>CM073931.1:20000000-25000000 GCA_037179545.1 Sesamia inferens
TGTTTACTATTTCTATATCCTCTTGTCTTTGTTAATTTTCCTTAAAAAGTGGGTCGGTTTTTCTTTCAATATCTTCTCTTAGTTTAGTAACCGCCTTGTTAATTTCTGTTTGGATGGTATTTTGTAACTCCGTTATTATAGACTGGTTGTTTTATTACGTAACCATAAGGTTCACAAAATTGTTACTTATAGCCTTTCAGATATTGATGGACATACACACCGTGGAATTTTATCTGTCTTACGTAGACATCCCACTACATCTATCCAAGTACTAATAAACATTAGTAAAAAAATAGAAAAATAATTCTGTATGATTAAAAAAAAATTTTTTTTTTTTTGTTATTATGACTCAAGACGTAGTTCCCACGTGAGTTTCTAAACAGCCAGCGTCAACTTAGCGCAAACTTCTTTGTGCGCAATCAGCCGCAACGATTACGCCGTGAGTTCCATTTAAAATTTAAAAAGTCGACATAAATTGGCAGTATACTAATCAGTCTCTTATGTAACTGTGACGAAATTCAAAAAAGGAGTTTTAATAAACAACTACAACTACGACACGAGGAGAAGGAGGACATTTATCAAAGTCGTCTCACAATGGCCCACTACTTCTGAAGTGTAAGACGACTAAAATTCCACAGTGTATAACGACAACTTAATAATTCTTCGCAATTCAACTAAAGCGAGCTGATTCATCATCGGTCGGCGATTAGCACACAGACTAGAATGCTTTAAAGTACGTATCAGGTCACTCAGAAAGTATAGCGAGAAAAAGTTTTTATGTATGAGAAACTGGTCAGTTATAATTTATTTAAAAAATATGATTTTTTATAACTATAACGGGGATAACTATAATTAGGACGCATATGATAATAGGTAAGTCCCAATTTCAAAACTTCCTTCCAAATTTTTTGAAAGCTAATTCTATGATAAATGTATGTATCCAGGCATATTATGCGTTACGGAATTGCATCGCAAACAGGGGCACTGGTGCAGCTACACAGAAGCTAAACTTAGCATTCGGGATCATCGTTGGAGCTGCTGAACCTTGGACAAAACTGTCTTTGCATTGTGTAGCTTCAATTTCTTAGTATTGTATAATTGTATGGAACACGTGTGACCACAATGTACTTGCTGTAAAGCATCTAATTGTTGGGTTAGACTTTTATTGACTTGATTGTGCTATGGCTGTTGAGAGTATGTCATGCTCACTCATATGTCTCGCTGGTGGTGGCGTGGGTGTGGGATCATTGGGTTCCCTTCAATATGGTTGAGCTGAATGATGCTGATCCATACGTCATGCTCGTGAACGGACGCCGTCAGAGGGGATTGGTCATCTCTTAGCTGCTACGGCCTATTTTAATTTCTGAATTGTTGTTTTTTCCATAATGGACGCTCTCAGCGTACAATATATTTCTGCATCGTTCTCACACGATTGATTTCAAAATGAATGATGTAATCAAATATTTGTATCAATAGCTTGATAATTTAAAAGAGTGTCCATGGAGTTTTTTGCCCGTTCTTCTCCATAGGTACCTACTCTTTGGAATGGGCGACTAGCTTCACCTTACTGACTGACCAACCTTCTGACAATTCAAAAGTGCCTGTAACTGGTTTATTTGAAATAAATGCTTTGATTTTGATTTTGAATGGTTTTGCTTCGAGACCATTTTCGCGCTATGATTTTTTAGGGCTATAGGCGTCAAATGGCGTTCATAGATGAAGGCCTTTCTAAGGCAACCGTGTACTAGTGGTATAATGAATTTAACCGCGGTCGACTAACTTTGGGGGATGAAGAAAGAAGTGGTCGCCCTTTGACGGCTGTTACAGAAGAAAACGTGCTAGCAGCGAAAAGTTTGATCAGACAGAAGATCAGACAAAAGATGAATTACGTACCAAGAAATTCAGCATAAACTGCAGATTGGATCAGGAAGCCTTCACGAGATTCTACGTGTGCATCTTTGGTTACGGAGGATAGATTCACGCTGAGTGCCGCACAATCTCACCGATGCTCAGAAGCAGGCATGGTCGGAATGGTGCCATGATATTATGATAAACTAATTTGAAGCAGGCTTGTCTCGTGATAACGACATCATCACACGTGACGAACCTTGGATTTATTAATACGATCCAGAAACTAAGCGCCAGTTGTCGGTTTGGGTGTTTTAAAACGAATCAACGCCTACCAAAGTGAAGCAATCTAGAAGCGGGGGTTAGATTTTGATCGCGAGCTTTTTCAGTTTGACTGGCTACTTGGTGTCAATTCCTTTACGAAACCAAAGAAGCATTAACGTTGAATGGTATACTACCAAATTCTTGACAGAAGTTTTCTCTGTTGTGAGCAACAAGCGATCAAACACAGGGCTCCGCGGGTTACTGCTTCACCACGCCAATGCGCCCGCCCACACCGCAATCAAAACGAGGGACTGCCTGGACAGTACACCGGTTAAACTCCTGGGTCACCCCCTTACAGCCCTGACCTAGCACCGTGTGACCTCTTCTTATTTCCAAAAATAAAAGATCAGCTCAAAGGGATACAATTTTCGTCGTAAACGCGGTGTCTGCGGCGCACTGGAAAAAGTGTTTCAAAAAACTGATGCAGACGCATGAAACTTTTTATAGAGGCAGGTGGAGAGTACTTTGTACAATATTTATTTGCTTACCTATTATGTCCCGTATCTATGTGTATTTATGTATTTGTGTATCACTTTTAGTTTATTGTATTGATAATATTTGCACCAACAACAGTCCCATTTGTTGTTCGGGAGAATCTATCCATTCTTTGGTTGCCTGGAATAAATCGCATTAGCGATAAGGCCGCCCATTGTATATTTTTATGCTGAATGTCATCATCATTATCTCAGGGTATAATCCCGGTTGCATCGGCGGCTTTCATGTTGGAACCCCTGGTCCGCTTTCCTACAATTACTCCTCAATTTCGCACGATCTTTGGCATCCCGTGGTGTGAGATTATTGGCACGCATGTCATCTCTTACAACGTCAAGCCAGCACTTCTTTGGTCTACCCCACTTGTTCCGGCCCGGCGGAGGCGCCATGGCAAAACATTTGTTACCCACGTAACATGCCGGTTTTCGTAAGACATGACCGTACCAGCGTAGGCGACCCTCTTGCAGTTTGTCTGCTATGTCACGGACATAAAGACTGCCACGGATGCGGGTGATCCTGATGCGGTCTTTTTGCGTAACTCCACACATCCACCGCAGCATATTCATTTCAACAGGTCTAATGATGGTCTTATAGACCTGTCCCTTAAGCTTAACCGGCATTTTGGGGTCACAAATGGCACCTGTTACCTCACGCCATTTTGCCCAAGCTGCGGAAATGCTTCTGCTGAATGAATTTTTTTTTCAATGTTTGATTGGTGTACCTATGGATTTTTTTTTATTATCGCAAAACTTTCTGAGTGTCCCACATATAAGTTCAAAGTGGAAATATGTATATACATGTAACATCTAAAGTCTATTCAGTATTAATTTAAAATTAATATTAATTCAAGTTAAACAAATGGCAACGTTCTTTTTATAAAAAATAAAGTTGATTATAGAGAGACTAGCACTATTAAAAAGATATTTTTATTATGTTATGGCTTATACTAAACTTTATCCTGTAGTTAAAGTAATTTTTCCGTGGACTCATATTTGTTTATGAATATTGTTACCAGGTAAAATTGCGAATGCAGTATACGTTCTTATCTCTCCTATCAAAAGCTTCCGTTTTAGTATTTGTCACGTTGCAATACCTACACTGCATGAGTAATTTTCTCTCACTAAGCCATAGTGTAGCGTACTTCTACACTTACGAATTATAACTAAAACTTTAATCTCGTTGACTGAAGTTACGTAAATGCATTGGCACTAAGCTCATTTCAACTTTATTAAACTTATGATCACTGTACACATTCAGCTATTAACATAATTAAAACTTTTACAAACTTTAGATGTATCATTTGCTTGGATATATTAAGCGAAACTTCGCTAAAATATTGTCGCTGTCCCTTTTAGCAGTTCTAGCTTCAGAAGTACAAAGCGAAAATGGACGCTGTGCTCAAAAGTGGAATTATATTTCAATTTAGTCTTGGACGTAACAAAGGCAGGTCGCAAATAGCGCGTAACCGCTGTTAATTGCAGTTAATTGACGGGAGGAAATGAGCCGCCGCCGCGCCGCCGTTGCCACAATAGAGCGTGCCCGCCTGTCGCCGCTCCTATAACTTTTCTACTAGGCCCGACGCCCGACACCGCAGTACATCTGGGGTCTGTCTTAATATGCCATAGGCCTCGATTCCCTTCTTCACAAATTAAACTAAATTTAATTTCGGTGCATCTTCATCTTTTTATTTCATTAAGAAAAGGACATAATATTTTAGAACATAATATTTTAGCCAGCCTTTCGGTCTTCTATAGGATGCATTCTGGCGAGTGTGCAAGGGAATTGTATGATTTAATTCCCCCATCGGACGACCCTTCGTACGGCTACTTTCCATCATTACGTTGTAGGCACCACTACGATCCGGACGAAGCGCTTGGCTTCTTCTTTTATACAGCGTACATCGAGGGACTGGAACAATTTGCCGGCGGCGGTGTTTCCGTCACACTACAATTTGAGTGTCTTCAAGGCTAGAGTGAATAGGTTCTTAATAAACTAGCGCGCTTTGCCATCAACGATCGCATCACTGCTTAGCATCAGGCGGGATTGCGGTCAAGCGCTAGTTTATAATATATAAAAAAAAAGCTTAGACCTATCAAATTAGTCCGCCCCTGACGTAAATTCGTGTATTTTGGTCGCCATGTTTATAATTGTATGTAAACTGTATATGGAATATCATAATTTGACAGTATTAAACCATTCTGTATGAAAGAAAAAGATGTACTTAACTTAAAATTAGTTTAGTTTCTGAAGAAGAGAATCGGCGCCATAGCCTGAGATTTGATCATCATCATCATCATCTCAGCTTTGGAGTCTGGGGTCCGCTTTACCAGTCTAACTGCTGATTTTGGCTAAACTTCGATATTTTCCGTGAAGCGACTGCCGTCTGACCTCCACAACCCGAAGGCGACATCGAAGCATTGTAGTTAGACCAATTGTTGGACTTTTGAAGGCTCCAACAACTCGTAACGACAACCATTAAATGATCGTATGGCAACCGGAACCAACGACTTAACGGGCTTTCCAAGGCAAGACCAGACAAGTGCAATTATTCATATTCATACTTACAAATATTTGCACTGCGCGGGGATCGAACTCGCGCCTCTTTGCGCAGCGGCCGCGTTCGCTACGGAGGCTGTCGACTTTTCGTTTTCATTGCTACTGATAATGTGTTACTGAGATTTGATAAATGCGCTATTTACAGCTAAGTTATAATATACTTAGTAGATCATCAAAACCTAATAAATATTGTTAGTTTTTTGCTAAGATTCTTTATTATTATTATTACCTCATTATCTGACTAGTTTTTTCCTAACTATATTGGAGTCTGCTTCCAGACTAACCAGTGCCCTAACTGCGTAACATACTATTACTATCATTTTTTTTTTATAAATTTAATTCATGACCATGGATACAAGTCCTTCAGTCGTATACTTAAATAGATTTTAACTTAGTAACTTATCCTAACTTAAATTAACCTAATCTATCTCTTATCCAAGCTTAACCTAACCTAAACCTATCTCCGTTCGTTTCCCGCGTGAACGGACACTTGGAGGAAGAAAGCCATGATGTGACCACTATGCTACAATATTTCACTGTTCTTTATGAATTATTCACTGAATGCACTTTTTACTACATAAATCACGCATTTTTATTTAGTAAACGACACTATAAATAATTTAAAAGTTCAATGAAAAATGAGCGTGACACTCATCTTAGCCTTCCCGCCAAAAACTCCCTATTACTATCAGTTGGAATCATTTTGAAGCTTATTGCTAATCCATTACTTCATCTATTCGAAAATGTGTCTGCTCGACAACGTAAATAGCGCAATGAACGTTGATGAACTGTCAAAATGCAGCCCATTGCTACTGAAATGAAATGAAATCGTTTATTATGCAAGTAGGATCACTGATGACTTTTACACGTCATATTTTTTAAACTAGCTGGAGCCGGCATTTCCTAACTGACTACCTCTGAGAATAAAGCCGAAACAAACTCACGAGATCATAGTCTTTTTTCAAGTCCAGACATTAGAAACTCAAGCCAACCCGCATTGAGCAAGCGTGGTGATTACGCTCAATCCTTCTCTGTATGAGAGGAGACCTGTGTCCAGCTGTGGGACGATAAAAAGTTGATAATGATGATGATGATGAGACATTAGAAATGATGTGTTTGCTTTATACATAACAACCAATTTACGTGATTAAAAAAACAATGATTAAAATGTCATATCATCATCAACCCTTTCATCGTCCCACTGCTGGGCACAGGTCTCCTCTAACACAGAGAAGGATCGAGCGTAATTACCACGCTTGCTCAATGCGGATTGGCGATTTCAGACTTAAAGTCCAGGTTTCCTCAAGATGTTTTCCTTCACCTTCAGTCATTGGTGTCCAAGATACACTTAGAAAGTACATATAACTTTAGAAAAGTTACATTGGTACTTGCCTGACCTGGAATTGAAGCCGCGCACTCATACATGAGAGGCTGATGTTTTAACCACTAGGCCACTTTTTTTTTTTTTAATGTCATAATTATAGCATAATTAGGCATATTGCTTACTGATATTGCATAGCAGAACGAGCAGCTCAATCCCAAGCTTTTGGTGATTGTGTGTTACATAATTACCCTACAGATGCAGCTTTATACCAGTATTTTACATGGAGCGACTATGACCTCCAGCCAACAAGCCAGTTACAAGTTAATAGACCCTTTGGTATCACTTATTGTCAAACTTTCGGTCTTCTGACGACCCGTAACTACTCATAGTTCCATCAATAGTAACCGGGACCAACCCCTTAAATGATTTCTGAGGCAGCGTCCGTGGATGTTTGATCATCTTCAAATACCCCTCATATTCGAAGCTGGTCAACCGTCCACGGGCCCACCGCAACAAGCATGGCTTAACCTAAACGATCGACCCATGCAGTTATTATTACTTAGCCATATTATTATTATTACCTAATGTAGCGGTACCTACAACGCTACATGTGAACATCATACTGATGACACGCAAATTCTACATCTCGCAAACAGAGTTTACTGTGCAACTAGCACGCATCAACCGGTGGGCAAGTGCCCGCCAGACATAACACCCGTCTGGACGGAGGATCCTCCCTTTTCTATGCAGGATGAGTGAACTTTACACGCTGTTCCTCATAGCTCCGCAATAAACATGCTTCAAGATACTTTTCTACTGAATAACGTGCGTGCTTACACCTAATAAACGTGTGAAGATACCGAGTGTTCATATTGGAGACAATCACGTAGCATAGCGCCCACAGAGTTATTATATCTGTCACTCATATTTTTGTTCTCGCCCGTACATTACGTTTGCTTTATAACCTCTATAGGAAAGTCGATATCGTATGAATAGCAAGGCCGCGACCTCAAATTTACTCGTAGGTTTCTTTATCAACTTTCCCATATCAAGCAAGGTGAGGCTTCAGGCGGAAATAATAGCAGCTCACACGCAACCCTCACATTTGGGAAGGTACCTCATTTACCTTCATACCCTCTTGAAATCAGGAAGCGATGATGGATTCTAGAAATCTTGTTAATATTCGACGTCCTCCAACCATAATGATTCGCCCTCGTGAACGAACATGTAATGATGGCTAATGACTTCCGATACTGTAATGTAATCATTGAGAAGTAATGAACCGTATTTTTTTTACTTTGAATACACTTATTGTTACTAGCCTTCTGAAGGCTTCAGTTAAAGCTCCGGTGCCTTCTCTCTCCCCCAGATTCATTAATAAAAACATTTAAGTCATTAATGTTTTTTTCTGGTTGAATAATAATTACTTGTCTCTTTAAAGAAAGAAAAAGAAATGTTATTTTTTTTTTTTCATCAAAATTATATAATATGGATTCCCTTGGATATCTCTCTGTTTTTAAATAATGTATATAATATTGATTGTTAAAATTAACTCAATAAAGAGATTCATTGTTAAATTAAGTATAACAATTAGCGACCCGCCCCGGCTTCGCATGAATGCAATGCTGATACTAAATACACTACAGAAAAACGCGACACTCCGCAATTTTTAAATCTGTAATATATTCGAAAACATTCATTTAAAGTATATGCTGTAAAGGGCGATATAGATCTATATTGTATCAACAATATATTTAAGGTATAAAATTGGATAAGAATTAATGCTGTATTGGTTAAAATCGCTTCGAAAATTAGCCGGTATTTGTCGTAAAAAGTACCTAAATGACAAAAAAAAATGTTATTGTATTTGTAGACCTTTTCAATGTTTACAATATTTAGTACATTATTTTGATAAATCTCGTGGGTTACGCCGACGTTTCACTGCAAACGTTGGAAAAATATAATTATTTACGACATCACATTAGAAACCTCAAAAATAATAGTACTTCTCCGCAATTTAATGGGTGTTATGGTACATACAAACCTTCCTCTTTAATCACTCTATCTATTAAAAAAACCGCATCAAAATCCATTGCGTAGTTTTAAAAATTAAATCATACAAAGGGACATAGGGAAAGAGAAAGTGACTTTGTTTTATAACATGTAGTGATTTAACAATGACTTCTGCCGCCGTCGCATTGCATCGCCTGCCGCTATATTACTTTGGTTTCGCCTAGCGTTCTTTCTGACTTCTCTTCACAGGCTCCTAAGGGCCCCAGCGTGTACAGAATGCAAAAGATATATAAAAGCAGACTCATAGTTTCAGGGATTAGAGTGTTTTACCTAACAAACTCTTCAGCTTTATTATTCGTATAGATATTACCATCATCATCATCATTTATGCCGAAAGACGTCCACTGCTGGCCTAAGCCCCCCCCCCCAAGGATCTCCACGATGACCGTTCCAGCGCCTCCCGTATCCAGCGGTTTCCCGCGACCTTCGCCGTATAGATAGACCAATATTTAATTATGAGGCTTTTAAGATATGGTCCTAAATAAAGAACATACTAAAATGGACAGATTTGCCTACAATTAGATCAGTGAGGCTTATCAATTATGTCTATTAAATTTTTTTGTTCAACATGCTAGAAAATTCTATCAAAAGACCTACAAATATGTACAAAGAAATCGCTGAAGAGAACAGTTACTTAAGAAACTAAACAATTATAATGAGTTAGTACTTATTACTCGTACTTTCATCGTCTATGGTCTATGACCCTGGCTTTGACATCAAATCAACTTTGTTTAAAGTTTGGCAGTTTTGCATGTTCGAGTACGAGACTTTTGGTGACTGTATTTTCTTTGTAATATTAATTTTATGGTATTTACGCGGAATAAAAAAATTTTCTTTCTTTCTTTCTTTGTTTTTTATATGTTATGGATTGATGTAAAAAATGTATCTCGGTATCTGAAGTCCGTGTAAGACCACTCTTATTTCATAAGACAATTCCCCGACAAGGCCCCGATGTTCACAAACTATATTAAATTTAAGTTCAGTGCATCTTTTTCTAACTATTTCATTAAGAAAAGGACAGAAGATAAAATGTCAGTTTAGACCTGCCAAATTAGTGCGCTCCTGACGTAAACTGGCGTATTTTAGTCGCCATGTTTATAATCGCGTCTAAACTGTCTATGGAATATCTTAATTTGACAGGTTTAAATTAAAATGTTATCTTCTATCCTTTTCTTAACGAAATGGAAAGAAAAAGATGCACTTAACTTAAAAATAGTTTAGTTTGTGAACAACAGAGTCGGCGCCATTGTCAAACTCAATCTGAATCATGTTGTAGGATATTGCTAATACATCCACTACCTTTCACACGAAAACTACTAAACGATTTTGGATGAAATATGGCACACAGGTAGTTTATAACCAGGTTTAACATATCCCCCCTTATTCATAAAGGTTATTTAAAGTAAACTAGTGATTAGCCATTCTTTATCCATAGGTTTTTGACCTTTTAACGTCACATATCTTTAGCCATCGTTTATGAATAAACACCACAGTGTTTAAAGGTTTTATTCATAAGCTTAAAATGTATGGTCAAACAAGCGCTTTTCTCTAGTTAACTTTAAGCAACGTTTATGAACAAGGGGGTTAGTCTTTATTCTAATATCACTATACGTAGTATTGTATAAAGTCATATGTTTTTTTTTTTAAATTAACAGACAGCTGTGCTGCTGGGGAGTTTCTTCCGTCACTTCTTCTTCCCAGCAAAAGCACTAGGAAGTGTCGATAGGTGGGCATTTTGGGGGACTGTCTTGTGTAATTTTGACGTTCAAAAAGTGCTGATTCTCAGCCTAATTTGAATAAATGACTTTTGATTTTGATATTCTGCGGAATCAAAACCTACGCGGGTGAATCTGCGGGACGCTGCTACTTGAAACATTCGTTTGCTCAACAGCGTAAATATGAATAAATTATATAATAATGAACTGTTAAAAGAATGACATTGCTACTGATAATCCATACTAATATTATAAATGTGAAAATAACTCTGTCTGTCTGTCTGTCTGTTACGCTTTCCCGCTTAAACCTCTCAACCGAGTTTGATGAAATTTGGCACAGACAATCTTTAGACCCTGAAAAAGAACATAGGCTACCTTTTATTGAAAACAAATTGATATTCCCGAGGGAAATCTAAAAAGCGCGATATAACTGAATTCCAGGCAGGTGATGCCGCGGGCGGAAAGCTAGTGTGTTATACGATCACTGATGATGAGATGCTGTAATTCAGTTTAGTGTTTTTTATTAGGAAAAGATATGTGCATGGATAGCTCGCCGCCCGGCGCACGACGCATTGTGTTCCAGGCGCGCCCCAAAAAGATCTCAGCACTAAGTGACATAGTCCGCCAGGCCGATGCCTGATTTTAACTAAGTACAAAAGGCTTTAGAAATTGTCAATAACCACAAGTGTATTCCCAAAGGTTTCAGTAAAACATTAGAGGGTGTCTACTAGTCAATTAAGAAGACAGCTCTAATTAGGAGAACTAGGGTCGTGGAGCCCGCCGCGCCGGCGCCTTTCGATGAAATCTTTATACAACCCATATCACTTCGCCTTCCTGCCATAACCCTCTTGCTCTTTTATATTTTGCGTTTGTTCACTCGATAAGGGTAAATCTAACTGGACACTCGGTAAATTAATATAGAAAAACTATTGCTTTCTTTCCAATATTTGGAATGTATAATGTATATCGACTGAAAGAAGGAAGGGAGATTTTAGCCCTCCAATCGGAAAACATAGGATTATAATAAAATGTATTGTATTGTTGGGAAATCATCAAATGGAATTGCATGATTTAATTCCCAAATCCGTGCCATTCCCCGGTTGTTAAAACCGCAACAATCCGAACGAAGCGTTTCGCCAGCGTACAGCTAGGGACTGGATCAATTTGCCAGCGGCGGAGTTTCCGTCGGACTACAATTTAAGTTTTTTTTTTTAAATAATTATAAACTAGCGCTTGACCGCAATCCCGCCTGATGGTAAGCAGTGATGCGATCATTGATGGTAAAGCGCGCTAGTTTATTAAGAACCTATTCACTCAGAAAAACTGAGCGAATAGGAAGGAAGACGGCAGTTGAGCGAGGTGATGCAATGTTAAACCCAACAACACGACCCAACGATGCTGCGCCAGAGGGAGATTGATCTGAAGACCCTCCACGACCAAACTCCCAACACAACAATATTTGGCGACTCGCACCCGGCACACATCGCAACACAACTGCTCAGACCCGTCCCCCGTACGGCTTCACCAGACATCATGCCGGAACACGACGAATCGCTTGGCGGCAAGACATTGTCTGGTTCTTCTATAAGTTCTTAATAAACTAGCGCGCTTTACCACCAACATTTGCATCACTGCCTACCAACTGAGCGGTGTTGAAGGGCGTGTCAGACTTTTACTGACTAAAACCCACCTGTGTTCCTTCACTTGGCTGAGTGCGAGGAGCCAAGGTATCTCTGTTGAATAACCCGCGGCCCGTGCAGAGCGTTGAGCTACTCAAGTTTTGAGTTGAGCTGTACGATCACACAGCTCTACTCATTCTATATGATTATATCCGGATTTTTATTTTATAGTCTCGCTACTACATTAACATTAATGAATTTTATTTACACAATTACATTTGCTTAAGTATTGTAATAATTTAGTTATTGTAAAAACTGTGGGTCATTTTATTTATTTTAATTTTCTCTGTTCTGTAAGTTCTTGTCATAGTCTGGCATTTAGAGCAAATTATGTGCCCTACCCAAGTGTCATTTCTTTGGCATTGTCCATCGAATTGATGAGCTCCTTAAGTTTTAAGTTGAGCTGCACGATTTCTGACAAATGCGTGCACCGACTAGATGGGTCCTCTCAACCTGTGTAGTTCTTTCCTCAAGAGACCTCATATGGTCGTCTTTTTATGATTTAACCAAGAAATTAAAAAAGGACTGTGACCTCTGAGTTTGTTTCAGCATTTCTTCTCAGACTAGCCAGATAGGAAACGCCGAACTCATCTAGTTATAAAATATTACAAATATGTACTTATAAAAATAAAATACAATACCTAAATAAAAGTCTCATACACTTCCCGAATAAAATATTTATGACTTTCTTTTTCTCGACATTACCATTGAAGTTCTTTTAGTCAGTCAGGGAACAGTCATTTAGAGAAAATATATTATACAAAGAATGTCTCTCCAAAATGTTTTCTTAAGTAAGATTTAAGATGAAGAATACTTTAAACAATATAGCTAAGGGATTACAAAGATAACACATACAAAAATAATATAATTTGAACAAGCGAAAAAAACTGCTAACATGAAATACCAATTATATTGTTTTTTTTTTTTTTTGATGGTATGCAGTGATGCGATCGTTGATGGTAAAGCGCGCTAGTTTATTAAGAGCCTATTCACTCAGAAAAACGGCAAGAAAAAAGGAAGACGGCAGTTGAGCGAGGTGATGCAATGTTAAACCCAACAACACGACCAACGATGCTGCGCCAAAGGGAGATTGATCTGAAGACCCTCAACGACCAAACTCCCAACACAACAACATTAAGCGCATCGTACTCGACACACATCGCAACACCGTTCAGACTCGTCCTCCGTCCGGCTTCACCAGACATCATGCCGCAACACGACAAATCACTTGGCCGCAAGGCTTTGTCTGGTGGGTGGTAACTTCTGCCGGCGGCCGATGTTATGGCCTACCATCGGGAAAATTATAAAAATATAATATAAAAATATAAAAGTTATAGGTACCTACTCTTTGATACTCATACCTACAACGACAACATGCTCTAAGAGCTGATTTTAAAATCATCGTAACTTTATTCAAAGGAATAATTTTAAAATTTTGACAGTTACTTCAATCAGAAACTGTCAAAAGTCAATTTCATTCATCCAATAAAAGTTATATGACGATGGAATAATCAGCCGCAGGATGAAGTAATTCTTGAAATTTCACCGCAATGGATGCTCAAAAAATTTAATGCGAATGAAGCCACGATGAATAGATAGTATATGTTTTAACGTAACCGCTGAATAGTCGATTTAAAACCGCTTTGAAGAAGTATGTAAAAGTTAAGAAAAATACTGGCATAAAAGTCGTAGCGGACTGGCTGAAGTCAGGTATGAAAAAAGTTTTCACGTAGAAAATATGTATGCAAAAATATACAATCGTATTGCGATAAGTAATTGTTTCATGTAGTACCTACTAGAACTTATTTATTGCAACTTTCGAAATAATTTTATATGGATTACTACATAGTATACAAATATGGTAATGGTGTTGTGTTGGGTTTAAAAGTGTATCAATCTTGGTGAGTAAATATTTTTTGAGGCCATCATAGGAGAACTGGACATATACGTTTACTAGCTCTGTATATCTAGGCTAAAGAAGGATACCAAAGGCTTACAGAATGCAATGAATTGCGATCAATGAGTTTGTAGTTCTGTTGCAATTGCAACCGCAAATGACGCGTGCGCGATAGACATTTCTCTAACTACCCTCACCGGGTGACGCGGCGTCAGTTTGTGTGTTAAGGTGGATTTAGATTAAACCACCATAGTAACAGAACAACAGCTAGAGCATGCAGCTGTTAATATTCTTGACCCAACTAACAATTATGGAAGTACCAACTATGGATTTACACGAAAGGGATCTCGTAGAGTCCTATCTACCTACCTATCTAGTACCTATCTCTGATCAGTTTCCCTCAGTCGTCAGTTTATTTAATTCGCCAGTGTTTTTGATTAATCACTTTCACTGATTCGTTAATTTTACCAATTATACAATTGCTTAGCTTAACAGCATCCAGTATTTGCCAGATTCGTCAGTTAGTGAAACTGAACGGAGGAAGGGTCTGATCAGTTGTGTTGTGATGTGTGCCGGGTACGATGCGCCGATGTGTCGGAAGATTGATCGTGGAGGGTCTCTAGACCAATCTCCATCTGGCGCAGCATGGTTAGTCGGTTGTTGGGTTTAACATTGCATCACCTCGCTCAGCTGCCATATTCCTTTGAGTGAATAGGCTCTTAATAAACTAGCGCGTTTTTCCATCAACGATTGCATCGCTGTCTACCATTTTTTTTTCGGGATGGGAAATCATCAAATGACTTCTCCCGCTCTGGGCCGAGTGCAAGGGTGTGTCAGACTTTTACTGACTAAAACTCGTAAACCCGTGTTTCTTCACTTGCCTGTGCGACGGCCATGGCCACGGTTTCTTTTTTTACCAACCCGCAAACCTGACCAAGAGGCATCGGTCTACGTGGACCCCGTAGCAATGTGCTGACATCTCTTTGTGGCGCACGTGAAACACAACGCGCCGTCGACTCGGGCCTGGTCCTTACCGGGCGGCGAGCTGCCCATGGTGCTAGCTAGTGGTGCTAGGTGGTAGCTAGTGGCGTAAGGGCGCTGGGATTCCCGCTGCCTCACGCGCTCCGCCTCCTCCTTTGCTAGCATCACTGCTTCGCAGAAGGAGGTGACGCTCCTTCAGCGCGGCAGCGGGAATCCCAGCGCCCTCACGCCACTAGCTACCACCTAGCGAGAGTGCATGGCAGGCCGTCCTGCCATGCACTCTCGCTCCAGACCATGGCCTGGACGACCGCCGCCGATCGCCGCTACGAGGACACGGCGGTGCTCTACCCAAGCCGGGCAGACCTCCACCGTATGCTCCACCGTGTCCTCAGGGCGATCCACATATTATACGGAACAGGAACCTCCCGAAACAACCGTGTCCGGTGAGGACCTGCGTCAGACGGAAGGTGAGGGCGCCATGGCACCTCTCTGGCCACTCCTCAAAGAGGAGACTTACCGCTGCTATTGCGGCGTGCCCAGCACTGGGTTGAGACAATCGCACTCTCCATATAGCTATGAGATCCCGCCGGAGCTCTGTCCGCCGTACCGCGATTTCTCGCGGCAGCGGAGTTATGCCCCGGCGTTTTGCCTCCTCTCGCCACTCCCACATGTGGGCGAGGGCTTTGGCCTCCAGATCCCATGGCGGCAATCCGGCAAGGAGGCTCGCCATCTGTCGCTGTTTACCATCAGGCGGGATTGTGGTAAGCACTAGTTTATAATTATAAAAAAAAAATGATTAATCAAACAAACTGAAGAATTGAATAAGAATAAAAAATAAAACTTACGACTAAGGGAAATCAACCAGTAACGCGATCTCCTTTCGTGGAGTAAGGATAGACATTCGCAGTTTTGATCTAAAAAGACGTTTAAATGATTACATAACTGAGAATATTTCAGTAATGTAATAGTAGTTTATGAAACTGTTACATAATGAGGGATATTATGCACGAGTGTGAGTTTAAAAAACGAGCGAAGCGAGTTTTTAATAGTATCACACGAGTGTGTAATACCTAATTATGTACAGTTTCATACACTACTTTATCTAATCTCATACATTTTAAGAAACAATAATAATCAATTATGTGTCCAGCGAAACACAACAACGACTCGCAATGCAAAGAAACGTATTTGGCGCCAAAATTCTGCACCCTGCATCAACGCGCACGCGCCGAAGCGCGAGTTAAGGAACCTCAACCCTCCAATATTAGCTTCATCAGCTAATACTTATATTATTTAGCATTTTAAGTATAATTCAGCAGACGCTATCTAGGACATGCGTCACTAACTTAGATGCTTAGTTAACAATAAGTTTAGTATATAAGATCATTATTTTGTAGAATTAATAAATTACTGTTACGCTGTTACTGGGTAAAAATAAAGTTATTTTTAAACTCCTTCGTAGTCGTTCACTTAATTGGCGCAGGCGGTAGGATCTCTGTAGTCAGGCCGTGACGTATTCGTATCTACGGGAAGCAGCCGACGTCCGTTTCTACGGTTTAGCAGAGATCGCCGAACAAACAAATATATTAAGAAGCTACTTCGAGTTACGGGAGGACCAGGAGCCAAGCAGTAATTCAAGGATCATGAAGATAGCTGCGGAATTGTGAGTAAATCTTTTCACCTTCCTCTCAGCTCTTGCATCGAATCCTAACCTTATATTAATCTATGTTCTATGTACTATTAGGGATTGGACAACGCCTTAATAATATTTCATAGATTATTAGCCGTAGTATATTTAGGGATACTTTTTAGCATATCTAATTATTCATTTTACTTTTTCTTCTTGTAAAGTGTCATTATTTTTCTTTCATGATGGAAGGTATAAACCGAATTCCCCAGGAATTGGTAAATATCATCCCAGTATTTAATGGTGACACTAGGACGTTGCCCTTATTTATAAAAAAATGTGAATATATTTTATCAACATTCCGAGGGGGGGCAGTACAGAACGAATATTTATTCCATGTGGTAACGAGTAGGTTATCAGGCGAAGCAGCTAGTTTGGTAGGCGAAAGGGACTCTATAGATTCTTGGGATGAGTTAAAAAAGTTGTTAAATCAACACTTCGGCGACCCACGCACTGAGGATTGTCTAGCAATGGAATTAGAATCCTGTAGAATTAACAAAGGCGAAAGTTATTTAGATTTGTGTCATAGGATACAACATATGAGGAGTATTTTATTCGCTAAAATAACAGAAACCATAAGTGACGACTCTTTACGAAAGGAAAAGCAAGTAATCTATAATAATAGAGCGATGAATGTCTTTCTATTCAATTTACCACCGTTCCTAGTTAGGTTAGTTCGTTTACGCAACGTTTCGACATTAGAGGACGCATTGAAAATTGTTCTAGAAGAACAGAACTTCCAAGTTGTATATAATTCTAGAACAAACAATTATCGCAACTCTAATAGGTTCAATAAACCCAATTTCCCAGAGTCTAACAGCACAAAAAACAACTCACAGAACTTATCAAGTGCAGCTGCACCAAATAATGGTTCGAGTAGTTTACCTTTGACGAACAATTCGCATCAGTTTAAAAAGTCCAGGCAACAAAATAATCAAAATAATTTTAATCGTAATTATGAACATAATGATAGTTCGACGTCACAGTTAAGTAGGTCACAATTTCCGATAACGCAACAAAACCAACAACCTACAACACGTGCACCGCGGACGTCACCTTTCGCAGAACAAGCAATTCCGCCGGGTTCAAATTCGAACACTGACGTTACTATGCGAACTGCAAGTTCACGCCGTGTTAATTACATTAATAATGATAGTTATAACGAACCGAATTTAAATAATGAATTTCAGGAACATCCACCTGAAGACTCCAGACAGGAAAATTTTTGTATAACCGCCTCTATCCGAGAGAACGAATAAAAATCAATTGCAATAAACGTCTAAATTTACCGCACATAGTTTTACCCGAATTAAACGCTGTCTTTATGATAGATACAGGTAGTGTTAGGTCTTTTCTAAGCCCATTTATCGCGAACAAATACTTTAAGGATCGTTTGCAATATGAACCATTCGAAGTTGTTAGTACTCACGCTTCGAGTGTTCATAACGAAACGGCAATTATTCCCTTACCAGCTACGTTTTGCAGTAAGGAATTTCATAAATTTTATGTTTACAGTGTTGATGATAGGTACGATGGGTTAATAGGTAGTAACTTGCTTAAACAGTTACAGGCAAAAATAAATATGGAAAGCCAAGTTTTGCATTTAAAAAATACGAACATTCCAATAATATACGCACCACCTATGAGAGAGGTATACAATTTACCATCTCGTAGTGAATTGAGAGTTAGATTACCGGTCAATTTACTGGATGGGGAAGCTATATTGGAATATAAACAATTTACGGAAGGGATACGAATGCCCTCAGCATTAGTTAGGTGTGTTGAAGGTTACGCATCAACCGTTATTCAGAATTATACGAATAAATCCAGAAAATTAGTGGTAACAGGACCTTTTAAAGTTGAACCTTATGTACAGAACCAGTCAGTTAACGTTAATTTTACAGAAAATAGTATAGAAATAGATAGGATGCTAACGGAGAATTTAAAAAAAATTAAAGTAGACCACATGAATTCCGAAGAACGTAGAGCCATCGAAGGGCTATGTAATGAGTATAAGGACATTTTTTATTGTGAAAATATACCATTAACCTTTACTAACCAAGTGAAACATAGAATCAGAACAAAGAACGAGGATCCTATAAACATCAAAGCACATAGGTTACCTCCAATCCAATCAAAAGAAATAAGAAACCAGGTAGATAAAATGTTAAGGGACAATATTATCCAGGAATCACACTCTCCCTGGAGTGCTCCAATACATTTAGTGCCAAAAAAATTAGATGCATCGGGACAACAAAAATGGAGGATGGTAGTTGACTATAGACGTCTTAATGAAATTACTACCGATGATAAATATCCTTTGCCCAACATTAATGATTTATTTGATATGCTAGGTAATAGCACATATTTCACTACTTTAGATTTAGCTAGTGGGTACCATCAAATTGAGGTCCAGGAGGAGGATAGGGCGAAAACAGCATTCAGTACACCGTCAGGGCATTATGAATTTAACAGGATGCCTTTCGGCTTAAAAACAGCACCTGCAACTTTTCAGAGGGCTATGGATAATGTCCTAAGAGGTCTCCAGGGCTTGCATTGCCTGGTGTATCTCGATGACGTCATCATATTCTCTAAATCACTAACTCAACATGTAGAAAAACTTAGAGCAGTTTTCGATCGTTTTCGAGCGACAATTTTAAAAATACAATTAGATAAATCACACTTTCTTAGAAAGGAAGTCCTTTACTTAGGGCACACTATTACAAGCGAAGGATTGAAGCCAAATAATGATAAAATTGATGCGATCCTAAGATATCCTATTCCAGAAACAGTGACGCAAATAAAAAGCTTTTTAGGACTCATTGGTTATTATAGGAAATTCATCAAAGATTTCGCAAAAATAACTAGACCTTTGACAGCCTGTCTAAAGAAAGGTCGTAAAATAATTATTAACGATGATTATAGGGAATGTTTTGAAACATGTATAAAACTCTTAACAAACGCACCTTTATTACAGTATCCTGATTTCAGTAAAAGTTTTATTTTAACTACTGACGCATCAAACTATGCAATCGGAGCTGTATTATCACAAGGAGCAATAGGCTCAGACAAGCCAATAGCATATGCTAGCAAAACGCTGAGCGATACAGAAGTAAAGTATAGTACTATCGAAAAGGAGCTTTTGGCCATAATATGGGCAGTTAAGCATTTTAGGCCATATCTATATGGTAATAAATTTACTATCTTTACAGACCATAGACCATTGGCATGGCTGTACTCTTTAAAAGAACCCAACAGTAAGCTCACGCGTTGGAGACTACGCTTAGAAGAATATGATTATGAAGTTAAATACTACTATAAGAAAGGACCACAAAACACAAATGCAGATGCCTTATCTAGGATTAAAATTAATGCAATAGACGATGATTTAGACTCAATATTTGTTAACATAGGCGATAGGGATGAGCGAATAAAGAAAATTATAGATGAAGAGCTTCAGTTTGACAAACCGCCAATAGAAACGATAGAACTTTCGGATTCTGATGATGGCGTCACAGCCAATTCAGTTTCAAATAGGGAACATGAAGGTATTCCTATTTTAAATGAAGCTGTCGATACTAAAGCTAGACAAATTTTAGTCCACGCATGGTTTAAAGATAAGTTAACAGTAAAGGGCATTTCTAATAATAAACAGAAGATTTTAGAAGTCCATTTACCAGCAAATAACGAAAAATTAATTAATGACTTTTTAAGGGAATATATAGACCCTAAGAATAAATATCATATTTATTTCGAACATCCATCCTTTAGAAAATCATTTTCAAACATGGTTATTCAGTTGTTTAAAAAGGGTTCAATTAAGATAACAGAATGTACGGAAAGAGTAATCAATCTGACAGAATCGGAGGAAGATCAGAAAGAAGCTATTATTAAGTACCAAGAAGGTAAAACTTGTCATAGAGGCATTAGGGAAACGTTAGCGAAACTTAAGAGACATTATTGGTGGCCAAATATGAAAGAAGTAGTCACAACAGTTATTAATAGTTGCGAAGCATGTAGAAAAATGAAGTATGATAGGAAACCTATTAAACCTCAAATTCAGCTAACCCAAACACAAAATAGTCCATTCCAAGAAGCTTTTATGGATGTATTATACATTGAAGGAAAATATTATTTAACAATTGTAGATTCTTTTGGCAAGTTGGCACAGGCAATAGATATACCTAATAGGAGTACACCAGAGATAGTTAGAGCATTAATTAAATACTTTAGTTTATATGGATTACCAAATAAAATAAGTTGTGATTCAGGCACAGAATTTAATAACACATTAATTAAAGAAATGTTAAGTTTATACAAAATAGAACTGCACATAGGGACTCCAAACAATCCCAATTCTATGGCAATAGTCGAGAGATTTCACTCTACTATTATCGAGATTTACCGGTTAGCAAAATATGACAAAAGTGATCTAGATGCAGCTTCCGTTATGACGTATGCTATTATGGCATATAACAACACCATACACTCAGCGACAGATTTTACGCCCTTTGAAATAGTATTTGGGCATACCGACTCCGGAAATGTATTTAATGTCGATAGGGAGAGAAATTTAACGCAGAAATTACTACTAGATCATAGAAAACGTCTTAAAGTATTATACGAATTCATAACGGCTAAATTAGAAACAGATAAAGTGAAGGTAAGAGATAAGAAAGGAGGTGAAGAAACACCAGTCCTTAAGGCTGGAGATAGTATTTATATGAAAAACACTAGAACTCGGAAAGCTAAAGAAAAACCTCGCTATGATAAAGCCAAAATCACTGGTGAAACCGAACACAATATAGTGCCTGTAGAATTAAATAAAAGACCAACTAGAGTGGTGATAAAAAATATAAAACGTCCTCCACAGGTCATTCTTGGTACTTCTGGTACTAGTGATGTCAGGATTCACGCTGGACCTTCAGAACTGCACTCGGAATCCGGGGATAGCTTCGTTGAAGATGGGAGTAGCAGTGAAGAAGAGTAGTTATTGGACTATATTTAAGATTTTAGATTTAGAATCCTTAAGTTTACAAATAGATAATAACATTCGCGATTTTGACAGCATTAAAGTGAAAATTTTAGAAAATAAATTTAATAATGAAACTTTAGGGATAGAAAAACAAATAGAGTATTTAGTTAAACTTACTAAAGATAAATTCTCGCAAATTTTACCTTTTAATCATAGAAACAAACGAGCTTTGTTTAACCCACTAGGATCAGTTATAAAAACTATAACTGGCAATTTAGATGAAGACGATGCAATTAAATATAATAAAGAAATCCTATTACTCCAAAATAAAGAACATGCGGTTGAACGGAAAGTTTCATCAATGCAAAAAGCTTTCGATAAATTAGTAAACGACTCAGAAATCATAAATTCAAATATAAAAAACTTAGGCTCACATACTAACGATATAGAAAGACTTGTTGAAAATGAATCCAAATTTAACAATTTATTACGAATTGTAAATACTATGTATCAAATTCTGAGCAACTTTCGAACTTGTTATGAGAATATACAAGAAATTGAGTCTGCAATCGCCTTTAGCAAACTTAATGTTTTGCACCAGTCCATTATAAATAGCACAGAACTATACAATACTTTAGAAACAATTAGTAAACATGCTAAGACAATTTATACAGTTACTAAATATAATTTAATAAAACTAGAACGTAATATCATAGTTAAATCATATTTAAATAATAATAAGTTAGTCTTTGTGTTAGAAGTCCCTCTAATAGACAATGAAACATATAATTATTACAAGGTTATTCCCATTCCTATTTCCCATTCCACAGATACTTTCACCATTATTCCCAAATATCCCTACTTATTGGTGAATCGATTGAAATACATGCCCGTAACGAGATCATGTACTGAAATTGAAAACGGCAGATTTCTGTGTACCGAAAACAATTTAGCTCAGTATCCAGTTGAGACCTGTATCGAACAAATCATGCTGATGAAAAACAACTACAATGGCTGCATAAAGAATCGTATCAAGATAGAAAAAACCAAGGTACAGAAAATAACTGACAGTCAATGGCTGGTTTACACAGAGGGGAACCTGATCATTACTGAAAACTGCAACGAAGAAATCCGCAAATACAACATAATTGGAACCTATATAGTAACACCGGATCAACAATGCGAGACACAAATAGGAGAAACAATCGTTAGCGTCACCACAAACACCACAATTTCCAGTTTCAAGCTACCGTTGATTGAGATGCCAGAACTGCAGCAGGACATACAGACAAAGACGGAGAAAATCGATTTAAGAAACGTGGACTTTAGTGATGTGAAAGAAGTATTACAAAGTGCCAAATTCAGTGAAAGTGACGATACAACTCCAATAGTGACAATAGAAATAAGTGTATGGACCATTTTAGAATATATCATTATTATAATAATTATTGTCGTCATCTCATACAAATTCTACATTTGTCGTTTTTGCCGAAATTCTCCGAAGTCATCTACAACACCTTCGGATAATTTCTCTCTTAGGGAGGGAGGAGTTAAGGAACCTCAACCCTCCAATATTAGCTTCATCAGCTAATACTTATATTATTTAGCATTTTAAGTATAATTCAGCAGACGCTATCTAGGACATGCGTCACTAACTTAGATGCTTAGTTAACAATAAGTTTAGTATATAAGATCATTATTTTGTAGAATTAATTAATTACTGTTACGCTGTTACTGGGCAGAAATAAAGTTATTTTTAAACTCCTTCGTAGTCGTTCACGTGCTATCTATGGTTTGTAATCTGTACGGTAATGAAAAAAAATTTTATTATAACATTATTTTGTTAGAGAAATAATGTTATAATTTACTTTTTTAATTTCCTTTCGATATACTATGGGTAAAGTACGTCAATATAAACTCCTTTTTAGTTTTATATTTTTAATTTTTTGATATGAGAGTAGATAAAATATTTTATTAAATAACAAAACCAATGTGTTTTGTGTGTTTTACTTATTTATTTCCGTGCCGATAGGTGGTTCATCTAAGCCAATGCGTACATATGCCACTGCGTAATAGTATGAATAATGACATACTTGACTCTTGAATCGAAGTTCACTCATAAGCAGTCATGGGTAAGTTCCTTTGATATATAAGACACTAAAAGCATTTCGCTTTAAAAAAATAAACGTGAATTAATAACACTTCTAAATGTAATGCAATAATAGATAAATCATTCATAGCTCAAATTTCAAAAGTCATGTTACTTAAGGACGTCTAAAAAACACCTTCAACCACCAACCACGTATCATTATTCCATTCTTAATTACTAGCTTCTGCTTACCACGGGAGGGTGCTCCGGGACGAAGCTAGATAGGCTTTGTCCCAGAGCACCCTCCCGTGGAAGCCCTTATTCAAGATGCGACCTAT
Organism: Sesamia inferens; assembly: GCA_037179545.1. Lineage (NCBI taxonomy): Eukaryota > Metazoa > Arthropoda > Insecta > Lepidoptera > Noctuidae > Sesamia > Sesamia inferens. Next base: position 20,023,979 of record CM073931.1, read on the forward strand.
CTTTTTTTCAGTGGTTTAGGTGTGAAAAAGTAACATACAGAATTTCTTTCTCAAACATTACCGAATTTCCGATATAATATACAGGGTGTATCTGACATCGTAACGCAAACTTCGCGAGAAGGTTACACCGCATGCCACTAATAAAATTATGATAGTCATTTAAATAACAGTGTTTAAAAAAATGTGTCGGCTCGGCCTTTGAACGTTGCAAGCGTGCCGCCGCGCGTGTTTGTGGGTATGACGTTGACCCCTGATATGAACTCTATTAAATCAGCTGATAGGATAGTTTTTCAAGTTTTGTTCACATTGCGCTTTTTTGTGTAATTAGCGAATTAATTCTTTTTTACTTTAAAATTTTATTGGGTTATAAAAGTATAGCAATTATGAACGGTTTAAAGTGAAAAAAAAATTAATAGTATTTTTTTTAATCAGGAAAAAAACCGACGAAAAGTTCCAACTCATGGTACTCGTTTGTGCGTCGATGTCAGAGACACCCTTTATGTATGTTGTTAAATATTTATTAAGACATCATCAACAGTTCGGCTTAAAAACAATCAGTAATGAGCGCAAACCTCCTCCAAGCAACTCCACTTCGACCGCTTTTGTGCTTCCTGCCATCTAACGGATTGCTGCAGGAGCTTTCACAAAATCAGCGGTGCTCCCTGAAGTGGGAGACTTTTCAACGTTACGTCTTTTTTCCAGTAAGCGATCACCACCCCAGAACCTTTCTCTCCCTTTAGATATCACCATATATTTCTTTTAAAAATACAAGATATAAAAATAGTCGTCCTCCGGTCTCTGGAGCAAGGTTTAGGTAATCTCACTGTGATTAAGGCTAAGTCATGATCTTCTCACAATGCGAGCCGTAACGAATAGTAATGCTTTCTGTATTATCCATATCATATTCTTATACATAACATACATAAATACATTCGTCCCCACTATATAGATCTAAACATAGGTAAACAAAAATTATTACTTTGAAACATTCACTATTTGTTACACTTAATGGCACATAAAAAACTTTAACTCCAGAGAAAAGAGAAGAAAAAAAAGGCTCGTTATTAAACGTAAAACGTCTTGACAAGTTAAAAAACTGTTTCCTAACTCGCAACAAAATTAATCACAAGAAAAAACTTGTTCGAAAAGCGGGAAACAAACCTTTTGAGAGAAACGAATCTTATATCCATGAAAACAGAATCAATTACAATCGGAAGTAGAACACTAAGAGATTGCGAAACGTCGGGATATAACCACTGGAGTTGTGGGTTTGGGGCGAGTGTTATGGATATATGCAGCGGGGAACGCGATTATTAAACCGGTGTTGCAAACAACATTGGCTTTAAACTACTTTAGTTATTTCCTGTTAACTCATGACAGCAATATTCAGGATTTATTACAGTGTTTACGTAAAGTGGCATATATGCCATTCACAAGTCACACAAGTGACACCTTAAAATATTTCTCCTTTCAACACCGAAAATATAAATTCATAATTGACTTATTACTTGACTTTTAGACTGACTCATTATAACAAAGTTTTCGTTATTTTTCCCTCAAAATATGATCGTAAATTGTAAGGAACTTTCTGTTTCGAAACGTTGCCGAAATTCGTTTTCGGTTTCAGTTTCGGTAGTAAAACTAGTTTCGGTCGGACACTATAAATAAATAATACATGAATATAGTAGGTATAAATAAATATAAATACCTAACAAGTTTTTAATTAAAATCGAAATGTTATTAAGACATCAAAGAAACAATAAGCAGCCACACATTGAAATTAAGATTCGAACTCGTACTGTTGATCGTGAACCCATTATTTAGCCACAACAGCTAAGAGCACATGATATACTTACGTGAAATTTACTAAGGCAATTCCAAGAACAGCACCCTAATTGTGTAACACACTATTAATAAAAATAAATAAATAATAATTTATTTAGTTCCTTATATAATGTAGTACATTTACGGCAATACTTAGTAGTACCATATTTTAACGATAGTCTTAAATCAAAATTGGAATCATTTTGAAGTTTATTGTTATTCCATTGTTCCATATTCGAAAATATGTCTGCTCAAAAACGTTAATAGGGGGTTTTGGCGGGAAAGTCAAGCTGAGTGTCACGCTCATTTTTCATCGGACTTTTAAAATTATTTATAGTGTTGTTTACTAAATAAAAGTGCGTGATTTATGTAGTAAAATGTGCATTCAGTAAATAATTCATTAAGAACAGTGAAATATCGCAGCAGTGGCCACATCATGACTTTAGTCTCAAAACCTCCATCGTAAGACGGATCACGCCGTCTTTGTCGACATGAACAATTTATTACGTGACATTGGCTAAATGCACAAACCGTGCGAAGCCATAAAATAAATAAATAAATAAATAAAACGTTAATAACGCAATGAATGTTGTTGAACTGTCAAAATGAAATCCATTTCTACTGATAATGTCATCATCATCATCAACCTTTTTATCGTGCCTGCTGGGCACAGGTCTCCTCTCATACAGAGAAGGATTGAGCGTAATCACCACGCTTGCTCAATGCGGGTTGGCGATTTCAGACTTAAAGTCCAGGTTTCCTCAAGATGTTTTCCTTCACCTTCAGTCATTGGTGTCCAAGATATACTTAGAAAGTACATATAACTTTAGAAAAGTTACATTGGTACTTGCCTGACCTGAGATCGAACCCGCGCACTCATACTTAAGAGGCTGATGTTTTAACCACTTGGCCACCACGACTTACTTTTTACTGATAATGTATTACACAATTACCCTGCTGGTCACAACTCTGACACGTATTCTAAATGCAATAGAAATACAATATTATTAGTAGTTCGACGACAGTGCTTCAGTGTGTTAGGGATGTGAAAAAATAATGGATTATAGTAATAATCGATTTTTTATGTACACATGTCACATCCCTAATGTGGGTTGTTTGAGGAATCTTGAGATATCATTCATGCACGCGCACATGCACTGGTTACGTACTCGCACAGTTCATAACAATGTTGTCCTTAGCATGCCATAGGAGTTTGCAGAGTTTACTCTAATTTTTTTTTAATAGTTCTAAACTTGTGCTTGACCGCAATCCCGCCTGATGGTAAGCAGAGATGCAATCGTTGATGGTAAAGCGCACTAGTGTATTAAGAGCCTATTCACTAAAAAAAAAAAAACTAAGTGAATAGGAAGGAAGACGGCAGTTGAGCGAGGTAATGCAATGTTTAACAGTTGTTGTCTGTGGAGATTTCAACATTAATATTCTAGAGAAATCAGCTACAGTTAATAAATTTATGTCATTATTCAAGTCTTATAACTTGTACGCAAAATTCTTCTCGAGCCGACTAGAATAACTGCCACAAGTGCCACCTGTTTAGACAACATCTTTACTAACTTAAGACCTTCTGACCATTTAATTATAAATGAGTTAGACTCTGATCACTGTAGCCAGTTAGTTACTTTTCCTCTGAAAAGTGACGTCAGAGCTCAAAGAAAACTTGTGAGTTTTGTTCCTGGAAATAAAAATCGTTTAGGACAATTTAAAAATAATTTAATTAGAAAGCTACCGGGCTTGCCTTATCACAACAACCCGGATCATGCGTATGGTGTTACTATTTAACCTGATTGATTGTGAATTTATGAAAGTTTTTACAAAAAAAAACATTGCCTATTAGCGACCGCATTATATTTAGTGGCTGGGTAACCCCAGGTATTTATAAAAGCAAGGAAAAAATGTATGAATTGTATCAGGAAGAAACGTATAACCATGATGAAACTTTTCAAGAATTTGTTAAATATTATTCAAAAACTTTTAAAAGAGCCTGTTCCTCAGCAAAAGCCATACCATTAAAAATAAAATAAAATCTTCTGGAAATAAAATTTAAACAAGTTGGCAAATAATAAATTCTGAAACTGGAAGAACCAAAGTACAAAATCGCGATTTCCATCCTAAAATTAACGATGAAGATATAAAGGCGGACTTGGAGATAGCAACTGAGTTTGAGAATTTCTTTACTAATATTCCAATAATAACAACAAAAACTCTGTCTTCTTCCTCCACTTCTGCTTACGCCATACTAAAAGAATGTGTTCCAGAATGTGACAAACACTTTGAGTTTACGTTTGTGACTGCTAAAGACATTATAGAATCTTTTACGGACCTTGATGTAAAAAAAACTGCCGATCATTGGGGTTTGTCAGTACATACTGTAGCTTCTATTATAGATGTTATCGCACCTTTCTTAGCAATTGTTTTTTATTCTTGTGTCACATCTGGTATATGTCCTGATTTGATGAAACTTAGCAAAGTAATTCCACTGTTCAAATTACCAACTTTGAGCAAAATTTTTGAAAAAAATATTTTGAAACAGTTGTTGAGACACTTTAAATTACATAATTTATTGCACGTATAATAATTAGGTTTTACAAAGGGTCGTTCAACTACAGATGCGGGCGTGGCGTTGCTAAAGAACTTATTTGGGGCCTGGGAAGAATCGCAAGATGCTCTTGGTATTTTTTGTGATTTGTCCAAGGCCTTTGATTGCCTACATCATGATACTCTTATTAGGAAATTGTACCATTATGGTTTAAGGGACAGAGCTCTCGACCTTCTGATTCAAATTTTAACAAAGTTAACAATGCACTTTCTAAAGTTGTCCATTGGTTTCATGTAAATAACCTTCTTTTAAATGAAAAAAAAACTAAAGTCATTAAATTTTCTGGATGGACAATGGAGTCCTCATAAGGCGCTCATTGTAACTTGGCGTCAATAGTTGATCCAAGAAAAACTGTCGACTCGACAGGGATCAACTGTACTCCATTCAGTTGAAATTGATACTTAGCTGCCTGACATTTGGCGTAGAAAATTTAATGACTTTAGTTTTTTTTTCATTTAAAAGAAGGTTATTTACATGAAACCAATGGACAACTTTAGAAAGTGCATTGTTAACTTTGTTAAAATTTGAATCAGAAGGTCGAGAGCTCTGTCCCTTAAACCATAATGGTACAATTTCCTAATAAGAGTATCATGATGTAGGCAATCAAAGGCCTTGGACAAATCACAAAAAATACCAAGAGCATCTTGCGATTCTTCCCAGGCCCCAAATAAGTTCTTTAGCAACGCCACGCCCGCATCTGTAGTTGAACGACCCTTTGTAAAACCTAATTATTATACGTGCAATAAATTATGTAATTTAAAGTGTCTCAACAACTGTTTCAAAATATATTTTTCAAAAATTTTGCTCAAAGTTGGTAATTTGAACAGTGGAATTACTTTGCTAAGTTTCATCAAATCAGGACATATACCAGATGTGACACAAGAATAAAAAACAATTGCTAAGAAAGGTGCGATAACATCTATAATAGAAGCTACAGTATGTACTGACAAACCCCAATGATCGGCAGTTTTTTTTACATCTAGGTCCGTATAAGATTCTATAATGTCTTTAGCAGTCACAAACGTAAACTCAAAGTGTTTGTCACATTCTGGAACACATTCTTTTAGTATGGCGTAAGCAGAAGTGGAGGAAGAAGACAGAGTTTTTGTTGTTATTATTGGAATATTAGTAAAGAAATTCTCAAACTCAGTTGCTATCTCCAAGTCTGCCTTTATAACATTTGGAAATATTGGATGTGTTCTATTCAGTTCCTTTTATCGGCAGACACAATCTATTATGACCAAAAGAAATTTATCGAATAAATATTGCACCACTTAATACTCGTAGAGATTGTATGCGTGTTTTACTAGATTCTTCTCGAGATTTCGTTCGCGTGGAAGTTGTAAGTTACACAATATACTAGAATAACACACTTTTTTAAGACTCCCTCGGCCCTGCCGCCTCGCATTGTATCGGATAAAAAGAATGGTGTGGTACATCCTTACTAATATTATAAATCGGAAAGTGAGTTTGTTTGATTGTTCCGCTTTCACGCCGTAACTACTGAACCGATTGCTTTGAAATTTTGCAGACGTAGTTAGAAGTCCGGATTAAATAATAGGGTTTAAATCCCGAAAAAAATTGATATTCCTATATAGATAGCCCTCTCCATTGCCCTTTGAGTGACTTTGAGCCTTCTTATAAGGCCCATTGTTAGCGACCACGTCTCAATTCCATAAGTCATCACTGGCAACACACACTGGTCGAAGACTTTTGTCTTGAGACACTGCGGTATTTCGGACTAGAAGATTCTAAGTAGCTTCCCGTAAGCAGCTAGTTAATAATAAATAATACAAAATTATAAGTATGTTATGCTTACTTAGCGTTTTAATAGTGAACGTGAGTACCAATACAAACCATTTCTGCACTCTTATTGCGTAATATATTATTACTATCACTTGGAATCATATCGAAGTATATTGCTAATCCATTGCCCAATGTGTTCGAAAATATGTCTGCTCAATAACGTAAATAACGCAATGAAGGTTGTAGTACTGTCAAAATGAAACCAATTGCTACTGATAGTTTGTTACATAATTAACCTACTGCTTTAATGTTACAAAACAAACAAACCTGTATTATATATAAATAAATAATATTAATTAACACGCGCTTGCTTTTTCATCTTTAAATGCATTTGAGCTACCAAATGCAGAATGATTTCAAATCCGACTTAAGGTTCTAGAGATTGGTGCATTCAAACAACTCATCACTTTTAGATATTCTTTTCTTTCTTTCTTTTATGGCTTCGCACGGTTTGTGCATTTAGCCAATGTCACGTAATGAATTTTTCATGTCGAAAAAGACGGCCGCGTGACCCGTCTTACGATAGAGGTTTGAGACTAAGTCATGATGTGGCCACTAAGCTGCGATATTTCACTGTTCTTTATCAATTATTTACTGAATGCACTTTTCACTACATAAATCACGCACTTTTATTTAGTAAACATCACTATAAATAATTTTAAAAGTCCAATGAAAAATGAGCGTGACACTCAGCTTGATTTTCCCGCCAGAATTCACTTTTAGGTATTATTAGCTGATAAATACATATTTTTATTCATTGTTCTTTATTTAATATTTTCCCTTGGTGTGCAAATGTCTGTTAACGTAAGAACATAATCGAAATAAAGTTCTTGAAACTAGATATAATGCGGAAGCTAGTAATTAGCAAATTGGACTGTCTATTAATAGTGAGTATTGTATTGGCCTGTAAGAATAAAACAAATATGTATATAGTATATGTAGGCGCCCCAGTACAGCACGTACATCTACCGCGCATTTGTCACGGCTTATCCAACAAATAGGTCGGCTATATCACAAGTACATCAATCTCTTACCACTCCCCAACAAATCTAAGGCACTTACCTTGGGACCCAGTGTGTTCCGTCGTGGAGTGAAGTCTCGGCGAGGTCGACGCGCGCGCCGACTTTACAATGACGTCCGAAGTCTTCAACTACACTGACTGTCCCATACCAGTCGACACACCAAGTTCCCTTAATAGGGCACCAAAGCTCACCAGCGTATGAAACCGTTATCTAGCAGCGTCAATCACGCCCGACAAACAATCGTTCAATGAAACCACGTTTCCGATTCAAATTCCACTCAATTTACAGGCGACACTGTTACGTTTTATAATTCAAGTAAATACTTCAAAACACGGGCAACAATCGCGACAAACTATCCAAAACCGCGGCCGGTGGTATTTACTTCCCGGAAATCACTCGTCCGAAACACTCCACGCGTGCGAGGATTTCGTCAAGAGTTCAAGCAACGGACCATTCGCGGCGAGGTCGCAAAACGTTGTGTCAACCGCGCGTCACCACAGACAATACTAATTACGCTAGCCCGTACCGGTCGTGCATCTATCAACTCGACTAACTAACAATCGGACTCGACCGATAAAAACGAGCGCGAACAGTATAGATTAACTTTAAAAAAACTATTTTAAAGAATGCAACGGGAGACACCGCGAAAGCGATACACGATTTTTTTTATAACGAGGCCACAGAAATAATATTCAGCCAGTAATGCCTAGTATTAATAAAACTGTATTAAGTATGTTGATATAACAAAAATAACCGGTAAAAACTTTATGGAGTAAGCAGAAAATACAGGAAAAGTGGAGACAGTTTCAGGAGATCTAAGTATAGCCAAGACGCTCTAAATCGGCGCGTAACATAGGGCCTATTTAAAATTTATTGTTGTTAAAATTTGTTTTGGAAATATTCCTTTTAAATAATCCTCTAATATGATGATCTGCCCTTAATAAACAAAACACTAAATGATAAACTTTCATCCACGGTATTCAGTTTCTTATAATGTATAAAAAAAAATTCACGAAAAATAATTTGTCAAAGGATGCAAAGCATTTTCCGATCAGTAAAAGAAGCATAAGTATACAAGACATCATATCATGAATACAAATCTTGAGCCACCAAAATGTTGGAAAAAAAAAACAGACTACTTTTTCCGCATCATACGACGCAAGTTTCAGAAGTAACTAACCGAAACAATATAGTTTTTGTTCGGCAGTTGACGGAAGGATGACGAACGAGAATGAGTTCGTACAAATACATCATCTTATAATACCATATTATTATATTTTGTGATGGTAAGATTTTGTTATTCTTGGAGTTTCCTTATTTATGTATAATTATAGATGTGCTGTTCTTGTTAAAGGCCTGACGATCGCCAACATGCTTTGTTAATATAAAACTCTGGCTATGTTATTACAAAACGAAATCTAACTTTAGTTCTAGACTTAAGCTTTTTTTTTGTTGTGGATGGTAAATCTTCAAATGCTCTCCCGCTCTGGGAGGAGCGGAAGGGCGTGTCAGACTTTTACTGACTAAAAGCCATCCGTGTTCCTTCACTTGTGTGTGCACCAGGGCCTCTGTTTCTCTTTTGACCAACCTGCAACCCTGACCCAGGCATCGGTCTTCGCGGACCCCGTCACGATGTGCTGACATCTCTTTGAGGCGCGCCGTCGACCCGGGCCTGGTCAAACTTTATTTAAATTTATGCAAAGTTCTTAAAGTGATAATTTAGTACCGAACTAACCTGTCATTTTAAACCGACTTCAAAAAGGAGGAGGTTACTCAATTCGACCGTATATATGCTTTTTTATGTTTGTTTGCGGATAAATTCGTCGTTTATGAACCGATTTTGATAATTATTATTCTGCTGGAAAGAAGACATTCCCAAGGTGGTCCCATAATAAGGACACAGCAAAGCCGGCAGAACTGAGTCTACCCGACAGCTTCTGAGCGCTTATGAGAGTCGGCAGAACTGAGTCCTCTCTGAGGCTGTCGGGTAGACTCAGTTCTGCCGGCTTTGCTGTTAAGAAAATTAGACAAATAACTGATGTAGATACAGCCAGAATTGTTTATTTTAGTTATTTTCATAGTCTTATGACTTATGGGATTCTTCTCTGGGGAACTTGTGCGGACATCAATACCATCTTTGTTTTACAGAAAAGGGCTGTTCGAGCCATTTACAACCTTGGTCCTAGAGATTCTCTTAGAGAGAAATTCAAAGAGGTGAACATTCTGATTGTAGCTTCACAATATATATTTGAAAATCTTATGTATGTACATACAAATATATCGAATTTTGAGAAAATAAGCGATATTCATAATATAAATACCAGGAACAGACACAATCTTGCTGTACATCACACTCGTCTCAACAGAGTAGGCAACTAGTTCATGGGTCAATGTATACACTTTTACAACAAGCTTCGCATGGACATTCGAAACTTACCCATTAAACGATTTAAAAAATATATAAAGGCCAAACTTTGCAAAAAGGGGTATTATAAAATTATAGATTATTTAGAAGACAAAAAAGTTTGGGACTGAGCTGCTCGCTCTGCTAAGCATTGTTACTAAGCAATATGCGTAATTATAACGTAAATTATTGTAAACATTTTCATTTTTCATGTCTGGACTTGAAAAAAGACGATGATCCCTGAGTTTGATTCGGCTATTTCTTCTCAGAGGTAGTCAGTTAGGAAATGCCGGCTTCATCTAGTTTTAAAAAAACAAAAAAAGAAAACATGACGTGTAAACGTGATCCTACTTGCTTAATAAACGATTTCATTTCATTTCATTTGTTAAACCCAACAATACGACCATCGATGCTGCGCCAGTTTAAGTCATAAGCTTATGTTTTATGTAAACATTATCTTAAAATGATTTAAAAAAAAATCTTCAGTATTTCGGTAAAGATATCATTGACACCCACCTTATTCAAATTCAAACTTTTTATTTCAGGCAAGGCCCAATGGCAATTGTTTGTTAAAAAAAAACCCAGATTTAAACCACCTATACAGTCAATGAATTCTGAACCTAACCGTTATAGAAATGCAGTTCTTTACATAAAATTAATCTTTTTTTTCCAAAGAACATGTTCACGATCTTTGGTTTTTGTATATTCGTTTTTGCCACCGACTTCCGAAATTAGTTATTTTTCACTTTATAGTGTTTTTCTTTTTTTGGAAGTTGGTTGTTTTTTTTTTTTTGGAAAAAAGTTTTTATTTTACAATTTTAGTTGCAAAAAGTACTGTTCAGCTGCATCCGGTCAGACTGGAAGCTGCCGCCAACATAGTTGGGAATAGGCCAGCACGCAAACGACGTATTTTGTATACTGGAATTTTAACCCGTAATTTTGGTTTAAATACCAAACTACTGTACATAAAATTTCTCTGGGAACGGACTGAATTTATGAGCATTGCTAGAGATGACACGGTTATGTGACATAAATTCAGTCTCTCGATTTTTTTTATTGTCGCATCGGCATAGCGAGTAGCGGTGGTTAGTGGTTGTCCTACGTTAAATTTCATTGCTGTAAATTGTTGAGGATTTTCCTCAACTGTCTATGGTCTTTGTTATCAGATCTACTGCAGACTTTCATTATAACCCACATGGATGCAAACTTCTAATCAATATAAATGAATTGAGTCCAAATACAAGGTAGCTACTGTAAATCGTTGAGGAGTTCCCTGAACTGACCTTTGTCATCATCATCAGCTCCCTAATGACAGTCACCACCCATCTAGGTGTAAGGTTCTTATCAATACAAATTATTCAAGCACAAACACAAGGTAGCTGCTGTGATTCGTTGAGGAGTTCCCTCGCCAGTCTTCCGGCTCCATCATCAGATCTACTCCAGACTAAATTGTAGTGCTTTAAAATATCTAATGAAAAACTTACAAATACACTAGCCGTCCCTACAATTTTTGAAAGTTCCCCTTAATTTCTCTGGTCTTCCACCATCAAACCCTAATGTCCTTATTATGGGACCACCTTGGGAATGTCTTCTTTCCAGCAGAATAATAATTATCAAAATCGGTTCATAAACGACGAATTTATCCGCAAACAAACATAAAAAAGCATATATACGGTCGAATTGAGTAACCTCCTCCTTTTTGAAGTCGGTTTAAAATGACAGGTTAGTTCGGTACTAAATTATCACTTTAAGAACTTTGCATAAATTTAAATAAAGTTTGACCAGGCCCGGGTCGACGGCGCGCCTCAAAGAGATGTCAGCACATCGTGACGGGGTCCGCGAAGACCGATGCCTGGGTCAGGGTTGCAGGTTGGTCAAAAGAGAAACAGAGGCCCTGGTGCACACACAAGTGAAGGAACACGGATGGCTTTTAGTCAGTAAAAGTCTGACACGCCCTTCCGCTCCTCCCAGAGCGGGAGAGCATTTGAAGATTTACCATCCACAACAAAAAAAAAGCTTAAGTCTAGAACTAAAGTTAGATTTCGTTTTGTAATAACATAGCCAGAGTTTTATATTAACAAAGCATGTTGGCGATCGTCAGGCCTTTAACAAGAACAGCACATCTATATACATAAATAAGGAAACTCCAAGAATAACAAAATCTTACCCTCACAAAATATAATAATATGGTATTATAAGATGATGTATTTGTACGAACTCATTCTCGTTCGTCATCCTTCCGTCAACTGCCGAACAAAAACTATATTGTTTCGGTTAGTTACTTCTGAAACTTGCGTCGTATGATGCGGAAAAAGTAGTCTGTTTTTTTTTTCCAACATTTTGGTGGCTCAAGATTTGTATTCATGATATGATGTCTTGTATACTTATGCTTCTTTTACTGATCGGAAAATGCTTTGCATCCTTTGACAAATTATTTTTCGTGAATTTTTTTTTATACATTATAAGAAACTGAATACCGTGGATGAAAGTTTATCATTTAGTGTTTTGTTTATTAAGGGCAGATCATCATATTAGAGGATTATTTAAAAGGAATATTTCCAAAACAAATTTTAACAACAATAAATTTTAAATAGGCCCTATGTTACGCGCCGATTTAGAGCGTCTAGGCTATACTTAGATCTCCTGAAACTGTCTCCACTTTTCCTGTATTTTCTGCTTACTCCATAAAGTTTTTACCGGTTATTTTTGTTATATCAACATACTTAATACAGTTTTATTAATACTAGGCATTACTAGCTGAATATTATTTCTGTGGCCTCGTTATAAAAAAAATCGTGTATCGCTTTCGCGGTGTCTCCCGTTGCATTCTTTAAAATAGTTTTTTTAAAGTTAATCTATACTGTTCGCGCTCGTTTTTATCGGTCGAGTCCGATTGTTAGTTAGTCGAGTTGATAGATGCACGACCGGTACGGGCTAGCGTAATTAGTATTGTCTGTGGTGACGCGCGGTTGACACAACGTTTTGCGACCTCGCCGCGAATGGTCCGTTGCTTGAACTCTTGACGAAATCCTCGCACGCGTGGCGTGTTTCGGACGAGTGATTTCCGGGAAGTAAATACCACCGGCCGCGGTTTTGGATAGTTTGTCGCGATTGTTGCCCGTGTTTTGAAGTATTTACTTGAATTATAAAACGTAACAGTGTCGCCTGTAAATTGAGTGGAATTTGAATCGGAAACGTGGTTTCATTGAACGATTGTTTGTCGGGCGTGATTGACGCTGCTAGATAACGGTTTCATACGCTGGTGAGCTTTGGTGCCCTATTAAGGGAACTTGGTGTGTCGACTGGTATGGGACAGTCAGTGTAGTTGAAGACTTCGGACGTCATTGTAAAGTCGGCGCGCGCGTCGACCTCGCCGAGACTTCACTCCACGACGGAACACACTGGGTCCCAAGGTAAGTGCCTTAGATTTGTTGGGGAGTGGTAAGAGATTGATGTACTTGTGATATAGCCGACCTATTTGTTGGATAAGCCGTGACAAATGCGCGGTAGATGTACGTGCTGTACTGGGGCGCCTACATATACTATATACATATTTGTTTTATTCTTACAGGCCAATACAATACTCACTATTAATAGACAGTCCAATTTGCTAATTACTAGCTTCCGCATTATATCTAGTTTCAAGAACTTTATTTCGATTATGTTCTTACGTTAACAGACATTTGCACACCAAGGGAAAATATTAAATAAAGAACAATGAATAAAAATATGTATTTATCAGCTAATAATACCTAAAAGTGAATTCTGGCGGGAAAATCAAGCTGAGTGTCACGCTCATTTTTCATTGGACTTTTAAAATTATTTATAGTGATGTTTACTAAATAAAAGTGCGTGATTTATGTAGTGAAAAGTGCATTCAGTAAATAATTGATAAAGAACAGTGAAATATCGCAGCTTAGTGGCCACATCATGACTTAGTCTCAAACCTCTATCGTAAGACGGGTCACGCGGCCGTCTTTTTCGACATGAAAAATTCATTACGTGACAATGGCTAAATGCACAAAAAGTGCGAAGCCATAAAAGAAAGAAAGAAAAGAATATCTAAAAGTGATGAGTTGTTTGAATGCACCAATCTCTAGAACCTTAAGTCGGATTTGAAATCATTCTGCATTTGGTAGCTCAAATGCATTTAAAGATGAAAAAGCAAGCGCGTGTTAATTAATATTATTTATTTATATGTAATACAGGTTTGTTTGTTTTGTAACATTAAAGCAGTAGGTTAATTATGTAACAAACTATCAGTAGCAATTGGTTTCATTTTGACAGTACTACAACCTTCATTGCGTTATTTACGTTATTGAGCAGACATATTTTCGAACACATTGGGCAATGGATTAGCAATATACTTCGATATGATTCCAAGTGATAGTAATAATATATTACGCAATAAGAGTGCAGAAATGGTTTGTATTGGTACTCACGTTCACTATTAAAACGCTAAGTAAGCATAACATACTTATAATTTTGTATTATTTATTATTAACTAGCTGCTTACGGGAAGCTACTTAGAATCTTCTAGTCCGAAATACCGCAGTGTCTCAAGACAAAAGTCTTCGACCAGTGTGTGTTGCCAGTGATGACTTATGGAATTGAGACGTGGTCGCTAACAATGGGCCTTATAAGAAGGCTCAAAGTCACTCAAAGGGCAATGGAGAGGGCTATCTATATAGGAATATCAATTTTTTTCGGGATTTAAACCCTATTATTTAATCCGGACTTCTAACTACGTCTGCAAAATTTCAAAGCAATCGGTTCAGTAGTTACGGCGTGAAAGCGGAACAATCAAACAAACTCACTTTCCGATTTATAATATTAGTAAGGATGTACCACACCATTCTTTTTATCCGATACAATGCGAGGCGGCAGGGCCGAGGGAGTCTTAAAAAAGTGTGTTATTCTAGTATATTGTGTAACTTACAACTTCCACGCGAACGAAATCTCGAGAAGAATCTAGTAAAACACGCATACAATCTCTACGAGTATTAAGTGGTGCAATATTTATTCGATAAATTTCTTTTGGTCATAATAGATTGTGTCTGCCGATAAAAGGAACTGAATAGAACACATCCAATATTTCCAAATGTTGGAGGACATCTTGATAGCCTCGTCCCAATGTTCGTTCAATATCCTCTCGGTTCAAAGTTAATGGCACATCAATCATCAGCGCTCCCCTCACCAATTCGTTGATTTTCTTTCTTCCTTTCTCTTAAATTGGACATGAGCTGCTCGTTATATACGCTTTCGATTTAAACTTATTACGAATATGCTAAACGTTGCCCTTTTCGTGTACTATAATCAGGTGAATCGCCCACATGATGGTAATGAACAAAAATCTGAGACCACTTTAGATGAGCAGAAAAAATATGCAACTACTGAGCGGTCTGGACTGAATCCTATTCTCAGGCCTGTTGAGAACCCTCATATTCAGACTATGATAAATGATTTCCCACGCCTGGGACCAGGCCTCCTCTCGGTAAGAGGGCGTGGCCCTTAAACCACCACGCGGGCCCATGCAGTTCGATAGATGTCACATGTTTCGAAGTTTTGATTCAAGGACATGCCGGTTTTCTTCACGATGTTTTTCTTCGCCATATTGACAGCAGTGGTGTGAAATATTTTACACAAAGTAAAGCGCTTTCGTGGTGGCCGAGTGATTAAAACACCAGCCTCTCGTATGAGTGATCGAGTTCGATTCCAGGTCAGGCAAGTACCAATGTAACTTTTCTAAAGTTATATGTACTTTCTAAGTATATCTTGGACACCAATGACTGAAGGTGAAGGAAAACATCTTGAGGAAACCTGGACTTTAAGTCTGAAATCGCCAACCCGCATTGAGCAAGCGTGGTGATTACGCTCAATCCTTCTGTCTGTATGAGAGGAGACCTGTGCCCAGCAGTGGGACAATAAAAGGTTGATAATGATGATGATGATAAAAGCGCTTGCTGGGGTTCAAATCTACGACCTATAACTTGTAAGTAGCGGCCGATACCACTTGGCCACCACTGCTCTGATGAAAACCTTACTAAAACATTACCCGTAATGTGATAGTAAGATTTCCAGCACAAAGTTCATGTTAGCAGTCTGCAGTCTGAATTTGTCAGGTCAATGGCAATATAGGCACGCTACAATTTATGGAGGTACGATCACCAAAGGTGATACCTAAGTAACCACGGTCGTCAGAAATAACTGAACTAAGTAGGGTAAGTAGGTAAGGAGATGCCTAAGTAAGAAACCGATAAACGTATCCGAATAAAATTCAGTTAATAAGCCGGCTCCTAATAAACTTCGACTGTACGTATGTCTGATAATGCCGGTTAGTTATCTCTTTTGGTAACTGTACCTAAACACTATATCCGTGTTATCCGTCTATCCCTTCCGGAAATAATGACGTAATGTTATGTGCGTTGTGTAGGTAAACAAAGGTCCACTGACGCACCTATCATTATTGTTCACATCAGGAATGTCCCAAATATCCAAAGCCAGCAAAGAGCACAGGCGTAGAGTAGCCAGCCTTTCGGTCTTCTATAGGATGCATTTCGGGGAGTGTGCGAAGGAATTGCGTGATTTAATTCCCCCATCTCCGTTCCACCATCGGACGACCCGTCGTACGGCGAGTTTCCACCCTTATGTTGTTAACACCTCTACGATCCGGACGAAGCGTTTCGCCTCCTCCTTTATACCGCGTACATTGAGGGACTGGAACAGTTTGCCAGCGGCGGTGTTTCCGTCGGACTACAATTTGAGTGTCTTCAAGGCTAGAGTGAATTGGCTCTTAAACTAGTGCGCTTTACCATCAACGACTGCGTCACAGCTTACCATCAGCCGGGATTGCGGTCAAGCGCTAGTATATAATTTTAATAAAAAAAATAAAAAATAAAATAAGTATTTGTACCGAGATCAAGAAAACAGTTATTCATATTCATACCCATTCCTCGAAACATACTGAAGTTTCATTTCAAGATAAATAAACTTAACAAACAATAAGGTAAAATAATATAACACAATACAACCAAAGCATTTATACTTAAATCCATAAACTCGGCTTTTAGACTTTGTCGTAGATATTATTATCAAGTTGAGTGGGCACGATGTCTCAGACTTGTCTGGCAATTTTCTTATCGCTTCGTTCGCAAATAACGTTTTCATTTTGATTGTGTACTGTTAAGGCTCTCCCCCACAGGCACTTTATTATCGGTCGATAACGTCGGATGGATTATTGCGTTTCACGTCCTGAGTCCTCATTTTTGCTATTCCTTCAATATTTTTAACGATAAGTTTTTGATATGTACGTGTAACCAACACAACAGACCGTCTGCCCGCACTACACCATACTACGTTTTTAACACAGGTGTGTGTATGCATCTAAATACAAAATGTTCTAAGATCTCATATCGGAATATCGCAGAACAGAGGAATGCAGGCGTCGACAGCCTCCGTGGCGTAGCGGTAGCGAACGCGGCCGCTGCGCAAGGAGGCGCGGGTTTGATCCCCGCGCATTGCAAATATTTGTATGCATGAATATGAATATTTGTATTGGTCTGGTCGTGCCTCGGAAAGCACGTTAAGCCGTTGGTCCTGGTAGCCATACGAACATCAAGTGGCAGTCGTTACGGGTTGTTGGAGCCCTCAAAAGTCCAACAATTGGTCTAGCTGCAATGCTTCGATATCTCCTTTGGGTTGTGGAGGTCAGACGGCAGTCGCTTCTCGGAAAATGTCGAATTTTCGCCAATATCAGCAGTTAGACTGGTAAAGCGGACCCCAGACTCCAGAGCTATAAAAAGGCTTCGGATGCGACTGGTATTAACGCTGAGATGATGAGAGGAAAGCAGGTGTCCTCACTCTATTACGTTATTTTTATAGCAGCAGTGTTCAACTTTGTGGTCGTCCTAATAGAAAATGTAGTGAACACAGATACCGCCGATCCGATATTATCGACCGATATTAACTCGCCTGTGGGGGAGAGCCTTATACTGTATGGCCTATTGTAGCACAAAATATAATTCTAGAGTGATATTGTAATATTTACTTGACTCGACTGTTTACATAATTCATTAAGGACACAACGTTTAGGAACAATTGTTCATTTATAACATTAATTGAAACGTTAAACTGTCTTAATTTTCGTTAATTTTAATGCAGCAACAATCTACTATATTTTTTCATGAGAGAATGTTCGCCGCTGCATAATCAGATTCCCAAAGATTTGGCCACATAAATCAAAACGAGTGGAATAAAGTTGAATCAAATGACCATTGAAACTGTTTTAAAATTCAGCAAAGCGTATTTAATTTAAAATTCTCTTCAAAATATAGCTGTGCTATATACATTGGAAACACTTTACTGATACGTTTCATAAGATTTACTGGCCAAGTACCTAACATATAGTCCAATACGTTCAAGTTCTTCTGAGAACTGAAAACTTCAGTAAGCTTTAAGCTACATATTTAAAGCGTTCTCCAGCGCGTTATTCGACTAAAAATATTTTCATATACAAGCGCGTATGAAAATATTTTTAGATTACTAATACAACGTAAATTGCGTAATAAGATCAGACAAGGAATCCATATCACAAGTTTTAGCAATTATAGACTCATTAACGCGATACGGCTACGAAATTGTAACGCTTATCAAGAGCTAAGGATTGATGACCGCTTTGGATTAGCCAATTTCTTTCGTGTCCCTGAAATCGATTTTGCTGAATTCGATTTCCTTCCAAGGTCCGATTTCCAGACATGACCTGACATGAGTAATACGCGCAGCGGATGAAAATTAAACACACGGGGAATGTTTTCCATGCAGCTCGGAAAACAAAAACATCGTGTTTGTATACACAAATGTGTATGCCCACGCCTCATTGTTTCGATATCATTGTGTAATGTTTACGCTCAGGAAATACGGCTTTACCGTTTCATAGTTGTCGTTTTATCACTAGTAACTTTTATTCTAAAGTGTTCGTTATCTAGGAAATCGTAAAAGGTCACATAAAACGGTTATCCAATTACAGAGACTTTTTGGCACCATAATGTCAAATAAGTATTTATGAAAATGACAATCCAACTATGTTAGGATGGGATTCCATTCGGCAGTTTTCACGGGAAAGCTAAGATGAGTGTCACCCGCATTATTCATTAAATTTTTAAAATTATTTATAGTATCGTTTACTAAATAAAAGCTCGTGATTTATGTAGTAAAAAGTGCATTCAACAAATAATTCATAAAGAACATTGAAATATCGCAGCATAGTGGCCACTTCATGACTTTGCCACAAATCTTCCTCGTAAACGGTTTACACGGCCGTCTATTTCAACTTTCATTGGCGATATCCGCCATCGGACATAAATAAATACGGACAAATTACACAAATTGAGCTAGCCCCAAAGTAAGTTCGAAACTTGTGTTATGGGATACTAACTCAACGATACTATATGTATAATAGATAAATATATAGATAAACATCCAAGACCCAGGCCAATCAGGAAAAGATCGTTTTCCATCATGACCTGGCCGGAGATCGAACCCGGGGCCTCCACGTCGCAGGCAGGAGTGTTGACCGCTGCGCCACGGAGGACGACAATATGTTATGTTCCACAATATTCCACAGAGGCCATTGATCAAGATTTGAGGTTGAATCTCACCCTGAAGGGATTCCATTCTAATCAAATGCAGCTGTATACTAGTCTTTTTAATGAAGCTACTGTACATCTGTCTTCCTCCTTTGACAGCCTCTGTGGCGTAGCGGGAGCGAACGCGGCCGCTGCGAAAGGAGGCGCGGGTGAATATGAATGTTTGAACTGGTCTGGTCGTGCCTCGGAAAGTACGTTAATCCATTGGTCCGGTTGCTATACGAACATGTAATGGCAGTCGTTAGGGGTTGTTGGAGCCCTCAAAAGTCCAACAATCGGTCTAACTACAATGCTTCGATATCGCTCTCGGATTGTGGAGGTCAGACGGCAGTCGCTTCACGGAAAATATCGAAGCTTATCCAAATCAACAGTTAGACTGGTATAAAGCGTTCCTCAGACTCCAAAGCTTCGGATGCGACTGGGATTAACTCTGAGATGATGATGACTGTATGTACATCTGTCTTCCATAATCCGGTAACTGGGTAATACGACAGGCCATGATAAAACCGGTTGTCAATTTTTGGGCTTCTGACGGCCTTGAATGTAAAGATCTATGAATGACAGTTGAGATGAACGGTTTTACGTGCTTTCCGTTTCGTCTGGGAATGTAAAGATGTTTACCCGTCCATGGACGTACAGCGGCAGTCGTAGATTCACTTGATCGATCAACCCATGTGGCTATTACTTAGCTCTAAAAATCCGTTTCGAGAAATAAAATACATACTCGTAAATGGATTGGATTCTAACCTCTTTAGCACTATATGATAGTTATGACCTGGTACAGATCTACTGTAGTTTCATTTGTTGAAAACCACTTTGCGGAAGTCTGTCTTTGTCGGCCTCCGTGGCGCAGCGGTCAATACACCTGCCTGCGACGTGGAGGCCCCCGGGTTCGATCCCCGGCCAGGTCATGATGGAAAACGATCTTTTCCTAATTGGCCTGGGTCTTAGATGTTGTATCTATATATGTATCTATTATAAAATATAGTACCGTTGAGTTAGTATCCCATAACACAAGTCTCCAACTTACTTTGGGGCTAGCTCAATCTGTGTGAATTGTCCGTATATATTTATTTTTATTTATTTATAGCTTTATACCTTTTTGTGTGCTAAATAAATACCACTCAGAATAATATACTCGAAAAATATGAGAGAGATACTCATAAATAAAATCATATTTTGAAGAAGTAACAAACATATTTCATAATGATTATAAAATCCTTCACATGTAGTATCGCATACACGCTTACCGAGAAATTGAGTCCGCGACCCTCATACATGCCCTCATCCTGCCAGGATAATGGTAATAAACGACGCCATTTATTTCACTGATTATATCGCGAAGAACTCCTGCAAGGCTTCCCTTACTCTATATATGCGGATTTATCCTTATTAGCTTAGCTTACTAAATTTCTAGAAAGACACAGCGAACAAACTGGGAACCAACTACATATTCTCGTTTTATATTTCACTTTCCTTTATATTTTGTCGATCTCCAGATAATATTATAATAGAAAGTACCAAAATAATGTTTGGCATAAACAAATGTTAGCATCAAATAAATCTTACCAAACTGAAACCAAACAAACAAGAACCCACAAGGAAACCTAATGTGCTATAGAACAAAGTTGGCACTTCCCGTCTCGTAGCTACGTAGCGTAGCGCTACGCCGTAGCAGAGTTGACGGGTCGCTACTGCCATCAGCGGGACCAAACTTTCGTTCTCCTGTCAGTCATTACACCGAACTTAAACCAAAGTTGAACTACTTCAGACAGCTGACAGCTTGGTAATGAGTTTGTGAGATAAAACAAAAACTTAAATTACCAAGAAAACGTTTGTATCTAAAACAAAATAAGTGTACACATTGAGGCATGTAATTAAGCACGACTACGGAACATTTAGTTGAATTATGATATAGGCAATTAAAGTTGCTATATTACATGGATCATTATTCTGCGATGTCGAAGCCCTATAAATATATCATTAGTAAAGTCTATGATAAAATATTTGAGAAATATAATTAAGAGGCAGTATTAAATAATGACAAAGTAATTTGGGCGCTACGTGCTATAGAATAATGTGCTTGTCTTGATTTTTAATTAACGGAACGTTCTGCACGGCCCTTTTGTTTCATAACTCGTAAAGACATTTAGTTTTGTGTGTTGGGTTTTTACATATTTATATGAATAATAGCTGCCTCGCAGTTTCACCCGCGTAGGATTTAATCCCATGGATATATCGGAATAAAAAGTAAAATATGTAATACTAGCTTTGCGCCCGCGACTTCGACCGCGTGGAATTCGGTTATATCGCGCTTTTTAGATTTCCCTCGGGAATATCATTTTTTTTTTTCATTAAAAGGTAGCCTATGTCCTTTCTCAGGATCTAAAGATTGTCTGTGCCAAATTTCATAAAAATCGGTTGAGAGATTTAAGCGGGAAAACGTAACAGACAGACAGACAGAGTTACTTTCGCATTTATAATATTAATATGGATTCTTGGTTCTGAACTATCATTATGCTAAATATCATAAAAAAATCCGTTCAGTAGCTTTTACGTGAAAGAGTCACAAACATCTATCCACACATCTATTTTTTTTTGGGATGGGAAATCATCAAATAGAGGTCATTTGATGATTTCTCTTCCCGCTCTGGGTGGACCGGAAGGGCGTGTCAGACTTTAACTGACTAAAACCCAACCGTGGCCCTGGTCTACAGGCAAGTGAATTGCCTGTAGGCCAGGGACACGGTTCCTTTTTTCCTGACCTGATCCAGGAGGCATCGGGCTTCGTGGACCCCGTCAATCCACACATCCTCGCAAAGTTTCGCATTCATAATATGAGTAAGATACGATACGGGCCGCATGTCTTCGGTGTTTAATAAGTCAGTTAATTAATGAGCAACTCAATGATAATTTTCGGAAAACTTTTTCTTTAGTTTCATTTAGCGTAATACGGCTATAGTGTTCCCACTTCCCACTACTGGGCCACAGGCCTCGGCTCTGTCAGAGTGAGCGGGGCGTAACCCACGTAGGGTCACCCAGTGCGGGTTGATAGTACTTTCTTTTATATTATAAACAATCAGTTCCATGTTGCCATCATCAACCTTTTTATCGCCCCACTGCTGGGCACAGATCTCCTCTCATATGGAGAAGGATTGAACGTTATCACCACGCTTGCTCAATGCGGGTTGGCGATTTTAAACTTAAAGTCCAGGTTTCCTCAAGATGTTTTCCTTCACCTTGTAATCAATTATTGTTGTAAAAGATATACTTAGAAAGTACATACAGGGTGTGTCTAACATCGTAACGCAAACTTCGCGAAAAGGCTAGGCCGCATGCCACTAATAAAATTATGATAGTCATTTATGTCGTTAATGAACGGTTACAGAATTCACAATGTTTTAAAAAAAATTTGGCTCGCCCTTTGAACGTTGCAAGCGTGCCGCCGTGCGGGTTTGTAGTTATGATGTTAATCCCTGAAGTGAACTCTATTAAATCAGCTGCTACGATAGTTTTTCGAGTTTTGCTTTCATAGCGCTTTTTTGTGTAATTAGCGAATTTATTAGTCTAAAGTGAAAAAAACTACATATATTTTTTTTAAATCACGAAAATTCGACGAAAAATTCCACCACTCATCCATGGTACTCGTTTGTGCGTCGATGTCAGATACAGGCTTTATAAGTTTAGAAAATTTACATTGGTACTTGCCAGACCTGGACCGAACCCGCACACTCATATGAGAGGCTGGTGTTTTAACCACTAGGCCACAACGGCTATATACCATACTTCAGTCTACTTAAAATAGGATAGGATGACCGAGTCATTTAATCACAGTGTAGATGAAAATCGAAGATATTTGAGTTTTGCCATTTTGGTGCTGATGACAGCGAATTTTATAAAATGCGCATATTATCATGATAAAAAAAAATCTAAACATCTCGTAACAAAAACAAAACAAATTATACAAAAAAGTTTTATTTCATGGTCTCATCAGCAACGGCCATTTGAAAGAATGTGACAATTTCAGTGCCAGAGAGGCTCGGTTTAAATCGGCACAAAAAAGCAACTGTCGTATTGTATTCCAGCGCACTTGTTTATTAGTGACCAGCGATTGCATATACATATAACAAAAAGACAAGACGCGGCCATCATTTTCAAATTCAATCTGAAACTTTTATTATTCACACCAAGGAGAAATAGTAAAAGCATTTAAATGTCATGTGAATGCGACGCGCCTCACCTTTCATTTAAATACGTTAGTTATCCCCGGTATGGAACGGTACTTTTAAGCGGCAACGTGAAAGACTCATCTGCATTGCAAATGATAGCGGTATCGATGCATCCCGCGACGTGCGCGCGTTTTAATGTCATAAATAATTGTACATAGACTTCTTGCGCTCGTTGTTAATTATTAATTTATGTATAAATGAAATAATACGTGTGTTCCGGTTACCTATGGTTCAGATCATGTTAATTATAATTTAATTGTCATATTCCGCCTTATTCTTAAACGCTGCTTAAAGTTAACTAGTGATTACCGAATCTTTAATCATACATTTTTGACCTTTTAACGTCGCTTTACTTAAATCATCCTTTATGCATAAACACGACAGTGTATAAGGGGTTTATTCATGAACGATGATTAAAGTTAAGTGACGTTAAAAGGTCAAAAATGTATGGTTAAAGATTCGCTAATCACTAGTTAACTTTAAGCAGCGTTTATGAATAAGGGGGATTATGTTTGAGAGTTCCGGGACGAGAACGCAACTCTTAAAACTAAAAACTATGATAAAAAAAAAGGAATTCCCCTCTCATTAACCAGTAGTTATATTGATAACCATGATAAATTTATTTAAATTAGGACGATATACTTTATGTATATATTTATTGTATAATCTAAATAGTACACCATCCCGCGCGAGGTAACTGCGCACCTCGCTCTGTGACGTCATTCGGACGGTACCATTTGTAAAAAATGAGAATTATGCTAAAAATATAAATTACAATTATAAATTGATACATATGGGTTGAAATATAATGTTGGTGCAACCAGGACGCTTCACTAACGCATCGAAAATATGTATAAAAAACAAAAACAATTTTAATAAAAAAAACTTAAGACAGCATAAACTCCACAGAAATAGTAATAACAGGGGATTTAAACTGTATTTAGACAATAGGGATGTTTCCTGGGTAAAAAAAATTGATTATATTTTCAGTCCGTCTTTCAGATTAAGTATAGAAAAATATTGGATACGTATATTTTGTTTTATCAAATCAATAAAAATTTACAAATATAAAAGGCATCAAAGCTGGTGACGTCACTGCTTGCTAAAAAGTGTAGCGTGCAGTGACGTCACACGAGTTTTCAACGCAGTGTCGTCTTCATTTTTTGTTTATATGAAAAAAGAAAAAATACGTGTCTAGTATTTTTTGGAAATCTGACTGACGGACTAATTAGTTTTTTTTTTAGTCAACTACCCTATTGTAACAAAGATACTATCGCTATTCGCTTTCCAGCGAGTCGCACAGTTAACTCGCGCGAGTAGTAGATTGCCTACACTATTTGTCTCCCCTTCCCTTTGGTATTTCATCCAAAGGTTGTCTGTAAAAAGTTCACTCTTAGCGATAAGAGAATTGTAAACTCATTATATTATGATTCTGTTATTTATATGGTGCACATTAGAGTATTATATTTTACTTTCGAAAAATATGGAACACAAGAAATTTCTTTGATATTTAGTTGCCATAAAGTCTACCTTGACGACGAAACGGGAGTAGAGCAAACCATGCTTTACCTCATATCCTGCCCTCTGTATCTCAAAACATGTAGTTAAAGTTATCTCTGCGCTAACACCGATGATGTCGCTTAGTCGGCGTAATTTTGGGCCAATAAAATCTAAATTAGTCGTGGCAGTGGCACTATGAATAAGAAGCTTGTGTTGCTTTGACGAACGTCCTGAAAAACCTGTCTTTCATTAAAGTCAAAATTACCAAAGCTTTATTACAGTGCAATGAGAGCAAATTGACATTTTTATAGACTATAAGAGAGTTATTAACACTTTTATATCTATCAATGAAACACTGATTACTTCTATAAACAATTTTATTAGCAATTATTTATGCCCAAAGAAAACATTAATAGACTTGTTTTACCTATCTACGTCAATGTCTAATCTCAATCTCTTTACTAAGTTATGATGGACGTTAAAAAAGTTACTTCAAACACAAAGAATTGATAAAAACAAAATTGTTACAATCTTAAAGATATGTAGTAAAAGTTGACTATATCAATTTACTCTTTCAGCGACGATTAAGTGAAGTTTATTCGACGTCTTCCTTCCTATTCACTCAGTATATTAAAATGAAAAGTTTTAAAAAGAAAAGTAGGTGTGCACAGCGGGCGCACGTCCTCTCATTTAAAGTGCACCTCTCAAACATTCGAGGTCTGCACTCCAATATCGATGCAGTCCATCACCACCTTGAGACTGAAAAGCCCCACCTACTTTTCTTGACGGAGACCCAGATCAGATGTCCGTCTGATGCGGCATACCTCAACTACCCGGGATACTCTTTGGAGCATCATTTCCTGCAGCGTGCCGGGGTCTGTGTGTATGTCCGCAATGACATCTGTTGCCGGCGTCTCCGTCACCTCGAAGACTCTCATCTATCGTCCTTATGGCTGTTGGTTGACACTGGTGTGGACAAAATTGTCTACACCTGTGTCTACCGATCGCACAGCGGTGACCAGGAGACAACTCGACTATTTGACCACCTCAGTGTGGCTGCTGACAATGTACTGCATCAGCACCCTGACGCACAGTTCGTCGCTCTGGGGGACTTTAATGCCTGCCACCAAGACTGGCTTTTCCCATACCAGAGGACCGACCACGCTGGGAGAGAAGCGCGAAACTTTGCGCTATCAATGGGCCTTTCCCAGCTGGTGGAAGAAGCGACTAGGGTGCCTGATGTGGCTGGTCATACCGCCAATTGTCTGGACCTTCTGCTGACCACTGATCCGGACAGATGTGTTGTTACAGTTTCCTCACCGTTAGGAACTTCAGACCACTGTCTGGTGAAGTCTGTGACGTCCTTCTCCCCACCTGATTGCGACTCGCGTGGTGAGCGGCGAATATGGCGTTACAAGTCAGCAGATTGGGATGAGATGCGCCACTTCTTTGCATCTTATCCTTGGCAGCAGGTCTGCTTCTCTTCTAGCAATCCATC
This sequence comes from Sesamia inferens, assembly GCA_037179545.1. Classification (NCBI taxonomy): domain Eukaryota; kingdom Metazoa; phylum Arthropoda; class Insecta; order Lepidoptera; family Noctuidae; genus Sesamia; species Sesamia inferens. The sequence goes on from CM073931.1 coordinate 20,050,520, forward strand.
GAGCTGTGCGGACGCTATAACCGACGTGGTGCGTCAAGCTATGGAGTATTTTATCCCCTTCAGTGACGTGCCCGTCGGTGGCTCGGCTCGCCCATGGTTTAACGCCGACTGTGTTCAAGCTGAACAGCGTAAGCACACGGCATTCCTCGCCTGGGTTGACGCTCGTGACCGCAGAGCTCTGGATCTAAGCTCAAAGAAGAGAGCCTTTAACCGTGCTGCCAAGTCCTACAAAAAGGCGCTTAAGAAGGCTCGCTTCGACCGCATTACTAACATTGGTAACAAGCTCTCTGCGCACCCTTCCGGTAGCAGATCTTTCTGGTCCCTAGCCAAATCGGTCGAGGCGAACTTCTGTCGGCCCACACTGCCTCCGCTGGTTAGGCCTGATGGAGCACTGGCCCATACGGCGAGAGAGAAAGCAGGTCTCTTTGCATCTCTCTTTGCCCATAGTTCGCGTCTTGACACTGGCAATGCTACTCCTACTAATTTACCTCATTGCGGAACTTCAATGCCGGAGGTTCGCATTAGAAACAAGGAGGTTCTGAGAGTATTGTGTCGTCTGGACGTGAATAAGGCTAGTGGTCCAGATGGTATACCAGCGATTGTTCTTAAGGCTTGTGCGCCTGAGTTGTCTCCTGTATTGACGCGCCTGTATCGCCTCTCATTTAGGACTGGTATAGTGCCCAAGTCCTGGAAGCTTGCCAACGTGCAGCCCGTGCCCAAAAAGGGTAGTCGTGCCGATCCTACTAACTATCGGCCGATTTCAATAACCTCCATACTCTGCAAGATTATGGAGCGTGTATTGAACTCGCGCCTCTTGGCATACCTGGAAGGTAACGATCTCCTCAGTGACCGACAGTACGGTTTTCGACGCAATCGGTCAACTGGGGACCTACTAGTGTATGCCACTCACTTGTGGGGCGAGGCCCTCGAGAAAAATGGGGAAGCGATTGCCGTCTCCCTTGATGTCTCGAAGGCCTTCGACCGGGTATGGCACGCTGGCCTTTTGAGTAAGCTTCCAGCGTACGGCATTTCCGCTGGCCTGACTGGCTGGGTAAAAGACTTCCTGACTGAACGGTCCCTCCGAGTTGTTGTCGACGGATGTTCATCTGAGCCCATGTCGACCAATGCCGGTGTTCCTCAGGGGTCTGTTCTCTCTGCAACTCTGTTCCTGCTGCATATTAACGATCTGCTGATGCCCGGTATCTATGGGTATGCAGATGACAGCACAGTTGTGGAGAGATACCTGCCGGAAGCTCGGGCTAGTAAGGAAACTATCCGGTCCGAAAGAGAGGCCATGGTAGAGCGTGTGAGTGCTGCACTGCAGGCAGTCTCCAAATGGGGCAATGCCAATCTTGTAGCATTCAATGCCGCCAAAACACAGGCGTGTCTTTTCACCGCCAAAAGGAGCCCGTTTACCTTGGCTCCTACTTTTCAGAATGTATCCTTGGAGTGTACCGACCGCCTTCAGCTTTTGGGAGTTGAGATTTCCTCGAGCCTCAACTTCGGGCGGTTCATTGAGTCCAAGGCCTGGGTGGCTGCCAGAAAACTAGGCGTCATCGCGAAAGTCCGGCGGTACTTCACACCAGGGCAGCTTCTAATTTTATACAAAGCACAGGTCCGCTCGTGTGTGGAGTACTGCAGCCACATTTGGGCTGGTGCTGCAAAGTGTCACCTTGCAGCTTTGGATTCGGTGGAGAGGCGTGCGAAGAGGCTGATTGGCGACCCAGACTTAACTCGAAACGGTCTCCAAAGCCTGGAGCACAGGCGTAGAGTAGCCAGCCTTTCGGTCTTCTATAGGATGCATTCTGGTGAGTGTGCAAGGGAATTGCATGATTTAATTCCCCCATCTCCGTTCCATCATCGGACGACCCGTCGTACGGCGAGTTTCCACCCTTACGTTGTTGACACCACTGCGATCCGGACGAAGCGTTTTGCTTCCTCCTTTATACCGCGTACATCGAGGGATTGGAACAATTTGCCGGCGTCGGTGTTTCCGTCACATTACGATTTGAGTGTCTTCAAGGCTAGAGTGAATAGGCTCTTAATAAACTAGCGCGCTTTACCATCAACGATTGCGTCACTGCTTACCATCAGGCGGGATTGCGGTCAAGCGCTGGTTTATAATTTATAAAAGAAAAAAAGACTTATTTTGCTCGATATTATTTTTCATTCATATTTAAACAATAAAACCATTTTGTCCTTGAAGCTGACAGATTATTTGTTCGTAAAAGTTAGGAAGTTTTAGGGCTAATTTTTCGAACGAAAATTATTGCAAAATTACTTAATGTGATGTCAAGCGCGCGTAACGCAACCTGCTGTGATTGGCTGTTGATAAATCATTCGACTAATCACAACCGTTTACGCGCGCTTGACAATTTGTCACATTAATTTTCCGACAATTTTCGTTCGAGAAACTGGCTTAAAGGCTGGGAACAGGTGGCCACGATCGTACGCGTAATTCCTTTCTTTGTTTTTGTTTGGGATGGCAAACCATCAAATGACATCTCCCGCTCTGGGCGGAGCGGAAGGGGGTGTCAGACTTTTACTGACTAAAACCCACCCCTGTTCCTTCATGCCTGTAGGCCAGGGCCACGGTTTCTTTTTTAACTACCCTACAACCCTGACTTAGTAGGCATCGGTCTTCGGAGACCCCGTCACGATGTGCTAACATCTCTTTGAGGCGAGCGCGTGAAACATACCGCGACGTCGACTCGGGCCTGGTCCTTACCGGGTTGTGTGTAGTGATAATACTCGTGTTCACTAGTCGCGGAAATGGAAAAGCTTAAAACTCTAAACTAAAAAAAATGTGCGATCACGCAAATATCAAATACGAGGCTTGTATAGCACTTTGATCGTTTAAGTAAGTGTGAGCATCTGTGAGTGCTGCGTGATGTGCATGCGTCCCTGTCGCGGGGCCGGCTCGCTGCGTGCACGCATCTTACAGCGCAGCAGCTGAAGAGTGTTCTCCCACAACTTCGTCTGCTCTTCCACAGCCCCTTGGCGAGAACTGATAGCTTGTTGCTCCTGAAATTATTGGAATATATACTCTATGTAATACTGTAACATACGTTTATTGAGAAAAAAATCGTCTGCCTACATTCGGAAATAAACACGTTGTACTCATAACCCTACCTCTTCTAAACGCTTTACAATTTGTTCCGTGTCAGCAACTTTTTTCTTCAAAGCTTCCATTTTGGAGGGTTTCCTAGGGGACTGCATTGAATTTTTCATTTCAAACATTACGACTTCTTGCAAACTTTCAGCCTTTGTGATTCTTTGTAGTAAGTTTTTCCATTCATCCTCCTTGCTATTCAGCCGGTCAGTCAACTCCTTTACTTGATTCTTGAGGGGCTCCATTTGTGATGTTATGTTGATGGATGTGGCTTCGTAAACCCTTTTCTTTTGTTCATACTGCTGTTGGACTGTTTGGAACTCTTCCTTCACTGGCTTTATGTTGTCAGCTAGTGGCTGAATTTCTAGTCGGACTTGTGATAACTTCTGAGCCGTTTGTGCGACTAGCTATGAAATAAAAAGTTACACTGGTTAAAAAGAGATTAGAATAATTTTCTGAGACGCCAATATAATCTTAAATTAAATAGAAATAAGTATATTGCCTGAGACAAATCATGAAGAGACTTTTTAGTGAGATCTGCAGATTTGTCTAGATTCTTTTCCATTGTTTCTTCGTCTTCTATTTTTAATTTCTTGTGATTTAGGAGCGCCATTTCGACAGTTGGGTCTGCAGCACTAATGATGTGTATCGTTCTGACTAAGATACCCGCCTCGACCTGTGACCCAGAGCAATTAACAACATTATAGACCGTAACTAACAGTGAAATACAAAAAGGATTGTGTGGTTTTATGAAACCTCGGTAAAAGTGAAACTTTTATACTACGGTCTATAGAAGTATAAGCGCCGCCATATTGGCCTTTCGTTGCTCTGAGGAGTGCCTTTAACTTTATCCCTACTCCGCGGCCGACCGTCACGCGACATGTAACACATAGACGAAAAGTTTGAGATAATGTAATAAAAGTTACACTTTAAAAAATAAAAATATGAAAAAAAAAGCTTGTACATCAAATAAAATACGTATTTACCTTAAACGTAGAGAGATTGGCTCTTTGTCTTTTGTACACAGAACTCTTTGTGCGTAGAGAATTAACGTATTTTTTTAATTCTTCTCCTCTGAGGACTGTATCTCCCAAGAGTTGTCTGACCTGAATATTACATCAAATCTTTATTGAATATTCGTAGCAATTCGTTATATTGAACTCATGACGCTGCAAAAAATGAAAAGGGGAAAGCAAAAAAGCGATATAGCACGTCACTTCAGATAAAAATATACATTACGATAGATAATAAATCAGACAACAGCATTTTCTTCTTTATCGATCTCAAAGGAAATAGCGCATTATCTCAATGGAAGCCTCCGCTTCTCGACATAATGACCGATTATTTGGAATGAGATAAAGTGTTTTATCTGATTGCCGTGTCGTACCCGAAATATTCCGACAACAGGCTTCGATTTCGATTAAATCCTGATCAACGTTCACCACCGCCTTATCAAAAACTGCGAAATACTATCCAATTTTTGTAACGATCACGGATAACGTAAGAGGGAAAATGTATTGAGAAAATACATGGTATACAGACAGCGAAATGATATTTCGCTTCGGATTTATTGCATTAGAGATAATGTTACTTTTTGGTTCTTACTGGTTTGAACTCACCATTATATTGAAAGACGTTTATTATTATAACCGTAAGTATGTATCTCGAGTCAAAAAATATAAACATGCATTTTTTTTCGTTGACGATTGTGATTTATGAGACTTCTGCCTACCCCCTTCTAAATAAGACTGGATTTTATAGGTTTGATTAATGTCACTAGTATACTTTTCATTTGCGAGATATCCACCAACCCGAATTGGTTTCGTGTGGTGTATTATGGCACCATGTATGGCGCACTCCTTTTAGCCAAGAGAAAGCCTGTCTCCTACGAGTGGGAACATTAAAAGCTGTTTATGATTTATCGTATGATAAATAGCGATGTACCTGTGACTGTAGATCAGCGAGTGTGGCCTCATAATCTTTAAGGGTCGCAGCAAGCTCATGGACACGCGTTGCACTAGCCTCTTTGTTACGTCGAATGACTGCAGCCTGCTGTCTGAAGGGGGCCAGTTTGTCCTCTTGTGGTCCTGCTGTGGCTAATTTGCGCTGAACTAGGCGCTCCATTTCGCTGTTCACTACGGCTATCTAAAAACACAACTTTTTAACAAATCTAATGTGTTTGGTTAATGTTAAACTTTAATCATGTAATTCTCCCATCGGCTTTGAACTTCGAATCGATTTTCAAATGATTTGAAGGTCCATACCATGCCTACCCGCCCATCATTTTGTTTTTTTTAATGGTGTCAATACAATTCGTAACCCAAACGGAAAATATAATAAAACAAAATCCCATAATGCGTCACGTGGCCAACGTAAAAATTCAAAATGGTGGACAGGGTATATGTCAGACTGCTTATTTTAAACATTTTAAATTCTTTTTAATGATGAGATTGTCTAATTGATATTTAACTGCTTTATATTTTTACCTTGTCCTGTACTGCTACTAAATCTGAGCGAGTGGGGTGTTGCTCCGCCGCAATTGTCTGCATAATGTTCAGCTCTTTCTGTAGATTACTAGTTTCTTGTGGTAATTTCTCTTTTACCAGATAACTATTTAGCTAAAATGAAAAACAACATTTTTGAGTTCACCATTAGATTATTTTAACTAATGTTATAAATGCAAAAGTGGGAAGTTTTTGTCACGATTTAGAATAAATTGAGCACATGGGTGAACCTGACTTTTTACCGTCAAGACGGCACTTAATTTTCATCGTAGATCGCAGACGGAGTCGAGAAAAGCTTTTCTCAACTCCGTCTGCGTCTAACTAGCTAGTTTGCCACAAATAATATCAAAAGGCTAGAAAACCTTTATAGGTACAACGAAAAATACCTGAATTTCTTCTTGCAAACGTTTCATGACGTCATTAACCGTTTTCGGAGTAGCACTTTGCCCATGAATGACATTGAGATATCTCTTTAACTGATCAGACGCTAATTTTAGTTGTGATTGCTGAGCATCAAACTGAAAGAACGTATGAAAAATTAACACACTGTATCAAACAGTTACCTACTCCGAATAAACGCTCTAATTGCTTCTTTTACCTGGTTTTCCAATTCTTTAGCCTTTTCTTGCTGAACTCTCAACGCCCGACTAATATTTAAAAGCTCTTCTTTGTCGTTCACGTCCACTAAATTAACTTGCACATTTTCTAATCTTTTTATCACTGCAATGTCAGTTACAAAAAGGCTTTAAAGTTCAGGGGTAGCATTCATAACGTAAAACAAATTAAATAACAATTACTCTAAGTAATAAATAACCCACAGTCGGCCCATCACTAGATACAATTTCGTTTATTAAAACAAAAAAAAAGACATTTTTTTTTAATATGCTTTATTTATAATGCTAGGATTTCTTTTGTAGTTCCAAAATATCCTTATGCACTAGTTTTGCCAGTGCTTTTTATTTATATTGACTTATTGTTGTATCTTTCTACATTATATACAGCAGGGATGTTACGGAGCTTCGACTCCGACTGCGTTAAGTCGGAACTTCCGATTACTATCATACCTTCGGTTCCGATACTTTTAAATCGGAGGTTATTAAAAATATGTGGTTTCAACTAATGCAATGAGCTAATAGTCACGTTGTATAATCGCTTATATATTTTTTAAAAGAATAAGTTTGAGGTTTAAACGGTGGTTGAGAAGTGGGGATTAGCCGGTGTCTTTGATACCAAACTTCTCTCTATAATTAAGCGCTTACCGATGTCTCTCTCAAGTGCCATTTCCTTGATGTCGTTAATTATTTCCGAGGCATTCTCCTTCTGAAGCAATCTGGTTCGTTTGTGGACTTCCTTAAACTCATCTATTAAGTTTTGGTACAAGTCCAGGAGGTCTTGAATAGTATTGTTTCGTGCCACTTCTGGTGGTATGTCAGGCAACTTTAAATATCTGAAAATAAATTACAAATGACTAAATAAATTAGCCGTAGTTATAGCGGCAGCGAGCAGCATGTGACATATGGATTCAATAAACATGTTCATCGAACTTGCATGGCAAGGGATCGCAGAAGACAGAGAGGTTTGCGCAGCAGTAGGACACAATATAAGCTTACCCAAAAAACTATATGCTTCTTCATTTTCATGTTATTGGCAAGAAAGATATGTTTTTTGCGGGGGGAGGGGGGATGGGTAATCATTGAATACCGCTCTGGTCGGAACTGAAGGCCGTCTCAGACTTTTACTGAATAAAATCCAGCCGTGCGCCGCCAAACGATTTGTCGTGTTCCGGCATGATGTCTGGTGAAACCGTACGGAAGACGGGTCTGAGCAGTTGTGTTGCGGTGTTTGCCGGGTACGATGCGCCTAGTGTTGTTGTGTTGGGAGTTTGGTCGTGGAGGGTCTTCAGATCAATCTCCCTTTGGCGCAGCATCGTTGGTCGTGTTGTTGGATTTAACATTGCATCACCTCGCTCAACTGCTGTCTTCCTTCCTATTCGCTCAGTTTTTCTGAGTGAATAGGCTCTTAATAAACTAGCGCGCTTTACCATCAATGATCGCATCACTGCTTACCATCAGGCGGGATTGCTGTCATGCGCTAGTTTATATTATTAAAAAAAAAGCACCAGGTTCCTTGGTTTCCCATTCGGACAACCCACGGCGGCAAACTATACTTTGTACCCCAAAACTTCACCATTTCCTCGGCGTCGTCAGTGGCAGGGAAAAATCACTTTGACTGCATTTCTGGACAGTGGGAAGATGTCACTCCGACTAGGTAAAATGGAGCTGCATTGATGAAACATCATTAGGAAGTGGTTTTTGGGTTATGCCTCTGACGATGCCCCACGTTTTAGTCTGTCCTTCGTGTCTCAAAGCAGGATTAAATTACGATGATTGGCGCACGCCCGTGAAATACAAAAACTTATATCTACAATGTACTCCTTACTACATCTTTCTGTTACCTACGTCTAAAATGTTCACCCAGTCCTACCAGTACGGTAATTGTGTAACACACTGTCAGTAGTAATGGATATCATTTTGACAATTCAACAACATTCATTGCGTTATTTAGGTTGTCGAGCGGACACACTTTTGAAACATATGGAACAATGGATTAGCAATATGACTCTAAATGATTCAAATTGTTAATAATAGTGTGTTAAACAATTAGGGTGCAGATCTACCTAGTCTTTATTACATCTACTACAGATCCAGGAATACGTTATCGCTTTTTACGATAGCTAAAGGAAACTTTGTTTGTTTATTCCTTACCAGTAACATTCGACCAACGACTTATTGTTAAAATATATTTTTTCTAAAATTAAATTAGGTTAAATTATTCCTCATAACATTGTCTGTCTGCCGTAGAAATCAGTCCAGCCGTGTCGGAGATTAGCCGGAACAGACACATGGACAGACAAAAGTTTACACATGTTTTTTTTTTTGTTATTATACATCGAATGTATATTCTTTGATATCAATTTAGTAAAGTGCTGTTAGTTTGACGTTACAAACGGTAATTTTTATTTCATTTATTTGTATAGACACAATAAATGTATTAGTATAGAAGATAATATAGATAAGTTTACTATTGACCTATGTATACACTTCCTGTAAGTTTTTTTCTGATTTTCTCATGATTATTGCAATCAATCCTATCACCCCGTTTCGGCTTAAAGTTGAGTTCTGGGACATCTTATATGCAACTTCCTATATAGTAAGTTACATATTGATATCTAAAAGTGTTTGAAAGAACTTACTTACAGAAAATAAATCATTGATCATGTTGGTGCTGTACACAATACACGAGGACATTAATTAGTATGCGAAGAAGTTCGCGAGTCGTTGGTTAACATACACCCACTGGGTAAGGAAGTTCATTCTATGTTCTGCTCACGTCTAATTGTACCGTTTTTAGTTAATCCATAACTGTCCCTAATTTATTTTCCAAAATATACCTGAACAGCTTTCGGTAAATAATAATAGCCCGTGTTATAATTCTTATCAATTTCTAATTAGTTGGTAAAACCAACAACAAAACTGGATAAGCTGTCTCTCTTGAAAAGCTCAGAAAAGTTTATGAATAAAAACATGTAAATTGTATCTACTCTCTAGTACTAATAAAATTATCAGTGATGGTAAATAATAAAAAAACTTGAAAATGCGTGCGTGTAAATATCTACTTATAATCTCCTTGCATAGTAAATTATCCGAATTTTCTGTATAGGTACTCACTTATTTACCTATTTAGCTGTTTATGTACATATACAAATATATACAGACAATAAGAAATGAACAAAAAGACGTGGTATCGCCAAAATCTATATCTGATCACCGCACCGGTTCTATTTCTTATAATCGATTTCAGTGTCCAACTGAATGTTTGGCTTCGGTTTGGTTTCATTTTCGACGACAAATTTGCCGAAAGTACGACCGTAACCGAATGTGTAATCGGGAGTTTTCGCGCTGTGATCAGTCATTTTCGGCGCGTTGAATGAATGATTGAATCCCATCGGAGCCAATTTCGTGATTCGCTTGCTGTTTGTTTTGTTTTTTTTTTTTTTTATTATTATCTACTAGTAATTTAAGGGCTTTTGGTCACAATACGACCATGCCAGTCCCATTATAACCTAATAAAAAATGTACACTATTTCGATTTCAAAATCTTATAAACTATTTTGCAAAGTAAAATAGCTGCATTCATTCAGTATGAAAGACGATACGTCTTGTGTCCACTAACAATAGCAACGTGGGCATTTTCTTAAAGTAGTAGGCATTCAATATCCATTGCATAGCTTATTTAACCATTCTCCACCTTCAAAGGATGACGTCTTTAATCCTTTTTTTTAAATGCTAAAACGAATAATTTTCCAGTCTGTTTTTCTTCCGGTTAGACTCTCCATCATTCTGTTTCTGCTCCTCATCATTCTGACATCCTACCGGTTCCTTTTCAATACCCTGTTCCCCAATAATCATATTTTCGCTGTGCTCGTGCTCATTTTTACCTTTTATCTTCTTTCTTACTGCTATATTTACTTGGGCAGTCTTTTTCTTTTCATAGTCTAATGCCTTTGGTTTTTGGGTATCTGTTTTGTTTTGTTGTAGTGGCGAGTTTTCGAGTGATTGAGAGCCTATCCACTCAAATAAATACCTATTTTTGAGGCGCAACTAATATTTTTTTTCTTAAAAAAGGATCCTGTTTTCGGCGATGAATTTTTATTTTTAAAATGGCCAGATATACTTACATAAGTTTTGGTGATAGTACAAAGGTGGTGTGTGTTTCTAATCTCTTATAGCTTATCTACTTATTTAGATATATCTATAGGCTTCTGGGTACGTCTATGAATATATCTTCGTAACTAATCAAAGTGTAAACGGGGACTTTAAATGCTCTAATTTTTTAATAAGCCGTGCAGTAGACATGGATTTGCAAAATGTACGGTGCAAATGCCGAATCTAACCGAGCGTTGTAACACTTACACTCGGGTAGATTATATAATCTTCGGTAGGGAGTTGCGAACTGAAGTTGCGAACGATTAGCATTTATGTATTTTATTTTACATGCTATTATTTTGATTGAAGAAGCTAAATCAAACAGGTTATTTGAAATATTCATTCAGTAGCTATATCACGGAAGACGTTCTCAACCTTATGCAAAATATCCTCGAACATTATTTTTAAAGTAGTCTACTTTAAGTAGTATATAGCGATTTAATTTAAATAAAACAAGAATGCCTTATACACTACACTACAAATACGAAATGTTTCATGAAGATGTGTTTATGTAGTGTGTAAGACAAAACAGCCGCGTACGATCCGACCATAAAAGTCTGACTTGGATGATGAGGATGGATGGATAGATGTTTGTTAGTCTGTCGTGCAAAAACTATAGTGTAGCTACCATGAGTTTACATTACGAGACTCGATCGTCGATTTCGAGCGCGTTTGACTCACCGATTGGCCCGCTTCAAGGTTGTAAGAACTCTCAACCAATGAGAGTGGCAAACTAGCTCAATATCGACGGTCGAGTCTCGTAATGAAAACTCATGGTAGCTACACAGAATGCATTTGGATGAATTTTGGCACAGAGATAATTTATAATCTAGAATAACACATTTTTATCCTAATATTCACACAGGATGGAAACGTATGCAGGTTAAAAAGCGGAGCACCGCTAGTTATGTAAATAGGTCCCTTATTTAAACACTTACTTTGCCAGATACGCCGTATTCTTGACCTGGTCCTTATTAGTCAGGAGCCAGTGCAGCACATGATGTATGGTCCTCGCGTCACCAGCCAGCAGCTGGGCTCTGAACCGCGTCGGCTCCACACCCGCGGGAGGCCGGTACTTTACGCTACCCAACATCTCTAGCAAACGCAGCGACACAGTCTCAGAGTCATCTTCGTTAACGTCTAACTGTAAGACAAGACTTTCCCGTTAAAAAAACATTGTAAAAAACCATAAACCACGGGTTATGAAGAACGGCACTCTAATTGCGTAACCCACTATAAACCTCAATCAGAATAATTTTGATGGTTATTGCTAATCCAATGCTTCATGTGTTCGAAAAATGTGTCTACTCTATAACGGAATGAACGTTGTTGAAATGTCAAAATTAAACATCATTACTGATGGAACGTTTGTGGACTACGAACAAGCCTTTGATTCGATCGAGACCTGGGCTGTACTGCAGTCTCTCCAGCGGTGCCAAGTAGACTATCGGTATATACCGATACATGACATGGTGACATGGTGACTGACATGGTGGCGTTTTCGTACAAACCCTTCAGCGCTTCAATATTGAAACGCTGAAGGGTTTGTACGAAAACGCCACCATGTCAGTCCGAATACAGGACCAGACCTCGAAACCAATACCTCTGCAGCGTGGTGTCAGACAGGGAGATGTTATCTCCCCGAAACTGTTCACCGCTGCATTGGAAAGACGTCCACTGCTGGACAGAGGCCTCCCCCAAGGTTCTCCACGACGACCGGTACTGCGCCTCCCGCATCCTGCGGTTTCCCGTGACCTTCACCAGATCGTCGGTCCACCTTGTCGGGGGCCTACCCGCGCTACGTTTTCCGCCACTCGAGAACCCGTCGGCCCCATCGGGCATCGGTCCTACGGGCAATGTGTCCAGCCCACTGCCACTTTAGTGTTGCAATTCTTCGGGCTATGTCGATTACTCTCGTTCTTCTGCGGATCTCCTCATACCTGATTTGATCGCGCAAAGAAACCCCAAGCATAGCCCTCTCCATTGCCCTTTGAGTGACTTTGAGCCTTTTTATAAGGCCCATTGTTAGCGACCACGTCTTAATTCCATAAGTCATCACTGGCAACACACACTGGTCGAAGATTTTTGTCTTGAGGCACTGCGGTATTTCGGACGAGTAGATTCTACGTAGGTTCCCGAAAGCAGTCCAGCCGAGTTGGAATCGACGACTGACCTCTTTCTCGAAGTTGAACCTTCCTAACTGGATAGTTTATCCCAGGTACACGTAACTGTCATCAACTTCGAAAACAGTCTCCAATCTTTATAGAAGTCGATACAACATGGGCATTAGACATGACTTTCGTCTTGCCCATGTTCATTTTAAGACCGACTCGCTCGGAGGCTCTACTGAGGTCTTCGAGCATTAATAATAAGGTAATATTATTAAGATTTTTGTGAGCATTACACGCCATATTTTTACAACAGACCCTATTTTTGGCAAAATTGTTTTCTTAAGTAATGTACGGACGACGGCAAATCAAGCTACCTGAAACTGTCAAATATTCTCAATCAACCTTGAGCTTTAATGCTATAGGGATAAAGTTGAAAATAATTCAGCAGCTAACAGATTATAGTAGCTTGATTTGCTGTCGTCTGTACTACATAGACAGGAAATTCTAAATGGATGTCATCTAATGTTATTATGTCAATTAAGTAGATATATTGCTAACATTAGGTATATACGTAGGCAATGTTCCCTTGTATCTAGCAATCAATTTCAGGTAATTATTGTTTACATGAGTAAATCTAGTGACGCCCTCGTCGGGAGACAACATCGGCCTCCTGGCCACCACAGGCGCCTGCTTGCGGGCGACGAGCAGTGGGTAGCTCGCCGCCCGGTTAGGACCAGCGTTGACGGCGTATTGTTTTCCACGCGCGCCTCATAGAGATGTCAGCATATCGTGACGGTGTCCACAAAGAGCGATGCCTCCTGGGTCAGAGTTGTGGGTTGGTTAAAAAAGAAACCGTGGCCCTGACGCACAGGTACCTAAGTGAAGTAGCTTTTAGTCAGTAAAAGTCTGACACGCCCTTCCTCTCCTCCCAGAGCGGGAGAGGTCATCTGATGATTTGCCATTCAGAACAAGAAAAAAGGGTTCCCAGTTGACTACGGAACCCTAAAAATGGTTTTTAGGTAGTAGTATGTACTGTACCAATTGAGAATGTAAACAAATATGAATTAATGGAAAAAAAACTAATTCCTACACAATAAAATTTAGTTTACGCTATAATCTCAAACATTAGTAAGTAGTAGGTACTGATCACTCTGAAATCGATGTTATTGTCAGTGCAATAAAATTGACATTTGATTAACTTAATGCAATTGAACTTGAATAGGGAGGGCGTGTGCAGCACCAGCCTGCCTTCACTCGACCTTACTTTTAAATACTCGTAGTAACTCTCATTTCCCACACACCAGCACCCAAATTCTAAACTCATTCCCAGTACAACTTGACGTCTGTCGCGAAAAGTGCCTCATATTTAGGCAAATTTCTTCACTCCAGCTCAGTTTACTAGCTTAAAGATAGGTCTAATGCTGCTTCCATTCCATGGGATGCACTGTCTCACATGCCAGATGAGGCTAGGCCAGGCCTCGAAGATCCGATGAGGCCTAAATACGTAACCGTCCATGTTACATGACATGTTGGAATAGCGACTAACTGTGGCGGCTAACCAGCCTAATACACGTCACGCCTAGTCTCTGCCTCAGCAAAGCATGGCGCGGCCTATCTATAAACTAGAACGGGCTGTGACACTTTGCCCTTTAGCACATACCTAGAGGTGATAATTTATGATATGTTGGCCTAATTATTATTTTACGCACCTTCTCTCCAGCATTGAAATTCACTAGTAGATCCACAAGCAACTGCAAAAGTTGTTTCTCGTTCAAACCGTCGAATTTTATTAGGTCATAATTTCTACCTAGAGACGCATTTACTTCTTTCACAATATACTTCATTTGCTCCGACATTTCGTGCGATAATCAGGAACAGTCTTCACTAGTTACTAATAATAGCCACAGAAATAAACAAAAATATCTTAACAAAATTACTACAAAGAGCAGAAGTTTCGTTGACATCGACCGTTGCCATGGTAACTTTCAAGCAAAGAGTATATAATATAATAGACTTGGTAAAGACTTTTTAGCAATTCAGAAGATAAGTTTAATGAGTAAACAAAACTATTTCCTATTCATATAATATACTAGCTTTCCGCCCGCGGCTTCGCCTGCGTTAACTTCGGTTATATCGCGCTTTTTAGATTTCTCTCGGGAATATCAAATTTTTTCGGGATAAAAAGTACCCTATATGGGACTTCTAACTTTACGTCTGCAAAATTTCAAAGCAATCGGTTCAGGAGTTACGGCGTGAAGGTGGTACAAACAAACTCACTTTCCGATGTATAATATTAGTAAGGATATATTTGGTGTACACATACAAATACTCCAGTAATCTACTTTGGGAACTTGATGTTTTTTCAGGACCAAAAGTAGCCTATGTTACTCTCCATCTTTTCAACTAACTGTATGCCAAAAATCAGGTCGATTGATTGCTTAGCTACGGCGTGAAGGAAGGACAAACAAACAAACAAACACACTTTCACATTTATAATATTAGTATGGATTGAATGCTGGTTGGACGTTGCGGGTTACATCCCTGTATTGCAGGGCTATACTTCGCACTCTACTAGCAGCAACCCTATAAAAAACGATGGCGTCTTAATTTACGCCAAAGACACAATTGCTTTGCTAGATTTGCCTTATAATGCATTTAAAGCACAAATCAAATCCAAGCTTTGTTCAAAGGCATATTATTCCGTAAATGATTATTTAAATGATAAGAATAGCTGGTCGCTCTGATTAACTAACTAGCTAACTATTTGCTTTGCTGGTATTTTGGCGTGGTAGCTGGCATATTTTCAATAATTTCATTGTTGTTGTATTTTCTTGTGTTCATCACTATACATAGTGTTACGAATGCACCTTATGTCGAGGGCATAAGGTTCAATATCGCGTGACATGCAGTGCGTAACTTTTAAGCTCTGTAACTCGAGATCTAGACATTGTCTGGGTGTAATATAAAAACGCATTCCTAGACTTAAGGTGGCCTATTGAATGGTACAGGTTTTATCAATTTTGTCAACAAAGTGACGACATCGAAATTTCTAGAAACCCGTTTCCGGGAATTACTGTAGGTACCTACTGAATGTACTCGAAGTTATGCGCTATTATTATTACGTCTAGACGATTCTGGAATGTTCGATCAGCTGGACTATATATAGCGCCGTGACGCCGGCGCCGAGTCAGTCTACACTTGACTACCGATACGAAACAGCGACATTTAAGAAGCGATCTTTGAGAATACCTACTGCGACAACTGTAACGAGAACATTGAGTACTACGTGAAGTAACATCTGTAGTGTTATTGTGTGTTTACAACACGGACTTCGTGGACGTAAGTGAAGACTTCGGTGCAACGTCAGCAACATTCTACTTGTCATTGCCTACAATCGACTGTACCTTCGTTGCCAATAAACTTCGCAACCCTTAACCGGCGTTTTAGTACCCCTAGCCCGTAACAATTGGTGTCAGAAGCGGAATGCCGGTCACGCCAAGGGAAGACGAAAGAGTTCGCACGCGACGACAAGCAGCGATGGATTTGGCGCGTCAAGAGGAAGAATCGCTTAGTGTCCCTGCACCCATGGAAGATGCGGCCGTCGTAACACCGACGAATGTGAGTGCGCCTAGTACCACCACTATTCCCGGAACCAGCGGATGCGATTTATCGGCATTACTGGCTCACTTGACGGCGCAAATAAGGCTGAGCATAGCAGAATCCCAGGCAGAAACCCAGGCTCAAATAAAAGGCATAGCAGAATCCCAGGCAGAAACCCAGGTACAAATAAAACAAACCCAGGCAAAAATAGATAAATCCCAGGCAGAAACCCAGGCACACATAAAGGAATCCCAGCAGCTAGTATTAGAATTAAACGAAAAATGGGAAAACACCAAAGAAGAGGTCAACGAGCTTAAAGTAAAAACAGCACAACAAGATGCACGTATGGACCAGCAAGATATGCGCATAGACAAACAAGAAGCGCGTATGGACCATCAAGATACGCGTATAGACAATCATGATGCGCGTTTCAAGAAACTGGACAATACCATCATGGAGTGTGAGAAAGAAATACAGTTTCTCCATAAAGCTGTGCAGAAAGGAGGTATTAAAGGTGTGATACCTGTACCTAGTGCTTTGCCGACGTTCAAAGTACCTCACTTTGACGGAACAACGTCATGGGTGGCCTTCCGTCTACAGTTTGAGAAGGTCGCCAAAGGCAACAATTGGGACGACAATCAAGCACTAACGGCCCTTATGCTTGCTTTGCGTGGTGATGCCGTACGAATTCTCGAGAATATTCCCGGCGATTGCAATACCCTAGCCTGTCTGTTAGAAGCGTTGGAGACTAGATATGGAGAGAAACATCTCGAACATGTCTACAGGGCCCAACTCCGCGACCGCACACAGAAGAGCAGTGAGGGTCTACAACAGTGGGCAACGGAAATAGAACGTTTGGTTCGGAAGGCGTATGCATCAACACCGGGACTGATTGACGCTACTACTCTGCGATTCTTTACTGATGGGATTCGAGATGCAGAAGTCAGAGCTGCAGTACGTCTGGGTCACCATCAGACCTTGAAGGCAGCCTTGACACATGCTCTGGAGGTGGAAGCTGTACGTCAAGATGGCCGACAACACGACCGTATTCGAAAAGTGACCGCACAAATAAAAGCCCGACGAGGACCAACTTGTTATGAGTGCGGCGAAAAGGGGCACATTCGAATTGATTGTCCCAGGAAGGCTAAGGGAAGAAGTACTTCTTGGGCACGTAAAGACGCAGAGGTGTTGCTGTGGCGCAAGCGCGACGCCAAGGTCGAGCCCGAGCACCCGAGCGAGCACATCGATTGGCGCGAGCGGAGTGATCGGAGTGGGCGCCGCGAGCGACCCGCTGAACGAGAGCGGGAACGCGTCAAGGACCGGGAACGCGAACGTTCCGGCAAGCGAGAACAAGAGCGAGAGCGGTCGTGCGGAAGGTCATGGAGTGAGCCAGATGCAAGGCGGGACAAGGAAGTCGAGGACGAGCTATGGAAGAAGAAGCGCCTCGAGAAAAAGGCAAGACGAAAGGACCGCCGCCGCCAGGTTACTTCAATTAGTAAGGAATGTGAAGAACGTATTCAGGAAAAGAAAGAGAACGTGCGGATCATCCAGGTGAACGCTTTGGACGTGGACTGGCGTAATCAAGCATTGGAAGACGCACAAAAGGAAGACAGTGACCTGAGGGCAGTAATTGAATGGAAGCAGCGTGGTCAGAGGCCCGCTTGGAGTGAAATATCAGCGCTTAGCCCAACAGCAAAAAGTTACTGGGCTCAATGGGACAGCCTGATAATTGATAATGGAGTTCTGAAGAGGAAATGGGAATCACCTAGTGGAAAGGAGATCGCCTTACAGATAGTTGTCCCCTGTGATAAGGTCGCGTCGGTGCTAAGACAGGTGCACGACGAGGTATCCGGAGGACATCTAGGAGTAAAGAAAACTCTGGAGAAGGTGAGAAAAAGATTCTATTGGGTGCATTGCCGCGAAGACGTAGAGGACTGGTGTAGGAAATGTGTAGCCTGCTCCTCAGTAAAGGGACCGCAAACGAGAGCCAGAGGTCGGCTGAAAGTGTACAATGTTGGTGCACCATGGGAAAGAGTTGCTGTCGATATAGCTGGGCCATTCCCTATCACTGAAGAAGGGAATAGGTATATCATCGTCATGCAGGACTATTTCAGCAAATGGCCAGAAGCTTTTGCAGTACCCAACCAAGAAGCTCATACCGTTGCCAAAAAGCTAGTTCACGAGGTGTTCTGTCGATTTGGCGTCCCCTTGGAATTGCACTCTGACCAGGGTAGAAACTTCGAGTCTTCACTATTTCAAGAGGTTTGCCAACTACTCGGGATACATAAGACTCGTACAACACCATATCACCCTCAGTCAGATGGAATGGTCGAAAGATTCAACCAGACGCTAGAGAATCATTTGGCCAAAGTAGTGGAAGAACACCAAAGGGATTGGGACCAATATATTCCACTTTTCTTAATGTCATACCGCTCTGCAACACATGACAGCACAAATTGTACACCGGCGAAAGTTAACTTCGGCCGAGAAATTAGATTACCCATAGATGCACTTACCGGAACACCCCCCGATACCCCTATCCTAGCCGTCGACTATGTGGCCGACCTACGACGTAAACTAGATGGGATACATGAGCTAGTGAGAGAGAATGGTCTGAAAACCAGCGAGAAAATGAAGATCCGATACGATCGCAAGGCTAACGTGCCCGGATTTGAAGAGGGAACTTTGGTATGGCTACATAATCCCATTAGGAGAAAAGGAAAGAGTCCGAAATTTCAAGCCAAATGGGAGGGTCCGTACACGATAGTAACCAGGATAAACGATGTCACCTACCGGATAAGGAAAGGACCTAGAGGGAAGCTGAAGATCGTACACGTAGACCGCTTAGCTCGCTATTATGGATCAAATCATGCTCGGGACGAGCACGACTAAGAAGGGGGCAATGTTACGAATGCACCTTATGTCGAGGGCATAAGGTTCAATATCGCGTGACATGCAGTGCGTAACTTTTAAGCTCTGTAACTCGAGATCTAGACATTGTCTGGGTGTAATATAAAAACGCATTCCTAGACTTAAGGTGGCCTATTGAATGGTACAGGTTTTATCAATTTTGTCAACAAAGTGACGACATCGAAATTTCTAGAAACCCGTTTCCGGGAATTACTGTAGGTACCTACTGAATGTACTCGAAGTTATGCGCTATTATTATTACGTCTAGACGATTCTGGAATGTTCGATCAGCTGGACTATATATAGCGCCGTGACGCCGGCGCCGAGTCAGTCTACACTTGACTACCGATACGAAACAGCGACATTTAAGAAGCGATCTTTGAGAATACCTACTGCGACAACTGTAACGAGAACATTGAGTACTACGTG
This sequence comes from Sesamia inferens, assembly GCA_037179545.1. NCBI lineage: Eukaryota > Metazoa > Arthropoda > Insecta > Lepidoptera > Noctuidae > Sesamia > Sesamia inferens. Next base: position 20,069,952 of record CM073931.1, read on the forward strand.
AAGTAACATCTGTAGTGTTATTGTGTGTTTACAACACGGACTTCGTGGACGTAAGTGAAGACTTCGGTGCAACGTCAGCAACATTCTACTTGTCATTGCCTACAATCGACTGTACCTTCGTTGCCAATAAACTTCGCAACCCTTAACCGGCGTTTTAGTACCCCTAGCCCGTAACAATAGTATTGTATAAAGTCATGTGTTTTTTTTTTTTAATGGACAGACAGCTGTGCCGCTGGATAGTTCTGGCTCCTCCCATTGCCCATATCTGTAACTGTGCCATAAATTCGGGTGTTTTCCCAAAAGCTTTCAAGCGTGCCATTGTTCATACAGTGTACAGGGGTAAAGCAAGGGATGATATTTCCAACTATTGGCCAATTTCTATCCTTAGCTCTTTATCCAAAATACTCGAACGTATCCTCAACACTAGTCTGTCAAAATTTCGTTGTAAAAATAAATTAATTGCCAATAATCAATATGACTTTCGGACAGGAATTTCCACAGAGGATGCCGTCTCTGATTTCACTAATACCCTAATTGATAGATTAGATAGTCGCCTTAAATGCTACGGTGTCTTCTTGGATCGGACTAAGGCCTTTGATACGGTTTCTATCCCCAGGCTGTTGGCTAAGGTGGAGCATATGGGAGTGCGAGGTGTATCTCTGGATATTTACAGAGATTATCTCACCGGGCGTAGCCAATGTGTCAAAATTGATTCTGTTCTTAGTGATGAGGAATTTATCAGTTACGGTATACCTCAAGGCAGTATATTGGGTCCCACGCTCTTCGAAATATACATAAATGATCTTTGTCAACTCTCCCTTTCCCATTGCGACATTTTTACCTACGCAGACGACACTGTACTATTGATATCTGACGTGACCTGGACCGACCGACCGACCGTGACCTGGTGCTTATGGACTGGCTTCCCACTAATCTTCTGACGCTTAATATCTCCAAGACTAATTCAGTTTAAACCGCCAAATTCACCCAAACCGACAATGAACTCGGATAAAATAATAGAGCATACCTGTCATGACTCATCTACATGCATCTGCAAATGTCTTGACAACGACTACGACGAGAAGCTAGATTGGCGCTTGCACACGGATACTCTCTGCTCCCGGCTTTGAAAACGAATATATTTATTTAAGAAGCTCAGATATGCGGCTGACATCGAAACAGCAATATTAGTATATCGATCATTATGAGAGTCAATGATTACATACAAAACAGTGATGCTTGGGGTGGAACGAGCTCAGCGGGCTGTTCTCAAAGTTATTTATTTCCGTAAAAGGGAAAGGCATTTTTTTCCCCACAGCTCAGCTGTACTCAGATGCCCAAGTGCTAACAGTGAGAAAATTATACCTATATCCTCCGATCAGTCTTGCGCCAACATTCCACGATGCCACTAGATGACAAGCTAAGTAATCGACGAATTGGCTTTCTTGTCTGTGAGTCTGTGCAATGTCGTACTGCACTTGCGCGACGACTCTTTCGTCTCCAAAGCGCACTAATGAATAATGAAATAAACAAAAAACTTTTAATTTATAAACTTCTTATATAAAGTCAAACGGACTCTCAAATCATGGCTATTGTCACTGAACTATGACGAAACAGAGAAAGTTATCATATCTATTTCATAAGATTATAATAAACCCTTCTGGTAAATAACTGCTACACACACACACTTATACACGCACGCACGCAAGCACGCACGCACACACGCACGCACACACGCACGCACGCAATCAAGCACGCACGGACGCACGCATGCATGCACACATGCACGCATGCACGCACGCGCTCTCATAAACACGCACTCCCAAATACTCAATACAAGCTTTTTAAACCGCTTTACTTGTTTGTTTGCATAGAATTCTGTAAAATTTCCTATTGGGAGAGGGCACTGGCTCCTGTGATACAGGTATATCACCTGGCACAGGAGTCAGGGACTTCACACTTATTTGTTCCAATTGTTGTGTTAAAGATTAATATTATTATTATATTCACACTACAGATGGAAATAGACATTAGTTCTATAAATCAGGTCTAGTCTATAAATAGGGAAGTTTTTGAAACTGACAAAACGTAGGGGTACCTACTAAAGGTAAAATTATATTTGTTTTAGCCTTCAAAATTTAATAGTAATATCGAATAACAATTAATTAGTTAGCAACTCGAAACTCTCCGAATACCGAACATTGGCATTTTAAACTCATCAAATAGACGAGATCCGAAATAGCCGCCTATGAAAAGTTGGTAGGTATAATATTAATTTTCAAATAGACAGAAATGCTCTAATTCTATAATTATTCCTATTTGCAGTCAGCAACAAAAGTTGTTTCACACTATAGTTTTCGAAATTTTAATTAGGTACATACTGATCGAAATAAGTATTATATTTACATTTTCGATTTTTCGAAATGACATTTAATTTATGAACAGCACTCATTCTTAAGCTCTTAGCTTCTATAATAAAACGCCAAGAAGTAGATTATCGAATAATTTCCTATTAATCGAATTTTGTTGCTGAACCTAAATAGTCTACATAAATACAGAATTTGTTTATGGGAATTGGAGCCGACGTCGACTATGACCACCACCTACACCAGAAAAGACTTCAGACGATTCACTCTAATGCAATTTCAGCCTTTTCACGAGTTGGTGTGGTTGGTGGTTGATGGTAAAAGGTATGGGCTCCTTTTACCATAAACCAACAGCCACAGAAAGGAAACGAAATAACTATATCATACTGTATAACAAGATGTTAGATAATCAGAAGCAACCACTATCAGCTCTGCAGACTTAAGTGTCGGTAGGTAACGAAGCCAGGCATCAGTTTATTGAAACAAGCGCTATTTTTATATTTTGAAAAAGAAGAAAATAGACTTTAAATTGAATGAAACCCATTAATTTATTACATCACTTACAATAATTTTTCTATATGAATAAAAATCAAAGCCATTAAAAATGATCTTTGTATGTTTGTTCAGATTGTGATGAAACTTTGGTAGGGTTTCTAGGGACGCCAGTCAGGGTTCCGAATGCAGGTATGATACAAAAGTTTACCGAAAGATTTACATGTTTATATGCGTTTCTTTTTAATACTAAAATTCTTATTTTAGGAAAGTATTTTTTTTTTCTTTTAATATTTTACTTTGTATATATGATTTCGATGTTTCTTCGAAAGAATTCCCAAAGTTGGCTAGAATTACCTTCTAGCCAACAATAAGTCAACAAGGACGCCATCTGTCGCGTTGGATGAAAACTACGGCGCGGTATTAGGGACTCAAGGGCGTTTATAGGTATCGCTACACGGTGATGATTCTTTTAAAATACTCGAGGGTTGTTATAATTGACGAAAGATCATAGATGGCATTAAAATAAATCCTATATGACGTTACATTACAAAATAAATTTTACACATGTCTTCAGAGTGATGAATCAATAGCCCACTGCAGAATAATACTAGTCATAAACGAGTGCACTTTACCATCAACGATTGCATCACTGCTTATTTGCAGACAGGATTTTTTTTTAATAATTATTAACTAGCACTTGACCGCAATCCCGCCTGATGGTAAGCAGTGATGCGATCGTTGATGGTAAAGCGCGCTAGTTTATTAGGAGCCTATTCACTCAGAAAAACTGAGCGAATACGAAGGAAGACTGCAGTTGAGCGAGGTAATGCAATGTTAAACCCAACAACACGACCAACGATGCTGCGCCAAAGGGAGATTCATCTGAAGACCCTCCACGACCAAACTCCCAACACAAAAACATTTGGCGCATCGTACCCGGCACACATCGCAATACAACTGCTCAGACCCGTCCTCCGTACGGCTTCACCACATCATGCCGGAACACGACAAATCGCTTGGCGGCAAGACTTTCCCAATCAAGTAAGTGTATAATATTAAAACTTTATTATACAGTATTATACTTGCATGGGTGTTTTACAGCGCACAAAAACACTGAAAACACACGGCTTACACGCCTGTCCTCACGGATGGTTTTAACACGGTTTTGACGAGTTTGTTCACAGACCCTGGCAAGAATCTTCCCATCTTCGTACTACACCCACGATGATCCGCGCGGCGATGTGAAGCGCCATAATTTTATTGTCTTTGGAGGCCGCTCCACCGCCCGAACGGCAGCGCGGAGGGGCGGTGGCGGCGAGAGCACCGGTCGACCGCGCGGTACGTTGAAGTTAGGTTACCAGTTTAAAAATAAAAACACGTTTTCATTCAATAAATTATATTCTCATTTTTCTTTTTCATAATCGTCAAAATATCAACAAATTCTCCTTAGACTACGCATTTTGTGCCTACCTCACTGTAGTAAGATTGTAATCTCGGATATTGACCACACACTCGACTCGCAACCATCGCGCATTCAATCACCTCACAGCCGTTTCACATTTTCGTCTTTACTTGAATGATTCTTGTAATGTTGATGATGAAAACTAAAGTGAAACCCTGGCACAGCACATGAATGATACAATTCACAACAAACAAGGAGAATGTATACATACGAACCTGTTTAAATAATAGCAATTTATACAACTTCACTGGCAGAAAAATTAATTAACTAGCACCAATTGCAATAACTGTGAATTTAAGGGCCCAACTAATTGCTATTGCAGAAAAAATATTAACATCAATTATATGAATACTAACTTGTATTCAGTTTATTAACAATTAAAAATAAATTCAGTACTACTTATCCTATGGCATGCACCATTATTTTACTCAGACCCTATGTTAATAACAATTTTAACACAAAAGACTTGCCGATAAACTTTAATTTAAGCGGGATAAACGCCAATATATATCGATACAATGGTAAGGAATACCGACAAAAGTTACACAATAAAAAAAAAACAAAATAATGATGAAATTCTGCTATTCATTATGAATTACACTAGATCGGATTTATTAACATAAATACTTTGTACTCTTCTAAGTTAATGGAAATTCAATTATTTACAATACCACATACAAAATTTATAACTAGAAATAGTCATAATCATAAGCATGAAAATACTACGCAATAAAATGAGATTTGGGAATATGAAAATTATTACTCATAAAGCACCTACAAAACCTAGTGTTAAGTCTCACTATTTACCTATCCTAAGAAATATTACAACCCTTAAATAATTATATAATACTACAGACTTCTGTTTCAGGATTGTTTGGTTCGTTTAACTACAAAATCTACCAAATTAATAGCATCAATTAAGTATTAAAATATTAAAAGTAATAAAAATTTTATAATTCCGCCGTTAATTTACTCTGGATGTTTAATCAAAACTAATTTCCATTTCCAGTGTCAAATGCAAGTCCACTCCCGCATATGCGGGAGAAAGTACGAAAAATCGATCATAAAATCACGTCTAATGTGTCGTACGAGTGCCTGCATTTATTAGTTTTTCTTAACATATTTATATGTTTACAGTGAATGCAGGCATCTGTATACAAAATGATCACATAGACTGGGAGTGGACGCACCTACATATTTATAAATGCACTCGAGCTAACCTCGAATCAACAAAATCATTCCAAAATAAACACGTCAAAACGTAAAAAAAAAAACAACCTAAAAAATAATTTCGATTTCCACTACTGATTTTAGCACACCGTCGATCGAGGATTTACGGAGCCTCGTCTATAGGAGACCACCTTTCCGACCAAAGAATAGGCTCAGAGTGCCCAGCGCCGACGAATGGGATGAGTGTGCCGGCGCCGTCGGCGCGGGCGCCGGCACACTCGACCCCACCGTGCCCAGGTCTGAACGTGGGCGAGGAGCGCGCGCCCGGGGCTGTCTGCGTGGCAGGCCGCCCGGCGCGGTCGGGGTTCCCGCCGTGTCCAGCGCGCCAGAGCCGGGCGGCGCCGGCACGCCCATGGGCGGCTCCACCGGCTCACCCACGCGCTGCTCAGACGCGGCGGGCGAGCGCAACGTGCGCTTGAGGCACGTGAGCTGCTCCATGGGGCTGCGGTGCATGAGGCCGGTGTATAACGAGCCGGGCGTCTGCAGCGCGATGGGCGCTGGTGAGCCCTCCCCGCCGGGCGAGCACAGGTGGCGGCGGCGCAGGATAGACGTGCCGGACGCAATGAGCGCGTGCAGCGAGGGGGGCGCGTCGCCGGGTCGCGGGCTGGCGGGCGGTGTGTCGTCGGGCGAGCCCAGCAGCGGGCTGTTGGCGGGCGTGGCGGTGGGCGTGAAGTGCGCGGAGTGCAAGGGCGGCAGGCACACGGAGTCACGGCGTGAATGCACGGGCGAGCCGCCGGCAGACGAACGGCGCGACGTACGGCGCGATGACCAGGCGCTGCCCAGGACGGACGACGCCAGCGATGACATGCCGCTGCTGCACACGCTGCTCGCGCTGCTGCTCATCATGCTGCCGTCATTTGGATGAAGCACCGTGCTGAACAGAGAGGGAGTTAAATAAATTAATTAATAAATAAGTAACTTTGCCAGTTAATATATACCAGTTTATCAATTTGGTACGTAATTTATGACGTATTACGACAATTTCAAACATACCTATTAACATATGTATAAACGTGACTAGAGTGCGGTAGGCGCGGCATGTCGTCGTCTTCCTCGACGTCGGACAGGCGGTACAGTCGCAAGCCGTGTCCGGTCGAACGCGAGCCGCGAACGCCGACGCCCTCTTGATCCTCTAGCAGACCTACAATAAGAAGATTGATATAAAAAAAATATTGAACTTACAGCACAGAGCTCCTGAGCATTAAGCGAGACATTTTTAATTATATGGGGAGACTTTCATAGTTGTGATAGTATCGTAAAATAATTCGTACAAAATAAAACACTTCAAATAAGTATCACAGGAGGGCGTTAACCACAATATCAACTGTTCCAATAAATTAAGATTGCTACTAGATACTGATCATCTCTGTGAAGTTTTTAGACATCTAGTCGAGTGACGATTCGAATAATCGGACTGAATAAATAAAAACAAACTGTCCACACATAGAATAAACTTTATTAAGTTAACAACACAGTTCTGGAGGACTGTGTTTGACGCGCACTTGAATATCTCAATCAAAGTTAGTTGCAATCCTATCAGGACTTAGACACAGATACATACACTTATTTTTATAATAACTTAGTTTTAATTTTCTATGTTACGCTTAGGACATATTCGGATAATTGGTGATTCAATTAATCGGCTTTCTACAATAAAAAGTTTTTTTTTTCATTCATGAATGCAATTCAATTCAAGAGACTGGTGAGGGAACACTACTTGTCGTTATAATCTTGTTAAATAAACAGTTTATGGCTATTTATACTATTAAAGTATCTATGTATTTATGTATGTATTTGTGTATCTAATTTAGTAAATTGTAACAATGATATTTGCACCAACGATAGTCCCATTTGTGGTTCAGGAGAATCTGTCCATTCTTTGGTTGCCTGGAAGAAATCGCATTAGCGATAAGGCCGCCCATTGTATGTTTTATGTTCCATGTATTTTGTTCGATGTTTGTTTGGTGTACAATAAAGAATAAATAAATAAATGAAAAACAAAATGATACAAAGTCAACGAAATGAAAATAATGTTGTACCTGACATAGAAGGCTTGGCCAGTTGAGCCCAGGTGTGCAAGGTAAGAGAGCCTTCCATAGGTTTGACGATTTGCAACTTGTGTGGCGGTCGAAACCGAGACATGCCCCCTGCACCCGCTCCCCATACCGCACTCTCCTCGCTACAATCCCGCTCTAAAACAACAAATAGATAATACTAAATAAATACTTGAAACACAATGAAATATCGCGCTAAACAAGCAAACAGTATCGGATAAAGGTATACCTTTATCAAACAATCTATATCTACACTAATATATAAAGCTGTCGAGTTTGTTTGTTTGAACGCACTAATCTCAGGAACCTACTGGTCCGATTTGAAAACTTCTTTTTACGTTGGATAGCCCATTAAACCAGGAAGATTTTAGGCTATATAACATCAAGCTGCGACCAATAGGAGCGGAGCATAACAAAAATTTAAAATGTATGCTGTATATTTTGGGGTTAAAATAAAATGTTCAAATAACAAACTTCACGCGAACGAAGTCGCGGTCGACCGCTCGTATTATTATAAAATCACAAATTGAGGAATTATTTATATCTGCAAAAGTTACTCAAACAATCAAGTAAAGCTTAAATTGGTTGGCGTAGTGGTTAAATGTCCGACTGCTGTGCTGCGTGCGCGCGCACGGTACAAATATTTGTGTGACCTACAAGTAAAAGGCTATTTGACAGTATGAATATTTTTGTGATTGTTTGCTTTAAATGCATAAAATGAGGGTTATTTGTGTCATTTACATGAGTTTTATTGAAAATAATAACAATTAATATATCCAAAAACACAAAAATATGTTTGGCATTTTGTTTCTCGCGCCAAATATTGTGAAACGATCCGGATTGGCTAATGTCACGATGACGTCATACGCTCATAAGCACTTGTTGTCGTTCTGCGTGTTCTCAGGTGTTTTAGCGTTTTTAGAAGATTTTTAACGATATTTGGAGCGATTTTTTGTATTTTTCTGTTTTCTGACTGACAATTAACAGATAAACTCGAACACCACTGCGGAACCGAAAATCGTTTATAAGTTTGTGACGTCACTTACAAAGCGCGACGCCATATTGCTGAATAAAGTGTATCGGCGGCTTAATTTAATTCTGAATTTTTATTTGCATGTTTCTTACGAAATACGTATTTAAAATTTAAAAAAGAAACTTTTGGTGAACTTCTTAACCCCAACCAAGTAATTCAAGATAGAAATTATAAATCTGTCAAATAGCCTATTGTTCTGGGTCTGGTTGTTTGTGTGAGTTGTATCTAATATATAAAATTCGCATGTCACGGTGTTCGAACTTAAACTCCTCCGAAACGGCTCGACCGATTTTGATGAAATTTTTTGTACTTATCCGGTATCTATGAGAATCGGCCAACATCTATTTTTCATCCCCCTAAATGTTAGGGGTAGTCCACCCCTAAATTTTTTTTATTATTTATATGGCAAAACAACGTTTGCCGGGTCAGCTAGTATGTTTATAAACGTACCCACGATGCAGGAGAAATTCCTAGTGTAAAATTAGATACTAGGAACACTAGTTGTTTGCTGATACATTAGTCGCCGCTTCATCCGTTTGCTAGTAGATGGCTGGATTATAATTAATCAAGCTTGTCGCCAATAAACATGTGAAACCGAGAAGTGCGACATCGATTTGTAAGAGGCAGCTTAGACATACCTGTGTAACGTCGGTGCCGCAGCACGTGCGAGGCAGTGAGGGAGGCGCGGCGCGAGTTGATCTCTTGCGGCGTGAGGCGACGCAGTGCCGCCGCCAGCTCGGCCGCGCCCGGAGCACCCGGGACTCCAACGCCTGTGCCGCCACTATACAAAAACGCCACACAATAATTAATCATCATGATAATGTTCCACTGCTGGGGCACGGGCCTCATCTCGGTAAGAAATAGGCCGTAATATAAACGCGGGTCCAGTGCGGATTAGTAAAAATCACATGTATTCGAAGTTTTGGTTCTAGTATATTCCAGTTCCCTCACGATGTTTTCATTCAAAGTTTTAAGAGACAATTATTAGCTATATAAAAATATCATTTAAAAAATGTATGCCAATGATTTAATAGTGAAGTTTATGAGAGTTGAATGTTATTTTCATGGGAGTCAGTAACAAGTTTACAATCCTCAATTATTCAAACAGTTTCTTAACCCCATAACACAAAAGATACAGGTCTACAGGTTATTCCCTTGACCCGTTCCCTTAAATATACCATTTTGGGAAATTATTTTCATAAAAAAAATGTCTGAATTTAAACACTCTAAACAATTACACAATGCTTACGGGTAGAGATCGTCGGAGTCTGTATCCGATGTGTCATCAAGGAAGGAGTCGCTGGAAGGTTTGTTGAATGGTTGTTTCGGCGGACGCAAGTAGGACGCGCTGACCGATGGGCCATCTGCCACGTCGGAGCCGGGCAGCGACGGAGCTGACTGGCCCGACCAACGCGATGCACACTGCACGGTCTCAAACACTTTGTGCATGCTTGATCTGAAATATTAAAACTGTTCGTCTAAAAACGAAGAAGGAACTATAGAGTAGTTGTCGCTGTTTGTAAACATTGGTTTATAGTTGCTCTTCATTTTGATATTACTCAGAAATTTACATTGTATGAGATAGTCAATAATCTTCCTCTGCTTCAGCCTGTAGATGTCCACTGCTGGACAAAGGCCTCCCTCAGGGCTGTTCATTGCTTTATTGGTGGGTTGCCATAATCCTCACGCTTGGCAGGCGGGTTGGAGATCGCAGTAATTTGATATTCCACAGGTGAAGCGCTACTGTCCGCTTCCCTGGCGAGTTTCCTTAGTCGCCTCTTACGACACCCACGGGAAGATATGGGTTGGTACTATTCTAAGCCCGATACCACACGGGTAGTCAATATTTTCAAATAACCGACTATGACATATAGATTACGACTTATGAATAGTATTTTATGACCTACTTGCGTTTCGTTACTTAAGCTGACGCATTAATATTGTCTCTTTGAATGACAATGCTTTTATCAAATGTACGTCCGGCACATTCCTTATGGTCATGCTGACTGCTAATGTTGTTGCTTTGATGTTTGTATTGATGGGAGATGTTTATTTAGTTTAGCACACTCGTATTTACTTTGCGAGCATGGGGTGGGTCGATTTTGTTGCACAAAAGTGTTTTTTTTTTTTTTTGCAGTCATTCCATGAGAAAACTCTCATGGAATGATTGCGCATGTGGGAAGTGTCCTAGTGCGCTTAGACTTGTATGAACCGAGTCTACGAGCTCGGGGTACGGTAATATTTTTGCAGGCGTATTGCGTGTGTAGTTTTACAATGGAATGTATTTATAGCCGACGAGAGAAGTATATTGGTTCTGCGCGCTTGTAAGTACGTTTGAAAGAATGTAGACATGTCTAAACAGAAATGACGCGCCTTACTGCTTAGGCCTCTGCCTCGAATCTTGCGTGCAGCGGAGCGACGGCGGCGGCGCGGTAGCGGGGCGGGTATCGAAACCCGTTCTCGAAACTAGCGGGCAGATCGAGCGTCACTATAGCCGCGTAGTGTTGTGTTCACGATTGTGTCGACGAGATATTTGTTTTTATTCGCGAAAGAAATGTCTGAACAATGGCAGCAACATCTTTTTGGTTCAAATTAATTCCTAACGCTCGATCACCGCTTGACTTAAAGTACACCGCTCGCTGCCCGCAAGATTCAAGCGCGAGAAGTACACCGTCCGCTGCCCGCAAGATTCGAGGAAGAGGCCTTTTATGAGTTTATTTCGATATGTGAGTGCAAATATCAATAATGACTCTTCAACTAAGTAGCTGAACAACAAATCCGAACCATGCTTGCTTCTACGTTTGAGTCTAACTGGCAAGAACAACCAATTACAATTGCATGTATATGTGTATTGCGTCCATATTGGACTTTGCTTACTTTGTCCATGTTAGAAATTTGCTAGTGTGTGTAAATGCGAAAGTGGAGCGCATCATTTCAGCATAGACGAAAAATAGGTACTCAAAATACAATACTACGTATGATGTGGTACTGACTGTGCAAGCGGATCGCCGATGCCGGAGTCGAGACTGAGCTCGGAATAGATGGAGGAGTGCATCTCGCGGTGCAGGCTGGGCGGCAGCAGGCCGGCCGCGGCCGCCACGCTAGGCATGAGGCCGCGCGCTGGCTCGCCGCGCTTGCGGAGTGCTCGTAACTGTTCCTGGGCTTCGGCCAAGTGTGCTGCCACCTCCGTGTACCGCTCCTGGGGAACAAGGATATCTATATTATTATAGTTACATAACATGGAGATTTGCCTTCAGCCGGTAAAAACAAAAACCTCCTTATTACAAAATGAAATCTAACTTTAGCTCCAGACTTAAGCTTATATAAACGTAAATATTTGTATTTCGAACTCTATTGACGTTAAGTCAAAGGTCTTAATACAAAAGTGACAACTTAGTATCGAACCAAGGTCTCATTTTCATATAGAGAACTGCATTTCTATAATCATTAAGTACATACTTCAATAACCATTTAGGTGGTTAAACTTGATCTAAATAAAATTCATGTTTTGTAATAAGGGTGTAGCTGTTTAGAAATTCCAATTAGACGAGCCGACATTATTACTAGATCTATGAAGACAATGTTTTATGTCCAGTAAGAGACACAATCTGAAGCCGATATAATTACCTTCGTGTCAGCCAACTCCGCGGCGAGAGCATTTTGATTTTCTTTTGTTATTTCTAATATCCGTAACGTGTGCTCATGTTCTGCAGTTAACTGTGAATAATAAAACATGAAGGTTAAATATTACACATTGAAATATATCAACAAACATCTATTGAATAACAATGAAAGTCATTCTTAATGAAATGTTGTATTAAGAGGCCAACGTTAGTTCTAGACTAGGTAATCCGATTTTCTCCAGGGCAAACTTCGCCTATGACGTAATTTGACGGCCAATTCGCGTCCGAAATGTTAAAAATTTTGCCACGATCTCATCCCGGCGACAGACAAATGTCAAAATCTTGTCAATATGTAGGGAAATCAGACATAGTTTTGATAAATCAGACATAGTATTGATAAATTGAGACTGCGTTCAGACGACACGGACATTATCTGATCCAAGTCTCATTTCATGTTCTCAAAATTACAAGAATTGTACATCTAGTAAACTCGTTTTAGCCAATTCAGGCCGCTATATTATCGACAATTTCAGCAATATCACATACTCAGACTTTAGAGAGAGATAGTAGAATTATTCCAAGTAAAATTATAAATTATCATAATAGATAATTTAAAATTGTACTTGGTTTTGGCAATTACATGCTTATGATGGTATGATATTGATAATGCAAACGTGAGCTGTAAGGAATTTTTTTTCACCTTTTGTTCTATTTTGCTTTTAACTAGTTTGATCAAGTATATTTTTTGTAATTTTAAAGTTCAGTTCATGTTATTTTAACTTAAATAATTTCAATATTTATTTGGGGTATCCCGCCAAATTGCGCCTAGACTAGCGTCATATTTTAGTTATACGCGCATGTGGCCTGCACAAGTAAGTGTTAAAACAGAGTTAACTTTGTGTTCGATAACAGGAGTGCGAATTAACACATGGTACGTTTGCCAAGCGAGAAATATTTATGTCACGATGCACCGACCCCTCGTCTACATTCAGACAACATGGATGTAATTTAAATAACTCAAAAGCCGAACAACATTAAGTATGTTGTTTTTTAATTTGTCTATATTAGTTTAATATAATATGTACTTTACTAGGCAACAAGATATTATACAATATGTAAAGAAAACCCTGTCCGATCCGTGAAAGTATTGTTAGGTATCAATAACTGATTCTACTAATGCCTACACGCCGGGATAACTTATAAAAAATCTCTCAAAAAAAAAAATTATTTCGCAAAAGGAGGTATCTTAATACATGTGCCGTAGGCAATACATGCGCGGGCGAAGGGGGGGCGGGGCACGCGGCACGCGGTCGCATCCCTCATAATAATACCGTCAAAAATGGTGTTATCATTTTTTTTAAATATCGAATTTTGGGGAAGTTGCAATTAGTTCGCGGAAAAAAAGATTACTTCAAAATTCATTAGTATTAATACTATGATGATCATGTAAAATTTCATATTTTATTTGGTCATGTGTTTACCTAACCTTTATTATCCTTATGGGGTCGGACGGGGTTTTCTTTACATATTGTATAACAAATGAACATACGACACATTAGTTAGTCCTTTAGTTATTAAGATTATTCTAGCATAAGTTTAATGTATGTGTAGTGGCTGTGTTTTCCTTTCAAAAAAAATTATTTTTTAACCAATTTTCAGTGTTTTAATTACAGCTTGTATATCTACATATTCAAAAAGATTTATTAAATAAAACTACGTCCAATTCCATCAGTAGTCGTGAATCGCAAGAAGGAAAAAAAAATATGTACCTGTTGATAATTTCTTTCAGTAAATGTGAGCCTCGAGTTGATAGTCTCAAGCTGTTGCTGAAGGTCCGCCGAACGTTGCCGCTCTTCCACCAGCTCGGAGCCCAAAACACTCGCTTCAGAATTGGCACTGGCTGTAAATAAAACAATTGCTTAATACTGCAACGTTTCAAGATGGGGTTTAAAATTATACAGCTGATTGAAATGCATTCGCAACTAACGACAAATACGTCAAAGAAAACACGATTACTGTTAAGTTTTATAACTTCACATGATTTGTAGCTAAATTGAAAACGCTTGAAGTGATTGTAATCTGTGAAGACTGAAAATGTTTACAAACGATAAAATACGGAAAATATGTTTTTTTTATCGCCTACGTGTACACATTTTCATGTTTGGTTTGGTTATTTGTGTATGTGAGTTTAAATGTTTGTTGTAAACGCACCCATGATATTAAAGTAACTCTTAGTGTGGGGGGGGGGGGGGGATTAGTAAAATAAATGGTACCTGAGGGATAATAGGGATGTATCCATGGTGTGAAAAACAAAAAAATAATTAGTCCGTCTTATACAGTATGTTACGAAAACCCTGTCCGACCCACAAGGATAATAAGGGTTAGGTAAACAAATGACCAAATAAAATATAAAATTTTGCATAATCATCATAGTAACAATACTAATGAATTTTGAAATAATCTTTTTTACCCTGTAACTTCCCCAAAATTCGGGAAATTTAAAAAAGTGTAAACACCATTTTAGATCTTATAACTGTCGGCGGCGTCAGTGTGTCTAGCCGCCGACGCGCAAAGTTATAATTAGAGCTGTACTAGTTTTTGCGTAATAACGTTTTGTTTTTGTCGATACTATTCGAAACTTTTACCTGTTCGAATGATTTGTTGTAAAAACGCAAATTACCTAATGGTAAAAGTACTTTTTTTGATTATCGATTAATTATTCAAAACAATATTGTAACACAAGTACCTATTATTAGTAAATAGGAACTAGAAAGGTCTTATGAAATACGATTTTAGGAGAATATTATAAACAATGTAAAGCATTTAAGTTCACCTGATTTAAGTTATGTGAAAGTTCTAAAATCTAAAGAATGCCATGCGATGTTGAATCGATGCGTGAAATTCTGAAATACAAAATTGATACCAAAAATCGATACGAGAAATATTTTGAATACTTTCACATCTCTAGTCAAACGGCACCGCCGTGCAGTTAGAGTTGAATGATTCTTATGAAATAAAAATCATTTTTATTTTAAATTTATTAGTTTCGCGTAGACATTGCGTCCTTGTAGACGTATCGTTTATTGTGTGATCATATCGTTTTCTAACGTAATGTAACCTGCTGATGGAAGGTACCTAGTAAACTGCAATTGTGTTGTGTTGTGATCAGGTGTTGAACGATTCGGATGTGACTACTTCTTGGTCAATGTGGTTCCAGCATGACGGTGCCCCACCATATTTTTGCCGACCTGTACGTGAGTACCTCCACTATCAGTTCGGCGAGCAGTGGATTGGTAGGAGTGGACTAACGTTGTGAAACACCGTGCTAATCTCGTAGGACGGTGCCAGGCCGGTATCGTTCTTAGTGAACGAAATATGGAACAACATCTCCGCCACAGCCATTGTGCTCATCGAATGAAATTCGAAGATACATTCGGAGGGTCAGACGACCTTTCTACTTAAAAAAAAGTTCTTTTCACGAGCTGCCTAAGTAGGTATCATTGTTTCTTTCTAGAGTCGATAAACGTGGTTAGACTACAAATACCTACATGCATGAGGTCAACTGAGGTCATGACCTGTGCCTGTGTTGCCATGAAATTACCTATTTATTTTATTTAAGTTATTTATTTTTAAGGGGTTTTTTTTTTTAGTTTAGCCAGGTTATGTACGCATTAGTAGAATCAGCTAACGATACCTAACAACACCTTCACGGGTCGGACAGGGTTTTTGTAACATACTGTATATAATAAAAAACACCAAGACCCGTATTTTTTATTTTGTCTAAATTAGCAAAGACTACTGAGATATAGCTTTTTAAAGTTACGGAGTGGGGGCTAATTACGTCACGCCGTGGTATATTTTGTACCACGGCGTGACCTCATACGATTTTTCAAATCAATATATCTTCCTAAGTATTTGAATGAAAGAAAAAGTAAAATTATGTGTACAATATTTTTTATGAATCTATCTAAAGGACATTAAATTATTTTTTTGGATAAACCCAATTGCGTTTCACACTATCAGTAGCAATTCTTATCAAATATCAATCAAAGCTTTCCTTTGACAGTTCAAAGCATTCATTACATTATTTACGTTGTTGAGCAGACCACTTTTCGATCGTATGAAGCAATGGAGTTAAAACTACATTTAAAACAATTAAGATTGATAGTGTGACACACAATTAGAATGCTGGTTCTAGTCATTCAATGCTAACCGTTCCGGCCAGGAGGAATGAATTATTCTAAATAATTATTTCAATTATTTGTACAACATATTGTAATTGAATAATGAGGAATTATGATCAATCACATAGTTTGAACACAGTAAAATATAAATAACAGTTATTGTTTATTTTCCCCGTGATAAATCTTTATATACACATATTTATAGTAGGATAAATATTTATAGTACAACAATAAACAATGTCTTGTCTTCTATCAGAACTATATTGTTTTCTTTCTTCTAATGATGATTAGAGACATGTTGAAACAAGTATGGTCTGACAGGGTGCAAACCTTAAAGAGAAAACACGCTGCTAGGCCACCTTGAGTCACCAAGCTCATGGTCTTCTTGACTGCAGGCTTCCTTCTTCTTAGTATTTCTTCCATTTTTGAAGTAATGAGAACTGATTATTCAATGAATCTTCTGTAGTTGACAGCGAGAATTATGTATACATGGTGACGTATAATTTGATGTGTTCCTTCCAGGGCGTAATACTGTGCCCTATTTGCATTAATTTTATTAAACACCCTATGAAGCATAGGAAATTTATGGGATTCTGAGATCAGTATGTACGTGTGCTGTATGCTCAAATATACACAAAATAAGCGACAAGTGAACCGTACCTGCAGCAGGGGCAGCGAGAAGCCTGTGAGTCAGGCTTAGATTAATAGAATATTATTCTAAGTAGCCATGTTATAAACCAGTTGAATAATTAATTCGATTATCACATAATATTTAAATATTTCAACAATTTGTAGATTCGACCTTTGCTAGCATTATCGCCTGATTCATCAGTATTTTGTTAATATTTTAACTCGTTAGATAGCGTATTATAATATAATTATAGATATTTCTTATTATTTGTACGCTTAATGCCATAATTAATTTTAAGACATTAGTAAACTAGCGCCTTAAAATACATATTACTCCCTTTAACTTATAACTGTTTCATTGTTTTGGAAAATTTGGTTATATCGGAAGATTTGTTAAAGTATTCGATTCTCAGTGGAAATGCAATAAAAGCCTTTCAATTTGTGTGATTTGATACGAATTCTGGCATATTCTCAAAAATACACAAAATCTTCTTTTTATCATGTCCCATGAATTTTAACCAACGTTTAATTGTTGCATACATTATGTGCCCCTACCAAGATAGAAAAAAGGATAGTATGAGCGACTTCTTCACACGTTGATTGCTTTAGGCTATGCAAAATAGTATCTCAAGTTCGGTGCTTCAACTTAAATAAACTACACACACTTAAATCAATTTCAATAAACACGTTAACGACATACAAGCTTTATTTGAAAATTACTTCCGCGACCAAGAAAAAAGTTGTTATTCTAGTTCGTTTGTCAATGTCAGCAGGCTTAGAAAAAACCTAAGAACAATCAAATGAGAATAAACGTTAAAGAGCGAGGTTTAAAACAACATACACATCCTCTTTCATAAACATTACTTGAATTGGCCACGCAGCATCAGTGTGAATAATTGAGTTTACATGGGAAAGAAATCAACATTACTGTGTGTAACGAATCAGCATTCTGGCGTTGAATGGTCATGTAAACGGCCTGTGTAAACAGACTAACCCGACTGCCTGCTGCACACCACGGATGGTGCGTGCGAATCTCCTTATACAGTGGCCACGCGTCCAAAAAATATAAACAAATATGAATTAATGTCAAAGTCCCCTCTCTGAGGAGTAGCTAGAGAGGCGCCACGGCGCACTCACCTTCCGCCTGACGCAGGTCCTCACCGGACATGGTTGTTTCGGGAGGTTCCTGTTCCGGATAAGGCGGGAGGAAACACCAGGGTGCAACCATTGTGTGGATCCCTGGCCCTGAGGACACGTTGGAGCATACGGTGGAGGTCTGCCCGGCTTGGGTAGAGCACCGCCGTGACCTCGTGGCAGCGATCGGCGGCGATCACTCGCGTCCGACTCTGGTCCAGGCCATGGTCCGGAGCAAAAGTGCATGGCGCAGGCCGTCACCTGCTACTGCAAAGCACTGATGCTGGCAAAGGAGGAGGCGGAACGCGTGTGGGAGCGGGAATCCCAGCGCCTCAAGCCGAGGCAGGAGACGCCCTGGTCAGAAGATAACAACGGACTCCCGGCCACCGTAGGTGCGGGCTTGCGGCCACCGTAGGCGCGGGCTTGCGGCCAGCGAGCGACGCGTAGCTCGCCGCACTTTAAGAACCAGGCCAGGCAGTTTTCTTTTTTAACCAACTTTTTTAGCTCTTCGTGGACCCCGTCACGATGTGCTGACACATTTTTGAGGCGCGCGTGAAACAACGCGCCGTCGACTCGGACCGGGTCCTTACCGGGCGCGCCGGGAGTTCGATGTTGTCTCCCGACTAGGGACTCGACAATACCTTAATTGTAATATATGTTCAGCTGCATGTTCAGAACAACATTGCTGGCCTCATTACTGTCTGCTGATATGACAAGTTTTATCTTTGATAAGCTATAATTGTTTCACTGTCCTTTATCACAAAAAAAAATATTCATGCAAATTTAGTTCGAAATTCCTCAGCCTAGTCAATGTCTTAAAGCATATAATATAGAACATTGTTTATATTATAGGTACCAGTGGCGAAGAGTCCATACAAGCCGATTCCCACCGGGTTACCTTTCAAAAATCAGTTCCATATTCATACAAAAGTATTTACATTCTATTTCATTAACAAAGTATTATTAATCAAATGCCGGCGCGATTTACAATAGCAATCGCAATTTTTAGCAATACCCTAAGTATCACATTTCATTTTATAGTCGTAAATTAATCAGCGCTTCAATTTTTCGTAATTCTTTTCGTAGTTCTCTTGAAGGAAGCCGTCGAATTTCAGCTTACCTATGTCAACGGTTTACTATGCCGCGAAAAGAGAGAGCGTGTCAGTCCATCTCTTTCTAATTCTCGCTAACCGTCGCGGTAAAACTTGATAAATATAAGCCGCCCGCGAGCGGCTTGTATTTCTCTCCTCTCCTCTATTAGAAAGAGACAGAAACCACGCTACTACGAGATAGCGTTCTATACCTACCTATGGTGCGTGAGTTTTTCGTTTGTTTTTAATATTTGTGTTATTTAAACTGTGACGGATTCTGTAAGGTAATTTAATCGCAGATTTGGTTAAATACTGTTAATTTTGTTTGTTATTATGGCTTTAATTCATATAGAGTGCTGTTACTGTTAATTCGTCTTTGAAAGACGCATTTTCTCAAATTTCAGTAGCTTCAGCTGAGCGGTCATTTTCTGCTTTAAAACGCATTCACACGTATGTGCGAAACTGCCAAAAAGAGCAGAGATTGTCCGATTTGGCTATCATGTCAATTGAAAAAAATTTGCTTAATAAAATTAAAAGTAATCCGAATTTTTAAAAAAAAAACAGACGCATTGCATTAGAATATAAATAACGTTGTGATTGTGTATAATTTGCTTTATTTTTGCTTAATATTTTTGTTGGTTTTGGATCGGTGTCTGTGTGGTTCGGTTTTTAACACTTTATTATTTTTATAATTTTTTATTTTATTTTTTCTTGACTCTTATTCCCTAACAATAGGTACTTAACTTAGTACTTACTAACAAGCATGCATGTGTGGTATAGAGATGCACGTCGAAAAAGGCTTTTCACAAAGCCGCTTTTATCATACTTGAAAGACATTGTTATCAAATCATCAGTCCTTTTTTGTAAGGTGAAGGTGGGGCTTTTCATATTATTCTTATCTGAAGACCTCCTCCAAGATATCCTGCAGTAGGTAAGTGTTTAAGTGTTTATTTTTTTGGACCGGCTTCCCTTTGTCAAAATTTCACCCTTCGCCACTGATAGGTACCCTACATAGATCCGCGAAGAAGGCTTAAGTCAAATGCTCAATCGATCAAGATAGTCTAATTTATTACTAAGTAAGCTACAAAACCACTTTTAGGCCATTCATTTGACTGATAACGATAAACATCGACCTTCTATCAACTAGACGCAACAAACAATCGGATACAATTGTTTTGTACCGCCAACACTGCTGGCAAGTTGGATGCGGTATGATAATAAAACATTACATGACATAATATCATCCCGCTCATATTGCTTGCGACATAATCTTATTTAAAGGCAATCTACTGCCTTGAATGGCACTTCAAATTGCAATAATCGTTAATCGTCGTCGTGCGCGTTCACTGTACCCAGGTTTAAGGGGTTTTCATGTATTAATATTTTGAATTATTCAGACAAGCAGTACGAATACGAAGTATCCGTACTATATTAATGGTTTGTATTTTTTTGCCCAATTTAGGACGAGTACGGATTTACTAGTGAAAGTTCTCAGTAATAAGCCCGTATATAATAGGCTTAATTCATCGATCACTTATACACAAGATTCACAATCAGCGTTAAAAAAAATGATTGAACTGAACAAGCGCAACACTTGGGTGCTTCTTTCATTTAGTATTCTACATTCTACTTTATAATTCTGACTTTAATGCATGCGTGTAAGGTTGAATTTGGTTTGATGTCAGACTCGGTCGTAAAAAATAATGGCTTTTTGTACGGCTTTGTGATAAGAACTTTAAACACTGCACTTAAGGCTGACTTTAAAATAATGTATATTTATTTTGCCTACTATACACTGCTTAATACTTGTGGCCATTTTTATAAGAGTTTTGTGCGAGACTGTGCATCTAGTGTATAAGTGATCGATGGCCTAATTCAATGAATGTTCACATTTATAGTTCTATTCTGTAGTAGAATATTATAAAATATTATATCATTTTACGTAATATGATCTGCATGAAAGAAATGATTTTCTATTATACAACCTTATTTTTTGTTTATGCGAAACCCGAAACACGTGTCCAGTATTTTTAAGTGAACAATATGTATACAAAATTTCAAAAAGATATCATGGAAAACCACAATGTTATGAGCTTGTCATCCTACTTGGTTGTCCGAATAAAAACATGGACAACGCTACACTCGGGCGTGCGAGCGGTACGTCTTGACCTGTGGCGTCAGCTTTTGCGCGTACTATGATCTACCGTAAGCTGTGTGGCGCGCTCGGTAACCACACTGCAACAAATTCTAAATGTATTTGGGAAAAAATAGAACATGGAGTAAAAATTGTTGGAATCGATCCAGTTGCTTATTCCGAACAAACTATATTCAGGTTTCGTATAAAGAAAAAAGTAACGATAAACCTTTTGTTGACATCATAATATTGAATTTTCTTTATATACACATACAAATTAGAATAATCTAGAATAATGGCATATTTGACAATGTGATAAAAAAGCATAAACCAATTAAAGTACGACACGGCTAAGTATTGATATTCAAGGGTACTTAGATAACGAAATATTCTAATACATAATAAAGATTCCTGTTGTGTCTGCAGATAAAAGTTTTTACTTTAGTAAACCACAGCGTTGTAACATCGTTAACGATTGACTGACAGCGGAAAAGTCACATTATATTGCGACAATAAAGAATACGTTTTTTGTGTAAGTTGATGGTAAACAAAAGTTGTACACAACACTATTGAGCTTCTAATCCAGTCAAAACAGACAAAAATAAGCCATCACTTAGCCAAAATTCACATACAACTGAAAATTGGCAGAGACCTTGAATACATCATTATAAATAAAATGTCAAAAATCCCCTGTGATCCTACTTATAGAAAAAAATATATAAGGTCAAAAGTAACTCGAAAACTGTAAGTATTATCGTGAAAATAGGTTAGACAAAAGTTTTACATCATACAAGTGTCTACAAAAACGGAGCTGTCACTTTTTCTCTTACGACTCACCATTCGTGAAATATCATTAGAGGTCTTGTTGTATTCAGGTCTCTTCTCTGTATGAGAGGAGACCTGTGCCCAGCAGTGGGACGATAAAAAGGTTATTCATGATGATGATGAATCATTAGAAACCTGTACAACTATTTTGCTATATCCTACTACACTATTTGTTTGATAGACTTGTATTGGCACATGAGCTTTTTCTGCAAAATGTTGCGCTGAAAGGAGTATACCTATTTGTTCGTATTATAGGCTCTTCTGCTGTACCTGAACCTTTTGGAGAATTTTAATGATCCCCATGATGTGAAGTATAAGTATGTATATATACTCATAATACGCTTATATATACTTATAGAGGTCATAATTTATGACCGTCTAAAGTATGTACATTTATATCAGCATTCTCTGCAACATACTGAATAATTGTGCCAGTTTTTGGTGGCAAAGAATGCGCTAGAAGACGATGTAGAACTGCTGCTGCCTCATACATTGTAGTATAAGACGTTTTGATTTGATCCAAATAGTCGATGAAAAAAAAACTGATAAGCCCAATTGCAATCTTCATGTGAAAGACCTAGGCCGAACAGCGGTTATTATACAATGGCTCATACACACTTATACTTATTAATCTCAAATGATCTAATTTAAATCCTCGAATTTCTAAATTACTTGTTCCAAAAAATAAGTAAGAACTCCGGAATATCGCTGTCAATATTTTCAAACATTCGACTCAGCGGGGGATAATTATCATTATCAATCACTAGAGATTGTATATCCTCTCGAATAATAGCTACGGCAGCTTTCAGTATTCTGAATCTTTCTTCGTTTGTATTTTGTTTTTTATTATCATACCAAGCTTTATTAAGAACTAGCTGACCCGGCGAACTTTGTTCCGCCTTAAAGGCAATAAATATCACATGATCACATTTTTTACTTTTTAAATTAGAAACACTGTAAATAAAAAATAAAAAGTATTCCATGATTTTTTTATTTGTCATTTATTTAGTGTAGCACCATGTGAAAGAAATGAATTTCTACTTGTGCTTCGTAAATTATCTAGCTATTGATCTCTGAGATGTCGTGGTGGCCTAGTGGTTAAAACACCAGCCTCTCTTGTATGATTCCGCGGGTTCGATTCCAGGTCAGGCAAGTATCGATGTAACTTTTCTAAAGTGATATGTACTCTCTAAGTACAATATCTAGGACACCAATGACTGAACGTGAAAGAAAAAATCTTGAGGAAACCTGGACTTTATAAGTCTGAAATCGCCACCCCGCATTGAGCAAGCGTGGTGATTACACTCAATCCTTCTCTGCATGAGAGGAGACCTGTCTCCAGCAGTGGGACGATAAAAAGATTGATGATGATGATGATGATCTCTGAGGTTTGTTCGCCGATTTCGCATTGTCAACGGAACAGTTTCACGGACTGCCGCCTCCCTTTGCTCTTGTGAGTGAGAAGCACGAAGTCGAGTCATACTAAAGCGGCGCTCTGCACGTGCAATTTCTTGCTCTTCTTCAGTGCTTTCATTCAGAATGTTTCGATTTACTCTTGCATTACCGCTTTGTCGAGAAAGATTTGATGGTCTTGGTCACGGCATGATATTTTTATTGATGATAAATGGCACAGCAATACAATATTAGAAATTTTGAAGTTGAAGTTGGCTTTGTAGTTTTTTATTAGAAACTTTAAACCAGCAGAGAGTATTTATATTCTTTGCTTTAAACGATTGCTTCAACCGGTTAGACTTTTTTTTAAATATGCTCAGCTGTCATTTGCTTTTTGTTATACCATTTTTGGTATATGAATTGCTGACTTACATTTTGAATGAGTTGGACCATGTCTTATGTCACGTCACACGGGAACGACGGGGACGGGTTCTTAACTACCTCCCACCAATATTCAGCTAAATCGGTTCAGCCGTTCTTGAGTTATATATAAATAGTGAATAAGCAACTGAATCGATTCCAATAATTTTTACACCATGTTATATTTTGTCCCAAATACATTTAGAAATTGTTACAGTGTAGTTACCGAGTGCGTCACGCAGCTTACGATACATCATCATAGTATTGTGCGCGCGCAACAGCTGACGCTAGAGGTCAATGCACCGCGCTTGCTCGCCCGCGGATCTTTGACCATTTTTATGTTGGGACAACGAAGTAGAATACACGTAGCAAGCTTATTATAACTTTGTGGTTTTTCATTATATCTTTTTGAAATTTTGTACATAATATTATTAACTTAAAAGTACTGGACACGTGTTTCCTACTTTGTGGAGGTGCAAGGTACCAGGGTAGCACAAAACTGTAGGAGAAGTCGAAACAATAAACCTCATTCATTCATCATTATCACAAATCATCATAATACATGAAAGAAGTTTTATTGTGCATAGTTTGTGGACGTGCAAGGTACCAGGGTAGCACAAAAGTGTAGGAGAAGTCGAAACAATGAAGCTAATTCATTCTCATGGGATCGACGGGAACGGGATAAAAGGTATCCTATGTACTTTTCCTAGTTTTTAGCTACCCCCCTACCAATTTTCAGCCAAATCGATGGAGCCGTTCTTGAGTTATAAGTGGAGTAACTAACACGACTTTCTTTTATATATATAGATAGTGAATAAGCAACTGAATCGATTCCAATAATTTTGACACCATGTTATATTTTGTCCCAAATACATTTAGAAATTGTTACAGTGTAGTTACCGAGTGCGTCACGCAGCTTACGATACATCATCATAGGTATTGTGCGCGCGCAACAGCTGACGCTAGAGGTCAACGCACCGCGCTCGCTCGCGCGCGGATCTTTGACCATATTTATGTTGGGACAACCAAGTAGAATACTCGTAGCAAGCTTATTACAACTTTGTGGTTTTTCATTATATCTTTTTGAAATTTTGTACATAATATTATCAACTTAAAAATACTGGACACGTGTTTCCTACTTTGTGGAGGTGCAGGGTACCAGGGTAGCACAAAAGTTTAGGAGAAGTCGAAACAATAAACCTCATTCATTCATCATTATCAAATAATCGTAATACATGAATGAAGGTTTATTGTGCATATTTTTTGACGTGCAAGGTACCAGGGTAGCATAAAAGTGTAGGAGAAATCGAAACAATAAAAAAGCTCATTCATCATTATCAAATCACCATAATACATGAAAGAGGTTTTATTGTGCATAGTTTGTGGACGTGCAAAGTACCAGGGTATCACAAAACTGTAGGAGAAGTCGAAACAATAAACGTCATTCATTCATCATTATCAAATAATCATAATTACATGAAAGAAGGTTTATTGTGCATATTTTTTTGACGTGGAAGGTACCAGGGTATCACAAAACTGTAGGAGAAGTCGAAACAATAAACGTCATTCATTCATCATTATCAAATAATCATAATACATGAAGAAGGTTTATTGTGCATATTTTTTTGACGTTCAAGGTACCAGGGCAGCATAAAAGCATGGGAGAAGTCGAAACAAAGAAGCTCATTTATTCCCACAGGAACGACGTGGAGCGGCATAGAAAGTATCCTATGTCCTTCTCCCAGTTCTTAGCTACCTCCTTACCAATTTTTAGCCAAATTGGTATAGCCGTTCTTCAGTTATAAATGATGTAACTAACACGACTTTCTTTTATATATATAGATATCGTACTGCTTATCAATAAAACAGACGATTGTTAAACTTCCTTTCTTCTTAATTATAATAATTTTATCACCATTTAAGTTTAATCTTCTTTTAATTGTTTTATTATCTATAGTTGGGTTTTTGTCAATATCTTTTAATTATTGTTATTATGAAAATTGACATCATTATTTTCAATTTATTGAAATATTTCTTCCATCATCAAGTTTAATGTATCGGCTTCGGGACGACCGACTTTATATCCTATAGTAGGCTTCAGATAAATATTATAACAGTTATTGTGGTAGCTTAGCTTCTGCAGCAACTAAGTCAAATTCATATAATCAATGCGGGCAACAGCTTTTGCTACGTCATCGGAACGAATCAAAGCTACCTTTAAAATTGAATCTTTAAAAACAATTAGTGTAGATACATTATAAATTTTACGACGAATTATCTGCGCTTTCTTCTTTACAGCTTCTTCATTTGCTTCATTGCCTCAAAATAAACAATATCTTTTAAAATTAAAATCTGTTTCACTTACTCGTATGAGGTGGACTTAGCGTGGATGTACAACCTTGTTCTGTCTCGAGCTGTCTTTTAGTTGCAACAATACTACTCTTTCGAGTAAACATTTTACGGCACTGCACGTGAACTATCACAAAATGCTTGTCTTTCGAGTATTCAAAAAAACGTACTAATTTCTTTCAACACTTTTATCAATGTCTTCAATCCACAATCAACAACAACTTCACTGTCTTTCAACGGTTTATCACAAATGAAACAAACTTCTGACATTTTGTTTAAATTATTTAACAGCACAAATTTAAATATTACCAATAAACACATCTCCTCACTGGAAATGAACTTTCAAAACTAACAGTTAACAGTATATAAAAAATAGGCAGGTATACGACCCTCTACGCTCGAACAACGATGTAGCTAGTAGATGTTACTCAAGGTTACTGACAAAAGGTTAACCTTTAGATCAATATCTCCAATTCTAAAGAGATATTCATCTACCCTTTTGTGGGCCGGATATGATATGCTGTAGGGAAAGTGTTATAAGTAGAAGTTTTCATACCGAGCTGGTGTGCAATGTCCCTAAGCAGTTGTCTTTCAGCCAGCTCTGCGCTGTCAGCGCCGGCGGCGAGGCGCGTGGCCTCTTCGCGCAGCGCTCGGTTCTCGCGCTCAAGCGCTCCGGTGCGCTTGCGCAGTAACGCCGCGCTTGCAGCCTCCTGCTCCTCCGGGGATGAACACTCTTCTGTGTCATTTGTTAACACCTGCATAATTTTTTGTGCCGTATTAAAAGCATGTTTGAAATTTATAAAATGAAACTTTTATAAGATTAAATTAATACCGGTGTTAAAAGTGCGGGCCTTTTGGGGAGACTGTCTTATGTAATATTGACGTTCAAAAAGTGCTGATTCTCAGCCTAATTTGAATAAACGACTTTTGATTTTGGTTTTGAAAAAAATTACAACATTATGACCTCAATGACAGTTGTTTGGAATTTACCTGTTTCCAAACTCTTGGCCGTGAGAAGAACTTTCCTCAAATTAAGTTGTTTATGTTTTCCCATAAGATAAAATAAGATTTGCACAAGGAACAAGAGTTAATTTTCCTTGAAAGAGTGAAGGTGATGTCATTCAGTCAGGATAATAAAGAAATATTTATTCTTAACATGCACTATAGCGACGAGAATAACGTGATGCATAACGAAGGTCAAAACCGCAAAGAGCAAATAAATTCTTATTGTTATTGCTAAACAAAACCTTAGAACAGCGTTTATTTTTCTACTCTCACACACTTAACTGTTTGAAAACTTTAGCATCGCTTCAATTTGCGGCTATTTCTCAATTTCTATACTGATTTGGGGAAAAACAAAAAAGGTTTTTAAAGATCTCTTTAATATGTCGGGTTATTTTGCCCAACTTCTTGAATGATTTAGTTACAAAAAGGGGATTTAAGGGCTACCGGCAGAAGTTACCACCTACCAAAGTCTTACCGCCAAGCGATTCGTCGTGTTCTGTGTGATGTCTGGTGAAGCCGTACGGACGAAGGGTCTGAGCAGTTGTGTTGCGATGTGTACCGGGTATGATGCGCCAAATGTTGTTGTGTCGGGAGTTTGGTCGTGGAGGACCTCCAGCTCAATCTCCCTGTGGCGCAGCATCGTTGGTCGTGTTGTTGAGTTTAACATTGTATCACCTTGCTCAACTGCCGTCTTCCTTCCTATTCACTAACTTTTTTTAGTGAATAGGCTAAATAAACTAGCGCGCTTTACCATCAACGATTGCATCACTGCTTACCATCAGGCGGGATTGCGGTCAAGCACTAGTTTATAATTATTAAACAAAATTTGAAAGCGGATAATTATCCCCTAAGGACGTTTTTTGGAGAATACAAAACAAGTTATTTCTTTTTTGTTTACCTGTAGTAGATCCGCTTTGGCGTTGAGGTCGTGCCTCAGCTGCGTGATGTGGTCCCGGGCACTTCGCAACTCGGTCTCGAGTGCGGAGACTCGCGCCTCCAAACGACCATTGGCAGTTAGCAATTCCTTACCGATGCGAGCAGTTAGCTCCAAATCTTTTTCTTTCTGTAAAGAGTTTCACTATATCAGTAAACATTATGAAGACTTTCCACAAAGTTGCAATAAAATCAACGAGATATACCTATCACTCGATGAAAATTACCTATCAGACTATTTCTAAGTAGCCAAAATCATATCAAAAAAGCGCAAAATATCGCAGCGAAAACTCAAAAGTTTTAAATAAGACAAACGTACAAAACCTTTACATATAATGCACTCTATAAACCAGTCGACAGCAGGGTGTGGAGTTCGTCTTGAAATCCTCGAACTCCCATTTACGTAATACCTCTCTAACCGAATTACATTAGCAAAATAAATAGCGTGACTTACTTCTTCTAAGAGCCGTGTTACCGCTTCGATGTCATTGTAGGTTTTTGTCATTTGGCTCACCCTGTTGCTGCATAGAACTGCAAAAAGAACATCACTATGTAGCAAACAGCAACGTCTATGCTATATTAAATATAGCATTTCTATAAGCAAGCGCAAATTATATACAACATTATACAGTATGTTAAGAAAACCCTGTCCGACCCGTGAAGGTGTTGTTAGGTATCGATAACTGATTCTACTAATGGATACAAAATCGAGCTAAACTTTATAAAAAAAAATCCCCCTAAAAAAATAAATATTATTTCGCAAAAAGTGGTAACTTAATAAATGTGCGTTCACCCTTCCGCGGGCGGCGGGCGGCAGGGCACGCGGCACGTGGTCGCATCGCTATTCGCTCATAATAATACCGGTGTTGTCACTTTTTTTAAAATTACCAAATTTCGGGGAAGTTGAAATTAATTCGCGGGAAAAAAAGATTATTTCAAAATTCATTTGTATTGGTACTATGATGATTACGTAAAATTTTATATTTTATTTGGTCATGTCTTTACCTAACCTATATTATCCTTATGGGTCGGACAGGGTTTTCTTAACATACTGTATAGGAATGTGTCCAGATAATTATGTATTTAAGTATTGATACAAGTAATCATACTTTATATTATCTCTGGCGATGAAGATATTAATCCTAAGTGTTTTCATTAAAACTATTGGTGCTGGTAGCGAGGTATTTAATTGAGTGATTTTTTACAGCTTTGTTTATAAAAAAAAAAGAAAATGTCTTTATTGCATAGCCAATAACCGTAATAAGAAAAGTAAATAATGTCAACTGCACAAAATACAATTATCACACATTCTAGGCATGCAAAAGTCATTTATAGAGATAACCCTAAAATACTGCATCTGCTCTTATGTATATTAACGCTTCGTCAGAGAATGTAATAAAAAAACTATAATTGGTTTTCAACGATGACTTATATTTGTCGTACAATAATATTATAAGTATGTTAAGCAAACATACTTGGTTAATCGATTACGTTATTATACTAACTTAATGTGAGTAAAATCTCCTTGATACAAAATCATAGGTACACATTTCGTTTACTGGAAAAACCGGATCTGGTGGGACTGGGTTAGATAAGTACATTCTTGGGCCAAGTATGTACCTACTCATAATATTGATACCCCAACACGATCAGATAGAAGTACCTATCCACTACTTTCATTGGGTTAACGTCACTATATCGAGACTAGTTTTCTTCTAATTAATGCTGGGTAAAACTTAAACGCTAAGTTTTTAAATGAGATTTATAAATGCGTGTACACTTACAGTTACAACGGACAAACTCTCAAGACAACCCACAGAGAATATCTTATGTAGAAATCAATTTTCTTGTATAATAAAATTGTATTTGAGTAAACAGATGTGTAGGTGTCGGTAAATTGTCTAAATGTTTCTCCTTCGGTACTGTTCTGGCACTTCTTCCAGACGCTTTTAGACTGGGTCTGTGTCTGCGGAGCATCATTCTGATAATTTAGACTTTACTTAGGTTCTATTTAAATAAAACTCGTGATACGATAAAAACGTGTCACTTTGCATACACTATGTCAACCTTCAACACGACCACAGAGTGCGGTTACATTAGCGATCGCTTCATGTAATTTATAATACTTACATAAAATCACTGATTAAATAAGTGAAGTCTGCAGAGTTAATTATAATAAACTCCATATTTTTGATTAAAGCAGTATTTAAAGTTTATATTGTTAGCGATGATTCAGGTATTGAACTAGTTTTCAAATAATTTCTGGTAACCTTGCTAAAAAATAAATATTTATAGTTCACTATATATTCCTGGGCTCTCGGAACTCTCGTAACCTACATAGTATTCCTAAATAGGCCGCCATGGATCAATATTTTATATTTGGACCAATTCCAAAAAAAAATTCTAATTTAATAAAATATTATACAAACAATAAGTATCAAACCGGTATTACTTGAATAATTATTCCATGTATTAATAGTACTGGTTTGTCCATTCGTAGAAACTTTGTAGAAACTTTTACACACTAAAAACATTATAACTACAATTTCGACTTCCCGTGCATAATTTATTGTCCCTCGCACAAACAATCACTGTAATACACAGGCACAATGGGCGGATAATTCGATACCATGCACGGTACTTAGTAAACTCAAATCACTTAGTATCGCAAAACATCGTGTAAGCACGCACTGTATACACTGAATAACGTTTGGTTTCGCCGCTTGCCGGCTTCAATCACATTGATAAGATATCGCTGGCTTTTAAAATTTGCACTCTAATATTTACAATTTACCTATTGTTGTTCTACTTATAAATTATCTACTAACCAGGGAGTACATCACGTGTGTTTGGCCTCTGAGCGTTCATCGAACCCCTATTGTTCGATCACTAAATGCAACATTACACATGAACTGAACGCTTCGAAGAATGCCACAGGCTGGGTATTACATCTATCACTGGCTTGCAACGTTGGCGACAAATACGAGCGTGAAGTTCCCGATCAAGTAAGTGACTGTGAAGGTGTGGAGCGCGAGAACTACGCAATGGCATGTGGACTCCATGGCGCTCTTACGGAGGGCACACAAAACATACGTTTCCATTGTATCCAATCTGTGGGAACAGTGAGTTACAAAACAACTACACATCGATATTTTTTTACAGTTAACTTTGTTATTTTTAATGTTTCGCTAAACGCATTGTTTCAATTAATTCGCTTTCGATTCTCACGTGAGTTTTAAGTTATTGTTTTACGATTTAATGACCTGTGTTAATAAGTCTATATAAATGTCAATTTCCAAAGAAATTGACTAGTCTAGTTTATCAGGCTGACACTCACAAACTCATAACATAGGTGTCGAGATTATTTTAACTTCATACTGAAGAATTTATTGTGATTATGATTAGTGTTTTGTAACTGTATACACCATAAACTTTTAAGACGGTACAAAATGATTTAACGGTGAAGTTGCGTTTAAGAATAAAAACTTATGGGAACTGGCTGATATAATAGCTAATTGATAGCGACGCGGGCGCAGATATGCGAGTGTTTCCCACTCTTACCTAACACTAAGATTACAGCGGATATTGATTGTGTTCGTGTTTGCATCTCTCACACGATACTGAAAGACTTTCACAGTTTTTGCTACACTCACTTCCAGTACAACATGTTTTATAGTGTTGTCATATTCCGGAAGCCAAAAATAATTTAAAAAAAACCTTTTTTCATAAACGTTGTTCAAAGTTAACTAGTGATTAGCGATTGTTTCACGTTAACCATACATTTTATACGTTTGCACGTCACTTAATTTTTATCATCGATTATGAATAAACACATTATATTTTTTGCCAATTCAGCGGTAAATAAAATGATATAAGACAGGAATGATCTACGTCACATAGAGGTAGGTCTACGTAAAATAGAGAGTAACTAATCTTTAAATATGATTTTTTTACTATAGACAAATCAGGTCACATTGAAATTGAATCTTAACCCGGATTACTTAGGGGTAACCACTACACTAAACTTTGTTCAAAGTCTCATGCAAATCGGTTCAGTAGTTTTTGTATGAAAATGTAAGAAAACAAAAAAAAACGTCAATCCATAATCACGTTTATAATATTAGTAAGAAGATTTCTATCTCGTAAATATTTTTATATAATAATACATACTCTTTTGCCAAATAACTCTCAAGCAATAATAAATATTAAGAATCGTGTCAATTCTACGACTGTTATTAATTTTATGATTTTTTATACCCTTGGCGCTGCAAAAAATTATATTATCAATATAATATCATTTTTATTTTATCGATTTACCAATGCTGTTAATATGAAATTAATCAATTTGATCAAGTTTTTATCGTTTTTGCATGTCATAACAGTTTTGAATTTATTTTAATTTCATTTCTCAAAATAACCTACTAATTTTAATTTAATATTGTCACAATAGTGACAACACACACACATAACATAACACAGATAACATTATTTTTATAATTATAAAAGTATCTATAAGTCATTCTTGCGCTGTAATTTAATTTTATTTATTTATTTATACTTTCGCACAAAGAAAATGTACAGAGGTGGACTTAATGCCTTAGGCATTCTCTAACAGTCAACCACAGGTGGTAAGAGTAGATGGCAGGTGCTTTAGTATTCAGTGTAAACGATTCTTTGTAAATTTTATAGAATAAATAAAGTTTGACTACCCTATGCGAGACCAAATTTTTACTGCATACACAAAACACGACAGGAATTATTTTAATGAGGGACTTCTTACTAGGGTTGCCAACCGTACTCTAAAATAGAGTATTGTCCTCTATATCATGTAGGCGTACTCTATAATCTATAACACTAATAAAGTACGCTAAAATACTCTTTTTTTAATAAATGTTTACTAAAACTAGTGCACGCCTGTAATAATAAACAAATTGTTAATATGTTGGTGTCGCTGATTGCCCAATCCATATTCGAACGTTCCTGAACGCAATTATTTGCAATTTCTTTTTAAAAAATGTCCTGAAGAATATAATTGTTTAAAAAAAATTATTAGCTATATACTCTCTGTTCCCGCCACTTCAGCATTTATTGAAAGAGTCTTTTCGGTCATGAATGTGAAGTGACGAGAAGAGAGAAATAGAGCTTCATTTAATTTAATCAAAAACGAGCTCTTGATACATATAAATTTAGAATTGAAATGTTTGGACTCATACAGTTCCTTTAAAAACAATGGAAAATTGTTATGTGCCGCAAAAAGTACAAAAAAAAACCTTTTTAAAAGTAAAAAATAAATGATACTCTATTTTGTAAGTCCGTACTCTTTATTTACCTCCTTTAAAATCAGATATACTTTATTTCTGCTAAAAAAAGTTGGCAACCCTACTTCTTACTACATATGCTTCTTACATACGTTTTTTACTTGTCGTCCGTCGTCTTTAACCATAGGAAGAAGAGCACATTTAGCGATATCAATTATTATTAGGAAGCAATGAAAAGGGTTAGTTTAATACATATTATAATGGGTAACGCAGTTTAGACTGAAAAAGTTTTAAGACTAGGTTAGTTGCTACAGTTTTCTAGATTTATTCAATGATTAGTAACAGATAGGCTCTTCGAGTTATCGTGATTATATGGCAAAAAGCACAACTAAAGGATGGTATACACATCACCGCCTTGCATAGAAAAAAAAGCGAGAAGATGGTCAGACGATATAGGAAGTGGCAGCGAGCGATGAGGTGATCGACAATGACAACCGTACCCATCTACATGATGTATACCTCTATCAAGGAGCAAGGTCCTGATGACGCGAAAGTATAGTCGGCCGAACTTGTCCCTCGCGACGTGGTACAGGAAGTCGGGGTACTCTCCGAGACACTCTTGGAGTTCCGCGTCGGGCAGGTAGCTCAACTCCTGGAAAAGCTCGGGATCGAAGCCCGGAGGCGGCGAGGCGCGCGAGTCGCCCGCGCACCCCGCGCCCGAGCTCGCACAGCCCTCCGCCGTGACGCGCGTGACTCGCGACCATCTGCTCCGCCCGCTGCACGCCGGCGATCACTCCCAATCTCAGATTAACTTCCTTATGTATCCACTTAATGTTTATCACTACGATTCCTATACACAATGTCTCCGACGTAAAGTCACAAATGAAATGAAACGACAAAACATTTTACACTCTGCTAAAACCAATATTTACGGTGATGTAATACCTGTAAAATCACGAGAATCGTGTCGACTATTCACATGAGGATGTAATGGAACAAGTCTGACGGGATAGCGTAAATAGCTGGTGGATATCAGCAACACGCTCGGGTGGCCAAGCGAGCTGCTTACATTAACACTCTTATGAAATTTATATACGCGAAGCCCGATTATAGCGCACACAGCATGTAAATGTCTAGACCCAGTGTTAGTAATTGAATGAGGTTTAACTGTGATGTTGGAGTTATCGATTTATAACACCGAATTGAGGGCAGAGTCGGGCGCTCCCATGTTTAGGTAAATGTTAGATGTAATGAACAATTGGTGCGTTTTATTTATGTATAGTTATGAAAAGAGGTATCTATAGGGAAAACCATTTTAGTAAGACGTTAACAACTCACTTAACTTCCGTGTGTGGACGAATAGGTAACTATTTTCATGAATACCCGGTACCCGATCAAAATTTAGGAAAATGAATTTTGATTCTATAATTAAAGAAAAAAAATAATAAAACATCGTGCCTATATTTTAATTATTAGTGAGGCATAGATTCCCTAGCGGAAAAGAAAATAATTACAAAACTATTTTAAAATAGTACAAAACGTTAACGTTTGACATATACATAAATAAAAATATGTGTGATAGCCAAATATTGGAACAACACCCAGATACACAATTATCTATTCTTCGGTATCCGTGTTTATCTAACTGACCGACAAATGCAAAACATTCGATTGTCTTTACAGAGCCAATACTTCGTAAATCACCATTTGAGTATTTCACTTGGTCGCGTTTTCACGGTCAAGTCAAAAAAATAAATAAACGCAGTTGCGTCTAATTTCCTGTATAACCTCAAGATGAGCGAAGTACTCTACTGACATTGTTAAATGAATAAAAAGAGTAATTACCTTAAGTGCAAGAAAATGGCGTTGCTCAAGTAGATACTACCATTTTCGATGAGTGATTAGAGTCATTGAGAGTCATTTGACTTGAACTGTTTTGTTGACTATACCCTGCATACACTGTGCAAAATTTATTTGATACTTTATAGTTGATATATTTGTCATGTTGAGAGTAGTTTATCGAGTTGGTAAAGAAGTGAAGGCCAGGCTGCACGTGATTAAACATTGACGTCGAACAACCTCTCCGAAAGGCTTTACTCCACAACCGGTAATGCACAGAAGTGTACAGTCGGCAAATAGACTGATTGCACGATAGTTAAAAGTGTTCTAGAGCTAGACAAAGACAAAAATATTGTTTCGTTCGTAAATTAGCACCTTAAATCCTCACATTGGTTGTCACACCTCAGTCGGTTTTATACCTATTAATTTAACAAAGGTATGTGTATAAGTATAAAAAAGCATACGTATGGTACCAAGTTTTTATTTCAATTTTCATCTCATGGTCACGGTCATTTTTATGGTCGTTTACCTTCGTCTAACTGGCCTTCCTAACTCTATTAACTCGAGATATTTTTCTTTGGTTACTTTACATTTCAGGTGATTTATTGGACGGCAAATCATTTTTAAACTTAAACAATTAGTTTCGTATCACACTATTACTCTCAATTTGAACCATATTGAAGCCTGTTGCTAATACATTGCTTCATATGTTCGAAAAATGTGTCTGCTCCACAATGTAAATAACGCAATGGATATTGTTGAACTGTCAAAATGAAAACAAATGCTACTTTTAATGTGTTACATAATTACCCTGCTGCACGATTAACCGAAATAATCGCACATACCTACCTAATCGAGCGAGTCTGGTTTAAGTTACCAGACCGAATGATTTATCGGGCTGTGTAATTTATGAAATTGTACCCGACTTAATTACTTGTTTAAATGCTCAAAGTATAATATACAGTTGTCATATATGTATTTTACTTCAAGAAGAACAAGAAAATGTGAGCATTACATAATTAAACATAATTTTCCTTGTACAAAACTCACCGATCAAGACCGAATCATCAATCGAATTCGAATCTATTACGTGGTTATTTATCAATGACATTGATCTTAAAATTTGCTATAACAATTACCTTACAAAGTTTATAGTGAAAATGAAAGTAGGTTAACAGAATCTGACGTAATGGCCCTGTACGCACCCGCAAATACACTCATACCAATAAGCAGACAATGCCAGACGCACTAACTATTAAGTATTAACAATGTCAGGGACTGCTCAAGTCTGGCGATGGTGTAGGTATACTCAGGGGACGTGTCATGATATGACTAATACATCCAACTCCATGCTAAATGAGCATATCCAAGTGAAAGGCATTATCACCGGTATTATTCGTCAACATGGATTTCAACATTAGAAGTAACTAGGTGCGCCACTATACATACTGCATGCAAACACAACACTCGATTCACATAAACTATCGATGATTACGACATTCTAAAACATGTAACTAATTTTATGGATAAGCTTTTAAATTAAGCCACACAATGACAATACAAATTCCAATCTAACCACTGAAATTACACACAAAACAACCTTTATCTCAAAACAAGGCGATTTCTTTTAGTAACGGTTCTAGTGTTTGAGGCCAGTGGTAATAAACTTTCACGATCAAGTGCAGGCGTCTGCAGTACGGCGGCAGCACGCTATTTGCGCGAACACGACACATATGCACGGTATCGAGACAAATTCCCGCAGCGAACGCCGGCCACGTCCACTTCCATCGATACCATACCATTAACTAAATCTTAAATTAGTATTCTACACGTTCATGTCATACTAAAATTACTCACGACGTGCACACTATATGTATGATTAAAAGGCGCTACTCATACAGTCCTCATTGTATGAATTTATTAAGATAAGCTGTCTGATAACGAGCTAGTGATATGACAAAATATTAACAGTCAAAGTGCGACTATTATTAAATTATCTAATTAAGTAGGTAATGAAGATATTTCAGCTACCTACATAAAATAAATTGACTGAAAGCAAAGCTACTCTACTAATCTTAAGCGATACAGTATTAAAAATAATAAATATATGTAATTAAAAATTAAAATACTAAATATTTTTAACAATTGTTACTAATTTCTTTTATTGCATAGCACTAACACGATCTAATTAATACTAATAAAGGTCTTAGGTTAAATAAGCAAGTTCCCTAACAAATACGTCATACGGTCATACAAATTACACATACATACTTAATAATAAATGGTTCTTTAAAATACATATATACGTAATACTGTGTACCTACAATCGCGTCATTTTACTTTGGGTAGTCTGCAGTACAGGAAGCATCTAGAAGAACTTTTTTATAGAATTTTTTACAGAAACTGTTGAAAATAACTTAAACTGATCAACTTTTGCGTGTCAAATATGGCTGTATTTCTGCATTTCTTGGCAAAATTTTGAATATTTATTGTTGGGTGATTCAAAAAACCCGACTTGCAACAGTCTGACCAGCTAAAAAAAGGTACTATCAAGTCTTAAAATTATAACTAGTGGAGATTTTGGACACAGCAATAATGTGTCTGCAATTCTTTTCCTCAAATAAGCGTGTCCACAGTTACTGCAACTTAAAATCCCGTCAAAATCAGTCCCACTGTTTCGAAGATTAACTGGTACAAACAGATAAACAAATTGTACATTTTTTTATTATGCCGTATACAGGGTGTATCTGACATCGTAACGCAAACTTCGCGAAAAGGCTAGACCGCATGCCACTAATAAAATTATCATAGTCATTTATGTCGTTAATGAACGGTTTCAGAAATAACAATGTTTAAAAAAAAAAAGAGTCGGCCCGGCCTTTGAACGTTGCAAGCGTGCCGCCGTGCGGGTTTGTAGGTATAACGTTAATCCCTGATGTGAACTCTATTAAATCAGCTGATAAGATAGTTTTTCGAGATTTGTTTTCATTGCGGATTTTTGAGTAATTAGCGAATTAATTAATTTTTACTTTAAAATCTTATTGGGTTATAAAAGTACAGCAATTATGAACGGTCTAAAGTGAAAAAACTACATACATATTTTTTTTAATCATGAAAAAGCCGACGAAAAATTTTACCACTAGAGGGTTCAGAATCATATACTGGATCCATGGTACTCGTTTGTGCGTCGATGTCAGATACAGCCTTTATACTTTATGCAGTAAGTAGTAAAATGTCCTACTTTAACATTACAAAAACACTTTTTTTTTTTTATTTGTAAGTGTATAGTTTAGAAACAGCCTTTAAATAGTCGTTTAGCAGAAAATCATTTAGATCTAATGAACATTAAATCCTAGACGGTTACGCATAATGATTCAGGTTACTACCTCTATTACTATGCCTATACTATATTTCCTACTCCGCGGTTGCACACAGCTTAATAAAATTCTTGTTAACTGTATTGTGGCACAACTAACGTTTTTTTTTATATGAAAACGTAATGAATTAAATGTGCAGTAAAGTGACACAATGGTTGAAAAAATGCTGACACAAAAATGTTTTGATAGAAACGAATTTTGAAATGTTTGAAATGAATTTAGGGATCCGGAAGATTTGAACATAATATTATAGTGAATGTGAATAGTGTTGATAGAAACACAAGAAAGGCATTATTAATCATAATAGGTGGATCTGACAGGTCAGGTCCATAAAAAAAATACATAGCTACTTGGCCATCCGTGTATAATAAGAAGCTTTTGGTAATATTTCAGAACGAAACTTCTCATTTTCCCATTAATTATGCAATTAAGCACCTTATTACTATAATTTAAGATACATTTTATCATAAAGAATAAATAGTCAACTTGCCATTTATAATTGTGAGTACGTTGAAAACAATAGCTTCGTACACTGTTATACGCATGCCCATAACTTTATGGCTGTCTTGCGAAATGGCTCAAGGGTAACTAACAATTTGTTAACAATCGGGGAATTCTGCAGTGTAGAAACTAAAACGTATATGACATATAAAATATTAATAATACAATTACATATACGGTACAAACCAATATAAATAAAAAAACCTTTTATAAAAGCATACGCTATCGATAATTCCAAACTTGTTCATTTATAAAACTGAATGAAACAATATATTTAACTCAACATCAGCATTATTATAATTGACTGATTCACGATAAGTTAATAGAGAATTTTGCGCTAAACTTGCAATTTTTCTTGAAAGCCTAAATACGGCAAACAGATCGTTGCAATTATATTTAAATTTTGTAAACTACTACACAACAAAACAATGAACATAATAATTATGCTCTCACGGTCAAGATAACAGATCTGGCTCACAGCTGTTGCGCGTTGCGACGCCGCGTCGCCGTCGCGTCTCGTGTCCCCCGACTCCCAAACCACCCCCAATCGATGACGCAGAGACTTGCTAATTTACCTTCTACAGCATGCCGAATATTATATTGGTATTACCAGAATGTTGATAAAAATGAGAAACATGTAAGTAAGTAAAACACTAAACTACAAATGGAATGTTTCAACCTCTTACATAAGAAATAGTATCACAAAATACAGTCTATAATGACACAATCGTAAATAACTTAGATTTCTTGGTGTTATACCGCTTCTTTTGTCGGCGGGATGAGGCACGTGTTTTAAAAAATGTTTTGCTACACAGTCGGTGCAACGGTGCACCTCTACTCTCTAAGTTTAGCACGGGTCGGGGCGTAAGATGCGCGATGCGTGCGGCGCACGTCGTTTTTCGGCGTCGCGGTATCGATCGGGCCGTTGCGGCGGGCGTTGAGGGAGCACGCGTGCCGCGTGGCTACCGGCGCGACCGGCACTGGTGGTCGCGCGTTACTATGCTCGCGCAGGCGCAGTGCTGCCACAGATACGACTAGCATGCCGACCACCCGGCGGACAAATACGTCACCCACATAAACAATGCGGTCGAGTCTATAATATACGATAGAAAATCAAGGCTTAGGAATTTGCGGGTAGACCATAAAAGTAAGAAATATTTACTTATACATCATCAGGGAATAATGTATGATGCGATTTCATTGAAGTACATACCTATTACACTGGGGGGATCGCCCTGAGGAAATGGCGGAGGTCGCGTTTTAGGGTTCCGTAGCCAAATGGCAAAAAACGGAACCCTTATAGATTCCTCATGTCTGTCTGTCCGCCTGTCCGTCCGTATGTCACAGCCATTTTTTTTCCGAAACTATAAGAGCTATACTGTTGAAACTTGGTAGGTAGATGTATTCTTGAACCGCATTAAGATTTAGATGCAAAAATAAAAAAATAATAAATATTGGGAGCTCCCCATACATAGAACTGAAACTCAAAAAACTTTTTTCATCAAACACATACGTGTGGGGTATCTATGGACAGGTCTTCAAAAATGATACTGAGGAATGTAATTTGTTTTTTTTTTTTTCTAAACCGAATACTTTGCGTGACAAACGCTTGCTTTCAAAGTGGAAAAAAGTTGGTCCCCCCCCCCCTTTAACTTCTAAAACAAGAAATGAAAAATCTAAAAAAAAAAACATAATATGATGTACAGGGTTTTTCATTAAGAGCGCTCGAACATTGAAATGAAATAAAACAATCTGTTTAAGTGATATTACCACAATTTTTATTACATTTTAAAGAATATTCAATGACATTATGTGTGGAAAATAATATCAGCTAAATGGCCACCGTGACTCCGCTGTAGATGGTGTATTCTGGTGGAACAATTTTGAAGGACGTCTTCGCATAAATAGGCCTTATTATTATGTTATGTTGGCCTTTAGGGCAGCAATTGACTATGGTTTATCTGCATACACTAGATTTACTATTTCACGTAGCCCCACAGAAAATAATCGAGCGGTGTTAAGTCACACGATCTCGGGGGCCAGTTGATGTCGCCACCACGCGAGATGACGAAGCCCTCGAACTTCTCTTTCAATAAATGTAATATTTCCCGGGCTGTATGGCAAGTGGCGCCGTCCTGTTGGAACCACAAGTTTGTAAGATCCATATCACCTACCCTAGGCCACAAAAAATTTGTTATCATCGTCCGATATCGGTCGCCATTGACAGTTGGCGCGGTTCCTTGCGCATCTTCGAAGAAATAAGGGCTGATAATACCGCCGGACCAAGATCCACACCAAAAAGTTACTTTTTCGGAGTGTAAAGGCACCTGATGAAGCTCCCGCGGATTTTCATCGCACTAAATCCGGCAATTTTGTTTATTAACAAAGCCGCTTAACCAAAAATGAGCCTCATCAGTGAAGATGATTTTTTTGCAAAAACAGGGTCAGCTACCAGATGCTCTAACGCCTAATCAGCGAATACACGGCGCTGCCTGTGGTCATTGGGTTTTAGCTCTTGTTTTAAATGAACTTTATATGGATGAAAACCCAAATCTCGGCGCAAAATTCGCCATGTTGATGTCGCAGAAAGACCCAGTTCATTCCGCGCACGACGTGGAATGAATTGTCTGGGGTTTTCTCGCACACTGTCTCGAACGGTAACAATATTCTCCAACGATCTTGCGTTTCTTTGACGTACAGGAACTGCTTCATCGATCACCGACCCGGTTGTCTCAATTTTTTTTTATCAAACGACTGATTGTGGACTCTGCAGGACGGCCATGAACGCCATAAATTGGACGCAACGTTAGGCGAATAGAGCACCGGTTTTGATAATAAATTTGAATAATTTCTACGCGTTGTTGAAGTGTGTAGCGTTCCATGGTGAAATGTCACGACTAAATAAGTATTCATGCCAAATTTGACAGCTATCGCATTACCTATTGAAAAACCCTTTATATTTCTATAAAAACTACCAACGAAAATTGTTTTGAACGAGATATAGTAAGTGTTTTTTTTAATACCTCGTAAATCGTAAACCGCTTAATACTGCGTAATCTTTCATACAAATAACTTAAATCCTTTAATTTCATAAATCAATGGTACGGAACTCTTTGTGCGTGAGTCCGACATGCACTTGGCCGGTTTTTTAATAAGGACAAGTCATAAAAGACAAGCCAATGATGTAACTAAATAAGTAAAGTACTTTAGTAAAAATACTATCGGAAAATAGGCTGCGTTTGCCTAATTCAATAAAATATGTTTTACTGTTATTTTTTTTTTTTTAATTAATACAATTAAATTATTAAATAATGAAAGTACGTAAGTATAATGAAAGTGGCAGGTAGCAATGCACATATTCAAAACAATTAAAAAATGCTTTAGGATAATTTAATTTAGGTCCTATTTTAATTTAGGTAGATCGGTAGGTGCAGAGACAGCACATAAAGCTACTACAATCTATCGAATTTCTTTATAAGATTTCATAAATATAATAATAACACATAGGAATATTTGACACCTTAGATAGCGGTATGCCCTGTTATATCAATACAAGGGATTCTTTGTACTTCATTATTAAACGTCGCGTCTTGTCCCTGAAAAGCCTTCGTGGCTTTGTTGACGATATTTTTCCACTTCGCGCTTCGTTCGGTTCTCAAAACGGATCAAGACAAACAAGTGAAATGCATTCATTCATTATTTTATATTCTACAGCCATTAATTTTTGAAAACGTTATATTTTATCACTTTTGAGTATAGCGCAAAAGAAAAACAAAATATTTACTTTTTAGTACACGTTTCATTATTTACACCTTGTAGGTATACATTAAACAAAATGTTACACAACTAGCTACACCCCGCGGTTTCACCCGCATAAGATTCAATCCCGTAGGAACATCGAAAAAAGGCTCCATCCTATCATAAGGGGCTATGTTTCATTCCTGGTTATAAGCTATCTGCGTGCCTTTCATTTAAATCCGTTGAGTAGTTTTTGCATGAAAAAGTTATAAAGATCCATGCATCGATATTCACAAACTTTTGCATTTACACATAACTAGCTGCGCAACACGGTTTCACCCGCGTTTTTTTATATGCCCGCTCCTATTGGTCGCAGCGTGATGTTATATGTTATAGCCTAAAGTCTTCCTGGATTAATGGGCTATCAAATGCAAAAATAATTTTTCAAATCGGACCAGCAGTTCCTGAAGTTAGCGCGTTCTAACAAACAAATAAACTCTTCAGCTTTATATGTATATTAGTATGCCACATTTTTTTTTAACAGCAGCTGCTCTCCTCTGAAAATTAGAGATTTATGGTTTTTTAGAATTTAACCACTAGATGAGGCAGGCACAGGACCGGTTGTCGTGGAGATCCTTGAGTGAGGCCTATGTCCAGCAGTAGACGACTTTCGGCTGTAATGATTATGATGATTTTGCTTTTAGAAATACACCTAGAAATCGTGGTGGCCTCTCAAGTATGAGTGCGCAGGTTCGATTCCAGGTCAGGCAAGTAACAATATAACTTTTCTAAAGTTATATGTATTTTCTAAGTATATCTTGGACACCAATGACTGTATGTGAAGGAAAACATCTTGAGGAAACCTGGACTTTCAAGTCTGAAATCGCCAACCCGCATTGAGCAAGCGTGGTGATTACGCTCAATCCTTCTCTGTATGAGATGAGACCTGTGCCCAGCAGTGGGACGATAAAAAGGTTGATAATGATGATGATAGACAGTTTAGACGCGATTATAAACATGGCGACTAAAAATACGCCAGTTTACGTCAAGCGCGAACTAATTTGACAGGTCTAAACTGACATTTTATCTTCTGTCCTTTTCTTAATAAAATAGAAAAAATGCACAAGAGAATCGGGGCCATTATTTTAATAAATGCTAAGTTTTTTACGAAGATACAAAATACTGTATAAGATATAAAGAGAATTCATAGTTAGTATATGAATTAGTTTCTAAGAAACTCTCGAGGACCCATTTTATAGACAGCGCGGATTGCATTCTTTTGTAAGATGACAATTGAATCAACATCAGTTGCCAATCCCCACAGCAGAACAACATAAGATATCACCTTCATTCATAAAAGCTGCTTAAAGTTAACTAGTAATTAGCTATTCCTTAACCATACATTTTTGACCTTCTAACATCACTTAACTTTAATTATCCTTTATAAATCAACACCACAGTATTTAAGGGGTTTATTCATAAACGAAGATTAAAGTTAAGTGGCGTGCAAAAATCTAAAATATATGTTT
The DNA here is from genome assembly GCA_037179545.1 of Sesamia inferens. Taxonomy (NCBI): domain Eukaryota; kingdom Metazoa; phylum Arthropoda; class Insecta; order Lepidoptera; family Noctuidae; genus Sesamia; species Sesamia inferens. The sequence goes on from CM073931.1 coordinate 20,114,554, forward strand.
AAACAATAATTAATCACTAGTTAACATTAAGCAGTGTTTATGAATAAGGGGATAGATTATTAACCCTACCTAGCTGTGGCTAAATCTGTCAACAGCCTTATTTTTCTTAGTGCATATTCAGCTGGACTTAATCTACCTGAAAGAGCTCTAATATATGCGCCCCATTGTAATGTTAAGTCTAAAAGTAATACAGTCACCATCATAGCATCTAAGTTCTTGCCATCAAGTTTTAGATTTAGACCCACTTGAGGTAGGTACATTTGGTAACGAGAACTAAGACATTTAGTTTTGTTCGCCTAAGCAATATTATTAGCTGCAAACCGTTTTCAAAGAACAGCCAGAATATCGTTAACATGTAAGACATCTGTATCTTTTCTATTTTGAAAAATGAGGCAATTGTCATCAGCGAATATATCCGAAAAGTAAACCATCATGTAAGGGCAGGAAGTTTTGTATATACTAGAAATAGTAAAGAACCAAGAATTGACCCTTGAGGTACGCCCATCTTAACTAGAGACTCCGAGAAAGTTGGAATTAAGTAATGAAATTCCTTTTCATTCTTAATATTCGATTAAGCTTAGGATTTCATTTCTACTCAAATTGAATATTTAATTTAAACCTAGATAATGGTAATGGTTACTTATATTAAAAATCAATGAATTCATCAATATTTAAAGGGTATAAAATTGTGGATAATATGTTTATTCTGTTTTAAACACACTAGATAGATAAGTGATTTTTATGAGCTAAGTATTATAATTGTTAACAATTTCATTTTGGCCGGTAGCAATTTGTTGCATAAGAAGCTACAAAAATATGATTGATTGATACCAGTAAGTCATACTTGTTGTGGAATGATTGATTATGTTTAGTTTTTAAATTACGTAGTTATGCTTTCATTGGGTTCTTATATTGTTTAAGTAATATTAAAAACATAAGAAGTGTTTATTTAAACTCTTCGCATAAAGGTACCAAGGATTACTACACGCCTTATGCATTCACTACCAGCCAACAAAGGTGACCACATGGCAGGAAAAATGGACAAAATTCCATGTCCTTTCATGTTTAAGTACCATTTAAAAAAGGGCAAGCCTATTGCCTTCACACGGGTAAAAATAATGGGCCTGGGCAGCTATTGGGACATTCCCGACGGAAAAACCCCATACTATTTTGTCTGGCCTGGGAAACGGACCCATGACCACAAGCTCAATAGCAGAGCTTGCGACCCTTAGACCAACGAAACATTACCTTTAATGCAACAACAAAATATAATCTACTAACTAGCCTTTTCTAATAAAAACAATTAAAGCCAATGCGTAAAACATGTTATTTTTTAAAGTAGGGAAAGCAATCCAGCATCCAAAATACAATTAGTACGGCGGTTCTGCAAGATTTGCAAGATTATATTTAGAATGATTAGACTAAAAATTATATCAAAAGAAACAATAGACTAATAAACAAATAGCATAATTAAATACAACAACGTGATATAAATTCTGAACAAACTATTAATGAGATTCGAACAATTACCTCTAAAATTATTAGCGGAGTATACATATCGTGTTTAATGTTTCATCTTTTACATTTGATCGTTGCTGCATGTAAAATCAGCAGCCAAAAATGCACGTTCCAATTCAGCGCTAGTAGATGGAATTCAATTCGATTTAGATTGGAAAAATAAAATCTCGAGATTCCTGCACAAAATCAACACAGGATCCCGCTCTTGCGGAATTGCATTCCCTACCTTAAAAAAATATTTAATAATGAAACATCATGCATACTCACGGAAGTAATTGAGAGTCTCCCTGATCTGGTCAGGAGTTAGAGCGAGGTCTTTATCGCTCACCGGCAGCGCCGGGGATGGTATAAACCAATCTTGATTCTCGTACCCTGGAAAACGTCAAAACATTTTAAAACTGCTACTGCAAGCGCAAATTGTATTTGTGGAAGGAACTCTTCATACTAGGTATGGTATGTGCTAGTACATAGTTCAATTTATACCAATTGCTGTTTTCAGTATAATACACTCATTGAAATAATTACTGATACCGAGTACTCATGAACCCAAACACACAACAACGTCACAGGGCCTCTGAATCACACGATACATCGACCGCCGTCAACCGCTTTATCCCACCACCAATTCAAATCTATTCAGATCACGTCCTATTACAATGACTTTTAGCTAAATGTCGAGAACTTCTCATGAACTAAGAATACATTGCTTTAATTTTACACCTGCGAGTACTACCCACTTACTACGAGCGTAATTATAACATTACAGTTTTAAAGTTACACAACAGCATATGAGTGCGCATTAAGTAGCTATTCGCCTTAGAAGCCATTAAAGGTCTTCCTTGTTATACAGTTACAGGGGGACATAAAGTGAGCAGGCATTATGATTAAACTTTCGCTATGCAGTTGTTTAGAACAGAGTTGGCTTCAATGGTATTTCCATTAAAATTTCTAGCCTCTGATATATTGATGGTGTTATGTGCAGCAAACGCAGCAAGTTGACAGATGGCACGCATCAGACCGGTCGAGGACGCATACTGGCCAGCGGGCGATGACTCGAGCGATGAGACACCATTATTTATAGCGTTAAGAACGGCGCCGGCGCCGGAAACCACGACTCACACACTTACCAAGACGGAACACCACATATAGCCCACTTCTACTTTGTCAAATTTTTACCATTCTGAAAGATTTTCGAAATGGTATCCAACATAAATAACCACTTACTAATAAGCTAAGACAAATTAGTCATAATATTTAACGATAGTTATTATGAGCATCGTTATAGGTACTATTGACTAATTATGAAATGAGACAGTAATGAATAGAAAGTTCACCTTCAATTAACTTACAGGAAATATGGTTCGTATTTTCATTATATTTATTATACTTACTTATATATTTTAACATGGTTAAAGACTTTCAACGAAATAATGGCCATTCTCCGTAATAGGAACAAGCTACAATAATTTGAGTTCAAAAAGTGAATAAAAGTATAATACGTCTGGGCCGCAGTCTAAGACATTTTCAATAATAATGGTCATTCTCCGTTATGGGAACATGCTACAATAGTTTGAGTTCAAAAACTGACTAAAAGTATATACGTCTGGACCGCAGTCTAAGACATTTTCAATAATGAGTTAATCTTCCATTCGAAAATTACCATTTCACTTTCACAGACTAGGTACTTCTAACGCATCCATTTCGTTGTACATCTGACATTTAGTGAAACTATCGTGCCCCTGTCTCGCAAGAGACCTTGCCATTTCAAGAGAGTCGTTGCACACCGCCGTTCATTAGGCCTAGAACTAAACGTTCTAGTTCATTGGAATGTATTGAGAGTAGATTGATCCTATAAATAAATACTCTAAAACAAAGTACTGAATCATAGGCCTTATAAATTTACACCGGTCGACGGGAAATGGAATAGTTGAATAGGTCTAATACTAAATGTAGAATAACCAGCAAAATAATACACGTCCCGTCTCAAATGTCTCGAGCCTATCAAGAATAACGAGCAAAAAAAAAATGCTCACAAGTAGGTTACGTCCTAGATACTGAACACTGACCTGATGGAATTTACGCAGAATTTCTGAAACAAAACTAGAACGGCTCAAAGATGAATATTTACATAAGGCTTTTATCATGTTTTTGCAGATCCTTCAAAATGTCACCTTATGAAATGTTTGTTATTAAGACGAAAGAAGACCATATTTGTAACAATCTGACATACTGACACCACATTTACGAAATAGTAAGAACTTAAGAGAATAAAAGCAGTAAGCTTCACCTTTGGAGGAAAGACTAAATTCGTAACACAAAAATATTGAGAATCAAATTTTTATTCAAAAAGCAAAATATCTCACATACTATCGATGAGCTTCCTATAATAATAATATTGGACAATGTTTCACTTCGTGATGAAAAGACATAAAAGACAGTTTTTGTCATAGGTCTGCCATAAGCTGCTGAGAAATTAGTACCAGGTCGTGACTGTCGCAAGGTACCAAACAAGGTCGTACCCTAACGTGACCCGTACCCTAATTGTGTAACACTCTATCAATCACAATCGGAATCATTTTGAAAGATATTGATAATCCATTGCTTCATAATTTCATATGGTAAATAAGTACAAGTACCAAGACCCCCTTCGTGCTTATCGAGGCACGGAGGGTCTTGGTATGTAAAGACGGTCACCCATCCACGAACAAAAGCCTTAAGGATATTCGTCAAACCATAAACCGATAAAAACCTATAGGAATATATACCAAATATTGGTAAGCGAAATCTCAAAACTAAAATAAAATTGGCGGTGAATCCCTGTTTTTTAAAATGACTCAAAAACTTAGAGATTAATAGCCCTAAAAAAATTAAATTCATAATATTCGGATTAATTAAAATCTGGCTATGTAATAAAATAAAACAAGTGATTCAAATTCACCGAAAACACAAATAAAGCTATCAAGTCCGGAACTAAATCAGAATTTTGTGATCGAGCATACAAATTTATTTTAATCTTTGGAACGATTCCAAAATAATGATTTAAAAAATACGTGACTCGTCGAAAAACTTGTCAACATCGTCCAGGCACAGGATACGCTCAATTATTAATTTTAAAACGACTCTAGAATACTCGTACATAAGGACATTGTTGTTGTTCCAGACGCTATTCATTGCACTCAACTTTTACTAACATTTTAACAACCTCCTTCCAGAGGCCCCCATAAGCTAAATATAGTAAATGATGAATGTAGCCATGGCAACGTAAGTGTTGATTTTTGAAGCTTAATATTTGAATGTCGGACATTAAAATACCTACGGGCAAAATATCAAAGTTCAAAATATTGAAAATTTAAATATCGAATGACCGAATAACCAAAAATTTAATTCTATAAATTATGTTCTTAGATCTATGAATCATTTTTGCGAAAAAAGCTTTAAAACGAGGAATAAAGCTAAATGAAAATTGAGTCTGTGAAAAACCAATAATTTTGGTGCTTATGAATATGATAACGTAAACAACTCTTAGTGAATGATTTGCGAAAAGCTCACTGAAAGAAAGCTTTGCTTGTTTTGAAATGATTGAACGAAAAAGTGAAAACTTAAAGCGAAGCGCATAAAAGTATCTGTACCTCCAAATTGTGTAAGACTGTCGGCTCTCAAGCGATATTTTGGTATATGTTCTTGTAGAAGACTGACTATCTCTACCTCGGGCACCTCCTCGCTATTGCACACCTCTGTTGACAAAAGAAACATTAAATAGAAATGTGCTAGCTTCAATAATTATAGCAGCATATTTATTTACAATTTTCCAAGCAGTAGAACAGGTATGGATCAAGATAATGAATAGTTGGAAAGCTGCAAGTTTCAACGCAATGTCGTGACTAGAAAAGTTGGGCGCATTGCAGTATTTAACTGTATAACCGCTTTGTATGTAGCAGGGTGTGTCTACTTTCCGTATTTAGTATGGGTACGGCGGCGCTTGCAGACAGAATCGATATCTGCCTCCCGGCGCGTCTACGGCTGACCGATCTGCGAGGGCATGCACTTCTGCAATGTCCTCGCGCCACCCTCCATACATGTATTTCGTATAGACTTCATGTTAATATAAAGTGGAAAACACACACACGCATTTTTTAATGTGATAAGTAATTATGTATTGCGTTAAATTTAGCCACACAAGGAACTTGAGTTAATTATGTATGTACAAATAAAACCAACACATTTAAGTGAAAATCATGCTAACTTAGAAAAGAAAACTAAGTATTATAATATTTCGATCTTGGAGCTGACCTAATAAGTGGTAGTGTTTCACTTTGCCCCGGCACTCTCAAGAAAAAACTATAGCTTGGCGTTGATTAATTTTTCTTGACCTATTAATCTTAGCTATTATTACACAATATTAATCATATTTTGTAAGTAAGTATATAATTTAGGCATAATCATGCATTAGGATATAATCAAATAATAACTAAAATCCGAAATAGTAATTTTCTTCTTGTCTCAATGTTTTTGTTAAAATCGATAATATTCCCTTTCTAGAACGTCTTTGTTTTAATTATCACAAACGTAGATATATATGACTTACAACCTTACAGTTCGAAATTCACATGCATTATTATATTCCCTGTGACCTAATTGAGCAACGACGCAACTTAGTAAGATAACGTAACATTACAATCATTTCCGCGAATGTTTAGACAGAGGGTGTACCTAATACGACATCCACATCTTACACGTTTATGTTACAACCCCATGGCATGGGAGTTTCAAAAATCAAGAGAGATCGTATATTTAAAGCCGTAAATAATATTGTGGTGGTGCTGAAACAAACGAAACTTTCCTCTTTAGAATATAAATTTAGAACGATGATATCAGTGTTGTGTCGTATAGTTTCTACTGAATATTAATAAATATCTCTAGCGGTGGGTAAGAAGCGTGGAAACTGGTATAATGCTAAATCATACAGATTCTCTCGTCCACTGATAACCTCTGAGTCGCTCCTCTGGAGATTACAGAGGACACAACATTGAAAATACGCCACAATATCATCATATCGTGTATAAATTGAGATTTATATGTATACTCATCGATCGAACACAGATACAGGGTCTTTGAGGCTGAGTCATTTTTAATCGAATATTAGTGTATTAGATTCACTGAACATAGCTATTTTTTTCTTTTTTAATAATTATAAAGTGCTGCAATCGTTGATGGTAAAGCGCGTTAGTTTATTAAGAGCCTGTTCACTCAAAAAAATTGAGTGAATATGAAGGAACACGGCAGTTGAGCGGGATGATGCAATGTTAAACCCACCAACACGGCCAACGATGCTACGCCACAGGGAAATTGATCTGGAGACCCTTCACGACCAAACTCTCGACACAACAACATTTGGCGCATCGTACCCGGCACACATCGCAACACAACTGCTCAGACCCATCCTCCGTACGGTTTCACCAGATATCATGCCGGAATACGACAAATCGGTTGGCGGCAAGACTGTCTGGTGGGTGCTAACTTCTGTGGTAAGTTTTACAATGGATTTAGTACAAAAGTATTCAATTCAGTTAGGAAACTGTATGATATAGAAAGCTTCAGAATAATGACATCCAAGTTGCGAGGAATCACGGAGAAACACCCCAAAACGGAATTTCAAAGCCAAGATAAGCGTTTCAATGTTAGCAGTCGAATTATAAGCAAGTTTGACATTCAAATAAAAATGATACAGTCTCGACTAATTTATTGATATGATAACTGATAAAGATATTGACGTGTAGATAAATTCTGCTATAGCTATGCACGTTACACTGACGCCTTTTTCATGTTAAGAGCAATATCACCAAGGAGTGATTATTTGACATTATAATCGAATTTAATTTATTAGAACTAAAAGTGAAAATTTAGCTTGTTTCATTGTACAAAAAAATATTATATATACGGCATTATCACATAAACAAACAAACTTTAAATAAAGGACGTTTGAAATGTCTCCATGACAAAATGGAGGAAATGTGATGTTTGAAATGTGACCATTTCTTGAACAATTCTTATTTTGGTGTATCCGTTGGAAGCGTCCCAAAAATATGGTTACGCACTTCATTTAGGTGCTCGGTAATATGTAAACAAACAAAAACAAAATGTTACTTAATTTTAGTAAATTGTTTTGGTCAAGCCCACACAGATTACAAGTAAGAATGTACAGATGACAGCATATCAAACTATAGCAATCTATCAAATTTCCTGATTAGATTTTCAACATTATCCCTATAGCATTAAGGCTCAAGGTTGATTGGGAATATTTGACAGTTTCGGGTAGCTTGACTGCTGTCGTCCGTATAAAAGAAGAATGATGCCAAAATTCCCACGCAAAACTTTTACACGCCCTTTCGCTTTCGTTACATAATAAATGCGGTTGATTGTGTATCCGATCAGAACTTGCATCAACTTTAAAACGAAACAGGTGCACGGGCGAAATTTCCGCGTAAGTAGGTACGTTGTAAAACGCCTTCGCTACTTGCACTTTAAATCGATATTTAAGAACAATCAGAATAGACCTGTCTGCCATTCTCCCAAGGAGTCGGTGTATTCATAACAGGCAATAGAAAGTGTGTTGAAGTTATTATAGACGTTTTTGTTTCTATTAACAGCTACTTTTCAATGACTATCTCTGGCTGTGGTCTGTGAGTTACATTTGCATGATGCTTGAGCTACTAAACTACCTTCAGCGAGAACGAAACTAAATTTTATTTTCGTATGAATGGTCTATAACTACAGTTCTGTTATAAGCAGTTAGGCAATGCTCCTTCTTAAATCTAGGCTTAGGCAATAGCTCACCGTGACTCCAAGCTAGGAGTAAATCCTGCTGCCTCTCGTGCAACTCATCCCGACGCCGCGGCCGAGGCCGGAGTCTTTTTTCAGTCATAATCCGATCACATAAATTGCACTAACTTATTAGATTTTCACATCACAATACACAACTTTTAGGTGGTACCTAAGAGTAACATCACTTTCACCGTACATCTGCGGACGTGCTCCGTGTAGCCGCCGACCAAACAATCAGCGATGTAATTAGCTGCAGATAGGAGATAATATAGGCAACGTCATAAATCCGATAACGAACAACGCTAAACCGATCGCCATCAACTAGCAACAATGATTGAAGAAAAATACAAAAGCAAACGTGACTTATCGTGACGATCAGAATTATAAAAATGTTATTGGAATAAAATTATAACAATCTCTTTGAATTCTAGCCCACTATACCTCGTGGCATAAGATAAATGCATTGTTTTCAGTACAAGCCTATGGGCCTCGGGCACCGGTTCTCCGCACTACGCCAATGTCGCACCGATCACATGCAAATTTATCATTGCATCAACGTTTCAACAGGCTGTTTAACAATACACATCTCTCTAACGAATATGAGCCTCAAGACTCGCGACACCGATCTTTAACATCTGTGTCAACATACATATGCTCACAGTGCAGTGACACAGATCGAAAATAATAATAATATATCTTTAAATTGCCAAAAGAATAACAACCTTACAACAAATTTCATAAGTAATAATTTTCTATGACTAAAAGATGAAGAGAAGAAAGGAATATGGCATTATAGATAGATTTAATTTACACCAAATTATGGCTAACAAGGATATATTTTTACATTGCCATCTACGTATTGTCTGCAACTTCGTATGAAAAATATATAGCAAATGCCAACCGTTACAAATTTATGTTTACCGCATAATTTTAACCTGCATGTGCGAACGTTGTATGTGCGAACTCGCCCTAATTCCTAGCCCGGAGAAATTCTGCAGGCTTTCTATTTTTGACTGATAGTAGGATAATACATTTAGTTACTATTGACATGGAAAGGCCTGTAAATAGACACATTGCGAGGCCACACGCACAGTTCAGCGGCGGAGGCGGTACGGTCGACGTACTCATTCGAATAACCAATAAAAATAAGGATGTCGTCAATATGTTGGCATCGCTACCATAGTGGGGTCACCTCCGCCACGGGTTGCCCCGCTAAATAGGTGACGTAATTGTTTGACCTTGTCATTTACTACTTGTATAAAGGGCCTTACATTATAACATAATTGTTCCATACATTGAACAAGCCTTATATAAAGAACGGTTATATAACGGATTAAAGGTCTCAAATTTAACTGCCCTTTTCATTCCGAAAATTTGAGAGTACAAACAAGAATGATTAATACAGTACTAAAATTCCATGTGATTATATTCAGACTTCATATGAACTATGCATAGAATTGATTATATAAGGCTGTCAGTTCATAGCACCGCCCGATGTAGACTCAATGTAATAGATTAATTGGCTTGTTTCTTTGATGTTGTAAGTTCACTTTCGATTCACTTTCAGTTTTTTGACTTCTCTTATCTGATAAAATGAAAGTCAAACAATAACACTATTAATTGGTTTGATACCGTTACAAAGGCCTTATTCGAGAAAAAAATAAACTAACCATAGACAGTTTATAATATAAAACTAGATGTCCAAGTTATGATTTTTAGGGAAAAATTAAGAATGAGTTGAGAACAAATAAAAATGGTTTAAGGTCTCTCAATTCCATGGTGTTAAGTGTCTTTAAAAATTGTTGTGATAAGAACATTTCCTTTTTATTAGACGTGTTAATCATTTCAAATTCACAATTACAAGCATGCCATTCAAGACAAACTTTAACTTGTTTGTAATACCTTTCATTCTTGTATTAGGTCGAGTTCAGGTTGTCATCAGTAGACCTTGGTTGTAAATAAATAAAAAACACAATAATTACATCATCGACAACGGATTGTTATAAAAACTGTGAGCAATACGAGTTTAGAGAGTTCGTAATGAACTTTGAATAAATCTACAATCAATTACAAGATATCGGCACACTGTTTGTGATTTAAGAACAAATCTACCTATAATTAAAAGAAAATGCTTATCTTAATGTAAAACACAAGACTCATTGAAGGAACACCAAAGAGAACGTATACTTGAGTGAGGCATCACCTATTATTTGGCGTCTTCTTTTTTGTGTTACCATAAAAACTTTTCAAATTAAATGTTAAGTTAATTAAAAAACAAATAAAGAACAAACGGTAAGATTCTCCTATGTTATGTATCGTGCGAGCTAGTTCCTCGCAAACAGTTGGGAGGTAGAAACGCGGCGATCGACTGGATGCGCGCGCGCCGCCCGCCCGCCCAGAATAGCCACCGTCTGGCACCTAGCCAATCACGCGCCTTCATTATAATTTTACCCCATTCATAATCTTAACTTAAAACCCCTTACGAAAAAAAATCAGACTACCGTAAAACGTCTAGTTTTCATTTAATGTTCACTATTGTATGCCAATTAGTCATACCAATTTACAACACTTAATACAAGAGTATTTTTAGACATGAAGTTTCGCTAAAACGATACAATTTGTAATTTATTATACTTTATTCCTTTGTTACAAATGCACCAAATTACGAAAAACTGATTTTTTTATTCATGTGTATTTTTAGTAATTACTTCCTAATATCATTCATATTAGTCAAGCTCATTTACAGATTAAATAAAATATTTTTACCGTTTTGCTCAGGGGCTCGTTCTGAAACAGCAGCCGCGCGGAACCTTCAATCAACCCTTGCTACACAGCCTTACTGCGGATGACTGACCATTGTTTACAATCAGAGACCTTCGTACCTTGAATCCGTCAGTTCCGCTTGGTAGTCATTCGAATTTCCGACATAGTTGGGACAAGGCTGGTCGGGTAATTGGTTTATTACTAACTGCTAGGCTTTTCGTTGATACACCGCATCTACATTTAAAATTTTTTATTCGGAATTTTAGGTATTTAACCTAGCCGCCCGCACACTGCCCGCGCACGTTGAAGACAGGTCGCAACCTGTCGTATTAGTGCTGTTTACGCGCTCGACTAACATGTACTTAGTGCCGAATATTCGGCCGCCGAATATTCGGCGCTTCGGCCGACAGCATTGCCTAATATTCGGTATTCGGTATTCGGCCAAATCACTATTCGTGGCAACTCTAGTATTTAGATTCCCTTCCCATTTACTCAACTATATAACTTTACCACAATATTGTCTACGTTACTTTTTGAGTGACTTCTTCAGCCTATAGAGGTCCACTGCTGGACAAAGGCATCTCCCTTTCATTGCCATAATCCCCACGCTTGGCAGGCGGGTTAATTTACTATTCCACAGGAGAAGTGCTGCTGCCCGCTTCCCTGGTGAGAGTTTTCCCTTAGTCGCCTCTAACGACACCCTCGGGAGGAAGGATATGGGTTGGTACTCTTCTAAGCCCGGTACCACACGAGTTTTTTTGTTTTGAATGACGATCTGCTATAAAAAAGTTCCCTTGAATGGCGATGGACTTTGAACTTTATAATTTACGTCATTGAGTTGGTTTTTCATTCCAAGACTTGATAATGATGCTGGTTTATGTTGATCTAAGATTCTAAATTCAAGTTAAGCTTCAACACAGAGTGTTGGCTGTAGTATTATTCTGAGGATAATTACCTGTGATTGTGGCAACGTGGCGAACGCGCGGTGCTAGCGAGGGCGCACGAGCCGCATCCTGAAGGGCCGCCAGCTTGACAATCTGTCCTAAAAATACACATGACATTAAGCATAAAGAAAAACCACTACTAAGAAAAAAACAAAAAAAAACATGTATAAAATTCAATAATAAATGAGTCTGTGTGGATTCCCTATTTGACTGATTACCTAATCCTCAGCGCACTTGGAAAATAAGTGTCAATGTTACTACTGCACATGATTACTTGTAGCACACTACAGACAGATCAGATTAGTTTCAATAGATAGCAAGATTATCTTTCAGTAGTCCTTTACTTCAATACTTGCTAGTGATGTCACTATATTACTAACTTAAGTCACACTAACGTTGGATTCTACATGGTATCAAGCAGATAGTCTGGATGTTAGTGCATGTGATCATTGTGTGAGTAAATAAAACATTGACATTATTACAGATAATATTCTAGTGCTGTTGATAATTTTTATTCTGTAAATATAGTCATATTAGCTACAGCAACCTCTGTCAATGTCCACACTGCTGGGACACAAGCAGCTTCTCTATGAGAGTGAAACTTTATATGATTTTTTTAAGTGAAAACTTCTTTAGTGGTATCGAGCACTTTAGTTGAAAGGGGGAAAAGCATTGAACTAAAATAGATAACAGTAATTAATAAGCCAAGGATAAATATTATAATTATTACTCACTGAATCAATTTAGATGACTGCAGCAGGCAAGTATTAATATTAATTTCTGAAAATAAAAAAGGTTTAATGAATAAAAAGAAAACAAATCATGATTTTTGTGCACAGTGAATAAAGAGAGTTCCCCAGTGACAGAAATACAAAGTAAACAGTATTGTAATAGTGTCTGACAAAAATAACATAACATTCCCACCCAGGGGCCCACCTCTTACATGCAGTGATCTTAAAACTTACAGACACTTTTACAGAGTACCTACAAATGATTCACTGGATTTAGACCTTTTTAGGCTTAATAATCTACACTAACAACAATATTATAAGAAAAGATTATGTTTTTGTATGTTTATTTGTGACACTTTACCCTAAAACTGGTTTTTATCCTGACTGATATTTCTCCAGAAGATACAATAAAACTTATGGAGGTGATGCCGCAGAACAGGGTGGTTCGAAGTTTAAACTTCAGTAAAACATAAGGTTGGAGCAAATTGGAATGTTCCATGTTACTAGTTTTATTTCGGCACTTATTCCTTTTAAGTGGATGTCTTGGCGCCCACGCCACATCCACTTGACGGAATAAGCACTTGAACCGCCATGACCATGGCGGAATAAGCACTTGAACCGCCATGACCATGGCGGTTGTTGGTGGTTACTCCAACCTGCCCAACTCCCTCCAGAAGCCCTTTTGGCTTATTTAAAACATCTGTGTATGATTTTGATTCCCTGAGGTTTCAGATCTAAACTGGGTGATGTTTTTACACTCAATGAGTATACGCACAACAGTCTTATCAGTGTCCATGCAAGCAATGCACTGTCTGTTAGTTATAAATGTTCATTCAATTTATATTAGAGCAGAATATTTGAATTGATACTTAAAATCTAATTGAAGCTATATACTTATGTACTGCTTATGATAGCATTTTTTTATTATAATTAGAGCGAGGTGATGCAATGTTAAACCCAACAACATGACCAATGATGCTGCAGCAGAGGGAGATTCATCTGGGGACGCTCTACAACCAAACTCCCGACACAACAGCATTTGGCACATCATACCCGACACACATTACAACACAGCTGCTCAGGCCCATCCTCCATATGGCTTTGCCATAAGAGAATAGAAAATTCAATTGCTTTGTTTAGTACATGAGCACTAACATGAGTTATAAAACTATTGAGAATGAGGTACAATTCATTTTGAACTGTGCCTCTTTACAACTAATAAATTAAAGAAATTGTGAAGAATATTTCAATAAAAAATGTGACTAACTGTAGGTTGCAAATATGAGGACAACTGCTGTTTTGCGACATGTATGCAGTGCTTAAGACAATATTATTTTAAAAGGGGAGTGTGAATGACCTTAGTACATAACTTTAGTGATAAGGCAACAGTTTATTTAATATTTCCCTTGACATTAACACAGATAAAAGGCGAAATTACAGTTAACATTTGTCACACTTGAACACTTATATATTAACTAGAATAAATGAGTAACAATTCCAGTAATATACTTACACAAGGAGTAGAAAGAAAAACAAAGTAATTAACAACAATGTTTTATAAGCACAATAGTTTTTCATCTCTTCAACTGTATCTGTTTTTCAGTGCAGTTTGGAGTCTTCAAAACTTGCACCAAATAAATCGGTGGAAAGCAATCTGCAAAGTGCAACTTCTGATGGCATTTTGAAACCTGTAGATAAAGTGACGTAATTTTTTCCGCATATGTTCTACAAATATTGTTAACAAAAACCAGTTAGAACTTACTCTCATAATTTACATCATTGCTGCAATTGTGACCTTGCTGCCAAAAACCCCAAAGACTCCATACATCAGTCTTGTAACAGTTCTTTTGTACACACGTTCACGTTTTGACTTCAAAGTTTTCTCGCGCATAATATAGACACTTATAATGATTACTTTATTCCACCAATTATCACTGTTTGCAAATAGTTTGTATTTTTACTATAAAATAATATTTTATACAGTTTTTTTTTCTGTCCCCGCGTATCCCGATCGGCACTATCATTCGGTTCGTCTTTGTTACGGTTTTTTTTTATTTTTCAATGACTTCAATCTTCATTCTTCATTCATCACATTCACATCCAAAGAGTATAACAATCACATCAGTGTAAAATAGTGTTGCAAGGTTTTTAATACAATTTACCCCGAGCTTCGAGCCGTCTACTTTCTGGATTGCAAAAATAATTATGACACGTACATTTAGCCTTATACTATTCTTTCACTTATCTCTCTTTTTATCTGAATGCCTGTGTCTCTCGTCCTGAACACTAAGCACAACTACATATTTGCGAGCGCCAAGTTATAAAGTTACAAGTTGTACAATACACTATCATTATTTTTGGCCTGTAGCCAAACGTCCATAATCAATAGGTGTAAGGATTCTTGAAATGTGTCCTCAGGTTAGGTTCAAATATCGTAATCAGTAACTAAATAGAAATAGGCGAATACCTACCATATAAAAAACGATAAAGTCGATTAGTCGAAGGTCTTCAATACTATAAACCTGTCCATTAGGTTAAAGATTTTCTGAAAATGTCGTGGAGGCCTAGTAAATGTTGTGGCGGCCTGGTAACTGTCGTGGTGGCCTAGTGGTTAAAACACCAGCCTCTCAAGTATGAGTGTGCGGGTTCGATTCCAGGTCAGGCAAGTACTAATGTAACTTTTCAAGTTACACGTACTTTTTAAGTATGTTTGTCTATAAAGTCGTGAACTAACAATTTTAAAAGTAGGGCAACACTAAATCTTAGTAAGTACAAGTGGACTTTTTGGCGGGAAGTCAAACGAGGCGGTAACGTTGATTTCACAAAAAGTATAATAATTAAATAATTGCATAGAAATACCATATTAATACGATCTGATAAGACCACGAATAACCATGAGCGTCACCAGTGGGGGTGAGGAGCTGCCAGAGCCGGGAGAGAAGAGGAAACGCAAGTATAATAATAATCGAAATTCTGACCCAAATAATAAGTACAATATTTTCACCAAACCAAATTATAAAAGACTGTTCATAGAAAACACAAATTCTGAATATGTAGTTTATGTCGAGTCAACAGAGCAGGAGAAGGTAGGGAATAAAAATCCTATCACGCTCACCAACTTAATAACGGATAATGTTAAGGGAGTCTTAGGAGTACACAGAATAAATGCGCATAAAATTGGAATAACATTCAGGAAGGCGGCTGCGGCAAATAATTTTCTGAAGATGGAAGAATTTTTATGGAAAAATAAGTTCAAAGCCTTTATACCATCATATTTGACAGAAAGGATTGGTGTATTGAGGTTTGTTCCCAAAGAACTATCCAATGAAGAAATTTATAAAAATATAGTATGCGACTCTGAAGTAATTGCAATTAAAAGATTCATGCGTAAACTAGATGGAAAATTAGTGCCCCTCAATACTGTTGCTGTCACCTTTACAGGAACATCTTTACCGAAATATGCTTATATACAGCTATTCAGATACGAGGTGAAACCATACATACCACCATTACTTCAATGTTATAAATGTCTTAAATTTAACCACTCTGCTAAGACTTGCAGAGGCGAGCAACACTGCTCTTCTTGTGCTGGTCGCCACTCCTACAAAGAATGTGATGTCGAAGAAATCACATGCATCAACTGCGCAGGTAATCATCTTGCTATTTCACGAGACTGTCCTATTAAAAAACAAAAAAGTGAAGAGAAAAAAGCCAAATTTCTGCATCAATCGTATGCCACTGTTGTGAAACCACTGCCTGTATTTAATGAGAAATCTTTCCCTGTCTTACCCAAGGTTACTGATAAGTCTAAATCCAATGAAATTTTAGATATTAAACAAGTAGCAAATAATGACATAATCATTAATGCTATTATCAAATCGTTGGTTACATTAGGAAACAAAAGTGACTCCGATGGGCCACTCACACATAAGAAAATAAAAGAAATATTTTTATCAAATTTAATTTAAATATGGACAATTATCTAAATATTTTACAGTATAACATACAGAGTTTACAGAGTAAAAAGAGCCTGTTACAAAATTTATTAATTGAAAAAAATATAGATGTCTGTCTTCTTAATGAAACTTGGTTAAAATCTAACTCTATAATCCCACACTTTCCGACGTATAATTTAATTCACAAAAATTCCATAAATTCTCATAATGGAGTCGCCATTTTAGTAAACCATCGTTTAAAGTACAAAGTAATTAATACACACTTCTCAGAATCTATTCAAAACTTATGTATCACAATAGAAACACAATTCGGAGCGATGGCAATACTTTGTATTTACAGCCCTCCAAGTATTAGGTTTGACTCAGCAAAGTTACAGGATTTAATCAACAACATACCCAAACCTTGTATAGTCATGGGTGATTTTAACGCTCATAACATAGCCTTTGGATGCCATAGTGATAATAATAGAGGTAGATGTTTGTATAATATTATTGATGAATTTGACTTATGTATTTTGAATGATGGTTCACCAACAACCGTTCCTTATCCTAATAGACAAGCTTCAGCGATAGATCTTGCCCTTGTTAGCTCTTCAATAGCACATTTATGTAACTGGTATGTTCATGACGATCCCATGGGTAGCTATCATCTTCCAACCATACTTGAGATAAACATTCAGCCATCTATGTATGACACTTCACCTCCTGTAGATCAAGAGAAGTATATTTATAGTAAAGCAAACTGGGATGAATATTATAAACTATCAAAAACATGTTTTTCTCACTTGGACTCAATAAATGATTCCCCTATCAATGTTTATAACCATTTTATAGATACCATAGATGAGTTAAGGAATAAAGTGATTCCTAAACGAAAAATAGTTGCAAACACACCTATTAGAAAACCAGTACCATGGTGGAATACAAAATGTAGTGATGCTGTCGCCAAATCAAAAGATGCATTAAAGTATTATTTTTCTCAACCCAATATTGAAAACTGGATAAGGTATAAAAAATTAGATGCAAAAAAGAAAATTATTCTGAAGGAAGAAAGGTCTTCTTCTTGGCACAATTTGTGTAGTGGTTTCAATAGGTTAACTCCAGTTTCTAGGATATGGGGTTACATTAAAAAGTTTAAAAAAATTGGAACAAATCGAAACAAAAACATGAATGATGAGTGGGTCCCAAGTTTTTTAGATAACTTAGCAGATTCTACTGAAATAGATGAGAATAGGCTTGAGTATTTATTCGAAAATGCTAAAGAAAATGATGTAAATGTATTTCTCAAGAACAATTTCACTATAAAAGAGTTAACAATATCTTTAAATAGTAGGAAAGATACTACACCAGGATTGGATAATATACCTTACAAATTAATTAAAAAATTACATTTAAATGCGCAAACAACATTACTTAACATTTATAATAAACTTTGGGATGAATTAGAAATACCTGAGTCTTGGAAAACACAATGTGTCATTCCAATTATAAAGCCTAATAAACCTGTGGATAGTGCTTCTTCATATAGACCTATTTCCTTATCATCTTGTTTAGGTAAACTCTTTGAAAATATGTTGAAATTAAGATTAGATTATTTTGTTGAATCCCAAAGCTTAATTCCTTCTATACAGTTTGGTTTCAGAAAAGGTAAAAGTTCCTCTGAAAGCCTTGTATCTTTCTTGTCAGATGTAAGACAGGTTAAATTAAGCCACTCCAATGCAATCTGTGTGTTTTTAGATGTAAAAGGTGCTTTTGACAACGTAAATGTAGAAGAACTCATTCAAGTATCTCATGATATTGGTATTCCTGGACATATTCTAAAATGGCTTTATTCTTTTTTAAACAATAGAACTGTATTTGTAAGATTTAATAATAAATTGCATGGACCTAGGACTGTCAACAAAGGCACAATGCAAGGGGCAACTTTGTCTCCTTTACTTTATAACTTATATACTTCTGAAATATTAAAATATGTAGATGTTACAGATGTAAAAATCCTGCAATTTGCTGATGACTTGCTTATGTACAGCATAAATCAAAACATAGATGTAGCAATGACTAATATAAATAAGGCTTTGTCTCAATTATACAGTTATTACCATAATAAACTAAAATTAGAAATAAGTCCAGAAAAAAGTTCAATTTTAATTATCAAAAAAAATTTTGATACTCATAGCAATGTTAAAATTTCATATAATAATGTAGAAATTCCTGCTGTTAAGCAACACAAATTCCTAGGAGTCATTATTGATGACAAATTAAAATTTGATGAACATATTAAACATATAAGTAACAAAGCACTGAAAGGTATTAATCTATTAAGACATTTAGCAGGAAGTTTTTGGGGATCTGATCCCAAAGTTATGAGTATGCTGTACAAAAGTATAGTAAGAAGTCATTTTGATTACAGCTGTTTAGCTTATATGAATGCTAATAGCACCTTATTAAGAAAACTAGATGTAATTCAAAATATGGGATTGAGACTTATTTGTGGTGCTATGCGCTCCACACCAATTAATTCATTAGAGGTTGAGACATGTATATCACCCTTGTCATTACGAAGGTTGGTATTGGTTGAGAGATTTTTATTAAAAGTCATGGCTTCAAATAATAATCCTTTACTTAAGAAGCTAACAATACATCCGATAATCTCACAGTCAATTACTTTCAATGCCATATCTGCCTCTTGTTTGGTTGGTGGAACTCTACCTGAAATGCCAACAATATTTGAACATGTAAATAATAATTCAAAAGATATTGTTAAAAAAGATTTTTGGCCTATATACGAAATTCCTTTTAATTGTATTATTAACAGCTTTGCAATCCATTTAGACATGGTACACAATAAATTTGATTTTCTTCAATTTAAAAACAATAGATCAGAACATTATGTTATATATACAGATGGATCTAAAACAGATCATAATGTTAATGCAGCTTTCTATGATCCACAGTTAGACTTCACTAAATGTATTAAATTAAATAAAGTGTGTAGCATTTTCACTGCAGAGTGCTATGCAATATATTGTGCACTGGAGCATATAAATTGTCTTGAAAATAATGTACATAACATTCTAATAGTTACAGATTCCAGAAGTGTTTTGTCTGCTCTACACAATGTAAATATTTCGTTTAAGTTAAATTATACTATTTTTGATATTAGACTTATAATCCAAAAACTACTTGATAAGTGTATTAGCATAGAATTAATTTGGGTACCTTCACACAGTGGCATTCGTGGAAATGAAATAGTTGATACTGCGGCCCGTTCAGCCCATGACGAGGATCGCTCAGAGTTGCTCAAAGTTCCATTCACTGATTACTACAGTCTTTTTAAAGAACTTAATACACAGTTATGGAAAGAGTATTGGAACATAACGCTGGAAACGAAAGGCAGATGGTATGCTGGAATACAAAGTGAATTGCCGATTAAACCTTGGTATAATAATTTCAAATACAACTCAAGAAGATTTATAACTATTATAACACGTATGAGATTGGGACATTGCTTAACACCAGCTCATCTGAATAGGTTACGCATAATTAACAGCAGCCGATGTCAACATTGCGGAGCAGATAATGCTGATTTGGATCATATTATCTTACGGTGTTCAAGTTTTAACATCCAACGTTTAATTTTGGCCAGTGAACTAAAAGAATTAAATGACAACAATGACAGTGAAAGTGAACGTGAACGTCAAAGTGTTCCCCGCTGCGTTCAGGAGTTATTAAAAAACATGCATTATTTTAGTGTGTTGTTTAGGTTTATTTGTAATACCATAGAAAAAATTTAATCTATTAATACGTAGTGTGTTAAAGGTATATAATTGTTTTGTATTATTTGTAAATCTTACTATAGTTATGTTAAAATCCATTTATGTATCCGACTGAAAGACTTGTATCTATGGTCATGAATAAATATTAAAAAAAAAAAAAAAAAAAAGTAAGTACAAGTACATCGAATGTCATCGGCAGTCATCGATTTGTTTTGTGACTTGTTATTTATTGTAATTTTTATTAATTTGCAGTTCTATTTAGACAAAACATCGAAGAAATGTGTTAAATATGAGAAAAACAAACCGGAGTGGAGCTCGGGAAATTATTTTTAAAGTTTATCATCAATGTTTGTTAGTACACCAAGCTGGACAAATTTGACCAAATATGGATGCCTCCCCTGGTTCGCCCTGACAACACCATCGTCTTCGACGACGATGACAAGGTGCCTTGCCTCCTGCCTAGAAGCCCAGTGCTCCCCCAGCCTCCTACCAGTAGACCAAGCTTATCTCCCTGAGGTCGACACTGAAGTCGAACGTAGAACCTCCCTCCCGCCCGTTGTTAACCCTGAGTACCCTCTGCCTCCCACTCCAGATGAAGTGCAGGACATCATCAAAGATCTTCAATCCAGGAAAGCGCCCGGCTCTGATAGCATCACCAACAAAGTGGTCTGTCTCTTCCCAGCCCATCTGGTCATCCTCTTGTCCACCATCTTCAATGGTGCAATGGGGAACAACATTTTCCCAAAAACGTGGAAAATCACTGTTATAGGAATTCCCAAGCCCGGTAAGCCTAAAGCTGAGCCACCGTCCCATCAGCTTACTCAAAAATCTCGGTAAGATCTATGAGAGGCTTATATATAAGCGTCTCAGAGCCTACGCCGAGAACAAGAGCCTTATTCCCAATGAACAATTCGGGTTCCGTACACAATACTCCTATCCGAAACAGATACTACGAATAACTGAACGTATACACGCAGGGTTCCTACGTGGTATGTATACAGGCATAGTTTACTTCGACATAGCGAAAGCGTTTGACAAAGTCTGGTACAACGGCTTAATCTCTAAGCTGTACCAACTCGCAGTGCCTGACCATCTCGTCCTCATCTTACGGGACTTTTTGTCAAACTGCACCTTTCGCTATAAAATCGAAGGAGCGCTCTTTTCCCCTCACCTCATCCGTGCAGGTGTTCCCCAGGGCTCTGTACTAGCCCCCCTTATTTTCACGCTGTATACTAGCGACATCCCCAAAAGCAGTAGCAGGCTCAACTCGCTGTGTGATGGCTGTGTCGTAGCCATCTTCTGCTCGGGACTCAGTCCTGACCGAATTCCCTTCCATCTCCAAACAACGGTCAACAAACTGGCTGACTGGTTTAAGAAATGAAGGATCGAAGTCAACCCCCAAAAAAGCCAAGCGGTTCTCCACTCGAGACAGCGACGCAATGTCTCCCCTCCACGACCCATCACCGTGTCCGTGTACATGCAATGCTTGGGAGAAGCAAGCCAAATATCTAAGTGTGATTCTCGACTGCAACCTCAACTTCTCAAAGCACATTAAGGCGGTCCGCTCACGCGCCGTCTTCGCTCTCGGTCGACTCCACCCCATCCTCAACCCGCGTAGCAAACTGTCACTCAAGTGCAAATTGCGCTTATACACAGCATGCATTCGCCCAATTATGTCATACGCTTGTCCAGTCTTTGCACTTGCCAAACCACGTCATATCCATAGGATGCAAGTAGTCCAAAACCGTTTCCTCCGTAAAGCCACAAATGCCCCTTGGTTCGTCCGAAATGAGATCCTCCACCATGATCTCAATATCCCTACCATCCAGCAGTTCATGAAGCGTCTTTCCAAACGCTTCTTTGACACTGCTACCAAGCACCGCAATCCCCTGATAGCTACGGCTACTAACTATACCCCCTCCTCCATCTTCATGGCATGCCCTCACAGATCCCGATGACCCCGTAAACCTCCTCCAAGAGGCCAATAGGGCCACTAGCACAATACACAAAAGACCGACCTACCGACCTCGCCGCCGAGGTCTATGGCGACGCGTTCAACGTAGTAATCCCTCCCCCCCCCCCCCTTGTTCGATGAAGGCCAGCCCGCGCCGCAGCTGAGCCAGTAAATATAAATTCTCAACTATGACCTCTGAATTTGTTTCGGAAAATCACTGTTATAGGAATTCCCAAGCCCGGTAAGCCTAAAGCTGAGCCACCGTCCCATCAGCTTACTCAAAAATCTCGGTAAGATCTATGAGAGGCTTATATATAAGCGTCTCAGAGCCTACGCCGAGAACAAGAGCCTTATTCCCAATGAACAATTCGGGTTCCGTACACAATACTCCTATCCGAAACAGATACTACGAATAACTGAACGTATACACGCAGGGTTCCTACGTGGTATGTATACAGGCATAGTTTACTTCGACATAGCGAAAGCGTTTGACAAAGTCTGGTACAACGGCTTAATCTCTAAGCTGTACCAACTCGCAGTGCCTGACCATCTCGTCCTCATCTTACGGGACTTTTTGTCAAACTGCACCTTTCGCTATAAAATCGAAGGAGCGCTCTTTTCCCCTCACCTCATCCGTGCAGGTGTTCCCCAGGGCTCTGTACTAGCCCCCCTTATTTTCACGCTGTATACTAGCGACATCCCCAAAAGCAGTAGCAGGCTCAACTCGCTGTGTGATGGCTGTGTCGTAGCCATCTTCTGCTCGGGACTCAGTCCTGACCGAATTCCCTTCCATCTCCAAACAACGGTCAACAAACTGGCTGACTGGTTTAAGAAATGAAGGATCGAAGTCAACCCCCAAAAAAGCCAAGCGGTTCTCCACTCGAGACAGCGACGCAATGTCTCCCCTCCACGACCCATCACCGTGTCCGTGTACATGCAATGCTTGGGAGAAGCAAGCCAAATATCTAAGTGTGATTCTCGACTGCAACCTCAACTTCTCAAAGCACATTAAGGCGGTCCGCTCACGCGCCGTCTTCGCTCTCGGTCGACTCCACCCCATCCTCAACCCGCGTAGCAAACTGTCACTCAAGTGCAAATTGCGCTTATACACAGCATGCATTCGCCCAATTATGTCATACGCTTGTCCAGTCTTTGCACTTGCCAAACCACGTCATATCCATAGGATGCAAGTAGTCCAAAACCGTTTCCTCCGTAAAGCCACAAATGCCCCTTGGTTCGTCCGAAATGAGATCCTCCACCATGATCTCAATATCCCTACCATCCAGCAGTTCATGAAGCGTCTTTCCAAACGCTTCTTTGACACTGCTACCAAGCACCGCAATCCCCTGATAGCTACGGCTACTAACTATACCCCCTCCTCCATCTTCATGGCATGCCCTCACAGATCCCGATGACCCCGTAAACCTCCTCCAAGAGGCCAATAGGGCCACTAGCACAATACACAAAAGACCGACCTACCGACCTCGCCGCCGAGGTCTATGGCGACGCGTTCAACGTAGTAATCCCTCCCCCCCCCCCCCTTGTTCGATGAAGGCCAGCCCGCGCCGCAGCTGAGCCAGTAAATATAAATTCTCAACTATGACCTCTGAATTTGTTTCGGACGTTTCTTCTCAGAACTAGTACTAGGAAACGCCGCGGCCGACAAACCGAATTAAAATAAAACTTCGACTCGTCGGGCGTCGCTGGAGAGAACAGCAAGGGACGGCTCCCTTACTGTAGTTTTTAGTTGCCCTGGCTGGAGGCTTTAAATTCATTTAAGGCAACCACAGGTCAACTACGAGATGCCATAATAAATAAAAATAGTTTTCATTTGTAAACAGCTATTTCTTTAAACCCGGCGCCAGACATAGTTCAAATAGGTGATCAAATATTTGAAGTATGTCTGGTGCCGGCTTTATGCAAACTTAATGGATATGCTCTGCTGGTCACGCACCTGTTTACTGTACGGGATAAATGTGTAGTTTCCATAAATTATAAAAGACGTAATTAGCAGAAAAGGTCTCCAAAAAATTGGTAGCCATCAAGACTATGTACTATAGTTATATTATCAGTGGTAGATGATTTCCTTCCCTTATTGAAAAGGGATTTTCTTCCCTTCTCCGTCATTTAGACCAAAAGAATGATATTTGTGCGTCTTGGGGTTTTTGAGAAATGCCACTGAAGTAACGTTTAGCCATCGTTTAAAAAATTTCTGTATCTTTTGGGACTTCTCATAGAAATACGAAATTTTTACGTCGATGGATATAACAAAACATTCAATTATTTTCCTATTTTTAATAAAGTAATCGTACATACATTATAACAAAAAAAAAAACAAAAGGCCATTAGGATATACAAAGTGAGAAGCTAAACATAACAATGTCCATAAATACTTTTGCAGTAATTTAATAGAAATCAATATAACAGTACCATTTCAAAAATACTGCCTACTTAGAAAATTACCTAGTGATACCGATACTCCTATCTATCTAAATGTTGTAAGTACTTATAATATTATTGATACCTTATACCTTGTTATCCCAAATATTAACATTACAATTACGATGATTGAAGCAATAGTCATAGTAGTTACTATTACGAATACGATGAAAATAAAACCTGAAACAAAAAAATCTTATAATTTTAAAGTTAGCATGATAAATGATTTGCAAAATAATAAATGAGAGTTTAGGCTTGTAAAATGCGCGTTCTCAAATGATTATGCTTACCTTCACAAAGTAAAATAATAAGAGCAATCACAAGTACACCTATTAGTATAATAAATGCTGCTGACAAAATAATAATCAATAATATTACAAACACAGAAAATAATGTTGTAGTTAGATAAGGTCTCATCAAGAAAAAAATAATCATTTGGAGGCATAGTTTTTGACTCATGTCCGTTATTCCGTGATATTTCTTAACAAAAGCTCCTGAAAGAAGAAAAATAACAATCAAAATACAGCTGAGTAAACACTCACCAAAACATATTTTACTGTAAAAGATAAAGTAAAATCTCGGTACACTTACTGAATGATAATTTTACTGCTTCTTTAAATGCGTTATTTATATTAATTTCTTTTATTCCTGTGAAACCAAAACAGAAATATGAAAGAATAGGTATCTAAGAATTAGGTATATCGCACACGTTCCAACAGATCACTTGATGAAATGAGGCATAACAATTTTTTTATTTTATTTTAGTATCAATTATATCAGTTGAAAATGTTTGGTGCTAACACCCTACATATATTTTCAAACGACACATAATTTAAACTTTTCAGATACTTTATATTCAACAGATGTTAATAGTCACTGTTCTAATCGACATACCCTCAAAGGCAGCATGAAAACTGAAATTTAATTTCGTTTAACTTCTCAGATAGTCATTTAACTTTCAAAATCAACTTCAGAAAAAGAAAAAAGGTTATATGTTCCACGAGTACTTTTTTAGGTGTGCAAACACGGTACCTCTGGGATTGCTGTGCTGATTCATGTTTTCTTTAATTTTATTAATTTTACTGGAGGAGTTTACCGATTAACTTCAATAGTATGTTTAATAAGACTTGTATCTATGTTGTTGATGAGAATGTTCATAGATTTCACATAGCACGTCACACAAATTTGTGTAGGGTACCTGCCACAATAAAAATATTAAAAATTTAACCTATAAAAAAAATCCAATAAAAAAGCACTTCAAAATAAAAAATAAGTTATGTCGCATTATCATACAAAGATTTATTCACAGAATTAATGAATGATTCTATTGTTACACGCCTTGGATGTTGTCGCGGGTTTGCTTCCCGAAAAATATTTATATGGAACGACACTACACAACAGTATTATCTGTTTGAGTATTTTAGGTCCTTATTACAGAAGGAAACTCAATCATTGATCTCTGTTTAAGTGTTACTTAAAACTAGTTTCAGCCAATCAAAATGCTTTAAACGAGACTTAACTAAAGCTTGAGTTTTGAGTGACGTTCTGTAATACACACCTTAGTTTAATTGGATGTGAATTCACTCTAGATAAACAGGAGAAATTTCTTATATGTGGCAAAATAAAAAAGAGATTAAAGTGACTAAAGACATAACGTCGGGTATGTACATGTTGCTGTGTTGTGGGAATCCTGGCTTTGAATTTGGCAACACATTACAGGCTGAATAGACATCTGCTTGCCTATTGTTGAAAATTATTAAAATTATAACTTTCGCGCCAAAATTTGACGTCTGACAATGACATTGTGTACCTACTGACTGAAAGTGCATTGTGTAAACTTAGAAGTGTTTTATTAAACAGCAATCAAATAACCACATAATTTTGAATATAGTTTATTGAATAAACTTTTAGCTGTAAGACATTTACAGTTTAAAACATGGTAATGATTGCACTACTATCCAATGAGGTTTCTATATCAGAGCCGAAACTAATGTTCCGTATATAAACAATTATCTCGCTTTTCCAGGTCGGGCACTATGATGAAAGCATGTTACCAGAGATGTTGCCTATCTATTATACTAGACTATTTCCTCAAAACATATTTTGTAGGTGGCTATCCTGTGGAAGTTCACCACAGCCACTGTCGAACAGGGAGTTATCATTCACACTAGCTGATGATGTTTATTTGCGATATTTGTCTATTTGTAACCAAAAAGAACTACAAACTCTGCTTCAGAAGAAGTGTCCACACAAATTGGATATTGGAGCAGTTTATAATACTAAGTAAAAAAAAAAAATGTTTATTTATTTATATCTACTTTATTGTATGGATGACAGTAGGTCAAGCTACCCGAAACTGTCAAATATTCCCAATCAACCTTGAGCAGTACTGCTTTAGAGATAAAGTTGAAAATCTAATAAAGAAAAATGACAGATTGTAGTACCTTGATGTGCAGTCGTCTGAACATAGTTGGGGAAAGGCCAGTAGGCCTAGTATGAGTTTTCATTACGAAACTCGATCGTCGATATAGAGCGCTTTTGATTCAGCGATTGGCCCGCTTCAAGGTCGTAAGAACTCTCAACCAATGAGATTGCCAAACGCGCTCGCTATCGACGATCGAGTTTCGTATTGAAAACTCATACTAGGCCTACTGGTATATGATGGCTTTTTTATTTTTGTATTCAAGTTACATTCATAATACCTTGACAGACCTTCAATAGGCCGTCATGATGCAGTGGTGTTATCCAGAGAACTGGTGTTTGATATTGATCTCACAGACTATGATGAAGTCAGAACATGTTGTCAGGATGCTAAGGTCTGTGAGAAATGTTGGAAATTCATGGTGATTGCCTGTGAAATCATTGATAAGGCATTGAAAGGTAATATTTTGGTGTATCATTTATTAGTTTTTTTTTTTATAATCTATTGTAATGCACCCCCACCATTCTTCTTGAAGCATTGCAGGAAATTGTTTTAATTCTGATTTATCTTCTTCAGCATATAGACGTCCACAAAGACCTCCCCCAAGGGTTTCCACAATGACTGGTCTTGTGCTGCCATTGATTCTGATTGTTTAGTTTTAATTTGAATACCTGTGCTGAGGATAGTATTGCGGCCTAGCATGTGTTCATTAGAATCTTATCATTGGATCTTTACTTTGCCAGATTACAACATACTCGTTTGTAAAAATAATCCAGATTATAGTGGTCTTAAACAGTTCTCTATAATCCGACAAATTCAATAGTTCGACATTGTCCTGCAAAATATGTATTGCATTATGATGGGGTTCACTATAATGATTATTTATGCTGATCAATGATGCTAGTGCCTTACTGGATATAATTGAAAGCAGTCAAGTTGTAAGAAGGAGTTGCTTAAGAATTTTCGCAGTCTGATCTGAGTTTCAATCTGTTAGAAATACTTCTTATTTCCTTACATATAGTACATGTTTTAAATTATGAGAAGTATTGTCCTACAGAAGTTGTTTTATATTTATGTTGTGTAATTTTTATCTTGTTTCAAATAAAAAAAAATAATTAATAAGTAACTATTAAATTATTACTAAAGCAACATATTGTTGCTTAAGTTCTAACACCGCAGAACTCAAAAAAATGGTCAAAATGTGTTATGCATGTCATTGGATAAAGAATCGAAAGACGCGTCATTTGACCAATCGCAAATAAGCGATTAAACCAATGATGGCGCGTTATTTCGAAAAAAAAAAAACAAACAAAAAAAATTTTATTATTATTTACAAACTTAGACAGTTTTTTTAGTCTCCTGAAAAGTTCATTATTTTGAGTTACGCGGTGTTAGAAAGCGATGATATTTTATACTAGCTTTCCACCCGCGGCTTCGCCCGCGTTAACTTCGGTTATATCGCACGTTTTAGATTTCTCTCGGAAATATCAAATTTTTTTCGGGATAAAAAGTACCCTATTATTTAATCTGGACTTCTAACTTTACGTCTGCAAAATTTCAAAGCAATCGGTTCAGGAGTTACGGCGTGAAAGTGGTACAAACAAACTCAACTCAATATTAGTAAGGATATATTTGGTGTACACATACAAATATTCCAGTAATCTCCCTTGGGAACTTGATGTTTTTTTAGGACCAAAAGTAGCCTATGTTACTCTCCATCTTTTCAATTAACTGTATGCCAAAAATCAGGTCGATTGATTGCTTAGCTACGGCGTGAAGGAAGGACAAACAAACACACTTTCACATTTATAATATTAGTATGGATTGATGGCAAATTGACAAGAAATGTTTTATTTGTAACAAGTTTTTCCTGTATGGGTTACAAACTTACATACATCATTAGTCCATACCTTTTTTCCATAGTGGGAGACAGAAACTAGATAAAATCTCTGGCTATAATCCATTTTTATGGATCCATATACTCTTTTTCTCTTTATTACTTAATAATCATACATCATAATTTATCACATTTCAGAGGACTTTGGTTTCCAAAGCATCCTATGGGTGTTTTCTGGTAGAAGAGGTATCCATTGCTGGGTGTCAGACTATGAAGCAAGAACACTGGACAGCCCTGGCAGAGGAGCAGTGGCCGACTACTTGTGCTTGATAATGGGAGGTGACAATCAAAATAAAAAGGTGCATTTAGGCAATGATAACCTACATTCAAGTATCAGGTAAATTTTAATCATTCTTTTTTGTTAGAAAGCTACATTATCCACAAGTTACATAGGCTAAATTTTATTTTGGAAAAAAATAGGGTGCTTAAGATATTTGGGTTTTGAACACAAGGTGTAAAAAATCAACCAGTAAAGTTTCTTATTTTGCATATGCTGCCTAAAGTATAAAAGATAGAACCATAAAAAGTCCTTATTAAATGTAGATCTTATCAATATCTACAAAAAATTCCACCACACACTATACCTATCTATGTCGAGTAAGGCACAACAACCAATTTTTTTATTTAAAAATCTTGAATTTTTTTGGACTATATTTAAACGCATTTATTTTACTCATGCTATTAATCCTTATCAAAATAAATTATTTCATCACTAAGTACAGTGTATTTAGATAATATTTGGTGTTTAAATGATTAAAATTGGACGTTTGGTTTTGATATTATGGCGAAATTAATATATTACGATCGATTTCTGCTGCACGGCCGGTTGTGAAGTGAACGTCACTTAGGCCGCTGCCTCGAATCTTGCTGGCAGCGGGGCGGCGGCGGCAGCGGCGCGGGAGCCGGGCGGGCATCGAAGGCCCGTTCTCAAAATTCGCGGGCAGATCGCGCGCACTATAGCCGCGTGGTGTTGTGTTCACGATTGTGTCGACGAGATATTTGTTTTTATTCGCGAAAGAAATGTCTGAACAATTGCGGCAACATCTTTTTGATTCAAATTTATTCCTAACGCTCAATCTCCGCTCGCTGCCCGCAAGATTCGAGCGCGAGAAGTACACCGCTCACTGCCCGCCACCGCCCCGCTGCTGTTTTCGAGAACCGGTCCATTTGATTTTACACATAAGATCCTGCCGCTCACTCGCCGCCGCCGCCGCCGCCGCCGCCCCGCTGCCCGCAAAATTCGAGGCAGAGGCCTAAGGGAGGCAGTGCACTACCCCCAGGATTTTTTAAATTCTCTGAACCCCGCTGGAGTACCACCTCATTAACTGCCGTTAAAAGTGGGCACGCCGATAATGCTTCTCAGAAATTTAAGCCCCAACATGTGTAATGGCACGAAACTTCTTATAAAGGAGCTAAAAGATAATTTAATAGTAGCGAAGATTATCACCGGCTCTGCAGTTGGTGAATTAGCTCATATACCAAGAATACTCATGATTCCTACTGATTTGCCTATACCCTTCAAAAAGTTAAAATTTCCAGTAAAAATTTTCAGTTCAAACAAACATACAAACTTTTCAGCTATATATATGTTATTAACATATAGATTAGTTCATAGTTTTATCCAAGTTGTGAGCAAAACCCTGTCAATATAAACCCTGTCCATTAGATTTAAATGTCTTTTGACAACTATCTTAGAAACTTACATATTCAAGACGAAATATACATATTCCACATTACTTAAAATGCAACCATGAAACTCTAAATATATTTTTATAAAAAATGGAGAAATTCCTAGTGTGAGACTAGGAATTTCTCCGGTATTGTAGGATTACTAAAATTTGAACTTGCATGCACAAACATCAGAAGTCGTGGTGGCCTAGTGGTGGAAATACCAGCCTCTCAAGTATGAGTGCGCGGGTTCGATTCCAGGTCAGGCAAGTCCCAATGTAACTTTTCTAAAGTTATATGTACTTTCTAAGTATATCTTGGACACCAATGGCTGAAGGTGAAGGAAAACATCTTGAGGAAACCTGGACTTTTAAGTCTGAAATCGCCAACCCGCATTGAGCAAGCGTGGTGATTAATTACCTACGCTCAATCCTTCTCTGTATGAGAGGAGACCTGTGCCCAGCAGTGGGACGATAAAAATAAAAAAAAGGTTGATGATGAGAGACCCGGAGCTACTACCTATAGGAAACACAAATATTTGTTCCGGGCGGTAATCGAACCCACGACACGCAACGCAGCAGTCGGACGCTCTGCTATTGCGCCAAGCATGTCGTCATTGTAGCTTTGAAGCTTATCTTATTTCTAGCTACATGTGGACATCATAATATACAGTGTGGTGCTGACAATACGACAATAAATGAAAACACGGACAATACTAGTTCATAGGAATAATCCTAAACCATAGGAAAAAACCTAGCATTAAAAATAAAAAATGAGAATTTCAAACAAATTAAATCGCTTAAAATTGAACACGAAATACAACATCCTTTAAATATTGGTTCATTGACCTCCGATTGACGACGGCGCGGTTTTGTCGCGACTTGCTTTTTTTGGTCGGACAAACTCTGGTGTTCTCATACCTCTGTCGGTATTTCCGTAAAGTCAAAGTGGCATTACATTGACACTCCTTGCCTAACGTTAGAAATTTAGGACCTAACATCGTTTTAGATAAAGAGGTGCTTGAAACTGTGGGCTCGGCAGTTTTTCTGGGAATAACAGTAGATGCCAAACTTCAGTGGGGACCACACATATCAACCCTAGCAGGAAGGCTCAGTTCGGCCGCCTACGCCGTCAGGAAAGTAAGACAATATACTGACGTTGATACAGCTCGTTTAGTTTACTTTAGTTATTTCCACAGCGTTATGTCCTACGGTATTCTACTGTGGGGCAAAGCCGCTGACATACAAAATATATTTGTACTTCAAAAACGAGCTGTCCGAGCAATTTACCAGCTCGGTGTCAGATTTTCTCTGAGAAATTTGTTTAAAGACATTGGTATTCTCACGGTTGCTTCACAGTTCATCTTAGCCAACATCTTATATGTTAGGCAAAATATTCACGTGTACACCAAAAACTGTGATATTCATAATATTAACACCAGAAATAAGGACAAACTGCGAGCCCCTTTTCACCGACTTCAAAAGGTTCATAACTCTTTTGTTGGGCTTGGTATAGCTTTTTATAACAAGATACCCTCTGCTTTGCTAGACTTGCCCTACAATGCATTTAAAGCACAAATTAAGTCCAGGCTTTGTTCAAAGGCATATTATTCCGTGAATGATTATTTAAATGATAAGAATAGCTGGTCGCTCTGATTAACTCAGGACAATGTTTGTGTTCTTTCTCAGTAATTAGCTTATTGATACGTTATATGAGTTCATATAATTTACTTTTTTACATTACATAAATATGTAAGCTGTCACGCCCTTTATGCCTGGGGCTTCTTGGTTAAGTAACAAGTTTTAGTTAATTACATTTTCATTTGAATATAAATATATTGTTTTGCTTTGCTGGTATTTGGCGTGGTGGCTGGCATATGGTAGGTGATTTCATTGTTGTTGTGTTTTATGGTGTTCATCACTATACATAGTATTGTATAATGACATGTTTTTTTAAAAATGAACAGACAGCTGTGCTGCTGGGGAGTTTGTTCCGCCACTTCTTCTTCCCAGCGAAAGCACTAGGAAGTGTCGATGGGTGGGCGTTTTTGGGGGACTGTCTTATGTAATATTGACGTTCAAAAAGTGCTGATTCTCAGCCTAATTTGAATAAATGACTTTTGATTTTGATTTTGACTCGCTATAAATTAAAATCAAGCCCGTGTACTCAGAGGCTGTGTATTTATAACGCGGCATTATTATTTACATAAGAAAACACTATTAATAAAACTATTAAATTAAGCGTCCAATTTCGCACAAAGTATTCATTTAACTAGGTACTTATTATTAAATAAGACAAAATTTTACGTGTCCTCTGACTGAAATAAAGCGTCCAATATCGCACTATTCACTTAAATAAGATAAAATGTTATAACTAAAATAAAGCGTCCAATATCACAATATACCGTCAATACATAATGTAAACAAACAAACACGGCGTCTCGAGCACAGCAATTACACCTAAAGCCTCATAGGATTGCACCTACCACCGACACACTGACCTGTGACCGTGACCTATATTTCGAGTAATTTCGACAAGAAAGCGATTTAATAAACGAAACTAGATTTATCTCTTTCGCACAAACCAATTTTTACATTAAAATGAGTGCAAAGAAACTGGACAGTAGCGAGTTGGCAAGGCGTCATGCATAATGTAGGTACCAACGCCAGTGCTACCCAACCTGCGGCCCGCATGGCCGTTTTTGTTGGCCAAGTACCTAAAGTAGCAGCTCCTCAATTTTGCCTACTTATTGTTACGAATGCACCTTATGTCGAGGGCATAAGGTTCAATATCGCTTGACATGCAGTGTGTAACTTTTAAGCCCTATAACTTTAGATCTAGACATCGTATAGGTGCAATATAAAAACGCATTTCTAGATTTAAGGTGGCCTATGGAATGGTACAGGTTTCATCAATTTTGTCAACTAAGTGACGACATCGAAATTTCTAGAAGCCCATTTTCGGGAATTACCGTAGGTACTTAACGAATGTACTCGAAGTTATGCGCTATTATTATTACGTCTAGACGATTCTGGAATGTTCGATCAGCTGGCCTATATATAGCGCCGTGACGCCGGCGCCCAGTCAGTTTGCACTTGACTACCGATACGAAAACAGCGATACGATCTTTGAGAATACCTACTGCGACAACTGTAACGAGAACTGTGAGTACTACGTGAAGTAACATTTGTAGTGTTATTGTGTGTTTACGACACGGACTTCGTGGACGTAAGGGAAGACTTCGGTGCAACATCAGCAACATTCTACTTGTCATTGCCTACAATCGACTGTACCTTCGTTGCCAATAAACTTCGCAACCCTTAACCGGCGTTTTAGTACCCCTAGCCCGTAACAATTGGTGTCAGAAGCGGAATGCCGGTCACGCCAAGGGAAGACGAAAGAGTTCGCACGCGACGACAAGCAGCGATGGATTTGGCGCGTCAAGAGGAAGAATCGCTCAGTGCCCCTGCACCCATAGAAGATGCGGCCGTCGCAACACCGACGAATGTGAGTGCGCCTAGTACCACCACTATTCCCGGAACCAGCGGATGCGATTTATCGGCATTACTGGCTCACTTGACGGCGCAAATAAGGCTGAGTATAGCAGAATCCCAGGCAGAAACCCAGGCACAGATAAAACAATCCCAGGCAGAAACCCAGGCGCAAATAAAAAGCATAGTAGCAGAAACCCAGGTACAAATAAAACAAACCCAGGCAAAAATAGATAAATCCCAGGCAGAAACCCAGGCACAAATAAAGGAATCTCAGCAGCTGGTATTAGAATTAACGAAAAATGGGAAAACACCAAAGAAGAGGTCAACGAACTTAGAGTAAAAACAGCACAACAAGATGCACGTATGGACCAGCAAGATACGCGCATAGAGAAACAAGATGCGCGCATGGACCAGCAAGATGATCGTATAGACAAACATGAAGCGCGTTTCGAGAAACTAGATAATACCATCATGGAGTGCGAGAAAGAAATACAGTTTCTCCATAAAACGGTGCAGAAAGGAGGTATTAAAGGTGTGGTATCTGTACCCAGTGCTTTGCCGACGTTCAAAGTACCTCACTTTGACGGAACAACGTCATGGGTAGCCTTCCGTCTACAGTTTGAAAAGGTTGCTAAAGGCAACAACTGGGACGACGATCAAGCGGTAACCGCTCTTACGCTTGCTCTACGTGGTGATGCGGTACAAATCCTCAAAAATGTTTCCGGTGATTGCAATACCCTAGCCTGTCTGTTAGAAGCGTTGGAGTCTAGATACGGGGAGAAACACCTCGAACATGTCTTCAGGGCTCAACTCCGCGACCGGACACAGAAGAGCAGTGAAGGTTTGCAACAATGGGCTACGGAAATAGAACGCATTGTTCGAAGGGCGTATGCATCAACACCAGCATTAATTGACGCTACTACTGTGCAAGCCTTTACTGATGGGATTCGAGATGCAGAAGTCAGGGCTGCAGTTCGTCTGGGTCACCACCAGACTCTGAAGGCAGCCTTGACACACGCTTTAGAGGTGGAAGCTGTACGTCAAGATGGGCGACAACATCATCGTATCCGTGAGGTAATCGCACCAATAAAAAGCCGACAAGGACCAACCTGCTATGAGTGCGGCGAAAAGGGGCATATTCGTATCAATTGTCCGAGGAAGTCTAAGGGAAGAAGTACTTCTGGGACACAGGTGGAAGCCGAGGATTTAAACTAGGAACAGCCAGGGCTATGGGGCGAGTACTGGCTGGTCGACGTGAAGCCCCCATTATAACAGTATCACAAGTGGGTGACGGAAACAGTCTTATTATAGAAGGAGAACTGAATGGTAAGTCATGCAGTTTCACATTGGACACTGGTGCATCAAGAACTATTGCACGACCGGAGCTATTTCCTCGGACCATAGCATGGAAAAGAGGGTCTTCAAAATGCCGGATACAAACCGCCACCGGCCAACCAGTGCTCGTCCTTGGTGAAACGAATGTGACCTTGAAAATGGGTGATAAGACATTCACGCACCCTGTTTTAGTAGCGAATATTACAGATGATTGCATTATAGGACTGGACTTCTTGAAGAAACAACAATGCGTCCTTAATATAGCAAAAGGAGTATTGAGTTTTCCAGAACAAGAAGTATTTCTTCAAGGTGCAAAACAAGGGTCAGTGTACTGTTTAAGGAAAACTGTATTACCACCAAGATCAGAAACTTTAGTAGATATTAGATTTTCACCAATTGGACGCCGCAAACGTTGCATTATAATAGAGGATTCTGGAGATCACCCAGACTGGATAACGGCAAGGACACTGATGATGATTTCCGATAAACCAAAAATACGCATAATCAACGTTAGTAACAAAGAAATAATTCTCGAAAAGAATCACATGGTGGGTGTGTGCGATAATGTAGCATCTTTGAGAAAAACAGAGGTGCACGAAAAGGAACGTGATAAGAAGTGGCAGGAACATGTATCGACACTACTCGAAAGTTGTAAGGGCAATTTAAACAAGTTCGAAAGTCACAAAGTTAAGCAACTGTTGCATAACTTCCATGACATCTTTGCGAAGACCGACGGTGACGTGGGAAGGACCGGGCTAGTTAAACACCATATAGATACGGGTGATACACAGCCGATAAGACAGAGACCACGTCGTATTCCCTTTGCAAGAGAACAGGAAGTCACGGAAATGTTAAGAGATATGGAGAGAAACCGAATTATAGAAGCATCCACCAGCCCTTGGTCATCTCCAGTTGTACTAGTCAAGAAAAAGGATGGCAGTACAAGGTTTTGCGTTGACTACAGGATGTTGAATGATGTCACGAAAAAGGACAGTTATCCTCTGCCACGTATAGATGACACTTTGGACTTGCTAAGTGGCATGAAATGGTTCTCCACAGTTGACCTCAAAAGTGGATACTGGCAGGTGGAAATCTGTCAGCAGGATAAAGAAAAGACCGCTTTCTCCACTGGCCCTGGGAACGGTCTCTGGCAATTCAATGTCATGCCTTTTGGACTGTGCAATGCTCCAGCCACATTCGAGCGCTTAATGGAGCGCATTTTGGTGGGGTTGCTTGGTGATGCATGCCTGGTCTATTTGGATGACATCATCATTATGGGACGAAGCTTCGAAGAGCACCTACGCAATTTGGAGAAAGTGTTCCAAAAACTGCGTGAAGCGAATTTAAAACTCAGTCCTAGTAAGTGCACACTATTCCAGAAAGAGGTTGGATACTTAGGACACATTATTTCGGCGCAAGGAATTCGAACAGACCCTGAAAAAATAAAAGCCGTGTCGAAGTGGCCTACCCCTCGTAACAAAACTGAGGTACGCTCTTTCTTGGGTCTGTGTGCATACTACCGTCGGTTTGTGAAGAACTTCTCCGAGTTAGCGAAACCGTTGCATCGTTTAACAGAGGAAAAGTGTCAATTTGAATGGAATCCTGACTGCGAACAGGCATTTGCGCTACTCAAAACTCACTTGTGTGGGGCTCCTGTATTAGGTTACCCTAGTCGGGAAGGCCGATTTCTAGTGGACACGGATGCCAGCAATGTTGGCATTGGAGGAGTTCTCTCTCAAACACAGGGAGATCGGCAGGTCGTTATTGCATATTTCAGCAAATGTCTTTCCAAGCCAGAAAGAAATTACTGTGTTACCCGCCGAGAACTTCTAGCCGTTATTAAGACCTTACAACACTTCAAGAAATATTTGATTGGGAGACAGTTTACACTTCGCACCGATCACGCTGCCTTACAGTGGTTGCTTCAGTTCAAAGACCCAGAAGGACAAGTAGCAAGGTGGATAGAGCAGCTGCAAGAATTTGACTTTGTCACTGAACATCGAAAAGGCAAGTCACACAATAATGCTGATGCTTTATCTAGACGGCCTTGCGAAGAATCTTGCCGACATTGTGCCAAACAGGAAAAGAAAGAGAACGTAAGGATTATCCAGGTGAACACTTTGGATGAAGACTGGGATAATCGATCATTGGAAGAGGCACAAAAAGAAGATAGTGACTTGAAGACAGTAATCGAATGGAAGAAACGTGGCCAGAGGCCCGCTTGGAGTGAAATATCAGCGCTTAGCCCAACAGCAAAAAGTTACTGGGCTCAATGGGACAGCCTGATAATTGATAATGGAGTTCTGAAGAGGAAATGGGAATCACCTAGTGGACAGGAGGTCGCCTTACAGATAGTTGTCCCCTGTGATAAGGTCGCGTCGGTGCTAACACAGGTGCACGACGGAGTATCCGGAGGACATCTAGGAGTAAAGAAAACTCTGGAGAAGGTGAGACAAAGATTCTATTGGGTGCATTGCCGCGAAGACGTAGAGGACTGGTGTAGGAAATGTGTAGCCTGCTCCTCAGTAAAAGGACCGCAAACAAGAGCCAGAGGTCGGCTGAAAGTGTACAATGTTGGTGCACCATGGGAAAGAGTTGCTGTCGATATAGCCGGGCCATTCCCTGTTACTGAAGAAGGCAATAGGTATATCATCGTCATGCAAGACTATTTCAGCAAATGGCCAGAAGCTTTTGCAGTACCTAACCAAGAAGCTCATACAGTCGCCAAAACGCTAGTTCACGAGGTGTTCTGTCGATTCGGCATTCCTTTGGAGTTACACTCTGATCAGGGTAGAAATTTCGAGTCTTCACTGTTCCGAGAGGTTTGCCAACTACTCGGGATACATAAGACTCGTACAACACCATATCACCCTCAGTCAGATGGAATGGTCGAAAGATTCAACCAGACGCTAGAGAATCATTTGGCCAAAGTAGTGGAAGAACACCAAAGGGATTGGGACCAATACATTCCACTCTTCTTAATGTCATACCGCTCTGCAACACATGATAGCACAAATTGTACACCGGCGAAAGTCAACTTCGGCCGAGAAATTAGACTACCCATAGATGCACTAACCGGAACACCCTCCGATACCCCTATCCTAGCCGTCGACTATGTGGCTGACCTACGACGTAAACTAGATGGAATACATGAGCTAGTGAGAGAGAATAGTCTGAAAACCAGCGAGAAAATGAAGATCCGATACGACCGCAAAGCTAACGTGCCCGGATTTGAAGAGAGAACTTTGGTATGGTTACATAATCCCATAAGGAGAAAAGGAAAGAGTCCGAAATTTCAAGCCAAATGGGAGGGTCCGTACACGATCGTAACGAGGATAAACGATGTCACCTACCGGATAAAGAAAGGACCTAGAGGGAAGCTGAAGATCGTACACGTAGACCGCCTAGCTCGCTATTATGGTTCAAATCATGCTCGGGACGAGCACGACTAAGGAGGGGGCAATGTTACGAATGCACCTTATGTCGAGGGCATAAGGTTCAATATCGCTTGACATGCAGTGTGTAACTTTTAAGCCCTATAACTCGAGATCTAGACATCGTATAGGTGCAATATAAAAACGCATTTCTAGATTTAAGGTGGCCTATCGAATGGTACAGGTTTCATCAATTTTGTCAACTAAGTGACGACATCGAAATTTCTAGAAGCCCATTTCCGGGAATTACCGTAGGTACTTAACGAATGTACTCGAAGTTATGCGCTATTATTATTACGTCTAGACGATTCTGGAATGTTCGATCAGCTGGCCTATATATAGCGCCGTGACGCCGGCGCCCAGTCAGTCTGCACTTGACTACCGATACGAAAACAGCGATACTTAAGAAGCGATCTTTGAGAATACCTACTGCGACAACTGTAACGAGAACTGTGAGTACTACGTGAAGTAACATTTGTAGTGTTATTGTGTGTTTACGACACGGACTTCGTGGACGTAAGGAAGACTTCGGTGCAACATCAGCAACATTCTACTTATCATTGCCTACAATCGACTGTACCTTCGTTGCCAATAAACTTCGCAACCCTTAACCGGCGTTTTAGTACCCCTAGCCCGTAACATTATTAATAAATTTCTTTTGAATCGATAGGTTGATAATTAGTACAATTAATTAAATATTTCGCGTTCGCTTCTCTCGCGCCTTCTATTTCTTTAACCATATTTTTTTCCTGATCACTAAAAGCATCAGAAAATAGAGCGCGATTAAACGATGCGACCATACATCACAAGAACGCGCGATAGCAAAAACTAGGATCATCAAGAGTTAAAGCCGAAATGTGTTTGCGGCCCCATAAAAAAACTGTTGGTCACCGCTGGATGCGGCGGTCATCAACCTGTAAGCGCTTCCTTACGAACATGTACATCATGTAGAAAATGTGAATAATGAAAAATAATTTCCTGTGACTAAACTAATGGACATATTTATATGATGTTTTATGGGTAGACTGAGAATGTGTTGAGGTACACGATGTTTAATTTATTGTCGTCACCACTTTGTATATCAATCAAGGTATTGTGTGTTGCTGTAATTACTAGTCTAAACTAATGGACAGGGTATAAGTGTTTAGGCTATTATTATTATGACCTACGTCATTGACCATTACTGCCCAAAGGTTTTTCTTTCCAGATGTATCTCTTGTTTGATTAATTTGCAATCCTCAAATATTGTCTTTTA
Organism: Sesamia inferens; assembly: GCA_037179545.1. Classification (NCBI taxonomy): domain Eukaryota; kingdom Metazoa; phylum Arthropoda; class Insecta; order Lepidoptera; family Noctuidae; genus Sesamia; species Sesamia inferens. The sequence goes on from CM073931.1 coordinate 20,154,962, forward strand.
ATAGGGTTTCTATTAAACTACACAATGTTTAAGGATTGATAGTTGAGGTTTTTTTTAAAACATCTTTCCATTCCTCCTAATTCACTGTATTGTATCTGATTCAGGTATGTTATGTTCTGTAAAAACCCTTTAGGTAAGTATTACCAATCGTGATTAGTTGTAATTTTTTTATTTATATTTTTGTCATTCTAGGAGAGCACTGACTATCATTGATAAATACTTTGAGCAACTTCTCCAAGATCAAGAGTTCTTTAGCACTGCAGATCGCCTTGATAAGATGTTGAAAATGATTCCAGATGAAATGTTGAGATCACAAGCACAAAAGAGCCTGGAAAGCTTGTCAGGTTCATCTGTAGAGAGATGGAAAACATTTATAAATCTGTATGAAAATTATTGTAGAGAAGTAAGTAAAGGATTACCACTTTTTTTAAAAAACATGACATAAATAAGGCTCAAAGTTACTTTTAGTAGTACTCACAACCAGTGTCTGTTTATGACATCATAAATTAAACATGGCAGGAGCAGTGTGTAAGGATCCTAGCAGGGGGTGCTTTGTAGTTTCTGTCTACCCTTATGTAAAGGTGTGAGTTTCTATGTATAATATATGTAGGGGAGAGTGGGGTTCAAAGTTCCGATTTTTCGAAAATTGCTAATATCTTCATGAAAAATAAGACTAGTTAAATAGCTTATTGACACATAGATATAACTTTTATCGGCGTATCAGGATGTATTCAGTTTTTGTGCCCAAGTATAATAGTCTTTTTTCTAGAATCCTGGAGCGGAACAACCAACCTCATTGTGGGGCTGGTTGTTCCGTGGCATTGAGGTAAGTTGTTCTGATAACATTGTTGACCACTACAAATCAAAATAATTTTGTCATAGTAAATATAACTAAAGTTATTTATATATACAATAAAAAAATAAACAAGAAATGACATTTTTACTGTTATTCAGCAAACATATTTGTTTTTGGTGTGTCCGTTAACACTGCTGTCTTTCTAATATGTCTCTTTGTCACTGTCTGCGATGTCGAATAGGCTGTGTACAGTTGGCGTTGGGTGAGGTTTTGGGTCTACATCCATGATAATGTCTTGGCTTTATGTCTCCATAGTTGTACAATTGAATGGACCTGGCTGTGCACCTTTTTGTTCTGAGTCTACGACTGGACTATTGGACGTTTCTCTTCGTATTCATCATATTGGCTTGATACTTTTGATATTGTAGAGATCCCTGGCTGATCCCCTAGACTTTCCACAGCGCTCCGAGAATTAGCATCACACAATAGACGGTCAGTAACATCTGAAGGGGCAAAATCATCGTCTGTAAAAATATGGATTGTATGGGTATATTCCTGTCTTCTTGAATGCTTAAATTATGTTCGTAGGAGTTGAAGTTCGAGGCCACACTATTTTTACGATTCCTGGTAGTTCCTCAATATTTTTTTTTGTTTCTAGGTACGCATTAGGATGCGTCAATATCTGATGCTGAGTCAACATTTCATGTTGTAGTAAAATTTTTAGTTTGTATGAATCACAAATCAAATCAAATCGTTAGTATACAAAACTAAATCTCAAATGGGGTAAGTTGTTCCGAGGAACAATCAGCCCCACAATTAAGGAACATCCAACCCCTTATTCCCTTCTGCCATATGGACCCATCATCAGACAAAAATATTAAAATAATGCTAAAAGAAAATAAATAGATGTATGAATAGATACAATATTTGACAAAAGAGACCAAAAAGTATGAACATGAAAATTTTTACTTACATAACAGGTTAGGAGCTCTATGCACACACCCACTCATCCATCGCCGCCGGAGTTACCAAAACGTCGGCCGTAATGGCGCATCATCGTGGCCTTTCGTAAAAGTGTGCACGCATATTTCTATCTATTTTCCTCTTGTATCTATTCGCATCGGAACAGCTTACCCCAGGAACTTTCAACCGTGCTCTCCCCTACCTCACATAGGATTTTTGTTAGATATACCTAGTGTTGTAAGTTTGAAATCCGGCAGTTATGTCCAGCCTCTTGGTGACGAAACGATGGGCATTACGCCAAGCCCAGAGCCGGTGGCGCGATGAACTGGATTCCTTCAACAAGAACTGGTCTTCGGAAGCTTTAAACAGGGAGAAGTGGAAGAACAGTAGTAGTGTTTGTGTTTAATTTTACAATAAAAAAATAAAAGAAATAGTTGACTGAATAATGTTTTTTGTGGTTAAATAAAAAATCTCTCCCCTACCACCACTTCTGTCCCTGCCTCCGCGACACGACCTGAAAGAAATCAGGCGCAAAATAATTCGCTAAGAAATTCTTAGTGGAAAAAATCAGTAACTAATATTCTGAACTTACAACGGCAACACAGATCAGCTTAGGCTAGTAATATTATGTGTGGTGACCACTGCTTAGCAATCACCGTTGCTCCACGATCCATATCTACTCCACATTATTACAAACGTAGGCGTTTGTCTCATTTTTAGGGCATTGATAACCACCGCGGTTTTGTGATGGGGAATCATCAAATGACTTCTCCCGCTCTGGGCGGAGCGGAAGGGCGTGTCAGACTTTTACTGACTAAAACCCACCCATGTTTCTTCACTTGCCTGTGCGACGGCCAGGGCCACGGTTTCTTGTTTAACCAACCCGCGACCCTGACCCAATCAGTGTCCTCCAACAATAGATTTTCTATTGTTATTGTCTGGCAGTCAATGTGTTAAATGCTAAGCACTTATCATAACAGATCAAATATAAATTAAAATAATTATTTTTTAAATTTTACAGTCAGGAAATCATGGCAGAAAAATAAGGTACTTAATTGAAGAAATCAAAATACAGTACTGCTACCCTAGATTAGATGTTAATGTTACTAAAGGGTTTAACCATTTACTGAAGTCACCATTCAGTATTCACCCAAAGACAGGCAATGTTTCGGTGGTTTTCAAGCCAAGTAATGCAAAGAATATGAAACTGGAAGAAATACCTTCAATCTACAGTTTGCTAGACGACAGTGCCCCAAATAATGCTCAGCATGAAACTAATATGAGGGCAGCTGTGAAAAACTTTCAAGAAGTTGTATTTTCTTTGGAAAAAGCTGAGGCAATCAGAAGAAAGAATGATGCTAGTAAGTAACCATATCATTTCAAAGCTTTTATTCTTTTTTGACTTTACATCTATGGTTTGTAGTTTTACTGTGCAGTTTAGCATTTTCCTTGGTTTCTGCTTACTATGATCTAGTTGCTAATAGATGGTAGTCTAAGCTACTTAAGGGTAAGCGCACACAAGCCACCGTCCGCAACCACCCGTCTGGCACCTCTTGTTGCGGTGTCGAGTTCTGCTGTGGGTGGTTACCGGCCATACGTATTCGATGATTCCATACAAAACGTGTGAGAAAGTGTGAACTTCTGTCGCTGGGCTAGCTACCAGTGGCTCGTTTGCGCCTAGCCTAATTATTCATGACTTTTACAAAGCTCAAGCTAGTTCAATGCTTCTCCATATCCGGGATACTGAATTGTCTTATATTTGCTGTTTCATTGTTTCAGATGTGTCATTGGAATTTTGAATGTCTATACGGCCTACGAATTTGTTGTTTGCAGACCATTTTTCAGGAGCATTACCTTATATTTTTTTCGTAACATACATACCTACGTCATGTAATTCTTAAAAACTATGTACTACAAAAAGGCCACTGTAAGTGTAAGGAAATGCTTTCATTGCAGTAAGTTTGGGAATCATTCAAATAAAACAAACTTCATTACAAAACATCTATTATTTCCCTTTACCAAGCAATAACATTCATAATACTCCTTAAACTCGATGTATAAAATTTATATTGCTATAACAGAAATAAAGATAATTAAAAAGAGGGTGGGGATAGTACAAGCTTAAAGTATTGCTTCATTTTTACTATTAAAACTAAATTAAATTGAAGTATCCTCGAGGTATTCGTATCGCAATTGCTATTGAAACCTAGGAAGCTATTCCTTGAAGACTACAGGGCAAAAGAGGAGTTAAAACGACGCTATAGGCAAGCAGCTTGTTTTTGTTAATATAGTACTAATCTACTAAGCGGTTAGTCAGTGAAGGTGAGGTTATTCTTGGTCATGACTAAGAATGGATTTTGATTGAATTCGGAATCTTAGCACGGAATCATCGACTAATATTTATTTATACTCGTGCAATAAGAGATCCCTAGACTGCCACAGGCTGATGATGAAGATTCAGTAAGTAGGTGTATTCAAGATGAACCACTATAATCATCAAAATCATGATTTATGGTAAATTCTAAACATAATATGTATTATCTATCTTTAAAGCTGTTTGAAAGGCATCTGGCATCATACACACATTTTCATATAACTATTGTTTTTTTTTACCATCATATGATGCTAAGAAAAGTATCAAGCAAAAGGATATAATAAAATAGAAGTGGAATATAATAACTTAAAAAGATACAATTATTATAAATCACTGCTTTACTAAGTGAGAAAACAGCGTGAAATTCTTTAACACCTTTACGCGTGCTATTCTTTCTCTCATACAGAGCAACTCAGAGCCACATTGAGGAAATCTTCAAATCCAATGGTAACGGTTCCATTCTGTTGTGTGTCACGTGATCTGAATGCTTCAGTAAAACGTTGGATCTGCACACATAGAACAATGAATTGATCCACTGACACTTTCCCTTCCTTGGAGTCGCATCTCTTCACTAGGAAGCTCACAAACTCCGGTGAGAACCGGAAACCCATCTGCGTCAATGCTAAAAGATAGACACGAAAATACATTGTAAAGAAATATAACATCATCCCTATATAATATGTAAATAAAACCATGTCCGACCCATGAGGATAATAAAAGTTAGGGAAATACATGACCAAATAAAATATGAAATTTTACATAATCACCATTGTAACAATACTAATTAATTTTGAAATATTCTTCTTTTTGTTCCCCAAAATGCGACCGCGTGCCGCGTGCCCTGCCAGCCTTGGCCCGCGTATATATTGCCTACTGCACATGTATACGTATTAACCCGGCGCCAGACATCGTTCAAATATTTGATCACTTGTTTGGACACATGTGAAGCACGGCTATTTGAGTATTTGTTCAAAGCTTTGTTAAAACATTTGTACTTTGCCATTCGTTGTCGGTTTCGAGCGCACATCAAAGCGTTCAAAGGTGTCTGTGTTCAAATGTTTGCGTAGCCAGCTACACACGCGCAAATATTTTTACAAATATTTGTCTGTGTCTGGCGCCGGCTTTAAGAAGTTGCCTCCTTTTGCGATTTTTTTTTTAAAGTTTAGCTTGGCTTTGTCGGCATTTCAAGAATCAGTTATGGATACCTAACAATACCTTCTCGGATCGGACAGGGTTTTCTTTACATATTGTATAGAACGAAGGTATAGACGCAGTTGTAGTAGCTCGGTTAAGTGCAACTTGATAAAGAGAAAGATAACTACATATTTCAAAATAAAATGGTAAAAATATTAGTTGGACAGTCTTTTATAACAGCGGACTTTCATACAAACCATTGGAAAGTTCCTTCTCCTCTATGTTCCCTGATTGGTCCGTATCGTATGTCTTGAACACCGCCAGCCATTGGTTAATGTAGGTGTAAAGTTTCTCAAACTCTTCAACGTTTATGTGTCCTGTACGGTCTTTGTCGAACATTCCTATAAAAAAAGGGTAACATATAAGATTTGAATGCACGGTTAGCGAAGTGGTTAAGCTATTGAGTGCCGAGCTGCGTGTCTCGGGTTCGATTCCCACACGAAACCAACATTTGGATGACCTACAAGTAGTTGTTCTGGATCTGCATGTTTGTGTATGTGAGTTATAATTATGTAAGTTTGCAAACGCACCCACGATACAGGACAAATTCTTAGTGTGGTTGGTTTATTTTTTTTTTTTTTTTTTAAAAGAACAGTTTTTACATAAAAAGTTATATAGAATTATATAAAAATGGTTTTTGTATTATTCGGTTGTACTGTTAAAAACTAAAAATAGTGAAATAAAAACGTTTTTACAATAAAAACAACCGACAACCGAAAAATAACTAATTTCGGAAGTCGGTGGCAAAAACGAATATATGACCATGAAGTTCATGGTGTCTTTGGTCTTTGTATATTCGTTTTTACCACCAACTTTCGAAATTAGTTATTTTTCACTTTGTAGCGTGTTTTGTTTTTTGGGAAGTCGGTTTGTTTTTTTTGTGAAAACTTTTTATTTTACAATTTATAGTTTCAAAAAGTAAGTACTGTGCAGCTGCATCCGGTCAGACTGGACGCTGCCGCCAACATAGATGGAAATAGGCTAACAAGCAAACGACGCATTTTGTTTACTTGCATCCAAAGGTTGTCTGTAAAAGATCGCTCTTAGCGATAAGACCGCCCATTGTGTCACCCTTTGTAAAATATTTTTATTTATGTTCTGTAATCTACATATATGGTGTACATAATAAAGAGTAAGTAGGTATTCTATTCTTTTATCCGTAATTTTTGTTTAAATACCAAACTACTCAACCGGATTTCACAAAATTTCTCTGGGCCAGGATTGAATGTATGAGCATTGCTAAAGATGACACGATTACAAGACTTAAATTCAGTAACTTGATTTTTTGATTGTCGCATCTGTATGGCGAGTAACAGTGGCTAGTAGTTGTCCTACGTTAAACTTCAATCTATAAATTGTTGAAGACTTCCCTCAACTGTTTATGGTCTTTATTATCAGATCTAAAACTTCAAATCAATATAAGTGAATTGAGTCCAAACAAGGTATTTACTGCAAACTGTTGAGGAGTTCCCTGAACTGACCTTTGTATTCATTATCAGCTCCCTAATGCCAAATTCGATAAAGAATAGAAACAAACCGTTGCTAGGCAACGAGTAGTTTATGCCTTAATTACAGATGTTAACAACCTTTTCTAGGTAGATGATTTTCATAAAAGTAATAATTCTACTTCCTACTAATGTAAACAGTTTATTATTTATTTACTTAACAATGTACAACTATTCTCACAGGTGAACCTAATACAATAGTGTAAGACTTATAATATTCTGCAACTACAAATTAAAAACATCTACAAATAATTATACATATTACGCACAAGTTGCGATAACTTCTAAGTTGCAATAAGCAGCCCGTGTGAATACACTCAGAGTACAGCTAATGATGTAGACTTGTTGTGACACCGCATTGAGCGCGCGCAGCGCACGCGTAAGCGGCGCGTGCTGCAGCAGGTTGGTACGCGCAGGCGGCACCCACAGAAGCGGGGGCTGCCGCCGCCTCCCCACGAACCCATCAGGCACAAACAAGCCAACCGACTGCAAAATACCTAAAATCAGCAGTTAGACTGGTAAAGCGGACCCCAGACTCCAAAGCTGAAAAGCTACGGATGCGACTGGGATTAACGCTGAGATGATGATGATGATTTAGTCCATAGTTGAAAGTATTTCAATGCATGTGTTATGCAGTTGAGTTGACAGTAATGAAAATACTTATGCAAAATCGTATTGACAAATGCCTCAACTTTATTCATTGGTTGAATTCCACAAAATGTGTTGAATACCTGGATTTCATCCATCTTTCTTTTTTTGTAGGGCTATCATGTAAAATTAATGTCGACTTTTTAATGGTTTTTCGAAATACCAAGTGAAGAAATGCATGTTATATTAGTGATTCTATTGAAATATGCTGCAATAGGAATTGTTAATAAATAGTTAGCATGTAAAAGCCGATAATCATGTAAATAACAGGAGATTTGTAAAACGTGAGTTGTGATAACCCTAAATTGGTTTGTTTATCTCTATTCTTTATGGAGCTTGGCGAGAATATAGGTAGACATAAGGTAACAACCTTAGGGTAAGGTGGGGTACAGTGTTACAAAAAAAATATACTGGGATGTAATGAGAAAAATATTGTATTAATCAGCTACTTTTTGGCATGGACATAAACTTTAACAATCTCTCTTTAATTAAAATTAATCAAACAATAACAATATTAGCAACTACTTCATTTAAATTGCACTTTAATTAAATCAGTCGATTGTAACTAACACTGAGCCCCGTATCTGGGGTAGTCTGTTACAGGGTAAGGGACACAATGTTACACCATAAAATATTGTATAATTAACAAAATGAGATACTAAATATTAACTAAATATTCTACCAACGCCTTTTCTTGATCGTCACTGAATACCACTCTTACCGTAATCACCACGCTTGCTCAATGCGCGTTGGCGATTTCACACTTAATGTCCAGGTTTCCTCAAGATGTTTTCCTTCACCTTTTAATCAGCCATTGGTGCCCAAGATATAATTAGAAAGTACCTACATATAACTTAGAAAAGTTACATTGGTACTTGCCTGACCTGGAATCGAACCAGCACACTCAAACTTGAGAGGCTGGTCCTTTAACCAATAGGCCACCACATAATTAACATAATTTGGAGTAAGTCGCATATGTTCTTCATCCTCCGAACACTTTTTCTTCTTTTGAACATATCTTTGCAATGTCATAAAATTAACATGTCATAAAATTATCATTTGCAGCTTTTCAAAGACTCACACCACTTTCAACCATCAAATTCGCTTCCGCCATATCTTTTTCATTATGAAGACCGTAATCCGTCTTCCTCTTACGATTTCGAACCATTTTCTTGTAATACCTTGAAATAGGCAATAATAATATGTTAACAGGGCCTGACTGTTACACTGTCACACAGTGCCCCGTAACACAGTGCCCCGGAGAGGCAAACCAAATTTAAAAATTGGAATGAACATTTTAGATTATGTTTACAATAAACTACTTAACAGTAATATGTAGCTAAATAAATATTAAATAAAGGAAAACTACCATGCCGTACCTTAATACATTACGTGCGGAAAGAAATTTAAAACTTTGAAACAATTTTTTCGTCGTTTAATCACCTAAAAACCTTTTTTGGTTGTAATTTTTCAAGCACGGTATAAACTGTGGTGATGACAATTGTTTGAAGATGGCTGCTTGTGAGCTTGACAAACGTGTATACCAACATCATAAAACTAAAAGACTAGGACGGAGATATGTGCATTGTAACATTGTACCCCGTGTAACATTGTGCCCTACCTTATCCTACGTCAAACAAATAACATCAATACAAATTAATCAAGCACAAACATAACATAGCTGCCGTGAATCGCTGAGGAGTTTCCTTGCCTGTCTCCCGGCTCCATCATCAGATCTACTCCATACCCCTATTATATTGTAGTTTTAAAATACCCAATGAAAAACTTACAAATGCACTAGCTTTCTCTATAATTTTTGTAAGTTCCCCTTGATTTCTCTGGTCTTCCACCATCAAACCCGGATGTCCTTATCATGGGACCACCTTGGGAATCTCCTCTTTCCAACAAAAAAGAATTATCAAAATCGGCTTATAAACGACGAAGTTATCCGCGAACAACATAAAAAAAGCATATATACGGTCGAATTGAGTAACCTCCTTTTTGAAGTCTGTTAAAAATGTAAACTTACCGAGCATTAAATTGCAGGCAGTTTCAGAAAAAGTTTGGCCTTGAGCATTCACTAATGCCGCCTTTAGCTCTGAAGCTGTAATAAATCCAGATCGATCTTTGTCGACTGCTTGAAACCAATTCTGGACTTGAGGATTGACGCCACCTCCGGCTCCTATTGAGGGATATGGCCCATGTCCCATTTCCAGTTGCCCAGGCGGCGGACCTCCGTAACCAGCGGGAGGTTGTCCATACCCTTGCGGCGCACCACCAGAACCATAGCCAGGCTGAAAATGAGCAAGATTTTTATAATTATTACGTTATATTTTAGGAAACTAAATACATTCTACGTAAACGTAGTTACACGGATGATAGCCTTATGCCTAGTATGAGTTTTCATTACTTGATTTGCTGTAGTCTGCTACTAGGTATTTTCGAACAAGATCACGGCTCTTTAACATTTCATCTCAACTCAAATGACGACGTGACATTTAAGTATGTATTACCATTTGATTTATTGAAATCCGACAATCTATTAAAAGTTATTATGAAATTAAAAAATAATAATAATTAATAAAAACCGACCAAGTGCGAATCAAACTGGCGCACGAGGGGCGAGAATTCTGTAGAAACCTGTGGGCTTAAATAATTGCTATTTTTTCAATTGCGTTGAAATAGAAGTATGATTAAGTTACAGCAACAATATAGGCTTAAGGTAGCCCTAGATTCTAGAGATGTGTGTAATATATTTTTACGTTAATTCGTTTTGCCTACTAGTCCGTTCCAAGAGTTATCTATTATAATTATAAACAAGTTGTATGATTGACCAAAACCGTTCAGTTAATTTAATGTTATCTATATTTACTATTTAAAGCTGAAGAGTTTGTTTGTTTGAACGCGCTAATCTCAGGAACAGTAGTTCCGATTTGAAAAATTCCTTTTGTATATAAAACAAATATATCGAAACCTACGCGGGTGAAGACGCGCGGCGCAGCTAGTTTTGTATAAATTCGATCATGTATACGGCAACCCAACATATAGCAGGTGGCCAGACGGCCATCTATTGTTGCTCACTCACATAAAAAAGGCTTTATAGAGGATTCATTGTTCAGATTACACAGGTAGATATAAAAATTCTTCATATTCCCCGTTCCTTAGCGTATTTGATCGACTGGAAAGGCTACGGATACAGTAGAAATCAACAGGCCTCGACGCTGTTCCTATTATTCAATTGAATCCACTCCCTATCACAACTCACGTTTTACAAATATCCTGTTATTTACTTGATTATCGACTTTTACATGCTAGCTATTTATTAACAATTCCTATTGCAGCATGTTTCAATAGAATCACTAAAATAACATACATAATAACTTGGTATTTCGAAAAATCATTAAAAAGTCGACATTAATTTTACGTGATAGCCCTACAAAAAAAGAAAGATGGATGAAATCCAGGTATTAAACACATTTTGTGGAATTCAACCAATGAATAAAGTTGAGGCATTTGTCAATACAATTTTGCGTATTTTAATTACTTTCAAATCAACTTCATAACACATGCATTGTAATATTTTCAAGTATGGACTAATTATAATAATAATAATAATAATCATTTATTTCAGACAAACGTCCATACATTACATAAAATGAGATAAATTAAAATTAATAACAATCAAAAATACATTAATAATCATCAAATGTCAAAAATATATCAAAATAATCAATAAACACAAAATCAGAAGTAAAAATAAAAATTCGGAAACAAAAAATAAAAATAATCACAAATCAAAATTTAAATAACAATAGATAATCATTAAAAACTAAAACCACATTAATAAAATCACATTAAATAATAATAACAGGGGCTAGCATGCAACTGTAGCCACCTTCTTAAAAAAGGCGAGTCCCACCGCTCGGACAACACCTTCAGGAGCCCATTCGAACTGCCACGGGTACGGCGCAGAAGCGACGCACTCCGTTTTCTTATGATACCGTGGAAATCCTCGGTTCTAGCCTCGGCAAACATCGATGACGCGCTACAAAACCGTGGCAGCCCTAACAGAATCCTAAACGCGTTGTTGTACTGGACACGCAGAGCGTTGTACGCCCGCTGAGTGAAGTTGGTCCACAGGCTACACGTGTAGAAGGTCTGGCAGTATGCCTTAAATAGGGTTACCTTCACCTGCGTAGAACAACGCGCAAACCTGCGAGCCAACATGTTGCAGCGGACCGACAACGCCCTACGCTCCCTCTCAATATCCGCAACATCAGATAAATCCTCAGTGACCCAGTGACCCAGATACTTGAACCGATCCACCTTGGTCAACAGTGACCCACAAAGAGTGACCGGAGGCACAGTTGAGTAGCTTTTAGCCCCCGCTTTAAAGACCATGTATACACTCTTCCTCGGATTATATCTAAGTCCATGGGCCTCCGCGTAGGATTCACAAACGCTCAAAAGTTTACGAAGTGCAGAGAGCGAGGGACTCAGCAACACCATGTCATCCGCGTAACTGATGTTGTTCATACAAACCCCATCAATAGAACAACCGACTTTAGTGCTGCTAAGTTCCCCAATCAACTGGTTCATATACAGGTTGAAGAGACGCGGCGAAGTTAACCCCCCCTGCCTCACCCCGCACTCCAACCCGTATACATCCGAATAAGATCCGGCCCATCTGACACTGTTCCGCTGATGACTGTACCAATACTCAAACAATGATATGACATCATGTGACAATGTCGTCTCGTGTCGCAGCTTGTGCCATAGCTTATCATAGCACACCATATCAAAAGCCTTTGAGAGGTCTAAAAAACATGCGTACACAGGCGTATTCCTAGATGTGTAGTACTGAACAGTTTGCTTAAGGCAGAGGATGGCACTCTCAGTCGACAGACCCGGCCTAAAACCAAATTGAGCGTCATTCAGATTTAGGTGCTCACACAACTGTTGATCAAGCAAACTGTCCAATACCTTACCTATGACTGTTGCTAACGAGATGGGTCTATAATTAGCAATATCAGCAGAATCACCAGTCTTATTCTTAATAACAGGAACAATTACAGTATACATTAAATCGTCAGGCAAGTAACTATGACTCATACACAGGTTGAAGAACAAAGCAAGAACTCTTGGCAGATGTACACCAGCGTACCTCAGATGCTCGATGCTGAGCCCATCATGTCCTGGAGACTTACCTCGAACCATCTTCTTAATAACTGCGGCCACATTCTTGGCAGAGAATCTAATGGCAACTTCCCCAGGACATGCCCCAGCATCCAGCACCCGCAACGCCGATCCGAGCGGTGTCTCGACCCTGAAATGTCGCTGGAAGGCACAGGCAATGTCCCGAGGCTCAAGTGCGTCACCGATACTCACAGGAAGGCTCGACTCTGGATTCAAGTCTTTTGTACATTTCCAGAAATCCCTAAAGTTCTTGTTTGCATGATGCTCAGCTATGTTATTCATTTTCATCTGATCTACATTATTTTGACAATATTTCAATCTCGATTTAAATATTTTCCTAGATTCACGCATATCTTTGAAGACAGGCCCCCTACCAGGCCTACCATGATGTACCCAGGCTTGAAAACAAAGTCGAGCCCCCCTATATGCGCCCGCGACAAACCTGTTCCAACCTATTACCTGTTTATATTTTCTACGGTAAGGTGCACACCTATTACTGCTGCACTCTGCCGCCTTAGACAAAATATTTATTATTTTTTCATATAATTTACTAATATTTAGCTTGTGGGCCTCATCATCACACCTTCCATCGGCACAATGTGTAAACTCAGAAGGAAAATCAATAAGTTTTAACTCTGAATTACAATAATTCTGGTAAGTTTCAATTTGATTATCATTTCTAGTGCCCCAACTTATTCTATTAAAAGGCGAGATACCTCTCTTAGTTTTAGGTAAAATCAGATTCAAGTTACATTCAACCACCAATGGAAAGTGATCAGACCAGTAGACATCATACAGAATAGACACATTAACTATCGAGCGTCTCGCTGAGCCAGTCACCACGCAGTGATCGAGCCAGCGACAACAACCGTGTGAATCACTAATAAACGTATACGTGTCAGGTGGTAAAAGTTCAATATCTACACACGACCACATCTGTTCTGCACAAAAAGTTAATAACTCACATGAAAACTGCTCACCTGGGTGCGCGTTGAAGTCCCCAAGTATATACACGGTCTCCACATCACAACTCTCGATTATAGCGTTTAATTCACTCAAACACTCAGTAAACTCAGTTAAATTCTCAAATGAATCGGTCGGCATATACACAGTTATGACTAGCATCGACTTGTCGTTAATCACTATTTTAATCGCAGCGAGTCGTACACTCTTACACGCTATAATCGACACTGACGGAAAGACTGACTTTCTCCACAACAGAGCAACTCCACCGTACGGCCTACCTCTAACAATCCCGGCTGACGTATCCACAGCAGAATTACCGGTGTAGGAGAACTCGTCATCAATTGAACCCAGGAACGGCAAATCATGCGGAAGTAGCCACGTCTCCTGAAGCGCAACAATGTCAGCCGATCCACACAATTTCCTTACACAATCCACTGAACGAGTGACGCTCTTACAGTTGAAGCTAACAAATTTAGACACGCTATTCTCAACACTCATTAGTAGTAGATGTCATAGTAGCCAACTGCCGATAGGTACGCTGCGCCTTGTTTCGATTAAATTCAACAAAACGACGATACAGTACCCCATCAGGCCAAAAATCGTCATTTAAAAATATTTCCATTTTCGTTCTAGGAACGTAAACAATGTATGCATTGTAATCCTTAGCCGTTTTCATTTTCATTTTTTCTACATGCACGTCTAGGTTAGTCATATTGTTTACATATGCCTTAATGTCACACACAGACGCTTCCAATGAAACATTGTAAACATAAATTGGAGTCTTATTGACAGCCGCTTTAAAATTGGTATTAGCGTTCACAGTAGCCGTCCCGGCTTTACCTAAAAAACGATTTCTCAACCGCCTCCTTTGAACAAGTTCCCATTCTCCAGTCGGTTTTTGAGTTTTTGCCTCCCCGCTCTGAACAACCTCGGCAAAGCTTTTATTATTAATTTGCTGATCGTCCGGCCGGGCCGTGTGTAGCACATCAACAGACGCGACCGGTGTAGCGGCACGCTCATGACTCACCGCTACTTGGGATGTGCATACCCTCGCCTTCTCACATTTGTGCGGTGATGACGCCAAACCGTCCGTTAAAATACTCGCAGTTTTTATGCCACTACCCTCATTGGATAAAAGTAACGGCTGCTTTTCTGTAGATGATGACTCAGCCGATAATCGTTTTACTGTTTTGTTGCTACTGCAAATTGGAGAAAAACCCATCGGCCCGCTATCACGCTCAACGCTAGATAACAAGCCGGCACCTCTCATGACGTTAACATTACGAGTGAAATTGTTAACAAGCGACGCCTTTTTGAGTGATTCCACCTCGATAGACAACTCTTTCAATTCATTCACCGTTGCATACTCCTTGACAATACGATCTATATCACTTCGCATTTTTAATATGTCTTTTAAGACTCTGGTCACATCTACATGGTCAAATAATACCGGAGGTAGTTTGTGTAAATCTCTGGCAACAAAAATTGGAATCTCCTCGGGATCCAAGTTCTTCAGTATTCCAACAATATCATCAATATTTCTCAATGTTTTGCCCTCCCGTCTTCTTATTTTCTTGCGCTTAGCAGTTGATACCGATTCAAATAGCAAATTCTTAGCCTCTAAAATATCTCCTTCCGAAAATGCACTAACACAGATACTCGCAATACTTTGCTCGTCCATTACTTGTATTTTATTACAAATAAATGATAGCACCTCGTTGATCACGACGTTACAATTAGAACACTTAACAACAGTTGAAGCCATTGCTCGTTTCAATAACTTCCCATACACGCGGGACAGAACACGACGTATCAGCGTCGCGTGCGACGGTAGACTGAACATAATATATGTATCAAAAAACTTAACCTATTAGGAAATTAGCTTACATGTGTGTCATATTTCTTTTAATCGGTTAAGTGTTCTATGCAAATCATAAATATCTAAACATAAATAAACTGTTTAGATTAGTAAAAAGTAGGATTATTATTTTTATGAAAATCATCTAAGAAGAAAAGGTTGATAACATTTGTCTTTTAGGCGTAAACTACTCGTTGCCTAGCAACAGTTTTTTTACCTCTATTATTTATCGAATTTGACTCAAATATAGGTTTAAGTTATAAACTAGAAATGTAATTACCTAACTGATGTTCTATATTTTGCTATAAAACAAATCTAGACAAGCAGTTGTACGAATTGTAACAGGGCTGCGAGAACCTGGGTTTGTGAAAAATTATTTTAATTATAAATAGTTTTAATGCTGCCGAGAATCACACCCGCGTTCGTTAGCATGTTAGGTACTGTGTTATTTTAAAATATATATTTATTTGTTTAAATGGGGGGTGGCTTGTGTAGGTACGGACGATAGCAAGCCAAGCTGCCCGAAACTGCCAAATATTCCCAATCAAACTTGAACCTTAACTCTCTAGAGATAAAGTTGAAAATCGTAATAAGGAAATCTGACAGATTGTAGTAGCTTGATGTGCTATCGTCTGTACCTGCAGGGTGAACATGGTCAGATTATGGTGAAGGACTGCAGATAAATAATTAAAGGGTTGTTTTTCTTACATTATTTTATTCTGTAAAGTATATAAATAGTTACCGTATTTACACAGTATGAACAATAAAAAACTGCATTATTACTATATACGTTTTTACACTTATCAATAGGAATTGATTAAGAAATGCAGCAAAGTAAATTGTTATTACATCAAAAAACACGTTTGTTATCCTCAAGACAAAAAATAAATCATGAACGTTGTGCTCTGTTAATGAACGTATCTAATACATAATGTAGGCAGGCAATATAAACAAAATCTGGCCGCAACTTAGCTATTTGAAATACTTAACGTTATAGCTACGAGTGCTACGACTACGGATGGGGCGCAAAAATGCTTTACATTCATTTATTTTATCAGCCTTCTGGTGCAATTCAATTTTATAAATGTCTACTACTGTTTCCTCTCAGGCACCCATATGACCGTTGTTGACTACTTTTACCTGAAATAACTTGATATCTGTACTGATATTAAATCTGTGGAGGTTATTTTAACGGTTTTATTCCCTTGAACTACGGTCCAACTTGTATTTGAAGTTCAATTCTTGAAGAAGGTACTTGATATCACGCTAAGACCTTTAGGAACCGACCAAAAAAGTCTTAGAGAACACCAAGCGAAAGGTAGAACTTAGCTTGTATAATGAGAAGTAGTAAAATGCTATCATTCGTTTTGTTACATTGCCCAGTTCCCTTTGTAACGGTGATGGCTGCATTACGCACATAGTTATATTCTTGCCTGTAGATTTCCTATAACTACTCCCATAAAGCTAGGCATCAGATCCAAACTTGGTGGTAATTTATCCAGCACTATACTCCATTCGCGACAGCATTAGAAGTTAAAAGGTTGTTTTTAGGGTAGGTAAACTGTAATAAAAAAAAAGTACAATATAATTAGTATATTGTGCTCCGTTACAATTAAGATTGATGCTGAATATGCTCTTTTTTCATTGCTCTGAATTTGATTGAGCCTTTTATACTTAAATAATCTCATTTAAACTTTCATCTGAACTTATGACTTTTAGCCTAAATTCAGGGGTGTTCAGTAGGTACCTGGAATGCTTTACATTTAAATAAAATGCTCTTTTTCTAAAGCTAACGAGAACGGAGTATAGGCGTGTAACTTCCCAAGATTTTTTTCAAAATACGACGTTATTTGAAACTGCGTAAGGTTACATGTACAGAATAATATCGGTTTTTAACCAAGCTGTAAAACCGTTTCGGTAATATATTATACAATTGCTGCATTTCCTAGGTACGTGAGACCACGTGTCTTTATTAATGAGCATTGTCTATCGATCTTTAATCTTGTCATAGAAGGGTTGAATTCATTTACGATTTTCCTGCAGGTTTGTTAGAGCAAGAAAATCAATATTGAACCACATTTCTTAATGACAATAATATTGTGTGCCCCAAGTATTCAATAATCTCACTCCCATCACACATAATGCTACACCTATAAACTTACATATTTTAGTAGCTAATTAAAATACCTGCATTATACATAATATAAAATTACTAAGGTTTTTATTGTTATTCATCTTCAAATCAACAACATTTTATTTTACATTTTACTTCCTAGATAAAAATCAGTAGAGGTGGATTACTATGGTAATATAATTTTAGGTGGTATGCCTAAAAGCATACAAAAATTGCTGCATTTTAGTCTATACAGCACAAAAAAAAATATGAAAATCTTGCTGAACTTGACTTTGGTTTCATTATTTTTAAGTATACCTCCAAATTGATGAATTTCTAAAATTATAATGTCACATATACATTATATACTTAAGTCCATATCAAGTCTCACCTAATATTTAATAAAAAGCTGCTAGATTAATCACAAGACATAGTATGTAGAAAACTGTTATGAAATAACAAATTTAAAAATATTTATTGCCTATTTAATATTACACAATAACAGTAATTATACACTTATTACTTAAACGACATTCAGTCTTTTACAGAAAAACCAATACTGGCAAGTTTGTTACATTTTGTACTAAGCAATCAAGTTACATAGATGCCTAACTTTATTGCGATTTCACTAACTACATTATCATTATAAGATAGGATTTTGTATAACTGGGAGAATAGTGACTATAACAGAATAATACTTAGATAAGTACACTTATGAAAATGTATTCAAATACATAGCTGCCGAGTATCATATACAATTGTTGAAATACATACTATGCTAAGTCTTATTATTATTGTTACAGTTTAGAATTTTAATACCAGGACCTGATTGGTGGTTCCTTTTTATTTCACAAAATTAAAGATTATAAGTATATTTTATTTGAATAAGTAGAGTGTTATTTAGCATTATCTTTCCTTATAATTTATTTCAAATAATTGGTGAACTTTGAATGAACATTAAATGTCTGCAATAACATAAAGGCTCCACTAAATGTACTATGAGATATTTACAGCTTAACTAAAAGTAATAAATTAATAATACATGCATTTTAAACAAAAAAAAAAAAAAACTTTTTATAAAGTATATTTTTATAATTGCTGTCTTAATATATAATGTGTGGAGCACAAAAGGAAGATTACAAATGTAATTAGTGAAACTGCAGGAAACAAAGGTATTATTGTACCTATCACTTATTATAAACTATAGAAATATATTACAAACTTAAACATTACCACTGTGACTAGAAAAACTATATGTAGCTGGTGTTACAGATGTATTTACACACACTTGAATTGAGGGTTTAAAAGATGATGGAAGAAGTTTATGTGCTTCGGGCACTGGAGAATAACTCTGGCATACAGTCTCAAAATGCACTTGTTCACTTCTATCAGTTGGCACTCCATCAAAGCTTGTTTGTTTAGCAGAATCACCAGTTCCACTATCTTTGCATGACGAGTGCTCTGATATATTGTCTGAAAACATTTGCGGTGATTCACTGTCACTATGCACTACATGTGTCATTTTTATACTTTCGGCGGGAAAAGTATGCACGGCGCGGGCCATGCGTCTACGAGTGTGATAAATGATTACCACCCAAATAATAGAAGTTCCTACAGCACAACACACAACTGTTATAATTATAATACCAGCCATATTTTCTTCATTCACCATTATGGCTACTGGAGGCAACACACGTAACTCAGTCATATCTTTTTTAGTACCCAACTCATTAGTAATCTCACATTCATAACGTCCAGCATCACTTGCCTCTGACCCAATTATGATCAGCAACTGATCATCAGCTGTCAGGAAATGGCGTTCTGTAGCAGTTATGGGAGTTCCATCTTTAAGCCATTTTATAACTGGCTTAGGAGATCCTGATATCATACATTGTAATACTACAGAGTCACCACTAGTCACTTCTTTGTTTTCCATAACTCTGACAAATGATGGTTCTTGCAATACTGTAAGTGTAGCATTAGCTATAATAGTTCCAGCTGGATTTTTAGCTGCACAGCTGTATATTCCCATATCTGTGGTTTTTGCATTTACTATAAAAAACAAATGGTCAGTTGGCATAACATTCATTCTTCGTTCTCTTGCAGCAGGAAAGTCATTACCACCATCTTTTTTCCAAGATATCTCAGGTGGAGGATCCCCTGTAGCCGCACAATTAAGTGTTACAGTCTCTCCTGTCTTCACGGTAACATTCATTGGAGTTTTCGTAAACCGTGGAAAGGTGACTATATTTACTTTAGCCTTTGTAGAGTATGTTGTTCCAAAAGTATTACCAACAACACACTGATATTTTCCAGAATCAGCATGAGTAACGTTAGGAATCACTAACACTGATGTTGCTCGTGGTTGACCATTTGATCCGATAGTGATATTTTCATATACCATAGGGTTGCTAACATTACCATTATTCTTTCTCCACAAGAAAGTCATGTTGTTAAATGGAATGGAGGTTGCAGAACAAACTAAATTAGCTGACCGACCTTTTATGGCAAGATGTGTTTTAGGATGTTCCACTACTTTAGGCTTAGGAGAATCACCACAATTGTCTTCCTTAAGTTTAGTGACTGACACCCCTCCGACTTCAGATGGGTAGGCACAGTTAGCTGTAACATATTTTTGTTCAGCCTTCTCTTTTATCCATTTTACTATCCATAGTAACTTGCAATCACACAGCAGTGATGAAGAGTTCAAATGTAACTTTCTTAATTTAGACATGGAATCAAAAGCATGCTGTTGTATGGAAGTTATATTATTACCCTTTAAATCTAATTCAACTAGGTTTGACAAGCCATCAAAAGCTCTTGAATTTATAGATTTTATATGGTTAGCAGCAAGACTAAAGGAATTTAAATTCTGCAATTTTGAAAATGGTCCAACCATATCTTCAACAGTCCAGGATATTTTGTTATTATTTAACTGCAATGTTTGCAGCTGGGTCATATAGCCAAAAGCATCCTGAGCAATTAATGAAATCTTGTTATATCCAAGGTTCAGTGTTCTAAGATGGACCAAGTGTTGGAATGACCGCCCTTCCACTTCCAACAAATGGTTATGAGATAAATCCAAGACTTCCAGGTTTGTGCATAGTTCCCAGCTCCCAGAATCAATTTCTGATATCAGATTATTTGACAAGGATAAAGTTATCAATGACTCCAACCCATACATCCACCCTTTAGAAATATTCCTAATTTTATTATGGTCCAATTGTAATAAATTCATTGACTTAAATCCAAAAAAGGCACCATCCATTATATTGTCAATATTATTAAACCTCAGCTTTAATGTTGTCAAATTAGATAATCCTTGAAATAGTAGCGGACTGATCACATGTAACTTGTTATGGTTCAATTCTAGAGTTCTTAGGTTTGTCTGATACATAAACAAGTGATTGGGAAGTGATTTTATTTCATTCCTGTTCAGCTTCAAAACTTCCAAATTCGACAAATTAGTTAAAGCTCCTTCCTGTATGAATTTTATATGGTTACTGTTTATATTTAGTATTCTGATGGAACTATTAGCAGGAAAGGTACCTGTGTCTATTGATCCAATGTTATTCCTATTCAAACTCAGTTCCTGTATTTGTTCATGATGCAGCAGCCTTGGTACGAAATGAAATGAGTTTTTGTCCAGTTTCAATTCTTGTAAATTCAGTAGTTTGTCAAAGGCTTCCGTAACGTTTTCATTCAACCTATTATAACTGAGATCCAATCGTTCCACCCACTTCGGAATTTTTGGCACAGATACGAAATTCTTCTTTGAACAATCGACGTACAGTTCCAGGCAATCACATTTGTGTGGGCACTCAATATTTTCTGCTTTTATAGAAAAACATATCAAACTGATTATCGCTATAAACAACAACAAATGAGAGAGTCCCATTTTCATGCATTTGTATAGCTGCCCGATTGATACAACAAACGACGAAAAACTCTTTGTTCTTACATAATTCAGGCCACTAATGAGACACGCACAAGTCTATAGTAATACACCCTTTTTAATACTCATTTCTGACAATAATCGCATTGTAATTGTATTAAAAACGATTCATTTGAAAAATAACTCAACATATTTACGGCGACCCACTCGACGGCCATTTTCTTCAATGTTTATAGTGATGCCCGTTATGCTCTTACATGATTTATCGGTTACCGGTTTTTACATACTAAAATCGTTAACATAATAGTTTATTTTAACAATCAAAAATAAAATTATTTTTTTATATAATTATTTAAGTATAAAAATATTACACGTTTACGTGTGATTCCATTTTATATATCACTAAAGTCTCATGCTGGTCAAAGGCCTTCCTAATCTCCTTATGGATTAAATTAATTTTTTGATAGTGATACAAAGATTGTATTATAGTTTTCGATGAGTCAATCCGTTAACTTTACGGAACGAACAACTACACACATCAAACTATCACAAATTCAAGTGTGTAGAACTTTCAGAGACCAAATAGGCAAGATACAAAAGGGAGGAGACCTATATCTAGGAGTGGGTAGAATATCGTTGCCAATGATGTTACTAAGTTTTTGTTTTACTAAAATATACTTATTATTTTGTGCATTTATAGTAAGCCTATTAATCTTAAATCTATTATTTCATCATCATCATCATCATTTCAGCCGAAAGACGTCCACTGCTGGACATAGCCTCCCCCAAGGTTCTCCACGACGACCGGTCCTGCGCCTCCCGCATCCAGCGGTTTCCCGCGACCTTCACCAGGTCGTCGGTCCACCTTGTCGGGGGCCTACCCACGCTACGTCTTCCGGTGCGTGGTCGCCACTCGAGAACCCGTCGGCCCCATCGGGCATCGGTCCTACGGGCAATGTGTCCAGCCCATTGCCACTTCAGTGTTGCAATTAATAATAATCTATTATTTATCTATACTAAAAGCTGAAGAGTTTGTTTGTTTGTTTGAACACGCTAATCTCGGGAACTACTTGGCCAATATGAAAAATTATTTTTGCTTTGGATAGCCCATTAATCCAGGAAGGCTTTAGGTTATATAAGATCACGCTATGACCAATAGAAGCGGAGCATATAAAAAAAACATATCGAAACCTACGCGGGTGAATATGTAACTATGACACTGGCACCGATGCTCTGTTCACAAACTAAACTAATTTTAAGTGTATCTTTTTCTTTCTATTTCATTAAGTAAATAGAAGATAACATTTTAGTTTAATCCTGTTAAATTAAGATACAACATAGACAGTTAATAAACGCGATTATAAACATGGATACTAAAAATACGTCAATTTACGTTAGGACTGTCAGGAGCGGACTAATGTGACATGTCTAAACATTTTATCGTCTGTCTAGGTGTGGGTCGTAACGCCTTTTTCAAGAAACGTAATGTAACCAGTTACTTGATAGGCGTAACCTGTTATAAAACTAGTTATTTTTGTAGCTAGTTATTTTAATTCAGCTACTGAGATTGTTTACATAAATATAACCACCAACTATACAGTTACACACGAAACGAAACTAGACGTGGTCCATATTTCACGTAGCTAATTACAAAAAACGCCGCGGCGCCGGTGTGATGGACGATACGGCTACCCGCTACGGCATAACGTGTGTATGATATAACGCATTTACAAAAATAAGTACTTTTTAATTTGACTCGTAACTAGTGATTTTAATGTATTTCCATCATTTCCATGGGTGAGACAATTGCGACCTGTGACATAAATGACTCGTACCTTTATATCCTTTATGCAGTTGCTAGCTATTAAAATACAATGAATGAATTTCATTTACTATCCGCAATCAAAATTGCAAAGCCAGTGGGCTTCTACTGCTTATTGCCCAGTGTATATTAAAGTTTGTTTTACTTAATATCCTCCTCTCATACAGAGAAGGATTGAGCATAATCACCGCTTTTGCTCAATGCGGGTTGGCAATTTCAGACTTAAAGTCCAGGTTTCTTCAAGATGTTTTCCTTCATCTTTTAATCAATCACTGGTATCCAAGATATACTTAGAAAGTATACATAACTTAGTTCTTGCCTGACCTGGAATTGATCCAGCACACTCATACTTGAGAGGTTAGTGTTTTAACCACTAGGCCACCACAACTTTGATTATTTTTATATTAACACAGGCAAGTACTGCTTTTCAAATCAGCTACACCCAGAATTTATTTCATATCTTTAATACATATTATTACATTTCACCAGAAACACATTTACACATAAATTACAAAATCATATGCCGATTGTAGTGTAATACATCAAAATTCCACTAAATTCCCAAAATGTTCACATTGTCCATAAGCTTTTCTTATTGACTTTTGTATAGACGATTTTGAGACTAGAAACATTTTATATTATGTGAATTGTTCTTTTAATTTATGAGCTTAAATGAAATAAGAGTGTGGAAGGATACCTTTATGGAAATAATGTATCAGTTTTTTTGTGTATGTTATTATCATATCATAATTAATATAAGGTCAAGAGGTGCTTTTATTGATGATCTAATAAAGCCATAAGAAGGAAGTGAAAGTAAAATATAGTGATTAAGGTATTCACTGAGCACTATTTCCATTTTAAAATGAACATTTGTATACATGTCAAATTATCCAGAGTTATACAGCTTTCACTCTATGGGAACAAGACAAATATTGAAATATTGATTATAGGTTCATCTCACTTGCATTTTGGTCTAAATTGATGCCTTTAATAAAATAAATAATGTATGTTACTAAGGCAAAATCAGTACCTGTGGTCATACATTTCGGTTTTAAATTAGTATAATAGATGGCAAAGTACTTCTCTGTTAGTTGCTTTTGAAAGTCAACATGCATATATTATCAAAAGGTTTCTTTTCTTTTATAAGTAATATTTGAATAAGTAAGTAGTTAAATGAGTTTCTATGTAGGTTTCTGAGTCAATTTAAAAACTTCTATTAGTTTCTTGGAAGTATGAATGTTGATACTTACATTATAAGCCATTGTTTTTCTTCAAACCTGAAATAAATAGAGCTGTAATATAATAACAATAGTATGTCCCTTTGATTCGATAACCACACTAAACAAATTGGTGATTATTATTGTATGTATATTGTTTTCGTAAACCCAATACTTACTTCTGGTGCAAGTTGATAAATGTTTATATTATAACTTTTACTTTGGTTAGAAAAAGTATAACAGAATTTGCTAATAAGCTTTTTAAAAGCAAATAAACATAGAAGACTTAATACTGATTACCGATTCCGAACCCCGCCAGGAGAACAACATCGACAGCAGACTGACTGATGAGTGATGTCGTGATGACAGTAAGCAAACTGGCTATGGCTAGTAATTCTACACTTCTGACAGTGACAGATGACAGAGTACAGACTTTTTGTTTTTGCTTCAGTCCTTTCCGTACTTTTGAACGGAAAAGGCAAAGACACAGTACGCCATACAGCCTAGACTTCAGTAACTTTTTTCTTGAGTAACTTTATATGCTAACTTATCCTAATTAATCCTTTTTTTTTTTTTTAACGAGTGGAAATGCATTTAGGCACCATACCCGCCGCTAGCTAGGCGACAGCCGTGTGTGGGACTCGCCCGGCGGGATCCGGGAATACCCACTAAAACCACTCGGTTACCCTCGGGCCCTGTGTTGAGAGTGTCACGGGGCCGACCCGGAGGCCTAGACTCCGTGCCACTCTTAGGGCTTACCAGCCTTGTTAAGGCCGGTTTCCGCGCCAAAGAGGGATTACCCGGTAACGGAGTAATCCCCAGACGTGGTGACCGTTGTGCAATGCGCGTGCGGGGGCTACCCACACGCGCTGGTCACACTCTGGGGCTAAAGGAGACGGGGGTTCGTCCCCCGCCTTCTTCGCACCACCCGTCTATGCCGGAGGGGAGCGGCAAGAGCATCCTCTTCCCGCTCCCTCTCCGCAGCCTCCCATGCACTCTCGCTTTCAACCATGGCTCGCCCCATGGTTGCCAGGGAGAGGCGTCCGCCTCCGAGCGCCGCAACGAGGTCGCGGCGCTCATCCTAATTTATCCTACCTTATTCTAGCTTAACTTAACTTAACCTATCTCCTTTCGTTTCCCGCGTGAGGCCGACTAGGAGAGGTTTAGGGTAAAGACATGATGTGGCCACTATGCTACAATATTTCACTGTTCTTTATGAATTATTCACTGAATGCACTTTTTACTACATACATCACGCGTTTTTATTTAGTAAACGACCCTATAAATAATTTAAAAGTCCAATGAAAAATGAGCGTGGCACTCATCTTGGCTTTCCCGCCCTAACCTCAGAGTACAGACGGCGACAAAACCTTTTTTTTTCTTTCTTTTATGGCTTCGCACGGTTTGTGCATTTAGCTAATGTCACGTAATGAATTGTTCATGTCGAAAAAGACGGCCGCGTGACCCGTTTTACGATGGAGGCATCAGACAAAGTCATGATGTGGCCACTATGCTGCGATATTTCACTGTTATTTATGAATTATTTACTGAATTCACTTTTTAGTACATAAAATATAAAACAAAAATAATAAATATATAAGTACGGACAAATCACACAGATTGAGCTAGCCCCAAAGTAAGTCCGAAACTTGTGGTATGGGATACTAACTCAACGATACTATATTTATAATAGATAAATATAAAGATAAACATCCAAGACCCAGGCCAATCAGGAAAAGATCGTTTTCCATCATGACCTTCTTTCCTCCACGTCGCAGGCAGGCGTGTTGACCGCTGCGCCACATCAAAATCACGGACTTTTATTTAGTGAACAACACTATAAATAAATAATTTTAAAATTCCAATGAAAAATGAGCGTGACACTCAGCTTGACTTTCCCGACAAAACTCCTCCCCCGCCACAAAACCTAGCGTTCCAGGGAGGGAGATAATTTTTTTTCTAGGGAGACTAGGGTAGGTATTAAAAAGCTCTCAATAATTATATAGAGTATAAATTGCAATAAAATAAAATTGTAATTGAGTCAGATTTGTTTGCTTATTGTCTTTTTAATTTTCTATTGTTGGTATTGTTTCATGCAATAGTGTAATACGACTCCTATTTATTTAACGATTTTTTCTGACACTTGCATTTCAAAGCTATTTAGCTTAGCGATGGGCGGTTTCGAGATGTTTTATCAATCGTAAGAATCGGAGTCGTTAAAATAAACTATCGAGTCAATCATTGACTCGCCTTTCTACAAAACAATCGGGATGTTTTTCGATTGTTTCGAGTTGGAATCGACCGCTGGTTTTCAATTCTTCGAATCATCGGGTCTCGCTCCACTCGATGAACTAAGGAGTCGAGGGGGTGCATGTCAGAGTCAAGTCGTGCGACCCGCGCGTAAATTGTGGACATTTAAATTTATTTTTAGCTAGTTTTTAACCCGACAGATTTCACATTTAAATTTATACATATCTAATTAATAAAAATAAGACAGATTCAATAAGATCCCAGTACCTTTGTACTCAGATCTTCATTTTGTTGTATCTATATGTATTTTATTGTGTGTAGATAAATAATAAAATCCATCTCTACGCAGATGACCTGCAGCTCTATCGACATTCTTCTGCAGACAACACGAGCTCTGCAATTGCCGCAATAAATCATGACCTGGCTTGTGTTAGCGCTTGGGCTAAGTCATTTGGCTTACAAATTAACCCAACTAAATCCCAGGCTATGATCATAGGCAGCAGATTCGTTCGCAATGCAGCCAATATTACATCCCTCCTGCCTTTATATCTTGATGGTGTACGAATTGACTTTACTGAAACTGCCAAAGATCTGGGTGTAGTTATAGACTCCAATCTATCGTGGCGTGCTCAGGTCAGTGAGGTCAGTCGAAAGGTACATTTTTCCTTTCATTCACTGAAATGCCTCCAGGGTCTTCTGCCCTTGAAGACTAAAATTTCTTTAGCACAAACCCTTATTCAGCCGATTATAGATTATGCCGATGCCTGTTACCTGGATGCTACTGAGGAGCTGTTAAACAAGCTTGAGCGCTTGCAAAACCTGTGCATTCGCTTTGTTTTCGGTCTTCGTAAGTATGACCATGTTTCTCACCTTCGCAAGGAACTCAAGTGGCTCCCAATTCGCCTTCGCAGGAATACTAGGATTTTATGTCTCCTTTTCAACATCTTACACAACCCGTCTTATCCTTCCTACCTGCGTGAGCGTTTTTCTTACGCGCGCTCTAGCGACGCACCCTGTAGATCACACCTAAGATCCATCCTTAAATCTCATCCTCATAAAACGATTTACTATTCCTATTCCTTCTCTGTACATGCTGTAAGATGGTGGAATTCACTCCCGCCTAACATTCGTGATTTAAACACTATTTCTAATTTTAAGCGTCGATTAAAAGAGCATTACCTTTCCTCTATATTGTGAGAATTTGTTTATTATTTATACATATTTATATATTTTAGTATTATGTATTTATTTAAGTAGTATACTTATTTTTGGTTTTATTGGTTTGGCTTATATAATTATTTTTGGTTTATATGTTTAGGTATATTTAATATTATTACTTTAATAGTTATCATATTCATATTTTATTTCCTCCTTGTTCTTACACACTATTGTCTACATTTCTGTTTTACTTCTCCTTTCGCAGGTCTGCTGGAAGAAATTTCTTAAGAAATAAGCAGCACCTTTGTACTCAGATCTTCATTTTGTTATATCTATATGTATTTTATTGTGTGTACATGAATAATAAAATAAATAAATAAATAAATAAATATTTATATATATTTTATTCAAAGAACTTCATAGGATAAATTACATACAGTCTTAAATATAAGCTTAAATCCAAGTCTTCCGTGCCTTTTTTTTTTTAATTAAAATATAAACCAGCGCTTGACCGCAATCCCACCTGATGGTAAGCAGTGACGCAATCGTTGATGGTAAAACGCACTAGTTTATTAAGAGCCTATTCACTCTAGCCTTGAAGACACTCAAATTGTAGTCCGACGGAAACACCGCCGCCGGCAGATTGTTCCAGTCCCTCGATGTACGCGGTATAAAGGAGGAGGCGAAACGCTTCGTCCGGATCGTAGAGGTGTTAACAACATAAGGGTGGAAACTCGCCGTACGACGGGTCGTCCGATGGTGGAACGGAGGTGGGGGAATTAAATCGTGCAAGTCCCTCGCACACTTCCCAAAATGTATCCTATAGAACACCGAAAGGCTGGCTACTCTACGCCTGTGCTCTAGGTTTTGGAGACCAACTCGAGTTAAATCAAGGTCACCAATCAGCCTCTTCGCACGCCTCTCCACTGAATCCAAAGAGGCCAGGTGACACTTAGCAGCACCAGCCCAAATCTGGCTTTGTACAACATTAGAAGCTGCCCTGGTGTGAAGTACTGCCGGACCTTTGCGATAAAGCCAAGTTTTCTGGCAGCCACCTTGGCCTTGGACTCAATAAACTGCCCAAAGTTTAGGTTCGAGGAAATCTCAACACCCAAAAGCTGAAGGCGGTCGGTACACTCCAAGGATACATTCCGAAAAGTAGGAGCCCAGGTGAACGGGCTCCTTTTGGCGGTGAAAAGACACGCCTGCGTTTTGGCGGCATTGAATGCTACAAGATTGGCATTGCCCCATTCGGAGACTGCCTGAAGTGCAACACTCGTTCGCTCTACCATGGCCTCTCTTTCGGACCGGATTGATTCCCTACTAGCCCGAGCATCCGGCAGGTATCTCACCACAACTGTGCTGTCATCTGCATACCCATAGATACCGGGCATCAGCTGATCGTTAATATGCAGCAGAAACAGAGTTGCAGAGAGAACAGACCCCTGAGGAACACCGGCATTAGTCGACATGGGCTCAGATGAGCATCCGTCGACAACAACTCGGAGGGACCGTTCAGTCAGGAAGTCTTTTACCCAGCCAGTCAGGCTAGGGGAAATGCCGTACGCTGGACGCTTACCCAAAAGGCCAGCGTGCCATACCCGGTCGAAGGCCTTCGAGACATCAAGGGAGACAGCAATCGCTTCCCCATTTCTCTCGAGGGCTTCGCCCCACAAGTGAGTGGCATACACTAGTAGGTCCCCAGTTGACCGATTGCGGCGAAACCCGTACTGTCGGTCACTGAGGAGATCGTTACCTTCCAGGTATGCCAAGAGGCGCGAGTTCAATACACGCTCCATAATTTTGCAAAGTATGGAGGTGATCGAAATCGCCCGATAGTTGGTAGGATCAGCACGACTATCCTTTTTGGGCACGGGCTGCACGTTGGCAAGCTTCCAGGACTTGGGCACTATACCAGTCCCTAATGAGAGGCGATACAAGCGTGTCAATACAGGAGACAACTCGGGCGCACATGCTTTTAGAACAATTGCTGGTATACCATCCGGACCACTAGCCTTATTCACGTCCAGACGACACAGTGCTCTCAGAACCTTCTTGTTCCGAATGCGAACCTCAGGTATTGAAGTACCGCAGTGGGGTAAAATAGGTGGAGTAGCACTGCCAGTATCAAGACGCGAATTATGGGCAAAGAGAGATGCAAAGAGACCTGCTTTCTCTCTCGCCGTATGAGCCATTGTTCCAACAGGCCTTACCAGTGGAGGCAGTGAGGGCCGACAGAAGTTAGCCTCGACAGATTTGGCAAGGGACCAAAAAGATATGCTACCGGAAGGCTGCGCAGATAACTTGTTGCCAATATGGGTAATACGGTCGAATTAGGATAATTAGGATATCCTGTGTTTCAGGCGAAAAGAGCTAAAAGCAATTTAAAATTAACAATTACGTAACTTAACTACTAATGTTTATTTATTTCCGACGCGGTACTGCATATTTTCGATTGTTGAAAAAACTAGTTTGGATTCGCAAACACAACGCAAGACAAGAACTCGCGTTTAAACCATCGAGGAATAACTCTCGATTGCTCTGGAATGAACACGCCGTGACTCGTGAGTCGTACTCGAGTCCAAGTTGAAACAATCGAGGACCATCGAGATATTTAAACAATCGAAACAATTGAAAGAAACCTCTCGCCATCGCGCATCGCTAATTTAGCTTGCATCAGCATACAATCATGGCCAAAGTATTAAGGATTAAATTCCATTTCACTTTTATTCCTGTAACCTTTACTCACTTAGTTATCTTTAGCTACAATTTATAATTAGGAGAATTTACTTATAATAATGCTGTATAAGTATTACTTCCTCTGCATTCACCAATTTTTGTGCACGTCACGTCACGTCATTAACGTCAGTTCAGTCCTGAGACTCCTGAGATTTATCGTCAATAGCTGATATCAAAATACTTATCCCAATTTTTTTTTATTGTTTTCATGAGAAATTGAATTGCAGTAGAAAATGGAATCATATGAAAGTGTTATTCTTGTTAAGAACGAAGTGTTTGTGTTCAAAATACCCCCTAAAACTTCAAATAGAGGCTATAGGTAGGTGTTATAATTTTTTGTATAGCGGGTAATTGTTTTGTAGGATAACTATATAACGGTGGGTGTTTTTAGGGCAGCTGATTGGAACTTACAAGAGCCGCAATGGACGGGGCGCATGAGACTTGTTGCAAAAGCAGAGGAACTAATAATGAAACTGGAAGACAAAACTTCTGGAGAGCTGTTTGCCAAATGTCCTATTGACAAATATCCGGGGGTGGCCCTCGAGTCCGTCACTGATAGTTCACGTTACTTCGTTGTCAGGATTCAAGATGATAATGGCAAGAGAATTTTCAGTATTACCTATTCTTTTCATAAACCTTATTTTAGCTCAATCTTTTTTTTTAAATATGGCTTATATTATTTCAGGTCGAACTGCTTACATAGGTTTAGGATTTGGAGATCGATCTGACTCATTTGACCTTAATGTTGCTCTACAAGACCATTTCAAATGGTTGAGAAAAGAACAGGAAGGTGAACAAGCCCCTCAGCAGAACCTTGATCTGGGCTTTAAAGAAGGAGAAACAATAAAAATTAACATGAAGATCACTGTAAGTACTTTGAGTATGATTAGATTTGTATGTACTGTAGAAATAATGATATATTTAACAATAAAGGGTGACTGAGTCAATGCTGCTAATGTAATTGTATAGTGAGTGAGTCATCTAATTAGATAAAAAAATGTTTGTTTGCTTGGATTGTATTATTCCACAGTGTGTTTTATTGCAACATTATTTTCTCTTTGCAGAAAAAGGATGGCAGTGAAGGCAGTAAGCCACGCCGTGGAGTTGGGGCAGGTGGTGGTGGGGGTTTATTACCACCCCCGCCAGGTGGCTCGCGGCTTCCACCACCCCCTTCACCACAACATGCCCCCACTCCTGCCGCAGCTGCCCCTGCTCCTGCTAGTTCAGAATGGGGAGACTTCAACTCTGCTAGGTAATACATGGCACAATTTCGTGATGACATTTCATAAAATACTATTATAAAGAAATTGGAGAATACTGCTCACATCTGTAGGCCTAGTATGAGTTTTCATTATGAAACTCGTTCGCCGATATCGAGCGCGTTTGACTCAGCGATTGGCCCGCTTCAAGGTCGTAAGAACTCTCAACCAATGAGAGCGCCAAACGCGCTCGATACGATCGAACGAGTTTCGTATTGAAAACTCATACTAGGCCTACTGGTCAATTATATCTGCTAGGTGTGGTAGAAGTTTATGATAGTTTCTATGTGGTACTATTGAGTTAGTTTCGTAACCTTCTATTAAGTTCTTCGTTTGTCCACCATTATCCAAATCACTATTTTAGTGTAGATTTTATAATAATGCAAACAATTCTTGGTTTAAATAATGTTTTTGTGTTGTTTCCAGTGCTCCAAGTCAACAACCAGTGACACCAGCTACTCAACAGAACTGGGTGCAGTTCTGAGTTCGCACTACCACCATGTTATTGTGATTTGGTGTCTGTTGTAGGATGGCACTCATGTGTGTTGCACAATACTTAAAATTACTTAATTATGTAGGCATAATATATCAATAGCTCTCATGTTCATTCTGTAGTAAGTTAAAATATTGTTATAAATGTAGAGTAAATTATGTTATTGATACATTACTTTACCATTAGATGCCAGATCACAATATAAGTCTATGCAATAAATACTATTAATAATTGATGTACTTTATTATCTGTATATGTTGTAATACTTGTATAATTACTTAGGTATGTGGTAGAATATTTTCGGCTTTATATAATTAATTGTTGTTATCATATCTTGTTGAACAATGCATGTCATAGACAGTATCTATGTAAATAGTTGAAAACTTTAAACATATAACCACATAATGCTAGTTGATATAATGTTATGAAAACATTTAAACTATCATAGAGATCTGTTTCTTTGGCGTTTGTTGATGGATGTACAAATAAAATGAAGGTGTAAAAGTAACATATTATGCATAACTTATGTTTTTTGTTCTGTTACAAAGAATAATAGTATTAAATTTAGGTTCAGTTTTTTAAGAAATAGCTTTTTCTTCAAGGATATTAATTTTAAATTTATGCTTAACAATCATGGATAGCAATATTAATAAATACTTGGTAGCTACTTTAAATCTTATAAAAATAGAAGAAAATATTGATGGAATCAGTGAGTATTGTACAGTTGTAAGAAAGAGCTTCAAACTCTATTGTCAGACAGCTCATCATCATCATCATTTCAGCCGAAAGACGTCCACTGCTGGACATAGGCCTCCCCCAAGGTTCTCCACGACGACCGGTCCTGCGCCTCCCGCATCCAGCGGTTTCCCGCGACCTTCACCAGGTCGTCGGTCCACCTTGTCGGGGGGCCTATCCACGCTACGTCATCCGGTGCGTGGTCGCCACTTGAGAACCCGTTGGCCCCATCGGGCATCAGTCCTACGGGCAATGTGTCCAACCCACTGCCACTTTAGTGTTGCAATATTCGGGCTATGTCGGTTACTCTCGTTCTTTTGCGGATCTCATTCCTGATTCGATCGCGCAGTGAAACCCCAAGCATAGCCCTCTCCATTGCCCTTTGAGTGACTTTGAGCCTTCTTATAAGGCCCATTGTTAGCGACCACGTCTCAATTCCATAAGTCATCACTGGCAACACACACTGGTCGAAGACTTTTGTCTTGAGACACTGCGGTATTTCGGACGAGAATATTTAGCCGTTAGTACGTAGCTTCCCGAAAGCAGCCCAGCCGAGTTGGATTCGACGATTGACCTCTTTCTCGAAGTTTGACCTTCCTAACTGGATAGTTTGTCCCAGGTACACGTAACTGTCAACAACTGTCAAAAACTTCGAGAACAGAGTCTCCAATCTTTATAGGAGTCGGTACAACATGGGCATTAGACATGACTTTCGTCTTCTCCATGTTCATTTTAAGACCGATTCGCTCGAAGGCTCTACTGAGGTCTTCCAGCATTGTATTCAGGTCCTCCGCGGTCTCAGCCATGACTACGATATCATCAGCAAACCGAAGGTGTGTCATGTACTCGCCATTGATGTTGATGCCCAGTCCTTTCCAGTCCAGAACCTTGAAAACATCCTCCAATGCAGCAGGGAACAGTTTCGGGGAGATAACATCTCCCTGTCTGACACCATGCTGCGGAGGTATTGGTTTCGAGGTCTGGTCCTGTATTCGGACTGACATGGTGGCGTTTTCGTACAAACCCTTCAGCGCTTCAATATACCGATAGTCTACTTGGCACCGCTGGAGAGACTGCAGTACAGCCCAGGTCTCGATCGAATCGAAGGCTTTTTCGTAGTCCACAAACGCCAAGCAAAGGGGTAGGTTATACCCCTCGGCCTTCTGTATAACTTGCCGCAGCGTATGTATGTGGTCTACTGTGCTGAAGCCCTTTCGGAAACCGGCTTGTCCGGGAGGCTGGAAGTCGTCGAACCTGTGGCCGAGACGATTCGTGAGGACTCTTGAAAACAACTTATAGACATGACTCAGAAGTGAGATGGGTCTATAGTTTTTGAAAAGGGTGTTGTCAGACAGCTATTTGCTTTGATTTTTTTTGCACCACAAACAGTAAATTCTCGAATAAGATATTTTATTTACTACTTAAGTCTTGTTTTAGATTCAGAGTTACAGAATGAAATATAATTTACACCGTTCATGTTTGTTTGAATTCAAATATAAACCTGTAAATGTGGTCACTGACCAGGGTTGTTTACTTGATTACTTATTATTTTTCTACTTAGCATGTGAATGGGCGAAAAACAGAGCACAAAAAATGATTTATCTTTTCAAATTCGTTTGGCTCAGAATTCATCAAGGACGATACCACTCGCTGATGTAGTATGTGCAAGATGGGAGGTGAGCCTGTAGCGTCAATTCCTTTGTTCACCAACTGAACAATATTTAAGTTTTCAATGCATCATTTTCTTTCAATTCCAAAAATGAGATGTTTGTTTAGTCCTGCCAAATTTGTTAGCGCCTTCTTTCCATTTCATTAAGAAAAGGACAAGATAAATATAAGTTTAATGGCGTATACTGACTGACAATGATGTCATCATCATCATCATCTCAACCTTAATCCCAGTCGCATCTGAAACTTCTTCAGTTTTGGAGTCTGGGGTCCACTTTACCAATCTAACTGCTGATTTTGGCTAAACTTCGATATTTTCCAACGAGAAGAGACTGCCGTCTGACCTCCACAATCCGAAGGCGATATCGAAGCATTGCAGTTAGACCAATTGTTGGACTTTTGAGGGCTCTAACAAACCGTAACGACTGCCATTAGATGTTCGTATGACAAACGGGACCAACGGCTTAACGTGCTCTCCGAGGCACGACCAGACCAGTGCAAATACTCAAATACATGCATACGAATATTGCGCAGCGGTCGCGTTCGCTACCGCTACGCCATGGAGACGGACAATGATGTGATTCGTGTAAGTTCATTGTTATAGGCGTGTTTGTAGTTTTTGCCTTAACTTATGGGAAGAAAGCGTGAATTGTGTATAGGTAACTATAATTTCGTCTCTACTGAGAAAATTCACTTGTAGTATTAACAACGTCACATGCGATTAATGTGTCATACTTACGTCACGCAGAGGCTGCATCTCACAAGCAGAGAGCACTAATCTAAACATAGCTAATTTATATTACCTTGAGGTAGGTAATAAATATGTAAATGCTGAGTGACTATCTGCCCGGATGCAAGGATCCCGAAGTGTTCGTCAATTCAACGCCAACAAAATTCTTTGCTCTTTGCTTTATAGGTTAATTATTATAAGTAGGTAAATAATTTGCTCAGTGTATTAAATAGGTACAGATGACAGCACATCAAGCTAATACAGTCTCAGATTACCTTATTAGATTCTCAACTTTATCTCTAAACCATTGAGGCTCAAGGTTGATTGGGAATATCTGAGAGTTTGGGTAGCTTAACCTGCTGTCATCCGTACATCAACGAGCGCTGGTGTATTTCCTACGTTAGTTTTGATGACTTGGACAACTCGTACCTTTCTACTAGACGAATCGATTTGCAAAGTAGCCAAGTTGGTATATTTTTTTCCACAAAAGGTCGGGGTTCGATTTTTGTACTGAATAAATATTAATCTTCACGTAACTCCAGCTGTTGATTTCGCAACCATTGGATGAAAGTAAAATTTTTAGCCTGTATTTTCATTGTAGCAGAATTTTTCGCTATGCTTTGCCAATGTATCCGTAAATCGACGACAGCACGTGCATTTGAGTAAGTCACTAGCGCTAGTTAGGTACTTTCTTAACTTAGCTACTCTCGAGGATTGAAACGGGATTGACCGAACCAAAGTATATCTACACTACACCTACGGACTCTTGAACTGCATTAAAGTTCAGGATTACTTTGAATTGATTTTTTTAATAAGTATGCAAACTTTTTGATCAAATTATATAAATATCGAGAGACTGGCTCTTAATCTTAAAAAAGCAAAATTTAAAAATAGAACTGCAGTAAAACAAATGAATAGGTATTGCCGAGAAAAGACAATTTACTCGTAGTATCAGATTTGCGTGTTACTTAAAGTAAAGTTTTTAATTGATTCGCATTGATTTTTTATTCTTTTGTGAATCGAATTATTGTTATCAGCAGAACTGTTGGGTTACTTTTTTAACTCATCGGGAGTTTTTGAACCATAATATGGATACTAAGTACGTCCGAACAAGCGGCTCAAATTGCAGCACTAGTACCGGAGGGCTTGGATTAACGAACGATTAGTAGAAATTTAAATTTAAACTAGTCTATGGTTTCTAGAATATAGGCACAGAAGGTTTGTGGAGACAGGTTCTTACAGAAGGAGACATGGTACAGGCAGGACTCTAGCAACCACTGGTCGTGATGACCGATTTATTGTTACAATTACTTCCCTGCGAAATCGTTTCCTCACGTCAGTTAACATCAAAACAGAGCTTAATGAAGGGCGTGGAGTAATGTAAGTGCAAGAACAATAAGAAGGAGGTTAAAAGAAGCGCATATCACCCCTTTTAAACCAACAAATGGTCCAAAGTTCTATAGCTCACAAACAAGCACGCTAAAGATTTGCGCGTGATCACCTAAATTGGACAGAAGAGCAATGGGCCTCCGTATTGTTCACGGACGTGTGTAGGAGTTTTGTGACTTATTATTTATTGAAATTTGTATTAATTTTCATTTCTATTTAGACAAAACATCGAAGAAATGTGTTAAATATGAGAAAAACAAACCGGAGTGGAGCTCGGGAAATTATTTTTAAAGTTTATCATCAATGTTTGTTAGTACATCAAACTGGACAAATTTAATCAAATATGGATGATATTTATGCTTGAAAAGTTGCTAAAACAAGTAATTAATCATGCTCTGTTTGTTTTTATCTACCAGAAGTTACAAATTTACTAAGTAAACGATTTTAAGACTAAAATGAGGATTGTTTACATTGCGCATTTATGGGTTAAATTTCAAATATAAGTAGACCATATTGTAGTGCGACTAGCACAGTTTTGATACTTTAGGTGATTTAATTTACCGCTGATTTCAAAAATGATTTATGTCATGTTCGGAATTAAAATTAGTGCTATCCATCTTCTGATAGAAATTACAAAGGTATTATTATTTTTAATCTTTCAGGAAAATGTGAGAGTAAGCCCTTTATCACAGAGGTTCCTAACCTGGGGGTAATTAGCCTCGCAGGGGTAAAACGGAGATTCTAGGGGGGTAACACGGGATGGCACGAAATAGTATTAAAATAACAATAAACAAAAATAAACAAAATACTTAATAGATTAATTATGAGATGCGCGTTGACTGAAACCGAACCAAATATTGTCAAAGTTGCGAATGCAAAGCAATTTCACATTAGTTAACTCCGAGATTTATATATTACTCTTTTATCTATCTATTATCTAAACGTGCAGTTTCTTACATGATAATCATATTTTAGTTCGAATTTGTGCGGTTTTAATTATTTTAAATTAGCTAGGGGTAAAATCATGGGCGTACCCAGCTTCTTAGCCTAGGTAAAAGTCAGGCCTAGGGGTGGGCAAGTCCTGCCTAGGAGAGGGAAAGCCAAATTTTTAGAGTGAGTAATCTTTCTGCGTTATAGTCGGACACGGTTTTTTTTTTTGGCAAATACACCGTATATTTTGTCAATGTCTACAGCGTGGTTTATTTAAAAGTTAGAGATAAGTCCTCATCTATACTTTATTTAGTAATCATGGGAGTTCATACGTGTTCTGGGAGATTTCCAGGGCTGCCCCCCTTTGTTACGTCCATGGGTAAAATTAATTCCCATACTTGTTCACAGGGGTAGTGACATTGAAAAGGTTAGGAACCACTGCTTTATCAAGATATATTTGAGTTAGTTATTCGCTTAAGTGAAGGTAACAGGCTGATGACAGCAGTAGCGCCAGTAGCGGAGACGTTGTTAGTGACGCAGCTGACGATGAAAATACTTTTTAACGAAGAATATTTGGAATAAGATGATGAAAGCAATTACATATTCTGTTTTGGAACACTTTTCATTGGTAAAAACACGTTAAAACATATATGTAATAATAAATATGTATGTTTTTTTTTTTTGTTTTACACATTTAATTTAAAGGCCAGAGACCATAGATTGCTGTTTTCATTAAAACCAGTGTTGCTTCTACTACAAAATAATGTGCTAGTATCAAAATGATTTCTGTCACACTAACAGGGTTGCTATTTGCACAACCGCAGCGCCCTCATTTATTTTCACGACTTTATAGACAAATTGAAAGTATAAGCGCGGTCGACTAACTTTAGAGGATGAAGAAAGAAGTGATCGCCCTTTGACGGCTGTTACAGAAGAAAAGGTGCTAGCAGTGAAACATTTGATCCAAGACAATAGACGAATTACATACCAAGAAATTTAGCATAAACTGCAGATTGGATAATGAAGTCTTCACGAGATTCTACACGTGCATCTTCGATTGCGGAGGATAGTTTCACGCTGGGTACCCCACAATCTCGCCGATGCTCAGAAGCAGGTACGGGTGGAATGGTGCCATGATGTGTTAGACAAATTTGAAGCAGGCTTGTCTCGGCGTGTTTACGACATCGTTACAGGTGATAATCTTGGATTTATCAATACTTAGTGTCAATTCCTTTACGAAACCAAAGAAGCATTAACGCTGAATGGTATACTACCAAATGCTTGTCAGAAGTTATCTCTGTTGTGAGCAACAAGAGACCAAACACAGGGCTCCGCGGGTTTCTGCTTCACCACGACAATGCGCCCGCCCAAACTGCAATCAAAACGAGGGACTTTCTGGACAGTACACCGATCAAACTACTGGGTCACCCTCCCTACAGCCCTGGCCTAGCACGGTGTGACTTCTTCTCAGGGGCGTAGCTACCGCCGTATCTGCCGTATCAATTATACGGGGCCCCCGGGCCACGGGGGCCCCCAACTCGCATAAGTAATATATCAAAATCAAATTCACAAATGACCTCTGCACACTGCGCGCGACGAGCGACGGGTGACGAGCGATATGCAATGAGAGCTCTGATTTCCGAACGGTTCCGGGGGAAGCGAAGTTCTCAAATTTTGGAAAAAGGGGCAGACAGATAATTATGATGAATAAATATTTCTATTAATTTTATGCATTTTTTTTCTTTTGTGAGAATTCTTTACCCTTCCTAAGGCCCCTTTGGGGGCCCCCAAACAAATTTTTATACGGGGCCCCGGTAAGGCACGCTACGCTTCTGCTTCTTCTTAATCCCTAAAACACATTCATTTCTTGACTTTATACACAGAACATACGTGGCATTCATGGATCTTCATCCACGAATGCCAATTGAAATCTATTGTACGATTCGTCTGGTTTCAGGCGACATTTGAAATCGTAAAAAATCATAGTGCGAAAATGGTCTCGACGCAAATCCATTATTCAAAGAGACACGATATTTTTAATTAGCTAGCAAAAAAATGTGGAGGGAAGTTCTGAATTTGGAACGTGCCTATTATTAGTAATAAATCATATTTTTTTAAATAAATATTATAACTGGCCAGTTTCTCATACATAAAAACTTTTTATCGCAATACTTTCTGAGTGACCTGGTAGGTATATGGATAAATTAAGGACACATCCGCTCCTAATAAAGCCATACGAACAGTTACATAATTAGGTACCTACATATGAGAGTAAAGCCTACCTTAGTGGGTGGACAGACTCCACTCTTTGAGGAGAGCTTAGATGATTCAGGC
Organism: Sesamia inferens; assembly: GCA_037179545.1. Lineage (NCBI taxonomy): Eukaryota > Metazoa > Arthropoda > Insecta > Lepidoptera > Noctuidae > Sesamia > Sesamia inferens. The sequence goes on from CM073931.1 coordinate 20,195,194, forward strand.
ATTGTTAGGTGTGTTATGGTAGGCGTCCGTAGGAGTCCAGGTTGTTAATACAATCGGTATTAACAACCTGGACTTTTTTGTTCTCCGAGCGGGATCAGACCTCTAACGATCCCGGTCTGCAGCCTCCATTTGGCCTATCACAGTCTCAAAGAAGGAGGCAATTTTCCTCCGGCATACCTAACTCAGTCGATATAAGGGGTGTCTCTGACATCGACGCACAAACGAGTACAATGGATCCAGTACATGATTCTGGATCCCCCAGTGGTGGAATTTTTCGTCGGCATTTTCATGTAAGATTTTAAAGTAAAAATTAATTAATTCGCTAATTACACAAAAAAGCGCAATGAAAACAAATCTCGAAAAACTATCTTATCAGCTGGTTTAATAGAGTTCACATCAGGGATTAACGTCATACCTACAAACCCGCACGGCGGCACGCTTGCAACGTTCAAAGGCCGAGCCGACTCTTTTTTTTTAAAGATTGTTATTTCTGTAACCGTTCATTAACGACATAAATAACTATCATAATTTTATTAGTGGCTTGCGGTCTAGCCTTTTCGCGAAGTTTGCGTTACGATGTCAGATACACCCTGTATACCTACCGTAGAAGTCCTTTAAATAAAAACAACAAATTTAATATCTAATTAAGAATTTCTTTTTTTTTCACGACACGGTTGGTGCAGTGGCTGAGCATCCGACTGCTTCGCTGCGTTTCGCGGGTTCAGGAACAAATATTTGTATTACAGATTACAGGTAGTTGTTTCGGATCTGGCAGTTTGTGTATGTGAGTTTAAATGTTCGTAACCCACGATACAGGAGTATTCCCTAGTGTGGGGTAATGTTTTTAAAAAAGAAAAGAAAGAAACAAATTTTTCAATCATCAGAAGGTCTCGTAATTTACAAAGCTTATAATTTAATATTAGTCTCATTTCAGCCTTGTATCAAATGCGGAGCGCGTGAGGGAAAGGTAATTTCAGTAATTTGTGAAAATGTAGGTAAGGAAATTAGAGGTACAGACGGCAGCAGATTAAGCTACCCGAAACTGTCAAGTATTCCCAATCAACCTCGAGCCTTAATGCTTTTGAGATAAAGTTGATAATCTAATAAAGAAATCTGACAGATTGTAGTATTTATGTACATATTCCCCCTTATTCATAAAAACTTACGGACTTAAAGTTTCAAGTGTAATGAAAAGAGTACTATGTACTGGAACGCTGAAAAATGACAGCATTGTAAAATACAAGGTGTCTCAAAAGAAAGTTCACATTTAAATCTTTTTTTAAAAGAAAAGTCTTAGCTTTATTGAAAAAATGTTTATTTTATATTGAAGTACACTGTTTGGGAATTTATTTTTTAAAAATAACATCGTCCAAATGTAAACCGTTGCGCTCTCGGCATTCATTTAGTCTGGCACTAAAATTGCCTATGACAGCTCGGCAGGTAGTCTCCGTGATGGCTGCCATTTCATGACGGATATTTTCTTTTAATTGTGCCAGGGAAGTCGGTTTATTAGCGTAAACTTTTGATTTGACATAACCCCACAGGAAAAAATCCATAGGCGTTAAATCGGGACTCCGTGGAGGCCAATTTATGTCACCTCGCCTGGAGATTAATTTGTTCGGAAAAATTTCTCGAACTCGAGGCAGAGATCTGTTGGACGTGTGTGAAGTTGCTCCATCCTGCTGGAACCATGTTCTTTGGTTGTAACTAGGAAAGTTTTGCAGTTGGGGTACGAAAAACTCGTCTAACATCTCCACATAACGCTCTGAATTCACTGTGAGTGTGCGTCCCCTTCCATCTTCAAAAAAGTAAGGGCCGATAATTCCTCGCGCCGACATCGCTGCCCATACGGTGACTTTGGGTGAATGTAGCGGTTTCTGATGTTTTTGTTTTGGGTTGGTTGCACTCCAGTAACGACAATTTTGCTTCTTCTCTCTCTCTTTCTGTTTACATGCCCATTCAGGTGAAAATGGGCTTCATCGGAAAACAAGATGTTGGTGAACGTTGGAAAGCGCTCAATCATCTGATTTACAAAGGCAAGCCTCTGACCAGCATCTTGAGGCTTCAGTTCTTGCACTAACTGAATTTTGTACGGGTGCAGCTTTAAATCTTTGTGTAAAATGCGGCATAATGAAGATCTGTGCACATTTAAAGCAACAGCACGCTTCCGAATCGAGAGGTTTGGATCATCTCGAATAGACTGAGTAACACTGTCCACGTTTTCGGCTGTTCTTGATGTTCTTGGTCGCCCAGATTTTGGTTTCTCCAGAGTTGACCCAGTCTCTTCAAACTTCTCAACCCATTTTGCAATGAGACGAGTGTTAGGCGCATCATTTAAGTGACGAATATGTCGAATACTGCAGAATTTTCTACGCGCTACAGTCGCCGAATTACCGTTTTTGTAAAACTCACGTACGCACAACGCACGGTCCGCACCAGAGAAACGCTCCATAGCGACTAAATTCCCAAGAGCCAGACTACCGACTGACATACCCCCCGCGCCCCTCAGAATAGTTGCTTTCGCGTAATAAGATAAGCAAATGTGAACTTACTTTTGAGACACCTTGTATAAGAACAACTATGTTCGAATTTATAGAAGAGTCATTCAGCAAGCCAAAAGAGATGCCTTGATAAATAAATTGGATAATGCTACAGATATAACAAGATTGACGTGGAAAATTGTAAATGAAAGTACAAAGAAGACAACAAATAGGCAGTATAGGACTATAATATTAAAAATAGGCAATAAAGTGATAACTAATCCTCAGCAGGTCGCAAATCAATTCCTTGACACTTTTTTGTTGAAATCCTCTATGGGTGGCAAAGAAAAAGTAAGGGCAATGTCCTTCCTTTTCGAGACTACTAAAAGAGTAGATAGTGATTTAATTTTTTATCCGACGACACCGTCGGAAATCACAAAAATTGTTAGTAGGATGGACAATAAAAAATCTAGCGGTTTTGATGACTTACCAATTTCAATAATAAAGCAGAACGTGGACTTTTTGGCAGATCCTCTTTCTGGTTTTTTTAATAAATGTTTTGAAGAGTCAGTCTTCCCTGACCAGTTCAAACTGGCTAAAGTAATCCCAGTGTACAAGAAAGGCATGAAGACTGATCCAAAAAATTACCGACCTATATCCCTTCTGCCAACCTTATCCAAAATATTTGAGAAACTCGTTAAACAAAGGCTGATGGTACATTTGAATGTCAATAAAATAATTAATAAAAGACAATTTGGATACCAGAAAGGCGTTGGTTGTTCTGATGCAATAAACACTCTTATATACGACATAATTAATAAATTAAATGACAAAATGAAAGTGGCTGGACTATTTATCGACCTCAGCTCGGCTTTTGATACTATTGACTATGAATTATTACTGACTAAATTAGAACATTACGGTATCAGAGGCAATTCCTTAATTCTCTTAAGATCCTACTTACATAATAGAAGAATGTCTGTAGAAATTAAAAGCATCGATAGAAACAATCACGAAGTTGTATACACGTCTAAAATCACAAAGATACAACGTGGTGTACCTCAAGGTTCAATTTTGGGGCCTATCCTATTTATAATATTTACAAATGACTTGCTGAACTTTATGCATCACACTCAACCTAACGTAAAACTTGTCGTCTTTGCGGATGACACTAATATAATAATAGGGGCTAATGACTTAAAAGAATTGACCCAAGCTGTAAACGAAACACTTAAAAATCTAAACGATTGGTTTACAGCTAATAACCTTCTGCTAAATACAAATAAAACCAACATTACCTTATTCAAGACAACAACTCGTAAAAATGATAATCTAGACGTACAAATTAATGGAGACAAGATTGATTTAGTAGACAAAGTCAAATTCTTAGGTATTAACATAGATGTAAACTTAAATTGGAAACATGAGGTAGCTGCTATTGACTTTTCTATTTCATCAGCATGCTATGCACTCAGGAGCCTTAGAGATATTTTAGATTTAAAGCATCTAAAGGCTATATATTATGCGCTTATAGAAGCTAGATTGAGGTACAGCATCATGCTTTGGGGTAACAGCTACAACTATAATTGTCAGAAAGCGTTCATCTTACAGAAACGTGCTATAAGGACTTTAGTAAGGATCTCACAAACAGAATCATGTAGAGAGCATTTTAAAAAGTTGAATATTTTGACAGTACCAAGTTTATATATATTGGTTATACTTTGTTACTTTGCTAAGTATATTCATCAGTATGAATCACAAGAGGAACGTAAGGTAAGAGAAAGCACAAGAAGAAAGGAGTTTAAACACAAGTTGTCACCAAATTTTAACGTGGTCAGGCATTGCTCCAGATACCAAGCAGTTGAATTATTCAATAGGTTACCAACTGATTTGAAATTGTTAATATATAATAGTCATTTATTTAAAAATAAATTAAAAACCTTCTTGTTGGAAAGATGTTTATACTCAGTGTCAGAATTCATGTCAAATGATACAAAATAAATAAAGTACCAGTGAACACGCTTTCGACTGAATTCCTTAACTTTGACTGTAACATTATGCTTTGACTTTAACTATGCATTTGACATTATTTATTTATTTATTTATTTTTTAATTTTCTTGTAATCATATCTGACATTAGTTTGTATATCTATTGACATACTTATGTATAATTGATTGACTTGTTATATTTGTCTGTGATTATGTTTTATTTATATTCCAATTCGACATTTTTCATTTTTATAGCCGCATGTGGTATTTCTATTTTAATTTTTTTTATGCAATGTTCAACACAATGTAAAATTGTTATGAATAAATAAATGATGATGATGAACTGCTTAATGTTAACGAGTGATTAGCGATTCTTTAACCATACATTTTTGACCTTTTAACGTCACTTAACTGAAATCATCCTTTATGAATAAACACCACAGTGTTTAAGGGGTATATTCATAATCGATTTTTAAAGTTAAGTGACGTGCAAGCGTCTAAAATGTATATTTAAAAAATCGCTAATCACTAGTTAACTTTAAGCAGCGTTTATGAATAAGGGGGATTTAGTAGTAGTTTGATGTGCTGTCGTCTGTACCTATACATTTTTTGACGAATTGAGTTTGAGACTGAGATTAGACTGGGAATGTTATTAAAATTACGAGAATTCTTTTTTTCTTTCTTATTTGGCTTCGTACGGTTTGTGCATTTAGCCAATGTCACGCAAGACGGCCGCGTGAACCGTCTTACGAAGGAGGTTTGAGGTAAAGTCATGATGTGGCCACTATGCTGCGATATTTCACTGTTCTTTATGAATTATTTACTGAATGACTTTTTACTACATAAATCACGCACTTTTATTTAGTAAACAACACATAAATAATTTTATGAAAAATGAGCATGACATTCAGCTTGACTTTCTCGACAAAAACCCCATTACGAGAATTGGTGATAATTTCATTCGAGGAAAGAATTAGAAATTTAAAAAAATACTTATTTTAATTTATAAAAAAAACTGTCAAAGGTCAATTTTGTTTCTCTAATAAAAGTTATCTGGAGGTGGAAAAATCATAACAGCTGAGGCCGTTCTATGACTGGTTAAAAAGGGATACTGCTAGTCATCCTGTATAGCTCCATCTTTGTCTAACAATGGAACAACGATGGTTTCAATACGTTATAGTTACTTGGCTATTTGCCGTCAATCAGGTTAACGACAAATGACATTGTCGGATGGTTGTGAATAGCTAGCCAGGACAAGTGTACCTATACGTACACACGGCTATAAATGAAGCTATGCACATCTAGTTGTAGGTACCTGAGGGGCAATCGCGTTGAAATAATTCAACCAAAACAGAACTGGATCACAACCAAACCATAACTTTTGTTATGTTTCGTATCGCGCTAACGGTTTAACCATAACTGGATCACAATTGGAACGTAACCGCTGTCAAATAAAAAAGTTGAAATAAAGCTAACTTTTCTAGGCCAAACTTATGTCTAAACCAGTAGTTCCCAAACTTATTTTTCTCGTGGACCACTTTCAAAATTTTACTGGTTTCGGTGGACCCCCTGCTGCTACATTTCTACCACATTCTTAAAGTCGCCAAAAAATAAAAATTGTGTCACTTCTGAGTTCTGTCCCTATATTCCGATATGTAAAATAAAAACGAAAAATGGTACATTTTATATCACTTTATTTATTAAAAGAATAGAATTACAAGAAAAAAATATTAAGGTAATATAGGTTCAGGTTATAATTTTAATTAATGGGAAGGATGTATCTGATGGAGTGTCAGCAAACGATCAATGTTTGGCTTTATTTTTGTCAGCAATAACCGCAAATCCCCCCGCTCTGTGATGTTTAATTTGCTCCTTTTTTTTGTTAAGAGGTTTGTAACGGCACTAAAACTCCTTTCGACAAGGTATGACGAGGGAAAAGCTATTAAAAATTTCCTTGCGATTTCCCACAGTCCAGGATATTTTTCGGGTATTTCTGCTTGCAGCCAAAATGTTGGGTAGCCTTTTCTAAATTTCACCTTCAGCTCCTCATTAGTGCTTAGCTCGAGCAGCTCCTCTTGTAATACAACATTGGCCACTTCCGTTTCATCAAATGGATTTATGATCCATGGTGGTATATCCATCGTCAGTATATCTTCAAACCTGGTTTTGAAGTCATCATGCAGGGCACTTAAATGTTGACTGTAGGTATGGATATCCTCATCAATACATTTTACCTGCGACAAGTTTGGAAATTGAGAGAATTCGCGCCGACTAATGTTTTGCTTCATAAATTTCAATTTCCCAAGAAAAGCCGAAATTATCTCCTTTGTTTTTATTAAATTCAGGCTGTACCCTTGTAACTGCAAGTTAATATCATTAAATTTTTTAAACAAATCTGTCAAATACGCAATGTCTGCTTTGAATTTGATCAAGCTTTCTTTTAAATCTGGATCTCTACTTTCTAAGAACTCTAATATGGAATCGAAAACAGAGTAAAATCTCGTTAAGCATGCACCTTTCGACAACCAGCGTACTTCGGTATGTAAGAGCAGTCGTTGGAAGTCTTCATCATTTTCGTCGCACAATTGAGCAAATAAACGCGTATTCAATGCATTGCTTCTGATTTTGTTGACAGCTTTTATTACAAAATGAAGAGATTGGTTCAACCTGTCACTTAAATGTTTTGCCACAAGATGTTGTCGGTGGATTGCGCAATGAATAGCTGAAGGCCTGGTATAATTCTTTTGAGATGACTTATAAACCCACGATATCGCCCGACCATTGCAGGAGCTCCGCCTGTTGCCACTGAAATAATGTTTGTAAATGGGATCGATTTTTCCGTAAAAAAATTACTCAGGACATAGTGTCAGTCTCCAAAGTTCTGGCAAATAGCAATTCTTCGTGAATTTCTTCCTCAACAATAAATCGGACATATGCCAATAGTAATGCTTCATTACTGGGTAACGTTGACTCGTCCAGTTGTATAGAAAAATGAGGTTTTTGCAGATGATTGCACAAAAAGCTTTCGATATCAGAGCTCATTTCATCAATGCGTCTTTGTACAGTATTGTTACTTAATGGGATTCTATTTAGTACGTCAAATGGAGATTTGTGCAAAACAGTTTTTAAAACCTCTTCAACAGCGGGTAAAATTAATTGTTCTCCGATAGTGTGCGGTTTTCCAGATTTTGCTATAAGTAATGAGATATTGTAAGATGCCCGCAAGCCATCATCGTTACTTTGAGATGTTGAAGCGAACATACTGTGCACGGTGGGTCTCTTTCCATATTTTTCTTTCAATGTTTGAAAATATTTTAAATCTTTACCTATTTTATCAGTATGACACCTTTTTAGATGATCTTCGAGCTTTGATGGTTTCATAGAGTCATTGCTCAAAACTTTGTTGCATAATAGGCACATGGGCAATTGTTTGTCTGCCTCTGATGGAACAAAACCATATTTCAAATAATCGCCACTATATTGTCGACATTTTTTCTTTGCTGTAGCCATGTTTCGTGTCAGTTACCTTACCTGTAAAAAAAATATTTTAGTAACCAAGTTTTTTTCTGAATATAGGTATCACACCGCAGCCTTTGTCTGCACGCGGAAATAGAATTACGGCTTGTAAAGGGACCAAGTAATAAACCGCTGAGACAAATACAGACGTTTTCACAAAACGGTATCAATTTTAAAGTACATAATTTACCACTAATTTTTAATAGTATAAATAAAAATTGGTGTACTCAGTATCGAATACTGATCATATTTGTGTAGGAAAAAATAAAAGTCGAAATCCCAAAATTGTCCACAAAAACGATAACTAAAATTTTATTAAATCAATGAATTCACGCGCTCCGTGTATTTGCGTATTTTTTTGTCTGCGGCTTCATTGTTAAAACGTGACAAACTGGCATCGAAGTTCAAGCCCCGCCCTTTTCCCGTCGCCCGCGCACCGCTCGCTCTTTCCGAAAAGGAATAGTTTTGATAAAATAGTTACATCAAAATCAATTTAAAATGATTATGAAATTACTGTTTTATAAAATTAGTAGTTATTTGCAAGAAAAATTACAAAATTAATTGCTCTGCAATATTGCTTATTCGGCCTTTTTAGAGAGGCAGTGCTTCTCTCGTGAAAAAACAATTGAATAAAACGTGCTGTGTTTGTCTTCAAATCGAAAGAGGACAATTAAAATATTTGTAAGTTACTAAGTTACCTATCTATACAGGCCGTTGTGATCAACCGACTAGTACACGTAAACAAAATACTTAAGTACTATAACAAAAAAAAAAGGTTACTTACTTTTCTCCGGCACTAGCAAACACAGATATAAATTTTCTCACAACTTTTTTTTCCAAATTCCGCCTTTTTTCGAAATTCCGGAAACGAATGAATGCGTTTGCCTTTGGCATCAAGTATTTATAGTGGTGATCAAGTTCATGTCTGAACAAGCATTAAGCATTGTCGGGCGGATAGCGCTTTGCAAGTCTGTACACGAAATTGTACGTAATATCGAATACGCAAGTTTGGACAAGTAACAATCGCTTGCCTTATTAAAATATTATCTGCTTAGATAGGTACTTAAAACAATGTAGGTAGGCCCTTATAAAAACTATGCTTACATTTTTGCTCTTTACTATCAAAAGCAGATAAATTTTCGTGGATCCCCATTAACATCTTATGGACCCCCATTTTTTGTTCACGCCTACATAGACCCCCAGCAAGTCTCCCGTGGACCCCTGGGGGTCCACCTGGACCACTTTGGGAACCACTGGTCTAAACGATTAGATTTACTTATATTTAATTGATTTAGTTTTAATTATTATATCCGATGAAATGTATCACTCATACCTACATTGGTTTTACTTCAACCGTAGTTAAAACTTTAGCGCGTTACGAAATGTGATCTAAACTAAACCATAACTTTAACTGGATTAGATACGAACAAGAGTTGAACTTCTACTGTTTTATTTAGCGCGATTACCCCCCTGACCTAGCATTGTATAGGACTTTTCGTACAATGAAAAGCCAGGTCATAGTCATAGGTAACTACTAGTGATAAGTATACCTAATTATAGCTTGATGTGTACCTGTATGTATTATCTAGGTGGGACGCCTCTCACTGGCAACCATGGTACGAGCCATGGTTGAAAGTGAGACGGCATGGGAGGCTGCCGCCTCCTTCTGCGAGACCGTCCTCTTGCAGAAGGAGGCTGCGGAGAGGGAGCGGGAAGAGGACGTACTTGCCGCTCCCCTCCGGCGTAGACGGGTGGGGCGAAGAAGGCGGGGGACGAACCCCCGCCTCCTTTAGCCCCAGGGTGTGACCAGCGCGTGCGGGTAGCTCCCGCACGTGCATTGCACAACGGTCACCACGTCTGGGGATTATTCCGTTACCGGGTAATCCCCCTTTGGCGCGGAAACCGGCCCTACAGGGGAGGGCCGGCAAGCCCTGAGGGTGTCACGGAGTACTTGGCCTTCGGGTCGGCCCCGTGACACTCTCAACACAGGGCCCGACGGTAACCGGGTGGTTTTAGTGGGTATTCCCGGCTACGGCCGGGCGAGTCCCACACACGCTCGTCGCCTAGCTAGCGACGGGTATGGTGCGTAAAGGCATTTCCACTCGAGAAAAAAAAAAAAAAAAAAAAAAAAAAAAAAAAAAAAAAAAAGGTATCACCTATATTTTGCCGTTATTCGTCTCAAAGAAGTCAATATACTTCTAATAAAACCTTATATCTTCTGACTTGAGTTCCGAGAGAGCTCCTATTACTTATCAATAGCTATAACGTATTTTCCTGTGATTTTCGCGCGTGAAATTGAAATTGTCTCAGAGGGCGGCGTGTCGGGTAAATATTATCCAAGGATTTATCCCATATCACCCCGAAGGAGTCTTAGGCACTTTTTCGCTGGTTTTCTTGTGAAGGCCTTTCACTCATAAGCCGAAATATATCATTAGCTAGATATCTTTACTCCGTTGAAAATAACATTAGACATAGGTATAAGAAAACCTTTTTTACTATCCGTTTAATCAATTTTGAGTTTTAGTATGTTGGAACAAACAAACAAATGCTGGCTGCAGTAAATAAGTTGGTTTTTTACCCGACTGCCAGGAAGGGTTACCTATGTTTTTAGCGCGTATCTTTTATGTAATATTCTTAATTACTTTGTACCTATCTCCAGAATCGGTTTTTTTGCGAACTTTAGTGGTATCGTTAGATTTATCTTAATAGTATTCTTAGATAGATGACATTAGAAAAAAACAAACTGGCGGATGTTTGACGCCATATTGTGAGGTAAAAAAAGAAAAAAATCTACCAAACCTATCGATTGGGGTAACAAAATGAAGGATTTTAAACTCTGATTCTAAATATGTGTATAACATATTAATAAATAAGAAAACTAAAAAGATAGAATTAAAAAAATATTATAAAAACTCGCCAGCATAAAACTCTAACGAACTGAAAAGACAGAAACAAGTTGAACAATCGCAGTTGGGGGACCTCTTAGCTTAGCTAGATGTTTATCTATCCAACACTTGTTAACGACTTTTTGCTTTTAATGCCGTCCTTATACCTACAGATCTAATTTTAACATGTATAGAGTTTAGATATAACGTATTATTTCTACAACACTATTTAAATTATTGTTTCTGTGTCATAATTAATTTTTCGATGCGGTTGAGCCGGAATTTCCATATCTTATTTTAGCTCTACAACATTTTGTTTAATCCTAAAACCCCCTCTTATCATAAAGAACGTGTCAAGTTCCTTCATGACACACATAATAGATACCGGAGGTCATCGGAGAACCTAATGATACTAGAGATGCCGATGCAGTCCACTAGTTTCTGTGATAAATCCTTTACTGTACAAGACAAGGAATGACTTTCCCGTGTCCGTAAGGCGTGCTTAAACTCTGTCCACTTTTAAAACGATAAAAAAGCATTTTCTCTCTCTTTAAACATATAATTCGATAGTTTAAAGTATTTAGTTCGCTTAGCGATAAGACCGCCCATATTGTCACCCTTTGTAAAGTCTTTGTATTTATGTTCTGTAATTTATATGGCGTAGAGACGGCATGTCAAGCTACTACAATGTGTCACATTTTCTTCATTAGATTTTAAATTTTATCATTAAGGCATTAAAGCTCAAGGTTGATTGGGAATATTTGACAGTTTCGGGTAGCTTGACCTGCTGTCACCCGTACCTGTCTACGTATACAAGAAATATACCTACCCATCTAATTATTCTTACATAAACGCAGGTTATTTTCAGGTAAGTACACTTCTGGACACATCTATTGGCCCACCTTGCATTTTCAGTTTCGTTTGGTCCTAGGTAAAATTTTATATTAGGTCGAGCAAAAAATTTTTATGCAGTTTTGAACCTGGCACACTCATAATTTCATTCAATAGTCTTTTTTGAATTTCGAACACAGAATTTAAAGAAACAAAAGACAATTTGGAGCCTGTTTGTTGATATCAAACAATCGAATACTAAGAAAACTTGATTTTATTGGTTTACTTGGATTTAATTCTTGAAAAAGTGATTGATATCTTTGGTTTTGCAACAAACATTACTAATTCTTAACATTAAGGTGAGGTTCTATCAATAATCTATGGATGCTTCACCTGAAGGCGCCGCCCAAGCTGTGGCACTTATTCAGGCCGGACACAGACAAGGAAATGTGAGTGCTCAACTTAGTTTAAGTCGATCTGCGGTCCGAAATGTTTATCGGAGGTACCTAGAGACTGGCGGCTTTGTTCGTCGCCACGGAAGGCCACGATCTCGGGTCACAACTGAAAGGCAGGATCGATTCATCGTGACGACCGGCTTGAGAAATCGTCACCTTACCTCCATTGAGATACAAAACCAACTTCGCGACTTCCACGGAGTATCTGTGAATGCTCGAACTGTTCGGAGAAGGTTAAAAGAACGCGATATGGTACCACACAAGCCAGCTAATGGGCCCAAACTAACGCAAGCACACCGAACAGCGCGCCTTCATTTCGCACGCACTCATTTAAATTGGACACAGCAAGATTGGAGCCGTGTACTCTTTTCTGATGAGTTTAAAATTGTGTTACATGGCGATGATAGAAGGAAGAAAGTCTACCGAGGTAAGGGAGAGCGTTTAGCACAATGCCGCTTTGAAGAGAGGGTTGCTTATGGCGGTGGCTCATGGACTGTCTGGGGCGGTATATGCGCGAGCGGCAAAACTCAACTAGTGGTTGTTACAGGACCACGGCTGCCAACATTAAATGCTGAAAGGTACATTCGTGAGTGTTTAGAACCTCACGTGATACCATACGCGGTCTATGTGGCCCCAAATTTCCTTTTTATGCATGATAATGCAAGCAGGGGCGTGCACAGAGATTTTCTTGAAGGTATGCATAGATATACCTACTACCCAAATCTCTGTGCTTATATATGGTAAAACTTAAAAAACGTAACGTAGACGTAGTTTCAATTTAACATAGTCGCGTACTTTTTCGCATGTCAACATTGAATTGATGTTTGTGCGTGGCTACAATGAACATCTAAGTATGTGATTGATGATAAGAACAAGTCAAATAAATGATATACGTGGGGTGTTAGGTATTTTTTTTGCCCAAATGAATACAATGAAATCATCATCTCAGGGTTAATACCAGTCGCATCCAAAGCTTTGGAATCTGGGGTCCGTTTTTCCAGTCTAATTGCTGATTTTGGCAAAATTTCGACATTTTCCGTGAAGCGACTGCCGTCTGACTTGTGGGCTCCAACAACCCGTAACGACTGCCACTAGATGTTCGTATGGCAACCGAAACCAACGGCTTAACGGGCTTTCCGAGGCACGACCAGACCAGTGCAAATATTCATACTCATGCATACAAATATTTACACTGCGCGAGGATCGAACCCGCGCCTCCTTACGCAGCGGCCGCGTTCGCTACCGCTACGCCATGGAGGCTGTCAAAATACAATGAAATGGTATTACTAACTGAACTGTAAATAAGTAATAATTTATTTCTCAAAAAACTAAAAAAATATACACACATCAAAAGTGTCTAGGGATCAACATATATTTTTGCAATAACTTTTCTCCTGATTGATATTAATTAAAATTTTCTTTAAGGATTCATCAAATAAAGTGTTTTCGTTTGTCACAGTAACGATAAACCAAGTTACCTTTGCATTAATAAAGAAATTTGCCATTTTCCTAATAAAGGGATATTTGACATTTGAACCACTAACACAAAAGTTCGAAAAAAAGACTGAAATAACAGTTTTCTCTAAAATTTTATTGGGTAACTTAAACAATTAATAATCCGTGTTTCTACCGCGAACACTAACAACACACGAACATCGGTTTGGCATACTCAAAATGAGTTCATCCAAATCACGCTGTGGAATGGCCGCCCATGTTCGTTGCAACAACAAAAAAAGGTCTTCTTGCGACTGGATACCCTCCATATTCGGCAGAGCTCTTCTCTGTAGCATATCCCATGCATGCTCAATCGGGTTCAAGTCTGGCGACTGAGCAGGCCAGGGCAGGGCATTGATGTTAGCTGCGGCGAGAGTCTGTCTTACAACTCTTGCGGTGTGCGGTCGTGCATTATCATGCATTAACTGAAATAAGGGACCGATTTGCACTTGTAGAGGAACGATGACGTCTGATACAATCGTCTCAGCATAAATTTGAGCGTTGAGGTTGCCTCTGATCCAAATCAACTCAGTTCTTCCGCCGATCCAAATACCCGCCCATACCATGATGGTTCCACCACTATAAGGATGAACTTCCTGGCAGGATTTTAATCGCTGTTGGCGTCCAGGGGTTCTCCAGTGTCGTATACGTCTTGTATCCGGTCTCATACCAAAACGAGACTCATCAGAAAAGCACACGAAACGCCATTGTTCTGCTGCCCAATTTCTGTGTTCAAGAGCCCATTGATATCGAATCCTACGATTGTGCATTGCTATAGGTGGTACCCGTAGCGGTCTTCGGGAATGAAGGTTCACTTCATGCAAGCGGTTTCTGACTGTTTGGTCGCTAATTAAGTTCCCTGAAGAGTGATGAAGCCTCACGGCTAACATCATGGAGGTTATTGTTGGAGCTCTTCGAGTTAAGATTTGAATGTATCGGTCTTGTCTCCGTGTGGTGCAGCGATACCGTCCTCCATGGCGCTCAGCCACGGTACCAGTGCTTCGGTAACGTGTCCAAAGTCGACTGATAACACTGTGACTTGTATTCAGAGCTAAAGCCACAGTACGTTGCCGGGAACCAGCTTGTATCATTCCCACGGCTCTGAGCATTTCTTCCCTGCTTAAATGACGTCACCGCTCCATAATAACGTTGGTTTTAATCAGTAGTAGGGAAACAGTAGCACTAATAATGTCTTCAATGCGTTGTATGTTTTTATAGGGAAAATATTGACAGCTGATTTTCATCTTTTACTCGAATTTGATTCACAGTTCCTGATTCAAATTATGAAATGCACCAAAAAGGATCCATATAAATTTATAAAATCATAAATTTATTACAAAGCCACATCTCAATCTCAAGAAATCCGCATAAAAATGCTTGATCCCTAGACACTTTTGATGTGTGTATTTATAACGCGCCTATCTATTTTTAAATAACTCTGTAAAAATTAAATATATATAAAATCGTTGTGAAATCGCTAAAAGTTCTTTTAAAATGGAAATATAGACAAATCTTTCATAAATATGCGTAATGCACTACTCATTGGAATCATAACTATTAAATTTTGCTAATTTGTAAACTTCAGGAAAATTATTACAATATAAAGTATAGTATTGAAATTCAAAAGCAAGTAGGTTGAAAAACGTAAGGTCTTTTAAGTTTTTATAACGACGAACTGTCAATGCCGTGTTTTAAAATAATATACACCTACACGAGAAACAAAACAATTTATTTGTGTGTACACACTAATTACATTTTCGGCCACGACGGAGGGTGCAAATGGAAACTATAATCACTTATACTACATTTATTATAGTTACATTACATGGTAACTCTTAAATCTACTTAACCTAAGTGCGAATGCCTCCGAAGTTAGGACGACACTGCTACACTCTACTATCCTACATTATGTCTAACGCTTAATAATGCCCCTGCCTCTCGAGATTCCTCTATATATGTGTTTTATCGTGGTGACGTCTAATGATTGATGATTTAGCGATTCGCGGCTGGGCACGAGGCGGCGACACGAGGAGACGACTCAGCCGTTGGGATGTTGTAATACTCCGCATAGCTTCAGTTGCATGAAAATAGGTATAATATCCTGATTCGGCTGATTTGGGCCTCGTGACAAGGTGCTGGTCACGTTGAGGGGACATGTGTTGGTACCGATACGTAACATCTCCACCCTCAGAACAGCAACTATTCGAAGACTAACGTCGAGAATATTGCTGGTACATGTCTCTTATCTGTGGTTGATTCTGCATCTTCATTTCGATGATTTTCAGGATTATGATTTTCAGGATTCTAATTCATTGACTGTGGCATTGTTCCATGGCTTCTTCGGTCAGTGTGAGTTTTGTGGGTCGGCATGATTTCTTCAGAGATTGGCTGTAGATGAGTCCTTGGATACAGTTCAGATGTCCTGTCGTTGGTTCATGGTTGACTCCTTCTTCGCAGAGATGATACTGGTTGAACTTCGGGCATTCTGCCTGTATGTACTTGAAGACTTTCCCATTGGTTGCAGTGAAAGGATAGGGAGGAATAAAAGTATACATATGTTTATTGGGGACTATTGCTAACCTATATAGTTGAAACTTATCAGGGGAAATTACTGGGGATTTAAATATAGAAAGAAAGAAAGAAACTTTTTATGATAAATTGAATATAATATGATTAAATATGATAACTATCTTTTTATCTGTATAGTATAGCCAAGTTTTATAATTGTGTAATATTCTTTTAGATCTGCATCTAATAATTGATCTGAGCCATATATAGATTTCAATCGATTGGTCATATTAATTAAGTTGTCTATACTTAACATGCTATGATGAGTGCTCGAGGCACATATAAAAGCTCTATCTTCTAGGTATTTCTAGAAATAAATCGTCGGTACTATCACTAATTACACCTAACAGCTGGGCAAATTTTGCGTATCTAATAAGATCAGATGCGGCAGAAGCTTTTTCATCTAAAAGTAACCCTAAAGTACTATTAACTCGCTCTTGATTTGACACTATTTTTGAAAGTACGTTACTGGGTCGTGACATCCAGACTATGTTAAGACTGATATACTCATTTAACTCCGATAATATCTTATCATCATTGGCTTCTATAAGTTTTATGGCGTTATTATAAGTTTGGGCATCCGACTGATCTAAGTTACCGATAATGCTTTTTATTACGGGACATAAACTGTCTACGGGACCTCGCTTACTACGATTGGGTTCTAGCGTTTTTAACTTAAGCCTAATTTTAGTGACTACCTAATTTAGCGTCAATGGTTTTTTCGTTTGGCTTTCGGAGGTCTACTACTAGCCTCCCTTTCTGTCTCCCTGAGGCGTCAGCCGTCTTTAGGACAACCCAAATAGGGGAGCTCCAGGTAGAACTAAATTAGTTATCGGACACACGATGTCATTAAGTTAGTCTTTTCCTCGACATTTCAATGAACTGTACGCAAGCGAGATAGAACCTTTTTAACGCGCTTAAGGTCTTGTTCGGTGCTAGTGCTGAGTGCACTTTTTTAAATACGCTTTAATGCAGAAGTATGGACGCCAGCAGGTCAACCTACCCAAAACTGTCAAACTTTCCCAATCAAACTTGAACCATAATGCTTTAGCGATAAAGTTGAAAATTAATTGATGTGCGGTGGCTGTACCTACCTGTGCATTGACGCGATGTCAATAATTTGAATTCATTACGTTTTTATTAAAAGTGCACTAACTCATTTTTTCGACAAATTGTCATTGTTCATAAGACATACATATTTTTAAAATACATTATAGTCTCTAATTTTGTATTCATAAAATTGTGCCTTATGCTACACTTTTAACTACACTTTAGGGAAAAATTAGATTAGAATTACGTAAATTGAGCTCTGAGTTGCTCAGCCGTTTTTTATCTGTTTTGTTTACTGTTAATTTAAGCTTTATTTTGTGCATTTCGATGGTCCTAAGCCCATAAAAGTATGAAGGAAAAATTGGAATTACTCTGCAAATAACAGCTAATTCGAACCTGATAAAATAGCGATCTCTTGAATGAAAAATAAAGGGTGTTGATCTAAGGTATTAGGCTGCGTAGTGAACATGCAGGCGGCGCGGGCGAGCGGGGGCTGCCTGTGATGTTCCCGCCGTCCGCACTCCGCCGAACATGAATGGCAGCGCACGCTGTGACCATAACATCGATTTCAAAATAAACATCTTTCGTTATAATTTTTTTTTTGTACTGAAACATATCAAAGGAATAATATTTTTATCTATAAAACTTATTTAACTATAAGTTGACAAAGGTTGCACAATGATAAAGAAATATCCTGTTTAGATAGGTACTAGGTACCTATTAAGTACCGAAGGGATTGAAGTAATAATGACGGTGATATCTTTTATTAGAATAAAAATAAGATAAAAGGACCATAGGTATCTTGGCGTATAAAGGATGGTCAAACGTAATATTTATGCCGTATTCCATCGGGTTTTTAATTTCTACAATGCCTATGTAATCGGTAACGCGAGTAATGCAATTATAGTGTATTGCTGAGCAATCGAAACATCGCTGTCTCGATTATAAGTAGGAATATTAATTAATTTTATTCAAGATTTACAATAAGTAATTATTTAGGCTAAGATTTGATTTTATAATTGCAGTTTTAATGATCAATTGCAAAAATTAACTTGAAACGGGATGCGGTGTCAGCGCGATGGAAGTAGGTGTTCGGCAACACAAGGCGTCGACTCAGCAGAGTGCGGTGGTTGCAGTTTTATGTGGAAACATCCGTTTGACGTAAATAGCAATCATGTCGCTATGCAGCTGATTTGGTGTAGGCAGAACACGTAACATAATTACGGGAATGGTTTCTTGATAATTAGGTTTTCTACAGTGATATAAACGTATGAGTAGGTATGGTGGCAAAAATCCGTAATCTGTGTTCCGGTAAGCAATTCTAGACCATTGAAATAATTATGGAATCTATAGATGAACAACTTAACATTTACAGGGTTATTAAATTCATTAAAATGCGGGATAGTAATGAAATGGTTATGCTTACTAGTTACGCGAGCATAGACTAGATATTCTGATCGGGTTTAGATGAAGTATACGCTTGTGGAGCGTCTGGACATTTAGCGTTAGATTGAGAGTTATCCTGTACGTATTGGTAATAATTTGGGTCGTTTTGATCGTGGTTGTAATACTCGGAATAGTCCTATTTATCGGTCTGAAAGAGACAGATTTCATCCTACTTTTTTGTGGATCAAAATCTTGTCTTAATAATTATAATATAATATAGGTTATTAATAAATATAATATAGGTAAAAGGGAAGGACAAGGTAGCAACACTTGAAGAAGGGTTCAAGGACTTACATAAACATGGTTTTCTTCGTTGTCTCGATGCCTGGATACGCCTTCAGTTGCGCCAGTTTTCTAATTCGGAGGATAATGGCTATAAGAGGCTTTCCTGGGTAGCTTGCTGCTGATCTGCACCTTTTCGCGAATGGCTTGGGCCTTGCTCATATTTATCGGTGTCATCTGCTTCTGGTGGCTCTGGAGGAGGAAGACTTCCTGGATGCTGCGCCGTATGATGGGCCTGCGCCGGCGGGGTAGTTATTCTGCGTACTAAATTATTCTAATTATAATATATTACTATATTTTCTTTTTATGTTTTTTTTTTTTTTACGTTGGATGATTTTTGATTCCAATTGCGCTATCGATGTGTGGATATCCTCTGCTGTGGCTTCACGTAGATTCTGGATACTCGTACGGTGCTTGATAGCGACCCGGGTAGCTCGCGATCACAAATATCGATGTTAGATAATTTTAACGCGCTCGCGAACCGTCCCGCGAGTATCCTACCGACTGCGCCAATTACATTTTCGGCCACGACGGAGGGTGCAAATGGAAACTATAATCACTTATACTACATTTATTATAGTTACATTACATGGTAACTCTTAAATCTACTTAACCTAAGTGCGAATGCCTCCGAAGTTAGGACGACACTGCTACACTCTACTATCCTACATTATGTCTAACGCTTAATAATGCCCCTGCCTCTCGAGATTCCTCTATATATGTGTTTTATCGTGGTGACGTCTAATGATTGATGATTTAGCGATTCGCGGCTGGGCACGAGGTGGCGACATGAGGAGACGACTCAGCCGTTGGGATGTTGTAATACTCCGCATAGCTTCAGTTGCATGAAAATAGGTATAATATCCTGATTCGGCTGATTTGGGCCTCGTGACAAGGTGCTGGTCACGTTGAGGGGACATGTGTTGGTACCGATACGTAACACACTACACAGCCTGCTACCTGCAACCACATATAATTATCATAATACTTTTTATAAAGGCAACCTTTCTTTTGTGTTAAACCAAAAACTCTAAAATAAATGAATATTTAATTCCGCTTAAAACAACCAATATAGGTACATATTTAACCAAATACACCAATAAATAATGAAACAACATAAGCTGCTAAAATAAAAAGGTATTTGAACGAACAAAAATCATGCTATATTTCTGATCTTCTTAAATTCGTCGCATTATTAGAAGCTGTGCTTATCGTGCCCTTAAAAGCCAATGAAATTTCACGCACACGTACACAACAATTTAGGCACACAAGCAAATAATTTTATACAAAGACAGATATGGAAGAGGCACATTTTGTTAGTGCTTACGCCGCTATGAGAAGTGGCGCGGCCGTCGCGACGAAGGCCAGTGATATTTCGTAGTTAGCACTAGGCCCAATAGATGGCAGTGTTCTCACTAACTGATTAACAAAGTCTTTTAGTTTTAAGTTTGTAGTTTATAAATTATTATATATTTTTTTAGAAAACTATTAGGGTATGCAGAGCTTTTCTGCTTGTATGGAGCGCACGCGCCTGAATGCAAGAGCCGATATGGCCGGCATCGTCAGAGAATATCTTCGGGATGTGAACATCACAGTTATGGCCTGGCCAGCCAGAAGCCCAGACATGAACCCCATTGAGCGCATGCGGGACGAGCTAAAAAGACGTGTTAGGGCTCGTCAGCCAGTTGCCCAGACGATGCACGAGTTGAAAACTGCCATAGAAGAAGAATGGGAGATGATCCCTCAAAATTTCATAGAGCGGTTGATAAACTCTATGCTTAATCGTATGAGAGCTGTGATAGATGCCCATGGAGGCAACATGCAAATTAAACCTTTATTTGATAAAACATGTTTTTTATTCAAAAATCAATTGCCTTTAATAAGGCGCATATCCGACTTGTTAGGCGTAGCTCCATGTCGTATGGTATTCTGAATTCAAATTTAAAACAATACGATCGAAAAAGATGGTAAAATGTATCAGGTTTAAAACTGCATCAATAGTTTTTGTTCAACCTAGCAATCATATTTCGGTAGGGGTCATCGAAACCTAAACTCTAAGGTGGGCCAATAGATGTGTCCAGAAGTGTATTTAACTACTTTCCCACCTACCAGGGGGATACACAATCGCGCTAAAATACTTCAACCAAAACAGAATTGGATCGCAACCAAACCATAACTTTTGTTATGTTTCGTATCGCACTAACGGTTTAACCGTAACTGGATCGCAATTGGAACGTAACCGTTGTCAAATGACAAAGTTGAAACAAAGCCGACTTTCTCTATGCCATGTCAAACTTACGTCGGCGTAGTTACCACCCACCAGACAAAGTCATGCCGCCAAGCGATTCGTCGTGTTCCGGCATGATGTCTGGTGAAGCCGTACGGAGGACGGGTCTGAGCAGTTGTGTTGCGATGTGTGCCGGGCTCGATGCGGCAAATGTTGTTGTGTCGGGAGTTTGGTCGTGGAGGGTAGCGGGATCCGAAGCACGGTGCTCCGCTGGCCGACCGCAGGTAGTTGGGGGCCCAAGTAGTGTGCCAGCCACACACGAAAGGCTGCCCCGCCAACTGCGAAAAATCCCAGGGTGGCCCCATCGTGCCGGTTGGCGACCGGACGAGAGGACCCGATGGCGATCCCTGGGGGGGTTCGGGCGTCCCCGCAGTCTCCAGATCAATCTCCCACTGGCGCAGCATCGTTGGTAGTGTTGTTGGGTTTATCATTGCATCACCTCGCTCAACTGCCGTCTTCCTTCCTATTCACTCAGTTTATCAAAATGAAAAGTTTTAAAAGAAAAGTAGGTGTGCACAGCGGGCGCACGTCCTCTCATTTAAAGTGCACCTCTCAAACATTCGAGGTCTGCACTCCAATATCGATGCAGTCCATCACCACCTTGAGACTGAAAAGCCCCACCTACTTTTCTTGACGGAGACCCAGATCAGATGTCCGTCTGATGCGGCATACCTCAACTACCCGGGATACTCTTTGGAGCATCATTTCCTGCAGCGTGCCGGGGTCTGTGTGTATGTCCGCAATGATATCTGTTGCCGGCGTCTCCGTCACCTCGAAGACTCTCATCTATCGTCCTTATGGCTGTTGGTTGACACTGGTGTGGACAAAATTGTCTACACCTGTGTCTATCGATCGCACAGCGGTGACCAGGAGACAACTCGACTATTTGACCACCTCAGTGTGTCTGCTGACAATGTACTGCATCAGCACCCTGACGCACAGTTCGTCGCTCTGGGGGACTTTAATGCCTGCCACCAAGACTGGCTTTTCCCATACCAGAGGACCGACCACGCTGGGAGAGAAGCGCGAAACTTTGCGCTATCAATGGGCCTTTCCCAGCTGGTGGAAGAAGCGACTAGGGTGCCTGATGTGGCTGGTCATACCGCCAATTGTCTGGACCTTCTGCTGACCACTGATCCGGACAGATGTGTCGTTACAGTTTCCTCACCGTTAGGAACTTCAGACCACTGTCTGGTGAAGTCTGTGACGTCCTTCTCCCCACCTGATTGCGACTCGCGTGGTGAGCGGCGAATATGGCGTTACAAGTCAGCAGATTGGGATGAGATGCGCCACTTCTTTGCATCTTATCCTTGGCAGCAGGTCTGCTTCTCTTCTAGCAATCCATCGAGCTGTGCGGACGCTATAACCGACGTGGTGTGTCAAGCTATGGAGTATTTTATCCCCTTCAGTGACGTGCCCGTCGGTGGCTCGGCTCGCCCATGGTTTAACGCCGACTGTGTTCAAGCTGAACAGCGTAAGCACACGGCATTCCTCGCCTGGGTTGACGCTCGTGACCGCAGAGCTCTGGATCTAAGCTCAAAGAAGAGAGCCTTTAACCGTGCTGCCAAGTCCTACAAAAAGGCGCTTAAGAAGGCTCGCTTCGTCCGCATTACTAACATTGGTAACAAGCTCTCTGCGCACCCTTCCGGTAGCAGATCTTTCTGGTCCCTAGCCAAATCGGTCGAGGCGAACTTCTGTCGGCCCACACTGCCTCCGCTGGTTAGGCCTGATGGAGCACTGGCCCATACGGCGAGAGAGAAAGCAGGTCTCTTTGCATCTCTCTTTGCCCATAGTTCGCGTCTTGACACTGGCAATGCTACTCCACCTAATTTACCTCATTGCGGAACTTCAATGCCGGAGGTTCGCATTAGAAACAAGGAGGTTCTGAGAGTATTGTGTCGTCTGGACGTGAATAAGGCTAGTGGTCCAGATGGTATACCAGCGATTGTTCTTAAGGCTTGTGCGCCCGAGTTGTCTCCTGTATTGACGCGCCTGTATCGCCTCTCATTTAGGACTGGTATAGTGCCCAAGTCCTGGAAGCTTGCCAACGTGCAGCCCGTGCCCAAAAAGGGTAGTCGTGCCGATCCTACCAACTATCGGCCGATTTCAATAACCTCCATACTCTGCAAGATTATGGAGCGTGTATTGAACTCGCGCCTCTTGGCATACCTGCAAGGTAACGATCTCCTCAGTGACCGACAGTACGGTTTTCGACGCAATCGGTCAACTGGGGACCTACTAGTGTATGCCACTCACTTGTGGGGCGAGGCCCTCGAGAAAAATGGGGAAGCGATTGCCGTCTCCCTTGATGTCTCGAAGGCCTTCGACCGGGTATGGCACGCTGGCCTTTTGAGTAAGCTTCCAGCGTACGGCATTTCCGCTGGCCTGACTGGCTGGGTAAAAGACTTCCTGACTGAACGGTCCCTCCGAGTTGTTGTCGACGGATGTTCATCTGAGCCCATGTCGACCAATGCCGGTGTTCCTCAGGGGTCTGTTCTCTCTGCAACTCTGTTCCTGCTGCATATTAATGATCTGCTGATGCCCGGTATCTATGGGTATGCAGATGACAGCACAGTTGTGGAGAGATACCTGCCGGAAGCTCGGGCTAGTAAGGAAACAATCCGGTCCGAAAGAGAGGCCATGGTAGAGCGTGTGAGTGCTGCACTGCAGGCAGTCTCCGAATGGGGCAATGCCAATCTTGTAGCATTCAATGCCGCCAAAACACAGGCGTGTCTTTTCACCGCCAAAAGGAGCCCGTTCACGCTGGCTCCTACTTTTCAGAATGTATCCTTGGAGTGTACCGACCGCCTTCAGCTTTTGGGAGTTGAGATTTCCTCGAGCCTTAACTTTGGGCAGTTCATTGAGTCCAAGGCCAGGGTGGCTGCCAGAAAACTAGGCGTCATCGCGAAGGTCCGGCGGTACTTCACACCTGGGCAGCTTCTAATTTTATACAAAGCACAGGTCCGTTCGTGTGTGGAGTACTGCAGCCACATTTGGGCTGGTGCTGCGAAATGTCACCTTGCCACTTTGGATTCGGTGGAGAGGCGTGCGAAGAGGCTGATTGGCGACCCAGACTTAACTCGAAACGGTCTCCAAAGCCTGGAGCACAGGCGTAGAGTGGCCAGCCTTTCGGTCTTCTATAGGATGCATTCTGGTGAGTGTGCAAGGGAATTGCATGATTTAATTCCCCCATCTCCGTTCCATCATCGGACGACCCGTCGTACGGCGAGTTTCCACCCTTACGTTGTTGACACCACTGCGATCCGGACGAAGCGTTTTGCTTCCTCCTTTATACCGCGTACATCGAGGGACTGGAACAATTTGCCGGCGTCGGTGTTTCCGTCACATTACGATTTGAGTGTCTTCAAGGCTAGAGTGAATAGGCTCTTAATAAACTAGCGCGCTTTACCATCAACGATCGCGTCACTGCTTACCATCAGGCGGGATTGCGGTCAAGCGCTGGTTTATAATTTATAAAAAAAAAAATAAAAAAAAATATAATTGATTTAGTTTTAATTATTATATCTGATGAAATGTATCACTCATACCTACATTGATTTTACTTCAACCGAAGTTGAAACTTTAGCGCGATACGAAATATGATCGAAACTAAACGATAACTTTAATTGGATTAGATACGAACAAGAGTTGAACTTCTACTCTTTTATTTAGCGCGATTACCCCCCTTCAGAGTAACGTCGTATCATACTACCAGTAGCAACAGGTTTCATTTTGACTGTTCAACAATATAATGTTTTGACAGCTCTAGTTCAGTTTAGTTCATTGCATTGTTTACGTTATTGAGCAAACACATTTTCGAACATATGGATCATTGGATTAACAATATGCTTCGAAATGATTCAAATTGAGGGTAATATGTTACACAATTAGGGTGCTAACCATAGTTAACGTATGCATCTATGTGTATTATATACAGATACACATAGCTACTTAGGTATTTGTCCATAACTTATGCGAAGGTTAAAGTCGCTAGTAAAGCACAAGTGTTTACTTCAATGAAGCACTCCTGCAAAATTGAGATGCGACATTGAATTTCCATTACCGAAGAATAAGTTATGGAGGGCGAAAGTGCGCTCCGAATTTTAATAGCTCCCTATTATGTTAAGTGTTTATGTACCTAGGTGTTGAGAATAACTTGTAAGTACTCAATTATAAAGGTAGGTAACAACACAATTTTAACAACCTGTAGGCATGTGCCTACACCGCTTAAAGTGTCGCCCCTTGCACAATTTATTCATTTCTTCTATTATAGATACCTATCTGAATTTTTATGATGTATATAGTATAAACATACGTATCTATCTACAAGCTACCTACTTTCAATGTATGCCCTTTATAAGCGGTCTACTTGAAGGCATTATGCCTTCAAGTATATCTGTATGTAGTAGTATCTATAATAGAAGAAATGAATAAATTGTACACGTAAACCATTCGATACAGGTTGTTCAGCTTGGGTGGAGCACCGCAGCGTCCTCACCGTGATTACTGGCGATTGCGGCAGGCCGTCACCTCTTTCTAAGCAGTAATGCTTGCAAAAGAACAGCGGAGCACGCGAGGTAGAGGCATACTCTCCCTTACGTTGTCACGTCGTCATTTGAGTTGAGATGAAATGTTACGAGTTGTGAGCTTGTTAGAAAATAGTACTATACAACGCGTCGTTCCTGAGGCCCTACAGGCTAATGGAGATGCAATCTCTGCGCTCTAACGCGCCTATTCAACTCCCGACCACCATAGGCGCGGGCTTAAAGGTAAGAACCTAGCCCTGTTTGACGGCGCGTAGTGTTCCAGGTAAGCCTCAAAGAGATGTCAGCACATCGTGACACGTTCCACGAGGACCGATGCCTGCCAGGGTCGTGGGTTGATCGAAAAAGATAAAGGCTGGGTTAAAAAGTAAAAGGCTGACACGTCCTTCCGCTTCGCCCAAAAATGGGGAGAGGTCATTTGATGAATTCAAACAAAAAGAGCATATTTACGGTTGAATTGATTAACCTCCTCCTTTTTAAGTCTGAAAAGGCATAATATGGACATAGACATACCTACTTAATTTTTGATAGCATTATAGCATCATGTGTATGTGTGCATATATAGCTTAACACGAGCTGATGGTGCCGTGGCAGACTACGTAGAAGACGGTAGCACGAGCTAAGCACTTAAAAGCAAATGAGTAGGTATGTACCTACCTAGTGTGTCTCTATCCAAATTTGGATTAGACCAATCTTCACAGGCGTAGGGTAGCCAGTCGCTAGTTGTATAACTAGCGGTAGAAACTACAGAAAGCCACTTTCTATGATCATTACATATTGCCTTTGCTTTGTTTACGTTCATATAGCTGCACTCTAATTACTATCAATTTGAATTATTCTGATAATCCACAACGTAAATTATGTACGTAATGAATGTAGTTAAACTGTAAGAATCAAACTCATTGCTACTAATATTGTGTTATTACTCTACACGGACGCGTTTCGAGTAGGTACGGACGACAGCATTTCAAGCTACTAAAATCTGTCAGATTTTTTTATTGGATTTTCAACTTTATTTCTAAAACGTTAAGGCTCAAAGTTGATTGGGAATATGTGACAGTTTCGGGTAGCATGACCAGTAGGCCTAGTACGAGTTTTCAATACGAAACTCGATCGTCGATATCGAGCGCGTTAGGCGCTCTCATTGGTTGAGAGTTCTTGCGACCTTGAAGCGGGTCAATCGCTGAATCAAACGCGCTCGATATCGACGATCGAGTTTCGTAATGAAAACTCATACTAGGCCTACTGCTGTCCTCCGTACATTCTACATAAGTGCCTAACCTTTTCTAAGAAAATCACCAATAAGGTCACTATATTCTTATATCCTCTAGGAGCCTCCCTTTCCGGCGTTTCCACTCACATCTGCTTAGTAAATACGAATAGATCGTTAGTCCCCTTTCATTCGTCCTCTCAATATGACCAATTAAACCACCAAAGCATACTTTTTCCAATTAAAAAGCTTTTCCTCTCTTTTCCATTATTTACGTAGGTCAAATTTTATCAATAAGTAGGTATTATGTTCGATAACAGCTCGAAGCTCCTGGAAATATAGAATCGCTCAATCGAATCGATTTCGATTTCAATAATACATTTAAGACGATTGCTTGCGGTTCAAAAGTACATTGGATTGAATGCCGCGCCCGGCCTTTATTTCTAATATAGGTACCAATTTTGAATTTAATCGATTCTGAAACGATACTGATTTTGATAGCCAATTAATTATAAATGAATAACCTGGTATGCCGCGAAGCATATGGCACTCTTATAATATACTTTATTTTATTGTTCTTAGAGTTGGTTTTGACTTGCGTAGGTCGTGTTAGCATTTCATTTAGGTTGAAGGTAGTATGTCATAGAACAGTATTTATGTGCTCAGTGCGTTAGTTTAGATATTATATTATTAGTTGAGTGATAGGTGGTGATTACGCTCAATCCTTCTCTGTATTAGAGGAGACCTGTGCCCAGCAGTGGGATGATAAAAAGGGTGATGATGATAGGTAGGAATGTGAAGAAAAACAAAAGAAAGAAAGAAAATACATTTATTTAGCATAGAGTAAAAGACACACAATAGGTACATCAAATAAAGACAACCATTAAAAAAGTTAAAAATAGTAATAAAAAACGAGTGTGCTTATGACCACACGACTGAAGTGAAACTTCTTTCGCTACATCTGTATGTATGTATATATATATATATATATACAGCATGTTACGAAAACCCTGTCCGACCCGTGAAGGTGTTGTTAGGTATCGATAACTGATTCTACTAATGCATACAAAACCGGGCTTTACTTAAAAAAAAAATCCCCCTAAAAAAAATTAATATTATTTCGCAAAAGGAGGTAACTTATTAAATGTGCGTTGACCACCCTTCGCCTGCCGACCGCGGGGGGCGGGCGGCAGGACCCGCGGCACGTGGCCGCATCGCTATTCGCTCATAATAATACCGGTGTTGTCACTTTTTAAAAATTACCAAATTTCGGGGAAATTGGAATTAATTCGTTGGAAAAAAAGATTATTTCAAAATTCATTTGTATTGGTACTATGATGAATACGTAAAATTTTATATTATATTTGGTCATGTGTTTACCTAACCTCTATTATCCTTATGGGTCGGACAGGGTTTTCGTAACATACTGTATATATATATATATGTGTGTACAATATATACATGTATATATGTAAATGTATACATAAAAATATGTAAATTTATTTCATGGTTTCATTGGTAAATTAATATTTTTGCATAGATCTTCTATTTTTATTGAAAAAAAAAAAAAAACTCGTAGACCTTGTAGTACCAAGCTCGCGCCACGGGCGCCTCTGTGCTTATATCCCCCACTTAACTTCCGTTCGCCTTGCCCGATCACTTTTCGTAACGCTTACGTCACGCGTTCGCCAGCTTACTCCCCAAGTCAAGCGTGCGTAAAGAATTTTCACTTCAATAAAATAATGTAAAATATGAAAAAAACAAAAATGTAGAAAACTGGTAGGAATGTGTGTCTCCCGGCTGAGCCAAAAAGGCCCAGTTAAGCAAAAATGCCAGACATTTGTATACATAGACAATATCAACTGGATCTGATGTGTGAGGTGACGGATGTAAAACAGCTTTATCCAAGTTAAGCAAGCAAGTTATGTGGACCTACTACATACCTGACGGTCGATTCTGTTATAAGTAAGGTGATGCGAGCTTAGAATGAGCAGTCAATCTCAATAGTGTTAATCCCTAGTATCTACCTATTAGTTGAATGACAGTTTACTCCACGTTCACTTCAGGGAAGTTTTCACGGCGGGATGAATACAGAATGGGCTACAGTTTTCATATATATTTTTTTATTTATATATGCCCATTATCTTCTTTTGTTTTGACAACCAAGTAGAATAGCAAGCTCATAACTTATGATACTGCACAAGTGTTTCAGGTTTCGCATAAACAAAAAATAATGCTGAACTTATATTAAGATTGATTGAAAAATTGTTATTTTAATATCAAGAACTTTTTTTGTATATGAACTGGCTAGATATTACAGTATTTAATGAGGCCATTTATACTGTCGTAAAATTGACTATACAGGGATTTTTGTTTTTTCTAGTGCGCAAAAAATGGGTGGCTCAGAATCAATAACAGAAGAAATCAGCATCATTAGTTTAAAAAAAATCACGTTTTTAACGGCCCTAAAATCAGCAAATGATAGACACCAATTATTCTTATCAATATCGTATTATATAAAAGCCGCGTGCGCGGGCCCGGTTTGTACTGCGCGCTGCCGCCGCCCCTACCCTGCGTGCCCTTGTAGGGTCCGTAGGCTCGTAGCTCGTTGCGACACCGCACGACAGTGACTCACGCACGATGGTGTGTTTCAATATTTCGCTCGTAAACTTCGCTGCCACAGTTAACGGGCTCGCGTTTACGAATTGTGAATCTCTTAAAAACATGTGATTTTTATTTGTGGAGTGAAGTCAAACGTCAGGTGTATGTGGAAGAGGCTCAAAGCCTAGGTGACCTAAAATCTAGGATTATAAAGCTTTTGACGAAGTGAAATATGACACTAGTGTTTTAAGTAAACTAATTGACAATTTACTTAAACGTGCACATTTAAGCCTACAAAGAGGTGAACTACATTTTGAACAATTATTAAAATACAGTGATTGAATTAAAATTGATTGACATTATTTAGAGGTAAGGATTTTTTTTACTGTTTTGATTGAACTTTATTGTACACAAGTAGTTGATTCCAATTTTTTAAATACGCCTTAATGCAGAAGTATGGACGCCAGCAGGTCAACCTACCCGAAACTGTCAAACTTTCCCAATCAAACTTGAACTATAATGCTTTAGCGATAAAGTTGAAAATCGATGATGATTGATGTGCGGCGACTGTACCTACCTATGCATTGAAGCGATGTCAATAATTTGAATTCATTACGTTTTTATTAAAAGTGCACTTACTCATTTATTCAACAAACGCTAGTCCTTAACGCGTTGTTCATAAGACATAGTTTTTAAAGTATGTACATTATAGTCTCTAATTTTGTATCCATAAAATTTTGCCTTATGAGCTACACTTTAAGGAAAAATTAGGTTAGAATTACATACATTGAGCTCTGAGTTGCTCAGCCGTTTTTTATCTGTTTTGTTTATTGTTAATCGAAGCTTTATTTTCTGCATTTCGATGGTCCTAAGCTCATAAAAGTATGAAGGAAAAATTGGAATTACTCTGCAAATAACAGCTAATTCGAACCTGATAAAATAGCAATCTCTTGAATGAAAAATAAAGGGTGTTGATCTAAGGTATTAGGCCGCGTAGTGAACATGCGGGCGGCGCGGGCGAGCGGGGGCTGCCTGTGATGTTCCCGCCGTCCGCACTCCGCCGAACATGAATGGCAGCGCACGCGGTGACCATAACATCGATTTCAAATTAAACATCTTTCGTTATCAATTTTTTTTTTGTACTAAAACATATCAAAGTAATAATATTGTTATCTATAAAACTTATTTAACAATAAGTTGACAAAGGTTGTCCAATGGATAAAAAATTATCCTGTTTAGATAGGTACTAGGTACCTATTAAGTACCGAAGGCATTGAAGTATTAATGACTGTGATATCTTTTATTAGAATAAAAATAAGACAAAAGAACCATAGACATATACTAATGGGCATGCCGTACTAGTATAATCTGCAGTATTTTTTTTGATTTGAAAAGAGTGAGAGAGATGGCGTATGCTTTCGGTCTAGCACTATCTTTTTCCTCATAGATGATTGATGATTTTGAGAGGGATAAATATAGACGAAACTTCGTTTCATCTCTTTCTTTCGGAGTGCCACAATTCTCATCTATAAGGCATGTCCATTACTACGTATATATGTCGATGAAAAGGACTGCTAAAGGCCTGTAGTTATACTTCTGTAAACTAGTCTAACAAAGTTACACATTACTGGAGAGAAATTTCAGCTTGTGGCTACTACTTATGATCTGCTAAAACCATTACGGTTCCAGTGTCAGACAAAGATGGAGCTATGCATAGCTCCGTTGTGAATAAGGGATAACTCTATTCATCCTGTAGGATCATACCGGATGAATAGCGTCCCGTGGTTTAATGATGGATGATGAATCCATCATTAAACCGTTGTGAATATACATAGGTGCTAGGAGCCCCTGTTCAATTATTTATTAAATCGTAAATCATAGATTAATCTTCATTCTCAAAGGGACCATCCTTTGAGAGTACGAAAATAAGCTAGCTAATACTCTGTCCATTAGGATAACCATTTATGACAGATCGAAACACTGAGCTTATTATAAAGTAGTAAATGCCTTAGAAATTAGACCGTACCTGTAGCCATGTTGAAGCCTTTGTAAGCGATAAATAAATTACATTATTTTTCTAAGTTAGTCGATTTGTGGAGGTATGATGAGCAGCGTGTAAAGCTCACTCATCCTCCATTGAAAAGGGAGGATCCTCCGACCAGACTGGGATTGTCTGGCGGCCACTTTGCCCGCCGGTTGATGTCGCGAACTTGTATGCGTGCTAGTTGCACAGAAAACTCTAATTGCGAGATGCAGGACTCGCGTGACGTCAGTATGATGCATTGTTCGCATGTTGCGTTGTAGGAACTGCTACAGATGTACTTAATTGTTAGTTCCGAGCAATTTTCCAGTAAAAAGAGGTTGTGGGTATCATTTTGCGAATTTTTGTTCTAACGGTCCTGTAGACTGTGGCAAAGAGGAAATTGCACTGAAGTTAGATCTATAGCCATAATAGATGCATGCATAACAGGCATTATAAATGCTAACATTTATGGGATCCTGAAAACTTTAAACCACGTGGGGAAACTTACTAATAAGTTTTCTCACCTAGTTATATATATCCGGGTACGGAGTCATTAATTAATATACATATTATTATCCTCTACATTTCTGTATTCCAACAAGCAGAAAGTTCTGGGAATATGTATGTCTGAAACTAACAACATTATTGTAACACCTGCTTTCTATACAAACCTACCTATTTACAAATATGTACCTATCTATCTATTACTATCAATTTCAGATAATATTTTTATTATTAACATTTTTTTTTAAATAAAAGTTGGTCCATATTAGGAATTACCCCTGTATCGTGGGTGCGTTTACTAATACTTAAATTCACATAGGTACACTAACAGCCAGACTTGGAATAACTACCTGTAGGCCATACAAATAATTTGTTCCATGAGGGAATCGAACTCGCGATACGCAGCGTAGCAGTCGATAGACCTTAGTAATTGAAATAAGCAATACTTATGTCTATTCCGTCTTTTGTCACCATAGAAATGTATTCCTATTTCTATGAACGTCATTGTTTGACGATTTTTTTTGTTTCAGCCATTTAAATCCTTTTTTTTAGTTGGCATGGGAAATCATCGAATGATCTCTCCTGCTCTGGACGGAGCGGATGGGCGCGACAGACTTTTACTGACTAAAACCCACCCGTGTTTCTTCACTTGCCTGTGCGCCGTGGCCTCGGTTTATTTTTTAACCAACCCGCAACTCTGACCCAGGAGCCATCTGTCTTCGTGGACCCCGTCACGACGTGCTGACATCTCTTTGAGGCGCCCGTGAAACACAACGCCCCGTCGACTCGGGCCTGGTTTTTACCGGACGGTGAGCTGCCCACTGCTCACCGCTTGCAGGCCCGCGCTTATAGTGGCCGGGAGTTCCGTGTTGTCTCCCGACCAGGGCGTCTCCTGCGGCGACTAGTGGCACGTGGGCGCTGGGTTTCCCGCTCCCTCACACGCTCCGTTTACTCCCTTGCCAGCATCATGGCTTCGCAGAAGGAGGTGACTGCCTGTCATGCACTCTCGCTTCGGACCATGGCATGTCGATTACTGCCACGAGGACACGGCGGTGCTCTACCCAAGCCGGGCAGACGTCCACTGTATGCTCCACAGTATACTCAGGGCGATCCACACAATGGTACACCGTGGCGTTTTCTCCCGCCTTATCCGGAATAGGAACCTCCCGAAACAGCCGTGTCCGGTGAGGACCTACGTCAGGCGGAAGGTGAGGGCGCCGTGACGCCTCTCTAGGCACTGTTGTGGAGTGCCCAACCCATTTAAATCCTTAGTCTTGAAATCGGTTTATAAAACCTCTAAGATAGGTTGTATTACATTTCATTCCTTTAGGAAAAAGACTTATCTCTACAACCTCTGTCGATAGATAGTGTCTTAACTTATAATACGAAAGTAAGGTTGATTGTTTGTAATGTCATAACGGCTGAAGGATTTTGGACCATGACCTGGAGAAGAACATAGGCTTTTTTTTGTATACGTAAGGTAACAAAATGAGCAGTTAGGCTGGTAAAGCGGACCCTAGACTCCAAAGCTGAAAAGCTTCGGATACGACTGGCTGGTATTAACGCTGAGAT
The DNA here is from genome assembly GCA_037179545.1 of Sesamia inferens. Taxonomy (NCBI): domain Eukaryota; kingdom Metazoa; phylum Arthropoda; class Insecta; order Lepidoptera; family Noctuidae; genus Sesamia; species Sesamia inferens. The sequence goes on from CM073931.1 coordinate 20,228,931, forward strand.
GAAGAAGAACGTAAAGTAGGAAAATCGTCAGTAACAATGCGGTATATGATCATATTTATTTAAACGATCAGTAAAAAACCTACTTTTCTAAACAAAGAAATTCTTTGCCTCATATTTCTTCAATCTCAAATTACCTACTGGGACCAATTTACTTTTTCAAACAAGTTATTTAAAGTACTTTTGGGAAAATCTACATTATTGATTTTTTGCTCAGCTTGCGCCGGCAGTGATAAAACAGTAAAACTTTCCAAACTTGAGTATTTATTATTCAATGGCTCCGATTCCCTTATACGGGAGTACATCAAGCTACTACAGTCTATCAGATTTTTTTTATTGGATCTACTTTATCACTAAAGGCTTAAGGTTTATTGGGAATATTTGACAGTTTCGGGTAGCTTGACCTGCTGTCGTCCGTATACAAACTAAATTAAATTTAAGTTCAGTGCATCTTTTTAATTTTATTTCATTAAGAAAAGGTCAGAAAATAAAATATTAGTTTAGTCCAGCCAAACTAAGATATTCCATAGTTAGTTTACACGTGTTTAAAAACATGGCGTCTAAAAATACTCCAATTTACGTCAGACGTTGACTAATTTGACAAGATTAAATTAATATTTATCTTCCGTTCTTTTTTTAATGAAATAGAAATAATAAGGTGCACTGTAATTAAATTACATAAGTTAAGTTTATGAACAAGGGATTATTGGCTATTCAGTAATAGAAGTTGTTTTTAGGACTTGCCTATCCAAAAAATTAAGAATAAAGACTATACAGAGTAACTAATATTGATAACTAGAGATTAGATTACTTTGATATTTTAACATAGAAATAAGTGGCTTTATAGACTTAAATAAATAAATGATTACCACTTAATAGTACCTACAGGATATTGAGGTATGTACGACGTTGGGCACGCCACAAAAGCGGCGATAAGTGCCCTCTTTGAGGAGTGACTAGAGAGGCGCATGGCGCCCTCACTTTCCGCCGGACAAGGCTGTTTCGGGAGGTTCCTGTTCCGGATAAGGCGAGAGGAAATGCCGGGGTGTCACCACTGTGGGATCGCCCTGAGGACACGGTGGTCTGCCCGGCTTGGGTAGAGTACCGCCGTGTCCTCGTGGCGGCGGTGGTGATTTCTCGCGTCCGGTCCTGGTTCAGGCCATGATCCGGAGCGTGAGTGCATGGCAGGCCGTCACCTCCTTCTGCCAAGCAGTGATGCTGACAAGGGAGGAGGCGCAGCGCGTGAGGGAGAGGCAATCCCAGCGCCCTCACTTCTCTAGCCGCTGCAGGAGACGCCCTGGTCGGGAGACAACATCGGACACCCGACCACCGTATTTGCGGGCTTGCGGGCGAGAAGGACCAGGCCCGGGTCGACGGCGCGTTGTGTTTCACGCGCGCCTTAAGGAGATATCAGCACATGGTGACGGGGTCCACGAAGGCCGATGCCTCCTGGGTCATGGTTGCGGGTTGGTTAAAAAAGAAACCGTGGACCTGGCGCACAGGCAAGTGAAGAAACACGAGTGGGTTTTAGTCAGTAAAAGTCTGACACGTCTTTCCGCTCGGCCTAGATCAGGAGCGATCATTTGATGATTTGCCAACTAGAACAAAAAAAAGGGTGTCGTATGACGTCTACGCGACCGCAGTCGAGGGCATAAACAAGTTTGTTTTTATTATCAACGATTGCTATGAGTTCACGTTCGGCAGTGTAATTGCGTAACATACTTTCAGTAGCAATGGGTTTCATTTTGACAGTTCAACAACATTCATTGCGTTATTTAGGTTGTTGAGCAGACACACTTTCCGAACATATGGAGCAATGGTTTAGCAATTGGCTTCAGAATGATTCCAATATAATTTCCTCGATTCCCTTGAATATTAGTTATCAAATTAGTCCACCCCTGAAATAAATGGACGTAGTTTTACGTACGGTACGGAGGAGTCATTCTCGAAAACACCGTAACGGCCGAATCTGACGCCACACGGAGTTCAAGGCTAATTTTTTTGACGTGCAAGGTACCAGGGTAGCATAAAAGTGTAGGAGAAATCGAAACAATAAAAAAGCTCATTAATGATTATAAAATCACCATAATACATGAAAGAGGTTTTATTGTGCATAGTTTGTGGACGTGCAAAGTACCAGGGTATCACAAAAATGTAGGAGTTGACGTGAAAACGTCTATTAAATTGGTAAGGAGGAGTCATTCTCGAAAACACCGTAACGGCCGAATCTGACGCCACACGGAGTCCACGCCTACTTTACCCCCACCCCTAGAGCGAATAGACGTTGTCACGTTCAAATATCGGCAGTAGACGGAGTTCTACAGACAACAATTTTTTTTATCACATAAATTTTTGATAACGATTTGATTAAACTAATATTTTTTCTTCTGTCCTGTTTCTAACCATTGTACTTCAAAAACGAGCTGTCCGAGCAATTTACCAGCTCGGTGTCAGATTTTCTCTGAGAAATTTGTTTAAAGACATTGGTATTCTCACGGTTGCTTCACAGTTCATCTTAGCCAACATCTTATATGTTAGGCAAAATATTCACGTGTACACCAGAAACTGTGATATTCATAATATTAACACCAGAAATAAGGACAAACTGCGAGCCCCTTTTCACCGACTTCAAAAGGTTCATAACTCTTTTGTTGGGCTTGGTATAGCTTTTTATAACAAGATACCCTCTGCCTTGCTAGACTTGCCCTACAATGCATTTAAAGCACAAATTAAGTCCAGGCTTTGTTCAAAGGCATATTATTCCGTGAATGATTATTTAAATGACAAGAATAGCTGGTCGCTCTGATTAACTCAGGACAATGTTTGTGTTCTTTCTCAGTAATTAGCTTATTGATACGTTATATGAGTTCATATAATTTACTTTTTTACATTACATAAATATGTAAGCTGTCACGCCCTTTATGCCTGGGGCTTCTTAGTTAAGTAACAAGTTTTAGTTAATTACATTTTCATTTGAATATAAATATATTGTTTTGCTTTGCTGGTATTTTGGCGTGGTAGCTGGCATATGGTAAATAATTTCATTGTTGTATTTTATCGTATCGTTTGTTTACATAGTATTGTATAAAGACATGTTTTTTTAAAAATGAACAGACAGCTGTGCTGCTGGGGAGTTTGTTCCGCCACTTCTTCTTCCCAGCGAAAGCACTAGGAAGTGTCGATGGGTGGGCGTTTTTGGGGGACTGTCTTATGTAATATTGACGTTCAAAAAGTGCTGATTCTTAGCCTAGTTTGAATGAATGACTTTTGATTTTGATTTTGATTTTAACGAAACAGAAAGAAAAAGACGCACTGGAATTATAATTAGTAGGGTTTGTGAACACCGACACGGGCAGATTGCCTTGTTCACAAACTAAATTAATTATAAGTTCAGTGCATCTTTTTCTGTCTATTTCAATAAGAAAAGGATAGAATATAAAATTTTAGTTTAGACCTGTCAAATTAGTGCGATCCTGATATAAATTGATGTATTTTTGCTCGTCATGTTTATAATCGCCTCTTAACTGTCTATGGAGTATTTTAATTTGACAGAATTAAACTAAAATGTTATCTTCATCCTTTTCTTAATGAAGTAGAAAGAAGATGGATTTAACTTGAAATTAGTTTAGTTTGTGAACAAGAGAATCGACGCCAATATCAATAATATACAGTCACATTAGCGAATCCGAGGCACAGCTAAGCTTATTATTAGGTAAATTCACTAAATCTAGTCGGTTTGCATTTAAGCGGAAATTCCAGAGTTATTTTCTAAATAATGTTACATATGCACCTTAGGTCGATGGCATAAGGTTCAATATTGCGTGTCATGCAGCACGTAACTTTTATGCCGTATATCTCGAGACCTAGGCATTGTAGAGGTACAATGTAAAAACTCAGTGCTAGAACTAGGATGGTCTATCGAATGGTAGGTACAGGTTTCATCAATCTTGTCAACAAAGTGATTTTTGATGCCTTTTATATTTGTAAATTTTTATTGTTTTGATAAAACAAAAACTACGTGTCTAGTATTTTTTGGAAATCTGACTGACGGACTAATTAGTTTTTTTAGTCAATTACCCTATTTCTAGCGAACCTAAGCCTGTGAACTCGGTGCTCACGGAGTAATTGCGGGCCGCAGGCCGGGCAGTGACTACGTATATTGGCAACGAGAAGCCTCCTCCTGACCGTCCATAGACTAATATGTACATTTATTACTTCTTGGAGGTTGTTCTTAAGATCCACATACGAAGATTTGCGATTTCACAATGGGCGACTAACAAGAAAACGATCATCCCGTGGTTGGGTACACGGTTTTCTTCCAGAACCAGGCCTTCTCTCAACGGAACCAGTCTCCTGATATCGCTGCCAGGTCCTTTGGACCGTCGACCGACTAAAATTTAGCCTCCTAGCCACGACGCATTGGTTGCAACCTTCTTCAAGCAGCGCGATAATTTTGGTAGCTTTTACCACTTTATCTAGCATTTTTGATACAGCCAAACAGTAATAAATAAAGATTTGACAGCCGAGGATTTGAAATTAATGGAGAGAAATTGAATAAAGTTATGAAAGTCGATGTTATAGATAGTTCAATCCACGAAGACGCGCCCCACTATTTCTCCTAACCGTTTATAGTATATGTGTGCAAGCTTCCGTCAATGTTTGAGTGTTATCCGTACACAATAATTATCTATGAGTGCCCACCCACACTACAATAAATTAACTAATCAGGAGAGAGCGTCATGGTCAAAGTGAAAGATGCTCTACTTCAATTTTATACTCTTTACCCGACTGCAAGGAAAATTGAGGTGTGGATATTTTATGTGATTATTAGTTAATATACGATTATAATACCATTTTATATAATAATAGGAGGTAATTAGAGACATAAATGAAATACGTGAAAAAGTTTTATGGAACTTTTTTTATTGAAATAAAAATCGTCAATCACTAGTTTCAGAAATGTCTGATTCAGATTCTGAAGTATCACTGACATTTATAATAAAATTGAAATCAAGATCACAGTGTCTCATGTATTCGTCTTCTATTTTTTCCACGTGCTGACAAGTATTGAACCAGACATCTTTATTTACTCGATCAAATGCTTCATTTAAAATGGGCATAATCGAAGTGTAGTTTTGATTGATATTGCGGCTAGCAACGTCGTTTTTTACAATACCCCAAATGTTTTCGATTGGATTTAACTCTGGGTGATAAGGAGGCAGCCGAAGCACTGTGAATCCATATTCCTTTAATAATTCGTCAACTCTGTACTTGCGGAAGTTTTCTTTGTTTTTTAATATAAGGTCATAAAGTTCAGGCTTTTTGTAGGTTGGTAAAAAATGGATATTTTTTGCATTCAGCCAAGTCTGCATGTCTAATTTGTTGGAGTTGGATGTGGGTATTTTTTCCGAACTAGTATTGTGATAGGCTGCATTATCCAAGACTACCACGGCATCATTTGGGAGATTTGGTATTAGTTTCTCCTTAAGCCACTTTAAGTAATTATCCGAGTTCATATTATCGTGGTAGTCTCCGGATTTGATCTCTGCTCTGTACGTTAACAACGCATTTGGTACGAAACCCTCAGCACTTCCGGCATGTACTATAATTATGCGCACACCCTTTGTTAAATTTTGTTTCATTGCTGTTTTAGAGCCTTTGTCGGCCCAAGATTTTTTTTTGCACGTGGTTGGTATGAATATATGATTCATCTGTGTACACTATAGGTCTACCTGCATTACGAAAAGATTTTACCTGTTTTAAATATTTCAATCTTAACATTTGAATATCATGTTTTTCGGTTAGGACCTTCCTATTATTCTCAGTTTATCTCCATTTATAACCAAGCTTAAGTAACAATGTTCTTAGGGTGGTTCTACATCCATTAAATTGTATACGGTCTTTCAAAATAGTATTAAGTCGTGATAATGTTGGAAATTGATGATGTTCTTTATGGCAGTTTTGGATAGTTCTTCGGACTACACCAATATCAAATTTGTCTAAATTAATTTTTCGTGGTCTTACCCTTCTCTTCTTCATCGGTGATGTAAAAATAGAAGCACTTCTGCCTGCTAAATTCGAATGCGACGTACTCGCTTCATTTTTAGAATCAATATCCATTTCCGTAGTCGGCTCTGTTGTACGCTTTTCACTTTGGACTACAGAAACTATCGCATCCGTCTCCATAGTTATATTAGACTCCATAGTAGATACTGTAGTTTGCTTTATTGTCTCAGTATAAGCCTTTCTTTCGCGTAGAATTCTAGTCACTGTGCTTTCAGATATTCCAACAGCCTGTGCGGTTCTCCATCGAGCATCAGTGAGTTTTTCTGCAAAATTTTGACTTGCTTCTTTTTTCATGAAATCGTAAACTTTAGAAATAATTTCTCTTGCCTACAATTAAAAAAAAAATAAAAAGAAATAACATTAGTCTTACTTTTAAATATAAAATGAAGTCTAGTTAGTAAAATTTAATTTTGAATTAAACTACTTTTCTTTTATTATTTTATGTGTTTCGTAACAATAATTTACATACCTGGCTTTTAAGTACAACACGCTGAGATTTTTTCGACATTTAAAAAAAATATAAAGTAGAGCAACTTTCGTGTCGAGTCTGGATTTTTGAAATACAGGTTGTACTACTTGTGTGCATCGAACCACTGACGGTCCGTGACTGACGCTCGGAGAAAACTCCCCGCGCCCCGCGATCCCCTCAACCTAAAATTGGTGGGGCGCGTCTTCGTGGATTGAACTATCTATAACTTCTGGATCTTCGCGCCAAAAATGTAGGATAAAAAGGGGTTTTCTGTAAAAATGTGCATCAAATGAAAATTTTAATTTAGAACGTACTTTTTAAATACCACGGCATTTTTAAACCGGCCAGTAACGTGTACAAACCTTTTTGTATTGTATCTTTTTAAAGGTGAAAGAAAATCAAAACCGCCCGTTTTTTTTTTGCAAGTTTGAGTGTATTATATGTAAGTATTAATTTTGGATATAGTTTGTATGTGTATATAGCTTATTTAAGTATTAGTTTCACTAGTGTTAAGAGTATTTTTTCCTTGTCATTGTTTTCAACTAAAGCACCTGCCGTCTAATCTCTTCACCACCCATGGTTGGCTGGTAGAGAATGCCTAAGGCATTAAGTCCGCCTCTGTGCATTTATTTGTGCGAAAGTACTTATAAATAAATTCTTCGGTGGGATGCTGTTAGCAAAGCCCTTATAATCTTTTAAAACATTAATGGAACTTCATACCTATGGGTCGAAGGAAAACCTGTGTTACTACATTGGCCCCCAAAAGTAATTTGTCATTTTTCCACTACAGCTGTGACATGTCACATTAAGTTTCAAATGTTTATAAAGTTTTTATTGACTACTTATTAATCACAATCTTTATTTAATAAAAATAACCATCTTAACATTTTTTTTTATAAATAAGTAATACCTTATTATTACATATTTTTTTAAATAAAAAATCACGTGCACAATTCGCACATGGTAAAAAAAGAGTTATTGAACCTTTTGAAGTCAGTGAAAACGGAGCCCGTTTCTTGTGAGTCGCCCATTGAGAAATCGCAAATCTTCCTATGTGGATTTTAAGAACAACCTTCAAGAAGTAATAAATGTACATATTAGTCTATGGACGGTCAGGAGGAGGCTTCTCGTTGCCGAACGGTTCACTGACGGGGCATCAACATTTGGCATGGTTTATTGCTTAGGTGCTCGATTTTTTGTTTGAGATAGGGAATCATTAAATGACCTCTTCCGCTCTTGGTGGAGCGGAAGGGCGTGTCAAACTTTTACTGACTAAAACCGACCCGTGTTCCTTCACTTGCCTGTAGGCCAGCGCAACGGTTTCTTTTTTAAACAACCCGCAAACCTGACATAGGATGCTTCGGTCGTCGTGAATCCCGTCACAATGTGCTGACATCCCTTTGAGGCGCGCGTGAAACACAACGCGCCGTCTACTCGCGCCTGGTCCTTATCCGGCGGCGGACTTCCCACTGCTCACCGTCCGCACGCCCACGCCTAAGCTGGCCTGGAACTCGATGTTGTCTCTCGATCAGTAGGCCTAGTATGAGTTTTCATTACGCGTTTGACTCAGTGATTGGCCCGCTTCAACGTCGTAAGAAGCCTCAACCAATGAGAGCGCCAAACGCGCTCGATATCGACGAACGAGTTTCGTATTGAAAACTCATACTAGGCCTGCATGGCTTCTCCTGCGGCGGCTAGTGGCGTGAGGGCGTGGGGACGCGGAGCCCTTTGCTAGCATCACTGCTGCGCAGAAGGAGGTGACGGCCTGCCATGCACTCTCGCTCCGGATCATGGCCTGGACCATGGTCGGACGCGAGAGATCGCCGCCGATCACCGCCAACAACTAGATACCGCCTGCTTTGCTAGACTTGTGTTACAATGCTTTTAAAACACAATAAAATTCAATCTTTGTTTAAAGGCATATTATTCTGTTTAGAGCGACCAGCTATTCTTATCATTTAAATACTCGTTTATTTAAATGATAAGAATAGCTGGTCGCTCTGATTTACTCAAGACGATGTTTGTGTTCTTTCTCCAGAATTAGCTTACTGACACGTGATATGAGTTCATATAATAGTCCAGTATATTTTTTATGTAAAGAATCTATGTACTAAATTTCAAAAAGATGTCATGAAAAACCACAAAGTTATGTGCTTGTTATCCTACTTTTATTTTTCCAACAAAAATATGGTACACGCTCTGCTCGGGCGGGTGAGAAGTGCGTTGAACTCTGGCGTCAGCTGTTGCACGGGCATGCGCGGTACTATGATCTATCGTAAGCTGCGTGGCGCGCTCGGTAACCACACTGCAACAATTTGGGAAAAAATATAACATGGTGTAAAATTGATTGGAATCGATCAGTTGCTTATTCTGAACAAACTATAGTCAGTTTTCGCATAAACAAAAAATAACGTTGTTAATATATGTAGATTTATTCAAACTCAGACCATACATTTTCGATTAATTATACAAGGGGCTTATGGTAACTAAAGTATGAATTAAAAAAAAATACGAGTGAGTGTATAAAAAGCGCTTCCCACCTCATTTTCTCCAACGTTAAATATTATGAAGTTATGTGTGTCTTTTTTATTGTCCCTTTGCATTTCATCGACTTTTAAAATCAGTACGATGCTAAATAAACTTTCACTTCAAAAAAGGAAAAACATAGTAAAGTAAAACTCCACAAAATTTTAGAGGCCACTATGTGTTGACATTTTCCTACGAAAATACCTACTTAGTAAGCCACCAATTTTGTGTTATGACCTCCGGGAATGGGTAGATTGAATGGTGTTGTTTCAATTCTTGACAGACTTAACTCGGCGAAATAAACATTGTTTCTCTTGTGTCAGTCAATCTTAATAAAGCACCTTTTAAATAAAATATGTAGGAACCTACTATGGTACAAAGTCAAAGACAAATAATTTATTTCAATTAGGCTTATAAGACACCTTTGAACATAAAAAATATAATAAAAGATTTAATTTTAGTCACCCCTTCCAAAACATAGTTTTTTTTAAGGAAAAGAATGAGCAAAAAACTTCATCGTTACTCTTCCACAAACACATTGCTATATTATATATTATTATTTTCATGAGTTGGAACAGTAGGAGGTATGAACAATTTATTGAAGTGCCTATTAGAAGAGACGTTCTTTTACAAGTATAGTTCCTAGAAGGAACCCATAACGCACCTAAGAAGAAGCCGAGAAGGGGACAATGTAATACCTAGGTAGAACCTAACTATCGAAATTGGGATAACGTCCAATGCTTCAATAGTAACGGCAGAAGTTTTTTAAGCAGTTAGTTGGAGTTATTTGCTCGGTGGTAGGCCATAATATCGGCTGCCGGCAGAAGTTACCACCCACCAGATATAGTTTTGCCGCCAAGCGATTCGTCGTGTTCCGGTATTTTGTCTTGTAAAGCCGTACGGAGGACGGGTCTGAGCAGTTGTGTTGCGATGTGTGCCGGGTATGATGCGCCCAATGTAGTTGTGTCGGGAGTTTGGTCGTGGTGGGTCACCAGATCAATCTCCCTCTGGCTCAGTATCGTTAGTCGTGTTGTTGGGTTTAACATTGCATCACCTTGCTCAACTGCCGCCTTCCTTCCTATTCACTAATTTTTTTAAGTAAACATAAACGATTTCATTACTGCTTACCATCAGGCGGGATTGCAGTCAAGCGCCAGTTTATAATTATTAAAAAAGAAGGTTAGATTTCTATTAATATAGTAATTTTGATGCAATAACATTCTATGGGACAAAAAAATGCTCTAATTGCTAAACACTTTCATTTTTGTTATAAAAATAATTCTGACTTTATCGCCTCTGTTTTATTTGTTATAAGACCTTAGTCAACGCTGTTACTCAATTAGTTATCTAAACAACGTTCATAAATCTTTGTCTTATACTTCAGATCCAGTCTAATGAAAATTTATGTCGGCATTGTTTAGTCCGAAACTCCAACGAAGCTACAAATGATAGATATTATGACTTAACTTTGTGTAAATAATTTCATCACCTGTACCCTCAAAGTGGTAAAAGAAAACAACGTTAGAAAACCGGTACTGTACTAGAAACTAAAATTCGGAAACATGTGGTACCTTACCAAAAGTTTCCGAATTTTAGGTTCTGGCCAGACCGGGTACATTAGTACCATCATCGATATTTCTACTACTAGGCTAAATTTTTCATGTATGAGTAAGCCAGCTCACGCACTACTTTAGTCTCAAGGCGCCCCAAGTCGCCAACGTGCGTGCTGTGAAACGAACGTGTTAGTGGAGAATTTTTGATTTTCAGCAAGTTGCGTTAAGTTTTTACGTAAAATATTATTGGCAGTATGTCATACTACCAGAGCCTTTTCGACAATTAGGTAATTGTTGTTACCGGTTTAAGTGGTAATTAAAGTTTTGATTTGTAATAAATATGGAATTTCTAAGTTTAGAAATAATAAATATATACGGACAAATCACACAGATTGAGCTAGCCCCAAAGTAAGTTCGAGACTTGTGTTATGTGATACTAACTCAACGATACTATATTTTATAATAGATACATATATAGATAAACATCCAAGACCCAGGCCAATCAGGAAAAGATTCTTTTTCCATCACGACCTGGCCGGGGATCGAACCCGGGGCCTCCATGTCGCTGGCAGGCGTGTTGACCACTGCGCCACGGAGACCGACTATAACCGAAATATGTGACTACTAGATAGTTTAGAAAAAATTGTTACTTTGGTGCAATTGTACCAACTTTGCCGGGGTCAATAGTACTGGTATAATTGACCCCATGGTAGAAATAACCTCATAGTAATGCAGGTAAAGTATTTTGAATAAAAGCATAAATATCTAAAATTTTAATATGCGATTACTTATTACATGCCATAAAATAGAATAACAAAGGTCCTTGGGTCAAGAAATACTTTGTCATGTGAACAAGCATATGAGGAGATTTTAAAAGGGCGTAGCATAGCCGTCGCTCCGAACAAGTTCAACGTTTGTCATGCGTCTCTCATAAATACGAGGGTTAAACTGAAAGTTCTTAGAAAATCAAAAACTGATAACATTAGCCAGTTATTAGTTTTATTATATCTTTTCAAAATATTGTCCATTCACGTCAATACACCGTTGCAGGCGATGGAACCACTGGGAAAAGCACTTTGCCCACTCGTCCTTAGGGGTCTCTTCAATGGCATCGCGATACGCAGCCAGTGCTTCTTCAGCATTCATAAACCGCTTTCCTTTAAGTTTTTCTTTAATTTTTGCAAATAAATAAAAATCACAAGGCGCGAGGTCGGGACTATACGGCGGGTGACCCAGTAATTCAACGTTTGATGTCGCCAAATAGTCGATCGTTCGCTTGGCGGTGTGCGACGAGGCGTTGTCGTGGTGAAGGAGGATCCTACTGCGAGGTCGTTTCTCTCGAACTTTTTCCAAGACAAGTGGCAAACAATTGGTAGTGTACCATTCTGCAGAAACTGTTTTTTGATCCTCTAATACAATTGTTGCGAAATGACCTATCCTTCCAAAGAACGAGGCCACCATTTTTTTTCCGCACTTCGATCTCTCTTCACTTTAGTTGGCAACTCCTCGAAAGGAAACACCCACTGAGCAGATTGTCTTTTGGTTTCAGGATCATAACAGTAAATCCAGCTTTCGTCACCTGTTAGTATGTCGAACACAGCATTTGAGTCACCTCCGTTAAATCTTTCAATCATTTTACAGCACCAATCCACACGATGGAGTTTTTGAGCCTCAGTCAAATTATGAGGTATCCACCGGGCGCAAAGCTTCCTGACCGCTAAATGTCCGTGGAGGATTTTGTGCACTTAACTCATACCGATGCCTAAGCTTGTCCGAATCTGCTGATAGGTCACTCTTTTGTCAGTCTCTATCATACGCCGCACAACACAGATGTTATCTTCAGTCGTCGCCGTAGAAGGCCGTCCCTCACGTAAATCATCAGTGAGATTAGTGCGACCACGTTTAAACTCATTAAACCAGTTGTAAACAGTCGCACGAGATGGGGCTTCATCGTGAAAGGCCAATCGTAGTCTATCATAACTTTCTTGTTGACTTAAATGACATCGAAAGTCATTAAAAATCATTGCACGAAAATTTTCTCGTGTTAAATTCATGTTGACGTGACACAGACAATTGGGTTGTATCCTAAAAAATAATTTAATGTCTATCAGATAGATTTATAAAAAATATTGAACACCTATTTTTTATTTTTTCTTTCATTCAAATACTTAGGAAGATATATTGATTTGAAATGTCGCATGACGTTACGCCGTGGCACAAATAATACCACGGCGTGACGTAATTAGCCCCTACTCCGTAACTTGAATACCATATATCTCAGTAGTTTTTGGTAATTTCGACAAAATAAAAAATACGGGTCTTAATTTTTTTAATTGTCTATAAGACGGACTAATAAATTATTTTTTTGATTTTCATACCTTGGATACACCCCTATTTTCAATTTGCCGCCAAATCATATAACTAATGACAAATGAATGAAATATATACTCAGTAATATTGCCAAAGAGTTCTATTTTCAAATTTTAGAATTATTTTTTTATTATATTGTTTATAAGTGGCCAGTTCTAAGAACTTTCAGTTTGACCCTCGTATAATCAAAAAAGTAACATCTCCTGCTGAATCAGGAATAGAGGAGAAGGGAGTTATCCTCTTGAGCCAGATCTTTTCCACAAATTTCATCATCACATGAAAATCTAGAACCGCAATAAGAGATTGGTGTCACACCAAGTCCATCACCGAAAACAGTCTCTTTATTACCTGAAATCATGCCCGGAGACACTTTCGCATCAGTTGATCCTTTGGATACCCAAACAACAAGAATCCGAACAAAATACCCCCTCCATTGAATTAATGAAAATACCTACAAGGTTAAGATTTACCACACCACTACGTGAAGTAAAAAAAAATCTTTCCATTCAACTGTATTACCCGGAAGTACAAAGGCACTGAACCCTTCATTTTTTCTCCTGATGTAGTTCGTCCTTTGTTAAAGGCGCCACCACGCAAAACAATTAACCGCGGAAGAAAAACGACGAACAGCTATATGCACCGATACCCCGGAAAAGGTTGATATACAAAAAGAGGCGGAGGAAAAAACAAATTTAAAAGAATCTACAGCACCCAGGAAAGTCTAAAAAGATAACATTTTATCTTTTTAGATTTTTCTGGGCGAATTAATCACATTTGACTCCAGTCGAAAAAAGGAAAAATAATTAATATTTGTCTATGAGTAATTAATCTACACTAATATTATAGAGGCATTCTGGTGAGTGTGCAAGGGAATTGCATGATTTAATTCCCCCATCTCCGTTCCATCATCGGACGACCCGTCGTACGGCGAGTTTCCACCCTTACGTTGTTGACACCACTGCGATCCGGACGAAGCGTTTTGCTTCTTCCTTTATACCGCGTACATCGAGGGACTGGAACAATTTGCCAGCGTCGGTGTTTCCGTCACACTACAATTTGAGTGTCTTCAAGGCTAGAGTGAATAGGCTCTTAATAAACTAGCGCGTTTTACCATCAACGATCGCATCACTGCTTACCATCAGGCGGGATTGCGGTCAAGCACTGATTTATAATTTATAAAAAAAAAGGAAAGATTTGTATTTTTGTATGTAACGAATAAACTCAAAAAGTACTGGACCGATTTTAATAATTCTTTTTTCATTAGAAAACTACATTATCACTGAGTAACATAGGCTTAATTTTATTTTGGAATAATGTAGGGTTCTATAAGATATTTGGGTTTTTTGAACACAATGTGTAAAAAATCAACCAGAAAAGTTACTTATTTTGCGTACGCTGCCAAAACTATAAAAGATACTTTCTCGGTGGTAGGCCATAACATCGGCCGCCGGCAGAAGTTACCACCCACCAGACAAAGCCTTGCCGTCAAGCGATTTGTCGTGTTCCGGCATGATGTCTGGTGAAGCCGTACGGAGGACGGGTCTGAGCAGTTATGTTGTGATGTGTGCCGGGTACGATGCGCCTAATGTTGTTGTGTTGGGAGTTTGGTCGTGGAGGGTCTCCAGATCAACCTCCTTTGGCGGAGCATCGTTGGTCGTGTTGTTGGGTTTAACATTGCATCACCTCGCTCAACTGCCGTCTTCCTTCCTATTCGCTCAGTTTTTCTGAGTGAATAGGCTCTTAATAAAGTAGCGCGCTTTACCATCATCGATCGCATCACTGCCTAGTGCCTATCATTAGGCAGGATTGCGATCAAGGGCTAGTTTATGATGATTAAAAAAAAAGATAGAACCATAAAATGTTCTAATTAATTGTAGATCATATAAATGTCTACAAATGTCGAGTGAGGCACAACAACCATTTCTTTATTTAAAAATCTTGTTTTTTTTGAACTATGTTTAAACGTATTTATTTTACTCATGCTATTAATCTTTACCAAAATAAATTCATCACTAAGTACAGTTTATGTAGAATATATTTGGTATCTGAATGATTAAAATTGGACTTTTGGTTTTGAAGTTATGGCGAAATTTTAATATTACGTTTTCTGCTACACGGCCCGTTGCGAAGTGAGCGTTACCAACTGACGCAGTGCACTATCCCCAGGAATTTTAAAATTCTCTGAACCCCGCTGGGCTACCATCTCATGAACTGTCGTTAAAAGCAGGCACGCCTATAATGCTTCTCAGAAATTAAAGCCCTCCCAACATGTGTAATGGCACGAGACTTCTTATAAAGGAGCTAAAAGATAATTTAATAGTAGCGAAGATTATTACTTTACGTTGCCTTATCACTTGTCGGGGCTCCCGATCATCAGCATATTTTGTTACCTGAAAATAATTTTACGTCAAATGTTGTTAGTAGAGAAGCTCTACAATAATCGCTTTAGTTATCTATCCCAACGGGTTGCACTCCGGGACTAGCAGAAGTGAAAACTTAATATTAATTACATTTAAATATTTTCATCATTAACAACTTTAACATCCTCATAAAGACATGTAGCGGTACCTACAATCGCCACATGGAACAACGCATCATAGCGACGTCACATGAATTTTACATCTCGCAATCAGAGTTTACCCTGCAACTAGCATATTATATACAACTTCCCAATTTCAACCATCGGGCAAGTGCCCGCCAGACATAACACCCGTCTGGTCGGAGGACCCTCCCTTTTCAAAGGAGGATGAGTGAACTTTACTCCCTGTTCTTCATACCTCCACAGACAATCTATGCAGCCTACGGATAATGACTGCGTCGTCGATGTTAGTGTCGGTGTCTGTGAATTGACTTGGGAATCATTTTTCTGACTGTGTTTTCCCTGGGTAGGCGTTTTGCAGCGGTAACCGACATTGACGCGGGCAGAGCTGCGGGCGACCGCTTCCGCTATGTAGTATAAAACAAAGTCGCTCTCTCTGTCCCTATATCCCTCTGTATGCTTAAATCTTTAAAACTACGCAACGGATTTTGATACGATTTTTTAAATAGATACGAGTGATTTAAGAGGAAGTTCTATATATAAAATATGTAAAGAAAACCCTGTCCGATCCGTGAAGGTAAGTACAATATGGGCAATTTGGCGTCAGATTCATGACATCATTGTCATTGGTCTGTATGTATACTGATGTATATTACGGAACATTCCCAACATTTTTAATACCTGAAAGTGAAAAAATAACAAAATGTTGTCACAGAACTCAGTTAATCATTATTGAATAGAATCTAATAAACCTTTATTGTACGTCAAAAAGTAACATGACATAAACCTACATTACTTAAGTAGTTAAATAAACAAATAAAAAATAAACACGCGTTAACCCTTGATGATATATCCCGAACTACTAACATCGTTTTGTTCGCAGTTCGGGATCCGCTTACCCGCGTCTCGCCCCTCTCACCCCGCACGATTGCTCTGTCTTGACATCTTTGTTGGACGACTGTATGATTTTTAGACTGTGGTAATCGTGTGTTACGCAATTAGGATGCTGGCTTATACGGCTATACAAGATACAAAAACATCCGAAGTTTTCATTCAAATAAAAATCGTAAAAAAGAACTTTTTCTTGTTTCCTAGTACTGACGACTGTGACACAGTTTATACTAGTATAGTCGTCAACTTTATCGCTTATAAATACGTGTGTATTCATTGCCTTGATTTTGTATACAGAATAAGAGAATTTTGTAATTCTTAGTGATTAATAAATTATTATTATTATTATTGATGCAGAACGTGTAAGAGAGAACAATTGAAAATAAAAAACCCGACCCTGCGTGATTGATATATTGTACATATTGGTACCTGTCAGCTCTCTAGTGCTAACGGTCACTAAGATTATTCTCACTCAGTTCTAACAGTCACTGAGTGAAAATAGTCTCAGTGACCGTTAGCACCCGACCCCCGAGGAATGAGGTCAGGTAGTGTGGGATTTTGACCTCACTAAAACCACCCCGGTGATCACCATCTGCGCCTAGGAGCGGTCCCGGTTCCTCTTAAAAGACCAATTCCGGAACCCTCCCTGCGCAATGCCTGTAAGGCGCATCCCAGGAGAGACTCTAAGAGAGCCTCTCCTAGACGTCCCATGCAGAGCAGCACGTGACCACTATGCCACCGTCTTCCCTGGGGTTACTTAGTGGGCAGGCAGAGTCCCCGCGCTTTGTGTGCCCGCGACCCCCAAGGTCCACCTACCTCAATAAGTAGGCGGGTTTCGGCGTATTAAGCGCCAAGGCGGTTGCCTCCCCGACGCCTCCTTCTCGGAGCAGGATCAACCCTCTCTCGATCTCGTTCGGCGGCTTCCTTCTTGGCCATCACGGTCTCACAGAAGGAAGATAACATCATACCTGCACTACCCGATGAGCTGGGCAAGACTGATTAGTTTAGTACACAAACAGTATCTATTAGTAAATATTAGATTATTAGTAAACAATTAAGTTAAAGTTCGATTAATCATTTCCTTCCAGTACTTAACGATTATTGCGGTATCAAGGCTCTCTAAACTCTATTAGCGTTTTAATTGTCGTCCAAATAACTACTACTTAAGAGATTAGCTCCTCTAAACGCTATCAAAATCTGCCAGCGGACAAACATTTCGTAACCAAATTGACAGCCTGCAATAGTCAAACCAAATTAGCACATACTAGCGAACTGCCTCTGCTTTACTCGGATGCGCTCTGGTGTGCTTTAAATATTAATTAAGTATACTTTTCGTACAGAGAATAGTACAAAGGCCGACTCAATGCTTTTGGCATTCTCTACCGGTCAACCATGGGTGGTGAAGAGTTAGATGGCAGGTGTTATTATGAGTCAACTTGTCAAAACATATAGGTAATATCTTAATTTATCTACATTATAAAAGGCGTATGAAAGGATCGTAGTAGATGACGATCTATATCTTCTGCCTACCTCTATGGAAAGAAGGCGCTTATTAATGTTTGTATCTGTTACAGTTATAACCCGTTTTTCGTTAGAACTCGTTTTTTCTAGTACCTAGACAAAACTAGTATTTGATTTTCAGATAAAACTACTCTACTACTACTAAACTTTGTTAAGGAACGTTGGTTATTAATTTAAAAAAAATACTGTCTAAAAATTTAAAAAAGAAAGATGAGGATCTTGTAACCCGGCTTCTGGGTCCGAAGATCCTCTGATCGTGCGGCAGTAAATTTACTTAAGAAATAGGTAGTAAGATACGAGCACTAAATGAATCAATAAATGCATGCTTACAAGTTTATTTTTCAAGTATCCTGTGTCATAAGTAACAAACTATATGACAAAAAACCCCCAACTTAACCAGTCAATTCCCTGACTCACTCCGTCTCCGTGCCAAAGTCTGGCAGGGAATCCACATGAGACATTTAACAAGCTCAGGGTCGCTTGTAGAAGAATTCGTGAGGTGAACCGTTGTAACCACAGCTCAATCGTTACAAAAGTTATCTTAGGGTGTGCTCAATATAGTAATTAATAAAACTTGATTAAGGATTAGTCTATTTAGACGCAACCTGCTCTAAACTCACTCTCTCTCACTAGATACATCCAACAACAACTATGCAGACAGTAACAGGCAGACTAACGTTTCTGATTAGCCTTCCTGACTAACGCTTCTGATCTACGGTACCAAGTCCCTTGGCGTCACTAACTGACGGGTGTCAGTTAATACACGTGGAGCGCGGCCTGCGAGAATAGGTAATTTCAGGAACAACCGCAACAAAGAAATGATTACAGTTTATACCTGTCGCGTCGTCGTCGAAAGAGAATTGGGTGTGCCATACCACCAGGGTCCAGCACACTACCACTCCACAAGCCTGATCCGGTCGGTATCAAGGCCACCTGAGGCAAGCTAAGATGCGACGCCTCTACACGGGTTCCCGACCCTAGCAAAAGAGCCAAATCTAGAACAATATTGACCTAAGTCAGTACTCTGAACTAGAAAATCACGGGGAGAAATATTCTGAGTACAGAAATAAATACTCCCAGAAATTTCAGCCAAATCACTCGTCGTTTAACCACATAGGGTTTATGGCCCAATCACGCCAACCTCGCGTGCCAGCACCGCGAGCAGACCACCAGAATCTTCTAGCAAAAACGACCAACCTCCTTAATGTTTTTTTTTCTTGAACCACAGACAAGGCGTTCCACGAACTGACTTTTAAATTTAAGTCTCTCGAATTGGTTTTTATTTTTAATGGCATAATGTTGCTTATTTCTTTTCCATTTTATTTTATTTAACAAGGTAATCATTTATTTTAATTCCGTTATTTAATTATTGATCGAGTTATCGCGAGACGCCATCTCTCGGCTCGATGGCTAAACTCTAGTGTTGTTTCCATCTAGATACGAGAGATGTCGCCCGCTGTCACATTTTGCTACGTGACAATCTACTTGTTATTGCAGGACAAACTATCATGGCATTTTGAGTTACAAAGGTAACCATTTTCCTTGCAGAGACACCTTTTCGACATATATCCTTTCTTGCACACGCAGCGGATAAATCCTTGGCCTGTTCTTATGGCTGCTTCCTTAGCAATAGTTCTAAAAGATAAATTTGTATTCGGAACATCTTTTTCATCCAAAATGTTCGGCAAGTGTTTCTGGTGGGTGGTAACTTCTGCCGGTAGCCAATGTTATGGCCTACCACCAAAAGGCTGCAACGTCCGGGATCTGTCATCAGACTGTATCATAATATCACCAACTCCGTCCTCACGATGATTGCCATTAGATTTATAACCGACAATTATACTACAGCAGACATATTGCGACCATCTGAATTTTAATATGCGCTTATGAATATTCGTTTTTAGGGTTCCTTAGTCAACTAGGAACTCTTATAGGTTTGCCAAGTCTGTCTGCCTGTCCGTCCGTGGACAATCTCAGTGACCGTTAGCACTAGTGAGCTAAAATTTGGTATCAATATGTATATCAATCACGTCGATAAGTGCAAAAATAAAAAGTGGAAAAAATGTTTTATTAGGATAAATTAGGTAGGGATTCTTTTTCATTTCCACCCCAACGTGTGATATATTGTTGGATAGGTATTTGAAGTGATGCCAAGTCGATTGGCGATATATCCAAGTGATGAGATGTCTTTACGATGCCGCCACTATGTCCGTCCAAGTCCAGACCAGCAGACTAAACATATCCCTCTTAAGCGAGGAGTGAGACAAGGGGACGTTATTTCCCCCAAATTGTTCTCCAATGCCTCGAGGATATGTTTAAGACGCTGGATTGGCAGGGTCGGGGTATTAACATCAATGGCGAGTACATCTCACACTTGCGATTTGCGGACGATATCGTCATCATGGCAGTAACGCAGCAAGAGCTGGACCAAATGCTGGCCAACTTAGCTGACTCCTCCCAACGCATCGGTCTCCGGATGAACTTAGACAAGACCAAAATTATGTTCAATGAACGAGTCACTCCGGGACCGGTTGCCGTATACGGAATGCCGCTCGAAGTTGTTTCAGAATATGTATACCTCGGGCAAACCGGGTATTTTCGTCGCCCATACCCCAATGTTTGAAAACTAAAATCTTCAACCAGTGCATCCTACCCGTACGGAGCCGAGACGTGGACACTAACGGTCAGACTAGTCCATAAGTTTAAAGCCGCTCAGCGAGCTATGGAGCGGGCTATGTTGGGCCTCTCTCTGAAGGACCGCATCAGAAATGAGGTGATCCGACAGAGGACCAGTGTCACCGACATAGCTGTGAGGATTAGCAAGCTGAAGTGGCAATGGGCTGGTCACATATGTCGCAGGACCGACAACCGTTGGTGTAAACGAGTCCTCGAGTGGAGACCGCGCCTCGGCAAACGTAGTGTAGGACGCCCTTGGGCAAGATGGAGCGACGACATCAAAAAGGTGGCTGGTAGTGGCTGGCCGGAGAACTGCTCGGGATCGAGCTTGTTAGCGTGCCATGGAGGAGGCCTTTGTCCAGCAGTAGACGAGTAGAGGCTGATGATGATGATGAGGTATTTGAAAATGAATATATATTTACTAAATCATTTTTGATATTGTTAATATTTTCGGAAATAATCGTTCCAGAAGGAAAAAAAAGTGCCTCCCCCTCTCTAACTTTTCAACCATAATTTAAAAAAATCTGTAAAGTAGAACTTTATAACGACTTTCTAGGAAAATTATTTCAAACTTGATAGGTTAAATAGTTTGAAAAATTATACAAAATAATTTCAGAACTAAGTTTGTAATTTAACCGTTTATTAAAGTATAAATGTTATATTATTTTACATAAGTATTTTATTATCCTAAACATATATCAAATAAAAAAAGCATGATTCACGCAATTCAAAATTACCACCGAAAATCGAACATATTTATATTTGCTTACTTTGCGTTACTTTGCCCTGTTAAGATTTTTCCCGAGTTCCATACCCGTCCCGACCCCATGGGACAGGTACCTACCTATGAGCTATTAAATTGTCGAATTGTTCGGTTGGTCTCTCGTTGTCATTCAAATGTGTTCATTGTCGATAATTTATCACATTGTCTGCGGATAGTGTTTCCGTAGATGTTGTACTATCTACGTAAACAGTATCCGCAGACAATGTGCGATTTACTTAGCCGTAAAAACTTGGAGTTGCCTTGCCTGGATATCACTCTATGTTACAACCCATTCCGACTACTACTTATTGTGACTGATGAAACTCTAACCTGGCGTTTTTTTGTCTGTTTTGTTTGTTTATTTATTCTCGTTGTCTTATTTATTGTTGTTCTTTATTTATTATTAATATCTCGTATGTTTATTTCTATGTATCAGTTTGTGTAAGTCTTGAATTTGAAAATAATTTTGTTTTATATAGGTACTTCATTTCTGTAAATAGGATTGCCAAACACTTTAGCAAGTGAAACTGTAGGTATACTTACATATAAAAAAAAATACGGACAGAATTTTTGAGGACCATGTAGAATGGTGAGGTTTCAGTTGGTCTTTAAAGAAAGAACCGAAGAAAGAACACAGATTGAGTGAATCAGTTCAGTCAGTGCACGCATTTGTCAAAAGATTGCAGCTCAAGTCAGAACTACAGGAGGTCAACGACTTGACGAACAATACCAAAGAATACCCTTTGGGTAGGCTGTGTAAATTACTCAATCGGCTAGATCATGATTAAACCTAAACAAGATATAAAATAATAAAAGGAAAACAGTCATCATCATCATCATCGCAGCGTTAATCCCAGTCGTATCCGAAGCTTTTTAGCTTTTTGAGTCTGCGGTCCATTCAATTCTTGATTAATGGCCTGTGTAGGAGAGACGCCACATGAAATAAAATGAAATCGTTTATTAAGCAAGTAGGATCACTGATCACTTTTACACGTCATGTTTTTTTTTTTAAAACTAGATGAAGCCGGCATTTCCTAACTGACTACCTCTGAGAAGAAATAGCAGAAACAAACTCATGGATCATCATCTTTTTTCAAGTCCAGACATTAAAAATGAAAATGTCTACAATAATATACGTTATAATTACGCATATTGCTTAATAACAATGCTTAACAGAGCGAGCAGCTCAGTCCCAAGCTTTTTTGTCTTCTAAATAATCTGTGATTTTATAATACCCCTTTTTGCTAAGTTTGGGCTTTATATAGTTTTTACATCGTTTAATGGGTAAGTTTCGAATGTCACACAATTTTGCCAAGAACACGTGCGAACGATTAATAAACCATCAAACGCTGGAGAGTATTTAGCGCGAATTAAAATAATAATAATATATTTCTGGTGAAGTCAAAATAAAATGTTTCTTTGTAGATTGACAGATAGGTAGTAAGATCACAGATTATTGGACGCGAAAATTACTATATCACGACGAACAGTGAATGAAAAGGGAGAAAAAAAAAGCAGCTACAAATAAATTACAGCTTAATTTTATTAATTTCAATAAATTTGCATAGTTTGCATATAAAACGTGTAAAAACAAAAGGAAGTAGACATTTGATCGAGGACGTAGGACGTAGGACGAGGAATATGTATTGGAAAGGTGGCTGGCTTCTGCATGTTAAGCCGCAGGTCCCAGCTGACATTCATGTATCTTTGACGGTCATTACCGATCATTAAAAGCCCGAAGATTTGACAACCCGTCTTCCCAAGAAGTATCGCATTAAGATGGTTTACCTATAGTCCTTATAGAAGTCAGACAGGTAGGTAGTTTCATGTAAAATACTGATATTTAGCTGCATTTGGTAAGTTTGGAAGCCGATCCGCGGCTTCGCTCACCTGGACTGAGTATACTTCGGAATGTTAACTTGTATTATATTCCCTACAAAATCGTTTGATTTTATTCATTTGAATCAAAACGTGTTTATCTTTGGTTTAAGTATCTAAATGTAAATAAATGTCTTCCTATTCTTACCCTATAGAATTCCACTGCTGGACAAAGGCCTCTCCCAAAGCTTTTTACAATGACCGGTGTTGTGCTACCCGCATCCATCGGCTTCCCGTGACCTTCACCAGGTGATCGGTCCACCTTGTTGGGGGCCTTCCTACGCTGCATCTCCCCGTACGTGGCCGCCACTCCAGAACCTTCCTGCCCCATCGGCCATTGGTTCTACGAACAATGTGCCCCGCTTACTAACACTTAATTTTAGCGACTCGAAGAGCTATATTATTTCTTCTACGGATTTGTTCATTTCTGATTCAGTTGTTCAGAGAAACTCCGAGCATATCTCTTCCATCACACGTGTGACCTTGAGCCTTCGTATAAGGCCCATTGAGGTTATTGAGCATTTTGCCCAAGTCTTCCAGGGTCTCCATCATGATCACGGTATCATCTGCAAATCGGACTTTAGTGATGCTGTAGATTATATCGCTGATGTTGATGCCAAGTCCTTTACACACACTTAATTGCACTTTGTAAAGGAGCTTGAAGATATCTTCCAACGCAGCAGTGAATAATTTGGGACTTTTATGATATCTCCTTGTATCACTCCACGCTACAGTTGGATCGATCCCCAGGAGGTCCGGAGGCGAACTGACATGGTGGTATTTTTGTACAAACTATTGGAGAGACTAAATAAATGTAATTTGAGAAATTGTTCGGACTTATTACTTATTCATAGCATTGCGGACTTATCGTCTAGTAATAATATTATGCCTATTCAATAACCAGACTTAAAAAAAAATGTGTATGTGAACAGAAGTGAGTAGTTTTTGGGCCAATCCGGAACCTATTGAAACAATTCACAAAAAATCTACAAACTCCTCGTAGCAATTAATTTTTTTCGGAGCAATTTTATCATAAATGTAAATAAATTACACCTTATTGAAAATTCATGCCTTACGGAAAAATTTCACAGATTTATTTCGCCCAGATTCGTTTGTAATTTAAAAAGCGAACAAAAAATACTTGCTCTATTTTTCACTTGAAAACCGTGTTCGTAAAACCAGTTGACCCGCATAGTAACAATATCAAATATTGTCTCTGATGTATGTAAATCTGCTTACAATATCGTACCAAGAATCATATATGCTAGACAATTGACAATCATACATGATTTTACAGTAGTGAAAGTATAACCCGGAGTTTCTGAATAATTTATAACAGCCCACGTGTTGATAGATCAGGTCAAGCTACTTTTGCTTCTGACATGCAGGGGACTTGATTGTTTACTAAATCTAATATATAAAATTCTCGTGTCACGGTGTTCGAACTTAAACTCCTCCGAAACGGCTCGACCGATTTTGATGAAATTTTTTGTGCTTATCCGGTATCTATGAGAATCGGCCAACATCTATTTTTCATCCCCCTAAATGTTAGGGGTAGTCCACCCCTAAATTTTTTTTATTATTTATATGGCTAAACAACGTTTGCCGGGTCAGCTAGTAATCTAATATTTATTAATAGATACTGTTTGTGTAAACAGTTCTGCACAGCCCATCGGGTAATGCGGGTACGAAGTTATGTTATGTGATAAAGTACACAGAAATCACAATGTTTGCAACTTTATTCTTTTGCAGCAAAAATATTGTGCCATGATTTTTGTTATTTTTATTTTCTAGTTTTCTCTTTTCGTCCGACATTAATAAAAATGAACGTGTTAATCAAATGATTTTTTTCAATTTTATTGAAAGAAAACTTTAAATGTATTCAAAACACGTTTGAATAACTATGAATAAGTTTTTTTTATATTGTATTTAAATAAACGATTATACAATTGAAATTACAGGTTCTCAAAATTAAATCTGTATTTATTTAGGCCATTTCAGACAACAGATTTATAGGAAGTAAAAGGTAATCACGCCGGCAGTTCGACTGTAATGACTAACGAAGAAACCATGTGGAAAGGATATGTGAAAGGTGATCAACTCAAAGTATTTATGACGCCCATATAACTAGAAGTAATGACTGCAGTCACGAAATGCCTCTGGAACTCTTTAGACTGGCTATAATAAATTGTAATTAATTAATAATTATTAATTAACCGGTAAAAAGATCAAGTGCGTAGGTTCGTAGCACGTTTCGTAGAACCTAGCCACGTAGGTATTATGAGACTCGTAGCTGCCTACGAATTCTGTAATCTGTGTTATGGAAGTATTTTGTAATATTTTTAGGACTAGTTGATTTTAATATGTTTCTAGTACTTCATGAATAGACAGAATTGCAGTCGGTTTCAGATGACAGCACATCTAGCGTCTTCAATTTGTTAAATTTCTTTATTAGATTTTCAACTTTATTGTTAAAGCATTAAGGCTCAAGACTGATTGAGAATATTTAACTGCTTCGGGTCGACAGCAGGTCTACCTACCTGCTGTCGCCTGAGCACAAATGCACATAAGCTACAAATGCTGTCGTCGCGCGATGTCTCGAAACGGGCTTGTCGTGACTGAGAACAATAGAAACCCATTTCGCTGTTCACTTGGTT
Organism: Sesamia inferens; assembly: GCA_037179545.1. Lineage (NCBI taxonomy): Eukaryota > Metazoa > Arthropoda > Insecta > Lepidoptera > Noctuidae > Sesamia > Sesamia inferens. The sequence goes on from CM073931.1 coordinate 20,254,837, forward strand.
GATTTTTACAGCTCGAGCGTGATGAGAACCACTATGACGTAGTTGATTGTCCTTTGAAATAAGAACAAAGCATGCCTGGCTTTATTAATGAAATACTTTTGTGCTTACCTACTTTATAAAAAGAGGTATTAAGGAAAGTGATGTAAATAAAGCACAAGGTCGAATATCGACCCATAGTCACATATTCATCATGTCACTCCATGTACGTAAAGATTCGTGTATTGATTAATATTTCCCTCACAGTTCACTTCCGTATCATTCTTGATAAATGATGACGAAGCGTGGAGTGGTAACATCGCTAATGTTGCCACTTACAGGCGTGAGTATCCAATACTTTCGCAGCCAGGTGTAATGATCGAGATTTTGTACCTGCAAACACTCCTGCAAGAGTATCAAAAGTGTTTCAAATTTATTTTATTGTCACGTATTGTTACGAATGCACCTTATGTCGATGGTATAAGGTTACAATGTGACCAAAGGTGCACTGTTTCGAATGCACCTTATATCAATGGCATAAGGTTCAGTATGTTAGTGGTTAAAACACCAGCCCCTCAAGTTTGAGTGTGTTCGATTCGAGGTCAGGCAAGTACTAATGTAACTTTTGTAAAGTTATATGTACTTTCTAAGTAACGGGTGCTTAAATTTTAAGGGCTGATGTTGATTTTGAATAAAACACAAATTATTTAGGGAATTATTGTAATTACTTTTTATTATGATAACATGGTATCTTTCAATTACCTGTGTATGGAACAAAATATCGACCAAATGACCGCCGCGATCTCGACGGCACATCTCCATCCGATGGTCAAAATTGTTGATGATGCTGAGGCATAATTGAAGTTCCATGCTGTTAATGTGCCGAATTATCTCATCCTTCAGTTGTTTAATTGTTGCTGGCTTATCGACGTACACCTTTTCTTTCAAATATCCCCAAATAAAGAAGTCCATCGGTGTCAAATTACGTGATCTTGGCGGCCAATTGACATCGCCACCACGGCCATTGAACACTGCCACTGAATTTGTTTTTTTTTTTTTTTTTAATTTCAGACTCGGTTTACTCAAATGTTTGCACGATTTTTCCAATTGTACGCACATTTGGACCACTAAATTGGCCGAAAAAGTCACGAAGTGCACGATATGCATTTTGATTTGAACGTCCATTTTCATGATAAGTTTGAATAACTCTATCGCGTTGCTCGATTATGTATCTTTCCTTGATTCAAATTGATTTAGTCTGAAATTGAGAAATGTCAAACGAAATGCAGAAAAAAATTGGAGGTTTAGGTGTGCTCCACATTCAACATCGGCCCTTAAAATTTAACCACCCTTGGACACCAATGACTGATTACAAGGTGAAGGAATACCTTATGGAAACCTGGACTTTAAGTTTGGAATCGCCAACCCGCATTGAGCAAGCATGGTGATTACGCTCAATCCTTGAAAGAAAGAAAATACATTTATTCAGCACAGGCTTAAAGACACACATCACACGTTCTTCTCTGTATGAAAGGATATCTGTGCACAGCAGTGGGACGATAAAAAGGTTGATGATGATTACGTGACATGCAGTACGTAACTTTTAAGCCCTATCTCTAGCCCTTTATCTTGAGACCTAGGCATTGTAGAGGTACGATATAAAAATGCATTACTAGACCTAAGATGGTCTAGAAACCTAGCCTAAAACTGCCTATGGCCTATCAAATGGTACAGGTTTCATTAATTTTGTCAACGAAGTGTCGACATCGAAATTAATTGAAACTCGTTTTCGGTGAAGAACCTGTAGGTACCTGATAAACTTACTCGATATTATACATTATTATTATCACTTCTAGAGAGATCTGGAATGTTTGTTCGGCTGACCTATATAAAGCGCCGTGACGCCAGCGCAGAGTCAGTCTTGCATTTGACTATCGAAGCGAAAACAAGCGACAGTTAAGAAGCGATAATTAAGAACATCTACAGGGACAACCTAACGAGAACTTTGAGGACTACGTGAAGTAACTAAATACTAGGAACAGACACAAATTTATTGTACCTACAACACGGCTCAAGAAAATAGTTGGCTCTTTTAGATGCCAATGCATACATTTTTAAAATGGACTTCCAGAGGCGGTTCAAGATTCAAATGTTTCAAGAGTTAAGGATTATATTGAGGACAAAAAGGCTTGGGATTGAGTTGCATCCGATTTCTATACACTGATTGTTTTTTGATTTTTCCTCTTGTAGTTTTAATTTGTAATTGTTTATGTTTTTTTTTACTCAAAGCCAGTATACACTATGTAGCCAAGCATATTGTACGTTATGGAATTGCGTCGCTGACAGGGGTGTTCGGCACTGGTACAGCTACACAGGAGCTAAATTTAGTATTCGGGAACACTGTTGGAGCTGCTGAACCTTGGACAAAACTATTTTTGCATTGTGTAGATTCAATTTCTAAATATTGTATAATTGCATGGCAAACACGTGAGCACAATGTACTTGCTGTAAAGCATCTATTTGTTGGATTAGTCTTTCTTTATTGATTTCTGAATTGTTGTTATTTTGTTTCTTTTTGTGTGTTTTCCATAATGGACCCTCTTAGCGTACAATATATTTCTGCATAGTTCTCACACGGTTGATTTCAACATGAATGATCTAATCAAATATTTGTATCAATAGCTTGATAATTTAAAAGAGGGTCCATGGAGTTTCTTGCCCGTTCTTCTCCATAGGTACCTACACATGGATTGGGCGACTAGCTTCACCTTACTTACTGACGGACCTTCTGACAATTCAAAAGTGCCTGTAACTGGTTTATTTGAAATAAATGCTTTGATTTGATTTGATTTAATTAACATCTGTAGTATTGTTGAGTGTGTACGACACGGACTTGGTGGACGTAAGGGAAGACTTCGATGCGACATCAGCTACGTTCTACTTGTGATTGCCTACTATCGACTGTATGTACCTTCGTTATCTATAAACTTCGCAAACCTAAACCGGCATTTTTTCATTAATAAATAAATTTTAATACCCCTAGCCCGTAACAGTATTATAATATAACACCAACCTCCTCGGTATTCTCTTCACCTGTTCGAGTCGGCGACACGAGAAATTGTTACTTCAGTAAAAGTTTTAAGGGTTTTTCATCAAGTTTCGTCTTGTCATCAATAATTATGATGTTTGCCATCCCTTTACATTACTTTGATAAACTTGCGTCTTTTCAAGTCGTATTATGTCGATATATTCGTATTATATGTGTACTTACAATAAGGATGATGATGTGTCCTTTTAGGGTTCCGTAGTCAACTAGGAACCCCTATGTTTTCACCAAGCCTGTCTGTCTGTCCGTCCGAGGATAATATCAGGGACCGTTAGCACTAGAAACCTGAATCTTGGTACCAATATGTAAATCAATCACGCCGATAAAATGGTAAAATAAAAAGCGTAAAAAATATTTGATTAGGTGGTTCCCATACACGTAAAATGGGGAGAGATTTTTTTCAACCCTAACGGGGTTTAGGGTTTACTACAATATTTTTTTGGTAATGTTAATATTTTTGGAATTAATCGCTCTTTACCAAGGGTATGGTAAGTAAAACACGAGTGAGGTTTGGAAATAGAATGGTTTATTTAACGTTTGCTCTGCCCATATATACATATCGGGTAAGTATGAATTTACTTTAAAATATAGCGGACCAATCGCAAGCGAGGTGTAGTTCACAGGTCCGCCGTGGTGTGTCGGTGCTGTCGTCGAGGCGGCGATCGTAAATATAAAACTCCTGTATTATGATACTCGTAGGTGTCTGGTACAGCTCCAAGAGTAAAAAAATGTGTCCAGCCCTCTTACTTTTGAATCATAGGTTTAAAAATATAAAAAAAATTAAAAGTAGAACTTTATAACTAGTCTCCAGGAAAATTATTTTGAACGCGAGAGGTTGAATAGTTTTTGTAAAATTGTACAAAATAATTTGTGAACTAAGCTTATAATTTATAGGTAAGCATTTTTTATATTAGTTTACATATTCTATTATCATGAAAATTTATAAATAAAAAAGAATTATTAGATTCGCCTTACACAACCAAAAGCTACCACCGAAAATCCAACATATAAACCCATTTACTTTATAAATTAGCAACCCAATTCCCCACGAGATGGTGCTGTTCTTTGCTTTACTTCGCTCTCTTAAGATTTTACATGCTTTTTATTAGCTTCACTTGTATGTTTGCTTGTTTGTTTGTCTGTCTCTAACTCAAAACTTTTTCCACCTTACCTTACATTAATTTATGCAGGCAAAGTATTTTTTAGATTTGATTTACTTTTAGATTTAGTTACTTGGGTAACGCAGTTTTTTTTCTTTTTTTTTTAATACTTATAAACTAGCGCTTGACCGAAATCCCGCCTGATGGTAAGCAGTGATGCGATCGTTGATGGTAAAGCGCGCTAGTTTATTAAGAGCCTATTCACTCAAAAACTGAGCGAATAGGAACGAAGACGGCAGTTGAGCGAGGTGATGCAAAGTTAAACCCAACAACACGACCAACGATGCTGCGCCAAAGGGAGATTGATCTGAAGACCCTCCACGACCAAACTCTCAACACAACAACATTAGGCGCGTCGTACCCGGCACACATCGCAACACAACTGCTCAGAGCCGTCCTCCGTACGGCTTCACCAGACATCATGCCGGAACACGACAAATCGCTTGGCGGCAAGGCTTTGTCTGGTGGATGGTAACCTCTGCCGGCGGCCGATGTTATGGAATTTTAGCACTTGCTATTTTGTCTGTTGGAGATCAAGAAAAGTTTGGTAAAAACAAATGAGCACCACTTAAGCGTTAATGTTATCCGTATATTATTTAAAAAAAGAATATTGAACTAAAAAGTTGAAAATAAATATAGTTTAAATAACTAAAAAAAAACATGCTTTTAAATAGAGGCGCTTAATATACAAAAATTATGGCACAAAGCGCCACACGCTTTTTTTTTATTTTATTAGTATTGTTTTTATACTATTGTCATAAATTAAATTTTAAAATTATTTTTAACTTTATAGTTTGATATTTTTTAAAAGCATGTTTTTTTAGTTTTTTAAACTATATTTTTTCATGTTACGAGTACCTACGATCTATTAAATTGTCGAATTGCTCGATAGGTGTTTCGTTGTCATTGAAATTTATTCATTTTCTATAACGTATAATATCCATGTAAATAGTTGTAGGATGTAGTAACTGACGATGTTTCTATACCCGTAAAGACTTCAAGTTGCCTTGCTTGGTTATCACTCCATGGTACAAATAGGTACAACCCATTCCAACGCTTGTGGTGGAACTCAAATGACAAAATTTTTTCGAACTTTCCATGTGTACCTACTTGAAATCTATAACTCTTTTTTTATTTAGTTATCAGCGTACTTCATGGGCCCGTTTTTAGGATCCCGTACATAGCATGTCAACTCAATGTAACATATAGCCAATTTTTTAAACTACACACATCAAAAGTGTCTAGGGATCAACATATATTTTTGCAATAACTTTTCTCCTGATTGATATTAATTAAAATTTTCTTTAAGGATTCATCAAATAAAGTGTTTTCGTTTGTCACAGTAACGATAAACCAAGTCACCTTTGCATTAATAAAGAAATTTGCCATTTTCCTAATAAAGGGATATTTGACATTTGAACCACTAACACAAAAGTTCGAAAAAAAGACTGAAATAACAGTTTTCTCTAAAATTTTATTGGGTAACTTAAACAATTAATAATCCGTGTTTCTACCGCGAACACTAACAACACAAGAACATCGGTTTGGCATACTCAAAATGAGTTCATCCAAATCACGCTGTGGAATGGCCGCCCATGTTCGTTGCAACAACAAAAAAAGGTCTTCTTGCGACTGGATACCCTCCATATTCGGCAGAGCTCTTCTCTGTAGCATATCCCATGCATGCTCAATCGGGTTGAAGTCTGGCGACTGAGCAGGCCAGGGCAGGACATGATGTTAGCTGCGGCGAGAGTCTGTCTTACAACTCTTGCGGTGTGCGGTCGTGCATTATCATGCATTAACTGAAATAAGGGACCGATTTGCACTTGTAGAGGAACGATGACGTCTGATACAATCGTCTCAGCATAAATTTGAGCGTTGAGGTTGCCTCTGATCCAAATCAACTCAGTTCTTCCGCCGATCCAAATACCCGCCCATACCATGATGGTTCCACCACTATAAGGATGGACTTCCTGGCAGGATTTTAATCGCTGTTGGCGTCCAGGGGTTCTCCAGTGTCGTATACGTCTTGTATCCGGTCTCATACCAAAACGAGACTCATCAGAAAAGCACACGAAACGCCATTGTTCTTCTGCCCAATTTCTGTGTTCAAGAGCCCATTGATATCGAATCCTACGATTGTGCATTGCTATAGGTGGTACCCGTAGCGGTCTTCGGGAATGAAGGTTCACTTCATGCAAGCGGTTTCTGACTTTTTGGTCGCTAATTAAGTTCCCTGAAGAGTGATGAAGCCTCACGGCTAACATCATGGGGGTTATTGTTGGAGCTCTTCGAGTTAAGATTTGAATGTATCGGTCTTGTCTCCGTGTGGTGCAGCGATACCGTCCTCCATGGCGCTCAGCCACGGTACCAGTGCTTCGGTAACGTGTCCAAAGTCGACTGATAACACTCTGACTTGTATTCAGAGCTAAAGCCACAGTACGTTGCCGGGAACCAGCTTCTATCATTCCCACGGCTCTGAGCATTTCTTCTCTGCTTAAATGACGTCGCCGCTCCATAATAACGTTGGTTTTAATCAGTAGTAGGGAAACAGTAGCACTTATAATGTCTTCAATGCGTTGTATGTTTTTATAGGGAAAATATTGACAGCTGATTTTCATCTTTTACTCGAATTTAATTCACAGTTCCTGATTCAAATTATGAAATGCACCAAAAAGGATCCATATAAATTTATAAAATCATAAATTTATTACAAAGCCACATCTCAATCTCAAGAAATCCGCATAAAAATGCTTGATCCCTAGACACTTTTGATGTGTGTATTAAGTGGGGACACTTATTGTGACAGACGGGAAACTACGGAACCCTACACTGAGTGTGGCCCGACACGATCTTGACCGGTTTTTTTTAAAATCTATAAGTCGTTTATGAAGCCTCTTTGATAGCCTTACTCCATTGTTACCTCGGATTCCTCCTTTTTGCTTACCTTTTTAAAAAGGGGACTAAAGGTCACCGTTTCTAATCAGCTTTGAGAACGATAGGTATTTTCTAAATCATTGATCTAAGTTCAGAAACATTTAATAGTTTCACAGAACTGGGTTTCCGCGAATGAACCTGTCAGCTTTAGGATTAATTAATTTGCTCGTAGTCCTCAAAAATATTCTAATCTCACAGAAAGAATAATAAACATGCTCGTAACTTGAACTCATAACGTAGAATTACGCTGTAAAGCCCTGAGTGATGTGAGAATCACAAAATTCTTAGTGTACTTGGTACTTCCATATACTTTAGAGGGTGTTACAGGTGTTCCACGTTAAGCGTTGCCTTGTTTTGCGATTTGCGTGAACTTTACAACCAAGACAAGATAAGTTTATACCTATTTTGCGCATTCTAAACATATAAGTTTGTCCAAATTGTTGTGGTTTAGAATTATGTTCAGTATTAGAATCAGGATTTTTGAAATAGTTTAATGATTGATCATTTCCCTATCGAAATTAAATTTAAAATTACACGAACAGTAATTTGTTGACGTTGGTGATGAAAACGTTTCCCGCTGTAGAGTATGTGCATTAATAAATTGTTACTAGTGGGTACTTGCAGGCAGTTTGGAACAAACCATGTATATGGCACTACGTGTTTCATTGTCAGGTAAGTTTAGCTACAACCTAACTTAGGACATAACGATGGCGACGAGCACTAAAATAAATATAATTGTTACGTCAATCGGTAAATTGCGGGAGTTTGACGTGTGTTTGGGTAAAGGAATCATAGTGCGAAAAGAATTATATTTTAATCAATAAGTTTTATTTTTGTTGATTGACCTCAACCTCGATAGATGGCGTTGGCGTCGAGTTAGATCGCGCTATGATTTTGTTACAAGCTAATGTATATGTATAATATATAGTCTAAGGAAAATATTGTTATTTTTTGCCCCTGGCCAGGGGCTTTAAATTCATTTAAGGCAGCCGGCAGTTACGGCAGTTCAGACGAGGAGCACGATGCCGGCGGTATCGTGGGCGGCGGGCACCTGTTCCTGGAGAAAGACCTGCACCAGTTATGTCTGAGTGACTGCAAGGTATGTAGACCTATAATCAGGTGGAGCTGGATGAATCTAAAATGTGTATATTGATAAACTGTCATAAGGGGACTTTTTCGTTATAATAGTCTTGTTTACGGCATGACCTTCAGTGTAGGCATATTCCAACGTATAATGACCAACCTTTTCTGTGGGGTGCCTGACGTACAAGTTTTTTTTTAGATAATGTCATTAGTGGGAGCAAAACTAAAGCCGAACACATGAGAGCTTTAGAAATTGTTTTGGAAAAGTTGCGTAGTAACGGATTGAAGCTTAAAAAGAGTAAATGTGTTTTCTTAGCAAATGGAGTTACACACATTAGGAAACATCGTTTCTAAATCTCAGAGGCGGATACAAGTAAGTTAGAGGAAGGTAACTTCAAACACCAGATAAGGAAACTTCAAACACCAGAGAATGTGTCCGATCTGAGATGGTTTTTGGGCATAGTGAATTTCTTTGTAAAGTTTGTTAGGAATATCAACTTCGTATTATCTATCGCCTTTATTTTAGCTTCTGCGTAAAGGAAAAAAGAAGAATGGAGTTGGAGCAAGGAGTGTGAGATCGTGTTTCAGGAGGTCAAGAGGCCGGTGGTGGTGACGTGCGACGCGACCGTGCGCGAAGTGGGCAGGGTGCTGGCGCATCGGGACGCGAGAGGACGCGAGCTCCCGTAGGCGTATGCGTCGTGGTCACTCACAGCCGCCGAACAAAACTACTCTCAAATCTACAGGGAGGCACTGGCTATTATTTTCAGCATGCAAAAATTGCATCAATATTTATATGGACGACACTTTACCTTAGACCATAAACTGCTTGTTACATCTATTTTTAGTCCGGAAAAAGGTATAACTACGATGACTGCGAGTAGGATGCAGCGGTGGGTGGTGATTTTACGGGTTATGACTATGATATTGAATATAATTAGGTCGGAGGATAATTACGCGGATGGTTTGTCGAGATTACCGGTAAGGTCGACTATGAAGGAAGGTGATTCGGTTCCGGAACAAACTTACTTACATTTCGCTCAAGATGCGCTATTATTAGACTACAATGAACTAAAGAAATAAACACTAAAGGATCCGATTCTACCACCGTCGGGTTCCCAGTCCCACATAACAGTAGGATGGGTTCACATCGGCGTCGGGTCGACGATGAAGTACCTGGGACTCGTCCTCGACAGCCGGTGGAACTTCGAGGAGCACTTCCGACTTTTGGCACCCAGACTGGAACGGGCCGGGGCTGCCCTGAGGCGGCTCTCCCCAATCTAGGGGGACCAAACGCCTCCTGCCGGAGGCTCTACCCGGGGGCCGTGCGGTCCATGGCCCTTTACGGGGCCGGTGTGGGCGCGGTCGCTAAGGAAGCGACCAGCCCGATGTCTGACCGCGTCCCAGAGAGTCATGAACGTTCGCCTGATCCGGGGATACCGCACGGTCTCCGCTGAGGCGGCGAGCCTCCTTGCCGGATTGCCGCCATGGGATCTGGAGGCCAAAGCCCTCGCCCACATGTGGGAGTGGCGAGAGGAGGCAAAACGCCGGGGCATAACTCCGCTGCCGCGAGAAATCGCGGTACGGCGGACAGAGCTCCGGCAGTATCTCATGGCAACACGGAGAGTGCGATTGTCGCAACCCAGTGCTGGGCACGCCACAATAGCGAGTTTTGTGGAATTAGTGAAGGAAAAAGCCGAAGTTATGTACCGAATCGCCATTTATTTTTCAGAGTGACAGGAGTCATTTACACGAAGGAGTTTCCAACAATTATGTTCTACTAATACAAAGTATCGGATGACAATGGAAATCACAGACACTCTGATCACTTAACAGCTAGTCCACGTAGTTCCCTGGTGTTTCCCACAGGTTCTCGGGAACCGACTCTTGTAGTGCACGGTGAGGACCGATCGGAAGACCCAAACAGTCCAAAGTCGTCACTCCGCGAGGTGCGCGTCAGTCAGAACTCATCGTCATTATTGTTGACAGTGAAGTGTTGAAGACCACGATTCTAGTTGTGAGTTAGCCTCTAGTTCACCTCCAGCGCCTACTTCACCTACCTCCGCCCATATATTGCGCCAACCCCGACCCGTACGACAATGTAGGTTAGATAAAGAGTATAGATTTAAATTCTAGGCTAAGATGTGGTAAAAGTAAAATAAGATGTATTAAGCTGTTAGTTACACTTAAGTTAGGTTAAAATACATCAGCACGAGATTAAGCAAATGGTTCCTATTAATGATATAGTGTTATTTAAGGGTGGAAAGATGTAGAGTATGTGTATTAATAATTGTTAATCGTGGGTACTTGCAGGCAGTTCGGAATAAATCGTGTAAGTGGCCTTACGTGTTTCATTTTCAGCTCCTCTAAGTCTAGCTAAAACCTAAACCATCAGTTGGTGAAATGGTATTAATCACTAAAATGTCATTTATAGCTTGTTAGAAACCGCTATTAATGTACCTATTATTTTCATATATAATGTGGTCGTCGTCAATTTAAAAGTACTAGTAAATTAGTAATTTTAATAAAAAAAAAAAAAAACAATTTTACTTGATTTTTCTTTTTTTTTAAGATAAAACATTGCCTCATACTAGGAATTATTTGAAAAATGAATCTAACTAACATAGTCAACATAGCTCTCCAAATTTATAATCAATGTTACAGTGATTCCTAATTTATTCTGTTCTAAAAATTATGTTACATTTTTACATTTCATGATATTTCTTCATACCCGCGTGTTCTCAATGCGAGTAAATGAAGCTGAGCGACGAATTTTGATTCACTCATCCGGCAATAAGTTCGTACAAATGGAACAAATGAGCTCTTGCTTGCAGGTGTAGGTAGATCTATAAATAGTGAGCAGGGCTGCAGCATTTAGGTATGTAGACAGTATTAAGCTGTAAATTAAGTTACATTACGTACCTATACAATCAACCTATGGCCGCTATACGACGACGTCAGGAATACAGATCTCCTTTCGGAGAGAGGAAGTGCATGTTGGCGGATGTCTTCGAATTGCAGTCCAGACTTCAATCTATCTCATATTAATATATACAGTTGATGAGTTTGTTTGTTTGTTTGTTTGAACGCGCTAATCTCAGGAACTTCTAGTCCAAGTTGAAAACTACCTTTTGCGTTGAATAGCCCATTAATCCAGGAATGCTTTAGGCTTTATAACATCACGCTGCGACTAATAGGAACGGAGCATTAAAAATATATGATGTATATTTTGGGGTTAAAATAAAATCTCGAAAACGAAGTCGCGGGCGGCCGCTAGTAAAATATGCATATAGACTTATGACCTGTGTATTTCATGGGCCATGGACCTGTGTATTGCCCGAAGCTAGCTAAAAACAGATGTACAGGTCAACTGAGTAGGTTAAGCTACGTTCATGATTGGTACAGACCAATCACGAACGTAGCGTCTCGTCTCGGCTCAACGTAACCATTTTTACATACAGAGACGCTACCGTGTCCGAGACACGGAAGAGTCTCGTGAAAACACGTTAAAAGCCTTTAGTCCCGGCTGTCAATTGTAGATCTTTAACCGTCGTTACGGGTAGTTAGAAACCTGAAAGTCATATTACCATAGAATAGAAGGGTAAACTTATAAGAGCCGATTCAGTGCCACTTCAAAAAGTTAACTTGATTTTATTAAACAAATTTAACCAAAAGTCACTGTCCATACCTTGGGTATTTTGTGGGTGCTTTGAGGTCCCGCCACAATCTTTGGGACCCAAGTCAACCCCACCTGCCGGACGGTGCACCTGTTGACCTACAGACGGGGCTCTGACGCCGGCTTTCCCTTCGGGCTTGTGTGGTCAGACGGCAGTTGCACGCGTACAGGCAAAACAAGCCAAACCATGAACAGGAAAAGAAGAGATGCACGAGTCACAGTTAGGGCGCCGCCGCAAAACGGCGCACAGGAGCCGACTCCTGTGACCTGTGGGCTAGGGCTTTCGTGTCAGGGACGGACACGGCTGAAGAAGCGAACCCAAACCAGCAAAATCCATTTCGTGTCGTGGAACGTTGGCACGTAACTGGACGCGCGAGAGAAGTGGCCGAAACTCACCACAGGCGGACGTGGCCGTGGCGTTCCTGCAGACTCGGTGGAATGGTAGCAAATCCCGGCTTATTGGGAATGGCTACAGCTGATCTACACGGGTGCACGTAGTGGGAGGAATGGGGTGGCCGTGGTGTTGTCTGACGAGCTCCAGTATGATGTCCTGGAGGTAAATTGCATCAGTGACCGGCTGATGTCGGTGCGGGTGCTTGTCAATGGGGTTATAACCCACTTGATAAGTGCCTACGCTCCGCAGGCCGGATGCGGTGACGCCGAAAGGATTTTGTTCTGGAGCAAGCTCGAAGGGCTGTTTCACGGGATCCCGTTGTCCCAGGGAGTCGTTCTGGGTCGTGATTTGAACGGTCACATGAGAGAGAGATGCGACGGGTTTGAGCGTGTTCATGGTGGCTTTGGGTACAGTAGCCGCAACGCGAAAGGGGACAACATTCTCCGAATGTGTGCAGCCGCTGACCCTGCAATTGTGAACACCTATTTCCAAAAGAAACCGGGGCACCTTGTTACCTAACGGAGCGAGGGAAGCGCTACCCAGATCGACCTCCTACTAACTAGGACACCGCAACGCGATAGACCTCATGTTTGTGCACATAGGCGGAGACACGGTCGAGTGCACAGACCAGCTTAAATACTTGGTCTGAGGTTCACGCGTCCGGTGACATTGATTGCGACGTCAAGGCACGCATTTTCGCAGATTGGGCAAAATGGTGTGAGGTGGCGGGTGTCATTTGTGACCCCAAAATGCCGGTTAAGCTTAAGGGACAGGTCTATAAGACCATCATTAGACCTATCCTTCTGTATGGCAGTGAGGCGTGGTTTGTGCTTGAGGTACACAAGCAGGAGCTGCATGTCACGGAGATGAATATACTGTGGTGCCGAGTTACATGGAGCGACCGCATCAGGAACTCCCGCATCCGGGGCAGTCTTCGTGTCCGTGGCATAGCAGACAAAGTGCAGGAGGGTCGCCTACGCTGGTACGGCCACGTCTTACGAAAACCGGCACGTTACGTGGGTAACAAATATCTTACCATGGCGCCTCCGCCGGGCAGCGGGGTAGACTAAAGAAGTGCTGGCTTGACGTTGTAAGAGATGACATGCGTGCCAACAATCTCTCACCACAGGATGCTAAAGATCACGCGAAATGGAGGACAATGTGCAGGAAAGCGGACCCCGGGCTCCAACGCGAAAGCCGCGGAAGCAACCGGGACAAACGCCATCTAACTGCTGATTTTGGCTAAATTTCGATATTTTCTGTGATTGGCCTAGTTCTGTTCTGTCTCCTGCTTGTTATGGAGGGAAGTGGAAAAAATATCTTTTTTCTTACTCCTCCGCTATTCTTTTCTGATTAATTTCGTTGCGGGGCCCAAGACAGTTGAATCGTTTCTCCGGGACTCGTCGAGCTTCATTGCTCGGCGTTTTTCTGGCGGTCGCCACTGTTGATTCTGGCTTTCAGGAGTTGCAGTGGTTGGGAAAAGTGTGGCGGGTTTTGTCCCAAAAAAAAAAAAAAAACCCGAAGGCGAGATCGCATTGCAGTTGCACCCGCAACAACTGCCATTAGATGTTCGTATGGTAACCGGGCTCAACGGCTTAACGTGCTTTCCGAGGTACGACCAGACCAGTGTAAATATTCATATCGAACCCGCCGCACCACCTTGCGCAGCGGCCGCATTCTCTACCGCTACGCCACGGAGGCTGTCGGAAAGTTCTTCAATATCGAGAATATAAAAGCCGCAAGGTCCCAGAGCTTCTCTCGGATTGGGTCATCCCCAGCTATCAGTTACCCGAAGGGCCACGTAAGAGGATACGTATAAGTGAAACAACAGCAGTTAATACAGATCTGCATACTAACTTTCAAATTGCTTACGGCAATTTTGTTTTTATTGACAATAGGGAACGTGACACGAGTTTGAAGATCCTTGTGCTCACTTTGTAATGATAGACGCTTAACTACTCCCACGTTACTGTGTTCCTGAAGGGTTGTTCTATGGATTATCGCCCCAGTGATATGTTTAAGCAGAGGCGTGCACAGATTTTGGGAAGGGTATGCATACATACACTACCGAAATATCTGTGCTTATAAATATATCGTAAAAGATAAAAAACGTAAACTTACCAGTTTCAATTCAGCATACTCGCGTACTTTTTGTCTGACTTATCCGTATGTCAACACTGAATGGATGTTTGACGTGGCCACAATAAACATCCAATTAATATGTGATTGATGGTAAGGAAGTCACATAAATGATATCCAAAGTGATCTTGCAGTTGCACTACAAGGCCGTGAGATGTTAAGTATTTTTTTATGCGAAAATGAATAAAAAGAAATGATATTACTAATTAAACTGTTAAAAGAAAAAATATTATTTTACTGCCTGTAAGTTAAATCGAACAAAACGTCGTCATTAAAGTTGGAAGATAGTTTTAAAATCGCTAAAAGTTTTTTTTCAATAAAACCATAAACAAATCTGTGAGTTTGCTTTGACCCTGCGTGTTTCGTAAAATGTATGGATTCTTTTTAGGTGTGAAAATGATCGTTCAGCCGATGCGCTAGGTACTCATTGGAATCGTAACTATAAACTTTGCTAATATGTAAATTCGCGCTCACGTGACAGAAGAGACACCGGGGTGATTTTTAGTCAGTAGGACTCTGACAGACCCCGACCGCCCACCCCAGGGCGGTGAACATCCATTGAGGCTTTTCCACCCCGGAACAAAAAAAATGTAAGATATTAGGTTAGGTTCCGTGCAGTAGGCCTAGTATGAGTTTTCATTACGAAACTCGTTCGCCGACATCGAGCGCGTTTGACTCAGCGATTGGCCCGCTTCAAGATCGTAAGAACTCTCAACCAATGAGAGCGCCAAACGCGCTTGATACGATCGAACGAGTTTCGTATTGAAAACTCATACTAGGCCTACAGGAGGCGAGGCCCGGACAGACCGGGCTGGCACGCGAGTGTGGGGCCGCGGCAGAGTCAAGGACTACTGCGGTCCCACACGCACGTGAGTGGAGATACACCGGGGTGGTTTTTAGTCAGTAGGAGTCTGACAGACCTCGTCGCCATTTTCCAACCCCGAACAAAAAAAAAAGGTATTGGGTTAGGTTAGGTATTAGTTTAGTTATTAGTTTGTGTGTAAATGAATAAGATTAAATATTCCTGAAGTTTTTAATTCGTCTAATCTATAAAAGCATAGGAGCTCGCTCATAAGGCAATCCTGTTAAAAAAAATGCCATTCGAATTAACGAGTTCGATGACCGATTCCTCTGGAAATGATTACAATACAAAGTATAGTTCAAATTCAAAAGCAAGTAGATTGAAAAACTTTAGGTGTTTTAAGTTTTTATAACGACTATGACACTCGTTCAAGACATTATCAATTATCTCATAACACGCGCCTGTAATATTCTCGAACATTGTAAATACCGCGTTTTAAAATAATATTAACGGGAAACAAAATAATTCATTTGTGTGTACACTGCCTGCTAACCAGTTATAATTATCCTACTACTTTTTTTTAAAACAACATTTCTTTTGAGTTAAATCCTAATCGCGAACACAACGCCTTTTAATGACAATTATATATTTTTCCTCATAACTTAACATTGAAAAAGACACCGTTTTAAATTGATCTAAACATACATCACTGGAACCGATCTCACAGGTATAATTTTACATATTTTAGAAAGAAATATGTATCTAAAGCAAATAAACTAATGCAATCCACTTGTACTTAAAACAAACCCAAACATCACAATATATGTTAACAAAAAATTGGAGTAATTAGTAGTATAAAGGCACTGCTTTTTCTGCTTAAATTCTCAATGAAATTGCGCGGCCACACACGAAAAGTTTACGCACACAGTCAAATAATTTTATTCACACACACGACCACACACGGAAAAAAACAGAAGCAGATGTAGCTTGTGCCTACGCCGCTAAGCCCGGCGGCGCCAGTGGCATTGTAATGGGTGTTAGTAGTTGGCGCTAGCCCCAATAGATGGCAGTATTAGCAATGAGTAACGAAGTTTTTACTGTATTATATATATAATAATATATATAATTAATATAATTTATATTAATACGATTCGGCTATTCCGAATTAGCAAATTATATAGGTATGCAGTGCTTATCTGCCTATATGAAAAGCGCGCGCCTGGGTTAAATTGGTTGTGAAGATAGAATCGTATTTATTTACTAGTAAAAAAGATCACAAACTGCCAAAATCAGTCAAAAATAAAAGCTACAAAATGAAACAGAAAGACCTATACGACTCACGAGGCCAAAAGGCTCATGTACCAGCATGATGGCGCGACATTTAAAAAAATAAATATCACAGTGCTGGTATTCTGATAGGGCCTGCTCTGAGTATTAAAGGTGTGTTCAAATGCAACGCGGCAATTTTACGCCCGATTATGACATACGCTTGTCCAGTCTTCGCACATGCCAAGCCGCAGTCCAAAACCGTTTTCTCCGTAAAGCCACAAATGCCCCTTGGTTCGTCCGAAATGAGATCCTCTACCTTGATCTCAAAATCCCCACCATCCAGCAGTTCATGAAGCGTCTTTCCAAATGCTTCTTTGACACTGCTGCCAAGCACCGCAATCCCCTGATAGCAGCGGTTGCTAACTATACCCCCTCTACCATCCCCAAGCTTCACCGTCCACGGCATGCCCTCACATATCCCAATTACCCCATAACCCTCCTCCAAGAGGCCAATAGGGCCACTAGCACAATACATAAAAGACCGACCTACCGCACTCGCCGCTGAGGTCCATCGCGACGCGTTTAACGTAGTAGTCCTCCCCCCGTCCCTTGTTCGATGAAGGCCAGCCCGCGCCGCAACTGAGACAATAAATATAAATTCCCAACTATGATCTCTGAGTTTGTTTCGGACGTTTCTTCTCAGAGTTAGTACTAGGAAACGCCACGGTCATCAAACCGAATTAAAATAAAACTTCGATCCAGCCGTCCCATGCTGTTCTCTCCAGCGACGCCCTAAGCCGAGATTCGAACCCCACAGGGGGTGCCCTTAGCGTGTAGTCGCTTAGTGTTTAGTTGCCCTGGCTGGAGGCTTTAAATTTATTTAAGGCAGCCACAGGATAGTCTGGTTAAGTAGTCACGACCTCTCAAGGTCAACTACGAGATGCGATAATAATAATAAAAAAAAAACAAGGCGGCAATCGTATGTGGCTACCGCGCGCGTCTAGTCGCGATATGATTGGACAATTGCTGCACACGGCGATCGCCATGAACGGTTTTAGTGTTGGTTGTGTGTGGACGAACGTGTTTCATTCCTCTTATTTCAATAGAGCGTTGTTTTTTGTTTATGCAAAGTTGGAATATAGTTTTTGCAGAATAAGCAACTGAATTGATTCTAACCATTCTTGCATCATATTTTTTCCAAAATGTACTTAAATTTGGTTACCAAGCAGGCGCACAACACAATCCACGGCAGATCATAGCGATCAGTAGGCGTGTGCGCACAGCGGGGCAGGGTGCAAACAACCCCTTTCTTCGCCCGAAAGCAACAGGTTGATTCTTATGTCATGCATTTGTAATGCGACCCGTACCGTGCCCCATGTATACTTGCTTTATTGTATAAAAAAGATATCGGGTAACGTGTAACGACGTCATTTTCATACACAAACGTTTGTCTTTCAGCTCATGTAAAAAACCTTGTGTACCAAATGGAGCCTTAGAATGAAACGAACTTAAGATAAAGAGATAAAGATAATTTTATTTTGTAAACATGGATAAAAAAGACGACAAAAATAAATGTGTATATAATGACAGGTTCAGCCATGTCTTGCCATTTAGGCATGCAAACATTTTTTTAAACATTCAACTTAAAAAAAATACTTAAAGTGAATTTGACATAGTTAAAAACAACAATTAAGCTTTTAAATTCAATTTTTTCTATTTCTTTTTCGTAATTTACAAATAATAGACGGAGCTACAACACACGCCGCCGCTTTCATTGTGATTTGAATACGAAATAAAGAGCGCTTAACATTGTCAACAACACTGCCGCGCAGAAAGTCTAAACTAGTCGCGCGGCAAATTTGTGTCCCGCGAATGCCGCGCGTAGCTGCCGCACGCCTTGCGCGCCGTGTTTGGACACACCTTAAGGATTTTTTTTAACATAAATTAAATTATAAATGTTTGTGAGTGCAAAGTTTATTCGTTGCTACGCATTAATTTCTAAGCGAAACAACTGTGATCACGCATGTTTAATAACACTTTTGTATACCATGTTTTACGCAAATAAATCTTTTCTTGCGATCCTTCCGCAACTCGGGACTGGTGCCGGGTAGTCTGTCACCCTTGGGGCTGGTAGAGGGCGTTGTTCGCCAGTTCGGTGTTGGCCAGATGCACTTAATGCGGGCCGCGTCAGTGGACGATATCTCCTTCTCCCTTTCCACAACTTCCACCAGCGAAACAATTGTCACGCTTAAGGAACCCTTTGCATCGCAGATCTCTTCGCTGTCAAACATCAACTCGAAAACGTCTGGCAGCACACAGGTAACTGCCTTCTCCTGAGATAAGGATATGGCGTGGCTTCTTCCGAATGGTCACATTAGTAACGGTTTGCCGTGCGGGACCTCCCAGTAAACGTAATGGTGACATCGGGCAGCCAGCTACTTGTTTGTGCGATATAGGTACTATCCGAAGCAATCATACCCTGAGAACATCTATGTCACCCAAAATGTCAAGGAGCCGTGCTTTCTCTCGAACTAGTTTACCAGTACCGGCTGGATAGACATCAGCGACGGTGAAGCGATAGGGTCGTCGCCATCTTGGTGTGGTGGCAAAGGCTCCATTTCGTAGTTGAAGTTTTGAAATAAAGCACGAAATTTAAATATACCCTCCAATCTTGGCAATAACAATTTAAATAGGCAAACCGACAGTTTCGCCCAGAGAAGTGCCTTGGTCCACCTCTCAAAGCGAAGTCCTCGTTCGACAATCCCCACTTTTCAAAACGTCTCGCCACGTGCCGCCATTACAAAATAATGTCACAGCGTTTGTCCACTACAACATAAATCAAATGAGCAACTTTTATTAAAATGATATCGTTATCCAATATACAAAGTTGTTTTTTTTTTATACGAAACCTGAATACAGTTTGTTTAGAATAAGCTACTGTATCAATTCCAATATTTTTAATGTTATAGTTTTTTCCAAATATATTTAAAAAAGTCGCAATGTGGTTGCCGAGTGCACAACTCAGTTCACAGCGGATCATAGTGTCCTAGGGTGCGCCGTGGTGCGTCGCTACAGGCACGAGCGCGCACGGGGCGCGTTGACCATATTTTTGTATGGACCACCAGGTTACCTAACAAGTTCATAACTTTGTGATCATTCATGACAGCTTTTTGAAATTTTGTACATAAATTCTTTACATAAAAATACTGGACAAGTGTTTCGGGTTTTGCATCTACATAAAACTTTGGAATGATCTTCCACAGAATATCGGGACGTTGACCAGTCGGTACACTTTTAACATTAAAGCTCGGGAATAGGTACTTATTTGAAGGCAAGAAATTGGCAGATCAAACATATAATTTATTCTTTCTCTCTATCTATATTTTTTTTATCTCTCTCTACTGTTTATATTTTATATGTATATATTTATGTATTTATTATAATATTTTTTTTTTGTGTTTCTCTTTTAACTTCTCTTTTATATCTTTGCACCTACCATGTTTTGTCTCTGCATCACCTTAAGGTAGACTGGTAGAAAATGCCTAAAGCATTAAGTCCGCCATTGTGCAATGTTTTTCCTTGTGCATAAAGTTTTAATAAATAAATATATAAATAAAATAAAGTTGTGTAATTAAAATCGATTGATATATTATAAAATCCTTTAGTTGTTTTTTGTAAGTAGGTAATATTAAATACAGAGAAGTCTTACATAGAAGACGCTCTTTCTAAACAGATATTGGAAAAATAATAATTGTATTAATATCAGTACGTAAAGACTTCATGCATCATTACCCGCAGGATCATGAACCGATTGCTATAAGCCGCTCTTTGTATGTACACAAATCTGAAAAACCATAACTTTTTATGTAGACTTGTAGTCAGCTATACATCACACACACATATAGGTAAGTACATGGTACATGTGTGACACGTACATATACGAGATTACAGTTCCACAAGCGTGTCAGGCAATCAATCACGCTCCCGTGCCGCGTGTGTCCCGCCCGATAGTAATCATAGAGCAAAGAAAACTATTTGTTTACTTTACAATGCCGTATTTGTTCAGTGTTAGCGGTTCAATCCGATATCGTCTATGTTTTACCTCGTGAGTATGTGGTATTGAACGTTTGCGGATTTGTAATTGAATGATCATTCTACGTGTACAGGGCCGCTAGTTTGCTATTATAATAGTGTCAGAATGATCCACCAGTGATCTCATAATGATCGATTTTGTCAAGTTTCGTAATCTACTAACAAATTGGCGTAATTGTGACTTTCCAATGGTCAATCACTGACACTCCACTCCATATTAATGAATGTTCTAATTGAGTAGTAGTTTTAGAAAATCAATATGGGTTATAACGGGTTTTATATTAATGACAAAACAGTAATGACATTCTATCACCATTCTATTACCAGACGACTGAGATACTTGATCGATCATTATGAATTTTGCAGACTATGAACTTTTGAGCACAATGACAATGGAATCGTCTTGGAATGATATATTTATAAAAATACCAGACTAAGGTTCAAGGGAATTTTCGTGCAGATAATAACCAGCGCATTTTGAAAAGTTTATTGAGCAAATCAAAATCAAAAGTCATTTATTCAAATTAGGTTGAGAATCAGCACTTTTTGAACGTCAATATTACATAAGACAGTCCCCCAAAACGCCCACCCATTGACACTTCCTAGTGCTTTCGCTGGCAAGAAGAAGTGGCGGAACGAATTCCACATCAGCACAGATGTCTGTTCATTTAAAAAAAAACACATGACTTTATACAATACGATGTATAGTGATGAAAATGAGAAAATACAACAATAATGAAATTATTTGTCATATGCCAGCTAGCCACCCTTACGTTGTTGACACCACTGCAATCCGGACGAAGCGTTTTGCTTCCTCCTTTATACCGCGTACATCAAGGGACTGGAACAATTTGCCAGCGTCGGTGTTTCCGTCACACTACAATTTGAGTGTCTTCAAGGCTAGAGTGAATAGGCTCTTAATAAACTAGCGTGCTTTACCATCAACGATCGCATCACTGGTTACCATCAGGCGAGATTGCGGTCAAGCGCTGGTTTATAATTTATAAAAAAAAAAACAACAGTTATGAACCCCTTTATGAGTGTGGTATAATACGGGTATCTTTATTAAATTATGGTCTATACGAAGTAGTTCACATTCAATATTTACATTAACGATTGCAATAAAATAAATAGAGGGTTGTTAATGCTAAGGGGGTAATTAAGCGGCCAGCATCCACGTGCTTGGAATAAAATGGAGCAGGAATTAAGATTAATTCTACCATTACCGTCGACCTACCTACTTACTTCTCGTATTTCCTTCTTACAAAATAAAGGAAAATGCCGCAGATCTTATTTTCCTACTTACTTCGTGCTTTTCCGATACTTTCGATTAAATTCAATAAATAATATTCTACATTTAAATTTCAGAGGAAATAGAGACATAGGGTACAGAGCAACGGAGGTAAGTAAATGAGATTGTAAATGAAATCAAAAATAATATAAAATGTACCAGTGAAAAGCGACGCAACTGTAACAAGAGCGGACCGTAGTGGTTCAGTTTCGTTACTTCTGTTGTTTTTCGATCAACTAAAAGTTTGTGGTTCCTCAGTTCGTATTTACATTTTCAGACGAACGGAGCCGATGTTTTCGCTGTGGAAATAAATGCTATATTCCGAAAATTTTGAGCTTAAAGTTTGTGTCAAAATATCGACTAGGTAAACATGGATATAGTTTCAGTTTATACTCGTAAGTGACGTAGTTCGCTCGTTGCAGCATCGGCAAATTGCATTTCACGGCTCGCGAGCCCCGAGCGCACGCTCCGCCTGACGTCGACACGGCCCACACCAGAGCTGGAGAATTCTATCTATTTCTCTTTATCTATTCAAATTATTTAGCTAGCTTGTTTTGGAACTTATTGAGAATTATATCTTAGAATACTTCTTTTGATTACCTTATTCACTAGCTAGCAGTGGCGAAGGGTGAAATTTTTACAAAGGGAAGCCGGTCCAAAAAAAAAAAAACAAATAAAAAAAATTAAAAAAATTACCTACTGCACGATATTTTGTTAGGGAATAAGAGTCAAGAAAAAATAAAATAAAAATTTACAAAAATAATAAAGTGTTAAAAACCGAACCACACAAACACCGATCCAAAACCAACAAAAATATTAAGCAAACGTAGTGGCGTGGTTTCTTTGTCTCTTTCTAATAGAGGAGAGGAGAGAACTGCAAGCCGTTTGACATTAGCCTATATTTATCAAGTTTTACCGACAGTTAGCGAGCATTAGAAAGAGATGGTCTGACACGCTCTGTCTCTTTTCGCCTCATAGTAAAACGTTGACCGAGGTAAGCCGACATTCGTCGAGTTGCCTTCATGTACGAAAAATTGAAGCGCTGATTAATTTACGACTATAAAATGAAATGTGATACTTAGGGTATTGCTAAGAATTACTATTGCTATTGTAAATCGCGCAGGCATTTGATTAATAATACTTTGTTAATGAAATAGAATGTAAATACTTTTGTATGAATATGGAACTGATTTTTGAAAGGTAACCCGGTGGGAATCGGCTTGTATGGACTCTTCGCCACTGCTAGCTAGGGCTAGGTAGTAGGTTCTATGTGATATCGCGACACAATACAATGCAAGTAGAAGAAATGTTTTACATAGATAACAAATCTGATTGAATCAGCGATCCTACTTAAGACCGATTTCATCATGAAACTGATCAGATCTAAGCGCATTCGAGAACTGCCGATTATCATTATCATTGTCATAGAAAACAGATAAGTACATAGTTCTGATAAGTAGCGTTGAACTCAGTTTAGATGTGCTCATCACGTTCAGTTTCATAAGCTGCCATCTTGGCTTTTATGTGGCATCATATACTTAGGTAGCCTATAATCCGTAGAATAACATGGCTCTTCGAATAATGTCACAAATGAAACGTCTAGTTTATCAAAATATGGCCGCTACGTTTCTAAATATTCTTTATGACTTAACAGACGAACATTCTTATAAACATAGTCTGTTAAAATTATAGCCCTCCTTTGGCTCTGCCAGAGAATTTACGCTAACTAATGGAAACAAGGAGACATTTAGAACGAAAAACTAACTGAACAGAAACTGCTCACAATAGATTTCATTAATACAATATTGAGAACAAAAGAAGGATGATGAATGGCAGACTGGTAGTTGTCGTCGGTAGTCAGAAACTGAAACAGAATCATAATAAATCTATGTTTACCTTTTGTTCCCGTTTGTTTTATGTGTACACAATAAACAACCTGTAGGCGTTTTACCTAATACCTACCTACGCCTCTTAGATAGAGAGACTTCGAGCCGAATACCTTTGTATGATCGGCACCTATGTTCCAAGAACTTATAAATCTAACCATGAAGTTGGCACATGGATCTAGATTACATTTCGTTTGGTCATCAATACCATATCAGATTCATAGAAAAGTATACAAAAGCGGTCAAAATGTGGGGCAGAGTATTAAAAAATTTTAACGTCCATAGCATTAATATTTTCTGGGTTCAGAATCATGCACTGTGTGACTAACATGAGTTTACATTATGAGAGAGATTATCGGTCGTCGATATCGAGCGCGTTTGACTCATCGATTGGCCCGCTTCAAGGTTGTAAGAACTTTCAACCAATGAGACCGCCAAACGCGGTCGATACCGACGATCGAGTCTCGTAATGAAAACTCATGATAACCACACTGAATCCATGGTAAAAGTGTGAGAGCGTTGATGTTCCTGCCACCCTTTATACCGAGGTTTTAATACATAGACGTTGAACCGACATTGACAAATTATGGTGATATCCGCATTGATTCAGGATAAACAATAAATAATAGCAGGCTTCTGAGAACGGGAAGAGATAATATTTCCTAATTCCTCACAGTTGTACAAGTTCGGAGCATGGCATCTATAGGAAACTTTTGTCTTCAGGAAATTTCTTCTACTTATTTTCGGTGGTGGTTTTTACGGTACTGATTGTATTTTCGATTAAGTATCAAATAGTTGTATTAATATGATAGACGAAAGAAATAAAATACGTTTAATTGCGATTATATACATGACGTTATCCGATTATACCTAGTGTGTAGTGGCGCAGATGTGAATCAATTTAATGGATTTGAATTGATTGAAATAATTTAATTTATTCAATCAAATATATATCAAATAGTGAATAAACATTTGTGTATTCAACAAGAGGATGACCTGAATAAAATTTGCACGGACTAGGGACGCATAACACGAAAAGGTTTATATATACTCAGCTGTGGGTAGAACAGGAATGCTAATGGTAATGATAATGAAATAATGAACATGTACATTATATTTATTATCTAACAAATAATAAGCCCTAGCCCACTCTCAACTCTGTTGGGGTTGGTTTCCAGTCCAACCAGCAGCTGAATACCATTCTTCTCTGACCTCCATAAACCAGTTGCTAGGTAATACGATACCCCTTGTTAAGACTGATTGCATTCAGACTTTCGGGCTTCTGTAACAATATACTTACAAATTGAATTATTAAGTAGTAATCCTTTTATTTCATACTTTATGTTCACGAGTTTTTGATTAGGAGTGACGCTAATTGTTAGATTGACTTCTTGAACCAGTTTTATGGACGTGTTCCGAACACGTCCATAATTAATTCAATTTTTTTTTGTGGGAGCAATGATGTTCTTTTCATCTCAAGCCCGAACCCAGTCAGTCGCATGAATTTATGTAAATTTTACATCACTATTGCTCTCAAAAGAGTGAAAGAAAATATCATGAGGCAACTGGCATGTCATCCACCATCATGAAAGCATGTGATATCTATCATCACGCACTTGGCCCTCGTGGTGAAGGTACACTCCTCTCACCGACAGGAGGCCTGTGTACGAAGAGTGGGAACATAGGCTGATTATGTTATACCTGCTCGCCGCCCGATAAGGACCAGTAGGCCTAGTATGAGTTTTCATTACGAAACTCGTTCGTCGATATCGAGCGCGTTTGACTCAGTGATTGGCCCGCTTCAAGGTGGTAAGAACTCTCAACCAATGTGAGCGCAAAACGCGCTCGATATCGACGATAGAGTTTAATTACGTAACACACTATCAACAGCAATGGGTTTCATTTTGACAGTTTAACAACATTCATTACGTTATTTATGTTGTTGAGCAAATGCATTTTCGAACACTTGGAGCAATGAATTAAAAATATGTTTCGAAATGATTCCAACTGACAGTATTAGGGCTAGTGCGCATCAAAGGAGATATCAGCACATCGGAGGTCTACGAAGTCCGATGAATGCCAGGGCAGCGGATTGATCGAAAGAGATACTGTGATACCTGGCGCACAGGCAAGTTAAGGAAAACGGCTAGGTTTTAGTCAGTAAAAGTCTGACACGCCCTTCTGGTCCGCTCAGAGCGAAAGAGGTCATTAGATGGTTTCATCCTCAAAAAAACGTGGGCAACCTTATTTTACCTTCAATAATGAATGACCGATAATATTATCTATTACTGTTGTTGCTAATATTTCTAATCATATTAAATAATCTCATCGACTGATTTCAATGATGGTCTGATAATTGAATAACCCTAAATGTCATAGACATAATGATTTATGTCTATGGAAATTGCGGCATTGCGCCTAGGGGTCAGCCGTAATATCTTTTTTTACAACTTTCTGGTAACAGTATCTTTTTTTTTTGGAGAATTGCGCTTGCCTAAGTAGATAAGTGACTTATACATTTTAAGGTTCTGTAGTCAACAAGAAATCCTTCTAAGTCTCCCAACTTACATTACAGTTGGAATGTAAGGGAGAACGTTCTATTTCAACTTCAATGTTAAGTATTATTTTGAATTCTTCAACTACAATCACGGCTGGTTCATAATTAATTAAGGGCAGATGTTACTTTATCGGAGGAATAATTTGGAATTGTTGGCAGTTCATCATCATCTCAGCGTTAATCCCAGTCGCATCCGTAGCTTTTCAGCTATGGAGTCTGGGGTCCGCTTTACCAGTCTAACTGCAGATTTTGGCTAAACTTCGATATTTTCCGTGAAGCGACTGCCGTCTGACCTCCACAACCCGAAGGCGATATCTAAGCATTGCAGTTAAACCAATTGTTAGACTTTTGAGGACTCCAACAACCCGTAACGACTGCCACTAGATGTTCGTATGGCAACCGGGACCAACGGCTTAACGTGCTTTCCGAGGCACGACCAGACCAGTGCAAATATTCATATTCATGCATACAAATATTTGCACTGTGCGGGGATCGAACCCGCGCCTCCTTGCGCAGCGGCCGCGTTCGCTACCGCTACGCCACGGAGGCTGTCTGTGTTGGCAGTTCTTCTATGCAAAAGTAGTCAGACGTTAATTTTCAAGTAGCAGATGCAGTGATTCTTTAAAGTATCAACTCCAGTGAAATTACAACAAAGGTCGGCCCGCAGATAGTGGCCGGATTCTCTTGTTCACAAACTAAATTAAATAGAAGTTCAGTGCATCCTTTTCTGTCTCTTTCATTAAGAAAAGGATAGAAAATAAAATTTTAGTTTAGACCTGACAAATTAGTCCGCTCCTAACGTAAATTGAAGTATTTTTGGTCCCCATGTTTATAATTACGTCTAATCTGTCTATGGAGTAATTTAATTTGACAGGGTAAACTAAAATGTTATCTTCTATCCTTTTCTTAATTAAATAGAATAAAAAAGAAGCACTTTATTTTAAATTAGTTTAGTTTGTGTGTGGAGGCATGAGGAACAGGGAGTAAAGTTCACGCATCTTCCATAGTAAAGGGAGGATTCTTCAACCAGACGGGTGTTATGTCTGGCGGGCACTTGCCCAATGGTTGAAATTGGGAAGTTGTATATATGCTAGTTGGACGGTAAACTCTGATTGCGAGATGTAGAATTCGTGTGACGTCAGTATGTTGTGCGTTGTTTCTTTGTGGCGTTTGTAGGTACCGCTACATCTGAATAAGAAAATCGGCGCCATTGTCAATTTTCGTGAAAGCATTTAAAGTATAGTAAGTATGTTAACTTTTGTGTACTGATAGATGTGTTAAACTTTTTTTTCTGTAATTTCTGCGGTATAGATTCGGATCTTTCTGCCTGAGCGACTAAAACGAAGACTCATCGCATTAATCTTACTTTACACGTAACATAACAACGGTGATTTACACTGAATTTTGACTATAGCATAACGAATTTGATGTAAGTTTAATTACAAAATTTTCACGAATTTTCATGTTATCACATGACCAAAGTACCTACATTTTTTAATTATGATTGATCTTTTAAAATCATACGTACCTATGTGCAGTTGAAGCTATCTCTACCCATCTAATAGCTCAAGAATTTTATGTGTTAGGTACATAATTATAATACTTATGTTAAAAGTTTTTTTTTTTTTTGTAGTGTGGCAGTATTTATGACTTTGTGCCAATTTCAAGTAAAAATATAAATTCTTTGAAAATTTAATTTCACAATAATGGCGAATATCGCCAATGACAGTCGAAAAAGTCGGCCGCGTGAACCGTCTACGAGGGAGGTTTGAAGCAAAGCCATGACGTGGCCACTATAAATAAAAAATAAATAAATATATATATACGGACAAATCACACAGATTGAGCTAGCCCCAAAGTAAGTTCGAGACTTGTGTTATGGGATACTAACTCAACGATACTATATTTATAATAGATACATATATAGATAAACATCCAAGACCCAGGCCAATCAGGAAAAGATCGTTTTCCATCACGAACTGGCCGGGGATCGAACCCGGGGCCTCCACGTCGCAGGCAGGCGTGTTGACCGCTGCGCCACGGAGACGATATTTCGATATTTCAATGTTCTTTAAGAATTATTTACTGAATGCATTTTTTATTACATAAATCACGCGCTTTTATTTAGTAAACGACACTATTAATAATTTAAAAGTCCAATGAAAAATTAGCGTGCCATTCATCTTAGCTTTCCCGTCAAAACTCTAATGTTAAAAGTCGTTTCCAAATCCCTATCGAGGCTAGCACAGCTCTAGAAATTCTGTGCACTATTTATTCGGTTGGGAGAACTATTCACTAATAGTTTGATAGCCGTATAACTCCGGGAATGCTCCAAGCTGAGCTGCGGCAAATTAAAGCGAGCCTGCTCGTACCGAGCCACGACCTACATTTACATAATTACTTACTTTATTACGCGACTCGGCAAGGCTACAACTTGCACAGCTTTGCATTTTATGGAAAAGTTATTTTCTGTGTATATTTTAATGGAACATGTGGGTTTATGACTTTCATTCTTGACCTTTTAAGTGTGTACAATATATTCTCTGCAAGTGGCAATATAAAATATAAGTGGTTACTAGAAACTCGGCTATGGCTATCACCTTATAATGACCGCCAGCTAACTTTTTTTCACTGAACGAGGTATTCCTTCATAGGAGAGAGGTGTATGAAGAGGCTAATTGGCGACCTAGATTTAGCTCAAAACTGTCTCCAAAGCCTGGATGAGCCAGTCGGTGTTCTATAGGATGCATTTTGGAGAGTGTGCGAGGGAATTGAATGATTTAATTCCCGCATCTCCGTTCCATCATCGGACGACCTGTCGTACGGCGAGTTTCTACCCTTACGTTGTTGACACTACACCGGTCCGAACGAAGCGTTTCGCCTCGTCTTTTATACCGTACATCGACTACCGTACTCGCTATTTCCGTCTGACTGCAAATAAATTGCCTTCAAGGCTAGAGAGAATATGCTCTTAATAAACAGCGCGTTTTACCATCAAAGATTGCACCACTGCTTACCATCAGAGGGGATTGCAGACATGCACTAGTTTATAATTTGTAAAAAAAGTTTATGCCTATTCTATAAATTAAGATTGAAATAGTTCTTTATTCAAGCGTAATATACTAGCTTGCTCATAATATGTAACATGCACTTCAAGTTTAGATGAAGGCAACGAACGCACCACATGAGAACAAAAAAAATTAAGAATAAACATTTCAATATTTTTGTAAGATGCTGTAAAGAACACGCTGTATCAACGCGAAGGCGGAAATATCGTGGAAAGTGGCTGCCGAGTTTAAAGTAATGTCGGAAATATAAATGGTCTTATTATCAAAAGATTGTCAATCTCGCGACTAGTATTCTCGTGGATATAATCATCTAGCATTGTTGTGAACTAAAATTTTTAGAAGCTCTCATTCATTAGGATCACATTGTTGTTAATGTGGAGAGAACATTATTGTTATACTAATATCCGACAATGTGATTGAAAGATTAACCATTTCATTTTCCTTCTCCAATAAACACTTCATTGAAAAGAAGACCGGCAGAAGTTACCACCCACCAGACAAAGCCTAGCCGCCAAGCGATTTCTCGTGTTCCGGCATGATGTCGGGTGAAGCCGTACGGAGGACGGGTCTGAGCAGTTGTGCTGCAATGTGTGTCGGATACTATGCGCCAAATGTTGTTGTGTCAGGAGTTTGGTCGTGGAGGGTCTTTAGATCAATCTCCCTTTGGCATCGTTGGTCGTGTTGTTGGGTTTAACATTGCATCACCTCGCTCAACTGCCGTCTTCCTTCCTATTCGCTCAGTTTTTCTGAGTGAATAGGCTCTTAATAAACTAGCGCGCTTTATCATCAACGATCGCATCGCTGCTTACCATCAGGCGGGATTGCGGTCAAGCGCTAGTTTATAATTATTAAAAAAAAACACTTAATCCGGTGCTGCAAAAGAGATCGAGTTGCTATTTTAATTTGATTGGTCTCACATCTTAGTATACTTTAGTATAATTGTAGTGATTATCGACGGATAGCAAAATATTGCTGGCAAGCTTTTTGTCGTCCTCTGTGGCGCAGCGGTGAACACGCCTGCCTGCGACGTGGAGGCCCCAGGTTCGATCCCCGGCCAGGTCATGATGAGAAACGATCTTTTCCTGATTGGCCTGGGTCTTGGATGTTTATCTATATATGTATATATTATAAATATTGAGTTAGTATCCCATAACACAAGTCTTGAACTTATTTTGGGGCTAGCTCAATCTGTGTGACTTGTCCATATATATTTATTTATTTATAGCAGTTCTAGAAAATAATTTTATTTTCAGGAGGAATGGAGGAGTTAGACTTCAGCTGAATGTTGTTTATTATTGATGTCCTCTTACATTGTTTATTTAAGACTATGGCGCTCAGACTAAAGTTCCTCGGCATCAATTGTTTGTGAACATCTTCTCACCTGAACAAAAGCTGCTTTTATGGAGCTTGGAGGGATGAAGGGTGTTTAGTGCGGTCATTATGGCGGGCCCGTTAATGTAATAGACTCTCAAGAAGATTGTCGGATTTAGAAAGTCTATTTTAATGTATTTAATCGAGAAAATGTATAGAATAATATATTTGTTACCCTAAGTAAGTATAGCTATGAAAAAAAAAATCTTTATTCAAGTATGTACTATGAACTATGTTAATTTACGTTTTATTTTATAATTAACAAAACGTCGAAATAAGATACCTGTGGCCTTAACTGATAAAAATGATTGACATATAACGAAGGTCGACGATATAAACAAAATAAGTGGCATTCGGTAAAAATGCCTCAGAGCCTTACAAGGAGGTCAATTTTTCAATATTTTGTACGTGCCTCAGATCGGCAAAGATTATTTTGATATTGACGTTTTCCATCGTTCCGAGAATACTTATTTAATGCCGGACCATTTTATTTATTTACATTATAATATATTGAATGTCGAGGTCAGGCTGGCGTAAAACATACAAAAATACACGTTGTCTACAATTACTTACTAATTAGAACTTCCTCTTGAATTCATTTGATCGAGAGATCTCAGATTTTGTCTTATACGTGGGAGGGTATTGTCTATTTTCTGGATATACCTATTTTTTTCAATATGCGTAATATGCATACCTTGAGTGTTTATTTTACTTTTTCACATTTCACAAATAACAACACCTACACATTTATGTACACACTAGCTGCGTCACACGGTTTCACCCGCGTTGGTTTCGATATGTTTTTTTTGTATAGATTCCTGGATTAATGGGCTATCCAACGCAAAAAGTAGTTCCCGAGATTAGCGCGTTCAAACAAACATACTCTTCAGCTTTATATATTAGTATAGATTTATGTATATAAGTCGTGGTGGCCTCTCAAGTATGAGTGCGCAGGTTCGATTCCAGGTCACGCAAGTACCAATGTAACTTTTCTAAAGTTATATGTACTTTCTAAGTATATCTTGGGCACCAATTTTTTTTTTTTTTTTTTTTTATTGAAATATAAACCAGCGCTTGACCGCAATCCCGCCTGATGGTAAGCAGTGACGCAATCGTTGATGGTAAAGCGCACTAGTTTATTAAGAGCCTATTCACTCTAGCCTTGAAGACACTCAAATTGTAGTCCGACGGAAACACCGCCGCCGGCAGATTGTTCCAGTCCCTCGATGTACGCGGTATAAAGGACGAGGCGAAACGCTTCGTCCGGATCGTTGAGGTGTTAACAACATAAGGGTGGAAACTCGCCGTACGACGGGTCGTCCGATGGTGGAACGGAGATGGGGGAATTAAATCGTGCAATTCCCTCGCACACTCCCCAGAATGTATCCTATAGAACACCGAAAGGCTGGCTACTCTACGCCTGTGCTCTAGGCTTTGGAGACCAACTCGAGTTAAATCAGGGTCACCAATCAGCCTCTTCGCACGCCTCTCCACTGAATCCAAAGTGGCCAGGTGACACTTAGCAGCACCAGCCCAAATGTGGCTGCAGTACTCCACACACGAACGGACCTGTGCTTTGTACAACATCAGAAGCTGCCCTGGTGTGAAGCACTGCCGGACCTTTGCGATTACACCAAGTTTTCTGGCAGCCACCTTGGCCTTGGACTCAATGAACCGCCCAAAGTTTAGGTTCGAGGAAATCTCAACACCCAAAAGCTGAAGGCGGTCGGTACACTCCAAGGATACATTCCGGAAAGTAGGAGCCAAGGTGAACGGGCTCCTTTTGGCGGTGAAGAGACACGCCTGCGTTTTGGCGGCATTGAATGCTACAAGATTGGCATTGCCCCATTCGGAGACTGCCTGAAGTGCAACACTCGTTCGCTCTACCATGGCCTCTCTTTCGGACCGGATTGATTCCCTACTAGCCCGAGCATCTGGCAGGTATCTCTCCACAACTGTGCTGTCATCTGCATACCCATAGATACCGGGCATCAGCAGATCGTTAATATGCAGCAGAAACAGAGTTGCAGAGAGAACAGACCCCTGAGGAACACCGGCATTAGTCGACATGGGCTCAGATGAGCATCCGTCGACAACAACTCGGAGGGACCGTTCAGTCAGGAAGTCTTTTACCCAGCCAGTCAGGCTAGGGGAAATGCCGTACGCTGGAAGCTTACTCAAAAGGCCAGCGTGCCATACCCGGTCGAAGGCCTTCGAGACATCAAGGGAGACAGCAATCGCTTCCCCATTTCTCTCGAGGGCCTCGCCCCACAAGTGAGTGGCATACACTAGTAGGTCCCCAGTTGACCGATTGCGGCGAAACCCGTACTGTCGGTCACTGAGGAGATCGTTACCTTCCAGGTATGCCAAGAGGCGCGAGTTCAATACACGCTCCATAATTTTGCAAAGTATGGAGGTGATCGAAATCGGCCGATAGTTGGTAGGATCGGCACGACTACCCTTTTTGGGCACGGGCTGCACGTTGGCAAGCTTCCAGGACTTGGGCACTATACCAGTCCCAAATGAGAGGCGGTACAAGCGTGTCAATACAGGAGACAACTCGGGCGCACATGCTTTTAGAAAAATTGCTGGTATACCATCCGGACCACTAGCCTTATTCACGTCCAGACGACACAGTGCTCTCAGAACCTCCTTGTTCCGAATGCGAACCTCAGGCATTGAAGTACCGCAATGGGGTAAAATAGGTGGAGTAGCACTGCCAGTATCAAGACGCGAATTATGGGCAAAGAGAGATGCAAAGAGACCTGCTTTCTCTTTCGCCGTATGAGCCAGTGTTCCATCAGGCCTAACCAGCGGAGGCAGTGAGGGCCGACAGAAGTTCGCCTCGACCGATTTGGCAAGGGACCAAAAAGATCTGCTACCGGAAGGCTGCGCAGATAACTTGTTGCCAATATGGGTAATACGGTCGAAGCGAGCCTTCTTTAGTGCCTTTTTGTAGGACTTGGCAGCACGGTTAAAGGCTCTCTTCTTTGAGCTTAGATCCGGAGCTCCGCGGTCACGAGCGTCAACCCAGGTGAGAAATGCCGTGTGCTTACGCTGTTCGGCTTGGGCACAATCGGCATTGAACCATGGGCGAGCCGAGCCACCGACGGGCACGTCATTATAGGGAATAAAATATTCCATAGCTTGACGCACCACATCGGTTATAGCATCCGCACAGCTCGACGGATTGCTAGAAGAGAAGCAGACCTGCTGCCAAGGATAAGACTGAAGGTGAAGGAAAATATATTGAGGAAACCTGGACTTTAAGTCTGAAATCGCCAACCCGCATTGAGCAAGCGTGGCAATTGCGCTCAATCCTTCTCTGTATGAGAGGAGACCTGTGCCCAGCAGTGGGACGATAAAATGGTTGATAATGATGATGATAGATTTATGTATGTCACAACATTTTATTTAAGCTTTTCTCTCATTTGTATAATTAACTATATCAGTTTATTATAACGGACTGACAATTCCGTAAAAATAGCATAATATTTGTTTGTAATTCTAGCGAAGGCACTCGTGGGTTGCAGCTGAAAATCAGCATCAGGTACCTACACTTTGTATTGTCATCTGAAATTATACTGAGCTGAGCCCCCTTTGACCTTATAATCTTTCTTCTGCTCTAATACTAATAAACGAATTCTTTCTTTCTTTCGTGAGGCAACCAGCACGTCTTAGAACCAAATATTCGAAGATTTCTGACATCTATCAATCCGTACTGGACCCGCGTGCCGGATGTAACGATTCCAATTATCTAGATCGTAAAATTGAAAAGGTTATTATAAGATAATGAAAGGCTAGTTTCAACATCAATTTGTCTTTATTCAATTTTGTGGTAACTAATACTTTGTACTACAAGATTAAGTTTCAATATGTACAAAATATGTTCAAAACGTATGTGTAATCATACCGTTTAGTAAAATAGTTTAGATTTTAATAAAAGATACAGAATAATTAAGTAATTAAATAAATAAATGAGATTTTAGGCACTGCACGTGTTTAACATCATATCACATTCATGGGTTCCATACAACGTACACCACATTTATTATTCTAGTAAGCGTTTCCGTTCTTATAACAATTTATTATCAAAGATAATTTTTGAATTTCATTTCTACTAGAATTTACATTTATTTAACAATAAGATTTATACTGCTGCCCCTACTCTTGTGTGACACTACACTTGAAGTTAATACAAATGCCCAATAGTTCCAAATGTAGAATTCATCACAGTTTATATTAATCGTGAATCAATATGAGACAAAAACATTTATCTAAAAATCTCTATCTACTTACAGAAATATGTTTGAAACACAAAATAACAATTAATCTAGAACTACTAGGTATTGCTTACAAACAGTTACAGATAATGTTTATACAACATTTACCTACTGTTAGTGAATTTCAGCAAATTAGCTATTTTCATTGTAATATCATAATTCTTTCTTATTTTACTGATATTTATTTAGCTTGATGACAGACATATAGACATTAAGTAAGTACACGAGTTATTGGAATAGCGATCGACAAGCTGAAAAACAATACTTGCAATTCTAACATCATACTCACACAGCTATCTTTCACTGTACATAAGTTAGATGAACGGTTGAACACTATGGTTTGCCGAGCCAGTACTCCAGGGGACCTAGTCTGATATTTTTATAAATTTGTCATCCCAACACGATTCTAACACAATACCATTATCATTGTGGTAAAAAGTTCGTAATCTGTTAAATTCATAATAGTCGATCAATACGGTTAGTCGTCTCGTTAAGAAATGTTGATAGAATGACATTGTCAATATTATAAAACTAGTTAGAAAAACGACTACTCAATTTGAACATTTAGTAATATGGAGTGGAGTGATAGTGATTGACTATTGGAGAGACGTAATGACCCCATTATGTTAGTAAATTACGAAACATGTCAAAATCGATCATTATGAGGTCACTGATCGACTATTTTCACACAATTGAAATAGCAGACTAGGGCCCCAGTTGGATACTATATTACCTAGCCTATAAAATATGCGTTAAAACATTAAAAGACAGTGCCTTTGGAAAATATCTCACAGTTGTAGTTTGATAAAATTGCTTTAGAAAACACTTAATTTCATATCAATAATGTATATAACATTCAACATACATAATTTGGCCACAAAACGGAGAGGGCTCGTAATGTTCTAATAGTAGTATATACAAATAATAGTTCTAGTAAAAAACTAAATAGCAATAATTTGCTGTACTTCACGAGAATAGACTTTGTTCATTCATTTTGTGACATTGTCACTAATATTGCACTTTTTGGCACAAAGTTATAGTTGGCCAGAGACATGGCAATTGTCTAACTCTGCATCACAGTTAGTTTTGTGGTAACAAATAACTTCAAAGGAAGACCAAATCGTGTTTCTATAAATATGTATAAAATGTATTTTGAGATCAGAGGGAGATTTGGTACATAGATGAATTTATGTTTTGTATTGTCTTACATAAACATGACTGATTCATCAGCATCTTTTAAAATTGTATTAAAATAGAGAAGAGGATGAAGATGTTTTATGAATATATGGATAAGTGTCCGACATGAACGTCTTTCATTTTTACAAAGAAGTTGTTCCAAGGCCAGTTGAAATTTATCTGAACCACACATTTGTTTTTTGTGTAAATTGCATTTGGCTTTTGCCTTTGGGCGTATGATACCTACTTGTCTTTATTCTAAGAAAACTCGTGGAACTAAACATTCAATATTAGTGTAATTTGACACGCCGACGCTGTTACAACTTTAGAAGTTTCATAACTAAGGTTTCCCGCGGGACTCCCACAGTAAGAACACAAGTCTATTGGTATTTCAATATCAATTACCAATCAATCGGATTTAAGTCCGAAATCATTCCCAACGTCTCTCTCTTTCATTAAGCCTAAACAGTGACTAGATAGTACTTTTATAGCTAAGCTAACAATTAAAACTTCTCATAAACTTGATATGTACAGTCGTTCAGTATGTACTTTTCCTTTACATACTAAATAAAAAACATTCGTAATGATAGGTATAGACAGATTTCGTTGATTGAGAAATAATGATAAAAATTATAATAGTAGTAATTATATTAAGTAATAAATGAAATACGCTTACAAGGTAGAACTAAAAAGTAATCAAATATACAATTAAACTAATGGCATTTATCATTTGAAGTCTAAAGACTAATGAGCATATTTAAGACGAAATGGAATTATAAACTTAGCTGTTAATATTAAACTTGAGGGAGCACGTGCTCGGGTGGGTTGTGCGCGTGGCCAGCAGACGTTCGGACGCCTCGCACAGGTCACTGGCAGAGTATCGGCTGCGCCTCAGGGCCGCTGGTATAGATTCTTTCTCAGGTTTCTTCACTTCATTTTCAATTTGAACCTCGAGATCTTTGATACTGTCGCTGGGACTTCTAACCTGTTCGAACTTTTCACTCGTAGTGCTGGAGGGCGTCTGACTCCCCGTCTCGGCCTCTATGATCTGTTCGAGGGTGCTGGGGCGTCGGCCGCGGGTGTCTGTGTAGTAGTCTACGGCGCTGGGCATAACCGGCGTCAGGTTCGCCATTGGGTCTATACCCAGCAGTAACATAACAGTGGCCGGATGCTCCATTATGTACTGCGTGATGAGGTGAAGGAATGGCTCAGTTTGTGTACTCTTGTGTGCTTTCGGGCGCTCGGGGGTAAGCGGCCGCTCTTGCTGCTGTACATGAAAATTAAATTGTAGATAAAGAAATTTATGTAAGTAATCAATTATGGAAAAATTCTCCAGTCACAATTGCTATATGTACTGACCTGATCCCAACAGAAAACGTCAGGCGGATGGCTACAGCTTCGTGCGAGCTGGTTTGGTGGAGTGCTCCACTGGAGATTAGGATTGGAATGTGCTGCGTGCCACCCGGTGGGAGCCGCCGTCATTTCTTGTAGGGCTTGGATGGCGTGGCGAACCTAAAACATAGGACCTCTTAATCGCAGTTTTGTTGTCAAGTGTTTGAAGTTCAGTAGAGTCAGAATTAAAATAATGATCAATGATCTAATATCCAAGCACAATGAAGAACCGTTTCGAAATAGTTAGTATACACAATGTATTAGGCCATCGCAAGAAGTAGGTGAATAGAGAACACCACGAGGTCATAAATCCTTATCTGAAGGCTGAATGATATCATTGTATTATTAAGGATCTATGTCGTGTGGGTTTGACAAGTGGGTCAACGTGGGATTACTCGAGACGTGACGTCATCGTAGACTTGCCTCCATGCTGAGTGCCGCCACGTCGTGGTGCAAGCTCGACACCTGGGTGTCAAGCCTGTCTACAGACGACCTCGTATTATGCACTTCTAGATTTAGCCCCTCCAAAGAATCAGCTCTTGAAACTTTCGGCGTAGCTATAGAGCGCTGTCTTTCTATCCTTTCGCGTAATTCTCTATGAGATAGCCGCGGTTGTCCATCCGTTCTGAAAAAACCAGAATAGAAAACTCTTTATTATATCCTGCTATTCATATTATAAACGTGAAAGTTTTTATGGATGAATTGAAGTTTGTTATTCTTACACGCGAAAACTGGGATTTGTATGAAATTTAGTACACAGATTTTATCATAACTATAATTAAAATATAAGGTTCTTCTTATCACGATATGTCCACACGATCAAAAGTTATGCGAGTGAAAACGCGGAACGTAGCTAGTGCACGCACCAGGAATATTACACATATAAATGTAGAAATTTTATAAATGGTGATACAATTGGCGGTCTTATACATCGCATTTACGATATAAAAGCGATGTTTGTCACGAGTATTTTATGAATAAAATTTTCCTATTGAAATATAATAAATATTCGAAAAATACATGTCATATACGTCATCATTCATTACACAATATTATTTCAGCATTCCAATTGTATCTACAATAGTAAACTAATTCAAATTGAAAAACGTATATGTAAGCTTTCAAACCCAATATGACGTAATCGAAATTGAAATTATTTTCTTAAGTTGGCATTGAATAAAATAGCACCTGAACTTTTGATGCCGGGGACTGTTTGTGTTTGATCCTGGAAGTTTTTTGGGCGTGAGAGCCGACTCCTCTGCTGCGTTTTCATCATCTTCTGATATTGAAGGTAGCGTTAGTGATGGGTGGCCGTTCCCGTCAGACTCTGCCTCAGCTTCATAACCCTCTCGCAAGTTGTAAGTCAGGTCGTGTTGGATGTCGTGCATAAACTCTTGTTGGTATTCAGGGTATAGCCGCAAAGCTTCGCCTAAGCCACCCATGTGTATGCATTTTAAATCACAGTAGGTTAGAGCCTGCGGTGTGGAAGCGAGAAGTCATTGTTAAAAAAATATATATATATAAACGCCTTTATGTAAGCGGCAATACTTTTAAATGGAGAATGAATAATTTAGTTTACCTTAACATCACTGCTCGATTTAACCACTACATCAGTATTATTTCCCTGTTGATGTGATGGGCCTGTACCGTTGTAAGCTTGCAAATGGGTATTCATGTCGCAACCCACTAAATCTCCTTTGCCTATTTAATAAAAGGATTATGAATATTTATACAAATGGTATGTAGGAGGTAGGTATATAGTAATGTGGTGTGGTACGTACAAGCCTTCATTTGTGTGGAACTCTGACTCACCTAGAATAGCAACGACCATTTCGTTTTGCATTACTTCCATAGAACCGTTGCATATGTAGTAGATGTACGTCAGTGCGTCCCCTTTGTGCACAAGGTACTCGCCGGGGGCACAGAAGTTGTTCCGAATGTGCAGAGACAGGAGCTTGAGGCAGCCCTGCGACGCTGATTCGAAGATCGGAAGCGATAATATCTCACGGTGTAAATGTAGCGACACGTCACCGCGCAGCTCTTCGGGAAATTCTTTCAGAGTCTAAAAATAAACAGAACCGTCCAACAGAGTCACCACGAAGTATTTTCTCATATGACTTCAAAGCGCCAACTTAGATTTGGATTGAATTTACACGTAAATAAGATTTTATTAAAGGGCTTAGCGAAATTGTAATTAAAAAGGTAGAAAAGTTAAGGAGATTCAGTTTATCGCATTATATTTCGTTGTCAACCCATTTAGGGCGATTAGGGTTCAGACAAACTTCAACGCTGTGTTATTTAATCCCCTTATCTGCGTTTGATAAGTAGGTACTTCCTCATTTGTGTGTATTAAAATGATGTATTTATCAAAGTTCTGTATTTTATCTAATTGATCAACAAAGCACTTACATACACAAAAGTACGCCACAGTTGTCGCTAATTACAGTAACTATTATTTCACAAGAATGAGCGAAACCCTATCAGAGCAGATACTTCAGCAACTATAATTTTATGAAGAAGCATTGTCTACTGTTATTGACTAAAACATCTCACTTGTTGACACTTACAAATTTATAGCAGGTTGACTCTATTATAAAAACCTCAAAAGCATCTGCACTTGGTTTACATAGAATTTATGTAACCGTCCTTTATCAAGGTGATAAGGAATATTATTTTGGAATCTTTCACGTACAATTGCATTGCACTTTGCAATCTAAGTATGTGTACCTATCTACAAGAGTATTCTCAGAACATTGAAAAATAGTTCTAGTCCCACCAATTCATAAAGCTGACTCTGAACTGAACTCCCC
Organism: Sesamia inferens; assembly: GCA_037179545.1. Lineage (NCBI taxonomy): Eukaryota > Metazoa > Arthropoda > Insecta > Lepidoptera > Noctuidae > Sesamia > Sesamia inferens. Next base: position 20,295,302 of record CM073931.1, read on the forward strand.
ATATATTTATAAACCTATATCTCAGCTTTGCATTTTATAAAAAATCCTGGTGAATAACCTTTTAATTTTGCTTAGTCTTTTATACCATGTATATCGAAGGACTGGAACAATTTGCTTGCGGTTGTCGTTCCGTTTGACTACAATCTAAGTATCTTCAAGGCTAGTGTGAATAAGCTCTTAATACACTAATGCGTTTTATCATCAAAGATTTCATCACTACTTACGATCAGACAGGATCGTGGTCAAGCACTAGTTTGTAATGTTATAAAAAACCTAGAAAATCACTCACTTCGCTCATAAAGTCTATTTGCATTTACAAAAAGAAAATCGACTATTGATGCGGTCAACCTGCTAATGAATATAATATAAATATGGTGGCGATCGTTTTATTGGGATATTCTTAGACCTTGCTAAAGCGTTCGACATCGACTCTATTCCTAACCTTCTTAGAAAAGTCAAAAGGTAAGGAATAAGAGGAAAAATAATTGACTAGTTTCGTGGTTACCTGAGCAACAGGCGGCAATGTGTCAGATCTCTGGAGTCCCTCAGGGGAGTATACTATACAAAAATTTTCACCTATGATGTTCTTAAAATTGCCATCCCAAATGCTGACGGTCTGTACTATAGATAATACTATTCTACGGAATCGATTGAGAAGATTTAGACTAGAAAGAAGAAGCACTAATGATCAAGATTACAAAATAGCTCAGCACGATTTTGCTGACACTAAATATCAAAAACAATATCTTCAGGAAAGCTCTTGTTACTTAAATATCATAACGGGATTTAGTGATTCACGGAGTAGATTGCCAAAGCACATTTATTATCTTATCACTAAAATCAATGTTAATGCAACAGCGACAGAGTAGAGGAACTAAAATACATAGGGGTATTACAGACCAGATATTCATACGCTGAGCGTAAGAAAATTGAAGATACTGAACGCAATAACAAATACCCATATCATAAATTCGAAAAGGATTGTGAAGAAGTGATTTAAACAGTTTACAGGTCAAACGGAAATGCTAAGTTTCAAATAAAATAATTTTCTATATAAACTCGTTTATAATGTAGTGATCAAACAGTGCTGCAATATAAGAAACTGCAGAAAAAGCAGAAAAAGTTAATACAACGGACAATGGTTGTAGTTTTTGTACACATACAATTATTTCGTTTATCTCACAATACACGTACACGCTTAGGTACGTGCTCACATTTAAGTATTAACTATCACACATACCTACTTTCAACACATGATCACACACTTATACAGTTTTTTTTTTTTTTTATAAATTATAAACCAGCGCTTGACCGCAATCCCGCCTGATGGTAAGCAGTGATGCGATCGTTGATGGTAAAGCGCGCTAGTTTATTAAGAGCCTATTCACTCTAGCCTTGAAGAAACTCAAATTGTATTGTGACGGAAACACCGACGCTGGCAAATTGTTCCAGTTTAATATTATTTTATTTTAATTCTCGACTGGATCTTTTTATATTTTTGCTTATTATTTGAACTTGGTTTTTAAACATATTTTATTCTTATTATCTACATATATGTTTAAATGGCAGATCCTCCATATTGGTGTCAAGTTTGTCTAGTTTGGGGCCAATGCAGTATCTGTGTACTCGTTTGAGCAATACATTTTTCTAAATTATTTATGATGAATTATTGAAAATTACTACCACTTATTCTCAATTTATTGCACTGACTGCAACAGATACACTTAATAGATTTTTAGGATTTCTTCGAAAAGAACGATCACCTCAGTAGCACTAGACTAGATTAAACTAGTAGTTGTATAGTGCTAGATTGCCGATGATAATTGCACATCAAAAACTGCTGGAAAAACAAGACCCCATGTAATGTTAGGATCTTATTTTGCAACATATTTTTCTACTTTTTTGCTTAGAAATTGTTTTATTTTTGCATAAATATTTTCAAAATGCGTTTACTTTCAACGTTGTATATATTGCCGTAACAAACTTTACGTTTCAAAGTTAAGGTTCATAATCAAGTTATATACAAGCGGGGCCATTTAGGGAGAGCTTTATCCTTAATCTAGAGCTATTGTATAGTTATTCGAAGTTATTATTAGATAAAGTTAGATAAAATTTACTATTTACCTCGTGTATATCGATGCCGTGGTTCAACGACCACATTGTCTGGAAGTAGTCCTGCATTCGTTGCTTCAGCTCCTTCGGCACTTGGTTTATGCTAAGAAAGTCTTTGAGATCACGCCACTTGCTTTGGTACATGGACCGGCGCGAGTACATGCGCTGTATGATAGCTGTCACGTTTCCGAACACTACGGCGTGCATAAGTGCTAAAACAGTGGAAATGTGCTATTAAGCCCAGGCCTGTATGGGCGCTTTTTCTGCGGTGATATTTTTAGCGCACTAGATTTTCAATGTTCTGCCTAGCACCGAGAGTTGAAAATGTAACATTGCGAGAAAAACTCGTGCGATCGTCGACTTATATCTACTCTGAAAATTTGAATACCCATCGCGTTTAATTGTCGTATGAAGTAGCAATGAGGTTGACGCTGTGGTTTCAAGCTCGTTGTTTGCACACCGCAAAAAAAAAGAGATCCGTGTTATTAACTTTGTGCAATTCCATAATTAAAACGTTACTTAAGATGTGCCATTGCGAATGGAGACATTTGAATAAGGGCCTGATATAAATATACATTACGTTCCCCTTCAATCCACTGAGCGGATTCCAAATTAGAATTTGACAGTTTCATATTAATGTCAATATATTCGACGATCAATCAAAGAAACAGTTGATTCTGTGATGCTGGTTAAATTTAGATTCTAATAAGCATGACTTGCTAGTAAGCGTCTTGAGTTATGTAAACTGAGTTTTGTGTTTACCTTTGCTTCCAAGTCGACACGGCAACATTACATACATGAACGTAATATTCAAGGTAAACATAATAGAGTGAAATATAATCATAAGTCGAAAAGTTGACTGCAGTAACCCGTAACAAGTTGGAAAATAGATGGGAATGTTGTAGGAATTTGACATACCTCCTATGAGCATGGTGATAATGCTGAAGATCTTCTCTGCAAGCGTGTTGGCGGACACATTGCCGAAGCCCACACTGGTGAGCGACGAGCATGTGAAGTACAGCGCCGTCACATAACTCTCACTGTGCGATATATTCGGGATCGGCACTTTCAGCCTTTCCGCCAAATTGTTTATCCATCCTAGATTTAAACAACTCTACTTTACTCAAACGAACCAATAAAAAAGTTTTATCTTCGAGAATCTTATTGATGTATCTCAACTGAAGTTTGCACAAGTTGAAAATCGGATTTCTGAATTTACATCGACTTGATTTATTTGGGTATGCTTTCGGAATCGTGTTTATTTTGAATAAGCGTACTGTTAAGGTAATCTTCTGGTTTCTTTTCCAACAATAAGTTTTAAAACAGTCTATTATTATATTCGACGTAACAATTTATGAGGACAATATAAATAATACCCTAAAAGACAATACGATGGCTTGACATGAACAATTTAATATAATTAATTTCTCAAAGATAAATATAATGCACTTCTATCAAAGATTATCTGCACAAAATTTGACCATAGAATATAATAGACAAAAACTAGAACAAATAACGGTTGCAAATTTTTTAGGAATATTAATAGATAGCCAGTTGACATGGAAACCTCATGCAGAAGAGGTGTGTAAAAAATTAAGTACACCTGCATAATTATATTTTATTCAACATATCCAAAAAAGTGAATATGAAAATAACAAATATGGCATATCATGGGTTAGTAGCATCAGTCTTACGATTTAGAATTATATTCTGGGGTAGTTGTTGTATGAGAGAACAGGTCTCTAAGACTCAGAAACGCTGCGTAAGAGCTATGTATGTGTAGTCTTAAAATGACAGACAATTGTGTGCCTAGGTTTAAGTCTGTGAAAATTCTAACTTTTCCATCATTATATATTTTGGAAGTAGCTGTTTTTGTATAACTGAATAAAAATTGTAATAGTGTCAGAAACTAGGAAAAGACCTATAAGAAGCCAATATAAGAATTTGTTGAGAATTGTCGGATGTAATACTGCATTGTTTAAGAAAAGTATTTTTGGTATGGCTCCAATTGTTTTTAATAAGATTCCCAATGAAATTAATAATTACCCAATCATAACATTTAAAAAGAAACTTACAGATCTTTTATTAGAAAAATGTTATTACTCTGTAAATGATTTTTTAAATGACTCCTCTCTTAACAAATAAATAAAAAATGTTGAAAATAATAATAATAGATAATGTAATAATTTATTTTAATGATAACTATTGTATTTATTTATTTTAAAGTTAACTATTGTAAACGACTTATTCAAAATTTGCATGCCTAATTTAAGGTAGATAGTATAAGAGTCTGACATTATGTAAACATTTTAATTTTTGTATACCTACTTTCTGTTCAAATAAATACACTTTTGGACACATCTATTGGCCCACCTTAGAGTTTAGGTTTCGATGGCCCCTACCGAAATATGATTGCTAGATTGAACAAAAACTGTAGATGCAGTTTTAAACCTGATACATTTTACCATCTTTTTCGATCGTATTGTTTTAAATTTGAATTCAGAATACCATACCACATGGAGTTACGCCTAACAAGTCGGATATGCGCCTTGTTAAAGGCAATTGATTTTTGAATAAAAACATGTTTTTATCAAATAATGGTTTAATTTAATAACGCGTGTTGCCTCCATGGGCATCTACCACAGCTCTCATACGATTAGGCATAGAGTTTATCAACCGCTCTATGAAATTTTAAGGGATCATCTCCCATTCCTCTTCTATGGCAGTTTTCAACTCCTGCATCGTCTGGGCAACTGGCTGACGAGCCCTAACACGTCTTTTTAGCTCGTCCCACATGTGCTCAATGGGGTTCATGTCTGGGCTTCTGGCTGGCCAGTCCATAACTGTGATGTTCACATCCCGAAGATATTTCCTGACGATGCCGGCCGTATGGGCACGGCTCTAATCTTGCTGTGTCCAATTTAAATGAGTGCGTGCGAAATGACGGCGCCCTGTTCGGTGGGCTCGCTTTAGTTTGGGCCCATTAGCTGGCTTGTGTGGTACCATATCGCGTTCTTTTAACCTTCTCCGAACAGTTCGAGCACTCACAGATACTCCGTGGAAGTTGGTTTTGTATCTCAATGGAGGTAAGGTGACAATTTCTCAAGCTGGTCGTCACGATGAATCGATCCTGCCATTCAGTTGTGACCCGAGATCGTGGCCTTCCTTGGCGACGAACAAAGCCGCCAGTCTCTAGGTACCTCCGATAAACATTTCAGACCGCAGATCGACTTAAGTTGAGCACTTACATTTCTTTGGCTGTGTCCGGCCTGAATAAGTGCCACAGCTTGAGCGGCGACTTCAGGTGAAGTATCCATAGATTATTGATAGAACCTCACCTTGATGTTAAGAATAAGTAATGTTTGTTGCAAAACCAAAGATATCAATCACTTTTTCAAGAATTAAATCCAAGTAAACCAATAAAGGTAGTCGTGGTGGCCTGGTGGTTTAAACACCAGCCTCTCAAGTATGAGTGTGCGGGTTCGATTCCAGGTCAGGCAAGTACCAATGTAACTTTTCTAAAGTTATATGTACTTTCTAAGTATATCTTGGATACCAATGACTGAAGGTGAAGGAAAACATCTTGAGGAAACATGGACTTTATAAGTCTGAAATCGCCAACCCGCATTGAGCAAGCGCGGTGATTACGCTCAATCCTTCGTTGTATGAGAGGAGATCTGTGCCCAGCAGTGGGACGATAAAAAAAAAAAGGTTGATGATGAAACCAATAAAATCAAGTTTTCTTAGTATTCGATTGTTTGATATCTACAAACAGGCTCCAAATTGTCTTTTGTTTCTTTAAATTCTGTGTTCGAAATTCAAAAAAAGACTTGAATGAAATTGTGAATGTTTCGGGTTCAAAACTGCATAAAAACTTTTGCTCGACCTAATATAAATTTTTATATAGGACCAAACGAAACTGAAAATGCAAGGTGGGCCAATAGATGTGTCCAGAAGTGTATAATTGAATTGAATTGAATTGAATTGAATATAATAATAATACAATTTTATTATTTATAATATGTATTTAGTTACCTAGGTCCCAACTTTCATTTTTGTGAATTTCAATCTCTTTGTCAGCTATGATGAACCAAATGCAGGCGAGCCAGTGAGCCAGTAAAGTGAATGAGAGCATTAGCAACGTCAGTATCAAAGCTGAGTACTGCGAGTATCGATCCATCTTCTGTAGCAGCCGGGCGAGTCTCAACAGTCTTGTTAATTTTACTAAATGCACGTTCCCATGGGCCGACTCCTGTTTGAAGCAAAGTAACAGATTAATTATTCGGCTCACAGAAAAGGGCAGAATGTATCTATGTATAGCACACACCAAAATACAAAGGTTGTGGTGAAAAGACTCAGTACACTTAGTTTAAACAATACATTAACAAGAACATTAATTGGTTAGTAGTGTTAACTCACCGCGCCACTGTACACGTCGGATGCATAAAGTAGGTCAAACGGCAGCGCTGCCAGGAGATCCACCACAAACCAGCTCCGGATGTAATTAAGGGCTATCGCCTTAGAATCGGAGACTACTTCTCCTTTCTTACTTACGAATGTCGTCCGGAAATTAAGCACTATATCTGCAAAACGCATATATGGGATATATAATTTTCCGATATAGGAAATTAAAAAGTTACTGAAGTGATTTACCGATAATGAAGAGTGCTTCTACCACGACATCACTCGTCACACTTATCCTGGGGTGGCCTTGGTCTACGAAACTGGCGTTGTACGGAACCACAACGGCCACATAAAACGTGGCTATGAGGATCAACCAATCCCAGAATGTTTTAAATACCCCGTAGTGTGGTATTATTAATCTAGACCTTTTTAATGCTGATGTTTTATATTCAGGTAACGGAGGGTCCGATGAGTGTAATAGATTCTGAAATAATTTACATAATTTTATTGCAGCTTTCAACAGTCAATGGTTTTATTAAAATTATTTCGGCGCTGTGCTACATTTAATTCATGAAAATTTTCACAAGAACTCAGGAACCGTCCCAAACCGTTAGGATCGGATGCGGGCGCCCAAGTGTCTAATGTAGCGGACAATTAAAATGCCTCTCAGTTGAAAATAAAGTTTACCTTACTAACATTGTTGAGTTTTAGTTTCGACTTCATTTTGTCCGGTTTATAATGTCCTGAAAGCTGGTATAGTACCGCCCTAGAGCGTCGCCTGCCCATGTTCGCGGGCGAAGGCGCTTCGGGGTCAAGATTGCCATTCGGGTCTGGAAGTAGGCAACTAGATTCAGCGCGGAACCGGGCGCCCAAGAGTGCCGCTGCGGGTACAAATGGGGATAACGCTAGAGTGACCACGCCAGCCGAAGGCCGCACCGCGGCTCCTGCATGCATAAACCACCCTGTTACACACTGGACTACTGGCTTAGTACCAGCTACGAGTAATGTCTACTTATTATAAGGAAACTTTGCCCCTTGAAGGACGATTTTCTTATAAAGTCGTATAAAAGATATTTCTCCATTTCTGACCTAATTAATCGTAAATTACTGAAGTGAAATGTAAAAGAGAGAGAGAGTTTTGAGGAAAATATGCAAATTAGATTAGCTAAGTACAAGAATTATCTTTCCACATTGTTTAAAAGAAAATCTTATAAGTGGGCAGTGATACTGCTTTGATACCACGAAAGTTCAAAATTCCAATGTATAAAATTGCTGATACGAACACTTTTATTTGTATGTGGATTAATATTAGGCCATTTTCATTAATTTACCGACAAACTAAGCGGTCATGATAATCTTTATAAATATTAATGTATTGATAAGTATGCAGATAGGCTCATCAGTTTATTGTGATTTAGAACTTTCGTGAATTTGTATCAAAAACAGAATGTCGCCAGAAATCAAAGTAAGCAAGTACCAAGCAGCCTAAGTGCGACAGTTGAAATAGCATTATTATCATTAAAATTGAATGTAACCATAGCATAATATAGTTTAAAACATGAAATTCGTAATAAGTATGAAAAGGGGGAGGGTAAATAAAAGATAGATTTAAAATATCAAAAGCACGAGGAAGCAAGGATAAATATCTAAATAATTGGATCTAAATCTATTTAAGAAACAGGAGCCTTCATTGTTGTTTTGTCATCAAAAGCCGTTTAGCTTCAAATGAAAATCGACATTCTCCTGGATGACATTATTGTTGTCGATTATAATATTTTTCGCAGACTTATAACAGATTGAGGAGGTTCTCAATTTGATTCAAATGTTTTTATTGATACATTAATATTGTTTCTTATTTATTGCATGGTATGCGTAAACAACGTCTTTTTGACCTATTATTAAATTACAAAAAATATCATATTAATATTAGCCTCTTTGAAGTATGATTACGACAACTATAATAGCAATAAGATAACAACTAGACATTACCTACATTTTCGGTTGGTCAATGACCGCTACAACTATCTACTACCTACCTGTGATTAAAAATATATGTAGATTTTCTTGTAAATATTTAATCAAATTAGTCGGAAGTTTTACCTAAATTTCTTTCTGAACTGGTATTAAGGAATAGGAACGAGTGCGGTACTGATCACTTGTAAACCAAATTTGTAGACAGGCAATCTTCTGACTTGAAAACTTTTTGTAATTACACAAAATGGCCGCATTCTGTAGTCATTACAAAGCCGTTTAGTTTCTAAATTGTGTTTATTAATAGAACATTTCCCATTCATTCCACTGTCAAAAAGGTACAGTAGGCCGCACGTTATTGCTTTCAAAACCTGTAAATGCTGATCTTGTATTTTAAAAAGTTAAACTGTAATCAACGAAGCGGTGACGAAGTGCAGACTACTGTACAAGCGGCTGAATTCAGTTGTCTGTTTTCATTGACTTAAAAATTTGGTAATGGTTTCAAAACCATTCTTACTTATCTAATAGAAGTTTGCGATTGATATTACATGTTTCATTTTTGCTAGATTAATTATTTGTTGGAATTAATTCCCTAGATGGACGCAGACAACACATTTAGCTGATTGAAACCAGATAGAGCGCGGCCTTCTGTTGAGATATATTCAATAAACATTGAAACTGATATATGTAAGTACTCAATAGTTTACGTTTTGATATTGTTTGATATAAAGTGTTTACGAGAAGTTTACCTTTTTATTTCATTTAAGATTAATGAACGCATTTTAGTGAATGTTGTTCAACGGGGTTTTAAAAGTAACTTGAAAAGGTTGAATTGATACCAAATGTTTTATTGTACAAAATCTTGCAAAATATTTCCCCTGATGTGTGAGTGAACAAAAATAAAACCTTTGCGGGCAACAAATTTAACTGTTTTTTTAGATGGAAAATGGCATGCCATTCGTAATTTCTTTTTCTTGTTTCTTTTTTTATACGATTTTTGAAGTGAAACTTCTTTAGGCACGCTTGACTTGGGGAGTAAACTGGCGAAAGCGTTACGAAAAATGATTGGGCAAGGCGAACGGAAGCAGAGTATAGTCCTATTTCGTCTGTACTACAAACAAGGAGTTGGCTCATGTAAATATTGCATGACATGTCGAGTGTGAAGTTGTGAGTTCGCGTCTCGCCGAAGGCAATATATATTTTTTGGATCTTTTTAAGATTTGTTAACAATTGAGTCGAGTATGAAGTTGTGAGTTCGCATCTCGCCGAAGGCAATATATATTTTTTGGATCTTTTTAAGATTTGTTAACAATTGATTACCTAAGAGCACAAATAATTTATAAATTTCGTTCTGTTCTGGCCTTTATATTGTTTTATATATTTTTGCTGAACATTTCTGATATAATTGAAAGTATAGAAGCTTGAAGATATCGTCACAATACTATAATTGGACACAAAGTACAAATCCCTTTCGAGCCTCATAAGCTCAATTATTAAGCTAAGTACCTTGATTGATTAAGAACTATAAATTTCTTCGAGAACATGACGCTGCGAACACCCCCCGACACCCTTTAGTTACCTCACCTCCCCGTGGATTATCTCGGGAACCAGAGGTCGTGGACTACCCGAGTTTGGGGTCCCCTGAATCGGGAGGAGGAGCCCGACCTTTTGGCCCCGAGGGAATCCACTCCCCCCTCTCCCCCTCCCCCCGCAACCCCACGAAACCTATGCCCCCCCCCCCCGACCCCCTTTAGTGACCTCACCCCCCCGTGGATTATCTCGGGAACCAGAGGTCGTGGACTACCCGAGATTGAGGTCCCCTGATTCAGGAGGAAGAGCCCGACCTTTTGGCCCCGAGGGAATCCACTTTTTTTTGAAGTGAAACTTCTTTAGGCACGCTTGACTTGGGGAGTAAACTGGCGAAAGCGTTACGAAAAATGATCGGGCAAGGCGAACGGAAGTTAAGTGGGGGATATACGCACAGAGGCGCCCGTGGCGCGAGCTTGGTACTACAAGGTCTACAATGTTTTTGTTTTTTTTCAATAAAAATAGAAGATCTATGCAAAATTTTTGAAGTGAAACTTCTTTAGGCACGCTTGACTTGGGGAGTAAGCTGGCGAAAGCGTTACGGTAGCTCAGAATAACTGAGCGAATAGGAAGGAAGACGGCAGTTGAGCGAGGTGATGCAATGTTAAACCCATCAATACGACCAACGATGCTGCGCCAAAGGGAGATTGATTCGAAGACCTTCCACGACCAAACTCCCAACATAACAACATTTGGCGCATCGTACCCGGCACACATCGCAACACAACTGCTCAGACCCGTCCTCCATACGGCTTCACCAGACATCATCATCATTAAGGTGTTTTATTTATGAGCTTAAATGATATCATTTCTGTTTAAAACGAATAACTGGATCTCAGTATATGTACATATATTGATACTGTCCGATATAAATTATTATTATATAAAGAAAGTCAACACCGATTTTAAGATAGGTAAGAAAGTTTATTTATCTTGCAGCATGCTTGACCTAACGAATAATTTCTATGGCTTTTACATCGACACTATGAATATTAATATTTGTTTGTTTGTACTTACTACAAACCGCTACAAAGCAGAAACGGACGGATTAAGCAAATTAGACTAAAGTCTAATCAAAACTGGCTTCTAAAGCTCCATGCCATATTTTAAAGGTTTTGCAGAAAAGTAAGGCGTTAAAAGTTAAATAAGTAGTAAATAAACGGGTAAGACGAGCTGGTTAGGTTTCTAATTTAAAATTCTTCTAAAAATTACGCAAAAGTGTTAAAGTAGTGTTAGCATGCAATACTGCATGCAGACTGCAAAATAAAAGGGTATTTATCTGTTTAGTCTAAGTTTTAGGTTTATCATGGGTGTAACTGAGAATACAGGCGGTTAGCTCACCTCGGAATTTTATGATGATAAGATTTTATAACAAAAAACTGACCGAATTTAGGGACTTATAACTGTGTATAGACTTTAGCCCTCTTCAAAACGTGGCAGGCGACCGGATCTCCTGAAGATCGCGACGCATACAAGGTTGCCAAACGTGCCACTAAAAGAGCTGTAGCCAGAGCCAGACGAGACCACTTAGAACCGCTCTACCAAAAGTTGGAATCGTCTGAGGGGCAGAAGCTCATTTACAAGTTGGCACGTTCTAGGGTGAAAGCGGCACAGGATATATCCAAGTGCCGCTGTGTAAAAGACCCTACTGGCAACCTGCTTTGCGAGGATCGCGCGGTGAAGGAGAGATGGCGTACGTACTTCCACGAGCTGCTGAATAAGCAGCACCAAGAGGTGCAGACACCGGAACTCCCTCCGAACCTTGGATTGGTGCCCCCGATAACGCCTGAGGAAGTCCACACGGCTCTTCGTCGCATGGTGAATCGGAAAGCTGTCGGTGCTGACGGAGTCCCCATTGAGGCCTGGAAGGCGATGGGTCCTCGCGGTGTGGGCATGCTAACAAACTTTCTGAACCGCGTGCTCCTGTCCGGCAAAATCCCGAGCCAATGGAGGCTGAGTATTATCACTCCAGTCTTCAAAGGCAAGGGCTCTGTACAGGAGTGTGGTAACTACCGCGGTATAAAGGTCATGTCCCACACCATGAAGATCTTTGAGAGGATTTTAGACTCCCGGATCCGGCAGGAGTGTTCTGTCTCGACGTGTCAATATGGGTTCCGTCCAGGGTACGGAACCACGGACCCTATCTTCGCCCTAAGGATCACCATGGAGAGATACAGATCGAAGAACACGCCTCTGCACATGCTCTTTTTAGACATGCAGAAGGCCTTCGACTGTGTCCCTCGGGGGGTGATCTGGTGGGCACTGAGGTCTAAAGGAGTACCAGAAGCCTATGTTGACATAATTCGAGACATGTACCTCAATTCCGATTCCGTTGTTAGGACCGCTGTTGGCGACACTAAACCCTTCCCCATCACCGTCGGTGTACACCAGGGATCCGTCCTTAGTCCGTTCCTGTTCAGCGTGATATTAGATGTCTTGTCAGACAGCATCAAGAATTCACATGAGCAACCTCCCTGGTTGCTCATGTATGCTGATGATATCGCGCTGGCAGACGCGGACAGGGAACGGTTGGTGCGGCGGGTAAATGCGTGGAAGAACTCGCTTGAGAGCGGAGGTCTTAAACTCAATGTGGCGAAGACGGTGTACATGGCCAGCAACACCACAGACCCTATGCCTGTGTGCATAGGCGGAGACAGGGTCGAGTGCACAGATCAATTTAAATACTTGGGGTCTGTGTTCCACGCGTCCGGCGACATTGATTGCGACGTCAAGGCACGCATTTCCGCTGCTTGGGCAAAATGGCGTGAGATGACAGGTGTCATTTGTGACCCCAAAATGCCGGTTAAGCTTAAGGGACAGGTCTATAAGACCATCATTAGACCTGTCCTTCTGTATGGCAGTGAGGCGTGGCCTGTGCTTGCGCGACACAAGGAGGAGCTGCGTGTCACGGAGATGAGTATGCTGCGGTGGATGTGTGGAGTTACGCGGAAAGACCGCATCAGGAACTCCCGCATCCGTGGCAGTCTCCATGTCCGTGACATAGCAGACAAACTGCAAGAGAGTCGCCTGCGCTGGTACGGCCACGTCTTACGTAAACCGGCATGTTACGTGGGTAACAAATGTCTTGCCATGGCGCCTCCGCCGGGCCGGAACAAGCGAGGCAGGCCAAAGAAGTGCTGGCTTGACGTTGTAAGTGATGACATGCGTGCCAACAATCTCACACCACAGGATGCCAGAGATCGTGCGAAATGGAGGCGTAATAGCAGGAAAGCGGACCCCGGGCTCCAACGCGAAAGCCGCGGATGCGACCGGGATAATACGCTGAGATGATGATGATGAACTGTGTATAGACTTTCAAATTCGATTTCGGCACGCAAATATTTGATTGACCTACATATAACTCCATAGTTGTTCTGTATCTGGCTTGTGTTATTAAACGTTACTATACAGGATAAAGGGTAAAGCAACAATATTAAAAAAAAAAACATTTTGAATATGAACTAATCAATTACGGTTTTTGATCAGTGTGATGACAATGGCCTGTATTCACAGCCCCATATGTATGTATAATGTGAATGTGGATCGAAAAAATGTATATGAAATTAAAATAAGAAATTAATCATGTAGGTATTGCGCAGGCGCATGTACCTTGAAGCCATTCATACAACGCAAACTGGCGACATATTCGTATTATTCAAATGTATTAAACAAGGGGTCAGTAAATGCTGTAAGTTATTTCTGTTATTCAAAGTTAAATAGAAATACAGGGTGGTTTTAATTAATTAGATGTACAAGTTTGTGGGCAAAGGATATTTGAATTCTTAAACAAATAGCCCATGCTTCAAGTTTTATTAAACATTGCTGGGACCGCTATTATGGAGTAACTACCTTATCTCTTGCCTTCACAGAATTTGAATATAACCGCTAAGCTAGTATATATCAAATCTTAATTAATGTTGTGATAAAAACGTGTTCATGTAAAAATTAGAAGGGAAATGTTTGTTTATTAACTTGAAGCATCAGCTACTAAAAAAGATTATTTATAAAAATACAAGCAAAAGTATTAAAATATCATTAAGACTAGATAAAATGTCGCTGTTAAGCTTACACCTACGTACAGTTACTGAACGAGATCCTTTGCTAAGAGATCGCCACTAAGTTCATCCTCATTTAGTTATAACGTGTTGAGTCAAGTGATGCAATGTAGATACAAAGAAAAACAATTGAATTATGTTCTCTACGAAGTGTTTACTCGCTAAATCTATTTCTATCTACTCAGACTTATTGCCTGTCTAGCTACAGACTAGTTTATTAAGAGTAGGTACACAAAGGGTACGATACAATACTCGTAAAGGAACTTTACCGTGCGGTGATGCTCGCAACTCGCTACGGCAACGGGGAGCTAGGGGCGCTCAACTAATGCTATCAATCTTATAGATGTACCTAGAGCACTAGAACAACGTGCTGAGTGATGAGTTAAAATATATGCACAACTGTCAGCATCCTCGAAAAACATCTTATTAAATATTCTGAAGGCTTCGGAACAAGGTCACTATTTGGAAAGTACTTATTATAATTTTTTGAGGGTTGCACTTTGTTAGGAAGTTTCGAGTGTCATCATTACAAAGGCACTCACCGCTGTCGAAGTTCTCATTAGTGTTCATGGCGGCCATCTTGGTGTTGGTGATATCCTTAAAGGAGGCGAGAAATAAAACCACTTCTCGTTTCTCATTCTTAATTGGGACGATGTCGAGCAGGCACCAAAAGGGAGATCCTGTAAATTTTAATTAATGTTAATTTTGGTTCAAATTCAAAGCAATTAACGAGTACCTTAAGAAACATTGATTAATTATACATACACCAATGAAGCTTCAAATTTTTGGGAACTGGTAATCGAGACATTAATGTTTCGTAAAGCGCTCATCAGACGTCATTTTGAAGTAGGCCCTCAATATGGTATCGGTGCTCAGAGGAGTGTTGTTCTAAACGCAGTTAATGCTGCTGACGAGGAACAGCTGGCTGCTGGTAAAAGTTTAATTTTGTCGAATGGAATCGTAAACCTTTTATTGGTTCTTGTTTACGATTGTGGCATAGACGACGTTTTGTTAAGCTATTAATTCAAAGGCTCGAGGGTAGAATTTTAAAGTCTTTCTTTTAATATCTCAGGGTTTTATGGTTATGATTTTTATTTTTTTGCTTAAATATTACAATAACCTTATACTATCATAGACTCTTTTGTCACTAAAGCGTATGACGTTAACTGTGCAAGCCACTGCGTAATTAATATTAATAGATAAGCAGATCATTTATGCACCTGTGGCTTATAGACGCTGCGACATCAAAGAAAAAATAGCACAATTTTATTTTATGTGTCAATCCATCGATCGGCGAAATCGAATAAAGAAACCCGTTTGAAATAAAAGTAACCTTGGTAGTGGACGCAGATGTGTAATGATTACAAAAAAAAAAACTGTCATGTTGGAAACTTCGATAGTGAGTTGCGCGTGAAGTGCAGCAAAGCTCATAAAAGTTATCGTTATTTTTCGACGATTGCAATTCAACGGAAAAGCATCTCGCCAGTAGCCAATTTAGTTAATGGTTGTTATAGTGTTCAATTTATATTTTATTTTCATTTCGACTTGCTGCTTTCCAGAACGTGTTCGTTCATCTTATGCAAAGTAGGTTTAGGTTGTATTATTTGATGTATGATAAAATAAACCTCAAAGTGTTTTTTGTAACCTCTACTAAACTAAGAAAAGATTAATTAAAAAATGTGACACTATTTGTTCTTACAGTTCATGAAACACCTATAACTCGGAATTAGGAAACGTCTGTTATTGACACTTTGAAGTCTCTTCTGGAAGTTAAATGTCAATTTATGCGACGCTTGGTTTGTAAACTCCCTAACTGAGTGAGCTTGAGGATGCCAGTCAATAATAAGTCTTAGATGGAGATTCATAAATGTTAAAGTACGGGCTTTGGTTAGCATATGCAATGCTAAAAACTATAGAAGCATATGATATGCTTCTATAGTTTTACATTTGTGGTAGTGACAAGAATATTTATTTATTTATTTATTTATTTATATATTCTTTATTGTACACCAATCAAGCATCGAACAAAATATTCAACACAAAACATACAATGGGCGGCCTTATCGCTACTACGATTTCTTCCAGGCAACCAAAGAATGGACAGATTCTTCTGAACCACAAATGGGACTGTCGTTGGTGCAAACATCATTATTACAATATTCTAAGGTAGAATAATACCCAGCCAAAATATATGCTATGGTTGTTTTTATATCTTGGCCTTAATTAAGGCTCCTAAAACCAAACAGATGCATTTGATTGGCTTGCAAACAATTATAATTGTTCATCACATAAAAATCAATAATAATTACAATTAATCGCTTCATAGTTCTTTAGACTTTGAATATAACTCACCATTTTTCTTATAAAATATAAGTTCTAGTTTGAGCTCGTGTTTGGCTTCCAGCGCGGTATCGATCTCGTGCCGATGCTCTTCTCGAGTGTCAGGTCCGTGCAGGAACTTGCACGCACAGCCCTTCTGCATGATGTGCGCGCGCGCCCAGCCTGTCAGCTCGCAGAACCCGTCCGAACAATAAACGATGGGGTAGCAGGGCACCTGTGCGTTGCCCAGCACGAAGTTGCTATCTGTTTAGAGAAATAGTGGATATGAGAAAAGAATCAAATCAACTGTTATAATTGCTTAGTGTGCGTTGCTTAATAATTTCCTACATAATACACACATATTAAATGGCCGTGTCTCACATCTTCTCAGCGTTAATCCCAGTCCAATTCGAAGCTTTTTTCAGCAGCTGTCTGGGGTCCGCTTATCCAGTCTAACTGCTGATTTTGGCTAAATTATGTCAATTTAGGACTGGTTTTTCCAACGCAGGTTAATTGCATCCGAGGAATATTATTTTTAAAATTATTTTTGACATTTGCCAGACGTTAGTTTAATTCCACGAATAAAAATTATCGGTGGATTGGAAAATTGCCGTTCTAATGTAGTTGATTATTTACAAAGGGGATAAAGTTGTAGGCACATCATATCTACAATATATGTAACACATGTCGTTATTCAGAGATGCCTTAATAGTAAAAATTAATTTACCGAATCTTGTTTACGTATCTGTAGCTTAGAATGTTTTCGTCAGTTATTATTTTATAGAAAACTAAAATGAATATTGCGGACAAAATGCAAAATTATAGGAGGAAAAATGTACTAGGCTGGCTTAGGTGGTAAATTTTGAAGAAGAAACAAACATGGACGTTGTTGGGCGGTTGGAATGAAGACTATTGTTTACATATTTTAAAATGTAGCTTATTCTAAATACACTAACAAAAACAAAAAAAAAAAAAATAGAAAAGAACAATAAAAACTAAAATAATTATAATTAAATAAAGATAGTAATTTAAAATTTGCTTAATTCTTTTTAATTTATTCATATCATTGCTATAGTAAACATGTAAACATTGGGTTCTAGAATTTACATTGAGTACTGGCTAAAAGAAATTCAGTACAATATTACCCAACCCTAAGCTGCTCCTGCTCGGGAAGGGACTCACCATCCGCGTATCGGCCTATAGTGCTACTCGACGAGGCGGGCAAACTGTTCGAGCGGATTATCGCAGATTGCCTCGTCAGCCACTAGTGCCGAGAAGGGCCGAACCTGGACGACAACCAGTTCGGTTTTCGTCGGGGCGCTCCACCATAGACGCCATCATGCACGTGAGAGCCCTGGCGGAGGATACGGTGTCCCGGGGTGGGGTGGTGTTGGCGGTGTCTTTAGACATTTCCAAAGCCTTCAACACCCTACCCTAGAGCTGTATTAGGGAGGCCCTGAAATACCATCGGGTGCCTCCCTACCTCCGCCGCATAGTAGGGGCTTATCTGGAGGACAGATGCGTCATCTATCGGGAACGTGACGGGAGCTGAGAGGCGAGCTCCCGTTGGGCACCGACTTGACGTGTTATGCGGATGACACGCTTGTTGCTGCCCGGGGGAGCTCGCACAGGGAAGCGACGTTGATAGCCACGGCTGCGGTGTCACAGGTGGTGAACCGCATCAGGCGCCTGGGCCTGGAGGTGGCCCTTGAAAAGTCGCAAGCTATGGTTTTCCACGGGACCCGGCGTGCGCCGGCGCCGGGATCGCATATCGTGATCAGTGGGCCTGGATAGCTGTCGAGTCTACCATGAAGTATCTGGGATTGGTGCTCGACAGCCGATGGGAATTTGGGTACCCACTTTCGGTGGCTGGCGCCCAAGCTGATGGATGCCGCAGGCGCGCTATCAACGTTGCTTCCCAACATGGGGGGCCCGAGCGCCGCCTGTCGGCGCTTGTACGTGGGAATCGTGCGGTCCATGGCCCTGTACGGGGCCACTCTGTGGGCGATGGACCTAACGGCCGGAACACTCGCTATTCTGCGCAAGCCACACAAGGCGATGGCCGTCAGGGTCGTCCGCGGGTATCGCACGATTTCCTACGAGGCGGCTTGCGTCCTGGACGGATCCCCGCCCTGGGACCTAGAGGCGAAAGTACTCGCGTCATTGTACCGATGGCACGAGGAGGAGCGGACACGGGGCTCCAGACCGGCGCAGCAGCAGATCGAGATGCGTCAAGAGGAGCTTCGTCAGGTCCTGGTGGCGGACTGGCGGAAAAGGCTTATGCGCCCTACCGCCGGCCTCGCTACCGTCGAGGCGATCCGGCCAGTACTCGACGACTGGCTCAGGAGAAGGCACGGTTCCTTGTCGTTCAGGGTGACGCAGGTACTGTCTGGGTACGGTTGCTTTGGCAAATTCCTGGGAGCCGGACGCTCGGTGCCACCACTGCATCCAATGCGGGGAGGACACAGCGCAGCACACGCTCTCCGAGTGTGTAGCTTGGGAGGAGCAGCGCCGTGCCCTCAAAAATGAAGTAGGAGGCGACCTGACGCTGCCGGCAGTAGTGCCGAGGATGGTCGGTAGCGCAGAGTCGAGGAAGCTGCGGATCGGGAGAGGGAGATCTCAACTCCCTTCCCGGGCCGCAGAAGACGCAACGGGCGCCGAAGAAGGGCGGATAACGCCCTCTTCCGCCCCCCATGAATGGGTTCAGGGGCGAGGGACACGAGGAAGTCCCCGCTCCCTATTCGATGGACCCCGAGAGTCGGCGCGCGCCTCTGAGGTGATGCATGGGGTAGTTTAACACCCCACTACCGTGCAGGAGACGAAGCCCGGGCAGACCGGGCCAGCACCAGGTGTGGGGCCGTGGAAGAATTTAGACTACCGCGGCCCCATGCGCGCTCGTGATAGAAAAGACACCGGCGTGGTTTTAGTTAGTAAAAGTCTGACAGACCCCGTCGCCCACCCTAGGGCGGCGGACATCCTATGAGGATTTCCAACCCGCAAAAAAAAAAGGTTAGGTTTGCTTGACATAATTTGCAATTATGAGGGTGGGAAAGCAATTTTTGAGTATACTCGTACATCAGCAGTGAAAACAGAACCTGACACTAGACACACGGAACGGATTTTAAATTGAGAACGGTAACAAGAATTTGCATATCCCGCATCAGCACGTATATTTAATAAAAAACCGGCCAAGTGCGAGTCGGACTCGTGCACGAAGGGTTCCGTACCATTTTCTTTAAAAACGGTGAAAAAATTACATTTGTTGTATGGGAGCCCCCCTTAAATATTTAATTTTTTTGTATTTGTTGTTATGCTGCGTATAACAGAAATACTTAATCTCTGAAAATTTCAACTGTCCAGCTATTACGGTTCATGAGATACAGCCTGGTGACAGATAGACGGACGGACAGACGGACAGCAAAGTCTCATGAATAGGGTTCCGTTTTACCTTTTATTTACGGAACCCTGAAAATACAATGATATTAGCAGTATTTTGTGCTGTGTTGTGTTTGTGTTGTTATTATTTATACGGTGTACATAATAAGGAGTATTCTATTGTTACAAACATAACTTTACGCGTTCTTCCCTTCTGTTTAAGGGGGTAGGAGGAAATTATAGAATAGGCTAAGACTCTTAAGAGGGGACTATAGTGAAGAGGGATTTAGAAAATAGGTATTTGAAGAAACTATTGCCGTCGCGCTGCTTCCAACCTCTCCCGGTAAAGTGCGAAAAGGATAGTTGCAGCTCAGGCTGATTTTACCTACAAAAACGTTGACCAAAAGATGTTTCGTATTCCCCTGTTTTCATTTTCAAAACACGACAGATCTTAATTATTTAGAAAATTTAGAGGAAAGGTATACCTATTCTTCTATTATTTTCTTTTTTTTGTCAAAAACGTATCACGATTGTCTAATAGCCATCTAAACATCACTGTAAAAATGGGTTATTTTTCGCGATTTTGAAGTATCGTATTTCTTTTATAATTAAGTTTCGGAAAAAATCAAATGATAGGGGCACGTATAATAACGGTGTAAAATTGTTGAAAAAAATATTGCTCTAAAAGAATCCACGAAGAAAACAGCGGAATGCGTTTGTGTAGACAAAGCACCACTAAATTATCCTTTCAGTTCCCGGTGTTTCCACTAAGGTCTGCATTATACTATCTTTTTTTATTCATCCGCTGAACATGACCGAACAATCTAAGCTAACACTTTTCAATAGGGATGTATCCAAGGTATGAAAATCAAAAAAATTATTAGTCCGTCTTATAGATAATAAAAAAAAAACTGAATACCCGTATTTTTTTAAAACTACTGAGGTATAGCGTATTAAAGTTACGGAGTGGGGGCTAATTACGTCATGCCGTTGTATATTTTGACCACGGCGTGACGTCATCCGGCATTTCAAATAGACATATCTTCCTAAGTAAGTAAGTATGAATGAAAGAAAAAATAAAAAATACGTGTTCAATATTTTTTATAAATCTATCTGATGGGCATTAAATGATTTTTTAGGATACAACCCAATTGCTGTCACTACATCTTCTTTTAAACCGCACCTTATCCTTAGCTACACAAGGTCCTGCCAGGGCTGCGGATTATTCGAAAGAGACACGGTAGCCCTGGCGCACAGTTAAATGAAGGAACACGTGTGGGTTAAAAAAGACGTGTGGCACTTGGGGACTGCCGCGGTAAAGATTTCGCATAGCATTTTTTTATTAATTTATACAATTTTAATTATTTATTTATTTTATTTATGCAGTATTTCTTTTTCCTTTGTTTTTAAGGAGTCGTTACGGAATTACTGGATTCGGTCTCCACGCCTCAGGCCCGCGATAGACGCTATGCAATAGCTTAAAAAAGGGCATTTATGAGGACCTGGTAGGTCAGCATATATAATAATTGTTGTGGTGTTAGGTTATTTTCGTTACGGAATTTCTGGATTCGATCTCCACGCTCAATGCACGCGATAGACTCTATGCAATAGCTTAAAAAAGTCTGTACCACCCACAAAAAGCGAACACGATTCGCATTGAACGTTTTCCCGCAGCGTTTATTCTACTTTCATTATTTAGAGGTAAGAAGAGCAGGGTGTAAATTTCACTCATCCTCCATAAAAAAGAAAGGATCCTCCGACCAGACGGATGTTGTGTCCAGTATTTTTAAGTAAAGAATCTATGTACAAAATTTCAAAAAGGTATAATGAAAAACCATTTGGTTGTCCCAACAAAAATATGGTCAAAGCTTCGGCATTGACCTCTGGCGTCAGCTGTTGCACACGCGAGTATTATGATCTATCGTAAAGCTGCGTGCGCGCGCTCTGTACCTATACACACTGCAACAATTTTTAAATGCATTTGGAAATATGTATAACATGGTGTTAAATGATTGGAATCGATTCAGGTTTCGCATAAACAAAAACTAAGTTTGTATGTGTGCTAGTTGCAAGGTAAACTCTGCTTGCAAAATGCAGGATCTGTGTGACCTCAGTATGATGCGTTGTTCACACGTGGCATTTGTAGATACGGCTACATTTATTCTTTTATACTTGTATTATCGAAACTTTCTAATTTAAAACGTATTTAGCAAACGTATCACTTTGAAAATACTCATTATCTATCGAAAATACTTAAACACATGTTTATTGTGTTTGGTGTCAGTGTTACGTCAAAGTCCATTAATAATGTCGTGTTAAAAAGATGTCAAGCCTAAACAGCTTATAAACACGGTTTTGTGGTAGTAGGTAAGGTTTATGTTCATTTTTTTTACATGTAGGTACAGGTCCAAAAGTGGAGTACCACTTTTGACACTTATTGATAGAGCAATAAAGTTCAAAAGTGGTAATGCACTTTGACCCATGCTGTACATAACGTTATGTAAATCACAAGTATATATGGGTATTTTGAAAAGATAAGTCATTTCAACTGCCAACATTATTTTGATGTGCAGACACCTTTCAAACTGTTGGTCACGGGTAGATCAGATCGAAAAACTGAAATTTCGGAGCAAACTCCGGACATCGGATGAAAATTCCGGTTTTCTTCGAATAAATCATGCATGTGTAAAGCGAAACAAATTTTTGAATTTTTGAAAAGGGCGCTTCAACCTTGATTCATTAATTTATAATTTGTTAAGTTTTTAATTTTGGTTTGAACTTAAATTGTAGAAATTCCTGGCGTCTTAGGATTCCCCCCGCATTGCGAACAAAGCACTATATTACCGGACATGTCCGGAGATTAGGATATTTAACTAAAAAAACTAATTAGTCCGTCAGTCAGATTTCCAATAAATACTAGACACGTATTTTCTCTTTTTTCATATAAACAAAAAATGAAGTGTGACGTCACTGCACGCTACACTTTTTAGCGCGCAGTGACGTCACCAGCCACTACTCCTGATCATTGATGCCTTTTATATTCGTCATTTTTTATTGATTTGATAAAACAAAATATACGTATCTAATATTTTTCTATAATCTGAATGACGGACTAAATAGAATCATTTTTTTTAAACCCAGGAAACATCCCTATTCCGGACGTATGGCAACCCTAGTCGCGTAAGGCCCACGTTTGTTGAGACTCTTTTATATGACATATAATGTTTCATACATAGGGAAGGCCTTTCTATTATTCGCTTTGAGTTAACGCAAACGGACGTATGGCAACCCTAGTCGCGTAAGGCCCCCGTTTGTTGAGACTCTTTTATATGACATATAATGTTTCATACATAGGGAAGGCCTTTCTATTATTCGCTTTGAGTTAACGCAAACGGACGTATGGCAACCCTAGTCGCGTAAGGCCCACGTTTGTTGAGACTCTTTTATATGACATATAATGTTTCATACATAGGGAAGGCCTTTCTATTATTCGCTTTGAGTTAACGCAAACGGACGTATGGCAACCCTAGTCGCGTAAGGCCCACGTTTGTTGAGACTCTTTTATATGACATATAATGTTTCATACATAGGGAAGGCCTTTCTATTATTCGCTTTGAGTTAACGCAAACGGACGTATGGCAACCCTAGTCGCGTAAGGCCCACGTTTGTTGAGACTCTTTTATATGACATATAATGTTTCATACATAGGGAAGGCCTTTCTATTATTCGCTTTGAGTTAACGCAAACGGACGTATGGCAACCCTAGTCGCGTAAGGCCCACGTTTGTTGAGACTCTTTTATATGACATATAATGTTTCATACATAGGGAAGGCCTTTCTATTATTCGCTTTGAGTTAACGCAAACGGACGTATGGCAACCCTAGTCGCGTAAGGCCCACGTTTGTTGAGACTCTTTTATATGACATATAGTGTTCCATACATAGGGAAGGCCTTTCTATTATTCGCTTTGAGTTAACGCTAAAACAACGAGCCTGCTAATGTAATTAAACCATGTAAGTGCTTGGTTATCCCAACTGTTGCGTTAGTCGCTTTCCATTTACTTACCTGATTGTAATGGAGTCTTGCCTATCTACACTCTCAGATTATTTTGTATAAAGCTTATTCCAGAAATTACGCACATCACCACATACCTACCTCAATTAGAATATTATGTTATATCAAAGCGATTTTTTTTTACCACGAATCTTTATTCATTTATTAAATTAGTGATTTATTAAGTTAGACTGTTGGAGAAATTTGTTGTCACATTACAAATCTACGCATGCATATACAGTATGTTAAGAAAACCCTGTCCGACCCATAAGGATAATAAAGGTTAGGTAAACACATGACCAAATATAATATAAAATTTTACGTAATCATCATAGTAAAAATACAAATGAATTTTGAAATAATCTTTTTTTCCCGCGAATTATTCCAACTTCCTCGACATTTGGTAATTTTTAAAAAGTGACAACACCGGTATTATTATGAGCGAATAGCGATGCGACCACGTGCCGCGTGCCCTGCCGCCCGCCGCCTCCGCCGCCGCCGCCGTGCGCGTAAGGGAGCATAACGCACGTTTATTAAGTTACCTCTTTTTGCGAAATAATATTTATTTTTTGTAGGTGGATTTTTTTTTTTAAGTTTAGCCCGGTTTTGTATGCATTAGTAGAATCAGTTATCGACACCTAACAACACCTTCACGGGTCGGACAGGGTTTTCTTAACATACTGTATAGACGTATATGTATAAGGGTAACTTAGTAGATAGCTCGATAATTTTAATTTTGTTTTGACTGGACAGTGGCAGTGTGAATTGTTTATATTTAAAATTCTGGTCACCAAGATATAGGCTGCGCCTAGTTTGGGACCCGCTGTTAATTCTAACCAAATGAAAAGCTGTTCTGCTGTTGTAACTGCATACTATTAATTCTTGTAATTTTAACCAAGTGTAAGCCTAATAAATATATATATTTTTTAAATTACCAATACAATAAAAGACAAAACTCGATTAAGTAAATGAAGCAATCTACTTTCATAATATGTAGGTATTAATTCAGCTAAACATTATAGAACATGTAAATTAATTAACGTACTAAATCGGTTTATGTCATTTTTAATATAGGTATTTTTTTATCCCAAAAATAATTAAAACTACGGAAGTTATTGTCATATTAACACTGTTGTTTGTACAGACTTTTAAAATTGCAGTTTTACTTGTATTCATACAAACTTAATCATTCAATACAAAATAAAGAAAAAATAACCTTATTCTAGGAACGTTAATGTCTTCGTTCTTCAAGAATTGGTATAATTAATTTAATAAATAACAATGCATATACATGTTAAATTAAAAATTCAGTGTATGTATTATACAACATAATATTCTAATTGGCGTGTTTGTGGGGTGTGCGTTAATTACATTACAAGTTGTATACGTCATCATTTAGACCTATCTTCATTCTGATTAGATAGAAGTACACTCTACGCCCTTGTAAATAGATCCGCCCGATAAATAACTCCATGGTAAATAATGATTTGTGTCGATCAAGTTAGACAAAAGACTGTCTAATTTGATTTCACAGTAATCACACGACGTAGTTATTACCGCTTGACGTACGCAATCCTAAAACCAATTTTATTTGAACTACCAATTAAAATGCCACCAGCTGCACCCCACACAGAGGAAGTACACGCGGAATAAGTATTGTTTACGTAATGTAATAGCTAAAGTTATTCTTACTGTTGTCGAAATACCTACCATCATCTTCAGCCTTTTTATTGTCTCACTGCTCGGCACAGCCCCCTAATCGGCGAACACATTTTTGTCAAATGATTGCGACTAGTTGGGATCGTTTGGACCGCCCATTGGTCCGTTTGCTCCAAACGATCCAAATAGTCGCAATCATTTGACAAAAATATGTTTACCGATTCAATTAGGGTGTTGACATCCTCTCATATAGAGGATTGAGCGTAATCACAACGCTTGCTCAATACGGGTTGGCGATTTCAGACTTAGAGTCCAGGTTTCCTCAAGATGTTTTCCTTCACATTGTAATCAGTCATTGGTGTCCAAGATATACTTAGAAAGTATATATAATTTAGAAAAGTTACATTGGTATTTGCGTGACCTGGAATCGAACCCGCGCACTCATGTTTGAGAGGCTGGCGTTTTAACCACTAGGGCACCGCGATTGTATATGAAATACCCATGGATACAAGAAAATAAAAATGTTTAAAATACCCAAAGATCGTATCACGATTTTGTATTAGATACAAAAATCTGTGAAACGATCTTTAGTTATTTCGGGTTATTAAATAACTAATGAAAGGAATACATGACTGAAAAATAGCCTACGGTTTATTCAGTTATTATTAATAAAATTAAGGTAATTGATTCCCCTCTATTGTTGGTGTTGTGGTTTGGGTTGTATGAGGTTATAACAGTATAATGTTTTCTATATTTACTTTCTATTAATCACAGAATTTTGGTTGAAAATAAAATGAAGGAATTACGTCCTGTTATGAATATACATACGTCAGTTGTTGTTATTTCGAAAATAGAATACCTTTAGATATTATAATACATAACCGATTTTATAGCGTCACCCATTGATATAATGAGCGTGACATAAGGCATCAGACGTAGACATATTCCCCCTTACTCATAAAAACTGCTTAAAGTTAACTAGTGATTAGCGATTCTTTAACCATACATTTTTGACCTTTTAATGTCACTTAACTTAAATCATCCTTTATTAATAAAGACCACAGTGTTTAAGGGGTTTATTCATAATCGATTTTTAAAGTTAAGTTACCTGCAAGCTTCTAAAATGTATGTTTAAAAACTCGCTAATCACTAGTTAACTTTAAGCAGAGTTTATGAATAAGGGTGTATATGTAGGCTTCGGTTTGGGCTCACGATACGACCACGTGTATTTCTGTGACGTCATAAAACCTTAAAAACGTTTACTACGCACGACTGGTGACGTCGCAATTTAAAAACTGCACGGTTAGCGCAGTGGTTAAGCTAACTAAGTTTTAAGTTAATTTAATGTATATTTGTGTCTGTGACCTACTTAGACTAGAACTTAAGTAAAATTGTTACTAACCTTATGGACTCTGGTCTGAAATAAAAGTATTCTATTCTATTCTATTGACTGCTGCGCTGCGTGTCGCGGGTTCGATTGCCGCCCGGAACAAATATTTGTATGACCGACAAGTGGTTGTTCCTGGTCTGGCTGTTTGTATATATAAATTTATTTGTTTGTAAACGCATCCACAGTACAGGAGAAATTCCTAGGGTGGGCATCGTTATTAAAAACAAAAAAAAAATAGTGTCAAATTTCGTGGTTTTAAATTTTTAAAATTTTAAAAAAAATGTGTTATACTAACTATTTTGAATTAGGTAAAAGGTGTGTGAAAGGTAAGAAATCAATGCGTTTATAGTTTCATTTATATAAAAATAATGAATTGGTAACCAGTCAAGCCCAGGCGATATTTTCATAGATTTTACTGCGAAAACAATTGTAAATATTACGTTTACTTACTTTTTATCCACTATTCACCTAATTCTAAAAAGATAGTAAGTATAACATATCTTTAAAATATAGCTCCAGTTTAATAACAAAAGTTGACACAAAAATGCGACGTTGCCAGTTGTCGCTCTTAACGAATATGTTGGACTATGGCTGCCGATATAATGTCCCTTACAGATATAGTTAAAGTGCTCTTGAAGGCAGGGAGAGGTCGTAGATATGTAAATCCGTATTGGACCCTCTTATAGACTGATCAAACGACTTCCGTGACACTCATTTTGTCGCGAGCTTCTTAACATCATTGAAAATTAATCAAGCTACATAGAGTTCCCTGTTCCCTTACGATACGAACTTATTAAGAGTTTAATATTAGTTGAAAACTTTGCACAGCAACGTACCGATTCTATTGTGTGTGGTTAAAAAAAATCGACCTAACACTCGTAGCTTTCATAAAAGCTTTGCATTTATTCGGCCGTATTCACAGATTACTTTATGAAAAACTGGAGCTTTTTTTGGTTTTTGTTTAAAATAAAAGAATTGTGTGGACGTTTACCTATTGAATATCATAAAAGCGTTCCCAGGCATAGTAGAGGTTAGGTTGAAGTTTTGATTGCTCTACGGTTAGAGCCCCGTCCCCCCCACCCCACATTCAAGCCGCGAGTGGACGACGGACGTGAGTTTAATCCCAGAACTTTGTTCATAGTATTTGGTGTGTTTGCTTCAGGAGATCCGATACATTTTTTACAAAGACCACGTTGTCGTGAGAGGTCGGTACGCAGGAAAATTTTAAAGGAAAAGTGGAGCTTTTCCTGGTTAATAAACTTTATCATCTTCCCCCTTATCGTAATAATTGACGATATAAAGACAACTCTACATGTAACGTTCTGAATAATATATTTATTTATTAGGTTAGCCAGCAGTTATGTAAACTATTACATTTATGAAATAAAATTTTACGAAAAAATACATTTGTAAGTGTAATAACTACACACATCAAAAGTGTCTAGGGATCAACATATATTTTTGCAATAACTTTTCTCCTGATTGATATTAATTAAAATTTTCTTTAAGGATTCATCAAATAAAGTGTTTTCGTTTGTCACAGTAACGATAAACCAAGTCACCTTTGCATTAATAAAGAAATTTTCCTAATAAAGGGATATTTGACATTTGAACCACTAACACAAAAGTTCGAAAAAAAGACTGAAATAACAGTTTTCTCTAAAATTTTATTGGGTAACTTAAACAATTAATAATCCGTGTTTCTACCGCGAACACTAACAACACAAGAACATCGGTTTGGCATACTCAAAATGAGTTCATCCAAATCACGCTGTGGAATGGCCGCCCATGTTCGTTGCAACAACAAAAAAAGGTCTTCTTGCGACTGGATACCCTCCATATTCGGCAGAGCTCTTCTCTGTAGCATATCCCATGCATGCTCAATCGGGTTCAAGTCTGGCGACTGAGCAGGCCAGCGCAGGACATTGATGTTAGCTGCGGCGAGAGTCTGTCTTACAACTCTTGCGGTGTGCGGTCGTGCATTATCATGCATTAACTGAAATAAGGGACCGATTTGCACTTGTAGAGGAACGATGACGTCTGATACAATCGTCTCAGCATAAATTTGAGCGTTGAGGTTGCCTCTGATCCAAATCAACTCAGTTCTTCCGCCGATCCAAATACCCGCCTATACCATGATGGTTCCACCACTATAAGGATGGACTTCCTGGCAGGATTTTAATCGCTGTTGGCGTCCAGGGGTTCTCCAGTGTCGTATACGTCTTGTATCCGGTCTCATACCAAAACGAGACTAATCAGAAAAGCACACGAAACGCCATTGTTCTTCTGCCCAATTTCTGTGTTCAAGAGCCCATTGATATCGAATCCTACGATTGTGCATTGCTATAGGTGGTACCCGTAGCGGTCTTCGGGAATGAAGGTTCACTTCATGCAAGCGGTTTCTGACTGTTTGGTCGCTAATTAAGTTCCCTGAAGAGTGATGAAGCCTCACGGCTAACATCATAGCGGTTATTGTTGGAGCTCTTCGAGTTAAGATTTGAATGTATCGGTCTTGTCTCCGTGTGGTGCAGCGATACCGTCCTCCATGGCGCTCAGCCACGGTACCAGTGCTTCGGTAACGTGTCCAAAGTCGACTGATAACACTCTGACTTGTATTCAGAGCTAAAGCCACAGTACGTTGCCGGGAACCAGCTTCTATCATTCCCACGGCTCTGAGCATTTCTTCCCTGCTTAAATGACGTCGCCGCTCCATAATAACGTTGGTTTTAATCAGTAGTAGGGAAACAGTAGCACTAATAATGTCTTCAATGCGTTGTATGTTTTTATAGGGAAAATATTGACAGCTGATTTTCATCTTTTACTCGAATTTGATTCACAGTTCCTGATTCAAATTATGAAATGCACCAAAAAGGATCCATATAAATTTATAAAATCATAAATTTATTACAAAGCCACATCTCAATCTCAAGAAATCCGCATAAAAATGCTTGATCCCTAGACACTTTTGATGTGTGTACTTACTGGCTAACACAACATGCACAAAAAAACGGTTAACATTCAATATTAAACGATTTTAAATTAAACAGTACACCAAGAAGTATGAATTAACAAAATAGTAAAACAGGATTATGTTAATTAAAGCAAGTAATTTAATTAATTCATTCTTAACATATAAAAGTGAAGCGAAAGATAAATACATTTTTTTTTATTGGAGTCGTAAAAATAGCCGTAATATTTTTGGTCAAACAACTTTCTCATTAGAAACTAACCCAATTGGACATTACAAAGTTACGGAAAATCTAAAACCAATTTATCTATGAATAGGGAAAATAGTTGGAATTCACGGGTGAAACATTTGGGTCCGAAATTCCACTTTTCGGGTTTACACATCCCTAGCTGAGCCCGTAACAGACATATGCCAGTATTAGTGTTTAGAACGTTCAACGGGTGATGCTGCGAACCAACCGGAAGGGAATTGTATTGGCTTTCCAGTCGCCTTAATATTCAAGCAATTTCTCCAACATAGACGCATTTGCATTCTAACAAATTGCTCTAGCATGGTTGGATAACTATTACAATTCGGTACGAGTGGAATTTTCAAAAATAAAAAGAAGTTATACAATATGTAAAGAAAACCCTGTTCGATCCATGAATGTATTGTTAGGTATCGATAACTGATTCTACTAATGGATACAAAACCGGGCTAAACTTAAAAAAAAAATTTCCCTAAAAAAATTAATATTATTTCGCAAAAAGAGGTAACTTAATACATGTGCGGTAAGCAACCCTTCCGCGGGCGGCGGGCGGTAGGGCACGCGGCACGTGGTCGCATCGGTATTCGCTCATAATAACACCGGTGTTGTCACTTTTTTAAAAATTACCAAATTTCGGGGAAGTTGGAATTAATTCGTGGGAAAAAAAGATTATTTCAAAATTCATTAGTATTGTTTCTATGATGATTACGTAAAATTTTATATTATATTTAGTCAAGTGTTTACCTAACCTTTATTATCCTTATGGGTCGAAGAGGGTTTTCGTTATATTGTATATTTCTCTCAAGTGTACAGCAAAGTCAGCTGGCCAGGTTACCAGGCTTTAGCTACAGGTTTTATATCTAGCGGTATAATTAGCCTGTAATGTTCCCACAGTTAAGATACATTCCACCTCTAGGTGAGAGGGAGTGGACCGTGATCTACCCTGGCCCAGTGCGGGTTGGTAGATGTTACATCATCATCATCATCATTTCAGCCGAAAGACGTCCACTGCTGGACATAGCCTTCCCCAAGGTTCTCCACGACGACCAGTCCTGCGCCTCTCGCATCCAGCGTTTTCCCGCGACCTTCACCAGGTCGTCGGTCCACCTTGTCGGGGGCCTACCCACACTACGTCTGCGTGGTCGAGACTCGAGAACCCGTCGGCCCCATCGGGCATCGGTTCTACGGGCAATGTGTCCACCCCACTGCCACTTTAGTGTTGCAATTCTTCGGGTTATGTTGGTTACTCTCGTTCTTCTGCGGATCTCCTCATTCCTGATTCGATCGCGCAGTGAAACCCCAAGCATAGCCCTCTCCATTGCCCTTTGAGTGACTGTGAGCCTTTTTATAAGGCCTATTGTTAGCGACCACGTCTCAATTCCATAAGTCATCACTGGCAACACACATTGGTCGAAGACTTTTGTCTTGAGACACTGCGGTAGATGTTACATGCCTTCGAAGTTTTTGACTCTAGTACACGTCGGCATCCTCACGATGTTTTCCTTCACCGTTTTAAGTTGCTGTGTTGAAATCATTTACACAAAGGAATGCGCCTGATGAGGTTCGAACATGTAAGTCGCGTCCGATACCACTAGATCAAAATCAAAAGTCATTTATTCAAATTAGGCTGAGAATCAGCACTTTTTGAACGTCAAAATTACATAAGACAATACTTTTTGAAAGTCAATATTACATAAGTCGTGGTGGCCTAGTGGTTAAAACACCAGCCTCTCAAGTATGAGTGCGCGGGTTCGATTCCAGGTCAGGCAAGTACCAATGTAACTTTTCTAAAAGTTATATGTACTTTGTAAGTTTATCTTGGATACCAATGTCTGAAGGTGAAGGAAAACATCTTGAGGAAACCTGGACTTTTCAAGTCTGAAATCGTCAGCCCGCATTGAGCAAGCGTGGTGATTACGCTCAATCCTTCTCTGTATGAGAGGAGACCTGTGCCCAGCAGTGGGACGATAAAAAAAGGTTGATAATGATTACATAAGAAAGCACTTTTTGAACGTCAATATTAAATAATGGCCATCGCTGCTCTCAAAATCACTGATTTGGCAGCACCAGGTTATTAATCGGGTAGACTACTACCTTAGTTCTTTCCTGCTAAAATAAACGAATAATTCTACTAATATTATAAATGCAAAAGTTTGTGAGGGTTTATGTACATAAGTATGGATATTTGTTACCTTTGTTTTTCTTTTCTGAGGGGAAATCATCAAATGACTTCTCCCGCACTGAGCGGAGCAGAAAGGCGTGTTAGACTGACTGACTGTTATCCTTTCACGAAAAAGCTTCTGAACGGATTTGGATGATTAGGATACTTTTTATTCCAGTACTCCCACGGGATCGAACCTTGCGAACCGTACCTGGTATATGCATAAAGTTCAGTTTCATCCTTCAAAGAAATAAGTGGCATATTAATCAAAACTCGAAGTTCGGAACGTTGAACAAAGTTCTAAAATCACGAAAGCAATTAGAGAAAAACTCGTAAACTATTTGGAACTATAATTGAGAGGAAATCATATTGGATGTATTCTATAGGATGCATTCTGGTGAGTGTGCAAGGGAATTGCATGATTTAATTCCCCCATCTCCGTTCCACCTTTGGACGACCCGTCGTACGGCCAGTTTCCACCCTTACGTTGTTGACACCACTGCGATCCGGACGAAGCGTTTCACTTTCTCTTTTATACCGCGGGCATCGAAAGACTGGAACAATTTGCTAGCGATGGTGTTTCCGTCAAACTACAATTTTAGTGTCTTCAAGGCTAGAGTGAATAGGCTTTAATTAACTAGCACGCTTTACCATTAACGATCGCATCACTGCTTACCATCACGCGGGATTGCGGTCAAGCGCTAGTTTATAAATTATAAACAGGGTGTATCTGACATCGTAACGCATACTTCGCGAAAAGGCTAGACCGCATGCCACTAATAAAATTAAGATAGTCATTTATGTGTATCTTTAATGATTGGTTACAGAAATAACAATGTTCAAAAAAAGTGTCGGCTCGGCCTTTGAACGTTGCAAGCACGCCGCTGTGCGGGTTTGTAGGTATGACGTTGATCCCTGATGTGAACTCTTTTAAATCAGCTGATAAGATAATATTTCGTGTTTTGTTTTCATTGCGCTTTTTTGTGTAATTAGCGAATTAATTAATTTTTACTTTAAAATCTTATTGGGTTATAAAAGTATAGCAATTATACCTCGACGTTGCATCCTCAAGATTTATTCACCAGGTAGTCCACTCTTCAATGTACTAGGCACCGTGCACAATTTCAGAGCTAATAATGTGTAAAATAAACGGCCCTTCCCCCACCACTCGATCGCTGTACCCTCACTGCTTGTACCTGTCAACTTGTCATTCGCTTTTCTTGTGCAGGCATCGCTGCATCTATTCTTTAACTTAAAGTTACTTAGCTGAATTGTGTGATTTGTCGAAATCAACCGATATTTGAAGTGAACTAAGCGATGGGAGGAAAGAGAAGCAGAAAAGAATTTGAAGAACACGTCAGAAAAAAAATGAGACGTCTAGAAAAACGTGTCCGGAGATAGCGGTCACCCAGCAGTTCCGGTGAGTCTTTCACTATTTATAAAACGTTGCCGTTGTTCTTTATCAGAATAATATATACCTATGACGAGAACACGATATTAACAATTTTTTCTAGATTTACCCTCATCTTTTCCCTTTTTTTGAGACTGTTTCAACAGTATAAAATGTGGTTAGTTATATATGGAGCACGTTATTATTATAATTTTAACATAATATACTGCAGCACTACGTACAATAGGTAAGTATTGTTAGACTTATATTTAATAAGTTCTACAGTAAACAAGGCTTATTTTGTATCATAGCGAGACTATGATCGCCATACCCTTTATCCCTCATTACGTAGTACCGTGACGAGATTACGGTCGTGCCGTTGTGACACAGAGTACTATGACGTAATTATAGTCAATGATCACATGCTTTCGGGCTTATAGCCTAGTACTGTAACGAGATTACAGTCGATGTTACCACGCACTCCGTGTCATGACCCGATCATGCCCAACGACAAAGATAGCCCGTGTCATGGCGCGATCATGACCAATGACAAACTTATTTTATCCCACAAAAAATGACAATGAACGTCGATCGTGGCAAACACTGTGAACATTACTCAGCCTATAATGAAGACGACGTTATCATAGATGAGTCAAACTCCGACTGCTCAACCCTTACACCCCAAGTTCGTTCGAACGTAACGGTCGCCGATGTTCAAAACAAGATGAACGAAAGTCAAGACCATACAGGCTCAACGACTCGCTCAAGCGGCGCGGAGTCCCGACAGAGATTCCATCTGTCAATACACTCCCGATAGATATACTGGAGGCGTTGGGTGATGCGAAGAAAAAGCCGGAAGTATTCGGCCCAGAGATACAGGAGGAGATCTCTAAACGCTGGGGTAGAATCCTGTGCGAAGGTTTGAATAACGAGCAGAAAGAGGAGATTATGAACAAGACTCTAATACCCGAGAATTTTACTCTCGTAAAGGCGCCGCAATTGAACCCAGAAGTTCCTGCGGTCTTAACCAAATCTGCAAGGAACAGAGAAAAACGCCTGGAAAAAGCGCAGCATCACTTAGGCCTTGGTATTACTGGCTTGACCAACGTGATCTCAACCCTTATCGCCGGAGATATGGAAAAAATAGATATCATTAAAAAGTTGTCAGAAGTAAATCAAGGATTTACATTTCGAAAATACGATTAATAGGCGCAAGTTGATAACTCCTTGTCTAGAAGAAGAAGTCTCTCAACATCGTACAAGATGTTACAAGAGATTCGTTTCTATTCGGTGACGGATTGGGAGAAAAAATAAGGGCTACTAAGGCGGCAGAGAAGTCAGGCTTGCAAGTAAAAAAAAAAAAAAAAAACCGATACATTCGCATCGGGTTCCAGAAAATATACTTCCCAGCAGGGAAACTGGAAGGGTCCTCCTCGGCAGTATCATCGCGGAACCAGGGCCATGGAAGCTGCCAGGAACCGGTCGTCTTACCAGACGCCAAGGAGGAGTACACAGACTTCTGGCCGCCAGCAACCTGCATCGAAGCCAGCGCCGAGACTCACGCCCAAGATCCAATAGAGGTAACCTTTGCCGGTAGGCTCAAATACTTTACACAAAACTGAAAGCTGATCACAAACGATCCTGTCGTATTAGACATCGTAAAGGGCTATAAAATACCATTTAGTAGGTCTGTTTTACAGAACTCTGAGCCAACCAATATGGAATTCTCTCCTAAAGAGAAACAAAATTTACATTTGGAAATTTGTAAACTCTGCGAAGCTGGTGTGATAATTCTGTGCTTATATAAATCAGGTCAATTTATTTCTAAAATTTTTCTTACGCCAAAGAGCGGTAACTATAGATTCATATTGAACTTAAAAACTCTTAACAACTTCATAGATGCTCAACATTTCAAAATGGAGGATATCCGTACGGCCTCTAAATTATTAACACCAGCTAGCTTTATGGCTAGTATCGACTTGAAAGAAGCTTACTTTACGATATCTGTACACCCCTCGTGCAGGAAATTTTTAAGGTTCAAATTTCAAGAGAACACCTTTGAGTTCCAGTGTCTCCCTTTTGGCTTATGTTCAGCTCCGTACATTTTTACGAAGTTATTTAAACCAGTAATTTCGTACCTCAGGAATAAGGGACTGTTGCTAGTGGTCTATTAAGACGATATTCTTTGCCTAGGAAATACATACGAGGACTGCTTAAATTGCGTCCTGGAATGTTCTAAATTATTGACACATCTAGGCTTCGTGATCAATCACGAAAAATTCACGTGACTCCATCTCAAATTCATACATTTCTGGGATTTGAATTAAATTCTTTAAATAAATAAATATAATAATAAAGAAATATCAAAAAAGACA
The DNA here is from genome assembly GCA_037179545.1 of Sesamia inferens. Taxonomy (NCBI): domain Eukaryota; kingdom Metazoa; phylum Arthropoda; class Insecta; order Lepidoptera; family Noctuidae; genus Sesamia; species Sesamia inferens. Next base: position 20,331,368 of record CM073931.1, read on the forward strand.
GTTTTACCTATTAGAGAGTTCGCCAAGATGTTCGGCGTACTCACTTCGGCTTGTCCAGCCATTAAATATGCGTGGATGCACACGAAACGATTTGAAACAGCAAATTTTCTAGCCTTACGACAAACCGACGATGACTATGATAGCCAAATGACCCTTGCTAGTCATCTTTAAGAGGATTTTTCTTGGTGGGAGCAGCACATCACGCTTGCGAATAATGAGATCAGACGGGGACAGTACGTTCTGGAAATATTTACCGACGCGTCCCTAACAGGATGGGGAGCTTTTTGTAATGGAGAAAGAGCCCACGGCTCCTGGGATAACTCGGAAACTGATTCGCATATGAATTTCCTCGAGCTTAAAGCGGCTTTTATGGACCTTTGGTGTTTTGCAGACGGTTGTCGTGGGATAGAGATTTTGTTGCGCATCGATAATACAGTAGTCATCTCCTATTTTAACAGAATGGGAGTTGTTCAATATCAGCACTTAAATAATATAACATGCAATATATGGCAGTGGTGTGAGAATCGACAGTTGTTCGTTTTCGCATCCTACATTAAATCCAAAGAGAACGTAGAAGCGGACGAAGAGTCTAGGCGCACTAATATTGATACCGAATGGTGTCTCTCTCCCACGGCATATTCGGAAATTGTTAACAATTTCGGCCATCCCGGCATCGACTTATTCGCATCACGTTTGAATGCCAAGTGTAAAAAATATGTATCGTGAAAGCGCGACCCATTCGCATTTAATATCGACGCCTTCATTTTAGATTGGAGAAATCTTAATTTCTATGCATTTTCGCCATTTTCTCTGATATTGAAATGCCTTAGAAAGATCGTAAATGAAAAGGCGGCAGGCATTATAGTAGTACCCTATTGGCCAAGCCAGCCCTGGTATCCTTTACTTCGATCTTTAGCTTGTAAAAAACCTCTGTATCTACACCCCAACCGTTATCTACTGTTGTCTTCTTCCAGGGAACCTCATCCATTATGGAGAACAGTTACCCTGGAATCGTATCAGTTATCAGGAAAGCTCTCGCGCAACAATCGCTCAAATCAGATACGATAGAAATTATGATTTCCTCATTAGTACCAAACTCCATCAAGTAATACTACACGGCTTTGCGTAAATGGTGTTTTTTTTTTTTTTGCCAATACATACTCACAATATTAGATTTCCTGACTACTGAATTTAAAAAGGGGTTGAGCTATTCTAGCCTTAACACCTTTAGATCTGCACTCGGTTTAATATTTGGTAAATCTATTAGTGAAAATGACAATATTGTGAGATTCCTAAAGGGCGTCTATCAGACCAGGCCTTGCTTTCCAAGATACCAACATACTTGGGACCCAAATGTATTACTCGATTATGTTGGAAATCTATATCCTAACGAAAATTTAACCTCGCAACAAATGACTAAGAAAACAGTTACTCTGATCGCATTGTCTTGAGGACAACGAGTCCAGACGTTATCTCTGATAAGATTATCAAATATTAAACCAAATACCTCTAATGTGGAAATCATTATCAATGATTTAATAAAAACCTCAGCACCCAATCGTCACGTACCTCGATTAATTATACCTTTCTTCCGAGACAGAGAAGAAATATGTCCTGCAAAAGCACTGTTATCGTATATAAGTCTTACAAACCACTTACGCTCCGAATCAGAAAATGATTACATCTTTTTAACAACAAAGAAGCCCATACATCGAGCCAGTACCTCGACCATCAGTCGATGGATTAAAGATTCTATGGGCGAGAGTGGCATAGACACTAATACTTTTTCTGCACACAGCACACGCCACGCGACATCTTCCGCTGCTTACCGTAAAGGTTTGTCGCTGGATCTAATCAAAAAATGTGCTGGGTGGACAGGGAATTCCTTGGTGTTCGCAAAATTCTATAATAGACCGCTTTCATCGCCCGACGATGAGAATGCCTTTGCAGAATCTTTACTATTGTAAATTGATTTTGTACCAAAGATAATAACAATTAAAATAAAAATTACGAATTAAACGACGTTTTTTCCTCCTAATTTACACTAATCTTCAATTTCGCAAAAGCGCTAAACATCTACCTGGTGAATAAATCTTGAGGATGCAACGTCGAGGTATAATTAATGGTTAAACAAACTTACCTAGCGACGTTTGACCATAATTATACTAGACGTTGCATCCGAAGAGATTTAGCAACCCGCCCATCCCGAACAATTTTTAGTTATAAAAATATCAACCCGTTTTTATTTTGCGAAATTACTCTGAAACTAATGACAAGTTGACAGGTACAAGCAGTGAGGGTACAGCGATCGAGTGGTGGGGGAAGGGCCGTTTATTTTACACATTATTAGCTCTGAAATTGTGCACGGTGCCTAGTACATTGAAGAGTGGACTACCTGGTGAATAAATCTCTTCGGATGCAACGTCTAGTATAATTATGGTCAAACGTCGCTAGGTAAGTTTGTTTAACCATTAATTATGAACGGTCTAAAGTGAAAAAAAAACTACATATATTTTTTTTAATCATGAAAAAGCCGACAAAAATTCCACCATTGGAGGGTTCTGAATCATGTACTGGATCCATGGTACACGTTTATGCGTTGATGTCAGATACACCTTTATAAAAAAAAATGTCATTTGTTCCTCCGGTAAAGCAATTTCGAATTTTGCTTTGTTGCGGTTTTCTGGTTTCGGTGACAACCTTGCTGGCGCTTCCTTTTCACCCCTCTCAACCCGTAAATACTTAGGCAGGATATATATTTCATCTTTTCAAGTCACAAAGATCACTCTAGCGTTAACGTGGGTAAAGTGTCGTGTGTACCTCGTGACGTACAATACGGAACTTATTTGTCGATTCCCGTCAGTCAAATATGACGTAGGATTGAAAACTAGCGGCGCCCTGTGGTTTAATCCGCAAAAGTTTCGACCCCGATCATATGCGTATGTTTTAATACTGATTATAAACTGTATATATGCTAAATTTCATCCCAATCCCTTCAATATTTTGCGTGAAAGAGTAACAAAGTTATACATCGATACATATTAGTAGGAAGAATATTATAATGCTTTACAATTTATTTTTATAGTAGAGCGTTGCCATATGTAGGAGTTTGATATGAATGGGACAGATGCGATAAGTAGGTGCAGAAACGAGTGTCATCGAGTGAGTTTTGTTTTTAGATTCCACCAAAAATACCACACAACGAGTGTGTTTTTTGAATTCAAAAAGTGAAGTTGGAATAAATATAATACTTTGGTCTTTACCTATGAAATTGCCGTTCTGCAGTATTAGGCCATTTCAAATCAAAATAAAATAAAATTATTTTCATTGAAATTAACTTTATTTTAAAAACATGGAATTCTTTTTCCAAAAGTAGTACAGCTTGGCTATAAAGTAGTGGAAATGAATGTTTCTGGAACTAAAAAGTTTAAAAGTAGGGCAACATTAAATCTTACATCATACATCGAATGTCATCGGCAATTATCGATTTTTTGTGACTTTTTATTTATTGTAATTTGAATTAATTTTCAATTCTATTTAGACAAAACATCCAAGAAACGTGTTAAATATGAGAAAAATAAACCGGAGTGGAGGTCGGGAAATTATTTTTAAAGTTTATCATCAATGTTTGTTAGTACACCAAGATGGACAAATTTTATCAAATATGGTTGATATTTATGCTTGAACAGTTGCTAAAACAAGTATGTAATCATGTTACTGTTTGTTTTTATCTACTAGAAGTTTCAAATTTACTAAGTAAACGATTTTAAGACTACTCGTAAAATGAGGATTGTTTACATTGCCCATTTATAGGTTAGATTGCAAATATAAGTAGACCATATTGTTGTGCTATTAGCATAGCTTTGATACTTTAGGTACTGTTTCTCGGTGGTGGGCCATAACATCGGCCGCCGGCGTAAGTTACCACCCACCAGACAAAGTCATGCCGCCAAGCGATTCGTCGTGTTCCGGCATGATGTCTGGTGAAGCTGTTTGGGGACGGGTCTGAGCAGTTGTGTTGTGATGTGTGCCGGGTACGATGCGCCAAATGTTGTCGTGTCGGGAGTTTGGTCGTGGAGGGTAGCGGGATCCAAAGCACGGTGCTGCGCTGGCCGACCGCAGGTAGTTGGGGGCCCAAGTAGTGTGCCAGCCACACACGAAAGGCTGCCCCGCCAACTGCGAAAAATCCCAGGGTGGCCTCATCGTGCCGGTTGGCGACCGGGTGAGAGGACCCGATGGCGATCCCTGGGGGGGTTCGGGCGTCCCCGCGGTCTCCAGATCAATCTCCCTATGGCCCGGCATCGTTGGTCGTATTGTTGGGTTTAACACTGCATCATCTCGCTCAACTGCCATCTTCCTTCCTATTCATTCAAATCAAAAAATAAATGAAAAGGTCAAATAAGAAAAGTAGGTATGCACAGCGGGCGCACGTCCTCTCATTTAAAGTGCACCTCTCTAATATTCGAGGTCTGCACTCCAATCTCATTGCAGTACATCATCACCTTAAGACTGAGAAGCCCCATCTACTTTTCTTGACGGAGACCCAGATCAGATGTCCGTCTGATGCAGCATACCTCAGCTACCCGGGATACGCATTGGAGCATCATTTCCTGCAGCGTGCCAGCTGTGTGTATGTCCGCAATGACATCTGTTGCCGGCGCCTCCGTCATCTCGAAGACCCTCACTTCTCGTCCCTATGGCTGTTGGTTGACACTGGTGTGGACAAAATTGTTTACACTTGTGTCTACCGATCGCACAGCGGTGATCAGGAGACAACTCGATTATTTGACCACCTCAGTGAGGCTGCTGACAATGCGCTGCACCGGCACCCTGACGCACAGTTCGTCGCTCTGGGGGACTTCAACGCCTGCCACCAGGACTGGCTTTTCCCGTACCAGAGGACCGACCACGCTGGGAGAGAGGCGCGAAACTTCACACTTTCAATGGGCTTTTCCCAGTTGGTAGAGCAAGCGACTAGGGTGCCTGATGTAGTTGGTCATACTGCCAATTGTCTGGACCTTTTGCTGGCCACTGATCCGGTCAGGTGTGTTGTAACAGTTTCCTCTTCATTGGGAACTTCAGACCACTACCAGAAAACTAGGCGTCATCGCGAAGGTCCGGCGGTACTTCACACCTGGGCAGCTTCTAATTTTATACAAAGCACAGGTCCGTTCGTGTGTGGAGTACTGCAGCCACATTTGGGCTGGTGCTGCGAAATGTCACCTTGCCACTTTGGATTCGGTGGAGAGGCGTGCGAAGAGGCTGATTGGCGACCCAGACTTAACTCGAAACGGTCTCCAAAGCCTGGAGCACAGGCGTAGAGTAGCCAGCCTTTCGGTCTTCTATAGGATGCATTCTGGTGAGTGTGCAAGGGAATTGCATGATTTAATTCCCCCATCTCCGTTCCATCATCGGACGACCCGTCGTACGGCGAGTTTCCACCCTTACGTTGTTGACACCACTGCGATCCGGACGAAGCGTTTTGCTTCCTCCTTTATACCGCGTACATCGAGGGACTGGAACAATTTGCCGGCGTCGGTGTTTCCGTCACATTACAATTTGAGTGTCTTCAAGGCTAGAGTGAATAGGCTCTTAATAAACTAGCGCGCTTTACCATCAACGATCGCGTCACTGCTTACCATCAGGCGGGATTGCGGTCAAGCGCTGGTTTATAATTTATAAAAAAAAAAAAAAAAAACTGTCTGATGAAGTCTGTATCGTCCTTCTCCCCACCAGATCACGACTCTCGTGGTGAACGGCGAATGTGGCGGTAAAGGTCAGCAGATTGGGATGAGATGCGCCACTTCTTTGCGTCTTATCCTTGGCAGCAGGTCTGCTTCTCTTCTGACAATCCGTCGAGCTGTGCGGACGCTATAACCGATGTGGTGCGTCAAGCTATGGAGTATTTTATCCCCTATAATGACGTGCCCGTCGGTGGCTCAGCTCGCCCATGGTTCAATTGTGCCCAAGCTGAACAGCGTAAGCACGCGGCATTTCTCACCTGGGTTGACGCTTGTGACCGCGGAGCTCCGGATCTAAGCTCAAAGAAGAGAGCCTTTAACCGTGCTGCCAAGTCCTACAAAAAGGCGCTTAAGAAGGCTCGCTTCGACCGCATTACCCATATTGGCAACAAGTTATCTGCGCAGCCTTCCGGTAGCAGATCTTTTTGGTCCCTTGCCAAATCGGTCGAGGCGAACTTCTGTCGGCCCACACTGCCTCCGCTGGTTAGGCCTGATGGAACACTGGCTCATACGGCTAGAGAGAAAGCAGGTCTCTTTGCATCTCTCTTTGCCCTTAATTCGCGTCTTGATACTGGCAGTGCTACTCCACCTATTTTACCCCATTGCGGTACTTCAATGCCTGAGGTTCGCATTCGGAACAAGGAGGTGCTGAGAGTACTGTGTCGTCTGGACGTGAATAAGGCTAGTGGTTCGGATGGTATACCAGCGATTGTTCTTAAAGCATGTGCGCCCGAGTTGTCTCCTGTATTGACACGCTTGTATCGCCTCTCGTTTAGGACTGGTATAGTGTCCAAGTCCTGGAAGCTTGCCAATGTGCAGCCCGTGCTCAATAAGGGTAGTCGTGCCGATCCTACCAACTATCGGCCGATTTCGATCACCTCCAGTATGCAAAATTATGGAGCGTGTATTGAACTCGCGCCTCTTGACATACCTGGAAGGTAACGATCTCCTCAATGACCGACAGTACGGGTTTCGGCGTAATCGGTCAACTGGGAACCTTCATAGTGTATGCCACTCACCTGTGGGGCGAGGCCCTCGAGAGAAATGGGGAAGCGATTGCAGTCTCCCTTGATGTCTCGAAGGCCTTCGACAGGGTATGGCACGCTGGTCTTTTGAGTAAGCTTCCAGCGTACGGCATTTCCCCTGGCTTGACTAGCTGGGTAAAAGACTTCCTGACTGAACGGTCCCTCCGAGTCGTTGTCGACGTATGCTCATCTGAGCCCATGTTGACTAATGCCGGTGTTCCTCAGGGGTCTGTTCTCTCTGAAACTCTGTTCCTGCTGCATATTAACGATCTGCTGATGCCTGGTATCTATGGGTATGCAGATGACAGCACAGTTGTGGAGAGATACCTGCCGGATGCTCGGGCTAGTAGGGAATCAATCCGGTCCGAAAGAGAGGCTATGGTAGAGCGAACGAATGTTGCACTACAGGCAGTCTCCGAATGGGGCAATGCCAATCTTGTAGCATTCAAAGCCGCCAAAACGCAGGCGTGTCTTTTCACCGCCAAAAGGAGCCCGTTCACCTTGGCTCCTACTTTTCGAAATGTATCCTTGGAGTGTACCGACCGCCTTCAGCTTTTGGGAGTTGAGATTACCTCGAACCTAAACTTTGGGCGGTTCATTGAGTCCAAGGCCAAAGAGGCTGCCAAGAAACTTGGCGTTATCGCAAAGGTCCGGCGGTACTTCACACCAAGGCAGCTTCTAATGATGTACAAAGCACAGGTCCGCTCGTGTGTGGAGTACTGCAGCCACATTTGGGCTGGTGCTGCGAAATGTCACCGGGCTAGTTTGGATTCAGTAGAGGCATGCGAAGAGGCTGATTGGCGACCCAGATTTAAATCAAAACGATCTCCAAAGCCTGGAGCACAGGCGTAGAGTAGCCAGCCTATCGGTCTTCTATAGGATGCATTCTGGTGAGCGTATAAGGGAATTGCATGATTTAATTCCCCCATCTCCGTTCTACCATCGGATTACCTGTCGTACAGCGACTTTCCATCCTTACGTTTTTAACACCGCTACGATCCGGACGAAGCGTTTCGGTTCTTCTTTTATACCGCATACATCGAGGGACTGGAACAATTTGCCAGCGGCGGTGTTTCCGTCACATTACAATTTGAGTCAAGCCTAGAGTGAATGGGCTCTTAATAAACTAGCGCGCTTTACCATCAACGATCGCATCACTGCTTAGCATCAGGCGGGATTGCGGTCAAGCGCTAGTTTATATAATTTATATTAAAAAAAAAATACACGAATTTTAAAAATGAATTATATCATGTTCGGAATTAAAATTAGTGGTATTCTATCTTCTGATAGAAATCACATATTATTATTTTTAATCAGATCTTCCAGCAAAATGTGATAGTGAACCCTATATCAAAATATATATGAGTCAGGTATTCGCCTAAGCGAAGGTAGCAGGCTGATGACAGCAGCAGCAGAGACGTTGTTAGTGACTCAGCTGACAATGAAAATACTTTTTAACGAAGAATATTTGGAATCAGATGATGAAAGCAATTATTGTGTTTTGGAATACTTTTCATTGGTAAAAACACGTCAAAACATATAAATAATAAATATGTATGATTTTCTTTTTGTTTTGCTCATTTTATTTAAACACCAGAGACCATAGATTTGTGTTTTCATTAAAACCAGTTGTGCTTCTAATACAAAATAATGTGCTAGTATCAAAATGATTTCAGTCAAGTCAACAGGGTTGCTATATGCACGACCGCAGCGCCCTCGTTTATTTTCACGACTTTATAGACAGACTATACTTACTTGTGACATTGTGATGTGTTTATTGATTAGTGTTATATTTTCATCGCATTTCAATCTTTTTCGTCGTCATGGATATATTAAAAATTCTTGTAATTATGGAATATGTGTCAGTACTCATATTGAAAAATGATCCTTGTGGTCGTCCGAAGACTTTGATCGACAATGACGAATTAAAGGCGATTGTGGAAGCTGATGATAAACAATCTACGGCTGAATTAGCAGTAGCTTTAAACGTTAACGTCAAAACAATATTGGTCCATCTGCGTCAAATTGGCAAGGTAAAAAAGCTTGACAAATGGGTGCCCCACAAACTCAATGATCACCAGCACGAAGTACGCGTCGAGACGCTCCTTGCACTGCATCGCATTGTTACCTGCGATCGAATTCTGTTTGATAATCGGAAGTGCTCAGCAAGTTGGTTGGATCGTGGTTCAGCACCTAAACAATGCCCTAAACTAAAACTTACCTCTAGAAAACTGATGGTTACTGTTTGGTGGTCTAGCGCCGGTGTGATTCATCAGCATCACAGCTTCTTATCAAACGAGATGAGCATTACTGCAGCTGTGTACTGTGAAGAACTGAGCACAATGATGGAAAAACTGACACATCTCCAACCAGCATTGGTTAATCGCTCCTCTCCGCTGCTCCCGCACGACAACGCGTGACCTCATATTGCACAGCAAACGGTCTCCAAGTTGCAAGAACTGGCGTTGGAAGCTCTCCGTCACCCGCCCTACGCACCAGATCTTGGGGCTACCTACGTACTACTACTTTTTCCCAGAATTTGGATAATTTCTTGGCGGGAAAAAAATTCAATATCCGAGAGGCAGCACTTTGATGAATTTATTGCCTCCCGTCTAGCTGATTTCTTTAAGAAGGGCTTCAATAAACTGTCACTGCGTTGGCAAAGATGCTTTGAGTGCATGGCTGATTATTTCGATTAATACAAACAAAAAATACAATTTCATAGGTAATGGCCTAATATTTGGTGTATAGAAGGGGTCTTTATGTCTATTATATACCTAAATAATAGTACTTTGTAAAATTCGTAACAAAATAAATCAATCATTCATTCTATTAACATTTAACATCTTAATTTTTCCCCTAATAAGGTTTCAATGTTGCCTGGTCGTAACCTATTTTCTGTTAATGACAGATCGCTATTGATAGCACTTAGCAGCCAGTATATTCATAACTGACGTTCGAAAATAAATTTATTTGTAATTTAAATTATACTTGCTACTGATTTAGATTATTGGGACCTTAAAACCAGAGACAGAAAATTTTCTATCTCTAGAATGCTTAAACTGGTGATGGCCGGTCGGTCGGCCGGTGTTGGTTCGGCCGTAAACTGATCAAGGCGAAGGTGTAACAAAATTCATGAATAAATTATGTTAAATACAGATTATAATCTAAAATAAATCTCTCACTGCCGTAAAATATTTCAGGAGTGCATAAATCTGATGATAGCGCGAATTTTTGCGGATAATTTTAAATTGAAAATTTTACAAGATAATCAACGAATTTCTAACCATCGTCGGACGGTTTTAGATTAAATATTTAGGTGAAAACCAGCTTGTGGTGATGTTGCTGTGGCTACGGCATTCAACTCTTCTCAAACAAGTTTTTACCACTGATGAATTGTTTCAACGGGTAAAAACCCACGTCAAAGTCAAAATATTAACTCCCTTACAACAGTTCCTTTTAATTAAAATTATATAAATTACTTGCATAATTATGGTAGCTTATGTTTTAAAAATGAAAGTCACAGCATCGTGTCTGTTATGTAAAGCTCAAAAGTCTCTTTAATGGGGTAAAGTTTTTAATGAACAGTTAGAAATTATTCAAGTTTGTTAATATTCTGTTACAGTGTGTTCGAAGAAGAGTGAGCGTCTGTCTTCTTCAATATGTAAATGTGGTAACTAAGTTATTGGCTGAGATCAATAGAGTTTTTCTAATAATATTTCAGTAATAGTAAATATGCGGTCAGACATGAATTAATTAGGGTGGATAAAATACAAACAACTTTATTTTTTATATATACGAAACCCGGAACTGTATCCAGTATTTTAAGTAATGAATCTATGTATAAAATTTCTAAAAGAAATAATGAAAAACCACAAAGTTATGAGCTTGTTATCTTACCTGGTTGTTCCAACAAAAATATGGTCAACGCATTGCTCGTTCTAACGTTACTATGATCTAACGTCAGCCGAGTTGTACGCTCGGTAACGACACTGCAACAATTTCCAAATATATATGGGAAAAATGTAACATGGTGTAAAAATGATTGGAATCGATTCAGTTGCTTATTGTGAATAAACTATACCTATTCAGGTTTCATATAAAGAAAAAATAAAGTTGTATATACGTTTTACTGCTAGTGACCGAGTGAAACACGATTTTCGGCCGAAATCAAACCCTTAACCGAACATACGGCACCTATACTTAGTTTCGGCCGAAGCCGAAAGGGTTCGTAGCCGGAGTCGTCAATTGAATTATTATTAATTAACACATTATTCTCGTCATCGTTTTTGTAGATTTGTTTACAAATACACAAATTTGATTAAGGCTGGTTTTATATTCCTGAGATTTCTATTATACAGGGTAAATTTTTAAACAGAATCAAATTTTATGGTGTGGTAAAGACCATTAAGCTGATGAACTTTCTCCTTGGGACCAATGTTGTGATCGTGAAAATTTTTCAGCATAGAAAACTTCAATATCTACTCGACCTTTTTTTTTTTAATTATTATAAACTAGCGCTTGACCGCAATCCCGCCTGATGGTAAGCAGTGATGCGAGCGTTGAAGGTAAAGCGCGCTAGTTTATTAAGAGCCTATTCACTCAGAAAAACTGAGCGAATAGGAAGGAAGACGGCAGTTGAGCGAGGTGATGCAATGTTAAACCCAACAACACGACCAACGATGCTGCGCCAATGGGAGATTGATCTGAAGACCCTCCACGACCAAACTCCCAACACAACAATATTAGGCGCATCGTACCCGGCACACATCACAACACAACTGCTCAGACCCGTCCTCCGTACGGCTTCACCAGACATCATGCCGGAACAATAGGAAGTATTATATATATAGTATATAGTAGAATTCGCACATCGTAATGGCTGAACCCCGGTGAACCATTCAAATTCTGACCCAAGAGAAAATTTACTAGAAAAAAATTATTGGTCAGCGTTTGGTGGACTAGTGCCGGTGTGGTGCACTACAGTTTCCTTAAATCTGACCAGACGATTACTGCAGATCTCTACTGTGAGCAGCTCTACATAATGATGGATAAACTAGCCGCTAAACAACCGAGACTGGTCAATCGCACAAGGCCACTGCTGCTTCAGGTACCACACACTGCACAACAGACTGCTACCAAATTAGAGGAGATTCAATTGGAATGTTTATGACATCCACCGCACTCCCCGGACCTTGCTCCAACAGACCATCATTTTTTTTAGAAATTTGGATAACTTTTTGTAGGGGAAAAAAATCAACTCCGATGAGGTAGTCCAAACCGCCTTCAAAGATTTTATTGATTCCCGCCCTAATGTTTTTTTTTTAGAAAAGGTATAAACGAACTACCTATGAGATGGCAGAAGTGCATGGATAGCAATGGATTATACTTTGATTTAATAAATATATTATATTAACAAAATAAACGACTTTTATTCCTTTCAAACAAAACGCCAATTTCATATGTAGGAACCTAATATTCAATTCACTATACTTAAATAGTTATACGAGTACTTTCCTGTTTGCAAAAGCAAGACATTTCGGATCCCGCTGGGGCGAGACACTGTTGTAGTTATATTCTCATTCGTAACATATAAACATGGTTCTATGGCGACTAAATATAAATCATATTATATTTATAGTTTTGTGGACATTTCCCCTAGGCCCTGAGGTATCGAAAACGTAGCCCATGGGCACCGTTCTTTGCGACATTATATAAAAAAATAATATTGTTATATAAAAAAAAAAACAGTCAGGCAGTTACCTACATATATCTGTAAGGTAAGGAAACGCTTGAGGCGATGTCATTTATAAACTTTTTGCTTTACCTTTGGTAGGCTTAGCCCGAGCGCTCGCAGAAAACGTTAAGCCGGTCCAGACGTGTAATGTACCTAATGTACCGTGTAATCAAAAAAGAAAAGTGTTTGATTGCACGGGATTTGGGTTCACGGTAAATCCGACAGCCGATGGATCAACGCGCGCGCAATCTACATGTAGGTACCTAATGCTCAAAGTGCCGCAGAATTTTGCGTTAAATAACACGATACATTACATTAAACATTAAAGGTACACGCTTGGGAGTCGCTTAACATAAAAACCAACTATAAAATCATAAACTGTACAAATGGAAAATAATCGGTTTGCACTTATTTATCTAAAACTTTATGTAAACATATATAAACAGATAGGAATTCCTAATTAGTTTTAAAAGTTTGTTCTTAACTACGATGAGTACTAATTGTGGTGATTGAGAAAATGTACGAGTATACTTACCAAAATGGTTAAGTATTGTCGAATCAAAATCGGTTGTTTACGTAGAGCGTTCGTGTAAGGGTTGGCCTATAGGTACGGGTATTGCAAACAGTTTTCGTTGCTGGTGGCAATTTCTTAGCGCCCGACACAGACTAGACTCCCACACTCGTGATTCTATTCATTCCACGTCACGCGGCTAAAAATAGGTCACACTTAGACCTTCTCTTTCAGATTTTCTGAACACCATTTAGTTTGCCAACTATAATATTGCGAAATAAGTATGTCAGTGTTTATGCACCGGTGTAATTAAAGCAAATTGTTATTTCTAGATTTTCATTTCTGTTATTTGTTTATATTTTTACTCATAGGATTTCTAGTCGACACTGTAAATGACATTATCAACTTTTGTAACTGGTAACCGTACATTTTCTGCAAAAAAATATCTCGTACTCAACTTAAACTCTTGATCAATGGCCCCTGTGGACGCCCACAATTTTGCTAATAACACGTGTAAAAAAATAATAGAAACTCTTTGAAAATTTTATTTCACAATAATGGCGGATATCGCCAATGACAATCGAAAAAGACGGCCGCGTGAACCGTTTACGAGGAAGGTTTGAGGCAAAGTCATGATAAGGCCACGATATTCCAATGTTCTTTATGAATTATTTACTGAATGCACTTTTTACTACATAAATCACGCACTTTTATTTACTAAATGACACTATAAAAAATTTAAAAGTCCAATGAAAACTGAGCGTGACACTCATCTTAGCTTTCCCGTCCATCTTTTACTGAGTGTTTAGGATATTGGCCCCGATTCCCTAGTTCACAAACTAAATTAAATTTAGTTCACTGCATCTTTTTCTTTGAGAAAAGGACAGAAGATTAAACGTTTCTTTAGGCCTGTCAAATTAGTCCGCTCCTGGTGTAAATCGGCGTAATTTTGATCGCTATGTTTATAATCTCGTCTAAACTGGGAGTATCTTAATTTGACAGGATTTAACTAAAACGTTATCTTCTATCGTTTTTTTTAATAAAACGAAAGAAAAAGGTGGACTGAACTTAAAATTAGTTTAATTTTTTAACAAGAGAATCGCCGCCATTACAATAACGTTAAAGGTTACAAACTTCTTCAAAATGTTGATCAAGATCACACAAACAGCTTTCAAAACGCTTTCTATTGATTACCAATAATTAATCTATTCACTAATTACAGAGAGTGTTCGCAGTGTTCCATAGACATAACTAGATAGAATTGATAATAATCGGCTTTCCCTTTCTAATGATCAAATGGGATCAACTCGACAATATTAAATACTTCATGTTAAGACATCTTATGTAGGTATCTGTTTGTAAGGGTTTAACAGGGGATTAAATTATAAACGTCTTGCATTGATTACGGTAGCCATTTCAGTTGATAAAGTGAAAATAGAGAAAGAAAAGAAAAAAAAAAATTAAGGACACGCACAAGAAATACAAATAGTAATAAAGGAACATTAGCAATTTAAAATAATAAAAACCAGCCAAGTGCGTGTCGGACTCACGCACAAAAGGTTCCGTGCCATTGATTTATGAAATTAAAGGATTTAAGTTTTTTGTCTGAAAGATTACGCGGTAATAAGCGGTTTACGATATACGAGTAATTAAAAAAACTACTTACTAGATCGCGTTCAAAACAATTTTCGTAGTAATGTACATCATATGGTTTTTTTAGATTTTTCATTTTCATATTTTAGTAGTTAGTAGAGGGCCCTCTAACTTTTTTCCACTTTGGAAGCGTCTGTCGTCTATTCGGTTTAGAAAAAAATATTTTAGAAACCTCGATATAATTTTTTAAGACTTATCCATAGATACCCCACACGTATGTGTTTGATGAAAAAAAAAATTCAGTTTCAGTTCTAAGTATGGGGGGCCCCCAATATTTATTATTATTATTTTATTTTCGCATCAAAATCTTAATGCGGTTCACAGAATACATCTACCTACCAAGTTTCAACAGTATAGCTCTTATAGTTTCTGAAAAAAATGGCTGTGACATACGGACGGACAGACGGAGAGACAGACATGACGAATCTATAAGGGTTCCGTTTTTTGCCATTTGGCTACGGAACCCTAAAAAAACTGAAAAGAAAAAAAATTGCCACCGACGAAAGCTACCAAAAGATATCGTGAATAAAGATTTTCTGTTAACAATGGATAAATATAGTGAACCTTTTTCCTGCAGGTGTTCGAGATATGAATGAACCAATGACAAAAGTCACCAGGGGAGGTGTCACTTCAACGTGACGGACGCGATAAAATATCACATTCCTCCCGACAAACGTCGGGGATCTGAGCTGAACAAACGGTATCCAGTTACTTCCCTCCGGCGTGCGTTATTTGATGTATCGATTGAGCTATTTGTCTCTTAGAAATACGAGCTTGTGATAAACATTTTCATTCCATTTCAAATAAATCTCTATATCATTGACATTTGTCAATATTAAATATTTGTTCATGTCTCATCGTAATATTAAGACACGGGAGTTTTCACGGGAAAGCAGGATGAGTGTCACGCGCGTGTTAATAATAAAAAAGAGTGTCACGAGCATTTTTCATTGGACTTTTAAAATTATTTATAGTGTTGTTTGTTAAACGAAATCGCGTAATTTATGTAGTAAAAAGTGCATTCAGTAAATAATTCATAAAGAACATTGAAATATCGCAGCATAGTGGCCACATCATGACTTTCCCTAAACCTCTCTCATAGAAAGCTCACGTGGCCGTCTTTTACAACTGTCAATGGCCGCCATTATTGTGAAATATTTTTTTTTAACAATTTCTATAATTTGTTACACGTGTTATTGGCAAAATTGAGGTATCTATTCCACAGAGGCCATTGATCAAGAGGTGAGGTTGAATCTCATCTTCAAAAAAGAAGAATTAAATGATCACACACCACTTAATGGCCTAGCGGTTAAAACACCAGCCTTTCAAGTATGAGTGCGCGGGTTCGATCCCAGATCAGGCAAGTACCAATGTAACTTTTCTAAAGTTGTATGTACTTTCTAATTATATCTTTGACACTAATGACTGAAGGTGAAGGAAAACATCTTGAGGAAACCTGAACTTTATAAGTCTGAAATCCCCAACCCGCATTGAGCAAGCGTGGTGATTACGCTCAATCCTTCTCTGTATGAGAGGAGACCTGTGCCCAGCTGTGGGACGATAAAAAAAAAGGTTGATGATAATGATGATGACACCACTTACAACTAGATATAACTTTCTCGTACTCAAGACTGCAGTATAGTACCCGTTTTCGAATCTGTAGCTAATTTTACTGAATCGGTTCGGTCAATGCGCCGACGATTCAGGGAGCGCACCCGAAATAACAGGCAGTTAATTGAAACTGGCGCCATTTCGAGCCGATATAATATGCAATCAAACTACTTCAGTAAGTCGATGTGCATCACATGCTCAAGTCCGCTATATTACGCATTAATACCAATGATCAGATACAATTATTCATTCGTAATCAGTACATGTGTTAACTGTTCGACAATGCGTTGATGTTAAATGAACACAATACATCACGAATGTTTATGTCGAATCAACAAATCGCTGTAATAATGAATCCGTACCTGAAATATATTGTGTTCGATTTGAGCTCTACCCTAAACCAAAATTGCAAGACCTGACCTTGTATGAAATAAATTGAGTTTGTTCAACTCCAGTGCAAATATTTTTACATTTTTCTTGTAGGTACGCTTTGGACGTGTCTTTTGGCGAAGTTAATCCCCTTCATTCATCAGAATTCCTATAAAGGCGCACAGGGAGTGAGATTTTGTTTGGCCGTTGAATAGCAACTGATCCGCGGTACTGCTTCATGCTTCCTTTTACTTTTTTCATAGCTTTTTTTTTCTTTCATTTTTAAGGCTTTACAGATTCGATCGTTTATTAAAACACGGGTGTTTACTAAAGATTTTCAAGGCTGATTTGTAATGCCAGATAATTTAATCTGAGGAATAATTTTGAATGTTTTATTTAATAATCTGGGGCCTTACTGTGATGTGTTAAAACCATCATCAAACCGTTGTAAAAAAGGCATAGCGCTATTCAACCTGTATAGCCCCATCTTTGTTTGACACAGGAACCATGACGGTTTTAACACGTAATAGTAACCTGTCAATTGAAAAATTTGCGTTTAAACTAACTGCGTTCATAAAAAAAGGTCCACTGCTTATGTATCAATAAGTTTTGTATTCTTAAACAGGGGTCCTAAATCTTATTAACCTTCTGTTTGTAGAGTCCGAAAATAGAAAATTTGTTTATCTATAATACAGTGAAACTTGGTTAAGTGGGACCTGGATAAGTGAGAAACCTCCATAACTGGAACTCATGCTGAGGTCCCAACACTTTGGCACTGAATTACCTCTGTTAGTGGAACGAGGTAAGCCTCTATATCTGGGATTTGTTCTTTCGATTTATCATTATAGTTATCTCTATAACTGAGACAGCGAGTAAATTTTATATGCATTAACCTCTATAACTGAGATAACATTGTTTGTTTACTCATTCTTATTCTACCCACAAATTCCACACGTAATTCCAATCACGTAAGTACAAATTTTGAGCTTCAATTACCTTAAGTTTTAGTTTCGCTTTATTATCATTCAGATGTTTATTTGAAAAATGCCAAAGGAACCTCTGTAAATGAGACAGATGTTTATTTATACCTGTATATCTGAGACACTGGGTAAGTAAAACCTTTATAAGTGAAACGACATTGCAAGTCCATTGATGTCTCACTTAACCAGGTTTAACTGTATATTTATGTAGTCGTAGGCATAGTCTTCAGAACTTCTAGTCAGATTTAAACAAATCTTATTGCATTTGATAGCCTAAATCTTGAGGAAGATCCTATGTTAAATAACGTCTACGCTACGACCCTTAGGATCCGAGCAAACCATAAAAAAGTCAGAAAGAACAAACACTAAGCGAAAATTAAGTAAAAGAGGAGGGTGGTAGGGGGTACAGAAAATTTTAGGCGGACGGCGTCTTAGGCACAAACTAGTAACATTATATTCGTGCAGTTAATCTCATCACTTTTATTTATTTACTAGCTGTGCCCGCGACTTCGTTTGCGTGGATGACGAAACTTATCAATGAGTTTTTTGTGTAAAGGGCTATTTGTGTAGAACGTTATCTATCGAGCATATCGGTGTTAATTGTTCTATCCCGGCGCGTGTATTTTTTATGGCTAATTACAAAATCATTAAGACTATCTTTATAGAAGAGCCCTAACACCTAACGTCTATCTACACTTGTTGTAATAACCCTAAATTGGGTTGTTTACCTCTATTCTTTATCGATCTTGGCGTTGGTATACATCAAATAAGTATCTTTTTAGTAGTGGTTCGGCTGCAGGCAGGTCAAGCTGCTCGAAACTGTAAAATTTTCCCTTTCAACTTTGAATCCAATACTTTAGCGATAACGTTGATAAAGTTTTAAAGGAATTCGACATTGTAGATTCTGATTCTTTGCTGGTTGTGTTCTTTTTTGAAAGATATGTATGTATATACTCATAAATAAAGGACATCCCTAAAAAGTAATATCTATACGGCTGACCCATAACTTCCCGAGGGTGTCGTAAGAGGCGACTAAGGAATCTCTCATCAGGGAAGCGGGTAGTAGCGCTTCTCCTGTGGAATATTAAGCCACTGCGATCCCCAATCCGTCTGCCAAGCGTGGGGATTATGGCAAATCCCCCAACTTGGGGGAGGCTTTTGTCCAGGAACTCTATAGTCTGAAAAAGAAGAAGATACGACTGACTAATTCTAACTAATAGTACTAAAAATAACCTACTTTACACACTATCAAATACACTACCTATACTTGAAATTTATACGGTCTAAGCTTCATAAAAGTAAACCTAAGTGTACAGACGCCAGCACATCAAGCTACTACAATCTGTCAGATTTCTTTATTAAATTATCAAATTTATGTATAAAGCATCAAGTGTAGTGCTAGTGACACATCTGCGGAACGTAGGTACGGCGCCGAAAGCTCAGCGGCTGAAGTGTTAGTCGCATATTCAGTTGTTATGACAAACCAAACGATCAAAACGCGGCATCTTGTTCAGCGCGCAACGCGACGAAAAGTTACGTGGCTTCATCGTCAGTCTGTCTGTGTCGACACTTTATGGTGTGCGGTTTTTGTGACGTACCTGAATTGCCCAGAAAAATGGATTAAATTAGAATATTAGCTATTATAGAGGGCTTAGAAGACGTTGCCGCTCTTCGTTACCGCCACGCGTGCGATGCACATCACACGCGAAACGTTCAGCGACGCCCGCCGATCTTTCGGTCGCGCAACGCATCGCGTGATGTGTCGCTTGCTATGCAAATTACATTAAATGCGTTTAAGCTGAAAAAACCGCCCGAAGGAAGGCTAGGCGTAACTGCGGCTGATGTGTCATAGAGTACTTGAAATACACTGCGAGCGTATTTAGCCGAACTTTCAACGCCGTACGTTCCGCAGATGTGTCGCGACACTAAGACTCAAGGTTGATTGAGAATTTTTGATAGTTTCTTGTAGGTTAACCTGCTGTCGTCCGCACCTACTTAATTAAAAAAAAAACTCAATAACTGAATATAAAATACCTAATTACCTAAAAAGATACTATTTCTGAGGATAACTAATCTAAAGTCAATAAATAAGCAAATCCCTAAAAAAAATATTTATACGAAAGATTAATAATTTTGTTTTTTATTGTATATACTTTTCCGCGATATAAAGTATCCAGTGTGGTGCCCAAAATATTAAAGAATAAGAACTGGTAGGGAGTTTTTAAGTGATGCCTGAAAAAACAGACAGATAGACAAAAAAATAGTCACGTATTTGGGGTTCGGTGTCGGTCTATTAACACCCCCCTGCAATTAATTTTTTTGATCTTTACATTGTAAAGAACTTATACTTCTACAGATTTATTATAAGTATAGATATAGATATACTGAAATGAGAACAGCAGACTAGCGTCGTATTAAAATAACTTAGACAAAAGTGTAATAATAAAGTTATTTCAGTGGTTGCTAAAGTTAACAAGATGAGCAAATCTTCAGTATAATCAGCAGATGAGAACGCGTAGTCATTATATTCCAAAGTAATTCCCACGGTAACATTATACATAAGTAGGTACCTACTTGATTAAAATTGTACGCAGCACTAGAAGGATTCGTTGAATTAATTTGGCTTGTCTTTTTAATCTCTCAATTTGCTCGTTTATCTCTACTGTTTTTGTTTTCGTATTTACTTAATAAATGTTGTTATACTAAATGGGAATCAAAGAAGCTTCTGCCAAAGAAATATAATGTAAATATTTTGGATTACATTCTCCAAAATGTTTACCTTTGCATTATTCTTCTTTATTAGGGTTACGAACATCTTAATAAAAAAACAGAATACTTTTAAAATCATTCGTGTGTCTGTCCGTTCGTCAGTCAAAACCAATTTGATCCGAATGTTACGGATTGTGTCGTAGGAAATAGGTCCTGTGAAGCGTTATTTAAAATTGCGGTCAGGTAAGAGAGGTAATGCGGAAAATTTCTGAAAATAGGTTGTTTTGAATGACAATTACCAAATTTCATCAATAAAAATAAAATAAAATAGAATACTCTTTATTATGTACACCAGTTAGATTACAGAACAATAATATAAAGATATTACAAAGAGTGACACAATCGGCGGTCGTATCGCTAAGAGCGATCTTTTACAGACGACCTTTGGATGCGATACTAAGGGGAAGGACAGAGAAACAATGTATGTAGGTAGTCTACAGTGTACTATTTATATAGATTATACAATAAATATGTACGTTAAGTGTATTATACTAGTTTAAATAAATATATAAAACTATTATAGCGTATTTCTTGTCATTTTGGCTTACATTACATGCAAGGATTCTCCTTTAATAATGTGCGTATAAATTTGCATATGAAGTTAGAATATATTGTTCGGGGGTTGTTCGGAAGAGATATCCTGGTCCCTGGCGTACATGCAAATAAAGGAACACGAGTGGGTTTTAGTCAGTAAAAGTCTGACATGCCCTTCCGCTCCGCCCAGTGCGGAAGAGGTCTTTTGATGATTTCCCATTCAAAAATAGAATAAGTTTTTATTGCGATTTAACTACAGAATCCTTCACTGTGCGTGGTCGGACATGCAATTGGTAGGATTTTTTTGCCATGTATAACTTCTTACATCTCTTGTTAGTCGAAAGCCAATTCGTATTTAGTTTTCCACTAACCGTACTAATTAATTTCTGCATAGCTAGTTCAAACATAACGCTGAAATGCGAAAGGCGGATTACCAATTGTTGCTGCGTATTGCCTACTTAATTAATGAGAACCATTGAATTGAGGTTATGTTTAGGTCAGGTTATTTAGTAGGTACCTAAATAGTAACTAAAAACATTTAAAATATCATCAGTACATACTTATTCTAAGCTAGATAGATTCCCTCAAAACTGGGACGATCAGGTGCGAGTGTATCGAAAGATGAAAGGAGTGGAGGGAGGGCCTGGCCCAGGAGTGCCTTTTACCAAAAGATCGTTTGAATAAGTACTTCATTCTGCCCAGAGAAGCTCATTTTTTACAGCGTAAATTCAAATTAAGAACTTACTCAAATATGTATAGCAAAAGATATAGAAAAATAAAATGTATCTACAGAAAAAAAAACATTTTATACAACAGTGCCCATTCAATGTTTCGGTAACCATTACAATAAAAGCGATCCATTCATTCCTTTACGATGGACTTCTGTTTTCACTCCAAGTAACATGAAAATATAATGTTGACTCATTCAAACATGTACTCGAATGTATAGAGAAAAAAATGTTTTTGATTATACAGTGTGTTAAGAAAACCCTGTCCGACTCATAAGGATAATAAAGGTTAGGTAAACACATGACCAAATATAATATAAAATTTTACGTAATCATCATAGTACCAATACAAATGAATTTTGAAATAATCTTTTTTTCCCGCGAATTAATTCCATCTTCCCCGAAATTTGGTAATTTTTAAAAAAGTGACAACACCGGTATTATTATGAGCGAATAGCGATGCGACCACGTGCCGCGTGCCCTGCCGCCCGCCGCCCGCGGAAGGGTGTTAACGCACATTTATTAAGTTACCTCTTTTTGCGAAATAATATTTATTTTTTGGGGTGTTTTTTTAAGTTTAGCCCGGTTTTGTACCCATTAGTAGAATCAGTTATCGATACCTAACAACACCTTCACGGGTCGGACAGGGCTTTCTTAACATACTGTATACTATACCAATATATGTAAGTACAATATTGTGATGTAATATTCACATTTATAATTTAAATATTCAGACAGGTTTTGTGGTTTAATTTATTCAACACACCTAAGTATTTTTAGTCGTGGAGGTTGAAGAATAATTGTGTTTTCAATTTGATTTCTTTGGTCTCTTTGCGACACAAATAACGTGGGACGCTTTCGTCTCCAATAGAGCAATGACCGGTAGTGTGAGTTATAAGCTTCTCATTTATTTGAATGGTCTAATTTTTCGTTCCTTTCCATCAATTTCGTTTTCAAAATAAACGTTGGAGCTAATTAAATTGACAATAAATAGTTTTTTTTGACGTATAAAAAGTGAAATTGAAAGAATATACAATATGTAAAGAAAACTCTGTCCGACCCATAAGGATAATAAAGGTTAGGTAAACACATGACCAAATATAATATAAAATTTTACGTAATCATCATAGTAAAAATACTAATGAATTTTGAATTAATTCCAACTTCCCCGATATTTCCGAAATTTCCGATTTTCGAATCCGGTGGTAGGCCGTAGCATTGGCCGCCGGCAGAAGTTACCACCCACCAGACAAAGCCTTACCGCCAAGCGATTTGTCGTGTTCCGGCATGATGTCTGGTGAAGCCGTACGGAGGACAGGTCTGAGCGCTGTGTTGCGATGTGTGCCGGGTACGATGCGCCTAATGTTGTCGTGTTGGGAGTTTGGTCGTGGAGGGTCTTCAGATCAATCTCCCTTTCGGGTTTAACATTGCATCACCTCGCTCAACTGCCGTCTTCCTTCCTATTCGCTCAGTTTTTCTGAGTGACCTATTCACTCTTAATAAACTAGCGAGCTTTACCATCAACGATCGCATCACTGCTTACCATCAGGCGGGATTGCGGTCAAGCGCTAGTTTATAATTAATAAAAAATTTAAATTAAAAAAAATTTGGTAATTTTTAATTTAAAAAAGTGACTACACCATTTTGACGGTATTATTATAAGCTAGGCGACCACGTGCCGCGTACCCTGCCCCCCGTCGCCCGCGCATGTTTTGCCTACCGCACATGTATTAAGTTTTAACCTCTTTTTGCGAAATTATATTAATTTTTGGGGGATGTTTTTTTAAGTTTAGCCCGGCTTTGTGGGCATTAGTAGAATCAGATATCGATACCTAACAATACCTTCACGGATCGGACAGGGTTTTCTTTACATATTGAATACATGCCACGGGCAGAGGAGGGATGAGAGTAATAATAAATTATAGACTCGACTCCTATACTTAACTTTTTGAGCCAGTGTCTTCGCATTAATAATGCAAAAACAGTTTTGAGCGATCATCAGCTATGATAAGATACTACAGGCAGAATTTAAATTAACGCTAAGAATTATACAATGACAATTATGCAAGGTGGTGATGACAAAACGCCGATATGTTAGTCTGCATCTTTCTAATGGTATTAAATGATAATGGAAAGGTTTCCACTGATAAAAAAAAACTTGAATTGATACCAAATCTTATAAGATGATCATCATTATATTCGATTTTACATGTTTCTAAAATTCAAATCATAACAAACATATCACCGCACTTATTCTTAGCCTATAGACAATTCACTACTGGACAAAGGCTCCCCCCCCCCCTTAAAGCTCCATAAATTCCATAGGGGGGATTGACGGGTGGATTGGGGATCGCGGTAATTTGTTATTCTACAGGAGAAGCGCTGCAGTCCGCTTCCCTGGTGATAATTCCCTTAGTCGCCTCTTACGACATCCACGGGAGGATATGGTTTAGCACTATTCTATGCCCGGTACCACACGGGTACCGCACTACGTAGGTCAATAAATATACGTTATACGTCAACTTGTTTGCCGATATTATGAGAAACCTCTTTCATAATTTTTCCTTATGTATTTTTTGTCTTATCAGTATAGTAGTAGCCTCCGTGGCGTAGCGGTAGCGAACGCGGCCGCTGCGCAAGGAGGCGTGGGGTCGTTCCCCGCGCAGTGCAAATATTTGTATGCATGAATATGAATATTTGCACTGGTCTGGTCGTGCCTCGGAAAGCACGTTAAGCCGTTGGTCCCGGTTGCCATACGAACATCGAATGGCAGTCGTTACGGGTTGCTGGAGCCCTCAAAAGTCCAACAATTGGTCTAGCTGCAATGCTTCGATATCGTCTTCGGGCTGTGGAAGTCAGACGGCAGTCACTTCATGGAAAATATCGAAGTTTAGCCAAAATGAGCAGTTAGACTAGTAAAACGGACCCTTGACTCCAAAGCTGAAAGCTTCAGATACGGGATTAACGCTGAGATGAAGAAGAGGAGATGAAGTATCGTAGTAGCCTACCGTAGGCGATGTTCTTTCTCATATCTTCCGAACATATAGAGTTAGGATTAAAATACCTTTTTTTTTTTGGTTGATGTCTTCCAAATAAATTGTACATTTAACATGTCCCTTTCCGTTACATGATGTTTAATGACAGAAGCTTCTAATGTTAATTAAATAATGTCATGTCGGTAGGTATTTTCCGGGATCTCGCTGAGGCTTTTGAAACAGTGTCTATTCGTACGTAGGTAAATCTCCAAATTCCTCTCTTCCGTCTGGTGCAGGTACTCTCCGGTCACGGCTGCTTCTACAGGTACCTGCACATGGTACATTTCGCCGGTGGAGCTGGTAGCCAAGGCATTAGTAGAATTAACCCAGTTTTTCCCAGTCCCCCGCCACCAAGGCGACGCTGGAGTGCCGCTGGAGTTTTTAGTGAGTATACCGGGAGGTTATCTCCCGGGGAGTCCCACATACCCCTCCCGTCCCCCGACGGGCGGGGATGCGTAATTGTCATTTTCCCCAGCGACAAAAAAAAAAGTAAATCTCCAAATAAACTTTTGGAGAGTTTTAGCTGACTGTTTTTTAGTAAACCATTTTTTATTTCATACAGAGACGTTAAGATTCTTAGTGTCCTCAGTGCAGAAGAAAAACCATACGTCTTTTGATAGTCCCCAAGGAAGTATTTTAGGGCCCGTATAAAAATAAACGATCTTTGTAATCTGAAGCTAGAGCACGGTGATCAAAAGATATCTTAAACTGAAGACACTACTCGTTTTTTTTTCGTCCAAATCGAAATATGAAATTGACAAGCTTGCGCAAGATGGACAAAGCATATAAATTTTTCGATACGCAAACTTCTAATAATTCTCCAGCGTTGAATGCTTATTGTTGTATATACCTACAGTCCCTACACAATACGAATGTATATGGCCCAATATTAATAAGACTGACAAAATAAAATACCTGGGTTTAATATAGACGAGACCGCTACGTTCAATCAACATTTGGAAGTTTCAAACAATAGAATTCGTAAGCTGATATACGTATTCAAAAAGTTACGATATATTCCGTACCCAAAAATAATTAGGAAAGTTTGCTTTGTGTCAGTAAATTTCTACTTACTGCATTACGTCATGGGGTGGAACAGGTAAAACGTTATTACTGGTAATCGAAAAGGCTCAGGTTTCTACTTGCTGCCTTTTCCTATATTCCACTAACCTGCTCGATAAAATTAGAGAAGTACTAACAGTCCGACGGTACTGTGTTGAAATTGAAACCACACCTCCGGACGGACAGTACTGCGGAAGACTGCTTTCATTATTAGGCACTTTTACACACATACCTATTATTAGACACACTTGCTAACCACTCTATAATGTCTTATACAGTGCAGGAAAACTCCCCAGCAGATCCCTAGCTTCCATTCAGTCTGCTAAATGGAAGCTGAGGATCTACTGGGGAGGTGGAGGTGTGCCCGGCTTGGGTAGAGCACCGCTGTGTCCTCATAGCGGCGATCGGCGGCAATCTCTCGCGTCCGACCCTGGTCCAGGCCATGGTCCGGAGCGAGAGTGCATGGCAGGCCGTCACCTCCCTCTGCGAAGCAGTGATGCTGGCAAAGGAGGAGGCGGAGCGCGTGAGGCAACGGGAATCCCAGCGCCCTCACACCACTAGCCGCCGCAGTAGACGCCCTGGTCGGGAGACCACACCTAACTCCCAGCCACCGTAGGCGCGGGCCTGCCGGCGGTGAGCAGTGGGCAGCTCACCGCCCGGTAAGGACCAGGCCCGAGTCGACGGCGCGTCGTGTTTCACGCGCGCCTCAAAGAGATGTCAGCACATCGTGACGGGGTCCACGAAGACCGATGCCTCCTGGGTCAGGGTTGCGGGTTGGTTAAACAAGAAACCGCGGCCCTGGCCGTCACACAGGCAAGTGAAGAAAAACGGGTCGGTTTTAGTCGGTAAAAGTCTGACACACCCTTCCGCTCCGCCCAGAGCGCGAGAAGTCATTTGATAATTTCCCATCCCAACAAAAAAAAAAAAAAAGGATCTGCTGGGGAGTTTTGTTCCGCCACTTCTTCTCAGAGAAAGCACTAGGAAGTCATGATGGGAGGGCGTTTTGGGGGACTGTCTTATCTAATATTGACGTTCAAAACATAGATATAGGAAGAGCAATGAAATCCTAAATCTATGGTTCAAAAAGTGCTGATTCTCAGCCTAATTTGAATAAATAAATGGCTTTTGATTTGATTTGACGTTATTAGTTGTACTAAAATAATGATTATTTACACTATTTATTTAAACCTATTGTAACCTTATGTATTAATATTAAGAATTTAGATTATTTTTTAAACTGTCTACACCTTTTTGCATATCTACTATATAATGAATATTTACTTATTTTTAAACGAAGCATTATCTGGCAGTGTTATCTTTGATTATTAATATTTGCACCTTAAATGCGTATCACACTATTACTATCAAATAAATATCCATTGTTTTGTAATATTTTAATATCATTCTTAATTGCTAATCTAATGCTCCATATGTATGAAGAAATTATCCGCTTAACTAACGCAATGAAGGTTTTTGAACTGCCAAAATTAATCCCATTGTCACTGATAGTAGGTTACGCAATTACTCTGTAGCTGTTTGTTACATACACACATCAACAATGCCTCTCTTAATTATGTAAATATGTATTTTATTAAAGCAATTATGTATGAAATTAATGTTTATATTTTGGTTTATGCTTTGTAATACATAAATAAAAAATGATCCATCAAAGACATAATTTTTTTTTGTATTTTATTTTTGGTGTAATTTTTACTTTGAACGTAATGGATTTTATATAGGGAATTATGAAAATTAAAGTAAATTATAACAAAAAAAGGCATTTGATTAAA
The DNA here is from genome assembly GCA_037179545.1 of Sesamia inferens. Lineage (NCBI taxonomy): Eukaryota > Metazoa > Arthropoda > Insecta > Lepidoptera > Noctuidae > Sesamia > Sesamia inferens. The sequence continues at coordinate 20,358,913 of CM073931.1, forward strand.
TTTTGACAGTTTTTCTTTCTCTAATATTATTTAGAATTTGACATGGGTTATTCATGCTCAGAATTAAATTATCCAAATAGAGCTGCGGTATCAAGTCTCAGGTTCTTTTCAAGTGCAGAAAAGGTTGTTCTTCTGTCATCAGAGTTGGAGAGAAATTAACCACAGCTGTGCGTTGTAACATGTCCCATGCGTGTTCAATGGGATTCATGTCAGGGGACTGAGCAGGCCAGTCTATAACCCTAACTTCAAGTTCCCTAAGCATAGTTGATATTAACTCACCCGTCTGGGCACGGCTATTATCGTGCATGAGTTGGAACTCCTGACCCATTCCTACCCTGTTTCAGATAATCACATGTCTACCTCATTTCGGTATTTCAATGCATTCATGTTCCCTCTTATCCAAATCAGATCCAATACCAGCCCATACTATGATAATTCCGCCTTTATATGAATGCACTCGTGGTGGGTGCTGGAGACGGTTTCGTCTAGCAGGAACTCGCCAAACCCTCAATCTTCGTGAATCCGGATAAAATCCAAACCGAGATTCATCAGGAAAAGGACCCTGGACCATTGCTCATCACTTCATGCGAAATGTTAGTTTATGTTGCTCAAAGTAGTCTCCGACCGAGATTGCCACACCACAAAGCTGGAACCCGAGGTGACCTACGAGAATGAAAACCAGCTTCATGTAATCTTTTTCGTACAGTTTGATGACTAACCAACAATTGGTGCTCAGATTGTAGCCTTTAAGCCATTTGCATAGCCGTAATATTGCGTTTACTTCTAGCGATATTTTGAAAAAAATGGTCTGTCCAGGAGAGGTGATGCGATTTCTACCTGATTGCTGTTTACGAGCATGGCCCGTAGATAACGTGACCATAACCTGGATATTACATTTTAGCCGGTTTGAAGCACTAGCTTCCAACATGCTTATAGCTATCTGGTCTTCTTTTGTCAAATGTCGACGTGACATAACAATAAATGTAAGACATATTTAAATTGTTGTTGTCCCCAATGTTTGAAGACTAAAATCTTCAACCAGTGCGTCCTACCCGTCATGACTTACGGAGCCGAGAAGTGGACACTAACGGTCAGACTAGCCGCTCAGCGAGCTATGGAGCGGGCTATGTTGGGCGTCTCTCTGAAGGACCGCATCAGAAATGAGGTGATCCGGCAGAGGACAAGAGTCACTGACATAGCTGAGAGGATTAGCAAGCTGAAGTGGCAATGGGCTGGTCACATATGCCGTAGGACCGACAACCGTTGGAGTAAACGAGTTCTCGAGTGGAGACCGCGTCTCGGCAAACGTAACGTAGGACGCCCTTGGGCGAGATGGAGCGACGACATCAAAAAAGTGGCTGGTAGTGGCTGGCGGAGAACTGCTCGGGATCGAGCTTGTTGGCGTGCCATGGAGGAGGCCTATGTCCAGCAGTAAACGAGTAGAGGCTGATGATGATGTTTAAATTAGAATAAAGAAAGTGCGTGGACGCTTTTAATTTTTCAAAATTTCACATTTATATTACAACAGGAACCAACTTTTCGACCGACAAATTCGAATAATCGATACTCTTTTGTTTCAAAATACATTTTTATATAGTGTAAATAGTTTCAAGTTTAAAAATCTTTCATGTATATCCCTTGAAATATGTGTAACTGTTATTATTATTCCTTTATTTCCTTATATGCACTTATAAATTACATTTTTAAATATTTCTACATAAAATATATATATAAAAAACATTTAAAAATTTTATTATTATTGTTATTATTCATAATGTTTTCTCGCCTCACACAGGAATCAAGATGACCTAGTTCAGGCTCTTAAAACACTTGAAAATTTAACATTATTGAAAAAAGCTATATTTATGTACCTTACTAATTAATAATCTGAATACATTTTATTATTAATATTATATCAATATGAAACAGATTTCAGACAATCCCATCATCATCATCATCATCAACCTTTTTATAGTCCCACTGCTGGACACAGATCTCCTCTCTTATAGAGAATGATTGAGCGTAATCATGACAATCCATATGGGATTGTCGTGATTAAATATTACACTGATTAAATATTACACTGAATAAAATCAACAAATATATGTATATCTAATTTTTGCTTCATTAATAGCACTTAGGTAGGTAATTATATACGGTAGCCGTTGAAATCTCAGATAGTGCAATTTCATTTTGCATCAGATGATGCCTTCATGCCAGACATTCCGATAGTGTGTTCTGTTCTCTACATACACAAGTAAAATCAATACCATGACACCTTACTGTATGTGTGTACGTATAGTGTCGACCAAAATTCCATAGGCACTCTCACAAAGCAATGGCTTGACGTTTAATTTGACTTATATTATTCTAGTTTCAAGAAAATTAGCACATGTGTCATAGTCTTCAGTTATTCTAGTTCATAATTTCAATATTATGACATATATGTAAGTCAAGCGACTTAGCTGTTAGGAGCATGCATTAGATGCGTGAATCAGTGGGCCATGAGTTTAAATCTTCCGCAGTAGATGATTATTGTAACTAACAGTTATTTTGTACCTACTCGATTTATATTAAGTTAGTTTAGTTTATATGTAATGGAACAGAAATATAGAAAATTCTTTATCTTGTTCACTTTGTTCACACATTGCGTAAAGTTAGAAAGGTGTGAAGTGGAAGGTCAACGTTTAACTAAAAGCAGCGCCAAGATATGAAAAACAAGAAAGAAAAGAAACCATTTATTTGGCGCACACCCTTATAAATACATACAATATATGTAGTGATAGTAGTGGTAGTAATAATAGTTTTAAACAAAGAAAACAGAACAAAAAAAAAAAACAAAAGTAAGAGAAACAGATAAAAAAGACAATCAACAAATGTGAGTCCAACGGTTGCGCCAAATAGGTCCAGTTCAGCATAAATGTCAGACAACTACGTAGCAGTTGCCGGACGCTGGTTTTCAACTGAACCTTGTAATGAGTGCAATTATTTAATTATTGTGTTTGTGTGATAAATCATAAATCGTAAATAAATACGTGTTCAGTGTATAAAATAGGTATCTGTCTATGCATGGCATATCCACAATTGGTTGGAGACACTCGGCGGTATCGCAGGCGCGCGGGCATTGGCATCGTCATCGGGCGGCGGCGGGTGTGGGCTGATGCACGTTTCACAAAATTGTATTTGTGCAGTATCTACTTCAAATCTTATACAGACCTCGTACCTATCACCGCCAAGTAAATACCGTAGTCGTCTCCAACAATATAAAATTTGGAAACAATAATGAATGCAAGTAGGCCAGACACATAGGGTAAGTTAACATGAAAATATTAAATTACCGTCATGTATTATATTTAAAACTACTAAGTAACGTATCCCTCGTTCCTCACAGGTCTCCAATAACACGCGAAAACTCAGACCAGGCATCGCGGAAGAAGTGCACACATACACATACTATAATCATATTCTCGTATCTTCGTGTCTTCGTATCTCCGTCTAACCCATTCAACACATGTCCCACGAATGAAACACTAACAGTTTACCTATACAGTATGTTAAGAAAACCCTGTCCGACCCATAAGGATAATACAGGTTAGGTAAACACATGACCAAATATAATACAAAATTTTACGTAATCATCATAGTACCAATATAAATGAATTTTGAAATAATCTTTTTTTCCCGCGAATTAGTTCCAACTTCCCCGAAATTTTGTAATTTTTAAAAAAGCGACAACACTGGTATTATTATGAGCGAATAGCGATACGACCACGTACCGCGTGCCCTGCCGCCCGCCGCCCGCGGAAGGGAGTAAACGCACATTTATTAAGTTACCTCTTTTTGCGAAATAATATTTATTTTTTTAGGAGGATTTTTTTTTTTAAGTTTAGCCTGGTTTTGTATCCAATAGTAGAATCAGTTATCGATACCTAACAACACCTTAACGGGTCGGACAGGGTTTTCTTAACATACTGTATAAATGAGACGTTAAGATTGACCATATCCAGTTTCCTTTGCTCATCAATCAGATACTGCCGCAAACGTGTTCTGAACGTATGGATGGTGCCCAGTACCCTTAAGGGGGGTGGAATATTATTTCACACTTTAGATGCAGCATATCGAAAACTGCCTCTGAACGCTGCCGTTCTATGAGGCTGAGTTGAAAGCTGCTGAGCACAAAACCTGGGCGCGCACTCACGTCTACCAGCCATCCAGTTGAGCCTGTCGTACAAGTACTTAGGTTTCTTAGTCTTGATGATGCCAAAAAGAAGACAGGCTAAAAGAAGCTTTCGACTAGATTTCATTTTTAGAATAAACTGTTTGTTAAGGAAGGGGGTGACAGGACTTCTAGGGGGAACTGAATAGCAGAAACGAACGCATGCATTTTGGACTCTCTGTATAAGTCTGTTGGTACGTGATAACAAGCGTGGGCCGTAAACCGTATCAGCGTAGTTTAGTTTGGAAAGAACAAGGGTTTCGACTAACTGCTTGCGAAGCTTCTCCGATAAGAAAGGTCTCATTTTGTATAGCAGTTTTAGACGATAAAAACAATTTCTAACGGAGTCAGCAACGTGCTTCTCAAACCTAAGATTACTGTCCATACGCAGCCCCAGGTTCCGCGCTTCATCAAACCGCTCAATAGGCTCACCCATAAGAGTCAGACTTTGGCTTGCAGGCAGCTTCTTCAACTGCTGCCTCGTACCAAACAACATATACTTAGCGCGAGTATGATACAAATGGTTTCATACCAACTAGAATTTGTTATTGAACTACTTAAAAGGAAGCCCCTCTGTAAGATTTATTGCAAAAGTTGTACAAGTTACTGCAATAGACCTTTTTATTTATTTTTTATTATTGCAAACAGTTCGCCGTGGCTTCCGTGCTGAAGGTTTGCAACACAGAAGACAAGCAAGCTTGCATGAAGAAAGCTGTTGAAAAGGACTTTTTAGCTGGTCTTCTGCATAATGAGGTAATAATACCTCATCAATTATGGTGGAGGTCACTGCTATGACTCGTATTCTAAATATATCAGAAATAATATTTTATTTTACGTTATGCGACGACAGTTCAGATTAGTGTGTGTTACTTGTGGAATTTTATGACATCACTCATACATCCACACGTAGTGGCTGCGCGCTCGCACAGTTCATAGAAATTTAGTCCTCTGCATGCCACTGGAGTTTGGAGCTTAGTAAACTTATGTATCTCTAGGAGTGCATTGTGGAATAAACGTTTGGATAGAGAAGCTACGTATGTAATTGGAGACTGTTGAAACAGCAAGAGTTGCTCCTCAAGTAGGTTAAGATTGTTGATGGTCCATTCTTCGAGTTTATGGTACTTTATTGGATTTTTATATTAAACGGTTGAAGCCACGAGACACAATAGAAGTTTAATTATTGAGTTTAGACGATAGAAGTTTTTTTAATAATTAGAGATTATTTTCATTTTCAAATTATTAATAATACATCATTTTTGTCAAAAAATGCCTGTCAATTAGTTGTTTGTTTAGACAATTATTTAGTAGGTAGGTACATGTTTTGGCTTAAGCTCAAAATAATTAGAATTGACTTTGCGTTTTCACATTATTCATATAGGCTGTCTATAACGTCGTGAAATTAATGTATCTGGAACAGTAGGTTAACATTAAATTATAGTATGTACTTCGAATATCATCAGCTGTCGTATATTTGTTTTTTAAATCGATATCTATTGCATTTATTATTGCTTTTCAAATCTACATGGATAAAACATCGGAGAAACGTATTGAAAATAAGCAAAACAAATATAAGTGGGGCTTGGGAAATAATGTTTAAAGTATATCGGCGATGTTTGCTAGAACACGAAACTGGACAATATTTATCAAATTTAGATGAAGTTTATGCTTGAACGGCTGCTATGAAAGGTATGTAATCGTGTAACTGTTTGTTTTGATCTACTAGAAGTTTCAAATTTACTAAGTAAACGATTTTAAGACTAACATGACGATTGTTTATATTGCCCATTTATAGGATGTTCGGAATTAAAATTAGTGCTATCCATCTTCTGATAGAAATTACATATTATTATTTTTATTCTTTCAGGAAAATGTGAGAGTAAACCCTTTATCAAGATATATATGAGTTAGTTATTCGCTTAAGTGAAGAAAGCAGGCTGATGACAGCAGTAGCGGAGACGTTGTTAGTGACACAGCTGAAAATGAAAATACTTTTTAATGAAGAATACTTGGAATCGGATGATGAAAGCAATTATTATGTTTTGGAATATCTTTCATTGATAAAAACACGTTAAAACATATAGTAAATATGTATGATTTTTTTGTTTTACTCATTTTATTTAAACGCCAGAGACCATAGATTTGTGTTTTCATTAAAACCAGTTTTGCTTCTAGTACAAAATAATGTGCTAGTATCAAAATGATGTCAGTCACACTAACAGGTTTACTATATGCACGACCGCAGCGCCCTCATTTATTTTCACGACTTTATATATATGATCTTCTCCTTCAAAGTTTCAAATCCGGCAAGAAAAATAAAAAGTTGGCTTATCAAATATATTTTTTTATGAAAACAACGCTTGAACAATTTATGAAAACAGGAAATTACTTTAGGATAACTGTAACGGATTTCTTGCGTCTGTCTTTTATCAATATTAGGTGAAAGTGATTGAAGACCAATATAAGTGACTTCCGTCAAAATATAAAAAGAATCCTCTTTATTTTCGACAGAGAACGTAGAATATTTAGTTTTACTGATTTATTTTATTTTATTGTTATATCTTAAAGGTGAAAGTGTATTTTCAATCGTGCAACAATCGCTTACAGGAAATTTGCCCACACTTTTAAATTAGCCTCCAATTTGATCACAGCGTTTTTCTCTGGAGGCGAGGTGGCCCATTGGTAGCGGCTGCGCCTTACAAGTTGTAGGTCGCAAGTTCGAGCCCGGTCAGATACTTTGCTGTGTGTAAATTGTTTCTTCACCACTGCTCTCAAAACGGTGAAGAAAAACATCGTAAGGAAACCGGCATGTTCTAGAGGCAAAAACTTCGAAGACATGTGACATCTAGCAACCCGCACTGGGCCCCCGTGGTAGATTACGGCCCATTCTCTCTCACCGAGAGGACGACTGTGTCCCAGTAGTGGGAACATTAAAGGCCGAATAGAATAGAATACTCTTTATTATGTACACCATATATAGATTACAGAATATAAATATAAAGATTTTACAAAGGTTGACACAATGGCCGGTTTTATCGCTAAGAGCGATCTTTTACAGACAACCTTTGGATTGAATACTAAAGGGAAAGAGAGAGAAATAGTGTAGGTAGTCTACAGTGTACTATTTACTTATAAAATATATCATACTAGTTTAACTAAATACACTTCTGGACACATACATCTATTGGCCCACCTTGCATTTTCAGTTTCGTTTGGTCCTAGCTAAAATTTTATATTAGGTCGAGCACAAAGTTTTTATGCAGTTTTGAACCTGGCACATTCACATTAACATTCAATAGACTTTTATTGAATTTCGAACACAGAATTTAAAGAAACAAAAGACAATTTGGAGCCTGTTTGTTGATATCAAACAATCGAATACTAAGAAAACTTGATTTTATTGGTTTACTTGGATTTAATTCTTGAAACAGTGATTGATATCTTTGGTTTTGCAACAAACATTACTTATTCTTAACATTAAGGTGAGATTCTATCAATAATCTATGGACACTTCACCTGAAGTCACCGCCCAAGCTGTGGCACTTATTCAGGACACAGCCAAAGAAATGTGAGTGCTCAACTTAATTTAAGTCGATCTGCGGTCCGAAATGTTTATCGGAGGTACCTAGAAACTGGCGGCTTTGTTCGTCGCCAAGGAAGGCCACGATCTCGGTTCACAACTGAAAGGCAGGATCGATTCATCGTGACGACCAGCTTGAGAAATAGTCACCTTACCTCCATTGAGATACAAAACCAACTTCGCGACTTTCACGGAGTATCTGTGAGCGATCGAACTGTTCGGAGAAGATTAAAAGAACGCGATATGGTACCACACAAGCCAGCTAATGAGCCCAAACTAACGCGAGCCCACCGAACAGCGCGCCTTCATTTCGCACGCACTCATTTAAGTTGGACACAGCAAGATTGGAGCCGTGTACTCTTTTCTGATGAGTCTAAAATTGTGTTACATGGCAATGATAGAAGGAAGAAGGTCTACCGACGTAAGGGAGAGCGTTTCGTACAATGCTGCTTTGAAGAGAGGGTTGCTTATGGCGGTGGTTCATGGACTGTCTGGGGCGATATATCCGCGAGCGGCAAAACTCAACGTGAGGTTGTTACAGGACCACGGCTGCCAACATTAAATGCTGAAAGGTACATTCGTGAGTGTTTAGAACCTCACGTGGACTATGTGGGCCCAAATTTCCTTTTTATGCATGATAATGCAAGAGCCCATACGGCCGGCATCGTCAGGAAATATCTTCGGGATGTGAACATCACAGTTATGGACTGGCCAGCCAGAAGCCCAGACATGAACCCCATTGAGCACATGTCGGACGAGCTAAAAAACGCATTAGGGCTCGTCAGCCAGTTGCCCAGACGATGCAGGAGTTGAAAACTGCCATAGAAGAGGAATGGGAGATGATCCCTTAAAATTTCATAGAGCGGTTGATAAACTCTATGCCTAATCGTATGAGAGCTGTGGTAGATGCCCATGGAGGCAACACGCGTTATTAAATTAAACTATTATTTGATAAAACATGTTATTATTCAAAAATCAATTGCCTTTAACAAGGCGCATATCCGACTTGTTAGGCGTAATTCCATGTCGTATGGTATTCTGAACTCAAATTTACAACAATACGATGGAAAAAGATGGTAAAATGTATCAGGTTTAAAACTGCATCTACAGTTTTTGTTCACTCTAGCAATCATATTTCGGTAGGGGCCATCGATACCTAAACTCTAAGGTGGGCCAATAGATGTATCCAGAAGTGTATATTCTCTACGGTGGACAGTAGTGTTACGGGATTGCTAATAATTCTGTGTGTCCCTGGCTCTCAGGCAAGTGAAGGAACACGGGTGGGTTTTATTCAGTAAAAGTCTGACACGCCCTTCCTATCGACTCAGAGCAGGAGATGACATTTGATGATTTCTCATTTACAAAATAAGGTAGTACAGTAATTAAAAGTATGTATTGTTTATGTGCCGTCATTTTTATGGTTCCTTATTCTGCAAACAAACATTTCATTGTCTAGCGAAACCAGAGAACAAAACGGTTCAGTCTTTTAATGTATGACAGTACTTTTACTTACGATATCTCATTTATTTCTGTAGGTATAAATTATATTTTATTTTCGCACATTTTATTTTTAAACGACTTCAAAAAGAAGGAGGTTACTCAATTCGACCGTATATATGCTTTTTTATGTTTATTCGCGGATAACTTCGTCGTTTATGAACCGATTTCGATAATTATTTTTCTGTTGGAAAGAAGACATTCCCAAGGTGGTCCCATGATAAGGACATCAGGGTTTGATGGTGGAAGACCAGAGAAATCAAGGGGAACTTTCAAAAATCGTAGGGGCAACCAGTGGGTTTATAAGTTTTTTCATTAAGTATTTTAGCGTCAGCATCCAGTCTGACCGGATGCAGCTGAACAGTAATTTTCACAACTAAAAAGTGTAAAATAAAAACTTTTTTACAAAAAAAAGCAACCGACTTCCAAAAAACACTACAAAGTGAAAAATAACTAATTTCGGAAGTCGGTGTCAAAAACTAATATACAAAAACCAAAGACACCGACAGAACTTATAACATTATCCTTAATACCACAAAACCACCTTTAACTGTTGTTTCGGCTAAACACCTTTTAAACACGTTACCATATGAACTTTGACGTAACTCTGACACTAAACACGCACTAAACAAGTGATTAAGTTTTTGTGGTTAGACCCCATGAACTTCCAAGTGCGTCTGCCAGCCTGAAGCCTTGAGCAATAACATGTTATATTAGAAACTACATATTGAAGTAACTTATATTAACTGTAGTTCGAAGTAAGGATGAAAATATCTCACTATGTTGTGTGAAACACAATCGATGTTCTAGTCCTAACTTAGAACTTACAGCTCATCACACATAATAAACTTAAAGTTACGGCAAGTGTGTTGAACTATTAAACTTCAGCGAGTTGGGCCTTCGGCACTTTGATTGTAGGTACTCATGTTCAGACACAATGAAAAGCTAGAATGTGGAAATTATAGAAAGGGCGTTATTGAGACTTTGTAAAGAATGTTGCATCGTGGACTTAAGCACTAAGTTTGGGCTAGTTATGTATTGTTTGGAGGCGAAGGTCCTCGCGTCACTGCACCAGTGGCCAGGCACGTGCGCTCCATAGAGGCATTTAAGCACTGTATACCCTAATAATTTTCTAATTCGGAACACCCGAATCGTATTATAATATAATTTTTGTACTACAATACATTGTGTTAAAACACTACACTAAAACAGTAATACTGCCATGTTTTGGGGCTAGCGGAAACTAGCTAACACGCATTACAAATGCGCGCGTAGGCGTCACCAGCGCTACGGAGCGGAGAGCGACGTAGGCACGAACTAAATTTGCTTATTTTTTAGCGAGAATGGCCTTGTATCTATATAAAATTATTTGTTGGTGTGCGTAATTTTCTCTAGTGTGCCCGCAGAATTTCATTCAGTTTTAAGGCCGGAAAGGCAGTGCCTATTTGACAAATCGACCAAGTTTAGAGGCTATGACAAATAGCATAATTGTTTTTCGTTAAAATACCTATTTATTTTACCAGCTTTGCAATGTTAAATTACTCCATTTTTTTTTGTTGTTGTGATTTGTGATGTTTGTTTTCGTTTTAAGTGCAAATGAATTGAATTAAGTTTTTTACTTTAATACGTATTTCTTTCTACAATATGCAAAATTATACCTATGAGATTTGTTGGTTTTGTTGTTTTTCAACGTAAAGTTTTGAGCAAAAATATACCTAAATTAAAGAGCGTTGTGTTCGCAATTTGAATGTAACTCAAGAAAAGGTAATATTACACGTTGTTGTAATAAAAAGTATTATGATAATTATAACTGGTTAGCAGGCTGTGTACACACAAATTATTTTGTTTCCCGTGTATATTATTTTCAAAACATGATAGTAAAAATGCGTCGGTCGCAGCTCCGCGAGGTCCTGGTGGCGGAATAGCGGGACAGGCTTTCACGCCCTACCGCCACCCTTACCACCATCGAGGCCAGTACTGGCGGACTGGCTCCCTGACGTTATAGGTACTCTCAGGGCATGGTTGCTTCGGAAAGTACCTGTGTCGCATAAACAGGAAGCCGGACACCCGGTGTCACCACTGCGTCGACTGCCGAGAGGACACGGCGCAGCATACGCTGGCAGAGTGTGCCGCTTGGGAGAAGCTGCGCCGTGCCCTCATCTCTAAAGTAAGCAACGACAGCGACAGGTCACTACCTGTCGCTGCCGGTTGTAACCGAGTCGATGGTCGGCAGCGAAGAGTCCTGGGAGGCGGTGGTTTGGAAAATACGTGTGGCTGCGGGAAGGGAGAGGGAGACCTCATCCACTGAACAGGCCTGCAGCAGGCGCACCGGGCGTCGGAGGCGAGCGGATAACGCTCTCTTTCAGCCCCGCTAAATGGGTCCAGGGATGACAGACTCGGGGACGTCTGTCGCAACCTTCGGCGTAGGTGAGAGTAAGTATAAACCAGCGCTTGACCGCAATCCCGCCTAATGGTAAGCAGTGATGCAATCGTTGATGATAAAGCGTACTAGTTTATTAAGAGCCACTCTAGCCTTGAAGACACTTAAATTGTAGTCCGACGGAAACACCGTCGCTGGCAAATTGTTCCAGTCCCTCGATGTACGCGGTATAAAAGACAAGGAGAAACGTTCAGATCATTGTGGTGTCAACAATGTAAGGGTGGAAACTCGCCGTACGGCGGGTCGTCCGATGATGAAACGGAGATGGGGGAATTAAATCGTGCAATTCCTTCGCACACTCTCCAAAATGTATCCTATAGACTTACCCTTTTAAAAACATATTTATATAAATATATTTTTTCATCTATCAATTAGGAGTAGTTTTATAAAGGTCTCCTGTTAAGTTTTAAAACAGCCATAGGTCATTTTCGTGTTTCCTCTGTAGACAGCCCTGATGTTTTATATAAAATATGACTGATGCAGTGTTTATTAATTTATCGATTAATTTCCGGAGCTGCATTAAAAGTAGCTTCGTTTAAATTCGTTATGTCACGTTAGTGTACTATGTACGGGAATGAAAATGTTAGTAACATTATTACGTAGTTCTCGCTTACGTCGTCTTAATAAGATAACGTAGATTTAGATGCAGGCAGCGTCTGCATGTTCTATAATAATTATATATATTGTAGCGCTGGCACTGTCGGGTGTCCGAGTTGAATTAGGGATTTAATACGTTTATACACGTCACAACCCCATTCTATAAGGAGTTAGCCAAAGTAAACTTGCCATTATGTTACAGTAAAGTTTCATTTTGTCTTACGGAATTTAGTCAGAACTTCTGTTTGAAACTTAATTGATTTAACTAAAACACCAAATACCTATACTTTATACTAGCTTTCCAGCCGCGTGGAATTCGGTATTTTTGTTTACCCTCGGGAATATCAAATTTTATTTAATGCAGATTTCAAAATTTCAAAGTAATCGGTTCAGTAGTTATGGCGTGAAAGCGGAACAAACAAACAAACAAACTCGCTTTCCGATTTATATTATTAGTAACGATTCAATAGGAATAATAGCCGCACGCGTCGATCAATCAGGTAAGTTACACTTACCGCGATTATTCCGTGAATGGGTGACTATCTCTACATATCAAGACGAAGATGTTATACGTGAATCTGTGTTAGTTATCTCAGGTGTCCAGAATCAGAAAGTTCTACATTCAGTGTTACCATCAATGGTTAGTTATTACGTAGGGGAGAGGTGTCTCAATAATAACAAAAAAAAAAAAATTCAATCCTTCATAATATTTTAATTAAAAATCACAGCACAATCATTTTTGGTCACAGTATAGTTTAGTTAACTAATTATAAATTCAAATACAATTTAAACTATTCACATACCTTCACGTATAGATTGTATGATAACTTATTCGAAAACTACCATTGAAGTATTGTAAAATTATTTAATTTAATTTAATTAAAATAACAAAAAGTGTGCCGAAAAAAAAATTCACTCAGCTTGCTGTTTCTCAAACTGTCATCTACTGAAAGCATACGCGCAAACTGTTTCAGTTGCAAGTTTGGTCGGTAAAACAACACTAAATGATGCTTCGAATACCACCAAGAGCTACCAACATTTATCAATAGATTTTGTGAAACATCATAGGTTACAATTGCCTCCCTGTTACTATTGACGCACCTCTCCCCCAGTGGCGTAGCGTGGCTTTTCGCCACCCGGGGCCGTCCGGAAATCCGCCGCCCTTTATTTTAATTATAAATAATTTAAAGTTTTAATATTGTATTGAATGGACTTCATGTCCATTATTCACCTTATTTGTTGCAAGTCAAAATAAACTACCATGCACTGCTTCAGAACGAAAATAAAGGGTTTTTCAATAGGGACGCTCGAACTTTGACAGCTCATAGCGGCCATCTTGGTAATACGATAGCTGTTAAATTTGGCATGAATACATATTTAGTGATTAGTCGCGACATTTCACCGTGGAACACTACATGCTTCAACAACGCGTAGAAATTATTAAAATGTATTATTAAAATCAGTGCTCTATTCGCCTAACGTTCCATGCGTTGCGTCCAATTTATGGCGTTTATGGCCGTCCTGCAGAGTCCACAATCAGTCGTTTGGTAAAAAATTTGAGACAACCGGGTCGGTGATCGATGAAACAGTTCCTGTAAGTTAAAGAAACGTAAGATCGTTGGAGAATATTGTTGCCATACGAGACAGTGTGCGAGAAAACCCCAGACAATCCATTCCGCGTTGTGCGCAAGAACTGGGTCTTCTGCGACATCAACATGGCGAATTTTGCGCCGAGATTTGGGTTTTTATCCATATAAAGTCCAATTAACTCAAGTGCTAAAACCCAATGACCACAGGCAGCGCCGTGTCTTCGCTGGTTGGGCGTTAGAGCATCTGGCAGCTGATCCTGCTTTTGCAAAAAAAAAAATCATCTTCACTGATGAGGCTCATTTCTAGTTAAGCGGCTTTGTTAATAAACAAAATTGCCGGATTTGGTGCGATGAAAATCCGCGGGAGATTCATCAGGTGCCTTTACATTCCAAAAAAGTAACTGTTTGGTGCCCCGTGTGGTACCGGGCTTAGAATAGTACCAACCCATATCCTCCCGTGGGTGTCGTAAGAGGCGACTAAGGGAACTCTCTCACCAGGGAAGCGGGCAGCAGCGCTTCTTCTGTGGAATATCAAATCCTGCGATCCCCAACCCGCTTGCCAAGCGTGGGGATTATGGCAACCCCCCCCCCCCCCCCCATAATGATGCACACGACTAAGCCAAGGCCCCTAGTCCCCGGCAGCTCCGCTATTCCTGGTCATTGTGGTAGCGACCAAGGTAACGGCGGGGCAAGGGGTGCGAAGAATCTCCGGAAGAGATCCGGCTACCACAAACAACGACGGATCGACCTGGCAACACTGAACGTGCGCACACTGCGGACCGACGAGAGGGTTATTGAACTGGAGGAAGAATTGAGCAGGTTACGATGGGGTGTCCTGGGATTATCTGAAGTCCGAAGAGAGGGTGAGGACTCGATAATCCTTAAATCCGGTAACTTGCTCTATTTCCGGGAGGGCGACCATCAGTCCCAAGGTGGTGTCGGGTTCCTCGTCCACAGGTCCCTTGTGGACAATGTAGTGAAGATCGAGAGTGTGTCGACCAGGGTGGCGTTCCTGGTACTCAGAATAACCAAACGGTATTCGCTGAAGGTCATTCAGGTATACGCCCCGACCTCGACACACTCCGACGATGAAGTAGAGACTATGTATGAGGACATCTCTAAAGCCATACATAGCTCAAAAACTCACTACAGCGTTGTCATGGGGGACTTCAACGCTAAACTTGGAGAGCGGAGCGGTAAAGAGCTCGGACTGGGAAATTTTGGATTTGGGCGTCGGAGCTACCGAGGCCACATGCTAGCTGGCTTCATGGGGAAGGAGGGACTCTTTATGATGAACTCCTTCTTCAAGAAGCGTGAACAGCGAAAGTGGACTTGGATCAGTCCCGACGGGGTCACTAAGAACGAGATAGACTTCATTATGACGACAAAAAGGCACATATTCATTATTCAATGATGTCTCAGTGATCAACTCGCTCAAATGCGGCAGCGATCACCGTATGGTCAGAGGCACATTGAATCTGAATATAGTGTCCGAAAGATCTCGCCTGATGAAGTCTACGCTCCGGCCAGCACCCATCCAGATCCATAACTCCGAAGGTTTCCAGCTCGGGCTCCAAAATCGCTTCGAATGCCTAAGTGGCGACGTGGACGAATACAATGACGGGTTTGTAGAAGCTGTCCGTACGGTCGGGACCAAGTATTTTAAGACCCGCCGTACAAATAAAACTAAAAAGCTCTCGGACTACACTCTCGAGCTCATGGAAGATAGACGTGAGATGGTTTTGCGTTCGTCAAGTGATGCTTGCAGATACCGGCAGCTCAATAAGCAGATCTCAAAGTCTCTGAAGCGCGACCTACGTCGGTATAATACCGAGCGTATAACGGAGGCCATAGAGCGAAACAGAGGCTCTAAAGTTTCCGCTAGGGATCTGACTATTGGGCATAGCCGGCTAAGCAAGCTGAAGACTGACGACGGCAGGATCATAACGTCCGGGCCCGAGCTTTTGAGGGAAGTCGAGAATTTTTATGGACAGCTCTACACTTCGACGACAAAACCCGCATTAAATCTTGCTGAAGACCCTAGAGCAAGATTAACCCGACACTACACCGAAGATATCCCGGACGTCAGCCTGCAGGAGATTCGATTGGCTCTGGAACAGCTTAAAAACAACAAGGCGCCGGGCGATGACGGAATAACGGCAGAGTTACTGAAGGCGGGTGGTGAACCGATCCTTAGGGCCCTTCAGAAGTTATTTAATTCCGTCATAGTCGAGGGAAAAACGCCACAGGCATGGCACAGAAGTGTGGTGGTACTCTTTTTCAAAAAGGGTGACAACACCCTTTTGAAAAACTACAGACCCATCTCACTTCTGAGTCATGTCTATAAGTTGTTTTCGAGAGTCCTCACGAATCGTCTCGCCTGCAGGTTTGACGACTTCCAGCCACCCGAACAAGCCGGTTTCCGAAAGGGCTTCAGCACAGTAGACCACATACATACGCTACGGCAGGTTATACAGAAGACCGAGGAGTATAACCTACCCCTTTGCTTGGCGTTTGTGGACTACGAAAAAGCCTTTGTCAGTCCGAAAACGACGAAAACGCCACCATGTCAGTCCGAATACAGGACCAGACCTCGAAACCAATACCTCTCCAGCCTGGTGTCAGACAGGGAGATGTTATCTCCCCGAAATTGTTCACCGCTGCATTGGAGGATGTCTTCAAGGTTCTGGACTGGAAAGGACTAGGCATCAACATCAATGGCGAGTACATGACACACCTTCGGTTTGCTGATGATATCGTAGTCATGGCTGAGACCGCGGAGGACCTGAGTACAATGCTCGAAGACCTCAGCAGAGCCTCCGAGCGAGTCGGTCTTAAAATGAACATGGGCAAGACGAAAGTCATGTCTAATGCCCATGTTGTACAGACTCCTATAAAGATTGGAGACTCTGTTCTCGAAGTTGTTGACAGTTACGTGTACCTGGGACAAACTATCCAGTTAGGAAGGTCCAACTTCGAGAAAGAGGTCAATCGTCGAATCCAACTCGGCTGGGCTGCTTTCGGGAAGCTACGAAGAATCTTCTCGTCCCAAATACCGCAGTGTCTCAAGACAAAAGTCTTCGACCAGTGTGTGTTGCCAGTGATGACATATGGAATTGAGACGTGGTCGCTAACAATGGGCCTTATGAGAAGGCTCAAAGTCACTCAAAGGGCAATGGAGAGGGCTATGCTCGGGGTTTCACTGCGCGATCGAATCAGGAATGAGGAGATCCGCAGAAGAACGAGAGTAACCGACATAGCCCGAAGAATTGCAACACTAAAGTGGCAGTGGGCTGGACACATTGCCCGTAGGACCGATGCCCGATGGGGCCGACGGGTTCTCGAGTGGCGACCACGCACCGGAAGACGTAGCGTGGGTAGGCCCCCGACAAGGTGGACCGACGACCTGGTGAAGGTCGCGGGAAACCGCTGGATGCGGGAGGCGCAGAACCGGTCGTCGTGGAGAACCTTGGGGGAGGCCTATGTCCAGCAGTGGACGTCTTTTGGCTGAAATGATGATGATGATGAACTGTTTGGTGTGGATTTTGGTCAGGCGGTTTTTTCGGCCCTTATTTCTTCGAAGATGCGCAAGGAGCCGCACTCACTGTCAATGGCGACCGATATCGGACGATGATAAGATTTTTTTTTGTGGCCTAGGGTAGGTGGTATGGATCTCACAAACATGTGGTTCCAACAGGACGGCGCCACTTGCCATACAGCACGGGAAACATTAAATTTATTGAAAGAGAAGTTCGAGGGCTTCGTCATCTCTGTGGTGGCGACATCAACTAGCCCCCGAGATCGTGTGAGTTAACACCGCTTGATTACTTTCTGTGGGGCTACTTGAAATGTCTAGTATATGCAGATAAACCACAGTCAATTGCTGCCCTACAGGCCAACATAACTCGCGTTCTTCGTGAAATTGAACGCCATTTATGCGAAGACGTCCTTCAAAATTGGTCCACCAGAACCTTCTACAGCGGAGTCGCGGTGGCTATTTGGCTGATATTATTTTCCACACATAATGTCATTGAATATTCTTTAAAATGTAATAAAAATTGTGGTAATATCACTTAAACAGATTGTTTTATTTCATTTCAATGTTCTAGTGCTCTTAATGAAAAACCCTCTACATCTAAGAGAAGCAATTGCGCAAGAAACCCACAGAAAGTTTGATTTTCTTAAACGGCTCAGCTTTATTATGTAACGTTAGCGTTACATAATAAAGCTGAGCATAATAATAACAAGTATTAAAGTATTTATTTGTCAATTAAGTGTAAATAATATCTTAAATTATACATAGTGCTCATTGAACTTAGAAGGAATAAAATATGTGCTTAATATTATTAAGGGTTGTACCCTAGCTAACCAGCGCCACCATATTTTTTTCTTGATTACTCTTGTTATAGACCGAAATTAAAAAAGTGGTTTGAAAAATGTATAAGATGTATCGAAGCTATTTTTTGAAATGATTTGTTTGAATTCATTACAGATTTAATTTCTGCTAAAAGTTGTCGTTTTTAGCTAATTTTGAATTTCGAACTTGCTGAATATAATATATACACTGTTTCAAAAGTAGCTTAGTTATGGCTTTAACTATTTTCAAACCACTTTTTTTATTTCGGTCTGTAACAAGAGAAATCACGAAAGATTATCTGTGGCACTAGTTTTAGAGGGGTAAGTAAGCTCCTTAAATATTTTTGTTACTATTACTTTAAAAAAAAATAGATTAAAAATGTACTCTTCGTGCTTTTTTCAAAGCAAAATCTTTTACACAATCGTCAATATCAAATTATATCTCATTTTAAATTGCCAGTATATCTAGATTTGTTAGCCTCAACGTAGACATAGTCGACCTAAGGTATTTTTTATCAGCTTTAGTTTAGAAAAGCTTCTCTCACAACTGGCATTGCTGACGGCAGACGTTAAAAAAATTCTCAACATAATTGCAATGTTTGGCAAGCCATCTTCAAGTTTGGAGTCAATAATATATGTTATTAGTCCCAGAGAGCCGGACTTCATAAGCTCTTTTTTACAGTCTGGATTCGATGTGATTTGGAATAACTTCATTTTTTCTTGTTCATGCAATGTTTTTTTCCTTATCCGCCGCCCCCTTTCATCTGCCGCCCGGGGCCATGGCCCCCCCTGCCCCCCCCAAGCTACGCCACTGCTCTCCCCTACTCGGTAGTAGGCCATAACATCGGCCGCCGGAAGTTACCACCCACCAGACAAAGTCTTGCCGCCAAGCAATTCGTCGGGTTCCGTCATGATGTCTGGTGAAGCCGTATGGAGGACGGGTCCGAGTAGTTGTATTGCGATGTGTGCCGGGTACGATACGCCAAACGTAGTTGTGTCAGGAGTTTGGTCGTGGAGGGTCTACAGATCAATCTCCCTCTGGCGCCGCATCGTTGGGTTTAATATTTCATCACTTTTTTTTTCTGGGTTGGAAATCCTCATAGGATGTCCGCCGCCCTGGGGTGGGCGACGGTGTCTGTCAGACTTTTACTGACTAAAACCACCCCGGTGTCTCTTCTATCACGAGCGCGCGTGGAGCCGCGGGAGTCTAAATTCTTCCACGGCCCCACACCCTCGTGTTTGGCCTGGTCTGTCCGGGCCTCGTCTCCTGCACGGGGTAGTGGGGTGTTAAACTACCCCGTGCATCGCCTCAGAGGCGCGCGCCGACACTCGCGCGCGTCTCTGCCTCGGGGTCCATTGATAGGGGGCGGGGACTTCCCCATATTCCTCGCCCCTGGACCCATTCAAGGGGGGCGGAGGAGGACGTTATCCGCCCTTCCTTGGCGCCCAGTGCGTCTTCTGCGGCCCGGGAAGTTAATTGAGATGTCCCTCTCCCGCTCCGCAGCTTCCTTCTGCGACATCACGTCCTCGCAGAAGGACACCACCGCGCGCAGAAGGACACCACCGCGAACATTTCATCACCTCGCTCAACTGCCGTCTTCCTAACTATTCACTCAGTTTTTTTGAGTGGCGTAAACTGGCGCGCTTTCCCATCAACGATAGCATCGCGCTGCTTGCCATCCGGCGGGATTGCAATAAAGCGCTGGTTATAGTCGTAAAAAAAAAAAAATGCTAAAGTTTAAAGTTATTTATTTAATTACAACTACTCGGATAATTAAGATATTCTTTTTATTTAATTGGCTTCCTTATTGCATTTAGGTACTCGGTGTTCAGGGGCAAGTGTAATAAAATTGTTCAATTTTTCAGGAGTTTGGATAGTTGAAAGTCAGGGGTTATAGGAATAGTAATAAAATGCGAAAATTGAATTAATTTTGGCTTAACGTGTGATTCACTCACCAATCCGTCAAACTCTCCCGTGAAATGATCGACGCGAAGTTCAAAAAATACCTTGCACATATCAGAGACAGCAGAAGTTTTTTTAGTAAGTATTGAGCCGGAAATACACCCTATTACTTATACCCCGTCATTACAATAGGGTATTTGACTAAAAAAACTAATTAGTCCTTCAGTAGATTTCCAAAAAATACTAGACACGTATTTTTTCTTTTTTCATATAAACAAAAAATTAAGAGGACACAGTGCGTTGAAAACTCGTGTGACGTCAATGCACGCTACACTTTTAGCAACCAGTAACGTCACCAGGCCCCACTTCTGATCTTTGATGCCTTTTATATTTGTCAATATTTATTGTTTTGATAAAACAAAAAATACGTGTCTAGTATTTTTTGGAAATCTGACTGACGGACTAATTAGTTTTTTTTTAGTCAAATACCCTATTGCCCAACTTGATAATAACTGAGTGCGTCCACGCACAATGGTTCACTGGAGCGACTGAGTGCAGAAACCATACCAGTAACATAGAACATAGAACTGGGTGCGTTGTGTTTCACGCGCGCCTTAAAGATGTCAGCACATCGTGACGGGGTCTACGAAGACCGATGCCTCCTGGGTCAGGGTTGTGGGTTGGTTAAAAAAACCGTGACTGAGATCATTTGATGATTTCCCATCCATTAGGCTGTTGTTTTCATGATAAATAGGTACTGATACTCAGTTGCACCTAATTACACTGGAAGCAGACCCCAGCATATTTGAGAAAAGGCCTTATTGCATAAATTACTTCGTTTCAAGTTTAAAGATAGGTACTTTTCTACAGTGCTTAAATGCTAAATTTTCAATGAAAATTAGATTGAAGTGTAAGTGGAGTAACAAAATTACCAAATTTTGAAGGAGAAGAGGAAAGTTTCGTGGAATTATAAAAGTGTTAATCTTTGAGGGATGGAATGCTTAGGTGTCATGCCTATATGAGTAATATTCGACGGTATTTTGTATTTAAAGCGCTTTGTTGGTTAGGTGTTCCATGATCTATTGCTAAATAAAGACGTACCGTTGTTTTTAGTGTCCGAGCGAATGTTCGGTTTCGGTTTCGTTTTCGGTTAAGTTTCGGTAAAACACGATTAGCGGCAAACTTGCCGAAACTGCGATCGAAACCAAATTTGTATTCGGGAGTTTTCGCGCTGTGACTCATTTTCGCGTTTTCGGTCATGTTCAGCGCGTTGAATGAATGAATGAATCCCGTTGCAGCCAATGCCGTGATTCGCTTGTTTGTTTGTTGTTTGTTGTGGTGGTGAGTTTTCGAGTGATTGAGAGCCTATGCCTAAGCCTATCAAATAAAAACCTATTGTGAATGTTTTTGAGGCGCAATTAATATTTTTATTATTTCATATGTTGATTATTAATAAAAGTCAATCACTGCTTATATATGTAATTAAAAGAGAAAACAATAATGACAGACTGATTATAATAACGTTTTCTTTATTTTTTTCTCAAAATATGATCATATTAAGGAAGTTTCGGTTTCGATTTCGGCCGAAACAGACTCTTGCCGAAATTCGTTATCGGTTTCGGTCGTACACTAGTTGTTTTTTGTCAATTCACATTAAACCTAGTTATGTGTTCCACAACTTCAAAATTTTTAATTCGATTTAATTCTGGAACTCTATCAATATTTGTGTAAATAATTACCATACTCATAGCTCTACATACATACATCAGTTATGTAGTAGTAGTGTCGTAGCCTATGTGCGCCGTGCCACGCTAGTGGGTGCGTCGGAGTAAGATCGGCGGTCGAGTAAGAACGGAACGGAATATTTCAATTGTACGTTCTTACCCCAGCGCCGATTAAGATCGGCGCTGGGGCCCCAACGTACCTTACATAGTCGTGGGTCATATTCGTGTCTCTTCATCTCAGCGTTAATCCCGGTCGCATCCGTAGCTTTTCAGCGTTGGAGTCTAGGGTCCGCTTTACCAGTCTAACTGGTGATTTTGGCTAAATTTCGATATTTTCCGTGAAGCAACTGCCGTCTGACCTCCACAACCCGAAGGCGATATCTAAGCATTGCAGTTAAAACAATTGTTAGACTTTTGAGGGCTCCAACAACCCGACTGCCACTAGATGTTCGTAAGGCAACCGGGACCAACGGCTTAACGTGCTTTCCGAGGCACGACCAGACCAGTGCAAATATTCATATTCATGCATACAAATATTTGCACTGTGCAGGGATCGAACCCGCGCCTCCTTGCGCAACGGCCGCGTTCGCTACCGCTACGCCACGGGTTATATTCGTGTATTCCAGTTAAAACGTAGACCCACGTTACCAATCAAATGAATACATGGAGCTAAAATGCGCTGCGTGTCCGTGCACAGCATAGGTACGCCGCAGTGGGTCGAGGTAACAAACATAGGCGCTATTGCTGAAATGTATAGGTAATGTTGCTCCGATCAATCTCGGAAGTAAATTTTCTATTGGTATGTATGACATATGGTCCGTGCCGTGATTAAAGTTTTCTATTGTTTAAGTAGCTAAATATTGTTAAGGTTAAAAGTATATACAGTTTAGTTTTAGTAAGTATTTGTTGTCGGCTAGTATCACCAAGTTCCATATAAATACTGAAGTAGGATTTATTGAAAAATAATCCTGTCTTAGTTTTCACTGTCGTTATATAATATGTAACAAAAACCCTGTTGTTCCTTCAACCTACGTTTTAAGAATCGCCATACGGACGTAATAAAGCACGTAATTTATAAAAATTGTTCAACAAAAATAATTAAAATAAATGTTTAATTATTAATATTTATAATCTGTAACTGATTTCTAAGCTCTGCAATTCTGCATGAAGAAACTAGACATATGTAAGTAGAACCTTCCCGCCAATTTATTTAACTTATAAAATCAGATATTTTTAAATAAAATCGAATTTTTCGGTTTTAATAGGTATTTGATTGTGACCCCTCGACTAGACCATGATTGCTGTTCTCTAATTATGACTTCATTAATGATGTGCTTGTAGGTAAAATTATATGTCCCTGAACAACAGGCTTTTTGTTACATAGTGTATAAGGAATTTTTGTGTTAAATTACATGTAGAAGCATGAAGTGAGACCCAGTGGGTAGTGCCGCGCGTTATCTGTAATGAATTTAGGATCTTCACCTTCATTCATTAGAATCAGGTACTTACGCGTGCCATCGAAGCGAGTGGCGATAGTATCGAGGAAGGTATTCTGGGGCGCGAGCAGCCCCTTGCGCACGGGCATCCCCCCGCGCCGCGCACCCTGCGCTCACCCCCCTCCACCTGAAACAACAATTATATATAACAAACAAACACATTTATATATATTTTGAAAATTTTATAATTTATTTTAGCGCATGTATTAATAAGCTTATTTTGTTATGAATAAAACACTTAATATTATATTATAGCCTTATTACATTTTATGAACATAATCTGTCCCAAATATTTAAAATTAGAATTGCCGAAATGTCAGACACTGACAAAGACATTAAAATTATTTACAATAAATTTCTTTGGACCCTGATAACTTTCACACTGTATCGAATTTCAAGTATGAAATATTTTTGGGCACGAGTGTAAAAAAAAGGATTGAGATTGTTTGTACCGTACCCAAAATAACTTGACTAATTGAACCAATTTATCGTAAATCCTGCGACTTGAATTTTATTTTCTATTCAAAATAAAAGTTATATATTGATTTCCACAGGACCCCACTAAATCTGTAGATCAACACACAGGTACTCCTCAGGTTTTTATAAAGCGCTCCACTATATAAAAGCTATTTGTATCCAGTCGACCAATAGCGAAGAGATTTTTCACGTCTCATATTTTACTCGCGCCATTTTCCACAGTTGCTGCTCAGTAGATTGATGATTCGGAGGTTTTTGGGCATTTGCTATTCACAAAGAGTGGACCGTTAATGTTGTGGGCTTACATTAAAGGTATATTTATTTATAAAAGGTGTACAGCCTTATTTTTGACATAGGTATAAGTAATACTAAATCTGGGTTTATTTACCAAAGACTTTTGTAATATTCTTTTGTTTCATACTTCAGACCGGAACACAGCGCTGGGGCCCTATTATGACGTGTTACAACCATAATTAAACCGTTTTGAAAAAGGGATTGCGCTATTCATTCTATATAACTACATCTTAATCTGACACTGGAACCATAATGGTTTTAACTAGTCATAGTAATCCGCTTAGCGACAAAACCAGAATTACATACGACCGTTATCTACAAAGTCGTGTAAACTTACGTTAGCATGAACTGTCAGGGATTACAAAACAATTGGCATTAATTAGCAAAAGAACCGGCAGGCACAAGCAAAACAACTGGCAGGAACTAGCAAAAGAATGGGCAGACGCTAGCAAAAGACCTGGCAGGAACTAGCAAAAGAACTGGCAGGAATTAGCAAAAAACTGGCAGGAGTTCGCAAAAGAACTGGCAGGTACTAGCAAAAAACTGGCAGGTACTAGTAAAGAACTGGCAGCGCTAGCAAAAGAACTGGCAGAAACTAGCAAAAACTGGCAGGTACTAGCAAAAGAACTGGCAGGCGCTAGCAAAGGGACTGGCAGGCGCTAACAAAAGAACTGGCAGGCGCTAGCAAAAGAACTGGCAGGAACTAGCAAGAGAACTGCCAGAACCTAGCAAAAGAACTGGCAGGCACTAGCAAAAGAACTGGCAGGCACTAGCAAAACAACTAGAAGGAATTATCAAAAGAACTCGACAGACACTAGCAAATAACTGCCAGGAACTAGGAAAAGCCAGAATTGTGTGGAGGGAGGGAGATCCTATAACACAGGCTAGCTGGAGCTATAGATTTTGTAATTTTCGATGATTGAAGAAGTTAGGTTCAAACAAACCCTCTCGTAATTATGAGGTACAGGTTACCTCGATCGACTGAGAGACTGTAATTGCGAAAGCTAGCTTTTGTTAAAAATGCACAACTGTGCCTTTTTCATTCGTACTTAGCTCAATTCAAAGTATTAATTAAAGGGGAATTTCAAAAAGCGGCAGAACAAAAGCTTAATGAGTACAATCCCTCTCTCGGATTGAGAACCGGCGAAATTTACAAAGCGATTTTGTCATATCCCAGCGATCGTAGACGTGTATTATGTAAATTAGGGTCAAATTAATGTTGCCGCTTACTCAATGGAAGGCATTAATTAAAGGCTAATAGGAACGTTACAAATAATGGTCATATGTATTTAGGATTGACTTACAGATTGGCCTCGAAATATAAGTTGACATTTTTTCACTGCAGCTATGAAGCATAATGATTTAAAAATCCAGTGATATAAATGTTGGAATTGCTTAAAAATTTTATTTACTATATCAGGTATTCCTTGTAGCAGGAGTACCTGTTTTCGTTTTTAAATCTTGACATGGCATAACAGCTGTCAAATAACTTTCCGAGACCACTGCATATATCTTATCTGCGAATATATGTATATGGAAGAAGGCATTTACGATCCATATAGTTATTAAACCAAAATTATTGATGTTTCTATGAAAACAAGCAGAAAAGGAAACACAATAACTCTTTGTAAATCAACAAAACATCAGGTTGCTACTGAGGAGCACTTCCTTTACGAGATAATTGCTATAGTTAGATTTTGCTAAAAAGGATAATAATTATGTCACAACTAAGAGCGATGGAAATTTTGCACACTGGCGTAACGCAAGTCTGACATATTTCCAATATTCCATGTTTATTCTGTCGATTAAAGTTTCCTTATGTAGACTTGCACCGCCCATTTGATGTCACACTACAGCCTGTTCACAGTTATTTAACATCATTGTCCAAATTACAATGATCTTTATAGACATATTAATAAGGTAACTTGTTGGGTGTATGTTTGTAGTATGTATATTCAACAACCTAAACTTGGGTATAATAAGGACAGTACTCCGCATGAGCAAACACTAATGATAGAACAATAGGAATCAGAATAGCAACCACAGAAGGTTCTTCCCACTCTCCCAATCCCAGCCGGATTGGGAGAGTGGGGAGAACCTTCCGTCCCTGAACCGTCCCCGTAGATGTAAAAGACCGAATCTCTTCAGAGACAAATACTTCAAATCTGTTAGAGCCTAAAAATAATAACCTATTTTACATTGTGACATACAACGTAATGACTCTATCAACACACTTGGTTATTATAATAATTAAGATGCCTTGAAAAATACAAAATTTGATATAATTGGCCTATCTGAAACTAGGAGGCTAGGAAATTCAATAAAAAAAAAGAAATTTAAAATAAAAGAAAGAAATTTAAGAAAAATTAAAAAGAAATGAATGATGATGATGAATGGAGAAATTTATAGTAATCTAACTTTTTATTTAATGAATATTAATATTGAAATTTAATTAGTAATATAAAAAATATTTTTTAATTAATTAATTTTAAATAGTTATTAATAATATTGTATATTATATTTATATTGTTAAGTTAAATAATACATTTTTGATTGCAATTACGTAAAGGAAAAACAAAAAAATAATATTTACGAAATTTAAACCAATTTATAAGTTCTTATTTTATGCATGAAATATCAGGTTTATTTTATTTGTTTAGTTGTTGGGTTACTGCCACTGACAAATCTGTGAATATCATTGTGATATTAATTAAAAAAATAATAAAGATCACAATGATTTTCCGACAAAATCAATTTAAAAGAAACCCCTTTTAAATTGCTTCTGTCAGAAATAAAATAACTATGAACGGACCTTAAATTCCCTAGGATGGCAAAATCACCATAGACAAGCCTAAACAACTAAAGCCGTCACTGGATGTGACGCGTTGACATTTCTCGATATTACGTTGACTGTTCGGGTAATTCGGCAGAAACTTGTCAAATTGTCACTTCTATAATAATTGAGGGTTCCGCACTCAAATACTCACCAATCTTTGTTAGATGTGTCAATAAACGACGCGACGTCGCTTAATACCTAGTGTCTATACGTAAATCAAATAAATGATGCCAAACTAAATAGTCATCTAATAACAGTCGCATAGATCGATGGACCGGGCGTAGTAACGCTTGCCGCGGTTGGTTGCGTGACCATCTTCAAATAACTATTATTTATAACAAGGCTTTTACTGATTTTACATTGCGTGTCTCGAAAAGCCAAAGAGTTACTGGGTTATGGTAGTTAGATAAGTTACTTTATATAAATTACTGGTCCTCAGCGTGTATCCGGTTATACCGGACGCCGACCACAACTTGTTGGGAAAAGGCTAGGCATCTACAATCTACATATTCATGTTTAGTTAGTGATATACTGACTTAATAATAGTGTTATTACGTTGGCAATGGCTTGCACGACCCCTGATGTGGAAATCGGTTAACATCCGACTGGCGCATAACTGAGTTTAAGCCGGCTTCGTTTATGGAGCGTGAATATTGCCTATTATTTTTGAAGAGTTGTGTATTATCATTGTCACCGTGAAAGAGTATAAAATTCGTAAGTGTGATATTTAAGTATATTCCTTTATTCTAGTTTGAGTGTAGATGTGGGTTAAATAGATTACCCTATTTTTTATGTTGCGCGAAGGAGCCCTGAGCGAATTATTGGTTCCTTCTCAAATCTGAGTACCTAAGCATTTATATGAATGGGGTTCAATATAAAAATGGTCATGTCCGCAAATCTTACCAGAGAAAAATGTGTCAAGCATAAAAATATGAGTTCTGAATGTTCTATCTGTTCGAATAAAAATGAAGCTTTTAAAGTTGGCCTTCGTCGCCCAGTAACGAAGGCCCTTTGTCAACAAATGGTGTAAAGATTAAATTCCCGATAATGAAGTCATTATTTAGGATTACTTTACTTCTTCAACACTTTTCTTTGTCATTAAATGACAATTTTAATCGCTGGTATTTAACATTAGTTAACCGCCAGCGATTAAAATTGTCATTGCAACAAGAAGCTGAAATAAAGTGTTCCAATTTTACACAATTCCTCTTTATAAGTTATTTATTTTCCTGTTTAGGGAGCTTACTGATAGGCGGATGTCGGGATTTTAATAAACGATAAAGTAATATAGCCAGCTAAACACTCATCTTATATAAAATGGAAGTAATTGCTGTGATCCAGGATTTATACTAGTGAAATTGATTTTCCTTGGCACAGATATTTTATGAATATCTCTCTAATTGTTCGTGAACATTCATCGCTCAATATTTTCTCTAATTCTATTGACAGAAAGTCCAATTGAAATCAGATAAGGATACTTTTATTTATAGACTCATTGTGTATGATTGGGACATGGCTTTTGTTGAGTTAATTTCTGTTATGAATATTCACAATTCATGAAGGTTATTAGAATGCTTTAACGCTCCAAACTTCAGTAGAGAGTTGTTGAAACGTAAATCCTTTTGAGGCCGTATTAACCTTAAACTTCCTTTGAAACTCACAAGAAGGAAACACGACATATGTGCTTACATTAGTAACATCTGTTTACGAACCTGTCAAACACGCAATGCGAAGAAAGCAAAATTTTCTTAATGTTCTACTTAAATCCCATTTATGTTATAAGTTAGTATAATATGACCTGGCCGCTTTTCACTAAAGGGATCTGTTGCATAAGTTTTAGGGTGAATATTAAGATATTAACCAGTTTCCTGTACATTAACAATAATAATAAGTTTATTTCATATAAATTTGGGTTAAATTACATGTCAAGGAGTATCCATTTAGGCATAGAAATTCCTGTAGTTGAAGGCTATGTTCTTTTCGTAATACATAACCAAATGCGATTAATTGTATGAGTGCGTACGTGTCACGTGTGTGAGGCGTGCGTGCATGTTGGTGCGTGTCTGAGTGTGTGAATAAATAAACGAAATATTATAAGTTGCACACAGAAAATAGAACTTTGTAATGAACTTGATGATCAGTAAGTTTCAATTTTGATTAATGTATTTAAGCATTATACCTTGGACAAACTTACCGTAAGTGGTAAGTTTTACGTGCCATTTCTCATTAAGCATCCGTAATTAATCTTATATATCTAATTAAACCACCATTTAAGGTGTGACATAAAACGTTGGAAATGCGTTAGAATACTGCTGCAGGCTTCCTAATTCACCATAAATTTTTTATGTTTCATAAATACTGTGGCAGTAAATATGAATTAATGGTTTTCTGAGGTGCCCTTTTGCTATCCATATTGTTTCGGTCCACGTAAACAAGGTATGCTGGTTTGCAGGTCAAAAGATATTAGTCTTCTCATAAATCTGTTACAAAGCCTTTTTAAATTAAAAATCGTTGCTAAGGTAACGGTAGTGGCCGAGTGTCGAACCCAGACAGGCATTTTTTTTATTTGAAATCATCAAATGACCTCTCACGCTTTAGGCGGGGTGGAAGAGTGCGTCAGACTTTTACTGACTGAAACCCACTAGTGTTCCATCACTAGCTTGTGCTCTAGGGACTAGGGTATCTCTTTCGAACAACCCGCAGCTAAAAGACGCTTGACATTCCGTTAATAATTTCCCTCATCATTGCTCTACTTCGAGCAACACAGTTGCTCTAAGTACGGCAGTGAAGAAAAAAATAAACTCGTGTTAAAAAAAAGGCTCAAGCATATTTACGGCGGTCCCTGCAGTGGGAACATGACTATGCAGGTAACGGTTAATTTTACAAGAATTAATTTTATTTAGCTATTAAAACTTTAAAAGTAAAACATACTTAACCAAGGCGGACTCGATGCCTGATATTATATCAAACTAGCAGCGCCGCGCAGTTTCACCCGAATAGGTTTGATATGTTTTATATGCTCCGCTCCTATTGGTCACAGCGTGATGTTATATAGCCTAAAGCCTTCCTGGATTAATGGGCTATCCAACGCAATTTTTTTTTTTTTTAAATCGGACCTGTAGTTCCTGATATTAGCGCGTTCAAACATACAAACAAACTCTTCAGCTTTATATATTAGTATAGATTAGGTATCACTAGCAAGTACACACATCAAAAGTGTCTAGGGATCAAGCATTTTTATGCGGATTTCTTGAGATTGAGATGTGGCTTTGTAATAAATTTATGATTTTATAAATTTATATGGATCCTTTTTGGTGCATTTCATAATTTGAATCAGGAACTGTGAATCAAATTCGAGTAAAAGATGAAAATCAGCTGTCAATATTTTCCCTATAAAAACATACAACGCATTGAAGACATTATTAGTGCTACTGTTTCCCTACTACTGATTAAAACCAACGTTATTATGGAGCGGCCACGTCATTTAAGCAGGGAAGAAATGCTCAGAGCCGTGGGAATGATAGAAGCTGGTTCCCGGCAACGTACTGTGGCTTTAGCTCTGAATACAAGTCAGAGTGTTATCAGTCGACTTTGGACACGTTACCGAAGCACTGGTACCGTGGCTGAGCGCCATGGAGGACGGTATCGCTGCACCACACGGAGACAAGACCGATACATTCAAATCTTAACTCGAAGAGCTCCAACAATAACCGCCATGATGTTAGCCGTGAGGCTTCATCACTCTTCAGGGAACTTAATTAGCGACCAAACAGTCAGAAACCGCTTGCATGAAGTGAACCTTCATTCCCGAAGACCGCTACGGGTACCACCTATAGCAATGCACAATCGTAGGATTCGATATCAATGGGCTCTTGAACACAGAAATTGGGCAGAAGAACAATGGCGTTTCGTGTGCTTTTCTGATGAGTCTCGTTTTGGTATGAGACCGGATACAAGACGTATACGACACTGGAGAACCCCT
Organism: Sesamia inferens; assembly: GCA_037179545.1. Lineage (NCBI taxonomy): Eukaryota > Metazoa > Arthropoda > Insecta > Lepidoptera > Noctuidae > Sesamia > Sesamia inferens. Next base: position 20,389,897 of record CM073931.1, read on the forward strand.
GGACGCCAACAGCGATTAAAATCCTGCCAGGAAGTCCATCCTTATAGTGGTGGAACCATCATGGTATGGGCGGGTATTTGGATCAGCGGAAGAACTGAGTTGATTTGGATCAGAGGCAACCTCAACGCTCAAATTTATGCTAAGATGATTGTATCAGACGTCATCGTTCCTCTACAAGTGCAAATCGGTCCCTTATTTCAGTTAATGCATGATAATGCACGACCGCACACCGCAAGAGTTGTAAGACAGACTCTCGCCGCAGCTAACATCAATGTCCTGCCCTGGCCTGCTCAGTCGCCAGACTTGAACCCGATTGAGCAAGCATGGGATATGCTACAGAGAAGAGCTCTGCCGAATATGGAGGGTATCCAGTCGCAAGAAGACCTTTTTTTGTTGTTGCAACGAACATGGGCGGCCATTCCACAGCGTGATTTGGATGAACTCATTTTGAGTATGCCAAACCGATGTTCTTGTGTTGTTAGTGTTCGCGGTAGAAACACGGATTATTAATTGTTTAAGTTACCCAATAAAATTTTAGAGAAAACTGTTATTTCAGTCTTTTTTTCGAACTTTTGTGTTAGTGGTTCAAATGTCAAATATCCCTTTATTAGGAAAATGGCAAATTTCTTTATTAATGCAAAGGTGACTTGGTTTATCGTTACTGTGACAAACGAAAACACTTTATTTGATGAATCCTTAAAGAAAATTTTAATTAATATCAATCAGGAGAAAAGTTATTGCAAAAATATATGTTGATCCCTAGACACTTTTGATGTGTGTACTTTTAACTCAATAATAATATCTGACAACGTGTTGAGACTTAATCCTTGCGCCAGGAAATCTTACTAAATTATTAAGTGCTTTTTCTGTTAAAAACCACTGAACAAAAACTACTGAACGAACTAAGATGGCATATGGCCCACACATTGTTTATAACTAGGAATTACACGTGCATTTATGTATTGCTAGACGCCAGTAGAAATAAAACGCGCGTAATCGTTACAGGTGTGCAAAACACTTGTGAAGGAACGCTTCTTGTCGTTATGATCTTTTTGTCATAACAATAGTTATCTTTTAGTTTTCGTTGCTCACCTATATATTCAGTAGTATGGATTTTTTTATATATGTATCTTTGTGTCTCATCATCAAACTTTCTATCGTCCCACTGCTGCTTATACAGAGAAGGATTGAGCGTAATCACCACGCTTGCTCAATGCAGGTAGGCGATTTCAGACTTAAAGTCCAGGTTTCCTCAAGATGTTTTCCTTCACCTTGTCTAAGTCTTTGGTGTCCAAGATATACTTAGAAAGTACATATCTATACTAACTAAAAAATATAACATCGCGAACTTACAAAAGGAACTTGGTTCCGTAGATGTCATATGTTTAACAGAAACGTTTCTTAAAAGCGGTTGTGAATCTAACCTTAGGATTAATAATTATAAACTGGTATCCTTCTTTTCTCGAGCAAACCAACGCCGGGGAGGTTCATGTATCTTATTGAAAAATAACCTACAATTCAGAGAAATTAAAAATCTCACCCAGCCTATCCCCCTTCAATTCGAATGCTGTGCTATTGAAATTATTAAATTTAATCTTATAGTGGTATGTATATATAGAACACCTACGCGTGATACGTCTATATTCTTGAACAATCTGGAACAACTAACTAGTAAATTGTGTAGCAAAAAAAACAAAAAAGTTATCATATGTGGCGACTGGAATATAGACATACTGAAAACAAATAAAACGTCTAATGATCTAATTTCCATTCTTAATAATAACAATCTAAAAAACCATATAAAATTACCCACGAGAAAAACCTCTTGCTTGGACTTAATTGTAAGTAACATACATGACGGTAAACCTGGACTTCATTATCTAGCGCTTTCAGACCATGAAACTGCACAAACAATAACGGTTAACTTAGTTATTGATTATCAAGTTAAAGACATGCACAACTTCTGGTTTAAGAGTATACGAGAACTCAGTGACGAAAATATACTTAAATTTAAAAACTGCATGTCAAACCTATCGTTTTCTGAAGTATACGAAGCCCAAAATACAAATGACGCATTCGATAAACTACACGATACAATTACCTTGTTTTACAATTTATGCTTCCCTATAGTGAAAGTTAAAAATACTTTAAAAACAATAAAAAATAGAGGTCTCACCAAAAGCATAAAAAGATGCTGCACAAAAAAACGGACATTGTACCATAAATATAACATTCAGAAACATAATAAAAAACAAAATAAAAAAATATATGACGACTACGCGCGAATATTAAAAAGATGTATATATAATGCACAGCAGATTAATAGCATGCGCTACATTAATAAAGCCAAAAACACATGTAAGGCAGCATGGAACATGATTAAAACAGAGACAAATAATATGACATATAATTCTGAAATTGACATTATTAATATTAATGGTAAAAAGTATGACAACCCAAACGAAATTTCTGACTTATTTAATGAATATTTTGTATCCCTAACCAATTTCACAAAAACTACTCATAAAAATATCCAGGACACTAAAATAACAATACCTCAAAATCCAAATAGCATTTTTCTTACACCAGTGGATGAATCCGATGTTTACAAAGTAATCCATAATTTAAGAAACACAAACTCGACTGGGTATGATGACTTAAGCACTAAAGTGCTAAAAAGATGTGCGAAGAGTCTGATGTCACCTTTAGCGTTCATTATAAACCTTTCCCTAACAGAAGGAGTATTCCCAAATCGTTTAAAAACGTCGGTTGTAAAACCTATACATAAGAAAGGTGACAAAACGAACATGAGCAATTACCGCCCAATAACTCTAACCCCCATTTTATCGAAAGTACTTGAAAAAGTTATGTGTATTAAAGTGGAGAACTTTTTAACGAAATATGATATTCTTAAAAAAGAACAATTCGGTTTTAGGAGGGGTAGCTCCACGGCTTTAGCATGTTTCTCGCTATTGAAACATATAACCGAAGGCCTAAATCAAAAGTCAAAAATAAGCTGTGTATTTCTAGACATGACAAAAGCCTTTGACTATGTCTGTCATAGAACACTACTCACGAAACTTGCACATTATGGAATCCGAGGGAAAGCCAACGACTGGTTCAAAAGCTATCTTGCGGAAAGAGTGCAATACGTAGAAATAACCAAAACGTGTAAACAAGAGCAAAAAATATTTCGATCAGGATATAAACAAAATAAGTATGGCACACCACAGGGAGGGATTTTATCCCCGCTTCTCTTTTTGATATACATTAACGACCTGCCCGAGGCAGTAGGCAAAGACTGCATATTATTCGCCGATGACACTACTTTAATAATCAAGAGTGAAAATAATAGAAACTTGGAAAAGGATACCGTACTAGCGCTGAACAATGCAGTAAATTATCTAATAAAAAATAACTTAAAAATTAATATGACTAAAACAAATATAATACAATTTCAAACATACAAATCGAATACAATAAATAATCTGGACATCCAATACAAAGACTCTAACTTAACTACTGTGGATAATTGTGTATTTTTGGGTATAACAGTTGACAAAAATTGCAACTGGAAAGCACATATTGATAAAGTTGTTGTAAAAATTGATCGTTTTGTTTATGTTTTAAAAAGGATTCGACAAACAACTAATCATGATACGACAATGCTTGCGTACCATGGCTATGTATCGTCCGTACTTCGATACGGTCTAATAATTTGGGGGAACTCAGTGGAGGTTGATAGAGTATTTAAATCCCAAAAAAAAATGCATCCGAGCAATCTGTGGAGCTCATTTTTTAGACAGCTGTAAACCACTGTTTCAAAGATTAAATATACTGCCTTTACCATGTCTATACATTTTTGAAATATGCACTTTTGTAAAAAGAAACTACAATCTATTTGAAACTCTGGAAGACAGGCCAAATAGCCGAACACGGCATAAAGACAGACTTCGTTTACCACGAATAAAATTAAAATTATTTAAGAAAAATGTATATTGTATGTCCATAATCATTTATAATAAATTGCCAAATAGTTTACAAGAATTACCTTTGACATTGTTTAAGAAAATGCTTTTTAAATTTTTGTTATCAAAGAATTATTATGGAATTAAGGACTACTTAGACGATAAATCGATTTAATTTGGATAACGTAATTTTAAGAATAAATTTGCACGCCATATATGGCAGAATACGCTGGAAAAAAATGCACTGTAACACCCTCTGTACCGTATTTTAGCAAATAAACATTTTTGATTTGATTTGATTGATTTGAATGTATAAAGCTAGTTTTTTGTTTGTTTGTTTGAACGCGCTAATATCAGGAACTACTATTCCGATTTGAAAAATTCATTTTGCGTTGGATAGCCCATCAATCCAGGAAGGCTTTAGGCTATATAACATCACGCTGCGACCAATAGGAGTGGAGTATAATTAACTTCACGCGAACGATATCGCTGGCGGCCGCTAGTAACTTATAAAAGTTACATTGATACTTGCTTGACCGACTCATACTTGAGAAGCTGGTGTTTTAACCACTAGGCCACCACGGCTTCTTCTATTCTATCTTTGGGTCTATTTTAGTGTATTGTATGTATAATATTTGCACCAACGACAGTCCCATTTTATGAGCAGGAAAATCTCTGTCCATTCTAAGTTCGCCTGAAAGAGATTGCATTAGCGGTAAGGCCGCCCTTTGTGTATTTGGTAGTATGGAATGTATTTTTTATGTAATGTATGTTTTTGGTGTAAACCATCAAAGCGGGTGAAGCCCGGAGCGCAGCTAGTTCTTCATAATTATCGTAACGTAATTCAATGAAGTACCTATCGTAGATATTATTTATATTAATTATGCGGCTCTTATACTCGTACCTACGTACATTTATGAGTGAAAATTGACTTAAATGAAGAGGGATAATTATTATGGGTGCTGGAAACAAGAAGCGCTGTATTTTATGAGTATAAAATTGCGGATTTTCCCGATAATAAACGGAACTGGACATGTCTTCTTTCCGCTCTCGATGTTTGAGAATCCATGGATGAGGGCGGAGTGGCTATTAAAATATAATGAATAACAAATCAAAGTCCTATTCAAACCGGAATGAATTTGTATTTTCTGAACGCTTGTAAAGAACCGCGGTTTTCCATAATTGCTGTTCAATAACTGCGAACAAAAATCTTTCAGTTCATTCAATCATTTCTTCTGTGGAAAATAAATCTGGTCGATCTATGAAACGCATAAGATTAAACAGAAATTTTAAATTAGGTACAAACTAGTGCTTGTCCGCAAACCCGCCTCATGATAAGCAGTGATACAATCGTTGATTGATGGTAAAGCGTGCTAGTTAATTAAGCGCCTATTCACTCTAGCCTTGAAGACACTTTAATTATAGTTCGACGGAAACACCGCCGCAGGCAAATTGTTCCAGTCTCTCGATGTACGCGGTATAAAAGAGGGGGCGAAATACTTCGTCCGGATCGTAGTGGTGTCAACAACGTAAGGGTAAACTCGCCGTACGACGGGTCGTCCGACGCTGAACGGAGATGAGGGAATTAAATCATGCAATTCCCTCGCAAACTCTCCAAAATGCATCCTATAGAACGCCGACAGGCTGGCTACTCTAACTCTACGCCTGTGCTCCAGGCTTTGGAGATCGTTTTGAGTTAACTTCTTAGATTTACTTTTATAATATGTACTTACTTAGTTTTAAATACCGTTTTATTTAAAACTATTAAGGTACACAATGGCGCCGATTCTGTTGTTAACAAACTAAACTAATTTTAAGTTAAGTGCATCTTATTCTTTTCATTTCGTTAAGAAAAGGATAGAAGATAACATTTTAATTTAATCTTGTCAAATTAAGATACACCATAGACATTTTAGACGCTATTATAAACATGGCGACAAAAAATACGCCAGTTTACGTCAGGAGCGCACTAATTTGACAAGCCTAAACTGACATTTTGTCTTCTATCCTTTTCTTAACGAAATGGAAAGAAAAAAATACACATAACTTAAAATGTCAAAGAACATATTCGATGAAATCACACTATATGCCTTTTTCTAGTGACGATGTACACCGTGTAAACATGGTGGGACATTTTGGCACAAAATGTAGGTATATAGCGGACGGAAAAGGGGAACTAATCCTGTCAGATCAACGATCGACAAGTCGACGCGCTAAAAAGGGGTTTGGCGGAAAATTGATTCCAACAATGAGAAAAGACGATACATACACACATAGTATAAGCACGAATCTTTCACCCGAATCTACTAAAAGCGTACCCAATCCTTTTAATCTTATCTTAAAAGTTTATGCTCATATTTTTGCAAGACTGTGCTAGATCACATTTTTAGTAGATATATCTGTACGTGGATTGCGGTGTCGTTTTGATGGAATTTGCTAATAGGATTTATTTAGTTGTGGGGAAAACGCTGTGACGTTATTTTCTGATGGCGGCACGTGAACAGAGTCGTTGTCGAAAGTGGGGACTGTCGAACGGTCACTTCGGATTGAGACGCGGGCCAAGGCACCTTTTGGCATACCTGGAAGGTAACGATCTCCTCAGTGACCGACAGTACGGGTTTCGCCGCAATCGGTCAACTGGGGACCTACTAGTGTATGCCACTCACTTGTGGGGCGAGGCACTTGAGAGGAATGGGGAAGCAATTGCTGTCTCCCTTGATGTCTCGAAGGCCTTCGACCGAGTATGGCACGCTGGCCTTTTGAGTAAGCTTCCAGCGTACGGCATTTCCCCTAGCCTGACTGGCTGGGTAAAAGACTTCCTGACTGAACGGTCCCTCCGAGTTGTTGTCGACGGATGCTCATCTGAGCCCATGTCGACTAATGCCGGTGTTCCTCAGGGGTCTGTTCTCTCTGCAACTCTGTTTCTGCTGCATATTAACGATCTGCTGATGCCCGGTATCTATGGGTATGCAGATGACAGCACAGTTGTGGAGAGATACCTGCCGGATGCTCGGGCTAGTAGGGAATCAATCCGGTCCGAAAGAGAGGCCATGGTAGAGCGAACGAGTGTTGCACTTCAGGCAGTCTCCGAATGGGGCAATGCCAATCTTGTAGCATTCAATGCCGCCAAAACGCAGGCGTGTCTTTTCACCGTCAAAAGGAGCCCGTTCACCTTGGCTCCTACTTTTCGGAATGTATCCTTGGAGTGTACCGACCGCCTTCAGCTTTTGGGTATTGAGATTTCCTCGAACCTAAACTTTGGGCGGTTCGTTGAGTCCAAGGCCAAGGTGGCTGCCAGAAAACTTGGTGTAATCGCAAAGGTCCGGCAGTACTTCACACCAGGGCAGCTTCTAATGTTGTACAAAGCACAGGTCCGTTCGTGTGTGGAGTACTGCAGCCACATTTGGGCTGGTGCTGCTAAGTGTCACCTGGCCACTTTGGATTCAGTGGAGAGGCGTGCGAAGAGGCTGATTTGTGACCCTGATTTAACTCGAGTTGGTCTCCAAAGCCTAGAGCACAGGCGTAGAGTAGCCAGCCTTTCGGTGTTCTATAGGATACATTCTGGGGAGTGTGCGAGGGAATTGCACGATTTAATTTTCCCATCTCCGTTCCACCATCGGACGACCCGTCGTACGGCGAGTTTCCACCCTTATGTTGTTAGCACCTCTACGATCCGGACGAAGCGTTTCGCCTCCTCCTTTATACCGCGTACATCGAGGGACTGGAACAATCTGCCGGCGGCGGTGTTTCCGTCGGACTACAATTTGAGTGTCTTCAAGGCTAGAGTGAATAGGCTCTTAATAAACTAGTGCGCTTTACCATCAACGATTGCGTCACTGCTTACCATCAGGCAGGATTGCGGTCAAGCGCTGCTTTATACTTTAATAAAAAAAAAAAAAAAGCTGTCGATTTGCCTGTTTAAATTCTTATTACCAATTCTTATTTCCCGTTTAGTTTTTCTTTTTTTTTAATAATTATAACTAGCACTTCACCACAATCCCGCCTGATGGTAAGCAGTGATGCGATCGTTGATGGTAAAGTGAGCTACTTTATTAAGAGCCTACTCACTCAGAAAAACCGAGCGACTAGGAAGGAAGATGGCAGTTGAGCTAGGTGATGCAATGTTCTGGCCAGCTACTTGGAGGACCGTGCCGTCCTCCTCGTGGACGGGGCTGGCCAGGTCCTGCGGTATGGCGTGGAAACCGGCGTTCCACAGGGGTCCGTTCTAGGGCCTCTTCTGTGGAACGTCGGTTATGACTGGCTCCTGCGGGGAACCCTCCTACGAGGCACGAGTGTCATCTGCTACGCGGATGACACTCTCCTCACTTCCCGCGGGAGCACCTTCCGGGAGGCGGCCAGTTTGGCATCGGCGGGCGGATCCTTAGTGGCGGGGAGGATCCGCCGCCTGGGCTTGAGGGTGGCGCTGCACAAAACGGAGGCCGTGTTCTTTCACGGCCCCCGGCAGCGCCCCCCACCCGACGCCCACATATTTGTGGAGGGAGTGAGGGTCGGGGTTGAGGCCCAGATGAAGTATCTGGGCCTCATTGTGGACAGCAGGCTGCGCTTCGGCCCGCATTTCAGCGGGCTGTCGACGCGCCTGCTGAAGGCTGCGAACGCCCTCTCATGGCTCATGCCGAACATGGGAGGGCCGAGCAGTCGTTGCCGGCGGTTATACGCCGGCATACTGCGGAGCATGGCCCTATATGGGGCCCCCATTTGGGCGGACTCCCTCCATAGGAGGGAGAACGTCACCGCTCTTCGGGCGCCCCAAAGGGCCATCGCCCAGCGGGCAGCGCGGGCCTGCCGATCGGTAGGCTTCGCTTCGGCATGCGCTCTGGCGAGCACCCCGCCTTGGGAGCTCGAGGCCTGGGTGCTCGCCAGAGTGTACGAGTGGACGGCGGGGCGCAGGGCGCTGGGCGAGCGTCCGGCCCCGGAGTTGAGGGAGGCCGTCCGCCGGGAGGCGAGGGACGCCATCGTCCAACATTGGACGCGCGACCTCGCCTCCGCGGTGTTCGGCCGTCGCACCCTCGACGCCATCGGGCCGGTCCTGAAGGACTGGCTCGACAGGCGTCACGGGTTCCTCTCCTTCCGTCTGGTGCAGGTACTCTCCGGTCACGGCTGCTTCGGCAGGTACCTGCACCGGATAGGACGAGAGGAAACGCCGTCGTGCCACGATTGCGGCGCGGCGGAGGACACGGCGGACCACACCCTCGCGGTGTGCCCGTCGTGGGCCGTGCCGCGCCGCGATCTTGTCGCGGCGGTAGGAGGGGACCTCTCGCTGCCCGCCGTCGTCAGAGCGATGGTGGGGAGCGAGGGGGCCTGGGCGGCGATGGCCTCCTTCTGCGAGGTCGTGATGTCGCAGAAGGAGGCCGCAGAGCGGGAGGAGCGAGAGGAGGATCCCCTCGCTCCGGCGCTCCGTAGGCGGCGTAGGGGCAGGAGAAGGCGGGATTTCGCCCGCTTTCTCCCGCCCTGAGGTGAGCGGCGGGCGTGAGGCACGGGGGTGCCCGCGCCCGCCCTGCACCGCTCACCACGCGGGAGTCAAGGCCCCTCTTTAAGAGGGGCAAATGAGGGCCCGCCTTCTTAGGCGGGTTTCGCCGGCGGGGGAGAGGTAGCTGAGGCTGTGCTAGTTTCCCACTCCCCCGCCACTATGGCGATGCCGGAGTTGCGCTGGGGTTTTTAGTGGGTATACCGGGAGGCTCTCTCCCGGGGAGTCCCACATACCCCTCCCGTCCCCCGACGGGTGGGGATGCGTAATTGACATTTTCCCTAGCGAGAACAAAAAAAAAAAAAAAAAAAAAAGGTGATGCAATGTTAAACCCAACAACATGACCAACGATGCTGCGCCAAAGGGAGATTCGAAAGGGAGATCTGAAGACCCTCCACGACCAAACTCCCAACACAACAACATTTGGCGCATCGTACCCGGGCCGGGACGAAAATTTTTGATAAGCACAAAACCTAATTTTTTTTAATAGACAAATCTACTGTATACGACTGACGAATTTTTCGCTGTTAAAATTTTCTCGTGACTGATCCTATATTTATGACTAGCGGCCAGCGACTTCGTTCGCGTGGAGTTAGTTATGCTCCGCCCCTATTGGTCATAGCGTGATGTTCTATAGCCTAAAGCCTTCCTGGATTAGGTAATGGGCTATCCAACACGAAAAGAATTTTTCAAATTGGACCAGTAGTTCCTGAGATTAGCGCGTTCAAACAAACTCTTCAGCTTTATATATTACTATAGAGTATAGATTTATAATGTAGGTAATATATTATTTAAAGAATTTAAATATATTTGAATTGTATAGTATATAATGTTTTATTTCATATCGAATATGGTTAAATTAACAGTGTACTGCCCTGAAAGGTAGATTTTTGAATTTCTATAAAATATCTGTAAGACCTGTCAAATCCTTTCACAAAAAATCACACAAATAAATACTTTAACTTTTTTATATAAAATAAGCCACTGAATAAAAGTGTATTCCGAATAACTTTTAGAATATATTCGATATCGGTTTTAAGCAGACTTAATACACTGTGATAAGTGTATTGTTATCGGGTTCATTCAAACGAGTACTAGCGAAAAGTTATTGTGAACAGATTAAAAACTTTGTTCTTCAACAGCTTATATAATTATTAGTTAAAACAGTTAATGTTGCTTAGTTATTGTTTCCTTCTTTATTTCATTAGACCAAAGAAACGATGGATGGGTTATGTGAATTACGAATTTATGATGTGGTAATTTTATTTAAAGGATATGACTACAGGCATGATGCCTTATTGATCTTTTGCTTGGGACTGAGCTGCTCGCTCTGTCAAGCATTGTTATTAAACAATATGCGTAATTATAACGTAAAATATTGTAAACATTTTCATTTTTAATGTCTGGACTTGAAAAAAGACGATGATTTCTGAGTTTGTTTCGGCTACTTCTTCTCAGAGGTAATCAGTTAGGAAATGACGGCTTCATTTAAAAAAAAAAGACATATGACGTGTAAAAGTGATCAGTGATCCTACTTGCTTAATAAACGATTTCATTACATTTCATTTTCCCGGCGCGCGGCGGTAGGCCACAACATCGCCTGCCGGCAGAGATTACCACTCACCAGACGAAGTCTTGCAATTGCGTTGCGATGTGTGCCGGGTATGATGCGCCAAATGTTGTGTTGGGAGTTTGGCCGTGGAGGGTCTCCAGATCAATCTCCCTCTGGCACAGTATCGTTGGTCGTGTTGTTGGGTTTAACATAGCATCACCTCACTCAACTGCCCTCTTCCTTCCTATTCACTCAGTTTTTGTTTTTTGATTGAATAGGCTTTTAATACGCCAGCGCGCTTTACCATCAACGATTGCATCACTGCTTACCATCAGGCGGGATTGCGGTCAAGCACTAGTTTATAATTATTAAAAAATAAATAAAGAGAAGTATGGAAGAAAAAGAAACGTTGAGCTGACCGATAATTTGCTATAAGGACTCCTGTCCTTATACTGACGAGTTTCCTCTGAAACAGAAACTACGTCACGTGTCACGAACATACTTGAAAATAAGTACAACAATGTCCTCTACCTATTATTTATATAAAAGGCTAGGACATCGTTATCTAGGATCAGCACAGAAGGGGTGGGTACTTTTGAGGGAACGCGTGCTAATCTCTTGTTAGCAGACCGATCGATTCCCGATCCGATCATCTCCCAATGGACCACCACGCCTAAAAAAATGCTATACACGTAGCATCGGCCACGTTTAAGTTTTCAATAGGAAATTATTCTTTCTAAAATGATGGGATCTACATAAAGCTCGACTGCTTTTCTAGGCAGCAGTTATTTTTCTCGGATCATTAGGTTTTTTTCATTAAAAATACTTGGTGATCTGGACTGCTTGGTGACAGTAACTTCTACTGGTACAACACATAGGTTTCAAACATAACTAGCGGAACGTACATATGCTATATTCACTTTCCCTTTTTTATAAATTTAAACTGACATACACAAACAGCCAGACGCGGAACAACTATATGTGGGTGTTCCGTGCGGGAATTGAACTCGAGACACATAGCACAGCAGTCGATCGCTCGGCCACTGCACTGATCATGTTGTCAAAATGGTTTTAAAAGATTGACAGAAACCTTAGTAATCATCATCATCATCATCATCATCATCATCATCATCATCATCATCATCATCATCAACATCAGCCTCTACTCGTCCACTGCTGGACATAGGCCTCCTCCATGGCACGCCAACAAGCTCGATCCCGAGCAGTTCTCCGCCAGCCACTACCAGCCACCTTTTTGATGTCGTCGCTCCATCTCGCCCAAGGGCGTCTATAGGTATACAGGCGTATACAGGTTTAATTGGTAAGGCGACGTAGCGAGACGAGACCGCAGTTACCTACTCAGTAAAACAGTATTGGATATTTCTACGATGACCTTGAGAAGAGGAAGACCCCGCCACATAGTGATCCAGTATGGATGGGGAGACGTAACCCCAAAAAAAAAATACGAGTGTGCTTATGACCACACGACTGAAGTGAAACTTCTTTCGCTCCATCTGTATGTATATGTATATATATACATGTATACACATATACATATATTAATTTTCTATAAATATTTAAATTTATTTCATGGCTTCATTGGTAAATTAATATTTTTGCATAGATCTTCTATTTTCATTGAAAAAAAAAAAAACTCGTTGTAGACCTTGTATTACCAAGCTCGCGCCACGGGCGCCTCTGTGCTTATATCCCCCACTTAACTTCCGTTCGCCTTGCCCGATCACTTTTCGTAACGCTTACGTCACGCGTTCGCCAGCTTACTCCCCAAGTCAAGCGTGCGTAAAGAAGTTTCACTTCAAAAAAATTAAACTGCTATGACAACTCAGGATACATCGTCTTGGCACCGCAGTAGATACAACAAGACTGGGGTCTTGTTCCATCTGAGGTGGGACCGCAGATGGATTAAGATCATCCTTCATCCATCGTTCATTCTTCTGAATAGAATATTCTTTATTATATACATTATATAAATTACAGGACATGAATTTGAAGATTTTGGAAAGGGTGAAACTATGAACAGTCTTATCGCTAAGTTACGCAAAGATGTCTCCCTGCCAACCCTTTAAGAGAAAACAAGCGTGATGTTATGCAGTTTTCAATTTAAGGCAGCTTAGGTCCATGTACTTAATTTTAATAACGTGGAGCGGGCGATGTGGTAAACGTAATTATTATTTCACCTATAAAAAGGTGTACTTAACTGGTAGTGGAGTAGGGTTTTATCGTACAAGATGAGTTTGTTTTAATTAGGTCACTCTCAGTGGAATGTTTGTTAAGTTGTTATTAGAGCGGAGTATAGTGACTCTAAAGTGGATATGGCTCCCAGCACAGACTCTTGTACACACTCTTATGAAAGATGGAATAGGTATTTTTAAAGAATACGACACCTAGCTTAATATTTTACCTTTATTGGTTCTGAGTAGAATTTAATTGTACAGGTCGAAAACTCCTTTTTAATTTTTTTTAAACATACCTATACTCCGCTGTAACAAGCGGAGTATAAGTGACTCTAAAGGGGATGTGGCTCCAAGCACACGCTTGTACACACACTTATGAAAGATGGAATAGGTATTTTTAAAGAAAACCCACAGACACGTAGCTTGATACTATGTCTTTATTGGTTTTGGCTCTGAGTAGAATTTAATCGTTGAGATCGAAAACTCCTTTTTCTTTTTTTAGCGTACCTACCCATTTAACGTGGTAATGCTGCTAATTTATCTATTGGGACATGTGTTCAGATATTAAACATAATCATAAACTCATACCTCTTCCCGTGCCAAAAACTACAGAAAGTTTTGTAATTTACTACGATTACAGACTTCTTTTGCCTCGTTTACGTTTAGCCTTTTCTCGTAATTTTAACAATATTCACAGTCTTAATCTGTCAAAATTTACACATTTATTTAATTTTCACAGCTGACATTTGTTTTTCGCCGAGAGGAAACTACGACTATATTGTGAACGTTTTAAATTACGAGTATTCTTATTCTGGTCATACAAGTACGCTGGTTGCGATTATATACTACGCACCTAAACTTTGGAATTAAGACGTTTCTACTCACATTTGTGTCCACAATATCTTTTGTTACTCGCCTTTCATTCATCTTCTCAACATGACCAAACCATCCAAGCATACATTTAAAATGTTCGTCACTACAACTTCCTCTAAGCCGGATATTTACCTTCTCACGTCATTTTTCAGCCTATCATTCATTGTCACACCAAACATATTTCGCAACGGAACGCAATTCCACAGCATTTATGCCACTGTCATGTTTATATATATTAACTAATTTTACACGTCGTCGTTAATCTTGTGACTATTTTTGTGGCACAGAGTACACCGTCACAACGGGTTCAGTACCTCAGCTATTTTTGTATCGAAACCAGGAAAGATAACATAAATACAGCGTGCAATGTCTTGTAGGTTAGTATTTTTGTCTTTATGATCTAATAATTTGAACATTCGATTCGAAGAATTTTGGGAAACCACGCGCTTGAAACATGTGCCTTACATCAGCAATATTTCATGCAAATAAAGTAATTTATATCTGATGTTGAGATGAAAGAATTATAACTAAGAAAATAATGAGTTTACTCTGTCCGTAGTAGTATTCATGTATAACGTACTACACTACAGTTTTATTGCTATTAAAATCAAAGAAACAAACATTTTAAATCTTTAAAAAACGAAGTGTGATTTTAAACGGTTTTAAACTAAAAAGACGGTTTCAAACGTTTAATATCCGTTTTATATCTACATACATACATATATTCTAGAAAGGTTCAAAATGTTTGTTTTTTATTTTAATGAATTTTAACTGCATATAAAAGTTCGGCTTCGGCTTCGTGTTGAGCCGTTTTAAACGGATGAAATAAATCATTTTAAAGCGGATTTTGTTTGAAATGGTTTAAGTAGGTATATTTAATTATGACTTTTTCACTTCAATTATAAACTCATCTCGGCAAATGTTCGTCGGTTTTTTAATAAACATAGTTCAGTCAGTACCACTCCAGTTGGGCAGTATATTTGACTTCGTTTAATTGTCACTTAATTCTGTTCAGACTTCTATCGTGCCCGTATATACCTACCCGAAAAACTTCTACGTCGTAGCGTGATAGTTCGTAAACGGCTTTGGGAACCGAATGTCACTTTCAACTTTATCGCAAGCCAAGGCCGTTCTAGTACAGTTTGTTAAAAATGATTGACGTTCATACATTTTGATGCATCAGATTAGATGTATTCACTGTTTGACGTAATAAAACGGAGTGCTTTCAGCTAAAAATAACGCTAAGTTATCATCATAATATTATAGCACATTTATAACATGTAGGAGGACGAGTGTATTTATGTGTCATATTATTTGAATATCCACAATGTAGGACGATCACGAAAGGTAATATCGCACGTCAGACTGACATGACTGTTTATGACGCGAACATGATTCTCTGCTCCAAGTATTAGAAAATGGAGACGGATAGTGAAATTGTACCTACATTTTTTTTGGCTATAAAAGCCCCCTTTTAATATAAAAATAAGGTATTATCAAATAAATCCAAAAATTTTAGCTGGCTGCTAGGGTAGCGGTTGGAAAGATGTACCCTGGCCTCTGAAGCAGGCAAGCGAAGGAACCCTGGTTTTAGTCAGTAAAAGTCAGACACGCCTTTTCGAACAGAGCGGGAGATGATTTGATAGTTTTCCATCTTCAAAAAAAGGACTTTATCGATCGCTTATACATAATTAAGACAAGATTGATAAATTCTAAAACTTGTTTTGCATCCGGTAATACAGCCTAAAACGTAGTAACATAGCATACGTAGCTTACACACCATGTAGCCAATACTGATCAAAATCTGTATTGCCCACAAAGTTTGTTAGAAAAATTTCGAAAATATTCATATAAAAATGCGTTAACGTTCCATTAACCTGAATAAATCAGAGCAGCTTTTGTTCGGAAGCCCTAAATCCGCGGGGTATTGCCAAAGCTAACCATATTTTCCATGGAACATCAATTTAAACTAAGGTTATCCGATCTATTATACTGAAAATAAACAAATTCATAACCGATTATAAACTAAATATTCGTATAATGGTCATAAATTTTAACAGCAGTGCCAATGTGCACGTTATGAGTTGTTGTTGATGGCTTGTGGAATGCGGCATTTTAATGTAGCTATATCACCTCATCTACATTTTATATAAAACACTAAAACGCTAGATAATACGTTTTTTTTATATTTTCATTCCATTTATCCTAATTAGTATTTTTTTTATATAAAAAAATTACTTAATTCAGAAACTTCTAAACAATGTTCAACCTGAAATTTATGGTGCAAAATGCAAACGTTATTTTTCCTTTGTGTACTAATTTGGTTGTAGACTTAAGAAAATTAATTGTGGACGGTTAATTAGTCTTTTGTAAAGGAAATTAGTATCATTATTTAGCGGGCCAACGACGATGAAGAAGTCTTATTGTGTTGCTTGCCAGGTTTCTATCCAAGTACATTTTAGATGAAAAAACATTTTGTTTACTTAATTATGTTTTCAAACTGCAAAAACGAAGACATTTCAAACTATAGGTAAGTATACCATTGATAAATTTCTTGATGTTACGTATTATATTAATGTTAATCTTCGAAGGTATAAACTATTAATCAAAGATTTAATTAGCGACGATTTCACGTACAAATAAGCAAGAAGCCCTTTGAGGATAAATTATTTTAATAGAACTTGGGGTGAACCAATGTTGCGCCCACTATATTTTGGTGGTAGATAAACAATTTGTTTAAGCTAAGATTTTCCTTATTACACAAGCTTAATGTGGAATAATGTTTAATTATGTTGACGAAGTAAATTGCATTAATCAAGTTATTTACCTCTCCTGGCTGTTGTTTAGCCAGTCTCCATATTTACTGAGTATAAGTTGTGAAAAGATTATTATTCTTTTCCAAAGTAGCTTTTTCCATTTGAGTGTTTCTATTTGATACTCTACGGTCGGTATTTCGTTAGAGAGGTGCACTGCTTATTGGAAGATTCGGTGGAAAATCTATGATGACAGTTTAAATACAAATCGTATGTACAATGGGTATTCCTGGACGTGTTTTATAGGATTTAGATGAGGAAAAGTTTAGCTTTCTGATGCCATTATTTTTCTTTTAGCGAAGAATTGTTTACCTTTGTGCAATGTATGTACGATAAATATTTAAAGTGTACCTACTTCTACTACCGCAGTGCACAGACATTTTATCATTCTATAATTGTTCGTGTAAATATTATGGCGAATCACGAATAATATACATCTATTAGTTTATATTTACATAACCTTTCTTTGTTACTTCAATTGCTATCAATTCTTACCTTATATTTTAGGCTGCTCAAGAACCATCCTAAGCATACCTACGTGTATTTCAATAATGTCCGATTTTTGACCGATTTCTGAACGATTTTTGAACTTATTGAAGATTGTTATCAAAAATACAGAATTATATATTCCCAGTAATTTGTTTTAATTATACAGAGTTTAATCCAAAATGCATAGAGGTATTACCTAGATTTGTACATTTTTAGTAGGTTAGACATTATATTGTTTGATGATGACAGATAACAGCATTGTTCTAAGATTGAGCATTGGAAGCTGTTCATAATGTAATTACGAAATTTACTTACGAAATATTAAACTGTATTTCAGAAAGGAATTAACAATAATCTGTGCGCTTATTACTCTGTACATTGGGAATTAGGCAACATAATACAGCATACCTACTGCGAGTGCTTCAATAATTTATGTATGTTAGAACGAAAATAAACAAGTGAGTATGAAAACATTACGAACATTATTTCTAACATCTTAAGGGGCTTCCGTGAGCATAAAGCCGTTTTTATGTTGTTTTTCAGAGCTATCTACTCTTTATCCAAAAGAAATATCAACTTATTAAAAAGACATAAATTTTGGATGGTTGGATTTAAATCATTTATATGGGTGAGAACTTTGTACCCATATGGGTAAAAATGAAAGTCTGAAGTAGATCTGACGATGAAGACCACGTTAGACAGTCGAGGGAATTCCTCAACAATTTACAACAATGAAATTTAACATAGAACAAATACTACCTACTCGTCATGCTTATGCAACAATCAATTAAAATCAAGAGACTGAATTTAAGTTGTGTTATTTCATTGCGTTATTTCTAGCAATGCTCATACTTTCATTATGGTCTCATAGCACAAAATTACGTTGTTTGGTTGCAAACCTTTTCCAAATATGCTGGCGTCAGCATCCAGTCTGACCGGATATTGTATTAGTGAGATGTTTATTCTTTTTCTGCGAAAGGAAGCTTTGTTTAAATAATATTATAGTATGTGTATTTGTTATTTATTTTGATATTCGATAGTTTTTTTTTATTTCTGCGAAAAGACTATTGTTTTGACAAAGTAAGATACAACTTTATCAGGATTTTTGTAACTGACATACAATTTATGTATTGGTTTTATTAAACGAGAATAATAATATAATTTCACAGTTTTGTCTGAGCCCAAAAAAAAAACATCAAATCTTTTTTTTATGTAGGTATCAGTTTAGCAGTAATTTACTTGACTCTGATTACGTTTTTCCTGAAAATAATAAATATTAATAAATTAAACTTTATTATATTATTTTTCTATCCCTTTGACTTAGCTAACTTTCAATCTACAAAACTAGGTATAGGTCTAATCAATACAAATTAAATAAGCCCAAACACGTGACAGTTGCTCCCGATGTGGATTTCCCTTGATTCTCTGTCATCTCATGCATCTGAAGCATGTCTACAATTTTCATTTTCGAGAATCGGCCTAAATTTCTCAGAATTTCCATCATCGATACTGACGTGGTAGCAATGGGATTACCTAGGCAGCATACCCTTTCATATTTATATAAAAGAGTATAATCGTTTCATTAACGATAAAGTTATCAGCGAACACACATAAATCGAATTGAGAACCACCTTTTTGGTAAGTCGCTTAAAAAATAAACACCGCAGAATTTTTATTATGAAATATTATCAACATTTGTTTGAGTTTATAATAACCAAAAGTATTTGGGAGCATCAATAAACAAAAATAAAAGTGCCATGTCTGTTACTTCTATGGTCCATGAATGTAACTTGTATTTGTAAGTACTTCGTTCGCCAGACGGCGCTAGTAATATTTTATTGTAGAGGTGGGGCGCGGTGAAGAGGGAACAAATGCTCAAGGTCATTGGCTCAGGATATGCCCTTAAATATAGTTATTTATTTATATTTAAACTTACACCATATATTATAATGAGAGGAAATTATATTGGACACACACACACACACACATACTTCGAAGAGAAAACTTCTTTAACACCGTTGTGCTTTAAATTTCGATTTTGCTAAAAAGAGACAGACACAAATTCATAAGATTTAACGTGGGAGAAAATGAGCTAGGCAGCTTTATACATTTTAGATTGGTCGTATTAACTTGAAACCAACATTTTTGAAGATTTCTCTTCTACCACGTGAGTATTTACATATAGTATATTCTTCTATACATTTTAAATGCTTGGTTTCTCCCACGACGTAGGTATATTGTTGTAGGTATACTTATTTATTATATTTTTTCTAAAGTCTTTGTCTAAAGTGTGTTGCCAGTGATGACTTACGGAAAGGAAACGTGGTCGCTCACAATGGGCCTCATACGAAAGCTCAGAGTCACACAAAGTGCAATGGAAAGAGCTATGCTCGGAGTTTATCTGCTGCGCGATTGAATCACAAATGAGGAGATCCACAGAAGGGCCCGATGGGGCAGTAAGGTTCTGGTGTGGCGGCCACGTACCGGAAGACATAGCGTAGGGAGGCCCCCAACAAGGTGGACCGATGACCTGGTGAATGTCGCGCGAAGCCGATGGATGCAGGCAGCACAAGATCGGTCAACATGGAAAACCATGGGGGAGGCATTTGTCAGCAGATGTTTTTCTGTTCTTTAGATTGTGGGTAGATTCGCTTAGTTTTGTTTCTATTTCTTTTTTTGTTTCAGTATTTTTTGGATACTTTACTGTTATGAGATTTCAAAATCCGTTTCTGCCTACTTCCAAGGAAAGCTGGCGTAATTTTAATGTCGATAACTTGGTAAGTATTCTTACCTAGATGTACAAATTGAAGAAAAGGAAGGATAAAAGAATAGGTACTTTAAAAGAGACCTATATTAAGCAGTGGACTGATATTCAAATGAGGTTATAAACATGTGGTGATTGCTGCCATACATAATCTGGTTCGCTCAAAAGTACCTACCTCTAATGTATGTAATAATGTATGTATGCAAATTGGCAATGTTCACAAAGTGCTGAAAACAAACTGCCCATGAACATTATATGTCAGCTAGTACCCTGTTAGCCTGTATCTTGTCATTTCCGGGAAAACTTCGTATTTACAGAGCCTTAATTAAGGTCTAATCTTATGAGTAAATACGAACCACGAAGTATGTACATTTACTGCGTGGTATACATCCTACAGTCTTATGTGGGTCATATCTTTTCAGGGGTCCACTGCTGGACTAAGGCCCCAAGGTTTTCCCCACGGATGGCAGACGGGTTTGGGTTGGGGATTATACAGCACAGTAATTTGATATTCCACAGGATAAGCGCTGCTGCCTGCTTCCCTGGTGAGAGTACCCTCAGTTGCATCTTACGACACCCACGGGAGGATATGGGTTGGTGCTATTCTATTCTATAGTCGAAGTATAGAGTGCATGCTTTTCTAATCTATATTGAGTATCGTACACCAAGGCACGCCTTAAAGACTAAGAACTACTAACTTGTTACAACTGGCCCTAGAGGTTACCGATAATCTTAAGCCATAAAGCCTGTTCTGGTTTATAGAAGTAAAAGTTTAGAAGTAGTAAATTAGTTCTTAAGCAGCGAAGCTCAATAAGTATACCTGTTTAGTTTCTTACACCTCATATAAATAGTTATTTCTTTATATCAAGGTAAATCCTGACTATTAATCAAATAATGTTCATGGTATAAGATAAAAGATTTTTTTTAGTAACGATAACTCATATTTTAGATCGCTATTTACATTACCAACACGTTTTAGGTTAATAGCGCATAAACCCTTTTATTCAGAATATTCCTATAAAAACATGAATGCTATGTTAGGTGGAGTAGGATACAAACCCATTAAAAATTGAAAGTATAAGCATTACCGATAACCACGTAAATCGAACTCTTTATTTTGAGAAAAAACTAGCCACTAATTTGAAAAATAAATAAATAAATATGGACAAATCACACAGACTGAGCTAGCCCCAAAGTAAGTTCGAGACTTGTGTTATGGGATACTAACTCAACGATACTATATTTATAATAGATACATCTATAGATAAACATCCAAGACCCAGGCCAATCAGGAGAAGACCGTTTTCCATCATGACCTGGCCGGGGATCGAACCCGGGGCCTCCACGTCGCGGGCAACTGAATTTTTTGGGTTGATAAAGTCGTTAGTTATTTGCAGGATTTCTTCAGTTTACTAACATCGTAGAATAATTTTCCTGGGCTGAACAACGTTTGATACATTTTGTCGAGTCTTCTCGTTGTTAATCCCATAGAGCCTACAGACCTGGCTGACTAAATCATATCAAGATCTGACTTACCTATGGAGTCAAAATGATATGGCTGGTCGAGCTATGCTTGGAATATCTCTGTGGTATGAAATCCGGAACGAAATAAATTGGCAAAGTTGTTCGCGTAGCTTACTTATTACCTTTAGCAGTGCACCGATGATCGTTTGGTTAGGTATGTTCTTGTGAGGAGACCGCGAATCGGTAAACGCATGAGGTAGGACCCTTTTGAGAGTTGCTGGAAGCAGCTGAATGAGAGTTGCAAAGTTTCGAGCTGAATGCTGTCCAAATTAGTGAAGCAGCAGTGGATTTATTTAAGCTAATGATGATGAGCCAATTGCAGGCATCTGTGAAAAAAATACTGCCGCCAATATATTCCTTACAAATAGTTTGATGTTATTTCCAAATTATTAATTTCTTGCAGAAACACTTTTACAAGTCGTTTTTTTTTTTTAAACTAGATATATTCGTTTCCTATCGTAGTACGGGCGACAGCAGGTCAAGCTACCCCAAACTGTGAGATATTCCCCATTAACCTTGAGCCTTAATGTTTTAGAGAAAAAGTTGAAAATCTAATAAGGAACTCTGACAGATTATATACTTTGGTAAAAAGGGTCGAAACAAACTCAAAGGTCACAGCCTCTTTTAAAGTACAGACATAATCGTGATCAGATCTTGTGAGAGAGTCTTTTGAAAAAAGAACCAAACACGTATTGAGTGAACCTGTCCAGTCAGTGCTCGCATTTGTCAAACATATTGCAGCTCAAATCAAAACTTAGGGAGCCCAGTGATTCGACGAACAATACAAAGGATATTGGGGTAGATGAAACAAATTACTCAAACTGCCAGACCATGACAAAAAGTAACAACACAGAGAAAATAAAAATAAATAAAACGACCCGCAATCGTCTTCACATTCACAATAAATAAACGAATACTTTACGAAGTAAGCGAATGCCATAGTACATATAAGTACAATGTTATTTTTACTTTATACGAAACCTGCCCCCTAATCGGCGAACAAATTTTTGTCAAATGATTGCGACTAGTTGGGATCAGTTGGGATCGTTTAGACCGCTCATTGGTCCGTTCGGTCCAAACGATCCCAACTAGTCAAAATCATTTGACAAAAATGTATTTGCCGATTAGGGGCCTGAATATAGTTTGTTCAGAATAAGCAACTGAATTGACTTCAATCATTTTTACACCATGTTATATTTTTTCCCGTGTCTACCCATTATAGCAGAACTTTTTACGTCATAATTTTATTTTGCATAGCAACGGATAGCATAAACCTCTTTTCGCAGAAAATCGTTTGGCATACACTCATTTACTATACACCGAAACCCATAATTTTGTAAGTCACAATCATCTTTAGGCATAATTTTCATATCCATAATAATCAATAAGTATAACCATCATACCGAAGAAATATCACAACTAGAACCACCTTTTGGCATATATTTTATATCCATAATAATCAAAAGTAGAATCATCATATCATAGCAGGCATGCAGCAAGCAAGCATGCAGCATACAAGCATGCAACATGCAGAAAGCATGCAACATACAGCAGGCATTGCTTCTGTCACAGCGCCGGCGCTGCAGGGCTCCGGCGGTCCCACGCGAGCTAATCGTAGCAGATGGTTTTACGCCCACCACCGCAGCTTCGCCTTGCTGGCCGGCCAGCCTCAGCCGTGGCGGTGTGCGTTAAAACCACCTGCTCCTCAGCTTGCGGGCCGCCTCGCCCCTCCGCGCCTTTGCGGGTTTAGATTACACTCTAGTGGTAGGACAGACAAGACTACGAGAAGTCTGTTTTGCCGCGATTCATTTCTGTCGCTAACTTTTGTAGCCCACCATAGTATTTTTTTAAAAGAATATTTTTTCTATTTTTTTTTTTTTTTTTTTGAATTGGTCTAAGAAAATTATTTGTATTGAAATTCTGTGATCTTCGTAGTATGCTAAGTCAAATTATGCCAAATAATCGGCGCTCTAAATAAACGTTATGCTAAACGAATTTATGCAAAATTATAACTCTCACAAAAGTAATTATGCCCAATACAATTCCGCCATCTTAAAAGTATCCCATTTTAAATTCGGACATAAAAACATTAGGCCAAAAAAAAAATTATATTAAATATTTTTTATACCTTAACAATGTTCGTTTTAAAAGTGTATGTCAATTGAATTATGCTAAATAAGTTTCGGAGCAACAAGTTTCTGCCAGATAGAGGGCACCCACTTTTCCCAAATACATTTAGAAATTGTTACAGTGTGGTTACCGAGCGCACAACACAGCTGATGGTAAATCATAAATCATATTTTTGTTGGAACGACCAAGTAAGATAACAAGCTCATAACTTTGTTGTTTTTCATGATATCTTTTTGAAATTTTGTACATAGATTCTTTACTTAAAAATACTGGACACGTGCTTCGGGTTTCGCATAAAAAAAAAACGTTGTATCAATGTTAAAGTGTATATAAAAATAAAAATAAATAAAAAAATATGGACATAATTTTTAAAGACCATGTAGATTGGTGTCTGAAACGGTCTTTTGAGGAAAGAACCACAGAAATTGGGTGGACCTGTAAAATTGGTGCACGTATCTGTTAAACATCGTACAGCTCAACTGCAGTTTCGGTTTGCGTGCAGCTACTTATTATATAAACATACATGAAACACCATATATTATTATAGAATATATGAATATTACAGACAAGACCACGTACATAAGTACTAAGTAAGTTCAAGGACATTAATAACATGTTATTGGCCTGGGAGTTCTATTTCACAAGCATACAACTCCGCCTTACCCTCATATGTACTTGATTATGTACTTTTGTTGGAAATCCTCCTCGGATATCCTCCTCAGAAGGGATCTGCTGGACTCGTCAGAAGGACTTATTCATAGAAGCTTTATTGGATATTTTATTAAGGCCAGTGATAACATCTGTAATAGACGGACGAGGCCTTTTTTACTCGTATGTGATGAATGAAATAATGACTTTCAAGGTAAGTTTTGTGAAAAAAACTTCAAAGCTGCGAAAGAGAAATATAAGACAAAAGGCAGCTGTCAAAAGCTCGAAGACGACGATAAATCTGCTCAATTAAAAGTTATAAACCTGTTTGAAATCCAATAATTGTACAAAACACATTAAATTTAGAATTATTGCACATAAAATCAAATATTTTTCATAAAATATGTTCAACTGAACAACAGTAAAATACATTCAGAGGCGGACCGATATTGAAAAATTCCGCTCATACATTTGAATGGAGCTCGTACCTACATGAGAAAGAAAACAATTGAATAACTTGGTGCGTATCTTTATTTGGTGGGAATACCTTCTTGACTATATGGAAACTCGATGTACTTAGATGTGTAGGTAGATAGCAACTTGCGCCTGTAATTGGTGAAATATGAAACGTATGGTTTAAGTTTAGTTACGCGACCCACGAGTTATAATCAATAGGTCATGTTTACTAGGTAATAACCAAACCGTGTTGGTTGTTTTGCGAGTCATCGCTTTCTATTTACTGGTTCTATACAACGTATTTTTTTGTTTATGCATAACCTTAATATAGTTTGTTCAGAATAAGCAACTGAATCGATTTCAATCAGTTTTACACCATGTTATATATTTTCCCAAATACATTTAAAGTGAGATCGCAGTGGTTAGCGAGCGGTTACGATAGATCACAGCTGACGCCAGAGGTCAACACCCGCGCTCGCCCGCCTGTACGGATCTTTTTTTTTTGTTGGGATGGGAAATCATCAAATGACTTCTCCCGCTCTGGGCGGAGCGGAAGGGCGTGTCAGACTTTTACTGACTAAAACCCACCCGTGTTTCTTCACTGGCCTGTGCGACGGCCAGGGCCACGGTTTCTTGTTTAACCAACTCGCAACCCCGACCCAGGAGGCATCGGTCTTCGTGGACCCCGTCAGGATGTGTTGACATCTCTTTGAGGCGCGCGTGAAACACGACCTGCCGTCGACTCGGGCCTGGTCCTTACCGGGCGGCGAGCTGCCCACTGCTCACCGCCCGCAGGCCCGCGCCTTTGGTGGGTGGGAGTTAGGTGTCGTCTCCCGACCAGGGCGTCTTCTGCGGCGGCTAGTGGCGTGAGGGCGCGTACGGACCTTTGACTATATTTTTGTTGGAACAACCAACTAGAATAGCAATTTCATAACTTAGTGGTTTTTCATATAGATGTATAGATTGTTTACTTAAAAATACTGGACACGTATTTCGGGTGTCGCATAAACTAAAAATAATGCTGCACGTGCCACCACAATTTGGTATTGATAATACTTTAAATAATATGCTCGCAGTTACCTTGCATTTCTAAAGCAACTAGTTACAATCTTTCATTAAGTGTAAGTGTTTATTAATCAATTAACATTATTGTTTATTTTCGCCTATTTCCATCAATGACGGCCCATTACCCTGTCAATCACTACTGGAAACAAGTTACACTGAACCGTGATCAGCGATGAGAAAACAAGTAATCAATACATCAATTTAATAAAATGTAATATCCATTACAGCATCAAGTGTAAACTTCATTGAAAATTAATTAGCCATTGATTTCTGGCGATGTTTTCGATTCAACGAGCCGTAAACTTCAGCATGCCGCAACTAATTAAAGTGGTTGGCGCAGCCTTATACATACACAATAATTTGCAGGCATTTCTAACTAATGCAGGGAATTTCAGCCGTACTAACTCTGAACTGCTACTGAAATGCTACACGGACAATTTAACACTAACATTAGTAAGTTTTCCGAGCCGGTCATAGTTTTGCTTCGCTTTGCACGTGTCAGAAACAACTTGTAACTCTAAATTGGATTCAATTCATCCAGATAACGATTATGTTTTCGTATTTCGAGATAAATTATTTACAATTTCATTTACCTGCGTGTAATTTCCGAATTTTATTTTCAATATTCCAGCCAGTAAGTATTGAATAAAATTAAAACATGTCAGTCGCACATGGTCATGTCGGAGTGAAAAAGTAGCTTCAATTTATTTTTGCGGGAACCATTCATAAATCACTTTAGTCATTAATCAATCATCGACCGGATTCGCAGTGAGTGTAAGTAAGATGAAAGGAAACAAATCGAAATAACTCTAGAAATGGATTCAAGGGACTCTTGAATAATTCCCAGCTGGATAATACATAGCGACTAATGTAATGTCTCTGTAAGTCCTTTCAAATTCGTTTGCCGGCGGCGCGTCCCGAATCTCTCTTAAACCCTCAATGCAAGCTTTGTGAGTTTTCCATCACATAATGTTCGTAGATAGCACGCAGTTATTTTCATTATCTACCTATCTCTTTCTGGGAACAGGTATTTCATGTCATAAAAACAGAACTTTACGGGTAATTCAGGTAAACGATCGACTTGTTTCAGATGCCAAACTGAGTAAACATAAGATAACAGCGTTATAACCACTACTCCTACACCTACAGCTACATTGGCAAATTCAATGAGATCATATCGAGTAAGTAAATTGTACCTACTAAACTTCATAATCCGAGTAATCAATATTGATCAAAGTATAATTCTTAAGTTCATGCAGAATATTTTGATGAATATTGATTGAGGTCTTTCCATTTTGAAGGCAAAATTTATTTTGATCCCATGTCAATAAAGACCTGAAGATAATAACTGACAGCTAACTAAAATATAAGGTATAAAAAAAAATAATACAAGGAAAAACAACAGGTTTGAGGAACACCAATCCTATGTCAGAGGCCGATCCCCGGTGATCTTTAGTAAAATATATATATATTGAAGGATTTAAAGGGTTCCCATTAGAAACCATCGTAATATCGAAACTACTAATTTTGATAATATTTTTAGAAGATCTTTGCAACGATGCTTGGTCACCGAAAAGAACCAATTATATTACTAACAATATTTAGTAAGTAATCCGTCATAGCTAAGAGTAGCAATCGGTACATTGTTTTTGTTACACATTTTAGAACTTAAGTCTCCGTTCTATCTCTTCTCCTGACACATATTTCTTTAGGTAAACATACCAAAATATAGAATGTATGATCTGCCTAAAAAAAGTAAAAAGAATTGGATAGTAAATTTAGGAGCCGTGTTTTATAACCACATAACATCCGTTATTTATGGTCAGAATACATACGAAACGAAAATGTCAACGGTATTCATCTTCATGACTTGGAAATATTTGCTGTGTAGGAAATTGTCCCTACACTATTTTATTAAAGTGCTATATTTAGCATCAATTTGTGCGCCAAGTGGGAGTCGATAGATGTCGAATGTCTTCAAATTTTCTCGATGTTTTCCTTCACAGTTTTGAGAGCAGTGATGTAATTATTTGCACAAAATAAAGCGAAATCTACAACTCATTATTCATGACTCATTACCGTTACCGCTGGGCCCACTGCTCATTCATTTCTAGGTGATAACCAGATACCTATACAGTATGTTAAGAAAACCCTGTCCGACCCGTGAAGGTGTTATTAGGTATCGATAACTGATTCTACTAATGGATACAAAACCGGGCTAAACTTAAAAAAAATGCCTCTAAAAAAATAAATATTATTTCGCAAAAAGAGGTAACTTAATAAATGTGCGTAAGCACCCTTCCGCGGGCGGCGGGCGGCAGGACACGTGGCACGTGGTCGCATTGCTATTCGCTCATAATAATACCGGTGTTGTCACTTTATTAAAAATTACCAAATTTCGGGGAAGTTGGAATTAATTCGCGGGAAAAAAAGATTATTTCAAAATTCATTTGTATTGGTACTATGATGATTACGTAAAATTTTATATTATATTTGGTCATGTGTTTACCTAACCTTTATTATCCTTATGGGTCGGACAGGGTTTTCTTAACATACTGTACCTATATATGTTTTAAACTATATCCAAATGTAAAAAATACTGTAAAAAGGCAGACTTAATACTGGAAGCATCAGGGATATTACAGAATTATAATCATCAAAGAGTTCTCGTGCATTAATTCCAAACTGAAAAAGAACTAAGTGAAATGTAATGCTCAGTGTTCGACGGTCATAACCATCTATATTATGTAGGTATACTTAATCCTCGCATAGTAGAGCGCCTGGCAGCTTCGTGATGACCTATTTCTCCAAGTTTAAAACTTACAACTTATGCTGTATTACAAAAGTTAATCATTTCTGGTTTTCTTCTCTTTTCATATTTATTCGCTCATTTTGAATAATTCTAGATGAGAACTATGCTTTTTAATCATTTCCTTTATTTTATTTTGTTAGATAATGGAATATATATAATAAGGGGTGTCTCTGACATCGACGCACAAACGAGTACCATGGATCCCAGTACATGATTCTGAACCCCCTAGTGGTGGAATTTTTCGTCGGTTTTTTCCTGATTTAAAAAAAATAATATGCAGTTTTTTTTCCACTTTAAACCGTTCATAATTGCTATACTTTTATAACACAATAAGATTTTAAAATAAAACTCGAAAAACTATCCTATCAGCTGATTTAATAGAGTTCACATCAGGGGTCAACGTCATACCCACAAACACGCGCGGCAGCACGCTTGCAACGTTCAAAGGCCGGGCCGACACATTTTTTTAAAGACTGTGATTTCTGTAACCGCTCATTAACGATATAATTGACTATCATAATTTTATTAGTGGCATGCGGTGTAGCCTTTTCGCGAAGTTTGCGTTACGATGTCAGATACATCCTGTATGTATATTCGTAGACATAAGTCACTTGATAACCAATTTTACCATAAGAGATGGACTCAAAAAGAACTGCTCATTAACAGCTTTTAAGAGATATAAATGGAATGAGAGTAGAGGCCGTTGCCTTTCAGAGGGACATCACAGGCTTTTATTTACAAAACCAGTTACCAACGGTTTTCGTATTTCCCAAGAGACGGGTTGTGGAGGTCAAATAAACTGTAGCCACATGAAAAATACAGTTTTCAGCTGAATATTTGTATTTTATATGGCTTCTGGTTAAATTAGAAACCGACATTAACATAGTTTGGGAAGTTTACGCAGATGTTGGGATATACAATATACATAGGTCTGTAATGTATATGGGAAACAA
The DNA here is from genome assembly GCA_037179545.1 of Sesamia inferens. Lineage (NCBI taxonomy): Eukaryota > Metazoa > Arthropoda > Insecta > Lepidoptera > Noctuidae > Sesamia > Sesamia inferens. The sequence continues at coordinate 20,419,624 of CM073931.1, forward strand.
TAAAATGCAGATCAGTTTCCGTATTGTTTGTACGTACATAATTTACCGTAAGCTTTGTACAGGAGCTTTGCGACGCCGCGCTGTTGCTGCTATTCTTTGATCTCAATCCACCGCTTCTAGCCGCACATAGAAACAATTTAAATCTTCATGCTCGATTGAATAGCGCTGAACGTTAAGCTCGTAATCTGCGCCCTTTATTAGGAATAACTTTTTATTGCAAACAAGAAACTTCATTGTTTGTTGCGTGGCAAATCCACGCAACAAACAATGAAGTTTCTTGTTTTACTTTTTTAATTTTATTGTTTCAAGTGTCCTTTATGCTTTTGGGCGGATATCGAACAAATCTCATTATGCATTAACATAATATATCATTTGAATGTCTAGTATTGTTCTTGTATTCGCCATTGTGTTATCTACACATTTAGACGTTTATTATACTCAATACAATGAAACCTTATATTTTTGGAACGTAAATAATATAATACGGGATCTTAAATACGCACCTACTTGTTATTTTAAACATAGTCAGTAAAATATCACGTTCATTTCATAATTAGAGTAGATTCTTGTATTTCAGTAGCAAGTACTCAGCCGTAAGTAGCGCGAGTGATACAAAACAGAAATAACAAGTGACGGCGCGCTATTTTTAATAACTTGCTCAGAATGCATAAGTTCTCATTTGATATTCCTTCTACGTGCTGTGGTGAATAATTATGAGATCTCCCTTTCTGATCTCGACTACCGGACGACGACTACTGGATAATACATCATTTCGCACTTTTGTAAGTGATATGTATTATGCTGTTAAAATATGGGTCCTTTTGATATAAAACTGTATTTCCTTCATGTCTGTGAAAGTTTTCTTAGAAACTCATACGACTCTTTATGATTTACGAGCTCGAATTTGTACACTTGGTTGTTTTCTCTTCTCTCTTCGAACTTCATTTCTTTACCTTGACTCGTGGCACTGTAACCAATATTTTAATATTTCTTTATGTAAACTTTCTGAGAAATCACTCAGCAAAGTATGTATATGTTTGAGGACTGATAAATGGGAATAGGGAAGCATTTACATTATCAAAGGTTGCTATCAATAAGTAGTTGTTCACAGAACATCTGGTTGGAAGTAATAGATTGTTTGACTTTTGCCATGTGTAATTGAACTGTATCTTAAATACAGAGTTTCGTAATTAAGCGATTACGGTAAAGCGCTCTCAAGGGCTTCAAGATCAACTTCGTAATAACATTGGTTTAATTTTGATAGGTAAGTTAAGTTAATATTAATAAGGGTGTAGGTAATGTAGACTCGTACATCATTATAATTAATAATGGCATAGTTGCTTATGGTTTAAAGAGGATATGAAATAACAGCCTAGGTACGGGTCGATCGATCAGGTTAAGCTATGCTTGCCGCCGTTTGTCCGTGGATGGGTTCCGATCTTTACATACCAAGACCGCTTCTGTGTGCTGTTAGAGAGGATCTATAACAGCACACAGTGTATAAAGGCAGGGATAGCGGTCTGTTATTTTTAGCTGACTAGATGTCCAAAGTCTTTCAAAAGTATGCATTTTTCCAGGCCACTAAAGTTGGCAAATTTCAACTGACAACCTAAACCTAAATTTATAATGAAGTCTAAAAGAACATCAGCCTATGCTTATTGTATTTAGTAATAACTAAATACATTTACGCGGTGCTGTGGTGACTGGTGAGTTCAGGTTTCGCCTTTAAAAAGGAATGTTCGAAGAGACCTGAGTCTCCAGGTCCTCCTGCCTGCAAATATACTGCTCGCTGAACCACTGCTACTGCCTGAACCCATCCAGGGATACCTTCTTCTGCTACTGCTGCTGCCTGTGCCCATTCAGGAGCGTTCCTTCCCATTTCCGGAACACTGAGCCGCTGCTGCCTGAGTCCATTCCTTGCCGGATCCACATAGTGCCTGTCGGCTGGCCAACTCATTCAATTTTTTAAACTAATGATGCAGATTTGTTCTGTTATTGATTCTGAGCCAACCATTTATAAGCGCACTAGAAAAAAAAAATCCCTGTATATGTTGCCAGGTACATTTTAATTACTATGGACACTTTGTAGAAAGAGTTGATTATATCGCAAAAGAAGCACGATTTCACTCTAACGAATCACACACACTTTAGGTATATCTTGTCTATAAAGTCGTGAAAATAGATGTTGAACTAACAATTTTAAAAGTAGGGCAACACTATATCTTAGTAGGTACCTACAAGTATATCGAATGTCATCAGCAGTCATCGATTTGTTTTGTGACTTGTTATTTATTGAAATTTATTAATTTTCAATTCTATTTCGACAAAACATCCCAGAAATGTGTTAAATATGAGAAAAACAAACCGGGGTGGAGGTCGGGAAATTATTTTTAAAGTTTATCATTAATGTTTGTTAGTAGGTACACCAAGCTGGACAAATTTTATCAAATATGGATAATATTTATGCTTAAACAGTTGCTAAAACAGGTATCTAATCATGTTACTGTTTCTTTTTATCTACTAGAAGTTCCAAATTTACTAAGCAAACGATTTTAAGACTACAATAAGGATTGTTTACATTGCGCATTTATAGGTTAAAATGCAAGTATAAGCAGGCCATATTGTAGTGCGTTTTGATATTTTAGGTTCTTTAATTTACCGCTGATTTTAAAAATGAATTATGTCATGTTGGGAATTAAAATTGGTGCTATCCATCTTCTGATAGAATAGAAATTACATATTATTAATTTTAATCTTTCAGGATAATGTGAGCATAAACCCTTTATCAAGTTATATGAGTTAGTTATTCGCTTAAGTGAAGATAACAGGCTGATGATAGCAGTAGCGGAGACGTTATTAGTGACGCAGCTGACAATGAAATTACTTTTTAACGAAGAATATTTGAAATCAGATGCTGAAATCAATTATTATGTTTTGGAATACTTTTCATTGGTAAAATCACGTTAAAACATATAATAATAAATATGTATGATTCTATTTTTTGTTTTACTCATTTTATTTAAACGCCAGAGACCATAGATTTGTGGTTTCATTAAAACCAATTTTGGTTCTAGTACAAAATAATGTGCTAGTATCAAAATGATTTCAATCTCTTTAACAGGGTTACTATATGCACGACCGCAGCGCCCTCATTAATTTTCTCGACTTTATAGACAGACTATACACGACTCGAAGATGCGAAACTCATTTATGGGATAGCTGAAAAGTTCATAAAACAAACCCGTGTTTGTTTTATGAACTTTTCTGCTGAGGCCCCGTGGCCTCGAACATTGGCAATTAATGAAGCACACGTCGTTCGACTGTCTGCATCTACACCAAGTCCAACAAGTACGTGATATTATTATCATGTAGCTGCTACTCAACCGTACTCACAAAAACAATACGGCGCAAAACAGAAATAAATAAAAGTGCCAATCACAAGCTATGAAATATCGGAACATTGATCGCGGAGGAATTAATTTAAACAGTGTCAGACGAACAGAAACATTTATTTTCTTGTAAAGCTATAATGTTTATATTAAAGTAATTGCCCACATATATTTTCAGCGGCTGGAGCTCAGTGTACAGAGTAATGTCTCGGTTGTTTTAGATTTTCACACAATTTCTGGCAGATTTTGCCATTTGTTTTAAATACTAAGAAATGTTGTGTTTATTTTCGCGGAGATAAGACTTATTCTATTCAATCTTGGTTTTAAGAGTTTTTGAGACTTTGCCAAATTACTGTTCTATTTTTCACATTACCAGAGGGCTGGTTTATTTTTTGGGCAAAGAATCAGCACCCTAATTGCGTACCACACTATCGATCTTAATCTGAAAGATATTGCTGATCCATTACTTCGTAAGTTGAAAAAATGTGTCTGCTCAACAACATAAACGCCGCATTGAATGTTGCAGAACTGTCAAAACAAAACCAATTACGTCTGACAGCACATTAAAAATTACCCTGCTGCATTTCCTTTAACGTGGAAATGCTGCAAGATTTTCGGGTACTTTTGATGTTCACAATGATGCGGACGAATTTTTCATTTCAATTCATTCCCTATTTATCTTTACATTTTATATGCTTGTACATTTCATTAAGTTTATAATTATTTTATGACTTTTAAATTCGTTAAGACTTTTAAATTATTTAAATATTAAAAACAAACACAATATTAGTTGTACGACGAATCGTACCGTACTTATAATGATTTTATTAGAAGTCGAAGAAAACTTCTGAACGTTATTTCAGAAGTTGTCTTCGTGTAGCGACACAGGGGAGGCATTAAATATGTACCTAGGTACTAATGTTCGTAAGACAAAACTTAAGTTTATGTTAAATATTAAAAAAAGAAACTACAATTGCGAGGCGAGGGTAGGTAAGAATTTGATTTATTGGTAAGATTTTCCCTAGAAAAGCTTTTAATAATTCAAAATGGTCCTTCTGAGTTCTGAAAAGGTTTATTTGGCTATTGAGAAATTTTATCCTCAGATTTGGTATTTAATAATAATCCAATTTATTCAAAGTTTTAATTGGCTCGAATGGTATTTTGATTTTAAAACACCGGTAAGCGTACACCTGTTCAGTTTCCAAGGTAAACGTAGTTTGTAAATATTTTCTTATTTATAAATGGGGTAGGCGTGAATGTATTGTACACCTAATGCATTATTTGTGCTATTGTTTCAATAATAATTCATGAAACTAACCTTGCTCCCGCGCTCTTTACAGCTGGCATAATACGTGCAGACTGGTAGGCCCAAACAAACAGAATCTAGACCCTCAAGCGTAGAATATATTTGTCGGTTTCGTACCTTAGAAGACGTAAAACCTTCAAAATATTTTCATTTCAAGATAAGGTAACGAATGTAAGAAACTCTGTATAATGCTTTCTATTTCATTCTCTCCTACGTTAAGTCTTATGAATTTATGTGTTTTTCTCTCTTCGTGTGCGTGTCATCGCACACTCGCTTTTTCGTTTCATCGACTCTCAAATCAGAACGATGCTCACCAAGTTTTTAGTTAAAAAAAAATATCGTTTGTTTCACAGACCCATGTGGTTTAAATCTATGGCAGAGCCATTTTTGTAAACTAACCGACGAAAAATTTCAAGAGGTTTCCAAATCACATATTGAGTCCTTGGTGCGCTGTTGTTCTTGCCACCTTATACACTCATTGAAAATTACGTCTATCGTCACAAAGACATAATGTAATCTCTTAGTATTTAGATAATCTTACCTTTTCTTGATTTGTATGTTATTTACCAAAGAAACAACATAGAAGCTCGTGTCCTTGTCCCTAAAGCCTATTGACAGAATAATTAGTTACCTCCAAATAGGTATTAGTCTGTTAGACTCAATACTATTAACAAAGAGGATAGTAGTGAGTAGGTACCTTCGAGAGAGGAGTTATTTATCTCAAAGAAAAATAATGTATTTTCTCTGTGGACTGTCGGTACATTTTAGGGGCACTCGTTCTAACCTAATTTCAAGAAAGTAATGGATAACGACGTAGTGATTTACTTTAGCACAGCCATTCAAGCATTTCACTTCCGAATTCTTCTTAACTGCACCGATTTATTTGAATTTTTGATACATGGCAGGTCAAAAAGGTCCCGGGAAGAAGTCATTCCTTCTCAGGGGTGAAAAATTTTTCATCCAAAATAAACCCAAAATCGATAGTTGAGCAAATTTAAAGTAAAACTGTCATTTGAAGTTTTTTCCCCAGATCAGTTAATTAAGATAAGCTTAATTGTAAATTTTCGAGAAATTCGGTGCAGTTAAGAAGAATTGGAAGGTTTCACATTATTTTGAGCTTAAATACCTGTAGGTAATAGTTGTTCATACACGTGTGGCACGTGAGACAACTGCATTCATTGACAATGTGCCGCTCTTGTATTGTGCTCAAATACACCAGCGGTCGTAATTGACGGCAGTCGGCGATCAATCGACGGCAATAGTCGACACAGCTGCCTCTCTCATCCACGCGTGTCACTCGTATGTATAAACAATAATATAATTTGCACACTCAGTGGTTTCCTCCCATAGTAGGTAACTATCACCAACATATAATTTACATTTTGTTTGTAGGACAGAAATAACTTTTAGAAGTAAATGTTTTTAATTTTTTTGTTTCATGCTTTCATGTGTTTTATTTCTGTACTATCATCATCATCATCATCATCATTTCAGCCGAAAGACGTCCACTGCTGGACATAGGCCTCCCCCAAGGTTCTCCACGACGACCGGTCCTGCGCCTCCCGCATCCAGCGGTTTCCCGCGACCTTCACCAGGTCGTCGGTCCACCTTGTCGGGGGCCTACCCACGCTACGTCTTCCGGTGCGTGGTCGCCACTCGAGAACCCGTCGGCCCCATCGGGCATCGGTCCTACGGGCAATGTGTCCAGCCCATTGCCACTTCAGTGTTGCAATTCTTCGGGCTATGTCGGTTACTCTCGTTCTTCTGCGGATCTCCTCATTCCTGATTCGATCGCGCAGTGAAACCCCAAGCATAGCCCTCTCCATTGCCCTTTGAGCGACTTTGAGCCTTCTTATAAGGCCCATTGTTAGCGACCACGTCTCAATTCCATAAGTCATCACTGGCAACACACACTGGTCGAAGACTTTTGTCTTGAGACACTGCGGTATTTCGGACGGTGCGGTGTTTCTGTACTATAACAGAAATAAATCACAAGAGAGCCTTAGAGAAGCGTACGAATTTAGTAGTCGACTGTTTTACAGACATGAAGTTCCTAAAAGAACGGGTGAATTATATAACCGAATGTTATTTTACTGTCAAGATCCACAGCTAACAGTTAGCCTACCGTCAAATAACAATGTTCTTCAAATATCTAAAATATCAGTTTCCTAGAATCCTTCATGCTGATATACGAGCCTGTTCCAATTTATTCAAGCCTCGTACATATCGTCTGAGCTAACAAGGATTATCATATCATGTGATATTTTACCAATATTTGTGAAATTGCTTATCATGTGGGTTTTACCGATTTATATTCCTTTTGTTGAGTCTTATATTTTGTTTTTATAACAAAATACACACGTAAACATTTTGTTCTAAAATCTATTTTAATAATGTTCACAGTCAGATCTCATTTTGCATCTGTCAAATAATATATCAAATTAGTTTACATTTTGACATTTATTGTAATAATAAACTAGTGCTTCACCGCAATCCCGCCTGATGGTAAGCAGTGATGCAATCATGTTCATCAAACAAAGCGCAGTCGACGACATAACTCAGAGGGATAGGAAGTCAAAAAGCCACCCAGTCAGGCCAGGGGAAATGCCGTACACTGGAAGCTTACTCAAAAAGCCAGCGTGCCATACCCGGTCGAAGACCTTCGAGATATCTAGGGAGATGGCAATCGCTTCCCCATATTTGTCGAGAGCCTTACCCCACAATTGAGTGGCAAGTCCCCAGTTGACCAATTCCGGCGAAATCCGTGCTGTCGGTTACTGAGAAGATCGTTACCTTCCATGTATGCGTACAGGCGCTAGTTCAATACACGCTCCATGATCTTGCAGACTATGGAGGTTATGGAAATCGGCCGATAGTAGGTAGGATCGGCACGAATCGGTTGCACGTTGGCTATCTTCCAGGATTGGGCACTATACCAGTCTTAAATGAGAGGCGATACAAGCACGCCAACACAGGAGACAACTGGGGCACACAAGCCTTGACAACATCATCATCATCATAGCGTCAATCCCAGTCGCATCTGAAGCTTTTTTTTAGCTTTGGAGTCATGGGTCCGTTTTAGCAGTCTAACTGCTGATTTTGGCTAAACTGCGATATTTTCCGTGAAGCGACTGCCTTCTGACCTCCACAACCCGAAGGCGATATCGAAATATTGCAGTTAGACCCATTATTGGACTTTTGAGGGCTCCAAAAACCCATAATGACTGCCACTAGATGTTCGTATAGCAACCGGGACCAAGGCTTAACGTGCTTTCCGAGGCACGACCAGACCAGTGCAAATATTAATATTCATGTATACAAATATTTGCGCAGCGCGGGGATCGAACGCGCCTCCTTGCGCAGCGGCCGCGTTCGCTTGCTTGGCTCGCAGCTTGAGAACCTGCGCCTGAGAACAATCGCTGGTATACCACTAGCCATTCACGTCCAGACGACACACGATACAATACTCTCAGAACCTCTTTGTTCCTAATGTGAACCTCGGGCATTGAGGTGTCGCAATAAGGCGAATTCGGTGCAGTAGCATTGCTAGTATCCAGACGTGAATTATAGTCAAAGAGAGTTTCTGACATTTGTATGTCGCCGAAATCAGATTGAGACTAGATTTTGTGAGTTTTAAATTAGAGGAATTGGATTCCAGATGCTACTAGTGACGTCGTCCGCGTGGAATTCGAAAACTAGTTGGGAAAACAAAAAACTTCCTATTGTATCAGAGTTTATAAGTTTCAGCCAGTATTTTATTATTAAAAAAAAAGTTTGCATGAAAAAAAACATCGTGTTTAGGGTTAAAAGTCCGCATCGTGTAATTATTTATCTGTGAACCAAAGGAGTTGTTAAAAACGTGTATGATTTAGATTTATTATTTATTGCGTAATTTCTATAGTAGCTTTATTTAAAAGTGTATCGAAAGAAAATGCTTGACTACTTTTGTTGGAAATTTATAATCAACAAACTTTTTCCATAACCGTCAGCTTTGTCGGCTACATTTGTTTGAGTTAGTCAACAACTTGTCCTCAATATTGAAATAAGAAATTGAGGAAATTTCCTTTCGTGACTCCACTTTAGCAGTCAATCGTATTGAAATTGAAATGCTAAAGTCTACCACGAAATCTACAATAGGCCATTGAGCAAATCTTGAAACAAATTCAATTCTAATAAATTATCCAAGTTGAGTGAATACATTAATTTTGTGTTAAGAACTTCCTCTTCCTTTGCTCTATTTTACTTTGAAATGAATAACAAGTAATAAATAAAAAGCAAACTGATGTCATTTTTTTGCTGACAGCTCATTATAAGCCACCATCCCCTGCCGCTTGGATGTCAGTTGACCTCATCTAGCTCTCGTTTCAATTTACTTGTGAAATATTTATGTCCATTTAGACGCACGCCATGTGTAGACCTTTCGCTAAGCAGTTTCTCATAAATGATTTAACGAAATAACAAATTTAAAGTGTTAATAAATGAGTTTATTTTTCCTTCCAATAATATATCTAACACGTTCGTGTCATCAGTCATTTACGATTCAGGAGAATATGTGTCCATTCTTTGATTGCCTGGAAGAAATTGCATTAGCAATAAGACCGCCCTTTGTTGTGTTGAATGTATTTTGAATCAATGTATGTGTGTGGAGGCATGAGGAACAGGGAGTAAAGTTAACTCATCATCCATAGAAAAGGGAGAATCCTCCGACCAGACGGGTGTTATGTCTGGCGGGCACTTGCTCAATGCTTGAAATTGGGAAGTTGTATGTATGTTAGTTGCACGGTAAACTCTGATTGCGAGATGTAGAATTCGTGTGACGTCAGTATGACGCGTTGTTTTATGTGGCGTTTGTAGATACCGCTACATATGTTTTTGGTATACAATAAAGTATATATAAATAAATTAAGTAATAAATTCACAGTCTGACGTCAACGTTCAGTCTGATGTCAACGTTCATAGTCTGACGTCAACGTTCACAGTCTGATCTTAGTCTCAAGATGTCAAATAATGGGCACGCCACAATAGCGGCGGTAAGTCCCCTCTTTGGGGAGTGGCTAGAGAGGCGCCACGGCGCCCTCACCTTCCGCAGGTTCTCACCGGATACGGCTATTTCGGGAGGTTCCTGTACCGTATAAGGCGGAAGAAAACGCCAGGGTGTCAACATTGTGTGGATCGCCCTGATGACACATACGGTGGAGGTCTGTCCGGCTTAGGTAGAGCACCGCCGTGTTCTCGTGGCGGTGATCGGCGGCGATCTCTCATGTTCGACCCTGGTCCATGCCATGATCCGGAGCGAGAGTGCATGGCAGGCCGTCACCTCCTTCTGCGAAGCAGTGATGCTAGCAAAGGAGGAGGCGGACCGCGTGAGGGAGCGGGAATCCCAGCGCCCTCACGTCTCTAGCCGCCGTAGGAGACTCCCTTGAACTTCCGGCCACCGTAGGCGCGGGCTTGCGGGCGGTGAGCAGTGGGCAGCTTGCCAGACGGCGCGTTGTATTTCACCTTCTGGGTCAGGGTTGCTGGTTGGTTAAAAAAGAAAAAGTGGTTCTGGCGTACAGGCAAGTGTAAGAAACACGGGTAGTTTAAGTGAGTAAAAGTCTAACACGCTCTTCCGCTCCGACCAGAGCGGGAGAGGTCATTTCATGATTTTCCAACCCAAATAAAAAAAAAAATGTCAAATAATAATTCAAAGGATATGGCTAAAGTGAAGTATGGAAGAGACCCCACAATGAAAACGCATGTATAAATATAATTCCTAGCAGTATATAATTCTGAATAGCTGAAAATTAGTATTTTGTAATTAAAAATGTTTAGGAACTTCTCATATCTGCACAATACTGAAAATAATGACGCGTAACTCCTGCAACAAATGTACAAAAACTTCAAACAATAACATTGCTATGAACTTTTATCTAGGCGTTTTAACGTGTCTACGACGATTTTTATTGATTGTGTTTTTCACTGGTGATTTTTCGGTACAAAGGTAATTGCAAGAGAAGAACTTGATACAACGGATTTACGATACTCCCTGATCTTGTCATGTCAAACCAAAATAATGCATAAAAACAATTAAGAAACTTTTTTTTATGTTTATTACTTCACGAAAGTTATTAGAAATTTTTAAATACTAAACAATTCATGAATGAATATACAACATTATTGTTTGTTTATGCGAAACCCGAAACACGTGTCCGGGTATCTTTAAGTAAGTAATCTATGTACAAAGTTTAAAAAGATATCATGAAAAACCACAAAGTTATATCATTTCGTTTCATTTTATTTATAAGATAACTGAGTTCCACTGTGTTAGTAACAATAATCTTAACCTTTGAATCAATACAAACCTACACACAATTAACACACTCCATCCCTGTTCAGTATGCCGGTCTCGCAACACATGGAGTTCAGTGAATCTACTGAGTGGAACGGTGTCGGTTATGTCGCCAATCATCCTCAGAACGCTATTTAGCTCCCCCGTACTCGCCACTCCACGGACGCAACTTTTTTACGCATAATTGTATAGAAGTCATCTACGCTGGCGTCTGCAAACATAACGGATGCACTGCAATATAGAGGGAGCCGAAACAGGGCGCTGAACACATTATTATTTATATTGGACGCGCAAGGCATTGCAGGCTTTCTGGGTAAAGTTCGCCCACAAGCTGCTCGTGTAGAACGTCTGGCAGAATGCATTTAACATAGTTATTTTTACAGGAGCACTACACCGAGCGAACCTACAGATCCTAGAGCGTGCCAACAGATTACCGAGAACCGACAATGCCCTGCGCTACCTCTCAATAATATCCAAATCGTCACACAAATTTTCATTTAGTATGTGTCCTAGATATTTATCCCAGTTCTGAGCTTGTTATCCTACTTGGTTGTCCCAACAAAAATATGGTCAACGATCCGCTCGGACGGGCGAGCGGTTCGTTGACCTGTGGCGTCAGCTGTTGCGCGTACTATGATCTACCGTAAGCTGCGTGGCGCTCTCGGTAACCACACTGCAACAATTTCTAAATATATTTGGAAAAAAATAGGACATGGTGTAAAAATTATTGGAATCGATTCAGTTGCTTATTCTGAACAAACTATATTCAGGTTTCGTATAAACAAAAAATAATATTGTTATAAAAAATATTACGTGTTAGTGTGAAATTCCTATTCAGTTTAGCCATCTCTTTTCTCTCTTTATTTTGACAAGTTTCTGACATTTTTTTGTCGCCGAAATGAGACTGACTGTATTTTGAACAAGAATGATGAAATAATGATATAGACTGATGTTATGACAACAACTTACATTCCAGTTCATCGAATACACTGTGATGGAATAGGTAAAAGCTTTGCAGTTGCTAGTAAAACATCGTCTTAAAAATCTATCGCTATGTCAGAATGAACTGAAATTTAATCTCGAGATGGCCGGAAAAAGTACTCGAATTACAAGAGCTGAGAGCGAAGAGATAGGAATAATTTATTTGAAATCGGCACCTTTAAGATAAACTTCCACTTAATTTTAATCACTTTTGTTGTTTACGTGGATTTTGTATACTACATTACGGCTTTTAACCTAGGATAACAATTAGCAAACATTGTTATTATCTAGGTGCCTAATTGTATGGTGATATAATGCCGCTTCATATATTAAATACCTATTTAATTACAGTAATTGCCAGGATATAATACTAAGTATATAGTAACATTCTAAAACAACGACAAACAGTTTGACATCCAACAGACTAGTAGGTATTTGATATGTGTCCCTATTTTTGTTATTTTTTCTAAAATATCACTCCACCCCGAATAAATTATTATTTTATCGACGTAAAAGAGGAAGTATCTCAATAAAAATATTTTACTTATTTATTATTTAAATATTTTACCTTCAGAGAGATTACAAACAACAGTTTCCATAAATTATCTGTTTGTTCCAGATTCACGGGACAACTGATGGACGGGTTTAATTGGATTTCATTGAAAACTAATTTAACGCCCAAATAAAAATATAATCAGGTTGTCCTTCAGGAATTTTATTAATTATTCACTTCGGAGGATTGGACAGGACGCAGGACTGTTTATTGAGCATAGAACGTAAATTGTAATTTCAACGATTTCTGAGGTGAAATTTCCGTAATTTTATCAACGTTCACAGTCTGACTGCAACTTCTTCAACCTATAGAAGTCCTGCTGGACATAGGCCTCCTCCAAGGCTTTCCATTGCATTTGTTGCTATAACCCCCACACTTGGCAGGCGGGTTGAGCATCGCAGTAAACTGATATTCCACAGAAGAAGCGCTGCTGCCCGCTTCCCTGGTGAGAGTTTCCTTGCTTCGCCTCTTACGACACCCACGGGAGGATATGGGTTGGTACTATTCTAAACCAAAGTATCAAAGATTAAGTTCCTACATTATTGATAAGTTTTTGATATTGATTGACGCTGCAATGAGATTGCGACTACATTTTGAATGATTTTTAACAGGCTTCAAAAGGAGGACAACTAAAAATTGAAAAATAAAAACGTTTTTACAAAAAAAAAAAACAACCGACTTCCAAAAAAAAAAAAATACGAGTGTGCTTATGACCACACGACTGAAGTGAAACTTCTTTCGCTCCATCTGTATATATATATATATATATATGTGTGTGTACAATATATACATGTATACACATATACATATATTAAATTTCTATAAATATTTAAATTTATTTCATGGTTTCATTGGTAAATAAATATTTTTGCATAGATCTTCTATTTTTATTGAAAAAAAAAACTCGTTGTAGACCTTGTAGTACCAAGCTCGCGCCACGGGCGCCTCTGTGCTTATATCCCCACTTAACTTCCGTTCGCCTTGCCCGATCACTTTTCGTAACGCTTACGTCACGCGTTCGCCAGCTTACTCCCCAAGTCAAGCGTGCGTAAAGAAGTTTCACTTCAAAAACACTACAAAGTGAAAAATAAAAGAAGTAATTTCGGAAGAATATACCTTAACCAGAGACACGTATTCGTTTTTGCCACCGACTTCAGAAATTAGTTACTTTACACTTTGTAGTGTTTTTTTTTTTTGGAAGTCGGTTGTTTATTTGTTTTTTATAAAAAAAGTTTTTTAATCACAATAATTGGTCTTCTGCATCTTAAGCAGTGCGATTTTGAAACCATACCACTGTGAACACTTAGGTCAAGCGAGCGTGGATTGAGCTGTCAAACTGTGAGCTGCCCTAACCTTTTGCCCGGCCTACAATCGATCGGCTATGTACCGCCACATTTCATAGTTTAAAAGCAAAATTAACATCGTAAAACCCGAAAATTATTTCGATAGTATTTTGCAAACCAAAAACATTGCGTATGTTTTAAACACTGAAATAAAATTGTTCGTAACTTATCTCAACACAAAAAAAAGAACTAAAAGCTTTGCTAATTCAAGACTAAACATTAACTTCCAATTGATGGATGTTCTAAGTGGTTAATAACGAAGACGGCCAATTTAATGACTTAATGAACCACACAGTAAATGCCTTTAAAGGCCTAACAAACGGTTAACGATGCCTTTCTTAGTGAATTAAATACTCGGATACAGCAGCGAGATTCTGTAACTATCTCACAGTAAAAACTTAAATGGAGTGAGCGTAGACTAGTGATCTGTATTTCGAACTAATGCTGGGGATTGAACCACTCTAAGCTCACTCTACCTAACTGTTCACACTGAGATTTTACGGAATCGATCGGCTGTTCCTAACACTGTAGGTTATGGGTACAGGGTTATCTCAAATAGCCTTTGACCGCAGAAGGCACTTGAGAGCCTTTACCTACCTTACCGAAAGATTAGCTAGGGACCCTCTTAAGTATAAATATGGTTGAGGGAAGCCTAGACAAATAAACCAGAGTCACAAAGGACAACGACGCAGGTACTGTTATTTTCAAATAACCTAATTTAAAGTCAATTAAAAGTAAAATTTTGATAACATAAAAAAAATATACAATTTATTTTTAATCAAATCTAAACTTATCTATCTAAGTTTAGTTATAATAATAAATAAAATGGTAGTGCGTGGTGCTTACGCTCAATCCTTCTCTGTTTGAGAGGAGACCTATGTCCAGCAGTGGGACGATAAAAAAAGGCTGTTGTTGATGATGATGATGATGAAAAAAAATTGTAGGTTTTTTTCTAATTATAAACTAGTGGTTGATTACAATTCCGCCTGATGGTAAGCAGTGGTGCTATCGTTAATGGTAAAACGCGCTAATTTATTAAGAGCCTATTCACACAAAAAAAAACTGAGTGAATAGGAAGGAAGACGGCATTTGAGCGAGGTGATGCAATGTTAAACCCAACAACAAGACCAACGATACTGCGCCAGAGGGAGATTGATCTAGAGACCCTGTCAGCACGAAACTCCCGACACAACAACATTTGGCGCATCGTACCCACCACACATCGCAACACAAGTGCCCCATCCTCCGCACGGCTTCACCAGACACCATGAATACGACGAATCGTTTGGCGGCTAGACTTTGTCTGGTGGGTGGTAGCTTCTGCCGGCAGCCGATGTTATGGTAGGTCATCAGGTGATGATTAATTTAACAGAAATGAACTCATATTTATCTTCTGTTCTTAATGAAACAGGCAGAAAAATATGCCCCTAACTTAAGTGTAGGTAGTTCAGTTTGCCAACAAGGCGCTAGGCGTCCGCGAGGGCCGTGCGGTCCATATTCATGGCCCTTTATGGGCACCGGTGTGAGCCCCCTGAGGAAGGGACCAGCCTGAAGCCTGACCGCGTCCCAGAGGATAATGGCCGTTCGGCTGGTACGGGGATACTGTGCGGTCTTCTCTGAGGCGGCTAGCCTCTTTGCCGGATTGCCGCCATGGGATCTGGAGGCCAAAGCCCTCGCCCAAATGTGGGAATAGCTAGAGGAGGCAAAACGCCGAGGCATCACTCTGCTGCCGCGAGAAATCGCGGTACGACGGACAGAGCTCCGGCGAGAGCTTATAGCGACATGGAGAGTCCGATTGTCCCCTCTTTGAGGAGTGGCTAGAGTGGCGCCACGGCACCCTCACCTTCCGTCTGACGCAGGTCCTCACAGGACACGGCTGTTTCGGGAGGTTCCTGTGTCGAATAAGGCGGGAGAGAACACCAGGGTGTCATCACTGTGGGGATCTCTCTGAGGACACGGTGGGAGTCTGTCCGGCTTGGGTAGAGCGTCGCAGTGTTCTCGTAGCGGTGATCTCTCGCGTCCCGCCCTGGTCCAGGCCATGGTCCAGAGCGAGAATTCATTGCAGACCGTCACCTCCTTCTGCGAAGCAGTGATACTGACGGTGAGGTGACGTGAGAGGAAGCGGGAAACCCAGCTCCCTTACGCCTCTAACCGCCGCAGGAGCCCACCCTGGTCGGGAGACAACATCGAACTCCCAGCCACCGTAGGCGCGGGTTTGCGGGCGGCGTTCAGTGGGCATCTCAGCGCCCGGTAAGGACCAGGCCCGATCGTCGGGGCTGGTACTCCGGGCCGGGTCGGGCACATCGTGACGGGGTCCACGAAGAACGATGCCTCCTGGGTTAGAGTTGCGGATAGGAGTAAAAAAGAAACCGTGGCCATGGCGCATAGGCAAGTAAAGGAATAAGGGTGGGTTTTACTCAGTAAAAGTCTGACACGCCCTTCTGCTCGGCCCAGAGAGGGAGTAGTCATTTGATGAATTAAATAGGCATCTATCTCTGTCAAAATCCATGTCCAAGTTTTCTAATATCGATTTTGTATGTAGGTAAATTATACAGAAAGCCAGTCGATTTAATAAAATTACAATTAATAAAGTTTGTTTCTGTTTGTCTTGTGTGTTTGTTGTTTACTGATATTACTCTTTATAAAAATTTAACACCAATAAAAACAATTAATATATTTTGAAGAAAGTTAATCTATTTGTACCTCATATCTTGTTCACAATCATATTGGATTACACGCCGAAATTTTAGAAAACAATCAAGTTTAAAAGAGATAAATCTTGTATAAGCTTGACATTCCATAAATTACAGACAATGGAAATGTTCACGGTTTTCCCTCATACCTAAGCCATCTCATACAGATTTATAAATCCAATCGTAGTACATAATTTGTGTTTCATTTCTTTTCGGGGCTATTTTCCTTTTTATAAAATTTTATGAATAACTAACTGTGCCTACGATTTTGTTCGCGTGAATGTCGGAAAATAAATGCGATTCATTACAAAATATTTTACATAAAAAAAAAAAATACTAAATTACTCCTCATATCATTATCAATAGCTATCTGCCCTGCCCAGCATATTCGGTGTGGCTGTTTCGGAAATTAACCGAAACAAACAGACAAATACTTTAAAAACAATATTTTATGGTAATATAACGTATATACATACTTTCATACAAACAGATATTTATGTGTCGTATATATTATATTTAGAATTTCTCTAAGTTGAAACAGGGTACGCTAACAGCTGTTGTAACCTACTTACGTCCTACACACATGGTTCACAGCTTGGGTTATGTTTATTAAATGTAACAAGTGTTTGCTCTCACAATATCGGTGTCTACAACCCTTGATTGGCTTCTGCTCTGAGCGTATTTTAATCTTATCAAACCCTTTCAGATATATGTGGTATTGTCAGATTATTTCCTTGATTAATCAAATAGGAAGAAAAGGAACATTAATAATCTGAAGCCTTACACATACTGAAGGTTGAACAAGAGGATAAAGGGGTAGGATCATGTCTCAGATTACATTCTCTAAAATAGCCCAAGACTCGATAAAGGGCCTTGTGGATAAGAAATTAGAGCCACACGAGCCGATCGATCCGCACCTTAATTGTATACCACACTATTCTCTGTTATTATAAACTCTCAACTTGAATCATTTTGAAACATAAAGCTAATCCTTTGCTCAATATGTTCAAGAATGTGTATTATCTGAATGAAAGTTGCAATGAAAGTTGCTGAACTGTCAAAATGAAACCCATTGCTACTGATAGCGTGCTTCGCAATTACCCTGCAGTTACGCTACGCTTCCCTCAGTCGGTTAGTATATATATATTTTTTTTAATAATAATAAATTTATTTATTTCTCCACAAAGGTAGTTACAATTCTACTAAAAGATAACAGTTTAAATATTAACAAGTCCTTTGTGAGAGCTGGTGTCTGAAGTAGGTTTCAGGAAAACCTGTAGTACAGATCACCAGGCTCCCGCCGCCTCGTAGTGAGCTAGCGTATGGTACGTGCATATCACGTGTTAAGTATAATTGTTAACTAACTACATTGAAGTGAAGACAATATTTATAAAACTTAAACTATGTTGTGTAGTGAGTATGTTGTAATTATTGTGTGTATGTGTGTTGGTACATGTGTGTGTGTGTGTGTGTGTGTGTGTGTGTGTGTGTGTGTGTGTGTGTGTGTGTGTGTGTGTGTGTGTGTGTGTGCGCGCGCGCGCGTGTGAGGGTGTGTGTGTGTTTGTGTGCATGTGGTGTACGTTAATTGGAGTTATAATTAAGGTTTTATTAGAGTTTCAGTATTTTCATAATCTTGTTGAAGGAGCCAATTGGTAACGATAATTTTACATTCCTTTTTAGGTTTAGGGTAAATATTTAGGATTTTGTTTATTTTGTTATAAACAAGACCTCCAAGATAGCAGAAACTAGTTCGTGCGAGGAGTGTGGTAAAGGAACTGGTGGAACAGACATTGTGTTTGCGTCGCTTGTCGGCCAGCTTGAGTGGGTCATATGGAGTTAGTGAATGTGATCTCAATGTTACACTCAGAATGAACTGTTGGGGATAATCTGTATGTAACAAAAGAGATACGAACGTTATTTACTTGGTGGTAGGCCATAACATCGGCCGCCGGCAGAAGTTACCACCCACCAGACAAAGCCTTGCCGCCAAGCGATTTGTCGTGTTCCGGCATGATGTCTGGTGAAGCCGTACGGTGGACGGGTCTGAGCAGTTGTGTTGCGATGTGTGCCGGGTACGATGTAAGTGTTGGGCGTTTGGTCGTGGAGGGTCTTCAGATCAATCTCTCTTTGGCGTAGCATCGTTGGTCATGCTGTTGGGTTTAACATTGCATCACCTCGCTCAACTGCCGTCTTCCTTCCTATTCGCTCAGTTTTTCTGAGTGAATAGGCTCTTAATAAACTAGTGCGCTTTACCATCAACGATCGCATCACTGCTTACCATCAGGCGGGATTGTGGTCAAGCACTAGTTTATAATTATTATAAAATAAAAAAAAAAGCTTGACAGATGTACACAATCTCTTCTTTGTTCCTGGCATGCTATTGTAGTTGAATACGTTTGTTTAGAAAAACTAATAATTTTGATCTCATATAATATCTTTGCTACCGATGGATATATTTCGACTTTAGAAGTAAAGGTTCGACGACCTATACATACGACCTAATGCGTAAGGTCGAGATATGTATAATAACCGCCGAAAGGGTCGATGCGCCGCCTGCAGGCGACAAATCGCTTGGCGGCAAGGCTTTGTCTGGTGGGTGGTAACTACTGCCGGCGGCCGATGTTATGGCCTACCACCGAGAAAATAGCTTGCAACTATTTCCTAGAGCTAGCAATAGAATATCGTTCATATCTACGTGTAGTAGTTGCAAGTCTAGAGCTGGCACGTGATGCTTGTTATTCGATATTCGAGAACTTTGCTCCAGATAGCCTGCCATATTCCCGCACAAATCCAGATACCAGGTCATATTCAGACGGTTAATCAGCCGTTCTCGAATGCTATATGTGTCCACACAGTAATTCTATTGTCTGCTTATAGATTGAAACACATGCATCCAAAAATAAACTAGGTACTGTTTACTGATGAGACCCACATCTGTGTTTCACAGTAGATTTCTTATTTAAATAACGTGAATTTTCAAACAGCGTTGTATTTGTTCAACCCGAGTTTTAACTAATCAGTGAGCTCAATAGAATATATATTTAATATTTAATGAATAGGATGTAAAATGTATATTCGTAGGCTCTGGATAGTTTATTATTATTTTATAGTTGTGACAAATGTTGCAATTGAGTGTGTAATGATCAAAGCTACAGTTTAAATTCATTGCTCGCTATAAAATTGTCGTATGTATTTGTCAAAGCCCAAGATAATGGTTCAATAAACTATCTACATTCTAAGTTTGAAGGATATCTTGCGTAAGTAACGTAGCGAAATAGAATAGTTAACTAAATAATATCCCGGTCTTATACATTTGAATTATATAGACGCTTTGCTATTATAAATTCTAAACTATGATTTGACTTGAAATAATAGTTCCAAATGTCATGAGTTTGATTTGGGTCCGTATATGTGGGAGATAGACAAGAGATACTTACTTACGACATACATAGAACTTATATTTCCTATTGATAGAAACTTGGAGTCATGGTCGTCGATACCATGTAATTGAATCACCCTTACATTCAGCGGGTATGTATATAAGGTAATTTATTACTGCCAATATCTCTATACCGGAGAAAGGTCATAATAACTTGAGCCTCGAGTTCGATAAGGGGTATGTAATCACTGATATTCGAGAATCTAATAAGTTATAAAAAAAAATCATTGAATACATTTTACTGGTAAAATTGATCATTCAGCGATATTTTAATGCCAAACTTTGGGTGAATTAAAAAGGATAAGGAGAGGCAAATAATGTAGGTCTATTTACTTACTACTTTAATATAATAAATACATACTTAAAGTATATTATATTAATCTAAATAAAAGGATGAAACAAAAGCAATGAAAGTATAATGACGAAATTGGGCATCCCACAGAATTCTTCCAAAAGCTGGCTGACGGGCACGAAAAATCTGTAAATTTTCTTGCGGCGAACTTAGAAGGAAATTATAACGGCTTAGATGACTTTGTTAGTACAGGAATTATATTGTACAGAAGCTTTCGTGCGCCAGTCGGACTTAGGTTTAAAGGTCATAATTATAAAAATGGACTTGGATTCAGCACGTCTCACTGGCACAGGCAAGTCAACAATGATGAAATATAGAGTTTTTTAAAGATTAATGTCCTGCTAAAGAAAGACGTTATATTTCATAAGACGAAACTATAAAAATAATGATATTCAAAAACTGCTAATTAATTACAAACGCTGACGGATACAAGCGGATCTGATCAATTATAAATTCTTTCTCATTAAGAAATGATATTATTAAATCCTCTTAAAAACTGTTCTAGGAGTCCTATATAGTACCTAACGTAGGTGAGAGTTGTCACAAAGCAGTTCTTTTGATTTTAATCGTGGATTTAAATGAACTTATAGATGAAGCAAAGGTGGATCACACACAGGCAAGCGTCACGTGACGGGGCGCATATAACACGACCTCGTGCGTGATTTTTTTACATAAAAATTCAATAAAAAGGCGAGCAATTTTGCTATGATCTTCACGACCCGTTCGGGTGATATGTTGTAGTGTATGATTCGCCTAAGGGTCGTAAGCACATGATGTTGTGTTTTAAAGTATGTTAGTATGTATATATGTATAAATGTAAAGTTATTCCAAGGCAATGGATGGCTGTGGCCTGCAAACTGCGATCATTGCTCACCAAGCGTGATAAATGTGATGATTATCGAAATTTCCTCTTGGATATCTTGTACCAGTGTCCAGCGGTGCGGATATTTGGGGCTGAATTATGACTAAGATATGAATATTTATGACTTCATAGTTCCATATACTCTGAATTATTTTCATCAAAATATGTATATCTTTCAAACATTATGTTATTGTCTTCTACCTCTCAAATTAGTGCGCTCCTGACGTAAACTGGCGTATTTTTAGTCGCCATGTTTTCAATCGCGTCTAAACTGTCTATGGAATATCTTAATTTGACAGGATTAAATTAAAATGTTATCTTCTATCCTTTTCTTAACGAAATTGAAAGAAAAAGATGCACTTAACTTAAAATTAGTTTAGTTTGTGAACAACAAAATCGGCGCCACTGTCATTGTTTTAAATTTAAACTTTCTTTGTATGGTTTTAAAGCATTGACCGTGAATAAACTTAAACATAATTAGGTATATCCACAATAGCAGCTAAACGTCATTTATTTTATAGCCAGTCTCAGCAAGCAGTCGAGAGAGAAAATAATAGTGAGGGGACGAAAATGTCTGGTAATAAATTGTGTTTTCATGAAACACTTGTGTCTTCGTATAAGTGGTCACTTGTTGCATTTCAACAAAATGGAAACTGATGTCTAGAGATCGGATAGCGTACTATTTAATATATAAGCACCGTAGTGCTTGTATACCAAAACTTACACTAAATAGGTACGTAAGAATAATGTGGGCATTTCTAACTAACAATTGTGTAAAATATTTTAATTATTGTATATTCATATACTAGTACATAAATTATTCCTTCAAAAATGACGAAATACCTTGTTACACGCCATCTGGTGGTATTTTTTGATATATTTTTTTAATAAAAAAACCTATAGTGGCTTATACAATATGATAAGAAAACCCTGTCCGACCCATAAGGATAATAAAGGTTAGGTAAACACATGACCAAATATAATATAGAATTTTATCTACTCTCATATCAAAAAATTAAAAATATAAAACTAAAAAGGAGTTTATATTGACGTACTTTACTCATAGTATATCGAAAGGAAATTAAAAAATTAAATTATAACATTATTTCTCTAACAAAATAATGTTATAATAAATTTTTTTTTCATTACCGTACAGATTACAAACACTAGCTACTAGATAGCACTATTTCATTTTTTTATCTGTGGCTGCGCGCGCTTTGGCGCGCGCGCTTTGATGCAGAGTGCGGAATTTTGGCGCCAAATACGTTTCATTGCATTGCGAGTCGTTGTTGTGTTTCGCTGGACACATAATTGATTATTATTGTTTCTTAAAATGTATGAGATTAGATAAAGTAGTGTATGAAACTGTACATAATTAGGTATTACACACTCGTGTGATACTAATAAAAAACTCGCTTCGCTCGTTTTTTAAACTCACACTCGTGCATAATATCCCTCATTATGTAACAGTTTCATAAAGTACTAAGTATTACGTAATCAGCATAGTACAAATACAAATGAATTTTAAAATTATTTTTTTTCCCGCGAATTAATGCCAACTTTGTAAAAGTGACAACACCGGTATTATTATGAGCGATGCGACCAGGTGCCGCGTGCCCTGCCGCCCGCCGCCCGTGGAAGGGTGCTTAACGCACATGTATTAAGTTACCTCTTTTTGCGAAATAATATTTTTTTTTCGGGGTTTTTTTTTTAAGTTTAGCCCGGTTTTGTGTCCATTAGTAGAATCAGTTATTGATACCTAACAATACCTTTACGGATCGGACAGGGTTTTCTTTACATATTGTATATTAATTCATCATCATCATTTATTTATTTATTTATTTATTTATTTATTTATTCTTTATTGTACACCAATCAAACATCGAACAAAATACATGGAACATAAAACATACAATGGGCGGCCTTATCGCTAATGCGATTTCTTCCAGGCAACCAAAGAATGGACAGATTCTCCTGAACCACATATGGGACTGTCGTTGGTGCCAAATATCATGGTTACAATTTACTAAAATAGATACACAAATACATACATAAATACATAGATACTTTAATACAACAACCTTTTTATCGTCCCACTGCTGGGCACAGGTCTCCTCTCATACAGAGAAGGA
Organism: Sesamia inferens; assembly: GCA_037179545.1. NCBI lineage: Eukaryota > Metazoa > Arthropoda > Insecta > Lepidoptera > Noctuidae > Sesamia > Sesamia inferens. The sequence goes on from CM073931.1 coordinate 20,443,002, forward strand.
AAGAAGTATATTAATTACGTGTACTAAAAGGCATATTCATATTTTTCTTTTTAATTGTAATTAATTTCAGGAATTACCTGAATATCCTACGATTGGCAAAACAAAGCGATACTTTATTCACATACAAGTTTCAAAAATATTCGTGAAACATGTAAAAAAAACATCACTTGCAACTATTGTAGTCATACTTACTTACAAAATAAAAGGCTTGTTTTTACATTTACCTAAGTTCTTCCATACAAAAACTGTCATTTTTTTACCAAGAATAAAACTTTTCTGTAGATTGATAAATCAGATGTATAAATCCATAGAATTCGGACAATGTAGCAAGGAGATTGAAGGGGGTTGAAAAGTGGGCCAACAAAAATCCATAGGTAATTTCACAAAGCAATGGTCTGATTATAATTGATTTGACTTAGTTTCTTTAGTTTCAAGGAAAAATAGACATGTATCATTATCGTCAACAACTGATTGTACTTTATAATATCAACATTATAGTTAATATGAGTAGAAATATCATAAAGATTAGGCACGTAAAATCTTACGCGATAGGTACGCACGATAGCAGGTCAAGCTACCCTTACCTGTCAGATATTCCCAATCAACCTTGAGCCTTAATGCTTTTGAGATAAAGTTGTAAATCTAATAAGGAAATCTGACAGATTGTAGTAGCTTAATGTGCTGTTGGCTGTACATAAACTTTTCTAAAGTTTTTACTCGAAAAGCCAGCTTGGAAGTAACAGGACAAAAATACAATATTTTTAACCTTGTTCGTTCGCTCACACATTTCATAAAGTCGGAAGGTAGATCATAGAAAGCCAATTAATGAATTTAAGAAATTGGTATAGGAGCAAAAGAATTGTGAGATAAAAATAAAACATTATTTTTAAGACTGCTTTCCAAAATCTACTAACAAATAAATCAGTCAAAGGTCCGTGGACCTTTCCAACAAAATTAATTAACTACGGTAGTTTCCCTAGGAAAGGTACAATGTATACCCACCGGGAAATACTTCATCTAGTATTATTTAACGAAGAGGTTTTGTTCTCTAAAAAGTTTGCAGTAAATCACATACGTTTTATCCGTGTTAGGATTAAACTTATTTGGGCAATATTTGGTGCCCAGTTTCCAAGCTTATCGTAAAATATTAATTCAGCACCGTTATGAAAAACAATGAAACTTCGGCATAAAATGTATATGAATCATTAATTTATTTTTCCCACATGTCACGCCGTCTAAAACGCCTTTAATAGGTAAATATTTACTATAACTAGTTTAAGTTTTTTGTAGTACTTGTTTACGTTTACGAATAACGTACTAACGTACGATACGACAGCTGCAATCCACACACTGTGGATACTCTCCGACTTTAGAAAACAGAACAAAGGCCTTCTAATCTGTTATTGGATTTCTATTTGTTACTGGATTACGGGATTGCGTTAGGTATAGGTATTATATTCCAACCTCACAATAGATTCCGAGGAAGGATGGACGGCAATAGATTTCAGTCACTCTCGATAACCCCAGCACTCAAGCTTGATTGAATGTTGTCGAATAGAATATTGATTCTGTGCTGCTGGGTCGTTTGCTGCGCCACTTCTTCCCAACGAGAGCATTAGGAAGTGGTGCCTAGTGCTCCGCCGAGCATTTTGGAGCACTAACCTATGTGACTATGCTGATTCTCAGCTTTATTAGAATAAACAACTTTATTTTTAGAATTAAAGGGACTGGCTCCCATACGAGCCAGAATGGTTTAAGTCCAAACAGATCCCAGCCCACCAACCAAGACTCTCCAAATCTTTTCTAAGAACGTTCGCAAAGAATATTGATACTGTGCTGCTGGGACGTTTGTTACACCACTTCTTCTCTTCTTCTTCCCAACAAGAGCACTAATAAGTGGTAAACGAGGGGTACTTTGGGGGACTACTTATCCAATTTTAACGTCCGGAAAGTTCTGATTCTCATCCTCATTTGAATAAAAATCTTGATTTGATTTTCGATTTTGTCTCCACAATTTTCAACACTTGCGTCTAAGTCCAAACAAGTCTCTCCATTTTTTTTTAAAACGTTCACTTTCTTATGTGATTCTAAATCTGTGAAAATTCTCGAACTTACCATATTTGTATTTTTTTCACATTAATTGTCCTTGAAACATAAGATTGTGACTTCAATTTGAACGAATTTGAAGCACGAGATATTTGGCTTTTGCTCTTTTTTAGCTACTTTAGCTTAACCTGAGGGGCAATTCCCGCATTTTAGGAATATTTGTTTTCTAATCTCAGTGTCAATAAGTTTGTCAAAATTACCACTACTTCACCGACATTTTTAAGATTGATTGTCGCAGAGACGTGATTGGGACTAGAATTTGAGTATTTTTAACTAAGAGAGCCTGCAGCCTTCAGTTTTTTCCAATCATATTAACAAGTCAGTCAGAAATACTTTGCCATCGCATTAACAAAATCAATCTTCAATTAATCCTCCGCTTCAGAGCTTCAGGATTTACCAAGCCTTAAAGCTAAGTAGTACACTAAATCCTAAACCTCTGAACCTAAATCTTAATCGAGCGATGGTCAGATTAAATTCCTGTTACAAGTTAGCAACTTTTCCGAAAATCACAGCTTAAAGTTTGCCCCAGAAACACTTCAAGTAAATGGACTAACTTACAGATAATAACTTTACACAGAGTCAAATTGATAAATGATTTACCTTCCGTAAGTAGTTGTTCAATCATGTTTACAAGATAATCATATTTTTTTTTAATCAACAAATATTTGTATGACCTACAAGTAGTCAGATCATATGATCTGATGTCTTCATATGAAGACCATGAAGAACCGATGCTTGAGAAGGTCTTTTGAGGAAATAACAGGTTGAGAGGATCGTCCAGTCAGTGCACGCACTTGTCAGAAATCGTGCAACTCAACTCAGAACTTAAGGAGCTCGACTTTTTTTTCTCTACTCTACTCGATTTGTATTAAATTAGCAATTATCAAAACTCAGTACAACTACCAGTAAAGTCACGTCTTCTTTGTATGATATTAAAAAAAAGACGTGTGGCACTCGGGGACTGCCGCGGTAAAGCTATTGCATAGCATTTTGTATCAATTTATGCAATCATAATTATTATAATTATAAGATTTACGGCAATTGCCACCAGTAAGATCGACACCAATTTACAAGACAATCAGAACGAGCATGATTGGACCGCATTTAAATTTATTTTAAAGTTGGAATTAATTCGCGGGAAAAAAAGATTATTTCAAATTTCATTTGTATTGGTATTTAAAATAATTTTGCCAATAACACGTGTAACAAATTATAGAAATTCTTTAAAAAAATATTTCACAATAATGGCGGATATCGCCAATCACAGTTGAAAAAACGGCCGCGTGAGCACTTTTTACTCTATAAAATCACGCGCTTTTATTTAGTAAACAACACTATAAATAATTTAAAAGTCCAATGAAAAATTAGCGTGACATTCATCTTAGCTTTTCCGTTAAAAAAAAAGCTATTTTATAAAAACACTACTAAATTAATTTGAATAAAAGTACTTAATAATTAATTATATGAAAAGTTTTTAAGGTAGCCATGACAACGTCGATGACGTCTATGACATATCTCTATAGAAGACCTATTTCAGAGAGAAAATTAATCGCAAGTTTAGCACATCGCGACTATCAGTAACATGGCAAGTGTGTAGAACTGAGTTCGCGCCCTGCAATATGCATGCTCTTTTTGAAAATCTATAAATTGTTTTCAAAAGATGTAGTCGCACGCACACAAACATACCGTGCCGAAGACTGCCGAACTGAAACGACGTTAGACGATGTACGGCCTTCAAGCCACACCTCCGTGCCCGTTGGAATGGGGAGCGTGAGGTTTTTTCGTTACGGAATTTCTGGATTCGGTCCCCGAGCTCAAGGCCCGCGATAGAAGCTATGCAATAGCTTAAAAGTCCTTGAGAAATAATACATATGATAGTATACATATTTTAGAGAAGTAGGTATACAAGAGAAAATTTAAGGGAAAGCGAGGTGCTCATTGGGCATCAAAAACTCGTGTTTTTTATGCACCTCACTTTTCCTTAAATTTAGACATTTAGTCATTCAGACAGCGATACGGACGACCGTATCGCCATCAGTGAGATGCATATTGCATAGTGATGCAACGGATCTCTGTTTCTGTTTCCGCAAGTGCGGAAGTTCCGCGCGATTTTCAACATTCGTTTCTGCTTCTGTTTGCGCAACTTTTATAACGGAGATTTAAACGAAAGTTTACAACCGACGGCTGAGAGTTAAGCATGCGCGGCGCGCATACTAAATTTTCAATATTAATAAAATGTTCAGTTGCAAAGTTGCAATATTGTTTTCTATAATAGACTTCTAATATATCTATTTCTAATCTAGATTTCGAGTATTTGATACTTAATAAAGAATTATAGTTGTCAATTTGTTTTTTTTTATATTATATAAACTTCCGTTTCTGCATCCGTTTCCATTTCCGTTTCTGTCAAAATTTACTTTTGACATCTGTTTTCGTTTCTGGTTCCTCTAAGACAACGTTGCATCACTAGATATGCACCCAAAAGGCTGGCTGCATTACCACGACGGACGGCAATGCTAATTCTAAGCGCTAAAAATAGGCCAGCTCTCTGGTTATATGAAGACTCAACCAATAAAATGTATAATTAAATTGAGGGTGATGTGATGTTTATTCCGACCGATTTAGGTCATGCCGACTTCTTTAAACCCTAGTTAACTCATCGGGCATGTGCGCGAAGGTGGCTTATATAGCCAATCTTCGCTGAGAATGCTCGTGCACATTTTAAACAAAAGCAATGAAGAATAAAGACTAGAACAATAACCGATTTCCGCGTCCATGCTTCAAATATTCAATATTTTGTAAATGAAAACAAAACAAGTATTGCTTCTCAGGATGGCATGCTTCAAGAGTTCACTGATTCCTGTAAGATTGTGTGAGTACAATGGTAAGGACTCGGATGACCCTTATACCTACTTCTAACTACGGAGAGTGCGTTTATTCAAAGGGTTAATCAATTTGGTTTCAAGTAGGTATAGAATTTAGCACGAGTATAACCCTTTTTATTCATAAACTTTGATTATAATTAAGTAGTGAATAAGTTTATCCATACATACACTCCTAGAAAGAAAATACATATTTTGTTTAGCACATACTAAAAGACACACATACCTACACCAAAAATAAACGTACATCAGGTAGAAACAAATAAAAATTAAATACGAATAAAAATGTATAAACGTAACTTTAATCACCATTTATAAATTTCCCTCTTAATTAAGAGGGAAACTTTCGTCATACTTAATACTTATTCTACCCTGAGGAAAGTTTTAAAAACAGTGTTTAATGGTTGTCTGTGAATGCGTTCGGAAATGTGGTAGTATGTACACAAATAAACATTCGCTTGAACTGAAATGTTTGGTGCAAAAATAACCGAACACAGGAACATAAATCCTTTATCATGTTCAGTGGTGTGTAGGACACTCGAGCGAATGCACCACTTGATAACGGCTTGGAGCACACTGACTCACCTCATTATAAAATACCTATGCAGTAACGGTGAAGTAACTACTACACACATGCATTTAAAATAGAACACCGTACAACTGATACCAGCTCTATTAATGCCAGAACTATTAAATTAAGTACGAGCAAATAAATCTTGAATAACTTTTCAAGATTTATTTGCTCAGATCGGCTACATTCACCCGCTGATAAAGTACTTTCATAAAACTCTCGCAAACGATTAGTGGGTACGTTGTTATACACAGCCAGATATTCTATAGGTGTGTCTATTCGGAGCCTTCCATTTATATCTCTGTATTTAGACGGTAATTAAGCTAAATTTACCGAGCGGCCTACATCAAGCGTCCAACGGCGACAGCCGGCGACAAAGTGAAAAATTTAACGCTTCAGCACGCCAGCGTTGACATCAGAAAGATAACGTGATTCTCTAAAGTGACACTTGTGTATTCTCTGCACGAACTCTGATAATTTAATAGGTGAATTGTTTTCCTTTCTTACTCAGTCCTTGTACCTACTGTCACACGCCAGTCGAATGAATCCGAAAAAGGGTACTTATTTCTCACGGGAATTTCATACAGCAGTAGGTGTGTAAGGATAAACAAATGAGTTTTGTCACGTTTCTTTTTATTTCTCACCATACATATTTTGCTTTCAATATAATGCCAGCCTATGTTGATTTTACATTAGTTAGCTCGCCAACAGACCGCTGGATATTTACCTAAGTACACGTTTTAATTATCAACTTTGTTGAATATTACCTATTTTTAAAAAATCTGGAGCGAGTTTCATCTGTTTTAAAACAAACGGAGTAGACATGTAATGGCTTACCTACATACAGGCAAGAAGAATTTTATTATGTTCGGAAATCGACCAGACTCGTTTCTAAACAGACTGCGATGTGCGCGCGGCTGACATACGAAATATAAAAAAAATACAACTAATCTTTTCGTTTTTTTTTATCACTTAGGCGTTGAAGTAGGTAGTCATCCCGTATTATTGTCACACGAAACCGTCTCCCAGGAGACTCCTACCTTAGCCGCGTTGAATGGCAATGCTAAGTCTTTGGCCACAGAACGAGCCAGACTATCTCCTAGTGTTTTGAAGTGTCAATCAGTAGATGTGAAATTACCTAAAAAAAGTGATGAGTATTTGGGCCCCTTGGCCCGAATGGCTACATAGTAAGTAGGTATTAAATGTATACAAAGTTTTAAATTTTTACTTCTATACATGCATACTACATTGTCTCTTTGAATTACGCTTTCAACACAGGTGAATAAACTAATAAAATTAAGAATGATGATAGATATACGATTGACTATTAACAACAAAGTGTGGTCTCATTGTTGGCGCAATGCCAAATGTTCTGTACAATGCAACAATCCGGATCAGAATAAAGTTACGCCTGTTTAGATCTGGAGTAAACTGATCTGATGTAACGAAATGTTACGAAAATTTTTATCAAACGTGCGTAGTATAAACAACAATAAATAAAGTTTTCTCTTAAGTATATAGATGCAAAAATAAACTAAATAGTTGATGTCTTAAAGTAAAGAATATTTGTAAGTAGATATATTTAGATAAGAAATATACAGAGAGTAGAACTCTCCTCTATTTCATCCTTCCTTTTTTTTTCCATTCCTTTCCTGTGAGATCAAAACAGGAAAATAAGTCTGAGCAGTTGTGTTGCGATGTGTGCCGGGTGCGATGCACCAAATGTTGTTGTGTCGGGAGTGTGGTCGTAGAGGGTCTCCAGATCAATCTCCCTGTGGCGCAGCGTCGTTGGTCGTGTTGTTGGGTTTAACATTGCATCACCTCGCTCAACTGCCGTCTTCCTTCCTATTCACTAAGTTTTTTTTAAGTGAATAGGCTTAATAAACTAGCGCGCTTTACCATCAACGATTGCATCACTGCTTACCATTAGGCTGGATTGCAGTCAAGCACTAGTTTATAATTATGAAAAAAAAAAACTTACATCCGATCAGTGTTATAACTCAAACAGATTCAAACTTTTTACGAAAGCAGCATCCGTTAGAAATCTTCTTTTAGACTCCTATTGTGCTATAATAAAACGACTTCTAACTTTGGACCTATACTAAATCTGCGAGATTGTTACAATATTTTTAACTTTATTCCGACGTCAGTAAAGTTCTTAACGCAAAATTGATAATTTGACATGGCTGTTTTTGTTGTATGAATTTTAACTCTTTCGGGTAAGTTGGGCATTTGAAAATGGTTGATTTGGCCTGGCTTTAACGTATGATACGTAGACCTTGTTTTGTAATAAGGTCGTTAATTACAAAGCCCAGGTTGAGCCAACTAGTACAATTGTGATTAGATACAGAAACATCGCAAAACATAGCAGTTCTTAGAAAAAAACACATTCACACACATGCACATGCATGATTAATTCCCCTATCTCCGTTCCACCATCGGGCGACCCGTAGTACGGCGAGTTTCCAGCCTTACGTTGTTAACACCACTACAATCCGGACGAAGCGTTTCGCCTCCTCCTTTATACCGCGTCCATCGAGGGACTGAAACAATATGGTAGCGGCGGTGTTTCCGTTCGGACTACAATTTGAGTGTCTTCAAGGCTAAAGTGAATAGGCTCTTAATAAACTAGTGCGCTTTACCATCAACGATTGCGTCACTTCTTACCATCGGGATTGCGGTCAAGCGCTACTCTATAATTTATAGAAAAAAAAAATCATAGAAATGTCGGTCTGAAACTATCCACACACATTTTATCATTTTATAGACATGTTTACTGTGTCTATACTATTTTTATTGAGCTCATAAATATAGACAATGGGTTCAGACGAAAATATACCTTTATCTATCTGTTTGATATTGATTACACCGCAAGAGTTGTGTAGGTCCCAGTTAATTGCCAATCTAATGTTCAAGGTTATATTACCACATCGATTATTTTCGAATGATAACATTACGAAGTCTGATTACAAAAAAGCACATTCATTTTCATAGGAATATTTTCCGATTGGCTGATTCACTCGTAGAGTTTGGATCTCTATGAACCGCAACTACTTAGCTTTTAAATTTTTCAATCTCTTATCAATAGCTCAATGATACTAGAGTCAGTAAAATCTGTTTCAGAAATCATGAGATTCTGATAAGCACGTTGCTTTTCTTTTTACTTTTGTTTGCAATTTTAATTTCATCAATTGTTTAACTGTAAATTACTTTTATTTATTAAAGTCCAAGTTTTAAATCAAAGTGTTATTAACTGCAATTATTAACTTTACTAAAATTTATTAAAGTGCAAGGATGCTACATTAGTACCTACTAATGTAGCATCCTTGCACTTTAATACTTTTTAACAATTTTCCATTAGCATGTAAAAAAAAGTTCTTAGCTCGAAACATTAAACTTGGAAAAGTTAAGATCAAGAAAATTGTTTGCGCTACAGAGCAAGTAAAACCAGTGCATCTTCGGTAGGAAGGTACTCCAGCCCCTATTAAAAAGTGTTTAACAAATTGACCTATATCTCGAGGCGATATTTTTTATTAATTACTGTCGATGGTAGCGTGAGCTGGCTTGATGCCACGATCTGGAAACAAATGGAAGCCTTGACTCATACGTTGTTAATTGGCTTACTTTTTGGGAGGCAATAAAAATTGGTTTAAATTAAAAAAAAACGAGTGTGCTTATGACCACACGACTGAAGTGAAACTTCTTTCGCACCATCTGTATGTATATATATATATGTGTGTACAATATATACATGTATACACATATACATAGGTATATTAATTTTCTATAAATATTTAAATTTATTTCATGCTTTCATTTATAAATTAATATTTTTGCATGGACCTCCAATTTAAAAAAAAAAAAAGTGGATTCCCTCGGGGCCAAAAGGTCGGGCTCTTCCTCCTGAATCAGGGGACCCCAAACTCGGGTAGTCCACGACCTCTGGTTCCCGAGATAATCCACGGGGGGGTGAGGTAACTAAAGGGGGCGAGGGGGGGGGAAGATTTCGTGGGGTTGCGGGGGGTAGGAGGAGGGGGGAGAGGGGGGAAGGGGAGAGGGGGGAGTGGATTCCCTCGGGGCCAAAAGGTCGGGCTCCACCTCCTGATTCAGGGGACCCCAAACTCGGGTAGTCCACGACCTCTGGTTCCCGAGATAATCCACGGGGGGGTGAGGTAATCAATGAGGGGGGTCGGGGGGGGGGGGTAGTTTCGTGGGATTATTAAGGGGTGAGGGGGGGTAGTTTCGTGGGAATATTAAGGGGTGAGGGGGGGGGGGGAGTAAGGGAGGGGGATACAGGAGGGACTAAATAAATAAATAAGTGTATCCGTGTCTCAAACTTAAAAAAAAAAAAAAAAATTGCATAGATCTTCTATTTTTATTGAAAAATAAAAAAAAATTCGTAGACCTTGTAGTACCAAGCTCGCGCTACGGGCGCCTCTGTGCGTATATCCCCCACTTAACTTCCGTTCGCCTTGCCCGATCATTTTTCGTAACGCTTTCGCCAGTTTACTCCCCAAGTCAAGCGTGCCTAAAGAAGTTTCACTTCAAAAATTAATATTATTTCGCATAAAGAGTTAACGTAATACATGTGCGGTATGCAACCCTGACGCGGGCGGCGGGAGGCAGGGCACGCGGCATGTTGGCGCATCGCTTATAATAATACCGTCAAAATAGTGTTGTCACTTTTTACAAATTACCGAATTTCGGGAAAGTTGGAATTAATTCGCGGGAAAAAAAGATTATTTCAAAATACATTAATATTGTTACTATGATGATTACGTAAAATTTTATATTATATTTCATCAACAATCATGCTATATTTGTGAACTTCTTAAATTCGCCGCATTATTAGAAGCTGTGCTTGTTCGGCCTAAAAATTTGAATGAAATTACACGCCCACGTACGCAAAGATTATGCACACAAGCAAATAATTTTATTCACAGACGCGTATGGAAGAGGCACATTAGTAACTGCTTATGTCGCTACGCGAACTGGCGCGAGCGTCGTGACGAAGTTGAGTTGCGCGGACAGCATTGTAATGTGTGTTAGTAGTTTGCATTAGCCCCAATAGATGGCAGTGTTATCAACAGTCTTTCAGTTTTAAGTTTGTAGTATATAAATTATTTTAATGTAATTATTATATATTTTTTTAGAAAATTATTAGGGTATGCAATGCTTATCTGCTTCTAAGGAGCGCACGCGCCTGCTCGAAAGCAATTTGTACTTTGTGTCCAATTATCGTATTGTGACGATATCTTCAAACTTCTATACTTTCAATTATATCAGAAATGTTCAGCAAAAATATATAAAACAATATAAAGGCCAGAACAGAACGAAATTTATAAATTATTTGTGCTCTTAGGTAATCAATTGTTAACAAATCTTAAAAAGATCCAAAAAATATATATTGCCTTCGGCGAGATGCGAACTCACAACTTCATACTCGACTCAATTGTTAACAAATCTTAAAAAGATCCAAAAAATATACATTATCTTCGGCGAGATGCGAACCCACAACTTTATACACGGCATGTCATGCAATATTTACATGTGCCAACTGCTTCGTTGTATTACAGACGAAATAGGACTATACTTTGCTTTCCGTTCGCCTTGCCCGATCATTTTTGTAATATTTTTCGTAACGCTTTCGCGAGTTTACTCCCCAAGTCAAGCGTGCCTAAAGAAGTTTCACTTCAAAACTATTTATAAACTATTCGGGAACAGCTTCTGAGCGGAAAATATTCTAATCTTTTCGTGTAAAGTAATTTGTTCTCCTATGTTCATTGCATTATAATCTTAACTTTAGGTAAAAATAGAGTTTAAATTACCTTCGCCTAACACTTTGCGTCTGTTACACATTACGAAGTTCACTAACATAAACATAAGACGAGAAAGGTGAGTGTAATGGCGGCACATCCTCACACCTGGCCACTGAAGCATATACTAGAAGTGGATACGCCAAGACCATAATAACTTCAATATTATGCATTCTAATTAGAAACAAGATATAAATTGTGCTGCATATATTACATCAAGATATTTTTCGTAGATAGAATGTTTTTTTCACAGATAATGAACTCTAATATAACATAGGCTATCGCCGATAAATCGTAGGCGATTTCGTTTTGCTCTAATTGAAGTTGTTATTAATGGAGAAAATGTACGAGCTTCTATTACTAACAATTTCATGTAACAAAAGACATCTAGTTTTTTTGAAGTGAAACTTCTTTAGGCACGCTTGACTTGGGGAGTAAACTCGCGAAAGCGTTACGAAAAATATTACAAAAATGATCGGGCAAGGCGAACGGAAAGCAAAGTATAGTCCTATTTCGTCTGTAATACAACGAAGCAGTTGGCACATGTAAATATTGCATGACATGCCGTTGTATAAAGTTGTGGGTTCGCATCTCGCCGAAGATAATGTATATTTTTTGGATCTTTTTAAGATTTGTTAACAATTGAGTCGAGTATGAAGTTGTGAGTTCGCATCTCGCCGAAGGCAATATATATTTTTTGGATCTTTTAAGATTTGTTAACAATTGATTACCTAAGAGCACAAATAATTTATAAATTTCGTTCTGTTCTGGCCTTTATATTGTTTTATATATTTTTGCTGAACATTTCTGATATAATTGAAAGTATAGAAGTTTGAAGATATCGTCACAATACGATAATTGGACACAAAGTACAAATTGCTTTCGAGCAGGCGCGTGCGCTCCTTAGAAGCAGATAAGCATTGCATACCCTAATAATTTTCTAAAAAAATATATAATAATTACATTAAAATAATTTATATACTACAAACTTAAAACTGAAAGACTGTTGATAACACTGCCATCTATTGGGGCTAATGCAAACTACTAACACACATTACAATGCTGTCCGCGCAACTCAACTTCGTCACGACGCTCGCGCCAGTTCGCGTAGCGACATAAGCAGTTACTAATGTGCCTCTTCCATACGCGTCTGTGAATAAAATTATTTGCTTGTGTGCATAATCTTTGCGTACGTGGGCGTGTAATTTCATTCAAATTTTTAGGCCGAACAAGCACAGCTTCTAATAATGCGGCGAATTTAAGAAGTTCACAAATATAGCATGATTGTTGATGAAATATAATATAAAATTTTACGTAATCATCATAGTAACAATATTAATGTATTTTGAAATAATCTTTTTTTCCCGCGAATTAATTCCAACTTTCCCGAAATTCGGTAATTTGTAAAAAGTGACAACACTATTTTGACGGTATTATTATAAGCGATGCGCCAACATGCCGCGTGCCCTGCCTCCCGCCGCCCGCGTCAGGGTTGCATACCGCACATGTATTACGTTAACTCTTTATGCGAAATAATATTAATTTTTGAAGTGAAACTTCTTTAGGCACGCTTGACTTGGGGAGTAAACTGGCGAAAGCGTTACGAAAAATGATCGGGCAAGGCGAACGGAAGTTAAGTGGGGGATATACGCACAGAGGCGCCCGTAGCGCGAGCTTGGTACTACAAGGTCTACGAATTTTTTTTTATTTTTCAATAAAAATAGAAGATCTATGCAATTTTTTTTTTTTTTTTAAGTTTGAGACACGGATACACTTATTTATTTATTTAGTCCCTCCTGTATCCCCCTCCCTTACTCCCCCCCCCCCTCACCCCTTAATATTCCCACGAAACTACCCCCCCCTCACCCCTTAATAATCCCACGAAACTACCCCCCCCCCCGACCCCCCTCATTGATTACCTCACCCCCCCGTGGATTATCTCGGGAACCAGAGGTCGTGGACTACCCGAGTTTGGGGGTCCCCTGAATCAGGAGGTGGAGCCCGACCTTTTGGCCCCGAGGGAATCCACTCCCCCCTCTCCCCTTCCCCCCTCTCCCCCTCCTCCTACCCCCCGCAACCCCACGAAATCTTCCCCCCCCCCCCCCTCGCCCCCTTTAGTTACCTCACCCCCCCCGTGGATTATCTCGGGAACCAGAGGTCGTGGACTACCCGAGTTTGGGGTCCCCTGATTCAGGAGGAAGAGCCCGACCTTTTGGCCCCGAGGGAATCCACTTTTTTTTTTTTTAAATTGGAGGTCCATGCAAAAATATTAATTTATAAATGAAAGCATGAAATAAATTTAAATATTTATAGAAAATTAATATACCTATGTATATGTGTATACATGTATATATTGTACACACATATATATATATACATACAGATGGTGCGAAAGAAGTTTCACTTCAGTCGTGTGGTCATAAGCACACTCGTTTTTTTTTTTTTTTAAATAACTATTAACTAGCGCTTGACCGCAATCCCGCCTGATGGTAAGCAGTGATGCGATCGTTGATGGTAAAGCGCGCTAGTTTATTAAGAGCCTACTCACTCAGAAAAACTGGGCGAATAGGAAGGAAGACGGCAGTTGACCGAGGTGATGCAATGTTAAACCCAACGACACGACCAACGATGCTGCCCCAAAGGGAGATTGATCTGAAGACCCTCCACGACCAAACTCCCAACACAACAAGATTTGGCGCATCGTACCCGGCACACATCGCAACACAACTGCTCAGACCCGTCCTCCGTACGGCTTCACCAGACATCATGCCGGAACACGACAAATCGCTTGGCGGCAAGGCTCTGGCGGGTGGTCTTGCGGGATCTTGCGGTGAATCATCTCTTTTCAAGCTTTTGTAGCTTTGGAATCTGGGGTCCGCTTTATCAGTCTAACTGCAAATTTTGGCTAAACTTCGATATTTTCCGTGAAGCGACTGCCGTCTGACCTCCACAACCCGAAGGCGATATCGGAGCATTGGATTTAGACCAATTGTTGGACTTTTGAGGGCTGCAACAACCCGTAACTACTGCCATTACATGGTCATATGGCAACCGGGACTAACGGCTTAACGTGTTATCACAACCAGACCAGTGCAAATATTCATTTTGACGCATACAAATATTTGCACTGTGCGACAATCAAACCCGCCAGTCTGAATCATCTGCCTGGTCTTTTCATCCTGTATTTTACATGGGGCGGCTGCGTATCTGACAACCACAACCTAGTTACTGGGTAATAAGATACCTCTTGGCAAGACTGGTTGTCAAATTTTCAGCCTTTGAATACCTGTAACGACTGTCCAAGATCTACAAATGATAGCCGGGACCAGCAGATTAACCTATTTTCCGAAGTGTTTCACAGTATGTAAAGCTGGTCACCCATCCAAAGACAAACCGCGGCAAGCATGTCCTTAACCTGATCGAACAGCTTGAGCGATTGTTTTTATTTAGCCCTTGGCTAGGTACATAATAACAATCGCAATGTAAAAGTGGCATAGACACCCTATCATCTTCAAACTTTTTATCGTCCCACTGCTGGGCACAGGTCTCCTCTTATACATAGAAAGATTGAGCGTCACTACCACGCTTGCTCAATGGGGGTTGGTGATTTCAGACTTAAAGACCAGGTTTCCTCAAGCTGTTTTCCTTCACCTTGTAATCAGCCATTGGCGTCCAAGGTATACCTAGAAAGTACATACGAGTATAACTTAAAAAAGTTACATTGGTACTTGCCTGACCTGGAATCGAACTCGAACACTCATACTTGAGAGGCTGGTGTTTTAACCACTAGGCCACCACGACTTGTATAAGCTAGTGTTTGATCGCAATCCCGCCTAATGGTAACCAGTGATGCAATCGTTGATGGGGAAATCGCGCTAGGTTATTAAGAGTCTTTTCACTCTAGCCTTGAAGACACTTAAATTGTAGTCCGACGGAAACAGCGCCGCTGGCAAATTGTTCTAGTCGCTCGATGTACGCGGTATAAAAGAAAAGGAGAAACGCTTCTTCCTGGTTATAGCGGTGTTAACAACGGTGGATACTCGCCGTACGTCGGGTCGTCCGATGATGGAACGGAGATGGGGGAATCAAGTCATGCAATTCTCTCGCACACTCTCCAAAATGCATCCTATAGATCACCGACAGGCTGACCACGCTTCGCCTGTGCTCCAGGTTTTGGATACCGTTTTGGACCAAATCTGGGTGGTCAATTAGCCTCTCGCACGTCTCTCCACCGAACCTAAAGTTGCCAGGTGGTATTTTGCATTACCAGCCCAAATGTGACTGCAGTACTCCACACACGAGCGGTCCTGTGCTTTGTATAACATTAGAAGCTGACTTGGTGTGTTTTCGCGGTTTCAATGCTACAAGATTGGCTTCGCTCCATTCGGAGACTGCTCAACATTCGTACGCTCTACGATAGCCTATCTTTCGGACCGAATTGCTTCCTTACTAGTCCGAGCATCCGGCAGCTATCCCTCCACAACTGTGCTGTCATCTGCATACCCATGGAAACCAGGCATTAGCAGATCGTTAATATACAGCAGGAACAGAGTTGCGGAGAGGACAGACCCCTGAGGAACACCGACATTAGTCGACATGGGCTCCAATTACTCGGAGGGACCATTCAGTCAGGAAGTGTTTTACCCAGCCAGTCAAGCCAGGGGAAATACCGTACTCTGGAAGCTTACTAAAAAGGCCAGCGTGCCATACCCGGTCGAAGGCCTTCGAGACATCTACCGCTTCCCCATTTTTCTCGAGAGGCTAGTCCCACAAGTGTAGTAGTAGGTCCTTAGTTGACCGATTGCGGCGAAACCCGAACTCTCGGTCACTGAGGAGATAGTTACCTTCCAAGTATGCCAAGAGGCGCGAGCTCAATACACGCTCCATAATCTTGCAAAGTATGGAGGTTATCAAAATCGGCCGATAGTTGGTAGGATCGGCACGACTACAGTTTTTTTTTATTATAGTTTTTTGTATCTTTTTTTGCGCATGAATTTTACGTGCACGTCTTTTTACATCGTTGTCACATGTATAATTTCAAAATGAATGATGTAATTATTTTTTTGTAAAAGTGCCAGCCAAGTTTTTTGCCCGTACATCTTTATAGGTACCTATTACTCTTTGGAATGGATAACTAGCTTCATCTTTTTAACTGACCAACCTCTTGACAATTACAAAGTGCCTGGAATTGGTTTATTTGAAATAAATGCTTTGATATTGAACTGTAAACCCCTTTTGAAGGTAGCAACAGCTTTTATTTAATTTTAATTGTCCGTTTTTCTTTTTATAATTATAAGTACTTGCTTCACTGCAATCCCGCCTGATGGTAAGCAGTGATGCAATCGTTGATGGTAAAGCGCGCTAGTTTATTAATCGTATTCACTTAAAAACTTAGTGAATAGGAGGGAAAACGGCAGTTGAGCGAAGTGATGCAATGTTAAACCCAACACCACGACCAACGATTCTGCGCCAGAGGGAGATTAATCTGGAGACCCTCCACGGCTATACTCCCGACACAACAAGCATTGGTGCATCGTACCCGGCACACATCGCAACACAATTGCTCTGACCCGAAAGCTAAGGGTACGGCTTTTCAAATTTGCAAAACATGCTTTGGGACTCATGATAATTTCTTTGAATTATTGGTTTTTTTAAATAAAAAAAAAACCGGCCACTTATTGTGAAGTGCGAGAACCTACGGAACTCTACACTGAGCATGGCCCGACACGCTCTCAACCATATATTTTTTTTGCCTGTGCTTGTTATCTCATATGTTTCATTTTCTGTGTTATTCATAAAAAACTCGTTAATCACTCATTAGCAACTATTTAGCTAACCATTTAGTTAGCTCTAAATCAATGCTTAACTTTTCTTTATTCATAAAAGCTAGTTAGCAGATGATTAGTAGCGATACGAAGTAGAGGTGAAACTATGCCTGCGGCACAGATTATAATCAAAATAGTTGACTAAAAAATTGAATTTTTAGAAAAAACTTGTTAAAACTGCGATTTTTTATCTGTCGTGTTTGGCAGAAAAATGTCAGAAATTTGATCGGATAATTTGAATATAAATAAAATGATTTATTACAATTAAATAATTGTATTTGTGATGATAGTAGTGAAAGTAATAAACTCCAATAATATTATAGTAAACAGAAAAAGGTATTTATCTCTGTATTTATATGTAATTACTAATCTTAAACTGACGAAATTAATGTTAAAGCAGTAGCCGATAGTAACTGTGTATTTTCCTGCTCTTTATGCTTGTAAACATCCATTTGATATTATACATTACTTCCTACTGCTTTTGTACTGCTTTTTACAGTATTATTATACTTGTTTACAGGCACACGTTTTATTGCTGTATACGAAGCCACTATTAGCACCTAGTGGCAATATTATTCTACCTCACAATGACGGCGAAGGAGAAGACCATGCTGAGTGAAAAAGATGAGGAATGAGGGTCGCGTGAGTCAAGAATGGCTCTCATGCTTATGGAAGAAAACAATGAATTATTTTTATAACAAAAATGTAAACAGTTTTATTGCGTATCAAAATAAAATATTTCTAAAAAAATGTTTTATTATTTGTGTCTTGCTGCCCCAAAACGACTTTTTTAGTCCTGTGCCTTAGATATGACATAAGATAATACAAGGAAACATAGGGCAGCATCTAAAATCACTGTCTTTTTTATTAAGTAGGTACTGCTTTTATAAACCAGTGCCTGACCGCAATCCCGCCTCATGGCAAGCAGTAATGCAATCGTTGATGGTAAAGCGCGCTAGTTTATTAAGAGCCTATTCACTAAAAAAAACTGAGTGAATAAAAAGAAAGACGGCAATTGAGCGAGGTGATGCAATGATAAACCCAACAACACGACCAACGATGCTGCGCAAGAGGGAGATTGATCTGGAGACCCTCCAGGACCAAACTCCCGACACAACAACATTTGGCGCATCGTACCCGGCACATTTTGCAACACAACTGCTCAGACCCGTCCTCCGCACGGCTTCACCAGACATCATGCCGGAACACGAGGAACCGCTTGGCGGCAAGACTTTGTCTGGTGGGTGGTAACTTCTGCCGGCAGCCGATGTTATAGCCTAGTATCGAGTAAAGCTTGTAAGTCAAAAAAGTTTCAAAGCTAATACCTATAACTTTACTACGTCGCTTTGGAAATTCAAAAAGGTTTTCAACATCCATATTTCCGCACTATTCGATATTATAAACAAAATGATGAATAAGAAGTTTTATGAATAAGACTGATTCAGTCTTATTCATAAAACTTTAATCAATTGCTAAGCAACTGATTAGCAAAATTCTTATTCATAAAAGCTGTTTAACGATAAGAGGATGCTAAGCAATTGATTAGTAGCTGTCAAAATTAAACATCACCGGACCGCTGTTAAGAGGATGGTTAGAGGCAACAATATGGCGGATTTTATTTGAATCAGCTGATTGATTTAATATGATCATTATGCTTCGAAGTTATTTTGTTTATAATACCGAATAGTGCGTAAATATGGATGTTGAAAACCTTTTTTGAATTTACAAAACGACGTAGTAAAGTTATATTAGCTTTGAAACTTTTTTGACTTACAAGCTTTACTCGGTAGTAGGCTATAACATAAGCTGCCGGCAGAAGTTACCACCCACCAGACAAAGTCTTGCCGCCAAGCGATTCGTCGTGTTCCGGCATGATGTCTGGTGAAGCCGTACGGAGGATGGGTCTGAGCAGTTGTGTTGCAATGTGTGCCGGGTACGATGCGCCAAATGTTGTTGTGTCGGGAGTTTGATCCTGGAGGGTCTCCAGATCAATCTCTCTCTTGCGCAGCATCGTTGGTCGTGTTGTTGGGTTTAACATTGCATCACCACGCTCAACTGCCGTCTTCCTTTTTATTCACTTAGTTTTATTAAGTGAATAGGCTCTTAATAAACTAGCGCGCTTTACCATCAACGATTGCATCACTGCTTGCCATGAGGCGGGCTTGCGGTCAGGCGCTGGTTTATAAAAGCAGTAATAAAAAAGATAGTGCTAATTTTAGATGCTGCCCTATGTTTCCTTGTGTTATCTTATGTCATATCTAAGGCACAAGACTAAAAAAGGTCATGTTGTGGCAGCAATACACAAATAATAAGACATTTTTTTAGAAATATTTTATTTTGATACGCAATAAAACTGTTTACATTTTTGTTCTAAAAATAATTCATTGTTTTTGTTTTCCAATACTTTTCTTCCATAAACATGAGAGCCATTCTTGACTCACGCGACCCTCATTCCTCATCTTTTTCACTCTTCTCCTTCGCTGTCATTGCGAGGTTGAATAATATTGCCGCTAGGTGCTAATAGTGACTTCGTTTATAGCAATAAAACGTGTGTCTGTAAACAAGTATAATAATTCTGTAAAAAGCAGTACAAAAGCAGTAGGAAGTAATGTAATATATACACAAGAACCCACTTAAATTTCTTAAATAGCATAGGGATGTTTACAAGCATTAAAGAGCAGGAAAATACACAGTTACTATCGCCTACTGCTTTAACTTTATTTTCATCAGTTTAGATTAGTAATTTCATATAAATACAGAGATAAATACCTTTTTCTGTTTACTATAATATTATTGGAGTTTATTACTTTCACTACTATCATCACAAATACAATTATTTAATTGTAATAAATCATTTTATTTATATTCAAATTATCCGATGAAATTTCTGACATTTTCTGCCAAACACGACAGATAAAAAATCGTAGTTTTGACAAGTTTATTCTAAAAATTCCAATTTTTAGTCAACTATTTTGATTATAATCTGTGCCGGACGCATAGTTTCACCTCTACTTCGTATCGCTACTAATCATCTGCTAACTAGCTTTTATGAATAAAGAAAAGTTAAGCATTGATTAAGAGCTAACTAAATGGTTAGCTAAATAGTCGCTAATGAGTGATTAACAAGTTTTTTATGAATAAGACAGTATCTTCGAAGCATAATGATCATATTAAATCAATCAGCTGATTCAAATAAAATCCGCCATATTGTTGCCTCTAACCATCCTCTTAACAGCGGTCCGGTGATGTTTAATTTTGACAGCTACTAATCAATTGCTTAGCATCCTCTTAGCGTTAAACAGCTTTTATGAATAAGAATTTTGCTAATCAGTTGCTTAGCAAATGGTTAAAGTTTTATGAATAAGACTGTTTTGTATGTTTGTATGAGTCTTATTACTTCAAAATGAACCAATTTAATTTAATAAGAAAGGTCTTAACGTGGAATTATATTGCTATTTGTTATAGACAGATATGAATCCTATTTTTTTTTTAATTTAAATTATAAACTAGTGATTGACCGCCATCCCGCCTGATGGTAAGCAGTGATGCAAACGTCGATTGTAAAGCGCGGTAGTTTATTAAGAGCTATTCACTTTAGCCTTGAAGACACTTAAATTGTAGTCCGATGGAAACACCGCCGCTGGCAAATTGTTCCAGTTCCTCGATGTAGGCTGTATAAAAGACGAGGCAAAACACTTCGTATCGTAGTGGTATCAGCAACGTAAGGGTGGAAACTTGCCGTACGATGGATCGTCCGATGATGGAACGGAGAAGGACTTGTTACTTGTGCCTTTAGCTACAAATGGATTACAGCGTACCGCGTAGCTTAAAGAGTACCTGTGTACTCTTTAAGTACGCACCCATAATACAGGAGAAATTCCTTATGTGGGGCATATAGCGTGGCAACCCGGTAGCGCGCTGTCTATGCCATACGTGAGAGGCATAGAGAGAAAGAGATAGTGATGACATGGCGGTAAACAGGTGCGCGCGCGCTAACCGCTCGCGCTTTAAAGTAGTAAATTGTCACCAAATTATAAGTTATTGTTTGTGTTATTGTGTTAAGCCTGTGTTTCTGGACCATTAAACTGTAATCGTGATAACTGAGTCCTTATTCACTCCCCACCAACGCTATAGGCAACTTTTAGAAAAAATATAATAAATGTTATGACTTCACCATATACATATATCAAAGCGGAATCGATTGTGTCGAATTAAAGACAGCCAGAGCCTAAATGGTTTATATAAATTGATTTTGTTGTAGAAATTGCTATTACAAAAGGACGTTTCGTTCATTTGACTGATCCAAAGCTATTCCTTTATTTTAAATTGTAATTATTTCTTTTATTGCTATTCCAAGACTTGCTTTCCGCGCCATTTGATTTTTATATAATGCGAATTATTTTCAAAAAACATTTTGATAGCATTTAGAGTCGACAGTTTATGAATTGGTAACCTCCACAAAGCTAAGCTGCAGGTTACTAACTGTGCACAAAGGTGATGACATCATACTTACTTACATATGTACATCAGCAGTCTATACACTTAACGAGATGATGTGTCATATTTTTATTTTCGAGTTAATTTATTCCAACAGCCTTTGGGTTTCTGACTCATAGTCTAGCCAATGGCCATGAGAAAATATACCTTCATACCATGATATTACGTCTACCTTAGCAAAACAATAATGAAAGAAAAACAACGTGCAGAATGTTCTAAAACCAAGGTAAACTTTTGTATATTTCACTTATCTATGACAAAATATGAATCTAGGCTTAAAATAAACTGTAGGTATGTACATAGCACTCTGCTATGCTCTGCCTGAACGAAGTTTCGCTCCCAACAGCCTAAATATCAATAACAAATGATTTCACATATACAACGTGGACACAAAAGCGTGGTGTCAAATGCTCTGATGATACAAAGGGAGAATATTGTATAAAGCAAGATTAACTAGTGTGGACCCGGCTTTACATTACCAATTCAGGGTTACCAGGTTCGTTAAAATGCCAGGTAGTGCATCTATTTGAAAGGTTATTTAATTCGGAAATTTGGATATTCGTTCGAAAATATTTGGACAAACCGGATTATCCCTATACTTACAAAATTCATCATCATCGTCATCTCAGCGTATCGTATAAGCCCGGTTGCATCCGTGGCTTTTGCATTGGAGCCCGGCGTCCGCTTTCTTACACATTCGCCTCCATTTCTCACGATCTCGTGGTGTGAGATTGTTGACACGCATGTCATCTCAAACAACGTTAAAAAACGACTTCTTTGGTCTACGTCGCCATGGCAAGACATTTGTTGCTCACGTAACATGCCGTTTTCGTAAGACGTGACCGTATCAGCGTAGGCGACCCTCTTGCAGTTTGTCTGCTTATAAAATTGGAAATATCAGTAGGTATGCGGAATGTACCAATGTAACTTTTCTAAGTTATATGTACTTTCTAAGTTATGTTGGACACTGTGAATGACTGATTATAAGTTGAAGGAAAAAATCTTTAGGAAACCTGAACTTTAAGTCTGAAATCGCCAACCCGCATTGAGCAAGCGTGGTGATTACGCTCAATCCTTCTCTGTTCGAGAGGAGACCTGTGCCCAGCAGTGGGACGATAAAAAGGTTGTTGATGGTGATGTGACAGTGAAAGAGTGGCCCAGGTACGCCTGAGGGACGTTCCTATCGCTTGTTGAAGTGAAACTTCTTTAGGCACGCTTGACTTGGGGAGTAAACTAGCGAAAGCGTTACGAAAAATGATAGGAAAAAAAATGATGAAGGCGAACGGAAGCAGAGTATAGTCCTATTTCGTCTGTAATACAAACAAGGAGTTGGCTCATGTAAATATTGCATGACCTGTCGAGTATGAAGTTGTGAGTTCGCATCTCGCCGAAGGCAATATATATTTTTTGGATCTTTTTAAGATTTGTTAACAATTGATTACCTAAGTGCACAAATAAATTTATAAATTTCGTTCTGTTCTGGCCTTTATATTGTTTTATATATTTTTGCTGAACATTTCTGATATAATTGAAAGTATAGAAGCTTTAAGATATCGTCACAATACGATAATTGGACACAAAGTACAAATTGCTTTCGAGCCTCATAAGCTCAATTATTAAGCTAAGTACCTTGATTGATTAAGAACTATGAATTTCTTCGAGAACATGACGCTGCGAACACCCCCCGACCCCCCTCATTGATTACCTCACCCCCCCGTTGATTATCTCGGGAACCAGAGGTCGTGGACTACCCGAGTTTGGGGTCCCCTGAATCAGGAGGAGGAGCCCGACCTTTTGGCCCCGAGGGAATCCACTCCCCCCTCTCCCCCTCCCCCCTACCCCCCGCAACCCCACGAAATCTATCCCCCCCCCCCTTTAGTTACCTCACCCCCCCGTGGATTATCTCGGGAACCAGAGGTCGTGGACTACCCGAGTTTGGGGTCCCCTGAATCAGGAGGAGGAGCCCAACCTTTTGGCCCCGAGGGAATCCACTCCACCCTCTCCCCTTCCCTCCTCTCCCCCTCCCCCTCCCCCCCCGCAACCCCACGAAACCTATCCCCCTCCCCGACCCCCTTTAGTTACCTCACCCCCCCGTGGATTATCTCGGGAACCAGAGGTCGTGGACTACCCGAGTTTGGGGTCCCCTGATTTAGGAGGAAGAGCCCGACCTTTTGGCTCCGAGGGAATCCACTTTTTTTTTTTTTTTTTTAATTGGAGGTCTATGCAAAAATATTAATTTATAATAATTTAAAATAATTTAAGCATGAAATAAATTTAAATATTTATAGAAAATTAATATATGTATATGTGTATACATGTATATATTGTACACACACATATATATATATATACATACAGATGGTGCAAAAGAAGTTTCACTTCAGTCGTGTGGTCATAAGCACACTCGTTTTTTTTTATTTGACACACTGGGATGCACTAATTTGGAATCTCATTGCTCTGCTCAACACCGAGAGTTAAAAATCCAGTGCACGATAAAATCCCGTCGCGACATTTTTACGTTCCTGTGTTGTACATTTTTACATTGGCTTACGGGGCTACGTGAACAATACAGCAAGATTTGTTTTGTTTTGTTCTGCCCTCATACATATGCTCATACAATGATCAATAATTAACTGTTATTTCCAAAAAAACCTATAGGTACACGGTGCCATGCAAATACTGCAAAATGTCAATCCAATCAAGGAATAATGAGAAAATTCAATGAACAGTACTTTGGTGTTGACATGACATAATAAAGATACCACGTTCAAATTCATGACAAAATAAAAGCATACGGAAGAAGATAGTGGATATATGTATGGCCAGTAACTGATCTATAGGTATGTTACATCCGGGATCAGCAACGGATAATGAAGTTCAGGTTTTAATTTAACAACAGTCTTTTATTTTTACTATATATACGTAGGATATCCTGTTTTGGTACGTCATTGATAAAATGATTGACGATGCACATAAAATGTACAATTTTATTAGTTTCATAGATAATTATCTCACACAGCGAATTATTGTATAAACACCTATAAAGGCATATACCTAAATTCCCTTTAAATACTGATGTTAATTTAATAATTTTAGAGAAAAAAAAAACAATTATTTAAATTATATAGGGAATCCTTTAACGTCAAAATTACATAAGACAGTTCCCAAAACATCAACCCTTCACTAATACCTTGTGCTTTCGCTGGAAAGAAGAAGGGCAACAAACTCCCGAGCAAAACAGCTGTCTGTTCAGTTGGAAGAGATCCAAAGTAATACTACAAAGAGGAGAGCAGCTATATTTTGCTTTCGCGACATACGTAGCTGAACAAAGATAAGTACTGCACACAATTCAGTTAATTTTAAAAAGTAATACAATGCTAGCATGATACCAACTTCTTAAAAGTAATTCATCTCAGAGCGTCTCATTCCTTTGATTGAAGCAGACGAGGGTAGAAACTTAAGACTAAGATACCAAAAGTACGTACAAAATAGTATGTTATACCAAGAATATCTATTTAAATAAAAGCTTCTATAAAAGAAAGTACATACTCTTTGTCCACACTATAATTTTACTCACTCTGCTTAGTTATTGGAATATTTCAGTATTCAAACTATCCTATGTAAAATAAAATTATCTTTATCATATCTTTATCTACTTATCATAATTTACTTGTCTTTTTACGTATAAGTATTTAAACATCTGCAAACGCGCAGTCATACCATTTATTTAGAAGCCTTTTCTATGTATGTATGTCGCATTTTCCTTATCTCACGTTTTTCTGTCATTCCGACCGATCTTGGCGTAAAATGTTACATTATGAAAATTCCTAGATCCCTCTATCCCGCCTGATATTTACATTACGCTTCTCACATTATTTTAATAATTAGTATTTAATGGTAAATAGTAAATATTTAGTAATGTACGTGTGTATGCAGTATTGAAATTCGGTTGAATAATCATTATCATCATCGTCCTCATTTCAGCCGAAAGATGTCCACTGCTGGACACAGGCCTCCCCCAAGTATCTCCACGACGACCGGTCATACGCCTCCCGTATCCAGCAGTTGAATATATTCACCTTAATGATGATGATGATAAAGAAATAAGCTGAGTACATAGTTAAACGTTCTCATGACATCAATTATCTACTCATGTTAATATGGATGTTTCCTGGGTAAAAAAATTGATTCTATTTAGTCCGTCATTCAGATTATAGAAAAATATTGGATACGTATATTTTGTTTTATCAAATCAATAAAAGTTGACAAATATAAAAGGCATCAAAGATCAGGAGTGGTGGCTGGTGACGTCACTGCTCGCTAAAAAGTGTAGCGCACAGTGACGTTATACGAGTTTTCAACGCACTGTGTCGTCTTCATTTTTTGTTTATATGAAAAAAGAAAAAATACGTGTCTAGTATTTTTTGGAAATCTGACTGACGGACTAATTAGTTTTTTTTTAGTCAACTACCCTATTGTAGTTAATTTATTTCAAAATATGTAAAATATTTTAGAGAAATATAAAATTTAGCAGATTTTTTTCCTGAACCGTACCCAATTATTTTATAGTTAAGTTTAAGGATTCACTACTACACATTACTCAATGGGATAGTACGAAGTGTCTTACGAAGTATTGCCAGAAAAAATAATTTCAGACAAGTGACAGAAAGTGTTAATTTAATGAATGACATGTCAATTAGCTAAGTACGTACTCGTAAATAATATGTTTTATGAAAATATGAAAAATGGGTATTTATTTCCTAGGCATTATGGGGCGGAATACATCAAATTACTAGTAATCCTGTATAATTTTTAAGGTTTTGTGAAAAGTTGTCAACGTGTGTAGTGTTTTTGTACTCTTCGTACCTTTTAGAAGTTAGCAGTCAAAAGCTTAAAGAATCATCGTTCCTCAAGGTTGTAAGACAAATATGTAAAAAAATAATATCGTCAATGTTTTCGTACAATTTTATATTTTAAGACTCGGCACGAATGCTATTGAACTTATAGAATATATAAAGTAGGATAGTTATAAAATAATTGAAAAAAAAAAGAATTTTGAAAAATGTTTTGCATGTCTTATAAAACTACGAAATTGGTTTTTTTTCCAAAGGTTTTTTACTCTCCTAACAATATAAACAACAATCCGTATTTTTTACGACCTATGATGTTTTAAATTAGTTTTTGTTTTTTACTGCCTAGTGTGGAGAATTAGATGAACATTTCATTTACAGCAAAACTTGGTTAAATGCACTTGCCAAGGCGTGATTGAATTCCAAATAGACAGATTGGATTCCGTTCAGCTTGTGTGATTCACTGCGGTTATGACATTCCATTCATTTGGACGAATTCTAATGAAATAAATATTTCATCTTTTACATATTATACAATATTGGTTATTTTCTAACCTTACATAGTCATGACTTCATAATTTAGGTCGGCAATCCACTCGTGTATAGTATCTAATATAAGTATTTTCCAATATTTATTGTTTTCAGTAACAGTAGATATTAACGATTAAAAAAAAAAAACAATCCAACACGTGCCTACGTGGGATTGCTTTTTTTTATTGTTAATATCTAGGTACTCAGCGGTAAAAGCAAACTCACATTAAATATGATATGTACATTTAATTTTTCGTTTTGTATTAAAGTTGTATGGATGGTGTGTGGGTGATTTAATTTAATTTAAATTTAAATCAATGTATTTTTTGTATAAAAAATGTTAAATTATATTTTGTTATTTTTGTAAATATTTACTGTACTATAAAAAAAAAACTGTTAGAAGGCATCTTTATGTGTCACCAAATTCGTATTAATATATATTTTTTTACTATTCTGTATTATTTCTATGAATCCTGCTTATAAGGAATTCTTTTGAATTAATTTACATGAAAAACAGGAATAAATTACTTTATACGACGTTATATTTTCTTTATACGAAACCTGAATATTGTTTGTTCAGAATAAGCAACTGGATCGATATAAATAATTTTTACACCATATTAGGTTTTTCCCGAATATATTAAAAAAGTGTTGCAGTGTGGTTACCGAGCAAACAACACTGTTTACAGCGGATCATAGTGTCCTAGGGTCCCCGCCGCATCGCGCCGCTTCTGGCGCGGGCGGGTGAGCGGCGCGTTGACCATATTATGTATTTTTGTTGGGACAAGCAGGTAACGTAACTTTGTGGTTCTTCATGATAGCTTTCTGAAATTCTATACATATATTCATCATCATCTCAGCGTCCACTCCCGGTTGCATCCGCGGCCATCGCGTTGGAGTCCGGGGTTCACTTTCCTACTCATTCTCCTCCATTTTGCGCGATCTTTAGCATCCTGTGGTAAGAAATTGTTGGCACGCATATCATCTCTTACAACGTCAAGCCAGCATTTCTTTAGTCTCCCTCGCTTATTCGGCCCGGCGGAGACGCCATAGCAAGACTTTTGTTACGTAACGGTTTTTGTAAGACGTGGCCATACCAGCGTAGGCGAGCCTCCTGCAGTTTGTCTGCTATGTCACGGACACGAAGGCTGCCACGGATGCGGGAGTTCCTGATGCGGTCTTTCTGCACAACTCCACACATCCACCGCAGCATATTCATCTCCGTGATATGCAGCCTCTGCTTGTGTCACTCAAGCACAGGCCACGCCTGCCATACAGAAGAGCAGGTCTAATGATGGCCCTTAAGCTCCCTTAAGCTTAACCGGCATTTTGGGGTCACAAATGACACCTGTCACCTAACCTCACTTTACCCAAGCTGCAGAAATGCGTGCCCTGAAGTTGCAATCAATGTCGCCGAACGCGTGGAGCACAGACCATGTCTCCGCCAATGCGCACAGACATGGGGTCTGTCCTGTTGCTGGCCATGTACACGGTCTTCGCGCCACATTGAGTGTCAGATCTCCGTTCTCGAGCGAGTCCTTCCATGCATTCACACGCCGCACCAACCGTTCCCTGTCCTCGTCCGCCAGCGCGACATCGTCAGCATACATGAGTATTATATATATATATTCTTTACATAGAAATACTGGACGCGTGTTTCGGGTTTCGCATATACAAAAAATAACGTTGTATAAGTGGTAATATAATTTATCCGCAAATACAAGCGATTTGTCGTGATCTCCCTCTGGCGCAGCATCGTTGGTCGTGTTGTTGGGTTTAACATTGCATCACCTCGCTCAACTGCCGTCTTCCTTCCTATTCGCTCAGTTTATCTGAGTGAATAGGCTCTTAATAAACTAGCGCGCTTTACCATCAACGATTGCATCACTGCTTACCATTAGGCTGGATTGCAGTCAAGCACTAGTTTATATAATAATTAAAAAAAAAAATGTTTTTATTCTCATTTATTGATATTTGGCCGGTATTCTACTGAATAGAGATATCATTCTTGAATAACACGCTACTATTAATTAAATAGGTACCACAAACCTTAGAAAAGAAGATAGCATTAATTCCGCCCTGTACATGTTTCGGCTTGAAGTATTAAATAAATTAATAGGTACAAATAAGGATGCTGATATTAAAATCCTTTGACGCAAAGTCAGTACCGCTATTGCTACAAGAAACGTAGGCGGACTGAAAAGAAACCGAGACCAATAATTGAAAAATATACAATTTATCTCAACAGTGAACGCTATCGAACGGAAATAAGATTGTATTTTAATTAACATTAGTTTCGTTCCACTACATAACTAGATACGTACTTATTAAATTTACCAAACAGGCACTCCAAAAAGATATTATTCTTAGTTGAAACTATATTTTTTCCCATTTACCTATGGTAGGTAAGATGTATTGATTATAATTTTATATAATAGCTACAAGATCTCTCGGAGTAAAGATTCCGAGAGATCTTAGGAGAGGTCCTTACTTCTCCTCCTGACTACTTCCATTCCTTCTAAATGAGATATATTAATATTTTTGAAGATGTTCGAAAGCCCAATAATTTGTATTGTAAAACAACGGTCAGCGGTACACGGACAGTCAATTGTATACAATAATGTAATTCATATTAGGTACTTTTATATTTCTACAACAATTCGAAAGTTTTCTGTTTTTGTGAAATTTCCTGTTATTTTTATCTATTTACATTTATGTACAAATATATAAAAAGAGAAAAATAAAATAATAGAAATATTCGTAGAAAGATGATGCTTAGGTATTTCTTAAGAAATGATGTACTTCCAGCATTTCTGCAATAGGAAAACAGATGGAGAAAAAAAGAGATGAAGAAAAGTTGTGTTGTAGAAGATATAGTTGTGTAGGTACACTCACACTTGTACTTTTCTAGTTTTACTTCTGCAGCTGTGTTTTTCAACAAATCCCGCTGTTGTGGTACAAATAGCTGCCACAAACTATATATATAGACGCAATGTAAATTCGCTCACAATATTGTAAAAGTGAAAAGCAAATAAATAATGTACATTTCATCCGCAGCGGTTTATTTTGACATTAATATGTGCGCATTCATATTTAAATTAAATATTTGCGCGTAAAACGTTTGCTTTCAAGCATGTTTACCTCAGTGTCAGTCAGTATAACGGTGCATATTATATATTTTAATAATCTTATCTTAATTTATGTGGTAATTTTCGGACCGCGTGGATGTTACGAACCGTGAATCTTTCGCCGTCTCACGAGTGGTGACACAAATTCTATGCGAACACTTGTGTCATGTGATGTATCTCTTCTTAATTACATCCTAGGGCTGTATATACGCGTTTTAATTACTTTTCGGGCAGGCTTAAACCTGTCTTTATAATTATTTTATTATCAACATTTCTCAGATACTTTCGTTACAAAATGACACAATATCTGTAGGTAGACGTTGCTAAGTATTATTTTTGCTATGTCTAACTCTACTTTATCTTGTTTAATTTAAGGATTTATTTTTTTCTATTTGTCAGGTAGCCACAAATATGTACATATATGAAGCCAGATCGTAACCTTCCTCAAATTATTGATCAATTAATTTATTTCTCTCAGTCAGGTTGACTTTAGGCTTTATCAGCTTTCAAAATAGTAATAAAATAAATGTTTCAGCCTAAATTTTGTCATATGGTATAATTCTACTAAAAGTAGTTACTTACATAGGTAAAGTAACTAATTAATTCCAAATAGAGTGGTAACCTTACTGGGAACACAGGGACTAATTAACGAGAACAAGTAATAGGTAGGTATCGATAACTAGTCTCCAACATTTCCAGGTGCGGTAGGTACATAGCTACCTAACAATATTATCGCCTCTAATACATATCCGTTAATGTACTTGAAATTGGTTATCTGCTGATTTGCGGAACTATCTAGATTGGTCAATACTTACTGCGATATCGTGATTCATATTTGAAATTATAGCTTCATACCTTCCCTGCTAACACTAATACGAAATAACGCCTCTAAAATCAACACAATAGGGTATCAAATATTCGATTATTAAACCATGGCTTTTGTGTTCGTAAAGCTTTTCAATATTTACGGGAAATACGGGAGCTTTCCCTAAAATATTGAAGTTGAAAATAAAAGTGCTTTAGAAGATAGACCTTTTCATTTATTTCTCATTAACATGCTATAATCTTTTAGCCAAACCCATCTGAGTCGGATAAATCTGTTAAGGCTTTTATTTTCCGAAAATGTGTGGAGAGCCAGCAAATTATTTTGTAAGTAAATAGATTTGAATCCATTTTATACCCTTGGGGTTGAGTTTAGTCTCTACCTACGATTCTAAAAGCTTTCTACTTTATTGTTTTTTGAGTAACTTAGAAAAAGTATCTGTGATGCATGTTTATACCTTTGTTCTAAATCTTTTTAAAACAAATTGACTTATTTATATATAAGTAAATTTGTTTCAGTTTACTTTTGTTTTGTGGGTAGGCAAATATATTTGTATAAAAGGTTGATCAATTGCGCCGCTGAAGGTTATGTTTGTAAAAATAAGGAAATCGATAAACACTCTGCCAACGATACCATTCATATTTAATTCTGGTTTAAAACACGTACCCGCTATGTAACTGCGCGACGCGTGATTTTCACAAAAAGGGGTATTCCTAATTTACGGGTGTGTTATAAATACACACAACAATTATATCTTTTCCAATTGGAATCTAAAGTTACTGGATTAATTCTCATTTTACCAGTTTCTGGCACCTGTTCTATCCGTTAATAGATATTTCCACGGAACGTGGAAGTATTGCTTAGAACAAATAAATATTCGTCCAGGATATGGCGGTTTATGAGTGGTATATTTCAGTGAAAAAATTTTAATATCGGTAACCGCTGCTTTGTTCTAACAAACAAACAGGTTTAATTTATAGATTCAAGCTTTTGATTGAAGAAAAACAGAAGACAAACGTTTTGGCACCATTCTCCGTCGTACCTGTCTACCTTACTAGCGATAGCACTGATCATAATAGAACATTAGAAACAGCATTGTACCATTGGCAGAACAGGAGCAGCAATTCAATTGAACGTAAACTGTCGAAATTGGATTTGTCGCAGTCAGTTGTATTATTCAATAGTTCAATATCCTTTCAATAAATATTGTTTCCTAAAATGTGCTCTTACTCGGTGCACTGCACGATCAAAATTAGAACTTTCATAATAACTGCAAACTTTTCGCACGTGCTTTGTGTAGCGTTACTCACGATATGAACGTATTTTTATCGCGATTCTGTTGATGTAAACGTGTATTGTATCAGATCTGCAGTAGAGAAATGGCACATAGGTTATAAGTAGGTGGAATGCACTGACCGACGTGAGCTGCGCCGCTGTGGCGGGATCGATTTAGCGCGGCCGGGCCGAGCCGGCCATCGGGAACCGCACACGATACTTCTCGAACACACTTCACTGCACTTTATTCTTCGATACAATCTTCCAATTTGTCAATCACTGAACTTTCACACATTCACAATTAACGTCGTCGTTTCTTGACTGGTCCTGTTAGGTAAATAAGAAAATGAAAAATTAATGAACTGTGCAAGATTGCGTATTTAAATGAAATTAATTCTTGATTTGTCAAATGAATTAATCAGAGTTTAGTTTTTGAAACCCAAAATACAAATGTGTATCGATCTAGATATCGGGCAAAGATAACTGTTGTAATCTACGCCCGATAAGTTCAGGGCCTAATGACCGAGGACAAAGTAGATTGCTGCTGCTACAGATTGGAACTAGTAATCCCAAGAGGACTCATAGTAAGCCCTTGAGTCCTTTGTACTGATTATTTAAGGTAATTTTAATTAAGGAAAAAAACTAGATATATTTAAACAATAGATTATTATCTATGCTGCTGATTTCTAATGAGTGTAAATCAATTTGTATCACAATGCACAAAGTAATCGCTTAAAAAAATACAAGTAGCTCGATGCAAGATAGGGCGTGGAACAATAACGTTGGCTCTGTTATGTTATGCAACAGATAGTAGTGAACGGGTTAGTTGCGATGGATCGCAGGGTCGTTTATAATAATCTGCAAGTATCAGTATGCACTAATAATCTCGTATCTGGCGATCCTACACGTACCCGAAAATGACCGAAAACCGGTTAGCAACTTTGGCCAAAAAGAAAAAGTACAATGTACTATAATTTAATATCACATTACTACTCCAGGCACTACTTCGTCACCGATAAGAGATTCTCGATAAAATGTTATCACAAACAGTTATCGATTCATAAAAACAAATACAATAAAATTCATGTTATAGCTATTCAACGTGACATAAACGGGATAGAATGCTCAAATCAAAAGACAATGTCCTTGGTTCCTTCGGTAGGGTTCCATTGTGTAAATAGGTAAATAGTGAGTAGCGAAAACCCCAAATCGGTGTCCGGGGCCCTCAGGGACATAATGATTTCCTTGCAAATTGAACTGAGAGCAAAGTATTGAAATGGCAACATACCTACATAATGTTATATTTTTTTTAACAAAAGTTTTTATGACAGAGAAGGCGATAGCTACAGGGGTCTTTACTTAAGGGTCCTTACGCGTATTACAACTTTGAGAATGAAAGTCTACGTGCGAAAGTGGAAATACGGAAATACGAATAAAAGTTAAAACAATATTTAACTTGCCCATGGGAAAAAGGTATGATTTTTTGTATGTTTGTCAGAACTATGCTCGTGTATGTAAAATAAATGTATTATACCTACAATAGGAAGCAGAATAAAACTGAATTATATGGGATAGGCTGAAGCAAAGTGTACCTACAATTAAAAATAAATATATAGTATTTGCAATTTTATATTAAATAATGAGGATTATATATACCTACCTAATTAATTATCAAGAAGTTAGTAAATCATTGAGTTATTGTTTAGCTATACAAATCATGGTTTCATATCTATTATAAACTATAGATAGATATCATTTTACTCAACCTGCTAGGAATACATCTCAATTCTACATATACTTGCTTTTGAGCGCAAAAACACGCAACATGATAAGTAGGCGTCTTTAATATATATCTGACGAAATATTAATGTACGATTAACTTAGAAACAGTTAAAAAATAATACCCAAGAGCGCTATCATAGAAAAGAACATAATTTCTTAACTAAATCGTTATAAAATACTTCGATTTAACACTCATTAAAATCAGTGCACACTCAAAATTAATTAAAATTGCTTAAAATAAAATGGAAAGTTTATACCTATTTTCTTATTTGAAAGCGCAATGTTAATACCTAGTTCATTCTTTTATTACAGCCTAAAAAGCTGTATAAAAAAACATTTCATTTACTTAGTTAACTTTTTAATACCTACATAAATACTTACACTAACTTAGACCAGTTTAGAACATAAATGGTTTTTCCAGCAATAAAATATCTGATGATGATGATGAAAACAACAACTTAAAAACACTTTCTAATAATTTATGAGACCGGAAAAGAACTAAGAAGTGTAGAAATAAAATATTATATCCAAGTATTTTTTTGTTAAAGTAACGAAAAAATGTGTTAAATCAAATAGCGCGAAGATTTATGTGATAGATTGATATAATGCACGTGTTTTGAACCGGAAAAGTGTATTTGTAAGGTGGGAGTCGCGCGGTCGTCGGCGGCGGCGTCGGCGGCGCGGTGACACAGACTGCGTGCGGCCGGGCCGGGGCGCCGGGCGCGCGGTCGACGGCGCGCAACAGATACGCCACAGGTTGGGCGGCCCGGGCACCCGCGCCCATTCCACCTTGCTTGCGCCACACGCCAATTTACATCCTCATTATCGTCTCCGGAGTCAGCACCTCACGCTGGCGTCCGTCACCACATCACTCGCCGGCTTTTCCCGGTATAAAAACTCTTCTTACCTTATTCAGCAAAATCTAATAAAGCGTTTATTTGGAAGCAGACAATTTTTCTTTGTGCCAGCTACTTTCTGAGAGTTTTATCGGATTTGTTTTGTTTCGTCGCTTCGAATTATTCTGATATAATTTTATTTGTTTAGGAAATCCCTTTGAGGATAAAACAGGAGGTACCCAGATAGGGGTTCTTTATGGTCGTTAGTCACGGAAACTTAGCCATTTATTGTAACTCCCTCGAGGGATAGTCTTGATGATTCGTAATAAATCCTTTCAGAAGTTACTATTCAATATGAATATCCGATAATTGTCTATTGAAGTCGGACTTCAATACTAGTAAATTGTAAAAGTTGGATAATTTTATTATGCCCCTAAAACATTAAGATGTTTCATTCTGAAAGTTTTACGTGTCGTAAAACATATTTAATGACGCAACTCTTCCATCAAGTGTGTTTAACACAGACTGAATTTTCGTAATAAAAATCTGGAAAAGAAGTGGTACTTAAGTGATGCCTCCAGACTTACCTACCTACTCGTACAATTGCACAATTATATACTGGACCGACCGTTGTTTCATACTCAGGGAATCGAGATTGTTGACGCCGTGTCTTAAAAACTTCTAATTAATTTGGTAGGCCGAGCTGTGAGCAACTGAATTTGAACTTTTAAGTAATAAAGGAGGCGTGTGAATAATTACAATAGGAATGTTTCCTGGGTAAAAAAAAATTGATTTTATTTAGTCCGTCATTCTGATTATAGAAAAATATTGGATACGTATATTTTGTTTTATCAAATCAATAAAAAATGACAAATATAAAAGGCATCAAAGATCAAGAGTGGTGGCTAGTGACGTCACTGCTCGCTAAAAAGTGTAGCGCGCAGTAACGTTACAAGAGTTTTCAACGCACTGTGTCGTCTTCATTTTTTGTTTATATGAAAAAAAGAAAAATACGTGTCTAGTATTTTTGCAATTCTAACTGACGGACTGATTAGTTTATTTTAGTCAACTATTGACGACATTTCTCCGAAGAGAAACAGGGCAATGAATGTTGGATAAGTTGGATTATCTTCAAAACGGTGACACCTTTACTGAATTTACTAAACTGACGGATAAAAGCAAGTCAAGAGCTATAGAGACTTTTGCGTTCATGAGAGGAATAATAAAATTTGATATTTCGATGAGGTAAACATATTTTCTTGTTCAACGTTCTATTCAGAGAAGGCTTTGGAAAAAAATTGTTAAATATTTTTTTAGATAGACCATAGATAACCTAAGTGTCGATAGAAGAGGGTCCATAGGGTTTACCACAAAAACTTAAACACTTATTTATCGCGTGTCGAGTGTCAGTCTTACGTCAAAGTCGTGTTTAAAAGGTTTTTAGCTTAAAAAACTGAAAAACGAACTTTTCTGCTAGTTAGGATAATGTTATTTTCTATGAGCTCATAATAAAATAAATAAAAGTAAAATAGAGTGTAATCACCTTCAACTGATTAGAAGTTAAGTACCTACCTATCTCACTGTAAAATTGGTCTACAAATTAAATATGTACAAAGACCATATTTGATGCATTTTTTTTTTTAATAATTATAAACTAGCGCTTGACCGCAATCCCGCCTGATGGTAAGCAGTGATGCGATCGTTGATGGTAAAGCGCACTAGTTTATTAAGAGCCTATTCACTCAGAAAAACTAAGCGAATAGGAAGGAAGACGGCAGTTGATCGAGGTGATGCAATGTTAAACCCAACAACACGACCAACGATGCTGCGCCAAAGGGAGATTGATCTGAAGATCCTCCACGACCAAACTCCCAACACAACAACATTTGGCGCATCGTACCCGGCACACATTGCAACACAACTGCTCAGACCCGTCCTCCGTACGGCTTCACCAGACATCATGCCGGAACACGACAAATCGCTTGGCGGCAAGGCTTTGTCAAGTGGTTGGTAACTTCTGCCGGCGGCCGATGTTATGGCCTACCACCTTAGCATTCAGGCTGGACACTATTTTAGCTGTCTTCATCGTCTTGAGTTCTATTATGTTGACATTTTTTGATTATGTATTAAGTCTGTTATCAACAAAATATTTTTACAATCATGACCTATCAACGTATCCTCGATGTCGAAAGTGTTAATGGCGCCGTAAAAAAGGTTCTTGAGTTAAGTCTTCGTTTATGACTTCAGGTGGTAGGAAAGTTATCTAACGTCAACACCTGCTGATATATAACAAGACATTGCTTGTTAACTAATTTTCTGTATGAAATGTTTTAAAACAATGGTCTTCAATCAGTGCAATCTGCTTGTTATGGCTGCTCCCCAAATCCAAAGTTGTTTCTTTTTTAGCCTGTAGAGATCCTCTGCTGAATAAAGGCTTCCCCCAAGGCTTTCCACAATGACCGGTCTTGTGCTGCCCGCTTCCAAAGGCTTCCCGCGACCTTCACCAGGTCATCGGTCCACCTTGTTGCGGGCCTCCCTACGCTGCGTCTACCGGTACGTGGCCGCCACTCCAGAACCTTACTGCCCCATCGGCCATCGGTTCTAAGAGCAATGTACCCCGACCACTGCCACTTAAAAAGTTGCCACGTAAAGTTGTTTGCGTTTCTTAAAATCAGGAATGAAATTATTCGAAAAAAGGGATTTATTGACATAGCTTGCAGAGTTAGCAAGTTAAAGCGGCAGTGAAGAGACACGGCCATTCTATGTCTGTTAAAGGACCAATGATCAGTAGTGTGGGCTCCTCCCATGCTACAATACCCATCCTCTCATTAGTAGGACGTAGGAAAAGGCCTATTTTTATTTATCCTGTTACCCTTTCAAGCAAAAACTACTAAAAAAAGAAACTATTTGGGTGAAATTAAGCACACAGATAGTTTACAATCTAATATATAAAATTCTCGTGTCGCTGTGTTTGTGGTTAAACTCCTCCGAAACGGCTTTCCCGATTCTCATGAAATTTTGTGTGCATATTGGGTAGGTCTGAGAATCGGACAACATCTATTTTTATCCCCCTAAATGTTAAGGGTAATCCACCGCTAATTTTTTTTAATATAGATCTATATCGCCCTTTACAGCACATGATTTAAATAAATAGTTTCGAAGATATTACAAATTTAAAAATTGTGGGGAGTCGCATTTGCGGCGGTACCAGTCGATTTGGCGGCGGGCCGCTATGTTTTTTATACAA
This sequence comes from Sesamia inferens, assembly GCA_037179545.1. NCBI lineage: Eukaryota > Metazoa > Arthropoda > Insecta > Lepidoptera > Noctuidae > Sesamia > Sesamia inferens. Next base: position 20,481,171 of record CM073931.1, read on the forward strand.
CGTTAGCAGTTTTTTTATAATGTATTTAGTATCAGCATTGCACCCGTGCGAAGCCGGGCAGGTCGCTGGTAACATATAGGATACTTTTCCTGATGTTCCCACAAGATCAAAACATATGCGGACGAAACCGCGGGACGCAGCTGTAATTCAATAACAAGTATGAAACAAAGGAGTCAAATATGTTAGCAATGATATTTCTTAACATGTTCAATGTCAATCAAAGAAAAGAAAAAATAATTGGTCATGTTTGACCTAGTTAATCTTTTCTTTGGAATGTTGTAACATTCCAAGAATATACAATGTTATTTTTTCATTATACTAAACCTAAATGCATGCTGTTTGTTCAAAATACGCAACTGAATCGATTCCAATATTTTTTAGACCATTTTATATTTTTTCCCAAATATATTTAAAAAATGATGCAGTGTGGTTACCGAGCGCACGACGCAGTTCACAGCGGATCATAGTGTCCTAGGGCCGCGCTTCTCGCGCTGTAGACGCGAGTGGGCGAGCGGCACGTTCTCCATATTTTTGTAGGGACAACCAGGTAACATAATAACTTTGTGATTTTTCATGACAGCTTTTTGAAAATTTGTAAATTAATGCTTTACATAAAAATACTGGACGCGTGTTTCGGGTTCCCCATATACAAAAAATAACGTTATATGACGATAAAGAATAAATCCTTAAATTTCTCATCAGGTTAAAATATATTTTTACAATATCCGTAATCGACCTTCCAGAACCTAACACTGCTAGCAGACCTTCATGTTTACGATGTAGGTAAAAGTGCAATACGGCTGTTTCGGGAGGTTCCTGTTCCGGATAAAACGGGTATCGCCACTGCAGGAATCACCCTGAGGATACGATGGAGCATACGGTGAAAGTCTGCCCGGCTTGGGCGAAGCACCGACGTGTCCTCGTGGCGGCGATCGGTAGCGATCATTCACGTTCGGTCTTGGACCAGACCACGGTTCGGAGCGAGAGTGCATGGCAGGTCGTCACCTCCTTCTGCGAAGCAGTGACGCTTCGCAAAGGAAAAAGCGAAATCTCAGTGTCCTCCTCCGTTATGCCTCTAGCCGTCGCAGTAAACGTTCTGGTCGGGAAACAATATCGGCACTAACAGTTCCAACAACTGCCGGCCACCATCGGCGCGGACTCGGGTCGACGCCACGTTCTATCCCACGCGCGCCTTAGAGAGATGTTAGGACATCGTGACGGGGTCCACGAAGACGATGCTTCCATGGATCAGGGTTGCGGGTTGGTTAAAAAAGAAACACGAGTAGGTATTAGTCAGTAAACGTCTGACACGCCCTTCCGTTCCGCCCAGAGCGGGCGGGCGAGGATTTCCCATCCGCAAAAAAAGGTAAGTGTGCAATGTCAGTAAACTTGCTAGACTGGCTCCTTAAATTAAAACAATTCCGTTTTACTAGTCCTAGTGAATTCATCCACATTTTATGATATAAAGTCCGGCCCCAATTAAAAATAACTAGAATTTTATTTGGTCGTTTCATTCGTCTACCTACGTAACTAAAAATGTTCGTTAACTCTAAACGAGGTTGTCTGAGTTGAGCTGTGTGTTCCGTGCAGCTGCTTGTTACGTTCACTAGTTCGCTACTTTGCTGTTTGGCTTTGGTATAAAGGTGCCTACCTCGTTACTTGGAATACCCTTTTGTCCTTTGACCTGCGGCGGCTTAATATACAACCATCCATATTATTACAAACAGTTCACATGTTTGCACAGGTATCTCCAGATAGCAGTCGCTAGACGGGGAAGCTCTGGAGATTTAGGTACATGAATTTTTATAAGTGGAATTTTCAAAGCGAAAAGGGTAAATGACCGGAATTATTCTTGCGGGATTTACAGTTGACAAGAAATAATTGTCGTGAGAAGCAGCTAAACTTTACTTAGTTTTTAGATCTTTTTTACTACCGTACAAATGCTGTATTAATAGTACTGGTCTAGAACGTATTTATTGTGTAAACTATAGCATTCACGGGCATATGTGTTCCGTCAACTTGTGTATCTTTTCTAGGCGTTATGCAAATAAAAATAGAGCACAAACAGCACGCGCGGCATGATTGATAGCAAGCTCTGTTACAGTTTCTGCGCTCACTGAAGCTTCCCTTTATGCAACGTAACAAATGTTTGTAAATATGAGTGTAAGACGTGTCTGTATATACGAACGTATATAAACGTGTTTGCGTTCAATTCTGGAATTGCAAACACATAGGTATATTCAGAATAGATACGCAGTAAGTACCTATCTAAAGATATCGCTTTAATACTGTTACTCTAATTCCTTCCCTGGTTTGTAGCTGAGTATCTAACCAAGTAAATCGAAAATTATGGTAACGCTAATATGATTTCGCCGCCCGCGGTATCCAATCCGAGCAAACCCGAGGTCACAACGTCACAAGTACTTGCATTGGGTTCTCATGTCGATAAAGCTCTCTTTAACTTTTGTAGACGAATCGATTTCCATTACGAAAACACAGTAATGGACCCAATACGCGGACTATAAGAGTATTATTACGGGATTTTTCACGTTTCAGAGACACGTAGTCCTTTCCCTTTCTTTCTTTCTTTCTTTCTAAAATATAACATGACAAACTAGGTAAACGCGCTCATTGATTAAACCCACTCGATAAAATGAATTATGAACTTATAGTGTTTATTAGTTATACTTCTAGAGGAACGTTGTTATCAAAATAATATGTAACAATTATTTAGGTATGTGCACATTCACCGTATCTATCTTGGTAATTTATATACGAAAAATATGAATCCAAACTGTTTCAAACTTGTCATGATCACAACTGAACACCTTATTTTGAACGAATATAATCTAAACATGAATCCAAATGACGTCTTGTCCAAGATAACGTTTATGATGAAATACTTAACTAAAGCGATACACATCATATTTACGGTTTTTACTGTAGAAACCATCGTAAACCTTACTCTGAAGGAACAAGACTGACAATAGCGTATATTTTTTTAAGGGACAGAATTTCGTGTGTACTGTGTATGAAGCCTTCAGTGGCCTTTCATATCATTAATCACAGCATTGTTACAACATCCACAATAGCATTCAGCTCCGGGATTATTTCCTCTACCATTCTTTCAATATTTTATAGCGTCGTTCTGCCGTTAAAAATAACAGCCATCACACTTTATCTGACGTCAAGAACCGGTGGTCCTTTGTTCTCTGTCATCGGAAACATCTGAACGAATTGGGTCAAAAGCATTCATGTACCTGTAATGTATTGAACTTTCTGAAATGTACATCGTTTATCTTAAATGTATACAATGTGAATTACAACTTTCAACATCATTTCACCCTATCTATACTTCTAAAGGAAAGTGATATTATTAGCACCTAGGGCTATTGTATCATGTAAACATGTTTCCTATAAAGCGTAGATCTCTGTTACCTACTGAGTGAGACCTGGGGGGCAATCGCGCTAAAAGAATTCAACCAAAACAGAATTGGATTGCAAAAAACCATAACTTTTGTTATGTTTCGTATCGCGCTAACGGTTTAACCATAACTGGATCGCAATTGGAACGTAACCGCTGACAAATAAAAAAGTTGAAACAAAGCTAACTTTTTCTATGCCATGTCAAACTTTCGTCTAAACGATAATTAGATTTACTTATAATTGTTTTAGTTTTAATTATTATATCTGATGAAATGTATCACTCATACCTAAATTGATTTTACTTCAACCGAAGTTAAAACTTTAGCGCGATACGAAATGTGATCGAAACTAAACCATAACTTTAACTGGATTAGATACGAACCAGAGTTGAACTTCTACTATTTTATTTAGCGCGATCACCCCCCAAGTTTCGAAGTTTAGTAAAGAAAGTAGTTATTCTCAGGTTTGCTTTAAATAAATAACTTCTCCTTAGTAAGTAACTCCGTTAACTGTTTGTCACACTATGTGTTCATTGTGATACACTTTATGTATAACGGCACGTGACTGGTTAATTTTGAATATTTTGATCTGTTTTGTATCAGTATCAATTATCCGTAAATTACTCTTCTATTTTTTGAAGTCGATTAATCAATCGGTATTCGGATAAATTATGATTTTTTTACTAAGAGCGGGTAACACCCGACTGGAGTTGCGTTTGCCATAGCGAGCGACCGTTAGCGTGGGCATTCTTTGCACAAGCTTCGATCGAGTGTGTTGGTCATACTCAAACCTATATCTGTTTTTATCTGAGATTATCATTGTAAACCCTTAATATTAAATTGATTTAAGTGTCTGTACAATTAAAATGATAAGAATCGAACGTCACACTATAGTTATTTTTCAACGTTTTCTTGAAATACCGCCCACGGTGGATGCTCATTCGGATGAGAACACACCTCAACTATATATAAAAGCCTTCTAAGTAAAACTATTTACGTAAGAAATATATGTAATTTAATACCTAAATATAAGAAAGCGTATAAAATTCCGTCACTCACCTCGTGTTACTTTAATTAACAATATATGTATGGTTTAACATCGGCACACGATATGTTCGTTCGATTCTAAGGCTCGATTCATTAGTTCATTACTTTCACAACTCAACGTGAGCTATTACACAAGTACGATCAAACTTCAAGCTTTGTAATTAACCTTACCTTCGTTTTTCTTGTTACTAGTAGTAAGGTAATGTTTTACTACAGTTTTCTTTTTATTTTTTTTATACTCATATAAGTAGGTAATTAATAATAATAATAAGCCTCATATAGTGGTGATAGATCGATTAGCGCGCCTCGCAATGATTGTCGATGTTACCATTCCACATGACGGGAATCTTGTGAAAGCTGAGAAAGAGAAACAAATTAAATATCTCGACTTGGCGCTCCCGCCATCGGTGGAACACTATTTTTTTATATTTTTAAATGTTTTTGTATGTTTTATATAAATATTTAAAAATGTAAAACAATGTGTATGTATAAAAAAATAAAGGGAATAATAATAATAACTTATTTCGGACAGTAGGTATCCATATTCGGTTAGTACTACAAAAATCTTAAGCCTATGTTAGTAGTAATAAAAAGTAAGACAATATTTAATTTTTTACGAACTCAGCCAGACACTCCTTACTGTCTAACTAGGACCCGCCTGTAACACTCCATTATTTTGGAGTCGATCCTATCAGCGACAAAATATTTTTTATCAAAAATGTTAAAACTAATGTTTAATTCCAATAATATCGATTTGTACTAGCAAATGTTTGCATTATTTTGAAAACATTCTAAGATCTCCGTCTCCAAATTTTGGACTTTACTCCTCAAAACAATTTTAGTGCGCAAAAAGAAATGTCGGTGATTCGGAGAATTTATTTTTAGTAAAATGAAATAAAAAAATTACGAGTGTTTTTTGCTTTGAGTAATTCCATTGCCTTAATTTACACAATTAAAAATAGAGTCGGTTGTTGCGAAGACGAGTTCAAAATTATTTGGGACTTTTAGTAGATTTATATAAAAAAAAAAAAAGAAAACAGTACTGTTTTCAAAATAAAAGCACTTAATAAAAGACAACATATGTCGTATGACTTTTACATAACATTTCGTGATGCTCGTAGGTGGAGTTTTCCACGATATTATATTTGAACAGCACTTAAAGTTGGCTGAACTCAAATATAGGAAAAAAGGAAGTCGGGGATTAAACGAAAATATATTACAATTCACGCAGGTCCAATGACGTGCTATCAGTTGGAATCATTTTGAAACTTGTTGTTATGCCGTTGCTCGCTATGTTCGAAAATGTGTCTGTTCGAAAACGTAAATAACGCAATGGATAATGTTGAACTGTCAAAATGAAACTTATTACTAGTGATAATGTGTTACGCAGCAATTACGCTACCGGTTAGTGTGCAGCTTACAGCGTAACAATAGGTTATGCGTGTAGGATTCTTGCGGCGTAGCGAAGCAAGCAATAAGAACTAACAACAATGCAACATATTTGTGTTGCGTGTACTACGGTCTCAAAATAAATTATCGGAGTTGTACCTCTGATTATCTCTCTCACTACACATTAACGTTGTGTATTGTTTAGTATTTTAGAATGGTTACGGAATCAGCAGTCACCATTCGTTGTAGCGCGTAGCGGGTTGTATCACAAACACATGCACATTTGCGCAAGTGCATTGCGCCATTTATGGTGCATCCAAACAGAGCGAGGCATGGCGATGAAAATTATTTCGTTTATATATTAGATGCCTCAGCCCGACGCAGATCTTATGCGTGGCTTTTCATCCGAAGCACATTCCATGTCTGTATCCGCCTTTAAACGAAACCTGCCTGCTGTATACATTTTCGCCGCGCGGTTGAGAGGGGGATTTCACTTCCTCACCGCGCTGACGGTCTACTCTCCCTTCTTCTTACGAATTTTAGATCAGGTCACGTGACACCCCAAAAAGTGCACAACGCCCCTAAAGAATTTTCACTTTCAAAATATTGTGGAACTGTAAACGCATCGAGCTTTTCAACACGAAAAGTTAATAAGCATAGTTTTATCTGCTCGAAGAAATATAACAAGTGGCGAAATAAATAAATTCTTACCAGGGTCCTATAAATGAAAAGTGGGAGAATTTTAATGCGCATACGAGAGAAAAGGTGAACATAAAGTTAACTGCTTATCTCCACGAATGAAACCGTAAAACTTGACGGCAGAAAACTATTTACAGTGCAAAGTCTAAAGGAATACATTGTCGTTTAAGCTTAGCTTTCATCGTTTTGTTATTCATTGCAAAATGATAACATGCACTGAAAACTGGCTCTGCCTGCTACTGCATCCGAATTTGTCCCCGTGATCGTAACATAATGAAAAGTTTTACATGTCACATTTTTTTTTAGTTTATACTTGACCACAATTACAGTAAGGGGTCAAAAGTGCGTTACCACGTTTGAACTATATTGCACTAACAATAAGTGTAAAAAGTGGTACTCCACTTTTGACCCTTACTGTACAAAATCGAGGCATATTTCTGGTAGGTAGAAGAACTTTTTCAATATACAAAGACTTATGACATTCTAGTTTTTATCGCCAAAAATTGGTTTCAAAATCATCCGAAGATAATTGTGGTGCCACCAAGATCACTCGACCCCATTCCCATAAAACTGTGCAAAGCAACGGGAGAAGCCGCGGAAAACAGAGCTAGCCGAGTCGGAATATACTCCGACTCGATTTCGGCACTTCAAACAGTTATTAACTGGAACGCCCTACAATCTACATCCCCTGGCTGTCGAAGCGCGGGAACACCTGCGGAAGGCCTTACTCCGGAGCAAACATGTAAGTTTATTCTGGGTAAAGACCCATGCAGGACTAGAGGGGAATGAACGTGCTGACCAACTAGCAAACGAGTCTGCGCAAAAGTCCAAAAGAGCTCCTCCTGTACCCAGTTTCATTCATCAGGCACAGCATTCGATTGCGATCGCTTGGTGAGTGGAACCAAAGATACAAGGTCGGTGACACAGCGGTGCCCGATGCGGTTGCAGCATACAGGATCGTGAGAAAAATCGACTTCGACGGATTGACTACTCAGGTAATGACCGAGCATGGCGGGTTCTCTGAGTACTTGCACCGCTTCAAGTGCAAGAACAATCCGTCATGTATCTGCGAACCGGGAAAGTCGGAGTCGGTTCTCCATATCATATTAGACTGCCCTATTTATGGCCGATAACGGTACAGTATGGAGGCTGAATTGGGCCTCAGGATGGATGCAGGAATTATATGGCAGATAATGCGTAGCAAGGAACGGGCACTTTTTCTTGAATTTTGTAAAGAAATCTGCCAAAAGGTTATAGAAAGAAATAACAAGTAGCCAAAGATGCTGCTAAAATATATTGAACTATATTTAAAAACAACATCAAATTTAAATTTCCATGTAAAAGAAATATAGAACATAATGCTAAAAATGTATAAAATACTAATTGTAGAAATGACGCATTAGAAATAAGTAAAAATAAACTAGTATATTAAGAGAGCAAATATGTAGTACCTAAGCCTATAACCCTGAAATATGAAAAATAAAAATGTAAGTAAATAATAGTAAATTAAGTACCTTAGTAAAATAAGTATAAGCATATATACAATGTTGTAAAAGAAATAAAGAAAAGAAAGCATGTAATAGATATAAGATGTACTTAGTAAATGTAAAAATAAGCATGGATAGAATTGTAAAATTAGCTGCAAAACAATAAAGGAAAACAGTACAATTATTGAACCACACCCATAAAAGAATATCATATAGAGAACAGCTAGGCTAGACAGGCGTCCGACCTATAAATGTGTGAAAGAGAATGTATGAAAGAAAGATTAAGTATGAAGAATAAAAGTGCGAGAACTGGTATGAAAGTGTATAGTAGATAAGGTCTCTGGCCCCAATGTCAGAAGAAAAGGCGATAAAAAAAAAATTACAGTGTCTTCAAAGCTAGAATGAGGCTTCCATCAACGATTGCATCACTGCTTACCATCAGGCGGGATCGCGGTCAAGCACTAGATTATACGTTAACAAAAAAAACTTAAATAGCTAAACGATTCGCCTAACAATACCAAAGAAAGGACATTTGGATAGGACACATAAATTACTCAAACTTCCAGACCATGAGAAAAACTAATAGAACAAAGAAAATAAAAACAAATAAAACGACCCACAATCGTCTTCACATTCAGAATAGAATATTTACGAAGTAAGTAAATGCTAAGTATATACAGAATTTATCAATGTCAAGCGGTAGCTATATAAAAATACGGACATAATCTTTGAGAACTATGCATTAATAAACGTAAGACGACTCCGCGCCGCTGCAGGCGCGGATGGCGAGCGGCACGTTGACCATATTTTTGTAGGGCCAATCAGGTAAAACAAGCTCATAAATTTGTGATTATTCATGATAGCTTTTTGAAATTATGTACATAAAATCTTTACGTAAAAATACAAAACACGTGTTCCGGCCTTCGCATATACAAAAAATAACGTTGTATTTTTTATGCCTTACAACATAATCAATACAAAAGATGCACAACAGTTTCTTGTGAATTGTACTTTTGTTCTAATGCTTTCGTGAACACTATTAGGGATGTATTGAAAGCATATTGAAAGCTGTGCCATGTATTATTACAAGGCAGCCATTTCCACCTGTCGTGACGCTTGCTATCGCGTGTGGAGCACACAGGACAGTTGGTTCCACCGCTGCAACTATATTTTTGTATAAAAGCTCCGACAACAATACACTTTTGTGTCCACTGCCTTTTCACACGTAATAAACCAACTATTTATAATATTTGCTCCATTTCTAAATCAAAATAATTCGTTATTACTGTGAACTTGAAATGAGGTAATTTTCTGTCATTTTCAATACAAAGAAATAATTTTAAGATTCACCGTCTAGACGATCTTATTGCTTTTGACACGTTTGGATCTTTAATGAACAATTTCTACAGTGACCAAATTCGATCGTGTAGAGGCAATGGACTAAACTCTATCAGAAAAGTCTCTTCATCCACTCTTTCATTTCAAAAGGCATTAACCCCAGACTGAGCTTTAAAGTTTCTATTGTATTAGGATTTAACTCTGAAAAGTTCAGACAAAATGAGGTAGTGTGAAGGTAACACCGAAAGTTCAACGGGGTCCTCAGTTCGAAAATTAAGTTTTTGGGAGCGAATCAATATCTTTTCGAGCGATTTATGTAGACAGTCATATTTTTCAGTCAAGTCTCCGGGCACCTTTGATCTTCAAAGTTAGTTGAACATCTCTTTTAAGTAGTTACTTTTACTCACGAGACAGGTATAATCAGTCAATAAATGGAAAATTTGTTAACTGTCTGAATGGAGTTCTTTTGCGATCTTTATAGAAAGTTTTGATGTTCATCAAAAAGCCAGTTGAACTGGCTTTAAAATGTAAATAATTTACGCATTTATTTTTTGTTCCATCAGTGCTTACTTATATAGGAAAAAACGTTTTTGAATTTAGTTTTATTTAGATATAACCTAGATATAATTTTGAATCTCATTTATATTATTTTGACTGTATATGGATATGCTTTTAGTTAACAATTTACCTGAGGGAGTGAATACATACACGCTGGAATTTTAATGGTTCTTTTCCCGCGGCAGAACGATCTGCTTTAAGGAGTACTTTCGATGAATAGAGTAAAAGACAAAATTAAAAATATTTGTGTTATAAAACAATAAAAAAAAAATCATCAACTCGAAAGAGTGAGAAAAGTTAGTTACGCTACCTACATGTTGTAGGTACTCGGAATGGGCATGAAACCGCCTCAATGGAAAGCAATGCATTTAATGTTCAAACCATAATAAGCTCCCGCGCGCAGTGATAGGGCATAAAACAGCTTGTCCGATCCGAAAATCCAACGCCATTCCGACAAAAGAAAAAAATGTTCTAACCAAAAAAAAATTGTCATGTGCTTTAATAAGGTATAAAGTAACTTAAATGTACCAATACAAAAAATTACCGCTCAACTAGCATTCAAAAAAACTACCATTCAAAGGCGTTGCCGCTTTATAAATGTTCAAAGTAAAATAAACTCTCGACTCTAGTGATACGACATAAAGTAGTCTGCGCGCAAAAATTACAAACAATTATCTTAGATAATAATTTTATTTTCGTGTTCAGGAAATTGCAGCTAAAAAGTATTAATGAAAATCGTAAGCCCGTAACAGTATCAATGGATAATAGTTAAAGCACGCGGGTCAATGGCCCCCCGCCATTCAGCTGTAGATTATCAGAAGTTTACTATTGGTTTGTGCTCACTTTCGAGTTTTTAAGCTATTGCATAGCTTCTATCGCGGGCCTTGACCGCGGGGACCGAATCCAGAAATTCCGTAACGAAAAAACCTCACGCTCCCCACTCCGACGGGCACGGAGGTGTGGCTTGAAGGCCGTACATCGTCTAACGTCGTTTCAGTTCGGCAGTATTCGGCACGGTATGTTTGTGTGCGTGCGACTATATCTTTTGAAAACAATTTATAGATTTTCAAAAAGAGCATGCATATTGCAGGGCGCGAACTCAGTTCTACACACTTGCCATGTTACTGATAGTCGCGATGTGCTAAACTTGCGATTAATTTTCTCTCTGAAATAGGTCTTCTATAGAGATATGTCATAGACGTCATCGACGTTGTCATGGCTACCTTAAAAACTTTTCATATAATTAATTATTAAGTACTTTTATTCAAATTAATTTAGTAGTGTTTTTATTAAATAGCTTTTTTTTTTAACGGAAAAGCTGAGATGAATGTCACGCTAATTTTTCATTGGAGAATTAAATTATTTATAGTGTTGTTTACTAAATAAAAGCGCGTGATTTTATAGAGTAAAAAGTGCTCACGCGGCCGTTTTTTCAACTGTTATTGGCGATATCCGCCATTATTGTGAAATATTTTTTTTAAAGAATTTCTATAATTTGTTACACGTGTTATTGGCAAAATTGTGGTATCTATCCACAGGGACCAGATCAAGAGTTGAAGTTGAAGTTTTTATTAAATAAAATATTACAGAAAGATGTCGGTGAACAATGTTAATACGAGTACATTTAAGTGTACGAGTTGTAATATTGTTATCTCCGAAACGAAACAACGAAAGTTTAATAAAAATATGCTCGTCGGCTTTTTCTGAGGAAGACATTGATGAGGCAAAAAAGTTATTGTTTGTTTCTACGAAGACAAGTCAAAAACACGTCTCGACGCTTAAGAACAAAAAGCAGAAAGACCTAAAATATACGATTACGGTGTTTAAAATCACGGATCCCGAACAATCCCAGTTTTTGTGGCATATGACCTTCACAAATTGCCACCAGTTTGGTTTGACTACGTAGAACGTACGTAAAGAAGTTGATGAAGGATTTATTAATTCTACGGTCAGATGTTAACGCAATCAGAAGTGATTATGTTACTAAAGATCAGCTCGAAAATATTAAATTGATAACAAATAATTCGACACCGACGCCGTTCATCATCAACAACCTTTTTATCGTCCCACTGTTGGGCACAGATCTCCTCTCATACAGAGAAGGATTGAGCGTAATCACCACGCTTGCTCAATGCGGGTTGGCGATTTCAGACTTATAAAGCCCAGGTTTCCTCATGATGTTTTCCTTCGCCTTCAGTCATTGGTGTCCAAGATATACTTAGAAAGTACATATAACTTTAGAAAAGTTACATTGGTACTTGCCTGACCTGGAATCGAACCCGCGCACTCATACTTGAGAGGCTGGTGTTTTAACCACTAGGCCACCACGACAAAACAGTGGGGTATATTGAAAAAGAACCTCGGAGTCTTTGAGTATATTTCGTGGTGCTCCCTGTGCGCCGTTTCCGAGTCAACGAAATACCAGTTGGTGGAGTCATAAGGATACTATAGCTGTCTTGCCTGCCCCTCAGTGCCCGGCCGGTCTTGCGATTGCACCGAAACAGCACACAATGACAGAGATTATAAGTAATAGCATAGACAGACCTTACGGAGGAATTGCCCTATTGTAGAGGAAGTCCGCTTTCTCAAAGGTATCAGTGTTGTTGTGTAATAGTGATCGTTTAGTTCTCACACGGATCGTTCTATGTTAGTTTTCTCATTTTACATGCTTACTGACTCGAGTGATAATATAATAGATTTCATGGGTTTTTTCTTTATTTCTTTATTTTTTGGCTTCGCACGGTTTGTGCATTTAGTCTATGCCACGTAATTATGAATTATTCATGTCGAAAAAGACGGCCGCGTGAGCCGTCTTACGAGTGAGGTTTGGGACAAAGTCATGATGTGGCCACTATGCAGCGATATTTCACTGTTCTTTATGAACTATTTACTAAATGCACTTTTTACTACATAAATCACGAACTTTTATTTAGTAAACAACACTATAAATAATTTTAAAAGTCCAATGAAAAACGAGCGTGACACTCAGCATGACTTTCCCGCCAAAACTCAGGGTGCTGATCACGAAAATGATTTCATTTTTGAAATCCAAGATGGCCGACATCATATTTCATGACATTCTGACATGGGTGTGACAACGAACATGACGTCATTTTTAAGCTATTACTTAGCTTCTTTCTATCTCTTTATCAAAGTCGAACAGAAAACATTGAATATAGTTTAGTCGCTTAATCGTCACCATTTTTCGCACTCTTTTGATGACGTTGCTGGTAAAAAATAAATAAATTACAAAACAGAAAGAAAACTTGAATTGATATCAAAGAAAAAAAAAAACAAAGGAAAAATTACAGTATAAATAAAATAAATAAATAATTATAATTGCAAGCTATAGTTGATAAAAAAAAGGCTATGCAATAGCTTTACCGCGGCAGTCTCCGAGTGCCACACGCCTTTTTTTTTATCACTATGTTAAATCTGCCATTTCATGTTTCTAATATTTTATTTATTGATGAAACGATTGTATTACTAAGACAAAACCGTTTCGCTGCGGGAAAACAACCATTAAAATTCCACGCTGTATAACCTAGATAGAATTTTGAATCCCATTTATATTATTTTGACTGTATATGGATATGATTAGCTTTTAGTTAACAATTTACCTTAGGGAGTGAATACTAAGTATTAGTTTTTCCAATTTAAGCTCACCTTTCTGGTGCGAGATCTTGTTCATTAAGTCCATCTTGAATTTGAAATTATCAAAATAAGCCCTTTGACTTTCTCTCGCACGTTGGCGCTTTATCGAACATAACTTTGCTTAGCCATTTATTATATTACAGTAATAGGTAATTACACAACTAATAACAACAATCAACAGCGCTGTTGAAGGTTACATTCACGCACGATCCAATCTCGCTATAATGAATATAGAGAACTAATAAGCTTCTATTTCTACATCAAAGCCTGTCTGATATATATTTGCAAGGCCCTGAATTCGCACCTGGTTAGATAGGCTTACTATGTTTTTTTGTTGAAATCCTCAGCTGCCAGGGGTGAGATTTGTTTGCTTGGTTATATTTAAACTTAATTAGCAAAATATGGAAAGGTATACATATCCGGTTACCCCGTTGGAATAGGCGTGGCTATCCAAGTAACAAGGAAAACTCGAAAACAATAACGCAGGCTTCAACGCAGAGTAGCACAAAGCCCCACCCGCACACGTAATTAGTCTCTCTAATTGGTTTCACAGACAAATTTCTCAATATTAAACGGTAGGTATATTTAATCAATTAAATTTTTCACCATTACTTGACTACATACAAATAGCCCGTAAATGAATTAAGTGTTAAATTACGTGTTTTGTTTTATTAGAAGTCCGCCATCTTTTAAAATTAAAACGTGTTTACGATGCTATAAAGTTAATTAGTATTGGTGCTACGTATGGTGAATAAGTTATCACTTTTCTTCCACTCTTTTTGTTTTTTATGATAAATGTACGTGCGATTTCCACTAGGTTGATTTTTGCTGTGCGATAGGTTACTTACCAAATTATCTCATAAGCCGATTCGTCGCGCCATTTACACAAGTTGACGAAAATCGCAGGTGACTGCGTCAAAATGTCGACTCTCGTGCGGCAAACGATGTCGACCTGTCACCCGCCCCGTTCGACCTGTCGCCTCTCGACAAGTCGAAACTGTACTTTAGAACTTAAGACTTGCATCATATACGGTCATGCCTAATTGCCATTTTGTTTAAATGGCTATTCGGCTATAGCCAATTGTATAAAGGTCGTATCGAAATTGAATAAGATGCGACCACAGGACGACCTACTTCGTTTGATGGGCGACAAGCTCAGATTGAAAATAACTCTAACCAAACAACCAGTGATAGTCATCTTCACCGCGAACGGATAATAGGTTCCGAAAGAGAAGTTAGGAGCTTTGTATCTATATCTTTGTGTATGACCACGAAACTGCCTAAAGGTATTAGTATTACCTTTATTGTTATTGCTATATTGGGTAGAGTCTAATATTAAGCCTAGTCAGTTAGGCAGCAGCTGTACAGAAAGCCATTTGTTTATTTTCTCAATTGCACCCGTGCACAATAAAATACATGTAAAATACACGTTAGTCCGTTCGCATGCTTTATATAAAATATATCTACAACATTATTTTTTGTTTATGCGAAACCCGAAACCCGTGTCCAGTATTTTTAAGTATATAATATGCAGGGTGTATCTGACATCGTAACGCCAACTTCGCGAAAGGGCTAGACCGCATGCCACTAATAAAATTATGATACTCATTTATGTCGTTAATGAAAGGTTACAGAATTCGAAGTGTTTAAAAAAAAGTGTCGACTCGGCTTTTGAGCGTTGCAAGCGTGCCGCCGTGCGAGTTTGTAGGTATGACGTTGATCCCTGATGTGAACTCTATTAAATCAGCTGATAAAATAGTTTCTCGAGTTTTGCTTTCATTGCGTTTTTTTTGTGTAATTAGTAAATTAATTAATTTTTACTTTAAAATTTTATTGGGTTCTAAAACTATAGTATTTATGAACGGTCTAAAGTGAAAAAAACAACATATATTTTTTTCAAATCATGAATAAGCCGACGATAAATTCCACCATTGGGGAGTTCAGAATCATGTACTGGATCCATAGCACTCGTTTGTGCGTCGATGTCAGATACACCCTTTATGTACAAAATTCCAAAAAGATATCATGAAAAACCACAAAGTTATGAGTTTGTTAGGTATATAACTTGGCTGTCCTAAAAAAAACATGGTCCAAACTCCGCGCGGGGCGAGCGGTGCATTGACCTCTGGCGCCAGCTGTTGCGCGGGCGATGATCTACCGTAAGCTGCGTACCGCGCTCGGTAACCGTACTGCAACAATTTCCAAATGTATTTGGGAATAATTATAACTTGGTGTAAAATTATTGGAATCGATTCAGTTGCTTATTCTGGACAAAATATATTCAGGTTTCGCATAAACAAAAAATAACGTTTTAATGCCAGTTACACAGGGAAACATATAATTTGCTATAAATTATTTTTCAACACACTTACTCGTAAAGTGGCTCTATGGTCACCGCAATTAGGCACATAATGACATCCATAATCAAACTGTGACAAAAAAAAAATACTATAACTCACTAGTGAGTTATATATTATATAAAATCTATATATAACTCACTAGTGAGTAAATAATTTTTTTTTTAATTTAATTGGTTGTTTCTTATTATAAAATGCAATGTAAAAATAAAATACGTCTTCACAAAATGGCGTCTTCCCGCCATATTTTATTAAATTTAATTATTTGAGTAGCTTTGTTCAAAAGTATTATTAAAAAACCGGCCAAGTGGCCGGTTTTTTATATTTTAGAAACCTCAATATCATTTTTGAAGAGCTATCCATAGATACCCCACACGTATGTGTTTGACGAAAAAAAAATTTTCAAGTTTCAGTTCTAAGTATCCCCCAATATTTATTATTATTTTTTTTTTTGCATCAAAATCTTAATTCGGTCCATCTACCTACCAAGTTTCAACAATATAGCTCTTATAGTTTAGGAAAAAAAAATTTGACATATATGGACGGACATATGTGGAAGTCTGGCAACCTGCTCTATTTCCGGGAAGGCGACCAGCTGTCCCAGGGTGGCGTGGGGTTTATTGTCCACAAGTCCCTCGTGAACAACGTTGTTAAAGTCGGGAGCTTTTCGACTCGGGTGGCGTACCTTGTACTCAGAATGACCAAACGATATTCGTTAAAGGTTATACAGGTTTACGCTCCGACGTCTAAACACTCCGACGATGAGTTGGAAGCTATGTATGAGGACGTCAGTAGAGCCATACATTCCTCCAAAACCTACTACACTATTGTCATGGGGGTACTTAACGCAAAACTGGGCATGCGAGAGGCGGACGAGACGAAAGTGGGGCAACTTGGAGTTGGAAATCGGAATCCCCGAGGTCAGATGCTAATGGATTTCATGGAAAAGGAAGGACTCTTTGTGATGAATTCTTTTTTCAAGAAACCATTGCACCGCAAGTTGACCTGGATTAGCCCCGATGGTCAGACCAAAAACGAGATAGACTTCATAATGTCAACGAGAAGGCAAGTGTTCAATGATGTCTCCGTGATCCATGCGGTTAAAACCGGGAGTGATCACCGTATTGTTAGAGGCATTTTAAACCACATTAGGCTCGAACGCTCTCGACTTATGAAGTCTACGCTCCGTCCAGCGTCAACTCAACTCCAAAACCCCGAAAGCTTTCATATCCAACTGCAAAATCGCTTCGAATGCCTCGGTGAATGCGTAGATGTGGACGACTATAACAACAGGTTTGTTGAAACCAAACGGAAGGGTCCAAGTTTTACAAAACCCTCCGTTCAAAAGGTTCCGTTTAAAATCCCCTGATGACGCTTCGCGTATCAGATGCCTTAACAGACAAATCTCAAAGTCTCTGTCTCGCGATATACGCCAATTTAATACAAATTGTATTAAAGAGGCTATCGAGCGGAACAAAGGCTCCAAAGTGTTCGCACGAGATTTGTCTGTTGGACAGAGCCTACTTGCAAAGCTGAAGACTGGGGATGGCAGGATCGTCACTTCCAAGCCCGAGATTTTGGGTGAGATTGAGAAATTCTACGGAGAGTTATACACATCAACACACGCACCTGTTGTAAGCCTGGCTAATGATCCTAGAGCCAGACTAACCCGACACTACACCGACGATATCCCGGACGTCAGCCTGTACGAGATAAGTATGGCCCTGAAACAGCTCAAGAACGATAAGGCGGCTGGAGATGATGGAATTACGGCTGAGCTTCTGAAAGCGGGTGGCAAACCGGTTCTTAAAGCGCTTCAGAAGCTATTTAATTCCGTCATTATTAAAGGCAAAACGCCTAAGGCGTGGCACATGAGCGGGGTGATGTTGTTTTTCAAAAAAGGTGACAATACCCTCCTGAAAAACTACAGATCGATATCCCTCTTGAGCCATGTCGATAAGCTGTTTTCTTGGGTCATCACGAATCATCTCGCTCGCAGGTTCGACGACCTCCAGCCTCCCGAACAAGCAGGCTTCTGAAAAGGCTTTAGCACCATAGACCACATACATACGCTGCGGCAAGTTATACAGAAGTCACTAAACTTGGCGTTTGTGGACTATGAGAAAGCCTTCGATTCGATCGAAACTTGGGCGGTGCTACAGTCTCTCCAGCGGTGCCAAATTGACCATCGATACATTGAGGTGATAAAGTGTTTGTACAAAAACGCCACCATGTCAGTCCGTCTCCAGGATCAGGACTCGAAACCGATCCAACTCCAGCGTGGAGTGAGACAAGGAGATGTCATATCTCCTAAATTGTTCACTGCTGCGTTGGAAGATGTCTTCAAGCTCCTGGACTGGAAAGGACTTGGCATCAACATCAACGGCGAGTACATCACTAATCTCCGTTTTGCAGATGATATCGTGGTCATGGCTGAGACCCTGGAAGACTTGGGCAAAATGCTCAATGACCTCAGCAGAGCTTCCCAACAAGTGGGTCTAAAGATGAACATGGATAAGACGAAGATCATGTCGAACTCTCATGTCGCACCTACCCCAATTCTAGTTGGTTGCTCTCCACTCGAAGTTGTTGACGAGTATATATACCTGTGACAAACAGTCCAACTAAGTAGGTACAACTTCGAGAAAGAGGTGTCTCGTCGAATCCAGCTCGGCTGGGCAGTGTTCGGGAAGCTACGATACATCTTCTCGTCGTCCAAGATACTACAGTGTCTCAAGACTAAAGTCTTTGACCAGTGTGTGTTGCCAGTGATGACGTGCGGAACTGAAACGTGATCGCTCAGAATGGGCCTCATACGAAGGCTCAGAGTCACACAAAGGGCAATGGAAAGAGCTATGCTCGGAGTTTCTCTGCGTGATCGAATCAGAAATGAGGAGATCCTCAGAAGAACCGAAGTCACCGACATAGCTCTGCGAGTCGCTAAACTTAAGTGGCAGTGGGCAGGGCACATTGCTCGTAGAACCGGTGGCCGATGGGGCAGTAAGGTTCTGGAGTGGGGGCCACGTACTGGAAGACGCAGCGTAGTGAGGCCCCCAACAAGGTGGACCGATGAGCTGGTGAAGGTCGCGGGAAGCCGATGGATGCGGGCAGCACAAGGCCGGTCAGCGTGGAGAGCCTTGGGGGAGGCCTTTGTCCAGCAGTGGACATCCATAGGCTGAAGAAGAAGATGGACGGACAGACGGATAGACGGACAGACAGACATGACGAATCTATAAGGGTTTCGTTTTTTGCCATTTGGCTACGAAACCCTAAAAAAGAAAACTTGTTCAATAGAACAAATAAAATTTAAATGTACTAAATAAAATGAGTTTTTGTTGTTATTTTATTCACAAGTATGTTGAAAACGTCGTATGATATACGTGTTTTTTGATGATTACCGTCCTCGGCTCTCTTAAGACCCTCGCCATTTTTACACTCATATTTTGTATAATATTTACTTATGTATCGCTGTTGGTTACCTAAATAAATATTTGTGGAAACAATAATGTAGGCAATACAAAGCGAACTTTCTGTATATTATTATTAGATTTTATCTAAAGTAATTGGTTGGGATCCATTTAATCCGCTAATGTTAGTAGAAAAAAGAAGTTGTAAGAATGTTCGGTAGAAAAATTTTGGTTATACTAGATGACAGACGTTGTTCGATAGAACTACACTTTCTTTCTTTCTTTTATGGCTTCGCACGGTTTGTGCATTTAGCCAATGTCACGTAATGAATTGTTCATGTCGAAAAAGACGGCGTGATCCGTCTTACGTTGGAGGTTTGGGACAAAGTCATGTTGTGGCCACTATGCTGCGATATTTCACTGTTCTTTATGAATTATTTACTGAATGCACTTTTTACAACAACACTATAAATAATTTTAAAAGTTCGATGAAAAATGAGCGTGACACTCAGCTTGACTTTCCCGCCAAAACCTCAGAACTACACTTCTTCAAATAAAAGAAGTGCAATTTGACACTTCTAACTGACTGCAGAATAGGGATTGGTTATAAAAAAATCGATTACTACAATATCCGATCTATACTAGATATTGATTTCATTTCTAATCGATTAAAGTTACAGATTTATTTATTTTATGACTGTAAATGTCTGAGTTTTAGATAAAAGAAATTCTCAAAATCTTTAGTTCCATCCAAACCTAAGCAACATTGTATTACATACAATGTTAAATATTATAAATTTTGCTTTATACATTATTAATTTTGAGTTTCGTAATTTTAATAGAGATGACAATATATTAAAATTTATCGTTCTCTGTTCGATATATGTTTTGAGGGTAAATAAATGAAAAAAAAAGTAAGTAATTAAATAATTACTTAATTGGTTATATTGCTTTGTTTAAAAAATTTTAATGTAAATTAAGTGATTAAGAACTGTGCAGTTGGTGATAAAATAAAAATAACTTTAAAATTACGTGGTTTTGCGGAAGAAATAAATGTCAATTTTTGAGTTACGTCTTGGAAAGTATGAAACGTCAAATTACCCTCCTTATATTTGAAGAACTGTACATATATGCCTCAAACCTCCCTCTTAGACGGTTCACCTGGCCGTTTCTTTTCGACATGAATGAAAATTCATTACGCGACATTGGCTAAATGCACAAACCGTGAGAAGCCAAAGAAGAAAGAAATAATAATAACTGTACATATATGTATGTATTTTTTTTTTTTTTTTTTTTTTTTTCTCGAGTGGAAATGCATTTACGCACCATACCCGTCGCTAGCTAGGCGACGAGCGTGTGTGGGACTCGCCCGGCCGAAGCCGGGAATACCCACTAAAACCACCCGGTTACCGTCGGGCCCTGTGTTGAGAGTGTCACGGGGCCGACCCGAAGGCCAAGACTCCGTGCCACTCTCAGGGCTTGCCGGCCCTCCCCTGTAGGGCCGGTTTCCGCGCCAATGGGGGATTACCCGGTAACGGAATAATCCCCAGACGTGGTGACCGTTGTGCAATGCACGTGCGGGAGCTACCCGCACGCGCTGGTCACGCCCTGGGGCTAAAGGAGACGGGGGTTCGTCCCCCGCCTTCTTCGCCCCACCCGTCTACGCCGGAGGGGAGCGGCAAGAGCAGACTCTTCCCGCTCCCTCTCCGCAGCCTCCTTCTGCGAGAGGACGGTCTCGCAGAAGGAGGCGGCAGCCTCCCAGGCACTCTCGCTTTCAACCATGGCTCGCACCATGGTTGCCAGGGAGAGGCGTCCGCCTCCGAGCGCCGCAACGAGGTCGCGGCGCTCGTTTCGCCAGGCCGGGCACTCCACCAGGGTGATGTATGTATTAAACCAACTTCGTTATTTTGTTAACTATATCTAATATTTAATAAAAGTTGAACTATTTAATATGGAATGAATCAAAATTAAAAAAAAAGTATCTCACACTGAAATAAATCAGCTTCTGACAAAAAACACATCCGAAGTTCTTTGGCGTAGCGCGTAGCGGACGTAGTGAGTTACAAATCGGCCATTTGATCACCGTGTCAGCTACGCCGTAGCCGTACGCCCGTAGTAACCCTTTTCGTTTAAACCTTAGTGAGTAGTGTATCATAACCACAAGTCACTACTTATATTTATAAAAAAAAAAAAAAAAATCGTTGGCATCGTAATATTAGGTTACCTATGAAATTGCCGTATTATCGTGGTTTCTTTAAAATACTCTAAAACTCCCATATTCAGCTAAATCCAGTGAGACTGAAAGCCGATCCCAACATAGTTGGGAAAAGGCAGGTGGGGTGATTAGAAAATTAGTAAAGCCAACATCGCACTTTTGCCCTTTTTAGTGGAAGTTTTGCTATAATAACGCTCGTGTATACCTAACTTCTTATATGTAATATAATACACACATCAAAAGTGTCTAGGGATCAAGCATTTTTATGCGGATTTCTTGAGATTGTGATGTGGCTTTGTAATAAATTTATGATTTTATAAATTTATATGGATCCTTTTTGGTGCATTTCATAATTTGAATCAGGAACTGTGAATCAAATTCGAGTAAAAGATGAAAATCAGCTGTCAATATTTTCCCTATAAAAACATACAACGCATTGAAGACATTATTAGTGCTACTGTTTCTCTACTACTGATTAAAACCAACGTTATTATGGAGCGGCGACGTCATTTAAGCAGGGAAGAAATGCTCAGAGCCGTGGGAATGATAGAAGCTGGTTCCCGGCAACGTACTGTGGCTTTAGCTCTGAATACAAGTCAGAGTGTTATCAGTCGACTTTGGACACGTTACCGAAGCACTGGTACCGTGGCTGAGCGCCATGGAGGACGGTATCGCTGCACCACACGGGTCCCCATACATTCAAATCTTAACGCGAAGAGCTCCAACAATAACCGCCATGATGTTAGCCGTGAGGCTTCATCACTCTTCAGGGAACTTAATTAGCGACCAAACAGTCAGAAACCGCTTGCATGATGTGAACCTTCATTCCCGAAGACCGCTACGGGTACCACCTATAGCAATGCACAATCGTAGGATTCGATATCAATGGGCTCTTGAACACAGAAATTGGGCAGAAGAACAATGGCGTTTCGTGTGCTTTTCTGATGAGTCTCGTTTTGGTTTGAGATCGGATACAAGACGTATACGACACTGGAGAACCCCTGGACGCCAACAGCGATTAAAATCCTGCCAGTAAGACCATCCTTATAGTGGTGGAACCATCATGGTATGGGCGGGTATACTAATATAATAATATAATATATAATAAAATAGTATATATCTTTTTCTTTATATTTTATCAAGAAAAGGACAGAACATATTATGTCAGTTTAGACCTGTCAAATTAGTCCACGCCTGACATAAATTGATGCATTTTTGGTCTCCATTTTTTTTTTCTTTTCTTCTTTGGCTTCGCACGGTTTGTGCATTCAGCCAATGTCAAGTGTGTTGGGATTGTTAGGTACTAAAGGTAGGGAAACGGATTTAAAATTTTACGGAATTTTGGATAGGACGGAGATATAGGATCAGTTTTTTTTTTTTTTTTATGTAAGAATGATGTGAAGTTTACAATGGCAAATATTTACAACTTTATATTATTTAAGGTGATGAATGAGACTATACATTTATATACAGGAAAACTATTTGTACAAAGTAAAGATAGTATTGAAGTAGGAAAAGGAATATCAAGGGATAACAGGTTACAGAAGAAGGAAGAACGGTCATACAAGGGACAGGAGAAAAAGATATGGTTAAGGTCGCCTACATCTGTGCCACAAGAGCAAATGGGATCGTCAATAATGTGAAATTTGGAAAGATGGGACGGGGAACAAACATGGCCCAGTCTCATTCGTATTAGAATAGAGGTCTCCATTTTGCCAAATTTTGCCCTGCCAAACCATGGTTTTTCCGGAATCTCGGGTTGGACAAGAGAAAAGTAATGTCCTTTCAATCTGCTACTGGTATCCCAGGCTACCTTCCAGGTGTCCCGGAGAAAAACCTTAGGCAGAGTTAAAAGGTCATAATTAAAAATTTTATATGGGACTAAGTCCCCACAATGCACCGCATCACTAGCTAGAGCATCGGCCACTTCATTGCCTTGGATTCCAGCATGGGCCGGAATCCATGCAAACTGTAGCGAGATGCCCCCAGTGGTCATTCTAAACGCAAATTCTCTTATAGACAAAATAATAGAGGTCTGCGACTTGTCTTCGTAAGGGGATTTATTAATGGCTAGAAGAGCGCTTCGAGAGTCAGTAAAAATAATTGCTTTATTTAGTTTTAAAACACGAATGTATTCTAAGGCTTTTAAAATTCCGAAACATTCCCCTGTAAAAACGGAAGTCTCCGGAGGTAGTTTTATTTTTTGTGTGATCTTAAATTGAGAATGGTAAACACCTACCCCAACACAACCTGTTGGAGCACGTTTGGCAGCATCACTAAAAATGTGGTGGTATTCTGAGTGTTCAGACAGAAAATAATTAAATTTTGAACAGTAATTGGGATCCGATTTATTTATACAATCGTAAGTTATGATGGGACTGAACTGAAAACTTTCATAACTACTGCAGAATATGGGGAGTTTATTGGAACGATGAACAGGTGAAGAAAGTGATAGGAACTTTTTATAGCTAACTAGTAAACATGGAGCACGTTTATGAGACCAGTAATCAGAATATTCCATCTGCAACATTAGCGAGTCCAGTTTGGGAATGAGAGGATGAATTGAGAGCTGAAGAATACGGAATAAGTATTTGTCTGATAAGAATTGTCTTCTTAGATATAGGGGTGCTTCCCCGCATTCAACTTGGAGTGCATTAATGGGACTCGACTTCATAGCACCTGTAATAATACGTAAAGCTTTTGACTGGATACGATCCAATTTTTTAAAAGCCATTATACTACCAGGTTCCAGAACAAATAATCCATAATCCAGAGTACTTCTGATAATAGCATTGTAGATTAGTTTTAATGAAAAGGGATGAGCACCCCACCACACACCAGAGAGGCAACGAAGCATGTTTAAGTGCTTTTCACACTTGTTAACAATGTAATCGCAATGTGGAACACTGCTTAATTTACAGTCTAATATTACACCTAGATATCTGAATTTATCTTTTACCGGAATAGGTATTCCTTTATACAACAAATTTACAAAAGGAATATTTTTTTTTCGAGTGAATAAAACTACTGCACTTTTAGACGTGGATATATCCAGGCCATTTAAGTGCAACCAAGACTCAAGAATAGATAAAGCAGAATTTATATAAGAGCAAGCTTGATCAACAGAGTGACTTGATGAATATAATAACAAATCGTCGGCGTATTGAAGAACATTTACATGATTGTTTAAGGACGAGTCCATATCAAAAGTATAAATGTTATATAGAAGGGGACTGAGCACTGAACCCTGTGGGAGACCTCTCCATATAAGGCGAGATACCTCATGATCTTCTATTAGAATGTTG
This sequence comes from Sesamia inferens, assembly GCA_037179545.1. Taxonomy (NCBI): domain Eukaryota; kingdom Metazoa; phylum Arthropoda; class Insecta; order Lepidoptera; family Noctuidae; genus Sesamia; species Sesamia inferens. The sequence goes on from CM073931.1 coordinate 20,506,052, forward strand.
ACAGAGCGTGCAGTCAGAATTTTAATAATAAATTTCGACAAAGTTGATGGAACCTGTAAGGCGTTTAGTTTATTTTGTAAAATTGATAATACTACATTATCATAAGCTGCATTTATATCCAGAAAAACTGCTACTGTGGAATGGTTACTAGAAAAGGATGACCGAATGTCCGATGTTAAAATGCTTAAGCAATCAGTGGTGCTTCTGCCCTTTCTAAATCCATATTGGGATTTTGCTAAAAGGCCCTTACTTTCAACATACCATTCTAGGCGATTTTTTATTAAATGTTCTGCTAATTTCATTAAAATAGAAGATAAAACTATAGGACGATATGAAGAAGCATCAGATGGAATTTTATTTGGTTTAAGGAATGGCAACACCATTTGACGTTTCCATTCATCAGGGATATGTCCAGTGTACAAAACAGAATTAACAATATTTAAATAATAATTGAGGACGTCGTCATTTAGATGAGCAAAAAAGGAATATGGGATGCCGTCAATGCCCGGCGCGGAGTCCTTAGTTTTACAAATAACACCCCTTAATTCATTGAGCGTAAATGGCAAACCGAGCGTTGCAGAAGTATTATGGATGTTAGGTGCAAGAGGCAGGTTAGGTTCAATAACCTCAGGCACCCAAGGAGGGGCCAATATATTTAGGAAATCACTGGGGAATCGGGAATAGGAGCAGGGTCTTTATAAATAGACCTAAATCTACGAATATTACGCCAGACGATCGTAGGATGAGTATTCGGTGAAATTGATGTGCAAAAGTTACGCCATGATTCAAACTTTTTCTTCTTGAAAAGTTTACTAGTTTCATTAATAATATTAGTAACAATTACAAAATTATTATCAGACATATCCAAGTTATAATTGTGTTCAGCCTCTTTCCGTTTCTTTAACAATTCTGTGCACTCTGAGTCCCACCACGGAGGTGAAGGGATTGTACTAATATTTTTGTTTTTAACAGGGAAAACTTCATCTGCTGCTTCAATTAATATGTGCGCTAAAGCTTCTGCACAGGTATTTTCATTACTATCAGCAAGGAGAGGCAAGGAGCAAACCTTACTGTCAACAGTGGCTCTAAATTTATCCCAGTCATTACTATTTCCATTTGGTAATTTATGTTTTAAATTTGATTTCCGTTGTTGTGGTTTTGACTTGGAAAGAGGGTATTTAATAATTATTGGAAAATGGTCACTACCATAAGTAGAGGTAAGAGTGTGCCAAGTTAATAAAGAGGCTAAACTAGGAGAACAAATGGAAAGGTCAATTGCGCTTTGGTTTTGATTGGGTGCACACCGACGTGTGGCTTCTCTTGAATTTAAGATACATAAGTTGTGTAAGTCTATAATATCTAGTAATTCATCCCCATAACTGTTAGATGTTGAACAACCCCATGATGGGTGATGGCAGTTAAAGTCCCCTAAAACCAAAAATGGTTTTGGTAGCAAAGAAAATAGATTATTCACCTCTTGAAGAATAGAAGAAGAGGGGTGAGGAATGTAGATAGAAACAATACAAATATGATACAATTGAATAGCTAAAATCGAAATTTCCTCACTGTGAGGTGGTAATGTAATAGAAGTAAAAGGGATAGAATTCTTGATAAGTATAGCTACTCCACCATACCCATCAGATCTATCCTTTCTAATGGTTAAATAACCATTAATTTTAAAAATATGAAATGGTTTGAGCCAAGTCTCTGCTAAAGCAAAGACAAATGGATCATATTTGTTTAATAAATGAATGACATCACTTTTTTTGTTTATTAGACTGCGGCAGTTCCACTGGATTATATTGGATTGGTCCATTATGACTAGATTGAGATACATTGTATGATTGGGCAGCGTTGGACGGTGTTATGTTGAACTGGGAGAGAAGATTATGTAAAGCTGAAAGAAGATCATTAATGGAAAAATTTGTGTCTTTTATTTCATTGTTATTATTGTTAGTCAAAGCACAGCCATTTAAAGGCTGAGGTATGGCAAAATCTCTAATAATAGTATTATGTGCATTTTTATTATACCCATGTTCTTGTTTTGGAGGCATTCGTGGTTTTAGGAAAACAGTCTTTTTGTAACTATGAGAAAGATTAGCATTAGGGGATGTCTGTAACGTATCTGAAGATGTTCGCGATGGAGAGGATAAAAGTACATCTGCATAAGATTTACTTACTGAGGGATGTAGTTTAGCTGCTTCAGCATAGGAAACTGAATTTTTGGCCATGTATGTTTTGATTGATTTTTGTCTAGAGAATTCTGGGCAAGATTTATCAATCGCAAAGTGAAATCCAGAGCACAGACAACAAGATGCAGTTTCTAGATCTTTATCACAACTGTCCCCAGAGTGTTCATGACCACATTTATAACAGCGAGGTGTGGACCTGCACTGAATTTTAGTGTGACCAAACCTACAACAGTTAAAGCATTGAATTGTAGGGAATATATATAACTCCACAGGTAACGCATTATAACACATAAATATTCTCTTGGGCAAAACCTGTCCATCAAAGGTAACTACTATGGACTGGGATGGTTTCCAGACAGCTGTTCCGTCAACATTGCTTTTGAAATTTAAACGTCTGATTTTTAATATTGGTCCACAACCTATTGGTACTGATATGTTATCGATTACTTCCTCAGGAGACCATTCTGCAGGAACACCACGTACTAATCCCATTCGTGTTATATTAAAGGTAGGGATAAAGGCTTTATAATTGTGTGTTTTTAGGCTTTCATGGACAATAAAAGAATTTGCGTCAAGATGATTGGAAAAACAAAGTGCAATTTTATTACGACCAATTCTTTTAACACTGCCATTAATTGTGTTTTTGAAGGCGTTATATTTTAAAAACTTACCAAATGTGATGGGGTGCAGTGTCGTACCGTCATTAGGTGCTGTAAAGTTCTTTTGAACATGAATCAAAAATGGCGCGCTATCCGATTGTTCGTAGCTTGTTCTGCCAATCTGAGGGGCAGGTACCATAGAAGGAGCGGGGATGTCAGTAATTGCTATAGGCTGAGTAGGCATAGTTTTGGTATTAGGTACTGGAACTAATTCAACAACTTTAGAATCATTGCAGTTACAACCCGTGGAGTCCGACCCATGATTTTTGCGGGTGCGGCGACGTTTATTGCAATGCTTGCAGAGATGTAAACGTGACCTTTTTAAGTTTCGAGCCGAGGAAGAAACATCTGTATCCATACCCGATTCATTAGATTGAACTGTGATGAAAACGCCTGCCGGGGGAACTAGTTCCCCCGGGTCGGGCGGGTCGTTCATACTTAGAAACTAATATAAAATTATATAAGCTTACCACTACCGGAGAAATAATCACTAAAACTAAGTAAAAACTATAAATAAAAGAATATAAAACTAAAATACTACTGTGACTGATCCTATATTACACAATTTTAAAATTTTTACAACTTCGGTTCATAAAAAAACGCGTCCGCCAAGTTCGAAGTTTCCCGCGCTTTTTTCTTGGTCTCCATGCTTATAACCGCGGCTAAACTGTCTATGGAATAGAACGTTTTGGAGTTTGGCGCGAAAGCCATGATGAGTGCCACGCTCATTTTTCATTGGACTTTTAAATTATTTATAGTGTCATTTACTAAATAAAAACGCGTGATTTATGTAGTAAAAAGTGCATTCAGTGAATAATTCATAAATAACAGTGAAATATTGTAGCATAGTGGCCACATCATGTCTTTACGCTAAACCCTTCCTAATCAGCCTCACGCGAGAATCGAAAGGAGTTAGTTTAGTTAAGTTAGGATAAGTTTAGGGTAAATTAGGATAAGTTATGATATAAACTTACTGAAGCAAAAAGTTACATTAGACTAGGCTGTATGGCGTACTATGCCTTTGCCTTTTCCGTTCCTCTGAACGGAAAGAAGAGAACAAAAAAATGTCTATGGAATATCTTAATTTGACAGGATTGAAATTAGTTTAGTTTGTGAACAAGAGAATTGGCGCCATTATTATCAAATCATCATCATCATAATCATTTCAGCCGAAAGACGTCCACTGCTGGACATCCACGACGACCAGTCCTGCACTGGTCGTCGTGGAGATCCTTGTCGGCGGCCCACCAAATAAAATCAAATTTATTTTGCAACGAAAGCAGGTTAGGTACATCAAAATACAGGTTTTTTTTTTTAATTAATTATAAACTAGCGCTTGACCGCAATCCGGCCTGATGGTAAGCAGTGATGCGGTCGTTGATGGTAAAGCGCGCTAGTTTATTAAGAGCCTATTCACTCAGAAAAACTGAGCGAATAGGAAAGAAGACGGCAGTTGAGCGAGGTGATGCAATGTTAAACCCAACAACACGACCAACGATGCTGAGCCAAAGGGAGATTGATCTGAAGACCCTTCACGACCAAACTCCCAACACAACAACATTAGGCGCATCGTACCCGGCACACATCGCAACACAACTGCTCAGACCCGTCCTCCGTACGGCTTCACCACACAGGTGAAGTAGATAGGAGCTATGTACCTACCTACTTTCTGCCACTAACACTGACTTTGACATAGCACTAACACTAGACACGCGTTGTTTGTTTTTATGGTAAGGCCCTTTAACTCTCATAACTAGGTACAACAGTCAGACCCGCAACAACTTTGTATAAACAATATCCTATAGACAACATATTGAAAGTTAGGTTACCTATAAGAGTACGTAAACTAATGTTTTTATACAAAAAACTGCACTCCATTGCAGACACCAACTTAGTAGAACAAGTTATTTTGCTCTAAGTATGTCAATCTATACTTCAGTATTGCATAACTTCATGTGGTGGAACATCAAAGTCTATCCTTCTCTCCCTCGAACGTGCACAAAGAGCTGTTCTGAAAGTAGCAAATTCCCTGCCTTTCCTTTTCCCTACCTTCTAGTTATTTATATTCTGCAAAATTTTGTCAGTTCGGCAAATTTATAAACTGCACACTAAAACAGGATGCTACGCTTACTTACAACACTAATATAATTAACAAAAGGCGGAATGATATAGTGTGCAATTCAACCCCTATCTCTAAATATGCATTTATACACAAATTTTATACGTTCTTAGGGACCTTTTTATACAATAGATTAAATAGAGTATTAAATATTTATAATTTGATTTATTTTAGCTGTAAGAATGTTGTTTCTAATTATCTGCAAGGTTTGTCATATGAGCAAACTGAAGACCTACTTACAGTATGTAAATAAATTCTAGAAATAATCATAATATTTACTAATAATATGTACTATGTAAGTAATAGGACACTATTAATAACACTATGTGCTTCTGTTGCGTCCTAGATTTTTACGAACTTCTTTTATTATTAATTTATTGCAAAATAAAAATTTATAATAAGCAATTTTACGTCTGAAGCATAGGTTCTACCTAGTTCAAGCAAATTATAAATCAGTGCTATTTAGAATTAAGAAAATTATGTACAAAGCTGAGAAATAAACAATTTATTTACTTAGTCCATTAGAACATTGTGCGCGAGCCTGAAGAATAAGTTTAAGCGCTAAACTCTTTCTAGACTTCCGCTCCACATCTCATCATGCCGATATATCGCTCCTCCCACCTAATCATCATCATCATCATCATTATCAACCTTTTTATCGTCCCACTGCTAAGCACAGGTCTCCTCTCATACAGAGAAGGATTGAGCGTAATCACCACGCTTGCTCAATGCGCGTTGGCGAATTCAGGCTTAAAGTACAGGTTTCCTCAAGATGTTTTCCTTCACCTTCAGTCATTAGTGTCCAAGAAATACCCCACCTAATAATATCGTAATTTTATGTAAGTAACGATATTTTGCATTTTATTGCATATTCGTAATGTTTTATTTTACATATTTTTTTCTATGACCACTTTAGAGAAATAACGTTTATGTAATAACCATAGGCTTATTATTCCGTTAGGTACAGGTTTATTGTATGTACTTATTTACGTGAAATCACGGATATGAATTTCAATATGTTATTATAACGATATTATTCAAGTAAGAACAGTAAACTCACGTTGTAGAAAAGTAGGTAAGTACCTATTTAGTGTCCCAGACTAGGCCAGACCAGGCTAAACCAGACCAGACCAAAATGATCTGACCATTTTGAAAACGAAATCCCGTACGCTCGTCCTTAAGTAACTAAAACAAGATCGATGTCCACCGCGCATAGGGTGATGTAATTTTTCGCTCAGTTGGTGAAATTGCGTTATGGCGTTCCAATGTACGGATGACAGCAAGTCAAGCAACCCTAAACTGCCAAATATTCCGTATCAATTTTGAACCTTACAGCTTTAGCAAGAAAGTTGAAAATTTAATAAAGAAATCTGACAGATTGTAGTAGCTTAACGTGCTGTCGCAGTACGATAAAAAAATAAAAGAGGAATATTTGTTACGTCGATAATACTTACTATGCGCGTATTATTATCAAGCAGGAAAAGTCCTTGTAGTAGTTATGTAATAAATTTTGGCGATATTAGTAACTTTTTGTTTCGTGAGGAAATCCCATGGATAGGTACCCTCCATCTGGGAGTAACGGAAGGTTATGTCAGATTCCTGCTGTTAATTCATAACAACATGTAGGTAAGCCATTTGTGATGCTTGTCTACTAAAGTTCAAAACTAAACTATGATATAAAAAGCATTGGCGTAAATTCTCTTGTTCACAAACAAATATACGAGTGTGCTTATGACCACACGACTGAAGTGAAACTTCTTTCGCTCCATCTGTATGTATGTATGTGTCTGTATGTATATATATATATGTGTACAATATATACATGTATACACATATACATATATTAATTTTCTATAAATATTTAAATTTATTTCATGGTTTCATTGGTAAATTAATATGCGCCACGGGCGCCTCTGTGCTTATATCCCCCGCTTAACTTCCGTTCGCCTTGCTCGATCACTTTTCGTAACGCTTTCGCCAGCTTACTCCCCAAGTCAAGCGTGCGTAAAGAAGTTTCACTTCAAAAAACTCGTTGTAGTCCTTGTAGTACCAAGCTCGCGCCACGGGCGCCTCTGTGCTTATATCCCCCACTTAACTTCCGTTCGCCTTGCGCGATCACTTTTCGTAACGCTTACGTCGCGCGTTCGCCAGCTTACTCCCCAAGTCAAGCGTGCGTAAAGAAGTTTCACTTCAAAAATTGAGTTCGGTGCATGTTTTTCTTTTTATTTCATTATGAAAAGGACACCGACATAATGAAGCTAAACTAACGCAAAATCCATTAGGTACCGTTAAACTATTAACGCTAACGCTGTCAAATGAAGATAACGTTATTATTTTTTACCCGTACCTATTTAAAGGCCTGGTGCACTCATTCGAATCCGTGGAATTGCTTTTTTTCAGTTTGTCATCGTTGGAGTGAAACGTGGTTTTGGTGAAGAATGGGAAATAAAAAAAAATATACCAGTGACTTTGGCAGCCCCGCAGGTAGGAAAGTACTTTCATGGTCTAGGCAGTGGCCGTAACGTAACGACGGAGAACAATCGACAGTTGTGATATGACGTACTGGTCATAAATATTTTCATACAAGCCACATGCCGCGTGCTCACGATTTGTAAGTAAATAGACAGAACTCTAATAGACATGGTTAATCTCACATGTCTAAATCAAATATGAGATCATTTTTGAACATTACTTCTAAATATTGGCCTTTGTTTAATTTATCTGCATCGAATAGGTTAGTGTTATGCTGAATATTATCGCATTTAACAGGTTTTCGCTTTTCTTGTGAAGGTTTTGATGCTTCCGATTCCCATATGTCGGCCTCATGTTTATCGACTTCATCATTACCAATAGCCGTAGTAAAGTTGTTAGCTGACTTTCACAAGTTCAGAGCCGCGGATCGAATTTGGCCCATATATAGATAGGACACCATGTACATACATACAAATATTAAAGCAAACATCGATTTAGTATTCATTCGTGTATTTAAATAAGTCACCAAATCACAATTCTTTCATCATTAAATAATAAAATTTGTAAACTTTACATCAAATGTAACTTACATAATTGCTTGTTCAATACGTACAAGGCATACGGCGGTATAGTGTGATTATAGAGCTATGTCACACACCATACTCCAGCTCCTTGCCCTTTGTTTCCCAAAAGATGAAGTCATGCTGACCTCTGCTGCTACCGACAACGTCGTGGAAGTGGTATAGTTTTGGGAAAACAATATAAGTCGTGCCAGCAACAAAAATAATACATACAAAGATTCTTATTCTTAAGTAGATAAGTAAAACAAAATGCATTGTTTATGACAACAGTCGACGGAAATATTTTCACTGGTGGCTTGGTTCACTTACAGACGAAAGGCACTGATTCGTGTTAAACGTCAAGTATAACTATGTTATAAATTGACTAAACCAAGTGTACAATTTCCGTGGACACTTATTCAGTACATTTTAAAACTCACGCATATAATGTGTTCAGAATATTTTGCAGTGTAAACCTACAACTACTTTTATATTCGCTGTGCAATAAAGTGCTATTATCTAACTTAGTTTAGAGGTAGGCCTTATTCTCATTATAAAATCAATTCCTATCTCTTAACCAATACAGTGATATTAATCTAATTTGTACCATGAAATGCAGATTGACTACTAAATATATTGTCTAAAATGAGCAGAGTTACGATTACCAAATACGTCCGTATTTCTAGATAATGCTACACAGTAATTTAATATTTACTAAGTTCTGCATTATAAGTTTCAAAATGTTGGTAAGTATAGTTCATCTAAAACTTTGAAAAGTACAACAAAAATAAATTAAAATATAATATAAACTATTGTCATAAACTTAGCAAATTTTAAAATACATCATGGAAGGAACATCAATAATATCTAAGTCATAATCATAAGGATTATCTAATACTACATAAACTGGATAAACTAAGTGCTTCTACACAAACAAAATCACTGGATTTCTAATAAATTACAACTAGAATTAGTTAAAGTTAAAACATTCCAACAAGCCCTTGTCTACAGGAGCTCTAATAGACATGGTTAATCTCACATGTCTAAATCAAATATGAGATCATTTTTGAACATTACTTCTAAATATTGGCCTTTGTTTAATTTATCTGGATCGTATAGGTTAGTGTTATGCTGAATATTATCGCATTTAACAGGTTTTCGCTTTTCTTGTGAAGGTTTTGATGCTTTCGATTCCCATATGTCGGCCTCATGTTTATCGTCTTCATCATTACCAACTATGTTAAAGACCGACTTATCAAATGATACTTTCTCGTTGTTTTCACTGAAGCCATCTTCGTTCGCAGAATTGCAGGAGCTTTCATCCGCAGTGTTCTTACACTCGGATTCCGCGTCGGACGTATCAGCCAGACCACTGTCACGTCGAGGTTTCAAAACTGATTTCAACCTTGGCTTCAGGTCCTGAAATAATAACAAGGTATTAAAATACGTAAAATTACTCAGAGTGTTGAGATATCCTTAATTTTATATTCAATGAAGTGAAAATTTTCAGGTGATTTCATAATTATAGGAGATAGGGTATAGGGTATAGGGTATAGGGCACTGGTTTCCTACGCTGACGACATGCTGGTCCTGGTGAAGGTTATGTCACACCGAGCGGCGGCCGAGATCCTCGGGATGCGCCACCGTCGGGTTCCAAAATAATAAAACTTTAGCGGCTGAAACTTCGTGGAGCATTTCTGAAGTTTCACTCCCAGACTGGACGGGCCGGAGTTCCCTTAAGACGGTCCAACCCAATCTAGGGGATGAAACGCTAACTGCTGGTGTCATTACGTGGGGGTCGTGTGGTCTGTGGCCCTTTACGGAGCACCTTGAGGCGTCGACCAGCCTGCCATTTGAACCCGCCCCAAAGGGGCATGGCAGTCCGGTTATTCCGGCGACACCGCACGGTTTCAGCTGAGGCGTCTGGCCTTTTTGCTAGATTCCGCCACGGGATCTGACATTCAAATGGTAGGTCGCTGCCTGGTAAGGACTACGCCTGTGCCACAAAGAGATGTAAGCGCGAAGTAGATGGAAGCTAACCGTATTGCAGAATCTTACTTAAGAGTCAAATCCTACTTCATTACACTACAAGTTTCAGATCAATTTCGTGTAAGGTGCTGCAAGCGAAATTTTTAAAACTTAATGTTTTGAGTTTGTGATTGCAATAGCTGTTAAATTTATCTGGAAATTTGACGAAAAGACTAAAAATCTAGTCGCAGTCCCATCTCGGCGTCAAACCAATGTCAACAACTTTTAATTATAGGCGGCAAATTAGTGGGATTTTTGACAGACGTGAGATCAGACTGAACATTCCTATATCAAGAGCATTGCCCCTCTGTATTATATTGCTTACACATACGCATATCATATACTGCGTGTACAGCATACTTAATAATCATTTTTACAGTCTCATCCGCCGCCTATCATAGCGTTGTCATGCGCGCATTTCAATACTATTTGTAACAAACACATCTTAAGCATTACGTAAGCCATTAAACTATGAAACATTCTTTGAATTAAATTTTTAACAGAATGGAATAAAATTTTCATACATTTGCATTAGCAAAAAATTCCTCAATAATAGTGATAATTTGATTCACTTTGCATATGTAATTGGAATAGTGAAAGAAACATTGTTTACCATTCTTTGCTTGTTACTGTTTACACTTTTTCCATCGTTTTTGCAAACAAACACTGTAATATAGGAAGTTACAGCCACATGTACATATATGTACAATTTACTGTAGTCATTAAATGCATTAACAAAACAATGCTTACTCTAATTATTATTTTCATACCACTTCTTCATGCATTCTTTCACAGACTCTTCACAACAGCAGCGGAATGAGGTCAAAATTTATTTATAAAGACAGTTATTTGGTTAAGATTTGAATAATAAGAATTGTTGAATAGTTATTTCAGACTGATTGTTAAGTACCTGAGAGCTGCTATTAAAATCATCTTCAGCTTCACTTTCGCTCTTGCGCCGATCTTGAGTCCGCTTTTTACTCTTCTTGCGTTGGTTTTTCTTTTTCTGACCTTCTATAGATGAATTATACCTGGAATACACATAAACATAGCTTCAGGTGATGATGGAAAATTACAAGTTGTTTGTTTAATATTTATACATAATTATCTTATCTTAATTTTAAGGACATACAAAAAACAATATTGCTAGAAGATAAGACTTCACTCACTTTTCAGTACAAGATAACACAAATGTATTGTCGGATAGGATTCCAATTAGAAAAACTATTGTAAAGTAAAACAATTTTTAAAGTTTCTAATACGTAGTTATGATAATATTAAAATAAAAAACGAATATAACAAAATTTTATCAGTTATTTTCAGTTATCCGCATTTAAACAGACACAACTTTGGCCTGATAACCTACATTGACAAATAAATAAGCCATCATGAACTGTTCGTTGTTTGTAAGTTTTACCAATACTACTGCTAAATGTTTCTATTTCTCAACTTACCTATAAAACTGTTTGGCTATGACATCACTAAACCTAACAGTCTTTTTCAAACTTGATTCTTCTGGGATACAATCAGAACTTATATAATCCATAGAAGAGGCCACATCACCGACGCTGGACTCTGAGTAACTGCGTAGCATATTTGGCTTGCGAAGTATACTTTTAGCACCAGTCTCACAACTGCCACAATCCGTGAAAACAATGTCTCTATCCATTGTTGATGGGGACTCAAAATCATCATCTTCATCATACTCTATATGATTAGATGACACAACTATGTTTGTCTCGGTCCCCAAGTTGGTTACCTCAACAACAGGTGCAACATCTTCAGTTTCAGGTACTGCAGGCTTTTCTTCAAGCTTTGTCTTCTTAACCTGAGATACATCAAAGCATTCACAAGTCATAGAATCCTTGTTTAAACCAATGTGGAATTTTTCAGGTACAGCTCCACCTGATTCCAACTGCAAAATGACATTATTGTCCCATGCCTCTCCTGTTACATTATCAAATTTAACTTCTGCATCAAATGTTATGATAGCAGCGTAGTGCACAGGCACAAAGCCAGCCCCAACTGATGTGAACTTGATGTAAATTTCATTACCATTGCTTTTCACCTTGACAGAGTCTGGCTCTGTGTTTTTAACATGGAATGTTAAAGCTACAATGTCATCTAGAACATTGTGTGTGTAGGGAGGCAGTATATAAGCAAATGAGGGGTCCAAAAATACGTCAGCATTGCTGGTAGTGATGTTACATGGCTCAGACGGTGTTTGTGTGTCAGTAGAGGTATATGACAACTCCTCAATTAACTTAGAGTTACAATTATTATCTTCATCACTTTGAGAACCTGAATTGTCTTCACTTTCCACTCCACTATCTACCTTTAAAGAGTTTTCATTATTATTATTCAAGTTCTTTTTGATCACTGGTAAAGTCACTATTAACATGTGTCTGCTTTTATCAAATTTGGCCAGACCACATTCATCATTCACTAAATAAGGCAGTGTAATGTCCAATTTATATTTGGCTGGTTTCTCAGATGTCAGCTTGAGATATTTCTCTTGGACATCCAAAGTGCAGTCTTTCGTTGATGACAGAAGAGGAAGGTAAATTTCAACCACTATGTTGCTGGGTATAGCACTATACTGTTTACAATCTTTATGATAAGTGAAGTCTTGAAAGTCTACATTTTTTTGTTGTTTGATGACATACTTTGGAATGGTGTACCCATTTTCAGATGAATGAGCAAATTCAGCATCATTCATTTTAATTTTTCTAGCTGGTTTAGATGGTTCTTTAGTAGTCTCAATCTCAGGTTTATTTTCAGAATAATTGCGTTGTGGATAAAGCTTCTCAATCATCTCAGGAGTCAAACTGTCCAATTCTTCCTCTCCTGGAGCTTGATAATCAGGGTCTTCTGTTCTGATAACAGCAGGTGTACTTACTCCTTTGTACTGAGATTTGGGAAACCGAAAGTTGTTACTGTCTAGGTGTATGTTATAAGTATTTTTCAATGCATCAAAGGCGGTTTTGTTTACTAATTGCCGGAATTCTTTATTAACCTCCGCCATGCGGAGAGTGTATGAATGAAAAATTACGTCGTAAATGACGCACTTCTTTCGATTGTGGTCGTAGTCCTCCCTTGGTGGTACTATTGAGTATGGTACTTGCCAGTTCATGCCTCTCTTTCCATCAACCACGTCAACCTTATACGTGGGTTTGGCGACGTTATCGTTGCTACAAATATTAATAAATGCTTTTCTGTCGCCGGCGACACTTGTTTTGATAACATAACCTCCCTTTGGATTAAGGAATTTTACGTCGTAGCCTCGTTCCTTCTCGAGTTGGGTCATTTCTTTCTGATAAAGTTCTTGGTTTGCCGGGTCACGTATTTCCTCACAGTAGTCGGCTAAAAGATCTCGAAATTTCTTTGACTTCATAGCATCTTGTATCGTCTCTAGGTCTTCTCTAGTGAGACGACTTTCATCATCACGAGGTTTTACTCCCGTTGCCATTTTGTTTAGCGAATCTTGACTGATTTATAAATAAACACAAAATACGCATCCAAAAAATTATTTTCAGCTGACTATTGAAGTGTGCTGATAAGAAAATGCAATGTTGTTCGGGCAAAAAAACTGTAGAAGGCGATAGAAAGGCCACAGACTATGCAAGATAGTATTGCACACTATTAAAAATCTGTATCTGTGCCACAAGTTATATAAATCTTTGTGACGGAATTTCGTAGAAAAAAATTATCATTAGCACGCCCCGTCTGCTGCTAAGTGAAAATGACAAATATTTATTGTAGCTGTTGACTGAGTTTCGAAGAAAGCTATTCTCCAAAACTAAGGTTCTTTCTTATGTTCTAAGCAACAATGTTGATAGAAGTAAAAAAGAACCTGGTAGTAAGTCACCTAAATTGAAAATGCTAATGAAACGGTTCACTAGCATAACTTTTCAGCAAAACATATTATTTGGACAGACAGGCGTGGAAAATATAAATAAATTTTGCGAATAGTGACATTTATTTGCAGGTGGCAACACAAAATCTTTTAGAACGTTTATAATAGTCTAATTATGTATTTAGCACATATAATGATAATAAAATATATAATTTATACATCCAAAACAAATTATAACACAAGAAACTTTTTTAGAATATCACAACTTGTCACTTGATCACTACCGATGAGGGAGATAGTGACAAGTGATTAGACGTGGTCGTTATTTCACGTAACTAGTTACAATAACCCGCGACGCGATGTGTAACCGAATCACTAGTTACGAGTCAAATTAAAACATAGTTATTTTTGTAAGTGCGTTATTTCATACACACGTTATGCCGTAGCGGGTAGCCGTATCATACATGACACTGGCGGCGCGCGTCGCTGGTTATTGTATATAACTAGTTACGTGAAATAATAATAATAATAATAAATTTATTTATTTCTCCACAAAGGTAGTTACAATTCTACTTAAAGCTAACAGTTTAAATATTTACAAGTCCTTTGTGAGAGCTGGTGTCTGAAGTAGGTTTCAGGAAAACCTGTAGTACATATCAACAGGCTCCCGCCGCCTCGTACTGAGCTAGCGTATGGTACGTGTATATCACGTGTTAAGTATAATTGTTAACTAACTACATTGAAGTGAAGACAATATTTATAAAACTTAAACTATGTTGTGTAGTGAGTATGTTGTAATTATTGTGCGTCGTAAATAACGACCACGTTTAGTTTCGTGTCGTATGTAAGTGTATAGTTGGTGGTTATGTTTACGTAAACAATCACAGTAGCTGAATTAAAATAACTAGCTACAAAAATGACTTGTTTTATAACAGGTGTCGCCGATCAAGTAACTGATTACGTTAAGTTTCTTGAAAAAGGCGTTACGACCACACTTACAAGTGACAACAACAAGTTTTAGGCAAGTAAGTTCAGCGTTTTTTAAGCGACTCAAGTCTAATTTACTTTTTAAACATAATCAACTCCACAATAAGTTCTGGTATAATCCCTTCCTCATGGAAAATATACGAAGTCATCCCCATTCTAAAACCAAATAAACCACCGTTAGATCCTAACTCTTACAGACCGATAGCCCTTGCCACTGTGTTTTCAAAACTAGCTGAACATTTAGTTAAAAACCGTTTAGAATGGTATGTAGAAAGTAAAGGTTTACTATCTCTGAGTCAGTATGGATTTAGGAAAGGAAAAAGTACCATGGACAGTCTAGGGATTTTCATTACAGATGCGAGATTGGCTTTTTCAAATAATGAATCCATGCTTGCTGTTTTCCTAGATATTTCTTCTGCATACGACAATGTTGATTTAAATGTTTTGAATACTAAACTTTATAAACTAAAAGTACCTCCCATATTCTGCAATTTCATTCTTAATCTTCTCTCAGGCAGACAATTACAAGTTGACATAGGTGAATCTGAAATGAAAACAAGATTAACCTGGAAAGGACTGCCTCAGGGTTCGGTGTTGAGCCCACTTCTTTATAATATATATACCTCTGATTTAGAATTCCATATTTCTGGTAAAGCCAATATTTTACAGTATGCAGACGATCTAGTTCTTTATGTATCAGGACGCTCTGTTGAAAAACTAAGTTCCTCTCTAAACGTCGCTCTAAAATTTCTTAAATCATGGTTGGACAATAATTCTTTGTGTCTTAGTGTTAACAAAAGTAGCGCTGTTTTATTTTCTAGAATGCGTTTTCCTCCTCCATATTCAGTTGTGTATGATAATCAACAAATACCTGAAAATAGCGAAGTAAAATTTTTGGGTATCCTTCTAGACGGTAAACTTACAGGTTTACCACACTGTTATTATGTATTGGCTAGATGTGAACGTTTATTAAATATTATGCGCTGTCTTTCTGGAGTTTGGTGGGGTTCCCATCCATTCGTGTTAAAATTATTGTATAACGCTATTATTAGAAGTATCTTAGACTATGGGACATATTTCTTAGAACCTTGTAGTGCTGTAGGTCTGACAAAGTTAGACTCAATTCAATCAAAAGCCTTGCGTATTATAACTGGTGCCATGAGGTCTAGCCCAATTAACGCACTCCAAGTGGAATCTTTGGACCCTCCTTTAAAACTTCGTAGACAGTACTTATGTGATAAATTCATTCTCAGAACTCTTCAATTTTCCAACCACCCACTTTATCAAAAACTTTTGTATCTTTCAGAAAAAATTGAATGTTCGTCTTATTGGTCAAATAAATCTCTTCCATGCTCTATTATAAGTTTCCGTAAATTTACTTCACTTCAAGCTCCCACACACCGCTCTCAGTATCTTCCAATTTTTTCTGTCTGTTACGAAGCTCTTATTTTTTCCCCTCAAATAAACTATAACTTTATATCGCTAAAGAATGATCGTTATGCTAACTCTAACTTAAACTTCATAGTCGAAAGAGACTGGGCTGATAGGCATTACATTTACTGTGATGCTTCCAAGCACCCAGTTTCAGGCACGATTGGGGTAGCTGTATATCATGAACAATATAACATTCATCAAAAAATAAAATTACCTTCTGAAACATCAGTTTTTTCTGGAGAATGTTTTGGAATTTTAAAGTCCCTAGAATACGTACTTCTTGCGAAACTCAGCAAGTCTATTATTTTCACTGACTCGAAGTGTGCTTTACAAGCACTGCAAAAGTTTCCTTGGTCAGGTTCAAATCATCCCTATGTTATAGAGGCCAGACAGCTCCTACTAAATTGCAAATTTAAAAATCTTGATGTTTTTTTGGTGTGGATACCTGGCCATCACAATATTCGCGGCAATGAGATAGCAGACAAATTTGCTAAAGACGCTGTAGATGATGGTGATAAGTTTCCATATAATAATGTTGTATCTGACCTTCACTGTCTTCCTAAAGATCATCTGTATGATGCCTGGGAAAATTTATGGAATATTTCAAGTAGTCGTAAAGGTCAATATTATAAACGTATACAACAAAGAATACCTCTCAAAGTATGGTTTTCCAAATTAAAACTTTCCAAGCTTGCAACCTCCAGTTTGATACGAATGCGCTTGGGTCATGTTTGCACAGCCTCTCACCTTGCTAGACTTGGGATTATTCACAATAATTTATGTTGTTGTGGTTGTGAGGAAGATTTGAATCATATATTTTTTGCATGCCCCAACCGTGACTCTTCTTCATTCATTAACTCCCTTATTGAACTCTCTGTCCCTCTTCCTACATCAATCCCTACATTGTTAAGCTCCTTAAATTTTGATATTTATAATTTAATATCTACCTTTATAACTATTAATAATATTAAAGTATAAGTTTTTTTTATTTCCCAACTCCCAATTTTAATTTCTATTTAATATATATGTTTGGTATATCATTATTTATTTATTATATTACCACCAAACCTGATCCTATTATCCTTTGTTCCAAAATTCCGTAATCCGTTCCTACGCATTTCAATGAATTTATTTGGTTTCCCTACCTTTATACTTGTAGTGGCAAATGCACAAACCGTGCGAGCCAAAATAAAAAAAAAAAAAAAAAAAAATAAAAAAAAAAAAAAAAAGTTCAGCGTTGAAAAGCGCGGGAAACGTTCGAACTTGGCGGGCGCGTCCTTTGAGTTTTTATAAAATAAAATAATTTTTAAGTATATATAAGATCAGTAGCGGTAGTGTATTGTATATATTCTGTTAATTAGTATAAATTTATTTTAGTTTTGTACATTTCATCGCTTGGTAAGTCAAACTTTAATCATTATATAGAAAGTAAGTATGAATGAGCCGCCCGATCCGGGGGACTTGTCCCACCGGCAGGGAAATACGTAACCATACAGTCCAATGAGTCTGGCATGGACACCGATGGGTCCACTTCGGCCCGTTCTTTGAAAAGAAGCCGCATTTCTGTATGCAAACACTGCAACAAACGTCGTCGCCGACATCATGGCTCTGATACAGTTAGTTGTGGTTGTCAGGATGTTCAGTTAAATGAAACTGAACAAAAAGTTAACATAGATACTACAAAGAAAATTATCGACACAGTCCAAACTATTACCTCTCAGAGTCCCTCCACCCCTATAGGACAGAACACATATGATAAAAACGATTGTGCACCTTACATTATTCATGTGCAAAAACAAACTTTGGCACAAAACGATGGCACCACCTTGCACCCCATTACATTTGGGAAATTTCTAAAAAAAAACAATATTCCCAATATCATTAAGGGAAGCGTGAAACGCATAGGGCGTAACAAAATTTCATTAGCTTTTTCAAATTTTGCAGACGCCAATTCTTTTATAAATAATGGCAATCTTGAAGCAGAACAATTCAAAGCTTATATTCCGACATTCAACATTACTCGTATGGGGTTAGTTAGAGGGGTTCCGGCAGAATGGTCTCCGGAGGAGATTGTCAGTAACATCTCGGTACCTATTGGCTGCGGCCCTATTTTGAAAGTGAGACGACTGAACTTTAAAACTGTAATTGAAGGCTCTGTTGTTTGGAAACCAACACAGTCAATTGTCATTACTTTTGATGGCCAGGTCCTGCCAAAAAGAATATTTATGTGCTATAATGCCCTACCAGTAGACTTGTATATTTTCCCTACTATTCAGTGTTTCCATTGCTGTAGATATGGTCACACAAAGGTACAGTGTAGGTCTAAGCCTAGGTGCTTTAAGTGTGGTCAGAATCACACAGGGGATACCTGTAATAGAGATAAAGACCCTTCTTGCTGCATGTGTTCAGGTTATCATTTTGCCACAAGTAAATCTTGCCCTGAATTTTCTAGGCAAAAACAAATCAAGACATACATGGCTCAAAATTCTGTGTCCTATGCTGAAGCCTTGAAAGTTCACCCTCCAGTAAGCAGAACCTATGCAGAGACGCTTCTTTCTTCCCCGTCCAATAACTTCTCCAGTAAACCCACTATTCCATCATTTAACAGAATACCCAAAAATATAGATTCCCCCACTACTAGCCACAAAAAGACAATATTTATAAAACCTAGATCCCCTCCAAAACCTTCATATGGGTATGATAAAGACTCTCATAATGCTTTAATCCAGGAATATAGTGCACCACAGCCAGCTAATGGTTGTGCCTTAAGAAAAGTAGAAGATAGTGAAACAAATAATTTGTCAACTAATGATTTTATTACAGCATTAATTCAACTTCTTTCACAGTTTAATATTTCACCGTCCAACGTTGCCTCTTATTTAAACTTTTTCTCTCTTCCCATTAATAATGGACAGACTCTCCAAAATAATGAAGTGGAACTGCCGCAGCCTGATAAGCAAAAAAAGTGATTTAATTCATTTACTCAATAAATATGAACCTTCAGTTTTTGCATTAGCAGAAACTTGGCTCAAGCCAAATCATGTTTTTAAAATAAATAATTACTATACCAATAGAGATGATAGATCTGATGGGTATGGTGGAGTAGCTATTCTCATAAAGAATTCTATTCCTTTCTCTATTATCCCTTTACCTCCTCATAGTGAGGATATCTCAATTGTAGCTATTAATGTATTTAACATTTGTATTGTTTCCTTATATATTCCTCATCCATCTTCTTCTTTACTTCTTGAGATTAACAATCTTTTTTCTCTTCTTCCAACACCCCTACTAATATTGGGAGATTTCAATTGCCACCACCAATTATGGGGTTGTTCAATTTCTAGTAACCATGGGGATGAATTATTAGATATAATAGACCATCTAAACCTATGTATCCTGAATACAGGTAATCCTACACGACATTCTGCTCCTAATCAAAGTACAAGTGCTATTGACCTATCTATCTGTTCTCCTAACTTAGCCTCTTCACTAACTTGGTATACACTATCCTCTACTTATGGTAGTGACCATTTCCCAATAGTTATGTCCACTCCATTCCCTAAACCAACCCTTTCTAGAAAAACATCAAACCTTAAACATAAAGTCCCTGATAGGAATAACATCAATTGGGAAAAATATAGAACCACTACTGACTCGAACTTTTCTTCTCTACCGCCTATTTCTAATGGTAATGAAAATGCGTGTGCTAGGTCTTTGACAAAGTTACTAATGGCAGCAGCAGATGAAGTGTTCCCTGCTAAAAATAATAGCTCTCATTCAATACCTAGGCCTCCATGGTGGGATTCAGAGTGTACAGATGCTATTAAAAAACGTAAAGAAGCAGAATTCAATTATAATCTTGACATGTCCGATGCTAACTTTGATGCCCTAATCACTATTAATACAGAAACTAAGAAACTTTTGAAAAAGAAAAAATATGCAGGTTGGCAGAGTTTCTGCACAACAATATCTCCCAATACTCACCCGACTCTAGTCTGGCAAAACATACGTAGATTTAGGTCTGCATTTACACAACCATATCCTCCTATTCCCAATTCCCTAGCTGCCGAATTCCTAGATAAACTTGCTCCACCGTAGGTTCCTCAAGGTATTAACATCACATCATGTGAATCTGTTACGGCCGATTCTCCTATGACTTTGCATCTCTCATTCACCTTAAATGAGCTGAAAGGCGTAGTACTAAATACAGTAGATTCTGCTCCAGGTCTTGATGGCATTCCATACTCGTTTTTTGCTAATCTAAGTGATAATATTCTTAATTATTATTTAAAACTAGTCAATTTTATAATGAAAACGGGAAACATTCCATCCGAATGGAAATGTCAAATGGTGTTGCCATTTTTAAAACCGAGTAAAAAACCTTCGGACGTTTCTTCTTATCGACCCATAGTTCTATCTTCAGTGTTAATTAAATTAGTAGAACATTTAATAAAAAACCGTCTAGAATGCTACATTGAAAGCGAAGGCCTACTGAGCAGTTCGCAATACGGTTTTCGAAAAGGGAAAAGTACCACTGACTGTATAAGTATTTTAACCACAGATATCCGTTCCTCTTTTTCCAAAAATCAGTCTACAATTGCAGTTTTAGATAGAGTCTTAGATATAAATGCGGCCTATGATAACGTGGTACTTTCCGTATTAAAAAACAAATTAGACGTTTTAAAAGTACCACACAATCTTTCCAACTTTATAATTAACATATTAACAGACCGTACATTATATATGCCATTTGAAGATCATCACTTATCTCGCAAGGTATGGAGAGGCCTCCCCCAGGGATCTGTGCTTAGTCCCCTCTTATATAACATTTACACATTTGATTTAAATTTTTCCATAAACAATGAAGTAAAAATACTGCAGTATGCCGATGATCTACTGTTTTATTGTTCAAGTAATTCCATAGAACAAGCTTGCTCTGTTGTTACTTCTGCTTTATCGTCATTATCGTCATGGTTACATGTAAATGGTTTGGAATTATCCATATCTAAATGCGCAACTGTTGTATTTACCCGCAAAAGAAATATTCCTCAAGTAAACCTTACTTATAAAGACGTCCCGATCCCTATTAAAGACAACTTTAAATACCTGGGAGTTATTTTAGACTCCAAACTGAGTAGTATCCCACATTGCGATTATATAGCCAATAAATGTGAAAAACACCTAAATATGTTGAGGTGCCTCTCAGGTGTTTGGTGGGGCGCACATCCTTCTTCCTTAAAGTTGATTTACAATGCAATTATTAGAAGCCTTTTAGACTACGGTTTATTTATTGTAGAACCTGGTAGTGTCAAGGCCTTCAAGAAATTAGACATAATACAATCTAAAGCGCTACGTATTATTTTGGGTGCAATGAAGTCTAGTCCAGTGAATGCACTCCAAGTGGAGTGCGGCGAAGCCCCATTACATCTTAGGAGACAGTTTCTCTCAGACAAGTATTTCTTCAGAATTCTACAGTTCTCTAGTCATCCTCTCATCCCTAAACTGCAACTTTTACTGTCTGAAATTGAATCTTCAAGCTACTGGTCCAACAAATCTCCACCCTGTTTAGTTGTTAGTTATAAGAAGTTCATTTCCCTTTGTTCCCCCACACACCGTTCAAATAAACTTCCTTTATTTTGCGTCAGTTATGACAGTTTACACTTTTCTCCCAGTATAATATATAATTTTGTTAGTAAATCTGATCCCCGTGTTCAATTAAAATTTAAGCAATTAATATCTGAACAGTTTATTGATTTCCATTACATTTACACTGATGCTTCTAAACCTGCTGCGATTGACTGTGTAGGTGTTGGGGTTTACCATACACAATATGATGTAGTTCAAAAAATTAAATTTCCTCCCGAGACTTCTGTTTATACGGGTGAATGCTACGGAATACTTAGGGCTGTCGAATATGTTCGTATGTGTAAACTTAAAAAAGCTATAATTTTCACAGATTCTTTAAGCGCTCTTCAAGCAATTGCCAAATTTCCATTTAAACAAAAATCGCAATTAGATATTATTTTTAAAATAAGGGAAATAGCATTCACACTTCAGTTGCAGGGGTTTGATTTACAGTTTATTTGGATACCAAGTCACAGTGGCATCCAGGGTAATAATGTGGCGGATAAATTAGCAAGTGATGCAGTGCAATGCGGTGATTTGTTTCCATACAAAAACTACTGTCAAGATCTTGTGGCTTTACCAAAATCTTTTTTAAAGAATGCCTGGCAGGAGGAATGGCACTCTGGCAGTAAATTGAAGGGACAAAATTATGCCCGTATTCAACCAGAACTTCCTGCAAAGCCATGGTTCTTAAGAGCAAAACTCAGTAAGATTGAGACGTCAACTTTGACGCGCATGAGATTAGGACACGTTTGTTCCCCAGCCCATCTCGCCAGGCTGAGAATTGTTGACGATTCCGTTTGTGAGTGTGGCACAGATGTTGGTGATCTAAATCATATAATCCTCTCCTGTCCTCTTTATGATCGCACTTCCTTTATAGATAGTCTTTTGTCTCATGATATTCTTTTTCCAACTTCCATTATTGCCTTACTTCACACTAACGACATCAATGTATATAAAAGTATAGCTAAATTCATCTCGTTAAATAAAATAAAACTGTAAATATCCATCTAATTCATATCCTCATCCTCTTTTGTAATACGTGTAAATATTTTTTCCTTATACTGATCTTATATCTTCCAGATAAATATCCAAATTTTCGTTCCGTTTTTACCTTTATTCCTTTTCCCTACCTTTTACTCGTCATTGGCTAACACAAAACGTGGAGTGCCAGAACAAGAAAAAAAAAAAAAGGTGAGTTGCTGTCAGTGTCAAACTGCATCTGACTCGCATACGTACAGTGTGACATCAAAAATCAAAATACCTGACCACGTTGCATCAAAATTGACCTCCATTTTAAATTATATCCACAACATTCCATCCTCTAACATTTCTCCAGTGGAACGTGAGGAGTATTACTCCCAGGAAGCCTGATCTTTCTTTTTTAATTAATAGGTTTAAACCATCAATCTGCGGCATTGCTGAGACATGGCTTTTGCCTGGAAGCAATTTCAGGCTGCCATGTTTCACCAGTGTTCGTGATGATAGATCTGATTGTTACGGAGGATGTGCCTTGCTCATCAATAGCAAGGTATCATTCTCTCAGATTCCTCTAACCTTTGTTGGCGATAACATAAATGTTGTTGCTGTGAAGGCTGAGGGTATAAATATTTTTTCTTTTTATATTGCGCACCCACAACTTGAATATCTGTCAGTAATTAGGAATTTATTATGCAATGTTAGTGGTCCGATACTTGTCATGGGTGATTTCAATTGTCACCATTACCGCTGGGGATCAGATACTTGTGATAACTTTGGCATCGGCTTGCTGGATATATTGGATGAACACAATCTATGTCTAATCAACGATGGTAATGCTACTCGTAGGTCTCTGCCTGGTCAGAATAGTAGCTGTGTTGACTTGGCATTCTGCTCATCCAATATAGCTAGCCTTCTCATTTGGCGTCGCTTGGATATGACCTATGGAAGTGATCACTACCCCATCATAATTGAATTTCCTTCCAAAAGCACTCCTGTTAAAGTTTCTCCTCCTCTTTTAAAATACCAAATAAACTCAGCAGACTGGGATTTATATTCTAAAATCCTAGATCTTAGAATATCCTCCCTCCCAGAAGTTAACTATGCTAACGCCCAGGAATGTTTCTTATCCTTCTCCTCCACCATTGCTTCCACTGCTGATGATTGTTTCCCATCCAAAAAACCTTTTTCTGGTAAACTCCCCCCCCCGCCATGGTGGGATAGGGAATGCACTGACATGGTCAGGGCCAGGAATGAGGCTGAAAAGACAGTCAATGGCAATATGAACCTGGATAACCTCATTACCTTCAAACAGATATTGGCCAAGTCCAGGAAATTCCTAAAAAGGAAAAAACGTGAAGGTTGGTCAAAATATTGTAGTTCGCTGGCTCCGTCCACCCGGGTTTCGGTGGTTTGGCGAAAGGTTAAAAGTTTTAGGAGCAGCTTAGCACCTACCTCTTCTTCCAACAACCTCACGGAAGAACTGGGATACCGGTTTTTTTCAAAAATCGCTCCAGCTTATGTTCCAAGTCTTCGGGAAACCAATGTTGACATCTATGATGCAGACAACATTGATGAACCAATGAACATGCCATTTAGCCTGGACGAGTTGAAAGCCGTGCTGTCCCACGTCAAAGACTCCGCTCCGGGAGTGGATGGATTCCCGTACTCCTTTATTTCTAAAGCTGGACCAAAAACTCACAAATATTACCTGGACCTGGCTAATTTCTGTTTTACTTCTGGCTTCATTCCCACAGAGTGGAAGGTTCAAGTTGTCATCCCGATTTTAAAACCAGGCAAAGATCCGAATGATCATTGCTCATACAGACCCATTGCCCTATCGTCCATACTTATCAAACTATTGGAACATTTAGTTAAAAACCGGTTAGTGTGGTTGGTGGAAAACAGGAGACTGCTTCCAACGACTCAATTTGGCTTTAGGAAAGGTCTGGGCACAGCTGATAGTGTGGGTATCCTCACGTCAGAGGTCCGGCTGGCCCTTAGCAGAAATGAGTCTGTGGTTGCTGTCTTTCTGGATATATCAGCTGCCTATGATTCCGTTCTCCTCCCTAATCTCAGGCAAAAGTTGCACGAGCTGAGAATCCCGGCTAGGATTTGTCGCATCATTGGTAGCATTTTTACCAGTCGCACCATTCAACTTAGAATACCAGGGGGTGACTCTGAACAAAGATCGGTCTGGAGAGGTCTACCTCAAGGATCAGTTCTTAGTCCCCCATTATACAACATCTACACAGCTAGCTTGCCCTCTTCCCTTAATTTCGACTGTAAGATCCTTCAGTATGCTGACGATATAGCACTAATGGTGTGCGGCAGTTCCATTCAGGATGCCGCCCTTTCAATGAATGTCTCTCTGGCCTCATTAAACCAATGGCTACTTGACAATGGTTTGTCTTTAAGTGCACCAAAGAGTAAAGCTGTCATTTTTACACGCAAGCGTTCTGTTCCTCTCATCGACCTAAACGTGAATGGCCAAAGCATTCCAGTCTCAGATAAGGCTAGGTTTCTGGGAGTAACCTTGGATTCAAAGTTGTCTGGGGTTGATCACATCAGCAACACGGTCAAAAAATGTGAACGTTCAGTGTCGGTCCTTAAGGCTTTGGCTGGGGTGTGGTGGGGAGCTCACCCCTACACCCTTAAACTGGTCTATAATGCTCTGACCAGAAGCGCTATGGATTACTGCAGCTACCTACTTGAGCCTTGCAATAAAGAAGCGCTAAAGCAACTAGATAGCATCCAGTCCAAATGCCTAAGGATAGTGATAGGGGCTATGAAATCATCTCCCATAAATGCACTTCAAGTGGAATGTGCTGACCCTCCCTTACATCTTAGGAGACAATACTTGGCAGATCGATTCCTAACTAAAGTGTTTTTCCTCTCATCCCATCCCTTGCTCCCAATTTTAGAACAAATTGACCTCTCTTTTCATAATTCTTCCTATTGGAACCATAAAACAGTTCCCCTACTGATAAATAGGTATAGAGAGCTTAAACGGCTCTCCGTGCCTATTTGCCAATACCCATCCCTTCCGGTCTTCTCCGCTGCATACGAGTCGATTTATTATGAACCAAAAGTCGTTTTAGGTTTAGGTATACCTAGGAATTCCCAAAACGCCAGAGATGACTTCGAGTCCGCTGTCAAGCGTTATTGGGAAGGATGGAATTTCTTTTATACCGATGCTTCAAAACTCTCTGTAACGGAATGTACTGGGGTGGCAGTTTATTATCAAAACTATAGAATAGCCTTACTGTTCCAATGTCCACCAGAAGCATCAGTTTTTACAGGAGAGTGTGTTGCTATTTTAGAAGCATTACAGTACATTAAATCCCATCAAATAACAAGGTCAGTAATTTTTTCAGATTCCCATAGTAGTATTCAGGCCCTTAAACAAAATCAATTCCATAGCAAAATTAATAGTAAAATCATTTTAGATATAATGAACTTGTTATTTGAATGCTACCAAAACGGCTTGGACGTTGAGATAACCTGGATCCCCGGTCATTCGGGTATTGCTGGCAATGAGTGCGCTGATTCGTTAGCAAAGTATGCCACATCGAATCCGGTTGATCAAAAGCACTACGTAGCGCATAACTACGATTTGCGGAATGGTGCCAGACCCAAGTTATTTAACTCGTGGACTGAAACATGGAAGGCGACTTCTAAAACCAAGGGCATCTACTACGCTGCCATACAGCCGGAGGTTCAGCGTAGGCCTTGGTTTTCTAAATGTCCTAAATTGTCGAAGAGAACTGTTTCCTCACTTTGTAGACTTCGACTCGGACATTGTTGTAGCCCAGTGTTCCTGAAAAAGATCCACGTCCGGGATAATTCCCTGTGCGAGTGCGGTCTTGAGGATGGTACTTTAGACCATATTTTCTTTTCTTGCTCCCTTATTAATAAATCTTTTGACCTCTATTCCAAAATTCCCAAACTCAAAATCCCTCTTCCAACTAATTTTCATACCCTACTTTCCCACTTCTCCCCTAAATTAATAAATCTTTTGGCCAGATTCTTAAATGAGAATGAGTTAAAATTTTAATTGGTGCGTAGTTTATGTGTAAATAGTCTGTATATAGTATAAACTAGTCTAATTGTTGTCTCATGTGTCTCTGTAAATTAGATTTTTTGTCTTACTAACCCATGTGTTTGTCCATGCAGCTATACTAACACCTACCACGAAGGGAAAAGTTCGACGGCCTGCCTTTCCTTGCTGCCGTCACCACGTGACACTGGCAGAATAGTCGAAACCGGCTCAGTTGCCAAAGAAGAGAAAAAAAAAAAAAAAAAAAAATCAAAATACAAAATTTAAGAGTGGTATAAAACCACAACCGACGTAAAAACGCATTATAAGTAGTTGGTATTAATTTCTTAAAACAGAAATTCAGTGATAGAATTTAAATTACAGTTATGGCAAGAAGTATCAATAGATTGATGTCTCAAATCCTAATTCGTCAACCACCCGGGCCTTTATATGATTCAGTGAGGTTATATGCAAGGTGGACACACAGATCTCCTGCTAAGGTCTTATTACCATTCGAAGAAAAATCAAATCTCAAAAAAGAAAAGGTCATAAACCTAGATAGTTCGATTCTTAACAAAACCCAAGTCAGAGACGATAATTTAAATGAAAAAAATCAAGAAGTAAACACAGGATCGTCTCTGCCGCCAGAAAAATCGAAACAAATCAAAGAAAAAAGGGAAGAAAAGTTGAAAAAGCGTAATTTTTATCTCAGCCAACAGAAAGTTTTCGATGACACAGGTGACATTATCTTTGAAAAATTGAAAGAAAATGATGGGCGATTAAGGTATGTTCATTGAACCCAACCTGCTGTCTGAAGATTCTTAACTAAAATTTGGTTTGAAAATGTGACTATTGATTCTATTATTTTTCAATTTCAGTTCTCTTTTAGTCAAATTGAAATCAAAAAAAGAAAGATTGCGATCAGGTCACACACTGGTGGAGGGTTGGAGGTTGATAATTGATGGGTTAGAAGCTAAATGTGTGTTGAAGTATGTGATCTTTAGCAGATCTGAAGAACTAAACACTTTAAGACCATTCTTGCCTAGAACTGGGGTGAAATTCTATAAAACATCTTACAATGAGATGCAACTTTGGTCTAATGTAGAAACCTGTCCTGGTATTTTTGGTGAGTTGGTTTTTATGATTTAGTGAATTACTTGTTTCAATCCATGGGAATATCAGGATAAAAGTATCCAGTGTTCATTCTAGTTATAAACTGTATACCAAATTTCATCTGAATCCATTCAGTAATTTTTGTATAAAAGAGTAACAAACATCCATTCATACATCCTCAACAATTTTGGCATTTATAATATTAGTTAGAGTAAGATATTCCTACTTAAGGTTCAGGAAATTCTCTGTCCATCCTTCGGTCGCCTGGAAGAGATTGCATTGAATACTTATTTATTGTATAATTGCATGGCACTCATGTGAGCATAAAGTACTTGCTGTAAAGCATCTATCTATTTGTTGGGTTAGTCTTTTTTTTTTGTGTGTTTCCTATAATGGACGCTATATTAGCGTATTAGCGTACAATATATTTCTGCATGTAATCAAATATTTGTATCAAAAGAGTGTCCATGGAGTTTCTTGCCCGTTCTTCTCCATAAGTACCTACTCTTTGGAAAGGGTGACCAGCTTCACCTTACTGACTGACCGACCTTCTGCCAAATCAAAAGTGCCTGTAACTGGTTTATTTGAAATAAATGCTTTGATTTTGATTTGTAATGTTGAATATATTTTATAATCAATAATTATAATTATGTTTTTGGTGTCCAATAAAGTATAAAGAGTGTCTCTGACATCGACGCGGCGGAAGTCTTTGTTAGCTTTTTCCTGATTTACAAAAAAATAATATGCAGTTTTTTCACACAGTTTATAATTGCTATACTTTTATCACCCAATAAGATTTTAAAGTAAAAAATAATTAATTCGCTAATTACACAAAAAAGCGCAATGTGAACAAAACTCGAAAAGCTATCCTATCAACCGATTTAATGGAGTTCACATCAGGGGTCAACTTCATACCCGCAAACACGCGCGGCGGCACGCTTGCAACGTTCAAAGGCCGAGCCGACACATTTTTTAAACACTTATTTTTGTAACCGCTCATTAACGATATAAATGACTATTATAATTTTATTACTGGCATGCGGTGTAAGCCTCGCGAAGTTTGCGTTACGATGTCAGATACACCCTGTATACACTGCTATTTTTAATTTATACGAAACCCAAAGCATGTGTCCAGTATTTTTAAGTAAACAATCTATGTGCAAAATTTCAAAAAGATATCATGAAAAATCACAAAGTTATGAGCTTGTTATCTTATCTGGTTGCCTTAACACAAATATCAATGCAGTGAAAAATATAACATGGTGTATTTATTTATTTATTTATTTATTTCTAATACACTTACATTTAGGTTCACAATTTGTTTTAGCTGCACAACGAAAACCTCTCAGGGTTTATCTGCATGTCGGCGAGCCGCTCATAACAATACTATAAATAATTGTTATTGTATACAATGCAATGCTAACAATTCATAGGTATGTTAATACCTAGGTACAGTCGCCCGCACATCAAGCCACCAAAAGCCGCCAAATTTCCTCAATAGATTCTCAACTTTATCGGTAAAGCATTACGGTTCAAGTTTGATTGAGAAAACTTGACAGATAAAGGCAGCCCGACCCGCCGGCGTCCGCACCCACATATATACATTATTTAAAATTTTGTGTAAAGAAACGCTTAGATTTATACTTATAACTTTTCGAACTCATTTTGTATAGCGTTTGCAAGTCTTCTGGGAGTTTGTTGACATAAAAGGGTACCAAATATTCTGCAACCCTCATCCTGTACACATTATTAAATTTTGGTAAGATGTATTTATTTTTCACTATTATCGTTCTCAGAAAGTCTGGTCTTGTTTTTTCGGTTAGCAGTTCAGGTCTATTAATTTCGGATAGAATACAGTATTTAACTTTATTGAACACATTCATAACATTACAATATTTAAAAAGGTCGTCGTCATGGTCTTGGAATTTCTTAAGTATATGTTTTGGCGCAATTTCTTTTAATATTCTAAGTTGTAGCTTATAAATATCGGTCAGATATGTGTGATAAGTTCTTCCATAGCTGCTGAGTCCGTAACTGATAACAGAGTCTGCTAGGGCCATATATAACATTCTAAGTATTTTGTAAGGTAGCTTATATTTTAGTATGCTGAGCTTACCTAGAATAGACCTTAGTTTGTTGCATACGTAATCTTTGTGTGGTCCCCAACAGAATCTGCTATCAACCATTAGGCCAACGTACATGTGCTCATCGACTACTTCTAACGACGGGCACTCGCAAGTCTTTGGGGAACTATGTAGGCAAATATGTTCGTGTGCTATAACTGTAGTAAAAATGATTGGAATTGATTCAGTTGCTTATACTGAACAAACTATATTCTCACTGTAGGCTCACTAACATTCACGGCTTTTGCGATTTAAAGCCGCTGGCATATCTCAACTGTGGTCAGATAGTGTTTTCTTAAAATTTCCTAGACAATAAAACGGTCGACCCGGACCGATGTGCATCTTACGCCTCTACTGGTTGTTCCGCGGGAATAGTGGCCTGTCCCCTGGTATCGTTTTAGGGCATTGCATCGACGAACGCGGTACATTAAGCACCACAACAACTTGACTCTGTGTCAACCCTTTGTCGATTAATGCTACAGCCTATGCAACCTGTGCTGGAGTTAAAACACTTTCTGTTAAGCAATAAAAAGCACAAAACAACAATAATTCTTTAAGTAAACTGTAAACTTTTAATATAAAAATGTTGTAATTTAGTTTTTCTAGGTGTAGTAAGAGGCTATTCAGGGAACTTTCACCAGGGAAGCGGGCAGCAGCGCTTCTCCTGTGGAATATCAAATTCCTGCGATCCCCAACTTGTCTGGCAAATGTGGGGATTATAGCAAACCCCCCAATTTGGAAAGCCTTGAGGGAGACCTTTGTCCAGCACCTGTGTCCTGACCTTTGACCTCTATAGTCTGTAGATGGAGAAGAATTTATTTAAGTGATACAATTTAACTAAAAATTCAAAGTTGTACCATAGTGCACTCAAACATAATGAATTACTTTTTTCATTAAATCTAAAAATCATTTAAAACCCTGAAAGTTTTTGTTATAGCAAGTTTTTGCGAGATAAGCTATTGGCCAAGATTCCGTGCCTCTGAGTGTGCAAGCTACCACAAAGCTTTGTACAGTGCATGAAAATTACTGACTGCATAAAGGCTCAAATATTCTAGTAATCCTACATTTATGTATTTCAGGTATATTCGAAACTCCTAATGCAGACAATGTGAAGACCTTGTCAAAACCTCTACCTCTTCAATTTATTTGTGACAACATCAGAGTGCCTGGTAACTTGGGAACCATACTGCGTGTAGCTGTTGGTGCAGGCTGTGAGAAAGTGCTACTAACAAAAGGTATTTACACTCAAACATTAACATGTTATAGAAGTTGACCACTGTTGAGCATGAGGTCCTGGGTATGATTCCCAGGTGGGGCAAAGTGTTACAGGCTTTTACCATGTGGTATTTATTAGGAGCAACCCATAAACTGGATCTGTGACCATTTTTTGGCAAGACTCCCTACTATTTATGTTAGACCAATACTTATAGTTTTATTATTTCAGGATGTGTAGATGTTTGGGACCCTAAGGTGATTAGAAGTGCAGCAGGAGCTCATTTCAGGCTCCCTGTTTACCATTCAATAGACTGGAGTGAAATGCCAACCCACCTGGAACCAAACACATCTCTATTTATTGCTGATAGCAACACCTCAACTTCAGATGATGCAGATGAAACAAAAGCGAATGATCAAAGAAATCAAATACCATTGTTGCCATACTATGGTGTTGAATTCTCATCCTTTAAACACACAACTTTAATCATAGGTGGTGAAACTGAGGGGATAAGTCATGATAGTTACAAGTAAGTCAATGTCAAGTGGTACTTTATTAATAAAAAGCTTACGGACAGTATCTATTGCAATTAGATCTGCAGGTTAATTGTGTAGGGGCACGCCACAATAGCAGCGACAAGTCCCCTCTTTGAGGAGTGGCTCGAGGGGCGCCACGGCGTCCTCACCTTCTGCCTGACGCAGGTCCTCACCGGACACGGCTGTTTCGGGAGGTTCCTGTTGTCGGATAAGGCGGGAGGAAACGCTATGGAGTCACCACTGTTGAGATCGCCCTGAGAACCCGGGCCAGTCCAGGTCATGGTCCGGAGCGAGAGCGCATGTCAGGCCGTCACCTCCTTCTGCGAAGCAGTGATGCTGGCAAAGGAGGAGGCGGAGCGCGTAAGGGATCGGAAATCTCAATACTCAATACTTTTATTGTTTTCCACATGTATTCTTAGATGGTAATACTTAAAATTAGTTCATGTGGACCCTGTCGGGCACAAACAAAATAAGTGAAGTTTTGAGAGAGGAAGCGTCAGCGTCCTCACGCCTCTAGCCGCCGGAGGAGACGCCCTAGTTGGGAGACAACATCGAAGTCCCGGCCACCGTAGGCACGGGCTTGCGGTGGAGGCAGGTCTGGGTCGACAGCGAGTTGTGTTACCACGCGCGCCTCAAAGAGATGTCAGCACATTGTGACGAGGTCCAAAAAAAAAAAACCTAACACACTATCAGTAGCGCAATGAGTTTCATTTTGACAGTTTTAACAACATTCAATGCGTTGTTTAAGTTTTTGAGCAGATACATTTCTTAAATATACGGAGCCTCCGTGGCGTAGCTGTAGCGAACGCGGCCGCTGTGCAATGAGGCGCATGTTCGATCCACGCGCAGTGCAAATATTTGTATGTATGAATATGAATATTTACACTGATCTGGTCGTGCCTCGGACAGCACGTTAAGCCGTTGGTCCCGGTTGCCATACGAACATGTAATGGCAGTCGTTACGGGTTGTTGGAGCCCTCAAAAGTCCAATAATGTCTTAACTGCAATGCTTCGATATCGCCTTCGGGTTCTGGATGTCAGACGGCAGTCGCTTCACGGAATATATAGAAGTTCGGAGGACGGGTCTGAGCAGTTGTGTTGTGAAGCTTGCCGGGTACGATGCGCCAAATGATGTTGTGTCTGGAGTTTGATAATGGTCCATCCAGATCAATTTCCCTCTGGCGTAGCATCATTGGCCGTGTTGTTGGGTTTATAAATGAGCATCACTTCACTCAACTGCCGTCTTTCTTCCTATTCACTACGTTTTTAAGTGAATGGGTTTAATAAACTAGCGCGCTTTATCATCAATGATTGCATCACTGCATACCATCAGGCGGGATTGCAGTCAAGCGCTAGTTTATAATTATTAAAAAAAAAAAATGTTTAGCCAAAATCAGCAGTTAGATTGGTAAAGCGGACCCCAGACTCCAAAGCTGAAAAAGCTTCGGATGCGACTGGGATTAACGCTGAAATGATGATGATGAGGAGTGGAATAGCAATGTCCTTCAAATTAATAGTGTGTTTGTTGATTGGTGGTAATTCAAGTCTCGTCACGTGTCATCTCGTTATCGACGAATCTCTAAATATGCCTTTTATAAATTTAAAACTCAAATATAGCGAAAATGCGTTTTCACGATGTCTGTTAAACCATTATCCAGTTAGCATTTATCGCTCATTACAAACTCTAGTGCATCACAAAATCTGTCTGAGCTTTAACTACTAACTGCTTATAGTTTCTCAGTAACACTTGTCATACTAAAATTGCTTTTCGTATGATATAATGTTTTTTTTTTTTTTTTTTAAGAAAGCAATAAATCTATGGTCAATATTTTGTAAAAAGTTTTTATAGTCAAATACATATATCATTATTGGTGTGTTATTTAAATAAAAATTATGTAGCTGATTCAAAATTATTTTCAGGCTAACATCAGATATGAATGGCGTAAGATTAAATATTCCATTACAAAGAGGAGTAGACAGCTTGAACACTGCAATGGCTACAGCTATAATAACATTTGAAATCAGAAAACAGCTTATCAAAACGTGGACACAAGAAAAACTTGCAAGGCAAACATTACAAACTACTTAGTATATTTAGATATAGTTGTTACTGATGTAGCATAGTTTGAATTAATTGTTAATAATAATTATATCAGCTAAAAATATACCTGTTTTTGAATCTAAAATAGTTTAATATTGCCCCACTAGGAATGAGACACTATATCGTGGTTGCTTCTTCTTATTCTTCAGCCTATGCATGTTCAATGCAGGACAAAGGCCTCCCCCAATGCCATAATCCCCACGCTTGGCAGGCGGGTTGGGGATCGCAGTAATTTGATATCCACTACCTTTAAAAAGATAGCCCTGATGTTACCATTAAACCCTAATTATACTTACTCACCATCTGCTAATTGTCAGCTTTGCCCTACCCTACTCTTTTTCAAAAAATCAATTATATCCGTCTGTTTACTTCGAGGTACAGTCTGTGTTTGCGAAGTAACTAACACTTGCGCCATCTGCCGTCTAGATCCGAAACTATCTAATAAGTTGGTTACCGAGAAGCCTTCAGTTTGAAAACTCTCATCTATTCGAGGATAGGGGGAACTTTTTGAAGTTAAGAAATATCAAATAAAACATTACTACAGATTCAACTAATGCAATTTTCCAGTACTTATATTATACTTTATTTATAAACAATTTCTATGTATGGATACAATACATAGGAACTGTCTAAATCTGCTTTTTAACATCCTTTATTAATACAAGTCGTACAGTCTAGGTTTCTTCTAAAATGAAACGTTGTTTCTACCACCCCTTTTTCATTTCATGCAAATTGCGCAGAGTCAACGCAAATAAGTAAATATTGTTACTTTTAGATATTGCTTTGCAAAGGGTATGAAATCGCAAATACTGCGGTTTGAAATTGTAAACTCTAGGTACTTCAATAAAAATAGAAAAAACTGTTTGGATTTTTTTTTTAATATACGACGCTTAAGTAAGTTCAGCGCAAAAACATCTATTTACGAATCTATAAGTTCTAAAGACGATGATAATGTTGAAGAAAATCTGCTTGCAGTAACTTACTAAGAAGCCTTAAAACTATTTATTTAAAATAAATAGATAAGTATATGTTTCGCCCTTCAAAACCTACATATATAGAACTTTTCCTGATCGAAAGAAAATCCTTGGAAAGAGGTCATGTGTAGTTTTCAACGCTCCTTTTAAAGTTTTCGTGATAGAATAGCAGTCTATACCTATAGATGATACACAAGTATTATATTTCTAAAAGACGACGGTAAAGAATCCGGTTGATCTTCTAGAAAATAAATATGATATCATAATTTAGTAGACAGTCCAAATACCTGAATAGTAAATAGTAGAGCACTTAGCACTATAGACTTAGTCCTCTTCAAAGGACATAGCTTATGTCACCCTTGAGTGCCGCTACGTCCCAACTTAATTCGGTTTGCGGGCGTCTGCTCGTTGGCAGCTTACTTTGACGTCATCAACTGCGTATATAGGCTGCAGGCCAACTAGGCTGTCGCCTAGACTAGATCAATCAACTTCACGACCTCTTTATTAAGCGTTCGTGAGTAACGGAGATTGTATATTCCCTCTACTTACATTTATTTTTAATAAGTCGTTCTATTTTTAGATTTGTCTTTATGAATTGAAGAGGGATGATTTTGTATAAAAATATTTTACATCCGTATCGTAAAAGTAGTCTTTATACACCATGTATGGATTTTAAGAGATAATCAATTTTCCCAATGTCCATAAATATTTAATAGGCGGTTTTTATTACATATAGGTAGGTACCTAAGCGTATGCAACTTGAGCTTACCTATAGGCTCATGTTGCCTAAACATTAATAATCGTATCCTGTTCCCAAGACAGGCTGAATGGTTTGCTCTTGCGCTAACTTTGCAATATGGTTCATAACTTTCATCACTCTTCAGAGCCCCTGGGATTTCAATCCTCCCAACACTATCGGCAGAATTACTTTAGCAAGTACCTAATCCAGTTTTAGTATTTGAGGACTTTATTGCTTGTAAGCATCAGGTGAGCTTATTTCATGGACCATAGACGTGGCCTATCTCAATCGGAGGGATGGAATTAGGGGATTTTTCAAAGGAGAATTCGTAGTACCTAGTTAAGGATGTGAAATGTAGGAAGGAGGCGTCGTCGGTCAATACTGGAGGTGGTGCGGTGCGGGCGCGATGCGCAGGCGTGGACGACCCCCTCCCCCTCATCCCTCCCCCGCCCCCCGGCCGCTGCCGGCCCACTCACGCAACTCGCGACTCAGCCGCCGTGCGCTGCGATCGCGCGCGAGAGAGCTTTCGTCGCCGCTCTAGCCATGTGTGATGTTTTCATCACAGAGGGGACTGTCGTCTAGTTTCCGCACTTGGAATTTCGCAACATGAATGAGTAAGTCACTGGAAGATAGCAGCAAACGTGGGACAGTTCCGGTTACTTCCGAGGAGGACAGCTTTCGCCAAGTGTCTAGTTTTTCTCGTAAGCTCGTGGCCGTTGACACTGCAGCGTGCGGATCCCGCAGTGCGCGAGTGTGTGGTTAATTGGCGAACATAATAGACGAAGACGTCAGCTGAGTCGCGTAAACATTGGCTACATAGTTGACTGACGGGACTGTTGACGATGGCTCCGGTAAACACACGCGCGTAAAAGTTCCACGGCGCTCCTGAAAGCATTCCGTCATGCGGCGTTTATTCCTGCTGTTCCTGCTAACAGGTAAGGCGGCTTGCTTATTGTTTGATTCAACGAAAAATGTACCTAATTTTATATTGATTTGTAGTTAAATTTTCTTATAATTGGCGCTTCACGTAGATAGTTTTGAAGATTTTGCGTTGACTTCTGTTTATATTCCATCAATTATAGCAGCTGTTCTAGTAGTTTCATAGTTAGTGCTAAGTTTTCTTATAGTAGGTATATAAAGTCTTTAAAGTACACTAGCTCACATTATCTATGCATTACTTATCTAAGTAGGTACCTCCTGACCTTATGACCTGCACTACAGTATTTTTAAGAACACAATTAAATAAGAAACCGAGCTTCTCAAAATACGACTATACCGTACCGTATAGGTATGTACATGTCATATGGCTTGAAAAATAAGTTATAATTCAGCTGAGGGACCCTCATTCCGGGCAATTCAGGCAACAAATGGGACCGTTTGAGAAAGAGCACTTTTTGCGGGGCGCCAATCTCATTTCTGAGAACAATAAAATTATGGTTGTTTTATACCAATATACTCTTATAAATAGCTACCTTTATTCTTATTTTAATTAAATTTTTATATTTATCTCAAAAAAAATGTTACAGCCTATTAGAAGCCTATCTTTCCTATTTTAATAAAAGAATACCATCACATCACGATTCGAAGAGATCGTATTATTATTGAAAGCGTACCTACCTATTGTTAAATGGACATCTGCCGGTGCCTTCAATGAGAATTGCCTTTTATATGCGTCATGTTAATCGTGATGCAGCATAATAAGTATCGTCTTATTATCAAATACCATTGCCATTTCTACTTTTAGCCTTTGTTGAGAGGCATAAAAAATGCCTACACCTTCCCTAGTTACTTACTTACCATAAATACAAACGACAGCACATTAATCAGCAATTAAAGCTAAGTACTACAATCTGTCAAATTTCCTATTAGATTTATAACTTTATCTCTAAAGCATTAAGGCTCAAATGGCTTGATTGGGAATATATGACAGTTTTGGGTAGTTTGACCCGCTGTCGGCCGTACCATATATACTCCGAAAAGATATTCCTAAGTAATTTTTAATATTAACCTAAACAGCTGGGATTTCAGTTTTTCTATATATTACAAGTTACAGGCAACAAGATGCGACAGGTGTTCAGCGCAGGTAGACGTCGGAGTTACCCGACCGACGGGTTTGCTTTTGTTAAAATAAAATCGCTCAATCAATGGACCAAAAGTATCAGCACGAATATTAACAAAAAACATGAAATAGCACGACACTCCTCTTCCATTCGTCCGCTAGCTTAGATTTCATCTACACCCATAAAAAGATGGAACTGATATGGATTTTTACAGAATGCTTACAACGAGAGCGGCCTTCTTTGTAGAGACGACAGCACATCAAGCTACTAGAATCTGTCAGATTTCTTTATTAGATTTCCAATTTTATAGCTAAAGCATTAAGGCTCAAGGTTAATTGGGAATATGTATTTGTCAGTTTCGGAAAGCTTGACCTGCTGTCGTCCGCACGACACTTGTATAAACGAAAATTAAAGAATCCATACTAGTATGATTTATGAACGAGGCCCTTGAAAATTGCAATTATTAATATGACCAAAAGAGCCGGTGATTGAAACTAAAACTATACCTATTTAAGAAGACAATAAAGCACCTAAAAATCCACCACGATACCTATTTCTTTCCTATAGAACATTGATAAGTATTTTAAAACCTATTGTTGTCTAAATCTCCTTGAAGGAAGCTATCATTGAAAACTTTTGCTCTCAAAAATTTTGTTCCGAACCCCATTTCCAATAGAATATGATAAATCGAAAAGTTTCTTGCGAGGAAAAATAAGAAAAGTTGTAAAAAGTGGGGTCTGTCCCTCATCAATCTACTGTTAGGTGTATTGAAGCCACTATGGGTTGACTTCGCCGCAATGTAACTGACAACCTACAAAGTACGCTGGGGAACTTTTTCATCAGATTTGACTTTTTATTGTGAAGACATTAAAGTTGCTTACTTTGGAAAAAGTTTTGCTAATCACAGGGGCGCGTTAAGAAGTTCTTAGACACTTTTCGGACACCCCCGGGCTACAAAGATCTTCCGTGTTAACGTCCAAAAGAATTTCAATGTAATTAATGCAATGACATTATTTGTCAAATGGGAGCATACGACACCGCTAAAAGTAGGTATCGGAAAGACAAAATAAACCATGGTAATTCATAGAATCTCCCTACACTTGATCCTTTGGTCTGTAATTTATGAACTCAACAGAAAAACTGGCCAAACTAATCATAAAACATTCTCTTTAGCCATATAATCTCTAGCACAAAAAAAAAAAAGAATTTAATCAAGTACTCTGCCTCTCAAAGAGCACCCATTTTTTTTCTTTCTGTTCGAGCGGATATGGACTGCACCTGGCCTCCGCTCATTTTTTCAAAGCATTTTAAGTTAAGAATTTATTTTAGTACACCAGTTCACATAAAATGTTTTAAGATACGCTTAGATCCTTTTTATAAGGCCAGTAATACATTAAGAGCTTGTTTAGGATACATCCGGAGATAGCAATTTGATAGATACCAATCGATTATTATTAAAATTAAATGTAGGTATATTATCCTGCACTCTAATTTCGTAACCCACTATCAATCTCAATCTGAACGATTTTGAAGGATCTTGCTAATCCATTGCTTTTGCTATATATGATCGTAAAATATGTTCTGCTCAACTACGTAAATAACGCAATGATTTTTTTTTTTAACTGTCAAATGAGTAGCAATGGCTTTCATTTGACAGTTCAAAAAAATCATTGCGTTAAAGCTGAATAATAGTCTGTTAAAGCTGAAAAAGTTGAGGGCATCATCAGACGAACGATCAATGTTATTCGTTTTATAGTTTTATGTATAGTAAAGAAGGTTAAGGAAAACATTTGACGTCTACCAACCCGCATTGGGTTCACGTGGTAGATTACGGCCCATTCCTTCTCTCGTTCAAATTATAGGCTGATTATTTCAATATATAGTATAGTATAGTCATTTCTATAAAGTTTTCCTCATACCGGGTTATCTGAAAATTTGCTTTTGCTGGAATTCATTAATTTATCATTTTCACAATATTTATTCTACAATATTTTAACAGTTTCGAAACAGTGACTAATATAAACCTTTGGGCTTAATGAGCCTTGCCTGTTAATACTTATTTTTTCCCAATTCGGTGTAGAAATGCGGCGCTCCGTTAGTATCTATTTTGGGGTGTTGACAGAGCAGGCATAATCAAAACGGGTGCAGGAGTCGATAAGTGGCCAGTGCCGGCTTCCATCGTTTCATCTCAGTGGTGTGTGTGTTTACACTCGTCGGGTTGCGCCGTCTGTGGCCTGCGCCCGCGCGCGTAGCCGAGGGTCGGTCGTGCAATCGTGTGAATTTTATTTATGTACACGTTAAATGTTCATTTTCTTATTATAAACATTCATTCAAATCTTCTTCTTCAAGAATAGTCTTTACGTTTGAGTAACTGATAAATATTTTATCTAATTTAGAAAACTTTGTAAATTGGCTAATATATTGTTAGCCCAAGTACACGCTTAGTAAGAACAATCAAACTAGAAGGAAGACGTTTGCTCGGAGCTCAGATCGGAGTGGGACTCCTGAGCAAACGTCTTCCCTGTTTGACCATCCTGGCCCGTAGGTGTTAATACATTCTGTAGGTACCAGTCAAGTGCCCAGTCAGTCAGTCCAATTTTAGCCTCGCATAGCTATCGCCAACATTACCGATGCCTATCTTGCCGCAGTTGCAACGTATTACGGATGTCGCAAATTTGGTCAATTGGTTAAGATATTCGACTGAGCTTTAGCAAACCTTGACTTTTAACTTATGAGCCTCGGCCAAGGACCAATTCTGAGCGCCATAGTTTAGGATAGAATATGATATAATCCATTTAAATTAGGTTTTCGCTGCAGTTAGTGTTATTTTCAGTTACTGTAAATTACAGACATACCGCGTTGAAATTGACTAGGAAACCTAGAAAATGTTTTTTTCCTCCAATTAGGCCATTACAATGCAGATGGAAACTCGAAGTACGAATAGATAAATGATAAACTACTATTACTTAGGCATTTTTACTACTTTTATCATTTCAAGTGCAGTTACT
Organism: Sesamia inferens; assembly: GCA_037179545.1. Lineage (NCBI taxonomy): Eukaryota > Metazoa > Arthropoda > Insecta > Lepidoptera > Noctuidae > Sesamia > Sesamia inferens. The sequence continues at coordinate 20,546,868 of CM073931.1, forward strand.
ACTCTAGTCTAGGTCCCTTGGCATTTTTTTAGAACATGTTAGTGCGTATGTGATTTCCCAGGTGGAATTTGGGCAGCTTTAAATTTCTCCACAGAGTCCTGAGCGACCCGCAATGCCTATTCTTTAGTATAAATAAACTTATTACAAAAGTTTCCTCATTTGCCAATTATGTAAGACGGAGTTACATGGAATGTTTGTATAAACTTGAGAATAAATTAGCTTTTCCCTAAACTCAAAATATGTGGAATAACGAGGGTTGCGTTAGTTAGCCACCATTCTTAATCCGCTCATTAAGCTGTTATAACACTTGGAATTTGTTATAGTACCTTACGGCTTAGTTATTTTCACTAGGAAACACTGGTGCAGTATTAAGTCCGAGATTCATTCGTTTTCAACGAAATAGCTGACAGTTCACGAGTTATTTCCCCAGCGGCATAACGATGGGTCTGCAAACTGCTTCGAGTTATAACGTCTAACTGTTCAAAACAGAGGTTGTAATTAATCTAGTATCAATCAAATCAACCTCTCTTTAGGGATTACAATCATGTTATAAGAATATTGTTGGTCTTACAGAAAATACAAAACAGTTGTGAACATCTTTGGTAATTCGAACATCGAAAAAAGAAACAGTATGAAGATAAAGTCTAGTTTTTGGCAAGCTTGAAAAGTTTTTTCAGTCGTGTATACCGCAAAGCCGCAAGCAACATCCAGTGTAGTTCAGCGAGATGTGCTTGTTGGATTAGTCCGTTTTCCAAAAGCTGAATGGGCAATGGAACAAACCACCTATATAGGGTATATTCTAATTATCTGAAAAAGTGCAGAGCTAAGTCGTTAAAAGAAAAGCAGCTATTTTGGTGTGACGTCCATAAGACAGGGAGATTAAGAATAAATACGAAGCTTAGTGAGAAAAAGAGCACTGGAGTTTTTTTTTAAAAAACCAAGGGATTTAATTCAGACAGTCGGCATTTACGGTAATCTAACCACAATATAGGTAGATAACCTATGACTTGTGTACAGAGCTTTTTAAAGTGCTTACGTACTTAAATGACATACGAAGACAAAATAATATTGACTCTTTAAAGAGGGTAGCGACTGTGGAACAAAAGACTGTGCAGGCTATAATTATCGACCTTGAAGAGTATAAGGGTGCCTGCGCAAGTCGGCACGTGCGTGAAGTAAAACGATAATGATAGAGTGGCCAGAGGGGAGGCATAATCAACTGAATAACTAATTCAAGTCATTGCGCTTTACTGTGTATAATGGGCCTTTTTGTTGCACCCTTTGCTCTCATTACTCAAGTTGAGGGTCACATATTTTGTAAAAATATTTTGAAAAGTTTTAAATAGTACTGTCCATTTTAAAATATGAACATATTCATAGCAGTTTCCTGCTCTTAGTACTGAAGTTATATAAAAAACTCATTATTTTCCGAAGCGGAGCGGAGCTTGCAAAGAAATATTAATTCCAGTTCCCGAGAATATATAGTTGCAAGAAACAGGCCCAAGATTGCCTTCCGCTGTAGAAAACGTAAATTGAATGGACAATGAATTGAGGTGGAGACATAACAATAATGCAGATGCTCTTGATGACCTCTCGACCAATATGAACTTATAATCAGGGAATCCTAGAACTGGGCCACGATATCAGCTTATTTGATAAAAAAGGAATGAATGAAGCTCTGTTTTGTTTCACGTTTATTGATAAAATTATTTCTTTGTTATTTATCTACAACGGAATTTGATCGTAGCTTACATTATGATACAAATACATAATTATATGATGAACTTCAAACCAAGGGTTATACCGGCGGGTTACAAACCGGTTTCGTCTGTTTATACAATCCATGATGCATCACGGTTTGTAGGGGTTGATTTGCCCATATATTCAAGTTCATGGTCATTTTATTATGTAATTATTAGCCATTTACGAGTGGAGAGGTATAACTGGTATATGTAGGTAAGGGTTAAAAAATTTAATATGTTCCGCATAATTGGGTCAGAGAGGTGAAGGACGGGTTCATGGTGGAAGGGGGACTGCCAGTGTTATTTCACGTTGCGTACAAATGGCTGTATTTTTGCCCAGTATATTACAGCACCACATTCCGTGCTGGAAACTTTATGGTAATGTGACTCACGACCCCTTTGGCTAAGAAAACTTGGCTACGTTTTGATTTCTCGTCTGCTTTGCGTTTAGGAGCAATTTCAAGTTTCATAGTTATTCCGACTATTTTATCTAAAAACAAAATAATCTCGAGAATTAATTTATATGTTTTTAGATTTCTTTTAGTAATTAATCGGCGGTCGCTTTGAAAGATGACATAGTGAACTACAAATCGATAATGAAAACCCAGTACGCAAGGATAATAACGAGAAGGGTCGTAGATGGTAATAAAATTTGATTAGAGTTTGATCATAAATCTTCTTTTTTCATTATCTCGGCTGGCGTCGCGCGTCGCGCGACGTTTGGTCGTCCGCGCAGGGAGAGTGCGCCCAAATCCCCCATGTTTTGACATACATACCCGCTGTATTTATGACATAAAACGCGCTTCTACCGATCTGACATGAGATTTATGAAGTCCACATGTGTGCTTAGTAGATTGAATTGCTTTTACGCAATGGGAATCCATGTTTTGCGTTTTGAAATCCAGCTTTCATTTGTGTAATCCTATGGTGACATGGATATCGCTGCAATACGTAATTTACGATTTTTACAACTTAACAGTATTTCATGGAGTTTCTTGCACGTTTTTCTCCATAGAGATTTAGCTTCACTTTTCTTGGCCTGACCGATATTGACTTATCAAAAGCACCAACGGATGGTTTAAGTTTTATTTCATTGGAAACTCCCTTGTCGTGGTAGAGTGGTATTTTCTTTTACAAATTCGTGATTGATACTAAACACAATAAAAAGCAAAACAACTTAATCAATTAGAACAGGCATGTTATTTGCAGTCACTTTATAACAAGACGGTCATTCTTTTCATTGTTTAATTCAGATCAATTAGTATTTCTGAGTATAACATGAGCTGACGTCATTGATTCGTTTTAAAGATGTCGTTCAAGTAATTTTATCTCCATTTAAGATGCTGCCACTGTACCTAATTCATCTGTAGAACCCACATTAAATATAACCTACTTTTTCAGCGTAAGGGTAAGTTTTTGTATGCATACAGAAACTGGCCAAATTCCCCATCGTTCCAAAAATAACGGACCCGGACCCGCGTCTCTATAAAATCAGTCTGTGACTTACTTAGAGTGACATGTGGGACTCATGAGTCATCTTCTGGGAGATCCATTAGTTACAACTTGCCGACTCACGCTCACTTTTTGAGGGTGCCTCTTATGCCAAATGCTGAATGACATAACAGTATTTTGGCTAAAGACGTTTTTATTACAATAGGTTTATCTATACAATCATATTTAACTATAATAGATACCACTGGGGTTATTAAGAAAATTTATTTTTATCTATGAAGTTATTAATATAAAGAAACTTGATAATAATAAAGAAGCGTCATTCGTTGATGTGCGTAACCTCTAAGGTCTGTATTTCGACTATAGCACAGCTGTTATCGGTTCTTGACTATACAGATGCTTATGAGTTTGAAATCATCATACAATAAACTTATCGTTAAACAATCTGGCACTTTCGCGTCACAAGTCACAACTAAAATATTGGTTACAATTGAAATTAATGACTTTCTGACATAGTGATTATTTATTTTCATGAAAGTTAAAATATTTGGAGGCAGATAAGATCGAGCCAGTGATTAGATTCCCATGTCTTACTTCCGCCCCGACGCGCGAGTGCGGGCACTGTGAGCGGTCATCGCCGGATGACTGCGAACATGGAAAGCATTTTAAGTGGTTGTCCTATAATGCGGTGCGGGCTATTGTTACATTTTATTTTAGGCATGAGGTATTGATTCTTTGTTACCGGTGAGTAGCTTGGTGTGATATTCAGAGTAACTTTGGTTAATTCTGTTTTGGTTGCCATAAATTATACATGTGAGAAATGCAACTGGAGTTTACAAATTGTCATATAAGACCACAAGAAATCGATACCACCTGCTGTATTACAGTTAAGTACTATTCCAAGACTAGCGAGTTTCCAGAGTGAGGTGTACGGTGAGCTGTTTGCGGCTCACGAAGCCACATAATATGGCACCTACGTAACGGACCGGTTATACGATACACCTCAAATCAAATGAAACTTGAAGCTCGCTAACGTCCAGTCCCCTTACAAATGGATTTTCAATACCTAGGTAATACCTATGTGGTCGTGTACTGTATTTGCGGTAGATTGGAAGTTGCTTGACTGAATGGATATATCAGTGTAGAGGAAAATATTTTCCTCTGCGTGTTCCAATTATTTAAAAATAACTCATATTCCTAATATGTTTACCTTTCAACTTTGTTATAAGAAAACAAAATATTTTCATACTAACAACGTTTTACAATTTTCAAATAAGTACCTATCTATAAATCGGTAGGTAGCAAGATTGAAGATTTTGCCGTACAAGCGGCATTAAAGGTTTTAATGTAATTTTACTGTCGACATTAACCGGGGCGCGAACTGTGCCAGTCTCGTGAAGTATCAGGGACTCGGGGAGTCATTTGCTCCACATTGTTACAGAATGTCACAGGCGGTGGCGCCATTCGGGGGATTAGACGTGTGGCTCCCTCTTTCCCGGTGTGTGTTTTGGGATTATTTTTTTTTTGGGAATCAGATCCCTAATGTGTCTGGAGTTCTTATCGCAGGCATGAAATCCATTAGCTTTAACTCATAAAGCTTGACATATGAGAATGGCTAGCGAGAAATATTCATAAATCTCTACATATTTAGGTTTAGAATAAAATACGTGAACAAAAAGTTTCATATGGGGTTACAAAGGTTTAGCAGAGTTATGCTCGTAATTACGTAAACGCATATCAGAAATTTTGTGATTGATCCTCCAACCGCTACCGCATTGTTCAGATTTTTTAGTAGCGAAGCGCCGTCATTTACCTACATCGATATCTTCATTTTCTATATAATAATAATAGTAATACAACAGTCTATCGTATTATTAGGTGCTAGTAAAACATAGGTACTTAATCTTCTCTTTAGCGCTTCGGATTCTATCTAGTCAGAACTAAGCTCCGTTATCACTTCTGAGAATACTTAGTTGTAATGCCACTTAATAAGGACACACACAACGTACGGCACCCACATTTAAGTTCAATATTATAGTAGATACGAATAAGGGTCGAAAGCCCGCAGATCCGAAATAGCACATAATAGCTTCTTTCCCCTCAGTTGAATTACAATTTGTGCGGAATCAGCAAACTAGTAAAATCATTGCAAAGATTATCCCAAAAGTGTGTCTACATACATATATGAATCCACCCCAGTTTGCCGAGACCAGATTAAACCGTCTAACTATCGTAATGTTCCCGTACCATGTATGGGCATCTGCGTCCTCAAGAGTACAGGGGTCGCTGCCCCACCCCAACTTGTTTATCTGGTTATCGATCCACCCGACGTCATCGCGAATTGGTTTAATTTGCGAATCGAGCAACTTTACTGCCGATTTGTTAATACTGTTGATTTGTTGGTTCGCCCGAGAATGTTAGTTCCATTTCTTAGTTTACTGCTCCATAAATCATTTCATGCGATACACCTACTCGTAGTGTAACTGTAAACTGTAGTATTCCACCATATTTACTATGATAAAAGAATGCAGTTCGGTTCCTTAGAACTGTACTGAGACTGTTGTGTTTTACGGATTGTCGTGTTATCTAACATTTGGAGCGACCGCACGACCTCTGAATTCTGATCCTGTTTTGCTTAGTCGATACTGCGAAGCCCCTACAGAGCTCCCTTTTCCTGTGAAGCTTTCCCCAGGGATTATTCTTCCATATTTTGGATAAAATAAACTAAAGTTACCACTTTAGTTTATTTAGTAGTTTAGTTTTCGTTTCTATTTTACTCTGTCCAAATATGTTCGTAGATGTAATAATATGTAATTGGAAGTGGTCAGTGGTGTTAGGTAAGTCTAATTTTCTTGAGGTTATACTGTAGGTCTATAAGGCTTAATTCTGGTACCATTATGTTCTTCTTTACGACTTTGAAAGCAGTGGTGATGTAATAATTTACACATAGTTAAGTGCCTGTCTGGGTTCGAACCTACGACTTGCAACTATAAATTCTTGTTCGTATCTAATCCAGTTAAAGTTGTGGTTTAGTTTCGATTCAATTTCGTATTTAATTAAAATCAATTTAAGTAAAATCAATGTACCTATGACTGATACATTTCGTCAAATATAATAATTAAAACTAAATAAATTATAAGTAAATCTAATCGTTTAGACGTAAGTTTGATAAATGGCACAGAAAAAGTTAGCTTTGTTTCAACATTTGACAGTGGTTACGTTCCAATTGTGATCCAATTATGGTTGAACCATTTGTCAAAAGGTTAGCGCGATATGAAACATAACTAAAGTGTAGGTTTAGTTGCGATGCAATTCTGTTTTGATTGAATTATTTTTTGCGATTAGCCTGCTCTGTTATTTGTTCACAGTACGAAAGAAGCTTTGTAGATAAAACTAGCCGTTGCGTTGCTTGAATAAAACAAGAAGCAAATGTTTAAGCTCTACTAGTTTGAAGAAGATACTTAGACAGTTCGAGCGCTAACATTCTTACACACTGACGTCAATAGTGTCATGTGGCACATACTTAAACCCAAGTGCATGCAGTCCCAATACTGCCATATACGTTAATTGATGTCACTTGGCAACATCCATTCATACTGAATAAATTAATAGATTGCTTCTACTGAGTGTCAATATAAATTACTAATAAAATTGTTCTAGTGTATTTGTAAGTGTCTATGGTTGTGTAATTAGTTGTTTGTTGCAATTGTTTTGATAAGAACCGAGTGATGTATGTAGGTGACTGCATGATGTTTATTTCTTGTAATTACACAGGCGCCTAGGTTTATCAAAACTTTATTACGTACTTCGTGTCATCCTACTTCTCTTGCGTATGATAACTAGACAATCCTTTGTGCTCTGTCTTATTAACACAATTTACTCGTTTCTTGAGACGCCACACACTTATTAAGAAACAAAAAGCCTCCCACGTCAATCTTTCTTTCTATGGAGCACATTCTGTTCTTATATCATTTGATCTCAAGAAATTCTCGAGGTCCTGTATATTTTCCTGTCCCGCAACTTATTTGCTTCAACAAAGAAAAACTTCGTGGTGGACATTTCCGTTTCTGAAACTTTATTTAGCTGGGAAAATTAATGGTCTGCGACATTACTATCCCCGTTTCGTTACGAAGGATAAAGATGTAACCTTTAAGGCTGTAATAATAAGGTCCAGTCGTGATAAAAAACTTGAACGTGAAAGAATAGTACTTACGTATGTCCAAAATAAAGTCTATGTTTCATATGTCAAAAGAACTTTCGTTTTTTGTTGCTAGAAGATTTGTTGTGTATATTTGAAGTATATTCTTATAATCTTTGTTTTTGTTTTCATATTATCTTTATTGTTCTTTACTTTTTCACACTCTGTCTACATCTCTGTATTTTACTGACCTTTTTCTTTTTAAGCATTGCTTCTGTACTCTGTGTGTGTCTATTTTATGGGCCAAGTAATTAATGCGGGCAGTATGAATAATGCCCAGCCATATCGGGCTAAGTGATTAATTACAATCTAAACTCACCCATTTATCACATTGCCCGGGCATTATGAATATGGCTACATGATGATCGGGCAATGTGATTAATAAGTAAATTTTGCTACCGTTATTGAAGTAACAGCCTCTGATTTATATAAACTGGGAACAAAACAATGTGTTCTAAAGCAACTGTATTCAAGAAATCAGTTTACAGCGGGTAAAGAATTTTTTTTTTTCACTTGAAGATGTCCCGGACACAGTAAGTCTGACAAATGTAGCTATCACAAAGGAAAAAAAAAGCTATGTGACTCAAAATATCATCACAGCAGCAGTTATTCTAAAAATAGATCTGTTACTGGATACTTAAAGTAATCATTTTTGTATTCAAACTTATTTTTTATTATTTAAACAAAATTGATAACTAAAATTATTTTAATTTAAAACTTAAGCGTAAAAAGCTATTTGTACTTTAAACTTGGAAATTGGTTTTCAGTGTCATAATCACAGATTAATCCGTGTGTGGTTTAAATTTGTTTTTTAAAGTTTTATTTGATTGTTAAGTTTGAAATACCAGCTGAAAATTTTGAAAATTTGACTGATTTGATTACAGAGTTAAAATTTTGGAGTTTATTTTAAGTATGATGACCACAGCTGTGACTTAAATTCGATTTCGTTAGTTTTTTTTTTAAATTTGAAAATGTTAAGTTAATTTTTTATGCTTATTTGATTTTATTAAGTTTCAAGCACTTAGTAAAAACTACTGAGTTTTAAATCTGTTGGGTACTAAATTACACATAGGCCTTTCTTTTTTAAGCTATTGCATAGCTTCTATCGCGGGCCTTGAGCGCGGGGACCGAATCCAGAAATTCCGTAACGAAAAAACCTCACGCTCCCCATCGTCTAACGTCGTTTCAGTTCGGCAGTCTTCGGCACGGTATGTTTGTGTGCGTGCGACTACATCTTTTGAAAACAATTTATAGATTTTCAAAAAGAGCATGCATATTGCAGGGCGCGAACTCAGTCCTACACACTTGCCATGTTACTGATAGTCGCGATGTGCTAAACTTGCGATTAATTTTCTCTCTGAAATAGGTCTTCTATAGAGATATGTCATAGACGTCATCGACGTTGTCATGGCTACCTTAAAAACTTTTCATATAATTAATTATTAAGTACTTTTATTCAAATTAATTTAGTAGTGTTTTTATAAAATAGCTTTTTTTTTTAACGGAAAAGCTAAGATGAATGTCATGCTAATTTTTCATTGGACTTTTAAATTATTTATAGTGTTGTTTACTAAATAAAAGCGCGTGATTTTATAGAGTAAAAAGTGCTCACGCGACCGTTTTTTCAATTGTTGCAAGAATTCAAAAGACTGTCTTTAAATAGTGTTCAGACGATTGCTCAAAGTGTATTAGATTTCATTAGTAATAGAAATGGCATTTCAATAATGACTTTCAACTGCCAGTCTAAATAATCATAAATACGATTTACAAGATTCAGTTACGAGACAAACAAATGTGTTACTTCTTACCGAAACTTGCATTACGCATGATAATCCAATTGAAATACCTAATTTTAATTGTATTGTTCAGTTCAAACGAGATACTGTTTCAAAAGGTGGGGTAGCTATTTACCAAAATAAAAATGATATTACTAATATTATGACTCCGAATATTGAAATAAATATTGCACACGTTAGCGATGTTAATGTTAGGCGCTCAGTTGTTGGAGATATTTGTGCGTGCTTATGCAAACTTAGAAATGGCCTACAAATAGTTATGGTAGCAATTTACATTTCTCCGAATCCAAAATTGGACGAGGTAGAGCATTTTATTCATCGCACTTTACTGGAGTAACTCGAGTGGCTCGAAAATACTTGAAACAAATGGTAATAAATCTCCACTTATCTTGGCTGGCGATTTCAACATTAACTTCGCTGATAAAAAATCAGAGCGGTGGACAACTTTTCTATCAAAAACATTGAATTTGAAAATGAACAATGATCCACAAAAGTCCACAACAAAATATGGGACCACCATTGACGCGGTATTTTCTAGGTATTTAGAGGATATTAAGTCGCAAACTTATGTTTCTTATTTCAGTTATCATAAACCTATAGTTTCAATGATAAATATTCCTGAATAACCAACAGCTACTGTAAGGTAATAAAACCCACATGTATTGTAAAATAATAAAAATATTTTAAATAATATTAACTTTTTATTTATTTAATAAAAGAAAAATTTGTTTTCTTACCGGTCACCACGCTCAAAAAGTGTAACTTGAATTAATATCAAAGAAAAAAAATACTGCATAAATAAAATAAATAAATAATTATAATTGCATACATTGATACAAAATGCTATGCAATAGCTTTACCGCGGCAGTCCCCGAGTGCCACACGTCTTTTTTTTTTTTTGTTTTCAACATTATTTTTTGTTTATTAAGTCCAAAGATTGAGAGCTTTTATTGGATAAATGATGTATTCTTATCAATACTATTACCTATGAGACTGATTCTTAAGACTCTTTTAATTTTAGAGTAAATTTTAAGTTGAATAATCGGAGAGATGATTTCCATTTAGATTGTTAAATTTATAATTTATCTTACACACGCCCAAAAGTATTAAATTCTCAATACTCGCTGCACCTTGGAAACGCGCTTACTCGCAATATCTACCTACATGTGAGTGAAAGCGAGTGCGAAATACTTCCAAACTGCATTGAAATTACTATAGGCATATAGTTTCTAAATGTAGCCCTTCGTAAATTGATCGAAGTAAAACCGAAGTCTGATTATTTAAATTTTATAAATAAATACTAAACTATAAAACAGTTTTTTTTTATTACTCTACCCGATACTTGATTTCATTACTTATAATGCTCAGTCTATCTAACTAAGTATAACATTTGAAAGTATTAAAATGCTTTACATCACTCTGCCCAATAGGCACTGGGCATTATTCATATTGCCCGGGCATTATGAATATTGCCCGATTAACCTCTTAGCCCATAACATTTATATAAATGGTTAAATCAAACAAAATAAAGAATTAGTCATAACTCTCCTGTATATATTTTTTTATGCTAGCGTATCTCTATTCAATCTGATCGAGTGTTTATAACTGTTGAGGTGTGAGGTGTATTGTCCGCCGTGTCCTCCTACGTATTTAGAACGTTCTTCAGACGAGACCGGACAAACGCAATTTGCTTTTTGCTCTAGCGACGCGAAAGTATGAACGTTCGGATTGTCCTGATTTATAATTCATTGATCAGTAAGCTTTATTCAATAATAACCTTCGAATAAACTTTATAACGTCCTTCAGTAACTACGCGTTAACGAACTGAGTTGTCTATTTTTATCTGACGGTAAAGGACATATGAGTAAAAAAAATCTTTTCTTGGTGATAATATGTACCTAAGTAGGTGCGTCAAAACTATCGGTTTCGGAAGCTTTCTCGGTGAGATAGAGGTTTTCTCGATGGTAGGCCATAACATCGGCTGCCGGCAGAAGTTACCACCTACCGGACAAAGTCTTGCCGCCAAGCGATTCGTCGTGTTCCGTCACGATGTCTGGTGAAGCCATACGGAGGAGGGGTCTGAGCAATTGGGATGCGAAGTGTACCGGGTGCAATCCGCTAAATGTTGTTGTGCCGGGAGTTTGGTCGTGGAGGGTCTTTAGATCAATCTCCCTCTGGCGCAGTATCGTTGGTCGTGTTGTTGGGCTTAACATTGCTTCACCTCGGTAACTGCCATCTTCCTTTCTATTCACTCAGTTTTTATTCGGGCGAATTACACAAAATTTGTCATCATCATCATCTCAGCGTTAATCCCAGTCGCATCCAAAGCTTTTTCAACTTTGGAGTCTGAGGTTACCATTCTAACTGCTGATTTTAGCTAAACTTCGATATTTTCCGTGAACCGACTGCCGTCTTACCTCTATAACCCAAAGGCGATATCGAAGCATTGCAGTTAGGTAAATTGTTGGACTTTTGAGGGCTCCAACAACCCGTAACGACTGCCATTAGATGTTCGTATGGCAACCGGCACCAACGGCTTAACGTGCTTTCCGAGGCACGACCAGACCAGTGCAAATATTAATATTCATGCATACAAATATTTGCACTGCGCGGGGATCGAACTTGCGCCTTCTTGCGTAACGGCCGCGTTCGCTACCGCTACGCCACGGAGGCTGTCGTACTAAACTTGTATTCCTGTAATAAGTCTTTTTCTCGAGAGTAAATTTTGTCAAGAGTAAATTTTTGACTGTTATCCACGACTACAACAACTACTAAAACTGTCAGATCTCAATTTTATTCCACAGATAAAAGAAACCAGCCTTTAGTTTTTTTAGTACCTAGTAATTTCGAAATCACATTCGATCTCTGCACGTGAGAATTAAACTCATTTCGATAAACACAAGTAATTTGAGAGCACTGGCAGTTCAGTACTAAATCAAGTTTTGCCTGAACTTTGCTCTGAGAAACCTCAGCACGATAACAGGAGCTGTATAAAATTCCATTAAAATAATAGAGTCGGAAGAGAGCTCCATTAAATTTAAATCGCAGTAATTCTTCATAATATTATTTAGCTAGCAGTGAAATGAATACCTACTCTCTGCTTTATTTCTGCTCGGGTGGTTAAAATATGTTTGCAAAAAGGGGCGACTTTAAAATACATTTCGTTTTATGTAATTCCAGTGAAATAGTCGGATGTACTCAAACGTCGTAAGTGATATACATTACATTTCGGTGCCTGTCGCTGATTCCACCAGCTTGCTTTTATTGCACAGCTGCGATGCAATTTTAAGCCCATTAATCTTTTCCAAGCTGTTTAGGTGCTGCTTCACCTACGTTAAAGCTGCCATGCCACCCTCCAATTTCGTTATTTAAGCAATTTTAGGCGGCAACATTATACAATATGTAAAGAAAACCCCGCCCGACCATTAAGGATACTACTAAAGGTTAGGTAAATACATAACCAAATGAAATATGAAATTTTACATAATCATCATAGTAACAATACTAATGAATTTTGAAATAATCTTTTTTTTTCGCGAATTAATTTCAACTTCCCCAAAATTTGGTTTTCTTTTAAAGTGGCAACACCATTTTTAGTGTTCCGTAGCCAAATGGCAAAAAACGGAACCCTTATAGATTCGTCATGCCTGTCTGTCCGTCTGTCCGTCCGTATGTCACAGCCATTTTTTCCGAAACTATAAGAGCTATACTGTTGAAACTTTGTAGGTGTTTGTATTCTGTGAACCGCATTAAGATTTTGAAGCCAAAATAAAAAAATAATAATAAATATTGGGGGCTCCCCATACTTAGAACTGAAACTCAAAAATTTTTTTTTCTTCAACACATACGTGTGGGATATCTATGGATAGGTCTTCAAAAGTGATATAGAGGTTTCTAGAATTTTTTTTTCTAAACCGAATAGTTTTCGTGACAGGCGCTTCCAAAGTGGAAAAAAGGTGGTCGCCCCCCCCCCCCCCCCTCTAACTTCTAAAATAAGAAAATGAAAAATCTAAAAAAAAATTGCCTACCGCATATGTATTAAGTTACCTCTTTCCGAAATAATATTTATTTTTTGTGGGGATTTTTTTTAAGTTTAGCCCGGCTTTGTAGGCATTAGTAGAATCAGTTATCGATATATAACAATATCTTCACGTATCAGACAGGGTTTTCTTTACATATTGTAGGTATAAATATTTCCTCTTCATTTTAGTTTTGGTGCTGAAATAGTCATTGTACTAATTATATTAAACTTCATTGTATTTAAATGACAATAAAACATGGTTCTATTTCTAGCTACATTACATTAATTATACAACTTATTCGATATAGATCGAGTGTTTATAACTGTTGAGGTGTGAGGTGTATTGTCCGCCGTGTCCTCCTACGTATTTAGAACGTTCTTCAGACGAGACCGGACAAACGCAATTTGCTTTTTGCTCTAGCGACGCGAAAGTATGAACGTTCGGATTGTCCTGATTTATAATTCATTGATCAGTAAGCTTTATTCAATAATAACCTTCGAATAAACTTTATAACGTCCTTCAGTAACTACGCGTTAACGAACTGAGTTGTCTATTTTTATCTGACGGTAAAGGACACATGAGTAAAAAAAATCTTTTCTTGGTGATAATATGTACCTAAGTAGGTGCGTCAAAACTATCGGTTTCGGAAGCTTTCTCGGTGAGATAGAGGTTTTCTCGATGGTAGGCCATAACATCGGCTGCCGGCAGAAGTTACCACCTACCGGACAAAGTCTTGCCGCCAAGCGATTCGTCGTGTTCCGTCACGATGTCTGGTGAAGCCATACGGAGGAGGGGTCTGAGCAATTGGGATGCGAAGTGTACCGGGTGCAATCCGCTAAATGTTGTTGTGCCGGGAGTTTGGTCGTGGAGGGTCTTTAGATCAATCTCCCTCTGGCGCAGTATCGTTGGTCGTGTTGTTGGGCTTAACATTGCTTCACCTCGGTAACTGCCATCTTCCTTTCTATTCACTCAGTTTTTATTCGGGCGAATTACACAAAATTTGTCATCATCATCATCTCAGCGTTAATCCCAGTCGCATCCAAAGCTTTTTCAACTTTGGAGTCTGAGGTTACCATTCTAACTGCTGATTTTAGCTAAACTTCGATATTTTCCGTGAACCGACTGCCGTCTTACCTCTATAACCCAAAGGCGATATCGAAGCATTGCAGTTAGGTAAATTGTTGGACTTTTAAGGGCTCCAACAACCCGTAACGACTGCCATTAGATGTTCGTATGGCAACCGGCACCAACGGCTTAACGTGCTTTCCGAGGCACGACCAGACCAGTGCAAATATTAATATTCATGCATACAAATATTTGCACTGCGCGGGGATCGAACTTGCGCCTTCTTGCGTAACGGCCGCGTTCGCTACCGCTACGCCACGGAGGCTGTCGTACTAAACTTGTATTCCTATAATAAGTCTTTTTCTCGAGAGTAAATTTTGTCAAGAGTAAATTTTTGACTGTTATCCACGACTACAACAACTACTAAAACTGTCAGATCTCAATTTTATTCCACAGATAAAAGAAACCAGCCTTTAGTTTTTTTAGTACCTAGTAATTTCGAAATCACATTCGATCTCTGCACGTGAGAATTAAACTCATTTCGATAAACACAAGTAATGTGAGAGCACTGGCAGTTCAGTACTAAATCAAGTTTTGCCTGAACTTTGCTCTGAGAAACCTCAGCACGATAACAGGAGCTGTATAAAATTCCATTAAAATAATAGAGTCGGAAGAGAGCTCCATTAAATTTAAATCGCAGTAATTCTTCATAATATTATTTAGCTAGCAGTGGAATGAATACCTACTCCCTGCTTTATTTCTGCTCGGGTGGTTAAAATATGTTTGCAAAAAGGGGCGACTTTAAAATACATTTCGTTTTATGTAATTCCAGTGAAATAGTCGGATGTACTCAAACGTCGTAAGTGATATACATTACATTTCGGTGCCTGTCGCTGATTCCACCAGCTTGCTTTTATTGCACAGCTGCGATGCAATTTTAAGCCCATTAATCTTTTCTAAGCTGTTTAGGTGCTGCTTCACCTACGTTAAAGCTGCCATGCCACCCTCCAATTTCGTTATTTAAGCAATTTTAGGCGGCAACATTATACAATATGTAAAGAAAACCCCGCCCGACCATTAAGGATACTACTAAAGGTTAGGTAAATACATAACCAAATGAAATATGAAATTTTACATAATCATCATAGTAACAATACTAATGAATTTTGAAATAATCTTTTTTTTTCGCGAATTAATTTCAACTTCCCCAAAATTTGGTTTTCTTTTAAAGTGGCAACACCATTTTTAGTGTTCCGTAGCCAAATGGCAAAAAACGGAACCCTTATAGATTCGTCATGCCTGTCTGTCCGTCTGTCCGTCCGTATGTCACAGCCATTTTTTCCGAAACTATAAGAGCTATACTGTTGAAACTTTGTAGGTGTTTGTATTCTGTGAACCGCATTAAGATTTTGAAGCCAAAATAAAAAAAATAATAATAAATATTGGGGGCTCCCCACACTTAGAACTGAAACTCAAAAATTTTTTTTTCTTCAACACATACGTGTGGGATATCTATGGATAGGTCTTCAAAAGTGATATTGAGGTTTCTAGAATTTTTTTTTCTAAACCGAATAGTTTTCGTGACAGGCGCTTCCAAAGTGGAAAAAAGGTGGTCGCCCCCCCACCCCTCTAACTTCTAAAATAAGAAAATGAAAAATCTAAAAAAAAATTGCCTACCGCATATGTATTAAGTTACCTCTTTCCGAAATAATATTTATTTTTTGTGGGGATTTTTTTTAAGTTTAGCCCGGCTTTGTAGGCATTAGTAGAATCAGTTATCGATATATAACAATATCTTCACGTATCAGACAGGGTTTTCTTTACATATTGTAGGTATAAATATTTCCTCTTCATTTTAGTTTTGGTGCTGAAATAGTCATTGTACTAATTATATTAAACTTCATTGTATTTAAATGACAATAAAACATGGTTCTATTTCTAGCTACATTACATTAATTATACAACTTATTCCCTTATTATGTATACTGACAAAAGTTCCTTTTCTTTGAGTTTATTTACTGCGAAACATTTCCTGTATCTGTTCTGAGATGTCGCGGCGCCAGCGAGTGATAAAATTTTTGTTACTTGTTGGCAGTAAAACTTTAGATTCTGTATAACATTTTAATTATTTAAGGGACTCCCTTTTAGCCTTCACTTTGTAATTATCATCATCATCTTGGGGATTATCTGCAGATTGTTATTAGAGTAATAATGTTAGTAAGTGTCGGTCGACTGGCAATTAAAATCCCTTTGATATTGCTTTGAAGCGTCAGTTTGTGGGAGTCTAACGGACGCCGATAAAGCTGGCCATTCACGAGATTTATAACCACGCCAAAGTTAACGATTTACCCGCCATTCAAAACACGCACTCTTGCTAACTTGTTTTTTGACGAAAAATGAAGTTTTAAAGCTACCGAGAACAGCTGTCTGAAGTGCTTTCAAAAACGTGATGCCCTCTAGTGTTGTTTTGAAAAATAGCTACTGTTTGCTCGTTGTAGAGAAATAAAATTATAACATAAGATTGTATAAATATAGGAAAAAAAAATATTGATACTCTCTATAGTCTTTCGACTTTTAATTCATGGCCGCCATTGGGCGCATTTGTTCACGAACTAAACTAATTTTTAGTTAAATGCATCTTTTTCTTTCCATTTCGTTAAGAAAAGGATAGAAGATAACATTTCACTTTAATCCTGTCAAGTTAAGATACCCCATAGACAGTTTAGATGCGATTATAAACATGGCGACTAAAAATACGCCAGTTGACGCGTCAGGAGCGCACTAATTTGACAGGTCTACAGTGACATTTTATCTTCTGTCAGATGCACTAGTTTGTGTAGGTAGTACAAGGGAATCGGGGCCATTATGTTATAAATAAACTATTTGAGCCCCACAGTTTTATCCGCAGAAGTTTCAAACCCGTGGGAATATCGGGATAAAAAGTATTCTATATGTTAATCCTGGTCATAAACCATCTGTGTGCCATGTCACCCGAATCCGTTCAGTAGTTTTTGCGTGAAAGAATAACAAACACATTTAAACTTCCCCGTTTATGATATTAGTAGGATAGTAAGGTAAATAATTTTTGTCAAAATGGCGGTCGTATGTCAATAAGCTTACATTTAAACTTCGCGTATAATGTTACCAACACTAGATCATTATTAATATGCAACATTACCGTCCAAATGATTCATTATCTTTTATGTTTCATATACGGTTAATGTTGAAAGTTTCGCTATGGACTACTATTTAGGTACGCTATGTTTTCCCTGCTTCTAACTTTTAAGTTACGTGTCTCTATTAGCTAAGTGACTGCAGTAATGACTCTTCCTTATGAACAGGCTACAGTTTATGTTAGCATGCAACGAACGAACTTTGTACCTCTGGTTAAATATACAATGTTTATATGTATATTATAATTAGGTTATAATGGCCCCACCGCTGGGGCACAGAACTCCCCCATGTGACAGGAAAATGGCTAAACTTAATTCATCACGCGTGCCGACTGTGCCCAGTTGGTGGGCATCACATGACTTTGTTTTTTTTTTTTTTTGCTTCTAGGACACTGCCGACAATATTTTCCTTCGCCGCTTTGACAGCTGTGGTGATGAAATCAAATACACAAAGTGCCTGCTTGGCATCGAAGTCACGATCTCCAACTTATGAGTCAGGACCGATTCGATGTAGACAATATATATTTTTTTTAGATTTATGAATGGGTTGAAGAATTTACATTTATTTTTAGTTATGAAATAAATTCGCGTCATAAATTTTTAATAGATGTGTTTTTAAATGCGAGAAATTATTGAATTAAGGCACGTTAAATTAAATTAATCGCTCAATCGTTTAAGTAAACCGGCTCGACAATTTGTAGTATCGTTCGATTAAGCGAAACCTGTCTAGAATTCTGCGGCTTTCGTAGATTCGTACTACGTGTGTTGATTACTTCATGCATATCCTCGCAGCTCAATAATTCCTTTGTAATAAAGATCTTTCGCTTGGTATGGCAAACTACAGATTATTTTTTAGTTCGTATACTAAAGTATTTCTGGAATATACATACAATATGTAAAGAAAACCCCGTCCGACCCATAAAATCATGTGTTTACCTAATCTTCATTATGGTTAGGTAAACACATGACCAAATAAAATATGAAGTTTTACATAATTATCATAGTAACAATATCTACTAATGAATTTTGAAATAATCTTTTTTCCGCGAATTAATTCCAACTTCTCCAAAATTTGATATTTTTTTAAAAAGTGACAACACCATTTTTGACGGTATTATTATGAGCGAATAGCGCCTGCCATATATGGCCCTGCTCCTTTCACCCGCGCATTTATTGACCACGCGCAACCTCTTTTTTTTAAATAATATTTTTTTTTGGGGGATTTTTTTTAACGTTTAGTAGAATCAGTTACCGATACCTAACATTACCGCCACAGATCGGACAGAGTCTTCTTTACATATTGAGTATGTGGCTTTGATCTAGTGACAGCCTCTTCAAAATTCCGAGAACCGACGACATGACATTGTGAAAACCGATAGGAGATTTCAATTTTCAGTTGATGAGTAACGATGTCCAACAATAAAAAGTGACAACAGTAAAGTTCTTGACATCTACCAACCCAAAGTGAAGTGAATTACCGTTTACTTTCTCTCAAAGAGGAGGTCTGTGTACCAATAGTGGAAAAATAGAGGCCGATTATGCTGAGGAAGAAACATTTTGGATATCCGCATCAACAAAACCATAAACCGAATTTCAATATATTATAGTCTATTCCTCGGTGGTAGGCCATAACATCGGCCGCCGGTAGAAGTTACCAGCCACCAGACAAAGCCTTGCCGCCAAACGATTTGTCGTGTTCCGGCATGATGTCTGGTGAAGCCATACGGAGGACGGGTCTGAGCAGTTGTGTTGCGATGTGTGCCGGGTACGATGGGCCTAATGTTGTTGTGTTGGGAGTTTGGTCGTGGAGTGTCTTCAGATCAATCTCCCTTTGGCGCAGCATCGTTGGTCGTGTTGTTGGGTTTAACATTGCATCACTTCGCTCTACTGCCGTCTTCCTTCCTATTCGCTCAGTTTTTCTGAGTGACCTATTCACTCTTAATAAACTAGCGCGCTTTACCATCAACGATCGCATCACTGCTTACCATCAGGCGGAATTGCGGTCAAGCGCTAGTTTATAATTATTAAAAAATAAAATTGTCATTCCAACACGATCCCATTATCATTGTGCTATAAGTTCGTAAACTGCTAAATTCATTCATCATATGATCGATCAATTATCGGTCAGTTGTTTCGTAATGGAATAGTGATACAATGATATTGCCGTATTGACATTAATATAAACCCCGTTAGAAGAAATATTTTCTAATAATTAGATACCTACTCTATTTGTGCATTTATTAATATGCGGTGAAGTGTCTGTGATAGAGCACTGGAAAGCCATAATGACTCCATTATGTTAGTAGAATACGAAATTTGTCATATCACTGATCGACCATTATAATAGCAAACTAGGGCCCCAGGCCCCATGGCAGACGCAAGAGCGCGTTGTATTCCACGCGTGTCTCAAATAGATGTCAGCATTCTGTGATGGGGTCTATTAGGACCTTTGCCTGCCAGGGCCGCGAGTTGTTCGAAAGGAATACCGTCGTTCCAGGCACAGACAAATGAAGACTTTTACTAAAGTTTTTTTTTAGTTTTAGTGAAGAAGAAAATTCTGACACCCCCTTTTGCTTCTCCCAGAGTGGGAGATGTCAGTTGAAGATATCTCACCCAAGAAAAAGGCTAACATCTCATGGGATAATGACAAGCCCATAAATATTCAGCATTGAGCCATCAAAGGCTTCGATTACCACGAACTAATGTAAACCATTTATTGATTTACTTTATGTTTTATTTATTTTTTTACTCGTAAGATTTATTCTGTGTCCACAACATTAATCTCGACGTCATTCCAGATTGTTGGACTACAAATATATATAATCGAATTACATGCTTTTCAATGACATGTACCTATGCGGCCGCTAATACCGAGGATTTAACTATGGCCGTGAAATAAAGCCACTATTAAACCGTATCGAATGCAAGCGGTGCGTGCCGTAACATTAAATAGTTCCTTTTGTTGGTAAAGCGTTTAGCAATCAAGTTGAACGTCTCAACCATTGTGGTCGTAACTTTATGTACTTTTATATGTTCCTGCGAACTCGGGATAGGCCGAAGTCTCCCGCTGTGTGCAAGGACCCTAATATAAAATCTGTCTTTTCTTAAATTCATCTCGAACTTATTCCTTTTATTCTTCCTATATGCTTCTTATTATTCTTGGTCTGTTACCTTATGAAACGTTCCTAGAAAAGAGACGGAGACAGCAATCTCTGTAACTTAGTCACATGTTAAATAATGTAGTGCTTGAATCTCTAAAGTCCCCAAAATGGTATTTTGTTAATACCTAGAAATGATGTTTCGAAATATAAAATTGAGCAATAAATTGAGCTAGAGGCATTATCTTTTTATTTTTTGTTTGAAGAGTGAATAAAAACATTTTCAAAAAAAGAACAAAATAACCAAATTTACAAATAATCTCAATTACTATTACTAATGACTCATGTGTTCCAAATTTTTTTTTACGGACAAATCACACAGATTGCTAGTAAGCCCCAAAGTAAGTTCAAGACTTGTGTTATGGGATACTAACTCAACGATACTATATATTATAATAGATACATGTATAGATAGACATCCAAGACCCAGGCCAATCAGGAAAAGATCGTTTTCCATCATGACCTAAAAAATAATGTTCATAATCCCAGTTTCTTTTAGAACTGCTGAATAAAGTGCTGTAACTTTGAAATTCAAGCTTAATTTCCTTTAATGAGAGTTGGTTTTGCTACAACCTGATTAAATGTGTTTCTTGTGAATATTACCTACCCTGAGAATTCAGAGCGACTACTTGGAGAGTGCCTTAAACTATACAATTGCTTTTAAGCTATTTCTCAACTGAGCCTCGAAATAACATTGACTTCAGTACAGCAAGCTGGTTATCTACGAGAAGTAAATTGGAACTTTGAAAAGCTTTTAGACTCCAACTAAAACATAGAAAAAGTCGATGTAGTTTTAGTGAAGGGTCCGTTAATATTAGGTCCTTACATATGAAATTGGCGTTTTGTATGGGAAGAATAAAAGTTGTTTAATTTTTCAATATAATATATTTATTTATTCAAAGTATTATCCATTGCTATCTATGCACTTCTGCCATATTATAGGTAGTTCGTTTATGCCTTTTTTTGATATTAGGACGGGAATCAATAAAATCTTGAAGGCGGTTTGGACTGCCTCATCGAAGTTGAATTTTTTCTCCAGTTTATCCATCATTATGTTGAGCTGCTCACAGTTGATATCTGCAGTAATCGTCTGGCCAAATTTAAAGAAGCTGTAGTGCATCACACCGGCACCAGTGCACCAAACGCTGACCAATAACTTTTTTCTAGTCAATTTTCTCTTTGGGCAGAATTTAGATGGTTCACCAGGGTTCAGCCATTGCGATTTGCCCTTCCTATTGTTGTAGAGTATCCACTTTTCATCACAGGTAATGATTCGATTTAAAATCCCTTCATTATTGTGCTGATTCAGTAATGCAACGCAGCAGTCGACGCGCGTTTGTCGGTTTGCTTCACTCAATTCATGACGTACCCACCTTTTGAGCTTTGTTATCTTCCCAATTTGTTTCAAGTGGATTAAAACGGTTTTATCACTAACACCGCACCCTGCAACTAACTCGGACGTAGTTTGCGATGGATCCGCTTCCACAACAGGCTTCAATTCTTCATTGTCGACTTTGGTCTCCGGCCGTCCACGGGGATTGTTCTGTAGGTTAAAATTTCCAGAACGAAAACATTAGAATGAAAAACGTACTGTGCTTTCTCTAACGACACCACTGCCATTCGAGCCGTTTCTGCAGCAGTAGTGCCACGGCGGAACTCGTATTCGCAAATAACGCATACAAAAAACTAAAAAAAAAAAAAAACCAGAGAAATACGATTTTCGAGACACGCTTTTGGGTGTTGAGATTTCCTCGAACGTAAACTTTGGGCGGTTCATTGAGTCCAAGGCCAAGGTGACTGCCAGAAAACTTGGTGTAATCGCAAAGGTCCGCCAGTACTTCACACCAGGGCAGCTTCTAATGTTGTACAAAGCACAGGTCCGTTCGTGTGTCCACATTTGGGCTGGTGCTGCTAAGTGTCACCTGGCCACTTTGGATTCAGTGGAGAGGCGTGCGAAGAGGCTGATTGGTGACCCTGATTTAACTCGAGTTGGTCTCCAAAGCCTAGAGCACAGGCGTAGAGTAGCCAGCCTTTCGGTGTTCTATAGGATACATTCTGGGGAGTGTGCGAGGGAATTGCACGATTTAATTCCCCCATCTCCGTTCCACCATCGGACGACCCGTCGTACGGCGAGTTTCCACCCTTATGTTGTTAACACCTCTACGATCCGGACGAAGCGTTTCGCCTCGTCCTTTATACCGCGTACATCGAGGGACTGGAACAATCTGCCGGCGGCGGTGTTTCCGTCGGACTACAATTTGAGTGTCTTCAAGGCTAGAGTGAATAGGCTCTTAATAAACTAGTGCGCCTTGCCATCAACGATTGCGTCACTGCTTACCATCAGGCGGGATTGCGGTCAAGCGCTGGTTTATATTTTAATAAAAAAAAAAAAAAAATTTGAATTTGGAATTCTAAACCAAAGAGGAGATATTTGAGATCAAAATGGCCAGTACGACAAAACGCCAATTGCATATGTAAGGACCTAATAGGCATGTTGGGCACGCCACAATAGCGGCGGTAAGTCCCCTCTTTGAGGAGTGGCTAGAGAGGCGCCACGGCGCCCTCACCTTCCGCCTGACGCAGGTCCTCACCGGACACGGCTGTTTCGGGAGGTTCCTGTTCCGTATTAGGCGGAAGGAAATGCCAGGGTGTCACCATTGCGTGGATCGCCCGAGGCCACGGTGGAGGTCAGCCCCGCTTGGATAGAGCTACGCCGTGTCCTCGTAGCGACGATCGGCGGCGATCTCTCGCGTCCGACCCTGGTCCAGGCCATGGTCCGGAGCGAGAGTGCATGGCAGGCCGTCACCTCCTTCTGCGAAGCGTTGATGCTGGCAAAGGAGGAGGCGGAGCGCATGAGGCAAAGGGAATCCCAACGCCCTCACGCCACTAGCCGCCGCAGTAGACGCCCTGGTCGGGAGATGACACCTAACTCCCAGCCACCGTAGGCGCGGGCCTGCAGGCGGTGAGCAGTGGGCAGCTCGCCGCCCGGTAAGGACCATGCCCGAGTCGACGGCGCGTCGTGTTTCACGCGCGCCTGAAAGAGATGTCAGCACATCGTGACGGGGTCCACGAAGACCGATGCCTCCTGGGTCAGGGTTCCGGGTTGGTTAAACAAGAAACCGCGGCCCTGGCCGTCGCACAGGCAAGTGAAGAAACACGGGTGGGTTTTAGTCAGTAAAAGTCTGACACACCCTTCCGCTCCGCCCAGAGCGAGAGAAGTCATTTGATGATTTCCCATCACATTAAAAAAAAAATAAGGACCTAATAGGCACGTCGATATGTATGAACAGCCTAATGCAAGAATTATGTTGTTCGCGTCATAAAATATTGAACCTGAGGTTCAAGAAGATGTCAGCACATCGTAACGGGAACCGTAGCCCTGTTGCACGGGCAGGTGATGGAACACAGGTGGGTTTGGGCAGTAAAAGTCTGACATGTCCTTCCGCTTCGCCCAGAGGTCATTTAATGATTTGCCATCCACACCAAAAAAAAGGTTCGATCGAAAGGTTCGAAGATATCTGTTTATTTGAAAATATACCTATATGATTTCATTTTCACACGCTCCTTTTACCTAGAATGTAAGAAAACTTTGAAACAGAGTCTTTCAGCTGGTAAATGTCTTATGCAAGTTGTAAAAGTAAATTGAGGGAAGCTGGCATGTTTTGATCTTCATAGGAAAAGCTGTGTGCAGTCGACTAACTTAAGCAAAGCTGTAATAAACTTCACCGCAGCCTGTTATTTGCCCTACATGTCAACACCATAGACAACCTGAAATTCTCAATACTTTGAAAAGAAAAAAATAAACATGAACCTCATTAAAATCGGGAAACATTCGAAGTTATGGTGAAAACCACTAAATTATACAATTAATTTGCAAGATTACCTCAACAACTGAAAAATGCGGGTACGAGCCTTATTTTCAAATGTTTATTTAGTAATTTGGTTTTGAATTGTGCTAATGGTTTCTATCCTAAACAACGCAAGAGCTACAACAGTTTGCAGCAAGTTACACGCAAGTAATACTATGAGCATTCCCTAGACGCAAGTAATGTGGTTTCATTATGTTTGTGGCGTGCTCTGTAACATAGATAATGGTTGCAACGTGTCAGCCGCTGCACAAAACGTTTGTTTCTGACCTACAATTTGCATTTTGTAGCGCTTACCGACAGCAAAAACAATAATTGTGGTTTGAGAATTGTTTTCATTGCCAGTAATCACACAGGCACATGAAATCGTAATGCGAACATGAAGAAGACTAAGAGAGGCACTCCAGTTTGCATACGGGCTGACTGCACTATATGTGTCGTTTGTTTTTTTTTTTTTTCGTTTTTGGCAACTGAGCCGGTTTCGGCTATTCTGCCAGTGTCACGTAGTGGTTTGTATTTTACCAAGCGTGCTAATATAGGTACCTACATGTGAAAACTGCCAAACAGTCTACGTCATTTCAAAAGATCAAAGTGACCTCAAAAATATATAAAATAAATAATTAATATTTCTACGAATTTGTCTAAATTAAAAATAACTGTTGCGCAGTGTTTCTCCGTATTTAATGTCAGTGTCCTCGTCCTATAATACACACATCAAAAGTGTCTAGGGATCAACATATATTTTTGCAATAACTTTTCTCCTGATTGATATTAATTAAAATTTTCTTTAAGGATTCATCAAATAAAGTGTTTTCGTTTGTCACAGTAACGATAAACCAAGTCACCTTTGCATTAATAAAGAAATTTGCCATTTTCCTAATAAAGGGATATTTGACATTTGAACCACTAACACAAAAGTTCGAAAAAAAGACTGAAATAACAGTTTTCTCTAAAATTTTATTGGGTAACTTAAAAAATTAATAATCCGTGTTTCTACCGCGAACACTAACAACACAAGAACATCGGTTTGGCATACTCAAAATGAGTTCATCCAAATCACGCTGTGGAATGGCCGCCCATGTTCGTTGCAACAACAAAAAAAGGTCTTCTTGCGACTGGATACCCTCCATATTCGGCAGAGCTCTTCTCTGTAGCATATCCCATGCATGCTCAATCGGGTTCAAGTCTGACGACTGAGCAGGCCAGGGCAGGACATTGATGTTAGCTGCGGCGAGAGTCTGTCTTACAACTCTTGCGGTGTGCGGTCGTGCATTATCATGCATTAACTGAAATAAGGGACCGATTTGCACTTGTAGAGGAACGATGACGTCTGATACAATCGTCTCAGCATAAATTTGAGCGTTGAGGTTGCCTCTGATCCAAATCAACTCAGTTCTTCCGCCGATCCAAAT
Organism: Sesamia inferens; assembly: GCA_037179545.1. Classification (NCBI taxonomy): domain Eukaryota; kingdom Metazoa; phylum Arthropoda; class Insecta; order Lepidoptera; family Noctuidae; genus Sesamia; species Sesamia inferens. Next base: position 20,572,752 of record CM073931.1, read on the forward strand.
ACCCGCCCATACCATGATGGTTCCACCACTATAAGGATGGACTTCCTGCCAGGATTTTAATCGCTGTTGGCGTCCAGGGGTTCTCCAGTGTCGTATACGTCTTGTATCCGGTCTCATACCAAAACGAGACTCATCAGAAAAGCACACGAAACGCCATTGTTCTTCTGCCCAATTTCTGTGTTCAAGAGCCCATTGATATCGAATCCTACGATTGTGCATTGCTATAGGTGGTACCCGTAGCGGTCTTCGGGAATGAAGGTTCACTTCATGCAAGCGGTTTCTGACTGTTTGGTCGCTAATTAAGTTCCCTGAAGAGTGATGAAGCCTCACGGCTAACATCATGGCGGTTATTGTTGGAGCTCTTCGAGTTAAGATTTGAATGTATCGGTCTTGTCTCCGTGTGGTGCAGCGATACCGTCCTCCATGGCGCTCAGCCACGGTACCAGTGCTTCGGTAACGTGTCCAAAGTCGACTGATAACACTCTGACTTGTATTCAAAGCTAAAGCCACAGTACGTTGCCGGGAACCAGCTTCTATCATTCCCACGGCTCTGAGCATTTCTTCCCTGCTTAAATGACGTCGCCGCTCCATAATAACGTTGGTTTTAATCAGTAGTAGGGAAACAGTAGCACTAATAATGTCTTCAATGCGTTGTATGTTTTTATAGGGAAAATATTGACAGCGGATTTTCATCTTTTACTCGAATTTGATTCACAGTTCCTGATTCAAATTATGAAATGCACCAAAAAGGATCCATATAAATTTATAAAATCATAAATTTATTACAAAGCCACATCTCAATCTCAAGAAATCCGCATAAAAATGCTTGATCCCTAGACACTTTTGATGTGTACTTGTAGAATGATATAGGTATATGCATAAGTACCTAAGTATGAAATGAATTAATATTGAGACCTGTGGCATGTTGTGTAGGTTCCCCTCAGGAACTGAGACGGTGTCAATAGCGTCCTGCGAAACCTGATAGGATTTATGGATAATGAAAATTGATAATAATCATCTATTACTAAATATATAACCGATCGTTAAATACCTCACAGCTACCATTTACCAATTCCAAAGCTTACCTATATTTCATATCTAAATAATTATTATATAATATTAACATAATTAACTATTGGAGATCCCTAGAAACCTTTTGTGTAAAAGTGCCACCAAGATCTGTGTAAAGACCCGTTATCAAAACTGAAACGGCAGATATAGAACGATCCGAAGGGTCCGTTTTTTGCTTCGTGCTTAACTCAAGCAATTGTTACAAAAAGAGTAACTAATGGTTAAATTTTGGCAAAATGTCTTTTGTACAATTTACCTAAAGTTTATCCAATCGCCAAATAAGGCCCTACTATTATCCAGGGTGTCACCATTGTGTGGATCGCCCTGAGGACACGGTGGAGCATACGGTGGAGGTCTGCCCGGCTTGGGTAGAACACAGCCGAGTCCTCGTAACGGCGATCGGCGGCGATCTCTCACGTCCGACCCTGGTCCAGGCCATGGTCCGGAGCGAGAGTGCGTGGCAGGCCATCACCTCCTTCTGCGAAGCAGTGATGCTGGCAAAGGAGGAGGCGGAGCGCGTGAGGTAACGGGAATCCCAGCGCCCTCACGCCACTAGCCGCCGCAGGTGACGCCCTGGACAGGAAACGACACCTTACTCCCAGCCACCGTAGGCGCGGGCCTGCGGACGGTGAGCAATGGGCAGCTCGCCGCCCGGTAAGGACCAGGCCCGAGTCGACGGCACGTCGTGTTTCACGCGCGCCTCAAAGAGATGTCAGCACATAGTGACGGGGTCCACGAAGACCGATGCCTCTTGGGTCAAGGTTGTGGGTCGGTTAAACAAGAAACCGTGGCCCTGGCCGTTGCACAGGCAAGTGAAGAAACATGGGTGGGTTTTAGTCAGTAAAAGTCTGACACGCCCTTCCGCTCCGCCCAGAGCGGTTGAAGTCATTTGATGATTTCCCATTACAACAAAAAAAAGGCACTACTATTATGTAAAAAATACAACCGCCCCTAGTTAGAGTTAACTAATAGTTAAAAAACCATTGGATAAACTAGCAATTGTACACACATCAAGCTACTACAATCTGTCAGATTTCTTCAATAGATTTTGAACTCTATCGCTAAAGCATTAAGGCCCAATGTTGATTGGGAATATTTGACAGGTTCGGGAGCTGGACCTACTGTCGTCCGTACACAAAAAACATCGTGCCAATATATAGCTATGTATTAGCAACTCTTTTAACTATTAGTTGAGTTTATTAAAGATTTAAAAAACTTGTATAATTATTTAGATGTAATGAATGTTATTTAGGGTAAAGATCATGTAACTTTAACCTACGTAAGTACTTAAAGTCAATGTTTACAAAAAGGGCAAAGGTGTTCTGACTTAAACCTACAGTTCGCTGGGGTTTTAGAGTGAGGTTAAGCCGATCAACATTCGTTGACACACTTCTAATCCAGAGTGAGCTTGTAAAGTTGTACTTACCTGATTTTGGGGCAAAATTAAAAAGACCAAGGTCCGTATTCCAGAAGGAAACTCAAGCATTGATCTCTGTTTAAACATTACTTAAAACTAGTTTCAACCAATCAAAAGGCTTCAAACGAGACTTAAATAGAGCTTAAGTTTTGAGTGACGTTCTACAATACGGACCTAAGGTCCGTATTCCAAAAGCTCACTCAAAACTTAAGCATTACTTTTAAACTCGTTTCAGGTCATTTGATTGGTTGAAACTAGTTTTAAGTAATGCTTGAGTCTTGAGTAACGTTCTGTAATACGGACCTAAATGTGGCAACGGCAGAAAGGCTTCTGTATTCTAGTGGTTTTTATGTACTTAATAATTGGGTATCCAACTTACATCCGATGTTGAAGAAGAAATCCAGCTTTCAAAATGTGGAGTCTATTAGTAGTTGGTGGTACTGGTTCATCAAAAGTTTCCTTTTAACTTTTATTATCATTTGTAAATAAATAATTCATTCTTTTGAAACAAAATTATGCTCAAGAATTATTTTGCCAAAGTTTTGACTCGAAATTTTGTCTTGTTTTATGCCAATTGGTTCATATTTTACGTTGCTTACACTTTTACGATTAAGTGAACGGGCAGCTTCAATACTGCTCGGAAGTCACGCAAGGTATGAATTATTGTTTATATTTCCTAACAAATGAAAATCACCAAGCTGAATATACATACACCCACTAGATGTTAATTTTATTCCAAAATTGTGAAGAACGAAAACGTTCTACTGACAGCTAAAATACCCTGGACAATAAGTTTATTTTTAGATTGATCGAAAAAGCTCGTAACTTGAATGTGGGAATGTATTGATTTTATCATTTGCTGCTATGACGTAGGCGACATCATTAAATCGTGAAGAGCATCTAAATTATGTCTGAGTACAAGTTATGGTTTCTGTTTTCATCACAAATGCTGATCCGTCACTCGTATTCTAGGTTCAAATCGTATTCAAGAGAACAAATCCTAAGTATTTGGAATATAATGTTTTTCAAGGATATCGGAATCTATCGAGCTACTGCAATCTGTCAAATTTCTTTATTAGATTTTTAACTTTATCTCTAAAGCATTAAGACTCCAGTTTGATTGGGATTATCTCACAGTTTCGGGTAGCTTGAAAGATATTCTATACTTATAGTTACTGTGTAGCTTCATTACAGTATACTTCTAGTGGTTACGTCATCTATCACGTTTGGTATGATGGCGCAACGTGGACACATCAAACGCCAACGTTCATCACTGTGATTGACACTTGATAGTCTTGGTTTATGGCAGTACACGTCGTATTTTTATGACTTTCCTCATCCACATAGATTACCTTGTCTCTTCCTCACCAGTAAAACAAAAGAACATCAAGGATACGGGTATGAGGACGAGGATGAGGATAGTGTATTGGAGCTCGTTTGTTTAACGAGGTTTCATTGTGGCAATATGGAGACGCGCCGTCTAGCCACTCGCCGACGCCGGCATGGCTAGGAAGGATGAGGACAGGGGTGGTCGTAACATCTACGCAATCCTTACATACTCTGCACGAATTTTGTAAGAATATTATCCCCCCAATTTTCGTTTACGTTTTCAGACGTCATCAATCAGGCAACACAAACTGTGTATTTACACAAAATGGAAAGCCTACAATTTCTCACGAGGCAACTAGAACTAAGAGACTTATGTTGCTCACAGAACCTAGGTTGAAGGGTTAAGTATATGGTTGCAATAAAAGCTTCATGAGATTCTTCATCTGCTAAGCATCTCAGGGTATGAGCTCTATTTGAATACCTACCCACGTTTTAGCTAAAATACAATTTCTAGACGCGGATATAAAATTTTAACAGTTCGTGTTATATCGTCACATTGTCGATAAAATTCGTGTAGTGCCGACCGATGTGGGTGTTTTATTGAAGCTCTATAATAAAACGTCCGATTCAGTTAGCCGCCGCTTAAATATATCTTCGTTTTTAAGTATTTATATGAGAGTCGTTTATTTCCAATATCTTATCTTAAAAAAATCCAAATAAAAATGAGTCAATTACTTGGTAGTTATCATATGTTGTCTATTCAGTGTTTATAAAAAATTGCCCACATCTATCGAACTGAAAATGCAAGACATTTCTAAAGTACTGATACATGTAGACCTCATAAAACGTTTAAGTCGGTCTCCGTGGCGCAGCGGTCAACACGCCTCCCTGCGACGTGGAGGCCCCGGGTTCGATCCCCGGCCAAGTCATGATAGAAAACGATTTTTTCCTGATTGGCCTGGGTCTTGGATGTTTATCTATATATGTATCTACACACAACAAAAGTGTCTAGGGATCAACATATATTTTTGCAATAACTTTTCTCCTGATTGATATTAATTAAAATTTTCTTTAAGGATTCATCATTTTTAAGTGTTTTCGTTTGTCACAGTAACGATAAACCAAGTCACCTTTGCATTAATAAAGAAATTTGCCATTTTCTAATAAAGGGATATTTGACATTTGAACCACTAACACAAAAGTTCGAAAAAAAGACTGAAATAACAGTTTTCTCTAAAATTTTATTGGGTAACTTAAACAATTAATAATCCGTGTTTCTACCGCGAACACTAACAACACAAGAACATCGGCATACTCAAAATGAGTTCATCCAAATCACGCTGTGGAATGGCCGCCCATGTTCGTTGCAACAACAAAAAAAGGTCTTCTTGCGACTGGATACCCTCCATATTCGGCAGAGCTCTTCTCTGTAGCATATCCCATGCATGCTCAATCGGGTTCAAGTCTGGCGACTGAGCAGGCCAGGGCAGGACATTGATGTTAGCTGCGGCGAGAGTCTGTCTTACAACTCTTGCGGTGTGCGGTCGTGCATTATCATGCATTAGGGACCGATTTGCACTTGTAGAGGAACGATGACGTCTGATACAATCGTCTCAGCATAAATTTGAGCGTTGAGGTTGCCTCTGATCCAAATCAACTCAGTTCTTCCGCCGATCCAAATACCCGCCCATACCATGATGGTTCCACCACTATAAGGATGGACTTCCTGCCAGGATTTTAATCGCTGTTGGCGTCCAGGGGTTCTCCAGTGTCGTATACGTCTTGTATCCGGTCTCATACCAAAACGAGACTCATCAGAAAAGCACACGAAACGCCATTGTTCTTCTGCCCAATTTCTGTGTTCAAGAGCCCATTGATATCGAATCCTACGATTGTGCATTGCTATAGGTGGTACCCGTAGCGGTCTTCGGGAATGAAGGTTCACTTCATGCAAGCGGTTTCTGACTGTTTGGTCGCTAATTAAGTTCCCTGAAGAGTGATGAAGCCTCACGGCTAACATCATGGCGGTTATTGTTGGAGCTCTTCGAGTTAAGATTTGAATGTATCGGTCTTGTCTCCGTGTGGTGCAGCGATACCGTCCTCCATGGCGCTCAGCCACGGTACCAGTGCTTCGGTAACGTGTCCAAAGTCGACTGATAACACTCTGACTTGTATTCAGAGCTAAAGCTACAGTACGTCGCCGGGAACCAGCTTCTATCATTCCCACGGCTCTGAGCATTTCTTCCCTGCTTAAATGACGTCGCCGCTCCATAATAACGTTGGTTTTAATCAGTAGTAGGGAAACAGTAGCACTAATAATGTCTTCAATGCGTTGTATGTTTTTATAGGGAAAATATTGACAGCTGATTTTCATCTTTTACTCGAATTTGATTCACAGTTCCTGATTCAAATTATGAAATGCACCAAAAAGGATCCATATAAATTTATAAAATCATAAATTTATTACAAAGCCACATCTCAATCTCAAGAAATCCGCATAAAAATGCTTGATCCCTAGACACTTTTGATGTGTGTATTATAAAATACAGTATCGTTGAGTTAGCATCCCATAACACAAGTCTCGAACTTACTTTGGGGCTAGCTCAATATGTGTGATTTGTCCGTATATATTTATTTATTTATTTAAAAAAAAATATATTGGCAAATATTTATGGATCATTTAGGCGTATGGCTATGTGCTACAATTTTACTACGGCATTCATCTATAAACTAGAACTCGTAACTTAAGAACACCGGATTTCCTTATGATGCTTGAATTTCTCTTCCTGAGCATTAAAACTTGTCTTGTGCAGTTAAGAATTACTTAGCCCGGGACGTCTCCGGGGAACGTTTCGCTGCAGAGGCGGGCGTCAAGTTTGAACTAGCTCTGGTGTTGTAGACAAACTTTTGACGCTATTTTCTGCAAACTTCTCGTTTGATTAGGTAGGAAAAGTTGAGACAAGTTTCTACAAGTATAGTCAGAAGTAAAATAAAGAGATACAAAAACTTACAAAATATAAATACATTGAAAGGAGAAATAGTTTATTTCGCATTTACCTTCAACTATATTTAAAACTTTGTAGCGCTATGGACGAGGATTTCTATTAAACAGATAGCAATAAAAAGTAAGAGTACATTTACCTACTTACAATAAGAAACTACAAGTACTATGTAGCTAATTTTGATTGCCTATTCGACCCTTAAAAAGACCTTTCTCAAAGTTAGGACTTGGGGCTCAACTTTACTGCCTTAGTTTTACCTAGCATCAGTTTTATTTTTAAAACGAAGTCTAGCATTTTCTTTACTATGTATAAGCTTTCAAATTGAGATCTCTATTTCTGATATTGAAAATTTCATATATGATATAAAACATTCTTTACAAAAATATACTGGTGTCTCCATTTCAGATCTGATTGAACTCGGAATATATTTCATTGAATATACTAATACAAAAGTTCCCTTCTTAAGTAAAACGTGTAAAAGGCTGGAGTCAGTGTTGCAGCAACACATCTCTGTAATGAGGCAACACACCGTGTAACCGTGATTAAGCGGCTCAGTTCAGTGGGTGTTCAATCAAACGGAACCGATACTCGCAGGAGTTAACAGAAGCCGGCTACACGAATCACAGCTTCCATTAATACTTTTTAATTGACATTAATGCTCACGTTAAGCTCGTGTGGTTTACTTTCAATTAATTAAACAGCTTCTTAATTAAATAAAGTCTATCTGAGTACATTTATCGTTTACTTATTTGGCACAAAAAATTTATCGGGACCAAAAAAAAAAAAAAAAACAAGCAAAACTGTGTAGTTAGGTGCTTAAATAGAAATGTGTTAACATGAAATTTCTTAAGAAAATCTTGCAGAAACATAGGAAGTTGTTCGAACTAATATTTAAACTTCTTCAGGAAATGCTTTCCCTCGAACAGGATCGTAAGATCCAGAGAAGTTGTAACGTTAGACTCATTTAAAAGATTAAATTCATCTTACATTTATACTTACGTAACTACTTAAGTTAATTAAAATTCTTTTTGTTGCTAAAGCTGAAACCAATTCGGTTTTCTCGAAACTCATGCGATTTTGTTTGGGCTTTGCTGCGCTCAGTAGGCCTAGTATGAGTTTTCATTACGAAACTCGATCGCCGATATCGAGCTCGTTTGACTCAGCGATTGGCCCGCTTCAAGGTCGTAAGAACTCTCAACCAATGAGAGCCCCAAACGCGCTCGATACCGACGATCGAGTTTCGTATTGAAAACTCATACTAGCCCTACTGGTCACCAAAAACGTGACATTAATATTTCTGGATGTTTTAAATGAAACATTCGAGCGTTATCTACCGAAGGGATTGCTGGTGACCATCGTTGTAAGATACAACCTGGCGAAAAACTGAACTGAAAACTTTTATACCTTTACGCAGTGATATTAAATATTCGGTAACTTAAATGCTTACAAATTCCATGAGACGTATTACTTGGAAGTTTAAAATTACTAGGTATATATTTACTGTTTATAGTTCCTGTCTGCGCTTTCTTCAAAACTAGTTTGTTTATTAAGATTTATTCACTGCAAGTCACCTACTGAGTGCACCCCTGACGTCTCTGGCTAGGGTCAGAGCTATGTCTCTGAAAAGTTTGAAACTTGTTAGGCGAGGATTATTATTTTCAACATTTCTGTGCTCCAACTTTGTATATTCTTGTGACTCTACAATTTCTACATGCTTCAAAACGGGTTCTTAAAATCTACTTATCAATGTCTTGGAAATAAAGTTAAAAATAGCAACAGGCCCCGTCTTTTTATTTTCTTTCTAAGTGGAATCCTGACTCGAGGATCCACAAGAGGTTATGTCGGTTGGAATGTTTATTAGCGGTCTGCGGGAATCCAGCTCTGTGATTGCGGCAGAAAAATGTACACAATGAACGCCGTAAAAAATTCTAAATATCTACCGTGGGAAATTAAACATGTCTTTCGGTTTATTGAATATCAATAATACACAAATAATGTGTAAATTATTAAGAATGCTAACAATATCAAGGGCCTGACGCCATTTGTCCGGAGACGGACAAATGGTGGCTTCCATTATGAGACCTGTCCGTAATGGGCACCGCGACCTAATGACTTCGAGAGCTCTTCAGGTAAAGCGCTCTTTAACTCTATATTAATAATGGAACCCCTTCATTGTGATTACCCACATGAAGCCATTTTAAACTCTGTTTTGTTTTAAACTGACCATATGCCTCGTTTTTAAGCGGTATGTTTTTTTTACGTCCAATGAGTACCTAATATAAAGCTTGAACGTAAAACAAATAAAAAGCTTTTATACATATTTGTAGATGCGATCAACTAGGTGGCGATACAAATTTTATACACATTTTTACATAATGCATTCCGGGAACACTGGCACAGTGTCGCATGTTGAATCGATCGTCGGTATTTGCTGCCGTTTAGAAAAATATGAATTCCAATGTCATAGCCGAAGTGTACTCTGTAAGTGTAGTCGACTTTGATGTTGTCTATAATAGACTGCCTTATGCCTTCAATAAAATGGAATATTGATCCCATTGGCTGTATCTGTTTATTCTATATGAGCTTATCTGGGTGAATACTGATATTAATTCCTGCATTGGACGCTTTCAGTGACTTGGCCGCGTGGACATTTAATTAAATTGACTCGTGTTTGCGCGAACCAGTCATCCGTCTCTTTCGTTAACTAACTACATAATATTAAAACATATTTCAGCTTCCATCGTGTTATTACAGTAACTTCGGGGATGCAGAATCCATACTCACGGATATTTTATTTTTGGTTTGCGCTAATCAACTAATTGCATAACATACTCTCCTATGGAGGTACATCTTCCTGCTTGAATATAGCTACGGAAGATAAATTTCTAGCAATTTGTTATGAATATGACTTATGACTTCCCAGTTTCAGCACATAATTTAGGTTAACGTTAGGTTTATCCAAACAGGACGCACACGAGTAATTACAGTCGAGGTGACATGCAATACAGTGATCTATAACACCAAAAGTCAGATGTCTGACTACGTAAGTCACTGGAATATTTTGTCATTAATTTTGCGGCGCATGTTTCAACACGGCACGTGGTCACATTTTGACATGATTCTACCGACTTTCTATTAATTTCATAAAAACGACATATATAAACCAGTTATTAAATACAATTAGCCTTTTCATTACGGTAATTACTTATCTACCCTATACATATTTGCGAGTGTTATGGTTTAACGTCCCTTGCTCAATTTATAGAAATATAAAACATGTTCGTTTTCCCTTTACCGACATGGCAAATGTATTAAAATCAATATAATTGGGGCTTAATGAACGGCATTCACCAGATCTGTTCGTTCCGGTATAATATTTTTTTCGTTCGGCTCAAGTAATTGATTTTATCGACTTCTTATTTCGGCTGTTTATTTGTTATCATCGAATACATATTTCTTCGATAACATGGAGTAATATTCTTTCGGTAACACATACTTCCAGTTTCCGTTCATCCGTTCTATTTGGGTTAACATGATTATTCAGGAACAAAAAAAAATGTTTATTAGAGACTGTAACTGACGCCGTGCAATATATGTTCAGCTGGGTATTGTGTGTTATTAAATGTTTATAGTAGTACGGTAGATGACTTCCTCTGTTGCCGTAAGTGACAGACAAACGGTCGGTTGCGTAACAGCTGAGAGTTCGATATTATTATTGTTAAGGAATTAGGTGTGATAGACATTTGGAGCGTACTCCAGTGACGCTGACAGTTCGATGGCCTAAATTGTATAGCCATTGTATGATTAGACAAATACATTCTACTGCGAATTAATTACCCTATTCATTGATTAAATGGGCCAATTATACAATTCAATTAGTTCGACGTTGAAATCTCTATCGCATGCTAATGTTTTTTGTTTGAAAAAGTAGATAAATGCGCACATATCTATGTTATGGTTCGATGTTTGTCTCGTCACATCATATTCACACAGCAGTACTGAGAACTTGTAGTTGTTTGTCATGTCCCGACCTGGGTGCTCAGGCGCAGCGTACAGAAAGCAGACGCATTCTCGGCGAACGGGCGCGCGGGCGCAGGGTCAACGGTCGGCCAGCGCATGCGCCTGGGAACCGACGATAAATATTTGAATTTCAACACTTGATACATATGCTTAGCAAATTGATTATGGCATGCCCCGAATCAAGTGGCGGTAGTTGTTTATAGTGGAGATTCTGGGTCGAGCGGTAGCACCAGCACCCTATGAACACGCTTCTGGAAATATTACGGTAGCCTATAAGATAATCGAATAAACTACAAAAGTATCTAGTATAGTATATCTATACATTACACGTAACGAAAGTCATGAGTCCCAATAAAATTTGACCCTTTCGGTCTACTGAAAGTAAAGTCTCCTTGGTAAATAAAAGCTCAAGTAGGATAACATAAATGCACCCTCAGCTGGTGTTATCAATAGATATTATGTTTGATATAGTATCTTGTACAACGTAGTGATTTGTAAATGTTAGCTATATTTTACTTTCGCGCATTAAATCTGCGTTGAGTTATTAGTGGTTAGTGGTCAACTAAAAGCATTTTAATGGCAGCCACTAACTACAAGATATTAAAAGAAAGTAGAAATGGGCAGTTAATGAAGGATCTATTAATCTTCACACTTGTGTTACCTAGCAAGACAAGTAGCTTAAGTCTAGACATTCTAAAGATAGTTACCTAATACCATCATTATATTTCTATACATATATTTATTAAGCCTACATTGAGCTGCTCTACATACCTAATCCTTTTCCGTAACTGTATCTACTGGGGTTAACGAATAAAAAACTGGGACTGTTTATTTTTAAAGAAGTGAAATTATTTTTGTAGCACGATGCGCCTGCTGCAGGCCGGGTGAGTTGATGAGACCTCTCTCCCTCTCTCCGTAGCGCTCTTTTGCCAGATTACTTTCGCGGCACGAAACCACCGCGTCCCAGAACCTTTCGCTACCGAAGTACCGACCGTCGAATATATTACGGCCGGCACTCAATCTCTGCCAGAATGCCGCGCCGTGTCCTCCTGGCAGTTTACACAGCGGTGAAACCGGGGATCAGGATCTCGCAATGTCGAAGCTACTTGAACCGGCGCCAAAGCTCGCCTCGCGCCACCGGTACAGTGACGTGAGAACCTTTGCCTCAAGTTGTCAGAGCCGGGATCCAGCCAGAGTACCCTAGGTCGCCTCGAATTAGATCGTACAATACTCCCTAATGACTCTGACGGCAATCGCTCTCTGCGGCTTCCGCAGTATTGCGATGTCGTCGATTGTTCAGGTCAAAATCCCCCATTTCATCATTTTAGGGGTAGAATTTCGAAAAACCTTCTTAGTGGGTACCTACGCTGCACGAAGAACACTCCAAATGTCAGGTATCTATGACCAGCGGCTTAGGCTGTGCTATGATGAATCGATCAGTCAGTCAGTCAGCATCTTAAATTGTATATACCTACGTATAGATAATACCAAATATTTGTCTCACAATACGTCTATCAATTCTTTGGTCATCCTCTTATAGATAAAATTTAATTTAAACTCGTTGAGTAGGTAGGTACTAACGCGACTAAATGATTCGTTCAAGCTAATCAGTATCAGACAGTAAGTCAGGGAAACGTCAGGAGATAGAATATATCTATGTTCCTATATGCATAATACATTACCAGTGACACGCTTGCTAGCCCGTTATCTACAATCACTGCATTAACCTATTTATCTAAATCGATTCGTAAACATGCACACGACAGGCAATTAAATTTTGAATTATCTATATTATTAAGTACATTGAAAAGTAAGAAAATAATTAAAACCATGTAGATGACAAAACATATTTTATTTTCATGTTTCGAAATTATAAACTCTATCTAATAAGCGTAGCGGTTGTAAAAGGATATTGAATGGGGCGTATCGGTGATACCTGGCCAGTCAAAATATATTTTTAATGATAATGTTCCAGTCATAAATATTAATGAAACATGCCTCGAGGACCGACTCGATTTACGGGACAACATGTCGGGTCAACATCACAGGGCCTTGTAAGGCGATGAAGCGTAATATGAATAAAAAGTATACATTTTTGAGGATAAAAGGAATTTATTAAATTGCGTGCACCGTAGGGTTGAGCAGCGTGCTTGCGTGTTTCCAGAAACGACTCGAGAGTTAATATTAATCAAAGTAACAATTTATCATGATTAACTGTTTATATTGACAGAAATAGCTATCGTGGGTTGCTGTTTTTTAACATTTTCGTAATAAATAAAAAGAGCAAGCCAGCTTTATTGTACAGTAAAATATGGCTTTGTTGTTAATCAGGAGTGATGTGTATACAAAAAACTAAGTATAAACTTAGTGCTTAGTTTTTGTAAACGTGCTGTACCGGTTTCTGTTCGCAAAGATTCAATTTCCGTTATTATATAATCAGATACAGTCGACGTCAGGCTAATGAAATAGAGCCAAGAGCATGAAGCCGCCGCGCGTCGTCTAACTTGAACGGGAGCGGGACCTACTGAAATTGTGCCGAAGCCTACGCGCCGCCGCCGCGCGTGTAATCGTGACACATAGAACGTCCGATTACACGGGATCTCTTTTACTAATCCGTGTAATATTCACACAGCATTTACAGGACCAACTTTAACAGATCCTACGCTACTGGACTTTCGCTCTTCAGTGTATCGCCTACTTTCTACGAGAATGGCCGTTGTTGAGTTTCAAACCAGCAAATGGGCAGCACACCGCACCCAGCGCATCCCCGTGCCATGCTTCGCGTGGTTTCGGTCCGACGTAACGGATCAGTAGATCCGGAATATTGTCATGTGTGTGAACTAGCTCATATAATACTCTAATAACATAATATGTTTAATTTAAACTGGCCTGTAAAACTAATTCCTGCTTATTGTTTCGGATCGGTAATTTTTACTGTTTCTGGAATACTGCATTCTTTGTAAGTCGCTCATGTAACTATATACGCTAATAACATTTGCGTATAATTTAAACGGACCTGTAAAACGGACGTTCTCTGTGTAATGACGCGCCCTGAGTCAAACATCATGTTCAAGTATTTAGCGCCAAAATCGTCTGACAATTATCTAACTCCAAAGACAGGTCTTCTATTTTCAGTAAGTTTCATATCGTACAAATGGAGAACTGGTGAAGTTTTCCTTAATCTGTAAAAGTGTGTCATCTTTTTTCGGGTATGCTTTATATTTTGCTCATGTGCGTTCACGCGTATCAAGGACGTACTTATTTCTTTCAGTTCGGTTTCCATTTTGATAAAACATTGAATAAGTAGTGCCGCTTGTAAGTGCAGACGTGAAAAAAATTTGAAGAAATGAGTGTTTTTTGTTCTCTTACTGTATGTTGCGGTGATTTTGAAATTCCATGGAATGTCTGATTCCACTGGTTGGAAGATAAAATCAGTACATACTTATGTATAGGTAAAATTAGATATTTAGCATAATTTAATATTCTTTTAAATTCAGGCGCCTCTTAATTTTTCAAAGATTGTATTTGCTATCTCATAAAGCAGGACTCTTTCATAGAAAAACAAGTATGTACCAGGAACGTTACAATTCCGACTTATCGAAGCAATATCAACAAATCTCAAGTAATAAATGTTAACAAAAGGCACTTCCGAGCAATAATGCACTACTTTGTCATTTAATACCTAGTCGGAAGTACAAAGAGAGACAACGTTGACGTCAATAACAAAGGCTTAAGCTGGTATCGAGGTCTTCGCGGAAATATTGATGAGGACGGGAAGATGAAAACCCCGTTTTCCTTTGTATTTCTACTTTTTCACTAGAAAAAAGTAAAAACACGAACGTGACAATAGCCGGCAATGAGACTTCACAAGCCCCATGCGTATATTGGAATGAGGTACCCGAAATTATATCTCTATTCCAAAATGGAGCTTTACATTCGAGACGAGCGTCTTTAACTGGGTAATATTAGGTATCGTTTACATTGTAACATTGTATCTTTAATAGGCCATTGTCATGAATGAACAAGGGAGGTAATTTTGACCGCGCACGTACGCCGTAATGTCTTGCCGTGTGTTAAGAAAGAAATAAAACATAGGCATCCTTGTGAAACGGATGTGACTCGCCTTTCTCTATACCTAAGTAGTGTTCAACAGCTATTTTTGGATATAGGGTAGGATAATGTGAACTAACTTAATTATACTATTTCTAATGGGAATGACGGTAATTGTTCAAGGCGTAATTCAAATTTGACATAGCCACGAGCTGTCCGAAAGAGACACCGTGGCCTCCTGCACAGGCAAATAAAAGCCACGAGCTGTCCGAAAGAGACACCGTGCCCCCCTGCACAGGCAAATAAAAGAATGAAGGTGGGTTTTAGTCACTAAAAGTCTGACTTGTGTTTCCGCTCCGCCCAGGGCGAAAGAAGTCATTTCATGACGTCCCAAAAACAAGGCTTGATTCCAACAACTATTAAGTATAAATGGCAATGCTGCCAGCCTTTTGGGTACGTTTCCTGTTGACAGCGATGCGGATAAATTTTTTGATGCCCTCTAATTTTATTTTCATTCCTACTTTATAGACTTCTACATAATATTATTTTTTATATTCGTGTGTTAAAATTGAATATCGTCAAAAAAAAAAAACTATAAATGTCGATAAATATTTGACTATTTCATAAATATCTAATGTTGGTAGTATACGAGGAGTTAATAAAATACAGAGCAATGAAATAATATGAAGCGATTCCAAAAATCGAAATATAAACGGTAAAAGATAACATAGATCTAAAAGTGTGAGCTTCCAAGATATATATGGACGGATTGATGGATGAAGAAATTATAATGATTCGTGGCTACACTTCGACAATAAAAAAGGGAGGGGAAAATGAATGCCTAATATTCTGTGTTGTAATGTTTTAAGTAGGCAGGGATGAAGACAAAATAATATAGAGTGTATCTGTTTAAAGATTGATAAACTGGAAGTAAGTCGTATGGAAGTAAATACACTAGCATAAAGTACGAACGTTATGTACGCAAAACCGATAATACCCGAAAGGGCGATGAGTTGTCCTCATCTTATAAGGGATAAAAGCGTAATCTTCACACGTATTCGGATTTTTGTAAAGAAGCTCGTAAAAGAGTGTTCATTCTGTACGAATTTCATAGAAATTGTTTGTAAAGTTCCGCTATCGGTGTATCGCCAGGGTGCTGTTAAAATAAGCTTTTGTTGAGGAATATGTTTGTTCAATGCAAGGTTCAAATATTGTCAGAAGTAGTAAGCGCTTCTGGCACAGACATACTCGTTTCGTTTAGCACCGATACTATAAAAAATGGAGCTGTATCGACACTGTAAGTACCGTTTAAATTCAAGTTGATTGAAATGTTCTCCAGAAAGAAGGATATTGGAACAAGGAAAAGTTTGTTTCCATAAAACTTGAATAGGTAATCTTTATAGTCTTTATCTTAGGGAAAATATTATGATTCCGTCGGTAGACAGGCTTCCAAACTTTTTAAAGTAAGCGTAATATATTTTCAAAGAACGTGTATAAATATTTTTTTAGTATGAATAAAAGAATTCCTACACAACTTGCTGATCACATAAACTACATAGAGTCATATTAAGAATGTTACAAGTTTATGAGGATACGAGGGTCAAACTGAAAGTTTATAGAACTGGCCACTTATAAACAATATAATAAAAAAATAATTCTAAAATTTGAAAATAGAACTCTTTGGCAATATTACTGAGTATATATTTCATTCATTTGTCATTAGTTAAACGATTTGGCGGCAAATTGAAAATTGTCTGTGTCACGTCAACATGAATTTAACACGAGAAAATTTTCGTGCAATGATTTTTTATGACTTTCGATGTCATTTAAGTCAACAAGAAAGTCATCTGTGTTGTGCGGCGTATGATAGAGACTGACAAAAGAGTGACCTATCAGCAGATTCGGACAAGCTTAGGCATTGGTATGAGTCAAGTGCACAAAATCCTCCACGAACATTTAGCGGTCAGGAAGCTTTGCGCCCGGTGGATACCTCATAATTTGACTGAGGCTCAAAAACTCCATCGTGTGGATTGGTGCCGTAAAATGATTGAAAGATTTAACGGAGGTGACTCAAATGCTGTGTTCGACATACTAACTGGTGACGAAAACTGGATTTACTGTTATGATCCTGAAACCAAAAGACAATCTGCTCAGTGGGTGTTTCCTTTCGAGGAGTTGCCAACTAAAGTGAAGAGAGATCGAAGTGCGGGGAAAAAAATGGTGGCCTCGTTCTTTGGAAGGATAGGTCATTTCGCAACAATTGTGTTAGAGGATCAAAAAACAGGTTCTGCAGAATGGTACACTACCAATTGTTTGCCACTTGTCTTGGAAAAGTTCGAGAGAAACGACCTCGCAGTAGGATCCTCCTTCACCACGACAACGCCTCGTCGCACACCGCCAAGCGAACGATCGACTATTTAGCGACATCAAACGTTGAATTACTGGGTCACCCGCCATATAGTCCCGACCTCGCGCCTTGTGATTTTTATTTATTTCCAAAAATTAAAGAAAAACTTAAAGGAAAGCGGTTTATGAATGCTGAAGAAGCGGTGGCTGCGTATCGCGATGCCATTGAAGAGACCCCCTAAGGACGAGTGGGCAAAGTGCTTTTCCCAGTGGTTCCATCGCATGCAACGGTGTATTGACGTGAATGGACAATATTTTGAAAAGATATAATAAAACTAATAACTGGCTAATGTTATCCGTTTTTGATTTTCTAAGAACTTTCAGTTTAACCCTCGTACCAAGAAGGAAAACTGTAATAAATATAATAGACTTATTTATTTGTAAAGCTAAGCTTTGAAAACAAATTTATAGTTTACGGATACTGGACGTAGAATATCATGATCAATTAAATACTTTGTTTATTATATTGTAAACGCAATATCTTGACTTTTGTGAGCTTTTGCTATTCGTTTGCAGTTTAACATTTATGGCATTAAACGGAATTTGTGGAAGGAAAGAATTGAATGTATATCGAATAATTAAATTTGCTTCATACCTTTAGGATGTATACAAATTTAAATGGGTATGACTTATTGCTTATAGTAACAATTAGATCGAGTCATCTAGTTATACAGACAAGTTTGGAATGTATGTAGACGACTTGTGTTTTGAGGTAACTGCAGATCATACAAAAATATCACACACATCTCCTGAAACAACCCAATTTTGCTTTGGATGTCCTTGTAGTACTTATTCTTCAATAGTTTATTTATCTACGATTTTTGCGATCAAACGTAATAATATGGTACCTACTAAAATATCAGGTCCCGTTTTCCTGGTTCGCAAACCAATCAAATTTAAAGTCAACGCATTTCATTCTTTCTATCTCATTAAGAAAAGGACAGAAAATAAATATTAGTTTAGCCCTGTCTTATTAGTCAGCGTCTGAAGTAAATTAACGTATTTTGGTCGCCATGTTTCTAATCACGTCTAAACCATCTCTAGAATATCTTAATTTAATTGGACTAAACTTATTTTATCTTCTGGATATTAACTAAATACTAACTTACATTTAGTTTTAGTTTGTGAACAAGTGAATCGACGCCATTATACATAATAATATCATATCACCTCACAATGACAAGCTTATGCTAGTTTTCACATGTTATAAATTTTTTTAGCAATGTTGGGAGCCGTTGTGTGAGTTAGGCATAAAATATGTACCTGTATTACAAATAAATGTCACGAATGGCACACCAATGAAACAAAAGAAAAAGGACGAAAGCCACACGTAGTAACCAAACAAAATGAAATTTAAATTACATCATCTAAATTATTTGATTAGTGTACCAGTGAAGTGTAGAGCTAATATTGACAGAAGCCGGGTTTTCGTCGTCGAGTTCGGGACCTGCCGAAACCACTTAGATTCTGTAGATCTATCTCTCTCTAGCTTTCCTTTAAACAAATTGATGTATAATATGCATAAGTTCCACCAGGCGAGTAATGCTAATGCGTTTTGAAGCACCACTCCTCTACATCGTTGCACTTGGTCGCCCAGCCGAGTCGACTGTGTTTCAATAACTTACTTTAACGTTTAGTTCGGAACTTGCAATACCTAATTTTGTGAAACGTAAAATATAGTTTATTATCTTTTCTTTTTATGGGCCTCAAAAGTTTCTTGTCAAATGTTTGAATATAGAACGCCTCAAATCTTCAATAGCATCTACTATATTTAAAAATCGAATGTCTACAGGATTTTTAATAAAATATTTGATTTGAAATAGTTGACTCTTTCAATTAGGTACTACAAACTTTTTCTATTCTCGAATTTCAGCGATTAGGAGAAACTGCCAATATTTTTATGTAAGTGTGTGGGGACTGATGTACAAATTATAATGCATACTAGCGGCCAGATACGTGCTTTGCTACGTATAAAGTGAAATAATAAAAACAAATTTATTGGATCATCATAATTATTTATTCAAACATAAAATATTTTTTTTAAATTGCTAGCAATTTTAAAACTTGATCCAAAACATTTCATCATCATCATCATCAACCTTTTTATCGTCCCACTGCTGGGCACAGGTCTCCTCTCATACAGAGAAGAATCACCACGCTTGCTCAATGCGTTGGCGATTTCAGACTTAAAAGTCCAGGTTTCCTCAAGATGTTTTCCTTCATCTTCAGTCATTGGTGTCTAAGATATACTTAGAAAGCCTTACCTACCTTTAGAATAGTTGCATTCGTACTTGGTATCAAAACATTTAGATAAACAATATTCTTTGTTTATCCATTTCTAGCATGTAGCATGTAAAAGACTGAGGGGACCGACTCTTGAACAGGCAACAGAAAGTTGGGTTTTGTCGATGGACATAGCAAATGATAAACGCACAGAATATTGCAATCGTTTGAAATGGCATATCAGTTGGGATCATAGGGATACGCAGTATCAAACAAACTTTTCCTTTTGATTTACCAGTTAAAATCTTAGCTTCAATTAAATTTGGCAATAAGTTTATCACTGCCAATCTGGTATCATTACACAGTTTTGGTGGATTATAAAATTACAAAAAAAAGTGGCATTGATTTTTATATACCTATATAAAAATCAAGATGATCATAGATGAGCTCGTTCTTGAGTTATAAAATTACAAAGAAAGTGGCATTGCTTTTTATATATATAGATTGAACTTAATCTTTTATACATAAAATTCATGATTTACATGAATCTACGCGCCATGAAAACGTTGTTAATATAATTCGTTTTGTTTAAAGATAGTATTCGCCCAAATTTGAATTACTGAGCGCGGAGATCGAGGAAATGGAATCCGAAGTCGTTCTCAAATTCCCGGAGCAAATTGGCTAAACTTCTTAAAGCGCTACCTATCAATTTCAGAAGACATTTCCAATTAAACTTCGTTGTTCTCTTTACTTCGACCTTTTACTCTTTTTAGGATTTATTATTATTAAAATATCCAAAAGTACTACCTACCTATATATACATAATTATTGTTTACATACACCTTCTAGATAATCATCAGCACTGTTTATTTTTCAAAATTGAATTTTGCTATGAAATTTCGTTATGTAGGTAATGAGAATTTGAGCCTTTGCCCAGCCTGGAACCCCTCTGGTCCACGTGCCTCGGGCTTTGAATAAATTGATACGCACCATATTTTTAGGCAGACCTACATACACGAATTGTAGCAAAAACAAATTGTAATTTATGCCATATTTTAAGTTGAAAAACAGGAGCGCCATAAATATTTAAACACGCGAAATATGTATTCATTTAAACGTTGTTTATATATAAACGGCTGTTTCGAATTAACTAACACAGGGATACAACGGGAAATAGTCTATCGTTTATAGATTACGAACTGCAGAACAGTAATTATCTGAGTAAAATGTACGATTATTCGATATTGCACACTTGAACAAGCTTACAATAATATTATACTCGAATTCCGATTCAAATGGATAATCTACATCGCTTTTGTATAAAGAGAGGTTGTTAAATTCTCGGAAAATTAGTCATACAGTGCCTAGAAATATCTATTAATTGATATGTTCGGCATTGTACATAGATATGGCACGCTCTTATTAGTGTTCGCTAACTGAGCAATGTACATACTTACTTATAAGCTTAGTGGTGCGGCCGCTCAACAGCGAGGGATCGAGACCTCTTTGACTACGAATCCACTAATTGAAGATGATGACAAGTACCTACAAGTTGTACCCAAGTTTACTGATTAAATGTTAATCTGCTAAACTTTAATTAATACCGAAAGTAGGAGTCAATATCAAAGACGATTTGAAGATGTAGGTATAAGGAGATAAGGCAGAAGTTTTAAAGTTGTGTAGGAAAGTAGCTCCTTCGTATAAATAAAACCTTCATACTGGTGCGATGAAAAGGATGAAGACTGAAAACTCATGTTCTTATATTCCCTCCACGTAACACGACTATATCTTTCATATTACTTTTATTTTTACATCAATCGACTTTTACCATTCGAACTGAAGTCTGGAAGTAACAGCGTATTGTTCGGAGTTGATAAATACCATTTCCAACAAAATGTAGAGAGAAAAGTAAAAAATCCTCTCCTTATTTTCCGCGTTTCGCCTGGTAATGTGATTTGGGTACTGGGAGTGCAATAGTGACAAGCCATTATTGAGTTTGTGCCAAACTTTGTAAACATTGTGCGTGCAAACAGAAAAAAGATTCTAAACAACGTTTTGATTAGTTTATTTTTTATTTTCTAGTAAATTAGCCTTAATATGATAGAGAGGTATAATTTAATGTAGTACATACCTACACAGTAATATAACCCATTTAAAAATTTCATCGGTATCTATTCAGTGGCTATTTTTACATAAAATGAATGTAAAGTACAAAGACTAATGTAGAAATAATGGTAAAAGTTCTAATGTATTGCAGAACTTATTGGAATAATCTTGCCATTATTATGTCTAGAAATCTTATGGAAAGAAAATCTTTTCATTACGTGATAAAAATACGCAAATTAAATGAAAAAAGAACAGCGCGGGTCGCGAAAACCTTCATTAGCGCTGTGAGTGCGCGTGTGAATACTTTACTTGCGAGAACATGCAGATGCGTATGAATAGCCTCACATGAATAGTAATGTTCTTAGTTGTCACAATTTTTTGTTGTTCATATTATGTTGACAGCATTAATTAGTGGCTGAGTGAACTATACCAGTCGGGGTGCGCCGATACATGTTAAGCGCTCTCGAATCAGGTTGTAAACCTAAATTCTTAGTCACCAACTTCTTTATAGCTATAAAATAAAATCATTTCTTACTATTCTATTAAACAGTCCTTAGAAACATTCGAATTAAAACTTTCTGCTTCCGGTTCCTAATAAAATTATAAACATAACGATAATGTGGTTGTGATGGTACGCGGTGGCACCGTCAATACAAAGTTCCTAACTTTAACTTGAGCTACTTCATTATGTATACGTTGCAAAGCCACAATTTTTTCCACGGATTTCTAATTAGGTTGGTTGGTACGTGTTGGCAGCTTATCCGACCAATTAGCATAGCAAACGAAGGAGCTTACTTACACCGTGTAGTAGTCAGCGCGGCCTCATTATAGAGGATCGAATGATGCGCGCCTCACAGCTGCTTCCCGTCGAGCGCTCGCTGCTGTTATAATATGCAGCTTCTATCTCATCAGCTAGAACTAGAATAGAATCGGCAGCAGGCTGCAACATAGCAGCTGATTTATGTCCCTCATTGTTAAAATTCTTTATCGTAGTTTTGGAATATCTATTGTTATGCGAGAACATAAAACCACCTTGTTCTGTTTTGAATGTAAACTTGGTACAACGTGTCCAAGATCTAATAAGTAGGAATGAGTAACTTTTATTGTAACCCGCAGCCTCCAAGAAATTCAATTGAATTGTAAACGAAACTGTATTCCATGGCCACGCAAGCCTGATAAACGAAGTTAATTGAATTTATTTGTAATTGCTCTTTTTCTGTCCTGTGCTAATATTTAAAGTAGAGGATATTGGTTTTCGCATAATCGCGGTGTCATGTATCATTCGTGGAGTCTGACATAGCTCTATTATTAAGTACTAATCGGTAGCATGTTTGGACGGTGGGCGGTTAAATACTCGCTCGAATTCCTGTCTAGAATTCTGTCTGTTTATTTTTCGATTGCGGTCACAATATCTGGATGCCTATATTCTATGAATTCTTTATCCTATGATTACAAAATATGATGTGAATGCTTACAATCGTAAATGTTCGCATGATCAGTGATAAATTCATAGTATTTGTTACCAATAGCATGTTCTGGAACATCGGACTTACGTAAAAGGTGACCAGGATCTTATCAGGAATGTGCAGTTGCACATTCGCAATATCGCTTAACTCTCTCATCACGAACTCGTAGCGTGACAGTTTTAGTAATATCCTCCCAAAACAGTTTCGGTCACTAATCTACTTGGCAGAATTAATACGAAACGTACGTTTATGTTCTTTAGAAACAGCAAAACCTATTTAAAACAAAGCCTTCTCTACTTACAGAAACAAAGATCGGTCTAATGTTAAAGAAATGTTAAGTAGTTGGACAACTAGTAATATTAATTGATAGGATTGAAATCACCTATTCTTAACAAACTAGGAGTATTTTCCAATTAAAGTTTTCCCATGAACTTTGTCCGTAATACGTGACGCAGAACGAATTGGTGTCGCAGATGTCGATAGATAATGTGCCGACTAGGCGTTTTGTGCCAGTTGTAAACGTACCGAAATGTGCAAATGACTTTCATTTTTGGAAGAAAATATTTTATCTGTTACTATGCGTTGGGTTGTGTTTATCATCATTTTTTAATTATAATTCCGAAAGAAAAAAAACAATATATATTTTGCTATGCGTGCACGAAAAAAGCTCAATGTTTCACTTTTTGCCTTATCGTTGTTATTTTTGGGGCCTTACACGACGAGGTCTGTTAATTAACTTGCTGGACACGAAAGCATTTTCCTTTTCCTGTTTTAAAATTGCCTCTTTCTCATTTCCTCGATCAACAGAGCTGTTACGTCACAACGTTGGCGATATTAGTGCGGAGTCGGTGCAATATCTTTAAATGAAACTTTTAGCTGGAGGCGGCTGCTCCGTGCTAGTACCGCAACAAATTACCAACGCCGAGTATACGGAACCCAATACTATTTTTTTGCAGAATTGAAATAAACCTTGAGTTTCCATGTAAGCGGATTCAGAATTAATGAGTTCATTAATTTTAATAGAGCAGAGTGAGTATTTTCGCAAGCATTAAATCGAGTTGGATTTGATGACTTCGTTTTCGTAACTGCCTAATTACGTTGTTTATTAGGTGACTTTCATCAGTGTTATAGTGAGCAATATCCTGTATACATATGTATTTATACCTATATCATGTGCTGTTCATACCTACATTTTTAGTTACGCAACAGTTACACAAGCTAAATTATCGTGAAGGCACTCCCCTAGTGCTAGTCGCACGTATGCTAACATCATTTAGTGTATCGTCATTCTGAATACACAGGACGACGTGCCGCATAAACTTATAATTTATTATTTTGTTTTCGTTTTCAGTTTCAGTAAAAGTATTAAGTACAGAACCGAATTTCAGTCAAATAAAGTTAAGCAAGGGTATGGTATCCTGTGGGAGAAACCCTTGTAAACTATTTTATTTAGTTTTCGCCAAACTGAAACTATGAAGGAAAGTCGGAAAATAGTTGCCAGGCTTGCGTAAGCACATATTTTTCATACATAAATGGGTTTGAAAAAGCCCCTGAATAACCTTTACTTCGACGTCGGAGCATATACCTACGGAGGCACTTTATTACTTGAGGCAGTACATGTGTCCCCTTTGTAAACATCCGGGGAAGGGTAATGTATCATGTCGTGGGAAGCACTTTCTGGACATTATGAGATTAGTAAAGAGATTAATAATTAAGCTAATAGTAATACCCAATACCCGGTTTCTATTACTGACATAGATAGGAAGAAAAGGACGAGCTGATTATTACATTATTATCTGTGTGGCTCCCACGCTATTGTTGATAGGTATTCCAGGCTCCAATCTCTTGGAAGAAAAGGTAAAATAATGTCCAATATAAACTTGAATTCTATTTGTAGTAACATTAGTCAGCTTTTAACGACGTCGTAAAGAAAAAACTTTGTTGACTAAGGAAATATCTTCTTTTACATTAACCGCATGTCAAGTCAACGGCCTCATGAAACTGTTAGATACCACATTATATGGAGTGATAAAAAATCCGCTTTCGTGTGTCGATATCGATTATAGCAGAACACATTAGCGCGATAATATCAAAACACTTGTCGGCTCGTGTTGCCACTCTCCGGAATGGAGCAGCGACAGCCGCACCCCGGGGACCAACATACATGATACACCCTGATGATTATTATACAACCATTACTTGTATCAACATTTTGTGCACACAACGGCACGTGAGCTTTTCATAACAATATGAAGTACGAAAACATAAAATAGCAGCACTCGCACAAAACGAGAAAATGTAGTAATGAAACGCAAATTGTTTTTTTAAATCCAAAATACCTGCCGCTGAATTCCACACGTTATTTGAATTAAAGCTGTATTTTAACAAAAACTTTAGCCTCGCTTGTAATTCAAACAAGTAAAAAGTGTTTTTGTATTGTTGGCGTTTCACCATTAGCGTGGAAACTAACCGGCATTTTATTCTATTTACGAGCTACCCGTTGCCACGATCCAACTTGTAGTTGAATTCTGTCGTCTGTCGGGCAGGCTCTGTGAATAGATCGACTAAATACGTACACCGCAGCCCGCGAAGCCTCCATTTGCATAATGGACGCAGACAACGCCCTTCGAACGAAACTTGCAAAGCAACCGACAAATCGAATGGTTTCGTGTGAAACAGAGCGGCTTTGTGAAACTATTCCACGGTTTACAAACACAACGGAAAATGTTACTTTATACAGAGGGTAACTGAAATGCACGAAAACTGGACGACCATTTGCCGAGTCACGCAGCGGATTGAGTGATTTTAAATTAACCCACTTTCAAAAGTTCATAACGCCCTATGTAGGTACCATACACCATGCTAGTGTACACACTACTTATTTATTTATAATACCGGCTGAACCATAATATGTGGTTCAGCATGTGCGTGAAATATTTCGAAACTCATTGTTTAATTTAGTGGGCGCTAAGTGTAGAAAAAAAACTGGATTACTGAAATAACAAACATGGCTTTTACTGCCTTACTGACGCATTTGGCTTAAAATAAAAACTTAAGTATGGTTTTGATGTGGCTTAAGTTCGTGCTGTTTTTCTCATAGCCGGAAGCCATTTTCATAGATATGGCTTACAACCTACCTTATATTGGAAATTTCTTTGACCGAAGAATTTCTTAATGAAACGATAAATTCCGTTGCTGATCAAAGTATCTAATGTTGCTCAGAGAAAGATTTATAGAATGGAATCATTTATCTCAGAACGAATTTTAGTGAAATTAGTTGGTATTTGTAGCTACTAAGCAGGATCTGGTTTACCTAATCTGAATTACATTAGGTCGAAGCTTTGTTATCTCTTCATTAATTCATAGTTAATTTAGCCTTTGTCTAATAAACATAGATAATATAATATATTGTTTGGTTACTTGCAATTTAACGTATTGCGTAACATTCGATGTTATTAAATTTATTAAATAATATATTTTTTTGTTTCAGGTAATGGACCCTTCGTTATTAAGGTGGCTTTCCTCGCCCGTGTGTCCCACCCGAGGTTTACGTACACCTAACGACGGTTTTCTTTGTAGATGCCAATCAAATTTCACGCTTGTCGAGCTCTTAGTTCAACATGACATTTCTTTGTCATTTGACGGCACGTAGTTGGTCTTCCTCAGTTTTTATCGCGTTTCCTCGTGCTCCTCTCGTCATTTGCGAACCCTTAAGCGACCCGGTGTCGACAATGGACTTTTTATCGACGTACCGCCTTTACTGACGTGCACATACGCATCGTTTGCCGGTCATAAAGTTCCATGCGACGCGGCTTGTCTACCGAGCCGTGGAATTTTGCTGCTCTCATGATGGTCCTACGGTCGTTTGCTCACAGCATATGACTCTTGAATTTTAACCAATTTTTACATAAAATGATATCTCATGATATGCGAAATGGAGTCGCGGTTTCGTCAAAATTGAATAAAATGCTTTCAACTTTCGGGAAAAGGATTAACTCAATTTGTAACATTGGTAAGTCTCGCACTTTTGTAAATGGTATCTTTCTACTTGGTTCCACTTAACGATTCTTTTGACTTCAAAACGCTTCCTGAACTTCAGATAAGTGCGAAGACTTGTGCAAGAGTTAGAGATAAAAAAATAATTTAGTAGCCTCATCCTGGAGCGCGTTATCTGTGTGGTGGGTGCGCGTGGCACGGGGCGCAGCGGCGCTCGGGTTGCGTGTGTTTACCCGCTCGCCCTCACAAAGCAACCCAATATATCAAGTTGTCGGCTCGACTTTACCGTGAGCCGCAAGATGTTGCTACACGAGCCGCTGTTTGTCAAGTTGCGACGCCCTTACACAGCATTGTTCGCCTGAAAACCGTATAATACTAGCAAACATTAATCATAGTGTCACTATATTTTATTCATATTTTATCCGATACGTAAGTATTGAAAACGGACAATATTGTGACAAATTTAACGTTCATTCAATTTCTAGTAGGTCTTGTAACTTGGGTGTTTCCATAAGAGTAGCTCAATATAGCCACCTGCTCCACTACCAATTCAGTTGGATTGGAAATGAAATAAAAGTGTACAAATCACGCGTGAAATTGAGTTCAACTCGATGCTGAAGTCATTGTTCGCTTGGGAAGCTGGCTGCCACTCCGACGGCCGACATATCACTGGAATCCCGGAGGCCCAGCCTCGAACAACTTTTCTTCTCACCGTAACATGTTTTCGAAACCTATTTCAAATGGTGGCGTCTAGATATTCTTCAAACCATTCAGTAAGCACATTCGGAAAGTTAACAATGTAAATCTTCGAATGGTTTGGGAAGTGTGTTGTTTGCATGACACCCAAGTTGTGTAAAAAAGCTAGGGAGGATACATAACTCAAACGGTAGGATTCTGGAGTAGTCGGTGGGCGGGCTGGATGTACAAAGTTTCATGTTTTCAGCCCGGACGGCGCCCTCGGGACTCATTTATCTGCCAACACAAGGGAAAGAGATAATTAATTGAAATTATGCTGTCAGCTTTATGTAATAAGCACACGTCTGCAAGTCTAAATTATTTTCAAGACTCAATATAAGTGAATGTCTCAAAGCTCGCGTACGCTCCGCGCTCATTTGTTTGAGCTACGGCTACCAGTAACGAGAGGGATCGTTTGAAATGCAGAATGTGTTAGTTACATGAGCTAAATCTTTTGTGACAAAGGTCGGTGTATGAGCTCTAGGAGGCGCAGGCGTCACGCTTCAATGTACGCGAGCACATACATTACATTAGCATCAACGAGATTGCATTCCCGTTGTAAATGGAGGCAATATCGAAGTGACGGCAGGTCGTAGTGCAGCCGCGCTTCCTCGCAGGGCGCCGGGTCATTTCCATATTATTCGTGACACGTCCGGTTATGTAAATGAGCCCCGTGCCGAGTGCCGACGCCGCTGCCGATGCCGGCCCGCTTGCCAGTTCGCACGCTGCTCTATCCACACCCGGGCCTGAACACGTTCGTTCCACCTATCAATTCATTTGCCCTGTCAGGCCTTGTAAATATGTCTTTTCGGTAGAACAGTTTATTAATGAAATATTATCCTGCCCCGCATTTCTATTCAGCACGGATGCTTACAAAATAGAAGGACAAAAGCCCTAAATACAATACCGGTTAGCTGATGTCAATTTATGGTAGTCGTCGATTTATATATTTGTCTGGCTTTCGTCCTTGCTCTTTGAAATATCTGTCTAGAAGCAAGTTAGTATACATAGATTCAATAGTAGTTCCTCTAATTTAGAATCGGAATATTGTTTGCTAATACAGTTTGATTTGAAACTGAAAACAGTTTCATCACTACAATTCCGATAATCTAGCTATTAAGCCGTTTGCGGTTTTGCTCCGTCCATAAAACCTCAAATTAAAGCTATTACAGTGTCCAATTAAAACATAACCACAGCTGTATATCAATTCGGGTGCTCTTCCACATAAAGATTAGGTATAATAATTGAAAAGAGAGCCTCGAGCAACACCTGAGCAGGGTTTCGTTGGGCATGTGGATCAAGGGCTTGATTTAAAAAACGGTAGGAACTTTTGGACACGGCTCACATTGTCAGAAGAAAAATATTTAAAAATTATAATTTAGTTGAAAGCATTGTTACGTCGCTGCTGAGCAAGGCGACACCGTTGTCGTGTCCATTCATCGTGTCTTTTATTATTTCTGTAATGATAGGTCGTGGACACGCACTACTAATTACTACACTTCGTAGTAAATTATAGTATTCACCTATTGAATTTTAATTACATACATAGTACGCGACTTACTTAACGTGTCATAAGAAAACATAACATACACGAGATTTATTTCATTACTAAGTAGTTGTGCCCGCGACTGCAGAAAATATTAATGTGTTGTTTCATTATTATTTTTTAATTTATTTAAATAAAAGTACCAAAGTTACCCTTATAAAGTCCCGTCAAAATCAACCAGTTCTGATATCAGGCAAAACTAACAGACAAACTGACTTAGTTTTTTTTTTCAATAAGTTACATGAAACATACATTAATGTGCATTTAGTAATAATCTGTTAGTTTGAAATTACAAACAGAAAATTTAAATTGATTTATCTGCATGAGTAAAAAACACCAAAAAACTATCCATAAAGTTTTATGGTCATACAGTCAATAAGCCTTAAAGATACATTTTGCTGCTACTCGGTATCTGCTACTGCAAGCGTGCACATCTTCCGAGCCATAAAACACCCCAACGTTTTATTGCAGCAGGAAAGTCTGTTATGTTTGCAAAGATTTAAAAGCATACAACAGAGTTTAGGACGATTTTGTATCTGCAAAAGCATTTAACGTAGCATTAAGCAGCTATTGTATTAATACTAAACTATTGTAGGTACACTATCTATAATTACTCGCTTTTATTCATTAGTAGAACACAAACGAGTACCCGAACGTTAATTAACTCAAAGGTTGGCTTTCAGTGGTTACAAAACCATGCGATAATACCCTTTACTAGCAGGTACGTTTACCAGATAATACCTTTATCCTGATTCCACGTCCGTCTAATCAACTCAAATTACTAGAAAAGAAATTGAACAAAAATGCTTCCTTTTGAAGTGAAACTCTGTAATCCTAGCTACTTTCGAATTGCTATCACGTTTAGATTTTTATTATTATGGGTTTATTTATAAACAGCTTTGTTTTTGGTGTCCGTGTTCTACCTAATGGTTATTTAACCATCTGATTAACTCTTTATAATGAAATATGTATGTTGTTAATATTTTACAATAAACGAATTAAGTGGGTTAAAATGTTTGGCATTTAAACACTAATTGACATTTGTGGGGAATTATGTCGCATTGTTTTGTTTCTGCTTATAATTATAACAGTATATAACTGACATAGTACGTTACGTAAAATAAGTGAGTGTAGTTAAAAACGTTTAATGAAGTATCATCCTATTAAGTTTCCAGTGGTCTTATTTCTTTGAAACGTGATAGCATAATTTTTATACAATTAGACCATCGTCTCATATACAAAAGATGCCTGAAAATTGCCGTAGTGCCGAAGTCAAATAAAACGTAGTCCCAGTAGACGCGGCCGGGCCCACTAAAGCGAAGCTCCCGTTTACCTCGGAATCTTTAATGGCGCACTCACTTTAATTAAATTACTGATCGAGCAATGGAGAAGTGCACAAGAACCTTCAAAGAGCTGCTGCGGAAGAGGAGCTCTGATCACGAACATCGATTTACAAGAGTTCTTTAAAAAATCATGCTATTCGTTCAAACGGAGTTCAGAGCATTATTGGGTCGATAGAGAGGCCTTTACTCCGATGTAGTTTTAAAGTAGGCAATTTCCGTTTGCTGTTATGTCAACTCAGCAAACGCAGTAGGTACTAAGGTACCTGCTAAAGTGGTATGAAAGAGTTGGTTTCTTTGATATAAATTGGTGATAACAAATCCCTAACATTATCGTCTCTAATAAACTTGGCAGTCGTGTGTGAAACGCCGAATATCTGGGTTGGAATAAATCGCTCACAATCGCAGAGCTTACTCCTCATGCCAACGAGCGAACAAATTAATTGAATGTAATCGTGAACACTGCGTGCTTTAAAACGTAAATGATCTTCTAAAGCGTTTTGAATGCTTTCAGTGAGTGTTCTTGCTCGTTTGTAGCTTGATTTACTCATTAATTTTCTTGTTATACACGGATAACGGTTTTGTGTTGAACATCCATCATTTAGGCGTCGTATGATTTTGATACTGAATTTTCTTACTGAAGTTTTCTGATCTCTTAGAAGAACGATCATGAACAAAAAGAAAATCGAATAGGTAATCTTGTGCTTAGAATTACACACATGTGTGATAAATGGATTTAATTACATTAAAACCTTTCAGAGTCTGTAATGTCAGATAAGATAATAATTATTAAAGTAGCAGAGGGGGAGGTTTATAGGCTGTCTGGAAATATTCGTTTATGCAGTGATAGTGATCACGTTACGTGGCATTAAAGGTTTTGAATTCAAGGGATTCCCAGCCACAGGGGTGCAGTCAGTCGTGTTCCTGTGGCTCCCGGACACGCCCTACGCTTGTTGCAATTAACTCGGGTGCATTTTATTATGCAAACAATTACCTACACTTTGGTTTAGGTAATTGTTTGCATATGGTAATGCTAACAATTGAAGGATTACTCAAATTTTAATAATAAAGTGTTGTTATCGTAACAAATGACACCCGTCACAATTCCTAAACAATTGGTTGATTGTAATGCGTCCACATTTAAATTGAGATTCAATGGATCGTCGAACAAAATGATCATTACTTCCAATTGAGCCAATAACTGTAGTGTAATCAATCAATAAGATGTTTTGCTACATGTTTTATAATTCGTAGCAAGACGCCATGGCTGCTCCACAATAAATATGTAGGCGAATGAAACGAGCATACAGGTCCAATTATATTTAAAAAAAATATTTCTTTTTCAATTTATCACGTTAATATAATATATGGATACTTATCACGTGTATAAAGTTTAGCTAGCTTTAACCCAATATTACTGTTCATTATTAGAGGTGAAACATGAAATCATTTATGGTTAAGGTAGTAAACATTTCGGTCAGTGGCATTCAACAAAAGTTGGGGATGTAGGAACAAGTTTTCCACGGTGAATATGCGGCCGAGTGACAAAGAAACAAAACATAGGGTGTCTGAAGAAACTCATGCACAGACAATAACTGTGAGAGCAAAGAGAGTGTATCAGCATCTTGCTTTGTGACACACAACCTCATGCACTTACTTAGCTCTGCTGCTAATGTATCAATCCTGCTGATGGACAACTTTGAGATTGCGACTCGCGAGGGATATGCTAACATATACCTCGCGAGTCGCAATCTCAAAATTATCCCACCTAAACCCACCTTGTGAAATGTAACTTTAAATCCCGTTGCTTCAGTTTTAAAGAACTTTATTGATTGGAATAGTTTGTCAAGAAATAAAAGGTTAACTTGTCTGTTATGTAAGATTTACGAAATAATTTTGCTTTATTTGATAGATACAATAAAGCCACATTCGTTCCACATCGATCAGGATATTTACTGGTGTTTTCGGTTTACTGCGGCGTTTATTTTACACAAATATTTCAAATAAATGGATTCTCGTAACGAGGCGAAAGGGATTCTCTAAGGACTTCCTCTCTGTTGTTAAATCCGTAGAGTTTACACAAATCTCACGTTCGGTATAGGCGCGGCTGTTAACGCTTGTTAAAATATTTCTCTTTATTTCCATAATGCTATTTCAATCCTTTCATTCGTGTCATGCATTGATTTTATAGAACGTGTTTTATTTTATGTATTGTACAATTTTCAAAAATAAGAGTCCATAAGTTACATTACACAAATGTTCCCAAGCTTTCAAAAATGCAAATCACTGTCGATATTCAATAGATACCTATGTAATAAAATAATCATGAATAATCGGGTTCTTCATAAGCCACTTGTCTCATTGTGATACGTATGGGCATGCAATGCATAGAGTGAGTGACGCTTCCCCGCTGCGTCGGCGGCGCACGCACAGCGGGAGGGCGCGTTACTTACTGCAATTGGTCACGATTACAATTTCACTGACCGTATAAACCCTAATTTAAAATAATATAGATGACATTTTATGTAACGCGCGAGTCGTTTCCGTCAAATGTAATGACATTACTGTCGTTTCTTTTCACGAAAACGACTCGCGCGAATGCCTTTCTATATAATCTACTCATCGAACAACGATATTTCTTAACAACAATATCAAAAGAATTCATCCCATAAATTTATCGGTTCTGGACGGAACAGTTAATCCATGGGTCGGAGTAGTTTATCACAGTTCATGGTAATTTTGTAAGCTGATATCGTATCTGGCAACAAAATTGTCGCTACTTATGCTGAACACAGCTATGACCCCATTCCTGATACATAAAGTTGCTGTACTTTAAATAGGTTACCTGTTGTTGCCGCTACCATGTTTTTAAATGTTTACAGCAAAATTTCTGGTAAAATTAATTCTAGAGCTTTGTAGATACTCGTAAATTTTGTTTCTAACACAAAAGGTCGACGGACTATTTATTATATTTCGTCTTTTTGTTGTTAAAATAACTTTTTTCAATGTAAGGTTTTTTTCTTTGATGATAAAGTTATAATTAAAAACAAATTGTAAATATTATCGAGTATTTTCATGTGTTTCAATAAAGTATTTTTTAGGAGAATTGCTATCATAACACAACTAATCCTGTTACGAAGGTTTTATTTATAATTAAATTTCATTATCTACACATTGGCGTGGGAATATCCTAAAGCTAAAAAAATTAAAAGACAGCCTTTGAAGCAATGCTTGTCAAATCGATTTATTGCACTGTATGGAAGAAGCTCTCGTTGTTGTGACTGCTCTCATACTAAACTGCTTCAAAATTCTTGGACTTTTTAAATATCTCTAAGCTGTCTAGTACACACGCCATAGCTAATTAGCTGCTAGAATGTCTAACCAAATAATTATATTATTAACTAGCGGCCATCCGCGACTTCGTTCGCGTGTAGTTAGTTATTATGCTCGGCTCCTATTGGTCACAGCATAATGTTATATGGCCTAAAGCCTTCCTGGGTTAATAGGCTATCAAACGCAAAAATAATTTTTCAAATCGGACCAGTGGTTCCTGAGATTACTGCGTTCAAACAAACAAACTCTTCGGCTTTATATCGATGCTGGAAAGCGATTTTGTCGTATCTGGAAAAAAGCAATTTTGTTTTTAAGCTATTGCATAGCTTCTATCGCGGGCCTTGAGCGCGGCGACCGAATCCAGAAATTCCGTAACGAAAAAACCTCACGCTCCCCACTCCGACGGGCACGGAGGTGTGGCTTGAAGGCCGTACATCGTCTAACGTCGTTTCAGTTCGGAAGTCTTCGGCACGGTATGTTTGTGTGCGTGCGACTACATCTTTTGAAAACAATTTATAGATTTTCAAAAAGAGCATGCATATTGCAGGGCGCGAACTCAGTTCTACACACTTGCCATGTTACTGATAGTCGCGATGTGCTAAACTTGCGATTAATTTTCTCTCTGAAATAGGTCTTCTATAGAGATATGTCATAGACGTCATCGACGTTGTCATGGCTACCTTAAAAACTTTTCATATAATTAATTATTAAGTACTTTTATTCAAATTAATTTAGTAGTGTTTTTATAAAATAGCTTTTTTTTTTAACGGAAAAGCTAAGATGAATGTCACGCTAATTTTTCATTGGACTTTTAAATTATTTATAGTGTTGTTTACTAAATAAAAGCGCGTGATTTTATAGAGTAAAAAGTGCTCACGCGGCCGTTTTTTCAACGGTGATTGGCGATATCCGCCATTATTGTGAAATATTTTTTTAAAGAATTTCTATAATTTGTTACACGTGTTATTGGCAAAATTGTGGTATCTATCCACAGGGACCAGATCAAGAGTTGAAGTTGAAGTTTTTATTAAATAAAATATTACAGAAAGATGTCGGTGAACAATGTTAATACGAGTACATTTAAGTGTACGAGTTGTAATATTGTTATCTCCGAAACGAAACAACGAAAGTTTAATAAAAATATGCTCGTCGGCTTTTTCTGAGGAGGACATTGATGAGGCAAAAAAGTTATTGTTTGTTTCTATGAAGACAAGACAAAAACATGTATTGAGGCATAAGAACAAAAAGCAGAAAGACCTAAAATATACTATTACGGTGTTTAAAATCACGGATCCCGAACAGTCCCAGTTTTTGTGGCATATGACCTTCACAAATTGCTACCAGTTTGCTTTGACTACGTAGAACGTACGTAAAGAAGTTGATGAAGGATTTATTAATTCTACGGTCAGATGTTAACGCAATCAGAAGTTATTATGTTACTAAAGATCAGCTCGAAAATATTAAATTGATAACAAATAATTCGACACCGACGCCGTTCATCATCAACAACCTTTTTATCGTCCCACTGCTGGGCACAGATCTCCTCTCATACAGAGAAGGATTGAGCGTAATCACCACGCTTGCTCAATGCGGGTTGGCGATTTCAGACTTATAAAGCCCAGGTTTCCACAAGATGTTTTCCTTCGCCTTCAGTCATTGGTGTCCAAGATATACTTAGAAAGTAGATATACCTAACTTTAGAAAAGTTACATTGGTACTTGCCTGACCTGGAATCGAACCCGCGCACTCATACTTGAGAGGCTGGTGTTTTAACCACTAGGCCACCACGACAAAACAGTGGGGTATATTGAAAAAGAACCTCGGAGTATTTGAGTATATTTCGTGGTGCTCCCTGTGCGCCGTTTCCGAGTCAACGAAATACCAGTTGGTGGAGTCATAAGGATACTATAGCTGTCTTGCCTGCCCCTCAGTGCCCGGCCGGTCTTGCGATTGCACCGAAACAGCACACAACGACAGAGATTATAAGTAATAGCATAGACAGACCTTACGGAGGAATTGCCCTATTGTAGAGGAAGTCCGCTTTCTCAAAGGTATCAGTGTTTTTATTTATGTAATAAAAGAAAATTTTGTTTTCTTATCGGTCACCACGCTCAAAAAGTGTACCTTGAATTAATATCAAAGAAAAAGAAATACTGCATAAATAAAATAAATAAATAATTATAATTGCATAAATTGATACAAAATGCTATGCAATAGCTTTACCGCGGCAGTCCCCGAGTGCCACACGTCTTTTTATTGCATAATTGAATTCAGGAAAAAGATAAAAGAAAAAAAAGTCGGATCATAAAAAGAAACATATTAGGAATATGTTGATCAGGCTGTCCGATGCAGTATTTTTTTCAGAATTCAATAATGCAATAAAAGAAAAATGTCTTTCTTCGAGATACGACAAAATCCCTTTCCAGCGTCGATATGTATATATATTAGTATCATCATCATCAGCCTTTACTAATCCACTGCTGGACATAGGCCTCCTCCATGGCACGCCAACAAGCCGAAGCGCAAGCAGCTCGATCCTGAGAAGTTCTCCGCCATCCACCACTACCAGCCACCTTTTTAATGTCGTCGCTCCATCTCGACCAAGGGCGTCCTATGTTACGTTTGCCGAGACTCGGCCTCCACTCGAGGACTCGTTTACCCCAACGGTTTTCGGTCCTGCGGCATATGTGACCAACCCATTGTCACTTCAGCTTGCTAATCCTCTCAGCTATGTCAGTGACTCTGGTCCTCTGTCGGATCACCTGATTTCTGATGCGGTCCTTCAGAGAGACGTCCAACATAGCCCGCTCTATAGCTCGCTGAGCGGCTTTAAACTTATGGACTAGTCTGACCGTTAGCGTCCACGTCTCGGCCCCGTAAGTCATGACGGGTAGGATATGTATTAGTATAGATATTATTATATGTGTACGATTTTTAATACTTTCATGATGTAGCGTTAACCTACACAAATGTACGCCTAGATACACAACACAATACTTACCAATCGATTTAGTTACCATTCATTATATTTGTACTGTGCAACAAACTACTAATTGATGCCTAAAACAAAAGCCGGAGT
Source organism: Sesamia inferens (assembly GCA_037179545.1). Lineage (NCBI taxonomy): Eukaryota > Metazoa > Arthropoda > Insecta > Lepidoptera > Noctuidae > Sesamia > Sesamia inferens. The sequence continues at coordinate 20,609,871 of CM073931.1, forward strand.
AAAACTGCCATACTGTCGAAATACTTTGGTCAGCGATGGCCGAAGTTAAATTGGTTGGCCAGGATACAGAATTAAGTTATATACCTGAGCCTTGCGGTGCCCAACCTGGCACACAGTGCACGCCAGCTTGTTGGCAAATTGGCAATTTTAAGCCATTGCATGTTCCTTAAGCATTAAATTTTCTCCTTAATTGAAAGCAGCTTTTTGGCTTAAATTGGTTAAACCACGTTACGACAAACTGCGTCTTGTAGTTAGATAATGTTCATTAGTTTTCCTAACTCATCGTATAAATATGTCACTTAAACAACGTCCCAGTAATATTTAAAAAATATTATAAACAACATCAAACCTCCTTTGAACCGCCTGAGCTTTAAGTGACCATTTGTAATTCCAACCAGCGATAATTATTCAAATATCTTTAATATCACCTTTTCAACAAAATGTTGACAAATGAGGGATGCGCATACAAAGATCAAGGGTAGCTACCCTCCCTTTATTTGCATTTAGATGGGTGCGACAAGTTATTGTGGAGTGTGGGAGGCGGTCGGACGACCTCGGCGAGTGAGCCGACTCAGCCGAGTTACTGCCTGCCTTCCCCTACGACTAATTACCGACATTAACAGTAAACCAATGTAATTGCCAATTAAATCCAAAACTGTAAGCGTAATGCAGATAGGTAACGAGTAACGACATAACATCTACCTGTAAGAACATTTGCGCAATCAGTCTAATCCCTTTGAATGTTTTATGAGACTAATCTTATCGATAATTGAATAAATAAACATGTAAATATCTTGTAGAATGTGACTATGCAGCCAACTTTACAAGCCATTAAGCCCATTTGCCTAATACCTGTTCAATATGTTCTTTCGAATAAATAGTAATGCGTTGATAATTTCGTAACGACACGATTCAATGAAGAGAAAACTTTCCAGAGTGTTTATCAAACAAAACAGCTGATGTAGCACATCATATCCAAACAGGTGGCTCGTAGTAAATCTTTGTCATCAAACATCGGATAAGGGTCTACCGTTAGGCGGCAGTGACAAGTATCTTCACACCCACCGCTCTGCCCGTACGTCGCGCGTCGGACAAACGAGCGCTTGGAAAATATGGAAATTTCTTAAAGCTTAGGAGTTAGGTACATAGTATGTTTTGATTACTGTTTCACGATCTGCTACAAACTATGCTGTATTATGTTTATGGCTAAACTGTCACTAACAGACTGAGAGTGTTGACAAGTTTCTACGCGTTAAATCACACACAAAGAGTCGGACACCTTATATGACCAAGTTCCTTGGAATATACAGTTACTTATATAAATCATTCTTAATTTGAGTGTAGGTACAAAAGTACGTCCATTCTACGCAGGCCTACGCAAGTTGTTCACAATGATTAGGAAAAGCGCATACAGCCGTCCGGTCCCACGGCACGACACTACAAGACGGATTGTAAACAAGACAAGAATGTGCGGGGGCGATTCATCTCCGGCTAGGGATTCACGACGATTAGTTGTTCCTTAAAGCAATAACCTGTGAAGTGGTTCCTGTTACTAATTGTACTTAATCCATTCTCCGGCAAGTACCCGACTACCCGCGAGGGATAATCCTGTCTTAGCTGTCGGTTGCTTGATGAATACATTTGCTTAGATTGAATTTATGAACGGCAATACCTATGAATAAATCTGGAAGATAATTTGACTATATTGGTTCAGTTATGCCCTCGAAGTTGTTGACAAGTACATATATAGGTACATATACCTGAGGCAGATAGTTCAACTAGGTAGGCCCAACATCTAAAAAGAGGAGTCTCGTCGAATCCAGCTCGGCTGGGCAGCAGCGTTTGGGAAGCTACGCTACATTTTCTAGTCGTCTAAGATACCACAGTGTCTCAAGATTAAAGTCTTTGACCAGTGTCAACACACACTGGCCAAAGACTTTAGTCTGACGGAGATGATATACGGAACTGAAACGTGGTCGCTCACAATAGGCCTAATACGAAGGCTTAAGGTCACACAAAGGGCGATGGAAAGAGCTACGCTCAGAGTTTCTTTGCGTGACGGAATCAGAAAAGAGGAGATCTACAGAAAAACCAAAGTCACTGACATAGCTCCTCTAAACGCTAAACTTAAGTGGCAGTGAGCAGGGGCACATTGCACGTAGAACCGATGGCTGATAAGAGGGCAGTAAAGTTCTGGAGTGACAGCCACGTACCGATAGACGCAGCGAGCGCAGAGAGGCCCCAAACAAGGGGGCGCGGATGACCTGGTGAATTTCTCGGGAAACCGATGTATGCGGGCAGCACTAGACCGGTTATTGTGGAAAGCCTTGGGGGAGGCCTTTATCCAACAGTAAACCTCTATAGGCTGAGAAAAAGGTTCAATTTCAGCAAATTTTCAGTGTGTAATTTGGTTCTAGAAATTGCTGTTAGCTATAAAGAAAAAAGTCTGACTCTTTACATCACCTAACTATGTAAACTATAAAATTTTCTTTTCTTTCTTTTACACCATTTATTTACAATAATCTCAACTTAGCGAGTTTTTATAAAATATGCTAGGGGTGAAAAAATAATGTGTTTCAAAAAGAAACAGGGTACCAAATGTTTATCAAACTTAATTTCCCTAGGTGCCTAGGTGTTGCACAACAAACATAAGTTTTTTTATGCTAGCTACAGCCGCTCTTGAATTATGTAGTGAGGCGTAAATTATCTCGAAGGAACATATTGCGCGTAGGAGCTTTTCATAGAAGCACACTTGAGGTCGAGTGCTCAAGAGGTTGACGTCCCTAGAATGTCTCGTCGAGTGTGCATGACGTGTATCGCGGTTAGAGTTATACATGCGAAAAGGGTTATTAACAATAAATAACAATACCACTAACAATCGAGAGTGGTTCAGCTCGACAAGGAGTAAGGTTCGAGTGGATGACGTCATTGAGGTCGGAAGAGTTGACTGCCTAAATAAAATTATGTATATGTTTGCTATCGCTGAATGAACCATAATTATTGGTATGCTCATACAACAACATTTGCGCAAACTTTTAAGATAACTATTCCAAAACAGAGGGTTTTCGAACTATCTGTATAATTTGTGATAAAGATAATGAGGTTATAAAATAATATTCCTAGCATAACCTATGCTTAAAATTTAAAAGATTTGGTGCTTATTCATTCATGATTCGTATGACTCATAAATTCAAGAACATATTTCTTACCTATGATTATACCTTTCACTAAGGTGTATCTTATAATTTACAAATAATTTGCATTACAACTTATTACCGTGTATGTAATTGTTTTTGCATAATATACCTGTCTACGTCGTCGTTGATGTCTCTGTCATGTCGGTTTGGAAGCCGACCCTGTGCTTGGGAAAAAGCTAGGCACATAGTGCATGTCTTATTACATTTTACATGAAAATTCAAAACTGAAACTATCGGTTCACAGCAGCTAATAAGACAAGGATTCGAATTCCAGTTGAGCAATCTTCAAATTCCAATCCGTGTACGAGACAGCTCTCGAACAAGAATAATGTCATGCGTAACTGTTCAGCCATTTGTTGATCACAGATATTAGTATTATTGCTGTAGTTGATATAGTCGCATTCCACAAGGAAGTCTATTTTAGACATTGTTAAATCACCATTCGTCCCGTTTCGTGAGTCAGGCGTAACATGTTCTGAGAAACTGTCGCCGGTAATACGTTATGTACGGTGTCGTCGGCGAGACGCGCATTCTTAATGCACATTTTTCCTTTATGCGACGGTACGCATGAAATCTAGTTGGCTCCTTAGCAATACATATTCCTTACTGCCATGATATGCAAATGTAAAATTGTTTTCGAAAAGCTTTACGCTTGCCCGAGAAGTAGTTTTGGCCTTCAGTAACACAATCATGTAGGCTATTCCTTACTAGTTTATTGTTAAAAAAATGTAAGTATCATCATCATCAACCTTTTTTATCGTCCCACTGCTGGGCACAGGTCTCCTCTCATACAGAGAAGGATTGAGCGTAATCACCACGCTTGCTCAATGCGGGTTGGCGATTTCAGACTTAAAGTTCAGGTTTCCTCAAGATGTTTTCCTTCACATTTTTTTTTTATCAGTCATTGATGTCCAAGATATACTTAGAAAGTACATATAATTTAGAAAAGTTACATTGGTACCTTGCCTGACCAGGAATCGAAACCGCACACTCATACACGATGAGGCTGGTGTTTTAACCACTAGTCCACTACGACTATTGATATCAACACCGAACCTACCTCGCTGTGAGACTACCTACAAAGTTTCATGTCAGACTAGTGTGCGCGAAAAAGTTGCTCCTCCCATGAAGCTACAGTGTCAATCCATCAAACTTACATCCGCGAATCAATACTCTCTCGTAAGAGTATGTTACATAAAAATGAATACAATGTTATTCGAAGTTACAAGTATGTTGTCGTAAAACCACAGACATCAGGGCCTGCACTCATGAATACTCGCTGTTGGCGGAAGCCGAATCTAATGTCGAGTTATTGATGGCACCTGATGTTGCTCGTTTTGAATACATGCGTTAGCGAATCTGAAATATACCTGCTCATATCGAACGAGAGAAAATTCCTTTGTTTTCCATATCTGTCACGTTCACTTCCTTGTGGTTATGGGGTGAAAGAACAGATGTATCGCTTTCAGGCTGTTTTTTCTTCACTTTGTGCTAATGTTTGGTGATTCTTTCTTCCTGTAGGTGCTTGTATTATTTACATTTAATTATTTTTTTTATCTAATGTGTTTTTACTTCATTTCGGGATATATCACCATGTCTTTAAAGTACACACCTACAAGTTATATGCTTTGTTATAGGGAGTTGAAGTATAGAAGAAAATGCAATAGGTATCGGTATAACAAGAACCCACTACAACTCTCCAGTCACAACATATCGTTGAGTTGATTGTATTATTTTGATACCCGTACAACAGATTGAATTCAGTGACATACATATGTATGCATACTCAGGCTGTAACAGTGATACGTACTGCGGATTCACTGTGAAATTGAAAAAGGCAAACAATTTATTTAGCAGGCCACCCTTGCCCGTCCGTTGAGGGTACGCCATTATTTTTTACGCCGCTTCCTTTACCTCAATTTTTCCCAGTTTATTGTCGTTTTATACAAATTTTAGGAGCTATTCGATTCGGTTTAGCCTAACGAATATTTGTTTTATGAAGAGATCTAACCAAAATATATCTGCGGTTAGGTTTTATGGCTTGCTGAAAGCAAACATTAGGCCCAAGTTTTAAAACGACGTTGTACGTCATGGCGCGTCCTCTCATATTTTCAAATGCTTTTAAAATGAGTTTTCCTTAAAAGAAACCATATTTTTCTCTATATAATTTCTACATATTTTTGTCCTTAACTGAGGAGAAAGCAGAACAAGTAAGTAAATCAACAGTAACGATCCCTCGGAGCCACGACCGTCGTATCCAATAATGTATAGGATCGGAAGATTGCAGTGGTGACAAGGTGGTAATCCATCGCCGAGAACCATTAACCAACCCATTTCGTTCGGTTCACTTTTACGACTTTAACTGAAGATAAGCAGTTGATACGTTTTACGTACCTACCTACTCTCATGTATATCTCAGTCAACATAGAACTCTAATAAGAATCGAACTTGCAATATTGAAAAGATTCAAATGAATAAGATTTATCACAAACAGTACTAGCATTATTTTAAACAAATCACAAAATTATAAATTTATATAATAAAATATTAAATATTTAATATATTAGAAAAAAAACATTAGACTTGCGGCCGCCCGAGACTTCGTTCGCGTGAAGTTAGTTATTTGAAAATTTTATTTTAACCCCAAAAAAGTCAATTTCTATAGATACATTATTACACTTCTAGATAATATTATATAGCATAGATTTTAATATTATATAGCCTGAATTCTTTCTGGATTAATGGGCTATTCAACGCTAAATAATTTTTCAAATTGATTCAGTAGTTCCTGAGATTAGCGCGTTCTAACAAAAAAACAAACTCTTCAGTTTTATATAGCTATTAAATATTGATTAGATCAGTACGCAACCGTACAAAATTTCAATAGAATCAATGAAAACAAACGTTAGTAAACACGAAACGCGCTTGCTAATCAACTTCCAATATATGTGTCAACAAACAATGTTTAGACATACCAACACACACGTGAACGTCCCAGCATCGGATCTGTGATAGATCCGATGCTGGGACGTCCACGTGTGTGTCTAAAAACTCGAATTAAATTCAAAGCAAAATCAAAAAGCGTTTACATCTCCACGCTGGCATGGATCATGTCAGTATGGATGGAGCTACAAGGTTCATGAATGATACTTGTGTAGAGAGTGTAAACCAAACACATTTTCTCTAACAAAAATAAGTTGTTATGCAGAAAGTCAAGTTAACTGTTGTGTTCATCGAAGCAGTAGATAGGAAAATATGATGCGATCATCAACTACTGGTCTGATAAATAGCATTAGGTACGTGTCAATGTACCAGTACGTGTATTGACTCTTAATTTTACATAGATACTCTGGATTTATTTGTTACACGGACAGCTTCCGTGGCGCAGCGGTAGCGAGCGGGGCCGCTGCGCAAGAAGGCACGGTTTCGATCCCCACGCAGTGTAAATATTTGTATGCATTAATATGAATGAAATGAGGAATGAGGAGATCCGCAGAAGAACGAGAGTAACCGACATAGCCCGAAGAATTGCAACACTAAAGTGGCAGGGACTGGACACATTGCCCGTAGGACCGATGCCCGATGGGGCCGACGGGTTCTCGAGTGGCGACCACGCACCGTAAGACGTAGCGTGGGTAGGCCCCCGACAAGGTGGACCGACGACCTGGTGAAGGTCGCGGGAAACCGCTGGATGCGGGAGGCGCAGGACCGGTCGTCATGGAGAACCTTGGGGGAGGCCTATGTCCAGCAGTGTACGTCTTTCGGCTGAAATGATGATGATGATTAATATGAATATTTGCACTGGACTGGTCGTGCCTCTGAAAGCACGTTTAGCCGTTGGTCTCTTTTGCCATACGAACATCTAGTGACAGTCGTTACGGGTTGTTGGAGCCCTCAAAAGTTCAACAATTGGTCTAATTGCAATGCTTCGATATCGCCTTCGGCTTGTGGAGGTCAGGCGGCAGTCGCTTCACGGAAAATATCGAAGTTTAGCCAAATTCAGCAGTTAGACTGGTAAAGCGGACCCCTCGACTGCAAAGCTGAAAAAGCTTCGGAAGCTACTGGGATTAAGGGTCAAGGTTGATTGGGAATACATATTTGGCAGTTTGGAGTAACTTGACCTGCTACGTTCGGCCGTACAGATTCTCCTTCATTTTTGTTTTTGTATGCTGTGTCTATCGCATCATATACACCATGCATGTGTCCAGCTTGTATTATTAGGTTAAACGGTACAAAAATTGTAGTAAGGCCGATAAATAAATAAATAGTAATCTATCACTAATTGCACCTCATTGTTCTTAAATAATTAATCCTGATTGGCTACTCTTTTATACTCTCACCGATTGAAGTTCAATCGATGGTCATTAATTTGTATCTAATGCGCCCTATTGTGCAAAGACTACAGTCGTAGCTATGCTGGGTAATCACATATTATTACAACGTAATGAGAGAGAATATGTAAAGCAGTGGTGGCCAGGGATAATGGCTCCGACTTACGACTTACTATGCGCATTCGAACTTAGTCAGGCACTTATTTTGTGTAAATAATTTCATCACCACTGCTCTCAAAGTGGGTAAGGAAAATACCGCCAACAACCAACATAACCTACCTACAGCAAAAATTGGAACACGTGCGACTTCTATCAACCCACACTGGACCCGCGGGATGGATTACGAACCTCTCTCACAAAGAGGAGAGCTGTGTAAATGCAGTGCGAAAATTATAAACTGATTATACAACATAATGGTACTTAGTATATGGTATGGTATAATACTATGGTAGTTAGTTATTATGTAGAGTAATGGTGATTTCATAGAAAGTGTGTGACGACGAAAACCATCAAGCAAGGATGACATGGATGAATACCGCTTTCATTACCTAAAGTTCAGCACCCATTGTTAGGACATCGATGGCTATACAATTATACATACTGTAGTATGTAGCCGATACTACGACTAATTTAGGAGAACATGGTGTTATTGTTATCCTATGAAAATTGATCGTGATGTAAAATATCTGAGGTTTAGACGCAATCGGAAAACGTAAAGCACCTATCTGTACAACTAGGAGGGAGCACACTTGAATATCTAAATATAATATAATTAAGTAGGTACGTATCTGATATTATGCATTGTGACAAAAAAAAATTAATTAAAACTATGTTTAAATGTTTATTTAAAAACTCACCGAAATTGGAATGAGAGAGACATTTAGATTGTTGGTTTAGGATTCGCAATTGAATTTGAAAATAATCAAATATTTGTGTTATTAGGTATTCGTTTATAATACTTTACTTGCACTCTTTTTTAATTGAGAAATTCAAACAAGTGTTACCTCTCGCAAAAAGGTTAATGTCATAGGTAATTGCTAAGTATTTCACATTAAAACAAAGCACGTATTTAAACAATCATTCAGTTAATTTCTCCTATTCAGTAGGCTACATTACACCCTTTACATTTTAAAACCCGAAAACAATCGATATTTTTGCACCGATCTCCGCTCGGGCGCGCTAAGCTAAGCATCTCGCTTAAAATATTCCGAAACCACGCAGAACCTATGACGTCAAGTACCCTTTATCCCAAAGGCTTAGCAGGATAAGAGCTACGAGGGTATAACCCAGTTGACTTTTTAACGAGACAAACGCATGTTTAATAAATGAATTAACTGAAAATGGAAATGCGGTGTTTATGTAAAAGCAGCGGTTTGCGTTTACGTCAAAGAGCTGTTTATTGGCAACACAGCGTGACAAGGGAACAAATATTTACCTTTAATGGAGTCCGACACATGGCTGCATCCGTGCTCGCTTTATTACCCCTCAATGAGGCTTTATCTAGCATACGTTCACATGCGTTCACACGGCTTTCGTAAAGTATCAGGCAGCGCGGTTGTTGTGTTAATTTTGAAAATGTACGGTGTAATGAATGCGCCGTACGTTATATTAATAACTAACACAATGCTTTTGGGGCATGTAGTAGCTTCATTAAAAGGTTGTTCGGATTTTCCAACGCAATATTATATGCATATAGATATGTAGCATGGATTTGTCAGTGCTTTTCGTGAAATCATCCGTGGTTTTCCACGCAGGACGAAAAATCCAACAATCTACAAACAATGAGGATAATAAATAATAAATTAGCAATAACAAATATTAGTATATAGACTTAAACGAACTAACATAAGAAACTTTTCTCCCCAAACTAGCTATTCAACCATGGTGTTTTCACTTTGCAACAATGTGGAATGTGAAAACACCATGATTGAATAGCTAGTTTTCTCAAACTTGACAATCAACAAAGCCATGCCTGTTTGGCATTTGAAAACGAGAAATTATCATATCTCGCCGGAAAGAAAACGCAAACATATACATATAAGTACTGTCAGTGGAGGTAGGTATAGCCGGTAAAAGTTCGAGAAAACTCTTCAATACGTAAGAAAAACATACGAAAATATCACACGTAGACTCCATTATCTTATAGTCTTAAAAGCTCTATAGAAACCAGATAGGTACATAAATATGACTTTATCTAATAATACCTACTGAGTTCGGGGAATGATAAAGATTCAGTACCTTATTATGTAGGCATGTAACATTTCACCCAAAAAGTTAGACGAAATATATCGGCCTATCGACTCTGTAAAAAATTCACCATGAAAAGTCAGGTGAAGTGAACTTAGGATAATCTGTCAATAGTGTCAAGCGAAGCACTCCAACTAATGCTAACATTGGTCCTACGGACACATTGCCGATGCCCGATGGGACCGACGGCTTCTCGAGTGGCGACCATGCACCGGGAGACACAGCGTGGGTAGGCCCCCGACAAGGTGGATCGACGACCTGGTGAAGGTCGTGGTAAGCCGCTGGATGCGGGAGGCGCAGGACCGGTCGTTGTGGAGATCCTTGGCGGAGGCCTATTTCCAGCAGTGGACGTTTTTTGGCTGAAATGATGATGAATGCTAGTATTGTCGCTTACGATAGCTCGCTCCACGCTTACGTGTTGGTGAATGTCTACCTCTTTTTTGAATGCAGGGCTTTGGCGGGAAAGTCAAGCTGAGAGTCACGCTCATTTTTCATTGGACTTATAAAATTATTTATACTGCTGTTTACTAAATAAAAGTGCGTGATTTATGTAGTAAAAAGTGCATTCAGTAAATAATTCATAAAGAACAGTGAAATATCGCAGCATAGTGTCCACATCATGACTTTGTCTCAAACCTCCATCGTAAAACGGGCCACGCGGCCGTCTTTTTCGACATGAACAACTCATTACATGACATTGGCTAAATGCACAAACCGTTCGCACGGTTTGTGCCTTAAGAAAGAAAGAATACCTTTTTTTTCCCAACTTTATCAAACCACACTCTATATTTCCGCTATGGAAAATGATAAAAAAGAAAATATAAAGGTATTCGCGCGCAGTCGAGTATTTCAACTCTATCTTACATCTATGGTTCGGGTAGAGGCAGTAGTAACAATAAAAATAAAAGCTGGATATTTTGTGAAAATTATGTATATTACATGAATATGTATATTAAGTAGGAGTTATTGAAAGGTCAGTGTAATAAAGACGGCTGGGAGGGGAGGGGGTAGACGCGTGGAACATAGCCATATCTAAGGATTTAGTTTTGTGGCAGTTATTACACTCGCTACGTGTCCCCTTCTCCCCCGTGCCCCCATGTGGCCCTTGCCCCCTGTCTCCTGCCAACGCTGCCCACAATCGAGGGTGCGATCGGAAAAAGCGATATCAATTCACGAAATTTCTTTTTTTGTTGCGAATGCGTCGGGGAAAATTAAAATGTATGGAAACGCGTACATTCGAACAGTAACGGCTATTAAAAATATTGATTGTTATTATTAAGCAAATGGATTGTCAGCAATCCTTATTGTTATTGTTCCACGGTAGGGACTGATTGAGTTAAACGGCTTATAGGTACACGATCGGTGAGAATTTTACAAAGATGGAGACATCTAACACCGATGGCGTGTTTGAAGAAGATTAGCATTTCAGATTTTATTTTTAAAAGCCCATCGAGATAGTGTATTTAATATTCATGAAGTAGGCACCCAGATCAATAACATCTGCTTAGGAATGTAAAAATCAATATGGCTTTGCATAATTGTCGTTCATTACGTCCCTAGCACCCAGCCTTGGTTAATTTGCACATATTTCGAATTCACAAAGAGGCAATAAAGTTAAAAAAATTACGTTGCATGCGAGTATGGTGGTACATATCTGAACCACCTTAATCGATCTGAATTTATCGATCCTTTCAGAACTTTTTGCCAGTTATTTATTGTTCTCAATAATTATATTTAAAAAACTGAAGTATTAGTCGGTTTTCGTTGCTGACGGTACCTAAAGTAACATTTTTCAACGAGGTGAAACTTGAAAGCTGTGCGAATTTTTATTTGTCCTAAGAGCGTCACGTGCTAAAGATTTTTATTATTCTTACTCCCCCTACTGGAGGGTTGTGGCGTATTCGAAACGGCAGGCAATTCCACTTGCCTACCGTTTCCTTGCAAATGAAGCAATAGTCTCCGTTCATAGGAAATTTCATGACAACCAATTAATACGTCTGCTGTTGTAACCAACTGCTTAGTTATCAGCACAAGCGTTTAATGAATGTTAATAAAATTGTTCGTTCTGATTGTTGAATAAGCTTGTATTATATACTCAATAGAGAAAACAGAAATTAAGGCATTAATTATTTCAGTGATCTACTGAAGATGAATATCTAAATTACAAATGTAGACGCAGTTCAAAACAAACCTCGCTAATATTCTATTTTAAAAAAACAAATCACACAATCACAATCACAAAGAAGCAAATAAACTTTCAAATACAATCTAAACCGAATAAGAACTCAATTATAAACGTAACAAAATATTTCTCTAAGAGACCAACAACGGAGAATCATAAATAGGGCGCGTAATGAATTCCGTGAAGAGCTCCGTAAGAGGAACGTGACACAAATCCTGGCTCAATAAACAAGATGAGTGACGAGGCCGTGACGTAGCCTGCGAGACGCGTGACGTGGGCCCCGAGCGAAGCCATCCCTCAAAGATACAACACCAACCACTCTCGCGTCCTTATACCTAATCTCCTTTATATTCCACGCTTACATATAAAATGTTTCTGTTATTACCGCCATATAACATTTTATGTATCCTCGCATAACCATCTCCCAGGTACCGAGCGTTACATTTTAAATTAAACAGACAAAACCTAAACCATTACCAAAGATCTCTTTAAAATACAGTCACAGAAACTGCAGTGCGATTAGGACATCATTACGTAAATACTAAAATCGAAGTAAGAACATCGATCTGTTTGTAAACACAAAACTAATGCAAGTGACGTCTCGCTGCAGGATAGAATGCGGTTGGCAAGGCGCCAATGTTGTGCTTCAACGCCCTTTTATCTCTCGTCAAAATTTCAAAAATAAAACACTTATTTAACATTGTACACGTGTTACGCATTCCTAAATCCATGACAAATGTTTAATCACGTTTTAAAAATAGTTCTCTTTCTTTTCAGGGACGGCGCTTGGCGTAGAAGTGCATTTCGAAAATAAGGATAGTGGATTTTTTCTAAAACACACGGCGAGATGGAGCGGTTCGGGTCCACCGCCGGAACCTATGGGCACGGCACTACCCGGCGCCCTGTTATCACTTGATCGGTTCACAGTATTACAAGGCTCTGCGCCAGCATCAGTGCGGGCTACGTACGGACCCTTCTCTACTAAACAGACGGTGCCAGCACGATATGCAGTTCCAGATCCTTTGGAACCACCTAGGAGAAATGCGTCTTTGATGGAATTGCAAGACGCTACTGCGCACAGACTCGATGTGTCTGCGCACCTAGTGTTTCGAGAACTCCCTCGCGATGCTCCCGTGCTACGTGTACTGTTCCACACAGGTGGGGAGGGTGGAGCAAGACGTGCCGCGACACGGCCACGTCGGGTGTGTATTACGTTACACGCGAGTTACGGAGCGCGAACATTAACCGCGACGTGTGGTCCTGAAGGCGAGGAAGGTGCTTGTCTCGCTGAATTAACGGTACCTGCAGCGTGGTGGCCTGCTGATGGAAAGGGCAAGAGACCACCAAGGACAGTGCGATTAGCTTACAGTGCAGCTGAAGCCGGCAGTGGAGAAACAGCCGAAGGAGCATGTGGGCGCGTGTCTGTGCAGCCTGCATGGCCCCTGGGTTCCGTCACGTTGGCTGGAGCTCGCGCTGGGTATAGAGAAGCTCGAGCCGGCGATGCTGCTCTCCTCCTACCCCGTGCACCACTGTATCCTCACTCTCGCCTGCATCTGCCTTTCGTAGTGCGGCGTGACACCAGCCATACAATTTCACATGTTGTCATCAGGTAAGTTCGTGTTTACTTTGTTCGTACACACGGCTGTACATCAAGCTATACATCAAGCTGTACATTTCCAGTTTTAGTTGACCTCGCTTTTTGGAAGGTTTTCCTGGAATCAGAAGTCAGCTTATAATGGTTATGTATAGCTTAACTTGTGCGTACATGTAACGCCTTGTTTTATCCTTTGAAAGTGCTCGTATTTTAGAACAAAAACTTGACAATGGTCATTAAAATTGTGATTAAACAATGTAGCCTCGATGCCACCCAGGTAGTGTCACACTTTCTGTAAGCCTGACATAGTGGTTTGTATACCCACACCGGGACAAAATCTGTCAACGTATGAGCCACTTCAAGTTAACGACGAACAACTTGCGCATCTCTGTGTTATGTCACGCTGACTAATATTTATTAGTACTCCGCCCAACTGAGACTGGTTTATTGCTTGTCAACCGCGATCTTCTATTTTGCGTGGGAAGTAAGGAACATGAAATAATTCATTCGATTTTGACAGTTATGTTTTTATTTCCACTACGAATGTAAATAAAAATTTGAAGTTGCCACTAACTAAATCTATTGTTCTGTCTTAACTTTTGCCAAGTTGTGAGTGGCACACCGCAGTGGTCGGGGGAGGTGCCAACAAAACAAGTTCATATGTACGCTGAAGTACCGAACAGGCGGTCGCATCTCACGGCTTAACTGCAAACTGTCGACCTCAAAGCGTCAATTAAAACTTTTCAGTCATTCTAGATTTTAACTGAATAACGACCTCTACAAAATCACCTCGTTTATTTGAAACACTTTATTTGAGGTCAAGCTTTAAACAATTAGCATATGAATAAGAGCCTAAGCCTAAGAGCAAACCTCTTAGTATATGAATAAGAGATGATATTTGTTTTTTGTAAAAACTACATTATGTTTGATACGTAAGAGGCTTTTCTGAACTTTTTAATTTATTTATGATTATATACTTAGTTTTATGTCTATAATAATGTTTTGCTTCGTCAACGAAAAAGATGGTATAAGTACCATCTTTTTCGTTGACTTATTTCTAATAACTTATTTATAATCTAATTTCTCGGTGGTAGGCCACATCGGCTGCCGGCAGAAGTTACCACCCACCAGACAAAGTCTTGCCGCCAAGCGATTCGTCGTGTTCTGGCATGATGTCTGATGAAGCCGTACGAAGGACGGGTCTGAGCAGTTGTGTTGCGATGTGTGCCGGGTACGATGCGCCAAGTGATGTTGTGTCGGGAGTTTGGTCGAGGAGGGTCTCCACATCAATCTCCCTCTGGTGCAGCATCGTTGGTCGTGTTGTTGGGTTTAACATTGCACCACCTCGCTCAACTGCCGTCTTCCTTCCTATTCACTCAGTTTTTTAAGTGAATGGGTTTAATAAACTAGCGCGCTTTACCGTCAACGATTGTATCACTGCTTACCATCAGGCGGGATTGCAGTCAAGTGCTAGTTTATAATTAATAAAAAAAACTTATTAAGTAACATCAGCGACATATTTACAAGAGCAATCACGAGTATTCAATTTTGAATAAATACATCACTTAGATGAAAAAACGCTATTTGTGAAAATAGATTAATACACGCTCTTTGTGAAAATTCTGGAATCTTTCTGAAAAGAAATATTAACACCTTAATAGTAATTTCTTTGTTACATTTGAAAAGAACTTGTTGTCAGACGATAATTGAGTTTTTATAGTGGTTTAGTTGACCTGTGCATTAAACATTTTACGAACTGAGTTCATATTGCTTAAAGATAAGCGGTTCTCTGACTACCAAGTGAGGATAAGTCTTATTTGAAGTAGAAAAGATCTCCGTACAATTTGCCAAACTCTAATATTGAGTTACGGCATTCTCTTAGCTCCTTTTTATTCCTCCTAACTGTAATATACCACCACTGCACTAAACCATTTCAGAACGAAAATTCTAAGAACACTGCGCAAATATTGATGTATGATCACAAAGTTATAACAAATGCTGCTATATTCAGCCATGAATATTACAGTCCTTTTCAACATCGCCAATACAATTTTGTAGATTGGATTATGGTAGTTTCAAATCCACGATGATATTAAACGGAATAGGAGATGAATTGTATTGTTTTTGAACTCATAACTAAGAAATTCTGTTAGGTATTCCAATCCAATGTATAACATAACTGATTCAACGACGATAAGCTATCTTCATAGACAATATTAATTAGCTACATTAAAATTTATCGATATTAATCAGTCACACTTAAAGCTCACTGAGTCTGTAATAAACTCATCATGATACAGGATGTCCAGGAATTAATGGATAACCTTAAAAGGGGTTTTAGTACAATTAACGACTATTCAGAATAAAATAGAAATAAAATAATCCAAATATCTAGTACCTGATAATTGGAGATTAATGAAAAATAACATTTGAACATTAATAACACCTTATTCTTTAAAATTACAATAAATTTTCAAACTGTCTGTCACCCACTCTGATGCAGGCCCTGTATTTTTTTAATAAACGAAACATTAAAATAAAGTCAAAGTCAAAGTATTTTATTTGTTAAACATAGGTAATACACACAAATTTTATACCATGTACCAACATGGTATAAAATTTGTGTTGTATCACTATGTTTTGCCTTGCAAGGCGTACAAATTAATTAAAAACAATATTGGACATTAATGTTAACATTTTCTTATTTTATACTGTTATCATCTAAAAACTCATTGATGGAATAATAAGCTTTATCAATCAACAATTTCTTAAGTTGTGACTTAAAACTATTCATGTTAGTCATACTTCTTAAAGTTTTTGGTAGTTTATTAAAAATTTTTGGACCCATGCCGAGACAACTCTTTGAAAAAAGTGTAGTACTGTGTTTTTTTGACTTCAGTGTGTTTTGGTGACGTCTAGTATTAAGTTTTTCAAAATTAGACACATTCTCCTTAACAAATATTGAAGTTGCGTAAATATAGAGGGATGGTAGCGTAAGTACTTTTAAACTAACAAAATATGGTTTGCAGCTAAAATTCCAAACTTTAGGCGCAAGTTGGTTTAAAATAGGCTCAATAATTATTGCTGTCCAATACTGAGGTATTTTCATGACTTTCATTAATCTCCAATGATCAGACACATTTAATCTTAATAAATATTCCAATACTACAAACTTTGCTATTACACTCCTTTTGAACACAAATAGCAATAATTGACAACTATGTTGATTGGATATAAAGATGAATAATACCATTTTGAAATCGGCTTCAAGCACACATTACTTCTAAATTATTGGTCACTTGTGTTTCGAGACAGTTTTTTTATACTACGGTCGCTTAAACATTGTCACATTTTTTTTAATAGAACAATTATTAAAGTTATTTTTTCTAAGCCATGTAATTATAGTCATACTATTGATTAGCCTGTCTATTAGCTCGGTTATCGGGCATTACTATAATACTAAAAAACCGATGAAATTAATTAATTTGTGGTCGTGATGTACAAGAATGTAAAATGAGGTAAAAAAAAAAGTTTTTTTAAAAAGGTTTTTTTAACAATATATCTTTGGAACTTCTTGGTTTTTTTTTTTTTCTGAATGTCGTTAGTTATACTGAAACTCATTTCAAGGCTATCCATTAATTCCTGGACATCCTGTATAATATGCAGGTCCATTCAGTTGCAGCACTTCACTTATAAGTTATATCTATGCCGTCATAAACTCGGCGCTCACACATTATTCGAACAGTAATAACGTAAATAAAAAATACAGCGTATACAATTTCGAGCTGTTCACATAAAATGCCGTGATTGTGCGATTGTGCAGCTTCAGTGATTGTGTCCCGGCGTGCACTATTGCAATCTTTACACTCGCCGCTTCAAGTGTTACACGAGAATCTAATGGAATCAATATCCTGTCGATATCGCTAAAAGGCGCCAGTCTTTTCCAAAAGAAATGATCGAATATGTTCTTAGAACATGATGCAGCTAGAATAAATTTTATTTTTATACTTTAGAGTGTAGTAGGGTGTATGTACTTATTTTGGTTCGTTCAATGTTTCATACAATCGTTCGTATAGTAGGGGAGAGTTGGATATTACCGAGCCCCTAAGGACTTGGGCCTATAATTAGGAAACTGATTGACATAAAAAGAAATAAATTTGAGTAATTAGTAGGACATTTATTCAGGTACGCATACCATATAACAAAAACTTCCAGAATCTAAACAAAAAGTAATTATTGCCAATTAACAAAATAATATACAGTCGCGATATTGTCAAACTGGTCTGATAATATCGTGCCCAGGGTTGACAAAATCGTGCCCGCATTAATTGCACACAAATGGGTGAATAATAAAAGTAAAAAAATAAAAATAAATGAATACCATAAGTAATTTTCTTGTGCGAAGATAGCGAGACCCAAAACTTAAACTTTTCTAGAGTTTAATCAGTAAATTAAGTATCACGCAATAAGTATTAACAAAAACAATTTTTTTACATATATTTTATAACAAGAACTCTTAGTAAAGTTTTGAATAGGTTTTTTCAGCTTAGTCCATAGATACCTAATGGACTAATCAGTCTCAAAAATACCTAATATCTATTAAATATTAGACATCAAGTTATATTAATCACAGCATAAAACACAAAAAAATTTCGGCAGAATTTTTTCCGCTACATTCCTTGTGTATCCAATTCGAGAATCTACAACAACGCAACCAGTTCTCCATAACGACCAAACTCTTGACATACGGCACAAATATCCCGATTCTCTATGTCATCATGAGTTAGGGGTGCATCATCCATACGATGTCATCACTGCGGCTGTCAATACGTTTCTTAGACTCCCCTTTACCTTTCTGTTTTCCTTTCCTGGCTTTTCATATTATTTATCTTTATCCTCAGTATTTTCGCTACTGTTGAAAACTTTTCTCTTGACAGACTTTCCTTTAATTTGTTTCCTTTCTTTAACTTTCTTTTCTGCAACGTTATTTTCTTTTGCTATCTTCATTTGTCTTTTTCGTTCTTTTTCCTCCAACTGCTCCTTTAAAGATGATGTGAGAACAATAGAGTGCAGTTTTTTAACACGTCTCTGTATTTTCATTTTCTTTTGTGGTATAGGGCTCAAGTATTCTAAAATATGACGCGAAGTGCTCGGCTCAGAGATATCTTTACCCAAAGCAGAGAAGGAGTGTTTTCGTTTCTATTGCTGTTAAATAGTAAGGGTCATAATTGTCTCCCAACTTTAGTCGATCTCTAATTGTTGATTCAGGAATACTGAAATTCCTAGCAGCTGTCTTTATTTTACTTCCGCTTCGTATAGCCTCAAATGCAGCTTTCAAATTTTGGAGATCCCATAACTTTTTCTTTTTCTTTGGAATAGATTGGTCCATCTAAAACGGAAATTATTAAAGCTACATTATTTTGATTTGTATGTAGGTATTAAATGCCACTAACAGACGTACATACAGACACATGAATCTTAAATCTTTTGTTGAAGTAAAATCAAGTTAATGTAAATAAAACATTCTTTACATAGTTTATAAATTCGCGCCCTGGGCTGATAATACCGCGCCCCCAGCACGGAATTATCAAACTTGACCATTTTATTTTTGAACCTCTAAAATATATGGAAAATATTATAGTACGTAGAAACGTATTCTGACATGAATTCTACAGAATACAAGGACTAAAATGTGTAGTATCAAAGTATTACAATATTAATACAGTATTGCTTACCTTTTTCCGAAAGTACACGAAAAATTATAAGGAGTAACGAAAAAATCTACTATGGCGTGTGCTATCTCCGTCGTTGCGCGAACTGTAAAGGCGTTGCTCGGGAAGGGGTGCAGGCATGTCCGGCTTCGAAGTATATGCACTGATTCGCGGAACTAGTGGATAGTTTTTGAACTACTCATACGCGCGGAATTATCAACCGCGCGGTAATATCCAACTCTCCCCTATGCGCCACCTGTTTCAAAACTTCATCGCGGATACGAATACCTATCTGATTCTCGTTTTGAGCTGGTCGCCACCCGCACGGGAATACTCGACTGCAACAGACTAAATGGAAATTTATGTCTCCTTCGGCTTAGCTATTAAAATAAATTTTACTATTCCAACAATAACGTCAGTTTAGCTAACTGCGGTTTTACGTGAATCTGATCCTTCGTTACCGTTTGTACGTAAATCTATTTTTTGGTTAAATGCAGAAGCGACAACTAGCTAGCAATTTCAAAGCATGAAATAAATTATCCTCAATGTAGGGAAACCTTCATTGAGTTAACCATAGCTTTGATCTCTTCTCTTTTACGATTGGTATTCTAAGAGGCGTATTTGTGTCAGTGTACTTTAGGACCGGAAGAAGTGCACAGCGCACATTATGCCGACAAACACTAATGCGGGAATGGGGACAAAAGATAATACGCAAACAATGATTATTTATTTATTAATTAATGCAAGTTAATGCTATTTTTATGCGGCTCTTTACATTGCCAACAATCAACAATGGGTATAGTTATTAGTATTCAGTACTTCAATTTCTAATCGAGATTAATTTTAATGAATTAATGTCTCGATAGATCCATTTTTGAGATTCGTTATCGTTCGACAGAACATAGAAGTAGGAACTCGCCGAATTAACCAAATACTAATATTGAAAATAAAAACTGTATATTGTCCTGTAGAATGAAGGTGAAGTCAGGTCTACGGCTGGTGAGCGTGACTGCCGCGAACTCCCGCTGGGCGGTGACTGCTGAAGTAAAACCACGCGCCGCCACCGTCACGGCGACAAGACTTGAACAACCACTACGAGAAGACGAGGCTCCTGACACGTATGTACCACACCTAATGTAACGTATTCATTGTTAGTTAATGATTTCATTGAGCACTTCATTTGCTGCTCAAACGGCTTATTGGGGTGAATCTCATCGATATACTAATCACTTAATCCCTTATCTCAGCGAGTAATGAGCTTAATCTGTAATCCAAAAGCTTTCCCAAATAGGTTACACACAGGTGTGCCAGGGTGTGAGACAATGTTGCTAATAACAACTAAATTATATATTTGTTCTTGGGGTAGATTTGACTCCAAGTCGAACTAGCAAATGTTAAAATTACTTTCAAATTATCTAAGTGAACAAAGAATCCCTTTCTTAACTTTTTAGTGGAAATTACATTAGACTGGGTGAAGTTAATTAACTAAATTAGAAGCATGAGGACAAAGCCCCTTTTCACATCCACTTTCAGTACACTTTATTGCAGTGTCCTGAGCGACATGATTAACACTATTTACCGTTATAAAAGTATCCGGACGCGACGTTGATAATAGTCCCCCGACGATATTGAAAAATTAAACAATAAGCTCGTTGAACAAGAGCAATTTCAGCTTCACGCTGAAATAGCGACATAAATTGCAATAAAATTGAAAAGAGACATTCATTTTCAAAAATAAATCCGATAAAAAAATTCCATCTTGAATTCTACGTTTTCCCACTTTAGCGATAAAATGTTCTTGCAATCGGAGTGGTCGTAGATAAAGTGGGTGCTTTCTAGCTAGCTGCCTAGGTCATTTGAGCGAGGAATTTCAAGTTTTTCCATTACTAAGTATAAAATTCGATGCATACTTTTACGTGTACGGTTTATAAAAGCCCATGTTGTATGTATCCGTTAAATATACATTTAGTTAAATGAGTTTCGCACCAAAATGAAAATTTATTTTTATTCTTCACGTTTTATAACAGAATGTTTCCATTTCTCATTTCTTTGGCGGGATTTGTTCACAATTTCGCCCACGACTACTTTGCATTTGTACAGCTATAAATTTTGTCAGCGCTTTTCCGCTTAATGAAACTCGATGTTACGACAAACTTTTTATTGTTTAGATAATTTCGTGTTTCCACTGGGCAACGTAAACCCACTACACCCAAATAGAACATGAACTTTGTGAGTAAAGAGTAAAGACTACATAATACGACTATTGATTTATTATTCACCTTCAAGATGTTCGGCCTCAATAAACAACCTTTTAGGTAATAAAAGCTTTTAGGCTCAGTAAGTTTATGAACTGAATATTATAACTTCATTTAATGATATAGGGATTCAGAGGAGAGCAGCGGCGTCGGTGAGCCTGGCTGGGAGGAGATCCTCACGTGGCTCGTGGAGGTCGGTGCTGAGGGAGAGGGAGACGGAGAGGGGTCTGAAGGAGAATCAGGGCGAGGAACTGCCCGCATAAGCTGGTCTGCCAAAGTATCGTCAGCGCCAACCACGACCTCTACCACGGAAGAACCCCCTCACGAACACAGAGTCAACACCAGGCTTGATATTGAAAAGGATGACATACAGGCTGTGCTGCCAATTTCTAAGGTAATTTAACGACTTGTAAACCTTACTCTTATCATTTTCCACAATTTCCATAAAATTAATTCAAACAGGATTTATAGCATGTTGAAAGCATTTATAGTGATATTCACAGCCTGCTCTTGATTAAAACTTCGAGATACTTTCAGTGAAAGCATAACACTTTAAAAGATGTATGTTTTATGAACGCTGTACCAGGTGTACTGCCTAGCAATTTACTACGATTAACGGGTGTTAACACCTATGCATTTTTATCTTACTTTCCATTTAAAACGTGTCTTTGTGATAAATGCGAATAGTGATTACAATCACGGACACCCACTCGACTATTATCGAGACAGGTGCTCGAAATCAACAATTTATTAAGACATCGATTGTAAGCGATAAATTACTTGAAAGGTATTTTCTTTGTAATTAATGGAATGGAGGGAGCCTCGTTTATTACTAAAACGATATCTTTATTGGGTTCCAAAGGTTTTTATTATTGTGACTCGGTGCGTACGACTCTGTGTGAGTTAAACAGTTATGCAGGGTCAAATTACGAGTATGTAATTAGCAATACTCCGTAGATGTGATGGCATCGACAACTAACACAATAAATAAAATAACAAAAATACTATCTGCCTAGCCTATGTTGGAGTCGGTATCCAATCTTACCGGATTCAGCTGAAAACCAAATAAAAAGAAAATATTTTCGGGTTAGGTTCCTAAAAGGCACACTGAGCTTTCATAATAATATTATCATCAGAATTTGATTTAATTTTTGAAGTATTATTATGCCTGCTATGAGCGTGTTTGTACCAAATAGCTGAGATTACCTTTTAATGGTATAATCTTATTATGAATGAAATGGTGTAATGGGAGCTTTATCGCGAGGTAATGGATGCTATGGTGGGACGCAGCCGCCCACCGCGCCCACCGCACGGCTGTCGCTACTCACGCGGCTCGTTCGCCTCCGACACATTGTGAATAACTAATTTACTGGTCATAATTATTCATTGATGTCGATGAATGTCTATTATCAAAAACAATGTCACTGACTTAGTTCTACGGTATCACAAAAAATACTATAATTATTTCACAAACATGCTGCGGGTAGTTCGGGAAATTAAATTCTCAAAAACAAACTAGGTATTTTAAAAAAAGTTAACTTATTATGTATAAGTATTTATTATGTATGGTATCATAAAAAAAAAATATAAATATTTCACAGACATGCTGCGGGTAGTTCTGAAAATTAAATACTCAAAAACAAACTAGGTATTTTTTTTAAAGTTAACTTATTATGTCTAGGTAGTACTTAACGTTAATAGCCTCATTCTTTAATAATTTTACAGCAATTAATCAATGACAATAAAGAATAAGAGATCAAAAAATCTCGTATCATTTAAATTACGTCAAACTTTGAGACCATAAACCATTTTTATTAACTTTTCAAGCAATTTGACTTTTATCCATTTCTTGTAACGCAGATTCATCGTTAATTTTATTTGAACGTTCTATTAAACGAGGAATCGGGCAGTAAGGCAGTCCGATTCCTCGTTTCCCCTTTGACACGCGAATCCATTGCCACAGGAGTCCTAAATGTTAGGACCTTAGGGACTCATGTGGCAAACACACTATAGTTTCGGGCACCCGTATAATTTTCAGAACTCAACAGCATCGTGTGCGGTCCCGGTGGTGCGGCTTTAAATAAAGTTACAGAATAATGTTTATAAAGCAATTAGTTTATCTCAATATTAGCGTGGAGTCATTAAATCGGGCCGCGGGCGCTCCGGCTCGAGTGGGTAGAGTGGGCTCTTCATATCTGCTCACTGACGGATGAACGCTCGCTCCTTGTCTACCGCCCAACTAGATGATTAAAGCAATTAAATTACGACGTGAGTGATGGAGTGTTTGTGTGTACGACTTCACTATTGTGGATTAATAAATTGTGGCGCTGATCCCTTGTTCATAAACTAAAGTAAACTAAACTTAAATTCATTGCACCTTTTTCTTTCTACTTCAATACGAAACAGACAGAAAATAAATATTAGTTTTATCCCAAAAAATTTAGATACTCCACATTAGGTTTAGACGTAATCTATACTAATATGAAGAGCTAAGACTGAGACTAAGCTGAAGAGTTTGTTTGTTTGTTTGAACGCTATAATCTCAGGAACTACAGGCACGATTTGAAAAATTCTTTTTGCGTTGGATAGCCCATTAATCCAGGAAGGCCTTAGGCTATATAACATCACGCTGCGACCAATAGGAGCGGAGCATAACTAAATCCACGCGAACGAAGTCACTGGCGGCAGCTAGTTAAAAATATGGCGACTAAAAATACTTCAAATTACGTCAGGCGCTGCCTAAAATGACAGGACTAAAATAATATTTATTTTCTGTCCTTTTCTTCATCATCATCATCATCAAACTTTTTCGTCCCATTGCTGGGCACAGGTCTCCTCCATACAGAGAAGGATTGAGCGTAGTCACCACGTTTACTGAATGCGGGTTGGCGATTTCAGACTTAAAGTCCAGGTTTCTTCAAGATGTTTTCCTTCACCTTCAGTCATTAGTGTCCAAGATATACTTAGAAAGTACATACAACTTTAGAAAAGTTACATTGGTAAGTAATTACCTGACCTGGAATCGAACCCGCGCACTCATACTTGAGAGGCTGGTGTTTTAACCACTAGGCCACCACGACTATTAAAAATATGGCGACTAAAAATACGTCAAATTGCGCCAGGCGCTGTCTAAAATGGCAGGACTAAACTAATAGTTATTTTCTGTCCTTTTCTTAATGAAATAGAAAAACCAAGATACAGTGAATTTAAATTTATTTTAGTGTGTGAACAAGGTAACCGGCCAGTGGCCATTATTAGGACTGAATTACTAGTTTGTGTTCAATGTCACCTTTTAAAGGAGATGATTCAGAAATGTATGGAGCCTGGGCCAGCACATTGTGCACTTAATGCTAGGTATAGTTACACTATACTTAACTGTTTTAATGTTAATTTCATATATTTTGGCTTAGTTTTTATACAGATTCAATTTAACTCGGCCAAGGAGTGCAAGACAACTACTAATAAATATGGTGGTCAGCAATAAGCGAATAAGATTTTGACAGTGACATTTGATTTACGTGTCATGTATCTAAGGCTATCGTATCCATATTATCTACCATATGACTGCGAAAAAAATAAAACATGAATTCCGAACATACGGCCCATTAAATAAACACAATCAACTCAAATCAACACTCGACACGAACACAACGGGAAAATAGAACTGTCAAAGTCGCCAATCAAACGTCATAACCACTGTCATGGCTACCTTAATAAAGGGTTATATCACTAAAAAACGTTTCAAATAATTAATTATATAATATACTTACTTGTATTTGTATTAAAATTAATTTAGTAGTATTTTTATGATTTTTTTTCCTTTTTATCTATATGTATAGCGTACATAGTGGTGGCCCAAAATGAAACATCTCCTTTGTTGTTAGTCAAGTTCCTGCTGGATTAAGACAGGTTTTTTTTATGACAGTTTGGAAACATCGACTCGATATTTCTCGGTGGTAGGCCATAACATCGGCTGCCGGCAGAAGTTACCACCCACCAAAGTCTTGCCGCCAAGCGATTCGTCGTGTTCCGGCATGATGCCTGGTGAAGCCGTACGGTGGACGGGTCTGAGCAGTTGTGTTGCGATGTGTGCCGGGTACGATGCGGCAAATGTTATTGTGTCGGGAGTTTGGTCGTGGAGGGTCGGAGGATCAATCTCCCTCTGGGTTAAACATTGCATCACCTCGCTCAACTGCCGTCTTCCTCCCTATTCTGATTGAACGGGCTTATTAAACTAGCGCGCTTTACCATCAACGACTGCATCACTGCTTACCATCAGGCGGGATTGCGCTCAAGCACTAGTTTATAAATATAAAAAAAAAAACAAAGAACATTATTGTATTACTCAGTAACTGGGTTGTGGAGGTCAGATAAATAAGCCGTTGCTTCATTTAAAATACTGATATTCAACTGAATCCAATTAGACTGGAAGTAAGCAAGATAGTTTGGAAAATACTAGGCAGATGATTTACTAGACGCCATCAACTAGTACTAGGTAACAGTTACTAGACTGGCTCGTTGGCTTAGTGGTCGCATACGTCACTCCTACGTGTGATCTCCATCTTGAATTTCTTAGTAGTAACTGCTTCGGTGCAACATCCAGAGGCGACGAGATAAGCTAAAATATTTTCATATAGTTTGATTGGTCTTTGGCAGCTCTGGACAGTGAGATTTGGAGAGGAACTGCTAATAAAATAAAATTTCAGAGACCGGATTTGCGCCCAGTTGATAGCAATAGATCTAAACGTATGTGGCGAAGTCTAGCGGTACTGTAGGTACAGACGATAGCACATAGAGTTACTACAATCTGTCAAATTTCTATATTAGATTTTCAACTTTATCGCTAAAGTATCAAGGCTCAAGGTGGATTGGAGATATTTGACAGTTTTGGGTAGCTTGACCTGCTGTCGTCCGTATATACATCTTCGCCAATCCCATGGGGAAACAAGGTGTGGTAATACCAACTTAACTATGTACTATGATATCTCTCAAGGTCACGATTTATTACCTAAACCTATTTAAGGGAAAGTAATAGTACTTATCTGCACTCCAGTAAATTCCTACTAAAATAGACGGGCTCATATCGTTCTCTTTAACGATCTCCGAGGTTGCATTTACAAGTGTTAATCAACTGATGTCTTCTACCTAATGGATTTTTTTATTACCTACTATCGACTGTAGGAGCCATTTTTCACCTGTCTTTACGACTATAAATAGCCCGTCTCGTTCAATTTCGTCGTTGAATTTAGTGAATATTGAACCTCCGAAACGAATAGGAAATTTTGAAACGGCTGGTTCCCGTGTCCATTGTGCTGGTTTTTACCATACAACATACCTAGGGGTAATGTATGCCATACGCCGTACATAGTGGTAATGCCGTCAGTTTCTTAGAAGCACATTACCAGTCGATAGCGATGCGGATGATTTTTTCTACACTATAGTTTAGATTATGAATATCAAACACAATCTTGCTGTACATCACACTCGTCTCCACAGATTAGGCAACTCGTTCATGGGTCAATGTATACACTTTTACAACAAGCTTCCCATGGACATTCGAAACTTACCCATTAAACGATTTTAAAACTATATAAAGGCCAAACTTTGCAAAAAGGGGTATTATAAAATCACAGATTATATAGAAGACAAAAAAGCTTGGGACTGAGCTGCTCGCTCTATTAAGCATTGTTATTAAGCAATATGCGTAATTATAAGGTAAATTATTGTAAACATTTTCATTTTTAATGTCTGGACTTTATAAAAGACGATGATCCCTGAGTTTGTTTCGGCTATTTCTTCTCAGAGGTAGTCAGTTAGGAAATGCCGGCTTCACAGAGTTTAAAAAAAAAACATGACGTGTAAAAGTGATCGGTGATCCTACTTGCTTAATAAACGATTTCATTTCATTTCATAGTCTAGTTAAGTTACTGTAGCGGTATCTCCTTCTCTGTATGAGAGGTGACCTGTGCCCAGTGGTGGGACGATAAAAAGGTTGATGATGTGATGATGATCCACAACACAATAAATACCACATATGAAACACAGGTCTCACCGACATCACGCAAATCCTGCATCTCGCAAGGGGAGTTTACTGCGCGAATTTTTATTATTTTTATAAATTAATTGGACTTACAAATACTTTTGCTGTGATCTTCTCTAATATGATACACAGAGACCTAACACTTAAGCCACTGATCGGATTTCGCTGAAATTTGGAATGGACATATAAAAAGGTACCATGGAGCAGTACATACATACATAGATATAACTCGCGCGAGTAAGCTGTGCACCTCGCTCTATGACGTCATTCGGACCGTACCGTTTAAACAAAATTAGAATTATATGAAAAAAATATATAAATTACAATTTTTTTTTTATGTTAATAAAAGGTTGTATTGATGATAAAGCGTCATAACACTAGGTCATTTTACTTATGACGTTTTGCAATTTAAATTGATACATATGGACTAAAACATAATTTTGGTGTACACAAAGCAAAAACAAACTAAATAGAAAAAAAAACTAAACAGAGCAAAAACTCCCCAGAAACAGTAATAACAACATGGGATTTAAACTGTATTTAGACAATTGGGTTGTATCCTAAAAAATAATTTAATGTCCATCAGATGGATTTATAAAAAATATTGAACACGTATTTTTTATTTTTTCTTTCATTCAAACACTTAGGAAGATATATTGATTTGAAATGTCGCATGAAGTCACGCCGTGGTACGAAATATACCACGGCGTGACGTAATTAGCCCCACTCCGTAACTTTAATACGCTATATCTCAGTAGATTTTGATAATTTCGACAAAATATACAATACTGGTCTTCGTTTTTTTATTATCTATAAGACGGACTAATTATTTTTTTCATTTTCATACCTTGGATACATCCCTATTGTAGCAAAGATGCTATCGCTACCATGAGCGCTTACGGCGAATGCGGGGCGTCGCGCAGGGAAGCGGGAGAGGGCTCGCATTCCAGCGAGGTGCAAATTTCCCAGTGACAATTTTCGTTGAAGTCGAGGACAGAATCTAGTCATTGAAATAATCAAAAACTATCTAGAAATACGCTTTCATTGTCTATCGTAAAAGTGCAAAGATAATAAAGACAAGATTCACTATGCCAATTGGATTTTGTCCACATTATCACCAAGTTGTACCAGCTTGGTGATAATGTGAACTAAATTCTCAAGAGTAGTAGATCCTTTATGAGATTTCAATTTGCTCATTTGATATTTTCCACCAGAACTGGGAGGTCTTAAACACAGCTGTGCTGACGGGTCGTCAGGTGTCTCAGGCTATGAAGGTGCTGATAGTGTCACAGGCGGGCCAGGTTGCTGATGTCACACTGCAGAGTTCTTGCCATTCTGAGGATGAGAGTGTGCTCAAGGTAAGGGTGAAAGGAATTTGAGCTTTGGTTGGATATTTATGTTCTCTGTAATATGTTTTAAATCGTTACTGAAGGTAAGTATAATGTAGCGACATGATACCTACCTACAAATAAGTAATTATAATTCAAAGTACAAAGACTAGAATAGAATACTCTTTGTTACCATATAAATTATGGATATACCGAAATATAGAAATAATTTGTCATCTAACCAAATTGACATCCCGCTTTAATTTGCCTAGTTATAGCCATTTCATACAACTGTCAAAGAATGACGATTTGAATTAGGTACCTGCGCACAATTTAAGATGGTAGCTAATTTGCTTAACAATTAATTTATCCGACCTTAGCAAACTTAGAGCAAGTTTGCTGACTTTACATAAAGTTATTTATAGAATTTCTAAGTTAGCTATTGATCTTTCATCCGATAGCTTCGCTATTATGTTATAAAGGAAGGATTGTGAGATAATACCTCTATATACCTTTTGAAATGGTTGAGAATTATATCATGAAAAATCTTTTTAGCATAAGAAAAAGCTTTTAATTTTAACCTTCAATGTCGACTCTTGGTGTATAGTTGACTCCACCCTTTCTTTATCTACCACACCTCACAAATTGTAGGTCAGGTCAAGGTGACAGTTAATAGTTTTACTGCAGATAACCATCAGTCTTAAAAGAAAGCGACTGTCGCGCGAATACGCGGTTACACGTTCGTTTATCTGAATTTGAAAACATTGTAAAAGCCAATTATTTTTAAAAGGATTGATCACGCGAGCACGACAATTATGTGTTCAAAAATAAACGAGCAAGCGGTGGTATACTCGCGAGACGACCGCGTACTCGCGTGACAGTCGTGTACTCGCGCGGCAAACGCATACACCCGCGACCGCGTACTATCCTCAACTATCGCGTACTCGGGCTATCGCGTATTCGGGCTACAGTTGCTTTAGGTTAAGACGAAGCCAAATACAAAATCGATTGGCACTTAGCTAACTAAATAAATTACTAATACACAACGTGCTTTCCATCACCCAGGTATCATCATCGTGCAGTTCAGTATACGTCGACGGCTCTGAGATCCGTGGCTCTTCGAACGCATCAGTAATCGTCAAATACGGCACTTACACCGGTCTGGCACGGTTCACAGTATGGATGCCCGAATACCCTCTGGAGATTGATGTCGACGACAATAGGCTGTCGCAAATCAAAGGTAGGTAAACATGGATTGTGATCGCTTCAATGTGTCACTTTGTGTTATTGCTCATTATTTCGCACTTGTAGTGTCTTAAATGATTGAAGAAGACAGAGGGTCATGGCTAAGTTATTACAGTCGCAAAGGTCGATCGATCAGCACCCTAATTACGTGACTCAGAATTATTTTGAAGCATATTGTTGGTTCATTGCTTTATATGTTCGAAAAATTTGTTTGCCCAACAGCGTAAACAACGCAATTAATGTTGTTGAACTGTTAAAATGAAACCGATTGCTACTGATAAGCCTGCCGGTTAAGTTGCGTTTGCCGCTGTTGGGCCATGAATGGGTGATCATTTTTACATACCAAGACCCCTCCTTGCCTCAGAAAACACGTTAAGCCGTTGGTCGCGGCGCATTAGTAGATCTTTTACATTAGTTACGGTCACCAGGAGCCTGAAAATCTGACAACTGGTCTTACCAACGGGTGTCATATTACCCAATAACTGGGTTGTTGTGTAGGTCAGATAAGTAGTAGGCCTATAGTTGAGCCAAATTCGATAAAGAATAGAGATAAACAAACCGTTGCTAGGCAACGAGTAGTTTACGTCTAAAAGGCAGATGTTAACAACCTTTTCTACATAGATGATTTTCATAAAAGTAATAATCCTACTTCCTACTAATCTAAACAGTTTAATTATGTTTAGATATTTATTATTTTCAAAGAACGCTTAAACGATTTGAATCAAACATGATACACATGACACATGTAAACTAATTTCCTAATAGGTTAAATCTTTTGATACGTCTTACAGTGCATGTGTTATATAGTTGATTTGAAAGTAATTAAAATACGCTAAATTGTATTGATAAATGTCTCAACTTTATTCATTGGTTGAATTCCACAAAATGTGTTTAATACCTGGATAAAAAAGATGAAAATGGATGAAAAAAAAGATGGATGAACCATCTTTTTTTTTAATAAATAGCTAGAATGTAAAAATCGATAATCATGTAAATAACAGGAGATTTGTAAAACGTGAGTTGTGATAACCCTAAATTGATTTGTTTATCTCTATTCTTTACGGAGCTAGGCGATGGTATAGTGTCTTGAATGATTGAACGTTTGACTACAACTTGAATAAATTGAGTTTGAAGTAGTTTTAATACAAAGGTGTCTACACTAACTTTTGACTTGTTTAAATTCCTTGGAAACAACTTTAGAATTTTGAAGTTTAGTTTAGGTCACCTTTTTACTAGGCATTTTATTTACGATAAACTAATTTAAGAAACTAGTAACTTTATACTACTCAGTTACCTAGATCAAAAGACTTAAAACATAATGAGGTTTGCACTACCATTTTTAAAGGGGAATGGACATTTTTTAAGGAGATAGTTATACCTACTGTTGCTTTAAGCGTCTCGTTTCCGAGATATAAGTACTTATCAGTGGCGAAGGGTGAAATTTTGACAAAGGGAAGCCGGTCCAAAAAAATAAACACTTATACACTTACCTACTGCAGGATATCTTGGAGGAGGTCTTCAGATAAGAATAATATCAAAAGCCCCACCTTCACCATACAAAAAAGGACTGATGATTTGATAACAGTGTCTTTCAAGTATGATAAAAGCGGCTTTGAGAAAAGCCTTTTTCGACGTGCATCTCCATACCACACATGCATGCTTGTTAGTAAGTACTAAGTTAAGTACCTATTGTTAGGGAATAAGAGTCAAGAAAAAATAAAATAAAAAATTACAAAAATAATAAAGTGTTAAAAACCGAACCACACAAACACCGATCCAAAACCAACAAAAATATTAAGCAAAAATAAAGCAAATTATACACAATCACAACGTTATTTATATTCTAATGCAATGCGTCTTGTTTTGAAATTTTGTCGTGTTTCCTTTCTTGTAGTGGCGTGGTTTCTTTGTCTCTTTCTAATAGAGGAGAGGAGAGAACTACAAGCCGCTATATTTATCAAATTTTAGCGACGGTTAGCGAGCATTAGAAAGAGATGGTCTGACACGCTCTGTCTCTTTTCGCCTCATAGTAAAACGTTGACCGAGGTAAGCTGAAATTCGTCGGGTTCCTTGTAGGAAAAATTGAAGCGCTGATTAATTTACGACTATAAAATGAAATGTGATACTTAGGGTATTGCTAAAAATTGCGATTGCTATTGTAAATCGCGCCGGCATTTGATTAATAATACTTTGTTAATGAAATAGAATGTAAATAGTTTTGTATGAATATGGAACTGATTTTTGAAAGGTAACCCGGTGGGAATCGGCTTGTATGGACCCTTCGCCACTGGTACTTATACATATGATATAAGTGATAATGTTTTTTTTAATAGCACTTTGTTGCTTAGATATTTTATCCAAGTAACACAGTAAGCAGGTTCACAGGTTAACAGCAATTAAGACGACATGAGAGGCTTACAATTTTACCTGCAGCGAGTATAGAATATGGTGTTTGCTAGTTAGTTTGTATCTTAGGGCTCGGAGTACGAATTTCGGAGTGGACCAAACAGGAGAGTGATTTCAGATATGATATGATACGTGTGTTTTGTGGGTGTGTGGTGTGTGTGTTTATTTTAAAGGTCTTGTTTGATTTAATTTCAGGTCAGGGTCTTTATATTAATTTTTCCCAGTCATCATAACCATTGTTATGCAGAAATTCTTTTAATGTTTTTTTTTTTGCAATGTGCATCATTCATCATGATGTTTGAAGTAATCACTGAAGATTTATAGTAATCAAATGTAGGTGTGGTACTGCCTTTCAAAGCCTCTTAGGTAAAACGGTTTTAATTCGCGAAATGTAACTGAATAATTTATTACATAGGTTGGAAAGTCCCCGATGATGCCAATATGAAGGAGCGGGCGAAGCGCTCGCTGTCTGCGCGGGGCTGGGGCGGCGCCAGACCAGACAACACCAACTCGTTATCGGAACAACGCTCGTGCCGTCTGCGGTACCAGCAGAGCAATGTTGAGGTAAGAGTGCTATTTAATTCCTCCGATGTAGGTGTGAGATGGAACACCGGGGTGTTTTATAGTCAGTAAGAGTCTGATAGAGCCCGTCGCCCGCCCCAGGGCGGCGGATATCCATGAGCATTTTCCACCCCAGAAAAAAAGGGTGCCATTTAATTACAGTTACTTAAGATCAAGCCAGCCTCCGTGGCGTAGCGGTAGCGAACGCGGCCGTTGCGCAAGGAGGCGCGGGTTCTATCCCCGCACAGTGCAAATATTTGTATGCATGAATATGAATATTTGCACTGGTCTGGTCGTGCCTCGGAAAGCACGCTAAGCCGTTGGTCCCGGTTGCCATACGAACATCTAGTGGCAGTCGTTGTGGGTTGTTGGAGCCCTCAAAAGTCTAAGAATTGGTCTAGCTGCAATGCTTAGATATCGCCTTCGGGTTGTGGAGGTCAGACGGTAGTCGCTTCAAATATCAAAGTTTAGCCAAAATCAGCAGTTAGACTGGTAAAGCGGACCCCAGACTCCAAAGCTGCAAAAGCTGGGATTAGCGCTGAGATGATGATGATGATGACTTAAGACCAAGCAAGCATCCCCTATGAATTAGGAAGAGGTTTACCCATACCTACCTACTCCGACGTTACGCCAGTTATTGTTTTAAGTGCGACGTAATAGAAATTGAGCCCTTTGCCATCAAACTTGCACAACAGCCAGAATCTAGACTTCTTCTTCAGCCTATGGAGGTCACTGGACAAAGGCCTCCTCCAAGTCTTTCCACGATGATTATACTACGACGATATATGACGATAACATGATGAATCTAGACTGCTAAATTCATGTTGGAAAATACTTATGCCACTTACCCGGATAACGCGTTAATTATACGGTTATTTTTTAAGTGGAGAAATCCTCATGGATACCCTCCGTCTGGGAATAACGGAAGGTTATGTCGGACTCCTACCGACTAAAACTCTACTATTCCTTCGAGTACTATGAAACGGGGGCCCGAGAGATACTACTACATTCGCCACAACCCCGTTTGGTATCAGCCCACTATCCCTGCGGGCGCCATCACCAAGTGCACCCAATACCATAACCGCACAGCCCATCACTAAGGCCGTTGCCTCGAATCTTGCGGGCAGCGGCGCGGGAGCCGGGCGGGCATTGAAGGCCCGTTCTCGAAACTAGCGGGCAGATCGCGCGTCACTATAGCCGTGTAGTATTGTGTTCACGATTGTGTCGAGGAGATATTTATTTTTATTCGCGAAAGAAATATCTGAACAATGGCGGCAACATATTTTTGATTCAAAGGAGATGTTTCAGAAATGTATGGAGCCTGGGCCAGCACTATGTACACTTAGTGTAAATATTAGTATACGCTATAGTTAACTGTTTTTATGTTAATTTCCAATATATTGGCTTAGTTTTTATATAGATTCAATTTAACTCGGCCAAGGAGTGCAACACAACTATTGATAAATATGGTGGTCAGAAATAAGCGAAATAACATTTTGACAATGACATTTGATTGACGTGTCATGTATCTAAAGCTGTCGTATCTATATTTTCTACCATATGACTGCGAGAAAAAAACAAAATATGAATTCCGAAAATACGGCACACATAACAAAAACAATCACTAAAAGCTCCGAAACACAATCAACTCAAATCAACATTCACCACGAACACAACGGGAAAATAGAACTGTCAAAGTCTTCAATCAAACGTCATAACCACTGTCATAGCCACTTACCTTTAAAAAGGGTTATCTCAGTAAAATACGTTTCAAATAATTATTATATACTTGTATTTTTATTCAAATTAATTTAGTAGTATTTTTATGCAAATCTATTATTTTTTTCCTTTTATTCTATATACTGTACATAGTGTGGCCCAAAATGAAACATCTCCTTTATTCCTAACGCTCGATCACCGTTCGCTGCCCGCCACCGCCCCGCCACTGTTTTCGGTCCGTTTGATTTTACACATAAGATCCTGCCGCTCACTCGCCGCCACCGCCGCCGCCGACCCGCTGCCCGCAAGATTCGAGGCAGAGTCCTTAGACGTACACACTGCATGTCCCCTCCTTAGCGCTCCAGCGACGACACGGCCCCAATTTCGTCGTCGGTTCGGGTTTTTTCACCTGAATTTCAAAAATTAAGAATAATCATTATCTATATAATATGTACTAGCTTCCGCCCGCGACTTCGCCCGCGTGGATTTCGGTTATATCGCGCTTTTTACATTTCCCTCGGGAACATCAAATTTTTCTGGGATAAAAAGTACCCTATTATTTAATCTGGACTTCTAACTTTACGCCTGCAAAATTTTAAAGTAGACGGTTCAGTAGTTACGCCGTGAAAGCGGAACAAACAAACAAACAAACTCACTTTCCCATTTATAATATTAGTATGAAGTATGATGTATACGGTTGACGGTGCAACTACATTTTATTGTGAATTTGATTAGATCATTCGTATGCTGTGATATTATAGCGGCATGACTTAGTCTTGAACATCTTATAAAAGAAAATCTTTTTGCTCATTTGGAAAAGTTTGCCTGGCATGGATTGCGTATCACCCTCTTTTCTTCAACAATTAACGTAATTTCATCAAAGTGGATGCTTGGCGGTTTGAGTACCTAATAGCCAGGTGCTTAACAACGCCAACGCTTGAGCGAGGTGTAGGAGTGTAATTAGCTCCTTCTACAAGAAAAAACTCAACATTGCCTGCGATAAATGGCAGTGGGCGCGCCCCTCAATCCAAGTAATTAGCGTAACTTTGGGTGTACCTTTGTATTGCTACGTTTAAAAAGTTTTATATTTCAAAGTTTGCGTGACAACAATTTAATTTAACCATTTTCCCTCTTTGTGTAGGTGTATGCCCGTTTTCTGGCGAAGGACCACGACTCGGGGCGCGTATCGTACTTCGTGTCGCGTCGGACGTGGCTGAAGGTCACGGAACTCGTGTTGACACGAGTCTCGGACCCTCGGATTGCGTCACTGCGAGGTCGCGTGCTGCAAGGGCGCAGCACTGGACGGACTGAAGTGCAAGTGCTGTCGCCTATTACAGGTAATTTATGGTGTCATGTATTTCCGTGTGTAGACTGATTTATTGCGGCTTTCTTTATAAATGTTGCATTAAAAACTTCATATTTTATGTAGTAGACGTGTATCACCGACTTCTCGTTAAATTTATATATACCTAAGGCTATAATTAAGAGTTAATGTTGATAATTATAATCGGCAATAGTTGATGACGTAGACAGATTTGTAGCAGGCAGAAAGGGTAACACAGCTTTTCAGGAACATTCGTTGTATTAAGCGCTAATTAGAACCTAATGAGCACACTAACGCTAACGCGTTCTGCTAGAGATAATCCTAAGGTAATGTAAGTTTGGTGACAACTAATATAAATATTTTCGCGTAACCTTATTAGAGGTATATGCGGAGGAGGTAATAACATATTGGGTTATGAGGTTGTATGAGTAGGTAATAACATATTGTGTAAGATATACAGTATGTTAAGAAAACCCTGTCCGACCCATAAGGATAATAAAGGTTAGGTAAACACATGACCAAATATAATATAAAATTTTACGTAATCATCATAGTACCAATACAAATGAATTTTGAAATAATCTTTTTTTCCCGCGAATTAATTCCAACTTCCCCGAAATTTGGTAATTTTTAAAAAGTGACAACACCGGTATTATTATGAGCGAATAGCGATGCGACCACGTGCCGCGTGCCCTGCCGCCCGCCGCCTGCGCCGCCTCCCCCGCCGTGCGCGGAAGTGTGGATAACGCAGATTTATTAAGTTACCTCTTTTTGCGAAATAATATTTATTTTTTTACGTGGATTTTTTTTTTAAACTTAGCCCGGTTTTGTATGCATTAGTAGAATCAGTTATCGATACCTAACAACACCTTCACGGGTCGGACAGGGTTTTCTTAACATACTGTATACGGAAGTGTACGGTGAAGGAAAACACCTTAAGGAAACCGGCATGTCCTGAAATAAAAAAAATTAAGACATGTGACACCTACCAATCCGTAGCGGTTTTCGGACCCCTCCTTCTCACAGAACAGAGAGGAGCCTTATATGCTGATTATGAATAAACACCTACATACTTTTGTTTACTTATACCGGTTTATTATTAGGTATTAATTGTAACAAGCGCTTTTCCTCGAAGTTAATTATTTTTAGTTATTCTCATACCAGTTTTATTCATAAATGTTATGTCCCATTTTAATTGAAATGTAAAGTGGTGACCTTAATCAGGTTTATACGACGTTATTTTTTATTTATACAAAACCCCCACTAATCGGCGAACACATTTTTGTCAAATGATTGCGACTAGTTAGGATTAGTTGGTATCGTTCGGGCAGCCCATTGGTCCGTTCAGTCCAAATGATCCCAACTTATATACTTCGGTCAACACTAGTTTATAGCGTTAGAAAAAAAAATATAAGTAGATGTCTTACTGTGTCACATAGACTTATCGGAACTTTTGGTAACTTTGAAGAAGTTATAGACTAGACTTAAGTTTTGTCAGGCTAGATACCTACCAGTTACCAACTACAAGTAACTGTGAAATCCGAAACTTCATCTTATCGACTCTATCTCCAATTGGGCTTCTAAATGCTTGGACTGAATACCAAAAGTTAGTCGACAAGCGAGAATTTGCCCGTGTCTATCAGATTCTGAGTCTGTGTCTGAGAAAGATAAAAATCCGTTGAGTTACTGTTGATTTTCACTAATCTCAGCGGCTTTACTTAAGGTAGAGATAGGTTTTAGGTATTCTGAGCCCGGATTAAAGATATTTACGGAGGACTTAAGAAAATACTTACCTAAATATCAATAATTTGGGCATAATCTCTAGAAAATCCTATGCAAAAGCTACGGCGGCATTTACCGTGATTGGATTTTACTTAGTGTTAAGGTAAATGTTTATAGGAGTGTTATTTTATTACTATATGTAAGTACATACCTATCTATGTAGGTAGATAGCCCACTCCTTAACTTGCCTACTTAACTCTAAGCTATGAGTACCTACCTAGGTATGTGTTTAGGTTAAGTCCACAGTAATGTTTCGTCAAAACCACGAATATTGAGGTTTTTAGAATTTATTTTCCTAAAACCATAGTTTTAATTTCATATTTCAAATATGGTTTAAATATTGACCACGTGGGTGATCCTCTCATATCGCCCGTATTTAATTGTAATTTAGTTTTAAAATGGTTTTATGGTTTGTTTTATTTCTTTTAGATATCGATGGCAATTTTTTTGGATGGGAAATCATGAAATGTCCTCTCCCGCTCTGGCAGAACGGAAAGGCGCGTCAGACTTACTGACTAAAATCCACCCGTGTTTCTTCATTTGCTTATGGTCCAGGGGCTTACGTATCTCTTTCGATCAACCCGCGGCCCACCGATGACCATCACGTCTGAAAAGTTCCACCATAGTTAATATAAGAAAAACCGCTTTTAAATGTGTAGTATTCATTCTGCAGGACGCGTGATTGGTCTGCGCGAAGTCCGCGTGGGTAACGACAAGGTGTCAATCTCTCGTCTCCTCGTGCGTGTTATATCCGGCTTGCAGCTGAACATTTCGCCCGACACCGCCATCGAGAACGGTTACGTTTCCGAAACTACAGTCACCAGGCGACTTACAGCGCAATATCAGGTTTGTTAATAACCTAAATTATAATTAATTTAACTTGACGAATGATTTTATAGGAAAAGACGCCCAAACAATGTCACCGATTCCCTTGTTCACAAACTAATGTAAATTTAAGTTCAGTAGGTACATCTTTTTCTTTCTATTTTAAGTATTTAGAAAAGAACAGAACATAAATGTCAATTTAGATCTGTCAAATTAGTCTGCGACTGGCGTAAATTGATGTATTGTTGGTCGCCATGTTTATACTCGCGTCTAAAGTGTCTGTGGAATATC
The DNA here is from genome assembly GCA_037179545.1 of Sesamia inferens. Classification (NCBI taxonomy): domain Eukaryota; kingdom Metazoa; phylum Arthropoda; class Insecta; order Lepidoptera; family Noctuidae; genus Sesamia; species Sesamia inferens. The sequence continues at coordinate 20,648,909 of CM073931.1, forward strand.
TTAATTTGACAGGATTAAACTAAAATGTTATCTTCTATATCCTTTTCTTATTGAAATGGAAAGAAAAAGATACACTTCACTTAAAATTAGTTATATGGGAATTTCATGAGGCGACTATTCCTGTACTATAACTATTTACATATAGGACCGTTATGAACGGACGGCATTAATCGAAAGACTTCCTACATACTAAGGTAGATATACGAAAGGGATAATTACCTACCAAATTAGTGAAGGAGTCTGTATACTTGCCTTTAAGGTAATTAAATTATCTGTGCCATTAATATCTATTTGAAAGCCCGACAATGGCGCCGATTCTGTTGTTTACAAACTAAACTAATTTTAAGTTATGTGCATCTTTTTCTTTCCATTTCGTTAAGAAAAGAACGGAAGATAAAATGTCAGTTTAGACCTGTCAAATTAGTGCGCTCCTCTCGTAAACTGGCGTATTTAGTTGCCATCTTTATAATCGCGTCTAAAATGTCTATGGACTATCTCAATTTGACAGGATTAAATTAAAATGTTATCTTCTATCCTTTTCTTAATGAAATGAAAAGAAAAAGATGCACATAACTTAAAATTAGTTTAGTTTGTGAACAACAGAATCGGCGCCAAATATGTACCTAATGTGTTTGCCAATGAGCAGTTTTCCGATAGATAAGTTTAAAAAAACATCAAGAGATGGCGCTACCATAACTTTTCGTTTTTTTATTGGATTTGTTGATTGATTTTTCCACAATGAGTGTTCCCTCATTTGTGGAAAAATCAATCAAAAATCCAATCCACATGTCATGCAACACTCTTCTGTTTATTACCTACCAAAAGTGCTCCTGCACCATCTAGCAAGTCCTAGGAAAGCTCCTGGAAAACTGCGTAATTTTTTAGTTAGGCATCTACGCAAATCTTCAGCAGAAAATGGTGCTAACCTTCATCTTTGAAGTTTACCTATAGGCAATATTTCTATTTTTTTTTTTTTTTTGCTTATGAAACTAATTCCAAAGATTTGATATTCCAGGAAGGCCTACTGGACATTGACTTGGAGTTCTCAGACGGCAGTCACACTGCGCTGCGTGACGTAGCGGTGTCGGACTACTTCCTGGTTGTGGAGAGCCTCGACCCTGAGGTGGTCGCCTTCGCGCCCATGTATGCGTCCCGACATCCCAGAGTTATCGCTGTTGGGGAAGGTATGTTGATTATAACTTTACTTTCACCACGAGTTTACATAGCCCAATGATGAATTCTGTCCATTGCATTGAAACTACGATGACAAGATAAGAGAACAAAAAAGACATGTGACCTCTACCCATGGGCGTACCCAGGTGGGGCAGCCCCCCCCCCCTTGAAATCTCGCAGAATATGTATGAACTCCCCTAATTACTAACCAATGTATAAATGAGAACTTATCTCTAACTTTTAAATAAACCACGCAGTAAACACTGAAAAAATGTACGAAATAATTGCCAAAATACCGCGTGCGACTATAGCGCACAAAGATTACTCACTCTAAAAATTTAACTCGCCAAACGCCTGACTCGCCCAAGGTCAGAAGCTGGGTACGCCCATACCTCTACCAATCCCAAACTTGGCCGGCGTCGTGTTGGATTACGGCCCTCTCCCTCTCTCCGAGAAGCCTGTTTCTCAGCAGCAGGAATAATAACTACCTAGGTTCTCATTACCTATATTCAACAATCTCCCCGGGAGATAGCCTCCCGATATACCCACTAAAAACCCCAGCGGCATTCCGGCATCACCTTAATGGCGGAGGACTGGGAAAACTGGCGGAGCCTTGGCTACCAGGCCCCGGCAGCGATACCCGCCTAATGCGGCGGGCCCTCATTTGCCTCTCCACAGGGAGGCTTAGCCACCCTCATGGTGGACGCTCGCCCAGCGCCCTGCGTCCCGCCGTCCACTCGTACACTCTGGCGGGCACCCACGCCTCGAGCTCTCAAGGTGGGGTGCCCGCCAGAGCGCATGCCGATGCGAAGCCCACCGTGCGGTAGGCCCACGCTGCCCGCTGGGCGACGGCCCTCTGGGGCGCCCGAAGAGCGGTGAAGTTCTCCCTCCTATGGAGGGAGTCCACCCAAATGGGGGCCCCATATAGGGCCATACTACACAGTATGCCCGCGTACAGACGCCGGCACCGCGTGCTAAAACTAAGTACCTATATGTTAACTCTAGTCCTGAAAATCTTTTATCATTTCCAGGTAGCGGAGAACTCCTCCGCGTTACTCTTCTAACTCCCGAACAATGCCGAACGGGTCCGTTGCGCCGCGTGGCCCTCCCGGGTAAAGGTGACACGAAGACTCCGGCGAATATCAAGAACATTCCCGGTGCGATCGCGACCGCGGCCGCTAGTGTAGATGTCGATTTCAGCGGAGGCGACGCACCGCAAAGGCCCGATACGCCGCAGAATGATGATATTATGGCCAGAGGCGGCATGAGAAGCGGGATGGCTGAGCTTGGCGATATTCTTAAAGGTATTTAATGTAATTTGTTTAAATATTCTCGTGGTTACCTGGTTACGTGGTTATCTCGTGGTTATTTGGTTGGTTGGATTCCTGTTATTGGTTACCAAGTTAAACCTCTTACTTTGTAAACGAGTTGGGTACACTTGTGTGCAAATGCGATGGGTACACTAGAGTATAATCACCATTATATTCCAGTGTACTCAAATCTGCAATAATAACGCCGAGTAAGTATCATGTTCTTAGCAGATCTACACCACGTTCATGTAAATTCTGTACCTATATGAGCACACTTCTTTATGCTCTAGGCTACCCATCATTCAAGGAGGAGAGTAACCACGAGCCGACAATAGCACAAGCGCAGCAGTACAACTCCATCTACCGGAACAATCCCGCGCCACACTCACAGCACCAGACTGCACAAACTTCTGTTGTCATCGGTTAGTACTGCTATCATTCCGACTAGAATGAAAAATTGGTAGCATAATGTATGGTAAACGATTCTAATTTCTTTTTTATTTTACAGGAATATACGTGGTGCTCGGTGCATTCTGCTTTGCAATCGTGGTATGTAACATAATATCCGCTATTTTCCTTATAAAAATCCCTATTAATTTTCTGGCACCTCGCCCTAGAGGAATGTCTACTGCTAACCAATTAATAGGCGAGGTTTGTCACATCTGTGAGATTGAGTTATGGAACGAAAGCGGAACAAACAAATGAACTCACTTTCACATTTATAATATTAGTATTTAAAGATAACTCTGTCGTAATGCCGAATGGACGATATTATTGGAAGAAGCATAATATTCTGAATAATTAATTACGTGTTTCCTGTCCAGGTATTCGTAGTATCATGCGTAGTGTACGCGACGCGCGTCAAACCCTCCGGCGCTGAGCGTATAGGCGGGGGCGCGCGCGGCCCGGCCGGCGTGGCCGAGGGGGGACGCTTGCAAGTGGCGGGCCTGGTTGGGACCACGCTCGGCCTGGCGCGGGACAAGCCCAACCGGGAGTCAACTACTAACGCACACGATTGGGTGTGGCTGGGTAAGGACTTGTGTTTGTAATATTTGTAAGGACTATAATCTATAGATATGGCAATACTGCTGTCTGTTAGACGTAGAATACCTATTTTTTTTTATGGAAATGTCTAGACCTTGTCTTTAAATTTTTAATATGGAACTCGGACGTACCTACTTTACTTATGATATTATCTATTTGACTTATTAAGAAAACAGCCAAATACCAATGACGTATGGTATGACTACCTGCATGACAAGCAGCATTTTATATTTTTAACTAATATTGTTAAATGTAGATTAAGGTATTTTAATCTTAAGAAAATACTCAAATTCAACAAAGTTTTAACTAAATATTATTGTTATAATGCTCGTAATCCTAAAGACACTCAATAATTGAGTCAAAAATGAAGCTTTCAACTTTCCAGGACGCGCGACAATCGAGCGGAACGGCAACCGTCACCCTGCGAATAGAAACTCGACACAACCGACTGACAATGGCAACACTGAGATGAGGATTACTGCTAATCCTTTAAACTACAACTACGTTGACCCTGAGGACGCCATACGAGAGAATGGAAACGTGATGGTGACCAGCTTCGACAACCCGAACTCCATCGAACTGCCGTCGCAGAATGATAAGAAGGTCATTGACACCACCACGTACTGTAAGAAACCAGCGCGCCACACACGGCATCACTCCGGCGATGGACACTGGCAGTAAGTGATTTTTGCAAGTTTTTAGGCCTATGGAACTTACTTGTTTAAAAGCAATGTGATATTTCTGTGTTTTTTTTAATCACTTCTGGTTTGGGGGTGTAATTTTCTTATCGCACAAAACTTTCCATGAATGCCCTTACTTTAATTGCATAAATTCAAAGAGCATGTAATTTTATGAGTAGCACGCTCTGACTTGCATTTATCAATGTTTTTAGCTATCTGTACAAGTTAACTATGTGTTGTGTACCTTTGCGCTTGGTAGTTTTCTCTGTGCATTATTGTAATAATTATGGTATAATTTACTCCATTTGGTCTACAGGACGGACGCCAACAACCCAGAGGACTACCGACCTCCTGTCCCGCCCCACAGGAACTCGTCCACACCGCAACCACAACTGCCAGTGCCACCACGAAACCCCAGCAAAGTAAGAAGAAATAAACAAAACTAGTACGAAAATTGTCTGCGAAATGTACGAGATATCTTTATTAAAATGTCCTTGTTATTCCAGATTTTGCCCGACGCAGTCATGCCACCCTCAAGACGAAATCATTCCCGAAATCATCAAAAGAAGCACGACCGCGATTACGACTCCCGACGATCTCCAGAAAATGGCCGCCGCACAGACCGGTAAATTCTATTTTTTTTTTATATATAAAAAAAATGGACGAGATCCTTAAGCAAAGTCTGTTGGTCACTAACCAAATATATTTCTTTTTACAGAATTATTGATTTAAACAAACTGGACTCCCCCTACCTATTGAACCGAGACATGAAAGATTACAAACGCGATTCGAACCCGGCCCCCCTTAGAAATGACCTAGAAGACAACCCAGTGGAAAAGCTAACTGACAAGGACGACTGCGCACGATTATTTGAATTTGACAACGACGCTCCTCTCGTGATGGAGAACAAGGACTACAGAGAGATCATCGGCCTCAACAGAGGCACCGACGACTCACGACGAACTTTCGCCAAACCTGAAAGCCCTGACTATATGCACGACTCTGGAATCGGTAACTATCTCTTCAAATTAAGTATTTTCGTTCAATTAAAGGAATTGGTTAAACGAGATAAATGTTTACAGGTCTACCTGAAGTACAAATGAGGCACAAGAATAGATCCAAAGAGTCAAAAGGAGATTTCGTGGAGGCCGCCAACAAGAACAAAGGTAAGACTTACACATTACCCAATGTTTTCTCATCCATACAAATGAATGAACTCTTTTTTTACTGAGAACACCTACTCCTATTTGGGCTAGGCGCCAAACGATACTTGTACAGCTATATGTACTTAGGTAGACATGCTCTGGAAGTAGTCAACAATGATGATAATGTGCCGTTGTGATGCAGGAAACAACTCTCCGGAGGTGAAGCGCGCCACGATAGTGGGCAACCCGATGTACTCACGCGGCGCAGACACGCGCGAGCCCGCGGCCGAGGCGCTCGGCCTGGACGAGCTGCACATGGACTACGATCAGATCATGCATTATTTCCACAACCTCAAGGTATAAACTGCCACACACCGTCCCACCTGCTTCTAGTGTAGTGTTGCTGTGTGCTTGAATCGATACCGCTCGCCACGTCACGCGCCGGCACAACGCGGTTCTATCATGTATTGTCTCGATGTTCGATGTACCTTCTTATGAATAATAGAGCCTCAATTTTGATGCATTTAATATGAAATTATAGGATAATATTTTATATGAGTACTTACATTTTATATGACTATACATACGAATGCCGTACAGTATTATAACACTTAATTATACCTGTTAAGATTCATTTTACTTACCTATTCATTAATTCACCTGCAGCAAATTCGATATTTCGGGTGATCGCCTGGACACAACATTCCACTTCTCACCTCTCTTGAACCATTATTTGTTTCGTCATCAATGTAGAATGCTAGAAAGCAGCTAACTCTTACCACTAGCATAGAAAGTAGTATCTAACTTCACGACTCTATTTATTCAATTCTATACCCTATAGATTTTGCTGCAGAATTCTGACTTAAATATTTTTAAAATTTTTCGCAGGAATCAAACGCCTGAGTAGAGCAGATCATTGCAAAGATCCGGCAGATATTGTCTACGTTTAAATATCAGCATATCATCAAAGCTCCGCCAATCGACGTATACAATGCACCCACTGATACGTCCGGGGCAGCCGGGCTGGAGGCTAGTACCATTGACTCGCACAACAACAACGCGTTCCCAGACGCGCACATTTACGAGAACGTTAGCAACGGAAACGCAATCGCACCCACGCAAGTGCTGTGCGACTCCATCGCTCACAAAAACAATTTCATGAAAACTCAATTGAAATTCTTGTTAGAGCACTTGAGCGAAGCTTACGAGTAAAGTTGTTGACAGTCAATGTACTATCCTCGATACAATATGTGTCTCAAAGTGGATCCTTGCAGTGATCGAAATCGAAACTATACAAATTGTAACTGTTTTATACATAATAATACTATCGTTAAACGTATTTACTCTAGTCATCTACAAAGCTGCACATATTTAAAGTACCTAATAATGATATTTGTGTGCATGTAGTTAATACTCATAATACGTCAATGGATATAATAAATTATAAATATTACTCACGCGAGGTTTGTCTGTATATTGATATTACTATCTCCTAATGGTAACGGGCTAATTTATTTCTGTACACTAAGCGCCGTGTATCCTTGCCTACGTTTCGCGAACCCTAGGATATGTACCTAGCTATTGTAATATTCCCATACCAAAAAACGTTACATTCGTTCTAGATCTGTATATATTTTTCCATTAGAAGGTAAAAACGCTACCTCACTTTTGTCTTAACTTAGAGCTTAGCTAATGTACGCAAGTTAAACGTAAAAATGCATTTATTTTATAAATCTCTTGATGAATAATCACTTTCATTTTCCCGCCTAACGTGTATTGGATAATGAAACACAATAGTTATTATAATTAAGACTGCAAATCGCCAGTTTTTAGGGAATATAGTATTTAAGTATAGTTTAAGAGACAGAACTAGTCAAATATATTATTCTTATAATTAATCTGAGCTAATTTATTTGCTCAATTCTCTACTGTTCCACTCTCTCAGAAATGGCTTAACTGTCTGCTAAAATCTTTTAAAATATTTGATGTGAACTTGTTCGATTTATTTATTGCTACATAAAGACAGCCTAATTAAAATTAAATACGGAAATTAGTAGTTTCGTCAGAAAGCACTGAATTATTCATTTATAGACTTATTTAAATTAAATATAAATAATTATTGTTATAGACACAAAACCTGTTTATTATAAGATATAAATGGAACATTCATAATGTAGGTATCAATAACATTTCACAAGTCAATACTAACAATGGTTTAAAGTTGTGATAAAATGACTGCTAGGGATTGATTTTATATGCAGTCTATTTTATAAAAAAAGCCATATCATATATAAATGTAACGCTTGTATGATATTGTAAACACATTATTAATTTATTGAAAATGTAAATTGCATTTACTTGTAAGTTAGTATATTAGGCTTTGTAAATATTGTTATGACGTTATATAATTTATAGGTACTTATGATGGAGATGACAATGCAGAATAGAAAATATATGTGGTAGAAGTTGCTTAACATAATATGGACAGAGTAGAATGCACACAATATGAGATGTTTCATGTCTGTTACAATTGTACACTAAATAGTAAATGTTTTATCTATTATGTATTGTGTATTAATGTGAACCTAAAATAATGTAATAATAGGAGCTGTGGACTACAAACTTGTACTGTTTACTTTTAGCAACAAAGGGCAGGCTAGCTAGTGTTCTGAGGGACACGTATAAGCTTGCACTACCTTTATTCGTGAACAATGATACTCTCTAAAATACTAATAGCGTGTTGTTTGGCTTTTGTCGTTAGGTTAGGGACGAGTCATAAGATACTAAATACTATACGCTGTAGTATTTGTTACAATTATATAATACAATTGTTTTTGTTGAGTTTTTGCCATAATTGTAAGAAAGGAGTTTATGAAGTAATTATTGCTACAAGGTTTAATACATGTATGCAAACTGAGGCTTGTCACGAAAATCCTTTCATGAAAATGTCAAATTTAATAAACCATTATTAATTACATGTTCTTTTATTTATTAAAGGGTAAATCCTAAAGCCAACTATAGGCAACTGCAGCTTGCAACTACTGATGGGGTTGAGGTTTTTAATTTGAAATAAGTGGCAACTAACAAGTGGCTTTTTCGTATAGAACGTTATTTTTGGTATACGCGAAACCCGAAACACGTATCCAATATTTAAGATTCTATGTACAAAATTTCAAAAGATATCATGAAAAACCGCAAAGTAATGGGCATGTTATCTTACCTGGTTGTCCCAAAAAAAATACCTACTGTCAGCGCACCGCTCGCCCGCCCATGCCTGCAGCGGCACGGCGCTGGGGATCTTAGGCCGCTGCCTCGAATCTTGCGGGCAGCGGCAGCGGCGCGGGAGCGCATCGAAAACCCCTTCTCGAAACTAGCGGGCAGATCGTGCGTCACTATAGCCGCGTAGTGTTGTGTTCACGATTGTGTCGCAGAGATATTTGTTTTTATTCCCGAAAGAAATGTCTGAACAATGGCGGCAACATCTTTTTGATTGAAATTATTTTATTCCTAACGCTCGATCACTGCTCGCTGCCCGCAAGATTCGAGCGCGAGAAGCACTCCGCTCGCTGCCCGCCACCGCCCCACTGCCGCGCCGCTGTTTTCGAGAACCGGTCCGTTTAATTTTACACATAAGATCCTGCCGCTCACTCCGCTGCCTCCGTCCCGCTGCCCGCAAGATTCGAGGCAGCGGCCTTATCCGTAAAATCATACGGACCGGCTCTCGAAAACAGCGGCGCAGCAGCGGGGCGACGGCGGACAGTGAGCAGTGTACTTTAATTCAAGCGGTGGTCGAGCGTTAGGAGCGTTAGGAATAAAGAATCAAAAAGATGTTGCCGCCATTTCTTTCGCGAATAAAAACAAATATCTTTTCAACACAATCGTGAAATAACACTAAGCGGCTATAGTGACGCGCGTACTGCCCAGTGCCCGCTAGATTCGAGAACGGGTCTTCGACGCCCGCCCCGCACCCGCGCCCCTGCCGCCACCGCCCCGCTGCACGCAAGATTGGAGGCAGAGGCTTTAAACCCACCCGTGTTTCTTCATTTGCTCGTGCGCCAGGGGCCACGTATCGTGCCTCTTACTAACAACCCCTGGTAGCCGCGTCGAGCCTGACGTTACCTTACACTACTGTGTAAAATATATGACTCGAATCCAAGATGTGAATAAAATCGTAAATAATAATAAACATGCAGTAAGTACATATATGTTTATGTGCAGTCCCCGTAAAGCCAAGGTAGTAAAATAAAATCACAATACATTATTTATTTTTTTATATTTTCACTACTTACACTAATTTAAAAAATTTATTTACAAATACTTTCCATACCAGCGGTGGTCAAACGGTGACAACATTCTGTGACATCCACCCATATTGTTTTGTATGATGTACTTCATCGTATAATAATTCTTGTTATTCTCTTCCAACCACTTCTCCTTTTCAGCCTTCTTTTTCAAGATTTCCATGGAAACAGCCTCAGCTTTGAATGGTAATCTCTCAGCCACTATTTTCAGCATAGGGTAAACCTGAAAAGCAGATTTTTTTTTATACAGTATGTTAAGAAAACCCTGTCCGACCCATAAGGATAATAAAGGTTAGGTAAACACATGACCAAATATAATATAAAATTTTACGTATTCACCATAGTACCAATACAAATGAATTTTGAAATAATCTTTTTTTCCCGCGAATTAATTCCAATTCCCCCGAAATTTGGTAATTTTTAAAAAGTGACAACACCGGTATTATTATGAGCGAATAGCGATGCGACCACGTGCCGCGTGTCCTGCCGCCCGCGGGGGGCGGGCGGCAGGCGAAGGGTGTTCAACGCAAATTTATTAACTTACCTCCTTTTGCGAAATAATATTTATTTTTTTAGGGGGATTTTTTTTAAGTTTAGCCCGGTTTTGTATGCATTAGTAGAATCAGTTATCGATACCTAACAACACCTTCACGGGTCGGACAGGGTTTTCTTAACATACTGTATAATACCCTTAACTTTAATAATAAAATAACTTGAATAATAAGTAAACCTTTTTTTATGATAAATGATAAACAGACGACAAAATATAAATAGAAATAAGATTATCTATGATTTACTCAGTAATTGAACCCAAATGTTCATTCCAAAATAGCATCGTGAACCAGCATCAAGTGATAATATTATACACTAAAAATATTTAATTAGAAAACTGATAAAACAATATAAAAGATTGAAGGTGTTTACCCATATTAGTTAAACTGTCCAACTATTGCTAAAGTTGAAAGAATGAGCATCATTAAACAATAAAATATACATACTTCAGCATAGTCACACTTGCCGCCAACTTCAAGGATAATTCTGCCAGATTTGATGGGAGTGACATAGTGGTCAATGGCTCCTTTACCGCCACCCATACGTTGACCTTGACCTTTTTTGGTAACAGGCTGCCATGGAGGATCTACTCTCCAGATAGCAAACATTCTCTTCTGATCTAATTTCCTTGCAACCACTAGACGAGCCATTTCAAAATGTTCAGAACGCATTCTGCCACCACCGGTCGCCTGAAAAGTTTAGTTATACAATTAGTTAATGATGTGTTGTTCAATTTCTAGATTCTGCCTGTAGTTTTATTATCTATGATGATACAATTTTAATCATTTGATGTTTATTTCTCTATATAAGATCTCCAACTAAAGATGTACACAATACATCCTACTTGATATTATTAAAATGTGAAAATTGGGATATCTATTTGTTATTCTTTCACAGAAAAACTACTTAACAGATTTGGATATTTGGTATGCAGGTGGTTTATAACCTAGGACTAACATGTACTATATTTTTAGCCCAATCTTCCCATAGAAACAAAAAATGCATATGAAACTGTGGGAAACAGCTAATAAGACTCAAAATAAAGAACATCATTAGGTATTAGGTGTAATCCAATAATTATAGGGGACCACAGAATGATAAAGAACACATTAATGAATTATTGATAATGGTATTTTAATTTCAATAATCTTAATACATTTAAAACGAAGCAAGACACAACTAGAAATACTTACAACAACACCATATTGCTGCAACTGTAAATTTGTGTGTAGTGGCTCTGGACCCCGCATGTAGCGAAGACGCTTTTGCATCTTAGGTGGCTTCAAGGCTGCAGGATATGTGGGCACCTTGTCATAAATACGAAGCCTCTGACGCTCAGGTATCTCAATATCTGTAAGCATGAATTTATGTTTATATAATTTTTTCATATTGTATTTGTATTGCCCTGAAATGATAGTACGGGCTTATAAAAAAAATACAACTTAGATTGTAAAAATGTTTTTAGAGGTATTTACCATGGACTAAATTGAGAAAAACACATAAGTAAGCTCCCAGCTCAAATATTGTTTCTTTTAGTAATATTTAAAAATAAAATACGCCAATTTAAAGAATATTTATTCCTAAGACATTTGGTGTTCCATATAAATTTTATAATTATTTATTTATTGTTTCGCACATAAATTGTACAGATGCGGACTTAATGCCTTAAGCATTCTCTACCAGTCAACCATAGGTGGTGAAGACATTAGTAGCAGGTGTTTTAATTGAAAACATTATAATGAAAACATACTCTTAACACTTTAAATAAATACTTAAATATGCTATATACACATACATACTATTATCAAAATATATACTTATAATATACAGGGTGTATCTGACATCGTAACGCAAACTTCGCGAAAAGGCTAGACCACATGTCACTAGTAAAATTATGATAGTCATTTATATCGTTAATGAACAGTTACAGAAATAACAAAGTTTAAAAAAAAGTGTCAGCTCGGCCTTTGAACGTTGCAAGCGTGCCGCCGTGCGGGTTTGTAGGTATGACGTTGATCCCTGATGTGAACTCTATTAAATCAACTGATAAGATATATAAGTTTTTCGTGTTTTGTTTTCATTGCGCTTTTTTGTGTAATTAGCGATTTATTTAATTTTTACTTTAACATCTTTTTGGGTTATAAAAGTATAGCAATTATGAAGGGTCTAATTCACTTTACACGCTTCATAATTGCTATACTACATATTTTTTTTTTATAAAACTACATTTTTTTTTTTTTTAAATCATGAAAAAGCCGACGAAAAATTCCACCACTGGAGGGTTCAGTTTCATGTAGGTACTGGATCATACATACAAAACTAAAAATTTGGGAGAGAGGTGTTGAAATGACTCTACCCTAATTGTTGCGAAAATAACTCTGCAATTTCCGCTTAAATGCAAACCAACTGGCATCCTGACATCAAGAGGAAGAGCTTTTTACAGAAGAATAATGAAATGAAGAGTGAACAAAGTCAGATGTAAGTGAAGGACAGAGTAAGAGAAGTTTGTTAGAAGATTGCAGATTCTTAGTGTGTGAAAAGATAAATATTGAAAGTGAGTCTCAAGAAAAGAAGTAGAAATGGGTGACTTAAGAAGGGGGAAAAGCGTGGTCAAAGCGGGCAAATCGCTTTTCTGGCGAATGGGCCTCCATTTGGGTTCAGACCTGTAGCTCAACACATGGTCATATTTCCTGAGATTGAATATGAACCTGATCCCATTGTTGAGCAATCTATCAAGCTTATTCAGCAGAGCCGCATTCAGATCAAAGTAGCACACATCACCATAGTCGATAATAGGGAAAATCAGAGTTTGCACAAGCATGGTTTTCATTTTAGCAGGTAAGAAATTCGTCAGGCAATATAGTGAATGCAGTGTACCATTAAATAAATAAATAAATATATATGGACAAATCACACAAATTGAGCTAGCCCCAAAGAAGGTTCGAGACTTGTGTTATGGGATACTAACTCAACACCCAGGCCAATGAGGAAAAGACCGTTTTCCATCATGACCTGGCCGGGGATCGAACCCGAGGCCTCCACGTCGTAGGCAGGCGTGTTGACTGCTGTGCCACGGAGACCATTGACTCTTTGACTAATGTAGGAGACCTGACTTTGCCAGCTAGGCGTCGAGTCAATATATAAAACAAGATCTTTAACAGTAGGGGTAATGGGTATGACGGTACAATTGAAGACAAGCAGAGGAACCTGCTCATCATGCGTGAGCTTCCAATAACAATGGCCTGACACAGACACTCCAAACCTATCAGACCAGTCTTTGATAGCCTATAAGTAATGATTTACCTCTGCTATTGAGCTCGACATACCTTCGAGCCGCTCAGCTGTATATAATTGAAGATTAGTAGGAAGTTACAGAATAAGTAAAATTTACACATGTAAACACACACGTACGGACGTATAGTTACATCAACCTTTCAAAAACAAAACGAGGAAAAACTTACGATCATAATTTTTTGGTGGTGGAAAATATTTTATGCCAGCTACAAGCACCAATTGAGAGCTTTCTGGCCGCAAAAGACCTAAAACAAGTTCAAAAATCTCATTACTTATGAAGTTTCTTTCATAATCAATAAACCCTTGTATTTTTACATGTTAAAAACCACTTACCAAGGGTCAATCGGATCGATTGTGTTAACATGGTTTTAAAGGCTTAATTACAATATGTATAGACGTTATTGCATGTATATTTTCAATAAAGTGTCCTTTAAATTTGTTTATTTCAAGTTTTCATCAAATCTACATTTCTGATTTCATATTTAGATTGTTTTAGGTTATGTATGCCTCAGTCAGTGTCAAAATTTGACAGCAAAGCATTGTACTCTATGATTTATAGTCACAGCCAAGAATGTTATAAGAATACTGGATTTTGCACCAAGAATAAAGAACTGTAGCCTAAAAAAATTACCTTGAAACAATTAATTTATGTTTTGCGTCTCTTTCACCAGGGCGACAATATTTTTATTTGCTCTAGGACATTTTGTGAAATTATTTTTATAAATTGAGAAAATTAGGTACAGACGACAGAAAATCTATCTACTACAATCTGACAAATATCCTTCTTAGATTTTAAACTTTATCTCTAAAGCATTAAGACTCAAGGTTGATTGGGAATATCTGACAGTTTGTGGGAGATTGACCTGCTCTCGTCTGTACATTAACATTTAAATGTGGTTTCCGACTGTGTTAGCAGTAGTATATCTATGCTTATTAATAATAATCTATTAATATAATTATTCTAAAACTGAACTTTGTTTGGTTGATCGCGCTAATCTCAGAATCTACTGGTACGATTTGAAAAAATTCTTATACTGTTAGATAGCTCATTTATTGAGGAAAGTTATAACATCACGCTATGACTAATAGGAGCGGACCAGTAAACAAAGATGCGGGTGAATCCGCGGGGTACCTAGACCTAGTTGATTATAATGCATTACTAATGTAAACAGACGACCGTGTATGTTAGCAGTAATACTTTAATATCTGTCTACGTCCGTCGGTTTAGGTACAGTGCAATTCGTTAGTTATGACATGCGTGTAGTTAGCCGCTAGCAACTTTAACGCTTGTGTACTCGTAAATAAATCAATAGGTTAAAAAAATAAATACCGTTAGCTATTGTTATTGCTATTATCAACTGTTATTAGTATTTATTTTTTCGTAAATTGTACTGTAGTTAATTAAAGGTCAAAAAATCATATATTATGTATATGTTTTTATTTCAAGAAAGTCGTATAAAAGATACACAAAGGTTATTTAAATTTAGTTTCTAACCTAACATAGATTCTTTGAAAACTACATAATTCCAGATAGGCTGTTTATTATGTTTATCAGTCTTGTCCGGCGCGTCGTACGGTGCGAACGATAACAATGGCTAATGTGAACGGGTCAACGACCTCGAAAATGTTAAAGTGCGCGAACTGTAACATAGTTATAAACGAGTTTCTGGCCTTTATTCAGAACAAATGTAATGTGATGGACGAGGATTCAATGATCAGACTGTATATCACGGCGTTTAAAATGGATGAAATTAGTGCAGCAAAAAATCTTCTATTTTCCTCAGTCAAGACAACGGGAAGAAAAATCAACTGAAAGAGAGAGGGAAGTCACAAAGAGAAATAGAAGATATAATCACACTAATAAAACAGAGAGATCCTGAAGAAATGCCGATTTTTGTCGCCCGTGACCTACAAAAATTACCCCCGGTCACTTTTGATCATTTAGATGTAACGCGAACTTTGAAGGATCTTATTATCCTCAAGCAAGAGATAGTGAGGTCCCCCCCAACCGCGACACCCCCCCCAGTCGCAAAAATCAGTCCTCTTCCCAGAGGAAAGTCCCCCCTACCCCGCCTGTCTTCATACAGGACAAGGGGAAGTGGACCCAGATTTCAGCTTGGTGCACCGAGCTGAAAATCGGGTTCACCAGCGCCCGAACCACCCAGACAGGGATAAAGGTGTCCCTCCCTACCTCCAGGGATTACAGGGAGGTCACCCGGCTCCTCCAGCAGGGAGGTGTGGCTTTCCACACCTACTCACTCCCGGAGGATCGCCTCACTCGAGTGGTGATCCGAAGGATCTCAAAAGAGATCCCCACATCCGACGTGAAGGCCGATCTGGAAGCACAGAGCATTCCAGTAAAAGAGGTGCACAGGATGCACAAGGCCAGAGGCAACGTGGCCTATGACATGGTGCTGGTGGTGTGCCCTCCTGTCGAAGGAACCACCCTCCACCCTATCTTCCAGGTGAAGAGCATATGCTCCCTCACCGGAATCCTATTAGAAAAACCGCACAAGTGCGGCATCTTCGGCCAATGCCACAGATGCCAGCTCTATGAGCACTCCCAGGCCCACTGTCACGTCAAACCCAGGTGCGTTAAGTGCCTGGGCGACCACGGCACAGCAGAGTGCCCACGGCCTAAGGACCGCGCGCTCTGCACCGAGCCGCCAAGCTGCGTCCTTTGCGGCACGACCGGCCACACGGCCAACTATCGGGGTTGCCCCAAGGCCCCAAAGTCAACATCCGCGAAACGGACGAAGCGTGCAAATGCACGCCAGCAGCGCGAGTCCCCTCAGACCCAGGGCCCAGTGAAACTGAGCCCCCAAAGACCAAGCCCGTGGAACCAGCTGAACCACCAGAAGGCTTTCCCAGCCCTCGTGGAAACAGCTCCACAACCCCCACCCCCTCCACCCACCGCCGCCTGGAAGGATCCTCGCATCCGCCCGGGCACGGCGCAAAAAGTGGTCGACTCGTTCACGAACACGTACAGTCAGTCATGAACGACTGTTCAAGGGAGATCTCAGCGACGGATGACCGCGGCGGGAAGCTCCCTGACGACATACGTGAACTACTGAACGAGAAGAATGCAGCCGTCCGAGCCCACAGCAACTTCCCCTGCGAAGCAAACAAAGCCCATATGCACCATTTGCAGCGAACTGCAAAGAAACGCATATTGGAGTGGTGTGAAGCCAGCTGGGACAATTTGCTGAACGAACTAGAGCCAAATCACCAAGCCTTCTGGGGCCTTCAAAGGAAACTTAAATCCAGAGAAGAAGTCACCATACCCCCCCTAACCCGACCGGATAAAACCATCGCCTTT
The DNA here is from genome assembly GCA_037179545.1 of Sesamia inferens. NCBI lineage: Eukaryota > Metazoa > Arthropoda > Insecta > Lepidoptera > Noctuidae > Sesamia > Sesamia inferens. The sequence continues at coordinate 20,665,727 of CM073931.1, forward strand.
GACGACGATGACAAGGCTGAATGTTTAGCCATCAGCCTTGAAGCCCAATGCCCCCCCAGCGCTCAACCAGTAGACCCAGCTCACCTTCTGAAGGTTGATGCGGAGGTCGAACGCAGAGCTTCCCTCCCACCCGTCGAAGACCCTGAAGATCCTCTGCCTCCCGTCACTCCAGACGAAGTGCAGGATATTATCAGAGGTCTCAAACCTAAAAAAGCTCCCGGTTCTGACGGCATCACCAATAAAGTGATCCGACTCCTCCCTGCCCACCTGATTATCCTACAACAATATCTTCCCACAAACGTGGAAGGAAGCGACCGTTATAGGCATTCCTAAGCCCGGCAAGCCAAAATCAGAGCCTTCGAGCTACCGCCCTATCAGCTTGCCAAAAGTTCTTGGCAAAGTCTATGAATGGCTTATTTACAAGCGTCTCAGGGCCTTTGCCGAGAACAAGGGCCTCATTCCCGACGAACAATTCGGGTTCCGTTCTCGACACTCCAGTGTCCAACAAGTCCTCCGTATCACCTAGCACATCCACGCAGGATTGCTACGTGGTATGATAACAGGTGTTATCTACTTCGACATAGCGAAAGCCTTTGACAAAGTCTGGCACAACGGCTTAATATACAAGCTGTACCAACTCGGCGTGCCTAACCGTCTCGTGCTCATCCTGCGACACTTTTTGTCAAACCGCACTTTCCGCTACAAGACCGAAGGAGCTATCTCCCCCAAACCTCATCCGGGCTGGAGTCCCCCAGGGCTCCGTACTGGCCCCTTTGATCTTCACGCTGTTCACCAGCGACATCCCCAAAAGTAAAAAGGCCCACCTCGCTCTCTTCGCAGACGACACAGCCATTTACTGTTCAGGAACCAACCCCAATCAAATTAAACTAAATCTCCAAACCACTGTCAACGCACTTGCTGACTGGTTTAAAAAAATGGAGAATAGAAGTTAATCCCGACAAAAGCCAAGCGGTCCTCCACTCCAAACCGCGCAGCAAACCCACCCTCCCCCGACCAATCATCATGTCTGGCAAGCCGATCCCTTGGGAAAAGCGAGCCAAATACCTAGGAGTCATCCTAGACGAACACCTCACCTTCGGAGAGCACATAAGGACGGTACGCTCGCGCGCCGCCTACGCACTCTATCAACTCCACTCTCTCCTCAACCCACGCAGCAAGCTGTCCCTCAGGTGCAAAATGCGCCTGTACACAGCCTGCATACGCCCCATCATGACATACGCCTGTGTAGTCTTCGCACACACCGAGCCCAGTCATATCCATAGGATGCAGACACTCCAAAATCGCTTTCTTCGTAGAATAACAAACGCCCCTTAGTTCGTCCGAAATGAGATCCTCCATCTAGATCTCAAAATCCCACTATCCAGCAGTTCATGAAACGCCTTTCCAAGCGTTTCTTTGACACAGCCGCTGAACATCACAACCCTCTGGTTGTCGCGGCAGCAAAGTACACCCCCTTCAAAATAAGTAAGCTTCGCCGACCTAGGCACGCTCTCACAGACCCTGATGACCCCATAACCCTCCTCCAAGAGGCCAATAGGGCCACTAGCACAAAACACAAAATACCGACCTCGCCACCGAGGTCCATCGCGACGCGTTCAACGTAGTAATCGCCCTCCCCGTCCCTTGTCCGATGAAGGCCAGCCCGCGCCGCAGCTGACTACAGCTGAGCTGATTTACAGCTGAGCCAGTAAATATAAACTCCCGACTACGACCTCTGAGTTTGTTTCGGCCGTTTCTTCTCAGAGCTAGTACTGGGAAACGCCGTGGTCATCAAACCGAAATAAAAATAAAAATTCGATCCAGCCGTCCCTTGCTGTTCTCTCTAGCGACACCCTAAGCCGAGGTTCGTACCCCACAGGGGGTGCCCTTAGCGTGTAGTCGCTTAGCTTTTAGTAGCCCTGGCTGGAGGCTTTAAATTCACCTAGTATAACTAACAATGACAGTTTAAAAGTCATCAGTTTCAATTGTAAGTCTATTAAAAGATCTACTGAGTGTGTAAGACGGCTTTGCTCATGTATAAGTCGATAATCATATAAATAACAGGAGATTTGTAAAACGTGAGTTGTGATAACCCTAAATTGGTTTGTTTATCTCTATTCTTTATGGAGCTTAGCGAGAATATAGTCAGTTTTTTCTCTGTTTTTGGCGAATACTTTTCGAATTTCCTGAGAGGTTGTTGCACAGAGTACTATATTTGGGTTGTTGTATGCTTTTAAATTTGACACCACAACCTCTACAAGGCGTAACTTTAAAAAAAGAATGCCGCCAGTTCAGTTTGTTGTGATACTCTTTGCGCTAGTCTCTTGGGAATGTATTTCAGAGATGAACCCTTGAGATCTAGCGTAGATAGATAATGCTATGGTTTATTTTAGCCGCATACCTGGATAGCGATAGTCTTCTTCTTCTTGGTTTCACACTTGTAATCTGTCTTCTCAAGCAGATTAAATAAGTACAGATAACAGCATGTCAAGCTACTACAATGTGTCCTTTATTAGATTTTCTACTTTATCGCTTAAGAATTTAGGCTCAACGTTGATTAGGAAATATTTGACAGTTTCGGGGATCTTAATAAGCTGTCGTCCGTACTTACTAATTCCTTCGAACCATTCGTGACGTCATCAATCATCAGTGACAGCCAAAAGACAGCGGCGAATTTGAACTTCTGAAGTTTCGTTTGTTTGTATTGTTGTTGTCAAGGAAAAAACAGAAAACAATAGCTTTTATAAGTTTGTTGATAAAGGTTTTCTTTACCTGGAATCTGGAGTTATAAAAAATATTTTTTTAGAGTTCGTCATATTAAATGAAATTATCAAAATGTGTTGACTGATTCAATTTTGAAAGAGTTTAAGTAGGTACAAAGACAAATGGTATAATTATTATCATTACGATTATGAACTACCTTATCTCTTTAGACTGAGGCTAGCTATCAATCGATAAATAATACCTACAAGATAAAATATATCCAATTTTACCATATGTACTTATTAATAAAAATCTGTACCTACATTTCTTCACATTGGTAACACAACATGGAATATAGGACGATGCTACGTTTACAGAAATGTCTCTATTTCAATTACTATTTGTACATAACTTGGGTTTTTGTTATTGGCTTTTTTCTATATTCAAAGGTAAATGAACGTTTTTAATACAATCTTATTTCAAAATTGCATAAATTCAGGTGTGGTTTGTTATGTGTGCAGTTAGTTATTGTAATAAACTATTTTTTTCAGTTAAATATTCTTGGACACTTAACAAAGTACCTTTCACTGACTGTGTTTACTTTACTGGTTGTAATTGAGTCGGCAAGAATATATCTTGGTCACTATGGAAATCTGTCTCGCAGGGTCTGTATCAATATTACTTGATCACAAGATTTTGATTTATAAACAAGAATTTAAAAAAATAATAATAATTGAAAATTTTCTTTATCTTTCAGGTCCCAGAGCTGGCGGGATTTCTCATCTTGACTATACTTATGCAAATGCCTCTGGTCAGCTTTTTCTTGTTCAATCCATATTTGATGAGTACTCCTATGGAGACAATGCTACATACAATGTTATGGCTACTCACTCTTACTGAAGTTGTTTTTAGTTTTTTGGCACTGAAACAAGCATCTGACCTCGCCAAAAGTATTTACTTGTCACAACTAAAGGATAGATGACAATAAGTTGTTATACATCCATAGAATCAAATGCATTAAATAGTTGAATCGTAATAATCGAAATATAATTCAGATTCCATGATATATCATGATGATGATGGCAATATAGGTATTGATACTTAACCAGCACCCTAATTGTGTAGCATACATCAACATATTACTAATTTCAGATTTTATTATTACTAATGTCAGTTTCTCATTAATTTCGAAAAATGAGAATGCTCAACAACATAATGAATTCCCAAACTTGCTTGAAAAATCTGCAACGAATTCAAACTTTAAATCGCGGTAATTCTCAAAGTTCCAAAATATTGATGTAACAAATCAAAACAAACAAATTTAAGAACTGTCAGAATGAAACCAATCGTTACTGATAGTGTGTTACGCAATTATCCTGCCGACCCTAATTGATTCATAGCAATAATAAAATTATTGTTGTTATGATTGTAAACAGGAAAATAATTACTCACAAAATTTACATGAAAAGGATTTATTTTGTTGTTACACAACATTAAATGTTCACTTCATTAATTAAGGACTTGAATATAATAGTGAAAGTGTATGAAAGCAAAGCTTTGGTATTTTATTTAAATTAGTATAACACATTTATAATAATTTAATAATAATGGATACACATGTTTAACCTAAATTAATGGATAATAGTCTCAAGTTTAAATATATTGTACAATCATAATGATTTTTAAATTAACATATCAGTTTATAGGGATATCACACTATATGCTATCTGTAAAATATAGAATGAGCACCTCTATTATACCATATCTTGATTTTTATACAATACAACTGAACTATGACCTATACTTCTTTCTTGTATCAAATATAACCTCTTGGTAAAATGTTTGGATAGTCTTTTATAAAATTACTTTCTTTGCCTTCAAATATTTCACAAGGCACTGGACATTCAATATTATCTCTTTTCTAACAATAAAATTAAAAAGGTATAAACAAAATATCACCAAACTACCATACATCAAAATGCATTGCTTAGGTGGCAATTTTATTATGGAATACAAAATAAACAATATTCTCATTTTTTCAACCACAAACCAGCCTCTGGCGCATACTCTAAACTTACTAACACAGCGCTATAGTACACTCTTAGGCATTATCATAAAATACATTATTTGGTATTTAATACTATTTACAATTGCACATTCAAAACATTCATTATATTTACTACTACTAAATATAATTGTCATATCTAAACTTATTACTGGTCAGCCAGCCAAGTATCTCTCGCTATATTATAATATTGATTAAATTATACTTAAATAAAAAAATATACTCCAGATTTAAGTAATTCTTTCATACTTCCTTCCTTCCAATAGTTTTAAGTTTCTGGTATTGGATCAATGGGTTCAATGAATAGTTTGTTATCTTTGAAGAAGTTATCAAGCGTACATCTAACTAAATGTAAAGGGCCCTGGAATTTTTCTATTTTCTTTCCAAATTCTTCCATATTGCCTTCAATTTCAAAAGATTTCATTACTTCAGGAAGATTTGGAGACACTTTACAGATAAACTGGAAACGAAAAGTACATAATATTAATAATATACAACAACCTGGAATTAATCAGAAGAATCCTTGGATAACTGAATAGATAAAATGTTTATTAATAGTAACGTTAGGATAAGATATAATTTTACTGATTATCTAGTACCTAGAGATTGTACTTACAGAAAATATTTGCTGTGTCACCCAGTTGTGATATTTCTTGACAGACCCTTCATATGCCACCGTAAATATCTTTTTCATATCCACTTCAATATTATTAGCTTGAACATGACATAGGAGTTGCGTAAAAATAATCTCGAAAAATAGGATGGCCCTGTAAATATAATGAAAGAGAAATGAATACTATGGTATTAATTTGGATTAACAACACAACAGTTCACTCAAAGGGCTACTACTAGTGCATTTTTTTTTTCTTGTTTGTTAACACACCTGTTGAGCCACAGCACACTTTCTGCTCCAGGTTTGCCAGGAGCTGTCTCAGCAAGCATCAACTCAAGTAAGCAGGAATTTTTGTCATAGACGAAAAGTGTTTTTATTTTCTGAAATGAAAGTTTATAGAATAATAAAATAGAATACAGATTTTAAGTGCTTTACGCCTAGCTAAATGATAAAGCAAAACATAGTCAATATTATGATTAAACCTATTGAGATGACAAAATAATTATTTGAGTGAAGAGATGTGATTCATTATACTTACATCAATATTTCCTTGCATGTCGTATTTTACGGGAGCAAATAGTGTGCCAAGGCGTTCTGAAATAATGTTACACAACTCGTAAATAAATAGTATTAGGGTAATAAATATAATTTATAATGAATATGAATAAAGCTTTTATACATACCTACTATAGCCACCAAGTCAGAAGACGCATCTATAAACTCAATTACATTAATTCTTCCATTTATGACTGGTGGAAAATGTTTTATAGCAAGAAAAAAACATTGTTCACTATTTGTAGAGGTACTAGCCATTTTCAGTGCAAAATATTGGCATAAATTATTTTTAACTAACACACACACTCACGAAACTACTCGATTATGATTCATTCAATTACTGAGTTATCAAAGAAACAAACAATGCTATTATCACTGACTGACTATGTATAAAAATTATTCTGATGGACTGACTGAGTGAGCACACAAACAAATGTCACAATATGTATTTTCCAGTTACCCACTGTTGTTTAGGGTTACCACTTAATAAACTTTGCACACATTAGAAATAATTCATTGTCCTTTTCTTCACTTTTTAGTACACTTGTTAATTAAAAATATTTCTAGTCTAGAAGACATAAACTTTTCTTTTTTATTTAATTATAATAGTTCCTTCCTCTAGTTTTCATCATTTTGTTCACTTTATTGTCAACTTTCCTAATACTGCAACTTGTAACTATTTAATATGAAAACGTCTGTTTCAGCACGTTTCCCAAATCATCTTCTACAACTATTGTTAAAACTTTGGTTTTTGGTGAAAAAGTAAATGGAACCAAGAATCTTTTTTCTGGCACAAGATTTGTAAATTCATATGAATCTAATACCATTCCATTTGATTCATCTCTTACTTCAACTATTCTAATACCAGCAGTAGAAATGATCATCATTTTGTTTTTATCAAATTTCAGATACCTCGTTATCGCTTGTCTTTCCCTTCCATATTCATTGTTGAACCACCTGTGGTAAGACAATAATACAGCGCAGTTTCTGGTCCAATAAATTGAATCGTTTCCGTTTGTACGATTAATGTTTTTCTTAGAATCAGTATGTCTATTTGTTATATTTGAATACACGCTTGATGGCCTGGTTATAGGGGTTACGTTTGGACTTCTTCTTATTATGTCAGATTTTGACATAGCAGCAAAATTCCCCAATGTGGTTTTACTTCTTGGTCCTAAAACTCGTAATGGTTCTGCCACGTTCATTGTAACACTTATATTGCGTTGTAGTGAAACAGTGGAATGTTGTACTGGTTTTCCACTGAAGTTATTCATGTTATCTTTAGATAAAGCTGATCTTTTTTCTCCAATGATAAAAACTCGGTCTAAATTGTCAAAACCTCTTCCCATTATACCATCTTTCGTGTGTCCGAGATCAAACGTGTGACCAAGTTCGTGGAAAACTGATCCCAATGTAGTTGCAAAACATCCTCCCAATGTGCCGCGGTATCCACTGTCATCCATAAATCGTCTTACATTAACTGGTGTTGCATCTAAGAATTTTGGAATGATTTCTTCAATAGTCGTTGGCCAGGTGTAAAGGCAAGCCGTTCCGAAAAGCGCCAATCCGCCTCCTCCTAATGCAGCATATGCTTCCGTAAGCGATATAATTTCTTCGTGTGTCATAGGCTTATCGATATCTGTACCTTTATATCGGGTGCAGGAAATGAAGCCCAGGAATTTTCTTTCATTACTACCTAAGTCGGAAAGCATCAATTCTCTTCCAAAATGTGACCATAATTCCGTTTGTTTCATTTTTCTTGCCTTGTTAACGTTCAGATTACTTCTAAATATAATGCATTCTGGTTTTTTGGGATTTACTTCATGCTCAAGTTGAAATGTTTTTCTACCAATTCCACTCTCGAAAAGTTTTTCGGCTGTTAAGCTTTGAATTAACTTTGATCCAAGAGCTATACGAGAACAGGCACTTTCAATCGAGTTTTCAACATCTTGCGGACTTTGAAAACATCCATCGTGGCCTTGACATATGATGTAAACTGGCGTGACCCGAAGATTTGTTTTTCTCGGGGTATAGTCCAAGTTCAATGTTTTCCGCTGCTGGTCTCTATATTCCAAATCAATAACATTTTCACCTCTTTTTAGTTCTATTATCACTTTGAACTCTCCATTATATACGTCCCATTGCGATATATTTTTATAGTTATCACTTTTTATTGTACATAATAGTTTTTCATGGTTATTGGAATTGCCTCTTGTTATAATTCCCTTGATCAAAACAAGCGAATAGTTCACGGTGTCTCCATGTTGAAAATTAGTTACAAAAATTGAAGAATTGTGTTCTGTTTCTTTATCTTCGTTCACACCGTTGTCCATTACCTGAAATTGTGTTTACATTACGTTAGTCTCGTGAAAATAAGTGGTTTTAACGGTTGACCTTCAATAGGATCGGTATGCAGTTTCCTCGATTTCTGTATGTGTGATCAAACACCACATAATTAGGTTAATGCCGTTTTGTACGGGGATTACTCGAATAAGCTACTTCAAGAGGTTTTACGCACTAGCATTTAGTTAAGTGGAGCGTATCGTTTTATTTTTATCTGTATCTAAACTTTAAAGGTCGTCGTAAATGAATAGATTCGCACTGTAGCTATGACTCACCATGATGCGGTTGGCGTGGAGCGCGCAGAGCCGGCGCGGCGGGAGAACTGCGGGTGCGGGCGGCGCGGCGCGGCGGCGACTCAACCACTCGCAGCCAGCGTGCAGTGCCGTTCCTCCTCACTTCTCACTAAACTTGGTCGAACGCTCGCGCGGTTGGTGTGCGCATGCCCGTCGATGCAGACCGACGCGCCTCAGTAACGATTGCGCCCACCAGACAGGTACGCGACTAGCTGTCTCCACTGGCAAGAGGGAAATTTGAACAATGCAGTAAACATAGAAATGAATGCGTCACTATCATCCATCAAATCCTTGTTGTTGGTTCTGCCAATGTTTGTTTTCATTACAGACAATGACACTATCAGCTAAGTACTACATCTTGTCTACTATCAAATTAAGCTTTATAATATCATATTGCTAGTGGGGCGCTAAGTGAATTCTATTATGGACGTTTGAAATAAAAACGAAATTGATGTGGCGAAACAAAGTCAAGGCCATGGATATGGAACATTTGGAAAAAATACTTTTTTCTCATCTAGTGTCTAGGTCCTATTTTCATAGAGATACAGCTATATGTTAGCTTAGCTGGGTATTCTAATCCGATTGTATTTTGAACTAGGTATTTATTTTGGGTGGATACGCTAACGCCCTCTATTGTAATTCTTAACAAGTGTTCTGGCAAGGGCGCTGCTCTACAGTCACTCATGAAATGTAATGGCGAGAGGCCTTCGTTATTATGATTCATGTAGCGATACTAATCTTTGATTCTTCAAAAATATTAGTTGCAAACTTATGAACCGCAAGGTATCTATAGATTTCTGAATCTAGTAAGTAACCTAAAATATTAAACGCGATTGTTGGATCTAAGCAATCATTGAGGGTGCGAGCCAGACAACAAAGCGCCTGATAAAATTGAATAGTTACATGTCTCGTTGGCTACATTTTGTTATTTTGGCAGGCGGTATCACCCACTAAATTAATAGTTGACCCTACTCACTTTCTTTCCTCTATTTATTAGAAATTGTAACAAATAAAAAGCCTTTGTTAAAAAACGAGAGAAGAAAAGAGGAATACTTATAATGACATCAGACATGAAAACGTAAACCGCAGCGCAACGCAGATGCAAAACGAAAAAAGTTACCAAGTCACTATCATGTATGATAGTGACTTGAACTATGTATTTAATTAAATTGCAAGATCCAAAAATACCCAAAGTGTTAGGACCTTATGCTTATTACATTCAACATCTAGTAGATAAATCCCCTTCATCATCATTTCAGCCGAAAGATCTCCACAGCTGGACATAGGCCCCCCCAAGGATCTCCACGACGACCAGTCCAGCGCCTCTCGCATCCAGCGGTTCCCGCGACCTTCACCAGGTCGTCAGTCTACCTTGTCCACTCGATAACTCGTCGGTCCCATTATGGTCCCATTGGCCACTTAAATGAAGCAATTCTTCGGGGTTCACTTCTGGGGCCGGACGCTCGCCCAGCGCCCTGCGCCCCGCTGTCCACTCGTACACTCTGGCGAGCACCCAGGCCTCGAGCTCCCAAGGCGGGGTGCTCGCCAGAGCGCATGCCGAAGCGAAGCCTACCGTCCGGTAGGCCCGCGCTGCCCGCTGGGCGATGGCCCTTTGGGGCGCCCGAAGGGCGGTGAGGTTCTCCCTCCTATGGAGGGAGTCCGCCCAAATGGGGGCCCCATAAAGGGCCATGCTCCGCAGTATGCAGTATCCGGCGCGTATAAGCGCCGGCACCGCGTGCTGGGCCCTCCCATGTTCGGCATGAGCCATGAGAGGGCGCCCGCGGCTTTCAGCAGGCGCGTCGACAGCCCGCTGAAATGCGGGCCGAAGCGCAGCCTGCTGTCCAACATGAGGCCCAGATACTTCATCTGGGCCTCGACCCCAATCCTGACGCCCTCCACAAAAATGTGGGCGTCAGTTGGGCGGCGCTGCCGGGGGCCGTGAAAGAACACGGCCTCCGTTTTGTGCAGCGCCACCCTCAAGCCCAGGCGGCGGATCCTTCCCGCCACTAAGGATCCGCCCGCCGACGCCAAACTGGCCGCCTCCCGGAAGGTGCTCCCGCGGGAAGTGAGGAGAGTGTCATCCGCATAGCAGATGACACTCGTACCTCGAAGGAGGGTCCCCCGCAGGAGCCAGTCATACCCGACGTTCCACAGTAGAGGTCCTAGAACGGACCCCTGTGGAACGCCGGTTCCGACAGCGTATCGCCGCAGCTGGCCAGCTCCGTCTTCGAGGAGGACAGCACGTTCCTCCAAGTAGCTGACCAGGAGGCCCCGTAAGTACAGGGGCACTCCGTGGAACCGGAGCGCTTCCAGGATGGTGGAGTGGGGGATGGAATTGAAGGCGTTGGCAATGTCGAATGACACAGCCAACACTCCATCCCCCACTCCCACCGCCTCTGTCACCTGGCCCTTGAGACGGGCCAGAGCGTCCACTGTCGAACGACCAGCTCGAAATCCGAACTGGGCGTCCGACAGGTCCGGTCCCACACCTCCGCCTCCGCCTCCGTTAACCTCCACATCCGTGGAGGTGAGACTCGTCGCCTCCACATCCGCCTCCGCCTCCGCTTACAAGGCCTCCGTTACAACCCTAGTTCAAACATACAGATTTCATCAGAGTGTCCTAATTTGAACCTCATAACTGCACAATGCCTCGTGCACATCAAATGCACATGAGAAAAAAGTATGAAGTGCTTTTTTCTGAAAAAAAAGCACTTCATGTGCTCGCACGATTAGTCATGAGGTTCAAATTAGAACTCTCTGATAAAATCTGTATGTTTGAACTCATCGCACGAAGAGAACGCATCGTGTTATCGTGCGATCTACGCTAATTAGGACGACGCCTTAGGGTGGAAATTCGCCGTACGACGGGTCGTCCGATGATGGACGGAGATGGGGGAATTAAATCAAGCAATTCCCTCGCACACTCTCCAAAATGCATCCTATAGGATATATTGCTATATTTGTTACAAAAAGAGGTCTGTTCAAAAGCGTACAAATAACGCATCGAATGTTGTTGAACTGTCAAAATGATATTCATTGCTACTGATAAGTACTATGTTACGCTATTACCTACCTTGCAGGTAGGCCAGGTAGGCAATGTAAGATGAAACAAGAATTTAACTTGTTTTCAGAGTGGAAAAGGCATGAATGTCGAAAACCATTTCCGTCGTGAGTACGGGCGCTAACGATATTACTTGAAACTCGTTGTTTTCACAACTCCACTGGGCGGTGCCGGCGCTTTGAGCTTAAGGTATTTTAATACGCTGTTAATTTTTCAGCTCTTGCCAGACGATATTCTACCTAAATGTGTGTCGTATATTGAAGCAATTTGTAATGTACTTGCATATAAACGAGCTGTTGTCAGCACCAATTGCCAAACTTTGCTTTTTGCAAAATTCATAGTTAACGTAGCTCGTAGTCCATGCTAATTTAACGGCGGCTAATGGACGTCTCACGACTTGAATATTTATGGGAATAAAGCGTAGTGTTATGAGGTGTCGAGGAATGAAATATTCACGGCTCGACGGATGGGCAGTATGGCTGTCATATTACTTTTACGTACAACATACTAGGTGACCTGCTGCTAGTGTTGATCAGCTGCTGAATAGAAGCAAGTTTTTTCATACCTACAAGGCAAATACGCACTGCGCGTATTTCCCTTGTCTGACAAAGTTAAGTATTAGAAAAAGCGTTGCAGCAATGCCAAGTGGCTGATGTTTTGACAGTATGATATTCTACAACAGAACAATGTATACATATTAAACCGTTGACCTGTCCTATTATGTACTGACGACACCAAGTCAAGCAACCCTAAACTGTCAAATATTCCCAAACAATTTTGAGCCTTACTGCTTTAGCTATAAAGTTGGAAATCCAATAAAGAAAAATAATAGGTTGTAGTAGCTTGACGTGCTGTCGTCTGTACCTTCCTAGACTATCCCTACATGTTATAATAACCAAATCTGAACGCGATAAATTCAAAAACGAACAAACGTATTTTCATTCGGTTTTCACAATAGAACGGAGTGATTCACGAGGAAGGTTTAGGTATATATTTAGTTAAAGGTTTTGTGTAAATTATCTGAAATATGACCTGAAACAATCCTGCTTAGTTAATATAAAGTTCATTGAACTTACATATAGTATGTTTCTATTTTAATTGCATATTAATAAATAACAGATACAGTTGCTTATACTATATTTATATAGTATATACAGCTTGCTAAATCGGTCACATGCGACTGTACAGATCTTGTCAAAGACATATCCATTCACAATAATGACTTTACTATAATTTCCCAAAATATTACTGCAATTTCGACGACTTTTTAGTTTCATTGTCTAGTCTTAAATTTGAACCAGATATTAATATATTAACGGAATGCCAACTTAATTTAACTAAACCAATTCCGCAACTAGATAATTATAACTGTTATTATACCACAAACCTTACAAATAAACATGATGGAGTCGTCGCATATGTGAAAAAATCTTTAAAACATAAAGTTGCAGAAGTTGAGCTTTTACACGCATCCTGCCTACAAATCGAGGTACTAAATAATATTGTCTTAGGTGTATACAGATCTCCTGCAAATTTAAATGCAGATAATTTTATTGACTCTTTAGGCTTACATTTAGAATCACTAAATATAAAAAAAAAACATTGTGATTACAGGAGACATAAATATTAACTTGATATTTAGGGAAACAGAACAACATTACGAACATAAAAATAGAATAAATTACCTTACTATGTTATCGTCATACGGAATTTTGGCTGTGCATACACTACCCACTAGGGAAATGAATTGTCTTGATCATTTTATGTTAAAAATTAATCCGAAAAAATATCTGCTTTTATAGCTATCTTACGTACTACCACTACTGATCACTACACCACCTTTATTTCCTTGACAAAAACAAAAGACAAAATCGCTCCAGATAAAAATAAAACAACGATAGACTTTGACAATGCTCTCCTATGCTTGCAAAATAAAAATTTAACTGAACTTCTATTAATTGATGACCCAAATGTGGTTATAATATCTTTAATAGATAAAATAACGGAATCATTGTCTGCTAATACACGTACTATTACAGTACCAAGTAGTAAACGTTTATTAAAACCCTGGATAACACCAGGTATTCTGAGATGTATTCGGAATCGTAATGCTTTACAGCAAAAGGCACGAAATGATCCGCATAATGAAATTGCCAAAATGACATATACAAGGTATAGAAACTATTGCAATAATCTCATAAAAAAGCTAAAAAGAAAGTATAATAGGGAACAAATAACTAGTGCTATCAAAAACAGTAGACTTCTTTGGAAAAATATAAAAAATATCACTTATACTAATAATTCACGAAAAGAGTGCTTGGATTTGTTACAGATTAAATCATCTCCCATGGAGTCTGCTAATTTTATAAATGAATATTTTGCAAGTATAGGCAGAGATCTGGCCCAAAACATCGCTTCAGGCTCTAACTTATCTGGTAAACTCTTTAATAAAACGCCATCGCTATCAAGCTCAATGGTTCTTCTAGATACCGATCCACATGAAATTTGTACTACGCTAATGAATTTACGATCTGATAGTGCCCCCGGATGGGACAATATACCAACTTGTTTCGTGAAACTAGCTAAAAATGAAATTGTACCAATTATCACTCATCTAGCCAATGTATGCTTTCAAAAAGGTGTTTTTCCAGCCCCCTTAAAAAAATCTATTATAACACCCGTGTATAAGGGTGGAGATAGAGACGATGTCAACAATTATAGGCCTATTTACGTTTTACATGCAATTTCCAAAATCATAGAAAAATTGTTAAACACTCGTCTCTTGCAGTATTTAAATAAATTTGATATTCTGTCACCTTCCCAATTTGGATTTAGACAAAAAAAGTCAACTGAAGATGCTGTGATAGCGTTAACTTCTTTGGTAACCGAACAACTTGACCAAGGAAACAAATGTATGGCTGCCCTTCTTGATCTTAAAAAAGCTTTTGACACCGTCTCTACTTCCATTATTCTACAGAAACTTGAAGCAATTGGAATTCGTGAAATACCACTTGCACTTTTTAAGGATTATCTTTCCGGTAGAATGCAAAAAGTGAAACTTAACAAAACTGTCAGTGAGGATGCAGATGTGTCACACGGCGTACCCCAAGGAAGTGTACTAGGACCCACACTTTTTTTAATTTACATTAATGACCTCTGCAACATGAAGATCCATAACGCTAAAGTAATCTCATACGCCGATGATACAACTGTCGTCTTCTCAGGTAAAACATGGGATGAAGTTAAAAACTTTGCAGAAGAAGGTTTAGCTCTTATTACAACTTGGTTAAAAAGAAACCTTCTCACTCTGAACACTAGCAAAACCAACTTCATTTGTTTTAATATTTATAATCAATTTCAACCAGAAAAAGAATTTAATTTAAGAATCCATATGTGTGACACTACTACAGAAACTTTCACCAATTGCCCTATTATCCAACAAGTTAACCACATAAAGTATCTAGGAGTTATCATTGACCAGCGTCTTTCCTGGCATCCTCAACTAGAACAAGTCATAAGCAGAGTACGGAAACTGATCTGGATTTTCAAAGAGTTGAGATGTGTTGTACCCGAGAGAATAAATGAAAATAAAAATAATGACAATCAAAGAAATTTATTAAATGAAATTTATGTATCGTTAGTCCAGTCTGTTTTGATATATTGCATAACTATATGGGGTGGAGCAACGAAATCTAGATTTCTTGAATTAGAACGTGCTCAGAGAGCAATAATTAAAGTAATGTACTTCAAAAAAAGAATATTTTCTACTACAAAGCTTTATGAATTATGTAATCTACTATCAGTAAGAAAATTATACATTCTACATATCATGCTCAAAACGCACAAGGAGACACCATACGATGCTAAGATACTAAAAAAAAGAAATAAATATTGCATACTAAACGTTCCCAAAACTAAAACGGAATTTGCTAGCAGACAATTCAAAAAACGCTCATCCTTTTTATATAATAAGATTAATAAAGTCATATACGTCTATGATAAAAAATTATTGCATTGCAAAAAAGAATTAACAATCTGGCTACATAATTTAAATTAAAATGATACAGAGGGACTCTTGCAACGAGTGACCTAATAGAGCGTCATTAAATTGAACAAATAACATTTCTTATATTTATTCACTCACACAATACTCACACACACACAGGCACACACACACACACCAACATGCACACACACCTCCCACACGCACACACTCATACAATTAGTCGCATTATATTATTTATTATTATTTTTTCTCGTTTCCCTTTTTGTTACTTTCATATTTACAATTAATGGAGCCTTCAACTACAGGTATTTCTATGCCTAAATGGAGACTCATTGACATGTAATGTAAGACAAATTTATATGAAATAAACTTATTATTATTATAAATCGCTTAAATTGTCATGAATTGAAATTGAAAAACAAATTGCTTCTTGTAGGCCCTACGTTTCCGAACATTTGAGCATAGCAAATATTGTGATATCTAGAAATTGCTATGCGGATTGTGTGAGGGAAATATACAAAATTGTTAACTTATTTATTAAGTCTAACTTTATATAAAATATAAATCTTATATGGCGTTTGAACTAAAACCTTATAAATCTAAAGGCTCCTGCAGACGTGCGCGACTAATATAACAATTTCTTTGAAAATTTCATGAAAATTGTTATAGGTCCAAGAATCGCGTCGCTTCGACGTGTTCTGTAAGTCCTAAAAATATGACCTTATCGTAGTCCTATTCATACCTTATATAACATAGCTACCAACAGTACCAACTAGCAAAATAAATGACAGTTAAAGACGTTTCCTATGCGCGTGGCGACAGCGTAGACTAACATGAGGTCGGTGACGCAGTCGCTTGATGATGATGACCTGGATGCAGGAAACCGACTGGGCTGTCCGCAGGAGCCGGTCGTTGTCCCAGTGAACGCAGTACTTTCGCTTTTATGGGCGAACGAACCCGGTCCATTACTACCTCACTCACGCGGTTACACCATCACAAGCCGTTCGATTTTGGCTGCGTTTGTCGCTCCGGTATGCATACTAATATTTATTTAGGGTTGTGATGTTTAGATTTCTCTATGCTACGACCAACGTACCGTTCATTGTTTTTAAACTGTATTATTTATAAACTTGGTGTATAGGTAACATATTAATCATGTTGCGTGTACGTGGACTGGTGGGTGGCATGGCAACACAGACTTTGGTGGCAGTTATGCGTCGTAGGTCAAGTTAGGCACGAGTTCATAAAAAATGTATAGTAAATACCTGTCATGAGTAGGCAATTTTCAGAATGAACACCAATTTCAACGTTTTTGCTTTATTAAAAATAAATCCAAAAAGTTTTTGTGTAAGTAGATATGAGGCAATAATTAAGTACCTACGGTGTTATATACCTAAGTGTATATTATGGTATCTATTTGATATAAAAAAAACATGTAAGCGTTGACATTGTTTAAAAACAGTAATATTATGGTATAATTACAGTAATTTCAGCTAAATAGTTCGGCGACAAAAAGTTAAGAATAAAATCCGCTAAAATTATAAAGAGGTTATTATTACATCGACTCTTGTCCACGTTGTTGTAAATAAAAATAAATTGAAATCCGTTTTGGAAATATCGAAACAACCTGTTTGGAGCTTATTCGTAGGAACTTTAATGTGACACGTGTTTCTTAATACTCGATACACTCAAGATTTAAAAATAGGTACCTAACTATATTTGTAAATGCCAAAATGATTCATATTTTGAGCCGCATTTAATCGAATGGAAATATCGCGTGCATATCCTTATTGCATTAGTAGATAAGCTTAAATAAACGCCGTAGGTAATACTGGCTCTAAGTCTTTGAGGAGCCTCGGCACTCTCACCTTCCACCTAATGCAGGTCCTCACCGGACATGGCTGTTTCAGGAGGTTCCTGTTTAGGATAAACGCGGGGGGAATACCAGTGCGGTAAATACGTAACAAAATATCAGTAGCAATGCATTTTGACAGTTCAACAATATTCATTGTGTTATTTACGTTTTTGAGCAGACATATTTTTCGAAAATATGAAGCAATGGATTGGCAATATGCTTCGAAATTATTTCAACTGATAGTAGTAACTCACTATTACGCAATTAGGGTGCTGGGTGTCATCACTGTATGGATCAGTCAGAGGATACGGTGAAGTATACGGAGGAAGTCTGTTGATCTCATGTGTGTGTAAAAAAAAGGCATTGACTGCGGTCACCGGTATACGCTAGCAATGAATTTTCTATTGCGTCTATTGACAAGTGATCGAAAGTGTTAATTAATAATATAAAATATATTATCATAGCTTAAATAATCCATCTGCTCCATACGTTAAATTAAATGAAAAGCCTTATTTATAGCTAAAAGATATTATTTATATTGGATCGGCCGTTACTTGAAGAATTTAAATTACATACTACGCTTCATCATTATGATCATCAACCATTTTCTTTTTATCGTCTCACTGCTGGACATAGGCCTCCTCTCATACAGAGAAGGATTGAGCGTAATCACCACGCTAGCTGAATGCACGTTGGCGATAGATACTACACTTGGTATTTATATGCTCTTAACAAAATCAGCTGAAAGCCTCTATCCCAAACGCTACGTCGATCTCTACATCCGTAGCTATTTATTTACACATTGGGTTTAATTTTTCTACTAATAACATCAACTAGGAAAATTTACCTCAACCTTAGCAGAAAATTACATTCGATGTCCAAGTAATCGACGCGTGATACTTGGGTGTAATCAAACCAAAGAAGAAAAAACTTATCACAAAATAGTATTTAAATAATATAATTATAAAAATTTATGGGAAATACCAAAATTTCTACGTGATACCTAACACACAATATGAAAACACTTCTCCTATAAAAAGAGTTTAAAAGTTAACAGATTCAGTATTAAAGTTAATTTATTAGCGAAATTGTGAAATCTTAGCGCGAGGAACACGTTTATAGTAGTTAAAATACTAAGTTGATGAAGTCATTTTATTGAAAGGAGCCTTTTAATATTCATCTCCTGTTACAGTTGGCAGAATGTGAGGCGCTTAAACGGGTGTTATTAACTATTAAAGTAATTTATGAGCCGCCCATAAAATTAACTGCATTCGATTTTCTTTCAGCGCAAGGTTTAAAATCTTAGATATTTTGATCAAATAGCATTTACACCTCTATTATAAAATAAAGATGCATTATCCAGTGTAACTAGTTACATAAAGATAAATCTGTGGAAGATAAATGCCTCGTTTTCATGCCTTTCGTGCGCACTACAGCCTTTTCAGTATTGCTTTTTGTGCGTAGTTGGCATGTTTGGCGTAGCTTTGGCTTCTAAGCCAACTTTGGTTATGCAGATGCGAAAGTTAAATTAAGTTTAAATTTCGCATCTGCATTAAACGCAGCTTGCATGCAATATTTTTCATAATTACGTAAACTTATTAGCTGGACGTTGTCATTACAGCCTTGAAAATTATGTTTTACAGTTAACAAAATATTCGTTATTATAAATGATCATACATTAGTAATTTAATGACAAAGCACGAGAATAACTTATGCTTGGGTGTAATTTCCTGAAAATATCTTACAGCAGCATGAAAGCAGCTTATGACAATAAATTATGTTGCGTACCTATTCAGTAAACAGATTGCGCAGGTTGGTTGCGTCTGTCGACGTGCCATATTTCGGGCCTGCCGTAGGGCCCCCTACGTGCCCTACGACACTGTACGAGTACGTGCTCCAATATTTCGAAACGCTATTCTTTGGTAGTAATAATGAAGATTTGCGTAGTTTCATCACAGTGCGCTTGTTGAATAATAACGTCAGGTTGAATGAACTATTGCAGTGTGTCCTTGTTTTCTGTGTTTTTCCATGGCCACGTGTGCGCTTGTTCTTGTGAGACCACTCGCCACGTAAAGACGGATATCTCATTCCTCATGCAAGCTGATACAATAATTTGACAGTCGATTGCACACGGGCACATGGACAACTGCTCAGATGCTGTGCTGATCCAGCTGTGTTATCTGATGGCTGTCCTGAGTGGCCACACGTGATCTGTTCATTAGAAAGATCTGTTCATTGTTTAGATGTACTCCATAATTGATTAATTTTTTTTTATGTACGGGATCTGGTGTAATGTTGATGATCTGAACTAGTAATTTCTGTTTTTTTTTTAAGATATATCGTAACGTATTTTCGCCCCAAAATAGTAAACTTGCTGTATTTATATAAACCAATACGACGACAAGTTTTCTAATAAAAACTCCAATGTGATATAAATAAATTCCGGTCTATAAATAACAGTATCACAATTTACCTAATTGAATTGTCCCGAAGAGAAAAACCGGAAATTAGTAGAGGAAATATATTCAGAGAGCGTCATCTATCAGTATTTTACAACTATTTATACTTGGACCGCAAAAATTCCGTTACAATACCTGACCTACAGCATTTTATTTCATTTGATGTACAAGATGAAATGAATCGTTTTAGAAAGTCATTATAACCGTAATCAGCGTTATTTTCGATATGTATAACAGCAATAATAGTAAAATATTATGTTTCAATTCAGTTATGCTACCGAATCGCCGCAGCCTCGGGGCGCGCACGCGTTGTCATGCGCTTAGTGGAGCAGTGGAACACTATTCTGTTATATTTTAAATACGGTTACTTTTTCTGATGACCCTGATCACACCCAGATTTAGGCCGTGCCCTTCACTATCTGATTTGATCTGTACCATGACTTTCTACGAAGCAAGACACATATTTGTATAATACTGTACCCACTTTTATTTGGTTGTAAAATATACATATCTTCACGGTTAACTTTTCCTTTATATGGCCCATTCTTTCGGGAGACTTTATTATGGACCAAAGGTTGATGGTTTTTGCTTTATAGCACTATCAAGATATTGAATACAATAGCTGTTATTTGGAAGTAATTGAACGAGGAGTAAGCGCCACCCGGCAGGTATTAGTAGTGACGCAGCGCAGCCTACGTGGCCGCCCACAATGCACGCTGCACAATATAGGCTACTTCTCCAGTGTGACCTAGTGTGACGTTTTGACCATTCAACATCCATGCATGAAACTGACCACACATATTAAATATGAAATGCTTACTGTTAATTTGTCACTTTTGTCAGAAGTAAGCATTTTCGAGTACGGTCATTGACCCTTGCATTGCGTAGGCTAGCTACTTTCTCTCAGGGGAAATGCGCGGCAGGCGCGGTGAGGGGGGGTTTTGCCAAATTAAGTGCGTGAAAGGTTGCGGACAGCCGTTCCGGTACCACCGCACCGGCACCGGCGCTTACGGACCCTTCCTGTCACAACATTGTCGATACGAAGAATGTTTCAGTTGACCGTTTACGGTTACTCGACTCCGTATTAACACAGAAGATCGCATCACTATGTTTATTGTCGTGAAACGCTGGCGCCGGTGTGCAAAATTGTCAGCATCTTCGTAGAACGGGCCAACGAGGTCGGTGAACTCATGCCAAGTGGCAATCGCGAATTAGTAGAGACTTGGAAAACGTACCTTGATGTTGTCGCTCACGTGCGCTGTTAAAATGTTGTATAAGCATTGACGACGCTTTCTATACCTTCTTGAAAACAGAATGAGCGTAGGCGTAGGGTAGCATTTCAGTATTCTGTAAGATGCATTTTGGAGTGTGCGCGGGAATTATATGGCCTAATTCCACCATCACTGTTACGTCATCAGACAACCCATTGAACGGCAAGTAAGTATTCACCCTTACATTGTTGACACCACCACGATCAGGACAAACGGCGTTGTCGTGCCGTCGCATTATACGACGATCATCAAAGGACTGGAATAATTTGCATGACGCAACATGCAAATTGATAAATTGTAATTGGACGGGGAAATCACTGTCTTCCCATCCGATTAAAATTTAAGTGTCCTTAAGGCTGGAGTGAGTTATTCGGCCCATAATAAACTGGTGCGCTGTACCATCAACAATTGCATTACCTACGGCTTGTCACCGCATTGGTGGGATCGTAATCAAACACTAGTTTATATAATTATATAAAAAATTGAAGAAGTGAGCGGAGAAATTGTCAACGTTTAACGGTTCATTTGAAAAAGAAAACAATGCGACGAGAAGCACTTGGGTGCACTCGACTACATTTTTGAGAGTCGCGTAATGACTGATTAACAATTACCTGCAGACTCGATGTAAATCAAATCAAATCAAATCAAATCATTTTATTTGATTTTAAACTTCGCGGCTTTCTTTTCAAAATATGCTAACGTTGCTTTCTTTATCCTTAGTTGAGTAGGTAGGCACTTTGGTGAAGGAGGAATAACATGCGTTAATTTGAACAATGCACATAGAATTATGAATATTCGTGATTTTTTTTTTACGTAGAGGCTTCTTGCGTATTGTCGGAGTCGCGAAATTGGTATAAGTAAATTGCATCCATCGATAAAATTGTCAAAAAATTAATGCATTATTTCCATGTAGTGCTTTAATTCAGTGATACAGGCTCAAAATTGGACCAATGTAGGTGCCTAAACACAATTTTGAATCTTTAGATTTGAATGTATCTAGCTACTAAAAGTTGCATTTAATTGATTATTATTCAGCCCAGTTAGTGGCACCGGGTGGTAATAAATAGAGGCTGCTCTGTTCCAATCCTGCACTGGACACGTAAAAAATGAAAAAAAAAATCAGACAGGAGCCCACAAAGTTAGTAACAATTTTACTTAAATTCGAGTTTTAGTTGGTTATAAAGACAGATATAGGACACAGACGTAGATACATAAAATCAATACTCAGCGTGGAGCTGCATCCACCTCCACAACATCGGGGAATCCCAGCGATCCGCGAAATCTCACTGAGAATACTGTTGGTGCCGCCGAGAACACGCGTCATCAGGGATGCACATCTATTCCTAATAATGGCAGTAAAACCATTATTGCTAGACTTGATTAGAAACTGATTTTCATTGAATCCAGTATCGATCCAGTGGCACTAGGTTCCAGCGTTGGATCTATACACAACCAATAAGCAATTCCATAGTTTAGGGGTATATAGGTCTCGCATTTAAAGTGACTTCCATACCTACGCTAATTACGAGTACCTATGCTGCAGTTGGTATTGCGAATGTTTATAATAAATTTGTATAATGAATGAGTATTTTAGGAGCAGTTTGTACTCGATGCGTGTGGTTGGTGATAATGTAATGACGATCACGTTGCGCTCGCGCGTTGCTGAACCACAAGTTACGAAAAGCACACGACGCCACCCGCCGCAGGAATACCAATCGGGCTAAATTGGGCGGCTGACAAAGGTCGAAGGCAAAATTATTTATAAAAAAATTACGAAACAACTACATAAAAAAGAGTTGGCACATTGGACGTGCTTACGACGCCACGTTCTCTCTTTTGAAGGTTACCCCGCGAATCTGTGCGTGTACCGTTAAAAAAAACTGTCATCTTTAGAAGAACTAGTTTAACCAATAGCCGAAATCACTGTGCTTGGATGAAAACTGAAAACTGTGATGACTGAGCCAGAGGCAGACTTAATCTGTCTCAAATTAATAAAATTCAGCTTAACTGGCATCGTGACAGAGTTATCGGATAATTATCGTAACAGTAAAATTCATTTTCTTTTTAATTTTTATTGAAAATTTAGAGAGTTGCATTTTGATGCGGCGCAGTATACGCGCGGAACGGGCGGCGCGTACGCAGGTTTGCTCCGCAGCATGCGGTTGCCCGGGGTCGGGTGTCGTATTTCTAGAGCATTGAACCTCGGCAACCTTGTGCGTTGAGCCCGACCGCTCTCCGCACGCTACGCTGACGCAACCGCTCCAGCCCCTTCTCTACTTCGACCGCAACCATATCGCATAATTACTCCTTTAGGGCACACCTGTTGAACGGTTACAATGGACGATTTGATGTTAGCATTAATCGATTCATGAAAGGTTGAACTTAATTGGAGGTTATTTAGAATTACACAATGTACTAACCAAGCTAGCCTTTTAAATAAATACATATATACCTACTTGAATTACCCATTGTAATTGAACGATTTGCAATTTCTTAATGATATTGTTTAGTATGATGAGCACGGCTCTAGCGCAGAGCTGCGCTACCGGCGGCACTAATGAAGTTAGCACTTCGCGGGGGGTATAGAGGAACAATGCGGAGAATCGGTCAAGAGGTGCGAGTGCAAAGCGCTAACGAACCGTAGCCGTCCGCAAATAGTCCGCGAGAAGTGCGAAACGATCGCGGGGCTACAATTGGCGCTTGCCCCGAGAGCGTTGCGAGGTGACGCTTACGTAAACCTCTGACATAACCGAGTCGACGACCGCCGCTTGCGCAACCACCGCCGAACCCACAACCCCACGCACCGCACCTCCCCCTCGTCACCGCCACTCCCCACTATCCGCCAAAATTACCTAATTGTACCCAAAATGCATCAAAAGGACACTGGTCCAACGCCCGAGTTACGACATCGGCAATCATTAGTGCAACAACCTTCTGCCTAGTGCCAGGCAGGTGACGGACATAGCTTGAACGTTTCTACGGTATGCGATCGTTTAACATTTTAATAACATGATCTGATATGTACTGGATACTATTTAAGGCTTTATTGCGTTTGACTGTTACCGACCGAATACTAACGAGTCACGAGTCACGAGTCACCGTTATAAAAACCTAGGTCAATGTAAAACTCTATTGACAATGTTTTTTAGTAGCTGGCCAAATTGTGTGCAAGTTAAAAATACACAAGTCTTGGTCACAATTATTTCATTCCGAAAACATTCGAAGATAACCGCCGAGGTTCATTGGTATAGGATGTCCGGCAAAAGTTAATTGCTATAGGTTACCGAATCCTTTAAAGTTTAAAGACCCCAGTTTCACGATTGCACATTTAGGAGGGGGTTCGCGATCTTTTAATGAGATGCGAATATACTGCACAAAATGTGTGACAGCGGATTGCGTATTCCCCGCAGGCGTAAGGAACCGAATGGACCGTCAACGGAATTGTGGGCATGTACGTGACGTATATGGTACAGTTATCCTTAGTGAACGAAAGTGAAAACTAAATGCGGGCCCAGTCAACGACCCCGACGGGTCGTCGACCGCACCGAACTGCAAAGGCCGTTTGTGAGTGCTGAGGCCGCGCGCGCGACATTTAGCCGTGCGCTGGACGCGCCTGCGCACCTACTGCATATCCTAAGTAACTATAATAACATCATCATCATTTGATAAACAAGAAAGTATTACAAAAAGTAAAAGTTATGGACGTCATGTAATCTCGAGCGAGCTTAGAGTATTTTTGACAAGTGCTCACTCATTGCTAAGGTTGTTTTGTGATTTCTTAGTTTTTATATTTTTAGCCAAAGATTCGATATTATCGATCATAGATTTTTCTCCTTCTTTATTATTTCTTTGGAGACGTATACATCGCATTCTGTCTAACAAGACATATCTGTAGAACTTATTAAATATGAAACAATAGAATATTTGCTAATACCAATTACGAACTTCATTCAAACAGGTTTTCAAACCAATATTTTCGTTTTTGAATTATTGTATTCAAGTAAAAAATCTATAGAAAGGATAAGAACGGCATGAATGAAAATGAGGAACCGAGATTACAGCTTCACTATCTAATGACTTCTTTCCCGTACTACGATATTATTATATATGTATGTATTTATTCAGTACTTAACATGTAGGGGAATAATATTTTCAAAACAACTATTCGTATGCTGACTAAATGAATATTCAAGATAGAATTGCGAAGTAAAGTTCATCGTTCTGTCATTGAGCTACAAGTGTTATGTCATTGGGTTATGACTTTCGAGTTTGTACTAGGTACATATCAGGGAGCAAAATTTTGGCACACACTTCGTATGTAAAAATTAACATACGTCTATTGCGAAGTTAAATGTTCTATTTGCGGTTACAGTTTGGCTACGGCTACGAGTCTACGGCCTACGAACATTTCGTAGCACGCGCTAACATTTTTTAGTATTATATACTGTTTCATTTGTCTAATTTAGTTGAAAGGATATTTCGAAGCTAGAAAAATTATATAATAGAATAGGATACTCTTTATTATGTGCTCCATTAAGAAAGTGAACAGCGGTGCTACAGTATTGTAGTCACATGACGTAGCGGAGCAAAATGTTTGGTGTTCATCATTTTATTTACCGCTATTGAATTTTTTTTATTTTACTTCCGCATGGTTGTATTGTTGGCACAAAATGGAATGAGTGCGTAGACACAGCAATTATTACAATTGGTGCCAAAATTCTTCTCATAATAAGGCTATGTATGTAAAGTGCTTAGTTTACTTATACTCGTTTAGGGACAATTCTACTAAAGAATTATGAAACCTTTTATAATATAATCCTGATAAAAATATTTAAAAGTAATAACAAAATTATTGTTAAAATTAAAATGACAACAAGGCAGTGTTAAGAGTAGAAGACTGCCATTTATTTTCCACATTAAAGTTTTATAGTTACGACAGAACAGAACAAAAATTATAGGCATGTGTCAGACAATACGATTGTCAAGACCTAGTTAAGATATTGCAAACGTGCCTAAAGGCCAGTCTCGGGCACAACAAAGAACTGCGCTGACGCTGAAAATAAGTGATTTTTTTTCAACGCGTATATTTGCTCTTGCGCAGTCATTGTTGACATGTATACACAGACATGCAGTACCTGAGCACGTGACTTTGGCTTTATCGAACGGTGCTCTAGCTGGATTTTGTTATTTAGATTAGTTTATTATTATGATATACTTAGTTTCAATATAGAACCTTTGTGTTTGAATGAAAATTAATCATCGTTGATTGTAAATAAAAAAAATTAAAGGTAAAAAAAAAACTTTGATTAGACATACATTTTGCCATTCTTTAAACAAATCAACTAAACATAAAAGTAAAACTACGAATGGGCCATCAATAGATAGGCTAATAGTACAATTCTGTAATCTGTTAAGTGTCATCAGTCAACGTGCACTGTAGTGAATGGCGTGTCCGACTTGTTGTTGTCTCCACCAAATGTAACATCTATCTACCCTAACCTACTTACTCCATATTATGTGTGCCGTCAAGTATAATTAGCACTTGGGCCAGGGCGAAAGTAGTCTCTTTTAGGTTTGTTGTAGAACGGGCGGCGCTATATGTCCAAGTAGTCGTCACAACTAGGCCGCGTTTCCACCAAACGGGTCTTGACTTTTTGTTCGTGATGATGCGGAACAGAAGAGAGAAATTCGGTGAGATAAAGCAGCACTCGCTAAGGAGGACACGGTCACGAGGAGTCATCGGCTCCAAACTCGATGAATGTAGAGCAAGCGATGTTTCTTCTTGGGCCACGCAACCTGTCCGCGGGCCGGCGAGCGCCATCAGCGCCCCAGGCCCACAGTGGCTGATCGTTATCACTTCGCGCGCAACTATTCTTAAAAAGCCTACATTACGACATGAGCAACTCATTTTTTAAACCTTCTGAAGAAATATTTTTTAGACCTTGGATCTTTTTTCATGTTTCAAGGTGTATTAGGTTAACTCTTGTATTAACAACAAACTTTCTATAATAAGTATTCCTCAGAATGTAAAAAATACAGTTACATGGCAACGAAAATTAAGAATTTTCGTATCTTTTTTATAGGACTGTTTCTAAAGAGAAGTCCGTCCGAGGTTAATATTTTATGTAAGTATTAAGATTTAGATAAGCCTAAATGGCCTTAATTATGTGCGCAACAAGCAACTTTCTCTTACAATGCACATGTAGATGACAAAGGCATTGTTCACTTAAAAGGCAAAAGAATCCAATAATATTTTGGAAAGCACGGCGGGTCCTTATGTAAGAGTTCAACGTGACACTTCTTGTGGAGGCAGTGTGCGTTCGTTCAGCGCGCCACTTTCCTTCACAACAATATTTGGATAGCTACAGAACGATGCCTTGTGATTAGCTGTTCTCATCTAGTGCTAGTTGTACATTTTTATATACTTGTATTGCAATGACTGTGGCGAGATTGGGAGTTTATTTTTTGCAATTAAATATTATTGAAGTATCATTACTTTTAGATAAGGTATTCGATATAGAGATTGTAATATTCTATCAATTATAGTTTTATATTACCTAAATGACATTACTAAGTTTTCACGTAGGTAATTTTGCACGCTCGTATTTTATTTTAGTACTTATCAGTATGTAGTTATCGCTGTATCAGTCATCATACTTCTTTGGCATTTTACAACAGTTTTAATACATTGATGAAACAAACTATGGAAGGGAGAAGAAGATAGTGGAGTTAATGCTTGTAATTTCAAGAATGTTGACAGGTTGATGACAGTCTCAATCTATCAAATAATATTCCTAATTTGCCTAAATTTTGACAAATTTCTGACATTTGTTTGTCGCCAGATGAGACTGCGACTTGATTTTGAACGTCTTCGAAACGAACGTTTCGTTTCGCCCTGTAGGCCTAGTATGAGTTTTCATTACGAAACTCGTTCGTCGATATCGAGTGCGTTTGACTCAGCGATTGGCCCGCTTCAAGGTCGTAAGAACTCTCAACCAATGAGAGCGCCAAACGCGCTCGATATCGACGAACGAGTTTCGTATTGAAAACTCATACTATGCCTATTGAACGTTCGAAATTACGGGAATTGGCTTCAGTGTCTTAAACATAATAAACATTATTCAAAACGCCGAACTTAGTTTCCAAGAACCGCTCAAACTAGAGTAACAAATGGTGACCCGTTAATACTACACCTAGCGATCGATCCAACAAGTGGTTTAGTTTTACTAAAGTTATTGTTTACGGAATACGTTTTTAGTATAATATAGTAATGACACATAAATATTTTACTCATAATCGGAACTTATTTCAATAGACTACGCAAATATGAGCACAAAAAAGCTTCGCAATGTGAATGCTTTTATACTTTTCAAACTTTCTAATTATTTTGTTTACATCCTAAATAAAACTATAAACTGCAACAAAGACTGCAAAAGTAAATTTAAAATATCGTAATGGCAAGCAAAATGGCTAACACATTGTTTATGCTAGTAGATACACGATGAGGCTAGATATGTATAATTTATTGCGGATGGACGGAGGATGTTTGTGTTTGCGCTGATGTCGGCGTGTCGAGTGTCGTTCGAAGAAGACTCTCTGCTGACGACTGACAGCAGCCTCACCAACGCGGGGTCGTCGACCTCCAACAACGCTATACATTTGGCGAACAATGATTTGGAGTGCCGAGGTGAATGGCCGCGCTCGGAGGGGCTGAGCGTGGGCAGTTATTGACCCATATTGTAGGTGAAATGTAGATCAGTGGGCGAGAGCGGCGAAATTCGCTGCGGAGACTGCGCGCGCGCCGTGGCCGTAGAGCTGCACCCGCGCCCATCACGGTATTAGTCGTGGAGGTACTATACACACAGCTGTGCTCCTAATGAAACCTCGCACTTTGAATAGTAAAGCGTTGGTTACGTGTTTCATATGACAAAAATGCATATAAATTACGGATTATTTTTTTTTTTGTTTTATATTATTTTTATTTTGTCATTTGATTATTCCTTAATATATTACTTCCTATCTGATCTTACTTTAAGCACTGTTTGGTGATTATTAAACTTCATTAGTAAATTACGTCTTACTTCATCTTGGTAGATCCTAAAAGTGTCCGTCCTACCTCCGTATACCTACATAAAATAGTCTTTATTTAGGGTCAAGTTTTATAGCCGGGCTGTGTCGGGAGGTTTTGCGAGAAGGGTCAACATTGCAAAACAAACTCGACCTAATGGTCAATATTGGGCGAAATAGTCAATTGGTGGGACCCACTAAGTAAGCAGATTCTATTTGTAGTAATGCAATAATCCGAGTACGGACCCACTACATGCCAGTTATAGCTATCCAATGTACAACAGATACTTTATATATGCGATTGTACTATCATGATCAAATCAATAGCGTTTTTACATACATTAATTTGTGCTTATATCGTCTCAGTAGATATTTTTGCGATGGTAACGTCTTTTAGGGTCTATTCAGTAGAACGAATAAATGAATAAAATTCATATTTCAAGAAACTTATTTACGGAAATCTCTTCTCATCATCATCATCTCAGCGTTAATCCCAGTCGTATCCGAAGCTCTTTCAGCTTTGGAGTCTGGGGTCCGCTTTACCAGTCTAACTGCTGATTTGGCTAAGCTTCGATATTTTCCGTGAAGCGACCGCCGTCTGACCTCTACAACCCGAAGGCGATATCGAAGCTTTGCAGTTAGACCAATTGTTGAACTTTTGAGGGCTCCAACAACTCGTAAAGACTGCCATTAGGTGATCGTATGGCAACCGGGACCAACGGCTTAACGTGCATTTCGAGGCACGACCAGACCAGTGCAAATATTCATATTCATGCATACAATCTATCAAATCTCTTCTCTATTCTAATCTCTTTAAAGGAACTAGTAGAATGTAAGTCCAATTTCACGAATTCCGAAATAACTTATACGATTGGGAATCCGGAATGATAACATTGCTATTCAAAATTGTACGTTACTTTGAGCAATTTGTTGATTGGAAGCATTATCGATTCCGTTAAATACGAATATAAACAGTACGGTTACTAATAATTGTGACGTTTAGGAATAAACAAATAAATACACTGTCAAAATATTTTCATTCAGATATCAAGAACCTTAGGTATACAATACAAAACTGGAGATAAAATGAAATTTAAAATAATGATTGGATTACTGACCTAATAAAAGATTTCCAAAATAGAGATGGGATTCTATTAGTTACAGTCTTCAAGATTTCTTTGTTTTTTTTTGCCACGCATTCTACAGGGATACTCCTAAGTCCTTTTGTGAATTTGTGTGTGTTAACCGGAATAAGGCCTTGACTTTAATCTATGACTTTCCCAAATATCGCGTCAAAACTTTAAGACAAAAATCATGACAGTAAACACAAATAACTCAACACGAGGTCAAGACTACTGCCTAGTCCCCATTCTGTAAGTGAGTGTTAATTAAGTGTTAGCAACTTTCGTCCATGACGTCCATGACGTGACCGAAAAGTGCGGCCTTCTACCGCGACTAGCGTGGTTACTACCTCAATATGACCTAATCACCGAATAACGTGAAAAGTGGCACGCGAGCCACTCTTAATAAGACTTCAATTTAGTAGCTATGATGCTATGTTTGTGTTACCTACCCACCTACTTTGTTGAGTGAAGTAGAAGTGATTGAATTTTGGTTGCTGAATTTGGAATATTGGGAAAAATGCGGAATTATAAAAGGGTAATTTGAAAACTACATCGTTAATTATGTATCCCTTAAAACTGAGACTTTATAACAAACTTTACGAATAGTTTAGAACTCTATTTACTTAGGCTGATAACACCAATGCGGCTGTAGGAAAGCCTCCCTACAATCCCATTAGTCAAAGTATGGAAAATTTTCAGTTCAGCACCGACTACGAAATCAAATCAAATCAAAAGTCATTTATTCAAATTAGGCTGACAATCACCATTTTATGAACGTCAATATTACATAAGACAGTCCCTCAAAATGACCGCCCTTGGCAAAAAAATACGGGTTTATACCGACTTGTAATCGTAATAAAGATGTAAAGCTCGAGGATGTTATTTTGGAATGATGTAACCTAAATTACGTTTTTGAAGAAAAATACTGCGCCATAAAGCTCAATGTATTCTGAATCTAAAACTGATTTAAGAACTTAGAGTGAGGAGATGGTAATAGGTATCAAGAATTTAGGTATGCTCGGAAAATGAACAAGATAATGTTTTTCTGCTTACCCGGTATACGCATGGGCAATCTGGAAGTGCCTGAATTCATTATAGCCGATATTGGCTGAGTTTTGACTATATCGCACAGCAACTTAAATATTTAAGTGTTAGTAGAAGGAAAGCAATTGGAAGGGGAATCTGCTACATTGAACTAATTTAGAGCAAATGCTATTAAAAGGAATTCAAACGAAACGAGTCTTAATATTTAAGAGCTTTCCAAAACGAGTAACGAAAACATTACTGTTTTCATTACTCGTTTACAGCTAAAATTTTATTTTTAATACAGGCACAATCAGGTATGTACACGATTTTGACTTTGTATTGACGTAGCATGCATTATACCATTCAAGGTAAGTTAGGTAAGCAGTCTCTCCTTCGAATAATATCAATATTCGTGTAAGATTGGTTTGGCTGTTGTAGCAGCGATGGTTTTTCTACACCTTTTTTTATTTATTACAAATAAACTTGTACAAGAATCTATCATTGAGTTTGTCAAGAAAAAAAATAAATAAAAAATTAAACGCATACCAACATGCAAAAAAGCGGAAAGCCCAAAACAATTATGGCTTAAAGGAATTGTGTTTTCTAACTAAAAATTGGCTGATTGAAGTTGGCTATGGGGGCAAATTTTGGTTCGAGATTAAGAAGATACCCATCATGTAGTGTAGAAAAGAAAACCAGCTAACCAAAGCATCACTCAATAAAACTAAGGTATTATTTGAAACCATACGAATGTTTCGGTCTTATCTTTGGATATATCATTCTTGTGAAGGTTATTGTACCAGATTGTTACTCGATGAATACTCGACGGATTTAAAGTAAAGGTCAGCCTACTTCCCAGTATCTTTGTTTAAATAATGTAGCTGACTTGCTTCCAATAGAGTTGGTATTTTACTGTTGCTAAATAAAACTGCAGCTGATGTAGTTTTGTATACGAGTACCTTTATACTGTGGAATTTTAGCCGTCTTAAAAAGACAGCTCACTTCGTCTATTACATGACTGCTAAATATAAGTAAAAAAATAAATAATAATAAAAATCGATTTACAACAAAAAAGTTATATATAGTTTTCGATATGTTTTTTTTTTTGTCTATTGGTCGCAGCGTATGTTTATGTTATTGATATGTTATTGATGTTAAATAGCCTAAAGCCTTCCTTGATTAATGGGCTATCCAACGCAAAAAGAATTTTTCAAATCGGACCAGTAGTTCCTGAGATTAGCGCGGTCAAACAAACAAACTCTTCAGCTTTATATATTAGTATAGATAGATAGATTCATTTTTAAGCTACGGTGAATGGACTCTGGTAAAGGCGTCTCCGCTCCATACCGCGTGCCTTGGAACGCAAGACTCGAACTGCGCTCGCATATAGGGTGTTTCAAACTTTGTCATGCATGATGATAATGCATGATGTTTTAATTTTTTAAATTATTAAAGAGCTGGGAGTGAGAAATGGAACCTTGTACACATGGCTACACATCAAGCTATACATAACCAGTATAAGCAGATACATGATTGTGCAAAAGACCCACACGATGCAAGATCAGCTACAACTGGAAATGTGTAGCTATATGTGTTTCTGTGTGTACTCAAAATATCTAATTGTTTTAGATTAATGTATTTCCGCAAAGTAATTAAAAACCGTTTAAGTTTCATGACTGGTTAGGCACAATGCCGGAAAATAATATCTTGATTTGTATGTACTTGCTCATAAGTTATTGGACAAGGCTCCAGAAACGTAGCCAAGCAACGGATTGACAGTTAATTTCGCGTTCAAATTGTTATTTTCTGATGGATGAGGAGTAGAAGGCTTAAGTAAGTAGAAGGTTGAAGCTTACTTCCGCACCAACAAGCAGATTTAATATTAGTTCAACGTTTTAAACTATATTTTTATGTGTTATGTGTTCTAGGGGTTGAATCAAGGAGTTGGTCAACAAACATTCTTATTAGCTGTCAGGCGCGGTGCCTCAGGAACGAATCTCGCTGACCCGATTCAGCACGTGCGCGACAAAGGATCCCATATTGCTTTCGGAAATAAAGAAAACTGCTTTACTGCCTTCGAAGCAGTTAACGGCTCTTTGTCCAAGTCCAGACACATAAAAAGTCCCAAATATCAGAGGGAACGCTTTATGGCAGTTCGGATAACGGTTCCCTTAATAAATGTTTTTGGGGAGAACTTTATAGGTTGCAGACCTATGTGTTAGCCACTTATCTGTAAGGAAGTTTATTTCCTCGCAGATAAGATCGTATCAATTGTTGTTCATTCTCACGTCGCGTCATTAAAGTAATCTGCAGTTACATATTTATAACGCTAATTGCTATCTGCAATAAATGATAACAATATTTTATTGTTCCTTTTTAAGTAACGGCGGTGGCTATAACGGAAGACAATAATGATATCGATTCCCTTTCAACATGTACATACAAAAACGTATTTTTGGGTTATTGGACTAAAGGCAAAGAAAGTAGGGCCTTGATTGGTTATAAACCAATTTACAGAGTAACGCTAATCGGCACATCTTGCCGTTTTGTTACCAAATTATATTGCTGGTATTACTTACAGCTTACTTACTTAAGCTCTGATGAGCTTTAAATCAAAGTAATAATCATAAGTAACTCAGTGTTATCTGTCTTAATTCACTGGTTAATTTTTTTTGCAGATGGTTTAGCATCACATATTACTCAATTGTCCGTTCTCATTAGTTTAATATCTGTTTCATAAATATTTCTCTTATAGACGGCAGAAAAGTTGGCATAAAAATTATTTTAGCTGAATAAAGACATTATGATCTCACTGAGAGCACTGAAACTAGTTCACATAAGTAAAAATTCGCTTCGTTATCATAAACTATGAGCTGAGATTGTGCTGCTCGAGCAAAGCCTGAACATTTACATAGTGCAACCTCTCGACTCAGCGAGAAGAATAAACACTGACTTAGGAATTTTAATAGCCATAAGGAATTGCATTGTCTAACAAAATACTGTTATCTATTCGAAATAAGATTTTTTTTTGTCATTTTTTAAGTCTCATTTGCATATTCGCAAAAAGCAAGTTATTACGGGATATAGGTACTGTACTTCCAATGTTTATGTTCTTCACACACTAAGAATCTGCTTTCTTCTAAGAATCTTGTTTTACTCTGTCCTTCACATACGTCTGACTTTGTTCATTCTGCATTTCATATTTAATCCACTCTTCTGTGGAATGCGCTTCCTCTTGATATCGAGATGGCATAGCCCCCAGTCGGCATGCATTTAAGCGGAAAATGCAGAGTTATTTTCGTAACCATTAGGGAAGAGTCATTTCAATACCCCTCTTCCAAGTTTTAGTATTGTGTATATTTTAAGTATATATTTTGGTAATTGTATGTATCTGTGTGTATATAGCTTATTTAAGTATTTCTTTAAATAATGTTAAGAGTTTATTTTTCTTTATAATTTTTTCAACTAAAGCACCTGCCTTCTAATCTCTTCACCACCCGTGGTTGGCTGGTAGAGAATCCCTAAGGCCTTTGTACAGTCCATGTGCGAAAGTAAAAAAAATAAAAATAAGGCGAAGTTTGACTTCATTGGCTTGCAGTGTTGTAGGGAAATACAAATGATTAAATGACATTCCCTGTGGTCCCATAGAGCGTGTTGATGAAACAATAACGTTCGATATTCTGATGATTCTGATAGTTTTAGCCCCAAGGGATTCCGTTAGGTAGGAATTTGCACGGAAATGCAATTCTAATTTGTCGATGTTTTATATAAGGTTTAGATACGAGTATATGTTGGTGTAAAATACAACACACATAATTACGGCTTGTTAGCAGTTTTATTGGCAGACAATAAGTAGGCCTTCTCTCTGTGTTTAGTTGATCGTTAGTAAATAATTAAGTATAATTATTTTACAGCATACATAAAAATCTTTCTACATGCTTTGAGCGGTATTAGACATGGATCTATACTCTATACTTTAATATATAAAGCTGAAGAGTTTGTTTGTTTGAACGCGCTAATATCGGGAACTACTGTTACTGGTCTGAAAAAATCTTTTTGCGTTGTATAGCCCATTAATCTAGGAAGGCTTTAGGCTATATAACATCACTTTGCGACCAATAGGACCGGAGTATGTATAAAAAAATATTATTCCTTATCCAAATAAATTAATAGTATTATTATTTGTCAACAAAATTGTCCTTGACGTCGCTTAATTTCGATTAACATCTTATTAAAAATCGACCCTGTTAGGGTTAAAATAAAATGTTCAAATAACTAACTCCGCGCATAATTCCGCGATAATTCCGTTTCTTGTTAGTACATATTGTGTGCGTCGTAAACAATCATGATGTTAGGTTTTATTACTAAGTGTATAATGAATAGCTGGTGAAAAAATTAGTTACTACATTGCAAGACTTACAAAGCAGATCTGTGGGGAAAGAAACGATGGAAGTTTGCTTTGTAATTGCTACCTAAAATCTCTCAAGAGCAAGGAAATTTCGTATCCCTATGTATTTTACTGCGTGATCATAAATAATAATATAAATAAGGTATTTAATGAGACTTATAATTTAAAAATTATTCGAAATAAATTTATAAGAGATTGAAAGATCCAGTAAAACTCTTCCAACAAATATTTTAATGAGCTGCCGGTCAGTTTTGTGATCAAAATTGCAATGTATTGTTCGTACAGTACAGATGTGCCGAAGACTTATCTAATCGAAACGTGTGTTATGCGCAACTAAACTACTATCATACTATGAGTTAGTATACAAGCAGTTAGTGCTGCAGCTATTATCGTACGGCTTCATACAGTCTGCAGTTATCTGGCAGGCCTCCGCCACAGGCCGTTGGCATCACCTCCACGCCACGTGCGGTCAGCACGTGTCTCCGCCTCTGCCAACAATATGCCGTGATAAAGATCACAACAGTGCATGCACCAGAATAACCTATTTCCTTCAATAGAACAGTGAACCTTGCTCGCTTGATTATATGCAACGAACTCTTTGTCTATTCTTAGGTAGTTCTAATTTAATATGGTGCCTTGAGCCAACCTTTTTGAATGAGGCTGGTACAGGGGCGATGCCTATCAAGTGTGGTTTTAAATGTGTGATTTGAAATGAATAATTCCGGTAAAAAGAGTAAGGATATCCATGTAAATCCGAAATTAAGAACTCTGAAGTAATATAATTGCCCAAAGTCGAAAGACAACTTAAGATTAAGAGATGTGATCCCTTCTGTTTTTTATTTTGGCTGGGAAATCATCAAATGACCTCTCCCACTATGGCTGGAGCGGCAGGGCGTGTAAGACTTTTACTGACTAAAACCCACTCGTGTTACTTCACTTGCCTGTAGACCAGGGCCACTGTTTCTCTAGATGTGAGCCCTCAGATAAGTTTCGATAATTTCAATAACGTAGTAAATCGATATAATCTATCTAGATTTGCTTTAGGAATATTACTTCTAGTATATCCATACAATACCACGTCGGTACTGATGTACGTCCGATGGGACATGTCGGTCTATACGAGGACGTTCGTGACATGTTTTGATTTCCGTTTGATACCTACATAAAGTCAACAGTGGCGAGCGAAATTTCATAAAACAGAGCACCGATACCTATTTTTATCGGCTTCAGAATCTTGGGTACCAGTAGGTCGTATTGTGACTTGGGAAATAGAAGTGCGTGTAGGTTAAGCACTAAAATGAATAAAATTTTAAATGTGCCCATTGACTAATATTTACTTATGAGGAAATTGACAGCTACAGAGCTGTCAATTTCCTCATATATAAATTAACTTAGAGCGAGTTGCAACCAGAAAAAAAATCAAATCGGTCGCTGACAGAAGTTACCACCTACCTGACAAAGCCTTGCCGCCAAGCGATTTGCCGTGTTCCGGCATGATGTCTGGTGAAGCCGTACGGAGGACGGGTCTGAGCAGTTGTGTTGCGATGTGTGCCGGATACGATGCGCCTAATGTTGTTGTGTTGGTCGTGGAGGGTCTTCAGATCAATCTCCCTTTGGCGCAGCATCGTTGGTCATGTTGTTGGGTTTAACATTGCATCACCTCGCTCAACTGCCGTCTTCCTTCCTATTCGCTCAGTTTTTCAGAGTGGATAGGCTCTTAATAAACTAGCGCGCTTCACCATCAACGATCGCATCACTGCTTATCATCAGGCGGGATTGCGGTCAAGCGCTAGTTTATAATTATAAAAAAAAACCAAGGATAAGGACAGTCTCTTCAATTCTCTCTGTTGTCAGTTTATAAGTCTCCGTGAGAAATCGTATACCTACATACACGATGGTGATAAGCGAAGGGTGTCTTTTTATTTGGATTTGATTGACGCGGCGTCGACGCTGTGCCAGCGTCGCGTAGTCGTAACGTTATCGGTAAATTGACGCGCCTAGTGTTAAAATATCCTACAGGCGCAGAATGCCTTAAAAATATTAATGTGTTTTCTGAGCAAACTTTAAGTACATTTAATTTAACTCTTAATCGATTCATCAGAAAACAAATTGCATTGAATTTATTAAATTAATTAAGTATAATTAAACCTAACTACATAGATAAGTTAAACAACAAGCTATAAAGTCAAACCACAGGCATTACTCCAGTGATACTATTAACAGTCACTTCGGAGTACCTTGAACTTCAGAGCAGAAATAAAATTGCCAGGACATTTTATGTTACAATAAAACTTTCACGACGTGAAACTCAGTCACAAGAGGTTTCCATTTAGGCTTCTCAGTAGTATATCATTTATTTCTTTTTACTTAGAAATAATACAACTCCGTGGCGTAGCGGTAGCTACCGCGGCCGCTGCGCAAGGAGGCGCGGGTTCGAACCCCGCGCAGTGCAAATATTTTCATGCATGGATATGAATATTTGAACTGGTCTGGTCGTGCCTCGGAAAG
Organism: Sesamia inferens; assembly: GCA_037179545.1. Taxonomy (NCBI): domain Eukaryota; kingdom Metazoa; phylum Arthropoda; class Insecta; order Lepidoptera; family Noctuidae; genus Sesamia; species Sesamia inferens. Next base: position 20,704,084 of record CM073931.1, read on the forward strand.
CACATTAAACCGTTGGGCCCGGTTGCCATACGAACATCTAACGGCAGTCGTTACAGGTTGTTGGAGCCCTCAAAAGTCCAACAATTGGTCTAACAGCAATGTTTCGACACCGCCTTCGGGTTGTGGAGGTCAGACGGCAGTCGCTTCACCGAAAATATTGAAGCTTAGCTAAAATCAGCAGTTAGATTGGTAAAGCGGACCCCAGACTCCAAAGCTGAAAAAACTTCGGATGCTACTGGGATTACTGGGATTAACGCTGAGATGATGATGATAACTTAGAAAATATACCAGGTACATACAAACGAATCGTCGTAAAACTGAAAAGGTAACAATATCAACGTGATTTACACTCCTATTTAAAATGCGTTCTACGTAGGGCCTTTGTGGGTATTTACCCACAGCTTTCATTAAATCAAAGGTCAAAAGATTATGTAACATTTAAATAAACGAGGTCATTAGTTTCGGAACAAATAAATCAAATGCAGACTTAAGGATAGACTCTGGCTGCCGTTCGAACTGACTAATAAAATTATGTTTATACTTATCATAAAGTAGTAATATTTTATTAAATGCGCGTACTGAATCATCGTTACATCCCGTTGTTTCATGGATCAGGCAGCACAACTTAATGTTACGGCGGCAATAATTCTCACGATCACAAGCAGGCGCGGCATGGTTCGGTATCGATTGCGGGTTCTCGGTACGCTATAAACGACTGACGGTTCTAATTATAGTGCACGCGCAGGCAAACGCCTTATGTCACATAGTACAAGGTTACTATAGCGAGGAAATTTGTTCTAGACGAGTTTCCAAAAGCGGCTTGAAGAAAGTACTTTTACTGAGAGAAGGCGCGACGTGGCACAGTTTCCACGCGAGAGGTACCGCGGCTGGTACCTACATGCGCGCACGTCGGCGCCGGCGTAGGCTTTCCAACTCACACCAGAAATTTAACGAGCCGAGAGGGGAAATATACGGGATTTAACGTAATATACGAGTTGAAGCCACCGGATGGACACGATGTTTCTCGGATCTCAAGTAGTCTGGCGGCTACTTTTCCGAGTTTTCCAATGCGTGGGTGAACGTACCGGGTCCTACTGGTCCGCGTTCATAGCGCGGGCTTTTGGTTTCCTGTCGCTTATTTTACGACACTCCATTTGTTAATAATGTTTCAGGTTTTAATTCTAAAGTTGATGACGACAATTTGCTACTGCATAAAGCATATATCAAAGTATTGTCAGGTTAGTTGTTATTTTTACATTTTCCTCGTGACTTTTATCATGTTTAATCGTTGTTTTAATCCCAAAATTTAATCAATTAACAAATACCGTATGGTGATATCTATAACCAGTACAATATGTGGTTACATACCTAAATGATTATTTTTGTACAGTTGAGCCTTAGGCTTGCTATTAATCCATACGAAGAAATGATTGAAATTTTCCATGTCGCTTTTTTATAGTTTGATCAAAGTTTACACGTTGTAATAAATAAAGTGTAAGCTTACATTTCGGTATTATTATTTTTCACTTTATTTTCAAAGATTGTTATAGCGTGAGCATTTTTATAAATACTAAGTGCTTAATCAGTTAGGAAAGGATTATAAAGTAAACTAACCTTGGCATGACAATTTAATAAAACAATTAAAAATTTATATAATTCGTAAGCGAGCGCACATGCCACTTGCATGCCACTTCCAGTGGTGCATGCTCCGTGTTTTTGTTACAATGTGAATTGTCCTACATTTTTCCGGTTTTTTTTGTATTTTTTTTTTAATGCTGTTGCTGTACGTCATAAATAATATTTTAATTAGTTTTTAAATCTCTTATGTAAGAGAGTGTGCATGATTTAATTTCCCCATCTCCGTTCCACCATCGGACGACCCGTCGTACGGCGACTTTCCACCCTTACGTTGTTAACACCACTATGATTCGGACGAAGCGTTTAACCACCTCCTTTATACCGCGTACATCGAGGGATTGGAACTATTTGCCAGCGGCTGTGTTTCCGTCGGACTACAACCAGTGTCTTCAAGGCTAGAGTGAATAGGCTCTTAATAAACTATTGTGCTTTACCATCAACGATTGCGTCACTGCTTACCATCAGGCGAGATTGCGGTCAAGCGCTAGTTTATAATTTAAATAAAAAAAGGGAATGAAATTCTTATAGGAAATAAAGACTTCTCAAATGTCAACAACCGACTGCAGTTGGCAGTTGTTCATATTACTGTATGATTGCCGGTAGATTTGGCACGAGCAAATCACATCCTGCATCCTGTACGAACTGTGTCGTTTATTCACCTCTATCCATTTAGATTGTTTTGAAGCTGAGCTATGGGAAACGGTATATAAAAATGTTCTATCAAACCCATGAAAGCAGAGATCGGACGGATTAATTTAATTAATATTCGTTAACATAAAATCACATTGATGGTGAAAATGATTTGTTAAATGGTTGCAGGTAACCGAGGTGATTCTTATTTGCGTAAAAGGGGCTTTTCAAAACTCCAATAAACTTAGTTAAAAGGTTTTTTGAAATCTGACACTACCCATCTTTATCTTTTGCGTTATCCTAATTGGTTCGGGTCGATGTAACATATCTTTTTCTTCCATACTCTGGTATTAGTCATCAACTACGTATTTATCAAAATCAAAATCAAAATCAAAGCATTTATTTCAAATAAACCAGTTACAGGCACTTTTGAATTGTCAGAAGGTCGGTCAGTCAGTAAGATGAAGCTAGTCGCCCATTCCAAAGAGTAGGCACCTATGGAGAAGAACGGGCAAGAAACTCCATGGACACTCTTTTAAAATATCAAGCTATTGATACAAATATTTGATTACATCATTCATTTTGACATCAATCGTGTGAGAACGATGCAGAAATATATTGTACGCTGAGAGCGTCCATTATGGAAAAAAAAAAACAACAATTCAGAAATTAAAATACGCCGTAGCAGCTAAGAGATGACCAGTCCCCTCTGACGGCGTCCGTTCACGAACATGACGTATGGATCAGCATCATTCAGCTCAACCATATTGAAGGGAACCTAATGACCCAAAACACACGCCACCACCAGCGAGACATTTGAGTGAGCATGACATACTCTCAACAGCCATAGCACTATCAAGTCAATAAACGACTAACCCAACAAATAGATGCTTTACAGCAAATAGATCGTGCTCACACGTGTTCCATGCAATTATACAATACTAAGAAATTGAATCTACACAATGCAAAGACAGTTTTGTCCAAGGTTCAGCAGCTCCAACGGTGTTCCCGAATGCTAAGTTTAGCTCCTGTGCAGCTGCACCAGTGCCGAATACCCCTGTCAGCGATGCAATTCCGTAACGTACAATATGCCTGGCTACATAGTGTGTACTGGCTTTGAGTTAAAAAAAAAACAAACAATTGCAAAATTAAACTACGAGAGGAAAAATCAAAGAACAATCAGTGTAAGCATAGAAATCGGACGCAGCTCAAGCCCAAGCCTTTTTGTCGTCAATATAATCTTTAACACTATAAAATGCTTTCTGACACAACTTACGTTTAATGAAGCATTTGAATTTATTCAGGCTCAGATCTTGAACCACCTCTGGAAGTCTATTGTAAAAATGTATACATTGGCATCTAAAAGAGCCACCTATTTTCTTGAGCCTTGTTGTAGGTACAATAAATTTGTGCTTGTTCCTAGTATTTATATTATGGACATCACTGTATTTCTTATACAATTTTATATTTTTATGAGCATACAAAAGATTTTCATAAATATATTGAGACGGCACGGTCAGTACATTAATTTCTTTAAATTTTTCTCTGAGAGAGTGTCTTGGACTTAATTTATAAATTGCACGAACAGCTCGTTTCTGCAAAACAAATATTGTCTGAATATCAGTGGCATTTCCCCACAACAGAATGCCGTACGACATTACGCTATGGAAATAGCCAAAGTACACTAAACGGGCCGTCTCAATATCAGTCAAATTACGAATTGTTCTAACTGCGTATGCAGCAGAACTTAGTTTTTTTGACAATTTTTCTATATGGGGACCCCATTGAAGCTTAGCATCCAGAGTTATACCCAAGAACACTGTGCTGTCTTCAGATTCCAATTCTTCGCCCCTTATCAACACTTTAGTTTTCACCTGCCTAACGTGAGGTAGAGTAAACTTAATGCATTTGGTTTTTTTCTCGTTTAAGAGTAAATTATTAACATTAAACCAGTGGACTACTTTGGAGATCGCGCTATTTACATCATCAGTGACCTGCTGCTGACGTTTAAGTTTAAATAAAAGTGAAGTGTCATCTGCAAACAACACTATATCGTGATTATCCTTTATGAGGTACGGCAGGTCATTAATGTAAACAAGAAACAAAAAGGGACCAAGAATTGACCCCTGTGGGACTCCCATTGTTACTAAAGATCCGGATGATCTTTTTCCATTAACGTCAACGCTTTGAATCCTACCACTCAAGTAGGATGTAATAAGATCCAATGCAGAGTTCCTGATCCCGTAGTGGCGGAGTTTCCTGATTAACGTCTCGTGAAGAACGCAATCGAATGCCTTGGACAAATCACAAAAAATGCCCAAGGCATCGCATTTATCCTCCCATGCATTGTAGATATGACATAGAAGTTCAACACCGGCATCAGTAGTTGAACGACCCCTTGTAAAACCGAACTGTTTGCTATGTAATAATTTATGTTTATTAAAAAAACTTAGCATTTGGTTTAAAATTAATTTCTCAAAAATTTTATTAAAGGTAGGTAGTACAGAAATAGGTCTATAATTTGTGGGGTCTGATGTACTGCCTGATTTAAACAAAGGTATTATCTTACTATTTTTCATGAGATCAGGAAACTCTCCACAGTCAATACAAGTATTAAAGATAACCGCTAGAGTGGGTGCCACAATATCAATAATAGACTTCACAACTTCCACCGGATGACCCCATAGGTCAGCAGTCTTTTTTATATTGAGAGTGTGAAAGATTTTAATTATATCTTTACTGGTAACATATTCAAAGTGAAATTCCGAATTACAAACATTAACATTTTCTTTTAGCAAAGACTCAGCAACAGAAGGTGATGAGTTTAGGGATTTAGTAGTTAAAACAGGAATATCCGAAAAGAAATTTTCAAACACCTCAGCGACTTGCGAGTCTGATTTTATTATGTTGCCATTAACCGTCAGGCTATAGTCAGTATTTCTATCACTGGACCTTCCCGTTTCACTATTAATAATTTTCCAAGTCGTTTTAATTACATTACTACTGTTTTTTATCTTTGAACTCAAGTAACGTGACTTGGCCATATAGCAAACTTGTTTAAATAATTTTGAGTATTTTCTAACATACAAATTAAATTCAACAGTGTTAATATAAATCCCTTTTTTACCCATATTATCTTTTACCCGTCCTTTCATCAACACCAAGTAACCACAAAGTGCCTCATTTTATTGCAATTATTGCTCGTATATTAAGTTACTCGAGCTATAGCATATTTTAGACTTTCCCGTTCTTAGGGAAGTTAGCAAGTTGCTATGGCATTGAAAGAAATTATTTCCCATTCTGGGCAAATAGCAACAGTCGATTGAGCGAAAGCGATTCTTGCGATTCTTGAAAGCGATATGACATTGTCAAGCGCAATTTTCTAGTGGGTATAGAATCACAACTGGTTTTATTGGGACAATTTTATTGTTTCAAAGCATAGCGCGAGAATACACATGCCTGGCCCTTAGTTTCACCAAGAGTAAGGCTGAAACAAACGAACATGGATATAAACCTGAGCAGATCCTATCCTATATAAATCTGACTGCTGACAGCTGTATCTGACATCGACGCACAAACGAGTACCATGGATCCAGTACATGATTCTGAACCCCCCAGTGGTGGAATTTTTCGTCGGCTTTTTCATGACTTAAAATATATATATATATGTAGTTTTTTTCACTTTAGACCGTTCATAATTGCTATAATTTTATAACCCAATAAGATTTTAAATTAAAAATTAATTAATTCGCTAATTACACAAAAAAGCGCATGAAAACAAAACTTGAAAAACTATCTTATAAGCTGATTTAATAGAGTTCACATCAGGGATGAACGTCATACCTACAATACCGCACGGCGGCACGCTTGCAACGTTCAAAGGCCGAGCCGACACTTTTTTAAACATTGATACTTCTGTAACCGTTCAATAACGACATAAATGACTATCATAATTTTATTAGTGACATTCGGTCTAGCCTTTTCGCGAAGTGTGCGTTATGATGTCAGATACACCCTGTTTATATGCATCCTGCCAAAGGAATACTTACGACTGCGCAAGCAAATTCAAAACTTGAATATCGTTATAACAGAGAACGGCACACACCAGCCGCGCCGGATTGGGATTTAACAAGTTATACTGTCTAAACGAGCAGGGTCCATCCATCAAGACAAATTCTTGCCAACATCAAGATTTTGTTGGGTTGTAATGAGTGGACCTCTTGAAAGGACTGTAGACCACTAACAGTCTTTGGAGTATTCAAAACGCGAGTTCTTTGTGTGGCAAGCCCAAAACGAGTACAGTGAACAGCACTAAACACGTTCGTCACTCTATTGTAAAATCTCCAGAGCCAACGAAATCCACCGACAGCAATTACCAGGTCGCAATGCAGCTGTCTTCAAGATCACTACATGCAAACTCCTTCGTACGGTTTGGTCGGTTACCAGAACCTGGTGGTTCATTATCCTTCCTTTCTTTTATTTAAGCTTTTGAATTCATACATGAATGACCAAAATTTTATAATAGATGAGGTTTATCCGAACTAAGATAAACCCTTCCTATAATAACATTTTGGTTAAATATGAAATTAAAGTTATTATTTTTATTGTCTACCTAGCTTCTTGCAAATTCATATTGAGGTGATTTACCACCCAAGTTTCAAACATTACAGGTTCCACATCCAGAGGTGCATACGTTTTATTTGGTCGTGATAGGTCGTTGTTGCTTCCGACCTTTCATTCCTCTACTTTCGTATTTCACATTGTTTCGACATTCTCTTTACCCATTCTTTTGACGAGCCCTAACCAGCGCATAATTGTCTATTCAATATCTTGGCGAAACGGGATGAAGTTTTCTCTAAGGTTCTTGTATAGTGATGCAAGAAGTAGAGTTTAAAAAACCTTTATCAAACCATCAATAGGGATGTATCCAAGGTATGAAAAACAAAATAATAATTAGTCCGTCTTACAGATAATAAAAAAAATGAAGACCCGTATTTTTTATTTTGTCGAAATTACCAAAAATTACTGAGATATAGCGTATTAAAGTTACAGAGTGGGGGCTAATTACGTCACGCCGTTCTATATTTTGCACCATGGCGTGACGTCATGCGACATTTCAAATCAATATATCTTCCTAAGTATTTGAATAAAAGAAAAAATAAAAAATACGTGTTCAATATTTTTTATAAAGCTATCTGACGGACATTAAATTATTTTTTAGGATACAAGCCAATTGTTTAGTATTTCAATGATAAGTTATTTTTGAGTAATATTTATTGAAGGTCAAATACACAAAGGTTTATCGATTGTCATATCTAGGCTAATTCATGATTCTTGCCCATTATACAGAATGTTTCGTTTAGAGCAGTGGTTTTTAACCGGTGGTCCGCGGACCACTCGTGATACTGGTGGTCACGTCCGCCAAACGATGGTGATGAAATCAGGCGAGTGGAGACCCCTCGCCCATATGTGGGAGAGGCGAGAGGAGGCAAAACGCCTGGGCATAACTTCATTGCCTTGTTACCATTGTGTGGATCGCCCTGAAGCCACGTTGGAGCATACGGTGGAGGTCTGCCCGGCTTGGGTAGAGCACCGCCGTGTCCTCGTAGCGGTGATCGGCGGCGATCTCTCGTCCGACCCTGGTCCTGGCCATGGTCCGGAGCGAGAGTGCATGGCAGGCCGTCACGTCCCTCTGCGAAGCAGTGATGCTGGCAAAGGAGGAGGCGGAGTGTGCGAGGCAGCGGGAATCCCAGCGCCCTCATACCACTAGCCGCCGCAGGAGACGCCCGGTCGGGATACGACTTCGAACCCCGGCCACCGTAGGCGCGGGCTTGCGGGCGGTGAGCAGTGGGCAGCTCGCCTCCTGGGTCAGGGTTGCGGGTTGGTTAAAAAGGAAACCGTGGGAACCGAAACATGGGTGGGGTTTAGTCAGTAAAAGTCTGACACTCCCGGAGGATTCGGAGCAAGTGAGGGCGAGGGGGGAAGGCAATCTCTGCGCTGGTCGCTAGTCGCTGTAGGAGTTGCCCTGGTCGTCGGGTTACGACATCCTACTCCCGGCTAACATACCCGCGGGCTTGCGGTAAGTACTAGGCCCGGATCGACTACGCGTTGTGTTCCACGCGCGCTCCAACGGGTTTTCGGCACAATGTGATGAGGTCTACAAGGACCGATGTCTGCTAGGGTCGGGGTCTGTTCGAAAGAGATACCGTAGCCCATGACGCACAAGTAAGTGAAGGAACACGTGTGGGTTTTAGTCAGTAAAAGTCTGGCACGCCCTTCCGCTCCACCCAGAGCGGAACAGGTCATTTGATGATTTCTCATACAAAAAAAAGGTTGAAGTAGACTAAAACGTCATTATTTGATTTGTAAAGTAGCATACTATCTTTATTCATAATAAAGGAAGGGACTAGGCACTAAATATTTATTGGTAGCATTTGCTAAAGTTGATAAAACATAATTCCTAATTGTGATAATCTGATAACACATCAATATACATTTTTATAGCTGTAAATTTGTATAAAAACTGAGCATTTTTGCACAAACCATTATAGTTTTCATTGATCTTTGTGAAAGCAAGGTGAGTTAAAACACCACAATACCATTTTAATTAATTTAGAGCAAATTAAAGCTACGAAAGTACTTTATCTTTTTTAAACAATTTAAAATCACGTTTTTTGCTATTCTTGATCCTGAAAGTATTTTGTTAAATCATTCGCTTACTTTTTGAAATCTTATGAATACGTGACTTTACACAGGTGGATATCGTGCCATATCTGTCGGGCTATGTTATGATCTAAAATTCCTTATTCAGTTTTATATATTCCGCATCATATTAATTTATTTTAGAAAAAAAAAAATTTTACTGCTTTGTGCCTTCAACGATGTACGATGATATAAACGATATGACTTGACGGACCAAATTAATCGTATTATATCATCCGGTATTTATTGTCTTATATTAACAATTTTAAATGTCGTGTTTCAGTTCAAAAACTAAACCTACACAATGAAGACCTTCGTTGCTGTTTTCGCTCTGCTGGCCGTGGCCGCCGCCAACCCTCTGCCCCTCGTGCAGATCATCGTGAACGTCGACGCCCCCGTCGATGCCTCCCCAGTCGGTGTTCCCGCTAAGCCCGAGGTTATCCCTACCCCCGTCCATATCGTCGATGAGGCTGAGAGCATAATCCCCGAGCCTGTGGTTATGCCCGAGCCTACTCTGCCCGAGGTTGTCATCCCCGAGCCCGTCGTTTTGCCCCCACCTGTCCTTCCTGAGGTAGTCATCCCCGATCCCGTGGTTATGCCCGACCCCGTCGCCCCTGAGGTCATCCCCGAGCCTGTGGTTATGCCCGACCCCGTCGCCCCCGAGGTCATCGTACCCGAGCCCGTCATCATCCCCGAGGAACTCAACTAAACAGCAACTGACGAAAAACGCAGCCGGTCAGCTCCAACAATGTGGACTCAAATTGAAGAGATGATTAATGATTAATGGTAATTTTTATTATTTATGAGAAATAAATTCATTTTCATAATTTTTGTGATATTTTCCTTCTCTTCCTTCTTCATCCAAACCGTGATATGGTTATTGTTTGCCGGTTAGTAGGTACCCTTCTATCGCCGTTTTTAGGGTTCCGTAGCCAAATGGAAAAAACGGAACCCTCATAGATTCGTCATGTCTGTCTGTCCGTCTGTCCGTCCGTATGTCACAGCCATTTTTTTCCGAAACTATAAGAGCTATACTGTTGAAACTAGATAGGTAGATGTATTCTGTGAACCGCATTAAGATTTTGATGCAAAAATAAAAAAAAAAAAATAAATATTGGGGGGCTCCCCATACTTAGAACTGAAACTCAATTTTTTTTTTCATTAAACACATACGGGTGAGGTATCTATGGATAGGTCTTCAAAAATGATATCGAGGTTTCTAAAATATTTTTTTCTAAACCGAATAGTTTGCGTGACAGACGCATCCAAAGTGGAAAAAAGTTGGTCCTCCCCTCTAACTTCTAAGAAGAAAATAAAATATCTAAAAAAAACATATGATGTACATTACTATAAAAACTACCAACGAAAATTGTTTTGAACGAGATCTAAAAAGTAGTATTTTTGTTCGTTTGTCAAAAATGACGTCTAACTTAAAAAAATGCCCATAAAATGATTTTAAGCACACTTGATGACGTTACGACAATGTATAAAGTTTCAATTTATTTTAAGTATCTACATACTTTCTATTTTTTTTCTAAATTATACGGATCAGTGGGTAATTGTTAATACACTGGATGGGTTTTATTTTGACAGTTCAGCAAAATTCATGGCGTTATTTATGTTGATGTGCAAAAATATTTTTCCCATGTATTCGAAAAATATGTTTGCACAGTTTCCAATCTTTTTAAGTTTGAATAATTTTGAAATGCTAAATCTTTTTAAGTTTCAAAATTTTTCAAATTTAAAAAGATTTAGCATATTATCTCTGTACAAAAATACATTTGACTCATAATTGTTGACGTCTTCTTGATGACGTAGTAGCTATTCAAGGGGTTGAATGAAAAACAACGCCGTCCACTTTTTGTTTTTTTCATTGGATGACGCAGACGCAACTTTGCTGCGATTCAAATCAGCTTCACAAGTTGGCGAGGTGACGTCATCAAGGTTTTATTAAAAAGATAAAGAAACTGTCAGACTGAACTGACTGATGTTAAAGTAACTAACTACTGGCAATACCCGTCTAAATGTCACGAGTCAGGTATATTTTGTTAAGTACAATTGATTTATAATAACAAGAAACAAAACAAAATCTGTGGAAAGAGATACATTTTCCTTGGTCATCACTCGACTTCTTATTTTCAAACGGTTTTGCATACATGAAGTTAGTCTTCTTTTTTAAATTAAGAACGAATTTAATTTCTATGTCAGTTTATCCATTATAATTCAATACATACTTACGTATTAAACATCCAAGAAATATGCATCTGATCCATATAATGAATTATGACTATGAAATTGAAACTGACTCCGACGAAGACGATCACATCGCTTTGTAATTTTAATTTAAATATACATGTCTCACACTTACGATGTACGTAGAATTGACACTGAATGCCAACTGTTACGAGTCCGGCACACTTCACCTGCATCCTTGCTAAGCCTTTTTATTTTAACTGTTTTATTGATACTATTATGTTGTCAGCTGATGTCTGGCATAAGTATTTTTATGTAAGAAAAATGCATGTTTAGAATTAGATCGTAACACAAGAAGTATCCATGCGTGTTTCAGTGTTTATCAATTTATTTCGAGCAACAAGACTCATAACTACAAAAAGCTCTTAATATATCAATACTAGTTTTGAACAGTCATATTCATATAAAACGCGATTTCTTCTACAGAAACTGCCAACACTTTTCTAAAATATTCTTTGGCAGGTCTCTAGACACACGAGACTATGACTACGTTGACTGGTCGGGAAAGCATTCGTAACAACTTGTGCGAGAAACGTTTTTTTATTTTCAGAATAACTTTGCGTTTCGAATATCCTGGATGACATCATTCGACTATGTGCAAAAAATTTATATTTAGTCGTCTCAAGTTGTGCCGGTACGAGCACAACAGGTTCTCCGAACGCTCTCTCGCTTTCAGAACTTTGTTTTTTATACACCTGCTCCATTTGAACCACCATTTAATTGTGACAGTATAGCGAAGGCTGCCATCAATTACCATGACAGCCTACTTTTTGGTTCCACTTTACTTATTGGTGTGATTAATGGTGACCACGATGTGCCACCAAAACCTTTAAGACATTCCATGGCTACTTTTTCAATTGCTCGAAATAGACAGCAATTATAAGAATGCAATTCGTGTTTTTAGCCTCAATTATGACGTATATAGTACTAATGTAGGTTGTAAGTAATGCAGTCAGGTTTATCAACAAATTATTGTAACGGGATACTTGATAAAGATGAAGTACTTATAGTTGAGTTTAAGGCAGATTGTAATAATATAAATTTCGTACATACTACAGGTACATTTTGCAATGTCACTTTCGACTGATATTAAATTCACAATCTCAACAAACTTTATTGTTTTGTTTCTCTTGTATATGAAGTCGCTTCGAAACGCGCTTACAATTAATTTTATTCTGATAAAGCAAATTACGCTTATCGAACTCGATTCGCGACGGCCTAGTATGTACGTACAACACATGTAATAATTTAAGTATTATATTTTTCCATGTCAGCGCTCGTCCGGTAGAAAAGTTTGAGTGCAGCTGCCGCACGTTTGTGAGTCGATAATGAACGCAGAGGTCGCGCTATCACTCGAAGACTTCGTCCACATTGACCTTGCTCCACATCAGGCGACCTTGTTCTCTCCAACAGCTAACGAGCCACAAACGCCTATCGTGTAAACTATTATTCATTACTCGCATTAGTTGTTCCACTACGCTTAATTGAGTTGCATTCCCATAAGGATCAATGTCAGTCGCATTGTTGTGGGTTATTAATATTATCAATGTTGTATGGATATTAATTGTACCTTCTTTGTAAAGAAAGAATATAAACGTTCATATGTACATAGATGAACTGCAAACGAAGGAGAAGTGTCCCGCCGTATGTGATAATATGACAAAAGTTATTCCAAGGCCGCTGCACAATTGTGTAAATAGCAATTTTAGCTGCCATTGGTCGGTAGCCGAATATGTATCTGTCTGTTAATATAAAAGAAAATGACTCTCCTTGGTTACAATGTTTCGCTGCGAACACGCACATTTTTGTTAAATGAACGTTGAAAAATTTAGAAACATTTACAGATTTGCCATTCGATAAGGTGTATTATTAACCTTAACACAAGGTTAACAAAAACTTATCCTTTCTCGTGATATTCGGTAGTTGGTGTAAAATAAGTATTATTCATATTAATAAGATTCAATTGCAATATGTTTTATAGATTCTGTGTCATTCACAGAATATGAATGGGTATGCATGGATCAGTCAAAATTCAAATCTAACAATGTATGGCGTTTACTAACGAAATAAATATGTACGATGCTTCTTTATAGAGCAGAGCATACGTAGGTATACAGTGAACAAAACATTGCCCGCCCATGTGGTAAGTTTTCTCAGCTTTCCGTGCAGTGCCCCCACCCCGCGCGTGGGGCGTGAAAGCACCGCGGTCGTGCGCCCGCGCCGCTAAGTGTGTCACGCGGGTCGACGAACGCCGGCCTAGACCCACTTACTGCAATTGGGGCACAATCAGCGATAGTATAGCGAGCGCGTTGACCCCGCGCGGTGAAATGCCCATCTCTCTCCTTCACACTCTTTCTCTCGACGTCGCTTGGCGACCGGCGGCTTTCCCAACTCACCGCTACACTGCCACGCCGCACGTTACACGTGACACATGCCGCAATATCGTACATAAACGTACTATATCGCCACATTTAAACTAATCGAGATAATGCATGCAAAAACATAAAAATTATACAACACGTGACTATCACGGATCACGAACTGTTCGCGGTGTCCTAAGTACTGAATTTCAGATAGTTATTATGCATATAAACTCGACAATTGAATATAAAGTGTATGTATGTCGTGTTGGATTGACAATGTTTGTATATTTTCTATCGCTCGCATGTAACCATCCGAACAATTCATCGGAACTGACACAAGAAACTGTCATTAAAATATCGAGTAATAACAGAATATTCGCAACGGAGACAGGATCACGTAATAAAAAACAGATAAATGCCTGTTAGATCCGCATCGGCATGTGCGGCTCGTGCGGTGCGTGATCCATCTGTGCACGTACAAATAATGGATGTGTGTACAATGTTCGATTTTCACTTTCAGGCTGTTCAGGAGAATACTCTTATTTCATCACGTTAAAAATCTGGAACCATATGAAAATTATTACCAGCACGGTAAGAATTTTCTCCAAAATAAAAAATCAATCTCGTAGAATATGAAAGCTATGTAGACAAAGCTTTTGATCTGTAGATAATAAAGTGTTAAATACTAAATTGGAAGAACAGCAAAATAAAGCCTATTATATCAACTGAGAAAGTCAACAAGTATAATTTGTTCTAATGTTCCATGGAATACGAAAGCGCCTGATTTTATTTTCATTGAGAGTCGGTCAATGCACCTAGATAGCTATGATAGTATAGAAGCGCCTAAAGAAACAAACGAACAAGAGCGAACGGAAAAGAAAGTAAAAATGAGTGCATTGATACAAGAACTAGGCAAACGTGTGGAGCGTCGCGAAATGTGTGCAAACGAGTGCAGCGGCTTCATCTAGGGAGAAAAAGTGATGGCAATCGATCTGGAAACTGCGAGATTCGGAGCGAATGCGAATGCATATTGTCTGTGCCGCTCCACGTTCCCGCGGCTCCGTGCAGTTGTATTGCACATTTTTTCCCCTACTTCTTCACTTTCTTCTTATGTACACTTTCTAGGCTTTATGGTGAAATGTCTACGCTTTCTAACGTAACACTAGTGCAAGTTTTTCTTGCCAGCAGCCATTTGTAATGAAAACGAGTTGATGCTGTCATTGATTCTGTGTATACTATCAATTTTATTTTTAACCGCCGTTTATGTCGTTTACACTCTCTCAGCCTGATCTGAGAGTGGACGAATGATATGATCACGCGGAGGAAGAAACACGTTGTCAGTGTGTAAAATAAACAACCTCTCTCCACGTGTGTTACGCTATGTAACGTTTTTATTTAGGTCACAGTATCTGTGAAGGCTTGCTCTGGAAATCTGCATAGACGGATGTCGGTGCTATTAGATATTGTGAGTTTCTCTATAGGAGAAACTTTCGGAGTGAGCGAAGTGTGTCGATCCGCGAACCAGGCGGTGGTCGTGGTCGTGCACCCACGGAAATGGGTCCGCAACAATAAACTATAAGACATGTCTATGTGGGCCATCGCGGAGCCTTGCGAGAGCGGGATCGCCTGTGCTTGTGGCTCGCCGCGCGCTATGCA
Source organism: Sesamia inferens (assembly GCA_037179545.1). NCBI lineage: Eukaryota > Metazoa > Arthropoda > Insecta > Lepidoptera > Noctuidae > Sesamia > Sesamia inferens. Next base: position 20,719,326 of record CM073931.1, read on the forward strand.
AATCGCTAGGAACTTTCTTCCGGCGCTTGTGAGAGGGCATTGTAACGATTTCTCCAGCGGAAGCGCACGATTGTTGCCCCCCAGAAACTTTGGCCTCATTTGATTGCGTATCTTGAAGTAACTGTTTATTAGTCATATAAATAAATAGACAATCTTAATTACAATATTTTTTTTAAATTTCGAATCTTAAATTGAAAATCACAAAACCTGCGAGCGTGGGGCAAGGGTATCACGTGTCTTAGAGGTCTTAATTGGGCCGAATGATATTCAAAGTCATAAGAATTAACGATGTTTATGTGATGGTTGTGCGACCATTCTGTTTGAGAGGCGGTCGGTGTGCGGAGACCACGACCCGCGCAATACGGGCCGGCGGGCGCGCGGCCGCATACGGTGCGGTGCTGCGGTAACCTACTTGGCGTGCATTGATCTCTTTGTTTGTAAACATGGCGTCGCCGTCGCCGTCGCCGCCCTGTGCATTGAGTTAAGAATAAGAATTCGATTTGTGGTTCTGTACACTTTAACAATTTGCTTCAGTTCAATGTTCACTCATTACTCTGACAACTGCTTAAAACAAAAGCTGTAGTAAAAAATCTGTGACCTAAAACTACCTGGAGATTTTTTGCCATTCAGAGACCAACTGGGTAACGTTTTTGTGCTCGGAGGACTGATATGACTTTAATGCCGGTTTGTCCGGCACGGGGCCAATGTAGATGTTAAGCCGAAACAGGAAGCAGCGGAATCAAATAGCATAATCGTAGAGGCCGAACATTGTTCTGTATCTGCTACACATAACTAAGTTTTCTTGATTGTAACCGTAACTTCTTATGAAGTATCTTTCACAGAGAATAGTAGCTGACTTTGGCAACTATTACAAAGTTGCAAACTGCACAAGGATTGACAATCTTAGGGGAAGGCCTATTCCCAGGCCTTTTTTATTTTTTGGATGAGAAATCATTAAATGACCTCACCCGCTCTTAAATCTCTTTCCTTTGAAATGTTAGGTATATGATTTAATGATACGTATGTGAACTTTGGTCATGTTACAGTTTTGGAAAGTCTTAATTATATTTTTGTAACCTATTAAAGTTCGATAATATACATGTGAACTCAAAAATTACAAATTTTTGTGTATATTAATATTGCATTACAATAGGTAGGTATAATAGGTTTATCCCTATCCCCTAAACTAGGCTAGGCCTGTATCTTAGGGGGTTGTGCCCGGCTACAGGGTATGCATATAATGCAATTTTGGCAGATGTTACATTATGTATAATTAATTTTCATAGCAAATATTGTTTTATGTTAATTGCTTTTAATTTTATAAGTGAAGATCCCACACTTAGTACCTAGACAAACCATTCACAGAACTAGTAAACGTGGGCTTTATGAAACGTTTCAATCTCGTTAGCGCGTTGAGACGAGGTTTTCATCTTACTAAGTAGTTTTCAGAGGAAAACTTGTAAGATGAGTTGAGTAGAAACCAAGTTTTGCGTATCTCCAACAATTTATGACTATTTGCCTGTCACGTAAGCGTCGTATTTTGAGATGAAATATTGACAAAAATGATTGGCTGTAAAATTTGCTTAGGCAAAATATGCTGCCCAAATATTACACCTTATTCTCTTAACATCACAAAACATCGTGCGTACATATACAGCACATGAGATCTGACCCCAATACTTGAATATTTATTTACTTCACGATGCTGATACTCTTTAAACTTGTTGATTGAATATAAATATTCAATATATGTTATATTGAATATTTATACACGAAGTGCCTGCGTTACGTGGATGGTGTGAAAGCAAAGTATTTCTTGTAAATGTATAAAGGGCAGTTAGTATCTCATGACCGCCAAATGGTCTCGACCCTCACGCCTGCTTCATTACGTAAGCTGCCGCGCCTCTTAGCCTAAGAACTGATCCCTTCACATTGTCAAGGGTTATTGAACCGGTACCATTTTGCTCTACCTCCAAAGAATGCAAGGACATCGATGGCCCGTTGGGCGCGCGTAAGTAACTCGATTCGGACGAGTGAGCTTCACTTGTCTACTGTTGCACTGCCCATTTCTGTATTCTCCTTAAAGTAGACAGCAAATTAGAACTTGATCAGACTTCCTTTCTTAGTTGGGCTCTGCAATCTCTGTGTGCCACGAACTTACTACTATTTGGAACTATTCCTTGCCAAAAAATTTTATTGCATCTAATAAAAATGTATTGTAGTAAACTGTCAAATGTACAAACATATTTAATGCACACAACGTTATTTTTGCAGTAGCATAGGTTCAACAAAATACAGCCACATGCAGTAACGGATTGCTTAATGGAAGAGACAGTATGATTAAAATTATAATAGTTGTTTACGACACTTGAGACTCAATTAAGAGAAGTCAAAGTTCTAGGAATGATAGGGTGCTGATCATTGACACTAGTTTGGACATTACTCCGAAGACCCAACGAGGCCGCATCACTATAGAAAGTACAGTGAAATGACGTCTGCTAAATGTTGAATTGACCCGAGAAAGTTAATAAATAATAGTTATTTTCTGATGTTGATATGTGACTTTGGTATTTAGTCATAAAATAGTAAACGTCTTAAAATAGATCTACTAACTAATAAATAAAAGGTAGTATTAGTATACTACTTACGCGTGTTCTAGTCTACATAAAAGACTTCCTTCAAGCTTAGTTAATCTATAATAAAACATGACATGACTAAGCCTATCAGTATTCAATGGATACGGGATTGTTTAATTAATTGGCAGCTATTTTTAGCCTTTGCAATGCATTTTCCTGTCTCAGGCAGATATAAATAGCTCGATCACCTATGTAGAAGATTCCAGGAATTTATCTATTATTGTGCAACAGCTGCATCAGGCAGAGGTAAAAAGCCTCGAATACATTGACCCCCGCCGCTAGGACTGGTCGACTACCTTTTTCGCACTAACTAAAAATAAAAGAAGGAAGACATATACATGGGATGCAGGCATTCTAGACCGTTCTCGGGAGTAAAGGAAAAAAATAAATAAATACAGTCTGTTGAGAGGCGCGCGCCGAGTGGACGACCGAAGCCCGCGGGTTGCGCCCCACTGGATGCGTTCGAAAGTAAAAGAGAATACAGACATGGCGCGATTGAGATCTGACTCACTGCGCTCATTGACAAGAGTGCCTCATTAGAGATACCATTGAGTCGATGCTGAATGTACGCCGCACTCACGATGAAGTTATTGACTTTAATCAATTATGAGCATAATGAGACGAACATTCCAGTGACGCTGAGGGCGGACACGTCCGACTAGTTCTGATATCTGCACTTTTTATCGATTAACGTTCCACTTAAATGCAGACGTGAAATTTATTTGCTCGTTCGAATAGATTATCAATATGTATATAAAATTCAGTCTTGTACAACAGAACCTAAAATCGAGGCAGATATTAATTGATATACAGCAAGTGTAGTTGCAAGGTAGAAGGAAAAATACAGATTTTATTCAAGGTTGCAGGTGTGTAACTGCTCAAATGCATTTCAATAATTATCTAGGAAATAACATTCTACAGTGGACAGACAAAGTGAAAAAAAAAATTCGAGTATCAGCAACTCACCTACCTACTTGGAAACGGATTTCGGCTTTTGGCTTGTCTTATTTGATCAGAACAGCTCGATAAAACGTAAATGTCCTTTTAAGTGCTATGCGGGCAGTTTGCGGGCGTCCACCTCATGTTAACCTTGCATTGTGTCAGTAACACTGGCCGCGGGATAACTGTACGGTGGCTGAATGAGAATGGCAACAAGAGCCTCGAATGCTGCATACAGCTCTGGATACATCGCGGCTATTGTCTTGTGTGGCCCCCTCTCGTGCTTAAACACTCGATTCACCAATGTTCTAAATTTTTTGAATTAACATATTTAACAAATTGGAGTGGATGTCTAGAAACACTGGCATACATAATCAAATAAGGATGCTTCCTGAGTAAAAATATAAAATGATTCTATTTAGTCCGTCATTCAGATTATAGAAAATTATTGGATACGTGTATTTTGTTTTATCAAATCAATAAATATAAAAGGCATCAAAGATGTGAGGGAAGGAAGGAGTGGTGGCTGGTGACGTCACTCCTCGCTAAAAAGTGTAGCGTGCAGTGACGTCTCTCGAGTTTTCAATGCACTGTCGTCTTCATTTTTTGTTTATGTGAAAAAAAGTAAAAATACGTGTCTAGTATTTTTTGGAAATCTGACTGACGGACTAAATAGTTTTTTTAGTCAACTACCCTATTAGGAATATTACAAATGTAAACCGAATCTTTATTGGTCTCTCACCACAGGAAGACCTGCGTTTTCGTACTACTGGGCAAAAAAGACTTAACACGTTAAATAAATTACTGGCTTAGTGTTGTATTCCATACCTACCTATAAAATTGTTAATTGGTGCAAAAATAAAATCATTTAAAACCTCCGAAGGATTTAAAACAATGACTTCTGTGATATCTTGAACTAAATTATACTTTACTAAGTGGAAAATTACATGCTTATGAATATTAACTGTAGGGTTTTCTGAATCATTGTACCATTTAAGTACACTTCAGAGATAGGTGCATTTATTTAGGTAAATAATTGTCTGTGGTTTTAATGACATAAAAATATAATCTTGTCGACTCATTTCTTTGGAAAAAATCTTACAAGTAGGTAAGACAACTTTTACGTGTGACCTAGACTGCAAAGTAGCTTTTAATTTGAAGAATGTCTGAAATCATTCAATTAATTGTACAGTTCAGATTCCCAAGTGTCCGGTACTACATGGCCATAGGCTTAACACTGAATCGGCACGCAATGTAATGTGTTTGAGTGGGCGAAAACATAATTCCTTATTCAATTAAAGCTGGCGCGAGTAATTGCGTCTCGTAATGATTAATAAAATCAGTGGCACGTGGTGGAGCTAATGCTGTACATTAGTGGATACTACATAAGTGAGGTGATCGTTATGATTGGTCCGATAACACAGCTCGGCCGCTGACCGGCCTTCACACTCCGCGCGGGCTGCGCCTGCGACTGCGCGCGACCTCGCCCGTTCGTCTCGCTCGCGGAGCGCCAGCCTAACTAAAAAGTATAGATTAAAGATCTTGATACCATTTTTTTTTGTTACTATGGCATAAATAAATAGGCAAATAAAAAAAAAATCAAGAATTGCTTAAATAATTCAAACAAATCCCATACATTACGAATATCTAGACTAGAATATTTTTGACATGTATTAACAGAAAGAAAAAATAAAGTCATTCAAAATCATTTAAAATCAATTAAACTTTGCAGTTGTATGTATATAATTATATAATAATGTTCTCATTGAATTACACTAAGATTAGAGATTTATCTAGATATTTACTCTCGATCTTAATAATATTATGATTCGATATGGAAATCCTGCTTGCACGTTGCGTAGATGTTCAACAAGTCATAACAATATTTAACCGACCTCAACTAGTGATTATGACGAGGATATACGGATAATTATTAGAAGATGTATGCCTTTGTTCTTACTGAAAACTTTGTAAACGTTGGTATTGTTATATAAATATGGTAACTAACAGACGACTAGGACAGTTTTAAATACCAAACTGCACCCTAATTGCGTAACAGACCTTCACTGTCAGTTGGAATTATTTAGAAACTTATTGCTATTCCATTGTCCCCTATGTTCGAAATTGTATCTGTTCATCAACGTAAATAACGCAATGAATACTGTTGAACTGTCAAAATGAGACCCATTGCTACTGATAATGTGTTACGTAATAGGGTAGTTGACTAAAAAAAAAACTAATTAGTCCGTCAGTCAGATTTCCAAAAAATACTAGACACGTATTATTTCTTTTTTCATATAAACAAAAAATTAAGACGACACAGTGCGTTGAAAACTCCTGTGACGTAACTGCACGCTACACTTCTTAGCGAGCAGTGATGTCACCAGCCACAACTCCTGATCTTTGATGCCTTTTATATTTGTGAATTTTTATTGATTTGACAAAACAAAATATACGTATCCAATATTTTTCTATAATCTGAATGACGCACTAAATAGAATCATTTTTTTTTTACCCAGGAAACATCCCTATTACGTACAGCCTGCATAGGGTAGCGGTAGCGAACGCAGCCGATGCTTAAAGAGGCTCGGGTTCGATCCCCGCGCAGTGCAAATATTTATATGGTCGTGCCTCGGAAAGCACGTTAAGCCGTTGGTCCCGGTTGCGATACGAACATCTAATGGCAGTCGTTACGGTTTGTTGGAGCCCTCAAATAGTCCAAAAATTGGTCTAATTGCAATGCTTCGATATGGCCTCCGGGTTGTGAAGGGCAGACGGCAGTCGCTTCACGGAAAATATCGAAGTTTAGCCAAAATCAGCAGTTAGACTGGTAAAGCGAACCCCAGACTCCAAAGCTGAAAAAGCGGATGTGACTGGGATTAACACTGAATTGATGATAATGAATGTCTTATGTAATTACCCTGCCGATTGTTTTACATTGACGAAGACAAATACATAAGTAGGAACTTACAGTGTTATGTTGAGACCAAGCTTAGTCGTAATAGACGTATGCGGCCGACAACGACTTCGTTCGAGTGGAGTTAGTTATGCTACGTTCCTATTGATTGCAACGTGATGTTATATAGCCTAAAGCCTTCCTGGATTAACGGGCTATCCAACGCAAGAAGAATTTTACAAATCGGAGCAGTAATTCTTGAGATTAGCGCGTTCAAATAAACAAACTCTTCAGCTTTATATATTAGTATAGATATACATAAAAATTTACGTTTGGTAGTCTAAGACGTAGAATAGGCGTAGCTTTGCCGCCTCGTGGCTTCTACGCGGTTACTACGCCGTTGCTACGTGCCTCTACGCACCACCGGTGCTACGCCGCGACCTCGAGCTTCATCACCACGTCTACGGCTACACTTGAACCAACGCCTATTGTGTCGACACTCCTAATTGCCCAATAAACTTGGAACGCTGTAAACCTTTTATTTAAAAGTCTGTTTATTTAGCTGTAGCAATTACGAGATTGTTTACACCGATGCAACGATGAGTACTTAATAGTTTAGCTCATATTTAGTTTTATTTATTTGCTATTCTTTTGCACTCTGCGATCTTGTGGTTAGTCAGTCAGTCACTTCAACTGTATTGTGTAGGGCATAAATTATCTGTTTGTATTTTGATTTTGTAGTGTAAAGACTAACTCTGTCGTCTCGAGCAGGCTACCGACCGCCATAGGAAAAGATGCGGTAGTCGGTACATTAGCTATATCGGTGTAAATGTGTGATGACATTGTAATTTATGATTTGTACTGTCCTAATATTATAAGAGAAATAGTGAGGCGACGAGACAAAGTGTAAGTATTTTGGTATTACCTCCAAAGTACTTGAAAAGGTCGTGTATGTAGAATCAAAGACTTATTTGATGGAAGGCTGTCTTGAAGATACGTTCAAGGAAAAATCGACTGATGTGAAATCACTACGCGATCTTGGTATTAAATTGCTAAGTATTACATTCGGAATGGGCATTAAATTGCGAAACATTAAGTTGCGGAGCATTAAATTGCGTCTGAGCATTAAATTGCGAAGCATTAAATTGTGATTGGGCATTAAATTGCGAAGCATTAAATTGAGAAGCATTAAATTGCAAAGCATTAAATTGCGAAGCATTAAATTGAGAAGCATTAAATTGCAAAGGATTAAATTGCGAAGCATTAAATTGGGATTGGGCATTAAATTGCGAAGCATTAAATTGAGAAGCATTAAATTGCGAAGCATTAAATTGGGATTGGGCATTAAATTGCGAAGCATTAAATTGGGATTGGGCATTAAATTGCGAATCATTAAATTGAGAAGAATTAAATTGCGAAGCATTAAATTGCGATGCATTAAATTGCGACTGAGCATTTAATTGCATTAAAAGATATGGATTACTTAGTGTAAAAAGGTGTAGTGCATTAAATTGTGGATATTTGAAGGTTTAAAATTGAATTGCGGACATACCTACTCCTTTCAATGATGGAAGAACTATTGCTAAAAGTTCCAGAAGCCAAAATCTTTCATAAACTAGATATACGAGATGCGTTTCATCATATTGAACTATACCCAGACTCAAGGTAAATCACTACTTTCATTTCCAGTTAAGAATTTTATCAATACTAAAGGATGATGTTTGGCATCTCGTGTGTGGCAGCGATTTTCCAAAAAACTCTAGAAACTCTTTTAGGTTGCGAAGGAGTCACCAACTTGAATTGCGGGTTGGTTAATTAACAAAGAAACCGTGGCCCTGGCACACAGGCAAGTGAAGAAACACGGGTGGGTTTTAGTCAGTAAAAGTTTGACACGCCCTTCCGCTCCGCCCAGAGCGAGAGAGGTCATTTAATGATTTCCCATCCATGACAAAAAAACGGAGTAATTTTTTTTTCTTTTGTTTCATTTAACTGCCACGGACTTGGTGGTCTGCGCCTGTAAACAAAGTCGCGGTCCATATACGGATAAATTCTTTATTTATATGTTTTTGTTTCAACTATTTACTTTTTACATTGGACACTGTATTTGAAACTTAATAACTTTTGTCTACGTGAGCCCATCGCATTTATTTTAAATTTGATATTATTATAATTTTTTTATTTATATTATTTTGTTACAATTTATTCATGCATATTAATTTCTGTACGTTTTATACTGTATTGTTAACCCCTTTTTAAAGAAGGGGGGAACGATATGACAGGGCGGTCTGACCATGCCTATCCTACGGCATATACTCACACACTACATGACGTCATCGCTGGCAGGTCATTTACGTGAGAATGACTGTAGGCCTAGTATGAGTTTTCAATACGAAACTCGATCGTTGGTATCGAGCGCGTTTGGCGCCCTCATTGGTTGAGAGTTCTTACGACCTCGAAGCGGGCCAATCGCTGAGTCAAACGCGCTCAATATCGTCGAACGAGATTCGTAATGAAAACTCATACTAGGCCTACTGATTCGCTCTGCCATACTGTTTTACGTCTGCCATACCATTTTGAAGTTTGGAAAGGACAACTATCAGAACAGGGAAACAAACCACTAGACAAGTAACTTCAACTTCAGCTCTTGATCAATGGTGTCTGTGAAATAGATACTTACCTACCACAATTTTAAAAATAATACGTGTAACAAATTATAGAAACTCTTTAAAAATTTATACGGACGGATTTTAACGGATATCGCCAATGACAGTCGAAAAAGACGGCCACGTGAACGGTCTACGAGGAAGGTTTGAGGCAAAGTCATGATGAGGCTACTATCCTGCGATATTTCAATGGTCATTATGAATTATTTACTGAATGCACTTTTTACTAAGTAAATCAAATCAAATAAATAAATAATTTAAAAGTCCAATGAAAAATGAGCGTGACACTCATCTTAGCTTTCCCGCCAAAACTCTCCACTAGACAAGTATATCTTGGCTATAAAGGGGTTCAGAGACCCGACAAATATTGCTGAACTGCGGACTTTCATGACTGTAGTGAATTACTCGGGAAAATTGATGTCGCTCTTAGCAAGGATAACAAAGCTCTTCAAGCAATTTCTATGGACGAGACCGGGAAAAACACGGAAAATCAAGATGAATGGGGAAATGCCCAACAGAACGCATTTAATGATCTCAAAGGCACTCATGTAGGTGCATAATTTAGGTTACTACATTTCTCATGATGAGATAGTGGTGATATAGATGCAAGCCCAGTGGGTCTGAGTACTTACAGTACTAGTACAAATGCCCAAGAATAGACCAAGAATAATTGCATTTGGTAGGGGTAGGGTTTTACCGGGCGATGACGGAATAACGGCTGAGCTACTGAAGGCGGGTGGTGAACCGATACTTAGGGTCCTTCAGAAGTTATTTAATTCCGTCATAGTCAAGGGGAACACACCACAGGCATGGCACAGAAGTGTGGTGGTACTTTTTTCAAAAAGGGTGACAACACCCTTTTGATTAACTACAGATCCATCTCACTTCTGAGTCATGTCTATAACTTATTTTCAAGAGTCCTCACGAATCGTCTCGCCTGCAGGTTTGACGACTTCCAGCCGCCCGAACAAGCCGGTTTCCGAAAGGGCTTCAGCACAGTAGACCACATACATACGCTGCGGCAGGTTATACAGGAGGCCGAGGAGTATAACCTACCCCTTTGCTTGACGTTTGTGGACTACGAAAAAACCTTTGATTCGATCGAGACCTGGGCTGTACTGCAGTCTCTCCAGGGGTGCCAAGTAGACTACCGGTATATTGAAGCGCTGAAGGGTTTGTACGAAAACGCCACCATGTCAGTCCGAATACAGGACCAGACCTCGAAACCAATACCTCTGCAGCGTGGTGTCAGAAAGGGAGATGTTATCTCCCCGAAACTGTTCACCGTTGCATTGGAGGATGTCTTAAAGGTTCTGGACTGGAAATTACTGGGTATCAACATCAATGGCGAGTACATGACACACCTTCGGTTTGCTGATGATATCGAAGTCATGGCTGAGACCGCGGAGGAAATGAATACAATGCTCGAACACCTCAGTAGAGCCTCCGAGAGATTCGGTCTTAAAATGAATATGGACAAGACGAAAGTCCTGTCAAATGCCCATGTTGTACCGACTCCTATACAGATTGGAGACTTTGTTCTCGAAGTTGTTGACAGCTACGTGTACCTCGGACAAACTATCCAGTTAGGAAGGTCCAATTTCGAGAAAGAGGTCAATCGTCGAAACCAACTCGGCTGGGTTGCTTTCGGGAAGCTACGTAAAATCTTTTCGTCCGAAATACTGCAGTGTCTCAAGACAAAAGTCTTCGACCAGTGTGTGTTGCCAGTGATGACTTATGGAATTGAGACGTGGTCGCTAACAATGGGCCTTATAAGAAGGTTTAATGTTACTCAAAGGGCAATGGAGAGGGCTATGCTTGGGGTTTCACTGCGCGATCGAATCAGGAATGAGGAGATCTGCAGAAGAACTGCAACACTAAAGTGGCAGTGGGCTGGATATATTGGCCGTAGGACCGATGCCCGATGGGGCTGACGGGTTCTCGAGTGGCCCCCGACAAGGTGGACCAACGAGCTGGTGAAGATCGCGGGAAACCACTGGATGCGGGAGGCGCAGGATCGGTCGTCGTGGAGAGCCTTGGGGGAGGCCTATGTCCAGCAGTGGGCGTCTTTTGGCTGAAATGATGATGATGATGATGATGAGGGTTTTACCCTTAGTAACTGTGAGCATCTTTACTGCCAAACAGAAAAGAGCAATTGAACATCTAACATGTATCTTGTATGGCAAGGTGTTTGATGTATAAATGGATCATAAGCGGGTGCCCTCTATCTGGCAGAAACTTGTTGCTCCGAAACCTATTTGGCATAACCAAATGCCATGTGGGCATAAACTTTTTAAACGGACATTGTTAAGGTACAAAAAATATTTATAATAATTGTTTTTTTGGCCCAATGTTTTTATGTCCGAATTTAAAATGGGATACTTACTTTTAAGATGACAGAATTGTATTGGGCATTTACCTTTGTCAGAGTTACAATTTTGCATAATTTCGTTTAGCATAACGCTTTAAATTTAGAGCGCCGATTATTTGGCATAATTTGACTTAGCATACTACGAAGATCACAGAATTTCTATAGAAATCATTTTATTACTTATATTGAAAAAAAAAAAATGTTTTTATAAATCACTATGGTGTGCTACAAAAATTACTGACAGAAATGAATCGCTTCAAAACCGAAAATAAAATTATGACCTAAAAAGTTGTGCTATAAAGGGTGGACCCATCATAAGCCCTTATTTTGTGTATGGGAAATCAGCAAATGACATCTCTCGCTCTGGGCGGATCGGAAGGACATGTCAGACTTTTACAGATTAGAGCCTGCCTGTGTGCCATAACCATGGTTTTTCTTTTAACCAACCCGCAACCCTTACCCACGCATCGGTCTACGTGGACCCCGTCACGATGTGATGACATCTCTTTGGGTGCGCGTGAAACACAACGCGGCCTGGTCCTTATCCCTTGGATGTGATTTGGCCCGAGCGGGAAACCACGCGCTCGCATTGAAAGGTAGGCGTTAAGCCTATAATTTTATAATTTTGGGCTATATTTCACCCTGAAATTGATTGACCAACATAGCCGATCCACTATATAATTTGAGGGTTATGTTTAATGGTTACTGAATCTGCACGATCAGTAGCCATTCAATTACAAGAGATCTCCAAGAGTTCCCTTGGCGATGCAGAGATACAGAAGGTAAAAGGCCTTTGCAATGGAAACTGGGCTGAGCCTGTTAAACTTATAAACTTATCCAGAATGAATTATGTTTTCATGACAATATCCTCAGGAGTACGAAAAGCAAATTACGCAAGATTCCCGAAAGCTGCGTACAAAAACCACTCGGGGATAGTAGTGATTGTCGTACAAGTACAAGGTTGTTAAAAAAAAGAAAAAACAATCTATTTCGTTTGGAGATAACAGCAATGGTTTCTGCAATAGATAGATGCCGCAGGAGGGCTGGAGGCAGCAGCGATGGCTTATCATAGAGGCCGCAGGAGGGCCCGAAGCTACTGCCCGACTACACGACACCGATACACCAGGCATCCTAGGCCAAGGTACAGAGCCAAGGGGCTGGCCCGCGAGGAGTTGCTGGGGATTCTCAACAGAGATCCGAGGGGACGCTCCTATAAAATGGTGCGGGATAAACTCCGCCCATGGGCTCCCTTGCTTACGCAGAGTCTCCAGCCGCGGCTTGTTGAGGTCATGGTGAGCGCTGTGCTCCCCTCGCTAAGGAAACACACTCTTCCACTCATGGCTCCAAATGCTGCGGTACCTGATGCGGACCACACCGACGATTACGACGATGCTCTGGACTTGACCGTAAAATTTGGGTTTTGGCCTTAGGGACCAAAGCGGCGTCGACTAAGGGGGCTACTAAGCACATGCTTGGAGGGGGGCTAGTTCCTACTTCGCTAGAGGACGGGAAAACTGGTCCCCATAAAGAAGCCAGGGCACTTACCAGCCCATCGAGCTGCTCGATGGGCTGGTAAGGCAAGCTTTTTGAAAGAATCATTTCAGACCGCCTCGTAGGGCGACTCGTACGGGTGGGGCCGGATTTTACGGAGAACCAGTTTGGCTTTCGCAAGTAGCGCTTTACGGTGGACGCCATCATGCGCGTTCGGGCCCACGGGATGCTGTATCCCGGGGTGTGGTTGTCTTGGCGATGTATCTAGACATCGCCAACGCCTTCAACACCTTACCCTGTAGATGCATCAGAAAAGTATTCCGGAATCACCGGGTGCCGACCTATCTCTGCCGAGTGGTCGAGGCTTATGTGACGGAAATTTCCGTCATCTACTTCAGTCACCAAGGAGTGTGGAACCGGCGAGAGATTTGGTGAGGTGTCCCACAGAGATCGGTCCTGGGGCCGCATCTGTGGAATATCGGCGTAAGCGTAGTTTTGTTACGCTGATGCAGCCGCACGAAGGGGAGAAATATGCAGATAGCAAGGGAGGGGATACTAGTAGTGAATTGGAAGTAGCACCACAGTATAGGAGGCGTCGGGAAGGCAATCGCAGTGGCGCTTAATATGCCGAAACCCGCCTACCTGTCGAGGTAGGTGGACCTTTGGGGTCGCGGGCACACAGAGTGATAACTCCACCTGCCCACTAAGTGACCCCAGGGAAGATGGTGGCATAGTGGTCGCGTACTAACGTGCATACTAGGTTTAGGGGAGTCCCTCTTAGAGTCTCCCCTGGGATGTGTATTACAGGCGTTGCACAGGGGGGCTTCCGGAATTGGTCTTTTAAGAGGAACCGGAACCTCTATGCGCAGATGGTGATCACCGGCGTGGGTTTTAGTGAGGTAAAAATCCCACACTACCCGACCTCATTTCTTGGGGGTCGGGAGCCTTTTGAAGGTTTCCCCCGAAAACAAAAAAAAAAGGGGTGGCTATGTTTATCAAAGAAATGATGGACGGAGAGACGAGGCCTGCCAAATGATTCTGTAAAAATCACTTCGGGAAAAGTGAGGTGAAGTGAACTTAGGGTGAGCTGTCAATAATGTCAATCCCTAGCATTAGCTAGAATGACAGCTCACATCACCTAGGTTTGCGAGAGTAAACAGTGAGATGGTAACGGAACCGCAATGCTGGAACATGCGAACAATGAGTTATACCGTCGTCACGCGAATCCTGCATCTCGCGATCAGAGTTTTCTGTGCAACTAGCACGCATACAAGTTTACGACATCAACCGGCGGGCAAAGTGTCTCCCGCCAGACAATCCTAGTCTGGTCGGAGTATCCTCCCTTTTCTATGGAGGATGAGTGAGATTTACACGTTGTTCCTCATACCTCCACATGCATAGGTATTGTAATGAAGGTGCGTGCACGGGTCTGAGGACTCATGCGGATGCGTTGTACACTCAGACCCGCTTTTGTTTCAGTCACACTTTGCAGCCCTTCTTATACCCGCGCGTGTATTAATATTACTGTGCAATATTTGTATTTTATTTTACCTAATACCGATTTTAGTAGGGTTCAATAACTTAAGTGGGCCACGAAGGAGAAGTATGAAATTTACCAAGTCACGGTAGAACAAAGTTTGGGAAACGCTGCTGTAGAACGAATTGATAGAAAAAAAAAATTAAAAAAAAACACTTTTTTACTAGTCTGTTAATAATGAAGCAACGATTAGCCATAACCTGCAAATTGTTGAAGGCATTACGATTTATTAGCACAAAAAATGCTAAACTGCGTAATTAGAATAAGGTATTAGAGTGAGTTATTTAATACGCTGTTTATATTATGATATATTATAACATGGATATGCGATAATATGCGCCCGCGGTACGCAGTTTGTGATTATAGGTAACGTACTAAGTAGGTGTACTTACGAGTATATCATTATATACAAGTGGCTTAATCTTTTGCAAGTATTATAATTAACAGATTTGTTGTCGTTCTCTTTAATTTTATAGGGTTCAATTGTTTTCACAATATTGTTTATAATTCCATTATGTCTAATTCTAAATAAATTTACCCAAAACATTGGATTTAAGACATAAAAATGTCGTGTTAAGAAATGGGCTTCAAATAAAGGAACCATAAAACTTATAACTGTTCTATTCGCATTTAAATGTAAAATTAATCTGTATAGTCATATTCCCGTGTATAAATAATCAGCCTTATCTGGACACGGCCCGCTGGGTGGGATGAGAACGATCGCCTTTTAAAACGAAATTAATTCAAATTCTTTTCCATTGAATTATACAACACGAATAATAAACAAAAAGATACTGGGCGCCGGCCCATGTACGATGAATTGATCATTACAAGCGTCACTGATGAAATCTTCGACAGACCAGTGAATCGGAGTACCTATGTCAAGAAATGTGCTACATAAATATTAAATGCGATTTGAAAAACAAATGTCTTCTCGGAATATAAATGTAGAATTGTAATTTTAATAGAGCTTGGTGATGGCGCGATTCGGAGCAGTTGGTAGGTGTCTGGCCACGTGACAAGAGGCCTCTTGCCTGTGTTGATTGTTCAGACAGCGGTCGAACGCCCGCACCTCTCTCCTGTGACACTAATCAAAACTTTTTGGAGACTTTTCCTGTGCCAACCTTTTAAGCAAGTAAGTGTATATTTACAATTCAATTCCATTAAGTACTAACTATATTACTATTATTAGGATGAGGAGAATTTGCATACACCGATATCAAAATATAATAGTAGGTACTAGGCATGATACTACGTGACGTGCTACGAATTTTTTCGTTATCTATGTTGGTAGCATTGGTTGTCTTGTCATGCCCACATGCCACAGACTCACTAGAGATTGAACGAATGATATTTTTTTGGCGGCGTCTTCGATTATTACATACGGTTTCTGTTTTATTTGTTTTTAGTGTAACATATTTATCTCATAGATAATGCTTATTGTTTTACTTATAAGATAATTGACAAATAAAGAAGATACACATATCAGCTTTATTTTCCATTATCTTATTAAGTCAAAATTATTGTAACTATAATTTGCGTATTGCGTATGAGAGTGGGAATATCTCATTTATGTAATAAGCTTATAATTATCGTTTTTGTGTTCAAAACCGATAATAAACGCTAGTTATTTGTTTACAATTCATGTTAAGTTTTTAAGAGAGAAATTGCTGATAGGGTAAAATTGTAGTGAAATATGAATTCAATTTGAAAGACAAGTACTTACCTAGTGTTGCGCGTCATAGTGCGTCAGTCGAGGTCTGTGAAGTGCTAGGACGCTTATTTGCGTCATTCGAATTATTGGGCTGATATTATTATTATCATGTATATGACAACATTCATGATAATAATATTAGGTTATGCGATCATCTATCATTACGAAAGACTTGATTTTATGTATGATTCACTCTTGTGTTGACAAAAATCGTGAACAATATTGTTTGTTTTCGTTTTTTTTTTCTGAAATTCTTATTTGTGGTTGGTGCTATAGAAGTTTAAAGGTTATTTACACCTGCGAGGCGGGGCGTGGAAGGGATCGAGGAGAATGGGATTTGTATGGCAAAATTTCTATTCACGCTCTGCCCATCTTTGGTGTAAAAGGTCTAGATGCGCCAGGAAGTACAATATTGAACTTTATTGCTGTAAGGAATGAATATGTATTTAGTTTGTAACGCGGTCATGATGATCTCGCACCTACCACTGCATTTGCGACATATTTGCTAAAAATGTAAACAAATATGAATTTAGGTATAAAAAACAACCTTAATTCCTTCACAGTAAAATTCAGTTAACGCTAAAACTTAAAACATTTTTAGAATTTTTTTTGCTTAACTTATAATAGGGGATGTATAGCACTGCCTACTTTTTTATAATTATTTCCATGCGAGTGCGACGACCGGAACAAAAGACCAGTTACACTGAATACAAAGTTCAGACTATTCGCCGGCCATAAATATGTATGTTGCCGAAATGCTCAGCATTTCTAGTATCTCAACTTATCTAAGATGTCTCGGACAGAACAAAAACCAGACAAAGAGTCTGCTGCCTTCACAGCCGGACATTCTTTACGAACATTTTATTGAAAGTGCCTCATTTAACGTTTCTCAGTCTTTTTGCAGAGGTCCTTGTCTACTGTATAATATGCACAAAATATTTTCTTTGTTTTAGCTTGGAATGGATTTTTTCTTTTTGTGGCTAGTCACATTCGTGGCAGGATTTTGGATCTTTAAAAAAATAAAACAATGGCAGAGTCTGCCTCCGGGGCCTTGGGGACTGCCATTAGTTGGCTACTTGCCGTTCCTTGATCGCCATCAACCTCATCTCACACTGACAAAGCTCTCTAAGCAGTATGGACCAATCTATGGCATTGGTATGGGAAGCGTGTACGCCGTGGTTTTGTCAGATTCCAAATTAGTGAGAGAAGCCTTCGCTAAAGAAAACTTTTCTGGCAGAGCTCCTTTGTTCTTAACGCACGGCATCATGAAAGGAAATGGTAAGTAAACAAATATCGGACTTCCACAAAGGTTTTCACTATGGTGTTAATATAAAATATTGTTAAAGGTATTATTTGCGCTGAAGGCGGGCTGTGGAAGGATCAAAGAAAATTGATAACGACGTGGCTAAAAAGCTTCGGCATGAGTAAGCACAGCGTGTCTCGAGAAAAGTTGGAAAAACGTATAGCGTCGGGCGTCTACGAACTTTTGGAAGTATGATTAGTATTCTGTATCTTTGAAACCTTATCCGACCTTTTTTTTACCAAATATAAATTAGTTAAAAGAATATGCAACCAAATATGACGCATTTGTTTCACAATTTTTTGTATCAGCGGATACGATGACTGCACTGTTTTTACGAAACAAATAACTAATGTTATAAACCTGACGTTATTTTAATGTTCTAATAGATATAATTAAATGTTTAACCTTTAAATGACAATGATAAACGCTCTGAGGACTTCAGAATTAAAAATTGACCTTCAACATCTATTATAAAACAAAGAAATGAATCATGAAATATTTATTAGCGTAGCATAATAATGATCTAATTCATGATAGATGACAAGAAGTGTTATGATATTAAAGGTTCATTATTAATATTCTTCCAGAATGTAGAAAAAGCGGCAGGCTCTCCAATGGACCTGTCCCAAATGTTGGCGAATTCTCTAGGAAATGTCATCAACGAAATAATATTTGGATTTAAGTTCCCTCCTGAAGATAAAACATGGCACTGGTTCAGACAAATTCAAGAAGAGGGTTGTCACGAAATGGGTGTCGCAGGTGTTGTAAATTTTTTGCCTTTCGTCAGGTAAAGATTAAGTACTAAATATATACCTAATGATAAATAAATAAGGAAATGCCTGTTACATAACTGTATAAAACGTTATTATCTACTTAATTTGTTTCAGATTCTTCTCATCATCAACCCGAAACACAATGGAGTTTATAACACGCGGCCAGGCCCAAACACACAGATTATACGCTAGCATCATTCATCGACGGCGAAAAATTATAGATTTGCCACCAATAAAAGAAGCAGCTTATGCTCCCCATGCCAACCTCTTCAGCGAGCATCCTGAGGGTCATATGAAATGTATCAAGTACAGCAAATTGACTACGGATACCGAGGAACATTTCTTCGATCCCAATATCTTGATCCCTACCGACGGAGAGTGCATACTCGACAATTTCCTTTTAGAGCAAAAAAGAAGGTTCGAGAGTGGTGATGACGGTGCTAAATACGTAACTGATGAACAGATGTTGTATCTTTTAGCTGATATGTTTGGAGCTGGACTTGATACTACGTCGGTTACTCTAGCTTGGTTCTTGTTGTTTATGGCTCTTTATCCTGAAGAACAGGTATGGATTTAAAGTATAATTTACGTTAAGCACATATATGACAGCTTTCATTAGTGAGAATTCAGGCTTTAGCAAACTTCGTCTTGTGTCGAATCGATCGATAACTTTGTGGCGTTTGAAGCGGGGCTAGCGTAGAATTTTTAATCGAGTGTCAATCATCGCTGTCAGTTCTCAGCAATGTATTCAAGTGGAACTAATGCTGAAAGGCACTAGCATACGGTCCTGAGCTAAAAGCTTATTACCCACTTTTTATTTGTTTTTGTAACGCGAAAGGGCACTTACTAATAAATTATAATTATATCCTCACTTTGTATATGAAGAATAGCACAAACTAGAAATGGTCTAAATGCTGTGAAGTAGGTGAAGAAGGGAAATGGAATTTAAGTAGCCCGCGTCTTTAAACTATGCCAGTTCTAATTGAGGTAAGTGCTGTAGTTCCTAAAATTATCTAAATCTTTTCAGGAATTAGTGCGTAACGAAATTCTGTCAGTATACCCTGAGGATGAACAAGTGGACGGTTCCAGACTGCCTCACCTGATGGCGGCTATCTGCGAAGTTCAGCGCGTTCGATCGATAGTGCCCGTCGGGATTCCCCACGGATGCGTCGAAGTATGAATATTATATACGTATTTCATAAACCAGATTGCTAAGAGGCTTATATTGTTATCGAACTCTGTTTTGTCGGCTCCTGAAATGATAAAATTAATGCGGAAATATTTCAAAAAAATGAGCTAAATTTTGTGACAATAATGAAAAAAAGGATTGCATATTATAAAATATGTTACAACTTTTTTTATAAAAATCAAGTTTTATTAGAAGTGCACCCTAATTGCGTAATACACTATTAGTATCAGTTGAAATCGCGAAGAAATTACCACCCACCAGACAAACCCTTGCCGCCAAGCGCCAAGCGATTTGTCGTGTTCCGGCATGATGTCTGGTGAAGCCGCACGGACGACGGGTCTGAGCAGTTGTGTTGCGATGTGTGCCGGGTACGATGCGCCTAATGTTGTTGTGTTGGGAGTTTGGTCGTAGAGGGTTTTCAGATCAATCTCCCTTTGGCGCAGCATCGTTGGTCGTGTTGTTGGGTTTAACATTGCATCACTTCGCCCAACCGCCGTCTTCCTTCCTATTCGCTCAGTTTTTCTGAGTGAATAGGCTCTTATTAAACTAGCGCGGTTTACCATCAACGATCGCATCTCTGCTTACCATCAGGCGGGATTGCGGTCAAGTGCTAATTTATAATTATTAAAAAAAAAACATTTTGAAGTCTATTGCTAGTCCATTGGTCTATATTGTCGAAAAATGTCTCTGGTCACTGTCTACTCAACAACGTAAATAATGGAATGAATTTAGTTGAGCTGTCAAATTGAAACCCATTGCTACTGATGGTGTATTACCTAATTACCCCGCTGGTCCGTATCTTATGGTACATTTCTATCATCCACAGGATACTTATTTAGGAAACTACATGATCCCAAAAGGAGCGATGATCATTCCACTGCAATGGGCTATGCACATGGACCCCGACGTTTGGGAGAATCCTGAAGAATTTAAACCGAGCAGATTTTTAGATGCTGATGGAAGTCTTCTGAAACCTCAAGAGTTCATACCGTTTCAAACTGGTAAGAAATTTATGTAAATAAAATAATAATTCTTACTATGTGCGAAGTTAGGTGCAAAATGGTTGGCTTGAAGAAAAAAGGTGAGGTACAGACAGTTGTCATTTAAAATGACGTGCCATCTAAAATATCATATCATTACATCACGCCTGTATTCCTCGAGTGCTTAGACAGTAGGTACCAAACTAACCTAAACTAGAAGTTTACCTTACGCCATGTATAGTAAACCTTTCGCTAGTTATGTTTATGTACGTGAATTATTTGCTACCAACCGAATGCTTGCGGCCACGGAATAGTTAATACTCCAAATTTTGGGCTAATGCTGAGAAAACCATTGTAGAACCATTTAAGAATGCTCAACTTGGGAATCAATGCAAAGATGTCTTTTATCTGTTTTGTGTTTGCGGCCACATATTTCAAAAAACCGGCCAAGTGCGTGTCTGACTCACGCACAAACGGTTCCTGAGCATTGATTTATGTGTATGAAATTGTTATTTCTGTGAAACATTACGCGATTTACGATTTACGAGGTATTAAAAAAAACTACTTACGTCTCGTTCAAAACAATTTTCGTTGTTAGTAGTTTTTATAGTAATGTACATCATATATTTTTTTTTTAGATTTTTCATTTTCTTATTTTAGAAGTTAGAGGGAGGGGGGACCAAGTTTTTTCCACTTTGGAAGCGTCTGTCAAGCAAACTATTCGATTTAGTAAAAAAATATTTTAAAGACCTCGATATGATTTTTGAAGACCTACCCATAGATACCTAACACGCACCTACGTGTTTGATGAAAAAAAAAAAGATTTTTGAGTTTCAGTTCTAAGTATATGCAGCCCCCAATATTTATTATTATTATTTTGTTTTTGCATCAAAATCTCAATGCGGTTCACAGGATAAATCTACCTACCAAGTCACCAAGTCTTAACAGTATAGCTCTTATAGTTTCGTAAAAAAAATGGCTGTGACATACGGACGGACAGACGGACAGACGGATAGACAGACATGACGAATCTATAAGGGTTCCGTTTTTTGCCATTTGGTTGCGGAACCCTAAAAACCTCGTTAACCGTACGTCCGGGTAGCTTCCTATACATATATTACCAACCTTGGTGACTAACTATGAGTGTTCTTTAAAGGCATAACCTATATTCGTTGTGTCGGAAGTTCTTGTCGGACTGACACAATATTAATAGAACGGGTTTCTGTACCGACCTCTTCAACTTTTTTTTTTGTATGGTACAAAACCCGCCACACTTTTCCCACCCACTGCAACTCCTGAAAGCCAGAATCAACAGTGGAGACTGCCAGAAAAACGCCGAGCAACGAAGCTCGACGAGTCCTGGAGAAACGATTCAACTGTCTTGGGCCCCGCAACGAAATTAATCAGAAAAGAATAGCGGAGGAGTAAGAATAAAGATATTTTTTTCCACTTCCCTCCACAACAAGCAGGAGACAGAACAGAACTAGGCCAATCGGCACAAAGGAACATTATTGCAACTGGGAGAAGCCCAGATTGCCAAGCACCACGGAATAAAATTTGATTAAGTTAATGGGTCCTAAGTAGGTATTTGCTGTTACAATTGATTCCAATAATAGGTATGGCAAAACCGCCTGAAAGCACGGATATTGGTTCTAGTTTCTACAAGATCCGTATCATAAACGACTCCGGATGTAACTTGTACACTATCCAACATAATATTGCGTTCATTCTGCCAAAGAACACACTCCCACAAGATGTGATGTCTCTTCAACTTTATTGAATAACTCACATGGTTTTGTTACTATAACAGTAGGTTCATTATAATTGTTCAGTGACGTTTGACTGTTGACTTAGTACCTTCCGAACCTCAACCGTTAGGCTTTTGTCGCTCCAAGTAATGTTACTAAGTTATGTTTTAAATTGGTTTTTAAGCTATTGCATAGCTTCTATCGCGGGCCTTGAGCGTTGAGACCGAACCTAGAATCCGTGACGAAAATAACTTAACACTACAACAATTATTATATATACTGACCAGGTCCTCATAAATGCGTAAAAACATAGCAAATATCCAAAAAAGACGTGTAGCACTCGGGGACTACCGCGGTAAAGCTATTGCATAGCATTTTTTATCAACTTATGCAATTATAATTATTTATTTATTTTATTAAAAAGTCGTGGTGGCCTAGTGGTTAAAACACCAGCCTCTCAAGTATGAGTGCGCGGGTTCGATTCCAGGTCAGGCAAGTACCAATGTAACTTTTCTAAAGTTATATGTACTTTCTAAGTATATCTTGGACACCAATGACTGAAGGTGAAGGAAAACATCTTGAGGAAACCTGGACTTTAAGTCTGAAATCGCCAACCCGCATTGAGCAAGCGTGGTGATTACGCTCAATCCTTCTCTGAATGGGAGGAGACTTGTGCCCAGCAGTGGGACGATAAAATGGTTGATAATGATGATGATGATGATTTATTTCATTTATGCAGTATTTTTATTCCTTTGTATGTAAGGAGTGGACTCGGGGACGCCGCGGTATAACCTAACACCCCCCGTGTTAGGTTATACCGCGGCAGTCCCCGAGTCAACGGATTATTCATTATTAGATTAGATTACTCAACACTTGATTACTCAATTTTTGATAATAAGCATTGTTCTCCACACTTCACCATTCCTTGTTTCGTGGAAAGTAGTCTCCTTCATCTTTTAACGTTTTTAGGTACGGAAGACAGCAGGTTCAGACTCCCGAAACTGCCACAATATTCGGAGTCTATCTTGAACTTTAATTCTCTAACGAAAAAGTTTAAATTATAATAAAGGAATTTAACCTGCTACCTGCTGCTGTTTGCTGGCCTGGCATTGTGTAGGTTTTTCGTTGAATCAGAAGTCAGCTTGTACTGGTTTTGTGCAGTTTGATGTGTGCGTAAATAGTAGATAATTTGTATAATAATAAGATAATGAGACAATCTTCTTTTGGTGTCAATAATTTAAAAATCTAGCTCAACATGATGTAGACATGTCATCTGATATTTAATTATTTTTAATAACGACATATAATTAAGTATATCTGAAGCTGACAGTCTGCAGAGCAATTGCGTAACACACTATCAGTGGTAATGGCTTTCATTTTGACAGTTCAATAACGTTCATTGCGTTATTTACATAGATAAGCAGACACATTTTTCGAACGTATGGGGCAATGGATTAGCAATATACCTCAAAATGATTCCAATTTATAGTAATGGTGTATTATGCGATTAGGATGCAGATTAACGTTATAAGAACGCTTGAGAACAATAATCTCATTCTTGGGAAGATTAAATTACTATGAGAAAATTGTGCCTGTTTTTTGTGGATGTGCTTTTTTAGGGTCCTTTGGTCATTGGGTGTAAGCAGAACCCTCTTATTAAGCCTAGACTAACTAAGTACGTGGTAATTTGACCTCTTTGAAAATAATAATAAAACGTCAAAACCGAAAGAGATAAGTAGTTTTGGATATAAACTTAGTTTATTTGCCAACTTATTTTAGTCTTGTTTTTGTACACTAAGTCAGTTTCATTTTCGCCGGTTTTCTCCCCTGACTATAAGAATACAAATGGTTAGCATGTTTCTTATTAAACGTGGTCAAAGTTAAAACTCAAATATTAATTATTACATAATTGGTCCACAATTTAGTGATGTAATATTGAATGAAACTGATTTGGCATTGCAAACAATCATCATCATCATCATCTCAGCGTTAATCCCAGTCGTATCCGTAGCTTTTCAGCTTTGGAGTCTGGGGTCCGCTTTACCAGTCTAACTGCTGATTTTGGCTAAACTTCGATATTTTCCGTGAAGCGACTGCCGTCTGACCTCTACAACCCGAAGGCGATATCGAAGCATTGCAGTTAGATTAATTGTTAGACTTTTGAGGGCTCCAACAACCCGTAATGACTGCCACTAGATATTCGTATGGCAACCGGGTTCAACGGCTTAACGTGCTTTTCGAGGCACGACCAGACCAGTGCATGAATTCATATTCATGTATACAAATAATTGCACTGTGCGGGAATCGAACTGCTACCGCTACGCCACGGAGGCTGTCCTGCAATTATTACCTAGCTTTGTTGTTTTGTTATTTAAACATTAAGTACTACATTTTTATTTTATTATTCCCACTTAATAAATTGTATACGAAGGCTCAAAGTCACACAAAGGGCAATGGAAAGAGCTATGCTCGGCGTTTCTCTACGTAATCGAATCAGAAATAAGGAGATCCGCAGAAGAACCAAAGTCACCGACATAGCTCTGCGAGTCGCGGAAAGCCTTGGGGGAGGCCTTTGTCCAGCAGTGGACATGCATAGGCTGAAGAAGAAATTGTATAAATAAAACTGCCTAGCTGCAATAGGATCCGTAAACGAAAGGAAATACTACAGAATTAGTACCTATATGTTTTTAAAAATTAAATTAAAATTAAAATTAATTTATTTCAGATATCTTAGATCCATATACTTTAACAAAGAGAGAAATTTGAATAAAATAAAAATTAACAATCAAATAGAAATAAATAAAATAATATAATAAAATTAAAAATCATAAAAAAAAATCACAAGTCATAAATAATTTACCTACTAATTTAATTCCCTCAAATAAATTAATAAATAAGTGCACATAATCATGTACAATCGTTACCGGAGGCAGCTGGCCACGTGCCTGCTACAACACTGTCGAATATACGGACAGTCAATCCTCTCGGCAATCATCGACAGAACTGTATTGGAGCTGTCCCGCACCCTGCGCACCAAGGACGCGCACCGCTTGCGCATGGTGGTGTGGAAACAGTCGGTGCGCGCTTCCGCAAACATGCCCGAGGCACTGCAAGAACGGGACAACCCCAACACCGCTCTGAACGCATTATTGTATTGGATTTTAAAAATCCTGGTTTCTATCTGTGTTTGAATTGAGGGGGTTGTTTGTAAAAGATACCCTGACCATTGGCGCATAGGTAAGTCAAGGAATACGGGTGGATTTTATTCAGTAAAAGTCTGACACGACCTTCCGCTCCGCCGAATGGGAGAGGTTATTAGATGATTTCAAATCCGCAAAATAAAAAGGATTAAAAAAGAATATCGATACCTTAATTGGCAAAATCGCTAACTGCGCAAAATCGCTGTATATTTTTTTACATTATTTAAGGAAAAATCTAAAATACCGTTGGTAGAAGCTAGTGCTAGCTAGTGAAGCTGAAGCTAGCTAGTGTTTCGCATAATGCAGACTACTATACCTATTAATTAAAATACTATCTTGTCATTAGGAGTTATAAAAAAAAAAGAATTGATGCAATGTGAAGTTAGCCGATTAGCCGATTAAGGTATCGATTTGTGAGTTCGGTTAACCTTTGAAAGGCATTTTTTGCTGCGTATAGTTACTTTGTTCAGCGGACTAGTACAATTTAAAGTAATATTTGTTATTTGTACATTCTTTCTTGGAGAAGTAATAAAGCAACTTTTGATTTTATGTTTACTACAAGCTTTGAATGAAGTTTAAATAGTTCAGAGTCGGTTTTTTTCTCAATTAACACGACGCGATTACAACACCCACCAATTGGATTAACCAATTAGGCAAAGAAATTATATTTAATACCAAATGTCACTGTAATATATATAAGTAATATAAAAAAAAACCATTTAAAATAATTTATTTTACATAGGGAAGGCAAGAGTGTTAGTGTCAGGAATTTTGCTTATAACTATTGTTAGTAATTAAAACGGAAGATACTAGACAACCCCTCCATCCCTTCACAGTATGCTAAACGGTCTCTCAACGTCAACACACGGAGATCAGTGAACTTACTGAGCAGGACAGTATCGGTTCTTTCGCCAATCATCCTTAGCAATGCAACTTTTAAGCATAGAAGTCATTTTTGCAAACATGCACTACAATACCGAGGGAGCCGAGACAGAGTCCAGCACCCTAATTATGTAACACACTATTACACTGTTTTTTTTATAGGAGTTTTTGGCTTGGTTGCTAAGACCTTTGGGTCATTTCTTCGTTATTATTGTTTTCTTTGTAATTTATCCTAAACTTATCTTTTTCTTTTTTGTTCCGGGGTGGAAAATCCTCAATGTATGTCCGCCGGCCTGGGGTGGGCGAAGGGGTCTGTCAGACTCCACTGACTAAAAACCACCCCGGTGTCTCTTCGGTCACGTGCGCACGGTGCTGCGGGAGTATCTGATTCTGCCGCGGCCCCACACTCTCGTGCCGGCCCGATCTGTCTCGCCTCCTGCACGGGGTAGTGAGGTGTTAAACTACCCCGTGCATCGCCTCTGAGGCGTGGGACGACACTCGCGCGCGCCTCCGCCTCGGGGTCCAACGAATAGGGGGCGGGGACTGCCCCATGTCCCTCACCCCTGGACCCATTCATGGGGGCCCGAAGAGGGCGTTATCCGCTTCTTCCTCGGCGCCCGGTGCGTCTTCTACGGCCCGGTAAGGGAGTTGAGATCTCTCTCTCCCGTTCTGCAGCTTCCTTCTGCGACATCACGGCCTCGCAGAAGGACACCACCGCGATCCTAAACTTATCCTAACTTAACTTAACCTATCTCCTTTCGTTTCCCGCGTGAGCCGACTTACAAAAAACCGCTTTATAAATTATTCACTGTATGCACTTTTTACTACATAAATCACGCGGTTTATTTAGTAAACAACACTATAAATAATTTTAAAAGTCCAATGAAAAATGAGCGTGACACTCAGCTTGACTTTCCCGCCAAAAAACCCTATTACTATCACTTGGAATCACTTCGAAGCATATTCCTAATCCATTGCTCCACGTGTTCGAAGATCTGTCTGCTCAATAACGTAAATAACGCAATGAATGTTGTTCAAGTGTCAAAAATGAAGCCCATTGCTACTGATAGTGTGTTACGCAATATTAAAGCCTTTGTTATTCCACAGGTAAACGCATGTGTCCCGGCGACGAGTTATCGCGGATGTTGGCATGCGGGTTAGTCGCGCGACTGTTTCGTCGCCGGCGAGTGCGACTGGCATTCGATCGACCCTCGGAAGAAGAGATGAGAGGAACCATCGGACTAACACTCACCCCTCCACGAGTACTTTTCTATTGTGACCCTTTGTAATTGCACTTTATATTAATGCAATTAGTAGGTAGATGTTAGTCAGAATATATCTGAATAAAACATAGCTGTAAAATAAAATCGTTTTTATTTCATGTCCCAGAACCAAATCTCTGAAAGCATTTGGCATCGTGTGGTAGATTACGGTCAGTTACTCCCTTTAGAACAGAGGAGGATTTTCTCCCAGCAGTGTAAGCATTATTGGTTGATCTTCCCCTTAATTCAATTGATTTTTATATTATTAATAACATTTGTTTAAAATAAAAGGAACTGATCCAAAACGTAGCATGCTTGAACAACTTTACCACCGACAACCTGATTGTGTAAAACACTTTTACTATAAGTTGGAGTCATTTTTGAGCTTTTGCTATTCCATTGCTCCCTTTGTTCGAAAATGTGTCTGCTGAACAACGTGAACAACGCAATGATTGTTGTTGAACTGTCAAAATAAAACCCATTGCTGCTGATAATGTGTTACGGCAATTACCCTGCTATTATTTTTCTTAAAAATCTTAGTGCGCAAATTTGTCTGAAACTGCTTTAACATGTTTAGAGTTTCGAAACGTTTCACGCGGGAGTAATGAAAGTTACTGAAAAGTTATTTTGAGCTTAAAGTCGCAAAATTGACGAATGAGGTTTGTACAAGTGCTTCCTTGGTTACAGAAGACCACGTGATTATATATTTAATTGTAATAATATTTATACTACATTAATACTTACGTTAAATAAACTTATATCAAAGCTTTCGCTAATTATATTCAGAAACGTGTCCGTATTTAATTACTAGAACAAAGGAACTATGTAGTATACGATAGCTGCCATATGAGTAATGGGAAAGACCGTGAGTAATGTCAGTTCGTCGATACCCTCGTTAGTACAAATTGTACGGGTCTATATGCCTATATCTGTGACGTAGGCTGTCAACGGGTCATTCACCTCCAATATTACTTAATAGTGTTTATGTTCTCGCAACTACACCTTTACAAACTAACATTCTAGTTTAATTCATATTTAAATGTTGCACTTATGAAATACCAAAAGTTCAATAAACTGTATTTTGTAAGTCAAACGAATTTTAATTTATTGCTATTAAAACTTTAATGCATTCACATTATGTATATTGTAAGAAAAGCTATAGATTGTGTAAAAAAAAAAATGATTCAATTGTGATAGGAGATTCATTTGGTATTTCTTGGTATTCCGTGTAAATATGTAGCTATTTTAATAGTGTAGATAACTGATGTTCTCAGGTCTGTATTCAACTGTTCGTGCTGTGATTATATTGAGCTAATTACTTATTGCTTTTTGTTCGAAGCTTGGTAGGTGGGTATTAAAAAAAACAGGGTATTTAAATCAATGTTTTCACAGTTTTAATTTATTACCTAAACGTATAACCTTATAATAAAATAGACATTATATACAAAGCACACAATTGTCCAACAGACAACGGTGAGCCGCGAGCTAACACTTATTCGACTGAAGTTCAGTACAGGGCAACTTGGTTGCAACACAATGAATTTAGTACAATACAAGAACATCAAAGTTAGGCGTTATTCAAATATACAGCGAAGATATCGCTTTAGACTAGTTTCTGGTTGTTTGTTACACTACCATGGAATGTTACTTCATACCTGATAGGTACATGTTAACTAAACATTAATGAACACTTACACACTTAAATCTAAAGCCTACTGTAACACAACAAACATGAGATCACACACAATATACCACATTCTCGCAAGTGACACTAATAAATAATGACCTAGAATTCTAAATTTTATTTTGGTATAGGTACTAGAACTTAGAAGGTAAACTTTAAATACAATGTGTAATGGTGTGATTTGCTGAAGTTAACTATCATTCTGGTCTACCTACACACTAATACTGCAAACTCACACAAACGTCATTTTATAATCTTAACGATGGGAATATCTAATGTTCGGTCTACTATTTAATTGAACACGTTATACACAGCCTCGAGCATCGCGATGGCGAAGTCTTCACTTATATAATACTTAAATAAATGGTTATCGATTCGCTCTAAAACGAGTGATCATTGAATACTGGTGGGTATGTTTGCGCTTTTAGGCGCGATGTGGTGCGGATGGGCTCGATGTGGCGCGGCTAGTGCGTGGCCACCGCGGACGCCAAGCGCGGTCTGATATTGACGCAGAACGCTTCGGGCTTGACTGCTGTTTTTAGCGACGGCAGCGCGGCGCCCGCCTCCATCTGCACGTCGCACTGGTGCATTATACACCTGAAAAACATGAATATCTCCGCGCGCCGGTACGTCGCCGAGACACATCCTCCTCCCGGCTACGAATGGCATCAACGCTGGCTTGGCCCTCAGTTTTCGCTTTCCTGAACTCAATCAGATAAACTCACATTATCGAAGTAATGTTCACGATGATCGTCGATCAGTGCTTGGTAGAAAGCAAACATTTCTTCGAGATTCTTCTTTCCGGGAAGGTACTACATGTAGAAATCACGTCGAACTGGTGCATTATACATCCAAAAAACATGAACATCTTCATGCGTCCCAACATGTCGTCCAGAAACATCCACCTTGCTACGACGAATTGCCTGCCTCGTTGATGACCAGACTAGGGTCTAGCACACGGCAGGTATTCTACAGCAGTTTCGATGGACATACCTGTGAAAAAAAGTGGCAATAAGTATTTTTGCTAATAGAGTTTTTAAAAAACATCTAGATATAATGTTTTAAATGCTTACATAGAACAGTGTGCTCTTGCCAGGGTATAGTATTGGACATGGCTAGTGCGCACCGACGTAGCGTAGATGAGGGTGGTCAGGCGCGGGCGTGACCACCGCGGGCGCCGAGCGTGGTATAAACTTGACGCGGAACGCTTTGGGCGCGACTGTAGCGCCCACCGTGCCCTCCAGTGACGGTGGCGCGGCACCCTCTTCCATCTGCACGTCGAACTGGTGCATTATAGATCCAAAGAATATGAACATCTCCATGCGTGCCAACACGTCGCCCAGACACATCCTCCTCCCGACACCGAACGGCATAAAGAATTCAGGACGGATGATTTTGCCTGTCTCATCAATGAACCGGCTGGGATTGAACTTGTTAGGCTCATCCCAAAGCTTAGGATCCATGTGTATGCAGTTGATTAGTGGAACGACTTGAGACCCGGCTGGTATTCTATATCCATTTAAATGGACATCTCTGTAAAAAAAAGTGGCGATAAGTATTTTTGCTAACAAGAGTTTTTAAAGAATTTCCATATTTAATGTTTTAAATACTTACTTGGTGGGGCAGTGTGTCGTGGCCAGGGGCACGGTATTTGACATGCGTAGTGTCTCCAGGATGGTAGTTTCGGTGCAAGGAAGATTGGGCATGTCCTCAATGGTCGGTAAGCGGTCACGCCCAACGACCGCATCCAGTTCTTCCTGCACTCGTCTTTTTGCTTCGGGGTTCCTCAGCATAAAGACGATCATCCACAGGAGTGAAGACTTGATAGTCTCCATTCCTGCGGAAAATAAGTCTCCGAGAATTTGTTTTAGCTGAAGTTCTGAAAAAAAAAATTGTATTAGGGACTTTCAATGTAAAACTATAATTTACTACATATAACTATTTGGTTTTATAATAAATTATACTTGATTGTTGAAACCTACCATGATCGCGACCCTCGAATAGCTCGCTGGCACGGCCCTCAGTCTTGGCTTTTTCGATCTCGATCAGATACACGTCAATGAGATCTCTAGCATTATTTACATCAAGGGTCTCGCGATGTTCGTCGATCAGAGTTTGGTAGAAAGCAAACATCTCTTCCCGATTCTTCAATACTTTCTCTTGCGCTTGAGCTTTTCCAGGGAGGTACTAAATATGAAATAGAAAATATATATATTATATTCTATTAGATTCTAAAAAATAGCATGGAATGTAATCTGTTACTTATATAAGCAAATTTTTTTTATACTACTCACATTGTACAGCGGTATGTACTCGCCATAATGCACCTCACCAAACAATCGCATACCCTCTTCGATAAGGTTATTCAGTCTCTCAAATCGAACGTCTCCATTGCTAAAATGAACCGACATCGTAATGCCACAGATGACATTAGATATGCCCAAAGCGAAGAGAGGGTTTGGATCTATGGAGCGCCCCTCCGATCGGTGCAAGTTTGTGATCAGTTCGTAAACTTCAGACTAAAAAAAAAATAACCCAATTAATACTGTATATGAAAAAAAAATCGCAAAAATATTGGGGGTATGAGGAGAAAATAAATATTAAGTACCAACCTTTATCCTTCCTTCCATGACTTTCTTGCCGTTGCCCAAGTAAGTCATGCCAAATTCCCGCAGTTTGTCGTGCAGGAAGCGGCGCTGGCTTTTCCACAGACGACCTTCGCTGTTTATAATGCCTGCACAGAAGGAGGCGTTATAGTTAGGGCTCACGAGGTGAACGAGGTGGGCGGCGCACACACACCGCCGCGGGTGGGACGGGCTAGCGACGCCCACGTGCACATGTGCACTTTTCTTGCTGGTGCATTATGAGTTATACTAACACAGCAATTGCTATTTAATTTTCGGAAAATTTACAGAAAATGTCAAACTAATGAGTAGCACAAATAGAAAGTCACGATGTACTTTCAAAAAACTTACTAACTTAGATGTTGTAAATATTAGCATAAAAAAATTAAAATATAAAAAAGCGAACTTTACAGAATATTCGTAAATATGATTCCATTATGGACTTACCAAGACCATCCAAAGTATGCATTAGTGGTGTGCTGGGGCGCCCGGTGAATTCTTCCCTACGAAAAGCTTCTCTTATAAGTTTATAATCGCTAAGAACTATCGTTAGCTGGTTTCCGAGACGCGCGGAAAACAGGGTACCGTAGTTCCTAGCAAGCTCCAGGAAAGTCTTGTGTCGAACTCCAAGGAAGGGCAGATAACCGACGACGGGTGGGCCCCAGGGCCCCGGCGGCAGCTTGCGCACCTCGCGCACTAGGGCCACTAACCGGAGCACCAGCAGCGCTGCACCCGCCATCAGTAGAAGCGGCAATGAAGTTCGCGATGCACAGTAATGCACTAGGTGCCACAGCCCCCACAAAAGTTTAGAATTTGTTAGAATTGTCATCATTTTTCTGTCTTAAAATAAATGTTCTTTAAAAATAAATAGAAACAACTTGTATTTTTTTTTAGTTGGTAGACGCTATGTAATATTAGTGCGCGGATCGTTACACGCGATATTGCGAAGAAGAGAACTGAATTATTGTATTTCGCGTGCGACCGACGTCTGCGCACTGGCGCGCCGCTGGCGTGGCCTTGCGAATAAATACGCCTGCGCGCGGTCCACCCCGCGGTGGACGGCGCGTAGGTTCGTCCCACCGTCGCGGGCGCTCCTCTCTCCGCCGCTTTTCCGGCGGGCCTGTGCGCTACGAAACCCGTAGCACTTCACTCGTAGACCATTTTTTTTTAAACGTAGACCGCGTTTCAATTTGGTGTATATGATTTTTTTTTATTTAATTGACGAAACTAAAATATCGACGGTTAAACGATGTGCATAAAACACATATGTTAACCATTGTTGTTCTAGTTTAAAGAAATACTAACAAGTTTTACGAACTGAATTACACGAGTGAATAAATATTATAACCATTAATTCATGCATTCGATGTTGTATTCGTGAATGTTTTACCCATTTCGAATTTTAAATAAGAACTGACTTTGGGGATGACCTCACTTGCTTTACCTATTGATGTTAATTTAGGCATCGAAATTCGGCGAGGGGTGAGAGGGGAGATCGAGGTCGGGCGGGTGCGCATGCTGATGATAAGATTAACACATTGCGTAAGTTGGCGCGAAGCAAGGTG
Organism: Sesamia inferens; assembly: GCA_037179545.1. Taxonomy (NCBI): domain Eukaryota; kingdom Metazoa; phylum Arthropoda; class Insecta; order Lepidoptera; family Noctuidae; genus Sesamia; species Sesamia inferens. The sequence goes on from CM073931.1 coordinate 20,752,783, forward strand.
ACGGCAGGTCGACGACTTGCAATTGAAAGCCTTGGGCGAACTTCTACGCTGCTCGACCTCTAAGCGACACTTAAATACCACTCTTAAAATTATACAATACGCCAGCATACCCCATTCATTAAAATGTGCTTTTTTAATAACCATGTCTACTTTTTGTATCTATAAGTTTCTACGTATAAATTAAGATCTTTTATGTATGAAAACTATTGCATTTAGATTTAAACGTTCGCCTATAATGTAGAATGATAACCACTTAAAACAAAGATCAGAGGGTACATTAAAAAAAAGAAAAAGTACAACACACCTACTTACTTTTAGTTAAGTTGGTATTAGAACATAGTAGTGAGTCGCCTATTTTTAACATTTACGAGGTGTCTTCGGATGCTTGTATATAAAAGATATACAGTATGTTAAGAAAACCCTGTCCGACCCTTGAAGGTGTTGTTAGGTATCGATAACTGATTCTACTAATGGGTACAAAACCGGGATAAACTTTTAAAAAAAAATCCCCCTAATAAAATTAATATTATTTCGCAAAAAGAGGTAACTTAATAAATGTGCGATAACCACCCTTCCGCGGGCGGCGGGCGGCAGGGCACGCGGCACGTGGTCGCATCGCTATTCGCTCATAATAATACCGGTGTTGTCACTTTTTTACAAATTACCAAATATCGGGGGAGTTGGAATTAATTCGCGGGAAAAAAAGATTATTTCAAAATTGATTTGTATTCATGTGATGATTACGTAAAAATTTGTATTATATTTGGTCATGTGTTTACCTAACCTTTATTATCCTTATGGGTCGGACAGGGTTTTCTTAACATACTGTATAAGCACATAAATATAAAATCGATGTCTATTATTAGTTCTACCCTCATACCTTTGTTTCTATTTTTAGTACATACCTACTATGGGTGATTCAGAAGACCGATTAGCAAGATGAAAATGGCATTGCTATACAATTGTAATAACAGGAAAACAGATAGATGAGCAGATAAGATGGACGCACCACTTGTGAAGTGTAACTAAGATTGTAAAGAATCTTTTTCTCACAACAATATAGTTGTGGGAACGCATTCATAACAATCTTATCAAAAATATTTAGAACTCGAAGTTGTTAGTATAATAATAATGATTTCACGGCTTATATCTCACTCTAAACATTATTGTTTTATTCTTGATATCTTTCGACGCATGCAATTTTGTGGCGATACAATCTGACCTTATGTGGTTTAATTAAAAACTTAATTATTTTTCATTAAGAATTAATACTAATTTACTTACTGAGAAACTAAATTTACATATAAATGATCACGATCGTATATACAAAATCGTAGTTAAAAGTAAAATTAATAATGAATGGGAAGGTAGATTTAAAATAAAAAAAAAAGCGTTAACTAAACACATACCCCCTTAATAATAAACGTTGCTTAAAGTTAACTAGTGGTAAGTGATTCTTTTATTAGCGATTCTTCTTAACTTTTAACGTTACTTAACTGTAATCATCGTTTATGAATAAACATCAAAGTGTTTAAGGGATTTATTCATAAACAATGATTAAAGTTAAGTGACGTTATAACGTCAAACATGTATGGTTAAACAGTGGCTAATCACTAGTTAATTAATCAATTGTACAGACGACAGCACATCAAGCTACTACAATCTGTCAGATTTCCTTATTAGATTTTCAACTTTGTCTTTAAAGTATTAAGGCTCAAGGTTGATTGGGAATATCTGACAGTTTGGGATAGCTTGATAGGTAATAACTGATCTCTAATGTGCAAAATAGCTGATTCCAGTCATAGTATCTAAAATTTGTCATAATCATAGTCATTTATTCATTAAAAACACTTTTATCTGAAATCACATAGTAATAAAAGAGAAAATTAAGAAATTAAATAAGTACTATAAATTTGCGTATACCTACATATACATAAGAATTTTGTTCTAGATCGCCAACAGCGTAAGGACACTTATTCAAAAGGAAACGTTTAAGTTGGCTTTTAAATGAACTTGAGTAGGTAGATAGCCTTTTTATATTTAGAGGCAAGTTATGTCTAAATGTTGTAAGGATTGATTAATGAGAGTTTTCATTCGTGCAGTTAATTAATTCAGTTTGTAAGATAAACTTACACGTTTATACAAAAGCGGAGAGACGCTGTAGCCCCTATCTAGATGGAATGTAGATTAATTTGTAGAAAGGTTTTTAAAAATTAAGGATATTTAATTAAAGGATTTTTTAAAATATATAACATAGATACAGGCACGGGGCAGGCAGAAACTACAGAACTGACAATTTGGTGATATTGTTACATAATATATTATAATTATTACGTTTTATAATTTGAATTATTAGTTTTGATGTTTTCTAATTAATTATTCAATACGGTTGTCCTCCTGTTGTTGAAATTTAGTTGAAGAAATATTCGTTGACGGAAAAATTTCAATTCTGTCCGTTTTTTTCCGATATTTTCAAATGTGTTTAATAATTAACATATATGTGTAACTTTCGGTTGAAATGCGCTTTGACGTAGCGTTCGATATTTCCTATAATGTTACAAAAATTATTCCTATTAGTTATGCTAAAAACATTTTAGGAAATATTGATCGCAGACTCACACAAATAAATATTGTTTTAATAACAGGTCAATGGAGAAAAGGGTTTATTTTGTGAGTTAATTCAATCATCGTGTAGCAACGGATTCATTTGATTGTATTTCTTTTAAAAAAAAGAGGTAGATAATTACCTAAATCTTCGTTATTTCAAGCTTAAGTCTAGAAACCAAGATCTAGTAGAATCAAGTCAAAATCAAGTCAAAATCAAATCAAAAGTAGACAAGGTGTCTGAAATACAGTATATATATATATATATTTTTAAAGTTGTAAACTAGCGTTTGACCGCAATCCCGCCTGATGGTAAGCAGTGATGCGATCGTTGATGGTAAAGCGCGCTAGTTTATTAAGAGCCTATTCACTCTAGCCTTGAAGACACTCAAATTGTAGTGTGACGGAAACCCCTCCGCCGGCAAATTGTTCCAGTCCCTCGATGTATGCGGTATAAAAGAAGAAGCGAAACGCTTCGTCAGGATCGTAGTGGTGTCAACAACGTAAGGGTGGACAGTCGCCGTACGACGGGTCGTCCATACTCGCCAGAATTCATCCTATAGGACACCAAAAGGCTGGCGAAATGTCTTATCTTACTTATGTAAGGACAAAGAGACTAATCATATTACTATTTTTAATCTTATTATCTGGAATAAATCAACCAGTGTTATCTTACCATTGCAATTGTAGCACTCGCGAATGATACGCCTTTCTTCGTTTGAAGATTACGTGTATAAGTATTATAACAAACATTATGAAGCAAAATTTACTACAATTTATGTACAAAGTTCAAATGCGTAACAACGTAATTAAAATTATTCTTACGTTAAAAGTTGTTTTGTTCTGTTATGAGTAATCTTAGTCTAAGTGAAAATAATGTTCTTTACAATGTAAACAAAGATATACATTATTTAGTATTTTATCAATTACATAAGAACAATTTGTTAAATAACATTATCTAACAAAGAATTAAAAATAACCTTAGGTATATAAAAAGTCGATATATAAATATAAGAAGGTAAATAAGAAGTTTTGATAAGTTCCAGTGAAAGAAATAAAAAAGATAGAATTAAATACAAAGATACCAACAATTTTTTTTAAATATGTATGTAGGTACATAAAAAAAAATATGTATTTGCATGAAACCATTACCTAATCAAAATTATCACTCCATCGCATTAAGCATAGCTGTTCCCGGAAGGAAATTCATTAAAAAAAACTCAATTATGACCAATCGCTTCTGTTTTCAATGGCCTTTGAAAACCTTCAACTGATTATTGCGATGTGTACCTACATCGGAACTATGAAATGAATATCTGTATTATTGTACTTTCAGGGACGCTTCATTGTACCAAAACCCATTGTGTCCCAATGTTGCCGGAAATGGTATGGTAATAAAGGGCATTTTCAAAAAAAAAAAAAAAAAAACCAGCGTTACAATCTCGTTTTAAGTAATTGATGTTCTTTGCATATATAACCTTTTTGTGTTTACAACTACCTACATAGTTTACTTCCTAGAAGATTAGGGGAATATCCAGATTTGTTTTACAGAAATCAATTTGTATACCGAAAAGCTTCTAAGCTTCAAAATTTCTACCAAAACATAGAATTTTGTTGCAACAGTTTCTAATGTTAGGAGGGAGGTGTACCGTGCTGAACTCCTGTATACCTTTCAGATAACTTTAAGATCATTTTATTTATTTAAGTTAAGCGAGCTTATTCCTTAATAACTGAGAATATTCCGTGTTGCTACATAACAAGGTACCTAATGGTATTCTACAATGGACTTTTCCGTGGTTAGGTACAGTCAGAAAACAGTTATGATGAAATCACTTGCTCACTAATTAAAACACCGTACTGGATCGACATCTATTTATTTATAAATAAAGACTTATGTATTTTTCCATCATATGATATGAGAACAAATTGATTTGAAAGCCAATTCTCTTAATTTAAAACGTTCAAAATCTAGTGGCGTTCTCATCTCTGCAACAATCAAATGCCAAAAACTTGAAAAAATGTGGGAAAATTAAGGGCATTTCTGGCAGATTGAGACATACATCCGAGGGTAATGGGTATATAAGGTAAATCTCGTAATTTTAAAGAATGTTCATAGTCGACCGCATATTCTCAAACTGTCAAAAATTCTTCGAACTACCCTACATTTTGACAAGTTATTGAAATTTGCATATCTCCGAGATGAGACTGTGACAATATTTTGAACGTTTGAAATTAAGAGAATTGGCCTTCAAACTATGTTCGTTCATAAATTATCAGAATTGCCCCTTTGGTACTGACTATGTACTCGTACGTATAAACAACAGAATCATTAAATAGGTACATGATTACAATGATGTCCTATATTCAAGAAATTTTAGAGCCTGTACTCTAACAGCTACGCATGAGAGACTATTACGTTATTTTTTCAGAGCCAGTCAATTAGTTTTTAGTTACAGCCTGGTGAAGGTTGCGAGAAACCGCTGGATGCGGGAGGCACAGGTCGTCGTGGAGAACCTTGGGGGAGGCCTATGTCCAGCAGTGGACGTCTTTCGGCTGAAATGATGATGATGATGACTCTTATTTATGAACTGGCTGCACCTAGTGATGTGCTGATAACAGACATTAGTAGTGTGGCTAAGAAATGGGAGTGAGCTACCGACGCATCGGTATATTATGGAGTCTCCTGCTAAACATTCTAAATCCCGGCTGATATCTTTTAAATTTGCTGACCACCGTACGATGCAAACGTAACGATATCTTTCGTTGCAATATCAGTTTTCAGATTCGTTTAAATAAATCAACTAGTCACGTTTTGTTCCTAGGCCGAGAGATCAATGACCGTCCCTTTTATCGGTGAAGCGGATTTATCTGAACTATTATCATGTTTCAATGTTTCCTATCGACCGATGTTGTTAGATTTGGTTGTGCTGCATTTGACTCGCGTGATCGAGTTATCTGAACCGTTCCATCATTAAATGGACTGATAAGCCAGGCAAGAGTGCGTAATAGGCAATAGGTAATTAATCACAGAAATATATTTTGAAATTTGTTCTAAGAATAGTCGTTGCAATTATAACATGCTCCTTTTAAACGACCGCATCTTCTCTTCAGAAGATGCGATCGTTCGTCGTGTGTCTAGAGACACTATAATGTTCGTCTGTGCGCATTGATCGCTACGCCGCGACGCCCCGTAACTGAGATTCATGCTTGGAGTGTGAAATGTTTCATTAATGCTGTGGAGACTGGAGCTGGGGTTGTGGACTGTGGACTTTATATGTATGGTAGACAGTGTCTCAGTTCCCGACCAAGACGTAGGTACTAGCAAAAGCCTAAATGGTTCTGTTTTTAGAGGAATCTCAACAAGAAAGTTCCTTAACCTTAAAGTACGGTAGCTTGAGTCTGTACCATTATCTATATTATGTTCTTATTATATAAATGTATGTATATAGTTGGCATGGAATTCGGTTTGTTCTTGCAAAACACAAGCAACGCATAATTAATTTTTTGCTTATTGTACCCACATTCTCAGTTCTAAGCTCAGAAAACAAGGCTTGGCAAGCTTTTCGCGTTTAGATTACAAGAATTACTTAGAAAATTATTATTAAACTAGTATACGAGATATTATATTGATTTCTTGTGTTAAAGATCAGCTTCTTATTTCAGCGGCATTAGTAATTAAGTATTTAGATTTAACAAGAATTACTTCGGATATTAATTTTATATGTAGGTATACGACATATTACATACATTGATTTCTTGTGTTAAAGATCAACGTCTTAATTTCAGCGGCATTAGAAACTAAGTATTTGGATTTCATAAGAATTACTTCAGATATTAATTTTATATGTAGGTATACGAGATTTTATATTGATTTCTTGTATTAAAGATCAACGTCTTAATTTCAGCGGCATTAGAAATTTAGTATTTAGATTTTGCAAGAATTACTTCGGTTATTAATTTTACATGTAGGTATAGGTATACGAGATATTATATTGATTTCTTGTTTGAAAGATCAACGTCTTAATTTCAGCGGCATTAGAAATTAAGTATTTAGATAAAATAAAGTTTAGAGGTACAATGATTTCTGACGAAAAACTAACGATACAATTACAAACATCATTTATAACATAAATTAACCAAACTACCTCGCAATGTTTAGGTGCATTATACAGAGGTATGGCGGTATTTAAAATAATTTTAATGAACGTTAAAACCAACCACATTTTATATGAATAAGGAAGCATTTTTATTTATTAGGCGCGTTTATCAAAACATTGACGAATAAAATAACAAATAATTATATTTTTATTTATATTACAACGATCAAAGATGAACACGATAGTAATAAGTATATTGTAAACGGTTTTTCATTGACCTCAATTCCATAATGACATATAACAAACACTATCTTACTTCCTATTACAATCGTAAGACATATTTATAATGTTGAAGGCCCTTTATTATCTGCTTAGTGTAGCGTTTAGAGCATGGAATTTTTTATACGTTGTTTGTGACCTTAACTGCCTGCTCACAAACCAAAGTACAAAAAATGCCCTTCCACAGCATTGTGTATCTTATCCATAATAAATTGAACATGATTAAATTACTCATGACCCTGAATAAACGTTAGGTACATTTATTCAGTATGTGTTTTCGAAACACTCATTATTACAATGCGCGTATCACAAACTGCCTACTCGAAGCTTAGTTTTTTAATAACCATTTATTTGAGAAATACGAACTTTTATAAAGCTTATTTTTGAAAGGAAAATTTACCGTAGCAAGTAGTATCGTAGCACTTAAATACATTTAGTACTTGGCGTGAAGACAAATTTCTGTTTGAATAAAAAAAAAAATAGTTTTGTTATTTTAGTATAGTTTTGGCACTAACGTTACTAGACTTGTGGATACCATCGACTGAAGCCAATTTTCAGGGTTTACTGAATAGCGTTTTTTATTGGCAAACTGGTAGTAACGGATTCACATATTTTCAAGTTATAAGCTGAAAGATTTTGCAACCCTTTTGTCGCCGTCATGTCCTATTTTTTTTTTAAATAAATTTTAAACTAGTGCTTCACTGCAATCCCGCCTGATGGTAAACAGTGATGCGATCGTTGATGGTAAAACGCGCTCCTTTATTAAGAGCCTATTCACTCTAGCCTTAAAGACACTCAAATTGTAATCTGACGGGAACACCGTGGCTGGTCGATTATTTTTACAGTCTAGAGTTAAATTATTTGTTACTGAAATCACATAGTAAATAAACGCTTACAATTACAATAAAAGTGTCTGATATTATTAAATCATTGTTGTACGAAGGTTTGAACTGAACATAATGATGAAATAAAATATAATTATTATTGTTCAGGCATACAACACCAAGGAGACTCGAAATTAATGTGTTCAGGACACGCACGTGGCAAATAGCTGTATGGGAGTGTCTAAATGACAATGAATTTAGTTAAATGTTAGTATTGCGAAGTCCGGCTTAGTCTAGTGACTATGGGCGTTATCTTCAATTATATTTTAACTTTCAAAGTACATATATCTTGGAGACCAATGACTGCTTAAAAGGTGAAGGAAAACATTTTGAGGAAACCTGGACTTTAGGTCTGAAATCGCTAACCCGCATTGAGCAAGCGTGGTAATTACGCTCAATCCTTCTCTGTATGAGAGGAAACCTGTGCCCAGCAGTGGGACGACAAAAAAGGTTGATGAGGATGATGATATTTTAACTGATTTTCTAGAGTATTATTTTATTTTAATTATAGCCAGTGTGAGGACTACTTTTGTGGTTTTTTCCTCTGGATCTTTGTTAGTTTCAATGTTGATCTGGTAGTTTGAGTAATTTATGAGGTTTTTCCAAATGCCCTTTCTTTAGTATTGTTTGTAGACTCGTGCATCTTTTTTGTTTAAATGTTATAAGCTAATGCTTGACTGTGAGCCCGCTTGATGGTAAGCAGTGATGCAAAGTTTATTAAGAACTTATTCACTCTAGCCTTGAAAACACTTAAACTCAGCTCCTCAAGTTCTGATTTGGGCTACACGATTACTGTCAAAGGCTGGCACTGACTGGACCGGTCCATTCAAATGTATGTGGTTCTTTTTTTTTTAAATACCATTTCATTTACTTTGTCCTCACATATACTGAGAAAGATTTCGTCGGGACTTATAAAAGAAACTTTAAATAATTAAAATGTCTACTCCGTCTCGCTTATTTGTGTGTTTTATGGTGTGTAAAACGGAATAAATAATTTCATTTACTTGGTCAATAGAGAACCATTCATATCCAGTACTTTATTAACACTATGTGCATAGCAATAGTACAGATGCGGATTTTATATTCTCCTTTTGCGCCCTTTGCGCTGTTAACATAAGGTGGGTGAAAAGTAGACTGTAATGTGTAAAACAAATCGACATATTCTTACTAAAACCTAAACAATCTCTCGCAAATAAAAACCGCTATTAGCTTTGTGGAGATATCCACATAGGTTTTTATTTGCGAACACGGGGCGAATTGTGGGCGCTAGTAAATATTCTACCAGTATCATTTTTGTCTAACGTTACTTCCGGGGAGCTCTTTGCCAAAGCCGACTGTCGTCTTTCCTAATATTTATTTTATATGCAATAAATTTACCGTAATAATTTATTTCGTACTATTTATGGGAAAGCTATTGTTTCTTAGCAAAAATAATTCTCAGAATAGGGTATTTGAATAAAAAAACTAATTAGTCCGTCATTCAGATTATAGAAAAATATTGGATACGTATATTTTGTTTTATTAAATCAATTAAGATTGACGAATATAAAAGGCATCATAGATCAGGAGTGGTGGCTGATGACGTCACTGCTCGCTAAAAAGTGTAGCGTCCAGTGACGTTACACGAGTTTTCAACGCACTGTGTCGTCTTCATTTTTTGTTTATATTAAAAATACGTGTCTAGTATTTTTTGGAAATCTGACTAACGGACGAAATAGTATTTTTTTAGTCAAATACCCTATTGTATTAATATATTTTGTTGGAATACCAGATGATTGAGTTTTTGTATTTTTTTTTTACATACAATGTAGGCAAAACACCTGAAAACGTCAAACCATAGTAATGACGTCAGTAATTATATGATTAATCATGTATTTGGTATGTTATCCCTCTACTAATTTAATTTATCAATATCAAATTCCCTCTTTTTTCAAATTTGAGGGTAGCGATGGCCTAGTGACGGCACGCTTGATGCAGCGGTTAAGTGATTAACTACTGCACTGAAAAAATATTTGTATAACCTACAAGAGTGGTTTCGGGTCTGGCTGTTTGTGTGTGTGAGTTTATATGTTTGTAAATGCACCCACGATACAGGAGAAATTTCTAGTGTGCGTAAAAGTTTTTTAAAAAAAGAAAAAGAAAGAAAGTGGTAAGTCACAAGTTGAAGGTCGTAGGCTCGAACGCCATCAGGTGCTTTGTATTACATAACCGCAGTTCTTTAAACGGTGAAGGAAAACATCGTCAAGAAACTGACATGTTCTGGAGCCAAAACTTCGTAAACATGTGACATCTGCTAACCCACATTGGACCTGCGAGGTAGATTACAGTCCACTTCTTCTCATCGAGAGAAGGCCTGTTCCCAGGAGCGGGAACATTAATATAGAACGTTATCGCAAAGGTCCGGCGGTACTTCACACCAGGGCAGCTTCTAATGTTGTACAAAGCACAGGTCCGTTCGTGTGTGGAGTACTGCAACCACATTTGGGCTGGTGCTGCTAAGTATCACCTGGCCACTTTGGATTCGGTGGAGAGGCGGGCGAAGAGGCTGATTGGTGACCCTGACTTAACTCGAGACGGTCTCCAAAGCCTAGAGCACAGGCGTAGAGTAGCCAGCCTTTCGGTCTTCTATAGGATGCATTTTGGGGATTGTACGAAGGAATTGCATAATTTAATTCCCCCATCTCCATTCCACCATCGGACGACCCGTCGTACGGCGAGTTTCCACCCTTACGTTGTTAACACCATTACGATCCGGACGAAGCGTTTCGCTTCCTCCTTTATACCGCGTACATCGAAGGACTGGAACAGTTTGCCAGCGGCGGTATTTCCTTCGGACTACAATTTGAGTGTCTTTAAGGCTAGAGTGAATAGGCTCTTAATAAACTAATGCGCTTTACCATCAACGACTGCGTCACTGCTTACCATCAGGCGGGATTGCGGTCAAGCGCTAGTTCATAATTTTAATAAAAAAAATTAGTTTGATTATGTTATGTAAAATTTTCTCTTAAACCTCAATAGTTAGGTACATTACTAGATTGGAAATTTTGACACAATTTGAGTTGGTGATCAATTTGTCAGTACATATTTAATAGATAACAATAACATACCGATCCATTGATGCGATTAATAATTGATTATATAAGTTAAACCCGTTATAAACACTAGCGGGGTTGGTACATATATATTTATTACAAACTTAGTGACAAATAGATGTCGTTACCATCGCTTGAGTTCTGAAGGCTAATACTCGTCGTTTAAAACTTTCAAAATACTTAAACCTAGCCGTAATATCATCCTGACAAGGAAACGTCAAAAATTTTACAAACTTCATGGAAATTAGAGGTTATTTTTTACAGATTGAGGCTGAGGCCAGACTGGGAAAGTTATTAAATTTACGAGATTTTAACTTACAATTACGTAATTTAAAATTACAAGTACGAGTTTTAAAAGTACAATTACGAGTTTTTAAATTACAATTACGACATTCAAAATTACAAATACGAGATTTAAAACTAAGTACAATAATGGATTTGAAATTACAATTACGATTATCGATTATTCCTCAGGTTGTTTAATAAACCACGACCACTTCAACTGCTTATTATTTTAATATTTTGACAAATTGAAAAACAAATTCTTCAGCAACAGATTTTTTTTTATTAAATATAATGTAAAATCTTTTGCTGAAGACTTATCGACGTTATATTACCACATTCATTTCTATTAACAGATTTAGTTAATTAACAAGAGGCTCCATTGAATGTATTTAACGTGTCATTAATGGAATTTAATTAGGTCATCGCTCTCAGTTCTACACATGTATTACGTAGGTAGGCGTTCACAACAGGTGTATCGACGTCAGTGAACATGTGCGCAAACGCAGTGTTTGTTTATCCTCGATTATTTACTCCTTGACATAAATGTAAGTGTGAATTTTTGCGTAGCAGCCTTCATAGCCTTTTCATCAGTAGGTATTATTGAAATTTCAGTGCTAATTTTGGTTTATTTCACGTGCTACGGATTTAGAAGTAATTTGAACCTAGGTCTACATAGTACAATATGCTTTATATTATTTCAATGAGCCTTGTCCATGCCCATGTTATAGCTGTTACGAAATAACTTCTATAGACTAACCCCTTTATTTATAAGCGCTGCTTAAAGTTAACTATTGATTAGCGATTCTTTAACCAAACATTTTAGATGTATGCACGTCACTTAACTTTAATTATTGTTTATTAATAAACCCCTTAAAAGTTTTGGCGTTTATTCATAAACTAAGATTAAAGTTCAGTGGCGTTAAAAGGTCAAAAATGTATGAATGTATGGTTAAAGAATCGCTAATCACTAGTTAACTTTAAGTAACGTTTATGAATAAGCGGGGATGAGTGTACACGCTTTTTGAGATACACAATTTGAGCAGATAAATTCTTTACTAACAGGTATATTAGGCAATATTAATATGAAAAAAGTGAAATTAGGCAAAAAGCGTAAGTGTTCTAGTTATTGAGAATGTCTACTCGATCTCGATTGCAAAAAGTGATTCATCATATTTTCCTTGTAGGCGCCGCATCGGCGTGCTCGAGAAATCAAAACAAAAGTACTATAGGGTAGAAAGGGCATAAAAGCATGATAAATATTTAAAAAATTCCCACAAAATAGATACCTTCGCAAGATATCAAGATTTTAGATAAAACATAAGCTATTCTTCATATCTTTTGTTCTAACCGTGATTGTAATAAATAATTTAGGTTAAATATTTGCGTCGTCTTCGCTGAAAATTTTTTCCATGTTATTTTCCATGTTGTTTTTGTATGGCAAACAAACGCACTTATTTCTCAGGACGTCGGACAGTATTTTGCGTCACCTGCCGTTAATGAGATCACGTGGAATAAAAACGTGAGCTACACATATGTACATACACAAAATATACAAGAAGCCCCACAATTTATCGTACAACCTCTGACACTGGCTGAATAAATTTGGGGCGTACACTGTTTTCTTGTCATGGTCCTTACAAAGAAAAAAAACTCTAAAAAAAAAAAAGAAAGCGGTATCCTTTTATATATTTAAGCCCATATTCTTGCGATATGGTAATTTTATGGAGGGTTATGCTCTAAAAATGCGGATCATGGAGTCCTTATTTCTTATTTGTATTTGTTCTTCCTTTTGGTACGTATTCCTTGAGATAATAAATGTATCTTTCATCTCTGAACGAATGAGTTTCGTCGTAATTTAATACAATTTGTTCGAGTTTAAAGTGAAATTCGATATTAACAATAATACTACATTAAGTATATATTAATTATCTGAATAATTATTTTGCGCATGTCCATTTTCATATTTCTCCCTGCCGTTCAGAGTTTTCTAAATATTACATACAACGTTGCATAATAACCACTTTGAACTATATATTCTGTCAATTAATCAATATTATTATTATTATTAATCGGTTTTTTTATTTATAGTTGATATACGAGAAAAATATCGATTGTGTACTTATGTCTAACGCGTGTGAGAAAAAAAAAATGACGCAGGTAACTCGTGAGAAGTGCATAGCGAGTAAAATTAAACGGATAGTAGATTTATAGTGTAGGTAGGGTTTAGTTATTTTATTAGCGTTTTAGTTAAATCAAGGGTACAACCTGTTAGACGTCACGGGGGAGTCATTTAGGAGGCCCACAGTGGCGGGTCAGCACAAATAGGGATGTATCTTTTTTTTTTTTTTTTTTTTTTTTTCTCGAGTGGAAATGCATTTACGCACCATACCCGTCGCTAGCTAGGCGACGAGCGTGTGTGGGACTCGCCCGGCCGAAGCCGGGAATACCCACTAAAACCACCCGGTTACCGTCGGGCCCTGTGTTGAGAGTGTCACGGGGCCGACCCGAAGGCCAAGAACTCCGTGCCAAATAGGGATGTATCTAAGGTATGAAAGTAAAAAAAAAATAATTAGTCCGCCTAATAGATAATAAAAAAAAAATTAAGACCCGTATTTTATATTTCGTCGAAATTACCAAAAACTACTGAGATATAGCGTATTAAAGTTAAGGAGTGGGAGTTAATTACGTCATGCGACATTTCAAATCAATATATCTTCCTAAGTATTTCAATAAAAGAAAAAATAAAAAATGCGTAGTCAATATTTTTTTATAAATCTATCTGATGGACATTAAATTATTTTTAGGATACAACCCAATTGGGGGTTGCGGAAGCAGTGTTCGTTCTCGCAACCCCCGGTGTAGGTGTAAGATGGAACACCGGGGAGGTTTTCAGTCAGTAACAGTCTCACAGACCCCGTCGCCCGCCCCAGGGCGGCGAATATCCATGAGGATTATCCACCCCGGCAACAGAAAAAAAGGGTGTAACATTCAGAAATAAGATTATATCAGTGTACCTAGCCATATGATTACATAATCAGCTTATAACTTTCCCACAGCTGGGACACAGGCCTCCCCTCGGTGAGAGGACTATACAGTATGTTAAGAAAACCCTGCCCGACCCGTGAAGGTGTTGTTAGGTATCGATAACTGATTCTACTAATGGATACAAAGCCGGGCTAAACTTAAAAACAAAAATCCCCCTAAAAAATAAACTTTATTTCGCAAAAGAACTTAATATGTGCGGTAAGCAACCCTTCCGCGGGTGGCAGGGCACGCAGCGCGTGGTCGCATCGCTATTCGCTCATAATAATACCGGTCTTGTCACTTTTTTAAAAATTACCTAATTTCGGGGAAGTTGGAATTAATTCGCGGGAAAAAAAGATTATTTCAAAGTTCATTTGTATTGGTACTATGATGATTACGTAAAATCCTTATGGCTCGAACAGGGTTTTCTTAACATATTGTATAATCTACCACGCGATCCCAGTCTGGGTTGGCAGATGTGAAATGTCTTCGAAGATTTGTCGGTCTCCGTGGCGCAGCGGTCAACACGCCTGCCTGTGACGTGGAGGCCCCGGGTTCGATCCCCGGCCAGGTCATGATGGGAAACGATCTTTTCCTGATTGGCCTGGGTCTTGGATGTTTATCTATATATGTATCTATTATAAAATATAGTATCGTTGAGTTAGTATCCCATAATACAAGTCTCGAACTTACTTTGGGGCTAGCTCAATCTATGTGATTTGTCCGTAAAAAATAAAAAATAAATAAATAAATAATAAATAAATAAAAATTTGGCTTTAGGACATGCCGGATTTCTCACGATGTTTTCTTTCGCCATTTTAGGAGCAGTGGTGATGAAATAATTTTGATAAAGTAAACCGCCTTTTGGGGTTCGAGCTTACGATCTACAGCTTGTAAGTAGTGGCCTATACCACTAGGCTACCTCTGTTCTCCATATGATTACAGGTAGGTAGACTAATCTCATTTATCGCTTATAAATAAGAATACTCACAACCCATTATAACACCCTGTTCCATAATTTGTTTGTTTGTTTTTTTAAAACGTTGCTCCACACTAGGAATTCCTCCTGTATCATGGGTAACTCACACAAACATCCAGACCCGGAACATCTACTTTTTTTTTTTTTATTAATTATAACTAGCCCTTGACCGCAATCCCGCCTGATGGTAAGCAGTGATGCGATCGTTGATGGTAAAGCGCGCTAGTTTATTAAGAGCCTATTCATTCAGAAAAACTGAGCGAATAGGAAGGAAGACGGCAGTTGAGCGAGGTGATGCAATGTTAAACCCAACAACACGACCAACGATGCTGCACCAAAGGGAGATTGATCTGAAGACCCTGCACGACCAAACTCCCAACACAACAACATTAGGCGCATCGTACCCGGCACACATCGCAACACAACTGCTCAGACCCGTCCTCCGTACGGCTCAGACCCGTCCTCCGTACGGCTTCACCAGACATCATGCCGGAACACGACAAATCGCTTGGCGGCAAGGCTTTGTCTGGTGGGTGGTAACTTCTGGCGGCGGCCGATGTTCTGGCCTACCACCGAGTAAGTACTTGTACTTGTAGGTCATACAATATTCGTTCCGTGCGGGAATCGAACCCGCGACACGCAGCGCAGCAGTCAATAGCTTAACCCTTGCGCTGACCTTGCGAATGACCTACCATAAGTAGTATGCCAAAAAAGTTTAATCTAAATTCCATCCACGTAGGCATAATGCCGATTGTCCGTGACACGGAGATCCAAAGATTTAATGATTACACGATTTTTATAATAAAAAAATATATTATCAGCGACCTTCAATATGCAAAAAGTAGGTGACACCATTTTTGCACTACCTATACGTGAGGGTGATAACGCTGATGATAACCGGGAGCCCTACAGGCTACGA
Source organism: Sesamia inferens (assembly GCA_037179545.1). Taxonomy (NCBI): domain Eukaryota; kingdom Metazoa; phylum Arthropoda; class Insecta; order Lepidoptera; family Noctuidae; genus Sesamia; species Sesamia inferens. The sequence goes on from CM073931.1 coordinate 20,768,946, forward strand.
CACGCTTAAGTCACGTGACTGGTACAGCACCAGCCGGCATCACTGTTTAATGTTGGTACTTATATCAAGCTTTTACACACAAAAGTTCATTTCTTTTGATTGCATAATCAATGTTTTGCGTACGTAATGGAAAACATAATTATTTTGTTATGATAGCGGCGCGCTGTGTACTGTTTCGAAACAGATTATAATAATATGACCACCCACACCAGTTAAACGATATAATATTCCATTTGTTGTGTCAGGCTTATCGATACAGATAAATATTCCGTAAAATCCAAACAATTGTACTACTTGACTTTAATGTGCGATCGAAATAATTTCTACGACCGAAACCCAAACCGAATTTCGGCACCGGTCTCTGTTTCGACCGAAACCGAAACTTCTTTATAAGGATCATATTTTGAAGGAAAAATAATGAAAACGTTATTATAATCAGTCAGTCGTTATTGTTTTCTCTTTAAATTCCAAAGATATATTATAGCAGTCGACATTTTCATTTATTAATAATCAACATAGGAACCTTTATTTAAGAAAAATATTAGTTCCACCAAAAATACTTACAATAGGTATTTATTTGAGTGGATAGGTTCTCAATCACTTGAAATCTCGCCTCCACAACAAAATAAAATGAACAGCAAATAAGCGAATCATGAGATTGACTCCAATAGCATTTCATTCATTCAACGCGCCGTACATGATCGATCACAGTGCGAAAACTCCCGAATGCACATTCGATTTCGGTCGTGTTTGCCGCCGAAAACGAAACTAAACTGAAAATTCGGCCGGATACTACTTCACTTAACAATTTAAAGGTACAAATTATATTTTTTTGGCATGAACGATGATAAGGATTTATATTTTATGAATCTTATAATATAATACAGTAGCTAGTGGAATTATAAGTATGTTTGTGCTTAAAATTTTATGCATTAAGGTTTCTAAAGGATTACACGAATCACCCATGGAAACATGTTTAGTAGACAACGTAACTTTAAGATAACTGAATAATAATAAATATCTCGTATTGGGTAAGTCAAAATTAACACAGTATTAATTATTATATTATGGAATATTATGGACTTCATTAGACATTTAATATGATTGCACATCACTTTCATTTTAAAACATGACTTTTACTAATGTCTGGGTTCTTTCCTAAATTATTGTAATAAGTTCGTATCATTATTGGTACCAACTGAGTTATCTCCAAAGAAGAATTTGTCGATTAATTTTGTTAATAACAATTTTGTTAAACCGAACCCAATTAAATGCACGTTTGGCGAAATTTAAGACATATGTATCGAACACCTTGATGATAATATAGTCGTACGATCGAGTTCTGTTCAGCGAATATGAAATGACTCGATGTATTGATGTTTCGTATTTCGGACATAAAGCTGTCGATACCCACCGCAGCTGTTGAAACCGTTTTAACTTTTTAATCCATATGAGAAAGGGACAGCTGCGTTTTTTTTGCATTGGAAATGTGTAGTTAGCTCACTGACATTTCGTAAATGTTCTTCTTTTTAAAATTTGTTAAATAAAATATACGCGTATAAAAGATGTTTTAAATTAGTTATTATAAAGTTAAAAAATAATAACTGGAATCAATATAAGTGAATGTATTGTAAAGTAATATAGGTAATTTGTATTTCAGTAGCTCGTATAACTAACAATTTTCGATTCCATGTTAAGATTAGTGAATGACTAACACGAACGTTCATAACCAGTGACTCTACTTCGGGTGGTGGGCAGAATTGTAGGCAATGTCACCTCCTTGGTCTGAGTAACATGTTGCATATAATTATACCGGATACAATAACAGATATTTTAACCGCCAGTCATCACACTATTGAAAATAACGATAGTGCGTCACTATTGTTATTTTTTTATGTTAAAACCACCACCTTTTTTTGCGTATTTTTTTTTAATAGTTATAAACTAGTGCTTGACTGCAGTCCCGCCTGATGGTAAGCAGTGATCCAATCGTTGATGGTAAAACGCGCTAGTTTATTAAGAGCCTATTCGCTCAATAAATCTAAGTGAATAGGAAGGAAGACGGCAGTTGAACGAGGTGATGCAATGTTAAACCCAACAACACATTACCGGTGCTGCGCCAGAGGGAGATTGATCTGGATATGGCTTCGTAAGGCTTCACCAGACATGCCGAATCGCTTGGAGGCAAGTTTTTGTCTAGTGAGTGGTTATTCTGCCGGCAGCCGATGTTACGGCCTCCCACCGAGAAATCATCATATGACCCCTCTCGCTCTGGGCAAAGCGGAAAAGCAGACTTATACTGAATAAATCTACCCATGTTCCTTCATTTGCCTATGCACCAGGGGCCTGGTATCTCTTTTGAACAACCCACGGCCAGGTAGATATCGGTCCTAGTGGACCCTGTCACGATGTGCGTGTACATCTTTAAGATGCGCGTGGAACACAATATTCCGTCGATTCGGCGACGAGGCGGCGAGCGACCCATTGCTCGCCGCAAACTCGCGCCTAAGGTGGTGGCTCTCTCCTAACGCCCAGGGCGTCAGCTAGGATGCGGCGGCGGCGACTATGGTCGTGAGGGCGCAGAGATTGCCCCTCCCTCATGCGCTCCTCCTATGCGTTTGCCTTTAAAATTTTGCGGAAGGTGACGGCTTGTCAGTCATGCAGTCTCGCGAGAGATCGCCGCTGCCGTTCACCGCGACGAGGACACGGCTGAGCCCCGTCCAAGCTGGACAGATGTCGACAGTATGCTCCACCGAGTTCTTAAGGCGATCCCTCCCGTGTGAAGTTCACCTAAGGTTACATGTAAATGGGTCGATTTTTCCGCGACATTTCTGGGTAGTCGGTCTCACGGGGTTCGCGTATCTTTACGTGGAAGTGTCGCACGCTGGCCAGTTCAGACCGTGTCGAAACCATAATGTCTTCCCGGGATTGCAACGCGACGTAACCTGAAACGCTCCTCACGTTACGTGATAAGCGTTATTCGCGCTACTTGTAGTGTATTATGTAAGCTACTTATAGTAAACAGAAAGTGTTGTGATGACATGCCGTTTTCTTTTACCATATAAATGCAAAGGAGAGAAAGAAACCCAAACTCGACATTCTTGCTGCATAAGGAGTAAATCTCTAAAGAAGAGGATGAGTGACTAGTAAGTTACTCAAATGCAACATAGTAGCTAAATTGATTGAGATTATTTTTTATAGGGAAGAACGCAATGTTTATATCGTATTAAATCATCAAGCTATGAGTATAAACCTAAGCGTATGCATCATCTCTTCTCTTTAGGTTAAATCGTATACTATATAGTACGAAATCGATCTTTTATCAATCGTGGAAATAAAATAACAAACCATAAAGAGGAATAAGAAAAATCCAGAGAAAGATAAGGCAAACGGACAGCAATTTTTTTTTGTTTGTTTTTGATCGTTTGAATTTATTAGTGCTAATAATTACAACTTTTATCACATAAACTTTTTACCTTTAAAAATAACTACCAACTTCAGACGTCAATAAAAATAAACAGAAAAAGTATTTCTCTTGTAACTTTGTAGTCTGTTTATTGCGATAAAGAAAGGAATAGGAAGCCAGTATGAAAGTGCAACAACTCAGCTGGTCCACGAGGTTTCCAAATCTACGTATTTGCGTGAATGGCTGGGGTGAACGACCTGTTTAGAGCGGAGTGAACGCAACACAAGCACGACCAATCGATAAAGGCTTGCGTAAGCGCCTCGCACGCCTTCCTAAGGGATTTACTATAAGGAGCAATTGCCAAAGGGTGTTTACGACCTTTTTGCATCGAAACAACTGCGTTAATGTTATGAATAAATCTTGATTGTCTAACTTCCCTGAAGGGTCGGTTAGGCCAGCCCTTATCACGACACGGAATACGGACTAGAACTGCTAGTCAGTACTCTAGGAACTAGTATTGCATACAGCATTTAATTACTTTCTCAGATATCCGGCATTGGTTATATTGTAGTTAGATTAAGAATTCAATGAGTTAAGTAAACTGTTTCTCGTAGACAAAGTTGTATTTTGTAGTGATAATAGTGACGTCATCATTCTTTTTACGAATCCTGAGTATTACCGGTTTGCAAGTAAAGTGCATTTATTTTACTTTTCGTTAAGTTTTTGAAATTCTTTTCAGAGTGTTGAACATGTTCCTTGTGTATGAGCCCTTGCCGTAGTATTCCGCGCGACCTGTGACGTCATTAGCCAAATCTATCAACGACGCACTTCTCAGGTCAACTGATAACCTACTTAATGCTTACTGGACAGTTACTGCGTTGCAAAAACTAACTGTATATTATTATTTGAGTTATTATTTCAACTAGATGAATATTTGATAGAAGAGAGATATATTATAACTTTTGTCCTGTAATTTATTAACTTTCTTATTTCTGGATCTGCGTAATTTTCAATTAGAAAAAACATGATATGACGTTAATTTTATAAATGCTTCATAATAGTTGGAAATGTACTGTTTACTTTTCCTTAAACTGAAAAAGCGATGATCTAGAACACTTATTACACATTTTTGCATTTTGAAACAAAGAATAAATATGGCATAGATACTTACCTGGTAAGTTCAATTCATATACATAGATACAAATTAGAGGTATTCAGAAACTTGGGCACGTCACAATAGTGGTGGTCCCTTCTTTGAGGAGTGGCTAGAGAGGTGTCAAGGTGCCCTCACCTTCCGCCTGACGCAGGTACTTACCGGACACGGCTGTTTCGAGAGATTCCTGTTCCGGATAAGGCGGGAGGAAACATCAAGGTGTCACCACTGTGGGGATCGCCATGTGGACACGGTGGAGGTCTGCCTGGCTTGGGCGGAGCACCGCCGAGGCCTCGTGGCGGTGATGGGCAGCGATCTCTTCCATCCGGTTCTCAGCCAGGCCATGGTCCGGAGCAAAGGTGCTTGGCAGACCATCACCTCCTTCTGCGAAACAGTGATGCTGGCGAAGGAGGAGACGAAGCGCGAGGGGGACTAGGAATCTCAGCACCCTCATGCCTCTTATCGCAGCAGGAGACGGCCTGGTCAGGAGACAACATCGAACTCCCGGCCACCATAAGCGCGGTCTTCTCGATGTCAACTACTCGCCGTCCGGTAAGGACTAGCAAAGTTATTCTCTAAGGAAACAGCCATGCGCGCAGCGCTGTCGCAGCGGTGCAATCCAGACCCGGGTCGACGGCGTGATACGTTTCACGCGCGCCTCAAAGAGATGTTAGCACATCGTGACCCTGGAGCACAGGCAGGTGAAGGAACACAGGTGGGTTTTAGTCAGTTAGAGTCTGACCCGCCTTTTTGTTCCGCCCAGAGCAGGAGAGGTCATTTGATGATTTTCCGACCCACACCATAAAAAAGGCATTCAGAAACTTAATACATGCACGCGTCTCGGCAAACGTTGCGTAGGACGCCCTTGGGCGAGATGGAGGGAAGACATCAAAAAGGTGGCTGGTAGTGGCTGGCGGAGAACTGCTCAGGATCGTGCTTATTGGCGTGCCATGGAAGAGGCCTATGTCCAGCAGAGGACGAGTAGAAGCTGATGATGATGATGAAAGCACATGTCCGGCCTTTTTTTAAATTATTTATTTTGACAACAATGTTCCAATGGCTAGTACATCAATAACTTATCAACTTAGTAGGTTAGTTGATAAGCTATTGTGGTACTTACCAGAGGTAACACGTGGGGGGGGGGGGGGTGTAACACATAATTGCTGGTCTTGTAAAATGCCATCTAGCGGTTTAGATTCAATGGATCATCCGAAGAGACTAATTGGTGATCCAGATTCATCAAATCAAACTTGAAAGCTTGGATCACTGGCGTAGGGCAGTCTTGTTTTGCTTGTCAGCCTATAGAGGTCCACTGATGAACAAACACCTCCCTCAAGGCTCTCGATATCCTATAGCAAGCATTTTGGAGAGTGCGGGAATTACATGACGTAATTTCGCCATCGCTGTTTCATTATCGAATGACTCGACGTAGATTCGGCGAGTATACCTACGAAGTTGACTTCGTTATGATCCGGACAACATTTGCGGCCTCGTATTTTATACCGCGTACATCGACGGATTAAAATGATTTGCCTGCGGCGGTATTAATTTAAGTGTCTTCAAGGCTATACTGAATAGGTTGAAATAGTGCACTTTACCATCAACAATTGCATCACTGCATCTATCCATCCATCAGACGGGATCGCGATCAAGTACTAATATAAAACATAAAAAAATCAATGAACAATACGAACAAAAATTGAAACTTCTTTTAAGTAGGTACCTACCTACAATTTTAACAAAAAATATGTAATTGTGTAAACTGATTATGCATTTAATTACCTCACACGTTAGACACAGCGAAAAAAAATGATCTTGCCAATTTTAATGATCTGTCAAAATTTGATTGTACAGACGACAGCAGATAAAGTTACTACAATCTGTCAGATATGTTTAATTGATTTTCAACTTTATCAATAAAGCTTTAAGGCTCAATGTTGACAGGGAATATTTTACAGTTTCGGGTAGCTTGACCTGCTGACGTCTGTACCTGTTACATTACAAAATTATGAAATATTACACAAATTATGACATACAAAAAATTATGCTATAGACATAATATTTGAAGCATGGTATTACTATGTACTAGATGTAAAATTAAACTTTTAATATTGGGACTTACTATAGTAATACTAAAGTTACTTTCTTTTTATTATAATTAAATTTATTATATTGGCATTTTTTTCACAGTGATAAATGTTTCAATAAAGGAAAAAAAGAGATGAGATAGTATTCAGATTTTTTTTCTGTGATAATGACTTACGCCATCGCTAATCGCCTTCCAGTTATCATCATGTCAGCGTTAATCCCAGTCGCATTCAAAACTTTTTCAGCTTTGGAGTATGGGGTCCGCTTTACCAGTCCAACTGCCGATTATGGCTAAACCGACTGCCGTCTGACCTCCACAACCCGAAGGCGATATCGAAGCATTGCAGTTAGACCAATTGCTGCCACTGCTGGGCACAGGTCTCCTCTCATACAGAGAAGGATTGAGCGTAATCACCACGCTTGCTCAATGCGGGTTGGCGATTTCAGACTTATGAAGTCCAGGTTTCCTCAAGATGTTTTCCTTCACCTACCTTCAGTCACTGGTGTCCAAGATATACTTAGAAAGTACATATAACTTTAGAAAAGTTACATTGGTACTTGCCTGACCTGGAATCGAACCCGCGCACTCAGGCTGGTGTTTTAACCACTAGGCCACCACGACATTACACACACAAATGTGTTTACACATCAAATCACTATTATTATTACTTAAAGCTGAAGAGTTTATTTGTTTGAACGCACTAATCTGAAGATTTGATAAATTATTTTTGCGCTGGATAGCCCTTTAATCTCAGAAGGCTTGAGGCTATATAACATCACGCTGCGAAAAATAGGAGTGGATCATATAAAAAAAATATCGAAACCTAAGCGGGTTTAACCGCGAGGTGCGTCATCCTCAGCCTCTACTCGTCTACTGCTGGACATAGGCCTCTTTCATGGCACGCTAACAAGCTCGATCCTGAGCAGTTCCCCGCCAGCCGCTACCAGCCACCTTTTTGATGTCGTCGCTCCATCTCGCCCAAGGGCGTCCTATGCTACGTTTGCCGTGATGCGGTCTCCACTCGAGGACTCGTTTATCCCAACGGTTGTCGGCCCGGCGGCATTTGTGACCAGCCCATTGCCACTTCAGCTTGCTAATCCTCTCAGCTATGTCGTTGACTTTGGTCCTCTGTCAGGTACTCGGTCTCTGTTAGGTGCAGCTAGGCATTAAATAAAATAACAATACCTTTATTACTCCAAATATTACAGTGATTTTGCATTAGCCCCAAACTTCTTTTTCTTCCAGTGCCTCTTCAATCCTGAAGGTTGGCGGTCAGCTTCTTGTACTCGGTCTTGTCCACCGCGAGTCGGAACAGTTTTTCGGTGGAAGTAATGCCGGTCCACTCCCTGATGTTTCGTCCAGCGCGCCTCTGCCCTTCTAGCCTCAAACTAGGCAAGTCTAAAAAGGGACAAATTCACGAAAAAGTACACTATCTAATATTGATACAAACACTTATTTAATGAGATACCACACTTTTCCGTCCACATTTTCGTTTTCAGGAACATCTTTTACAGTGATTGATGTTTGCGTTGATCCTTTTCGACCTACTTATAATATTTCGGAAAGTTTCAGTAGTTGTGTGGAAAATTCACGCGATTCGCAGGTTATCGCCCTCTAAGTGCATACTAGATAGATAAGGCTAATGCATTCTAAATTGCGGTTAGAGCGTAAATCACGTTTTTGTCAATAACTACATAATTACTCAATAATAGAGGGAATTAACGCTAATTTCGGTTTACTTGGGGTCACTTGGGAATAATACGGATAAATCAATTGAAGCCCACACATCATGACAGTGGTAGTAATTAGTAGGAAATTGTGGGCCAATAGCGTAATTCCACGCACCATTCATGCACCTTTAGGTGATACAAAAGTTCATATCGAAACATCAAACCGTGTTGTATTCCGCCACATAACAATTTTATATGTATTACCTACTGTATGACCTTGGATACTGTTCTGATACAATTAATTATGTATTGTAGTGTGATGTTTTTTTTTTAAATTATAAACTAGTGCTTGACCGCAATCCCGCCTGATGATAAGCAGTGATGCAATCATTGATGGTAAAGAGCGCTAGTTTATGAAGAGCCTTATACCACTATAGCCTTTTTTTTTGTTGGGATAGTAAATCATCAATAGACTTCTCCCGCTCTGGGCGGAGCGGAAGGGCATGTCAGACTTTTACTGACTAAAACCCGCAACCCTGACCCAGGAGGCATCGGTCTTCGTGGACCCCGTCACGATGTGCTGACATCTCTTTGAGGCGCGCGTGAAACACGACGCGCCGTCGACTCGGACCTGGTCCTTACCGGGCGGCGAGCTGCCCATTGCTCACCTTCCGCAGGCCTGCAGCTTCGGTGGCTGGGAGTTAGGTGTCGTCTCCTGACCAGGGCGTCTCCTGCGGCGGCTAGTGGCGTGAGGGCGCTGGGATTCCCGCTCCCTCACGCGCTCCGCCTCCTAGTTTTGCCAGCATTACTGCTTCGCAGAAGGATTCACTCTAGCCTTGAAGATACTTAAATTGTAGTCCGACGGAAACACCGCCTCTCGCAAGTTGTTCCAGACCCTCGATGTACGGTACGGTATAAATGAGTCGAGGCGAAACGCTTCGTCCGGATCGTAATGGTATTGATCCGATTTTATTAACCTCACCCTCACAATGTAACGGGTAAAACAAAGTATTATTGAAATACCAGAATCATTTGAAATGTAGGTAACTAAACATGACATGAATGATATAATCGACAGAACAGATAAATGAGATTTACTTATCTAAAGACATCTTATCTTTTCCATGATATAATCAGTGGGAAAAATTGATCACATTGCTGGAAATCCAGAAAAACACGCCTGAGTTAAGATGTACCATGTCGCCTTGCACAAGATAAGAAAAAATGATATTATTATAATATTAACTTTTATATTTTCATTAAGTAATAATAAGTAGATATCCACCTACAATTATCACAATTTGACATTAACAAAAAAAAAACTCCTTTATCTTTGTTTATTTTATTTTAAATTTCAAACCTAATATTAGCTTAAATGTCAAGCATAACTTAATAATCAAGAGTTCTTTAACATCTGACATATCATAATGAAAACTGGTATTGTAAGGTTAATGTCGAATATATTTTCTTACGTAATGATTTTACTCGCTAGGAAGATTACCACAGTTCAGCTTTGCCCAAATTCAAAACAAAAAAGGAAAAAAACACAATATGTCTCCCATTTTTTACTTCGCCAAAAATGTAGCTGAATCTGAACCAATTTATAAGGTATAGCGAACTGACCTTTTGGGTTCAACTTTCCTGAAGGTTCTGAGATGCTTGACATTCAACAAACGATCGTTTTTCCGTGATTGATTCGCAATTCCGTAATAAGAAACGAGCAGTTTATACATAATATTACTATGATGTTAAAATGACGCCACTTATCACTATCTCGTCTTTTTCCCACTATCTATATTCTTGTTGTAGGTACTGCTTTAACCAACGTCAACGCAGAGAAAATTATTTTCATAAATAAAATAGATAGGTTATTACGCCAATTGTATTATCGATATGAAGCAGCTTGCGGTTTTGATAACAGAATAGTAAAGTATTAACGACAACCTTGCGAAAGTCATAGATAAGTTATACAAGACAAGGTGACCTAGAAATTCGGCAATGCACTCTTCATTGTTAATCAATCTGACCTCATTGACATTAGATTGTTTAAAAAAAAGTAAAAGGTTGTAACTTATTTTTGGATACGACTTTTACAATTCATCTTCATCTTCTTCAGATCCACTTCTGGACAAAGACTCCCCCAAGGCTTTCCACGATGATCGGTGTTTTGCTGCCCGCATTCATCGGCTTAACGCGACCTTCACCAGGTCATCAGTCCACCTTGTTCGGGGCCGCCACTCCAGAACCTTACTGTCCCATCGGCCATCGATTCTATGAGCAATGTGCCCCGCCCACTGCCAATTAATTTTAGCGACTTGCAGAGCTATGTCGGTGACTTTGGTTCTTCTGAGGATCTGCTCATTCCTGATTCGATCGCGCAGAGAAACTCCGAGCATAGCTCTTTCGATCGCCCTTTGTGTGACTCTGAGCTTTCGTATGAGGCCCATTGTAAGCGACCACTTTTCAGTTCCGTAAGTCATCACTGGCAATACAATTTTATTAAATATTTTTTTTTTTACAATTACTATAAATAAATGTCCTTAGAGGTCGCTTCTCTCGTCTGGGTGATTGTCTCGCGCATCATAATTATATTTTTTCTATTTATTTTCTTCACACAATATGCAAAAATAGTATAAAATGGTAAATACAAAAATAAATCCTTATTACAGTCCAATACGAAACTGAGATTACCTACTCACTCTGTTTACGTCACCTCTCCTCTTTATCAGCATCATTTCATTGTTTTTAGTAAATGAAAAAGATTGAATCATATCTCATTACATCACGCGAATGAGCGAATACGTATCTACATTAGGTATGTATACGTACGTAGGTACCAACTAAATAAATGAATGGTCACAGGATATGAATCAACTGTAGTGGGTTTATTTTACGCCACCGTAGGGATTTCGTAGCAGCTAACTCAATGATTCACAATATTATTTAGGGTTTATTGACATTATGTCAGTAATTTAATATTCTTGTTTATTACATTCCTTCCGAATCCTATTTCGAACTGCAATAGGGCAATAACCTAAGTGTATATCATAGACGTACGGTACCTAAGTAAAATGTATATACACTAAGTTTATAATGTTAGGTAGATAACTGCGGGGTAATTATATATAATTTTTATTCAAAAATATAATCTGTATTCAAAAACTCACACAACATTGTAAAATAAAAGCTACAAAAATATTCTTATACAAATACATACATATCTTATTGCCTAAATAACAGCTAGGTATTGTGTGTGACTAAAAATATACATAAGGTCATACAGAACGTATTATTATACAAAGAATCATGTAAAATTAGCGACATGCCCGAGCTAGGTTTATTAAACCTGTGTTTCAGGCGATCACTTTACATCACAATATATTAAATAAGTCCGTAAGATTTAATCTTGCAACGCAATTGCGTAAGACACTGTCATTAGTAATGGATTTCATCTTGACAGTTCAGAAATATTCATTGTGTTATTAACATAGTGAAGCAACCACATTTTTCAATCATACGGAGCAATGGATTACTAATATACTTCCAAGTGATTCCAATTTATGGTATACTTGAAATTGGCACAAAATCATAACAAGTGCCGCACTACAAAATAAAAAAAAATATGGACCTAATAGTAATTACGCAATAATAATACCCATTTCACGTACTACATAATTAAAATTAGGTGTGTTATTTACCAAAAAGAAACAAGTTTTGATCTATTTTTACACGGCCTTTGGCCATTGCAGGTTTGCTTAAGATATCACTTAGGAAATATATAATATTATTCTTATCATTAAATAGTTAATTAATTCATAGTAAATAGTTGTTTAGCACGATATTAGTACGTGATTAACTATTTAACTGAGTATTTAATAACCATTCTATTAGGGAATTATCCTACAGCTATCTACAGGACACTAAAGAAAGCACTTCATCATCGACCTTTTAATCGTCCCACTGCTGGGCACAGGTCTCCTCTCATACAGAGAAGGATTGAGCGTAATCACCGCGCTTGCTCAATGCGGGTTGGCGATTTCAGACTTAAAGTCCAGGTTTCGTCAAGATGTTTTCCTTCACCTTCAGTCATTGGTGTCCAAGATATACTTAGAAAGTACATATAACTTCAGAAAAGTTACATTGGTACTTGCCTGACCTGGAATCGAACACGCGCACTCATACTTGAAAGGCTGGTCTTTTAACCACTAGGCCACCACGACTCGTCGAAGAAAGCACTTATTGCTTCTTTATGACATAATTACTTGTATATTCTTATCTGGATAATAATTGTAATTGTTTTTTAACTTTCAATTAAATTTTAGAAGCACGAGGAACAGGGTGTAAATTTTTGTCATTCTCCATAGAAAATTAACGATCCTCCGACCAGAATGTGTTGTCTGGCGGGCACTTGCCCAACTTTTTTTTTATTTGGCATCTCGTAGTTGACCTTGAGAGGTCGTGACTACTTAACCGGACTATCCTGTGGCTGCCTTAAGTGAATTTAAAGCCTTCAGCCAGGGCTACTAAAAACAAAGACTACACGCTAAGGGCACCCCCTGTTGGGTACGAACCTCGGCTTAGGGTGTCGATGGAGAGAACAGCAAGGGATGACTGGATGGAAATTTAATGTTGGGAAGTTATATATATGCTAGTTTCATGGTAAACTCTGCTAACGCGATGTAGAATCCTTGTGACTTCCGTATGACCCGTTGTACACTGTGGCGTTTGTGGATACCGCTATATAAATAAATAAAAATGTAAGAGAAAATTAGTCCTCTTTTAAAAAGTTAAAGCAAAGTTTCATTTTCATCCCACACACCTTTGGAAGTTGGCAGTATTTTTTTTGTTATAATTATACATTAGTGCTTGACCATAATCCCACATAATGGTGATGGTTCTTCATTGATTCGGTCACAACAACATTTGGCGCATCGTACCAGGCACACATCGCAACACAATTGCTCAGACCCGTCCTTACGTAGGACGGGTCGGTCGGGTCGGGTACCGCTTCACCAGAAATCATGCCGGAACACGCTTGGTGGCAAGACTCATTCTGTCTCTCTATTAAAAAGCAAATCACTCACTACTGTATGGAATATTTTTAATAGAAATATAATTTAAGAACTAGCGCTTGACCGCAACCCCGCCTGACGGTAAGCAGTGAAGCGATCGTTGATGGTAAACCGCGCTAGTTTATTAAGAGCCTATTCACTCAAGCCTTGAAGATACTCAAATAGTAGTGTGACGGAAACACAGCCGTTGGCAAATTGTTCCAGTCCCTCGGTGTACTCAGCAAAAAAGAGGAAGCGAAATGCTTCGTCCGGATCGTAGTGGTGTTAACAACGTAAGGGTGGAAGTCGCCGTACGATGGGTCATCCGATGGAGGAACGGAGATGGGGGAATTAAATCATGCAATTCCCTTGCACACTCACCAGAATGCATCTTATACTTCTATAAGGATCTGAAAGGTTGACTACTCTACGCCTGTGCTCCAGGCTTTGGAGACCGTTTTGAGTTAAAACTAGGTCGCCAATCAGCCTCTTCGCACGGCTCTCCACTGAATCCAAAGTAGCCAGGTGACATTTCGCAGCACCAGCCCAAATGTGGCTGCAGTACTCCATACACGAGCGGACCTGTGCTTTGTACAACATTAGCAGCTGCCGTGGTGTGAAAAACCGCGGGACCTATGCGATGACACCAAGTTTTCTGGCAGCCACAAATCCAACTCCCACACATGCCTGTGTTTTGGTTGCATGGAATTCTACAAGATTGGCTTTGTCCCATTCGGTTTGCCCACTGCCTGTAGTGCAGCACTCGTACGCTCTACCATAGCTTCACTTTCGGACCGGATTGATTCCCTACTACAGACCCCTGAGGAACACCGGCATTGGTCGACATAGGCTCCGATGAGCATCCGTCGACAACAGCGCGGTGAGACCGTTCAGTCAGGAAGTTTTTTACCCAGCCAGTCAGGCTAACGGAAATGCCGTACGCTGGAAGCTTACTCAAAAGGCCAGTGTGCCATACCATGCTATACCTGCCATATTTGAAATGGTATCGCTAGTGTCAACACGAGAAAGGGTTATAATAGAGAAATCCATGATACCGGCCGACATTGAAAAGTCGAGATTAGAAGTGGACTTGAGTATGTTCACTAGTCCACTTCTAATCTCGACTTTACACTTCAGTTCTGCATGATCGACTATCAACATAGTAAACACTGTTTTATTGGGTGATTCGTGACTCCAACCTGACTTTGAACCTGCGGGCACGCATTTAATTGTAGATATGTCTGAAAACTATACCGAATAGCAGTGATAATAAACGTACTTTTTGTTATTCACAAATTCCGATAAAACGTAATAAGTAATAAACAAGTTCAAGATAACACTGTATAGGCATATTTCAGAGGGGGAATTCTCGTAATTTCAAGAACGTTCGCAGTCTAATGTCAGTTTACATTTTGACAAATTTCTGACATTTGTTTGTCGCTGAGATGACACTGCGACTAGATTTTGAACGTATGTAAATTAAGAGATTGGTCATGTAGTTAGGGGCTGTGTTTTTCAATATTATAAGAATAAAGTTATTAGTTTTTTCGAGACTTTGTTCGAGAAATAATTTTTAAACTTTGTCAGTTGTTTCATACAAGAACTGCAAAACATCTCTTCATGAGTAAAACAAGTTTCAAAGTACTAGCTATACATAATGTATAAAACGGTTTGGACGTCATAATTATATTGTTCCTGGCACATTTTTCTTATGCGTTCTAAATCGAATTTAAAAAAAAAGAATTATGGTTAATCCGGGTAATTTTGATAGGTTCCGGTAACATTGACAGTGGGACCATGAATTAGTTTCAATTTTTTGTGTATGACAACCAACATAATTTACAAATACTTCTTGTAGCTTTGTATTTTTAAATTAGCTACGTAAACGTTAAATATATATTTTTTTTGTCTTTTGATTTATTATTTTAGCTTCTTTTCTACTTTATGCAAAAAAAAATAGTCTCAAAAGTGTTTCTAAAGGTTTTGTATGCCCATTTAAAATTTGTATAACAATGCCAAACATCTTAGAATAGAATACTTTTTATTATGTACACCATATATAGATTACAGAACATAAATATAAAGATTTTACAAAGGGTGACACAATGGGCGGTCTTATCGCTAAGAGCGAATGAATGAAATACTAAGGGAAAAGAGAGAGAAACAATGTTGGTAGTCTACAGTGTACTATTTACATAGATTATACAATAAATATGTACGTTAAGTGTATCATACTAGTATAAATAAATATATATATCTAATTAATAAACATCATACAAGAGTAAAATAAAAAAAAAAATGTTTAAAGAGAGAGGAAATGCTTTTTTGTCATAGTTTTAAAAGTGGACAAAGTTTGACCACGCCTTATGTACACTGGCAAGTCATTCCATAGCCGAACTACTTGTACAGTAAAGGATTTATTATAAAAACTAGTGGAATGCATCGGCATCTCTAATATCAGGTTTTCCGATGATCTCAGATTATGTGTGTCATGAACGAACTTAAAACGTTCTTTAAGATAAGAGGGGGGATTGAACAAAATGTTGTAGAGCTGACATAGGATATGAGAATTCCGGCGAAGACGAATGGGAAGCCACTTAAGCTTTGTACGAAATTCAAATATGTGATAATATTTGCGCAGGTCAAGATAGGTATAGGGGAGACTATAAGATTTAAAAATCCAAGACAATTGGATTTTTAAGTCTTATAGTCTCCCCTAGGCGGGGGAGTCATCAGAATTTGTTAAGAAATTATATTATTTCGGTCTTATCTCTCCCCTGACGGCTCCCCTCGGGGAGACATCAGGATTTTTAAATCTTCTTGTCTCCTGTCAACTTGTAGTTGTGAAATTTTTCACACCAATAAGATTTAAAAATCCCAACCCAATGTCTCCCCGAGGGGAGCCGTCAGGGGAGACACGAGACCGTAACCAAAAATCAGCTTTTTTATGCACAGATGACTTTTTACATAATTTTATTAATCTTGACGGATGAAAAGTATTATGAGAGCACTAACAAAATAAAATACATTCGTGTGATAAGATTAAATTTTTAAAATGTTTAAATTACCTAGATTGGTGGTACAGATGTGGATAACAAAATTAACTTATCAAGATAAAAAGTAAAAAGTCGAAAAAATAAAAAGTAGGAAAGTAAAAAGTAAAGTAGGAACCCTTACATTTTTGCCAAGTTTGTCTGTCTGCCCGTCCGTCCGCAGATAATCTCAGTGACCGTAGGCACTAGAAAGCTAAAGTTATGTATCAATAAGCAAAGTGGTAAGATAAAAAGTCAAGAAAAATGTTTTATTTATGGTATATCGTTAGATAGATATTTAAAAGTGAATAGGGGTTTAATAAAATAATTTTTTGACAATGTTATTATTTTCGAAAATAATCGCTACAAAATAAAAAACTGTGCCCCGTCCCTCTAACTTTTGAACCATAATTTAAAAAAAATATTTATTAAAATAAAACCCATAAGTAGGAGTTTGGAAAGACTTTCTAAGAAAATTATTTTGAACTTGATGGTTTGATCCAACATAACTTGTCTAGTTTGTATGAATTAGTTCCCCAATTTTCCGAGAGATGACTCTGTGCTTTAGAAGATTTTTCTTTTAAGATTTTTTCTGGGTTGATGCGGAACGAGTATGAGCTATTGAATAGTTGGAATCTATAACTATTTCTTTATTCTTTATTTATCACCATACCTTGCGGGCCCGTTTTATGGATTCCGTACTAAGTATGCCAACTCAATGTAGATACAACAAATATCCCATTTTGTTGTGACGGACGGGAACTACGGAACCGAAATGTTGATATAAGTATATTATAATATTTTGTAAATAATTTGGAAAATTAAATTATCTCTATGTTATGTTGTGTATTTAATTTAATACAATATCATTGACGTCATTGATAAAAATTTGATCACTGGGCGATTCGCATCGGCGATTTAGCGCCCATTTATCAACGTCCAGTCCTTCCGTTTACCTTTTTCGTTTTTCCAAGTAATGTAATCCTCTCACATTAAAATAGTAATTCAAGAAACTTGTTTCTTTTTTTCTTAAATAAACTAACTGCTATTAGGTAGGCATAACATAGCATTTTTACCTACTGGGTAACGTCTTCAATTCTGATCATGACGAATGAATAAATGTGTAAATGAAATGACGAATACCATAAAAAAACATTATGTACGTTAAGCCCCGTCTAACTAATAATAATTATTTTTTTCATAAATTTCACATCTTTAATTTCTTATAAGATTCTATTGAAAACTGATAAGTATTAATTTGGCCCACGATACGATGATAAATGTTACTGAGACCAGATAATTACGCGTGGGCAGACAGTCCGTTCATGATTCAAGGCTTTATATGCACGTGCCGCAGCGAACAAAGATTCAAGCCTTCATCTACACGTGCCGCCGCAGCCATCGATCTGATGCACGGTAACGCCATGGCCCATGGCAACCCAATGACGAAAGCTAACAGTTGGCAATAAAAGCAAGAGTCAGAACTCAATATTAATTTAGAAACGAAAGGCTCCATATGACATCTGTGAATGTGTCCTTCAAACTGCAAGAAGGTGGTACAAAATGCTCTAAACTCTACAAACCCTCTAAAACCCTAACATCTGCACTATAATATGCAGAACTTTATAGTATCCACAATCTAAAGAGCCCTCTGTTCTCTTTCCATGTCAGCATTTTCTTTTAGGTCGGTGTTGACCAAGTGACCTACATGATATACAATAACTTATGATGAGCTACTTATTATACCTAAAGTTCAGATGTGGCCTAATACTGCCGACTGACGTAGTCAGCAGCACCAAGTCATCCGCATAACTTAAATTATTATACACCGTCAATCTGATAACCGATACTTTGACTGCTTGGCGCCTGAAATAAGTTATAAATATATCAAATCGAAAAGGGCAGCGAAGGTCTCCCTGTTTCACTGAACTCTCCAGTTGATATGGCTTTGACAGCACACCTGTCCGCTAAACATTACACATTATATCACCCTTATAAGCTCGATAAGTAAGATTTTGCCCTGAAGTATCTTCCATAATATGTATATAGTAGGAAAACAGTTCAAATACCCTTACAGAGGACGAGGAAGAAAGCGAAAATAGGTATTCTGGTATGCATCTTTTTTTTCAGGTAGCTGATGAAGCCGTGGCCGAAACCTGAGCTGACTGTCATACAGCATCAGACGTTCGTTTAATTGTGCAGCAAGCAGACCATCACCTACCTTAGTGACTGATCGCTGAAAGTATGAAAATTCAATAAATAAATAATTGTACCTAATAGCAGTGCCAAAATCTAAAATTTAGATAGTAATTGAGGATCGGTGTATTGTTAATGCTTGATATCGAGCTCGCTATGACCAGACTAGAGAGAGAGAGAGTACGTTATAAATTGTAGACCTAATGTCCTCAGAAACATATTTGTTGCATCATGAAATAAACTTTATCAGTGTAGATTTTTTTCTGAAAACTTATTTGATTCACCTTTCTTTTAGAATTATTAACTATAAGTGCTTGACCGCAATCCCGCCCGATGGTGAGCAGTGATGCAATCGTTGATGGTAAAGCGCGCTAATTTATTAAGAGCCCATGTACTCAAAAAGACTGAGTGAATAGGAAAGAAAACGGCGGTTGAGCGAGGTGATACAATGTTAAACCCGACCAACAATGCTGGGCCAGAGGGAGACTGATCTTTAGAGCCTCCACGATCAAAGTTCCGATATAACACCTTTTGGCGCAACGGCACACATCGCAACACAACTGCTCAGACCCGTCCTCCGTACGGTTTCACCAGACATCATACCGGACCACGCCGAATCCCTTGGCGGCAAGACTTTCTCTGGTGGGTGGTAACTTCTGTCGGCAGACGATGTTATGGCCACGTCTATCTTACAATCTCGGCTATAATGACAAAATACTATAAAGCGAAATAAAACAGTACCTGTTCACCATTCTGCAACAATGTTGAATAAGCTTCTTCTCGGAAACTCTGTGTTCTCCATCATTGACATGGCCAATGTAAACAATATAAATAATGAGTTGGACTCCCTTGAAGTCACTAACTCGCTTGTGTGTAATCCAGAGGACTGTCATAAATATATTTACCAAAGTAATCAATCAATTAAATTATTACATATCAACATTCGCAGTATAAATAAAAATTTTAACCAACTCCGCATATTGTTATCAATGACAAACATATATTTTGACATTATAATACTTACGGAATGTTGGCTACGTAAGGTAAATAACCTACCGACTTTGAACGGTTATACGGCTCATCACACGATAAACTTACTAAACCAAAACGATGGGATCGTCATCTACTCCCGCACAACACTAAGTTGCAAAGTAACAGAGCCACATTTCAGGGATGCTAGCTGTTTAATCTGTCAAATAGGTAGTAATATTAATATTGTGGCTACATATCGCTCCCCCTCCTTAAGAACAAAAGAGAACTTTGGCAACTTTATAAATAGCCTCGACGTCATTTACCGTGAGCTACCAACAGGTAGTGTTTTCCTTGTAGGTGATATAAATATTGATATAGGGCCTAATAGTTCAGACCCACTACGAGAAGAATATCTAACATTCAACGCTACACATGGTTTATTCCCCGCACACACTTCTCCTACGAGACTTGACTCTTGCCTAGACCACATTCTCACAAATTCGACAACACCCTTTCTAACACTAATTCTAGAATCACACATCACGGATCATAAGCCAATAGTGATTAACATCCAAAAAAATCTCCAAATCGAGAAACAATCAGTAACAAAAACCTTCACAGATATCCCTAAAGTTAAAGCAGATCTAGGACAAAAAGATTTCACCACCGTGCTGGCTACAGAGGACGCCAATTTGGCTACGAATATGTTTTTATCAATGCTCTCTCACACAATTACTACACATAGTAATACAACTAAAATCACCCAGAAAAACCGTATTCTGAAACCGTGGATGACACCCGGTCTAATTAGATGTATCAGGAATAGAGATAAGCTACACATAAAATCTAAAAAATCCCCACTTAACATGATTCTCAAAACTACCTACACTAGGTATCGTAACTATTGCAATCGTCTATTGCGTAATCTAAGAATAGCCTACGAAAAATCCCAATTGGAGAAAGCCGGTAAAGACCCAAAAGCCTTATGGCAAGCTATAAAAACAATAACAAATACTCGGAAATGCAAAATCAGTCCAGGCAAGCTATTACAATCCAAAAATAACCCAAAGGCATCTGCTAACTTTGTCTGCAAATTTTTCACAGACGTTGGTAAGTCTCTTGCTGATAAGATTCGTGCACAAAGCAATGGAAATATCTCCTACGGACCACCGACCTCCCACACCCTTAAGAGAGGTCCCCCAAATTCCCTGGTCATAGCTGAGGTGACACAAATGGATGTTGAGTCCATCATTTTGCAACTCCGTCCAGACTGTGCTACAGGCTGGGATGGGATCTCATCCCAGATAGTAAGGCAATGTCGGAAGGAGCTGGCACCCTCCATCGCTCACATATGTAACCGATCTATAGCGACAGGTGTCTTCCCGGATGCGTTCAAAACTGGAATCATCCACCCTATTTTCAAGAACGGGGATGCAGACTGTGTCAACAATTATCGCCCCATAACAGTGCTTTCTACCATATCAAAAATATTAGAGAAAGTACTTAACCACTCTCTAAAGAAATTTCTGGATAAAAATCACATTCTAGCGGATAATCAGTATGGTTTTCGATCAGGTCTCTCCACTGAGGACGCAGTAATGGATTTGAGTAATCTTGTGGTTAAGACACTGGACGACAAAAATAATTGCTTATGCGTCTTCCTTGACCTATCTAAGGCATTTGACACAGTCTCCATCCCCATATTACTAACCAAGCTTGAGACGATGGGGATCCGTGGCATAAGCTACAAAATTTTTGAAGACTACCTCACAAACAGGAAACAACGCGTTATAATTGGGGATTGCGTGAGTGGTGAGGAGACTGTCTCTTACGGCGTTCCACAAGGGAGTGTCTTGGCTCCCACCCTCTTCCAGCTTTATATCAACGACCTGTGCACAATGTCCTTACCTTACACTAGCATTTTCACGTATGCTGATGACACCGCCATATTTGTTTGGGGTCCAAACTGGCACACAGTTAAAGAAAGAGCAGAATTCGCACTATCCAAGGTGAATAACTGGTTGACTCATAACCTTCTCACGCTAAATCTCTCCAAAACGCAATATGTCCCCTTCTCCATCAACAAAACTAAGGCTCCACCGCGAAGCTTTTCTTTGCAAGCCCACACTTGTATCACATCGACCAATTGCAATTGCCAAGAAATTACTCGCACGGAATCAGTTAAATATTTAGGAGTTCATATGGATAGTGGCTTGCGGTGGGACAAACATATAAGCACAGTCAATTCCAGAGTAAGACGACTCATGCATGTATTTAAAACACTTAGAGACAGTGCAACCCTAGAACAACTCAAACTTGTATACATTGCCATTTGCCAATCTATTGTGCAATATTGCATCACTGTATGGGGAGGGGCAGCAAAAACGCATCTGCTGAGCTTAGAAAGAGCACAAAGAGCAGTGTTGAAAGTGATGACAAGGAAACCATACCGACATCCAACATCTCAGCTCTATTCAGAATGCAAGGTCCTTACAGTTCGCCAACTCTTTGTGCTCAGAGCCGTAATCAGGAAGCATCGAAGCGTGCCTTTGCCCAATCCCAACAGACGCAGCAAAATGCCCGTATGCCCTCAACAACCATGCAAAACCGCCTTTGCAAGGAGACAGTACAAGGCTTTAAGTTGCAAGCTATACAACACACTTCACAAGCAATTCAACATTACTTCTCTTAGCAGACATGAACTCAAAAGTAAAGTTTCCAAATGGCTTCAATTGCTCGACTATCAGAAGACGGAACATTTACTGGCATAATAAAAAACACTTACACTTATATTGTAACCCCCACACTCACCCATACTATACAAAAACACATCCTCACACCACACACACAATGATGATTCTATTTAGAGGAACTGTAAACAATCTACGGTAGCAATTTATTGTAATAGCCGGCAGTACTTAAGGAGGTCATCGAGTTCAGGGCCAGCACTTGATCACTGAAACACGTTCCGTATTTATCTACGTAGACAAAATATTTAAACAATTTGTACGAACAAGTGCGTCATAAAATACGATTAGCTCTCGTAGCACATTATGCTAATTAGTATCGTAGTAGAAACAGTACCTACTCAAGGCCGTTCTATATTATAGACGGATTTTTACGAATTATTTAGAAATGACATTAACGATTTTTAAACACAACAAATCTTAGAACATTGGTCAGTGTAATAGCTGAGACAGGTTACGAACTTGTTGTACCTCTGAATACTGATTACATTATGTTTACAACACTTGAAAATTCGCTTAGATTCGCATACCACACTCAACAACATAAAACACACACGTTCCCAGACAGATCCTTAAACTCTCAGTATATCCACACGGTCATTTTAGTTTTTAAATACGATTTTGGTATTTGTTTTTTAATTTGTTAATCACAATATTATAATATGTAGGTATATTCTTTTGCATATCAAATTACCAGCTCCTAGTAGATTCCTAATTTCCTACGTCACAAGTAATTCTTAGTTTAAGAATTTTTGTCCTCCTTAAATTATTGTGAAGTTAAACTAGATATTAAGCATTATTGTAAGGACTTACATCAGCAAAGTCTTATTATAGACTAATGATTGAGTGGCATCAAACAAAGTGTTTGATTGATGGAACCCTGACAACTAATAAGACTGAGAATTTCTAGATAAAACTGAGAATGTGACGTGCGGCATGTCTGGGAATCTCTACTTGTTAAGACTTGGAATATGATTCATTTTGTTTATCTCAAAGTCAAGGGTATAATGGCCATATTTATATACTTATTTATAGCATTATATTTAATAGGGGCTACTGTTATTCAGCTGCAACCGGTAAGGCTGGAAGCCGACCCTAATTTAGTTGGAAAATAAGCGAGACAGATGATGATGATGAGTGCTTTTTTATGATGAGTAATTTTCTCGGTGGTAGCCGGCAGAAGTTACCACCCACCGGACAAAGCCTTGCCGCCAAGCGATTCGTCGTATTCCGGCATGATATCTGGTCAAACCGTGCGGAGGACGTGTCTGAGCAGTTGTGTTGCAATGTGTGCCGGGTACGATGCGCCAAATGTAGTGTCGGGAGTTTGGTCGTGGATTGCCTCCAAATCAATCTCCCTTTAGCGCAGCATTGTAGGTCGTGTTGTTTTGTTTAACATTGCATCACCTTTTTTTTTTCGGTGTGGAAATCCTCATAGGATGTCCGCCGCCCTGGGGTGGGTGACGGGGTCTGTCAGACTTTTACTGACTAAAACCACCCCGGTGTCACTTCTATCACGAGCGCGCGTGGTGCCGCGGAAATCTAAATTCTTCCACGGCCCCACACCCTCGTGCTGGCCCGGTCTGCCCGGGCCTCGTCTCCTGCACGGGTGTTAAACTACCCCATGCATCGCCTCATAGGCGCGCGCCGGCACTATAGAATAGGGCGTCCCACGACTCTGCACTACCGACCATCCTCCGCACTACTGCCGGCAGATTCAGGTCGCCTCCTACTTCATTTGTGAGGACACGGTGCTGCTCCTCCCAAGCTACACACTAGGCGAGCGTGTGCTGCGCCGTGTCCTCCCCGCATTGGACGCAGTGGTGGCACCGAGCGTCCGGCTCCCTGCCTAAGCGACGCAGGTATTTGCCGAAGCACCCGTGCCCAGACAGTACCTGCGTCACCCTGAACGACAGGGAACCGTGCCTTCTCCCGAGCCAGTCGTCGAGTACTGGCCGGATCGCCTCGACGGTAGCGAGGCCGGCGGTAGGGCAACATTGCATCACCTCGCTCAACTGCCGTTTTCCTTCCTATTCACTCAGTTTTTTTTGAGTGAATGGGCTCTTAATAAACTAGCGCGCTTTACCATCAACGATTGCATCACTGCTTACTATCAGGCCGGATTGCGGTCAAGCACTAGTTAATAATTATAAATATATATATATAACTACCTAATAGGGGCGACAGGAAGTGTTTACTATGATTCACGTACTATATTGATTCACATTAATCGTGAGAGGTGCATACCTAAAGGTTTTGAGCGTTTTTTGAGCTTTTCAGTTCGTTTGTAGCAAGGCAATGCAATTAGAAGATTTTTCAGGAACTATTGTCGTTAAGAAGTTAAAAGTAGACTTACTTAGTACCATAATAGTGTTCAGAAATGCGTTTCAAAATAATTTCCAGATCTCGACAAAAAACGTCCAAACAGATGAATGGTTAGTAGGTACTTACCTGATTTATTTGCCTTCAAATCTAGGTTAATAGCTTATCAAGGTCAGAAGTTATGTTTAATTTGCAACGAGCTATCTCCAAAGTCTGTCTGCCTGTCTGTTACATGGCAATTAAAGCCAGTAGCTCACTCACAGATTATTTGCATATATATTGTTTGTGGAATGAATTTAGCTAATAATAAAATTATGCACAGGTTTTAGTGCACGAGCACTTAAGACTCGCGGTTGGCGAGGATTTGAATAAAAGCTAAGTCATAATATTATTCAATTCTTTGTTATATAGCGTCGACAGGCAGCTGATAAAAAATAATAAGGTAAATACGCTGGTCGAAATAGGCCACAGGAAAGTTTCTGTTGACATGTTTTTTCGTTGGTTATATTTCCAGCGCATCCAATCACTATCAGTAATATTGGTCAAAGTTTATTATTTAATATTATGACAGCCTATTAGCGAAATCCTCCATCGACGCAGGAAAAATTATAGTACATATTTATAGTATAATGCACTTCTTTTTCTTTTCGTTTTTTCTTCTCACCAACTCATTCAACCCTTATCCTCCCGTGGGTGTCGTAAGAGGCGACTAAGGGAACTCCCAATAGGTAAGCGGGCAGCAGCGCTTCTTATGCGGAATATCAACTGTGATCCTCAACCCGCCTGCCAAGCGTGGGGATTATGGCAATGCCTCCCAACGGAATGAAAGCCTTGGGGGAGGCCATTGTCTTGCAAGTATAGAGGTCCAGTGGACCTCTATAGACTGAGAAGAAGAAGAAGAAAAGCACTCTTTCAACACTTTCGTTCGGACAGATCAGGAACACTATTTAGAACACTATTACTGAAAA
Organism: Sesamia inferens; assembly: GCA_037179545.1. Classification (NCBI taxonomy): domain Eukaryota; kingdom Metazoa; phylum Arthropoda; class Insecta; order Lepidoptera; family Noctuidae; genus Sesamia; species Sesamia inferens. The sequence continues at coordinate 20,794,552 of CM073931.1, forward strand.
TTTCATCCTATACTGTAGTACAGGACCAAATGCTTAGTAATAGTGTTATGTAATTTGCAGTTTTATTTATTTTCTCTCACAAATTTCGAACCATTTGATATTTAAAACACTCGATAATTAGTAATATTTAAAGAGTCCCTCAATTTTGGAATTAACGAGTCGAATGTATACCTACATAAGTATTTACTTACGTACCAGCCGGCTTTCGTTGAGGCAAGCGCCATTGCTGAGCTTGGAGTCCAGGATAAATACGGGTTTTCCATAAGGAATTTGTTAGAATAACAGCTCACTCCACGCTCATTTCACTTAATTTTAAGTTACATAATAGGACTTCTGTTATTCCAATTAATGCTAGGGATTGAAACTATTGACAGCTCATTCTAAGCTTAGTAAATTTACCAGAAAGTTTTTTACAGACTCGATTGGCTGGAGTTCGTACCAAGCTCATGGAACGAAAATTATTCGACGAACGATAGTAGTCTCTTCTTACTACTCTAGTACAGAAGGGTGAGATTAGATTATAATTTGTGTTGACTGTGCATAGTCATGGTTTCTACCACTAATGTCAAATTTATTCATAGAGTAATACTTAATTTAGCGATAAAAGCTGTGGAATTTGCTCCAAGTATCTAATTAATAATTACCTTTTCTTTTTTTCTCTCTTTCAGTGCTCATAAAACAAAACTATAATACAACAGTATAATGCTACAATATTGCCAAGAAAATCCAGATTTTCATCCGATTTTATGCATGATTTTAGCGTTTCATTAATTTTAGCTTTATGTCCAAATATTTCGCAATGCTGCACGACAACAACAAGGAGAGCTATCCATTAATTTTATCGAGACAAGACACATCTGCGTAGGATCTTCGCATTAATTTGAGGAAAGTACTTACATAAACTGGTTTGGGAAATAATTTGCGTTGTTCGTAATATGAGCCTGTTACTAGTATGACGTCATAGGGTTCACGATGCGTAGCATCATCGTCTCACCTTCTTATACTTAATATTAAAGGGTCTAAAGTCTCTGCAATATGTAGGTATTTAAACAAAGTCATTAGGCAATGATTCGATATCGCTTTCGGGTTATGGAGGTCAGACGGCAGTCGTTTTACGGAAAATATCGAAGTTTAGCCAAAATCAGCAGTCAGACTGGCAAAGCGCACCCCAAACTCCAAAGCTGAAAAAAATAGCTTTGATGGCGACTGAGATTAACGCTGAGATGATGTTGATGATTCGGCCTTATATTAGATGTTTATTTTTCAGCTAAGCAGTATTTTGATTGCGTCTTGTAAATAAGGTATTGGCGTTGATTTCCTCGTTCACGATCTAACTTTACTTTAGGTTTAGTACATCTTTTTCTTTCTTTTTCCTTAAGAAAAGGACAGAATATAAACATTAATTTAGTTGTGTCATATTACACAGCACCTGACGTAAATTGATGTCGTAATGTTTTTAATCGCTTTTGTTTGTGGAGTATCTTAATTTGACAGAACTACACTCCTTTTCCTAATGAAACTGAAAGAAGAAGGGAATTGATGACCTTTAATATTTAAGACTTAAAGTAGGTATTAGCAGACAAATTTATAGACGACTAGTTCATGGCATAGACACAATTATTCTACCAATGAAAATTTGAGTGACGTAGAAACAAATAGTAGTAGAAAGAAAGAAACCAAAAAAGTTGAGGAATAAATATTCATAAATAGTATGTAATAATATTCGTGAAAACATATTAAAACTAACTAAAACCTACCTTACAAAAAATTTGCTTTATATTCAACTAAGTATTTTTGTCTTTACATTTTTCTTTAAAAGGATAATAGGTATAATCAATCATTAGGTACTTACCTACTAGCAGTGGATTTGCTTAAAGCTTCAACCGCTGAAATCGGCGAATAGATTAGAATCCTGTGGTGCTGTAACACAAATCAGCAATGCATACCTACATTTCTAAAAAATATGCTGCAGACTATATTAGGAATTTGATATTTGTCGTAAAAATATATTCATTACCTAGCCTTGAAGTTATTTCCAATAACATTTTCTTAGCCGGTTTTAATGAGAGGACACAAATCATTTGATTTTTCACAGGTGTTCTCTCCTTCCACAATTGTGATCTTTAACATTTAAATACATGTTGTCTTATCTCTGTGTCTAAGTACCTAATAGTTTTATACAAATCAATACCTACAATCGTATTATAATAGAAAAACTTATTATACATACAATACTTCCACCGCCATCTACCATTTAGGTATTCCTATGTAGGAAGGCTTTTGTACTTTTCTCAAAGAAAATTTATAGTGAAGTTCATGGTAAAACACAAATTAACTACTAATCCATACTTCCACAATAATATTATAAATGCGAAAGTAACTGTCTGTGTCGCTTTCGCGCTGAAACGGCTTAACGTTTTTCGATGAAATTTGTTACACAGATAGACCTTCACTTGAGTAAGGACATTGATGGCGCGATGAACAGCTAGTATAATATGTATATTAATTAACTGTGCATAACTAAAAAATGTCTGTTACAAATCTCACATAGTGACAGTTTTTTGCGAATGCCCATGAAATTACCCTGTATTCCTTGACATAGTAACATAAAAATAACTTATTTAAAGTGGGCTTGGAAAATGTATGCATAATATATCATTTTAGGTTTGAAATAACGCATCATTAATACAATTTTAACTAAAAGTTTTGTAATGTAAAGATTGGCAGACTAGATACTAATTCAATAGCAAATAGTAGGTACAGAGCAAAACAACAAATGCAACCGATCAATACATCGATACAGGAAGAGGGGAAGTACTTGATGGCAAACGATGGTTATTAGGAAAATTGCTGAGGGTGGTTTATCGATCCTTTCCCAGGAATAACCAACGTACATCTATAATGCGGAATTACCCGAAGCTTTGTTTCGTCGCCAACGAGTCGCGCCGAACGAACTTGTAATTTATTAACACTTAGGTACGTTGATACAAAAAATGATGATAAACAAATATACTGTATGTATATTGTACTTTAGGTTACGATGGATCACGGCCGTACTTCGAACCCGGCAGAGGAACGTAAACACAAGTACATTGTAAACAAAATCAACCAGAAGTGGTTACGCAATGCTCGTAGATTTTGTCCAAGGTCTTGAAATCATACAATTAATTATCTTTTAAGTAGCAGTTATTCTGGCGTGACAGTTATAAGTGGTATGTCAAATTATGTGTGAAGGATTTACTAAGGTCAAGTATATTTTGAAACAAACTCGTAGAGGAAATTGAAACTGAAACTCATATGACATTCAAGATAATTGAAAGAACCATGAAATTCATAGGTTGTATTTCGTAAGCTATCGACTGAAAACATTCATGGAATCAGTTCCCTGTATTCGGTTATCACGACTATAGACTATAGAGAGATATACTTTACTTTCTGGGTATAAAAAGGAGTTTTGTTAATGGTTTTGAATAAGAGTGAGCATGTTCAAGAGAGTGTTAAAGTCGGGGGTTGCGGCTACTGAAGACATTAATCACTAATAGTACCGCAATCCGCAGACAGACTATATAAACCCGGTACCATTACAACGCTGGTACGACGATGTTTTGCAGCTTAATTTAGGTACCCATGTCTCTAATCCGTGTTCATTTTAATGTATTTAGCTATGTTTATATCAGGAATGTTACGGAGCTTAGACTCCGACTCCGTTAAGTCGGAACTTCAGATTATCATCGTACCTTCGGTTCCGATACTTTTAAATCAGAGGTTATTAAAGTATAACATAGCGGCGGCGGCCTGTCGACTGTTATTAGTCGCAATCATTTGACAAAAATGTGTTCGCCGATTAGGGAGCAGGTTTATATATCACGCGAGTAATTCCCTGACTCCTGCTACGTGCACTCTATCGTCAATTATTTTTTCATTTTCAATTTGTTACCACACAACACGTTCATAGGTTATAGACATTTGTTTTGTTTTTTGGCTAGTTTTGAAGTCAACACATTTGATATAATTTGTTTTAAAGCTTTTGTTCAGTTAATGTAATATAGTATGCTACTTTGGGTTTAATTAACTTCATTTAATTTCTTATTGGAAATATGCCAATTTTCTATCCACTGTTTTTTTCTAACACTTCTGATCCTGCCTCCGACTCCGGTTCCGACTCCGGTTCCTACTCCGATAAACCAAATTTAAAAACTCCGACTCCGGTTCCGGTTCCGATATAACTACCTCTGTTACATCCCTAGTTTATATCTGCTTAAACTCTGACAGCGTGTACATTGTGTCACGTGTAAGATTGAAGAACAACACCCACTGACCGATATGTACTTGCAGCCTATTTACTCCAATTCTCTTTCATGAATTACATAGTGTAGATGTACATATATACTTACGTATAATAAGCCTGTATGGTACTCTTCTAACAGAACAAGTTTACAGATACACCGCTTTTTTTCTCGTCTTTTTTATAAATAGCTCATTAGTCATGATTAAATACTAACATGATCAAATGAAATAAATAACTAATTAAGTTTAAATTAAATTGGCATGATTCTGTTTTATCATATTTGTTTATAAAATTTGTTATATCATATTAATTAAGAATTATCTAATAAGGAACCGAAATATATTTTTCTTCCGTAGTTAATAAGCTTTGTTATTGTGTGTTGGTCCTTACATAACGCTTGTTACACTGTACATACTTATCTAATAATATAAAAATAATGGGTACAATTTTCTCTTACTGAACAATCTTAATACGCAAAAGAGCCTATAGGTACTACTTACCTCATTGATCGATGTAAAACCTAATTCCGGTTTACTGACTATATGGGCGTATATTTCCAATAGAGTACATTACTTACTTTGATAGTGATTTTCTTACTAATTACACAGGAAAATCACTAATCACTATCAACCTATTTTGCTCAGACCTGACCCTGCACAGTCTACAAACAGCTACACAAACAAATAAATCAAAGAGTAAGTTCACTTTGGCAAGGAAAAAGATGACCAATTCATTCTGGCGACCGACCTTGCGAAGTGTACACACCTTCGGGGTTGCGCAACCACCCAGGTCAAGGGTGGGAAGGCGGCGGTCTCATTTTTGGCTGCCTTACCTACGCATGCTCAATGCTAATTTTGTCCTTCTGAAATGACCAGAATTGTTGCTGCTTCATTTGCGTTTTTAAAACGCGTCTGTTTTAAGGTACACACAGAAAGGAATGCTTGTTCCAAAAAGCCCGCTAGCTTAAAAATGTGCTATGAAATTCTATGAAACCTAACTATATCTAATTTTTTCATTAGAAATAGAAATAGTTATTTGTTTGAGATCAGTAGTGGCGCAGCGGCAATAGTGCATATTTGTTGTACCTAGTTGTAAGGTCATTGGTTCAAACTCAGTCAGATTATTTAGAAGACAAAAAAGCTTGGGACTGAGCTGCTCGCTCTGTTAAGCATTGTTATTAAGCAATATGCGTAATTATAAGGTAAATTATTGTAAACATTCTCATTTTTAATGTCTGGACTTGAAAAGCGACGATGATCCCTGAGTTTATTTCGGCTATTTTTTTCTCAGAGGTAGTCAGTTAGGAAATGCCGGCTTCATCTAGTTAAAAAAAAACATGACGTGTAAAAGTGATCGGTGATCCTACTTGCATAATAAACGATTTCATTTCAGTCAGGAGCTTTAATTATTTATGTAATTCATTTTTTCCAGGTCAGGCAAGGAACAATGTAACTTTTCTAAGTTATATGTACTTTCTAAGTATATCTTAGACACAAATAACAGATTACAAGGTGAAGGAAAACATTCAGACTTTAAGTCTAAAATCGCCAACCCGCATTGAGCAAGCATGGTGACTACGCTCAATCATTCTCTGTATGAGAGGAGACCTTTGCCTAGTAGTAGGACGATAAAAAAAGGTTGATAATGATGATTTTAACACCATTGCTCTCAATGCGGCGAAGGAAAATATCTTGACAAAACCGGCATGGCCTAGAACCAAATAATTCTAAGAGATGTGACATCCACTAACCCACACTGAACCCGCGTGGTTGATTACTGGCGTGGCGCAGCGGTCAACACGCCTGGAGGCCCCGGGTTCGATCCCTGGCCAGGTCATGATGGAAAACGATCTCTTACTGATTGGTCTTTGGTGTTTATCTTTTTTTTAATAATAATTATAAACTAGTGCTTGACTGCAATCCCGCCTGATGATAAGCAATATTGCAATTGTTGTTGGTAAAGCGCGCTAGTTTATTAAGAGCCTATTCACTAAAAAAAACTGAGTGAATAGGAAGGTAGACGGCAGTTGAGCAGGTAATGCAATGTTAAACCCCACAACACGACTAACGATGCTGCGCCAGAGGGAGATTTATCTGGAGACTTGGAGGCCTGTGTCCCAGCAGCAATAGAAACGTTTTAGGTTGATTATGCTTATGTAGGCTATATGGTCGTTGTGGTGATTATATCCAGGTTCACGAACCCTTATGAACACGTTGATACATGTCGAAAATATTAACTAACAAAAGTATAAAAAAGATTAGGTACCTACTATAACCCAGTCCAAAGTCTAAGAGAGCAAAATAACCATAAGTTCGCTTAATTGTTTTACAAAACAGGACGTCACAAAATTATCTATTCAAAATTAATTCTATTTCAACATAAAGATAATATAAATCCGAATTGACGTATTAAATGGACAACAGCCATTGAGTCAATCGCCTCTTATATCATCAAGCCGACGCTTCATTCTGCGAACTTCTAGACTGACATTATAGGGATGGGGACACGTGTACGAGCGGGTGTCAGACTCATAAAAAAATCGTCATTAATGTTGTGTAAGAAATTTGTCCAGACGAGTTTATTGGTTCCGACCGATTTTAAGAATGTGGTCGCGGCGCCAATCTGCTTTTTGAGAGGCCCGACCTTGACCCGTCTGCTCAGAGCCAAACCTGTTATAGCACTAAAAGTAAAAGCTTTCGCCAGCCCATTAACTATATGTTCATACTTCAAATTTACTTTCCATCACACTCACCTATCCATATTTTAACCTGCGTAAAACAATGATTTATATTAGCCTCCGTACCGATTTCGGTCACGGAGGCCAATCAGATACGCAGTAGATATTATTATATTGAGCACGTGTGTGCATAGCCCTGTGAACTCACTGTTTAATGCTTCATCATCATTCATGTGTTTCAACAAAAGTATCTATTGCTACCAAAAATGTCGAGATTTTGATTTTCATGACGTATTCTTTAAATGGCAGGTGGATTATGTATAGAGGTACCTATATAAATACATAGTTAAAAATATTATATTGTACTTGCATTGCGGAACAACGGCTTCAAAAGTCATCATCATCTCCGCGTTTAGTCCCGGTTGCATCCGCGGCTTTCGCGTTTCTTGCTCCATCTCCTCCATTTCGCGCGAATTTTAGCATCCTGTGGTGAGATTGTTGGCACGCATGTCCTCTGTTACAACGCCAAGCCCCCACTTCTTTGGTCTACCCCGCTTGATCCGGCCCGGCGAAGGCGCCATGGCAAGACATTTGTTACCTACGTAACATACAGCAACACGTACTAAGGCTGTTGTGACAACGGCTTCAATAGTATAACAGGACAAAAGTTCAAGGAGTTCTTATTCCCTATTAATGAAACACCATTTTATTTTATCGAATGATTCTAATTGTTGAATAACTTGGTACAGTTGTAGAAGCATGACGTCATCGCGAACGAAAGCTCGTGTTTTTGTATCATTAAGATTATCTGTAGATAGGTTCAGTCGTAGGAACTAATTATAATTGATTTATGTCTTAAAAACACATTTAAAAAGTTATAAATTTAATAATATTATATTTCAAAGAATTAGAAATACGTTTTGAGAAGAAATATTGGAACTTATTGGTACCTGCTTGATCAAATTATAGCTTTTAAATCCTATTTTTCGTAGAAGCTTAATTTCTCATTCTATTCTAGAAAAAATTCCACTGGCATCCTGCATTATGTACTTATAGATAAAGGCCATGCTAATGAGACATTCAACAGTGCAATGGTGTTCAAACCATTATAATACTTACCTTATAAGGCTGAACAAATTGTTATTTGATATAGATCTGTGTTTATTTGAAGCTGTTATAAGTAGGTACTCTACCTAAGATGGACACTGCAAACCTACTGATGGTCAGTAACATCTGAAGAGGAATTGGCTACGAATTGTATTGAGAAGAGAAATAGGGGAATATAGGAAGCAAAAACTCTTTGTTTAAGCTTAAACATAATCAGCATATAATTATTCTCTTACTGTGTTACAGAGAAGTCGTGGTGGCCTAGTGGTTAAAACACCAACCTCTCAAGTATGAGTGCGCGGGTTCGATTCCAGGTCAGGCAAGTACCAATGCAACTTTTCTAAAGTTATATGTACTTTCTAAGTATATCTTAGATACCAATGACTGAAGGTGAAGGAAAACATCTTGAGGAAACCTATACTTTAAGTCTGAAATCCGCATTGCAAGCGTGGTGATTACGCTCAATCCTTCTTTGTATGAGAGGAGACCTGTGCCCAGCAGTGGGACGATAAAAAGGTTGATGAAGATGGGTTACAGGCCTCCTCTATGTGACAGGGAGTGGAGAATCCACCACAGGGAACCAGTGCGGGTTGCTAAATCACTCACCTATTAAGTAATACATAATATATCGGCGCATATCCTCATCATCATCAGATGATGAGGATATGTGATTATATTATATATATGACACGGACCTCCTCCATGGCACGCCAACAAGCTCGATCCTGAGCAGTTCTCTGCCAGCCACTACCAGCCACCTTTTTGATGTCGTCGCTCCATCTCCCCCAAGGGCGTCCTACGCTACGTTTGCCGAGACACGGTCTCCACTTAAGGACTAGTTTACCCCAACGGTACATATACGTTTTTAATATTTTACAGAAACAAGGATTAAAGATTATAAATACATATTTGAAATTAATTGATGAACTAATTTTACGGTGCTTACAGATTCTATACTAGTAATCAAACGCAGTGTCTAACAGGTTCGATGTATTAATATGGAGGCGAAAAAATATCAAGGATATTGAATAAGCTATTTTACTGATGTGCCAATATATAATTATTTAACTAGGTGAGCGACATATTTTTACGAATTTTGGTTTTACACCACGATGTTTTCGTTAACCTTTTTGAGAGCAGTGTCTGAATTCGAAAAGTTAGTACCGTCAGGGCCAGCACTGTTCTATTTGTTTGTTCAAACTAATTCTGAGAACAACAAGCAAATAAAACTCAGGATAAAATACTCGTTTCTGACGTAACCAAGGATGAAGACCTCAGTTTATCTGCGGGGATAAACAACTATGATGAATGCTGTGTTCGAAGAATCTAGACAAACATATTCCTAAACGTAAAAATAATAACAAATGTGTTTACCTTTAACTTATAGTAAACAAATCGACTATATGAGGTGTAGGTAGGTATCTACACATGTTGTGCGAAACGTTTTTAACCGACTTCAAAAAGGAGGAGGTGACTCAATTCGACCGGTATATATGCTTTTTTATGTTTGTTCGCAGATAACTTCGTCGTTTATGAACCGATTTTGATAATTCTTTTTCTGTTGGAAAGAGGACATTTCCAAGGTGTTCCCATGATAAGGACATCAGTGTTTGATGGTGGAAGATCAGAGAAATCAAGGGGAACTTTCAAAAATCGTAGCGGCAACTAGTGCGTTTGTAAGTTTTTTCATTACCTATTTTAGCGTCAGCATCCAGTCTAACCGGATGCAGCTGAACAATACTTTTCACAAATAAAAAGTGTAAAATAAAAACTTTTTTTACAAAAAAAAAAAAACAAACGTCTTCCAAAAAACACTACAAAGTGAAAAATAACTAATTTCGGAAGTTGGTGTCAAAAACTAATATAGGTACAAACACCAAACACCGTGTGTGTGTAGTGTAGTATTTTTTGGAAGTCGGTTGTTATTTTTTTGTAAAAAAAGTTTTTGCAATTTCAATTTGTAAGGAATGAATAGTCACAAGATTATTTACAGGTCAATTATGGGCTGTAGATGACCTAGGTGTAAATAAAGGTTGTCTGTAAAAGATGGCTCTTAGCGATAAGACCGCCCATTGTGTCACCCTTTGTAAAATCTTTATATATATGTTCTATTATCTATATGGTGTACATAAAATAAAGAGTATTCTATTATTCTAGGAGTCTTAGTGTGTTTAAAAAAACAATTGAAACAGATTCTGTGTCTATTACTAACGTACATATAAATGATCATTTTTATGATCACAAGTGCGATTTGCACAACTGTATCCGATTGCTATAGCCATCGATCAGCAACAGTTGCGAATTCATGTACGTGATATATTACTTAAATAAATATTCATTTATTTAGATCAAGGGCATGATTTTTGTGAAATCTGTAATTCCGTACTGACGTCAGCTAAATTCTGTTCTGTTTAAAAATCTTAATCGCATTGACGTCAGGAATTATATTAGTGGCGTGCTTGATTTTTACTTTAGTTAAATATTACGAAAGCGTGCAAAATCAGATGATGTTAGTGACCTTACGCACCGCGACGGTTACGCAAAATTACTCAATGATTGACTTGCCGTTTGACTTTCAATTGTGATCATGTAATTTTCCTATTTTGGGGGCTTTCGGGTTTTCCTATTTTGCGTGGAGAAAGTTATACCTATACCTACCTCGTAGTATTACCTACGCACTTTAATTTTGATCATCGATACTTAGGTTCTGTTTATAAGACATTAAAGCAATTGTTAAGTACCAAAGATATTGTCTTTGTTAAGAACAATGTTTTCTAACAGTTTCTGGACTTAATCATGACACATTTTTTTTTGGACTCATTCGAAGTCCCCAAATTGACAAATAGCTTGGATACAGCAATTCGCCTCAACTATAGTCAATACAAGGATTACTTTATTGGCAAATGCCAGCAGCCCAGAGCTTGGTAAAATCTGCGAGTCATGAATAGGCGTCGTCACTGCGCAAATTATTTCCATCCTATATCCGTTAAAAACGTCTTTGGTGTCCATAATGAAATGAATACTCCTTTTTCAGAATGAATTCAAAAGATTATATCTTTAAGTATGAGTCATATAGGTGCCTATAGGTCCTTATATGTCGCAGCCAATCTTTTGAATTATTGTAACAACATTTAACTAAAACAACAAACTTATTAACTTTTATGTGACCACGTTTTCCCCATATTTAAACTAGTATCGAAACAACTTTATTTTAATAATAATTATTATTTATTATGCTTGACTGGGCGTTTACACCATTACCTTGACTGAAAGTGTCTTCTATACAAACTTCAAAATACTGCTGTGAAAATGCGTGAAAGCCTATAATCAAGGTTGCAATAATAGGAACTTATTTCATTATTGTAATTCAATCAAATAAACTAGTTTCTCAAAGTTGTTTCGAAGACATGAATAAGGCAATAAAACTCCAAAATGAATTGGAATAGCACGCCTATCACTACTTTGCCGCACAAAATTTCTATATTTATTCCCGTTATGGCCACAATTAAAATGTGATTAAGAAAAAATATTCATTAATTTACTTTTTATTTATTTATTTAATCTTTCGCACATGAAATGTACAGAGGCGGACTTAATGCCTTAGGCATTCTCTAGTAGTCAACCACAGGTTTTGTAAAGAAAAAAAAAACAAAAAGCTCTTAACACTATTAAAACAATACTTAAATAAACTATATATACATACATACTATTACCAAAATATATACTTATAACATATACATACAAAACTAAAATTTGGGAGAAAGGTATAGCAATGACTCTACCCTAATTGTTGCGAAAATAACTCTGCAATTTCCGCTTAAATGCAAACCGACTGGTGGCTATCCTGATATCAAGAGTAAGCGCATTCCACAGAAGAATAGATTGAATATGAAATGAAGAATGAACAAAATCAGACGTATGTAAAGGACAAACTAAGAGGAGATTGTTAGAAGAACGCAGATTCTGAGTGTGTGAAGAACATAAATATTGGAAGTGAGTCACAAGATAAGAAGTGAGTCACACTCCTCAGTGGGTGATTTAAGAAGAGAGAAAAGCGTGGTCAAGGCGCGCAAATTTCTTCTCTGACGAATGGGCATCCATTTCAGTTCAGATCTGTAGCTCGACACATGGTCATATTTCTTTAGATTAATTAATATGAACCGGATCCTATTGTTCAGCAATCTATCAAGATTATCCAGCATAGCCGCATTCAGGTCAAAGTAACAAACGTTACCATAGTCGATTTTAGGGAAAATAAAAGTCTGCACAAGCATGGTTTTCGTTTTAACCGGTAAAAAGTTCTTCAGACGATACAGGGAACGCTGGTTATCAAAGTGCTGTTCTTTAATGAAATGTCACTTTTATCATTACCACCACACTATTACCATTAGTTGGAATCATTTTGAAGCTTATTGCTATTCCATTGCCCCCTATGTCCGAGAATATGTCTGCTCGATAATGTAATTAACGCAATGAAAGTTGTTGAACTGTCAAAATGAAACCCATTGCTACTGATAATGTGTTACGCAATTATCTTGCTGTTTTGCTGTCGTTCAGCTGGATGACGTCATCATGACAAAACCAGGGCTGGGGCTCTGTCTTTGCATTATGCTTAGCGTGGATTTGACGAATGTTTGCATGCTTTTTATAATTGCTTACTTACGTACGAGTACTTATGTACGAGTATGTTCCTTATTTATTTCACTCCATTAAACCAACATTGCTAATCAATACTGCACTACATCTTCTATAATAGGTAGTACATAATTCCGCATACAGGTAGTTAAACAACTATTCTACTTGTGATAAAAGCATCAGCAGGACGCAATACGACCCCGGCATTGATATACTAATAAGGAAAACGATGTATTTGTAACTAAGTACTAGATACCATTTGTGTTTGTATTATTTATTGTGTAGTGATGGGAAATATCTAAAAACTACGTATCGATATAAATCATTGAAAATGTTTAATTCTTTATTCGAAGCTTCACAATAAATATATTTTAATACTAACTGTACCTACATAAAAATACAGTAGGTAGTATCCAGTTTTCTACAAAATCACACATTTCATTAAGTATCGATTCTATTTATCGATAAATACTGAATATCGCCCAATCTCTTACATTTAGTAATAAGATCACAACAGTCTAATTATTAATGTTGTTAATGCTAGTAACTAAGTAGGTACATAAATAATAGAATCAATAAATATTCATTCAATCATTAAGATTAGACAGAATTTGCTCCATGTTTTCCTCGTGCAATAATATTTTGTTAAGGAAAATTATTATGTAAGTTAGAGAAATACTTTCTCCTCGACTTGGTCTGTCACCATGGATTCGGTCCATCATTCTGGACCAGTCTGTGCGCTGGAGTCCATGATTATATACCGCTAAGTGTGCTGAAGTGCATGATTCTAGACTACTCCGTGTGTCGAAGTCCATGATTCTAGACCACTACGTGTGCTGAAGTCAATGATTCTGGACCGCTCCATGTGTTGAAGTCCATGATTCTGGGCCACCACGTGTGCTGAAGTCAATTATTCTGGATCGCTCCATATGTTGAAGTCCATGATTATGGACCGCTCCGCGTGCTGAAGGTAATTATTCTGGACCGCTCCGTGTGCTGAAGTCATTGGTTAAAGTTTGCACATCCACGACCTTGCCTTCTTGCATTTGATGTTAACCTACGTCTGACGTTAGGTAAAATCTTCGTATCTGTCCGTTGTTATTTTCCAGCAGGGTTATTGCGTAACAAAAGAATGTATTGCGTTATTTACGTTATTGAGGGACACATTTTTGGAACATGTGTAACGCATTATGGATCAGCAACATTTCGCAATCAAGGTACTGGATTATTGTAATGAAACAACCATAAAAAAGGTTGTTATTTGAAGGATATAATGAGAAAAATGCGTTTTTATGTGTTAACAATAAAATCCTTAGTTGCATATTCCATGCAATACTATGTATCTAGTCTTATTTATCTATCTAGTTTAGCCAAAAGAATCTATAAGTATATGTAGGTATCTACGAGTATATACGCTACACTGTAATTTTATTTGTAAGCACATTTCTTAATTTAATTGAAACATTATTGTTCTAGAATATTCCGCTGGGGTTTTCTCACGATATTTTGAGAGTTATGGTGATGAAAGTATTTAATTTACACAAAGTAGTAGCCCGTCTGGATTATCATTATTAATACTGACCTCTGACCTCCAACTCGTAAGTCCAAGCCGTACCACTGGGCTGTCACTACTCTAAGTTATACTTACCTACTAATTGATAAAAGCATCTTCTTCAAATATATGTAGCATCTGCACAAGTTGCCAGTTGTCACCCGTTCACGTGCACTCACATTTAGGTACATGTGAGTAGCTCTCAATAGATGCACTGCGACTTGATAACAGACCCGTGTATTGTTTATGCATTCGAGCCACAACGCGGCCAATGTCTCGGTCGGTATCATCGGTTTCATTTTCTTCGTATTTATTTATTTATGTAATTTTATTCTCATATCTATAAGATCCCAAGGAACGAACATCCTTACGTGACACACACTCGTATAAAATATATAGAGATGGGGAGACAAAGTATGAATTTAATACCTGTCTTTAATCTGATAGATTGATGTTTTTAGAAGCTCTGAAAAATTCAGATGGCGACTACTTTGGTCGCCATCTTGGATTTCAGAAAACTACACTCATAGTGAAAAATCAGCAAATTTTCATATTCGATAACATGGGTTTTAAATTTGGACCGTAGTTATGACGAAAAATAAGAAAATACTTCCAAACCGCCATCTAGAATTTTCAATTTGACTTCACTATTTGCATTGGCGTTCTTGAAAAACATGATAACTAGATAGTGTTGTTATGAAAGAGGTGGCCACATGGAAGGGTATAACACTTTTTCGTTTATTTCTGCCAGTTTACTTCTACAACAAGGCATACCAAAGAATATCCAATCCAAAAACGCCATTATTTTGCATTACGGTGATTACCATGGCCACCAAAAGACTTATCGATACTTCTCGAAGGTATCGATAAAATTAGTGTAATAAGTGGGTTTAGCTTGTAGAAGCCCTACGACACTTTCCGTCTACCCTAGGCCGAGGCAAGTACCCTACTAAACCTACAACGATCATGTCGAAAGGTGATATCGCCAGCGATTATGCATTCAGGGAAATTACCATAAATAAGCTTGATTATTTATCTCTGATTATATAATAAAAGAAATATCTACGAAAAAAAACCCAATCATTTTGGAATCCCCCGTGAGAAAGTCATAGTAATACTTAATTTTGTTACGTATTTTCCTATTTCCGGTGAGCAGTAAAAAGGGCATATTGTGCATAAAGAGCATATTATGGGCCACATAGGCCCGTAATATGACCGACCGTGATAACTTCTTTCGATATTTTTGTTTTTGCTCAGGGAAAGGCATATCTGTGTTTTATTTCAGCAGTTATTCATTGATAGGTAGATATTACAAAATAAACTTAAGCAGGTATGCATTTTCTCATGGGTGTACATATTCTGAAACTACAGAAACCTCCCCTTGCT
This sequence comes from Sesamia inferens, assembly GCA_037179545.1. Taxonomy (NCBI): domain Eukaryota; kingdom Metazoa; phylum Arthropoda; class Insecta; order Lepidoptera; family Noctuidae; genus Sesamia; species Sesamia inferens. The sequence continues at coordinate 20,810,197 of CM073931.1, forward strand.
TGTTTGGATTAGTAATATTATTACTTTCCGAAATCTTGCCTCGTCCGTAGTAATGAAAATTCGTGCGTTCTTGTTATATTAAATAAATTTTCAGAAAGTGAAATCTTTCATTGGTTTTATTGGCTGTGGGTGTCATAACCTAGATATTCAAATCTAGGCAATCATTTTTATAAAACAAAGAGTGCATTCACATCTGACGTCATCAAAAACATCAATTTAGTCATTTGACAATGCTGAAACTGTAATCATTAAACACTTGCTGTGAATTGGAAGAGGGATCACTATGCACTATTATTTATCTGTTGTTGGGAACGGCTCAGACTCAATATCGGATTGTGTTATCCACATACATACAGTAGTGAAATAATTGAAACAGTTGAACAAACCTCAAAATTCATACTAAAAAAAATCGGTAATTACCGATTTCAACATTACGGTGTGCACAGCTCTATGCGAATAGTAAACATAGCGCAAATGTCAGTTCAATTGATGTGCATTCAGTTGCGCCATTCGATGACGTCAGATCACAAGGATAATAGTATTCACCTTGACCTTAGGCTAATGTCAGCTCGGCGCCTGCGCGTCCGCGCGTGCCCGCACTTATGTAACTATTTGTGATAAGCTCTTGCACAGGAAATGCAGCTTGGATACAGCTTGCATTACGTCATCTTCGCTTATTTTTTATTACATAATGTAGCATTGCGAATGTTATTACTTTAAGCAGCAGTGAACTTGTAGTAGACTTGTGTTTATAATAAAAGTCGCCCTTCGCCATCAATCGTGTAGAAACTCTGGGATGCTTCGGAGAAATGACCTGACATGACATTGACCTTGACCTTTGGCTACTGGTTGCAAGGGCTACGGCTGATAGCCCATGCAACTAGTTACGAACGGGGCAGCAGAACTTACCCTTTATCTATGTTTAGTAGTGATAATTATTTCATTTTTGCCAAAAAGTCATTGAAGCGGTCTTTTCAAGGTTTTTATTCGGTAGAGAACGTTTACGGGCTGATAATCATGAAGCACTTCTCAATGTCAGCGTACGTTTCAGAGGCACAAGACTTTTTATTACTATACCGAGTACCTTTTTCGTATAACTAGATATAAGAGGGCAATTCCGATCATTTAAAAAACATCTACTACGATCCGGACGAAGCGTTTCGCTTCGTCTTTTATACCGCGTACATCGAGGGACTGGAACAATTTGCCAGCGACGGTGGTGTTTCCGTCGGACTACAATTTTATAAGTGTCTTTAAGGCTATAGTGAATATGCTCTTAATTTGCGCGCTTTACCATTAACGATTGCATCAATGCTTACTATCAGGCGGGTTTGCGATCAAGTACTACACACATCAAAAGTGTCTAGGGATCAAGCATTTTTATGCGGATTTCTTGAGATTGAGATGTGGCTTTGTAATAAATTTATGATTTTATAAATTTATATGGATCCTTTTTGGTGTATTTCATAATTTGAATCAGGAACTGTGAATCAAATTCGAGTAAAAGATGAAAATCAGCTGTCAATATTTTCCCTATAAAAACATACAACGCATTGAAGACATTATTAGTGCTACTGTTTCCCTACTACTGATTAAAACCAACGTTATTATGGAGCGGCGACGTCATTTAAGCAGGGAAGAAATGCTCAGAGCCGTGGGAATGATAGAAGCTGGTTCCCGGCAACGTACTGTGGCTTTAGCTCTGAATACAAGTCAGAGTGTTATCAGTCGACTTTGGACACGTTACCGAAGCACTGGTACCGTGGCTGAGCGCCATGGAGGACGGTATCGCTGCACCACACGGAGACAAGACCGATACATTCAAATCTTAACTCGAAGAGCTCCAACAATAACCGCCATGATGTTAGCCATGAGGCTTCATCACTCTTCAGGGAACTTAATTAGCGACCAAACAGTCAGAAACCGCTTGCATGAAGTGAACCTTCATTCCCGAAGACCGCTACGGGTACCACCTATAGCAATGCACAATCGTAGGATTCGATATCAATGGGCTCTTGAACACAGAAACGCCATTGTTCTTCTGCCCAGAAGAACAATGGCGTTTCGTGTGCTTTTCTGATGAGTCTCGTTTTGGTATGAGACCGGATACAAGACGTATACGACACTGGAGAACCCCTGGACGCCAACAGCGATTAAAATCCTGCCAGGAAGTCCATCCTTATAGTGGTGGAACCATCATGGTACGGGCGGGTATTTGGATCGGCGGAAGAACTGAGTTGATTTGGATCAGAGGCAACCTCAACGCTCAAATTTATGCTGAGACGATTGTATCAGACGTCATCGTTCCTCTACAAGTGCAAATCGGTCCCTTATTTCAGTTAATGCATGATAATGCACGACCGCACACCGCAAGAGTTGTAAGACAGACTCTCGCCGCAGCTAACATCAATGTCCTGCCCTGGCCTGCTCAGTCGCCAGACTTGAACCCGATTGAGCATGCATGGGATATGCTACAGAGAAGAGCTCTGCCGAATATGGAGGGTATCCAGTCGCAAGAAGACCTTTTTTTGTTGTTGCAACGAACATGGGCGGCCATTCCACAGCGTGATTTGGATGAACTCATTTTGAGTATGCCAAACCGATGTTCTTGTGTTGTTAGTGTTCGCGGTAGAAACACGGATTATTAATTGTTTAAGTTACCCAATAAAATTTTAGAGAAAACTTAGTTATTTCAGTCTTTTTTTCGAACTTTTGTGTTAGTGGTTCAAATGTCAAATATCCCTGTATTAGGAAAATGGCAAATTTCTTTATTAATGCAAAGGTGACTTGGTTTATCGTTACTGTGACAAACGAAAACACTTTATTTGATGAATCCTTAAAGAAAATTTTAATTAATATCAATCCGGAGAAAAGTTATTGCAAAAATATATGTTGATCCCTACACACTTTTGATGTGTGTAGTTTATTAAGTATTAGTAGCAATTAATAGAATAGAATAGAATACTCTTTATTATTTATACCATATAGATTACAGAACATAAATATAAAGATTTTACAAAGGGTGACACAATGGGCGGTCTTATCGCGGTAATAAGTCGTGGTGGCCTAGTGGTTAAAACATCAGCCTCTCAAGTATGAGTGCGCGGGTTCGATTCCAGGTCAGGCAAGTACCAATGTAACTTTTCTAAAGTTATATGTACTTTCTAAGTATATCTTGGACACCGATGACTGAAGGTGAAGGAAAACATCTAGAGGAAACCTGAACTTTAAGTCTGAAATCGCCAACCTGCATTGAGCAAGCGTGGTGATTACGCTCAATCCTTCTCTGTATGAGAGGAGACCTGTGCCCAGCAGTGGGACGATAAAAAGGTTGATGACGAAATGAAACATCGAGGGACTGGAACAATTAGCAAACGACGAATAGAATACTCTTTATTATGTACACCATATAGATTACAGAACATAAATATAAAGATTTTACAAAGGGTGACACAATGGGCGGTCTTATCGCGGTAATAAGTCGTGGTGGCCTAGTGGTTAAAACATCAGCCTCTCAAGTATGAGTGCGCGGGTTCGATTGCAGGTCAGGCAAGTACCAATGTAACTTTTCTAAAGTTATATGTACTTTCTAAGTATATCTTGGACACCGATGACTGAAGGTGAAGGAAAACATCTAGAGGAAACCTGAACTTTAAGTCTGAAATCGCCAACCCGCATTGAGCAAGCGTGGTGATTACGCTCAATCCTTCTCTGTATGAGAGGAGACCTGTGCCCAACAGTGGGACGTTTAAGAGGTTGATAATGACTAGTTTATTATCATAAACTAGCCGGCGATTTTTGACGGCAGTGGTGCATGACTGTCGCCTTGTGTGTCGCGGGTTCGAAATGCACAGAATAAACATTAGTATGACCTACAATACAAGTAGTTGATCTGGATGTAGCTGTTGGTGTATGTGAATTCAAATGTTTGTAAACGCACCAGCGATACAGGAGAAATTCGTAGTTTAGGGGCAAAGTACTTAAAAAAAAAACGTGTTCTTGTATCTGTGGTGGCATGAGGAACGGGGAGTAAAGTTCACTCATCCTCCATGGAAAAGGGGAGGATCCTCCGACCAGACGGGTGTCATGTCTGGTGGGCCACTTGCCCAATATTTTGAAATTGGCAAGTTGTATGTATGCTAATTGCACGGTAAACTCTGATTGCGAGATTTAGAATTCGTGTGACGTCATTATGACGCGTTGTTTATTTTTGTGGCGTTTGTAGATACTGCTACATATCCAATTATGACCTTGTTGTATGGGAGTACGCTATTGAACTATTGATCTACTGAAATTAAAATAAAACATATTTTTATTTCACATATTTACATATTTCATAAACTCAGTCAATCGCGGGTTAAGGTTATATTAATATTATGTTTGTTGAGCGTAGATAAAAAACTGCCGTCTCATAATTGAGTGGATATGAGGGATTTGATTAACTCGCTGCGTCACGTGGTTTAATCCAAATAAGCTTGGATGTGAGTTTTGGCGGGAAAGTCAAGCTGAGTGTCACGCTAATTTTTTATTGGACTTTTAAAATTATTTATAGTGTTGTTTACTAAATATAAGTGCGTGATTTATGTAGTAAAAAGTGCATTCAGTAAATAATTCATAAAGAACAGTGAAATATTGCAGCATAGTGGCCACATCATGACTTTGTCTCAAACCTCCATCGTAAGACGGGTCACGCGGCCGTCTTTTTCGACATGAAAAATTCATTACGTGACATTGGCTAAATGCACAAACCGTGCGAAGCCATAAAAGAAAGATAGAAAGAAAGTTTGGATGTCGTGTGATTATCGGGATAAAAAGTCAAACCCTTTCAGTAGTTTTTGCGTGAAAGAGTAACAGATATTTATCCATCTGTTCACACAAACTTTCACATTTATAATATTATTAGGATAGGATGTGTACTAACGAATAAATATGCTGTTTTTTTTTTAATAATTATAAACTAGTGCTTGATCGCAATCCCGCCTGATGGTAAGCAGTGATGCAATCGTTGATGGTAAAGCGCGCTAGTTTAATAAGCCCATTCACTCAAAAAACTAAGTGAATAGGAAGGAAGACGGCAGTTGAGCGAGGTGATGCAACCCAAAGGGAGACTGATCTGGAGACCCTTCACGACCATACTCCCGAAACAACAACATATGGCGCATCGTACCCGGCACACATCGCAACTGCTCAGACCCGTCCTCCGTACGGCTTCACCAGACATCATCCCGGAACACGACGAATCGAATCGAATGCTATGGCCTACTACCGAAAAGAGTTTTACTTAGATTTAAGTTTTACTTAGAAAATTCAAGGTAACCATAACACTACCGTAGAAGTCGGTATATAGGATGTACCCAAGGTTTCTCCTCTGTCAGGTCCTGCATTAAATGAGTGTCACGTTTGACTAAATAATCATATCTCGGTGGTAGTTCATAAGAGCGGCCGCAGAAGTTACCACCCACCATACAAAGTCTTGTTGCTAAGCAATTCGTCGTGTTCGGGCATGATGTTTGGTGGACCCGTACGGAGGACAGGTGTGAGCAGTTGTGTTGCGATGTGTGCCGGGTACGATGCGCCAAATGTTGTGTCTATTAGGGAATTAACCTCTTTTTTTTTTTTTTTGACGCTGTGGGAATGCATTTACGCACCATACCCCGAAGGGAGTGTGTGGGACTCACCCAGCCGAAGCCGGGAATACCCACTAAACCCAACAGCGGCACACCGACATCGCCTTAGTGGCGGGGCCATGGGAAATGGCAGAGCCTTTCGACCAATCCCCCGCCGGCGATTCCCGCCAGAAGGCGGGCCCATAGTGGGCCCTCCGTAGGGAGGGGCCCGGCTGGGTACGTCTTCGTGTGCGAGAAGACGCAGCAGCCAAGGGTTTTTTAGCGAGGTGTCCTTCCTCTTAGCCCCACTCGTTTGCCCGGAAGCAAACGGGGCCCCCAGCTCCTCTCAGTGAGGAGACCGGGTTGCCCGACGGTGACCCGGAGTTCGGGTCACGTCAGCCACCTGGAGTGGTGGCCGACCCGCCGCGCGTGACCGCCGAAGCGGTCCCCACTTCTGGTTTTGGTCCGCGCCGGTAAACCGGTAACCCCCATATCTGGGGGCCGTTCCCCTATCCGCCACCTGGGGACGCGTCCGATGGCACACGGAATTAGGGAATTATCCTACAGCAACCTACAGCATAAAGAACACACTTATTGCTTCTTTATGACATAATTACTTGTATATTCTTATCTGGATAATAATTGTAACTGTTTTTGAACTTTTCACATCGCTCAACTGGCGTCTTCCTTCCTATTCACTCAGTTTTTTTGAGTGAATAGGCTATCAATAAACTAGCGCGCTTTACCATCAACAATTACATCACTGCCTACCATCAGGCTGGTTTGCAGTCAAGCATTAGTTTATCATTATAAAATAGGTATATATGTATATTATTTTTGTTGTATTGATCCATTTTATTGTATTGCATTATTTTGTTGTATTATTCTGAAATCGCCAACCCGCATTGAGCAAGCGTGGTGATTACGCTCAATCCTTCTTTGTATGAGAGGAGACCTGTGCCCAGCAGTGGGATGATAAAAAAGGTTGATAATGATGATGATGATCCATTTTTCTCCCCTTATACGCAAACAAATTTGGTAAAATGATCAAAATTTATCTAAGATTCTGTCTCGCCTAGTTTAGATAATATTTTTTTTCCAAAAAGTTACTTTTTAATATCAATTGAATGGGAACCGCTTGTGTATAATAATTCAGTCTTTTTTAAAAAAAAATCCTTGACATCACTATAGAAATAATAATGGAATCAGAAAAGAAATAAAATGTTATTGTTCTACCGTCAGTCTAAGAATTAGATAATTAAGATATTTAGGCACGTCAAGAAATTTCACAATTTTATAACCTTGCGCGGGTTATGTATTATCACTATCAATAGCTTATTTATATTTACTTATATATGTAGCCATCCATAAATATTAGAGATACTTCAAGATCAAACTAGCGTTTAATTGTAAACATAATCAGATAATAATTTTAAAATATGTAGGTATGTTGTCTATTTATTCCTCTGTTTAAATCTCCAATGTTTAAAAAATTTTGGTGACCTACTTATATATTTTTATCATTTCTTGATAAAAAAAAGCTAAGTATAAATTTGTCATTCAATAAAGATTGAAAAGTTAAAAGTTAACAAATCTTACAAACATATGTATTAATCTCAACAATCCTGTGATTGGTGTTTAGTTTATTCTGTACTAGCTTTACGAACGCGGCTTCGCCCCCGTGGAATTCGGTTATATCGCGCTTTTTAGATTTACCTCGCGAACATCGATTGGTATATTTTTCCGGGATAAAAAGTACCCTATTATTTAATCCGGACTTCTAACTTTACGTCTGCAAAATTTCAAAGCAATCGGTTTAGTAGTTACGGCGTGAAAGCGGAACTAACAAACAAACAACACTTTCCGATTTAAGTATTCAAAAAATACTTAGTTCTACTTATGTGGTTATTATATAAGTACAGATACGTGTATGTATATGTTATGCAGTTATTGAGCTTGGATTCACACTGACCTCCTTAGTAGTGAAACTGTACCACGGCAGGTCAGTTTTCGTCGTTTACACTCACGCAATTACCAGTAATTTGCATTTGACTGCTGATTATCATAATATTAACTAGCTTTCCGCTCGCGGCTTCGCCCGCTTTTTAGATCTCCTTCGGGAATATTTACCCCCTCTTATCTTAAAGAACGTTTCAAGTTCCTTCATGACACACATAATAGATATCCGAGGTCATCGGAAAGCCTGATATTAGACATGCCGATGCATTCCACTAGTTTTTACGATAAATCCTTTACTGTACAAGCAGTTCGGCTATGGAATGACTTGCCTGTGTCTGTAAGGCGTGCTCAAACTCTGTCCACTTTTAAAACCATGGTAAAAAAAGCATTTCCTCTCTCTTTAAACATGTCATTATTTTTTATTTGCTTTTGTATGATGTTTATTAATTAGATGTATATATTTATTAGACTAGTATGATACACTTAACGTGCATATTTATTATATAAACTATGTAAATAGGACACTGTAGACTACCTACATTATTTCTCTCTCCTTCCCCTTAGTATTCCATCCAAAGGTTGTCTGTAAAAGATCACTCTTAGCGATAAGACCGCCAATTGTGTCACCCTTTGTAAAATCTTTATATTTATGTCTTTGTAATCTACAGTATGTTAAGAAAACCCTGTCCGACCCGTGAAGGTGTTGTTAGGTATCGATAACTGATTCTACTAATGGATACAAAACCGAGCTAAACTTAAAAAAAAGAACCCCTAAAAAAATAAATATTATTTCGCACAAAGAGGTAACTTAATAAATGTGCGATAAGCACCCTTCCGCGGGCTGCGGGCGGTAGGTCACACGGCACGTGGTCGCATCGCTATTCGCTCATAATAATACCAGTGTTATCACTTTTTTAAAAATTACCAAATTTCGGGGAAGTTGGAATTAATTCGCGGGAAAAAAAGATTATTTCAAAATTCATCTAACCTAACCTTTATTATCCTTATGGGTCGGACAGGGTTTTCTTAACATACTGTATATGGTGTACATAATAAAGAGTATTCTATTCCATTCCGTTCTATGATTTTTTTTTTTCAATAAACGGTAGCCTATGTTCTTTGTCAGGGTCTAAAGATTGTCTGTGCCAAATTTCATCAAAATCGGTCGAGAGGTTTAAGCGGGAAAGCGTAAAAGACAGACAGACAGACAGGGTTACTTTCTCATTTATAATATTAGTATGGATTAATAAATAAGTTTATACTACAGACACTTAGAAGGTACCATTTCAAACTATTATGATTTGATGACAAATGAGGGTAATTGTTAAACATCACAAAAAGTTTGGATTTTGTGAGTTATGTTACGATTATTAACAAATAATATCAAGATAAAAAATTAGATGATTTAAATTTGTTTATTAGGTATATACGTATTAATATATTTTAGTATTATGTATTTATTTAAGTATACTTATGTAATTATTTTTAGATTTCATATGTAGGTATAATTAATATTATATTATTACTTTTAGATCAAACACATTCATGTTTTTCTCTTATTGTTCTTACACGCCATATTGACAACAATATTGTCTACATTTCTGTTTTACTTCTTTAGCAAGTCTGCTGGAAGAAACTTCTTAAAAAATAAGCAGCACCATTGTACTCGGATCTTAATTTTGTTATATCCTTATGTATTTTAGTGTACATAGACAATAACATAACTAATATCATCAAAAATGTAAATTTAAAAAAACACATTTAAAAAATGGTCTATGGGTGTGGAAAGTAGGTTAGTGAATGAGTGCATACTTTGAATGGAAAAATAATGTATATTGTTTTCTGTAAATGTAATTATGATAATAATGTATCATGGTCTATAATTTGAAACACAGTTTCTGTCCCCAGACTTGTAATTGGTTTCAGTGCGTTGGCAAAGACACCTTTAACAAAACGCAAGTTACAAATTCCAGTAATAGGCATTGCGAGGGTGTCGACCGCCAGTTTTAGTAAAACGGAGGTAATTTTATCCAACCAATTCAATTAGAAGATTTTAAATTCGTTTACATTTAGTACTCTTAAAACTTCTCTTAACTCTTTTTCTTCTTCATCCGGTGATTGTAATTTGTAGGACGAAAGACTTCATTGAGGAATAGTTTGAGTTTGATGTTCTGGCTAGTTCAATGTCATTCTTTTGTGTTCTTCTTTGGATACTTTGAGCCAGTTGACTACCCACATTTGAAAAATATTGATTTATGTATTTTATATTATAGACTTTAGTGGATTATTTTTAGTTAAGTGAATTTCGTCATAACTAATAGGCCAAATATTGTAGTTACCTAAGTACCCTTTGATTATAGACCAATATTTATTTAAATTGTTGAGAATAATAGGTTTTATTTTCATCATGTGCCCATCTCGCGGCTGACCACTGACATCACGTATTCCACTCCTTGGACGCTACTCTGTCACAGCCTTACCTCACCGGGCACTACGCCTGACCCCTGGCAAGGTCTAGTTCCTAAGAAACCGCGGCCCTGGCCGTCGCACAGGCAAGTTAAGAAACACGGGTGGGTTTTAGTCAGTAAAAGTCTGACACGCCTTTCCGCTCCGCCCTAACCTGAGAAACCACGTGATGATTTCCCACCCCAACAAAAAAAAGTTTTAGTTCCTCAGTACGCGTGCCAGTAACGAAAACCTTCGTATGTCTTCGTATGAATTGTACGTTTCGAAGTTGGTCTATAAGCCAGAAGCCAAGCATGTGACGCTCCTTGTCTCTTAGCATACAGTCTCGTGTCTTGTGAATGTCTTCGCCTCAGTAATGTACACATCACGATGGGCTCGGTAATAGAGGCGAGACTTCAGAAATGATGAAATATTGACTGATCTCAGAATGACATCAATAATTTGGTAATAAAACAGTACGGGAACTTCCGGATGCTCATTATTTTAATGAAGAACATTTCAATTGTTAAGTCCGAGTTATATTTTCTATCCGTATATTTTTATCTCTGACAGAAACAGATTGCGTGTCAACAAGAATCAGCACTGTAACCTTTATTGTCTTCGACATCTATTTATGCAAATATGAATACTGTGCAATTGTCCCTATAGAGTTTTTAGTTTGCTCGTAAATGTTATTTTTTACAGTAAGTAGACCTTGTTGTGGAAAGAAAATCTATAGTGAACATCAACATCTTGCAGTCAACAAAAATCAACAGTGCAACCTTTATTATACCAAGGAGAATTGGTGCCGATTGTCTTTTTTACAATTTAATGTAATTTTAAGGTTAGCGCATCTTCATTTTTGTATTTTATTAAGAAAAGGATAGAAGAAACTACATGAGTTTAGCCCTATAAAATTAAGATAAGTAATCCATAGGCAGTTTGACGCGATTAAAGCATGGCGACTAAACATACTTACGTCATGGTTGGTGATGACACGTTTGGTGCAAAAAAATTTACATCAGTCGCGGACTAATTTAACAGGACTAAATTAATATGTTATCTTCTATCCTTTTCATAATGAAATAGAAATGAAAAGATGCACCGACTTTAAAATCAGTGTTAAAGGATTTTTAAGGATTTTTAGGAGTAGTCCTTGCTGTAAAAAATATATATTGAACATGCGTTGGTTTTATTTAATACTAGCGGCCGCCAGCGACTTCGTACGCGTGGAGTTAGTTATGCTCCGCTCATATTAGTCGCAGCGTGATGTTATATGGCCTAAAGCCTTCCTAGAATAATGGACTATCCAACGCAAAAAGAATTTTTCAAATCGGACTAGTAGTTTCTGAGATTAGCGCGTTCAAACAAATAAACATACAAACAAACTCTTCAGCTTTATATATTAGTATAAGTAGATAAAATATCTTCTTAACTTCGATACTCCAATAAATAAGCAAAAAAGACGTTATTGATACACCATATTTTTTACATTGCACCATGAAAAATGGGAACCGCGATGGCGGCCATTTGCATAGCATTGGCAAACAACAACCATATTTTTTTCGACATACCTTCCCAAGGAAATAAAAACCACAGTGCCATCAAAGACTCGTAGCTGGAGAAATATACGGCAAATAGAGGACAGGAAAACTTTTTTTTTATACTTTGTGGGTGCAGAGTGGATGATGATGATTTACTTAGTCATCACTAAGTATCACCCAAACGCAGAATTTACCTTAACAGCATATTTGATGGTCAATGTTGTCTGTTTCATTAGTCAATTTTTAATGGTCGTTGGTCTATCAAATTGTGGGCTATCTCCACACTATGCTTGTCGATATCGTGGTCTCCACGAGTAACACCAGTGCAAAAAATATTCAAATTGAGAATAATATTTTTTTGTTTCTCTTGTATTATTATTGCATGTTTTACACAAACGGTCATTTTGTAATAATAACAGGCTCCAACTGTCCAATATCAAGGCCAGTATGAATGGCTGTCAGTCAGCACCGCTGCGCAGGCGCAAGTCCCACGTTACATGATTGTTCATCCCCTTCAACCTTGACGATTAGTTTCGGATGACTGGTTTACACGTGGCGAACTTAAAGGTACGTTCCACAACAAAAATTATATAAAAAAGGATAATATAAATTGGGTTATTTTTCTTCAAAAAGTATTTAATCTTGATGGCACGGTTGGCGCAATGGTTAAGCGATTGATTGTTGCGCTGTGTGTCACGGGTTCGATTCCCACACGGAACAAATATTTTTATGGCCTACAAGTAGTCGTTCCAGGTCTGGTTGTTTATATAAAATAAATAAAATAAAAAGCCTTTTATTTCCCGCCAAATTTTACATTAGGTAGGTTAGGTTAAACTAGGTACTAATTTAAACAAACGGGAGTTTCTACATCTTAAGTCTATTACATTTTTTTTTTTTCAAAATATTTTAGTATAATATTTTTGTATTGATGTTTATGATTAATTTCTATTTTATAATTGCTAGATTAGTGAGCAGGAACCCTTTCTGAGGTGAAGGCTTCCTCCAGAGATTGCCATACGTTTCTGTCTTTCGCGACAGTTGCCCAGTTTCAGACAGTTGTGTTATGTCGTCTATATTGTTTACACAGTATGTTAAGAAAACCCTGTCCGACCCATAAGGATAATAAAGGTTAGGTAAACACATGACCAAATATAATATAAAATTTTACGTAATCATCATAGTACCAATACAAATGAATTTTGAAATAATCTTTTTTTCCCGCGATTTAATTCCAACTTCCCCGAAATTTGGTAAATTTTAAAAAAGTGACAACACCGGTATTATTATGAGCGAATAGCGATGCGACCACGTGCCGCATGCCCTGCCCCCCGCAGCCCGCGGAAGGGTGCTTAACGCACATTTATTAAGTTACCTCTTTTTGCGAAATAATATTTATTTTTTTAGGGGGATTTTTTTAAAAGTTAAGCCCAGTCTTGTATCCATTAGTAGAATCAGTTATCGATACCTAACAATACCTGCACGGATCGGTCAGGGTTTTCTTTACATATTGTATATGTGAGTTTAAACGTTTGTAAACGCACTCATGGTACAGAAGGAATTCCTTGTGTAGGACAACGTATTTTATTTATCTTAAAAAAATATAATGTTTTCTTGGTAATCTGACAAGATATTACTTGCATTAAATTATGTATACTAGATAGTGCGGTTAAGTATATCTATTCTAAAACATTATGTAGTATACTTTCATCACATTGTAAATGTTGTTTAGTACATTGTTAACAAGTACCTACACTACCTACTTATTAACAATGTCTACAAAATACATATGTATAAACTTTATTTTTCATTTCAGATTGGAGGGTATCATAGGGATTAAAAAGTAATGAAATTGAACTTTCAAAATAAGAAAAAAATCATTATCAAATTGATAATGAATTGATGTCCAACAATCTTGAGCTAACTGTTTTCATTTTAGGCAAAACAAGAAGAGATGAAGTAGGTACCACCAAGCTGCGCGGAGTCTTGGCCTTCGGGTCGGCCCCGTGACACTCTCAACACAGGGCCCGACGGTAACCGGGTGGTTTTAGTGGGTATTCCCGGCTTCGGCCGGGCGAGTCCCACACACGCTCGTCGCCTAGCTAGCGACGGGTATGGTGCGTAAAAGCATTTCCAATCGTTAAAAAAAAAAAAAAAAAAAAAAGGTACCACCAAGCTACTTTATTATGTATCTTCTACTTCAGCCTATAGATGTCCACAGCTGGACAAAGGCCTCCTCAAGGCTTTCTACGCTGACCGGTCCTGTGCTGCAAGCGACCTTTACCAGGTCATCGGTCCACCTTGTTGGGGGCCTCCCTACGCTGCGTCTTCCAGTACGTGGCCGCCACTCCAGAACCTTACTGCCCCATCGGCCATTGGTTCTCTGCGTGATCGAATCAGAAATGAGTAGATTCGCAGAAGAATCAAAGGCATCGACATAGCTCTGCGAGTCGCTAAACTTATTCCCTCTTATTCATAAACGCTGCTTAAAGTTAACTCGTGATTAGCGATTATTTAACGATACATTTTTGACCTTTTAACTACACTTAACTTAAGTCATCCTTTATGAATAAACAGCACAATGTTAAAGGGTAAACAGAAAAGGGTATTTAGCTCTGCGAGTCGCTAAACTTATTCCCCCTTATTCATAAACGATGATTAAAGTTAAGTGATGTTAAAAGGTCAAAAATATATGGTTAAAGAATCGCTAATCACTAGTTAACTTTAGGCAGCGTTTATGAATAAGTGGGAATAGGTATGGCAACAAACAATTATATCTAAGTCGGTTAGTCACTAAAACAACGCAGAAACAAAACATGAACTAAATAATTATAACTGAATGAAGACGTAATACAAATATACAGTTATTATCTCATTGCCTACTTCAATATCATTTAGAGTAATGAAACTCCATCTTAAAACCTTGAACTTGTGTAGTGGGGTCAAGCGCCACGTGATTATGAAAAACATTCAATAGGAACCCTTCCAACCTTTGAATTTATTTAAATTTACGAGGTCAACATAATAAAAGGGACAACCAGTTATATCAAAATAGGTATTATTATATTATATAATCTATAGAATGTTTTATAGGCACATAAAACGACGGAGGGACACCCCTGATGGTACCTTAAGCGAGTAACATAAACACTAGAATTGAATGCTGAAGCCTACAATGGTCCTCGGTTATGCAAATCGCAGAGTTATACAATCCATTCACGGCGAATTTGAATAGGGACTAAACGATAAATTCTTTTCTTTTTTTTTAGTTTAGGGCCTTTTGAATTTGGAAGTAACGACCACTTTAAATCGAACTAGGGTTACAACCACACAATGTGAATTTTGGGGACAGATGTCTGAAAGGAGCTTAGCAATAACCTTTATTGAACAAATTAAAAGGCAAGTCCAGAATGAGGTAGGTATATGAATTTGATAGATTCATACAATTATGATTGAGTAGGTAAGTAGAATAATAGGGTAGTTGACTAAAAAAAACTAATTCCGTCAGTCAGATTTCCAAAAAATAAGAGACATGTTCTTTGGACACAGAGTTCTTTTTTCATATAAACAAAAAATTAAGACGACACAGTGCGTTGAAAACTCGTATGTGACGTCACTGCGCGCTACACTTTTTAGCGAGCAGTGACGTCACCAACCACCACTCCTGATATTTGATGGCTTTTATATTTGTCAATTTTTAGTGATTTGATAAAACAAAATATACGTATCCAATATTTTTTCTGTAATTTGAATGACGGACTAAATAGAATCAATTTTTTTTACCCAGGAAACTTCCCTATCATGCTTTCACAAAATCAAACAAAGAATTATATTAATAGCATTTATAATTTATTATTCAATTTTATATTTATTTCAATTATTCATACATATTTATTCATAAAATGACAAAATACAACTAAAATAGCCAAATACAATTAAACATCTATAATTTTAAAATTTAAACAACAATTATTGAAATAAAGACTACTTACATAATATACATCTATGTCATACATATTTCTGTATATAGGTACATAATATTCTCTATTTATAAGAAATTATAATCCTTTATTTATCATGGTATTTATGCTTTCACAAAATCAAAGAAAGAATTATATTAATAGCATTTATAATTTATTATTCAATTTTATTTCAATTATATTGCAAAATACAAATAAAATAGCAAGATACAATTAAAAATTTGTAATTTAAATTATTAAAATGAAAGACTATATACATAATATACATCAATGTTATACCTACATATTTCACGTATTATATATGTATTTGTATTTGTAACAATACATATATTGATATTATCTATTTCTAAGAAATTTTAATCATTTATTTGTCAGAATACACTTCGTATTTAAATATTTGGAAATACAAGTTACACCCAGAGATGAACCACTTTCATCTCGCTAGTCTATCGGTAGACGGGACAGACACTGAATTAATATGTAATAATAGAAAATAAATAATACAAATATACATTATTTGTGGTCTAAATATTATGGCAAAAATTACCTACAATTTTGAATATAAATAATATACAGCGACGTTATACATAGTCATAGTCATAACTTTATATCAAACTATAAATGCACAAGCTCATCAGAAACATATAACTGGAAGACAATTATACAGATATTATACATATATCTACTAGGTTCGCAAGTAGCTACCTACTCGATTAATCACGTCGAGCCGATTAATCGAATACGTGCTCCTCCTCAGAGCAAAAAGATACTAGCAACTCATAAAGAACAACAATGTTTCTCATATGCACTAGATGACCCCAGCCCGCGGATACCTACATTTATAAACAATACTTTTATCGAATCGAATTAAATGACTTCGCATGATTAATCATATACAATCCTCAGTGTAGTTTTATGAAATTATGTTCGACACGCACCCAAGTCATTTTTGACGTCGATCTCATTCGCCTATACATTCTTTGTTCACATAATAATCATAATAATTTATTTGTCAGAATATATTTCGTATTTAAATATTTAAAAGTATCACAAATAATGAACAATAGACAATAACTAAAAGATAATAATACAATTACATATTTTATCCTAAAATATTTGAAAATGCACATTACATGTGCATATTACTTATCTTCTATGGTCTGTATACATTATTAGTCTTTTGATGGTTTGTTCGTCATCTAATCGAAATTAATTAAAACAAACAAATAATATTGTTACAAAGAAAAGACCCAAATAGTTTGCTACCGACTTCTTTTTGAAGGAGTTAATTAAAGTAATCACTTAGATACAACATTACACTCTAACATATATCAAACGTTTCATTAATGCTATAATTAATAAGCTACTAAATTGTACAATAGTACACACAGCCTTTGTATACCACGTTTGCGATTAAACAATAGTACTGCTAAACATATCAAAAGTACGGTACCTACCTAGGAAGTGTAGCGGAGAAAGTTTGTACGGCTTTCAATAATGATACAAGATGTTTGTAAAGAACAAACTTAATAGGCGGATATAAATGGTTTCCTAAAGCTAATATTTCTTCTAATGTCAACAGCGATACTCATTAAACAGCAAACATCTCAATCTAAAGGCGGACAACAATTGTAAAACTAGACTATAGTAAAAATATAACAAATGCTAGTAGTAGCAACAAAGTAAAAACAAAATATGACTACACCCAAAAAAACAAAATCAAACTTAACAATGGGTTAACAATATTAAAATTAAAGCTAAACTAGTAAAGTTATAGGTACCAAGGTAGCGCAAATAAACCTAAAGTGTCGTTCCAGAAACCAGGAGTCGAAAACCAATTTATCATATAAATAATGACTGTTGACTGTTGAATTACGTTTTCAACTTGGTGAAACATAAATAAAAGGGATTTGGAGCATGAGTTGCTCCCAAAACTCCTTCTAGAGAAGGGATCTTTTCTCCTATTGGCATATTAAAATTAAAATGATTACTTATATTTGACAAAAACAAAAATAGTTCCTGTCTTGCCAAAATATTCCCAACACACTTCCTTTGCCCAGTACCGAATGACATAAAGTTATCATTTATAGTAAATTTACCATCTCGGATAAATCGTTCTGGTTTGAAACGTTCTGGTTCTGGGTAGATTTCTGGGTCCATGTTCATCTTGTTGATCAATGGTATGATGTGAGTACCACTTGGGACAGTGTACTTTCCAATTTTCCAATCCCTGTAAAAGAAAAAAGTATTAAATTAATCTTTTTGAGACTTGATATTAGAGTCCTGGGGTCTCTAGTGTATAATATCGTCAAACTACTCGTATTGGTAGACTGTTCAAAGTGACTAGAGGGCTAGATTATATTTTGGCCAGGATAAGCATTGTCATACAACGTGGCAGTGCTGCCAGTCCTTAACTAGGCATTGTTCCTGAAGACGATGCGGGCGAATTTTATGCTGCCATTTGATCTTCTTCTTTTTTATATACCTACTTGTATATAATTATATAATTATTACTATTTTATGACTCTTAGCTTTTAAAATATGCAGGTTTAATTAACCATTGTTCTTTCCACGCTCAATTTCTCTTTAAGATCATCTTAATATTTTTTAGGAGCGTAAGTCCTGGCAAAAATATTTGCAATTTAGATTACAAACTATTTTTAATCTCACTTAATTTAAATTCTAAATCAAATTGGGATGCATCCAAAAACTTAGCAAGTTTGAAAATTTGTGAGTTTGAATGTAGGTAGTCAGAAAAAAAAACTAGATACTAATTCATTTCTGAAAACGGTTTAAAAGTGGTATTTTTAGGATAATGTTGAATTATATAACACTACGTTTAAGATCACGTAAATTAAATAAAATGATATTTTATTTAAATAATAATAAAAAATTAACTTACGCTGTATTAACATGTGTAGTTCCCAAAGGTACGATGGACGCCACCCTCATAGCCTCAAACAACACAGCCTCAATATAAGGCAATTGCAGGCGATGGGCCATGGTCACTAATTCACCTGGAGCTACCACCTTTCTCAACTCAGTCCGCAACTTATCAGCAACGTCTGGGTTCTTCAACAACATGACAAAAGTCCAGAGCAGTGTTGTCATTGAGGTTTCGAGGCCGGCCGAGAAAAGGTCGTTCATGACTTGCACTATTTGATCCTCTGAAAATGTTGGTTGTATTATAATTTATTTTATTTATAGAAATAGGAATACACGAAGAAATAAAGGGTTTTTATATAACTAATATAATAATATAAAAGAAATCACTGCACTACTATATGTAACTACCCTGTAGATATGCATAGTCGTCCAATGTTAGGTTTTTTGGAGTACCCACGAACCTGAAGAATTTCTTATAAGTACTAATTTAGATAGTAATACATCGAATACGTGAGTTTTCTTTTTTATACTGCATGTTTGTCCTACTCTCGAAATTAACTTGGCCGATTGAAAAAATTATTTTGACCATTGTTTTCACGGATCAACTACTTTCTGACAGGGCCGTATCCTAGTCGACCAATTTAATAAGTTCCCTCAGGACCGGTCGATGTTACGACCATTAACGGCAGGCCTATCTCTAGCAGTGGACATTTTTGAGTGGAAATGAAGATAAGAAGAAGCTTAATGTTCCAGTGGTGCCGAAGGAAGACATCTTAAACAAACCTGGACTTTAAGGTTGAAATCGCCAACCCGCATTGAGCAAGCGTGGTGATTACGCTCAATCCTTCTCTGTATGAGAAGAGATCTGTGCTCAACAGTAGGACGATAAAAAGGTTGATGATGATGGTGCCGCATTTTATGAAAAAGTCTAATATGTTGGCTTTGGCCTCTCGTACAAAAGTCAGTGAACCCAGGTAATTATAAATGTTTGATTTACCTTGTTTCACGTCAGGGAATATAGTCTTCTTATCGTTCTTGTCCATCGACTTTTCCTCTTCAATTTGGTCTAGATAGTAGTCCAGCAGATCCGCTGGTTCTTTGCGGTCCATTGAGCTAGCCCGTTGTTTAACACGCTCGCGTATATGGTCGCGGTGAAACTTGCTAATGTCCACCAAATTTCTTTTGATTTCGTTGAGTACTGCCTTTTTACCAGGAAGTCTCTGAAAAAGATATTCAGTATACAATTTAATTAATTGTTCAATTTGAGTAAATGCGTTAACTAACATGGTTTGAGGGTTTGAAAGTGACGATAGCACCGATTAGGTGGTGGCGTTTTATCTAGTATTTACGCATAGTCTTAATATTTTTGCAGATTACTCACATCAAGAAAAAGGAACAAAAAGAACACCTTGTAAGAACTATTCAAGGTCCATAAAGAAATAGCCTGCTATATTTCTCGTATGCAGTTTACTTTATCCTCAACGGGTTATCAGAATTTCAGACACCTACATACGGCTATAATTAATCCTGAGAGTCAAATTGATTGGGCTTAAAATCGAGATAAAATATGGACATTGGATACGGAACAGTAAATGGTATGGTACATTTTTCCTTAAGTTTAATAGAGAAAAGGGTTGTAAGAATCGAGACATTTTATTTTATCATCGACAATCGCTCATAGTAATATTAATAAAACTAGCATAGTAGGTACTTATACCTTTGTTAAGACAAAAGCATGTTATTGAGTGAACTTTACGTAGGCATCACAAAAACATTTACGTCATAAGCTTAGACTAATCTTAGAATTGCATGTGACATTGGAGAATCCACTGGTACAGGCGTTGAACCCGCAACCTTGACCATTACCAGTGAGTTTGTGAACCTCTGGGCTCTATGAACATTAAGCTCAACAAAGCGTGATGACCATGTACTGGCGAAACTATAATTATTTTTAATCAAATAAATTAGTTCCGTCACTATAAGTAGCTACCATTTAGAAAATATATTCCATAAAAAGGCATGCAAACAGCATTAAATTAAGGATTGTTACCCGATTTCTTAGAAATCACAGAGACATTTCAAAGTCCGTCAGCTATGCAGGTAGTCCGGCGGTATTTCCGTCGGACTACAATTTAAGTGTCTTCAAGACTAGAGTGAATAGGCTCGTAATAAACTAGCGCGCTTTACCATCAACGATTGCATCAGTGCTTACCATCAGGCGGGATTGCGGTCAAGCACTAGTCTATAATTTATGAAAAAAAAAGCTCAAATTACCAGGTAGCATCTCACGTGTTCTCCAATAAGCACCATACCAAACAGCCTCATGCCTCTGGAGACCCTCTCGTTGAACTTGGCAAAGTCATTGTCATTGGGTTTGAAGCGGAAACTCATCATCAGCTGACAAATGACGTTGTGGAAATGTCTTCCGAACAAATGTGACGGGCTTATAGGTTGACCATTAGCGTTGTTCAATTCTGTGATCAATTCTTCGATTTCCCTCTGAAAAAATTTAATCTTCAGCATCAAAAAGATTTCTTGTAAATACTAATATGATAGTGCTCAATCATTTAATTGCAAAACTTACAGTGATGTATTTTTCGAAACGGGCGTTAGACCAGAGCTTGACTCCCAGATTCCGGAATTTTTCATGAAGGAACTGACGCTGCCTTTTCCACAGAAATCCTTCACTGGTAATTATTCCTAAAAATCAATGATAATAAATGTAAAATGTCTTACTGAAACGAGTTTTTAGATATTGTGAAAAACGTAACGGGTTTTATGATGCAAGAGAGACAGCTTATTGCTACTAAAATATAAATAAAATAATAAATTACTCTGGTATGATTAAGTAAGCATATTTCTTACCCAATCCTCCCATAAGTTCCATCAACGGAGTATGAGGTCGGCCAGTAGAGTCATTCCTGCTGAAGAACTCCTTCATCAACTTCGTAGAGCCGAGACAGACAATGAGGTTGCTGCCCATTTGGAAGGAGAAAACGTCGCCATATTTTTTGGACATGTTCAGATAGGTGAGGTGGGGAGGTTTGCTGTTCATGAACGGCAGGATGCCTAGGAAAGGGATACCCCATGGTCCTGAAATCAGAAGATTTTGTTAGTAGGGAAATTACGTGTTATTATTTTGCGTTACTGACTTAAATGAAGCCTAGCCTCTAGAAAACGATGTATTTTATTTAAAGATGTGCAATACAATACCCACGGAAATAAAAGAAACGAAAAGCATGGCATTTTAAAAAAACAACTTAAATCGTATATAAGTAAGTCAATAATAAATACTAGCTTCAACAAGGGTACATGAAAATATAAGAAATACGAACAAACAGCGTTTTTACTCTGTTGGTGTTTAGTTGATATTTACCCTCTTTTATTTTAAAGCTACCTTCATCTTATTTTTCATTCTTCATCATTATTTTACTTTTAACGACGTTATTCTAGGCTCGTTAATAATTCAAGTAAATTTAGTTTTTCAGTAAGGGAATTAATGTTAAAGTGTGCTAAATATTAAAACCCCTCGCTTTTTAGAATTAACCCCCTATTCCTAACTGCTATTTCTTTTCTAAAATTATCGATCGAGATAAATTACTACTAACTACGAATGACTAAAGACAGACATAGCACAGAAGATAAAATGTCAGTTTAGACCAGTCAAATTAATGCGCTCCTGACGTAAACTGGCGTATTTTTAGAGGCCATGTTTATAATCGCGTCTAAACTGTCTATGGACTATCTAAATTTGACAGGATTAAACTTAAATGTTATTTTCTATACTTTTCTTAACGAAACGGAAAGAAAAAGATGCACATAAGTTAAAATTAGTTTAGTTTGTAAACAATAGAATCGGCGCCATTATAAAACAAAAATTGGGCACTTACCAGGGGGGAGATTTTTATAATACCTAACATATTTTAATATAAGCCAGAAAAATACGGTAGAATACATAAAAATACGTAAAATATTATTTGATAAATAGCTTATCATAAGAATTAAGAGACAGCAATAAAAGAAACCAGGGAACATTTTTCAAAAATTTAAATTGAAAATAAAATAATAATAATTATATGACAATATTACAACGATTTTAAAAAGCAAAAAAATATTTTAAGAAGTCAGTTGAATTTAAAATGCTATTATGATATTTGATTTTTTGTCTTCCGCAAAACTTGCGTGCTGTCTGAATACTCTTGGGTTTGAATGCTTAATGATCGTAATTCTGTGCGTCGTTTTATATATAGTTCTGTCTGCCATCTTTATCTATTACGTGCTGAACTGATTCGCTGATAAATATTCAAGTCATCAATGAGTACTAGAATATTGTATTATCGTTTACGACACTATGTTTGGTTATCAAATGTAGGTTCGTTGACCTGATTTGTCACCTGTTTGAGCGGACGAAGAACTAACAATAATATAATTATGTAATTTTTTAAATGTATTATCTTTTTAATCGTATAAAAGTACCCACTTCGCGTCAGAAATGAGTGTCATAACTTTCTTCACTACTATCCTAGTGACCTAAAAAACTTTTGCTGCTGAATATTGCTTTTTAACCGACAAGATTTATTGTTAGAGATATTTATACCACCATTGATGCTTAGGGAAATAATATTGATGCATTTTAGATATTATTATTTTTAGAGGAAAATTTTCGATTGGAGGTCCGACAAGTACCAATGTAACTTTTCTAAGTTATATGTACTTTCTAAGTATATCTTGGACACCGATGACTGACTACAAGGTGAAGGAAAACATCTCGAGGAAACCTGGACTTTAAGTCTGAAATCGCCAACCCGCATTGAGCAAACGTGGTGAGCGTAATGCTCAATACCTCTCTGTATGAGAGGAGACCTGTGCCCAGCAGTGGGACGATAAAAAGATTGATGATGAGAGGAAAATGAGCAAATATATAAATTTAGTGTGATTTAGTGAGCTTTGTCTCACATTAGGAATTACTCCTGTTTCGTGAGTGTGTTACAAACATTTAAACTCACATACAGAAACAGCTTGTAGGCTATACAAATATTTGTTCCGTGTAGGAATCGAACCCACGATACTCAGCCACTGCTCCAACCGTGTCATCAAAAATATTATATAAATACACACATCAAAAGTGTCTAGGGATCAACATATATTTTTGCAATAACTTTTCTCCTGATTGATATTAATTAAAATTTTCTTTAAGGATTCATCAAATAAAGTGTTTTCGTTTGTCACAGTAACGATAAACCAAGTCACCTTTGCATTAATAAAGAAATTTGCCATTTTCCTAATAAAGGGATATTTGACATTTGAACCACTAACACAAAAGTTCGAAAAAAAGACTGAAATAACAGTTTTCTCTAAAATTTTATTGGGTAACTTAAACAATTAATAATCCGTGTTTCTACCGCGAACACTAACAACACAAGAACATCGGTTTGGCATACTCAAAATGAGTTCATCCAAATCACGCTGTGGAATGGCCGCCCATGTTCGTTGCAACAACAAAAAAAGGTCTTCTTGCGACTGGATACCCTCCATATTCGGCAGAGCTCTTCTCTGTAGCATATCCCATGCATGCTCAATCGGGTTCAAGTCTGGCGACTGAGCAGGCCAGGGCAGGACATTGATGTTAGCTGCGGCGAGAGTCTGTCTTACAACTCTTGCGGTGTGCGGTCGTGCATTATCATGCATTAACTGAAATAAGGGACCGATTTGCACTTGTAGAGGAACGATGACGTCTGATACAATCGTCTCAGCATAAATTTGAGCGTTGAGGTTGCCTCTGATCCAAATCAACTCAGTTCTTCCGCCGATCCAAATACCCGCCCATACCATGATGGTTCCACCACTATAAGGATGGACTTCCTGGCAGGATTTTAATCGCTGTTGGCGTCCAGGGGTTCTCCAGTGTCGTATACGTCTTGTATCCGGTCACATACCAAAACGAAACTCATCAGAAAAGCACACGAAACGCCATTGTTCTTCTGCCCAATTTCTGTGTTCAAGAGCCCATTGATATCGAATCCTACGATTGTGCATTGCTATAAGTGGTACCCGTAGCGGTCTTCGGGAATGAAGGTTCACTTCATGCAAGCGGTTTCTGACTGTTTGGTCGCTAATTAAGTTCCCTGAAGAGTGATGAAGCCTCACGGCTAACATCATGGCGGTTATTGTTGGAGCTCTTCGAGTTAAGATTTGAATGTATCGGTCTTGTCTCCGTGTGGTGCAGCGATACCGTCCTCCATGGCGCTCAGCCACGGTACCAGTGCTTCGGTAACGTGTCCAAAGTCGACTGATAACACTCTGACTTGTATTCAGAGCTAAAGCCACAGTACGTTGCCGGGAACCAGCTTCTATCATTCCCACGGCTCTGAGCATTTCTTCCCTGCTTAAATGACGTCGCCGCTCCATAATAACGTTGGTTTTAATCAGTAGTAGGGAAACAGTAGCACTAATAATGTCTTCAATGCGTTGTATGTTTTTATAGGGAAAATATTGACAGCTGATTTTCATCTTTTACTCGAATTTGATTCACAGTTCCTGATTCAAATTATGAAATGCACCAAAAAGGATCCATATAAATTTATAAAATCATAAATTTATTACAAAGGCACATCTCAATCTCAAGAAATCCGCATAAAAATGCTTGATCCCTAGACACTTTTGATGTGTGTAGTATGGTAGTCAGTTGTAGTGAAAATCGAAAGTTGTTTTTATACAGAGTTCATTAAACTTGGATGTACCTACTTTTATGAATTTAAATCAAATCATTTACCCTTTTGCACACATGGATAATTTAGTACTGTAATTTGTGGTGTGTGTGTTTTGTATAGTATGTTTCTTTTTAAAAAAATATTTTTAAATTGCTCCATGTTCTGCCGCCACGTGTGAATTTAGTAATGGATAAATAAGCCCATCATCTACACTATAGTAGTTAAATTTTATTTGTTTTCCCAACTGTACATTCTTTATCTGTAGTTAAATTTCAAGGGTATCTGGTGCAAAAATATCAGCCTAAACATTTGCGCGTTTATTTATGGATAACTAACAATAAATGGAGCAAAGAGGTTTACGAGGCGTTTTATAAAATAAAAGTGGTTGCTTTTTATTGGGAAAAAAAGAAATAATCTTTTTTTCATTTTGGAGGGTAGACTTTCTTAGAATGAGCTTATCATTACATTTCAATATGACAATTAGATACTCGATGCAGCAGCACATGATCGAAAGGTATATGTATATTATTATAATACAGTACCGAAAGTTCATTGACCTAGTCCAGTATACAATAATCTTCCGTGATAAACATTTTACATAATGTCGTAACATATCTGTCCTTGGCATTTGACATTTTGCGTATATATCTCGACTTGTGTATTTGTGTTTCCGTGTTTATATTCGGCCTAATACCTACGAGTACATCTAACCTATCTAAATATAAAAACTTTGAAGGCTATCTTCGGTTATTCGTAAATTATGTTAACTAAATTGCGCTCACACAGATTGAATAAAGGGAGAATTTCCCTTCAAATCAGGTATTACGTACATATTATAGTTAGTCACAGTCTGACCAATTAAACACGAAAACTTGAAGAACATATTATCAACCTGCACCCTCATTACATAACAGATTATTGCTATCAATTCGATAATTTGAAGCAAAATGTTATCCATTGCTCCATAAGTTCGAACAACGTGTCTACTCAACAACGTACATAACGCAATGGTTGTTATTTAACTATCCAAATTAAACTTATTGCTACTAATAGTGTATTACACAATTACCCTACAGAGTTCATAGGTAAACAAAGGTACTTAATGAAGGAAACCTTTAAATGTAGCAACCTAAAATATAACCAGTAGAATTCCTATTGAGCTCAAATACTTCCTATATGTAACCGTAGGCAGTCGCAAAACACAAGATACCCACCTAAGAAAAACTGTTGCGCAAATAGATATAAAAAAATATGAGCCAGTATTATTTATGTCAATAACCTTCTATTCTAGGAGAATTAACCAAGAAGGTCATTACATCAAAACGTGTGAAGGACTTACATAAGCAGCTATCGAGATTGGATAACAGTTTATTGACCTTTATCGCTACGGTTGTATTCCGGGTTGAACGCTCTGACAAGGACGTTCAATCGCACGTTATGCTCAGCATATTATACACGTGGTCATGTTGTTGATTTATTTTATACCTACCTTACAATAGAATTAAAGTCCATTTTGTTTTATGTATTTATCTACGTCTTAATGACGATGATTATTAGAAATACCACAACGACTAAAGTAATTAAGACATCGGTCTATGAACTTTATGCACAAGGTAATGTTGTTGGTTGGTTGACCTTGATAGTATTTTTTGTATTTATGACGATGAACCCGCATGACCGACTCAAGAAGTTCCTTGTGCTATTAGTTCTGAAGTCAACGTACCTACTGACCTCAAATATCATCGGTTTTGGTCCATGTTCAACGACCGTAGTCTTTACCTCCGACCATTTAACACGTTACTTTTGTTTTTAAATCAACATTTTTTTTTTAATCTTTATTTATTGCAAGGGGGTTTGATCACTTGCGATTATGTCACCCCCGAAATTACAAAAAAATAAAAATTTTATACAAATCCCTGGCTGTGTCAGAAAAGGGTGACGCCAATATGATGTTACACAATGCAACATCCCTTAAGTTTAACTTATTTTTTATACAAAAACAGACTCGCTCAACTTCGTTACGAACACATTCCGCCATGATGTGATAGGCGTCTTCCACGACATCGCATTCTGTACAATTTGGTGAAGCCGTTTTCTTCATAAGAAATCCAAAATTGTTTAGCGGAATGTGTTCGGCGCGAAGCCGTAGTGCTATACCCACTTCATTCCTATCCATATAATTATGATTGAACCAGGGAAAACGAGGCAAATGCGGCTGAAATCACAACCCACCAGACAAGCCTTGCCGCCAATCGATTTGTCGTGTTCCGGCATGATGTCTGGTGAAGCCGTACGGAGGACGGTTCTGAGCAGTTGTGTTGCGATGTGTGCCGGTTACGATGCGCCAAATGTTGTTGTGTTGGGAGTTTGGTCGTGGAGGGTCTTCAGATCAATCTCCCTTTGACGCAGCATCGTTTGTCGTGTTGTTGGGTTTAACATTGCATCACCTCACTCAACTGCCGTCTTCCTTCCTATTCGCTCAATTTTTCTGAGTGAATAGGCTCTTAATAAACTACCGCGCTTTACCATCAATAATGGCATCACTGATTATCATCAGGCGGGATTGCGGTCAAGCGCTAGTTTATAATTATAAAAAAAAAAAAAACAATTTTCTCATCTACCCTATTGTTATTAGCTACATGTTCAAAAATTTCCTATATTCTATTTGCCGTATATTTGGCCAGCTACGAGTCTTTGATGGCGCTGTGGTTTTTATTTCCTTGGGAAGGTATGTCGAAAAAAAATATGGTTGTTGTTTGCCAATGCTATGCAAATGGCCGCCATCGCAGTTCCAATTTTTCTTGGTGCAATGTAAAAAATATGGTGTATCAATAACGTCTTTTTTGATTATTTATTCGAGTATCGAAGTTAAGAAGATATTTTATCTATACTAATATATAAAGCTGAAGAGTTTGTTTGTATGTTTATTTGTTTGAACGTGCTAATCTCAGGGACTTTTGGTCTGATTTGAAAAATTCTTATTGCGTTGGATAGTCCATTAATCTAGGAAGGCTTTAGGCTAACATTACGCTGCTACCAATCAGAGCGGAGCATAACTAACTCCACGCGAAACGAAGTCGCTTTCAAATCGGACCAGTAACTCGACTGATTGGTTACTTTGGATTTAGTGGAGAGGCGTGCGAAGAGGCTGATTGGCGACCCAGATTTAACTCGAAACGGTCTCCAAAGCCTGGAGCACAGGCGTAGAGTAGCCAGCCTTTCGGTCTTCTATAGGATGCATTCTGGCGAGTATGCAAGGGAATTGCATGATTTAATTCCCCCATTTCCGTTCCACCATCGGACGACCCGTCGTACGGCGACTTTCCACCCTTACGTTGTTGACACCACTACGATCCAGACGAAGCGTTTCGCTTCTTCTATTGTGCCGCGTACATCGAGGGACTGGAACAGTTTGCCGGTGTTGCGGTGTTTCCGTCACACTACAATTTGAATATTTTCAAGGCTAGTGTGAATAGGCTTTTAATAAACTAGCGCGCTTTACCATCAACGATCGCATCAGTGCCTACCATCAGGCGGGATTGCGGTCAAGCACTAGTTTATAATTTATATATAAAAAAAAAATGTGATTAGCGCGTTCAAACAAACAAAAAACTCTTCAGCTTTATTTTAGTATAGATAATATCAAAGCTAAACGTTGACTTGTAAACGATTTACGTCGTACCACCCCTATACGGTATCGCCCCAGGCAGGTGTACCAATACACAACTTTTGGGCTGTGTTTTTAGAGTTGAAAATGTGTTTCATCATCATCAATGTATACCAAAAAACCATGTTTTGAAATTGAAACTTCATTAGCATCGTTGTGATTAGAAAGTCGATGAAACGAAAAAGCGACAGTAGAAAAAGACGGACACATAAATTTAAAAGGTCTGACGTAGGAGAAAATGAGATAAGAAGCATTATACAGCGTTTCTTATCCACTCGCTAGTTTTTTTTTATAAACATATATGTAGGTATATATAAAATACTTTAGTTACCATAAGCCTCTAGTGTCTTTTATCGAAAATGTAAGCTCGAAGTCATGATGACATTCACGAATAAAATATTAAATAATTATCAAACTTTATGACAAATGGCTGTGATAATTAGTAAAACCTACAATTGTACTCTTGGCCAAATTTTAGATTCGTGATCTAGAAACCAACATTTTTGAAGGATTTTGAAACATTTTGGATTTTTTAATTCTATGAATAAATGTGTATTTCACACATCATTTCAGCCGAAAGACGTCCATTGCTGAATGGCCTGTATTCAGCAATGGACGTCTTTCCCCCAAGGACCTCCACAATGACCAGTCCTGCGCCTCAGGTTTCCGAGAGCTTCACCAGGTCGTCGGTCCATCTTGCCGGGAGCCTACCCACGCTGCGTTCCCCACATCCATACCTTAATTCACAAATCGGCTAACTCCAAATTTAGATTTTAGCTTTATTTTAGTTTACGATATTATCTAATAACGGTGTTTTAGACTTTTCCTTAAATGATGTACAGACGACAGCACATGAAGCTACTACAATCTGTCAGATTTCTTTATCCGATTTTCATGTTTATCTCAAAAGCATTAAAGCTCAAGGCTGATTGGGAATATCTGACAGTTTCGGGTAGCGTGCCCTGCTGTCATCCGTACAAAAAATATACTTACAGTTTTAAGCATCTCTTGACAAAATTGCTTATATGGCATTAGCGGGTTTACCAATTAAGGTATCGATATGCTATTTTTTACCCAACAGCTACTCTTAGAACCTATAAAATATTCACTGTTAAAAAAATGCACTTCTGCTCTCAGTATTATTTTAACCTAGCATACAAGGGGGTAGGACATGGAATAGACAACTAACAACAATGGGTTGAATATGGACTATGAAAAGATGACCATGTATTGAATTCCATGTTTTACCTGCAAGGGGTTTAACTTGGAAACATTTAGGAGTTCAACATCTTTTGGTGATAAAGACAGTGGAGGTCATGTCTAATGATCATGGGGTTGCTCATCGTTATCCTAGTAAATACAAAAAAAAACTTTAAGTATATATACTTATATAAATAAGATATAAGCTTAAATATATCCAACTCCTAAAAATAAAAAATACTTTTTTTTACAAAAAAGAAAAAGAACCGACTTCTAAATAAACATTACAATACCTATGTCATTCATGGTCATGGTGTCTTTGGTTTTTGTGTATTCGTTTTAGTCACGACTTCCAAAGTTACTTAATTTTTACTTTGTAGTGTTTTTTGGAAGTCGGTTGTTCTTTTTTTTTTTTTTGTTTACCTGTATACATTTTACATTTCTTAGTTCTATTTATTTGGGGGATAGGCTAGCTACGACTTTTGTAAGTACCACTTCATTTCTCTGGTCTTCCATCATCAAACCCTGATTACCTTATTCATAGGCCCACCTTGAAAATATCGTCTGTCCAACAAAAGAAGAATCATCAAAAGCGGTTTATAAACGACGACGGGATAAATCAATGGAGGTAGTAGTTTGATTATTTATTTCGAAAAATTCTCGTTGATTGCAAAATTAAGAATATAATATTGGTTAAGGCAACGGATAAGGAAGTATTGGCGCCGTATTTGAGAAGCCTGTACCCAGCCTGAACTGCAATGGGCTGAGTTGAAGGTATTGATAAATAAAAGTATTGTGTCAAACCAATAAATGAATTTAAAAACAATTGATTAAGGTACTAACACTTCCGTATTTGAGGTCTCGAATGTGCACTATTTTATCTACTTTGGCAATCGCGGGATCTGTTATCTAAGAAGACCAAATTGAACTCAATTGAATGATTACTTTGATGAGAATTGACGACATAAAACTACCAGCTGAACAAAAATTTAAGCTATAAATTGATTTCCGATTTCGCTACATTAGGTACCTATGGTACTAAAACGTAGGGTCTTGTATTCTTATAGTCTTAACTTATGCTGCACAAACTTAGTTTGGCTAACATCCAGCAGGTCAAACTCCCTGATCAGTTGATGATTTTCTACCCAAAAAGGTGTG
Source organism: Sesamia inferens (assembly GCA_037179545.1). Lineage (NCBI taxonomy): Eukaryota > Metazoa > Arthropoda > Insecta > Lepidoptera > Noctuidae > Sesamia > Sesamia inferens. The sequence continues at coordinate 20,841,349 of CM073931.1, forward strand.
CCAAAGAACAATGGAACGCAGTTTTAAGCTAGGCGTTAAATTAATGGATCTTGTTCGAAACACAATGAAAAGATAGCTGATGTGGCTTAAAAGTCTCGGGCAGGACATGTGCTGCATGTCGGACAAATAGGGATATTTCCTGGGTAAAAAAAATGATACTATTTAGTCCGTCATTCAGATTATAGAAAAATATTAGATATGTATATTTTGTTTTATCAAATCAATAAAAATTGACAAATATAAAAGGCATCAAAGATCAGGAGTGGTGGCTGGTGACGTCACTGCTCGCTAAAAAGTGTAGCGTTCAGTGACGTCACACGAGTTTTCAACGCACTGTGTCGTGTTCATTTTTTGTTTATATGAAAAAAAAAAATCTTTTCTAATATTTTTTGGAAATCTGACTGACGGACTAATTAGTTTTTTTTAGTCAAATACATAATTTTACTACTTGTGAAACGGAGTCGTTTCAGACCACCTGTGGACGAGCTGTATAGGTTCCGTCAAAATTAGAAGGAACGAAGAATTTGGTGAAACATATCATCAGGCGTGATTTTTAGTCATTATGTATGTATGAATAATTAACTATACGTAGTTTATTACTAATTTCATAAGAACATTGAGTTTTGTGACGTACCTACACAAAAATTTATAACAGCTGATTATGTGTCATAATTAAATAGGTATAAAATTATAATTAGACTACCAATAATTAGATGATTATAAATACGAAAGGCATATGAATTATTGAAGGTAGCTTTCCTATACCTTGGAATTTATGCAGTTCAATGAACTATTCTAACAAACCTTTAATCATTAAAATACGGTAGATATGTAATAAAATATTATCTACTCTCATATCAAAAAAATAAAAATATAAAACTAAAAAGGAGTTTATATTGACGTACTTAACCAATAGTATATCGAAAGGAAATTAAAAAATGTAATTATAACATTATTTTTCTAATAAAATAATGTTATAATATTTTTTTTTTTCATTACCGTACAGATTACAAACTTGGCTGCGCGCGCTTTGGTGCGTGCGCGGTGATGCAAGGTGCAAACCAATAAATAAACTGTATCAATCTCTATCTTTTATTTAATATATTCAATACAATGTATGAGATTAGATAAAGTAGTGTATGAAACTGTACATAATTAGGTATTACACACTCATGTGATACTATTAAAAAACTCGCTTCGCTCGTTTTTTAAACTCACACTTGTGCATAATCTCCCTCATTATGTAACAGTTTGATAAACTACTATTACCTAATAGGTTAAAGACACTTTTGTTTCTGTACCTTGGAATTTATGCAGTTCAATGAACTATTACTTACATCATTAAAAATACGGTAGGTATACAATAAATTTATGATTACTTCATAATTTGAAGGTAGATTTGTAAATATACCTTGAAATTTATGCAGTTCAACGAACTATTCTAACAAACCTTTAATAGGGCCTTGGATTACGATAGTAAATTGGTACTTTATTTCGATAAATTATTACTTATAAACTGAAAGTATTTTTTTTTTTCTATATTTATTTCGACAAACGATTCAAACAAAAAACCTATATGTACTAAGTAGGTACTTGGATCGTTAAAAATACGATAGGTAGGTAGGTATATCAATAAATAATCAAATTTTTTATAAGATTTTTCAGCTTTATCTATAAAGCATTAAGGCTCAAGGTTGTTTGGGAATATTTGGCAGTTTCAGGTAGCTTGCCTTTCTGTCGTCCGTACTTGTACCCTCGATTCACGGCGTTATTTCGCAATGTCTGTCCTTTTGCTCGGCTCTTCATGATCTCAGCGTGAAGTTAGTACAAAGTTATCTAAGTGCATTTATTTTTAAACAGTAGGACACATCCTGAGATTTTAATTGACAATCAAATCAAAATCTCATGTTCTATGTGCATGTACTTGAAATATGTACGAGTATTCTTCCCGTCTTAACTTATGCTGCACAAACTTGGTCTGACTAACATCCAGAAGCCCAATCTCGTTGTCAGTTTATGATTTTCTACCCACAAAAAAGAAGATCTGCCAAAGAGAAATAGAACACAGATGTATACTAGGTGTTAAATGAACGCATCGTTTTCTAAACGGAATGTTACGAATGCACCTTATGTCGAGGGCATAAGGTTCAATATCGCGTGACATGCAGCGCGTAACTTTTAAGCCTTATAACTCGAGATCTAGACATTGTCTAGGTGTAATATAAAAACGCATTCCTAGACTTAAGGTGGCCTATCGAATGGTACAGGTTTTATCAATTTTGTCAACTAAGTGACGACATCGAAATTTCTAGAAACCTATTTCCGGGAATTACCGTAGGTACTTACTGAATGTACTCGAAGTTATGCGCTATTATTATTACGTCTAGACGATTCTGGAATGTTCGATCAGCTGGACTATATATAGCGCCGTGACGCCAGCGCGAGTCAGTCTGCACTTGACTACCGAGACGAAACAGCGATACTTAAGAAGCGATCTTTGAGAATACCTACTGCGACAACTGTAACGAGAACTGTGAGTACTACGTGAAGTAACATCTGTAGTGTTATTGTGTGTTTACAATACGGACTACGCGGACGTAAGTGAAGACTTCGGTGCAACGCCAGCAACATTCTACTTGTTATTGCCTACAATCGACTGTACCTTCGTTGCCAATAAACTTCGTAACCCTTAACCGGCGTTTTAGTACCCCTAGCCCGTAACAATTGGTGTCAGAAGCGGAATGCCGGTCACGCCAAGGGAAGACGAAAGAGTTCGCACGCGACGACAAGCAGCGATGGATTTGGCGCGTCAAGAGGAAGAATCGCTCAGTGTCCCTGCACCCATAGAAGATGCGGCCGTCGTAACACCGACGAATGTGAGTGGGCCTAGTACCACCACTATTCCCGGAACCAGCGGATGCGATTTATCGGCATTGTTGGCTCACTTGACGGCGCAAATAAGGCTGAGTATAGCAGAATCCCAGGCAGAAACCCAGGCACAGATAAAACAATCCCAGGCAGAAACCCAGGCGCAAATAAAAAGCATAGTAGCAGAATCTCAGGCAGAAACCCAGGTACAAATAAAACAATCCCAGCAACTAGTATTAGCATTAAATGAAAAGTGGGAAAAAACTAAAGAACAGGTCAACGAGCTTAAATTTAAAACAGAACAACAAGATTCTCGTATAGATAAACATGATGCGCGTTTCGAGAAACTAGACAATACCATCATGGAGTTTGGAAGAGAAATAGAATTTTTGCATGAGAAGGTACAAAGAGGAGGTATTAAAGGTGTACCTGTACCCAGTGCTTTGCCGACTTTCAAAGTACCACATTTTGACGGAACAACGTCATGGGTGGCCTTCCGTCTGCAATTCGAAAAGGTCGCATCAGCCAACAACTGGGACGACAATCAGGCGGTAACCGCTCTTACGCTTGCTTTGCGTGGTGATGCGGTACAAATCCTCGAGAACATTTCCGGCGATTGCAATACCCTAGCCTGTTTGCTGGAAGCGTTAGAGTCCAGATACGGGGAGAAACACCTCGAACATGTCTTCAGGGCTCAACTCCGCGACCGTACACAGAAGAGCGGTGAAGGTTTGCAACAATGGGCTACGGAAATAGAACGCATTGTTCGAAGGGCGTATGCATCAACACCAGCATTAATTGACGCTACTACTGTGCAAGCCTTTACCGATGGGATTCGAGATGCAGAAGTCAGGGCTGCAGTTCGTCTGGGTCACCACCAGACCCTGAAGGCAGCCCTGACACATGCTCTGGAGGTGGAAGCTGTACGTCAAGATGGCCGACAACACGACCGTATTCGAGAAGTGACCGCACAAATAAAAGCCCGACGAGGACCAACTTGTTATGAGTACGGTGATAAAGGGCACATTCGAATTGATTGTCCCAGGAAGGCTAAGGAAAGAAGAACTTCTTGGTCACGTGAGGAGGCCGCGGTAATGGCGTGGCGCAAGCGCGGTGCGAAGGTCGAGCCCGAGCGCCCGTGCGAGTGGGTCGAATGGCGCAAGCGGAGCGATCGGAGCGGGCACCGCGAGCGACCCGCTGAACGAGAGCGTGAACGCGTCAAGGACCGGGAACGCGAACGTTCCGGCAAGCGTGAACAAGAGCGAGAGCGGTCGTGCGGAAGGTCGTGGAGTGAGTCAGACGCAAGGCGGGACATGGAAGTCGAGGACGAGCTACGGAAGAAGAAGCGTCTCGAGAAAAAGGCAAGACAAAAGGACCGCCGCCGCCAGGTTACTTCAATTAGTAAGGAATGTGAAGAACGTATTCAGGAAAAGAAAGAGAACGTGCGGATCATCCAGGTGAACGCTTTGGACGAGGACTGGCGTAATCAAGCATTGGAAGACGCACAAAAGGAAGACAGTGACCTGAGGGCAGTAATTGAATGGAAGCAGCGTGGCCAGAGGCCCGCTTGGAGTGAAATATCAGCGCTTAGCCCAACAGCAAAAAGTTACTGGGCTCAATGGGACAGCCTGATAATTGATAATGGAGTTCTGAAGAGGAAATGGGAATCACCTAGTGGACAGGAGGTCGCCTTACAGATAGTTGTCCCCTGTGTGAAGGTCGCGTCGGTGCTAAGACAGGTGCACGACGGAGTATCCGGAGGACATCTAGGAGTAAAGAAAACTCTGGAGAAGGTGAGAAAAAGGTTCTATTGGGTGCATTGCCGCGAAGACGTAGAGGACTGGTGTAGGAAATGTGTAGCCTGCTCCTCAGTAAAGGGACCGCAAACGAAGGCCAGAGGTCGGCTGAAAGTGTATAATGTTGGTGCACCATGGGAAAGAGTTGCTGTCAATATAGCTGGGCCGTTCCCTATTACTGAAGAAGGGAATAGGTATATCATCGTCATGCAAGACTATTTCAGCAAATGGCCAGAAGCTTTTGCAGTACCCAACCAAGAAGCTCATACTGTCGCCAAAAAGCTAGTTCACGAGGTGTTCTGTCGATTTGGCGTCCCCTTGGAGTTACACTCTGATCAGGGTAGAAATTTCGAGTCTTCACTGTTCCGAGAGGTTTGCCAACTACTCGGGATACATAAGACTCGTACAACACCATATCACCCTCAGTCAGATGGAATGGTCGAAAGATTCAACCAGACGCTAGAGAATCATTTGGCCAAAGTAGTTGAAGAACACCAGAGGGATTGGGACCAATACATCCCACTCTTCTTAATGTCATACCGCTCTGCAACACATGATAGCACAAATTGTACACCGGCGAAAGTCAACCTCGGCCGAGAAATTAGACTACCCATAGATGCACTAACCGGAACACCACCCGATACCCCTATCCTAGCCGTCGACTATGCGGCCGACCTGCGGAGTAAACTAGATGGAATACATGAGCTAGTGAGAGAGAATGGCCTGAAAACCAGTGAGAAAATGAAGATCCGATACGACCGCAAAGCTAACGTGCCCGGATTTGAAGAGGGAACTTTGGTATGGTTACATAATCCCATAAGGAGAAAAGGAAAGAGTCCGAAATTCCAAGCCAAATGGGAGGGTCCGTACACGATAGTTACGAGGATAAACGATGTCACCTACCGGATAAAGAAAGGACCTAGAGGGAAGCTGAAGATCGTACACGTAGACCGCCTAGCTCGCTATTATGGTTTAAATCATGCTCGGGACGAGCACGACTAAGAAGGGGGCAATGTTACGAATGCACCTTATGTCGAGGGCATAAGGTTCAATATCGCGTGACATGCAGCGCGTAACTTTTAAGCCTTATAACTCGAGATCTAGACATTGTCTAGGTGTAATATAAAAACGCATTCCTAGACTTAAGGTGGCCTATCGAATGGTACAGGTTTTATCAATTTTGTCAACTAAGTGACGACATCGAAATTTCTAGAAACCTATTTCCGGGAATTACCGTAGGTACTTACTGAATGTACTCGAAGTTATGCGCTATTATTATTACGTCTAGACGATTCTGGAATGTTCGATCAGCTGGACTATATATAGCGCCGTGACGCCAGCGCGAGTCAGCTTGTCCGATGAAGGCCAGCCCGCGCCGCAGCTGAGCCAGTAAATATAAACTCCCGACTATGACCTCTGAGTTTGTTTCGGCCGTTTCTTCTCAGAGCTAGTACTAGGAAACGCCGTGGTCATCAAACCGAAATAAAAATAAAATAATTCGATCCAGCCGTCCCTTGCTGTTTTCTCCAGCGACACCCTAAGCCGAGGTTCGTACCCCACAGGGGGTGCCCTTAGCGTGTAGTCGCTTAGCTTTTAGTAGCCCTGGCTGGAGGCTTTAAATTCATTTAAGGCATCCACAGGAAAGTCCGGTTAAGTAGTCACGGCCTCTCAAGGTCAACTACGAGATGCCATATCAAAAAAAAAAAAAAAAAAAGCGCGAGTCAGTCTGCACTTGACTACCGAGACGAAACAGCGATACTTAAGAAGCGATCTTTGAGAATACCTACTGCGACAACTGTAACGAGAACTGTGAGTACTACGTGAAGTAACATCTGTAGTGTTATTGTGTGTTTACAATACGGACTACGCGGACGTAAGTGAAGACTTCGGTGCAACGCCAGCAACATTCTACTTGTCATTGCCTACAATCGACTGTACCTTCGTTGCCAATAAACTTCGTAACCCTTAACCGGCGTTTTAGTACCCCTAGCCCGTAACAGGAATAACAAAGATAGCTGACGTGACTTAAAAGTTTCGGGCAGGACAATCCACTTTATTCATAAAAGTTGGAAATTAACTAGTGATTAGCGACTGTTTAACCATACATTTTTGAAGTTTGCGCGTCTCTTAAATTTAGTCATCGTTTATGAATAAACCCCTTAAGCACTATAGTGTTTATTCATAAAAGATTATTAAAGTTAAATGACGCTAAAACGTCAAAAATGTATGACTAAACAGTCACTACTCACTAACTAGTGAAACTGCATAAAGTTAGTTAACTTTAAGCAACGTTTATGAATAGAGGGGAATATGTCTGCTGCGTGCGGGACAAAGTGTGAAGCAGGTTCGTAGCGCACCTTCGTAGAATCACGTAAGTATGTAGTAGATGGCGGAGCTGGATGGATTCCTTCAAAGCTAGAAGGAAGATCTCCTTCAAATATTCACGTGAATGATATAAGGAGTGGAGGGATGCCTTTGTCCAGTAGTGGGACAGTACCTATAGGCATTAAAAAAACTAAGCGTTGATTTTCAATAATCAGAGAGACAATTCTCGTAACTTCTAAAAGATAAGTTCTAAAAACGTATCAGTTTCAATCAATCAGTGTCAATAATACCAAAATTTGCTAGATCTTTAGCAAGTAGGTAGGTATTTGAAATGTTTTTTATACTGTTTTGTGACGTAAGCACACATAATTTTATAAAAACTGTTTATGATTCATAATAAAATAGGTATAAAGTTATAATTGGACTACAAGGGAATTGCATGATTTAATTCCCCCATCTCCGTTCCATCATCGGACGATCCGTCGTACGGCGAGTTTTCACCCACGTTGTTGACACCGCAACGACCCGAACGAAGCGTTTCGCCTCGTCTTTTATACCGCATACATCGAGGGACTGGAACAATTTTCCAGCGGCGGTGTTTCCGTCGGACTACGAATTGAGTGTCTTCAAGATTAGAGTGAACAGGCTCTTAATAAGCGCTCTTTACCATCAACGACTGCATCACTGCTTAGCACAATCCGGGATTGCGGTCAAGCAGGTATTTATACCTAATTTATATCTAAAGAAATCTATACTTACTTGGATAATAGGGATGTATCCAAGGTATGAAAATCAAAAAAATAATTAGTCCGTCTTATACATAATAAAAAAAAAATCAAGACCCGTATTTTTTATTTTGTCGAAATTACCAAAAACTACTGAGATATAGCGTATTAAAGTTACGGAGTGGGGGCTAATTACGTCACGCCGTGGTATGTTTTGCACCACGGCGTGATGTCATGCGACATTTCAAATCAATATATCTTCCTAAGTATTTGAATGAAAGAAAAAATAAAAAATACGAATTCAATATTTTTTATAAATCTATCTGATGGACATTAAATTATTTTTTAGGATACAACAACCCAATTAAAATTACGAGGTATATTGAGATATTATTATATACTACTTATGAGATGAAGGTAGTTCTTTTTTCTAAACATATTCAACAAACGATTCCAACAAATCCTGTGGTAGGTACAGGGATCGTTAAAAATACGACAGGTAGGTATATTAATAAATTGTGAAGGTAGGAAGTATATTTTTTTTATGCAAAACCTATTTTTCTATTTTTTTTTTTTTTTAATAATTATAAACTAGCGTTTGACCTCAATCCCGCCTGATGGTAAGCAGTGATGCGATCGTTGATGGTAAAGCGCGTTAGTTTATTAAGAACCTATTCACTCAGATTGAGCGAATAGGAAGGAAGACGGTAGTTGAGCGAGGTGATGCAATGTTAAACCCAACAACACGACCAACGATGCTGCGCCAAAGGGAGATTGATCTGAAGACCCTCCACGACCAAACTCCCAACGCAACAACAATTGGCGCCCGGCACACATCGCAACACAACTGCTCAGACCCGTCCTCCGTACGGCTTCACCAGACATCATGCCGGAACACGACCAATCGCTTGGCGGCAAGGCTTTGTCTGGTGGGTGGTAACTTCTGCCGGCAGCCGATGTTATGGCCTACCACCTATCTTTTCTATCTCGTCTTTATATCTTTGAATTAAAGACGAGATCTGTTGGAGCATACGCCTCCTGTTTGAGAAGGTGGACTCATTCAGCACGTGGTCCCAGTTCGGCTTGGTGGATGGGATGACACGATTATTTACGAATATTTGTTCTAGAACGATATGTTTCTTCGGCAGTGGTGATGATATCCGGGCTCATCGTTATAACTACAAGAAGCTTATACAAGTTACAAATCTCATAAATTAAAAAATGGCAACGATGCCTCGAGTTTTTTTTTTTTTTTTGGAATACCCTACATGTATAAGAAAAGGGAAATGTATGTAGCTGGTTATTTCTTTTGAAATGTCCTCGTTAATTGCAAAGTTACGAATATAAGTAATATTGGTTAAAGCAAGGAAAGGGAGTATTGGTGCAGCATGTAAGAAGCCTATGTTTAGGATGAACTGCGATGGGCTGAGTTGAAGGAATTGATTAATAAAGTTATTAGGTATCGTGTTATATCAATAAGTATATGAATTTAAAAACAATCAAGTAAGTACTAACACTTCCGTAGTTGAGGTCTCGAATGTGCACTATTTTATCTACTTTGACAATCGGGAAATCTTATCAAAGAAGACCAAATTGAATGATTGAATGATTTTTGTTGAGAATTAATTCAAGATGAGCAGTAGCATCGCAGTGATACCTAACGGTCGGGGATTTAAAGCCAGACATCCAAACATCACCACATTTCTCAAACCGGCGAAGAAAAAAATCATTCTAGAACAAAAAGGTCGTAGACATGTCATCCACTAAATGGCACTGGGCCCACGTGCTAGATGAGTCCATTCCTTCATACAGACTCGAGGTATATGCCTCAACGTAATGACATTCAACTTAAGTATAAAAACGACAACGAAATGATAAATTTTGTTTGAGTCGTTTGTTGGATTTCACGATTTCTAATGTATAGAAAAAAAACTACCTTCATTTATAATTAAAAACAAATATCATATTTTAATGCTCCATGTACCTACATATTAATGGTTTGTTAGAATCGTTTCTTGAATTGCATCATTTCCAAGGTATGGTAAAATAAACTACCTTCAACTTACAATGTAATGTTTTTTAATGATCCAAGTATTGTATTATAAAAATATACCTACTTAATTATGACGCATCAACAGCTGTTATAAATTTTAGTTTACGTCACAAAACGGCGACAAACACATTCCACATACCTACTTGTTCAAGACGATTTTAGGAGTATTTTTGAAAGATTGAGACTGAGATGCTTATAGAAATTACAAGAATTGCCCCTCTGATTATTGAAAATCAACCCTTTTTTATGTTAGCGTACATTGTCTCACTCCTGGGGCCCTAGTCTGCTATTAGAATAGTGTCAGAATGGTCGATGAGTGATCTCAAAATGACGGATTTTGTCAATTTTCGTAATCTACCAACAAAATGGCGTAATTATGACGTCAGTGATCAATCACTGAAACTCCACTCCATATTAATAAACGACTAAACTGAGTATTATTTTTTAGAAAATCATTTCTATTAACGGGTTTTATAATAATGGCAATACGGGAATAACATTCTATCACCATTCCATTACGAAACCACTGAGATAATTGAACGATCATTATGAATTTAGCAGATTATGAAATTTTAAGCATAATGACAACGGAATTACTTTGGAATGATAAATTTATAAAAATAGCAGACTATAATAAGGCCCTTAGGCAGATGCGTCGTACCACTCCTTCAATACTTCGACGAGCCAGCACGTACACCTTGTAATTTTGAAGGATCCTAGCAAGCTCACCCCGCCATCTACTATATCCGTGGTCTGCCGCGACCCCGCATACTCCAGCATGCAGCAGACGCGTCCTGCGCGAGACTCCTAAGCCACGTCAGCTATTTTTATTGTTGACCTTCTGGAATGTACCATGTGTATCCATGAGCCTACATTTTACTACCATAGGCAATTCACTTAGTTATTTTATTATATTTGAAAAGTGATACGACAGGCCAGTTTGCTGTCGCTATTGATTGCCAAGTAACTCGTCGGAAATCAATTTATTACTTTAATTTTTATTCAGCTGGTGGTAGTTAATTCTGAAATAAATCATTCAATTCAGTTTAATTTGGTCTTCTTTGTTAACAGATTCCCCATTAGATACAGATTCTTAACTACGGAAGTTTTAGTAGTCGATGGTTTTTAATTTCTTTTAGTGATTTAACACGATACCTAATAAATCCATCGTAGTTCATGCCGGACATAGGCTTCTCACATGCTGCGCCAATACTCCCTTATGTACAGTATGTTAAGAAAACCCCGTCCGACCCTTGAAGGTGTTGTTAGGTATCGATAACTGATTCTACTAATGCATACAAAATCGGGCTAAACTTAAAAAATCCCCCTAAAAAATAAATATTATTTCGCAAAAAGAGGTAACTTAATAAATGTGCGTAAGCACCCTTCCGCGGGCGGCGGGCGGCAGGGCACGCGGCACGTGGTCGCATCGCTATTCGCTCATAATAATACCGGTGTTGTCACTTTTTTTAAAATTACCAAATTTCGGGGAAGCTGGAATTAATTCGCGGGAAGAAAAGATTATTTCAAAATTAATTTGTATTGGTACTATGATGATTACGTAAAATTTTATATTATATTTGGTCATGTGTTTACCTAACCTTTATTATCCTTCTGGGTCGGACAGGGTTTTCTTAACATACTGGTTAATTCAATTTATATTCGTAATTATACCATCAACGAAGATTTCTCGAAATAAATAACTACCTACATAGATTTCTTTTGTAATACATGTAGGGATTTTCCTAAGAAAAACTCGGGGGAATCGTTGTCGTATTATTATCTTTAAGAGTTATGTATTACATATACATAACTCTTAAATACATATACATAGCTTTTTAAGGTTCTGTAGTAAATTAGGAATCCTTATAGTTTCGCCAAGTCTGTCTGTCCATCCGCGGATGATCTCAGAGACCGTTAGCACTAGAATGATGAAGTTTGGTACAAATATATAAATCAATTACGCCGACAATTTGTGAAAATAAGATGTGGAAAAATACGTTTTTTTTTTTTTGGAGGTCTTCTTTAGTTATCACCGTCCATTGTGAACCCGTTTTTAGGATACCGTAATTAGTACGTCAACTCAATGTAACAAATAGCCGATATTATTAACTCTTAAGTTTTACACTTCTTTTTCTCTTCACTTACATTTTTATTGTGTTTGACGAGAAACTACGGAATCCTACACTGAGTGTGACCCGAGACGGTCCTGGCCGGTTTTTTGTATTTACAGCGATGACACCGGGCCAAATCATCACGATGTTTTACTTCGACTTAAGAGCAGTAGTTGCTCTCAAATTGGCAAATAAAAACATGGTTCTATAACAAAAATTCGTAAACATATGTCATCCACCAAGAGGCACTGGGCCCACGCGGTAGATGAGCCTACTCCTTCCCAGACAGGACACATGTGCTCCAACAGTAATGATAATAAAGATATAAACAAGAAATCGAAATGATAGGTTTTCTTTAATTCGTTTGTTGCATTGCCCAATTTCCAATGTAAAAATAATACCTTCAACTTATAAAGTAATAAATTATCTAAATACCTACTATAGTTTTAATGATAAAAGTACCTACTAAAGGTTGGTTTGAACCGTTCGTTGAATTACATCATTTCCAAAGTATAGTTAAAAATCTACCTTCAACTTTTAAAGAAATAATTTATCGACATGCCTTTCGTTACATAACCCACTTCTATACGCAATTTGTAATAAATCACATATGTGTATATTCTATATCGTCATACATTTCGACCTCTGGTTCTTCATAACACTGTGACTGAACCAAAATTACGTTTAGTTTGTTAACTAGGACATCGGCGGTGCCAGTCTTCGGTGTTTTTTTTTTACCCAACAGCTTGCTAGACACCTGTAAAATATTCACTGTAAAGAAAATAAATATACTTCTTCTCTCAATAATACATTACACAAGGGAGGAGGAATTTTCATGTTCTACCCTCAAGAGACTGAAAATGAACACATTTAGGGGATCAGCATAGTTGGAGATAAAGACTGGAGGTTTTAACCATTAATTAAACCCAATAATTTGCAGTAAGTATGTACGTTAACATCAGATCTATTGGTAAATAAGAGCTTAAATTGTTAAGTAAGTCTTAAGTATATATAAGTTCATATATACCCAACTTTTAAACTTAAAAGAAAAAAATCGATCTCCCTAGTTAGTTGCGGAATACATGTATGTATTACAAAAAGAAAATCTATGCAGGGAGTTATTTAATTATTTTTTTGCAAATACTATTTAGTTGGATTAGTATTATTTGAATAAGTACTGTGAAAACTGAGGGTGTGAAAACTGTGTAAAGTGAGGGTGTACTGAGAAGTCATTCGTACAATTGACACGCTAGTAACAGTTTACTCTAAGCAGCTCGCTTCGCACATTTTTTTTATCGTGAGTTTTTTTACAGAATCGATCGGTTACACTACTTAAAAACTTTTAAACTTAAACCTAAAATACTGATTAACAAATCATCGGCATCATCATCATCAACAAATTTTATATAGTCCCACTGGAGGGCACAGGGTCTCCTCTCATGCAAAGAAGGATTGAGCGTAATCACCGCGCTTGCTCAATATGGGTTGGCGATTTCAGACTAAGTCCAGGTTTCCTCAAGATGTTTTCCTTCACCTTTTAAACAGTCATTGGTATCCAAGATACACTTACTAAGTGTATCATGGACACCTATCTAAGTGTCACTTAGATTAATAAATGACTACACATTTTTGTGTTGTATATTCATGATGAGCAGTAGTCCAGAGGTAACGGACGGGCATTTACAGATCCATATATCACCACTGTTCTCAAACCGGCGTAGAGAAATATCATTCTGGAACAAAAAGTTCGTAGATATGTCATGCACCCAGGATGCAGACAGGATGCGTGTGTCCCAATAGCAACGATGTTCAATATATAAAGACGAGATCGAAATGAACGGTTTTGTTTAATTAGTTTGTTGGATTGCACAATTTCTAATGTACCAGAAAAACACTATCTTATAAGTAATAATTTATCGATATACCTACCTATCGTATTTATAACGATCTAAGTACCTACTATAACTTTTATTTGAATCTTTTGTAGAAAATGTACGGAAAATAAATACCTTCAACTTAAAAAAGTAATAATTTATCGATATACTTGACATATTTAAATAATCCAAGTAATTATACCTATTTAATTATGACACATAAACAGCTGTTTTAAATTTCAGTGTACCTACGTCACAAAACCGAAATGTTCTATACGAAATTTGTAATGAACCACATATACCTACATACCCATGTAATATGTTAATCATACCTATGTAGGTATGATTAGCTTTACGTAACTCTAAACCTATCTCGTCATAATTTTCGTTTTCTGGGAATCCATAACTCATTAATGATAATTTTTATCTAATTGGTAGGTAGGTATACAACTATCATATTTGTGTGGCAATGGGCTGGTTACATATGCCGCGGGACCGACAACCGTTGGGGTAAACGAGTCCTCGAGTGGAGACCGCGTCTCGGTAAACGTAGCGTTGGACGCCCTTGGGCGAGATGGAGCGACGACATCAAAAAGGTGGCTGATAGCGGCTGGCGGAGAACTGCTCAGGATCGAGCTTGTTGGAGTGCCATGAAAGAGGCCTATATCCAGCAGTGGACGAGTAGAGGCTGATGATAATCATATTTATTCTCCTGAAGACCACTATCGTAATTTCAAACATTCAAAATCTAGTTGCAGTTGTCACGGCTACAAATAAATTTCAAATATCTACTTTTTAAAGATGTAGTGATTTTAGAGGTATTTTTGACTGCTTGAGAATGAGACGCTTTTAGAATCCCCTCTGATTATTGAAAATTAACCCCTTTTATGTTAGCGTACACTGCCCCACTCCTAGGCAGACGGATTGTAGGTACTACTCCTTCAGACATTGGCAATCCAGCACTTATACCTTTTAGTTTTGATAAAACATATCCAGCTGGTCCCGCCTTCTATTACATACGTGGTCTGCTACGACTCCGCTTCACTGTTTGTCTGGTATGCAGCAGAAATGTCCTGCACGAAGGTTTGAAGCCACGTCAGCTATCTTTGTAGTTGTGTTTCGAATATGATCCGTCACGTTAACGCCTAAAACACAACAGCATTCCTTTGCTCTTTAGCACACCTTTTTTTCAACGGACCTTGAGTTTTGCCTTGTGTTTTTGACAGGAAAGCCAAGATGAGTGTCACGCGCATTTTTCATTGGACTTTTAAAATGATTTAATAGTGTCGTTTACTAAATAAAAACACGTGATTTATGTAGTAAAAAGTGCATTCAGTGAATAATTCACAAAGAACATTGAAATATCGCAGCATAGTGGCCACATCATGGCTTTGAATCAAATCTCCTAGTAGGCGGCTCCCGCGGCCGTTTTTCAACTATTATTGGCGATATCCGCCATTATTGTGAAATAAATTTTTTAAAGAATTTCTATAATTTGTTACACGTGTTATTGGCAAAATTGTGGTATCTAACCACAGAAGCCATTGAAGTAGTATTCACTCTAAAGAAAAGAAAGAAAGAGTTTCGCCTTACATATTTACACATGCTTATGAGCCTACCTTTTAGGGCCATAGGCAACTAACTTAGTTATTTTATAATATTTTAAAAGTGATATTATGGGCCAGTTCCTACATCTAGTGAATTGTGCAAGTATTCAATTCGGAAATCAATTTATTGCTCAAATTTTTGTTCAACTGGTAGTTTCATGTCGTCAATTCTCATCAAAGTAATCATTCAATTGAGTTCAATTTGGTCTTCTTAGATAACAGATCCCGCGATTGCCAAAGTAGGTAAAATAGTGCACATTCGAGACCTCAAATACGTTAGTGTTAATACTCGATTGTTTTTAAATTAATTTATTAATATAACACGATACCTAATAATTTTATTTATCAATACCTTCATTTAACACAGCCCCCCGCAGTTCATGCTGGACATATTCTTGTCACATCATCATCACCATCATCAACCTTTTTATCATCCCACTGCTTGGCACAGGTCTCCTCTTATACAGAGAAGGATTGAGCGTAATCATCACGCTTGCTCAATGCGGGTTGGCGATTTCAGACTTAAAGTCCAGGTTTCCTCAAGATATTTTTCTTCACCTTTTAATCAGTCATTGGTGTCCAAAATATACCTTAGAAAGTACATGCTGAAGGTTGTGCTTCTCACATGCTGCGACAATACTCCCTTATCTTTGCGTAATATATTATATTCATAATATTACAATCAACGAGGATTTCTAGATATAAATAATTAAATAACACACTACTGGTTATACTTATTTCTAAAATACCCTACATGTTACATATTACAAAAGGGAAATCAGTGTAGGTGACACTGATTTCCCTTTTGTAATACATATAGGGTATTCCTAAAAATAACTCTAGAGGTCGGTTTCGTTTTTTATGTTTAAGAGTTGTGTATTTCTAACAATGAGCCTGGATCACGATTCAAGAACTTGTTATTTGCACTATTATGTAGATCTGAAGACGACGTACCCACTTGCTGTAAATATAATCAGTTTTGTCTATTTTCAACCCACACAGAGTACCCCGATCATGTTGAACCCTTAAATATTTCCATCTTCGACCCGTAGATGGTAGAAAATGCAATTTAATACATTGGTAATGTTTTATTTGTCCATATTCAACCCAATAACTACAAAAATGGCGGTACGACGCAAATTTCTTCCAAGACAACGTTTAGCTTTGATATTCTTTGTAATCATTATATTGAACTCATTATTGTTAGATAAATTAATCATATAGTTTCCTAACAAAAATACAAAATACAAATATTTATAGGAACAAAATAACCTTTTCCATTTTTTTTTTTTGTACATTAATACATAGTCAGCCTACATTGTTCCCACTGTTGGGACACAGGCCTCCTCTCGATGAGAGGGAGTGGGCCATAATCTACCGCGCTGGCTAAGTGCGTGTCGATAGACGTCATATGTCTTCGAAGTTTTTGTTTCTAGGACATGCCGGTTTCCTGACAATGTTTACCTTCACCACTAAGAGAGCAGTGGTGATGAAATAATTTACACAAAGTAAAGCGCCTGACGGGATTCGAACCTACGACCTGCAACTTGTAAGTCGCGGCTGATACCACTAGGCCACCGCTACTCAATACATTAATACGTCATAACAATAGGTACAATAGATTTATCCCTGTCTCCTAAACTATTGCCCTTTTTTGCTAGGTTAAAGTAATACTGAGAGCAGAATTGTATTTATTTTCTTTCGTCTTCTTCTTCAGCCTATGGATGTCCACTGCTGGACAAAGGCCTCCCCCAAGGCTTTCCACGATGACCAGTCTTGTGCTGCCCGCATCCATCGGCTTCCAGCGACCTTCACCGTCATCAGTCAACCTTGTTGGGGGCCTCCCTACGCTTCGTCTTCCGGTACGTGGCGGTATTGTCTTTTCAGTAAATATTTTAGAGGTATTTTGCAAAAGCTGTACGGTAAAAAAGCATTGAGGACACTGAGGCCGATTTCCTTGTTTGAAAACTAAACTAAACTTAGGAACAATGCATCATTTTGATTCTACTTCTAAGTATTTTATTATAAAAAGGTCAAAATTTATTGGTTTAATCCGAATGCAGTTCAAATTAAGGACTAATTTCCAACAATTTTCTAACACGTAGGTTGCGAATATCTGAAGGAGTGGGACAGTATAGGCTAGCAGAAAAAATAACTAAGGGCTGCTTTTCAATAACCAGAGGAGCAATTCTCGTATTTTCTAAGTGTTCTGAGACTCTTTTAGAATTGACCCTTTTCGAATTAGTACGATTATTTCATAGTAGTAATTTTTTGCCAGATTGGGACTGATGTAAATCTATCAAAACCACCTATAATTGCTACGTTTTCAAAAAGTGGGTAGTTGAAATTTGTTTGTCACCGTGATAAAACTGCACCTAGATTTTGATTGTTTGAAATTACGAGATTGATCTTCAGAAGAATACATATGACAGTTATACATATTTTATATACAAAGCCGTTATACCACACAGACTGTTGAAATTACAGTCCTTAATGGGTATAGAAATTAGATAAAAATTATCGTAAATGAGTTCTAGAGAGATAAATAGATACCACGTAAAGTTAATCAAACCCGAATCGTACTAATAATTAACAATACGTGGTTCATTACAAATTTCGTATATAACAGTAATGATGTAGGTGCACTAAAATTTGTAACAGTTGATTATGTATCTCAATTAAATAGCTATAAAGTTATAATTGGACTACCAGTACTGGACCATCAAAAATAGGATATGTATATGTTAAACAGTGTTCGGATATTCCGGCGCTTAAATACCCAGACTTGATCTGACGACAAAAAAAAAATATGGATAGGTATACCTTTCGGTACACGTATCACTTTGTAAAAGTAAATAATCCATATAAATTCTCAAGTCAAATTTCTCGGTGGTAGGCCATAACATCGGCCGCCGGCAGAAGTTACCACCCACCAGACAAAGCCTTGCCGCCAAGCGATTTGTCGTGCTCCGACATGATGTCTGGTGAAGCCGTACGGAGGACGGGTCTGAGCAGTTGTGTTGCGATGTGTGCCGGGTACGATGCGCCTAATGTTGTTGTGTTGGGAGTTCGGTCGTGGAGGGTCTTCAGATCAATCTCCCTTTGGCGCAGCATCGTTGGTCGTGTTGTTGGGTTTAACATTGCATCACCTCGCTCAACTACCGTCTTCCTCCCTATTCGCTCAGTTTTTCTGAGTGACCTAATCACTCTTAATAAATTAGCGCGCTTTACTATCAACGAGCATCACTTCTTACCATCAGGCGGGATTACGGTCACGAGCTAGTTTATAATTATTAAAAAAAAAACCGTAAACAATTCAAGATAATTTCCTATCCCAACTGTGTGAACGTCGACGATAAAAAAATCTATTGGAATTTAAATAATGAATACATGAAACGATTGCTCACCATCAAGCGGGATTGCGCTCAAGCACTAGTTTATAATTATATAAACAAAAAAACGTGTTTTAGGTATTAACGTAATTTATCGATTAACAAGGTATTTCGTCATTTTTAAAGGAAAAACATATGTACTGGTATACAGTATGTTAAGAAAACCCTGTCCGACCCATAAGGATAATAAAGGTTAGGTAAACACATAACCAAATATAATATAAAATTTTACGTAATCATCATAGAAACAATACAAATGAATTTTGAAATAATCTTTTTTTCCCGCGAATTAATTCCAACTTCCCCGAAATTTGGTAATTTTTAAAAAGTGACAACACCGTTATTATTATGAGCGAATAGCGATGCGACCACGTGCTGCGTGCCCTGCCGCCCGGCCCCCGCGGTAGTGTGCATAACGCACGTTTATTAAGTTACCTCTTTTTGCGAAATAATATTTATTTTTTTAGGGGGATTTTTTTTTTTAAGTTTAGCCCGGTTTTGTATGCATTAATAGAATCAGTTATCGATACCTAACAACACCTTCACGGGTCGGACAGGGTTTTCTTAACATACTGTATAAATATACAAAAACTAAAATCTATATCTATACTTCTATACTAATATATAAAGATGAAGAGTTTGTTGAGTTCGGGTTCTCGAGTGGCGACCACGCACCGGAAGACGTAGCGTGGGTAGGCCCCCGACAAGGTGGACCGACGACCTGGTGAAGGTCGCGGGAAACCGCTGGAAAAGAGTTTGTTTGTTTGAACGCTCTAATCTCAGGAACTACTGGTCCGATTTGAAAAATTCCTTTTGCGTTGGATAGCCCATTAATCCAGCAAGGCTTTAGGCTATATAACTCCACGCGAACGAAGTCGCTGGCGGCCGCTAGTATTTTATACGATTGTTAGGTAAACGCGTATCCAAATTATAGTTTCGTCGGCATTTTATGTTAATTTTAGGATATAAGCCCCGTAATTGTCGATCTCTTATGATAGATTTTTTTTATGTAGTAGGTACCTTGGAATTATGCAATTCAATGAAGGATTCAAACAAACCTTCAATATGTAGGTAGTTGGATAATTAAAAATACGATAGGTATTTCGATAAATTATTACTTATAAGGTAGGAAGCCAGTTTTTTATATACAATTTTAACAAACGATTCAAACAAAATCTATAGTAGGTACTTTGATCTTATTACTGCGTCGGATGTGAAATTATTAAAAGTGCTCAGACGAGTACAAATCTATATCCAATCGCATAAACACAAAATTTTAAGGAACTAACTGGGAATCTGACGGACTTTCATGTTAATTTTTTTTTTTTTTGTATTTTATTGTAGGAGATAAATATATATATTAACCAGGGAGATAAATAAAAAAGCATGGAGCAAAATTAAAACGGTCACAATTTTTTTTTTCTATTAAATAATGTATTCAACACAACACCATCAGTGATACCGATGAATTCAGAATTTTTATCAATTTCGACAAAACACAGCAACAAAAAAAATTCAATATTGAGTTATACCTCTAAAAAGTTATTATTTTTCAAACAGTAAATATATAGTATAATAAATATTTTAAAGGAGTTTGTCAATAACGTATTTTTAACTATTATTTTTTATAAAATCGAAATAGACGGTAGGTAATCGATTTCGTCTAACTTCGCTTAAATTAGTAGTGCAAAATTCGCTAAGACGCGTTACTACAGGCGGAGCACCTGGCTGCTTGTACTACACACATTTGAATTCTAGTACAGCATTTATGTGGGTCATCAATTCTCACGATTCTGTTATGTTATGCCTACAAATCTGTCGAAGTATTGAAGTGTCATCGACCCCGAGCGTGCTAACCTATATAGCCTACTTGTATTTTTCTTTAGGCCATTTGATCATGGTTCAGTTGTTTTTAAGGTTCTGTAACTCATAAGGAAAAACGGAACCCTTATTAAAAGAACTGACGGCACGGTTGGCGCGGTGGTTAAGTGATTGACTGCTGCGCTGTGTGTTGCGGGTTCGATTCTCACACAGAACAGATATTTGTATGACCTATAAGTAGTTGATTCGGGTCTGGCTGTGTGTGTATGTGGGATTATATGTTTGTAAACACACCCACGGTACAGGAGAAATTCCTAGTGTAGATAAACGATTTTTTTTATAAGAAAAGATCAATATCTATCTTCCTATGCTTCAAAACTCTTTTTCTCAAAAGCTTTTTTCAGTATCAATTTGGCTCAATTATCATATACGAGTACTTCGATCAATTCATCGAAAATCAAATATAAGTAAACGGTATCAAAAGATACGGGCGTTTATGGCCCATACTTTGACATGAGAATTCAAAACGTATTACTTTCTGTTGACCTATAATCTTGATATTTGGCAAGAGAAAATATCATGTAACACAATTAAAAGAAAAATTCCTTAAATCATAAATTCTTAGTTATATATGTATTATTATATTTATTTTGTCTTTTCCACAAAAAGTTGCTCGTTGCGCGAACCCGACTCGCACTTTACCGGTTTTTTGTTATACTTATACCTAAATATTTCGTTCTTTTTTGTTTCATATTTTCTAGTTTTTTACTTGTATACCTTCGTTTTGCAAATGATCGCTACGATCGAGACATCGATTGTTTAAAACCGTTTCGGTTATGCAACATGAGACTTATTGTTCAGGTTAGGTTAGAAACGATTTTACAATTGATCATCCTAACACTACAAGCAACAACCTATCGTTTACTGCAACAACTACCGTTTAGTTAAAACACCTCCCATTTGCTACGAAACTGCTACGAAAGTCGTAGCGGTATTATTCTTATAGTGATTCGAAATAAAACTGTAAACAGAATAATATGCATTTTTAAAGTAAGAGTCCATTAAACAGTTCCATATTTGGTAGTTAGCGTGCAGCTGTGTCGACCACCCACCAGTCAATAAACAAATTCGGCCATCCTAATTGTCTGTATCGGTGCCTACTCATTTCACTTTCGTTGAGGCGGCGAGTCCGCTGCGAGCAACCCAGTGTCGATGACCCCGTGTCCTCGCGGCCGCGTGCCGATTAGATAATTTCCGCGGTGCGTTGTCAAAATACTCATGACCCAATGGTACAGTGAATACGCGGTCGTTGAACCCGCAGCGGCCGCGCAAATAAAGATACGTGATTCGAGTATATAGCGTGTTGTGATTCGATAAAATCGCTATCGGTCGAATATTCTTTTAAGTTTGACACTATCTCGGATTTGTATGTTGTTATCTTAAATGATTAGGTAGCTACGAATCTATATCTTTAACCTAATTTTAAGGTGCTGCGTAGATAAAAGTTTGATAAAACAAAAGGTTTTTCGTTTTTTTTTTTAGCTGTTTTACGGTTTTGGTCATTACTTATTGATACTTGACCTGCCCCAAAATTCTGTTTACATTCTGTTCTTCTGTTTACACTTTCAGTGATTCAAAACTACACTTGACTGCAAGTCTACATGGTTGGTGCATTGGCTGAGCGATCAACTGCTGCGCTGCGTGTCACGGGTTTGATTCTCGGGCGGAACAAATATTTGTATGAAATGTATGGCCTAGAGATATTTGTTTCGAGTCTGGCTGTTTGTGTGTAAGTTTAGATGTTTGTAAACGCACCCACGATACAGGAGTAATTCCAAGTGTGGGACAATGTATTTCTAATATATATATATAAAGATTGTGCTGATTTTCAGTAAGATTTCGACGCAATTAGAATTCCGTAGAAATCCAAAAAATAAATTTTATGTCCGATGTCGCCACCAAAGTTTTGAGGATAAGATAAAATCTAATAAAACGATCGAGTTATCGAAACCGCTCCCATTTTTTCCATTATCTTATAGTAACAAGTTACGAAAATTTTCGTAATTTTTCAATTTTTTTTTTATTGTTAGGGAATTACACGATATTGACTTGATACGAGTCTCACTGCCAGATAACTTTCATGTTGCCCTTCAGAAATTGGCAAGTTATCTTCAGATAACTGAATAATGCTACGCAATAATGTGGATTAAAGAATCTGGTATAAACTAGACATGGAGAGGCTACGAATTGTGTTGTCACTTACGAGAAACCTATGTCCAAAAGTGACCTGTATCATCATCCTTAGAGGTGAGAGGGAGGGAGGATAGAGGGAGGGAGGAGAGAGGGAGACAAGTTATCATCATTATTATGCGCATGAACCTACCTTTGTCTTACTCTTCAACACAAATGTCACCTTGCCACTTTGGATTTGGTGGAGAGGCGTGCGAAGAGGCTGATTTTCGACCCAGACTTAACCGAAACTTAACCGTCTTCTATAGGATGCATTCTGGCGAGTGTGCAAGGGAATTGCATGATTTAATTCCCCCATCTCCGTTCCATCATCGGACGACCCGTCGTACTGCGAGTTTCCACCCTTACGTTGTTGACACCACTGCGATCCGGACAAAGCGTTTTGCTTCCTCTTTTATACCGCGTACATCGAGGGACTGGAACAATTTGCCAGCGACGGTGTTTCCGTCACACTACAATTTGAGTGTCATCAAGGCTATAGTGAATATGCTCTTAATAAACTAGCGCGCTTTACCATCAACGATCGCATCACTGCTTACCATCAGACGGGATTTTGCGGTCAAGCGCTAGTTTATAATTTATATAAAAAAAACACATAGGTACCTACTAATTCTTTAAGCCTCCATTACGATGTCACTACCGTCCTCCGTCTAGCCTCATCGCCATTTTTCACACAATCCACCTTTTTCTTTTGCCCGGTTCTTTTCTTGTTTCTGATATAAACGTCGCAAGTCCTGCGTCCTTCATCTTAGGCTAAAATTTGATGCATTGAATAGAATTTGTTCTCTACAAGAAGATTTTTATATTAGCATATCTAAGAAAGTTGTAATGATTCTGTATAATGCAAAGGTAATCATCGTTCAGCGGTATCCTGAATTAAATTAGGTACAGGAATACAGGCAACCATACAATGTGCATAAAAGTATGTGTGGTTTTTCCCCAAACCTAGATCAGGGACGGAAATTTCCTTACGTATGTCGAGCATACAATGACAAATGCGGTAGTAAATACTGCAGAGAAGTGTTCCATCTAGGATGCCCGTTAAGCTGCAAACTATACGGGTGATTATTATTTGTTGACGTCAATGCAGCAATGGAATTGGGCTACAGTTCATCAACACCAATACATTGTCGGTAGTACCAATGAGGTTAATCTCCTATAAGTAGGTACCTACATTTGGTACCTACCTGCACTATTTGTTTCAAACAAGGAACTTACATCTAAACTGGAATGTGAACTGTCGATCAAAACGCTGTCCGAGGGAGATAGCTTCACAGTAGCCCTCTGTCCTTGTTGTGTAGGGTGACTATTATAATGGAATTTATAAGGAATATATGTAAAACGTTTTTTTTTTCACTTATATTACCTGAGTTTTAATGAATATTTAGGTATGCATGCAATCTTTTTAATTTTATTATTGAATTTTAAAAATAGATGAATACATTGATGTTGTACGGACGACAGCAGGGCAATCTACCCGAAACTGTACCTTTAGATAAATAAAATATCTGCAAAAAGCAGAATTTAATGTCATTGCACATGTCTAAGTGCACATGTATTAATTATTCCGAAATGTATGGTCACCCTACATACAAAAAAAAAAATAACTTGTATATGATTACCGCAAAAAACTTACTTAAAGAATGATATTCCGCACCCAGAGTATGACTCACTATTGCAGCCATTAATGGCACCCTTTTTCACCATCTTTTTTGTATTCGAAGCTGTTGATTTCAAACAAAATTACAAAAAATAAATACGGGTAACACTTAGAAAAAGACATAGGGCTACTGGGACACTTTCTCCCTCGGACCGTGTTCTCTTTAAATAAAGTTTTATTTCCGATCGACCTTATTGCTCTTGCGATACCTAGTCTTGTTTTAAATAAGAGACTTATGCAAGTTCACATTATGGGTCTCATCATTATGCAGAGCGATGACTATTTTACCTAGATATGACGCAAATGTTTCCCCAATTTGCAAAATAAACGTTACCTGCGACCGACAATTCGTTGTTAATTATTGTTACGCGAATCTGTTCGGAAGGCTATACGATGAAACTTACAGTTATTACGTTTATATGCTACGGTAGATTTGACTTTCATAATTAGCTTTCCTTTCAAGCATCACACTTCTTGCATAAGAAAGCCACGTCACATTTAAGAAAGAGAGTAGGTAAACTGTCAATATTGCAGTAGCGCGTTAATGATTGTATTGATATAATACACGGTAGATGCAGTAACTACATCAGTGGGTACTTATGTGATGTATTAACAAACGTACGCCTCCAGAGGCGTACGTTTGAATCCAGATTCGGTTAACTGGTTCGGTTTCGATTACACTGGCTTTTACACAGGGTACATACATACTTACTTGGGACCTTGATTGGATTTGGATTGGGAACTTGTTTTAATATTATTGTATATGATTTATTATTAACTGCATTTTAACGTAGCTCGGTGATATCCGCTTTCATCTCAATATTGAAATTTCCTTACAATTCAAAATGAACTAAGTACATCACATCACCGGTAATATATGAAACACGCGTCATTAACCTGCATTCAACCAACCAACCAAGATCCAATCTATACTAATTTATAAAGCTGAAGAGTTTGTTTGTTTCTTTGTTTGAACGCGCTAATCTCAGGAACTAATGGACCGATTTGAAAAAATCTTTTTGGGTTGGATATTCCTTTAATTTAGGAAGGATTTAGGGTAACAAAGTATAACATCACGCTGCGACCAATAGGAGTTTGGCGTAGCTAGTAACATTATAATTATGTATTTAGTAGCTGTTATACGCGTCGTAGGTAGGTAAGTTAACTAACTTAACTGAATCTAAATACAAAAAATAAAGAAATTTTAAGGAAGACCGATGGTTTTTCCCTATAATTTATTTATTAATTAGTCGAATTATAAACTTATGTAAAAAAATATCGAACCCACGGATCACTCCGCACTAACTACGTTTTCCAGAGTATAATAAATAACCATTAAGCAATTTATTAATTTATTTATTTTGAAACGAATATGAGAGAGAGTTTCAAGTGTAGAAATTTGTAATTAGAAGACGGTCGTAGGCTATACATATAAGTCTCAATCTATTGCTTTTTGAGAATGCTACTCCAATTTTAACCGTTAATGTAAATACATACGACCTATCTGCTGAAAATCGTTACATTAGAAACTCTTTTAAAAATCTTTTGACGATCCGAAATTCTGAAACAAAAAGGTCTGCCCTGCTTGGGTAGAGCACCGCCGTGTCCTCGTGCCGGCGATCGGCGACGATCTCTCGCGTCCGACCCTGGTCCAGGCCATGGTCCGGAGCGGGAGTGAATGGCAGCCCGTCACTTCCTTCTGCAAAGCAGTGATGCTAGCAAAGGAGGAGGCGGAGCGCGTGAGGGAGCGGGAATCCCAGCGCGAAATTCCCTGGTCGGGAGACAACATCGAACTCACGGCCATCGCAGGCGCAAGCTTGCGGTAAAGACCAGGCCCGAGTCGACGACGCGTTGTTTCACGCGCGCCTCAAAGAGATGTCAGCACATCGTGATGGGGTCCACGAGGACCGATGCCTCTTGGGCCAGGTTTGTGGGTTGGTTAAAAAAGAAGCCGTGGCTCTGGCGCACAGGCAAGTGAAGGAACACGGGTGAGTTTTAGTCATTAAAAGGCTGACATGCCCTTCCACTCCGCCCAGAGCGCGAGAAATCATTTAATGATTTCCCAACCAAAACAAAAAAAAAGGCGGTTCTTGGTGATGATTATCAAAAAACAGTTTTTATTTACCCGCTTTTATTGAATGGCCTTAAAGTTTAAATACCTAGGTACCTCTGCAAGAATTCAGTGTCGGCTATCAAGACGAGAAAAAAAAAATACGAAGTTAAGAAACTCTAAACTACGTGTTTGAGTATAAAAATATGCCGAATATTTGTCAACTCCACGATTTACAAATGTCGCTAATGCGTCAGGTGCCTACCGAACCAAACATTCTAAATGCATTTAGCAGGTTCATCGAACTCTTTCATAATGATGTGTAGAAACCTATGACGCCAAATAGTTAAATAGGAAGCCACTACAAATGCCGAGCAGAGCTGACATTATTCTTGATTAGGTAAGCAATTTAATCGATACTGTGCACCCAAGTGCAATACGGAAACATCTACTTACTAAGATTCAATAATTGATTCGTATAATTAATGGTACTTTGGTCTTTATTAAGTTTGTCGCAGGACAATCTCGGCGGTTGCGTGGTAGCTGATTTGAACCTGAATGATCGGTAAATGCACGCGCGCACGCCTTCGCGAGGCCGGCCGATCACCTCCTTATGTAACCCGCCATAAAGTGCAGTACACTCCAAACAAACCACGACCAAGAACACTGATCTTTGATCTTGATGCGAATCCAGCAAGCCAATAACCGATTTATATTTGTTTGTTTTAACTGTTAATAAACAAATGCTTTCGTTGGCAGACTATTAGGGTTAATGATCTGCCAATGAATGCAATTGTTTATGCAAGGTGCAAGTATCTAATTACGGTAGGATGTAAACATCGCCTCGGTTTTACAAAGTATAAAATACATTTGGAAGATAACAACAACAATAGAATAGAATACTCTTTATTACGTATGATTACTACATATTAAACACTCCGCACCGGATTTTGATGCGGTTTTTTTTTAATAAATAGAGTCATTGAAGAGGAAGGTTTAGGTACATCCATTAAATTGTAGAGAAATACTATTATTTTTGAGGTTTGTAATGTGATGTCGTAAATAATTACATTTTTTTCGCGTTTTTTTTTTTAATTAATTTATAAACCAGCGCTTGACCGCAATCCCGCCTGATGGTAAGCAGTGACGCAATCGTTGATGATAAAGCGCACTAGTTTATTAAGACCTATTCACTCTAGCCTTGAAGACACTCAAATTGTAGTCCGACGGAAACACCACCGCCGGCAGATTGTTCCAGTCCCTCGATGTACGCGGTATAAAGGAGGAGGCGAAACGCTTCGTCCGGATCGTAGAGGTGTTAACAACATAAGGGTGGAAACTCGCCGTACGACGGGTCGTCCGATGGTGGAACGGAGATGGGGGAATTCAATCGTGCAATTCCCTCGCACACTCCCCAAAATGTATCCTATAGAAGACCAAAAGGCTGGCTACTCTACGCCTGTGCTCTAGGCTTTGGAGACCAACTCGAGTTAAATCAGACTCACCAATCAGCCTCTTCGCACGCCTCTCCATTGAATCTAAAGTGGCCAGGTGACAGTTAGCAGCACCAGCCCAAATGTGGCTGCAGTACTCCACACACGAACGGAGTGTGTGGAGCGGCACTGTGCTTTGTACAACATTAGAAGCTGCCCTGGTGTGAAGTACTGCCGGACCTTTGCGATAACGCCAAGTTTTCTGGCAGCCACCTTGGCCTTGGACTCAATGAACTGCCCAAAGTTTAGGTTCGAGGAAATCTCAACACCCAAAAGCTGAAGGCGGTCGGTACACTCCAAGGATACATTCCGAAAAGTAGGAGCCAAGGTGAACGGGCTCCTTTTGGCGGTGAAAAGACACGCCTGCGTTTTGGCGGCATTGAATGCTACAAGATTGGCATTGCCCCATTCGGAGACTGCCTGAAGTGCAACACTCGTTCGTTCTACTATGGCCTCTCTTTCGGACCGGATTGATTCCCTACTAGCCCGAGCATCCGGCAGGTACCTCTCCACAACTGTGCTGTCATTTACATACCCATAGATACCGGGCATCAGCAGATCGTTAATATGCAGCAGAAACAGAGTTGCAGAGAGAACAAACCCCTGAGGAACACCGGCATTAGTCGACATGGGCTCAGATGAGCATCCGTCGACAACAACTCGGAGGGACCGTTCAGTCAAGAAGTCTTTTACCCAGCCAGTCAGGCTAGGGGAAATGCCGTACGCTGGAAGCTTACTCAAAAGGCCAGCGTGCCATACCCGGTCGAAGGCCTTCGAGACATCAAGGGAGACAGCAATCGCTTCCCCATTTCTCTCGAGGGCCTCGCCCCACAAGTGAGTGGCATACACTAGTAGGTCCCCAGTTGACCGATTGCGGCGAAACCCGTACTGTCGGTCACTGAGGAGATCGTTACCTTCCAGGTATGCCAAGAGGCGCGAGTTCAATACACGCTCCATAATTTTGCAAAGTATGGAGGTGATCGAAATCGGCCGATAGTTGGTAGGATCGGCACGACTACCCTTTTTGGGCACGGGCTACACGTTGGCAAGCTTCCAGGACTTGGGCACTATACCAGTCCCAAATGAGAGGCGATACAAGCGTGTCAATACAGGAGACAACTCGGGCGCACATGCTTTTAGAACAATCGCTGGTATACCATCCGGACCACTAGCCTTATTCACGTCCAGACGATACAGTGCTCTCAGAACCTCCCTGTTCCGCATGCGAACCTCAGGCATTGAAGTACCGCAGTGGGGCAAAATAGGTGGAGTAGCACTGCCAGTATCAAGACGCGAATTATGGGCAAAGAGAGATGCAAAGAGACCTGCTTTTTCTCTCGCCGTATGAGCCAGTGTTCCATCAGGCCTAACCAGCGGAGGCAGTGTAGGCCGACAGAAGTTCGCCTCGACCGATTTGGCAAGGGACCAAAAAGATCTGCTACCGGAAGGCTGCGCAGATAACTTGTTACCAATATGGGTAATACGGTCGAAGCGAGCCTTCTTTAGTGCCTTTTTGTAGGACTTGGCAGCACGGTTAAAGGCTCTCTTCTTTGAGCTTAGATCCGGAGCTCCGCGGTCACGAGCGTCAACCCAGGTGAGAAATGCCGTGTGCTTACGCTGTTCGGCTTGGGCACAATCGGCATTGAACCATGGGCGAGCCGAGCCACCGACGGGCACGTCATTATAGGGGATAAAATATTCCATAGCTTGACGCACCACATCGGTTATAGCATCCGCACAGCTCGACGGATTGCTAGAAGAGAAGCAGACCTGCTGCCAAGGATAAGACGCAAAGAAATGGCGCATCTCATTCCAGTCTGCTGACCTGTATCGCCACATTCGCCGTTCACCACGAAAGTCGTGATTTGGTGGGGAAAAGGTCGACACAGACTGCACCAGACAGTGGTCTGAAGTTCCCAACGGTGAGGAAACTATTACAACACACCTGTCCGGATCAGTGGACAGCAGAAGGTCCAGACAATTGGCAGTATGACCAACTACATCAGGCACCCTAGTCGCTTGCTTGCCTGCTGGGAAAGGCCCATTGAAAGCGCGAAGTTTCGCGCTTCTCTCCCAGCGTGGTCAGTCCTCTGGTACGGGAAAAGCCAGTCCTGATGGCAGGCATTGAAGTTTCAAGTGAAACGCAGGCTTGATCCCTACGAAATTTATCAAAATAATGTACTAAATATTGTACACATTAAAAAGGTCTACAAAAAAGTCCGCGATGGTAGGTATATGTTTATCTCTTATGGATATCCCACAATAACATTTTTTTGTCATTTACTTTCTACGACAAATATCGGCTAATTTTCGAAGCGATTTTAACCAATACAGCATTAATCATTATCCAATTTAATACCTTAAATAAATTGTAGATTTAATATAGATCTATATTGCCCTTTACTGTATTTGATTTAAACGAATATTTTCGAAGATATTACAGATTTAAAAAATTCCGGAATGGAGCAGACAGCCGGAGCGGCAGGAGCGGTGGCGTGCTGCTGTTTTTTATAAGTTCACAGTTTTACTGTAGTGTATTTAGTACATGTCAGCATTGCACCCGTGCGAACCCACAACACCCGGGGCAGGTCACTAGTGCAATATAAAATACAGAACGTAAATATGAAGATTCACATAGAGACAATCAGTCTTATCAAGGGGTACCGCATTATCCGATATGTAATTGGGTTGTGAAAGTCATATTGCCTATATTACGACGCTTGTACTTTTTTAAAAAAAGAATCAGGGCCATTATCTCTAGCCTTTTCCCGAGTATGTTGGGATCGGCTTCTAGTGTAATCAGATGCAGCTGAAAAATCACTATTTTACTTGAAGCGTCGTAATATAGGCAATATGACTTATTCATAAAAGCTGCTTAAAGTGATTAGCGATTGTTTAAACACACATTTTAGACGTTTGCACGTCACTTTAATCATCGTTTATGAATAAATTCCTTAAACACTGTGGTGTTTATTCATAAAGGGTGATTAAAGGTAAGTAACGTTAAACGGACAAAAATTTATGGTTAAAGAATCGCTAACGACTAGTTAACTTTAAGTTGTTCACAAACTAAACTAATTTTAAGTTATGTGCATCTTTTTTTTTCAATTTCGTTAAGAAAAGGATAGAAGATAACATTTTAATTTAGGTAATCCTGTCAAATTAAGATATTCCATAGACAGTTTAGACGCGATTAAAAATATGGCGACTAAAAATTTGCCAGTTTACGTCAGGAGCGCACTAATTTGACAGGTCTAAACTGACATTTTATCCTCAGTCCTTTTCTTAATGAAATAAAAAGAAAAAGATGCGCTTAACTTAAAATTAGTTTAGTTAGTGCCTGTTAAATTAGTGCGCTTCTGAAGTAAACTGGCGTATTTTTAGTCGCCATCTTTATAATCGCATCTAAACTGTCTAAGGAATATATTAATTTGACAGGATTAAACTAAAAATTTATCTTCTATCCTTTTCTTAATGAAATATAAAGAAAGAAATGCACTTAATTTAAAATTTGCTTGTGATCGAGAGAATCATCCCAATGACGATGAACGACGTAGGCAAATAAACATCAATAAAAGTAGTAGTAGGAGATAAAAACATTTTATTTCAAAATGTCTACCTACACTTATAATGAGTATAGTGCGTTTCATCTAAGAGTTCCTTTGCCGTCATGTTGGCATTCATTTTTTGTCACTATCGTAAACAAAGTAAACGCACTCTGCGTCTCTTTCTCTCTCACACTAATTTGCATTAGTGCCAACATGACGGCAAAGGAACTCTTAGATGAAACGCACTTTAGGTACCTAACTTTAACATGATACTATGTTTACACAGCTTGTAATCAGTTTATTATTTTAATATGAGCAGTTATTAATGTAAGTGGACGAATTACGTAAACTGTTGGAAATGCTATAAATAGACATTGAAATTTTGAGTGTAGATAAGTTTATTGACTATGGCATACCATAAAATCGAAGCAAAAATTGACTAGTATCGTTAAAACTACACGTACAATATTGTACGATACCGGCAAGTTAATTGTATCGTTCAAAACTGGTGTAGATGTAAACAGCACATACCTACAATAAAATTATACGAGCAATAAAATTGTACGAGCAATAAAATTGCATTCGATTCTGGCATCATTAAAATTATCTATTTAAAAAAAACTTAAGAAGTCTTTCAATAAAATTTAATAAAATATTTGGCAGCGTAAACTCAATGAAAATTTTTATACAATAATATACTGGACTGAGTGTGAACAGTAGAGAGAGAATGCTCTATCTGGGGTGTTACCAGAAATTGCTAGCAATTATTGAATGGCAACACTTGCATTCAATAAAATTATTCCATGCCATTTCATTTGGAAACCGCACGCGGTTGAACACTTGTAAAATTCAATGAATGAACGTGATTTATGGCACAAAATTATTTCTTGAACGTCCCAGAAACTAGCACAGTGTAAATGGGGCTTTAGGCAGCAATTAAATTCCCAAAAACAAAGGCGTGTATTAATAACATACAAACAAAAAAAAATTGTGTTGATTTTCTCACTCTGATTTAATTCTTACATTGTTTTATTTACCTTCAGTCCGACTAGCACAATTTACATAAATGAAGGCCATGTGGCAATACTTAGAGATCATCGCCTCTGAAATTAACATATTAGAATAATAGTTCTAGGACAAATTGTATTGTCATATAGACTTCTATTAATACACGTTAACGTGACGCACAGTGCTAGAATAAATGTGATCAGTTCTAATAAAACTAAATCAATATGCGCCTTAGGAAATAAGTCTAGCAACACACCGGAGGGAAACAAATAAAATGAAAATGATTTGATTTGAAACGCTGCCAATAGAATAACACAATGTGAAAAAATTGCAACATTAAAAATAAGCGTTCTCTAAGTTAACATAGCATATTTATGTTCTATCCAAACCACCTAAACTTAATCTGAAAATAAATTATGAATTTTGGTCAGTTTTGCTATAGTGGAATTGTAAGTAGGTAATCATTTTTGTTTCACGAATAAAAGAGTCGTTGTCGTTAAAATAATGAAATCAGCCCTTATTGTATACAAATTACAATGTCGTGTCCAACCGGCCGCGTTTGAATATAATATGGAATAAGCTTTACTATATAACTCTAAAGTGCTTAATAATTAAATCAATTTCACTTAAATATTATATACCTATGTATATAAGGTATCCAGCTGAAGCCAGTAAGACTGGAAGCCGACCCAAAAGAGTTAGAAAAAGGCTAAGCAGATGATGAAGTAGTAAAAAAGTTATAAAAGTAATTTAATAAAAAAAATCCCAGTCTTTTTGTTAATGTGTTGAATCACAAAAACAGTCCCCAAAGTAGAATATCTTAAAATCTCAATTGGGTTTTTAGATATAGCAATGGCATTTTTTATAAAGCCCGCGTGAGAAGGTTATATTTGTTAAAATACATTCAATGACTTGTATTTTAACAAAAAGCCTTCGTAAGCGGTCATTGAACAGTGACGTCATTTTACAGAAACTATCAGAACATGAACTTAAACCTCATACTGCACAATGGCGTTTAGGTTTAGATACAGGATCATACCTACTTAATATTTAGTCTTGTTGTTTCGTTGGGTTGCTGTCACTTTTTTTTCTCACAAACAGATATCAGATGCTTCAATGTTTGTTCATTATGCTTTTTCTTCGGCGTTATTCTCTCGGAACGTTTGAAAATCATTATCAAATAATTCCCTAATTTTCAGTTTTGATTGAAACAGAATAGGGATGCTTTTTGGGTTAAAAAAAAAATTATTCTGTTTAGCCCGTCATTCAGATTAAAGAAATATATTGGATACGTATATTTTGTTTTATGAAATCAATAAAAATTGACAAATATAAAAGGCATCAAAGATCCGGAGTGGTGGCTGGTGACGCTGCTCGGTAAAAAGTGTAGCGTGCAGTGACGTCTGTGCACTGTCTTCTTCATTTTTTGTTTATAGAAAAAGAAAAAATACGTGTCTAGTATTTTTTAGAAATCTGACTGACGGACTAATTAGTTTTTTTTTTAGTCAACTACCCTATTTACATTTAGATTGCAATTATTTAAAGTTCATCGTGTGTTCTTGCAGCCTAATTGCATAAAACAATCAGTAGCAATGGGTTTCATTTAGGCAGTTCAACAACATTCATTGCGTTATTTACGTTGTTGAGCAGACACATTTTCGAACATATGGAGCAATGGATTAGCAATATGCTTCGAAATTATTCCAACTGATAGTAATAGTGTGTTACGCAATTTGGGCACTGAACGATTATGCATCTGTCGCAGTCAGCTGGTTAAATTAGCCGGTTATAGGCCTTTGGAAATAGTGTTCGCTACGCTTTGCTCTCTCGGCTCGCATGCGATCAATCGTCCTAACCTAACCCATTTGGTCGGGGTGCCTTGGATTTGTTACTGCGATTAATTCTGCTCACAAGTGATCGCAATTCCAACCAAAACTATAATCTATTGCAGCGGTCGGCAACCTTTTGGCAGTTACGGGCCACATGGCGACAAAATGAGGTAGAGGCGGGCCGCGCTTTTACATAATTTTGATAACAGGTCTATCAATTAATATTCTTTATTGCACACACAATAATAGGTACTGTGCGAATATACATACTTTTCAAATGAGTAAAAAGAATTCTCATACTGAACACTGCTTAACTACTAAGTGATATTAAAATCCCAAAAAAACTTTTTTTTTGCATTATGCCAACGACATATCAACAATAAAAGGAAATTAAATGAGGAAAGATAAAACAACATAAATGTGAACTTGTACTTATACTTTCAGTGTGACGTCTGAGGCTGTATTAGAGTGGCTATTTTTTGTACATCAGATTTCATATTTCTCGTTGAAATTCTAAGAATAGCTTTCAAGTGCTCATCTGTAAGTCTGAAAGCATGTAATTTTTTTTCTATTAATGAGTATAGAAAATGTTTGCTCGCATAAGTAAGTACTGCCCAAAATTTTTATAAACTATTGCCCAAAATTGTAGCAAACCTTTTCAAATCGTCAAAATCAGTTGGCAAGCTGCCATAAAACTTAACACGATCATTGATCTCATAAAATGAGCTTTTGGGAATGTTATTAGATTGAAGATCAATCACGTTCGCAGTTGTATTAAAATATCTTTCATTTTATCATTTTTAGAATTGTAATTTATACTAAACAAGAATAACAGTCGCGGGCCGCAAGGAAGAGGGCCTCGGGCCGCGGGCCGCATGAGGCACGAGGGCCGCGAGCCGCGGGTTGCCGACCACTGATCTATTGAATATCATTCAGGTCGTTAGATGAACGACCCTTTAATTTAAAAAAGCTAAGTGGTTAGCTAAATAGCTAACTAGATCAGTTGGCTACGACATACGTATAATTTAAGGCTAAAACACTTTTACCATAAACAACAGTACTTATTAAATAATAATACAATATTATAAGAGGATGTAAATACCCAGATAGCCGTATTAAGATTAACTCTATCTAACCTACGTCTGTCCTCCAGTTTTTGTCGTTTAGGTTTGAACGATTAAATTTGGTTCAAGGCTAGATCGTATACTATTTTATCATAATCAGTATTAACTTTGTTGCAGTAGGTACTATTAAATAATAATACACAATATAGAAGATGTAAATATCGAGATAGTTGCATTTATTACATTATCTAACCTTTGAGCGTCCCTCTGTGTTCATTCGTTCGATGAATGAAAAGCTGAATAATCCTATGCACGTTTTGAAATATGTGTCTTAATATTTAGTATTTTTGACATATTTTCGCATAAATTCCACGAGACTGCTCTTTTAGGGGTGAAATGAGCATATATTTCTTAAGCAGGTCAATGGTACCGATTCCCTATTTCACAAAATAAAATATATTTAAATTCAGTACAAAAGTAGTCTGTAAAAGATCGCTCTTAGCGATACGACCGCCCATTGTATCACCCTTTGTAAAATCTTAATATTTATATTCTGTGATCTATATGGTGTACAGTCAGAAGCAAAAATATGTGTATATTGCCTAGGCTCCAAAAATATGTAAACATCTTCGACTTTAAGACGAAGTGCTCAACTTGAAGAGCATAAAATTGTAGCCACCGGTTCACATCATAAATATGTATACGCTCATTGCTTCATTAAATTATGCTCACCTGATAGGAACAATACAGGGGATAATTTAATGAAGCAATTAGCGTATACATATTTATGATGTGAACCGGTGGCTACAATTTTATGCTCTTCAAGTTGAGCACTTCGTCTTAAAGTCGAAGATGTTTACATATTTTTGGAGCCTTGGCAATGTATACATATTTTTGTTTCTGACTGTACATAAAATTGTGTATTCTATTCTATTGCTTTTCTTCTTCTGAGCCTATAGAGGCCCACTGCTGGACAAACGCCTCCCCCAAGGCTTTCCATGATGACCGGTATTGTGCTGCCCGTATCGATCCACCTTGTTAGGGGCCTCTCAACGCTGCAAATTCCAGTACGTGGCCGCCACTCCAGAACCTTACTGCCTCATCGACCATCGATCCTACGAGCAATGTGCCCTGCCCACTGCCACTTAATTTTAGCGACCCTGAAGAGCTATGTCGGTGACTTTGGTTCTTCTGCAGATCTCCTCATTTTTGATTCGATCGCGCTGAGAAACTCCGAGCATAGCTCTTTGTGTGACTTTGAACCGTTGTATGAGGCCGATAGTGAGCGATCACGTTTCAGTTCCGTATGTCATCACTGGCAACACACACTGGTCAGAGACTTTAGTTTTGAGACTCTGTGGTATCTTGGACATCGAGAAGATTTAGCGTAGCTTCCCGAACGCTACCCAGCCGAGGTGGATTCGACGAGACATCTTTTTCTCAAAGTTGGACAGTTTGTTCCTTCCAGTTCCAGGTATATATAGGTACTCAACAACTCAAGTCAAGCGTTCTTAATGACATATAATGAATAAGATGCATTGATTATACACAAGGAATCGGGGCCATTGTCACACTTCATAAAGAAGAGTAGGTACTAACACACCTTTTTAATGCCTGCGGCATTTTACCACAAACTATGACGAAATCAAAGATCAGTTGGAGGGCCTTAAGGTCGAGTTTTCCACCGGTCATCAGAGTTCGACCATAATTCCGTCATCGCCCGGCGCCTTATTTATTTACGCTGTGTAGATCTATCTAACCTTCGAGTGATTTTATGTACTTACTCATATTTTGGGCGATGGTATTCGGTTCAAGGCTGAATAAAGTCCTACTGGTTGTGTAACTTGATAAAACTGCGGGAAATGTCGTCATAAAAGTTGATCGTTCTAGCTATTAACAGAACTGCGTCATTCCTAAATATATATAGTAACATTTAGATTACAGTAATAACGAGTCAATACTGGAGTAAAACCAACAATATTGTACAGTGACAACAGTATACCTAATTTAACAACACAATAGATACATATATACAATATATTTCTCCAATAACAGTGAACTTTACAATGTTAAATTCATTGTTTGCGAATGTTTAGTTCTAACAATACTTACCTATTATGCAACGTTATTTTTGTGCATGCGAAACCCGAAACATCTGTCCAGTACTTTCATGTAAAGAATTTATGTACAAAATTGCAAGAAGCTATCATGAAAAATCACAAAGTTATGAGCTTCTTAAATTTAAAATTAATTTCGTCATCTAAAATGATTCTTATTTATTTTTTGTAAAATATCAATATCCGATTCCGCAAATGTAGTCACAACGCGTGATAGTACTATCCACGTGTTCAGGCTATGCCCTTCATAATGTGAACACGGACTTTTCATAACAATAATTTGCAGTGATATAATAATATGTATTACTTTTAATTATGTGCCATCTTCTATTAAACAAATATGCTAGAACTCGATTCCTCTCACAACCATTTCAAAAATTTAACTTTGGTCCTTTCTAACGGTTTTTTCAAAAGTTTCTATGCACAATCCGTGACAAATATGCAAGGGCAGATTGACAGTTCAAAATAACCAAATTGTGAAAAAATCTAATTTAAGCAGTGTCATATGATTATTCTATTTCTGTATTAGTACATGACAACTAACAAGGAATATACACTTCTCATCTGAAAAATCTAAACACTTCCCTTTTTATGGTTTCTATCCTAATTTACACAAAAGAGTATTTATTCCATGAAAAAAAAAACACATCATGTAGGTACCTACCTATAGCTGGCAGTTTGGCCATTAAAAAGGTAAGCGAAAATTTTAAATTCAAAATTAGAATTTCATTAGTTTATCTAAGTACAAACGAAATGTATAGTAGGTATTTAAATTTCACCTTTGTAAACTAAAATTTTGCGTTTATCTTGAATGCTTTTATTCTTTTTTTGTTTGCTGCGGCTTCGGCACGTCTGGAAAAGTTATTTTTTGTAAAACATAGACACATCACAGGCCGCCCAAGTGGTGGCATTACTGGATTCTGGACTTAGTCAGCATGTTGTCGCTGAAAGATTGCATCTAAGGCTGTCATCTGTTCATAGAGTCTACAAACGCTATCGGGAGACTGGTTTGTTCACACGCCGTTCAGGATCTGGCAGGAATCGCGTTACTTCGGAGCGAAATGATCGATTTATTGTAACAACTTCTTTACGAAATCGACGCCTTAACGCTTTTCAACTACAGCAGCAGCTTCATGTTGTACGTGGTGAGGCTGTAAGTGACTACAATTAGAAGGTTGAAGGAACGTGGATTGGTACCGCACAAACCAGCAAACGAGCCGAAATTAACTGCAGACCATCGGCGAGCACGGCTTAGCTTTGCACGTGAGCACCTAAATTGGTCATACGTCCAATGGAGCAAAATGAGTGTAAAATTATGCTATATGGTAAAGACGGAAAGATCAAGGTCTATAGAAGAGATGGAGAACGCTTTGCTTAATGCTCTGTTGAAGAAAAGGTCAGCTGCGGTGGCGATTTGGGGACGAATCAGCGCCGAAAGTAAGACAGAGCTAGTGTTCGTGTCTGGGCCACGTCTGCCTGCACTAAACTGTCATCGGTACGTCGAACAGGGTCTTGAGCCTCACGTGATGTCCTATGTACATTTTATATATATTAGCAACGGCTTCATATTCATGCACGACAATGCTAGGTCGCACACCGCGGGCGTCGTACGAGATTATCTTACCGAAGTCGGAATCCCCCTTATGGAATGGCCAGCAAGCAACAAGCCCGGACATGAATCCCATCGAACATTTATGAGATGAGTTAGAGACGTCTTCGTGTTAGAAATCCGCCCTCGGAATCACTCAGCCAGCTGCATCATGCGATCCAAGAATGGAATGAAATGCCTCAAAATTTGATTGTCACTCTCACCCGATCCATGAAGAACCGCATGGAAGCAGTCATAAGAGCTCGGCGGGGAGGGAATATCAGTTACTAAATAAACTTTTCCTAGCTTTTTTTTTTCATTTACATGTATTGTTTAATTCATATCCTTCATACTCCATTCAGAGCAAAACTTACCTACTCGTTACCAAATACGAACCCTATGAAAATTTTATTTGAATTTAGAATCTTAACATTAGGACCTTAAAACCTCTTTTTATTCACTACTGGCTTTCCGCCCGCGACTTCGTCCGCGTGGAGTTCGGTTATATCGCATTTCAAAGAGAACTCTTCAAAAGTCCGGTATCAAAACTATACTTACTGTTATTTCTCAAGGTCAACTCTATCTTTGTATCAAATTTCAATAAAATCAGTTCAGTGGTTTAAACGTGAAAGCGTAACAGACGGACCGACAGACAGACAGAGTTACTTTCGCATTTATAATATTAGTAGGGATTAAACGACATATGACATATATTTCTAAATAATTATATCTTTCTGATAATCCTTACATAACATAAACTCTTAAGCTGTTTCTATTTTTTTGATGAGAAGTGTATATCCTGCCTATTGCTAAAGTTTAATTTTTCATAACTGCTTTGTTCATTTTGAACAGTTTGATAATTATTGTATATTTCTGGCGCTGACTGCCCGTAGGTACTTATTACCAAACCTGTTTCCGTCAGTCATGCTGGGGTTAATAGTACTGATTACCTTGTTCAAAACTACAAGGGAATTAAATGAAAACTACTAGGGAACTAAATTAATGAATGAGAGATTGGCGCCGATTTCCATGAACTAAAGTACCTAGGAATGTATATTCAAGTTCAGCGGATCCTTTTCTTTCTATTTATTGAAGAAAAGCACAGAAGATTACATATTAGTTTAGTCCTGTCAAATTAAAATAATCCATAGACTTAGACAGGTTAGACGCAATTAAATACACTGTTAGTAAAAATACGTTGGACGCGGACCAATTTGACATCTAAACTATTTCTTTTTTATCTTCTGCCCTTTCCTTAATGAAATTCAAGCAAAAAGATGAACTAAACATAAATATACTTTAGTTTGTGAATATGAAAATCTAAAAATGTCTCATTCCCTAGTTGTACTCATTTAATTCCCTTTTAGTAGCTAGTTGTAGCAGGTAGCTAATTATAATCGTATTTTCGTAGTTTTACATTTTATTTTAGAGATTTATTATCTTAGATCTAGAATATCTTATATATCATTTATGTTGTATATATCCCTTATTCTCCCCTTTTCCGCCACCAAACTTTACAAACCACGTTTAAAAATGTACAGAATTTATCGGAGTTTCTGCCTTTTCTAGTTGTATGCAATAGGGTATTTGACTAAAAAAACGAATTAGTCCGTCATTCAGATTATAGAAAAATATTGGATACGTATATTTTGTTTTCTCAAATCAATAAAGATTGACAAATATAAAAGGCATCACAGATCAGGAGCGGTGGCTGGTGACGTCCCTGCTCGCTAAAAAGTGTAGCGTCCAGTGACGTCACACGAGTTTTCAACGCACTGTGTAGTCTTCATTTTTTGTTTATATGAAAAAAGAAAAAAATACGTGTCTAGTATTTTTTGGAAGTCTGACTCCGTCAGTCAGAATTAGTTTTTTTTTTAGTCAAATACCCCATTAGACTGGTAAAGCGGACCCCAGACTCCAAAGCTGAAAAAGTTTCGGATGCGACTGGGATTAACGCTGAGATGATGACGATGATGATGATGATGATGATGATGATTCTACCTTTTCTAGTTGACATTCATGAATATGATTAATTTTTCCAACCTTAACTTTATAACGTGGGCGCCGAATAAAGCTCGTTTCTTAATAATTAAAAAAGGATGAAAAACTGCAACTTACTACAATAACACTACTACACTAAGTACTTACTTGTCTAAGAGAAATATAATTAATATATTGAAAGTTATAAAACCGGTCAAGATGGTATCGGGCCACGCTCAGTGTGGGGTTCTGTAGTTTCCCGTACGTCACAATAAGTGTCCCACTTAAAAGAGTTAAAAAATGGGTTATTTGTTACATTGAGTAGACATGCTAAGTACAAAATTCTAAAAATGGGGCCACGAAGGACGGTGATAACTAAAGAACGAGTTATAGATCCCAACTATTCTGTAGTTCATACCAGTTTCGACCCTATCAGCTCAGGAAAAATCTAAAAATCTTGAAGTAGTCCAAAGAAAAGCGCCATCTCTCGGGAAATTGAATTACTAATTAATAGAAACTAGACGCGTATATATCAGGGATGTTACAGAGCTTCGACTCCGACTCCGTTAAGTCGGAACTTCCGATTACTATCATACCTTCGGTTCCGATACTTTTAAATCGGAGGTTATTAAAGCATAACATAGCGGCGGCGGCCTGCCGACTGTTATGAACAGCAGGGTAATTGCGTTTGCACAATTTTGAAGCATACTGCTAGTCCATTGCTCCATATGTTCTATAAATGTGTGTACTCAATAACGTAAATAACGCAATGAATGTCTTTCAACTGTCAAAATGAAATCCATTGCTACTGAAAGTATGTTACGTAATTACGCTACTGGTTCATAAATCTCACGCGGGGAATTCCCTGACTCCTGCTACGTGTACTCTATCGTCAATTATTTTTTCACTTGTTATTTGTTTTGATTTTTCGCTAGTTATGGAGTCGACACATTTGATTTAATTTGTTTCAAAGCTTTTGTTCATTTAATTTAATATAATCTGCTACGTTGGGTTTTAATTAACTTCATTTAATTTCTTGTCCATTTAGAAATATGCCAATTTTTTTTCATTGTGTTTAATTTTACAATTAAAAATTTAAATGAAAAAGCTGACTGAATATTGTTTTTGTGTTTAAATAAAAAATCTCTCTCCTACCACCACTTCTGACCCTGCCTCCGCCTCCGGTTCCGACTCCGGTTCATACTCCGATAAATCAAATTTAACAACTCGGTCTGTGTTCCGGTTCCGATATAACTACCTTCGTTACATCCCTAGTATATATTATGTTGTATTGTTTTGTCGGTGGTAGTTTTGGATTGCGTGAACCGATTTTAATATAATTTTTTATTTGAAAGTACTTATATACATCCAGGAAAATAAAATATGTAAATTAAGATAACAAATATGCTTGCATATACAGTTAAATTACAAACTTAATTAAGAAATTATTTTGTAGAATTTTTCAAAAAATGTTCAACCTAAGTAGTTCAAAATAATTTCTATAGAAAGTCTTTAGAAAGTTGTACATTCGAGATATTTTCATATTTTTTAAACTTCTGGTTCAAAAGAAAGAGCGGGGGCACCTATGTTGTTACATTTTTAGAGATTATTTCCGAAAATATTAAAAATATCAAAAAACTATATTAGTAAACTCCTATTCATTTTTAAACAGCTATCCAACAATATATCACTTGTTAAGGTAAAAAGAAAAAAAATCGCTCCCCACTTGACGTATTTACCCTAATAAACGATTTTTCCACTTTTTATTTTTGCACTTTTTTTATTATTGACACACATTTTAATATCAAATTTCAGCTCTTTAGTGCTAACGGTCACTGAGATTATCAGCGGACGGATAGACAGACCGACAGAATTGGCGAAACTATAAAGGTTCCTAGTTGACTATAGAACCCTAAAAAGGATAACATACAAAAGTCCATTTCTATCCAAATTTACTCCTTACGAATATATACTATAACATATACTTATAGCATAAACAGGCATATTACTGACCTCCTTGGTGGAAAGTCTTGCTGCTGCTATTTAGGGCCATAT
Source organism: Sesamia inferens (assembly GCA_037179545.1). Classification (NCBI taxonomy): domain Eukaryota; kingdom Metazoa; phylum Arthropoda; class Insecta; order Lepidoptera; family Noctuidae; genus Sesamia; species Sesamia inferens. The sequence continues at coordinate 20,884,566 of CM073931.1, forward strand.
TATAAAGAGTATGTAACACCTCTACAAAATCAGTCTCTAATAATTTAAAAGGGATAAAAACTTTCCACCTTCTTTTATAAGTATAACTACTTAACTAAGCCGAATATGATTATTTATATTATTCTAGCTTAAGACTTAAAACATTACATCAAATCTTCGCTCCATTTTGCCTTCAAAGACGGAAAAACAAACAGATACACACACTTTCTCATTTATAATAGTATTAATAATAATATAATATATTACATTTTTATAGTCTTATAGTGGATATTGAATTACTATCCAGAGTTGTGCGGTATGTTTATTTTTTACTAGCTAACATAAAAAGGCATATTACTGAGCTCTTTAGTGGCCAGTCTAGCTGCCCTATTTAGTGCCACATTACAATGAGTATGCAACGCTTCTATAGAATCAGTCTCTTTCTTACTCCATCTCGACTCCATTGCAACTGAAAACGCAGTACAGGAGAATGTACAAAGCAAACTTATTAGAATACAAACTCTCATTCTCAACGCATCACTCGGTTGTTCTACAAGTCTTAGGAAGTTAAAGCTTGCTTCGTCAAAGAGTATTTTCTCCACCACGTCAGCATGTTCCGGTAAATCCTGAAGCACCGTGATAAGAAGTCCCACGATGTTCAATACTATTCGAGGCGACTTCGAGTCTGTAAATAAAAAAGTATTTCAAACAACAGGATGTCAAAATTAATTGGAGATCTAACACAGCTTGACATAAATAGGTATAAATTATATTAGCATTATGTCAAGATGTCGCGTGGCAATTTTGAAATGTCACTTAGCATGAAATATGACTATCTTCCGTCAGAACGTCTAGCTGGGCGAGTGTGAATTATAATTTGTCCGCAACATAAACTTTTTACATCGAAACAGCTATGACGTCATCTTTTGGAAATAAAATGACAAGTTTCGCGAAAACTAGTTTTCAATTGTATCTTTTTTTATCAAAATTAATATATGTGATCAACGGGACAATTTCTGTATGAATTCTAAGAAGTTGGCATTCTAATTTCAGTTTCGTCTTTCAAAAAACCGCTAATTTACCTATTTAATTTTTGACATTGATTGTCGCTGAGAGAAAAGTGCGTTTTAAAGTATGACAGTTTTAAGCACGAGCGTTGACTTTCCGTTGACTTAACCAGTACAATCATCATTATCATTTCAGCCGAACCAAAAGACGTCCACTACTGGACATAGGCCTCCCCCAAAGAACTCCACGACGACCGGTCCTACGCCTCCCGCATCCAGCGGTTTCCCGCAACCTTCACCAGGTCGTCGGTCCACCTTGTCGCGGTGCCAATACAAGTATGAAACAAAATATTCTTACAGTGCATCAAGAGCCTGGTGAAGACTGGGTGCGCGTTGTATGCGCTGAGCGCGGTGGCGAACTGACGCACACCACGACACGACCGCACGCACAACCACGCACACACCTCGAGCATGCGAGCCACGCCCTGGAGTCTGGGACAAATTATTAGAAAAAATAGTCGGCTAAGGTATAATCGTAAACAAACATATAACCCACACCAATGTCCATGGAATCATATTAATTACACAACGACATAAGGAAATTACAAGAAATAAGAAAACGAACTTATACAGAAAGGGAACGTGAGAAAATTATGAACGATAAAAGTGAACCAGAAAAGTCACACAAACCAACTCAAGATAGCGTGCCCCGTTCAGGTATAGTCTGCGGGCACCATCACGTTACACCATAATATCAGCAAGATGCAGTCATCGTTAAGGATTACCAGAAAGTAAATCAATAGTCATTTTTCTAAACTTGTTCTCGTTAAGAACAAAAATATCGTTTCTAATAATCAGCGAAGAGGAGCCCTCTCCCCAGCATTTGTTCTACATTGCTCTGTGTAGAACAAGCGGGTTGCTCGTACCTCACGCCAACTAGCAATTCTAGGTACCACGTAACATATTTTATTTGCAAACTCCATACAATTAATCCTGTTGTTGCATATGCCAAACACCAGCATAACCATAAGCAGTGTACGCCTGTGCTCCAAGCTTAATATGTTGTACTGTTGCATCAGATCTGCATTTTGGTGTAGTAACAATTATAATGTGTGGTGCAAAGAATTTTTTTCTGTACTATTTCTAATTTGTGCTTGCATTTTTCGTAAAATGGGTTCTAAATAGGCACCGCGTATTCTAATTGAGAACGGACTAAAGTTTTATATAAGAAGAAGAAAGTAGAAGTCTTTTTGAATTCCTTACAAGACCGCATTATTAAACTATACATTTGACCAGACATTTGTTTAGATTTTAAAAGAGAAGGTCACCAAGCTACTAAGCTCATCTTGCTAGCTGGCTGGCTATTTGCAGTACGATTCTATAACCAGCGCGCCGTGAAAACTTACATGAAGTGAGAGTGGAGTTAGCTGTCATTCCCAACTAATGCTAGCGATTGAAACTTGACAGCACGCTCAATGCTGCGTCGAGAACATGAAATTTCACACGGACGAAATCGCGACCAGAAGCTACTCTTATCATATGGGAAAAGTCGTATTTGAGAGAGAGAGAACAATAGAAAAACGGGACATAAAAAAGGATGGCTTACAGACGCTATGCGATGGATAAATTGTAATTCAAACATTACCTGTCATGAGCTGCATCGCCGTTGTCTTTGCTATCTTTCATGAGTGTATTAATGGCCGCTACGAAATTGTACACCACTTTAGCTTCGAGGTACACCTAGAAATCAAAAATATCATTTTATAAGTAATGGCAATAGGGTATTTCACTAAAAAAAACTAATTAGTCCGTCAGTCAGGTTTCCAAAAAATACTAGACTTATTTTTTGTTTTATCAAATCAACAAAAATTGAAAATATAAAAGGCATCAAAGATCAGGAGTGGTGGCTAGTGACGTCACTGGTCGCTAAAAAGTGTAGCGTGCAGTGACGTCACACGAGTTTTCAACGCACTGTGTCGTCTTCATTTTATGTTTATATGAAAAAAGAAAAAATACGTGTATATTGTAGTATTTTTTGGAAATCTGACTGAAGGACTAATTAGTTTTTTTTAGTCAAATACCCTATTATCTTGCCGTTACCATTACATTGCGGTCAATGAATGAAAAAATATTTGTATAACAAGAATGATAATTATTAAAAAAAAAAGGTTCGTGCACTACAGTAAAATGGACTCACATCTTGTATATTGAGCAAGGTGTGCCTCGGCAGTGTATGCGCAAGCGCCGGTAGAGCCAGAAGCGCGGCTACAGCGCCACAAACTCGTCCACCGCCGCTCGCCCGCGCTGCACTGCCTACTACGCCGATTACCATGCTTACCTGCAATATTATGCAGTCAGGTGATATTTTAGGTGATTTATTTTAACTGAGTTGTGATTCTTGGGAGTTTGCTCGCCACTTTTTCTTACCAGCGAAAGCACTAGGAAGTGGCGAATGGCGGACGGTTTGGGGGACTGTCTTTAGTAATTGATGTTCAAAAAGTGACGGTTCCCAGCCTAATTTGAATAAATGAATTTTGATTTTGACTAACTAAAAATCATCCTGATATGTACCTAAGTATATAAGTAGGTATTATAAACAGAATCCCGTTGTGAGGCATTTTAAGCTACATATTCATAAGCCATTCCAGTTTGACACATTTGATCGAGATAGTTATTTAAACATAATATATTATGTGATAATTGTTGCATGTTTTATAAGACGAATATGCAAGTTCTTTGCACACTGGTTAATATGATATACAGGGTGTATATCTGACATCGTAACGCAAACTTCGCAAGAAAGCTACATCGCATGCCACTAATAAAATTATGATAGTCATTTATATCGTTAATGAACGGTAACAGAATTAACAGTGTTTAAAAAATGTGTCGGCTCGGCCTTTGAACGTAGCAAGCGTGCCGCCCCGCATGTTTGTGGGTATGACGTTGACCCCTGATGTGAACTCTATTAAATCAGCTGATAGGATAGTTTTTCGAGTTTTGTTCACATTGCGATTTTTTGTGTAATTAGCGAATTAATTATTTTTTACTATAAAATCTTATTGGGTTATAAAAGTATAGCAATTATGAACGGTTTAAAGTGAAAAAAAAAACAACATTATTTTTTTAAAATCATGAAAAAGCTGACGAAAAATTCTATTACTGGAAGGTTCAAAATCATGTACTGGATCCATGGTACTCGTTTGTGCGTCGATGTCAGAGACACCCTTTATGTAGGTACATCAGTAGAAATCTTTTAACAATGGAGCAATAAAATACTCTGCGTTGCTATTAATGCTTGCCACTGTGTGACAAAATTGGGATTACATAACATTATTACATACCATATTCAATTGAGTAAGAGATTCAACATCACCATCCATAACTTCACTTATGTTGGAGTTGAGGAACGCTTCCCATTCCTCCAGCTCAATAGAAGATGGCTCTTTAACTAGAAATACAAAGAAATATTTTATGATAATAGAAAAGATGACATGTACTACAACTGAATGCTTTTTTAAATGGTTATATTACCATCACTTTTGTCCTCAGTCTTAAGCATCCTATCATTATCAGCAACATCTTTCTCATCAGAAGTCTCATCAATAACTTCAGATTTCTCCACATCTTGATCTTTATCCTCTTTGGAACACTTTTCCTTATCTTCTACAAAGCTTGAGACCTCTATAGCAGGTTCACTTGTTCGCCGTTGAGCTTCATTTTTATTTTTGTCCCAACTTCTACTAAAATGAAAGGATCTCTTGATGCTTCTTGTTAATTTGTTTCCTCCACTACCGAACCTGAGTTTATCGCGCGAGAATTGTAATATTTTCTGCGTATATGAAGGTGGGACACTCTTACTAAGACCAGAACTGACATCACTGCTGCATTTGGTTGAACTTTTTGGGTGTTCCAAACTTTGAGATGCAGTGTCGATTGATTTCGTTTTCTGTTTGGTCTCTTGTATTTCCTTTTGACTATCACTGGCACTTAGAGGCTTTTGTATTTTGTTTTCTTCAACATGTTTCTCTGTATTGGACTTTTCTTCATCAATCTTATCCATTTTGTTTACATCTGATTGTTTTTTGTTAGCTGCCATTAGTTGCGCCATGTTATTCTCTAGGTTGCATACAACAAGATTTGAGTTGTTAAGGACATTGTATTCGTGTCTGAGTAGTTTAGCGTTGGCGGCTGTGATGGGATGTGATTGGTCTTCATCATCTGTCTTTAGACTGTCTCGTACACTAAACGCACTGGTTGCTCTAACACTGTCATCATCAGACATGGGAACACACTCCATTGCTTGCATTACTCTCGCGTTTCGCAAGTCATGTTCTTTCGGCTCTGACTTTGGTTCGGATATAGTTCTGAAAAAAGAAATATATTTAGTATTTAATTGTAAGTTATTTTAGTCTATAATTCATTGGAGTTGTTTCTGTCATTACTGAATCTAAGAAGAACAAAGAATATAATATACTTCATGTTTTCCTGTTTCCTTACCTTGTATTAATGCTAACTTTTTCCCGCTGAAGCTGCTTTGCCTCTTGCTGACTATAAGACAATGGTTTTGTGAATGGTGATTCACTCTGGACGTCTTCTGGCAATATAGTCACATGGCCACAGACAAATGCGTGCTCCAGAATTTCTGGCCATGTCAATCTTTTCATTGGATCTTTGTGGAGCAAGCCCTGAAATATTGAGTAAATCAAATTTTATGTTGAACATTCTTTATTTGTTTATGCATATACAGAGTGGTGCTGACAATACGACAATAAATGAAAACACGAACAATGCTGGTTAATAGGAATAATCCTAAATCATAGAAAAAAACCCAGTATGAAAAATAAAAAAATGAAAATTTCAAACAAACTAAATCCCATAAAATTGCAAACGGAATAGAACGTCCTTTAAAAATATTGGTTCACTGACCTCCGATCAGCGACAGCGCGATCCTGTATCGACTTGCTTTTTTCGCGCCATTATTATTAAAGATTTGTACCGCAGGATGAGGATGTCATTAATAATTTCCTGTGACTAAACTATTGGTCATATTTATATGATTTTTTGTGGGTAGACTGAGAATGTTGAGGTACATGATGTTTAATTTATTGTTGTATTATCAGCACCACTCTGTATAATATATAGAATAAAAACACTTACATATATACAATATGTAAAGAAAACCCCGTCCAACCCAAAAGGATAATAAATGTTAGGTAATCACAAGACCAAATAAAAATGAAATTATACGTATTCATCATAGTGACAATAGTAATGAATTTTGAAATATTCTTTTTTTTTCCGCGAATTAATTCCAACTTCCCCAAAATTTGGGATTTTTAAAAAAAGTGACAACACCATTTGTGACGGAGCGAATAGCGATGCGACCACGTGCCGCGTGCTCTGCCCCCCTACACCCGCGCATGTACGCCTAACGTGTTGCCTACCGCACATGCATTAAGTTACCTCGATTTTTCGAAATAATATTTATTTTTTAAGGGGAATTTTTTTAAGTTTAGCCTGGCTTTGTTGACATTATTAGAATCAGTTAAAGATACCTAACAATACCTTCACAGATCGGACAGGGTTTTCTTTACATATTGTATAGATAGTTCAATCCACGAAGACGCGCCCCACTATTTCTCCTAACCGTTTATAGTATATGTGTGCAAGCTTCCGTCAATGTTTGAGTGTTATCCGTACACAATAATTATCTATGAGTGCACACCCACACTACAATAAATTGACTAATCAGGAGAGAGCGTCATGGTCAAAGTGAAAGATGCTCTACTTCAATTTTATACTCTTTACCCGACTGCAAGGAAAATTGAGGTGTGGATATTTTATGTGATTATTAGTTAATATACGATTATAATACCATTTTTATATAATAATAGGAGGTAATTAGAGACATAAATGAAATACGTGAAAAAGTTTTATGGAACTTTTTTTATTGAAATAAAAATCGTCAATCACTAGTTTCAGAAATGTCTGATTCAGATTCTGAAGTATCACTGACATTTATAATAAAATTGAAATCAAGATCACAGTGTCTCATGTATTCGTCTTCTATTTTTTCCACGTGCTGACAAGTATTGAACCAGACATCTTTATTTACTCGATCAAATGCTTCATTTAAAATGGGCATAATCGAAGTGTAGTTTTGATTGATATTGCGGCTAGCAACGTCGTTTTTTACAATACCCAAATGTTTTCGATTGGATTTAACTCTGGGTGATAAGGAGGCAGCCGAAGCACTGTGAATCCATATTCCTTTAATAATTCGTCAACTCTGTACTTGCGGAAGTTTTCTTTGTTTTTTAATATAAGGTCATAAAGTTCAGGCTTTTTGTAGGTTGGTACAAAATGGATATTTTTTGCATTCAGCCAAGTCTGCATGTCTAATTTGTTGGAGTTGGATGTGGGTATTTTTTCCGAACTAGTATTGTGATAGGCTGCAATATCCAAGACTACCACGGCATCATTTGGGAGATTTGGTATTAGTTTCTCCTTAAGCCACTTTAAGTAATTATCCGAGTTCATATTATCGTGGTAGTCTCCGGATTTGATCTCTGCTCTGTACGTTAACAACGCATTTGGTACGAAACCCTCAGCACTTCCGGCATGTACTATAATTATGCGCACACCCTTTGTTAAATTTTGTTTCATTGCTGTTTTAGAGCCTTTGTCGGCCCAAGATTTTTTTTGCACGTGGTTGGTATGAATATATGATTCATCTGTGTACATTATAGGTCTACCTGCATTACGAAAAGATTTTACCTGTTTTAAATATTTCAATCTTAACATTTGAATATCATGTTTTTCGGTTAGGACCTTCCTATTATTCTCAGTTTTTCTCCATTTATAACCAAGCTTAAGTAACAATGTTCTTAGGGTGGTTCTACATCCATTAAATTGTATACGGTCTTTCAAAATAGTATTAAGTCGTGATAATGTTGGAAATTGATGATGTTCTTTATGGCAGTTTTGGATAGTTCTTCGGACTACACCAATATCAAATTTGTCTAAATTAATTTTTCGTGGTCTTTCCCTTCTCTTCTTCATAGGTGATGTAAAAATAGAAGCACTTCTGCCTGCTAAATTCGAATGCGACGTACTCGCTTCATTTTTAGAATCAATATCCATTTCCGTAGTCGGCTCTGTTGTACGCTCTTCACTTTGGACTACAGAAACTATCGCATCCGTCTCCATAGTTATATTAGACTCCATAGTAGATACTGTAGTTTGCTTTATTGTCTCAGTATAAGCCTTTCTTTCGCGTAGAATTCTAGTCACTGTGCTTTCAGATATTCCAACAGCCTGTGCGGTTCTCCATCGAGCATCAGTGAGTTTTTCTGCAAAATTTTGACTTGCTTCTTTTTTCATGAAATCGTAAACTTTAGAAATAATTTCTCTTGCCTACAATTAAAAAAAATAAAAAGAAATAACATTAGTCTTACTTTTAAATATAAAATGAAGTCTAGTTAGTAAAATTTAATTTTGAATTAAACTACTTTTCTTTTATTATTTTATGTGTTTCGTAACAATAATTTACATACCTGGCTTTTAAGTACAACACGCTGAGATTTTTTCGACATTTTAAAAAAATATAAAGTAGAGCAACTTTCGTGTCGAGTCTGGATTTTTGAAATACAGGTTGTACTACTTGTGTGCATCGAACCACTGACGGTCCGTGACTGACGCTCGGAGAAAACTCCCCGCGCCCCGCGATCCCCTCAACCTAAAATTGGTGGGGCGCGTCTTCGTGGATTGAACTATCTATATATATGTAAGTGTTTTGTCGGTCTCCGTGGCGCAGCGGTCAACACGCCTGCCTGCGACGTGGAGGCCCCGGGTTCGATCCCCGGCCAGGTCGTGATGGAAAACGATCTTTTCCTGATTGGCCTGGGTCTTGGATGTTTATCTATATATGTATCTATTATAAAATATAGTATCGTTGAGTTAGTATCCCATAACACAAGTCTCGAGCTTACTTTGGGGCTAGCTCAATCTGTGTGATTTGTCCGTATATATTTATATACAATATGTAAAAAAAATCCTGTCCAATATAAGCTATATAATAATAATAAGCTATAGCTATATAAATAGCCTTAGCGGATTCTTTCTTCCTCTTTACTTATTTTTTTAATTGATTTCTAATGAATAATGAATGAATTTTTTATTTAATTAAAATATGAGTGGCAGCTAAAAAGTAATTATGTATCGAAGATCATGAGTGATCTAAAGTGGGGCAGTCTTTGAGTTACTTATTCAATTTAATTGAATGAATGAGGTACATTTAAAAATACACACCTGCAAGAAAGATCTAGCTTCAGTGCTAATGAAGCTGGGCCACTGCACTGGCTTGTGTCTAATCATCCGCACCAGTTGCCATATTGACATGGTACAGAAAGGTGGCTGACCAGCTATCAACTCATACACTATGCACCCAAGAGACCATAGATCAGCCTGAAATCAGGGTAGACACATTACATTATGTAAGCTTTTTTTAATTGCATAATTTAATATGTTTTCAACATGGAACTATGGTTCAAAAGGGGTATTTAAAACCTACCTGATGATCGTAAGGCTTCTCCTCAATCAATTCCGGAGCCATGTACAATGGAGTACCTTTTATAGAAGTCAGAATATGCGTTGCATTTGTCATGATTCTCGCAAGTCCAAAGTCGCAAAGTTTAGCTCGACCAGTGCTGTCCAGTAATACATTTTGTGGTTTTAAATCTCTGAAATGAGTAAATAATCAAAATCAACAGATTTTACTACACAGAAAACTACATTTACAATTATGAAAGATCAGAAGCTAGGAGCATCATTCCAATTACTTATTTATAGAGAAACAATAAGAAACTCTTTTAAAAATTTCAGTGTTAAGTAATTGGTATAAGCAATCAGTATAGGTCTGTAAAGTACCAGGTACTAATAACATAGAAAATAATCTACATTCTACAAGGCCTACAACATGCTCAATCAGTTTTTGATGATAATATTTCCTTTATTATTCTAAATCAAACACTGCTCAAATATATTTTGAGAAATGAGGCATGTTGGATCCTCTTAGGTCTAGACATTTGAGGGTACAATATGCCTAGAACATGATGGAACTAGCAACATCAAATCAAATAGGTAATACTAAGACACTAAGGAACAAACCTGTGAAGCACTCTATGGGAATGCAAGTAGTACAGCGCAGAAACTAAATCCCAAGTAATTTTCTTAACTTTATCTTCATTCAAACATCCTTCTTTAGCGAGGATGCTATGTAACTCCTTCTCCGCATACTCTGTGACCACAACCAACTCTGATTCAGTATCAAAGCTGTCTATCATACGAATAATGTTTGGATGTTTAAGCTGCCTTTGGATATCACATTCTTGTCTTAAGTTTTTTAAGTCTTTGATTGACCGCCCTTTCTGCAATTGTGGTTTAATAAATATTAGTTATGTTGAAACAACTGTTGGAATACAAAGAAACTGAAAAACTACTTGATATTTTTCTGACCCTACAAGCTTTCAATTTAAGAAGAAATGGTGCCTGCAGTCCATAATTTACACAAATAAGTCTAGAACATACCTTTCTTATAACTTTTAAAGCTACAACTGCATCAGTTTCTTTATGTTTAGCTTTAAAAACACGACCAAATGATCCTTCGCCAACAAAAGATATAACTAAGTAACTTTCCATTTTAATTCACGATATTTAATATAATTGTCTCTTAGACATTTCCCGATTGAAAAAAAGACAACACACAGAGCTTTATAGTTCCGATAATAAAAATAAACAAATGAAACAATTTTTAATAAACATCTACTGTCAAACTGAAAGTTCTTCCGTCATTTTTGACATTGACTTTTTGTCAGTCTGCAATGGATGCGTTCCGATGAAAAATAATGTAATTCTATAAACGTTTTATAATTACAAAAAGCATAAAAATTTGCGTACCCCAAATGGCTATTTCATTAGTTTTGGCTAAGGATGTGGCGTTGTGCATAAAAACTCGATTTTTAATGAATCTATTTTTACTTATAAATTAAAAATTCATTAATACATAATCGATTTATCTTAACAAATGATCGGTTTTGGCATGTTAACCGATTTTTCCGAAGTTTTTAATTAATATCAAAATAAACGCCATTTTTATATGAACTTTATTTTTTGTTTATACGAAATCTGAATAAAATTTGTTCATGATACCAAAGAAACGACAAAACCAAAAGGAAACTTGGTTTTATTGAACTTTAAAAGTTAGACATTAAAACAACCACCTAGACAGACAAGGAGTTCACATATCATTCACCCCATCCTTTTAAGACGAGACGTAATCTCGAAGGTTGAGCGGAGGCCTACGGTCTTGGGCAGAGCGGCCAGGCAGGGGGTCATATGTCAATGCTGACGGGCCAGGTTCTTCGTTCAGGTCAGGGATTGAATATTTTCTGTGGCAGAGTTTTGTACAGGCATTTCTTCAGTATCTTCGGCATCTAGGAAAATATCCTCATTTTTCGGTATTGGAGCCTGTTTGAGAGGGTGATTTCTCAACCATCTGGCAATCTCACAAATGAATAATCAGGATTGCTTTGTAACAACTCTACTTCCTCAATGGCTGGATCATATTTAGAATTTCTAATGTTTCTTTTCATGAAGACAGGACCTGGCGATAACAACCATGTTGGCAGAGATGAACCATTGTTAGAGCGACGAGGGTGACTGTACATCCTTTCATGAGGAGTGGTGTTAATGCCTGTGGATAATAGAGATCTGATAGAGTGTAGGGCGATAGGTAAGGCTTTCTCCCAGACAGAATTGTCAGAAATTCCTAAATTATTACGGCGAAGATAAAGCTGAACCGTCTTCCACAATGTAGGTACCATTTAGACGCTCAACCAATCCGTTACCCTGCAGGTTGTACGGTGAAGTCCAACTACAAGCGATGCCAAGGCTTGTTAAAAATATTCTTGTTTCGTCTGAGAGAAAAGAAGTTCCTCTATCCGTATGCATCTATGCAGGAATACCAAATAAGCAAAAATCGATTCCAATCACTTTTACAGCATGTTATATTTTTTCCCAAATACATTTAGAAATTGTTGCAGTATGGTTATCGAGCGCGTAACGTAGCTTACGGTAGATCTTCGCCCGCGCAACAGCTGACGCCAGAGGTTAATACACCGCGCTCACCTGCTTGAGCTAGCTTTGACCATATTTATATTTTTGCTGGGATAGCTCATAACATTGTGGTTTTTCGTTATATATTTTTGAAATATGGTAGGTACATAGATGCTTTACTTATAAATAGGTACTGGACACGTGTTTCGGGTTTCGCATAAACAAAACATAATGTTGTATATAAATAAACAGATTTTTTTTTTATATATACAGGGTGTAAAGAAAACCCTGTCCGACCCATAAGGATAATAAAGGTTAGGTAAACACATGACCAAGTATAATATAAAATTTTACGTAATCATCATAGTACCAATATAAATGAATTTTGAAATAATCTCTTTTTCGCGTGAATTAATTCCAACTTCCCCGAAATTTGGTAATTTAAAAAAAAGTGACAACACCGGTATTATTATGAGCGAATAGCGATGCGACCACGTGCCGCGTGCCCTGCCACCCGCGCCCCGCGGAAGGGTGGTTAACGCAGATTTATTAAGTTACCACTTTTTGCGAAATAATATTTATTTTTTTAGGGGGATTTTTTTTTTTAAGTTTAGCCCGGTTTTGTATCCATTAGTAGAATCAGTTATCGATACCTAACAACACTTTCACGGGTCGGACATGGTTTTCTTAACATACTGTATACATCACATATTTTTCTTTACCAGATATTTTGTAAACATGAAAATATAGACGCGTACTCCTTGTCGCCCTTAAAAGGACGATAAGTAGTTTAAAAACCGGCTAAGTGCATATCAGACTCACGCACAAAGGGTTCCGTACCATTGATTTATGAAATTAAAGGACTTAAGTTATTTGTATGAAAGATTATGCGGTAATAAGCGATTTACGATTTACAGGTATTAAAAAAAACTACTTACTAGATCTCGTTAAAAACAATTTTCGTTGGTAGTTTGATGAAAAAAAAATTGAGTTCCAGTTGTAAGTATGGGGAGCCCCCAATATTTATTATTAATATTTTTTTTTTTGCATCAAGAGTCATCAAGAGTCGAGGCTGGAGCGTTCCTAAGGTCTTCATGAACAAAATATAAGGACCTCTCAGTTACGTGAAAGAGAGTTGAGATAATTTTTAAATTCTCTGTACCCCGCTAGGCTACCACCAACTTCCAGTAAAAGTTTATTTTGCACTAACGATAAACAAATCCCAGGGCCAAACATTCAAATTAATAGGAATTGATTTACGAAAAGAATGTTTTACACATGGGCAACTTTACGTTGCCCCATCACGGGTCGCCGGTCGGGGCTCCCAATCATCAGTATATTTTGCAACCTGAAAGTAATTTAACGTCAAATGTTGTTTATAGAGAAGCTCTACAATAATCGCTTTAGTTATCTATCCTAAAACAACGGGTTGCACTCCGGAACTGGCAGAAGTGTAAACTTAGTATTCATTACATTTAAATATTTTTATCATTAACAACCTTAACATCCTCATAAAGACAATCTATGCAGCCTGCGGATAATGACTGCGTCGTCGATGTTAGTGCCGGTATCTGTGAATTGACTTGGGAATCATTTTGGTGACCGCATCTTTTCTAGGTAGACGTTTTGCAGCGGTAACCAACATCTACGCGAGCGGAGCTGCGGACGACCGCTATGTAGTATAAAACAAGTCGCTTTCTCTGTCCGTTTACGAAACTATAAGAGCTATACTGTTGAAACTTGGTAGGTATATGTATTCTATGAACCGCATTAAAATTTTGATGCAAAAATAAAAAAAAAATAATAAATATTTTGGGCTCCCTATACTTAGAACTGAAACTCAAATTTTTTATTTCATCAAACATATATGGATCTTCTTCTTCTTCAGCCTATGGAAGTCACTGCTGCACACAAAAAGTCCACTGCTGGACAAAGGCCTCCCCCAAGGCTTTCCACGCTTATAATATACGGACAGAGAAAGCGACTTTGTTTTAAAGATTTAAGCATGTATGCTTAAATCTTTAAAACTACGCTACGGATTTTGATGCGATTTTTTAAATATAGAGTAATTTAAGTGGAAGTTTTATATGTATATTACATGCACCCGTGCGAAGCCGGGGCGGGTTGCTAATCGTAGATAAAAGAAGACAAGCTAAACACATTTTGTCTCGAATAATTTTAGAAATTCCGGTTTGAAAAATAACGCTGCCGCCAACGAATATAAATGACATATCAACCGAATGTGGTTAAAATAGTACGATTCATAAATATCGTAATCGTTGACTAGTGAATCAAATCAAATCAAATCAAATTAAAAAGTGCCCAGAAGGTACCTATGCTATTATAGATGCACAGATGACGATTTTTTAAAAGAGATTTATCTTTCATTAAGCGCATACTATATAGTAAAAATAGTTTTATAAACATTGCTGACAAAAATGCTTGGCAACACTTTATTGCTCCAGGAGTAGGATAAACTAATTTGCATTCGAAAACATTGTTGGACATGCTCACCGTTGGAGAAAAAACTATATTTGCATTATATAGACGTAATTTCTTTGTATGTAGGTACCTACTTGCTGTTAAGCTACCATTTACTGGGTGCCTATATCATTAATTTAATTGTGCTCTGGTGGTTGTGCGTATGTCATATTCACTTTAATCTCTCGCTGTGGCGTTTGTGTTGGACCATTAAATTCCTTTCAAATGGTTGAGCTAAATGGTGACGAGCCATGCGTCATGTTAGTTAACCGGCGCTGTCAGTCGGGACATGGTCATCTCTCTTAGGTGCCACAGCTTTATACCTATATGAATTGCTTTTATGTTTTCTCTAACGGACGCTTTTAACTTACACGTCTTTCTGCATCGTTCTCATATGGATACATTCAACATGAAAGATTTAATCAAATAATTTATATTTTTATGATTTTAAAGACGTGTTCGTCGAGTCCCTTGTCCATTCTCTCCAGAGAGAGCTACGCTTTGGAATGGGTGACTAGCTTCATCTTACTGATAGACCGACCCTTGGAGAATTAAAAAGTTTCTGTAACTGGTTTACCTACTTGAAATAAGTAAATGCTTTGATTTTAATTTCGTTAGTTTCATAGTACCTATTCTTTGGTTATTCGTGTATGAACACGAATAACCAAAGAATAGGTAGGTAGGTAGGTAGGTAGGTAGGTAGGTGGTAGGCTGCGGGCCGAACCAGAAGAGCAAACTTAGTCTTAGAGATAGCAGATCAAATATCGGTAAAAATTATTGGATGATTAAAAAAAAAAGATTATTACCTAATCGAATATTCTTAAAATACTAAAGTACTACTACGAATGGAGACATGGTCAAGAGCACAGCCCAGATTAAATACTTGGCGTCTGTGCTCCACGCATCCAGCTACATTGATTGCGACGTCAGGGCACGTATTTCCGCAGCTTGGGCAAAATGGCGTGAGGTGATAGGTGTCATTTGTGACCCCAAAATGCCGGTTAAGCTTAAGGGACAGGTCTACATTGCAGACAAACTGCAGGTGGGTCACCTACGCTGGTACGGCCACGTCTTACGCAAACCGGCATGTTACGTGGGTAACAAATGTCTTGCCTTGGCGCCTCCGCTAGGCCGGAACAAGCGGGGTAGACCAAAGAAATGCTGGCTTGACGTTGTAAGATGTCATATCTTACAACGTCAAGCCAGCATTTCTTTGGTCATCATCTTAGCGTTTATCCCGGTTGCGTCCGCGGCTTTCGCGTTAAAGCCCGGGGTCCCCTTTCCTGCACATTCTCCTCCATTTCGCGCAATCTTTAGCATCCTGTGGTGCATTGACATGCGTGCCAACAATCTCTTACCACAGGATGCTAAAGATTGCGCGAAATGGAGGAGAATGTGCAGGAAAGGGGACCCCGGGCTTTAACGCGAAAGCCGCGGATGCAACCGGGATAAACGCTAAGATGATGATGATGATGACATAGATATCTACATTGTTATAGTAGGTATCACTTAAGATTAGATACAACTTAACGATCGACATGATCAAATCATTAAAAACTATTACCTTCATACTAAGTAGATATGTCTTTATTTTTAAAAGTGGGGGGATTCCACGAATTCTTCACAGAATTGGTAAATAATGAAGAATTTCGTGCTCCGCTTTATGTAGTCAACAAAAATATGAATTAGTTCAAATATTTATTTCGAAGTTTTACCGCCTCCTAAAAAGTGCCGCTCGCCGCCTGCCCCCACTACTCTACGCCACTGCTTACGTCCAATTAAGATTCTGTAACTATTTTTTTATCACCATACTGGCATCAATTTAATAACTCAATCCCGTTTTATCAATAAAAAAAATATTTAAAAAGAAAAGTTTTTTTTTTTTTTATTTATTTATCTTTCAAAACTTACAACTACCATGACAGGTTTAGAAACCCAAATGCGATAGCTACGACTAATAAATTTTAAAAAACTACACAATTACTTAACTTACTTAACACAAAACTACTTAAGTACAGTTAATGGCTTTGCTAAATTTTTTTGCTAGTATTAACGGCCAGTTTTCTGCAAATAGATAATTTAAGACATGACTAAAAAGGCTTCATGCGATAGGCAACATAAACAGAGAAGAAGACAAGAATAGAGTTTTGGCGGGAAAGTTAATCCGAGTGTCATGTCATGGTCATTTTTCATTAGACTTTTTAAATTATTTATAGTGTTGTTTACTAAATAAAAGTGCTTGATTTATGTAGTAAAAAGTGCATTCAGCAAATAATTCATAAAGGATGTTGAGAAATCGCAGCATAGAGGCCATGATGAGGCCTCTATGATGCGATTTCTGAACATTTCTGCAAAAATAATCGTTTACAAAATGCAATTGAAGCGATTGATAATATTACTGGGAGTTTTGGCGGGAAAGTCAAGCTGAGTGTGACGCTCATTTTTCATTGGACTTTGAAAATTATATATAGTGTTGTTTACTAAATAAAAGTGCGTGATTTAAGTAGTAAAAAGTGAATTCAGTAAATAATTCATAAAGAACAGTGAAATATCGCAGCATAGTGGCCACATCATGACTTTGCCTCAAACCTCCCTCGCAGACGGTTCACGTGGCCGTCTTTTTCGACATGAATAATTCATTACGTGACATTGGCTAAATGCACAAACCGTGCGAAGGCAAAAAAGAAAGAAAGAAACTCTTGATTACTTAGAAAAAAAAATAATATATTTTACTTGAAATTGGCACAAAGTCATAACTAGTGAAAACTACATAAACTACATAAAAAAGACAAGAATAATGAATGTTTTAAAAACATCTAAATGAAATGAAAAGGTACCTATTTGCGGCATAAAAATATGCCTACGATGTCAAATTAGCGAATAATCATTGATATGCAATTATTACCTAGGCCTACTTACGCATCAGTAAGTGTATTACCTCTTTAGCATTACCTTAGCTCGGATACCTTTAAGTTTCTTCTCATTCAGTTGCTGCAGCGGCAGCAAATGTTCAGCAGGCAAGCTATATACCTACCTAATATTATACATTGCTTCATTTTCCACAAAATAACTCGTACAGACTAAACGGATGCATATTTTGTAAATATTTTGTGTAACAAAGTAGGTAAGAGTCTCCAAAACGGTAAATAGTAGTTGTTAATGTTTACAGGATTAGTATAAATACATTGCTGCGCAAAAATAATCGTTTACAAAATGCAATTGGAGCGTTTTGGCGGGAAAGTCAAGCTGAGTGTGACGCTCATTTTTCATTGGACTTTGAAAATTATTTATAGTGTGGTTTACTAAATAAAAGTGCATGATTTAAGTAGTAAAAAGTGAATTCAGTAAATAATTCATAAAGAACAGTGAAATATCGCAGCATAGTGGCCACATCATGACTTTGCCTCAAACCTCTCTCGTAAGACGGTTCACGCGGCCGTGTTTTTCGACATGAATAATTCATTACATGAACACAACAAACCCCTACATTATTTTAAGCATATATCATATAAATAATGACCGAGATCTTGGTCTCGGTCTCGGCATTCTCGGCTACAAATTCAACCGAGAAATTTGTCTCGGTTTTCGGCTAATCATAGCCAAGAACCTCGGTCATGACCGAGTCTTTATATAGCTTTCTTAGAGAGCCAAAACTAGAAATGCTAATGTTTTTGATTATCGTTTATCTTCACCTTATAAGGTGCCACCTACTAGCGTAGCAAGTGAATTACTGTTTAGCAAAACTGGACAATTTTATGACGAGAAGCAACACTCTTAGAAGGGCGAAAATTGCTGTTTTCTTATATTGCAATATAATGTTATTTAACTTTGATTCTTACAACAGTAAATATTGGGCATTTTTTTTTTTTTTCACGCTTTTCCAATTCTCGGTCTCGGGTCTCGGTCTCGGCCGAGATATTATTCTATTCTCGGTCTAGGCCGAGAACGTAAAACCTATCTCGGTCGAGCCTTACATAATTATAACCGATCGTTACAAAATTTGACAGGCAGTACTGGACTACAGCCTGGGATCTGGAAAATGTATCTGGATACGCAAATTTTCATTATATTACCTACGTTGGTAATAGCTAATTATAACACTCTCTCACAATCTTCTAAGAATCTTACTTTTCACCTTGGGTTTTTAATGAGACAGAATCAGGTACATATTATCGTCAGTAGAATCAGGTACCTAGACCTGATTCTACTGACGATAATATGTATAACCACGGCATTCTTATTTCACTAGTTTATAAGATCGAGTCATCTGATAACAATTTACGTCTGAATATTATCAGGAATATAGACGAAACGTGTCTGGAAATAGAACAATTTTAATAATTTAGAACGCCCATAAAGTAGGCGAGTCCGCCTGCTAAACTCGATATTCGACAGCCAACAGCGGTACCCGATACGAGTTGGGTTTGTTGATGCTTTGTTGTGTATAGGTACGCTATTTATACTCGGATTATCCGGCAACCAGCTGTAAGAGATAAAACTACGAATCGCGCAATACACACAATAAAACACCAAGTGGGCTAAAGTTCGGACGGGAGCATTATTTTACGTTGAAACATATCATTCCACAATCCACCAGCCGTGCACAATTCTGTAAACAAATGAGACACGGCGCGTGGGACGATGTATACATTATGGATTTTTAGTAACTCACAGTTTTATCTAATCAATCTTTATTATTCATTTCATAAGATAGAGAACTAGAACACAAACTGTCTCTAAAAATCAAAAATATTGGCCATTAACGATTTCGTCACCGAAAACAGAAATAGCTTCAACAACAGAATGAAAATATTCTACAGAAAACGATTATGTACTGCTACCTACGCCAGAAGCTTTTGTTAGTTTCAGAACTTTGATAAATTAGATTGTCTGTTCAATAATGGCCGGTCAACAGTCATAATGGCCCTGAGTCCCTTGTTCACGAACAAAATTAAATTTTAAGTACAGTGCATCTTTATTTATTTATTTTATTATTTAGGTAAACACAATAAAATACATAAGGATAACACAAAATTAAGATCTGAGTACAAACAGAGCTTATTTGTTAATAAATTTCTTCCAGCGGATCTGCGAAAGGAGAAGAAAAACAGGAATGTATACATTAGTAAAAGAATAAGGAGGAAATAAAATATAAATATAGTAACTTTGAAAGTAATAATATTAAATATAGGTACCTAAACATATAATCCAAAAATAAATATATAAGTCTACTAAAATATATATATATGTATATACACTTCTGGACACATCTATTGGCCTACCTTGCATTTTCAGTTTAGTTTGGTTCTAGCTAAAATTTTATATTAGGTCGAGCTAAAAGTTTTTATGCCATTTTGAACCTGTCACAATTTCATTTCTTTTTTTGAATTTCGAACACAGAATTTAAAGAAACAAAAGACAATTTGGAGCCTGTTTGTTGATATCAAACAATCGAATACTAAGAAAACTTGATTTTATTGGTTTACTTGGTTTTAATTCTTGAAAAAGTGATTGATATCTTTGGTTTTGCAACAAACATTACTTATTCTTAACTTTAAGGTGAGATTCTATCAATAACCTATGGATACTTCACCTGAAGTCGCCGCCCAAGATGTGGCACTTATTCAGGCCGGACACAGCCAAAGAAATGTGAGTGCTCAACTTAATTTAAGTCGATCTGCGTTCCGAAATGTTTATCGGAGGCGCCTTCATTTCGCACTCACTCATTTAAATTGGACACAGCAAGATTGGAGCCGTGTACTCTTTTCTGATGAGTCTAAAATTGTGTTACATAGCAATGATGGAAGGAAGAAGGTCTACCGACGTAAGGGAGAGCGTTTCGCACAATGCTGCTTTGAAGAGAGGGTTGCTTATGGGGGTAGCTCATGGACTGTCTGGGGCGGTATATCCGCGAGCGGCAAAACTCAAGTTGAGGTTGTTACAGGACCACGGCTGCCAACATTAAATGCTGAGAGGTACATTCGTGTGTGCGGAACCTAGTAGTTTAAACTAAAATTAACAACCTGACTAAAACATTCCGTTTCAGATAGTATCTAAATTGTGCCGAGATCTTTATCATCAAATTTCCTATCTGCGTTTTCGCCTTAATTTCCCATCTGTAACTGATAAATCATAATGTCTGTAAAAATAAAAAAAGCCAACGTACCTAGTAGGCGTGAACAGAATATTAAGAAAAATGATTTAGAAGCGAAGTTAAGTCTAAAATAAAAGGTGTTTATCTAGACAGATATATCAGAGTGACGGACTGATCTTAAAGGGTTGCTGTTGGCAATAAATCATTTTTGTTATTACAATTCGCAAGTGGGTATGCATAAATTATGGATTTGAACGGGTAAGTAGTGTAATAATTTCAATGACCCGTCTAATGAATCAAGGCTTTTAAACATGTTGTAGTCTGTCTATCAGCCATTTTTATTAAAGACTAGTTGCGCCAATAAACTCTTCAGCTTTATATATTAATACTATATGGATGTTACTATACTAAGTAACTCTATTTTAGAATCGCAATACAATTTCATTCGTCGCTATAGTCAAACACGTTTTTCTTTTCACTCTGTAGGCATACCGCTGTGAATCAAGCTTGTACTGGCAATAAGTAACTAAATATTGTATCAGACGTTCTAAGTGTCTATCTGTTATTTGAAAATACATAATATACATATATTCTTGTAAAAAAACAATGAGCGTTTCCAATATTACAGACATTTTATAGCGTAATAAACAATTCATTTTATTGTTAGTAGTAGTACCTACTCTACTGAGAACATTAATTCCCCTTAAATAACTAGTTCATACTTACGTGCAGGTACGTACCACCTACTGTAAAATATATTTCAGCTAGTTAAATAATCCTAGAAATAAATAGTTTGAAATGATAACATCTGCAACTCTTCCTTCACACGTATTATTGTTGTTACGATCATTCCGTATATTTATTTGACTATGTAAATAGTGCACTGTAGACTACCTACACTCTGACTGTAGGTTGTCTGTAAAAGATCGCTCATAGCGATAAGACCACCCATTGTCTATAATTTTTGTCTATAATTTACATTAATACTTTTAAGGCATGTTTTTTATTTAAGTTTTCACGTCTCAGCTCCAATAGCGCCTATAATACCTCTCTTTCAAATAAATTATATAAGTCACACCTATGTGCATACTATTCACACAAAACTCACACACACACCCATACACTTTTCCTGGATAATACACATATACTCTTTTCACCACATAGTCGCATAAACATAACACATTCACAGATTCGATTTTTTTCTGCACCTATTAAGCCACCAATCAACTGCCGAAACCCGATAAATCTAAATACTTATGTTTGGAAAAGTTATCTACATTCCAGTGATGAATTACTGATGAAATCAATAATGAATATGTCCATTGAATATTATCCTCATTATAAAATTTATTTTAGACAAATTCGATGAATTAATTGATATCCAAAATGAAATCGATACCTTTAAAGTTGCCGATGTAGCTGTATGCGATGTAGATGACTGCACGTCTTTCCTGACTGTATCAAATAAAAGCCTCAAAATATTTCACCAAAACATTCGCAGTTTGAAATGTAATATGACTGGACTACTACCCATCTTGGCTAGTACAAAAGTTGAGTGGGACTGTATTGTCCTCACTGAGTGTTGGTTACCGTCTTCTTCATACATTCCTAGTCTGGATGGATACGACAACTTCGCTTCTGCGATCAACCGTACCCAAAATGAAGGAGTGGTGGTATACTATAAAAGCAACCTCTTTTTTACAGTAGAAGAATACAACTTGGAGGATGCGAACTGCTTAGTCATTGTTCCTAATAAGGATACCATAGTGTTTGCTATTTACAGGCCTCCAGGCTACAAAAATCTTGACAACTTTTTTAGGTCTCTAAATTGTATGCTATCAAAATATTCATCAACCCAAAATCTGATACTATTGGGAGACATAAATATTAACATAGCTGATCACTCTACAGATAACAATTACTCAGCTTATCTGAACCTACTCGGATTCCACGGCATGCTTACTGCATATACTGTACCTACACGCAATAAGACTTGCCTGGACCATGTATTCCTTAGGACTAAACTGTTAGCTCATTGCCTCGTTCTGAACTCTACACTTACTGATCACAATAGTATAGCCTTATCTATAGCTACTCTGCCTAGACTAAAGTCCCAAAAACTTGTTAAACGAATAGATTACTGTCACATAAACCAAGAATTGAAAAATATTGACCTCAATCCCTTGTATACGATGTCCGACGCTAACCAAGCGGCCGATTTTCTTCACGAAAAACTAACTGAAGCTATTAATAAATGTTCTAAAAATAGCAAAATTTCTAATCGTAAAAAGATCTTAAAGCCCTGGATTACCCCGGGAATACTAAAATGCATAAAAAATCGTGACAACCTATACAGGAAACTTAAGAAAGACCTTACTAACGAGATTCTACAGTCCACATATAAAAGGTACCGAAACTTTTGTACTGGACTATTAAAAAAATTAAAAAGAAATTTTGATAAACTACAGTTTCAGAAGGCAGGAAAGAACTCAAAAAAAATTTGGCAGCTTGTCAAACAAATAACTTTTTCTAATAAACCTAAAGATAACCCACTGGAATTATTATGCTCAAATAATCCACTAAAGTCAGCAAACGATGCAAATCACTACTTCGCAAGCGTAGGTAAAACACTGGCTGAAAACGTCACTTTGATACACCCACAAATAACGCCACAACCTTTAACACGGTATTGTCATTCTTTTAGTCTTCTGCACACCGATGAGGAAGAGGTTAGATTACTTATCTTGGGCCTAAAAAGTGAGTGCTCCACCGGTCTAGATGGAATACCGACTCAAATCATAAAAGAAAATGCTGGTATTTTGACCCTCCCGATAACATTCGTCTGTAATCTTTGTTTTTCTACTGGTGTATTTCCCAGGATATATAAAAAATCACGAATACATCCCATATACAAGAGTGGAGCCAGAGACTGTGTCAAAAATTATAGACCCATTGCTATTCTGCCGTGTTTATCAAAAATCCTCGAACGTCTAATTAACAGAAGACTCATAAAATATCTAGAAGATAAAAACCTGTTATCCAATGCACAGTTCGGATTTAGAGCGAACAAATCCACATCGGACGCGGTGTTGGAATTGATTAATTACATAATCGGCAACCTAGACAATAAAAATAAAACTATTGTGATTTTCTTGGATTTGGCAAAGGCTTTTGACACGGTCTCTGTGCCTATACTCCTGATGAAGCTCGAATGCCTGGGAATCAGAGGTTTGCAGCTGAAACTGTTAAAAGACTACCTAACGGATAGAATGCAATGTGTCCAGATAGGAAATGTGACCAGTGAAGAGGTCCCAGTGACCTTCGGAGTCCCTCAAGGAAGTATCTTGGGCCCTACACTGTTCCTGTGCTACATTAACGATCTTTGCCAAATTCAGATTCCCAACTCAAAACTCATCGCATTTGCGGATGACACAGCTCTGCTGTTTAGTGCTAACTCTTGGCCAGAGGTGTTTATGAATGCACAGCAGGGTTTTAATTTGGTAACTCAGTGGCTAAACAAAAACCTTCTCACACTAAATATTGATAAAACTCACTATGTTGCTTTCTCTACTAGGTCCAACAATAAGCCGGATCCGTCACTTCAAATAAAATCACATACATGCCCTAACGTCAGTAGTACTAACTGTCTGTGCCCTATTCTGAAAGCCCAGTCATGTGTCAAATATCTAGGAGTAATGATAGATAGTGATTTGAAATTTCATGCCCACATAGACCTTATTTCGGCTCGAGTCCGCAAACTTATGATGATCTTTAAGTCTCTAAGACACGTAACTGAACCGAATGTGATTAAATCCGTTTACTACGCGTTGTGTCAATCGCAGCTGAGCTACTGCATTACCTCCTGGGGTGGTGCATACAAAACATATTTCCTAAACATTGAAAGGGCTCAGCGTGCACTTCTGAAAGTAAGTTTGTCCCTACCATTTGATTTCCCGACTAAGGAACTCTATGAGAAAAGTGGAGTTTTGACTGTCAGACAGCTTTTTATACACGCAACTGTATTAAAGCAACATGACTCTGTTAAATTTGAACCAGATAAATTTCAAAATCAACGTCGTAAAGATAAAATTTGCCTCGTCCCCTTATGTAAAACTAATCTAGCCCAAAGGTTTTTCAGTTACCAAGGACCTAACTTATATAATAAATTAAATCGTAGCTTATCATTCTATTCCCTACCAAAAAGGAAATGCAAGGAGGTGGTTAGAAATGGGTTGCAGAAGCTAAACTATTCACACACAGAAAGCCTCCTCCAGAATAATTCAATGTTTTTTTGATTAAATGCATCCACATCTTAAACACTCACACCTTCACACATACCCCTTCATACATGCACATACACATCTCTCACCCTCATACACATAATCTACACTTCACAACTAGATACACAAAACACACATACGTAGGCGCAGCGTACACAAATTAACAACACTAAATTATAACACCGAGCTGCTTTCGAGAAATCCGCTCCGCTTATTAAAATTAGACCGCAGTGTATCACAGCTACAAAACTATAACTAGACAACTGCGCCTGCGGCGTTGGTGATGGCGAGCGATGGATTATTCGTCTACCCACAGTCATGCCACGGTAGGCAAGCTTGTATGACGAGCCAGTGCGTAAGGATATAATAATTGCGGGTGACTTAGTTGATGTTTTGTTTATGTTGTTTTGTGTGCACTGTGCTCTCACAATTACTCATAGTAGATAATAGGCGCTACAAATTTCTTTCTGTATTGAAATCCTTGTTTGGTTTTAGTGATTTTCTCCAGAATTGTATACATACATAGTTTTAAGTTCAATCCTTTTTTTTTTTTTTACTATTTTGTATAAATACCTTCACGCTTAATATAAAATGTACCCAGTCAAAATTGAATTTACATGTCCGACGGGTGGGGCACTGGTGATCCGTAACACAGGCAGCTCACGCCTTTCACGGACACCAGCTCCTCACATATGTAACACATACTGGACTGAGTAATTGTACCGTTTTAGTTATAAACAAAACATTGTGAGGTGAAATAAATAAATTATTATTATTATTATATTATTATTGTGTCGTCATCTGTATGTTGTACATATCTGAATTTCGTACAAAGCTTAAGTGGCTTTCCATACGCCTTCGCCGGAATTCTCATGTACTATTTCAGGTCTACAACATTTTGTTTAGTCCTAAAACCCCCTCTTATCTTAAAGAACGTTTCAAGTTCTTTCATGACACACATAATAGATATCTGAGGTCATCGGAAAACCTGATATTAGACATGCCAATGCATTCCACTAGTTTCTATGATAAATCCTTTACTGTACCAGCAGTTCGGCTATGGAATGACTTGCCCGTGTCCGTAAGGCGTGCTCAAACACTGTTTACTTTTAAAACTATGATAAAAAAGCACTTCCTCTCTCTTTAAACATATTATTATATTTTATGTGCTCTTGTATGATATTTATTAATTAGATGTATAAATTTATTTAAACAGTATGATACACTTAACGTATATATTTATTGTATAATCTATGTAAATAGTACACTGTAGACTACCTACACTATTTCTTTATCCTACCCCTTAGAATTCCATCCAAAGGTTGTCTGTAAAAGATCGCTCTTAGCGATAAGACCGCCCATTGTGTTACCCTTTGTAAAATATTTTTATTTATGTTCTGTAATCTATATGGTGTACATAATAAAGAGTATTCTATTCTATTCTATTCTAGACGACCTACATTATGTGACTCTCCTTCCTCTTGGTATTCCATCCAAAGGCTGTCTGTAAAAGATCGCTCTTATCGATAAGACCGTCCATTGTATCACCTTTTGTAAAATCTTCATATTTATGTTCTGTAAATACTGAATTGATAGCATGACTGTATGATTGCGAAGCTTTGTTCACGAATTTGGAATCCTCGATGACTGTTATCGTTAAAAGAGCTTCGTAAAAGCAAGTACCTAGCGTAATCCGTAAGACTTGTCTACTGACAAGTCTGATGTCGTCAAAACTGGGTACATCAGCTCAGCAGGGTACTCCCTGCTGAAATGATGTAGCCAGTTTTGACGATTGATGTTGAATGATAGAGTCAAATTAGCTGCATTACAGAGTAGCAGGGTAACAAGATACAGGTCTTATAAATGAGCTCGATGATGGATGACTAAACATTGCAGGTGCATCGTGTTGTAGTTAAAAAAGTTTTTAGTAATGGGTTCTAGAAACAAGAGTAAAAATATTTCATACTCGTAGCTTCTGCCCGCCACTTCTGCGTGAAATTTGTTCCACGCCGTCGCGTCGTATTACCTGCCCGCGCTATTATTTCGATGTCTGTTAGGGTTCATTATATTCTTTTTTTAGGGTTCCGTAGTCAACTATTCCTAGGAACCCTTAAAGTTTCGCCAAGTCTGTCTGTCTGTCTGTCCGAAGGTAATCTCAGTGACTGTTAGCACTAGAAAACTGAGATACATACATACGTATATCAATCACGCCTATAGTGGTAAAATAAAAAGTTCAAATAAATATTTTATGTACCTATTAGGATACCCCATATTCACGTAAAGTGGAGTGTGTTTTTTTTTTGTCCACTGCTGGAAAAAGGTCTCGGTTTGCCATAATCCCCACGCTTGGCAGGCGGGTTGGGGAACGCATTAATTTGTTATTCCACAAGAGAAGCGCTGCTGCCCGATTCCCTGGAGAGAGTTCCCTTAGATGCCTCTTACGATACCTACGGGAGGATAAGGGTTGGTAGGTACTATTCTTAGCCTGGTACCACACGGGTAACCAACCAATGAAGCATAAAGTTAAAAAAATTGAAAAAAATCTCAAATGGAGAACTTTACCTAAGTAGATATAAATATTTTCTAGGAATTGATTTAGATGGATTGAATAGTTATTGAAAGATTGTACAAAATAATATTTAAACTTTATTTACGTTATCTGAACGTATCTTTCTCAGATAAACCCGTTTGCTTTAATATAAATTAGTGACCCAATTCCTCGAGAGGTGCTTTATACTTTGAGGGTTACTTCGCGCTGTTAAGATTTTCCCTGAATTATTGGGATGGGAAAGAGTATGAGCTATAAAATAGTTGGAATCTATAACTATTTCTTTAGTTATTTATCACTTTCGTCCTTTGTGGGCCCGTTTTTAGGATTCCGCACTTAATTAGTATGTCAACTCAAGTGAACTGTCATAAATATCGTTCAAGCTTTTAAATTATCACGTAGTTTTGTAGGTAGCAGCTACATTGGATAATTAAGTACGTAGCATAATTTATAAATTTACATCATTAAAAAAGTTTGCGATGCGAGTAGATCGTCATACGCTGTGGACTTCCAAACTTACAGTTGTAATTGGTAACTATTAGTGATTTTCGATCTAAAGTTGAAGTAGGTACTCATTAAATTTACTGTTTGCCAAACCTGAGTCCGACTAATAAAGTAATCGCGAGAAAAATGTTGGAAGCTATTTAAAATAGCCACAGAACGATTCGCTATAGATTACATTTGATGCAATTGTAAATTAAAGTTTCTTATTTAAAGCTCATCCATTGTTTTGTACTGTTTAGTTGGTAAATGTTTCCTCGAATAAAAAAATTAAGTCTATCTCGATCATAATAATGCAGATTACAATTTCGACTGATATTTGTTTACTCTGTTCGTTTTATCGTTGAACTCGAGTAACGTACGGTTGTCCTGGATTCGAATTGTTTTACGAACTGCCGAGTCAATAACTGTTGCTCAAAATAACCTGTCCCGAGATTTCCAGTGCTCATAAAAATGCGTGTGATTTATAGTCAGTTCATTTGTATTGGCACCCGCCCATTACATTACAGTACTGAATAACGTTACTTCTGCACACGCACAGATTAAATTCACATTTAATATTATTTAACTTCTATACATAAATTACAATAATAATATAATCTCGAATTGTATTTGGTGTACCTTATTTTTTTATATGTCGGAGATCATCGATTAATTTTAATAGAAGTTGCTGATTTGATTTACGTAGTAGAGGGGCGAACGCTTGTGACGTCATTTTGTGATGGCGTCACATGGACAGAGTCGCTTTGGATAGTGGGGTTCGTCGAACGGTGACTTTGCATCGAGACGCGGACCAAGGCACTTCTTCGACCCGAAACTGTCGGTTTGCCTATTCAAATTGTTATTATGAAGATTGGAGGGTACATCTACACGTCGTGCTTCAATTCAAAACTCACCTACGAAATGGAACCTGTACCACCACACCAAGATGCTGTCGACCCTACCGCTTTGCCGTCGCTGTCTCCGACATCAGAAGTTGGATAAAGAACTACACTGCTCACAATCTCGTTATAAATCAAGGAACAGAATAACGTGAGGCTGGAAGTGAACGTGAAGTTACGAGGTGCGCTCAATTGCTGGCGCAGAGATCGCTCCGCGTGATAGTGCGCTGCAGGAGTGCGCTTCATGAGTCCGCTGCAGGCGTGCACGTGCGGCTGGACGCGGCGCTGTCGCGAAAGTGCTGGCTGTTGCTTGGCGCGCGACAGTGCCGGCTGATGCTTAGCGCGCGACAGTGCTGGCTGATGCTTGGTGCGCGACAGTGCTGGCTGCTGCTTGGCGTGCGACAGTGCTGGCTGATCCTTGGAGCGCGACAGTGCTGGCTGTTGCTTGGCGAGCGAGGTGCGAGGTGCGCTTGCTGAACAGGCAAGGTGTGCTTGCGGAGCGCGGAAGGTGCGCTTGCGGAGCACGCAAGGTGCGCTTGCTAAGCGCGCAAGGTGCGCTTGCGGAGCGCGCAAGGTGCGCTTGCGGAGCGTGCAAAGTGCGCTTGCGTAGCGCGCTTCTAGCTGCTTGGTGAATCGCATCAATGGCGTATGGCGCTGCTGGAGCTGCTTGCGGCGCAGCCGGAGCTGCGTGCGCTTTGCGGAACGTCCAAGTTTTTAAGACTTGAGCCTCTACTCTGCAGGCGATGAGAAGGTTTCAAAATACCCAACATGTTTGTGGTAACGTAATGGGATTTTATGAGAGCTCAGAGATGTCTGGTGTGCAACGGTTGACAACTGCCAAGTGGCAGGTGTTTGTGGGAAATTGCCATAATCCGGTGAGTCGTACTATTTTTATTTTGATTCCGTGGCCGAATGTTCTCTTGTCAAGCAATCTGTAATTTCATTGGTGTACGTACACAGGTGCCAGTATAAATACAGTGTACAAGGTTGTGCCAGTGTATTGTGTACTGAACAATTTCTTTGCGACATGATAATAAGAGTTATTTGCAAATTTTATTTTTTGTACTACCCGTATTGTTTGTTATAATGGGCTGAGAAATTTTAAATCAGGGTTTTAAAATTATGATGTCTGGTTTGTCTTTATTTCAAAACTAAAGTTCACTGTGGCCTATAGTTACGAGCTCACTTGAGCTTATGATAGTATGTGTGGCTAGACTATTAAATCTTCTCAAGAGAACAAGCGGTAATGAACATAGATATGAGTGCTATTTACGAAAAATCTAAATTTGATAGAAGTGAGCTAAAGTAATGAAATTTAATATTGGTGAGTTGTTTGATGGCGATAATGGCGATCGTTACCTATTGAAATCGTTGATTGGAAACAGAACTTATAAGTACCCCACGATAGCATAGGTACGAAAGATTTTTCCAAGTAATGTCTGCTGAGTTAGATTTTCAAAATGTAGAAGATGGTGAGGAGGGTGCCTCCGCCAGCAAATAGAACACGTATCATGGCTGAGTGGTCGCGCTGCACGCACTAGTCTGTAGTCGTAACTGCAACCCAGTGAGAGGTTGTTCAGAGCGCGATGGGCAGCTAGTGGTGTGGCGGGGACACTAGTAGGTGTGGTCGCGCTGCACGCACTAGTCTGTAGTCGTAACTGCAACCCAATGAGGGGTTGTTCAGAGCGCGATGGGCAGCTAGTGGTGTGGCGGGGACACTAGTAGGTATGGTCGCACTGCATGCACTAGTCTGTAGTCGTAACTGCAACTCGGTGAGGAGTTGTTCAGGGGGCGATGGGCAGCTAGTGATGTGGCGGGGACTTTGGTAGATACGGTCGCACTGCATGCACTAGTCTGTAGTCGTAACTGCAACTCAGTGAGGAGTTGTTCAGGGGGCGATGGGCAGCTAGTGATGTGGCGGGGATCTGGGTCTCGGAGGAGACTATTAGTTGTACGGTCATGTGTTGACCTGGGAGTCGTGGACTCTAAGAGTTGGTCGTATCACAAGAGGTGATGACGATAAGGGTGTCAACTATAAGTTGTCACTAGCTACTGTGGTAGCGAACCATGGTGTGTTTTCTTATTGAAGATTATGATTTTGATTTGATAATTATGAGGCTTGGAGGAACCTTTTGTATTTTCTTTTTGGAATTTGATAATTATGAGGCTTGAAGAAAGCTTTTGCGTTTAAGTTGTTAAAATGATTAAGTTGGTTTGGTTCTCTAATAGTCATAGTAATTAAACGTGATGTGTGACTGTCAGGTTGGCCGAGTCGGTTTTCTGTGCCTTTTTTTAATTTGTTACAGACATGCACGAGGACGTGCAACGGGAAATATCGAAGTTTGGCCGGAATCGGCGGTTGGCCTGGTGAACCGGATCCTGGACTCCGGGGCTGAGGGAGCTTCGGATGCGACTGGGATTGGCGCTGGGATGATGATGATGATGAAGATGATGCACGAGGACGTGCAAATCGTCAGGCTGGCCGTGTCGGAGATCATCGATTAATTTTAATAGAAGTTGCTGATTTGATTTACGTAGTAGAGGGGCGAACGCTTGTGACGTCATTTTGTGATGGCGTCACATGGACAGAGTCGCTTTGGATAGTGGGGTTCGTCGAACGGTGACTTTGCATCGAGACGCGGACCAAGGCACTTCTTCGACCCGAAACTGTCGGTTTGCCTATTCAAATTGTTATTATGAAGATTGGAGGGTACATCTACACGTCGTGCTTCAATTCAAAACTCACCTACGAAATGGAACCTGTACCACCACACCAAGATGCTGTCGACCCTACCGCTTTGCCGTCGCTGTCTCCGACATATATATATATGGTAGGTATGTAAAATAATATTATAAACGCATAGTATATACTTACAGAGCTTGCCTTAAAAATTTACATCGATTACTCATAAAATGTATTCTATAAGTCTGGTTTATATAGTTTATTTCGATCAGTGAAGAAAAAATAAATAAAATCCGCGTTTGAGATAAGTAAAACAATCGAACGATGGTGGATTGGCACACTAAAGTCTGAGAAAATAGACCGGTCTGGAAATTTTGTAACAAAACTTGTTTTAATTTTGCAATGGGGTGCAATAACTGCTTACAAAAGATGTAGAACAATTAGTCAATTATTCTTCGGTACTTGGATTGTATTGGCGAATTATTAAATATAAATACCAATAGGAATTGTAAGACCTAAATCCAACGCAAATCAACAATACAGCCTGCAACCATTTCTTCTTTGACCTTTTGACTAAAAAGATGACACCATGATGAAAAGCGAACGAAATTAAAAGTCCCATTAAACAGAACGTAATAAAATAATAACATAATTAAGAAAGCCAAAACATTTTCATTTGAGTTACACAGTCTTCACGAAGCTTGACAAATTTATAGAGCAACAAAATAAACATGAAATGAAGCAATAACCGCCCGAAAACAAAAATAGCTGTTCATTACGCGAGATCAGAATTTATTTACAAAATATAAATCTTAATTTGGGTACCAGAGTTCTTAATACGCTAGTTTTATTGTAATTTGTAGTGCAATGTTTTCTACTAATATTATTGTACTTTAGGAATGGGTAATTTATTATAATAAATTACTATTATTATAAAAAAAAAAAAATGCCATCTCATGTTCTCAGATACTACGTTCGCGGTTTCCGTCGGCAGTGAAGTCAGTGAGAGCAATGCCCCAGGGACGAAAGGACGTTATTGTTGACTGCTCAAATTGTGCCAAATTTCTCTTCAAGCTACAAGAGCGCGCTTTATCTGTCGTGATGACAGATTGTCGTGTCGTTTCTCATGTTTTAAAGAGTAACACATTTACAGTAAAGAAAGGACATTTTTAAAGCAATATCAACATCAATCTTCGTCTTGCAATGTTTTGAAAAGATGCGTTCACAGTAAGTGGAGCTTATATTATGGTCATTAAGAAATATTCAGTTTGGTTTCGTATTATTTTAGGCCTTCTCATAAGATATGGTTATGATATGAATTACAGAAACGTTCCTTAATAAAGGTTCCAATTAGATGTTAGATACTAAAACTATTCCATGTGTGATACCAGGAAAAGCGGAAAAATTACCTAAATACCTTTCTATGTTAACTGCAATATTTCACCTGGACATTATTTGTGGAACTTGTTATTTCTCGAAATTCTTTGAAATATCACTTTTCCTTCAGTAATAATATCATCTCAAATCAGATAATCATCATCATCATCATCAACCTTTTTATCGTTCCTTCTGGGCACAGGTCTCCTCTCATACAAAAAAGGATAATATGTGCACTATGACACAATGTGTGTAAAAAACTTGGATACCTACCTGTTACCCACAAATAGGTATTACTTAGGCAACACTAGCAAATCGTAAATGATTTAGAAGTACGCAACTTTGCTATAACACAAACTTTTCTTGTTATTTTACCGGTTTATGATCAGTAGGGTAATTGCGTAACAGACTATCAGTAGCAATGGGTTTCATTTTGACAGCACAGCAACATACATTGCGTTATTTAAATTGTTGACAAGACGCATATTTCGAACATATGGAGCAATTGATTAGCAAAATGTTCCAAAATGATTCCATTGATAGCAATAGTGTGTTACGCCACGATGGGTTACGACAGCCTCCAAGGCGTAACGGTAGCGAACGCGGCCGTTGATAAAGGAGGCGCGGGTGCAAATATTTTTATGCATAAATATGAATATTTGCACTGGTCTGTTGGTCCCGGTTGTCATACGAACATCTAGTGGCAGTCGTTACGGGTTGTTGGAGCCTGTCAGCACAGCACTAACTAATCGTAGCATCACTAGACCTGTCATTGAGGCAACACTTCCGTAACCTGTCATTTAGCTTGCTACTAACTACATGTGTTTGTATTACTTGCCTATAATAATTGTACATCAGTATTAATAAAAAGTGATTAAATCGTAGATGTTTTATTACATAACACGTATAAAACATACATGGTGCCGAAATCCCGGTGAATTGCATATATTGCGCCGAAATCCCGGTGAATGAAAAAAAAATGGCTACTCCACCGCCGCCAAAAGAAGACCCGATTAGCAGCATAAAACCACCGAAATATTTCGCAATCGGAGGCTCCAGCAATGTAACAGCGGATTGGAAGATATGGCTACAACAATTCAGTTGGTATTCAGCCGCGACAAGTCTTGAAAAAAGGAAACCAGAAGTACAAGTTGCCGTGTTCATGTAATGTATCGGACATGAAGCTGCGGTTATTTACAACACGTTCAATTTGACCGAGGCTGAAACAAAATCATTAACTACAATCGTCAACAGGTTCTCCAGTTACTTTACGCCAAAAATAAACGAAACTTATGAAAGGTACATGTTCAATATGATCTCACAAAGAGAAGATCAACAATTTGACGAGTACCTAACTAACCTAAAAAGTAAAGTGAAAAACTGTGGATATGGGCAACTAGAAGATAGCCTAATACGTGACCGTGTGGTGATAGGTATCAGAAGTGATACAACCAGAGAAAAACTGTTATCGGAGAGTGAGTTAAATTTGCAAAAAGCTATAGATATATGCCACTCGTCGGAGCAGGTTAAAGTACAAGTCAGAACAATGAAACAACCCTCTGTGACAGTAGAAGCTATAACACAAAGAAAATATTTTGCAAAAAACAAGAATAGTAAGGAACAGGAAAAAGAAGATGAAACATTCCATTGCCAAAGGTGTGGTACTCGACATGGCAAACGAGCGTGTCCAGCCTTTAGGAAAGTCTGCAAAATTTGTAACAAGAGGAATCACTTTACTAAATGTTGCAAAACAAAGAAAGTTGAAACATGTATGGAAAATAGTTACAATTCTGATCAAGATTACTTTGTTACATCGGTAGAAAATGACAATGATCCACTACATGATTGGTTTGAAACAGCTGTACTTTCAAAAGATACCAAAGTGAAATTTAAATTGGACTCTGGAAGCCAGTGTAATGTCATTACTAAAGAAATAGCTGATCAAGCAGAAGGTTATATTAGACCATCACCTACAAGATTCCTTACCTCGTTTTCAAATCACAAGATACCAGTACTTGGTGAAACAGAAATACAGACTGTCATCAAGGGCAATACAAAAACAATTAAGTTCATAGTAGTTGATTGCAACGTGACACCTATACTAGGGAAAACAACATGTGTCCGACTAAACCTCATGAGAAGAATAGAGTCCTTGACAGTAGACAATGACTTATTTGATGGAATTGGTTGCCTCAAGCAATATGTTTATGACATAGACCTTATAGAGAATCCAACATTACCTATTTGTCCGGCAAGAAAGATACCACACACTTTGAGAGAACAAGTTAAAAAAGAACTAGATAGCATGGTAGCACAAAAAATTATAATACCTGTAACAAAACCAACTCCAGCAGTTTCTCCAATGGTTGTAGTGAAGAAAAATGATAAAATAAGACTGTGCATTGATCCTTCAACAATCAATAAGAATTTAAAAAGGCGCTACTATCCACTAAACACTGTCGAAGAAATAACAGCACGCCTTAATGGATCCAAATGGTTCACCTTGCTCGACTGTAAAAAAGGTTTTTGGCAATTGAGGGTAACAAAACGCACCTCTGATTACCTGACATTTAGTACACCATTTGGTAGATATTCTTGCCTGCGAATGCCATTCGGATTAGCATCAGCTCCAGAAGTATTTCAACAGGTAATGAGTTCCCTACTAAAAGATATTAATAATGCAGAAGTATCGATGGATGACGTGTTACTACATGCTAAATTAACAAAAGAAGAGTTAGAAAAAGTGACTAGAAGGGTTTTAGAAAAATTCAAAAAATCTGGACTCAAACTGAAAAAAGAAAAATGCATCTTTAACACACAAGATGTAAAGTTTTTGGGTCATGTGGTAACAAAAGATGGTTTAAAGCCTGACCCAGAAAAACTAGAAACAATTTCAAAAATTAAAAGGCCGGAAAACATCAAAGAGCTACAGAGGTTTCTGGGCCTAATAACTTACCTTTCAAAATTTATCAAAAATCTGGCAGAAATCACTGCTCCATTGAGGATTTTATTGCAAAAGGACATGGAATGGTCATGGGATGAAGAAAAAGAGTGTGCATTCCTAAAACTAAAGGAATTATTGAAAACACCACCTGTACTTGGCTATTATGATTCAAAAGCTCCAATTTTGTTATCAGTTGACTCAAGTAGTTATGCCTGTGGAGGTGTCATGCTCCAAAAAGGTAAGCCTATTGCTTACTGCGCAAAGTCCTTAACAAAGACTGAACAAAACTATAGTTAGCTGGAAAAAGAAGCAAATGCTATACTAGTGGCCTGCAGGAAATTTCACACTTATATCTGGGGTTGTAAAGATCTAACAATAGAGACTGACCACAAACCTCTTGAAACAATTTTTAAGAAACCTCTCACAGAAGCGCCACCCAGGCTACAAAGCATGTTTTATGAAATCCTGCCATATAATCCAAAAATAATTTATAAAAAGGGTATAGAAATGTATGTGGCTGACACATTGAGCAGAGACTGTAGAGATTTGAGCTGTGAAGAAACAGATAGTGGAACTCTACAAATCTGTGCTATAGTACCATTTTCTAAAGCCCGAAGGCAAGAAATAAAAGAAGAAATAGAAAATAGCGAAGAATTGACAGACTTGAAGAAAGTTATTAAAAAAGGATGGCCAGAAAAAATTGATCAAGTAAAAGACAACCTAAAGAAGTATTGGTATTATAGAGAAACACTTAGTGTGTATGATGATTTAATATTCAAAGATAATAAAATACTCGTACCCAAAGGCTTGTTACCAATTGTTATGAAAACAGCCCACCTTAGCCATAAAGGAGTTGAAGGTACACTCAGACTTGCTCGGGACAATGTTTTTTGGCCTGAAATGGCAAAGGACATTACTAATTTCGTAAACACATGCAAATCATGCAATAAGGTGCAAAAGGACAACCCTATGGAACCAATTATAATACAAAGAGTTCCAGATAGACCTTGGAGTATAGTAGCCACTGATTTGTTCCACCTGAATGGTAAAGATTATGTTCTGATTGCAGATGCCTACTCGGGTTTCTTTGACTTTAAAGAATTAAGTAGCATTTCCAGCTTCATGGTCATAAAATGTCTTAAATCATGGTTTGCTACATTTGGCATTCCAGATATAGTACAGTCAGATGGAGGGAAACAATATACATCAGAAGAATTTAAAACTTTTTGCACAGAGTGGAGTTTCGACCATAGAATTTCGAGCCCACATTTCCCTAGATCAAATGGGCTAGCAGAAAGATATGTTCAAGAAGCTAAGAACTTGATGAAAAAATGTTTACAGGATGGCACAGATATACAGCTAGCACTCTTACACCACAGAAATACCCCTAGATTGGACCTTGGCTCACCATGTCAACGATTGATGAACAGACGAACAAAAACATTACTACCAACTAATGAAAAATTATTATATCCAAGAATTATAAGAAAAGTAACAAAATCATTAAGAAAATTAAAGGAGAAAGAAAAGAAACAAGCAGATAAGGGAAAGAAAGAAATAAAGACATATAAGACAGGAGAAGATGTTTTACTAAAGGTTCAGTCTTCTACGCCAACTCCTAGTATATTGATGCCACCGCACACTGAAGTAGAGAAGCCTACATCGGCTCCAGATGTTGCACCACAAGCGACTGCGAAAGTGCCCTCTCCATCTACAGCTCCTATTGCACAGCAAACAACCCGCAGTGGACGTCCGGTGATTCGACCATTGCGCTATCAGTAAAAAAAGGGGGATGTCAGCACAGCACTAACTAATCGTAGCATCACTAGACCTGTCATTGAGGCAACACTTCCGTAACCTGTCATTTAGCTTGCTACTAACTACATGTGTTTGTATTACTTGCCTATAATAATTGTACATCAGTATTAATAAAAAGTGATTAAATCGTAGATGTTTTATTACATAACACGTATAAAACATACAGAGCCCTCAAATATCCAACAATTGATCTAACTGCAACGTTTCGATATCGCCTTCGGGTTGTAAAGGTCAGACGGCAGTCGTTTCACGGCAAATATCGAAGTTTCAGTCAGAAAGTCTGGTAAAGCGGACCCCAGAATCCAAAGCTAAAAAAGCTTCCGATGCGACTAGAATTAACGCTGAGATTATGATGATGAGTGCGTTACGCAATCCGGGTGCAGTATAACATCTGTAACATAAAATGATCGTTAAATGAACACTTTTGTCCAACTTCAGTTTTGCAAACGCAGGATCGACGAAAAAATCATGTTATCCTGAGTTTTGCGATCTGTATCAATTAGAACTGAAGCACAGCACGGGATTGCCTTGGTGACAATGATATAAATTAACTACCTCGTTGGTGTAGCGGTAATGACAAGAGGTTCTAGGTTCGATAACCGTGTCTGGCTGTATTATTGGACTTTTTCCATTACGAATTTCTTTGGATTTTTGCCCACTTAGTAACAATAGTCTGTACTCTGACGTTACATTAGTGATCAACATAACTGACTAAACGTGGGTGTGTTATTAACTTCTTCCAATCAACAAAGTTTTCCTCTTAATTGTATTTCGGGAAATCGGCTCAATGGGCGTCTAATTCAGGTCACAGTTTCTACCAATAATTTTGTTCATTTGACGACTTACATACGAATTTATATTTGTATCTATAAATTACTCTACTGCTGTAGAAAATGTAAGATCTCTGGGTAAATTTATTGTAGCCAGTTATATGCGTTATACTCTACACTAGAATTTAGTTTTTTAGATATTATAAGTGGACTTTTTTTGGAGTGGAGTTTATGTCAAAATCCACTGATTTTGACATAAACTGAAGTTTTGTGTTGTTTTATTTAAATTATGCTCATCCTTGGATTTCACCGACTTCAAAAGGTTCATAACTCTTTTGTTGGGCTTGGTATAACTTTTTATAACAAGATACCCTCTGCTTTGCTAGACTAGCCTTATAATGCATTTAAAGCACAAATCAAATCCAAGCTTTGTTCAAAGGCATATTATTCTGTAAGTCTCTCTGTCTGGTCGCTCTGATTAACTCAGGACAATGTTTGTGTTCTTTCTCCGGAATTAGCTTACTGACACGTTATATCAGTTCATATAATTCACTTTTTTGAAGTGAAACTTCTTTACGCACGCTTGACTTGGGGAGTAAGCTGGCGAACGCGTGACGTAAGCGTTACGAAAAGTGATCGGGCAAGGCGAACGGAAGTTAAGTGGGGGATATAAGCACAGAGGCGCCCGTGGCGCGAGCTTGGTACTCAGGGGGGGCACACTTAGTACTTTATCAATTTCTACAGTCGACAGCGACATCTAAGCTCTGACGAGTGAACAACTGGGCAGCCATGTTATCCCAAGGTTCAAATAAAGGTCAAGTCCAAGTGTCATTTTTTTTAATTTCAATTTTCAAGATATGGAAGCTTGACATTGTCTGAATGGACAAACCGTGCGAAGCCAAAGAAGAAAGAAAAAAATAAAAGATATGGAAGCAAGATCGCGGATAGAGAATCAAACAATTTTATTTTATTTAGACTCGTGTTGAATGAATATAACAAAGATTATTATGATGTACGCACGGGTTATTGGCAAAATTGTGGTGTCTCTTCCACAAAGGCCATTGATCAAGACTTGAAGTTCAATTTTCATGATTTGTTATCATGTTTCAACTCCCAAGAAAATATTGTATTTTTGACTGTGATGCTTTAGGTAAGTGTTTATTACTGTACCCTACCGTATTATCTATATAAGTAAAAGGTTTTTATGTTCTATAATAAATTTCTTTTTCCCCAAATTCTGGTAATTATTCACAAATTTCATTCCAATTTCAGTTACACACGGTGTACCCATTCTCCGATTCCCAAAACCCTGAAAAGGACCCTGATTTGTTCGCTACTTTGATAGCCGCTGTTGGCAGCCAAGTTAGAAAAAGTGATCATATGAAGATTTAGAAGAACAAAAGAATATGTGATCACCATTTTGATCAATCAAGACAGCTGGAGGTCGTCTTATTTGTTCAGCAGCACCAACAGTTAATAAGAATCGTAAGTAGAATTAAGTTAGCTCAATATTTGTGTGAAAACAACATTTATTACCATACCAAATTGTTCCAATTCATATTTACAATCATTTGGGGGGTGACTTTTTAAAAGGACTTATTTCTGTGTGAACCCTACAGAGAAATAGCCCCTTATGACTTTGTGAAAGGGCGTATTTCTGTATTCCTTCCGAAGAGTCTCTCCTCAATTGGATTTTGCTAATCAGTAACTTAAAAGTACCTACTCTGAAAATTGTGGAAGAAGCAGAAGTGCGTGTCTAAAACCCACCCATGTTCCTTAACTTGCCTGTGTGACGGTCAGAGCCACGGTTTCTTTTTTAACCAGCCCGCAACCCTGACCCAGGAGGCATTGGACTTCGTGGACCCCGTCACAATGTGAACTGGTAATAACCTTGCATTGTATGTTACAGGTATTCAACAAATAATCAGTACCTTTGTGGAGACCATAAATACTCATCATCTCGGCATTAATCCTAGTTACAAAGTTTCAACCCCAAACTGTTAATTTCCGACACTTTCGGCTAATTTGTAATATTATTTCTGTGTAATTCATAATTAACGTAATGTTTTATGTAACTAGGAGTAGTACGTAGTGTGTTTACATACTGTCAGCTTTGAAGTATCCACTCATAAAAAAAATAAGTTACTGAATACTTTGTTTTAATCATCTGAAAACCCAGACCTATAATATTACATTACATAGCTACGTACGCCTAGATACGTAGCTATAACATACATAGCTACATATGCATAGGTACGTAGCTATAATATACATAGCTACGTGTGCATTGGTACGTAGCTATGATATACATAGCTACGTATGCATAGGTACGTAGCTATAATATACATAGCTACGTGTGCATTGGTACGTAGCTATGATATACATAGCTACGTATGCATAGGTACGTAGCTATAATATACATAGCTACATACGTATAGCTACGTACCTATATCATTCAGCTACATACGTATAGCTACGTACCTATATCATTCATTAGTAGTTGTTCACCCTCCAAATGGTAGAGGGCATCACTTTCCATACATGCAAATTTTACCGCAGAGTTGGCACTCTTTAATTATATACTTACTATACTCTTTGTTGGTACTACAAGGTCTACGAGTTTTTTTTTTCAATAAAAATAGAAGATCTATGCAAAAATATTAATTTACCAATGAAACCATGAAATAAATTTAAATATTTATAGAAAATTAATATATGTATATGTGTATACATGTATGTATTGTACACACATATATATATACATACAGATGGAGCGAAAGAAGTTTCACTTCAGTCATAAGCACACTCGTATTTTTTTTCAATACATAAATATGTAAGCTGTCACGCCCTTTATTTCTGGGGTTTTTATTGAATTAATAAGTTTTTAGTAATTTACATTTTCATTTAAATATATATATATTGTTTTGCTTTGCTGGTATTTTGGCGTGGTAGCTGGTATATTTTCAATAATTTCATTGTTGTTATATTTTCTTGTGTTCATCACTATACATAGTATTGTATAAAGTCACGTGTTTTTTTTAAATGAACTGACACCTCTGCTGCTGGGGAGTTTCTTTCGCCACTTCTTCTTCCCAGCGAAAGCACTAGGAAGTGTCGATAGGTGGGCGTTTTGGGGGACTGTCTTATGTAATATTGACGTTCAAAAAGTGCTGATTCTCAGCCTAATTTGAATAAATGACTTTTGATTTTGATAGTATTACTACCACCACTAAGCTACTGCTACCAAGTACTAGGTGTAACTGTGTCGTAGTTTGAAGGTATAAGTGATAATCCAGCTATTTTCATGCAACAAGTTTATACAAACACTTTTACATAAACTAGATGAATTCGGCGTTTCCTGAATACTATCAGAAGAATGCCCAAAGTCAAATTAAAGAAAGAAAAATTGAAGGTCACTGTTTCCAAGTTCAGAAATAATTTTGGTTAGATCATATGAAGATCTTTCTCTGTATGAGAAGAGACCTGTGCCCAGCAGTGGGTACGATAAAAAGGTTGATGATGATGATATGATGATCATGTAGATTGATATCTGAAATGATATTTTGTGGAAAGAGCCTCGCAGATTGAGAGATCCCGTTCAGTCAGTGACCACATTTGTCAAAAACTCAGCACTTGTACAGAAAAGGCACAGAAAGGTTTGAGTAGCCCGTATGAATTTGGGTGGGCGCGTGAATTTGTGTAAGACTAACTCATGATTAAAACTAACATAAAAAATCGTGGGTTCGCAGGAGGGCTGCGTCCCACCCGTGGGAAAAGAAAGAAATCGGACCACCGCTGTGGCCTGTTGGGGGCGATCTCTCATTTCCGTCCTTTTTTTTTTTTTTTTTTGCCGGGGTGGAAATCCTCATAGGATGCCCGCCGCCCTGGGGTGGGCGACGGGGTATGTCAGACTTTTACTGACTAAAACCACCCCGGTGTGTCTTCTACCACGAGCGCGCGTGGGGCCGCGGGAGTCTAAATTCTTCCACGGCCCCACCCTCGTGCTGGCCCGGTCTGTCCGGGCCTCCTCTCCTGCACGGGGTAGTGGGGTGTTAAACTACCCCGTGCATCACCTAATCCAGGTCGCATGGAGCGAGAGTGCATGGAAGGCCATCACCTTCTTTTGCGAAGCACTAATGCTCGCAAAGGAGGAGGCGGAGCGCGTGAGGGATAAGCAATCTCCGCGTCCTCACATCCATAGTGACCGCAGGAGACTACCTGGACGTCGGCAACAGCAAACTCGCGGCCACCGCAGCTTACGGGCAATGAGCAATAGGTTCGCCGGCCGCCCGGAAAGCATCAGTCTCGAATCGACCACGTTGTGTTCCATGCGCGCTTCAATGAAATGTCAGCATATAACAACAGGGCCCGCTAAGGCCCAAACCTGCAGGGCTGTGGGTTGTTTGAAAGAGAATACCGTAGTCCCTGGCATAGACAAGTGAAGGAACGCGGGAATATTTTATTTAGTAAAAGTCTAACACACTCCATCCAGAGCGGGAGAAGTCATGTGATGATTACGAAAACAAAAAAAAAAAGTTAGTCCCCATGACCGAAATTTAATCTAGAGGATTATGGCACATAAACAGGTGGCAAATTTTATCAGACAGAATGAATAAATAAACAACTTTATTTTCTTTCTTCATTTCTCTATGACAAGAGCTTCTTCATGTTACTTTAATAGGACTACCTATGTACATCATACTTTCCACAGGGATAAATGAACAACAATTGACACTACTCAGAAGCTACAACTAAGTATTTTGATTAAGCAACTTCCTTGGTTTAATATCCCACTAGTAACGCTTTAATTTAGTATTGCTGTTTGTTACGCAAACACTCTCCCTGTGTAGGTACCTACATATAGCTCTTCTAAAAAATATTTTGTTTACCACAGCACTCAGCTCGCACATAAAATAAAACGTCAGCTTAAGATATTTATGGGGAATATTCCAACGCTTAGCTAATCCAATAGCATGTACATGGATGCCAGAAAGTACCGTAACGTTACGTTACGTTTTTTCCGAAATCTTGCGCCTTAGGTTTTAATGGTGTAAAAGTTAATGGCATGTGATGGCCTAATGATTGACGCCACCTAGTAAAATAAGCCGTAGTTAACGCGTGTGGGCGATTGGATCATACACATAATTACTCACATGCACAATTAGCACTTCATCCAAGCGTGGCCTAGTCGCACTTGTTGTATAAATCATATTCACAAGTTCTTCACGATAATCCGACCCTCAAATGGATTCAGCGGGTAATTTCCAGATGGAGATCAAGCAGTAAAATGTATTAATAATAAAGCTCAAAATTTTCCTCAGTTCTAAGAATCATGTCGGTAGCCAGATATTAAGCAGGCAGCAATAAAAAATATTTCGATAATAATTAATAACGACCATCTCGATAAAAGAAAAACTGCAATTTCCTAACTCCATAATCATAAACTGCCTACACACGACAAACGACTTTAAAATTATACCTAATTATTCGCATTTATGACACGGCTATACCGGGGACGCTTGGGCGGGCAGCGAGGTTCGGGGGCGGGCGGCACATTACACGCTTCAACATCGCACACACCGCTTGTTTACGTTTTTCATAACCACGTTTCTACTAAAAATACTTTAGCATCCTGCCGTTTGAGGCTCACGCCATTGGTCGGCGCAAGCGCAGGAAACCGGGGAGGACTCGGGGGCCAAGGGGCCGCCGGGCGCCCCTCACCCCTCGGACCGCGGGCCCCGCCGCGGCCGCACACATCGCCCGGTTTATATGAAAGTATCAGAAAGGCCAGCCTAACTCGTGAAGCAGCAGAAATAACCCTGAACGCTGGAAACATCAGACTAGCGGGCAGTCGTGTTGTGCGTCTCATAGTGCTAACTAGTGACATCAAACATGGTTCTGGATACATCAGACTGGGTAGGTCTCCAGAAAATTAAAATAAATCGATTTACTTTAACTTATTAAAAATTAAATTTAAAAAATGTGTGACTTAGGCATGTTACTAATTATTCTAAATGAAATATGAGGGGATATTTGAGAAAATAACAAATGGTGATAGCTGTTGAGTGGACGCTAACAGGTGCTGTCACTGTGTTCGTCTAGAGCCGAACCATTTTGTTTTGTTGAGTGACACCCGTCGCGGAAGTGACAACTAACTTATCGTATAT
Source organism: Sesamia inferens (assembly GCA_037179545.1). Lineage (NCBI taxonomy): Eukaryota > Metazoa > Arthropoda > Insecta > Lepidoptera > Noctuidae > Sesamia > Sesamia inferens. The sequence goes on from CM073931.1 coordinate 20,929,214, forward strand.
TTTGTTATTTCTAACAGCTACCTGTAAGTGACAATAACATGACAGCCAACCAATGTTTAGTACATTGTGCTGCTGAAAACTTAACAATAAAACAAAATTTTAGTAGGCACCTATCATCGTCATAATCATCAACTTTTTTATCGTCCCATCGCTGGGCACAGGTCTCTCATACAGAGAAGGATTGAGCATAATCACTACGCTTTGAGGTACCTATACTTGAATAAAATAATACTGTCAATGCTTAGTAACCTTTAACTAATTATAATGTTTATAAGTTAGCGAGTTCTATCAGTAAAACGAAATGAAGTACAACAAAGTTTTTTAATAGACCGTTTTAGTAATTTATCAATTACGTTATTTCTGGAAAGCTTTAAACACAGCGAGAGAAATTTAACGTCTGCAAGTTCCTATCGTCACCTGTTTGTAATTAATTACAGTTTCACATGCTTCTCGAGATTTTAATTCTGTCCGTCGAGATCTTTTTTTTTTTTGGTACCTTTGTTCTTTATGTAGATATTTATGGACAGTTAAACTTTGTTTTAATTTAATTTAATAGTATAAAGAATAGTTGAATGATGTGTGAATTTTAATTATTTTATCGTTGTAATTTTAAAAATATCCTAACAACTCACTCAATATTTTTCTAAGATTCTATGTAAAGAGAAAAGTGTAGATTTTTTTATTACTTCATCGCGTTTCATTTACAAAATAGAGTTTTTCGGATTAGGAAAACAATTGAAAGTTTTTTTACCCATTCATTTAAAGAGTTTAGATAAGGAATATATATTTACATACACAGCTGATAATTGTAGAATAGTTTCAGAATACCTGCAAACTTACTTACTTAGGTACTAAACTTGGATTCAAATCATGTCACACAAGGTTTAGGAATGATTGCAATGAATTATGCTTGTCAAAATTCTTAATCAAAAGCATCATAAAGTTTTAAGTGAGTCGGCTTGAAATAAATTTACTAGCTTTTACGTAAGTGTAACAGTTCTATTCCAGTTTCAAATGCGCCTACAATAAATTTATTATGGTTTGGTAACGCAATTCCACAGAAAAGTCGCCCCATCATCTATTTATTTGCATAGAAACTTACGTATTTTAATAAATATTTTCGTGCACATTACTTTCCACAAAAATGTTTTTATTTACCTCTGCCAACATAAATAAAGCCGATAAAAAAATCTTGAAAACATACCGACGCAATGCAATAACTTCGATAAATAATAAGACACGCTTTATTACCTATACATAACTCTGTTAATAACACACTTGTGTCTTATGTTTTTGTTTTAATAATAAAATAATATTTCCTTTTAATTTTCAGGCCGACGAGCTCCCCCCAGAACAGATTGCCGGTAAGTTCACTGACCCTAGCAAACCTATTGCTAACATTTATTTTTAATCCAAACGCTCAAATAACTTTTAAAAATAAACGTGAAAATGAAAATTTTCTAATGTTATAATGTTTACATAAATGATGGAAAAACGCAAGCTTTGTATTGGCGATACGCCAACTATACAATGGAGAGTGAAGTTAATAAAAGAGGACTCGTCCGAGGCGAAAGAAATTAGTGATTTAATTTTGCATGTGGACCTAATTAGGAAGAGGAAAATAGAAGAAGACTTTCTTAAAATTGGTCTTGTCAAAACCGTTCTATTGTTAGCATTTAATAAGGTACAAGGACGTACACTTCATAAAACCGTTTATTTTTCTTTATATATAAAATCTAAAATCCTTGAGACTTAACGAAGATATTGTGAACACGTGTTGTTGTAGGCATGTCAATCATTAGTACCAGTGTATTACCTTTAATTAAACACCTTTCCATATTGTTGCTATGAGTAATGTACCTACTTAGTTAAACATTTAATTATCATTCTTTTTCAAAACTGTTTTCATAACTTCTATGTAGACATGCGCTTTCTACTTTGAGCTTTAAAAACTTGGCTCAGAGAGAAAGTACCTACAGAACAAAGAAGCAAAAGTATAACCCCAACCAATCCTTATCACCAAATTTCTGTAACCAGTTTTCTGCCTTTCAGCCTTAAAATAAAAAACTTAAAAGCATGAAACTGAATCGTAAAAATTTTACAATAATACAATACTTAGTAGAAAATTTGACAATAATATCTAGGATTTGCTTTAGTCTTCTTCCTTTTAACATTGATGAAATGCCCATGAGGAAAACATGTTGTATTCAGGAAAAGCAATTATATATTCAAACATCGAAAAGGTCTAACTTTTGACGTTCCTAAGTCAAAGCACTGCGGCTGTTGCAACGTGACCGACGAGTTATTGTAAAATATATCTCCAGTTAATTAGCTTAATTAGTTTATCAGTACAAGTGTGAACATGTTCCGAAACACGTACACACACTAATGATGGAATGTATCAGTGCCAACTATTAGTAAGTGTCGTTATGAAAATCAAGAAAAATAAACAGCATGTTTGAAAGACAGATACAGGGATAATAAGTTATCTGCAGAAATGAAAAAGTTTTTTTATACAAACATAGACAAGAGGATATTCTGTTTATGTTATTTTGTTAAAAAAAAAAACTATTGTATTTTTCTCGAGTAAAGAAAAAACAGTGAGTAAAATAAGTTTCTCTAAAACGATATGAATGTTCTCTGGGTCGCTATAAAACAAATTAAAACATAACACAGCAGTATTCACAATTAAATATTAGGTATCTCGATTATTTCTGAAACTTGTTAATTGGTTTGTTTGTCTCTAGAATTGTAACTTGTTTTTATTTAGATAGAATTTATGAGTTATTCATAGCCAAAGCAACATTCACGTATTTAAAGAATGATTTTCCATTTCTATGAAAAATACTTTTTTGTATCTTTTTTTGAACAAATGGTACCTAGCCTAAAAAAATTACCTTTTTTAAGCAATTTACTTGCTTATATTATCTATGTACTGGTAATTTCATAATAAAGTCTGAAAGGTATCATGTTACTTTACGTGCCAACAGGTTAATTATATGTACTTATACCAACTCTTGAGGTAGACAGCAAAATGATGACGTGAATTACTGCAATGATCAAAGTTGCATCAACTATTTACACGGGTAATGGAGTACAAGATTTTTTGTTTATGGGCGTATCATAAAATCGGCTTGGCTGTTTGGTCGCTTGGCGGGCGCGGCATGTGAGACGGCCGGCGTGGCAACACGGCTGGAAGACTGCCAACGGAGCGTGAAAATCAGATAGAACGTTCTATCGTCATTGTTTAACCAATAACGTAGAACCAATTTCCCAGAACTTCGTAATAATTTTGTACCATTATTATCGATATTTCCGTTCTAAATTCGAGTGATGGCTAATTGAAAACTTACGCTATTTGTGCCAGTGGTTTAATGTTTATAACTAAAACTTATTTCTGTATTCAAACGGTTACAGCTATTTCTGATGTTTACAATAGTTTGCGATTCCTACAACATTACATTGTTTATATATGTACAATAACATGGCAGCTTATCCAACATGAAAGCGGCGCGAATTCAGTTACTCACTCTCGTACAGCATGTTGAATTGAGGTGAGGATAGCGTGTTTCCATTACCTATTTGACGTAAACAAATATAACAATTTTTGCGTAAACTCTCGTATTATATATAATTTTACTTAAACTGCTCACGTTTATATATTTCAGAAATAATTATGAGCTTTGAAGTCCGGATTAGCGTAAGGGGCGTTTTTATTGAAAATATAAAGTTTGACATGCTTACACGCATTTACATTAATATAAATGTTCTTATTTTTCTCAACAGTATTAAAATTCTGTATTATAAATGTTTTTCTAGTTTACCGATTTCTATGGTTATAAATAACCCGTTCAAAGAAGAAATTACATTCTCATAACATGTCGTTAATATTTTGAATTATTTTAGAGCGCACTTGCTGGATGTCATATTCAACACCTACTCGAGTTTGTTTAAAGTTCGGATGTCCACGATAAACTACACGTAAATCGTTTATGTTCCACGATATCTGCCAAGGAACCTTAATCATATACGTCCAGCGCTGGACATTATCGAGATTGCTAGCCAAATGCGCGTAATACAGCAAATGCAATTTGTTATAGTGATACATTGCTGTCCTTACACTGATTCATAATAGCCGACATAAACCATTTTCAGGACAAAGTGCCGTACTTCATCATAATAACATTAGCATAGAGCAAATTTAACCGTGTCTTAGGAAAGAACGATTTCAAATCTGTTTTTAGAAGATTATGATGTAACTTCATATGAAATGATCAATATTGATGGAGTCATAAAGATGCCCAGAAATTAAAAATAAACTTTGCAGCAGATTGCAATAGCAGTGCTTTGCTGATTTTCCAGCGCTTTCGTAAGCGAACCCCGCTGCCTGTGTGGGTAATTAATAAACAGCTAAAATCTAGAAAATAAAATAATAAAACTCATGGAACTTTGAGACAACTGCCAAAAAGTCTTGATGATTAAAATTAACACTCTGACAGAAATAAAAATCATGTTTTCAAAACTATTTTGTTGCCAAAATAACACAGAACAGCTGCACAATGTTGAAGAGAGCTGCGTTATCGCGCTCTACTGATAATATCACATAAAAAAGTTTAAGGTAAATAGCATTTTCTTAAGATACATAGATAATTAGAAGATTATAAACAGTTTTATCGTCGGCTTCATCCTTGATACTAATTTGTTTGTCAGAAACGACCCGCGTCACCCGAAATAATTGAGGAAACGAGACCCAGAGAAATGTGCCACTGTCCACAGATTTAGATTTACTATCTCGCTGTAATGGATTTTACGGCTTATTAAAACATTGAAATGAATATAATAAAATGACCAACTGGAATATCATGACACGTTCCTAATGAGGAGTGAAACAAGGGCATCAACAAGGAAGTTACCTTACCACCCACCAGACAAAGCCTTGCCGCCAAGCGATTTGCGTGTTCCGGCATGATGTCTGGTGAAGCCGTACGGAGGACGAGTCTGAGCAATTGTGTTGCGATGTGTGCCGGGTACGATACGCCAAATATTGTTGTGCAGGGAGTTTGGTCGTGGAGGGTCTTCAGATCAATATCCCTTCGGCGCAGCATCGTTGGTCGTGTTGTTGTGTTTAACTTTGCATTACCTCGCTCAACTGCCGTCTTCCTTCCTATTCGCTCAGTTTTTCTGACTGAATAGGCTCTTATTAAACTAGCGCCTTTTACCATCAACGACTGCATCACTGCTTACCATCAGGCGGGATTGCGGTCAAGCGCTAGTTTATAATTATTAAAATAAAAAAAAAACATTGACCCCGATTTCTGTTGCCATGTTTTTAATCGTGTCTAAAATATCTATAGATTATCTTAATTCGAAAGGATTAAACCAATATGTTATCTTCTATCCTTTTCTTAATAAAATAACATGAAAAGCATGCATTGAACTTAAAATTAGTGAAAGAAATGTCATGTAAAGGTCCTGTTCTACTTTCGACAGCTTCACTTGCTGTTACCTTCGCAAAATATTTCACGCTTAAGTTACCAGAAAAATAACAGCACAAGGAACTTCGTGTACAGAACCCACTGAGGCATAAAAGCAGTTATATGGCAACTAAGTTGCTCTGCGCTGGGTGCAGTGTGTCATGTCTAAAAACGGTTACACATAAAATCAACTGCATGCTGTAGCCGTGCGGTGCCTTGCTTCAAACCACAAAGATTTTAGAATGCTTAGCTCCTCTTTAACATTATAAGGTATCCAGTATTAGTCGTGTAAAAGTCTACTAAAAGCGTGAAAAGTCTTTGTCGAGACAGATACATTCTTTAACAACAAATTATATAATAGATATCTGAATGAAAAATCTCCTCCTAATATACTGAAGCAAGTCATTGAAACACTGAAAGAGTTTATTTTAGTGAGCTACATGGGAATTTTATATATTTTTATGATATTCAATGACGCATATACGTTAATACAGCTATCGAACTGAAAGGTAAAAAAAATATGATGAAAATTTTATGGCTATCGTTTAATTATCGGACATTGTTATTAAATTACTCCAATGAATACAGATTATCTCGAGAGTATTCTATATCTGAATTAAATATAGTTTAGGGTCATACTCGTAAACCTTGTGCCAATACGTGCGTGTGTGAAGTGAAGATCGTTATGTAGTATGTGCAACTGGACAGCTAAAGTAAATAAACATGAATGAGTGAAAGATTCGTAGTGACGAAGGGACTTCTCTATTACGCAGATTCATTAAATAATATTATAAAATCTAGATTATTTAGAACGTCGCGAATAAGACGCGCTTGCTGTTTTTAGACTATTCCTTAAGTGTTGCGAATGATAAGACCAGCCATGCCACTGTCTATTAATGAACTATAATAGAGATAGACCAGTGAAACCATAAACAATGTACAGAGATAATAATAATAAAGTATTTAAAAAGTCGTCTTCTTGTTTGTAACAGTATGATGTATAAAAACTTACATCCGTAGTAGCTGAATTAGATCTCAACGGCCTATTTTTAAAGAGCCCTACCCAGAGCTTTCAAGAATTTGACGTTTAGGAATGGTGTGAAAAAGGACATTGAGTTGTTTGATATGGCTATGAGAGACATGCATCTTGGTGTTGTTTTTGTTGTGTACTGTCGCCCTACATTCTCACGATGCGCTACGTGCGCCGCGTCGTCGGAGCTCACCGATGCACCACGCTGATGCACCGAAATAGCTGCATTGCACAACTTATTCGCATCACATCTCAGTGCATTGAACCGATGTCCTAATCTCAACGCTAACTACCCAGTCGAACGATCAGTTTAACTAGTTTTATTGCCCGTGCAACACAGCATTTCTCTGGGCTTCGAAACGAATTTTGAACAAAAAAAAGTCACTTCGAGCCTAGATTAAATCAAACGTGCAATTGACATCATGTCACATACTCTAAATATTGATGGTAGGAGATGGCGAGCGTTTAATTTGCAGTTGAGTTACGTAATGTTCTGGTGGATTTGTTAACGCTGGATGTTTGTTGCAGTTCTCCGTAAGGCGTTCGATGGCTTCGACCACAACCGCTCGGGCAGCATCCCCTGCGACTTCGTCGCAGACATCCTCCGGATGATGGGGCAGCCCTTCAATAAGAAGATTCTTGAAGAGCTCATCGAGGAAGTCGATGCTGATAGTGAGTTTGTTATGTTCCTTCTTCTTTTAACTTGACTATTATGAAGCAACTAGCAACTAGGTTTTTCTACATCTCCTTAAAGAAACTTAAATTACTTATGTATATTTAATTTTACACATTATTATTTTTAAACTTTTGCTCATTCTCGCCCATTTGTGAGTCATCAAACTATATTTATATAGCGTGGTTGTGCTATAGATACGTTTATGTTGCTACAAAGAAGTTTGAACTACATTTAATTTAACGTGGACTGTTACAATTTTATAAAACTAAAGAACTGTACAAGACTTAAAATACATGCATTAGATAATAACAAAAATGTATTATTACCATTCTTAATTTTGATACAAACCAGAATTTATCAAGTGGGTAGCTCTTCAGCGTTTATTATCCAGAAGAGAGTATCTATAAATAAAATAAATTGTTTGAATTTCAGAGTCGGGTCGTCTTGAGTTCGGAGAGTTCGTGACGCTGGCAGCCAAGTTCATCGTTGAGGAGGACGCGGAAGCCATGCAAAAGGAGCTCCGGGAAGCGTTCAGATTATACGACAAGGAAGGTGAGAATCACTGGCATACTTCAAAACAATTCGTATGATATCGTTGGTATACATCCTTCTATAACTGAAATGCAACTTCTATACCACTCCATCCTATGCTTATTTATTACAATTTCAAGATCATTGACTATTGCCATATGTTTGCCTATAAACTTGAGGCGTTAGCTGTTCTTATAAATCAACGACGCACTTCATCAGCCTATTACATTCCACTGCTAGATGTAAGCCCCTCCTATTGCATGATGCAGTTAAGTATAATGAAATGGTTGTTGACAGGCAACGGTTACATTCCCACCTCAAGCTTGCGCGAGATCCTTCGTGAGTTGGACGAGCAGCTGACAGATGTTGAACTGGACGGCATCATCCAGGAGATCGATACCGACGGCAGCGGCACCGTGGACTTCGATGGTGAGACAATACCACTATTTTTTTAGTATTTATAGCTTTGGAACAAGTAGGCTTAACGCTCCGGTTCGATTACGCTCAATCCTTCTCTGTATGAGAGGAGACCTGTGCCCAGCAGTGAGACGATAAAAAGGTTAATAATGATGAGGCCTAAAGACAGGCCAATGTAGTAATATGGAAGCACGCCTATGCATATGCAATTTTCCAGTATCAATATTTTATTCAGGCCTTCAGCTGGCCTAAATAAATTTTAGATTAGTAAGTTACATTTGTACTATCTGGGTCGTGAAGTTCATCTTCAGCCTCTCTTCATACCTGACCATGGCAATCCCAAATATTCTATATGTGATTTGGCAGTGGGTGATACGAGGCAATTCTAAACTCTATTTTGATTAGAACACAACGCAAATTAATTAGTCTCGATACCAATACAGAATGTATAAACTTTACAGTCGATCCTATTTGCATAGGAGCAAACTACTTTAGCAAATTAATATATTGTTTCAGAGTTCATGGAGATGATGACAGGAGAATAAACTCGTATATCTACACACTTTTTTATATTTATTATAATCGAATGTAAGGAATCTCTACTATATTTCGGTACTTCAACCTTTCAAGTCTTGGGAACATTGGACGAGATCACTTCATGCGATGGAATGAAATATCACATCTGTTTCATTTGTCAATATCATTAAAGTATTATGTATGTATTGTACAAAATAATATTTTGTTCTTGTTTAATTGATGTGTGTGATTGCGTATAATGTTTATATCTACTTTATTAATAAATCTTTTATTCTATTATCTATGTTTGAATGAGGTCTACGAAATTGCCACAGCCGACGGATTTAGATCGCAACGCAGTGTAAGAACGACTAATTCTTAAAATAATATTCGTGTCGAGAATGTTGAGATATCATTTCATTTCTTAAGATTTCTATTCTAGATAAATATAATGACTCCGCTGTTTTTAAAGCGGACGCCAAATTGTCCTAGATAATTTTGATGACATAAAACTTTAAGATATTTGGCGGTCAGCCAGACACAAGTAATGGGACCATTGGGGATAACATTCCGCTTTCAAGAGTTATAATTATTGAGAAACTAAACATCTCAGGGTGAATAAATAAGAAACACATTTCAATAATAATAATTATTTTTATTACGTAATTTTTGTTCATCGTTTTCATTATATTCAGGATCGCCAAAATAGTAAATAACATTCAAAATATTATTGCACAGACGACAGCACATCAAGCTACTACACTCTGTCAGATTTCTTTATTAGATTTTCAACTTTATCTTTAAAGCATTAAGGCTCAAGTTTGATTGGGAATATTTGACAGTTTTGGGTAGCTTGGCCTGCTGTCGTCCGTACCTTAGGTCATTATTTATACAATATACCTGCGCACATAACGAGGATTATTCACTAATTTATGACACTTTTATAAATACCACATTCTCACATTTATTGACATAAGCATCAATTTCAATTTCGTATGGCGTTTTTATACCTACCATTTCGTAAAAATTAGTTTAAATTCATATTTTAATTAAAAATGCATCTCTTTTATAATATTCAATTAAAATAATTCATTAGCGTTCACTCGGTTCACATGGTAGGTATGATAAATAACACTGGACACATTTGCTGAACATAATTTTACTTACCAAATTAATTATAAAAAATAAATCTCTTAAATAACTTAAAAGCCTACATAAAACGTAGACCCTGCTTAATAATACGAAATAAGTAGTATTTAATAGTTATTTTGTAAAGGAGTCTTGATGAAATAAAATCAGGTATTAAAAAAACCGGCCAAGAGCGTGTCGGCCACGCTCAGTGTAGGGTTCCGTAGTTTTTCGTCCGTCACAATAAGTGACCCCACTGAAGAGTTATAAAAATGCGCTCTTTGTTACATTGAGTTGACATACTAACTGACGGTGATAAATAAAGAAAAACCAAATAGATTTCAACTACACACGGAAAGTTCGAAAAAATGTTGCCATTTGAGTCCCACTACTCGTGCCGTCGTGCCGTGGAAATTTTATTTAGCTGTAGCCGTATAACCAGGCAAGTTTCTACGGCTAAATAAATGCCGCATAGTCTGCGGATCAGTTGTCCTGTATCCTGCAAGTGTATACATAGATATTGTACGTTATGGACAATGAACAAGTTTCAATGACAATGAGAGACCAACCGAACAATTTAATAGCTCATACCCATCCCCTCATTTTTAAATACCTATCCAACATAAGCCCGTAACGGTAGAAATTAAACAAAAAATCACTCCCCACTTTACGTGTACGGGTCGGCGTGATTGATACACTTCTCTAGTTCTAACGGTCGCTGAGACTATCCCCGGAATGATAGACAGGCAGACTTGGCGAAACTGTAAGGACTACGGAACCCTGAAAAGAGAGTTTATCGGCTTTTTACAATCGGTTGATATCTACTAAATAAATAAAAATAACATTACATAATATACAACGTCATTTTTTGTTTATACAAAACTCGAAACACGTGTCCAGTATTTTTAAGTAAAGAATCTATGTACAAAATTTCAAAAAGATATCATGAAAAACCACAAAGTTATGAGCTTGCTATCCTACTTGGTTGTCCCAACAAAAATAAGGTCCACGAATTGTTCGGGCGGGTGAGCCGGGTGCATTGACCTGTGGCGTCAGCTAAGCGCGGGCATCGCGCACGCGTATGCTGCGTAGCGCGCTCAGTAACCACATTGCAACAATACCTAAATTTATTTGTGAAAAAATATAACATGGTGTAAAAATGATTGGAATCGATTCAGTTGCTTATTCTGAACAAACTATATTCAGGTTTCGTATAAAGAGAAATAACGTTGTATAGCAGAATGTGTCTTTTTGGCTCATTACCAAGTCCGAATAACAGAACAGTAATGAGACACAAGTTATTGTTCCGCAGACGATAATAAAGCACCCTCCTATATACATAATATTCTGGAATATAATATTTAGACACTATAATGTAATTGTTTTGCGCATAATTTGAGGGACATTCACATACATACAATAACATAAGTAAATAGTGTTTGAGTAAGCTAAAAACAATGAGGCATTGACAGATATCATTATCACAATTTAGTAGATTTTAGCCGCTTTCTGATGGCACTTTGCACATTCACAAAAGACACAAAAAATCGATGTCACGCGTTCGCCCGTACGAACTGTGATAAATACCTTATAAAGACACAGTTAACATTTCTTCAGCTAAATAATTATTTTTACATACATCAAAGTCAAATATTAAAATTCATTGGTAACGTATTTAAAAACTAAGCTTTACAAAGAGTCTTCGATTATAACATTACAGCTATTCATCCTTAGTGTAACAGTGTTCGATGTATAATGTGTATGTATGTACATCTATACATATCTCTCACAATCTCTTTAGCATCTTGGCTTCGGATAGCTAGATTTATCTAAGATTTCGTAAAGAACTACCTACAGATGAGATCTCAATTTGAACTATGTTTTACCAAACGTCCTTCTCCTGCGTGAATATTCAAAGCTAATTATCACATTTTAAAGAGACGTTTAGCATTACAATGCAATAAATTACTAAATATTTTTATAAATGAAAACATAGTGCTTGCCTATCACATATTACAACCAGCAAACGAACAGAATGCGAGCCACAATGCCATGCAGCATGCAGTATCGAACATTCCTGTTGTTCTATTGTATGACATAGGGCAGCTAGCATCCTAGCTTACTGTATTCCGATCCAAATGATGAATGTACTTCTAACTAATGAGCGACAGGATGCTGGTCGGAACTGGCGAGGAAACAGGTTACAGTGGTCTTAGTTATAATATTCTCGTTTACTTAACTAGAAATAGTTTTATGAATACTGTTTAAGTAGATAGATCTTCATTCCTTTTAAAGCTGGCTGTGTCTTTCAGACGCAACCCACGAACAGTCCAGTTGCGAAATATTCATAATACTCTGAAACAAGGTGTACTACATTTTAGTGAAAATCCTTACAATTTTTTTTTTTTTTAATAATTGTAAACTAGCGCTTGACCGCAATCCCGCCTGATGGTAAGCAGTGATGCGATCGTTGATGGTAAAGCGCGCTAGTTTATTAAGAACCTATTCACTAAGATTGAGCGAATAGGAAGGAAGACGGCAGTTGAGCGAGGTGATGCAATGTTAAACCCAACAACACGACCACCAATGCTGCGCCAAAAGGAGATTGATCTGAAGACCCTCCACGACCAAACTCCCAACACAACAACATTAGGCGCATCGTACCTGTCACACATCGCAACACAACTGCTCAGACCCGTCCTCCGTACGGCTTCAGTAGACGGAACACGACAAATCGCTTGGCGGCAAGGCTTTGTCTGGTGGGTGGTAACTTCTGCCGGCGGCCGATGTTATGGCCTACCACCGAACTTGTACTAATATTTTGTTATCCTACGTATGTACATATATTAAAAATGCGAAAATTTGTGAGGATATATGTGTGAATATACCTATTAATAGCTATCCATTACATTCACAGGTACATTCTGGCAAATCAATCATCTTCAAAAAGTAGTGAACGATTATCTATACTAAAGTATAAAACTGAAGAGGTTGTTTATTTGAACGCGCTAATCTTAGGAACTACTATTCCCATTTAAAAAAATATTTTTACATTGGATAGCCCATTAATCCAGGAAGGCTTTAGGATATACGTATATAACATCACGCTGCGACCAATAGGATAGAAGCACATAAAAAAAACATATCGAACCCTAGGCGAGTGAAACCGCGCGGTGCAGCTAGTAGTTAATAACTAGGAATAATAGGTATAAGTAGGATACTTTTTATCCAGATGATGTACGTGATCGAAAGTTACAGAAATAAAAACGCTGGGCGCAGCTGATGCTACACAAAACCTTGGCAACAGCTGCAACAATTCAGGTTATTCCAAAACATTTTCTATTTTAATAATAAACAAACGAATTTAGACAAATTGTTACAAATGAATTGTGGAATCTAGTGTTATGTAAATAACCCTATAATTAACTATAAGTTCAATCTAAATATTAGTTGGTATTATACAAATATAGGTGCTTTATTGTATATATAAAAATATACATATATACTAGCGACCTGCCCGGCTTCACATGGGTGCAATGCTGATACTAAATACATTACAAAAAAAAACTGTTAACGTCTGATACCGCCGCAAATGCGACGCCCCACAATTTTTAAATTTGTAATATCTTCGAAACTATTTATTTAAATCATGTGCTGTGAAGGGCGATATAGATCTATATTAAAAAAAATAGGGGTGGATTACCCTTAACATTTAGGGGGATAAAAATAGATGTTGTCCGATTCTCAGAGCTACCCAATATGCACACAAAATTTCATGAGAATAGGGAAGGCCGTTTCGGAGGAGTTTAACCACAAATACCGCGACACAAGAATTTTATATATTAGATATATTATAAACTGCTTGACCGCAATCCTGCCTGATGGTAAGCAGTGATGCAATCGTTAATGGTAATGCGCGCTAATTTATTTAGAGCCACTCTAGCTTTGAAGACACTCAAATTATAGTCTAACGAAAACACCGCCGCTGGCAGATTGTTCCGGCTCCTCCAGTATAAAAGAGGAGGCGAAACGCTTCATCCGAATCGTAGTGGTGATGACAACGTAAGGGTGGAAACTCGCCGTACGGGTCGTCCGATGGTGAAACGGAGATGGGGGAATTAAATCATGCAATTCTCTCGCCCACTCACCAAAATGCATACTATTACGTGCTATTTCAATCTCAATGTTACAATTATACTAACAGTATTTAGTTAATTACCTCACGTCACCACACTGGCTTTTGACTAGTAGATGCATCGCCACAAATACATTAGTGCAGTATAGGCGGCGGCGGCCGGGAGCGGCTGTTGTTTGGCTTGGGCACCGCGCTGGGGTCCAGCAAGCTCGAGTCCTTCTGCGCAGGCGCGCGGCCCCCATTCCCCTTGCGGCGTCGACTCAGCCACGGCGGTGGAGGACCTTCGCACCACGCCGTACGCGCCCACTCGCGCGGCTCCGCGCCCAGCCGCGAGCACTCACGCGCATAGGCGCGATAAGCTGCGCAGTGGCATTTTGTGCCTGAACAACTGCGAGCGTCCACCTCGCAAGCTTCTTGATAGTTGTGGGGATTCACCTTAGTCGTACAATCTGTGAACGCCTCGTAGCGTACAAATCCGCGACACAATCTTCGAGCCTTCATCACCTTTGATTGACGATAAATATTCGGGCCTGGCCGTTTCTGACGCCGCGTACACGCCCGCGTCCCTCCTACTCGCCATGAAGATCCGAATCTCCAAGTATCAGTGAGTAGCCTACCATCACGAGTTTTCATATCGTCTCTAGCTACCGAATTGAAATTGCCACAGAGACCACACAGTTTTCCTTTATACACACTAGACACTGTCACTTCAAGAAATCCATCACCGTCCCATAGCATCTGTATACCGATATCAGCCTTTAGTAGAACAGATCCATTACTGCGGGTTATATCTGCAACTCCATTAACATTATGTGGCAGAGACACTCTATGTCCATTAACTTTAATTCGCATCTTCTTTCCCATGTTAATTTTAGTGGGGCCTATCCGGAGTGTTGCCGTTCGAGTCCACGACGAGTGAGATGTATTTCTAGCATCGTTTGATATTCTAATCGAGAACGTGCCATTAACACAATCTGAAGCCAATTGATACTTGCAAGATCCTTGGAAACTGTAAAACTTTCCATCGAAAGTCTTATAGTGAGGGTCTCCGAATACCGTACAGATGCCATCAATGTCGACGCATTTCTGACAGCACTGTCCAGGTAGTTGGCGAAGCGTCTGGTCGGGAGGGCAGGTTAGAACTGGACATCGTTCCATAGCACATCTTGGTTCACCTCCGTGACATTCACAGGATTTGCAGGCATCCAGTTGCCATGTTTCACCGTCCTGTAATCACAAAACGACAGTAAGTTGTAAGATCATGCAACATTAAGTATTTTCTCAGTGTCACTTCTTTAAGACTCGAGATAAATGCAAGACACATTGGCCACATTGAAAAAATCTGTTTTCAAACTATTGTTAAAATTCCGTAACGCAAATTGCTGATCAATATCATAGTGTGAATAAGGAGCCAGGCTAGTCGTTTTAATATAAAAAAAAATCTGATTCAGTCAGTACAGTACAGATCAGAACTACTCGTAAAACAACAGACCTGGTAAGTCTTCCTGCCGATGACACAAGCGGCATTCGCTTCCTCGACCTGGGGGCACTCGGGGCAGCACTTTCCTGGTGGAGGAGGCAGCGCACGTGCCCCGCATGTGAGTACGGGGCACGTGTGCCGCGTGCACACCGCCGTGCCGTTTAAACACGTGCAGTCCGTGCACGGATCCACCCGGAAAGGACTCAAGTGGGCGTGGTACTCCTTCCCAATTATACAAGGCTTCAACAGCATGGTGCCTGAAACTGATAGTGAAAATTATGTTAGAAAGTATTTAAAACATTATATAAATTAATAATTATTATGTTCGGATTCTAACGGAATTGAAAGTTGATAACCTTTTGACTCAATGAGAGCTGACCGCATCATAAACCAAACATGATTGTGCTCTGCCATAATTGCGTATATTTTTAGGTCTCTAAAGTGGGTGATAGACAAGGCAGGCTGGAAGGACAAGGCAGGAGTGAATAGGCTCTTAATAAACTAACGTGCTTTACCATCAACGATCGCATCACTGCTTACCATCAGGCGGGATTGCGGTCAAGCGCTGGTTTATAGTTTATAAAAAAAAAAATAGACGTACGAACTTAAAGTACGCGGTTTTTAAGGTCGTGCACTTACTTGGCTCGACGTCGGTGACACACGTGAAGCTGTCTCATACTATATCGCGATGTCGTCGAAAGAAGCCAGGACCCGGGGGGGGGGGGGGGGGGTATTGCCCCCCTCGTTACGCCCATGCTCTTACTAAATTCATATGCAATAAAGCTGTCTTTTCGTAATGTAGCGCTTTAATCACACTTATCGATTTCGACTTTTATCAGTTTTTAAAATGTAGTATAATATAATTCTCAAATAATACAAGGCTTCTCTCGACGACATCACGATATAGTATGAGCAAGCTTCACGTCTGTCTGTGTCTATCACCCACTTCAAGGTGCACAAGCGAAAAAAGTCGTCGAGCCACAAGTCCGCGTATTTACTCACACGTCTATCACCCACTTTAGATTAAGCCTGAATATGTCCCAACACGGAATGACGGTTACTGTTTGACGTTATTAAGCACTAGTCTTCTTTGCATCGCACTTTGTACAAGCGCATTCTGTTTCAGACATCTATAGTTTTATCCTGAATATATGTATAAGTATCAAGACTGATACGATACTGTCGAATTAGCAGTTCACAGTTTACTCCTGATCTATGGTTCTCGAGAGACGAGGAGGAATTAGCCTGTCTTTTAAGACCTGCGGTATTTTAACGAAAATTAGTGGTTTGGTCGATTATAATCAGGGTTCTACGAAGGCTGTCAAGAAAGAACTGGGAAAATATTAACATTACTTACTTGGTAGTATTTTATCGGAGGTCGGATGCGTGCACCTAGGACAACACTCGCCGGGTGGTGTGATCTGCTGCGCGCGCGTACACGGCAGTACGGGGCATGCACGCTTCGCACAGGACAACGCGCCGCGCACGCATCGGCAGGACAGGCACGGCTCCTCCGGAATGCGCACGTCACGGCCTTCCCAAACACGCTGCCCGTTTATCACGCACTCTGAAATATCAAAACAAACATTAAAACATCGTTAAAAAAAATTACAGACCTTTTCAAGGCTAAGGAACTCCATTAATCAAGCTTAACCTCTTTGAAGATTTTAAACACGAACTCATTACCATCAATTTATAGCAGCGCTAAAAGTCAAACGACCTTTCGATCCCTCAGAAAATAAATGAATACAAAGAGATTCCTTTTAGGGGAGACAAACTCTTTAGATTAGCAGTAAAAGTTTAAAACAAAAATCTCAGCCATTGTTCGCTAAATGGGAATGAGGCCTCTGGCGGCGCAGTGACTACGACAAAGCGCAAACTCCATAAATTAGTGCGGGTAGACGATGAATCAATCAGGGGCTAATGAATGACGTAGCGCCGACGGCCGCACACGGCGCGCCCGCCGTTGCGCCTGCTATACCCACAGCCCACCTGCACAACACCGTGCAGTCGGCTCCACGCCCGGACTTGCACACATCATACTGCTTACGAAAATGGTTCGTGTACATGATTAACTAGAACTATCCGTCAGTATTTCGACAGTAGTAGAACGTGATCCCATCCTATTGATTTATGTCTGACTAAAGTACAATTATAATGGTGGAATATTCGAAGAGAATATAAATCATTGGGCCTGAGATTCGATGGGAAAGGTATAATAATGTTACCACGTACTACATTGACAAACTGTGTGGTAGGTACTCAGAGAGTCACTTAAAATGATAAAGCGTTAAGAGCTTAAGCTTACAATATTTACACTTATTTTGTCCTCATGTCAGAATGCGTTTCATTCAATAGTCACGGACATTGGATTCAAGGCGCGGAGCCCAGACCGCCGCCTCAGCGCATATAATTGTGACAATGAAAACGGTCAAGTGTCTGTCGTAAAACTAGAGACGACTACACAAAGTAGGCTGTCCTTTTGTAGGCATACAATTAAGTATTCATCGTTGGTGCGCGTCGTTTATATGAGCGATGTGCTTTGTCATACAATGTGCCCCCCAACATATGCGCTATTCTATAATAATACGTTGGTTGCGTAATAAAGGTTTTATGCGTATGTTACTTTTTATTATACCTACGCTATAAATATTTGTCTAGCCTTTGTCGATTTCTAAACAAATAATAAATCTATATACATATATTAATATCTTCATGATAAATGTATATTATACAATTGAGTCAATTAGATTCTGATTTATTCTATTACATTAATGAAAACAAACCAGTCATCATTTCAATTATCTGGGTCCTAGTTGTCCCCAATACATATTGTTAGTTATATTGTCTACCCAGATTTAAAAACCCAATCCTAATGTTTTCAAAACTATGGCGATGACTGAACTCAAAGCAAGAATGTTAAACGGACACGCCCAAACACTTAGCGAAGATATATTCCTCTGAATTTCGGTTTAAAATATTATGTGCTCATAAACTATGTATTACTAAGTCACGTCACGTCAGGGTTATACATCACAAGCTAATTATTTCAATTTCTCAGGTTTCTGTCGCAGGCATACCTAATAATACGTGGATTACGAATCGTCACTTGAATTTAGATTAGTTAAGTTCTTTCGCGTAAGAACTTTTCTTTGTCAATTGTACTTTTTTTATTACTTATTATGTAAGGAAATACAATGTATAAATTATGTTATATATTATATTGGCTCAATTAACAGGCATCAAAAAGTCAATGGAACCATCTTCAATTTGGTCGAGCTTTAAAACACCAACAACTAATCGTCACTTTTTACTTAAAGTTCCATAAAAAAACATTTCCCATGTTGATAAGAAAAGAATCGTGAAGAATTAACAAGTAAAGAAAAAATCTAATGCAGTGTTGGGATCGTAAAACAAACAAACAGAGGGCACACGTCGAGGTCCCCGCAGTAAGGCCTCGTCGGCCGCTTTGACCACCGCACAAAAACCCATCCGCCCCAACCTTTTACATAAGTAGGTTGTTAACTTTTTGATTTATGGACAATAATAGAGACGCAACGCCGTGGGAGACTCGCAGACCACCACAAATATAATTTTAACGAACCCCCGTCGACTATAATAAGACCTTATTTCGTCGTCAATTTCTTTGTCCCGAGTTATAGAGTGGGCTTCCGATAGAGGTAACGGCTTCGCGAAACACGCGTCTCGGGTGGTCCGCGCGCAGAAAACAATTTCGAAATAATTCCCGACCCCTTCATTACAAAAGTACATTTAAAAAATTGGTTTCTGTTTTCATTATCACTAAAATTTCAACAATCAATTCTTTGTAATACAACATCGGCTTCATCTGGGATTTTATTGCAGACTTTAAATGTTTTTATTGTTTATTCAGTATCCACGTACGGAGTAAAATTACTCTTTGGCGCCACCTCTATGTACATACCGCATCGCTAGCCTTTTATAGGCGGGTTATTGAATAGCAAATAATTGTATAACAAGTTTTTTTTTCTTGTATTGTATCATGTAACCTTCAATATGTGATTTATATTAAATTACATTCAGTAGATGAATAAATTATTCTGTTGTTGTAATAGTCATATCTCACTCGCTATGAAGCAAGAAACGGGATTGGAATTATGGCAGAGTGGTCCATTGTCTATTACATCGCTATGTCACGTTACATGTGTTATGTGTTCCGTCGTCGGATAGCAGCGTGCCGTGTGTGGGCGAATTGTCGCGACAAAGTACCTACAAATACACATGAAAAATCACTAGGCAGCCGCAGGTGGAACGTTAACCACCTTATTAATTCCTCTATTTCCGAAGCGTGGTGCAACGTCCGATGATCCCTTGATCTCTCCGCTTAGCGACTGACGGGTAATTAATAAAATATAAACACAGGCAATAAAACGATAGTTAGGAATGTGTCGGCTATATTCAAAAGCGATATCGAGTCGTCATCTTGTAAATTACTAGATACATATTATTTATTAAGGAATTTAATAAACTTGTTAAGGTTTGGAAGCACAGGTAAATTGCTTGCCGTTATGGTTTTATTAAGTTCGCGTGGCGGCGTGTGTTTGTTTTTGTATGGGATTATGGTGGTTGTTTTTGCTGCGCGCACGTCTGGGTGGGCGCGGGCGCAGCGCTCGCGAGACACGGCTGCGCCAGCGCAGGCCCGCGCCTCCGCCCCGCTCTCATATTATGTGAGATGAATAACGTAGAGATACTCGGCAATTGTGGTGGGAATTGTTGGCGTGAAATGGCTAGTAAATTGTTTCACTCGTTGTGTTTTTGTCGATGGTTTATTACATGACTTTCACAAACTCTGTTAATCTTACTGAGTACCACAGCAAATTAACTTCGAAACGAAATTATTATCCTTTTTAAATTACAATGAAAACTTCACTGCAACTGGTTCTTGTTTCAACTTCTAACGCAGACCAAATAATAATAAAGTGTTACCAGAAACTCACCATCACACACAGGACAATTATAATGCGTATGCCGCTGATGTTTGGGCCTCTCACAGGGCACGTAACACTCGGGCTTGGTGATGGTGACCACTCCGGCCTCGCACCGCAGCACTCTGTTATCTTCGTTCCACTCGGTGTGAGACGCGTGTTCTGTACCGTTGTACCAGCACCCCTTGCACTTCGCGCAACATCCCTCTCGAGGCATCACGACCGCACAGTCGTCCATCTGTCCGCACTCTTCCACGCCACTCCGACACTCCACGAAGCCGTTCTAAAAATAAATAAGAGGGATATATTAGACTTTTGAGTTATAACTTTGTCTCATGACAGGGGTCCGGGGCATAGAGAGGGGAAGGAAGCGTTGCTCAATGCATGATTGTGATCAGACCAATTTCACAAATATGTAATTAGGAATAATTGAAAATGCTCTTTGAAAATCGTCAGACCTCGAGCCCACGCTTTATTTTTGACGTACCTAGGCAAAACGATTCTTATTTTCTCGTTTCCTGATATTAGAAGGCCCAAGATATTGGAATTCTCTGTATCCTTTATAACACTCCAATGAATCTAAAACTGGTAATGACACAGAAGCTGGAATATTCTCGGAGGAAATCAACATACATATAGCCTTGCGATTGAAGGTCTATAACTACAGGCTTGCAGGCTGAATGGGCATCTCTCTTCCGCGTCGGCCATTATAACCAGGGAGGTAAAGGACTACTCTATCCGCATTCTCTGAGACGGCAAGCTAGTTCTGCAAACCCTGAATAGCTATATAGCTGATTCTGGATTGATATACAATACGAGTGCCACCAGTGCCTCAACGAAAGTGCCTAACGATGTGGATACTCTCAATAATATGACCATTCAATTGATTAAAGTTAAAAGACACAGCAGTTCGCTAGATAACGATGCAGCCGACGAACTTGAAAGACGAAGGTCGAGTATGGTACCAGTGGGACATGAACCCATGGCGCCACTCATGTGCCAGCGTGCGTAAGTAGGTACCCGAAGCCTCGCCTTTACCAGAGGCAGGGGATCGCACTAGAGACTAGCACGACAGACAGTGGACGGAACTAAAAGAATGCAGACAGGCTCTTCAAACACTTCCCACTATAGATGGCCGCCTCACGAATCAAGTTCCGTCTACGTCTAAATAAACTGAAACTGCCCATAGTTACTGCAGCTCTAACTGGCCTTGAGTCACTAAATAATCACTTCTTTATCATAGGCGTTACAGAAAGTCCACTGCGGCCTGCATAGATGAAGATGAAACAGCGGCACATATGCTGCTAAATTGCCCGGTGGTCGCCACACCCAGGGCAAAATACTTCGATAACCCAGGTCCCAACCCTACGTAAGGCACATGGCGTTTATAAAGCGATCCTGGTCTTCATTGAGAAGCTCGGGCGGATTGAATGAACATTGATCCTACCCGTACGCAAAATACGCGCATTGTTGTGGAGATGCGGACACCAGTCGGTATTATCTATTATCTATTAGATATAACATGCCAATATTTCTTATTCGGCTAAACTTATATGCTTAAAAAAGAACAGTAATTTAACTCAGCCTGGCCTAGACATTATTTTCAAGGGCCCTATTGATTTAGAGCCGTAGTTGATTACCTTATTTATGTAATCAATTTGATTCAATTCAAATTCATTAGTAGGTAGATAGTACCCGATTCTCCTTATAAGTACCGTTAAAAAGCTGTAGTATTCGTTATGTATAACAAGGAATAATGTGGTAATAAAGTGTGTGTCTAATTGTGTCTCCGTATTCACATTTGTGTCAGCATCCATCACGGATGTTAAATTGAATACCTAAGCAATCCTTAACAATTTACTGAGAGCTGCCACATTAGATAAGTCTTAGGATTGTCGCCGGTCACATTGACAACAGCAAATAAATTGTCCTTACATTACACATGTACCTACGATATTTTATAAGGAAACAACAAAGTCCCATAAAGGCTAATGATTAATGGTTTTTATCGCGTTAATCTACCAATTACGCGCTAGCTTTAATTAAAATTGGTCAGTTAATGAGCAAATGGACCCTAATTGAGTAACAAACAAATACTTCTAATTTGAATCATTTTGAAGCATAGGTATTACTAATTCATTGCTTCAGATGTTGGAAAAATGTGTCTCCCCAACGACGTAAATATTGCAATGAATCTTGTTGTATTATCAAAATGTTATTGATAATGTGGTACGTAATTACCCTGTAGGTAAAGCCAAACAATTATTGCCCCCAAATATATAATAGGTACAAATGAGACTGATTAAATTCGCGGCTGAGCGTATCTTTGATAGGGAAGAGTGTTCTTTGCCTTTGTCCTTGTTTTCTCCTTGATTGTCATTTTTTTCAGTTTTAATATGCAGCGAATGCATTTGGGATTTTATTGGCACCTCGTTTTATTTATTTTTGTGATTATCTTTTATGTTATTGTGGTTGCTATGCTGATATGGAAATGCCGAAATATATTAAACTATGTCAGGTATTGTATGTTCTGGTGAGAGCCGCGCAGCAACCATGTGAGAGATTGGTTTTACTTTATGTTGTTTTTAATGTTCGTAGACAACACACTACTGTTATAATATGACCCTCGGACTGTGTTTGCGTTTGGTTCTTATGTAATAGTGAGGTGATTTACGAAATATGTATTTAGCTACAACTGCTAAGTCCAGAGATTAGACCCGTGGTTTTTGAACCTTTTACGACCCGTAAAGAACGAGAGAGTGCATACTGAGCCCACGATTGGATTAGGGCTCACGCCGTCTCAGCGAGAGTAAGTAGTTATGTTTCCAAGCAGTGCAAATATTGTAACTGACTATGCTGAGGTATATTTTAACAAAAAAATCATAACAATAGTTCATTAAACTAGATAAAAAATAGCCTAATTCATACACAAAAGATTTAGACTTACTTTCACAGAGCATGACAATACGTTTGTTTATGCAATATTTGTAAGCAAGCCACTAAATGCAGACACGTTCGCGGTCAATTGTCTAACCGTGGCAAAAGAATGCAATGATTCATCCAACATTACACGGACAACAAAAACCAAGAACATAAAGACTGATTAGGAAAACAAAACGGAACTTGTGAACACACACATTTCAAGATGCCAATTAAAATTATCTCATACGTAACGGTAATATTACGATTGAGCACTAACTGTGTATGAAGTATGGGCATCCATAATAAGATCAAAAAGCATTGTCGTAATTATTGTATGCGTTTATTTTACGGCTCTTTGTTCTGAAACGCATTTGCATGGGCACGTGGCGCAGACGCAGTCAATGTTAATTGCTTTTCTACATAATAACCTCTCGGTACTCGTGCTCGTAGGTATTACTCTGCAGTCTGCACGTACATATGTACACAATGTACATTAAGGCATCATTGCGGTCTTATTAACATAATAAATATTTAATCATTATTTATTTCCTTTATTTCATCATATTTAGGTACATAATAATTTATATTTTTATTAATATAAAAATACATTAAAAAACCGGTATCGGGAACAGAGTCCAAGCTACCGGTGGTCAGGGCTCCAGGGAGAGGAACCTCCTGACAATGCGAGCCGTGTCTAGAAGTACTGCTTTCTGAATCAAGCCCTTGATCCAGCTGCCTAACGAAAGCCTCCTGAGGTCTCTCCTGTTGGTCAAGGCTCTTGGCTATTAAGCCATTGGCTGTCACGACTATCGGTACAATGGCTGCAGAATCCACATCCCACATGTCGACAATCTCGTGAGCCACGTTAAGATATTTGATTTGTATATATTTCTCGGCTTTCACGAGGTTCTCGTCATTATTTATGCATACACAATAAAATACATAAGGATATGTCAAAATTAAGATCTAAGTAGAAAAGTGCAGCTTATTTCTTAATATTTTGTATTTTTTTTTCCAGCAGACCTGCGTAAGGAGAAGTAAAACTTAAATGTAGACAATAGTGTGTAAGAACAAGGAGAAAAATATATGAATGTTATAAGTATAAAAGTAATAATATTAAATAAAACTAAATATGTAATGTAAATATAATAACACAAGTATACTTAAATAAATCAATAATACAAAAATATGTAGGTATATAATGAACAAATTATCTCAGTTACAGTATAAAAGAAAGATAGGTACCTAATGATCTTTTAATTGACGTTTAAATACAGAAATAGTGTTTAAATCACGAATGTTAGGCGGGAGTGAGTTCCACAATCTTACAGCATGTACAGAGAAGGAATAGGAATAGTAAATCGTTTTATGAGTATGAGATTTAAGGATGGATCTAAGGTATGATCTACACGGTGCGGCGCTAGAGCGCGTGTAAGAGAAACGCGGTAGGAAGGATCAGTTTTTTCACAGAAAACAGCAATACTTGGATCTGCTTCCAATTTATCCAGATGTATTAATTAGGAATATATTGCTTGGAGAGACTGCCTATCATACCTCCACAACCCAATTGCTGGGTAGGTTAGGTATTGCTGGGTCGGTGATAGTGGCTGGGTGGATAGGTATGAAGTACGATACCCCTTGAAGACTGTCAAAGATGTAGGGGTCACCCATCCAAGAATAACCTTGGCCATCGTAGCGTAACTTGGCGCTAACACAATGCACGACACCTTGCTGTTTTTTTTATAAATTATAGACTAGTACTTGACCGCAATCCCGCCTAATGGTAAGCAGTGATGCAATCGTCGGTCGGCCAACAAACGCGACACTGCCTTTAAGGCATTTTTTTAAACATTGCCCCACACTAAGAAATACTCCGGTAACGTGGATGCATTTAAACTCACAAATATCCAGACCCGGAACAACAACCTGTAGGCCTTACAAATATTTGTTCCGTGCGGGAATCGAACCCGCGACACGCAAGCAGTCGAACGTTTAGCCACTACGTCAATGGCCGTCATTCATTGTTTTATTACTAAGATTTGTATGAGCGAAACAGACTCACATAATACGCGGAGCTTAGCAACGTACGTATAGCTGGCCACAGCGTAGCAGTGCCGTGCTTATACGCGTGATCGATGTACGCGACTGACCTCAGTACAGGAGGAGGTGTTTTCTCGGTGGTAGGCCATAACATCGGCCGCCGGCAGAAGTTACCACCCACCAGACAAAGTCTTGCCGCCAAGCGATTTGTCGTGTTCCGGCATGATGTCTGGTGAAGCCGTACGGAGGACGGGTCAGCAGTTGTGTTGCGATGTGTGCCGGGTACGATACGCCAAATGTTGTTGTGTTGGAGTTTGGTCGTGGAGGGTCTTCAGATCAATCTCCCTTTGGCACAGTATCTTTGGTCGTGTTGTTGGGTTTAACATTGCATCACTTCGCTCAACTGCCGTCTTCCTTCCTATTCGCTCAGTTTTTCTGAGTGAATAGACTCTTATTAACTAGCGCGCTTTACCATCAACGATCGCATCACTGCTTACCATCAGGCGGGATTGCGGTCAAGCGGCAGTTTATAACTATTAAAAAAAAGGAACGCGACCATCAGCACAGGAGGAATTTGGGCCTAACAATATGGCTAGATTCGATGTCCCTACACCCTAATTACGTAACATAATATGTCTCTCGATTTGAATAATTTTGAAGTATATTACTAATCCATTGTTCCATATGTGTGAATAATGTGCTTGGTCATCTACGCAAACCACGCAATGAATGTTGATGAACTGTCAAAATGAAACCCATTACTACTGATAGAGTGTTATATGATTGTATGACATTTTTGAAATATTCTCATCCAAAAATATTATCTGCATATTATACCTATGCTGTACCTATGTGTATTAGTTACGTTTTATCCTTTAAAATCTACAGTCCAGCAGGGTAACTTTGATTGGTTCGGGTAACATTGATAGTGGGACCATGAATTAGTTTAGATTTTTATTTTCGTATGATACCGACACAATTTACAAATACTTGTAGCTTTGTATTTTTAAATTAGCTCAGCTTAATATTTTTTTATTTTATTATTTTAGCTTCTTTTCTACTTCGTTATGCAAAATTTAGTCTCAAACGTGTTTCTAAAGATTTTTATACGCTCATTTAAAATTTGTATAACAATGCCAAACGTCTTAGACTGATTTTATTGATTATTTTATAAAATATATAAGGTAAAACTGGAAATTAATGATTTTATTTCGTCAGTTACTTCCATTTATAAGAAAAACATAAACCAAAATATAATTATTACTGCTTTTCTATCAATAGAATAGAATAGAATACTCTTTACACCATAAAGAGTATTCTAGTATACACCCTATAGATTACAAAAACATATAAAGATTTTACAAAGGGTGACACAATGGGCGGTCTTATCAAATTTACCCATATAATACCGTTATTACCCTGACTTTCTAGTCTGTCAAAGTTACCAATAGGTACTTTGACAGACTAGAAAGTCAGGGTTTTTTATGGACAGATGAGTTTTTAGATAATTTCATTAATCTTTACGGATGAAAAGAATTATGAGAGCACTAAAAAAATAAAATACATTCTTGTGATAGGATTAAATTTTTAAAATATTGTGTAAAACACCGCATTTATCTGTCAAAGTTACCCAGTTTGATGGTAATGCAATCATTAGGTATATGGTGCACCGGAAAGCACTATAAAAGCCTTTCGACTTTGCTTACGGTCTGTCGTGAATAATACTTATTTATTTTATTAATTTTAATTTACATGCCTGCGACAAAATTTACAAAAGAAAAAGTGCTCGGTAAGTGGATTTTAAAACAGCTTAAAAATTCTTCATCTGTGACTCGCCAAAGTCATTCCAGGAAATGTTAATAAAAAATATTTATCCAGCCAAGAAGTCAAGCAACTTATTAGCATGTAAGCTCGCAGACATGATCAATATTAGAGGCCAATATTTGCACAAATCTGTAAACCTATCTAACGTTTTAACACCAAATATTATGGCGTCCTAATTTTTAGAGCCCGTTGCGAAGGAAACTCAAGCGCCTCCAGTGCTGAGAACTTAGCAACGGCGATGTACAAGAACACTCTCGTCAGTTAACCAACATACATCCTTATTTTACCAGCTTTAAAGTTCGTAATCCAACGTTCGATTCAGACGGTTCTGTTCGTGACTATATGCCGTGCTGCCAACTCCTAGCACTATTATGACGGACCAATAGTCCCACAGATTATACAATTACACTTTTTGTCATCACGTTTATCAAGTAAATTAATGATTTGTTCTATAATTACAATCTGTTGTGACATAATCCGTCTCCTAGGTTACATTTATTATTTAAGAAGTCAGAAGAAGAAATGTCATTTACTATAGTACCTACAGTATTATTATTATTTGATATTTATTAAAGCTACTTTGCCAAATCATACAACTGTCTAAACGTGTTATTGTGTCAAGCACTATAGTTGTTTTATAACCTCACACAAATTGCCAGTTATTTCTTACGCCTAAGTCACTTTAAATACACGGTCTTGATTCTTTCTATTCAGCAGGCAACTTAACAGCAATAAATGTCCGACACTCAGCATGTGATATGGAAATAGATACCGTAAATTACAGTTTCCTTTAAAACCAAATGCCACTATGGCATAAATGACTATTTTGAAAGAAATAAAAAAGATTGAATCGTAAAACAACCGCTAGCTACTTAGTACGTAGGCATACTAATAGAAAACATATATCACGCGTAGATTACACGATATACCTAACGAACATCCGTGAATGTATGCGTGACCAGGACCAGTAACATAATCCGCAACAGGAACAAAAGAGATGCCGCCCTAATTTTTAGCTCAATATATAACCAACTAGTACCGAGGTCGCTGGAACTCTTGTGTTTATTACTTTTCAATACTTCGACCGGATTTCACGTGCGGCTCTCTTTGAAATCACCCTCAAATAGCGTAATATTTACGTTACGCGTTGTAAGTCTGTCGGCTACCCATTACTTGTTATAAATAATGTATAGGCACTGAACAAAATAGAACAGATTCTACCTAGCCTTTTTCCAACCACGTTGGGGTCGGCTCCTAGTCTGATTGGATGTAGCTAAATACCAGTATCATGGAGCGACTTTGCCACTCTTAGCCCCCTTCGTGGGTCAAAATATGTAGAAGATTTTGTTAGACAAATCGTAGTAAAGTAAAAATTACACCCGGATTCATTGGAAAACTTTAGTAGCTTTTATTTCGTTGAACAAACAATGTGATAAAGTAAAATATTTAGTGATTTGCATAAGGCACAGGTGCTTTCAAATAGGTTGCTAAGGTATGCCATTACCCGCTACATTAACAAGTTGTCGTGTGGTCTCAATTGCAAATGTAGGTACTTGATGCATGCATAATCTATCTATTCAATTCATTCATTTAATTCGAAAGAGGAAACTTGGGCATTCATGATATCAGGAAGACTGTTGCACTGCGATCATGATTGGAGATTATCGTCCAAGGATACCCACTTTGTTAATGATTTAAGCTACAAACAATTAGCGTCCTGATATTTTGTTCGAGTAGATTAATAGATACATTTTGATAAAAGATAAACAATAGATACTTTACATAACATAAAGAGCGTGTTGTTCGAAATACCAACGCGGGGGGCTTCTGGCTAAGAAACAATGGTCCGTGACACGCCCTGCCGAGGAGAAGTCATTTGAAGATGTCTCACCCAAAAAAAAAAGACCTCTCTGCGATTCGGAAAGCACGTTGAGCCGTTGGTGCCGCTTGCCATTCATGGGTCTTTGACAGTTAATACTGGTCCTCAGAAGCAGAAAGTCTGGCTTCTGGTTAGACTGGACCGACCCCAACATAGTTAGGAAAAGGCTAGGCAGATGATGATTTTGCCTCCTCTTTTATACCGCGTACATCGAGGGACTGGAACAATTTTCCAGCGGCGGTGTTTCCGTCGGATTACAATTTAAGTGTCTTCAAGGCAATAGAGAATGTGCTCTTAATAAACTAGCATACTTTACCATCAACGATTGCATCACTGCTTACCATCAGGCGGGATTATGTTCAAACACTAGTTTATAATTTATTGGAAAAAAGCAACTTATTTTTATTGCAATCTAGAAAAAATAGATATGTACACATACATCAATATGTAGAAAGTAACAGCTGATTAACTCTCTTTTCTAGACTTGTTGAAAGACTGCACTGAAAAATTGGTTAGTGAGTTAGGCGTTGGCGTTTATAGTAACGATTCGCATGTTTAGTAATTCAGGTATTTGTTTAAAATTAACTAAGTCCCACGTCACGCTGACTACCTCAAATACCGCTAAAATTCTAACACATTTCTATTTTACTGATAATTTGTTTATTTTGGTTGTTAGTGCAAGCCAAAACAAAGTTTGTTAACACCTCGTAATAGATATAGATTATCTAAGATTCTACGTCAGTAGAACTCTTTATCAAGTCGACTTGTTCTTAATCAGTGCATTATTCTTTAAACAAATTTTTATGTTTAACAAGCTGCACTCTGTGGTTTTACTCGCATTGGCCTCGATAATGTGAGATTATCGGGATAAAAGCCTCCTATGTTCTATTAATCTATTTGACGAAATTCATTTAAAACCCCTTTCAGCCATTTTACACTGAAAGCGTAACAAGAAAACGTCAAATCTTATGTCTTTATAATTATAGGCCAATCCAAAATCGTAAAAATTGCGCTAATTTTTAAAACAAAGGCGCTTGGGATGAGACACGTAGCCATTGATATCACAGGGAGTAGAATATAACAAATATCACACACGTAGCGCGATAATCATTATATTGATCTAATAACTATAAGTATCATATTTTAGAGATTTAATATCATCACAGCTATTTTAGAATTTCATTAGCATAGATAAAATAAAATAATCAATAAAATTAATTTAAAATAAGTCGACATACATATTTATGAAATAGAAAAATTAAAAAAAAATATATGTATCAAGTTTGACATTTCAATTATTATCTACGCTCAATAACAAAAGAACTAATATATACAACAGGTGTGTGAATCCTCGTATTCACATTAAACATTTGTTTGGCAACAGTTGACCAATGGTGTTCAAAGGCGAGGCAATATCGGTTGTCCACACACCCCAGAATTATTTTTGTTTCTATTCTTGTATTCTTTGATAGGTGAATCCCAGAGTAACCCTTTTGAATTAAATAATTATATATTGCATAATTTTATAGTTGCTACATACGCCCGCCAAGTTTATAAACAGTTACAAACACGTCCACACAAGTCAACATTTGTTGATAAACTGATAATAAATCATGGTGTAATCAACTCCGCAACACAAGCGTTGCCTGCAATATGATGACAACAAATCGGTAATATGTTTATGCAACCATGTTGCTAATAAAATGTTTACTATGAATACGAGGCCTAATTGTGTGTCATAAACATAATCAGATTCGGTAGCGAAGATAAGATCTACGAAAGCGCCACGATGATCTACGTGGTAGCACTCACGTGACATCACTTATTTACTGAACAAAATTACTAGAAAAATAATTCCGATGATTAAAAACGTTCAAAATCTAGTCCTAATCTCATCTCAGTTAATGTCACAAACATGAAAATGACATATTCTTAGTATATATGTACGTTTGTATATGTAAATTGAATATATTTTCGCAAACAATGGCCGAGATTTGTTTTTTATGTAAGTACGTGAGTTCATGTTTACAAACGCACCCACGATACACGAGAAATCCTACTGTTAAATGACTAAATAAAAAAAAAAAAAGAACTAGTTTAGAATATGAACGTTCTTAAAAGTACGAGAACTACCCCTGAGCTTTTGTCTAAACTATGTATATTTACTTCAATGTAAATTATCTATTTCTCCAAATATCAGCGCATTCGTGGAAGAATTCGAATGCGTTGGTAGAACGTTTAATGCCACTGAGGTAACGTAATGTAGGTACTTGTTTAATAGGATGGCTTTTTCTCCTATTTATGCAATTCCTTTGCTCCCACTCCTATTGCCTAACGTATATACCAAGTACTATAAAATCAGTTATGTGTTAAAAAAAAAACATGCCACGTGAGATTAATTTTAATATAGATCAAATTATGTGTTACGAATTTCATGATCTCAACTATAAGGAAATCAAAAATGTTATATTAGCGTATAATGTGTGTTATGAACTTATCAGAATACCGCAAAACAGCAACCAAATAGGTGCTTAACATAAATTTAAAGGAGAATCATCGTGTGGACCGTCCCCGAGCAGTCTGTGTAGTTCGCGACTCCATTATGTAAATTAAGAGATAAACATTTTAAATGAATGTTAACGTCCACATTTTATACAACACAGCCAGTATTTCTTGTAATATAACTACTAAGAAACTTCTGATTGAAATTATCAAGCATTTCAATGAAATTACGCTTTAGTTTAATCACGTGTACTGGTGGTGGTAGCCTGGCAGGTATAGTAAACTATCGGAGTATCTTAAAGATATAGCCAATGAGTGGAAACATTATAAAGATATGTCCTTATTGAGTTAGCAACCGTATATCATTAAATAACAATATTTTGTTTATGGCTTTCGCAGATATGCCTACAGACTTTTTAATAATAATACAGTTCGTCTTATCTCTGGTCGTGTCGGTTCATTAGAAGCATGTAATACACAAATTGGGTTTTTTTTTGTTGTTTTAATTGACGTGCAAGGATGATGACTTGATCATACATTTCTCACGAAATATCCTACAATGTGTTGGTAATTTAAACTGTATTTCGAACTTTTCTGAATCTTGCTAGATTTATACCTACAAGCGTTTCTTGTCTCTTATCAAGTTTTCTGAAATACTTCGTCAGATTTTTGGAAAAACTAAATAACAGGCATGTGAAGCTTCTATGAATCTAGATAGATTCATAAAAGATCGAATGACCAAAAATTTTGTAGGATATTCATAATAACTGAGAAATCTGTTATGACATTAATCTCGTAAGATTTTACAGTTCGTCATGGGCGATTGTTACATACTGATGAGGTCTATGATTTAATTATAAGACATTATTTGGAGACTATGTAACACATTTCCTACTTCTTATACATTACATTGTAAAAGTAGGCCCCTCGTCTTTTGACCGAGGCAACTCGTATCTCTTGTAGAACAAACTGTATAAGTAAAACAGCAGTCTCACTACAGATTCAGTCTTCTTTTTCGTTGATGGAAAGCTCAAAAAATGCCAAAATTAAAATTGCGACATAAGCTCCTTAAACGCTTATGTCACTTTAGTCACTTCTAAACTTATTTGCACTCATTTTCGTAGCCATTATGATATTCAGTAATTGAGATACTGTTCTGTTCCGCTGAATAAACTACAAATTCAACAATTCTTTATATATTTATTGAGCATATTTCCGTTTATTCTCAGAATTATATAATTAATTTATATTCTAGGTTGTCAATTGTAAAATTACGCGAATTTCCAGGAAGCGGTGAGGATATTCAACGCTTCCACTATCTGATACGGGAAGTGACGTACCACCAAAATTTATCGACATTGTACCACAAATTTACCGATAAAATTTAATAACAACGATTGAGTAGTTAATTAATGAATACTTAGGTATGGATAAACATAAAATCGTGGTCTATATTACTATTAATAATATATGTAATAGCTTTTATCAGAGAATTCCTTATCATACATTCAAAATTCACGAAAATAAATAAAGGTTAAGTTGTTTCTCTACCTAGTAGATATTGATAAACAAATTATAATGATATTGTTAGCAGACATAACGAAAATTATTAAGTTTTACTTAAATATTTTACTTTTTTTTTTATGTAAATTTGTAACACACATAATTTAAGGTAGCAAAATTATCAGAACATAAATAAGAACAAGTATCTGTTTCAGTATTTACTAGTCTTACGTACCAGTTAAGTATTTCTAATTTACAAAGCAGGAAAACAAAACGTACCTATCTAGTTTTCAACCCACTCGGTTTCCAAACCGCGCTGATGGCGAGTAAATAGAAAATAGGTATCGTTTTTAAATACTATGCAAAGCACACTGAAAGAATTTCTTTCTTAAATAAAAGCAATAAAATGTGATATAGCTACAAGAGTTACGATCGCCACAAGCAGGTGACTATTGAGAGCTAATACAGTCTGAACAAAATCCTTGATATAATTATTTTTATGTAGATTTATCGAGTTTAGAATGGAGTGCTAATTATACACATTTAAAGGCAGGTACTTATAAGCTGTAATTGTATCTAGTCTAGTAAATGATCCCGGGGCGGCGCGGCGGCGGGGCGGCGCACAAGGCCACGTGTGGGCGCGCACACGCCACTGTCGCGCTGGCGCCTTCACAACAACCATTTTTTGCGCGCGACACGCGCCTCGTCTCCGCTTTGATATACTCATTTGATGCGAACAATGTTATCTATTCCAACGATAACTAAATAAACATTGAGCTACTAGGATGTAGGAACTACTGTTACATGATTTATTGATGCTTTGAAGCTTCGTACTATGAAATAGGCTTCAAGACTGTCGCAAAACTGGTCCTCTACTGGTGGCTACGAACTCGGTATGTTTGTAGAAAATCTATGCGATTTCGGCGTAGAAAAAAAATATTTAAGAGGTATAATCTGACTCATGAAATAACTATGAACTAAAAGCTTAGCTTATATTAATCACAGAGCTTTGACTAAAGAACTAACTGTAAATATTAATTATTAAAATAGACGCGGATATAGAATGAAAGCTCTTCTTGGTTCTTGGTATAACGGCTCAAAGTCCGTGTAAATACCTGCAACTGAATTAAACTTGATTTTTTTTGCATCATAGCAAAACTTAACAACAATGTCGATGATGTGTGGTGTGTAAAAAATACGCGTTGCTAGAAGAACCGGTGCGACCGCATACCGCGCGCTCGCGGCAAGGCCTCGTGCCAGCTGCGCCCGCGCCCGCCTCAGCGACCGCGCCCGCCACCGCCAACACCCACTTTCACATTTGAATACAACGTGCACCTAACTATCACAGGTTATAAACCTAATTTTCCCTTCAGATGTTCAGCAACGCTGCACTGCAATATCCGATTCTATCGCTTCTCGTTACCTTCATCCAGTCATTAAATAACTCCTACTAATAATTATTGTGGTAAATAAGTTATGAATCAGATACGAGATAACACAGGGGTTTTGAAATTATGAGCAATAATCTTAAAATATCGTTCTCGTTATTGAATACATTCTCGGGTGCTGCCGCTGCTGGCTCGAGTTGAACGCCGTGCGATCATTACAGGTACTTGAGTTAGCAATTTACTTGTAACTATAAAATACAATTTATGAGATATTAATAGATTGCAGGGCCATGACAAAAATAGCCTCTCGTGTAACATTACTTAATTACCAAGCAACAGTCCCACGGACACGTTGCTAGCCAGACTTAGGAATTACTGCGCATGATTCAATTATATTGTCATGAAGGAACTCGGGAGTTATTATTACAGTACAGTAGCTAGTATTTTAACTGTTTATTTAGGATCAGTTCTGATCTTAAAGCAAAATACGTCTGTAATTCTCTAATGTCCGAGATAGAGAGTTATCATCATCATCATCAACCTTTTTATCGTCCCACTGCTGGGCACAGGTGCTCCTCTCATACAGAGAAAGATTGAGCGTAATCACCACGCTTGCTCAATGCGGGTTGGCAATTTCAGACTAAAAGCCCAGGTTTCTGAAGATGTTTTCCTTCACCTTCAGTCATTGGTGTCCAAGATATATTTAGAAAGCACATATAACTTTAGAAAAGTTACATTGGTACTTGCCTAACCTGGAATCGAACCCGCGCACTCATACTTGAGAGGCTGGTGTTTTAACCACTAGGCCACCACGACATAGTCTATAGTACTATACTAACGTATAAAGCTAAAGAGTTTGTTTGTTTGTTTGAACGCGCTAGTCTCAAGAACTACTGGTCCGATTTGAAAAATTCTTTTTGCGTTGGATAGCCCATTAATCTAGAAAGGCTATATAACATCATGCTGCGGTCAATAGGAGCGGGGAATATAAAAAAAACGCGGAACCGTGTGGCGCAGCCAGTACTATATACTGTCGTTTTAGAGCAGATAAACTTGGAGATATTTGGGGTGCCGAATAGTTTATGTGACACATGCTGACCACTGACAGACAGAACCTGGTATACCTATTACGATTGCCGACTAACTCAGTAATTGAACTAGTTCGTGTATCTAGTTAATGTTTTATTTCCAGTTAGCAGCTTAAAAACTTATAAAATTGTACATACACAATTTAAATTATAGTTAAGTAATTTTTTAGAAAAACCTTGCTTTCAAAATAACAAATTAATATTCATGTGTGTTAATAACATTGAAACTATTCACTTAACAATGATTGTATGCAAGTTCTTTGGGTACCCATATCAAATATCGTATGCTAATTATAAAACTAGATCACATGTTTAGTTTGTAGTTAATTTATTGACTTTTTGAATGCAGTTGATGTAAAGTGTACTCGCATTTAATGGTGGTCCCATATCGTGTTATGTAAACTTTGTGAGCGAAGTGGATCGTTGACCAGACTTCCTAAACCGTAATGTTGTGAAGTTCATTGGTGCGTCGCAGGCGCATATAATCCGCGCGTCGATAAATGGCATGGCTCATTAAAGTAAGCGGTGCGCGGGAGCTGCGCGATGTTATCAACCGGCTACTGGTTTGTATAAAAAAGCAAGACTAATGGCACCCTCGGGTTAATATGACGCCCGCAGCTATACCCATGCCCTCTTAAATCTCAACTCTACCGAATATTATATACTTTGGTAATTTCGATACAAGAAAAGGCAATTATCCGCCACTGCCTACATTCCATCTGACGTCCAAAACATTGATAAATCATAAAAAATCACCATCAGCCACATTTTTGTCCCGTAGCCGCTACGTGGCACGTGACAAAAAATGCCCATTAAGTAAGCAAATGTATATTTTAATTCAGAATAAGCGATAAATCTCGCGATGGGCTTTCGAATTCCGCGCAAGTCATCCGACGAGGTGAGATCGGCTGGGAAATACCATTATATATCTACGTACGGCGTTCTGCCGAGCTCCTACATACATACTGATGTCGTGTGATCGTGTCCACGCCAACAGCTGTGCAGCGATCACGTATTTATTAAGTATTCTTATTCTTTTTATGAAATACCAAACACTTTGAACTTATGTTGTGAGAGGCACTTAATTAAGCTGAAGGCGGATTTTGCGGGTAATTACCTAATACAAATAAAAATCTAAGTTGAGGAATGCGGTTGGGGATAAATAATAATGGAATGTTAGGAACAGTTGCGTCGGATTCCTGTGCTAATAGTGTCAAGAGGTTCCGCATTGTCAGTTTTTGCAGCGCGCAGACAGACGGCGCGCGCCAGGAGCGACGTCGCGCCCAGCCACGCCAGCACGTCATACATTACACGCAATTAGCACCAAATTACTTACAAGCAACTACTCATATAAATCAGTCAAGTCTAGTTCAAATTTATTACCAATAATTTCGTTGAAATTATAAGGACAAACATGGATATGAGTTCCTATCATACTGTTCAAAATTGTACCGAACATGTGCGGCGTTTACAAGATTACTAACTAAATAAGTGCGACATGAAGTTGACATAACAGGTTATTTCCCATGTCCTTCGATGGCATGTGAAACGTCACAGAGTTACAGTAACAATTAGCACTATTCTTGATACACAGAACTACTTTATTCCAGCTCTCCACAACACATGTCATAATAGGCAGTAGCCTAACTTGTCTAAATGGACAGAACTCCTAATTTGACATTATATTTTATTTGTTAATATCATTGTCATTATACTGTCGACAGTTTGTCTAGGCTACGTTGTATATCAAAAAGGACTTTTGAAAATCGAAAAGAACAGCAAGAGAGGTGACTCAAAGGACCAAAAACCTTATACTTTACTAATACAATAAGCGCGTCCCATTATAAACATTCAGAAATTCCTAGAAAAACGCTAATTAAATTACTAGTTATTGTCTAGGTGTGAGCTAGTCGCACGCGCGGTTTTGAATTATTATTCTGTACTTGGTCCGTGATAAATTGATTTGGTGACAGTGGCCACCGCATAGGCATACAAACGTTCCATAAGTAAACACCAAGAGACAATTACGATACTAGTGTGCTGTATTTCACACCTCACATTTATTTATACATTTATCGATAAGTGCGTTACTTGTTAGATAATAGTGCTGTTACCAAGAGCAGCTTCTATGTTTGTCGATGATTTCTTAAGTGATTTGTGACATGGTTTTCGCAATATACATATATGAAGGCTACATTATTTTAATTTTGTTAATTAAATTCTAAGCCTTGTTTTAAAAATTAAGTGGTCACACGTTGCTAATGTTAATTGTTAATTGATAATCTTCATTAATTTTATCTATCACATAATTCAATTAGGTTCTTTTTAATGGAACAAATTACTACGAATCTTCCGGTCCATAACCAAAAATGACCACACAAAATGAGCATATTTTGAATACCTTTGTAGGCTTAACTTACATTTATCTACTAGTCAACCATAGAATCATGTAAATTTAATGGTAATCAGTTTCATCTAACTTTTTTTCAACGTTTTAAATGTCAAATGATACCGATTCAAATTACCATCCAACTCTAAGATGATTAGTTTGTTGAAATGGGAATATATGAATGTAAGATTGACGTAAATTAGTCTAAACTTAGAATAACTGATTTGAACTCAAGTGCACTTTAGCCGCATAATAACTAATAAATAGTACTACACAATGAGTTGGTTGTACATACAACAGAACATACATCAACTGGCTCATACCTATCGATTTATCAAGCTTTAATCTGTCCAGTTTTGATTAGTAATACATCTATTTATAAGATCAAGCCTAATTGCCTATGCATAAGCTAACTTGGTTAGGCTAATAATAATCCGTGCAGTTAAATACTCTGTACAAAATACTAATCGTCGTATCTCTACGTTGACATCGTGATGGGGCAAACTCTAAGGCTGCACTAAAAGAGTTTACTTTGCAGAAAAAGGTCAAAACACCAGCCTCTCAAGTATGAGTGTGCGGGTTCGACTGCAGGTCAGGCAAGTACCATTGTAACTTTTCTAAGTTATATACTACTTTCTAAGAATATCTTGGACACCAATGACTGATTATAAGGTGAAGGAAAACATCTTTAGGAGACCTGGACTTTAAGTCTGAAATCGCCAAACCACATTAAACAAGCGTGGTGATTCGCTCAATCCTTCTCTGTATGAGAGGAAATCTGTGCTCAGTAGTGGGACGATAAAAAAGCTTGATGATGAGACCCATCTCCCGAAAGAAGTCCTGTTCCTCACCTCTAGATTGCCTTTATTGGCCAGCTGGAGTGAACAATGACAAAGAACAGAGTTACCACCTCTTTTTTGCTTTTATTGGCCAGCTTGAATGAGATCAAAATAGTCCCAGTGAATTTATGGTGGATACAATGTCTTTCTTTTAAGAGATTAAGAGGGAAATTTTCTTTTGGCTGTGGCTGAAGCCAGTTTTTCAATTAAATTGTCGCTAGGGATATTTGCGCCTGTTTAAATAGGGGGCCGCGTCATAATTAATTTTGGTTAAGATAGACGTATTGATGACAAGGATATGTTTGCTAGCTAGAGAAAGTAGTGAAAAACCATTGTCGGTAATCGTCGACCCATGGACATTTGAGAGTACGAGTTATTGCCCCTGATTGCTAGTGGAAAAAAACCATGATATACTTGTGTGACCCTGAATCAAGATAAAAAGGTTTGATGTCACCCGCTATCAAAACCGTTTCTAGGCCCTAGAGCGATGGACAACAATAAAGATGTCGATAACAGTCGAACGATGAACAATAACTTAAAACTAAAGAAATTCGTAATTGAACAGTTAGAAGTAGAAATGAGACAGGTGACTTTTAGAAAAATGGCGATAATCCTGCTTCTAGAGTACTTTGTATTTTATATTTAAATAAATATGGCAGTTACTAAGCTTCCCGACGCTTCATTAGACAATTGTCTAGCATGTGGGCAGAACGAATAATATCAACGTATTTGTAAGCTAAACACGGCACCAATCACGTTGAAATTTAAATAAATCTGAGTTAGCAAATTGCAAATAGGTTAACCTTCGATTAATGGCTGCTAGTTTTTCGAACCCTTTGATAACGTGATCAGAATTTGTACAAAAAAGTGGGTATGAACCTACTCGTAAGAGGCCGTAGTGTAGGTAACTAAACTCAAAAATATGCTAACGTTGATAGGTTTTACTATCGATATACAATAGTTAGTATTGTACATATTTGTAGTATCAAACAAGGAACTGTATGGCATGCAGGGGATGAGAATTCTAAGAGGGATGTGTAGGGTTATGCCTACAATAAGAAATGTGTATATACGTAGGAGGTTGTCTGAAAGTGACCATGATGACTGAAAAGTTGTGCAGTTATTATGATATGGATTGAACTGTGGATGGATATGGATATGAAGCAGAGGAATGAGGAAAATTTCGTCAGGAAAATATTGTTATACGGATTGCAATTAAATTAGGGGAAGGCCAAGGACACGTACTCTTTTCTTTCTTTCTTTTTTGGCTTCGCACGGTTTGTGAATTTAGCCAAGGTCACGTAATGAAAAAGACGGCCGCGTGAACAGTCTTACGAGGGAGGTTTGGGACAAAGTCATGATGTGGCCACTATGCTGCGATATTTCACTGTTATTTATGAATTTTTTACAGAATGCACTTTTTACTACATAAATCACGCAGTTTTATTTAGTAAACAACACTATAAATAATTTTAATACTCCAATGAAAAACGAGCGTGACACTCAGCTTTGCTTCCCCGCCAAAACTCTGACACGTACTCAAACTCTAGACGTTTATTTCAATTAAATAATTTAAAGGCACTTTTGAAATAGGAAAATAAAATTATATATGGCTATAAAAGGAGTGTCTAAAGAGGTGATGACTAATGAAAGGAAGGAAAAGAAATGGGATAAGGACAGAGGACTGTGTAGCCACAAAACATTGTTCAAATTGAGTAAGTACTTAAATGTCGCCACATATAGATAAAGAATCACAGATTAGAGACGATCAAATGAATCATTGACGATGTTTACATCCATTTGAGGCCGAGTGTACGTTTTTATCCCACATGGTTGAAGAAGCAATCACGATAGCCCACGATGACCACGTACTGACACGTATACACAGCTAGCTGAGTTTCATACAAATGTTGTTTAGAAAGGTTGCTAACCTAACAATCTTTGTAAGTCCAAAGGTACGCTATTAACTCCTTGAGGTTATATGTTCCCAGTAGACATGAAAACTAACTCAAGATAGATATATTAACAGTTATTTATGACGACATTGGTTTGCTTTAAGTGTTTAACTTCGAATTTGTATTTACTGTCAACCAAAAATCTATAGGCAAAATCACCAAGCAAAAGCTTCAATTTTTAATTTGACTTAAATCCTTCTAGTTTCAAGAAAATAAATATATGTATGTATCATTGTCGCCAACTATGATTGTAGTTCATAATTTCAACATGAGTCAAGAGGACTTAGCGGTTAGGCGCGTACATATAGATGCATGAAATAATACCGATACCTATAAAAAGTGAGTAACAACAATAGAACATCCTTTCCATATTATGTTATTGTGGGTATAAAATAAAAATCTTATGAACTGTTACGACAGTACAGCTTTTATCAAATCAGGTTGTGACTATTCATACTTCTCATAAAAAAATATAATTTTAAGCCCTACACCAGGCATTACTCCTGTAACGTGGTGCATATACAAACATTTTAAACTGCCGTATACACAAACAGTCACTGAACAATCACCGTTGACTTATATTATTACTGCTACTAACTGATAGTGCGACTACAGTTCATTAGTATGTGTTATAATATGTGAAATGTTGAGACATTTCACTTATGCACGCACGCGCAAACGCACACGCGTTGGCGGCAGCATGCCACTGGAGTTTTGAGCCTTTAATACATGTACTCCCAGTAAATTCTAAGATGTAAATTGGACTAAGCTCATATCCCGTATTAAACGCTTAACCTTTTTTTGGTTTATTGTTCATCATTCACTCATCCACCGAATAATCGAAAAATTTAATCCAAATAGCAGATGATCGTTCATTCCCACATCATTTTGTCGGTGTCAGTAAGTGCGTCAGACATCAGTGCTATCAAAATAATTCATTATAATCTAAGATGATTTAAAGGGCGTTTCAAATTCTTACTTTACAGATACAGCGGAAGCAGCTACTCCAGTCCTGCTCCAATCTGGCGTCTTGTAGCTTAACAGGCTCGCCTTCGTTGGAGCACGGCGCACGCTGGCCCTCTGTAATTACAACACAACGTTAATTGTTTATTTAGCACCGGTAATTGAACCTAAGTTATTATCGAGTTACTGGTCTACAAGCCAAAAGTGAGGAAATTTAATATTGAGTGCATAATATTGAATTCAGTTGTGACATGGTGGGGTCGTTTAGAAATCAAATAAAATTCAAAACTAATTATAAAGATTTTGTTCGTAATAAAAAGGTATGAGTGAAGTTGAAATCAAAAAATCTAGATAGCAAAAAGCAGAAAATCTTGACACCAGAAATATTATAATGAATGTGATATTCGTTGCCGAAATTCTCTGTTACTAGGAGATACGAAATGTTCTGAAACAGTTGCAGAACATGTCTTATATACTACTAGCGTTGCTCAAAGGCTTTGTATGATTCAATCT
This sequence comes from Sesamia inferens, assembly GCA_037179545.1. NCBI lineage: Eukaryota > Metazoa > Arthropoda > Insecta > Lepidoptera > Noctuidae > Sesamia > Sesamia inferens. The sequence goes on from CM073931.1 coordinate 20,971,370, forward strand.
TTAAAACTACGCGACGGATTTTGATAGGGGTTTTTTTAATAGATAGAGTAATTCAAGAGCAAGGTTTTTATGTATATATTAACGGAAATGTATGTAATGCGTCATTGTATACAATTCCTAGGAAATTTATACATATAATTCCTAAATTTGCTCGGAAATGTGTGAAATAAATTTTATAACACACATTTCCTAGTAAATCTATACATTTCCTAAATAGCTAACGAAAATGTATTACTTTAAAGATGTCCATTAGTATGCGGGGATTATAATAAAACTAATCTAACCTAACCTAACCTAATTGTTTCAACCGGAGTCTTAATAATAAATCTGTTTGTAAGTTTAACAACGTGTTTTATTAATTTTATTCATAGAAAGCATGGTTTTATACATTTCCTAATACGATATAGGAATTTTATACAATTTCTAGGAAATGTATACATTTCCCAGGATATGTGTGTATTAAATAATGTTTGGAACAATATTTTACACATTTCCTATATAGCTTCGGAATTGTATACATTTCCTAGTAATTGCATATAATTCCTAGGTTTCATACATTTCCGGTAACATATATAACATGCATAATATATAAGAGGAACACTGATATTTTTTGAGGTTTCTAACACATGTCGCAAAATAAACCCATTTTTTGAGCTTACATTGCAAACGCTGGCTGAACCCTATGAGATAGATCAAAATAATGTAGTACAGTTTTGTAGACCTTAAAAATACGTACAAAAAAGTCTGCGACACCATGTCTACCTACTATAATTTCTTCATTATGAATACTTTTTTTATGTTTGTAAAGTTATTTAAAATGCCAGTCGAAATCAGAGCCCACTATTTGTTCCTTTTTATTAATCCTTATCCAAATAAATTACGTCTTACGTAATATCAAAGGTAATTTTAGTAGCAGTAGATCTATTTTTGATTTATTGGAATTTGTTGTTTCATTCAGGAGATATCACGATTTATTCAAATCTAAACACCAGAAAAAATCCGCGTGCCGCTCGCTCCTCTGCCGGCCGCCCGCCCCTTGAGTGTTTCTCTGCCTAACCCGCGGAGTGAGTGGGCCGGAGCGGGGAACCATTATTTCGAAGAAACTCTACCGCTACGCTACTCCGGTAGGCTTTCATTCTGTTTGAAAGTGGTGGAACTGGCTATCCATGGACAATAAGGTCGATGTATCTTGCAGAGTCAGATATTGGCTGATGGGCGGAACAATAGACATTATTTTTATTGAAGAGCCACCGTTTCTTCAGGAAGGCTTAGGTACCTATATGATTTGTCCACGTGCGAAGCCGGGGCGGGTCGCTAGTGAAATATAATGAGAAGTCTGAGAAGCTATACACGCTTGCAATTCCGATGCACGCACGATACCTGCCGAGTGTCGTACGAATGACCACGAACTGCGGAGGAGGCTGCGGTTTGAGCAACATGCGTGGGAAACGACTGTCCTATATAGCAGTGCACCAAGCGCTGCATTATTGTACACAAATGAATTTATTTACTTAATAAAGTCAATCAATTTATACTTTAAGCTTTAATTATTCTAATAACCAATAACAGAAGGTCCTAACGAGCAAATAAAATAAACATTGGTGAATCTTTCTTCTATAATAAATATTACACAAATCAGAAAGGAGAAAGTACATTATATGTAATATCAAATTAGTTAAGATAAGTAGATTCACTACCATTATGCTTACGTCTAATAAATTGATTACAATTATATATAATATTAATGGCAAAAGAGAAATATATCGATAGAACAGCTTAATCAAATGTTGTCGTCCTTCAAGATGCCAAATTCCAATGTAATTGGAGAGTTATTATAGAAACATTGGTTTAAAAATACTGTCTACGGAATCGGAAACTCCACAACGGTTCTAAAAAATATAAAATACAACTATCATTCTTGCATATATTATAGTGCACCGAATATCTCCGCATAGCAACATAACATCTAAAGAACCTAAACAAGTCGTTGTATCATATAATAGATATAAACGAGTTTAACAGAATTAAATAGAAACAGAGTTATATCATAAAAATGTTCCCAATGAGGTTATCACAAATACGTTTATCTGTAAAAACATGTCGTTAAACAGCCTAGATTCTGACAAATTGTATTTTAACTGAACAAAAATCCTACATGAGTCCTCTGTTGATATGCTCGTGGTAGGAGTTTGCGCGTCGAGTTTCGTACTGATGACATCGACATGCGCCTCTGTGTCGATGTCGCGACCGCTTGATCACATGTTACCTTGATTTAGATCCACGGATCCGCATTCTTATTACGTAGCTATCGGGCGCCACCGGCACCGGTCGGACTGTCCTGCGGCCGCTTCAATATTTTTGTAGGTAATTAATATGTGCTTGTCTACGAATGAGAATTCCTCTCCAAATGTTTATTCGTGGCTAATATTTTAATGCGCTGTTTTCATAGACAGAATAAATTCCTTTAATCCGCGACCACATTACTACATTATTGCTTCAATTAAATACCAACTTCATTTAGAAACAATGAATCACTCATTCAATTCAATTGTGTTATATATGGACGACCGACGACTTTGCCTTATAGATTTTTTTGGACATGCAATTTATTTACATTTCATAATATCTCATAGCAACGGGCTGTTTTCAAGGTTAACGGATTTATAATATAATTCGATTAGTTGTAAACAAACAATTTAGTTAGGTAATTCATCTTTTTAAGAATTATACTACCGATAAAACTCTGTTGAAATTAATTATTCACAATTAAATGCGTGTGAAAAGTGTAACTTCACTCAATTGGTTTCAATAAAAAGGATAAGTTACAGAAGACCATTTTACACTAGACCTATAATTTTTTAGTAAATGAAATGTCATACAAACATTTCCGACGGAAATAAAAGGCTGTTAAATGCTTGTGACGCACCATAATATGAATGTGAGCCCTTGAATCGATTTAACCTATATTCCCGTCACGATTGTCCTTAGCATTCGTATTAGATGAGTGTTGATAAACGTATAGATAAGCGCCTTAATCGCGAATCAATGTCGTTATGCAATTTCATAGTTTGACACTGAACTTGTCCTCTGCTGGATGAACTAGTTCTATTGGGATAATAACTCGATAGATTCGTATCGTCGAGGGGTTTTTTAGGGATGATACGTAATATGTATTCGGATCATCCCCGGCCTAATTAAGAATTGATACATCATTTTATTCAAGGTCAGCTATAAATCCTTTTAACTAATCAAATCAGTGGTCCAGGTAATAAAGTATGAAATGGTTTTGATCAAGTTTGCTAATATTTTTGGGTGCGTAGTACTTTCGTAGAACTTTTTCGTAACCTCGTAGAGGGTCTACGAAACGTTGTTTTACACACGAGTTGTATGTATGTGTTACATTTAATTAAAACACGTGTTAGCAATTCAAGGTTCCGCCTGACAATACTTTGTAAATTGTTAACTGATCTTACGTTTTACTAAACATCCCAACACAGCAAATACAAAAATGTCATTGACACTTTTTTTACTCATTATTAATTATTAATAATAATATTATTAAGAAACAAGTTCTTAATAATTAATTTCAAAGTAGTCTAAACGCCTAGTAAGCAATTTAAATTTAATTTATTTTTTAACAGGTTATTATTTAAACTGTGTAAGAATATTGAACAGATTTAACTTTACACAAATGAGTTCCACTTTCATAGTCGCATATGATGATATAAACATTTGGTTTATGTTTTATGCGTATATAACTATTATTTCTACACTTTTATTCTACACTATTTTAAAAAGTTTTTGTTCGATTTAGCCCTTGCACAATATTTTCTGATCCCACGGCTGAATTGACTCAAAGTTTATGATGAGGTTCAATTTCTTATGTCACGATATAGGTCGCCATTTAAAATATTATGGTGCTTTAGGATTTCTCTGAGGATTTTTTTTGGCTAGTGATTTGAATTTCTCTTGCCACTTCTTTCGGGGCCACAAGCTTCTTTCATCATGCAGAAAGTTGTCAAATTGTAAGTTGTCCTGGTCCACAGATCCTTCTTTTGGCTGAATGGTTTCTTACAAGGGTTGTGCAAATTATAGACTTTTTATTTTCTCAATGTCAAAAACACGATTAAAATATCGAGCCCATAAAATTGGTTAAGTATAATATTATTTTTATTTTATTCCCCACCATTACAAACTTGATATATTTTGGTTACGTTCGCTTGCAATTAATGTTTTAAACGAGCTTAAAGTAGGTACTAAAGTAATATTCCATTACCGCTAAATGATATTATCACTCCGGTTAAGGTATGCAAATATCGAAAATATACGGTAGTGGAAACACTTCACACGCGAATTAATTGCAGTGTTTCGGGCACTTAAGGCATTCGCGAAATACCCATAAAGCGATTACAAGATACGCACTTAACGGCGATTTCAATACGCAATGGTGGCTAGATGAGAATAATTTTTAGAAAGTTGCTCCTGCAGCGACTAACGATAGTAATTCTAAGCCTAGGGATAATATTATCTTAAGCACCTATTCATGTAAGCCCCTGAAACCGACTATGATTATCAATTTGATCTCAATGGCTATTGAATACAACCTAATGAAGTTGTGTAGGGAGGCCTATTACGCAAATAATAAACTATTCATGGTAAATAACCTACCATCTTCTGACTTCTGTGAACCATTTCAAATGTTAATATTGCTTTGTTTGCTAATTATAGGTAGTTTTATCCTCACAATTTGGTAAATTATTAAGAAAATTATCGTTTTCATCAGTATTTCATAAAATTTTGATACAATTTATGGGAAATAATGCTAAACCTCGCTAGTAGTGTAAGTTCGCTAGTAGTGCATATGTTCATGAGTTAAATTTTTTGCGTTGAGCGTGTCTGGGACGTTCTGAAACGGCGTGTGAGATCAGTACAACCGGCTCCGCAGGCCATCAGAGAACTGAAGATTGTGATTACTGCGGAGTGGGAACGTATTCCGCAAGCAAGTATCCGGGATATACTCGCTAACATGCCTAGACGAATTCAAGCTGTGATTTTAGCTATAGGGGTCAAGCGCTAGTTTATAATTATTAAAAAAAAAACTTCTGGAACTCCGCGCCAAAAATGTAGGATAAAAAGGGGTTTTCTGTAAAAATGCCTATCTCTAAGTAATTACTCCTACTATATAAAACCATTGTGCATTCCTGTGAGCAAATAATCTCCTGGAACCGTTATCAGAATATTTGCCACCCATTGTAGGTTGTAGTGTGAATACAAAATATATTAAAACATAAAAACACGCCCTTATATATTTTGACGTGAAATTAAAGTACTGTAAACAAAAAATAAACTACATAAGTACATAGGTTGGTATAGGTAAATATTAACTCCGTGTGCAGTTTCTGGCCTGCCATCGGTCGCGTCCCCAGGTGGCGGATAGGGGAACGGCCCCCAGATATGGGGGTTACCGGTTTACCGGCGCGGACCAAAACCAGAAGTGGGGACCGCTTCGGCGGTCACACGTGCGGCGGGTCGGCCACCACTCCAGGTGACTGACGTGACCCGAACCCCGGGTCACCGTCGGGCAACCCGGTCTCCTCACTGAGAGGAGCTGGGGGCCCCGTTTGCCTCCGGGCAAACGAGTGGGGCTAAGAGGAAGGACACCTCGCTAAAAAACCCCTGGCTGCTGGCTGCTGCGTCTTCTCGCACAAGAAGACGTACCCAGCCGGGCCCTTCCCTATAGAGGGCCCACTGTGGGCCCGCCTCTCGGCGGAAATCGCCGGCGGGGGATTGGTAGTGCAGGCTCTGCTATTTCCCATGACCTCGCCACTAAGGCGATGTCGGTGTGCCGCTGTTTGGTTTTAGTGGGTATTCCCGGCTTCGGCTGGGCGAGTCCCACACACGCCCTTCGGGGTATGGTGCGTAAAGGCATTTCCACAGCGTCAAGAAAAATAAAAAAGGTAAATATTAACTCTCTCTTAACTAACGATGCAAATAAAGGAAAGTAAAAAAAAATAACAACGGGGGAACCTACCCAAAATGACTATTATTTATTCATTTATTTATCCATTTATTTCAGGCATCAAGGCTTATATAGGTAGGTATGTATTTACGCAAATGATTGCAACACCCACAACATCGTATTCGAGTCTCAGTTCACTTTGAAACATAACACTTTATTCGCTGTCGAACAATCCTAGATTTTAGAGTTATAAACAAGGTGCGCTTGCGCTCACTATGCACGTCATGATCGAGAGGCGAACGAATGTGTGATCTATGTGGGAACTGTCCGGACGTGGTTGCGCAACAGACCAATTGTCATGTTCTGTGCAACCGACCTATCGAACCTTGTGGTTAAGTTATATTGTTGCGAACATCGTTTTCTTTGATAGTGGTGATCATTGTATTGTAAACAAGCGATCATTATCATTATCATCATTTCAGCGGAAAAACGTCCACTGCTGGACATAGGCCTTCCCCAAGGGTCTCCACGACGACCGGTCCTGCGCCTTCCGCACCCAGCGGTTACCCGTGACCTTCACCAGATCGCCGGTCCATCTTGTCTGGGGCCTACCCACACTGCTTCTTCCGGTGCGATAGAACAAGCGATAGGAGTACCATAAAAGTAATTCTATTGCGACCTACCCACCCTTATCTATTTTATTTGTGAAAATCGTGTGCGTAAACTTAAAACTTATACATTATTTAATCGGTAGACTGTTAGACCACAGCTGCTAGTATGGTTTGACCTTGCATGTTTACGGCTACTTGGTGGCTTCTAGCAAGAATAAAAGGCTTCTTTCTTCATGATTTAATACTTACTGATGACAGCGGAGGACGCGTTTGTCGTGCTAAGTAGGGAGCAGACGATCAGGGCGGCGGCAAGTGCGGCTCGGCCCCGCATGGTCGCGGCTACTCGCGGCGCCGGCGACCAGCGCTCCGCCCGCCGCGCATCACAATCGCGCGCCACGCCACACACACGGAACACCTAAACGTTAGAAAAATAACCTTAATAATGACTGAACTAGCTTTTTAGAGTTCCTATAAGTACATACAAAAATATGTAAGTATTTGAATAAAAATACAGTATAAAAGCAAAAAGTAACACAACACGTCATAATGTCTTAAAACATGCTAGTAATTGCAAGTCTGTTGAAAATTATGAGTTATGTCCAAAATACCCGTATCGCTACTACGCGACGCCGGCAGGCGTAGCATAGGCGCAACGTAGTCCCAATTTTTTTACTTTATTACAACATAAAACCTATCACCTTTTCCTTGATGCAACGAGGATACACTAGCAAAACTTAACTCAGATTCTGTATCAAAGTCATTATTAAAAAATATTCTATTTTGGCTTTAAAATACTAAAAACTTTTAAAAATTAAGCAATAATAAACTGACATGGACCACATACAACGAACTCGATGAAGTGTTTTTTTTTTTTTTATTCTCTTAGACTGTTTTTTTTTTTTTGTCTTTTGTACATGTTTTTCCAAACATAAATAACTTTTATTAATAAATTACTGTCAATCACTTGATTGTGTGTCAGATTCTGATAAATAGTTATATTGAAAAGAATATATGATAAAGTCATAATTTTCCTTATGGCTGTTGTGTATGTGACATTAAAAAAAAAGAAAAGACAATTTGATTGAATGTTTATTTATTTACTTGGTCAAAATTCATCGTCAGTATTCGTGATAGCTGTTTACGTACGCCACACGTGATACTAATGTTCTAATAAAGATATGTAATCGGCATCATCATACAAGTATTTCATCAAATCCCCCAATATTTATTAGTCTTTCTTTTATTGAGATTGGCTAATAAATATTAAGGGATTTCTTTCTACTTATTACGGTAGTAAAAATACTAAAACATTATCATTTAGCTTTTTACGTAATCTTTAAATTACTCGTACCTAATATTTTTTTATGGAATTTCAATTAAATATTAAATAGTAAGTCGTGGTGACCTAGTGGTTAAAACACCAGCCTCACAAGTGTGAGTGCGCGGGTTCGATTCCAGGTCAAGCAAGTACCAATGTAACTTTTCTAAAGTTATACCTATGTACTTTTTAAGTATATCTTGGACACCAATGATTGAAGGTAAACCTGGACTTTAAGTCTGATATCGCCAAACCGCATTGAGCAAGCGTGGTGATTACGCTCAATCCTTCTCTGGGACGACAATAGAATGATGATGATGATGATGATTGAAAATAAGTTACATGAAATAAGATATAAATATTCCTTTTAAATAATATATCCCGCATATCGCCGGACCCATGGTTTAATTAATAATTCAAAGCTAATGAGAGATTTAATGACCCCACGTATAGTGGACCATCGGTTCTACTTCATAGAATGCCGGGCTTGATGTCCTTAACGCATTTTTTTACAACATTCCGCACGTACGTTGACCTCGAGTACTCGGACATATAGCATTTATTCATTAATAATAACAGAGCGAACAGCAAAAAGTGGTTCATATTAAGTGCGTTTACACGGCGATCGAGTGGTCACCGTCGTCGGCCCGACCCGGTCGAGCTCAGAGCCTCATCTCAACTAGATTGTCAATTACGCTAGTTCCGGTTTCAGATCCTCCTCAGTAATGCGTTTTAGGCACGCTTCATAAAAAAACACATAAAAACGTAATTGAATCGCTTAACACAGTATACTTTTTGTAGAATGTAAATAAAACATACTTCGCTTTATTAACACGGAATGAGTTAACGAATCCTTGTTAAAATGATAAAGAAAACGCACCGTTGGAATTCATTTGATTTAAATTATAATTATAGGAGCTTGATATTTTATACTTCAGCTAATTATAAAAGTTTCATTACCTGTCACAACGCTACATCCGGCGCGGATGACAGAAAAACTTGTATCAAAGAAAAACTTATAGGTGCAAAGGCATTTTATACAATTGAAAATCAAGCGAAATCAGTTTTCTTAGAAGCTAGAATAAGCAGAGATAATATTAATCGGTAATTTCCGAGAAGAGTCGAGAAGATCAGTGAACAAAACATCAATGAAGAGCTCGAAGTCTCTGAGAATGTCAGATAAAAGCCAGTAGCGACCGCATGTGCTACTAGTATTGTTTTATTTTTTGTTCAACATGTCAATCATTCCGTTGTTAATCGAGAAAATACCGATCGGACAATAGAAGCGATAAAAAGTTTAAGTTGATATAAGAATAACAAACGCATTATTAGCATACTACGCATATAATGTTATCGTATTCTTTGTTACTTAATGACTGCTTACAATTTAACTTACATTAATCATAGATGTTAACACGATAAATTGTTTATGCCTCCTGAGTGGAGTCTTGAGATTTTTGCAGTAAACGTGGACTGGCCACAGATATATTGATATTATATGTTATGATAGAGGTACTAACTTTCATATCTGTGGACTTCGTACGTAGTGAAGATCCTCACAGTGACGGCCGACCAATCGCGTAAGACATGTGAAGGCAACTGACTGAAAGGCTGAGAGGCAACAGGTTCCCGGAAGAGCTGCCGAGTGGGCAAGCGCGAGCAATCCTGGAAGCCCGTGCTAAGCATTTGATTGAATTCGTTGAGTTCTACGTGGACATTATTCACAATGGAATGCTTCTTCGAATAAGTTATGCAAGCCGCTTACTGATAAACTGTTGCAAAAAGAAAGTCTCACACGATTCGTATTAAATTATAATAAAATACAATATTTATTTAACCGTCTTCTGACTGTTGATTCAGTAAATAACTTTATCCATTGTGTGCTTGGACAAATTGTTATCAGTTCTGTATATCAAAATGATCTGAAAGAAGCTTGAACTATTATAGCCGCTGGTGTATTAATTATTTACTGTATATACAAAGAAATCACATTAATTAATTATTATTTTAATTGGACATCACTACACGAATGCCTAAGTAGTCTACAATCACAGGGTTTACAGTTAATTGCAAGTGTAATTCATGAGGCATGTTTTAACGAATAAAATATAACTAATTAAAACGTTATTTTTCCACGATACTGTGCCCCTTTAAGGTAAAAACTGCGACTGAGACATTAATAAGACGTGATCTCGATAACGTAGCAATGATGATGTTTGATTAGGTATTCAATAGGAGCAATCAAGCCTCAATCACCTTCCTAATGACTAGGTAAACACATACAGTCCTCACAACATTGTAACTAGACGAGCTAATTTTAGTAATATTGCGAAATTACCCGTCCGTTTTGGAGGTTTTAAATATTTTTCCTCGAGAATGATTCAGTACGTCGTTAATCTAAATATTTCTGCCATGTTCAAAAGCGTTAAGCTTATAGGGACTTGATTAGTTTGCCAACACACTTATGTGAAAGACGACATTACCGTGTAACTTTATCAACTACCTTCTATGACAGCTGTAGACGGACCATATACTCAAGTGCAGTCACATACAGATACAAGCATACGAGAACATTTAGAAAGCCGCTTTTAAAATCGGGCGTAGGGCCCGCAAGTGGCAAGCGAGTGTGAAGACGGGTGCCACCGCAGCGGGCGTCGCGCCGTCACCTACTTTCACGGAGGCAGCAACGGAGGAGCGCCCGGCAGGTCGGCGCAGGCGCTGCGAGCACGCAGGGGGCAGGGGGGAGGCTGCGTGCGCGCGACAAGGTCGCCGTGAGGCAAACCACTCGTCGACAGAATTTCTTCGGCACAGAGACACGCGCATACCAGTCCGGGAGCGGAACGCGGTCGCAATAAAAACGCTCGGATATATTTCACGCGTGCGCAACATTATCTCGTCGCTCTCGGCTCCGATTACTTAATGCTCCGCAGCTAACTGTACAAGCAGAGAGAAACAAGATCAGGTTTTTTCTTAGCAGGTTCGATGATCGCAGGGCGACACCTCCAGGGTGCACTTCTCAGCGAAATTTATTGTTATTTACAAACACACACTCACTGCGTAACTCGAAAACTTCGGCTTCGCAACCAGCTGAACTATAGTTACAGGTATTTTCAGCTGGTTCATGTGCCTTTAAGTAGGTACACTTTTCATTTTCTCTTTATGTTCCAGTTTTAGCCAGTCAAATATTTATCTGTATCCCTCATTTACACACAATTAGATCCTGCAAAGTGGTAACCACCGATTATGCGAATCGAACCGAATGTTGTCTCTAAATAAATTGTTTTATCACAATTTAGACAACAGTCACATAACTTAAACCTTGTTTACCATTCTAAGCCTTATCTTCAATAGCCATTATTTTTTAACTCTTAAAATTCCCGTAGAAAAAGCAGCAGTCTCTGCGTCACACCCCATGACACCTAATCTAAAATCAATAGGGTACTTAGTTCACTAAAAAAAACTAATTAGTCCGTCAGTCAAATTTCCAAAAAATACTAGACACGTTTTTTTTTTCATGTAAACAAAAAATTAAGACGACACAGTGCGTTGAAAACTTGTGTGACGTCACCAGCCACCACTCCTGATCTTTGACGCCTTTTAAATTTGTAAATTTTTATTGATTTCATAAAACAAAATATTCATATCCAATATTTTTCTATAATCTGAATGACGAACTAAATAGAATATTTTTTTTTACCCAGGAAACATCCGTATTGTAAATTGTCTCTTTCGTATGACCCATGCAAGTGCAAGAAGCAAGTTATTTATATCATTATTACTGCGATTATCATTATGCCACTGTACTGCGATTTATCTCCAGCAAATATTGGAGGTGAATCCGTAATTACCTTTTGTTTGTAGATCCAAGATAAATTCGGATCGTACCTATGTGCGAATGGGTATTTTCTGAGAAGCTGTGTATATCATTGTTTTAATTTTACGTAGTGTTTGACCAAGCTGAATGAACAAAGTCTACGGAGGTTGTAATTAAGAAATAGAAACCGTAGTTTCAGTACTGGATGCTAAAGATTTCCTTGTGGCGTAAAAACAATGAGTACCGTTGATTGACGAGGCAGCGTCTGGCAACTAATTGAGTTAACAGCCCAAACACAACATGTCCATTAAGTGGCCTCTACAAACAGTGGCTGGTGTGAGTGCGGGGACGGCGGGGCCCGCGGGGTCCGAGACCGCATCACTGGCAGGTCATCATCCCGCCGACATTAATCCGATACAATGACAATTAAGCAGCAGATGCTTTGGAGACGCACACAATTGAATCCGCTCTATTTAGTGAGTTTATTTGCGTACAGCTTATGAGTTGTGACGTCATTTTGTTTACCGAGGCTTCGGTTTAATATGCTTTTAGTGTTGTGAAAACAATAAATAATAACACTTTTAAAGTTTATTTTCGAAATTGTGGTGATTGAGAGTCAGTGCAGTTATATGTGAGGCCTGCGACTAGAACAAATCTATGCATTAGCCGTACCACAAGCAGTATTACAAGAAGGTTGATACCCGCATAGGTTACGTACGAACACAAACGGGTTATCCTCCTTAGCATAGAATCCAAATACCTCGTAAACTTCATGTTTTGTTTTTCATACCTTTGCATTATTCGACGTTAACTTACACTTTGTATTTTCCTATCCGATTATAGTTTTTATGCTTACTTATTTTCTTTATGATAATCTTAGAATGTCCGGTAGCATTTTCAGTTTAAGTATTACAGTATTTTTATGGTAATAGAATAAAGAGAGGTAGGTAAAAGGCTCATACATTTTATCACGAAGTTAAACAGCTCTTAAGTAGTTCCTCGCATCGTTGGGGTTTACATAAAACCTGTTTAGTGCAAATGGCAGAAATACCAAGTGTCACTATTGTTTATACTGAGAAACAATAAAATTCAAGAATTTAGGAATCCATTATGGTTAATAGAACTATGAGTATTAGTTGACGATGAGTTATGATACGGAGAAGTTGACAATTTTATTAGTGTCAAGTTGGAATTAATTTATGTCGGGTTTTCATCATACCTCGTTTCGGCTATGGGAAAAATTAACGAACAGCTTAAATTAGAGATGTTTTTATCTTTAAATAAATGACGTCTTCGTTAGTAATTTAAATAATAAGGTAAACAAAGTTCCACCGGTTTTACGCGGAAGGTCGTTTGATGTGATTTAACAGAATTACTTAAAACATTATTTTGTTTCACATACATTACAATCATAATCAGGTTTTAATGTTGCCACTACTGGGACTCAGGCCTCAAGACATGCAGCATGACAGATCTCGCACGGCTCTCCGTGGGAGATCTGTCATATTCTCTGCAGCTGTTTCTGTGAGAGGAGTGGACTCTAAGGTCCGTAGAAGCTCCGTCCGTCCGAAGCTCACTCAAAACTCAAGCATTACTTTTAAACTCGTTTCAAGCCATTTGATTGGTTGAAACTAGTTTTAAGTAATGTTTAAACAGAGATCAATGCTTGAGTTTCCTTCTGAAACAAGGACCTAAATATACCTCCCGGGCCCAATGCGTGTTGTTAGATGTCACATGTGTTTAATTTTTGGTAGGTGGGTACTTTGGTAGAGCGTGAAAAGCATTGAAAATTAAGCATAATTAAGCTTTTTAAAAACCAAATGTCAAGGTGATCCATTACAGCTATAGCTAAAAAAGTTAATTAGATATCGTTTTAAACACAAAAGTTTAATGACGTAGGTATCGGTAATTTGTCACAATTAATGTTAAGCCTAGAATTCAGTTGGACCATGTGGAAATTATAATAATCTTCATACTTAATTATATTTAGTTAAAGTAATAATAATAAATTTGTCGGTAATGAGATAAAGCAGCTTTATCTGTGCTATCCATATGCTTTATTTTGAGTATTATCATTAAATTATAAATAATTAATTAAACATTTATTGTTACTAATTTCCAGTGCATACGCAGGAGTAAGTACTTAGTTATTACGTTATATTAGCTGTAATCATTGTAATTAATTATTTATGGCCACATATTTTACTATTTTAATAAGCATTGCATGTGCGCAAAATTACGCAGCTTTAAATTTTATTAATTCATTTAATTGTATTTCGTAAGATCTACACAGTCCGTCGGGTAAAATGAGCAACACGATAAAACGTTAAAACGGTTTGGTCAAAACTGTTAGTAGATCCATAGGTCCTCTCAATTTTAAATAGTAGTGGGAGTGACGGGTATGGGGAGGGTTGCTTTAGTGCCACGCCCTCTCACCTGGTCACGCCTACCTAGCCTATCACCTGAGATCTACATCGTCACATCTGATATACCTAAAGTTGATAATCAGAAAGCCAATTTTTGTAATTTAAAACATTCAAAATCTAGTCTGTCTCAACTCAGCATCGGACAAATGTCAGAAACTTCAAAATACATGTAAATTGAAAGTGTGTTTTAGCAGATTGGGAGTCAGTCTGTGAATATTCTTAAAAAAACTAGAATTGCCTCTCTGTTCATATGACCTACTTATATCTATTCCTTTCGTACCTTTGAAATGACATTACCTACATGCTTTATTAACTCATAGGTAATAGTTATCCCTTACCCGATGATAATGAAGTAAAAGGAGATAATGTTGTCAAAGAACCACGCAAATACTTCCATTACACGTAGCAAGAAAAGCCACAGAGTAACTCATATAAAATGTAAAATATTACTTAAACGTTAAACGCTCAACGAAGAAATGGCCATGAACCGCACATCGCCTTATAAAGAACAACACTGAAGTTTATAAAGCCGCAATCTTCAAGAGCAACAAAATGTCACATCGCACAGATAATTAACTCATATAGGCGCGTATAGTTAACGAATGGAAAATAATCTGGCAGAACAATAGGGTTGAGATTCGAGTTGAATTATTAATAGAGCTAATGAGGCGTTCGTCGATAGCGGGGTGAGCGGAGCGACCTCGCCTGCACGATAGGCCCACGCAGCCTGATTGTCGCCGGTTACCCAAAACCAGGGCTGGCAACAACAGTCGCGGTTTACTGCGCGTACGCACCTAGCTACAATCTTCAATCTTTCTTGGGCTTCTCCCAATTTTCAGCTGACGAAACTAAGCTGGCTATGTTGTAAATAGATTTTGAAAGAACCATGTAACCATTTATGACAATTATTCTGGTCTACAAGTAAAGAGATTACATTTTTGATTTTGATCACGTTTCTTGAACAGCGAGTTCCGGGATACTTAGTAATACAGCGTCCATTGATTAAAATTAATAAATCCGTATACACACATGTTTATTTCAGCGCCGAAACATATTATTATTCTTCACATATAAATAAAATATTACATACTAGCAGCGCCCCAAGGTTTTACCCGCATAATTCTCTTCGTAAGAATATCGGGATAAAAAGTATCCTATGTGTTATTCTGATGGAATTTAATTGTAAAGTCTCATCGATCTGTAGGCGATCTCAGTAGGCTATGGCCTACCACCGAGAACACAGCACACACGTCGGTGGCCGGCAGAAGTCACCAACCACCAGACAAAGTCTTGCCGCTAAGCGATTCGTCGTGTTCCGGCAGGATGTCTGGTGAAGCTGTACGGAGGACGGGACTGAGAAGTTGTGTTGCGATGTGTGCCGGGTACGATGCACCAATGTTGTTGTGTCGGGAGTTTGGTCGTGGATGGTGTGATGTATACAATTAAATGTGGCACACAGTTTAATGTAGCATCTCAAGACATTCCCGCTCTATCCCGAGTGGCGACTAGACGTGCCCGTTAAGCTGTGTGTACTTACTGATAATTCGGTGGTTTTACTTCAAACCTCAAAGCCCCTATAAGTGATTATAGTGAACACCACATTGGCGACGAGTAAAAGCGCAGTAAGTAAAACTATTACTGAAATTATCTGCTTACGGAAATTGGTCAGCATGAAAA
Source organism: Sesamia inferens (assembly GCA_037179545.1). Taxonomy (NCBI): domain Eukaryota; kingdom Metazoa; phylum Arthropoda; class Insecta; order Lepidoptera; family Noctuidae; genus Sesamia; species Sesamia inferens. Next base: position 20,987,175 of record CM073931.1, read on the forward strand.
TATATTTGCACAGTGTTTATTTGTGCAGAGAGATTTCATATATAAATATAAATAAAAAAATATAAAAAAAAATAAAAACGTAAGTGTAACCATACACTAGTTGTGGTGGTTATAATTTCCATATAAATTCATGTATCTTTAAGCAATTATCTTCTTATCTGTGCTCAATCTACGTTGGCGATCAGCTGAGACGAGAATATGATGCACAGATCGACCACTTAAATTCAACTCATATACCTAATATAAAACCATCTTGGGGCTAGTGGCTAAATATTAACAGCCCCGTACAGGTCGATTGATCAGCACAATAATTGTGTAACGCGCCATTACTATTACTTAGGATAATTTCGAAGCATATTGCTGATCCATTGCTTCATAATATGTTCGAAAAAGTCTGTGTCAACAAAGTAAATAACGCAATGAATGTTGTTGAACTGTCAAAATGTAACCCATTGCTACTGATAGTGTTTCACACAAGATTAAACAGCACGTTGAACCGTTGGTCCCGGCTGACATTTAGATATATTTGTATATTATAGATCTTTGACACTCGATATGGGTAATCAGTAGCCCGAAAGTTTGACAACCAGTCTTACCAAGGAAAATTATCCAATAACTGGATTGTGGGGGTGATCCGTAGAAAATACCGGTATTCTGCCGAAAACGGTTAGACTGAAATCCGATTCCAATATACAACATTGTTTGGTAAAAGCTAAACGACATCAAATATGAATGGTTGACCAAATCCGTATGTAGATAATACCATCGAAATATTATTCGAAAATCATGAAAAGTTACACATCGAAAGTAACGAAAATACCAATAATGTAAGTACACACAACCCAAGGGAAATAAAAAATACACTCTAACGAAAATATCGTTAATGTATAAGTTTGATCAAAAGTTCCACTTCGGTAAAATCGAAGTAAAGTAAGAAATTATTATCTTACTATAAAAACTAACTTCTGTAATACACAAAATTGAGAAATAAAAAACACTCCAATAAAAACATCGTTAATGTATCAATTTTAACTAAAGTTCTACTTTGGTAAAATCGAAGTAAAGAAAAAAATTATTATCTTTAGAACTATTAAAACAGTGTATTACAGAAAATAAATAAGAAAATACGTTCCAACGAAAATATCGTTTAATGTGCCCGTTTTAACAGAAGTTCCAATAAAGTACGGAATTATTATCTTACTGTTAAGACTAACTAGTGTCATAATAAAATAACGTAAATGTATCAGTTTTAACAAAAGCCCCACTTCGGTCAAATCGAAGTAAGGTAAAGAATTATTATCTTGCCGGTTAAAACTAACTAGTGTCTATATAAAATCTGTGAAGGTTGAACTTGTTCTAATGATTGGACTAATTTTAGTCAAATCAATGCATTTTGGCTGGCTATTCTAATAAACAACTTCTAGAATTACAGAGTCGTAATCTCCGGTGACCGTTTGAATTGTGACACGCCACTCAGAGTGTGATTAAGGTGTCTCCTTCTGTGAGACTCGCTTACTAAAGCTTATTTATTTAAAAGTTAACACTTAATACTTAGAGCGTTAATAAAGAACCTTTGTGAGGTGAGCCGCTTAAGTACACAAAACCCTTATCCGTCGAGAAAGAACAATTGGTTATAAATAATCCAAGTGTTTGATTATATTTCAACAGGAAATCTACATGTACTTTTGTTGATTATTAAACGATGATGAGAAATAATTCAAATTACATTAAATTATTCAGTAATCTGTAAATTCTCTTACTACAATACGTGCTGTCTATATCTCTGCTTTGACACAGCAACATGAAAACTGGATTTGTGACAGCAACAATCGAAAGACATACATTTTTAAGTTTGCTACTCTCTAGAATCTGTAAAACGACGGTGAAAATAGTCCACAATGGTCAGTACAAGTTCAACAAGCACTAATACTAACAAAATTGACACTAAACAAAAATGACACTGAAAACAAATACGTTATATTTAAAAAAAAAAAAAAGAGGTTGCTTGGAAAACCATCACAAAAGTGATACATAATTGTTCCTCAAGCAAAACCATCAAAAAGAGGTTGCTTGCAAAACCGTCACAAAAGTGATACATAATTGTTCCTCAAGCAAAACCATCAAAAAAAGGGGTTGCTTGCAAAACCATCACAAAAGTGATACATTATTGTTCCTGCCCTGCAATTAACCAGAATTGCATAAAATATGGTTCCGAGGCCATTTCCAGACCCACTACAGAACCAGGAACAACAAAAGAAAAACTCGTAACTCGAGTCAATTGACAACAATAAAGTTAAGGAGCCCAAAATGAAAACTCATAAAAATAAAAAGTCCAGTCTGTCTACATACTGTGTATATAGACAATGCTCACTGATTGCCGCAGTAGATTTAACATAACCTTGAAAGTTAATGAATAGTTTTATTAACTTTTTAAAGTATAGTCTCCAACCAGCAAATGTCTCTAGACAAAACATTCATGGCTATGGTGCTAAACATTTATAAAATATTGGGATTGTTTGATGCGGCAAAACGTTGTCAAAAAAATTGATCAAGGAATCTTTTGGGCAAAGAATCTGCCATCTTCCTTAATGGACTAAAACTAAGTTTTGATCTCAATTCCATTAGGGTTAAATCATTTCCCTAATTCAAAGATGTTCAGATAGATATCAAAAAAGGTACGCCCGTTTGTCAACTTCATATATGAGTACCAATTCCCTCGATAACAAAAATAAATAAAAAAGACGAACTGGTAAAATGCGGTTCTAAAGCCCGATGATGATATTTGTAGTTGTGCTACCAAGAAAGCTGTCATTAGAGAATCAATAAACTGGTCCTTGAACATTTTAAAGAAATCATGGATAATCTTATCGTCATGCAATTAAATTTTATTCACGTCATTGTTGTCGTTGGATGTGATGAAAGAGAACATCTGAAAGACAATAATGATTTACTGAACAAAACTAAATAATTCTTCATTTCAACACTATTCAGATTCTGTGTTATGGATTTGATTTTCGTATGACGGCACGGTTAGCGTAGTGGTTAAATGTTTGACTGCTGCGTTGCGTGTCGCGGGTTTAATTCCCGCACGGAACAAATACATATCAGTACGACCTACAAATAATTGTTCTGGAACTAGTTGTTTGTGTATGTGAGTGTTATATATTTGTAAACGCACCCACGATACAGGAGAAATACATGAAAAAAAGGAAAATTTCATCATCAGGCGTCAACCGTGTGACAAATAAATTTGAACTATAGAGTCTTTTGTACCACCAGAAAAGATCATTAAAGAAAAGGGTTTCAATTTTGTTGATCGATCACCGATTTGTCAACCTTAACAGATCCCATTGTCAATTAAAAAAAGCAATATACACAAAATGCCAATATATAGGTACAGTCTGGCATAAGGATCAAACAATAAAACACGTTTGACTGAGATTCTCAGGCTTAGCTACACAAAAGACCCTATTCAGTAATTGCTGATGCAAGTCCTGTTCATCTAGAGGCTTACTGATTCAGTACGTCGCCAAAGAACGCGCATCATTTCCTTCGGAATGATAAACGTTAAAAACGTATTGTCAAACCGACTAAAGAGGGATTTTAAAAAATGAACTTATCACAGACCATAAACCTCTAGAGGTTATAGGATAATAAGAATAAATACAAGCTGGAAAATCAAATATACTCGTAACAAACTCTTATCATGTCTGTGTACGAGTGCCAGCATATAAAAAAGTTTAGAATATGAACATCATATTAACTAGAAGTTCACACAAGCGACCATGGTTACACACCAGCATTAGGTACACCTTAGAACAATTATTATATCATTCAATAGTGATAATGAATGTTAATAAAATACTTGGGAGGTTTCAATAAATTGCTATAACTTAATATAACATGAACTTTGGCACATTATGGAGTCTTATGAAATATATATATATATATATTAGAAGCAGCCAAGAAGTTCACCCAGACATTGTTAACATAAAGTATGGGACACGCACAAAGGTGCGAAAGTAATCTAGACACGCGGTAGCGTGTTGAGCCAAGTCAAGTAACAGATGACGAGCAGCACCGTGTTATAAATAAATAAATAAATAAATATATACAGAAATATCACACAGATTGAGCTAGCCCCAAAGTAAGTTCGAGACTTGTGTTATGGGATACTAACTCAACGATACTATATTTTATAATAGATACATATATAGATAAACATCCAAGACCCAGGCCAATCAGGAAAAGTTCGTTTTCCATCATGACCTGGCCGGGGATCGAACCCGGGACCTCCGCGTCGCAGGCAGGCGTGTTGACCGCTGCGCCACGGAGACCGACAAACTGAATAACTGCAGAGGCGATACAACCTCTAAAACAGACTACTAAAATACTGACTAGACTAAAATACTTTAGTCTCAGGCCTAATTCAACCAGTAACCATTAAAAAGTATGACTGAATACCTACTGATGTTGGTTTTTGGATCCGCTGTGAATTATCTACACAAATTAAACAAAAGAAAATTAAATGAACCAGCCTCTCAGACAATTATATAATCAAAAAAATTCAAAATCAGATTGTACGGCAAAGTCAAGACTGGAAAAATGACTTGTTAAAATATTTAATAATATACAACAGTACACCTTATTACTCCACAAGAAAATCTACTTCCGATCTTATCTAACTTACGAGAGATCGGGAAAATAGATACAATAATCCGGAAGACAGACAGAAAAAGGGAGAAATTAAACGAACATGAAAAAACCTACACACATAGAATTAGAAATTGACGAAAAGTATTAGTAAGAATACTATAAATGAAAACAAATAGACTCAACAATTTAATCACACACCGCATAAAATTACACAAATGCTCAAGGAAGCGATATAAATACAAGAAATGATTAAACTGGTAGAGAGTACAGACTGAACATCGTACACCAAAAGGTAGAAGGTCAATGAAAAGTTGTCGATCACGAAGCGATCGATAAAGAAGAATTCACATGTTAACGACTGTGTAAATATTGTAAGTTTCATGCGAAATATTTATGAACTATATTGTACTCACAGCATAATTATTTTTGAAACTTAATAAACTTATCTAAATGTTTAAAATGATGGTTATTATATCAAATAAAGAAGAACTAACGTAAAAATGTAAAATTGTTATCGTATCAGTTAAATAAGAACTCATCTAAATGTTCAAAATTGTTATCTTATCAGGTGAAAGAAGAACTTAATCTAAATGGTTATCATATCAGATAAATAATTTTAATTCATACTCTATAGGTACTGTTTAATGATTGTAGCTTAATGTGAAATATTGAACTGTACTTAAAATGTAATTATTTTCTAAATGTTTAAGTAGTTACTTTAAACTTAATGGATTAAAATTAAATGTCAAAAATTGTTATCTGACTTTGTAAAGTAATTAACGTCTAAATGATAAATGTTGTTAAACATCAATTAATTCATCACTATACATAGTATTGTATAAAGACATGTGTTTTTTTAAAAAATGAACAGACAGCTGTGCTGCTGGGGAGTTTGTTCCGCCACTTCTTCTTCCCAGCGAAAGCACTAGGAAGTGTCGATGGGTGGGCGTTTTGGGGGACTGTCTTATGTAATATTGACGTTCAAAAAGTGCTGATTCTCAGCCTAATTTGAATAAATGACTTTTGATTTTGATTTTAATTTGATTTTGAATTAACATATAAAAAGGAAGAGATGTGATGTATACAATTAAATGTGGCACACAGTTTAATGTAGCATCTCAAGACATTCCCGCTCTATCCCGAGTGGCGACTAGACGTGCCCGTTAAGCTGTGTGTACTTACTGATAATTCGGTGGTTTTACTTCAAACCTCAAAGCCCCTATAAGTGATTATAGTGAACACCACAGATGGTTTCCAGATCAAACTCCCTTGTTCCTTCTCCATTGTTGGATTTAACATTGCATCACCTCACTCAACTTCCATCTTCATTCCTATTCACTCAGTTTTTTTGAGTGAATAGGCTCTTAATAAACTAGCGCGCTTTACCATCAAGGACTGCATCACTGCTTACCATCAGGCGGGATTGCGGTCAAGCACTAGTTTATAATTATTAAAAAAAACTATTCAATAATTTCTGCACAAAAATTAACAAAGATTCATCCATTCAATCATTCTCACACACTTTCGCGTTTATATTATTAGATAGATTTTTTTTTCCAATTTTGGAATCTGATTTTAGCAACCCTAGCCTAATACCTACTTTTAATAAGTGTTTGGAAATAACACTAATCTGTTCAGTGTTTAAGCCCAGATTCATCCAACAGATAAATTATAAACTGTGAGTTTACACTCTAAACTTTATCTAATTGTTTAACTCGCTAAAAAAGTAAACCACGTGCTACTAAAGCTACAAAGTTGTATTAGTAAATCCGCTTTAATAGCACATTCAGATTAAAAGATTACGAGATAGGAACCTAGGAACTTATTTTGTAGGATTCTTGTGTAGGGAAAAGTATACGTATAAGTATAGCTTATCTTAATTTCACATTATCAAAATAATATATGTAGAATTTAGTATCCAAGTTTACACACAAACAGGATGCTATGACTCACATTTTCTTCTCTCGGACAGCAAAATAACAACTCGAAAATGCCAAAAACAACCGCCAAAAATCTTGATTGTACTTCCTAAATCACGTATTCGGTAATAAACAACGGAAATTCTGATTGTGCAAGTAATTGTTACAAACTAAATACTATACAGTTATCCATGATTTTTATCTTTTAACAAGTGCGTCGTTTAGTTCCCACTTCCCATACAACATTAATATCACAACATTACTTGGAATTATCCAAGCCTGGAATCCATCAGAACATCAATGAAAAAATGTTCAATGAAAAATTCCATATTTTCATTATTCCATTTATTATCAATACACACATACGCGGTACAATTGCACAACTTTATAAACTCGGATTGAGCCCAGCACTCGCCACTCTGACTCCTGATAAGGGGGGTCGCCGACTACTTATTTAAGTTGTAATTAAAATAAATGAATGAAGACTGATCTCAATTTCTCATCACTAAGGAACGCAGTATAGGTAGGTACATGAGATAAATATATATTTATTTGCCATATATTTACCTATCCATATTTGTCATAAACCACCTAAATATTATTATTTTTTTCATGAAACATACATATTATTCGTCCATCATGATATGATGATAGCTAGTTACCAAGTGTATAGACTTGTATCTACATCTTACTTGTCAGAACCTGTCTGTGCGTGGCTAAGTTTTATCATGCTGAAATGGAGCGTGTGACGACATAAGATAAACAATATTATAGAAGAACAATAAAAAAATTGATTCATCACCAGTGTATGTACCTACTTATACACAATGAATGAAGATTCAATTTGTAATACGAAGCAATAACGATCATTCTAATTGGTATTACTATAACATTTTGGTGACATTGAACAAGTAATAAACGACTGCTCAGGATAGAGCTTGTCGGCGTGCCATGGAGGAGGTCTATGACCAGCAGTGGACGAATAGAGGCTGATGGATGATGAATAGAATGACGATGATGATGATGAATAAACGGCCAAACTTTGAAGACCCTTTGAAACCCTAGTATTTTTTACTCAATTAATGAGGAGGTTACTCAATTCGACCGTACATATGTTTTTTTTTTTAATGTTTGTTCGCGGATAACTTCGTCGTTTATGAACCGATTTTGATAATTCTTTTTCTGTTGGAAAGAAGACATTCTCAAGGTGGTCCCAAGATAAGAACACCAGGTCTGATGGTGGAAGACCAGAGACATCAAGGGTAACTTTCAAAACTTGTAGGGGCGGCTAGAGTATTTTCTAGTGTTTTCATTAGGTATTTTAAAGCACTACGATTTAATAAGGGTCTAGAGTAGATCTGATGATGGATCTGGGAGACAGGCGAGGGAACTCCTCGACGATTCACAGCAGCTACCTTGTGTTTATGCTTGAATAATTTCTATTGATAAGAACCTTACACCTAGATGGCCTAGTGGGACGTAATCAGTTTTCATAATTATCAAAATTGATTACGAATTAAGTCATAAATATATGACTGTTGAATTGATTTTAACTTTTTTTTTATATAAATATGGTATTTGACTAAACAAAAAACTAATTAGTCCGTCAGTCAGATTTCCAAAAAATACTAGACACGTATTTATTGTTTTATCAAAACAATAAAAATTTACAAATATAAAAGGCATCAAAGATCAGGAGTGGTGGCTGGTGACGTCACTAGTCGCTAAAAAGTGTAGCGTGCAGTGACGTCACACGAGTTTTCAATGCACTGTGTTGTCTTCAGTTTTGTTTAGGTATATGAAAAAAGAAAAAAATACGTGTCTAGTATTTTTTGGAAATCTGACTGACGGACTAATTAGTTTTTTTTTTTAGTCAAATACCCTATTATAAACTAGTGCTTGACCGCAATCCCGCCTGATGGTAAGCAGTGACGCAATCGATGATGGTAAAGCGCACTAGTTTACTAAGAGCATATTCACTCTAGCCTTGAAGACACTCAAATTGTAGTCCGACGGAAACACCACCGCTGGCAAGTTGTTCCAGTCCCTCGATGTACGCGGTATGAACGAGAAGGCGAAGCGCTTCGTCCGAATCGTATTGGTGTTAACGACGTAAGGGTGGAAACTCGCCGTGCGACGGGTCGTCCGATGGTGGAACGGAGATGGGGACACTAAATCGTGCAATTCTTTCGCACAGTCACCAAAATGAATCCTATAGAATACCGAAAGGCTGGCTACTCTACGCCTGTGCTCTGGGCTTTGGAGACCGTTTTGAATTAAATCTGGGTCGCCAATCGGCCTTTTCACACGCCTCTCTACCGAATCCAAAGTAGCCAAGTGACATTTTGCAGCACCAGCCCAAATGTGGCTGCAGTACTCCACACACGAACGGACCTGTGCTTTGTACAGCATTAGAAGCTGCCCTGGTGTGAAGTACCGCCGGACATTTGCGATGACGCCAAGCTTCCTGGCAGCCACCTTAGCCTTGGACCCAACTTCATCAAATTATAATTACCTTTTTTTTGGTTCCTTAGAGCATTTAAATTTCATTCATTTCAGACCACTACATAGATCCATACAGCCCGATTTATATAAAACATAAAAATTAAATAGAAAAGATAATTAACCAATTATTATAAATCAATTTTAGATTAAAATTAAAATAACATTTCAAACAATATCAAAAATAAAAAAAAACCATTAACATAAAAAAAAATAAGCGAAGATAAAAATACATTCAAAATTAAAATGGAATTTATGACTATGGCACGCAACGTAACAGAACTGACCATGGTTAAGACAATCAACCAAAACCATTGTTGGCTCCAAACTAGGTCGACTGAAAAGAAAAGAAAACTCAAGGATGGGCAAACTACAGATTTTCCATCTGGATCGTATTTCTATCGCCTCCACCATATAAACACAGTATCTAGCGAATAAGTGTTTTATTTAACATAAAACGAACGTTTCTTTCTTGGAAAAAGCCCAAGCTTTCAATATTTTTTTTTTTATTTTAATCTTAATAATTTACCTATATTATAAATTATAATGAAATTCGATGGGCCGGCAATACAGTCATCGTTATTCACCTGTTTCTATACCGTGTTATCAGAGTCGAGTAACATCACTAGCAGACTCTATTGTATCGGAATGCAATAATCGATAAGCTATTAAGATATCGTAGAAAACAATCGTACTTTTCTTCGGTGCCTCGTCTGTATAACAACACGATAAACATTCTTCAAATATTTACTGATACGATCATAGATGACGTCACAACAGATTGAATTACCCAGTGACGCCCTTATCGATAGGCAGCAGCTTGTTCGTTCGATTGCAGAACCATTTCATCAGTTTAGGTAATCTCTTTGTTGACATAAAATGAATCTTCATTAAGCAGATATCGCGGCTGATGAAAGTAGATTTAATAGTGAAATGTCCGACTTATGTTCGACATTAAATCATTATATAAGTATTCTAATAACATCTGCCTACATTATAATTGCGTCCGTGTAACAAGTAAATGGATTTTACACGGCTGTTAGATCTCATATTAACTCAATAAATGTAAATATATCTCAGCTATTTAAGACGGATCTCTAGTATAGAGACTAAGTAGATGGTTAGAATCAATTAGTCCATATTAATTATACCTATATCATCATCATCATTTCAGCCGAAACGTCCACTGCAGGACATAGGCTTTTCCCGAGGTTCTCCACGACGACCGGTCGGTCCAGCGGTTTCCCGCGACCTTCACCAGGTCGTCGGTCCACCTTGTCGGGGGCCTACCCACGCTGCGTCTTCCGGTGCGTGGTCGCCACTCGAGAACCCGTCGGCCCCATCGGGCATCGGTCTTGCGGGCAATGTGCCCAGCCCACTGCCACTTTAGTGTTGCAATTCTTCGAGCTATGTCAGTTACTTTCGTTCTTCTGCCGATCTCCTCATTCTTGATTCGATCGCGCAGTGAAACCCCAAGCATAGCCCTCTCCATTGCCCTTTGAGTGACTTTGGGCCTTCTTATAAGGCCCATTGTTAGCGACCACGTCTCAATTCCATAAGTCATCACTGGCAATACACACTGGTCGAAGACTTTTGTCTTGAGACACTGCGGTATTTTGGACGAGAAGATTCTATGTAGCTTCCCGAAAGCAGCCCAGCCGAGTTGGATTCGGCGATTGTCCTCTTTCTCGAAGTTGGACCTCCCTAACTGGATAGTTTGTCCCAGGTATATGTAACTGTCAAAAACTTCGAGAACAGAGTCTCCAATCTTCTCTAGTCTTATGCATGTTCATTATACCTACATACATCAATATTATAATTATAAGACTTATGGATACTCAAGCTGTTTTAGTTAAGTTGAAATAGTTAAATAAATAAGGGAGACAAACTAAGTAGGTTTAAGTGAAAAATTAAATTTGTTCAAAGTGTATAAGTAACACTATAGAAACTTAGTTGAAAAAAAAAATTTCAAACGAAAAATTAAAAGAATAATAATTTTAAAGGGAAGGGGAAAGGGTTTATTTAAAGGGAAATAAACGGCACTTTCTTAATATGCGACTATGAAGAGTTTCTGCGCATTTTTAAATCCTACCTATCCGTGGCGGTCTTTTTAATTTCATAACCTAAATATATATAAATCTAGTTTAGTAGACCATCAACGCTACACTGCCGGGATAACTACGAACCCGTATAATTATTTAACATATGAATCAAATTACTTTTAATAAACTATAGAAACGAGTTGAAAATAAATATTTAAGCTTGGTTTCACGTTAGTAACCGATAAAATCTTGTAAGAAAGTCTTTTTAATATAATTTTAATAATGGTGTCTACAAAATGTCTACAAGCTGCTACGGCGTAGCAGACATCCTTTTATGGATATGAAAATTCAAGTCTAGTCTAGTGGTAAATTATTTTTTCATTACAGAAGGACAACATTCTGTAATGAAAAAATAATAACAAACCTTTTTTGAATGAATTTCTAATAAAATACTTCAAGTATAAATTACGTAAAAAAGTGTTTCTTTAACAACTCCGTTAATACTTTTTGACTTAACACATAAAAAATATAACAATATTAAAACAGCATTTAGTTACTCATATATTATTTACTACCGAGACACATAATTAGGATAAGACGAAAGGCGGTCAGTTAAGCAAACGGATGGTTTAAAAACTAATAATTATGGCCGCCGAGTTCCATTTGAGAATGAAAACTAACTTGAGGCAACGTTTTGAAAAGAACAAGAAAGTTGTAAAGTAGTAACTGCGGCCGTAGACCTGAAGTGTCCTAACTTATATGACGTCGAGTTAACTTTAATTAGCGGAGTGCTCGTGAGAACGCTCAGTGAAATTGCTCGAGTTATCTTTTAGTTTAAAAGGTTATCTACGCTACACTTAATATTAATTAAACATCTTTCTATTGTTAAGAAGAACCGCGTCGTCTACAACAACATCAAAAAATGTTCTTAAAATTAACTGCTTGCTTGCCTATTATATAAATAGACAATGATCAGAGAATCCTTTATGATATCAATAGTGTCTCATAAATGTGTCAGGAAATCCAAGCCTTTGTGAGCACAAGACTTACATTAATTTTTTTACCAAGATTATTTTAACATATATTACAGTGTAGGTACAATGTGGTAACTTCATAACCAGAACGGAATCATACAAAGAAAAAACTCATAGAAGTTCAAAAAGATACACAAAAGATGACTTTAAAAAACAACTGCACTCCATTTTCCGTACGTTTATTATGTCCCAAATGACATCACTAATATCCTAATTAGCTACGCCGTATCTTCATAAGGTAATAAAATAATACAAGTAGCCTGAGTACCTACTACGGAAAGTTGAACAGGTATTGCACACGGCTTTAAGCCGTGTTTGTTGACCTACCTGCCTACAGTCTGGCTGTTTTAGCTTATATTTCATACAGGAGCTATAGTATAGCGTAGGTGCATTATTGAAAACATTAGGTAGATGATTTTAAAAAATGGCCGTCATACAAGCCCATCTACGAATTGGTTCAATGATTCTATATTCAAATCTACCGAACTAATTATCTACGTCACTAGGAAACGATCTCCAAAGATACTAGTATATGCAACCGGCCAGATTGAAAGCCTACCTCCACATAGTCTTGGAAAGGTTAGGTGGATGGATAAATGGTTTCAAAAATCGAATACTAACTACTAGATAAATAAAAGATAAAAGGATAAATATCCTTTTATTGTTATGCATGCATGTGGCCAGTATCAGTGTTCGGGTTTGGATACTCCTTAGTAGGACTTTCGGGCTTCTGAAAATATAACGATCCACGGTTCAATTACAGCAAATGTTGCTGCTGAAACTAATCGATAATCCTTTCAACTTTTATTACTTAGCGATGAACCCCCCAGAGACCATTTATAATCACTTATTTACTTTATTCAGAACGGCTACGCTTTTTGGGGAAAAAAACACTTAAGAGTTTTATCGACTGACATCTCAATGATTAATCTGTAGTTATTTTAATGGCGCCAGCAAACAATGGATGTAAGTAATTGTAATACGTACTATTTTGATGAAACCCTTGTGCAATAGATTGCGGACATAAAATTTGAATGTTTGCCAAAAACAGAATATAAACCACAAAGACTTTGTTGACCTTTTCCATATAAATCTGAAATTCAGGACATGCGACATTTTATTGCTTAAGAATTATGTGTTTACTATGAAGTACGATATTTATTTACCATAACGTCTTCTAGTTAACAATAAATGTATACTAGTCATGTTAAAGATACACTATCGTTAAAAAAGATTGCACGCTAGAAGTGACTGTATGAATGATTGCTTAGTCATACAATCTTTCGCTGAAACGATGAAACATAGTGTCGTCATAGGGAGCGCTTCTAGTCGGGTTTATTGTATCCATGGTAATTGCCTCCTGTCTGGGTTGTGAATCATATTTAAATAAAAAAGAGTTGAGAACAAAGGAGTTCAATGTATTGTTACGGCTCTTAATAGTAATAATCTTTCTTATTCATAGGGATTATGAGATTAGTGAGCATGGAAAAGTAACGCATGGTATATGTATAATACAACTTGTGCATTGAGTAATCCGAATGAAACAAGGGAAGTCCCCATATTGGGAAAACTTTGATAAGGAAAAGAATTCTGATTCTGGCCCACAACAGAGCATGCCCTATGCTTATCACTGCTGATTACCTTGTTTAAATTCGGTTTTTTTTTCTTTCTTCTTCATTAATAAAAGTATAGAAGATAAATATTAGTTTTGTCTTGTCAAATTAGCGGCTGGCGTATTTAACATATTTATAGTAGCAAAGTTTTTAATTACGTCACTTTGTCGCAGATTTGACTGAACTTAAATTAAGTTAAGTTCATGAACTAGGGAATCGGCGCCAGTCTGTCAATAATTTACCTTAACTCCATAGCTATTCTAGTACAATAATGGTAGTGATATTAAATGTTCTTTAAGTAAAATTACAGACGACAGCTACTACAATCTGTCAGGTTTCTTTATTCGATTTTCAACTTTATCTCTAAAGCGTTAAGGCTCAAGGTTGATTGGCAAAATTTGAACGTTTTGGGTAGCTTGATCTGTTGTCATCCGTACATACTGTTCGTGACCTAACTGTAGACTACTTGAGACAATTGGCTATTACTTGGCGCCCATTCATATAATATCGTCGAAGCTTGAGTTAAGAAACTAAAATTGGAGAGTGCAAATATTTTATTGGTGACAATGACAAGACTTAAAAAATCATCCCTTACGGACACGAAAAACTAACTATGATTCTTATAAAGTTAAAATGCATCTAAAATATTTTGCGAAGATTAACATTTAAAATAATACTGATATTGGTAAAAATACCTTACATAAATTAAGTACTTAGACAAAAATGAATAATGCAAAAACTTAATCTGGCTATTTTGTAACCTGGCAGACTTGCAATACACAGTAACCCATTTTTGTTATTTATTTGGGCATATTTTTCGAATCTTAAATTATTACGATGGCGGTCCTATAAGGACCTTTAGCAACTTGTTTACAAAAGAAAACATGAGAATAGTTGAAGAACACTTTGCCTTCTTTTACAGGTCAAGGACTTGACTGATAATATTTCATAATATTTAATTTTTATATCAATATTTTTATAGTATCCAGTCTGTAGTAACTAATACCTTTTATTGAATCATACAACCTTTTATTTCTTAATGTGACGCAACTTTCCTGGCAATTATATTTCAGGACGTTCAACTTATGGTCACTTACGGCCATTTGTACTTTTGCACGAGTTAATTAATTTCTAGGTATTATGGCTTAGCGTTGTCATGTAAATAAATAAAGAAACTATTTGTAAACAAATACATGGGTGTCGATCGTAAATGAGTACATTTCTATGATAATAAATATTTCCTTAATACATGTTTTCCTCGCGTACGATACTGAACTTGGAATAACAAAAACACAAACGTAGTTTGACAGCCTTAAATTCCGATGTATAAGAAATGTAATTTATGAGAATAATGAACTAATATCCAAATATTTTTAATGACAAATATAATAAGCCAATTAAAAATAAATTTAATCAATTAAAATTCGGACTGAGTTACGACTATATCCGCGACAACTGATTTTTATTTGGTATTGCCTATATTTTAATTTCTGTTGATAGCTTTCTAAATTTATTCGACTTGTATGATAAGTGGCATTCGAATAACTTCGTGGCAATATGCGCGTGTCGTACGTATACCTCGCGATCGTAGTGGATGAATATCATATTAGAGTTACCACATCATTAACTCGTTTATAGTCGTGTTACCTTAGTAATAGTCGAACAACACTTACTACTATCGCGCTTTAACGTCATTATATAACTTTAAGTTAATTTTACAAGCTCGACAAGCAAAGTTCGCTAACCGTTGTTATTATCATTGCGAGTATCTAAGTACTTACGTCGTTTAAACGTTTATGTTGAACGAAAAAATGCCATTATCAATAAGGAAAATGATGATTGATTCAAATATATTTGAGATTTCGTACTTGCCAAATATGTAAATGTATTTGAAGAATCGGACATTATTTAACTTGCCCCAACATAACGAGGTTACATCAACTCGAGTACCTACTTGCTTACTTATAGTACTTACATACGTTAACTTGTTTCGTTACTGTGCAAGTGACTTTCTAATATAACATTAAATATTTTCATAATGAACATAGCTCAAAAACATACCCCAGGGGACGATGAAACATTTTTGTAATTAAATTTTTTCTTACCTTAAAATATAATATCTTGATTCCTCAAGCACCTTCAAAAATAATAACTTCACTCGCGATGCACTTTGAAGAAACTTGGTAAAACAAAAAAATAGCACCTTCGGAAAATGTAAACAGAAACAGCGGTGGCGAAACTCACGTGTTACAAATATTTGCAAAAATTTCGAGGGTCCTTATTATTTCAGTAATAACTTGGGGAGATTTAACGTCAGTAGTAGGTCGCGTATGACGTGAGTGTGCGTCGGGTCTGTCGGGAGCTGCTGTTAGGAGCGTGGTGGACGATCGGCCACGCAGGCTGGCGGCGGCGAGGCAGCGCGTGCACTGAGTGGCGAGGTGGCCGGTGGCGCGTCGCTGCCGGCCGCCGCGAGACTCTGCCCCGCGCGTGCGCCGGCTGCCGGACCAGTTCCAAGCAGCCTCCCGCACCGCGCCGCGCGCCACCACCAAGACCTGCACGCCTGCACGCTGCAATACTACCCCGCACCACCATGCACTTGCCAAACTATCACCCACCTGCGCATACAGCCGCATACACCTCAGGCCAAAAGAGCAACCGCCACAAACGAGCAGCGCGAAATATCACTTGTCAATTTATGTTACTAGGATGTCGTCAGATAGGTTTGTATCGAGGCAATAAATATCCGCTAATGGGCCCTCTTGCCCTTATCTCTCAACTGGACCAAGGAGCAAATATCACAACGGAACGTAGCTAATTAATTCTGTTTACTCATTAGGGAAATTAGTTTTCTTGAGAGGTTTCCTAAATGTCATTTTCGCGCATTTAAGTTCCGCGTTAGGTATTCTGTGGTAACTTGACTAATGAATCTAAGAGGTAGGTAGACAACCAGTCTTAGTACAACAAAATAAATTATAATGTTCAGTTTGTGTAATGTATCTGAAGACAAATGATGTTGACCATTAATTTATGTTAATCCGCATCCGTGTAATACCCGGCTCGTAATTTTGACGTCAATATCTATTCAAATTCTTTATATTACGCAGTATACAATTGACTATACCATGTATTTATTGAATGAAACATCGTAACATGGAAATACTGCAGATTATAAGAGGAAATACCTGCCAATACTATTGTCGCGTTTAAATTAATGGGACAAAGTACACAATAAATTAATAACGTTACCGTTTAATTAATCACGCATATTTAATTTTAAATCTTAAACACGTATTGTTAGTTTTACTATTTTTCATGGAAACTGTATATTTATATAACGGCTGGCTTTCCGCACGCGGCTTCGCCCGCGTGGAATTCGATTATATCGCGCTTTTTAGATTTCCCTAGGGAATTACATTTTTTTTTCAATAAAGGGTAGCCTATATTCTTTCTCAGGGTTTAAAGATTGTCTGTGCCAAATGTCATCAAAAATCAGTCGAGAGGTTTAAGCGGGAAAGCGTAACAAACAGACAGACAGACAGAGTTACTTTCGCATCTATAATATTAGTATGGATTTTCTACATAATACAGGTATACTTACTTTTATAACGAACTGAACGTTTGTCTGTTTTCGCCCTTTCATTATCAGCCCGTTTGATGTAGAGGAGTTCCGATGTTAGCATTTTAACAGTTAGTTTGAGAACAAAATAAACTCGCTCCGTGACTTCATTCAATAATGGCGTCAATTTCCTTGTGCACAAACTAAACTAATTTTAAGTTCAGCGCATCCTTTTCTTTTTATTTGATTATGAAAAGGACAGATGATATATTATTATTTTAGTCCTGTCAACTTAAAATATTCCATAGACTTATGACATAGAATTTTTAGACGTGATCAAAAACATCTGCAGAAACTGCTAAGTTTTGATAATAAAAATTAAACTAGAAACTTTTGTAGTTATTTTTAAAGAGCAAACTTAGTTTGTCAACTAGGTGAACTACTCGTACTCCTTGAACTGTTTTAGTACGTGTCTTTGCCCTTGCTTTTTAATTAATGTTTGTAATGTATATGTTAATGAGATAACAATAAAACTAGGGTTGGCTTTTAAACTTCCTTAGAGGCAGTTTTTGTATTTTTTTAAAACGTTTTAATCAAAAATGTCCAATATTAATCCTATTCTATCAAAAATAAATCTATTAAAAAATTAAAATACATTTAATTTAGAAATTTTAAAACTAGTCAAACTTTTGACAGATTAAAAAATGTAAAAATAAATATAGGTACAATTTTAACATTGATTGTTGGTGTTGCTGAAATGAGATTTGTTGCTTGGTTTTGGTTTTGTATATACGTTTCATTACGAGAATTGGCCTACTTTTATTTTCCTTATCCGTCTAACCGATCAATGTATAGTGAATTCGATTCTATACCAAGACAGTGATATTATTTTTTCACATAGCTTAAATGGGTGTTTATTAACTATACTAATTAACTGACATATAAAAAACTGGTCAACTGCGAGTCTGATTGTCACAAGTGATTCCTATATCACCATAACCTAAATAATCAATATAAACTGAAGTAAAACATACATGTTTAACTTTAATTTATTTTGATTATTTGTTGTATTAAACATGTAAGCGACATAATTATACAAATTAATACAGCGGTCCATATGCAAACCATGCAAATAGTAGAAAACCTTAGATGCGGTGGTCGACCCATTCGAGAGATAACACCAAATAAACAACAAAGTTTTAATTTGATTTGTTTGACTTTAGTTTATTTTGATTATTTATTGTTTTAAGGGCAATAGAGTTACACACTCTATGACAATTTCAAATACATGTTACAATGTATGCGTACAGCAGTGCAATAGAAACAGCCCACTGAAGGTCAGTCGAGTGGACTGACAGCAGACTTTAAGCATATAATAAAATTCTGTAGACATCCTCTGGTCACAGAATAAATTCTGTACTTTAGCTATAGAATCAAAATAAAATTATTGAATTTTTAGCAATTCCCCAACATGTGAGTGACATATGTTTAGCTACTTGCTGTACTTACAGCTAGACAGTTCGCTGCTGATAAACTATGAATACTTAGCGTGACCTTTGCTCCGTTTTGGCCATAATAGACTGTTGCTATTTGCTTATTCGGAGATTTCATTATCATTCCTACGCTAATTTAATGGCTAATTGGCTCTTATTATCGTTCGAATATTTGGGTCGATCACCGCATCTAAAATGTTCTACTTTTTACACTGTGTGCTTGTGAAGCACTTATAGGTAAACGTGTATTCAGTGTTTATATAATTCTTTTTTATTTTATGGGATAGCTAGAACCTTTTTCTTTTAACCTAATTATAAAGGGTTAGGCTTAAATCTCTTTTGTAAGTAAAAATCGAGATCATACCGTCAAGGAAAAACTACCAAGCGACTATCAAAAAATATAAGTTTAATTTTTAATGAATTATCGTCATTTCTACTATTATTTACTTCACAATAAATTATAAAATTTATAGATTCCTTGTACAATAACATAATTTTTAAATTTTAGAATAAAAAATCCTTATAATTAAGTATTATAAAGATTATTATAATAAGTAGGTAATTCGTACTTATTATAATAATGCAACTAAGAATTTAAAAAGATAGTCGTATTCACATAATGTTATAAATAACGGTAATGATGAGTTAAACTTAGTTACAACACAGACGACAGCACATCAAGCTACTATAATTTATCAGATTTCTTCATTAGATTTTCAACTTCATCTCTAAAGCATTAAGGCTCAAGGTTGATTTGGAATATTTGACAGTTTTGGGTAGCTTGACCTCCTATCGTTCGTACAAATTAGACCTCTTAGAAAATCTCTTTATAAAATATTTCGTTAGTTGCACTTTTTCACTTCATTTTACCTTTTTTTTTTTTTTGAGGGTTCGAGAATGTAGTAATTAAAAGATATTTTTATTATACCCTGCGAGGTGAAATAAGAGCGTGGAAATAATAATAAACTTAAACTGTTCCTCTTGAAAGTGCAGTACCTACAGTGTAACATCCGGAAACAAGTATGACTGAAAAATGGAAGTGCCACTTGAAATGAGCTCCGCATTCTTACATAAAGACAGTAATCCCATTCATGCAGAAAGTATCCGGATTCGAATCACTCATATAACTTATCAGTGAGCGCGCCTCTTATGAACAACAAAGTAAGAATTCAACAAAGCGTAATATTTAATGAAATGCCACTTGTAATAATACCTTGATATATTTTTTCCTGTGTAAAGTGTTCAAGATAACGGCTTCATAAGTGCTGATTCAATTCCAATCAATGTTTCAACTAGATCTGACGTCAGTAAACGTCACTGCGCAGGCGACGGGGACAGACGACAGACTACGATAATAATTACGAACAACATCGATACGTAATCAGTAATGCCGTGTATTCATTTTCAAGACTTTTGTGTCGTAGATCTCAAAAATTGTCATCTTTGATCTATTTCGAGGAACATATCGCCTGTAAGAGATTGCATTAGAGATAAGGCCGCCCATTGTATGTTATATTGCGTTGAATGTATTATGACCGATATTTGTTTTTTTTTTTTTGTACTTACAATATAAAGTATATAAATAAATAAACTATATAAGAGATGAGACTCGTAATGTGACACTTGTATGAAAGACTCGTAATATAGTAGACTTGATTTTAAGAAAATAAGCGATATTCATAATATAAATACCAGGAACAAACACAATCTTGCTGTACATCACACTCGTCTCCACAGAGTAGGCAACTCGTTCATGGGTCAATGTATACACTTTTACAACAAGCTTCCCATGGACATTCGAAACTTACCCATTAAACGATTTAAAAAGTATGTAAAGGCCAAACTTTACAAAAAGATGTATTATAAAATCACAGATTATTTAGAAGACAAAAAAGCTTGGGACGGAGCTGTTCGCTCTGATAAGCATTGTTATTAGCAATATGCGTAATTATAAGGTAAATTATTGTAAACATTCTCATTTTTAATGTCTGGACTTGAAAAAAGACGATGATCCCTGAGTTTGTTTCGGCTATTTCTTCTCAGAGGTAGTCAGTTAGGAAATGCCGGCTTCATCTAGTTAAAAAAAAATATATATGACGTGTAAAAGTGATCGGTGATCCTACTTGCTTAATAAACGATTTCATTTCATTTCACTTGTACGATAAGCGTAAAATTCAATTGCACATCTTTTACAATACAACTTGAACATTGCTAAGTTTTGCCATTATGTTGATATTTCTAATTTTAAGAAACAGCCAACTGTCACATTATAGCAACTCATCATCATCGTCATTTCAGCCGATAGGCGTCCACTGCTGGGCATAGGCCTTCCCCAAGAATCCCCAAGACGACCGGTCCTGCGCCTCCCGCATGCAGCGTTTAACAACTCACACCTATTTTATCAAAAACAATTTTAGTAATAATATAACCCACGACGGTATTCACAGGTAGCCATAAAAGTTTAGAAAAAAAAAGAAAGCGTAATCGCCAGGGGGTCTTACCACACAAAAAAAAAACATTTGTTCAACGTGACGAGTGATAGTGTTACGTAAAGCTCCATATAATAATACCCCTGATTCCCTTGTTCTTGTACACAAACTATACTAAATTTAAGCTGAGTGCATCTTTTTCTTTCAATTTTATTAAGAAAAGGACAGAACATAATAATGTGTCAGCTTAGACCTGACAAATTAGTCCGCACCTCACGTAAATTGTTGTATTTATGGTCGCCATGTTTATAGTCGCGTCTAAACTGTCTATAGAATATCTTAATTTGACAGGATTAAACGAAAATATTATCTTCTATCCTTTTCTTATTGAACTAGAAAGAAAAAGATGAACTTAAATTAAAATTAGTTTGTGAACTGTAGAATCGGCACCAATGTCGTGTTTAAATGGCGTTCTTTAAACCCTTAAACACAATTTTTTGGTAGTAAGATTGTTTAAGATTTCTCTTCTCTGTATGAGAGGAGACCTGTGCCCAGCAGTAGGATGATAAAAAAAAATGTTGTGTTATAATACATTGTGTAATGACGAATGTCATAACACGCTACTTCACGCTAATGTTATAGAAGTAACGTGGGTTGCTTCTACGACATTAGAATAGCCATAAATTATATTTATTGTAATCTTAAAGTGTATACGTATGTATTTAAGCCCCACACGTGTTTCTATATTTATTGTAGACAGCCTAAAGTTAGCATTATCGTGAAAGGACATATGTTTCAGATTTACTCGTGACCCGGATAAATTGTCCTGTCCTTCAATCCCCTGTAGTCGAAGAGCAAAGATGGCCCAGTGGTTACTGCTGCGATCGAACGATTTTTTTTTTAATTTGCTGTCGCGAAGGACATCCTCGTAAAATTCCTCCTTCGTGAGGGTGACAGAGGGGTATGAAAACCATAGGAGGCGCTCCGTTTCATCACCACTGCTCTAAAAACGATGAAGGAAAACATGGTAAGGACAAAATTTCGAAAATTCGATATATATTTTTTAAAATAAAGGTAGATTTTTTTTAAAAAACAAACTGTCTTGGTGTTATTTATTCTTCTAACATTAATTAAATAAATTATTTAGTAAATCAGGAGACCTTATCATTTGCCACGATTGCATTTTCTTATATAGTTAAAATACAAAAAAAAAAAAAAAAAAAAAACTAGTGCTTGACCGCAATCCCACCTGATGGTAAGCAGTGATACAATCGTTGATGGTAAAGCGCGCTAGTTTATTAAGAATCTACTCCTCAAAAACGTTTATTAAGAGCTTATTCACGACCAACGATGCTGCGCCAGAGGGAGATTGATCTGAAGACCCTCACAACCAAACTCGCGACACAACAACATCATACCCGGCACACATCGCAACACAAGAGCTCAGACCCGTTCTCCATACGGCTTCTCCAGACATCATGCTGGAACACGACGAATCGCTTGGCGGCAAAACTGACTGGTGGGTAGTAACATCTGCCGGCGACCGATGTTATGGCCTACCACCGAGAAATCGCAAAATATAGTTTCTAGATTATAAAAGGTTACAATAAAGACTTTTTATACAAAAAAACAACCGACTTGAAAAATAACTAATTTCGGAAGTCGGTATCTTTGGTTTTAGTATATTAGTTTTTGACACAGACTTCCGAAATTTGTTATTTTTCACTTTGTAGTGTTTTTTGGAAGTCGGTTGTTTTTTTTTTTCGTAAAAAAAAGTTTTTATTTTACACTTTTTAGTTGTGAAAAGTACTGTTCAGCTGCATCCGGTTAGAATGGATGCTGACGCTAAAATACTTAATGAAAAAACTTACAAACGCACTGGTTTCCCCTACGATTTTTGAAAGTTCCTCTTGATTTCTCTGGTCTTCCACCATCAAACCCCAATGTCCTTATTATGTGGCCACCTTGGGAATGTCTTCTTATGTGTGTGTATGTAGACTTATCAAAATCGGTTCATAAACGTCGAAGTTATCCGTGAACAAACATAAAAAAGCACATATACGGTCGAATTGAGTAACCTCCTCCTTTTTGAAGTCTGTTAAAAAGAGTACCTTTACTATCCTAAATTCATATCTTCGAGCATACCTATGTAATTCCGCTCTCCATGTGCAGTATAAAACGTATACATATGTATAAAAGTCGAAACATAATTTCCTTACACTGTGATTGACAAGATGACTCACTAGCGTGTTCAGGGGATTCATACTTAGTATTTACGCGACTGTAATCAGTCCATCGGTTTGTCATACGAAGCGTGCCATTCTGTATTCAGGCCCAATAGGAATGGGTGACAGAAATGACTCATTCACTAGTTTATTTTTATTCAATTATATAAGGTGACAAGCTAATGATCACTGGGTCATTATCTTAGATAAGTAGATCTTTTACTTTTTATTAATTAGATACTTTTACTTTGTACGTACTTTGAACTTTTTTATATATTTGATATTTACGGTCAGCAACAAAACTCGATTTAGGTACACAAACTTATTCGATAATGTACTTTTTGCGATTTTATAATAAACTAGCAGCCGCCCGTGACTTCTTTCGAGTTGAGTTAGTTATTTACACATATTATTTTAACCCCAAAAGGGTCGATTTATATAGATACATTTTTACACTTCTAGATCATAATATACAGCATACATTTTAAATTTTTGAAATGCTCCGCCTCTATTGGTAGCAACGTGATGTTATATAGCCTAAAGCCTTCCAGGATTAATGGGCTATCCAATGCAAAAAGATTTTTTTAAATCGGACCAGTAGTAGTTTCTGAGATTAGCGCGTTCAACCAAACAAACAAATTCTTCAGCTTTATACTAAAACCTTGTATCTTCTTTATATATTTTTTATTTTATATATAAAGCTGAAGAGTTTGTTTGAACGTGCTAATCTCAGGAACTACTGGTCCGATTTAAAATATTCTTTTTGCGTTGGATAGACCTTTAATAAGTAGTAGTAGTGTAGTTGCTAATAGTTTAAGAATAGAGTTAAGAGTTAATTAAGTAGAGAGAGAGAAACAAAATGCTGTTCTTTAATCAGATGTCATTTCAGTATCTATAGAATAAAATATTTTCAAAACTGTATCCATATTAAGCCCCATGTGGTTGGGACTAGGCAGTTGATGGTGACGATGACGTAGCTATATTAAATTGATTCATATTGCAAACATTAGCGCCATTTATGGCAAATTAGGTCAGGTACGACAGCAGGTCAAGCTATTCGAAACTGCCAAAAATTTCCAATCAACCTTGAATCTTATTATTTTAGCGATAAATTTGAAAATTTAATAAAGCCGCGACTTACAAGTTGATGGTCGTAGGTTAGAACCCCAACAGGCGCTTTACCTACTTTGTAGAAATAATTTCATCACCACTGGTCTCAAAACGGTGAAGGAACCCATCGAACAAAACAAAAACATCAAAGACAAGTGACATCTACCAAACCCGCACTGGGCTAGCTTGGTAGAAATGAAATGAAATGAAATCGTTTATTAAGCAAGTAGGATCACCGATCACTTTTACACGTCATATATTTTTTTTTTTAACTAGATGAAGCCGGCATTTCCTAACTGACTACCTCTGAGAAGAAATAGCCGAAACAAACTCAGGGATCGTCGTCTTTTTTCAAGTCCAGACATTAAAAATGAGAATGTTTACAATAATTTACCTTATAATTACGCATATTGCTAATAACAATGCTTATCAGAGCGAACAGCTCAGTCCCAAGCTTTTTTGTCTTCTAAATAATCTGTGATTTTATAATACCCCTTTGTGCAAAGTTTGGCTTTTATATAGTTTTTAAATCGTTTAATGGGTAAGTTTCGAATGTCCATGGGAAGCTTGTTGTAAAAGTGTATACATTGACCCATGAATGAGTTACCTACTCTGTGGAGACAAGTGTGATGTACAGCAAGATTGTGTTTGTTCCTGGTATTCTGGCCAGATTATGGCCCACTCCCTCTCGCCGAGAGGCGGCCTGCATCCCAACAGTGGGGACATTATAGGCTAATTATGTGTAGTAGCTTTATGTGCTCATATTTTATTTCACATTTTACTCACATTTCGACATACATAAACATGTGTGGCTGTACAAAACATTCGAAATCGCATACTTAAAGATAATTTCGATGGACAATAAAATAAAGAGAAGCTTTATAAAGGGTGTATCTGACATCGACGCACAAACGAGTACCATGGATCCAGTACATGATTCTGAACCCCCCAGGGGTGGATTTTTCGTCGGCTTTTTCATGATTTAAAAAAATATGTGTGTATTTTTTTTCACTTTAGACCGTTCATAATTGTTGTACTTTTATAACCCAATAAGATTTTAAAGTAAAAATTAATTAATTCGCTAATGACACATAAACGCACAATGAAAACAAAACTCGAAAAACTATCTTATCAGCTGATTTAATAGAGTTCACATCAGGGATCAACTTCATACCTACAAAATCGCACGGCGACACGCTTGCAACGTTCAAAGGCCGAGCCGACACTTTTTTTAAACACTGTGAATTCTGTAACCTTTCATTAACGACATAAATGACAATCATAATTTTATTAGTGGCATGCGGTCTAGCCTTTTCGCGAAGTGTGTGTTACGATGTCAGATACACCCTGTATAGATACATAGGTCAGCGCAGGCGCAGGCGCCACGAAGGATCAGCATGGCCATGCGTCGGCGCCGCGCCATTCCGCCTTACCTTAGCAATAAGATACTAGGTTTAAAGGTCAGATAGTTCATAAGAGTGAATAACTAATGACAGTTTACTGTTTACTAGCAGACCGCAGTATTATTCTTGTTACAACCAACATGATCAATATTACCAACTATGTTCTGGAAAGTTTGTAGCCGATTCAAAGAATCAACTCTTCACCTGCTAAAGGAAGACTCATTCGACAAGTGTTACTCGTTTATATTTATATATTTATTTTTTATTTATAAGTATAATTGTCATACTTACTCAAGAATTATGATAGATCAAATTTTATGCAAGTAAAGTATTAAGGGAGCAATAAATAGAAGTAGTCGGTGACCCGTTTGCGCAGAACCTTACGCAGTTTGATATTTCATAGCCACTCAACACGGTTCTCGTTTGATGTATGTGTACTGTATGTAAGTACTTTGTATACTTACAAAGTACTTACATACAGGGTGTATCTGACATCGTAAAGCAAACTTCGCGAAAAGGCTATACCGCATGCCACTAACAAAATTATGATAGTCAGTTATGTCGTTAATGAGAGGTTACAGAAATAACAGTGTTTAAAAAAAATTGTCGGCTCGGCCTTTGAACGTTGCAAGAGTGCCGCCGTATGCGTTTGTAGGTAGTCTCTATTAAATCAGCTGATAGGATAGTTTTATTTTCACATTGTTCACATTATTGTTCTTATTATTATTTTTTTAATCGGGAATAGCCGACGCAAAATTCCACCACTGGGGAGTTCAGAATCGTGTACTGGATCCATGGTACTCGTTTGTGCGTCGATGTCAGATACACCCTTTATAACTTAGAAAAGTTGCATTAGTACTTGCCTGACCTGGAATAGAACCCGCACACTCATACTTGAGAGGCTGGTATGTTTGTTTGATTTTAATCAAAATAAACTTTGACTCAACAAAAACAAATAGAATGCATCAATAACATTTCTGATAACGACATATTTTCGTGGCGCTCGCGCTTCCTGTTCATATCTTATATCGATAGTCGAATAAAACGATTTCTCGGTATCACTTAATCGAATCGTGCGAATCGTCAGATAATCGTTCGGATATGTCATTAAATTCCGATACTCATCCAAGTGAATGTGTACAATTACTTATCTGTTTATTGAGGATTAACACTATTTTGTACAAACGCCAATCTGTCAAATTTATTTCATAGATTTTCAACCTTATCACTGAACAACTGACGTTCAAGGTTGATCGGGAAATTTTTACAGTTACGAGTAGCTTGAACTGCTGGGATCTGTACAAGATTATTATCTGCTTCGTACAGGTTTTCACGTCACCTGGGTCACACTCGAGTCAATTTCGGTGTATGCTTGAGTTAATTTAGATTACAGACTGATGCTAAACAAATTGTTGCTTGCTTTTCTGTCTCTGAATATATTATTACTAGCTTTCCGCCCGCGGCTTCGCTCGCGTGGAGATCGGTTATATCGCGCTTTTAGATTTCCCTCGTGAATATAATTTTTTTTCAGGATAAAAAAGTTTTATTATTTAATCCGCACTTCTAACTTTACGTGTGCAAAATTTCAAAACAATCGGCTTAGTAGTTACGGCGTGAAAGCGGAGCAAACAAACTCACTTTCCGATTTACAATATTAGGATATTTGGTGTACACATACAAATATTGCAGTAATCTCCCTTAGGAACTTGATGTTTTTTAGGACTAAAAGTAGCCTATGTTACTCTCCTTCTTTTCAACTAACTGTATACCAAAAATCAGGTCGATTGATTGCTTAGCTATGGCGTGAAGGAAGGACAAACAAACACACTTTCACATTTATAATATTACTATGGATTTATAACCGCAAAATCGCCCAAATGGCAATACGGGTAGGTTACAGCATTGTAGGTATCTTAAATCACATATTCCAAAGTAGGGTAGGTTTGGAGTTTTATTGTGCGGCGACCACTACAGGTTGTACGTGGCTGGTGAGTGGTCACTAAAATAGACCGTGAAAACGCTCAGTCCACACCATTTGTCAGGCGCAGGAAGATTGACATTTTGGAG
This sequence comes from Sesamia inferens, assembly GCA_037179545.1. Lineage (NCBI taxonomy): Eukaryota > Metazoa > Arthropoda > Insecta > Lepidoptera > Noctuidae > Sesamia > Sesamia inferens. Next base: position 21,015,224 of record CM073931.1, read on the forward strand.
CTACTTAAATGAGCTGTTCGGTGAGGATTACTTCCTATACTTCTTCTTCAGTCTATGGAGGTCCACTACTGGACAAAGGCCTCCCCCGAGGCTTTCCACGATGACCGGTCTTGTGCTGCCCCCATACATCGGCTTCCCGCGACCTTCACCAGGTCATCAGTCCATCTTGTTGGGGGCCTCCTTATGCTACATCTTCCGGCACGTGGCTGCCACTCCAGAACCTTCTTTCTATACGAGTGTCAATAAATTCTTTCTTTCGATTCTGGTTGAAGGGATTTGATATGCGACCAGCCACACAAAAGTCCTCCATTACGAGTAGATAAATAAATACATAGCAGAATACCCAAAAATTAAAAAAGTTTAATTTTCTATACTTTTAGATCACTCTTTATGGTCGATTTTCTGATCACAGCTGACCCTAATCATGTAATAAATATAAAGGTACAAAATATAATAAGTAAAATCTGATATAATCACATATATTGATAAAAATCAAAAAATACCAATAATTTTAAACAACATTACGGATGGCAGCTAAATCAATGTTGCTACCAATTAGTGTCAATATCTACAATATATAAAAACATAAGTAAATAACAATATATTATGTACGTTAGTTCTGTCAGCAACGATTGCAACGAATACTGATTGGGGCTGATACATAATGCATAGAAACTGCAAACATTTTTAAAATTGATTATTACCAGTGTAGTAAGTATGTAGGTTAGCAGAAACTAATGACATACGTACAGTGGTAAAGTACTAGTGTCGTAATAATAGAGGTGACCAGTTGACGTATATTGAGATGGCAGGTAGATATTTTACCGCCATGCAAGCTGTATTTAAAATCTTCAATTACCAGTGCAACAAAGTTGTACTAGAATGGCGAACAAAGATTAACACTACTACAAACATAAATAAATATAATATATGAAACCATGAACATTGAACGAACACATCGTTCTAGACAGCTTACAGTAGAAGATTTTTGCCGGTACTAAAAAATATCAGCTTCATTGTAAAGTTCAATACGGTCTACAAAATGTACGAAACGGCAAGTTTAACGCAGACGGCTTCAGAGTCATGTACTGAATCCATGGTTACAGGTTGTCCATCAATGTTTCTGCTACCCTGTAATATTCGTAGCATTATTGATATTCATACGCAATTCCCAAAATGGTTAAAAATAGGCCAAGACATGCATAAGAATGGCAATCTATTGTAGCAATCTAAATAGGGTAACGTGATCTAAAAGTATGGAAAATTTAACTTTTCAAACGTTTTTTAACTTTTGTGTATTCTGCTATGTATTTATTTATCTGCACGTAATGGGGGACTTTTCTCGGTGGTAGGCCATAACATCGGCTGCCGGTAGTTACCACCCACCAGACAAAGCCTTGCCGCCAAGTGATTCGTCGTGTTCCGGCATGATGTCTGCTGAAGCTGTACGGAGGACGGATCTGTTGTGTCGGGAGTTTGGTCTTGGAGGATCTCCATATTAATCTCCCTGTGGCGCAGAATCGTTGGTCGTGTTGAGTTTAACATTGCATCACCTCGCTCAACTGCCATCTTCCTTTCAAATCACTAAGTTTTTTTAGTGAATAGGCTAAATAAACTAGCGCGCTTTACCATCAACGATTGCATCACTGCTTACCATCAGGCGGGATTGCGGTCAAGAACTAGTTTATAATTATTTAAAAAAAAAGGTTTTATCCTTAAAATATAGAGGCCTACGTAATATTTACTTTCTAGTAGATTCCAATACAGTTCATAAATTGGTGGGCGGAACACAATCAGACGTAGTAATTCGTATCTATATGGTAAAAGCTTGAACTCAAAAGAAACATTGGTACATCACCTACGACACACAACGCGCATATTTATTATATAAACTATGTAAATAGTACATTATTTCTCTCTCCTTCCCCTTACTATTCCATCCAAAGGTTGTCTGTAAAAGATCGCTCTTAGCGATAAGACCGCCCATTGTGTCACCCTTTGTAAAATCTTTTTATTTATGTTTTTGTAATCTATATGGTGTACATAATAAAATGTATTCTATTCTATTCTACATCTGTGGCCAATGTCAATAGCATTAAGAAAAGGATACCACATTACGCTCACTTCTGGCAATACATACAGGTAACGTAATGAACAAAACGTAGTTCTAAAATTTTAGAGACATGATTAGTCTTTGCAATTATCACCCCTAAGGTAAGGCCATAATCGGCACCGATGATCAATATCATATTGTAAAGTCTTGAACTTGAAAATGTAAACAAACATCAGGTACCGACATCATACCTTCGTCCGTAGCCAAAAAATATACGATTTAGAAATCTATACGCGATTTAGTTATTTTTTTCCTGTACAAGGTAACGTTAAGAACTCTATAACATCCATACGTACCTGGATAAAATCTGCAATCGTATTCAATCACAAAATTAAAGAAAAACCCAATCCGAAAATAAAAAATGGCAATCCAAATCCGAGGATCACTCGTACCAATCGATGTAGGGATAACGTCATAAACTAGAAAACATAAACAAACATCCCTACGTAATTCCTACGTCCGTAGTCAATGAAAACACAGTTGAGAAAACGCTAGGCGCATCCACTCCTAGCGATAAAATTATAAGGTAACCTCAACAGCTTCATCAGCCTACGGCAGTCTACAGATAAACGGAAGCCTCTACTATTGCATGCCATTCATGTGGATATTTGGCAACTCTCATTTGTCTACTAGATGTCAGCCTGCGAAGATATCCTACTAAACCTACTGATACTCAAGGCGTCCTACCTTACGTTCATGGGCGTACGCGGGGGGAGGCAGCCCGGAAATCTCGTAGAACATATGACTACAATAAACCATATGACCTACTGCAATAAACCAGTGTAAAACCGCTTGCGACTATAGCGCACAAAGATTGCTCATTAAAAATTTGCCTTCACAATAGGCCTGCCTTGCAACCCCTCCTAGACCTGACTTAAGGCCAGAAGCTGGGTACACCCATGCTTACGTTTCCCTATTTTCCGTCCACACTAAAGAACACATCTATCCCAACGATATCAATGGCCGGCCCATTGCGATTTTAGCTTGACTATTCTTGGGTAACATCTTAATCTCAAAGATATACAGTATGTTAAGAAAACCCTGTCCGAGCTATAAGGATAATAAAGGTTAGGTAAATATAAAAATTTACGTAATCATCATAGTACCAATACAAATGAAGTTTGAAATAATCTTTTTTTCCCGCGAATTAATTCCAACTTCCCCGAAATTTGGTAATTTTTAAAAAAGTGACAACACCGGTATTATTATGAGCGAATAGCGATGTGACCACGTGCCGCGTGCCCTGCCGCCCGCCGCCCGCGGAAGGGTGCATAACGCACATTTATTAAGTTACCTCTTTTTGCGAAATAATATTTATTTTTTTAGGGGGATTTTTTTAAAGTTTAGCCCGGTTTTGTATCCATTAGTAGAATCAGTTATCGATACCTAACAACACCATCATCATCATCATCATCTCAGCGTTAATCCCAGTCGCATCCGTAGCTTTTCAGCTTTGGAGTCTGGGGTCCGCTTTATCAGGCTAACTGCTAATTTTGGCTAAACTTCGATATTTTCCGTGAAGCGACTGCCGTCTGACCTCCACAACCCGAAGGCGATATCTAAGCATTGCAGTTAGACCAATTGTTAGACTTTTGAGGGCTCCAACAACCCGTAACGACTGCCACTAGATGTTCGTATGGCAACCGGGACCAAGGACTTAACGTGCTTTCCGAGGCACGACCAGACCAGTGCAAATACTCATATTCATGCATACTTCTTAACATACTGTAGATACGGTCCATAAAAGGCAAAGTCATGAATTCGAAAACAACTCTACGTAATACCTACGTCTACGTCTATCGGTTGTTTACGTGTCTTGGCTACGTAGCGAGGGAAGACAAACATTTGATTAATTAACTAATCTACTACGAAAGGAAATACGTAGATATCTACTCGTGTTTGTGGAAGCAACACTAATCCCGTGTGCGAATGTGAGTAAGACTTGTACTGAAGATTTACACAGTTGAGATTTTATCATGTCATGTCCTTAATAAACCTCACCATCAACCTTTTTTTTTTGTCGTCCCACTGCTGGGCACAGGTCTCCTTTCATACAGAGAAGGATTGAGCCTAATCACCACGCTTGCTCAATGCGGGTTGGCGATTTCAGACTTAACGTCCAGGTTTCCTCAAGATGTTTTCCTTCACCTTCAGTCATTGGTGTCCAAGATATACTTAGAAAGTACATACAACTTTAGAAAAGTTACATTGCTACGCGCACTCATACTTGAGAGGCTGGTGTTTTAACCACTAGGCCACCACGACTTAATAAACCTACCTACTGCCAAAAGAGAAACCATAGTGTGGTAAATTGAGGGATGCATTACTAGAAAGGGTGAGTAATGCAGGTGTGACGATCGTCCCATCTTACCCATCTCTTTCCTTCAAACATGAACAAGGTCAACAGCAGGCCAATTCAGAAATAATAAAAAGAATAAAATAGGGACTACGAACTACATGTTTCACGGTACCAACCATTTGTAGCAATGTTCAATCTACGACGGAGATATGATAACCTACACACATACAAGAAATCAGTATACAGTATGTTAAGAAAACCCTGACCGACCCGTGAAGGTGTTGTTAGGTATCGATAACTGATTCTACTAATGCATACAAAACCGGGCTAAACTTAGAAAAAAAAATCCCCCTAAAAAATAAATATTATTTCGCAAAAAGAGGTAACTTATTAAATATGCGTTATGTACAATTCCGCGGGGGGCGGGCGGCAGGACACGCGGCACGTGGTCGCATCGCTATTCGCTCATAATAATACCGGTGTTGTCACTTTTTAAAAATTACCAAATTTCGGGGAAATTGTAATTAATTCGCGGGAAAAAAAGATTATTTCTAAATTCATTTGTATTGGTACTATGATGATTACGTAAAATTTTATATTATATTTGGTCATGTGTTTATCTAACCTTTATTATCCTTATGGGTCGGACAGGGTTTTCTTAACATACTGTATACATGTATTAGAGGTAGTACGTATTTACACCAACATTGAATACACATGCACGCTACGCAAAGCTTGCGGTGTCTCAATTCACACTCGATCCTTGTACGACGCAGATCATTATCCAGCATTATCAATCTATGTGATTTACTACAGTAAACTAATAATGGCGCCACTAATAACCCACATCGTACCTAACGAATCCCGATTAAATTGTGTAAATCGATCAATAATAACACTTAACGAGCCAAGCACACTACAATGATTTAAACAAAGTAACGAATTACCACTTATACAATACAAGCAATTACCTTTGAAAATATACACTTTGAGAGCAATCATGATCTACCTTGTCATTAATATTTACGCGGTGCAAAATAAACACAACTAAGTATATGTCGGCCAAATTCGATAAAGAGAGGTAAACAAACCGTTGTTAGGCAACGAGTAGTTTACGCCTAAAAGACAGATGTAAACAACCTTTTCTAGAAAGATGATTTTCTAAAAAGTAATAATTCTATTTCCTACTAATGTAAACAGTTTATTTGTTTAGATATTTATGATTTGCATAGAATGCTTAAAAAAGTCGTAGTGGCCTAGTGGTTAAAACACCATCCTCTCAAGTATGAGTGCGCGGGTTCGATTCCAGGTCAGGCAAGTGCCAATGTAACTTTTCTAAAGTTATATGTACTTTCTAAGTATATCTTGGACACCAATGACTGAAGGTAAAGGAAAACATCTTGAGGAAACCTGGACTTTAAGACTGAAATCGCCAACCCGCATTGAGCAAGCGTGGTGATTACGCTCAATCTTTCTCTGTATGAGAGGAGACCTGTGCCCAGCAGTGGGACGATAAAAAAGGTTGATGATGATGATGATAGAATGCTTAACCGATTTGAATGAAATATGACACACATGTAAGCTAATCTCCTAATAGGTTAAATTTTTTGATACATATACAAAGTGGTGATGACAATACGACAATATATTAAACATCGTGTACCTACCTCAACACATTCTCAGTCTACCCATAAAAAATCAAATAATTATGTCCATTAGTTTAGCCACAGGAAATTATTTTTCATTTTTCACATTTTCTACATGATGTACATGTAGATAAGGAAGCACTTACAGGTTGATGACCGCCGCATCCAGCGGTACTAAACTTTAATAATAAGGGCACCAAAAAAGCAAGTCGATACAGAACCGCGCTGTCGTCCGCTGATCGGAGGTTAGTGAACCAATAATTAAAAGGATGTTCTATTCCGTTTGCAATTTTATGCGATTTAGTTTGTTTGAAATTTTAATTTTTTTTATTTTTGGTGCCAGGTTTATTTCTATGGTTTAGGATTTTTCCTATGAAACAGCATAGTTCGTGTTTTAATTTACTGTCGTACTATCAGCACCACTCTGTATATTATACTTAGTCCTAAAGTATTTGGTACAATGCATGTGTTATGTAATTGATTTGAAGGTAATTAAAATACGCAAAATCGTATTGACAAATGCCTCAACATTATTCATTGGTTGAATTCCACAAAATGTGTTTAATACCTGGATTTCATTCATTTTTCTTTTTTTGTAGGGCTATCCCGTAAAATTCATGTCAAAGTCAAAGTCAAAGCATTTATTTCAAATAAACCAGTTACAGGCACTTTTGAATTGTCAGAAGGTCGGTCAGTCAGTAAGGTGAAGCTAGTCGCCCATTCCAAAGAGTAGGTACCTATGGAGAAGAACGGGCAAGAAACTCCATGGACACTCTTTTAAATTATCAAGCCATTGATACAAATATTTGATTACATCATTCATTTTGAAATCAATCGTGTGAGAACGACGCAGAAATATATTGTACGCTGAGAGCGTCCATTATGGAAAAAAAAACAATAATTCAGAATTTAAAATACGCCGTAGCAGCTAAGAGATGACCAGTCCCCTCTGACGGCGTCCGTTCACGAACATGACGTATGGATCAGCATCATTCAGCTCAACCATATTGAAGGGAACCTAATGACCCAACACACACGCCACCACCAGCGAGACATTTGAGTGAGTATGACATACTCTCAACAGCCATAGCACTATCAAGTCAATAAACGACTAACCCAACAAATAGATGCTTTACAGCAAGTAGATCGTGCTCACACGTGTTCCATGCAATTATACAATACTAGGAAATTGAATCTACACAATGCAAAGACAGTTTTGTCCAAGGTTCAGCAGCTCCAACGGTGTTCCCGAATGCTAAGTTTAGCTCCTGTGTAGCTGCACCAGTGCCGAATACCCCTGTCAGCGATGCAATTCCGTAACGTACAATATGCCTGGCCACGTAGTGTGTACTGGCTTTGAGTTAAAAAAAAAACAAACAATTGCAAATTTAAACTACAAGAGGAAAAATCAAAGAACAATCAGTGTAAGCGTAGAAATCGGACGCAGCTCAAGCCCAAGCCTTTTTGTCGTCAATATAATCTTTAACACTATAAAATGCTTTCTGACACAACTTACGTTTAATGAAGGATTTGAATTTATTCAGGCTCAGATCTTGAACCACCTCTGGAAGCCTATTGTAAAAATGTATACATTGGCATCTAAAAGAGCCACCTATTTTCTTGAGCCTTGTCGATTTTTTTATGGTTTTTCTAAATACCAAGTTATTATGGATGTTATTTTAGTAATTCTATTGAAAAATGCTGCAATAGGAATTTTTTATAACTAATTAGCATGTAAAAGTCGATAATCATGTAAATATCAGGAGATTTGTAAAACGTGAGTTGTGTTAACCCTAAATTAATTTGTTTATCTCTATTCATTATGGAGCTTGGCGAGAATATAGGTAGCGAATAAAAATATGCTTTGTTGAAATAGCTCGAATAAGTAAACTAGTACAATTATCGGGCAAATAGTTGTTTATACACGGTATCTGAACTAGCTCTGTAATTTCCCGTGTTCTATCTAATATGATCGGCGCGACACGGCGCCAGCGGTGTCGGCTTCTTATAAAGAACGTTTATGCTAATACATCAACCACTAACAACTGTCCGGTACACGAGACATTTCTCGTCAAATACAACAACTTATAAATTATTGAATAAACTGCGCTCCGCGATTTCAATCGCATAAGGTTCGACATCGTAGGAATAACCGCATATAAACACCACATATTAATCCAAGTTACAAGCTATCTGTGTACAAAATTTCCTTCAAATCTGTGCACTCCGTGTCTCACAAACTTTCGCATTTCAATACTAGCTGCGATACGCGGTTTCGCCCTTATAAATTTCGATTCCGTGGGAATATCGGGGCAAAAAATATCCTCGTTAATGCTGGTTATAAACCGTCTGTCGAAGGAAGACGGCAGTTGAGCGAGGTGATGCAATGTTAAACCCAACAACAAGACCATCGATGCTGGGCCAGAGGGAGATTGATCTGGAGGCCCTCCACAACCTAACAGCCGACACAACAACATTTGGCGCATCGTACCCGGCACATATCGCAACACAACTGTTCAGACCCCTCCACCGTACGGCTTCGATAGACATCTGGTAACTTCTGCCAGCAACCAATTTTATGGAAATCCAAATCCGTTCAGTGGTTATTGCGTGAAAGATTAATAAACATACATACTTTTAATGTGTTATTGGGAAATCATCAAATGACCTCTCCCGCTGTACGGAAGGACGTGTCAGACTTTTTCTGACTAAAACTCACACGTGTTGCTTCATTTGCCTATGCGTCAGGGCCACGGTTTCTCTTTCAACCAACCCGCAGCTCTGGCAGACATCGGTCTTCGTGGTCCGCGTCACGATGTGCTGACATCTCATTGAGGCGCATGTGAACGCAACAAACATACATTCTTACAAACTTTCGATTTTATAATATTAGTAGGATAGTAGGATTCTAATTAAGACTATCGTATCAATCAGTCAGTAGGTTGACTATATATCAATCAGTTAGTAGGTACGCAGTTTTTGTGCGACGCACAGGAATTTAAACTTAGTTTCTCTTCAATAAAGCTTCGATACGGCGGCTTACCTGGGAGACTTTTTAAATAGCAATCCATCACTGGGGTCAAACAGTCTCATATTTGCATAAACATGCAAATAGTTATTTGATGTTTGGTACACTATTAAGTGAACAATGTCTTAAGCGTCTAGACGTTTGTTATGCGTTAAATCACGAAGAATTTCGGTCTTTCCTATAGCGTCGCACACAACTAGGTTGGAAAACTAGAATGATATAATATGGGCTACACATTCAACTTCAGTATCAGCAGTCCGTCCAATTAAATGTACTGAACAGCATTAAAGACAAGGCCGCACAAAGCTTTACTGAAGTATTAGTAGAAATTTTTGTTATTTTTCCTAGCAATCGCTACTTACTTAGACATACAGTATTTTTAAAAGGGAACAAAATTCCATGTTAACAATTAAGAAAAAGTAGGTTACTGCATGTATTATGTCGCTGAATTACAAGACCCAGAAATACGCAGAGAACGTTCGTTAATGTCAGTTTAGATAAAGCTCATCAGGAACCTAGCCCAGACATAGGTACTTACACAGTTACAGACTAAACAAAGCACTCTCAGGTGCGTCCAAAGGTGCTCATGGTCAGATTGTCCGATACGTGTACTTATACATGACCTGCTAGGTGTACAGTGAATAAAACTGTTAGGTGCGCTTGCATGAAATGCCTGCCCAGCTTTAGGCCTGGGGGGAGAAGTCAAATTTTTAGGGTGGGTAATCTTTGTGCGCTGTAACCGCACGCGGTTTTTAGGCAATTACACCGTACATTTTGTTAGTATCTACTGCGTGGTTTATTTAAAAGTTAGAGATTAGTCCTCGTTTATACCTTGTTTGGTAATTAGGGGACTTCATAAATATTCTGCGAGATTTCCAGGGGCGGGGGTCAGCCGCCTCCCCCCATATCCTTTATAGGAGTATCTTTCAAACAAAATAAACTTACAGAGACAAAAACTGTAATATGTGACTTGTCCGCATTAGCACAACACTAATCAAAATTTAGTTGAAGTTAACTGCCAGTGTACTTATTCCTTTTGTGGACAATACTTCAACATGGCAATACCGCGGCAGTTTAGTGTGTGTCGTACATACAAAATGCCTAATAACACCCGGTAACCCATGTGTTGCTATCCGGTGTGCAATTACATCACCTGTTGACTTCTACGCGTGAATACAAGACTAACAAGACTGACTTCTTTTCGGCACGTATTTGATGCGCCTTCCAGTAACCGCATGCAGCTGTATTATAGACGGAGCGATTACATATCTGACCTCCATGATCTAGTTAAAACTGGTTGTCAGAATTTTGGACTACTGTCTGCCCGTAACGAATGTCAAAGATCACTCCCGAACAGCTTAAAGTGCTTACCGAGCCAAAGTGTTATTTCGATATGATTCGGTGGTTACCTATCCTTATTACATACCCTTCGACCCGTAGGTCCTCTCCCAACGGCCGTCATTATTTAGCCACAAGCCCGCTAAATGTTTCTCGAAAATTGATTCATAAAATGAACCTATCGCCTTGAACCAAAGCCATTGTAGGTACATATTTCATGTTGTAGAGAAATAAACGGAATAGTCACTAATTATAAATAGGTTATAACTAAAACAGAAGCATGACTCAGCGTCACGGCGCGACGTCTGGACTCAGGAAACAGAAAAATCTCCACTTTATAGAGGAAACCTCAGTATTTCTGATGAACAAAACTACTATTTCGTGAATCATTTTCCATCTGCGCACAATAAATAACTTACAATGTATCATGTAAATAGATAGTAGTTAGTAATCCTCAGTTGATGGATGATGACTTGCCATCCTGAGACTACACCTCATATTGCGTGTTAGGAAAATGTTTCCGAGTGTCGTCAGACAGCGCAGTGATGACAGGTGGATTAATACAGTGACCGATTGACGTCTAAGGACTAGAAGACAAAATGACATTGGTACCATCGCTAGTAAAACCTGCATGTGGCTGGCGTGGAGCCTGAGAAAAAAGAGACCTCTTCATTTATTTATGCCATACAGCATTACAGTATTGCGACACCAAAAAAGAAAAAAATCAGTTCATGTGCCGCTTATTCCATACATTCTGTGCACAGTGGTTATCGGACGGGCTGTCACTCATTGTCAGGACATTTCTCCATAACCCCATGCCTATGGTCATCAGTAGATGAAGTCGGGCTATGGACAGTGATGTCATAAGAATGTAATACCAAATGGCCAATTATATAAAACGTTATTTTTTGTTTTGTTTATGCGAAACCTGAAACCCCTGTCCAGTATTTTTAAGTGAAGAATATATGTACAAAATTTCAAAAAGATATGATGAAAACCCACAAAGTTACGAGCTTGTCATCTTAGTTGGTTGTCCCAACAAAACGCAGGGTGCTCCTAGTATGTACTATGATCTACCGTCAGCTATGCTGGGCGCTCGGTAACCACACTGCAATATTGTCTAAATGTATTTGGGAAAAAATATAACATGGTATAAAAATGATTGGGATTACTGTTGCTTATTCTGAACAAACTAAGTATATTAGGTTTCGTATAAAGTAAAATTACGCCGTAGAGGCTATTTGTCTACCGCAACCAGCATTAAGCATATTACCAAGTACGGAACCAATATAAGAAACAATATTTTCGGCAGAGTAGTAGATAACTTTGTGTACGCACTAATCTTCCGCTTCAATCTAATTAAACAAGAACAGAACCGCAAAAGCTCGTTGTATTACAACTAATTATTATATAATAAAACAGCTCTAATCTAACGGAAAATTACATTGGGAGCAAATAACAAAATTATAATAGGATAGTAATGAGGTTATCATTAGCTACAGTACACTAGACTACAGAACATTGTACAGACTGTCTGCGGACTTGTTCCACTTACTCAATGAATCTCAATTATTTATTATTTAGGGACGGTGTTCTCGCGGCGCATGCGTTATCTATCCGATATGACACTATTAGGTTAGTGCTTATGTTCACGTTTATGGCTCAAACGTAACCTAATTTTGTTTATTACTTAAACGGAACCTAAACGTTTTACGATAGAAGGTGCAGTACGAGTATGCTGGCATGTTGATGTTGTAATGCGGTTTGTATTGCATGATGATTAGGTCGGATGTTGTAAATTCCACCTTTTTCATATCGTCTCGTATTATGACAGTCACCAATTTTAGGTTGTTTTATACAATAGGTATGTAAAGAAAACCCCGTCCGACCCATAAGGATAATAAAGGATAGATAAACATGGCGCTTTTGCCATACCTATTATTGGAATCAATTGTAACAGCACATACCTACTTAGGACCCATTAACTTAATCAAATTTTATTCCGTGGTGCTTGGCAATCTGGGCTTTTCCCAGTTGCAATAATGTCCCTTTGTGCCGATTGGTCTAGTTCTGTTCTGTCTCCTGCTTGTTATGGAGGGAAGTGGAAAAAATATCTTTTTTCTTACTCCTCCGCTATTTTTTTCCGATTAATTTCGTTGCGGGACCCAAGACAGTTGAATCGTTTCTCCGGGACTCGTCGAGCTTCATTGCTCGGCGTTTTACTGGCGGTCTCCACTGTTGATTCTGGTTTTCAGGAGTTGCAGTGGGTGGGAAAAAGTGTGGCGGGTTTTGTCCCAAAAAAAAAACATATTACCAAATAAAATATGAAATTTTACATAGGTAATTTTCATAGTAACAATACTAATGAATTTTGAAATAATCTTTTTTCCGCGAATTAATTCTAACTTCTCCAAAATTTGGTATTTTGTTAAAAAGTGACAACACTATTTTCGACGGTATTATTATGAGCGAAGCACCCGCGTGTCGCGTGCCCTGCCCCCCTTCGCCCGCGCATGTATTGCCTACCGCACTTGTATTAAGTTACCTCCTTTTGCGAAATAATATATATTATTTTAGGGGGATTTTTTTTAAAAGTTTAACGCTGCTTTGTAGCCATTAGTAGAATCAGTTATCGATACCTAACAATTCACGGATCGGACAGAGTTTTCTTTACATATTGTATAAATGATCCAAATGCTTTTAAAACAAAAAATGATTCCTTTCATACATAGAGACACACAATTTCACCAATAAAAACTACGAGTTCTCAAAACGTGCCTTGAGGTGTCCGGAAGAAGAAAACTCCTACATTATATTGCAACTTTCACCGCTCTAAGTTTCCAGTGCCTTGTGCTAAACTTAAACTCAGTCTATTAAACCATCTCTAAACTTATTTTGGCTATGTATCAGCGGTTATCCCGCAATGTACTTGAAGCAACAAGATACATCCTTTTTAGGGTTCCGTAGCTAAATGGTAAAAAACGGAATCCTTATAGATTCGTCATGTCTGTCTGTCCGCCCGTATGTCGCAGCCATTTTTTTTCCGAAACTATAAGAGCTATACTGTTGAAACTTGGTAGGTAGATGAATTCTGTGAGCCGCATTAAAATTTTGATGCAAAAATAAAAAAAGTAATAATAAATATTGGAGGCTCCCCATACTTAGAACTGAAACTCGAAATTTTATTTTCCTCTAACACATACGTGTGGGGTATCTATGGATAGGTGTTCAAAAATGATATCGAGGTTTCTAAATTTTTTTTTCTAAGCCTAATAGTTTGCGTGAGACACGTCCAAAGTGGAAAAAAGTTGGTCCCCCCCCCCCCCCCCCCCACCCGCCGTCTAACTTCTAAAATTTGAAAATAAAAAATTTAAAAAATCATATGATGTACATTACTATAAAAACTACCAACAAAAATTGTTTTGAACGAGATCTAGTAAGTAGTTTTTTTTAATACCTCGTAAATCGTAAACCGCTTATTACCGCGTAATCTTTCATACAAATAACTTAAATCCTTGAATTTTATAAATCAATGGTACGCAACCCTTTGTGGGTGAGTCTGACACGCACTTGGTCGGTTTTTTTTTTGTTCTTAATGAAGTGCTAATTAGACTGGACAATGTAGGTGTCAAGATTATCATTGATATCACACACTGAGCTTCTGACTTTAATTTATTCATATGATAAATTATTTATGCGCAATATGGCACAGATAAAACAACTAATGTGACATAAATTTAAGACTTAGGTAACCTAACCCACATAACAGTTGATTAGTGCTTTAGACTCGCGCAAAAACTCGAGTCATGAATCTCATGAATCCTATGTGAAGGGCATCTAATAAAGTTTCTTTTAATCTCATATGATTAAGTTGTGCAGCCTCATAAAATATAATGTACTGCTCTGATTGGGCGAACTCAATTTTTGCTTGGCAGCAATCCAATAGATTATTCTGCATGACTTTTAGATAACTCATTACAGTAGATATTCATATGGTTATTATTCAAACAATTTCTTTTATTTATGAAGCTTTTACCAAAGTGAGTTTGGGAATGTTTTCGCTGGTTTCGGAAAATATATTTCTTGTACGGCACAAACTAACCATAGTTGGTTATGTTATGAAAGTGAATTGAATCAAGACTTTCTCTAGTCTAAGAGTCAAGACCTTCTTTTAGACAGTTTAAACTGCAGCCTAATTACGTTGTAGCTCTGTACAATCGCCACATGAAACAACGCGACATATTGACGGCACACAAATTCTACATCTCACAAACGGAGTTTACCGTGCAATTAGCATACATACAACTTCCCAACATCAACCGTTGGGTAAGTGCCGACATAAAACCCGTCTGGTCGAAGGATACTCCCTTTTCTATGGAGGATGTGTGAACATTACACCTTGTGTTCCTACTCTCTATAAATCAAATTATAATAGTTCTGAAGGATGTTCAAATCCACTGCTTCATATTCATATTCATATACAGTACCTTAAGAAAACCCTGTCCGACCCGTGAAGGTGTTGTTAGGTATCGATAACTGATTCTACTAATGGATACAAAACCGGGCTAAACTTAAAAAAAAATCCAACTAAAAAAATAAATATTATTTCGCAAAAAGAAGTAACTTAATAAATTTGCGTTAAACACCCTTCCGCGGGCGGCGGGCGGCAGGGCACGCGACACGTGGTCGCATCGATATTCGCTCATAATAATACCGGTGTTGTCACTTTTTAAAAAATTACCAAATTTCGGGGAAGTTGGAATTAATTCGCGGGAAAAAAAGATTATTTCAAAATTCATTTGTATTGGTACTATGATGATTACGTAAACTTTTATATTATATTTGGTTATGTGTTTACCTAACCTTTATTATCCTTATGGGTCGAACAGGGTTTTCTTAACAATATATAACCGTCAAAATGAAACCCATTGCTACCAATTTCTTACCCCGCAGGATTTTCTTGTTTGGGTTTAAAGTAAAAGAAGAAAGTGATAATAATCCTAGGGTTTTAAATACACTTTTGCATTATCTAAATGAAATTAGCCCACTTTATCATTGATGCATATCGTAAGATAAGGTAAGTGATAAAATGTTCATCTTAAGATGTATTGTTAATATTCTCATCTAGATCGATCCATCAAGCTCAAGTCATCATCACGATAACCGCTTGCAGATAATCAGCGAGTCAAAATTGTGAGGTTATTGCACTTAAATTGACGTAGATGATAATGGATTTCCTAATGCACTCTTATATTCAATCTTTTTACATGCTTTTTACTAGCTTCACTTGAATGTTTGCTTGTCCGTTTCTAACTCAAAATTTTTTTAACCTTACCTTACATTAATTTGTGCAGGCAAAGTATTTTTTTAATTTAGATTTAATTTTACATTTAGATTTAGTTACCTGGGTAACGTATCATTACGATATTATTTAAAAATCTGTATATTATTTAAAAAAAGAATATCAAACTAAAAAGTTAAAAATAATTTTAAAATTTAATTTATGATAATAGTATATAAACAATACTAGTGAAATGAGAAAAAAGCGTGAGGCGCATAATATACAACAAATATGGCACAAAGCGCCTCACGTTTTTTTCTCTGCAATCTGCAATCTCGCCTGATGGTAAACAATGATGCAATCGTTGGTGGTAAGCGTGTTAGTTTATTAAGAGCCTATTCACTCAAAAAAGAAATGAGTGAATAGGAAAGAAGGCTTTAGCAACATTATTAACTAAACATTGCTATATTTAAAAGAAGAACTTTGAAGTAGAATGAAAGCTGAATAGAACTGCAGCGCGATTCTGTAACCATCACATCATGAAAACTGAGGTGTCGTGAGCGTGGATAAAGCTGTCTGTACAACTAATGCTAAGGGATTGCACTATCATAATTGCAATATCATAAAGAAAAAATAAAAAAAACATGACGTGTAAAAGTGATCGGTGATCCTACTTGCTTAATAAACGATTTCATTTCATTTCATTTATCGACAGCTCCCTCTAAGCCCACTTCACCCGACTTTTCTCTGTCATATTTATACAGAATCTATCGGCTGTATACATTTTTTTTTTTGGTGGAGTGGGTATTCCTCATGGACGCCCAGACTGCCTCACTAATGAACCAGTCTGGATAGTGCTGGACTCTTACCGGCTAAAACCCACTCCTGCCCTTGCTCAGTGTCCTTCTGACATGATCAGAGCCCGTGTTAGACGTGTTCTATTTGAGGTCGCAATTTTGTAAATTTTTTAATTCCGACAATTGTTATAGGTACAAAATTTGGAGAATCTGTAGTAGCAGTCGACACAATTTAACTAACTGCGTGTTCATTTATATTTATGACATCAATCTATTTAGACATCTAGCATCGATCCTAATTAGTCTTCCAAAAATTCTACCTGAAACATATCCTAAACTACCTACACCTGCATCTTCTTTCCTTTTTTCTCATTATAATTAATTTCTTATTTTATTATTGTCATTTTATTACTTTTAGTAATGGCTATTATAATATATTTACAATATATCAACAGTCATCGTTTTCTAATCCTATTTATTGAAATTTATAACTTTTCTATATTTATTTCCTACTATTTTCGTGCTTGGATGTGTCTGTTTCGTTCGAGACACAGCTACTGTTTTTATCCTTAAGTATATTGGCTTCAGCGAATTCTCCAAACCACAACGGGATGGCAGTTTTGGCACGCTGGGAAGAGATTATTTTGGAGACCGATTTTAATTGAGCCAATTTGGCGCAATATTGACTCCAATGTTTTTTTTATTTTAAATACACCGTTGTGGTTTTTAAAATTTAATAATGTTGGCAGCACCTCAGCAGTATGCTACCGAAAGGCGCGCTAATGCATCTCATTTAATGCGGATTGGACACACACTGTCGAAGGCGCTGTGGTCGACTCTGTTCAGCTTTGCTGCCAGGCAGTTGTCACACCTAGGAACCTCCGATGCCAGTCGCGACGGGCAGTCCACCTGCATGTGGGGTTCTCCACAGTGGACACAGAGGTCGACGGGCCTCATGCACAGCTTCCAGCTGTGTCCGAAGCACAGACAGCGAGTGCACTGTACCAGCGGTGACTGATCCAGCACTCGCACTCGCTGCAGGTCAGCGTGCATGCGACCCGCCAACGTCAGCTTCTGCCACACAGGAGGGGACCCCTGCAGGATCACGTGGCACATATAAGGGTTTTTCGTCTTGCGACGGTACCTTACTCCAACCTCAGATCCCCTGCAGGTATGTCCCCGATCAGATGGGTATTTTGCCGCTTCAGGGCCTGCAGCAGCTCCGCATCTGTGTGGCAGGAGAGGACGTCTCTTTTTTGGTGGTGTTTTAGACAGTCCAGGTTCCCGCCGTGACTCCAGTTTGCTTGAAGTTTCTGTTGTGGTATCGCGTTTTGTGATAGACTAGGGCTTGGCTTGGGGCACAAATTTCCCGGCCTCCCATTCGCCGATACTTCGCCTCACACTATTAAGCGTGGGTCCCGTCTTCTCGATCGAGCACGGTTAATTTCTGGAGCCCGGCGAACTTTCGTCTTGCTTGGCCGGGGTGCGGAACATATCTGTGGTATAATTGTAAATGTGGTGTTCCTCAAAAGTCAGAGGATACTGAGAGTACTCCTGTATCCCTGTAATTAGAGGAATAAAAACTGAAATTAATACAAACAATTTTTTCAAGTCCTAAAAGAGCTAGCCGCACGAACGAGGTGTCCAGAGACGCGCCTCCGGTCGGGCCAGCTAACTATGAAGGTTTTGGAATTTACGCTGTACATAAAACTGAAACCATACTGAAAAAACCTGAAATTTAACCGAAATGTGCGGAAGGTTTTTAACCTTGAAAAACAACTACCAAACGGGACTCCAGCATGCAGCAGCAGGTAGGTAGGTACAATTTACAATAACTCGAGAGTTAGGTTTAGATTAGGTTAGGTTAGGTATAAGTGTGTGTTTTTATATGGAGTTTTGCTAAGTAGCTATATTTCCGCGAAAATGTCAATTATCCCTAGGGGGAACGTTAGAGGGTGGTAAAAAACGATCAAAATAGCTGAAAACAGCGTCAAATGCGTCACCGGGATGCAAAGTTATAACCGCTAACATTTAGTCGGTTAACTAAGTCACGTGGGTCTTTTGTTTACCTTTAGTTAACTCATAAACTCATAGGGATAGATAGAAGATATATGCATATATACATATACAACGTTATTTTTTTATACGAAACCTGAATATAGTTTGTTCAGAATAAGCAACTGAATCGATTCCAATCATTTTTACACCATGTTATATTTTTGCCCAAATACATTTAGAAATTGTTGCACTGTGGTTACCGAGCGCACAACTCAGCTGACGTTAGATCATAGTACTAGGCGCGTGAGACAGAGCCCCGGCGGGCGAGCGGTGCGTTGACCATATTTTTGTTGGAACAACCAGGTAAGATAACAAGCTCTTAACTTTGTGGTTTTTCATGATATCTTTTTGAAATTTACACATAGAATCTTTACTTAAATATACTGGAACGTGTTTCAGGTTACGCATATACTAAAAATAACGTTGTTTATTAGGTATATACCTATCCATAGGTACAGACGACAGCACATCAAGTTACTACAATCTGTCAGATTTCCTTATTAGATTTTCAACTTTATCTCTAAAGCATTAAGGCTCAAGGTTGATTGGGAATATCTGAGAGTTTGGGGTAGCTTGACCTGATGTCGTCCGTACATAACCGGCCTATAATGTTCCAGCCGCTGCAGCTACACAAGCCTTCACTCGGTGAGAAGCAGAGATATAATATTATTTATTATATGTATGCAACGTTCCTATTAATTACAGATATATAATCCTTACTCATTTGGGTTTTTTTTTTCATAAATGTTTTTCACCTCGTTTTCTCCGAGGAATATGCCAAAATTAGAACTCGCGCCATCACATATCTGCTCAATAGCTCATTAAGGCAACCACTTACATTAAATATGGTAATAAAAAAAGTATTTTTATGTTATTTTCATTAAGTTATTCAGTTCGCATATGGGGGACGTGCGCGCGCGCCGCTCTCGGGTTCCGTACGTGTCAGCGCCCGACACCCGCGCCCGCGCTACACAGGAACTCTGACTGCCCCCTAATTGCATCAATTAAAATGACCACTTCGAAGATATTAAATCCTACAGCTTCTGAATATCTTATAACCCATTCGCGGTTACTTCAATTAGATATAATGCCGCCTTTATTATTATTCCATTTAAATCCACAAGCGGTGGCCAACTTTGTCGGGTTTGATTCTGATGTTATGTTGTATGCTGTTTTGATTATTTGTGTAAGTATTTTTAATGATAAATCCGGACTGCCATTATGGGAAACATCACCAGTCACCAAATAATATATGTATTTAAAAATACAACATGAGTCGCTAAAAACATTCAAGGTTAGGTAAGCTAAATCCATTTGGAACTTTCTCGCTCTAAGAAAATTAAGTAGGTATAAAAAGTAAATAGCTAGGTACAAAATTAAAAATCCAAAATCAAAGTCATTAATTCAAATTAAGTTGAGGATCAGCACTTTTTGAACGTCTAAATTACAGAAGACAGTCCTCCAAAACCTCTTCCTTACACTTCCTAGTGCTTTCTCTGAAAAGAAGAAGTGGCGCAAGAAACTTCCCAGCTGCTCAACTTTAAAATATTCAAATCCATACTAGATATGTAAAATAATTAACATTACAAGACACAGAGATTTAAATTACATTATTTGCCATATATCAGCTACCAAACAAAACCCATAAAAACTTACTACCTCAATAAAAGCCTCCAGACATAAAGGCCGTGACGGCTTAGTATATTTATGCATGCCTGAGTTCTATTCACATAGCTGTCACTTGAAGTCATAAATGATAAAGGACCATCGAATTGAAATAAATAAACAAGTTGATACTAATAACAACAATAAAACCATGATCTACAAGAGAAACAAGCATCCACAAGCAACAGCAGTCGACGATCATGACGCTAAAATCAGTCATTACCCCCTCGCCATATTTGAGCGGAAGAGGCAACCCGACCCCAGAAGCTACCGCAAAACAATAAGAGATAGGGGAGCATGACGAATTTGTTGCCAGTTGTTCAGGCAAGGATAATATGTATGATCAATCGTCGAGGCTCGAGTTAACCACTTATGACAATAATAGATTAAAATTAAACGCAATTGACTAATATAGTCAAATAAAATAAACAATTATAATATCACCTCATATAAGCTGTCAGTAAGCTAATCCTGGAGAAAGAACATAAATATTATCTTGAGTTAATCAGGGCGATCTTATCATTTAAATAGTCGATGTTGGAATAGTGTGCCTTCAAACAGAGGTTGAATTTTTCATTGAAACGCATTAAAATACAAAGAAGATCTTCTCGTATCTTGTTATAAATACATGATTATACTAGGCCTATCAAATGAGTTATGAACCTTATGAAACTGGTTATACCTACAGGGCTTATTTCAGGTGCTAACATTATGAATATCCCTGTTTTTAGTATACAAGTTATTTTACGCCTAGTATATAAAATGTTGTTCTATTACTATCAAACATAGAAAGTATTTCCAAACGTATTGCCAGCGCATCCAAGACTACACAATACCTTTCTTGGTAACTAACAATACATTACTCATTAGGTATCATTACACACTCATTATAGGTTTGTAGATATGTGAGCCACAGAGGCGAATCATCCTTAAGCAGGCTAAAAACCTTTAAATGGGTCAACGTCTACTATAGCCTTTAGCTAATATCATATGTGGTTTACCTGTACCTAACTCTAGTGATCTTATAAGGACATTTCTAACTCTAAAGTTTTCTGAAACCAAACCATATTTTGTCGGAGAAGTTGTAAAAAAATCTTTCAAAGTATATGCTAGTTAAAATTCAGAACACTTTGTAATAACTAGTTAACCCTAACAACCAACAAAGATGTGGAAATTTTGAGACGCAAGAATATTTTATTTATTTATACATCCATTTCAGGCATTACATCCCATACAACACAAACAATGCAATATTAAAATAAATCAGAAATACAAATAATAACAAACAACATATACAAATATCTTATGCAAATTTTGAAATGTCAAAAATAAGTTCGTCAAATAAGTTCGTCAAACCAAACAAATTGTTGCTAAACTTGCTTGTCTTCAACTGAAACATTAAATATTGCATTATTTATACCTAAAGTCGTAATTAATTGTGAGTTAAATCCACTCGAAGTGTTTCTATAATCAAACATTGCCAGAAGTGCCTATACAGACGCCATTTAAGAGGTTTTGTCTCATTCTGCAGCCGCTGCGTGGGCGTCCCCTCAGCTCATTCAGTTCATGTGGTCTGTTTTCTTAATGACGAAACCTTCAAGGCGCCGGAGGGTTTTTATGCACACTATGTCTGTCGCCTGGCTATTAAAACATATCCAAGGTCCCGATAATATAGGTTAGCGATTCTTCGGCTAGCTTAAAAATTTTATCACTGTCGAAGAATTGAAGAAAGTAATTCCTGAAGCCGCAGTATAGTAAGCTGTACTGCGGTATTACTTCCTGAATCCATAACAGCAGTATCTGAGCAGTATTTTGAGCTCCGCAGAAGCTCTGTTTTGACTACTCAATACTTAGAATGAACTAATACCTGCACCAGTTGCACGATTACCTCCGTAAGAAAGCAAACTGAGTCATTGCAATCTGAAAACTATAAGCACTTCCTCGAATTTTGTTAAATTACAATCGCTTTAAAAGCACATGGCTGAATGGATGTTTTGTTAAATGAGAATTGTTTGTTAAAGATGTTACTCTTTCACACAAGAAACTATATAAAACTATATAAAATGGCTTAAATAAATTTCTGTGCAAAATTATGATGCGTAACTATATATAAACAATATGCATTCAGATGGTTTATAACCAGAATTATTATAGGATTATTTTTCTCCCGCGGGGCGCAGTTACTGGAGTAATAATTTATGCAACAAAAGATACATAACATAGTTACGCATCATAATCTTCCACAGTATTTTATTTAAGCCATTGTGCGTGTAATATTTGGCAACCAGAACTACTCGCCCACTGGCTCTGAACAAAACTTTCAGTCAAGTATTTTACAAGCAATAAGAACAACATAAAAGAAAATGGGTCGCACACTCCGTTCTCAAGCAAAGCTTGGGGTAGCCTTAACAAAAGTGGGTTATGGGATTTTTAAAGAGGCTGCATAGCAAAATTTATCCAGAAAGTTTTCGACGTTTTGCATTAGGACCGTTGGGTCAGTAGCTTGGCAACCCTAGAGCGGCGGCGGCGAGTTAAGACGGAAAGATCTGCAGCATGAGAAATTATTTTTTTATAACTAATACGAGTGTTGAATGCCAATGAGTTTCTTGAGATGTATCTCGTATTATATGACTTTTTACTACAGTAAATATAAACTGTATGGGTAGAAGCGGTAACCTAATGGCAGCGTGTATACCGAAGACGCCAAACTATGCAAGACTCATTAGTAAGTACTGAAGTTTCTACGTGTTCATATTTATGTTGTTGAACTTATATCCAAGACATGCATATTATTATTTTTTTTAATAATTATAAACTAGTGCTTGACTGCAATCCCGCCTGATGGTAAGCAGTGATGCAATCGTTGGTGGTAAAGCGCACTAGTTTATTAAGCCTATTCACTTAAAAAACTTAGGAATAGGAAGGATGACGGCAGTTGAGCGAGGTGATGCAATGTTAAACCTAAGACCAACACGAAAACTGCGCCAGAGGGAGATTGATCTGGAGACTCCACGACCAAACTCCCGACCACAACAACAATTGGTGCATCGTGCCCGGCACACATCGCAACACAACTGCTCAGAAACGTCCTCCGTACGGCTTCACCAGACATCATGCCGGAACACGACGAATCGCTTGACGGCAAGACCTTGCCTGGTGGGTGGTAACTTCCTTAATATTTTTAGATTTTATTGGAATTTTCAGGAAATCAAAAGGTACTCCATTTTCACAAACAACAACTAACAAACACTTTTATATGCAAAAAAGAAACTTGGTATTCAAGTAAGAGTAGAAAGGAAGAAATAAAAGTTGCTCAATTGATAATAAATTAACTAAAATTATGACAGAGTATGATATGTTGCTAACATACACAATGGGGCTCAGAAAGTTCAGTAGTAAGCTGAACGTAATTATTCACGAGGGGAAATAAATTAAAAAGCAAAAAGTACGGAGCTGGCTGGATGCCCGCTCAGTCACGGAAATTGTTTCCAAGCTTTCGGAGCCTCTTTTTCTACTCGAATGCACAATAAAAGAATGTTTTAGTAACATATCGACGTTCTTGTCAGATTTTCTGTTTACTCACTTTATTATTCAAAGGGCATTTTCGCATATCTGCTTACTTCCGATTTTCTTTATGGACTTGGTCGCAGCATTTCTGATTGCTCAATACGTTACAAAAACCTTGAAATAGGGGAAAATTCGACGAATAATATATTCAAGAATGCAAGGTTTTTACACCACCTCTGTCACAAATTTTACAATCGTGTAATTGCGTATCACATTATATAACTCAGGGTTTCATTTTCACAGTTGAACAACATTTTTCAAACATATGAAGCAATGGATTGGCAATATCTTTCAAAATGATTCAGGTTGTGGTTGATAATGTTTTCCGCAGTTAGGTTGCTGCGTTCAATTTCCTTCAGAATGATTCAGATTGTGGTCGATAATGTGTTCCGTAATTAGGTTGCTGCGTTCAATTTCCTTCAGAATGATTCAGATTTTGGTTGATAATATGTTCCGTAATTAGGTTGCTGCGTTCAATATCCTTCAGAATGATTCAGATTGTGGTTGATAATGTTTTCCGTAATTAGGTTGCTGCATTCAATATCCTTCAGAATGATTCAGATTGTGGTTGATAATGTGTTCCGTAATTAGGTTGCTGCATTCAATTTCCTTCAGAATGATTCAGATTGTGGTTGATTATGTGTTCCGTAATTAGGTTGCTGCATTCAATTTCCTTCAGAATGATTCAGATTTTGGTTGATAATGTGTTCCGTAATTAGGTTGCTGCATTCAATTTCCTTCAGAATGATTCAAATTTTGGTTGATAATGTATTCCGTAATTAGGCTGCTGCGTTCAGTTTCCTTCAGAATGATTCAGATTGTGGTTGATAATGTATTCCGTAATTAGTTTGCTGCATTCAATATCCTTCAGAAAGATTCAGATTGCGGTAGATAATGTGTTCCGTAATTAGGTTGCTGCATTCAATTTCCTTCAGAATGATTCAAATTGTGGTTGATACGTGTTCCGTAATTAGGTTGTTGCGTTCAATATCCTTCAGACTGATTCAGATTGTGGTTGATAATGTGTGCCGTAATTACGTTGCTGCGTTCAATCTACTGCAGTTATCACAATTTTTTGGAAAAATTCAACAATGGTTCCACTCCGTAGAATTCTGCTGCGCCATTGGGGACCCTGCTCATTGTTTCTGACGTCATCATTATTTTAATGCATCAGGCGAGTGGAAAGTATTTGCCACTCATTTAATCAACGCACCGATGTGAAGGGCTCATTGGCTGTTAACCTCCGCCCTCTGTCAGTCAACACTTAATTGAAGAGAAGCCTTGATACGTTTCAATTGTCTGAGATCGTATTACTTGCCGTTATAAATACATGGTTAGGACGATAATGTTCCTCTGAGGTTGAAATAATAGCGTGTCATCGACATCGATTGATTCGACAGTGTTGAGATATTTGTGCAATTAATTCAGCGATGAGACGGGTTCAAAGTCGGTAAGATATTGCTGACGCCAATTAATACGTCTAGACATGAAAAGTAGTGCTGTTGGAATAGTTTTACATCACGTGACTTTCGATGACAATTGACTCGTAGATGTCTGCATATTCATCATCAACATTTTTATCATCCCACAATTGGGCACAGGTCTTCTCTCATACAGGGAAGGATTGAGCGTAATCAGCACGCTTGCTCAATATGAGTATTATTATGGCGATTTCAGACTTAAAGTCCAAGTTTCCTCAAGATATTTTCCTTCAGCTTATAACCAGTCATTGATGTCTAACATATACATAGAAAGTACATGTATGTACCTAACTTAGAAAAGTTACATCGGTACTTGCCTGACCTAGAATCGAACCCACGCACACATACTAGAAAGGCTGGTGTTTTAACCACTAGGCCACCACGACTACCTGCATATTGGAAGCAACCTAAAGCTGTATAAGTACTTACAATCATTGCCAAAGACTAAAGAATCTATTAAGCATAGTTAGCCTACTGCACTACTGGGGATACTCGATGAGAGGAATGAGGCCTAGTGCGGGTAGCTAGATGTCACATGCCCTCAGAACGTTCACGATAATTTAGAACGTTTTCTCACGATGTGTTACTTCACCGTTTTGAGAGCAGTGGTAATGAAATAATGAACGTATAGCTTCGGTTTAGACTAGAAATCTACGAAATACAACTCGTAAATCAAAGCCTTTAATTACTGGGCTACAACTGCTTTAGGAATCTTTTTAACTAACAATAATAAGCCTCTTGTGGGATAAAGAATAAGTCGCCTTCTCTCAAGAATAAGTCGTATCATGCTTACTTAATTGCTATGAAATAAATGCAAGTACTGACACAGACAACTTAAAGTAATTTGGTAGCTGTGAATTTATGACACACAGTAGGTAAACTCAATGTCCTTATTCTAAAATGTAAAACACCTACTAAAATTGACATTCCACAAGTTTATGCGATCGTAAGATAAATCAGACATAATTATTAAGCTAAAAGCAGTAGGTAGGAACGCTGTTGACAGGAGTGTCACAGTTTGATGTATTTAGCATATAAATGGCGGGTTTTGATACCATAGAGCTATCATAATGTCATCATAAACATACAATTTTAGAATCGAAACTCACAATATCTTGGATCTTTTAAATTGTGTTGGGAAAACAGACCATCATCTGTAAAATATGGAATATTAACAATAATGAAATGAGATCCTGTACTATTTTTGATTTATTGCGAGAACTTTTAAGAAGCTATTTATATTTTAAAATAAAACTGAACTGATTTCAGCTTTTGCCCAGTTTTTACTCTTCTCTTTGTCATTTCTCTCTCTTTTTCATTTCTGACCTTAAATTAAAATAAGTACTTTGTTCGACTAGGCACATACCGATTGTTTTATAAGCGCTACTAAAAACATTGTAAATGAATACCTTTTCCTAAGATACAGCAGACTTTTTTAACTAGTTTAGGAAGAGTTCTATGACCCCTGTTATTTTGTAGGTACTGGTTTTACTTAATAACATTTTAGTTTTTAAGACAACTCTGTATGTGATGTACAAACTACTTATAAATGAATTGTAGTTTTATCTTATTATTTATGCATACCCGTTATCTGAGTTAAGCTTGCAAAATACACACCTACGCATAGTTAATTATATAATTATTATTACTATTTTATTTAAACAGCCAAACCCAGAACAACTACTTAATTTTAGGCCATACAAATATTTGCTCCGTGCGGGGATCGAACCCGCGAAACGCGGCGCAGCAGTCGATCGCTCAGCCACTGCACCAATCGTGTCGTCAGAATTAATTATACATATTTGATAACTTCTTAGAATTACCAGTTTATCCTGTTTTCGGATCACAATTAGCCATTAAATGTAATCATATGATTTGAAATTAAATTATTTGCAGTAAATTGATCTAATCTGGTCTAAATCGAATAAAATTATGTTTAAATCAGTAAACTACCTACTTTAAACCAAGAACTGTTACACGTCAACTAGGCGTCAACTATATAATATTATGGACATAAAATTTATACCTAGTATTCATAGTGATTTAATGTTGCTATGCCTACCATTATTCCTTCGAAAAACCTCTTATGTGCAATCTCTGCCCAAATTGCACACAATGTCCATTAATAATATAATTAAAAAAAAAATACTTTTACAGACTAGACGTTCACATAATTATGGCAGTTGATATTTATACAATATGTAAAGAAAACCCTGTCCTACCCGTGAAGGTATTGTTAGGTTAGGTATCAATAACTGATTCTACTAATGGATAAAAAGCCGGGCTAAATTTAAAAAAAATCCCCCTAAAAAAATAAATATTATTTCGCAAAAAGAACTTAATAAATGTGCGTTAAGCACCCTTCCGCGGGCGGCGGGCGGCAGGGCACGCGGCACGCGCATCGCTATTCGCTCATAATAATACTGGTGTTGTCACTTTTTTTTAAATTACCAAATTTCGGGGAAGTTGGAATAAATTCGAGGGAAAAAAACATTATTTCAAAATTCATTTGTATTGGTACTATGATGATTACGTAAAATTTTATATTATATTTGGTCATGTGTTTACCTAACCTTTATTATCCTTATGGGTCGGACAGGGTTTTCTTAACATACTGTATAAGTAGCGCATTGAATACCTACCTAGTTGATCTGTCTAAATTGAAGTCAGTGTAATTGTGTTTTACGCGAAACATGTACAGGGTGTATCTGACATCGTAACGCAAACTTCGCGAAAAGGTTACACAGCATGCCACTAATAAAATTATGATAGTCATTTATATCGTTAATGAGCGGTTACAGAAATCACAGTGTTTAAAAAAATGTGTCGGCTCGGCCTTTGAACGTTGCAAGCGTGCCGCCGTGCGCGTTTGTGTGTATGACGTTGACCCCTGATGTGAACTCTATTAAATCGGCTGATATGATAGTATTTCGAGTTTTGTTCACATTGCGCTTTTTTGTGTAATTAGCGAATTAATTAATTTTTCCTTTAAAATCTTATTGGGTTATAAAAGTATAGCAATTATGAACGATTTAAAGTGAAAAAAAAAATTATTTATTTTTTTTAATCAGGAAATATCCGACGAAATATTCCACCACTGGGGGATTCAGAATCGTGTACTGGATGCATGGTACTCGTTTGTGCGTCGATGTCAGAGAGACCCTTTATATTTCCAACCTCCATATTGTGCTAAACACCATAATGCTCAATATGAATCTATAATTAAATAGATAATAACTACATAATTGATGTAAAATCACCGTCTTATCCTTCATGTCACTCGTTTTATTATTTTCACATCCCGTCGTTAACACTATTAAAAGACCTCGGTTTATATTTAAACAGGTAAGAGGGAAGAAAATAAGAATATGGCGGAACAAAAGTACATTTTGATTCTAATGTAAATAATAAGGAACTGACCTATAAAACTGTACCTATACATCAATAATATACTTACAAGAAGTTGTGAAAATAATAATAATTGTAATCTAAGCCAATAATTAATACAATGAGTACAGTTTTTTTTTTTTAATATGGGTCTCAATAATGATATGAATAAATCCTAATGCCCTTACAGGGCCCATATTTTTACGAACATCTTCATTACAATATGGAATGCAATAAATGCATTGAATTGAACAAAATAGATTAAAACGTGTAAATAATGCGCAGTCTATGTAATCATTACATACTCGTAGAGGTAAAAATCTCAGTCATCCAGCATGTTTTCTCGTTAGTAAACAGTGGCGCCAATTGGGATGTATCCAAGGTATGAAAATCAAAAAAAAAAATTGTCCGTCTTATAGATAATAAAACAAATTAAGACTCGTATTTTCTATTTTGAAGAAATTACCAAAAACTACTGAGATATAGCATATTAAAGTTACGGAATGGGGGCTAATTACGTCACGCCGTGGTATATTTCGTACCACGGCATTTCAAATCAATACATCTTCCTAAGTATTTGAATGAAAGAAAAAATAAAAAACACGTGTCCAATATTTTTTATAAATCTATTTGATGGATATTAAATTATTTTTTAGGATACAACCCAATTCTGTTGTTCACAAACTTATTTTAAGATAAGTGCATCTTTTTCTTCCCATTTCGTTAATAAAAGGACAGAAGTTAAAATGTCAGTTTAGACATGTCAAATTAGTGCGCTCCTAACGTAAACTGGCGTATTTTTAGTCGCCATGTTTATAATCGTGTCTAAACTGTCTATGGAGTATCTTAATTTGACAGGATTAAATTAAAATGTTATCTTCTATCCTTTTCTTAACGAAATGGAAAGAAAAAGAAGCACATAACTTAAAATTAGTTTAGTTTGTGAACAACAGAATCAACGCCAGTATTTTAGTTATTCAAAGTTCCACAAAATCACTTACAACAACCACAAAAACCATTATCCTTGACTGACTCTTAAAAATGATGCCTACTACACAATGTAACTGCGCAAGTCTGAACTACTAACACCAGTTTCTTGTATAGCATATCGATAAAGTAGCCACCCGAGCTAAACTGATTAACTGACTCCAAAACCGACTTACCTTCACCTAAACGTAGACAAAACAAAATAAAAAGTGGTAGTGACCATTGTTTATAGCGGTGTAGACACAGCTAATTAGTAAAACAAATGAAAGCAAATGTTTGCTTGGTGCGAATGTAGTGACGTCATGACGACTGCTACAAGGGTATAGTGACGACAACGAGCGATTAAGTTAAACAAATTGACGCACGCCCGTGAATAGACTTACTAACCCTCTAATGATATCGCCCACGCCTTCATTATGTAGCGGGAACATTATCGTTTAATCGAGTCTCCATCAGTCAGCGAACATCGATGTCGTCAATTGGATTGTATTCAAGTACCTACCTCATAATAACCAAATAGATAAGAAGTTTTGCGAAAATAAACTGTTGTATCGTAAACGTTAACAAAGTATGGCTTTTATTACAGTCAGTCTTATACCTATGTGTTGGTTTGCTATTTATCAGTTCCTGTTATTCCTACTGCTGCTTGTCAATTTCCAGTGAGACGGCATTGAGGAAAATGCTTGAACATTGTTGAACTATCAACGAAAACTTTATCTAATGGCTTAGTTCAAAACACGTAACAAAAAAAACAACCTAGTTCCAAACAAAACACTACAAAATGAAATATAACTTTAATTTTGGTAGTCGGTGCCATTGGTTTCGCATTTTACCACCAAATATACAATAAGTAGGAAAAATACGTAGACATTATTAAAGCTAACACAAACACTAACCCAAGCAAAGTTCAAAATTAATCTACAACTATACTCTACCGATTCGACTACAACTATACTCGATCGATTTTAGAACCCTCTTCAACCGTTCAGTTCTTATTAATCGATTCAAAATAAGTCATTGTTTACATTTTGCCCTAATTCGAAAGAAACGGAGAGATCACAGTCAAGCACTTGTTAATATAACAATTAACAAAAACAAAAAAAAGAATAATAGGATTATCACGTATATTTAGAAAGTGACCAAAGCCCTTCACGCGCGTATTTTCGCTTACCCATTTCCCAATATTGCTCTCCAATCGTAAATTAATATTCATATCGGAGACAATTTCTATTTTACGACACAATTTTCGTCGTTCAGCAAACAATGGATTAAGAGTGTTTTATTATCTTTAGGTACTGACGTAATCCTAACATTTACTGAGCATAAGCCGCAGTACCGGCCCACATGAGATTGTAGTTACGTTTGTAGACTCAGCCGCGACTCGAGTCGTGACGCTACCACGCATGATAAAGAGGTCAAAGTTCAGCAGAAGTATCACTGTGACTTTTTCCGACAACTCTCATACAGCCGATAAGACGCCATTCAAGAATGTCTCGTTTCCTGTGATCTAGATCAGTTTCGCAAAAGGCCAACGTCCAACTCTCAAACATTTGACACACCACTTTACAATCACGCACTGTGGGTGTCCCATCATTAATGCAAATTATAACCATTATCTAGATACATCCGGCAAATTGCCAAAGACTGTCGAACAAACTACTGTTTATCGAGACCTTTGCCACTACTCCGGTCTATACTTCAAAACACGAGGGCGAAAGTAGGGCCAATATTATTGTGTTATTTATGACATCGCATAAATACATAATATAATATATCAAACTCAGATACAGTAGCTGGTTGTGATCAATTTATGATGTTGTAAATAAGCCTGTCAAATATAAACGAAGCTGCTCTATACTCATAGAGCAGCTTCGTTTATATTTAATTATTAAAGGCTAACTAATTAAGATTTCTAAACATTAAGCTGGGTGAGTACTCACTCACCCAGCTTAATGTTTAGAAATCTTAATTAGTTAGCCTTTAATAATTATGCATCTGGAAAGTTTATGCAAATAATAACTCGTGAAACCGTTCTGTTTTGTTTTGACTACTTGAACTAAGTTAAAGAAGCTGCCAGTAGTTATAAATCATTTTGCATAATAAAGGTCAAGTGTGTATATAGGCTGTAACTCCGTTTGAGTTTCGTGATAGTGGACCGTTTTGATGGCGTTAAAATCTTAAGTGTGCACGTTGAAAAACGACTTGACAGAGACAGTAAGGTCAAAAACCTTCATAAAATATCCTATTGTATGAATTTATTACTAAAACTGATAATGCACGAGAAGACAAACGATGCGTTTTGATGAGAACCACGAATCGATTTACCGTCATATAGTGCATTGCCCCCAGTGCAAGTCGATGCTCCACATGTGAAGCAGATAATTATTTTATTAATGCATTTCATTGTCATCTGACGATAAAGTCATCTTGTTGCAGATGGTTACAACAGTTTATCACACAGGTGACTTTGAGATACATCTTGCACTCAAGAACCTATCGAATATTCATTGCTATATTTTATTCAAATGTGGCATTGTCAATATCATGTTATTGAAATCGAATGGTGATTTCAATTTTAATACGCACCGTCTCTCGCATTAAAACTGCCTGTTTAAAGTCACCAAACAAAACCGAGTGATAAATCTCACTTGCATTCCTACATAAATATTACAACACAAAAAAAAACTGTATAAATATTTAATTCTTTAACAAGTAATATGCTGTCAAAGATGAATGAGTCAAACATTCAGTTTTTCTTTGGCATTGCTGCAACCGTTATGCACACAAAACGACCCAGATAAGCGTTATTGATTTCGAGTAACAAAAGTTTCTTTCTGTTCCCTTTGCGGCACGGCGCTAAGTGGCAACCCACAGAGCACTACCAGGGATGGCACATTCCCCAGATAAGATAGCGCGGCTTCCCGAAGCTCCCCCGCGCCGCATTGCAATCCGCTCAGTCATCTAGTCGTGTGCACCGTTTGCCACGCCGGTGGTTGCATCCTGCCATACTGCTTAAACGACTACTTAACAATAGGACATAATAAGTTTTATATCTGGCAACATGTGAGCCTTTTCAGAACTCATTACTCTAGCGAACAAGACATTGGACAAGGCCCAAAGGTCAGCCTTGAGATTAATTATGAATATTATATACCTTCCTCGGAGTTTTGGCAGGAAAGTCAAGCTGAGTGTCAAGCTCGTTTTTCATTGGACTTTTAAAATTATTTATAGTATTGTTTACTAAATAAAAGTGAGTGATTTATATAGTAAAAAGTGCATTTAGTAAATAGTTCATAAAGAACAGTGAAATATCGTAGCATAGTGGCCACATCATGACTTTATCCCAAAGCTCACTCGTAAGACGGGTATGAGAATGAGCACTTGATGTTCAGTCGTCACTTTATGGATGCGTATAATTAGATACTAATACCGTATTAGCGACATAGCAACGGGAACAAAAGCCAGACGCAACAGATCTAAACTCAACTTTGCGCGGGCGCGTTTTTCCCGCTGCGATTTTTTTATTGCATTTTCAACTAACTGCTAAGCGCCGAGATTTAAAAATCCACCAAAAGTCCCCATTCAAACTAAACTAATTTGAAGTTCAGCTCATCTTTTTCTTACTATTTCATTAAAAGAAGGATAACAGATTAAATATCAGTTTAATCCTGTCAAATTAAGATATTCCTATTTATAAGATAAGCTGAATATAAAAAATAGTTATTAAAAATTTCGTTCTGCTGATATTGTGTATAAGTTTAATATATTCATATTAATTAATTGAACATCCATAGTTTTTATCACAGAAACACACATAAAAACGCACACATATGTTCACGCACACATTCACACACACACACACACACTCAAAGGTACATAAATACATAATTTTTAGTCCACCACTAGCTTAAAATATTATGTTGACGTACTGTGATTGTCCCGCAACTATTACTAATGATGTACAATGATTAGGTGAAGACGCTGGCACCCTAAACACAAGTTAAATCTTACATGGGGTGCCAGAGCTCGACAATAACTCTGTTTCCCTAGTTGCATAGTATTTTCATATTGGCAATAAAAATGTTTTTTTTTTTATTCCTCAGACAGTTCAGACGTGATTAAAAACATGACTAATTTGATAAGACTAACTAATATTTATTTTCTGAACTTTTCTTAATGAAATAGAAAGAATAATATACGCTAAACATAAATTTAGTTTAGTTTGTGAACAAAGGAATCAACACCAATGTGTTTTTTCGCGCCATACGCTCGCTATCGCTCTGTTGGATTTTCATTTTTTAGCAGGATAATAGGGTAGTTGACTAAAAAAAAAACTAATTAGTCCGTCAGTAGGATTTCCAAAAAATACTAGACACGTATTTTTTCTTTTTAACCGACTTCAAAAAGGAGGAGGTTACTCAATTCGACCGTATACTTATATGCTTTTTTATGTTTTTCGCGGATAACTTCGTCGTTTATAAACCAATTTTGATAATTTTTTTCTGTTGGAAAGAAGACATTTCCAAGGTAGTCCCATGATAAGGGTATCAGGGTTTGATGGTGGAAGACTAGAGAAACAAGGGTAGCTTTTAAAAATCGTAGGGGCAACCAGTGCGTTTGTAAGTTTTTTCATTAAGTATTTTAGCGTCAGCATCCAGTCTAAACGGATGCAGCTGAACAGTACTTTTCACAACTAAAAAAAACTAATATACAAAACCAAAGACACCGACTTCCGAAATTAGTTATTTTTCACTTTGTAGTGTTGTTTGGAAGTCGGTTGTTTTTTTTTTTTTTGTAAAAACAGTTTTTATTTCATATAAACAAAAAATTAAGACGACGTCACTGCTGCTACACTTTTTAGCGAGCAGTGACGTCACCAGCCACCACTCCTGATCTTTGATGCCTTTTATATTTGTCATTTTTTATTGATTTGATAAAACAAAATATATACGTATCCAATAATTTTCTATAATCTGAATGACGAACTAAATAGAATCATTTTTTTTTTACCCAGGAAACATCCCTATTGGGTATCACACTATCAGTAGAAATGGGTTTCATTTTGACAGTTCAACAACAATCATTGCGTTATTTACGTTGTTGAACAGACATATTTTCAGACACCTGGAGCAATGGATCAGCAATATGCTTCGAAATGAATGCAACGGATAGTAATAGTGTGTTCCACAATTGGGTTGTATCCTAAAAAATAATTTAATGTCCATCAGATAGATTTCTAAAAAATATTGAACACGTATTTTTTATTTTTTCTTTTATTCAAATACTTAGGAAGATATATTGATTTGAAATGTCGCATGACGTCATGCCGTCGTACAAAATATACCATGGCGTGACGTAATTAGCCCCCACTCCCTAACTTTAATACGCTCAGTAATTTTTGGTAATTTCGACAAAATAAAAAATACGGGTCTTAATTTTTTTTATTATCTGTAAGACGGACTAATTATTTTTTTTTGATTTTCATACCTTGGATACATCCCTATTAGGGTGCAGGTCAAAGCCGAAAGTTAAAAATTCAGTACGGATTAAAATCCCGCCATGATATTTTTACATCCTTGCGAACGTCGACTTAGAATCGAATTAACTAATTGGAAAGGTTTCGTCGCCAGTCAATTGCTGCTGTCGAGCTTATTCGTATTTATCACTGAGAATATACGGGCATGCAATTCAGCGTGCTAAATGCTCTCATTTACTGTGAAAGAAAATATAAATCATGGGGAATTTTTGAAGAGGTAATAAATATTTTTTATATGGTGTAAGTACATAATTGAGAGTGTTATTCTAATTGTAGGTTCTTATTATGCAGGGCTAAGTAACAATTGCGCGTAAAAAATCTATCCATACAATACAATGATAATAAATACAAATAAAGTGTCGTTTGTAATGTTAAAATCACAGCTTAAGTTAGGGTAGCATAGGTCACATTTTTTTCAATTTTGTTTGTCTATCTGCGTGTTTGTTCCGTTTAATCTCTAAAACCACTAGATCGATTTTGACCAGACACACAGGCAGATAGCTAATGTTATTAAGAGCAAATTATGCTAGTTTTATTTTAGAAAACGAAAGACAATCAAAAGGTATTAATGCCATGGGAGTTAAGTCACTGGCAACAACTAGTCCTACTATCGTTACCTGATATGTATTATAAATGTGAAAGTGAGTTTGTTTGTTCATTTGTGCGGCTTTTACGCCTAAACTAGGTACTGAACGGATTTGGATGAAAATTGGCACACAGATATTTCCCCGGATATTTCCACGGGATCGAAATTTACACGGGCAAAACCGCGGGGCGAAGCTAGTATTAAATAAAATCGTAGATTACATAGACTTTTAGAAAAAGAATAATTTAAAAGCACCGAAATTTTTTCAAAGCTGAAAACAACAAAACGCGAA
This sequence comes from Sesamia inferens, assembly GCA_037179545.1. Lineage (NCBI taxonomy): Eukaryota > Metazoa > Arthropoda > Insecta > Lepidoptera > Noctuidae > Sesamia > Sesamia inferens. Next base: position 21,051,285 of record CM073931.1, read on the forward strand.
TTATATTTACATTAGAGTTAATCACATTTTTTTTATTATCCTTTTAGTTCGATGGTTTTTCCATACGTATAATTTAAGTGGTTAGGCTGCGAGTGCCCGCGAATGGTCGTGTGAACGTCATCCAATTCCCATGGCTCGACGTTGAAACTCTAGCCATAGACTACTTTATTAAAAGTTACATAGACTTACGCCGTCGCCGATTGCAAAATGCATAAATTAAATTTTGTCTGAAAACTAATTATTATTTCCTTTTCATTCAACTGTCATAAAATTAAAGGGACAGATGTTTTGGACACGTAAACTATTGATACTGGACAGTAACAACAAAGTAAAAAAAAATACAATCCAATTAAAAACGTCAGCCTTCTTAGAAGTGTGTTAAGATAAATAAGTACTCGTTTGTACTTACTGAAAACAAACTTTTCTATGGGACAACAGCAGTGCGATTACCGTAACCATCTCACCGTAACAATTTAGGTGAAGAGAGGTTTGACAGCTTACTCTAAGCTCATTTCACCTATGTTTCTCTTCACCTAGAGCTTGTCATACGTATGGGGTTTTAAGAGAAATCTATAAAATGAGATAATATTCTTTATTAGACAATGGCTCCGATTCTATTGTTCACAAACTAAATTAAATTTAAGTTCAGTGTATCTTTTTCTTTCTATTTCATTAAGAAAAGGGCAGAAAATAAATATTAGTTTAGTCTTATCAAATTAGTCAGCGACAGGCGTAAATTGACGTACTTTTAGACGCCATGTTTTTAATCGCGTCTAAACTGTCTGAGGAATATCTTAATTTGGCAGGATTATTAATATAATATTTTTTATTTATATTCAAGGGACAGAATATAAAATGTCAGTTTAGACCTGTCAAATTAGTGCGCTCCTGACGTAAACTGGCGTATTTTTAGTTGTCATGTTTATAACCGCGTCTAAACTGTCTATGGAGTAAATAGAAAAGGAAATACTCAAGAAAAATAGAAAAGGATAAACTTACTCAAGTGCAGGTTGTATGGAGTACCTACCATGCCTTTGACTTTTCCGTTCAGAAATACGGAAAGAAGTGAAACAAAAAAAAATGTCTATGGAGTATCTTAATTTAACAGGATTAGACTAAAATATTATCTTTTATCCTTTTATTAACGAAATGGAAGGAAAAAAAATGCACTTAACTTAAAATTAGTTTAGTATGTAAGCAAGACAATCGGCGCCAATATGTTTCTTCTACCTATTCCATAATGGAATAAAATTAGTTTAGTATGTAAGCAAGACAATCGGCGCCAATATGTTTCTTCTACCTATTCCATAATGGAATAAAATTAGTTTAGTATGTAAGCAAGACAATCGGCGCCAATATGTTTCTTCTACTTATTCCATAATGGAATAAAATTAGTTTAGTATGTAAGCAAGACAATCGGCGCCAATATGTTTCTTCTACCTATTCCATAATGGAATAAAATTAGTTTAGTATGTAAGCAAGACAATCGGCGCCAATATGTTTCTTCTACCTATTCCATAATGGAATAAAATTAGTTTAGTATGTAAGCAAGACAATCGGCGCCAATATGTTTCTTCTACCTATTCCATAATGGAATAAAATTAGTTTAGTATGTAAGCAAGACAATCGGCGCCAATATGTTTCTTCTACCTATTCCATAATGGAATAAAATTAGTTTAGTATGTAAGCAAGACAATCGGCGCCAATATGTTTCTTCTACCTATTCCATAATGGAATAAAGAAGTGATGTTTTGTTGTAATACGTTCCATCAATCAATTACGGTGTATGTTTCACCACTGAAATTACTTATTTTTCTTTGCTAACATACACCACTCCACTGCCGAGTAAAGATCGAATCCACCCACTACCCGTCCAGGGGCCCTAGTCAGCTATTTTTATAAATTTATCATTCCATTGTCATTCCATGCTAATTGTGCTAAAAAGTTCGTAATCTGCTAAATTCATAATGATCGAACAATTATCGATCAGTTGACTAGTAATGGAATTGTGATAGAATAACATTACCATATTGCCATTATTATAAAACTAGAACCCTAACTGCGTAACATTTTATTACTCTTAACTTAAATTATTTTGAATACATTTATTTATGATTATTACATTGATCCATATATTCGAACAATGTGTTTACTCAACAAAGTAACCAACGCAATGAATGTTGTTAAACTGTCAAAATAAAACCCATTGCTACTGATGCTGTATTAAGCAATTACCCTGCAGTTAGTGGAAATGATTTTCTAAAAACTACTTCTCAATTTAAACATTTATTAATATGCAATGAAGTGTCAGTGATTGACCACTGGAAAGTCATAATGACGCCATGTTGTTAGTAGATTACAAAAGTTGTTAATATCGATCTTATAAGATTACTGATCCACCATTTTGACACTATTGTAATACACAGATCTGAGGCCCTAGTCTGCTATCAGACGAGGTCCTCAGAACATCTCCCATCTCGCCATCGCGTTCAGGGCCTGCTTCGACGGCGCTGTATCATCTTTAAGCCTCCATTGTGTGATTCGCCATGGAGCATGAGGTGATCTGAAAATACTTCGTCCTTTTTTATTTATTTCCTATATCGATATATCTTTCGTTCAATAAGTATTAACCTAAATAAGGAATCCTTTATGATATCTTAACGTATGTAATGTACCTTTTAACAGCATTCTTTCCCACAGTAAAATAATGAATGTATATAGTACATACATATATGCACGATTTACTACTGCAATTAAAGTAAACCCTCGCAAAATAATTATAAGCACAACAGCCCCGTTTTATTGTCCGCAGTAAAATTGTTTGTTTTATGCTGACATCAATCAAAATTGTTATGGAGCTAAGATACGCGTAAACATGGACATAACGTGAACTTATAATAAATACTGATATGAAGCATATCCTTCTATGGTTGTTTCAATACAGCAAATTCAGTTTCCCAATTACAAAAAGCCTGTAAATTTAATATACTTATTTATTTAATTAAAGTTGACCGCCTCCGTGGCGTAGCGGTAGCCAACGCGGCCGCTGCACAAGAAAGTGCGGGTTCGACCCCGCGCAGTGCAAATATTTGTATGCATGAATATGAACATTTGTAATGGCCTGGTCGTGCTTCGGAAAGCACGTCAAGCCTTTGGTCCCGGTTGCCGTACGAACATCTAATGGCAGTCGTTACGGGTTGTTAGAGCCCTCAAAAGTTCAACAATAGGGAACTTGCACTTGATTATTTTTTTGGTGCAAAGCAAAGATCTGGGCTTTACTTAAATAATTTTAAAACTCAAATTTAGAAAAATGCTATATTTATTTTAATAACCGCGTGCAAAATATGATTTTTCAAATTTCGCTCCATAACGCCAAGTCACGTGACATGACGTCACTGCATCGATTTTGTTTTATCAAAGGTTATGGTTAGCAGATTATTAAAAGTCTGAATATTAAATTAATCTCATGTGATCTGTGATTAATCTTATAAAACATTAATACGGAACTCCCAAAATGGATTGCCCTTCGACGATTATTTTGTGTTTTTACTTTAAACAAACATCTAAAGTAACATAACCTCAATTCAACTCACCGCGCAAGTTTTTGCCCTTTCATCTCCACACCCGTATAGTTTTTATTTTCCATGAAGAAAAACCTCACCATATCCATGTCTACCTTCGGAAGATTTCTCGAATCTGCTTTAATAAAGCCTATATCCATATTTATTATTTTCGCTAACACCTAAATACAATCCAAAACAATCCGAAATCGATGTAGTGACGTCACTGCTCCCTGATTGGTGTTTCAAATTAAGTTCCATTTCACGTAATTTATACTTAAAATATTAAGTAAAAATAGCATTTTTTTCTTATAAACCTTCCAGTTTAGCAATATCATATCTTGTTGAATTTGAATATCAATATAATATCAAATTATAAGTTTAATGCATGTACCCCATTGGTCTATCTGCAATGCTTCGATATCGCCTTCGAATTGTGGAGTTCAGACGGAAGTCGCTTTATAGAAAATATCGAAATTTAGCCAAAATCAGTAGTTAGATTGGTAAAGCGGACCGCAGACTCCAAAGCTGAAAAAGATTCGGATGCAACTGGGATTAACGCTGAGATGATGATGATTTATTTAATTAAAATTCACCAACAGTTGGTACAGATATTTTACGCCTTACAAAATCACAAATTATTCTGTCTTCAATCTAACTAACTGCACAACCACTTACAGGCAAAACCACATGCTAAATGCTCTTTGTAATCTAATCAAGACTTATTATTTTATATACTTATATTCTGACTAGGCTGGATTCGAAATAGAAATTAATACCAATGACGTCTGACAAATGTCCATATTGAGTCAGCGTGGGCAACCAGGTCACTACGTTCGTTTATCAGTTTGCATATGCGAGGTGCAAATGAATTAGCACTAGCCACTGTATGGCGAAGAGGTAGAGTTAAGGGTGTTATGGGTGTACGAGGTGGTCTACGTGGTACTCTGAAGTTGAACCTACATACCAATTGTGGGCAGTCCATGGCGTTATTGAGCAGTTTATATGCGAATCTCAAATCCAAGACTTCTCTTCGAGCTTCCAGGATACTCATTTTGTAGCAGCCTAATTTATCAAGGTAGAAAAGATTTTTAAATTGCCTTCCTTTTGAGTACCATAGGTATCGGATAAACCTTTTTTGGACTCTTTCTATCCTTTTTTTTATAATTATAAACTAGCGCATGACCGCAATCCCGCCTGATGGTAAGCAGTGATGCGATCGTTGATGGTAAAGCGCGCTAGTTTATTAAGAGCCTATTCACTCAGAAAATCGAGCGAATAGGAAGGAAGACGGCAGTTGAGCGAGGTGATGCAATGTTAAACCCAACAACACGACTAACGATGCTGCGCCAAAGGGAGATTGATCTGAAGACCCTCCACGACCAAACTCCCAACACAACATTAGGCGCATCGTACCCGGCACACATCGCAACACAACTGCTCAGACCCGTCCTCCGTACGGCTACACCAGACATCACACCGGAACACGACAAATCGCTTGGCGGCAAGGCTTTGTCTGGTGGGTGGTAACTTCTGCCGGCGGCCGATGTTATGGCCTACCACCGAGAAAAGCATATCCGCTGCGATAGCAAAACTTACGGTTAAGTCTATCACTGTGCCTCGAAAAATATAGACCGCAGCACATCAATCTAATACAATCGATCATATTTCTTCATTAGATCATATCTCCAAGGTAAATTTTCGCGTTTAACCCTGAATACAGTGGACCTGCTGCAGGAATCTTGACCTGCTGTAGTCCGTACGTTAAGCTGTTGGCCCATGCCGGCTCTCATTCATGGATCCTTAACAGTCGTTTTTGTTTTTTTTTATTGTTTGTGGCGGTTAAAAGTCCGAAAATCTGACAAGCTACCGCTATGGCGATCAGGTAGGCAGTTGCTCTATGTAAATTACCCTGTTACGGTGAAATCCGACCCCTATATAATTCTGAAAAGGATAGCAGATGATCATAGACCATACCCTCCTATGGTTGTTTTAATAAAGAGAAAATTAAATTTTCTAATTACATGAAGTCCGTAAATATAATACTTATTGCGTATTGTATTTTTTTATTTTATTTATGCAAGTTAATTATTGTAACCAATTAGTACTGGTAGCATGTTTATGGGTTGATATTTCCTGCAAGTTCGGTAGATAAGTAGGTAAGTTGTTTACTAATAATTAATAATTACTAAATTATTAAAGATGTATTATTACGACATTACACTATTTCGAAAGAGGTTAGAATGGCTTGGATTTAATCTTAATGTAAATTAATATAAAAACCTAAAACAAGTATCAGAGACACCATTCCTTATGCTTTGTTCAATCGAAAGTGTCAGTTTTTAATGTAATGACTATTGATATTGACATTACAGAGCTAAAGGCTAATTACCATAACTAAAAACCTTAAAAATATAGTCGCAATTCCATCTTAACGACTTAATCTCAAAAACTTGTCAGAAATGCCCCTAAATTTCTCAAAATCTCAAAGTAGTTACTGATCAGAAATTATACCTACGTTCTTAAAAGTCTAATATGTAGTTATCCCTTTGGTCATAGAGACCACTGTTTAGCTCTCTGACACGTGTTTTTCTGTGGCTTTATTACCCTCAAAGTCTGTCTTCATTTTATGCCAAAGAACTATTATTAAATATTAATATCCTGAAAAAGTAACACAAGCAATTCATTTTGTCAAATCCCAGAGAGCAAATAATAAAATCTTGTTTCATTAAAAATCTGTTTAGTTTCAGTTGAACCGTGAATGAATCGCGGCGATAATGTATTTGTCACGTCTGGGGTATTAATAGAGCGAACACTCATCATCCTAATGGAAACTCATTGAGTGGAGTCGGCCAGCCGTCGCCGCCGTATCGCGCTCCTTCTCAGAACGACGCTGACGTGAGCTTACCAGAGCTTCTGGGCGCCCCTAGAACAGAGATAGCTATGGAGTAGTTTTTATCTTAATATTTTCCGGCAGGAAGTTGGTTTACATCGCATTTATCTTTACAGGTACCTTTTTAGTTGACCTAAGTACATCTCTCTCCATTTAATTTTATTAAAACTGGTGATTCGGTGGTACCGGAGCCGACTGATGAATTGAATGAAGGCCATGCCTTCGGAACAGGACAGACGCTTTTTGTTATGTAAATAATTTCCACGACACTACTCTTAAATGGCGAAGGACAACATCACCAAGAAACCGGCAAGTCCTAGAATCAAAAAATCGAAAACATCGGACATCTACCAACCAGCACAGAACTCGAGTGGTACGTTATTAGTCCATCCCCTCTCAAAAAGTCCTCTCCTTGAGAGGGGTGGTTTAATAATATAATATATCAGAAACACTATAGGCTGACTGTTTATTTATTAAACAGAAAGGTGGATAGAGAAAAGTTTAGGTTAAATACATAAATACAAAACCAAAAATACAATCAAATTACATTAATTTCAATAGCATTGATTTCTCCAAGCGTTTCGTTACTCAAATTCCGTTATCTACTTAGGCCTTTTCCCAACTATGTTGGTCTAACCGGGTGTATCTGGATACACTAACTCGAACTAAAGAAACAAATTAAAATGAACCAAAAGCTCTACACATCACAATCTCCATCAATTTTCTTTTATCTTTATGAGCTTAAACAATTTGTTTGGTGATCCATCCTAGAGTTATTACGGCTCATTAAGCTACATTATTAACTAATAGCTATCATACAATAGATACCCTTACTTACAATCTATAAACTACACTAGTGTCCGACCGAAACTAGTTTTACGACCGAAGCCGAAAACGAATTTCTGCAGTGGTCTCTGTTTCGGCCGAAACTGAAACCACAACCGAAACTTCCTTTCGAGGATCATATTTTGAGGGAAAAATAAAGATAACGTTATTATAATCAGTCAGACGTTATTGGTGTCTCTTTAAATTACAAAGATAAGCAGAGAGGGACATTTTCATTCATTAATAAATCAACACAAGGACCTTTATATAAGAAAAAAATGTTAGTTGCGCCTCAAAAATACTCACAATCTGTATTTATTGGAGTGGATAGACTCTCAATTACTCGAAAACTCGCCACCACAACAAAACAAAACTTACAGCAAACAAAAAAGCTAATCACGACATTGGCTCCGATAGGATTCATTCATTCATGCATTCAACATGCCGAGCATAACCGATCATAGCGCGAAAACTTCCGAATGCACATTCAGTTTCGGTCGTAGTTTCGGCAAGTTTGCCGCCGAAAACGAAACTAAACCGAAACTCGTGTTTTTGCCGAAACTCAACCGAAAACAAAACCGAAACCGAATATTCGGTCGAACACTAAACTACACAAAAGTGGGTGGCTAGAAATACTTAATGTAAAATGTCAAGCAGTTCGTGCGAGCTGAAAATACAAGATGGAGTATTATTCTACCGACTATGATAGAATGTACAAAGCCTTCAACCGAATGAGCACTTAATCGATTGATTACATTTATAATTAACGTGTTATTTTAATTTCCATATCATACTCAACAGCTGGAAAGCTTCCAGTGCCGACTCGATAGCGATGATGCTAAACTATGATTGATATCGAGATGTAATATGATGTGACTAGTACTCATACGTCATATCATGGATGCATTTAGCCTACCTACTTCTTTGAGTCCTGCGTCAGAAGTCGATCGTATTAGGACCACATGAGGATGACACAAATGACCATAGATACCTACATGCGGCTTATAAAACTATTTAGTTGTAAGCCATCTACGCATATGCACTAGATATACCGTATACTAACTTAAGTAAGTAACTTATATTGACGACAAAAAGGCTTGGGCTTGAGCTGCGTCCGATTTCTCTGCTTACACTGATTGTTCTTTGATTTTTCCTCTTGTAGTTAAATTTGCAATGGTTTGTTTTTTTTTTTTTAACTTAAAGCCAGTACACACTATGTAGCCAAGCATATTGTACGTTACGGAATTGCATCGCTGACAGGGGTATTCGGCACTGGTGCAGCTACACAGGAGCTAAACTTAGCATTCGGGAACACCGTTGGAGCTGCTGAACCTTGGACAAAACTGTCTTTGCATTGTGTAGATTCAATTTCTTAGTATTGTATAATTGCATGGAACACGTGTGAGCACGATCTACTTGCTGTAAAGCATCTGTTTGTTGGGTTAGTCTTTTATTGACTTGATAGTGCTATGGCTGTTGAGAGTATGTCATGCTCACTCAAATGTCTCGCTGGTGGTGGCGTGTGTGTTGGATCATTAGGTTCCCTTCAATATGGTTGAGCTGAATGATGCTGATCCATACGTCATGTTCGTGAACGGACGCCGTCAGAGGGGACTGGTCATCTCTTAGCTGCTACGGCGTATTTTAATTTCTGAATTGTTGTTTTTTTTTTTCCATAATGGACGCTCTCAGCGTACAATATATTTCTGCATCGTTCTCACACGATTGATTTCAAAATGAATGATGTAATCAAATATTTGTATCAACAGCTTGATAATTTAAAAGAGTGTCCATGGAGTTTCTTGCCCGTTCTTCTCCATAGGTACCTACTCTTTGGAATGGGCGACTAGCTTCACCTTACTGACTGACCGACCTTCTGACAATTCAAAAGTGCCTGTAACTGGTTTATTTGAAATAAATGCTTTGATTTTGATTTTTTTGATTTTGATTTTGAAGTCGTGAGATGGTTTAGAAAATGATTTACAGTCAGAAAAAATAAGAACAGAAACCAAAATTTTGAAGATATTATAACAGGCCACTTCAACACACCGAGAGTTACAATAAATAATTTTCGTTTATGGGATTGGAACATCTTTTATTACACAAGTTTACAAAAGGAAAAGAAGATAGCTGCAAAAGTTAAAACTCTGGCACGGCTATTAACGCCCATCTCCACAATATCTTGTGTCGGTCTCCGTGGCGCAGCAGTCAACACGCCTGACTGCGACGTGGAGGCCCCGGGTTCGATCCCCGGCCAGGTCATGATGGGAAACGATCTTTTCCTGATTGGCCTGGGTCTTGGATGTTTATCTATATATGTATCTATTATAAATATACACACATCAAAAGTGTCTAGGGATCAACATATATTTTTGCAATAACTTTTCTCCTGATTGATATTAATTAAAATTTTCTTTAAGGATTCATCAAATAAAGTGTTTTCGTTTGTCACAGTAACGATAAACCAAGTCACCTTTGCATTAATAAAGAAATTTGCCATTTTCCTAATAAAGGGATATTTGACATTTGAACCACTAACACAAAAGTTCGAAAAAAAGACTGAAATACCAGTTTTCTCTAAAATTTTATAGGGTAACTTAAACAATTAATATTCCGTGTTTCTACCGCGAACACTAACAACACAAGAACATCGGTTTGGCATACTCAAAATGAGTTCATCCAAATCACGCTGTGGAATGCCCGCCCATGTTCGTTGCAACAACAAAAAAAGGTCTTCTTGCGACTGGATACGCTCCATATTCGGCAGAGCTCTTCTCTGTAGCATATCCCATGCATGCTCAATCGGGTTCAAGTCTGGCGACTGAGCAGGCCAGGGCAGGACATTGATGTTAGCTGCGGCGAGAGTCTGTCTTACAACTCTTGCGGTGTGCGGTCGTGCATTATCATGCATTAGCTGAAATAAGGGACCGATTTGTACTTGTAGAGGAACGATGACGTCTGATACAATCGTCTCAGCATAAAGAGGTATGGCAGATTTTTAGTTCAAGGTTTTAAGAGCGTCTTAAAAACTCGTAACAACCAACAACAACAAATATAAAATATTTTAATATGATTTTCGATAACTTTTTCATATTTAGTTAAAGCCGGGTTATAAAGTAATTAATTAAAAATAGATATTATGTAAATTGCTTTTCCGGAGTGGCCATTTTTTATTATAAAAGGTTGCTAGACTAAATAATTATTGTTTGCAATGTAAAATCTCTAATATTTTCTGTAGATTTAAGATTTAAATTGTTTACGATTATGCCTAGTACATTTCATGCTGATTAATGAATCAAGTACTGAGTCAAAAACTCTTTTTAACAGATAAATTGGATGGGTGCTGGCTAAAAACACTTCCATCCAGAGCTGTAAAAAAAATAATGTGACGTTTCGTTTTGTTTTGAACGGTTTTCAACCAAAAAAAATCATAGCTCACTTGCGCCCGCGCTAGTGTGTGTTCTGTGTGTTTTCGCCGTTTTCGCTGCTTTCCTGTTTTCTTCTGTTCTCTATCTATCTCTCTTTCACTACGCGCAAAGAAAGGAGTTCAAGAGATCAGGTGGTCATCAATCCTCGTTGGACCCATATCCCAGGTTGCTTAACCTGTTAAATCATTAATAATCTTAACTACTTGGCGTAAATATCATTCTGCCACCTAGCTATTTCAATTTAAGAATACTAATAAAAGATTGTTTAATGATACAACGGACAAAACATTGACCAATAATAACATAACCTACAAAACTTCTAAGCATAATAACTCAAAAACTCGGCCTCCTAAAATAGCGATTTTTTTTCTTTTGAAACAGTAATACATGCTCTTTCAAACAAGGTATATTTCATACATCGACGCTTACTTTATTTATTAACTAAAATTATGTATGGAAAGCTGCCATACCTCTTTGAGCGTTGAGGTTGCCTCTGATCCAAATCAACTCAGTTCTTCCGCCGATCCAAATACCCGCCCATACCATGATGTTTCCACAACTATAAGGATTGACTTCCTGGCAGGATTTTAATCGCTGTTGGCGTCCAGGGGTTCTCCAGTGTCGTATACGTCTTGTATCCGGTCTCATACCAAAACGAGACTCATCAGAAAAGCACACGAAACGCCATTGTTCTTCTGCCCAATTTCTGTGTTCAAGAGCCCATTGATATCGAATCCTACGATTGTGCATTGCTATAGGTGGTACCCGTAGCGGTCTTCGGGAATGAAGGTTCACTTCATGCAAGCGGTTTCTGACTGTTTGGTCGCTAATTAAGTTCCCTGAAGAGTGATGAAGCCTCACGGCTAACATCATGGCGGTTATTGTTGGAGCTCTTCGAGTTAAGATTTGAATGTATCGGTCTTGTCTCCGTGTGGTGCAGCGATACCGTCCTCCATGGCGCTCAGCCACGGTACCAGTGCTTCGGTAACGTGTCCAAAGTCGACTGATAACACTCTGACTTGTATTCAGAGCTAAAGCCACAGTACGTTGCCGGGAACCAGCTTCTATCATTCCCACGGCTCTGAGCATTTCTTCCCTGCTTAAATGACGTCGCCGCTCCATAATAACGTTGGTTTTAATCAGTAGTAGGGAAACAGTAGCACTAATAATGTCTTCAATGCGTTGTATGTTTTTATAGGGAAAATATTGACAGCTGATTTTCATCTTTTACTCGAATTTGATTCACAGTTCCTGATTCAAATTATGAAATGCACCAAAAAGGATCCATATAAATTTATAAAATCATAAATTTATTACAAAGCCACATCTCAATCTCAAGAAATCCGCATAAAAATGCTTGATCCCTAGACACTTTTGATGTGTGTAGTATCGTTGAGTTAGTATCCCATAGCACAAGTCTCGAACTTACTTTGGGGCTAGCTCAATCTGTGTGATTTGTCCGTATATATTTATATTTATTCCAGACTAGTAATTAAAAAAGAATAAGAAAATATTATTTAAAAAATAAAAGGTACTAACTATGCGCATGTGTTTCCACTAGATCCAATATAAAAGGTAAATACTAACTATGCGCACGTGTTTCGACTAGATCTAAAATAAAAGGTACTAAATATGCGCATGTGTTTCGACTAGATCTAAAATACAAGGTACTAAATATGCGCATGTGTTTCGACTAGATCTAAAATAAAAGGTACTAAATATGCGCATGTGTTTCGACTAGATCTAAAATAAAAGGTACTAACTATGCGCACGTGTTTCGACTAGATCTAAAATAAAAGGTACTAACTATACGCATGTGTTTCGACTAGATCTAAAATCCTATTCATTTGTATTGTATTTTAGTGAAGTTTCCATCATCACCTGCCGATTCTTTTCCGAAACATTTTTTTTATAATTATAAAATACTTAGTGCTAGACCGCATTCCCGCCCGTCAAAGCAGTGATGCAATCGTTGATGGTAAAGCATGCTAGTTTATTAAAATCCTATTTACTATGGCCTTGAAGACACGTAAATTGTAGTCAGATGGAAACAGCGCCGCTGGCAAATTGTTCCGGTCCCTTGATGTACGTGGTATAAAAGACTAGGCGAAACGCTTCGTACGGATCATAGTGTCAACAGCGTAAGGGCGGATACTCGCCGTAAGACGTCATCCGATGATGGAACGGAGATGGGGTATTAAGACATGCGATTCCCTCGCAAACTCTCCAAAATGCATCCTATAGAACACCGACAGGCTGGCTACTGAAACTTCGCACGTTTGTCAATATTATCGATGAACAGTTTACAATGTCATACCAATATACTTACTACACTGATATTGTACCCATTGTACCTTATCTTTTTCTGTTACCTGGCAAAAGCAAAAAGCAACATAGAGAATGGAATTTTAACATTGTTCATGAGCTATAAATAAGCTACCTTATTTATTTAGTTAGTTATTTATTTATTTAAATAGAACGACAGAACCCAATTACTCTATTTAAACACAAACTACACTAAACATTAATAAAAAAAGAAGAGAAACATACAACAAACAATACAATAAAAACATTATTATTTAATTCAGTCATGCATTCTTCTCACAAAACTTCTAACACTCTGACAGTATCGTCTTCTATTCATCCACAAAAATATCGAGATCAGTGTTTGAGTTCAGGAGAGCGTTAATAGCTGCTAATGTCCGAGGAACTCGCAATATGATTCTGTGAACATTGCCAAAACAAACGTTCGAACTCAAAAAAATACATATTAAGTTGGTAGCACAAGTATCTGCACCTCAGCCCAACCTGCGCCACGTGAAAAGGTGAAGTGAGGTTGGAATGACCATAAAAAAGAAACCGTGGCCCTGGCCTACACGAAAGTGAAGGAACACGGGTGGGTTTTAGTCAGTAAAAGTCTGACACGCCCTTCCGCTCCGCCCAGAGCGGGAGAGGTCATTTCACGATTTACCATCAAAACCAAAAAAAAAAATGATTGGTATTAGAGTTCAGTAGTTGTAAGCTGAATAATGAGTCTTGGTGTAGTAAAATGTTATCAGAACAGCGCCTCATAATACTGGAATGCGTATTATGACCTGCAGAAATGAATGATATAAATGTATGAATATAAATACATAAGTGTAAATGTAGGTAAGTACATAACACTACAATTTACCCCCGATCCTGGAAAAATTTTCAACTAGAGAAAATTTAAAAAAAAAAATAATGGGACCATAAAACAACACTTGACAGATTCAGGCATCTCCATTCACACATTCATACTATTTCTTGCAAGCAATCTTCTTCATACAGGTATGGGTGGAGTTCACAATCAATGACTACCACTCATAGAAGTGAGCTTTAAAATGACGACAAGGCTTATTTTTGGAGTTGTCAGCCGCTCCAGACATGGAGAAAAAAAGATATTTGGTGTAGGCTTATTTAAGGAGTCACCAGCCGCTTCTGCATAGGCTTATTTAAAGAGTTGCAAACCGCTCCATGAAGAAGTGAAAGGGTGAAGCAAAACGCTCCTTGAAGAACAACTATGGCTGTAGGGCCAAAAGTTGAAGGTGTAGAAGTTTGAGATGGTTTAGAGCCATCTCAAGATAAAGAAATATGTACAATATTTACATAGTTGTAGAATAAAATTATATAAATATTTACATAAATAATTAGGTAAAGCTGAAATGAAGGTATAGGTGAAGCTGTTGAGAATAAGATTAATTAGACAGTCGAGACAACGCTGTGAAAAGAAAACACAATATTAGAGATTTCCTGTTAGGGAAGAATGAAAGATTAGTAAGAGATAGATGCCAAAATGTTAAGCCAAAGAATTGAGACACTAGATGAAGCATTTTTTGGAATTTAGAAAGAAGGGGGTGGGTAAGATAGAGAAGTGGGCGCCAAACTGTCGTGTTAGACAGTAAAGAAAAGAGAAAAGAAGAGAGGAGACAAAGAATTTAATAAGACAATATAAAAAGTAAAGATAAAAGTATAAAAATGATAATGAATGAGGTGAGTATACAATAAACATTTTTAAAAAAAGGAACGCAGCGTTCAATCCCGCAGGACACAGCAGCAGAAGTCACGGCTACAGAGGGCCTATCTCCAGGAGATAGGCCGGGTTGAGGGTGGCAGTAAAGTGGCAGCGGCTCCATGTAGCAGGAGTGGCGCCGGCAGCAGAGACGACGCCAGCCGTACAATCACAGCTGTAGCAGAGGAACTACAGCAGCATAAGGAGCCCCGGGACCAAGAGCGGCGCCCGGCAGCAGAAGGCGCAGCAGGTAGCAGAGGCGACGTCGGCAACAGGAGCGGCACCGGCAGGCGAGACAGCGCGCGGCGACAGTACCTGCGCCGCCATCAGAGGCGGCACCAGGCCACAGAATCAGCAAGTCAATTAGCACAGGTAGGAGGTCCAGAGGAGGTACCCTCTCTCCGCGAGGGAGAGGGTACCCCTGGGAGGGCTCTGGAGGGACTCTGGAGACAAAATATTTCACAAATTAATATATTGTAACTGTATAGAAGCCAGACCGAAAACTCAAAACTTAAAAACTGACACTGATCAGCGAGGGCTTCCGAAGAAACCTCGGAGAACAGCTTTTTCACGAAATTTAAATATTTGAATAATTATAAGCAATATGAAATAACTTAAAGGAGTTCGGATAACATATCCGGTAGAAAAATAGCAAGAAAAGGTTGTCATAGAGACATAATCAACAGAGTTGTCAAAAACTATCATAACAATGAAAATAATATTGTAAATATGTAAATATAAGTAAATATTACATTATAGCGTTGTGTTAAGTAGGAAAATTAATACAGCACAGCATAGGTACAGCTTCTTACGCTAAAAGTTGAGGACCGTGTCTGTAAGCTGAATAATGAGTCTTGGTGTAGTAAAATGTTATCAGAACAGCGCCACATAATAGTGTAATGCGTATTATAACCTGCAGAAATGAATGATATACTTAAATACATAAGTGTAAGTATATGTAGGTAAATACATAACACTACAGTCAATCCCTAGCAATAATAATTGGAATGACAGCTCACTCCACTTTCACTTCACCTAAGAGGTCACGGTGAGATGAGATCGACCTTTTTATCCTTTTAACCCACTGCTGGACACCGGTCTACTCTCATACAGAGAAGGATTGAGCATAATTTTTCCTGAGTTAATTGATTGATAACGCTAGAAACAAATCACTTATGCACATGCTGCACAGTTGCGCGCTATACATCACCATTCACGGCAATTGATGGAGTAAACGATAGTAACATGAAGCTGCTGATTTCCTTAAGTCTTAAACTGAGCCAAAAGACCAATCATCATTCTTACAAAAAACTAAAAGTCAATATCAAAAACTCGTCAAAAATGTATGTAAATTGACAGATTGCGACAGAGATTGGAATGCGAACGTTCTTAAAAATAACGGGAATTTCCATTTTCCTCTCGTTCCATTGTTACACTACGGACGACAGCAGGTCAAGCTACCCGAAACTGTCAAATATTCTCAATCAACCTTGAGCCTGCTTTAGTGATAAAGTAGAAAATCTAATAAAGAAATCTGACAGATTGTTGTAGCTTGATTTATTTATTTCTTCTTTGGCTTCGCATGGTTTGTGCATTTAGCCAATGTCACGTAATGAATTTTCATTCTTGCCGAAAAAGACGGCCGCGTGAAGCGTCTACGAGGAAATTTTGAAGCCAAGTCATGATGAGGCCACTATGCTGCAATATCTCAATGTTCTTTATGAATTATTAACTGAATGCACGTTTTACTGCATAAATCACGCACTTTTATTTAGTAAACAACACTATAAATAATTTTAAAAGTCCAATGAAAAATGAGCGTGACACTCAGCTTGACTTTCCCGCCAAAAAAAACTTGTAGCTTGATGTGCTGTCCTATGTACCTTGTTGCGTTGTCTATGGCCTACTAAAAAAAGTTTCCGTCGTAAAGTCATACCCGCACCGATAAATTTGAACTGCATTATTAGCTTAGTAAACAAAAGTCGAGATTTCCATTCATGGCAATTCAGATTTCGTTATGCCGCGTTGAGATCGGTGAATCACCCTGAGCCAGTCAGGCGCCTACTACAGACACCGGCGAACCGAACCTTGACTATTACGCATTGGCCATAAATTTAGACTCTTTTGGTTGCCTACAAGCACATAAAAGGCTATATTTATAGAATTCTAACTAAATACGATAATAACCGTGGATGCTTCGTAATTTAACGGTATTTATTTTTTCCTCATGCGGAACGTAATTAACAGGAATTTCGGTTCGTTATAAATAACTCCATTAATAAATATAAGTACCTAAGTAGGTTTGTATAATCCTATCCTACTAATATTAGATAAAAACGTGAATATCTCTATGGATGTACGCAGGGGCGTAGCTACCGCCGTATCTGCCGTATCTATTATACGGCCCCCCCGGGCCACAGGGGCCCCCAACTCGCCTAAACACAAATTAATAAAAACTTCCCAACTTTTTTTTTATTTCACAAATGACAAATGTCAAAAAATCAATTTGTCTTTTTCCCGCGTAATGGTCTCTGCACACTGCGCGCGACGAGCGACGGGTGAGTGGTGACGAGCTATTATACGAGACTTAGGAATCTTGTTTTTAAAAAAAACTATTATTTAAGCTAAAATAGGATTTAATTAATAAGTAGGATTTAGAATACAGAAATAGTAGAAATAGTAAGAGTTAGGACCTCCGACCCGTACCGAGATTTAGAACCAACTGCCCCGCTGGGCTCATGAATGACGTACTGTAACCCATAATGCTGATGTGGCACATCTGAGCGTTGCTAAGCCATTCCACTAACATTGTAAGGGTATAACAGCCCCCCCCATAAGACTGAAATTCGGGGATAAAAGCCGAAATTCAGGAATTTAAACTATATCACGTAATCTAGGTAATGGAATTGAAGAGTTTTCAGGTTCAGTACTAATATTATGATTACTGACATCGTCATCGGTATGAGTCATTGGTTTTACACAAGAAATATAGAACTTAGATCTATGTTTACAAATAATTTTGCATAATTTGAATGCTATAAAAGAAATTAGTATAACTAGAATACATATGGTCAGAATAGAATAGTGTGTCCCGTATTTTACTAGAATAGGTTCTTCATCAATAAGTTTATTTAAATCTGAATATAACTTGTTGTTTTGTTTCTTTAAAGTTAAATCATCTAAGTCAATATTTTGTAGTAAAATAGGGGATATGATATTATTTAAACTAGTAGTAGACTTAGTATCTAATTTACAACATGAATCATTTATAATGCTAAAGTCTAATCTAGGAATAGGAATTTCTACATTGATTGAGTCTTTTGACGATATAAGTCTTGCACTTTTTGTGTAGACTGTACACTGATTTGGAATGCGTAGTATACCAGTTCCGGATACTATGATTTCACGTAATTCGGAGTTATTACAGTCCATTGAAACTTTGCTTGAACGAGACTGCACGAAAATCCATTGATTGTTTATAAGCGATTTCCAAATGTCCAATTCGCCAACAATTGTTTTGGTTTCACACTGAGTAGGAATAGCACTAATTGTTTTAGTTAATAGTTCACTTTCACATGTAGGACTGACGTTTGTCAATAATACCGTAGGTATCTCACATAGAAAGAACTCAGAGTACATTGTTTTACATTTATCTAGGGTATCTAGATTACAGAAGTTTAGCTTATCTTTAGAAATAGCAATATACGAACTAGAAGGTAAAATTAAACTAAAAGTATTAGGATTATCTGACCCATGAGGGGTCGGTAATGCTAAATTATGGTACAAAATAAATTCATCATTAGTAACTAAAGGGATTTGTAAAACGAATACAAGTTTATTCTTATAATAATAACAAGCGACTTCAGATATGCTTAATATTATATGGATATTATCTAGACTTAGCGTTACAGGAATTCCAGTGTCTCTAGGTAGGTGCCTGTCGTTATCAACGAGTTCGTAGTATAATTGCGTAGGACTTATTATGTTTGGATGCAGGATGTTTTGACTACACAACAGGATAGCGTTTGTTAT
The DNA here is from genome assembly GCA_037179545.1 of Sesamia inferens. NCBI lineage: Eukaryota > Metazoa > Arthropoda > Insecta > Lepidoptera > Noctuidae > Sesamia > Sesamia inferens. Next base: position 21,070,056 of record CM073931.1, read on the forward strand.
GTCTTCAAGCTGAAACGACAATGCTAGTAGAGAACTTTCGAGATTAGCAAGTATGGAATGGAATTTAGTTTCGGATATCAGGATTTTAGAAGTTTCTGTGATATTATTTAATTGTAGTATGAGTTGGCTTAGAGTATTTTTAAGAGAAACTTCGTTATATTTTAATTTATTAATCGTTTCTTTGTAAGATTCTAGAGAAGTAGTAGTAATTAAGATATTTTCTTTCATTAATTCCGCGAGTTTTTTCTCGTGGTTTTGAAATGATTCAATAGCGGAATCGTATTTTGATGCGTCATCTTCATCTAGAGTGCCGAAAACATGTTTGAAAACGGTGCCTATTCCGGCGAACCATGCTGAACGTTTATTATGTTTTGACATTAGATGTGAGATAGAGTCAAACTCGCGTTTAATTTCGTTGTACCGAAATGTGAGTGGAGATAGTATATCATCGCATTGAAGGTTGCTTGATTTTTGACATGTTTTCTTAAGTATGCTCATTATATCATCGAGGTTAGAAAGGTGAGGATTTATAAGAGAAATGTTTACATGACTGATTATATTTAACTTTCCCTTAATCGTTTTAAGTTTTCCTAGGTTATCGAAGTATATACCGGAACTAGAAGGAAGAGGCTTGATAAGGTCTTGATGCGCATTGACCGAGGCGCTGAAATAGGATTAATGCAATCAGTTAGAATACGTTAAGGACCTATTCTAATTAATAGCTAATACTTACATGTAAATAATTAATGATTAATTATATTAATCGATCTCTAACAGTAATGCGGAGTCGTTAATTACCGCAGGTTTCATTTGATCGAAATGATGAGTCACATGACGTCTGTTTATAAGAAGCGTAGCTGTGTTGTTATTGTGAACTTTAATGATTTTGTAAGGTCCTTTCCAGATAGGCGAGAGTGCCTTTTTGAGCCTCAGATGGGCCTTAAGGTAGACGTAGTCACCAGCTTTGTAGTGTGGTGGTGATTTAGTATGAGAGTCGTAATAGGATTTAGAAGATTCCTTGGATTTTGATATATTTTCCAAGGCTTTTTCTCTAGTGTGTTTAAATTTATGTTGTAACATTCTAATGTAGTCTGAATAGGTTGTGTTAGGTTCAGTTTCATAGATAGAGTTAGGAATAAAGGGTTTATGACCAAATATTAGCTCGTAAGGAGTAAATTTTGTCGTTGAATGTTCCGTTGTGTTATAAGTCAGCATAGCTGTATAGACATAAGTCGGCCAGTTGTCTTGGTCCGTATTTACGAAGGATTTTAAATATTCTTTGAGAGTCGAATGACTGCGTTCTAAAGCGCCTTGCGTCTGAGGGTGGTAAGGCGATGACCATAATTGTTTAATTTTAAGGAATTTGCAAGTAGTTTTAAAAAGGTCGGACGTAAAGTTAGTACCTTGATCAGTTAAGATAGATTTAGGAATTCCGAATAAGGATATAAAATGAATAAGACAATCGCTAGATTCTTCGGCGGTTGTACTACGTATCGGGTAAGCGATTGAATATTTAGTTAGATCATCTTGTAAGGTGAGTATATACTTAAGTTTAGCAGGACCGGACTCGGGTAAAGGTCCTACTATGTCCAGTGCTATTCTCTGAAACGGTGCTGTGGATGTAGTAGTGATTTCCATTGGGGCCTTATTTAATTTTCTCAGTGCTTTATTTTCCTGACATAGTTTACATTTCTTGACATAGTCTTCTATGTCGCTTCGCATGCCTTTCCAATAGAATTGTTCTCGTATTCTGTTGTACATTCGTGTCGAGCCTAAGTGTCCGGCTGTAGGAATATCGTGGTTTTCACGCATGATTTTGGGTCTTTCACTCAGAGTAGGGTATATTGTTTTATTTAAGTAAACGTGGATTTGAATGTTTGTGTTGTGAAAAATATGAGTTAGGATATTGTAGATTTTGACATAGGAGTGATTATCAAATGGATTTTTGAAATCGGAGATAGCAACGTCTGTTATTTGTTCGAATTTCAGGATTTCGCTTCTAATTCGTTTCAGGGTATCATAAATAGCATGATAAGGTAATTCGTCAAAGTGGTGAACTTTTGTAAAGATGAAGTAAACAGTTTTGCCGTCGTATTCAGTTTTTAGAAAGTGATATAATTCTTTTTCAGAATTAAGGATTTCGTCTTCGTTGCCAGAATTTAGGAGAATTTCGGGGATGTAGGGATTTGATTCGTCTAAGTCTATTGATGTAGGAATTAATATTACTTTGCATGTTGTTTTAAGCAGGCTTTCGTTATGTTCTTTTAGAATTGTGTTGCAAGTATTATTTTTATTTGACTTTAGGAATTGGGAATAATTCTCCTCATTTAGATTTGATTGCTCATTTGGTGAGGGAATTTGTAGCGAGTCGAAGTCAAGGTTAAGATCAGCACTGTTAGGGCTAGTCTCAAGGTAAGGTAGGTTTGGTCCTAGATCTATGAGATCTGGAGATAGTATTGGTTCATTTTGTGGTATAGGATTTTGTAGTATATTAAAGTCGGGATTTATTTCGTGATTTAGTAGGTCGTTATCTTCGAAAGAGAACGGAATGGGAGTTGGAAAAATTATAAAAGGATCCTCTAAAGGATCATCGAATTCAGTGTCAAGGTCTAGTAATTGAGGATCAGAGGTTGTCGAAGGTTTACCTTGGATAGGGTTAACTGGAAATCGAGACAAAGCATCAGCGTTAGTATTCATTTTCCCTTTCTTGTATACAATATCATAGTCAAACTCTTCTAATTTGAGTCGCCAGCGTACTAGCCTAGAGCCGGGATCCTTGCAGTTAAATAACCACTGTAGTGATTTGTGGTCAGTGACTATGGTAAATCGATTTCCGTACAGATAGGGTCGGAAGGCTTTAGTTCCAAAGATAATAGCTAAGCATTCTTTTTCAGTAACGCTATAATTACACTCAGCCTTATTGAGTGTTCGAGACGCGTAAGCGATTGGACGGTCCTTTCCGATTGGACCTTGGGATAATATAGCTGAAACAGCGAAGTTGGAAGCGTCACAGGTTAGGATAAAGGGTTTGGTAAAATCGGGATATGCTAACACCGGTGACGTAACTAATTTAGTTTTTAAGTTTTCGAAAGCGAGCTGTTGTTCATTGTTCCAATTGAACGGTGTGTCCTTTTTTAGGAGAGATGTTAATGGTTTTGCTAGTTTGGAAAAGTCAGGTATGAAACGTCTATAGTAAGATACGAGTCCAAGAAAAGATTTTATATCTTTTGGGCATTTTGGTTTTGGAAATTCAGTGATACATTTGACTTTTCTAGGATTTGGTTGAACACCGTCTTTGTTGATGAGGTGACCAAGATAAGCCACTTCTTTGCATAGGAACTCGCATTTATCTGGTTGGAGTTTCAGGTTATAGTTCCTGAGCCTATCGAAAACAGCGGACAGATTTTGAATGTGACTTGGTAAGTCAGGTGAGTACACTACAATGTCGTCTAAATAAACAAAGCATCGTGAGCCTTGAAGTCCACACAAGCATGTGTTCATTACTTTTTGAAAAGTAGAAGGGGCATTTTTTAACCCGAATGGCATTCTTGAAAATTGGAAATGACCTTGTGGTATAGAAAAGGCGGTTTTGGGAGCGTCTTGCTCGGACATAGGAATCTGATGGAAGCCTGAGGCTAAATCTAAAGTTGTGAAGTATTGACTTTTCCCTAATTGATCTAAAATTTCAGTTATTTGTGGAATAGGATATGTTTCTCCAATAGTAACGTCATTGAGTTTTCTATAGTCAATAACGATTCTCCATTTTTGTTGTCCCGAAGCATCCAGCTTTTTGGGCACAACCCAAATGGGTGAGGACCATGGTGAATTAGAAGGTGTTATGATGTTTTCTTCAAGCATTTTGTTAATTTGATTTTCGACTTCCTTTTTATGACATTCAGGAAATCTATAAGATTTAGTTTGAATAGGGATATCTGTATTTGTTCTGATATTGTGTTCGGCGATTGTAGTGTGTGTGAGCTTATCGCCAGGAAGATGGAAGATATCGGAAAAGTCAGTACAGACTTGTAATAGGGCATTATATTCCTCTTCATTGAGGTGAGACATCCTAAGATGCTGGAGAACCTTTTTTGTTCTTGTAGAAACGTGCATAGGAGGCAATGATTCTTGAGGTTTCGAACAGGCTTGAGTGCCTAAAGGTTCTAGTGTTAGATTAAGGTTAGATTGGAGTATAACGGACTCTTCGGAGATATTGACAACTGTAATGTTAATACGGTTGTTTTCTTTCACGCTTACAACGCAGTTGGCTACTAATAATGAATCAGAGATGTATTGGTCTATGAGCAGACCTTCCTTTATATGTGGATTGCTTACTGTGCATTCAATTACAGTTTCAGTACGAGGTGGAATGTTATATAATGGTTCAGCGAATTTCAAGTCGATATAATATTCATCTATCTGTAAAGTTCCTTGAAGATAGTCGATTTGGCAACCTAAGTTTTTCAGGAGGTCATTACCTATGATGCCGTCGAAACTTAGGCTAATATCTTTGACAACGTGAAAATTATGGATATAAGGTTTGCCATCTTTTTTGAATGTTTGCATTTCAAAACTGCCTAGGGTTGAAGTTGTTTCGTCTCCAGGATCAATTCCTTTGAGGATTATTATATCATCACTTAACTTTGGGACTTTGGACATAGAATCTAATTTCAGCAGACTTATGCAGGAACCTGTGTCAATTAAGAAGGATAAAGGGTTATCGGCAACCGGAGTATCGATTATTACGTGAGGTAAATATCTTTTCTCTGTGTTTTGATGTATTTTATAGATTTTCACGTTTGTTTTCTGTTTCAGATGTGGTGAGTTATCGGAGGATGTGTTACGATTTGGCATGGAAGTAGAGTCAGTCGATTTCATGTTTGGATTTTGCACTTTACAGGATTTGGTAGGAATAGCGGATTCAGTGTGTTCAGTGAGTAATTCAGTAGATTTAGTAGTGGGTTTTTTCTTAGATTCAGTGGATTTAGTAAGCGATTCAGAGAATTTAGTAGGAATAGCGGATTCGGTAATCGATTTTTTCATAGATTCAGTGGATTTAGGATTTGTTGTTTTCACAGATACAGTGGATTTAGTACGCGATTCAGAGGATTTAGTAAACGGATTTTTCATAGATACAGTGGATTCAGTGTGTGATTCAGCGGATTTAGTAAGCGATTCAGAGGATTTGGTAAATGGTTTTTCCATAGATACAGTGGATTTAGTAAACGGATTTTTCATAGATACAGTGGGTTTAATGTGCGATTCAGTGGATTTTGTAATTTGTTTTTTCAAAGATTCAGTGGGTTTGGTAAGTGATTCAGTGGGTTTAGTAATCGATTTTTTTATAGATTCAGTGGATTTAGTATTCATTTTGTTCATTGATTCAGTGGATTTAGGATTTGTTGTTTTCACAGATACAGTGGATTTATTACGCGATTCAGCGGATTTAGTAATTGATTCAGGGGATACAGTGAAGAAAGAGGCATCGGCTTTAGTATGGTAAGACGAATTTCCTGCGCGATACCGTTCAGGAAATTTTACTCGTTTAAATCATTTTGATTGATTTCATCTAGATTATCTTCCTCGTTTCGCTTTAAGACGAAAACTTTACGTGTTGGCCTAGAATTTGAAGTTTGTGTAGAATTAGGTTGACGGCCATCGGAAGTAGAAGCAGTAGATTGATTTCTACTGTTGTTGTATTGTCTTTTGCGACAATTTTCAATAGTATGGCCTATGTTTTTGCAGTAACGACATATCATATCGTTGGTATTTACTTTTGAATGATCAGATTGGTGATTCCGCGGATTTGGAAAACGCGACGGTTGGGAATCACGGCGATAATTAATGTTTTTTAATCTGTCATTGTTGGAGTGAGTACTGGATGCGGATCTTTTATAGATGCTAGATATAATTTTCTCTTCTTCGACTGCGAAACTTATAGCGGAATTTAGCGAGTCGGGGTTGCGACATCTAACGACTTGTGATATCCGTGGTAAGAGACCTATTATAAAGGTGTGAAGTGCAAGATCTTGCATTGCAGCTACACGACCTGCTAACTCTGTTTTACGTTTCGTTGGAATAGAAATGTTTATTTCCGTAAGTAATTTCGCTAAGCATGTTTCTATTTTTAATGCAAACTGATTAACTGTTTCAGAAGAGTTTTGTTTACAATCCTGAAGTTCAGTGAGTAAATGAGCATAGTGTTTTCTTTCACCAAATTGGTGTTTTAGGAACTCGATGAATTGATCAAAGGACTCGAACTCTTTGACACTACATGTAGTTTCAGCTTTATCTGTTGATTGACTTAGAATATATTTAAATAGGATAGATTTTTGAGTTTTAGTAGCTATATCAAAAGCGCTCTGGCAATTAGTGATAAAGGGATTTAACTTTTCCCTGGAACCATCGAATGGTTTGATGAATTTGAATAGAATACCGAGTTCTATTTTTTCTTCAATTTCGGCCCTTGTATTCCTAGAGCCATTGGAATTTTCTTCTTTTGTTTCGTGTTTAGAAGCCATGATTTGATTTTACACAATAAAATACAACTTATCTTAATAATAAAAAATCACCTCTAGCTTATGCTACTTTGTATAAGCGACTCAGTGTTATAGACGCGTAATCGAAACGCGTAGTCTAAACAAAATAATCAGTAACGGTACAATAAGGTTTTATCGGTTACAATGTATGAGCAGTGTACAATAAAATTATGGTATTAAAATAGTTAGATAGGACTATTTAGACTCTGAGTTAATTCTAGTATTCGTGCTAGGATGTAATAACGGCCAAGGTAGATGTAGTTGACTTTTAGATCACTCACAGGAACGCCATCATTGTGAGGATATTCAGGAACATCGTGACCGCTTCTCCAGCGGTAAACAGCTGAACAGCAGTTGTAGTAGACCTCTGGACCAGCAGAGGGTGAAAGCCGGTCTCGGTTGCGGGATGCAACACTCAAGACAGGGTGTCGGTTGAGCACTTCGATTTCTTGCACTGACACGACACTTATTTTATTATACTGGTTTTGGAACTTGCTTTAACTTTTAGCACTTTCGAAATAGATTTAGAATATTTATGAACACTTGATTTCACTGGCACTTTAGTTTTCTTCGAAGACGTATTCGGGTAGGGGATTTTCGTATCCCACCGCTGCCACCAAATATTATACGAGACTTAGGAATCTTGTTTTTAAAAAAAACTATTATTTAAGCTAAAATAGGATTTAATTAATAAGTAGGATTTAGAATACAGAAATAGTAGAAATAGTAAGAGTTAGGACCTCCGACCCGTACCGAGATTTAGAACCAACTGCCCCGCTGGGCTCATGAATGACGTACTGTAACCCATAATGCTGATGTGGCACATCTGAGCGTTGCTAAGCCATTCCACTAACATTGTAAGGGTATAACAGAGCGATATCCAATGAGAGCTCTGATTTTCCGGGCGAGGGCGAAGCGAAGTTCTCAAATTTTGGAAAAAGTGACAGACATAATTGTGATGAATAAATATTTCTATTAATTTTAAGCATTTTTTTTTTTGTGAGAATTCTTTACCCTTCCTAAGGGCCCCCAAACAAATTTTTATACGGGGCCCCGCTAAGGCACGCTACGCTTCTGCTCGCAGATACCTAGTTTAAAACCAGAATTAACATTAGGATAGTTTTTATCTGAAACAGCCTTTGACAGCCTCCGTAGACAAGCGGTAGCGGATGCGGCCGCTGCGCAAGTAGGCGCGGGTTCGATCCCCGAACAGTGCAAATATTTGTATGCATGAATATGAATATTTGCACTGGTCTGGTCGTGCCTCGGAAAGCACGTTAAGCCGTTGGTCCCGGTTGCCATACGAACATCTAGTGGCAGTCGTTACGGGTTGTTGGAGCCCTCAAAAGTCTAACAATTGGTTTAACTGCAATGCTTAGATATCGCCTTCGGGTTGTGGAGGTCAGACGGCAGTCGCTTCACGGAAAATATCGAAGTTTAGCCAAAATCAGCAGTTAGACTGGTAAAGCGGACCCCAGATTCCAAAGCTGAAAAGCTACGGATGCGACTGGGATTAACGCTGAGACGATGATGATGGAGTAAGGATAAAAAAGTTAGTTGAATTATTGAGATCTCTGTTTTTTTTTAATTGGATTAACCATAACTTCAGTTAATGTATTTTTACACTTAAATAGTATCGGAAGGGTTAACTACTCTCGTTGTAGTTTTACTACATAACTTTTGAAGTGAAACTTCTTTACGCACGCTTGATTTGGGGAGTAAGCTGGCGAACGGGTGACGTAAGCGTTACGAAAAGTGATCGGGCAAGGCGAACGGAAGTTAAGTGGGGGATATAAGCACAGAGGCGCCCGTGGCGCGAGCTTGGTACTACAAGGTCTACAACGAGTTTTTTTTTTTCAATAAGAATAGAAGATCTATGCAGAAATATTAATTTACCAATGAAACCATGAAATAAATTTAAATATTTATAGAAAATTAATATATGTATATGTGTATACATCAGTGGCGAAGAGTCCATACAAGCCGATTCCCACCGGGTTACCTTTCAAAAATCAGTTCCATATTCATACAAAAGTATTTACATTCTATTTCATTAACAAAGTATTATTAATCAAATACCGGCGCGATTTACAATAGCAATCGCAATTTTTAGCAATACCCTAAGTATCACATTTCATTTTATAGTCGTAAATTAATCAGCGCTTCAATTTTTCGTAATTCTTTTCGTAGTTCTCTTGAAGGAAGCCGACGAATTTCAGCTTACCTATATCAACGTTTTACTATGCGGCGTAAAGAGAGAGCGTGTCAGACCATCTCTTTCTAATGCTCGCTAACCATCGGTAAAACTTGATAAATATGAGGCTACTCGCGGGCGGCTTATAGTACTCTCCTCTACTCTATTAGAAAGAGACAAAGAAACCACGCCACTACTTTTGCTTAATATTTTTGTTGGTTTTGGATCGGTGTTTGTGTGGTTCGGTTTTTAACACTTTATTATTTTTGTAATTTTTTATTTTATTTTTTCTTGACTCTTATTCCCTGACAATAGGTACTTAACTTAGTACTTACTAACAAGCATGCATGTGTGGTATAGAGATGCACGTCGAAAAAGGCTTTTCACAAAGCCGCTTTTATCATACTTGAAAGACACTGTTATCAAATCATCAGTCCTTTTTTGTATGGTGAAGGTGGGGCTTTTCATATTATTCTTATCTGAAGACCTCCTCCAAGATATCCTGCAGTAGGTAAGTGTTTAAGTGTTTATTTTTTTGGACCGGCTTCCCTTTGTCAAAATTTCACCCTTCGCCACTGGTATACATGTATATATTGTACACACATATATATATATATACAGTATGTTAAGAAAACCCTGTCCGACCCATAAGGATAATAAAGGTTAGGTAAACACATGACCAAATATAATATAAAATTTTACGTATTCATCATAGTACCAATACAAATGAATTTTCAAATAATCTTTTTTTCCCGCGAATTAATTCCAATTTCCCCGAAATTTGGTAATTTTTAAAAAGTGACAACACCGGTATTATTATGAGCGAATAGCGTTGCGACCACTTGCCGCGTGCCCTGCCGCCCGCCCCCCGCGGGCGGCAGGCGAAGGGAGGTTAACGCGCATTTATTAAGTTACCTCTTTTTGCGAAATAATATTTATTTTTTTAGGGGGATTTTTTTTTTAAGTTTAGCCCGGTTTTGTATGCATTAGTAGAATCAGTTATCGATACCTAACAACACCTTCACGGGTCGGACAGGGTTTTCTTAACATACTGTATATACATACAGATGGAGCGAAAGAAGTTTTACTTCAGTCGTGTGGTCATAAGCACACTCGTTTTTTTTTTTCATCATCATCATCATCAACCTTTTTATCGTCCCACTGCTGGGCACAGGTCTGCTCTCATACAGAGAAGGATTGAGCGTAATCAACACGCTTGCTCAATGCGGGTTGGCGATTTCAGACTTAAAGTCCAGGTTTCCTCAAGATGTTTTCCTTCACCTTCAGTCATTGGTGTCCAAGATATACTTAGAAGGTACATATAACTTTAGAAAAGTTACATTGGTACTTGCCTGGCCTGGAATCGAACCCGCGCACTCATACTTGAGAGGCTGGTGTTTTAACCACTAGTGCCACCACAACTGTATTTTTTTTTTCTATTATATACTTATATTTGCTGATTAAAAATTGACCGTGATGTTTGGGGAGAGCATTGTACAGACGACAGTACATCAAGCTACTATAATCTGTCAAACTTTATAATATTAACTATACAGTATGTTAAGAAAACCCTGTCCGACCCGTGAAGGTGTTGTTAGGTATCGATAACTGATTCTACTAATGCATACAAAACCGGGCTAAACTTTGAAGATAAATCCCTTTAAAAAAATAAATATTATTTCGCAAAAAGAGGCAACTTTTTTTTTCTTGTTCTGGCACTCCACGTTTTGTGTTAGCCAATGACGAGTAAAAGGTAGGGAAAAGGAATAAAGGTAAAAACGGAACGAAAATTTGGATATTTATCTGGAAGATATAAGATCAGTATAAGGAAAAAATATTTACATGTATTACAAAAGAGGATGAGGATATGAATTAGATGGATATTTACAGTTTTATTTTATTTAACGAGATGAATTTAGCTATGCTTTTATATACATTGATGTCGTTAGTGTGAAGTAAGGCAATAATGGAAGTTGGAAAAGGAATATCAAGAGACAAAAGACTATCAATAAAGGAAGTGCGATCATAAAGAGGACAGGAGAGGATGATATGATTTAGATCACCAACATCTGTGCCACACTCACAAACGGAATCGTCAACAATTCTCAGCCTGGCGAGATGGGCTGGGGAACAAACGTGTCCTAATCTCATGCGCGTCAGAGTTGACGTCTCAATCTTACTGAGTTTTGCTCTTAAGAACCATGGCTTTGCAGGAAGTTCTGGTTGAATACGGGCATAATTTTGTCCCTTTGATTTACTGCCAGAGTGCCATTCCTCCTGCCAGGCATTCTTTAAAAAAGATTTTGGTAAAGCCACAAGATCTTGACAGTAGTTTTTGTATGGAAACAAATCACCGCATTGCACTGCATCACTTGCTAATTTATCCGCCACATTATTACCCTGGATGCCACTGTGACTTGGTATCCAAATAAACTGTAAATCAAACCCCTGCAACTGAAGTGTGAATGCTATTTCCCTTATTTTAAAAATAATATCTAATTGCGATTTTTGTTTAAATGGAAATTTGGCAATTGCTTGAAGAGCGCTTAAAGAATCTGTGAAAATTATAGCTTTTTTAAGTTTACACATACGAACATATTCGACAGCCCTAAGTATTCCGAAGCATTCACCCGTATAAACAGAAGTCTCTGGAGGAAATTTAATTTTTTGAACTACATCATATTGTGTATGGTAAACCCCAACACCTACACAGTCAATCGCAGCAGGTTTAGAAGCGTCAGTGTAAATGTAATGGAAATCAATAAACTGCTCAGATATTAATTGGTTAAATTTTAATTGAACACGGGGATCAGATTTACTAACAAAATTATATATTATACTGGCAGAAAAGTGTAAACTGTCATAACTGACGCAAAATAAAGGGAGTTTATTTGAACGGTGTGTGGGGGAACAAAGGGAAATGAACTTCTTATAACTAACAACTAAACAGGGTGGAGATTTGTTGGACCAGTAGCTTGAAGATTCAATTTCAGACAGTAAAACTTGCAGTTTAGGGATGAGAGGATGACAAGAGAACTGTAGAATTCTGAAAAAATACTTGTCTGAGAGAAACTGTCTCCTAAGATGTAACGGGGCTTCGCCGCACTCCACTTGGAGTGCATTCACTGGACTAGACTTCATTGCACCCGAAATAATACGTAGCGCTTTAGATTGTATTATGTCTAATTTTTTGAAGGCCTTGACACTACCAGGTTCTACAATAAATAAACCGTAGTCTAAAAGGCTTCTAATAATTGCATTGTAAATCAACTTTAAGGAAGAAGGATGTGCACCCCACCAAACACCTGAGAGGCACCTCAACATATTTAGGTGTTTTTCACATTTATTGGCTATATAATCGCAATGTGGGATACTACTCAGTTTGGAGTCTAAAATAACTCCCAGGTATTTAAAGTTGTCTTTAATAGGGATTGGGACGTCTTTATAAGTAAGATTTACTTGAGGAATATTTCTTTTGCGGGTAAATACAACAGTTGCGCATTTAGATATGGATAATTCCAAACCATTCACATGTAACCATGACGATAATGACGATAAAGCAGAAGTAACAACAGAGCAAGCTTGTTCTATGGAATTACTTGAACAATAAAACAGTAGATCATCGGCATACTGCAGTATCTTTACTTCATTGCTTATGGATAAATCTAAATCAAATGTGTAAATGTTATATAAGAGGGGACTGAGCACAGATCCCTGCGGGAGGCCTCTCCATACCTTGCGAGATAAGTGATGATCTTCAAATGGCATATATAATGTACGGTCTGTTAATATGTTAATTATAAAGTTAGAAAGATTGTGTGGTACTTTTAAAACATCTAATTTGTTTTTTAATACGGAAAGTAACACGTTATCGTAGGCCGCATTTATATCTAAGAAAACTGCAACTGTAGACTGATTTTTGGAAAATGAGGAACGGATATCGGTGGTTAAAATACTTACACAGTCAGTGGTACTTTTCCCTTTTCTAAAACCGTATTGCGAACTGCTCAGTAGGCCTTCGCTTTCAATGTACCATTCTAGACGGTTTTTTATTAAATGTTCTGCTAATTTAATTAACACTGAAGATAGAACTATAGGTCGGTAAGAAGAAACGTCCGAAGGTTTTTTATTCGGTTTTAAAAATGGCAACACCATTTGACATTTCCATTCGGATGGAATGTTTCCCGTTTTCATTATAGAATTGATAAGTTTTAAATAATAATTAAGAATATTATCACTTATATTGGCAAAAAACGAGTATGGAATGCCATCAAGACCTGGAGCAGAATCTACTGTATTTAGTACTACGCCTTTTAGCTCATTTAAGGTGAATGAGAGATGCAGAGTCATAGGAGAATCGGCCGTAACAGATTCACATGATGTTATGTTAATACCTTGAGGAACCCACGGTGGAGCAAGTTTATCTAGGAATTCAGCAGCTAGGGAATTGGGAATAGGAGGAGATGGGTGTGTAAAAGCAGACCTATATCTACGTATGTTTTGCCAGACTATAGTCGGGTGAGTATTGGGAGATATTGTTGTGCAGAAACTCTGCCAACCTGCATATTTTTTCTTTTTCAAAAGTTTCTTAGTTTCTGTATTAATAGTGATTAGGGCATCAAAGTTAGCATCGGACATGTTAAGATTATAATTGAATTCTGCTTCTTTACGTTTTTTAATAGCATCTGTACACTCAGAATCCCACCATGGAGGCCTAGGAATTGAATGAGAGCTATTATGTTTAGCAGGGAACACTTCATCTGCTGCTGCCATTAGTAACTTGGTTAAAGACCTAGCACACGCATTTTCATTACCATTAGAAATAGGCGGTAGAGAAGAAAAGTTTGAGTCAGTAGTGGTTCTATATTTTTCCCAATTGATGTTATTCCTATCAGGGACTTTATGTTTAAGGTTTGATGTTTTTCTAGAAAAGGTTGGTTTAGGGAATGGAGTGGACATAACTATTGGGAAGTGGTCACTACCATAAGTAGAGGATAGTGTATACCAAGTTAGTGAAGAGGCTAAGTTAGGAGAACAGATAGATAGAAGAGGCAACTTAATAAATGTGCGTTACCACCCTTTTTTTTTTTTTTTTTTTTGTTGGGATGGGAAATCATCAAATGACTTCTGACTTCTCCCGCTCTGGGCGGAGCGGAAGGGTGTGTCAGACTTTTACTGACTAAAACCCACCCGTGTATCTTCACTTGCCTGTGCGACGGCCAGGGCCGCGGTTTCTTGTTTAACCAACCCGCAACCCTGACCCATCGTGAGGCATCGGTCTTCGTGGACCCCGTCACGATGTGCTGACATCTCTTTGAGGCGCGCGTGAAACACGACGCGCCGTCGACTCGGGCCTGGTCCTTACCGGGCGGCGAGTTGCCCACTGCTCACCGCCCGCAGGCCCGCGCCTACGGTGGCTGGGAGTTAGGTGTCGTCTCCCGACCAGGGCGTCTACTGCGGCGGCTAGTGGCGTGAGGGCGCTGGGATTCCCGTTGCCTCACGCGCTCCGCCTCCTCCTTTGCCAGCATCACTGCTTCGCAGAAGGAGGTGACGACCTGCCATGCACTCTCGCTCCGGACCATGGCCTGGACCAGGGTCGGACGCGAGAGATCGCCGCCAATCGCCGCTACGAGGACACGGCGGGGCTCTACCCAAGCCGGGCAGACCTCCACCGTATGCTCCACCGTGTCTTCAGGGCGATCCATACAATGGTGACACCCTGGCGTTTCCTCCCGCCTAATACGGAACAGGAACCTCCCGAAACAACCGTGTCCGGTAAGGACCTGCGTCAGGCGGAAGGTGAGGGCGCCGTGGCGCCTCTCTAGCCACTCCTCAAAGAGGGGACTTACCGCCACTATTGTGGCGTGCCCATGCGTTACCACCCTTCCGCGGGCGGCGGGCGGCAGGGCACGTGGCACGTGATCGCATCCCTATTCGCTCATAATAATACCGGTGTTGTCACTTTTTAAAAAATTACCAAATTTCGGGGAAGTTGGAATTAATTCGCGGGAAAAAAAGATTATTTCAAAATTCATTTGTATTGGTACTATGATGATTACGTAAAATTTTATATTATATTTGGTCATGTGTTTACCTAACCTTTATTATCCTTATGGGTCGGACAGGGTTTTCTTAACATACTGTATAAATACTGTGACTCTTGCACGGTATCAAAGCTAATTCTAGCCATGGAAGGGGCTTGGTGACCTGTAACACAGGTTTTTCTCCAAATACCTATATCAGGCACCAGTCTCTCACAAAGGTGGAATTCAGCTGAGACTTTTTTTACACACTATACAAATCAACTTTGTGAAGAGAGAATAAATGATAAATTATTATTATTATAAATTTTCAACTTTATAACTGAAGCTTAAGCCTCAAGGTTGAGTGGAAATATTTGACAGTTTCGAGTAGAGATGTAACAGATAGTAGTTTACCACCGGATATCCAAAACTTAGTCGTTTGCGCAGGCGACGATAACCTGTGAGCTGGATTTTTATCTCAAATCAGTGCTAATTAATCGCAATTGCGACCCTTATTCTTGGCGGGCAGCTAGCGCCAAGCAATACCCAAATTTAACAAAGTTTGCTAAAATCTACCTTTCTGCACCTTGCAGCAGTGTGTAAGTATAGCGAAAGACTTTTTTCTGAAGCTGGCCTTATTTATGAAGAGAAACGCAACCGTCTGCTACCTCCCAATGCAGAGAAATTAGTATTCATTCACCATAATTACGCGAACAAAATCGCTGGCGACAGCTAGTAAAATATATAACACTAGCGGCCGCCAGCGACTCCGTTCGCGTGGTTTAGTTATTCTCCGCTACTGTTGGTCGCAGCGTGATGTTATATTTTTTTTTTTTTTTTTATTAAAACATAAACCAGCGCTTGACCGCAATCCCGCCTGATGGTAAGCAGTGACGCAATCGTTGATGGTAAAGCGCACTAGTTTATTAAGAGCCTATTCACTCTAGCCTTGAAGACACTCAAATTGTAGTCCGACGGAAACACCGCCGCCGGCAGATTGTTCCAGTCCCTCGATGTAAGCGGTATAAAGGACGAGGCGAAACGCTTCGTCCGGATCGTAGAGGTGTCAACAACATAAGGGTGGAAACTCGCCGTACGACGGGTCGTCCGATGGTGGAACGGAGATGGGGGAATTAAATCGTGCAATTCCCTCGCACACTCCCCAGAATGCATCCTATAGAACACCGAAAGGCTGGCTACTCTACGCCTGTGCTCTAGGCTTTGGAGACCAACTCGAGTTAAATCAGGGTCACCAATCAGCCTCTTCGCACGCCTCTCCACTGAATCCAAAGTGGCCAGGTGACACTTAGCAGTACCAGCCCAAATGTGGCTGCAGTACTCCACACACGAACGGACCTGTGCTTTGTACAACATTAGAAGCTGCCCTGGTGTGAAGTACTGCCGGACCTTTGCGATTACACCAAGTTTTCTGGCAGCCACCTTGGCCTTGGACTCAATGACCCGCCCAAAGTTTAGGTTCGAGGAAATCTCAACACCCAAAAGCTGAAGGCGGTCGGTACACTCCAAGGATACATTCCGAAAAGTAGGAGCCAAGGTGAACGGGCTCCTTTTGGCGGTGAAAAGACACGCCTGCGTTTTGGCGGCATTGAATGCTACAAGATTGGCATTGCCCCATTCGGAGACTGCCTGAAGTGCAACACTCGTTCGCTCTACCATGGCCTCTCTTTCGGACCGGATTGATTCCCTACTAGCCCGAGCATCCGGCAGGTATCTCTCCACAACTGTGCTGTCATCTGCATACCCATAGATACCGGGCATCAGCAGATCGTTAATATGCAGCAGAAACAGAGTTGCAGAGAGAACAGACCCCTGAGGAACACCGGCATTAGTCGACATGGGCTCAGATGAGCATCCGTCGACAACAACTCGGAGGGATCGTTCAGTCAGGAAGTCTTTTACCCAGCCAGTCAGGCTAGGGGAAATGCCGTACGCTGGAAGCTTACTCAAAAGGCCAGCGTGCCATACCCGGTCGAAGGCCTTCGAGACATCAAGGGAGACAGCAATCGCTTCCCCATTTCTCTCGAGGGCCTCGCCCCACAAGTGAGTGGCATACACTAGTAGGTCCCCAGTTGACCGATTGCGGCGAAACCCGTACTGTCGGTCACTGAGGAGATCGTTATCTTCCAGGTATGCCAAGAGGCGCGAGTTCAATACACGCTCCATAATTTTGCAAAGTATGGAGGTGATCGAAATCGGCCGATAGTTGGTAGGATCGGCACGACTACCCTTTTTGGGCACGGGCTGCACGTTGGCAAGCTTCCAGGACTTGGGTACTATACCAGTCCCAAATGAGAGGCGGTACAAGCGTGTCAATACAGGAGACAACTCGGGCGCACATGCTTTTAGAACAATCGCTGGTATACCATCCGGACCACTAGCCTTATTCACGTCCAGACGACACAGTGCTCTCAGAACCTCCTTGTTCCGAATGCGAACCTCAGGCATTGAAGTACCGCAATGGGGTAAAATAGGTGGAGTAGCACTGCCAGTATCAAGACGCGAATTATGCGCAAAGAGAGATGCAAAGAGACCTGCTTTCTCTCTCGCCGCATGAGCCAGTGTTCCATCAGGCCTAACCAGCGGAGGCAGTGAGGGCCGACAGAAGTTCGCCTCGACCGATTTGGCAAGGGACCAAAAAGATCTGCTACCGGAAGGCTGCGCAGATAACTTGTTCCCAATATGGGAAATACGGTCGAAGCGAGCCTTCTTTAGCGCCTTTTTGTAGGACTTGGCAGCACGGTTAAAGGCTCTCTTCTTTGAGCTTAGATCCGGAGCTCCGCGGTCACGAGCGTCAACCCAAGTGAGAAACGCCGTGTGCTTACGCTGTTCGGCTTGGGCACAATCAGCATTGAACCATGGGCGAGCCGAGCCACCGACGGGCACGTCATTATAGGGAATAAAATATTCCATAGCTTGACGCACCACATCGGTTATAGCATCCGCACAGCTCGACGGATTGCTAGAAGAGAAGCAGACCTGCTGCCAAGGATAAGACGCAAAGAAATGGCGCATCTCATCCCAGTCTGCTGACCTGTATCGCCACATTCGCCGTTCACCACGAGAGTCGTGATCTGGCGGGGAGAAGGTACATTTTACATTTTTTTTTTACATAGTGGGTAGTTTTACATTTCTGACAATCAAATGGGTGACGTACTGTTCTCCTTGCTAGGCTATGAAATAGCCTGTATTAAGAAGTAACAGTGCCTATCCCCTCGAGTTGGATAGTATCAATTTTATTTAAAAAGAAAATAAAAAAAATAAACTTAAACTTACGTAAAATGCTTAACAAATATTATTATTTTTGTATAATAGATATTGTTTGTGTGTTTATATGTGTGTGAGTGTGCGTGTGACGTGTATGGTGAATGTGTAAGTGTATGAATGAGTAAGTGTGCGTAAGCAAGCTGCTGCGAAAGCATGCGTGGCTGTGTAATAGTGTGAGTGGGTTTGATTAGTGTGTGTCTATGTTTAAGGGTGTGGTACAAGTAACAAACTTGTCATACCACAACATTACATTTTAATTTAAATATTTTTCTGTTTCGTCATATGTTTTACTTTGGAGGAATGTGCGGAGAGCCTTTTTACAATTATGATAGGAGAGTCTATAAATTGGACATGTTTTGTTAATTACATTGTAAAGGTACGGACCTAAATAATAAAAAAATCTTTTAGTAAACGTGAGGCGAGTTTTTGGTGTGGTGCATATTATATCTTTTCGGCGTTTGGTAATTTCAATATAGGGGGTTATGCGGTGTTGCAGTAAAATTGTTTGTAAAATAAAATGTTGCCGGACGTTGAGGACATTGCAATTTGTGTATAATTGATTAGTAGGATAGATTAGTGGACGGAAGGTAGCCACTTTTAGAATAGCCCGATGCGCTACTTCCAATGGTTTAAGGATAGTTTTTCCAGCACCACCCCAACATGGAATACAATAAGTAATAATAGATAGGCATAAGGCAAAATAGACATTACGTATGATAGTAGGGTTAGCAATGCTTCTAAGTGTTTTAAAAATATATATAAGTTTACGAACTCTGCCAGTGAGGAGGTTAATATAAGATTTAAATTTAAGATTCCTATCTATGATTATGCCTAGGTATTTGATTTCGTCTGTAGCAGATATGGGTATACATTGGCAAGACACTTGAGTTTGCGAATTACAGGTGTGAGCTCTAACCGATATTCTTTGGCTTGGTTGAGTAGTAGTGCTGACCGAGAATGTAATCAACTTTGTTTTGGAAGTATTAAGCGTAAGCTTGTGGAGATTAAGCCAGGACACCGCTACATTAAAGCCACTCTGTGCCTTGTCCTCGAGTTCAGACCATGTATTCGCGACAAAAGTAATAGCAGTGTCGTCTGCATATGATGTTACCTTAGCATTTGGTATATCTAAATTGCATAAGTCGTTTATAAAAACTAGAAATAAGGTGGGACCCAAAATACTTCCTTGTGGAACACCACATTTGATGGGGAGTTCATTGCTACAATGCTGACGTATTTTTACTACCTGAGAGCGATTTGTGAGGTAGCTTTGAAAGAGATTAAGTTGCGATCCCCTAACACCCATCCTTTCAAGTTTGAATAAGAGAGAACGAACGGGGACGGTGTCGAAGGCCTTTGCAAGGTCCAAGAATATTGTAAGGACTTTTTTATTTGAGTTTAGGTTTTTCACAATATTATTGGTTAATTCCTGAACTGCGTCATAGGTCGACTTGTTTTTGCGAAATCCAAATTGTTGTGTTGATATTAGTTTATGATGTTCTAAGTAGGTTACAAGTCTTTTGTTAATAAGACGTTCTAGTATCTTGGATAAGGCAGTTAGAATTGCTATAGGTCGATAATTATTCGGCATGTTCCCGTCGCCTCCCTTGTAGATTGGATAAATGATTGCCTTTTTAAAAGAAGAGGGAAAGATTGCAGTATCGAAGCAGAGGTTAAAAATATGGCATAGTATAGGTGCCAGGATCGTTGAATATCTCTTCAGAATATAGGGTGATATGCCATCCCAGCCAGTTGCAGCATCAGAGCGCAATGAGTGAATAACTGCTGCAATTTTATCAATATCAATAGGTTCAAGGACGAACGACGAAGTTGGAGAGATTTCAGAAGTGGGTAAAGTGGCTGTCAAAGGTTGCGTAGAACTGGATCGAATATTATTCGCAAGGCTCTCGCCAATATTAACAAAGAATGAATTTACAGAGTTACAAGATTCAATAGGTGTGAGTGACAAGGTAAGTAATTGTTCAGATGTACTTTTGGTTTTAGTAGTGTTAGTTACTCGTTTAATAGTGTCCCATAGTGTTTTAGGGTTTTTACTAGCTTTTTCTAGTGCCTCTTTATCATAGATTCTTTTAGCCTTCTTTAAAATACGGATACAGTAGTTTCTGTATCGAAGATACGTAATTTTTAGAACTTCATTTCCTGGGAATTTTTTAACTTTCTTATGTAGCGCGTCCCTATTTCTTATGCACCGTAACAAACCAGATGTGATCCATGGTTTTAGGATTCTCTTTTTTGAAGAAACTTTTTTAATTGTGGTATTTCCAGAAATTGATACTTTCAATAAATTCAGTAAGCTATCGGTAGCCATATTTGGATCTTTTGCGTTAAAAATAGGGGTGAAATCCAGTTGTGACATTGATTTGTCAAGGCCATCATAGTCAATTTTTGTTATAGAGTGGTTTGTGACTGAACGTATAGGTTTATTATAGATGCAAAGTAAGGAAGAGGAGTGATCGGTTATTGTGGAACTTAAAACAAAGGTTTGCGTGGGTGAAGTTGTTTTGAGAAAGATATGATCCAAACAGTTTTCGTCCTTGGTTGGAAGGGTATGAGCAGGGAGATAACCGTGAAAAGCGAGGCAATTTAGGTATTCTTGGGAGCGCGTGTCCGATGTGGTAGGTTTAATGTCCACGTTTAAATCGCCTGTTAGAACTACCGATTTAAATGAATGCAGCGAGGTGAGTATACTGTTAAGGGCTGTGAGAAAGCTATTTATATGAACTATTGATGGTGACCGATAAATACAGATTATCGCCAAGTCTGAGTTAATTTTTATAATAAGACCAGAGGCGGATTGAAGAAAATCTGGCTCTTCACAAGTAACAGACAGGTCCGATCTCGAGTACACCACTACACCATCACTCTGATTGAGGTGTTTGGTGGTCATGAATGACGAGTAATTGTTGAGAATCGGAATAACAATATTGCTAGAACACGGCAGCCAACATTCAGTCAAAACAAGAAGATCGCAATCAAAAGAAATTTGGTGCAGAAGTGTTTGAAAGTTTAAAAAATTATGATTTATGGAACGAATGTTTTGTGAAAGGATTTTAATAAAATTATTAGGATATTTCACGATGGAGAGAGTTTCCTCAGGTGTGCAAGTATAGGTAGTTGATATAGACAGATCGTCGATACTGTTAATTAGATTGTTTATGTTAGTAGTCATTTTACTGGCAAGGTAAAAATAGTTAGTCGGGTGCGAGTAAATAGGATGATATATATTTTAAGAACGTATGGAAGGCTAGTGGTTAGGGGCACTAAGTTTAAAAATATTCTTTTAATTATATTGAAGTAGCTAGGTAAAGGTTGATGGGTATGAACGCATTTAGATGTAAAGAGATGTAATGACATAGTAAATGGGTTATATGTGGGTGTTGAGTTAGCAATGTGTGTTGAGGGTATGCTGTTTTGATGAGAAAAGTTATGTGTGTGAGTGTTGATGGTGCTTGTATTTAGTGTTTTAACATAACAATTAGAAGAAATCGCAAAAGTAATCAAATGATACATACGAAAATATAGCTGGGTATACTTAAATGCAGGTAGTCATGGTTTGACGATTACCGCCAGCTGCTTCAGTTGTTCTTCGCTCCTTACTACAATAGTCTGGCTATCAGGATTCTTTTTAAGCATAACTCTTCCGTTTGACGTCCAGCAATAGTTATACTGGTGTATCTTACCGTAGTTTCGAGTAAGGTAAAATAATCTTTTAGTATTGGCAGTTAGAAGCTCTGTAATGTAGATAGGTGTTTCCGGTGCATTTCTTAAGTTTAGGTGGGTTGATTTTATCTTGTTTGTGGGATTGTGTTTATTGTAGTCTTTAACAGCAGCCAGAAATTTCGTTTTCAGCAGGGTATTGCAAAACTCAACTGATAAACTAGACGCTACGTTTTCCTTTTTTGTGGGTAGCCGTGTAACATCACGGATGCCAGAGGATTCCACATCAAGTCCTAGGTGTCTTGAGAGGTGCGATATTGTATCATACAGCATTATCTTGGTCTCATTCTGCCTTTTTGGTACATTACGTAATTCTATAGAGGTTTTGATGAAGTTATAGTCAAGAATTTCCAACTTGTTTT
This sequence comes from Sesamia inferens, assembly GCA_037179545.1. Taxonomy (NCBI): domain Eukaryota; kingdom Metazoa; phylum Arthropoda; class Insecta; order Lepidoptera; family Noctuidae; genus Sesamia; species Sesamia inferens. The sequence continues at coordinate 21,092,194 of CM073931.1, forward strand.
CTAGCTTATCCAACTGGATTGCCATGGAGCCACGTTGCTTTTCTAGTCCCGTGATTTTAATTTCAAGGGACTGTAGTTGATCGGAGACGACTGTCATTGCCTTTTCGAGATCAGTATTTGTGACCTTAATATCCGCATAGTGATTTTTTATTTGCTTTATATGATCTTCCAATTTGTCCAAACGGGTGTTCTGGTTACAAATCATTTCATTGATCATCTTCTTGATGTCGTATTTAAACATATCCAGGTCGTCACCACTGACTTCGTCTGAAAGGCATTTGCGTTTGGCTCTCTGGGTTATATTTCCCACTGGGTCTTGGTCTGCATGCAGCTTCAGGATATCAGATTCCGAGCGCGATGAGTATTGATTTGGAGGCATTTTAGACATATTAGTTTGTCTAATCCGAATAATAATCAAAACAAAGCAAAGTAAACAATAAATAAGTTACTCGCTAATCGCTATCGCTCGTAGGTTGGGCAGCCGACAAGTTTCGTTTTGCGTACTCTTCAAACTTTATGCGCGCCTGGTACCTTTGCAACTTCTATTAATTTTAATTTTAAAATAACTATTTAATTATAAATAAAAATTTTAAAAATAAACTTATACGGATTGCACGTCTAAACGCTTTCGCGGTCCGAGGGGAAGGACACAGACTTCACCAGACAGTGGTCTGAAGTTCCCAAAGGTGAGGAAACTGTTACAACACACCTGTCCGGATCAGTGGTCAGCAGAAGGTCCAGACAATTGGCAGAATGACCAACTACATCAGGCACCCTAGTCGCTTGCTTTACCAGCTGGGAAAGGCCCATTGAAAGCGCGAAGTTTCGCGCTTCTCTCCCAGCGTGGTCGGTCCTCTGGTACGGGAAAAGCCAGTCCTGATGGCAGGCATTGAAGTCCCCCAGAGCGACGAAGTGTGCGTCAGGGTGCCGGTGCAGTGCATTGTCAGCAGCCTCACTGAGGTGGTCAAATAATCGAGTTGTCTCCTGATCACCGCTGTGCGATCGGTAGACACAAGTGTAAACAATTTTGTCCACACCAGTGTCAACCAACAGCCATAGAGACGAGAAATGAGGGTCTACGAGGTGACGGAGGCGCCGGCAACAAATGTCATTGCGGACATACACACAGACCCCGGCACGCTGCAGGAAATGGTGCTCCAATGCGTATCCCGGGTAACTGAGGTATGCCGCATCAGACGGACATCTGATCTGGGTCTCCGTCAAGAAAAGTAGATGGGGCTTTTCAGTCTCAAGGTGGTGATGTACTGCAATGAGATTGGAGTGCAGACCTCGAATATTAGAGAGGTGCACTTTGAAAGAGAGGACGTGCGCCCGCTGTACACACCTACTTTTCTTTTTGGACTTTTTCATATTGAAAAAAAAATTGAGTGAATAGGAAGGAAGACGGCAGTTGAGTGAGGTGATGCAATTTTAACCCCAACAATGCGACCAACGATGCCGGGCCAGAGGGAGATTGATCTGGAGACTGCGGGGACGCCCGAACCCCCCCAGGGATCGCCATCGGGTCCTCTCGTCCGGTCGCCAACCGGCACGATGGGGCCACCCTGGGATTTTTCGCAGTTGGCGGGGCAGCCTTTCGTATGTGGCTGGCACACTACTTGGGCCCCCAACTACCTGCGGTCGGCCAGCGGAGCACCGTGCTTCGGATCCCGCTACCCTCCACGACCAAACTCCCGACACGACATTAATTGGCGCATCGTACCCGGCATACATCGCAACACAACTGCTCAGACCCGCCCTCCAAACGGCTTCACCAGACATCATGCCGGAACACGACGAATCGCTTGGCGGCATGACTTTGTCTGGTGGGTGGTAACTACGCCGGCGGCCGATGTTATGGCCTACCACCGAGAATAATAGCCTAAAGCCTGCCTGGATTAATGGGCTATAAAATGCAAAAAGATTTTTTCAAATCGGACCAGTTGTTCCTGAGATTAGCGCGTTCAAACAAACAAACAAACTCTTCAGCTTTATATATTAGTTTAGATAGTACATAATAACAATATAGGGTACAGAGAGGTTAGTAAACGAAATTTTCGACACCCAATTTCGATAGTGACTCCATCTGCAAATTTATCCTCGGAACTAACCAATATATATTTATTTGAATAGGCTGTATATTATAGTATAATTTTGTTCATGTTTCTTTGCATCTTCATAATTTCGTATTTGTAACCCGAAAGTATTAGGGTGAACAATGAAAGATGAAGATTAATAGGTAATGAAGTTTCGGCGGAAGAAACAAAATAATAAACAATAGTCGTTTACAGAATAAGAATATAATTTAATAAGATTGGATAATATTTCAATAAGAAGATAATAATATTTTAAAAAGAATGGATTTGATTTGTGTTTTAAATGCAGATTTAAAGACCGCCCCCAATTTTTAAACTGTAATACCTATCTTCGAAAATATTCATTTAAATCATATGCTATAAAGGGTGCTATATACATAAATAGCACCCTTTATAGCATATGATTTAAATGAATATTTTTTTTATTTTCTCTTTTAATATACATATATTAAATGAACAATGTATTTAAGGTATTAAATTAGATAAGGATTAATTCTGTGTGTGTTAAAATCGCTTCGAAAATTAGCTAGTATTTGTCGTAAAATGTACCTAAATGACAAAAAAATGTTACTGTGGTACCTATATCCATAAGAGAGACACTCTTTATAGGTCTGTGGATAGACACTTACCATTGTGGACTTTTCTGTAGGCAGTTTCAATGTGTACAATATTTAGTACCTACATTATTTTCATAAATCTCGTAGGGTTCCGTCTGCGTTTCATTGCAAATGCGGAAAAATGTAATTAAATAATTACATTTTCGGCATCACATTAGAAACCTCAGAAATAACAGTATTTCTCTACTATTTAATGGATGTTATTATACATCTAAAATTATAAACCTTCCCCTTTAATCACTTTACCTATTAAAAAAACCGCATCTAAATCCATTGCGGAGTTCTAAAGATTTAATCATACATAGGGAAAGAGAAAACGACTTTGTTTTATTCTATGTAGTAATATTTTAAAGGAGACGTCCCAGTAATCACCGGTGCTAAAGTAATTAAGGCTCATAGTTAATTGGAAAAATTGGACAGTTTCGGGTAACTTGACCTGTAGGCCTAGTATGAGTTTTCAATACGAAACTCGTTCGATCGTATCGAGCGCGTTTGGCGCTCTCATTGGTTGAGAGTTCTTACGACCTTGAAGCTGGCCAATCGCTGAGTCAAACGCGCTCGATATCGGCGAACGAGTTTCGTAATGAAAACTCATAGGTACTAGGCCTACTGCTGTCGTCCGTACAAGGAGTTTTGGCGGTAAAGTCAAGCTGAGTGTCACTCTCATTTTTCACTGGACTTTTAAAATTAGTTATACTGTTGTTTACAAAATAAAAGCACGTTATTTATGTAGTAAAAAGTGCATTCAGTGAATCTATATATATAAAAGAAAGTCGTGTTAGTTACATCACTTATAACTCAAGAACGGCCGAACCAATTTGACTGAAAATTGGTAAGGAGGTAGCTAAGAACTGGGAGAAGGACATAGGATACTTTTTATGCCGCTCCCCGTCGTTCCTGTGGGAATAAATGAGCTTCTTTGTTTCGACTTCTCCCACACTTTTATGCTACCCTGGTACCTTGAACGTCAAAAAATATGCACAATAAACCTTCTTTCATGTATTATGATTATTTGATAATGATGAATGAATGAATGAGGTTTATTGTTTCGATTTCTCCTACACTTTTGTGCTACCCTAGTACCTTCCACGTCAAAAAAATATGCACAATAAACCTTCTTTCACGTATTATGATTATTTGATAATGATGAATGAATGAGGTTTATTGTTTCGACTTCTCCTACAGTTTTGTGATACCCTGGTACTTTGCACGTCCACAAACTATGCACAATAAAACCTCTTTCATGTATTATGGTGATTTGATAATGATGAATGAGCTTTTTTATTGTTTCGATTTCTCCTACACTTTTATGCTACCCTGGTACCTTGCACGTCAAAAAAATATGCACAATAAACCTTCTTTCATGTAATTATGATTATTTGATAATGATGAATGAATGAGGTTTATTGTTTTGACTTCTCCTACAGTTTTGTGATACCCTGGTACTTTGCACGTCCACAAACTATGCACAATAAAACCTCTTTCATGTATTATGGTGATTTGATAATGATGAATGAGCTTTTTTATTGTTTCGATTTCTCCTACACTTTTATGCTACCCTGGTACCTTGCACGTCAAAAAAATATGCACAATAAACCTTCTTTCATGTAATTATGATTATTTGATAATGATGAATGAATGAGGTTTATTGTTTCGATTTCTCCTACACTTTTATGCTACCCTGGTACCTTGCACGTCAAAAAATATGCACAATAAACCTTCTTTCATGTATTAACGATTATTTGATGAATGAGGTTTATTGTTTCGACTTCTCCTAAACTTTTGTGCTACCCTGTTACCCTGCACCTCCACAAAGTAGGAAACACGTGTCCAGTATTTTTAAGTTAATAATTATGTACAAAATTTCAAAAAGATATAATGAAAAACCACAAAGTTATAATAAGCTTGCTACGAGTATTCTACTTGGTTGTCCCAACATAAATATGGTCAAAGATCCGCGCGCGAGCGAGCGCGGTGCGTTGACCTCTAGCGTCAGCTGTTGCGCGCGCACAATACTATGATGATGTATCGTAAGCTGCGTGACGCACTCGGTAACTACACTGTAACAATTTCTAAATGTATTTGGGACAAAATATAACATGGTGTCAAAATTATTGGAATCGATTCAGTTGCTTATTCACTATCTATCTATATATATAAAAGAAAGTCGTGTTAGTACTCCACTTATAACTCAAGAACGGCTCCATCGATTTGGCTGAAAATTGGTAGGGGGGTAGCTAAAAACTAGGAAAAGGACATAGGATACCTTTTATCCCGTTCCCGTCGATCCCATGAGAATGAATTAGCTTCATTGTTTCGACTTCTCCTACACTTTTGTGCTACCCTGGTACCTTGCACCTCCACAAAGTAGGAAACACGTGTCCAGTATTTTTAAGTTAATAATATTATGTACAAAATTTCAAAAAGATATAATGAAAAACCACAAAGTTATAATAAGCTTGCTACGTGTATTCTACTTCGTTGTCCCAACATAAATATGGTCAAAGATCCGCGGGCGAGCAAGCGCGGTGCATTGACCTCTAGCGTCAGCTGTTGCGCGCGCACGATACTATGATGATGTATCGTAAGCTGCGTGACGCACTCGGTAACTACACTGTAACAATTTCTAAATGTATTTGGGACAAAATATAACATGGTGTAAAAATTATTGGAATCGATTCAGTTGCTTATTCACTATTTATATATAACTCAAGAACGGCTGAACCGATTTAGCTGAATATTGGTGGGAGGTAGTTAAGAACCCGTCCCCGTCGTTCCCGTGTGACGTGACATAAGACATGGTCCAACTCATTCAAAATGTAAGTCAGCAATTCATATACTAAAAATGGTATAACAAAAAGCAAATGACAGCTGAGCATATTTAAAAAAAAGTCTAACCGGTTGAAGCAATCGTTTAAAGCAAAGAATATAAATACTCTCTGCTGGCTTAAAGTTTCTAATAAAAAACTACAAAGCCAACTTCAACTTCAAAATTTCTAATATTGTATTGCTGTGCCATTTATCATCAATAAAAATATCATGCCGTGACCAAGACCATCACATCTTTCTCGACAAAGCGGTAATGCAAGAGTAAATCGAAACATTCTGAATGAAAGCACTGAAGAAGAGCAAGAAATTGCACGTGCAGAGCGCCGTTTTAGTATGACTCGACTTCGTGCTTCTCACTCACAAGAGCAAAGGGAGGCGGCAGTCCGTGAAACTGTTCCGTTGACAATGCGAAATCGGCGAACAAATCTCAGAGATCATCATCATCATCATCAATCTTTATATCGTCCCACTGCTGGAGACAGGTCTCCTCTCATGCAGAGAAGGATTGAGTGTAATCACCACGCTTGCTCAATGCGGGGTGGCGATTTCAGACTTATAAAGTCCAGGTTTCCTCAAGATTTTTTCCTTCACGTTCAGTCATTGGTGTCCTAGATATTACACTTAGAGAGTACATATCACTTTAGAAAAGTTACATCGATACTTGCCTGACCTGGAATCGAACCCGCGCAATCACACAAGAGAGGCTGGTGTTTTAACCACTAGGCCACCACGACATCTCAGAGATCAATAGCTAGATAATTTACGAAGCACAAGTAGAAATTCATTTCTTTCACAAGGTGCTACACTAAATAAATGACAAATAAAAAAATCATGGAATACTTTTTTTTTTATTTACGGTGTTCCTAATTTAAAAAGTAAAAAATGTGATCATGTGATATTTATTGCCTTTAAGGCGGAACAAAGTTCGCCGGGTCAGCTAGTAATTTATAAAGAACATTGAAATATTGTACTTTACCCCAAACTCCTCCTAGTCGGCTAACGCGCGAAACGAAAGGAGATAGGTTAGGTTAAATTAAGTTAGGATAAGTTACGAAGTTAAAATCCATTTATATATTCGACTGAAGGACTTGTATCCATGGTCATGAAATAAATTATTAAAAAAAAAGACGTGTGGCACTCGGGGACTGCCGCGGTAAAGCTATTGCATAGCATTTTGTATCAATTTATGCAATTATAATTATTTATTTATTTTATTTATGCAGTATTTTTTTTCTTTGATATTAATTCAAGTTACACTTTTTGAGCGTGGTGACCGGTAAGAAAACAAATTTTTCTTTTATTAAATAAATAAAAAGTTAATATTATTTAAAATATTTTTATTATTTTACAATACATGTGGGTTTTATTACCTTACAGTAGCTGTTGGTTATTCAGGAATATTTATCATTGAAACTATAGGTTTATGATAACTGAAATAAGAAACATAAGTTTGCGACTTAATATCCTCTAAATACCTAGAAAATACCGCGTCAATGGTGGTCCCATATTTTGTTGTGGACTTTTGTGGATCATTATTCATTTTCAAATTCAATGTTTTTGATAGAAAAGTTGTCCACCGCTCTGATTTTTTATCAGCGAAGTTAATGTTGAAATCGCCAGCCAAGATAAGTGGAAATTTATTACCATTTGTTTCAAGTATTTTCGAGCCACTCGAGTTACTCCAGTAAAGTGCGATGAATAAAATGCTCTACCTCGTCCAATTTTGGATTCGGAGAAATGCAAATTGCTACCATAACTATTTGTAGGCCATTTCTAAGTTTGCATAAGCACGCACAAATATCTCCAACAACTGAGCGCCTAACATTAACATCGCTAACGTGTGCAATATTTATTTCAATATTCGGAGTCATAATATTAGTAATATCATTTTTATTTTGGTAAATAGCTACCCCACCTTTTGAAACAGTATCTCGCTTGAACTGAACAATACAATTAAAATTAGGTATTTCAATTGGATTATCATGCGTCATGCAAGTTTCGGTAAGAAGTAACACATTTGTTTGTCTCGTAACTGAATCTTGTAAATCGTATTTATGACTATTTAGACTGGCAGTTGAAAGTCATTATTGAAATGCCATTTCTATTACTAATGAAATCTAATACACTTTGAGCAATCGTCTGAACACTATTTAAAGACAGTCTTTTGAATTCTTGCAACAATTGAAAAAACGGCCGCGTGAGCACTTTTTACTCTATAAAATCACGCGCTTTTATTTAGTAAACAACACTATAAATAATTTAAAAGTCCAATGAAAAATTAGCATGACATTCATCTTAACTTTTCCGTTAAAAAAAAAAAGCTATTTTATAAAAACACTACTAAATTAATTTGAATAAAAGTACATAATTAATTATATGAAAAGTTTTTAAGGTAGCCATGACAACGTCGATGACGTCTATGACATATCTCTATAGAAGACCTATTTCAGAGAGAAAATTAATCGCAAGTTTAGCACATTGCGCCTATCAGTAACATGGCAAGTGTGTAGGACTGAGTTCGCGCCCTGCAATATGCATGCTCTTTTTGAAAATCTATAAATTGTTTTCAAAAGATGTAGTCGCACGCACACACACATACCGTGCCGAAGACTGCCGAACTGAAACGACGTTAGACGATGGGCAGCGTGAGGTTTTTTCGTTACGGAATTTCTGGATTCGGTCCCCGCGCTCAAGGCCCGCGATAGAAGCTATGCAATAGCTTAAAAATCGTCCGCACTAAAGCATAAAATAATTCCATGCATCCCACATAGGTACTATCTATTTCCCTAGGACGTTACATGACCAGCGTTGCCAATGTTGTTAAAATTCCCTAAGTTGTGGGAAATTACAAGTTGATTGAGGAATACGGCAAAATGTGGGGATTTTGACATCGCCATTAAAATAACGAAGTACTAACTTTGTACTTCGTTTATTTGATTGCTAAATAATGATTAAAAAGTTTTGTTGACGATGGGATAATACTGCAGTATTATTAGTAAAAACCTAAAGCATTCTTTAATGACTGTAGGAAATAGACTAGACTGCCATTAAATGAAAGATATCTTTAAATATTACATTTAAAGATATTTCTTTATTTTGGAATGAATGAACTTTTAATATCGTATTATAGTATCCACTAAGTATATTGGTTTTCTTCACATTATTATCGACACAAAATCTAAGAAAAATGTGAAATTATATTTATCCTTTTTATCCTTTCATTACCTTTCCACTAAACCCTACAAAGTCGCACGATGTTTTGATTTAAATGGCCGTAAGATGCTATCCTTACTAATATTATAAATCGGAAAGTGAGTTTGTTTGTTCCGTTTTCACGCCGTAACTACTCAATCGATTGTTTTGAAATTTTGCAGACGTAAAGTTAGAAGTCCGGATTAAATGATAGGGTACTTTTATCCCGGAAAAATTTGATATTCCAGAGGAAAATCTAAAAGGCGCGATATAACCGAACTCCAGGCGGGCGAAGCCGCGGTTGGAAAACTAGTAGTATATACTTAAAACACAAAGATAATAGAAAATTGATATAAGTACAACTTGTATCTTCACAGAATAGTGAATTGGATACCCATTTGAACCTACAGGTGACATGGATACGAGATTATGCATATGGCGCCCTCTGCGCCGAGTTTTGCGTAATGTTCCCTATTATATATTTAATTGGATATGGATTTGTAATGTTGCGCATATTACCAAATAAATAGAAAATCCAAACACCAAAAATGTGGTTTCCTTATTACTGACATCAAAGCTTTTAAAAAGGTTTTGTGAATAAATATCAAAACAGAATATCACAATGGATTATTTAAAGATTTGTATTTTAGTATTTTAATGACAACCAGAAAAGGGAATAAAACACTGGGCGGTAGTGACAATAAAAATAAGAAAAAAAGTGTCTGAATTGAAAGATAAAATAACCAATATTTCAATACTTAGTTGAAAGTTATTTCATTTATTAAAATAATTTTGAGGGAGACATGTAAGGAATTCGTTAAATTGGCATCAGATATTACAGTCGATTTTTAATTCGACTGAAGGACTTGTATCTGGAAGGACTGTTGAATGTTGACAGAAAGCCAAGATGAGTGCCACGCTCATTTTTCATTGGACTTTTAAATTATTTATAGTGTCGTCTACTAAATAAATACGCATGATTTATGTAGTAAAAAGTGCATTCAGTGAATAATTCATAAAGAACAGTGAAATATTGTAGCATAGTGGCCACATCATGTCTTTACCCCAAACCCCTCCTAGTCGGCCTCACGCGGGAAACGAAAGGAGATAGGTTAAGTTAAGCTAGGATAAGGTAGGTTTCGTGCTCCTGGATGAAAGCGGGAAGTGCTTCGAGAGGATCATCGCCTCTCGCATCCAGGAGCACCTAGAAAGCCGTGGGCCGCAGTTGGCGGACTGCCAATACGGCTTTCGGACCGGCCGGTCCACGATGGACGCGGTGACTCGCCTCAAGAGGTGGACTGAGGCGGCCACAGCGAGGGGTGAGGGTGTCGTCGCGGTGTCGCTAGACATCGCGAACGCGTTCAACACCCTCCCCCACGAATGCATAGAGGCGGCACTGAAGTACCATGAAGTGCCCCTTTACCTCTGCGCCCTCGTGCGGGACTACCTCCGTGAGAGGAAGGTTCTGTACGAGGACACGGAGGGTCGCGTCCAGTCGTGAACCGTAAATGTAGGAGTACCCCAGGGATCAGTGCTCGGTCCCCTGCTCTGGAACCTGGGGTACAACTGGGTTCTGCGTGGCGCGCTCTTGCCGCGGATGGACGTCGTCTGTTTCGCAGACGACACACTGGTCGCGGCCAGGGCGCGCGAGTGGGAGGAGGCGGTTCACATTGCGTCGGTCGGCACCTCCTTGGTCGTCCGGCGCATCCGCCTCCTGGGGCTGGAAGTGGCCCTTGAGAAGACGAGCCGCGGTGTCACCACTGCGACTCCCCCGACGACACGGCCGAGCACACCCTCGTGGAGTGCCCGGCCTGGCGAAACGAGCGCCGCGTCCTCGTTGCGGCGCTCGGAGGCGGACGCCTCTCCCTGGCAACCATGGTGCGAGCCATGGTTGAAAGCGAGAGTGCATGGGAGGCTGCCGCCTCCTTCTGCGAGACCGTCCTCTCGCGGAAGGAGGCTGCGGAGAGGGAGCGGGAAGAGTCTGCTCTTGCCGCTCCCCTCCGGCGTAGACGGGTGGGGCGAAGAAGGCGGGGGACGAACCCCCGTCTCCTTTAGCCCCAGGGTGTGACCAGCGCGTGTGGGTAGCTCCCGCACGCGCATTGCACAACGGTCACCACGTCTGGGAATTACTCCGTTACCGGGTAATCCCCCATTGGCGCGGAAACCGGCCTTAAAAAGGCCGGTAAGCCCTGAGAGTGGCACGGAGTCTTGGCCTCCGGGTCGGCCCCGTGGCACTCTCAACACAGGGCCCGACGGTAACCGGGTGGTTTTAGTGGGTATTCCCGGCTTCGGCCGGGCGAGTCCCACACACGCTCGTCGCCTAGCTAGCGACGGGTATGGTGCGTAAAGGCATTTCCACTCGTTAAAAAAAAAAAAAGGATAAGGTAGGATAAACCGGCGTTCCACAGGGGTCCGTTCTAGGGCCTCTTCTGTGGAACGTCGGTTATGACTGGCTCCTGCGGGGAACCCTCCTACGAGGCACGAGTGTCATCTGCTATGCGGATGACACTCTCCTCACTTCCCGCGGGAGCACCTTCCGGGAGGCGGCCAGTTTGGCGTCGGCGGACGGATCCTTAGTGGCACGAAGGATCCGCCGCCTGGGGTTGAGGGTGGCGCTGCACAAAACGGAGGCCGTGTTCTTTCACGGCCCCCGGCAGCGCCTCCCACCTGATGCCCACATACATGTGGAGGGGGTGAGGGTTGGGGTTGAGGCCCAGATGAAATATCTGGGCCTCATGTTGGACAGCAGGTGGCGCTTCGGCCCGCATTTCAGCGGGCTGTCGACGCGCCTGCTGAAGACTGCGGACGCCCTCCATGGCCAAATTTGGGAGGGCCAAGCATGCGATGCCGGCGTCTATACGCCGGCATACTGAAGAGCGTGGCCCTTTATGGGGCCGCCATTTCTCTTCGGGCGCCCCAAAGGGACATCGCCCAGCGGGCAGCGCGAGCCTACCATACGGTAGGCTTCGCAGCGGCGTGCGCTCTGGCGGGCACCCCGCCTTGGGAGCTCGAGGCGTGGGTGTTCGCCAGAGTCTACGAGTGGACGGCGGGGCGCAGGGCGCTGGGCGAGCGTCCGACCCCAGAGGTGAGGGAGGAGGCGAGGGACGTTATCGTCCAACATTGGACACAGGACCTCGCCTCCGCGGTGTTCGGCCGCCGTACCTTAGACGCCATCGGGCCGGTCCTGAAGGACTGGCTCGACAGGCGTCACGGGTTCCTCTCCTTCCGTCTGGTGCAGGTACTCTCCGGTCACGGCTGCTTCGGCAGGTACCTGCACCGGATAGGACGAGAGGAGACACCGTCGTGCCACGATTGCGGCGTAGCAGAGGACGCGGCGGAACACACCCTCGCGGTATGCCCGTCGTGGGCCGTGCCGCGCCGCGATCTTGTCGCGGCGGTAGGAGGGGACCTCTCGCTGCCCGCCATCGTCAGAGCGATGGTGGGGAGCGAGGAGGCCTGGGCGGAGATGGCCTCCTTCTGCGAGGACGTGATGTCCCAGAAGGAGGCCGCGGAGCGCGGGCGAGAGGAGGATCCCCTCGCTCCGGCGCTCCGCAGGCGGCGTAGGGGCAGGAAGAAGGCCAATGTTTGGCCGCCTTCTCCCTCCCTCCCTGAGGTGAGCGGCGGGCGTGAGACACGGGGGTGCCCGCGCCCGCCACGCGCTCACCATGAGGTTGGCTGAGCCACGGCCCCTCCCTGTGGAGGGGCGAATGAGGGCCCGCCGTATTAGGTGGGCATAACGCCGGTTGGGGGCTGGTAGCCAAGGCTCCGCTTTTTCCCAGTCCCCCGCCACCAATGTGACGCCGGAGTACCGCTGGGGTTTTTAGTGAGTATACCGGGAGGCTCTCTCCCGGGGAGTCCCACATGCCCCTCCCGTCTCGATGCGTAATTGTCATTTTCCCCAGCGACAAAAAAAAAAGGATAAGGTAGTATATAAACTTATTGAAGAAAAAAGTTACTAAGACTAGGCTGTATGGCGTACTATGCCTTTGCCTATTCCATTCCTCTGAACGGAAAGAAGTGAACCAAAAAAAAAATTAGTGTTGACAAGGTTTGGCGGGAAAACCAAAATGAGTGTCACGCTCATTTTTCATTGGACTTTTAAATTATTTATAGTGTCGTTTACTAAAAAAAAAAACGCGTGATTTATGTAGTAAAAAGTGCATTCAGTGAATAATTCATAAAGAACAGTGAAATATTGTAGCATAGTGGTCACATCATGTCTTTACCCCAAACCCCTTTGGTCGGCCTCACGTGGGAAACGAAAGGAGATAGGTTAAGTTAAGTTAAGCTAGGATAAGGTAAGATAAATTAGGATCTGTGCGCAGTTTCTGGCCTGCCATCGGACGCGTCCCCAGGTGGCGGATAGGGGTTCGGCCCCCAGATATGGGGGTTACCGGTTTACCGGCGCGGACCAAAACCAGAAGTGGGGACCGCTTCGGCGGTCACGCGCGGCGGGTCGGCCACCACTCCAGGTGGCTGACGTGACCGTCGGGCAACCCGGTCTCCTCATTGAGAGGAGCTGGGGGCCCCGTTTGCCTTCGGGCAAACGAGTGGGGCTAAGAGGAAGGACACCTCGCTAAAAAACCCTTGGCTGCTGCGTCTTCTCGCACACGAAGACGTACCCAGCCGGGCCCCTCCCTATGGAGGGCCCACTGTGGGCCCGCCTTCTGGCGGGAATCGCCGGCGGGGGATTGGTTGGTCTCTGCCATTTCCCATGACCCCGCCACTAAGGCGATTTCGGTGTGCCGCTGTTGGGTTTAGTGGGTATTCCCGGCTTCGGCTGGGCGAGTCCCACACACGCCCTTCGGGGTATGGTGCGTAAATGCATTCCCACAGCGTCAAAAAAAAAAAAAGGATAAATTAGGATAACTTAAGATAGAAACTGAAGAAAAAAAGTTAGTTAAGACTAGGCTGTATGGCGTACTATGCCTTTGCCTTTTCCGTTCCTCTGAACGGAAAGAAGTAAACCAAAAAAAAAGACGTGTGGCACTCGGGGACTGCCGCGGTAAAGCTATTGCATAGCATTTTGTATCAATTTATGCAATTATAATTATTTATTTATTTTATTTATGCAGTATTTCTTTTTCTTTGATATTAATTCAAGTTACACTTTTTGAGCGTGGTGACCGATAAGAAAACAAATTTTTCTTTTATTAAATAAATAAATAAACTTTCGTTGTTTCGTTTCGGAGATAACAATATTACAACTCGTACACTTAAATGTACTCGTATTAACATTGTTCACCGACATCTTTCTGTAATATTTTATTTAATAAAAACTTCAACTTCAACTCTTGATCTGGTCCCTGTGGATAGATACCACAATTTTGCCAATAACACGTGTAACAAATTATAGAAATTCTTTAAAAAAATATTTCACAATAATGGCGGATATCGCCAATCACAGTTGAAAAAACGGCCGCGTGAGCACTTTTTACTCTATAAAATCACGCGCTTTTATTTAGTAAACAACACTATAAATAATTTAAAAGTCCAATGAAAAATTAGCGTGACATTCATCTTAGCTTTTCCGTTAAAAAAAAAGCTATTTTATAAAAACACTACTAAATTAATTTGAATAAAAGTACTTAATAATTAATTATATGAAAAGTTTTTAAGGTAGCCATGACAACGTCGATGACGTCAATGACATATCTCAGATATCTCTATAGAAGACCTATTTCAGGGAGAAAATTAATCGCAAGTTTAGCACATCGCGACTATCAGTAACATGGCAAGTGTGTAGAACTGAGTTCGCGCCCTGCAATATGCATGCTCTTTTTGAAAATCTATAAATTGTTTTCAAAAGATGTAGTCGCACGCACACAAACATACCGTGCCGAAGACTGCCGAACTGAAACAACGTTAGACGATGTACGGCCTTCAAGCCATACCTCCGTGCCCGTCGGAGTGGGGAGCGTGAGGTTTTTTCGTTACGGAATTTCTGGATTCGGTCCCCGCGCTCAAGGCCCGCGATAGAAGCTATGCAATAGCTTAAAAAAATAAAAATAGTGTTGACAAGGGCATTTGGCGGGAAAACGAAGATGAGTGCCACGTTCATTTTTCATTGAACTTTTAAATTATTTATAGTGTCGTTTACTAAATAAAAACGCGTGATTTATGTAGTAAAAAGTGCATTTAGTGAATAATTCATAAAGAACAGTGAAATAGTGTAACATAGTGGCCACATCATGTTTTTACGCTAAATCCCTCCTAATCGGCTACACGCGTGAATCGAAAGGAGTTAGTTTAGATTAAGTTAAGTTAGGATAAGTTTAGGATAAATTAGGATAAGTTAGAATAAGTTACAATATAAACTTACTGAAGAAAAAAATACTAAGACTAGGCTGTATGGCGTACTATGCCTTTGCCTTTTCCGATCCTCTGAACGGAAAGAAATGGACCAAAAAAAATAGTGTTGACAAATGACAACAGAATCTGACAGTGACATCTGACATCTACAATTGGTACTATGAATGCCGGTTACGCTACCCAGTTACGGCAGTTACTGAAAATAATTGTAATCATAATGAATTTTTAAATTAAACAGACATTGAATCTCTTAGTAACAAATAGCCCGAAGGTAAGTTTAAACAATATTTCACAACTTCTGCTGTCTCGCTAATCTTATATTTGCTGTCGTTTAATCCCAAACACTGTTAATTTTCCAGATTTTGGCGGGAATCGTTATCAACATAGTTTTGTATTATATCATTGTCTATAGAAAACTGCATTCTGCATTTTGAATATAATTCTGCAACGCAAAACATAAATAATGGACAAAAAGAAACAATTCAGTAAACCTCCGCCACCAAAGAGATTTAAATCAGGCGACGATGACGAAGATAACGAAGTGCCATGTAGTTTTGAAGAGCAACTCGCTTGTATGGACACTGAGTTTGAGTCGCATGAAGTGCGTGGCGACGGTCCAGAAAATCAGTCTACCAACATCAAATGGTCGCGACCTTCACCACCTTCAATGGATCCAAAGAAAGATAAGTTAGTATTCCAACAAATAGATATTGATAACTATAATGGTCTGCCCATGCCTGGTATGCCTGGGTCACAGTTAGCTCCTGTACCGATTATGCGAATGTATGGCATCACTATGGAAGGAAATTCAGTATGCTGTCATGTTCATGGATTCACACCATATTTCTATGTAACTGTTCCAGTCAATTTTAAAGATTCCTCATGTATTGAACTTAAGAGTAACTTGAATAAGGCAATATTGGAAGACTTGCGCTCAAACAAGGATAATATTAGGGAAACTGTATTAGAAGTACGTTTGATAGAAGCTAGATCTCTGATGTACTATCAAGGGGATAAAAAAATAACTCTAGCTAGAGTATCTGTGGCACTTCCTAGACTCATTGCTGCAGCCAAAAGACTAATTGAAAAACAACCAACTTCTTTTGGATTAATGGATCCTTTTTTCTATGAAAGCAATATTGATTTTGATATCCGATTCATGGTAGACACTTCTGTTGTTGGTTGTAGTTGGATAGAATTGCCAGTAAATAAATGGTCTTTAAGATCCAAAGATTCTCAATTTAAACCTGAATCTAGATGTCAAATAGAAGTAGATGTGGCCTGGAATGAATTTATAGCTCATCAGCCTGAAGGGGAATGGTCCAAAGTTGCACCTTTCAAAATATTGAGTTTTGACATTGAATGTGCTGGACGTAAAGGAGTGTTTCCAGAGCCCAACCATGATCCTGTTATTCAAATTGCATCAATGGTTATTAGACAGGGTGAGCCAGAGCCTTATATAAGAAATGTATTCACATTAAAAACGTGTGCACCTATAGTAGGATCACAAGTTTTGAGTTTTGAATCAGAATCTGAAATGCTTGCAAAGTGGTCTGATTTCTTCCGTGAACTTGATCCCGACATAATTACTGGTTATAACATTAATAACTTTGATTGGCCATATCTCATAAACAGAGCAAAGCATTTAAAAGTGGAAAATTTTGACTTTCTGGGGCGCATCAGAAATGTTAAGTCTGTGATAAAAGATTCTGTTTTACAATCAAAGCAAATGGGGCGTAGGGAAAATAAAAACATAAACTTTGAAGGCAGGGTTCCATTTGACTTATTACTTGTTTTGGTAAGAGATTATAAATTAAGATCTTATACTCTAAATGCTGTCAGTTACCATTTCCTTCAAGAGCAAAAAGAGGATGTTCATCACAGCATAATTGGAGACCTTCAAAACGAAAATGAACAAACAAGAAGGCGCTTGGCAATGTACTGCCTAAAAGATGCTTATTTGCCACTGAAACTTTTGAATAAGTTAATGTGTATAATTAATTATATGGAAATGGCAAGAGTGACAGGTGTCCCTCTCCTTTGCCTGCTCACAAGAGGTCAGCAAATAAAAGTAGTGAGTCAATTACTAAGAAAAGCTAAGGAAGCAGGATATTTAATGCCTGCTTATCATGGTCAAGGCTCAGATGAACAATTTGAAGGAGCAACTGTGATTGAACCCAAAAAAGGATATTATGCAGACCCTATATCCACTTTAGATTTTGCCTCTTTGTATCCCAGTATTATGATGGCTCATAATTTGTGTTATACTACATTAGTCCAACCAAATATGCAAAATAAAACAAATTTGAAAGATGCTGATGTAACTATTACACCTTCAAAAAACATGTTTGTTAAGGCACATATTAGAAAAGGTCTCCTACCTGAAATATTGGAATCATTGCTTGCTGCAAGAAAGAAGGCCAAAACAGACTTAAAGCATGAAAAGGATCCATTTAAAAGGTCTGTACTTGATGGCAGACAATTAGCTTTAAAAATCAGTGCCAACTCTGTGTATGGATTTACTGGAGCTCAAGTTGGCAAACTTCCTTGCCTAGAAATATCAGGCAGTGTGACAGCTTATGGCCGAACAATGATAGAATTTACTAAATCAGAAGTAGAAAAAAAATACACAAAGACAAATGGCTATAAAGAAGATGCAGTAGTCATTTATGGTGATACTGATTCTGTGATGGTAAAGTTTGGTGTTAAAACTCTTGAAGAAAGCATGGAATTAGGAAGAGAGGCTGCTGAATTTGTGACAACAAAATTCGTTAAACCAATCAAATTAGAATTTGAAAAAGTATATTATCCATACTTACTCATTAATAAGAAGAGATATGCAGGCCTCTATTTTACTAAACCAGATAAATATGATAAAATGGACTGCAAAGGAATTGAAACTGTGAGAAGAGATAATTGCCCACTTGTATCAAACATGATGAGCACATGTCTTCAAAAATTGCTTATAGATAGAGATCCAGATGGTGCTGTTAATTATGCAAAA
This sequence comes from Sesamia inferens, assembly GCA_037179545.1. NCBI lineage: Eukaryota > Metazoa > Arthropoda > Insecta > Lepidoptera > Noctuidae > Sesamia > Sesamia inferens. The sequence continues at coordinate 21,110,244 of CM073931.1, forward strand.
CAAATAATTTCAGATTTACTGTGCAACCGCATAGATATATCTCAGCTTGTTATAACAAAAGAGCTTACAAAACATGACTATGCTGCAAAACAGGCTCATGTTGAATTGGCCAATAAAATGAAAAAACGAGATGCTGGTACTGCGCCCAAACTAGGTGACAGAGTCCCCTATGTTATATGCTGCGCAACTAAAAATACACCGGCTTATTTGAAAGCTGAGGATCCTATATATGTATTAGAAAACAGTGTACCCATTGATTTTAATTATTATTTGGAAAATCAGCTGTCTAAACCACTGTTAAGGATTTTTGAACCAATATTAGGTGAGAAAGCTGAATCTCTCCTTCTGAAGGGAGAACATACTAGAACCAAGGCTATGGTAACTTCCAAAGTAGGTGCTCTGGCTGCTTTTACAAAGAAAAAAGAGAAATGTATAGGTTGTAAAACTGTTATGCCTAATGACACTGTGAAAGCTCTGTGCAATCATTGCCTGAGTAAAGAGAGACAGATATATATTTCAGAAATATTTAAATTAAGGGAGCTACAGGGCAAATTTTCAAGGCTTTGGACTGAGTGCCAAAGATGTCAAGGCAGTCTTCATGAAGAAGTTCTTTGTACTAATAGAGATTGCACTATTTTCTATATGAGGAAAAAAACGGGTATTGAATTAGATGCCCAAGAAAAAACTGTTCTACGGTTTGGAGAACCTACATGGTAATTACCTAACGTATTTTTCGCTCTGTATTTAAAAAAAATAAAGACAATTATCGTCGCATTATTTTATTATTATTTATTACTATTGTTTATTTATGTGAAAAATTTTCAATTTTATAATTGAGTAAAAAAACAATTATAATCACCATTTGATAATTTGCTAAGACACAACCATATAATAAAAAGTAGGTACTCTGTGGACACAACATCGTCAGTTACAGTAATCTTAATGCCTGGAAAAGCAAATTTGACACTTGGAATGTACATTAATTATCAGTTCATAGTACTGCAGTTTCAGTTATGTTGAATCACACATGTAAAGATACAGATGTGTATAACAGAAGTTGTTATCTAATAACTCACTTAAAATACTAATTCACACTACAGACTAATATTTATGAATTTAATTAAATCAAATAGTAATAGGTATAAAACACATTTGACTCCATAAAAATAACTTATTTAATTTATGGGCGTTATGATAGCCTAGTTTTATAAGTGATAAACAGCTGCTTTATCTATTTATATCACAGGAATATAATATTATGCAAGCGTAATATGTGTGTATAATAAATACAAGAAACTAAATAGCTCTGGTATTAAACATTTCAAATAAGAGTAGGAAGGATAACATTTAGTATATACAATATTAATATTTCATAGATATGTGTATAATTCTGAATAATTAGTATATCTTCATAGTTGGCGATAAAGTATATTGATGTGTACCTATTCCTTAAAGGAAATTTAAAATGAGTGACAATAAAATTTAACAAAATAAAGATCACAATTAGACACACGACCCACATATGTAAAAAAAACAACAAAGTGCGAGTCTGACTCCCCCACAAAGGATTCCATACCCTCTTTATAATACATGTATAGAAATGTTGGTATAAGTGTCCCGTTAATGTTTTTATTCTGTTCATAGTATTCTTTGTTCTAGAATAATCTGAAAATCTTTTGAAAATGATAGACAGACCAACCATCACTGGGCCCACATGGTAGATTAGGGACTACTTCCTCGCAGCGAGAGGAGACCTATCTCTCAGAAGTGAGAACATTATAGGCTGATTTATGTATGTATGTATGACAGACAGACAGTGCAGTCTTAATAATACCTACGTACCAGGTGTTATAATATTACCTACGTAAGAAAAAATAACACGAACACAGCATGCCTGTTGCCATGAGATTTTTTTACATGAATCTGAATTGTTTTTCCTGATTTCAGAAATATATATTTTTTATGTGGCAGCTCTAGTTTTGGAGTTATGCAAGTGACAGGCGTTTTCATTGGAATTGCGAGTTTTTTTTTTTTTTTTTTAATATTCTAAAATCATTTTTTTTTTCTAGAGTGAGATTTATTCTGAGTACTACTTTGAATTCTATAACAATAATCAGCCAGCATGTATATTCCAGTATCCCTGATACCTCTCCTCCATAGTGTGAATATCCTGCTGAAAGCACTCCTTGTTCCTCGCTTAGGTGACTGTGAAGGTAGTGAAGCTAGTACTCATGTTGCATTCAAGCCGCTGGAAGTGTATCAGCAACTGTTCGACATGCTGAATGTAGCCGTCAGATTTCCTATTGCCCAAAAAAATCCTCACTACCCAAACAAACTCTCGCCATGCACATTTCTAGACAGCTTTCATATGGATGAGAAATTTTTTATCATCCATCAAACTTCCTGATTTGTGGGCCATCGAAAAATTCACATCGAGATTTTCTTTTACTCAATTTTGGAAACATGTTTGTTGCACTGGTCTGGATTTGCCGAAGATCTACATGGCTGGCTGCTGTGGTGTTGATGTGTCACTAATACTGAAAACTGGTCTTATGGCAGACTCCAAGTTTGGATATACAGCAATTTTTATGGTTTATTCCTATGATTTTCGTTACACAGAAATTTCAGTCGTCATGATGGTTGGACGGTTCACGCCAAATCATAGAAGCTTTGTACATACTTAAAAGTAGGTCTTTTTTAATTTGCACACAGTCACAAGCAAACATTCAACACAATTTTTAAATACCAAACTTGGTATCCAAGGTTTAGCGTTTTGACGGCAACGGAAACCCCAAGTATGCTTTTTTCACAAAGTCCGACACATATAAACGACATTTTTGGAACATTTATTCTCCACAAATAACACAAAAACTATCAGGATTATTCCTTCACTAATTAAATTACACAGCTATTGACAGAAATAATCGACTAATTACGTATCTTCAAAACGGTACCTTTACCTCACTAACTAGAGCTCTTACAAAAAATCTGAGGGTAAATTTGAAATCAGCGCACCCAACTTAAAAAACAACAGTAGAAATAATTTTGCAACAAAAAAGATAATTTTGTTTTTCTGTGTAATGCCATAAAGTCTGGATATTGTTGTTAATTTCTTTCATCAAGATTTTACATGTCTTCTCACTTCTTAAAGAGACCACTCCTCACGGAATCTCAGATTGCTCAGTTTCTCACGAGTGTCAAAATGAGCTCTCCATTAGAAGGTACTGTCTCACACATGAGATTTGGAATTGATCCGGTAGAGTTGGATGAGATTAATGATTATATGACAGGACAGAATTCCATCAAAAAGACTCTTGCAATATGCAAAGAGGAATGTTCTACAATTACGGAGATGATGGGGCAACTTAAAAATTATCTCATACAACTAGAAGATCCTTTGGATTACAAGATTTTGGATCTGATAAAGGACATCAGTGCAATGATAGGAGATCATAGAAAAGATTTCTTTTACAAATACAGACATCTGGTCCGTTTAAGTGGAGATGATATGCCTCAATTACGTGATGAGCTCATCCTCGCATGTACTTCACCTCCTGCAACTCTAATATTTATGTTGAAGATCTCTATTGTGGCATACTCAGCAGCTTTAACAAGAAATAATAAGGATCAAATTGCAGAAATAGATGCAGCAACTACAAATCTGTCTATTATATCTGCAAACATTTCGGCTCAACAAGAAGATTTTAAGAAGTTTGCAGAACATACAGCATTGGCGTGGAATGCCACAGCAGCGAGCATGACCTCATTTATAGCCGGGCTAAATAAAAAGAATCTGGAACTTTCCTATCCCTCTACATCCCCCAGGGTGATTCCCAAGTCCCTCACCACATCCTCAGTCCACACTCCGGATCATGCAGTAGGAACTACTCTCACATTATTGCCTGGATCATTGCATAAGTCTTAATATGGGTCATAAATATATGAAGATTCTAAATTAATAAGTTTCAGATCCGCAGTAGCTAAAGAGGCTGTTTTAGGAAAGTTGATACTAGCTCTCAAGCCTAAGCCTTTGGAATTGATCTTAGAGATTTAAACTTATTAGTAGACAAATTGAAGTATACACATACAAACCAGGAACTATCAAAAGTTTAAAAAGTTCTTGTCAACTCTCCCAAAACTCACAAATCAGTGGGACCTGACCCACACTATCACTTTCGCACATGATTGAATTTCACTAGTATGCCCAAAATTTAGGAAAGAAAAATCCTTTTATATTAACAATCCAAAGTTTCCTCATCAAGATACTCGCATTATAATTATTCTACCATCATCATTATTATATTAAAAAAAAAAATAACTACTGTAAATATTTTTTCCTTTTTTGGTATACATATTATGAAAACAAAACATTTATAACCGGTTATTGTGGTCTTGTAATGAAATGAAATGAAATAAACATGAATATGTAAATATATTATGATTTTTAGTTAATGTGTATAATTTAAATTGTATGTAAGATGAGGACTTCATCTATTCTCTTGGGATAGAGTTCGGCTTATACTTTGTCTGGGAGTCTTGATGGAACTGTTATTCTTAGTAATATTTGGTATTGGCATTTCAAAAGGTACAGGATTCATAACTGCATGGGACGTTAGTCTCATTATGTCTTCTAATGTTCTTATGAAAGTATCGCATGTTGCAGTGAGTAAACTTGAGGCATCTTCAATAGCCTGAAATATAAAATAAAAAAACTTTGTCTTACTATTACTAAGATATAATCCTATTTCCTCTGGCACTGTTATGTAATAATCTAAGTACTTTAGTACTGACCTAAAGTACCAGAATAAAGCAGAACAAAACAAATAGCTAACAAAATATTCTAATGATATTCACCTGAGTATCGGGACCAGCTTCAGTGTTAGCTGCACTCTTTACTGCATGAACCTGTTGCATCATTAGGTCACAGTATAAACGCAACTCGGACTTCTTATGTCCCAAAGAATTGGTGTCTTCCAATGCTGCAGCTGTAAAGTTATCAAAATAAAGAAAAACATGGTTTATTGTTTGAGAACAACAGCAACATAATCTAAATAGTAACTATTACTATTATTATATTTAATGTGCTCTTGTATGATATTTATTAATTAGATGTATAAATTTATTTAAACTAGTATTATGCACTTAACGTATATATTTATTGTATAATCTATGTAAATAGTACACTGTAGACTACCTACACTATTTCTTTATCCTACCTCTTAGAATTCCATCCAAAGGTTGTCTGTAAAAGATCGCTCTTAGCGATAAGACCGCCCATTGTGTCACCCTTTGTAAAATATTTTTATTTATGTTCTGTAATCTATATGGTGTACATAATAAAGAGTATTCTATTCTATTCTATTCTATTCTATGTTATGTTGATAAGGTTTAAATAAGATATGGCATCTAACTTGTTATTTTTATCATTCCAAGGACTATTGATTGTTTGATATAGCAGACAACACCTATGATGTCAAAGTATCTACTAAAATAAATATAATATACCTTTCAATTCTTTTGAGTCCACACAAGCTTTGGCACTGCCTAAAGCCACAAGCCACTTCTGTCTGTCTTGGGGTGAAGGTGCTCTCAAGTACATATGTTGCTGTCCAGGTATGACTAGGTCAAGCCTTGTGCTGTCTATTGCATTCACTGAAAAATTTACAAGGGTAAAACTAGCTTATTCCTTTTTCATAGGTAGGGAATTAGGAATTTTAAGAATGTCTACCAAAAATGCCTCTAATTTACTTACATTTTTGACATTGATTGTTGTGAGATATATCAACAAAACAAAAGAGATTGACAATGACAATGGGATACATAATGACTATAATACCTCAAGGTTACGAATGTGTTATTTTTTTAGACACCACAGTGAAAATTGTCTGAATATTATAGCATCTATCATGTTGTGTCATCATTATTCAGAACTTTCACATATAAAATGAAGTTTTTACCTACCTAAAACAACTTTCACCATACAGTCACTAGTTGATGCCTCAACATCTTTAAAACATGAGTAAGAAATATTGTCATGAGCATATGGTTAATAGCCCCAACATAAACTGTAGTTCAAAGCAATCCTATCAACAATAAAAATAATATTTACCATTGATTTGGCAAACCGATACTTTGACTGATCCTTTGCATCCTTGGCTGACTTCCTCTTGCGATTTGTAATAAGAAATAATTCCATTCTCCAGAACAAACCACCTGGTTTGCCAGCCTGAAGTGAAAACAATGTTTTTATTATTATAAAAAGGGCCCAGCAATATGGAATGTATTAACTGGAACTACAAAAATAGAATACCGTTCCAATAATTCGTCCACTTCCACAGAACTCCCTCCATTCTTAATTTACCCGTCTAACAGTCAAATTTTTATATATATTTACTTTTTGGTCTGAATCAAATTAGAATTTTCGTCTTGTTGGATTACAAATGTCAAAATAAAATATATGTACCGCTGTCAATGTGACAATATTTAAAAAAAAATAGAGCGGAGGTGTACCTTGTGCAACTAACTAATTAAAGTTGCTTGCACTATAGTGGCCAAATTAAAATCCTTTCATTCGAAATAAAAATATATGGCATAAACTGTGAAACGTAGTCTTGTGGTTTTATTAAGTTTCTCAGTGGAAAGAACCTAGAGGCACCCCGCTAGTGTACAACTCTTACTGTTTGTTGTTCATTACTTTGGATCATAGATGAGTATAAGTACTACTTTGGATTCCCTGCTGGGTTTACTTACTAAGATTTAAAAAAATGAAGATTATTATCAATAACCTTGTAAGTACTCAGTTGCCAAGATATTTTTCATGAACTTATTTACTTATCGCGTCATAGACTGAAGAAGATTAACGTTGACAGCTTGACAAGGGCTACTGTTTAGTAATTAAATATAAAACATATAATGGGGGTTTTGGCGGGAAAGTCAAGCTGAGTGTGACGCTCATTTTTCATCGGACTTTTAAAATTATTTATAGTGTTGTTTACTAAATAAAAGTGCGTGATTTATGTAGTAAAAAGTGCATTCAGTAAATAATTCATAAAGAACAGTGAAATATCGCAGCATAGTGGCCCCATCAAGACTTTGTCTCAAACCTCCATCGTAAGACGTATCACGCCGTCTTTTTCGACATGAACAATTCATTACGTGACATTGGCTAAATGCACAAACCGTGCGAAGCCATAAAAGAAAGAAAGAAAGAAAACATATAATAGTGTGTGATTACTTGCTCTGTAGTCTGTGATTAAATTTAGCAATAGCAACACTACGGGTGTGGCAGGCAAAGTTCGTTGTTTAGTCGTTTACAAAATAAATGAAGCATTAAAATTCCTAAATAAAGAGTTTGATAAGTACGTTATTTTGGAATAGTAAAATATCAAACTAACATGTATAAGCACTGCCTTTTTAGTTGTGTGTTTATTCTTGTTTCAGTCATAAATGGTAAATAGCCAACAGTTTCAGATGATGCATCGGCAAGATTTTTAAAATTTTGGCGTATACTAAAATTTATTGAACAGTTTTAGGTCTGGAATGTTACGTGTGTGAAAATCAAGAAGACAACAATGAGAAATGTGTGAAAACAATAAAAAATTGTGAATATAATCAGGATGTTTGCTTGACTGAAATCAAATGGGGCAGTACCCCATACTGGTCACAAGGCGCAAAAAAACAGTATTATGTATCGAAGCGGTGTTCTAATAAGACGGAATGTGCGACCACCAGGCAGCGTTATATGCCACTGTGTACACACATTTGGTACCAAGATTGGGTGTGTTCAGATTGTTGCCTCGGTGATAGATGCAACTATTATATTATAGTAAGTATTGAGTGTAAGTGAACCACTCCTGTTCCAGTTTGCTTAATAAACACTTCATACTAAGTTGAGACAGCTAACCATGTGTTGCATGCATACCATATATCAAATTTGGATCATTTTGAAGGATATTTCTAAGCCACTACTTCATTTGTTTAAAAACTATATCTGTTCAACAGTGTAAATAATGCAGAGCAGTGTGGCTACCATTAGTTTACATTATGAAACTCTATCTCATAATGTAAACCCCCTCATAATCCCTCCCCTCCTCTCATAATCTCTCTCGGTCTCATCGATTGGCCTGCTTCAAGGTTGTAAGAATTTTCGGCCAATAAGAGTGCCAAATATGCTCAATATTGATGATCCGAGTCTCGTATTGAAAGCTCATGGTAGCTACACTGAACTGACGAAATGAAAATGACTGTAATTGATATTACCTAACTATATTAGTATATCTGAGATCTGCTTCTTGTCCCTTTGACTATCACTAAATTTCTATTTTATTTTCAGAGTGGAAGTGATGCTGTGAAACCAGTGTTTATTGTATTATCAGGACTACTTGTATTGAAGACTATAATTTTATAGACCTAATCACTAAACATTCTATCAAGACTAATATTATACTCAAATAATTTGATGTCTCAGTTAAAAAAAAAATTGTTTTGGCTATTTTTAGTTCTACAAAAGAAAAGTGAGAAAATGCATCAGGCTGATAAAGCTCTTGAATATAAATGAAATCATTTTATGACCAGGTTTAAGAATTTGTGTGCAAATGTTAAACTTATGCTAAGAACACAGACCTGCCATCCACAAACTATAATGCCACTAACTTGAATGTGGTTGTTATTTGTTTTTCAACACCACTATAAACAGAATAAAATTCCCTATCTACCTGTATATGCAGTATTTTTCTACTATTTATGGAATCAGAAATAAAAAAAAATAAACATGCTGATAACTTGCTCTGTTACATATGGTGCATTACAAAACTAAAAATTACTAAGGTCTTATAGCCTACTAACTAGACTTTACCATCAGTTGCACAACTAAATACTTGGAACTCTCCCTTAACAGATATAGTTATGAAATGGCACCGATTACTTATTTTGTCCATGACTAGAAATGTGATTTTTTATATGAGTTGGATAACACCATTACAGCTTATGGAAGGCATGACTTGAATTACTATGTCCTCGTTCAAAATTTTGTTCAGTTTGGTTATAGTAACTTATTTTATAGGCAGTTTTGTATAAATGTTGACATCTTTTTTGCTTTATAAATGAACAAATTATGGAATTGTAACTAATCATAATTGGCTTATAATGTTCTTTATCACAGGGCCGGTGGGCCCCCATTGCTCTGGGGGAGCATACAAGTATTACTTAACGCAATTTTTGAATATTATTGACCCCCTTTCCCTCTTGTAACGCACACTAACGTTTTTCTGTAACCCCCCTCCCCCCTCTCTAAACGTTACTTAACACTCGTCAATCTTATCCTGAAGTCATAAAAAGTTATGTAATAGTTTTTACTCTTGCTATAGTTTTAATTTACTAAATAATATTTTTTAAAAACAATGTTATGTAACGTGTTTTAAGAAAGTCCCCCTTCCGCCCCTGTAACGCATCGTAACGTTTTGCGCGTCCCCCTCCCCCCAAATTGCGTTACGTAATACTTGAACGCTGGGATCAGCTGATGGTGAAAAAAGGTTTTAATAAAAACAACATAGCTATTTGTCAAGTAAAACCTATTTAGCAATTTTCTAAGCTATGGCTTTTGTAATTAGTATTTAAATTCTAATAAGAATCTCTTCTTGCTGTATATCAGATTAAGGTACATATATTTCTATGTTTGTATGTTTACAAATCCGTCCAATTAAGTGCTTTATTTCAAAATGTAATAATGTATTTTATAAGTAATGAGCTCCCATTTTTGGGTGAAATATGGAATTATAAATAAATATGAAATGAATAGAAGAAACTATTTTTATTGTTATTTAAAAATGTAATATCATTTCAATATTTGGGTCAGGACGACTAGCCCAAAGTTTGAATAATACTAAGTTTTAGTTCCTATTTGTTACTAGGCATTGTGCCTGTAGGACATTTCCTTTTGTAGTGTTATGAGATCACAAAACTCACAGGACCTACTCAATTACAGATAGGTAGATTCATAAAGCCAGTCGATCAATAACCTCTGTACAGATTGAAGGACATCTATTATGAGGAAAGTGACCAGCCATTCTGATTATGGCTGGGCAAACCCTTAGTTGTAGGTATAATTAGTTTTTCTTTTCGTTAAAATTTACTATACAATTGATACTTCAACATGTTTTTCTTATATTTTATCGATAAGCCAAAAAAGTTGAAATTTTCCATGTAATCTGTCAGTTGTGGACGTTATAATTAGTTCATCTTTACGTTAAAACTTGCTACCCTATTGCTACAGACGACAGCATATGAAGCTAATACAATCTGTCAAAATGTTTTATTGGTATTTCAACTTTATCGCTAAAGTATTAAGGCTCAATGTTGATTGGGAATATTTGACAGTCTCGGGTTGCTTGGCCTGCTGCCGTTCGTACATAATTCAACAGATAATATTTTTTGCCTCTCTTCTATTATCACGCGACGCTATATTATATATTTTTAAGACCGTTGCCCCACACTAGGAATTACTGCTGTATCGTGGGTGGGTTTACAAACACTTAAACTCACATACACAAACAGCTAGACCCGGAACAACCACCTGTAGGCCATACAAATATTTGATCCGTGCGGGAAAAGAACCCGCGACACGCGGCTTAATAACAGTCGGTCGCTTAGCCACTGCACTAACCGTGTCGTCATTTAGGTACTTCACCCTGAAACGTCTTGTTTCCGGAGTCTCAACACGTTCATGTACCTTTCGACATTTGTCATCCAAGTTGTTTGGGGCATTCCTCGACTCCCAACACACAACAACTACGACATGTTTTTTTTATACATAATTATTCTTTCCATAAGTAAAAATACAGGTTACATCTACAAAAAAGATTGCTTGTAATCTGGAGCACGTTGATTTCATCTAGTTGAAGGCGTAATAATGATATAATTTAATTTTTCATTAAAATTTTGTGTCTCATTGGAACCTCTGAAAGACATTGTTCTGAAATATGGCCATCGTTTCAATCACAAAGATAACTGACGTCACTCGGCTGTCACGTCACCCTTAAATGCAATAGGGCTGGACACATCTGCTGTAGCATGTATGTCAGACTATCAATGGGCCAAACTTACGACCCAATGGGTCTCTTTAATGACAAACTATAGGATGCATGTTTTAATTCCACCATCGGACGACCCGTCGTACGGCGAGTTCCCACCCTTACGTTGTCAACACCACTAGGATCCGGACGAAGCGTTTCGCCTTCTCTTTTATACCGCGTACATCGAAGGACTGGAACAATTTTCCAGCGGCGGTGATTCCGTCGGACTACAATTTGAGTGTCATCAAGGCTATAATGGATAGGCCGTTAATAAACTAGAGCGCTTTGCTTTACCATCAACAATTGTGTCACTGCTTACCATGAGACGGGATTCCGGTCAAGCGCTGGTTTATAATTAATAAAAAAAAAAACAGCGACATCGCGGCAAGCCCAGACCTAAATGGCGAGATGAGTCCTTCATCAAGAACTAGTGCTCAAAGGCTTTGTATAGAGAGAAGTGGTAGGAAAGTAGAGACTCCTTCGCCCTGCAGTGGAACATCACGGGCTTTCAATAATTGGATCTTCGACATACCTAGGTTTGTTTTAGGTGTTTTCGATAAACCACCTATTATATTTTATACTCTTTGGATAAGCCACTTAATAAGTTGTACCTCCAAGAATCATTAGAGATAACGTTGAAAATCTAATAAAGAAATTTCAAAGATTGTAGTAGCTACATATGACCTATATAATAATACATTTTCGCGCCTCGATGCCGTACTTGCGATGATAATAACAGTTAAGTGATTGTTCTGAATACTTGCGGTTGCTATTATCCTTGCTTGTTGAACGCGATCTTGAACGCCGTCTGTCCAATGGTCTGTGTGATCTTAGTCTGGATTCTTGCCTGTTCTTGAGCTCAGCTAGCTCCAAAGACAGCTGCCGAAATTGTTCATGTAGGACAGCCATATCGCTCGTGCGTGTGATCTGCGAGGTTGCGCGATACTGTCTATTACAGTGTCTGCTACTTGCGACAACTTTTCTAAGTTCGTAGTGTAGCTCACGGTGAGAACAGCGCGTACTGAGGGTGGAAGTAGCCGGGTCCACATGATGCGCAGTGTACCGTCTGGTATTTTCTGTCCGGCTAGTTCCCGCATTTTTGGTAATAGCTGTGAGGGTACAGAAGGCCGAGGAGTATAACCTACCCCTTTGCTTGGCGTTTGTGGACTACGAAAAAGCCTTTGATTCGGTCGAGACCTGGGCTGTACTGCAGTCTCTCCAGCGATGCCAAGTAGACTATCGGTATATTGAAGCGCTGAAGGGTTTGTACGAAAACGCCACCATGTCAGTCCGAATACAGGACCAGACCTCGAAACCAATACCTCTGCAGCGTGGTGTCAGACAGGGAGATGTTATCTCTCCGAAACTGTTCACCGCTGCATTGGAGGATGTCTTCAAGGTTCTGGACTGGAAAGGACTAGGCATCAACATCAATGGCGAGTACATGACACACCTTCGGTTTGCTGATGATATCGTAGTCATGGCTGAGACCGCGGAGGACCTGAGTACAATGCTCGAAGACCTCAGTAGGGCCTCCAAGCGAGTCGGTCTTAAAATGAACATGGGCAAGACGAAAGTCATGTCTAATGCCCATGTTGTACCGACTCCTATAAAGATTGGAGACTCTGTTCTTGAAGTTGTTGACAGCTACGTGTACCTGGGACAAACTATCCAGTTAGGAAGGTCCAACTTCGAGAAAGAGGTCAATCGTCGAATCCAACTCGGCTGGGCTGCTTTCGGGAAGCTACGTAGAATCTTCTCGTCCGAAATACCGCAGTGTCTCAAGACAAAAGTCTTCGACCAGTGTGTGTTGCCAGTGATGACTTATGGAATTGAGACGTGGTCGCTAACAATGGGCCTTATAAGAAGGCTCAAAGTCGCTCAAAGAGCAATGGAGAGGGCTATGCTTGGGGTTTCACTGCGCGATCGAATCAGGAATGAGGAGATCCGCAGAAGAACGAGAGTAACCGACATAGCCCGAAGAATTGCAACACTGAAGTGGCAATGGGCTGGACACATTGCCCGTAGGACCGATGCCCGATGGGGCCGACGGGTTCTCGAGTGGCGACCACGCACTGGAAGACGTAGCGTGGGTAGGCCCCCGACAAGATGGACCGACGACCTGGTGAAGGTCGCGGGAAACCGCTGGATGCGGGAGGCGCAGGACCGGTCGTCGTGGAGAACCTTGGGGGAGGCCTATGTCCAGCAGTGGACGTCTTTCGGCTGAAATGATGATGATGATGATGTGAGGGTTTTTGATCTCCGAATTCCATCTCAGTCATCAGCTTCTCCAGCTTCCGGCTCTCGGATTCCTCGTAGACGCTGATGAGTCTGGCCTTCAGGGTTTCGTACTTGTTTTCAGTGGGCGGGTTAGTTATAATGTCACTTACTTGCTGAAGTGCGTCCAGACCTAGTCGGGCGATAGCTGCTTGATAGCGCGCGTCATCACCTTGCTTTTATGGTGCCATCACTGCTTCGAAGTGTGTAAACCATAGTCTGGGGTGCGCCGGCCAAAAGTCAGACAGACTCGCCCTCCTACCTGTGGTGCGTTGCTGGTCGCCATTGTGATTAAAGTCTTCGAGTATGTCACGCAGCAATACCGTGAATATAGCCTCTTGAAATCCTAGTGGCAAGACCCGCTTGTAGAAAGCCACTAGAATGTGCTAATCACGAGTATCGTCACGTCGGTCTTGTAATCACGTCGGTTACGATCACGTCGGTTAGAATCACGTCGGGGTCACAAATGTAGCGCGTAGGTCGTGTCGCGTAATTAAAACTCAGATAAATCGAACTTTGTGTATTACACGAATGTAAAAGGGTAGAATGTATTTGACGTGTACAATAACGTGATGTAAGATAATTATATACAAGAGTGTGAACAGGAAATGGACTGTAATGTAATGTTGTTAATAATGGAATAGAATATAATGTGATAGAATGTCCCTTACAAGCTATGCACTCACATAAATACTAGCTATCTCTAAACAATAGTGGGGTAACCAATAGCAAATCAGCTTGCTGTCCTGCGGATCTCCACGCGGTGTCGCGTGCGTTCTTGATGTTGATTCGTTGATCGAGGCAGGCCGCGGCTTGTGATTGGTTGGTGTAGAAAGCGCGCTAACTCACTCTTCACGTGCTAGACAACTCGCTATGGTTCTCACGACATAACGACGATGGTCAACAGATGTCTTCCGGGGTAAGATTTATAGGAACCCGCGCTGCGGGGGTCAGGATTGCAGCGACACGCACCATGACTTCCGCGGTCCTGGTGTGATTTATAGGCGACCCTACCCACCGGGTAAGAGAACATGTGTAGCATCTGCTACACACCACTACGATCCGGACGAAGCGTTTCGCCTCCTCCTTTATACCGTGTACATCGAGGGACTGCAACAATTTGCTAGCGGCGGTATTTCCGTTGAACTACAATTTGAGTGTCTTCAAGGCTAGAGTGAATAGGCTCTTAATAAACTAGTGCGCTTTACCATCAACGATTGCGTCACTGCTTACCATCGGGTTTGCGGTCAAGCGCTAGTTTATGATTTATTAAAAAAATAAAAAAGATACAATACAAAAAAGGTTGCAATCGTTTGTACACCTTACTGGTCGGTTTTAAAAATGCCGTGGTATTTAAAAAAATACGTTCTAAATTAAAATTTTCATTTTGATGCTCATTTTTAGAGAAAACCCCTTTTTATCCTACACTTATGGCGTGAAGTTCCAAAAGTAAACATCGACTTTCATAACTTTTATTTAATTTTTATCGATTACAAAGAGATTTAAGATAAATAGAGAGAATGTGTCAAAAAGGAATAGAAAAACTGTGATCCCATGTCTCAGTTCCGCCATCTAGTACAATATATCAAAATTATAACAACAATTGGAGACATGAAAATAGTAAAAATGAAATTTAAGTTTATATAAAATATATTCAGCTATTGCCCGGTCGGTGGCCAGTGTGGTCTATGTTGCCAGATCCGATTTAATACCCTGGTATAGTTCAAATCGGGTAAATAAATATTGAAAAGTAAACAAATTAAGTGAAACTTGTCTTGTACACACATCAAAAACTGTTTTAGAATTTTATTCGCTACTATTTTTTTTCCGTGACACCGTCTATCGGTATTTTAGATGTTTTGCTTACGAATTATTATAACACTCAGTTTATTGCGATTTTTTAGTATAATAGACCTTAGGCCATAAAGCGCATTTCGTTTTTCAATTTTTGTTTGCATTTCATTTTTAGCAAAATTATTCTTTTTACACGTTTGTTTGCAAATATTTTTAAATGGCAATGCTAAAAACTGTAGTAGGGTTTGTATCATTTCGATATAAAGTTATCGATAACATTCAAAGAAGTTACTACGACGATGTTTTTTTCGCATTTTGCTGCTTGGAACAAAAAAAGTAGGAAGCAGAATATATATAGGTAATTTCAACGTTTACAAGATTTTTATTTACATAATTCTTTTAATATAATAGGCGTTAAAGTTTAAAATTGCCGATTTGAGCTGAAAATCTAAATTGTTTATTTTTTTAACTACCTAATTCATTTAACCAAAATAGTTACCATTATTATGTATACATTGCTGCCTTCTAATAGGAAGCTCATTTATGCCTTGGCGATGGAACTCTGAGGATGTAGACTGCATGGGCACGCCACAATAGCGGCGGTAAGTCCCCTCTTTGAGGAGTGGCTAGAGAGGCGCCACGGCGCCCTCACCTTCCGCCTGACGCAGGTCCTTACCGGACACGGTTGTTTTGGGAGGTTCCTGTTCCTTATTAGGCGGGAGGAAACGCCAGGGTGTCACCATTGTGTGGATCGCCCTGAGGACACGGTGGAGCATACGGTGGAGGTCTGCCCGGCTTGGGTAGAGCACCGCCGTGTCCTTGTAGCGGCGATCGGCGGCGATCTCTCGCGTCCGACCCTGGTCCAGGCCATGGTCCGGAGCGAGAGTGCATGGCAGGCCGTCACCTCCTTCTGCGAAGCAGTGATGCTGGCAAAGGAGGAGGCGGAGCGCGTGAGGCAACGGGAATCCCAGCGCCCTCACGCCACTAGCCGCCGCAGTAGACGCTCTGGTCGGGAGACGACACCTAACTTCCAGCCACCGTAGGCGCGGGCCTGCGGGCGGTGAGCAGTGGGCAACTCGCCGCCCGGTAAATACCAGGCCCGAGTCGACGGCGCGTCGTGTTTCACGTGCGCCTCAAAGAGATGTCAGCACATCGTGACGGGGTCCACGAAGACCGATGCCTCCTGGGTCAGGGTTGCGGGTTGGTTTAACAAGAAACCGCGGCCCTGGCCGTCGCACAGGCAAGTGAAGAAACACGGGTGGGTTTTAGTCAGTAAAAGTCTGACACACCCTTCCGCTCCGCCCAGAGCGGGAGAAGTCATTTGATGATTTCCCATCCCAACAAAAAAAAAAAAAAAAAAAAGGGATGTAGACTGCACAAACTGTGTGAAAGCAGAACTACCTCCTGGGAAGAAAACTTCTTGTCACGTACATAATTGTTCAAAATCACGGCAAAACTGGTCCGCTGGAGCAAGGTCTGGCGAATAAGGAGGATGACGAATGGTTTCTAACCGCATTTCCTAAAGGCTCAAAATGTTTTCTCGGTTGTCTCGCTTCGCCATGAATCAATAATGGTGAAGATCGATTCATGAGTCGGGGCTGATTTACTGTTACTTTTGCCAACATTGTTCGAAAATTGGTACAACAGATATCTGCCGTGATTGGTTGCCCAGATCGGAGAAAACTACAGTGAATAAAACAATTCAAAAGAAATCAAAAGTCATTTATTCAAATTAGGCTGAGAATCAACACTTTTTTAACGTCGATATTACATAAGACAGTCTCCTCAAAACGACCACCCTTCGCCGCTTCCTAGAGTTTTCGCTGGGAAGACGAAGTGGCGGAACAAATTCCCCAGCAGCACAGCTGTCTGTTCATTTAAAAACAAAACACGTGACTATACAATACTATGTAGGTACAGAAATGAACACAAGAAAACACAACAATGATGAAATTATTTACCAGATAATTACGACCAGTCTTTCCAAAGTAGATATCTTCTCTTTTAAAATGCTTTGAGTATAATTACGACGAAGCAGACAAAAGCCAATTTTCTTCTCTACGGTCTATCTGCACAAATCGTATCCACTTTTCCCGTACAACATTATTTTTATTCGGAAACCTAAAATAACAGAGACCTAGGTGAATGAAAGTACTTGTTCATTAAATTTTGTTCATTAGTATGACATGATTATATTGATTATGTTCAAATAGAGTTAATAATACATACATTTGAAATATAGCAATATTAAAGTTTATTTAGCTACATTTTAAATGTCAATAAAATATAGCAATATGTTTTCTATATTTTATATTATTATCGATAGCTAAATCGATAAACAACATTACTACATCTCTACAAGAAAATAGTAAAACTACTCAACAATAGAGGGTGCTTATTACAATAATAGAAAAGTTCCAAGATCTATTTAAGAAAAATTTTTAATTTTATTTACAGAGGAAATATAAAAATTTCATACGAAAATAATCCGAAGTTAGGTCCAGTCGTTTTACCATAACGATATGTACAGTAACTCAGAGCGCAACATGGCATATTTCCTTAGAAAATGTTTATTCTTGGTGGACACAAATTACCTACGTCTTGACGCGCAGGCGTACCACCCTAGACTGAGCGACTTTTAACCAAGTTGACATAAGTATTGGATTACGATTTTGTTCGTGATGTCCTGTCTATTGTAAAAATAATTTTAAATGTCTTTGATCGATTAATTTCTTATCCGTGACTGTCAAAGCTTTATTTATTGCTGTATCTGTATCTAAAATGGTAGGTAAAGTGGTAAAAGCTAACAAAATTATCGCGCTGCTTGAAGAGGGTTGCAGCTAGAAGTGGGTCGGTACGTGTTTTTGCAATACCGAAACTATGTATTGGTTTGAAACGCGATAACGGGTATTGAAACTATTTATTCTAGTAACTATTTATTGGCGATACCGAGGTCGGTGGCGGTGTGTTTACCTTTGGCGGGTATTGAAATAACTCGTTTCGTGGATAACGTAGAGTAACTAAGTTTTCAGTGTTTTTCGGTATTAGTTTTGAATGAATTTTAGAAATTATAAAACAATATTTGTAAAAATATTTTTTTTTTTTTAATAATTATAAACTAGCGCTTGACTGCAATCCCGCCTGATGGTAAGCAGTGATGCAATCATTGATGGTAAAGCGCGCTAGTTTATTAAACCCATTCACTTAATAAACTTAGTGAATAGGAAGGAAGTCGGCAGTTGAACGAGGTGGTGCAATGTTAAACCCAACAACACGACCAACGATGCTGCGCCAGAGGGAGATTGACGTGGAGACCCTCCACGACCAAAATCCCGACACAACAACACTTGGCGCATCGTACCCGGCACACATCCCAACACAACTGCTTAGACCCGTCCTTCGTACGGTTTCACCAGATATCAAGCCGGAACACGACGAATCGCTTGGCGGCAAGACTTTGTTTGGTGGGTGGTAACTTCTGCCGGCAGCCAATGTGGCCTACCACCTATTTAGTTATATAACTTATAACTACATATTCATAAGTATAATTTACGTGTGTCTATACTTACACACCTAAGTTATACTATAAAAGCAATAAGAAAAAGAAATAATAATAAAAGAAATAACACAGAGAACAAAGAACGTGAACACAAAACATACACGACTAAAATAAAAATAGATAGGTAAAATTTGCAATTTACTTTTCACCCAAACAAGTGCCCCTTTCTGTGAACCTGAAGGTCAACTTTAAACCGTGACCTAAATACATTTTTGCTATAATTGCATCTATTGCATACGGATTACAAGTCAAATCCCTTCTTCCTTTTTTTCCTAGGACTCGCTCATCGTAAATCGTAATCGTCGTGCGCCATCGGAATATTTCGGTTCGGTATCGGGTACGTCCACAATCTACATCGAGGTGACGAGACTCGCAGTAGGTGCGACGAGTAAAGCGTATATCGTGTATTCGCAAAATAAATAGTTTTTCCCGATAAATAGTTATTAGGTGGTACTTAGTTATTACAGAACCGAGTAACCGTCCCGAGTAAGAATATACATAGTACTGACGGACGCGACTCGCAGTGTAGGTGCGACGAGTAAAACGTTTTCGCCAATAAATAGTTTTTCTAAATAAATAGTTATTGTAGAATCGAATACCGTATTTTAGGTATTGAACCAATACATAGTTATTGAAACTATTTATGGTGTGAAACGACCATGTCTAGTTGCAGCTGTAGCGCGTAGGTCGTGTTACCTAATTAAACTCAGATAAATCGAACGTTGTGTATTGCACGTAAGTAAAAGGGTACAATGTATATGACGTGTACAACAATAACGTGATGTAAGATATATACAAGAGTGTGAACAGGAATAGAATTAAATTTATTAATTCAATGGACTCAAAAAGATTGTAATAGGGCTTTGTTCTCTTATGATGCCAGGATATCTCTGTTCGGTGAAGATCGACCTCGGTGACTGCTAAGAAGACCAGGAGAACGCTGAATCCTGTATCCGGAATATACTCGCTAGCATGCCCAGACGAATTCAAGCTGTGATTTTAGAGCTAGAGGGGGTCACGCTCGATACTAAACATTTATCTACCTTTACTTTGTGAAAGGAAAACAAACAAAAAAGTTTTTTTTAATTTAACTTCATGAATATATGCACTACTAGCGGAGAAAACAGAGGCATGTTTCGAAGAAATCACACCTTATGGTGGGGGCTCTGTTATGTTTTGGGCAGGAATCAATTCAATGGATCGTACAGCTGCAGCAGCAATGGACTAAGCACAACCCTTATTGGCCGCTCTAGGTGAAGACTCGATTTTTATGGACGACAATACTCGCGCCGATCTCGCGATGTTGAAGCGTATGCGTTTGGATTGGCCAGATTGAAGTCCCGACCTCAATCCCTTTGAGTATGTCTGGGACGTTCTGAAACGGTGTGTGAAATCAACACAACCGTCTCCGCAGACCATCACAGAGCTGAAGAATGTGATTACTGTGGAGTGGGAACGTATTCCACAAGCCACAAGTATCCGGAAAATACTCGCTAGCATGCCCAGACGAATTCAAGCTGTGATTTTAGAGCTAGAGGGGGTCACGCTCGATACTAAACATTTATCTACCTTTACTTTGTGAAAGGAAAACAAACAAAAAAGTTTTTTTTAATTTAACTTCATGAATATATGCACTACTAGTGAACATACACTACCTACTAGCAAGGTTTAGCATTATTTCCCATAAATTGTATCAAAATTTTATAAAATGCTAATGAAAACGATTATTTTCTTATTAATCTACCAAATTTTGAGGATAAAACTACCCTTAATTAGAAAAAAGCAATATTAACATTTGAAATGTTTCATTGCTTAGGTGTCCGTTTTTTTTTTTTACAAATGAATTTATAATACCTTTATTGAACATCACATGAATGGTTCTTATACTCCTTTAAAATAAATATACATATTTAGAAAAACACGCTTTAATGATTTTAAGTAAAAAATAATTGTAAAAAGAAATAAACAATATTGTTGTGAAAGAGTTATATGTAGGGGGAGACGGGGTACATTGGTACAAAGGGCACATAGATACAGTCAATATTCATCGAAAACAAAACGCGTTAGAAGGACGCAAGTCCACAGTCCCACGATCGGACGATCCTCGCCCTTGGTCAGAGATCCTGTTAAAGGTTTACCCCGAGTTAAACCCCGACTTCGCGCCAAGTACGGCGAAATGCTAGCTGCTCTGCAGCAGAAGATAGCTCCCCAGCCCTTCTCTGTCGAAACCGAGGTGTCAATGGACACCGTGATGTTCTGATATTAAGATATTTGGTAAGTACATATCTGTCATCACATTAAATTGACTTAAATTTTTTAATTATTTATTGCTTTAATTTTTATAAAATGTTGATTTTGATTGTAGTAGGCAGGGGCACATAGATGCAAGTTGTCTTGGGGCACATTGATACCCCAATATTTTGTTAAATATATGTGTAGGTATGTGAGACTTAGGTAATATATTTTATTTTCTTAATAGAAAAATGGTTTGAAGATTTAAACGTAGGATGAATAGAAGTTCCATCAATGAAATTTCGGCTTCTGCGAGATCTGACGTGTTGGAAGGAAAATTATAAACAACAGCAGCGAATAAATATAATTTAAAAAAATAAATGATTAATAAATAAGGGTTAGAAAAATCAATAAAACTTGTTTAATTTGTAGAAATATTTCTATGAACCAATGTGCCAGTGTACGTACCAATGTACCCCTTATGTGGGGTACATTGATAGAAATTTAATTTTTTAGTAAATAGGCTCTAATACGTTTTGTGATTAAATCTATCGGTTAATTTATATGTAACAAGTTAACTGAATATACACTTCTGGACACATCTATTGGCCCACCTTAGAGTTTAGGTTTCGATGGCCACTACGGAAATATGATTGCTAGATTAAACAAAAACTATTGGTGCAGTTTTAAACCTGATACATTTTACCATCTTTTTCGATCGTATTGTTTTAAATTTGAATTCAGAATACCATACGACTTGGAGCTACGCCTAACAAGTCGGATATGCGCCTTGTTAAAGGCAATTGATTTTTGAATAAAAAACATGTTTTATCAAATAAAGGTTTAATTTAATAACGCGTGTTGCCTCCATGGGCATCTACCACAGCTCTCATACGATTAGGCATAGAGTTTATCAACCGCTCTATGAAATTTTGAGGGATCATCTCCCATTCCTCTTCTATGGCAGTTTTCAACTCCTGCATCGTCTGGGCACTGGCTGACGAGCACTAACACGTCTTTTAGCTCGTCCCACATGTGCTCAATGGGGTTTTTTTTTTTTTTTTTTTTTTTTTTTTTTTTTTTTTTTTTTTTTTTTTTTTTTAAATCGCCTATACCTCCGACATTGGGCCAGAGACCTTATCTACTATACACTTTCATACCAGTTCTCGCAGTTTTGCTTCTCGCACTTTTATTCTTCATACTTAATCTTTCTTTCATACATTCTCTTTCACACATTTACAGGTGGGACGCCTGTCTAGCCTAGGTGTTCTATTTATTTGGGTGTGGTTCAATAATTGTACAGTTTTCCTTTATTGTTTTGCAGCTAAGTTTACAATTCTATCCATGCTTATTTTTTACATTTACTAAGTACATCTTATATCTATTACATGCTTTCTTTCTTTTCTTTTTATATATTATGCTTATACTTATTTTACTTAATTTACTATTATTTACTTAATTTCTATTACGTTTTTATTTTTCATATTTCAGGGTTACAGGCTTACTATTCGCTCTCTTCATATACTAGTTTATTTTCTCTTATTTCTAATGCGTCATTTCTACTATTAGTATTTTATACATTTTTAGCACTATATTCTATATTTATTTACATGAAAATTTATGTGATGCTGTTTTTAAATATAGCTCAATATATTGTAGCAGCATCTTTGGCTACTTCTTATTTCTTTCTATTACCTTTTGGCAGATTTCTTTACAAAATTCGAGAAAAAGTGCCCGTTTCTTACTACGCATTATCTCCCATATATTTCCTGCTTCCATCCTGAGACCCAATTCTGCCTCCACACTGTACCGCTGTCGGCCATAAATAGGGCAGTCTAATATGATATGGAGAACCGACTCCGATTTTCCCGGTTCGCAGATACACGACGGATTGTCCTTGCACTTGAAGCGGTGCAAGTACTCAGAGAACCCGCCATGCCCGGTCATTATCTGAGTAGTCAATCCGTCGAAGTCGATTTTTCTCACGATCCTGTATGCCGCAACCGCATCGGGCAGAAATATTTTGGTGACTCCGGCTGTGTCACCGACCTTGTACCTTTGGTTCCACTCATCAAGCGATCGCAATCGAATGCTGCGCCTAATAAATGAAACCGGGCACAGATCGTAGTCAGGAGCTCTTTTGGACCTCTGCGCAGACTCCTTCGCTAGTTGATCAGCACGTTCATTCCCCTCTAGTCCTGCATGGGCCATTACCCAGAATAAACTTACATGTTTGCTCCGGAGTAACGCCTTCCGCAGGTGTTCCCGCGCTTTGACAGCCAGGGGATGTAGGGCGTTCCAGTTAATAACTGTTTGAAGTGCCGACATCGAGTCGGAGTATATTCCGACTCGGCTAGCTCTGTTTTCCGCGGCTTCTCCCGTTGCTTTGCACAGTGCCAAGAGCTCGGCCTGGTAGACCGTGCAATACGATGGCAAGGTAAGCTTGAGGGCTTTAGCCTCAACAGCGCCTCTCCAAATGGATAGCGCTGCCCCGACCTTGCCCTCAATCTTACTGCCGTCACTGTAAATGCGTAGATCGAAATCGCAATTTGCCTCATGCTGGTCCTGGTCCACCAGACACTTCACCCTTAGCTCCATGCGCTCTGCTGGGTGCGGGGATTTCAAAGCCGGTGACATCCGCTCCACCTCTCGCCCTCGCAACTCCGGCCGGATCACCCCTCTCTTAGCCTCGTACGCTCAATGGGGTTCATGTCTGGGCTTCTGGTTGGCCAGTCCATAACTGTGATATTCACAACCCGAAGATATTCCCTGACGATGCCGGGCATATGGGCTCTTGCATTATCATGTATGAAAAGGAAATTTGGCCCCACATAGTCAACGTATGGTATCACGTGAGGTTCTAAGCACTCACGAATGTACCTTTCAGCATTTAATGTTGGCAGCCGTGGCCCTGTAACAACCTCAAGTTGAGTTTTGCCGCTCGCGGATATACCACCCCAGACAGTCCATGAGCCACCGCCATAAGCAACCCTCTCTTCAAAGCAGCATTGTGCGAAACCCTCTCCCTTACGTCGGTAAACCTTCTTCCTTCCGTCATTGTCATGTAACACAGTTTTAGACTCATCAGAAAAGAGTACACGGCTTCTATCTTGCTGTGTCGAATTTAAATGAGTGCGAAATGAAGGCGCGCTGTTCGGTGGGCTCGCGTTAGTTTGGGCCCATTAGCTGGCTTGTGTGGTACCCTATCGCGTTCTTTTAACCTTCTCCGAACAGTTCGAGCGCTCACAGATACTCCGTGGAAGTCGCGAAGTTGATTTTATATCTCAATGGAGGTAAGGTGACGATTTCTCAAGCTGGTCGTCACGATGAATCGATCCTGCCTTTCAGTTGTGACCCGAGATCGTCGCCTTCCTTGGCGACGAACAAAGGTCGGTCGGCCGGTCTCTAGGTACCTCCGATAAACATTTCGGACCGCAGATCGACTTAAATTGAGTTGAGCACTCACATTTCTTTGGCTGTGTCCGGCCTGAATAAGTGCCACAGCTTGGGCAGCGACTTCAGTGAAGAATCCATAGATTATTGATAGAACCTCACCTTAATGTTAGGAATAAGTAATGTTTGTTGCAAAACCAAAGATATTAATCACTTTTTCAAGAATTAAATCCAAGTTAGACAATAAAATCAAGTTTTCTTAGTATTCGATTGTTTGATATCAACAAACAGGCTCCAAACAGGCTCCAAATGTCTTTTGTTTCTTTAAATTCTGTGTTCGAAATTCAAAAAAAGACTATTGGATGAAATTGTGAATGTGCCAGGTTCAAAACTGCATAAAAACTTTTTGCTCGCCCTAATATAAAATTTGTGTGGTACCCGGCTTACAATAGTACCAACCCATATCCTTCAGTGGGTGTCGTAAGAGGCTACTAAGGGAACTCACCAGGGAAGCGGGCAGCAGCGCTTCTTCTGTGTAATATCAAATCACTGCGATCCCCAACCCGCCTGCCAAGCGTGGGGATTATGGCAAACCCCCCAATGATGCACACGATACAGCCCAGGCCACTAGTCCCAGGCAGCTCCGCTATTCCAGTCTACGGTAGCGGACTCGGTTACGGCGGAGCAAGGGGTGCTAAGAATCTTCGGAAGAGATCCGGCTACCATCACCAACGACGACCTTTGGCCCTGGCAAAATATAACACGCGCACACTACGGACCGATGAGAGGATTGTCGAACTGGAGGAAGAACTGAGTGGTTGCGCTGGGACACCGTGGGGTTATCTGAAGTCCGAAGTGAGGGAGAGGACTCGATAATCCTGATGTCTGGCAACTCTATTTCCGGGAAGGCGACCAGCTGTCCCAGGGTGGCGTCGGGTTTATTCTCCACAAGTCCCTCGTGAACAACGTTGTTAAAGTCGGGAGCTTTTCGACTCGGGTGGCGTACCTTGTACTCTGAATAACCAAACGATACTCATTAAAGCTTATACAGGTTTAGACTACAGGCCCGTGTTAAAAAAATGATGGGTCATTTGAACCACCAGATGACCTATGTAGAACGATATAAGAGCATAAAATAATAAGATTCAGCATTATGCCGTCACTTGTAAGCTGTCCAACTGAGTGCAGGTGAGAATTCAAAAGTACAGGTAGAGTGGGTATATTTTGGTCATATATTTTTGTACGGCATTCTTACTATCGATAGATCCATGAAAAATAATAAGACAACGCGTAGTGCCGTAAAAAAATGGTGCGCCAAAAAGTCGGATTTTTTTTTTGATTTTCCGACAATTTCCAGGGTGAATTTGATCATTTAATTTTGTACGGCATCAGTTTCATGCTATTTCAGTACTGCTTCTAATACATTATTCCGCAACGCCGTACAAAAATCATGCGACAAGGGGAAAAAACCGAGGGTTGCAACCCCCTCTCTTTCTGTGGTCCAAGGGGTGATTTGACACAACATCAAATTAATTTATTTCGAAAGTATTTTATGCATAGATAATATTTTTTCATATGCCGTACATTTTCGTTGGTTCAAAGGGGAAAAAAATGAAAAAGAAAAAATTCATATAACGAAAAGTACGGCATTTAGATAGTTTATTTGTACTAATTTTCATAGCCTTTTCGTGATTCTAGGTTTCTAGTTAGAAACTATGTTAAATATGGGTTTGTATACTATAGATTATACAAACCCAAACCCACATATGTATACTATCGACCCCCTTGTTATCGGGAGTTAAAACAACAGATGAAAAGAAGTACCTACATAGCGCAGATTTGGTGTAATGCCTATAAACAAATACCATCGACCTTGTTACCAATAAGATATGGATGGATCCTTAATGACGGTCGGTACGATTTCGATTGGTTCCACGGCGAGGAATGTCCCCAAAAAGTATGTGACATAACGGCACCGGATGAGGAATCAGGCGAAGAAAATGATGACGTCATAGGTAAATTAATAAATCTTAACATCTTTAATCTGTACGTAAGACTTTGATTTTGACAAAAACATATGTATGTTTCAGAAAATGATAGAGAAGATAATTCGGACATCGATGATTCTGATAACAACTCAGCGGCTGATTCCGACACTGAATAATTTAAATAGAAACCATATTTTGTATTATCATCATTATTAAATATATCAAATTTTTCTTAAAAATAATTGTTTTATTTCTTCACATCATTGCAATGAAACAAATCAATTATATATATATGTCGGAGATCGTCGATTAATTTTAATAGAAGTTGCTGATTTGATTTACGTAGTAGAGGGGCAAACGCTTGTGACGTTATATTGTGATGGCGGCACATGCACAGAGTCGCTTTGGATAGTGGGGTTCGTCGAACGGTCACTTTGCATTGAGACGCGGATCAAGGCACTTCTCCGAACCGAAACTGTCGGTTTGCCTATTCAAATTGTTATTATGAAGATTGGAGGGTATATCTACACGTCGTGCTTCAATTCAAAACTCACCTGCGAAATGGAACCTGTACCACCAAACCAAGATGCTGTCGACCCTACCGCTCTGCCGTCGCTGTCTCCGACATCAGAAGTTGGATAAAGAACTACACTGCTCACAATCTCGTTATAAATCAAGGAACAGAATAACGTGAGGCTGGAAGTGAACGTGAAGTTACGAGGTGCGCTCAATTGCTGGCGCAGAGATCGTTGCGCGTGATAGTGCGCTGTAGGAGTGCGCTGCAGGAGTCCGCTGCAGGCGTGCACGTGCGGCTGGACGCGGCGCTGTCGCGACAGTCCTGGCTGTTGCTGCTGGTGCTTGCGGAGCGCGGGAGGTGTGCTTGCGGAGCGTGCAAGGTGCGCTTGCGGAGCGTGCAAGGTGCGCTTGCGGAGCACGCAAGGTGCGCTTGCGGAGTGTGCAACGTGCGCTTGCGGAGTACGCAAGGTGCGCTTGCGGAGCGTGCAAGGTGCGCTTGCGGAGCGTGCAAGGTGCGCTTGCGGAGCTGCGTGCATTTTGCGGAATGCCCAAGGTTTCAAGACTTGAGCCTCTACTCTGCAGGCGATGAGAAGATGTCAAAATACCCAAAACGTTTGTGGTAACGTAATGGAGTTTTATGAGAGGTCTGAGATGTCTGGTGTGCAACGGTTGACAACTGCCAAGTGGCAGATGTTTGCGGGAAATTGCCATAATCCGGTGAGTCGTACTATTTTTATTTTGATTCCGTGGCCGAATGTTCTCTTGTCAAGCTATCTGTAATTTCATTGGTATACGTACACACGCGATAGTACGTATACAGGGTATGGGTAGTACCAGCGTTGTGTACTGAACCATTTCTTTGCGATATGATAATAAGGGTTATTTTTGCAAATTTTATTTTTTGCAGGTACTACCCGATTATTGTTTGTTATAATGGGCTGAGAAATTTTAAATCAGGGTTTTAAAATTATGATGTCTGGTTTGTCTTTAATTCAAAACTAAAGTTCACTGTGGCCTATAGTTACGAGCTCACTTGAGCTTCTGATAGTATGTGTGGCTATTAAATCTTCTCAAGAGAACAAGCGGTAACGAACACAGAAATGAGTGCTATTTACGAAAAATCTAAATTTGATAGAAGTGAACTAAAGTAATGAAATTTAATAATGGTGAGTTGTTTGATGGCGATAATGGTGATCGTTACCTATTGAAATCGTTGATTGGAAACAGAACTTATAAGTACCCCACGATCGCATAAGTACGAAAGATTTTTCCAAGTAATGTCTGCTGAGTTAGATTTTCATAATGTAGAAGATGGTGAGGAGGGTGCCTCCGCCAGCAAATGGAACACTTATCATGGCTATGTGGTCGCGCTGCACGCACTAGTCTGTAGTCGTAACTGCAACCCAGTGAGGGGTTGTTCAGAGCGCGATGGGCAGCTAGTGGTGTGGCGGGGACACTAGTAGGTATGGTCGCACTGCATGCACTAGTCTGTAGTCGTAACTGCAACTCAGTGAGGAGTTGTTCAGGGGGCGATGGGCAGCTAGTGATGTGGCGGGGACTTTGGTAGATATGGTCGCACTGCATGCACTAGTCTGTAGTCGTAACTGCAACTCAGTGAGGAGTTGTTCAGGGGGCGATGGGCAGCTAGTGATGTGGCGGGGACCTGGGTCTCAGAGGAGACTATTAGTTGTACGGTCATGTGTTGACCTGGGAGTCGTGGACTCTAGAGTTGGTCGTATCACAAGAGGTGATGACGATATGGGTGTCAACTATGAGTTGTCACTAGCTACTGTGGTAGCGAACCATGGTGTGTTTTCTTTTTGATAATTATGATTTTGATTTGATAATTATGAGGCTTGGAGGAACCTTTTGTGTTTTCTTTTTGAAATTTGATAATTATGAGGCTTGAAGGAACCATTTGTGTTTTCTTTTTGAAATTTGATAATTATGAGGCTTGAAGGAAGCTTTTGTTTAAGTTGTTAAAATAATTAAGTTTGGTTTTCTAATAGTCACTGTAACTAAACGTGACGTGTGACGGTCAGGTTGGCCGAGTTCTCAAAAATGCTTCAAAGTCGGTTTTCTGTGCTTTTTTTTAATTTGTTACAGACATGCACGAGGACGTGCAACGGGAAATATCGAAGTTTGGCCGGAATCGGCGGTTGGCCTGGTGAACCGGATCCTGGACTCCGGGGCTGAGGGAGCTTCGGATGCTACTGGGATTGGCGCTGGGATGATGATGATGATGAAGATGATGATGCACGAGGACGTGCAAATCGTCAGGCTGGCCGTGTCGGAGATCGTCGATTAATTTTAATAGAAGTTGCTGATTTGATTTACGTAGTAGAGGGGCAAACGCTTGTGACGTTATATTGTGATGGCGGCACATGCACAGAGTCGCTTTGGATAATGGGGTTCGTCGAACGGTCACTTTGCATTGAGACGCGGATCAAGGCACTTCTCCGAACCGAAACTGTCGGTTTGCCTATTCAAATTGTTATTATGAAGATTGGAGGGTATATCTACACGTCGTGCTTCAATTCAAAACTCACCTGCGAAATGGAACCTGTACCACCAAACCAAGATGCTGTCGACCCTACCGCTCTGCCGTCGCTGTCTCCGACATATATATGTATCAATAATGTTCGAAGTATATAGTAAACCAAAAAGTATACAAAACTGTTGATACTGTGGTTGACAGTTTCAATTTTTGGATATAATATACACACCGTTTCACTTCAGTTAGACGTCATAGTGATTTAATCATATTATCAATTGTTCTCTTCAAAAATATGTTAATGCCGTACTGTATCAGATGGCCATAAAGTACCCTTTAGATAGTAGCGTCATTTTCATCAGCCTAAAAGATATGGTCTGCATTAAAATGTACGGCATCATTTTTTCCTAATTTATTTATGTTAATACTATTTAAAACATGGGATACAATGTAGAAAACTGCTATATTTCATTCATGTATGATATTTAAATTTCTTCAATAATTTGAAAAATTACAGTTTTTGTGTTTCTCTATAATTTTTTTCAGAACAGTTTCTTTTGAACGGCAATACTATATAACAATTGTATTTTACAATATCATGTTAAAAAAAAGTTCCCGTACAGGATCAAATGATTTTACACCTTTATAAATCAAGAATACGATAAAATTAAGATAATTATTGATATACATTCAAATGAACCATCATTTTTTGACGGCATTATTTTTAATAGTTCTTTTAAGTGTCAGATAATGTTTTGGAACCAAAGCCGTACTTTTTCAAATCACCCCTTGTACCACGGAAAAGAGGGGGTTGCAACCCCCGGTTTTTTCCCCTTGTCGCATGATTTTTGTACGGCGTTGCGGAATAATGTATTAGAAGCAGTACTGAAATAGCATGAAACTGATGCCGTACAAAATTAAATGATCAAATTCACCCTGGAAATTGTCGGAAAATCAAAAAAAAAAAATCCGACTTTTTGGCGCACCATTTTTTTACGGCACTACGCGTTGTCTTATTATTTTTCATGGATCTATCGATAGTAAGAATGCCGTACAAAAATATATGACCAAAATATACCCACTCTACCTGTACTTTTGAATTCTCACCTGCACTCAGTTGGACAGCTTACAAGTGACGGCATAATGCTGAATCTTATTATTTTATGCTCTTATATCGTTCTACATAGGTCATCTGGTGGTTCAAATGACCCATCATTTTTTTAACACGGGCCTGTAGTCTAGTTTACGCTCCGCCGTCTAAACACTCCGACGATGAGTTGGAGGCTATGTATGAGGACGTCAGTAGAGCCATACATTCCTCCAAAACCCACTACATTGTTGTCATGGGGGACTTTAACGCAAAACTGGGCATGCGAAAGGCAGACGAGACGAATGTGGGGCAATTTGGAGTTGGAAATCGGAATCCCCGAGGTCAGATGCTAATGGATTTCATGGAAAAGGAAGGACTCTTTGTGATGAATTCTTTTTTCAAGAAACCATTACACCGCAATTGGACCTTGATTAGCCCCGATGATCAGACCAAAAATGAGATAGACTTCATAATGTCAACGAGAAGGCAAGTGTTCAGTGATGTCTCCGTGATCCATGCGGTTAAAACCGGAAGTGGTCACCGTATTGTTAGAGGCATCATGAACCTCAACATTAGGCTCGAACGCTCTCGACTTATGAAGTCTACGCTCCGTCCAGCGTCAACCCAACTCCAAAACCCCGAAAGCTTTCAGATCGAACTGCAAAATCGCTTCGAATGCCTCAGTGAATGCGTAGATGTGGACGACTGTAACAACAGGTTTGTGGAAACTGTCCAAACGGAATGGTTTTACAAAACCCTCCGTTCAAAAGAACAGAAGAAGATCTCTGGTCCCACTCGTCGGATAATGGAAGAAAGATGGGAGATGGTCTTAAAATCCCCTGATGACACTTCGCGTATCAGATGCCTTAACAGACAAATCTCAAAGTCTCTGACTCGCGATATACGCCAATTTAATACAAATTGTATTAAAGAGGCTATCGAGCGGAACAAAGGCTCTAAAGTATTCGCACGAGATTTGTCTGTTGGACATAGCCTACTCGCAAAGCTGAAGACTGGGGATGGTAGGATCGTCACTTCGTGTGATTGAGAAATTCTACGGGGAGTTATACACATCAACACACGCACCTGTTGTAAGCCTGGCTAATGATCCTAGAGCCAGACTAACCCGACACTACACCGACGATATCCCGGACGTCAGCCTGTACGAGATTAGTATGGCCCTGAAACAGCTCAAGAACGATAAGGCGGCTGGAGATGATGGAATTACGGCTGAGCTTCTGAAAGCGGGTGGCAAACCGGTTCTTAAAGCGCTTCAGAAGCTATTTAATTCCGTCATTATTAAAGGCGAAACGCCTAAGGCGTGGCACAGGAGCGTGGTGGTGTTGTTGTTCAAAAAAGGTGACAATACCCTCCTGAAAAACTACAGACCGATACCCCTCCTGAGCCATGTCTATAAGCTGTTTTCTAGGGTCATCACGAATCGTCTCGCTCACAGGTTCGCTGCGGCAAGTTATACAGAAGTCCGAGGAGTATAACAAAATATATTTTTGACAACCAAGCTATATTCCCTTCTTCAGTAATAGGGAATGGCCCAGCTATATCGACAGCAACTCTTTCCCATGGTGCACCAACATTGTACACTTTCAGCCGACCTCTGGCTCTCGTTTGCGGTCCTTTTACTGAGGAGCAGGCTACACATTTCCTACACCAGTCCTCTACGTCTTCGCGACAATGCACCCAATAAAATCTTTTTCTCACCTTCTCCAAGGTTTTCTTCACTCCTAGATGTCCTCCGGATACTCCGTCGTGCACCTGCTTTAGCACTGATGTGACTTTATCGCAGGGGACAACTATCTGTAAGGTGTACTCCTGTCCACTGGGTGATTCCCATTTCCTCTTCATAACTCCATTATCAATTATCAGGCTGTCCCATAGAGCCCAGTAACTTTTTGCTGTTGGACTAAGCGCTGATATTTCACTCCAAGCGGGCCTCTGGCCACGTTTCTTCCATTCGATTACTGTCTTCAAGTCACTATCTTCCTTTTGTGCCTCTTCCAATGATCGATTATCCCAGTCTTCATCCAAAGCGTTCACCTGGATAATCCTTACGTTCTCTTTCTTTTCCTGTTTGGCACAATGTCGGCAAGATTCTTCGCAAGGTCGTCTAGATAAAGCATCAGCATTATTGTGTGACTTGCCTTTTCGATGTTCAGTGACAAAGTCAAATTCTTGCAGCTGCTCTATCCACCTTGCTACTTGTCCTTCTGGGTCTTTGAACTGAAGCAACCACTGTAAGGCAGCGTGATCGGTGCGAAGTGTAAACTGTCTCCCAATCAAATATTTCTTGAAGTGTTGTAAGGTCTTAACAACGGCTAGAAGTTCTCGACGGGTAACACAGTAATTTCTTTCTGGCTTGGAAAGACATTTGCTGAAATAGGCAATAACGACCTGCCGATCTCCGTGTGTTTGAGAGAGAACTCCTCCAATGCCAACATTGCTGGCATCCGTGTCCACCAGAAATCGGCCTTCCCGACTAGGGTAACCTAATACAGGAGCCCCACACAAGTGAGTTTTGAGTAGCGCAAATGCCTGTTCGCAGTCAGGATTCCATTCAAATTGACACTTTTCCTCTGTTAAACGATGCAACGGTTTCGCTAACTCTGAGAAGTTCTTCACAAACCGACGGTAATATGCACACAGACCCAAGAAAGAGCGTACCTCAGTTTTGTTACGAGGGGTAGGCCACTTCGACACGGCTTTTATTTTTTCAGGATCTGTTCGAATTCCTTGCGCCGAAATAATGTGTCCTAAGTATCCAACCTCTTTCTGGAATAGTGTACACTTACTAGGACTAAGTTTTAAATTCGCTTCACGCAGTTTTTGGAACACTTTCTCCAAATTGCGTAGGTGCTCTTCGAAGCTTCGTCCCATAATGATGATGTCATCCAAATAGACCAGGCATGCATCACCAAGCAACCCCACCAAAATGCGCTCCATTAGGCGCTCGAATGTAGCTGGAGCATTGCACAGTCCAAAAGGCATGACATTGAATTGCCAGAGACCGTTCCCAGGACCAGTGGAGAAAGCGGTCTTTTCTTTATCCTGCTGACAGATTTCCACCTGCCAGTATCCACTTTTGAGGTCAACTGTGGAGAACCATTTCATGCCACTTAGCAAGTCCAAAGTGTCATCTATACGTGGCAGAGGATAACTGTCCTTTTTCGTGGCATCATTCAACATCCTGTAGTCAACGCAAAACCCTGTACTGCCATCCTTTTTCTTGACTAGTACAACTGGAGATGACCAAGGGCTGGTGGATGCTTCTATAATCCGGTTTCTCTCCATATCTCTTAACATTTCCGTGACTTCCTGTTCTCTTGCAAAGGGAATACGACGTGGTCTCTGTCTTATCGGCTGTGTATCACCCGTATCTATATGGTGTTTAACTAGCCCGGTCCTTCCCACGTCACTGTCGGTCTTCGCGAAGATGTCATGGAAGTTATGTAACAGTTGCTTAACTTTGTGACTTTCGAACTTGTTTAAATTGCCCTTACAACTTTCGAGTAGTGTCGATACATGTTCCTGCCACTTCTTATCAAGTTCCTTTTCGTGCACCTCTGTTTTTCTCAAAGATGCTACATTATCGCACATAACCCACCATGTGGTTCTTTTCGAGAATTATTTCTTTGTTACTAACGTTGATTATGCGTATTTTTGGTTTATCGGAAATCATCGTCAGTGTCCTTGCCGTTATCCAGTCTGGGTGATCTCCAGAATCCTCTATTATAATACAACGTTTGCGGGATCCTATTGGTGAAAATCTAATATCTACTAAAGTTTCTGATCTTGGCGGTAATACAGTGTTCCTCAAACAGTACACTGACCCTTGTTTTGCACCTTGAAGAAATACTTCTTGTTCTGGAAAACTCAATACTCCTTTTGCTATATTAAGGACGCATTGTTGTTTCTTCAAGAAGTCCAAATGCAATCATCTGTAATATTCGCTACTAAAGCAGGGTGCGTGAATGTCTTATCACCCATTTTCAAGATCACATTCGTTTCACCAAGGACGAGCACTGGTTGGCCGGTGGCGGTTTGTAATCGGCATTGTGAAGACCCTCTTTTCCATGCTATGGTCCGAGGAAATAGCTCCGGTCGTGCAATAGTTCTTGATGCACCAGTATCCAATGTGAAACTGCATGACTTACCATTCAGTTCTCCTTCTATAATAAGACTGTTTCCGTCACCTACTTGTGATACTGTTATAATGGGGGCTTCACGTCGACCAGCCAGTACTCGCCCCACAGCCCTGGCTGTTACTAGTTTAAATCCTCTGC
The DNA here is from genome assembly GCA_037179545.1 of Sesamia inferens. Lineage (NCBI taxonomy): Eukaryota > Metazoa > Arthropoda > Insecta > Lepidoptera > Noctuidae > Sesamia > Sesamia inferens. Next base: position 21,144,954 of record CM073931.1, read on the forward strand.
TTCCACCTGTGTCGCAGAAGTACTTCTTCCCTTAGACTTCCGAATATGCCCCTTTTCGCCGCACTCATAGCAGGTTGGTCCTTGTCGGCTTTTTATTGGTGCGGTTACCTCACGGATACGATGATGTTGTCGGCCGTCTTGACGTACTGCTTCCACCTCCAGGGCGTGTGTCAAGGCTGCCTTTAGAGTCTGATGGTGACCCAGGCGTACTGCAGCCCTGACTTCTACGTCTCGTATTCCATCAATAAAGGCTTGCACAGTAATAGCGTCAATTAATGCTGGTGTTGATGCATACGCCCTTCGAACAATGCGTTCTATTTCCCTAGCCCATTGTTGCAAACCTTCACTGCTCTTCTGTGTCCGGTCGCGGAGTTGAGCCCTGAAGACATGTTCGAGGTGTTTCTCCCCGTATCTAGACTCTAACGCTTCCAACAGACAGGCTAGGGTATTACAATCGCCGGAAATGTTCTCGAGGATTTGTACCGCATCATCACGCAGAGCAAGCGTAAGGGCGGTTACAGCTTGATCATCGTCCCAATTATTGCCTTTTGCGACCTTTTCAAACTGTAGACGGAAGGCCACCCATGACGTTGTTCCGTCAAAGTGAGGTACTTGGAATGTCGGCAAAGCACTAGGTACAGGTATCACACCTTTAATACCTCCTTTTTGTACTCTTTCTATTTCTTTCCCAAACTCCATGGTCGTATTGTCTAATTTCTCTATACGAGTTTCTTGCTGGTCCATGCGGGCATCTTGTTGTGCTGTTTTTATTTTAAGCTCGTTGACCTCTTCTTTGGTTGTTTCCCACTTTTCATTAAGTTCTAATACTAATTGCTGGGATTTTGCCTGGGATTCTGCTACACTTTTAATGATTTGTGCCTGGGTATCTGCCTGGGATTTATCTATTTTTGCCTGGGTTTCTGCCTGGGATTGTTTTATTTCTGCTTGGGATTCTGCTATACCTTTTATTTGCGCCTGGGTTTCTGCCTGGGATTCTGCTATGCTCAGCCTTATTTGCGCCGTCAAGTGAGCCATTAATGCCGATAAATCGCATCCGCTGGTTCCGGGAATAGTGGTGGTACTAGGCGCGCTTACATTCGTCGGTGTTACGACGGCCGCATCTTCTATGGGTGCAGGAACACTAAGCAATTCTTCCTTTTGACGCGCCAAATCCATCGCTGCTTGTCGTCGCGTGCGAACTCTTTCGTCTTCCCTTGGCGTGACCGGCATTCCGCTTCTGACACCAATTGGTACGGGCTAGGGGTACTAAAATACCGGTTAAGGGTTACGAAGTTTATTGGCAACGAAGGTACAGTCGATTGTAGGCAATGACAAGTAGAATATTGTTGACGTTGCACCGAAGTCTTCCCTTACGTCCACGAAGTCCGTGTCGTAAACACACAATAACACTACAGATGTTTCTTCACGTAGTACTCAATGTTCTCGTTACAGTTGTTGCAGTAGGTATTCTCAAAGATCGCTTCTTAAGTATCGCTGTTTTCGTCTCGGTAGTCAAGTGCAGACTGACTCGGCGCCGGCGCCACGGCGCTATATATAGGCAAGCTGATCGAACATTCCAGAATCGTCTAGACGTAATAATAATAGCGCATAACTTCGAGTACATTCAGTAGGTATAGATAGTTCAATCCACGAAGACGCGCCCCACCAATTTTAGGTTGAGGGGATCGCGGGGCGCGGGGAGTTTTCTCCGAGCGTCAGTCACGGACCGTCAGTGGTTCGATGCACACAAGTAGTACAACCTGTATTTCAAAAATCCAGACTCGACACGAAAGTTGCTCTACTTTATATTTTTTTAAAATGTCGAAAAAATCTCAGCGTGTTGTACTTAAAAGCCAGGTATGTAAATTATTGTTACGAAACACATAAAATAATAAAAGAAAAGTAGTTTAATTCAAAATTAAATTTTACTAACTAGACTTCATTTTATATTTAAAAGTAAGACTAATGTTATTTCTTTTTATTTATTTTTTTATTGTAGGCAAGAGAAATTATTTCTAAAGTTTACGATTTCATGAAAAAAGAAGCAAGTCAAAATTTTGCAGAAAAACTCACTGATGCTCGATGGAGAACCGCACAGGCTGTTGGAATATCTGAAAGCACAGTGACTAGAATTCTACGCGAAAGAAAGGCTTATACTGAGACAATAAAGCAAACTACAGTATCTACTATGGAGTCTAATATAACTATGGAGACGGATGCGATAGTTTCTGTAGTCCAAAGTGAAGAGCGTACAACAGAGCCGACTACGGAAATGGATATTGATTCTAAAAATGAAGCGAGTACGTCGCATTCGAATTTAGCAGGCAGAAGTGCTTCTATTTTTACATCACCTATGAAGAAAAGAAGGGTAAGACCACGAAAAATTAATTTAGACAAATTTGATATTGGTGTAGTCTGAAGAACTATCCAAAACTGCCATAAAGAACATCACCAATTTCCAACATTATCACGACTTAATACTATTTTGAAAGACCATATACAATTTAATGGATGTAGAACCACCCTAAGAACATTGTTACTTAAGCTTGGTTATAAATGGAGAAAAACTGAGAATAATAGGAAGGTCCTAACCGAAAAACATGATATTCAAATGTTAAGATTGAAATATTTAAAACAGGTAAAATCTTTTCGTAATGCAGGTAGACCTATAGTGTACACAGATGAATCATATATTCATACCAACCACGTGCAAAAAAAATCTTGGGCCGACAAAGGCTCTAAAACAGCAATGAAACAAAATTTAACAAAGGGTGTGCGCATAATTATAGTACATGCCGGAAGTGCTGAGGGTTTCGTACCAAATGCGTTGTTAACGTACAGAGCAGAGATCAAATCCGGAGACTACCACGATAATATGAACTCGGATAATTACTTAAAGTGGCTTAAGGAGAAACTAATACCAAATCTCCCAAATGATGCCGTGGTAGTCTTGGATAATGCAGCCTATCACAATACTAGTTCGGAAAAAATACCCACATCCAACTCCAACAAATTAGACATGCAGACTTGGCTGAATGCAAAAAATATCCATTTTGTACCAACCTACAAAAAGCCTAAACTTTTTGACCTTATATTAAAAAACAAAGAAAACTTCCGCAAGTACAGAGTTGACGAATTATTAAAGGAATATGGATTCACAGTGCTTCGGCTGCCTCCTTATCACCCAGAGTTAAATCCAATCGAAAACATTTGGGGTATTGTAAAAAACGACGTTGCTAGCCGCAATATCAATCAAAACTACACTTCGATTATGCCCATTTTAAATGAAGCATTTGATCGAGTAAATAAAGATGTCTGGTTCAATACTTGTCAGCACGTGGAAAAAATAGAAGACGAATACATGAGACACTGTGATCTTGATTTCAATTTTATTATAAATGTCAGTGATACTTCAGAATCTGAATCAGACATTTCTGAAACGAGTGATTGACGATTTTTATTTCAATAAAAAAAGTTCCATAAAACTTTTTCACGTTCAAATAATAATCACATAAAATATCCACACCTCAATTTTCCTTGCAGTCGGGTAAAGAGTATAAAATTGAAGTAGAGCATCTTTCAATTTGACCATGACGCTCTCTCCTGATTAGTCAATTTATTGTAGTGTGGGTGTGCACTCATAGATAATTATTGTGTACGGATAACACTCAAACATTGACGGAAGCTTGCACACATATACTATAAACGGTTAGGAGAAATAGTGGGGCGCGTCTTCGTGGATTGAACTATCTATACCTACGGTAATTCCCGGAAACGGGTTTCTAGAAATTTCGATGTCGTCACTTAGTTGACAAAATTGATAAAACCTGTACTATTCGATAGACCACCTTAAGTCTAGGAATGCGTTTTTATATTACTCCTATACGATGTCTAGGTCTCGAGTTATAGGGCTTAAAAGTTACGCAATGCATGTCACGCGATATTGAACCTTATGCCCTCGACATAAGGTGCATTCGTAACAATATTATAGTTATAAAATTGGATGTAACTATCATTAGATCGTCTTTTATTGGGTCTAAGTAAAAATCGTATCATACCTTGATACGATTTTTACTTAGACCCAATAAAAGACCACTATATCCTATTACATATATCCAGGGGCTCTATTATGACGTGTTAATACCGCTATTCATCCTATTAGCTTCATTGTCTGATACAGGAACCATGGTGGTTTTAACACTTCTTAGGTCCGTATTACAGAACGTCACTCAAAACTCAAGCATTACTTAAGACTCGTTTGAAGTCATTTGATTGGTTGAAACTAGTTTTTAGTAATGTTTAAGCAGTGATCAATGCTTGAGTTTCCTTCTGGAATACTGACCTTAGAGTCCCCCAGGTCAATACACTGCTTTATTGTGAGCGTCAACTATTTCCCGTCTCCGCATAGGTCACATTGTTGTTCCCCGGTAAAATTTATTTCACGAAATCCGGATCAGACATACATTGCGAGGGTACTCACTTTGTTTTTCAGGATGTGTAGGAGTCACTCATACTTAATTTAAGACCTAATGATAACTATTTTGATTCCAGTTGTGAAGAACGGGGTTGGTGATATCTCGAACGGGGCAACTACCGGCTCTGGCAACGATAATTGCCAAGGTGTTGGATGGTTTGCTTGATTCCTACCTAGTACATAAAAACATTCAATTACACGATGCGCAATTTGGGTTTAGACGGCTATCCACTGAAGGCGGATATCCGTTGCAAAACGTCATGAGTTAAAATGATCTAGTATTTAAGACCTTTAATTAGCATAAAAAAAAAACAACACGAATTTTAATTTTTACAAACGGTACCGTCCAAATAACGTCACAGAGTGAGGTGCACAGTTAACTCACCAGAGTTGTCGGTGTCAAACATATTCCGCCTTAAAGCTGCTTAAAGTTAACTAGTGATTAGCGATTCTTTCACCATACATTTTTGACCTTTTAACGTCACTTAACTTAAATCATCCTTTATGAATAAACACCAAAGTGTTTAAGGGGTTTATCCATAAGCGATGATTAAAGTTAAATAACGTTAAAAGGTCAAAAATGTATGTTTAAAGAATCGCTAATCACTAGTTAACTTTAAGCAGCTTTTATGAATAAGGGGGATTATGTACAAACATCAAGCTACAACAATCTGTCAGATTTCTTTATGAGATTTTCAACTTTATAACTAAAGCATTAAGGCTCAACGTTAATTGGGAATATCTGACAGTTTCGGGTAGCTAGATCTGCTGTCGTCCGTACTATCCAAATGGACAGCGGGACACCAGTACATGAGTGTTTCATACTATGTGTTTAGGAGAGGGATGGGGGATGCGAGTGTGCTGATGGAGGTGCTAAATTTGTTTAAGTAATTTCAATCTCACCAAACAAGTTTTGTGAGATGGAATAATATAGGTACTCTCTGATGTAAAAACGTTGAAAAAGGGGTGAGACAGTCGCGCAAGCTTTTGAATCTATAAGTACATAAAATAATCTCATCGTCGAGCCCCGTAGCAAGCTTGTCTGCTGTTCGATAGATGGCGTCTGCGTCAACAAGAATAGCTACGCCGACGACATGGTGCTGTTGAACCTCGCTGTGGAAGGTCTTAGGTCCGTATTCCAGAAGGAAACTCAAGCATTGATCTCTGTTTTAGCATTACTTAAAACTAGTTTCAACCAATCTGAGGTGCGTATTACAGAACGTCACTTAAAACTAAAGCTTTACTTAAGTCTCGTTTGAAGCCTTTTGATTGGTTGAAACTAGTTTTAAGTACTTAATGCTTACATAGAGATCAATGCTTGAGTTTCCTTCTGCAATTTCGGACCTAAAGGCTTCAAACAGGACATAAGTAGAGCTTAAGTTTTGAGTGACGTTCTGTAATGCGGACCTTAGAGAGTTGTCAAGACTGTTAAGAGTATATAAGGCATATTAGCATATGCCTTATATACATAAATGCACTAGCGTGCACAAGGCCTCGTATACAACATTAAAAAGTCCGAATTTATTTATTTATATATCCTTTACTGTAAGTACACCAAAAACATACATCGATCAAAATATATATCCAGGATGATGTTGGGGCTGCCTCGCATTTGTAGCGCTTCGGGGACGTTTGCATATGATGACTTTCATTCCGGGATTTCTAAAAAAAACTATATCCCTTATTTGCAGAATGCGTGGCAGCTGCAACGGAATTTTTATGACTATAGCCAACCCGCGTTGAGCAAACGTGGTGATTACGCCCAATCCTTCTTTATATGAGAGGAGACCTGTGCCCAGCAGTGGGACGATAAATAGGTTGATGATGATGATAGCCGATAGGATCTCTACTCCGATCTGGAGTTCCTTTATTAAGACAGTAATTCAAATTGTATTTAATTTTGTTTTAATTGCTCTACGAAATCTTTTTAACTGATCCAATAAAATCTCAGCTCATGACTATGAAGCCATCGGCTTACATTAAAGATACCTGTCGCAACTAAATTCTCATCCCAATAAACACATTCTTCCCCAAGACTCTTTGAGGCTTCGATGTATTTCATCTGTGTCAATTACACCAAATTATATGGGCGTAGCCACACTGCGGCAAGCTGCGGCGCTTGTCCCACCCTGGCTCTGAGTTATATAAGGTACCTAATAAAACAAAATGTATATAAATATATATAAAAACCTTGGGATAGGTTGACTGCTGCCCCACCTTGAGCCCAAGGACGCCCATGCCAAATTATGACGATTTTTGTGTGAATAAGAGTAGGTACCATCACCACGAAAAGAACAAGACACACACTTACATTAGGCAATCGTGACAAATTAACGATACCAATTTCAATAAACAGAATTAGAACCCACAATTGTGGTTTCCCTAATGCTTGATGCACACATAGTTACTTTTACTACGGCGTCCATGCTTTTCTTTCAATATGACACCCATCGAGTATGAGCATCCTTTGATTTTGACGGGAAAGCTAAGATGAGTGTCACGCGCATTTTTCATTGGACTTTTATAATTATTTATAGCGTCGTTTACTAAATAAAAGCGCGAGATTTATGTAGTAAAAAGTGCATTCAGTAAATAATTTATAAAGAAAATTGAAATATCGCAGTATAGTCGACATATCATGACTTTGCCTCAAACCGTGATCATAGACGGTTCACGCGGCCGTCTTTTTCAACTGTCATTGGAGATATCCGCCGTTGTTGTGAAATAAAATTTTCAAAGAATTTCTATAATTTGTTATCTATACGTGTTATTGGCAAAATTGTGGTATCTATTCCACAGAGGCCAAGATCAAGAGTTTGATCAAGAGTTTTTTTTTTCTTTTCTTCTTTGGCTTCGCACGGTTTGTGCATTCAGCCAATGTCAAGTGTGATGGGATTGTTAGGTACTAAAGGTAGGGAAACGGATTTCAAATTTTACGGAATTTTGGATAGGAAGGAGATATAGGATCACTTTTTTTTTTTTGTAAGAATGATGTGAAGTTTGATCAAGAGTTGAAGTTGAATTTCACCTTGGAAAAAGAAGAAGACATTTTTATAGACATATACTAATGGACATGCCATACGCGTATGATCTGCAGTTTTTTTTTTGGTTTGAAAAGAGCGAGAGAGATGCCCTATGCTTTCGGTCTAGCGCTATCTCTTTCCTCATAGATGATCGATGTTTTTGAGAAGGATAAAGATAGACAAAACTTCGATTCCTCTATTACTTTCCAAGTGTCACATTTCTCATCTCTAAGGCATGTCCATTAGTATATGTCGATAATCTTTGAAAATGTATAGTCTGTGGTTTCTATACAGCACTGCTGTATAGAAACCACAGACTATACATTTTAGCTATACACTATATTGGAAAATCTAATGATAGTAATTGGATTGTGGTAACTGATAGCATGAGTGTACTGCAAGTTTTATCTAGTCTTTCTTTTTCTGCCAAGACTAATTACCTCATTTATAGCATAAGAGAAAAATATAATGAACTGGCCGATGATGGGAAAAATATATTTTTATTTTGGACTCCCTCTCATATTGGAGTTTGCGGCAACGAAGAAGTAGACGCATTTGCAAAATTCATTTCCAACACTTCTGATAATGTACCTGTAAAAAAACTGAAAATCCCAGATACAGACTGTGTAGACATTCTTAAAGAAAATTTAACTAATAAATGGATGCAGCATTGGCACGAATCTTTAAAAACAAAAGGGTCCTGGTATCACAATATTAACACAACGATTAAAAAGCCGTGGTTTGTTAAAGACAGCTTCATACATCGAGAATTCTACACTGTGATGTGTAGATTGCGTATTGGACATGGACGGTTTAATGAACATCTACACAGAATGAACATGATCTCCTCCCCTTCATGTACGTTCTGCAATGCTTCAAGTCAATCCCTACATCATATATTTTTTGATTGTACCCATTTCTCACTTCAACGTTTAATTTTCATTAACAACTTGCAAAAATTTTATAAAACCACTGAAAACGTCCCGCGCTACTTACCAGATCCACTTAAAACTTCCCAATGTTTCTTTACTCTGTATAACTACATCAAAAACACTATAGAAGATATATAAAGGGAAAGAAGAAAAATAGAAAAGGATAAACATACTAAAGTCCAGGCTGTATGGCGTATCATGCCTTTGCCTTTTCCGTTCGGAAGTACGGAAAGAAGAGAACCAAAAAAAAAAGTCTGTGGTGGAGTTTTGGCGGGAACGCGATGATGAGTGCCACGCTCATTTTTCATTGAAATTTAAAATTATTTATAGTGTCGTTTACTAAATAAAAACGCGTGATTTATGTAGTAAAAAGTGCATTCAGTGAATAATTCATAAAGAACAGTGAAATAGTGTAGCATAGTGGCCACATCATGTTTTTACGCTAAATCCCTCCTAATCGGCTACACGCGGGAATCGAAAGGAGTTAGTTTAGATTAAGTTAAGTTAGGATAAGTTTAGGATAAGTTAGGATATAAACTTACTGAAGAAAAAAATACTGAAGACTAGGCTGTATGGCGTACTATGCCTTTGCCTTTTCCGTTCCTCTGAACGGAAAGAAATGAACCAAAAAAAAAAGTCTGTGGTTTCCTGCCAAAATGCCACAGACTACATAGAGTGCCAACTGCCAAGTGAGCTGCTCTTGTGTTAGCCAACTGACTGCCAAGTGCCAGCCAACACCAGCAGCAATAGCGGCAGTAATATTTTCTCTTCAACATAAAAAGTGATTCGTTTTACAATTCACAATGAATTGGAATGCATTTAATATATATAATTACAAAACGTTGGCTTGTGTTCTTTTCCTGGTAAGCATTTGTAATGTCAAAATGTCTGAAAATCTTTTCACAAAAAGTGCAGTAATGGATTGTTGATTTTATGGTCTATTATAAATAAGTAATTGCTGCTTAATCACCGAGAACTGTTATGTTTCAGATATGCCATAGTTTTTACAACCCTACCGATAGCGGTGCTGTTCAAATTACACAAAGCAATTTGGATATGGTATTAGGTGAGTTACATACCTATTCCACGTTTTCTAGAAGCTTTTTATTTTCCTCCGTATTGCGCATATAAACAAAAATATCTCCTCTGATTCTGTCAAGTTATCTTTATTTTATAAACACAAACAATTGTTGATATTTTTAAATCAAACAAAAATAATTAGTTCATGCATAGTATTACAGGGAAATTTTGATATGGCTCATCTAATTATAAATCATTTTAGGCCTCCACTCTTAATTATGTCAGTTCAGGAACTTATAATGATATTTTTTAACTCATTACAAATCTTATTTCCCTTGCATTTACAGAAACTAGCCACATCATCAGGTTCAATTATAAAACTTTAAATATAAAAAAAATATAATACAAGAGTCTCATATTAAACTATGTCATAAATAAATTTCAATTTTTTCTACTATTTTATTTGTACTTATACTCTAATAGCATTAGACATAAGTTAAAACATTGTTTTAAACACTTTAGATAGGTACACTTTACTTTTCACAGAAGCGCAATATTAGCAAAAAAAAAAAAAAAATAGGTAAGCAGAAGCCATTTTAACATTGCAAAATAATAAAAAACCCTATGACCAAAACATATGACTGGATTAGAAAACATTTCAAATTTAGTAGACTTATAGTAAAGCATTTCAAGAACTGACTACTTCTCATTCTAAAAGGTTTTTCAAAGACTAAATAATTTGCTTAATTAAAAGGTTGATACATTTAGAAGATAGATACTTAGTTCAAATAAGTTTATTTAATGATTACATATAATAAATTTAACATAGATCTTAACTGTAAGGAAGCACAATATACAATTTTGTATATTGTGTCTACTAAATTTGAAATGTTTTCTAATCCAGTCATATGTTTTGGTCATAGGGTTTTTTTATTATTTTGCAATGTTAAAATGGCTTCTGCCTACCTATTTTCTTTTTGCTAATTTTCATTGTTTAGTTATTATTTGATTATGTCTTGTTTTATTAAATTATCTGTACAGTATATACAGTATGTCTTAGAAAACCCTGTCCGACCCATAAGGATAATAAAGGTTAGGTAAACACATGACCAAATATAATATAAAATTTTACATAATCATCATAGTATCAATACAAATGAATTTTGAAATAATCTTTTTTTCCCGCGAATTATTATGAGCGAATAGCGATGCGACCACGTTCCGCGTGCCCTGACGCCCGCCGCCCGCGGAAGGGTGCTTAACGCACATTTATTAAGTTACCTCTTTTTTGCAAAATAATATTTATTTTTTTAGGGGGATTTTTTGTTAAGTTTAGCTCGGTTTTGTATCCATTAGTAGAATCAGTTATTGATACCTAACAATACCTTTACGGATCGGATAGGGTTTTCTTTACATATTTTATAAATCTGAAGAGTTTGTTTGAACACGCTAATCTCAGCAACTACTGGTCCAATTTGAAAATTTCTTTTTGCCTTGGATAGTCCATTAATCCAGGAAGGCTTTAGGCTATATAACATTATGCTGCAACCAATAGGAGTGGAGCATAACTAACTCCATGCGAACGAAGTTGTTGGCGGCTGCTAGTTGTTAATAAAATTCTTTCGAGTTATCAATTCTTTTTTATTGAATCCACTATATATTAAAAAAAAATGAATCCTTCTTTAACATTACATTTCTGCATCTATGAACCTCTTATGTCTAAAGCTAATTCAAATGGAGTTTAGTTTCCTTTTTCTATAGTTTCATACTTCAGTGTTTATAGCCATTAGTAATTGCAAGAATGTTCCCTACATTACATACATTATAGCAATATTTCTAGAAAATTGTGTATGACCAAATTCAATAATTTAATTTAGATTAAGAATTGTTGAGTTTTCTCTTTTCCTATATTGAACAATAATTGATTATATATCAAGTTTGTGTTCAATTGAATTTATGCATGCTTCATTGACATTGTTTTTCATTTCAGCTTCCAATGAAATAGTATTCATAAATTTTTATGCTGAATGGTGCAAATTCAGTAATATGCTGATGCCAATATTTGACGAGGCATCTGATGAAGTAACAAAGGCAGGCTATGATACTGGAAAGGTGGTCATGGGTAAAGTGGACTGCGACAAGGAAGGAGCTGTAGCAACTAGGTTCCATATAACCAAGTATCCCACTTTAAAAATGTTCCGGAATGGCATGCCTGCCAAAAAAGAGTACAGAGGTAAGAAACATATCATATGACTTGCCTGCAATTTTGTGTAATCTTAATTTGATTTTAACATACAGATAACAGTAAGTCAAGCTACCTGAAACTGACAAATAGTCTCAATCAACCCTGAACCATAATACTTTAGCGATAAAGATGAATATCTAATAAAGAAATTTGTCAGATTGTAGTAGCTTGATGTGCTGTCGCCTGTACATGAAACATTAATTAAAATGTTGGAATCCAAACTCTTCATTTGTTATCTCCTATTTAGCAATCTAAACTACTTTCTGGATTTTCCAATTGTGATGATTCTTAATCAATTAATCAAAAGTCAATTTATTTTAGGTCAGCGCTCAGTTGAGGCGTTTGCTGATTTTATCAAGAAACAGCTGACTGACCCTGTTGTCACATTTGGTGCTATCAAGGAGTTACATGATCTTAGTGAAGATAAGAGGCATCTCATTGGTTACATGGACAGACGGGACCAGCCAGAATATGACACATTTAGGAGGGTGGCTGCAAACCTTAAAGATGACTGCCAATTCCATGTTGGGTTTGGTGAAGCCTCGCAGCAGATGCACCCTCCAGGTATATTAAAAATATATTAGCAGTAGTGGGACTAACTGGCTGAAGTGAAACCTGAAATCATTATTATGCATTTATTATTTATAGATTTAGTATATCTAAGAATTGAATACACATATATTTAATATATGTATATCTCGCTGTAGCTATAATGGTGTCGGGTTGATTACGCTCACGCGAATTCAATGCTTTTTCCCCATTCAACAATAGTGACTTTCACTTAAAAAAAAAAAAATAATTGTATATTTGAAAAAGCAGTCCATGATTACATCTTTACTGCTTTTATTTTGTAAAATCTTTTTACGATTCTTAGCAGAATAAAGTTTTAATAACCAATATTCACTTCTTTCTAGGTCAGCCTATTGTGGTGTTCAGGACGGATAGAAAGAAATCCACTGAGCCTGATGAAACATACACTGGTTCCTTGCTGAATTTTGAAGACTTATACAAATGGGCTCAAGAAAAGTGCATACCTTTGGTCCGAGAGATCACATTTGAGAATGCAGAAGAGCTTACTGAGGAGGGATTGCCATTCCTGATTCTGTTCCATCACCCTGATGACACTGATAGCATAAAGAAGTACAAAGAAGTCATTCAAAATGAGTTAGAGGGAGAAAAACGTAAGTATAAAGATACAACTTTTATTCCTATACACATCACATATTTTTCCTTAAAATGTTAGTGCTGTGTACATAATAGTCCTCCAATTTTCAAGCGCACTAATTTTACGCTCAAATTCATTAATATCTTTACATCAATGCCATATTATTATGTATTTTTTTTATAATTTCAAGGACAGCATCAAATGTTTAACTAATCATGAAATTAAATGTGTATACAGCTGTATTTATGGATAGTCTATAAAGACATTAATGTTATGAAGGCACAAATGAAAGAAAAATATGTTTGTTTGTGAGAGTCTGTGTTTGTATGTTTATAACTTTACTGAATGGATTTGGATGACAAACAGATGGTTTATAACCAGAATTGAAAGCGGGACATAGCTAGTAGAAAGTAACTCTATTTTTCACCGTTTTTTGCTTAAACCAAAGTACCAATAGAGATGGGCAGGTTGTGATATGGAGAATGACTAGGTTTCTTTTTATCTTGGATATTTTTATTTTCCACTATGAAAAATAAATACACACAAAGTCACAGACTACTTATTATGTATTTACTTGTTTTACACATGCTTTTCAAAACATGAAAACTCATCAACAAATAACACGTTTCCATAACAATTACAGAGAATGTAAACTTCCTCACGGCGGATGGTGTGCGGTTTGAACATCCCCTGCATCACCTTGGCAAATCCATAACAGACCTGCCACTTATTGCCATTGACTCCTTCCGCCACATGTACATGTTCCCTGACTACAAGGAAATGGAGAAGCCTGGAAGACTAAAGCAGTTTCTGCTGGACTTATACTCTGGAAAATTGCACAGGTATGTCTTGGTTCTTGTATGCTCCATTAACATTTTACATTTGATCTTAATTTTTCAGTTTACATTTGATCTTAATAGGTTCACAAGGTAGCTAAGCCTTTTTTTGTATGGGATATCAAGTGACCTCTCCTGCTCTAGGGGAGAGGAAGGGCGTGTCAGACTTTTACTGATTAAAACCCACCCGTGTTCATTCACTTGCCTGTATGTCACAGGCCACGTTATCTCTTTCGAACAACTCGCGGCCCTGGCAGAAGATAGCTAAGTCTTAATTCTTCTATGGTCCATTGAATGACAGATATTGTGGTTCTTTTCATTTATGTTTATTGCATGATTTAATTGCCCCTTGTCCGTTCCATCATCGGACGTCCCGTCTTACGGCGAGTTTCCACCCTTATGTTGTTGACACCACTATGATTCGGAAGAAGCTTTTCGCCTCGTCTTTTATACCGCGTACATAGAGGGACTGGAACAATTTGCCAGCGGCCATGTTTCCGTCGGACTACGATTTAAGTGTCTTCAAGGCTAGAGTATAAATAAACTCTAAATAAACTAGCGCGCTTTACCATCAACGATGCATCACTGCTTACAATCAGGCGGAATTGGGTTGCGGTTAAGCACTAGTTTATAATTTATTAAAAAAAATGTTCTACTAAAATGGAACAGACTCATTGACTAAATATCATTCAGGCTGCTAGTTGAATCGCGCCATTTAGTTAAATAGCTAGGCAGTTAATGACTGAAGACTATTGATTTTATATAAAAATGATATTTTTAATACCACAAGACCTTAGTCTTGTGGTACACAAGGGATCTAGAAAGTATTCATTATTAATAGCATGGTGTAGGTACAACGAATCGCCGTCTCATAATTATTTCTCAAAATTTTAATGAATAACCGTGTTTTAATAACCACGATTCAGTTTCTATTAATGACTCAAACTTTTATCGGTAGCTCAGCTAGCCGATTCAACCGATAAAGTGAACTTGAGTTAGTATACAATTTGTCAAGAAAACCTTGAAGGTATTGTTAGGTATCGATAACTGATTCTACTACTACTGCTAAACTTAAAAAAAACCCTAAAAAAGTTAATATTATTTCGCAAAAGCAATCGTAACTTAATACATGTACGGTAGGTAATGCATGCGCATTGCTTATAATAATGGTGTTGTCACTTTTTAAAAAACTACCAAATTTTGGGTAGTTGAAATTAATTCGCGGAAAAAAAAGATTTTTTCAAAATTCATTAGTATTGTTATTATGATGATTATGTAAAATTTCATATTTTAGTTGGTCATGTGTTTTCCGACCCATAGTCGGACGGGGTTTTCTTTACATATTTTATAGGTTGAAATGACAGCTCACTCCATGCTCATTTCATTTAAGTTTTCACAATGAGATAGTTACAGAATTACATTGCTGTTATATAACGTAATTTTTTGTTTATCCTAAACCGGAAACACGTCCAGTATTATAAATTCTACAAAGTTGTGAGCTTGTTATCTTACTTGGTTGTCCCAACTAAAATATGGTCAACGAACCGCTCGCCCACCCGCGCCTATAGCGGCACGGCTCGAGGGACGGCCAGTCTCACTGTTCTCATAGTCTAGTCACAGTTCTCTAGATCTACCGTCAGCTGTGTGCGCTCTGTAACCACACTGCAAGAATTTCTAATGATCGATTCGGTTGCTTATTCTAAACAAACTATATTCAAGTATATTGAACTATATTCGTATAAAGTGAAGATAGCGTTGTATAATTTGTTTACTGTGCCTGAATGAACCATCAATTTCTATGTAATTACACTCAATTATAGATGATTTAGTTAATAATATACTGCGTGTCTGGGACAACTTGGCTAAAACGAAAAATATGAATTCAGAGTGGTATAGTAAGTAGTATATGAGTTAAAGATTTTCCAAGAAACGCATCACAAGTCCTTCACGGTCTTTGTGAAGCTGAGCGCACAGAATCAGAATAACCTCCTGTAGTGATTTTCGAATTAGATTGACAAGTTAACGTTTTATCGTATTTTTAATGAAACTAGGTGTATAGGGCAGGATTTTGTTGTTACATATCAACATGTCCCAAATCAAGTGGAAAAGCGGTCAGAAAATTTGAAAATTTTCCTGAGGAAAAATCTTTTTTTTTTTTTTAAATATATCCTAGTGCTTGACCGCAATCCCGCCCGATGGTAAGCAGTGATGCAATCATTGATGGTAAAGCGCGCTAATTTATTAAGAGCCTATTTACCCAAGAAAACTGAGTGATTAGTGTTACGAATGCACCTTATGTCGAGGGCATACATAAGGTTTAATATTGCGTGACATGCAGTACATAACTTTTAAGCACTATATCTACGACTAGCTACGACAGGTGCACGACGGAGTATCCGGAGGACATCTAGGAGTAAAGAAAACCCTGGAAAAGGTGAGAAAAAGATTCTATTGGGTACATTGCCGCGAAGACATAGAGGACTGGTGTAGAAAATGTGTAGCCTACTCCTCACTAAAGGGAAC
This sequence comes from Sesamia inferens, assembly GCA_037179545.1. Taxonomy (NCBI): domain Eukaryota; kingdom Metazoa; phylum Arthropoda; class Insecta; order Lepidoptera; family Noctuidae; genus Sesamia; species Sesamia inferens. The sequence goes on from CM073931.1 coordinate 21,161,172, forward strand.
GCAAACGAGAGCCAGAGGTCGCCTAAAAGTGTATAACGTTGGTGCACCATGGGAAAGAGTTGCTTTTGTTATAGCTGGGCCATTCCCTGTGGCTGAAGAAGGGAGTAGGTATAACATCGTCGTGCAAGACTATTTCAGCAAATGGCCAGAAGCTTTTGCAGTACCTAACCAAGAAGCTCATACAGTCGCCAAAAAGCTAGTTCACGAGGTGTTCTGTCGATTTGGCATTCCTTTGGAATCACACTCTGATCAGGGTAGAAATTTCGAGTCTTCACTGTTTCAACAGGTTTGCCAACTACTCGGGATCCGTAAGACTCGTACAACACCATATCACCCTCAGTCAGATGGAATGGTCGAAAGATTCAACCAGACGCTAGAGAATCATTTGGCTAAAGTAGTGGAAGAACACCAGAGGGATTGGGACCAATACATTCCACTCTTCTTAATGTCTCACCGCTCTGCAACACATGATAGCACAAATTGCACACCGGCGAAAGTCAACTTCGGCCGAGAAATTAGACTACCCATAGATGCACTAACCGGAACACCCCCCGATACCCCTATGCTAGCCGTCAACTATGTGGCTAACCTGCGGCGTAAACTGGATGGAATACATGAGCTAGTGAGAGAGAGCGGTCTAAAAACCAGCAAGAAAATGAAGATACAATACGACCGCAAAGCTAACGTGCCCGGATTTGAAGAGGGAACTTTGGTATGGTTACATAATTCCATTAGGAGAAAAGGAAAGAGTCTACCCCTAGCCTAGTAATACCCCTAGCCCGTAACAATAGGAAAGAAGACGACAGTTGAGCGAGATGATGCAATGTTAATCTACGACCGATGTTGTTGCGCCAGAGGGAGACTGATCTGGTGACCCTCCACGGCCAAACTCCCGACGCAACAACATTTGGCGCATCGTAGCTGGCACACATCGCAACACAACTTCTCAGACCCATCCTCCGCACGTCAATAACGTAATTCCAACGTCTTTAGATCATAAATCATGGTCTGAAACTATTGTTTCAGTTTTTGCTAACCTGTCCCAAACACCAAATACATGTTTTGCACATACTTCCAATTTTTGATAAATTTTGAGCTTATTAACTTTAACAGTTACATCACAATAATGTTATAATTTTAAGATATTATCTTGGTGATTAGACTCAAATTCTCACACATTTGTAATTGAATTTGTCATGAGAATGTTTCGTACTACCTTTGTGTGATATTTTTAATATCATTGTTCTTTTTGAGATCTAGAATTTTTTAAAGATTCAAATAATAATAATGATTAGTTGACGTGTTGGTGTTGCCGTGTTATTATTTTCGCGAGATATGCAGTATCAGGAAATATATCCTAGAAACCGACGGGAGGATGCATCGCGATGTGGTCGCGGTTGATAAAGGTCTCACTCCGCTCTCCTTGGCTAAAGAGAACTGGCGCAAACCAGTAATAGGACATTAATGATCGGATGGAGGTATGGCAGAGCAAGGAGCTTTGCGGACGTTTTTTCTGCGCCATGATGTGGGTTTTGTCTGTGCAATTGTGGACGAAGTTATGATGACTAACAATTACCGGAGTTTTTTTTTGTGAAAGACGGCACAGTCGACAATCTGTCAGTGACAATCTGTCGGCATGTCACCGGCCGGGGGAATCAATAAGGCATATTATCTCCGGGTGATCTCGTCTAGCCAACGGAGAGTACTTGTGTAGACACAACCTTGTACCCAGGATAATTCATCGGCAACTTGCTTTCAAATAAAACCCTGTGGAATCGAAGGTGCCGTACTACAGGCTTATGCCCGACCCAGTTCTGAAAAAATCAATAGGTATCACATTATACTGGAATTGATCCATCATCAGTTCATCACTGCCATGATAATTGTTGCCAATAAGCCTGATATACTGATGGTGGATCGATCAGAGCGGCGTGCAATGATTGTTGACATAGCCATCCTGCATGATGAGAACCTCGTGAAAGCCAAGAAAGATAAACAAATCAAGTATTTTGACTTGGCTCGCGAGGTTTTTGACAAGTGGGATATGAATTCAGCAATCGTTGTACCGATAGTCGTGATAGTCAATGACTTAATAGCCAAGAGCCTCGACCAACACCTCAGGAGGCTCTCATTAGGCAGCTGGAACAAGGGCTTGATTCAGAAAGCAGTACTTCTGGACACGGCTCGCATTCTGATTACAATTTAAGTGTTTTCAACGCTAGTGTAGTGTGCAACTCGCCTGACCTTACATATACATGTTTGTAACTGCACACGCACTAAATTATTACACGAATTGTTGACTTGAACAGTTCTCTCTTAGTTTGCCTATGTCACTTCAATACATGGATAAACTAGTGCGCTCTCCCATCAACGATTGCATCACTGCGTACCATCAGGCGGGATCGCGATCAAGCTCTACTTTATAACTTGAAAATAAAAATAAGAGGAGTCGAAACACTTTAAATAAGACGTCTATCTGTCGCTAGTTACTATGGAAACCATAGCTAGGACTCACTGTAAGACGTGCAAGTGGTTCCGTATAATTCGGATTGCCACAAGCAAGACATAATACTCACGGCTCGAGTAAATTGTGTGAATAGATCCGATGGCAAAATACCTTTTATGCGTTTTATAATTGTACTCTGAGTTCTTAAGAATTCTCAATTTCTCACATAATAATTCAAGAAAATTAAATTGAATAAAATTTCCATTGGTCGCCTTTTACTGACAGCAATTGAGTAAAATATAGCAGGTGAATAAATGAATTGTGTTTTTCTTTTTCAGAGAGTTCCACTACGGCCCCGACCCAGACCAGCCTGCATTGAACATAGAAGGCGAAGTCAAGGTCACCACTCCTCCTGAGTCCACGTTCAAGAAGTTAGCTCCGTCCAAGAACCGGTACACTCTCCTCAGGGACGAATTATAAGGTTACTGCACCTAGGTCATGAAATTTAGTATAAGTAAATCACTTGCGATAGAAACGCTATTGTATAAAAACCGTTCTAATTCTTTTTTATTTGGAAATACAAATTATATTTTTCTTTTTTATTGTTGTAAATCTCGGAATTGTTAATTGCTTCTACTTGGTTGCGAACAAAGCCAGTTGTTTGAATTCTTTGTTGACTTATTTAATTTCAATGTATCAGTCCATCCGCTAATCATATAATTTATGATAAATATCATTGAAGATGGCAGACTTATTAGATTAGACTTCTGTTTCTCAAGTTTTTCTTATCTGAAGAATATTTATTGAAAGGGTGTAGTTAATTTAAACTTTTAAGAGCTATTCTTTGATCCAGTAGATTCTACTTTATAGTGTAGTTTGTAGTTATTTTTATTTTTAAGTTATGCATTTAGGATGTTAATTACAGACTACTTAACACCAAGCATTCAAATGGCTGAAATATTGAACATTTTCCTTCTCTTTCTGTTTTGTTGGTACTTTACCAGTAAGTATGATTGGACGAGCGTGCTTGTGTGGTAGAAGTATTATTGCAAACCATATTGAATAAACAATAACGACTATGTCAGTTCTTGTATTGCATTTTGTATAAAAATAATCTCTTCTCAACTTTTCTCTACTTCTCAAATCTAAAGTTGCATTTTGTTACTTTACGAATTTATAATACTGCTCATTGTTTTAGTTAGAATCGAAAATTATTGAAATTTGAATTAATTTATTATATATCTAGGAATCACATTGGCTTGAAAGATATTAAATAACAGAAAAACTCATGTATTAAATATATATTATAGAATCTTGTGATTTAAATTATAATATAAGTCTTATTGTGTATTATTAATTAATATATTTATTTGTATTGAATCCTATAGGACTTGTTGACTGCGGGAAACGCATTTCCTGAATCAAACTGTATTGTTTATGTGCCAACTGCTACTATTACCTGTCTTGAATCGTGTCTCCTGTACGTGTTTTTGGAAACATTAAATTTAAACATTTGTTTTCATACATTGTGTGCGCGATGAGCGTGGCGGTTGAAAATGAACTAAACCCAACCCTCCTTCAGCCGCGCGGGGAAACGTGTTTTCATACGCAAATATGACAAAAAAGGGACCTTTTTCGGCGTTTTGTGTTATGAAAAAAACACGGCAAACACGGTTTTAGAGAAAACTCTTGAAATTCATAAAAAAGCTTCGTCACAAAAAGGGCGGCGAGCATTTCTTTTTCCATTTGCATTTATACACCTGTCTTTATGGTATGGTTCTATGTCTTCTACGGACGCGTTTTCCGCAGCAAACGTGTTAAACTTGAATCTATTCGGTATATGGCTCCTTGTAGATAAAACATTCCTCGATCTAAAACTGAATAGTCATTATTTACTATATTGTATAGTTTTAATGAGAAATGGCTGTACAAATGTATGTTTTGTGACGTGTGTTGTAATAAATTTTTCGAGCCGAAAATCTGTTATATTTTTCTTTCCTTTCCTTGGATTTTTCATTTGAAACAAAGATTATGATTTGTGATCGATCTAAAGGCGTTGGAATGAAGTGTTTCTGTACTTTCACGAAAGCATTAAGTATTGTTATAGACTTGAGATCTTGTGGGGCCTAATCATACATTGATATTTTTACGGGCCGTCACATGTAACAAAAACTTGCAGAACAGACCTTCTCGTACACAGTTCATAAAACTACTGGTATCTTAGATTGAGAACAAGGATGTTAAGAAAACCCTTAATTAATGACCACGACGAGGTGTTTGCAAAGGCATAAATGACCCAAAATATTATTTTCTAACTATGGATGGACTACTATTTGGAGATATATACATATGTTTTTAATTTGGGGAACAACAGCACGTTTTTAAAGCTGTCTACTGGGTAAGTAGTAATATGGGTGGCGCCATGACAGTTGGTAGTTTAGCCCCTCTACGACAGATGGCGTTGACTGTTTCAATTCATTTATTAGTGTGATTTTTGGTAAGTACATTTTACAATGTGATCTTAATATCTAATACATCAGTTCCTCAAAAAATCTACCATAAAGGCATACACTATTTAACAGCACTTAAAATCTTAAAAAGGATTATCAATATATTAAAATGATGAATAATGTAATGAATTTGGAATATAATGCTATGTCAAATTTTTATAAATATTAATGTCAAATAACTTACAATGTCAAAATACAGTGCAATGTCAAAATTAAATAGATGTTAAATAACTTATATAATACAATTTCAGAATTAAATAGCTGGCAATGTCAAGTTAATTATGTCAAAGAAATAGTATAATGTCAAAATTAAAAGAATATCAATGTCAAATAATTTACAATTTATCATTAAGGAATTCCTGAATTGTATAATAGCATTTCTCCAATAATAGATGTCTTAATTTGTTTTTAAATTGAATAATATTTTTTAGGTCCTTAATCTCATTTGGTAATTTATTAAATATTTTTGGGGCCATACAAAGTATGCTTTTGTGCATCAAGGCGGTCTTTGAAGGTCTACCGCATAGTTCATGTCTGTGTTTTTCTCTGATCATTTTATAGCGATTTTCAGATGCTTTTCTAAATAGATGAATGTTCTTTTTAACAAATATAGCAGTCTCAAATATATACAAACAAGGCAAAGTCATTATTTTTAACAAAACAAAATAAGGCTTACAGCTGTCGGTTATTTTTATACCAGTAATAGCCCTGATGCATCTTTTTTGTGATTTGAACACCATATCTTTATTGCAGGAGTTACCCCAAAACATGACTCCGTAGCGCAGTAGTGAATCGACATATCCATAGTATGCAGTTACTGCCGCAGTTTGATTGACTACTTTCCTCAGTTTAAACAAAGCAAAAGCAAACTTACTAATTTTTTTAATTAATATTGAAGTGTGTTGTTTCCAATTAAGTTGATTGTCAATAGTTAGGCCTAAAAAAATTGTATTCTCAACTTCTTCAATTTTTTCATTATTAAAGCTTACGTTTAATTTAGAATTTGCTACTCTTTGACGGAAGTTCATAATTTTAGTTTTCTTTAAATTTATAATTAAGTTGTTATGTTCTAACCAGTGAACGGCTTGCTGCAAAGCATTAGTTATTTTAGTTTCAAAGTCATTATTATTTTTGTCAAGTTTAACAATGATAGTACTGTCGTCGGCAAATAATGTCATAGGATAGGGTATATTTTGAGGAAAGTCATTTATATATATAAGAAATAGCAAAGGCCCTAGCACACTGCCTTGGGGCACACCATAGTATATTTTCCGTTCTTTGGATATGTATTTTACAACTGTTTTGTTTGATTTACAAATTCGACTTATTTCGGTGTGTTGTGTTCTATTTTTTAGGTAGGAATTTATGAGTGATAAGACATTACCCCTTATCCCATACGCGTTTAACTTGCTCAGCAGTACCTATATCATGGTTGAACAAATCAAATGCCTTTGTCATATCCATGTATATTGCTGAAATAGGGATTCTTTCATTCATGTTAGGAATTATATCATTAAGAAAGTCATATATTGCCATATTGATTGAATGGTCTTTCCTAAAACCTTTTTGTTCCTTTACAAGTATGTTATTTCTATCGAGGAATGCTTCTATAGATCTATACATCCATTTTTCGAATATCTTGGATATTACCGGAATAAGAGCTATTGGCCTGTAATTTTTAATGTCTCTCTCATCGTCCTTTTTAAATAATGGTTTTATGATAGTAGGTTTAAGTTTATCAGGGTACGTTCCAGATTCAATACTTAAATTAATTATGTAGCTGAGGGGCTGTAATATTATTTCGGAAACATACTTTACAACCTTTGTTGAAATATCGTCGTAACCTACACTATTTTTATTTTTTAAATCTTTTATAATTTTATTTACGTCATGTGGTAAGATAGGGGTAAAAAAACATCGAATGCGATGAGTAATCTATTCTATTGTTAGTAGTCAGATGTGGCGAAACAGTGGAAAGTTTTTCTGCTTGGCTTATGAAGTAGTCGTTGTACATGTTTGCTATGCCTTTGGGTGTAGTGTATTTAACTCCGTCATTAATTATTTCTTTTATATACTCTGGTGGAGAGTTGCTTCTATTTTCATTTATTATTTTGCATGTCATCATCGATTTATTATGCGCTGTTCTTATTTTATAGTTATTTTTTGCTAATTGGGTAAATTTTATTATTTTCTTAAGTCTATTTGAATAGTTTCGAAGTTTAGTCACGTTTACATTACATGGATTTAATCTATGGTGCCATAACAACTGTCTTTTTATTTGGCTACACCTTCTAATACCAGGTGTTAGCCAGTTTGGTTTTTTTATTAGTTTTCTTTTTTTAACACAATTGGAAAACATAAATTATAAAACAATTGAAAAAGTTCGAAAAACTTGTTATATGCTACATTAGGGTCTTTACTGAGATAGACATCAGAGAAAGAAATTGATTTCAAACAGTCTTTGAATTTCAATAAGTTTTCACTACTATAGTCACGCACTTTTATATTCCAAGTTTTAATTAAATATGTCTTTTTCACCGGAAGCTTTAAAGTTTGTGCTGTATGATCCGACAAATGTAAATCAAGAACATTATGGGTACATCTTCGTGACATATTATGTGCAAAATTATCTATGCATGTATTGCTTTGCAATCTAGTTGGTTGACCAATTTCCAAAGATAGATTGTAGGTACTTCAATAGGAAACTAGTAAACTCGAGAGATACTCTATCCTGTTTTAAAATATTAATATTGAAATCGCCACATAGAATTACATTCTTGTTCGAATTGTAACAGTATGTTGATAAAATAATATTTAATTTTGAATAGAACACTTACTCTGTATATACAAATAATGATTATGTTATGTTGTATAAGTTCAATTGCGCAAACTTCGACAACGCCTTCAATAGACATTTTACCGATATTTGTAAGTTCTTTATATTGGAGACCAAATTTATAGAAATGGTCGTATTTATTTCAAAACAAAAGTTGCTGGATATTGTATTAGTAGACAGTAAAATATTTCTGTGCTGCGGGAATTCAATTCAATATGAAATCATGTTACGAAATTTTAATTTACACAATATTTTGTTACGGTAGAGCCTTGGCAACACAACACCGAATATTGTAGCATAGTGGCCACATCATGACTACCCCAAACCCCTCCTAGTCGGCTCACACGGGAAACGAAAGGAGATAGATTAAGTTAGGATAAGTTACGTAGTTAAAATCCATTTATGTATTCGACTGAAGGACTTGTATCCATGGTCATGAAATAAATTATTAGTTAGGAATGTAGGTAGATGGTAGATTTAAATAATTCACGTAACGTCATACCTGTAAGCTACTGTCAGTTGTATACCTACTTACTCATAGGTGAAATCATAGACATATTATACTAATGGAAATGTCGTAAGCGTATAATCTGCAGTAATTTTTTGGTTTGTAAAGGTGAGAGAGATGGCCTATGCTTTCGGTCTAGCACTATCTCTTTTCTCATACATGATTGATGACTTTGAGGCAGATAAAGATACACGAAACTTCGTTTCCGCTCTTTCTTTTGGAGTGCCACAATTATCATTTCTAAAGCATGTCCATTAGTGTATGTGGATGGGTGAAAAGGTTTTTGAGCAAAATTTGCAATACTTACTTCAGTTGCAGAAATCGCTCGAAAACTTTGTATTAATGCGGATTTTATTTCTGTTTGTCTTCTGGGAAACTCGGTGGAATCCCCACGGATCCCAAGCATAAACAAATGCGACCAGGGTGGACTTATGGGATTCCTAGCGCTGCACTCTCCGGATTGCGATGGAGGCTTCCACAGATGTTCACTTGGTCACTTTGTTGGTGGTTTCAAGGGGTAATTATCGATTTATAGAATTTTTATGATAAGCCGGCTGGCGCACATGGTGAACTTTTTTTGATGTTGTTGAAGAGAGAGTGAGTGCAGTTATTCGTGAGCGCTGAATGTGAATGAATGGGAAGGAACCGGGAAATTTGAATGTGCTTCATATAAGAATGGTTGCATGCTTTAACAATTTCACTCTTCATTAATTAAGACCCGTATTTTTTATTTTCTCGAAATTGCCAAAAACTACTGAGATATAGCGTATTAAAGTTACGGAGTGGGGGCTAATTACGTCACGCCGTGGTATATTTTGTGCCACGGCGTGACGTCATGCGACATTTCAAATCAATATATCTTAATAAGTATTTGAATGAAAGAAAAAATAAAAAATACGTGTTCAATATTTTTTTATAAATCTATCTGATGGACATAAAATTATTTTTTAGGATACAACCCAATTGTATTAGACTGACCATGCATATGGCTCTTTCTTTACCACAATATTAGGTAGGCTATTTTGGCTACGGTAGGTAATCCTAAATACAATTCGTATCAGATCAGCAACGCTGTAGGTAGGTAAGGATTTAGTTTATTAGTTCTAATAATTTGCAATAATAATCATAAAATTTGTTCAGGTTCCCAATTTTTTTCCCACATACCTAACCATAAAATTATATTACTTTGTCCACTCCCTATAAACCCGACACTAATGGCTAGGTTCATTCATATTGCCTTAATTACTAACAAAATTAACCATTTTTTACAAAAAAAGGATCCTAATGAGAGCAATAGATTGGCGTCAAAAACGTGTCATCGTCATATCGAAACGGCTTGTTGTGTAAAACAAACTGCTCTCAAGATGTCGTTTTTACTGATGTGGGGCAATTTCGGCTGTCAGGTTATAGAGAGAGGTCTGTTTGAAATCGGCCGCGGCGCCACGGGGTGTCATGCTCCGCAGAAATCTTACCTACTTCGTATATTTTTTGTGCTGTCCGAGCGGACTTCACTTTCTGTGTGTGATTTTTGATGTATGCTATGCTATACAAACAACGTATCAGATGTTTTTCTGATTTCTCGATATATCTATTTAAATAATATTGAGATAAGGTTAAAATTTATAATTCACTGAGAGTGCTGTTGGGGCTGCCGTGGCGTTGTTGTGCGTAAGGGACGTTTGGTGATAATAATATTAATGGTTTTACTGAAATTACAAGGAATAGATAGATACGTATCCCTGATGATGCGTGTTCGCGGCAGCATCAACAGTAGATACAAATATTTATTGGAACAAAAAATGTTTTTTCAAATTTTGTGTACCTACATTAATACTGTGTTACACCTACAATAGGTTAATCCCTGTCCCCTAAACTAGGCTAGGCCTGTATCTTAAGGGGCAGATGGGGGGTATTCTCTGTGTCTTCGCGGATCGGTGGGATTCCCTGGTGCTATGGATATGGATGCAGGTCCACTCAAAGTATTAGCTGTAGGTAAGCTACTAACACTAGAAGTTAAGTAAAACTAACCTTAGGTATATCTGGTGGTTTCCGTCAGAAACAAAAGTTTTCTGTTCAATTCTAAAACTTAAAATTATAAAAACGACTTTCTATGTGTACGTAATTTAATACTTTCCAGGTCAAATTAAACATGTCCTTCAATAAAGAGTATTCTATGTAGGTACCAACTGAACTTTTAAATTTTTTTTCAAGTTTTTTTATAGGTTATAAACTAGTGTTTGACCGCAATCCCGCCTGATGATAAGCAGTAATGCAATCGTTGATGGTAAAGTGCACTAGTTTATTAAGAGCCTATTCTACCTCAGCGAGGCGATGCAATGTTAAACCCAACAACACGGCCAAGGATGCTGCGCCAGAGGGAGATTGTCCATGCACGAGCAAACTCCCGACACACTACGTCTACATCTTTACTTATTTCTATTTTCTATAAAATATACTTTTCAAACTAAATCTAGTTGGGTGCGTGATTTGCGGGAAAAAAATTGAAACCAATAAAACCTTAGTATAAAAACTTTTGATCCGTTAAAACACTGCACATTTTTTCAGCTCGCCACTGCATTACGCAAAGATTTGACAGCTCCTATGACAATGGCTTGACAAGGGAGCATCGCTTGGTGCGAACCTGTGCGCTTCACATTGTTGTAACAGGTATATTCGGTGATCTTATTACACCATCACAATGCACCCTTCACTCCTTCTGACGCAGATATTTGTAGGATGCAAAATGAGCGGAATTCCGATCAGATAACAACAATGTCCGCTCCTATACAATAGCAATATAAAACTTATTCGTAACCTGCGTAGCATTTGAGCTTTTTACGCTCTTTGTTGAGAAGGTATATCGAATTACTATAAAAAGATATAATCCGAGATCAGCAGAGTTTTGGAATCATCTAACAAAATGTTATCTCAGGCTAAATTGCACATCGAGCTTTGAATGTAACTTGTACTATGGATACTTTACTAGATAAGCAGACCGTTTCGACTCTCTGCGTAACCCTAAATATATCTAGTAATTTCAGATCTATACCTTATTTATGTAAGCTGTTTGCAGTTAGTCATGTCTATGGGTAAGAATCCCGCCTGATGGTAAGCAGTGATGCGATCGTTGATGGTAAAGCGCGCCAGTTTATTAAGAGTCTATTCACTCTGAAAAACTGAGCGAATAGGAAGGAAGACGGCAGTTGAGCGAGGTGATGCAATGTTAAACCCAACAACACGACCAACGATGCTGCGCCAAAGGGAGATTGATCTGAAGACCCTCCATGACCAAACTCCCAACACAACAACATTAGGTGCATCGTACCCGGCACACATCGCAACACAACTGCTCAGACCCGTCCTCCGTACGGCTTCACCAGACATCATGTCGAAACACGACAAATCGCTTGGCAGCAAGGCTTTGTCTGGTGGGTGGTAACTTCTGCCGGCGGCCGATGTTATGGCCTACCACCGAGAATGTATTGCTAATTTCCTTATCTAGGCTTTCCTTATCTATCTTAATGAGAGGAAGAATAGGGCGTTAGGGGATTAGATAAGCCGACAGCACATCAAGCTATTACAATTGATGGGATTTCTTTATTAGATTTTCAACTTTATATCTAAAGTATTAAGGCACAAGGTTCATTGGGAATGTTTGTCAGTTTGGGGGTAGCTTGACCTGCTGTCGTCCGTACCGATGCGCGACGACACGGTTGGTCCAGTGGCTGAGCGATCGATTGTTGTGCTGCGTGTCACGGGTTCGATTCCCGCACGGAACAAATATTTGTACGGCCTGTAATTAAGTATGTAATTTTTATTGTGAGGCAACTTTTTTTTAAGAATAATATGTAGATTACCTAAACCAAATCAGAAAAATATAGAATATTAGTTATATTTTTATTTTGTAGGACGCATGAGGCATAAGGAAGCCGGGTGGGGATACCGGCATGTTCTAGAGGCAAAACTTCGAAGACAAGTTGCATAACTAACCCGCACATGGGCCCGCGTAGTAGATTACGTCCCACTCTTCTCACCGACAGGAGACCTGTGCCCCAGAAGTGGTACCTAATATTTTAGGCTGTATCATCATCAACCTTGATATCGTCCCACTGCTGGGCACAGGTCTCCTCTCAAACAGAGAAGGATTGAGCGTAATCACCACGCTTGCTCAATGCGGGTTGGCGATTTCAGACTTATAAAGTCCAGGTTTCCTCAAGATGTTTTTCCTTCACCTTCAGTCACTGGTGTCCAAGATATACTTAGAAAGTACATATTGTTGTATCATACATCACTACTCTGTAGTCGAGTAACTAATACCATCTCTATGTATTAGTGTCTATGAATATAGTCTATTGTCTTGTCATTGTAACTTAGGATCTGACCTAGAAGAGGTCGTTTCCAATATAATAATTCTACAAGTGAAATAAACCAGTCTAATTATCTAAAGTCTTTGATATTTACCAACCGAACAATCATACATGGTGTCAGAAGAGTGAAAAAACCCAATACGAAGAAAGAAAATTCATAAAATGCAAAAGTCGGATGGCGTCGGTGGCGGCCATGACACCGGAGCTGCAATGAACAGTGGCTTGAAGGCGCTTAAAATATCGTCAGATGCAACAAACAACAATTACGAAACCTGGAAGCGCTGGTGGCAACAGTTCGAATTATACTTGTTGGCAACGGGTTTGGACAAGTCCGGTGAGAAACGCAAGATCGCCATTTTATTACATCACATTGGTGAAAAATGCTTAAATATTTTCAACACATTCAACATAAATATTGGAGAAAGCACATTACATGACGTCAAAGCCAAATTCGACGAATTTTTTCAACCCAGAAAAAATATTACCATGTATCGTTACATGTTTTTTACCACACGTCAACAGAAATCGGAAAGCATCGAGGATTTCTTAACCGATCTCGAAAATAAGAGCCAAGATTGCGAATTTGGAACGCTCAGAGAATCTCTTATCAGAGATATTTTTATCGCCAACTTGAGTTTGGACTTAGCACATGTACGTCAGAGACTGCTGCAGGAACCTGATCTGACATATCAGAGGATGCGAGAGCTAGCTAGGACACTCATCGTCGCACAGCAGGATGCAGACCAAATTGTCAAGAGGTCCACTAGTGAAGAGTCTGAAAAAGTCATGCATCTGCGTCGGAGGAGCCGTGGTCGAGCGGAGCGTCAGCGACGGCGAGCTTCACCAGTCAGTCAGCAGGGATCCAGCGCAGGGAGGTCAAAGTCAAGTCCCAGTCCTGAGAAGCGCTCGAAGACGTGTAGCCGCTGTGGACAACACCACCGCTACAAATGTCCAGCGCAGGGAGCTAAATGCAGGTCATGTAACTCTTATGGTCATTTTGCAAAATTTTGTTACTCCAATAATAAAAAAGTCAGTCATTTAGAGTCTTTTAGTTCAACTGGTAGTCAAGATAATTTTGTTGGAATTTTAAATTGTCATAACTGCAGTCATAGTCATAAGTATAGTCAATATAATTGTCATTTAGAGTCACAAAGTCATCACAATCAAAATAATTACAGACATAGCAGGTTGTCATACACCCAGTCACATCCTAAGTTACAATCAACGGTCAGGTCGCACATAGGCCAGTCGCAGTCAATGTCTAAGAGATCTCATGAAGACTCATCTAGTCATAAAAAATATCCTGTGTCATATTTCTGTGATGAAAGTGGTGATAATGCCATATCTGAGAGGTCTAATAAAAAATGCCTCAGTGATGAAGAAAGGCTGGTGACTGATAGGTCTGAGAGATCCAATGAAGACTCTTGTCATATGTCATATCTCAATGATGAAAACACTAAACAGTCTGAGAGATTCACAGTCAAGTCAAAAAAGTCAAAAAGTCTTAGCCGAGATTCATATCTTAATGATGAGTACAGACACAAGTCTGAGGAATCTCACACAACAAACACTTGTAGAATTATTACAGCAAAGTCAACACATAGTAAACAGGTCAATACAGTCGAGTCAAAAGAAAACAAATACTATTCTAAACAGTCATGGAACATAAACATTTTAGTTGGTCATACACAAATTAATTGCATTATTGATTCAGGAGCTGATATCAATATTATGTCAAAGAAAACTTTTCAATCTTTGAAATGTCAAAGTCAAATGTCACTTGAGAAATGTCAAATAAACGTTAGTGGGTTTGGTGGTATATCAATACCCATTATGGGCAAAGTCAATGTAAAATGTAGTTTATCTTTAAATAATAGCACTATTAGTGTAAATATAGTGTTTATAGTCACAGATTTAGTTTGTCCGAATGTTTTAGGTCTACCAACTTGTGAAAAATTAGGTATAATTCAAAGAGTCATCAGATCTCAACTAGCAGGAGCTGTTTGTTTTTCTCATTTAGATGCATTTTCAGGATTCTGGATGCTTAAACTAGATGAATATAGTTCTGATTTATGTACATTTCAAACACCTTTCGGTAGATATAAATATTTAAGGTTACCTTTTGGTATTAATGCATCGTCTGAAATTTTTCAAAGAGTCATGATGAATTTGTTCGGTGATTTAGAAGGAGTTCTAATATTCATCGATGATATTTTGGTATATGGACCAAACGAGTCAGTACATAATGAGAGAGTACATAAAGTCATGCAACGAGCACGTGAAGTCAATTTAAAGTTCAATAAGTCTAAATGTAAATTTTTAGTATCAGAAGTCTGTTTTTTAGGGTATGTTTTTAGTAAAGATGGTGCTAGGGTTGATGAAGAGAAAGTAAAAGCAATTGTCAATATGCCCACACCAAAAAATGTCAAAGAATTGCAAAGAATATTAGGTATGATCAATTATTTAGGTCCCTTTATTAGCAATTTGTCTCAAAAAACTCAAATTTTAAGAAATCTTTTGAAGAAAGATTCAGTCTGGACTTGGGATGAAAATCATAGTCAATGTCTTAAGAGTTTAATCGATGAAATTACAAATTCACCAGTTTTAGCTCATTATAATCCCAATGTACCATTAGTCTTGTCAGTCGATTCGTCAAAGTCAGCATTAGGAGCAGTCATTATGCAGAATAATAAACCTATTGCTTATAGTTCAAAAACATTAACTCAAACTCAGTCAAGGTATGCTCAAATTGAGAAAGAATTGTTAGCCATTCAGTTTGGTTGTGAAAAATTTCACCAGTATGTGTACGGTCATAAAGTAACTGTTCATACTGATCATAAACCTTTAGTCTATCTTTTTAAAAAGCCATTACATGATGTACCAGCAAGATTGCAACGTATGATGTTAACTTTACAAAAATATGATTTGGAAGTTATACATGTTCCAGGTAAAGAAATGTTTATATCTGACACTCTGTCTAGAGCAGCATTGAAAGAACATTATATACCTGAGAATGAGTCAGAAATATCTTGTCATGTCAATTTAATGCATTCAAGTCTAGCAGTCACAAAGGAGTACTGTACAAGATTGTTACAGCACACTAAGAAAGATGATACTTTGCAATTGTTAAAAAAGTATTATTATGAAGGTTGGCCAAAAAATAAAAATAATGTCAGTCTGTCAATAAAACCATTTTGGAATATACAAGCTGAAATTCATGTAGTCAAAGATTTGTTGTTCAAAGGGTCAAAATTAATAGTACCACAGTCAATGTATAAGGAAATGTTAGGTAAAATTCATGAAGGTCACCAAGGTATAAATAAATGCTTAAAACTGGCTAGAGAGTCTTTGTACTGGCCAAGCATGTCAGCTGATATTAAAAACTTGGTAGAACAATGTTATGTATGTGCACAATTTAAACCTAATAATCCAAAGGAACCACTAAAAAATTTTGAAATAAATAAATATCCATGGCAACAAGTAGGTGTTGATTTAATGTATTTTGATAACCTTACTTATTTAATTGTCACAGATTATTATTCTAAATTTATAGAAATAGCTTTGTTAAATAAAAACAGTACAGCAAAGAATGTAATAACACATTTAAAGTCCATTTTTGCTCGACATGGAATACCTTTATCTTTAGTGTCTGATGGTGGTCCTCCTTTTCAGTCATTAGAATTTAAGAATTTTATGCATGAATGGGACATAGAACACATTGTAACTAGCCCATATCATCCACAGTCAAATGGTCAAGCAGAGAGTTCAGTCAAAATTATCAAAAATATGTTAAAAAAATGTAAAAGAAACTCATCTGATCCATACATAGCTTTATTACAGTATAGAAACACACCTAAGAATAATTTACCATCTCCAGCTCAATTGTTAATGTCCAGGAATTTAAGAAATAACATTCCTATGTCTTATAAGAAATTAAAACCTAAAGTGGTTACATTCAAAAATTATAAAGAATGTGTCAAGCAAAATAATAAAAATAAGTCTAAATATTATAATAGAAATACAAAGTCATTGTCATTATTGTATCCCAATGATCATGTATACTTTAAAAGAAAGCCTGATAGCAATTGGGAACAAGCCATTGTCAAGCTAAGGTTGGCTAATAATAGGTCATATGTCGTTGAGGATGTCAATGGAGTTAGGTATAGGAGGAATAGGGTTCATTTAAGACACAAATATTCTCCTATGCTATCCAATTCGTCGCAGGGGAGAGAGGAAGGTAACAGGCAGGAGTCTAGACCTCAAGAGCTCTCATCTCAATCCTCAGTCAGTCAACATGTAACTCGTTCTGGAAGAGTTGTAAAGCCAACCAGAAGGCTAATTGATGAAATAGATTAAGTAGAACATTGTATCCTAGATTAAGACCTAACCATAGTCTTAAGTCATTGTCTAAAGTGTAACTAAGTCAGGTTTCTATAACATTGTTTGTCAAGGGTTAATTTAAACTTAAACAGGGGGGATGTTGTATCATACATCACTACTCTGTAGTCGAGTAACTAATACCATCTCTATGTATTAGTGTCTATGAATATAGTCTATTGTCTTGTCATTGTAACTTAGGATCTGACCTAGAAGAGGTCGTTTCCAATATAATAATTCTACAAGTGAAATAAACCAGTCTAATTATCTAAAGTCTTTGATATTTACCAACCGAACAATCATACACATATAACTTTAGAAAAGTTACATTGGTACTTGCCTGACCTGGAATCGAACCCGCGCACTCATACTTGAGAGGCTGGTGTTTTAGCCACTAGGCCACCACGACATAGGAAGTACATATATTAGGCTGTATGTATGAGATATATTCACTAGACTGAGGTATAGAGTAGGTAGTTTACTAATATTTTTACATATCATGCATTACCTATTTGTCGATTGATATGGAGTGTATACTTGACTTGAAAAATTCTACAGGACATCGACGCGTACACTGAAAACATGAATTAAGCACATGATACATCGTTGTCTAATCCACTCTGTGTCACAGGTAAGCGTAAAGACTGGAAACTATAATTTTATTTTTATAAAAGTGCAGCATACATTAAATTTTTTTTTTTTTTATGTGCAGCATGTACATTGTATGTACTTAAAAACATATTGAAGTATTTTTTATAAAATATTTTGCAAAGACAAAATGTATTCTGTATTCTGTTCTTTGTAGAAAAGATATTTTTTTAATAAGGAAATGTTGTAATCTCAGTTAAAATCATAATTCAGCTATCATCCATGACAATTGACGTAAAATCTACAAAAAAAAAAACGAATGAAAGAGCTTTGCATGCACAATTTACTTCACATCTTACTGCATTGCGTGGGTGCCGCGCTGGCTGCCACAATAGTTGACACCCGACACCAAGTCGGTACTTTTGAGTTCCAGTGTTCCCATACAGGACCAGCAAAAGACAGGAAGTGAGGACAGTGTTCGATAGAACCAATTACCCGCCCACGATATAAGAAACCTGTAATTAATGTAATATACCGGCCTCCTTGAGCGGAAACGGCCGCGCGATTCAGTTGTCGATATTTTCGCTAATGATTTTATTATAGTAGGTATCGTGAGCTGTGAATGTGAATGCTTGTATTTTAAACAAGCATTTTTTGCAATAAGAAATTGTAGTAATTTAAGTCAGTACAGATACCGATTTGCTAACAGAGAACACTATAATAGATAAACATACTTTTGCATAGACAACTTTTATTACCAATAAAACCAGCATGAGCCCCTGTGGCTATGTACTCCTGTCAATAAACACGGCAAACACAAACGCAATCCACAAAGTTCTATGTCAAAGATCAAAAGCAATCGGCACAATATATTGCACATGAAATCGATCGACACGACAAGTCCGAAGACAGGCAAGCAGCGAAAGATCATTTTTTGCTCAAAAAAATAGAGTAGCTGCTTGATTTATGGCGGGAGCCGATCATAGGACATTAGTAGTCCGCATTGTCCACTGCATGTGGGCTTTGTAGCCGCCGGCTCGGACACAGTAGCCTGTCATCCGAGTCCCATGCCAGAGTATTGTTCTAGGGTGTCGTAAAGATGTCGACAGGTCCTTTAGGTACTAGCACAGTATGCACGGTAGTCGGTAGTAAATTCGGGGAAAGACTTTTGTTGTAGAAGTTTTTAAGAGCCCTTTGAGGCATGAAATTCTGCAAGTGCATCGTATAATTTCAATAAGATATTGTGATTATGGGTTCGCTTTGATGGTTTCTGTTCAATGATGGTTCTAAGTGATTTATGAACGGGAGAGACTCTTAATGAAATGCAAATATTGAAAGGAAGTCGTATAATGTGTTGATTTGTTTTCTACATTTTATATTCTTAGTACTGTCCTTGAACCATCACTGAGATTTGCCGAAGATCCAGACTATGAATAGTCTCCGGTAATGCGTATTTTATAATTTATATTATTATTTATGTATTTCAGGCTAGTTAGTTGTCAAAGGTTGTCTGTAAAAGATAGCTCTTAGTGATTACACCGCCCAGTGTGAAATCTTTGTAAAATCTTCATATGTATCATGTTCTGTAATTCATATGGTGTACATAATAAAGAGTACTTATTCTATTCTATTTTGTCTCTTAACGACTGTTCAAATGGTTTAGAAGTTAACATACAGACAGATTTTCTTTCGCATTTTTATTATAATTCGGTAAGTTGCGATAGTCTAATTACTTTTTAACGGAGAGGAAGGCATTATGCTTATCAATGCTTAGAAATTAACGGTACGAGACGTATCTACGAGTTAGAAGACGGTTCTTATGGGTTTTGGTTTCCCATGCCTTCAAACATGATGGACAAATAAACCTACAAGCTGTTTTACAGCGAGGCAATTATAGGAATAAAAAACACTTAATACATAAAATTTCGTTGAAGGAAGAAAAGGGAACCGTTCTATAAGAGCCGCGGCGTTTGGTAAAACAAAAGCTGAGAGAACGATTTAACAAACTGCCATATTTTAACAACGTGTAATTAAAGGTTTGGCTCCACTCGAATATGCATAAATCATGCGTCTGCCGCGAACTGCCGACCGAAATAGAGAAAAAATTAAATACATTAAGCGTCTCAGGGAACTGGGAACTTAATGTTATCTGCCTACAAAAGAAAGATACTTAGTTGTACCTATGGGCCGTGATGTTACTGTTTCGTGGTATATGTCTTATGGCGTAGGTATTATTGTATCAATTTGAAATGTTTTGTATAGCTAGTGTTGATGAATTAATTTTCTTAAGAAATAAAACCTCTACTTGATTATAGTGTAAAAGACATCAACGAGTCTGTTTTTCTATTATTACAAACTTTATAAGTATTTTTACAAAATGAATAGAACATGATGGTATCGTTAGAACATAAGCGAATTAAGTTTACCTACAAGCCAATTAAGAACATCCAATTACTGACTTCAACCCAATGCGATATCCAATAAAGCACAAAGTAAACACACACTTAACGTAACCTTTAGTTCTATTTGGACGGTCACGGTTGTCGTCTCGCTCTCATGGCTTTCCCGTTCTCATAAGAGCCGAACTGGTAAGCTCATAACTCACGGAGCTTGGTGGGGTGTGTCGGAGGCTGTGGCGGGCGGGACGCGGGGCGCGGGCTGGCGGGGGACCAGGGTGCGCGCGCGCCGTTCCCTCGGGGCAGAGGGGCCGGGGCGAGGTGACAACCGCTTGTTACGTCTATTCCAAGCCAGTTATTAAAAACGTCTCGGCGCGAGCGGTGCGCCGCCCTGTAATTATCCAGTTGAAGGTTTCGTCGCGCTACGGTGTCACCACACTAGCCGGAAATGCAATACGTGGATCCGCCCGCGCAACAGGTCCGTCCGCCCGCCCATATACTATTGACCATAATTTGAGAGTATATTAATATTAGAGTAAATTACCAGTGAACGTTTCGTTTATCACATCAATTTAGCTACGTTTAATTAATTATAATTTAGCTGCGATTTAATTCAACAAATTATTTTTAAAGTGTTCTAGCCGTCTCTCCTTAAGTTAACGCGAGCTTTAACTGATGATGTGTAAATCTTTGCAGATGATGAATATGATGTCAGGGTACGGATGTGGGTATGGCCGTGGAGACGCTATATCTCCCGCTTCCGACCTGTCTTCGTGTAGCAGTGCCTCGTCGGGCACTTGGTGCGCTCCGCCTGCGTGGCGTGAGCTGCCTGCCTACCCTGCGCAGTATCCTGCGTACTGGCCACCGACACCCGCCGCGACAGAGGAAGCCAGAGAACTTCAGCGTCGTTGTGCTAAATGCCGCTGTCCCAACTGCCTTACAGAAGCCGCTGGTTTCGGTCCAAATTACGGCAAGGATGGTGCTAAACGTGAACATGTGTGCCACGTACCAGGCTGTGGGAAGGTTTACGGCAAAACATCGCATTTGAAAGCTCACCTTCGTTGGCACACTGGAGAGCGTCCTTTCGTGTGCAACTGGCTATTCTGCGGCAAGAGATTCACACGCTCCGATGAACTACAGCGACACTTGCGGACGCATACCGGTGAGAAGAGATTCGCGTGTCAACTATGCACCAAACGGTTCATGCGCTCCGACCATCTCGCGAAACATGTGAAAACTCACGCGAATGTATCGAAGAAGAGCAAGAAAGCGAAAGAAGATGACAAGGATGAAACGTCAAGTGCTTCAAGTGATAAAACGGAACATCGAGTAGAGCTGCAATCTGCATTAGCTCCAGTGGTTACATCAGTTGGAAGTACGAACTATGGAACAGTGCCAGTTGTAAGTGCTCCGAAACACATGTCTTTAAATTACGCAGCGGTCGCTCCGAGCATGATGCCGAGTGCACCCAACTATAACAGTGGCGGGATGTTCGGGAGTGGTGTAATGTCAGGTTGGTACCCTGAAGTTAGACAGGATGCTTTATATCCTCGGCCGCCGGTACGTGATCATAGGATCTACCAGCAGTACCCAGCACCCATTAGCACCTATCAGTGTGCTACGAAAGACAATTACGCAGTGTTTCAAGGACATTATAACTTACAACCACCTGTGGCTCTAGGACAATAAGTGATTACAGTGTACTAAGTGTATGTATTTAAAAAATTCTGTTCCTCATGGGATATCTCTGTGTACTTGCATGTGTCCACATGAATGTAGGTAATATTTAAAATCTTTTTAAGTTACCGTGAATTTAATTTGTGATGTATGTAAGTTAGTTTGTGATGTATGTAAGTTAGTTTGTAAATTAAAATCTTATTTGATTCATGTGCCTTTTAATTGTTGTAAGTTGTATTTGTCTATTTTTATTAATACAAAGTAATAAAAATATTATTTTTGATAGTTTTGTGATCTGATTTATTTGTCTTCCTACAATAATAGTTTTACTTTAAATGTTTGATATTACTTCTGGGAAAATGTAACATGTAGCAAATTCAATAGCATAATAGTTAGTTAGTATACAAGAATCATTCATAATTAACGAGTTTAACTTCAGTTATAATCCCACTAATATTTTAATTAAATCTATTTACAAGTTAATCAAGTACGTAATCTGAAATACCTATAACGATGAATCTTAAATCAAAATCTGTTAGACATTACTTTAATAGACTTCAGAATATTCTGATTTCGTAATCAACATAGCTGCAATCTACACGGGCGATCTGTACATTAATCGATTACATTAATAAAACACAGCGAAGACTATAGGTACGAAATGATCTTTAACCTTACACCATATGAAGCTCTGTGACTCTGGGCGTTTCGAAGCTTCATTCAATTTTCAAAATTATCATACTGACTCTCAAATATACAGGTTGTATCTGACATCGTAACGCAAACTTCGCGAGAAGGCTACACCGTATGCCACTAATAAAATTATGATAGTCATTTATATCGTTAATGACGGTTACAGAAATAACAGTGTTTAAAAAAATGTGTCAGCTCGGCCTTTGAACGTTGCAAGCGTGCCGCCGTGCGGGTTTGTAGGTATGACGTTGATCCCTGATGTGAACTCTATTAAATCAGCTGATAAAATAGTTTTTGGAGTTTTGTTTTCATTGCAGTTTTATGTGTAATTAGCGAATTAATTAATTTTTAATTTGACTGAAGGTATGGAATCTGGAAGCAAATGTCGGTGATCATCATTTCTTTTTTGTTTGACTTATATTACTTGACTTATTTTTTTTTATTAATTCTAAAATAAATATAATATTATTTGTTCTTTAAAATCTTATTGGGTTATAAAAGTATAGCAATTATGAATGGTTTAAAGTGAAAATAAAACTGCATATTATTTTTTTTTAAATCAGGAAATACCGACGAAAAATTCCACCTGTGAGGGGTTCAGAATCATGTACTGGATCCATGGTACTCGTTTGTGCGTCGATGTCAGAGACATCCTTTATGTATCTACAAAACATTATAAAATTCGAACCTATTTCGTAAATCTTTGATCGGTGCGAATATAAATTATTGGCTTAATCATCGATGAAATCGATAGATAACGCCATTTTAATAAGTAGGTACTATGTTAAGTTTCTTTGTAACTTGAATTATCAAATAAATACATTATGATTTATTGAAAAACCCAATTAAAACTGGTTTTGTTCTATCGAATGTATCAAAAACAAGAGAGCTTTATTGCGCTGTGATAACTAAAGTATTAATATCAAGGGAATAATTAACATCAAGGGAAATATTAACACCAAGGAAGTGGAAGTTGTAAGTATGTTGTTTTAGTAATGGACTGTTTGGGAAAATTTAATCTGTACTAATATATAAAGCTGAAGAGTTTGTTTGTTTGTTTGTTTGAACGCGCTAATCTCAGGAACTTCTAGTCCGATTTTAAAAATTCTTTTTGCTTTAGATAGCCCACTGATTCAGGAAGGCTTTAGACTATATAACATCATGCTGCGATCAATAGGAGCGGAGCATATAAAACAAAATATCGAAATCTACGCGGTGAATCAGTGCGCCAGCTAGTATGTAATAAATGCTTAGGTACTGAGAGTCTCTAGAAACGTAAACAACTTGTGAGGGATCATAAGCCATCTTATTTATTTTCATGTTGATACATAAAGCAGCGGCGGGCGAGCGTTCGGAAGAAAATATATATATAGAGTGGTTAAGTGCATTTTCTTCATGAAGAAAATGCACTTAACCACTCTATATACCTCTATACGCTCGGGGAATACGACCGTTGCCGAACAGTGAAGAAGATTTCTATGCGCATTATCACTTTGGGAGACCTGTAAGTACAAATTGTTGCGGCCGATACCACTAGGCCGCCGCTGCTTTATATACTCTCTATACGCTCGGGGAATACGACCGGTGCCGTGCAGTGACGAAGATTTCTATGCGCATTATCACTTTGGGAGACAATTATTTAGTTCGTAGATTCGGAGTTTCGAACCCTATCAGGCCATTTATTTTGAGTAAATTGTTTCATCACCACTGCTCTCAAAACGGTGAAGAAAACATCGTGAGGAAACCGGCATGGCCTATAGTCAAAAAAAATATCAAAAATATGTGACATCTACCAATCTGCACAAGGCCAGCGTGGTCACCAAGAGGCAGTCTGTGCCCAACAGTGGGAATATTATAATCTAATTTTGATTTTATAGAGAACAATATAAAAGTCATATTAACTTGTATTTTTTCCTGTTATTTTTAATGAACGCTGAATAACTGGTGAGATTATAAGCGCTTATCTCAGTACTTTTTAGCGTTCGTTAAAATATTTATAGCAAATTTCTGGGTTAAGCCTCGATTGTGGAGCTGTTCTTATCATAAATGTATGGCCAATGGAATATAATATGATTTGTTGTCACATTCAGTGAGATATTAATTTGTATCTAGATGCTACGCTGCATGCTACGCCGCGGGCTACGCGCTGCTACGATAAAAGTTGCGAATTTGTCATTAAACTTTAATATTTTTTTGCCAAACAAAAGATTAAAAGAGATAAAAAAAAAATGTGGGTGCGTGGTGTAAGGTCATGAGGAGAAGGCATTTTCATTAAAAAAAAAGACAGCTTGGGTCCACTAACTTGATGATGAATTGAACAATGACTACTGATTATAATATTATTCGGTTGGTCACTATGATGTGTGAAGAAATTAATGAGGTATTTGGTCATTTAAAACATTGTTAAATTACCAATATGTTAAATATTTAGTGTGATCAGTTTATGAATGGTGAGATCGTAGTAAGTACTTCCAGTTTGTCCGCCCGTCACAAGATGGCGTTGGCAGTATCGGTGTGTACGCTCGGCGTCACCGCGCTGCGACGTAATTGCACGCGGCTATTATCTGGGCGGCGCCGAGCGCGCATGGCGGCCGGTGCGAGCGGGATGCACTCGATAATACGTAAAACAAAACGAGGGAGTAATAATGGTAAAAAACGAGCAGCACGCAAATTATAGTGAGAAATGAGGCAGCCGGTAGCGGTGGGGGCTCGTGGTGCGGTGGGGGCCTCGCGTCAGTCGAGCGCCCGCTCTGAGAACGCGCCACCCGCGCCGCCTGCGCCGCGAGTGTAGTGAGTGTGTGACATGCGCCACCACCCGGCGCCAGCGCCATGAGCGGCAAGGGCTCTTCCTCTCCGGACCTGCTCATGAATGTGAGTGTATGAGCGACCAACACTCTTACCGCACACATTACTGTTAACTTAGTGTAAACACTCTTATCACTGATCACTCTTACTAACACTCTTATCACTGATAACTGGATAAATCTAGAGTTGATACTTGTACCCAACAGTCCTTAGGTTACCCTGAGTTAGTATGGTAACAAATACGGACCGCTTAAATGGTTCCATGAGGTTGTAAGCGGTTGGAGACCTACATATAATATTTCACCTTGAATGAATCCCAGCTTAAACCTATGCTGCACATTAACATATAATTTTTCATTTGGTTTTTATTGGCATTAGGTACTTAGGTAACTGCTCAGGTCTTTTAACTATTCCTCTATAGATAAAACATATGCCAAAAGTATACTTAAGTTTCCAACAACCATAACTAAAGTTGAATGTCATGAACGAATCTAATCCCAAACTTATAAATAAACTTATTATAACCGTAATCGGAGAAATCTTCACGGTTCATGAACTTTAATATTAAGAACAAACCGAACCAAATAGGTGAGTCTATGAAATGGTTTGTTAGTCAGCAGGCACCCTCGGGTATTGTCGATTTAGCACGCACCATAAGCGGCACATTACCCGCTAGTGTGTGCAGCGCCCGCGCTCCCTCGAGCTAACCTCTATTACTATTCATGGCCGCCCCGTGGCTCGAGTGGACCGCCAAATATCCCCCACCGTAAGAGAAAACATTATGTGTAAATTTTCTTCATATTGCCGTGCTTTTGAATAATAATTCAAGTCGCCGTTTACTCGGCCGTCCGTCCTGAATAATAAATCCTACTCAATTGGTTTCAAATAGTATAAGTAGTCAACTGTAATTGTACTTGAATTATATATTATATCTTTTTAACGGTCTGTAATAAATCACTGCATGCTGAAGTTACCTGCTAGTTATAAGTAACAATATTCGACCCGACCGGCACCTAACTCGGTAGGCCCGTTTATTATTTATTAAACAATATCCGTCACATAAACGTCATTGAAATTATCTGAAAATAGGCCATTAGATTTCGTTCCGAACATCACTAGCAGTTCATAAAAAGGTAAAAGTTAATTCAATTAAATTAAGTCAAATACAATAAAGGTTGCGCCGGCACTTTGGAGCTGCGGAACCAATTCTTAATGACACATAGAGGCTTCGTCCATTTTCTACTCAATTTCCTTTTCATATTAGTTTAATCTAGAGGCAGGACTACTGGCGCCAAAAATTATGCCGCGACGGCCGTGTCGGGCGCGGTTAATCTGTTTAGCGTTATATTGTAGGCCGCCCGGCTCCTTTGTGCGGTGAAAAAGGAAGAAATTTATGCGTTTCGGCGTTGTGTGTGAGTTTTTTGTGGGAATGTAATTAATAATTCGGCGGCAAAACTAACAGTGTTTTCGTTGTTACGTCGGCCGAGTGATTGATGTCCACTGCCGCGATTGCAATTAGTATAGGGCAACAAAGAGCGTGTTCGTATTTACTGCATATCTTAGTAGCTCTATATCAACTCCAGATGGACATAGTTTTGTAATGTATACACAGATTAACAAGAGAAAAAAAAAACATACAATGATTTTCCCTATAATAAAGTTTATAGTTATATAGTTTCCTAGAGAAACAAAACAGTGCAACAGTTCAACACATCCTTTACATTATACTCCTTATTCACTGTAAGGCTTAGCGTAGATATCTTGAAAGTGTTTGGAAACATGTCTGACCGGCATGGCATTGCGAGCGCGGGCGGTGCGTGCGCATGCGTGGGCGCAGCGCGGCCCAGTCACGGTGCGTCGCGACTCAGGTGGAACACGGCATTGTTTATTTTGTACACCGCTACCTAGATGACCCGCCTTTACAGTATTGGGAATACAGGCCTACATACACAATCATATTTCGTTTCCGTTATTTTAACCAGGTCATATACAAAATTTTAGATTCGATGCGTTAGGTTTTGACATACAAATGGCCAATATGTTTTAAAAAACGGTCCTCCCCAATGTAAAGAATGCCCATCACTTAACAGCTAATTACTGACGTCGAAACTGAGATGCGATAACAAGTTCGGTGCCAATTACCGCACGTTCTCGTCTCGCCTCGGCGTGCGTCTCAGCCGCTCATCAGTGATCAGCTACTCCTGTCGCCTCTCTTTATTTAGATAGCGGAGGATACAAGCAATTCAGAACAAGTCGACTGTGTTATTTGGCCGTTGTGTGCGCGAACGTACCGTTGGTTGAGAGTTGCACTCGGCACTGGTGCGGCAACATTTTAATTGACCACGCGATGTTGTGCCGTGTCTCGGCCGACTTTTTCTCCACTCCTCAAATTGCTCTAAAGTGCTTAATGAGAGATGCGTGCAATGGCCGTTTCCCCGTACGAGAAGCTGCTCTTATTTTACATATATAAATAGTTCAACACGACGAACTAATGCCGATTCTCGGTACTGTAATTGCGCCTGTGACAGGCTTCCGTCGCCTTCCCAGAGGCTGGTGGTTAAACGCTAAACGCCGGCGTCGCCTAAATAATAGTTATTTTGCATTAATAGCATACACATGGACTAGTGCGTGCGCATGCTGCTCCGAGCACCATTGACATTTGCAACCAACATATTCAACTCGCTGACCAACAATTTGACGGATACGTGACTAGAAAAAAAATAATTACAATTACATCCCTCGGGCTCTAAATGTCCATTTGGAGTCGATAAAGTTATTGTCTTTGACAGCCTAATGAAGATATAAAGAAATGAAAAACTTTGTTAATCGATAAATAAGTAATAAACTTTATTATCTATGTATGGAGTTTTTTAAAGTGCCTAATGAGTAATATCTGTCTTTGTCTAGTTGACTCCATATAGATACGCCTTCTATTTACAGAAGTTACTTTATTATAATTTTATGCTGAATGGATATGACTTCGTCAGCATTGTTCACAGAACATAAAACCAAATTGTGGGTCATTAATTAGTTTTGCATTTGAATATGGATATAACGTGACTTGGTAGACCTTAGCTACAAATATGTTTATAATGCAGCAACAATTTGGTAATTTAATTATTTCCTCTCTATGTGAAAATTGCCCGTTGTAGGTACGCTTAGGATATTCAATAGATACTTTGTACATACATAATCACCAGGAAACGGTGATAGAGGTTCGTGTCGTATACTTACGTAGATACAATCACAGAAGTAGCCAGGGTCATCGGATATAGTATGAAAGCTAAATGAAGGTTAGGTACAAGTGAAGAAACACGGGTGGGTTTTAGTCAGTAAAAGTCTTGCACGCCCGGAGCGGTAGAGGTCATTTCATGATTTCCCATCCCAAACAAAAAAAAAAAGGTATCTTCGAATGAAATTCGATTTGTTAAAAGAATTGCTTGATTTTTAATTAATCAAATTATATTATATTCAAACATAGCTATCAATTCCTTGGACAAGTCCATATCGGTTAAGACAACCATGTTGTCAGATGTAGTTGCAGTTGTTTTCTTGAACTTTTCTCCTTTGGTGACCATACGTACTTAACTACCTATTTATTAATACTACGACAGGTGCTGTAAAACTATTATTATAAGTGAATCATTATTAAAGTGTTCTGTACTAGGTAATGATTAATATGTATGAACATCAAAGTTTTCCACACAATTCTATAAAGTAGCCATGTGTATTCGATGCAAGTTAAGATATTAAATTAATAGCTAAAAAAAGTGACGTATAAGGCGATAATTGATTAGTACTTATATCGTCTGTCAATGTATGCATGGGTGTGTCGTCATTTTGTTACAATATGTGACTCTCTTACTGATGAAGAATATTTACAAACTCATTAGGAGACTGTATAATTTTTACATATTAATTGTGAATTTATATTAAGTATGAAGTACCTACATATACAAATGCATCTGCACTCTGAATAAGTATCGGTACATTTTCCCCCTTTCTGGCGAAATTGGTTACGGTGTTCGCCGATCGCCCTTTAAAGATATAATTCTTGAGGTACCGTTTAGTATTATTCGGAACTCTAGACTAAAGCTTTGTTACGTTTAGTCAGGCTTTTCGTTCGCATATAATAGACAGGTTGCGTGTTTTAACTGTACTGTACAATCATGAGCAATAATATTTCAACACTTGACAACTCTCAATTGGGATTTTTTCGTGAAATAACGAATACAACGTTAAAATTAGATACATTTTATAAATGTATGTGTCTAAAAATAGTGACTACATAAAAGTGTTTTTAAACCTAATCAAATTATTTATTTTCTATAATGCAGGTATTCAAAAAAGGCTATGAAAATTTCAAATAAAGGACTAAATCGTTTTTGAATAAAATCCAATCGCAAAAGTATTTTTTTTCCCTGAAAAAGAATTCAAAAGTTCTTTTTCTATAATTTTTATTTTGGTGACATTGGACGACATTTGTCATTTGTTTTGACTAGTAGTCCACTTTAGGTACTGGATCAAAAGAGCTAAAAATCACGGGGAGAAGGAAGGAGGGGGTTGTCCTATATGTGGGATGATGCAGGTTAATAGTAAAAATAACGGTCGCATTAGCTCAATTCCTCTTTACGATCACCAAATTTTGTAATAAGGATATGAACAGACCGAGCAAGCCATCATTAAAAATAATATGTAATTCAATATGCATATGTTGTTAGGCACTTAGGTACAGACGACAGGACATTAAGCTACTACAATCTGTCAGATTTCCTTAATAGATTTTCAACTTTATCTCTAAAGCATTAAGGCTCAAGGATGATTGGGAATATCTGAGAGTTTGGGGTAACTTGACCTGCTGTCGTCCGTACATGCTAATTCTAGATCTTGACATTAACTTTGTAGCTACACAATTACTATGCAGGTGTATTATAATATTTTCTCATGTACTAAAACACCATTATATGGGTGCCATAAAGTTTTTACTTTACCTTATATTTCTATACCACAATCCAACTACAATTTCACAAATCCAGTTTTTAAATTTGCAATGTCATTATTTGTCTTTCAGATTGCAGGTAGGTAACTTTTTAAGTTACCAGGAATAAACTTTGGTTGAAAACCGGTCGATTGATCATAGCGGTGGCCACCATTTGCAATCCAATTAATATACTCATTAAACCCTTGATTTTAATATTAGATATAAAAGTTTTCAGTTGTATTTTTAAGAAGTTATCTCTGATAGGGAATTTATTCTATGGGCGTCTTAGTAACTAACAAGTGGATTAAATAAATTAATTCGCCGGGAGATTATTTTTTCCATATAAATATAAATAATTGATATGATATTGCATTTTTTTCCTTTTAATCTTATTTTTATAATTATAAATTAGTGTGAACGCGGCCGCTACGCAAGGAGGCGCGGCTTCGATCCCCGCTCAGTGCAAATATTTGTATGCAATGAATATGAATATTTTGCATTGGTCTGGTTGTGCCTCGGAAAGCACGTTAAGCCGTTGGTCCCGGTTGCCATACGAACATCTAATGGCAGTCGTTACGGGTTGTTGGAGCCCTTAAAAGTCCAACAATTGGTCTAACTGGAATGCTTTGATACCGCCTTCGGGTTGTGGAGGTCAGACCGCAGTCGCTTCATGGAAAATATCGAAGTTTAGCCAAAAATCAGCAGTTAGACTGGTAAAGCGGACCCCAGATTCCAAAGCTGAAAAGCTTCTGATGCGACTGGGATTAACGCTGAGATGATAATGAAGAAACTAGTGTTTGACCGCAATCCCGCCTGATGGTAAGCAGTGATACAATCGTCGATGGTCAAGCGCGCTAGTTTTAAGAGCCTCTTCACTCAAAAAAACTGAGGGAATAGCAAGGAAGACGGCTGTTAAGCAATGTTAAACCCAACAACATAACCAACGATGCTGTGCCAGAGGGAGATTGGATCATTCAACTGAAAGAAAAACACTGAAATAAAATACGTTTATTTGCGGTAAATATAATGCAGGAAAAGACCACACAAACATTAAAAATAAACACTTAGGGAAAAATGCGTCAAACCGACGCAAAACAGTTATCGACCACAGCATGAGGATTTCTCTCCATTTTCAGATTTGCCATTTTTAGTCTTGAAATAAAATAACCCCGAATTCAAATAAAAGCTGCACTCGATTCAAAGAAGTAAGGAAACAAAAGAAGTTTCAAAAGTGAACATTATACATCCTGAACAATAACAAATCCAGGCCTATCATGTCGAAATCTCCTTCCCTACTTCCATATCATATCACAGAACAGATAAAAATCACACCAAATCACAGGAACAATAAGATACACCTCATTTTACAAAAGTAACAAAAAACAATATCAAATCAAAGGGTCGTAGCATGTGAGACGAATCTCACCAATGGCGGCGAGTCGACCCTCCATTGGCGAGGTGGATGTCACCGGAACCTGTCCTGTGACGTCACACGCCATATAAAAAGTACACGGTGTAATTATGGGGGTATTTGGACGGTTTGTGGTAGACTTTCTGGGTTATAACAGAGAATATTTATGCTGGGATTGAGATTCGATATAGAGCAGCAATTTTAGATGGTACTTATAGCTTGAAAGATTTTGATTTTTTGATTAACTTATTTAGCAAAAAAAAATCATCCGATGTTTTAGTGTTTTCTTGTGCTAAACTAAGCAGTAAAATATGTCGTAATAGACATGGATAAGAAATATAAGATTAAGTACAACTTAACATTAACATAACCGCTGTAATTAGTCATAACCGCTCATTCTCATAAAACCCGTTGAAGCGATATTTTATCAATAGTTTTCTATATTATAGTGTTCTATCTAGTCTGGGAGCGGCTCTCATAGGCAAAGCGCTTTGTTTAAAATATTCCTCCCCGTGAGATCATAGATAAGTGTGAAACTGACATTTGTACCGTTCGCAGATATTCCGATGTGCTGACATACCGATCGAAGTGTTGGTCGACCGCTCACGAAATAATGTAACATAAATTTTTATTTTAATATATGATAAAATTATACACGGATTAATGTTAAATCCAATATTTGAAAAAGTGTTTTGAATATTATAAAAACAATATTTATTATTAAGTCGTGTATTTTTTGACAGGTTTGGAGTGATGTCGTAATTCAAAGTAAGTATATGTAAACTTATACCTATGTGCAAGGTATGTAAGTTAAAACTATACGATTAACATAAAAACAAAACTGCAATAGGTACTAAAAAGTAGTCAATCTTTCGCAGTTCTAGCAACTTTTTTTTAGCTCTCCCTATTTTTGACGTCAGTAAAAAGATAAATCTCGGATCCCTTGAGTGCACCGTTTCCTGAACAAGTCGTTTTGTCGCTGAGCACATTCCCGAGACGAATGACTTGATTATCATAAAACAGCAGTTTGCTTTCTCCAGGCCAACTCCGTTGGAAACTAGCACGTGGCCAGATGCAACATGTTTCCGTAAACAAAATCGATTACAGTGCATGTTAACGTTTACAAAACATGATACAATTAATCGAAACGCCAACAATGATTCAATAATACGCATTCTATTTGTAATTGCAACGTTTCTTCATAGTTTCTGTCACCAGCAACAAAACGCTTTATTGGTTAATTAAAAGGACTTGTACAATTTTCGAAAGGTACTTAATAATTTCTTGCCTCACTTTTTGTAGTGAATGATATTTTTAAAACTAGCCCCGGGAGCAATTAAGGCGACGTTTAACTTTAAAATGAAGTTTATTTTTTTATTTTTTATGCACATATATTCAGCTTATTATGAGAGTTGCGATAGCTATTACATGTAGGTATGCTTCAGCTATGACTAGAGAGGAATTAAATGTAATTATTCAATCCTATAAGTTCCTAACGTTCCGTCCAATTTCCCGTATCAGAACAGATAGCAGGAACAAGTATCAAATTGATACATTTATTCTGCCACCCATGTCTATTGTAAAAGTATTTCCAGTGTTTGTAATGAAACGAGATACGATCTTACGAACGACATTCAGTGCTATCTGTGTGATCTCGTGAGTACTGCATTCGCTGAGCTCGCGCCACCGGCAGCGAGGTGTCGCTCTCTTTGTTCCTAAGCCCACAATGTTGCTCGCATTATCCGTAATTATTATAATGATTTCTGAGTAAGCGATTAAAATTTATGTGGGGTGCCTATACACTTGATACGTACATGGCCAAATGATATTAATGCTTCGGTAAACTAATGTGCAGTAAGCAGGCTGTTTCCATGTACCCTTCTTAATAAGTCGTTCACTTGATTATTTTATTGAACTGCTGAATAATTACGCACGGTTACGTTAAGTGCTTCATAAATATGATTTATTTTAATAGATAGATGACTTCATACTTCGATAACGACGTGGCATGATTGGATGCAGTGGACTTGGGAAAGATGAACAGGAAATCAGATGGCTCTTTTTTTAGTTCGCTGTAGAAATTCTCATTGACTGCGTCCGTGGATCGTATTTCAAAACTAAACGACTTAATAAATAACAAAGAGAGTGGAGAATTTGTAATGTGTGAAGTTTTCCGCATTTGCAGCAGCCTCTCGAAAAAAGTCCACCTTGCTTGGAGGACGGGATGGCGCACTTTCCAAGGAACTAGAACATTCTAATTTTTTTTTATTAATTGTAAACTAGTGTTTGACCGCAATCCCGCCTGATGTTAAGCATTGACGCAATCATTGATTGTAAAGCGCGCTAGTTTATTAAGAGCCCATTTACTCTAGCCTTGAAGACACTTAAATTGTAGTCCGACGGAAACACCGCCGCTGGCAAATTGTTCCAGTCCCTCGATGTACGCGGTATAAAAGAAGAGGCGAAACGCTTCGTTCGGATCGTTGTGGTGTCAACAACGTAAGGGTGGAAACCTGCAGTACGACGGGTCGTCCAATGATGGAACGGAGATGAGGGAATTAAATCATGCAATTCCCTCGTACACTCTCCAAAATGCATCTCAGGCTGCACAGGCTGACTACTCTTCACCTGTGCTCCAACTTCAATTCAGTTTTCATGGTGAGATATGTCAAAATAGATGGACAGATGATTTCGAGTTGAATTAGATCCTGTTCATCATGTTGATCACGTGTTGACCCGTTGAATTAACCACAATAGGCACTCTCTCAGTACACCCATATGTAAATTACACATACCTAATCATCCTACCCTATCCACCATAAATACAGCGCCTAGTATTCGCTGATCCCCATGAAGCCATGTCAGTTTCCACATCATTTAACCCCGCGA
Source organism: Sesamia inferens (assembly GCA_037179545.1). Lineage (NCBI taxonomy): Eukaryota > Metazoa > Arthropoda > Insecta > Lepidoptera > Noctuidae > Sesamia > Sesamia inferens. Next base: position 21,195,656 of record CM073931.1, read on the forward strand.
ACAGTTTCCTACGCATTTTGCTTTGACATTTATATTCGCACTTTTTCTTCGCTTCTACAAGTTTACGCTATTATTGTGTTTTTTAGAAGTTTTGCACCGTGAGAACAATGTTACGTAGCTTGTAGGTACTTACTGATGCTAGTTCCATTTACCTATGTGTTTTAAACTGTAGCCGTATTTTTGTAACATACATAAAGTAGTGATTTTGAGTGGCCCGTGGTTAAATAATAACAGTCACGTAGATAGATAGATCAGATTAAGCAAAGCTTACCGCGGTTGGTCTAGGGATGGGTGACCATTTCTAGGGTTCCGTAGCTAAATGGCATAAACGGAACCCTTATAGATTCGTCATGTTTGTCTGTCCGTCTGTCTGTCCGTATGTCACAGTCATTTTTTTTCGAATCTATAAGAGCTATACTGTCGAAACATGGTAAGTAGATATATTCTGTAAACCGCATTAAGATTTTGATGCAAAAAAAAAATTATATAATAAATATTGAGGACTCCCCCTACTTAGAACTGAAACTCAAAATTTTTTTTTCATCAAACACATAGGTACAGAGTGTGGGGTATCTATGGATAGGTCTTCAAATATCTAGGTTTCTAAAATATTTTTTTTTTCTAAACCCCCCCCCCCCACCTCGAACTTCTAAAATAAGAAAATTAAAAATCTAAAAAAAAAAACTACCAACGAAAATTGTTTTGAACGAGATCTAGTACGTAGTTATTTTTTTAATACCTCGTAAATCGTAAACCGCTTATTACCGCATAATCTTTCATACAAATTAATAATAATAAATTAATTCTTTAATTTTATAAATCAATGGTATGGAACCCTTTGTGCGTGAGTCCGAAACGCACTTGGCCAGATTTTTATATTCCAAGATCCCTTCAGAAAGCACGCCATTAATCCCGGCTATCATTCGCGGATTTTAATGTTTTATAAGTAATCGTTACACGCAGTCAGAAGTTCGATAATTTGACAACAAATCTTACCAAGGGGTATTGTAGCTATAGCCTAGTAACTTGGCTGTGAATTCAGGTGCATAGTCGCTCCATGTAAAAACCGATATTCAAGTGCATCTGGTTAGACTGGGAGCTGATCCCAACATAGTTGAAAAGAGCTAGGCAGATGAAAAAATTATGTTGTAGATTGATTTTTGTGAGTCGTAAGAACTTTAGCAGCTTAACATCCGTGTCCAATAATTAATTATTCTAGATGTTATGCTATTAATTTAATAAAAAGTACACGTCTTCATAGATAATAATTCCATTATCAGTTATTAAGTACACTGCGTTAGTAGGTATCCTTTTTTCTTCAGTTTGTTGCATGGAATTCAAAAATGCCAGTTCGTGCGGGTCAAGTAAGTATTTAGAAAAGTAAAATATATTTAAAAGTGACAATTTGCCCTTTTCCGTCGAATAAATTCATGCGGAACGATTAATGAACTCAATAACACTTAAGTTTAATTTCCTGCGTATACAAATAGAAAATAAACAGTATTGGAAATAAATCATTACTGCAAATATATTATGCGGTTCGACATGCCTAGTGAAATTATGAGTAAGCATCGTTCTGCAACACTCCCACTTCAAGTCGGCTCAAAGAGGACAACAGTAGGTCAGAACAATATAACAGGTTACAGTTTGTCAGTGCAGCGCCTCAGGTCACGATTAAGTAACCCTTGCTTCATTCCGTCATCCAATTCAGCAAAATCGATGAAAATAAAAAGGTCGGTGGAATGACGAGACAATACCTTCAATTAAAAAGCATATATAGCTGTAAAAAGATCTTTTGGTATGTGGCGAAAATCGAAACTATTGACGACATCCTGTTCTATCAAGAAAATTTAAAAATATCAACAAATGTCACCTTTTGAATGTAATGCAGGCATCAAAATATCTTTGTAAGTATTACTCCAGTTTCGGTTTATCTATCCTTTTGATTGCCAGTGTGGTACCGAGCATAGAATAGTACCAAACCATATCCTCCCGTGGGTGCCGTAAGTGTAGAGATTATGCTTCCCCCCCCCCCCCTCCCACAAATCCCTTGGGATAGGCTTTTGTCCAGCAGTGGAAGAAGACCCTTTTGATACATTCCTCTATATTTTGTGTGAGGACTTTGTGGGCCTTATAGACTTTAGATCTCTAGACCATTTTTTATATAGTCAAGTAAGTAATACTTGTTGGCAGGCAGGGTTTTTAAAAGGGTATCTGTGGAGTTTCTTGCCAGTTGTTTTCCTTAGGAATTGAACCAATTGCAAATGTTCTGACGTTTCATAAGTAAATATTATATTGATTATTACAATATTCTGATTTTGTTACTCAAGTAGGTGATGGAACTTTTCTGAATAGACTTGTGTCCGCTCGTCATCGCCTGCGCACTGTCTTCGACTCTTCGTCACGCAAGTCGCAACTCACGCGCCGCGCCTCAAGCGCGACGATTATAATTTCGAGCGCCGATCAACATGAAAATGAAGGTCCATAAATTTATTAGACATAGTGTCGGCTCACTGGCCTGGGGCTCGCATTATATAAAATATGTCAAGAATTAAGCTTATCATACTGAGAATATTTTTACGCGGACAAAAATAATATAATCTGCCGCAATCGCGATGTAGGTAACTCACAGATATTGTGTTCGAGATTATCTGTCGAGGATCTGAGCAACCGAAAAAAAACGTAACTGTTTAATTTATTGCGTTAGGTTTGATTTTTCAATCTTCTGATTACTTTATCCGATGAATAATTTTAAAATTTCGACAATGATTTCATACAAAAACTATTTTTATCTTTCAAATAAAAGTTGGCATGGTAAAATCAATATTTATGATAGAATAGAATACCTACTCTTTATTATGTACACCATATAGATTACAGAAACATAAATATAAAAATTTAACACAGGGTGATACAATGGGCGATCTTATCGCTAAGAGCAATCTCTTACAGACAACCTTCAATGTAATAGAGCTTAGAATTTTCTAGAGAAATTTATAAGAGTTGGTAACTTTAAAACTGCTTTAAACTTGTATTAAGTAGCTATTAAAATTTAAATCTAAGTATAGATTACTATTTATGTCATTATAACGCTGTCCACGTGCAGTATTTAATGTTAATAGGCGTCATTGAGTGACCTGGTCACCGTCAGATCGGTATGCGTAATTTTCAGATAAAAGTTTTTGATCCTAAACAGCGATACAGCGCCCACATCCACCGTGAGGGCAAACTTATAAAATGTAAATTTATTGCGCAATATTTTACATGAAATCAAATTGGCTGCACTGTATCGCTCGCCTTTACCTACATTATGTCACGTAATATAATTTTCTTATAATCACACGTGAGGACGTGCGAAAAAACGTTTTATAAGGTTGTGGACGCATAAGGAACAGGGAGAGTTCACTCATCGTCCGTAGAAAAGGGAGGATCCTCCGACCAGACAGGTGTTATGTCCGGCGGACACTTGCCAACGGTAGAAATTGGGAAGTTGTATATATGCTAGCTGCACGGTAAACTCTGATTGCGAGATGTAGAATTCGTGTGACGTCAGTATGACGCGTTGTTCCACGTGGCGTTTGTAGGTACCGCTACAAAGTAATTCACACTGATTTATGGTTTGTACAGAGGATTCATTAATTTATCAAAACAATCTGTAAATCAACCTTTTTAAGTAGATAATGCCGTGTGCGTAGACGACGACGGTTGTAGTGAAAAGGTCATTAAGCCGACGAGTAATTATAACGTAAACATCTGCATCCACAACAAGTGGTCACGGAACCGACTCCAGCTCAGCTCCACGCATCTAATCAACGGTGATTCATCTAACGAAATACAAAAATTAATTATATACTCTGTTCTCAAATCTTACCTGAAATCGTGCTTTTAATTACAAGCTACGTGTAATGATTTATCGCAGACACACGTGTTTCGATGATTTATGTAATCTATCTCAATAAAAAAAGCTTACAAGAATATACATTAGTGATAACGTTTTCGTAGACAAATGCGCTATTTGTAAAGCTATTAAACATCTGACAATAAAACTATTAATTACAAAGCGTAGAATCGCAATTGAATTTCCAAGATTCCGAGTCCTCGCGTCGTGCGCGTGAAAGTGGACACCTTTCACATAACTAGCTTTAATTAAATCTATGGCTGTAATTATGTCCTTTGCCCCATTTGTTCGGCTGGAATTATTATACATAATTACAGGCCACGATGTCTTTGAAATCCAATGTCTATGGTACTGAATACGTGATCGGCTAAATTATTCCTCTATTCGAGTTGGAACGGTGGAAACTAATTGTTAGATTTTAAATTTTTGATCAAATAACACCTGAAATAAGCTTCAGCGGCATGAATTGTATCTAATACGCTGATAATTAAAGGCGGTGATTAAGGCGTGGTTCGTCCATTTAACTTATGTATTCTCATTTCATGGTATTCTAAAATGTATTAGAATTTGTTAATATCTTCGTCGCCAGTGAAATGTCTATTACTGTATTTAGTTTTAAACAACATTTTATTGTTAACAGAATTTGTAATAGGTTAACACCTTCAAGAAAATACTTAAATAATTCTTTGAATGTAGAGGAGAGAAAACTTGACACGACACGCTTCCTCAAAGCAGGTCATGTAACATTTCAATCAAACCGTAATCCTTGTCGTGTGTGTCTCAGATAAATTCATTCCCGTCTGTAGTCACCAACATCCTCGCTCTTGACTTAATGTGACTTTTATTACTTCGCTTCCAGCCTCATTGTGCTCCCCTCCTCGACTGAACAAACAGAACCTTTCAGCTCTCTCCTTTCAAACCAGCTGTTACAAGTTTATGTCACTTTAATACTTTTCTTGGTAAATGTTTTACATTCGAAGTATTACTTTGAATGGCGTATTGGTATGAAAGGTCTTCTTCGCAGACGTGAAAAAAGTTTTACGACTGGTTCTGTACCTGAAGATTTTTTTTTTTTTGTGATACCTACTCCAAGTTATAGTGTAGTGTTATTTATTGTTTAATTTTCCACAGTTTTCTAAAAGATTTAGGTATATGTATATTGTATATACATAGGTACACGATTTTTTAAAAGATAAACATCTAAAGGTGGCAAAGAAGTCATAGCAACGATATTTTTTTTTTATCATAGCTTTGTTTTTACATTAGGTACGTGGTTTTCATTATTGTTAATGAATTTTTTAAATGTTAGGTGTATGTATGGATCATCATCATTATCAACCTTTTGTTATCGTCCCACTGCTGGGCACAGGTGTCCTCTTATACGCACAGGTCTCGTCTCATACATATGTATGAATGGATACACCTTATATATCTCGCTCCCCTGCCACTTTTTTATAGCTCTTTGTATATTTTGATTCGAGCAAGCTGTAGGAATTCGTTGTATACCGAAGAGCGGTGCATGGAGGAGCTTCCTAAATATCAACCGAATTAATGGCGTTATTTGATGAAGTTTTTACTATGAAAAATCTACAGCCTATATCGCATGTATTGAATGTTTTAATGGTTTCCTCAAATGAAATAGACACTGGCACAAAACCCGTACAGTGTCATCAGGTATAAAACAAACAATGGTTGAAGTCCCCATGCGGAGGCAAATCAGCCATATGTTGTGTTGCGTCAGGTACTCGTATAATAGGGGTGAAGGGGGAAGTGACCGGCGTCATTCATCACACAACCGCAAATAGCAGGCGTTTTCATTTTCACTGTAGTGAGGTAAAAAGGCTATTGTTTCGTTTCTAACTCTGCTGGTTCCGTAGATATTTGACAGAATAGAATCTATTTTTGAATCGTTTATAAATTAATCTAACTACCGATAAATGGTAATTTAAGAAGTTTCGAGCGTAACGGTGTGCCTTTTTGTTATAAGATGAGAAAAAGTTTAACTCAATAATAGAAAAGAAGAAGAGACAAAATAGTTTTTATTACATATGTACGCAGAACGATATATTAGGCTGTAAATCATTTAACATCAGTCAACTTCCCATTGAACCAAAAGCCTGTGCAATGTATAAGTTAAAACTCGAAAAGTCGAAATGTATGCCTTGACTTGTTATCGTATGTTCACTTTATGTAAATAAAATTATTGAAACAGTTATAACAATCACTTACCTAGTTTTCATTTAGGGGAGAAAAGGTATAGACACAAAAATAAAATCTTTGATATGTACCAGATTATTTCGCACTCTGTACTTGTGGTTACCAACCAACATTCTGTTAATGTGTGTGTCAGCAAAGGAGGCTTGTTTCTTGGCTTGACACTGACCAGTTCGGAAGTCTATGTGTGTGTGTGTGTGTCTATTATATGCTGATTGCTGGCAGCACAACACATTTGTATACTTGGTTACCCCAAGTAAAGCACGCGTCGCTTCGTGAGATAAAAATACCGCACCTCTATTGATGATAAATTGGTATTTAGGTACCTATATTAGGAGGAAAATCTAAAAAGCGCGATACAACCGGACTCCACGCGGACGAAGCCGCGGGCAGAAAGCTAGTTAAATTATAAAGGATTAGCGGCCTCCAGCGACTTCATTCGCAAAAAGAATTTTTCAAATCGAACCCGAAATCGAATTAGTTCCTGAGATTAGCGCATTCAAACAAACAAAAAACTCTTCAGCTTTATATATTAGTATAGATTACCGACGATATCTATGTCAGAAATCGTCGGCACTTCTGTATACCCCCTTCAAAGAAGATAGGCGTGACTGTCACGTACCTACATATTCGACCTAAACGGTTCCCTAAAAACGAAAGTCGTACGCCCGTCCGATAAAGCCGTTAACGCTTTTCGCCAGTTTTTTTTTTTTCAACAAACATGATGTGAAATGCAATATTTTACACAGAGGGGAGTTTGTGGTCATAATGATGGGCGCATAATATTCCTTTTCCGCCCTGCATTAGGTAATGAACCGTAATTGGTTTATTAAGGCTCTCTTTTGAACACTCTTGAGTGTGAAATGCATTACGGTTAGATGTCGAGTCACTTCCTGTATCTCAGGGATCGAGTGCTATTCGATAACGATTTGAGAGAACGAAAATATTGAGCTGCAGCACTTACGAGTAAGTATAACGATTTTGGCTTCAAAGTTTCAAATCTCTACCGATGATTTATCGTCAAGTGCAAATTGTTTGAAATCAAAATTTATGGTCGAAGATTTGCTCGCTGATAGGCAGCCTAAATCACCGACCCACTTGAAATGACCTTCAATAAAGCAACGATGCTACTTAACAGATCGAAGAACCTGCGTCGTAAGTCACGATCTCTAACAATGAAAAATACAGCCGAGATTGTAGTTATGATTGGTACAGCTAAGTTGCTGATGAAATGAAGGGGGAGTTGAGTAATTTATGAAGTAGCTACTGTGAATCTAATAAGTCATAAACCTAGCAGTAATACATCTAGAAGTTCTAGGTTTTCACAAAAACCAATATGCATAACTTTATTTGATCTAGCATTTTTAAAGGGGTGTTTCTGAAGGTGCTTTATTAATATCTAGCATATAATAACAGCGCCCGGGCCGATCGATCATTCATATGATAGTTTTTTTTTTTTTAATTAATTATAAACTAGCGCTTAACCGCAATCCCGCCTGATGATAAGCAGTGATGCGATCGGTGATGGCAAAGCGCGCTAGTTTATTAAGAGCCTATTCACTCAGAAAAACTGAGCGAATAGGAAGGAAGACGGCAGTTTAGCGAGGTGATGCAATGCTAAACCCAACAACACGACCAACGATGCTGCGCCAAAGGGAGATTGATCTGAAGACCCTTCACGACCAAACTCCCAACACAACAATATTAGGCGCATCGTACCCGGCACACATCGCACCACAACTGCTCAGACCCGTCCTCCGTATGGCTTCACCAGACATCATGCCGGAACACGACAAATCGCTTGGCGGCAAGGCTAGGGCAATGCAAGTCAGACTTTTAGGGTCAAATCATCCCCAGCTATTTTGTCATATAAACTATACAAGGACATCTACATGAAACATTAGGAATTTGTAGCGTACCTAGTGTGTAGGGCAACTAGACGCAAATGATCCCGTATAAGTCCCCGTTTATACTTTAATTAGTAATTAGGGGGGTTCATACAAGTTCTGAGAGATTTTCGGGAAGCAGTTCGTGGAGTCTATTGTCATGGGTTGTCGAAGTCCGAAAGTCTGATAACTAGTCTAACCAGGGGTATCATATGATCTAGTCATTCGTTTGAAGAGGTCAGATCGGCAGTCTCCATGTAAAATACTGGTATTTACTGTAGCTGCATCTGAATAGTCTGGAAGCCGACCCCAGCAAACACCGAACAAAATCTTGTCACCTCAGAAACGAATATTCTGTTCTATTTCTCCTTGTCTAGGCATCTCTGGTAGTAATAAAATTCCTTTGTTCTATCCGACCTGTCGATTAAACATTTTTCTCACTACTGTGGGAGTTAAATCAATGTGAATAATTTGTCGAAGCCCTTGGCTGCGTCTGTCCTCTGTCGTCAGTAAAATGAGACGGTTGCTAGGTACAAGCGCGGGTGCGGGCGCGAATTAATTTCGCCACAATTACTCGGTCGCGTTACTAATTGAGACATCAAAGAGTGGCGACGGACGGTCGCCGCCATACCCTCGCACTTTATTGTCACTGGCTGTATTTTAATGCTCTACGATAGTTTGTGGTTTGCTTTCATGTTTGCTCTATTGTTTTTTTCTTTAATTTATTTAGATTGCCTTATAAAGAAAAGCTATAATAGTTTGCAAAGCCTTAGATATGGTTAGGTATTCAAGTTTATAGTTTTACCAACCGCCTGGTGAAAATATAATTATGGTGGAGTTAATCAATGAAAAACAAGGAAATTTGGATGTGTTACCTAAGATGCTATACTGTTTACTGACATACGACAAATCGCCATTACAAATAACCACGTAACAATTAAAACAGCACTTATCTACCTTTGTTAATGCTTGCTGATAGACTTACCAACCTATAGGTACGTAGGTACTTTTACGTGACTGAGGGTAGATGTGCTCATATTGAGTCCATTAAGGTGGCCGACGCACTGTTTGCACTGACCGACCGACCACAATATCGGGTCACCTGATAATGGTTGCGTAATTACGCCACCATTACAAGCCCGGCTGCATGCACAAACACCGCACTTCTTGTTACACGATCAAATGTCTCAGACGTGACTCGTTGCTACCAATAAAAGCATTATCTAGATTCCAAATAAATTATTCACAAGCGCGACCGGCGGGCGCCTGCCTGTGCTTGCCTCAAGGGCAAAATAAGTAGCGTTTGCGACTGCGTAATATTTAATAGCAGCACCTATCTCAACGAGCCTTCAAAATCAGCCAATTCATTACTAAGTTAACACCAAACAGTTTTGATTACCACGAGACACGATTTTCGAAGGAATCGATAAAATGAAAATTGGTGCGATCAAAAAGCCGAAGGTGTCAGCTGGGTATTAATGGTCTCGACCACATCAATAACGACGCGGGCCGCGTGTGGGTGTAGTAATGTGATGCAGTTGTTTGTCGTGAACATAATCATAGTTTACGAAATAGCACATTTACTGAACTGTTTGTTTGGCTGATGGAATTTTAAATTACATTTGTAAAGTTGAAAGTTTTAGCGATGACGACTGCGAGTTGGTTTAGCCGCGGAATGTCTGACAGCGGTGTCCGTCAAGATCTTTGCGAGGGAACAATCGATCCAACTCTCCGTACAATTTGCGTAGTGGCAGCTCCTCCGGCAATTTGTGTCCGTCACCTTCGCCTGCCGTTACTCGGTAAACGCTACTGGAATATTGTGCAGCCTGTGGTTGAGTTCCCACTTTTAAACGCACAGTCGTCCGGACGAGTGAGATACATGCTAATTACGGGCAATTTTCAAAATCGATCGTCGAGCTTTTGCCCTGCTTGTGGCTTCCTGCGTTCGCTCGTTCTCGAGAAAAGGTAAGCAAACACTACACTTGAAATACCTGCTTGAGACATTTATTTGTGGTGAGGTTTACTCTTTACATCTAGTTGTATGGCATAGTTCTGAACCGATGCAGGTAATAGGCTTGTTTGAAAAGCAAGAACCTATAAAATAAATCCAGAAGTGACTTACTAAAGTGAATTATGAGTGTTCGAACAGGGGCTCGTTGTAGCTACCATTTAATAAAGGTATCATCGAGATATCGACGGTTTGATCTGATGACTGGTTGCGCAATAGCGAGCGCAGTTAGATCGAATTATCGAGCGATCGATGGCTTCTAGATTGCATCTCAATAATCCTTGTCCGAGATATCGCTCCAGATTGCAGTACGAGCGTGCGTCTAGTTACTTTCCGTCTTCCTGAATCCTGTATAATGAAAAGCTGGAACACGTTACACGTCTTGGAGTATTCGCTGCTATTTTTGATTTAAGTCGTGTACTAATAATGGCATGCGTTTAGGAGGATATTAGGTATGCGTCTCGGCGATGTCGTTGAGACTGCACGCTGGTGACCGTCGGGACGCGGTAATTGATGACGTTGCGGGCAAGCGGTGTCCGCCCATTTTCCGTCAATTTTCGTCACTTGAGTGATGGTAGAGCGTCCCGCCCACGGCAGCGCGCCCGCGATCCCCGCGCTCACCCCCGGAGAGTCCCGCGAACGGCACGCGCCGCGCTAAATTTAAATGGGATGAACTTGTAACGGGCGGCCGCCGTCAAGGAATGTAACCGGCATGATGCGTTAATCATATATTTGTGACAGTTACATTCATTCTGAGACTTCAGCGAAGCACCACAAAAAAATCGACATTGAAGTTTTTCTATTTGTCTCGTCATATGTGAGTAAGTGAACGGATTTAATCTGTAACTTATGGAAATAGGTTCACATTTACATAATTACTCCACATGTTATTGTGACAGCCCCAAATCATCTGAAATAAAGAAGCCCCCTTAGCGTCATTGTTTCCCTCGCAAAGTCAGCTATAGACAAAGCCACCTAATTTCCCCTGCAGTAACAAAGGCCCATGGGGATATAAATAAGGTGGAGCACTTAATGAACACATAAACTGAAGAGAGGTAGTGGACCGGGAGACAACTGGTTGCCATGACAACGCTGTGATGAGAGCTATCAAGGGAGGGACCTCATTGTTTCCAACTCTGTACCCAGACGAGTATCGTCGAGAATCGAAGTGGCAGTAAAATCTTCTATGAATACTCAGACGAAAATAAACAAAAAGAAGACTGACAACATAATCTTCTATTGTTTTTTGAGACCAAAGGTGCGTATAGACATCATTTTCCGAAACCCGTCCCCTATAAAAGTCTGACAGTGCTCTAACGCTTGTCTACCTACAAACACATTTACGAGCAACAGAAAAAATTTGATAAATCAAGTTTGGATTCCAACGTATACATAAATTATATTTTCAATACACATAATCTACACGTGTACAGTCTAATAAAAGAAGCTCACATCATAGGCGCCATAGTACCTACAGTAGAGCACTGTATGAGTAGTCATGCAATATGTTTTTGCTGTGTTTTGACTTAAAACAATCAATAAGACAGTCGTAGCCGAGAGTCTGATGGGCCACATCATGCGATGTCTGTGAGCACGTGTTCCTTTTTATTATGCTTATTATGTTGTCAGATGAAAAAATATTAAGTATATTTAAGCGTTGCTATTGTTTTTTTTATTCATAATTGCTCGGAGGCATTGACATCGTTTTCTGTGCCTAGGTATTTATAGATGACAGGTCATTCGGAAAAGTTGGAGGCCTGTAACTTTCTTAAAAAGTATTGAGAGTTGAAAAGGAACTTACAAAATGAAACAACGTGTAAATACATGGTCTGTTGCAATTTTGATAGTTTCTAAACAGCTGCTTGGTATAATCTACTTTTTATTCACAGAACAAAACCGTAATCTGCAGCGTTATATATAATTATAGGCAGTATAAGCGGTTCACGTCATCCAAATAAAAAATAAAGTGTAATACTGAGTTACATTGGCATAAATCTGTGTTGAAACAAACAATTGTGGGATTGCGATGCAAAGTAATTGACGTTGATAGGCGATTTCATAAAACTGTGGTAAGCTAGTCAACTGGTAATTATAAGCCAACAATAACACGTTGTCAATGAATAATTGTAGGTATCATAACGTCTTTACATAAGTTCATTATATATCGGTAATGGCATATAAAGTGGACGTTTAATGTCGCGTGCACACTCGGTGATTTATGAAGCTGCGTGCCGCGGACGGCGCGACTGATCTGCGGGACTATCGCGAATAACCGTTGCTTTTTTACATTGAATCTTCACTTGAAAGTATGCCCGACGTCATTTTTAGAAGATGGTTTGTTTTATTGATTTAGTAACACTAGCCGATAGACAGAGTGCTTCTAAGTACTCATATTAGCTCTTTGGATATACTCGTTTTTATTGAGGTTATTTTTGGAGACAATTCTTCTTTTAAATAAGCGTATATAAAACTTGAATTAAGTAGTCGGTATTTCGCCGGCTGGAAGTTAGCTTATCATACACAACTTTCTTGAAGAGAAAATATAGTTTACACTTAATGTTCATACAGTCAATACGAACAATGTTCAGCGCGGCGGCGTAGTGCTGAGACAAAGCGTGATATCACCGCGTTTGGTTGACGCAACCGCGCCAGGCAGTAAATCGCGAGGCGGGGCAGTCGATACAGCGGATACCGCCGTGATTTACCTAACAAATAATAAAGGAACGCATCCACCAATCGAATGGCTCTTATCGATAATTAATTCCGTTAATCCACACCCGATGTTAATTAACTCTGTGAGAACACGGTACGAAAGCTGAAATCTAATTTAACATCGATTGGTGTTGTGGATGGTAGGATAATCTAATCGATTATCTTTACAACTGCTATGAACATGTTGAAAACACAACTATTTTAGTTATATGGCTTAAAAACATTAACTTATAAACATTTTTCCAAATTATTTAAAGCAAATAATCTCGAGCACCTTTTTGTCATAATTACATGACCCCAAGCGAGGTTCCATCTACTTACATAAAGGCGTCTAAACTTCACCATTACTGACCACTAATCGTAAAACGCTGAGAGGCAACTTCCACCAAACCTCACAAAAATTCCCGAGGCTAAAAGTCCGAAGACTCGCGACAAGCGGCGGCGTCACGCTGCCTACACACGACGGAAACGCTCCGCTCATGCATTATTCAAAAGCGAAGGCAAATACAAATAAATAGGCACGAAATAAATACAAACAGGCTGAATGGAGCCACGGCGGTGGGCGGGGCCGCGCGACATAAATATCGTTCGGCCTGTCATAAGACCGGCGGATATCTGGCCGGGCTATTTCGGACGAGACGCCTTACCCGCTTGTCCTAAGAACGTAGTCGTACGAGGCGAGTTCGACTTTTATAATACCGCACTAACATTCGTGGAATTATTATCGGCAATAAATTTCGCGCTTGACAAATATCCACATAATTGTTGGGTTGATTTATCTCGTCTTTGAATCAAATATCAACGATTATAGTTATTTTATTTAATCGCGGAGCTAGACAAATAGCTTACTGATAAGGTATGTGGCATTTAATCGTTTTATATATAATAACATTTTATTAATAAACTATTATCACAGAAGCATTATTATTTCAATTCAAATAACCTTTTTCTTTTTAATTCAGGTTTTTGGGTGTCACTGTAATTAAGTCAGAAAAGGATAGGTACCTAGTGATTCGATTTTCTAGACAAATCCAAAGATAAATGTAAAGTTACAGTAAACTGGTTAAAGTACTTGAAAGTCATACTTATATCTACTGTATAATACAACAATCGTATTTGTCGATAACCTTCAAAAAATAATATTGGCATTCTGGAGTAACCTCGTGTGGCCCAGTGATAACGATCCCGAGTTATAACTATACCAACGCCAAGCTCGATAAAGAATAGAGGTAAACAAACCAATTTAGGGTTTTTACAACTCACGTTGTACAAATCTCCTATTATTTACATGATTATTGCCTTTTATATGCTAACTATTTATTAAAAATTTCTATCGCACCATATTACAATAGAATTACTAAAATAAAATGCATATATAATAAGTCGACATTAATTTTACCTGATAACCCTACAAAAAAAGAAACATTGATGAAATCCAGGATTAAACACATTTTGTGGAATTCAGCCAATGAATAAAGTTGAGGCAGTTGTCAATACAATTTTACGTATTTTAATTACATACTTTCAAATCAACTGCATACCACACGCATTGTAATACAGTATCGACTAAGTATAATATATACATATTATGTATCAAAAATTTTAACCTATTAGGAAATTAGCTTACATGTGTGTAATATTTCATTCAAATCGGTTAAGCGTTCTATGCACATCATAAATATCTAAACATAAATAAACTGTTTACATTAGTAGGAAGTAGGAATTACTTTTATGAAAATCATCTATCTAGATAAGGTTGTTAACATCTGTCTTTTAGGCGTAAACAACTCGTTGCCTAGCAACGGTTTGTATACCTCTATTCTTTATCCAATTTGGCTTTTAGAAAGGTACATATATCGCGGGAGTTGGGTTTGGACCCGCAAATCACTTCGTGTATTTAATTTCATCACCACTAGGTTTTCTAAAACCGGTGAATGAATACTTCATCATCATCATCATCAACCTTTTTTTATCGTCCCACTGCTGGGCACAGGTCTCCTCTCATGCAGAGAAGGATTGAGCGTAATCACCACGCTTGTTAAATGCGAGTTGGCGATTTCAGACTTAAAGTCCAGGTTTCATACATCTATAGGAGTATCAGTCATTGTGTGTCCAAGATATACTTAGAAAGTACATATAACTTAGATAAGTTATATTGGTCCTTGTCTGACCTGGAATCGAACCCGCACACTCATACTTGAGAGGCTGGTGTTTTAACCACTAAGCCACCACGACTTCAGTAAGCCACCACGGCTTGAATGAATACCTAAATCGTGAGAAAACATCTCATAGATTCAAACATCTTAGACATTTGACAACCCGTACTGCCCCTGCTCCTGCCTACTCACTCTCACTCTTAAAATTAAAGCATTTATTTCAAATAAACAAATTACAGTTTTGAATTGTCAAAGGATCGATCAGTCAGTAAGATGAAACTAAATGCTCATTGGAAAGCGTAGGTTTCTATGGAGAAGAACGGGTAAGAAACTCCAAAGAAATTCTTTTGTATCACAAAATTTTTACAAAATATTTGTTTACGTCATTCATGTTGAAATTTACCATGTGAGAGCGACGCAGAAAGATGTGCACGTTAAGTACTTCCATTGTAGAAAACATAAAAACAATTCATAAAATAAAAACAAGAGGAAGCCTTTGTCCTAGGAACGGGCATGTTTTAGACTGATTATGCTTCCAGCATTAGCAATGACACCGCATTTTTAACATTTTAATAAATAGTTTGCATGTCCCGCATCCGTGGCAGTCTTCGTGTCCGTGACATAGCAGACAAACTGCAGGAGGGTCGCCTACGTTGGTACGGCCACATCCTACGAAGACATTTGTTACCTGGGTAACAAATGCCTTGGCATTACGCCTCCGCCGGGCCAGAACAAGCGGGGTAGACCAAAGAAATGCTGGCTTGACGATGTAAGAGATGACATGCGTGCCAACAATCTGTTACCACAGGCTGCTAAAGATCGTGCGAAATGGAGGAGAAAGAGCAGGAAAGCGGATCTCGGGCTCCACGTGGATGCAACCGGGACTGATCGCTGGATTAATGATGATGATGACGAGTTTGTATGTCGTTATAGCTGGAGCTTACTTTGTAGGGTAGCAGTGGCGTAGCCGCGACGTGGCAGTGGCCTGTCATTAGATTCCCTTTATAATGCAAAGTAGACACTTTATTTAAATGTTTCTTCAACTAACTCTACCAACGGGATCACCATGTAGATGTACTAATAAAAAAAGCGAGTGTGCTTATGACCACACGGCTGAAGGGAAACTCCTTTAACTGTTGCTTTGCTGTTGTATGTAGGTACATGTGTGTACTATATATACGTATATGTATATATACATATTAATTAATTTTCTAAAAGTATTTAAATATAGGCCTGCACTGTGTTTAGATTTACAGAACATATTTGGCTATGAGAGGAAGAGAGAAAGAAAATGTGCGAGCGCACTATTTTCTCATGCTTCCTGAATCGGCGATATTCAACTCCCGTTCGCCTCGCTCGATCACACTTTTCGTAACGCTTATGTCACGCGTTCGCCAGTTTACTCCCCAAGTCAAGCGTGCGTAAAGAAGTTTCATTTCAAAAATATTTAAGTTGAAAAGTTCGCCGCATGGTCTTCAAGTAAGAGGTTGCAATTTAACAAAATTAAAACAAGCTGTGTAAATAACACCATGGCTTATAGGCTGTGTCATCAGCATTGTCCTACGTATCTCATCAGCAATTTCTTGACTATTCGCGGCACGAAGTCACACATGTTCAGTATCAGTTCGATAATAGCTTTTTAATTTTACGAAATTATATTGTTTTAATGGAGAACATGATTGTTTAATCAGTCGCAGCTGCTTATGTCACACTGGCTTATTACGCAGACAGGGGAGAGGTTATTATGTATGCAATATTTATCTTGGGCATGCGTGCGCGCAATGGTGGGTACGCGAGTTTACGCGACGTGCCCCGATCGCGACTCGTCCACTCTCCACCTTAAATTATGTGCAATTTATTGCTCAAGGGCCACATTAAATTATCGTACAATAATTTACAAATAATTATTTCATCAAAACTATAATGACGGTTACAAGTTAAAATCTCAACGCGGTCGTTGATGACGTCACGTACATGATCACATCATAGGTTCTTGTGTAAGCTGCATCACCATAAGTCTATTATAGAAAAAATAAAAAACTACATTCCTGTTTTGAATAGGATATAGGTAGTATCTATCTACTCTTGTAATAAAATGGCAGAATTTGTTTAAAATTTTGTTTAAATAGCTAACTCGTAGAACTATCAATATTTTTTTGCATTTTTTAGCTTAATATTCTTTAAGCTTGGGCTCTTTAAGCAAAAAAGTCACAAAGAACGCTAAGCAAGTAATACCCCAAACAGACGATGCGATGCAACGGGGTGGGTCGGAGGTACAAGAAATTTCACTGAGGCAAAGCTACAGGCCTAATAAATGTTGTAGGGTACATCATTGGAGTCTAGTTCATGCAACCAATCGAATTGTACTTTCAGAGCTTTCATCGGTTTTATTATTTTAACACTTAATAATGATGACAGCCTCCGTGGCGTAGCCGTAAGGAACGCGGCCGCTGCGCAAGGAGGCGCGGTTTCGATCCCCGCACAGTGCAAATATTTGTATGCATGAATATGAATATTTGCACTGGTCTGGTCGTGCCTCGGAAAGCACGTTAAGCTGTTGGTCCCAGTTGCCATACGAACATCTAGTGGCAGTCGTTACGGGTTGTTGGAGCCCTCAAAAGTCTAACAATTGGTTTAACTGCAAGGCTTAGATATCGTCTTCGGGTTGTGGAGGTCTGACGGCAGTCGCTTCACGGAAAATATCGAAGTTTAGCCAAAATCAGCAGTTAGACTGGTAAAGCAGACCCCAGACTCCAAAGCTGAAAAAGCGTGCAGCAACAGTACTTATAAAATATATCCTATAAATATTTTAATACACGCTGGTATCTGAAATATCATAAAATGTGCACGTTCTTTTTTGATGATGCAATCAAGTATACCTGCGTAGCTTAATTTAATACTCAAGATATTAAAATTTTAATGTCCTCAAATTCAAGATATTCATCACTATTTACAAGAGCAAAACAATTTCAGCAAAAAATTAAAACAAAAACCAATTTTGTGGTTCTTTAACGTTGACTAATGGAATATAATTGGCAGGTAATTTGCGGAGTATAAAATTTTAATTGAAACTCTGAGCCAAGTTCGCTATATCCCGGTAAAAAGCTCAGCGTCGCCCACTTGTCCGCTGCTCGTAAATTGCGCGAATCGCCATAAATTGCATAAAATCGCCAATTACAAGGATAATGTCGGGAGCGAGGGCGGCGGCGCAGCGCTCCGCCGCGAACACGCGCTTGCGATCTTACGACGTGCCAAAACCAACTCAATCCACTCGGATAGATCGCCATTATAATGCAATAATTAGGGTTCTCTGATCGCGTAACGGAATTAATCCGTTGATGTTGCGCGTCACGTGTCCTGTAATGGCGGGTCGATAGCTAAATATTATTTTTAACCTCGCTTCATGATTGAACTTTTTTGTTCGATGTTTTTAACGTTCGGAGTTCGTCCTCGGACGATCCTTGGTTACTAACATAAGTTGGGTTGAGATCACAGCTTTTGATAACAATTTGGTTTGTTTTAATAAGAAAAGTTATTTTTTATTGTGTATAAGAGCAGCTTAGTTTGAGTTTATTGTGATCTTAATTTTTTGGGCGAAAGTTTCATTTTAATTAGTTACGTATGGTCCAAAAGCACCTTTAGGTAGCGTCTACTGTACATCAACAACCTGTAAACCCAAACGCGAAAGCTAGAAAACGTTTCCTTTTTCTTCACGAAGGGTGTGCGTTTAAGCGTGATCTAGTGAGGCTGCAGGTCGGGTGCGCACGCGGTGACGGAGTAATGGACAGCTCACGAGCGCGCCATTATGAACCGTCCGGCTGCCCACTACCGCATGGGTATCCTAAATGAGAGCTGGGAATAGGTTTTACTGAAAAAAGAGAGTAGTGAAAGTTTATTAGGTATATTTAGTAACAGCAGGTTTGTTACGGGTCCTGTGATATAATGCCCTGACATAAAGATACTTCTGTAGTAAAACTTCTCTCAAATTAAGTAATACCTACTGTTCAGTTGCAGTTCAGATTTTCCCAGTTCAGAATTCAAGATGAGTAATTTTTTATCAAGTATCGAATTTTAAAAACCCGGATTAAGGAAAACTTATTTTAGCGACAACATTTACAGATGTTATGCCTTCTTAAGAAGAACGTATCTTACATCGTAAATTTCTAAGAGAAAACTCACTTATCAGAAACATAGTATTGTTGACCATAATCAGTAGTATTCTTGTTTCAAGATCAGATATAAACATTTAACAAGCTGTCATTGTGCAAACGGAATTTCAAAGTAAAATATTGTGCCCACAAAATCTTCAAAATATGGCATAAATGCTTAAGGAAGACTTATCTACCTTCCTACTTAATATGCATACTAACATAAGTATATGACTACGTTCGTGTATTTAAGCAATCGGTAATTCCAAGATGGCTGACCTTTTCGACCGCTGTTATCTTAATCCGCAGCGTTAAATACATAATGATGGCAATTTAGTCTTAAAATTTTAGCACGAAAATCTCATCAAGTCTGGAATAATATTGTCCTTTAAAACACGAAGTCCTTTGCGGACGGGATCGCCCGAATAAAAGGCGGTGTTATTATGTTGGTAAAACAAAATTCCCCATAATGGCCTCATTATGTGGCGAAAATTGCCCGAGAGCTTTTTTGTGTGGTAATATAAATGTATTTGTAATAGCTTTTAGAAATATTGCGAAGAAGCGGGTCAGGAATCAGGCGGCGTCTGATTACCGAAACTTAATTTATTTTCACCTTTATAAAAAAACAACTTTAATAAAAATTGTCCGCGGCGGCGTGGGAAACAACCCTGTCGCCGGCGGCCTCTATTACGTCATTATTTTCTATATTAGATTGTATATTAAATGGAAGATTAATAGGAAATCGATACGCTTAATGATCTAGCCGTGTGTTTAAAATTATCTCGGGTACATGTTCAGTTTCTACGGACACATCGACGTTCCGTCGTAACAATTTAGGAATGGTCGCGATGTAACGAGAATTAGTAATAATTGCCAGTATATGGGTAGGTACTATTTCCGAATAAGTGTTTAATTTGTAAAAGGTACTTATTTCTCACGGTTCTTTAGCTAAGCTTTAAACGGATTGTTTGCCGCAATGGCACTGCTGTATTGGATGCTCCCTAGTTTGAAGGTACTTATAGTAGCAGGATACCTACCAGTGGCGAAGGGTGAAATTTTGACAAAGGGAAGCCGGTCCAAAAAAATAAACACTTATACACTTACCTACTGCAGGATATCTTGGAGGAGGTCTTCAGATAAGAATAATATCAAAAGCCCCACCTTCACCATACAAAAAAGGACTGATGATTTGATAACAGTGTCTTTCAAGTATGATAAAAGCGGCTTTGAGAAAAGCGTTTTTCGACGTGCATCTCCATACCACACATGCATGCTTGTTAGTAAGTACTAAGTTAAGTACCTATTGTTAGGGAATAAGAGTCAAGAAAAAATAAAATAAAAAATTACAAAAATAATAAAGTGTTAAAAACCGAACCACACAAACACCGATCCAAAACCAACAAAAATATTAAGCAAAAATAAAGCAAATTATACACAATCACAACGTTATTTATATTCTAATGCAATGCGTCTTGTTTTGAAATTTTGTCGTGTTTCCTTTCTTGTAGTGGCGTGGTTTCTTTGTCTCTTTCTAATAGAGGAAAGGATAGAACTACAAGCCGTTTGGCATTAGCCTATATTTATCAAGTTTTACCGACAGTTAGCGAGCATTAGAAAGAGATGGTCTGACACGCTCTGTCTCTTTTCGCCTCATAGTAAAACGTTGACCGAAATTGTACGAAAAATTGAAGCGCTGATTAATTTACGACTATAAAATGAAATGTGATACTTAGGGTATTGCTAAAAATTACGATTGCTATTGTAAATCGCGCCGGCATTTGATTAATAATACTTTGTTAATGAAATAGAATGTAAATAGTTTTGTATGAATATGGAACTGATTTTTGAAAGGTAACCCGGTGGGAATCGGCTTGTATGGACCCTTCGCCACTGATACCTACTTGTTATTGTATCAGATCGACAACCCAGTTTCAAAGGTCCAAAAACGTATATGCAAACGTATCATATATTATGTCCCATATATTACGACCTGCTTTGTAAAAGATCACCTTTTCCTGGCTTTTCAGGAAGAAATCGTATCAGTAACATCTGTTTTGCGATGACTTGTAATATAATGTACCTATATACTCACACTTATTTGCACTCATTCCTGCAGGCCAGAATAAGCATTCCGTTAAAGTTGAGATCTGTGTCTGTGAGCTGACTGTTGATGAGTAATGGGTTCTAGTGTCGTAGAAGACAACCAGAACAGCGCCTAACTCTAATATAATGCTTATTCTGACCTGCAGTAGTGCAAATAAGTGTTAGTATGTACATTACATTACAGACTGATGCAAGAAAATACTCAGCAGGACATCACACAACACCCCATCTATACTAATATAATAAAGCTGAAAAGTTTGTATGTTTGTTTGAACGCGATAATCTCAAGAACTACTGGTCCGATTTGAAAAATTCTTTTTGCGTTGGATAGCCCCTTAATCCAGGAAGGCTTTATGCTTATATAACATTACGCTGCGACCAAAAGGAGCGGAGCACATCGAAACCTATGCGGATGAAACCTTATCTAATAAAACACATTCCAGAACACAAACTATCACAACAATTTCCAGGGCTTTATCTGTTTCACTATTCGACTATGCTATACTCGTACTTTATTCACGTATATATAACCTTTTCTGCATCCGCTACCGCACAGTTTGCGTTAACAACAAGTTGATTTACAGCGCAGTAATAAAATAACCAATCAATGATAATAACGAAGACGCGGAGTACGCGCCAATTGGTCCTAATAAAGTCGGCGAATGTTAATGAATCGCTTTTCGGTCTGTTGTGAGATGTGTCATAAAACGAGCCACTGGGTTGGATGTCGCGGGTGCTCCGCCGCGGGGGGCCGACGGGAGGCCTAATTGATTTGTGCCCCAGGCCACAATCAAAACAGATCGTATTTTATAAGATGTATCCTCGAGTGAGGGTGAGGGTGAACGAGTGGAGTGAGCTCAGTATACGAGTTTGGAGAGTGTAGATTCGATTCTGACACGGACAGTTTGTAGATGATCTAAGCTTCATGATTATTTCAGTAATAAGCTAATTTTCCAACTATTTTATTATCAAAATAGCTAAGAAAGGTTTATATTATTTTGTCACGTTTTAATCCTTACATTTTTCTTGTCAGTATAAATAGGTCACTCACCATCATAACCGAAGAAAACAAAGTTGCAAAGATAAACTGGCTGATGCTAAAGCGATTTTTATGTAAATTTTAAATTGACATGTTACATTAAATTAATCGGGCTTGTTCAATCTAAACTACTATACTTATTTTACAATTTTTGTTCAGTCATGAATATGGAGAGTGATCTGTTTCTTTATGAAAAGATGTACCTACATTGACTCTTTCTCGCTTTTACTGTTAAATTATTTAAATCTTTAGATATAACTATTTTTCTTTGTTTTATATTACCTTTATTTCTAGAGTTTTTAGATTTATATCTTCTACAAATTTAACCGTTTTAGTTTTTGAAGTATCCAAAGCTACTTAAAACAAAAGCAAAAACTTTAAATAATTGCGATTAGGTCATCATTCTAAAAACAAAACAATAATAAAAATACACCCAAAAAGAAGTAAAGCTACCAGAAGTCGAGCTGTTGCAAATTCTAATGTGTTCAGTGATCAAACACAAGAAAATCAAATGATCATTTGATAAATAGTCCCAGGGGTGGCGCGCGTTGTCGCTCTCGTAATGCGGTCAACTAACCCCGCACGCCAGCTCCTGCTCCCCAGGCTTGGTGGGAACTGCATCATGAGAAATTATCACCGCTTTCGATACGGTACTTGCTTTTATAATTCTGTTTGACTTTGTATTGCGTATGACAGATTGAAAAATTGTTTACAGACTTTTAACTTTTTTGGGGTGGGTATTAATGTGGGTACTATACATCATTCGAATGCTAAAAATATATACCTAAAGCCTAATTAATAGGTAGCTCAATAAACTTGCACTTACCACACAATTTGGTGGCAAAAAATGTCAAGAGTGAGAATATAGATATTGTGGGTCACATATATGAGTGCATGCACGTTGAAAATGTCAATTGTGTTTGTCAAAAATTGGATTATGTAAAGAAATTTAAATATCTAGGTCTGTGGCTGAAATGCAACATGAACTGCAAGACACAGGTTGATACAGTGTGTACAAAACTAAGGACAGTTTTAAGCAAGTTTTATGTCCTTAAGGCACCGTTGAGTAGGAAAACGCTGCGAGTAATTTATTTTGCACTAGCCGAGTTACTGCTATCCTATGGATTAATGAAAGAAAAAAAAAGAACGAAAATACGTTTATTTGCGCTAAACATGACGTAAAAGTGTACAAAAATAAGTGAGTGATAATAGTTGACATGCGTCTATCGCTCAGCATTATGCTGCGACCCTATGCGAAACAGAGTCCAGCGCTGGTTTTCAGCGACAGCCGGTGCCGACGTAAAGACGTCACCCGGTGCAGCAAGCAATCACAACTGACACCGAACCGGCACAAAAAAAATGCAATAATAATAATAACAAAAAACTAAAATAAAAATCTAAATCTACATAGTGAGAGAACAGGTTTAAACAAACACAAC
This sequence comes from Sesamia inferens, assembly GCA_037179545.1. NCBI lineage: Eukaryota > Metazoa > Arthropoda > Insecta > Lepidoptera > Noctuidae > Sesamia > Sesamia inferens. The sequence goes on from CM073931.1 coordinate 21,219,259, forward strand.
AGGAATATAAAAAACAAAAAGAAGATATAAAAACTACGAGAATATCATTCTCAACAATTAAACACATATGACCGTACATTTAAAACCTATCTCAACAGTATAAAATCACTGCAAATCCGTTTTATGAAGTATCTGGTCAACTCACGCACAAAACTTGCTTGTAAAGAAAACTATGAAAAACTTTTTGTTGCATGTAATGTGCTTCCTGTACATGAAAAGGTTGGGTACCTGTTGGTTCTAGAACAATACTACAAAGAAAATTATAAAATACATGTGCAAAATAAATATAACACTAGAAGCATTAGGAAACGTAAACTTATGCGACCGCCAGTAAAAAAAATACTACGGCAAAAGAACCAACAAGTATTAGATACCTACACTGATAATAATTAATAATTATGAATGGATAAGAAAGGATAATAAAATGTCTAAAGAAACTTTTAAAAATAAATTAAAGACGGTTCTCCTTAAGGCAGTGGATACGAGATGTGAAAATAATGCCAACTAGTAAATATTTGAATTTTACTTATTTAATTTGAGATACAAGCTAGATACTTCGATTGCATTCGAACCAAGTATTTCAAGTAAGCGCTAATCCCACCGACAAACTGTTACGCTGTTGTTATTATATGTAAACAATTGTTGGTCGAAATAAAGAATTTATTTTTTTAAAACTGCAATACGTGAAATATAAAACTGAAATAAAATCCGCTCACATATCACAAAAAAAAACTATCTGATACTAAACAGCAAAAACAATAGTCCACAAGCTATTTCCTAGTATGAAACAGTTTGCCGGGCCGTGGGCAGTAAATAGATCGTGCGACAAGCATTAATCAAGCTGCGCCTGATTCGAACCGACAACTCCTCTCTCGTGCAATAAATCTCCGAGGCAACTGCATTGCGGTACGAACACGTTGAAAAATTGCCGATTCAAATAAACATGCCAGCATGATTGCGTACTGTGAAATATGTTTAGGCAGACCATTAGTGTGCGGTGTCGCCGTTCGATAGTATTCGGTAGGCTGGTTTGATGGCCATTTCCCTTTGATCTAGTAATGAAATTGAAACCGTGTAAAATGCCAGAGGTTTGCGCGTTTCAGCCCACACAGGTGTGTGGTCGGAAATGCGGATTGAATATGCCAGCTGATTGGCGAGTGACATGAACGGTGAACCAGTTTAAAAATTCCTCATATATCTGTTTTTAAAGTTTGGCATGAGCATTCGTAATACAAAATATTTACATCATTTTCAGGAAAGCGCACACACCACGCCTTTTGTAGACCAGGGTTTCGTACGAGTAATAAAATAGAAAACAAAGGTCGTGATTAACAGTTCGGTAAAGATTACTCCATTTTTAGACGCGAGAAGACGATTTGGCCAGTGAGGTGGTCTTCACTGACCAAGTCAGCTGGTGACAGCTGACGAAACTATCTCATACTTCTCTGTCACTACTGCGTCGACCGGTTGGAATATTTGGGCTGCCGACGAAGAAAACGTACACATTGAACTCAAAGACTATTCAAGTAATGTAAAAAGAAACTGTATTATCTATTACTAAATATAGCCCCTAGCGAGTCGCGTCCAAGTACACGTGCACACAAAGAATGCGCTACATGCGCCCACGCAACCACATTGTATGCAAATCGTGGGTCGCAGGTCGCCATTCGCGGCGTATGTTCCAACCACGACCGCTGTGGTCATAGTTTTTTTTCGATCCCTTATTGGTCCATTCTTGAGGCTTAAGTATTTATTTTATCGGAATTGATATTAATTTTGAATTTGAAAGAGTACGGTAGGTAGGTACTAACCTTATTTTTTACGAGTCTTGGATGGTTTTATTTTGGAATTCAGCAGTTGTTAAAGAATTTCAGTCGTATATGTCAATTCTTGGTACACATAGCATGCTTAATGAGAAATTTGAAACTCGTGTAATAAAAATCAAATCAAAGAAGCGTTAGAAAACATTATTATTATACCTAACTATCCTATGCACATTTGCGCTAAAATTAATACGATCGTTAATAAACAGTAGCTGATTAGTAACCGCTTGTTAGAATTTAGAACCAAACCAGTAACAGTGATAGTTTATTTTATGCTGTTCAATTCTCAGTTTTCACGGCCTTCTAAATAGGTATTATAATTATATACACAAGGTGGCAGGGACATCAACGCGCAAAGTATAACCATGATTCTTGCATATTTACTGCGTGGTTATTGCACTTTCTAATAAACAGCAATCAGTCGTATATCCTGAATATTACAATTGAAATAGGTCCAATTAATGTATGACCAATGGATTCATAAGTTTTTCTGTGTTCTAGATATTGTCAGTAAAATATTAATTTGCAGAAAAAAAAGCTAAGTGGTGACCATCCCGCCAAACAGAATGGGGTGATAGGGTGTCATCCATTCTCTTTGGCCCAATTAATTAACTAATCTGTCCATTGATAACAGAATCTGTCAAAACTTTTTAGTTTCACAAACATAAAATTCCCAACTCTCTATTCACCACACCGAAACCAAAACACCAAACGTTACAATTTCCGTGTGTATTAAAAAATAGACAACCGTGTGTGGCGCAAAGAGCATGAATGGCCGACATTCTGCTGCGTCATGACGTGAATGCCATTGTGTCTCGAAATCACGACGAAACACGACAACGACACGACATACGTGCCGTGACACGAGCCTAATTGTGAATGAATAGGGGTCAGAGATCGACTCGGTGCGGCATCGGTATCGATATCTATTTCCTGGTATGAATATCATTTTCTTAATTTACATGCTATTCGAATAGGTTCGATTGACGTGCCATCTTACATCCTGAGTTTCAAGGACGTGTTTGTGAGTGCGTGTTTGCCAATTGTTATCTAATTATCATACTTAGGGGTACCGCAGTAATTATTTTAAAATGTTAAGTGTAATGAGAGAATACTTAAAATGACTGAAAGGGTGGCTACACTAGAATTAAAGATAAACGCAGGGCATATTTAGCGTGGAGGATATTATTAACAGTAACTTATCCTTACAGCTTTACTCTTGCCGGTTACAGTTTTAATTTCTAATTATTAGTTTTGCGTACTTAGTTGTCGGTGCATTTTCAGAAAACATTCCTACCCAAAGTTATCTTCAGACTACTTGTGTAGAATTTTATTATTGTATAAAGGTGCTAGCGCCACTTGGCCCATCCCAAATTATTTAAATAGGAAACTTAATTAGAAGGCCACAGTCCGCGATTCCCGCTTCAGATAGAGCCCACATATAATTAACTTGGGAACTTTCCTTAGCTTCTCCTATAATAGACGTAAGTTTTCGACATTTTAACGGTCACTTTACAATAGGGGAATCCTCATTATTATTCATCAATATGATAGCTGAGAAATCATAAGCGTAGTAAAGAGGGGGTTAGGGGTCTTAAACACATAATTGATAAAAGAACCGACAAAATCATTACATGTGACAGTAACTAAATATGCATAAAACTCTACAATCAACATTTTCCTACCTCTCTAAAAATATAATATCATGGTCGTCGTTCACAACAACGTGACAGCGTTCCCCGAGCCGATTCACCACCTCAGATCACATCTAGATATTTGGCCTTAAATGAGCGATGCCTGGCAGCGGTGAGCTAATCCTTATAAGCCAGATAGAACAATATTCCCGAGTCCTGCCGTCCAGAAATTTACTGTCCATAATTACAGGGTTGGGTCAGTTAATTGCAGCCGGGCTGGCCGTCCGCTTTTTTTCACTAAATAAAAATTGACTAATATTCATAATAAATAATGAACTCTCCGTTCTCAGGATTACGCGATGTAGATATTCGAGCGATTAATACTTTTCGAGTATAATCGAATGATCGCGGCTCAGCAGCGATATTTTGTTATGTGCAAAACTCAAATTTGAGTTTTTTTTTGTCTTACTAAAATGTTTTGTATTATTCACGGTTTTTTTTGTCCTCTAAATCAAACGATAAGTATCTAAGTAATGTGATAAACCTACTTAATTATTATTAATGAAAGTAATGCTTTTTTCTAAAACCTCTCTTTCCTTCGTGGTTGGCCTGACGTCATGTGTGGGAATTAACTTCGGTTAATTTTTACGTTCCTCGAAAAGGATCTTGTCCCATTTGAATACCACGTCACGTTTCCAGTTATTTCGAAGAGAACGTCTGATGAGTCAGTCTGATGTCAAAATATTTATCTGAATTTCAAAAACACTGAAATTAACTGTATCATTGTTTGTGCAACCTAATAGAATTATTATTTCTCATGAATAATATGAATGCTGCTGCAAGAATCAAACATCAATATGGTAAACAGTTACATACTTCAATGATCCCAATCAATCCTAATTGGTCGCCAACGTCGTTTAATATTAATAATAATTATCGTTATTTCAATAAAAAACTAAACGAACAAATTATCCTTATAACAGCAGATTTATCACACGACCTATTGATGGAATACATTTTGGTAAATATATCATAATTTAGGGAACAAGGCAAAAACTCGTTCACCTCATGCATGTTGCTTGTTGCTTAAGGCTCTTCTTATAATTGTGGGGTTTCACCCAAAACCCCTCAATTATAAAATAATAGCAGATGTGGATCATAGTAATAACAATTATTATCACGCTCGCTTGCTATCATTATGGTTGAAATATGGCCGATTCCTTCGTATGCAAACTTGAAAATTTTACCGCATTCTGCGATCAATCGGCCGCGCGCCCGCGCCGCCGGACTGTCTCACTTATCATTTACCAACTAGTTTGCTAAACTTGTTGCTACAGCTTTTTTATTGTTTTGTTCAAAGTACACAGGGTGATAAGAATCATGTTATAGAAGAATCTTGGATGAATTATTTGAAAAAATCTTAGCAGATAATTGCAATCTTAATCTAACTTTAACGGTTTTTACATTAAATTATTTCAATTAGATTGCAATAGGTAGCTCATACTTAAAGATAAAAAATTAAAGAACGACCTAGCTTTCTAGACTGAATAAACAACATGTCATTACTTGAAAACAACAGAAATTACTAAAACTTTTTGAATTAACAATAATTATCAAATTAAAATACAAAATTCAGACGTTGAATCGTATAAGTAAGTACTAATATGCACATAATTGCTTTCATATCCTAATCACAACGCAAAATAGCTGACTAAAAGCATTAAACATTCTTGACCGACTGACTTAATAGATGAATGCGGAACATTATACGGTTCGTTCACTGTAGATAATTATATGTTGAAATCGCGGTATATTTGACCGTATATAATAATGTTAACTTGTAATGCACCGATTATTCAAATTCTCGAACAACTGGCTTACCACGCCTCTTTGTAATCTCAATCTTAATAAAGACTTCCTAGGTACACAGCTAACTTATTTTATTTTAATAAACTATCGTCCATCTCGTGTAGCTTTAATTAAAGATAGCATTTAATTAAAAGCTCCACAGATGAACGTCAGATGGAAATCGTGTCGACTTCACAGGAATTTGTTTTATGAAAGCGCTCATGTATTTTAAAACTATATTTTGTTCTGTGATGTTTCAAGCGATTACATTTCTATTTCTTTCAATCTGTTTTCTGAAATAGGTGTCGTAAATCACAATAATAGGTAACATTTAATATGTAATCTTCTGGCTCTTACTTAGCTGTTCTCATCAAGTTGTGATTAAATAACATACAATTTCCAGATCTACCACTTTATTGCATACCAACTACTGTTCTTAAAAACAATAACCACCACCTCTGTATATGCGAATCTCGTTAAGATTCAATAATTACAAAGCAATTCATATATAATGTAATGGAACATTAATACTGTAATAAACTTGTGCATAAGTGGCAATGATGTATAGAACCCGGGGCCCTACTCTGCTATTTTCATAAATTTGTCACTACAACACGATTCCATTGTCTTTGTCCTTAAAAGTTCGTAATCTGATAAATTCATAATGATCGATAAATTATCTCAATCGTCTCGTAATGGAATGGTGATAGAATGACATTTCCGTATTGCCGTTCTTATAAAACCCGTTCATCATCATCATCATCATTTCAGCCGAAAGACGTCCACTGCTGGACATAGGCCTCCCTCAAGTTTCTCCACGACGACCGGTTCTGCGCCTCCCGCATCCAGCGGTTTCCCGCGACCTTCACCAGGTCGTCGGTCCACCTTGTCGGGGGTCTACCCACGCTACGTCTTCCGGTGCGTGGTCGCCACTCGAGAACCCGTCGGCCCCATCGGGCATCGGTCCTACAGACAATGTGTCCAGCCTACTGCCACTTTAGTGTTGCAATTCTTCGGGCTATGTCGGTTACTCTCGTTCTTCTGCGGATCTCCTCATTCCTGATTCGATCGCGCAGTGAAACCCCAAGCATAGCCCTCTCCATTGCCCTTTGAGTGACTTTGAGCCTTCTCATAAGGCCCATTGTTAGCGACCACGTCTCAATTCCATAAGTCATCACTGGCAACACAAACTGGTCGAAGACTTTTGTCTTGAGACACTGCGGTATTTCGGACGAGAAGATTCCCGAAAACCCGTTAATAGAAATGATTTTCTAAAAACCAATACTCAATTTGAACATTTATTAATGTGGTGTGCATTGTCGGTGATTGACCATTGGAAAATCATAATGACACCATTTTGTTAATAGATTAGGATCTTGTCAAAATCGATGAGATCACTGATCGATTATTCTAACCCTATTGTAATAGCAGGCTAGGGCCCCCGGTTATCACTGCGTCATGGATAGTGATGGAGTAGACAACCCTAGAATGCAGCTAGAGACATTCGCACGCGTAGTCGTCGGCACAGCGTTTTGGACCGCGTGCGCCGCTCGCTATGCGCCCGTCATTACATCGGCAGCCCCGCCGATTAATCATTGCTCCTCTACCGGATAATTCGGCGGTTGATTTAGTGAAAAACAACATGTTATTACGGGATAAATCTCTATCTAGAAAAGCTAAGAAGGCCTAAGCGTTCGACTGATTTATTGCGCCTGCGGCCATCTCCGCGTTGGGTTTGATTTGTGATTCCCAGACAACTTTGTTGTTTTCATCTTTAGTTGAATTTTAATTAATGGTTCAGAAATTATACGCTTTAGTGTGTAATTATACTTTATTGTATCACTGATTATTGCTTTTTCGATTGTAGGTTTGAAATATATCCTCGCGGTTGGGTGAAAAAACCGAAATTATATCATAGCGATTACAATGATATCGATAGACGGAGATATATCTAGATGATTTATTGCTTACCACTGTCAATACTGGTATTTGGTATGTTCAAAAATAGAACAAGTTCGTTGCCTTTGAGGTAATATTTTGTACGTGGAACATTACTGCAAAATATTATTAATATAAATATTTTTATTATAAAATTTCATAGGTATTCAAAAACTATACAATTTATCACTGTCTACATCAAACAAACAATAATTATCTGATGCACTATCATAGTAGTTATTCTACGGCACCCAAATTTCGTAGAGCTATGAATATGTGCTACGAATTTTCGTAGCACCCGACAATTAAACATCCATATATACATCATAATATAAAATTACACTGAGCTAAACATAATCTCTATTGAGTATGTTCAATAAATGAATTAGCATTATTTAATTGAGTTAGTATCTACCTTATAATAGACAAAAAATTGGTTGCCTACGAATGTGTACAATATGATGCGGTAGACACAGTATGCAAATGTGTGCATCATTTCTGTAGCATTTTTCAGTTGATTTTTTCTGTAGGTATGTATGAATGAACGGTACCTATAGATGGAACCCCAAATAATCCTAATTTCTTGCTTGAGTTGTTTGGAAATAGTTATACTTAGTACGAAAATTCGTATGCAACCCAAAATAATCATTTTCCATAGTAGGTACTTTAGTTGAAATTTTTTCAAACCTCTCCCATCTCCGTTCCACCATCGAACGACCCGTCGTACGGCGAGTTTCCACCCTTATGTTGTTAACACCACTACGATCCGGACGAAGCGTTTCGCCTCCTCCTTTATACCGCGTACATCGAGGGACTGGAACAATTTGCCAGCGGCGGTGTTTCCGCCGGACTACAATTTGAGTGTCTTCAAGGCTCTTAATAAACTTTACCATCAACGATTGCGTCACTGCTTACCATCAGACGGGATTGCGGTCAAGCGCTAGTTTATAATTTAATAAATATATATATATATATATATATATATATATATATATCAGCTCAGCGGTAACTAATGAGACACAATTATTTTTTCTATTCTTTTCTTACTTAAAAAGCTTGCTTAACAGACGAGGGAGACGTTTTGGGTTTAGTTGTACTGTGCCCAACAAAACTCAATTCCGCCATATTCGGTATACGTGTGTGTACATACGGTGCATACGGCCGAGGCCCGGCGACTTACCCTTTGGTATCGGCGCTCGTAATGCTCGGCGAAGATAATATCTTGATTTATTGCGGCTATCGACCCCGTCCCCTTCCCCTTCCCACCTCCCGCTACACACCTTAACCCTCCTCTAAATTCACCTGATTTGCCTTCTTTAAAACTCCATACGATAGTGATGGCTAATTGGAATGCGTTTGAGATAAGGAAATGCTGTACACTCAATATACGCTCAGTAATTAATAAATCTATCGGCGGATCATCTCGCCGTTTAGAGGCGTATTCCGTTGCGGGAAATTAATGAAGTCTTCCGCGGAGTGTTTCGCGGTTTAATAGCGGTCATTAATTTTATCTCAACAACGGACATCGCCCATGTGCTGGCTATAAGCGTCTCTCCTATTCGCAATGTGCGCTGTTTAATAATATCGTACCTATTATAATTCCGTTTTGTTATTAGATTTTATCGATCTAATCTCTAAAATCAAATTAAACTAAAACAAAATGTTTAGAAAATTTTCGTTTAACTGTATTTACTCGAATAGATATATCATATAGAATCTCTTCATCTTTTCATAAATTTCTTAGCTTTTCAATTATAAATCTCGCATAAAATTTCGTATCGTTATCTTTATGACTGAGATAATTTAATACATATTTATAAGCACGCCTAAAATAGAGAAAGTAGTTTTCTAAAAGAGTACGGCCATGAAATATGAATTCTCGATTAAGTTTTCAATTAACAACCGCTATTATTTCTTTATACATTGTGGTTATCTCTTTTTATAATTGGAAAAATTCATCTCGAGCGTCGTGTGCGCATCTGAGCAACTCTCACATGGAACGCATTCACGAACTGCGCACTTATATGGTAATCGGTGCTTTGTCAGTGTCTTAGCGCATGATCGTGTTTCATCTCTACCGCTTAGTATGGATACTCTGTAACTTAGCTATACATACTTATGCTCCATCCTTAATATCGACTTCAAAGAAAGTATTTCATCTGCCAAACAATATGACGAAGGCACAAGCAGTGAACGGATTTAAGAGGCTCTTACGAGCAATGCTAAATCTTTAAGCGCAGCGTAAGGATTCAATAAAATATTCTCCAGTCATAAAGTGAAGCGCGGCGCAACGAGCGGCATTCATCACAAAAAACGCCAAGTAGAAGCTTCGACAAGCTCACAAAAGCTCGTAAAAGCTCTCGACTATTATGTAGTTATTGTTACAGGGTGGAAACACCATTATTACACGGGTTGGCCGGTTTATTTTGTTGTTTGGCACGTCGCGGCGTGGCGCTGGAGTTGGCTCGCACCGGGCTCAGCTCGTGTCACGATACATGAGCTTCATATATGGAATAAACTGTTTTACTTTAATTCTTCTTTTCTAACAAATTAATAATTATTAAAAAATAATTGGTTAGAAAAAATATGTGAAATTAATATAAATAATAGGTAGATACTGAATCTCAAACTTCACCCTTTTGAGTACAAAAGCGACCTGCACGTGTACCAATAGTACCTAATCAAATCAATTAATTCAATACCAGTCATACAGTAATATTAAAGGTACATACTAAAGTAAAATAAGTACTTACCTAAAAGTACCTATCGAAACGTAATACAATTTGTTATCTCAATAAAATCGAGTGCTGCATTCAACAAATTTCAACATTTCAAAACACAATATCCCCTTTAGACTTAATCCTATTATGTTCGTAAACAGTGTCAAGAGCTGACATAAATCGTCAAGTGAACAACTCACACCGCGATAGACATTGTCCGAGATTCTGTTCCCAGTGGATCAGCGGAAACATTTTGAATTCCTTTATTCCGGGATTACGCGAAATTTTGCATAGGAAACTGTCGTCCGATGTCCCGGTATTGAAAGGTGAATGAATCTGAGTGAATGGAGATAATCCTGGCCCGTCAACAATACGGTGCACTCAAAAGACCAAATCACACGTGTTGTCAATGAAATATTCAACCTTCTACATATCTGTGTGTATTAGATTATCTTTGGTTAAGCTTTGTTGATATTCAGCGTAAAATATTGCAGCTTTTAACAATGGAATTTTACAAGCGCAGTAGGTAGATTCAGTTCTTCGCGCATAAAAAATATGTCACTCGGATCGTAATCATATCAACACGACTTGTATGTAATATTTTTATTTTAAGGACTAAGTGTATATATTTTTACTGACTTACAAAAGATTAATAAAAAAGAAAAATAAAACAATTTTTTGCTACACAAAATTCAAATCAAACCCCCATTAAAACATATGCAGTGTTCTTATACATTTGATACTACTAGTTAATCCAACCGTTATCCGTGGCCGATGTTCAGCGGAAGTTGGTGTAAGATTGCAACCGGATACATAGCACCCCTTCTATAGGGAACTGTCGTGCACTCGGGTTGCACAATACCGTGCATTCGGGCCAATACGACGGCTGTGCGTGCAAACCGTTCTGTAGGCTAGTTGACTCAAGTCACAGACCAATATATTATTTACACATTTTATACCGTATGTAGTATTTCGTTTTTCTTAAAGCGAAAGTTTAGTTTTCACAACTTGCTTGATAACGCTAACTGATATGAAGTAATTTTATTGAAACTAATTAAGTAAACACAAGGAAATTATTTTAATGATTGTTTTTTTTTTATGTAGTTGAGTAGTGGTGACCCAGTAGTAATGGCCACGACTGTAGACACAGTATCGCGCCGGCATTTAACAGCAGTGTTTAGCTGGCAAAACGGTGAAAGAAAACGTTATAAGGAAAGCGGCATCTAGTACTGAAAAAATCGAAAACATTGGGCACCACAGGCACTCCATGTTTCCTGGGTAAAAAAATAATGATTCTATTTAGTCCATCATTAAGATTATAGAAAAATATTGGATACGTATATTTTGTTTTATCATATCAATAAAAATTGACAAATATAAATGGCATCAAAGATCAGGACTGGTGGCTGATGACGTCACTGGCCAGTAAAAAGTGTAGCGCGCAGTGACGTCACACGAGTTTTCAACGCACTGTGTCGTCTTCATTTTTTGTTTATATGAAAAAAGAAAAATACTTGGCTAGTATTTTTTGTAAATCTGACTGACGGACTAATTAGTTTTTTTAGTCAACTACCCTATTGCAGGTCAATCCCTCTCGAACGTGTTTCAGCAAACATTTTGGGCTGATTATGAAGAAAATATATGAGGTTTTCATCTTGAGCTTTCTTCCATAGTAAATAATCAAATTAGATTTCTTCGAAGTTTCCATTTAGAGTGTCGATCTCTTTAAATGATCTTTTTAGACAGATTTACATAAATAGGTAACACAGATGACATGATGGCTGACCCCAGCTTCTGTTGCCAACATTGTAGTCACAATATAATACATTTTATTTTGGTACATTTTAAACAGAGTCCAGAATAATGAGAAATATAATAATGAAAAGTGTGATCGCAATCCGATACGTTCGGGTCCCAGGGCGGCGCTGGGCGGATCGAGGACGGCCTGACATGCGCACGCGACGAAATGCGTTACATAATGAGAATGTGCCAATACACAAAAGGTATGAATGAGTACATTCGGCATGTTCCTTTTTATTTGCAGTATTAGAAAGTTTGAATAGTAATATAGTGACATAGTTCATTAATACAATCGATATATTTATCATTCTATTTATTTTCAGATTGATAATTCCGATACTTAGCATAAGGATAAAAAGAAAGAAAGAATATTTATTGTACAGAAAGATCATAAAACTAGACTAAACACAGTCAAACATCAACAATAATAATTATTATTTAATAAAAAGTAACAAAAATAATGATAATTTAGACAGTCGTAGCATCATCATCATCATCATCATTTCAGCCGAAAGACGTCCACTGCTGGACATAGGCCTCCCCCAAGGTTCTCCACGGTCCGATCCTGCGCCTCCCGCATCCAGCGGTTTCCCGCGACCTTCACCAGGTCGTCGATCCACCTTGTCGTGGGCCTACCCACGCTACGTCTTCCAGTGCGTGGTCGCCACTCGAGAACCCCTCGGTCCCATCGGGACATCGATCCTATGGGCAATGTGTCCAGCCCACAGTCATAGCATAGCATAATCATAATATAACGTTCCCACTGTTGGGACACGGGCATCTTCTCTGTCAGAAGGTTGGTAAATATTACTGTTCTACGAATATTTGATTCTAGGTCTTGTGGATACGTTACATACACGATCAAAAATAAAAAGATGATGATGTCCTTAGAAAACCACCTACATAAATAACAAGACCGTTGTAAGACAAAACAACAAAAATAATCTAGCCAAACAAACAACTTCCAATCATACTCCCTTATAATCAACATAGCACTTTCTTCACATTCGCACATAACCGTCAACAATAGACTCGCCCTGCGCCCGCGCTCCTTCGCGTTCGCGCCTGCGCCCAGCGTGCGCTCCTAGATTACAATAATTACGCGCACACGCCTCACCTACTCTGCTCTAATAACTATCATTTGCGCGTGTTATTCTATATTCTATACAAAATGTTCGCCCTATCGCTCGGTGACATCGCCGGACTTCATTGTGAAAATCACGACAGCTGGATTGTTTAAAAATATATACGTTTTTGTGTGATGTTAATGCATATGTTTATTCGGTTACATAAATATGTGCAAACGGCGAGTCAGCAATGATGCATTTAGTGTTACAAATTTTGTAATCTCGTCTCTGCGTTTAGACAATTCTTGGTTTTTTCTTTGATTTTCAGGGTATGATAATATTACTTACTTGCCGATAGGTAGGTATATCTGTTAGCGTTCCACCCGCCCTTCGAAAATTTAATGTTCTTTATTATTTGTAAATTACATACTATTCAATTACACGTAAATAATAAAACAAGCATATTAACAGACCCCGAGCTCCAATGTGAAGGCCGCGGGTGCAACCGGGACTGAACGCTGAGATGATGATGAATAAATTCAATAATAAAATCAATTGCAGAGCTTAGGAGAAGAACGAAAAATAACTATTAGTTACATTACGGTTTTGAGTGACATTAATATTAGGTCTGATGTATGAAATGTATCAAAGTAATAAATTCTATAAATGATGGCGAGGACCAACCAAAATTAATTGCAGAGCTTAGGAGAAGAACAAAAATAACTATTAGTTACATTACGGTTTTGAGTGACATTAATATTAGGTCTGATGTATTTATTCACTTTCATGCTTACCTATGTCCAAGTGGCGAATTAACGGTTTTGTGTTCTGTGTAGACTAGGTACTTATAGTTTTGCCACTAAGTCAATGAGAAACAATCCTAGTTTATTCCATAAACAAGGCAATCCTCGTTTTGCGTTTATATTTCAGTAGGCCTAGTATGAGTTTTCATTACGAAACTCGTCCGCCGATATCGAGCGCGTTTGACTCAGCGATTGGCCCGCTTCAAGGTCGTAAGAACTCTCAACCAATGAGAGCGCCAAACGCGCTCGATACGATCGAACGAGTTTCGTATTGAAAACTCATACTAGGCCTACAGATAGCATGGCATGATAGTTGGTAACATATGCGTAGTGGCACGCACAACCTGTTGATGATTTCAGTAGCGTTGAAATTTTACTTTGGTTTAAAACTTAAATATTGTTATTCAGTATAATTTTGACGGCGTAGGTATGTATAGCTCGTTTATTTTTTTAAGGTAAACGTGGAAATATTTCAATGCAGTGGCGTTCAGAATCACTTACTAAATCCATTGTTTTCAGTTTATACGGCGATGTCTCTGCCACTCCATAACCATCTCACAAGTGAGTGTAGCCACAGTCGTGGTGGCCTAGTGGTTAAAACACCAGCCTCTCAAGTATGAGTGTGCGGGTTCGATTCCAGGTCAGGCAAGTACTAATGTAACTTTTCTAAGTTATATGTACTTTCTAAGTTTATCTTGGACACCAATGACTGATTACAAGGTGTAGGAAAACATTTTGAGGAAACCTGAACTTTAAGTCTGAAATCACCAACCCGCATTCAGCAAGCGTGTTGATTACGCTCAATCCTTCTCTGTATGAGAGGAGACCAGAGCCCAGCAGTGGGACGATAAAAAGGTTGAAGATGATGAGCGTGGGGTGATCTATTATTCTAACTAATGCTAGTGACAACAACAGACGGTAACAACCTAATCTGAGCTCACATCACCAAGTTCTCACAGTGACATTTTTACAGATTCGATATTTGGTTAGCAACCTTGTAAGTAGTTTACTTTAAAATAACATGTGGCTTTGCCATCATTCCTAAATTTGAAGTCCTAGTGCCTTTTGTCTGCCCTGATTTATCACGTGGATATTGGAACATAGTTTCAGTTTTACTAAAGTTGTTCATGCCAGTAATATTGCCTCTAAAAATATTGTCAGAAAGGGAGTCTGACAACATTTTAAATAGGTATAGATCATCCATCAAGCATTTATCAGTCATCACAGTCATCATTGTTTTATTATTATTTTATGTTTGATATAATGTCTAGATAGTTAATGATGATTGATAGTCATGTTGCTATGCAGCAGTTTTATCAATCTCTGTTTAATTATTGACTTTAGACATGTGACATGTGACATGTCTCATGTAATGTCTCTAGCTTTTGCCCCTGGTATTGGTGATATTTTCCTAATAAATATACACTGGAATGTATTTAGTAAGGAGACTACCGGAATTTTTACCGTGGTTTCTAAGTAAATCTATTGGTTTACGCGCCGCATGGTTGCATTTTTATAGCATATACAACAAGCTTAATCATATTTCAGCCGATTTACACAAAACAAAAAGAATTATACACTTAAACCTTCTTATTGAAGCCCTGCGTCCATTTGTGAAATTGTGTATTTATGATATGAAATTAAATTTGTTTATTCTGTAAATAAGATCGGATTCACTTTTCCATGTCATATTATATTTTAGTTTAATAAGCTCGACGTATCCGACCACTGGATAAGGAAAAGGAAGATGAAGGAAAACATCTTGAGGAAACCTGAATTAGTCAGTCTGAAATTCCAACTCGCATTGAGCAAGTGTGGTGATTACGCTCAATTTTTCTCTGTATGAGAGTAGGCTTGTACCCAGCAGTGGGACGAATAAAAAGTTGATGATGATGATCCTACTATTTTGAGAAGAAAAGTCGAAAACAACTCAGAGGTCACAATCTTTTTTGAAGTCAAGACAATTTCATTGAGAAAAGGATAGAAGATAAAATGTTAGTTTAGACCTGTGAATAGTTCGCTCCTGACGTAAATTGACGTATTTTTGGTCGCCATGTTTATAATCGCGTCTAAACTGTCTATGGAGTATCTTAATTTGACAGGATTGAATATGTTATCTTCTATTCTTTTCTTAATGAAATACAAAGAAAAAGATGCACTTTAAATTAGTTTAGTTTGTAAACAAGAGAATCAGCCCCATTGTGTTGGTCAGATAGTGATGTACCCAACTGTCTTTTGTGCTGCCTTCTCATTCTATCTCATAAACTATTCGTTACAAATCAGTTTCAAGGAATCTAAATCAAAGCATTCATTTCAATTCGAATTGTGACGTTTTTTATTTTTATTTTTTAATTTTAGTTCTAATAAACTTATAATTAGGTTCACAATTTATTTTAGCCGCACAACGAAAACCTCTCAGAGTTTATCTGCATGTCGGCGAGCGGCACATAACAATACTATAAATAATTATTATTGTATACAATGCAATGCTAACAATTCATAGGTACAGTCCTGTACCTGGGTACAGTCGCCCGCACATAAAGCCACCAAAACCCGTCACATTTCCTCAATAGATTCTCAACTTTATCGCCAAAGCATTACGGTTCAAGTTTGATTGGGAAAGCTTGACAGATCCAGGCAGCCCGACCCGCTGGCGTCCGCACCCACATACATACATTATTTAAAATTTTGTGTAAAGAAACGCTTAGATTTGCCAATTGCCAAAGGGTTGATCAGTCAGTAGGATGATATTAATCGCCCATTACAAAGCGTAGGTACAGACGACAGCATATCAGGCTACTACAATCTGTCAGATTTCCTCATTAGATTTTCAACTTTATCCCTGAAACATTAAGGCTCAAGGTTGATTGGGAATATTTGACTGGTTCATGTAGCTTGACCTGCCGTCGTCCGACCTATAGAGAAGAGCGGGCAAAAAACTTCACGGACATTTTTAAATAGTCTGACGTCACATCGTATCAGCCAGATCTGATAGAACGACCAGACCGGCTAAGTTATCATAATCAGTCTATATTGCTCCCACTCTTACGTACAGGCCCCCTCACGATGTAAAGGAGTGGGCCGTCTACCACGCTGTCCGTGCGAGTTGGTTGATGCCACATGTCTTCGAAGTTTTGACTCTAAGACATACCGGTTTCCTCACGATGTTTTTCTTCGCCTTTTTCAGAGCAGTGGTGATGAAATAATTTACACAAAGTAAAGCGGATGGGGTTTGAACCTACGACCTACAACTTGTAAGCATCACTTCACATGTACTACAACCACACCACGTCGCAGCGACAAAATGTGGTCAAGCTGTGGTTACGTGTGAATAGTGTCTGTCGCTGTGGTAACCACGTGGTCATGTGCAGGGCGCGCGCTGTTGATGACGTCATGTCGTGGCGATGTGGCCGCGGTGCCGCCGCCGGTGGTGGCGTTGCCGTCGCGATGTGGTTGCGATGTGGTCGTATTACACAGGTGGCCGATAACAACAGCAAAATGTTGTACGTGTAAATTGTAATATTCATTTTCAATACAAAATATACGCCCGACCACGTGACGTCGTTGTGGTGTGGTTGTGGCTGTGGTGTGGTTGTAGTATGTGTGAATTGACCCTTAGTCATGACGGATACCACTAGGTTACCACTACCCTTAGTCCGGCTTACCGGCTAAGTTAATGGTGGTGTATAATATTATCGTGACTAAAGTAAGACATGTTTTCTTGAAACCATGCGTTATCTAGTGTGTGGCTCATGTATCGTAGCTACAGTCATTGGTTTGCCCAATATAGTGACTTATTGATAACTAATGTTTTGCTTTAGATTTGAAGTAAGTAAGTAGATAATATAGATTTTGACAGCCTCTAAAGAGCAAAGGCTAGCAAACGTTTTCATAATCTTTAAAAAGAATGAATGTTTAATAGAATCTAGCTCTAGAAAACATCTCAATCAATCAATTCGGCGTATTCCAGTCGGCTGCAGGACAGGCCCCTAGGATGTGACATAACACCATATTCTCCGTCTTCTGGATCCAGTACGTCCCAGCCACCTTTGTTTAGATCATCCGTCAATCCAGACATCAGTCAAACCGACTGATGGAAATACCTACGTACTTACGTAGTCTGAATCTGAGAAACTATTACAAACGAATTATATTTAAAAAAAAAATACTCACCTTTCTATTTATATTAAAAACACTCAAATTCCTTTTAACACAATAACTATCCATAAAATCAAATCAAATCTCGTAGAACATCTGTTAGGGTATCACGTGACCATTTCGCATGATACCAACATTGTAAGGAAAGCGTATCCTGTCATAGGAGCCATATCCGCCCCCGTCGCTGTGGGACAGTAAAAAATTGGAGCAATTTTTATAATACTCGCATGGGTTACTATCCCGGTGTTTTTTTATTATGAACCGGAAACATTTATTACTTTTGGATGGTGTAAAAATTTTCTTATTATAGATATCTACTCATTGAGATACATTCTGATTCGGAGACTATTAAATATACTATTAAGCAGGTGAGTATAGCTATGATTTTATAATACTTTCTTCCCATGTTGATGCAGATTAATTGTTCAATTTTAAACCACCGAAAGGAAGGCGAACGTTTAATTAAATTTCAAAAGTTCTTCCGTTGTACAATTACCTACCTACTATCTAAGTTACCTAATGATTTCCTCTTGTCTCTGGGAAACTCTTTGCTCGTTGACAGGTAGGTACTAAGAACCCAGTGTAAATCTACAGGTCTCCCAAAGTGATAATGCGCATAGAAATCTTCGGCACTATTCGGCAACGGTCGTATTCCCCGAGCGATCGGAAGAAGATATGTATATAGCGTGGTTAAGTGCATAAAAAGCAATACGCTCTACGCAATACGCTCGGGGAATACGACCGTTGCCGAACAGTGACGAAGATTTCTATGCGCATTATCACTTTGGAAGACCTGTAAATAATGTTGTTTACTTCTCAAAGGTTTCAGTGTCAGTGTTTACAGTAAAAAGTGCACGATAACCTAATAAACTGAAGGAAACCGGCATGTCCCAAAACTAGAAATGCGTGGACATGTGACAGCTACCAACCTACCCGCAGTGGGCCAATGTGAGGTTATAGAACAATCCAGTTCAGGAAAGGAATTCTGTCTCTCAACCATGGAAACATTACGCATTTACGTTTGGCTGATTATGTTGACTTAATTAACTAACCGTGGTCAAAGGGATTTGGGCACTTCCAAAGGGTTGTTTTCGTGTATGAGGCAGTCAACTAGTAGGAATAGGTACATATTTAACATCATTTATTCTGATCAGTTGAAAAACAAACTATAATTGCTTCATGTATGTTTATTATAATAATAATTCTAAATCTCCTTTATTAGATACCTTACTGAATGGTATATGCAGCTTACACAATACCTACTCATATTTTTATTTATTTATTTATTTATTCTTTATTGTACACCAAACAAACATCGAACAAAATACATGGAACATAAAACATACAATGGGCGGCCTTATCGCTAATGCGATTTCTTCCAGGCAACCAAAGAATGGACAGATTCTCCTGAACCACAAATGGGACTGTCGTTGGTGCAAATATCATTGTTACAATTTACTAAATTAGATACACAAATACATACATAAATACATACATACTTTAATAGTATAAATAGCCATAAAGTGTTTATTTAACAAGATTATAACGACAAGTAGTGTTCCCTCACCAGTCTCTTGAATTGCTGTAACGATTTTGCGCGTTTAATTTCAATTGGCAATGCATTCCACAAACGAGGGGCCTGAACAGCTCCTCTCCTCCTCCAACTCCTTGATAAATCTTTCATTTATCAAGGAACGTTGTGGAATGCATAGGCATTTTGAGCTTTAAGTTATCTGATGACCTTAACGATTTAGTATGTGATTTGCACAGAAATTGAAAGCGATTCTTGAGATAAACAGGGGTGAAAGGAGAAAAAGCACATTATGTATATTTTATTAGATATAAATTATTGTAATGTGAAAATATATTTAAAACTTGAATAGTGGGGTCTCTACAGCTACACTATACTAAAACAATCAGAGATTTAATTCCCCGACGCACTAAAGTGCGTAGTACATTAGTTTTGCGTGTGCGACGTAAGCCCGCCCTCAAGCCGCCCTGCGCCCGTCGCCGCCCCGGCCGTAAACAAACCGCGAAGACCGGTCAGAGCGAGAGGCAGATATCGAGCGAGCGAGGCAGCAACAACACCGACACAGCACCAAGAACCCTACAATTAACATTTAGTAGGCGAGATTCGTTCGCCGCATCGATTCGTTACGAGATAATTGTTCCCCGAAATTTTCTTTGACATGGAAAAATTGTCACGCGTGTGCTAGTGACTTTGTGCTCGTGTTGTACTAGAGTCGGATGGCAATATGAACTGTGCGTACTATCAGCAGCACGGGGCGCCGCATCCGGCACCCCATAATGTCAATAATAACTACTTCAACGAGGTGAATATTATTTTGAATATTTGGTGAAAATTCTGAGTGTTTATTTGTGTTATGAAGATTTTTTTTTTCATTTTATTTTTTTATAAAAATAAATTAGAAATATATAAAATCGCAAACGAATAACGAAGAACTTAAAAGAATTCTTTAATTTAAATTTGTAAGTGCGTTTTTTTTAATTGACGCTTTCCGAACAAAAGTGCATTATCTTTAGTTATTTAAATGAAAATAAAAATTCAGATTCACTTAAAAATGCACTAAGAATTGCAAGCATTAGAAAACCTGGTCCTCGAGGTAGATAAAAGTATTATACATTTAATTACTGTGTGCATTTTCCATGCTTCATACCTTAATTACTAATACTAATTAAAATATAAATAAAAGCCAATATATTTTCAAATAATGAGTTTTATTCAATTAAACTTATAGGAACAAGTCGTAACTAAGTAAAACTATACCTATAATTAATTTCACTTCACAATACTACTCGTAATAACATTAATCACCGCCATTTTCTAACAAAAAGAAGTTGCAAGCACATAACAATTAGGTAATTTATCACAATACGATATTAATTAGCTATTCCATTGATTGTGAGAAGACTAATTTTCGTCGCCGTTCAAAAGTACGCAAAAACTTCATGGTTGAATTTTTGACAAACAAAAGACGTTCACCGAATATACCGACAAAGGCATAGTACACACAAAGGTAGAATGGGAATAAAAATATTTAATTGGTGTGATTACGTTGTGATTACGGCACAAACACCTCCCGGGGCATGCCGTCGCCTCGACAATGAAACTCGAGACGCCTTTCTTTCATTGTTGTTTCTTAGACATAATGCTATTTGTTATCCAATTGATTTTAGGCAAATATGTGAACAATAACAGCCAATTTTTGGACGTGGAGTGTAATAATACGCTGCTAATATTGAGGGGAAACGGTGTTGGTATTCAAACTCTGTGTTACTTTCACTTCTGAAATAGCTTATAACTTATACTTATAAGTAGATACAAATCGCCATTTGCACCAAGAAGTAAGATTTAGAACTTGTAAATAAGTCTTATTTTTTACTATCTAGCTTAATTAGTAGGTATTACTTACATAAAATTATGATTTGAATAAGTAGATACCTAAATATAATAATTCTTTTTAACGCATTTAAACATACTTTTTTACATATTATTTGCTAAACAAGCAAACCGCTGGATACTCCTAAGATATCAGATTTATATCTAAGACTCTAATAGTAAGTAGTTCGGTATACATTAGTCATTGGTCGAATATATAATTATCATAATGTGGACTTAAAATGTTAAAATATATTTTGGAGTTACAAAAGCCAGTCATCGTAATTAAGCGAACGATCCACTCGCACCTACTGTTAGGAGCGGAGACCAAACAATGCGAAGGCCAATCACCTGCTATTATATTTAAATTTCATTCAATAAAGAAACTGTTTTAGTTATTAAAAAATGTTTGATTAATAAAGACAAAAATAAAGGCAATTATTTATAACACCGCCTACATAGGACACCTTGTCCTCAGACAGAATTCTTGGAACCAATCATGCGTCCTGCTCCCTGTAATCTCTAATGACACATTGTCCTCATGCTCAGTTTTAAATCCCTCTCAGGAAGAAGCCTTTTCTCAAGAAGAAGGCTTGTGTCAAATTCCCACTCGAGAAGATTAGAGACTGATTTTGCAGTTGCAATTGCAAAATTTAACACTTCATAGGGATGCACTAAACCGCTCACTAAATAAAGTTGATCTTCTGAATTCACTCGTCATTGACTGGACAGTGGCTTTGTAATTAAACTAGGGATTTCGCAGGAAAGCGGCCGATGCTAACATAGTGCGGTTGAACTAACTCGGCACATGAGAAACTTGCTTTGCTAAAACGATTCTCTCGTGAAGACGAAAATGTGACGGGAATTACGTACTTCACTACAATTAAAGAAGGACGCTAAAACTTAACTTATTATATCTAACGTGCTATTTTTTTCAGGAGGATTTTTCATATACAAAAGATCCAGCGTTCAAAGGCCTATGAAATATAAACCACATAGTTATGACGCCCGTAGACTTAATACAGCAAAAACATCAAGTTTGCAAAACTTAAACATTGATAAAAAATTGGGTATTCTAATTTCCTTGGCTTGACTATCTATGGCTAGGTAGCGGGGGAGGGTCGGGGGACGGGGTGCACACTGTTGGGTCCCGCAATTACGGGCCCCATAATTACAGGGCTGGCGGCCGCGCGGGCGCCGAAACCAGCCCGCTCAGAACCATTCTCCTGGCGTAATTAAAAAAGCTCCAAATTAAATTCGCTCGTGTGTACGGCCCCGACTTATGATATTAACTTTTTAGGGACTTTCTAATTAGTTTTTTGTTTTCCTACTTTGACTGATGAGGAAATAGGAAATCAACAAAGTTTTGTACAAGGGCTGGGTTTTTATAGTAATAAATTTCGGGTCGATTTAATGAAATGCGAATTAGATGTTTAGTTTAACTCAATTTACATAAACTTCTCGGTGGTCTTTAAAAGGATCAATATTAATTTCCTTTTACCCTGAAAGCTGGGGCGGATAAAAGATGTCTGTAACGGTATTAAGATCGTTGTCATATACATAAGATATAGTAAATAATCCAGTATCTTCTTCTTCTTCTTCCTATAGAGGTTCATTGCTATATAAATGCCTCCACCAAGGCTTTCCCCGATGACCGGTCTTGTGCTGCCCGCATCCATCGGCTTCCCGCGACCTTCACCAGGTCATCGGTCCACCTTGTTGGGGGCCTCCCTACGCTTCGTCTTCCGGTACGTGGCCGCCACTCCAGAACCATACTGCCTCATCGGCCATCGGTTCTACGAGCAATGTACCCTGTCCACTGCCACTTAATTTTAGCGACTCGAAGAGCTATGTCGGTGACTTTGGTTCTTCTGTGGATCTTCTCATTTCTGATTCAATCGCGCAGAGGAACTCCGAGCATAGCTCTTTCCATCGCCCGTTGTGTGACTCTTCATATGAGACCCATTGTGAGCGACTTTATTTCAGTTCCGTAACTCATCACTAGCAACACACACTGGTCAAAGACTTTAGTCTTGAGACACTGTGGTATCTTGGACGACGAGAAGATATAGCGTAGCTTCCCGAACGCTGGCCAGCCGAGCTCCGACACCTCTTTCTCGAACTTGGACCTACCTAGTTGGACTGTTTGTCCCAGGTATATATACTCGTCAACAACTTCGAGTGCCGAGCGACTTGAGAGTTCAACATGAGCTAGTATCTATTTAAACAAAATTTTAGAAACAAATTAGGTATAAATCCTATATGTATATTTATTTATTTATTTTAGTATCTCCAACAAAAGATTACATATAGTTACCACATCATGCACTATATTTCCACGTTCAATATGAAAACTAACTCTCTTTTCTCTTTATTCCAGGTTAGTATCGACCCCGTGACCGCAGATCATAAGGATATGAAGATATTAGTAAGTACTGCATTTGTTATTATGTTTGTTTATATATTTGTGACTTTAGCACTAACACCTCATGGGTTCTTTCATTGTCTTTCGCGTTCTTGAAGGCTCTACACATCTTTTCTACATATCAACTGAGTATAACTTTATGATTTTTAAAGATAGACTTGGACGATCATAATAGAAATTTAGCCCAGATCTAAGGACTGTGTAGAGTCTGTCACTGAATAAGCAATTGAAACCAGTTGGTCTAATGTTACGCTTATGTTGAAACAAAACATGTGACAAATTAACTGCTTGACAGCTTTTGTACATAATGCCCTCTGTTGATGATGCATCGATACATCGATGCTTCAAAGAATTCTATTCTGAACGTCATCTAATTGTGATCGAAATCATCCTGTATTCGTAAAAAGTGCACTGCAAGAAGGCATTGTGTGCAAGAGTGCTAATACTCGTTTCCAAATATAGTTATGTAGTCTGAACTACAGAAGACAAATCTATAACATCAATAAACCCATAAAGCCGCTTATACATAGTACGTAGGATGATAAATTGCGCTTAGATAGCGGATAATACTAATTCATTTACCTCTTGCAATTCCTTAATGATTTCTGAGCGGTAATACCGACGACGCCTGTATTACGATTTTCCGCTATCGACTAGTGGAATTATATCAAACGACGAAATCGGTAATTTCGATTTGTCGTCATCGATTCGATGGACACTGTGAAATGGGTATTGTGAGCGATGAGGGCCGCGAGTAATGCATTCGACACGGGCGGTGGACGCGCGCGCAAGACACGTGATCCACGACAATGTTCAGTCCAAGTATTATGGTGCCTTATGCGGAATGGAGTTTTACACTGTACCTTTTTGGAGTGTGAAATTGTATGCTCAAGTACGCTTAGTGAGGGTCTGATATGGAACTTTTAAGCACTAGATTTCCTGTAATTTTTTTTTTTTTCAAAAAAGCCTCTTTTTATTTGTATAGTTAAGTGACCACATACTTAGCTAAGCAAGAGCTTTTCCTCTAATACCGTCTTTCTTTTGGTTATATCATTAAAGTTGCCTTCATAAAAAAAAAGAGATCAGGCTACAGTAAGACTGGTTGCTGAATTCATTTTGTTGTGTAACCTGAATGCTCATTTGAAGTAGTTAGCTATCAAACCATTGGCTGATACGACAATCGTTACAATGACAGCCGAGTAAACATTCCACATGTCAACCATCTCGTGTGCCACGTCGAGATATTTAATTTGTTTCTCTTTCTCAGCTTTCACGAGATTCCCGTCATGTGGAATGGTAATATCGACAATCATAGCGAGGCGCGCTAATCGATCTATCTTTACTATATCAGGCTTATTTGCAACAATAGTCCTGTCAGTAATGAATGTAATGATACACCGATCGTGTCACGTTATCGATCGATATCGATCGATAACGTGACATGGTCATTTTCAAGAACTGGGTCGTGTACATACTGACTTATAATACGGTACCTCAGAATTCACAAGTTTATATCTCAAAGCAAGTTTTTCAAAGGAACTGTTGTTTTATTAATTAACTGATGACTGTTTGCTGTCTCACAGAACCTGTAATTATGCAATTAATTGATCAGTATAGATTTATCTAGTACTTGTTTCCTTCAATTAAATTTATTAATTTATGAAGTTCGTGACTCATGT
Source organism: Sesamia inferens (assembly GCA_037179545.1). Classification (NCBI taxonomy): domain Eukaryota; kingdom Metazoa; phylum Arthropoda; class Insecta; order Lepidoptera; family Noctuidae; genus Sesamia; species Sesamia inferens. The sequence continues at coordinate 21,244,554 of CM073931.1, forward strand.
TAATTAAGTGGAATATTTATTTTGACATTACTAGTTTTGTCATATTTTCAATATAAGCCGATCGATCCTGTAAAAATCTAATCAATATGTTTAAAAAAAAATATTATTAAAACATACATATTGTAAAACAAAAACTTACGTTGAGTTATTAAGGTACCTAAGTACTTACTTCTTTAAACATTTGGTTCACTTTAATTAGGGATCCAAAAATCAGCCTATAAGGTCTTTTTTTTGTTTTTTGTGGATCGGAAATCATCGAAGGACCTCTTCCGCTCTGGGCGGAGCGGAATGGCGTGTCAGACTTTTACTGACAAAAACCCACCTGTGTTCTATCAATTGCCAGAGCCACGGTTTCTTTTTTAGCCAACCCGCAACCCTAACCCAGACGGCATCGGTCTTCGTGGACCCCGTCACGATGTGGCCTATAAGGTCCTAATGCCAGAAAAGAAGTGAATGTGTTCAGTTTAAGGCAAGCGAATCGTTTAAGTGTAACCGAGGTTCATATCTTCAGCTCTTCTAACAAGGTTTGTGACGCTATTTTGCTTAAACGGCTAAGCGGACTTCGATACTGGCATATGGGCGAAACATGACCTGGATCAGGACATAGAATACTATTTACTCATGAAAGTATGAGACGAAGCTAATCTGCCAAATTCATTTAATATTTTCGACGGTATCGCTCAAACATTAAGGTTCAAGATTTGATATGTATAACTAGACAGTTAGTAGCTTGCTGGCGTCTGTACAAAATAATGCGATAATAATTAACAATGCAACAATAACTTCAAAACCCGTCATCGATCTACGTTCATTTCAGCATCTAACCACGACTGTAATAACTATTACCTATTTGTTTTAATACAATCGCTCATAAGAATGTTCAATTGAAAAGGCTATCGTTGAACAATGAACATTGAAGGCAATCACAGGCGACCCCGCAGGCGGGGCCTAGCGTGTGGCCCTCTGTGCTTACATTTACCAAATGTAGGTATCGCTATAGCGACAGAGTTCAAACATTATCGTTATATGTTATCATTATCGTTATGTGGCGCAGCGGTCAACACGCCTGCCTGCAACGTGGAGGCCCCAGGTTCGATCCCCGGCCAGGTCGTGATGGAAAACGATCTTTTCCTGATTGGCCTGGGTCTTGCATGTTTATCTATTTATATATCTATTATAAAATATAGTATCGTTGAGTTAGTATCCCATAACACAAGTCTCGAGCTTACTTTGGGGCTAGCTCAATCTGTGTGATTTGTCCGTATATATATATTATATTATTTTAAAGTTGTGTATCAAAATAGATGTGTATCAATGTATCTGTAATAGAGCTTTTCGGTGTGTAGGTATATCAAGGATTCATTCAGAAACAGGCTTTTGTTTAGCTATAGGACAATTATACATACAGTATAAGAACACGGGATATTATAGGAATTTCACAAGAACTGTTTATCAGTTTTTTGTTATATGTATAAAAACTTGCCCACACCAGAAATTTCTCCTGTATTATGGGTACAAACATATAAACTCCCAAACACAAACAACTGTCTATCAATGTGATTGGACTTTTTCTAAAAATGACTTCAATACAATTCAATGTATTTATTTGCTTACTAGATGTACATTAGTGGTCTTATTATATATAAGACTTCGACACGTCTTTTGTAGGTACTGGGCTAACGGGTGGTGGTCGAACATAAGCAATGAGGAATTAGATCATAAGAATCTATAGGTAATGGCTCTGCATCACTGCCGACTGGTAATGTACCCACGAGACTAGCTGTATTGCCACGTTATATGTTAATGCTTAGCCTCCTGCCATGGCCAAACCTTGAGTCGAAGAAAATGCAGTTTCCAAATTTAGAATATTTTCCAGTCATCATCTATGACACTCGTTTACAAATCCTGTCAGATATGAGTAGCTTGAGAAACTAATTTCCAGGCAACAGTTGACCAAATGTCAAAATTGGTGAACCCCTTCGATGAATATCAAACAGCAATCCAACCAAAGAGCCGCAGTCTATGAGCATACATAGGTATACCTACATACCTACTTACACTATACACATTCCGTATAAATGTGTCTAGTGTAGGTAGATATGTTGTTTAAGCTCCTAAGCCAGTAGAGTGGTAGAACGCTATATGGGCTCGTACCCTCTATATAATATGTAGGCAGAAGGTCGTTGCCACGTTCAACCAAGGAGCTCCTTCGACTGTTTTCCTCCTTTAATCGATTTGTTTGAATGTTCTTTTATACCAATAAACAAATTTAGCTTTTCTCAGTAGAAAGTTTTTGGTATGAGACTTTAGGTACTTGTAGTTTTATGTAGATAATAGGTAGGTAAGTTTATGTATCCAAGGTATGAAAATCAAACAAATAATTAGCCCGTCTTGTAGATAATAAAAAAAATTAAGAACCGTATTTTTTATTTTGTCGAAATTAACAAAACCTACTGAGATATAGCGTATTAAAGTTACGGAGTGGGGGCTAATTACGTCACGCCGTAGTATATTTTGTACCTCGGCGTGACATGACATCAAGCGACATTTCAAATCAATATTCCAAAGTATTTGAATGAAAGAAAAAATAAAAAATACGTGTTCAATATTTTTTATAAATCTATCTGATGGACATTAAATTATTTTTTAGGATACAACCCAATTCTGCAACATTGTTACTGCAAAGGCATCATCCCACTTTTGAGCAAAGGTCTCTCCAGCACCATTGTTTTTTTTTTTTTTTTTAAACGTGCCCTACATTAGTAATTACTCCTGTATCATGGGTGCATTTGCAAACATTTAAACTCACATACACAAACAGCCAGACCCGGAATAACTATTTTTAGGTATTTATTTTGGCCAATTAGCTACTCGAGGAAAAGCCTAAAATCTAGAAAAAGCCTTCTCTTTAGCTTTAATAATCATTATTGTAGGCGCCCCAGTAAAGCACGTACATCTACCGCGCATTTGTCACGGCTTATCCAACAAACAAGGTCGGTTTATACCACAAGTAAATCAATCTCCGACCACACTCTGGTAAATCTACGGGACTTACCTGGGACTCAGCGTGCTCCGTCGCGAAGTGAAGTCCGGAGAATCGACGCGCGCGCGTCGATTACGACGACATCCGATGTCTTCAATTCACTGACTGTCCCATACCAGTCGACACACCAAGTTCCCTTAATAGGGCACCAAAGCTCACCAACGTAAGAAGTTATTTAGCAGTGTCAATCACGCCCGACAAAGATCGCCAATGAAACCACGTTTCCGACTCAAATTCAACTCAATTTACAGGCGGCATTGTTACGTTTTATAATTCAAGTAAATACTTCAAAACACGGGCAACAATCGCGACAAACTATACAAAACGCGGCCGGTGGCATTTATTTCTCGAAATTCACTCGTCCGAACGTGCCACGCACGCGAGTATTTCGTCAAGAGGTTCAAACAACGGCCCGCCGTACGCGGCGGGGTCTCAACACGTTGACTTAAGAGTTCAAGCAACGACCGCTGCCGGCGCGGTCCCAAAACGTTGTCTGCATAAGAATGGCGGCCGCGCGTCGCCATAGACAATACTAAATTACACTAGCCCGTACCGGTCGTGCATCTGTCAACTCGACTAACTAACAATCGGACTCGACCGATAAAAACGAGCGCGAACAATTATAATATTAAATTAATAGGAAAAAGTTTCGCCTCTTGACTTGCTATATTATCAGACTAATTTTTACCGGTCAAATATTAATTCGGGCTTCACATTAGACAGTAAATATTGTTTACAAGACAAGAACTAAGTTTGTCACAGTTGAATGAGATAATTACAGGCTATCGTACCACTGGCTCGCAACTCACGACAATTACCAAGTGTGGCCATTATTTGAGACAGCCCTTTTGATATTCCTGACTGTAATTCAATACCTACTTATTGAGCTTTTAAATGTTTTTCGAAAACTGGTCCGTGTCTATCTAGTTTATCATTGTTTTGTTTGTGGATAGGTTTATACCCTTTTCCATAACGTAACTGCAAGTTCTTTTTATATTCAATAAAATATATAAATAAATGAAATGAAAGGGTGTATCTGACATCGACGCACAAACGAGTACCATGAATCCAGTACATGATTCTGAACCCCCCAGTGATGGAATTTTGCGTCGGCTTTTTCATGATTTAAAAAAAAAATCTAGTTTTTAATTAATTCGCTAATTACACTAAAAAGCGCATAGAAAACAAAATTCGACAAACTATCTTAGCAGCTGATTAAATAGAGTTCACAACAGGGATCAACGTCATACCTACAAACCTGCACGGCGGCACGCTTTCAACGTTCAAAAGTCGAGCTGACACATTTTTTTAAACACTGTGAGTTCTGTAACCGTTCATTAACGACATAAATGACTATCATAATTTTATTAGTGGCATTTGGTGTAGCCTTTTCGCGAAGTTTGCGTTACGATGTCAGATACACCCTGTATATAATACAATAGCATAAAATGGATGTTTTTTTGCATCGAAGCAATTATTAAGAAATTATAAGTTTCAAAATAAATCCTCAATTCTTTCTCCATGTACAGATGACAGCATATCAAGCTACTGCAATCTCTCAGATTTCTTTATTAGGTTTTCAACTTTATCTCTAAAGCAATAAGCCTCAAGGTTGATTGGAAATATCTGACAGTTTGGAGTAGCTTGACCTGCTGTCGTACCTACGTACGTTTTGCATGTTGTGTTTATATAACCAACTAGCTGCACCACGCGGTTTCACGTGCGTTTTTTTATTATGCCCCGCTCCTATTAGTCGCAGCGTGTTGTTATACAACCTAAACCCTTACTGGATTAATGGGCTATGTAACGCAAAAATAATTTTTCAAATCGGAGCAGTTGTTCCTGAGATTAGCGCGTTCAAACAAACAAACAAACTCTTCAGCTTTAATATTAGTATAGATTATATATTAGTCTAAATTAAAGTCACCGACATAGCTCTGCGAGTCGCTAAACTGAAGTGGCAGTGGGCAGGGCATATTGCTCGTAGAACCGATGGCCGATGGGGCAGTAAGGTTCTGGAGTGGCGGCCACGTACTGGAAGACGCAGCGTAGGGAGTCCCCCAACAAGGTGGACCGATGACCTGGTGAAGGTCGCCGGAAGCCGATGGATGCGGGCAGCACAAGACCGGTCAGCGTGGAAAGCCTTGGGGGAGGCCTTTGTCCAGCATTGGACATCCATAGGCTGAAGAAGAAGTAGAATTAAAGACACAGGCACTTTACTTTGCTTAAATGATTTCATGAGCACTATTTTTAAGACGGTAAAGGAAAACATTGTGAGGAACTTGGCATGTCCTAAAACCAATAATTCGATGATAAATGACTGGTGGTCTGTGTGGTGGATTACGGCCAGTTTCCTCTCATAGAGAGGAGACTGTCCAGTGGAAACATAAAAGGCTGATTATGTAAAGATAGTGATACCCATTCTCTTGCTGACAAACTAAAATTAAGTTCAGTATTTTTTTTTTTTACAAATTATAAACCAGCGCTTGACCGCAATCCCGCCTGATGGTAAGCTGTGATGCGATCGTTGAAGGTAAAGCGCGCTAGTCCACTAAGAGCCTTCACTCTAGCCTTGAAGACACTTAAATTGTAGTGTGATGGAAACACCGTCGCTGGCAAATTGTTCCAGTCCCTCGATGTATGCGGTATAAAAGAGGAAGCAAAACGCTTCGTCCGGATCGCAGTAGTGTCAACAACGTAAGGGTGGAAAGTAAGAAGTGGTGTGTATATTTTTCTTCCTATTTCGCTGTGAATAAAACAAAAGATAAAATAGTTTAGATACCCATTGTGTGTTGTTTAGGCGCCCATTGTGTCACCCTTTGTAAAATCTTAATATATATGTTTCTGTAATCTATGTGGTTTACAGTATTGTTAGTGCAATAAAGTTCAAAATTGGTAATGCACTTTTGACCCTTGATTGTATATTCTATTCTAGTTTGAAATAAAATGAAATGAAATCGTTTATTAAACAAGTAGGATCACTGATCACTTTTACACGTCATGTTTTTTTTATTTTTTTAAACTATTTGAAGCCGGCATTTCCTAACTGACTACCTCTGAGAAAAAATAGCCGAAACAAACTCAGGGATCATCGTCTTTTTTCAAATCCAGACATTAAAAAAGAAAATGTTTACAATAGTTTACGTTATAATTAAGCATATTGCTTAATAACAATGCTTAACAGAGCGAGCAACTCAGTCACAAGCCTTTCTGTCTTCTAAATAATCTGTGATTTTATAATACCCCTTTTTGCAAAGTTTGGCCTTTATATAGTTTTTATATCGTTTAATGGGTAAGTTTCGAATGTCCATGAGAAGCTTGTTGTAAAAGTGTATACATTGACCTATGAACGAGTTGCTTAGTCCCGTCATATTAGAATATTTCATACATAGCTTCCTTTTCCTCAAGTCGTTCTCCTCATTACTGTGGGTCGTGATGTATCTGTGGATTTATCTTCTGTTTTATGACTACGCTATCTGTTACGATCCCTGGCCGCGAGTAGGTATAGCATCATGTAGGCCGGTGTGGTGAGATGAACGGATTTGGTAAGTCCCCTTATTGGACTGCGACTTCTAGAACGTCGTCCATCCATATATAGTTTAGATGTGATTAAAAACATGGAAACCAAAAATATGTTAAACTATTACAAGTAAGTATATCTTGGACATCAATGACTGAATAAAAGGTTAAGGAAAATATCTTGAGGAAACCTGGACTTGTAAGTCTGAAATTGCCAATCCGCATTGAGCAAGCGTGGTGATTACGCTCAAACCTTCTCTGTATGAGAGGAGACCTTTACCCAGCATTGGGACGATAAAAGGGTTGATAATGACGATGATGAAACTATTAATTTTTATTATTATCTATATATATAAAAATCAATGCCACTTTTTTGTAATTTTATAACTCAAGAACGGTAGACCTATCTAAACCAAATCATTAGGCTTTGTGGTGACTAATTAATAGATGGATGGATAGATTTATAATCCACCAAAGCTGTCTAATGGCACCAGGTAGGCAGTGGTAAACTCATTGGCAAATTTAATTGAAGCTACGATCTTAACTGGTAAATCAAAAGGAGAAGTTTGTTTGATACCGCGTATCCCTATAATCCCAACTGATACGTCATTTGAGTTCAAACGATTACAATGTCCTGTGCGTGTATCATTTGCTATGTCCATCAACAAAGTCCAAGGGCAAACATTTCACGTTTGTGATCTGAATTTGGAGGAATAATGTTTTTCACATGGTCAACTTTATGTTGCCTGTTCGATAGTCGGTACCCCCCAGTCGTTTGTTTATACATGCTAGAAATGGGAAAACAAAGCATATTGTTTGTGTAAATGTTTTGGATTACCTAAGTTTTAAAATTGCTAGCAATTAAAAAAAATATTCTTTGTTTCAATAAATAATTTTGATGATCCAATAAATTTGTTTTTATATTTTCACTTTATAGGTACGTAGCGAAGCACGTATCGGGCCTCTAGTATGTTAGAATTTATACAGTATGTTAAGAAAACCCTGTCCGACCCATAAGGATAATAAAGGCTAGGTAAACACATGACCAAATATAATATAAAATTTTACGTAATCGTCATAGTACCAATACAAATGAATTTTGAAATAATCTTTTTTCCCGCGAATTAATTCCAACTTCCCCGAAATTTGGTAATTTTTAAAAAAGTGACAATACCGGTATTATTATGAGCGAATAGCGATGCGACCACGTGCCGCTAGCCCTGCCGCCCGCCGCCCGCGGAAGGGTGCTAACGCACATTTATTAAGTTACCTCTTTTTGCGAAAGAATATTTATTTTTTAAGGGGATTTTTTTTTTAAGTTCAGCCCGGTTTTGTATCCATTAGTAGAATCAGTTATCGAAACCTAACAACACCTTCACGGGTCGGACAGGGTTTTCTTAACATACTGTATAAGTATGTTATTTATCTTCTGTCCTTTTCTTAATGAAATAAAAGAAATAAGATGCAGTGAAGTTAAATTTAGAACAACGGAATTGGGACTAATGTCTAACAATTCCAAAATTTTAACATAGTTTGCTTCTTTCAAGTTAAGAATACCTACTATAACAAATACAAAATTATACAGCAATGTAAAAAAGCTCTGCAAAAGCTATAGACAAGTTCCAAGTAAAGATTCATCTGTATATGAAACACAAACTGACACCAAGATAAATGGTAGTGATCGAGTGATCCCAGAGTCGGGCCGGCGTCGGTCACTTCCGCCTATTTCCGCTAAGAGCACCCGACGCCGGCCAAAATGTGATGTATCCACTGTCATAACTGGATACAGGATATTAGGTAAGTACGTTGGACCTTGTAGACTCAGTTTGGTATATAATGGAGATGTAGATTCCTTTAACTGGTAATGAATATGATTCGAGAAGGGTGTAGAAATAGAAATGGTTAAATACTTGAACTATGAAATCATTTTAATTGGACTAACATTGACTCATACTAGTAATAATACACTCATAGTCATATTTTTTTTTCTTTTTTTATGAATTATAAACCAGCGCTTGACCGCAATCCCGCCTGATGGTAAGCAGTGATGCGATCGTTGATGGTAAAGCGCGCTAGTTACATATACAACACTTAATCATGCATTCATAAAAAATTAAAACAATATTAGTTATTAAATTCAACAAATCAAAAGTCATACATAATGAAATAATAGATAATAATCATAATCAGGTATTTTTTTAAAACGTTGCCCTACACGAGGTCTTTCTCCTGTATCTTAGATGCGTTTACAAACCATACACAAACAGGCAGACCCGCATAACTACTTGTAGGTCATAAAAATATTTGTGTGTCCCCGTGCGGGGATAGAATCCGTGACACGCAGTGCAGCTGTCAAACATTTAACCACTACGCAACCATGCCTTGGCTTTGTACACACACTTTATTTAAACTAAATTAATTTGGGCGTTTCCTATCTCACTACTCTAAGCACAAAGGCTGAAATAAAATCAGAGATCACAGTCTCTTTTAAAGTCTAGACATAATATTTGTGAGGTCACGTGAAGACCATGCGAGTATATTGATCTCTGAAATTGTTTTGACGTGATAACGTCTATTAAATCGGTATGCTGGGAGTCATTCGCGAAAACTGCCTAACGGTCGAATCTGACGCTACACGGAGTCCACGCCTACTAAAACTAACCTTAGCCTTGTAGCTTTAGAGTGCAATATTATTTACCTAAAAGCACGGTTGTAAACAATTAGTAGCAGTTTTTCGCATACATGATTAAAGCATTGATAGCCGAGTGGTGAAACGCTCGGATTAATATCGACTCACTCAAGAGGTGCCGCGGATCGATTCCTGACGGCAACGGACGTTTTTTATCCTTTTTAATTTTTTTTATGTTTTATTTTTTTTTTTGTAATTTTTTTATGTTTTTTATGTTTTTTTTTTTTGTTTGGACGTTATCACGTTCAAATATCGGCAGTAGACGGAGTTCTACAGACAGCCAATTTTTAGGTAAGAACCATGTAGATTCTATTGGGTCTGTGCAGTTAGTGTACGCATTAGGTAGTCAATCATTGTGCAAATCAACTCAGTACTAAAATAGCTGAACGATCCAACGAATAACAGGCAAAGAAAGGACATTTGCGTAGGCCGCATACAGTACTCAAATTGCCACACCATCTTCTTCTTCTTCTCAGACTATACCTAGACTTGATTTTGATTATATTTTGATTGGATTTGGATTAGATTTTGTCCACTGCTGGACAAAATCCTCCCCCAAGGTTTTCATTCCATGGGGGGCATTGCCATAATCCCCACGCTTGGCAGGCGGGTTGGGGATTGCAGTAATTTGTTATTCCACAGGATAAGCGCTGCTGACCGCTTCCCTGTTCAGATTTCCCTTAATTGCCTCTTACGACACCCACGGGAGGATATGGGTTGGTACTATTCTATGCCTGGTACCACACGGGACAACCATCATCAATACTAACTAAAAGAAAAAATAGTTAGGCGTGTCTATGAAGAAAAAAAATGTCTCTTGAGAAATTTACCTAAATGATAGTTACTTTACTCATTACTGTGTTACTCCTGTGAAGTAAGGTCCCTATAGCTATTTTACAGAACCGTGATGAAAGCAATTGGTAGATACCTATTGCTTGCTTTGAGACAATATATTTTCTATTTTACATTGGCGATGAAATTAGTGTACTTAGTTCCAAAAAAAATCAAATATTTAATCTATAATAATATATAAAGCTGAAGAGTTTGTTTGTTTGAACGCGCTAATCTCAGGAACTACTAGTCCGAATTGAAAAATTATTTTTGCGTTGGATAGCTCATGAATCCAGGAAGGATTTAGGCTATATAACATCACACTGCCACACTGACATTTAAGAAACTCCTTATGTATGTAGAAGAGGCGGCACAAATGTCTACAAACCGGCACCAAACTCCTCAAAAAAGTTCTGATAAGTACCTACTTACCTACCTTTCTCTTATATGTATAGATACTGTCCGACTACATAGAAATATGAGGGCTTCCTTAAAATTTAAACCCAATTAGTTTTTAACTCTCATTCAAATTTTTCGTATTTGGTTTGTTATCTCCGATGGGCTTGCATAGCCGAAACGCCTCTCCTGAAATTTCCATGTAATTTGATTTCTTCCGCATACGCCGCCCTATCGCCGTAATTTTACATCTCAGCGTGAGTTTCGCGTTCAAATTAAAATGTTTATTGCGTTAAGCGGAGTTCGCACGGTCGCCCATGAGCGGGCTGAGCATTTTTATTTCGTTATCCCGGACACGCCCATTCACCCCTCTGCGCGCTGCACCCCTCACCTCACCACGATTTCACTATTTTATGAACCCGATGGCACCCCTGTCTAATGTCGCTATAATGCCTCGCGACTGTCATTTCCGGTCTTCTTCGAATGGGATGTTGCACCTTGAGAATTATAACATAAAGTTCAATATACTTTGTTGTATGTTGGAGCATTTTACTGGTGTTATGCGTGTCATAAAACTATTAGCCGTTTAAGCTATTCTCGAAGCGACGACGTCTCTCTAAGAAGGTTTATCGTCTGAAGGAACTCGGGTGCGGAAGGACGCTATCATTTTTTTTTTCACGCAAACTTTCCTGGCTCCGTTTTTTCGTGCCATTACGAATTATTTGGTCGTGTTTATAATGTTCTTTTTTTTTTGTGGTGAGCATTATATTTCATTATCTTTAGCACCTTGTTGGTCGTTCACCGGCGCTATTAGCTGGTAATAATGTTCTGTCAGATGTTATGGTGAAGGGGAAATGTGTGTTAGGGGGTTATAGCTAAACAGGCAGATTTGTGTTCCACAAAAATCGCTTTTGGAATTAAATGGGTTCTCGAAACATAAACCAGTCTGAGAAGTTGCTAAATACTGTGTGTTTTCTCCTGATTGCCTGTTTTTTATAATCATTATTTTCACGTTGTGTTAACAAAACTAAAATGGCGTTTATCTCATTACCAAAATGTAGTGTGCTGACAACTCCTGTTGTCTACGTTCTTTGTCGTGTCGATGGCGTGACAATACATTAGATTTTGCTGTCCGAAACTTTGTCACTTCCACCGCGTCAGTAGTAGCGTACCTACACTATGCTGCATTATTAAGAAGTCACACCCTGCTGCCGTTCCGTCAAGCTAGGGTAGTGTAGTGTGTATCTTGTCTACTACATCTTCTCACTTGGTTCATAGTTCGGAGGCGGTTCTTAGTTGAAGATATCGCTCAACAGGCCACCTGAAGTCACTCCGCCTTCCATTAGATCCCACTATATCTATGTATGTATGTGTTCACGACGTATCACAGTTTCGCTCCTCGATGCTTTCTCCCAGGTTTGGGGTCACTAGCGGGTTTAAATTCGGCTTCAAATTTGTTTCAGCTAATCTTTCTTCTGACTGTACTGTCTGAAGAAGTTGTTGCTGGACTTCAACTACATTAAGGTGGCGATTTCTCAACATAATGGAGACAAGATAACGGTCTTCTAGGGCACTAGTAAACTAGGGTATGTCATAATAAGATCTACTCATATGGTTTCCAGTCTCTTCATACTTTCGCTTCACCTTCTGGACCGCTTGTACCTATCGTCACACCCACCATTCAGGGAGTACGATGTAAGTAGGTATCCACATACTGATGCCTAGTTCCGTCATTAAAAGAAGAAAGGAAATTAAAATAAAGAGAAATTATGATCCCAGCATATTCTTCAGGTGAAAGAGGTAGGTAGGCAATAGGCATGATAAATAAAATTTATAAGCTATTGCCTAACTTAGCTTTTGTAATCAGACTAAAGAATATAACAATAAAATAACAAGACTAATCGAACAAGCAAATTTAAAAAAAAAGAAACAAATAAAAGAAAAACGAATACCCAGTAAAATTGTAATTCGAGAATAACTTTTTTTTTAAAAGATTTTAGAGCCTTTTCTGACAAGGCGGTTCTAGATTATGAAGTTAACCTATACCTAGGTAGGTATAGATACCTATATATGTAAAATTTTTAGCTCTTTTTCGAATCCTTTTTATTTCAAAAGTAGATATTATCTATAGTTTATTTTGTGTACAACTGTTTGAATACCTACACAAAATATCTACCTAAACTTTTATCAAATAAAATATTTTGATTCAAGTAAACTGTTTAGTTACTAGCTTACTTACTTAATTTTACATGCAGGTTTTTTTTTTTCTTTTGTCATCATAAAATGAACAGTTTACAATTACAAGATAGGTTGATGACTTCTCAACTCAACCTTATTCTTATTGTAACGGCTTCTTTACTTTTTCTCCCTTATTCATAAAAACTGCTTAAAGTTAACTAGTGATTAGCGATTCTTTAACCATACATTTTTGACCTTTTAACGTCACTTAACTTAAATCGTTCTTTATGAATAAACACCACAGTGTTTAAGGGGTTTATTCATAATCGATTATTAAAGTTAAGTGACGTGCAAGCTTCTAAAATGTATATTTAAAAAATCGCTAATCACTAGTTAACTTTAAGCAGCGTTTATGAATAAGGGGTCTGTACCTACTACCAGTTACCTATCTATTATTCAAAAGCATGTTATCGTTTAGTTATGGTTCTCAGAAAATAGGTCGGTCTTAATTCATTTACCTAATATGATTTAGGTACCTAAATCATATTAAGTAAATATAATAAAAAACGTATTACCTAACTATAAATGTAGGTAGGTCAATACTTGAAAACTTGCTAAAAATTCAGAAGAAATTCAGACAGAGTTTTGACAATTGTCGAACATATCAATAACTTGAACGGATGAAAGCTCAACTTTAGCCAACATTACGTCGAAGTACCAACTAAGCAATAATTTGAAACAAAAAAGTTTATGCAAATCGAGGGACGCCGAAATAAAATGGAGTCTGGTCGTGCGAGCGCGTGCGATCGATACGCCCGCTGCGACCTTGCGGGCGGGGCGCAGCGTGGGCGGGGCGCGGTAAGAGGCTGGGATTGGTTGGCCCCGCCCACTGCCTCCCCCTCCCTCTTGTCCTCCCACTCCCCCGCGTGCTGTCCGCTCGTGCGTCCTAGCGCGCGCCACACGTCGCTCGCGCGCTCGCACCGCTCACGTCAGTATGCGGACACCGTATCGCGCAGTTTAACAAGTGACACTTTGTAACAGTTTCGAGTTCGCTATGTGTCTCGTTTAGTGTTGTTCTCGGCAATGATCACTGACATGTACGCGCCGCTGCCGGCGCAGCCCAGTAACAAGACCATTGTAAGTTTGTTGTGAACTTGTACTTTAACGTCAACTTTGACAGCTCCAAAACAGCTGTTGTATACAATGCTGTATTTACAAATGGGGAGCGCGATGCTGCTTAGAATTTCTACTTAACAATGGTTAACTTAAGCCTATGTTAAAACTTAATGGCGTTGTAGAACATATTTGATCCATTTTCTTCGCAATGACTTCTGTTGTTCAAAATCATGAGTAGGGAATATTCTATAAGACAACTTCTATCTATCTACCTGCATTTCAAAACGCTTTTGATTTTTAGAAATGATTTCCGTCGTTAAAATATTTGTTGATGAAAATATGCATTTTTCTGAAAAGGTTAGGTACCTAGTAGGTTACCTACGTCATTAAACCAAAATTTATATCTACATAGGTAAGCAAAGAAAATAAGTAAATACCTACAGGCAATACATAATAATACGTACCCACATTAAGAAATTCTTAATAAGTTACTAAGTTAAAAATGGCAGGTATACCTAATATACAAAGGTACTCGTAGGTACTATAAATGCATCTATATCTACCTACCTAGTCACCATATCAACTGCCCGACGGCAGTTGATATGGTGACAGTTGATTTTGCTGTCATTAAATTATTCAATTTTATTTTACATTAAGTTGCCTATAGGTACCTATCCAAAGTAAATAAATTCTAAAATGTATACCTATGTATACATATATATATACTTCTTCCATCATCGTCAGCATTTCAAGGTTGCTTTTTCTCTACACAGTGGTTGTTTTATGCCTAGTTCATCTTTGGAAGACTTTATTACATCTTTAAAAACACACATAACTTCCCCAACCATCTTAATACAAAAGGAATTCTAAACTTTAGACCTAAGTCTAAAGTTACTACAAGTATATTAAACTTTATTTTGGCGATCGTACTTAGAGTTCTTTAGGCAAAATTGTCATCTTAGACTTGAATTTAACATCAGTTTTTATGGATAGAACTTTTAACATTGTCACAGTAAAGTGCAAAATTCCAGAATCGCTCGGTGGCGAGACCTCATCTAAAAGAATTGGGAGGGACTTGATATTTAAAAAAAGCCAAGATCTTTCTGTACCAACACAAATCAGCAGAGTTAGTAGATAACCCTCATAAAAACAACAACTACTCACCAGAATGCAATACACTTGCAGATAAGTGGTAACATTTTCATACTTGGGTGTAAAATTCAGTTTTTGAGCTGTTCACTTCTCATTGTCCTGACGTCACATCTGAAGCATCTCTCCTCATTTCTTCCCATAGACAAAACAATAGATCTCGAGTAAAACTCCTCCCAGCGGCACCTGTTTAATTAGATAGGTGTCTATTATAGTTCATTAGGTATCATTAGACGTTCCAGCGTTTTGTAGCATGTGAAGTATAAAATAATTACAAACAAAAAAATATGCAACATTCCACAATATAAATTTTCTTCAGGTATAGGCTTAAGTATACCTATCTATCGTACGGTTTCTCGGTGGTAGGTAGGCTATAATATCGGCTGCCGGCAGAAATTACCACCCACCAGACAAAGTCTTGCCGCCAAGCGATTTGTCGTGTCCGGTCATGATCTCTAGTGAAGCCGTACGGAGGACGGGTCTGAGCAATTGTGTTGCGATGTGTGCCGGGTACGATGCGCCAAATGTGGTTGTGTCGATAGTTTGATCTTGGAGGGTCTCCAGATCAATCTCTCTCTGACACAGCATCATTGGTCGTGTTGTTGGGTTTATCATTGCATCACCTCGCTCAACTGCCGTTTTCCTTCCTATTCACTCAGTTTTTTGAGTGAATAGGCTCTTAATAAACTAGCGCGCTTTACTGCTTACCATCAGAAGGGAGTGAAGCACTAAGTAGTTTATATTTATAAAAAAGGAAAAAAAATGTGTTCATATGTATCGTAGGCTAGATACCTATAAGGGATTTGTGGCTAAGTAAGAACAGCCGCACGAGTTGATCGATCAGGTTCATAGCGTACCTTACGCTTGCTGCAGTTAGGTCGTGGATGGGTGATCATCTTTACATATCAAGACCCCCGTATCATAGAAAGCTCGTCATTGGTCTCGATTGTCGAACTTAGATCTTTGGTAATCATTTGAGGCCCAAAAGTCTGATCAACCAGTGTTACCAAAGAGTCTAGAGTATTAACTAGGTGTTACCAAAGAGTCTAGAGTATTAACTAGGTGTTACCAAAGAGTCTAGAGTATTAAATAGGGTTGTGGAGGTCAGACAGGCAGACATTCCATGTGCAATACTGGTATTCGTCTGCATTCAATTAGACTGAAAGTCTCTCCAAAAGCTGGTAGTCAAAAGCTAGGCTGATTGGTTGATTGATTCTTATTGTTATCTAAAATGATTCTTAAATAACAGCAGCAATCGAAATAGTTAGTCAGAAAAGGGTTTTAATTATCTTGTTATATAGTCGCATGTACTTAGCTTATTTTTATTATAGACCAAGATTTTATTGACTCTTAGCTACTTTAGTCTTGCTTTTTCTATCTACCTAGTACCCACCTATGTAGGTACTTACTTACCTATCTTTATATGTACGTGACATGTGTCAGTTTTAGCTATATACAATAATTATTGTTTATTTTATTATCAATTCATCATTAACAAGGCGTAATTTAGGTAGGTATACCTTTCACAGAGTAAAAATCATTCGTCAAAGATATTTTTAACTCAATTCCGCTTCTCGATTTTACCTGTACCGATTGCCAAAAGGTGCTCAATCAAACCAATCGAATCAAACAATAGCTTCCGAATAGAATCCGTTTGTTTCCTCTGCCATCCATCTTCCGGCTAAATATTTGTCAACGAGAACACACTCCCCAAACGTACAAACAAATTCAATCAAACCGTTCGATTTTATTGCGCTTTTGTAACAGAGAACAATGTGTATTGTTCCTTGTGGAGATCGGACAGTCTCCTACAAAATTGTTTAGTAATTTTAATACTGAACAATAGGTATGTCTTATTATTGGTAATCATGATATGGATCTGTTATTCAATAAGTACGTGGGTTGAAATTCGTGTAAGTTTTTATTGCTGTTATAAATTCTGAGAAATGCTTATGATTCACTGTCGATTTCTGTGAAGTCAATCTACATACAGTGTAAGTTTTATGTTGTAAAACTTTTGACTATTTTCAATGGTCTAAACATTTGCTTAATTATTTTTAAAGTTGCCAGATGGAGTGATGACTCTAATACAAACTTTAAAAAAATAGTAATCGAAAGCAGACTCCCATATTAATGATCAATACTCTTTTTATATTCAGCCCTCCTTTCTATGACAGGATAAAGAGCTGTAGTCCACCTCCCGGGCCCAGTCCGGCCCAGTAAATGTCACATGTCTTCGATTTTTCAGTTTAACAACATGACGATTAATTTAATTATTTTTGAAATCTGTAACACTCTCAGTAGGTTTCTAATTAATGTTTCTGTTATAACCTATCTAATAAAAAAAAACATATACTTCTCAAGGGATTCCTTGATTATTTATCGGTTCTTTGGAAAACCACGACCTAGCCTGAAGTGCCTAAGCCTCAAATAATTCATGCACTACCAGCCGTGAAACTTAACTAGCTCAGTCACCCACTTCACATAACAAATCAAGAACTTTCATCTCATCCGCACTTCAGTCCCATACATCGGGACCATTATGCGTGTCTAATAGATTTTTTTGGCGCTGGCCCATTCACGGTACGCAGCGTGAAGCCCCTTCAATGGCCATTGTGGCATTCAACCGAATCGACGGCCGACAAACTTTTATTTGTAATACTCCTAAATGGCTGTTATGGGTATTAAGGTTTTGTCACTTACCATGAGACGCTGCAAAGTCGCAAATCCGATACTGTCGCAGAAATAACATTGTCGGGTATCGGTGAACAACCTAAATGACGCTTCCATAATACCGGGTACTACAATGCATTTTTGAGATCCGTCACTTTTTATAGCAACGGAGCTTTGTGTTACGGTTTGCTTAGGATTAAACACTTTAACTTTGGGATGAGGCCACTTACAGTTAAAATGTTTAGTTAGATGCAGTTTTGCTAGGGTATATATATTTTTTTTTTTGTTTGTAACCGGACATAATGCATATTACGTTCATGTCAATATAAATAAACTAGGTGACGTTAAATCAATAGAAAAAAGATGAAACGTTGACGAAATATACAGACCTATGACAAAATTAAATATGAATTGACATACCTAATTTTACCTCAAATAAGTTCCTATGCCTTCATCAACACAAAACATCTGTCATCCAAAATTAAAGCCATAATAAGCCTAATGATAGAACAACACATGCATCCCATAGTACGTAATTCTAATTAAAATACTTGTCGCATGAAGCAATTATTTTAAAAAATAAACCGTATCGGCAGCGACGGGGCCCGCCATAACTCTTTTTTATAGCACCAACTCGTCGTGTTAACCCGTTCATTGACAAAAGGTATTTAAATGAAGCTGTCGGGTAAATAATATTTAGTGCGCGCACAAGTCGGGGGCATTCCGACCGAGCGTTAAGCAGTCGTCACGTGAATGTGACGGTTTTAGATTGATACTTTGTGGCTTGGGAGACTGGCTTATCTTTCTGATCTGTAGGTACAATTGATATTTATGTTGTTTGAGACACCTAATTTTGCTGTGGAAACTTTTGTCATCCTAAAACAAAAGAATGTTAATTTTTTTTTTTTAATGCATGATCTCTTATTTCCTCTGTTTGTTCTCTATTTTTTTTTAATTATTATAAACTAGTGCTTGATCGCAATCCCGCCTGATGGTAAGCAGTGATGTAATCGTTGATGGTAAAGCGCGCTAGTTTAATAAGCCCATTCACTCAAAAAAGTAAGTGAATAGAAAGGAAGAAGAAAAAAAGACGGCAGTTGAGAGAGGTGATGCAACCCAGAGGGAGACTGATCTGACGAATCGCTTGGCGGCAAAACTATGTCTGGTGGGTGGTAACTTCTGCCGGCAGCCGATGTTATGTCCTACCACTGAGAAAACTAGCATTAACAATAAGTAATGTAGGTGTATACATATACAGTAAGTATGTTAAGAAAACCCTGTCCGACCCGTGAAGGTGTTGTTAGGTATCGATAACTGATTCTACTAACGAATACAAAACCGGGCTAAACTTAAAAAAAAATCCCACTAAAAATAAATATTATTTCGCAAAAAAGGTAACTTAATAAATGTGTGATAAGCACCCTTCCGCGGGCGGCGGGCGGCAGGGCACACGGCACGTGGTCGCATCGCTACTCCCTCATAATAATACCGGTGTTGTCACTTTTTTAAAAATTACCAAATTTCGGGGAAGTTGGAATTAATTCGCGGGAAAAAAAGATTATTTCAAAATTCATTTGTATTGGTACTATGATGATTACGTAAAATTTTATATTTTATTTGGTCATGTGTTTACCTAACCTTTATTAACCTTATGGGTCGGACAGGGTTTTCTTAAAATACTGTAGATATGACAGTTTTCCTAACCTTCCAAATGCATACCGTGAATCAATGTAATATTTACAGATACGACGTTTTTTTATATTGGTGCAAGGCGAATTCTAAACTTATCAAAACCTTGACATGACAGCACCCGACAAAGTCGACATCTACAGTCTACTAATCGTCTTGGAAGCATCTTATAAACGTCTGCAAAGCTTTCTCGTTAAGTTATTTACGTTGGTATCCGTCAACGCGACGTGAAGCCGGCGACAAATTTAACAATGTTAGTCAAGCGTCTGCAGCGACAGGGTTAAAAAAAATCACTAATGAACTGCAAATCTGTCAGTGCGCGTGTTTCAACGATTTATTGTCTCACGTCTAATTGTTTTGTGGAGCATTTTGTGCCTTGTTGAGTTTTTGGTTCGGTTGTCACATGATCTGTGAGATTGAAGCCGTTTGATGTTAAGTTTAATTGTACTTAATTAACATTTGTAATTAGGATTTATTGGGAAAAAATCTATGACTCATTTCTCGTGTTACCGCATGGTAACATGCATATGCATGTCAACCGCACGGCAGCGCATAACTAACAGTTATAATGGAAATACCTTTGAAAATTCAAACTTAGCATTTAACTACGCACTTATCTAATAAAAATACACAAGTAATCATTTTGCTCGTACCAAATTATTACGCCTAGCAGCCTAGTGGCAAAAAAGAGATACTAAACAGAACTTTAAACGCATAATTTTTCAGACTACCACTACCAGTACGCAATTAAGTAAAAGCGTTACAAGTCGCATTTAAACTGTAAAAACACCGCAGGACAACTAGACCGGCCGTCAATTATTCCGTTTGAGCCGTAGTGAGGCTTATTAATTCAATGCACCAGCCACACACTGGACAAAAACGACGCAACCGCAACGCAACGTAACTGCAGTTTCCTGTCGCAACCGCAGGATCTTTTAATACTAGTTAGACGTTAATTTTGTACCGTAACCGGATAATTGATGCGTTTAAGTATCACTTATGGCTTTCTCGATATCTCGTTCATGTAAAAGTATTTGTTCTTACTTCCTTTTGTGTGGCAAAGGTATAATCTTAGTGAGCCTATTTATTCTGTGTCTAGGTATGTATAGGGGAAGTTACAGTCATGGACATGTAGATGACGTCTGACGGCCAAACACAATACCTAACTTATTTTAATTTAAAAGTGGTGTTAATGTATTAATGTCTGATGGTAGCCAATATCATCACAACTTCCAGTATAATATAATAATATAATCACTGATTAAAACTAGAATTAGAATAGATAATTGGGTTCGTTAAAGAATCAATGTCAATTAGTGTTTAAAAATCATGGTTTAAGTAAAAATAAGGTGAAATCAATCAAAATTAAAAGATAATAAGTACTTTTCGACAAACTGACATTTCAGTAGGTAGGTACTCAACTTTCGCTCGTTTTGTCACTGCAATTTTAATGGTTCCAATACAACGACATGACAAAATGACAGCCACTGTTGTTGTCTACAGAACTGTCAAACTGTTGTAAATGGTTGTCAGTACCTACACCAATTAAGTTTTTTATTCTTGGAAGTCCGTATTTAACACGATGCAGAGAAAAATATGCATTTTTATGATCTATAACATGCTATGGTGTTATGTTTACCTGTTACCAACGTACTTTAATAAATATTTATTTATTTACGTTTACATATTGTAAGTATATGCCTCGTAACGCATATTGAACAATGCATACTAAGTGATCAACTTGTTTAGTTGAGCAGTGCAGATATATAAACTATGTGCATATTATTTCTTATAAATGTTATAAATTATGCATACTTGTAACTTTTCACGCTTATTTGGTTGTAAAAGATAAATTAGGATATGTCAGCTGCTGACATTATAGGTAGATACTTGTCTTATTAAGAATCGCCTGAAGGAAATAATTTTAAGCAACTTCAGCTAAGGAGGTAGCTACAATTAGCTGACATGGTGCAATTAAACAAATTACTAAGTTAATTTAAACGTGCTAACTCATTCATTTTTGTCCTATATTCGTTAGGTAAGCACAAAACGCGAGTACCATTAGTTACACCTCAAATGACTCCTAGAAGCCAGAAGGTTAGCATCATTGTGAAGTATTTGCTTTCAACATAACGAGATTGTAGGCTAAATGTGAGAAGTCGTTAAGAAGACGAATGGCAGCGCATGCGCAAACATAACCGCTATACAGGCTGTGAACGATAACACAACATTCGAGGAGCAAGACCATGAGGGTGATGCTACAAACCTAATGACTAGCAGTAAAAGCTCGATCCCACTATTCAGACTAACCACCACAATAAAAAAATCGCAAAGCAATTAAGCAATAGACGCCAAGTTAACGACGTGCAATGAAAAAATGTGGTTCATAAGAAAAAGGCAAGTTCTTCGTGTAGTGCTAATAATACAAACAGTCCTGATATTATCGACAGAATGCCCTACGTGATACACACTAGTTTTTTGAAGTATTGTTTCAATAATTCTTAAAATATTTTCCGGTTTACACGCTGTATTTGCATTGTTTATTTAGTTCTCATAAAAGCTTTATGTATACTTCGATGTTGTGTAAGATAACCCTATAACAATCAGTCATCCAATCATCGCTAAACAAACTATCGTCTCTCAGATTTGTTGCATCTCACAGGTCGCCGCCTCAATCACCCTCAATGATTGCTCTCGAAGGGTTTCTTTTGTGGCTCTTTGTTGTTACCGCCCTCGTTTAATAGTGGTCTTCGTCGCTCTCAACAGCCAGAGGAAACTAATATAGTCGCATCGGACCCTTGAGACTTAAAAGTATCGCTCCGATTTAGGAGTCATCAAAATTGCTCCAGACAGCTCCTGGATATGGCCCTTAAATTTGCTGAAACAATCTGGTCCTTGTAGAGGTGACGCAGAGACGATTATCGTTTAGTAAAAAATTGGGTTGGACTCGATGATGGGCTGAGATTTTGCAACTCATTGCATTAGCCCGGCTTGTTAGTGTATAGAGTGGTACCGAGGCGGCTCGGAGGCGCGTAATGAAGGTAAGCTGCAAGTCACGGGCCCAGAGGCGCCGCGGCTGCCCGTCAGCGCCGTCATCGCGCGCCCTGTCAATATATGATGGCCCGACAACGGAGAAGGTTATTTTCGAAGATGCACCACTAATTAATGCTTTCTACCGAATAAAAAAAAAATCAGAAGCGGCGTCTTCATTGTTCTACTGTCAACTCGATTGTGTTGAGATATTAGACTAATGTGTGTCCAGTCATGTTGATATTAGTGATCATTTATAGAGTGAATATGAATCAATATTGATTATTTCGTAGTCTAAATTTGTTGTTAGTTGAAAGGGTGTTGTTGGTGTGTGGGCAACAATTAATTTAACACTTAGGTGAGGTACAAAGAAGCTGGGCATGTAGCGCGAACGCCCCGCGGAGCGCCACCCGCAGCGCGCGCCGCTGCTCTCCACACCGATACCCTTCATACAACCGCCGAATCTCTTATCATCATAATGGACTATTTATAAGGTTTAGTGACTGTCACTTCTAATGGTGTCACTTATGTTTTGTGATTGAATTCGATTTGATTTCTGACGCCATCGTTTTCATGACCGCATCACTCTCTTTATCTATAACTAATTCTAACTCGTGTCCTACCTCACCTACATAAGTGAGTTCGTTTTCAGCAACACATATCTACTAGCTAATGGATCATCACATACATCACACAAGGTTAAAGCCATAAATTTTACAATTACAGTAAAACCAGCGCACATCCCATACATTAGAAGATATATCGGAAATTGCGACTATTTACTATGAAGCATCCGGCTTTTAAGTGTAAATTTTCCGTTTGCAATTTGTAGGAGTCAAACAAATATGCTCCTTATATTGTAGTGGCCATTAAACGCACTCGTGGCAACAGACTGTTATGGTATGAATCCGGATGTCTCTTCACCGAAGGGGATACGGTGTAATTTTTAAATGGGGAGATGAATTTTGGAGGCGACTGCTTTAAACTGTACCAACAGTTATGAGTCATAGAGTGTAGACTCGGTCCACTATGAAGTTTGATATGCAAGTTTTTAGACATAATATGTGTGACGGTGAAGAAACTTGCTATTCAAACCCTTTTGGTCAATAATATTGGTCGATTGTTTTGTACATTTTAATTTTCTATCAATGCATTTAACACACAATGTTTCCTGTATCTTTCCAAAATCTTGATTTCTACATGTTTCCTTTTTAACCCCAAATTCAGGAGAGTGCCTAGTAGTGAAGTCGTAGGGCCATTAAGGCCCTCCCTGACGGTAATATATCACTAGCTCTTCGCCGACTCCTCCATGAATACTCGACATCTCTCCAGTTTAAACCGCGCCTGACTTTGATGGTCCTAATGCACATTGTCACATTGTTGATCTTTTGTAGGGGATTCTATCGACTAGCTTGTTGATTGTTTCCTTTTATTTGTAGGTACTATTGGTGAATATTTGTATGTTTGGTAAACTTTTTTACTTTATTAACGTAGATAGATAAATTCTACACGGTATCTAGCTACAGTTTTTTTTTTCAGTACACTTGTGGCATTTTGTTGCAATTCTCCTGGGTTCTGTAAAACACTTACCTACAAGCAGATAACATAATTGACCGCCATTAGCTATTAAATAGCTCCCAATAAAGGCCGACCAAGCACTCTACGATATTTGTTCATCTATAGCGCTGCAGCAATTATTTAAAGTAGGTAGAGGGAAGATGACAAGCGGTGCGTTGCGGTTGCGGTGAGTCCATTCAATTGCTGTTCATTCATAACAACACTGCAACTGGCCAGCGGACGTGTGGAAACGTTTAGCACAATTTACCTACTAGGCGAAAACCGCCTGAATACAGCAAGTGCTTCGAAATTGCGCTGAAGTTTTGGCACTATTATGGTAGATGTCGGTAGTGATTGGACTTCGGTATCGAGAAATGTTTCTCTATATCATATCTCTTCACGCTTTCCTTATTCAGGTACGTGGTCACGATCTACTTCTCTCTACGAATAACTTCAAAGGAAAGTTAGAAATGACAAAACAAATTAAGTCAAACGATCGATCAAGTGCTTCAAGAGTCAAGCTCGTAAGCGACAGGCTCCACGGCACAATTACCTACATCGTTCCCGTCAGTTAACTTTTATAACTTGTGAAGCCGATAAGCAGCATTATTAGTGCCATATTTCATATAGAATCAGATGATCAGTGCTATAATACTGTGGGAACCAGTCTTCGGCAAGGAACTAGATTAACGCGATGTAATTGAAGATATCATAGTCGCCTAGTTCGATAAGTCTCGAAATAGGATCGATGATGAGGTGCATTGGTGGTCGCGTGGCGAGGACCGCCCGCTACGGTCCGCTATGCTAATTCAATTGTGTTACGAGAGCGGATAGCGGGCGATAGCATCTGCTCCGCCTGCATTATCATAATAATGCACGAGTCACCTCGTGCTGGACCGCTCGCGCCTCGCGCCTCGCTGTCGACACGCACAATACCGATACCACCACGTAACGTTGTTTTATTACCATATCAGTACTAGTTACAAGATGTGTAACAGTTGTTAAGACATCGTTTGTTGTTACAAGGTTGTGGTCGACTATCTTATGGCGTTCAGCACTCTCTCACTAGTTGCGCTTACTTCAACAGCTTGACAATATCGATAGTGTATCTTGTACGACTAGTTACCTACACATTATAAATAATTGAGTCTTGCTTTTCGAAAGACTCGTGTCAGTAAAGACTAGAGAAAATATAAAAAGCGTAACAATCTAATTTACACACCTATCGATATAATAACGAAGCAGGTATCAACGCCTATAATAGCTAACGGCGTGCAAAAAGTAAAAATCCGTAATAGGTAAAATCAGTAAAAGAAACACGTCATTCTAATCGATTCGTCGAAGTGTTGAAAAGCGGCGAAAGCTGTTCTCAGCGTTGCAAGAGGAGCTGCGCCCGCGCCGCCCGCGGCACTAACCGTACCAGCTTCATGCCGACTATTACTATCTAGCGGGATGCAAATTGAATTATGGGACTTTTTGTGGCCGTTCAATTGTTTAGTTGATACGCGAACATCGCTTTGTTCTTCCGCCGCTCGGTACGTGACGACGAACCTCTCGACGCCTCGTAATGGCTGCTACACCCGCGATTGTTCGCCACCACCACTTTTCGTGACGCCAAATTATAGTCTTTTGTTTTATTATCTAATTGTTTCTATTGTTATAAGTAAGTAATGGACTTTACTGGTGCGGTTCACGATTATGATTGAAAACATACCGAAGTATTATTTCTGTACGGTGTTTCAGCATTTAACTTTTACGTTGCAGTATTTACGTAGCCCATCCCTGAGTGTCGCGGCTTATCTGCTTTCGTTATAGGAACTAGTTGCGCTCACACAAGAACAGATGATAGTGATGGGATCTTTAACCAAATCAAGACATCGGAACAAAACTGAAGTGAGGAAAATTACAATAGTTGTTATTATTACTTATAGACTATTATATATAAAAATGTAAACATAATGATGCTTGGGTTCGATTGTAACATACCATAGTTTGTATCTACGCCGTTTTTTACACGTGTAAGTAATATAGACATATAATTAGCGCACATATAATCAAATCAACCTATTAACGAGAAAGAAAATATGGTAGAAACGTTGGTCTTAGGTAATTGTAGTAAAACAAAGAGTTGAATGCATAATTGTTCGTTTTTATGAGTTGACTGCTCTATGCCGTTGCGTCGTGCGTCGACTCTTTGTGGTTTAGGCCCCCGGGGCCTTCGCCGGTAATTTTCTCAGCAATTAATATCCAACGCGGTTCAATTAGTTAAATGTAAAAAATATAAAACAGAAGTTGAAGGAAATTATGAGTCTTTGAAACAGTTCCATGCTATTATCAGCGACCGGATGAAATGTCAACTAATTGATACTAGCGAGCGTTGTGGACTGTATCGACATGTGTCACTGCGGTTTCCATTGAATATCACATGTTTATTAAACATTTGTTTTTACGACTCGTTCTAAAGAGACATGGTAAGAATGGACTACTGTAATTACCTATAAGTGAAAAACAAGAGTACGATGTATTTGTGTGTGTAGTAAGAAAAATACATATGTGCAATTACACGTAAAAATACTTTAATTCAGTCAGAATTAAACTTTTCCATCAATCATTCATTGCCATCTTTTATTGGAGATGGACCAATAAAATATGGTAATGCATTGTAAAGACCTGCCATTGTCTCGCTATGATAAGTCAACACTTCAGTTATCAACCGTTCTATTAAAGAAAGTTTATGAGTAAGACTCTAACCTCCTAGGTCCTAAGTCAAGGAAACGTCAAGTTCAATTGGCAGCAGCATTAAACCTCAATTTAATGTAAAATAGTGCTACAAATCAGTGCAGGTCGCTTCGTAACTAATGGAAAAGCGAGTTGCGTGCCCTCAGGCGCGTTGTTCCAGTCGTTTTATTTGTTTGTTACTATCGTATAAATGGAGCTAATTATAATAATTTCATTGGAAATTACTGGCATTAAGCTGCTACCAAAAATACGTGAGTTTAACGACTTTTTCTTGGAACTGTCTGAGTGAGACTGTCGGCCGTCGGCGATGTCCAGCGACGCACGCAATGCGAATGTATTCGCGATAGTATGACCTTGAGTGTGAACGCTTTGGACTATAGTTTAATGCCTTGCTATATCATATAAAAGGCTTGTACTTGTTTATTTTATATTAAAGGGTATCTATTTTCACGTCATGATAGTTCAAAAAGAAGTTATTCGTTTTATTTCCTGACAAAAATGGAAATTAAACCAGGTGTATGAACTATTTTGGCACCTAATTACAGTGACAATTCAGTATATGTACGTAATTAAATCTATAGAAGTTAAAATATATAAGTTCTAACGCTACCTATAACTCACTTTAAAAAAAGTGTACAGTAGGTATCTTAGTACCTAAATATCGGTAACTAGGTACTTGCGTACACCTTGATCATTTGGAATATTTGTACACAAACTTGTACTTTATGTAGTATTACTAAAATCATTGAAATAATACGTACCTATATAATATTTTCCCGCGACGCTTTAAAGTACAATTACTATGAGACGGAACAAAGCCTCAGGAGGAGGGGGTCCCTTGTTTCCATTCGTCCGTCTCTTGTTTTTTATCACGCGGGAACTGGTTTCAAATTGGTGCACCTATTATCTGGTCCCAGCCGGTGAAGGTCGCCCGACTATACAACATTTTGGAGCAAATTCCAACACGCAAAATATTAGTTGGTAATTTTGACAGACGTGTTTTTGACGTGGCACAATTAAAGTGTCGAAAATAATGTTGAGGAATCCTTCCTTAGCTGAGAGGTTTATCGCCATTTAAATACAAACAATCCTCCAAAGTATGAAAGAAAATAATGTCTCAAACATAACAAAATCTTTACAAAATGTCTTCTGAAACTACGATTACTTCTTCAAACTCCTACGCATCTGAAACCGCGATTACCTTTTCAAACACCTACGCATAATTCACGTCAAACATATTCAAAACTATATCTGAGATATTCATAATCCGAGTTCGACCGGCGTTTGCCCGGCTCGGCCCCGGGGCTAATGTTCTGAGCGGCCGGACTCCACCGGACAGATACAGGGCGCCGCTCGCCCGTGTCCGACACATTACCACACAATTTCATCGACTTATCAAATTTAAACGCGCACATTACGGCTTAGGCGTTGCTTGTGAATATTAAAACATGGCTATTAGATGTTTTAGCTTTATGACAGTTGAGTTAAATCGATAATTCTTGTAATGGAAATGCGGTAAGGAAAACTTGGAGTAGATTTTCATTCGAGCGTAAATGTAAGAAATAAATTCCGAGGAGCTGTACATACTTTTACGCTCTATTTTTGTGTGTGTGTGTGTGTGTTTTTTCTTTAACTTTGAAGTGTTTATAGCTATATGGGTTTAAAAAATAATACGATATTGCGTGTTGTATGCTAATAGGTAGATAAAATAAATCGACATATTAAAAAGTTTTTCGCATAACTGTCGGAATATTACATAATTTAAAAAAAAAAAGTATCTCCGGATTTAAACCCATAAACATGCAGTAACATTATTTTAAAAAGCATATATCAAAAATATCGCTCAGGCGCAAAAAGTCGGCATGAATCAATAGACCATGACAATTTGAAATCGGAACAAAAACCGTGGTCGGCCACATATGGCGTCGGAGTACGCACATGCGCGTCAAAGCGTCCGGCACCTACAGTAATTTCCATTTAAATAAATAATTTGTTTCGGCTCGATTTGAGCGATCTGCCATGTGGCCTGCCTAATGACCTCTGTTAACTAGCGCGGTTTCACGCCTTCGCTCACCACCCGCACTCGAGCACCAATGTATAACATGAACAGCCCTTATTACGCATCCATTGCTTTTACAGCTATGTATGTCTAAAACATATAGAAATTTCTAGTCGTCTTTTTTAAATAACTGTCCTTATTCATAATGTTCCCGATAATTACATACCTCACAGCTATTTAAAGGATATCTTCATCAACTTAAACGCTATAGACACCTAACATTGTCATAAAGTTGTCAATCGACCGGTACTTACTTGAAGATTGTTCGCACTCTAACATATTATTACTTACATGAAACAACTGTCATTATCATGTAATAAATAGTAAACATTATTCGCTGAATATGGTTATTAAATGTTTTCTGATTCCGCGATTCATAGAGGATTCATCAATCTTGCATTCATGTATTAGTAATAATAGTTTTACAGTCACGAAAAATGAAATGTTTGTAAAAATTTTAAAGGACTGTGTTAAATACAATGAAAGTTAACTTGTCATACCCTACAACTCGCACCGGAAGACGCAGCGTGGGCAGGCCCCCGACAAGGTGGACCGACGACCTGGCGAAGGCCGCGGGAAACCGCTGGATGCGGTAGGCGCAGGACCGGTCTTCGTGAAGATCCTTAGGGAGGCCTATGTCCAGCAGTGGACGACTTTCGGCTGAAATGATGATGATGATGATGACCCTTCAACTGTCGGTATAGTGGGTCGGATAAGCTGTTCATACTCCATACACGCACAGTTTCTTTAAAATTATTGACGTGATAACGTCTATTAAATCGGTATGCTGGGAGTCATTCGCGAAAACTGCGTAACGGCCGAATCTGACGCTACACGGAGTCCACGCCTACTAAAACTAACCTTAGCCTTGTAGCTTTAGAGTGCAATATTATTTACCTAAAAGCACGGTTGTAAACAATTAGTAGCAGTTTTTCACATACATGATTAAAGCATTGATAGCCGAGTGGTGAAACGCTCGGATTAATATCGACTCACTCAAGAGGTGCCGCGGATCGATTCCTGACGGCAACGGACGTTTTTATCCTTTTTAATTTTTAAATTTTTCCTTTTTAATTTTTCTTTTTTCTTTTTCTTTTTGCTTTTTTTTTATTTTTTAGAAAATTTAAACAAACTATTAAATAAAAATATAAATGTTATACATTACTTTATTTTAAATAATTTCATTGCACCCAGAAAAAATTACCATGTAATAGACGTTATCACGTTCAAATATCGGCAGTAGACGGAGTTCTACAGACAGCCAATTTTTTTAATATAAGACAAACCATAACGAATACAAGAAAATCCTGCAGCTACAGCGAGACGAGATATAATAATGATCTAATTAACTGTAATTAAGCTGCCAGTGAGAGTTTCACACATCAACGAAACCGTTCGCGTGCAAGACGAACCTTAATGTAGAAATAATGTTCCGAAGTCATTATCTTTTACTTAATTCATACAACTTATTTTTACGACATCGTTCGTCGTTTGGCCTACACTTGGCTACGCATTAAAGTTATGCGCGCGCTTCCAGCTAAAAGTGTAACATTATGGGAACAGTCAATCGATATTCCCCCTCGTAAGTGTCACATGACAAATAGCACTCTGAACCCTTTGACGGTTGCAAACGTTAGTAGCATTATTAGCCCCAAGACTGGTCGACGCGGCCAAATTATTTTGTAATTTGATGTCATATCATCGCTTCATTAATTGGATTGAGTCGATGAACAGTTGGTGATTAGTCATTCTTAACAAGCTTTCAAAGATTATGTTTAATACTTTTATATAACAACTTTCATTTTGCGATAGGCTACTCTACGTTGTGTGGTTAACAGAATTTCAAAACGCGGAAATTACAAATAATAGGTACCTACTTAGCTTATGTTAGGCCACACAATGATGTCACAATGTGCTTAGTGAGTAAGTATAGACTAGTGAATACGTCAAATAGATTCGAGTCAATTCTGTTGCGACATTAAAGTCAACAATATGTCATAAATCGTAGATCCCAAATTAGTTGGTTGCAGTTTGCATTAGAATTGAAGGGGAGCGGTGGGGTCGAAGCGACGCGGCCGGCGACGGCGTACGGTTTCACCCGGAATTAACTCGATAATTCCCTAATTGTGCAATTACCCATTGGCAATTTGGTCTCGGCTTATCGACCGAAATCACATCACAGAAGTGGGTCACTTTAAACTTTCATGTTGTAATAAGAGACAATAATATGCAACTAAAAACCGTTAATGAAATTTGATTCATACTATACATCTGGAGTACCAAGTATAATCTGGAGTATCAAGGAGTAGATATTAAATATTTAGGCTTGTCTTAAAATTAGGTAATACGAGTATAAAAGATATCAATCAGGAATATTCATGTGATGCTGCTTTTCTATTGGCGGTGAATGTATTACTTTGACTAGCCTTATTAAAACTTTAGCTTGATAGGTATTATATTAACGCCCATTTCATATTCTATCAACTCACAGCTTATAATATCAACGTATTTAAATAACCAATCAATATTATTATCATGAACTCAATAACCGTCCGCCGAATAAAGATTAGGCTCATTATTTTCAATAACGTGTTGTCGAAAAATATTAGCTCATAAGTATAGTTATGAATTTTATGAAATACAATTTTGTCAGTAACGACTTCACGATCATCTTAATAACACGTCGAGAGCTAAGCGTTTCGCTTGAATATTCATTTCGGTTCATCATAATTTTGGTAGATAATTTTAAATTATCCAATCTACGCGAAGCCGGTGCCGCCATCTCCCAATCCGTGAGATACGTTCGCCTTCAGTTACCACGATTTATTGCTTCACACATTAATTTAATTATTTTACTCTTATATTTTCAAGCAAGACATATTATTTTACCACTACAGTTAGCTCGATAGAATGTAATTGTTTGTGAAGTGCAAAAAGTGGGTAAAGTAAAACAAATATTTTTATTGATATAATATCGGCGAGCGTGACCTCAGTGTGTCGGATTGACCTAATAAGCTTCTGCATTATTAAGTAATCTGATACACTTAGTCATTGATACATCCGGCCTCCTTTCAAATGATCTCGTAGAGTATCGACTTAATAACAGCAATTCTTTGCTTCAGCAGCTCTATGTTTTATATACCTACGCTAGTATAGGTAGTTATTACATTAGGTATGTGCTACCATGCATCATAGGTCTTTTTTTAATCACCTTTATGAATAGGCCAAAAATTACGAATGTTTGTATTGTAGCTTATGACTGTTATTCAAAATTATAGATATTCGGTGCTACTTCCTCTGTAAAAAACTAGATTACTGGACTTAGGTACTTAATTTCTTGAAATGATACTGAGCTCATATATTTTGTTACACGCCATTAGTGCCCAATCCCTGTTATAGACTTCAAATATTCAAGGTACCTACCCTGAATATTTGAAACAGTTTAACTTTAAAAATGCCCATGATACAAACAATAAACGTAGGGTAACATAGCGAAAGGTAGGGTAACATAGCCTAGGTAGTATAACATAGCCTAGATAGGGTAACATAGCCTAGGTAGGGTAACATAGCCTAGGTAGGGTAACGTGGCTTAGGTAGGATTACGTGACCTAAGTAGGGTAATATAGCTTAGGCTACGTCGGGAATCGTAGCCTAGGCGCTGTGTAGAGGCTGCAAACCCGCCTCACTAACGCTAAGTCAAATTTTATTTATCAACGTCCAGTCACCATCGAAAGATCGCTTGGCCAAGACCGTCCTTTAGCAAACGTCTAGTTGTGCAAGCGATCTTAGTAGACTTTCAAGTCGGCTAAAAACCCTTTTCCCATAATTACCTACCTACGTAGGTATCTTCAGTAAAAACAAAACAAGATTCCGTGAGCGTTGTCAGCTGCGACTACCTGACTCCAGTGATACTACAATTTTGTGCTCACATTAGGTAATCTCGTTTTATTTCATCTCATATTTTTTATGACAAAAGATCTTCGTCATTTTTGACAAGGAAAAGGCCATCAACATTGTATAATGCGGGTGTGGCGCCGCTGTGTCGGCTCAGAGGCGTCATCTACGCTTTGATCCAATCTCGTGGCCGAGAGCCGAGCGGCCGAGTTGACGACCAATTACCCGATATCACTCTGTTTCGGCCTGCGCCCAAATGGAGCATAATGCCTAGGGTAATTATGACTTCAGCGCCGGCCATCGCCTTGGCCGCGTCTCGCATTGATTCTACCACTCGTCGCCTAATACCCATTATCTTTAAATTGTTTCGAAATAATGTCGGAAACGGTGTCAATTTTATAACTCTTTTTTTTTTTTGATATAGCGACATTTACAAAATCAAATCAATTGGATCGCTACACGTATTGTGTTCGAAGGTAGGTCGAGCGAAGGACGTGACGTCATATCACGTCAAGACAACAAACATAATTCTATAATTGAGAGCAAATAATATTCGTGGAAGTAATGTGGCGGGTTCATACGACGTAAGTGCCCGCCGCCGCAATTTGGCGGAGTTTTATTATTTTTTTATGGTAATTGTAATTGTCGTGGAGTTAATTGAGAACGCAGCCATATTTACAAGTGAGCTCCGTAGATGTTGACGTTTGATAGCGCATGGGCCGGGCCCATTATTTCTATTTACTAGAATGCCACTGGCCCACATCAGCCGGTAGGTATTAATAATACATTGTGTGTTCTAATCGTTGTTATTTTCCTCTGTCTATATTCATTTCCGTGATTGGGATGTAGCGCCGTTGTTTATGGACTTTGTGTCCACTTTGAATCTATATCTAATATTTACTCACATACATTTTTAACATCAAAATCAGTTATTTTTAGGGTTCCGTAGCCGAATGGCAAAAACGGAACCCTTATAGATTCGTCATGTCTGTCTGTCCGTCCGTATGTCACAGCCATTTTTTTCCGAAACTATAAGAGATATACTGTTGAAACTTGGTAGATAGATATATTCTCTGAACCGCATTAAGATTTTGATGCAAAATAAAAAAATAAAAAAAAATATTGAGCTCCCCCATACTTAGAACTGAAACTCAATTTTTTTTTCATCAAATACATACGTGTGGAGTATCTATGAATAGGTCTTCAAAAATGATATCGAGGTTTCTAAATTTTTTTTTTTCTAAACCGAATAAGTAATTTGCGTGACAGACGCTTCCAAAGTGGAAAAAAGTTGGTCCCCTCCCTCTAACTTCTAAAAGAAGAAAATGAAAAATCTAAAAAAAAAACCCATGATGTACTATTACTATAAAAACTACCAACGAAAATTATTTTGAACGAGATCTAGTAAGTAGGTTTTTTTTTTAATACCTCGTAAATTCGTAATTAAAACCGATTATACAAATAACTTAAATCCTTTAATTTCATAAATCAATGGTACGGAACCCTTTTTGCGTGAGTCCGACACGCACTGGGCCGGTTTTTTTAATGTAGATGCCTATGCAAAATGATGATAGTAATGTTCTGTGGATTTACTTAAATTGCACAGACAACAGGAGTCAGTAGGTTAAGCTTGAGCTTTAATGCTTTAGATCGCTAAAGCATGAAAGCTCAAGGCTGTTAGGTATCGACCTAACGTTGAAAATTTATAAAGAAATATGACGAGATTGTAGCAGTTTGATGTGCTGTCGTCTGTGTACATCACCTCACTTACCTATCAGGTTCAGTGGAAAATCAGTGTGAGGCATTAGTTGTTTGGTATTTTTGCTGAACTGGGCCTTTTTGGTTAAGCCGTGAGGCAAACTCTCCGCTACCTTCTTACATCGGTTCTGATAGATACTTCCTACTTCTTTTTTCTTTGATGCTTTTTGATTTGTGTATCTGTTGTATTGGGTATGTACCTATGTGGCTTTTAGTTTGTGATAAATGAATGTATTTTCTACTTCTTCTCCTTCAATGTGTGAACGAAAACAATTATGACAGCGTGAGAGGCGTTCAAATATTTCCATTATTTTATTTCACTATCTACAATTTGTGAGCTGAATGAACTTTAACCGATTCAACTGAAGGGTATCAACATCAACGTTAAGGGTTGGCGCACATTGCGACGCAACAGCTGCGCCAATCACAATATAAGGGGCGTGGCCGCGCACCCCTCGCACCTCACCCCCTGCGTCTCTGGCCCGTGTCGTGATCCCCGGATTATATTATTGCATACAATGGAACTTTTTTATGAAACCATTGTGTCTTACATTGGGGTGAAATATCCGGCCGGATGCTCTTATGGCTCTCACCTTTATTTAGCAAAAAGAACATCAACGAACGGATTATTATTCGTTTCCCGTTGATAATATTACAGCCACAATTTGATTTTCAATTATAATACATTCTGGAGTGCTGTTAAATAATTGCATATCTACTGCACTCATGTTTCATCCAAGTGTTCCGTACGTTATTAGAAATGATGTAGAATATATATTACTACCTACACATACTCCGCATCAATAAAGTTTAGAGTGGTTCTTTACGAGAGCCAGTCTTGTGCAGTGGGCAGCTTTTATTAATAATAACGTCGTCCCATGGCCGGTAGCAGCAGGGAGCTGTCACCGCGCCGCCTAATTGTAAATACACTACCTATAAGCTCCTCATAATTTATTTATATTATTTCTGAAGCCTCGGGGCACGAGCGGAACACCGCAGCATTAGTTCACATATAAATTAGGCTATAAATCTCATTTGACACTTCGACCGATTCCCACGGTTTTAAACACAGGTCGATAATTAAACCCGAATAAAGTATTGCCTTTTTTGTTCAAAATAATTAACTATTCATTCTCTGTCGTTCCAGGAACATCCGAGCTTACGCGGTACGCCCCTGGCGATGCTGGCGGCCCAGTGTAACAAACTGTCCAGTAAATCACCCCCTCCGCTTGCGGACGCGGCTGTAGGCAAGGGCTTCCACCCGTGGAAGAAGAGTCCGGGCACGCACTCGCCGCCCGGCGCCGGCGTAGCGCCGCGCTCGCAGCCGCCCGCCTGCTCCCCGTACGGCCGCGGACCCACCTCGTGCGCAGCCGCGCCTTCATACGGCAATGATCTCTACTTCCCATCTTCAGGAGATCAACTACTCGGCAAAAGTGAATCTAGTGCAAGTCTCGGGTCCATGTACTCGCGTCACCCTTATGAGTCGTGGCCCTTCAATGTTGGTGGTGGTGGTGGAACTGGTGCGCTTAAAGCAGCTGAGATGAGTGGCGTAAGCGCGGTCGGCAGCACTTGGTGGGATGTACACAGCGGCTGGCTTGACGTCGGTGGTCAGATGGCAAATTACGCCGGCCAGGACTACTCCCAACTGACACACTCACTATCTGGTGGCGCGCATTTACTACCACCAGCGCCTCATCTGTTACAAGACGCCTATAAGTCAGTGCTCCCCACACAAGGATCATTCGGACTGCACGCGCCCGGCTCCCCAGCGCCGCCCGCCCAAGCACCATCACCAAGGTCACAACGTAGATACGCTGGCCGAGCTACCTGCGACTGTCCCAACTGTCAAGAAGCAGAGAGGCTTGGTCCAGCGGGGGCACATTTACGAAAGAAAAACATACACAGTTGTCACATACCTGGTTGCGGTAAAGTTTACGGCAAGACATCCCACCTGAAAGCTCACCTCCGCTGGCACACTGGCGAGAGACCGTTCGTGTGCAACTGGCTATTCTGCGGAAAGCGGTTCACGCGCTCAGACGAGCTGCAACGACACTTAAGGACACATACGGGGGAAAAAAGATTCGCATGTCCAGTGTGCAATAAGAGGTTCATGAGGTCTGATCACCTGGCTAAACACGTGAAGACACACAACGGTGGTAAGAAGGGTAGCTCAGACTCATGCTCAGACTCGGAGGAGAACAGCCAGGGCGAGGGCGGCGCGGGGGGGCGCTCGCCCGAGCACGCTCTGGACGTGAAGCCGAGCTCGATGGTGTGACGGGGGCGTGCGGCGCCCGCGCACCACGCCCCGCCGCTCCTGTGATACCGCCGCGCGCTCCGCTGTACATACCACATATCACTGTAACATAGTACCCACACGTGTAACTAGAGACAATGCGCCGCTCGACGCGACCCGACGTGTATGTAATTGTTGTGAGACTTAAAAGTGTTGTACAGTATAGATACTATTAAAAATTAATTATCTCATATTTTATAGCTAGATATTATATGTTAAATTAGTGTAAGTAGAATCACTCTTTAGTCCAAAATTGCAGATTTAATTTATTGAAACAATACCTCAGCATGTTTCAAAAGAAATCTTTTATTTATTGTACAGAATTAAGCAAATATGTACCTATTCACTTTTCTTATAAACAACTTTAACCAATCAGGGCGTAAATTTGTGATACATCTAAATTAACTTTTTCGTTGTTATTAGAATAGTTGAATCGATGTTATGTACTTTAATTGTCCAGAAGCAGTGTACCTCTCTGTTTAGTATTTCATTAGTATTATTGCCATGCAAGAACAAAAACATTTTAAAATTGTTCTTCAAAAATATGTTACTTTACTGTTTTCTGAAAAGCACGAAATACGTAGTTGCATCACGTACCTAATCACTTCCTGAACTTGAAGATAGTATTCCAATGTGTTTAACAGATCACTAAGCATAACATAACTAGACCAAGATGTTGTATCAAAACTCATATTCTTCAAGACTATCGACTTAAATACATAATACAATAAATGAAACAAACTAGCTAAATCTTTCTCTCTCTCTCTTTCTAAATTGGTATCTTGAAATCCGAAATGGTATTTCCGAAATTAGGGCGTTTTATTCTAAATAAAACGACCTAAATTACGAAGCTACCATTTCCAATCCCATGTTTTTCTTTGTTTCGTATTTGGTAGGTATTGATTCTTGTTGTTTATGAGAAAAGTCATTTAAAAATAACTTCAAATTATAAATGGTTATAATTATGTTGTATTGTACAATAGTAGTTTGAGATAACATATACATAGTTTGAAATAAACAGTTTCTTTCTACAATATGTTCCATATCAGTGGCTTTTGCGTCCTTGTCGAATTGATAACTATTTGGTGATATTTGTTAGCTTGAAAACTGTATTTGTAAAATGTATATTGTACAAAATTGTGCGAATTAAAAAAAATATGCCTGATATTGATTTTATAAAAATTGAATATATTTTTCCGAGTGGATGTCCGCATTTTTATTTTGATGTATTTATAATGCTGCGTACTAGATAATAACAGGTACAGACGACACCAGGTCAAGCTTCCCGAAACTGTCAAATATTCCTCATCATTCTTGAGCCTTAATACTATAAAGCTGGAAACCTTATAAAGAAATTTAACAGATTATACTAACTTGCTGTGCTGTCGTGTGTACTTATAATTCCTGATAAACATGAAGGCACTACCTAAGAGACAGGTAGCGCCATCTAGCGTTAGTTATCTGTCACCTGTACTAGCAACATTCTTTTTGATGCTACCTTACTTGAAAATTGAAAGAAAGAACAGAAATAAAATACGTTTATTTGCGGTAAGCATGACGTAAAAGTTTACAAAAACAGTTGAGGGAACATGCATCACATCCTCGCAAAACGGCTGTCGCTCAGCATTATGCTGCGACCCTATGCAAAACAGAGCCCAGCGCTGGTTTTCAGCGACAAGCCGGCTCCGACGTAAAGACTTAATAATTCTTAAACCAAAAGGAGCCACCATCATAGAGTTCAGAAACTTGTGAAGAAAAGTTTACATAGTCACTACTTTTTGTGTAAATTCGAAAATGTATAAAACAATAACCAAAAATTTAAAGACTAACACCACTACCCACACTGAGCCTGCCTAATAGATTACTTCTTCTTCTTCTTCAGACTATAGAAGTCCACTGCTGGACAAATGTCTCCCTCATGCCTTTTTCTTTGCCTTGGGGGGTTTGCCATAATCCTGGCCCGCCTGCCATAAGCTTGGCAGGCGGGTTGGGGATCGCAGTAATTTGATACACCACAGGAGTAGCGCTGCTGCCCGCCTCCCTGGTGATAGTTCCCTTAGCCGTCCCTTACGACACCCACGGGAGGATTTGGGTTGGTACTAATCTAAGCCCGGTACCTGACGGGTACCACTTACTACTAATGAACCTACTCTACACTACTTCTAAGAGAGTGGTGGCCTGTAGGCTTATGTTCCAGCATTGGCAATATTTTAGGCTGATCTGCTTATGCTACCGTGTTTTAACATAATTATCATTTCTCTGCATTGTCTGAATTTCACCTCAGTGTGGGCTGCACTGAAGTAAAATTAACCGACTATGCAGAAAACTGATACAACAGCACAATAATAGCGTTACACACTCTCAAACAGAATCTGAATCAAGAATCTATTTGTGGAGGTAAGAAGAACAGGGAGTAAGTTCATTTATCCTCCATAGAAAAGGGAGGATCCTCCAATCAGACAGATATTGAGTCTGGCGGGCACTTGCCCAATGGTTGATGTTGGGAAGTTGTATGTATGCTAACTGCACGGTAAACTCTGATTGCGAAATGTAGAATTCGTGTGACGTCAGTATGACGCGTTGTTTGTTTGTGGCGTTTTGTAGGTACCGCTACATATTGCTTAATATATTCAAAAATGTATCTATTTAATGACGTAAATAGCGCAATAACTGATGTTGAACTGTTAAAATTAAAGTACATAATTCCTCCTGCATCACTGCTTACCGTCAGGCGGGATCGTAGTCAAGCACTAGTATACTTAATTATATCACTAGCGGCCTCCGCGACTTTATTTGCGTGGAGTTAGTTATTTGAACATTTTATTGTAACCCCAAAATAAACAGCATACATTTTAAAATTTTGATATGCTCCGTTCCATTCGCAGCGTGATGTTAAAAGCCTTCCTGGATATAGGTAATAGGCTATCCAACGCTGAAATATTTTTTTTAAATCGGACCAGTAATTCCTGAGATTAGCGCACCTATAGTAGATTAACCTATAGATTATTGATTTAAAAAAATTCTACTGATGTTAGTGTTTTACGTAAAAGGGATATTTCCTGGGTAAAAAAAATGATTCCATTTAGTCCGCCATTCAGATTATAGAAACATATTGGATACGTATATTTTGTTTTATTCAATCAATGAAAATTTACAAATATAAAAGGCAATTATTAAAGTGGCAGTGGGCTGGACACATTGCCCGTAGGACCGATGCCCGATGGGGCCGACGGGTTCTCGAGTGGCGACCACGCACCGGAAGACGTAGCGTGGGTAGGCCCCCGACAAGGTGGACCGACGACCTGGTGAAGGTCGCGGGAAACCGCTGGATGCGGGAGGCGCAGAACCGGTCGTCGTGGAGAACCTTGGGGGAGGCCTATGTCCAGCAGTGGACGTCTTTCGGCTGAAATGATGATGATGATGATGATGATAAAAGGCATCAAATATCAGGAGTGGTGGCTGGTGACTTCACTGCTCGCTAAGAAGTGTAGCGTGCAGTGACGTCACACGAGTTTTCAACGCACTGTGTCGTCGTCATTTGTTGTTTATATGAAAAAAGAAAAAAAATACGTGTCTAGTATTTTTTGGAAATCTGACTGACGGACTAATTAGTCAGTCAACTACCCTATTACCACGTAGAATCATCAACAACAAAACACAGCTATCAATTAGTGTAGAAGAAACCAACGTAAGTGGTAAGTGTAAACAAACAAACTAAATAAACAGCGGATCGCTAACTGTTTTTTTAGTATCCCTCCACTGATACACCTACTGTTTTAATCAACTCGCACACAAATGAATTTTGGCACGAGTACTTTTAAAAAATTCCATAATCTTAAGTATATTCGAAATGAATCGGAAGTGAGCTTTAATACAACCAAATAAGTAAAGTTTTAGTTTGATAAATTGTGGTTATTACGGCATTTTTGGTTAGGAGTAATTTGGGATGCAAAGAGGGCGACGTTCGTCGTAAAAAGTGAATTGAAACCACAAATGACGAGGGGAGCATAGTAAAGATGAAAACACATTCAGTATACGCTCCTCCATCGTCATCGACTCAATGTAACTTGATAGAAATATTGATTCGTACAGTCGTAGATATTGAGCACAATCAGCTTATAATGTTCTCACAGCTGGGACACAGACATCTCTCTTTCAATAAGCGCTTGTGGGCGTAATCCACCACGCGAGCACAGCAATATAGCAATAAAAACGGAATTGAAGCAATTTACACAGGCTGTTTAAATGTACGCAGGTGCAAAGCTCTACGTGGATAAGTGTTCTAAAGAACAAACAAAATCATATTTAAAGAACAGTACAGCAATAAATTAATAAAAAATATAACTTGTTAATAAAATCGCATCTCTCGTAGCCTCTTCAAAGTGCTACGCACTACGAGTGCTACGCCAGACCTTGCTACGCATGGCGTAGTATAAGCTCAACTTGCTACAGCATTAAGTGTCGCCTCTGCGGGTGGCCGCTCGTGCCGTAAAAACCAAGCTCATCTGCAACACCCGACTACATTACATGACGACCTAGCTCAATCTACGCTTTATTAATGACACGACACTTGGTGGTCCGACCACTCGACAATCTAAGACAATGATGTGTCTATCTGATATTGTAGGGAGCTGCAGGGGCAATCAAACTATCTGTTTTAGCAAACAGGTACTACACCACCACACTAGAACACCTACACTAGACCCTACACAACACCAGTAGGCTAGTGTCTACTAATAATGAGTCTTCAATTAAATTAAATATGTGTGAAATTTCGTTCCTTTTTTCGTTTGCCTAGCATTCATAATCACCATTTTTTCAAGCTTCATTGGAACATCAACGGCCGGTGAGGTAACGCAGAGCAGAAACAACTCAAATTGATAATGAACGTAAGTATTAGTAAACATAATTATTCTGATCTGAATTAAATGTTTTTTTTTTATAAATTATAAACTAGCGCTTGACCGCAGTCCCACCTGTTGGTAAGCAGTGATGCGATCGTTGACGGTAAAGCGCGCTAGTTTCTTCTTCTTCTTCTTATTCAGCCTATGGATGTCCACTGCTGGACAAAGGCCTCCCCCAAGGCTTTGCACGCTGACTGGTCTTGTGCTGCCCGCATCTATCGGCTTCCCGCGACCTTCACCAGGTCATCGGTCCACCTTATTGGAGGCCTCCCAACGCTGCGTCTTCCAGTACGTGGCCGCCACTCCAGAACCTTACTGCCCCATCGGCCATCGGTTCTACGAGCAATGTGCCCTGCCCACTGCCACTTAAGTTTAGCGCGCTAGTTTATTAAGAGAGAGAGAGAGAGAGAGAGAGAGAGAGAGAGAGAGAGAGAGAGAGAGAGAGAGAGAGAGAGAGAGAGATATTGTCTTCAAGGCTAGCTTTGAAGACGCTCAAATTGTAGTGTGACGGAAATTGTTCCAGTCCCTCGATTTACGCAGTGTAACAGAAGAAGCAAAACGCTTCGTCCGGGTCGTAGTAGTGTATGTCAGCGAAGTATCGCTGCGAATAAGTAGATATATCTAGCGTAATGAATTTCCACACTTTATTTCAACACGAGTAAAATTCAACACTTTATTTCGACACGAGTCAATTTCATCGTAGAGGCAATACTTCGAAGACATGGCGTCT
The DNA here is from genome assembly GCA_037179545.1 of Sesamia inferens. NCBI lineage: Eukaryota > Metazoa > Arthropoda > Insecta > Lepidoptera > Noctuidae > Sesamia > Sesamia inferens. Next base: position 21,286,801 of record CM073931.1, read on the forward strand.
ACCAACCCACACTGGGCCCGCGTGGTTGATTACGGCCGACTCTGGGAGGTTGGGGCAGCAGCAGAGTAATAGTAGACAGCGGCAGAGAGCCTTCCCCGGCAACGGCCTCTTGAAGGCAGCGACCTCTCGAAGGCAGGGGCACGTGAGGAAAGGGTGGATGAGTACCGCAGCAGCCACGATCTGACAGAGAGCAATTACAGTCTATAGCGAGGGCCGGCGGGTGAGTACGACAATGGCGAGGGCCTGTCAAAGGCTACAGGCACGTGAGGGCGGCAGCGACAACAGCACGGAAGAGGCACTAGGCAGTAGTAGTGGCTGACAGGCAGGGTACCCCTAGAGGTAGTATTACAGGGAGGAGGCTTGTGACCCAGTATTAGGAACGTCACAGGCTGATTATGTATATATGTATAGTTCGAATATTGATTGCATCGACAGAACATATAGTCGGTTAACATACTACGACACTAAACACCTTCAAAAAACCCTATGTAAATATAATATAAATATAAATATAAGAAGACTAGCTGACCCGGCAAACGTTGTTTTGCCATATAAATAATAAAAAAAATTTAGGGGTGGACTACCCCTAACATTTAGGGGGATGAAAAATAGATGTTGGCCGATTCTCATAGATACCGGATAAGCACAAAAAATTTCATCAAAATCGGTCGATCCGTTTCGGAGGAGTTTAAGTTCGAACACCGTGACACGAGAATTTTATATATTAGATAGTCGCTTCACCTATCGTGAGGACCACCTTACGTTTACCAATTCGCGATCTCCACTCAAGATCACTTCTACCATAACGGGCATCGATTCTACGCCTAATATGGCCAACCCATTGCCACTTCACATATAAATAATTATGTAATAAATGTACCTATACAAAATATTGTGAATCATTTTAAAGGCCGACTAAAATTAATTCAGTCGTCTTGTAAATTTTTACGGCCTTTTATAGAATAGAATAGAATACTCTTTATTGTGTTCACCATATAGATTACAGAAACATAAATATAACGATTTTACAAAGGGTGACACAATGGGCGGTATTATCACTAAGAGCGATCTTTTACAGAATTCCAGACAACCTTTGGACGGAATACGAAGAGGAAGGAGAGAGAAATAATTTAGGTAGTCTACAGGGTAGGTGTTCTACTATTTACATCAATATCTATATATATAAAAATCAATGCCACTTTCTTTGTAATTTTATAACTCAAGAACGGACTCACCTATCCAAACCAAATGTTTAGGCTTTGTATTGACTAATTAGTAGATGGTTTATGTGAAGTTTGAACAGAATCGGTCGAACGGTTCGTCATGTATCACATTTTTTGTAATAAATGAATTCAATGAACGGTGGATCATCATCTCATCTATATAATAATAATAATAAAGCACTGAGCATTATTAGAGAGAGCATTAGAGCATTGATGGTTGCTCTGGATGCGCAGTTATCAAATTATTTTGATACCTGCGAGGACCTCACTGATACTCATTTTAATCCTGTACTGCGCAGCTGTAGCAGCTTGTCGCGTAGCTCATGTCAAATTTCACAGTGACTCCAGAGCTACACGACCGAAACCAGTAGTACCAGCTTGGCAGCACAGGATTGAACGTCGTATTGGTGGGGCCAGAGCACTCATCGGTAAACTAATCTGCTTCAGGGAGGGTAATACTCGTCCTAGAGTGATGCGCTTTGTGAGGCGGGCATTCTCAGGTACAAATACCAGCCCTGAGAATTATATGGCCCGTATCACGGAGCGCATCGACTTCCTGAAGCAGAAAGTGTATGCATGGGCGAACCGTATTCGTCGGTATAAACGACGAGTAGAACGGTACACCCAGAATCGCACCTTCCAGAGCAATCAAAGGTGGGTTTATAGGGACTGGGAACGACCAGAACAAGGTGTGGCTGACACGTGCCTACCAGATGATGATGCCATGTGTTCATTTTGGCGCAGTATCTGGTCGGTGCCTGTCAGTCACACTGAAGGTGACTGGGCTCGGGATGTCGAGCGAGCCTGCGATCCAATACCTGAAATAGGGGCTATTACCATCTGCCCCCAAGATGTAGCTCGTGCAGTCCGTCCGTTACCTAACTGGAAATCTCCAGGACCGGACGGGCTGCATAACTTTTGGATAAAATGGCTTCCAAGGTCGCACGCTCACTTGGCATCTCAATTCCAGACTGCCTTAGTGTCTGGTTCGTTACCTCAGTTCCTAACTACTGGAATAACCCACCTGCTCCATAAATCAGGTAGCACTGCGGAACCCAAAAATTATAGACCGATCACATGTTTACCGACGGTCTATAAAGTTCTTACATCCATTTTGAAAACTAAAATTAACAAACATATTGACAGCAACGCTATCATGTCTGCCTCTCAAAATGGATGTAGGATCGGGTCGCGCGGTACTAAGGAGCTACTCCTCATTGATATGACCATCAGCCAACAAGTTCGTCGTTCCCGAAAGAATCTTTCGACATGTTGGATAGATTATAAGAAGGCCTATGACTCAGTGCTGCATACATGGCTCATGCGGGTGCTGGAGTTGTATAAAGTGGATACAACTTTACGCACCTTCCTGATGACGTGTATGGGGCAATGGAGGACACTCCTTCGCTATCCAGGATGTCGAAATATTCAGAGGAATAGCGAACCGATAAGGATCGAGCGAGGTATATATTAGGGCGACAGTTTGAGTCCGCTTTGGTTTTGCTTAGCATTGAATCCTCTAAGCACACTATTGGAGGATTCAGGTCTAGGCTATCGGTTGAGGAGAGATGGTCAGGTTATATCGCACCTCCTTTACATGGATGATCTGAAACTTTTTGCTCCCAACAATTCACAACTGAAGGAGCTACTAAAACTTTCAGTAGCTCCATTAGGATGGAATTTGGTGTGGACAAATGTGCGGTCATGCATGTAAAGCGAGGAGAGATTATGGAATCCGTGGGAACCCAACTCACGAGTTCCATAAACCTTAGAGCCCTCTCCGCATCCGAAACCTATAAGTATTTGGGTATGTCGGAAGCGTTGGGCATCAATGTTACTGACATGAAGCAATCGTTGAAGGAACGCTTCTTTGGCCGCCTGAAAAAAGTACTTAATATTCTTCTATCAGGCGGAAACAGGGTGCGCGCTTTCAACGGTTGGGTCATGCCGGTATTGATGTACTCTTTCGGCATACTCAAATGGACTCAAACCGAACTTGTCGCCCTGGATCAGAGGGTCCGTACGCTGCTGACTGCAAATCGATTGCATCACCCACGATCATCGGTTATGAGGCTGTATACCCCGCGAAAATGTGGAGGTCGTGGCTTTTTAAACGCTAGGACCCTCCACAATCGCGAGGTATGCAGTCTCAGGGAATATTTTCTAGAAACCGACGTGGGGATGCATCGAGATGTGGTCGCGGTTGACAAGGGCCTCACTCCGCTCTCCTTGGCTAAAGAGAACTGGCATAAACCAGCAGTGCTTGACACCAATGATCGCATGGAGGTATGGAAGAACAAGGAGCTTCACGGACGCTTTTTCAGAGCCCTACACGGGCCTGATGTAGATTTACAAGCGTCCGTGGCCTGGCTACGATTCGGTGACCTCTTTGGGGAAACCGAAGGTTTTGTATGTGCAATTATGGACGAAGTTATGATGACGAACAATTACCGGAGATTTATTGTGAAAGACGGCACAGTTGACATCTGTCGGGCATGTCACCGGCCGGGGGAATCAATAAGGCATATTATCTCCGGGTGTTCTCGTCGGAGAGTACTTGGATAGACACAACCTTGTAGCCAGGATAATTCATCAGCAACTTGCTCTCAAATACAACCTTGTGGAATCGGAGGTGCCGTACTACAGGTATATGCCCGACCCAGTTCTCGAAAATGGCCATATCACATTGTACTGGGATCGATCCATCATCACTGACAGGACTATTGTTGCCAATAAGCCTGATATAGTGATGGTGGATCGATCAGAGCGGCGTGCAATGATTGTTGACATAACCATCCCGCATGATGAGAACCTCGTGAAAGCCGAGAAAAATAAACAAGTCAAGTATCTTGACTTGGCTCACGAGGTTGTCGACATGTGGGAGGTGGATTCAGCAATCATTGTACCGATAGTCGTGACAGCCAATGGCTTAATAGCCAAGAGCCTCGACCAACACCTCAAGAGGCTCTCGTTAGGCAGCTGGATCAAAGGCATGATTCAGAAAGCTGTACTTCTAGACACGGCTCGCATTGTCAGGAGGTTCCTCTCTCTGGAGCCCTGACCGCCGGTAGCTTGGACCCTGTTCTCGATGCCGGTGGGCTACTATTTTTTATATTTTTAAATGTTTTTTATGTATTGTTTATATAGAAATATTTAAAAATGTAATTTATATGTATATACAGTGAAATAAAGGAATAATAAATAATAATAAGCCTTTTATTTCTTGTTTTACAATAATTAGTAATAATGTTACAGGAAACACAATTTATATTTCTATGTATTATTAATGTTAGTAATATATGTAGGTTTATAATATGTTAGTAGTGTTATTAATCAACAAGAACCCCGGTTTGGGTAAAGGCCTCCTCCAAAGATGCCCAGATTTGTCGGTCTTGTGCTATGTTGTACCAGTTTGTGCCCGTTGATCTTTTCAGATCATCTTCCCAGCAGTTTAAAGGTCTCCCCCCTCTTTCTCTTGCCTGGTGGTCCTAACCAGTTAGTAACCCGCGAAGTCCACCTTCCGTCAGTCATTCTCGCCACATGTCCAGCCCACTGCATACACCCTGTATACATGTTAGAAATGGAAAAAACAAAGCATATTGTTTATCTAAATGTTTTGAATTAAGTTTAAAAATTGCTAGCAATTTAAAAAAATGTTTGAATAAATAATTTAGATAATTCGATAAAGTTTTCATTATTTCACTTTATACGTAGTGAAGCACGTATCGGGCCACTAGTAGGTAAGTAGATTATATAATAAATGTATACATTAAGTGTATGATACTAGTCCAATAAATATATACATCTAATAAATAAACATCATTCAAGAGCAAATAAAATATAATGACATGTTTAAAGAGAGAGAAAGTGCTTTTTTATCATGGTTTTAAAAATGAACAGAGTTTGAGAACGCCTCACGGACACGGGCAAGTCATTCCATAGCCACACTACTTCTATAGTAAAGGATTCATCATAGAAATACCTAAATATAATCTGGGATACACATGAACATATCAATACCTTTTTTATCAGCGTACCTACAAAAACACACACACACAATTGCACGTAACAATAGATATTAGAAATCATAAATACTCATAATAATATTAAACACAAGCGGGTGGTATCATCTAAATCTAACTAACATTTAATCCAATGTCATTGGAACTACATTTAAAATTCGTTAGATCATAAAATTAATCAATCCCTAGTGACCTCTATAATCACATAATGCAGAACGTTATCCCATTCAGCTTTTCGTAATCTAATTCTCAATCCCTAAACAGAGATTTATCGTCCCTAACCGAATTATTCGGGAACTGATTGAGCATAATATGAGGGAGGTTATGTTAACTATTTTATATTCAAGTCGTCCCCTGTCTCCGAAATGGTCACAATATTATTATATTATTTTGTCGAGATGTTGCATGAGATAGTACTTTCCTACCTACTTGTATAGTACCTAGTGCTTGGTTTGACGATTTTGAGAGAAGTATCTAAATGTTTCTTTTAAATTGGAGTAATTTAAACAAAAGGCTGGTTTTACCAAAGGTGAAATCAAATTGACGTTTGACAGTTTTCTTATAGAAAATGCTTATCGTACTTATTTATTTTGTGAAACAGGCGAATTGTAACGGAACATTTCATGACGTTTTTCGTTTAAAGGCCTTAGAAACTGCTGACTATATTTATTGAAACTGAATACTTACATTTTAATTTTCGAATAAATTGGCTATCTTTGGTGATAATTTTGCTATTTTCGTACCTCAAGAGAGGAGATTAGAGGTCGGTACTTATTTATCTATGCGTTAAAATATGGAAGTTTCGATGTTCATAACTATGGACCAACTTTTTAAATTCTGTTAGGTACTCGTGGCTAGAAAGAAAAAAGAAAGTGACTAGAGAACTTGATAAAAAATTTAATATAAGTACACTGTCATACAGTGGAGTAAACTTAAGCTTTATTTAAGTACGTTAATAACTGTGATTTTACATATCGAGAAATCTTCGTCAATGGTTTTTTTTTAATAATTATAAACTAGCGCTTGACCGCAATCCCGCCTGATGGTAAGCAGTGATGGGATCGTTGATAGTAAAGCGCGCTAGTTTATTAAGAGCCTATTCACTCAGAAACTGAGCGAATAGGAAGGAAGACGGCAGTAGATCGAGGTGATGCAATGTTAAACCCAACAACACGACTAACGATGCTGCGCCAAAGGGAGATTGATCTGAAGACCCTCCACGACCAAACTCCCAACATAACAACATTAGGCGCATCGTACCCGGCACACATCGCAACACAACTGCTCAGACCCGTCCTCCGTACGGCTTCACCAGACATCATGCCGGAACACGACAAATCGCTTGGCGGCAAGGCTTTGTCTGGTGGGTGGTAACTTCTGCCGGCGGCCGATGTTATGGTTTACCACCGAGTTATCCAATTTCTAATAAATAATTTTCCAAACAAAGCCATGATCGTCGAGTCGTCGAGTGTTAGACCACACGAGTTCGCTTCCCGCACAAAACAAATACTTATAAATGTTCTACGCAGGTCGTGAATAGGTATATAAGCATATGAAATTAGTTTTTACGGGTTTGATCCCCGGCCAGGACATGATGGAAAACGATCTATTCCTGATTGGCGTGGGTCTTGGATGTTTATCTATATATGTACCTATTATATATATACCGAGAATCGTTGAGTTAGTAACACAAGTCTCGAACTTACTTTGGGGCTAGCTCAATCTGTGTGCAAAAGAAAACTTCGTAAAACCTTCATTTCTTTATCAAAAATAATTAAATTTTCGACATCCGTTAAAGTTATGTGAATACGCTAATTTATAAGCAAATGTTCCTAAATATTATTCTATAATGATACAGTACGGGGCAGTTAATGTGCGTAGAAACATCGTCGTATAATTTTCTCATTTCAGCCAAGAGTACTAAACGTAGCGGAAGAGTAACTTAGGTATAATAAAAAAACAGTCAAGTTGTTTGGTCTAATAACATTTTGGATTAGACTGGTAAGCCAACTGTAAGTAGTAAAAGTTATTATACTATACTGCGTCCATGAAATTGAAAAAAAAAAAGTCAGATTCGCATTTGAAGGATTCTGTACCACCATACCACATTTAACATAACATTTTTCTAAGCTGCCTAGTAAAAATCCTTTTATAACATAACATTCTGTGAAAATTTCAAGTGTCTACCTATAACTACTCACGTATCTTTAGACAAAAGAGGTTCGTAGAAGAAATTCACATTATTTAAGTTTCGTGATACAAAAAAAATGTTTTTCTTTTTTAATAAATATCCTTTCAATATAAACTGTTATCAACTCGAAAGATTAACAAAACAACAACTAAATAACGAAAATCGATAAAACCGGTGAGATAGCATTCACAAGTATTTTTTTAATATAAATTATAAACTAGCGCTTGACCGCTATCCCGCCTGGTGGTAAGCAGTGACGCAATCGATGATGGTAAAGTGCACTAGTTTATTATTAAGAGCCTATTCACTCTAGCCTTGAAGACACTCAAATTGTAGTCCGACGGAAACATCACCGCTGGCAAATTGTTCCAGTCAATCGATGTACGCGGTATGAATAAGGAGGAAAATGAGGAGATCCGCAGAAGATCCAAAGTCATGACATACCTCTTCCAGTCGCTAAAATCAAGTAGCAGTGGGCGAGGCACATTGTTCTTAAAACCGATGGCCGATAGGGCAGTAAGGTTCTGGAGTGGCGGCCACGTACCGGAAGACGCAGCCAAGGGAGGCCCCCGACAAGGTGAACTGAAGACTTGGTGAAGGTCGCGGGAAGCCGGTGAATGCGGGAAGCACAAGACCGGTCATCGTGGAAAGCCTTGGGGGAGGTCTTTGTCCAGCAGTACCTAAACCTCTGTAAGCTGAAGAAGGAGAAAACAATCTTTATTAACATCTATCTAATGCTGTAGCGAATGGAGTATCTATAGGTACATGAAATTTACAAAGGAGATGTTTCATTTTGGGCCACCACTATGTACGCTACATAGGTAAAAAGAAAAAAAAGTAATAAAGATTTTCATAAAAATACTACTAAATTTATTTGAATAAAAATACAAGTACATATAACTAATTATTTGAAACGTTTTTTAGTGAGATAACCCTTCATTAAGGTAGCCATGACAGTGGTTATGACCTTTTATTGACCACTTTGACAGTTCTATTTTCCCGTTGTGTTCCTGGCGAGTATTGATTTCAGTTGATTGTGTATCTCAAAGCTCTTAGTGATTTTTTTTGTTTTGTGTGCGTGTGCCATATGTTCGGAATTAATGTAGATACATGACACGTCAGTCAAATGTCACTGTCAAAATCTTATTTCGCTTATTGCTGACCACCATGTTTATCAGTACCTGGTTGTGTTGCACTCCTTCACCGAGTTAAATTGAATTTGTATAAAAACTAAGTCAAAGTATATAAAATTAACATAAAAACAGTTAACTATAATGTATACTAATATTTAGGTACATTAAGTGTACATAGCGCTGGCCCAGGCTCCATACATTACTGAAACCTCTCCTTTGACAGGTCTGTGACAGACAAACGGATAAACGGACAACGGAGACTTAATAAAATAATCCCGTTAGCACCCTTTGGGCATGGAGTACCTATAAATATAATAAGTTTTGAAATGTTAGTAATTATTGAGTGCTAGTTAAAGATTAGTAAATGTATTTCATTTTAACACTTCGGAAATGTATAAATAGAATAGGTAAGCAAAGTTGGTAGACGGTTTATGTTTCCTCCAGACAGGTGTTCTGCGTTAGTTTAGTTATCTTTTGCAGTAACTTTCCGAGTACCCGCTTACCTTTAACGTTGGATGTTGAAGATCCTTTGAGCTCAGGTTAATGTAGCGAGAAGCTGTAAGTTAGTTAGGAGCTGTTGGATGTTGAACTTAAGGCGAGTACGTATTTGATCGCACAGAGATAACTTTAAAACTGAGTAATTCTTATCGACAATTGATCACGACGGAATTTGGAGGATTTCTTTTTTTTTTTTATTGGGTTGTATCCTAAAAAAAATTTAATGTCCATCAGATAGATTTATAAAAAATATTGAACACATATTTTTTTATTTTTTCTTTCATTCAAATACTTAGGAAGATATATGGATTTGAAATGTCGCATGACGTCACGCCGTGGTATATTTTGTAGCACGGCGTGACGTAACTAGCCCCACTCCGTAACTTTAATACGCTATATCTCAGTAGTTTTTGGTAATTTCAACAAAATAAAAAATACAGGTCTCAATATTTTTTATTATCTATAAGACGGACTAATTATTTTTTTTGGTTTTCATACCTTGGATACATCCCTATTACATACCGATTTTTTTATTGAGAGTAGTAGTGGCCTAGTGGTATCAGCAGCCACTTACAAGTTATAGGTAATTGTTTTGAACTCCATCGGGCGCTTTCTTTGTGTAAAATATTTCATCACCATTTTGCGGAAACGTCATCCTAGAAGCAAAACTTCGCATACTTTAAAGGTAATACAAAACCTTGTTCCGTGCGGGAATCGAACCCGTGACATGCTGAGCAGCAGTCAATCGCTTAACCACTGCGCCAACCGTGCCGTCAAAGAGACTTAATATGACATTTAAGAACCCGCACTGGGCCGGCGTGGTAGATTACGGCCCACTCCCTCTTACCAAGAAGAGGCCTGTGTCCCAACAGTGATGGGACACAGGTCGTGTCCCAGGAATGGGAATATTATAGGCTGATTATAATGCATACCTACCGAATTTGAAGTAATTTTATTATTTATGTATACAAAGTAATGGGTGTATTTGACATCGTAACGCAAACTTCGCGAAAAGGCTACACCGCATGCCACTAACAAAAATATGATAGTCATTTATGTCGTTAATGAGCAGTTACAGAAATCACAGTGTTTAAAAAAAAGTGTCGGCTCGGTCTTTGAACGTTGCAAGCGTGCCGCCGTGCGGATTTTTAGGTATGACGTTGACCCCAGCGTTGCCTGACGTTGACCCGAGCACATTGCGTTTTTTTGTGTAATTAAAGAATTAATTAATTTTTACTTTAAAATCTTGTTGGGTTATAATAGTATTGCAATTATGAACGGTTTAAAATGAAAAAAACTGCATATTATTTTTTTTAATCGGAAAAAGCCGACGCAAAATTCCATCACTGGGGGGTTCAGAATCATGTACTGGATCCTTGGTACTCGTTTGTGCGTCGATGTCAGATACATCCTTTATGTACATACGATATAATTATACTTTTGACTACAGACGACTATTATTTAACAAATTTCTTTCAGCAAACCTGCCAAAGGAGTAATAGAAGAAGAGGAACACATGATTTTGCTTTCATGCAATTTTCCGATTTTTAGGCAAAAAAATAATAATCTCAACTCATTTATAAATGGGTATTATCGCGAAGGAAAGTCTGCTTAAATAAAGCCCAGCAAATGATAAAAATATAAAGCACTGTTTTTCACGAATTCCAAAGGAAACATACACTAATCACATGAGCAAACCACGGTCCATTTAAAAGACCACTGACAAAGTACTTATTCACTGTCAAAACAAATGACTGGTTGTTGACGTGCAAACCGCCTTAAATTCGATCAATGTAGATAGTGTACGCACTTCAAAGGAAAAAACATTAAACGCTTTAGTACCACCTGCGTCAAAAGTCCCGTGTGTTTGGAATATTTGCGTTTCATATTTCAATGTATAGCTGTTTGGAGTTAGTTGACACCTGGCTATTTTCTTTGGTCAAGGTTTTCTTGTCTTCTAGCTATAAAATTTCATGAATGGCTGAAGGCTCAGTAACTACAGCCATACAGTTCGCTTGAGCAGCTTAAGCTACACTTTCTGTAGTTATTACTAAGATGAGTGACTATTTTCATACCAAAACCCCTCCGTGCCTCGAAAACACGTCAAGTCATTGGTCCTGGCTGTCACCCGTGGTTTTTAGACAGTCGTAACAGATCTTCGGAAGATCATAATCACCACGCTTGCTCAATGCGGGTTGGCGATTTCAGACTTAAGTCCAGGTTTCCTCAAGATGTTTTCCTTCACCTTCAGTCATTGGTGTCCAAGATATACTTAGAAAGCACATATAACTTTAGAAAAGTTACTTTGGTACTTGCCTGACCTGGAATCGAACCCGCGCACTCATTCTTGAGAGGCTGGTGTTTCTACCACTAGGCCACCACGACATGAACGCCGAAGTCTTATCAAGGGATATTTAAGTAAAGCTATTTGGAGGTGACATCGATTGGAATCATTTTGAAACCAATTGCTAATCCTTTGCTCCATATGGTCGGAAAATTTGTCTACTCAACAACGCTAATAACGCAATGAATGTTGTTGAACTGTCAAAGTGAAGCTCATTGCGACTGATACTGTTACTGGGTCATACGATAGATACTCCTTAGTAAAACGTTGTCTGTAAAAGATCGCTCTTAGCGATAAGACCGCCCATTGTGTCACCCTTTGTAAAATATTTTTATTTATGTTCTGTTATCTCTATGGTGTACATAATAAAGAGTATTCTATTCTATTCTAAAACTGGTGCTTACTTTTGTGCTTCTGATCCGTCGCTACTATCAGTCTAATAATAACCGCTGGACCCGCTGGCCGCTAATAACACAATTTTGTGCTCTTCAAGGAACAGAGGGATCTCGATATGTACTTAATAGAAGGTAGTAGACCACATCCGATGCCGGCAGAAGTTACCACCCACCAGACAAAGTCTTGCCGCTAAGCGATTCATCGTGTTCCGGCATGATGTCTGGTGAAGCCGTACGGAGGACGGGTCTGAGCAGTTGTGTTGCGATATGTGCCGGGTACGATGCGCCAAGTGTTGTTGTGTCGGACTTTGGTCGTGGAGGGTCTACACATCAATCTCCCTCTGGCGCAGCATCGTTGGTCGTGTTGTTGGGTTTAACATTGCACCACCTCCCTCAACTGCCGTGTTCCTTCCTATTCACTAAGTTTTTTAAGTGAATAGGTTTAATAAACTTACGCGCTTTACCATCAACGATTGCAACACTGCTTAACATCAGGCGGGATTGCAGTCAAGCGCTAGTTTATAATTATTTAAAAAAAAAAAGGTCAGCCCTGCACATACTTGGGTACATAAAGTGTGGCTTATTTATTATGCACTTAGCATTGTAGAAAAGGCAATACCAGATCCGGAATCAATAGTTTTATTTTCTTTTCGTCGATTAATAGGACTAACTAATTTTGAATACGTGCACTAAACTGAACTAAATATACTCCAATCCTTCCCGGTAGTAATCACAGGCCGGATTTTGCCCTTGAAATAAACCAGGGCTCATTAACAAGTTATGATTAATACCAACTCATAAATAGTGATGTTGTCGGCAAGTCAAACGACTCCACACATGGTAACACCTTCCGAGAAATGGTGTCACCACACTCTGCCATAAATTAATTGGATACTTTTTATGATGATGATTTACTAAGTATCATGATTATGGTTTAAAATTTATCTCTAGTGAAATACATATACAGAAAAAAATTTGAAATTTACTCGTAAATAGGTTTGCCTACCCTTTCCTACAATATAGGCTGCTATATTAGAACCTAAATACTGTATTGTTGTGTTGTACGGTAATGTTTACTGTACTCGTACTGTGTTGTATTTTCTCGGTGGTAGGCCATAACATCGGCCGCCGGCAGAAGTTACCACCCACCAGATAAAGCCTTGCCGCCAAGCGATTTGACGTGTTCCGGCATGATGTCTGGTGAAGCCGTACGGAGGACAGGTCTGAGCAGTTGTGTTGCGATGTGTGCCGGGTACGATGCGCGTAATGTTGTTGTGTTGCGAGTTTGGTCGTGGAGGGTCTTCAGATCAATCTCCCTTTGGCGCAGCGTCGTTGGTCGTGTTATTGGGTTTAACATTGCATCACCTCGCTTAACTGCCGTCTTCCTTCCTATTCGCTCAGTTTTTCTGAGTGAATAGGCTTTTAATAAACTAGCGCGCTTTACCATCAACGATCGCAACACGCTTTACCATCAGGCGGGATTGCGGTCAAGCGCTAGTTTATAATTATTAAAATATATAAATATATATATATATATAAGTACCTATACCTAGTGGGTGAAACTACAGTATTTTCATTTCAATGCAAAATGGCGCAATAAGGCCAGTTCAATATCATAAAAGCTGAACTTTTATTTAGAGTGTATATAACCATTAAAAAAAAACTAAATTGATTTAATATAGTTTTTATATATGTAATATAAAATTGGCAACCCTACTCGTAAGTAACTAAAATTTCTCATTCGTTTATATAGCATAACCGTAAATTGGTAATTTTCATGTTTCATTATGACTACTATGAAAATGATCTAATATACCTACTTACCTATTAAGTTAATAGCTAGATATTAAATGAAACCTACATGCTACGAGTTTCAAATCAATTAAAGTACTACAAGCACAGCACACAATACAACAAGATCTAAGGTGTAGGTACCCTGCGCTGTACTGTTTTAATTCATAAAGTTTTTAATCTGAATAGAACACTCAGTATTTACATCGAGATACTATCTCTACAAGTTACATCGCTGACAAGACAAAGCTTCATTGATGAAATCGTGTTGATAGAAAAAGATACGTTCAAGATACATTAATAAAAAACATTGGCTATACGCTTACGTCATGAAAGTTATTGTTTTAGACAGTTAACAACATTATACAAAACATTAACATATAAGTCGTCAAAATATTTAAACATTGTTGCAAAAAGCGGCGGAAACACAGGCAGTTTACAACTTTTTAACAGCCCAGTCCGGTCGCTGTAAATCACATGGTTTAGTTTAGACCCCCTTCAGAAGTAATATCGACTTCTTCGAACTCCCATTAATCTGCCATACTTCAATATGTGAAGGGAAATGTCGAGACACAAAAGAGAACGCATTTAGCAAACACGCTATATCTCATTTTGTACCTTTATTCGGATACACGGTTTTCACAGTTAAAAACAAAAGAAGAACGGCACAACTTCGAATTTCACTGACAGAAACAAAAGTAACGTGTGTCGTTTGTTTTTTTTTTTTTGCTGTGTAGAGGCGACACGACTATTGGAGCTGTCAGAGCGCATCATAAAACGGTAGCTGTGATCATTCCCACTGCAGTGACGTATAGCCGCGGTTGGAACAGGGAAGTGTAGGAGCTGGTATTATAATTGCATTCAATAATTTTCGAATTTCGAATATTTATCTTAATAACGTAAATTATGCGTAGATATTACAATTTTGTCGTGGTGGCCTAGTGGTTTCAACACCAGCTTCTCAAGTATGAGTATGCAGGTTCGATTCCAGGTTAGGCAAGTACCAATGTAACTTTTGCTGTAACAAAAGGTGAAGGAAAACATCTTGAGGAAACCTGGACTTTTAAGTCTGGAATCACCAACCCGCATTGAGCAAGCGTGGCAACTACGCTCAATCCTTCTCTGTATGAGAGGAGACATGTGCCCAGCAGTGGGGCGATAAAAAGGTGATGTTGATGATGATTATAATTTCAATGTGGTTCCTCGACGACTTATATGATACCGATGCGAAACTTAAAATAGTGTACCTAATGAAAAAACCAATGAGCATTAATAACATTTTAAATATCTATTTACTACATAATTAACATAAAAAATAATTTAGGTATAGCAAAAAACACTGATCACAATCGGTCATACTTACAAATATCTATAGGTATATACCTACAGTGTACACTAATTATAATAACGCCATAAATGGCAAGCACGCCTACACACCGCCCATTGCGTATCTAGGCATTATTGTCAAATAAATTGAAATTCAAACAACATTTAGTCCGACACTGTTCGCCGAAAGGCAAATCTCCGTAAAAACGTATTCAGTAAAACCATGACGGTTGCTGTCAAGTTAAAATGTTTTAATTTAGTGGTGGTTCGTCACATGCGGCATATCCGCCATCCGCCGCGCCATTTGACACTCACCGCGTTCCGAGAGGTAATAAATCTCCACACAACGCGGCAGCACTAATCACGGAAATGAAAACAACCCTTCACTTGACTCGTTTACATTTAATGTTCCGCTTAAATGACAACGCTAAGTCGAGCGCCAGAAGAAATTAATATTTGAACTTCAAATAATGATTTAGAACAAACTCCGGCAGACGTACAAATAAAATACTTTTTTGGTACACCAAATCCGACCCTTTATCGTGATTGACGTCAGCGAGGAAAACAAACAATTTATCTATTTCCTCGTGCGTCACACGAAGATCAAACACTAGTTAATAAAGAGGCGAGATACCGACGACGCCAATAAAGTCGGGGGGCGTCGAGTTCGCACACACCGTCGACGAATGGATTTAAAATTTGTAAATACGCGCCTGCCGCGAATACGACTCGTCTTTTTGTGACGTGATAAAATAATGACAGAAAATTACTGTTGGGGTTCAGTCCCCGTGCTGTATTTAATTTACTTTGACTTGCACCTGACCAACAAGAAGTTCGAGCATAATTAAAAAGATAAAAGTATCTTGACAAAGGCCGTCAAAGTTACTGCTATAGAATTTTACGTCACAATTTCATCAATATCATTGATAAAAAAACAATAAAGGTCACGGGGCGAGATATTGTTTGCAATTCAAAAAGATGATGCAAATTAGCTCATCTATTCAGTAAAATGAAAACTGTGCTCTGTCATTTGACAGCGCTTAGGGGAGCTTTTCAATCAGCCCTCGTTTGGGGACTTTAAGTATTAAAGCAATCTCCTATTGCGTCACTTTATTAGTTGGTGCTTTATTTTGTTCTTTTGATGTTGAAAAGTAATCGAGCTCCTTTGTGTTTACAATTTATTGAAGAGACTCAGTGGTACCCTGTATGTAATTTGTAAAAAATATCAGTTATGTAATAGATTACCAGATACATAGTAAAATGTCAGCATTACCCTCAGCTTGCACACATCATTAAGTTTTAAAAGAAAGTCGGAAACGTCTGAATCTCATTACCAAGGCTTTACATTCTGCGGTGATATAAGCGGAATAGGAATGATTTCGAGGATACGACATGAATGACAAAGTGGATGCAAATGTGAGCTTTGTCGGCGAGCAGCGAGTCGCAACCACCCAATCAAACGGCGGCGGGCCGGCGGCGGTACGATCCCGTAACCTTTAACCGACGCTTGGTATTTCTTTTCATGAAGTTTAAATGAAAGAAAGTTGTGGCATTTGTTATTCACCATGTTTTACTTTCTAAATTCTTCTTTCCTTACGCGAATTCAACATGATTATTTAACATTTGCTATGCATATGCTCAAAAAACTAACTAGCAGTAAGTAAAAAAATAATAATAAAAATAAAAGCCTTTTATTTCTAAACAGAAGGTAAATACCTACTTAATAGTAATTAATTGAAAAAAGTGAAAGTAACATAACAAGTAACTAACAAATAAAAAGTAACTTAAAAAACAAAATATTAAATGAAAACGTAATTATAACCTACGGTTTTTTTTTTTATTTGTTCTTCTGCTGGAACCCCACTGCAGCCTGCAGTCTGCAGGTGATGGCCTCCTCCAAGAATGTCCAGTCTTTTCTAGATTTGGCTATTTGATACCAAACACTATATGTCATGACATAAAATTTATATTTTGATTTAGGTTTAGGTTTTATAAGTATTTTTGATCCTTTGAAGGGTCCTGATCTCCCACGGTGACCAACCGGCTTGGGAGATATTTTTTGCATGATGAGCAGTAAGTAAAGAACTGAAAAATATATAGGTATAAAAGTTATGCTACCCTTTTATTCTTTCAACGTAGGTAGGTACCTAGTATTATCTAATATATATAATTCTCGTGTCACGGTGTTCGGATTTAAACTCCTCCGAAACGGCTCGACCGATTTTGATGAAATTTTTTGTGCTTATCCGGTATCTATGAGAATCGGCCAACATCTATTTTTCATCCCCCTAAATGTTAGGGGTAGTCCACCCCTAAATTTTTTTTAAAATTTTTTAGACAAATTTTTTAATTTCTATTTTTTTATGATACAACATACAAAAATACATACAATCCCCAATTTTCACCCTTCTACGATCAACCCTTATTTTTTAATAGCCATTTTAGTAATTTAATCTATTATTTATATGGCAAAACAACTTTTGCCGGTCAGCTAGTATAAGTGTATATCAGTTCATCAAATAATGTCAGAATCTCTTTTGTGACGATATAAGTATGTTTGGTATGGTATCGCTGTATGGTTTTTCATGGTCATTTGGTGCTATCATGTGGTAACAAATCTATTTTCATATTATATGCACTTCTTGTAATACCATAGAAATAACATAAAAATAGATTACCTATGCTCTAATATAGATGAATTATGTCTTATGTAGCCGGTAGTAGTGTGCCAATGTAAACTGGATGCAAAGATTTTTTGTTTCCGTTGTACCTAAACATTTCGAAAATATATCATTTAAAAAAGTGCATAAATTATAATAATAATAATACATAAAAAATACTTTATTAGTGTTGATCTCGTTAATTGTTTCTGAAGGCGCCGCTGTTAGTGTATTTGTAAAATTTACACTCGCATGGCAGTTTTTTTTAACCGTGAGTGTTGTTAATGAATGTCGTGTGTCAGAGCAAAAACTGAAATTCCGAAGGACTAATATAAATCACTCAGTTGTGGGTGTCAGGACCTTTAATTAATTATGTGAATTCCTGTCGGTGAACCCTGCATAAGTGTCGTTTAGTTGCAAGTTTCTTGACAGAGGAAGAAAGGGAGAGCCATAGCTTAGGCACCTATACATTATTTTTAATGTATTTATTCTCCATGTATTGAGCTATGTTCAGTTTTATCTCAAGGTGGTGAACAATGCTGGGGCAGAAACAAAGTGAAAGGGTGGCGAATAGTTGATAAACAGAACGAATTCCAGGGTTAATTTAAAATCTCTGGAGAAGGACTTCAACTAAATAATCGATCGTTATTAATATTATCTTCAGTTGAGTTTAGTAGAGTTGTTAACAATTTCGAATTCTTTTTTTTTTACATTATTATAATAGTTCGCTAAGAGCCTACTTATTCACTAAAAAAAAATAAGTGAATAGGAATTCAGCTCGAAAATTAAATGTTTTGCATCTCTACTTTTATAAACCTCTTTTAAAGCTAACGCGAATAGACTATAGGTATATAAAGAAATCAGTAGGTACGTAGGTAATTTCAGAGAACACTAGTTTTTAAAAAGGTGGACTAAAATGTGCAACAGTGTTTGAATGGAAATAAAACATGAATAGAGTATTAACTTGTGGCAACTTTACCTATTGTCAGCGAAAAGTGTTAAGTTTCATAAATCCGAAAATGCGGTGGGCGTGAGCGTCGACGTCTGCGCACGCGCTGCCGGATGCGGAAGTCTGTAATTACGTCGCTATTTCGCAAAAATGTCTCAATCGACCCTCGACAGATGGCGCGCGACCCGAATTGTTCAAACATTCCCTGAATAGTTCAGCTGTTTGTGTGGCTGTGCACCGCCCATCCCTATTCATCATTACAAGCCGGTAACATTCACTGTACCGGTACCTACACGGCCGCTTATTTATACGCAAAAATCCCTCTTTCTCTCTCTCTTAAACAACCAAATATGGGTTATTAAAAATGAGAACCGATAACAAACAGAACATTTTACAAAACAAAAGGCCAAATCTATCAATATCACGTTTGTGCCATCCGTTAAATTAATAATCACGACAGATTCAGCGGTTATTGTGCACCTCCTCGTACTTATATCCAGCGATGTATTCAGCACTTTTGTTTAGAGCCGATCCGGTGCGAATAAAATATGAATAAAATAAATTATGTCTTTTTAATAAAGAGCTTATTGTTTTATCGGATAATGAAGGGCCCCATTGTGGCGCGGCGCCGCCCAGGTTCATTCCCGGGACAATGCACAAATAATAAATAGACGTATTTTGTTCGAATTTTCTGCGCTCGGTCGCTTCGCCGTTGTTCCTGTAATTGGTGACCAAAATAAATTAAGTGAATTAGATCGCTCCAGAAGAGCTGACACGCCGGTACCGTAAAATGTTTCGACGTTTCATAATTAAACGCTTTGCGAGTGAATTCGTTTGTGTTAATTTAATAAAAGGCTTTGTTTTCGTCTTATATGTTGGGAAAATATTGGAATGGCTAGGTAAGTAAACAAAGGTTAGTCTATGTAGACGTATTTTTATTGGGACGAGTCCCTAAATAAAGCTTAATTTCTGGAAATACTCATGACTCAAGAGTATCTAACAATCGAATTTCAAAAGAATATATAGTTATAAATGTGTCACTCAATCAACTCTGCCTACAACAGTCTACAGCTGGACATAGGCCTCTGGACTTAGGCTGCGACACAAGACTCTGTCCTTCCATCCGCAGCCAGTCAGGGTCGTTGGTCCATCTAGTTAGGGAGGCTCCTATACACGTTACGAGGTTTTTACCTGCTATCTATTCTATAAGAGTACTTAAATCTAATTATCTAGGTAGATAAACAACAGTAACAGTAGTAGAGTAAACAACTCAAGTTTGTAAGTTTGGATGTAGGATGCAATCTCTCGAAGTAGGTAGGTACTCATCCGATTTTGAAATGTTTCCATTGGCAGAATGCTAAACGCACTATTGCTGCCTACCATAGAGTCCTATACTATACCTAGACAAATAATAGGTCGATATTTTCGCAATCTTTTTTTTTATTTTGTTGCTTTAAAAGCCTCAATCGCTCCTGATGTTAACGATGGATGAGGTCTATCTTGGAACGTGCATGCCAAGAAGATACCTGTTCACACTTTGAAGGCTGACGGGTTATATGAATGAGAGAGCACAGATGCCGCCTGAGATATCACCTTGACTGTATGCCTAATATATGTACATTTTTATTGTTACGTGTAAAAAAATTAAACCGTCTTACTGTGATATTTGGTTTTCCGTTCCAATAAGTCGTGGATAGAAGTTACTTTTTAATCAACTATTCTTTGTTCCTCTAATAATAAGATCGATTTTAATAAGATGTCCAATACAATGACTCACGGATTTCAGTGAAGTAGACTAATCATTCGATTAACTCGAGACATATTCATGTTAATTGATTTAAATTAATAGTTACAAACAACTGTACTATAGGTAGGTATACTACTGTTAGTAATGTGAGTCTTTTTTATTAAATACTAGCTACGCTACTAGTTTTTTTATTCCGAGGGAATCTCAGCTTAAAAAGTAAAATACTGTATGTTAATGCTGGTTATAAGCCACTGGTATGCCATTATTATGCCAAATTTCATCCAAATCCGTTCAGTAGTTTTTGCGTGAAAGAGTAACGAACAAACATACATCCAAAGTCACGTTAAAACACTTGCATAATAGATCCCGTAGGAATATTGGGATAAAAATATCCTGGTCAGAATTTCATTTATGAAATTTATGAACTTCATTACTATCGCACATAGGGAAGAACGAGGCAGCTACGATACAAGTAGGTACTATTGTAACTTAGGTACTGGAGCTCAATCAATTTATGTATGACACAATGATTAAGATGACATAAATATTATGTTTGTATTTTTTTTTTTATAATATCTTTAAGCGAGCAATGTTACTCATAGTTTATCTCCAAACACTATAACGTCACACCCGTGTTCCCTGAAGGATTAGGTAAAAGTGTCTCTATAGAATACTTATATATACATATTATCATCAGTTATTTTAATAGAGGGCGAGATTATTTCCATTGCCTTGGCAAAGTCTAGACTCCTAGATAGAAAATCCTTATGGTAGCATCCTGATTTTCGGCACAAGGAACTCAAATAACACTACCCTACCTGGTAAAGTGCGTACACTAAACCAATTAACCAACAAATCCATATCCATACTAATATTATAAATGTGAAAGTGTGTTTGTTTGTTTGTTTGTCCTTCCTTTACGCCGTAGCTAAGCAATCAATCGACCTGATTTTTGGCATACAGTTAGTTGAAAAGATGGAGAGTAACATAGGCTAAAAAACAGCTTTTGGTTCTAAAAAACATCAAGTTCCCAAGGGAGATTACTGGAATATTTGTATGTGTACACCAAATATATCCTTACTAATATTATACATCGGAAAGTGAGTTTGTTTGTACCACTTTCACGCCGTAACTCCTGACCGATTGCTTTGAAAATTGCAGACGTAAAGTTAGAAGTCCGGATTAAATAATAGGGTACTTTTTATCCCGAAAAAAATTGATATTCCCGAGAAAAATCTAAAAAGCGCGACATAACCGAAGTTAACGCGGGCGAAGCCGCGGGCGGAAAGCTAGTATCTCAATATAGTCTATGTACTGAGCCTCCTTACGGAGGGCGGGTCTGAGCATTTGTGTTGCGACGTGTGCTGGGTACGATGCGCCAAATGTTGTTGTGTTGGAAGTTTGGTCGTGGAAGGTCTTCAGATCAATCTCCCTTTGGCGCAGCATCGTTGGTCGTCTTATTGGGTTTAACATAGCATCACCTCGCTCAACTGCCGTCTTACTTCCTATTTGCTATTTTTTCTGAGTGAATAGGCTCTTAATAAACTAGCGTGATTTACCATCAACGATTGCATCACTGCTTACCATCAGGCGGGATTGCGGTCAAGCGCTCAAGCGTCAAAAAAAAAATGTAACCTGAAACACAGGTTTGAATAAACCTAATTTGGGCGGATCGCTAACAAACTCTCTAATTCCTATCCATCCTGTAATAAAAAATATACCTATATTACCTAGTTTTAGCTTATATTTTTAGGCACTATAATTCTATAGGAACTTTTCTACTCTTGGCAAAATGTTTTTCAGCTTCTGTAAACATTCTTTTCAAAATAAATATATTTATATTGTTATATCTACATATACATATGTAAAGCAATAAGAAAACGGTTAACTAATAAAAAACACATATATATGAATATTAACATAATATTTAATAATAAAAAAACTGATTGTTTAAAAATTTTGGAATTACTTTTTATTTTTTTTTATTGTTGATTGTTTCATGTAAGTATGTGAGATACACATAGAAAGGGAAGAGAGAGACCTTCTATTACAGCTATACTTAAAACAAGACTTCTAAATATTTCTAATATGTTAAAAGATCCTTAAACCTGTGAATATAAAGCCTATTTCCTTGTCTACCTTTACACACATCTCACATTGGGTATCTATACCTATTACACCTATTATGTACCTACCTACGTAGATACCAACTAAGAGAGAACTACAGACGTGGCCATTATTTAAAGCGATGTATGTATAAGGAGTATAACAATGCCACGATAAAGATACAGTAAGTAAACATAGTAAACATTGCTACAGATGGTAATTCAACCTTCTTCAAGCTACAATACCGTTTGAACTTTTTCAGTAAAACCTAAAACAATACTTTTATTGTTCATTAACCAACACATACAAAAGGATAATTATACAAAATAGTCCCTTATTGCAAAATTCCCGGTAAAATGCTTTGAGGTATCTAATGTTTCTAACATGTAATTATAATGCCATCTAGCGGCGAGTAGGAAAACTAACGAGAGCTTTGTTGAAAGCTTAAAAATGAGATTAGACCTGTTTGAAACGAATTTATTAATTAAGTATAAAAACGTAAAGGATATTGAAGGGAAACACTTCAAATTGATATATGTTTTTAACAGATTATTATTTAAATAATTCAATAGTTTGCGGTTAGAAGCAAAACTATTACCACGACAGTTTGATATCGACAGGAACTGAAACTTTCTACCGTACGCGGAGCCCTTTGTGTGGCGTACTTTCTTATTTCTTTATAAACACGTAATTACCATTTAAAAAATTAAACGGTGGTAAGTAACAAAAGCCAGTAGCGAGAGTACAGTCGGGTTGAAAAGCGAAGGAAGTAATTATGGCGCGGCAGATGGCGCGCGGGGCGTCTTGTCCGCGGCTGCAACCGCAACGGCCTCTGTCCTGTCCATCCATACACGAGAACGTACTCTACACATGCCTGTCTTACGTGCTTTGGCTGCTTTATGCGAAGAAGTACGAATTAATCGGAGTTAAATTGCAGAGAGGTTAACATTTTTTTATTGTTCAGCCCGCCCCTTTCGGTAGCAATATGTAGCTAATATTATCTCAATTAACTAATAAGCCCCATTAGGTAATTACTTGTAGATAGAAAACATAATGGCAACATTCGATCATCACCTAGGTACGGTCAGAACAAAAATCGATTAACATTATATGATTCGATTTTTTAACTCTTAGCTTCTTAGAAGTGAGAGAAAGAATCAGAGTACTGTTTTTTTTTTTTATAATTGTAAACTAGTGCTGGATCGCAATCTTGCCTGATGGTAAGCATTGTTGCAATCGCTAATGGTAAAGCGCACCAGTTAATTAAGAGCCTATTCATTTAAAAAAAACTGACTGAATAGGAAGGAAGACGGCAGTTGAGCGAGGTGATGCAATGTTATATCCAACAACACAACCAACGATGTTGCGCCAGAGGCAAATTGATCTGGAGACCCTCACGACCAAACTCCCGACACAACAACATTTGGTGCATCGTACCCGTCACACATCGCAACGCATGTGCTCAGACCCGTCCTCCGTACTGCTTCATGCCGGAACACGACGAATCGCTTGGCAGCAAGACTTTGTCTGGTGGGTGGTAATTTCTGTCGGCTGCCGATGTTATGGCCTACCACTTCTTCTTCTATTGTTTTCAGTAATTAAGATTTCAAAAACAAAAGTGTTAATCGACTTTTGTAGCTGACTGTAGCTATCTAATATATTGAAAAAATAAAAAGAAATCTCGCGTTATGTACCTACATACCTAACGTCCTCTAGAAATTTCATCATCATTCATTATCATCATCTACTCTTTTCCCTACTATGTATGTTGAGGTCTATTAGAAATTAACGAATCCAGCATTAAGCGCATTCCCAGAGTAGGTACATTATTTACTAAAATATAGATCGTATCAGCTTCACACCATTTATTTTTCATAGCTGTGTTATGAAAACAGACAGCTGCATCATGTGTTAAGGTATACAACCTCCAACAAGGTCAGCTTCCAGTCTAACCGCATTCATCTGAATACCAGTACCTAGGTATTTTACATGGAGTGACTGCCTATCTGATCTCTACAACCTATTTACTGAGTGATATGTTAAGACATACTTATGGAGCAATGGAATCCATATGTATCAAAATGTGCCTGCTCAAGAACGTAAATAACGCAATGAGGGTACCTAGTTCAACTGTCAAAATGAAACCTATTGCTACTAATAATGTTACGCAATTACCCTGCAGTTCGCAAACTGTAAATGTGAATTGGACTAGGTAATAATTCTATTCCTTGTAGCGTAGAAATTTCTCGTCGGTTATAGAAACAAAAAAAAATTTATTCCGTAGAAATTGTTCTATAAACAACAGGTTTTTTAATTAACCAACGGATATCTACGCTAGTCTTGAACCACATATTCTGAATTCAAAGTTACAATTTAAGCACTTATTTTTATTTCTCTGGACATAAAAGAAAATAAAATGAAAAAAGATGTTTATAACGACAAAACCATAACTAACTCACTCGACGAAACCATACGATATCTAAAACTGGAGGTTATATAATAGGTAAATCGTCATCTTTTAACAAAAATGTAAACGCTTATATAAATCTATATTAACAGTGTTAATTTACGTATAAACTTCTACAGTTTCATTTGAAACGATTCGTAGCTCGCGGTGCAGTGCAGCTAACAGTTGCGTCACGAAACAGCCTAATTTTGTAATGAAGACATAAAGCTTAGAACTTAATGTTTGTTGCCTAACCACAAATGGCGGTGGTTTTAAAATAAAATTGTCTTGCGCTAATATTTGAAAGAAAAACTTATTTTGTGGCAAAGTTTATGGAGTTTAAGTATTTTGCCCATATGCTTGAATAATGAGAAATGGCTCAAAAACAATATTAGGTAATAATAATCTGTATTCACGAATATGAGACAACCATAAAGAGTAAGTAACTTAATAATAAATGTAATATAGACATTAACCGCTGTTAAAATTCCCCTGAACTCAAACATAGATCTATAAGAAGTTTGCGAATAAATAGAAGATGCATGACTGTGTTAATTAAATTACATATAAGTATGTATGTTTAAATAGGGTAATTGGCTTTGGCCATTCTGTTTAAAATAAATAGACACAAACTAAAACAGGTAGGTACAGTTATTTTGACGATAAAGTTTAGATAGTTGGAGAATGTGATAGTACAATTGGTTTTGTTGTCCTAGGACAGAAGAAAATGACTGCACTATCGATAGGTATACGAGGGGTCATACTAGCCTAGTATAAAACTGTATCACAAGCGGATAGTTTTCCTCAATTTCCACAAGTTTCCAGTCACATAGGTATGGATTATACAGTGTAAAGGTAATAAAGAAATCATATAAAAGTTTATACCTATTTTATAATAATATAGAACTCTCAGAAAATATACCATCATTGCTTGCACTTGTAATAAAAACATTTTAGTTTTAGTATTTATTTATTTATATACGGACAAATCACACAGATTGAGCTAGTCCCAAAGTAAGTTCGTGACTTGTGTTATGGGATAGGTACTAACTCAACGACACTATATTTTATAATAGATACATGTATAGATAAACATCCAAGACCCAGGACAATCAGGAAAAGATCGTTTTCCATCACGACCTGGCCGGGGATCGAACCCGGGGCCTCCACGTCACAGGTAGGCGTGTTGACTGCTGCGCCACAGAGGACGTCAAGTATACTTTTTAGACATAATAATTTATAAATTAATTCCCTTTTTTAGTTTTGTTTTATATAAAAAACATGTCAGTATCTTTTTCCAGCTACGATAAATTATTTTTTCATTGTTGTTTAAATGTAGATATAGGTAGTTTATTATAAATATTTGTTTATTAAATCAGTATAGTAAATAGCTACTGAATAATAGATACATGAAATCGTTGCTTGAGCTGTTACAAACATACTTACATGTCGTAAATCTTAAATAAACAATCCAAGCAACGAAACGACAGATTTATTGACTTCGACAAACATCTTGCGAACTTCAAAGTGTTTGAACAAATCTACAAACATGCAAAAAGTTCTGTTGCAGTAAACAAACAACTGTGGACAAACATGAGTCCCGCTGAGTGTTATACAAATATGTAGCTATAGGTGCTATTGACTAAAGGGATGGTTCGATATTTGTACTGAGGGTTTTAGAAACGAATTTAAATATAGATTCCTTTTACTGGATAACAATATCAGTTGGCAGAATGAAAAAGATCAATTTCGCAATATAAAAATCTTAAAAAGAATAATGAAAACTCGTGGGACTGACCAACATAACTGAAAACTGAAATCATTGAAAAACACAAAAAGAAAAGATCGCAGTGTCGGGTTGGTGGCGCTCACGCGAATTCGACGCTCTTTCCCCATCCAACAAAAGTGCTTAACGTCGCTAATGGAGTTTTCACTTCAATAAACAATAAATCTTGTTCTTCTTCTCTTCGCTGGACAATGGCCTCCCCAAAAGGCTTTCATTCGATTGGGGGGCATTGCTATAATCCCCACGCTTTTCAGGCGGGTTGGGCATTGCAGTAATTTGTTATTCCACAGGAAAAGCGCTGCATGTTACCCTGGTGAGAGTTCACTTTCTCTTTTCCTATGTCCCTTTGTATGATTAAATCATTAAAACTATGTAACGGATTTTAATGCATTTTTTTAATAGATAGAGTGATTAAAGAGGAAGGTTCTTATTATGTATAATAACATCCAATAACTTGTGGAGAAACACAAGCTGAACCCTAAGAGATTTAACAGAATATAATCAAAAAGGTCGAGGTTCGAAAAGGTCTATAAAAATCCGCGATGGTATATATCTGTCTCTTATGGATATCCCACAATAATCCAGGTGATCCGATCCGACGTGAGAATCCGTCGACAACTTGGAGGGACCATTAGTCAGGAAGTCTTTTATCCAGCCAGTCAGGCCAGCGGAAATTCCCGTACGCTGGAAGCTTACTCAAAAGGCCAGCGTGCCATACCCGGTCGAAGGCCTTCAAGACATCAAGGGAGACGGCAAACGCTTCCCCATTTTACTCGAAGGTCTCTCCCCACAAGTGAGTGGCATACACTAGTAGGTACCCAGTTGACCGATTGCAGCAAAACCCGTACTGACGACTGTCACTGAGGAGATCATTACCTTCCAGGTAAGCCCAAGAGGCGCGAGTTCAACACACGCTCCATAATCTTGCAGAGTATGGAGGTTATTGAAATCAGCCGATAGTTGGTAAGATCGGCATGACTACCCTTTTTGGGCACGGGCTACACGTTGGCAAGGCTTCCAGAACTTGGGCACTATACCAGTCCTAAATGAGAGGCGATACAAGGGCGTCAATACAGGAGACAACTCGGGCACACCTGCCTTAAGAACAATGGCTGGTATACCATCTGAACCACTAGCCTTATTCACGTCCAGACGACACAGAACCTCCTTGTCCCTAATGCAAACCTCCAGCATTGAAGTTAGCAATGAGGTAATTTAGGTGGAGTACCTACCACTGTTAGTATCAAGACGCGAATTATGGGCAAAGATAGATGGAGCGATCTGCTTTCTCTCTCGCCGTATGAGCCAGTGCTCCATCAGGCCTAACCAGCGGGGGCAGGGTGGGCCGATAGAAGTTCGCCTCGACTGTTTTGGCAAGGGACCAGAAAAGTCTGCTACCGGATGGTTGCGCAGAGAGCTTGTTGCCAATATGAGTAATGCTGTCGAAGCGAGCCTTCTTAAGTGCCTTTTTGTAGAACTTGGCAGCACGGTTAAATGCTCTCTTCCATGAGCTTACATCCAGAGCTCTATGGTCACGAGCGTCAACCCTGGTGAGAAATGCCGTGTGCATATGCCGTTCAGCTTGAACACAGCCGGCGCTGAATCATGGGCAAGCCGAGTCACCGACGGGCCGACATCACTGAAGGGAATAAAATACTCCATAGCTTGACGCACCACATCGGATATAGAGTCCGCACAGCAAGACGCATTTTCAGAAGAGACCGGGTCCCTGGGATTTTTCACAGTTGACGGGGCAGCCTTTCGTGTGTGGCTGACACACTACTCGGGCCCCCAACTACCTGCGGTCGGCCAGCGGAGCACCGTGCTTCGGATTCCGCTACCCTCCAGGACCAAACACCCGACATAACAGGATTAGGCGCGTCGTACCCGGGACACATCGCAACTCAACTGCCCAGACCCGTCTTCTGTACGGCTTTACCAGACATCATGCCGGAACACGACGAATCGCTTGGCGGCATGACTTTGTCTGGTGGGTGGTAACTTATGCCGGCGGCCGATGTTGTGGCCTACCAACGAGATAAGGTAATACGGTAGGTAGCTATCAGCAATGCAATTCTGTAACCACCTCACGGTAAAAACTTAGATGAAGTGAGCGTGGAGTGAGCTGGCATTCCAATTAATGCTGGTAATTGACACTATTGACCACTCATTCCATGTTTACTTAACCTTACTTTTCACAGTGAAATTTTTACATAATTGATTGGCAGTAGGTAGTACCTACCTACTAAACCTACATCTACGACTAATAAAAAAGTTTAGTTAGAAATTTGGTGGATTAAAAAGCATTAAAATACTTTTTTTTCTTTCTGTTTTGGCTTCGCACGGTTTGTGCATTTAGCCAATGTTACGTAGGTGAAATGAATGATTCGTGTCGAAAAAGACGGCCGCGTGAACCGTCTTACGAGGGAGGTTTGAGAAAAAGTCATGATGTAGCCAATATGTTGCGATATTTCACTGTTCTTTATGAATTATTTACTGAATGCACTTTTGACTACATAAATCACGCACTTTTATTTAGTAAACAACACTATAAATAATTTTTAAAGTCCAATGAAAAACGAGCGTGACACTCAGCTTGACTTTCCCGTCAAAACTCCATTAAAATACTTACTTATCTAAAGCTGAACTTAAACTGCATTCGTTTATATATTTTTTATTTGTTTTTTTTTTTTTTGGGTTGTATTCGGTAATTACTCGCTGCGCCCCATCAGGATAAAAAGTATCCTAGGTGTTATTCCTGGTTATAAACCTTCTATGTGCCAAATTTGGCCAGTAGTTTTTGCCTAACCTGTTTTTGCATTTAAGAGTAACAAACATCCATTCATACTCACAAACTTTCACATGTAAAATATAAGTAGGATTAAGCTTGTTACCTAATCTTAAATGCTCTTTTTTAAGTATTTATAGTTCGAGTGCGTGTTCCTTAAAAATAATTCTGTTTCTTTCATTATCTCAAAGTACCTTGCATTTAATTTACCTTCAATTGGAAGGATATTGTTTACGTAACAAAACAAGCATAATCCCTTAACATAACAAACAACAATAGTTCAATACGTCTCACTAATGTGACAAAATGCCCAAAATTACCCTCATTATTGATGGGAACTAACGAACAATGTCAACCCCGCGGGCCAAGCAGCTGGTGACATGCTACTAGCGGCCGCCGCTCTGCTCATTCTCTATGCCTTTTTGACTTTGATTTATGAGGTTTTTATGCCCTATTCACCCGTCACGGTTACTTTAGATTTTATTCCAGTATCACAAAACAGGAAAATGTAATTTAAACTTTTTGTAAGGTAGATAAAGTTCAGTTTTAAAAGTAACGTAAGTACAGAGCGTATCGATCCGCGAAACATTCACAGTTGCGCTTACGCAGAGTATCGCTACATCATCTCTTAATAGTAGGGGATGAAGAGAGGGTTTTTATTTCATTTTCACAGTAATTTGCTTTTGTTAGGGAACAATAATGTTATTGTGCAGTTCGATTTTAAAGCAAATATGTGTAAGTTTGGAGGGAGTGCCGGGGATACGGTTCACACCCTCTTTAATAGGTAAATACTAAATATAGGTAAATGTATTTTTGATTACTAAAGTAAGCTTGCAGAAAGTTATCTTATTGAGTGTGTTAATCACAGTAGAAAAATGATAAGAAAGACTTTGGGACATACTGGGTATTTAATGAAAACAGCAACTACCACTTTTGAATTCTTTGACCTTCCTCCAACTCCACTTAGGATACAATACCTACCTACTTAAAAAGCGTTGCATATTAAGTTGACATTGGTTGGATCAAAAGAAGAGTTACCTAAATACTAGTGTATTTAGGTAAATATTATTATTACTATAAATAAATAAATGTATAAATAAGTACAAGCCTCATCTTGTTTTCGCCCTGTTCGTAAAGAAATATAATTTTTTGCATTTGATATTATTGACAATAGAATTCCTAGTTTTTTTCGCCGCACCATTTTACTATGCACTATACCGATCAATTTTATTAGCCTTCTTTTTGAAATTTCATTCATGAATTCCACACAATATATAAACTGAACATTGATCGGCGACAAACGTTTCGAGACAAACATCCCCATTTATCATATCATAAAATCGTAAAACGAAGACTCACAACCCACGGAACATAATAAAACCGATTTGCAATTCAGTTGAGGATAGAAGTGAAAATGATAGCGAGCTGACAAAAGTCATTTGGAAGATTCGTGTGGCATTGTGCGGGGAGATGACAAAAGTGTAGCGCGCTGCTTCGGTAGCCAACAATGCGGCGGCAACCGAGAGGGGCAATTTGTCAGCATCGACAATACCGCTCGACATATTGACCATTATTTATGGAGCTTTGTGAAATACGTTCACGGTTTTATTGCGGGAACGATTTTACATCGTGTATTACACGCGATGACGTTTCAAACACTTTGTTGCAACCGACTTCTTGGACTGCAGTACTTATAAAATATGTCCGAGCGTTTATTTGCGGAGAAAAAACTTGTGTATAATTATTGTCACAAAAAGTAGGAATTATGTAACTAATGAGTGGGTTTTGTTATCAGCCTCGGGTGAAATAAAAAACATGGCGAAATGAATTTCTACGGGGATGTTGGTTAGCGTTCTTTATTCGCAGGCAACAATCGTTGAGGCGGGTCTGAGCCGCCCCGATCGCCCCCTCAGCTGCCGCTCTTTGTGCAACACGCGTCGTGCTGCTACTACAGCCTAAATTATCAGCATCCATTCAAAATGGTAACGGCTTTGATGCACGCGACTAACATTACAAGCAATTTTAATGTGTTCAAACAGTACAGTTGACTGGATTACCATGAAGAAAAGAATCAAGAAATGTCGCTGGAAAACGATACCTAGGTATGAATTGTTTCTTTCCTCAAAAAATCCCCTTGCATTATCTACGTTCATACCTACCTCCATCTGTCGGAAAGCAGCGCAAACAGATTAACACTTTACCTAAAGCAAATAAAACGGAACAATTTTAACAGTCCAACTAAACGAAACCACAAGCAAAATTTTTCAATATTAACGGTAATTTGAATTATACGTTGCGCTGCTATGTCACCGCATCGATTGCGTGTCACGGATCAGTTAGGTTCCGCATCAACAGAGACAGACGGATGGTGATGAATACAAATGTTGGATCCAATTGTAGGCGGATCACTCGCCGTTTTTACACACTTTGTGAAAGAACAAATGGCATGTTTTGTCCACACCCACAAACAGAAGGCAGTCATTAAATACTAATAAGCTTTCATATTATTCGCTAATTAATTATAAGATATCCACATTATCTTTCTTGTGGGTACGATTTGAAGAACTTAATGTGTATTTAGATGCGGTTCTTATCCATACACATATTGCATGTTGAATATTGTATAACACATCATTAATAAAATTATCATTATTCTGAACAATTATTAACACACAAAAATGTAATTAAATAGTTGATTTCATTTCAGACTTCTTCTGTGGCGTAGCGGTAGCGAACGCGGCCGTTGCGCAAGGAGGCGCGGGTTCGATCCCCGCATAGTGCAAATATTTGTATGCATGAATATGAATATTTGCACTGGTCTGGTCGTGCCTCGGAAAACACGTTAAGCCGTTGGTCCCGGTTGCCATACGAACATCTAGTGGCAGTCGTTACGGGTTGTTGGAGCCCTCAAAAGTCTAACAATTGATCTAACTGCAATGCTTAGATATCGCCTTCGGGTTGTGAAGGTCAGACGGCAGTCGCTTCACAGAAAATATCAAAGTTTAGCCAAAATCAGCAGTTAGATTGGTAAAGTGAACCCCAGACTCCAAAGCTAAAAAAAGCTATGGATGCGACTGGGATTAACGTTGAGATGATGATGAGTTGATTTCATTTCAGAGAATATGCCATCCGAAGGAACTACTCTCATTAAAACAGTACAAGCGCCATCTCGCGGTGAGTAGCTAATCTTTTGCAAATTTATATTAAAGTTGTAGTTTTTATGTTGTTGTTGATTCTGATTTGACTTTTGAATAATTCGAACTTTAACATGGCGATACTTTAATTCGCAAATCGGCTTACTCCATGTAAGTATTTTTTTCAGGAGATGCTTTAAACTGTATATTTTATACATAAGAAGACAAGAAGGAAAAATCTAAAATAACGTTGTTAGATAGTATCGCAAGTTAGTATTTTTGATAATATAATATGTTTATACCTATTAATTAAAATACTATCGTGTTTTTAGGAGTAAAAAAAAATTATTTTTTTCTTGTTGACTAGGTAAATGTGGTGTAAGCCGATTTTCGTATTAAAGTATAGATATAGAGTAATCGACTATTGACTCTTAAATAATAATTTATAACGAAAATTTTAGGTACTTAGGCTCAATTACCTTTTGGTAATTTATTCACATTAAGATTTACATATAGGGTAAGGTGGGGCCCACGTTATACGGGGTACAATATTACAATGCATATATCACCGTCCCAGTCTTTTAGTTTTATGATGTTGGTATACACATTTGTTAAGCTCACAAGCAGCCATCTTTAAACAGTTGTCATCGCCACAGTTTATACCGTGCTTGAAAAATAAAAACCAAAAAAGGTTTTTAGGTCATTAAAGGACG
This sequence comes from Sesamia inferens, assembly GCA_037179545.1. Taxonomy (NCBI): domain Eukaryota; kingdom Metazoa; phylum Arthropoda; class Insecta; order Lepidoptera; family Noctuidae; genus Sesamia; species Sesamia inferens. Next base: position 21,320,053 of record CM073931.1, read on the forward strand.
AAAAAATTGTTTTTAAGATTTTAATTTCTTTCCGGACGTAATGTATTAAGGTTTGGTGTGGCAGTTTTCCTTTATTTAATGTTACATATTACCGTTAAATAGTTTGTTGTAAACAATCTAAAATATTCATTCAAATTTTTAATTTGGTTTGCCTCTCCGTGGCACTGTGTTACGTACGGGGCACTATGTGACAGTGTAACAGTCAGCCCCTGTTAACATATTATTATTGTATATTTCAATGTATTACAAGAAAATGGTTCGAATTAGTAAGAGGAAGACGGATTACGGTCTTCATAATGAAAAAGATATGGCGGAAGTGATTTTGATGGTTGAAAGTTTTGTGAGTCTTCGAAAAGCTGCAAATGAAAAGCATGTTAATTTGAATGAAGAACATATGCAACTTACTCTAAATTATGCAAGAAATGAAAGAAAAGGCGTTGGTAGAATATTTAGTTACTAATTAGTTAATATTTAGTTTCTCATTTAGTTAATTATACAATATTTTACGTTGTTACATTGTGCCCTTTACCCTGTAACAGACTACGCCATATATGAGGCTCAGTGTTACGATCGACTGATTTGATTAAAGTGCAATTTAAATTAAGTAGTTGGTAATATTGTTAATGTTTGATTAATTTTAATTAAAGAGAGATTGTTAAAGTTTATGTCCATGCCAAAAAGTAGCTGATTAATACAATATTTTTCTCATTACATCCCTGTATATTTTTTTTTTGTAACACTGTACCCCACCTTACCCTACCTACTTACCACACATGTTTACCTATGGGTATTGCATCTTACCACATAGGTAGGTAAAAATTATTTTAAAATAGATATTTATAACTTTAGGGCTTCATCATTAACATTAAATTTCAAGTTTTAAAATACTTTTCCATATAGGCATGGTACCGATTAATTTTCGGTTTTCGGACCATCCTTTCCAAAATAGCTGTTACAAGGTTTCAATAAAATCTTTTTGATTGCAGAAATATTGACTTATTCTATATGTCACTCATACTTTTTTTTAACAGATTTTCTTTAGTCTTGTCTCTTTTGGGAGGGGGTCAGAAATGTAGAAAACTGTTAGGTATGTTACTATCCCAGATGTACATTAATGTAATACCTACTTACAGAAATAAACGTAGGTACTTACTTCATTGATGTCTACTTCTAACATGGCGGCGTGGTAACCCAAAATAAATACCTACTTACATAACTAGTCCTTTAAAAAAAAACGAATTGTATGAATTGTGAAATGAAATGAAATGTGAATTAAAAGATATAAAAAGGCAACATCGTAAGTTTTTATTTTTATTATTATCATTGTATATATGTAGGGGAAGGCCGGGTAAAGTGGATACCTTAAGGTATTTAAGGTCATAGCATAAAAGGTATTCGATACAAAAACAATGATCACAAATCAGTCTTTATTTATTGCTCTTACAAATATCATTATTTAAACAATTATCAACTGCAACTAAAATTTAAAAATGTACGAAAGTATTCGCTTTGCCCGGTCCCCAGGTAAAACGGATACAGTACTTGGGTAAAGTGAATACCCGTATGCAATCTCTGAAAACAAAGAAATAACTCTGATAAACTAAAAAATAAAAGTTGATCATAAAATTAACATTGTCATTTGTCCCAGGTATATCCTTGAGTGCTATCAAAAACAGAATAAACTTTGTGACACCATTGATGATAATTATCAGTTTCTTTACTGTTTGCTTCAATAAACATTTCACCGCAAGAAACGCATAAAATATCCTTAAATTCTTACATTTTCATTGGCTGTTTAACCTTCTTAGCAGTTTTTTTTTTTTGTCTTTATCGGATAGTGTATATGGAAGTGGATATGGTATCCACTTTGCCTTATTCAATAGGGAACTTGCACTTGATTATTTTTTTGGTGCAAAGCAAAGATCTGGGCTTTACTTAAATAATTTTAAAACTCAAATTTAGAAAAATGCTATATTTATTTTAATAACCGCGTGCAAAATATGATTTTTCAAATTTCGCTCCATAACGCCAAGTCACGTGACATGACGTCACTGCATCGATTTTGTTTTATCAAAGGTTATGGTTAGCAGATTATTAAAAGTCTGAATATTAAATTAATCTCATGTGATCTGTGATTAATCTTATAAAACATTAATACGGAACTCCCAAAATGGATTGCCCTTCGACGATTATTTTGTGTTTTTACTTTAAACAAACATCTAAAGTAACATAACCTCAATTCAACTCACCGCGCAAGTTTTTGCCCTTTCATCTCCACACCCGTATAGTTTTTATTTTCCATGAAGAAAAACCTCACCATATCCATGTCTACCTTCGGAAGATTTCTCGAATCTGCTTTAATAAAGCCTATATCCATATTTATTATTTTCGCTAACACCTAAATACAATCCAAAACAATCCGAAATCGATGTAGTGACGTCACTGCTCCCTGATTGGTGTTTCAAATTAAGTTCCATTTCACGTAATTTATACTTAAAATATTAAGTAAAAATAGCATTTTTTTCTTATAAACCTTCCAGTTTAGCAATATCATATCTTGTTGAATTTGAATATCAATATAATATCAAATTATAAGTTTAATGCATGTACCCCATTTGCCCGTCTAGGTAAGTTTTGAGTTTAACACATTTCATACAAAAACTAATAATTCTGATTTTCTGTTAAATATACTATTACAACCTACTTTGATACGCTAGCTAATTAAGAGATTCCTAAAAATAAAGAACTACTAATTCAGGAGAAATGATCAATGTACTTACCGCGTAAAATCACTATTTTATTTACGAAAACACAAATCTTCACTCTGCAGACGGGACGGGATGCAGCTCCTCACTTTGACGTTTGCCGCGTACTAAAACAAAATGGTCAAACGCAATAGTAGTGACATGTTGAATGAAAATCTTATAATTGAGGAGTAGTAGGCAGTATTCGCTTCACCCGGGGTATTCACTTTACCTGGACTTCCCCTACACTTTTGCTTCTCCAATCCACTTTTGACACCGGCTTCACTTGCCATAAATAAAAATAGAATAGAATAGAATTGTGAATTGAATTCTTAATTTATTTTGTGATAGTAACGTCTATTATACCTCGACGTTGCATCCTCAAGATTTATTCACCAGGTAGTCCACTCTTCAATGTACTAGGCACCGTGCACAATTTCAGAGCTAATAATGTTTAAAATAAACGGCCCTTCCCCCACCACTCGATCGCTGTACCCTCACTGCTTGTACCTGTCAACTTGTCATTCGCTTTTCTTGTGCGGGCATCGCTGCATCTACTCTTTAACTTAGTTAAAGTTACTTAGCTGAATTGTGTGATTTGTCAAAATCAACCGATATTTGAAGTGAAATATGCGATGGGAGGAAAGAGAAGCAGAAAAGAATTTGAAGAATACGTCAGAAAAAAAAATGAGACGTCTAGGAAAACGTGTCCGGAGATACGGGCCCCCCAGCAGTTCCGGTGAGTCTTTCACTATTTATAAACACGTTGCCTTTGTTCTTTATCGGAATTATAAATACCTATGACGAGAACACGATATCAAAATTTTTTTCTAGATTTACCCTCATCTTCTCCTTTTTTTCGAGACTGTTTCAACAGTCAAAAATGTGGTTAGTTATATATTGAGCACGTTATTATTATAATTTTAACATAATATACTGCAACACTATGTACAATAGGTAAGTATTGTTAGACTTATATCTGATAAGTTCTACAGTAAACAAGGCTTATTTTGTATCATAGCGAGACTATGATCGCCATACGAGTACCCTTTATTCCTCATTACGTAGTACCGTGACGAGATTACGGTCATGCCGTTGTGACACAGAGTACTATGACGTAATCATAGTCAATGATCACATGCTTTCGGGCTTATAGCCTAGTACTGTAACGAGATTACAGTCGACGTTACCACGCACTCCGTGTCATGACCCGATCATGACCAACGACAAAGGTAGCCCGTGTCATGGCGCGATCATGACCAATGACAAACTTATTTTATCCCACAAAAAATGACAATGAACGTAGATCGTGGCGAGAAGAAGAACACTGTGAACATTACTCAGCCTATAATGAAGACGACGTTATCATAGATGACTCAAACTCCGACTGCTCAACCCTTACACCCCAAGTTCGTTCGAACGTAACGGTCGCCGATGTTCAAAACAAGATGAACGAAAGTCAAGACCATACAGGCTCAACGACTCCCGACAGAGATCCCATCTGTCAATACACTCCCGATAGATATACTGGAGGCGTTGGGTGATGCGAAAAAAAAGCCGGAAGTATTCGGCCCAGAGATACAGGAGGAGATCTCTAAACGCTGGGGTAGAATCCTGTGCGAAGGTTTGAATAACGAGCAGAAAGAGGAGATTATGAACAAGACTCTAATACCCGAGAATTTTACTCTCGTAAAGGCGCCGCAATTGAACCCAGAAGTTCCTGCGGTCTTAACCGAATCTGCAAGAAACAGAGAAAAACGCCTGGGGAAAGCGCAACATCACTTAGGCCTTGGTATTACTGGCTTGACCAACGTGATCTCAACCCTTATCGCCGGAGATATGGAAAAAATAGATATCATTAAAAAGTTGTCAGAAGTAAATCAAGGATTTACATTTCGAAAATACGATTAATAGGCGCAAGTTGATAACTCCTTGCCTAGACAAGAAGTCTCTCAACATCGTATAAGATGTTACAAGAGATTCGTTTCTATTTGGTGACGGGTTGGGAGAAAAAATAAGGGCTACTAAGGCGGCAGAGAAGTCAGGCTTGCAAGTAAAAAAAAAAAAAAAAAAAAAAAAAAAAAAAAAAAAAAAAAAACCGATACATTCGCATCGGGTTCCAGAAAATATACTTCCCAGCAGGGAAACTGGAAGGGTCCTCCTCGGCAGTATCATCGCGGAACCAGGGCCATGGAAGCTGCCAGGAACCGGTCGTCTTACCAGACGCCGAGGAGGAGTACACAGACTTCTGGCAAACGATCCTGTCGTATTAGACATCGGCTATAAAATACCATTTAGTAGGTCTGTTTTACAGAACTCTGAGCCAACCAATATGGAATTCTCTCCTAAAGAGAAACAAATTTTACATTCGGAAATTTGTAAACTCTGCGAAGTTGGTGTGATAATTCCGTGCTTATATATCAGGTCAATTTATTTCTAAAATTTTTCTTACGCCAAAGAGCGGTAACTATAGATTCATTTTGAACTTAAAAACTCTTAACAACTTCATAGATGCTCAACATTTCAAAATGGAGGATATCCGTACGGCCTCTAAATTATTAACACCAGCTAGCTTTATGGCTAGTATCGACTTGAAAGAAGCTTATTTTACGATAACTGTACACCCCTCGTGCAGGAAATTTTTAAGGTTCAAATTTGAAGAGAACACCTTTGAGTTCCAGTGTCTCCCTTTTGGCTTATGTTCAGCTTCGTAAATTTTTACGAAGTTACTTAAACCAGTAATTTCGTACCTCAGGAATAAGGAACTGTTGCTAGTGGTCTATTTAGACGATATTCTTTGCCTAGGAAATACATACGAAGACTGCTTAAATTGCATCCTGGAATGTTCTAAATTATTGACAAATCTAGGCTACGTAATCAATCACGAAAAAAGTCACGTGACTCCATCTCAAATTCGTACATTTCTGGGATTTGAATTAAATTCTTTAAATAAATAAATATAATAATAAAGAAATATCAAAAAAGACAGTTTTACCTATTAGAGAGTTCGCCAAAATGCTCGGCGTGCTCACTTCGGCTTGTCCAGCCATTAAATATGGGTGGATGCACACGAAACGATTTGAAACAGCAAATTTTCTAGCCTTACGACAAACCGACGATGACTATGATAGCCAAGTGACCCTTGCTAGTCATCTTTAAGAAGTTTTTTCTTGGTGGGAGCAGCACATCATGCTTGCGAATAATGAGATCAGACGGGGACAGTACGTTCTGGAAATTTTTACCGACGCGTCCCTAACAGGATGGGGAGCTTTTTGTAATGGAGAAAGAGCCCACGGCTTCTGGGATAACTCGGAAACTGATTCGCATATCAATTTTCTCGAGCTTAAAGCGGCTTTTATGGACCTTTGGTGTTTTGCAGACGGTTGTCGTGGGATAGAGATTTTGTTGCGCATCGATAATACAGCAGCCATCTCCTATATTAACAGAATGGGAGGCGTTCAATATCAGCACTTAAATAATATAACACGCAATATATGGCAGTGGTGTGAGAATCGACAGTTGTTCGTTTTCGCATCCTACATTAAATCCAAAGAGAACGTAGAAGCGGACGAAGAGTCTAGGCGCACTAATATTGATACCAAATGGTGTCTCTCTCCCACGGCATATTCAGAAATTGTTAACAATTTCGGCCATCCCGCCATCGACTTATTCGCATCACGTTTGAATGCCAAGTGTAAAAAATGTGTATCATGAAAGCGCGACCCATTCGCATTTAATATCGACGCCTTCATTTTAGATTGGAGAAATCTTAATTTCTATGCATTTTCGCCATTTTCTCTGATATTGAAATGCCTTAGAAAGATCGTAAATGAAAAGGTGGCAGGCATTATAGTAGTACCCTATTGGCCAAGCCAGCCCTGGTATCCTTTACTTCGATCTTTAGCTTGTAAAAACCTCTGTATCTACACCCCAACCGTTATCTACTGTTGTCTTCTTCCAGGGAACCTCATCCATTATGGAGAACAGTTACCCTGGAATCGTATCAGTTATCAGGAAAGCTCTCGCGCAACAATCGCTCAAATCAGATACGATAGAAATTATGATTTCCTCATTAGCACCAAACTCCATCAAGTAATATAACACGGCTTTGCGTAAATGGTGTTTTTTGCCAATACATACTCACAATATTAGATTTCCTGACTACTGAATTTAAAAAGGGGTTGAGGTATTCTAGCCTTAACACCTTTAGATCTACACTCGGTTTAATATTTGGTAAATCTATTAGTGAAAATGACAATATTGTGAGTTTCCTAAAGGACGTCTATCGGACCAGGCCTTGCTTTCCAAGATACCAACATACTTGGGACCCAAATGTATTACTCGATTATGTTACAAATCCTAACGAAAATTTAACCTTGCAACAGATGAATAAGAAAACAGTTACTCTGATCGCATTGTCTTCGGGACAACGAGTCCAGACGATATCTCTGATAGGATGATCAAATATTAAACCAAATACCTCTAATGTGGAATTCATTATCAATGATTTAATAAAAACCTCAGCACCCAATCGTCACGTACCTCGACTAATTATACCTTTCTTCCGAGACAGAGAAGAAATATGTCCTGCAAAGGCACTGTTATCGTATATAAGTCTTACAAACCACTTACGCTCCGAATCTCCGAATCAGAAAATGATTACCTCTTTTTAACAACAAAGAAGCCCATACATCGAGCCAGTACCTCTACCATCAGTCGATGGATTAAAGATTCTATGGGCGAGAGTGGCATAGACACTAATACTTATTCTGCACACAGCACACGCCACGCGACATCTTCCGCTGCTCACCGTAAAGGTTCGTCGTTGGATCTAATCAAAAACTGTGCTGGGTGGACAGGGAATTCCTTGGAGTTTACGAAATTCTATAATAGACCGCTTTCTTCGCCCGACGATGAGAATGCCTTTGCAGAATCTTTACTATTGTAAATTGATTTTTACCCAAGATAATAACAATTCTAAACGACGTTTTTTCCTCCTAATTTACAGTAATCATCAATTTCGCAAAAGCGCTAAACATCTACCTGGTGAATAAATCTTGAGGATGCAACGTCGAGGTATAATTAATGGTTAAACAAACTTACCTAGCGACGTTTGACCATAATTATACTAGACGTTGCATCCGAAGAGATTTAGCAACCCGCCCATCCCGAATAATTTTAAGTTATAAAAATATCAACCCGTTTTTATTTTGCGAAATTACTCTGAAACTAATGACAAGTTGACAGGTACAAGCAGTGAGGGTACAGCGATCGAGTGGTGGGGGAAGGGCCGTTTATTTTAAACATTATTAGCTCTGAAATTGTGCACGGTGCCTAGTACATTGAAGAGTGGACTACCTGGTGAATAAATCTCTTCGGATGCAACGTCTAGTATAATTATGGTCAAACGTCGCTAGGTAAGTTTGTTTAACCATTAATTATGGGTACCTCAGTATGGGAACTGTGTAAAACAATTCGGGTAATGCGAGTCGGACCTGCGCACGAAGGGTTCTGTACCATTATACTCGTATACAAAAAAAAAATTGTAAGTAGGGTAGGGTAGTGTAAGATTGCGTAGTTTTCAATCAACAGGCCATAAAATAATCTTTATACTAATACTAATTATTTATTTAACCTTGTTAATATAGCTACAAATTATTATGATTATAGTAACAAAAAACTTATAATCTTCTAAGTAATTAATCAAAAATCACGAAATGGAAACTGCACAATTTTGCACACCCTAGGGTGTAAAATTGCGCACACATCACAAATAAAAACGCCGGAGCCATTGTAATCTGAACACTTTTCATCCCACCACTCCTTATATGTATGGCACGCAATCCAGCCTTCTACAATTAGCTCTTTATACTCTTCGTTGCACCCACCATATCCCCAAATCTTTCTGGGTTCAGATTTAGTCTTATTTTTCTTCTCATTCTCTTCCTCCAGTTTTCTTTTATATGGGAATCTGCTAATCACTTCTGGTTTTTTTGTGTTTCCGATTAGAACTCCTTTTTTGCGTAGATTTTGGTAACGGAATCAGATCAACCAACGGTGCTGAACGTAATAATTGAAGACTAGACCTCGCTTCTAGAATAGGGATGTATCCAAGGTATGAAAATCAAAAAAATAATTAGTCCGTCTTATAGATAATAAAATAAATTAAGACCCGTATTTTTTATTTTGTCGAAATTACCAAAAATTACTGAGATATAGCGTATTAAAGTTACGAAGTGGGGGCTAATTACGTCACGCCATGGTATATTTTGTACGACGGCGTGACGTCATGCGATATTTCAAATCAATATATCTTCCTAAGTATTTGAATAAAGAAAAAATAAAACATACGTGTTCAATATTTTTTATAAATCTATCTGATGGACATTAAATTATTTTTTAGGATACAAGCCAATTGCTGATGGCTTCATAAATACAGGTGCAAATGGGGCTCTGGTGGCAATGGTTTTGGCTTTAAACCATAAAACATGTCATCTAAGGTTTCAGATGCTTGCAAAACTCTTCTTCTACCGCTTTCGAAAATGTTGTATGATATCGGCCAAATTTTTGGACAATGTGGTTGTTGTAGGTAAATGGAATCGTAAAGCAGATTCTGCCATCTCTAAAGACGTAACTTACGAGCCTCCTTGATACTCTCGTCAGAACAAGCACGGCGAGCTGTATTTCTTTCCTTTCTCGACATTCTGAAAATTAAAATTGAATTATGTATAGAGACAAAAAAAAAGAGCAATCAATTAATTGGTCGAAATAAAAAAAGCATAAATCGTATTTATATTCAAATTAAAAAAAAAAAAATGGGTGTGTAAAATTGCGCGCGCAGTCTTACGCGCACCCAGACTGCGCATTTTTACACATTATAATGCTAAACATCGCGATATTACTGCCATCTTTTTAAAAATGCCCAAACTACTTCGTAGTATGTCGAAACATGAGCGATACTGCCGCAACAAAATAACAACAAATTACTAAAATTAAAATGATTTTTAGTACAGCAATGCATTCATTTCATCCAAAATTAGATCAAAATTGAATAAAAACTTTGTACTTACGTATTCTTTTGTTTTCCACTCATCTATATATATAAAAGAAAGTCGTGTTAGTTACATCATTTATAACTCAAGAACGGCCGAACGAATTTGTCTGAAAATTGGTAAGGAGGTAGCTAAGAACTGGGAGAAGGACATAGGATACTTTATATGCCGTTCCCCGTCGTTCCTGTGGGAATAAATGAGCTTCTTTGTTTCGACTTTTCCCACACTTTTATGCTACCCTGATAACTTCCACGTCAAAAAAATATGTACAATAAACCTTCTTTCATGTAATTATGATTATTTGATAATGATGAATGAATGACGTTTATTGTTTCGACTTCTCCTACAGTTTTGTGATACCCTGGTACCTTCCACGTCAAAAAAATATGCACAATAAACCTTCTTTCATGTAATTATGATTATTTGCTAATGTTGAATGAATGACGTTTATTGTTTCGATTTCTCCTACAGTTTTGTGATACCCTGGTACCTTGAACGTCAAAAAATATGCACAATAAACCTTCTTTCATGTATTACGATTATTTGACAATGATGAATGAATGAGGTTTATTGTTTCGACTTCTCCTAAACTTTTGTGCTACCCTGGTACCCCGCACCTCCACAAAGTAGGAAACACGTGTCCAGTATTTTTAAGTTAATAATATTATGTACAAAATTTCAAAAAGATATAATGAATAACCACAAAGTTTATAATAAGCTTGCTACGAGTATTCTACTTGGTTGTCCCAACATAGATATGGTCAAAGATCCGCGCGCGAGCGAGCGCGGTGCGTTGACCTGCGTCAGCTGTTGCGCGCGCACAATACTATGATGATGATGATGATGTATCGTAAGCTGCGTGACGCACTCGGTAACTACACTGTAACAATTTCTAAATGTATTTGGGACAAAATATAACATGGTGTAAAAATTATTGGAATTGGAATGGAGTTGCTTATTCACTATTTATATATAACTCAAGAACGGCTGAACCGATTTAGCTGAATATTGGTGGGAGGTAGTTAAGAACCCGTCCCCGTCGTTCCCGTGTGACGTGACATAGGACATGGTCCAACTCATTCAAAATGTAAGTCAGCAATTCATATACCAAAAATGGTATAACAAAAAGCAAATGACAGCTGAGCATATTTAAAAAAAAGTCTAACCGGTTGAAGCAATCGTTTAAAGCAAAGAATATAAATACTCTCTGCTGGTTTAAAGTTTCTAATAAAAAACCACAAAGCCAACTTCAACTTCAAAATTTCTAATATTGTATTGCTGTGCCATTTATCATCAATAAAAATATCATGCCGTGACCAAGACCATCAAATCTTTCTCGACAAAGCGGTAATGCAAGAGTAAATCGAAACATTCTGAATGAAAGCACTGAAGAAGAGCAAGAAATTGCACGTGCAGAGCGCCGCCTTACTATGACTCGACTTCGTGCTTCTCACTCACAAGAGCAAAGGGAGGCGGCAGTCCGTGAAACTGTTCCGTTGACAATGCGAAATCGGCGAACAAACCTCAGAGATCATCATCATCATCATCAATCTTTTTATCGTCCCACTGCTGGAGACAGGTCTCCTCTCATGCAGAGAAGGATTGAGTGTAATCACCACGCTTGCTCAATGCGGGGTGGCGATTTCAGACTTATAAAGTCCAGGTTTCCTCAAGATTTTTTCCTTCACGTTCAGTCATTGGTGTCCTAGATATTATACTTAGAGAGTACATATCACTTTAGAAAAGTTACATCGATACTTGCCTGACCTGGAATCGAACCCGCGCAATCATACAAGAGAGGCTGGTGTTTTAACCACTAGGCCACCACGACATCTCAGAGATCAATAGCTAGATAATTTACGAAGCACAAGTAGAAATTCATTTCTTTCACAAGGTGCTACACTAAATAAATGACAAATAAAAAAATCATGGAATACTTTTTTTTTTATTTACAGTGTTCCTAATTTAAAAAGTAAAAAATGTGATCATGTGATATTTATTGCCTTTAAGGCGGAACAAAGTTCGCCGGGTCAGCTAGTATACGATATTTTTGGGAGCACATATCACTTGCCGCCGGCAACAAAACACAATTGAAGTCAGATACCAAGCTCACGTCGTTGTCCTGCTATTATGACGTATGCGCGATTTTATCGCCCGCGCAATCTTATACCACCCTACCCTACCTATTTGTTGTCTTAGCGGCAACAGAAATAGGTTCATCATACCTCTGTGTAAATATCAACTGTCAAGCTATCATGGTTCATGAGATACAGTCTGGTGACTGACAAATAGACAGTCGAACAGTGGGTTCCTACTAATACCGTCCCGTTTACACCCTATGAATACAGAACCCTAAAAATATTCAAATCGTTGATTTTTTTAAATATATTATAAACTAGCGCTTGACCCGCAATCCCGCCTGATGGTAAGCAGTGACGCAATTGTTTATGGTAAAATTTTAATTTCATTTAATTCATTTTTTTGTTTGACTCAGGCAACAAAGGCCCATAATAAAATATGATAATACTACCTATATAATATAACATACAACAAAAACAAATATAAAATACTATACATATTTAAGTGCACTAGTTTATTAAGAGCCTATTCACTCTAGCCTTGAAGACACTGAAATTGTAGTCCGACGGAAACACCGCCGCTGGCACATTGTTCCAGTCCCTCGATGGACGCGGTATAAAGGAGGAGTCGAAACGCTTCGTCCGGATCGTACTGGTGTTAACAACGTGAAAGTGGAATCTCGCTGTCCAATGGTAGAACGGAGATGGAGGAATTAAATCATGCAATTCCCTCGCACACACACCAAAAGGCTAGCTACTCTACGCCTGTGCTCTAGGCTTTGGAGACTGTTTAGAGTTAAATCTGGGTCGCCAAACAGCCTCTTCGTACGCCTCTCCACTGAATACAAAGTGGCCAAGTGACATTTTGCAGCACCAAATAGGCTTCTATTTCAACTTACGCATGACGAGATCAAGCTATGGATATATTTCCAGTAGGTACCTATAGGTAAGTTGACTTCTCATTGTACAAAGAGTCTTTATTCGAGGTCAGTGGTATGTCGATACTTAGCAGTTTGGGCATCAAAGCATAGAAAGATAATGGCTCCGATTCCCTTGTTGACAAACTAAACTTAATTTATGCACCTTTTTCTTTCTAATATATTTTTTACTAGCTGCTGCCAGCGGTTTCGCCCGCGTTGGTTTCGACGTGTTCTTTTTTTATGCTCCGCTCCTATTTGTCCCAGCGTGATGAGCCGTTATATAGCCTAAAGCCTTCCTGGATCAATGGGCTATCCAACGCAATTTTTCAAATCGGACCAGTAGTTCCTGAGATTAGCGCGTTCAAACAGACAAACTAACAAACAAACTCTTCAGCTTTATATATTAGTATAGATTAAAAAACGACAGAAGAAAAAAGCTATATTAGAAACTACTTATATAGCCCTGTCAAATTCAGACATTTCTAGACAGTTTAGGCCCAATTACATGGCTACTAAAAAACATGGCTACTAAAAATACGTCAATTTAGGTACGTCAAATGTGGATTAATTTGACAGGGTTAAATTAATGTTTATCTTCTGTTCTTTTCTTAACGAAATGGAAAGAAAATGATTAACAAAACTTAAATTTATTTTAATTTGTGAACAATGGAATTGATGAGTCCCGGGTACGATGCGCTAAATGTTGTTATGGCGGGAGTTTGGTCGTGGAGGGCCTCCAGATCAATCTACCTACCTCTGGCGTAACATCGTTAGTCGTGTTATTGAGTTTAACATTGCATCACTTCGCTCAACTGCCGTCTTCCGTTCTATTCAGTCAGTGTTCCTTTTGGAATAGGCTCTTATTAAATTAGCGCGTTTTACCATCGACGATTGCATCACTGCATAGGTACCATCAGGCGGGATTGCGGTCAAGCACTAATTTATATATATACCTATATTTTATTTATTTTTTTAAATTGAGGCCATCGTCGATTTTGCAAAATTAAACCTAGAAAATTATTACATTTTGGCATGAACGATTTTGAACAAATATATACTTTGATACAAAATGCAATTTGGCAAAAAGTAGGTAGGTACTAGGTACTTATTTAATGGTTTTTATCATTGAATATTTTCAAAATTTAACAAAACCAGACTATTATGACCAGCTGTGAAACAATGTGTATAAACTTTCATTCTGTAAAACTCATCATCATCACCATTATCATCATATCAGCATAAAAACGTCCACTGCTGGACATAGGCCTACCCCAAGGAACTCCACGACGACCGATCATACACCTCCCGCATCCAGCGGTTTCTTGCTATAATTCACCAGGTCGTCGGTTCACCTTGTCGGGGGCCTACCCACGTTGCGTCTTCCGGTGTGTGATCGCCACTCGAGAACCCGTCGGCCCCATCGCACAGCGGTCCTACGGGCAATGTGCCCGGCAATTCTTCTCCCGTGTTGCAATTCTTGGGGCTATATCGCTACGTAAAACTCGGTGATGTGGATTTATAAGTACCTACCTAGATATATTATAGTAGAAATACGTCTTTCCTAGAGGCTAATAAATACTTAATCTATTTAAATAGAAATGACATCAGCCCCTAATAGATTTGACCTTCGTTCACAATGAAGTCGTAATAAATGTTTCATTCAGATCTTACTTAAAAAGTAATATATACCTACTTACCTATCAGTCAAAGAATTCTTTGTCAATTTTGTTAAGTAGCATTTATTACTATGATCAACAAAAAAGCAGGTGTGTCTCTAAATTCATACAAACGTAGGTTTACGTACGTTTCTATAAATAAGTACCTTTCTACCCCAACTGATGTCTATAAAACGACCGCTCCCTACATGAATGATCATTTCATTTCTCCAACTATGTTAATTATGATACAATCTTTGTCAAATTTGAGACAATTTGGAGTAATAAAATAAAGTTTTATGTCACATTTACTTTGATGCGGTCTCTCGTAGCATATAATTATCAGACAAAGGGACTCTACGGCGACCCGGGCGGGTCTAACTCCTACCAAATGCGTTTTCTTTCATTAATGACTTTTTAAATTACGATAATTTGACAAAAAGGCGAACTTACTTACATTTTAGACGAATGGCAGGTATTATTAGTTTTATCCACGGATCTTTAATGGGTGTGGTTGTTCCTGGCCATGGTCTATTTACCTATACCGCAGTTGTTAATAAATTTTTAAATAAGTAACAGATTTGTTGATACTTAGGTACCTACCTACTTTAGTAAAATACAAAACGATCCACCAATATGGCCGCACCGACTCTTTCAGTACCACGACAAATATATTCATTGCGCAATATAATTGTAAAACATATCTCTATAAAATAAATACATAAAAATACTGCGTGAATATTGACGGCACATAAGCTTCAACATTTTCGCGTAAGCAAGACTTGGAAAGTGTGATTCTTTAATTATTCCACCGTGAAGACATACGTGGAATGAGTGTGGAGTAAGTTATCATTCCAGCACACATCGTCTGCCTGTAGAAGTTACCACCCACCAGACAGTCTTGCCGACAAGCGATTAATTACGATTTTAGAATTAAACGGCTGTTAACTGTAGGTATATATAGTCGAAGTGATTGAATTCTGCTCCAAATTCATATTTGTAATTTGAAATCAACTTAGAATCATCATACAACGAAGAGCTAGAAAAAAATACCTATAATTAAATATTGTGCAAAACTGATTCCACCCGTACCTGCTTCTGACCATCGGTGAGATTGTGCGGCACCCAGCGTGAAACTATCCTCCACAACCAAAGATGCTCGTGTAAAAAGAACCTCGTGAAGGATTCCTGGTCCAATCTGCAGTTTATGCTGAATTTCTTGGTATGTAATTCATCTATTGTCTTGGATCAAACTTTTCACTGCTAGCACGTTTTCTTCTGTAACAGCCGGAAAAGTTCGACCCCTTCTTTCTTCATCCCCCAAAGTGAGCCGACAGCGCTTAAATCATTATACCACCGATACATGGTTGCCTTAGAAGGGCCTTCATCCATTAATGCCATTTGAAGTCTATCGTAAGCTTCGTCTGGTTTCAGGCGACATTTGGAGTCGTAAAAAATCATAGCGCGAAAATGATCTCGACGCAAATCCATCTTTCAAAGATACACGATAATTTTAATTAGCTCGCAAAAAATGTGGAAGTTTTAAATTTGGAACGTTCTTATTATTAGTTACAAATAAACATATTTTTTTAATTAATTATTACTAGCCAGTTTCTCATACACAAAAACTTTTTGTCGCAATACTTTCTGAGTGACGAATAGGCAATATAATTTTTTTTTTTTTATTAAAATATAAACCAGCGCTTGACCGCAATCCCGCCTGATGGTAAGCAGTGACGCAATCGTTGATGGTAAAGCGCACTAGTTTATTAAGAGCCTATTCACTCTAGCCTTGAAGAGAAGACACTCAAATTGTAGTCTGACGGAAACACCGCCGCCGGCAGATTATTCCAGTCCCTCGATGTACGCGGTATAAAGAAGGAGGCGAAACGCTTCGTCCCGATCGTAGAGGTGTTAACAACATAAGGGTGGAAACTCGCCGTACGATGGGTCGTCCGATGGTGGAACGGAGATGGGGGAATTAAATCGTGCAATTCCCTCGCACACTCCCCAAAATGAATCCTATAGTTTTTTTTGTATAATTTTGCAGTTGTACCGACTTGCCTCTTTCAAATTTTGTTCTATTCTCGTGGTACGATTTGGGAACTCTGGTATGAATACCACGAAAATAGCCATGAACAATAGTTAAGTAAGTATATCTTAATCGTCATTCATAATACTTAGAAATGAAAATATTAATTACAATATATATTATTATATATGAATATTTTTCTTCTCCTTACGTACAATAGGTACCTACGTAAGTGTCCAGTTGAAATTATGTACCCACTTATATTAGGACAAGGTAGTAAGTTAGTCCTAAAATTACTTATTTTAAAGACTACCTAGTTAATCAGTCCTAAAATAAGTAGGTAGGATACTACTATATACCTAAATACATATTAACATGATGTAATGAGATGAGAAACAGTACCTAGAGCAGACATAACTGTCGGGATTACGAGATCGTAATCCTGATAATTATGTTATTTTACTGTTTACTATGTAGATAGGTACAACGTATAAATTATAGAATATTAATGTATCTGACATCGTAACGCAAACTTCGCGAAGAGGCTACACCACATTCCACTAATAAAATTATGATAGTCATTTATGTCGTTAATGAACGATTACAGAAATAACAATGTTTAAAAAAAGGATCGGCTCGGCCTTTGAACGTCGCAAGCGTGCCGCCGTGCGGGTTTGTAGGTATGACGTTGATCCCTGATGTGAACTCTATTAAATCAGCTGATAAGATAGTTTTTAGAGTTTTTTTTTTCATTGCGCTTTGTGTGTACCTAATTAACGAATTAATTAATTTTAAAAAAATCTTATTGGGTTATAAAAGTATAGCAATTATGAACGGTCTAAAGTGAAGAAAATTACATTTTTTTTTTTTAAATCATGAAAAAGCCGACGAAATATTCCACCACTGGGTGGTTCAGAATCACCTACTGGATCCATGGTACCTACTCGTTTGTGCGACGATATCAGATACACCCTTTATACTTATGTCGTGGCTCGTCGAGACCATATGAAGAAAAGTTGCTCATTTGAGTTACATAGTAGTGGGGCGAACGCTATGACGTTATTTTGTGATGGCGGCATACGGACAGAGTCATTTTGGAAAGTGGGGATTGTCGAACGGTCACTTCAGATTGAGACGCGGACCAAGGTACTTCTCCGGACCGAAACTGTCGGTTTGCCTATTTAGATTGTTACTGACAAGATTGGAGGTTATATTTATACTTCGTGCTTTAATTCAAAACTCACCTACGAATTGGAGCCTTTACCACCACATCAAGATGCTGTCGACCCTACCGGCGTCGCTGACTCCGTCAAATAGATATGTGAATTTTCCAAAGGATGACAGAATAAGGGGTAACCCGATAAATATGTCTGCTCCACCGGGTACCTACGAAAGGCGCAGCCAGTTGATTATCACCTATCTAGCCTTTCCCAACTATTTTGGGGTCAACTTCCAGTCTAATCGGATTCAGCTGCTTACCAGTATTTTACAGGGAGCCTCCCTATCTGACCTCCGCTACTCAGTTACTGGGTAATACGATACCCCTTGGTACGAGTATGACTCGTGATCAGACCCCGTAACGACTGTCAAAAATATCAATGAGATAGGAATGTTAACCAGAACCAACGACATAACTTGCTTTCCGAGACACGGAGGAGTCTCTTGTATGTAAAGACTGCGTTAGCACATTATACAATATGTTAAGAAAACCCTGTCCGACCCGTGAAGGTGTTGTTAGGTATCGATAACTGATTCTACTAATGGATACAACACCGGGCTAAACATAAAAAAAAATCCCCCTAAAAAAATAAATATTATTTCGCAAAAAGTGGTAACTTAATAAATGTGCGATCACCCTTCCGCGGGGGGCGGGCGGCAGGGCACGCGGCACGGCACGTGGTCGCATCGCTATTCGCTCATAACAATACCGGTGTTGTCACTTTTTTAAAAATTACCAAATTTCGGGGAAGTTGGAATTAATTCGCGGGAAAAAAAGATTATTTCAAAATTCATTTGCATTGGTACTATGATGATTACGTAAAATTTTATATTATATATTATATTTGGTCATGTGTTTATCTAACCTTTATTATCCTTATGGGTCGGACAGGGTTTTCTTAACATACTGTATATTCAGAAAATCTTTGCACAGGTATCAGTATATAAATACACCTCTATTCATAAACGTTGTTTAAAGTTAATTAGTAAAACCATACCTACCTTTTAGACGTTTGCACGTCTTTTAACTTTAATCGTCGTTTATGCATAAATACCTGAAAACAACGGTGTTTATTCATAAACGAAGATTAAAGTTAAGTGACGTTAAAACGTCAAGAATGTATGGTTAAAAAATCGCTATCACTAGTTAACTTTAACCAAAGTTTATGAATAATGGGGTTAATATTTTCTGCAAAAATTTTGTGCAAAGATATTCTGAATTAGTAATACGATCATCAAAGAAAACAAATTCATACCAATTTGCGTAATGACAAATCTGCTATGATAGGAGTACCTAAGTACTTAAATAATATGAACTGACGCTCAAAGCAACTAGCAATTGTCTTTGAAATTTTAATTCTATTGAACATAACTGCAATTTTATAAAACCCTTGGCGATCAAACCACTTCGTTATTCTAAGAAACACTGACGTCAATAACTAAGTGTTTTGACAAAGAACTCGTTGCAAAAATTTACGACTTTTCTTTATGATTTACCTATATAAAATGTTAGGCTACGGCGTCCTCAATAGAACCGACTCTTTTGTTAATACATTCCCGTTACAGTCCCACGGAAATACAGGTATCACTCGCAACACTACACTATAATCTCGCCATAGCCTCCTATTATGAATACAACAGTTGGTAGGACAATGAAAAAAATCCCATAGCTACATGGAAAATCTAAAGCTATTAGAGACTATTATGTCCCACATAGGTAGATACCTAGAAATATTAAATGCAGGTAGTGTGAAAATTACCGTTTTTTTCACCGACACAATACCGGCCGCGGCGTTCTGTTGTGACAGTCGAAGTTGAATTTTAAAACAATAATAACAGACAAAGGCCGATACTGTATTTATTCTGCAACGTCTAATTACAGGTTAAGACAAAGTAGTGGAAAAATGGAAAATTTACAATCAATATTTAGATTACAAGACTTGAACGACGGACAGGCTTTCTTTTCACAACAATTAGCCATAATATCTATTTTTGACATATAGATAGCAAATATTTTAATTTATATCAATTGCTGATATATATGTAGCAAATATTTTAAAATCAATTGCTAACATAAGGCAAATATTTTGATATCGTTTGCTGACATATAGAAAATACTTTAATATCAATTATACCTATAATTAATTCTGGCGTTCAAAAAGTAATTGAACTGATTCTTCTCAGAATTAGAATAAATGATTCATTGATATTGATTATTGAATTAGAATGATAAATAAATACATAAGTTCTTATTTCAAATTTAAATGGCCACGGTATCTGTCAGAGATGTCAAGCATCCGATTTTAGGCCTAGCTTTTCGGCTTAATTACAACATGATAATAGATTAGTTATTTCATTTTATATATATCACAAATTATTTAGAAGACAAAAAAGCTTGGGACTGAACTGCTCGCTCTGCTAAGCATTGTTACAAAGCAATATCCGTAATTATAATGTAAATTATTGTAAACATTTTCATTTTTAATGTCTGTACTTGAAAAAAGACGATGATCCCAGAGTTTGTTTCGGCTATTTCTTCTCAAAGGACTACCTCTGAGAAAGTGTCCAACTGACATTTTTTCTACAAAATATAATATCGAATGAAAAATACCTTCTACTACATTTACCAGACATTTTTCTGTGAGGTGACCGTACTGCTAACGCAAACGTGGTCTGTAATATTAGGTATAAGTAAGTACTTAATTAAAGAGCAGGTCAAACCATCAGTAAGGTAAGCTACCTAGTCATTTGGCTACTAAGTATCTACTGTTAGGTTACAAACTACAGATTGTAAGTACATATAAGGTAGGTAGGTTGGAAAAGAAAATTGACGTAGGTACTATAGAAGGAAATTCTTTCTTTTTCATTTTACGATGGTAGGTATATACTTAAGTCGTAAATTATGGATTTCTAGCGTTTATATCAGTGTCTCGAAATATTGGTTGCTATTTTAACTCTATAAATACTTACCTATTCTATAACATTTTATAAAAATCTCAAAGTGAAATCTTAGGTGAAACGTGCGTGGATTGAGCTGTCGTTCAACAAATGCTGGTTTATTGAATTCACCTAACTTTTCAGGGTTCGATTTTTATAGAATAGATCGTCAGATTCCAAAAACAAATACCTAAGTGCCTACGCAAAAATATTTAATAACGGAAGAAGTGTTAATAACGGCCCTAATTTTGTCGTAAATAATTTCTTATTCTCTTTTCGTTTGCACTAAATTACTGTAATTTTGTCGTAAATAATTTCTTATTTTCTTTTCGTTTGTACTAAATTACATATTTTCGCAACATATACTTGGCTTATTTTATTTTTATTTTCTTCTTCAGTCTATAGAGGTCCACTGCTGGGCAAAGGCCTCTCCCAAGACTGTCATTACATTGGGGGGTTTGCCATAACCCCACGCATGGCAGGCGGGTTGGCCGGGGATCGCAGTAGTTTGATATTCCACAGGAAAAACGCTTTCGCCCCCTTCCCTGGCAAGAGTTCCCTTAGTCGCCTCATACGACACCCACAGAGGGCATTATTACCTAAACATATTAATAAATTATTTACCATGTTAAACACTGGACCAGGCAGGAAGTGTACCACGCTGGCGGATTAGGGACTGCGGTACGGTCCTCCACTCATTCCTGTCGTTGTCACAAAGCGGTTACAGTGGCGAATTTTCATTTTTATTTCGTCACCGAAATATACGCTGAAAATTCCATAATGTACTATAGGATATAGATGTATACAGGTGTGTCGAGGCACAGTGCTTGTAGCCTGTAGCATCGAATCAATTTGCAACAGTATCTCGGCCCGCTGCTCGCTACGCTCGTCGCTCGCCTCGTAATCACTGTGATCCCGCGACCGACGCCGCAGGCCGCGATTATGTCATTAGGTGCAGCCTCACTATGTCCCGGATATCAAAGTCGATGAAAAGCCTAATAGGAATATCGCCGACAGCTATCGATCAACCAATTGTCTCCAATGATACGTTATAGTAATGTAATAGTTATTGTTGATCAGCCCTTCATTTCTATTTTTAAATAGGGCCTGCAGGTTAAGGGAAACTTTTTAATTATTTGTATTAGGGAAAAGCGATCATTATACTCGAAAAAATGGGTTTCAAAACTGACCAGAACTGGAATATCCATAAATGTCTATAAATGCGCTAAATTTAAAATTTAATTAAGTAGTAACCAAGTAGCCTATAACTACCTATAGTTTGTTTGCTTGTCGTATGTGTATTAGTATTGTTTGCCTCTCTTTGTATGCCATAATTTTATCACATTGGTATTTTTTAAACGTCATTGGACCTCTGCAACAAATTTCTTGAAGTCCATGGATGGCAACCTCCAAAAAGTTAAGTACCTAGGTACCTACCATGGATGGACTTCGAGAAACTTGTTCTATTTCATGAATCTTCCCATGGTCAAACAAGGTAACAGCCTTCTTTTTTGTTGGGATGGGAAATCATCAAATGACTTCTCCCGCTCTGGGCGGAGCGGATGGGCGTGTCAGACTTTTACTGAGTAAACCCCACCCGTGTTTCTTCACTTGCCTGTGCATCGGCCAGGGCCACGGTTTCTTTTTAACCAAGAAACCTTGACCCAGGAGGCATCGGTCTTCGTGGACCCCGTCACGATGTGCGATGTGCTGACATCTCTTTGAAGCGCGCGTGAAACACAACGCGCCGTCGACTCGGGCCTGTTCTTTACCGGGCGACGAGCTGCCTACTGCTCACCGCCCGCAGGCCCGCACCTACGGTGGTTGGGAGTTCGATGTTGTCTCCCGACCAGGCCGTCTCCTGCGGCGGCTAGTAGTGTGAGGGCGCTGGGACTCCTCCTTTGCCAGCATTACTGCTTCGTATAAGGAGGTGACAGGCTGCCATGCACTCTCGCTCCGGACCATGGCCTGGACCAGGGTCGGATGCGAGAGATCGCCGCCGATCGCCGCTACGAGGACACGGCGGTGCTTTACCCAAGCCGGTCAGACCTCCACCGTGTGCTCCACCGTGTCCTCAGGGCGATCCACACAATGATGACACCCTGGCAAGAAAGAATAGCCTAAGATTTAGTTACCAAAAATGAAAACTAAATTTTAAAAGAAGAAACAATAATAGGTACCTATTACACGTTTTGGTTACAACCATAAACAATCACCAACGCACTTAAATAATTATAATTATTTACTTATAAACCAAGGTTATACGAAATAAAAACGCCTTTCATTATTTTGCTTTTATTTTTTGACTTATCATAAAATTACGTACTTAATCCATTCGTAGCACCCTTCTCCTCTGTAGGTAGATACAGAAAATAAATAAACTTAGGTAAATAGGTACGCCACCAGCAAAATGGACGGACGAACTGAAGAAGTTGGCTTGGACAGACTGGATGCGAAAGGCGGAAGACAAGAAGTTGCGGCCCAGCCTAGGAGAGGCTTATAGATCTTATTATTCACGTATACCGCTCGTAAGGAGACAGCAACTTAATCGTGGGTATTTGGCCTAGAGCCTAGAGTGCTTAAACACAAAGCACAAGCCTAAAATGGAACTTGGGACTTTCATAAAATGCGCAGTTGAGCACAAATAAATTTAATACACATAAACTTGTGTAAGCAGAGATTATCCGTGGATTTCATAGCAAGTAATGTGAGAATAAAGTAGATTGTGCGCATGTGGGCGTGTCCCGGCCGCCGATTGGACCGACCCACGCCAATGCGTGTGCGCCGAACAGAAGCCGCCCGACATGCTCTTATTATGTGTTTCGTAAAGTAAATCCTTTATTACACACAATTTTATGTTATTTTCATTGAAAAATGTGAACATACGTTTCCAATATCCCATTGCACAATCCAAGAATGGCAATCTACGGCAGTCGCTATTTCTGTAGCGATTAATTTTACATCTTATAATGACTCTATGTACGTAGATATAGGTACAAGAGTCATTTAAAACATAAATATGACATGCGTGTGAGCAGTCGTTTAAGAAATGTGACCTTAGGAATAAATAAGTGGTCTTCCCAACCAACCAAACCTACCAGTTAGCTTCCTAAGAACGTTTAAACGTCTGATATTACCAATAATTGAAGACGTTGGATCATTAAGCCTGCCGGGGCTGGTTCTATGTTGATTACTCGTAGTTATCAAGAATTTAAGCAACGATCGACCTATTACAGAGGTACGAGGACTACAGGCGCTTCTTCGTAATAACCATGATGATATCTGAAATTATATGATTTGTGAGGAATTTTGTTGAAAATGGCGAAAACATTACAGAAAAGTACAGGGGTCGTAACGTCGCGGGGCGGCGCACCGGCCCTGTAGCCCCGAGGTAACCGCTCCGCAGGCCGTATGCAAATTAAACGTAATCAAAATAATAATTTCGTATGAGGCAAGGAGAAACAGAACTGTATAAGAGAGTGATGGAGCTCTCGCTCTAGCGCGCTCAACAGCAGTCCGCGAGAAAGGAAAAACACCTGCCGGCTCGACCGCCGTCCATCGGAAATGCAAATAGCCAGCGCCCGATTCGGTTTTATTATTTTGTATTGTTTCAACTAAGGTAATTACACACGCGATAGCGACTTTAATGCGCGATATTACTGTAAGTGGAGTGAAATATTTCAGTAGTGATTATATGGTTAAGCAGGGCAGTCAAAACGTGATGAAGTCCGCTATACAAAAGATACGAGTAAATTGCTTTAATGGTGTTTTCTAGTAGCAATTGTATATTTATATGGATTATGCACACTTCAGTCAATTATGCGTCATTTAGAAGACGTTAGTGTACCCTATTAAAAAGTTTTTTTTAACGATTAAGTATTTCTTATTGTATCTGTGTTAGTGTGACCACGCACATATTTTCATTTGTTTTTTAAACTTCGCTGGTCTGCTCGCTTCGTTTCAAAATAAGTCTGAATGGGCTTATTTTAGGAATAATTCTTCAAGAGACGTTGCCGGTTCAATGTTCAATGCGTTTGATTTGACAATCCATATGACTATCCTACCATGTGTGAGATGTGAAGCTTTTACTTTCGGTCTGCATCCTAATTGTACACCATTACTAATCCATTGCCATACATGTTTGAAAAATTTGCCTGCCAACAACGTAAATTAGGAAATGAATGTTGTTGAACTGTCAAAATGAAACTTATTGCTACTAATATATTGTGTTATGCAATGGCGCTGGCCATTTTAAGATAAGCTTTTGTCTTTGAACTATCTAGTATCGCCTTCATACTTCGATAGGGACTTACGCCTAGGTAAATAGATATATTTTTCCAGTACTGCTATTGTTGGGTGTTTGTTTACACTATACTTAAGTTATCAACATCTCGTGATTCACACTGAGCAATGTTAAACTATAATGATACCATAATTTAATATGTTTGATATATCAACATACTTATTCAGGTTTACGTTATAGTACCTACCTACTTGAGACAGCACTAGACACAAGATATCTCCATAAAGTAGAGCCTACCTATATCTATAAAAGCGACTAACGATTTTAACGTGATAATAATGCATCCAAGGTTCAAATTGGCGTCTACCATTTAAGGTACACACCGCTGCAGGCTTTTTAACAAATAAGTGGTACCTAGGTTATTAAATTCAAAGGTTAAGACGGAAAATACCGATACCGAATATCTATTAGTTAGACACTTTTTAAGGCTCGCGATTTCGGTCAAATCACGCAAGCTCGTGCCTTCGTAGACCTCATCAATAGCATCCCATCAAACGAGCTCGAGGCCTATAGCAAACGCAGCAATAAAAATATATTAACATAAAGTGAGAATAGAATAATAATCGCGGGAAGCCGATGAGTGCGGGCTGCACAAGGAAAGTCTTGGGGGAGGCCTTTGGGCCTTTTTCCAGCAATGGACCTCTATAGGCTGCAGAAGAAGAAGAATAGAATGGAATAAATTTCACTTTATTGTAAGCAGCATTCTATGAAATCGTATTCTGATGACTGTCTTTTCTGTTTGATAATTGGAATCGAGGAACCGAACAGTAGGTACCTCCTTATGTTAGGGGCGTGCACAGAGATTTTGTTGAGGGTATGCATACATATACCTACTACCCAAATCTCTGTGCTTATATATGGTAAAACTTAAAAAAACGTAACTTAGACGTAGTTTCAATTTAACATAGTCGCGTACTTTTTCGCATGTCAATGTATGTTATGTCAATATATTTATATATTTTTGTCATGTCAATTTCGTATATATTTTTTTAGAAGACTATTAGGGTATGCAGAGCTTATCTGCTTGTATGGAGCGCACGCGCCTGCTTATGTATGCTTGACAGCCATCGATGTTGAGACAAAGTTTAAATACCTACACATTTGGATGTGTTGAGATTGATAGAAAACAAAATGATATTAAGAATCTTTAATATCGTCGTATTCGTGTTAGAAAATGGATCATTGAGCTTTAAACCGAAACTATATAAATATGCTTCTCATTCTCAATATAGGACGAGAAAAGAGACAGTTACCTAAACGCGCAAATCGCGTGGTTGAACCGCGTTAAAGGTCATGCGAAACCTCACACACGGTTCTCATGAACAAATCAATATGTACATTCATAATTAATTGCTTTGCAACTTGCAAGAGGTACGAAGATATCTATGTGCTGAAATAACGTCAAATGCTTTCGTTCAATGGAAATGTATTAACAAGCTTTATAAACTAAAGTAGCAAATTGCCACACTCGTGCTCACGAAATGCAGAGACGAAAACACACAACGCACAGGAGTACGGCCTGGCGGCACAGTTGTCAGGGCTACCGTTTAATTAAGGCTACGCTTGGCTAGCAGCTAGCCGGTGGTTAGAACTCGTCACGCTGTACGGCAATTGGACACGATTAAAAATAATTTTCATTTTTGATGTCATTTCGCTCGTTACCGCGGTCCCCGATGCGAATAATTCCTCTGTTATGAAGACCTGTATAACATTATGTATGTCTACTAGCGGTACTCTAAACCACATATTAATTTGTTGCTACTTGCATCAGAGATAATCATGATGTTTGCATATCATATTAATGTACCTAACCTAGTTTGACGCATGTGTGGTTGTAATCCAAGTATGGGTAGGTATAGATACTTGAACAACGAATGAAAGAATACATTTGATCAAAATGGTTCACTATTTTAACCAAATAATCCAGAACGTAGGTACCTACCTGGATTATTTGGTTAAAATGGTAGTTCTACGAATCTGTAGGCGATATTCATGAAGAAATAATAGTTATTTACTGTTTTATGTTCTGAAAAAAAAATAAGCAGTCTTTAATATGCCCCCAAGTTTTAATATTAAAGGATTAATAAGCTATGAATGAATTTTCAGTCAAAACCATATGAACTAAAACTGTCTTAAAACCATACAAACATCCATTGTGTACCTACTTAGGATGTTGAATTAAATCGACCCAATGTAGGTACCGTTGTTTTTAGTTTCAACGCATATCTACTAAAATAACTATTATGGCCAAAACGATAATCGAAAACCGTGGCTCAATATATCGACCTTCTTGTTTATAGAAAAGGATAATGAACAAATTTGTATGAAAGGCGTTACATGTTACCATATTTTTAATAAAAATAACAAATCATATACAAAATGTTCCTTAAGTTTTCTTTTTTATAATATTCTTTGGAAAGACTATAGACAAATTAATAAAACTAATAAAATAACTAATAGCTAGTTTGAAAAAACAATAAGGGACGGAATGTTTCCAACCTGGAAAATAATCTGTAGGCATAATATTTCTCAAACTTACTTTACTAAATCTAAATAAATCAAATCTACACTTCGGGTCATCTATTAATATTTCATGTGATTGTTATAACAGTAGGTCCTAACGGACACGGGAACCGTTGATTTGCTATATACCTAGGTACATTATTATTATGAATTATTTTATTAAAATCGCCATTAAAAACTGGGGTTGATCGTAAAAGTCCAACAATTTGAAATTGAGTGTACCTATTTGTCAATGATAAATCAAAATATATTTAAAAATGACAGGGCTGGACAACTCTTATCACATAGGGGTATGAAAAATAGATAGTAGCCAATTCTCAGATCTAATATGTAGGTATGCATATAAAATTTCATAGAAATCGGTCAAACCGTTTCGGAGTACGTAGGTATCTAGTATGGTAGGTGAGTATGGTAACTAACATTGTGAGATGAAAATTATATCTAATATATAAAATTCTCGTGTCACGGTGTTCGACTTTAAACTCCTCCGAAACGGCTCGACCGATTTTGATGAAATTTTTTGTGCTTTACCGGTATCTATGAGAATCGGCCAACATCTATTTTTCATCCCCCTAAATGTTAGGGGTAGTCCACCCCTAAATATTTTTTTTTAGTTTTTAGACAAAATTTTTAATTTCTATTTTTTTATCATACAACTTACAAAAATACATACAATCCCTAATTTTCACCCTTCTACGATCAACCCTTATTTTTTAATAGCCATTTTAGTAATTTAATCTATTATTTATATGGCAAAACAACGTTTGCCGGTCAGCTAGTATTTATATAAGATATTTCGTTGCTCCTTCACTAAATAAAAGTACCGGGCGACCGAGCTTTGCTAGGCAACTTTTTTTGAAGTGAAACTTCTTTAGGCACGCTTGACTTGGGGAGTAAGCTGGCGAAAGCGTTACGAAAAATCATCGGGCAAGGCGAACGGAAGTTAACTGGGGTCCTATTTCGTCTGTACTACAAACAAGGAGTTGGCTCATGTAAATATTGCATGACATGTCGAGTATGAAGTTGTGAGTTCGCATCTCGCCGAAGGCAATATATATTTTTGGATCTTTTAAGATTTGTTAACAATTTTCAATTACAATTAAATCAATTACCTAAGAGCACAAATAATTTATAAATTTCGTTCTGTTCTGGCTTTTATATTGTTTTATATATTTTTGCTGAACATTTCTGATATAATTGAAAGTATAGAAGCTTGAAGATATCGTCACAATACGATAATATTGGACACAAAGTACAAATTGCTTACGAGCCTCATAAGCTCAATTATTAAGCAAAGTACCTTGATTAATTAAGAACTATGAATTTCTTCGAGAACATGACGCTGCGAACACCCCCCGACCCCCCTCATTAATCAATGAGGGGGGTCACCTCACCCCCCCGTGGAACCAGAGGTCGTGGACTACCCGAGTTTGGGGTCCCCTGATTCACGAGGAAGAGCCCGACCTTTTAGCCCCGTGGGAATCTACTACCCCCTCCCCCCCCCCTCCCCCCCCCCGACACCCTTTAGTTACCTCACCTCCCCGTGGATTATCTCGGGAACCAGAGGTCGTGGACTACCCGAGTTTGGGGTCCCCTGAATCAGGAGGAGGAGCCCGACCTTTTGGCCCCGAGGGAATCCACTCCCCCCCACTGCCCCTCCCCCCGCAACCCCACGAAACGTATGCCCCCCCGACCCCCTTTAGTTACCTCACCCCCCCGTGGATTATCTCGGGAACCAGAGGTCGTGGACTACCCGAGTTTGGGGTCCCCTGAATCAGGAGGAGGAGCCCGACCTTTTGGCCCCGAGGGAATCCACTCCCCCCCACTGCCCCTCCCCCCGCAACCCCACGAAACGTATGCCCCCCCGACCCCCTTTAGTTACCTCACCCCCCCGTGGATTATCTCGGGAACCAGAGGTCGTGGACTACCCGAGTTTGGGGTCCCATGAATCAGGAGGAAGAGCCCGACCTTTTGGCCCCGAGGAAATCCACTTGCCCTATCCCACTGACTCACCTGGTGCTGCGCACTCAATCGTTGGCGAGCAGGCCGTGTCTTATAGATTAGTTAGGTTAGGAAATGTGTGTGTTGTGCTGTTATCGTCCCCCTATTGGGACGCATAATTTTAATTCTAGTTTAAGTAAGTCTTTAATTTGAAAAGCAACCTCCCGTAGGTGCCGATGTACTTTATCACAGAGATAAAAGACTATCAATTAAATTTTTGTAAAAGAGGGCGTTGTATGAATTAAATATTGTTATAAATTCATATTCTATTCAGTAATAATTGAAATTTTGAAGTGAAACTTCTTTACGCACGCTTGACTTGGGGAGTAAGCTGGCGAACGCGTGACGTAAGCGTTACGAAAAGTGATCGGGCAAGGCGAACGGAAGTTAAGTGGGGGATATAAGCACAGAGGCGCCCGTGGCGCAAGCTTGGTACTACAAGGTATACGAGTTTTTATTTTTATTTTTTTTCAATAAAATAGAAGATCTATGCAAAAATATTAATTTACCAATGAAACCATGAAATAAATTTAAATATTTATAGGAAATTAATATATGTATATGTGTATACATGTATATATTGTACACAAATATATATATATATAATATACATACAGATGGAGCGAAAGAAGTTTCACTTCAGTCGTGTGGTCATAAGCACACTCGTTTTTTTTTTTGTTAGGTACATCGTGCGTGCGAATTTTTTAAATAATATTTTTTGACTAATGTTTTGCGATCATACCGACATAATAATAAAAAAAAGACGTGTGGCAATCGGGGACTGCCGCGGTAAAGCTATTGCATAGCATTTTGTATCAATTTATGGAATTATAATTATTTATTTATTTTATTTATGCAGTATTTCTTTTTCTTTGATATTAATTCAAGTTACACTTTTTGAGCGTGGTGACCGATAAGAAAACAAATTTTTCTTTTATTAAATAAAGTATGAGTGCGCGGGTTCGATTCCAGGTCAGGCAAGTACCAATGTAACTTTTCTAAAGTTATATGTACTTTCTAAGTATATCTTGGACACCAATGACTGAAGGCGAAGGAAAACATCTTGAGGAAACCTGGGCTTTATAAGTCTGAAATCGCCAACCCGCATTGAGCAAGCGTGGTGATTACGCTCAATCCTTCTCTGTATGAGAGGAGATCTGTGCCCAGCAGTGGGATGATAAAAAGGTTGTTGATGATGAACGGCGTCGGTGTCGAATTATTTGTTATCAATTTAATATTTTCGAGCTGATATTTAGTAACATAATCACTTCTGATTGCGTTAACATCTGACCGTAGAATTAATAAATCCTTCATCAACTTCTTTACATACGTTCTACGTAGTCAAAGCAAACTGGTGGCAATTTGTGAAGGTCATATGCCACAAAAACTGGGATTGTTCGGGATCCGTGATTTTAAACACCGTGATCGTATATTTTAGGTCTTTCTGCTTTTTGTTCTTACGCCTCGATACATGTTTTCGTCTTGTCTTCGTAGAAACAAACAATAACTTTTTTTCATCATCAATGTCTTCCTCAGAAAAAGCCGACGAGCATATTATTATTAAACTTTCGTTGTTTCGTTTCGGAGATAACAATATTACAACTCGTACACTTAAATGTACTCGTATTAACATTGTTCACCGACATCTTTCCGTAATATTTTATTTAATAAAAACTTCAACTTCCACTCTTGATCTGGTCCCTGTGGATAGATACCACAATTTTGCCAATAACACGTGTAACAAATTATAGAAATTCTTTAAAAAAATATTTCACAATAATGGCGGATATCGCCAATAACAGTTGAAAAAACGGCCGCGTGAGCACTTTTTACTCTATAAAATCACGCGCTTTTATTTAATAAACAACACTATAAATAATTTAAAAGTCCAATGAAAAATTATCGTGACATTCATCTTAGCTTTTCCGTTAAAAAAAAAACATTTTATAAAAACACTACTAAATTAATTTGATTAAAAGTACTTAATAATTAATTATATGAAAAGTTTTTAAGGTAGCCATGACAACGTCGATGACGTCTATGACATATCTCTATCTATTTCAGAGAGAAAATTAATCACAAGTTTAGCACATCGCGACTATCAGTAACATGGCAATTCTGTAGAACTGAGTTCGCGCCCTGCAATATGCATGCTCTTTTTGAAAATCTATTGTTTTGTTTTGTAATTGTTTTCAAAAGATGTAGTCGCACGCACACAAACATACCGTGCCGAAGACTGCCGAACTGAAACGACGTTAGACGATGGGGAGCGTGAGGTTTTTTCGTTACGGAATTTCTGGATTCGGTCCCCGCGCTCAAGGCCCGCGATAGAAGCTATGCAATAGCTTAAAAATATTATTAACTGTTATTTAAATATAAAATTACGAGTGCAATTTAGTTTAACATTTATTATAAATAAGTACTTATAGTTTAACAATCAGTTACATCAGTTACATATTATCATCAATACATAGTTTATTTAAGGTCTTAACCTAATACTTCCTTCCATACTATATTGCGGGTATGTCGAGGGTTTTCATTAATAATAATCATGCCGGGTACGATGCGCCAAATGTTGTTGTGTTGGGAGTTTTGTCGTGGAGGTTCTCCAGACCAATCTCCCTTTGGCGCAGCATTGTTGGTCGTGCTGTTGGGTTTAACATTGTATCACCTTGTTCAATTGCCGTCTTCCTTCCTATTCGCTCAGTTTTTCTGAGTGAATAGGCTCTTAATAACCTAGCGCGCTTTACCATCAACGATCGCATCACTGCTTACCTCAGGCGGGATTGCGGTCAAGCGCTAGTTTATAATTATAAAAAAAAAAAAACATTTTACGTTCTGATGCACGCTGCCGCATATCTTGCAGACGTCGCTCCCGTTGTTCATCATTTTCGGCGGCCACACATTGTGCTGCACGCTCTCGTGAAACATCTAAATCATAAGACCTTTCTGTTCTTAAAATGTTAGTCAAGTTTTGCAAGCATCTTACTTTAGCAGCACGATTTTCATCAAGTTCTTCTTCAATTGGGTCCTCACTGTGCGAAGTCTGACAAACACGTGTGGGACGAGCGAAAATCAGATCGTTTTCATGGAGGTTTTCTTCTGCTTCTTGAGATGAGTCACGGCTTCGTGGAGTTAAATTGTTCGTAAGCGATTTTTTTAATATTCTTTTTGGCATTTTCGTGTAAAAAAGACACATGATATTTTAAAAGCAATTTTCTGGGTCTAACCTCAAACCAAACATTGGCTTCGTGTACCATGAATGTAAACGTCATCTATATCAAATCAAAGTACTAAGTATATTAATTATCAGTTTAATTTCATTTAATTTTATTTTGGAATGTTATATGTATATTTATAATAGTTCATAAATAATTTAAATGTATTTTGTGTATGTGTTTTTTATGAAAACCATGGACAATTGTCTGATGTAAATAAATTAATAGCAATAACTATAAAAAAACAAGAAGCCGAGCAAAGCTCGGTCGCCCAGGAACTTCGTCATTATTATTAAATCATATTATATGTATGAATTTTATATTGTCTACTTTGAGGAGGTGCAAGGTTAAGGTTAGCAATAATAATAATAATAATATTTCAGTTCGTGTTGTGGCAAGTCTAAAATGTAGACACTGTTGAGAAATTCTGTTGTTAATTCGACTGCTCCTTCAGGCTGATCTTTAAAATGAATGAGCTTTCGACTTCTCCTACACTTTTGTGCGACCCTGGTACCTTGCATCTCCACAAATTTAGGCAAAACAAAATTTCTTACATTGATTTAATAAACGAAAAAGAAAATTCGTTGACGCCGTTTCCAATTATATATACATATAAAAAAAAAGGAAAAAAATATATTTAAATTAAATAAATTAAATTAAATTTTTATTAAATAAAAAAAGCATTAGACAACGCCATCATTCTTTTTTTTAAACTTCAAAAAAAAAAGAAAAACACTATATCGTGAGGGATTTGAACCCGAAGTCTACGAGCTCCGAATCAGAGGCCAAAGCCCCTCAGGTATTCGTATCATTAAGGATAGCGGCGAAATTTAGCTTCTTATGAGAAGTTTAGCAATTATTCAGTGCCTCAAAACATGGAAAAAAGACATTTTCTGAAAATTAAACCTAGCTAGATCGACTTATCGTCCCCGAAGCCCCCTGCACATAAAATTTCATGAAAATCGTAGGAACCGTTTCCGAGATTCCAATTATATATATATATATATACAAGAATTGCTCGTTTAAAGGTATAAGATATACACTTGTTAGTTATTATTATAAAGTTATAAGTACTAACAATTATAACAGAAATCTTACAGATCTTTTTAACATTTCTCTTAATAACCTAAAAATAAAACTAAAAAGTAAATAGGTGTGTCACCTAATTAAAACTTACCTTTTTTACCAGTGTACGTATTTTCAAACTGAAAATGACACGTGTTTCACTGACGTCATGTTTTAATATTATGTATCTATATAATTAGGTATGTCGAATCCGTCATTCCTTATAACTTATAAGGAGTTTTCTATTATTTTAACTATCACATAACATTGTCGGCACTATAGTGCTATTGTAAGGAACCAATTGTCTTGTAAATTACTAGCTTTCCGCCCGCGGCTTCGCCCGCGTGGTGTTCGGTTCTATAGCGTTTTTAGACTTCCCTCAGGAATATCGGGATAAAAAGTACCCTATTATTTAATCCGGACTTCTAACTTTACGTCTGCAATAATTTCAAAGCAATCGGTTCAGTAGTTACGGCGTGAAAGCGGAACAAACAAACAAACAAACTTGCTTTCCGATTTATAATAGTATAAGGATATATGATTGTTTAATGCCAAAATAAAAAAGATGTGTAGGTATGTAACTCTACTAGCATTAGACAGAAGTTAAAAAATTTATTCACCCTAAATACGTAGCTCTGTGTTTGATTGTCATTCACCTGTTGATACTTGTAAATGCTAATTTACCTGTTTTTTTGCCGATTTAATTTATTTTGGATATTATTTTATTGTTTTATTTCATTATTATTACATTCATATTTCGTTATTAACATTATCTTCTTATGAGGCCCACAATGAGGGACCACGTTTTAGATCCATATGTCATTACCGGTAACACACATTGGTTAAAGACTTTTGTCTTTAGGCATTGAGGTATTTTGGACGAGAAGACACTACGAAGCTTCCCGAACACTGCCCAGCCGCCAGCCGAATCGGATCCGTCGAAACACCTCGTCCTTGAAGCCGGAACTATCGATCTGGATCAGCTGTCCCAGATATACATACTGATCTACGAGAGCTATGGAGAGGGCTATGCTAGGTGTTTCTCTACGTGATCGAATCAGGAATGAGGAGATTCGTAGAAGAACTAAAGTCGCCGACATAGCCGAGCGGATTAGCTCTCTAAAGTGGCAGTGGGCGGGGCACATAGCTCGTAGAGCCGATGACCGATAGGGCAAAAAGGCTCTTGAATGAAAACCACGTACCGGCAAGCACGGCGTGTGGATGCCCACCGACATCACACAGATTGAGCTAGCCCCAAAGTAAGTTCGAGACTTGTGTTATGGGATACTAACTCAACGATACTATATTTTATAATAGATACATATATAGATAAACATCTAAGACCCAAGCCAATCAAGAAAAGATCGTTTTCCATCATGACCTGGCCGGGGATCGAACCTGGGGCCTCCACGTCGAAGGCAGGCGTATTGACCGCTGCGCCACGGAGACCGACTAAGTGGTCGGATGATCTGACCAAAATCGCAGGGGAGTGCCGGATACAGGCCACGTCCAACCGTTCTTTTTGGAAATACTTGGGGAAGCCAGCAGTGGACTTCATGTGGCTGTGATGGTGATGATCAACATCATGATCTTTCGAGTTGTTAAAATTTTATATTGAAATCATTATTTATGAAAAAAGTTGAACTCATCTCGGAAATTAAATGTTGTGCACCACTGGTTCTATAAACCTCTTTCGTTTAAAGCTAACACGAATGGTATATCTTGAAGACATTTCCTTGTTTAAAAATCCATGTCTCACTCGACATTTGCCAAACAAAAATTCGTCATCAAGGCCGTTTTCGAGGAGATTACCTTGAGTTATTCTCAAAGAAGTAAGGCTGTTGTATATTTAACATATTGTGTGGTACCTTGGAACACATGAACACAATCGTGAGTAAGTAGATATATACATACGAGCATAAGTAGCATTTACCGACACAAGGGCACTGATTATTACGCAAATTACGGCAAATAATAGACCGGTGACAATTAGATGATTTTCTTGAATGAGTACCAATTGCTAGGTATCTTCCTTACCCTACATCCAGGTGAACTGTATGTATGTGAGAAACTATTATATTTTAGGCCTCTGCAATATTTATTAGAGGGACGCATCAATATTAATATTTTGCCCATAACGATTTCATTGCAGAGTCCTGGGACACAAATCCTTTTTCTCGGTGGTAGGCCACATCGGCTGCCGGCAGAAGTTACCACCCACCAGACAAAGTCTTGCCGCCAAGCGATTCGTCGTGTTCCGGCATGATGTCTGGTAAAGCCGTACGGAGGATGGGTCTGAGCAGTTCTGTTGCGATGTGTGCCGGGTACGATGCGCCAAGTGTTGTTGTGTCGGCAGTTTGGTCGTGGACGGTCTCCGCATCAATCTCCCTCTGGCGCAGCATCGTTGGTATTGTTGTTGGGTTTAACATTGCACCACCTCGCTCAACTGCCGTCTTCCTTCCTATTCACTAAGTTTTTTTAAGTGAATGGGTTTAATAAACTAGCGCGCTTTACCATCAACGATTGCATCACAGCTTACCATCAGGCGAGATTGCAGTCAAGCGCTAGTTTATAATTAATAAAAAAAGCCTCCTCTCTGTTAGAGGGAATCGGCGTTGGACCTACGTGAGCAGTGCGCGTTGGTAGATGACGCATACCAAATTTAAATTTTTGAGATGTCGGTTTCCGTGCAATGTTTTCTTCAGCAGTTTTCAAAGCTATGGTAACGAAATACCCGTCTGGGCGCGTCCTATGACTCATAACTCCCATCACTGAGCCACAATTGCCCTAACATTATCATTAATTAAATAAATAAATAAATATACACGGACAAATCACACAGATTGAGCTAGCCCCAAAGTAAGTTCGAGACTTGAGTTATGGGATACTAACTCAACGATACTATATTATAGTAGATACATATATATAGATAAACATCCAAGACCCAGGCCAATCAGGAAAAGATCGTTTTCCATCATGACCTGGCCGGGGATCGAACTCGGGGCCTCCACGTCGCAGGCAGGCGTGTTGACCGCTGCGCCACGGAGGACGAACAAAATTGGAAAAAAAAATATAACAGCTGAGGTAAAGTTGCGATCTTTAACAGCTGCCTCATAATAATGGCCACGAGTAATCTATTTATTTCATTATTTATATACGCACAATAAAATACATAAAGATACGACAAAATTAAGATCTGACTACAAAGGTACTGCTTATTTCTTAAATTTCTTCCAGCAGACCTTCGAAAGTAGAAGTAAAACAGAAATGTAGACAATAATGTGTAAGAACAAGGAGGAAATAAAATATGAATATGATAACTATTAAAGTATATTAAATATACCTAAACATATAAACCAAAAATAATTATATAAGTATACCTACTTAAATAAATACATAATACTAGAATATATAAATATGTATAAAATTTAAACAAATTCTCACAATAAATGAAATGGAAAGGTAATGCTCTTTTAATCCACGTTTAAATTTAGAAATAGTGTTTAAACCACGAATGTTAGGCGGGAGTGAAGTCCACAATCTTACAGCATGTACAGGAGAAGGAATAGGAATTCAGAAACTGAATGTTGTCGTCTGTATTTAACAATTCCAACCTTATGATTCACAACGTTTCAGCTGAATTGTATTGTATGTATATTAGTAGTTTTGAATTCGATAGTACAGAAAACGAATTTACAATATACCTAAACGAAAAAAAAAAAAAAAAATTCGTTGTACCCAAGCTAGGCCTAACTAGGCAAAAAGCTAGATTCACTAGGTTTATGTAGGATTGCTTGTAGGTACGTACTTGAATAGTAAAATTTTGCAAATATTTAGCAGTACGTATCTGTTAACAGTAGCTACCTACCTGCTTTATTATGGCATTGAAGTTATACTGATCAGTTATATACTCCTGATCCTTAGGTTGATAAAACTTTTCAGGTACCTATCCTTTTTTAGCTCTTGAAAGAGGAATTCTGGAACTGAGTAAGTTTAGTATAATTATAGGTAAGTAAGGGTAAAGTCATGGTGCCCTAGTGGTTAAAACACCAGCCTCTCAAGTATGAGTGTGCGAGTTCGATTCCAGGTCAGGCAAGTACTAATGTAACTTTTCTAAGTTATATGTACTTTCTAAGTATATCTTGGACATCAATGACTGATTATAATGGGAAGGAAAACATCTTGAAGAAATCTGGACTTTGAGTCTGAAATCGCAAACCCGCATTGAGTACCTAAGCGCGATGATTACTCTAAATCCTTCTCTGTATGAGAGGAGACCTGTGCCCAGCAGTGGGACGATAAAAAAAAGGTTGATCATGATCATGATGATATATTAGTTATTTTGAATTCGATTTTAGAGAAAACGAATTTACAATACAATATTATGTAAAGAAAACCCCGTCCGACCCAAAAGGATAATAAATGTTAGGTATACACATGACCAAATAAAATATTAAATTTTAAGTAATCATCATAGTGACAATAGTAATGAATTTTGAAATAATCTTTTTTTTTCCGCGAATTAATTCCAACTTCCCCAAAATTTGGTAATGTTAAAAAAGTGACAACACCATTTGTGACGGAGCGAATAGCGATGCGACGACGTGCCGCCTGCCCTGCCCCTCTTCACCCGCGCATGTATGCCTAGCGTGCTGTCTACCGCACATGCATTAAGTTACCTCGCTTTTTAAACTCAATTTTTTTTTTCATCTTACACATACCTGGTGGTTATCTAAGGATAGGTCTTCAAAAATGATATCGAGGTTTCTAAAATATTTTTTTTCTAAACCGAATAGTTAGCGTGACAGACGCTTCCAAAGTGGAAAAAAGTTAGTCCCCCCCCCCCCCCGTCTAACTTCTAAAATAAGAAAATAAAAAAAAAAGATGACGTACATTACTATAAAAATACCAACGAAAATTGTTTTGAACGAGATCTAGTAAGCAGTTTTTTTTTTAATACCTAGTAAATCGTAAACCGCTTATTACCGCGTAATCTATCATACAAATAACTTAAATCCTTTAATTTCATAAATCAATGGTACGGAACCCTTTGTGCGTGAGTCCGACACGCACTTGCCCGTTTTTTGTTTTAGCTCTAGAAATAGAAAGTCTGTAACGGAATAAGTTTAGTATAAGTTTAGAATAAGTTTAGTATAAGTTTAGAATAAGTTTAGTATAAGGATAGATACCTACTAAAGTAAGTAGGTACTTATCATCTGCCAAGCCGTTTCCCAACTACCTATGTTAGGATCGGCGCTGTTTTTATATGCATTAACCAATACCTGGGCTTTATAGGCCAAATGAACTGCCATTTGCCCTATACAGCCCACGTATTGGATAATGGGATATCCCTTGGTAAGACTGCTTGTTTGACTTCGGGCTAGTGACGATCCGTAACGACTATCAAAGATCCATGAAAGGTTGTCCGTAAAAGATCGCTCTTAGAGATAAGAGCACCCATTGTGTCACCCTACGTAAAATACATTTATTTATGTTCTGTAATCTATTTGGTGTACATAATAAAGAGTATTCTATTCTATTCTAATGACAGCCGGGACCAACAGAGGCATGGATGTAAGTAATACTATGGTGATTTAATAACAACATTCAAGGTTATAACAGACGGACAGCCACCCTGGCGTAGCGGTAGCAAACGCGGCCGCTGCACAAGGAGGCGGTTTAGATCCCCGCGCAGTGCAAATATTTGTATGCATGAATATGAATATTTGCACTGATCTGATCGTGCCTCGGAAAGCACGTTAAGCCGTTGGTCCCAGTTGCCATACGAACAATTAATGGGCAGACAAGCTGTGTTTCTGGCTGCTGCATCGCCTAAAGAGATTTTAGGCCTTAACCGTCCGAAAATTCAGTGAGCCGTGCTGAGGCTACTGATGAGGCAGAGGGCTAGGACCAGGTAGGTGCGGTCGCTGCATGCATGTAGTCAGGATACCCGTTGAAGCCATGAGTGCTGGCTAGCTGGCTTACTCGAAGCTAATGCTTGTGCGAATGATGATGAATGATGAGCAGGCGCGTGCGCTCCATACAAGCAGAAAAGCTCTGCATACCCTAATAGTTTTCTAAAAAAATATATAATAATTTATATACTACAAACTTAAAACTGAAAGACTTTGTTAATCAGTTAGTGAGAACACTGCCATCTATTGGGCCTAGTGCTAACTACGAAATATCACTGGCCTTCGTCGCGACGGCCGCGCCACTTCTCGTAGCGGCCGTAAGCACAAACAAAATGTGCCTGTTCCATATCTGTCTGTGTATAAAATTATTTGCTTGTGTGCCTAAATTGTTGTGTACGTGTGCGTGAAATTTCATTGGCTTTTAAGGGCACGATAAGCACAGCTTCTAATAATGCGACGAATTTAAGAAGTTCAGAAATATAGCATGATTGTTGTTCGTTCAAATACCTTTTTATTTTAGCAGCTTATGTTGTTTCAATATTGGTTGTTTTAAGCGGAATTAAATATTCATTTATTTTAGAGTTTTTGGTTTAACACAAAAGAAAGGTTGTCTTTATAAAAAGTATTATGATAATTATATGTGGTTAGCAGGCTGTGTAGTGTGTACACACAAATAAATTGTTTTGTTTCTCGTGTAGGTATATTATTTTAAAACATGGTATTGACAGTTCGTCGTTATAAAAACTTAAAAGACCTTAAGTTTTTCAACCTACTTGCTTTTGAATTTCAATACTATACTTTATATTGTAATAATTTTCCTGAAGTTTACAAATTAGCAAAATTTAATAGTTATGATTCCAATGAGTAGTGCATTACGCATATTTATGAAAGATTTGTCTATATTTCCATTTTAAAAGAACTTTTAGCGATTTCACAACGATCTTATATATATTTAATTATTTTTACAGAGTTATTTAAAAATAGATAGGCGCGTTGATTTAATTTATAGATAGTAAAATATATTTTTTTAGTTTTTTGAGAAATAAATTATTACTTATTTACAGTTCAGTTAGTAATACCATTTCACTGTATTTTGACAGCCTCCATGGCGTAGCGGTAGCGAACGCGGCCGCTGCGTAAGGAGGCGCGGGTTCGATCCTCGCGCAGTGTAAATATTTGTATGCATGAATATGAATATTTGCACTGGTCTGGTCGTGCCTCGGAAAGCCCGTTAAGCCGTTGGTTTCGGTTGCCATACGAACATCTAGTCGTTACGGGTTGTTGGAGCCCACAAGTCAGACGGCAGTCGCTTCATGGAAAATGTCGAAATTTTGCCAAAATCAGCAATTAGACTGGAAAAGCGGACCCCAGATTCCAAAGCTTTGGATGCGACTGGTATTAACCCTGAGATGATGATTTCATTGTATTCATTTGGGCAAAAAAAAATACCTAACACCCCACGTATATCATTTATTTGACTTGTTCTTATCATCAATCACATACTTAGATGTTCATTGTAGCCACGCACAAACATCAATTCAATGTTGACATGCGAAAAAGTACGCGACTATGTTA
The DNA here is from genome assembly GCA_037179545.1 of Sesamia inferens. NCBI lineage: Eukaryota > Metazoa > Arthropoda > Insecta > Lepidoptera > Noctuidae > Sesamia > Sesamia inferens. Next base: position 21,361,289 of record CM073931.1, read on the forward strand.
AATTGAAACTACGTCTACGTTACGTTTTTTAAGTTTTACCATATATAAGCACAGAGATTTGGGTAGTAGGTATATCTTTATCTATGCATACCTTCAAGAAAATCTCTGTGCACGCCCCTGATGATGAGGACATCAAGCCTAGATGGCACGGAGACCGCGTTGACGTTCATGTTCGGGGGTACCAGTTTAGGGAACGAGATGTAAAGTTCACTCATCCTCCATAGAAAAGAGAGGATCCTACGACCAGATTGGTGTTGTGTGTCTGGTGGAAATTTGGCCGACGCTTGATGACGAGAAGTTGTATATATAGAAAGCTAACGCTATATGTTAGTTGCACAGTAAACTTGGCCTGTGAGATGCATGTGGAGACATAAGGAACAGGGTGTAAAGTTCCTTCATCTTCCATAGAAAAGGGAGGATCCTCCGACCAGACGGGTGTTATGTTCTTACCCAACGGTTGTAGATGATACTTTGGTAAATTGCGTGACGTCAATATTGACGCGTTGTTCGCATGTGGCTTCACATTACCTTACTGTAAACCTCTTTTGTAACGGCGACGACAACAGATGGTAACCTAAAAACGAATAGCCGGCATTTCATTGTTCACAACATAATTTACTAAAAGTAGTGCCTACATGGCTGTTGTATGTAGTTGCTTCCACCATAGGCCTGAATTCTCATTACCATACACGTTAATACCTAACGATTCGAGTTCACGCTTTTACCGGCAGTCGGCATTACCGACGGTTCGGCGGCGGCGGCAGTGCGTTAGATGTGCGCAATTTGCCTCCATTTGCCGTAATGACAGGCCGCGTCTGTGCTCATGGATGCTGCATAATGAGCCGATCCCGCCGATTGATCTGCGTGTCTATGCACCTACATATAACTAGGCTTAGCTCGTAGGTAGCCTGCCAGCAACGAATAGTCTAGCATTATAGTGTTGTAATTAGAAGTGATTGGAGCGATTTGCCCGGGATATCGGAGGCTGTAGGATGTAGGTAAATACGTAGAAGAGTGCCAGTAGAAGATGGTGCGTTGCGATTAAATTAGGTATCAGATTTGTAAGTAAGTTCCATTCCAGGCATTTTTTATATTACTTTAAAGAGTGGGGAACAATAAATACCAATAACCTACTTCTTTCAAACGAACATACACTACATAGAAGGAGTCCTACAGTTTGATTGGTCTCTAAAATTCCCTAAATGTGTTTGAAAAATATTTCACGAAATAGAACAAAATAGGTATATGAATCAACATTATCTAAGATTCAAGTGAAGCTTTTCAGAAACCTTCTTTTCATATAACTCATTTTAGAAATGTCGTAGATGAGTAGTCCAAATTTGAAAATGTAAAATTTCATTGGTAAGTAGACTAGTATTTTATCATCATCTACCTAAACTAATATATAAAGCTGCAGAGTTTGTTTGTTTGTTTGAACGCGCAAGTCTCAGGAACTACTGGTCCTATTAGAAAAATTCATTTTGCGTTGGATAGCCCATTAATCCAGAAAGGCTTTAGGCTATATAACACCACGCTCCGACCAATAAGAACGGAGCATATAAAAAAAACATATCAAAACTTACGCGGGTGAAACCTCAAGGCGCACCAGTAGTTCCTTAGATTAGCGCGTTCAAACAAACAAACAAACTCTTCAGCTTTATATTAGTATAGATTTTAGTTGAATAGAACCCTTCTTCTGACATACTAGGTATCAAAATGTACAGAATTTTTCAGAAATTCTGCCTAGTTTACATTCATGAATCATTATTTTTTCCAAAAGGTACTTTACACAACGGAAGCAACGCGCAGACCGCTCGTGTATTCAAATTGTAACTAGAGTTACAATTTATTAATGTTATTAAGTATTAGTACCTATTTAATGACAGATAAGAACAAACTGAGTATTACTAGCACTGGCTAGACACAATAATAGATACTCTTATTATTGATATCATTAACCGATAGTAATCAAATAACAACCGATACATTATAAACTCCTCTATCAAGGGTTGTTTGACCAAAACGGGCGGCCGCCGTCGAGGGTACCTACTGGAACGAATGAGTTACAAAAGCATATGTTTTGAGCCCAAGAGCACACCTTATCATTTACCACATTACGTGGACAATGATTATAGTAATCAGCTCATGAGGGTACAATAGTGCTGCACTCTCTTGCCGTGCCACTGCATGCGATATCACGCAAACAGGGTGATTCAAATTAAGAGCGGCGGTAATGTTGCTTATCAATGTTGTAAGAAAATCACCGATGTTAGATGTATAATATTGATAATAAAACGTTTATTTCGGGCTACGATTAACCATAGACATATATCTTAAAAACTGCTGAAGAGTTAGGGGTGTCGTGTTATCCAGTAGTAATCGACTGATAGGCCATCGCTTCATATTAGGTAAGTATATTGTATTCAACTGCATCTGCAGGGTATTTGCGTAACACACTGTCAGTAGCAATGGATTTCATTTTGACATTACAACAATATTCATTGCGTTCTTTACGTTGTTGAGCAGAAACAGTTTTCGAACACATGGAGCAATGGATTAGCAATAAGCTTTGAAATGATTCCGACTGCTAGTAATAGTGTGTTACGTAATTAGGGTGCCGGTTAGATCGGGAACTGAAGCCTACATACGAATGGAAAAGGCAGGTTGATTAAATTGGCTTGGAGATATATTGAATTTGAAAAGTGGTTTACAATTTTTTATGCTTTATGATAAGAGCTTGTAATAAGGGATTATCACAACAAATATCCAATTTGCCCAGTAATGGCTACTTTCCTAATATTTACACCACATCCATTAGTTTTTGGCGTGAGTGTCAACACCATAACCTAACGATTCATATTCTTTTACATGTTTTTACTTCTTCTTAGATTGTTTTGTACGTTTTTCACTTTACTTACCAACTCGATCATTATCTACCTACTTATACATGATATTTGAACGTTTTTTACTTATCTATATTAAAGTCTATATATTCACACATTCTATTATTTCTGTTTTGCTGGCTCTCGCTTCATTCAGTATGAACATCGTTTTATTACAAAACCGTTTAGCACTTTATTGAAAAAAGGAAACATCATGTATTACAATTGTATTAAATTTAATAGAAAATATGACCCTTTCACTGTTCCACATAATTAAGGAGTGCGCGACGGCACAAAAGACTCGATCGCTACATGTTAACTCCGTTATATTCTGTGGAATCGGTTGACAATGGCGCGCCCCACTACCCTTTCTTCGGCAATTTGGCGCGCAGCAGTCTCCGGAAGTTAGACCTGCACCCTGGAATTAGGGACCTTTAGGCTCTCCAGGATTCGTATTGTTGTACCAAGGACTCCGCCCCGCAAGAATTTTGACGCGAGAAGGCAGCACGTGTCATGTTTAACTTTAATATTTCAATATTTTCTATAGTGAGGGAGAGTAAAGGGGTCTTTAAGAATTGCCGTTACTAATTTTGGAGTAGGTAACGGGAGTTCTTTTTTTTTAACGCATATGTAGGTAGGTATAATTTGTTAAGTAATTATAAGTACCTACCTAGTGCAAACTGGACCTTTTAATATTCTTTCTCATTTTTTTCAAATACCTGTAGTATTTGAAAAAAGGCACGAGCTGGTCAAGCTAATCGAAACTGTCGAAATTTATCCAATGAGGTCTTGAACCTTGCCTTAATGTTTAGCGATAAAATTGAAGATAAAATTTTATTTAATTTTTATAGAGTGAGCTACCTAATGGCATCTGTACCTAAGGTATTCGTATAATTCTTAGTTGACCGATAGCACCAGATCACTCAAAGCGCATCATCGACTATCAATAAAATCAAATTATCTCGTTGGGTCCAGATGACCTTGTAACCATGAACTGCAACCACTGATTACCGAATTACCGGCTCCTCTCGCCTATACTTACTGAAGCGATTTAAATAATAAATATCTTATCTAAATAACACCCAAGCATTGTTTTACCCTCGACCATCAAATACGTAATGACGTATATTAAATCGAATCACTAATAAAATTAGGCCGGCCGCGTAATTTGACTTAATTTTGCCAGAATCATGTCTGAATCAGACCCAAATTATTGATATACAAATTTTATTTTCAGAATGAAGAACTAATAAGGAAATGATGATTCTGATTCATAGTTGCTAAGTAAGGTATAAAAAAAAATATAGAATAGATATTTTTTGGCTCGACTAAAATGACAATTACGTACTTAGTACTTAATAAAGACAACAATGACACTGATGTCATTTTTGTGTAACAAATTAAAAATCGAGTGGTACGTAGGTATACATCTTCTGCTTAGTACCAAAATGGGCAGAGCCAAAAGTTTTGCACTTAATAAAGCACAAAATAGTTACCTACTTACTTGTAGATCTATCAAGAGTTGGTCGTCATTTAAAAACAAAGATGACAATAATTACACACTAGATAGGTAACCCATGTGTATGGTAATGAGTCTGAACAACTAATACCTATGCAACTAAAAACAGTAAACTAAAAAAAGAACCATTAGGTACTTAGGACAGGTATCTAAATACCTACTAGGTAATACCAGCGTAATGACCTAAGAAACATTCCTAGCTAGCTGAAGCTAATGATGACGGTATGAGTGATGTGCACAGAGAGACTATTAATTAATCCGCCATATTACTTAATTGTCCCCGCCCCACTCCCGCGCCCGCCATGCTCCACTCGCGCTCGTAATTACACCAAACTATTTCCGTTACAATGAGTAGGTATAATTTTTGCAATCATTAGTTTGGAGTATCAGCTACTGGTCGACTCTGAACTCTGCGGATTGTATGTTTAGTAGCATGTATAGAGCCTTCTCAAGCTTATTTTGTCTCAGTTTTTGGAGCATAGGTAGAGCTCCCCATTTTCGTTGTGGGATTAACTAGAACTCCCAATGTTTATCTCTCGCGAATCTGAAATACCTATTTAATGCCACGATTATATTTAAACGTGTAAGTAAGTGATACTTATTATACAGTATGTTACAAAAACCCTGTCCGACCCGTGAAGGTGTTGTTAGGTATCGATAACTGATTCTACTAATGCATACAAAACCGGGCTAAATTAAAAAAAAAATCCACCTAAAAAAATAAATATTATTTCGTAAAAAGAGGTAACTTAATAAATCTGCGTTATCCACACATACGCGCGCGGCGGCGGAGGCGGCAGAGGCGGCGGGCGGCAGGGGCGCGGCACGTGATCGCATCGCTATTCGCTCATAATAATACCGGTGTTGTCACTTTTTAAAAATTACCAAATTTCGGGGAAGTTTTAATTAATTCGCGGTAAAAAAAGATTATTTCAAAATTCATTAGTATTGTTACTATGGTGATTACGTAAAATTTTATATTATATTTGGTCATGTGTTTACCTAACCTTTATTATCCTTATGGGTCGGACAGGGTTTTCTTAACATACTGTATAATAGGTACTTAGCAGATAAATAATTTTCTCTGATCCTTCTACTGCCCCCCCTGAAAGGCTTAAAGCCTACAAAGGGACTTTACCGCGATGAGAACCTATAGTTTGGAGGTGCTTATTGAAGAAATTAAAATGAATAGATAATGGTTTCGGTACTATTTTAAGTAAGTAATAAGAGTTTTACAATTTTGTAGTTTGTTGTGAAGGAGAATGTCGGCGTATTTTCCATCATGACGCATTGCGGATTTGGAGTTTAATATGAATGAAAAGGAGATCTATTTTAGGGAAAGACGTTATTTTAAGCTTTCTTTACTAGGTAGGTACGGCTAGTATCGTAAGCTTAGACACGAAATTTTTGCAATACCTACTAACTCAATCGGCACAAAAATACCTAACCAAAAAGCTTTTACGTACCTACAAAGCGATTTAAGAATATATATCTAATAATCTGTGTGATTTGTCCGTATATACAGAGTGATGCTGACAGTACGACAATAAATTAAAGATCGTGTACCTCAACACATATCAGTCTACCCATAAAAAATCATATAAATAAATCTATTAGTTTAGTTAGTCACAGGAAATTATTTTTCATTTTTCACATTTTCTACATGTTGATAAGGAAGCGCTTGCAGGTTAATGACCGCCGCATCCTGCGGTACCAAACTTTAATAATAATAGCGCGAAAAAAGCAAGTCGATACAGGAACGCGCGTCGTCGATCGGAGGTCCGTGAACCAATATTTTTAAAGGATGTTCTATTCCATTTGCAATTTTATGCGATTTAGTTTGTTTGAAATTTTCATATTTTTATTTTTGATGGTAGGTTTTTTGCTATGGTTTAGGATTATTCGTATGAACACCAGCATTGTTCGTGTTTTCATTTATTGTCATATTGTCAGCACCACACTGTATATATGTCTCTTAATTTATTATATTTGCCTACCTATTTAATCAACTACTGATACTCTAGTTTGCAACTGCATTAGTGTGTTTCGCAACTCCCTCTGACACTTACACTTATACGTCTACGTCAATTTGGTCCTTTATAGCCTGAGAAGAAGAAGAAGAGCAGGATCCTAATTGCGTAACACACTATTACTATCGATATGAATCATTTTTAAGCATATTGCTTATCCATGGCTGCATATTATCGAAAAAAGTGTCAGCTCAGCAACGTAAACAACGCAATGAATGCTGTTGAACTGTCAAAATGAAACCCATTGTTACTGACATATTGGAACGCAATGACCCTGCAAATCCCACGGATAAAACTTAGGTAAAGTGAGCGTGGAGTGAACTATCGTCTAATGCTAGGGATTGACACTATTAACACCTTAGTGACTCGCAAGATCCCTTCACCTGACGTTACAAGATGATATTTTTACAGGATCGATCGGCTAGCCCCTGTCAGCCCCTGTGATGTTGGCGGTCGAATGGCATTCCCCACGCTCACCGAAGAGTAGTTTTAAAAGGTATTATTTAATTATATTTTTTCTACGACCATTTGTTAATTTGCTTAATACATAACCATAAGTCATATCTCAATAGTAGTCATTCCTGTCAAGTCGTGTTACAATGACCATTTCCACACAGGTAAACCGTAGGTACTAAAATGAAACTTTTTAATTTCTTTTATGGCTATGACATCAAAAAATCAACATAATTATGATTATGCCAAAAAGCGCACGTATTTGCGTCACGACTAAATATCGCATGTTATTAGGCTGTATGGATGAATTGCCTTTGCCTTTCAATTGTTGGATTATAACAATATTGCGCGCGCTGCGCTATTTTCGCGCCATTGTTAACTTTTATCTGCATTTATTTCAAGTTTTGTATGCCACTGTCGCAAACAACTATTGTAATACTCGTGCTGATCTACTGTGCCACTCGGCTTCGCTTCGTGACACAAACTATCACTCATATTACAATAGCTATCATTGCTTGATAGTGGCATAAATAACTATTGTATACCTACCGCCTAAGTACTTACAGACGACAGTACACCAAGCTACTACAATCTCTGAGATTTCTTTATTAGATTTTCAACTTTATCTCTAAAGCTTAGGTTGATTGGGAATATCTGACAGTTTCGGGTAGCTTGACCTGCTGTCGTCCCTACTTTCAACAAACTCAAACAAACAAACCTTTGTCTCACAACCCGTCTTATCCAAAGTTATCGTATTAATTAATTACCCAGTTAATAGCCACGTAAAATACTGATAGGTAGGTACTCAGCTTGCATCCGGTAAGACCGGAGACGACCCAGTAGGTAACTAATTGTTAGTAATGGTCACCAACAAGTCGATTAACATTTATGATTTGGAAATGTCTTCTTCAGACTATAGAGGTCCACTGCTGGACAACGGCCTCCCCCAAGGCTTTTCACAATGACCGGTCTTGTGCTGCCACCATCCATCGGCTTCCCGCGGCCTTCAACAGGTCATCGGTCTACCTTGTTGGGTTTTTCATTTTATAATAGAATGTAAGAGTTGAAAAAGAGAGAGAAATAATCATACTTAGTGATGATTAAATAATTAAAGAACAGCACTAAGTATGATTCTTTCTATATTTTGCTCAAAAATTAGAATTTGAAAACGAAAGTGTTATTCGGCTCTTATTTCTATTTGTAGCTATCAAGTAGGTACCTAACACTTATCTAAATAGATATGGCAGACGTAAGTACTATTATGTTCTTACTTAAAATGTGAAGTTAATTCGAAAAGGAATTCCGATCTTACGTTCGGTATGCCGACAAATTGAAAACCATACTTACGACTATTAAAATTGTATATCAACTAATTAGATGGCTGTATTATTTTAGATTTCACATGTAAATGGCCAGACGAGGCGTACGGCGTGCGTGCCGCGGGCGGTGGGCGTGCGCCGATCTTTTGACCAATAGCGGACCAGCATTAAACTCACCGAATATTTCCCTTTTTTCTGCGGCCAGTTAAATGTAACTGCTCATTTGCATATTTTGACCATTACTTGGAAAATACATGAGATAAATATGTTTTGGTCGACCGTATGTACCGACTTAATATGGCTGCAAGGCTAAACCACAATATGACAATATGATTTCTATCAATTCATTTCAAATGTAGTAGGCACCTAGTTTTGATAGATCTTACCTATTGGCGCAGATTCCCTTGTTCTTAAATTAAAAATTAGTCAGCGCCTGGCGTAAGTTGACGTATTTTTAGAGTTATAATGTCACTAGCTTTCCGCCCGCGGCTTCGCTCGCGTGGAGATCGGTTATATCGCGCTTTTAGATTTCCCTCGTGAATATAATTTTTTTCTGGGATAAAAAAGTACCCTATTATTTAATCCTGACTTCTAACTTTACGTCTGCAAAATGTCAAAACAATCGGCTTAGTAGTTACGGCGTGAAAGCGGAACAAACAAACAAACTCATTTTCCGATTTATAATATTAGGATATTTGGTGTACACATACAAATATTCCAGTAATCTCCCTTGGGAACTTGATGTTTTTTTAGGAACAAAAGTAAGTAAGCCTATGTTACTCTCCATCTTTTCAACTAACTGTATGCCAAAAATCAGGTCGATTGATTGCTTAGCTACGGCGTGAAGGAAGGACAAACAAACAAACAAACACACTTTCACATTTATAATATTAGTATGGATGTATTATGTTTATAATCACGTCTAAACTGTCTATGGAGTATCTTAATTTGACAGGATTAAACTAATATTTTTCTCAATGAAATTGATATAAAAAGGTGCGCTGAACTTAATTTCAAATTAATATCAAATTAAGGCAAATCTTAGGTCCGTATTACAAAAGGAAACTCGAGCATTGATCTCTGTTTAAACATTAAGTTCTTAAAACTAGTTTCAACCAATCAAAAGGCTTCAAACGAGACTTAAGTAGAGCTCGAGTTTTGAGTGACGTTCTGTAATACGGACTTTAGTGTATTGACTCAGTAGGTTAGGTACAGACGACAGCACATCAAGCTACTACAGTCTATCAAATTTCTTTATTAGATATTCAACTTTATGTTTAAAGCATTAAGGCTCAAAGTTGAGTGGGAATATTTTACAGTTTCGGGTACCTTGATCTGTTCTCATGCGACCATAAGTTGTCATGTAAGTTGAGTTTTGGGTTTATTCCTTTGGGTTTTTTCTAGCAACAGTCTTAATTTTGTATTTGTGTCCGATTGCATGTCTAATTTAAAGCGCACGACGGCGGCGGCTTATGTAGAAAGAAGCATGTCAGCAACCTTCGCCCGCGAAGGAAATAGAACCCTCACGTGGTTAAGGGTTACTTCCAAAAAGAGATGATCACCTGAATTTGGCCGTGGAGGTTGTGTGGACATATCGACAATTGAGAAAGGAATAGGTGAACGAAGGTATATTGCAACACCACCGCCACCGCCACTCCTGCGAGCATTTCTTATCAGTTGATAACCCGGAAAGTACTGTCTATAAGGCAGACATTCGTTCTGCACACAGTACTCCGAAAACACTCGCAACTTGTTTTTGACCCCTAATCTTTTAAAAAAATAAACGGAGAAAGGATGCTGTGTGTAGAGTGAATTTTTTCCGTTTGCCTCGGTCCCACAAGTTTTTCTGTTACCTAGGGGATTACCTTTATAATACTATTAACAAGGTACTTAATATTTACCCACTACAGAAACTGTGTTGTAAGCGGAAGGTAGCGGAATTTCTGAAGGCACTTTCCTACGAGGACACTGAGAGATTGCTCCATTCACTTAAATAATACTTTTGTTTTCAAATAGCTATCATTCACCGTTTACATACATACCAGCCATCACTCACCTTCACATTCACCACCGTTCATCTACTCACTCACCATCTACTTTTTTACTGCTTCTATTTTTATATTTAGTTTATATTGCTGTTTATTTTTTTTCTCGTTTGTTCTTCATCCTCATTGCTCTAACTTCTCATTTTTATTTTATTGGTTTAAATGTCTAGTAGGAAAACTGCCTGATTGTTTGCATAATGTCACTCAGTGGATCCTGGTGACCTGTACTACAGGTTTTTCGTAAAACCTACTTCAGGCACCAGCTCTCACAATGTGAATTTATGTTTGTACAAAACTGTTAAATACTACAAAACCATTGTGAGAGAAAATAAACGAATTTATTATTATTATTATTAAAGATGTTTTTTTTGGCGGGAAATTCAAGCTGAGTGTCACGCTCATTTTTCATCCGACTTTTAAAATTATTTATAGTGTTGTTTACTAAATAGAAGTGCGTGATTTATGTAGTAAAAAGTGCATTCAGTAAATAATTCATAAAGACCAGTGAAATATCGCAGCATAGTGGCCACACCATGACTTTGTCTCAAACCTCTATCGTAAGACGGATCACCCGGCCGTCTTTTTCGACATGAAGAATTCATTACGTGACATTGGCTAAATGCACAAACCGTGTGAAGCCATAAAAGAAAGAAAGAACCCGGAAAGAAAAAGGAAGAAGAAGGTAGGAAAGGCTTTAGCCAAGATTCTGAAACAAGGATAGCATGGATGTTCTTACAGTCTAGGTTCACTAGCATGTCAGAATAATGTGCCGGAATACTCTGGGCATTTATATGGATTATATTGAAATTCTTAGATTCATCGGAAAACTGAGACTCAAGGGTGTCAGCAAGGGACTGAGAGCTAACAGAGCTGTTATTATTACTGGCCGACAAAAAGCCCTCGGTGTCGCTGTCGCCATTGTTATATGACATTAGCACTATATAAAAATAAATAATAAACGTAACAATAAAACAATATAAATAAATAAAATAAAAGTCTTTTTTTTTTCCTCTTTTCTTCAATCTGCAATCAGCCCTTAAGCTTTAATCAGATGGGTTGTTTCTTTATTTGGCAGTTAGAGATTGTTCACACCCAGCGATGCATAATCTCATTATTTGCTATCCAGTACTGGTTAGATTGACGCTATTCGTGCCCGTTTGAGTCTGTAGGTACAGTCTGAGGACTTTAGAAGTCTCACAGCGAGTTTATTTTTGTGACGTTGGAGTCTTTCTTTATAACTTTTGTAGAAACTTTCTACAACCGCCTTGATAGTTGGGATCTCTAGGTACTCATGTACCTCAACGTTTCTTGTGAACCAAGGTGCAGCACTTAAGGTTTTCAGTGCCTTATTTTGGAAACGCTGTAGTATTTCAATGTTGGAGTGACTTGCTGACCCCCAGAGCTCTATACCATATGTCCATACAGGTTTCAAAATGCATTTGTAGATGAGGAGTTTATTTTCCAGACTTAGTGATGACTGCCTACCCATAAGCCAGTGAATATTTCTTAATTTTATGTTTGCCTGCTCTCTTTTGGTTTTTATGTGTTCTCGCCAGGTAAGTCTTCTGTCGATGTGCATACCTAGGTATTTGACAGTACTTTTCTGAGGTAGGATGTCTTCACCGAGTTTTACTTGTGGGCAGTCTCCTCTTCTTAGGGCGAAAGTAACATGGACAGACTTGGCGGCACTAGCTTTGATTCTCCACTTATTCAGCCATAATCCGATCTCGTTCAGGTGTTCTTGTAGTTTCATGGATGCTCTAAGCTGGTCTTTGGCGCAGGATAGGACTGCGGTATCATCAGCATAGGTGGCAGTAACAATTCCTTCTGAGATAGGCAGGTCAGCGGTGAAGACTGTATATAGAACAGGGCCCAGCACAGAACCTTGGGGCACTCCAGCCTCTATGGGATAGAATGAAGATAGGCAGTCTCCAGACCTAACCTGGAACAGTCGGTCTTCCAAGTAGGACCTTAGCAGCATGTATGCAGTGTGTGGTAAACAGGTCTTTAGTTTACACAGGAGGCCCCTGTGCCATACCCGGTCGAAAGCTTGTTGTATGTCAAGAAAAGCAGCAGAGCAGAACTCCTTTCTTTCCAAGGATTGTCGGATTGTATGAACAACTCTGTGAATTTGTTCTATGGTTCCATGATGTACTCGGAAACCAAATTGATGCTCCGGGATTGTCCCTTGTTCCTCAAGTATAGGTAGGAGTCGCCGCAGTAGTAACTTCTCGAATACTTTAAATAATAACGGAAGAAGACTAATTGGTCTGTACGAAGAAACTTCAGTAGGTGGCTTTCCAGGTTTAGCTACCATGTTTATGATAGAGACTTTCCAGATGTGAGGGAAATATTGTAATCTCAACACTGCATTGAATAGTATGGTTAACAAGACTATTCCTTTTCTCGGTAGTTGACTGAGGACTTCAGATGTAATCAGATCAAATCCCGGTGCCTTTTTCTTCTTCAAGTTATTAATTGCTTTCGAGACTTCTGAAGGGGTAAACAATGGCAGTGGCAGAGACATTTGTTGATCGCTGTCAAGGATTTCGTCAATTTCCTCGCATGGATGCATGATGTCGGGTTCGTTTGGCTTAAATACATCTTTGAGGAATTCAGCAAATAGCGCAGCTTTATCCTCGGGCTTTCTCGCCCATCCACCATTTGGCTGCCTTAACGGAGGCACGTGTTCCTGTGGCCGTTTTAGTGACTTGGTTATTTTCCATAGGGAATAGTCGTCTGCTTTGTAAAGTGATACAGTCTTCAGTTTGTCTTGCAGAGTGATGTTTTCGTATTCCTTAATCATTGCCTTTAATTCCTTTTGCGCTTTATTGAGGGCTCTTTTGTCATGTGCGTTCCTGCTTGTGTGCCATTGTCGTCTCAATTTCCGTTTTGCAGCTAACGTCTCCCTTATTTTTAATGTATAATCCTGTCTCTGAGGACTGGGTTTTATACATGGAGTGGACAGCCAAGCGGCTTTTTGGATCAGGTTCGTTGTATACCACGCTGCATTTTCTACATCGTCCTCTGTTTTAAGAGGTATGCGCAAGTTGGTATTATCCTCTATAAAGGTCTGGAATGAGGCCCAATCAGTTCTACAATTGTATAGCGTCTCGCGGGGCTCTTTATAAATAATTGTGGTACTCAGTGTGCATATTACTGGCGTATGATCAGAGTTGCCGTCCAGGCATGATTCGACTTTGGTGTATATTCCTGACAGTCCTTTGGTAACAAAGAAATCGATGAGGTCAGGTGTTTTGTTGGCATCAGATGGCCAATGTGTTGGCTCTCCTGTTGTCAATATGTTCAGTAAATTTGTATCAATAGCCTTCTTCAACTCTCTGCCTCTGATTGTGGTCAGCCTTGAGCCCCACAAGATGTTCTTGGCGTTCCAATCCCCTCCAGCGATATACCTGCCACCGAGTGTGTTAAAAAAATCGCTAAACATGCGTTCGTCGACTCGATGCCGAGGTGGGGAGTACACTGCAGCGATGTTAAGTGGGCTCTACCAGTCGTCTATCGATACCACAGTAGCCTGTAGATATGTTTGCTTAAAGTTTGGGAGAGGGTGTTGTTTTATACTATCTTTTATTATAATTGCAGTCCCAGCGTGCGAAGTTCCATCAAGATGATTGGTGTAATATATATTATATCCTTTAATAAGGATGGTTTTATGGTCAGTCATGTGCGTCTCTGAGATTAGAAGTAAATCAATGTGGTTGTAGCTCATGAACAGTGCTACTTCCTGTTTATTTGGAGGCAGTCCATTCACGTTCCATGCCGCGATGCGTAGGAATTTCATTTCTTATATTGGGCGACTAGAGTCGTAAGGAGTCCCATTAGGATACCTATTTGTTGAATGAGAACATCTATCTTCTCTGATTGTTTTATGATAATTTGTTCTAGTGAATTTGTTGGCTGAGATTGTATGTTTTCTTGTTTTTTGTTCCAGAGTGTAGTATTTGCTGAGTCTTGATTGGGTAGATTAGGTGTTTGTTGCTCAGCGTGGCTACTTGGCTGTAGTTGTGGAAAGTCATCTATCAGGAAGGGGACAGTGTTATCTCTTGAATTCTTCACATTTGGTAATGGAGCTTTTTTGTGGGTATAAAATAAAAGTAATATATAAATATAAAAAGAACAAAATATGCCACTGCCGCAAACAGCTACTGTAATACTCGTGCTAGTCTTAATTATTCTAATCCAAAAACGAGCTGTCCGAGCATTTTACCAGCTCGGTGTCAGATTTTCTCTGCGAAATTTCTTGATTAATTCAATTCTTGATTAATGGCCTTTGAGCGTGACACTCAGATTGACTTTCCCGCCAAAACTCTAATCGATTATTTATTTTTTACATTCTCTGTCCTACCCATAGACATGACACAAAAAACGTGCATACCTACACTATACTGAGATGATAAAATGGCCGCTAATAGAGCTGCCCATGTTTCTTTATAACAATATCGATAAAAGATTACGAGAATATTACTATTTTGAAGTTTGTTTTGAATTTTATGGTCTTGGAATGTAAGTTTTTAGTTATTACAAGAATTATAAAATATATCAAATAATTTATGTAACTGTGTTAGAGCCTTGTTAGACGTTTGCAACGGAGGGAACATATTCAAAGATATCTTAATATTCACGATGGACTCCCGGCGCGGAAGAATTCTGTGATACATAATCCTACTATCCCTTCCTGTTATAATATTATTAACACATAAATGTGAAAGTGATGATGGACGCAAAAACCATTAAAAGGATGAAATTTAGCACAAATTAGTACAGACGACAGCACATCAAGCTACTACAATCTGTCAGATTTCTTTATATGATTTTCAATCTTATCTCCAAAGTACTAAGGCTCAAGGTTGATTGGGAATATTTGACAGTTTCGGGTAGCTTTAGTCCGTACAAGACCTGGATTAACACAGGAAACTAGACAGGAGGATATGCGAGTGAAACTGCGGGGCTGTCGCTAGTTCTATATAATTGAGTGTTCTAATTTGCAAAAAATCTTTTTCACAGACTTCCTTGTGACCCTGTTATGACAAAACAATGCAACCCGGGTTACATCGTTTTATGGTAACACATCAATAAATAATCTACGCGTTGTTAGCTTGGTACAAGTTTGATTTACAGTTCAATAATGGCTTCCAGTAACAAAAAAAACTAAATTTTACACTTCATTGCAACCCAGAGTTTCAATAAAATATTCTGGCAAAACGCGACATTCTAGATTGCAGAATTTTGCCTGTGACTAGTAAAAGGGTAGCGGGTCGTGCGGGTGAGCCGCGCACGTGTTTGTATTTTGGTAAAACATTGCAAGCTTAGGTTGAATCGAACGAAAATTAACAATTACTTATAACAAAACATGTTTTTGTAATATTGTGAGGTATCTATAGCATAGCTACACTGGAGGCCATAATGGGGCAACTAGACTGGAGTCGATACGGCATACCGCATAAAGATTGCAACGAAGTACCTAAACCACCTACGATTTGCGGATGACCTAATTCTGATATCAGATATCAGAATCTGAGAAAGATCTCCAATCCATAATAGATTCCTTTATTTATTTATTTAAAAAGTACTGCCATATCACAAACATTAAACATTGAAAATAATTGTAACTATTCAATTTATGGCCTGATGCACGCGACAATAATGGCGTACATAGCATTGGCAGTTCATCGGCTCGAAGATATAATACAATAATGACAAAATAAAAGAATACCTAATCAAATGATACAGTAATAATTGTTCCTTGAACATAGGCAGTAAAAAAGTGGGCATAGAGATGAATCTATCTAAAACTATGGTGATGACAAACAGTGTCAGGAGAACAGTATCGATTGGCAGCGCACCTCTGACATATACAGACCAGTACTTGTACGTAGGTAAGCAAATCAGCTTCACACGCGAAAATAACGAACGAGAAGTCGTACGAAGGACACAACTAACATGGAACAAGTACTGGAGCCTAAAAAAAATATTCAAAGGCAGCTTACCAATCAAAATAAAAACGAAGGTCATGAACTCTTACCTCTTGCCCTGCTTAACATACGGCTGCCAAACGTGGATATTGACCACCATTTACACTCCATGAGCTGAAATCCGCGGTGGAAAGTTTTAACCCCAAGATAAGGCACCGGGGACAGATGGTCTCACAGCCGACATCTGCGCCCAAGCCATTTTTCGGGATCCGGGGATGTTTCTAGCGCTAGCCAATAAGTGCCTCGAACAGGGTCACTTCCCCGGGGCCTGGAAGGTGGCTACAATGGTAGTACTCAGAAATCCAGCAAAGGACTGTTACACCGCTCCGAAGTCCTACAGGCCGATCGGTCTTCTGTCATTCCTGGGTAAAATCCTCGAAAAACTTATGGTAGGAAGGCTGAAGTGGCATCTGATCCCGAGGCTTAGTACTCGTCAGTTTGGCTTCTTATCACTTGACATAGAGGGAGCCTTCGACAGCGCATGGTGGCCGGAAATCAGGACCAGACTGGCTGAGGAAAGTTTCCGATGAATCTCAGACGGTTGCTGGACAGCTACCTGACTGGTAGGAGTGTTCTGGTAAGGTACGCAGGAGCGGAGTGTCGCAGGAATACCAGCAAGGGTTGCGTCCAGGGGTCGATAGGTGGTCCGATCCTCTGGAACTTGTTGTTGGACTCATTGCTGAAAGGACTGGAGGAGAGGGGCGATCACTGCCAGGCTTTCGCCGACGACGTGGTTATGATCTTCGACGGTGACACAGGGTTGGAGATTCAGGGGCATGCCAATGCCGCCCTCGAGTATGTTCGGAACTGGGGCA
Source organism: Sesamia inferens (assembly GCA_037179545.1). Taxonomy (NCBI): domain Eukaryota; kingdom Metazoa; phylum Arthropoda; class Insecta; order Lepidoptera; family Noctuidae; genus Sesamia; species Sesamia inferens. The sequence continues at coordinate 21,378,345 of CM073931.1, forward strand.
TCCGAAATAAACAGAAGTTTGCGCCACACAAAACTTGCGCGATAGTAATAACCAAGAAGTTAAAGTACGATGTCCCGGTCCTAAACATGGGCGGGGTCGGCATTGCCATGTCTAAGGAAATAAAAATACTGGGGCTCACCGTCGACCACCGGCTCACTTTTAACACCTACGCCGCAAACGTGTGCAGGAAAGCTGCAAATATCTACAAGCAGTTATCGAGAGCGGCCAGGGTGAGCTGGGGCCTGCACCCGGAGGTCATACGGACGATCTACACGGCGGCGGTGGAGTCGGTGGTGATGTATGCAGCAAGTGCTTGGGCGCCAGCAACGAAGAAGATCGGAGTGCAAAAAAAAACTGAACACGATCCAGCGAGGATTCGCCCAAAAACTTTGCAGATCCTACCGCACCGTTTCGCTGAACGCGTCCCTGGTGCTGGCCGGAATACTGCCACTTGACCTCCGAATACAAGAAGCAGCTACTCTATATGAGGCCAAAAGAGGGGTACTCCGGCCAGCCCTTGCGGGCAGGGAATTGGAACGGAGGGTGGCGTTTGCGGAAACTCCTCACCTGGCGAAACTTGTGGCCATGGAGTTCGTGAGTCTGGAAAACCAGTCCGATTTAGATACCCACAACATTCAGGCGGTCAGGCTGTTCACCGACGGCAGCAAGATCGAGGGCAAGGTCAGAGCAGCACTGTCATTATGGGACAGTGAGGTCGAGATTAAGTCCTTGAAGCTGACCTTGTCGTCGTGCTGCACTGTCTACCAGGCGGAACTCCTGGCGATATGCGTAGCCACGAGGGAGATCCTCAGGCGCAAGGAGAGAACCTTCGGTATCTATAGTGACTCAAAGGCGGCACTTCAAACAGTCACAAATCAGGGTTCCCTTCACGTTTTGCGATGGAGGCGAGAGCAAACATGTGTGCAGCCTTGACACAGAGCAAAAATGTCTCCTTGTTCTGGGTTAAGGCTCAAAGTATATTCTATTTCATTACTATTAGCTACTTACCTTCTGTTTAGAAATAAAAGGCTTTTTATATTTTATTTTATTATCTATAGCATAAACTATTAAATACATAGTTTAATAGTTTAAGAGAAAATAAGTAAATACGTGCCAAATTCGTAAAAAAAAAAAACTAAATTGCTATCTACACACATCAAAAGTGTCTAGGGATCAACATATATTTTTGCAATAACTTTTCTCCTGATTGATATTAATTAAAATTTTCTTTAAGGATTCATCAAATAAAGTGTTTTCGATTGTCACAGTAACGATAAACCAAGTCACCTTTGCATTAATAAAGAAATTTGCCATTTTCCTAATAAAGGGATATTTGACATTTGAACCACTAACACAAAAGTTCGAAAAAAAGACTGAAATAACAGTTTTCTCTAAAATTTTATTGGGTAATTTAAACAATTAATAATCCGTGTTTCTACCGCGAACACTAACAACACAAGAACATCGGTTTCGCATACTCAAAATGAGTTCATCCAAATCACGCTGTGGAATGGCCGCCCATGTTCGTTGCAACAACAAAAAAAGGTCTTCTTGCGACTGGATACCCTCCATATTCGGCAGAGCTCTTCTCTGTAGCATATCCCATGCATGCTCAATCGGGTTCAAGTCTGGCGACTGAGCAGGCCAGGGCAGGACATTGATGTTAGCTGCGGCGAGAATCTGTCTTACAACTCTTGCGGTGTGCGGTCGTGCATTATCATGCATTAACTGAAATAAGGGACCGATTTGCACTTGTAGAGGAACGATGACGTCTGATACAATCGTCTCAGCATAAATTTGAGCGTTGAGGTTGCCTCTGATCCAAATCAACTCAGTTCTTCCGCCGATCCAAATACCCGCCCATACCATGATGGTTCCACCACTATAAGGATGGACTTCTTGGCAGGATTTTAATCGCTGTTGGCGTCCAGGGGTTCTCCAGTGTCGTATACGTCTTGTATCCGGTCTCATACCAAAACGAGACTCATCAGAAAAGCACACGAAACGCCATTGTTCTTCCGCCCAATTTCTGTGTTCAAGAGCCCATTGATATCGAATCCTACGATTGTGCATTGCTATAGGTGGTACCCGTAGCGGTCTTCGGGAATGAAGGTTCACTTCATGCAAGCGGTTTCTGACTGTTTGGTCGCTAATTAAGTTCCCTGAAGAGTGATGAAGCCTCACGGCTAACATCATGGCGGTTATTGTTGGAGCTCTTCGAGTTAAGATTTGAATGTATCGGTCTTGTCTCCGTGTGGTGCAGCGATACCGTCCTCCATGGCGCTCAGCCACGGTACCAGTGCTTCGGTAACGTGTCCAAAGTCGACTGATAACACTCTGACTTGTATTCAGAGCTAAAGCCACAGTACGTTGCCGGGAACCAGCTTCTATCATTCCCACGGCTCTGAGCATTTCTTCCCTGCTTAAATGACGTCGCCGCTCCATAATAACGTTGGTTTTAATCAGTAGTAGGGAAACAGTAGCACTAATAATGTCTTCAATGCGTTGTATGTTTTTATAGGGAAAATATTGACAGCTGATTTTCATCTTTTACTCGAATTTGATTGACAGTTCCTGATTCAAATTATGAAATGCACCAAAAAGGATCCATATAAATTTATAAAATCATAAATTTGTTACCAAGCCACATCTCAATCTCAAGAAATCCGCATAAAAATGCTTGATCCCTAGACACTTTTGATGTGTGTATATTGGATTAAATTTGGTAGCGAATTAAAGTTTTAAACTTTTAAATACGTTTTTCTCAAAATCACGTTTTCCAGATTGCAGCGTTTTGTCCTAACAGGGCCGCTTGACAGAATCGTCTTAATTAATATTTTATATTTCCAACACCGAAAGTAGGTGCTTCTAAGATGCAGGATAATTGAGGGATTTGATTAAAAGTCAACAATAAATTCATTATGACAATCTATTTAAACAAATCAGTCTTATTCATTCCTGAACATTACAATTTTATTACATAATTTTACACCTCTATTATACTTTTGAATAATAAATATTTATGTTTTGTGTCATGTTCACAATCCCCAGAATCAAATAAATTATTTGGTTCGGCATAAAAATCTACAAAAACAGTTTTTAATATTTTTTCGACATTTTTTTAAATGTTTACAACTTTTTTTGATGGATCAACCAGACCACCTAGAGATTTTAAAGTAATTACTAATTTTTTTTTTTAAATTCGCAATTTTAGAAGTTTTGGGATCCTGCAAATTTCTTTCCCTTAAATCTTTGATAATAATACTAAAATAAGCAACTTTTGTCGTCTGTGTTCTAAATTTCTCATTAATTCTCTGTATCTTCTTGGACTGTTTTTGACCTTTGTCCTTTAATTTCTTTATTGTTTTAAAATGGTGTACCTGAAATCAAATCAAAATAAGCTTTAACAGATATTGAAGACAAGCATGAGATGTCTTTCACCATCTCAATGCAATCCATAAGATGTTATTTTTGATATCAGTTGGATTTGCAAATAATGTTGAAAAATTGAAGTCATACCGATAAATCAGGTGCAGTGGATGTGCTAGCACATATATTGATCGCGCGGTGGTGCTACTGACTAAACCTAACGTAGCAGATTGCCAAAGATTAAATCTATGCCACTCCTCTTTAAAATCTCCCCAGGTTGGTTTTGAATGGTAGGCATACAAACAGCTTTGACCTGCAAACATTTATTATTAACGTAAAAGTTAAGTCATTACTCAAAAAATTAGTTTGACTCTTCAATAATAGTAGTCCTACTATTTCTATTAAGGAAAAAAGAAGTACCAGATTAGGAGCACCACATCCAGATATTGATTGAAAGTTTGTTTGATTTTACTCATTTTCGACTAAAATTCTTAACAACAGCAATTACAAGCTGTAAACAAACAATACATTGTTAGTATTTTTGATGTTTTTTGATTTTTTAAATGGGATTTTTAATCAACCCTTCGATTTTTTATCTTAAGACCACACTCGTAACACATTTTTTACATCATCATTTACCTCATTGCGGAACTTCAAAGCCGGAGGTTCTCATTAGAAACAAGGAGGTTCTGAGAGTATTGTGTCGTCTGGACGTGAAAAAGGCTAGTGGTCCAGATGGTATACCAGCGATTGTTCTTAAGGCTTGTGCGCCCGAGTTGTCTCCTGTATTGACGCGCCTGTATCGACTCTCATTGGGGACTGGTATAGTGCCCAAGTCCTGGAAGCTTGCCAACGTGCAGCCCGTGCCCAAAAAGGGTAGTCGTGCCGATCCTACCAACTATCGGCCGATTTCAATAACCTCCACACTCTGCAAGATTATGGAGCGTGTATTGAACTCGCGCCTCTTGGCTTACCTGGAAGGTAACGATCTCCTCAGTGACCGACAGTACGGTTTCCGACGCAATCGGTCAACTGGGGACCTACTAGTGTATGCCACTCACTTGTGGGGCGAGGCCCTCGAGAAAAACGGGGAAGCGATTGCTGTCTCCCTTGATGTCTCGAAAGCCTTCGACCGGGTATGGCACGCTGGCCTTTTGAGTAAGCTTCCAGCGTACGGCATTTCCGCTGGCCTGACTGGCTGGGTAAAAGACTTCCTGACTGAACGGTCCCTCCGAGTTGTTGTCGACGGATGCTCATCTGAGCCCATGTCGACCAATGCCGGTGTTCCTCAGGGGTCTGTTCTCTCTGCAACTCTGTTCCTGCTGCATATTAACGATCTGCTGATGCCCGGTCTCTATGGGTATGCAGATGCAGCACAGTTGTGGAGAGATACCTGCCGGAAGCTCGGGTTAGTAAGGAAACAACCCGGTCCGAAAGAGAGGCCATGGTAGAGCGTACGAGTGCTGCACTACAGGCAGTCTCCGAATGGGGCAATGCCAATCTTGTAGCATTCAATGCCGCCAAAACACAGGCGTGTCTTTTCACCGCCAAAAGGAGCCCGTTCACCTTAGCTCCTACTTTTCAGAATGTATCCTTGAAGTGTACCGACCGCCATCAGCTTTTGGGAGTTGAGATTTCCTCGAACCTTAACTTTGAGCGGTTCATTGAGTCCAAGGTCAGGGTGGCTGCCAGAAAACTAGGCGTCATGGCGAAGGTCCGGCGGTACTTCACACAAAGGCAGCTTCTAATTTTGTACAAAGCACAGGTCCGCTTGTGTGTGGAGTACTGCAGCCACATTTGGGCTGGTGCTGTGAAATGTCACCTTGCCACTTTGGATTCGGTGGAGAGGCGTGCAAAGAGGCTGATTGGAGACCCAGACTTAACTCGAAACGGTCTCCAAAGCCTGGAGCACAGGCGTAGAGTAGCCAGCCTTTCGGTCTTCTATAGGATGCATTCTGGTGAGTGTGCAAGGGAATGGCATGATTTAATTCCCCCATCTCCGTTCCATCATCGGACGACCCGTCGTACGGCGAGTTTCCACCCTTACGTTGTTGACACCACTGCGATCCGGACGAAGCGTTTTGCTTCCTCCTTTATACCGCGTACATCGAGGGACTGGAACAATTTGCCAGTGTCGGTGTTTCCGTCACAATACAATTTGAGTGTCTTCAAGGCTAGAGTGAATAGGCTCTTAATAAACAAGCGCGCTTTACCATCAACGATCGCATCACTGCTTACCATTGGCGGGCGGCGGCGGGCGGGATTACGGTCAAACGCCGGTTTATAATTTATAAAACAAAAAAAAGTGCAGCAATGATGGTGCTGTTGAGGGCATCATCAGTATTTATCAGCCACAACGCATTCATGTTGTACAAAAATTTGTAACACGCAATGTTACTTACCAATAAGGTTGGTGAAGGTAAAGCATTGTCACACAATGTTACTTTATTCAGTGTCCGGTTGAAACATGATTCTTCAAAGTGAAGGGAATTAATGTGAATTATTTTAGTTGACATCTTTAAATTTTCAACACCAAATGTTTCGAACAAAATTTTTTAAGTTTATTAGCAAACAGCCCTGAAAGTAAAAAATAAAACTAATAAGTAAGAATATACTAGCGATAAAATAATAATACTATCGATAAATATAAAATTGTCCAAATGCGCAACCACAAGAAATTGATTACATTAAGAAAATAAAGGCAAATGTAAATTATGTATGTTTTACTGTTGAAAAATTAAGGTAAATGCATAAAGTATAGGTTTATTGTCTAAATCTAAAGGTATTTCAGCAAAAATTAAGTACAATTAAAACTATAAAACTTGGCTTGTAATGCCAAAAGGGCAGCTTAGCATAATGTCAGATGACAACACGAAGATCTGACGCTGATTTTCAGCTGCAAACCACGGGTGCCATACGCTAGAATTACAAAAACACAGTCGGTTGTAGGTGCACTCCAAGGATACCTACATTCTGAAAAATAGGAGCCAAGGTGAACGGGCTCCTTTTGGCGGAGAATAGAGACGCCTGAGCTTTGGCAGTGTTGAATGCCACAAGATTGTCTTCGTCCCATTGGGAGACTGCCTGAAGTACAACATTCGTACGCTCTACCATAGCCTCTCTTTCGGACCGGATTGCTTCGTACGTACTGGTGTAAAGCTATTTTCGGGTGATAACCGCTTCTTTTGATACCACATCCTATTATATTGCAGTTGGGCATTTTGCTATTGATAATTTTCACTACAGAACACAGTTTAAACACAAAAATACTGTAAATTACTTGAAAATTCACAAATTTTATCCACAGGTCAAGAGCATTTAACAGTGTATGTACCCACTTAGCGAGATGATAAAATGGCGAACCGGCCGCAAATAGGTATTTTAATGATATTGGAAATGAAGGGTTGTCATTACAGTAACTATCAAAGATAGTGCTGTTCATTTTACTTACGCAAAATCATTAAACCTAGAAAGAGATGAGAGTATTCTTTTTATTTTGGCATCGATATGGCTCATATTTGTACAACTATTTTTTTTCTATAGTCAAACATTTCTCGTCCATGTTATATACGTCAATGGTCCTACATATTTGTCAGTTTCCCTGCTGTCACATGACATTGATGACAAGACATAAAATGAAAAAGCGCGGGAAACTTCGAACTTGGCGGACGCGTTTTTTTATGAACCGAAGTTGGAAAATTTTAAAATTGTGTAATATAGGATCAGTCACAGTAGTTTTTTAGTTTTATATTCTTTTATTTATAGTTTTTACTTAGTTTTAGTGATTATTTCTCCGGTAGTGGTAAGCTTATATAATTTTATATTAGTTTCTAAGTATGAACGACCCGCCCGACCCGGGGGAACTAGTTCCCCCGGCAGGCGTTTTCATCACAGTTCAATCAAATGAATCGGGTATGGATACAGATGTTTCTTCCTCGGCTCGAAACTTAAAAAGGTCACGTTTACATCTCTGCAAGCATTGCAATAAACGTCGCCGCACCCGCAAAAATCATGGTTCGGACTCCACGGGTTGTAACTGCAATGATTCTAAAGTTGTTGAATTAGTTCCAGTACCTAATACCAAAACTATGCCTACTCAGCCTATAGCAATTACTGACATCCCCGCTCCTTCTATGGTACCTGCCCCTCAGATTGGCAGAACAAGCTACGAACAATCGGATAGCGCGCCATTTTTGATTCATGTTCAAAAGAACTTTACAGCACCTAATGACGGTACGACACTGCACCCCATCACATTTGGTAAGTTCTTAAAACATAACGCCTTCAAAAACATAATTAATGGGAGCGTTAAAAGAATTGGTCGTAATAAAATTGCACTTTCTTTTTCCAATCATCTAGACGCAAATTCTTTTATTGTCCATGAAAGCCTAAAAACACACAATTATAAAGCCTTTATCCCTACCTTTAATATAACACGAATGGGATTAGTACGTGGTGTTCCTGCAGAATGGTCTCCTGAGGAAGTAATCGATAACATATCAGTACCAATAGGTTGTGGACCAATATTAAAAATCAGACGTTTAAATTTCAAAAGCAATGTTGACGGAACAGCTGTCTGGAAACCATCCCAGTCCATAGTAGTTACCTTTGATGGACAGGTTTTGCCCAAGAGAATATTTATGTGTTATAATGCGTTACCTGTGGAGTTATATATATTCCCTACAATTCAATGCTTTAACTGTTGTAGGTTTGGTCACACTAAAATTCAGTGCAGGTCCACACCTCGCTGTTATAAATGTGGTCATGAACACTCTGGGGACAGTTGTGATAAAGATCTAGAAACTGCATCTTGTTGTCTGTGCTCTGGATTTCACTTTGCGATTGATAAATCTTGCCCAGAATTCTCTAGACAAAAATCAATCAAAACATACATGGCCAAAAATTCAGTTTCCTATGCCGAAGCAGCTAAACTACATCCCTCAGTTAGTAAATCTTATGCAGATGTACTTTTATCCTCTCCATCGCGAACATCTTCAGATACGTTACAGACATCCCCTAATGCTAATCTTTCTCATAGTTACAAAAAGACTGTTTTCCTAAAACCACGAATGCCTCCAAAACATGAACATGGGTATAATAAAAATGCACATAATACTATTATTAGAGATTTTACCATACCTCAGCCTTTAAACGGCTGTGCTTTGACTAACAATAATAACAATGAAATAAAAGACACAAATTTTTCAATTAATGATCTTCTTTCAGCTTTACATAATCTTCTCTCCCAGTTCAACATAACACCGTCCAACGCTGCCCAATCATACAATGTATCTCAATCTAGTCATAATGGACCAATCCAATATAATCCAGTGGAACTGTCGCAGTCTAATAAACAAAAAAAGTGATGTCATTCATTTATTAAACAAATATGATCCATTTGTCTTTGCTTTAGCAGAGACATGGCTCAAACCATTTCATATTTTTAAAATTAATGGTTATTTAACCATTAGAAAGGATAGATCTGATGGGTATGGTGGAGTAGCTATACTTATCAAGAATTCTATCCCTTTTACTTCTATTACATTACCACCTCACAGTGAGGAAATTTCGATGTTAGCTATTCAATTGTATCATATTTGTATTGTTTCTATCTACATTCCTCACCCCTCTTCTTCTATTCTTCAAGAGGTGAATAATCTATTTTCTTTGCTACCAAAACCATTTTTGGTTTTAGGGGACTTTAACTGCCATCACCCATCATGGGGTTGTTCAACATCTAACAGTTATGGGGATGAATTACTAGATATTATAGACTTACACAACTTATGTATCTTAAATTCAGGAGAAGCCACACGTCGGTGTGCACCCAATCAAAACCAAAGCGCAATTGACCTTTCCATTTGTTCTCCTAGTTTAGCCTCTTTATTAACTTGGCACACTCTTACCTCTACTTATGGTAGTGACCATTTTCCAATAGTTATTAAATACCCTCTTTCCAAGTCAAAACCACAACAACGGAAATCACATTTAAAACATAAATTACCAAATGGAAATAGTAATGACTGGGATAAATTTAGAGCCACTGTTGACAGTAAGGTTTGCTCCTTGCCTCTCCTTACTGATAGTAATGAAAATACCTGTGCAGAAGCTTTAGCGCACATATTAATTGAAGCAGCAGATGAAGTTTTCCCTGTTAAAAACAAAAATATTAGTACAATCCCTTCACCTCCGTGGTGGGACTCAGAGTGCACAGAATTGTTAAAGAAACGGAAAGAGGCTGAACACAATTATAACTTGGATATGTCTGATAATAATTTTGTAATTGTTACTAATATTATTAATGAAACTAGTAAAATTTTCAAGAAGAAAAAGTTTGAATCATGGCGTAACTTTTGCACATCAATTTCACCGAATACTCATCCTACGATCGTCTGGCGTAATATTCGTAGATTTAGGTCTATTTATAAAGACCCTGCTCCTATTCCCGATTCTTTAGCCAGTGATTTCCTAAATATATTGGCCCCTCCTTGGGTGCCTGAGGTTATTGAACCTAACCTGCCTCTTGCACCTAACATCCATAATACTTCTGCAACGCTCGGTTTGCCATTTACGCTCAATGAATTAAGGGGTGTTATTTGTAAAACTAAGGACTCCGCGCCGGGCATTGACGGCATCCCATATTCCTTTTTTGCTCATCTAAATGACGACGTCCTCAATTATTATTTAAATATTGTAAATTCTGTTTTGTACACTGGACATATCCCTGATGAATGGAAACGTCAAATGGTGTTGCCATTCCTTAAACCAAATAAAATTCCATCTGATGCTTCTTCATATCGTCCTATAGTTTTATCTTCTATTTTAATGAAATTAGCAGAACATTTAATAAAAAATCGCCTAGAATGGTATGTTGAAAGTAAGGGCCTTTTAGCAGAATCCCAATATGGATTTAGAAAGGGCAGAAGCACCACTGACTGCTTAAGCATTTTAACATCGGACATTCGGTCATCCTTTTCTAGTAACCATTCCACAGTAGCAGTTTTTCTAGATATAAATGCAGCTTATGATAATGTAGTATTATCAATTTTACAAAATAAACTAAACGCCTTACAGGTTCCATCAACTTTGTCGAATTTTATTATTAAAATTCTGACTGCACGCTCTGTCAACATTCTAATAGAAGATCATGAGGTATCTCGCCTTATATGGAGAGGTCTCCCACAGGGTTCAGTGCTCAGTCCCCTTCTATATAACATTTATACTTTTGATATGGACTCGTCCTTAAACGATCATGTAAATGTTCTTCAATACGCCGACGATTTGTTATTATATTCATCAAGTCACTCTGTTGATCAAGCTTGCTCTTATATAAATTCTGCTTTATCTATTCTTGAGTCTTGGTTGCACTTAAATGGCTTGGATATATCCACGTCTAAAAGTGCAGTAGTTTTATTCACTCGAAAAAAAAATATTCCTTTTGTAAATTTGTTGTATAAAGGAATACCTATTCCGGTAAAAGATAAATTCAGATATCTAGGTGTAATATTAGACTGTAAATTAAGCAGTGTTCCACATTGCGATTACATTGTTAACAAGTGTGAAAAGCACTTAAACATGCTTCGTTGCCTCTCTGGTGTGTGGTGGGGTGCTCATCCCTTTTCATTAAAACTAATCTACAATGCTATTATCAGAAGTACTCTGGATTATGGATTATTTGTTCTGGAACCTGGTAGTATAATGGCTTTTAAAAAATTGGATCGTATCCAGTCAAAAGCTTTACGTATTATTACAGGTGCTATGAAGTCGAGTCCCATTAATGCACTCCAAGTTGAATGCGGGGAAGCACCCCTATATCTAAGAAGACAATTCTTATCAGACAAATACGTATTCCGTATTCTTCAGCTCTCAATTCATCCTCTCATTCCCAAACTGGACTCGCTAATGTTGCAGATGGAATATTCTGATTACTGGTCTCATAAACGTGCTCCATGTTTACTAGTTAGCTATAAAAAGTTCCTATCACTTTCTTCACCTGTTCATCGTTCCAATAAACTCCCCATATTCTGCAGTAGTTATGAAAGTTTTCAGTTCAGTCCCATCATAACTTACGATTGTATAAATAAATCGGATCCCAATTACTGTTCAAAATTTAATTATTTTTTGTCTGAACACTCAGAATACCACCACATTTTTACTGATGCTGCCAAACGTGCTCCAACAGGTTGTGTTGGGGTAGGTGTTTACCATTCCCAATTTAAGATCACACAAAAAATAAAACTACCTCCGGAGACTTCCGTTTTTACAGGGGAATGTTTCGGAATTTTAAAAGCCTTAGAATACATTTGTGTTTTAAAACTAAAAAAAGCAATTATTTTTACTGACTCTCGAAGCGCTCTTCTAGCCATTAATAAATCCCCTTACGAAGACAAGTCGCAGACCTCTATTATTTTGTCTATAAGAGAATTTGCGTTTAGAATGACCACTGGGGGCATCTCGCTACAGTTTGCATGGATTCCGGCCCATGCTGGAATCCAAGGCAATGAAGTGGCCGATGCTCTAGCTGGTGATGCGGTGCATTGTGGGGACTTAGTCCCATATAAAATTTTTAATCATGACCTTTTAACTCTGCCTAAGGGTTTTCTCCGGGACACCTGGAAGGTAGCCTGGGATACCAGTAGCAGATTGAAAGGACATTACTTTTCTCTTGTCCAACCCGAGATTCCGGAAAAACCATGGTTTGGCAGGGCAAAATTTGGCAAAATGGAGACCTCTATTCTAATACGAATGAGACTGGGCCATGTTTGTTCCCCATCCCATCTTTCCAAATTTCACATTATTGACGATCCCATTTGCTCTTGTGGCACAGATGTAGGCGACCTTAACCATATCTTTTTCTCCTGTCCCTTGTATGATCGTTCTTCCTTCTTCTGTAACCTGTTATCCCTTGATATTCCTTTTCCTACTTCAATACTATCTTTACTTTGTACAAATAGTTTTCCTGTATATAAATGTATAGTCTCATTCATCACCTTAAATAATATAAAGTTGTAAATATTTGCCATTGTAAACTTCACATCATTCTTACATAAAAAAAACTGATCCTATATCTTCGTCCTATCCAAAATTCCGTAAAACTTTAAATCCGTTTCCCTACCTTTAGTACCTAACAATCCCAACACACTTGACATTGGCTGAATGCACAAACCGTGCGAAGCCAAAGAAGAAAAGAAAAAAAAAAAAAAAAAGACATAAAATAATATGACATTGACATCTATTGCTTTGATTGATTGTTAAAGCGACTGCGGGATTGAAATGATGAAACTAAGTTGATAATACTTTTACTATAGACCTAAGTATTTTTAATATTACTTTCAGTCGTCACAGGACACTGTTAGTCTGTGAATCGGGTTCATTTTATTCATTTTATGAGAACGATATCTTGAAAGTTTCAATTATTTGTGGGCCCGTACTAAAACCTCCAAAGGTAAGTAATTAACACTAATTTAATGTAATCAATGCATAAATATTCGTTTCAGTTATTATTATTATGCTTGCTGAATAGCACGCTATTTCAAATCGGTATTTTTCTGTAAAATTGAAGTAGGTCTAAATCTAATGGCATTAAAAATATCTTCCTTCATTTTCAGATGCAACTCACATCAGACCCAAGACGTGCTGATCGGGAACGCCGCTTCAAGCCTCCGCCAGCAACATCAGCACCAGCTGAGGACCTCACTACTGATTACATGAATATCTTAGGTATATTCAGCACTCTCTTCTATTGTCTTTGCTCAGAGCCTTGACCTAGATGTTATTGTTAAACAAATATTACTAATATTTTCCAGGTATGGTTTTCTCTATGTGTGGTCTTATGATGCGTCTTAAATGGTGTGCTTGGGCTGCTGTCTTCTGTTCCAGTATTAGTTTTGCTAATTCCAGAGTCTCTGATGATACTAAACAGGTTGGTCTAAAGTAAATTATTATTTCTTTAAATTCATGTATTAATTAAAATACCTGTGTAAGAGCTGAGAATGTAGAGTTAAACATTTTTTTGTTTAAAAGTCGCATATCAATTATTATTGGTCTTAAAATTGTTTATTCATCCAAACCATTAAGTATGGTACATTAATAATTATACATTAAAGAAAATTACCTGTAAGTTCTTTGCAAGCTAAGTGAAATATTTTCTTCTTGAATTTCCAGATTGTGAGCTCCTTCATGCTGTCGATATCTGCAGTTGTGATGTCATACTTACAAAACCCTGCACCAATGTCACCACCCTGGGCGGCCCTTACTACATAGATACTTTGTTATTTAAAGAATAATATATTTAATATACACAATACCATAACTACCATATTGTTGTTTTCAGTATTTCAACTCTAGAAAAAGTTAAAAAACTGCAGTGCTATCATTTTGTCTAGATTATGTTTTAAATGTTGTTGTTTGTGGACAAGGGCTGTAAGGCATCAATTGCAGCCTGAGATATTTATCCTCGCTATGCTCGCGCGCCTATTAAATAAATAACTCGGCATACATAATAGCTGCATCAACAACATAATAGCTACATTATTTATTTATTTCATTCAAGCCACTAGGGCCCATAGAAAATACAATACAAACTATAACATAAAAATACTTGTAAAGTAATATATAAAAATATCACAACAAATACAATACTATACTATTAAAACTTAAAAATACTATAAGTACATACAACATAACTAAAACTACTGTACACGGGTCAATGGTGTCATGTTACACTGACTGGTGTCATGCAGCCGGCCACGAAACTGGCGGTACACAACACCCTTCAGCCATAGCACTTCTTTCAGGAACTTGTAGAGATCCTGCATCGGAACACGTATCACGAACGACTTGTAAGTATGTGCTGTGCTGCGGCTCCAACTCCTCGACCCACACAGTCCATTTAGACTTAATGCGCAGACACTCCACTATCTCCTCAGCCTCTTCAATGGCCCCTGTGGTTAGATCCACAATTTTGCCAATAACATGTGTAACAAATTATAGAATTTTTTTTTAAAAATTATTTCACAATAATGGCGATTTTGCCAATGACAGTTGCAAAAACGGCCGCGCGAGCCGACTACGAGGAGATTTGATGAAAAGCCATGATGTGGCCACTATGCTGCGACATTTCAATGTTCTTTATAAATTATTCACTGAATGCACTTTTTACTACATAAATCACGCGCTTTTATTTTGTAAACGACATTATAAATAATTTTAAAAGTCCAATGAAAAATGTGCGTAACACTCATCTTAGCTTTCCTGTCAAAACTCTTTTCAGTGGTTTTTTTTTTTTTTTTTTTCCTTCTTTGGCAACTGAGCCGGTTACGACTATTCTGCCAGTGTCACGTGGTGACGGCAGCAAGTAAAGGCAGGCCGTCGAACTCTTCCCTTCGTGGTAGGTGTTAGTATAGCTGCATAGACAAACACATGGGTTAGTAAGACAAAAAATCTAATTTACAGGGACCATTTTAGAATTTGTTATTCTACCTCGATGACATTTGTGTGAATGAAAATATCATGACATATGTCATTTCTATGAAAGACTGGCTTTAGTTTGCGACTTGGATTGATAGCTGTCAGTCGTGCTGGAGAGTTCTATTTTTTTCCATATCGTCTGATTTTAGGAAAGTATTAGCAATTTTATAATATTTCTTTGTGGTTTTGTGCGGTTTTTTGTTCTTTTTATTTATCTATAGTTATCTATAGTTATGGACCCACCTCCTCCTCCGGATCCTCCAGATCCCCCTGATCCTGTTCAGTTGTCTGCAGCTGGTAAGCGACGCCTCATTATTGACCGGGAGACGATCGAAATCGTCCCCAAAAAGACTATTATAAATAAAGAAATGGCTGTTGCGGCCATTCAAACTCTGTTTGTTCATCCCTCTCTTAAAGAGGGTCTAACCTATTCCGAAATAGATAAAGGGCCTTTTCTGGTCCACGTTTCGCGAACTGAACCGGATCCCTCATCCGGAACTATCATCCGCCCCATTAAGTTTGGCCAATTTTTAACTATTAATAAAATTAAAAATATCTGCAGGGATGGCATTAAGAGAGTGGGCAGAAATAAAATTTCTGTCCAATTTACTACTGCTGAGGCGGCCAACAATTTTTTAACCAACCCAATTTTGGACAAAAAATATTCTGCAACCATTCCCTCCTACAATATTACGAAAATGGGGGTCGTCCGTCAGGTGCCGGTCGACATGTCCATGGACGAATTTGTTGAAACGGTGTCCCTTCCTGATGGGTGCGGGATCATTGTAAAGGCTCGTAGGTTGAACCGAAAAGATAAACAGGAGGGCATCTTCTCTTGGATCCCAACTCAAACAATCGTCATCACTTTTAAGGGTCAGACTCTTCCTAATCGTATTTTTCTATACCACACTTCCCTTCCAGTGGAGGTATATCAATACCCCACTATTCAGTGCCAAAATTGCTGCCGCTTTGGGCACGTCAAGGCACAGTGCCGGTCCAAGGCAAGGTGCTTCAAGTGCTCTCAACCCCATTCTGGGGATAGTTGTGATGTCGACGAGTCCAGAGCCTCATGCATCCATTGCCTGGGCCGGCACTTTGCCTTTTATGGTAGCTGTCCCGAGCAAGGGAGACAAAAATCTATTAAATTATTAATGTCTCAGGATAGTATATCGTACGAAGAGGCATCCCGCTCCATTCCTAGCGTCAAAAAATCCTACTCTCAAGTAGCCCAAATTGTAATTCCATCTCAGTCTTCTTATTCTTCCTCCCAACCCGCTAGTCTCTCCTCTCCCGTCTCTTACAAAAAAATTTTATCTTCTACTCCTAAACCTAGAGCTCCTCTAGGCAAGTCTTATGACAGGGCCTCGCATAATGCTATCATTGCTGAGGTTCCTTCTTCATTACCAAATGGTTTCTCCCTTAGTTCGCAAAATTCTGTTCCCTCAAAATCTCCACAAGAAGACAGCCTCTTAGAGTTACTTCTATCGCTTATTATTAATTTAGTTTCCCGTGATAATTCCTCGTTACCGCCCCACGTTGCCCATAAACTTTCCCTGCTCCTTTCTCTTAATAATAATTATGGATCTAGTCTCCACACTTCAGTGGAACTCACTAAGCATTCGGCCGAAGAAGCCTGAACTTTTATTTTTAATAAATAAATTTCACCCCTCTGTCATCGCCATTTCGGAGACTTGGTTGGTGCCTGGTTCTCGCTTTCGGGTCCCAGGTTACTCCTGTCTTCGTGATGATCGAGCTGACGGATATGCGGGTAGCGCCCTTCTTGTGAGGCGCTCCCTGCCTTTCTCTCTAATATCTCTTCCCCCTTCTTCTCCTGATATTAACATTGTTGCTGTCAGGGCTTTTAATATAACTTTTCTCTCCGCATACATTCCTCACCCTCATTCCAGATTAATTCCTGACCTACTTTGTATTTTTTCTTCACTTCCATCTCCAATCATTTTTATGGGTGATTTAAATGCTCACCATCGTTCATGGGGTTCGAGCCATGACGATAACTTTGGTCGTGCCCTCCTTGAAATTTTTGATGAAGTTAACCTATGTGTCATTAACAATGGTTCGCCCACTAGGAGGGTTCGCCCTTCACAAAATCCAATCTCGGCTGTGGATATTACTGCATGTTCTGCCTCTCTTGCCCCCATTCTTTCCTGGAATATCTTGCCTCATTCTTATGGTAGTGATCACTTTCCTATTATTGTGTCTATTACCGATAGAGTAGTACCTGCCCGTAATTTTAATCCCACTCTTAAATATAGATTAAATAATGCAAAATGGTCTTCTTACTCCGATTCCCTTGAAAACAACTTACTTTCTCTTCCCCCCCCTAACCGTAACAATCTTGTTGAATGTTATTCAAAATTTATAGACTCAATTATTTCGAGTGCTGATGACAATTTTCCTCATAAAAAACCTCACAGGTTTAAAGTCTCAACTCCTTGGTGGGACTCAGACTGTACTTCCGTTGTCAAGGAAAGAAAATTAGCAGAAGTGCAGTATTCCAATTGTATGACTCTCCAAAATTTTTTAGTGTACCAAAGAAAAGCAGCCTTTGCTAAAAGGACTCTTTCTAAAAAGAAAAAAGAAGGTTGGCTTCGCTATTGCCATAGCCTATCTCCCTGTTCCCCTTCTTCCCTAGTATGGAAGCAAATTAAAAGATACCGAGGCTCCTTCAATTCTGTTGATATATCAGCCAATGATCCTTCGTCCTGGATTGAAGCTTTCTCGGACAAACTGTCTCCTCCTTCAGTTCCTAGTTTGAACTCCTTTCCCTCTTCTCCGTGTTTCCTTGCTTCCGAAACTAATTTCGATGCTCCCTTCTCTTTTTCTGAACTCCGATTGGCACTTGATGGTCTTGTTGATTCCTCTCCTGGTGCAGATGGGATCCCTTACTCTTTACTGAAAAATGCTTCAAATAGTACAAAGCAATATTACCTCGATCTCTTTAATAACTTTTTTGAATTCGGTTTGGTTCCTCAACAGTGGAAACACCAATTAATTATCCCGATCATTAAACCAGGCAAAAACCCGTCAGACCCAAACAGCTACAGGCCTATTGCTTTATCGTCTGTTTTGTGCAAGGTTGCAGAACATATGATGAAGCATAGACTTGAGTGGTTGGTGGAGAATAGGAACTTGTTGCCAACATCCCAGTTTGGGTTCAGAAAAGGAATGAGCACAATGGATAGTCTCAGCATATTAATTTCCGATATTCGTATTTCTTCTCTACGTAAAGAGTTTTTAGTAGGAGCCTTTTTGGATATTACTTCAGCATATGACAATGTTTTGCTCCCAGTGCTCAAGGATAAACTTATCCATCAGTTAAATATTCCCATAAAATTGGTTCGCTTCATTTGCAACTTATTAATGGAGAGAACCATCTCCATTAAAACTCGAGACTCCTCTCTTCCTCCAAAGACTATCTGGAAAGGCTTACCGCAAGGTTCAGTTTTGAGCCCTCTCCTATTCAGCCTTTATACTTTCGATTTACACCTTTCTGTAGATTCATTTTGTCAAATATTGCAATATGCTGATGATTTAGCTTTATACTTTTCTGGTAAATCTCTAGATGAGGCTAGTTCCCGTCTAAACTCCGCTCTGGGTTATCTATCCGATTGGCTCTCACAGCATGGCTTATCCTTAGCAGCCTCTAAGAGCTCTGTGGTAGTGTTTACAAAAAAAAAGATTATTCCTCCTGTTGACATTAAAGTTAATGGCGAAAATATCTCTCGGGTGGATAATGTTAAATTTTTAGGAGTTTGGTTAGATACAAAATTATCCGGTATTCCCCACACTGACTTTGTTTCTCAAAAATGCGAAAGAAACGTTAATGTTCTTCGTTCACTCTCTGGGGTTTGGTGGGGTGCTCACCCATATACTCAAAAATTGATCTATAATGCTATAGTTCGTAGTCATTTTGACTATGGCATGTTTCTATTAGACCCCTGTAACAAATCTGGACTCCAAAAATTCGATAAAATTCAGGCAAAGTGTTTACGTATTATTCTAGGGGCGATGAAGTCGTCCCCAATTAATGCCATGCAAGTTGAGTGTGTTGAACCTCCGCTCTCAATTCGAAGACAATTTTTGGCAAATAGATTTATTTTTAAACTTGGTGCAAAATTCTAATCATCCTCTTCTTGGTAAACTGGACCAATTATCATCCATCTTTGACTCGTGTCCTCGTCGTTCTAATATTGAACTTCCTTGTCTTGTTCGTGCCTACCTTCAAGTTACGCGTCTTCCTAGTCCACTTTTTCAAAACCCTATTTTATATCTGTACTCGGTGCCTTATAATGCCTTGGTATTCCAACCGGAGGTCGTTTTAGACTTTGGAATTAGCAAAAATACCCCCGAACCGTATAAGACATTTGTGCAAAAAGTGTCCTCTAATTATAAGAACTGGACTACTTTATTCACTGACGCCTCCAAATCCTCTGTTGATAGCCCGGTAGGAGTTGCTGTTTGGATCCCTCATACAAAAATTATTCTAAATTATAAGTGTCCTTCAGTTACATCCGTCTTTACAGGTGAATCAATTGCCATTTTTGAAGCCATTTCTTTTGTTATGTCTCATAAATTGAATAACTCCATAATTTTCTCTGACTCAAAAAGTTGCCTTCAAGCCATTCTATCTAATCCTTTTAGATCTAAGTCAAGATTCCCTATCATTCTTAAAATCAGAGATTTGCTGTTCAAATGTCATGAACTTGGCATTCACGTCGTCATAGCCTGGATTCCTGGTCATGTCGGTATTCTTGGTAATGAGTCAGCTGATTCTTGCGCCAAAAATGCTGTTCTCACTGGCGCTCTTTCCCACTCTGAAATTTATTCCCATGATATTTGTAGTACTCTTCCTCTAAGTTTGTTTAAATCTTGGTCCAAACTTTGGCAAATCTCTAAGACCGTAAAGGGTAAATTTTATGGAGATATTCAACCTGAAATACCCCACAAACCTTGGTTTTTTAAGTATCAATTAGGCAAAAAATCCACAACCTCAACTATCTGTCGTATACGGTTAAATCATTGTTGCTCTCCCCATTTCTTGGCCAAACTTAGGATAAAGGATAACTCTCTTTGTGAATGCGGTTTGGATGAAGGAAACGTGGACCATTTATTTTTCTCCTGTCCTAAATTACACTTCTCCTTTCATGAAATCATTCCCCCTCATATTCCTCGTCCTACCTCTGTCAAATGTCTACTTCCTTTTGTGTTTACACGTTTTATATTCAAACTATGCAAATTTATTGAAATTAATAAAATTAAGCTGTAACTTTTTTTTTTTTTTTTTTTTTCTCTCACTGTTCCTTCACTGTCCGTCGTGATATAGTCATTAGTCATTTTCGTATCCATAATCTGTGATGTTACTATACTGTCAATCTGCGAAGAAATATTTTTTTTATTTTTTAACATAACAAGAAATACATTATTATTATTTTAATTCGCGCTAAATACTCTCCAGCGTTTGATGGTTTATTAATCGTTCGTACGTGATATTGGCAAAATTGTGGCGTCTCTCTCACAAAGGCCATTAATCAAGAATTGAATTGAATTGAATAGTTTGCGACTTTGCTTGTGTTAAGATCCGCAAATATCCCACAGGAACGTACTACCAGGATAAATAGTACCTACCTTATGTGTAGAACCAGGTCATGTAAGGTGCAGGTGAACGGGCAGTTAAGGCACTCAAGCAGGTGGGGCGTAGTCTGATTAAAGGCCCCGCTCTCACATTGGCCAGTAATTCCCATTTCGACAAGTTGTGTCTGCGGCGCCCTATTTAGGTACACAATCGAGCTTTCGATATAGGCCAAGAGGCAGTAAAAAAAACCCTAGGGTATAAACGATAAATTTCATCAAAATTCGCTCCACTGCTTATGCGTTAATCATCAAATTCAACATCAACCGTTGGGCAAGTGCCCGCCAGACGCAACACCTGTCTGATCGGAGGTTTCTCCCTTTTCTGTGGAGGATTAGTGAACTTTACACCCTGTTCCTCATACCTCTACACTGTGACGTGTGGGATGTGTGGATGGTAATTATGCTGTTTTAATACAATAAGTAAATCGTGTTTTTGATACAAGGTGATGCTGAAGAAGTATTAATTTGGGTAATAAAAAAATAATTACCCTAAAAATTATTCTCCGTCATATATATTCATATATTCTCATCATGACTGCTTAAAACCTCCCTCGTAGACGGTTCACGCGGCCGTCTTTTTCCACTGTCATTGGCGATATCCGCCATTATTGTTAAATCAAATTTTCAAAGTATTTCTGTAATTTGTTACACGTGTTATTGGCATAATTGTGGTATCTATTCCACAGGGCCATTGATTAGGAGTTTAAATTGAGGTCTCTGTGTTAGAATCATCCCCAAAACATATTATGTAGAACTTTCGTGATCGTGAAAACGCAACGCGGCCACTTATATCGTTCTGGCTCGTGTTGTCGCTGTGGAGGAAAAGGGAGCAAAGTTCACTCATCCTCCCTAGAAAAGGGAGCAAAGTTCACTCATCCTCCCTAGAAAAGGGAGGATCCTGTGACCAGACCGGTGTTATATCTGGAGGACCCTTGACTGATGGTTGATGTTGGGAAATTGAATGGTAAACTCTCTGTAGAATTCGTGTGACGTCAGTATGACGCGTTGTTCGCGTGTGGCGGTTGTAGATACCACTACCTAGATGGCCTTTACAGGTTTCTGAAATATGAATGACACAGATGCCCTACATAATACCTAGCTTTTTGCACATCAAAAAGGCTTTTTGTACATCATAGTTATCATAGCAGTTGCAGTCGTTTCGGACACATTAAGTACGGACGACAGCAGGTCAGACAGCAGCTAAATTGTCAAATATTCCCGATCAACTTCGATCCCTAATAATTTACAGATAAAGTTGAAAATCTAACAGATTGTACTAGCTTGAAGTGCTGTCGTCTGTACATTTGGTTATACATATGTACAGGGTGTCCCAAAAACGACACGTCACAGTGACACTGGAGTTAGGCCAGCACAAGAGGCATCGAACAAGCCTAACATGACCTCAGTAAAAGTTGCTCGGTTTTCAAGATATTTCCAATTTAAACTTTTTCTAAATTTTCAAGTTTCTTAACATGTTCAGTGCTAGCATTATGTTAGATAGCCCTCAGGTTTCCATTTTTCTTTTGCACTCTTGTTGCGAATAGTTGCTTAAGATGATAGAAGTGTTATTTCGTTGACAACTTATGTAAAATGTGGAAAAATACTGGATTGAACTTGAAAAAAATTGAACAACGAAAAATAACTTTCAACTTTGATCACTTGCCGTGAAAAAAATTTCAAAGAAACTAAATGAGCAAATAACTTTAAAAACTTGCATGTGTTATGCCAATTCCAAAATGGTATAACACATGTATCTTATTGGTTTAATAAGTTTACAGTAAATGCTCGAACTGTCTCCCTTGAACTCTAATACATAAGTGACATCGCCTAATAAAATTACGGCTCAATGTTCTTAAGCTGATTTCTGATATGGTGCGAGCTGCATCGAATACACGTCGCCGTAACTCTTCTTCGGATCTTATTGGTTTCGCATAAACTTTGTCTTTTAGACAACCCCAATAAAAGAAATCTAAGGGATTTAGATCCGGGGAACGCGGTGGCCATGAAATTGGCCCCTGTCGCCCAATCCATCTTTCGGGGAATGCGTTGCTTAGGTACTGACGTACTGGTAAGGCATAGTGTGCTGGGCAGCCATCTTGTTGGAACCACATCCTTCGTCTCAGCGCCAACGGAGTATCTTCCAATAATACAGGAAGGTTGTTTCGCAAATGTTCTAAATAATTTTGTCCATTCAGAACAGGCGGCAACTCGACCGGTCCCAATATTTGACCGTTGAAAATTCCCGTCCACAGATTAATTTTAAATTGGTACTGTGATCGGTCTTCTCTTTTTTCATGTGGGTTGTCTAATTGCCAGCTATGGATGTTGTGCAAATTCATATACCCATCCCTTTTGCAGGCTGATTCGTCGCTCCATAACACTTCATTGAAGAAATTTGGATTTTCTCTCCATTTCTGAATCATTGTCCGGCAAAACTGGACACGCGCAGCGTAGTCCGCCGGAAGCAGTGTTTGGACGCGTTGGATATGGTAGGGATGGTATTTGTGGCGTTTTAAAATTCGATGTGCCGAAGATTTGGGAACACCAGTGCGGCGTTCAATAATTCGCACTGAAGTTCCTGGCTCCTCTCGTACTTGCTCTAACGGGATCAATGGTGCAGAATGGGAAGTTTTCAGCTGCAGCTTGGCTTTTCGTCAATACATTGAAGAATGTAGATTTCCCAACATTAGGCACACCAACAATGCCAACTTTTAAGTTTGTACCTACTCTGCCAATCAAAGGCTTTTTTTCAGGCTCTTCCACTTTTTTAGGAGGCATGCTGAAAAAAAAATTGGACTTGTAAACTATAATACATTAAGGATTTTTCTTCTAAATTATATCAATATTCTGTTGCCAGTGTTATGGAATAGAAAAACATTTTGCAATGATGCCATATACGGAAGTGCTTTGAGAAGAAATTTAAGTACATCAGTAAATGGCCAGAAATTTTATAGTGGCCTCACACTAAAAAAAAAAATTGCGAATATACTCAGCAGGATTCTAACAAAGTTCTTCATTCTTTTTTCAAACTGGATAGTTTGAAAAAAGTGGCATCTGGCTAATGAAGCGAAATATTTGAGCGAGAAAATAACAAACAAACACATTCGTCACAAACTGTCAAACTTCATAATATTAGGCTGCGAGTCCACTGCAAGAAATTTATGTACATGGTAAGAATTTTGTCAGGTCTGTGCATGTAAGAACGTTGTATCTGGTGCACAAAAAAAGTGGTGATTGCCTATTACATTTTTTTTTTTTTTTTTTTCCTTCTTTGGCAACTGAGCCGGTTACGACTATTCTGCCAGTGTCACGTGGTGACGGCAGCAAGTAAAGGCAGGCCGTCGAACTCTTCCCTTCGTGGTAGGTGTTAGTATAGCTGCATGGACAAACACATGGGTTAGTAAGACAAAAAATCTAATTTACAGGGACACATGAGCCAACAATTAAACTAGTTTATACTATATACAGACTATTTACACACAAACTACGCACCAATTAAAATTTTAATTCATTCTCGTTTAGGAATTTGGCCAAAAGATTTATTAATTTAGGGGAAAAGTGGGAAAGTAGGGTGTGAAAATTAGTTGGAAGAGGGATGTTGATTTTGGGAATTTTTGTATAGAGGTCAAAAGATTTATTATTACGGGAGCAAGAAAAGAAAATATGGTCTAAAGTACCATCCTCAAGACCGCACTCGCACCGGGAATTATCCCGGACGTGGATCTTTTTCAGGAACACTGGGCTACAACAATGTCCGAGTCGAAGTCTACACAGTGAGGAAACAGTTCTCTTCGACAATTTAGGGTATTTTGAAAACCAAGGCCTACGCTGAACCTCAGGCTGTATGGCAGCGTAGTAGATGCCCTTGGTTTTAGAAGTCGCCTTCCATGTTTCAGTCCACGAGTTAAATAACTTGGGTCTGGCACCATTCCGCAAATCATAGTTATGCGCTACGTAGTGCTTTTGATCAACCGGATTCGATGTGGCATACTTTGCTAACGAATCAGCGCACTCATTGCCAGCAATACCCGAATGACCGGGGATCCAGGTTATCTCAACGTCCAAGCCGTTTTGGTAGCAATCAAATAACAAGTTCTTAATATCCATAATGATTTTACTATTAATTTTGCTATGAAATTGATTTTGTTTAAGGGCCTGAAGACTACTAAGGGAATCTGAAAAAATTACTGACCTTGTTATTTGATGGGATTTAATATAGTGTAAGGCTTCTAGAATACCAACACACTCTCCTGTAAAAACTGATGCTTCTGGTGGACATTGGAAAAGTAAGGCTATTTTAGAGTTTTGAAAATAAACTGCCACACCAGTACATTCAGTTTCAGAAAATTTTGAAGCATCAGTGAAAAAGAAATTCCATCCTTCCCAATAACGCTTGACAGCTGACTCGAAGTCCTCTCTAGCGTTTTGGGAATTCCTAGGTATACCTAAACCTAAAACGACTTTTGGTACATAATAAATCGACTCGTATGCAGCGGAGAAGACCGGAAGAGATGGGTATTGGCAGATAGGCACGGAGAGCCGTTTCAGCTCTCTATACCTATCTATCAATAGGGGAACTGTTTTATGGTTCCAATAGGAAGAATTATTAAAGGAGAGGTCAATTTGTTCTAAAATTGGGAGCAAGGGATGGGATGAGAGGAAAAATACTTTAGTGAGGAATCGATCTGCCAAGTATTGTCTCCTAAGATGTAAGGGAGGGTCAGCACATTCCACTTGAAGTGCGTTTATGGGAGATGATTTCATAGCCCCAATTACAATTCTTAGGCATTTGGACTGGATGCTATCTAATTGCTTTAGCGCTTCTTTATTGCAGGGCTCAAGTAGGTAGCTGCAGTAATCCATAGCGCTTCTGATCAGAGCATTATAGACCAGTTTAAGGGTGGAGGGGTGAGCTCCCCACCACACCCCAGCCAAAGCCTTAAGAACCGACACGGAACGTTCACATTTTTTCACCGTGTTACTGATGTGATGAACCCCAGACAATTTTGAGTCCAAGGTTACTCCCAGGAACCTAGCCTTATCTGCGACTGGAATGCTTTGACCATTCACATTTAGTTCTATGGGAGGAACAGAACGCTTGCGTGTAAAAATGACAGCTTTACTCTTTGGCGCACTTAAGGACAAACCATTGTCAAGTAGCCATTGGTTTAATGAGGCCAGAGAGACATTCATTGACATAGCGGCATCCTGAATGGAACTGCCACACACCATTAGTGCAATATCGTCAGCATACTGAAGGATCTTACAGTCGAAATTAAGGGAAGAGGGCAAGCTAGCTGTGTAGATGTTGTATAATGGGGGACTAAGAACTGATCCTTGAGGTAGACCTCTCCAGACCGATCTTTGTTCAGAGTCACCCCCTGGTATTCTAAGTTGAATGGTGCGACTGGTAAAAATGCTACCAATGATGCGACAAATCCTAGCCGGGATTCTCAGCTCGTGCAACTTTTGCCTGAGATTAGGGAGGAGAACGGAATCATAGGCAGCTGATATATCCAGAAAGACAGCAACCACAGACTCATTTCTGCTAAGGGCCAGCCGGACCTCTGACGTGAGGATACCCACACTATCAACTGTGCCCAGACCTTTCCTAAAGCCAAATTGAGTCGTTGGAAGCAGTCTCCTGTTTTCCACCAACCACACTAACCGGTTTTTAACTAAATGTTCCAATAGTTTGATAAGTATGGACGATAGGGCAATGGGTCTGTATGAGCAATGATCATTAGGATCTTTGCCTGGTTTTAGAATCGGGATGACAACTTGAACCTTCCACTCTGTGGGAATGAAGCCAGAAGTAAAACAGAAATTAGCCAGGTCCAGGTAATGTTTGTGAGTTTTTGGTCCAGCTTTAGAAATAAAGGAGTACGGGAATCCATCCACTCCCGGAGCGGAGTCTTTGACGTGGGATAGCACGGCTTTCAACTCGTCCAGGCTAAATGGCATGTTCATTGGTTCATCAATGTTGTCTGCATCATAGATGTCAACATTGGTTTCCTCAAGACTTGGAACATAAGCCGGAGCGATTTTTGAAAAAAACCGGTATCCCAGTTCTTCCGTGAGGTTGTTGGAAGAGGAGGTAGGTGCTAAGCTGCTCCTAAAACTTTTAACCTTTCGCCAAACCACCGAAACCGTGGTGGGTGGACGGGGCCAGCGAACTACAATATTTTGACCAACCTTCGCGTTTTTTCCTTTTTAGGAATTTCCTGGACTTGGCCAATATCTGTTTGAAGGCAATGAGGTTATCCAGGTTCATATTGCCATTGACTGTCTTTTCAGCCTCATTCCTGGCCCTGACCATGTCAGTGCATTCCCTATCCCACCATGGTGGGGGGGGGAGTTTACCAGGAAAGGGTTTTTTGGACGGGAAACAATCCTCAGCAGTGGAAGCAATTGTGGAGGAGAAGGACAAGAAACATTCCTGGGCGTTAGTATGGTTAACTTCTGGGAGGGAGGATATCCTAAGGTCTAGAATTTTAGAATATAAATCCCAGTCTGCTGAGTTTAATTGGTATTTTAAAAGGGGGGGAGAAACTTTAAAAGGAATGCTTTTGGAAGGAAATTCAATTATGATGGGGTAGTGATCACTTCCATAGGTCATATCCAAGCGACGCCAGATGAGTAGACTAGCTATATTGGATGAGCAGAATGTTAAGTCAACACAGCTACTATTCTGACCAGGCAGAGATCTACGAGTAGCATTACCGTCATTGATCAGGCACAGATTGAGTTCATCCAATATATCCAGCAAGCCAATGCCAAAGTTATCACAAGTGTCTGATCCCCAGCGGTAATGATGACAATTGAAATCGCCCATTACAACTATTGGGCCACTAAGACTGCATAACAAATTCCTAATTACTGAAAGATACTGAAGTTGTGGGTGCGCAATATAAAAAGAAAAAATATTTATACCCTCAGTCTTCACAGCAACAACATTTATGTTATCGCCAACAAAGGTTAGAGGAATCTGAGAGAATGATACCATGCTATTGATGAGCAAGGCACATCCTCCATATCCATCAGATCTATCATCACGAACACTGGAGAAACATGGCAGCCTGAAATTGCTTCCAGGCAAAAGCCATGTCTCAGCAATGCCGCAGACTGATGGTTTAAACCTATTAATTAAATAAGAAAGTTCAGGCTTCCTGGGAGTAATACTCCTCACATTCTACTGGAGAAATGTTAGGGGATGGAATTTTATGGATAAAGTTTAATATGGAGGTCAATTTCGATGCAACGTGGTCAGGTATGGAATGAGATGGGCTGGCAAGGGCAGACATGAGCATGTCTGTGATTAAATTTAGGATATCGGTATATTTATCCTGTTGTTTCTGGAGAATTAGCTGAGGAGCTTCCAATGGAAGAGCACAGCCATTTTTAGATGGGGAAAAGGAGTAATTTTGGGAGAGGTTCAGGTGGGTCCGTTTATCATAACCGGGTGAAAGTGGGGTATGGGATTTTGGTTTTAGAGGGACCGTTTTCCGGTATGAATTTTGGGTTGCTGGGATGGGTCTTGAGGACTGGGGTTGAGGTTTATTTATAGTAACTTTGTTACGTGAGAGAGATTTAGAGACATCAGCATATGATCTGGAAACAGGTGGGAAGACCCGACTTGCCTCCGCATACGATATCGATTTTTCCGCCATCAGAGCTTTGATACTCTTCTGTCGGCCCAATTCAGGACAAGCACTGTCATTTGCGAAATGGTTGCCAGTACACGAAACACAGAGACTCAATTCACGGGTGACTTCACATCCATCTCCTGGATGATCTCCACCGCACTTAAAACATCTAGGTTTCGATCTACAGATGGTGCGGGTATGGCCAAAGCGACAACAATTATAGCACTGGACCGTTGGGTAGGTGTATCTTTCCACTGGGAGAGCCGAGTAGAAGCAATAGACACGCTTAGGTAGTACTTGTCCATCAAATGTAATAACTACAGTCTGTGTGGGCTTCCACTCGGTCACACCGGCAGAAGACACCTTCCTGCTCATTCGTCTCGCCTTGATGACAGAGCCACACCCCTCAGGAACCTGGATATTTTTAATAATTTCATCTTCCGACCATTCGACTGGAATATCCCTCACAATACCCATTCTTGTGATGTTGTATTGTGGAATGGCAGCCATGTAATTGTGTTGGGATAAAATCTTATTATTAAGGAAACTGTTTGCATCCTGGCAAGACTTGAACTCCACTGACACACGATTTCTGCCTACACGTTTGATCCCATCGAGACGTATGTTATTCACGTTATTCATCGTCAAAAACATACCAAACTTGATAGGTTGTAGCACAGTGCCTGTAGTTTGCTCGTCTTTAAGTGATACATTTACTATATAGGGTGGATTGTCTTGTGGTTTGTACGAAAGCCTGCCTAGTGTATTTTTGGGGATCTTAGTTTTAATATTTGAGGAGACCGGGGGTGAACTAGCGGCCCTCTTACGACTATGGGAGTCCGTATCCATAACATTGTCGTTTGAGGTTATTTGTATGTCCTGTGGAAGGGTGATTGTAAGTCCAGGAGAAAGATCAAATAAGTCAGGGGGGGGATCAGGATCAGGGGGCTTTTTTGAAGCCATTTTGAATTATGCTAAGAAAAATAAAGTAAAATAACAATACAAAAGGACGATTACAACAAACAAACCTTACACCAAGTACACAAACACAATGAACACTTTCGATCGAGTTTCACAACAACAAAAAAAATCACTATAATCGAAAATATTCGTAGCACTGACAAAAGCACGTGTTAAGCCTTTCACCACTACCGACGAAAAAAAAAACGCCTATTACATTTATTGGCCTATTTACAATTGTTAGACTAGAACTTAACAATAATACAAGCATTAGTGTATAATACATATATACAGCATACAATGAAAATTAAAAAGAAAACTAACTGCAACAGTATAAGGAAAAGTTCATCCTTTATTTTCGTGTGATAATAACTTCGTTTGATAAATTAGTGGATGCTATAAAAAATGAGAGTAATAAAATGTGTGGTAAGTATACCCATGTGTGTCAGATTGACTGTTACTTTGAGGTAAGCTAATGAGATATTATCTTAATAGACTCTCCAAGGACACACTTTTCTCTTGGGCACTGTACACACCATACAGATTTCGTTATATGTGGCACAGACAAGAATGTTTTATTGTGCAGTGCTGATGCAGTTCACCACAGGTAAGCACTAGTTGTGTGAGTAGAAATGACACAAATTCTTGCATAGATCTGGTGATTTCTCTTAGTGTAGACATGCAGACTTACCCCCTTATTCATAAAAGTTGCTTAAAGTTAACTAGTGATTAGTGATTCTTTGACCATTAATTTTAGACGTTTGCACATCACTTAACTTTAAAAATCGTTTATGAATAAGCCCCTTAAACAATGTGGTGTTTATTTATAAACGGTGATTAAAGTTATGTGACGTTAAAAGGTCAAAACTGTATGCTTAAAGAATTGCTAATCACTAGTTAACTTTAAGCAGCTTTTATGAATAAGGGGGAGTGTGTGATAAATATTTTTTTTTTACTTTATTCTAACATTTCTTTCCAATTTTTTACACAATGTTATTGTTGGTTGATGTAACAAATTGCTAATTAAATGTTCACAACTTATCCATTATTGGTATTGTTTTGTAGAATCTGCTAGGAAAACACAATTCAAACCTAACTAAGGCTATAAGCATGGGATTAAAAAAACTGGCAAAGGTGTTGTTGCAATAAGTATGAGTTTCTTTTAATTAAGAGCTGCTGTAGGTTAGAGACCTAATGATAAAAACAGGTAATTACTTTTTAAGCATTTCATTTCTTTGCAGAAGAAATTATTAAAAATTCTAATTACCGTATTAGTAAGAATGGTAGGTAATGTGATGACGGCTGTAAAAGATATACAATTGATCACAGAAGTATGCCGCACAGAACTGTGCCGGCCCCAAATATATTGTGATAAAGCAGAGAAGATACATAATCTTTTCCCCTTATGTTAAAATTTGCAATATAACTAATTTAAATTGTGATAAGTTAGAAATGAGATAACCTCTAGCAGAAAAAAAATAGTTACCTGGCCGGTATTTACCCTGCTGATAGGAATCTAAGATAAAATCACAATCAAATCAAATCAAATCAAAGCATTTATTTCAAATAAACCAGTTACAGGCACTTTTGAATTGTCAGAAGTTCGGTCAGTCAGTAAGGTGAAGCTAGTCGCCCATTCCAAAAAGTAGGTACCTATGGAGAAGAACGGGCAAGAAACTCCATGGACACTCTTTTAAAATATCAAGCTATTGATACAAATATTTGATTACATCATTCATTTTGAAATCAATCGTGTGAGAACGATGCAGAAACATATTGTACGCTGAGAGCGTCCATTATGGAAAAAAAAAACAACAATTTAGAAATTAAAATACGCCGTAGCAGCTAAGAGATGACCAGTCCCCTCTGACGGCGTCCGTTCACGAACATGACGTATGGATCAGCATCATTCAGCTCAACCATATTGAAGGGAACCTAATGACCCAACACACACGCCACCACCAGCGAGACATTTGAGTGAGCATGACATACTCTCAACAGCCATAGCACTATCAAGTCAATAAACGACTAACCCAACAAATAGATGCTTTACAGCAAATAGATCGAAACAAGATTTATCTTAGAATTTTATTTTACTTCTTTATAAGTTTCAGAAGAGGAAAGAAAACTTAAACGTGCCACTTCACATTTGTAAGAATTAAGAAAATCTATCCGGCAAATTTGACACTTAATTGCAACAGATAACAAATATTATAAAACCGGGTGCACACGAGTAAATTAAACAATAGAGCCACTGGTATATACAGATAACAAATTGTTTAATTTACTCGTGTGCACCCGGTTTTATAATATTTGTTATCTGTTGCAATTAAGTGTCAAATTTGCCGGATAGATTTTCTTACAAGTGTGAAGTGGCACGTTTAAGTTTTCTTTCCTCTTCTGAAACTTATAAAGAAGTAAAATAAAATTCTAAGATAAATCTTGTTTCGTGATTTTATCTTAGATTCCTATCAGCAGGGTAAATACCGGCCAGGTAACTATTTTTTTTCTGCTAGAGGTTATCTCATTTCTAACTTATCACAATTTAAATTAGTTATATTGCAAATTTTAACATAAGGGGAAAAGATTATGTATCTTCTCTGCTTTATCACAATATATTTGGGGCCGGCACAGTTCTGTGCGGCATACTTCTGTGATCAATTGTATATCTTTTACAGCCGTCATCACATTACCTACCATTCTTACTAATACGGTAATTAGAATTTTTAATAATTTCTTCTGCAAAGAAATGAAATGCTTAAAAAGTAATTACCTGTTTTTATCATTAGGTCTCTAACCTACAGCAGCTCTTAATTAAAAGAAACTCATACTTATTGCAACAACACCTTTGCCAGTTTTTTTAATCCCATGCTTATAGCCTTAGTTAGGTTTGAATTGTGTTTTCCTAGCAGATTCTACAAAACAATACCAATAATGGATAAGTTGTGAACATTTAATTAGCAATTTGTTACATCAACCAACAATAACATTGTGTAAAAAATTGGAAAGAAATGTTAGAATAAAGTAAAAAAAAAATATTTATCACACACTCCCCCTTATTCATAAAAGCTGCTTAAAGTTAACTAGTGATTAGCAATTCTTTAAGCATACAGTTTTGACCTTTTAACGTCACATAACTTTAATCACCGTTTATAAATAAACACCACATTGTTTAAGGGGCTTATTCATAAACGATTTTTAAAGTTAAGTGATGTGCAAACGTCTAAAATTAATGGTTAAAGAATCACTAATCACTAGTTAACTTTAAGCAACTTTTATGAATAAGGGGGTAAGTCTGCATGTCTACACTAAGAGAAATCACCAGATCTATGCAAGAATTTGTGTCATTTCTACTCACACAACTAGTGCTTACCTGTGGTGAACTGCATCAGCACTGCACAATAAAACATTCTTGTCTGTGCCACATATAACGAAATCTGTATGGTGTGTACAGTGCCCAAGAGAAAAGTGTGTCCTTGGAGAGTCTATTAAGATAATATCTCATTAGCTTACCTCAAAGTAACAGTCAATCTGACACACATGGGTATACTTACCACACATTTTATTACTCTCATTTTTTATAGCATCCACTAATTTATCAAACGAAGTTATTATCACACGAAAATAAAGGATGAACTTTTCCTTATACTGTTGCAGTTAGTTTTCTTTTTAATTTTCATTGTATGCTGTATATATGTATTATACACTAATGCTTGTATTATTGTTAAGTTCTAGTCTAACAATTGTAAATAGGCCAATAAATGTAATAGGCAATCACCACTTTTTTTGTGCACCAGATACAATGTTCTTACATGCACAGACCTGACAAAATTCTTACCATGTACATAAATTTCTTGCAGTGGACTCGCAGCCTAATATTATGAAGTTTGACAGTTTGTGACGAATGTGTTTGTTTGTTATTTTCTCGCTCAAATATTTCGCTTCATTAGCCAGATGCCACTTTTTTCAAACTATCCAGTTTGAAAAAAGAATGAAGAACTTTGTTAGAATCCTGCTGAGTATATTCGCAATTTTTTTTTTTAGTGTGAGGCCACTATAAAATTTCTGGCCATTTACTGATGTACTTAAATTTCTTCTCAAAGCACTTCCGTATATGGCATCATTGCAAAATGTTTTTCTATTCCATAACACTGGCAACAGAATATTGATATAATTTAGAAGAAAAATCCTTAATGTATTATAGTTTACAAGTCCAATTTTTTTTTCAGCATGCCTCCTAAAAAAGTGGAAGAGCCTGAAAAAAAGCCTTTGATTGGCAGAGTAGGTACAAACTTAAAAGTTGGCATTGTTGGTGTGCCTAATGTTGGGAAATCTACATTCTTCAATGTATTGACGAAAAGCCAAGCTGCAGCTGAAAACTTCCCATTCTGCACCATTGATCCCAATGAAAATAAGTATCTAAACATTTTTACAATAATATCTCTACCATACCACCATAGACATTGTTTTTTTTTTAATATATATTTCAGTTGGAACATGAAAGCACTTATAACTCGCGCAAATTAACTGTGCACCTCACTCTGTGTGTAAAACATGAGAATCATGTAAAAAAATATAAATATTTTTTTTTTACTTTAATAAAAGGTAGCTTTGATGATAAAGCGTCATAATACTAGTTCATTTTACTCATGACGTTTTGCAATTAAATTGATACATATGAACTACATTCCAGCAAGATGCATAGTTAACTTGTGCGAGTTATATTGAAGAATTTCACTGAGCTTATTTAACCCACAACATGTTTACTAGAGTTAGTCTTGATAAAATAACAGAAGCTTTTATGATAAAAATAAGAGGAGCTTTTATGCTTCAAAAACATTATTAAACATTCCTCCTTGCTCCACGAAACAGACTTTGTATAGTAAAAAAATTTAATAATCGTAAAATTTCATAAAATACTTAATTATAAAAAAGTAGTTTGTTGTGGAACAACAAGTTTTCTGAAAGCCTATTAAATTCTCTTTGATAAAAAAAAAGTATTTATTGTCAAACTCTGACATGACATGTGGTGGCATATACATTTTTATTTTATTCAATATTTTGATCAAGAATAATTATAATGACTGCATTTGAGAATTACAAGAGTAATTTGGATGTTGTAGACAAATATAACTTAAAAAGAATTAAAATTAGTACTGATATATTATATAGTGGAAAGACTGAATATGTCAATCCACAAATAAAATCAGTTGACCATACAAGTCCCCTGTTAGCAGCTGCAATACTCGGATTGGACAACACAGGGGCTCCTATCCCAGAGAACACCAAGTTTTTGGACACTTGGACAGATATTGATGCTCAAGAAATACACCTGAGCACTAAACCAACATGTTACATGATCTTGGGAAAAACGGATAGTGAAGCATTTAATCTTGGCGAAGCAATGGCGAAGAAATATAATGTTATTCATTTATGCCCGAAAAATATATTGCTTGATGAAATATCACAAAAAAGCAATGCAGGGAGAACTTGGGATTTTAATATGAAACATAATAAATTGTGTTTATATGACATGATATTGTCAATGTTAAAGATTAAATTGAATTCTGAAGTAGTTCAACATAGAGGATATGTAATATCAGGTCTTCCTTTAGTGACTTCTAATAGAAATCCTCTTTGCTTTATAAATTCATTGCATGGTGAAGAAGCTTTTCTGTACATAGATGAAATGTTGTTTGAAACAATACGTAACTTAAAGAAAAAGAAACAAAAACCACCTGGTTCAGGTCCTTCGTCTAGAAGTAGTGAGATGTTAGCGGAAGAAGAAAAAGTAGAAGAAGAGTCGTCAGATGTTCAGCAGGATGAAGAAGCTCTTGAAGAAGAAGAAGATAAACCTGCCGAACTGCCGAAATTTTTGCTAGATACTTGTTCTGATATTATATTTAGCAAAAAATCTCGTTTTGAGTCAAAAGTAGCTGCATATCTTTGTCAGCTTAATGAGTTATTCAGTCTATGTCTTAAACCGGATATCATTATTCATATTACTTGTCCTGAAACGGACTTAGTAAAAATGAGAGGTAATATGTACTTAAACTATAAAACAGGCCAATATACAAATAAACCATTTATTTCAAATTATGTACCAGAACCAACTTGGCCTCGTAAATGTTATTTCGATAACTACGAAAATCCGCATGCTTCTAACGTTTTTCATCCTAAATATAACTGTAGGCCCCCTTCAAGCTATGAAGATATAATAATTGAACAAATATGCAATTATAAAACATACGTGTATCCATATATAGAACACAAATTAAAGGATTATGATCCAAAAATGGTAGTTGAATTAGATGGCCGAATATCTTGCAGTGAAATGCTTCATCATGTTGCTGAAATAATAATTTTAATCCATACACCACCTGTTATTATACCGCAACCGTTGTTTTTAGAAGAACGTCCAGAAGATATGGATGAATTTTGGTCCAGTACTGTAGCCTCATTAGATGTTATACGTAGTGATAACGTTAATTTCAAGTACTATGCCTCGCCTTGGTTTGACAGATGCCCTATTGAACTAAAACTGAGACGAACAGTGATAGGAAATCCAAAATATGCGGTTATGTTCTTCAAACACATATTTCTTATGTCTTCACTCAACAATTTCATTGCGTTTTACAAAAACCCGCGCCCTTATTTGAAATTAAAATATTTAGAACCAATTTGTAGGGTTACAGTGACAGGAACAAAAAGTTCTGGAAAAACGATGATTTCTCAATGTTTGTCATGGATTTTTGATGCTCCCATAATAAATTTCAACACGATTTTGGAAAATGAAAAAGAAAAAAAGTATCTTTTAACTTCTCAAACCATTTTGTCTGAAATTATACCCACTCTAGAAGACGCTCGAATTCTTGTGTGGCAGGAAGCAGAAAAGGATAGAGAAAAAAAATTAAGTGAATTTTGTAGCTCCGCTCTGAAACTATTAAAAGAATATGTACATTTGCTTATTATGAAAAAGGAAATTGATGAAAAGAAGGCTCAATATGAGTTTAAAAAACAAAAACATGCAGAATTCTTAGCTGAGAAAGAGAGACTGAAAAGAGAGAAAGAAGAACTAAAAGGAGAAGAAGAGGAAGGAGAACTAGAAGAAAATATACCCTTTCAAGACATAAAAGTAGAAGACATGAATCCAGATCTACTAACAAAATTAAAGGTTCTCAAGATGAAGCTTTCTTTTTTACCTATATTAGACAGTATAGAGGAGTGCAAAAATGCTTGCGACAGCCAAAAAATTTCAGGATATGCACCTATTGAACTGTTAACTAGAACAAACAAGCCTTCAATACCTGTTTTGGGTGATGCAGATGTAACACTAGCAATAAACCAGTATATTGAAATCAATGATTTACAAAAAGATCTTGAACCTACCACCGAGGAAGTAATGGCAGAGATAGTTAAATTGATTACTGCAATAGACACTCAATATCAAGAAGATACACAATCTGAACAGTTATATGGAAAGTACATTATAGACGGTTTTCCTTCTGATCCAGAATGTTTTAATTACATTAGCGATTCTAAGTTAATTCCAGATTATACAATAGGTCTAATAGAAAATCGGGAAATTGATGAAGAACTTTATCAATACTATAGTAGTGCTGATAAAATTACTAGGCGTTATGATGAAAAGATTGTATCGGCTAACGATCCACTCATTCATACAAAATTACAAGCTTCGAAATCTTCACGTTTCCAGTACGATACGATACGATATGATATACAAAAAATTGTAAATGATGCTATAAACGATACCATTGATTTGATATTTATTACGGATACAAAAGGACAGGCATCCCTCACAACGGACGAACCTTTAGAAACAGAGTTTCAAACGAGATTTATCGCATCTCTTACCGAAGCTGTAGAAAGATATCGTGAAGAATGGGACAGTTTAAAACTAAAAGTAGAGGAAAACTCAAAGTTTTACATTGAAATTGAATTAGAAAATAAAAAAGATGTGGAAATTATTGAAGAAATGTTACGAAAATTACGTCAATGCTATCAACCTAGATGTGTCGAGCGTGTTGAGGAAGAACTCGATGTTGAAGATGAAGATGGTTTAACGGCCAAAGATATTCTTAGTTACAACGATCCCCGATTTCTTTGTGAAACTAGTATTTATTGCCCTATTGCTTATTATGATCATAAAGTTTTGTGGCAGGGGAACCCAGAGTTTTCTTTGACATACGACAACAAAATCCACTACTTTTGCAAAGAAGAGTTTATGGAATTATTTCAAAAAGACATCACCAAATATCAATTTTATAATATACCATATAAAAAAATACCGAAATTAAAAATTTGCGTCATAGGTAGTATCGGTAGTGGAGCAACTAGTTTGTCAAAGCACATAGCAAAAGAGCTCGGACTGGTTCATATTGATTTTGCTGAAGCTATCAACGAATATTTGGTGCCAAAACATTACAATAAAGTCGGACGTCATTATGAAAATATGTTTGTTGACGGGTCTATAGACGAAGAAGGTATAGTAGAATTTCAAATGGATGAAGAAAATGTTAATTTACTATCCGATATAATGGGAAATGAAAAAGAATTATCTCGAATGTTGAATGACTATTTTGAACGTGGGGCGCCTGTTTTATCAAAACTTATGCAAAAAGTTATTCATAAAATTTGGTTCGATTCTATTTCGCCAGTAGGCTTTGTTCTAGATGGTTATCCGAAGTTGCCCAGCGATGTTGAAGACATGATAGGATGTTATGCTATACCTGATATAGTGATACAATTAGAAAATAATGCTGAAACTGCTATTAATCGAGTTGCTCCCATAATGCTCCACTCTTGGAAATCTCAACAAAAGGAGGCTAAAAAGATTGCCGCAATAAGATTGGCTAATGAGCGTAAAATTTGGTTGCATTCTATTACTAAACAAATTGTTGCAAAACTAATAATCGAAGAAGTGTGCGAAAAAGTATTTTTCTTGAAAAAAGAGCCCTTGACAAAAAGTGAATCTGTTGAGAGCACGATAATTGATGCGCATCCAGCAGGATCTTCAAATGTTGATCCAATGCTATTTAATACATATAATGCAATGATAGAGGAATACCCGGAGCCTCAAGATGCGAATATATGGCAAAAAACTGACGAGGCACGTGAAGGTATAGAAGCTAGAATAGAAGGTATATTTGACACAGATGATGAGAATATCCAATCATTAAACGAAATATTAATGGAAAATAGAATAAAAACTGTATCAGTAGATGGTACAAAAGCTTTCAACAAAGTAACAAGATATACTTTATCCCTATTAACTCCCTTGAAAAATAGATGTGAATCATTTTTTGAGCAAACTTTTATTGTTAATACTGATGTTGCCGAAAGCTTACTTTTAAGGGGATATTATTTTTTGAGCAAATTTTATCGCCTTTGTCCAGTATATGTTTTCGAAAATCCGCAAGCTACTCAAAATTCTTACAAAATTTGCAAACGCAGAGGAACACTTTTTCCGGTAGTTCATAGATCATTCATATATTATATTAGTAGCGCGGAGAATGTAACTAAGTTTAGAACCAATCCTTTGAAATATATTACATGTGACAATATTAAATCGTATTTT
Organism: Sesamia inferens; assembly: GCA_037179545.1. Classification (NCBI taxonomy): domain Eukaryota; kingdom Metazoa; phylum Arthropoda; class Insecta; order Lepidoptera; family Noctuidae; genus Sesamia; species Sesamia inferens. The sequence continues at coordinate 21,417,039 of CM073931.1, forward strand.
GAGGCCCCTTTGAGAATTGGTGTTATAGGAGCACCTAAATCTGGACAAAGCACACTGGCTGCTAGATTGGCGAAGCAATACGGATTATTGTGCATATCGGGAGGGAGTGCCGTACGAAGCGTATTAGAAAACTTGCATTGGACAGAACTGGCTGTCGAAATCAAAAAGCGTCTTGAAGCAGGAAAAACTATTGAAGAAGACCACATTGTGAAAGCAATGCAAACTGTCGCTATTAATCATCAAATTGTTACTTGCGGTTATGTTCTAGATGGAGCACCTATGTCACCTTATCGAGCAAAAGGCCATATTAAAAGCTGTCTTTTTCCTAATATGATTTTTGATATTTCTGCAAATAAATCTAAAATTCTAGAAAATTCACAAAAGGAAATTTACTATAATATTATCAAATATAAGCCACCATATCCGCGTGGTCTAATTGAAATAAGATACGAGAAATGGGCAGAAAGTCAATACAAAATTAGAGATTGGATCGCTGAAAACTACAAAAATCTTTATCGTCTTGATGGTAACCAATCTAAATGGTATGTTCTGCAGCAAGCAAATGATCACATAAAGCTAATAAATGCTAACCTTCATAATTATCTATGCAATGTTGAAAAGAATATCGTGCGCGCTATGTGGATCTCGGAAGAAGAATTCCAAGCGAGACAATCACAGTATAAAAAGATGTGCCCAGTATGCTTTCACAACAAGGTATATAAATATATGGGGACCCACTTCGGCGGTAAAACAGGTCTAGTTCAATTTAATAAGAAGTTTTACTGGATCTGCGATGAACATTTGGATACGGTTATGAAGTTTCCAGATCACTATTTGACGTCAATAGATATAGAATTTCCCGAAATTCCTGCTTTAATTAATATAGTCAATTTGGATTTCGTTTATGAAAATGGGGTTTGTGTTGTTACATATGCCGAAAACTTGCCAGCTCAAATAATAAAAATGGGCACTAATCAATATGCTGCAAGTTATGCTGGTAAATCTTATTTATTTTGTAGTGAGGTTTGTCTTTGTAAATTTATATCTAAACCATATTTATATAAAGATATAACTATATTTAAAGAATCAAAATGCTTTCCTAAATTGTCTTTAAAAAGTTTGCCGAACATCGGATACTTGGAGCAAACTTTGGGGAATGTTTTAACAGAAGCGTGTTGCGCCGTGAATGTGTTTAGACCGAAATATCCGGGTCTCACTTTTAAAATATCCGCTTTTATTTACATAGCACTGTATTTAAAGACACACAATCCACTCATGGATAAAAATAAGTTGCCCTTGTACCTTAAAGCTTCTACGGTATTTGAATCTCGATGCAAATTAATGTTAGATGTTGGGTTGCGGTTACGATCAATGGACAATCCATTCGCTACTTATCCTAAATGTCTCCATAGAGAACCTACACTTAACCCAGCTGATGTTGAACAGTGTCCAAAATCGTGTTTTTGCTTGTCACAATTACAAATACCAGCAATTGATACCCCTAAAACAACATCAAATTTTGTGCAATTACATAAACCTTCTTACCGTAAAAAGTCGACTAAGCGCCCTACAGCAATAAGCCAAATGAAAAGAAACTAATCTTTGCATACTTCTCATGTATTTTATGTTCGGTAGATAAAGTTGTCTACTTTCTTTAAAACTGTTATCTAAGACGTTAGTACGTGGAAGATTTGTCGAAATACTCATCACGGGTGTTTTTTATAATTTACTACACAAACTGTCGTTTTGAGTCCTCGTCAAATTCAAGGAGGTAACTATGCTACTGATTCTCGACACGAATCAATAAAAAGTAGCTTTTTTAAAATAAAATCTGTGTCATCTGTGTCGTCTGTTAGTCGCGCATCTGCTTAGCACATATGGAACAGGCGATTCTGAAAGTAGTTTATTCTGAAATACTTAGGTCCGTATTCCAGAAGGAAACTCGAGCATTAATCTCTGTTTAAACATTACTTAAAACTAGTTTCAACCAATCAAAAGGCTTCAAACGAGACTTAAGTAGAGCTTGAGTTTTGAGTAACGTTCTGTAATACGGACCTTAGTGTCTCGGTATCGTAATTTAAGTTGATGATTACTGTTCATAACAGTTTTTAAGGAGGCATAAGACTTGCACCTTGGTATAATAATGTTTTATGTTTTTGCCAACATAATATACTAGATACGTCAGTTTGTTCGATTATATCTTAATAAATTTGTTTAACAAAACATTGATATCATTTTATTCATAACAAACGTGTTCATTAGAGAAAAGGTTACCCATAATAAGGTCAGCAACTCACCATAATATGTATCCAATGAACTTGGAACCCTGCTTTAATAAACAAGTACGCTGCACTTTATATTATGGAGGACATTGTGTCCTTCATATTATAGAGGACACAATAAGCACTATTGTAGACCATTTTGGCGCTGATAGCAACGTGAGCGGCTATTGAACTAATATTTTAATAGCAAATTTTACACGATTGCAATGGCAATTACATTGTACCGTGTAAATCAGGCTTTACTCTCATGATACAAACTTTCTAAATATCTCGTAGTAAATGCAAATACAAAAAGTCTTTCCACGATTTAGACTCAAATCGTCGAGAGATCAAAGCAAAACGATGGCCATTTACGGCAAAATATTAAATTAGAAATTCTGTATGAGTCAGGTGATATTTTGTTTTGTAATACTATTTGATGCCAATTTCTGAGCATACTAGACCAGTATAAAGGGTGTCTCTGACATCGACGCACAAATGAGTACCATGAATCCAGTACATGATTCTGAACCCCCTACAGGTGGAACTTTTCGTCGGTTTTTTCCTGATTAAAAAGAAATAATATGCTGTTTTTTTCACTTTAAACCGTTCATAATTGTTATACTTTTATAACCCAAAACACTGTTATTTCTGTAACCGCTCTTTAACGATATAAATGACTATCATTATTTTATTAGTGGCATGTGGTGTAGCCTTCTCGCGAAGTTTGCGTTACGATGTCAGATACACCCTGTATACTCGTATAGTGAGAGAGGACTCAAGTGGGCAGCTATTCTAGCTAAGTTAACACAAAAATAACTCAATTCGTGTAGTATATTTAGTCCAGCGTACTTGTATAATTAGGTCAGTGGCTTAATGGGAATGATTTAATTCAGATGTATAACGATTTCTTTTTTTTTTTTTTTTTTTCTAGCACGTAGGGTACCTGTGCCGGACGAGCGATTTGAATACCTCTGCGAGTTTCATAAACCAGCCAGGTCAGTAACTTTCACATAGACTACTACATAGGGTAGTTGACTAAAAGAAACTAATTAGTCCGTCAGTCAGATTCCCAAAAAAAAAAAAAACTAGACAAGTATTTTTTCTTTTTTCATATAAACAAAAAAAAATAAGACGATACACTGCGTTGAAAACTCGTGTGACGTCACTCCTGATCTTTGATGCCTTTTATATTTGTCAATTTTTATTGATTAGATATAACAAAATATACGTATCCAATATTTTTCTATAATCTGAATGACGGACTAAATAGAATCAATTTTTTTTAACCCAGGAAAGACCCCTATTAGAATCTAGGCACGAGCCCCTCCATGCATCGCAAGAAATTTTTTTTATTAAATAAACTTACATTTTCTAGCAAAGTGCCAGCCTTCTTGAATGTAGTTGATATCGCTGGTCTTGTGAAGGGAGCGGCCGAAGGACAAGGACTCGGAAACGCCTTCTTGTCGCATATTAAAGCTTGTGACGCTATTTTCAACCTGTGTCGTAAGTTCCCGTTGAATTTAGTAATTTATGTGCTTTCGGAAACTGACCTTTAAAGACTTTGCCGCCAAAATAAAGTAAAATATTTGCTATAATACAACTTCAATATTTTTATTATGTTACCGTAATAGTCAGTTGTTAGTAAAACATAATTAGGTACCTATGTAATTTACATTTGCATATAGTTTATATTAGTTTGATTAGAAATAATATCAATTGGAAAGGAGGATTTAAATAAACTTGAATATTTGTAGGTGCTTTTGATGATGAAGACGTTATCCACGTCGATGGTGAAGTGAACCCCGTTAGGGACTTGGAGACCATTGGAGAGGAACTTCGCTTAAAAGACGAAGAACAACTAATGCAGAACTTTGAAAAACTCGACAAACTCGTGAATCGTGGCCAAGACAAAAAACTGAAATCTGAATATGTAAGTCGACTTTTTTATAATTGAAAACTAGTGCTTGACCGTAATCCCGCTTGATGGTAAGCAATGTTGCAATCGTTGATAGTAAAGCGCGCTAGTTTATTAAGCGTCTATTCACTCAAAAAAACTGATTGAATAGGAAGGAACACGAGGTAATACAATGTTAAACGCAACAACGCGACCAACGTTGCTGCGCTAGAAGGAGATTGATCTGAAGACCCTCCACGACCGAACTCCCGCGACAACAACATTTGGCACACATCGCAACACAACTGCTCAGACCCGTCCACCGTACGGCTTCACAAGACATCATGCCGGACACGACGAATCGCTTGACTTATGATTTTCTTTATACAATGTCGAGACCAAATATAGTACTAATAACTACCTCTTTTGTTACAGGATTCACTTTCGAAGATCAAAACTGTTTTAGTAGATGAAAAGAAACACATTCGATTTGGAGATTGGAGTGCAGCAGACGTAATTATTTTTTAATTTCCTTTATCTAAATACTGTGATACCCGTGTGGTACCGGGCTTAGAATAGTACCAACTCATATCCTCCCGTGGGTGTCGTAAGAGGCGAATAAGGCGACTCTCACCATGGAAGCGGGCAGCAGCGCTTCTGTGGAATATCAAACTACTGCGATCCCCAACCCGCTTGCCAAACGTAGAGATTATGGCAGACCCCTCATTGTAGAAAGCCTTGGGGGAGGCCTTTGTCCAGTGGACTTCTATACACTGAAGAAGAAAAAGAAAAGAACATAGTTAAAACTTTATACTGTACTGTGTACTTTTACCATCAAAATAGCCTCCATGATATTTTAGCTCATTGATGTTATTTTAGGGTTTTGTACCCGAAGGGTAAGAACGGGACAATATACTAAGACTTCACTGTCTATCTGTTACCAGTGTGGCTACTATGAGTTTTCATCACGAGACTTAATCATATTCATCAAATGCGTTTGGCGCTCTCATTGGTTGTGAGTTCTTACAACCTTGAAGCGGGCAAATCGATTAGTCAAACGCGGGCGATATCCATGTGTCGAGTCTTCGTAATGGAAACTCATGGTAGCAACACAGGCTGTATCTCATGATCCGTGGTATCTAGACCGTTTTTTTATCTACCTTTAGGGATTTGTATTTAATAAAAATACTTAAATCACCATTTCAGATAGAAGTGCTCAACAAATACCTGTTCCTGACATCCAAGCCTGCTTTATATCTAGTGAATTTGTCGGAAAAAGACTATATTCGAAAGAAGAATAAGTGGTTCGTTCAACTTTTTTTATACATACTTATAATTCTTTGTATTAGTCTTATTTTGATTATATTATCTTTACATATCAAAAATCATGTTACCGGCTGCCACTCGTGGATCTTTGACGTTCATGATTCGCGGGTCATCAGTGTAACTACCATGAGTTTTCATTATAAGACTCGAACATAAGCATCAACCGCGTTTGGCGCTTTGGTTGAGAGTTCTTACAACCTTGAAGCGGGCCAATCGACGAGTCAAACGCGCTCGATATCGATGATCGAGTCTTCCTAATGAAAACTCATCGTAGCCACGCAGGAGCCCGAAAACTGACAACTTTTGTATCGTATTAGGGTCGGTAACTAAGTTGTGAAGGTCAGATAGATACATTCTCCTAGTATAATACTAATATTCATCTCTGGATCTGGTTAGACTAGAACCTGACCCTCATAGTAGGAAAATGGATGGAATGTTCCTTCCCCTGATTTCTCTCAATGCACAAATAGTGATGATTCTCCAATTATTACAGGTTGCCCAAGTTAAAGGAATGGATTGACAAGAATGACCCTGGAGCACCTCTCATACCGTTTTCCGGCGTACTTGAGATGAAATTGTTGGATATGGAGCCTGCAGAGCGACAGGCCTTCTTAAAGGAAAACAACCTTACTAGGTAAATCTAATATATAAAATTCTCGTGTCACGGTGTTCGGCTTTAAACTCCTCCGAAACAGCTCGACCGATTTTGATGAAATTTTTTGTGCTTAACCGGTATCTATGAGAATCGGCCAACATCTATTTTTCATCCCCCTAAATGTTATGGGTAGTCAGTCCACCCCTAATTTATTTTTTATTTTTTAGACAAAATTTTTAATTTCTATTTTTTTATGATACAACATACAAAAATACATACAATCCCCAATTTTCACCCTTCTACGATCAACCCTTATTTTTTAATAACCATTTTAGTAATTTAATCATTATTTATATGGCAAAACAACGTTTGCCGGTCAGCTAGTATTTATTATAAAATTATTGTGGCTCTTTATACTAGTGAAACAATTTATCTTACCTTATGAACAAAACCTGTTGAAAATAAATGTACATTGGCCCCCGATTCCCTGGTTCACAAACTAGATTAAATTTACGTTCAGTGAATCCTTTTCTTTCTATTTCATTAAGAAAAAGACAGAAGATAAAATGTCAGTTTAGACCTGTCAAATTAGTGCGCTTCTGACGTAAACTGGCGTATGTTTAGTCGCCATGTTTATAATCGCGTTTAAACTGTCTATGGAGTATTTTAATTTGACAGTATTAAACTAAAAAACCCTATCCGATCCGTGAAGCTATTGTTAGGTATCGATCACTGATTCTACTAATGCCTACAAAGCCGGGCTAAACTTAAAATCTCCTTAAAAAATAGATATTATTTCGCAAAAGGAGGTAAATTAATACATGTGCGGTAGACAATTCATACGCTGGCGAAGGGGGGCAGGGCACGCGGCACTCGGTCGCATCGCTATTCGCTCATAATAATACCATCAAAAATTGTGGTCATGTGTTTACCTAACCTTTATGGTTAGGTAGACCTGTCCTGGCCTGGGTCGGACGGGGTTTTCTTTACATATTGTATACTTACAAGGTTTTGGTTATTTGCTTCATTATATTGTTGTACACAGCGCATTGGATAAGATCATCGTTCAAGGATACAAAGCACTGCAATTGGAATACTTCTTCACTGCTGGACCAGATGAGGTTAAAGCTTGGACGATTCAGGTAAACATATTATTTATAATAGATACATATATAGATAAATGTCCAAGACCCAGGCCAATCAGGAAAAGATCGTTTTCCATCATGACCTGGCCGGGGATCGAACCCGGGGCCTCCACGTCGTAGGCAGGCATTCAACTGTCATTGGTACATATTTTCTGCAGTTCTGAGCACTGGGCACGATGACCCCTGTTTTGATTCCGAAGTTGGGAATCCAGGGTTTAACAATCAGGAATTTCTTAATAAAAGACCAGTCTGGATTCGGTGTCGTTGCCATGTCCGGCAAGCCGATCCCTTGGGAAAAGCAAGCCAAATACCTAGGCGTGATTCTCGACAGCAACCTCAACTTTTCAGAGCACATTAAGACGGTCCGCTCACGGGCCGTCTTCGCTCTCGGTCGACTCCACCCCGGCCTAAACCCGCGTAGCAAACTGTCGCTCAAGTGCAAATTGCGCATGTACACAGCATGCATACGCCCGATTATGACATACGCTTGTCCAGTCTTCGCACATGCCAAGCCGCGTCATATCCATAGGATGCAAGTAGTCTAAACCGCTTCCTCCGTAAAGCCACAAATGCCCTTGGTTCATCCGAAATGAGATCCTCCACCTTGATCTCAAAATCCCCACCATCCAGCAGTTCATGAAGCGTCTTTCCAAACGCTTCTTTGACACTGCTGCCAAGCACCGCAATCCCCTGATAGCAGCGGCTGCTCGTTTCTTCTCAGGATTAGTACTAGGAAACGCCGCGGTCATCAAACAGAATTAAAATAAAATGATCCAGCCATCCCTTGCTGTTCTCCCAACGATGCCCTAAGCCGAGGTTCGTACCCTATAGGAGGTGCCCTTAGCGTGTAGTCGCTTAGTTTTTAGTTGCCCTGGCTGGAGGCTTCAAATTCATTTAAGGCAGCCACAGGATAGTCCGGTTAAGTAGTCACGAGCTCTCAAGGTCATCTACGAGATGCCATAGTCAAAAAAAAAACGGTGTCGATGATGTCAATAGGCTGAACTCATTTATTAAAAGTGGGAATATTTACTGACACATATAGACCACTGTCTATAGTACTCTCAGTGCTGTTAAAACGGTGAAGGAAAACATCATGAGGGAAGCAGTCAGTAGCAGTATCTTCATGTATAATAGTAATACTGATGTTCAACATGGATGGGGATAGGCTAGGCAACTGATGATGTTATGTTATTAATTGACAGAAAGGAACAAAGGCGCCGCAAGCCGCCGGCAGAATTCATACCGACTTTGAAAAAGGCTTCATTATGGCTGAAGTGATGCACTACAAGGACTTCAAAGAAGAAGGCACTGAAGCCGCTTGCAAAGCAGCTGGCAAATATAGACAACAAGGTAATTCATGAATTGTATAACTACTAGGTCATAAAATCGGCTGCCGGCAGAAACTGCAACCCACCAGACAGTCTTGCCACCAAGCGATTCGTCGTATGCAGGCTTGATGTCTGGTGAAGCCATACAGAGGATGGGTCTGAGCAGTTGTGTTGCACGATGCACCAAATGTTATTATGTCAGGTCTGGTCGTGGAGGGTCTCCAGATCAATGGTCCGTCACGCAGCATCGTTGGTCGTGTTGTTGGATATAACATTGCATCACCCCGCTCAACTGCCGTCTTCCTTCCTATGCAGACAGTTTTTTTGTGAATAGACTCTCAATAAACTAGCGCGCTTTACCATCAACGATTGCATCACTGCTTATCATCAGGTGGGATTGCAGTCAAACACTAGTTTATAAAAGTGTTTGTGAATATGAAAATAGGAACCAATACAATTGACCCCAGTTCCCAATGTACACAAACGAAACTAAATTTAATATCAGTACATGTTTTTCTTTGTATTTAATTAAAAAAAAGGACAGAAAATAAAATATTAGTCACATATCCAAAGAACTTGTAATTTACAATAATACAGATAAATAAAAGAATTTGTTTTTGACAGGCCGAAACTACGTTGTTGAGGATGGAGATATCATTTTCTTCAAATTCAACGCCGGTGCTGGTTTAAAGGACGCTAAGAAAAAATGACGTGACAAACTACTCCTACTTTTGGTGCATTTGTTGTATCTAAACCTTGTCTTGTACTCACTGCTACATGTTGCTTAAGAGTAGCACAAGTTTTTTTTTTACCTTAAATATTTATATACATTTTCTTAAATGTAATTAAATGATCTAATGTAATGTTTGTAAAATTCAATTTATTTTAACAAATATTGTAATTAATTAAGATAAAGTAAAGTACACAAGTCTAACAGTATTTCTTGTTATATCACTTCAACAAGCTCTTCAATACGCGTCACTTTATGAATATCCTTTTCTTCGTCATCGTTTTCTAATATTTCTGAAAACATTTTGTCAAATATCATTCTCATTTGTTTCAAAAAACGTTTTAGATTGATGTGGGACAAAATTCCTTGTTCGGTTACTGGAGCCAGCTTTTCTTTATCCTTTTCGGTGTTTTTGAACACGTTATTCAATATGTAGGACATGGCTTGAGAAACTGCTTCTTCCCATTCCTTCAGAAAAAACAATATATTATAATCCATTTATGCCGTAAAAAGTTAGGTATGCGTGTTCATACATAAAAAACATACGCGTCAGCTTGAAAACCTCCTTGGTTTTTTTTTTCTACATTTAAAAATGATTTTGACCTCTTTGAATATACATAATCAGTCTTTAATATTGCCACGATTGTGATACATGTCTCCTCTCGATAAGCGGGAGGGCCCTCCATATTACCCTTAAATATGATTTTAATGAAATACTGGTTTTCTTACCTGATAAAGTTCATAAAGTGAACCTAAAGACATCATTTCTTCTATAAGAGTTACTTTAAATTTGTCCCTTGCAGATTGCTTCAGTAAATAAATAATGAGATTCCCAACTGCTGCTAAGGCGCTTCCGGCTCTGGTACAAAAAAATGTGACATAAATCGCCAAGCCAACGTGCAATGAAAGCTTATAAAGAAAGACGCGGTTTGCATTTCAACTGTCGATTTTGACTCGTGCGTTCGTAACAGTCCTTATTAGCAAAACGCAGAAATAGGTAAAGTTTCCCGGAATTATTTTGGTTTTTGATCTTCTCAGCCTATAGAGGTCCACTGCTGGGCAAAGGCCTCCCCCAAGGCTTTCATTGCCATAATCCCCACGCTTGGCAGGCGGGTTGGGGATCGCAGTAAATTGTTATTCCACATGAGAAGCGCTGCTGCCCGCTTCCCTGGTGAGAGTTCCTTTAGTGCTTGTTCACGTAGAAACGCGCGGGCGCGGGGGCGGGTTCGGGCGCGGAGACGTTGCGAGTTCGTGTTCACATTAGCCGCCAGGCGTTTGCGCGATTGCGATTCAAGCGACAAGTTCAAACTGGTTGATCTTACCTGACGTCGCGGGGTAATCGCGCGCTTTGCGGCTAATTTAACGTGAACACACACAAACATCTCTCGCGTTTGTAATTGTAGCGAGCGCGCCGGTCGCCTGCTAGCCCGCTACTTACACCGCACGTGCGTTTCATACGTGAACACTTTGATATTTCGTCATTTGTTTGATATTTCGTGACCGAGCCCGCCACCGCGCCCGCGAGTCTACGTGATCAAGCACTTAGTCGCCTCTTACGACACCCACGGGAGGATATGGGTTGGTACTATTCTATGCCCGGTACCACACGGGATTTGTATGACTTATTGATATTTGCCAGTTACGTCTGTCGAACAAGGTTTCTAATATTATTGCTTCTTGGCTGCGTACCTGCACACAGTTTCCTTACAGTCTATTATTTCATGCACTACTCTGATCAACCGCGTATGCGTATCCTTCATGAGGAATTCTAAAGGGTCGCAGTTTCCAGGTGGCAAAGAACCGTATTGAACCAGTAGACGTTTTTGAACCACTGTGAACTGTTTCTGAAGCACATTCAGCTCATCCTGCCAATAAACAGAAAGCTTTAGATTACTGGTTCTTTTTGACTCATTTTGTTTTCTGACTTTAAAAACATACCTCTAACTCTTTTAATTTGTTCCGTTCCTTCGCGTGTGTCTCGACGCATTTTAAAAATTTATGAATTAGTTGCTTAGTAAATTCCATATCAGGTTTTATGTTAAATTTGAAATCTTTTGTTCCCATTCGTGTGTGGTGGTCGATTAATTTAATTAAAAAATGGTCTAGCACTGCAATTATATCGGTGAAATCATTTGCCTCTATTGAATATTGTTCGCCATCAGTTTTTAGTGTTACGGTTTGTTTTGTCGACCTGTACGCCAAAGTTATCGTATTTCCATAATGTTTTAGTTCGTCTTCTGAAAAATCTAAAATATGGAAATATTTATAATATAAGATATATATATAATATAAGACAACTCTTTGGAACAAATTAATAGTGTTACTTATATACAACGTTAATTTTTAATTTTTCTTTATCCGAAACCTAGTTTGTTCAGAATACTAATTCTATACTTTAATATACGAACTATTATGTAACATTATGGAATGCAATAAATTATTGAGTAAGTATTGAATAAGCAACTGAATCGATTGCAATTATCTTTACACCATATTATATTTTTCCCAAATACATTTGGAAATTGTTGCAATGTGGTTACCGGCGTTGGTTAGCGGTGCGTTGACCATATTTTTGTTGGGACGACAAGGTAAGATAACAAACTCATAAGTTTGTGGTTTGTCATATCTTTTTGATTTTTTTTTTTACATTCTTTACCTAAAAATACTGGACACGTATTTCGGGTTTTACATATACAAAAAATAACGTTGTGTATAATTTACCTGTGAATATTTTTGTGAATTCTATGCATGGGTTATTAGTTTGAATTCGTAACTTTAATCGGCTGTCGGCAATATTCTCTAGTGGAGTGCAGTAAAGACTTGACGGAAGTAATACTTTCCTAGTCAAAACTTCAATTTTTCCGCTAGTATTAGTGATGCTTATTAATATTTTTACTCGAGTCTCGGAAATATCAGAGTCACTTGCCAAAAATACTTGATTCTCTATTATTTCTGTCCCATTAACACCATCCAAACAAATTGTCGATTCAGAACAAGAAAACGGTGAAGCGCACTCAAACGTCAGTTGGACACTAAGAATATACTTAGGATCTTCACACGTTAGTATCACTAGCACTGGACACATCAACAAATGCAGGGCCTCATTTTTGTCTTTAGAAAATTCTTGAAATAAATTTTGTACTGGCTTGCCTACGTCTGCTTTTATTTTCAGTATGTGTTCCATAGAAGATATTCCATTATCTGCATCTAGAACGAAGGTTTCGTTAATTATGCGAAGAAATAAACTTGGTATTAATTTATTGCCAAAAGTAATAGTTTACCTTCATTGTTGTTTAGTATTTTTCGTAATGACTCTTCAACTTTTTCCAAATCTTTTTGTATTTGTTCTGGATCATTATTTTCATTGATCATTGGTGGGGCATTTGAATTGAGGTCGGGTTCCGTTCCTAAGTACCCCACGTTTACTATACCACGACACGAGAGTGTGACTAGACCTCCTGGGAGAGATTTTAGAAAACATCTAGATATTGATACAGCGGGGCTGAGTAGCGAACAGCTCCACAATAATGTTGTTCCCTCGTAGATAAATAATTTTGAATCTTCCGATGTTACCATTACAAGTAAACGAGCCCCGGGTTCTGTAAATTTACCAACCTGCTTACTTGGTTAATATTTCCCCAATATCACATAATATTCCACCACGTACAATGATAATTGGAAACAGTCCTACTATTAGGTCCTTACCTACATATGAAATTGGCTTTTTGTCGTACTGGTCATTTTGATCTCAAATACCTCCTGTATTTGAGATCAAAATGACCAGTTGACCAATGACCAGACCTTGGTTTTGAATTCCAAATTCAAATGCTTTTTCTCTGCGTCATTGAGTTTACAAAATGGAAAATTTAAAATTTCGCGTTATTTACGAGTATGAGTTTCGCCGTGGCACCAGTGCTGCAGAAACGGCTCGAAGAATTAATAATGTGTATGTATCGGTGTGTTTTTTTTATTCGGCAGTGGTGTCGCTAGAGAAATCACACTGCGTTTGTGGTTCCAACGTTTTCCTTCTGGAAATTTCAACCTACAGAACAATCCCCGTGGACGGCCGGAGACCAAAGTCGACAATGAAGAATTGAAGGCTATTGTGGAAACGGATCCATCGCAAACTACGTCCGAGTTAACTGCAGGCTGCAGTGTTAGTGATAAAATTGTTTTAATCCACTTGAGACAAATTGGAAAGATAAGAAAGCTCGAAAGGTAAGTACCTCATGAATTGAGTGAAGCAAACCGACAAACGCGCGTCGACTGCTGCGTTACATTACTGAATCGGCACAATAATGAAGGGATTTTAAATCAAATCATTACCGTGACGAAAAATGGATACAATGGCTGAACCCCGGTGAACCATCCAAATTCTGCCCAAAGAGAAAATTGACTAGAAAAAAGTTATTAGTCAGCGTTTGGTGGACTAGTGCCGGTGTAGTGCACTACAGCTTCCTTAAATGTGGCCAGACGATTACTGTGACCAGCTCCACAAATGATGGATAAACTAGCTGCTAAACAACCGAGACTGGTCAATCGCACAAGGCCACTGCTGCTTCAGCACAACGCGAGACCACACACTGCACAACAGACTGCTACCAAATTAGAAGAGCTTCAATTGGAATGTTTAAGACATACACCGTACTCCCCGGACCTGGCTCCAACAGACTACCATTTTTTTAGAAATTTGGACAACTTTTTGCAGGAGAAAAAAAACAACTTCGATAAGGCAGTCCAAACCGCCTTCATAGATTTTATCGATTCCCGTCCTAATGTTTTTTTAGAAAAGGTATAAACGAACTACCTATGAGATGGCAGAAGTGCATAGATAGCAATGGATCATACTTTGATTAAATAAATATATTATATTATTTAAAAAATAAACGACTTTTATTCCTCCCATACAAAACGCCAATTTCATATGTAAGGACCTTATACTAAAATAAAAAAACTACTATTATTAATAATAATAAACTGCTTAGTGCGCTTTACCATCAACGATTATATCACTGCTCACCATCAAGCAGAATAACGGTAAAGCACTAATTTATAAAGTTTTTTTTTAAATAAGCCTACGGTTATTACGCAACACTTTTTTATACACTGACAGTAATCCCTACTTTCACGGCAAGAAAAACGTGTGTAAAAAGGGCCATATGCTTTTCTTTCCGTCATTTCATTGAACATGTCATGTCATACCTACCTTATAATCATTAGTTAACTACCGATTAAATGTTAAAATTAAATCTATTTTGGCTTAACACCAATCCTCTATCGACTAACATTATTATACACGTGAGTGACTTACCATAATACCAACCAATGAGATAAGCACAGAAGCAAATCGGCATAAAATCAAATTTAATCATGTACTTCATCAGTCCATTGTCTTGGAAGCAGTAAATATGCCTTTCGCCAAGAGCAACTACACTAGAAAAGTTGTTGCTGGTCTGGAGGAAAACGTCAATATTATTAATATTAATTGTGAAACATGCAAATATGTAGGGTGCCGTATGTATAGGTACCTGGATCACTTGGACACGTGAAATTTCTTCTCCGGCGTTGTATACCCACTGTGGTACGTTCTTTTTGTTCTGTCTTAAAGTTAATTCGCTAGATTCCCTTAGCTGCTGATAGCTAAAAAGATAAGTCTTATTAAAAAGTCCTTGAATAATCCTACACATGCTGCAATATCCTTAGGTTGAAAATCCATTAACGAAAGCGAAACAAATTGTCAATACGGTCCTATGAAAATGAAGGAAGAAAATAATTATTATGAGTGAAGAATACCCGTTTAATAATAAATCGCGTCGGTGGTTTTATCCCTTAGGTTACTTAAGGAAAAAGTCCCATCCTTACCTGTATATTTCTAACACCCAAGTCGATTTACAAATTACGAACGAATCACTACTGGCAACATAACACACGGGTGATGGTATAATGACGTCATTGAAAATGCACATAAACAAGAAAGTGTCTTGATCGAAGAAACTCAGGCTCCCGTCCAAACTTTGTATACAAATAAAATCTCTAGTTTTTATATTTCCGAAGGGGCCACAAGTCAAACTTTCAGCTTTTCTTGTAAATGAATGTTTTATTATTGGTGTGATGTAGTTTTGATCACCTGCAATTTTCCAAAAAAAAACCATTTGCACTTACTGTTGTTACACATCCATCAATGGCTTACAGGTATAGCTTAGATAAATAATAACTGTATTTCATTCGCAATAGCATAACACGGAAGTTAAAAAAGGTTGTTTTTAGAGTACTACACATTGTAATGGAAGTAGGTACAATATGTACCATCTGTATATTGCACTTTATTACAGTTAAGATTGATATTATAATCAACTTATACATATAAGTTGGTCATAATTTCTCTCGTCAAGCAACCTTTGGGTAACTTCTAAAACAGTCTTTATATTGGGGACTGCGGAGTTTTCAATTCCTTTAACTCGTATAATCAACTTATATAATTATAATTTAAGTATACACAGTGGCGTAGCTTGGGGGGGGCAGGGGGGGCCATGGCCCCGGGCGGCATATGAAAGGGGGCGGCGGATAAGGAAAAAAACATTGCATGAACAAAAAAAAAAAAAGTTATTCCAAATCACATCGAATCCAGACTAAAAAAGAGCTTATGAAGTCCGGCTCTCTGGGACTATTAAAATATATTATTGACTCCAAACTTGAAGATGGCTTGCCAAACATTGTAATTATGTTGAGAATTTTTTTGACGTCTGCCGCCAGCAATGCCAGTTGTCAGAGAAGCTTTTCTAAACTAAAGCTGATAAAAAATTACCTTAGGTCGACTATGTCTACGTTGAGGCTAACAAATCTAGCTATACTGGCAATTTAAAATGAGATACAATTTGATATTGACGATTGTGTAAAATATTTTGCTTTGAAAAAAGCACGAAGAGTACATTTTTAATCTATTTTTTTTTTAAAGTAATAGTAACAAAAATATTTAAGGAGCTTACTTACCCCTCTAAAACTAGTGCCACAGATAATCTTTCGTGATTTCTCTTGTTACAGACCGAAATAAAAAAAGTGGTTTGAAAATAGTTAAAGCCATATCTAAGCTACTTTTGAAACAGTGTATATATTATATTCTGCAAGTTCGAAATTCAAAATTAGCTAAAAACGGCAACTTTTAGCAGAAATTAAATCTGTAACTAGCTGCAAATATCAAATGAATTCAAACAAATCATTTCAAAACATAGCTTCGATACATCTTATACATTTTTCAAACCACTTTTTTAATTTCGGTCTATAACAAGAGTAATCAAGAAAAAATTATGGTGGCGCTGGTTAGCTACGGCTGTGCTTAATAATATTAAGCACATATTTTATTCCTTCTAAGTTCAATGAGCACTATGTATAATTTAAGATATTATTTACACTCAATTGACAAATAAATACTTTAATACTTGTTATTATTATTTATTGTTATACACCTAGTGTTACATAATAAAGCTGAGCCATTTAAGAAATTCAAACTTCCTGTGGGTTTCTTGCGCAATTGCTTCTCTTAGATGTACAGGGTTTTTCATTAAGAGCACTAGAACATTGAAATGAAGTAAAAAAAATCTGTTTAAGTGATATTACCACAATTCTTATTTCATTTTAAAGAATATTCATTGACATTATGTGTGGAAAATAATATCAGCCAAATGGCCACCGCGACTCCGCTGTAGATGGTGTATTCTGGTGGAATAATTTTGAAAGACGTCTTCGCATAAATGGGGCTCAATTTCACGAAGAACGCGAGTTATGTTGGCCTTTAGGGCAGCAATTGACTGTGGTTTATCTGCATATACTAGACATTTCACGTAGCCCCACAGAAAGTAATCAAGCGGTGTTAAGTCACACGATCTCGGAGGCCAGTTGATGTCGCCACCACACGATATGACGAAGCCCTCGAACTTCTCTTTCAATAAATTTAATGTTTCCCGTGCTGTATGGCAAGTGGCGCCGTCCTATTGGAACCATATGTTTGTGAGATCCATACCACCTACCCTAGGCCTTCGTCTGATATCGGTCGCCATTGACAGTGAGTGCGGCTCCTTACGCATCTTCGAAGAAATAAGGGCCGATAATACCGCCGGACCAAAATCCACACCAAACAGTTACTTTTTCGGAGTGAAAAGGCACCTGATGAATCTCCCGCGGAATTTCATCGCACCAAATCCGGCAATTTTGTTTATTAACAAAGCCGCTTAACTAGAAATGAGCCTTATCAGTGAAGATGATTTTTTTTTGCAAACGCAGGATCAGCTGCCAGATGCTCTAACGCCCAACCAGCGAATACACGGCGCTGCCTGTGGTCATTGGGTTTTAGCTCTTGAGTTAATTGGACTTTATATGGATGAAAAGCCAAATCTCGGCGCAAAATTCGCCATGTTGATGTCGCAGAAAGACCCAGTTCTTATACACGACGCGGAATGTATTGTCTGGGGTTTTCTCGCACACTGTTTCGAATGGCAACAATATTCTCCAACGATTTTGCGTTTCTTTGACGTACAGGAACTGCTTCATCGATCACCGACCCGGTTGTTTCAATTTTTTTTATCAAACGACTGATTGTGGACTCTGCAGGACGGCCATACACGCCATAAATTGGACGCAACGCACGGAACGTTAGGCGAATAAAGCACTGATTTTGATAATACATTTTAATAATTTCTACGCGTTGTTGAAGCGTATAGCGTTCCATGGTGAAATGTCTCGACTAAATATGTATTCATGCCAAATTTGACAGCTATCGCATTACCAAGATGGCCGCTATGCGCTGTCAAAGTTCGAGCGTCCCTATTGAAAAACCCTTTATTTTCTTTCTTTAGCAGTGCATGGTACTTTATTTTGACTTGCAACAAATAAGGTGAATAATGGACATGAAGTCCATTCAATATAATATTAAAACTTTAAATTATTTATAATTAAAATAAAGGGCGGCGGATTTCCGGACGGCCCCGGGCGGCGAAAAGTCACGCTACGCCACTGAGTATACAGTATGTTAAGAAAACCCTGTCCGACCCGTGAAGGTGTTGTTAGGTATCGATAACTGATTCTATTAATGGATACAAAACCGGCCTAAACTTAAAAAAAAAATCCCCCTAAATAAAAATATCATTTCGCAAAAAGTGGTAACTTAATAAATGTGCGTTCACCCTTTCGCGGGCGGCGGGCGGCAGGGCACGCGGCACGTGGTATCATCGCTATTCGCTCATAGTAATAATGGTGTTGTCACTTTTTTATAAATTACCAAATTTCGGGGAAGTTGGTATTAATTCACGGGAAAAAAAGATTATTTCAAAATTCATTTATATTGGTACTATGATGATTACGTAAAATTTTATATTATATTTGGTCATGTGTTTACCTAACCTTTATTATCCTTTTGGGTCGAACAGGGTTTTCTTAACATACTGTAAGTATTGTTTTACCTTATAGCTACCTTTTTTTTTTTTTTGTTGGAATGGGAAGTCATCAAATGACTTCTCTTGCTCTGGGCGGAGCGGAAGGGCGTGTCAGACTTTTACTGACTACACCCGCCCGTGTATCTTCACTTGCCTGCGCGACAACCAGGGCCACGGATTCCTTTTTAACCAACCCGTATCCCTGACCCGGGAGGCATCGTACTGATATCTCTATGAGGCGCGCGTGAAACACAACGAGCCGTCGACTCGGGCCTGGTCCTTACCGGGCGGCAAGCTGCCCTCTGCTCACCGCCCGCAGGCCCGCGCGAGCTCGATGTTGTCTCCCGACTAGGGCGTCTCCTGCGGCGGCTAGTGGCGTGAGGGCGCTGGGATTCCCACTCCCTCACTTGCTCCGCCTCCTCCTTTGCCAGCATCATTGCTTCGCAAAAGGAGGTGACGGCCTGCCATGCACTCTCGCTCCGGACCATGGCCTGGACCAGAGTCGGACGCGAGAGATCGCCGCCACGAGGACACGGCGGTGCTCTACCCAAGCCGGGCAGACCTCCACACTCCGCCTCAGGGCAGTCCTGGTCCGTTCCAGTTTGGGTGCCAAACGTCGGAAGTGCTTAAATTTCCACCGGCTGTCGAGGCCGAGCTGGCAGGTACGTCATCGTCGACTCGACGCCGATATGAACCCCTCCTACCATTATGTGAGAACCCAACGGTGGCGCGTTCCGAGGACCATGAAAGCATATGACCTCGGACCTCTGCAGGGCCACCTCGAGTCCCAATTGCCGGATCCTGTTGACGATTGTCGCAACCCCGAGGGTCGCTGCGTCAGCCGCCGCCTGGTACCTTATACCTACCTACCAAGAGATTAATATCATTTAAAATAAATAAAAATCATTTGAACAATCTTTTGAATTTATGAGGTTACTAGCTGCGCCCAAAATGGCGTAAGGTGACTGGTGTCATTTGTGACCCCAAAATGTTAAGCTTAAGAGACAGATCTCCTTGATATTGGCAGAATATTCGACATCCATCGATTTTAGTTGCCATAATAAAGAATAGAATAGAAACAGGTTTCTAACATCGGAAAAAGTTTGTTTATAAACGGTGAGTGCAGTTTTGTACAGTGACAGTGAGTTCTACGATTAAAATGAGATTAATAAACTATTTTTTATTATCGGACTCTTATTAGTGTTACATTTAAAAATAATTGTCGAGATTTATTCTTTCTGAATATGTATAAATACTTTGTATCCAATGTCTAATAAGTTGTCTTTACGAGTGTTAAAGTGGACGATGAAATGATTGCTCATTGTGTGCCGGATTTTCGTCAAGTTTTTGTTTGATATAATATCTTAAAATATTACAAAATAATCCCTGCAGGAGAAATAGTTCATATTTAGAAATGTTCTATTTATAAATCCTCGTTATTTTCTTCTTATTTTTTAGCAGAAGTCTATTTAATGAAAATAGACTTCTCGCTCGCTCGGCGCGGCTTGATACAGATCGCGCGCTCGGACGTACAACGCATTCCCAGCTGTCACATCGGGACGTTCAAGTGGATAAGGCCTTCATTAGACCTTTTCTTCTGTGTGGCAGTGACACGTGGCCCGTGCTTGAGCAACACAAGCATGACCTGCGTGTCACGAAGATGAGTATGCTGCGGTGGATGTGTGGAGCTACGCAGAAAAACCGCGTGTTCAGTAATGCTCCTTTATTTTTTAAGCTTATGGCTATTTATAGTACATTATTAATACTGTGTGATCAAATGCATATTGCACACATAGACAGACGATTTGAATAAAATAAGTAGTTATTACAAGTAAACAAGATTCATGAAATTAATTATAGATATGTAAGCATTTACGAATGACACGTGTGACATGATAGATGCAATGTGTTTACAACCGCATCAGGAACTCCCGCATCCGTGGCAGTCTTCGTGTTCGTGACATAGCAGACAAATTGCAAGAGGGTTCCCTACGCTGATACTGTCACGTCAATGTTACGTGGGTAAGAAATGTCTTGCCATGGCGGCTCCGTCGCACCGAGCCGGAACAAGCGAGGTAGACCATGCAAAGAAGTGCTAAACTTCTTGTGTTCTTTTTGTGTGAGTGAACTTCTTTTGTTTTATCCATGTAGATTTGAAAAGCAATAATAAATGCAATAGATATCTTGTAACAAAACAAATATACGACATTCGATGTACTATAATTTAGTGTTACCCTCCTTTTAAATTTTTTTGTTCCAGAAACAATAATTTCACGACTTTATAGACAAAGTATTATCAATTGGAATCATTTGGAAACATATTGCTAATTTATTGCGCCCTAAACACTAAAATGTGACTGCTCAGCAACATAAATAACGCAATAAATATTGTTTCTCTTTCTCTTCTCTTCTTTAATAAATGTATCTTTCGAGTTGTTCAAACTTTATATTGAAATCTTAATTTATTATATAAAAAAAACATCGCTCCAGTTCAATGTTGTGCATCTCTGCTTCTATGAACTTCGTTTATCTAAAGCTAATGCGAATGAAATATAGAATTATCTGAATACTGGTAGGTTTTTTTTAAGTACCTGCTTCCATGTGACCTTCCTTCTTTTTCAGATGATAAATTACATAGCTTTGTGGATGTAACAATAAAATCTGACGATCTTCACAATTCCTAAAAAAATAAATTCATCATGTAGATAAGTAAAAAGCTCGTGCAAACCGAAGCTTTTAAATTAACCAGCTTATCTACCCAGTAAACTTTCCAGTCTCAATTTGTAACACAACATCACTCAATTGAGCTTCCAATAAAGTATCAGAAGATGTCTCATCTAAGTTCGGTTTATATACTTTTAATATTAAGCCTTCACCGACCAAAATACAATCACTATCACTGTGAGAATTAAACTTATCGACTTTCAGACAATTGGCATTTTGGTTTCCTTCATTAGGTTGTTCATTTTGTAGTTGGTCATTAGACCACCATTGTTTCACTTTAAAAATGGACATGTTTTTAATTCTTACTAATTTCTAGGGCCAATATTATTAAGTACATTTCTCAATATCCTCAATTCATCGTAGGCTACCTATATATAGTTGCCATAGCAACGCCTAGGCTACTTTGGTAAACAAAAGCCGCGTAGGTATTCGTTGGAAAATAAAGTTCGGTATGGTTTAACTGTCATGTTTTGTATAGTAGGAAACACGCTCCGTCGTTCTAGCCTTAACCTTTAAGTCAGTATTTGTATTTCGAACTTTACTTAAATTATGGCAAAGTTCTTAATACCTTTTTTGCTAGCGGAAGGGCGTGTCAAACTTTTACTGACTAAAACCCACCCGTGTTTCTTCACTTGCCTGTGCGACAGCTAGGGCCACGGTTTCTTGTTTAACCAACCCGCAACCCTGACCCAGGAGGCATCGGTCTTGGTGGACCCCGTCACGATATGCTGGCATCTCTATGAGGCGCGCGTGAAACTCGAAGCGCCGTCGACTCGGGCCTAGTCCTTACCGGGCGGTGACCTGACCACTGCTCAACGCCCGCAGGCCCGCGCCTACGGTGGCTGGGAGTTGGGTGTTGTCTCCCAACGGGCGTCTCCTGCGGCGGCTAGTGGCCTGAGGGCGCTGGGATTCCCATTGCCTCACGCGCTGCGCCTCCTCCTTTGTCAGCATCACTACTTCGCAGAAGGAGGTGACGGCCTGCCATGCACTCTCGCTTCGAACCATGGCCTGGACTATGGTAGAACGAGAGAGATCGCCGCTACGAGGACACGGCGGTGCTCTACCCAAGCCGGGCAGACCTCCACCGTGTCCTCAGGGTGATCTACACAATGGTGATTCCCTGGTGTTTCCTCCCGCCTTATACGGAACAGGAACCTGCCGAAACAACCGTGTCCGGTGTGAACCTGCGTCAGGCAGATGGTGCCTCTAGCCACTCCTCAAAGAGGGCATGTGGACAAGCACTAGTTTATAGTAATAAAAAAAACACTCAAATTTTTGCAGTATCCATCTTTTTGTCGAAGTTGAATAACAAAAACAATTGAAAGTCGATATTCAAATATTTCACATTTTTTAAAAGAAGAACGTCATAAATAACCATCTGAAAAAAATTTCATTCGAAAACCTCGACCCATAAAGATTCTATGCCAATTCAAAGACCCTATTGTAACAAAACGGCAATTTCATACTTTAACCCCTAATATTAATAAAAAGATTTCTATAGGTACATTCTTTCTGGTATTTTACAGATAGTAGTCTGCAACTTGCAAGTTTATCGAAAATGTGGATTATAAAAAATAATCTAAGACATGACAATTGTAGAGGCAAAAGGGCAGCAAAAACCTTACAGCCTATAACTTTGAAAATTTGTAAATTCGTCACTGTTCCCGAAACCAACTAACGATACTTAGGTAGTCTGTCTCATGAAAGAAGTCCCACGAATACCTATTTAATTAACCACATGCCTACACACCTTTCTCTATTTATTATTTTAGGGAGCGCTTAACCATTCACAAACCTCTAAAACCTGAGGGTTGAAATATTGTAAATGTTGTGTTGCGTAGTCCAAAACTCGTACGGGGACACAACATTAATTGATACATACATTGATTTCCAGGTTAAGCTTAAGTTAAGTTAAGTTTCCTGATCTCATGAAAAATAGTAATGTTTTTTTAAATCACGTAGTAGGTACATCAGGCCCCACAAATTATAGATCTATTTCTGTACTACCTACCTTTAGTAAAATTTTTGAGAAATTAATTTTAAACCAAATGCTAAGTTTTTTTAATAAACATAAATTATTACATAGCAAACAGTTCGGTTTTACAAGGGATTGTTCAACTACTGATTGTGTTGAACTTCTAGGACATATCTATAATGCATGGAATGATAAATGCGATGCCTTGGGCATCTTTTTTTATTTGTCCAAGGC
Source organism: Sesamia inferens (assembly GCA_037179545.1). Lineage (NCBI taxonomy): Eukaryota > Metazoa > Arthropoda > Insecta > Lepidoptera > Noctuidae > Sesamia > Sesamia inferens. The sequence continues at coordinate 21,440,679 of CM073931.1, forward strand.
ATTCGACTGCGTTCTTCATGATACGTTAATCAGGAAACTCCGCCACTACGGGATCCGGAACTCTGCACTGGATCTTATTACATCTTACTTGAGTGGTAAGATTCAAAGCGTTGACGTTAATGGAAAAAGATCTTCTGGATCTTTAGTAACAATGGGAGTCCCACAGGGGTCAATTCTTGGTCCATTTTTGTTTCTTATTTACATCAATGACGTACCTCATAAAGGATAATCACGATATAGTGTTGTTTGCAGATGACACTTCACTTTTATTTAAACTTAAACGTCAGCAGCAGGTTACGGACGATGTAAATAGCGCGATCTCCAAAGTAGTCCACTGGTTTAATGTTAATAATTTACTCTTAAACGAGAAAAAAACCAAATGCATTAAGTCCACTCTACCTCACGTTAGGCAGGTGAAAACTAGTGTTGATAAAGGCCGAAGAATTGAAATCTGAAGACAGCATAGTGTTCTTGGGTATAACTCTGGATGCTAAGCTTCAATGGGGTCCACATATAGAAAAATTGACAAAAAAACTAAGTTCTGCTGCATACGCAGTTAGAACAATTCTTAATTTGACTGATATTGAGACGGTCTGTTTAGTGTATTTTGGCTATTTCCATAGCGTAATGTCGTACGGTATTCTGTTGTGGGGAAATGCCGCTGATATTCAAACAATATTTGATTTGTAGAAACGAGCTGTTCGTGCAATTTATAAATTAAGTCCAAGACACTCCCTCAGAGAAATATTTAATGAGATTAATATACTGACCGTGCCGTCTCAATATATTTATGAAAATCTTTTGTATGCTCATAAAAATATAAAATTGTTTACAAAATAATCCAGTGATGACCATAATATTAATACTAGAAACAGGCACAAATTTATTGTAGCTACAACAAGGCTCAAGCAAATAGGTGGCTCTTTCAGATGCCAATGTATACATTTTTACAATAGACTTCCAGAGGTGGTTCAAGATCTGAGCCTGAATAAATTCAAATCCTTCATTAAGCGTTAGTTGTGACAGAAAGCATTTTATAGTGTTAAGGATTATATTGAGGACAAAAAGGTTTGGCCTTGAGCTGTGTCCGATTTCTATACATTGATTGTTCTTTGATTTTTCCTCTTATAGTTTTAATTTGTAATTATTTATGTTTTTTTTACTCAAAGCCAGTATTACACACTATGTAGCCAAGCATATTGTATGTTACGGAAATGCATCGCTGACAGGGGTGACTGTTTTGCACTGGTACAGCTACACAGGAGCTAAACTTAGTATTCGGGAACTGTTGGCGCTGCTGAACCTTGGACAAAACTATCTTAGTATTGTATAATTGCATGGCACACGTAGGAGCACAATGTACTTGCTGTAAAGTAGCTATCTATTTGTTAGGTAATTTTAATTTCTGAATTGCTGTTTTTTTGTGTTTTCCATAATGGACGCTCTCAGAGTACAATATATTTCTGCATCGTTCTCACACGGTTGATTTCAACATGAATGATGTAATCAAATATTTGTATCAATAGCTTGATAATTTAAAAGAGTGTCCATGGAGTTTCTTGCCCGTTCTTCTCCAAAGGTACCTACTCTCTGGAATGGGCGACTAGCTTCATCTTACTGACTGACCGACCTTCTGACAATTCAAAAGCGCCTGTAACTGGTTTATTTGAAATAAATGCTTTGATTTTGATTTTATCAAAATAGCCAGGGATGATCCAACCCTAAAAATCTGACTTACCCAAAAGCCCTGACTTGAAACCCCTAGGCTAGAAATTGGGCACGCCCGTGGTTAAACGTGTAGTATGGTGAGCCTAAAATCTCAATACCACGCAAATCCTGTTTACTGTGAAGAGTCTCACGTTTAAACTTTTTTCTTTAGTCATAACTTTCATTAATTAAGACTGTAAATATTAATATACTATTAATTTTGAAACTGCTATTCCTAATTATATATTACCTACTTAAATATGAGAACTTTGTATATATAGAGAATATGTTAAAAGACGTATTTATCTTTATTTCAAATAAAAGCATGAAGGATAAAACTTAATGAAATTCAAAATAAAATTCATAAGCTCCGGACATTTTGCATTTTTAGTCGATTATACTCTACCCACCTTTTGCGTTGTGGCCTTGTGGCATACCGATAAAAAAATATATATATATGTTGTTTTGTACCACAGACGTATATATAATTATACGTCTGTGTTTTGTACATAATCTGTGGTCGAACTGAGATTTTTTATTGTTGATTTGTTTGACTGACATATTTTACTATTTGCCAATCCATTATTAATCTGTAAAATAGACAATTAGACACTCTGAATAGATTTTTGATAGTCACGCACGATTTTCGCAAGTTGATGTAAAATTTTCGACAAATCTATTGCTTATAATACTGCGCGAAGTCCTATTTCTCTTACTCTTTGATAAGGCAGTAAATAATCAAAATGTTGGAAGGAGCACCGCAAGACAATGGGAGTATTGAAACTGAACAAAGACCCAACGCAAACGGCGGCGGAGATGAAGGCGACGCAATGGGCAGTCATGAATCCTCAAGCGCCCGCCGCTATGCAAGGATGCCCGTTGACAGAAACGCACCGTATTACAACATGAACCATAAGTATCGTGGGATGGCAATTATTTTCAACCACGAGCATTTCGATATTCATAGCTTGAAGTCACGTACTGGCACGAACGTAGACAGTGACAATCTCTCCAAGGTCCTCAAAGGCTTAGGATTCAGAGTTACGGTGCTGTCCAATTTAAAATCTGAAGATGTTATTAAGTATGTTCAGCAGACAGCAGACATGGATCATACCGACTTCGACTGTCTTCTTATTGCTGTGTTAACTCACGGAGAGCTTGGAATGTTGTATGCCAAAGATACTCATTACAAGCCAGAAAACTTGTGGCACTACTTTACTGGTGACAGGTGCCCAACACTTGCTGGGAAACCAAAGATGTTCTTTATTCAAGCTTGTCAGGGTGATAAATTGGATGGCGGTATTAATCTTGTGAGTTATACTGAAACAGATGGATCACCCTCTGCATCCTACAAAATTCCAATCCATGCAGACTTCCTGATTGTATTTTCAACTGTGCCTGGATATTATTCTTGGAGAAATACAACTCGTGGTTCCTGGTTTATGCAAGCATTGTGTGAGGAGTTACGCTATTCTGGAACAGAGAGAGACATCTTGACATTATTAACTTTTGTATGTCAAAGAGTAGCTTTGGATTTTGAGTCTAATACTCCAGACATGACTCCCATGCATCAACAGAAGCAAGTTCCTTGTATCACAAGCATGCTCACTCGTCTTCTTGTGTTTGGTAAGAAGTAAACCCACTGATAATGACCTTGATCTTATACCTACGTTAGGTATTAAAATATCTTGATAGTATTAGTTATACACAAAATATTTGATAGGAAACTATTCCTAGTTATTAGTAAATGATATTCAATGGCTGTAAAAAATAATGTTTTAATAGTAGATTATGCATTGTTTTATCAGACATTTTGTGAGATTATTTTGTTTGCATTTCTTGTTTCAGTAACTAAGTTTAAAGAACTTTGTCACAAATTAATGGTGGTTAGTGTTAAGATACAATGCCATGTCACAAATTACTTAAGACATACCAAGTGCTAGTGATTTTAAGTCTAGAAAGCTATAATCAAAATTTTTTGCTCATTTTACAGTTTAATGTTTAGGCTACGCACAAATATGAAATTATATTTTTATCTTATGTATTTGCTCAAAATTTATAATGTTTAGTTTATGTACTGCCAACCATAAGTTTTTAAAAATGTATTGTGCCAGCATTGCATGTGTTTATATACAGTAATGTTTGAAATTACATAATGTACTTAATAAGAAATATTGAAAAAAAAATACATACGTAACAGAAGAGCTGTAGAACAAAAGAGATCAATTTTAACAGTACATATCATAAAAGTCAAAAACATATTTTTTTAAATGTCTTTTTTTGCTTTTTGTCTTTGTGTCCATGTATTAACTTTTAAGTTTGTTCCCTGCTCTAATTGCAACAATGTTACTTTACATTTTTGTTATGTTTTAAGATATTTTTGTGCATTTTTCTTATTACTGCAATACACACTTATACTATACAATGTGCCGCTGCTATGGTGACCTCAACTTATTACAAAGGTGGGCTAGTAATAAAAATTATATATAAATAACATAACGTCACTTAAGTTCTAACACAGCGTAACTCAAAATAATGAACTTTTCAGGAGACTAAAAAAACTGTTTAGGTATACAAACCTAGACAGTTTTTTTTAGTCTCCTGAAAAGTTCATTATTTTGAGTTACGCGGTGTTAGAACTTAAGCGAAGATAACTATCACCTGTGCTGCTCGCCAACATAGATCTCTCTCTTACCTTTAATTCACTTAAACTTTACACAATATTTGTAATTTCATTGATTGCCATGTTATGATTTGTGAACTTGGCAAATGGGCCATGTGCTATGATATGTTTAGTACATGTTGCTCTGAGATGCTATTTTAGGAAATTTGTAAATAAATAAAAGTAACTATTAATGAAATTAAAATATAATATGTACCATTATTAAGGCGGCATAATGTATACTATTATGTATTTAATTATTAACATTTATTGTTGTGTTAGTTGTTAGAGCATAAACAACTTTTTTGCCAATTGCATTGTGTTAGTAACTAATATTTTGATTCTTTATGGGTGATGGCTTGAACGAAAATGCCTAATATTGCATGCACAGATGTCATAATAATTTTGTGATCTGATAGTTTAAATCTGATCTGGAATTGTATTAATAAATAGTTATTAGACAAAAAACTGAAAAAAAATACTGTTTCAGATTTAGGAAAGTATGTGATATTGACTGATTTATCTTTAGTGTGAATTAAATTCAGAATATCTGTGAGGAGTTGCCATGGATTAATATTAGAAATAATAATATGAAGTTATTGGTATATTGAAATTGTGCCTTGTTCAACTTTAAAAATTCTAGGTACCTACACTACAGTTTATTTTTTTATGATTTAGAACTAAAATTTAACCTCCTCATAGAATTTTGATGTGATGATGTGACCGGTTTGTATTTTTATAAATGCTTATTTTATGTATTTAGTGAACTATAAGCAATAAATTTCTTCCATTCTAAGTGACGTATATTATTTCTAAGATCAGTATTCGCACCGTTTCCCCATTACGCAAACTATAATAAATTTAAGTTCAGTAGATCATATTCTTTCTATTCAGCAAAAAAAAAGAACGGACGGTAAATATAAGTTTAGTCAGACAGTCAGGAAGGAAAAATTTGACAGGTCAAATTCGTCAACGCCTGACGTAAATTGACGTATTTTCGGTCGACGTGTTTTTAATAACGTTCTGTCTATGTATGGTATACTTTTCTTAATTTTACAGGATAAACATATATATATTGGCGCCGATTCTATTGTTCACAAACTAAACTAATCTTAGGTTAAGTGCATCTTTTTCTTTCCATTTCGTTAAGAAAAGGACAGAAGATAAATTGTCAGTTTAGACTTGTCAAATTAGTTCGCTCTTGACGTAAACTGGCGTATTTTTAGTCGCCATGTTTATAATCGCGTCTAAACTGTATGGAGTATCTTAATTTGACAGGATTAAATTAAAATGTTATTTTCTATCCTTTTCTTAACGAAAAGGATGCACATAACTTAATATTAGTTTAGTTTGTGAACAACAGAATCGGCGCCATTGTCCTTTTCATAATAATAATAAATATATACGGACAAATCACACAGATTGAGCTAGCCCCAAAGTAAGTTCGAGACTTGTGTTATGGGATACTAACTCAACGATACTAAGGTACCTGCGCCAAAGATGGCCCTGTTCCTAAGATGGCCCGCTTTCGTAAATTCTTATTAATTGAAGTTCGACTGTGCTAAAATTTCGTGCCTACGTTTGGTTTGTTCCATAAACAAAACTGCAACTTCATGTTATAAGAAGGGTTCCGCAATTTTCGCAGTGGTTGAAAGTTTGTCACTGACATTGCAAATGACTAGCGTTTTGTAATCCCATATGCTTAAACTGTGTACTATTACTTAGAAAAATCAAATAATTTCAACGTTTTTTTTACAAATTAAAGGTTACCTAGTTTAATTGGCAGTTCGGAGAAAGTAAGTATTGCTTGTATTGTCTGATATTTTTAATTTAAAATAAGTTGATCCTATTCCCGGGCATAGTCCCTTTTAAGGCCCACCACAAGGGTTACGAAGATGGCCCGGGCCTTATCAGGACTATTGTATATCTTACTTTTTTGTTTATTATATGATAAAATTAGTATTTGTGTTACTTTTTATAAAATAATATTAGTACCTATTCTATCGGAGCAAAACATTGGAACCTATTTTAAACGTAGATACCTAGGTACTTAAAGCATTTATACATTCTAACTTCATTCAGTGTCTTAACTAAACTTTTTAAGTTTAATTTATTTTCAGATTTTACAAAATGGTAACAACCAAAAATCGCAACAATTTGAAGAAAAGGAGTCAAAAATATCAAAACCCAACCAAAAAAACACAGAAAATCAAAGATATAGCAAAAGAATAAAAATGATAAAGGGGAGATAACATCGGCGAACAGAAACCTAAACGAAAAAAGGATAAATTTAAAAACCAAAGTAAAAAACACAAAAGATAATCAGATTGAAACCTGATATTGCCAAGCTTGTAAAGCAGAACGCATTGCAAATATGTGACAATGTATTAATTGCCACGAAGAGTGTGTTGGCTTAACTAAAATAAGAACGACGGAGAAAATTCTTATGTCCAATGTGACTAGAAATCTTCAAAGCTTTTGGTTTTTTACATTCAAATTTAATTGTTTTTTTTTATTGTCCTAATAAGGCCCACCAAAGCTGTTTACAATTTTTTTATCAATATTCTAATACATTTTTTATTTTTAAGAAATATAATTATCAGGAGATCGTGACGAAATTGTTTTATATTGAATTTATTGAAAGATTTTTGTTTTGTAGATAGATTAAATTTCGTTAAGCCTAACATGGCCCACCGCTCATTAATGACCACGAAAACTATTATAACAGACTGATTACTTAAGAATCTTTTATGTTAGGTTAAGTTTAACTTATTTATATATTTTTTGTTTTGATAGAGTTTATAAATTATGTGATGAAAGTCGGGCCATGATAAGTACCCATGTTCTTAAAAAGGCCCACTTTAGAGGTTTTTAAAAACATTTTTTTTGTTAAGAAAATTTTATAAAACATGTTAATTTATATGTTGATTTTATTCGCAAATAAATTATTCATATTGTGAAAATGTTTATTTATATTAATAACTTAAATATTTTTATTTATTTCAATATTGCAAAAAATGGGCCTTACAAGGCGCAGGTACCTTATATTTTATAATAGATACATATATAGATAAACATCCAAGACCCAGGCCAATCAGGAAAAGATCGTTTCCCATCATGACCTGGCCGGGGATCGAACCCGGGGCCTCCACATCGCAGTCAGGCGTGTTGACCGCTGCGCCACGGAGACCGAAAAATAATGAACTAGAAAAAAACGTGTAGCGAACATTTTAGTTTGTGAACAAGAGAATGGCGCTATTATCAAGTCAGTTTAACGTATCATAATAATCAACTACCTATTTTTCAAATATAGATACCGGCGAACATTGGTTGTATGTACCGCTATGAATTACCTACATCTCTACTGCTAGACCCTTCGGGGAAACAGGCGTTACATTACACATCAGCCTATATTCTTCCCACTGTTGAGACACAGACCTCTCGGTTAAAGGGAGTGGGCAGTAATCTACCACGCTGGCCCAGTGCAGGTCAGTAGATATCACATGTGTTCGTTTTTGGCTCTAGCACATTTCACCGTTTTCAGAGCAGTGGTAATGAAATAATTTAGGTACACAAAGTAAAGCGCCTGATGTGGTTCGAACCTACAAGTTGTAAGTCGCGATTGATACTTTTAAGCTACCGCTGCTCTCGTAATATTTAACCCGTATTCCAAAAATAATATCTCATCAGGATCACTGATAACAACGGCTACGGACGCGACAGTGGCAAGACGTCCTAACTTACTGCCAGCAGAACCTTGATGGCACGGTTGGCGCTGTGGTTAGAGACTGCTGCGCTTCGAGTCGCGGGTTCGAATCCCGCACAGATCAATTATTTATATGGCCTACAAGTAGGTGTTCCGGGTCTGAAAATTCTTGAGAAATTTCAAGTGCAGGAAAACGTTTAAAAAAAAAAGTCAGTACCTATAGGTAGGTACTTATCCAGTAAGTAAATAGCTAAGTGCTGCATTTACTAATTTTGAAATAACTTACAATAAATTATTATATGAACGCACACACATTGCAAAGCAGTTATTTAAAATTTAGTAAATCTCGGAATCTTCTCACTGGAACCTAGTACTTTGTACGAGCTCCTGTTGGGGCCTCGTTGCTTTCGGTTATATCGCCTATAGGTAATACTTCGGCATTAACAAGTAATTGAAAACGGAGATCAAGTTTTTTTTAATACAATATTGAGCTTTTTTAAGTGTCAATTTAGTAGGTATTGTTTAGTTGGCATTGTTGTAAATTGGTTATGAAGGGCAATAAAATCTCGTATAACAGGGACCATTTATACAGTATGTTAAGAAAACCCTGTCCGACCCATAAGGATAATAAAGGTTAGGTAAACACATGACCAAATATAATATAAAATTTTACGTAATCATCATAGTACCAATACAAATGAATTTTGAAATAATCTTTTTTTCCCGCGAATTAATTCCAATTTCCCCGAAATTTGGTAATTTTTAAAAAGTGACAACACCGGTATTATTATGAGCGAATAGCGATGCGACCACGTGCCGCGTGCCCTGCCGCCCGCCGCCCGCGGGCTGCAGGCGAAGGGTGGTTAACGCACATTAATTAAGTTACCTCTTTTTGCGAAATAATATTTATTTTTTTAGGGGGATTTTTTTTTAAAGTTTAGCCCGGTTTTGACACCTTCACGGGTCGGACAGGGTTTTCTTAACATACTGTATATCTATTTTTTTAAATGTTGAAAAACAAATTATATAAAAGCTTGCAATATTATTAATTTTCAATACTTGGAAACCTTCAATACTAGATAGGTACCTACATACAATACATACAATATTTTTCTTAAAATAACGAACTACAATGAAATACAACACAGTGCATTTAAGTAACTCATGTGTTCTAAAATACAAACTTCTGCACAAATACATTTTCATACCAAATAGTTTGCTTAATAAGTGATCTGTTTTATTTATAGTAATAGGGTAGTTGACTAAAAAAAACTAATTAGTCCGTCAGTCAGATTTCCAAAAAATACTAGACAAGTATTTTTTCTTTTTTCATATAAACAAAAAATTAAGACGACACAGTGCGTTGAAAACTCGTGTGACGTCACTGCACGCTACACTTCTTAGCGAGCAGTGACGTCACCAGCCACCACTCCTGATCTTTGATGCCTTTTATATTTGTCAATTTTTATTGATTTGGTAAACCAAAATATACGTATCCAATATTTTTCTATAATCCGAATGACGGACTAAATAGAATCATTTTTTTTACCCAGGAAACATCCCTATTATCACAATACCTACCTGCCAAATCAAACGACATGGTAACACCGACGTGAGTCGGACTCAGTCGGACTTCCCCATGTTGCTTTATAATACGTCCATATGCTTTGCAATTATGTTGATTGTTGCGTCATCATCGCCTATAAATATCGCGTCACAATCATTGTGCAATTCATACTGTTTTAACGCGAGTTGATTGATAACGTGTAATGTTTGCAGCGAAACCGGTGTAGAAGTTCATATTTCTGAGAATTGAGCAGTCGGTGATAGCATTGTCTATCACTAATTATCTAGACAGATTACTACAATATAATTTTGTACCTAGTAATGTTTGTATAACCTAAATACTAGTGTGGCGGTATAACCTAAATAGTAATGGCGGAAGCAAATAGAGGAAAAGCAGTACACGCCAATGGCGGAAAACGGAATTGCCATCCTGAATCCTACAACACATTTAGAAATGAATTTTACAACATGAATCACAAGCACCGGGGTAAGGCCCTCATTTTTAGTCACGACCAGTTTGACCACCATTTAGATTTATCGTCCCGACCCGGCACTGTTAAAGACTGTCAAGTTCTGGAGAAATGTCTTAAAGAGTTATCATTTAGTGTTGAAGTCTTGTCTAACTTAACATATGACGAAATTATTGCCCATATTAAACGAACAGCAAAAGCGAATCACTCCAAGAATGATTGTCTACTAATTGTTGTGTTAACTCACGGAGAATCTGGAAAGTTGTATGCAAAAAATGTCGACTACAGATCAGAAAAATTGTGGTGTTGGTTTACTGACGAACAGTGCCCAACACTTGCAGGCAAGCCGAGGTTATTCATATTTCAAGCTTGTCAGGGTGAAGGATACGATGGTGGTATTACATTAACAAGCGACATCGAAAAATGCGTCGTTGAGACCGACGGATGGTTTGAATCACACAAAATTCCAATTCATCGTGACTTCCTACTAGCACTTGCTACTGTTCCTGGGTATTATGCTTGGAGAAATAGAACTGATGGCTCTTGGTTCATCCAATCCCTATGTGAAGAGTTGTACGACTCTGCAACGGAAACGGATATTTTGACTTTACTTACATTTGTAAATCAAAAGGTTGCCTTAAATTATGAATCGAACACTAATGATGACTTAACTAAACAGAAAAAGGAAGTTCCATGCTTTTATAGTATGTTAACACGTCGTCTTGTTTTCACAAAGAAGCCTGATAATTCAAGCAGTACGAAATCTTTTCTTGATTATTTTAAGGAATGCTCGATTAACAATTAGAATTTCGAAAAAAAATGGAATAAGTTTTATTTTAGGATTGTTTTTTATAACGTGTTGAAAACGGTTGTCGATTAGGTACAATTGCGAGTTGACAACAGATTTTTTTTATGATATATAAGAAAAATATTATTTAAGTGTTTTTACTATAAATTATATCTACTGTAATTAATGGGAACATAATTTATTGAGTAACTTCTAATTGCTATAAGCAACTTATTTCGATGATTGTAACTGTTGACTTTAATTGATGAGATGTTATTATGATTTTACAACGATATACCTATGTGTTGATATCGCCGTTGTTTATATGACAATTATTCTAGTACGAGGGTTAAACTGAAAGTTCTTAGAAAATCAAAAACTGATAACATTAGCCAGTTATTAGTTTTATTATATCTTTTCAAAATATTGTCCATTCACGTCAATACACCGTTGCATGCGATGGAACCACTGGGAAAAGCACTTTGCCCACTCGTCCTTAGGGGTCTCTTCAATGGCATCGCGATACGCAGCCACCGCTTCTTCAGCATTCGTAAACTGCTTTCCTTTAATTTTTGGAAAGAAATAAAAATCACAAGGCGCGAGGTCGGGATTATACGGCGGGTGACCCAGTAATTCAACGTTTGATGTCGCCAAATAGTCGATCGTTCGCTTGGCGGTGTGCGACGAGGCGTTGTCGTGGTGAAGGAGGATCCTACTGCGAGGTCGTTTCTCTCGAACTTTTGCCAAGATAAGTGGCAAACAATTGGTAGTGTACCATTCTGCAGAAACTGGTTTTTGATCCTCTAACACAATTGTTGCGAAATTACCTATCTTTCCAAAGAACGAGGCCACCATTTTTTTTCCCGCATTTCGATCTCTCTTCACTTTAGTTGGCAACTCCTCGAAAGGAAACACCCACTGAGCAGATTGTCTTTTGGTTTCAGGATCATAACAGTAAATCCAGCTTTCGTCACATGTTAGTATGTCGAACACAGCATTTGAGTCACCTCCGTTAAATTTTTCAATCATTTTACGGCACCAATCCACACGATGGAGTTTTTGAGCCTCAGTCAAATTATGAGGTATCCACCGGGCGCAAAGCTTCCTGATCGCTAAATGTTCGTGGAGGATTTTGTGCACTTGACTCATACCGATGCCTTAGCTTGTCCGAATCTGCTGATAGGTCACTCTTTTGTAAGTCTCTATCATACGCCGCACAACACAGATGTTATCTTCAGTCGTCGCCGTAGAAGGCCGTCCCTCACGTAAATCATCAGTGAGATTAGTGCGACCACGTTTAAACTCATTAAACCAGTTGTAAAGTCGCACGAGATGGGGCTTCATCGTGAAAGGCCAATCGTAGTCTATCATAACTTTCTTGTTGACTTAAATGACATCGAAAGTCATAAAAAATCATTGCTCGAAAATTTTCTCGTGTTAAATTCATGTTGACGTGACACAGACAATTTTCAATTTGCCGCCAAATCGTATAACTAATGACAAATGAATGAAATATATACTCAGTAATATTGCCAAATAGTTCTATTTTCAAATTTTAGAATTATTTTTTTATTATATTGTTTATAAGTGGCCAGTTCTAAGAACTTTCAGTTTGACCCTCGTATTATTTAATTGCATTTAAAATATTAAGTCTTATTAGATGTATCATATTTTAGTGTTTGTATTGAGTGAACACGAGTGACACTACCGTGCAACGTCGGACAGAGTTAGAGATTGCAAGGCGGGTATTTCATCTTATAAAAGAGCGAGCAGAGCACTCGATATTTTAGACAGTCAATGTTCGAATTCGATTCAGTAAAGAGCTCCCCGCTACCGACAAAACTGCCGGTTTACTTGGTACAGCACTGATGTATGCATATTCACGGAGTTGTATTGGCTTGCTCAAAGCGAGTAGATACACCTTGTATTTAGGTGCTATAGGGCGCTATACGAACTGTGACCTTAATGGGTCTGTTCGATTAACTGTTTTCTTACTTATATTCAGTATTGTTTATAAAATAAAGTGGAATTCCTACCCCAGACAATGTACCAAACGGCACTCCTACGCTCGATCCTACATACAGACGGCTGTCGGTGTTCTATGGGATACATTTTAGAGAGTGTGCGCGGGAATAGCATGACTGGAACAAATTGTGTTTCCGTCTGACTACAATTTAAGTGTCTTTAAGGTTAGAGTGAATACTTAGGCTCTTAATAAACTAGCGCGCTTTACCATCAACGATTGTATAGATCTTACCATCAGGTGGGATTTCGGTAAAGCACTAGTTTAAAAAGAAATAATTCTTAAGAAATAAAAAAAATTGAGGAATAAATCTGACAGTTTATTTTATACCTAGTAACTCTGTCTGTATGTCTGTTACGCTTTCACGTCTAAACCACTGAACTGATTTTATTGAAATTTGGTACAAAGATAGAGTTGACTTTGAGAAATAACATAGGATAGTTTTTTATTCCGGACTTTTGAAGAGTTCTCTTGGAAACGCGATATAACCGAACTCCACGCGGGCGGAAAGCTAGTTTATTTTCTATAGAAAAGCTGCCTAACCGCAACATAATTCTCGTATGTATAGTCGTCTTTTTAAGTCGAGCTATAAGTACATACTTCACTTTCCTATAGGCCAGGGCCATGGTTTCTTTTTTAACCAACCCGCAACCCTGACCCAGGAAGTATCGGTCTTCGTGTAATGTTATGGACGTTATTTGACTTTGTACTTGAATAAAAAGTTTAATGTCGAAAAGAGGGGTTTTATTGTCTCACCAAGACATTATGACAGTAAGTACTAAGTTATCATTATAGTCACAGTAAAACGTGCACTAATTAAGCACCCCGATCACCTGGAATTGATAAAAAAGGGGCAATGGGAAATCATTTTAATATAAATACAACTTAAGAAAATCAAAATTTATTTCATAGTAATTATGTAAAAATTTAACATTTGGCTTATAATATATTAACAGGACTGCAAGCCGTGGGCTTTTTCACGCATCTCCCAACATTGATCCCAGAACTGACTAAGTCTCTGCTCCTGATTCGCACAAAAATGTTTGAAATCTCTGAGCATTCGCATTTGGAAGCCCTCATCCCCCGTCGCTGGTGTTAGTGACGACTTCCACTTCTTTGATATCATGTGATTCCAGGACCAGAGGAAACCCATCTGAAATAATTTTATATATTTGTAAGTATACAATGTGGCGCCATTAATTTAAGACACTAGTGGGGTAGTGGCCAGTAATTATACAAATTGTTGTATTTATAACCCTTCTCTCTTCCATTCGATTACTCTTCGCTTATTATTCTTTTTCATTTCATTGATGCGACGTAAAAATTACCACTCCGGTATAGTTTCCTATACGCGGGTTACTCCAAGATGCGATTTTAGATAATTGTAAAGTTAAAGATAATCCCCCTTAGTCATAAAAACTGCTTAAAGTTAACGAGTGATTAGCGATTCTTTAACCATATATTTTTGACCTTTTAACGTCATTTAATTTCCTTCATCCTTTATGAATAAAGACCACAGTGTTTAAGGGGTTTATTCATAATCGATTTTTAAAGTTAAGTGACCTGCAAGCGTCTAAAATGTATGTTTAAAAATCGCTAACCACTAGTTAACTTTAAGCAGCGTTTATGAATAAGGGGAAATTTTATTTGTCAAGCACGTAATACAAATTAAACATGCATGTAATAAATAATAATGTTTAAAGAAATTACGTGTGTTAAATGAATGTCTATAATAAAGGGACACGCTGTTATTGAGATACAAAAACAGTCTGTATACAATTATACGTATAGTATGCAACACAAAAAAAATGTGTTATCGAACTTCGAACACAATGAGTTCGAACACATTGTTTCATCTGGAGATAAAATGGGTTTATCGTTGGTATACTTATTACTTTTACTTTACGTTTAATTATTTATATATTCTTTATTGTACACCAATGACCAATCAAACATCGAACAAAATACATACAATGGGCGGCCTTATCGCTAATTAATCATATTTATCATTGGGAAAAGCAGAACAATATTTTTATGTGGGCGCGACCACGCTACTCAAAGAGTTTCAGTAAATTATATCATTATTGCGTAATATTTTTAATTGTGTATTATACTGCGTGATATTATTTTAAAAGATGCTGCAATATATTGTGCGATTTAAAAACGGTTTTTAAATTATTTCGCAACTCGAAATGCTGTTGCAATTCGTTGTTCATTCCACATATCCTATTTATGTCTTGAAAGTCACGTCAAAATCATTGCAGAGAAAATTCTGAGAAAGTTGTCAACCCCAGAACGTAAAAGTAACCTCTATAACCTTAGAACATGGGTTTTGGCGGGAAAGTCAAGCTGAGTGTCACGCTCATTTTTCATTGGACTTTTTAAATTATTTATAGTGTTGTTTACTAAATAAAAGTGCGTGATTTATGTAGTAAAAAGTGCATTCAGTAAATTCATAAAGAACAGTGAAATATCGCAGCTTAGTGGCCACATCATCAGATTCAGCTGAAACTTTTTTTTTTATTTGTACACACTATTACAAATAAACTTTGTGAAGAGAGAATAAATGATAAATTATTATTATCATGACTTTGTCTCAAACCTCCATCGTAAGACGGGTCACGCGGCCGTCTTTTTCGACATTGAACAATTCATTACGTGACATTGGCTAAATGCACAAACCGTGCGAAACCATAAAAAAAGAAAGAATCGCTATAAAGACTTCGATCATTTATACAACATGTATTGTAGATAATTAATGCACACCCTCAAACACCTCAATTAGAATATTGTGTTTTTTTTTTGCATGTACAAATATTTTTATTTAATATCATACAAATTTATCTTAATACAGATTAACCTATAAATTAAAAATAAAAATATATACACAAGTATATGTATAAAAGAGGAATGGAAATAACTATAGGGCATCAAAAAATTCATCCGCATCGCTGTCAACAGGAAACGTGCCCAAAAGGCTGGCAGCATTGCCACGTTGTATGGCAATGCTGATTCTTTGGCCAAAAAATAGCCCAGCCCTCTGGTCACGTGAACAGTTGATTAGACGTTTGGCGATATCCTGGAATAACAGATGTGCACTCGGACCCCATGGCCCTAGTGTTTCAACCCCAAACGGCTCGAACATATAGGTTCCAATGAGATTGGAGTATTTCCGCCGTTTGAGGTTTTCCGCACTTGCAGCAGCCGCTGCAGCACAACTCACCGTATTTGGAAGATGGGATGGCGCAAGGGTGTCGACACACGTTGCATCCCATACCAAAGGTCTACCTAACTTCCAAGGCATTATAGTCATTCCGTCTGGTCTCTTCCCATCGTCGCGTGTCAAGCCGTAAGGTTCTAAAACAGCTGGCACGCCGGCGGTGACAAGAGCACGGCGGATAATATCATTAATGCTGGCGTGTCGTGCTATCCGACCTGCGCTTTTACTGCAGGATAAGCCATGGTGTCCGAAGCAGTTAACATCTTCTCCGCATTGGCAGCGATGCGGAGCCACACAAGGGGCGCCCAGACGCAGACAAGTAGCGAGCCGGAAAGTGGCGTCACCCAGCAAAGTTCCTATGTTGGGTGACGGTAACGCCTGAAGCCAGAGGCCCGATTCCCATTTACCAACAGCCAGTAGGCGGGCACGCTCAACAGTATTGGTGGACGTATTAATAAGATTATTCCGCACCAACCTGCAGAGCGGCTCATCCCACTGCCTCTGGGAAGATGGGTTCAAGGGCAGATTCGTATCTGGGCAAGTCATTTTCCAGGCGTTCACCGCGTCGGTCGAGCACGGCACTTCAGAGTCGACCAGAGATGAGGCTAAAATCTTCCTGGTTAACTCTTCAGTGCTGTGGACAGAGGACAGGAACGCCGGTAAGCTAATACTGGTAATTTTACGGACGCCGAGGCCACCTAAGCGGATGGGAAGTGTGGCTTGCATCCACGCTCGGTCGTCCAAGGCCACATTTAAAATGGTTGTTAGTGTGATGCGAATAATTTGGTCAATTTTGTCCAAAAGTTGTGGCTGCTTCCATAAAGGGGAAGAGCGTAGATAATATATAAAATTTGGGCCAAAACAACAGTATCTAACAAGGGTGAAAGCCGAATGCAAATTAATTTTACAGAGTCTGTCCGAAATGTCGTTAAAATTTTGAATTTTTTGTTCGATGAAAGAAGAAAAACTATCTTCCAAAATTGGGGACCCAAGGAGGTGTAGTGAGCTTTTATCTAAAATTTTTATGTTTGGGGCTATTGCATTAAACTTTTCTATGGTCAATTGTCTGTAGGGTGATGTTAGAATGTCAGAGAGGTAAATTTCACATTTTGAGGGGTTAAGGTCCAGGCCAATCGATTTAAATTCCTGTTTAAGAAGCTGTAGGTCCTTTAAAATGGTGTCTACATCACCTCCTAAAGTCCCATCGTCTAAGTACCAAACGTTAAATTTTGAATTTAGTTTCTGGATAATGGGATGAATAGCCAAACTGAAAAGGACTGGCCCAAGGGGGTCACCTTGTTGACATCCTACTGCAGACTCCAAAACATTGTCTTTATATAATAATTTGGAAGGGTGTCTGTAACATTGCCACAAAAAGCTATAAATTTCGGGTAATTCCTTTTTGACTTCAGTCAACAAAGTGTCCCTGTTTATAGAATTGAAGGCATTCTTCAAGTCAACCTTGAGGATGATCTCACCTTTGTTTGACTTTAAAAAAGTGGAAAGGGCATGAACGGCAGCCTCACAGCCCCCTTTCGTACCGAAACCAAGCTGCAGGGGCTGAAACTTAGCTGTAAGTTTTTCGTTATAAATCTTACAACATATTTTGGCTGCTGTACGCCTGTATGTACACCCAACGGCGATGGGACGAATGCCGCCGTCCTTCTTGCGCAGGGCACACAGGTTGGCCCCGTACAAGACATTCAGGACGGCCTCGTTCACGCCGCCGGTGAGCATGAGGTTAATAAGAGCCGCAAGCTCCTTCAAAAGTAATTCACCAGCTTCTCCGGCGCCTGGACTCAGCAAATCTTTGAGATGTTGTGGAGTCAAGCCGTCGAGGCCGCCGGCGGAACCACTTCGAAAAGAGCTTACGGCTGCAATTAACTGGTGGGCTGAAATATTTAAAAAGGTTGAATTTAGGATGGTTGTGTTAGGGGAGTCGGGGAAAGTGAGATCATCCACAGGCGCCGGGTGTTTACTCTTTAGAGCTGTAAATGTTTCGGTAGAGTAAGGCGCCACCACATCGCTGCTAAATAATATCCTATTGTGTTATAATAATATTTAATATGTATATGCATTGTCATTTATTAAATAAGTTATACCATTTCTTGGAGAACGAAGACCTTAAAGTTCTTGGATTAAGGTTTTTTTTTCTTTATTTTGTATTGAACGATTAAATTTGTATTAATACAAGAAATATTGCGATTTTAAAAGTCTGTACAAACAACAGTGTTATAATGACAATAATTTCCGTAGTTATAATTATTTTTGGGATTAGAACAAAATATTTTCAGAAAATGCTTTAATTAATTTACATGTTGTATATTATGCATTCCGTTTACTAATAATAGTCACGTAGGTTCATCAAGTAAACGCTACCTACAAAACGCCACATGGAACAACGCGTCATACTGACGTCACACGAATTCTACATCTCGCAATCACAGTTTACCGTGCAACTAGCATATACAGGTTGGCGCAATAGAACGTGCATATTGCATCATCTTTTTTTGCGGGGTAGAAGGGGCGTGGGCGAGGGGAGACCGATATCGTTGGGTAGCGCGGTTCATGAAGTTTTAGTCACTATGAGTCACTTCGACGGGAAGCGTCGCGCATTTTGCGTGCGCGCATTTTACGAAAACTCTCGTTCGTACGTAGTTGTCAGGCGACTATTTTGTTCTGAGTATGGTGTACGGCAAATTAGGGAGGCTCCGAGTGCTAATTTAATTAAAATCTGGATAAAGCGGTTTGAAGAGACTGGATCGACGTTTAAACCACACGCAAAAGGTCGTCCACGCACATCTAGGACCGAAGACAATATTGAGAGTGTTAAGCAGTCGGTACGAGAAGATCCACAAATGTCTACTCGCAAGAGATCGTCTGTCCTAAACATATCGCGACGAAGTTTGCAACGAATTTTAAACATGGCTGCAATTAACTCAAGAATTGAAAGACTCTGACTTCATAGCACGGCTCACATTTGCTAATGAAATGCTCAATCGGTTTTCAAATTTTGAAAACATCCTTTTCCCTGATGTGGCACATTTTCATATGAATGGGTTCGTAAACCGCCAAAATTGTCGTTATTGGAATAGTGAGAATCCCAGACTCAAACATCAAAAACCGTTACATAGCCCTAAAGTGACAGTTTGGGCCGCAATCTCTGCCAAAGGAATAATTGGTCCTTATTTTTTTGAAAACGCACGGGGGCAAAACATCACTGTTAATACCGAACGCTATGTTGCGATGTTGGAAGGTTTTTTGGCCCCAGAACTTGAAAATTCAAGAATAAAGAACTCTAGGACTTGGTTCCAACAAGACGGAGCTACCAGTCACACATCAAATGACTCCATGGCGGTTGTGAAGTAGATGTTCCCTGGCAAACTGATTTCGAAAAGAGGTGATATCCCATGGCCTCCGCGCAGTCCAGACTTGACGCCTCCTAACTTTTTTTGTGGGGATACCTCAAACACAAAGTCTACACCAATAATCCGAGAAACATCAGTCAGCTCAAGGAGAATATTCGTGGTGAAATGGCAGCAATCACACCAGCACTACTTAAGAAAGTTTTCGGTAATTTCCGTTTGCGGTTAGAGGAGTGCCAACGTAGAGAGGGTCATCATTTAGATGATGTTATTTTTAAAAAATAAACTTCAGTTATCACTTAATAATTGCTAAGTTTTATTTTAACTATACCTTTTGTATTTATTTTTTAATAATTATTTTAAAAATGCACGTTCTATTGCGCCACCCTGTATAAAACTTCCCAATTTCAACCGTTGGACAAGTGCCCGCCAGACATAACACCCGCCTGGTCGGAGGATCTTCCCTTTTCTATGGAGGATGAGTGAACTTTACTCCCTGTTCCTCATGCCTCCACAGACTGTGGATGGGTGTCAATCTTGACATACAAAGACCGCTCCATGCCTCGGAAAGCACGTTAAACCTTTAGTCCTGGCTGTCATTCGTAGATTTTTGACACTTGTTACGGCTCATCAGAAGTTCTAAAAACAGTCTTACCAAGCGGTACCGTATTACTCAGTTGGACGTAGTTATGCAAAAAGGATCCAGCCCGCAAACTTGCTTTTAAGAAAATAAAGTTTGAAGTAAAATTTATATATTAAAATAACATGACATTAGATTTAAATTTCCTTAAATAAGGGAGGACGGGTCTGAGCAGTTGTGTTGCGATGTGTGCCGGGTACGATGCGCCAAATGTTGTTGTGTTGGGAGTTTGGTCGTGGAGGGTCTTCAGATCAATCTCCCTTTGGCGCAGCATCGTTGGTCGTGTTGATGGGTTTAACATTGCATCACCTCGCTCAACTGCCGTCTTCCTTCCTATTCGCTCAATCTGAGTGAATAGATTCTTAATAAACTAGCGCGCTTTACCATCAACAATCGCATCACTGCTTACCATCAGGCGGGATTGTGGTCAAGCGCTAGTTTATAAATATTAAAAAAAAGGGTATTTTCCTGTACTGTTTTGCGGCTTTGATATTTTTGGCATATACTAAAGATGATGCCTGTAAAAATGATGTGAAAGAGAATTTAAGACTTTTATGACAGTAACTCAAAAAACGGTTTTTGTGGGTTGGATCCATTTTGCATAACTAACTACGCCCAGTTATGGGTTGTAGAGCATATGTATAGGCATAGATAGGCAGTGGCCCTGATTCCCTTGTTCACAAACTAAACTAAATTTAAGTTCAATGCATCTATTTTTATAATTAATTAAGAAAAGGATAGAACATCATATGTTAGTTTTAGACCAGCCCCCTAATCGGCGAACACATTTTTGTCAAATGATTGCAACTAGTTGGGATCGTTTGGACCGAACGGACCAATGGGCGGTCCAAACGATCCCAACTGACAAAATTTGATAAAAAATATGTTCGCCGATTAGGGGGCAGCACCTTAATCGGCGAATACATTTTTGTCAAATGATTGCGACTAGTTGGGATCGTTTGGACCGAACGGACCAATGGGCAGTCTAAACGATACCAACTGATCCCAACTAGTCGCAATCATTTGACAAAAATGTATTCGCCGATTAGGGGGCTGGTCTGCGCTTGACGTAAATTGATGTATTTTTGGTCGCCACGTTTATAATCCCGTCTAAACTGTCTATGGAATATCTTAATTTGACAGGCTTAAAGGCAAATGTTATCTTCTATCCTTTTCTTAATGAAATAGAAAGAAGAAGATGCAATGAACTTAACATTAGTTTGTGAACAAAAGAATAGGCGCCAATAGCTCCATATTAAATACTCTACTCTAGTTGAATCATGTTGTACTAAAAGCCCACCCCAACATAGTTGGTAAAAGGCGAGGTAGATGCAGACCAGTGCGATTTTGTAACCATCTCACAGTCAGACAAAGTCTTGCCGCCAAGCGTTTCGTCGTGTTCCGGTATGATGTCTGGTGAAGCCGTACGGAGGACGGGAATGAGCAGTTGTGTTGCGATATGTGCCGGGTACGATGCGCCAATTGTTGTTGTGTCGGGATTTTGGTCGTGGAAGGTCTCCAGATCAATCTCCTTCTGGCGCAGTATCGTTGGTCGTGTTGTTGGGTTAACAATGCATCACCTCGCTTAACTGCCGTCTTCCTTCCTATTCACTCAGTTTTTTGAGTGAGTTGCATCAATGCTTACCACCAGGCAAGATGCGGTCAAACACTACTTTATAATTATTAAAAAAAAGGTGAAATGAGCGTGTAATGAGATGTCATTCCAACTAATTCTAGGGATTGACACTTTTGAAGCTAACTTCATCTAACTATTTATGGTGAGATTTTTACAGAATCAATCAGCTGTTCTTGTAATGAATGATGTCTACTTTTGTAATGGAGGGTTTTTTTTATGGCTGTGGCATCAAAAAATCAACATATGATTAAAGCGCGCGTATTTACGTCACGACTAAACATCGTGTGTTATTAAGCTGTATGGATGAATTGCCTTTGCCTTTCATTATTATTATATATATTAGGATTATAACAACAAATCAACATTCCACGCTATTTTCGCACCATTGTTCGTTTTTTTGTATTTATTTATTTCAAGGTGGTAGAAAAAGTTTTGTATGCCACTGTCGCAAACAGCTATTGTAATACTCGTGCTGATCTACTGTGCCACTCGGCTTCGTGGCACAAACTATCACTCATATTACAATAGCTATCATTGCTTGACAGTGGTATAAATAACTGTTATGCAATTTTGTGATTCAAACACATACAACGCTAAAACTAACGCGAGTTAACAATGCACCTCGCTCTGTGACGGACGGTATAGTTTAAAAAAAATGAGAATTATGTTAAAAAAAATATAATTATTTTTTTATGTTGATAAAAAGTTGTTTCGGCGATAAAGCGCCAAAATACTAGATAATTTTACTCATGATGTTTCTCAATTAAATTGATGCATATGGACTGAAAAATAATGTTGGTGCAAAATGTAAAAACCAAAACCTTAATAAAAAATACTTAACAAAGCAAAAACTCCAGAGAAACAGTAATAACAACAGGGGTTTTAAACTGTTTTTACACAATTGTAACAAAGATGCTATCGCTACTCATCGCTTACGGCGAATGCGGGGCGTCGCGCGGGGATGCGGGAGAGGGGTCGCATTCCAGCGAGGTGCACAGTTAAATCACGTGAGTTATACATTCGATTCGCACATGTACGTACTTCTTCCTATTTCGGGACAGTACACGATAGCTACATGAGCGAAGCTAAACGAACGTGGCTGCGTTACCAGTGTGACCTCCGCTTTACATTTCTCGACCTAATACTTCTAAGGAGATTTATCGGGTATAGTTATATTGATCTTACCCGACGGCTATTATCGTAGTCATCTTTGTTTTTCCCGCTGACGTGTCTCGTGATGTAACCCTCATGGGGACTAGGCGCTGCTTCCGGATGAACGGGATATCTGTGGCGGAAAAAGGTCATTTGTTATTGTTAAGGGGGGAGATGAAAGTATGGATGTGACTGCATTCATGGATAAAGGATATTTTCTACGTCCGTACTCTTTTAGGAGTGACGGGTAGTAAATTAATTTAGTTATCTGTATACAACAGCTTCTCCGGTAATTAAACTGCTCTCTATAATACGTAATTTTAGTATAAAAATACAGTACAATAACTATGGAAAATCTACATAGTAAAAATAAACTGACAGACAAATCACAACCTAAATTGGTCTAATTGGTCCTTATATAGGTCAATAGGAGATAAAACTTTGTTTTTTTGCTGATGGGAAATCTATGGGCATTTTCCATTACAAAGTTCAGTATTCCGTGAAAAGAGGCAAAATTTTGAAGAAAAATATCTAAAATTACCGGCTAGCATTAAGCGGTTTGTTGGCTGGCTTAGTCCTTAACGCCTTCTGCTCCGACTTCACAGTGGTAGGTATAAGTATGAACATGTTCCCAGTCACGTGCACATACAAGTGGTCGCCTACGCCCGCCTCGTGTGATGTACTCTCCACAGTACACTTTATGAAACCGAAACGACCTACTATGGCTTCTTGGAACAGGAATAAACGTTCCAGCCACGTGTCTTCAGGGAAACCTGGAAATTTTAAGTAAATATCGACTTTGATATTACAATATGGAGGTAGTGTTGGTCCCAAATTGTATCTTGGACACAATGAAGTACAGAAAGAGTCGTGCATTTTTTAAAGGAATAAATAAATCTGCCTTTTAGGGCAATAACTGGCTCAGATCTATTATATAGTTAGGTTGGTGCAACATAATCCCTCTTATTCATAAACGCTGCTTAAAGTTAACTAGTGATTAGCGATTCTTTAACCATACATTTTGACCTTTCAATGTCACTAACTTAAATCATCCTTTATGAATAAACACCACAGTGTTTAAGGGGTTTATTCATAAAGGACAATTAAAGTTATTCGTTCGCGTCACAAAGTTTTACTGGGTGGGTGCTTTATTTTCGCAATAAATGCATTGTATACCATGGGATAATGTTGGATTAAAATTATATTATAGTATAAAAAGTAAACTTAGTAAAAAAAAAAAGCTTTTTTCTATTGTATAAAGTTTATACAACAGAAAAAAGCTTTTATTTCAGACATGAGTCCATAGACCATAAGGTTAAGTAATAATTTTAGTTAATTTCTAGTGTTAGTTGGTTACAGATACAGATATTATTAAAGATAACATACCTTCAAATAATGTAACTTTGCTCCTAAGCAGAGGTTCTTCGTTGAGGGGCACGTAAATAGGTCCTCTCAGAGGGTCCGATTTCAGGGTGAACGGCAGAGCAAGTGGGTCTGCTGGTATTGGCACCATTTGCAGTCTACAACTTTGAGCTTTGCGCGCCCAGCCGAATATCTAGAAAATAGATATGCCATGAACATTGTGACGAATTTCATATTTATAATTTCCCTCAAATAATTTGTACTTAGGTAGGTTTGTATAGATGACAGCACAGCAAGCTACCACAATCTGTAAAATTATTTAACTAGGTTTTCAACTTTATCGCTAGAACATTAAGGCTCAAAATTTTTTGAAAATATTTGAGAGTTTCGGGTAGCTTGACCTGCTGCCGTTCGTACAAACATTTTTACACGTCAATATTTTTTTTTTTAACTAAAAGAGGTTGGTGCTTTCTATTCATCTGATTACTGTGAGAAGAAAGGCGGAAACAAACTCAAGAGGTCAAGTTTTTTAAAATCAAGACATAATTTTGGTCAGGTGACCGACGTATGCTGCGCATAAGCTGGAGCCAAAATGTCAGAAATAACACCGTCCTTCAGCGCGTTCCAATGTCTTGAAAGTTGTTGCCCACCATAAAGCCACGGACACACTAGGGGACAAATGTCGTGCAACACGTGTCGCCAGCGACGTTGGGTACAGTAGCACGACGTTGCCGGACTTCGGTCGACATGTCTGGCAACATCACGCGACACGTGTCGCCAACTCCATTTACTACAACTTTGCTACGGACATAAGTCGCGCGATGTCGCCAGATATGTTAGGCGAAATTCCGCGAAGTGTATCCGTACATTAACAGCCTCCGTGGCGTAGCGGTAGCGAACGCGGCCGTTGCGCAAGGAGGCGCGGGTTCGATCCCCGCACAGTGCAAATATTTGCACTGGTCTGGTCGTAACGCGGAAAGCCCGTTAAGCCGATGGTCCCGGTTGCCCTCCGAACATCTAGTGGCAGTCGTTACGGGCTGTTGGAGCCCTCAAAAGTCTAACAATTGGTCTAACTGCAATGCTTCGATATCGCTTTCGGGTTGTGGAGACAAACGGCAATCGCTTCACAGAAAATGTCGAAGTTTAGCCAAAATCAGCAGTTAGACTGGTAAAGCGGACCCCAGACTCCAAAGCTGAAAGAGCTACGGATGCGACTGGGATTAACGCTGAGATGATGATGATGATGATGTATTCGTGGCTGTAAGAAACGCAAAATAGATTATCTCGGCCTCGTGCTGCGACACGATAGAGATGCGACTCCAACTCATTATGATGGGCAACATAGAAGGAAAGAGGCGCGCTGGACGAAAGAGAAAATCGTGGCTGCGAAACATCAGGGAGTGGACCGGCATTACTTCGGTCGAAAAACTGTTCAGACTCGCGGTTGACAAGACCGAATACAATAAGCTGACGGCCAACCTTCAGGATTGAAGAGGCACTGGAAAAAGAAGATCGACATCTATAATGGCCTCTTGAGTAAAGAACGACAAGATTGAGAGGAGCTGTCAAAACAGTGTACACATTTGTCCAGTAATCATGAAGCCCAACAAGAAATGTTTCACCTTATATAAAATACACACGTGACAACTAAACTAAAGAAAAATAAATGACTATAGAAACCAGTTCAGCAACGATGTTTCCGCTGGCGACGGCCCACTGTATACACATCTCGTAGGCCTGGTCCGGTCGGAACGTGGCTTGGTACCGTGCGTGACCCCACTCGATGCGATCGCTCTTGTTGCTGATATCGATGTCCAAGTGCGTGTTCTTGTATAGAGGCACTAAAAATAGAAATTCTTTAGTGTAATCCTCCAGATTACGGTAAAAGTTCACTAAAAACAGTATTGGCTGAATGATCACAGAACAGAATCTCAAAAAAGGTCAGAAAAGTTTTGCGATGAAAGCGGTTTGTACCAGTCAAATTAGTTGTACATCTGTACTTAATATACGTATAAAGCTGAAGAGTTTGTTTATTTGATCGCTCTAATCTCAGGAACTGCTAGTCCGATTTGAAAAATTCTTTTTGCGCTGGATAGCCCATTAATCTAGGAAGCCTATAGGCTATAATATAATAATAGAATGCGGCCAATAAGAGCGAAGCATATAAAAAAAAAAAAACAAATATTAATCCTCGTCCAAATAAATTAATAGTGTTTAATTATGAACGAATTAAAATTTAAAATGTACTCGTATGCTCTAGAAGTGTAATAATGTATCTATAGAAATCGATTAATTTGGGGTTAAAATAAAATGGTCAAATAACTAACTACACGCGAACGAAGTCGCAGGCGTCTGCTAGTTTGGTATATTTTTCATAGTTAGGTACATAGAAACTCCAAGGATAACGAACTTTATATTACCAAATGACCGACTTCTTAGCAATTCAAAAGTGCCAGAAACATGATAATTGAAATTAATACTTTGACTTTGATTTTATACTTACTGTCACTATCAGAACCTAACTGCATGTAACTAGAGTCGATATTATCGCAGAGGAAGGCGGGCACTCCCGTGTCGTCAGTCACCGGACTGGTGCCAGATATATCAATCGCTCCCGTTAATGTCTCGGCGGAGAGTAACGGCGACCGCGGCCCTAACACTTCCACCTCCATCCATTCGTTCTCGAAGCTTTGAAGGTCGCCAAGAGGCTTCACGTAGTCTGGCATACTGTCTGTAAAAATAACATGTTCCTATATTAACTTACGATCTTTGATTTTTGGTCTATCATCTTCTTCAGTCTATAGACATACACTGCTGGAAGAAGGCATCCCCCAAGAATTTCCATTACATTGGGAGGTTTGACATATTCCCCACGCTTGGCAGGCGGGTTGGGGATCGCAGTAACTTGATATTCCACAGGAGAAGTGCTGTTGCCCGCTTCCCTGGTGAGTCGCCTCTTACCCACGGGAGGATATGGGTTGGTACTATTCTAAACCCGGTACCACACGAAGGTATCGGGTCATCGGTTATAAGAAACTGTGTAGTTAAAAGGCCGAAATTCTGACAAAGTCTTATAAATGACTTTCGTGATACCTAGTACATGGACTAACTTTATATGGGTCAGATAGGTAGTCGTTCCATGTAAAATACTGGTGCTGCAGCAGGTTTTAGTGGAATGAGGAACAGGGTATAAAGTTCACTCGTTCTCCATAGAAAAGGAAGGATCCCGCCGACTCACTCCTCTGGTGCCGGAACCAGTAGGGTGTTGTGTCGGGGAGCCACTTGCCCAACAGCTGATGTCGAGTCGTATACATTCTAGATACCCGGTAAACTCCGCTTGCGAGATTCAGGATCTGCGTGGCGTTAGTATAAAGGGTTCGTATGTGGCGTTTGTAGACATCGCTACAAGGTTAAGATTGTAAACAGACCCTAACATAGGAAAACATAAGGTAGGTAAAATATCTTGTGGATTCTTGCGTTTGCCTGTTACTGAACCCATTACAATAAAAACGTCGCAGCCTGGCTTTTAGTTAGTCATTTGTATTGATTTAGGCTTGTATTTTTAATGCATATTTCTATCTTAACTGTCCTAACTACTAACCTTTCTCTTTTTTCTGTGGCAATATATGATACATATAGTATCCTACAACGAAGCGTTTAGTTGTATCACCAGATGCGTGGCATATCATTTTATCTTGTAGTAATTTCTGCAAGAAAAAATAACAATAAGGGATTTCTACCACAAAAACCTAAACACTTGTTCAACGCGTGTCTACTACTCGTGCGTGTTAACTGTGCACCTCGCTGGAATGCGACCCGTCTCCCGCTACCCCGCGCGACACCCCGCATACGCCGTATGCGCTGAGTAGCGATGGCATCTTTGTTACAATTGTCTAAATACAGTTTAAATCCCCTGTTGTTATTACTGTTTTGTGGAGTTTTTGCTTTGTTAAGTCTTTTTTTTTTAAGTTTGTGTTTGTTTTTTTCATTTTCAACGCTTTACTGAAGCCAACACTATATTATTTTAGTTCATATGCATCAATTTAATTGCAAAACGTGATGAGTAAAATGATCTAGTATTATGACGCCTTATCATCAAAACAACATTTTATTATCATAAAAAAAATGTAATTTATATTTTATTTAATATAATTTCATTTTTTACAAACGGTACCGTCCGAATGACGTCACAGAGGAAGGTGCACAATTAACTCGCGCAAGTTATAGTTTCAGTGTAACGTCCAAGACCATAAAATAATTAAACCAATTCGTGTTTAAAAGGCGTTCACCCTAAACAACAGTTAACCACTATTTTGTGGTAGTAAGTTTTATATCAACCACTAGACTAGAAATAGGGATGTCTGATGATAAATTCTATCGATGGAATGTTAAAAGGTCGATATAACTATGCTTTTAGCAGATTACAAAGATACTTGATGAAATAACAAATACCGGGTCGTATTAGCTAGCAAAATTACGCGATGAGAACTTATTTATCAACCAAGTTAGGGTCATTGACGTTTCGTGAGCTTATTTGATTTCAGCACGAGTATATCAGTTAGTATACTGTGCATCACATTACCTCCATAACGGTCGTAGCTCTTTCGTAGGTGACGCCTTCCATATTAGCTTGTAACCAATGTATGGCGTATATAGAGACGAATGTGTGGGACGGTAGACTGACTGTCTGTTGCAGGAAACCGACGCCCAACTGTGGGCTGCGCATCCGTTCCACAATCTCCGCCAACGACGAATTCGCTTTCAGTTTCGGTTCTGGAACACTGAAATAAGTGTACAAGACTTTTATGTGTTTGGTCAGATTAAATTTATAAATAAGGTCTATTATGTATTTTCTGGAAATCATTTATAACAGTGTCTAAACAAGAAAGTCGTAATCAGAAATGGCCAAGTTGCAATCAATACTCACGATATTGTGTTGGTAGCCTGAAAAGAGCGAAAACTACCCTAAAACACATTTATACTAATAATATCCGTGGATGTTGTAAATGGTCTCCAATTTATTTAATTTTTCAAAGAGCATTGTAATATGTTAGTCATGACTGGACCTTTTTGGTGCACCCACGAAAAATTTGCTGCTATTTTTTACATTGGGGTTTTTACTTTCGATTTGATTTTTAAGCTATTGCATAGCTTCTATCGCGGGCCTTGAGCGCGGGGACCGAATCCAGAAATTCCGTAACAAAAAAACCTCACGCTCCCCACTCCGACGGGCACGGAGGTGTGGCTTGAAGGCCGTACATCGTCTAACGTCGTTTCAGTTCGGCAGTCTTCGGCACGGTATGTTTGTGTGCGTGCGACTACATCTTTTGAAAACAATTTATAGATTTTCAAAAAGAGCATGCATATTGCAGGGCGCGAACTCAGTTCTACACACTTGCCATGTTACTGATAGTCGCGATGTGCTAAACTTGCGATTAATTTTCTCTCTGAAATAGGTCTTCTATAGAGATATGTCATAGATGTCATCGACGTTGTCATGGTTACCTTAAAAACTTTTCATATAATTAATTATTAAGTACTTTTATTCAAATTAATTTAGTAATGTTATTATAAAATAGCTTTTTTTTTAACGGAAAAGCTAAGATGAATGTCACGCTAATTTTTCATTGGACTTTTAAATTATTTATAGTGTTGTTTACTAAATAATAGCGCGTGATTTTATAGAGTAAAAAGTGCTCACGCGGCCGTTTTTTCAACTGTTATTGGCGATATCCGCCATTATTGTGAAATATTTTTTTAAAGAATTTCTATAATTTGTTACACGTGTTATTGGCAAAATTGTGGTATCTATCCACAGGAGTTGAAGAGATCAAGAGTTGAAGTTGAAGTTTTTATTAAATAAAATATTGCAGAAAGATGTCGGTGAACAATGTTAATACGAGTACATTTAAGTGTACGAGTTGTAAAATTGTTATCTCCGAAACGAAACAACGAAAGTTTAATAAAAATATGCTCGTCGGCTTTTTCTGAGGAAGACATTGATGAGGCAAAAAAGTTATTGTTTGTTTCTACGAAGACAAGACAAAAACATGTATCGAGGCGTAAGAACAAAAAGCAGAAAGACCTAAAATATACGATTACGGTGTTTAAAATCACGGATCCCGAACAATCCCAGTTTTTGTGGCATATGACCTTCACAAATTGCCACCAGTTTGCTTTGACTACGTAGAACGTACGTAAAGAAGTTGATGAAGGATTTATTAATTCTACGGTCAGATGTTAACGCAATCAGAAGTGATTATGTTACTAAAGATCAGCTCGAAAATATTAAATTGATAACAAATAATTCGACACCGACGCCGTTCATCATCAACAACCTTTTTATCGTTACCACTGCTGGGCACAGATCTCCTCTCATACAGAAAAGGATTGAGCGTAATCACCACGCTTGCTCAATGCGGGTTGGCGATTTCAGACTTATAAAGCCCAGGTTTCCTCAAGATGTTTTCCTTCGCCTTCAGTCATTGGTATCCAAGATATACTTAGAAAGTACATACATATAACTTTAGAAAAGTTACATTGGTACTTGCCTGACCTGGAATCGAACCCGCGCACTCATACTTGAGAGGCTGGTGTTTTAACCACTAGGCCACCACGACAAAACAGTGCGGTATATTGAAAAAGAACCTCGGAGTCTTTGAGTATATTTCGTGGTGTTCCCTGTGCGCCGTTTCCGAGTCAACGAAATACCAGTTGGTGGAGTCATAAGGATACTATAGCTGTCTTGCCTGCCCCTCAGTGCCCGGCCGGTCTTGCGATTGCACCGAAACAGCACACAATGACAGAGATTATAAGTAATAGCATAGACAGACCCTACGGAGGAATTGCCCTATTGTAGAGGAAGTCCGCTTTCTCAAAGGTATCAGTGTTGTTGTGTAATAGTGATCGTTTAGTTCTCACACGGATCGTTCTATGTTAGTTTTCTCATTTTACATGCTTACTGACTCGAGTGAGTTCTTATCGGTCACCACGCTCAAAAAGTGTAACTTGAATTAATATCAAAGAAAAAGAAATACTGCATAAATAAAATAAATAAATAATTATAATTGCATAAATTGATACAAAATGCTATGCAATAGCTTTACCGCGGCAGTCCCCGAGTGCCACACGTCTTTTTTTTTTCGATTGGCCCGCTTCAAGGTTATAAGAACTCTCAACCAATGAGAGCGCCAAACACGGTCGATATCGACGATCGAGTCTCATAAAGAAAACTCATGGTATCCACACTGATGTATGTTTGTTTATGCTAGATGTATTGTGTGTCGTTAAGTCTGTGTTAAATAATATTTTCTTGCTTTATGAGTTTGCTGAACAGAATAAAATAAAATAAATATTAAATATATTTACCCGTCATCATACGTGTCGTCGCATTCACCAGTCTGAGATTGTGTTCTCTCTAGAACAGTTTTGGCTGCGGCCCTGAAGTCATTATTATATTAGAACATCACAACACAACCTGAAGACAAATCTTGCGATGATAGTGAAGCAGATAATTCTAAATGCAAAGCTGCCAAGCAGAAGTTGAAATATAGAAAATTAAGTTGATTTTAGGACGTTCTTGAGTCATTTGTTAATACGCGTCGGATTACATCCATGATAGTTTATACTTAAGAATTTCTCCACCCTGCAAGCACAAAATATTGAATTGTTTACTGTAACCCGGTCCCTTAAACATAGTAAGTAAGTTTAGATTTGTTACTCCATCACAAACAAAAAAAAACACCGAATGAATTTAGATGCCATTTGGTGAACAGTTTTGTGAAACTCCGTAGTCACGTGTTTTTTTTTTTAATAATTATAAACTAATGCTTGACCGCAATCCCGCCTGATGGTAAGCAGTGATGCAATCGTTGATGGTAAAGCGCGCTAGTTTATTTAGCCTATTCACTAAAAAAAAAAAACTTAGTGAATAGGAAGGGAGACGGCAGTTGAGTGAGGTGATGCAATGTTAAACTCAACAACACGACCAACGATGCTGCGCCACAGAGAGATTGATCTGGAGATCCTCCACGACCAAACTCCCGATAAAATAACATTTGGCGCACAATAACCGGCACATATCGCAACACAACTGCTCAGACCCGTCCTCCGTACGGCTTCACCAGACATCATGCCGGAACACGACGAATCGCTTGGCGGCAAGACTTTATCTCGTGGGTGGTAACTTCTGCCGGCAGCCGATGTTATGAATAAAATGTCACGATCAAAGTTTTGAGTACCTATGAATGTCCATTGCTATATGAGTAAGGGAAGCCTAAAGAAACGAACGGGCGAATCTTAGTAAACAGGAGACTGATCCGGGTACATGAATTAGTATCGAGTAAAACTGAGAAAAGATGTTTTGGAAGTGAAAACTTTTTAGCGATGTTTAGCAGTTTAATTGTAAGGAGGAAAAGCATTGAATTCGTGTGAGCGTGACAACCGATTTCAATTTTCACTTCCGTCGGTCAGTCCCGCGGCTGCAATTGTTGCATGTCGCGTGACGGTCGGCTATGGAGTAGGGATAAAGTGAAAGGCGCTCGTCAGAGCAGCCAAGGCCATTATGGCGGCGCCCATAGTTCTTTGAGAAATAAATAAAAAGTTTCATTTTTACCGTGGTTTCATAAAACCACACAGTTTTTATTTATACCTAATTATAAACTAGTGCTTGACCGCAATTCCGCCTGATGGTAAGCAGATGCAATCGTTGATCGTAAAGCGCGCTAGTTTGTTAAGAGCCTATTCACTAAAAAAATGAGTGAATAGGAATGAAAACGAGAGTTGAGCGAGGTGATGCAATCCCGCGCAATCGGCGCACGATGTTATGCCAGAGGGAGATTCTCGATCGAGATGTGGAGACACTCCACGACCAAACTCCTGACACAACAACATTTGGCGCATCATACCCGTTACACATGGCAACACGCTGCTCAGACCCGTCTTTCGTACGGCTTCACCAGATATCATGTTGGAACACGACAACTCGCTTGGCGGCAAGACTTTATCTAGTGGGTGCAAAAACAACAACATTTTTTGTTAAACACGTTTTATATACTTGACTCTAAGAACGCCCTGATAAAAACGGTATGATGAAGCGAACTGTATACTTACTTGTTACTCAGACTAGTGTTTAGTGACTTAGTAGGTGATAGTTGCTGCAATGAAACATTCAATAAGGATAAGAATAAGCAACTGATAGGAGAGGCACGGGCAAGCATTCGATGATAGCTTAGCGAGAGTAAAATAAACCGTGTCATGAATTAGAATTGGATTATAAGGGAAATCTGTAAAAAACAATTTCTCAATTTAGTAAAAAATGGGAAAATAAAAGCTAAATAATGTTTTACATTACATGTCATATAAATAAAGGTGCAACTTACATAAATAAATAATATAAATATAAAATAAACAAGTCAGTTAATTAAATGTTTATAAGAGCATAAAGGTATAAGCTTAGTTGGTACAAAAAGGAAGGTATGAATGAAGGTGTTTGGAGAAATAATGTTAATAATGCAAAGTGAAGAAACTTGGCCAAGTGCGAGCACACCATGCGACGGACATAAAGCGATCCTCGCGTACGCATTGCGATGTTTTATACGCGTCTTTTTAGTCATACGGTTTTACTACAAAACATAGTTAGTGACGTGGCCTGAACCGAAAACAAAGCTATTTAGGGTTTTTTATTACTAAACAATTTGATTTATTATACAATGGACCAGTAAAATCAATTTGGATTTTTTTAAAATTAAAAATTCGTTCTTAAAGCCACGGGTCTTTTTGGCCGATCTTTTTATCGGTAGTTAAACTTTTTTTAAATAGAAACTAATGGTTACATTTTCGCAAGATATGTCTTTTATTTTGGGAGTTTAAGTACAGATCAAAATATCGGACCTTCTTCATTAAAACAGATTATCACGACTCAAGTGACTTTCGGCTACTACGTTAACCCTGAAGATGGCACAACTTTATAGACGCGTATAAAATAAATTTAAAATGACGAAAATTTTAAAGACAGTTTGCTTGTGGAGGGTAACACAAACTGAAATAATAAATGAGCGTTAGCTTCTGTCTTTAAAATCAGTCAGTTCAGGCTATAATAATATATGCGTGTCACGTAGGTACTGACATGGCTTCGATCCGGAGCCTCGGTCGGTCGGGCAGGCGAGTGCTGCCCACGCGCTCCCTGAACGGCGAATTGGACACACCGCCCTGATACACCACACACAACACGCACTTTAACACGGCTACAGATTACGTAGATCCTATCATAACATTCAAAATAGAATAATACTAAGAATTGCCCTCGAGACAAAGTTACTTCATTCAGTTGGAATGTTTGTATGGAATAGGCACGGGAATCTTGCTAATTTCATACATTTGATTCGAGCTCACACGGCTCTTTGTACACACACATTCACCTCACCTGCGTCACTGGGGCATACATATATCCCATTTTAATTGTCGCTCAAGATATTAAAAATACTCTAGAAGAGGGTTCAATAAACTTAAGTATTATGCTATTTAGAAGTGTCATGGCGAAGACTATTAAAAAAATTATTTAAAAAAAAGCCAGCAAACAAAATGTCTCAATATTGGTGCATTCCGTGCATTAAATTGCATAATTTTATAATAAGCAGTGCAAATATATACGCAGTATGCATATACAATGTGGTGGTTCTTGTTTGAGAGTACTGGAGAATTACAACTTGTGTATTGGGACCACAGACGTAGACATTTTTGAATATATATCATCAAACATTACTTTTTGTCATGGGTTTTTTGGATTTCAAGTTAGGAATTGCATTGTGGGTGATTGATGCAAAACAAATATCTACAGTTAACATTAAGAAGTGACATCCACCTGGCGAAGACCCCCCACTGCACTGTTATCTATAAAATTACGATAAATCGTGAAATTAGTACCTATTGTGTAATATCAACATGTTAACATTAGTCTACTAGGTTAAGATGTGAGAATTAGAAGGTCAAACGCCACTCCAATGTAAGGTTAATTCAAATTTCACAATCGATTACAAACCCGGATCTCATGGAGCCAATGAAATGAGTGTGCAAATATGCCAAAGAAAATAATAACGAAATTATAAAAATTTTGATTCCGAATTTGAACATAAACATACCGAGTCAAGCGATCAAAAGAAGACCAGACCATTTATTTTCTGAATAAGCTTTCGGTAGTTAAAACTCTGGATCTTGGTATATTTTATACTGCAAACATTTTTTTTTTAAGTTGTTGGTCTGTCCCATTTGATCGCGGCACAAACTGAAAACTAAAAAGTGTCAACAAGGAGTAGTCGTGGACGTGGAGGAGTGGCGGCGATTGTGTGCTGCATACTATGTAATAACTAGCGTGTCCGAGACGCTAACGTTACACATGAGATGACACTACAATCCAATCGACGTTCACACTTATCCTGAGATTATAAGTGTCGGTGAGCCTAACTGCCTAGGTGACACGGTGTGTCGAAGGGAAGGTTGTGGTCGGCAGGTCGCGCGTCATGTGTCCGTTAGTCCACGGTACCTGCGCGCTCCTTGTGAGGATGGAGGTGGAGTGCCGGCGCCGCGTCAGCGCCGCCTCGGCCGCGCCGCCGCCCGCCAGCGCCATCTGCAGCAGCCACACTACAGGCGCCGCCCGTACCCCGCCTCTACTGTCGCCTGACTCCGACCGGACGCACCCAATAACCGTATTGGGGCCCGCGATCTCGAGGCATTTACTGGTGCGATTTTTGCACAACAATTTTACAGTAGCACAGAAACTTGACCGCAGAGCGGAGACGAAGTCACCGGATGACGACGAAGAAAATCGATGCTAAGCGACGCTAATACCGTCACAATTGAGGTCGCCTAATTTGGTTTGTTGTATAGGTAATGATGATAGCGAAGCTTAGTTCGATATGTACTGAAATGCTTCAAAGCCAAGTCTACGCAATGCTTAGGCAGTTCATGTCACGCCCGGTCTGCGGTCTCTAGGATTATATTATCAAGATATTATATATATCATGCGCTCAGACTCAAACAAGAAATTACAAATAACATGTAGTGTGCAACATAAAAATGAATAAAATCAGTTACGACAAGATTATAAACATTCCCAACTTCATATTCTACATAAATGAGGCTTCATCCTATAGTAAGAGACACATTAAATATAATGGGGGTAATTACAAACATTTCCGTTGCAAATTAACATGCGTTTACACAACAGTGAAATTGATAATTTCGTGTTTGAACAAACATTTAGTACATATTACCTCAGCAGTGTCAATAGTTTTGAGAACGTAAGTCTGATATTATGAAGCAATATTCTTGCAAGTCTACATATTATTTAGACAAGGGTGCACTTCTACGGTACATGCAGTGCTAGTAGTAAGTATCTACATGTCATACAATGTGCAAATAACTATAATCATGCTTAAGCTTCACTTATAAACATTATTTTGGATAAATATTTAACCCTGAGTTGGCAATTCGCTATACAATGCTAACAAGTTATAGGATCATCTATATACATAATTACAAATAAAAAAAAATACATATTTATACAAAATTAAATAAAAGAGACGATTAAAATAAAACAAATCCCGGTATTCATTCATTGTGTTGACTCTTGAGATTGGATTTTAATATTATTAATTGATCAGCGCTAAATATCTACATTTATAATTCTAGAGCAAATCATATCAGTGGCATAATTGTGAGAAAACTTCAAAAAAAAATAAACGAGATATTTTTTAAAGTAAAACAACATAGCCACACGCTTGTAACCCCCGTCGGGTTAGACAGAGGTACAATAGTTACGGACACCAACAAAAGTCGATTAACATGATATGATTCGATAATGTACAGACGATCCAGCTCATCAACCTACCACAATATGTCAGATTTCAACATCAGC
The DNA here is from genome assembly GCA_037179545.1 of Sesamia inferens. Classification (NCBI taxonomy): domain Eukaryota; kingdom Metazoa; phylum Arthropoda; class Insecta; order Lepidoptera; family Noctuidae; genus Sesamia; species Sesamia inferens. The sequence continues at coordinate 21,477,888 of CM073931.1, forward strand.
ATCAACCTTTTTTATCATCCCACTGCTGGGCACAGGTCTCCTCTCATACAGAGAAGGATTGAGCATAATCACCACGCTTGCTCAATGCGGGTTGGCGATTTCAGACTTAAAGTCATCGGTGTCCAAGATATACTTAGAAAGTACATACAACTTTAGAAAAGTTACATTGGTACTTGCCTGACCTGGAATCGAACCAGCGCACTCATACTTGAGAAGCTGGTATTTTAAACATTAGGCCACCACGACTTTATGTCAGATTTCTTTATTAGAATTTCAAATTCATCTCGAAAACATTAAAGCTCATGGTTGATTGGGAATACTTGACATTTTCGGTTAGCTTGACTTGCGGTCGTCCGTACTTTTGGCATTTTATAAGAGTGAGAGAAATAACCAAATTATTGTTCTTAGTGTAAAAGTCATTTCGATGCCGATTTAAGCTTTCGTATCCTTTTCGCCGGAACGTAGATCAACGCTCAAAATAATTAATAAAAAAAAATTGCTCAGTAATTAAGAATTCGAAAACAAGTGTTAATCGAATTTTGTTGCTAACTGTGCATTGTATATTTCGCCAGCCTATCCAGCCATCAATTGGGCCCAAATGCAGAGTCCGGGCTGTTACTGAGAAATTTCTGATAAACAAAACTTAAACACTTTTCCCAACCTGGGATTCAAACCCAGGATATCATGCTCAGCAACACCTCTCGACTAACGAGACAGGATTACTTTTGGAAATAATCAAATAATAATAGCTGAAGTTCGAAAATATCTTTAAATTGCTATCAACTCCTAAGCAACAAAATAGGGTGCACAAGCTGTTGAAGAAAATGAGAACAAGTCTGCCAATAAACTAAAAAAATAAAATTTTGCGCCGATCAATTAGTTTTACATGAAATCCAGTCTCTGAACCCTATTGCTATGCTTACCCTCTGCTTGTTAGGTCGTTTGACCTTATTAAAGTACTGTTCAGTCATTTTTAGGAACCCATCTGTTAGTTGGTCGAGGTCGTGCCGTGTCGGCGTCGGATAGATATCGCAGTGTATTGCATTATCATCGATTATCTGTTTGGTTGCTGGATTGTATAGCGGCAGGAGGAGAGTACGGAACCTCCAATATTTGAGAGCCTAAAAATGTTTTATTTTTTGTTAGTACTATACATTTTTTACGTATGGTAACACCCGATTGTTTACTTTAAAATTTTTTAATCAAAAGAACTGCAGATTCTTTTGGTTTTCTTCTTTCTAATTAGTCTAAAGATAGATTCTCAAAAAAAAAAAAAATTCTTCTATGACAATGGTGTCATAGAAGATTTTTTTATACATTCTGGGAGACACCCCATGGTGTGATAAGATTCTCAAAAATAAAAAAAAAAACTACTACGAAACGCAAGTGGATACATATATTTTTTTAAACTTGAACTCATATTTTAATACTTTTAATATCGTGTTATTGCCATACGTAAATAAAACAGCAAATGAAAAGGCTCGGCAGCAGAGTTATTAAGCAACAAAGCTATGATAAGTACTGCCGTTTGCCTTTTACCGTGACAATCACCTCGGCCAGTGCGAAGTCTGTATCCCCTCGTGTACATATGTAGTGATCCATGTAGTTCCAGTTATAGGTTTCTAGCTTTTCTGTGGTGAAGGATACCCATGATACTTCGTATGTATCGTGGTTCGGCGCGTGGAACCGATAGCGGTAATGAATGTTGAACGGCGGGTATGGATGTCTGAAAGCACGTAGAAAACATTATTTATGCCATAATGACCGTAATCCCGTCTGATGGTAATCATAATCAGCCTGCTATGTCTCCACTCCTGTGACACAGGCCTACAGGGTAATAACGTAACACGCTATCTTTCTTTCTTTCTTTTATGGCTTCGCACGGTTTGAGCATTTAGCCAATGTCACGTAATGAATTGTTCATGTCGAAAAAGACGGCCGCGTGACCCGTCTTACGATGGAGTTTGAGACAAAGTCATGATGTGGCCACTGGGCTGCGATATTTCACTGTTCTTTATGAATTATTTACTGAATGCACTTTTTACTACATAAATCACGCACTTTTATTTAGTTAACAACACTATAAATAATTTTAAAAGTCCAATGAAAAATGAGTGTGACACTCAGCTTGACTTTCCCGCCAAAACAATCTCTAACACACTTTCAGTAGTAATGGGTATCATTTTGACAGTTCAATAGCATTCATTGCGCGTTATTTACGTTGTTGATTAGACGCATTTCGAACATATAGAGCAATGGATTAGCAATATGCTTCAAAATGATTCCAAGCGATAGTAATAGGCTGTTCAAAATGCAATTAGGGTGCTGCTCTCGGTGAGTCACATGTCTTCGAAGTTTTTGATTCTGCAGTGGTGATGAAATTATTTACACCAGGATAAATGATGATGGGTTTCGAATCTACGACCTACAACTTATACGTCGCGGCTGATACCACTAGGCCACCGTACTGCAGTGATGCAATCGTTGATGTTAAAGAGTTCTAGTTTATTAATAGCCTATTCAAAGTAAAGTCCAGGTTTCCTCAAGATGTTTTCCTTCACCTTCAGTCATTGTTGTCCAAGATATACTTAGAAAGTACATATAACTTTAAGTGTATGCATACATACACTACCCAAATCTCTGTGCTTATACAACGTTATTTTTTTCTTTATACGAAACCTAAATATAGTTTGTTCAGAATGAGCAACTGAATCGATTCTAATCTTTTCACACTATGTATGTTATATTTTTTCACAAATACATTTAGCCATTGTTGCATCGTGGCAACAGCTGACGGAGGTCAACGCCCTGCGTGCCCATCGGCTGAGCGTGGACCATATTTATCGTTTATTAAACGATTCGTTGTGACCACGTCATCTATTCTACCTTTTCCAAAAATTTGGCACTTTAAATAAGAATCTAAATGTTTTTCAGACGAATCGTATTTAGAGGGGGCTTTGTGAAAATTATTTAAATCTGAATATCCATAACCCCAAACATTTTTACTATCATGTTTTGAAAATAATATACACGGGAAACATAATAATTTGTGTGTACACAGCCTGCTAACCAGTTATAATTATCATAATACTTTTAATTAAAACAACGTGTGATATTACCTTTTCTTGAGTTACATCCAAATTGCGAACACAACGCTCTTTAATTTATATTTTTGCTCAAACCTTTACGTTGAAAAACAACAAAACCAACAAATCTCACAGGTATAATTTTGCATATTTTCTAAAGAAATACGTATAAATAAACTTAATTCAATTCATTTGCACTTAAAACGAAAACAAACATCACAAATCACAACAACAAAAAAATGGAGTAATTTAACATTGCAAAGCTGGCATCGAAAAACAATTATGCTATTTGTCATAGCCTCTAAACTTGGTCGGTTTGTCAAATAAGCACTGCCTTTCCGGCCTTAAAACTGAATGAAATTCTGCGGCCACACAAAAGAATTTTACGCACACCATCAAATAATTTTATACGCATACACAACCATTCTCGCTAAAAAATAAGCAAATTTAGTTCGTGCCTACGTCGCTCTCCGCTCCGTAGCGTTGGTGACGCGTACGCGCGCATTTGCAATGTGTGTTAGCTAGTTTTCGCTAGCCCCAAAAGATGGCAGTATTACTGTTATAGTGTAGTGTTTTAACAGAATGTATTGTAGTACAAAAATTATATTATAATACGATTCGGGTGTTCCGAATTAGAAAATTATGCAGTGCTTATATGCCTCTATGGAGCGCACGCGCCTGCTCTAGCCTTGAAGACAAATTGTAATTAGGCGGGAAGACCGTCGCAGCAATACCATTAGTTTATCAAAGGGTATGAAAAAAGTTTCCAATTCATAAATCATTTAATATTGGTTATATTCCTCAGTAAATGATAAGACGATTATATCATAAATATAGGTAATTAGTCTTTAATATTCAGACTCCTAAAACACAGGCCTCCCTCCTATCTTCGAAAGTGGGCCGTTATGACATGTCTTCGAATTTTCCACGAAATGACATGTCTTTACGATATTTTCCTTCATAATTTAAAGAGGAAAACATGCGAAATAAATTTTACATAGTAAAGCGCCTGGCTGGGTTCTCACCGACGAACCTAGACAGGTCGTGAGTAGGGGCCGTTAGCACTGCTCCTTAACTTCTCCGCACGATAATCGCGAAACACACTATCAACAGCAATGGTTTTCATTTCGACAGTTCAACAAAATTCATTGCGTTATTTATGTTGTTGTAAAGATACATTTTTCAAGCATATAGAGCAATGGATTAACAATATTGTGCAAGTATGGTGCTGAATCTATCATACCGGTACGCAATAAGGAAATAACTTACCTAGGTCTATATCTAGTGACCGTGATGGTAGATCCAACAAGCGTAAGTTTGTGGAAAATCCTTCCAATAGAGAGAAGGTATCGTTTACTAGGCGCAGCGACTTGCTTGCCGCACTGCGGGGCCACTTTGGAGGGCGGCGGGGCGGCCGTGGATGGGCAGTGAGATTCTATCACTTCGTTCTCATTCACGCCTACTATGAGCTGGAAACCCTGGGTTAAAGAAGTTGCAGAATATGAATACATAAAAAAATCAGTTCGAAGTCATTCTTTTTTTTTAATAATTATAAACTACTGCTTGACCGCAATCCCGCCTGATGGTAAGCAGTGATGCAATCGTTGATGGTAAAGCGCGCTAGTTTATTTAGCCTATTCACTAAAAAAAAAACTTAGTGAATAGGAAGGGAGACGACAGTTGACGAGGTGATGCAATGTTAAACTCAACAACACGACCAACGATACTGCGCCATAGGGAAATTGATCTGGAGATCCTCCACGACCAAACTCCCGACACAACAACCTTTGGCGCATCATAACTGGCACACATTGCAACACAACTACTCACACTCGTCCTACGTACGGCTTCACAAGACATCATCATCATCATCATCATTAATCATCTACGGGCATATTATTAGTGTGTGTCTGGGACAGGTCTCTCAAAGTTCGATGGAACGGTAATCTGATACGGCCGGAAAGTAATCTGGACCAAGACCAACGGTTTCATGTACTTTGGAATGGAGGGATTATTAGTTGAAACTTTCTATTCAAAAACTTGATCCCTCTTAATACGAAACAAGGATTTTGTTTAGATCGGATTTAAACCACCTAAATAGTTATTGAATTATGAACCCTACCGTTATAGAAATACGGTTCTTTATTTAAAAATTATTAAAGAGAGTAACGAATTAATGAGGCCACATATAAGACGATAGTACAAGTACAGATGACAGCACATGAAGCTACAACAATCTGTCAAATTTCTTTATTAGATCTTCAACTTTATGGCTAAAATATTAAAGGCTGATTTACACGATATAATTTAATTGCCTATGGCATACAATAAAATTGATGCAACAAATGACTTGCATCGTCTAAATGGTGTTTAGACAATGCAACTTTTATTGTTGCTTCAACATAATTGAAGCCATAGGCAATTAAATTGCACCGTGTAAATCAGTCTTAAGTCTCAATGTTGATTGGACTATCTTCTTCGTGTCATTAGCATGGCTTTTCTTATATTTTTCGCCGAAAACTACTTATTGTATATTAAGAAAGACTGTTGTAACATTTTTAAATATTTCACTCAAAATTACACTTACCTGAGCCAATCTTTGGGAGACCAACTCTTTAAAGACCTCCATCGTAGTCAGGGGCTCTTTATAAATAGCCCTGTTCTGTGCGAAGTCAGCGTTAACGTCATCTGGCAGTAGATTGTAGTCGGACACAAGATAATCGTTCTGTAGCGAACGCTTGTCCGGAAAATAATCCGTGGTGATCGGCAGACATGCCGGAATCGTCAATGATTTCCAGTCCACACCTGGCAAGTATTTGTATGTGTTATTTTAACTTTTTACTATCTATAGTAATAGGTACATCATTCTTAGAGGGTTTATTGCACAATGCTTGTGCGAAATACCATCGCAGCGCAGTTGTCATTGCCAATCAAATATGAACATCCTATTCCTTAAAATAAAGATGAAATAAATAATCTGATTCTAACCCGGTCCACTTTGATGAGCTCTTGGGCTAATTTATTTATTTTCAACTTTATTTCATCTAGATCAAGATGGATGTTTGTCTTGCAGGTAAGCCCAGGCCCAAGAGAAGAACGAAGCTCATTCGAAGAAAGCTTTGCTGGGCATACATTGATTAGAAATAGCGACTCTTTGTCGATCAATTCTTAACCTTATGGCACTACTGTTAAGGTCTTCGCAAGCAAGCTAGAGTTGCAAGTCTGCATTGACTTGTTTAATATACTCTAGAGAACTATAAAGTAATAATTATTTTGAATGAATCTTGCACCACTTTATCATTCAAAATTACACATTTTTTATACGAATAAGTCAATCACTACCTGCAAGCATACTAAACAGGCTTAATGTTAATTTTCCCCTCAAATTAACTTAAAACTAAACATTTTAATAAGTTATTTACAAAAATACCGAGAAGCTGAAATAAATGTTTAGTAAATATTAAATTATTATGAAATGACAGTGAGTTTATACCAAATATGCCATTATTTTAAAGCGTTAATTTCTGATAGTAAGCATAATGACTGCAAATGCAGAGATATAATGTTTGATGAGTTTCACAAAAGTGAAATGATTACACAATCAGGGTTAATAGGAGGAACCGGCTAAGGAAGAGTGGCTAATAAAAAATTCTCTGACTAGAGCTGACTGCGCGACTGGAATGACAGGATTACGTTAATATCAATCGGCTGTCACAACTCGCTGATTTTGCTCTTTACATGTATATATATATCTATATTGGTATGCATGTACAGAGTACAATCAGCAGAGTTCACAATCAGACCGTAGTCGTGCTTTAAACTAAGCGATAGCGTTACAAAAGCTTTTTTGGATTTGGATTTGAACTAGAAAATCGTGTACATAAATAATATTTGAGACAACCTAAATAAATAAAAATAAATACGTGAATAATTGTTTTAAAAGCGCACATTTATATAAAAGTATTCTCCCGTAGCGCATATATTATAATACTAAATACTAATTAACCCATTGACCGCTGCAGTCGGATTAATACGACAAATGATTTTGTGTGTTTTAGTCGTATTTATACGACTGAGAACCTATGTTTTTTATGTCATTGCATGACCTTATTTCATTTATTGGACTATTTATGAGCTGGGCGCTGGGGCCACGGCAACTGCCGCAATAAAACAATGCGGTCAATGGGCTAACACATAATAATGCAGAAACTACTCAATGCAAATCCAATAAATGGAATATCAAACCTATAGCTCGGTTCGCTTCGATCCAATGAGGTTTGAAGAAAATTTTTCAACGCGATGGTATCATGAAACATCAAAAGTGAGGTGAATATTTAGTACAACAAACAAACATTATTTTAATCACGATTTTTCCAAACCAATACAGAGTGCCAATTATGGATTAATTGGACTCTGTTCCACATTCCCATTTATAAGATTGTGATGGACTTCGATGATGTCAGGTACATCAAATTCTTCTTCTAGGACATAGTAAGTTAAATTTTTCGTGCCAATGACATTTCAATTAATACTTTGGAATAGAAACGCCTGCTTTATGCTTCTTTATATGACTTTATATGACCCCTCCGCGTTTAGGAATTATTAGAAAATAATAAAATTTTTAGTGTGTTTTGAATTTGAAGTACATTTAAAATAATAGAAAAATAAATATATTTTGTAATAAGAAAACTAGCTAGCTTTTTAATTAATATGTAAACAATAATATCACTGAACACCCAACCCGAAAGGGAGGCAAGGGGATAATACGAAAGAACAGATTGAAAAATAACATTATCTAATTCTGTGGCAAACGAACATTATTTGTATATCTAACTATTGTGATATTATTACAGTTATGTTAAAACCTATATATGTATTCGGCTGAAATACGTCATGAATAAATATTAATATTAAAAAAAAAATATTATTTTTATTAAATTGTTCCTAATTATGATTGATTCAGCCAGTGATTTTTTGTTGTCTGTGCGAAAGAGGTGCTTTGTTAGTTCAAAATAAATGAATGATCATTAGACGTCTTTTGCCATGGGCTTATGTGATACATTGCCCGTTAAACAATAATGATACATGCAAGAAAAATCTAGAAGAGGAATTTGAAAGTTGTTAAATGGTCGTTTGTATGGTAAGGGTCAAAAGTGGCGTACCACTTTTGACACTTATTGTTATTACAATAAAGTTCAAACGCGGTAATCCACTTTTAACCCTTACTGTATAAGAATAATTACTACGTATTTAAAATGACAGTGGTATTTGACGAAATAACTTTACTGAAAAAGATATACTAAAGATAGTTTGTTTTAGAGATATTTTTATGTACACTAAATAAATGGCGACACGACTTAACGTACCATGTCAATTAAAAATTAGAATATTTTAACTTCAAACTAATTTAATTAATCTTCGTCTAGAGGAATGTGTGCTTAAATGTTAATCAATCAATGTCTTCACCAATCAGGCAAGTAAGTTACCAAATACCTTTTGAAAGGTTAAACTCAATGTACCTGAACAAACCAGTTCTATATTCACATATATATACAACCACACGCACACACACACCTTTCACAAACAGTGGGTACAGACCTGTAGTAAGGGCGGGCGTCCACTCCTGCTCGCCCGTAGCGCCCCATAGCAAAGCTAATGAAGCATTGTTGGTTGTGGAAGGCGTGTTGGTTACGGCACCCAAAACTCCTGCTAAGGTACCCGATGCGCTTATCATACGCTTGCGCCCTATAACGTTTCCTGTAATACAAAGTTGTAAACGTAGAGGGCGCCACTGTCGTTTGTCTATTTTGTATATTAAAATAAAACTAGTAAATTTATTTTGAAAATGAATACCTAGAAGGAATGCATTTACATTGAAATTATCTTCTCATTTAAAATTATACTACTACTAGCTGACCGGCAAACGTTGTTTTGCCATATAAATAATAATAGATTAAATTACTAAAATGGCTATTAAAAAATAAGGGTTGATCGAAGAAGGGTGAAAATTGGGGATTGTATGTATTTTTGTATGTTGTATCATAAAAAAATAGAAATTAAAACTTTTGTCTAAAAAATTTAAAAAAATATTTTGGGGTGGACTACCCCTAACATTTAGGGGGATGAAAAATAGATGTTGGCCGATTCTCATAGATACCGGTTAAGCACAAAAATTTTCATCAAAATCGGTCGAGCCGTTTCGGAGGAGTTTAAAGCCGAACACCGTGACACGAGAATTTTATATATTAGATATAAAGCTGAAGAATTAGTTTGAACGCGCTAATCTCAGGAACTACAGCTTCTTTATTAGAAAAATTCTTTTTGCGTTGGATATATAACATCACGCTGCGACCAATAGGAGCGGAGCATAACTAACTCCACGCTAGCGGCCGTCAGTCACAAATAAGACAAAAGTGTCATACTTTTGTTCAACTTTCGTGTATTCTATGGTCGAAATATGAAATATGTTTCAATGTAAATTGCATTCCTTATATTAAATTCATTAAGCAGCTTGCATACGAGTATGTTGTCATCAAAGCTGCTTTGCTTGTAAGTAAGTTACATCCTACTTATATGTAGTACATATAATACCTTTCGTAATAGGCTATTTGACAGTATGATTTTTTTTATGATTATTTGCTTTAAATGCATAAAATGAGGGTTCTTTGCGTCATTTACATGAGTTTTAATAAAAAATAATAACAATTAATATATCCTAAAACACAAACCTTTTCTTAACCGCAACCAAGTAATTCAAGATAGAAATTATAAATCTGTCAAATAGCCTATTGCGGCATTTCACGTGAACGTTTTAGCCTAGTTCACAAAATATGGGATTTAGAAGTGGAAAATATAATGAACGAATGAATATTTCTGAAAAGTATAAATAATGTTAGTAAAATGGATTAAATAATCATTTTAGAGTATATATCTTAGAAAAATAATCATATTTTTTAGAAATTGATAATACATAATTATTTTTATTTATTTTATTTTTTTTTTTTTTGTTTGGAATGAAGGTTTTGGGGACTTGGTCAAAATCGAAACTACAATACGATAAAACAAGCTGTCGACGTCCAGCTTGTTGTGTCAATCAAATTCATTTAACACAATTTCATAAGTGACTGACTACAAAGTATGTTAATTACTCACCATCAACTTGATAAATTGAATGAGCATTGTTTATGATAGACGACGATCCATTTTCCTTGGGTATGTTGTTTTCACAGGTGCGGTGGTCTTCAGGCCTCGACGCGGGCTCCCCAGCAGGCCGCGCCTGGTAGTGATGCTGCTGTATCAGTACACCAGTTGGGCCTGATCACAGCAAACAATATTCATTTATATTTTAAGCAGTTTTTGATCTATACAATATGCAATGAAAACCCTGTCCGACCCATAAGGGTAATAAAGGTTAGGTAAACACATGACCAAATATAATATGAAATTTTACGAAATCATCATACTAACAATACTAATGAATTTTGAAATAATCTTTTTTTCCCGCGAATTAATTCCAACTTCCCTGAAATTTGGTAATTTTTAAAAAGCGACAACACCATTTTTACGGTATTATTATAAGCGATGCGACCACGTGGTTTACCGAACATGTATTAAGTTACCTCTTTTTGCGAAATAATATTAATTCTTTTTAGGGATTTTTTTTTTAAGTTTAGTCCGGCTTTGTTGATTAGTAGAATCAGTTATCGATACCTAACAATACCTTCACGGGTCGGACAGGGGTTTCTTTACATATTGTATATGTGACGCTATCAATTTTTGACTCACGAACTTTTTATGCAAAATACATTTGGGTCTGAACAAAACTTCGATGCTTTAAAAAGATGATATTTTAGGTTATCTAAAAATCAAGTTTATGCTTCAAAGTATTGTTAGTCTAATAAAAGAAGCTAGAAACTTTTATTAGACTAACAATACTTTCGAACTGAAGCAAATTCATTCTGATAATATGCCTCATTTCGTTTCAGTAAAGTCATGTATGAGTTTTCTACAAATAACTGAATTATTGAATATCGGACAGACTCTGCGCAAGGAGGCGCGAGTTCGATCCCCGCGTAGTGCAAATATTTGTTTGAATGAATATCAACGCACTGGTCTGATCGTGCCTCAAAAAGCACGTTAAGCCGTTGGTCCCGGTTGCCATACGAACATCTAATGGCAATCGTTACGGGTTGTTGGAGCCCTCAAAAGTCCTACAATTGGTCTAGCTGCAATGCTTCGATATCGCCTTCGGGTTGTGGAGGGGTCAGACGGCAGTCGCTTCATGGAAAATATCGAAGTTTAGCCAAAATGAGCAGTTATACTGGTAAAGCGGACCCTAGACTCCAAAGCTGAAAAGCTTCGGATGCGACTGGGATTAACGCTGAGATGAAGAACAGAAATATCGAATAGCTGCATAAGGATTTGTGTTCAAAATCAAAAGTCATTTATTCAAATTAAACTGAGAATCAGCACTTCAGGACAAAGAAGAACGTCGAAGTTACAAAAGGTAGTTCCTCAAAACGTCCATTCGCTTTCGTTGGGAGGAAATCGCAGCCCCAGCTGTCTGTTTAGTTAGAAAAACACCTGACGGTGCCATTGCAAAAGCCCACGTCCAGTAACAATTAGTCGAATAACATAAGTTTTAAATTGAAATAAACGAAGTGAGGTTGTAAAATGTAATAACTATTCTGTTATATTGCTACAGGAGCAACCACAGATCCCGGTCAGTGGTCGGGAGGGGCGAATTTGGACTTCGCAGCGAGTAGCGCACTTCAGAGCCGCCACAGTGTTTGACGTGAACTAAACCTCTTCTTCTACTTCTTCAGCCTAGGAGGTCCACTGTTGAACAAAGGCCTCCCCCAAGGTTTTCATTGCTTTTGGAGGAAGGGTTTGCCATAATCCCCACGCTTGGCAAGCGGGTTGAGGATCGCATTAATTGATATTCCACAGGAGAAGCGCTGCTGCCCGATTCTCTGGCGAGAGTTCCCTTGGTCGCCTCTTACGACACCCACGGGAGGATATGGGTTGGTACTATTCTAAGCCCGGTACCACACGGGAAATACATACACTTATATTGACTTAAATATATTAATAAATTAAAATCACTATTAAACCTTTAGGAAATATATGCGTCCAACGTCGTCGGTTACTGGTCAATTTGACAGTAACATGCGAAGGGTCGAACGGGTTGATGAGAGCTCGCCCCGTTCTGATGACCGGCTTGTGGGACGAGATTGAGCTGCGGGGCGAAAGTCGGTTGCTTGAGAGGGGCGAGTCTGTCGCATCACTATTTGTATCGTAAGCTCCTTGTTTACCTGTGAATTTTATAAAATAAATTCATTTCAATAAAATATTTGAAGAGCAAATCAATTGTTTTTTTTTTTTCATAAATTGGCTAAGACTAAGAAGTTTTTAAACGGTTTTTTAGCTTGCTCTGTTTATTTAACTGTGTCAAATCTCTTTCTTGTTGACGGATAGATCTTAAATTTTGTATGTGCTTTTGGTTCAGATGACAATAAAATACATTCGGTACCATCGTAAATACGAGATGGCCGCTGCTGCAATATAGCCGTTTATATATTTATTCACTACTGCCTGTCCTATATGGTTTTCTAACGAAATGGCTTGGTTAGCAGAATATAATTCTCTATGGTTAGAAAATTTTAGAATGTTTCAACCTTCATACAACTTTATCTGAAGAATAAATATGGCGATTTAACATATTTTTAATACTTAAGAAGGAACTCTTGGTGGTGCTTTCTCTATACAAACGTATTCCGCTGTTTTCTTCGTGTATAATGCTTTTAGAGCAATTTTTTTTCTACAATTTTACACCGTGATTATACGTGCCTCTGTCACTTGATTTTTGCCGAAACTTAATTAATAAAAGAAATACGATACTTCAAAATCACGAAAAATAACAGATTTTTACCGTGATGTTCATTCAGATGACTATTAGACAAAACTGATAAGTTTTGACAAAAAAGAAAATAATAGAGGCATAGATATACTTTTCCTCTAAATTTTGATATAAAAATAATTGAACTGTGGCGTTTTGAAAAAAAAAAAAAAGCCCCAGCGGAATACGAAACTTCTTTTGGTCAACGTTTTTGTAGGTAAAATCAGCCTGAGCTGCAACTGTCTTTATCGCACATTACCGGGAGAGGTTGGAAGCAGCGCGACGGCAATAGTTTCTTCAAATACCTATTTTCCAAATTCCTCGGCAATACAATTTGAGTGTCTTCAAGGCTTGAGTGAATAGGCTCTTAATAAACTAGTGCGCTTTACCATCAACGATTGCGTCACTGCTTACCATCAGGCGGGATTGCGGTCAAGCGCTAGTTTATAATTTAATTTAAAAAAAAGTCGCAGGCAGTAGCTAGTCCATAATATGTAAGGGTATTGAAAACGAAGCGATATCTATAATTAATAAAGTCATAATTGTTAGCTTTTATTTAGGTATAACTTACTACCATTGGCTAGTATGTCTGCTACACTGTGATGTATATCTGGATCCGACATCTTCCTATGATGCAGGCTGGACGTAGGTGGACTTCTTCGACTGATGCCTTCTAATCCAGCCACAGACGTTTTCTTCGTACGTGTCACTCTTTGCACGCTATAAGACATAAATAATGGATGTTTCTGTATTGAAATGTAATAATATAATTAACAGTGTAATGTGTATTGTGTAATTTAATGAATGATAATACGGACGTCGAACAGGTCAAACTACCCGAAACTGTTAAATATTCTTCGTATCAACCTTGAGCCTTAATGCTTTAGCGATAAATTTGAAAATGTAATAAAAAAAATTGACAAATTGAGCTTGATGTGCTGTCGTCTGTAGGCACATTATGAAAGTAGTTTGTTCTGAATCGTCTACACTCTACTAGAATCATTTCTGTGATGTGTAATATAAATATTTTTTATCCCAAAAATAAATATTCCGTTACGATATTTGGGGACCTGTGTCTTGTATTAGGTTTCGGGGCAGTAATAGAAAGGGGGAGGGGGGTATTTAAAAAACGCACTACGTCACATTTATTAATTTTAGTAAAAAAAAAAAAAACTAGGGAATTAGCACCTTCCAAATGTTTTACGGGGAATCTTTGGATTGTATTGTACGATACTTTTATTTTATTTTTCCCTAAGTTGGCATCTTAATTTTACATTTCGAAGAATCCCTTGATTGTGTTGATGTTATGAAAATGTTACGACGCGAAACGGGGAGAGGGTCTAACATTAATGATTTAACATTAACATTTAAGATTCATAATTTGACTAGTTTTCTCCCACAGTCAATACATTAACTTTAATAAATAAAACATGTTTTATACATAATTCTTTTAAAGTTCAATAGAATTTGTATTCTATTAATTATATCATTTTATGTATTTTGTATTAATTTTTAACTTAGGGTATGTATTATGAATATAACATAATATTTTAGTTGAGTGTTGGGCGGTGTCGGGCAATACCAGTACAAGTCGTAACCGGTAACATTATAACAAAATGAAGGAAAACTTTGTGAGAAAATAGGTATTTCCTAAGAACAAAATACTAAAAACGTTGAAGTCTGCCAACATTCACTTCACACATGAAGGAGGCCAAAGTCATTGTGCGTGACATAAAGCGCCCTTCTATGTTATAACAAAACTGCTATTGTATCTTGATCAATGTCTTTCAACAGTGTATCAGCTGATTATTCAATTATTTTGCAGTTAAAGTAAGGATTTGAATAACTGCAAGTGTATCGACGTATAGTAAATGGAAGTCTCACCACGTGCTATGTGCCAGAGGCAACTGGAAAACCTGAGCATCATACGCGTCGTAATCAAATATAGAATTCATATATTCATCCTCCTTCAACAGCTTCCCTTTCCGCTCGTCTTCGTACATTTTCCGTAGAGGCTCCTGACTTTTCCTCGGCGGCAATTTAATTCTAGGAATGAAGTTTGAATATGCAACCTTTTTGTTTGTGGAATAGAACGATAAGTTTATCCAATGTGGCATAGAGTAATCGTCAATAGAGTTGAGATTGTTGTCTTTGTTGTGAAACTTGAGCAGTGGTACTGCATGTAAGGGTTGCTCCCCTACGCAAACCAAATCACTGCCGACGCCGTTGTCTATGATTCGTTGTTTTGTGACGTTCGTTAATTCTCTGTCGACTTCAAAAACACCGACGCCTGGCGTGATGACAACACTGAGTTGGCCGGTACGATCGAAACATCTGTCCAGATAGTGTTTTTCAAATACTGGAATATAGAAAATGTTTGGAATATAGGTAATAGAATAGAATAGTTTTTTATTCGCATAGAAAGTAGATAAAAATACAGATATTAAGTTTTAGAAGATTCTTATACTGACCTACCTTAACTAAGACATGCGAACAAAAGCTAAAATTAATAAATCTTGGATAATAATGGATCTTCTTATTCGGTACATATTATTTACACATTGTCCAATCAAATCAATATAAGTTAACCATGCCAGAATAAAATTAAAAACAACATAGTTCATTATGTCAAGTTAGAAAATGGTATTAAAAATATGTCAGGTTTATGGTCAATACAGTTAAATATGAATGATCTACAAGTAATACAGAGATGCCACATTATCAATTCAACTTCTCATCTGACAGAAATACTGTACAATATAGTACTGCAACACACAGTGGCATCAACTTGCTTCCGCAGTTATAACAAGCATTAGTATAAAGCACACCTTTCTTTAATAAACTTAATATTACATATGACTGATTTCGCAATAGTCACACAACAATACAATTTGACTTTTCCTTTCTACCTAAAAAACCTAAAAATAGTTTGTTCAGAATAAGCAACTGAATCGATTTCAATAATTTTACATCATGTTAATTTTTTTTTCCAAATATATTTACAAAATGTTGCAGTGTGGTTACCAAGCGCAGTTCTTTACCTTTCAGTGGCCGCGCATTGACCATATTTTTGTAGGGACAACCAGGTAACATAACAAGCTCATAACTTTGTTATTTTTCATGATATCTTTTTAAAAATTTGTACATAGATTCTTTACGTAAAAATGGACACGTGTTTCGGGTTTCGCAAATTATACAAAAAATAACGTTGTATATAAGAATATGGTAGGGGAGCCCACCGTGCTAAATCGGGATTTACTCGAGCGTCATAGAGAGTTATTGGGTGCGAGAATGAATGTGCGAAAAAAATGGCCATCTAGAAGTACTCAAGCGCGTCAGATTAAGATATATATGGTTCGCCTTTATGCGCTGTACGTGTTGTCTCATAATCATGACGATTATCTGGAGGGATGCGCCTAATTGGACAATATTTTTTTTTCATTTGTCTAAATTATGAAGCTTAATTAATTGAAAAGCTGAAGAAATAACATCTAAATTAAAAAGTGTGAATTCTGTTAGGAGAATAGGTACTTGTATTTGTAACAAAATAATTATCAAAAAATAAGTTTTAGTGAGTATTTTTAATAACTCACTATCTATTACTCACTTTGAATCGACATAATTTAAAATTTACCTTAAATTAGTAGATGAAATAAATTGAAATGTATTCAATTTATTTCATCTACTAATTTCTTTGTTTACCCTTTTCGGTTAATATCGACAAACAATGTGAGTAGCACAGTACAACACTAGTAAAACGCATAATCGATAAAAAAGGATGGCATAATATAGGTTAATCACTTAGTAAGATCAAAACGCATATGCATAGGCAAGTGTTTATTGTTTGGTTTTTCTTGATCAGTTTTACTTGAGTCATGATAAATGGATGCAAAGTGAATTAAATTTATTTATTTATTTAAACTTTATGTACAAACATTGCACAATGGCGGACTTAATGCCTTAGGCATTTTCTACCAGTCTACCTTGAGGTGATGCAGAGACAAAACATGGTAGGTGCAAACAAATTACAAGTTAAAAGAGACAAAAAAATATAATAAATACATACATACAAAATATAAACAGAAGAGAGAGATAAAAAATTTATAGATAGAGAAAAAGAATAAATTATATGTGGGATGAATCTGCCAATTTGTTGCGTAGGCATTCCCGAGCTTTCACTTTAAATGTGTACCGACTTGTCAACGTCCTGATATTCTGAGGAAGATCATTCCAAAGGAAAACCGCCTGAACCAGAAATGAAGACTTAAGAAAACCAGTGCGGTGAGAAGGACATCGTAGAAGACAACTATTGGAAGAACGAAGATTCTGATTATGCGCAGAGAATAAGTAAGATAAAAAGGGGAACAGGGTTTGTGTAGGAGTGAAAACAAGGTCGTCAAGGCTCTTAGAGCTCTGCGCTGCCTGATGGGTAGCCATTTCAAGATGGACCGGTGAGAAGATACATGATCGTACTTACGAAGATTAAATACGAATCATAGTTTAAATCATAGTTTACTGATACTTAAAGATAAAACGAGATTCCATCTGTTTTATATTTCGATGTCTTGCTGTTTCTTCCACACTACCGAATAGAACAACACGACATTATGGTGTACAATACCAAACTTTGAATATTTTCAATAATATCGGGAGCCGTATCTACACACAGGTCACTAGATGTTGCGGTATTGTTTTAGTGCAATCGTGAATTGTTATTTATAAGTGACAAATCACAGATAAGTTTCGGAATTTCACGGCTCATATTACTACTCTATTGGATATATGCTCGATGTGAACGAGTCTCTGTGATCAGCTGTCATGGCAACAGAAAGGAGTGAGGACGGAATAAGAGAGCAATATATAGAGAAAAAGTGAGAGAGGAATAGAAACGCGGAGAAGGGAATACAGGCATCGCGTAGTTGCACTAATTAAACTTTATTGATAAATTTTTATTACTTCGGCTTGTGGAAATCGTCAGATTATATACTGCGTGAAACTTGATCTATTCCCTTCACAATAAAAAAATTAACCACGCTCGAGAATGTTCTCGAGCGTGGTTAATTTTTTTAATTTAATTTTTTATCTAGATGACGTTTTGTTCAACTTTGTAGCCCTCCCCTTTCTTTAGTTCACCCTTAAATTGTCAGATTAGTGGAATATACACGTTTTACAATGTAACTAACTCACACTAACTTAATCTGACGCGGCCGAGAATTTCGAATGAACAATTTTTATTACTTCCTTATAAATGAGGCTCATATTTGGTGGAAGTAAATAGCCGGGTACAAGGTATCTTACTGTATATTAATCTGCCGCGCTTTAGTAAAGCCCGAAATCCCCTCTTGGGCCCCCCTACTAATAGTCAATGACAGCTTGGAAAAGCTGAAAAATCGCAATATTTATTCTTCAGACAAAAATTATCTATCTATCGAAAAATCAGACCTTAGTAGACTCAATGCCGTGATTTAGGTAAAATTGCCCCTTATAAGCAGTAACTCAACTAACAATAAATTAAATAATAATTTACCATTTAAACTCATATTTAAAACCTCAAGGAAGTTTCCTTGAGCTGCTGTAGAGTTGATTGCTGTTGGAATTTCCAAGTTCGGTCTTTCGTGATATTGCAGCACGATTTTTTGATAATCAGTAAATAGTCGTCTTAATTGTAGGAGAACATTAGACCAGTCTTCATACCTCTCATTTTGAACTGCCACCCTATGCGGAAAAATAAGTATGATGTTAAAATAAGTGAAAACTACATATGTCGATTTTATGTTTAGTGCGTGGAATGAACCATTTTATATAATGCTTATGCCATGAAAATTTGACTTTCTAGCTGATAATATTGACATGGTCATGCGTCAGTCGAAACAGGACTAATTAATAGAATCAGACAAAACTTTCAATGTCTTCACACATCTGAAATCTGCATATACGAAGTTTTATTTTGAATTCGAAGATCAAAATATGGGGATTGAAGATTTCTGGCACACCTACTGTCGAAATAATAATATTAGGCAGGTATGCCACTGACCTATAAATACTTTCATTTCAGAGATTCTTAATATACCTGTAAAAATCTTCGTAAAATCTGCCTCTGTAATCTTTTTGTAAACATTCCTTCATGTGTTGAGGAAACTCTTCCAAAGATTTAGCTTTATAAAATGTTCTTGAGAATAATACAATGGTGACCTCATGATTGCTACCATTCTTCTATAAAAAAAAACAAGTCCTCATTATTTTAAAAATCAAATCATTGGTTTACATTAGGCTAAGAATCGTCACGTTTCGAATGTCAAACTGACCATAAAAAGTATCTTAAAATGCTTGCCCTTCTATTAATATTGTCACCATAGTGCCTGTACCACCGGTACCACTGGTACCAGGTGGAGTACTGGGTACTGGTTAGGGCACTGGACAAGATTACATGGGGCAATTTCCCGTATGGATAGAAAATAATTACATTTAATTTTGTCCTGTCATCTTTTGTTCTACATTTTTTATCCTTACCTTCCATTTCGCAAAAAGGTCTGCAAGAAATCCGTTAACCGCCTTTTCGAAATACAAGTCACCATGTATATCAAAGTCCCACATTTCAGAAGACATCTGTATAAATAGGTACACCATGGAAGTAGAAGATCTGAATACGATTTTGGTATCCTCTGTGATAACGCCGCAAGCTACTCTGTCGCCCTGTGACCACATCTCGTAGACTTGACATCTTATGGCACCGCCGCAGTATTCTATCTTCTTGTTTAAGTACACACAGGTGCTTACCTAAAAGTATTTTAAGTACTATGTTATAACGTTATGATAAAAAATATCTACAAACATTAGTTATACTTGGATAAAGAGGGTAGTATCACAATAAAAAAAATGCAAGTAATAATCCACAACTCTACTCAAAATAAAATTCAATAGTCACAAAACCAACAAAAAAGAAACATTTTGTTTTAATCAAAGTGTTTGAAGCTTTAATGCAATCTGGGTAACGACCAGATAGCTTTTTTACCAGAGTGCCTACACTTTCCCGCTGGTAAGTTGGCTTCAAATTCTTCTGACTATAATTTTCCTGAGCCACCTAGGAACAGCCCTTGTGGTATGCCTTGTCTAGATCATCTTCCTTATCACCTCATAGTAAAATTATTAATAGCGTACATGCAATACTTTTTACAGTGTATAACAGAAATAAAATAGATACCAAGCTGTTCTTCAACCTCCACATTTCAGATCTTCCCATATACTGGTCTTTGAATGTGAGCTCCACAGAGTCCAGAGCCACTTCTGCTACATTCACAATGTTCACATAAACATCTGCAAATGTTCGCAATTGGAAAGTTGTGGCTATGCTTTGTTCCACGCTGATGGTATCTGTGAAAAAATAAACAAGAATTTTAATCACTTTTCTGTTGATCTATACTCTTCTGTGTAAACTTAGTTGTTTGTTTTCATTGACAAGTATAACATTTTTGTAAAGATTTTCATATTTGTCACGTGGCAAACTCTAGTATAAATATATCGGGAATGTGATGTTAAGTTACCGTATTACTTGTCTTTTTTATGTGTCATGTTCCCCTATCCATAAAGTAAATAAAATTTGAATCCTGATTTTATCGAAATACTTGGTATGAAAAAGAAAATATATACATAATTGAAAAATAATTCATATGACAGTTGATTATTTGATATATGTAGTCTCATTTATACTGTTACGAATGCACCTTATGTTGAGAGCATAAGGTTCAATATTGCGTGACATGCAGTCAGGGGCGTGCACAGAGATTTTTTTGAGGGTATGCATAGATCATCATCATCATCACTATCAATCTTTTTACCGTCCCACTGCTGGGCACAGATCTCCTCTCATACAGAGAAGGATTCGGCGTAATCACCACGCTTGCTCAATGGGGGTTGGCGATTTCAGACTTAAAGTCCAGGTTTCCTCAAGATGTTTTCCTTCACCTTCAGTCATTGGTGTCCCAGATATACTTAAAAAGTACATATAACTTTAGAAAAGTGTATGCATACATACACAACCAAATCTCTGTGTTTATACAACGTTATTTTTTCTTTATACGAAACCTAATCGTTTCTAATCTTTTTACACTATGTATGTTATATTTTTTCACAAATACATTTAGCCATTGTTGCATCGTGGCAACAGCTGACGGAATTCAACGCCCCGCGTGCCCATCGTCTGAGCGTGGACCATATTTTTCGTTTATTAAGCGATTCGTCGAGACCACGTCATCTATTCTACCTTTTCCAAAAATTTGGTACTTTAAATAAGAATCTAAATGTTTTTTCGAAGAATCGTATTTAGAGGGGGCTTTGTGAAAATTATGTAAATCTGAATATCAAAAACCCCAAACATTTTTACTATCATGTTTTGAAAATAATATACACAGGAAACAAAATAATTTGTGTGTACACAGCCTGCTAACCAGTTATAATTATCATAATACTTTTTATTAAAACAACGTGTGATATTACCTTTTTTTGAGTTACATCCAAATTGGGAACACAACGCTCTTTAATTTATATTTTTGCTCAAAACTTTACGTTGAAAAACAACTAAACCAACAAATCTCACAGGTATAATTTTGCATATTTTAGAAAGAACTACGTATTAAAGTAAATAAACTTAATTCAATTCATTTGCACTTAAAACGAAAACAAACATCACAAATCACAACAACAAAAACATGGAGTAATTTAACATTGCAAAGCTGGTAAAATAAATAGGTATCTTAACGAAAAACAATTATGCTATTTGTCATAGCCTCTAAACTTGGTCGGTTTGCCAAATAGGCACTGCCTTTCCGGGCTTAAAACTGAATGAAATTCTGCGGGCACACTAGAGAAAATTACTCACACCAACAAATAATTTTATATAAATACACGGCCATTCTCGCTAAAAAATAAGCAAATTTAGTTCGTGCCTACGTCGCTCTCCGCTCCGTAGCGCTAGTGACGCGTACGCACGCATATGTAATGTGTGTTAGCTAGTTTCCGCTAGCCCCAAAAGATGGCGGTATTACTGTTTTAGTGTAGTGTTTTATTGTAGTACAAAAAATATATTATAATACGATTAGGGTGTTCCGAATTGGAAAATTATTAGGGTATGCAGTGCTTAAATGCCTCTATGGAGCGCAAGCGCCTGCATGCAGTACATAACTTCTAAGCACTATATCTAGAGTCCTAGGTATTACAGAGGAACAATATAAAAACGCATTACTAGACCTAGGGTGGCATATCGAATGGTACAGGTTCAAACAATTTTGTCAACGAAGTGACGACATACAAATTTCTATAGACTCGTTACCTGGAAATACCTGTAGGTACTTGCTGAACGTACTCGAAATTATGCGTATTATTATTACGTCTAGACGAATCTGGAATGTTCGATCAGCTGATCTATATCGCACAGTCAGGGCATTAGTAGGGGCATTTTAATACCCCTAGCCCGTAACAATACCCTAGACTGTAGAGGTATGGTATACAGGATGTATTTGACATCGTAACGGAAACTTCGCGAAAAGCCTAGACCGCATGCCACTAATAAAATTATGATAGTCATTTACGTTAATGAACGGTTACAGAAATCTCATTTAAAAAAAAGTGTCGGCTCGGCCGTTGAACGTTGCAAGCGTGCCGCCATGCGGGTTTTTAGGTATGACGTTGATCCCTGATGTGCATTCTACTAAATCAGCTGATAAGATAGTTTTTCGGAGTTTTGTTTTCATTGCGCTTTTTATGTAATTAGCGAATTAACTACTAGATCCATGGTACTCGTTTGTGCGTCGATGTCAGATACACCCTTTATATAAATAAAAATTTTGTGTGCAACTGTCCTGTCCTGAGTATACAGAATAAATTATTCAAGTGGACTTGGGATGGCCGAATCCGAAACTATGGACTATGGGGAATAGGGGAAGTACTTAAAGGAAGTCTCAGTCTCAATTTTGATGAAAACTTAAACTACATCATTAGATTTAAAAAAAAAAACAATATTTCTAGCCAGACATCAGTATCTTTGATTTAAAAAATAAAACACTCTTTATTACACCTTTCGATAGTGTCGCTAATAAGGATTTATTTTGGGAAATAATCAATCCGATCTCTGCTCTGCTAAATACCTACAGGCATACATTACCTACTGCTTCACGTCAATAAAGATACTTACGTAAATATATACCTACTTACTTAGTCGTCTTTAAAAATCAGTCTTGTTTTTCCTACCAAGCAGCTACGTCGCAGATTACAACTCAAAAACGTGATCAGCGAATTAAATGAAATACAAACCAATAAGGGAAGAAAAAAAAGATTAACAAAAAAAAAAAAAGACTATTAATAGCCAAACTTTTAATAATACATTAAGTACTATGACACACAACAACATAGGTACATACCAACGCTAATAATAACGCACATTACAAATAATCCGATAAATAAATATAGACTACAGGCCCATGTCCAAAATCGATGGGTCATATGAACCATCAGGTGACCTATATAGGACGATGTAAGAGCATAAAATAATAAGATTCAGTTCTATGCCGTCATTTATAAGCTGTCCAACTGAGTGCTGGTGAGAATTCAAAAGCTCAGGTAGAGTGAGTACCTTTTGGGTCATATATTTTTGTACGGCATTTTTACCATCGGTAAATCTATGAAAAATAATAAGAAAGCGCGCAGTGCCGTAAAAAATGATGCGCCACAAAGCCGGTAATTTTTTTTTTATTTTCTGACAATTTTCAGGGTAAATTTGGTTATTTTATTTTGTACGGCGTCAGTTTCATTCTGTCTTAATTTAGCTTCTAATCCATTATTCCGCAATGCCGTACAAAAATATATGACCCAAAAGGTACTCACTCTACCTGCGCTTTTGAATTCTCCCCAGCACTCAGTTGGACAGCTTACAAGTGACGGCATAGAGCTGAATCTTATTATTTTATGCTCTTATATCGTCCTATATACGTCACCTGGTGGTTCATATGACCCATCCATTTTGGACATGGGCCTGTAGTCTAATACAGCATTACAATTTTCGATGCAATTAAATCGATTTTCCTTTTATCGTAGTTATGTAAGCCCTAAGGTAAGTACCTTACCGTCTTTTTACATCTTTGAACCAAATTACCGCGCTTGATCATGCATTATACACACTGAAATTGTACCTACGTGTACGCTAGTAGGTACTGTCCAGTAAGTAGGTCTATGAATTCACTGCACTTAATAGTAGCATTTAAGTATTAGGAATTTAATATCACAAAAAGAACTTGGTATGATTATATGAACCAGACTTTGGGCGTCGTCGTTTACAAAAAGGGTTCAAATAACTACCTCCATCTTCTACACACAACGACGTTCTACATAATAAGGACGATCGAGTGTTCCTTAACATGTCCGGTGTTACCGAAGCAAACGCAGTTTCAATTTTAGTTTTCATCTCGTCTGATGAACTCTTGCGAATAAACACAATTTTTTACGTAACCCCATAAAAGGTCCGGGGAACGAGGAGGTTAGAATATGGATCCTCCTCTGCCAATTCACTCGATAAATTGGTCATTTAAGTATTCTCGAACAGGCCGCGCGTAATAAACTGGTGCACCATCATATTGAAACACAATTTGACAGTAGGTAGCCACAGGTAAGATAACAAGGGTCTCTTCCACAACTCTTGCAAGTAAATTCAAGTATTTCTCGGCGTTGAGACGTTGTTCGACGAAAATGGTAGGGATGTTGACCGGTCGTCCCGTGTTCGCCACACCAGCGTATGGTTCACATTAAATACAGCGGCAGCTCGACCAGTACTATTTCTAGGTTCGTTGCTAAAGTGCTCGATAATCTGTCTCCAAAGCGGTGCGCGAACGAGAACTAGGGCGTCCCTCACTCGCAGAACGATAGAAGTAACCAGTAATTTGCAGCCGTAGACACATGTTCCTGAAGCACGTATACGACGGCAGGCGTTGCTGGTCAGCGGCAGGACTCCCGTCAACAAACCGTTGTCGGTATAAATTTAATGCTCCATAGATGCTACCTCCAGCAGCACCAACACAGTATTCACTATTTGATTATTCTTCACCACGACGAGGCATTTTGAAAACCGTTGACAACACGTAGCGCGGAACAGAACAATTGGGTTGTATCCTAAAAAATAATTCAATGTCCATTAGATAGATTTATAAATAACATTGAACACGTATTTTTTATTTTTTCTTTCATTCAAATACTTAGAAAGATATATTGGTTTGAAATGTCGCATGACATCACGCCGTGGTACAAAATATACCACGGCGTGACGTAATTAGCCCCCACTCCGTAACATTAATACGCATATAGCGTATTAATGTTACTAATCAGTAGTTCTTGGTAATTTCGTCAAAATAAAAAATACAGGTTTTTTTTTTATTATCTATAAGACGGACTAATTATATTTTTGTTTTTCATACCTTAGATACATCCCTATTGCAAAACAGCGACTTCACCTCGGGACGATTAGTAAGCAACTCAATTCGGGAGTTCCCGACTTGCAAAAAATTAATAAAAAAATCAAGAATAAGTTACCTAAAACCTACGTACATTTTAGGGTTCCCTTCACCGAAAAACCAATAATGACTGATATTCTTATCTACAGACACACCTATGCAACTAATTAAAATTTGTAACTCTTAAATAAAAAACAATAAGTATTCTTAACCAATTTTGAATCTAAATACGGTAAGTCAAAACTTATTACGTTTGTAATTTTCTAACAAGAGGTGATTATACGCACTCGTTGCATAAGTTAAGGTGTCAAGTACAAGCGAAAGCCTATTGTAATTAAATGGGCATATTTTTACTAAAACAGGGTTATTTAAAAAAAAATAACGGTGGTCCTGGCCCTGTTTTAGTAAAAATATGCCCATAAAGTTCATTACAACTAGATGAACACCCCACATTTAAATAATTAAATAATATGATATTAAAACAATATGAAAGAAGTCAGTTATTAAAACGATATTTTATACGGAACCACTTTATAATGATGCATTTATAGCGGGCCTGTCAAAGGGACCGCAGGGCCCAGGCCGCCTGACCATAATTGGTCCAAAATCCTTTCGTTAATACCGACAGTCCACGTTGACTATCAGAGAATAAAAATGCGATATAAAATAGACACGTCATTGAAGTGTTTTCTTGCTTCTGAGAAGCTATCCACGACTGATCTGAGCATGAAAATTAAAAGATCGTAATTAATTATTGAAAACAACATAATTAATAGTTTTTTTTTTTATTTATAAACCAGCGCTTGACCGCAATCCCGCCTGATGGTAAGCAGTGACGCAATCGTTGATGGTAAAGCGCACTAGTTTATTAAGAGCCTATTCACTCTAGCCTTGAAGACACTCAAATTGTAGTCCGACGGAAACACCGCCGCCGGCAGATTTCTTGCTTGCTTGGCTTGCTTGCTTGCTTGGCCGGCTTGGTCCTGGAGGGTAGCGGGATCCGAAGCACGGTGCTCCGCTGGCCGACCGCAGGTAGTTGGGGGCCCAAGTAGTGTGCCAGCCACACACGAAAGGCTGCCCCGCCAACTGCGAAAAATCCCAGGGTGGCCCCATCGTGCCGGTTGGCGACCGGACGAGAGGACCCGATGGCGATCCCTGGGGGGGTTCGGGCGTCCCCGCAGTCTCCAGATCAACCTCCCACTGGCGCAGCATCGTTGGTAGTGTTGTTGGGTTTATCATTGCATCACCTCGCTCAACTGCCGTCTTCGTTCCTATTCACTCAATTTCTTTTTTTCAATGAAAAAGTCTAATAAGAAAAGTAGGTGTGCACAGCGGGCGCACGTCCTCTCATTTAAAGTGCACCTCTCAAACATTCGAGGTCTGCACTCCAATATCGATGCAGTCCATCACCACCTTGAGACTGAAAAGCCCCACCTATTTTTCTTGACGGAGACCCAGATCAGATGTCCGTCTGATGCGGCATACCTCAACTACCCGGGATACTCTTTGGAGCATCATTTCCTGCAGCGTGCCGGGGTCTGTGTGTATGTCCGCAATGACATCTATTGCCGGCGTCTCCGTCACCTCGAAGACTCGCATCTATCGACCTTATGGCTGTTGGTTGACACTGGTGTGGACAAAATTGTCTACACCTGTGTCTACCGATCGCACAGCGGTGACCAGGAGACAACTCGACTATTTGACCACCTCAGTGTGGCTGCTGACAATGTACTGCATCGGCACCCTGACGCACAGTTCGTCGCTCTGGGGGACTTTAATGCCTGCCACCAAGACTGGCTTTTCCCATACCAGAGGACCGACCACGCTGGGAGAGAAGCGCGAAACTTTGCGCTATCAATGGGCCTTTCCCAGCTGGTGGAAGAAGCGACTAGGGTGCCTGATGTGGCTGGTCATACCGCCAATTGTCTGGACCTTCTGCTGACCACTGATCCGGACAGATGTGTTGTTACAGTTTCCTCACCGTTAGGAACTTCAGACCACTGTCTGGTGAAGTCTGTGACGTCCTTCTCCCCACCTGATTGCGACTCGCGTGGTGAGCGGCGAATATGGCGTTACAAGTCAGCAGATTGGGATGAGATGCGCCACTTCTTTGCGTCTTATCCTTGGCAGCAGGTCTGCTTCTCTTCTAGCAATCCATCGAGCTGTGCGGACGCTATAACCGACGTGGTGTGTCAAGCTATGGAGTATTTTATCCCCTTCAGTGACGTGCCCGTCGGTGGCTCGGCTCGCCCATGGTTTAACGCCGACTGTGTTCAAGCTGAACAGCGTAAGCACACGGCATTCCTCGCCTGGGTTGACGCTCGTGACCGCAGAGCTCTGGATCTAAGCTCAAAGAAGAGAGCCTTTAACCATGCTGCCAAGTCCTACAAAAAGGCGCTTAAGAAGGCTCGCTTCGACCGCATTACTAACATAGGTAACAAGCTCTCTGCGCACCCTTCCGGTAGCAGATCTTTCTGGTCCCTAGCCAAATCGGTCGAGGCGAACTTCTGTCGGCCCACACTGCCTCCGCTGGTTAGGCCTGATGGAGCACTGGCCCATACGGCGAGAGAGAAAGCAGGTCTCTTTGCATCTCTCTTTGCCCATAGTTCGCGTCTTGACACTGGCAATGCTACTCCACCTAATTTACCTCATTGCGGAACTTCAATGCCGGAGGTTCGCATCAGAAACAAGGAGGTTCTGAGAGTATTGTGTCGTCTGGACGTGAATAAGGCTAGTGGTCCAGATGGTATACCAGCGATTGTTCTTAAGGCTTGTGCGCCTGAGTTGTCTCCTGTATTGACGCGCCTGTATCGCCTCTCATTTAGGACTGGTATAGTGCCCAAGTCCTGGAAGCTTGCCAACGTGCAGCCCGTGCCCAAAAAGGGTAGTCGTGCCGATCCTAACAACTATCGGCCGATTTCAATAACCTCCATACTCTGCAAGATTATGGAGCGTGTATTGAACTCGCGCCTCTTGGCATACCTGGAAGGTAACGATCTCCTCAGTGACCGGCAGTACGGTTTTCGACGCAATCGGTCAACTGGGGACCTACTAGTGTATGCCACTCACTTGTGGGGCGAGGCCCTCGAGAAAAATGGGGAAGCGATTGCCGTCTCCCTTGATGTCTCGAAGGCCTTCGACCGGGTATGGCACGCTGGCCTTTTGAGTAAGCTTCCAGCGTACGGCATTCCCGCTGGCCTGACTGGCTGGGTAAAAGACTTCCTGACTGAACGGTCCCTCCGAGTTGTTGTCGACGGATGTTCATCTGAGCCCATGTCGACCAATGCCGGTGTTCCTCAGGGGTCTGTTCTCTCTGCAACTCTGTTCCTGCTGCATATTAACGATCTGCTGATGCCCGGTATCTATGGGTATGCAGATGACAGCACAGTTGTGGAGAGATACCTGCCGGAACCTCGGGCTAGTAAGGAAACTATCCGGTCCGAAAGAGAGGCCATGGTAGAGCGTGTGAGTGCTGCACTGCAGGCAGTCTCCGAATGGGGCAATGCCAATCTTGTAGCATTCAATGCCGCCAAAACACAGGCGTGTCTTTTCACCGCCAAAAGGAGCCCGTTTACCTTGGCTCCTACTTTTCAGAATGTATCCTTGGAGTGTACCGACCGCCTTCAGCTTTTGGGAGTTGAGATTTCCTCGAGCCTCAACTTTGGGCGGTTCATTGAGTCCAAGGCCAGGGTGGCAGCCAGAAAACTGGGCGTCATCGCGAAAGTCCGGCGGTACTTCACACCTGGGCAGCTTCTAATTTTATACAAAGCACAGGTCCGTTCGTGTGTGGAGTACTGCAGCCACATTTGGGCTGGTGCTGCGAAATGTCACCTTGCCACTTTGGATTCGGTGGAGAGGCGTGCGAAGAGGCTGATTGGCGACCCAGACTTAACTCGAAACGGTCTCCAAAGCCTGGAGCACAGGCGTAGAGTAGCCAGCCTTTCGGTCTTCTATAGGATGCATTCTGGTGAGTGTGCAAGGGAATTGCATGAACTAATTCCCCCATCTCCGTTCCATCATCGGACGACCCGTCGTACGGCGAGTTTCCACCCTTACGTTGTTGACACCACTGCGATCCGGACGAAGCGTTTTGCTTCCTCCTTTATACCGCGTACATCGAGGGACTGGAACAATTTGCCGGCGTCGGTGTTTCCGTCACATTACAATTTGAGTGTCTTCAAGGCTAGAGTGAATAGGCTCTTAATAAACTAGTGTGCTTTACCATCAACGATCGCATCACTGCTTACCATCAGGCGGGTTTGCGGTCAAGCGCTGGTTTATAATTTATAAAAAAAAAAAAAAAAAAAAGATTGTTCCAGTCCCTCAATAGTACCATTCATAAGGGTTGATGCAAGATTTCATTGAATTTACTGCACATTACAAAAACTATGTTTTTATAACACTGATTAGTTGAATAAGACAATAGGCATTAAATGTTTTATAATCTTTAAAATTGAATTTTAAAGTTATTTCTAGGGTCATAACTGCGAAGTTTTTGCACTACAATGCAAAATAATTAAAAAACTCATGCACTTAGTACATCACACCGGTGCCATGGGTATGCAATTTATATATTTTATATGCTGAAAGTATTATTTCATATTTCTGAAACAGATTGTATAGTATCAATGTTACTATAATGCAGTGAATTGAAGTTTGACCTCTTTATCTTATATTTTAATATTTACCAGGCAGTCCTCGACTTACGTCGTTAGTACTTATACTTATCTATGACTTCTTTTCGATTTACGTCGTTTCAAGTTACGTCGAACAATGTTTTGACACTATTCCTCAAACATATGTAAATTGTTTCGATTTCTGGTACAGAATTCACTTGTCGCGCGGTCCAGGGGTCTACTACACTTTATCATCATCATCATCAACCTTTTTATCGTCCCACTGCCGGGCACAAGTCTCCGCTCATAAAGAGAAGGATTGAGCGTAATCACCAAGCTTGCTCTATGCGGGTTGGTAATTTCAGACTTGAAAGTCCAGGTTTCCTCAAAATGTTTTCCTTCGCCTTTTAATAATCCTTTGGTGTCCAAGATATACTTAGAAAGTACATATAACTTAGAAAAGTTACATTGGTACTTGCCTGACCTGGAATCGAACCCGCACACTCATACTTGAGAGGCTGGTGTTTTAACCACTAGGCCACCATGACTACTGCACTTATAAAGTATGTGTATCCTTTGTTATAAAAGCAGTTTTTTTTTATTCCATGTGGAATAAAAAAAAACTGCTTTTATATATATACCTTGAGTTTTACATGTAAACATTTGAAAAATTTGTCTCCACTTATGTTATTTCGATTTCCGTCAGGACTTTCGAGAACCTAACATGCCGTAAGTAAAAGGACTGTATATTGTTATGAATAAAAGAAACAATGATGAAATAAAAGCAATTATCCAAATAAAAGTTCTTTCTTTTATTAGTAAAACTTTATCTATAGCAGAAGTTCCCATTTAGATTGTTCTACATACCACTTCAAGAAAGACCTCTAACATGCATACCCCATATTGTAGGAATATTAAATATAAAATGAAATCAGGTGTGTTTTATATTTATTATCATTAAATGTGAAATGATAAATTGTTCTCTGTCATCATTTATTAACGTGCACATTTGTCTTTACACAATCCAAAAAATCTGATTGTAATTACAATCTATGATTTCCCCTTCATGCAATCTCACGATAAATAATATCTCTTAACTTTAAGGTAATGGTGCCGTTTCTGTTGTTCACACACTAAACTAATTTTAATTTAGGTGCATCTTTTTCTTTCCATTTCGTTAAGAAAAGGATGGAAGATAAAATGTCAGCTTATTCCTGTCAAATTAAGATACTCCATAGACAGTTTAGACGCAATTAAAAACATGGTGACTAAAAATAAGCCAGTTAACGTCAGGAGCGCACCAATTTGACAGGTCTAAACTGACATTTCGTCTTCTGTCATTTTCTAAATCAGCTTAAATTTCCTACATAATCAGCCTATAATGTTCCTACTGCTTTGACACAGGTCTACGTAATTGTAAAATTACATTCAGAATATTCATAATAGGAAAATGAAAACTCTAGCTTAAAATATTTTTAAAACATCACTTATTGTTGTTTGTTGCTCATATTGTTTTACATTGGTTCCCACACATTTGCACACTCGTATCATTTACAAATGTTTGATTTTCAAGCTATGGTGCATTTTACACATTTTTGAATAAATAACAAAAGAAATGTTGTCCCACACTAAGAATTTCTCCTGTATTGTGGGTGTGTTTACAAACATATAAACTCTCATACACAAACATCCAGACTTGTAGGTCATACAAATATTTGTTCTGTGCGGGAACAAACCTGCGACATGCAGTACAGCAGTCAATAGCTTGACATCACTGAATTAATCATTAATTAAATCAGTGATGTAATTAAATTTATCATATAAATTAACACATAACATGCATTAAATGAATTTAGTAACTAAGCAAAAATAGTTTTCAGATTAGGAAAGTTACAGTATGTCACATACCTCTTCCACGTCCTGGTGCATCCACTCTAGTTACTTGTAGTAGTAGGCGAGGGTAATCATTTTCTGGATGATATATCTCAACAATG
Organism: Sesamia inferens; assembly: GCA_037179545.1. NCBI lineage: Eukaryota > Metazoa > Arthropoda > Insecta > Lepidoptera > Noctuidae > Sesamia > Sesamia inferens. The sequence goes on from CM073931.1 coordinate 21,509,973, forward strand.
TCTTTTTCCTTTAGACCAGGGTAGTCTTTTAGGTTAATTATTAAATCCAGAGCTAGAATATATTAAATTCAGTACAACAAAAAAATAAATAAAAAATCGGAATCAAGCAATTAACACACTAACACAGAAAATAATTTAAAGAGTTAAAAGCTAAAAGGATCTATAAAGATTATTTTATAAAAGTAATACCAAATGTTATATTTATGAAATACGGAAAACAAACATTTTTATACGAAATGTTTATGTTCTGATTAAAAATACTTACGACTGAAGCTAGACTGGTGGACAATAAGCTTGAAAGCCTTCATTTTTAGTTTTATTCTATGAAACACTATTTGGATATCTTATTCCATGTAAATGTAATTGGGACGGAGTGCACATCCTATCATGCGTGTTTTTCTTAAGAATAACAACACAGGACTATTTAATACCGGAATAACAACAATTTATTATTAGCCTACTGCAAATAGTACAACATTATGACAGACACAGATGATAGAGTTTTTTTTTTGGTTTACTTCTTTCCGTTCATGGGAACGGAAAAGGCAAAGGCATAGTACGCTATACAGCCTAGTCTTAAATAACTTATCCTAATTTATCACCACAGAGTCAAAAAAAAAAAAAAGGCTAATGTAGGATAAATTAGGATAAGATAAGATTAAAAAAGTTAATGGCGTATGTATGTATGTATGGCGTACTATGCCTTTGCCTTTTCCGTTCCTATGAACGGAAAGAAGTACACCAAAACAAAAAAAACGAGTGTGCTTATGACCACACGACTGAAGTGAAACTTCTTTCGCACCATCTGTATGTATATCAGTGGCGAAGAGTCCATACAAGCCGATTCCCACCGGGTTACCTTTCAAAAATCAGTTCCATATTCATACAAAACTATTTACATTCTATTTCATTAACAAAGTATTATTAATCAAATGCCGGCGCGATTTACAATAGCAATCGTAATTTTTAGCAATACCCTAAGTATCACATTTCATTTTATAGTCGTAAATTAATCAGCGCTTAAATTTTTCGTACAAGGAACCCGACGAATTTCAGCTTACCTCGGTCAACGTTTTACTATGAGGCGAAAAGAGACAGAGCGTGTCAGACCATCTCTTTCTAATGCTCGCTAACCGTCGGTAAAACTTGATAAATATAGGCTAATGCCAAGCGGCTTGTAGTTCTCTCCTCTCCTCTATTAGAAAGAGACAAAGAAACCACGCCACTACAAGAAAGGAAACACGACAAAATTTCAAAACAAGACGCATTGCATTAGAATATAAATAACGTTGTGATTGTGTATAATTTGCTTTATTTTTGCTTAATACTTTTGTTGGTTTTGGATCGGTGTTTGTGTGGTTTGGTTTTTAACACTTTATTATTTTTGACTCTTATTCTTACTTACTAACAAGCATGCATGTGTGGTATGGAGATGCACGTCGAAAAAGGCTTTTCTCAAAGCCGCTTTTATCATACTTGAAAGACACTGTTATCAAATCATCAGTCCTTTTTTGTATGAAGACCTCCTCCAAGATATCCTGCAGTAGGTAAGTGTATAAGTGTTTATTTTTTTGGACCGGCTTCCCTTTGTCAAAATTTCACCCTTCGCCACTGATGTATATATATATATGTCGGAGATCGTCGATTAATTTTAATAGAAGTTGCTGATTTGATTTACGTAGTAGAGGGGCGAACGCTTGTGACGTTATTTTGTGATGGCGTCACATGGACAGAGTCGCTTTGGAAAGTGGGGTTCGTCGAACGGTGACTTTGCATCGAGATGCGGACCAAGGCACATCTCCGAACCGAAACTGTCGGTTTGCCTATTCAAATTGTTATTATGAAGATTGGAGGGTATATCTACACGTCGTGCTTTAATTCAAAACTCACCTACGAAACGGAACCTGTACCACCACACTAAGATGCTGTCGACCCTACCGCTTTGCCGTCGCTGTCTCCGACATCAGAAGTTGGATAAAGAACTACACTGCTCACAATCTCGTTATAAATCAAGGAACAGAATAACAGTCACTTTCTGCCAATATTCTTATAGTACTTGTGTGGTAGTACTGGCAGTGAGGCTGGAAGTGAACGTCAAGTTACGAGGTGCGCTCAATTGGTGACGCAGAAGAGATCGCTCCGCGTTATAGTGCGCTGCAGGAGTGCGCTGCAGGAGTCCGCTGCAGGCGTGCACGTGCGGCTGGACGCGGCGCTGTCGCGACAGTGCTGGCTGTTGCTTGGCGCGCGACAGTGCTGACTGATGCTTGGCGTGCGACAGTGCTGGCTGTTGCTTGGCGAGCGAGGTGCGCTTGCGGAACATGCTAGGTGTGCTTGCGGAGCGCGCAAGGTGCGCTTGCGGAGCGCGCAAGGTGCGCTTGCGGAGCGCGCAAGGTGCGCTTGCGGAGCGCGCAAGGTGCGCTTGCGGAGCGCGCAAGGTGCGCTTGCGGAGCGTGCAAGGTGCGCTTGCGGAGCACGCTTCTAGCTGCTTGGTGAATCGCATCAATGGCGTGTGGCGCTGATGGAGCTGCTTGCGGCGCAGCCAGAGCTGCGTGCGCTTTGCGGAACACCCAAGGTTTCAAGGCTTGAGCATCTACTCTGCAGGCGATGAGAAGAAGTCAAATTACCCAAAACGTTTGTGGTAACGTACTGGGGTTTTATGAGAGCCTGAGCATGAGGGATGTCTGGTGTGCAACGGTTGACAACTGCCAAGTGGCAGGTGTTTGTGGGAAATTGCCACAATCCGGTGAGTCGTACTATTTTTATTTTGAATTCGGTACTGAATGTTCTCTTGTCAAGCTATCTGTAATTTCATTGGTATACGTACACACGCGATAGTACGTATACAGGGTATGGGTAGTACCAGCGCTCTGTACTGAACCATTTCTTTGCGACATGATAATAAGAGTTATTTTTGCAAATTTTATTTCTTGTACTACCCGATTATTGTTTGTAATAATGGGCTGAGAAATTTTAAATCAGGGTTTTAAAATTATGATGTCTGGTTTGTCTTTAATTCAGAACTAAAGTTCACTGTGCCTATAGTTACGAGCTCACTTGAGCTTCTGATAGTATGTGTGGCTAGACTATTAAATCTTTTGAAGAGAACAAGCGGTAACGTACATAGAAATGAGTGCTATTTACGAAAAATCTAAAATTGATAGAAGTGAGCTAAAGTAATGAAATTTAATATTGGTGAGTTGTTTGATGGCGATAATGGCGATCGTTACCTATTGAAATCGTTGATTGGAAACAGAACTTATAAGTACCCCCACGATCGTATATGAAAGACTTCTCCAAGTAATGTCTGCTGAGTTAGATTTTCAAAATGTAGAAGATGGTGAGGAGGGTGCCTCCGCCAGCAAATAGAACACGTATCATGGCTGAGTGGTCGCGCTGCACGCACTAGTCTGTAGTCGTAACTGCAACCCAGTGAGAGGTTGTTCAGAGCGCGATGGGCAGCTAGTGGTGTGGCGGGGACACTAGTTGGTATGGTCGCACTGCATGCACTAGTCTGTAGTCGTAACTGCAACTCAGTGAGGAGTTGTTCAGGGGGCGATGGGCAGCTAGTGATGTGGCGGGGACTTTGGTAGATATGGTCGCACTGCATGCACTAGTCTGTAGTCGTAACTGCAACTCAGTGAGGAGTTGTTCAGGGGGCGATGGGCAGCTAGTGATGTGGCGGGGACCTGGGTCTCAGAGGAGACTATTAGTTGTACGGTCATGTGTTGACCTGGGAGTCGTGGACTCTAGAGTTGGTCGTATCACAAGAGGTGATGACGATATGGGTGTCAACTATGAGTTGTCACTAGCTACTGTGGTAGCGAACCATGGTGTGTTTTCTTTTTAACAATTATGATTATGATTTTGATTTGATAATTATGAGGCTTGGAGGAACCTTTTGTTTTCTTTTTGAAAGTTGATAATTATGAGGCTTGAAGGAAGCTTTTAAGTTCTTAAAACAATTAAGTTGTTTGGTTTTCTAATAGTCAATGTAACTAAACGTGACGTGTGACGGTCAGGTTGGCCGAGCTCTCAAAAATGCTTCAAAGTCGGTTTTCTGTGTTTTTTTTTTTAATTTGTTACAGACATGCACGAGGACGTGCAACGGGAAATATCGAAGTTTGGACGGAATCTGCGATTGGCCTGGTGAACCGGATCCTGGACTCCGGGGCTGAGGGAGCTTCGGATGCGACTGGGATTGGCGCTGGGATGATAATGAAGATGATGCACGAGGACGTGCAACTAGTCAGGCTGGCCGTGTCGGAGATCGTCGATTAATTTTAATAGAAGTTGCTGATTTGATTTACGTAGTAGAGGGGCGAACGCTTGTGACGTTATTTTGTGATGGCGTCACATGGACAGAGTCGCTTTGGAAAGTGGGGTTCGTCGAACGGTGACTTTGCATCGAGATGCGGACCAAGGCACATCTCCGAACCGAAACTGTCGGTTTGCCTATTCAAATTGTTATTATGAAGATTGGAGGGTATATCTACACGTCGTGCTTTAATTCAAAACTCACCTACGAAACCTGTACCACCACACTAAGATGCTGTCGACCCTACCGCTTTGCCGTCGCTGTCTCCGACATATATATATATGTGTGTGTACAATATATACATGTATACACATATACATATATTAATTTTCTACAGTATGTTAAGAAAACCCTGTCCGACCCGTGAAGGTGTTGTTAGGTATCGATAACTGATTCTATTAATGCATACAAAACCGGGCTAAACTTAAAAAAAAATCCCCCTAAAAAAATTAATATTATTTCGCAAAAAGAGGTAACTTAATAAACGTGCGTCATGCACACTACCGCGGGGGCCGGGCGGCAGGACACGCAGCACGTGGTCGCATCGCTATTCGCTCATAATAATAACGGTGTTGTTACTTTTTAAAAATTACCAAATTTCGGGGAAGTTGGAATTAATTCGCGGGAAAAAAAGATTATTTCAAAATTCATTTGTATTGGTACTATGATGATTACGTAAAATTTTATATTATATTTGGTCATGTGTTTACCTAACCTTTATTATCCTTATGGGTCGGACAGGGTTTTCTAAACATACTGTATAAATATTTAAATTTATTTCATGCTTTCATTTATAAATTAATATTTTTGCATAGACCTCCTATTAAAAAAAAAAGGGGATTCCCTCGGGACCAAAAGGTCGGGCTCTTCCTCCTGAATCAGGGGACCCCAAACTCGGGTAGTCCACGACCTCTGGTTCCCGAGATAATCCACGGGGGGGTGAGGTAACTAAAGCGGGTCGGGGGGGGGGGGTGTTAGTTTCGGGGGTATAAGGGAGAGGGGGGGGTAGTTTCGTGGGAATGTTAAGGGGTGAGGGGGCGAGTAAGGGAGGGGGGGATACAGGAGGGACTAAATAAATAAATAAGTGTATCCGTGTCTCAAAATTTAAAAAAAAAAAAATTTGCATACATCTTCTATTTTTATTGAAAAAAAAAACTCGTTGTAGACCTTGTAGTACCAAGCTCGCGCCACGGGCGCCTCTGTGCTTATATCCCCCACTTTACTTCCGTTCGCCTTGCCCGATCATTTTTCGTAACGCTTTCGCCAGCTTACTCCCCAAGTCAAGCGTGCCTAAAGAAGTTTCACTTCAAAAATGTCACTTGCCAGAGTTTTGGCGGGAAAACGAAGATGAGTGCCACGTTCATTTTTCATTGAACTTTTAAATTATTTATAGTGTCGTTTACTAAATAAAAACGCGTGATTTATATAGTAAAAAGTGCATTTAGTGAATAATTCATAAAGAACAGTGAAATAGTGTAACATAGTGGCCACATCATGTTTTTACGCTAAATCCCTCCTAATCGGCTACACGCGTGAATCGAAAGGAGTTAGTTTAGATTAAGTTAAGTTAGGATAAGTTTAGGATAAGTTAGGATATAAAATTACTGAAGAAAAAAATACTTAAGACTAGTCTATATGGCGTACTATGCCTTTGCCTTTTCCGTTCCTCTGAACGGAAAGAAAAGAACCAAAAAAAAAATGTCACTTGCCAGTTGCCACTGCCAGATAGCAGAAAAAAAAGGCGGGAAAACGTTGAAAAGGAAAGGCGCGTTTTTTTATACAAAAATTTTGTTTTTTCCTTTTTGTACATTGTTCTTGTAAATATTTTCATAAATACTTAAATCGTATTCTATACGTTACCTATAAAGAAAGTTTATAATGGCGAAGAAGCGAAAGAGGAAGGAAGGGGAGCCACCTCTGGATCCTCAGGAGGTATCTACTGATTCCGACTCGGCGGAATCCGTGATAGCTGCAGAGCCCAAAAAAGATAAATATGCAATTTATAAAGTTAAGGGGTACTCGCGTAAATACCCAGAGGATACCAAGAAAAAAGAACTCGTCGTTTTCTTGAACCACTTGGAAGAAAACCAGACCTTCAGCGATAGAGATCGTATGGCCCTGTCGAAAGGCATACGCGAGCATGGAGTTTCAGGCGTAATGCATATGCGAACTATCAACAAGTACAAGGTTGGCATTACGTTCGACTTGCCGAACAATGCAAACATGTTTCTAAAGAATAAGAAGATATTAGACCAACTGAATATCAAAGCGTCCATTCCTGCTGCAGACACGGAGGTTACCGGTGTCTTGACTTCAGTTCCTGTGGAGATGTCGAATGCAGAAATTTTCTCACTAATTGGCAGCTCAAAAAATGTCATTCAAGTAAGACGATTCATGCGAAGAGTAAAGGGTATCGGCGGCGGCGGCGGCGGTGTAGAATTTGTACCTACACAAGCTGTGGCTGTTACTTTCGCTTCTACAATACTACCTGCGTATGTATATTTGGACTCATGGCGTCACGAAGTCAAAAACTACATTCCACCCGTAAAGCAATGTTTAAGATGTCTTCGATATGGTCATATTGCCAAGTACTGTCGTAATCCACAGGTATGCTCAATTTGCACTTTAGATCATAGTTTTAAGGATTGTCCGGTCGACCCTAAAAATGCCAAGTGTGCAAACTGCAAGGGTGATCATATAGCTATCTCCTCATCTTGTACAATTAAAAAACAAAAATTGAAGAAAATAAAATTAAGTCAAGAAGTGTTGCATATTCCGACCTTTTTAATGTTGGTGCATTTCCAGCGTTATCGGCAAAAAACTTAGATGTACAGATTAGTAACTTAATGAAATCGGATAATTTTATAAATATTATAGTTGAAACAATAACAAAAATCATTAGTAATAAAGATACACCTATAAACTCTTCCTCAATTAAAGAGGTACTAAAAACAACTTTAAGAAATAAAATTCCAGCTTCTTAATGGATTTATCAAATTTAAACATAATGCAATGGAATGCACAGAGTTTAAATAGCAATAAACATATATTTACCAATTTCCTCTATACATACAATATCCATATAGCAATTATTTGTGAAACATGGTTTAGACATGGGCAATACTTTAAAATTAAAAATTACAACATTGAAAGAAACGATTGTGGTAACAAACATAATGGGGTTGCCATTATAATTCATAAAAGTATTAATTATACTAAAATTAACACCTATTTTGACAATTCTTTACAAAATATTTGCGTACAAATTTCAATCAATAATAAGATGATAAGTATAGTTAGCTTCTACAGTCCTCTTAATTCAGATCCAGTTTTCAATAAAGATAACTTTGATTCTTTGGTGAAATCGATCCCTGGACCTTTTTTATTGGCTGGAGACTTCAATGCTCATCACACTTCCTGGGGTTGTGGTTCTGACTCATCACATGGTCGAAATATATTAGAGGTCATTGATGAAAATAATTTAATTCTGCTTAATAATGGTCAAGCAACAACAGTTGGCTCATTAACATGGCGTCCCAATGCATTGGATTTGACTTTGGTGTCCCCTTCATTGGCATTTAATTGTGAATGGCATATACATGATAGTCCTCTTGGTAGTAGTTATCACATTCCTGCAATTATTAAAGTAGTGGTTAGTAATGGTCAAAATAAAGATTCTTTTGGAAACTGCCCGAACACTGAACATTTTCCCATCTTTCCAAATTACAAAATGGTGGATTGGAAAATGTACAGTAAAACTGTGGATGAAATGTTAGCTAATACAGCTAATATATGTCCACTTGAATCATATCATCATTTTTTTTCAGTTTTACGTACAGCTGCTGCTAATTCTAATTTTAATGGCAATAAAAATATAAATAATATGAGCACTCGCTCATGTCCTACAAATAGGTTTAAAAGACCTTCTCTTCCTTGGTGGAACCAAAAGTGTATGGACGCTGTATCACACTTCAAAACCGCTTATATAAATTTTAAAAATAATCCATCAGAAGCAACTTATTTAAATTTTAAAAGACTTCGTGCACTTAAAAAATTAACTATAAAAACAGAACGACAAAAAAGCTGGTTGTCCTTATGTGAAACTTTCAACAGATGCACACCACTATCTATCATATGGAAATTCATGCGTAAATATAACAAAACATATAATTCTAGTAATCTTGGAAATGATGCATGGATTTTGGATTTTTTGAAAAAATACACTCCAGATTTTGTACCCCAAGCTCCAACTTCGTTATTGAATAATAGCACCGGCTCTAGTTCTAGTAACTCTATTCATAATTTTCTATTAAAACCTTTTACAATTAGTGAGTTAATATCTGCTATCTCTTCCCGAAGAGACACTGCTTGTGGTCTTGATGGAATGCCATATATATTATTTAAGAAACTGAGCATTTCTGGTGTAAAATCATTCGCAAATATTGTAAATCAACTATGGGAAAATAATATTATTCCTGAAGACTGGAAAGTAGATTGCCTAGTACCAATATTAAAACCAGAAAAACCTGAATCACATCCTGATTCTTATCGTCCTATAGCACTTACTTCTTGTGTTGGTAAAATATTTGAACAACTATTAAAGCAACGATTAGAGTATTACGTTGAAAAACATTTTATTTTACCTTCTAATCAATTTGGATTTCGTAGAAATCGGTCTGCTAGAGAAAGTGTCTGTCAATTGCAGCTTGATATACATAATGCTTTATTAGCCAATAGCAATTTAATTGGAGTTTTTTTCGATATCGCTGGGGCATTTAATGGTTTAAATATAGATATCTTATGTCATGAACTACAAATAGGGATTAGTGAAAAACTTATATTTTGGGTTCGTAGTTTCTTAAGTAATAGAAAAGTATTTGTTAAATTTAATAGTCATCTTTATGGTCCTAGACTCGCATCAAAAGGTGTTTGTCAAGGAGGCATATTGTCACCTTTGTTATTTATATTGTATATACGTAGATTAAATTTGATATTAGGTTCTCAGGTTAAAAATTTACAATTTGCTGATGATTTAGTTGTCTATACTACTGGAACTAACTTATCACAGGTTGTCCAAAAACTCAATGATGCCTTGTCAAATTTATACAAATATTTCTCCTATCTTGATCTTAATGTAAATTCATCTAAGTCTAAAGTTGTTGTGTTTGGCAAACAGAGTCATAATATGCCTTCTGTTCTATATAACAATTGTGTATTGTCCATTTCACAAGAAGTAAAATTTTTAGGGGTTCTTTTATCACACAATTTATCCTGGAGTAATTATATAAAACATATAATTAGTAAAGCAAATAAAGCATATAATATATTGAAATCTTTGGCTGGTTCATATTGGGGTGCAGATCCAAAAATTTTACTCTTGTTATATAAATCTTTAGTACGTAGTCACTTTGAATATGGTTTTTATTGTTTTGCTGCAGATACCAAAATTGTAAATAGTTTAGAAGTTTTGCAAAACAAATGTTTGCGTCTTATTACTGGAGCATTCAGAAGCACTCCTATAAATGCAATGCAGGTTGAATGTAATGTCCCACCATTAAGGATACGTTTTCAATACCTGAAAGAAAGATTCATATTAAAACTTTTTACTATAACTAATAATAGACTCTTAGTCAATTTGTTGCAATCTAATTTCAGTTTGGCTAGAAAACCATTTTATATGTTAGAGGAGCTTCATAACTTCATAAAGTTTCTTAAAGATGCAAATGTCTACCAATCCAAAAATATTTTGCCTTGTTATCAAGGAACCTTCATAGCTAAATTTCCTGAAATAAAAATAATAATTAAAAATAAAAAGGAACTTTCTACTAAAGAGACAGTTAATGCATTGTTGTCAGAGTGGTCAGATTATAAATTTGTTTACAGTGATGGTTCTAAAAGTAATAAAGCAGTCTCTTTTGCTATTTATGAGCCAACATCAAATATAGGTGTTGGTCATAAAATTCATAAAGATACCAGCATATTTACAGCTGAAGCTGTTGCTATTGTGAGTGCTTTAACACACATAAAAAATTTCAATTCAGGACACAACAAGTGGATTGTAGTAAGTGATAGCATGAGTGTTCTGAAAAATCTGGGAAATAATAAATTACATGCTAACACTAACTATATAATCTATTTAATTAAAGAGTTGTGGACTGAACTGTCAGAGTCTAATATTGAAGTTAGCTTTGTATGGGTACCCTCACACATTGGTGTCCCAGGCAATGAAAAGGCTGATTATCTGGCTAAAAAAATTGTTGATTTAGAGGAGTTGATTCCGCAGTCTGATATGAGTGTTTCTATACCACATACAGATGCAGTTAGTCTTTTAAAACAGCGCATGTGTCATGCATGGGGGAGACACTCATATCAGTTTACACAGGTACAAAATAAAGGTAATTGGTTTGCTACTATGGATGTACAGGTAAACTCCTTACCTTGGTTTTGCAGGTATAAAAAATATATAAATAGAAAATTTTATTCAATTATCTGTCGTATGCGTTTTGGCCACTGTCGTCTAAATTATCATCTTCATCGTCTTAGAATGGCCACTTCCCCATTTTGTGAGTATTGTGAATTACAGAGAGTTCAGTCTTTGCATCATATCTTCTTTGAGTGTTCGTCTTTCAACATTCAGCGCCTTGTGTTGTCGGACGAATTACTAAATATTTATAAAAAACCTGATAAGGTCCCGCAATGTATTCAGGAGCTGCTTATGAATGCCGAAACTTATATATATTTGTACAAATTTATATCTGAGACTGTAAAGGACGTTTAGGTTATAATTTTTTTTGTTTTTTGTTACGCCTGGTAATTGTATATTGCAGTATTAAGTATTCTAATATTTTAAACTAGTTTATAAAACTTAAAAGTGTACTTTGCGAACATAATATATTGTAACTTTATAATTTGTTTATTTATGAGGTCAGAGGAGATAGCTATATTTTGACTTTACAATGACGTTTACGTTTGTTTACCTTGGATTTGACAAATACTGCTGAAAAATGGCTAATGGAAAATGGGAAAGGAAATAGAAATTATTACGAAAGAAGAGAATAATACGAAATTAAAAACAAGATACCCTAATACGAAAGACATTATATTGAAAAATTATTACGAAAGAAAACAAGGAACGAAAGACTAGGCGATATGGTCGAACGACTATAGCCTTCCCTAATGGGTAAAAGGAAAAAAAAAATAAAAAATTGCCACTGCCAGTGTTGTTTACGTGTGTGAGTTTTTGACATAAAAAAGATTTTACGGTATTTTAAAAAATATTCTTGCCGTAACATGATTCGATTAATAAACCTATTAATCAAGTAACTTTAGAAAATTTCAGGAAAGCTATATTATAGCAAAATGCATCTAACAGATTTTGAGAATTTTGTTAGCAGTCTAGCTGTAATTACAACAATTTTGCAATTTTTGTCTGGCGTGTAAGTATTAAACGACACCTAAAAATGTTTCTGGTATTTTAATGTATTGTTATTTCTATCTATAACTTTAACACCTGTTTTAGCCTGGTGTGTAAACAATATGTTGTTAACCAAACGACCGCCGAGAGCTCGTCGCTACCTTTTATTAGCGGAATTATATGGCAAGTAAAGGCAATTAAACTCCAATAAGTTGAAGTACATGAATTAAACAATTAACCATTCTTTTTTGTAGGTATTTACAGCAGCTGCTTGTGGTTTCTCTATGGAGTAGTTAAGCATGATAACATAATAGTTTTAGTAAATACTATAGGCATATCGTTGATGATATCATACACTGCAGTATTCTATATTTACACATTTAAGAAATCAACCGTTTTAAAACAGATTGTTGGAGCGGTTGCTTTTGTGATATTTATACTATGTTACGCTGTTATGGAAGAAGATAAAGCAGTACTTTTTAGTACATTGGGTGAGAATTTCAATTATCTATAGCTATTACAATAACACTTAAAATGTTATCATAAATATTGATTTAAGTGACCAGGTTTATGTATTTTCTGATAAAATCTTATAGTAATTACATTTTTCACTAATATTTGCCAGCAACATTCTCCATGTGAAATTTCGTGTTCCGGTGGCTGCCCTCGCTGTTAATTTGTTTTTGAGTAGTGTTCATTTTAAGGTCCATTTTCCAGAATAAAACTCAAGCATTTATCTCTGCTTAAACATTACTTTAAACTAGTTTCAACCAATCAAATGGCTTGAAACGAGTTTAAAAGTAATGCTTGAGTTTTGAGTGAGCTTTTGGAATATGGGCCTTCATATTTTATTTTTCTTGGCAGTATTTTACACTTCTTGTATAGATTATATTTTATAGATTTTAAACTATTTTTCTGGACTAATTAGTTACTGATATTCATGAATATAAAATATGTGAGGCAGTGTCTCCAATAAATTTGGTGCATTTAGAGACCTGGTTTGTTAAATTTGGTTGCATATAAGGGACAAATAGAAATAAGGGATCTATACAACAGAAATATAATCTCTTAATTTATATTCACATTTTATTGACTTATATTGTTTCACGTTTCAGGACTGATGGCTTGTTCCTTTACCATATTAACTATTGCAGCTCCAATGAGCAAACTAATGTATGTGTTAAGAGTGAAGAGCACTGAGTGTCTGCCCTTCCCAATGATACTGATGTCTTTCTTTGTGTCTATGCTGTGGTTTCTCTACGGAACCATAAAGGATGACAGCTTTTTATGGGTATGTTTTTTTTTAATATAAATGTTGTGTTGCTACAAATGACTCCTGTATTTTAGATGTGCATACAAATATATAAACTTACATACACAAACAGCCAGACACGGAATAACTACCTGTAGGCAATATATACAAATATTTGACCACTGCATGAATCGAAGCCGGGCTCCACAGTCAGGCAGTTGATCGCTCATCCACCTGTGCTAACTGTGTCTCTAGGCAGATTTTAATCTCTAAACATGATCATTACCCACTATTTACTTTCATTGCTGAATATCTTTTATTTTGTTTCTTATTGCAATCTGTCTGGGAGACATTCAACAATACTTTAGAAATGATTTATCATATGTGAAGTACAGGTCCAGTGACAAGACCTCTAAAATGATGTTTTAAATAATTAAATCTTGAGGAACTCTCTTCTTTAGTCTCCCTGCACTTGGAAGCAAATCTTCCATAAGGTGATATGCCAATATGTTAGGGTGCTGCTGCAGGCTGTCTTTATATGTTGTGATTCTCTTCTTTATTCCTCTTTTACACTTTTGATGCCAAGCTCTCGGTGAAGTATTTCATTAGTGCCACCATGGTGCTACTATCATCCTTAGCACTTTAGACTGACACCTTTGAAGGACTTCCAGATTAGAGTTGGCAGCCGTGCCCCATAGCTGTATACCGTATGTCCATATGGCTTTATTATACTCTTGTATAACAAAAGTTTATTTTCCATTGAGAGCTGGCTGTTTCTATTTATCAACCAATACATCTTGCGCACTTGTTATCCCATTGCTAGGCGTTTAGTGAAAATGTGTTTTCTCCATGTTAGGCGTCGGTGTTTCCAAGATATTTCGCTTCGTCAGATTGTGGAAGCTGGACAGCATTCATTGTGACTGGGGGACAAGTCTGTCGCCGGGTTGTAAATGTTACCTGAAGTGATTTTGTTTCATTGGCTTTGATGCGCCAGTCCTTTAGCCATGCCGAGATCATATCCAGGCTGCTCTGTAGTTTGCGAGAAGCTTGAATTGGTAAGTCATCTGATGCCATGATAGCTGTGTCATCAGCAAAATATGTGCCCATAACAACATCGTCAGATATTGGCAAGTTTGCAGTATAAAGAAGATACAGAGCAGGTCCCATTACACTACCCTGCGGTACTCCCGCTTGAATTGCTTTAAGTTCCGTATTTGCTTCATCGTGATGAACGAAAAAGTGTCTGCAGATCAGGTAGGATCTTATGAGGCTGTAAAAGTTGGTGGGCAGTGTATTTTTGATTTTATACAAAAATACATCATGCCAGGCTCTATCAAAGGCCTGTCATATATCACGGAAGGAAGCTGTACAATATTCTTTTTGTTCGAATGATTTTGATATACCATCAACGAGTCTATGCATTTGATCGATTGTACCGTGTTTTTCCCTGAATCCAAATTGGTGGTGTTTTTCCTTAATAATTGGATTTAGCCTTCCAAGGATCAATGTTTCCATTACTATGGATGTAATTGGGAGTAGGCTAATTGGCCGATATGATTTGGCATCTTTGGACCCTTGCCTGGTTTCAGAATCATTATAATTTTAGTTACTTTCCATTGTGGCGGTATATATTCCCTTCGTAGAATGGCGTTATACATATAACTGCGTCAGGAATATAATGCCCTGCTCTGATAGCTGCTTTAGAATGGTTGATGTAATTAAATCGTATCCAGGTGCTTTCCCTACTTTTAGTTTTTTGATTGCAGATTTGACCTCTCCATTGCTAAGTTTCTGGATGGGTAACTTTAGTTGATGCGTCTGGTTCAGCAGTTCTACAACCATTTCCGTCTTTGTGGAACCAATATCGGGATTTGGTTGGAAGACTTCTTGCAGATGCTCCATGAATACGTTGACTTTCTCGACATCATACCTAGCCCATGAATTATCTGCTTTGAGCTGAGGTGGTTGGTAAGTTATTGGGCGTTTGAGGCCTTTTGTCGCTTGCCACAATGAAGTCTGTTGATAGTGTAGTGTCCAGATTTTGCATGTAAGTTGCGATTTTTTTTATTTCTATCATCGCTTAATAGTTACTTGAGTTCTTTAGCTAGTCCGTTGTATGTTGTTTTGTCCCCTGGGTGCCGAGTGGTTTGCCATCTCTTTCTTGCTTTACGCTTTTCATCTAGTAATTTTCTAATAGATGGTGAGCATTGGAGTCCATCTTGATTTATGGGGTTTGGTGGAGCTGGCTTTCCATGCAGCCTGCTGGGGACTGTGTTGTTAAAATGCTCAACTGCGCTTATAATCCTCCCGTAGCGGTACTTTGATATCAAATTCAAGAGATTTGGTTATTAATTC
Organism: Sesamia inferens; assembly: GCA_037179545.1. NCBI lineage: Eukaryota > Metazoa > Arthropoda > Insecta > Lepidoptera > Noctuidae > Sesamia > Sesamia inferens. The sequence goes on from CM073931.1 coordinate 21,525,309, forward strand.
TCGAAAGTATTCCCAGTTGGTTCTATGGGTATGTAGTCGACAAGGTATTTCCTTTTGCATAATTCTTCGACTCAATAATACATCTACAGGAGAATGATCTGAGGGCAGATCAGTACTGGAGTTGCAACTGAAGTCGGTGTTGCTTTGGTGACACAAAAGTCAATTAGATCTGCCCCCTAATCGGCGAACACATATTTTTCAAATGATTGCGACTAGTTGGCATCAGTTGGGATCGTTCGGACCGCCTGTTGGTCCGTTCGGTCCAAACGATCCCAACAAGTTGCATTCATTTGACAAAAATGCGTTCGCCGATTAGGGGGCTGGTCTCCTATTTAGGTCAGTGGGGCAGTATGTTGGTTCTCCTGTTGAGATAACACCCAGTCGGAGTTTATTTAACGCTAAGAGGAACTGTTGGCTTTTTGCATTTATAGTCCGAGAACCCCAGAATGTGTGCTTGGCATTAAAGTCATCGCCAGACACAAACCACCGCACTAATGTTTTAAGGTATTTTTGTTATTCCTCTTGCTTTAAGACGTGCGTTGGAGGGCTATATATGGCTGATACCGTGACTGGTCCCAACTTTTTTCAGTACAATAGCTGTGAGCTAAGTGGTGTCTTATGTTGGTCTTAACCAGAACTGCACTTCAAACAGTAAATCATCTTTTATATATTCTATGCTGGTGGGAGTGTGTATGTTTTATAGGACTACTTTGAAACTCCTGTCTTGTTTTTGTTTGTATGATAGAATTCAGTTCCTTTTTTTCTAATTGTTTGACCACAGAGGTGCATGCTTCAGAAGATTTAGTCTGTATTTTACTTGTTCATTACGAAGTACTTTTAGATCATAGTTATTGTTTGCATGTATTTCCAAGAGGTTTATAAACGGCTGAATGTTACTAACTCTATCAACGAAGATTGGGGGTGGCTTATCTATTTTAGGTCTTAATAGAGATGGAGAGCCTTACTTGTTTCTTGCATCTGACTACTGTCCAGTAAGGCAGAGCTGTTGGAAGTTGAGATTGGTGTGGGCTGGGAAAGCCAATATGCATCGAGTTTGCTCAGCTTTTGTGACTTAGGTGGTTCTGGGCTTGTTTGCTGCCGTTTTTTATTCGTGGCTTGCACCCAATCTTTCTCATGTTTATTTGTTGGGGTTGTTGCTTCAGTAGGAGAATCTTCTATGATATGTACCTCAGTATTTATACTGGTGCTTGGTATAGTCTATTTACTGGATGTTGATTGTTGGGGATTTTGTTGTTCCCTGTTGGTAGCATGTGTTTGGCTTCCAACTGAGGCACTTCTCGGCCTTTGGAGAAAGAAGACTTGGGTGAAAGGCTTGCTGCACATATCTTTTGTTTTGACCAGTAGCATTTACTGTCACGGGGCGCGAGGAGTTTTCGGTAGCAAATTTCATACCTACCGGATCAGTGTAGATTGGTTAAATTATTTTTTTAATTAACCACCTGGCCTTGGTAGTAGTACTTGCCTCACTTATTACTCTGCTCTCACCCAGTTGATCACAGTTTTTACCTAACTGATTTGGTTGGGGCGCCCTGGCTTATTTACTGCAACCAATTCGGCTTGCACCTAACGGCCTGATGGTGAATGACCGTCATTTAGTCGAGACAAGGCGGTTTATACATAAATAGTTAATTAAACCAGTTCACTGTAACATAAATATTAAATCATTAGTGTTTTCAATTTTGTCTCTCATCCATTATTCTAACAAGATTATGAATAACACAATGAAATGTTACCAATTTGTAGGAATTTAAATACATACTTTTTATTTGTTCAAAGTTTTATGTACAGTCTACATAATTAAAAAAGTCTGTTGGCATGGTTGGCACAGTGGTTAACCTATTGACTGCTGCGCTGCGTGTCGCGGGTTTGATTCATGCACGGAACAAATATTTATAACAACGCTTTTTTCTTTTTAAAGTAAATTTTCTGACCATTTTATATTTATGTTCACAGATGACGAATATGTTTGGTGCTGCTTTGGCTGTTATTCAACTCTCTCTATTTGTTATATACCCAAACAAATCTCAATCACCGGGTTCAATTAAAAATCTTATAGCATGACGTAACGAATATTGTGGGTGGTGAAAAAACTAATTTTTATTTGAGAACAGACAGTGAGTTCTCGGGTCTTGTTAGTTAGTTCAATTTAATTTATTATATATGATATTGACCTCACTTTGAAATATTATCCAGGTCTTCCAAGGGTAATGGTTAGAAATTATCAGTAACTGATAAACTAAAATTTTGCTAGTCAAATCAAGGACTTTTTTGAAAGAAGTAAAATCATTTGGGGTCTACATTAAACTTCTTTGTCCAATATTTAATTATAAGTAAAGATCGTCGGTATTCTGGCGCTAAAATACCTAAACTTGAGTGGACGAAAGAAAAATATGGATATGCCTTTCGGTACCCGTAGTTAATATGTATGCCACTATAGGTTTTGTAATCTAAAAATATCACCGGGTGACGTATAACAACGCATTTCGTAATTTTTGAAGAAAAAAAAATGGGTTAGTATATAAATATAAATAAGAGCAGTAGCCTAGTGATATCGGTTGCGACTTACAAGTAGTAGGTCGTAAGTTCAAACCCCACCAGGCGCTTTTATTTTTGTTAATTATTTCATCACCACTGCTCTCAAAACTGTGAAGGAAAACATCGTGAGGAAACCGGCATGTCGTAGAGCCAAAAAATATCTAAGACATGTGAGATGTGACATCTACCAGCCAGCGTCAGGGCCAGCGTGGTAGATTATGGCCCACTCCCTCTCACCGAGAGGAGGCCTGTGACCCATCAGTGGGAGCATTGTAAGCTGATTATGATGATGATTATGACACAAATATACAAAAACGAAAATATTTTACACAATTGGGTTGTATCCTAAAAAATAATTTAATGTCCATCAGATAGTTTTATAAAAAATATTGAACACGTATTTTTAATTTATTTTTTTAATTAAAATACTTAGGAACATATATTGATTTGAAATGTCGCATGACGTAACGCCGTCGTACAAAATATAACACGGCGTGACGTAATTAGCCCCCACTTCGTAACTTTAATACGCTATATCTCAGTAGTTTTTGGTAATTTCGACAAAATAAAAAATACGGGTCTTAATCTTTTTTATTACCTATAAGACGGACTAATTATTTTATTGATTTTCATACCTTGGATACATCCCTATTGTTAGTTGCCACGGATACACTAGGGGACAAATGTGCTACGACATGTATCGGCGACATGTCAAGCGAAGCCGACCGATTTCGCCTGACAAATATGGCGACAACGCGCGACTTATGTCCGCAGCGACGTCAGACGACGTTGTGCTACTTCGCGAAACTTCGCCTCACATAAATCTGGCGACATCACGTGAATTATGTCCTTAGCAACGTCAGGCGAAGCCTTGCGACTTCGCGAAACTTTGCCAGACTTATCTGGCGACATCACTAAGTTTTAGTGTTTGCTGCGGCGTACATAATTATAATGAAAAGTCAAAGAAAGAATCCATCACTGAAAGTACGCTGCAACACAGGATAACCGAGTGATGTCGCCGCGATGTTGCCAGACATGTCGTGCAAAATCCGGCAACGTCGCGCTACTTCTCTTGATGTAGTTGGCGACTCATGTCGCGCGATATTACTAGACATGTCCAGCGAAGTTCGGTAACGTCCGTGATACATCACCCAACTTCGCTGGCGACACGTGTTGCACGACATTTGTTCCCTAGTGTATCCGTGGCTTAAAAGGCGTATCCACATTATTCTTCCATCAGCATTTGGTTCAAGTTTGGGTATATAAGGGCTCTAATTTTCGATTTCTAATATTATAAAACAATCATCCCTTAAAAGAACCAGGAATAATATTAAAAGAAGAACCTTAAATAAATATTATTATAAAATAGATCTCAATGATTGTATTCATATCTATCAGTGGCGAAGGGTCCATACAAGCCGATTCCCACCGGGTTACCTTTCAAAAATCAGTTCCATATTCATACAAAACTATTTACATTCTATTTCATTAACAAAGTATTATTAATCAAATGCCGGCGCGATTTAAAATAGCAATCGTAATTTTTAGCAATATCCTAAGTATCACATTTCATTTTATAGTCGTAAATTAATCAGCGCTTCAATTTTTCGTACATTACATTGAAGGAACCCGTCTAATTTCAGCTTACCTCGGTCAACGTTTTACTATGAGGGGAAAAGAGACAGAGCGTGTCAGACCATCTCTTTATAATGCTCGCTAACCGTCGGTAAAACTTGATAAATATAGGCTAATACCAAGCGGCTTGTAGTTCTCTCCTCTCCTCTATTAGAAAGAGACAAAGAAACCACGCCACTACAAGAAAAAAACACGACAAATTTTCAAAACAAGACGCATTGCATTAGAATATAAATAACGTTGTCATTGTGTATAATTTGCTTTATTTTTGCTTAATATTTTTGTTGGTTTTGGATCGGTGTTTGTGTGGTTCGGTTTTTAACACTTTATTATTTTTGTAATTTTTTATTTTATTTTTTCTTGACTCTTATTCCCTAACAATAGGTACTTAACTTAGTACTTACTAACAAGCATGCATGTGTGGTATGGAGATGCACGTCGAAAAAGGCTTTTCTCAAAGCCGCTTTTATCATACTTGGAAGACACTGTTATCAAATCATCAGTCCTTTTTTGTATGGTGAAGGTGGGGCTTTTGATATTATTCTTATCTGAAGACCTCCAAGATATCCTGCAGTAGGTTAGTGTATAAGTGTTTATTTTTTTGGACCGGCTTCCCTTTGGTAAAATTTCACCCTTCGCCACTGATATCTATACAACGTTATTTTTTGTATATCCGAAACCTGAAACACGTGTCCAGTATTTTTTTAGTAAAGAATCTATGTACAAAATTTTAAAAAGATATCATGAATAACCATAAAGTTACGAGCTTGTTATCTTACCTGATTGTCCCAATGAAACTATGGAACGCACCGCTAGGCTGCCCGCGCCTACAGCAGCGCGGCCCGGTGGGGAGCCTGTCCAGCAATGTGCACGCGCTTAGTACTATGATCTACCGTTAACACTGTGTTGTGAGCTTGGTAACCACACTGCAACTATTTCTAAATGTATTTGGGAAAAAATAAAACATGGTGTAAAAATGATTGCAATCGATTCAGCTTTTTCTGATCAAACTATATTCAGATATCGTATAAAGAAAAAATAGCGTTGTATTGTATATGTATGTCATAATGACCTCTGTGCCAGTATCTGATCTATCAGTATTATGCTTGTACATTAAAAGGTTTTTAATGTGAACCTAATTTAGAATCACAGTTAATAGTCATGTTTTGGAAACTAAATCTCGAATGTCCTATACAGAAAAGTTCATATTCCATTGCAAACTGTAAAAAAAATTGTTAGGATTTTTTTTATTGTTACAAATGGTCACAAAAAGGCTGTACACTAAGATAATTTAGAATCAGCCCCCTAATTGGCGAACATATTTTTGTCAAATGATTACAACTAGTTGGGATCGTTTGGACCGCCATTGGCAGGGGCGTGCACAAAGATTTTGTTGAGGGTATGCATACATACACCACTCAAATCTCTGTGCTTATCTATGGTAAAACTTAAAAAACGTAACGTAGATGTAGTTTCAATTTAACATAGTCGCGTACTTTTTCGCATGTCAACATTGAATATTGATGTTTGTGCGTGGCTACAATGAACATCTAAGATGATAAGAACAAGTCAAATAAATGATATACGTGGGATGTGAAGTATTTTTTTTTGCCCAAATGAATACAATGAAATCATCATCATCATCTCAGGGTTAATACCAGTCGCATCCAAAGCTTTGGAGTCTGGGGTCCGCTTTTCCAGTCTAATTGCTGATTTTGGCGAAATTTCGACATTTTCCGTGAAGCGACTGCCGTCTGACCTCCACAACCCGAAGGCAATATCGAAGCATTGCAATTAGACCAATTGTTGGACTTTTGTGGGCTCCAACAACCCGTAACGACTGCCACTAGATGTTCGTATGGCAACCGAAACCAACGGCTTAACGTGCTTTCCGAGGCACGATCAGACCAATGCAAATATTAATATTCATGCATACAAATATTTACACTGCGCGAGGATCGAACCCGCGCCTCCTTACGCAACGGCCGCGTTCGCTACCGCTACGCCATGGAGGCTGTCAAAATACAATGAAATGGTATTACTAACTCAACTGTTAATAAGTAATAATTTATTACTCAAAAAACTAAAAAAAAATATTTTACTACTTATCTATAAATTAAATCAACGCGCCTGTCTAATTTTAAATAACTCTGTAAAAATGAAATATATATATAAGAACGTTTTAAAATCGCTAAGAGTTTTTTTAAAATAAACAAATCTATAGTCTGCTTTGGCCCTGTGTGTTTCATAAATATGCGTAATGCACTACTCATTGGAATCATAACTATTAAATTTTGCTAATTTGTGAACTTCAGGAAAATTATTACAATATAAAGTATAGTATTGAAATTCAAATAAGCAAGTAAGTTGAAAAACTTAAGGTCTTTAAAGTTTTTATAACGACGAACTGTCAATGCCGTGTTTTAAAATAATATACCTACACGAGAAACAAAACAATTTATATGTGTGTACACACTACACAGCCTGCTAACCACTTATAATTATCATAAAACTTTTTATAAAGACAACCTTTCTTTTGTGTTAAACCAAAACTAAAATAAATGAATATTCAATTCCGCTTAAAACAAGCAATAGGTACATATTTAACCAAATACACCAATAACGAAACAACATAAGCTGCTAAAATAAAAAGGTATTTGAACGAACAACAATCATGCTATATTTCTGAACTTCTTAAATTCGTCGCATTATTAGAAGCTGTGCTTATCCTGGCCTTATAAACCCAATGAAATTTCACGCCCACGTACGCAACAGTTTACGCACACAAGCAAATAATTTCATTCACAATCGCGTATGGAAGAGGCACATTTTGTAACTGCTTACGCCGCTACGCGAAGTGGCGCGGGCGTCGTGACGTAGGCGAGTTGCGCGGTCTGCATTGTTTGTAATGTGTTTAGTAGTTAGCACTAGCCCCAATAGATGGCAGTGTTATCACTAACTGATTATCAGTCTTTCAGTTTTAAGTTTGTAGTATATAAATTATGTTACTGTAGTATATTATAAATTATTATATATTTTTTTAGAAAACTATTAGGGTATACAGTGCTTATCTGCCTCTATGGAGCGCACGCGCCTGGCCATTGGTCCGTTCGGTACAAACGATCCCAACTAGTTACAATCATTTGATAAAAATGTGTTCGCCGATGAGGGGGCTGATTTTAGATACTGCAGCGTAATTGCGTAATAAACTATCAGTAGCAATGGATTTCATTTTGAGAGTTTAACAATATTCATTGCGTTATTTACGTTGTTGAACAAACACATTTTTCGAACATAATAAGCAATGGATTAGCAATATGCTTCAAAATGATAGTAATAGTGTGTTACCCAATTAGGGTGCTGATTAGAAGCATAGATGAAGGTATAAAATGTAGTGTAGTTGTAATATTATTTTAATTAATCCTGTACTATAAAGTTACCTATTAAGACAAATTAAGTTTATTTATATTTTACAAAATATCGAAAAAACAGTTTCAACTATAACTTACCAATACTTACAATGTCTTTAAGTAATAATAAAGTTTATAAACTGGTAAATAGCTGTTTATTTCACACTTCTGTCAGAAATTAGTGATCAACCATTCTAGACTACTGACAAAAATATCACTGTTCTGCTACCATTTACTAAAAAAACCTATTATTTACAAACAAAAAACTAACTAAAAATCCAACGAACTGAAAAAGCAGAAACAAGTTGAACAATCACAGTTGGGGACGTCTTAGATAGATAAACATGTTCCATAGAACAGTCAGTTGTTTCTGCTTTTCAGTTCGTTACATTTTTTTGCAGAGGGGTATTTGTTTGTATTTTTTTTTTTATTATTATTTCTGCCTTTTTAGTTTTCTTAATTATTAATATGGTATATGCATATTTAGAATCAGTGTTTAAAATCCTTTATTTTGATGCCCCACTCGATAGAAGCTTGGTAGATTTTTTCTTTTTTTACCTCACATTATGGCGTCAAACATTTTTTTTTTGTTTTAATGGGACCAACCCGCCAAAACAGTGGAGACCGCCAGAAAAAGCCGAGCAATGAAGCTCGACGAGTCCCGGAGAAACGATTCAACTGTCTTGGGTCCCGCAACGAAATTAATCAGAAAAGAATAGCGGAGGAGTAAGAAAAAAGATATTTTTTCCACTTCCCTCCATATCAAGCAGGAGACAGAACAGAACTAGGCCAATCGGCAAAAAGGGACAATATTGCAACTGGGAGAAGCCCAGATTGCCAAACACCACGGAATAAAATTTGATTAAGTTAATGGGTCCTAAGTAGGTATAAGCTGTTACAATTGATTCCAATAATAGGTATGGCAAAAGCGCCTGAACGCACGGAAATTGGTCCTAGGTCTACAAGGTCCGTATAATAAACGACTCCGGAAGTAACTTGTACACTATCCAACATAATATTACGTTCATTCTGCCAAAGAACACACTCCCACAAGATGTGATGTGCGGACTGTTAAAATTCACAGTTCGATGTAGAACATTGACACATAGGCGAAGGAACAAGTTTAAAAGAATACAGTTTACTTTTAAAGTTGCCATGACCTGTGAGAAATTGGGCAACGCAGTGGTCAACCTCCAGCCATGTCTTAGCCAGCCGATCGCCAACGGATGGAAAGAATAGATGGAGGTGCCGGTCCTTGATGGAATTATCCCACCTACTTTGCCATTCGGATAAGAGGTCCTCCCAGACTTCATTCTGAGGTTTAAATAATCTAGAAATCTTATTAAAGTCGCGTTGTGTAACAAAATTAGTGTCCATGGCCTCCCCCCTCGCGGAATAGTACGTTGAAGCACGTCGTTGTACCTCAAGATCGACAGGAAGTACACCCGCCAGTACCGGTAAGGCTTCAGTACTGACCGTTCTATACGCCTTGCATAAAAATATCAATGCCAAACGTTGGCTTTGAAGCAGTTTACGTCGTGCCGCCCCTATACTGGCCCTATCGGCCCAAACAGGTGCACCTTAGCACATACATCCTAAGTAGGTAGCTCCATATATAATCTTTAAAGTTAGGAATGATAGACCCCAAGTTGCTTTGGATATTCTAGTTAGGGCATAAAAGTTCCTTTTAGCTTTTTCGCCAACTATTTTTATATGTTCGATAAATGAAAAGTTCCTTTCTAAGATCATACCAAGGTAGCATACGGATTGCTGTTTTTTAATGGGAACGTTGTTAAATTTAATAGTAGGCAATGATTTAAGATTACCTTTTAGTAGAAGTTGATAGGTTTTATGTGACCCAAACGCTAGGCGGTTACGATCACCCCACTGAGATATTAAATTTAGACAAGTATTGGCCAAGTTTACAAGTCCAGCTCGGGTACTTGACTGAATGAGCAGTAGGCCATCGTCCGCGTAACCAGTAAGTGAATAGCCGCAAGGAAGCGGGATCGCGAGGAAGTCATCAAACCCAAATTCCATAAATAAGGACCGACAACTGAACCCTGAGGACATCCCATGGTTAGTGTTTTAGTACTAGAAAAATGACCGAGCTTAAGTACCGCGGAACCGTTTATAAAGTACGAGTAAACGAGATTATATATGTTTCTATAGCAACAGCGAGTTTTTAATTTTAACAACAGCATAGGCCACCAGGCGTTATCAAAAGCCCCAGAAATATCCAGGAAGATCCCAATTACGTACTTGTTTTCAGATTGGTTAACGGTTCTTCTGACAGAAAGCGCAGCGTCGACTGTAGATTTACCTATGGTGAAGCTATATTGATTACTATGGAACTTTGGACCGTTCGGTAGTAAACGTGGAACGATGAGGCGCTCAAGAAGTTTCCCCAAAGATGGTAGAAGCGTGATAGGACGATATGACTTCGGATCATCCGGTTGTTTGTCACCACACTTTGGTATTACTCGTATGAAACCTCGTCGCCATTTACGAGGAAAAACGCCTTCAGTAATGCATCGGTTGTACAGTTACGATGGCATCACCCGCTGTTTTACACGCCTCTTTAATCATCCTATTAGGTATTTTATCTTCACCTGATGATTTGTTGACCGGTAGTTTTCTAACAATATTTATAAATTCGTCATTAGATGGTACGTCTGACATTGGTGATTCAGGTGGCACAGGAGCCCACGCTCGAATCTGTTGGTGGTAGTCGCTATCGTTAGCCGGTGAATCATCAGGGATAAGTGTATTAATTAGAACTTCTGTTGTTTCCTCTATGCCTGCGGTATGCTTATCATTGACTTTAATGTTTTGAACGTATGCAAGGTCGACCGATCTGTTAGCTCTTTACATCTATATCTAAAATTACCGGGAATATGAGACGGACCCTGAATATAACCAGGAACAAATTCGTACACGATCAGGCGATGATCACTACAAGACGCGTCCGGTAGGACACGCCACCTATCCAAACGTACGTCCGCACTTGAAAGTGTGACGTCAATACAAGATTCGCCCATTTGGCTGCAGAAAGTAGGTGGTGCATCAGGGGTATTATGAATCGATAGGTTCATCTCAGCAATGAAATCCTCAACAGCGCAGCGTCGTTCGGTATCGGTGGCCCGAACCTTGCCATACCACAGAGACGATGACGAGTTGACATCCGCGCCAACGATAACTTTGCAGCCCGCGAGTGACCGCAAGACATGACGGAGATTATGTATATGAGGAGTAACAGGATCTGAATATTGAAAGTAACAGCTTACAACGAATACTTTAAAAGAAGCTGATGATACTTCGGCAACCGCACAGTGTGGCGTCATGAGGTCACGTAAAGACGTTACCGTAAAGTTAGAAGACCGCGCAACATAAATTCCGGCTCGTGCCCTGCAATCTAGCTGTACTACCCTGTGACGTAAACGTGAGTTTTGATATTGTTCTTGAATGAGTACAAGGTCTAAGTTGTAGTCAATAATTAATTTATCTAACTCTGATGTCGCCACCTTATCGTTGTGAAGGTTTAATTGCCCTATGTTTAACCTATCCATCTTAATTAGTAATTAGTATGTAGGATAAGTTGTTCGAGTTTTAATTTATAGGTACCGCACTGTTCAGACCCGCAACGATGCTCAAAGGGCTTTTTATAACGTTTACACGCCGCGCAAACCGGGGTAAAATTTGAATCGCCCTTATGCGGGCAAACATTGGTTTCGTGAGCCTCGGAACAGACAGCGCAGGTTGGTGATTTATTAGCGCAATGCTTTTTAACATGACCGAATTGTTGACAATACGCGCAACGAACTACCTCGATATCATCAACAAAACGGCAAGTGGCCCAGTCAATAAATAATTTATCCTTGGTAGTCACAAGATGTTTACGTACCTCAGGTTCAATTTCTAGGCGTCAAACATCCGCCATTTTGTTTTTCATTAAAGTCGCCTGTCTAAGAACACTTGGGCTATTAAGACAAATCTAACGATACCACAAATGTGAAAATCCGTATAGCGGTTCTGGAGATACAAGGCAATAAAGAATATTACATACATAGAAGATTATTTTTTTTAATTAATTTATAAACTAGCGCTTGACCGCAATCCCGCCTGATGGTAAGCAGTGACGCAATCGTTGATGGTAAAGCGCACTAGTTTATTAAGAGCCTATTCACTCTAGCCTTGAAGACACTCAATTTGTAGTCCGACGGAAACACCGCCGCTGGCAAATTGTTCCAGTCCCTCGATGTACGCGGTATAAAGGAGGAGACGAAATGCTTCGTCCGGATCGTAGTGGTGTTAACAACATAAGGGTGGAAACTCGCCGTACGAAGGGTCGTCCGATGGTGGAACGGAGATGGGAGAATTAAATCATGCAATTCCCTCGCACACTTCCCAAAATGTATCCTATAGAACACCGAAAGGCTGGCTACTCTACGCCTGGCCCCCTAGGCTTTGGAGACCAACTCGAGTTAAATCAGGGTCACCAATCAGCCTCTTCGCACGCCTCTCCACTGAATCCAAAGTGGCCAGGTGACATTTAGCAGCACCAGCCTAAATGTGGCTGCAGTACTCCACACACGAACGGACCTGTGATACGCACAAAAAACAATCCTTACTGGCAGACCAAGGAAGGGTTATGTTTTTAGCGCGTATCGGGTAAGAAGGAAAATAATAAAAAAAAACGTATACATTTTTATGTAATTAATGAAATTCATAATACAAAATGTTTTCATCAAAACAGTTACTGTCAGAAACGCATTTACAAAATGGACGATCTTGGCTATACACTGCACAGTTTCCCCTTTCATTGTAACGCGTCATGCTACGTATCGACAAAACCTTAAAATGTGCACCAATGTATCCATAATGAACTACTGTAGCTTCGAATTTTAATTCAGTCGGCGCCATACGGAAAGCTATGATATTATATGTATTCTCTCCCTGGAGATATTCATGTGCTCTGATAATAATGGGGTAACTAAATTTTTCACAGGATGTACAAGGTAATGTTATGACAGAGTTCCTCTTTTTTTGTAAATATGCTACAGCGTACAATAGACTTTTTCGGACTCTCTCATCGTCACTACTGATTTTCGACAGGTTATGGCAACTACACCAGTTTTCTCTAACACCTGCGTCTACGCACGTCCGGCTCGGTGAGATCTTTCCAAACAAACTCTTACATTGTGGACATGCCTCTGACTGTATTTCTTCACTGGAATTAATTGATAATTTAACGATATTTGCTAACGTTATGTAGACATCATAAGGGTTTATTAACCGTTCCTGATTCACTCTTAAATTGTAGTATTTACTTGTGTAATAGCGTCGAAACTCTATAGGTGTCCAGATAAATAACATTGGCAGTTGATTCTCATAGTAAGACTCGATCAGGAGTCTCATTTCATCGTCACTGTTGCCCCGGTCACTAAAGAATATAATAAACGTGTTATTGAAGACGCCAGATTTATATAGTTTTCCGAAGAAATTTACAATTTCTGTGTCCGAGAGTTGGGGGTTATTATTATAAGATGTGTAGGTATTTATCCAAAATATTCCAAAGAAATTATTTGTTTTATAGGAATCAACAAACTTGTGAGCGTATTCTAGCAAATGCGTGGCTGCAGACTTCTTTTCTGCACAGAGTATGTCCTTAGAATAGCTCGTTCTTACAAGGAGTAACGGACGCATGTGATGATCTGTAGGGCTCCTTTTGAACTCTCTACAAAAGGTTTTTGATAGTATATTGGATTCGCCATGTGCTGTTTTGTAGCCAACGTCTTTATATTTCTTCCATATAAAGTAATCTATACACTTGTATAAATCAGAAGTACAATTCGAGTATATAGTAGACATTTTCTTGCCAGTTAAGACAGACATTAAGTTTTGAAATGAATTATGTTTAACCTAAAAATAACTTCATTTTAATAAATGTGTCGTATGTTTAAAGTTTTAGTACTATAGAGTATCGTTAGAGTGAGTTAGTATCGTAGAGAAATGAGAGTCTATACGTATAAGACTTCGAGGCGCCTAGACGTTTAAACGCGCACAGACGAACGTATCAAAACCTACGTCGTTGTGTGCAATATAGACTAGTTATAGGCGTATAGGCGCATAGGCGCACACTCTGACTACTAAGTGATCCAAAAATAATTAATGAACTATGACAGCTGCTACGTAGCTAGCGACCCGTTGCGTAGTGACTGCGCTACGACCTCGATGCGTAGCGGCTGCGTAGCCAGCGACCCGTTGCGTAGTGACTGCGCTACGATTTCGATGCGTAGCAGCTGTGCTACGAATGTATCGCGTAGCTGTTGTGTAGTAAGCGACCGCGTTTTGCAGCAACTGCGCTACGGGTCAGCTGTGTTGTATTGTAACGGATGCGGTACGACCACATTGCGCTACTGTCGCGTTTCGTAGCACAAACGGCCGCGGGCGCTCTCCGATTCTCACGTCGTAGTAATAAACCAATATAGCTCTGCTGGCTTTTTACAAATTCAATTTCTATATAAATAATATTTATTTCAACTAAGCAGTGTCCTTCCTGCTTATCCTATTGAAATTCCTCACTCGGTACTTTAGGCTTATATTTACGTTAGACATAACTAACTTGTAGCGCAGCCGTGAGGAACATTGTTCTGTCAAATAAATGTTTTTTTTTTTCAAATATTTTTTCAATCTTCTTTTTTCTTCTTAAAATATGTGAAAATTCTCGTCATATCTCACCTTTTGATATCCTTTGAAATCCAACCATTTATGTTCCTTTAAGTATTTTGCAGTATTCGGCATGGTATCGAATAATCTTGTTCTAGACATACTGTCTATGCCTATCATCAGTACATTCCACTGCATACTCTGGTACTTTGCTTGTAAACGATTCTCTTTAATTTTTTTAAGTATAATATAAGCGTCCTTATAAATTTGTTTTGTCCTCTTTCCCGTCTTTTTTGTACAAGTTACTGTAACAACTTCCTGCTGTAGCCACGCCACTGAATTATTTGTGAAAATTTTGCATGGGGTGTACCTGAAAGAAAATAATTACTAGTTTAAATATTAGTTCTGTTTACTGGTCAAAACATTACTACCGTGGAAGTCAGTATAGCAATTTGACTAAAACGACGAGTCGCTTTCGACGTAGTAATACAGTCATACGCGTAGGCTACTGCTAGTAACTACTGCAGTTTCGTTGTTATAGTTTCAGCGGAGATGTGATACTGGTCTCAGCATAAACTAGGTAGGTAGTAGCAGTTGAAGAATGAAATTGTTAAGCACCCTAAAATTTATTTATGTTTGCACCTTTTTCGACCATCTCCAACTAGTGAGTGAATTAAGCAACGAGTGAGTGCTTTATGGGAATGGTTTAAAAATTGCTTCACATTTTCGCTAATCGACGGCACCCTACGGATGGCATTGGATTAGTGCACTATATGACAAGTGCGTACCTAATATCTGATTCAAAATACTTATTATCTTACGATAGCTGATAGTGTTCATCTCCAGGAATTGTAGATTCACTAGCAAATTGATAACAGCAAGTTACTTTCCCTTGAGTATAATTATGCATTCTGAACTTAATTTTATCATTCCCTATAGAATCTATGAATATATATCGTACTCCGCACATATCATTAATGTTTAAGGATTCATTCAATGAACTATTAAACTGGAACGTTTTCGCATAATTTGGTATGTAACATCCTGGTGTGTTGATGAGAAAATCTTCAGTTTCTGAAAGAAAATTCTGCTTGGTGATACGTCATTTTACACTCATTAACAAACAAACTGCTGTAGTTGTAGAACTTACCTGTGATTCTAAAGTCTTCTATAGCTGGAAATCAGGAGCAAAAGATGCACTTTATTTTTATGTTTATTGTAGTACTTGTATCTAAAATACGAGTATTTATTTATCACTCTTACAACTGTCCTTACAGGCCTTAACCTAATACGACAGTGCAGTTATCCACTAATACTTAAATATAACTAACAATACTTATAAAAACTCTTGCTCTCTTAATCAAAGAACACGAAAATATATCCAGTCTTTCATGGATTTCGTTCCCCACACGGATTGCACGGGTGAGGGGTGCTTTCGCCATTAGGTTGATTCTGGCCACAGGCACGTTTAGCAGTTGCGGGCGTCGCCGCCTCCACACGTACCGATCCGGCACTTGAAGCCCTAGCTGACGTAGCACTCCTGGGTTATGTGCTACGCCACGCAATAACTTTTCTACAGACTGCACTCTCGGCGAACCCTCAGCTCATTATACCCCACCATGCCAAGTACAAACTGTGTGGGGTACATCAACGGGTAGAACGGACACACTCCATATAGATACAAAAGCCTTGTAAACTTGTTCTGTACCCGTTCCAACATGACACTATATTTGATTTCATGCGGTGCCCTCATTACCGCACTATACTCAAGATGGCTTCTTCTTCTTCTTTAAGGTCTGGAGTGAGATACACTCCTAGATTACGGGCCTGCGACACACGTTGCATTGGTACTCTCTCTACTTTGTAATCGTAGCATATTGGAGTCCACGCCCGAGTGAACATGAAATAAAGAAAAAAAAAAGAGAAAGGTCTCCTTTAAGTAAATAAGAAGGTGCAAATTAACATACCTACATGGAATTAATAACAGTAACTGTCGGTTTTATAATATTAAAAAAAAAAATAGATGCGATGGACCTTTTTTGTCAAGATGACTACCTATATGTAGTTGTCAAATTGGTCTAGCAAATAAAAAATCGGTGTTTACATTTTATGGAACTCCTCTTAACGCCAGAGATTTAAACATAAATTCATCCACATAACTTACTGGTATCAATCAGAGTAACAGGCGTCTCCAAGTTGTAGCTTATTTTCGGAAAGAAAAATAAATGGCGATACAAAGTCTTCCCTAATATAAAGATATAGATTAATATGATCAGTATACATAACTCATATTTTTTTCTCCGGCTAAATCTTACAACTCTGTCCTGTATTTGATCTAAATGCAGCATGTCTGAAATAAAATACATGTTACCCACACTTACATAGATACATTTCAGATTCTTTCCTATCTTATTTCGCGCCTGTGTCATGTTATGTCAGCTGTAGGTACCTACTCTTTAATTTAGCAACGATATAATTCAATAATAACCTTGCTAAACTTTTTAACTAAAAATTTTAAAAAATTTACCTTTTGTTAACTACTTATGATTCAGAGTTTCAATTTCCAGAAACAAATTTCTTTTTGGGCGACAATGGATTACTCACTCGCCGTCGGGTTCGAACATCCAAAAGGAAAGTATACACATACAGGCATTCATTACGGCGACGCTTGTGTATGGCCCACTCTTTTGTGACGTTTTTTTATGTTTAAAAGAACTTGATGAACTGGAACCTGTACATAGTTACACGTACTAGGAAAAGCCTAATGACTACTTATTCTGCTAAACCCAAAGTTCTATTCTATTTTTGTTTATGGCAATGGTGCCGATGTCGACAATTCTGCTAATGTCTAATGTGAAATGAGAAAACGTGCGAAGGCAAAGAAATAAACAATAAAATAAAAAAGAAACAACTGATCCAATGATAATTTGATAACACTGTGTTTAATGTAAAAAAAAAGCAATCCGCGAACAGAAAACCCGTAATTTAAATCAACGTTGATTCGCTATAGTTTGTGGTCGCAAAATTTTTTAAAATAACTCACCTGACAAGCAGCAACCGTTATCATCAAAGAATGGAACGCCAATGATCAAGACCGTGGCGCAGCATTCAGAAGTGCCCTTCTTCTGTCTGACTCGGACGGTGGATACCCAGAGACGACATGAGAGCGAGGTAGAGCTATTTATATCGAAACCACAAAGGTCACAGAAAACATGGTACAGCCTATCTCAATTGTTAAATATTATTTTTCGAATAACGGTTAAATTAATAGACATATTTTCTTTTATTAGGTACTAGTAACCATTAGGCTATAAGAGCTTCGCGCGGTGCCTACTCATGATGAGCTCGGTGTAAAATAAATTAAGTACCTACCTCAAAAGAAATTGGAAAAATTCATCTGCTTGACAACATCAGTAACATAAAGAATGTTGTTGGATTAGGTATTAAAATTGTATTGCAATTGTTAGGATCAATTCACACGTACCACAACCACACCACAACGATGCCACGTGGTCGTCGGGCGTATATTATGTATTGAAAATGAATATTACAATTTACTCGTAACAAATTTTGCCGTTATTATCGACCACCTGTGTAATACGACCACATAGCAATCACATCGCGACGACAACGCCACCACCGGCGGCGACACCACGGCCACAATGCCCCAACATGACGTCATCAAGAGCGTGCGCCTATAGTCGTATTTTTAACTAGACGAAGTCAACTGAAGTTTACTGTTTTGTCAGTTTTTTATGAAATAAAAATACTGTTGTGACAAAGTGAGTGAAAGACAACGCAACCACATCAACATTTTGTCGGTACCACAATGCGACTGCAAAAATCCGCTGCGACACTATTCACACGTAAGCTTGACCACATTTTGTCGCTGCGACGTGGTGTGGTTGTGTACGTGTGAATTGAGTCTTAGTGTGTTAGATATGCAATTATGCATCCATATGTAGGCGCCTTCCAACTTGTTGTCATTCTGCCGTTGCTAAATCTTGTTGACACGCTGTCGATGTTAAAATCCTTTATTCACTTGAAGAATCACTAGATTATTTGCTACTTATGTTGGTAAGCTAGAACGACATGTGACCACACCATAGCTTTAAGTTTGTTTGCACCAGGGATATTGCGAATGTACATATTTTTCACATCTGCGGAAGTGGAGTTTTGAGGGCGCGAATGCGGATGTTAAGATATGATATAAATAAAGTATATGAATCCGGCCCTTACTAGAGTAGTTTTTATTGCATATTTTACAATCAGCTTTATGAAGGTCTTCTATAGGTACCTATCTGCCGCAAGCGGCACACAGTACCTATTAATCTTGCATGGTATACCTACATACTGTATATTCAACCCTCGGCACAGACCATTGTGTGGAAATTTAATACGCTTTAATTAATCAACCGTAGTGACGAGGGTTTCACTTTACAACTTATTTAAAAACATTTTAATTTACCGAATTCCGAATGAGTGTGTATATGTTGTGTTATCGGTAACAAACCAAGTGACTATTTGTGTGACTTCGGCCTTACGCGGTGTAGGTACCTATTTTATTACTGTTTCACTGCTGCGTTTTATTCTTGTTTAATTAATTCCCATATTCTTACCTATGTCTTTATAGGTGTTTAGTTAGGCGGTAGTATACTTACATAATATGTTGTTAGGTATGAATCTGACCTGCTGTGATTATTGGGAGTAGGTAGGTTATACGTTGAGCAAAATGGCACCTATTCACTCACCACCACTTAGCCGGTTATATGATTACCTATATGTGTACCTTCATTATTGGGTATGCGAGGAGTTACAGACATTTTAGAACAGTATTCTTAACGGAGAAGGCGCGGGCTGGCGAGGGAGAGGTCAAGCTTGAGATCATTAAAGCAACAAGTCAACGTAAACTTTTCCTTTTTTTTGTGGACTTATTCACGTGGATACTTAGTCCCGTGCTCTCAAAAGTGGCGAATGGCGCTGAGTTTATGTCAAACCCCTACTGCCCTACGGTAAACAACCGCGTAGTGTAAAGGTCAGCGATGACCAATCACGCCACCTAAATGCTGTATTTTCCTTCGAACTGTTTTAACGCCGTAGTTGTGTTTAATTAAACGTTGCTCCACACTAGGAATTTCTCCTGTATCGTGGGTACGTTAAAACAAACATATAAACTCACATACACAAACAAGCAGGCCCGGAACAACTACCTATGAACAAATATTGTAGGCCTTACAAATATATGTTTGGTGCAGGGATCGAGCCCGCGACACACAGCGCAGTAGTCGATCACTCAACTACTGTACCACCATTAAAAACCGTTAAAGTTAAAACGCACCTGCAATTTATTGTATTTAAATTAAAAAAATATTTGAAATAATAAGTGCTATGTTGTTAGAATGACAGTTAGAATACAACATTGAATAGTTACAATAATGACAAACTAACAACTAACAAAATTTTGAATCCCTTTGACAAACGCAGTACAGCCGATCTCTCCGTTGAAGTGCACACTTGCCTAAACCTTGATAGTAAGAAATTAAGCTGATTGGCCCAACGACTTGATACCCATCTTTCCGCAGTACCAATGCTTCATAAGTTGCGTTGCCAGGTGACATTGTCATTGCCACAACATAAAATATTTTAGTTTTGTCTTCGTCATAATAGAAATGTATTCTTGTAACGTTTTTTAGAGAAGGGTTCGAACAATGCCAGCACTTTTGTGTTTCAATTTTCTTAGTCATTTCTCTAATGTGTCTCACGGCTGCATCTACACTTTTCAGTCCTATAGGGTCTTGAACAGTGAGAGGATACAGTTTGTGGCAAGTACACCACTTTTCGTGAATGGTCAGTGCCTTACAGGTGCGATTTCCGCTTATCGGCTTTAACATCGAGTGGCAATTCGGACACCCTTCAGGTGCTGGGTCGCTAGAATTTCTGCACAGAGATATTTTTATGATATCCAAGAGGGTGCTATAAACATCATAAGGCGTCGTCAAGCTGTGCTGGTTCATCACTAAAGCTTTGTAATTGTTACTTTGTTTTCCTTTAAACAGTAACGGAGTCCACATAAATTTCATTGGCAAACGATCGTCATAGTAGCTTTCCATTTTAAGGCGGTTTCTACCGAAACGTAAGCCGTGGGCGCTTATAATCATTACAAAAGTATTCGACAAAATACCCGTATATACCAACTGGTTCAAGAAGTTTTCTATCATACTGTCGGCGTCTTCTGGTCGATTTTTCTCATCGCGACTAAATGAGTTTAGCCAAAATATGCCAAAAAATGAGTTCATTTTGTAAGTATTAGCAAAGTCTACAGCGTAATCTAACAGTTGTTGACCCGATGGTACTTTTCCAGTACATAATGACTTGTTATGGCGATTATTTCTATTATTGATAAAAAATGGTTGCATGTAATGGTCCGTGGGAGACTTGTGAAAAGCGTAGTCTTTAATAAATGTGTTCCCAAAGTTATCTTCACCATAGGCTGTAACATAACCGGCGTTCTTGAATGCTTTCCAAATAAAATGGTAGTTACAGTCATCCATAGTGGCAAAACATTCCTTTATTATTGAAGTCATATTTTTTCCCGTTAATGCTGCCATTAAATTAGGTAACGTGTCATCTGCGATCTGTTAAGTCGTTATTGTTATATTTTATAAGAAATTCAAACGGAATCAATAAGAATAAATATGATTAATTAAGTTGGTAGGTACCTTATTATATCCATGAAATCCAAGCCAACTGTTTTCTGCTAAGTGCCGCAGTGTTCTAGGCATTAATCTCGTGAGGCGAGGTATAGACATCGATTCCATTCCCAATATTAGTACGTTGTATTTAATTTTACATGTTTTTCTTTCTGTTGTTGAAATGTTAATTTTCCTACTGAAGGCGTACATGTCATTATATATAACATGTGATGTATTGTCCTCATCAAATTGAGAACAAATGACATTCATAAAATCGGATTGTAGAGTTATTATGCTGTCGTCCTGGAAATCTGAACAGTTACTGAATCTGAAACAGTCATTTTAATAGGTAAAACTAACAGTTACATTTTATTTTAAACATAATAGATACCAATTTGCTTTTATAAATTTTATGGCAGAAACAATATTGTACTGTAGGTAAATTGTACTTTCTCCATGATTGAGCTTATAGTAACACCAAATAGCTCTTATGATATATTACAAATACCTACACATAGTATAGGACAGGTACGCTCACTTTTTATTTAATTGATAAATAGTAAAGGAACCTAGTCGTTGGAGATGAAAAAATTGACACTGCAAAGGAGAATATAGACATAAAATGATCCATTATAGAGCTGTGGAAAGATGAAAAAATTATGCCTTGGCAATTTATTTTAATTAAATGGAATACTTGGATAACCTAGTCCAGATATATCATTTAAAAAGATACGATAACAGAATACCCATAATTCCGGTTGTAAAATACCTACACCGAAAGTCTCAGAAAACCCTCAGCAGCAAATTTAATTTCAGTAGGTAGCTACATAATGGTGCCGATTCTGTTGTTCATAAACTAAATTAATTTTAAATTAAGTGCATCTTTTTCTTTCCATTTCGTTAAGTAAAGGATAGAAGATAACATTTTAGTTTAATCCTGTCAAATTAAGATACTCCATAGACAGAAACGTGGCGACTAAAAATATGACATTTTATCTTCTATCCTTTTCTTAATGAAATAGAAAGAAGAAGATGCACTGAACATAAATTTAATTAATTTGTGAATAAGGGAATCGGGGTCATTTTCTTTCTATTTCATTAAGAAAAGGACAGGAGATTAAATATTAGTTTAGTCCTGTCAAATTCAGATAAACAGTTTAGATATAAAACATTGAGAAGTTCGTAAATTGAGTTTTTGACGGGAAAGCTAAGATGAATGTCACGCTCACTTTTCATTGGACTTTTAAATTATTCATATTGTCGTTTACGAAATAAAAGTGCGTGATTTATGTAGTAAAAAATGCATTCAGTGAATACCTAATTCATAAAGAACATTGAAATATCGCAGCATAGTGGCCACATCATGGCTTTGCATCATATCTCCTCGTAGTCTGCTCACACGGCCGTTTTTTCAAATGTTATCGGCGATATCTGCCATTATTGTGAAATATTTTTTTTTTAATATTTCTATAATTTGTTACACGTGTTATTGGCAAAATTGTGGTAAGTATCTAACCAAAGGGGCCATTGAAGAGTTGAACTAGTATTCACTCTAAAGAAAAGAAAGACATAAAACATTGCTTTTAGTCGCAATGTTTTACGTATAAACTGTTTGTCAATTTACATCAGGCGCTCACTAATTTGACAGGACTAATCTAATATTTTATCTTCTGTCCCTTTCTTAATGAAATAGAAAGAAGAAGATGCACTGAACATAAATTTAATTAATTTGTGAATAAGGGAATCGGGACCATTTTCTTTCTATTTAATTAAGAAAAGGACAGGAGATTAAATATTAGTTTAGACCTGTCAAATTCAGATAAACAGTTTAGACATAAAACATCGAGAAGTTCGTAAATTGAGTTTTTGACGGGAAAGCTAAGATGAATGTTACGCTCATTTTTCATTGGACTTTTAAATTATTTATAGTGTCGTTTACTAAAAGCGCGTGATTTATGTAGTAAAAAGTGCATTCAGTGAATAATTCATAAAGAACATTGAAATATCGCAGCATAGTGGCCACATCATGGCTTTGCATCATATCTCCTCGTAGTCTGCTCACACGGCCGTTTTTCAAATGTTATCGGCGATATCCGCCATTATTGCGAAATAGTTTTTTTAAAGAATTTCTATAATTTGTTACACGTGTTGTGGTAAGTATCTAAACAAAGGGGCCATTGAAGAGTTGAAGTAGTATTCACTCTAAAGAAAAGAAAGACGTAAAACTTTTAGTCGCAATGTTTTACGTCTAAACTGTTTGTCAATTTACATCAGGCGCTCACCAATTTGACAGGACTAATCTAATATTTTATCTTCTGTCCCTTTCTTAATCAAATAGAAAGAAAAAGATGCGCTTCACTTAAAATTAGTTTAGTTGTGAACAAAGAAATCAGCTTCAATAATATGTAATACTTACAATAATTTATCACGTTCGTGTGGGTTATGTAGAGTGTCGATTATAAATCGATGACAACATTGAATGCGAATGTTCTTCTTACTGAAATATGCCATTTTCTGTGGTTTTATTCGAGCGATTACTTTATCATCTTCATACTTTCGCATAAAAACCGCCCGTGTTCCGCACATATTGTTAATAATATTAGTTCTATTTAAATATCTTCTGTAATTTATCACTGCTACGGGAATTTTACATCCTGGAGTGCTTATCATTCCAACTAAAATCGTTAATTTGTTAGGATTATTTTTTCTGTGACTGATTTAAAAGTAGGTACATAATAACAAATATGAATAAAATATTTTTTTTTTAAACTGGTGCTTGACCGCAATCCTGCCTGATGGCAAGCAGTGATGCAATCGTTGATGGTAAAGCGCGCTAGTTTATTAAGAGCCTATTCATTCAAAAAAACTGAGTGAATAGGAAGGCAGACAGCAGTTGA
Organism: Sesamia inferens; assembly: GCA_037179545.1. Taxonomy (NCBI): domain Eukaryota; kingdom Metazoa; phylum Arthropoda; class Insecta; order Lepidoptera; family Noctuidae; genus Sesamia; species Sesamia inferens. The sequence continues at coordinate 21,549,168 of CM073931.1, forward strand.
GCGAGGTGATGCAATATTAAACCCAAAGGGAGTTTGATCTGGAGGCCCTCCACGACCAAACTCCCGACACAACAAAGCACCGTACGCGGCACATATCGCAACATAACTGCTCAGACCCGGCCTCAATACTCACCAGGCATCATGCCGGAACACGACGAATCGCTTGGCGGCAAGACTTTGTCTGGTGGGTGGTAACTTCTGCCGGCAGCCGATGTCATGGCCTATCACCGAGAAACTTACTTCTTCCGCTCAAATTGTTAAGACGACCAGTATGTAAGCATCTCACCGTGTAAATTTAGGTAAAGTGGGCCCGAAGTTCCACGGCGCTTGGGATTTACACTTTTGACAGCTCGCTTCAAACTAAGTGAATACCTACCTTCCTCCTTTTGTTCTTCATCTACAATATTGTAATCGTTTTCTTCAGACAATGGTTTCAAATCCTTGTATATTAAGTCTAAGGGTACGTGCATCATGGGAGTCCCAAAGATCTCAGTTGATTCGAGGGCCTCATTACTTTCATGCTTAAAATCTGATAACCATCCCAAGTACGCCACTAATGCAATAACAGCTGTGGTTGCACCCACAACGATGATAATTTTTATTTGTCGTATGCTCCATTTCCTTGTTAACTTTCGAAGTCTGGAAGCAAATCCCTCAATTTATTTCATGTGAGCTTTTTATGTACAGTAAAAAAAAGTAGAATGTTCTAACTACTGGGTCACAGGCCGCCTTTATGTGGCAGGGTGTGAGGGATAATCCACCACGCATGCTCAGTGTGGGTTGGTATACCTACGTCATAAGTAAATTTTTGGCTAGAGGACATGCCGAAACCATTGTGAGAAAGCGGTTCTTTTCCTTCGTCGTTTTGAGAACGACCGCGATGTAATAATTTACACAAATTAAAGCGTCGTATGAGTACCTACAATTCTGAAGATATAGAGGTCTACTGCTGGACTAAGGCCTACCCCAAGGCATTCATTGGTTTTGGGGGGGTTGCCATGTCCCCAGGCTTGGCAGGCGCGTTGGGGATCGCAGTAATTAGATATTCCGCAGAAGAAGCGCTGCTGCCCGCTTGAGGTCCACTACTGGAATATTTTTTATATAAGAGTATAACTAAATAGTTTCCGTATCGTTCTGATACCAGGTTGTGGAGATCAGATAGGTAGTATCTCCATATAATAGTTAAATTTTACTATAAGTTAAACAAATCTAAAATGTTTTTTCATCCGTTCGTATCTTGTGGCAGCAGTTTTTTTTAGTTTTGCCTGATTATAATGGCTTTTGCCAAAACACGTAGGAGTGTTTCATTGTACATTCACTAATTGATATAAACCTACTTACCTATGTATGTAAAAGCTATCCATACTTGTTTATTGTCGTTTTCAGTATTTAGTTGTTACGTGTTATTGTTTTCTATTTGTTAAAATTTAATATTGAAACAATTTTTTATTTTAAAAAACGTGGTATTTATACCGAAAAATAAATGTTGTGCATCTCTGCTTCTATGAACCTATACCTATTGCTAAAAGCTAACGCGAATGGAGTCTAGATAAACTAAAATTTGAAGGAAATAATACATTTTGCAATACATTAACCGTTTTTAACAATTGGGTGTGTCTAACTAGGGATCAAATAAATAACCGCCTTTAGTAAATCAATACATAACAAAATAAAAGGGAAAAGTCACCAACCTTGTTATCGGACACAAAAATATTTTCAAAAAATTTCTGAAGAACACACGCTTACTATTGTTACGTTCCATTTCAATGAAACTTGTGTTACCGAAGCAGTCATAACTGTAGGTACCGTCGCGAAAATGATTGTTGTTCAACCAAGCCGAATGTTTGCTTGTGGCGAACGCGTTTTGTAAATAAATACTTGCATACCTACTATGACAATAAACATTCTTAACAATGTCTAAAATTCGAGGGGTTTATGATGAAGTAATAACAGCCGCACGGATCAATAATCAGTACTATCAGTTGTAATGAGTTTCATTTTGACAGTTCAACAACATTCATTGCGTTATTTATGTTGTTGAGCACACACACTTTCCGAACATATGGAGCAATGGTTTAGCAATTGGCTTCAGAATGATTCTAATGACGGAGTGTTTTCCAATTAGGGTGCAGGTTAAGTTACGCTTGCGGCGGTTGGTCCGTGAATGGGTGGCTTTTTTCCATATCTTTTTCTTCTTCTTCTTCAGCCTATAGATGTCCACTGCTGGACATAGATCTCCCCCAAAGCTTTGCACGGTGACCGGGCCTGTACTGCCCGCATCCATCGGCTTCCCGCGACCTTCACCAGTAGGCCTAGTATGAGTTTTCAATACGAAACTCGTTCGATCGTATCGAGCGCGTTCGGCGCTCTCGTTGCTTGAGAGTTCTTACGACCTTGAAGCGGGCCAATCGCTGAGTCAAACGCGCTCGATACGATCGATCGAGTTTCGTATTGAAAACTCATACTAGGCCTACAGGTCATCGGTCCAACTTGTTGGGGGCCTCCCTACGCTGCTTCTTCCAGTACGTGGCCGCCACTCCAGAACCTTACTGCCCTATCGGCCATCGGTTTTACAAGCAATGTGCCCTACCCACTGCCACTTATGTAAGAGTAGCGACTCGCTGAGTCAGAGCATGTCAATGGCTTTGGTTCTTCTGCGGATATCCTCATTTCTGATTCGATCACGCAGAGAAACTCCGAGCATAGCTCTTTCCATTGCCCTTTGTGTGACTCTGAGTCCTCGTATGAGGCCCATTGTGATTCCGTATCAAGACTTAAAAACCCGGCTTAACGTGACACGGTTTAACTTCGTACTTCAGAGCGCACGTTTTGCCTTTAGTCCTGGCTCTTTAGTGGATCTTTGGTCTTTAGAAGTCCAATCTGTAAACCAAACTTACTAAGGGTTTTGTATTATTTAGTTAATAGGCTGTGGAGGTCAGATATGCAGTTTCATCGTGTAAAAAAACTTGTATACAGCAGGATCACAATCAGACTCAGAAAAACTAGATTCACAATCAGCGTAAAAAAAATGGTTGAACTTGACAAGCGCACAACACATCACTTAGATGCTTCTTTCATTTAGTACTTACTTTATAATTCTGACTTTAATGCATACGTGTAAGGTTGAATTTGCTTTGATGTTTGATGTACCACAAACTGGGTCGTAAAAAATAATGGTAATAATTAGAGCTGTAACGGATAGTAGTTTGGCCGGATACCGGATATCCGGCTGATCATGTCGCCGGATATCCGGTCACCGATAACCTGTGAATTGTATTTTTATCTCAAGTCAGTGCTAATTGATCGCAATTGCGACCCTTATTTTTGGTGGGCAGCTAACGCCAAACAATCCACCACTGCGATCCGGACGAAGCGTTTTGCTTCTTCCTTTATACCGCGTACATCGAGGGACTGGAACAATTTGCCAGCGTCGGTGTTTCCGTCACACTACAATTTGAGTGTCTTCAAGGCTAGAGTATTCACTCAAACGCGCTAGTTTATTAAGAGCCTATTCAGGCTCTTAATAAACTAGCGCGTTTTACCATCAACGATCGCATCACTGCTTACCATCAGGCAGGATTGCGGTCAAGCACTGGTTTATAATTTATAAAAAAAAAAATAATGAACATATTTATATGATTTTTTGTGGGTAGACTGAGAATGTGTTGAGGTACACCATGTTTAATTTATTGTCGTATTGTCAGCACCACTCTGTATGTACTTTCTAAGTATATCTTGGACACCAATGACTGATTTACAAGGTGAAGGAAAACATCTTGAGGAAACCCGGACTTTAAGTCTGAAATCGGCAACCCGCATTGAGCAAGCGTGGTGATTACCTACGCTCAACCCTTCTCTGTATGAGAGGAGAACTGTGCCCAGCAGTGAGACGATAAAAGGTTGATGATGATGATGAAACTCACTAGCTTACCAATCTATGTATTTAAATGTCCAATTAGCCAACAAAGAAAGTTACTATTGTTAAGCAAATTGATTCGTTTAATTGGACCGAGGTTTTGAAGTGCCTCAACTTAAATTGCCATCGACACGCTAAGCAGACGATGGTGTAAGAAGAGAGATTTTTATTTAACACAACATAGATTCTCTTTCTTGTATAGTACCGGGATTAAAATAGTACCAACCCATATTCTCCCGTGGGTGTCCTAAGAGTCCACTAAGGGAACTCTCACCAGGGAAGCGGGCAGCAGCGCTTCTCCTGTGGAATATCAAGTTACTGTGATCCCCATCCCGCCTGCCAAGCGTGATGATATTGGCAAACCCCGCAAGCCCAAAGCAATAAAAGCCTTGGCTGAATAAGGAGAAGATTGTCTTCTATGTTCCATAAACATAACATTAGGACGTTACCACCCACCAGACAAAGTCTTGCCGCCAAGCGATTTGTCGTGTTCCGGCATGATGTCTGGTGAAGCCGTACCGAGGACGGGTCTGAGCAGTTGTGTTGCGATGTGTGCCGGGTAAGATGCGCCTAATGTTGTTGTGTTGGGAGTTTGGTCGTGGAGGGTCTTCAGATCAATCTCCCTTTGGCGCAGCATCGTTGGTCGTGTTGTTGGGTTTAACATTGCATCACCTCGCTCAACTGCCGTCTTCCTTTCTATTCGCTCAGTTTTTTTCTGAGTGAATAGGCTCTTAATAAACTAGCGCGTTATACCATCAACGATCGCATCACTGCTTACCATCAGGCGGGATTGCGGTCAAGCGCTAGTTTATAATTATTAAAAAAAAACCGTACGGAGGAGGCTTCTGAGCAGTTGTGTTGCGATGTGTGCCGGGTTCGATTCGCCAAATATTGTTGTGTTGGGAGTTTGGTCGTGGAGGGTCTTCAGATCAATCTCCCTCTTTCGCAACATCGTTGGGTCGTGTTGTTGGGTTTAACATTTCATCACCTCGCTCAACTGCCGTCTTCCTTCCTATTCGCTCAGTTTTTCCGAGTGAATAGGCTTTTAATAAACTAGCGCGATTTACCATCAACGATCGCATCACTGCTTACCATCAGGCGGGATTGCGGTCAAGCACTAGTTTATAATTATTAAAAAAAACCGTACGGTGGAGGCTTCTGAGCAGTTGTGTTGCGATGTGTGCCGGGTTCGATTCGCCAAATATTGTTGTGTTGGGAGTTTGGTCGTGGAGGGTCTTCAGATCAATCTCCCTCTTTCGCAACATCGTTGGGTCGTGTTGTTGGGTTTAACATTTCATCACCTCGCTCAACTGCCGTCTTTCTTCCTATTCGCTCAGTTTTTCCGAGTGAATAGGCTTTTAATAAACTAGCGCGCTTTACCATCAACGATGGCATCACTGCTTACCATCAGGCGGGATTGCGGTCAAACGCTAGTTTATAATTAGAAAAAAAAAATAGTTTCAAGTTGAGGTTGTGCGAAAACTGTCTGAAAGCGACATCTAGTGGTCTCTGTGGAACTAATACAGTCAAGTTAAACTTACCTAAAACTAGTTTTAGTTGTTTCCTATAGATGTCGTAGCTGTGTATTATTTAACAAAGAAACGTTTTTTTTTACCCCAATATGCCTCCAAAAATTTTCATTACTACTCAAAAAGATAATAAATGTAATAGGTAGCATAATTATAATCAAAATCCTGTAAAATTTATTTAAAATTTCCACTTCTAGGACACACGCCTTTACTCTGTAAAGAGTGAGCCACAATCTACCACGCGAGCCCACTGTGGGTGGATTCATTTGGTTCTAACACTCGCCGGCTTTCTCATGATATTTTCTTTTACTCTTTTGAGACCAGTGGAGATGAAATAAATTAGGTAGGTCAACAAAGTTAGGTGCCTGCCGTTCGAACCCGCAAACTACGACAAGTAAGTTGGAGTTTTACTACTGGGGTAACACTGCTCCTTGATAAAAGGTAGCTCTTTTTAGGTAGGTTTAAAGTAAGTTCGCTGATGGTGGCGTGTGTGTTGTAACATTAAATTCTCTTTAAAATGGTTGAGCTAAATGGCGCTGATCCATGCGTCATGTTCGTGAACTGCCGCCGTCGGGGAGGACTGGTCATCTCTTAGCTGCCACGACTTTGTGTTTTCTCTAACAAATTTAATGTTCAAATTCAACATGAATGATGTAATCAAATATTTAGTAACAATTTTTATGATTTTAAAAGAGTGTTCGAGGAGTTTCGTATCCATTCTTCTCCAGAGAGTCCTACTCTCCGGAATGGGCAACTAGCTTCATCTTACTGACTAACCAATTCTTTCATCATCTCAGTGTTTATCGCAGTCGCATCCGAAAGTTTTTCAACTTTGGAGTCTGGGGTCCGCTTTACCAGTCTAACTGTTGATTTTGGCTAACCTTCGATATTTTCCGTGAAAGTGACTGACCAATCCACAATAAAAAGGTCATATAATAGGTTTGAAATTAATGTTTTTATTTTGATTTTGTAGCTATGGTCGTTAGGGAAAAAAGTACAAAGGCCCCTACAAGACATTGTGTCTTCCGAATTCACATAAACGGAGAGTTTTAAGTTGAGACAAAAGATTTTCTAAGAAGATTCACACGGAATTTTGTAATTTACCTACGTATGCTTATCAAATTAAGAAATTTTGTGGGAAGTAATTTCTACATGAGACAAAACGGGACAATTTCACACATTCTTCTGTCACCGAGAGAAAGTAATTATATATAAGTAGTATTAACAGGCAAAATAAAAACTTATATTTGTGATATTAGCTACATCCGGTCAAACTGGAATCTGGCTCCAACCTGGACAAGGCTAGGCAGACGATCAGGATGCATGACCTTTGTACTCTTGTTCATTTTCTTCTTCAGCCTGTAGAGGTCCACTGTTGGACAAAGGCCTCTCCCAAAATTTTCCACGATGACTTGGTCTTGTGCTGGCCGCACCCATCGGTTTCCCCCTTTACCAGGTCATCGGTCCACCTTGTTGGACTCACGATTCTAATTATGACATAGGCATTGCTATGTAGGAATTTTAATGTTTGCCAAATCAATCAAATCAAATGTCATTAATTCAAATTAGGCTGAGAATCAGCCATGGTGGCCTAGTGGTTAAAACACCAGCCTCAAGTATGACTGCGCGGGTTCAATTCCAGGCTAGGCAAGTACCAATGCAACTTTTCTAAAGTTATATGTACTTTCTAAGTATATCTTGGACACCAATGACTAAAGGTGAAGAAAACATCTCGAGGAAACCTGGACTTTAAGTCTGAAATCGCCAACCCGCATTGAGCAAGCGTGGTGATTACGCTCAATCCTTCTCTGTATGAGAGGAGACCTGTGCCCAGCAGTGGGACGATAAAAAAAAGTTGATGATGATGAGAATCAGCAGTTTTTGAATGTCAATATTTATTTATATTACATAAGAAAGACCCCAAAACGCTCGCCCTTCGTTCGAAAATATAAATAATAAAATACCAAATTTTATAATGAAATTAATTTAATAAATACATTATCACATTCACACACATAACCACACTATATTACAATAAGTTACACTTGACTGCGCTTAGCCAGGTAAGTTCACACAAAACACAAGAAACTTAGATGAAAATCTTAATTACACCTTTTTAAAGTATGTGGAATACAAAGTAAGATGCTTGTGCCAAACGAATGACATTTGTAAAAAAAATATATTTACAACCATTTTGAGCGGGCTCTCGGTAAGCTGCATTCTACGCTTTTCCCAGATCTATATGTCTAATTCACAAGTTGATAATATTCTCAGTATATCACTCTTCAGTCTTGTTTTATACGTGGCTTAAATATACTTAAATTAGAGTTTTTGTAAAGCATATTCATCTGAACATGAGAAGATCAGAAGAAATTGTAGATTGTTCACCGGTGTCGTGCATAGGTAGGTACTTAGGTATACAATGACATATTCTTATATTTACATTTAAGCTTATCATTAAAAATGGGCCAAAAAGAAAAATAACTTTTTTGATTTAATTCATTTCGAACCATGCACTGAAAACATTGCAATGAATATAAGTCAAGTTTGTTTCCTCGTTGTTATTATTTGTACCATAAAAATATTTGAATCAATAATTTTACTATACAATCTTTTAAATGAGGCTGAATTTATAGTGTAATAGTTTGTCTTAAAACTTCCTATAGTAATTTATCGAAGCACTAATAAGCTGGAATGTTTTACTGTTTACACAAATTATTGAGCATTGAGATCCAGCAATCGGATGTTCAACTTGAAATCGTGTCTAGTGATGCAGTGACTTTCAAGGTTGCGCAGGCGTTGGGGGGGCAGGACACCCTGCAAAAAAGACAAACGTGAGTTAATTAAGACATTGTTATACCGTTCGCCGTTGGCTGGCACAACAGCGATGCCGTCCCATGCCGTTTGCCGGATCGTTTGAACACTATTGTCCGCGTAACGGCATAGGTTATCGGGTCGAATCGCTGATATGCAGAAAGAGACGGTTATTCAGATTTCACATGTTTGGCCAGGTGTTCTCCTAACAGTTCCTGTCACAAATCATTATGTGGCGTACAGAGTTTTGGTATTTCAACCAGATTTCGACATTTCTCGGCCTAAGCCGCTATTGGTTAAGCTATAGAACAATTTTTTGCATACCTTTTTGATAGAAGAAATTGTTTTGTTATTTTTTTAAGTTCATCTTAATAAGGCGTCCAACTGTTTAATTAACTATTGTAATAGCACATAGGTAGGTATGTCCTATAAATGTCCAAATGTGAAAACATGAATAATTCTTTGTCTAATGACATATTATCTTCTCCACCATAATGAACAAGCAAAATTAAATTACCATTAATTTTAGGCAACGGTTTGGGTGATAACCAGGTCGAAACCTATAATGTGAATGTTGAACCTGTAGGTATATTACCTACTTCAATTATAAACCTCACTTAGCTACCTTCCTTGTGAATAAATAAAAAGGTAGGTATATTTAGGTATTTCATCAAAGACTGGATTACGTTCACTCGAGTCCTCTATGAAACACGTAAACAAAAAAAAAAGCTAATTTTATGGCCAAGTCAAAGTAAGACGATGATGATCAAGCGAATCTTATAATAGTTACTTACTGCAGACACTGCAGGCTATTTCATCGCTGTTGTCCCCACAGCCATCGCGACCAGAGCACGCCACAGCAGTGCTCCTGCACCGGCCATTCCCGCAACGGAACGGACAAAAGTCAGCCGCACGCCATCTGAATAAATACGAAAAACGTGTCAACTACTACCACAAGGGTCAAATATTTGGACAAACACCGTTACAGGTCGCACGTGTTGTGATTACGAAATGCAATGGCAAATACACCTAACAGATTATAAGGTTTTTGTGGCAAGCGCCTCAAGCCTAACACGGCGCCTATACTGTTAGAGCATTTGTCAAGAGGCGAAGCAATTACTAGTGATAATAAAACAAAACGATTACGGTGTCTTTATTTACTATTGTTGTAATTTATTATAGTTACCGTACGACTGTAAAATCCAATGGAAAGGTGCGTCCTTACCTTGACTGTTCGTTGCACAGGTGCGGCGGTTCGTCTGAGGCATCTTTGCAAGATATAATCGCATTGCAGAATTCATACTCGGGAAGGCATTCCCCTGAACCGCAACGGAATGTGTGACGTGGACACCTGAAGGAAACGGGTTTGTACCAAAATTAGCAAAGCGGTAAAATTTCTTTTAAATTATTAAACTGGTTTTTAATGGGTTATTATGAAAGTTCAATGGCGCTGTACTATGATCCCACGGTTTTTGAATAACATAGTTATAGTGCGCTTACATAGTCAATTCATAGATTTAGTTTAGACAAGATAATGTGTCCTAACGTCTAAGAATTCAACTTCCTTGCTTTTGGTTCCGTACTATGTTCGAGGAAACTAAAATCTTTGCTGACGAAAGTTTTTAAACACTGAAAAATTGCTATAATTCCAATAATTAAGAGGGGACTCTAGTGCCGAGGAATTTGGAAAATAGGTATTTGAAGAAACTGTTGCCTTCACGTTGCTTCCAACGTCTCCCGGTAAAAAGCGAAAAGGAAAGTTGCAGCTCAGGCTGATTTTACCTACAAAAACGTTGACCAAAAGAAGTTTCATATTCCGCTGTTTTCTTTTTCAAAACACGACAGATCTCAATTATTATTATATCAAAATTTAGAGGAAAAGCATACCTATGCTCCTTTTTTGTCAAAAACTTATCACGTTTATCTAATAGTCATCTGAACATCGCGATTTTGAAGTATCGTATTTCTTTTATCAATTAAGTTTCCGAAAAAATTAAATGGAAGGGGTCACGTATATTCACGGAGCAAAATTATAGAAAAAAAAATGTTTTAAAAGCATTATCCACGAAGACAACAACGGAATACGCTTGTAAAGAGAAAACACCACTAGAGTTCCCTCTTAAGGATTTTCCTCTAAAGGCTGGCGACATTTCGAATGACGTATATCTACCTACCCTCGTGAAGAATGAGAGTGAGTTTATTTTATATATATTATTTGTAATCAAACTTACCCCTTACGACGCGTCGTCCGGCAGTTCTTCTCATCCTCCCCGCCTGGGCATTGAGGGGTACCGTCACACCTTGACGCCCTGGACACACATGGTGACCCAGGCCCGCCGCATCTGAACGAATTTGTTGGACAACGCTCCCCTGTTAGCTCTGTAAATGAAAATCATGTCTTACAAGACCGCAGAGGGTGCTAAAAGTACTATGTATACATGTTGACCAAAATGTAATGAATATATTGAAAGCAACCTAGGTATGTATAATGTAAATTACTAAGTCCTATAACTTACCATTGCACCCATTTAATTGTTTGACTGCGATTTTATTGAGTCGAATCGAAATAGGTCAATGAAACTCATTTAAATTATCTATCGAAGGATATTTAAGTGCAGAATAAAATGAACGGACCTATTGTAAATCTAGGCAATATTTTTTACGGTCATGGCGTCGCGTGAAAATAAAAGAAAAAAAATCAGTTGGGTATCCTACTAGTATTAGTAGTGGGAAGCAATGAAAAAAGGACAAAACATAGCTGCATAAAACGAAAGACACATGTTAAATTAGCATCAACTTCATCCTATACCTGTTCACCACAGGACAATCTTCCCAACAATGACACGCCATATAATGCAGTGGTGATGTATAATAAAAACAATTAAAATATTTCGAGAAGAACCTCCCCAAAAGTCTTTAGTTATTATGAGTAACCAAATTCTATAAGGGAAAATGAGTAGGATGAAATGGAAAATTACTATGAAATAAAAATGAGATAAAATAATGAAGATGAAAGACGTGCTCAAAAGATAGAGGGTGCTGTGTGTACGAACCTTTACCAGTACCTTGACATTTTTCATCAGAACCATCCGGGCAGTCCTTGCGTCCATCACAAACGAAATACCAACTGATACAAGTCCCTGTTGATCGGCACTGGAATAATAACAATGTTTATGAATAAGAAACTTAATTGAAAAGTTCCTATTTAAGACGGAAAATTTAAAAAAAATATTAAATCAGAATTTTCGAAATTGATTTCTATCAAAATTAGAAGTATTATCAAAATCAAAAGGTATTTATTAAAATTACTCTGCATATCGAAACTTTTCGAACATTTTTTATTTTCGCATTTGAAAGCAAAACACATTTAACATAAAAACATCCTGCCGTGTTGTATTATCAATGTTACTTTAAACCAGGTTTTCGTTGTAAAGCATAGTTAAAGCGTTAGCTAAACTGTACTTAAATCCGGACAGACTTATTTAGTAGAAATTACAAATAAGCAACATTGAAATGCATATACCACGTCGTTTCGTCGTAAGTGTTAAGAAAACATAATAAGTACTAACTTGGAACGTGTTTGGCAAGCAGCCTCTATTACGAGCCGAGCAAGCTGAGGTAGAATTTGTTCGGTACGTGCAGTCACATTTCTTATTGAGGCATCGCGTGTAAGGATCCACTTGTTGGCATTGCGGATCCGTAAGGCACGGCATTCCGAGAGATGCAGGGCCAAGGTCGTAAACTGGTGTATCCGCACGAATTCGATGCTTATCTGGAAATAGTCGTGTCTGTATAATAATCGTTTAAAAATTTAAGAAATTTTATTGTAATAAAGACAAAAATATAAAATACCTTTTAGAGAAGACTTCTTTTGATGTCCACCTTTATGAGGCTTAACACCTGAATTAGCTTGTTCCTTTGATACACCGCCTTTCTTGTTGGTTTTCTTTTCCACGGAAGGCTGAGTTACAACCCTATAAATTGGCTGGTCATTTGCATGCAAATTAGCTGTCATTTCGTCTACCCTTATCGTTTCATTCGGTTCGCCGTCTTTTCTATTTGAAGCGGGTATACGCTTCGTTGGTTCTACACTCGGCACTTTCATGACAGCTTGCATCAAGGGGCTATCTTCGTCAGTAGTAAAAACATCGTTTTTGTTTGAGTACAAAGGTAATTTACTTGGCTGAATATCGTCAGAACTCATTACAGAGAGTGGGGATCCAAAAGAGTTGACTGAACTTGATGTTAGTTGAACTGTTGGACTAGGATCTTTGTAGATTGTTGTTCCGTTTGAAGAAGCTACAACTGCATCTACTTCTGCGACCACGGCTTCGGTGGCATATGGCGGAATTTTCTGAGCGACACACTTGTCTCCTACTTGTTTGTAATAGCTGTTACAAGCACACCTTCCGAAAAGGTTAAGAATGACGAACTCGCAATGACTCTCTTTGTCCCATAAACGGCAATGTTCGTTGCTGTAGCAGACGTGACCGGGTGGTGCAGCTGAAATAACGAGATAAAATACGTAAGAACACGTAGCACATGCAGTTTTTAAAGTTTAATGCTAAATTGGCCCACTCCTATTGGTTGTTGAATAAAATACACTAAGATATTTGTCTACTTCGTGACTTTTGCTGCACCGAGTGGTTGGTAGCAATTATACTCAGACTAGTCATACGGTCTACCATAACAGAGCATGTTAATACAGTTTTAATTTGATATTGACACGTCGAAGTGATCGTGTCATTGAAAAGTTTATTGTTATCGATTACATTAATGTATATGTTTTAAATTGTTACACTGTTTTCCCGTGACTGCTAAATACATAATGATTTAAATAAAATTAAGTGTCGAGAATGTAAAATCACAAATGGTAATTTGATTGGCTATTATATGTTAATCAGGAACAGTAAAGCGCTGCACGCAACAACGTTAGTTATTTATCGACCTACTCCTATATAAGACTGTGTCGTTGTTTTTCATGAGCCGTTATTATATTATATTATTAGTCCACTCGTATTTTTATTAATTCAATTTCTTTTGTAGTAACAAGTGCATTACTACGTCAATCATTCCGCTTTGTATAACTGTTTCTAGTTCCGAGTGGAGTGTGCGAAATGATTCTATGATTTGTTGCGCGCAACTTTGATTTGAACTCCTAACCTTTTCGCGAATCGAGATACAGGTCAAGATATTTAATAGTGAAACGTAATCCAGCTTTCATCGTGCAGAATATATTGTTTGATTTGGATATTCATACGGCTAGAGGTAACAAGGTCAAGACTTAAAATGTCAGCTCACATTAGTGATCCAGATTCTATATCTGCGTAAATATCTTTGTTATAGTATCTTGGCATGTAAGGAATGTATACCTAAAGCTATACTTAGGAGTTCTCACAGTAAGGTTACAATACTCACATTATGTGCGATAATAAGCGCCGTTCACATGAGCAGACGCTGGTGGATTTGACAGAACAATTACTTGCTTCATTTTCTCACAGAGCTCTTACGATAAATCGCGGAAATAAGGCCTGTTAAAGCATCTTAACCATCGAGACCAGTGAAGAGGAGATTATGAAGCAACCGCTATCAGATTTTATTGGGCTTATACTAAATGTGACGTAGCAAGCCCTTATGTGGTAAATAACGGTATTTATGTGGTGTCCTAGTTTATTTGATAGCTGTTACAAAACCTACGGTGATAAACTCTGGCTTTTGCTTGGAACTGGTACCAATTAACGCCAATGCATAAACAACCTATGATGCCTCACTTTAGTGGGACATACATAGATCTCCTCTCTTACAGAAAGAATAAAAGCGCGGATTTCTTTTTTTTTTAATAACTATAAACTAGTACTTGACCGTAATCCCGCCTGATGGTAAGCAGTGATGCAATCGTTGATGGTAAAGCGCGCAAGTTTATTAAGAGTCTATTCACTCAAAATAACTGAGTGAATAGGAAGGAAGACGGCAGTTGAGCGAGGTGATGCAATGTGAAACCCAATAACACACCAACGATGTTACGCCAGAGGGAGATTGATCTAGAGACCTCCCGACACAAAGTTTGGCGCATCGTACCCGGCACACATCGCAACACAACTGCTAAGAACCGTCCTCCGTACGGCTTCACCAGACATCATGCCGGAACACGACGAATCACTTGGCGGCAAGACTTTGTCTGGTGGTCTAGAGCTTGAATCTGCACTAAATACCACATGTCTTCAAACACAATAAAATACTCTTTATTATGTACACCATATAGATTACAGAACATAAATATAAAGATTTTACAAAGGGTGACACAATGGGTGGTCTTATCGATAAGAGCAATCTTTTACAGACAGCCTTTGGATGGAATACCAAGGGGAACGAGAGACAAATAGTGTTGGTAGTCTACGGTGTACGAATTTTTGTTTTTAAGGAATTCACGATGTTTTTCTTCATCGTCTGCGACTGGCTAAAAGTTATTTACAGTAGTACCAAGTTAAGTACGAAAAATAATTAACGATAATTCGAGACACTCTTTCTATTCTGTTGAGGTATTCGCTACTTATAGTGAAATAGTAATGGAATGAAGGTCAAATTCGTGGCAGTTAGACCCGTACTTTCATTGGTCTGCTTCATATAATTACACGGCTTGTTCGTTATGATCAAACACTTTAACCATGACTAGTAGGTATCATTTTCTATAAGAAAATGGAACTTCGGGATGAAATCGAAAGTTTAACTTGTTAAATCTTTGGAAACATTCCCTTGTCATGGCGATTAATTTAAAAGTAAACGTTTTACTTTCAATAACTTTATAAATTATTTAGTTATGTGTGTTACTCCATGCTACATGGCTTCACCCAAATGATCACTGTGAGATTTTTATAGAATCGATCGGCTGGTAGAGTTGTCATGGAGTAAGCAGAGTAGTCATATACATATATCCTCCTAAAACTTATCATTTATATATTTATTAATCCTTTCTCTGTTAACATTACAGGTTATTAAGACCTAATGCGATAGCAGGGTATTTTAATACATTACATATTTGCTTATACCTAGAGAAACCATACACCATAATAAACTTAATATTAATTAACTTGTTCAAAAGTTTTAGTCGGATTTAGGTGACTACTACATGGTTATTACCATAAAATAGTTTTTAGCATTTTATTTAGGCTAAACACACCTTTCAATCACAAGATTATTATAGAATAGAATACTCTTCCTTATTTACACCATATAGATTACAGAATATAAATAAAAAGTTGTTCTGTTTGTTGGTAAGACCCTTAGTTTTAAAACTTAATTTCAAAGTTTTATTAACTTTATCACTTTATTTAAGATTTTATGAAGTATTCTGTAGGTATTTTGGAATCATTGGACAGTATTTTTAAACTTACTTAGTTAAAGTCAAGCTTGATATCTTTCCTGCACAAAACCAGCAAAAAAAAAGAAAATTCCTAAATGAAAGTTCTCACCTCAACGTCTAATTAATCGAACACGATATAAAACCTAAATACTTCGCTAACGAAATATCTTTTAAATTATAGGAACTAAACGATAAAAATACCTGTACTACCGGCTTGTGACGCCAGTGACATCTTACTTATGAAAAAGTAATTGATAGCCGCGCCACGCTAGTTAAGCAGTCATTTAAAAGTGTTACGCTTAAAAGAAACAATGTTACGCATTTTTCCTTTAAAACATTCCAAGTAGTTATAAAAATTAGCATTGGGAAATGAAATTCAATTTATTTATCGATCGTATCGACTCCTTGTTTGCTGTTTAATGAGTGGCGCGTATTGGTATTTCCCAGTAAAATCATTCCTTGTTGGTGGTTCAAAAAACTGCCGTACGTTGGCGAAATTGGTACCAAACACATGTAACACCTATTGCAATAAAAGTGGTCGTTTGTAATAAATCTACACTTACATCGAGTCAGTTACTCACTTGCGCGTGTGTGAATCAGCTACCTTTTTCATCATCATCTCAGCGCTAATCCCAGTCGCATCCGTAGCTTTTTCAGCTTTGGAATCTGGCGTCCGCTTTACCAGTCTAACTGCTGATTTTGGCTAAATTTCGATATTTTCCATGAAGCGGTTGCCATCTGACCTCTACAAGCCGAAGGCGATATCGCAGCCTTGCAGTTAGACCAATTGTTAGACTTTTGAGGGCTCCAACAACCCGTAACGACTGCCATTAGATGTTCGTATGGCAACCGGGACCAACGGCTTAACGTGCTTTCCGAGGTACGATCAGACCAGTGCAAATATTCATATTCATGCATACAAATATTTGCACTGTGCGGGGATCGAACACGTGCCTCCTTGCGCAACGTCCGTGTTCGCTACCGCTACGCCAAAGAGGCTGTCCGCTCAGCTACCTAAGTAGGTCATAAAATCTTCAAAAACATGATTCCTTTCAGTTTTTCTAACTAAAGGAAAATGAACATGAGAGTCGAGTCAAAGTCAAAGAGTCGCATTCAAATATGCCTCCATCGCGAGTCGAAGTGGTGTAGTTAAACCTTTCCTCCCCCCCCCCCCCCCTCCCCCCGCAAAGTAGCCTTATCCTGTTTTTTTAAGAAAATTATATAGGCTAAAATTAAACTTACAAAACCTATTTTTTTCATAGGTAAATAAGACGAATCAAGTTTACTTACGCGAAAGACAGGTGTGTTTTCTGAACTGTAGATGTCCATCGGAGCATCGGCAGACCCCTTCGAGACAGGCACTGTATGCCACCTTCAAGGTACACTGCTCTGAAACTGCGCATTCTGATCCCAATAGTGTAGCTGTAACAACAATAAAAAAAATTGCTTCATGAGATAAGTAAACGGTAATAAATAAAATATTTTGTGACTCTTTATTTATGGACATTGACGTGGCCGGAGTATCTCATATATCTCAGGAGTGCACAACAATTTTACATCACGACTCGGTTGCAGCACTATTGTGAAAAGCTATACAGTATGTTAAGAAAACCCTGTCCGACCCGTGAAGGTGTTGTTAGGTATCGATAACTGATTCTACTAATGGATACAAAACCGGGCTAAACTTAAAAAAAATCCCCCTAAAAAATTAATATTATTTCGCAAAAAGAGGTAACTTAATAAATGTGCGTTATAGCACCCTTCCGCGGGTGGCGGGCGGCAGGGCACGCGGCACGTGGTCGCATCGCTATTCGCTCATAATAATAACGGTGTTCTCACTTTTTTTTAAATTAGCAAATTTCGGGGAAGTTGGAATTAATTCGCGGGAAAAAAAGATTATTTCAAAATTCATTTGTATTGGTACTATGATGATTACGTAAAATTTTATATTATATTTGGACATGTGTTTACCTAACCTTTATTATCCTTATGGGTCGGACAGGGTTTTCTTAACATACTGTATACATACTTTCTACAAAAAAGAACAAAAATATTATAAAATTAAGCTTTTGAAAGACACAATAAGAGTATTGTGAATGTTGCAATCACCAACGAGATCATGATTTACATATTATTTCAACAATCACATCAATTCGAGTTTGATGCAAAAAACGATACCGGATCCGGACTGAACAAACGGAATGCTATAACTAACTAGACTGAAGGCTGGTAAACGAGTCAATTTATTTATTTAAGAAAAGGCAATCCAATATAGGATCTATTCCAATGGTGATATTTACAAACTATAGGTAACTATGAATTCAGCTGAACGGTTCTGTAAAATGTTTACCGTGAAATGCCAGGTAGCAGTTCATCTCTAGAATTAGTTGAAATGACAAGTCAAGCCCTGACGCTCACTTCACCAAAGTTTTCACGATAATGGTTACAGAACCGACAATACCCTCTTGAGCTGAGATTAGTAAAAAAAAAAAAACATTGTTTCATGAACAAGTGCAATACCTACACGAACAAGATGTATGGAATAGCATTTTTTTTTCTATAATTATAAAGTGTGTGTGCTTAACCGCAATTCCGCCTGATGGTAAGCAGTGATGCAGTCTTTGATGGTAGAGCGCGCTAGTTTATTAAGTGCCTATACACTCAAAAAGAACTGAGTGAGTAGGAAGGAAGACGGCAGTTGAGCGAATACAATGTGAAACCCAATAACACACCAACGATGTTGCGCCAGAAGGAGATTGATCTGGAGACCTCCGTGACCAACCTCCCGACACAATGTTTGGCGCATCGTACCTGGCACACATCGCAACACAACTGCAAAGATCCGTCCTCCGTACGGCTTCACCAGACATCATGCCGGAACACGACGAATCGCTTGGCGGCAAGGCTTTGTCTGGTGGGTGCTATACTATAGCGCAATTTGTCGTCCTTCGTGGCGCAGCGGTCAACACGCTTGCCTGTGACGTGGAGGCCCCGGGTTCGATCCCCGGTCAGGTCATGATGGAAAACGATCCTTTCCTGATTGGCCTGGGTCTTGGATGTTTATCTATATGTGTTTCTATTATAAATATAGTATCGTTGAGTTAGTATCCCATAACACAAGTTTCGTACTTACTTTGGGGCTAGCTCAATCTGTGATTTGTCCGTATATATTTATTTTATTTATTTATTTATTACTACTGATTTTAATATCCGTTCCCAAAATACAAGAATATATAATATACATAATTTGCTATTCAATTCTAAATCTGTCAATCTTCAAGCTATTTGGCAATAGGTTTTAATGCTTACACCTCCTAAGTAGTTCTAGTTGGCTCCTCTATGTGTCCGAGTCTCTATGGTGACAGTGCGCCGAGTGACGGGTTCACGACCCGAAGGCGTGTGCGACCCTATTTCGTTTCAAGTTCACCGTTGTTGGTCCGTTTATACGAATACGGGTGTGGCCGACAATTTGCACCCAATGTATGTACATACACTTACGTTACCACGTCATAAACAATACTAGTGTTAAGGCCATCCTGAGCATTCGTTAGCAATTTTAAACTGATATGTTTATATTTAGATTCACAATTCATGATGAAGCAGGATTTCGTTCGTGGAAATATGTTTATGCATAACACGACTTTCGAACGTTTAAATTATAAATAACAGAGTCACACCAACAACGGTTGGTATGCGAGCGGCATATATATATAGGAGAATATCTGAAGTAGCAGCGATTAACGCCGTAGAATAAACATGAGAGATTTATTAACTACAGCAACATTCATCAGTCGCACATTCTGATCAATATCTCCATTAATGATACCATTGGCTCTATTTATAGATTAATACGGGAAATCTGTTAATAAACATATGCATTTTTTTGGATGCCGGATATTTTTTTCATGTCCAAACGTCATTTCACTTTGTCCGTTATTAATTAACTCCGACATTTTGGCCAATTTAATAGAGGGTAAACACACATATTTCGGTAAAAAACTAATTAATAAACACATGTACGTGCCACCAATTTAATTAAAAACCAGTTATAATGATAGTTGTGGTAAATCTTTAAGCGTATTTACACGCGTTTGCTTTTAGCGCGTATTTGAACCGACATCTCCGAATAGCTCTCAGCCTGCTACAATTATAATTCTTTTATATTTCTCGCGATAACCATCTACGACGTCTGACACATTAATCTCAAAATGAAGACCACAAAGAATACTTACGCTTATTAGATTTGGCACGCTGCTGACAACCGTGAAAAGAGTACATGTGCGTGACTTTTCGATTTACTATCCGAAGATTATAATCTTGTTATACAAAGTCAAGGTCGATTTGATACGTGTAATGAGTGAATGAAACGATGTCATTAGCTATCATTGATACGGCATTTCACATCCGAAATTCGCACAGGCGGATCTTTCCAGTTCATCTTTTCACCCATGAGAAGGCGACAGGCGGATAGATTCGAGCCTTTTATAGGAGCTACGGCTATCTTTATAACGGTTGTACAGTCATAGGCGCCCTAAATCACCTTCTTTGTATATTGTACGGACACAGTTATAGATAGTTGCAATCACACTTCATGACAGTCTAGTACTAAGTGTACCTATAGCTAATTATATGGGACTATATATCCAATTAGATGTAGTTCAGCCACAACAGATCCGTCAAAATTACGGTGATGAATCTCAGAAAACAAAACAACTTCTAGTAATTAAATAAGACCAAAGGGCCTTACTGCTATAAGTTGTTGTTGTGAGCGAGAAAAACGTGTGTGTATAAAGATAGACACGTTTTTCTCGCCGTGTGTAGACACGGTTGTCAGTGTGAAACCTTGTTGACGGACACGTTTTTTCTTCGGTGCATATTACACGCCGCACCGTAAAATAATCGTGCCTAGTACAAAGGGTTTTGCACTGTAACGGGTATGCAAACAAATGAAAGTATCTTTTCGGAAACTAACAATAATATTTTGATGAACAATGCAAAAAGAAAAATCAGAACAACAACAGTGAAAAGCACAGACAATAAGATTACGGACAATTTACGTCGATTTGGTTAATATTATATTATTATGAGATGTAGATGTTATCTTGATTTATAAATATGCAATACTTATGCTTTTTGAAGCTATAAGGTTAGGTTTTGGAAATCGCGTGCGATTCCAAGAGTCAACCAACTGTAGCGTGAAGAAGCGGTACTAAATTTGAATACATAATATTTATAATTTAAGTAGTCAGTAACAAGAACTAAAGTGATAAAACTACACAAAGTCTAAAATCAATTGTAGAGATACGTAGGTATTTTATGATAACTTGTTTGAATTACGATACTACTTACATTGTAAGAAACTGCATGCTTGTTAACTATACATAACTGGGTTAATGGATGCAAAATGGGCGTCTTTTTCTGCATAGAAAAACTGTATGTCATGCTTACATGCTTTGACATGGTCCCCAGACACGTCTTAGTAAGTACGTGCCTTCATATTTTTTGTGTTAACCGGGCATTATTTGGCATACCTACCTATAAGGTAAGAAAATTCGAAAACAACCCAGATTCTAATATAACTGAACAAATTATTCTAAGAACTGATTTCTAAAAGTTCGTTTCAATTTATTTTTACTGAAGTGAATTTATGCCACTTTAACATTTCATAAATCGCTGGTTCTAAAAACATGGTGTCATATTTTACACCATAATGCCGTAAACGCGTGACATGCGGAACAAAACGTTTGATAACGCTTTCTAAATAATGTCCACTAGGAAAGTTAGCTTTCAAACTTAAGTATGTAATACACACATTACTATAAATATAAATGTTTGTGTGTTTGTCTTCAAGTTAAAAGCAATAAACACCAACTATGTCTACATACCGTTATTACAGAGAACCCACTAATCGTTGGCGTAACTGATGCCTTCTACATTCGTAATGCCGTTTCTTTACTCTTAACTTAAGAATATGTTTCGGTGCGTTCTATGTAGAAAATTGATAATTTAGGCCTTCAATGTATGTCAGTACTAGCTACTCTTTTAAT
Organism: Sesamia inferens; assembly: GCA_037179545.1. Classification (NCBI taxonomy): domain Eukaryota; kingdom Metazoa; phylum Arthropoda; class Insecta; order Lepidoptera; family Noctuidae; genus Sesamia; species Sesamia inferens. Next base: position 21,570,834 of record CM073931.1, read on the forward strand.
TTTGCATGCCTTAAGGAACGTGAAGTCGATCACTTCAATCGTGGTTGCCATTGACTCGGGTGCCTACCAACATAGGTAGTCCTGGCAGGAGACAATGGGTGCAAATATTCTTATGTGAAAATTTTCATGATATCATGCGGAAGAAACGGTAATCATAGTTTCACAAATAACGGACTCCTATAGTAGTAAATAAATAAAATGGACAAGAGTCCCTACATTTCATACCCTCGAAAGATAGCGGGACCAATTTACGGCTGGTAAACCGGACGATAAGTCAGTCGATGCTTGCCGACGGGGCCACTCTCGTAATCATCAACAAGTTTATTTAAATTGGTACCTACTGCAAATAAACGAGATGTACACGTTGCGTCCATGCACTCAGCTTTAGACGACAAAGATTTATTAGCGTCATATAACCACTAAACTACGAGGGCTGGTGAGAACGTTTTGCTAACATATTCGTTTTTGTCTGAAGCATTTTGCTGATGGTCAATCAATGCGTTGTATGGTATGATGAAGAAATTTGTTTCCCAAAAGTAATAAATCCGGGGAATGAAACAATGGGACTAATAAATCCGTAAATATCATTTGTTTCTTGGATTTTTTATTGCCAGGTGGTGTGAAATTGGAACTCAATGTCTTCAAAACAGTTTTACACATTCCTTCTACGAAAAAATTTTAGCACTATTTTTGATGATGGTTTAAAATTGAAAACAGTTGCAGATTTTCTCCGTCCCACGGTAGAGGTCTTTTATTTGGACATTTAGATACTGTGGCCCTATAGGTGCACTGAGTTTCTGCGGAACTAAAGTTACTATATTATTCTGGCGCATAGCCGTGGTCCTATTTTTGGAGAGCGTTCGATACAAACGATATTGATATAAGCACAGTTGGAGGAGGCATTGTACGTAAATACATTATAGATTTTTATCACCGAGAGCTTCTGAATCTACCTGGAACAATTCTGTTAATACTTAATTCTGTTTCGCCGGAGCCATTTCTGAATAGAAGGGGGGGGGGGGGGGTATAATAAAATATTTATTTTTCAAAATTTATACAGACAGAAAAATAAAATACTTAAGATAGTTTTTTAAATAGCTATTAGTTACATTATAGGTTCCTTTTATAAAATCAAAATCAAAATGTGTTCGGCTAAGGAGTTTTTAGAAGAGTACAATGATGGAACGGTGTTACTCTGGTTATCTAGTGATATTTAAATTTAATATTTATTATTACCCGCGCGCGTTGTGTGTGTGTGTGTCGATTAAACCAATCATTGAAGGAAATAAATTGATATATAGAGGTATGAGGAACTGGGTGTAAAGTTCACATGTCAGTAGAGGTAGAACCCTGCGACCAGATGGGTGCTGTATTTCGCGGGCTCTTGCCCAACGGTTGATTTCAGGTAGTTCCATGTATGCTAGTTCCACGGTAAATTCTGCTTGCAACATGCAGGACCTACGTGGCGTCATTATGAGCCGTTGTTCACATGTTAAGTCGTAGATACCGCTACAGTAGGCCTAGTATGAGTTTTCATTACGAAATTCGATCGTCGATATCGAACGCGTTTGACTCGTCAATTGGCCCGCTTCAAGGTTGTAAAAACTCTCAACCAATGAGAGCGCCAAACGCACTCGATATTGACGATCGAGTCTCCTAATGAAAACTCATACTAGGCACTCAGACATCATTTGGTAATGGCGCACCGAATAAAATCTTATAACAAAACAAGGATTATCTTTAGAACCAGCCCCCTAATCGGCGAACACATTTTTGTCAAATGATTGCGACTAGTTAGGATCGTTTTGACCGAACGGACCAATGGGCAGTCAAAACGATCCCAACTATAATCAGGCAAGGCAGGTTAAATTAAACATCGCGCAAATTCTATTCCCACAATATTTGAACTTTAGTTGATTATTAAGTACTGTACCTACTAATTACAAAGACTACTAACGACAAACACGCCACTAAGTTGTCAATTTTGTATTAAGAACATTGCCGTGTGGAAATAAAGTTTAAATTACAATAACTAACTCGAAGATTCGGGCTTGGACTAAACTTGGAGCTCGTTTTGTAATACGATGGATAGAGTTCTCTACCTTGAACCTTCCGTTGATATTTAGCAACCCCATTAATTAAGCATTATTAAAATTCCGATCGTTGCTAAAATAAAAACCAAAATCTTATTTATCTCCCATAAATACCCAAAAGAAAAAATAAAATTGCGAATAGCGTAAAATATACAATTTAATTTACCATCGTAAATAATGTTATGAGGATCTTAATTATTTTAATGTAACGAATATGTAAACGTTACGGTGTAATTTAAGGCAAAATATACACACATATTTAAATAAAGAATACAGATTTTGATAGTCTCAGTTACTTGTAAAAAAAAATGGCAAGAGCTCAACACTAGCTCAATTATTTCCAGCTGACAGATAGACATCTATGTCTCTATCAAACGGTTTATATTTCTGCGTTGTGTAGATGATTGCTCACGCTTGGCACACTGACCACGAGGAAGTTTGAGATGACAAGCTGACGGCTCGAATCTGAGCCGACACGCAGTTACCCCCTTTTCAACGTTCAATGTCTCCTTATAATGACTTCCTGATTTTGTTGATTTGAATAAGACTTCCCTTCTTCATTTTAATCTAATTAATAAATAATTAATTTACATACTATATTTATACACGAGTCAATACTAGTAATCCTACAAATACTTTTATGAAAACCGCATCGAAATTGCTTCAGGCAAACACGAGAATGCAACGCGAATTGCAACACTGAAGTGGCAATGGGCTGGACACATTGCCCGTAGGACCGATGCCCGATGGGGCCGACGGGTTCTCGAGTGGCGACCACGCACCGGAAGACGTAGCGTGGGTAGGCCCCCGACAAGGTGGACCGACGACCTGGCGAAGGTCGCGGGAAACCGCTGGATGCGGGAGGCGCAGGACCGGTCGTCGTGGAGAACCTTGGGGGAGGCCTATGTCCAGCAGTGGACGTCTTTCGGCTGAAATGATGATGATGATGAAACACGAGATATTCTCGGACAAAAATACATACATACTACTAACAGGTCAAACTGAGAACCTCCTTTTTTTAAGTCGGTTAATAAATGCGAAAATTGAGAGGATGTATGGATGTATGTTTGATAGTCTTTCACGCAAAATCTACTCACATGGATTTGGATGAAATTTGGCTCATATAATGAAAAGGAATAACACATAGAATAGTTTTTATTCTAATATTTCCACGGGATATAGGGTGTCCCTTGGGGCGCCGCCGCTGGTAAAACATAATGAACTTATAGTTTTCCCACTATTGGTACACAGGCCTCCTCTATATGAGAGTAGTGTGCCCAATGCAGGCGGATGTCAAATGTGTTCATTGTTGGTTCCTCCAGCTGTTTTACTTCACCGTTATGAAACCAGTGGTGATGAAATAATATACACCAAGTAAACTGCCTGATTAGGTTCATACGCGACCATCACCACACGAGTCCCGGCCTTCACCACTGGGCCATCACTGCTAACAATAATCACCAGTTGCTAGTTATGCAGTTAAACAATATAAGGGTCCTGTAAGTACTGTCGATTGATTCTGTAAAAAAATCGCCGAGAAAAGTTAGGTGGAGTAAGCTTAGATTGAGCTATCTTCCCGTGGGTGTCGTAAGAGGCGACTAAGGGAAATCTCACCTTGGGGGAGGCCTTTGTCCAGCCGTCCAGCCGTGAACCTCTACAGGCTCAAGAAGAAGAAGAAGAGCAGTCAAATCAATGCCATTAATTGGAATGACAGCACACTCTATGTCCACGTCATCTATGTTTCCACGGTGAGATTGTTACAGAATCGCACTAAAGTACAGACATGTAAGAAAATGAATAAAACGGCGTTTAAATTCTCTAACGCATTGTTCCTCTCGAGACGCGGCCACTTGAAAGCCCACCTATAAGGTCGAAGCAATAAACTTAAGTAAATAATTCCATTTATATCTCACACGCATTACGCTCTAAGAAAGGACAAGATAGGATATTATGATTATTGATTACGCTGTTAATATGGCCGTCGAGCTAGCGGGCCCTGTGTTCAATCCTAGTTTGAAAAGCCGCATGCCGCCGGACTGGATCCAGTCCGCAAAGTATGTTACTCAACGCATCCGTGAGTGGTTCCTCTTTATAACATTCATCTTCGCCTAAGACGCAAATTAAACAAAGCTTATAAAAACTCCGTTATATCAGTCAAGGTATCAGAACCATAAAAGCGAATTCGGCTCAGTGGTCCTTATTCGAAGTAATACGCTACATTATCGGCGAATGAACCGTTGGAAGTTGTAATCCACATGGTCCAGTTGTCCGATTTGGTCCCATACCTTTGTGGCAAAGAAAGTGAGACGAGCGTGGGACTTTAAAACTATCGCAATAAAAGATCTCCGATTTTGTACGATCGCACTGAGTTCGCCTCGTTTCCAATCGGTCTGAATCCGTAACGTGGAACCCTGCTTTTAGCGAATAGGAATTGGATAATTTCAGATTGATCAAGATTAGGGAGCGTACAATTAAACATTGCTTACCTACAGTTACATGTAATGATTAGCGAAATTTTTGACGTTTTAATGTCCCTCAATTTTAAGCAACGTTGATAAATAAACCCCTAAAGTCTAGACAAAATAGGATATTATTAATGATGTTATGAATATTAATGACAAAACATTTTTTGCCACCGTTAAAGTGCTATTAATATCTACAGATGATGATCTCTGACAATTACAATAATGATTATTCGAAATGTAGTGAAAGCAAGGTGTGAATGGGAAGTGGTATATTGTTCGTCAGTTTTTCAGCCACTCGGTCCACTGTTAATATAATGGCACAATGAAATGAACGTAAATAAAGAACAAGTTAACTTTTACCGTGATTGTCGAAGTTGGTATACATCCGGCAGCCGAGATGTTCTGTAAAAATCTCACCGTGCTCTCAACGTAGCTGAAGTGAGATTGAGTGAAGCTGTCACTCTCTGACGCTAAAGATTGACGTTACTGACAGGTCACTTCAAAGTCATTTCGCTAAAGTTTTCACCATGAGATTTGTAGAGAATGGGCCGGCAGAAAGACTTTATATTAATAGACTTGCTTTCCGCCCGCGGCTTCGCCCGCGTGGAATTCGGTTATATCGCGCTTTTTAGATTTCCCTCGAGAATATAATTTTTCTTCAATAAAACGTAGCCTATGTTCTTTCCCAGGGTCTAAAGATTGTCTATGCCAAATTTCATCAAAATCGGTCGAGAGGTTTAAGCGGGAAAGCGTAACAGCCAGACAGACAGAGTTACTTTCGCATTTATAATATTAGTATGGAAGACGAACGGAAATCGAAATTGATTTTCGGTATCTAATACAAAAGATAATGTTGACGTCCTATAATGAAAACTACCATTACTTGATGGTTATTGAGCATCCAAGTGAAAGTAATTTGTTAGTCTCACCACGGAGTCAACCACACGAGAGTGATTAGGTAAGGTATTGCCAATGAGAGGTAAAAACCGCGATTCGAAGTGCGTCAATTACGCAGTGTGCTGCAAGAAAAAAGGATAAAATGAAGATTGAATGCAAGCATTATAGAATAAATTCTTGCCTCATATTTTCCGATCAATACATAAATTTATTGGTTGGATTTTAATAAAGCTCTCTCTAGCTTAGAAACTTTTCATAGAAAATTAATTACAACTTACGAGCGGGCAGGCTAGCTATACATAGATAGCTACATACATTCAAGCATGAACCATGGTTTAAAAATAAAAGTGTTAGGTACTTACATTCAAGGCAGGTAGTGTTGTCAACTCGCGCGTAGTACGGTTGACAAGCGCACACACCTCTCTCGCATTGCGAGTTACTGACACCACTACAGTCGCTTTTGGACCGACAACGAGCACCCAGGTACGATGCTCTGTTATCTGCCTGCACTATCTGAAACAGAAATATATTCTTGGATTATTTATTCTTATCCTTTAAAAGGTGAGAAGGTCCACGATCCTAACAGAAAAAGCTTCAGGTGTGGAGCAACCCAATAATGCCTGGCATTTTCCCGTCTATGTTGGGTCGACTTAAAGTCTAACCGGATATAGCTGCCTTTCTGACCCCCACAACACTGTTACTGGGCCATTTGGTACGACTTTCGGGCTTGTGACGACCCGATACCCCTGATAAAGATCTACAAATGACTGCCGGGACAATCGACTTATCAAGCTTTCCGAGGCACGAAGAGGTCTTTGTATGTCAGTCAGGAACTTTATTTTGTATAAATTATTTCATCACCACTGCTCTTAAGACGGTGAAGGAAATCAATGGGGGAAAACCGAAACCGGCTTGTCCTTTTTACTAATGGTGGCTTTTAATAAGAATAAAACGTAATCAAGCGTCTTTGTCCGCGGTACCTACACTGGGTAAATATGCTCCTAAGCTTTTGGGTTTCATTTCTCTATTCGCTTTTCATTCCAATATCACTAAAATTGAAGACATCACTATCCAATACATAAAAGAAGTTTACACTTAGATCATAAAAGTCATTCTTCCACTCTAATGAAAAATTATACCCAGTCGTAAAAACTTATGGCCTATCGACGAACACGGCTTTTACAACTATTATATTTCCCCGTGAATTTGCTTTGCATTGGCATACCAAGGGAACGTACCCCTCGCTATGATTTACAGTGATCGTAACAACGCAAGCGTATTAATTAATCACATCAGACGTAGACGTACGCAACGTTTCCAAGAATGCGCCTCACACACAACTTGCATAGTATTTCGTGGTTTTGTGCTATTTTTAACTTCAAGCTGTATATTATTTTTTGTTAAAAGAGCAACGTTCTTGTTTAAACTTACAAGTCGACCTTGGTAAAGGAACATCCTTCATAACAGCACGTATGCGGTAAAGCATGAAGAAACGAATGCGTTTTAGGAGCAGATTACGATCCGTTCCACTTCGTTCGTACGTCTGTGTTTGTGTATTATGTCATTGTTGCAAATTGCTATGACATTCCTAGTTGTAACATTGTCTTCGCTTATATGAGGATGTCCGCTCCGCCTACGTCGGTCATACATCACCCAAGACATTTTTCAATAATTACGTATCCCATTTACTAACTTTAAAGGAGTTATTTTTGGCCTAACTGCTATACCTACTAGTTTTTACTAGGATGAACCAGTAGATACTCAAAATGACATCACTATTAAAAACTTAATATGTCAGTAAGTAAACGTTGGGATGGGCGATGTAATATCGACCGGTATTAAAATTTTATGAAACGTTTCGAAATCGTTGCATTACTTATTCAGGCTTCGGAACATGAAATTATACAGGAAGGAGGAAGGGTCGGTCCTACACTCCTGCGTCAGTATTTAGATACCTAACATGCTACATAATTCATGAGAAAAATGTTCTGTGAAGCTATCTCACATGGATATGAAAAACGATTCACTTTGTACACAGATTAGGAATGTTTGATAGCAACAAATCACGTGCGATTCCTTGCGGAGAGATGCGTTCGTTTCCTGTTGACTGTTTGATAATAATTGCAGGTATATAGTCTCATTAGAAATAAATCAAATCAAAGCATTTATTCCAAATAAACCAGTTACAGGCATTTTTGAATTGTCAGAAGGTCGGTCAGTAAGTAAGATGAAGCTAGCCGCCCATTCCAAAGAGTAGGTACCTATGGAGAAAAACGGGCTAGAAACTCCATGGACACTCTTTTAAATTATCAAGCTATTGATACAAATATTTGATTACATCATTCATGTAGAAATCAACCGTGTGAGAACGATGCAGAAATATATTGTACGTTGAGAGCATCCGTTATGGAAAAAGTAAAAGAAAGAAAAAGCAACAATTCAGAAATTAAAATAACCCAACAAATAGATGCTATACAGCAAGTACATTGTGCTCACACGTGTGCCATGCAATTATACAATACTAAGATTTTGAATCTACACAATGCAAAGATAATTTTGTCCAAGGTTTAGCAGCTCCAACAGTGTTCCCGAATACTAAGTTTAGCTCCTGTGTAGCTGTGCCAGTGCCGAACACCCCTGTCAGCGATGCAATTCCGTAACGTACAATATGCTTGGCTACATAGTGTGTAATACTGGTGTGGGAATAAAGTAATTATTTTATTCTTTCTTTTCTAACGGACACATTGTATTCTCTATAGTGTAGTGATTTAGTGACCCAATTCCTATGCAGTCAAATTTGAGTTAACCAGTTTTTTGTTTAAGAAAGCATTGTTAGAATCAAAACGAGCTCACACAAAAACGCGTCCGTTACCGTACCCTATCATGCGGATTGCGGTTGCTTGGATTGTATGTAATGTTAACAATTATCGTACGAAACTTATTTAGCTGTATGATTTGGTTTCACCGCGTCGCTACCGCGTAAATGACCCGAGCACGAACCCAGCTCTCTCATCAATTTCCGAGTAAATCACTAACCACCCGTAAGCCTATACTTAGTTCAATATCTACAGTTCGTGCAAGTAGTGAGTTTATAATTTCGGTTTTGCCATTATGAAGTAAACTCATTGTATTACGGAAGTCTAAAAACGGTAACGATCGAGGAAGCCTTTCTAATGCAAAAAATTTATTCTTGTAAAGTAAATAATCGTTTATCTGCAAATACAGTAATAGTAACTCTAACAAGTCGTCGGGTGTCACGATTAGAATCAGGTGAAAGATAACTTTCATTCCTTTGATGGCTGTAATGACGTTTGAATAGTATTTGATCACTCTTAACACTACATTAATAATAATGACATTATAATAAAATGAATTTCTCAGTTATCCACTTACTTAATGCTATTCAACCTAGCGACGTTTTCTCTAAAGTAAAAACACAAGGCAGTAACTATCTGTATCTGTATGTTACCCTCGTTACCATGTCGTGTAATTGCATTACGTGACATAACAGTGCATAAATAATTGTTTTAATTACACACCCTTCTACTGAGATTTTTATCTGCAAACCAAATGAAATGTGAATGTGTCTTTAATGGAGTAAATCGACGTAATCACGGCATTCATGAGAGCGTAACGCTATACTATGATTGTAACTATGTGCTAGAAGGTGGCACTTAGTAAGATGATCATGTTACCTAAACATGCTCTGTTTTTACGGCAGTTAGCTGCGTATGACACTGTTGATGATGACGTTGAACTCGCTAAGAAGGCTGTATTGTGAAAGCCTGTGAGCAATTCACACATCTGGACATGACAAGAATATAGTGAGGAATGTAGGTAATAAATATATAAGCTTTTACGAACCTTCACCGCAAATGTATTATGCAGACTACTGCACTATGGCCACTAGGCCATAAATGGGAATAGGTTACGTACGACGAATGAAGTAGCGATTTGTCATTCCGCTTTTATAGCTGTTACACCAACATTGCTGTAAGTTTTTAGGGACAGATAAGACAAATAAATCCTGATTCAAACGTTACAGTTGTTTAACGGGTGGTAGGAACAATCGCAAACTTCATAACCATGAAATCAGCATAATAAATCCAGATCAGGACAATATTCGCTGGTAACAAAAAATCTGCTATTTCATAGAAAAATCCTGATCGTATTTTTCACAATCATGTGGGTACTAAATGGCCATATAAATGTATTATTGAAGAAAACTAAAACACCACAAACAATTTATCAAGTTAACTTATAAAATACGATAGAGCTCATTTGTATACATTTGTGTTGATTATGATATAAATAAAACTGTAGCAGTACCTACCTATCTGTAGCAAAACAATTTTAACGACTTTCTGACCATAAAGTATCTATAAATTAGGTGACATTTTTGGTATCGGATCTGCTAACGGTTACGATAGAAATATAGTTTCAAGAACAATTTTTATAATGCAAAACTAGTACAAACTATGAAACGTATAAACATATATGCTTCCTCAATTTCCTCGCATTATTTCTACTCTTCGTGTAAAGGAAATCATAAAATCCATAACATTTCTAATTTCCATGTGGATGGAGATGGACAAGGATGCAAATCATTCTTGATGTCGACATAAAGTGGGGCCATAATGAGAGGTCCATTGATGGGTTTCGTTTTTACTGCGAACAAGAATACCTACTTATTGTGTAGTCTATATCATTACAATGGGTAAGTAAATATCCTCCAAACATATATTTTTAGCATCTCTAAGTTTTTGAGTTTATACTGAAATTTATGCTGATGACACTTCAGACAGCCACATTTGTGAATAGTATTCTGTAAACCGGTTGGTGACTCCACACACAATTACGTAATTATGTAAGAGAATTCAACAATGTCCTATTTGAAAGTGACAACAATAATTTAGGCAGATAACATATTGCTATTTGCATTTATTAATTGGTAAGGCTGTGTTAATGTTCATGTAAATATCGTCTGCGTTCCTTTGCACGGTTGGATAGTAAGGAATCTGCTTATATAGTTGTTTGATTGCCTAGTTATTATTTATCTTGACTTGGCTTTTGGCTTCATTCTTGTCTGATTAATTTTAAATGATCTGCAGCTCATGCATCACATGGTACCGTCTTAGCCTGGGTACCAGAACTGACATCACAATTATCAAGGACCGTTTATTTGCGTCAAAAGTTATGCTTATCCGGACATATTCTGATCATGGTACTTCTTTATTATAATTTATTTTTCTAATTTCTTATCATAAAACAACACACGTTTGTAGCAATTATATCTACGCTGAAATTATTGTCCTCTGTCAAATCTTCAAAAAGCTTCTAAGGTTATCTATCGACTCTGGGTTTATATAAAAATACATTTTACAGAAGATGCTTTTACAACATATTAATTAGATAAGTACAAAGCAGTGAGTGGTGGCCTAGTGGTTAAAACACCAGCCTCTCAAGTATAAGTGTGCAGGTTCGATTCCAGGTCAGGCAAGTAGCAATGTAACTTTTCTAAGTTATATGTACTTTCTAAATATATCTTGGACACCAATGACTGATTACAAGGTGAAGGAAAACATCTTGAGGAAACCCTGTCTTGAAGTCTGAAATCGCCAACCCGCATTGAGTAAGCATGGTGATTACGTTCATTCTGTCTCTGTATGAGAGGAGACCTGTGCCCAGCACTGGGACGATAAAAACGTTGATAATGATGAGCAGTGAGTATACTTGAATCGAAGATACATCTCTGTAAGTAGATGTTGAGGGCGAATATAACTAAAGAGCAACTTGTGTTTTACGACGTGGTATAACAATTCGAAAGGTAGTACTCGACCACTGTGAACAATAGACAGGTAGAGTGCCAACCGCACGAGAATATTGCACTTGCGGTCACCTCGGTTATCAAGCAACTTACGCACAAAAAATAATAAAAATATAACTATGTGAATTCCACATAAAGTTGAAGGGAATGCTTACACCGATTAGGTGCTCCTGGCTACAGGATAAAGAATTTGTCTGGTTTGAAGACAGCCTCGCGAAACCACTGGGGAAAAATACTTTATTAACTACAGACTCAATTTATTATATTCTTAAATAGGCATTTAAAGTATAAACAGGTAGAATCAAAATTTGTAGTAGCATTAATTTAGCCATTGGCATTATTAATACCTAATTAGCTAGAGCAAACAATTTGCATATTTGAGAGATTTAAAAGATAAATATGGGCACAGAAACTGTGCTACAAATCCTGTCATGTTGATTTAAACAGGATACTACAAAAGTGACATTAATATTCGCCACTAAGTAATACGTAGTAAGCAAAACAGTTAAATAACTGTATTAATACGACAAAAATGGATTGTAAGAAAAATATATATGTTAATTTATAGAACGAGTTCCATTGCGGAAATCTCTAAAGGAATTGATGTTCTGTCATGCGAGGCACAAGATATGTGCAGTATTAGCGATGCACCGCTTGCTAATCACGGCTCATTATTAACTCTAAACCCTGTCTTGGAATACGTAAGACGTATATCGATTACCGAGTTGTTCCTAACAATCCTCACGACCTAAGAAATGACGATTGTTTAAACTTCAATTCCTCTTACTCAATTAATGTACCAGAAGGTAACGTGCAAGGCGTAAACATTCGAAGAAAAAAACAAACTTATGCACACTCGCTGTGATTAAATGAAGTTAAACACGCTCCACGTAAATTTCTAAACGAGGGGGGAAAATCTAAATTACTTTTTATTCGTTCTAAAATTGTAATGTACCCGCCCTCGTAAAACGTAAAGTTCCCTTTGTCACGAAAAATGTTTGGCTGTAGATTTTGTCAATGAAGTTCGATAACAACGTAATAATAGAGCTTAGGAAGACGCCGAAACGCAACTTGTAGCGAAGCTGCCTAGGGTAATATACTAGGTATATTACACAAATTGAACCATTCAGAATTTTATGTGATTGTAAATCAATAGCCAATAAAGACCAATAATTGCTGTAAGGAAGTTTAGAGCAGGGCTCACTGGATAATTTAGTGCAAAGTATTTCCTATATTGCGACTTCTCAACATTTTGACCCCGGATACGTAAATGAGCTTGGTGTGAGCGGTCTCTTTGAGCAGCATCAGTGACACCAGTTGAGCGTGCCGACATGCGCTTGCGCGCGCGCAACAGCTCCTACTTCCCATGCGCGAGTGAACTTGCACGACGTGTTGTGTCGATGACCGGGCACGCGCGCCCTCACGCTTCGATCCAAGTCAATGGGCACAGCATCTATGACGTCTCTCTTTATAATGCACTGATATAGAAATTACCTTTATAGATAAAGTAGGTATATTATCTATTTTGAGCATGCCCAGTAAAATTGCCGTCTGTATAATCATGATCATATATTATTGTTGTGCCACCTTATTATTGATATGAAGCAAGTGTAAATTAGAATCACGTATTGTTTCATCATTTTGCAGAAAAACATAAATAACGGCCCACGTGATATTGTTTTACGTCATATTGGTCGTTTCACTATATGACTCTTTTATAATCTAGGTATATGTCTTGCGATATCTAAAAGCTGTTGCTAAGTTGGTATTATTAGTTTATGATATTGTTTATCTTACGCAATTCAAGCATAAAATTTCTGATCTTTCCTAATTACCTAACTATCAAACACGTGCGTTTTTAGTTGCTTCTATTACTTCATAACATTTTTTGAAGATCTTCGGTCAATAGGGTTGGGTAACTATTGAACATGAACTTTTCTATGTCAAAGTTGAACCGTTAAACAGTGCGATTCACGCGCGGATGGCTTCACGACTTTGCCAAACTCAACAATGGAAATTGTATTACAGATATTTTAAAGATACCCTATTAATACTTTCTATCTATGAAACCAGCTCCAAGTTTTTTAGTTAATAGATATTGAAGTGCGTACAAAAAGTTGTCGAATTTCATTTTTTGTTGATTTATATTACAGCCATTATTCTCAGCAGATTGTTGCGTCTTTTATGTTTTGATCGATCTTGTTTACGTATTTTGAATTTATGATATTTGTTATACTTTCTCTAGTTAACAAAACATCAAATAAGCTAAGGAACGAAAAAAGTGATGAAGATTATTTAAAATTTTTTAGTTAAAATAAACGACAACTTAACGATAATTACATAATTTATTCGAACTTATGAATATTACTCTGAAAAGTTGTTGCATCCATCCAGTCAGGCTAATCCAGTAATTGTTTATTTGTGTTTAATGGAACGCTGCTAACATTGCAGATTTCTCCCGACCTATCAATACACCTCTGTTTCACTAGCATTGACGTCCAATAGCGAAGTTATTTTAACTTTCCCCATAATGCTTAGTTGAAAACTATTACCAATATATGCATACAGTTGCATGTTAAGCTAATGGTTGTCATTATTATTTATCGTAAGTAATTAATTTGTTACAAAGACTTTCTCCTTCACATTAAAGCTAACAGCTTAAAAAATCCTGATACAGCATAAAAACGTTTACAAATAAGAGATGATGAAGTTCAGTTCGGAATAGAATGAAGATGACTTTATTGCTTTGCAATATTGACATTTCCCCGGGGGGTGCACCCTCCCGGGCTCCGTCTAGACTACTGAGTGGGATCAACTTATTTTAAACATCTGCAAATAGAACGAGCTTTTGTAAACAAGTTTCCTTCAACAGCATTGAAATCTTGTTACCTTTCTCCGTCGTCCAGAGCGAAAACAATATCTAAAAAGGGAAATTTTCTAAAAATAAACCATAAAGTAATGCGCGACTAATGGGTTGTAAAATTATTGAGGTAAACAAAGTATGATTGGTTACTGCTAGGTATAGGTAATTGAATATGTGAGTAATCGTTGGAGTAATCTGTATAATTGATCGTGTCAATACCGAGTAGTAGTTGATGGGGCGTGTAATGTGTAACAAGATGCTGGCCACTAAGCCAGTTTTTCATACATGTCTCGCGTGCTCAGCGCCGGAGCAGGTCATATTTTGCATTAGTAATTCTTGTGAACTTTAGATTTAGATTAGTAACAGTATCAAAAACCAATTTAAAAAAATATTCATACAATTATAATATTGTACAATTTTCTCACCCGGAAGATTTGAAATACTTCTATTAAATCTATAAATAACTTGTAAGAGCATGTATCACGCCAATTGTAGAAAATGCAAATGCAATAATTAACTTGTCAGCAACAATACTCAGTTAGAGAAATCATGATGTATAGTCGTTAGTTTTTAATTACTCGAGAATACATACAAATTATTATTTGTCGAGAAAGCGCAATGTAAAAGTACCAGTATTTAATTTGAAGTGACGCCGTTCCCGAGTGGAGATAGAAACATTTACTCACCCCTATAGATTGCGGTTGAAAACCTAATCTTCCTTCCCCGGTCCGTGCGCCGATCAGATGCGAGTCTATAATTGGGTATTAGCGTTAATACCTCTATATTACGAATTTACGAACCTCCTGTATTTTATACAATATTCTGGAGCATCTTGATAATAATATCGCATAGGTAGTTTATTCAAAGAACATTTTCATTAAAGAAAATATTGACGACCATCGTCTAAATAAAACAATTGCATGTGCTTTCCCAAATAAAGTCTGATGTTGACAACACAATACATAAATAGAAAGAGGATACAACTTACAGCTTTGTAATTAGTGTGCGTACTATGTACTTGTATTTGTGTTAATGCGTATGTAATCTCTAGGTTTATGGAGGTATGTATGTGTCAGCTGAGGAAGCAGGTTCCTAATGCTGTCCGTAGGTGATGAACTAGCAACCTGTACCAACGCTACTTGAACTATTATGGATACTATACCTACTGGATCGGGTGAATAAAACAAAAATGATCAGGCTAAGACAGAACCACCTAATGATGCGAGTGAAAAACCTTATATTCACATCGTCTATGTTGTGCCTCTACCTTACTATCTTGAAATATATAAGTTCGAGGATTTAAACTTGACATTATCAAAATATTAACGAGGACGAAACAAGTTTCAATTAATTTGTGAGTGGACCGTGTAGGGTAGGGTGTATCAATTGTTGTATGCGGCCGCGTGCCCAGCACCGGATTACAAATATTATAGAAACGCCGTAATTCGGACAGTGATTTATAGAGCGGGGGTGTGCCACCCTCCGAGGGGCAGCGGCCACCGCGATCGCAAACAACATTGATTTCTGGAAACGAGACAAGTTTGAGTTGTGTCAGCGAAGTTCACGAACATTATGTAACATGAAACCACCGAATCTTTTCCTTGCCATCTCTGATTCCTGATTTCCCAGATGTACCTACATAGTGCGCCAACTCCAACAAAGTTATTCTAGTTTGTAAATCATAAATGCGTGTTATTCATCTGATTTTCTACCTACAAACATGTTACACTTTCAAAAAGACCGTATAAAGTATACATAAAACTCGGAGAAGCCCATACATTACACGTCCACTTGTTTTATGGTTATCGCGATAAGAACTGGCCAAAAGTATTTCTTTAATAGCAAGTACAAATGTCAGTAGTATTTCTCTTTGAAGTCTCGAGAGAGTGCGAGTGCAGTTCATCCATAACAATAACGGTTTAGCAACAGTGCGCCTGAGCAAGCGCCGATTTTTTGCGTTGTTCTTTGTTAGAAGTAACTGTGTTAATTAATTACAATTATCCTGATTAGAATTATTAGTAATAGAGGTGAGTGGGTCGTGTATCATGTGTCAGTGGTTGTTGCTCGTGGTTGCGGCCGACGCCCGCGACAACTTTTTGTGCGTTTGCGCTGACAGCGCCTGTCATCGGTGTAATGGTTACTTAATTGAATTAAAGACTCGTGTCACAAAAAAGTAATAGATGTATGAATAAATATTTTAAGCGCATTTTTTTTACTATTTACAGTTAATTAATGAGCAAGTTTTTTGGAGGAAGTTAATCGATTTTTAGAGTTCCGTGCAAGTTAGACATTCAATTTCCTACTCATGGTTTGTACGACTGGTTTATCAGTAGGCCTAGTATGAGTTTTCAATACGAAACTCGATCGTCAATATCGAACGTGTTTGACTCAGCGATTGGCCCGGTTCAAGGTCGTAAGAACTCTCAACCAATGAGAGCGCCAAACGCGCTCGATATCGTCGAGCGAGTTTCGTATTGAAAACTCATACTAGGCCTACTGAAGCCTATTCTAGTTTTATTAGAAAAGACATAACGTAATTAAATTCTCAATCTTCTGATTCGGTTTGTTTATTGGTTTGCTTGTTCAGAATGATCTATAAATAACGGAATTTTAGCCTGGTTCTAAATTTCTGACCGAATATCAAGATTGCCGACCTTTCTACTCTTTTTCATAAATACTATGGGATATTGGTACTAATTTCATTCAGAATTAAAGAAAATATTGACGGCCATCGTCTAAATAAAACAATTGAATGTGCTTTCCCAAATAAAGTCTGATGTTGACAAGACAATAGATAAATAGAAAGAGGATTCCAATTTACAATTTGAATAGCCTTTTGAGCTATAATTGGACAAATACCCACATTTGCCTAAGAAAAACTTTACTACCTAGGCTGGGTTTTGAGTTGAAAATTTTTATATGGGGTCACTGACATAAATACCTACAAAACAGAAAACATAATAAAATCAAACAAAGTACACTGACACTTTTGAGATATTCGTTCAAAAGTTGGAGTCACGTGATAATTTTTATTTTAACATTTCCACATTGTAGTATGGCAATGCTTTTTTTAACTTTGCCCCAATCCACGTCAAAAAAATATTAATAAAAAAAACTTTGCCCCACGCTAGGGATTACTCCTATATTATCGTGGGTGCTGCAAAAATTTAAACTCGCAATACACTAACTGGAATCCGCGGTATGTAGCGCAGCAGTCGATCACCACCTTGGCGCAATCTGCGCCAACTGTGCCGCAAATGTAATGTGTCGAGTATTTCGAAGTACCCACACTTGTACATACATAATAGAGACCTGATGGACTTTCCAAAGCTAGCCTAAGTGCATGCCTAGGGGCATTATGCTGCACTTATATGGTTCGATAAAGCAGAGGTTAAAGGTTCCGCGACCTGACCATTGACGGCAGTAAGCAACACGCAACGGTACCGATGACCAGAGGACCTATTCATGCATATGCTTATGGATTCTTAGTAAGTAGAATTCTATGTATTGTATTTTTTTTTTTTTAAATAAATAAAAAGTAAGTTAATTTCACATTATTTTGGATAGAAATGCAATGCATAGAATTATACGAGTGCATGAGTACATATTATTATATGGTGTGTGTATGTGTGTGTGTGTATGTGTCTGCGTGCCTGAGAGAAAAAGAGAGAAACAGATTTTAAGTGTTTTTTTTTATCATAGGCATATATAAATTTATTAATTTTGTTGTATATAAAGGTTGAGTGTTTTTTATATTGCCTGCTAGCAAATTCCGTTTTAGTTTTGGGAACGTTATAATGCAGTGTTTCTTTCTCTTTTATAGTATTTGGAATGGGCAAAGATTGTTTTATTGTTTGACTACCTTAGTTTTTATGGACAAGACTTAACGGATAATCATAAATGGATGTTTATCTCTAAATAATGTGTTGTTATGGCTAATTTTTCTAACGCCACAATATTTTTATTTTGGAATGAAATTGAAGTCTTGACTGACCGAAAAACTGTTGCACGGTTAGCGCAGTGGTTAAACTATTGACTGCTGCGCTGCCTGTCGCGGGTTTGATTCCCGCACGGAACAAATATTTGTATGGTCGGGTCTGGATGTTTGTGTATGTCAACTTATATGTTTGTAAACGCACCCACGACACAGGAGAAATTCCTAGTGTGGGGCAAAGTTTATTTAAAAAGAAAAGAAGAAGAATTTAAAATGAAATCCGATATTTTTTTTTATAACTTTTATGGAACGCGATCTTTTTTTTTTGTTAGGATGGGATATCATCAAATGACTTCTCCCGCTCTAGGCGGAGCGGAAGGGCGTGTCAGACTTTAACTGACTAAAACCCACCCGTGTTTCTTCACTTGCCTGTGCGACGGCTAGGGCATGGAATGCGACCTTAGTCACTTTAATTGTGAACTACTATACAAATTATTTAACACTGCTTTGCATAGAATAACTTGATTATTAATTTAATATATTATTTTATGTCTCCTTACTTAATGAAAATTTTAAGCTCGTTGATTCATTCAATGGCTCCAATTCCCTTGTTCACAAACTAAATTAAATTTAACTTCAATTCATCTTTTTTCTTTCTAATTCATTGAGAAAAGGACAGAAGACAAAATGACAGTTTAGACCTGTCAAATTAGTGCGCTCCTGACGTAAACAGGCGTATTTTTAGTCGCCATGTTTATAATCGCGTCTAAACTGTCTATGGAGTATCTTAATTTGACAGGACTAAACTAAAATGTAACGAAATGGAAAGAAAAAGGTGTACTTAACTTAAAATTAGTTTAGTGTGTGAACTAGAGAATCGGCACCACTGACAGTCAAGACACATTCTAAACCGCTGCTTCTAGAAGTAAGAACTTTTTCTCTGTGTAAAAAAAGTGAGATAGAAAAGGATTTTTGAAAATTGACCTCCGAAAGGAACCCCGTTTAATGTTCCTGTGAAAAATCACAACGGGTACATGCGTATATGTGTAGGTATATATCGTCGCCGTAGAGTGAAAACCTCGTAAGTGCAAAAATAGTAACTTTTCAGGAGGAAGAAAAAACTGCGTGCTGTAAAATTTTTGTACGGCGACTTTTATATGTTTTTTATTAATTAATATGGAGATTTAACCCGCTTTCATAGCCAAATCGGTTTAGTACTATAAAATTGCCCAAATGAAAATGAAAATAAAACGAAACTACACGTTCGTTGCTAGGTATTCACACGAAACTGACAGCTGCGCGGGTTTACGAGGTTCTCATTTAGTGTCATAGATATCGCTACGAGCATCGAATGAACAAATGAGTCAAATCAGGATGTGCGTAGTGAAGTTTTCTTCCCAGAAACGCAATAAAATAAATTTTAGCAAAAATGCATTCCCGGGGTTTTCACTCTACGGTGACGATACGTACCTACATTCTTCTCATAAAATATGTTTCAATCTTATTGATAGGTACCTGTGTCGTCTCAGAATTGCGGTTACAAGAACGAGAACCTACTGATGTTCGATACGGTAAATAATTACTTAAACGAAAAACAGGATCTGTATTGACCGCAAAATAATTATTTTAATTAGTATTTCATATATACAAGTTAGTCCTTCGGCTTTACAGCTTAACCGCACTCCTGGGGGTTGCATTCTGTACGTGATAATAACAATTCCATTAGCAAATATACCCTTGGGCTGGAAATATGAAGGATGCACGTACCTATTAGGCGAAATGCTTGGGGTCACAATTAGTGCTAATAGTTTTACCGTAGGAGTCTTTAACCTTTACATCATGTAGGTATAGATGTGTTAAATGATAGTTTATAGCAGAACTAGAAGTTTATTAGGTACTTATCTATTTGTTAAAGAATAGCCACCCTCCTCTTTAAGCATATAATTATTTTATATTTGCTCTTGTGTGATGTTTATTAATTAAGGTGAGTGGGGGTAAGATGGAATGCATTTTTGATGAGATAAACAGTGTTGATGGTTAAACTGTTGTAAAACAAAAGAATTTAAGTTAGTGTTGCCCAAATGCAAGAACAAGACGAGACTTAGCCAGTCTTGGTCTTGGTCTTGCGCCAATACACCTGGTCTTGGTCTTGGTCTTGGTCTTGCGCTCCCAGTCTTGGTCTTGGTCTTGGTCTTGCAGCAAGAGTCTTGCAAGTCTTGCAATTACCTATTAGTCTATTACTATTTATTAAAGTTTTCTTTAAATCTTAGAAAAACGTATTAGAATTGGAACATTGTGAGCTTGAATTAACATAGCCATAGTAAAGATCAAGCAGATTAATAAATAACTGAATGTTTTGGCGTACATCTATACTAATATTATAAAGCTGAAGAGTTCGTTTGTATGTTTGATGACAGAAGTTTTAAAATAAATAAAATAAGTCCTGAACGTCACTATACCTCCAAAGTTACTATTCCTCGTGGACGAAGTCGCGGGCACAGCTAGTAAATACTTACTCTCATCATCTCTCTCAGAGATATTCGGGCGGGTAAGTAATACAAAACTCTTATCGCAGGCTTTTTATTTTATTAGTAGGTAAGTACCTACGCTTTTTATATTATTTTTATTAGTTTTGTAGAATTTTTTTTACATGTTTCAAGTATATTTAAAAGTAGCTACAATATTTATTAAACGGGTGATATTTGAACACTTTTTTGCTATTTTTTCTTGTAAAAACTTAAGAAATATAATGATTAAATGTACAATAATAGTACCTAAGTCAGTAATTAGTTTAAAATCATATAAGTAATCAATATTATAATATATACTTACTAGAATGAATTAATATGACATCTACTACCTACCCTTACCATTTTGTCCTAATCATAATACTGCTTGCGTGATCAGTATAATGTATTCATTTTCATTCTAAACACTCTGAAACTTATTTATTCTTTGGAACACCTGTAGGTACTCTTAAAATTCGAAATTATTTTGCATGAGTATACCTACGCCCTATGGCGGCAATCAAATAGTGTCAAATATTATGATTTCGGCGTGGCGACAACGATTGTTTTAGATTTCAAAAGAAGCCGCCGGCGCGTGTATCATAACCATGTACTTCCGAAAAGCGGCAAATTTCTTTGAGAAGTAAGTATAAAACCTTTGATGCCGCATTATCAAAGTGCCGATGGTTAAAACATAACTATGCATGTACTCAGTTTGATTTTAATAGATATTTTTTTATTCGCTATGTTTATGGTATTAGTCGTAATGCGCATAGGTCCAGTTTTTCATATTCTTTGATACAGTTTTTTGCGTCTCATAGAATTCCTAAGCGTACCTACCTATACACCGAACTGTTACACCTAACTACTCAGTGAAATAGCGCTAAGTCCTAGCTGCAAGACGCAAGAGTCTTGCAGGCTATGTCTTGTTCTTGCTCAAGTCTTGCACGGTCAGTCTTGATCTTGGTCTTGCTAAAAATACGCGGTCTTGTTCTTGGTCTTGGTCTTGCAAAAACGCAAGAACAAGACCAAGACTGCAAGACCAAGACTGAATTTGGGCAACACTAATTTAAGTCAATTGCATCAAATGATGTTTTGGGTAAAAAAGTAGAGTCAACTTGTTTCTATAAAGTTGACAGCAATCTTTTTGAAACAATATTTTATGAAAAAAACGTTAGTAAAATTGGTCTTAAGAAAAAAAATGTGTAGGGGAAAGATGAAATGCTGAAGGGGTAAGATTGATATAGTAACTAAAATCGTATTCATTGTCATTATGCTTGTGTGGTGATCAATAAACCTTCTGCTTCAATAACCTAAATAACTTGAAAATGAGTTACACTAAAAATTCGCATTCTAAAAGCAAGAAAAATACATTTTTCAAATAAAATATATCGTTCTTACCCCGTTGAAACGGCTGGCAGTCAGGGGTGCTCAACATATTATAGATATTAAATAAATTAAATAATCATGCTCATAGATGACTGTCAAGTCTATAAATAAACCACACGTTTTAATTTAGTACCAAGTAGCCTATATTATAATTATTTTTATTAAATAAACGACACGACAGCAGAATACAATTAAATATTATTAAAAATATTATTTCAAAGGAGGTAACATCACAGTTAAATAAAATCAGTCCGTTATAAGTACTCCTTATAAAACTAAAAATAACTAACCTCTTATCAAAAATATAAAGTTTGGCTTTATCAGATCAGTTGGTAATCCCGCAAAGCAGAAGCAGAAGCACCTACTCGCATTTATGCGTCTCCTAATAATTAACAAAAAAGATAAAAAACAAAACTAGGCACTCTTTCCTTTAAAACATTATTAAACAGTATTATTATAATCACTGCCAAATTGACATTACAAGACGACAGGTATGTTATATAACTTAGCTGCTGCGTAGTTAATTCTCTACTCTCTGTATTGCAATCGCTAAGTCCTCAGCAATATAACAAGTAGCCCGTAACGATTTTCTTATGTAGTTACGAGGCATTTTGATCCTAAAACAAAACTAAAAAGTTATCTATATTATTATACAAGTTGAATTTCCCTACCATGGATGATTTACATATCGCAAATTATGTAATTAGAATTATCTACACAATTCTAGACCTCTTATCGTAGAATTTAATTATCTACTCAAAAATCAGTTGAAATTGGTACATTTTAATCGTGTAAGTATTGTACTTATGTACAGAGCGTCTGACTTTTTTAATCCGACGGTTTAACACAAGGAAGTCTAGAATTATGCACTAATGAATGACTCTTGATACAAGTTTTTAATACTATATTGTGGAAGAGATATTACCGGGTATTTTAGATTGAGGGCCCCTGACTTTTTGTGGGAGTTTCGTAAACGGGGTAAGGTGGAAAGTTTTATATTATCATCTTACCCCTTTAAATTATGCAGGGGAAAGTTTGAAAGGCACCATAAATCTTAAAATACGTGAAATATAGTAATCACCACATTATATAGCATATTACAGTTTAAATCTAATTACGAATATCAAAACAACATGTTTGTTCCTTACCTGAGTAAGGAGATACAGCGAGCGGGGTAAGATCGAAAAACTCAATTTTTCGCGGGAAATGTACTGTTCTGGAAAATGTCAAATAATACACCAACACCTTCACTCAGCGACTGACACAGGCTGCGGGGTGGGGCAAGATAAAATGATGTCCACAATGATATTGCCAGCATTAAACCAAGTCCCCGGTATTGGGCGTTATTAATTTTTTTTTATCTTACCCCGTTTTTCATCTTACCCCCACTCACCCTAGATGTATTTTATACACATGCAATCGTTGATGGTAAAGTGCGCTAGATTATTAAGAGCCTATTCACTCTAGCCTTGGAGAAACCCAAATTGTAGTCCGATGGAAACACCGCCGCTGGCAAATTGCTCCAGTCCCTCGATGTATGCGATATAAAAGATGAGGTGAAACGCTTCGTTCGGATCGTTGTGATGTCAACTACGTAAGGGTGGAAAGTCGCCGTACACCTTACGTGCATATTTATTGTATAATCTATGCAAATAGTGCACTGTAGACTACCTACATTATTTCTCTCTCTTTCCCTTTAGTATTCGATCCAAAGACTGTCTGTAAAAGATCGCTCTTAGCGATGAGGCCACCCATCGTGTGACCCTTTGTAAAATCTTCATATTTATATTCTGTAATTTATTTATTTCTTTATTTTTTGGCTTTGCACGGTTTGTGCATTTAGCCAATGTCACGTAATTATGAATTATTCATGTCGAAAAGGACGGCCGCGTGACCCGTCTTACGAATGAGGTTTGGGGCAAAGTCATGATGTGGCCACTATGCTGCGATATTTCACTGTTCTTTATGAACTATTTACTAAATGCACTTTTTACTACATAAATTACGCACTTTTATTTAGTAAACAATAGTATAAATAATTTTAAAAGTCGAATGAAAAACGAGCGTGACACTCAGCTTGACTTTCCCGCCAAAACTCCATATTTTTTTTTTTTTTTTTTTATAAATTATAAACCAGCGCTTGACCGCAATCCCGCCTGATGGTAAGCAGTGACGCGATCGTTGATGGTAAAGCGCGCTAGTTTATTAAGAGCCTATTCACTCTAGCCTTGAAGACACTCAAATCGTAATGTGACGGAAACACCGACGCCGGCAAATTGTTCCAATCCCTCGATGTACGCGGTATAAAGGAGGAAGCAAAACGCTTCGTCCGGATCGCAGTGGTGTCAACAACGTAAGGGTGGAAACTCGCCGTACGACGGGTCGTCCGATGATGGAACGGAGATGGGGGAATTAAATCATGCAATTCCCTTGCACACTCACCAGAATGCATCCTATAGAAGACCGAAAGGCTGGCTACTCTACGCCTGTGCTCCAGGCTTTGGAGACCGTTTCGAGTTAAGTCTGGGTCGCCAATCAGCCTCTTCGCACGCCTCTCCACCGAATCCAAAGCGGCAAGGTGACACTTCGCAGCACCAGCCCAAATGTGGCTGCAGTACTCCACACACGAGCGGACCTGTGCTTTGTATAAAATTAGAAGCTGCTCTGGTGTGAAGTACCGCCGGACTTTCGCGATGACGCCTAGTTTTCTGGCAGCCACCCCGGCCTTGGACTCAATGAACCGCCCAAAGTTAAGGCTCGAGGAAATCTCAACTCCCAAAAGCTGAAGGCGGTCGGTACACTCCAAGGATACATTCTGAAAAGTAGGAGCCAAGGTAAACGGGCTCCTTTTGGCGGTGAAAAGACACGCCTGTGTTTTGGCGGCATTGAATGCTACAAGATTGGCATTGCCCCATTCGGAGACTGCCTGCAGTGCAGCACTCACACGCTCTACCATGGCCTCTCTTTCGGACCGGATAGTTTCCTTACTAGCCCGAGCTTCCGGCAGGTATCTCTCCACAACTGTGCTGTCATCTGCATACCCATAGATACCGGGCATCAGCAGATCGTTAATATGCAGCAGGAACAGAGTTGCAGAGAGAACAGACCCCTGAGGAACACCGGCATTGGTCGACATGGGCTCAGATGAACATCCGTCGACAACAACTCGGAGGGACCGTTCAGTCAGGAAGTCTTTTACCCAGCCAGTCAGGCCAGCGGAAATGCCGTACGCTGGAAGCTTACTCAAAAGGCTAGCGTGCCATACCCGGTCGAAGGCCTTCGAGACATCAAGGGAGACGGCAATCGCTTCCCCATTTTTCTCGAGGGCCTCGCCCCACAAGTGAGTGGCATACACTAGTAGGTCCCCAGTTGACCGATTGCGTCGAAAACCGTACTGTCGGTCACTGAGGAGATCGTTACCTTCCAGGTATGCCAAGAGGCGCGAGTTCAATACACGCTCCATAATCTTGCAGAGTATGGAGGTTACTGAAATCGGCCGATAGTTGGTACGATCGGCACGACTACCCTTTTTGGGCACGGGCTGCACGTTGGCAAGCTTCCAGGACTTGGGCACTATACCAGTCCTAAATGAGAGGCGATACAGGCGCGTCAATACAGGAGACAACTCTGGCGCACAAGCCTTAAGAACAATCGCTGGTATACCATCTGGACCACTAGCCTTATTCACGTCCAGACGACACAATACTCTCAGAACCTCCTTGTTTCTAATGCGAACCTCCGGCATTGAAGTTCCGCAATGAGGTAAATTAGGTGGAGTAGCATTGCCAGTGTCAAGACGCGAACTATGGGCAAAGAGAGATGCAAAGAGACCTGCTTTCTCTCTCGCCGTATGGGCCAGTGCTCCATCAGGCCTAACCAGCGGAGGCAGTGTGGGCCGACAGAAGTTCGCCTCGACCGATTTGGCTAGGGACCAGAAAGATCTGCTACCGGAAGGGTGCGCAGAGAGCTTGTTACCAATGTTAGTAATGCGGTCGAAGCGAGCCTTCTTAAGCGCCTTTTTGTAGGACTTGGCAGCACGGTTAAAGGCTCTCTTCTTTGAGCTTAGATCCAGAGCTCTGCGGTCACGAGCGTCAACCCAGGCGAGGAATGCCGCGTGCTTACGCTGTTCAGCTTGAACACAGTCGGCGTTAAACCATGGGCGAGCCGAGCCACCGACGGGCACGTCACTGAAGGGGATAAAATACTCCATAGCTTGACGCACCACGTCGGTTATAGCGTCCGCACAGCTCGATGGATTGCTAGAAGAGAAGCAGACCTGCTGCCAAGGATAAGATGCAAAGAAGTGGCGCATCTCATCCCAATCTGCTGACTTGTAACGCCATATTCGCCGCTCACCACGCATATTCTTTTATTTATATGGTGGACGTAATAAAGAGCATTGTATTCTATTCCATGCAGGTTATAATAATAAAAAAACTTTATTCACTATGAATTTCTCGTGTATCGTTGATACACAAACAACCACACAGTCGGAACAAGTATAATTTTTCATACATATTTATTCCGTGTGCAAATGGAATTAAAAAGGTCTCTTATCAGCTATTTTTAATTTAAATGTAACCGTCAAATTTTGCGCCGGAATATCCATGTGACCGTGGATTAATTCTGATCACTTTGTTTTGAAAAATACCTATGAGAACTCTTCATTTGTTTTCCAGAATACCTTATATACTTATTTATTTATTTATATATTATTTATTTATTGCACACCAAAACATATATTGATAAAAAAAATCTAGACAAAAACATACAATGAGAGGCCTTATCGCTAATGCAATCTCTTCCAGGCAACCAAAGAATGGACAGAATTCTCCCGAACCACAAATGGACTGTCGTTGGTGCAAATATTATTAATACAATATACTAAAATAGATACACAAATACAAAAAAAAAAAAAAAAAAAAAAAATATAAAAAACATAAGTACACAGATACTGAACATAACAGGTAAGCAAATAAATTAGCCAAAAGTGTTTGGTGAACAAGATCATAACGACAAGTACCTCATGTTCCTTTACAAGTCCCTTGAATTCCTGCAACGACTGCGCGCGGTTTAAGTATTTACTTTCTGTTTAGCTGTTATCTTTTATCTTAAATAGCTTTCGCTAGAGATTAAAATTGAAAATTATATAATTGCTTCATGCCAATAGTATAGACAGCCTCCGTGGCGTAGCGGTAGCGAACGCGGCCGCTGCGCAAGGAGGCGCGGGTTCGATCCCCGCGCAGTACAAATATTTATATGCATGAATATGAATATTTGCACTGGTTTGGTCGTGCCTCGGAAAGCACGTTAAGCCGTTGGTCCCGGTTGCTATACGATCATATAGTGGCAGTCATTTTGGGTTGTTGGAGTCCTCGAAAGTTCAACAATTGGTGTAGCTGCAATGCTTCGATCTCGCCTTCGGGTTGTGGACTGGTTGGTTGTTTCACTACAATTTGAAGACACTCAAATTGTAGTGAAAATGTGAGGTAAAACGCTTCGCCCGGATCGTAGTGGTGTTAACAACATAAACGTGGAAACTTGCCGTACGACGGGTCGTCCGATGGTGGAACGAAGATGGGGGAATTAAATCATGCAATTCCCTCGCACACTCCCCAAAATGCATCCTATAGAAGACCGAAAGGCTGTCTGCTCTTTGTCTGTGCCCTAGGCTTTGGAGACCGTCTCGAGTTAAGTCAGGGTTACCAATCAGTCCGTGTGCAGTTTCTGGCCTGCCATCGGACGCGTCCCCAGGTGGCGGATAGGGGAACGGCCCCCAGATATGGGGGTTACCGGTTTACCGGCACGGACCAAAACCAAAAGTGGGGACCGCTTCGGCGGTCACACGTGCGGCGGCTCGGCCGCCACTCCAGGTGGCTGACGTGAACCGAACTCCGGGTCACCGTCGGGCAACCCGGTCTCCTCACTGAGAGGAGCTGGGGGCCCCGTTTGCTTCCGGGCAAACGAGTGGGGCTAAGAGGAAGGACACCTCGCTAAAAAACCCTTGGTTGCTGCGTCTTCTCGCACAAGAAGACGTACCCAGCCGGGCCCCTCCATATGGAGGGCCCACCTTTTGGCGGGAATCGCCGGCGCGGGATTAGTAGAAAGGCTCTGCTATTTCCCATGACCCCGCCACTAAGGCGATGTAGGTGTGCCGCTGTTTGGTTTTAGTGGGTATTCCCGGCTTCGGCTGGGCGAGTCCCACACACACCCTTCGGGGTATGTTGCGTAAAGGCATTTCCAAAGCGTCAAGAAAAAAAAAGGATCACCAATCAGCCTCAAAAAAAATGTCTAAGTTTCGCCAAAATCAGATGTTATAAACCAGACTCCAAAGCTGGAAAAAGCTTCGGATGCGACTGGGATTAACGCTGAGATGATGATGATAAGACCAAGCCATACTAATATTATAAGTGCGAAAGTATCTCTGTCTGTCTGTCCGGCTTTCACGCCAAAACTACTGAACCGATTGTAATGAAATTTGGTGGATAGTCTAGAGCCTGAGAAAGGACATAGGTTATATAACATCCTGCTGTGACCAACAGGAGCAGAGCGGTAACAAAAAATGTTGCGAAAATGGAGCGCCAATTATTTTAATAGGCGCTTATAAAGTGAAGCTCACGTGGAACGAGTCGCGGGCATCAGCTAGTAGTAATAAACGTTGCTAAGTAACATATTTGTAATACGTCCATATTGTTTTATCTCTAATCCCGTGGCAAGCAATTTAATGGACCGTTAATCTGAAGCTATAAACAGCCTCAGCGTTTTCAGCTTACAGCTATTTACCGTTTAAGCTGCTAGACATCGTTAGGCCAAGCAACCATTGTCAAAGCTAACAATGTAACATTAACTATCAGTTAACTCGAATAATAAATAAATATATACGGACAAATCACACAGATTGAGCTAGCCCCAAAGTGAGTTCGAGACTTGTGTTATGGGATACTAACTCAACGATACTATATTTTATAATATAAAGATAAACATCCAAGACCCAGGCCAATCAGGAAAAGATCGTTTTTCCATCACGACCTGGCCGGGGATCGAACCCGGGGCCTCCACGTCGCAGGCAGGCGTGTTGACCGCTGCGCCACGGAGACCGACAAATCTGAAGAGTTTGTTTGAACTCCATTACATGGGCGTACCCAAGTGCAGGCATCATGTATGAAGTCTCCTGATTACTAAACAAAGTATAAACGAGGACTTATCTAACTTTTAAATAAACCACGCAGTAGACACTGACAAAATGTACGGTGTAATTGTCAAAAAATTGTGTCCGACTTTTTTTTTTTAATAATTATAAACTAGCACTTGTCCGCAATCCCGCCTGATGGTAAGCAGTGATGCGATCGTTTATGGTAAAGCGCGCTAGTTTATTAAGAGCCTATTCACTCAGAAAAACTGAGCGAATAGGAAGGAAGACGGCCGTTGAGCGAGGTGATGCAATGTTAAGCCCAACAACACGACCAACCGAAGGAGATTGGTCTGGAGACCCTCCACGACCAAATTCCCGACACAACATTTGGCGCATCGTACCCGGCACACATCGTAACATAACTGCTCAGGCCCGTCCTCCGTACGACTTCACCAGACATCATGCCGGAACACGACGAATCACTTATCGGCAAGACTTTGTCTGGTGGGTGGGAACTTCTGACGGCAGCCGATGTTGTGGCCTACCACCGAGTAAAAACAAAAGTAAAACTTTTAGTCTACCCTCTAAACACGAGATAAACTGTCCTACAAGAGCTTCAACAACGTTAATGTAACTCGACAGGATGGACTAAATAGTATAATGTTACAAGATATAATCTACATCAGTTTAAATTATTAATATGGTGACGAGGCGACATGAGTTGATTTAGAAATATGCAGCAGCGACTACACTAATATTAACTAGGACAAATATGTGGGGGTGTTGTCCCGGTTGATAAATAAAAATAAGATATATAGACAAATTAAGATACCTATAAGTACCTGTCCATAGACAATTTAGATGTCACTTGACATGACGACCAAAAATATGTCAGTTTACGTCAGGCTCCGACTAATTTGACAGGACAAAACTAATATTTCGAGTGGTGGCCAGGTTCGTTCCAGGTCAGGCAAGTACCAATGTAACTTTTCTAAGTTATAGGTACTTTCTAAGTAGGTATATCTTCGACAAAATTTACAGAAATCTTATAAATAAAATTATTTTATTCAGTGGTACACTAATAATGTCTACGGATTAGTAATGTCGGGGCCCGTTCAATGATTTCAATTCTAAATGCAGCCGATTTGAGCCCAGTGACGATGAATAATGCAGTATATCGTTGTATTCTGCTCAATAATTCAATCCTTTATGCGTATAAATAGAATTTCTCTGAATCGGCATAAAATTTAATCTTATTAAAAAAAAATACAAATCTTTGCTAACTTCTTCGCGTACAATGAAGCTGATTTTAAATCTAAGTATTCCAATTTCATAAATTAAGACTTTGATGGCACCACTCTGTATACTTAATAATAAAATGCTCACTAAAATTAATTTGGCTTAATACATTATTTATCGTCCTAGTATAAATATGAAGAAGCGATACGGACGTCACTTTTGTACCTGTTTTATTTATGTCTTGTCTGTTTAAGTATATGTTTAGGAACATAAATGATTGGTATGTCTCCCAATATTTTGCGCGGTGAATTCGAGCGATACTTGGATGGGAGTGCGAAATGCCCATTCCAGAGCATGGGCTAATAATACCCAGGATAGGCCTAGGCGACTCGTAGTGCAGGACTAGGCGGCTCCGCTTGACCTTCGACTATTGAATCGAAGGTCTGTAGGCAGTTGCGATCGATAGCAATAGGAGTCAATCGTGGGTTTCTCTTGGGTGAGTCCTTCTGTAGCCCGCGTAATGTCGGATTTGAGAGTAGCGGCACCTCCGCTACCCTCAAATCACTGTTCAATCAATGGTCACTCTTTCTGACCTTCGGTACATCGTTTTTTCTGTGGCACTCCGACCTTCCGAAGCACATCGGACCGGCAAACTGCCCAGGCCCATGGCCACCAATGCGTCATAAGCCTCAGTTTCTATAGGTATATCTTAATTCATTGGCAAAATAATGGCAAAAATCAGATTTTTTCTATTGAAGTTGCTCCAATAACAATACAAATTGTAAATGTTAATTTAAAACCAGTTTAGCCTCTCGTTGCTAATTGTAGATACTTATCTTTAAGTCTGAATACTTACCTACAGTAATAATTAAAAGAGGCATAGCATCTAATGAACAAGAAAAAGATAGACTGCATAACCTACGTACTTATAAGGTCAAAATCGAAATATAATCCCATGAAATTCGAAAACACAAACACCTATTTCGTTTCTCAATTGCCTTCTAAAAACAGTTGAAAACACCAGTAGGCCTAGTATGAGTTTTCATTACGAAACTCGATCGTCTTTATCGAGCGCGTGTGACTCAGCGATTGGCCCGCTTCAAGGTCGTAAGAACTCTCAACCAATGAGAGCGCCAAACGCATTCGATATCGACGTTCGAGTTTCGTATTGAAAACTCATACTAGGCCTACTGATCTGACTGATCAATACAATAAAATAAATCCATGTAAGACTCACTTTTATTTACCTACTTAGTGTAAATAGATACCTAGGTACCAATATACAAACGTTCGTGTACTATGAAACATAATAAGGTACTTATTACATACAACGAATAAATAAAAACATCTACGAGTGATGGCCAAGTATCTTCGCATATCTAAAGCCATCTAACCGACTCTGACGCTATCTGTATAGTTATCGAAAATTGGCTAAGGTTCGGAAAAAACCAATTTAAATCATTGGTAAAAAAACATTCTATTATGCAACTATAATTGGTTTAGGTCGTTGACTCAAAGACGCGGCAATACACATATGACATGATACCTATGGATATTTTCCTTCAATATTTTTTTTTCGCGAACACTTTCTCAGTAGCTTTTTGTGCGGGAGCATGAGGTGGTTAAAATTGCTTAACTAATGTGTTTTGTTACGCATGAGTAGTGGACAAGAGGTGAAAAAAAGAATCTAATTAATTTAAAAAATGTGGAACATGAAAGCACGTTCTCATTCATTGAATTACAACAAGCGAGTAATTTTATTTTATCGCTTGATAAACATTAATAACTAGAAAAGGCTGTCTATACAATTAATGATATGACAACTTTTTTCATGATTTATGTTCCTACCTTGCTGTTTTGGAATGTAATTAACTTACGGATGCTATGAATTATGCAAATAAATAAATCCAATCAACATTTTTATTCTTGCCATTTACTAAAAACCAAGTTAGTGTGAAAATAGGAATTCCTGTGCAAATGAAACAACTAGGGAGTAATAAAATTTATGATCCTCCTTATGTTTATGTTTCAGCTGAGGTTTCATAGCATCGACAAGGAGAGTCGCAATAAAAACAGTGCCTGGTAATTGACAACCCTCCGCTCCCGGCGTTCCCTAATTGCATAGCCGGAGACGATTCCCACGCGCGCCAATGAAGATCAGACACCGAACGTGGAACGACCGTCGTTATGTAACTTTAATCAAAATTCTGTGAAACGCAGCAGGGGGACCCGCTATTAATACTTAAGTAGGTACAACACGTAACAATAGTCTCTTAGTAAATTAATACCTTTGTTGACAATGAATCGCGGCGCTTGCATCAGGGGCATTCAGGGGTAGATTTAACTCAACTGACGCTAGCATCTCGTAAATCCTTTGAACCTTTAGCTAGCTGACACGATTACACGGGCTTAAAGTAAAGATTTGTAATGTGTATGGAAACTTAAAGTAAGTCTGTCATCATCATCATTTCGACCTAATTCCGCTGACTGTCTTGCCACGCTTCATGGTCCTTCGTAATGTGCCTAACTGTACTCCTACATTTGTTTATAACTAAGTATGCAATGAGTAATCCTCTACAATGTCAAAAGGAAAGGTAATTTTAACAGTTAGCACCGTAGAAAGGAACTACATAATTATCTATTTTAGAGATTTAATGAAGTTGTAATAAAAATACGCGTCGTTGAGATTTTAAAGCTTTGATCCCACACATTAACATGCATAATATGAAAAGAAAGAGAGACAATAAAATAAATAGCTAGCGTTTTCACCAAGAAACCATAAAATGGATCTAAATAAGCCAGCCCGGATGATATAAAAACGCTGTGAAAGACCACAGGCACTCCTGTGGTCAAGGACCAAGCAGTTACATTAGTCGCCCGCCAGAACAACTTTGTATGTTAATACATAAAATCTATTTTGCTTTGGTAAAACGAAAAGAGGATAAGATACGAATTCTTGACATATTTGAAGAATTGGTGTAGCTTGTCGCAGTTAATATATGGACCATCATCTTCATGCAAGCAAAGCACTGCCGTCACCGGAGACGGTAAGGCGTGAAAATATTTAGCGACGTCCGTCCCAGTGGGCCAGTCGGAAATGGTTTGCTTTAGCACTTGGGATGAGACTTCGCGGGAGGTCCAAGTGTTTATAGGATGTTGTTAATGCCGATGAAAGCGAACCAAGTTTTAAAGATTCACTTAATTTCGTGAAGGGAAAAGTGTCGGCGTAAAAGCAAATACTTTCCGCACTGTAGATACACAACTGCAGAAGCAAACGGAAATTTAAAAATAGCCTAGACAAAATCGCTACAGAAGTGCAAATATCAATGTTCACATCGTTTAGGATTCTCTATTTTCTAAAGGACAGCAATTAAATCTCGGAGGAAGAAGTATACCTAGAGCGGTGTTGAATCACAGAAGGATGAAAGTTTTTTCATATAGAAAAAGTTATTTGTTGCAAGAAAACTATTATTTTCACTGTAGACTTAAAAGTTATATCTCTGTGTAATGTTAAGACTTGAATAGTAACATGGGAATGCACGGCCTTCTCCGACTCGCAGTCAAGGGAACTTAAAAATGTAAGCACGCACTATCGATGCAGCGGAAAAGTATATTCAAAGTAGCTGACCGCTGGATGAGGAGAATGACGTATCAGACTGTTATAACTTATGAGTTACGTATTTTTAGTGAAAATTTCTTTAGTATCGCTGTGATTTGAAAGCGGATGAAACGAGCCGGGAGTTTGGTCGTGGAAGATCTCCAGATCAATCTCTCTCTGGCGCAGCATCGTTGATCGTGTTGTTGGGTGTAACATTGCATTACCTCGCTCAACTGCCGTCTTCTTTCTTATTCACTCAGTTTTTTGGAGTGATTAGGCTCTTGATAAACTAGCGCGCTTTACCATCAACGACTGCATCACTGCTTACCACTAGGCGGGATTGCGGTCAAGCACTAGTTAATAATCATATTAAAAAAACGAATAACCGACAGTAACAGGAGACAGACAATTTCAAAAAATTCATAAGATTTACTTAATTTTTTTAAGTTTTCATCACGTGTGAACTGCACACATGCTTATTTTAAAAATACAGTTACAGTTATCGCAAGTAAAAAAAAAATGCGAAGGTTTATAACATGAAATTAAACGAAACAAAAATCTCTATTTTGATTATTATTGAACTTCAATATTTAAATACCTATGTACTGTATACCTATAAGATAAGAAAAAGAAAATTTTCCTATTCTACTCTTCAGTATTTTTTATAATCACGTAATCAATTCTTTGCATACTGTTGATAAACTGCTATCGCTGTCTGTGCTGCATGCGTATCTATTTAAAGATAGGTAGGTATGTATCCGACTACTAAGGAAATCCCACTCTCTATATAAACTTTCCCCGTTCTAATTCAAGTAGGTAGGTAAGCCTACCTAACAAGAGATTGACAGGACGTCTGACCCTTTCTAATGAATTGATTAGAAAAACCGTTCGGGCAAATCTCACACCTGCACGTTGCACCACATAAATTACCTACGCACCAAGTGAAGTGAAGTATAAACGGAGGTACGTCACGCTATCTCTGTTGATAAACTCAAAGAAATTTATTAAGAAAACTGTAATAATATTTTATAGCTTGCCAACTTTTGACTATCGTTATGCTCCATTTTTCTTTACGGCAGTTTGCGCTATGGTACAATCTTATTTATTGTAATTGTCTTCTTATTATCATTTTTTAGGGTTCCGTAGCCAAATGGCAAAAAACGGAACCCTTATAGATTCGTCATGTCTGTCTGTCCGTCCGTATGTCACAGCCATTTTTTTCCGATACTATAAGAGCTATAGTACTATTGAAACTTGGTAGGTAGATGTATTCTGTGAACCACATTAAGATTTTAATGCAAAAATAATAAAATAATAATAAATATTGTGGGCTCCCCATACTTAGAACTAAAACTCAATTTTTTTTTCATCAAACACATACTTGTATCTATGGATAGGTCTTCAAAAATGATATCGAGGTTTCGAATATATTTTTTTCTAAACCTAATAGTTTGCGTGACAGACGCTTCCAAAGTGGAAAAAAGTTGGTCCCCTCCCCCTCTAACTTCTAAAATAAGAAAATGAAAAATCTAAAAAAAAACATATGACGTAGATTACTGTAAAAACTACCAATGAAAATTGTTTTGAACGAGATCTAGTAAGCAGTTGTTTTTTAATACCTCGTAAATCGTAAACCGCTTATTACCGCGTAATCTTTCATACAAATAATTATTAAAATCCTTTAATTTCATAAATCAATGGTACGGAACCCTTTGTGCGTGAGTCCGACACACACTTGGCCAGTTTTTTATCATAGACATAAGCTTTTTAATTAAAATATAAATATGATGATTGGAAACATTCATCTGAAATTTTGAGATGTGAAGGCTTCAATACGTTGTATCATATGTATCTTAGTCCGTTAAAATAACTAGGCTGGCCGCGAATTAATTATGCAGGTAATATTTGACTAGTCACGTAAGTTAAAGTCAAAATTTATTAGTAAAACATAAGTTAAATAAATGATATTAAAAAAATTGGAAAATTTTGTATAAAATTCGTATAAAGTTCTTTTTTACGTTTCTACAAGTTAAGTTATAATGATTAGCGACTGTATGTATAACCATATATTCTTATACCTTTGTAAAACTCTTAAAGTAACGTTTATAAATCTGGCTAAAGATTAGCCTCAAAGATGCGTTTCACATACCATCGCACGTCCCCTATTAACATCGATGATCTTAAAAATCATATTTCCTCATCGAATGTTCTCTTAATCGGTACTAAAGCAATCTAGCTGATGAATAGGAATCATGTGAACCAGAGCTAGTAATTGGGTGCACCAGAGCGGCGCTAGTAAATTGATATGGCAAGCTAGCGGTTCTCGATCGGCGCATGCATCTACGCCCTTCGATATGTATGGCATTTCGATCCGCAAGTTCATCGTTACGGCAATCGAACGTCGCTTCTGGGCGGAGATCGATTCGACTTCATGCACGATGTTGCAATGGTTACAGTTAGTGGACTCGAGTGATATTATCTTATGGTAATTGAACTAAATGTTCTCGCTTTTATGTTACATTGCTTTGAAGGGCGAGTGAAAGATTTGGGCTTAATTGTGCACGTTAATGACTGCGAGGAACTGTGGAACTCTGTGTGCGTATTGCGTGTGATTTCGCGAATTAAGTTCTTGAGTGCACATCAGGCATCGGCACTTTAATGTTTATTCTTCGGTAAAATATCTATTTTAATTGTAATGTCTAGCAATTTTTTCTGCTATTAATTGTGTATATATTTTAATTTGTGTTCTTGAAAAATGGTTTGTTGTTTGTGATATTGGGAGACTTGTAAAAATACAATAAGTAGTTCTGTAGATAGCTAAAACTTAAGTATAAGTAAAAAATATGAATGCCATAAATAAGAACATTTTATATGTGCTTAGATATCGTCACAAGAATAGTTTAAATTTATAAATAAATAGAAGGCATACCTAATATAGGTACATAATTCTATTAGTAATCAATAGAAATAAACCGAGAGTCAATAAATGTCTCAGTCACAATAAACAAAATGAGCTTACCATTATATTTATTACGATGAGCCATCGTAAAAGCATCAAGGGACTCGATTTCATAGACATCATTCACGATATTCACATAAACTTAAGATTTGTAATTCGCTGTATCTGCGATTAATTTTCCGCGAACGCGAGCTTTCGTTCCCGCCAAATGTTAGATGGAGTGACCACAACGCGCACGCCTGTTGGCTGACGCTTAGCCCGCCAAACTGAAGCAAGCCGTAAGCACCGTGAGAGCTTCGCGAACCGTCTCTGAATGGCCCACTCCACAAGAGGGAGAAATGGCGGGAGTCGCGGGAGGGACGATCTTGTAGGGGAAACCGCGTCAACCGCCTCCGGTAATTCACTAAGAAAAGTTATTTGACGACTTGCCGCATAGGGGATCGCTGTTGTAATAGAAAAATGAAAACGATTTGTAAAGTGAATAGGCGATTTAAAGAATTGCACTCGGCCAATTTTGGGTTATTATTGATCGGAAAAAGTGTGGGCGATGAAATATTATGTTTTGAAAGTTTATAAATATACGCTACTATACCTACAGTGACTTCGAACACACGACACACAGAGTACTGTAGGCCTAGTATGAGTTTTCAATACGAAACTCGATCGTTGGTATCGAGCGCGTTTGGCGCTCTCATTGGTTGAGAGTTCTTACGACCTTGAAGCGGGCCAATCGCTGAGTCAAACGCGCTCGATATCGTCGAACGAGTTTCGTAATGAAAACTCATACTAGGCCTACAGTAGTGGTATTTTTTCTAGGCGGGATACAAACCCACTCCTTTGGTGCAGATTATTTTAAATAAGTGGAATACATTATCAGTCTACAATAGGTGCTACACATACCTGTTATGTACCTACTACCTAATTGTATATACCTACAGACGACAGCACATCAAGCTGCTACAATCTGTCAGATTTCTTTTTTAGATTTTCAACATTATCTCCAAACCATTAAGGCTCAAGGTAGATTGATAATATTTGACAGTTTCGGGTAGCTTGACCTGTAGGCCTAGTATGAGTTTTCATTACAAGACTCGATCGTCGGTATCGAGCGCGTTTCGCGCTCTCATTGGTTGAGAATTGTTACAACTTTGAAGCGGGCCAATTGATGAGTCAAATGCGCACGATATCGACGATCGAGTCTCGTAATTAAAACTTCAACTAGGCCTAGAGGTGTCGTCCGTATAAAAATATCAGATATTTTCGTAGGACATAATATAAAAAGAAAGTAGCGACATATTCGCCTAAGATGTAAACAAGCATGGTTTTATAGATTAATAACGTTAAGTCCTAAGGTAACGGCACCTATCATGGACGCTGACCAGCCATGGACATTTTTTGAATTTACCTCCAAAATTAAGCTAATGTGAAATATTTTTTTTTCAAATAACAACACTGATCAGTAGTGCCAATATTCTAAATGTCATAACAACTGTTTTTGACAGCCGGCAGCCATTTTGATTGCGGCCATATCGATTGTTAGTTTTGCGGTGTCATTTGGTGTCGGTAATCGTAATTTATTAGAAGGATCGCAATGCAAGTAAGTTCACTAAACATTTTATTTTGTGTTAGATGTACTGTCGTTGTTAAAAATCATTTTATTTAGTGATTTATCAATAGTAATACATTACTCTTATATTATAACCTTAATGCCATTGGTATTCTAATCATAAAATTTTCCGGTGTCCATAACTGGATATTATCCACGCACGTACACCCAATCATGGACAGAGTGTCCATAAAGTGAACTTCTTTATTTGTATTGTTTTTCATGTATTATACATCTGTTCTACTATATTTTCATGTTTCTCTAGAAGTCTGCAATAAATTATTAGTCTATCCAATAATGAACATTCTGTCCATGACTAGGTGTCGATAATAGGTTCAACGTAATTGTTAATACAAATAAATTTATTTTTATCCTAGAAATGGCACCAAGAAAAGACTACACAACAGAACAAATGGCCAAGGCTATCGAAGAAGTAAGAAAAGGAGAAAAAATATCTGTTGCAGCTACAAGATATGGTGTCCCAAGGATTACTTTGCATAATAAAATCACCGGAAAAAGCCCTGTTGATTGTAATCTTGGTCCAGCTACTGTACTTTCACATGAGGAAGAAAATATACTAGTGAGATGGGTATGCTTTATGGCTGAAAAACATTTCCCTGTGACCAAAGAGCAATTGCTTGATAGTGTCCAGAAAATAATATCTGAGAAAAATTTAGATTCCTGTCCGTTCACAAACAATCGGCCAGGAAAAAAGTGGTACTCTTTGTTTTTAAAAAGGCATCCAGATCTCTCTGAACGCACAGCGCAGAATTTAAGCAAAGCGAGAGAAGAGGTCACAGAAGATGACATACTCCGTTGGTTTGATGTAATAAAAAGTTACCTTGAAAATAAAGGTTTGCTTGAAGTGATAAATGACCCTGAAAGAATTTTCAATTCTGATGAAAGCGCATTTTATTTACAACCAAAAGCTGGACGAGTCCTAGTGCGTAAAGGCGAAAAAAATGTTTATACTTCATCAGGAGACGAGAAAGAAAATTTAACTGTGTTGGTTACTGGGAACGCTGCTGGAGTTTTAGCTCCACCAATGATAGTATACCCCTATGAGCGTTTACCTGCCGTAATTGCTAATAGCGTACCAAAAGATTGGTGCATAGGCAGGTCAGATACAGGCTGGATGTGTGCAAGAACTTTTTATGAATACATCACTAATGTATTCAATCCATGGATTGAAAAAAATAATATACCTAAACCAGTCATATTATTCTTGGATGGTCATAGATCACACATGACCCTGCATTTATCAGATTTTTGTAAAGCTAATGAGATTGAAGTTATCTCTCTATATCCTAACTCGACACATCTACTTCAGCCAATGGATGTTGCGGTGTTCAGGCCTTTAAAGATATCGTGGCAGAATCAAGTGAAAAGATGGAAAATCGATAATCCAAAACAAACAATGAAAAGAGAGCATTTTGCTCCAAACTTTGAGGCAGCTTTGCGAAACATTGCCACTGATACAATAAGAAACGGATTTCGAAAAAGTGGGCTTTTCTCCTTTGGTCCAGAATGCGTCGATATGAACAAAATAAGTTCACACAATCGTGCTACAGTTTCCACATCAGCATTAGAAAAAAAAATTGACACGACAAAACAGTTTATGAATATCTTGGAATCAGAAATAAGAAGCTTGTTCACAAATGAAAAATTGAAGTTATTCACCAGGCTGTACTATATTCCCAGAGCTAACGTTGAGGACCAGCTTCCAAATGAAGATCTGTCGTTATATATCATCTGGGCTAAAACTAAAGACTATTTAAATTAAAATTTACCCCAGAAAGTTGCCGCAACTATCACGGAGCAAGTCTCGCATTCTTCAGAGCCTGAACATGTAACAGAATCCGAATCATTGCCACCACAAACACCTGAGGCATTCGTGGCCGACACGTCGGCACGTATCTGACCACATCTCTGACAAACCATTAATTACAAAAAATATACAGGGAAGGTACTTTGGACCAAGTACGTCACAAGTTTGTACGGACACGAATGCTTCTGATAGTGGCAATCCAGATTTACAAGAAGAGGACATCGGAAGACCTGAATCCGTTCTAGAATTATCGAAAACGGTTTCCAAAGATATTGCCCAGCAAGCAATGCGTACTACTCCAAACAAAGTTTTCACTCCTGAAACAAATGACACTATAGCACAATCCTTGTCTTCCAGTTCCCAAAATATAATAGAGGAAAATATTGAACCTGTTACCGAATCAACGAAAACAATATCAAAAGACATTGCCTGCTCTGCAATATATAGTACTCCTAATAAAGTTCAGAATTCTGAATTAAATAACACTATATCCAAGATATCGTAGTCATGGCTGAGACCGCGGAGGACCTGAGTACAATGCTCGAAGACCTCAGCAGAGCCTCCGAGCGAGTCGGTCTTAAAATGAACATGGGCAAGACGAAAGTCATGTCTAATGCCCATGTTGTACCGACTCCTATAAAGATTGGAGACTCTGTTCTCGAAGTTGTTGACAGTTACGTGTACCTGGGACAAACTATCCAGTTAGGAAGGTCCAACTTCGAGAAAGAGGTCAATCGTCGAATCCAACTCGGCTGGGCTGCTTTCGGGAAGCTACGAAAAATCTTCGCGTCCGAAATACCGCAGTGTCTCAAGACAAAAGTCTTCGACCAGTGTGTGTTGCCAGTGATGACATATGGAATTGAGACGTGGTCGCTAACAATGGGCCTTATAAGAAGGCTCAAAGTCACTCAAAGGGCAATGGAGAGGGCTATGCTTGGGGTTTCACTGCGCGATCGAATCAGGAATGAGGAGATCCGCAGAAGAACGAGAGTAACCGACATAGCCCGAAGAATTGTAACACTAAAGTGGCAGTGGGCTGGACACATTGCCCGTAGGACCGATGCCCGATGGGGCCGACGGGTTCTCGAGTGGCGACCACGCACCGGAAGACGTAGCGTGGGTAGGCCCCCGACAAGGTGGACCGACGACCTGGTGAAGGTTGCGGGAAACCGCTGGATGCGGGAGGCGCAGGACCGGTCGTCGTGGAGAACCTTGGGGGAGGCCTATGTCCAGCAGTGGACGTCTTTCGGCTGAAATGATGATGATGATGATGATGATATCCAAGCCTATGCCTTCAAAGCCACAAAATGTAATGGATGAAAATATTCCATCGCCATTTAAGCGTACTTTATTTTGGCCAGAACCAGAAATGAAAAAAAGGCGTAGTAAGGAACGTCTTCCTTCGGCAATCACTGGTGAGACTTGGAGAGCATATATGATTAAGAAAGAAAATGAAAAGAAACAGAAGGAAGAAGAGAAAAACAAAAGAATGAAAGAAAGACAAGAAAAACAACTAATAAAAAAGAAGACATCTGAAGAACGAGAGAAAGTTAAAAATAAAAAGAAAATAACAAAAACTGTAAGTAACAAAAGAAAGAGAATTGAATCATCTAGTTCATCAGCAGAAGAAAATGATATACCCTATCAAGAAAGTGACCAAGATTTAGAGTTGTCTGAAGACGACCAGATAAACTGCCCAAAACACACTACTGAATCACTAGAGTCAGATGAAAATATTCCTCTAAAAGACCTATCCTTGCAGTCACTAAAGAAAAATACATATGTTATAATTAAATACGAAGGAGAATACTTTCCCGGGTTGATTAAAAATATTGATAACAATACTTACGAAATAAGTACAATGGTTCTATCAAGAGGAAATATATTTCGGTGGCCCGACACTCCAGATCAAATTTGGTATAATAGGGAAGCTATAATGGAAAAAATTCAAAAGCCTAAAACTATCAACAATAGGGGCTTTTTTAAAGTACCTGAAATGGAAAAATATTTACCATTTATATGTTAAGTTTTCAATTGCAATACATTCTTATTTATTATAGTAAGAAGATGTTACTTTTTGGGAGGTTTTATAACTATATATTATTTGTTACAATATTTTTAGACAGATATTTATCAATAGTTATATCTCTGTGAAAACTCAGAGAAAACATAGATCTCCGTTGAATAAGAATGTTTTGAATTTGTAATTTCTATTTTTAACTTTTAAAAAGGTTTATTTCAACCTATTTGTGTAAGAAGACAACGTTAGATTGTTCATAATGCAAAATAACGTGATTTTTGTGAAATAATAGTAGTGAAAGACATTTAAGTTCGAGTCTTATTATGTCCTAATTGTTTTTGATTAATGATTGTGCGAAGATGTTTTATTTTGTTTAAAGTTGGTTTAAGACGAAATGATGATTTTTATAGCGGTTTTCTAATGTTGACTACAAATCGAAGACTGATATTGATAATAATGTTCGATTATTTTTATTCAAATAACTTTTTATAGCGATTTTCTATTGTTGTTGTTTGATATTGTTAGTAATGTTCGATTATTTTTATTTTTTATTAATAACATAGTTGGCCGGATTGCTTAAAGAGAAGCATTTCGTTAATAACGAATACTTTTGTCTTTTACTTGATTACTTATTTGTATTTCGATAACTACCTAGTTGTTCAAACTACTATTGTACTGTTGTTGTATTACCTACTATCCATTAATGGATGTTCATAATTAGATTATGTCAATAATTGGGTGTCCTACACTGGATTATTACTGTCCATTGCTGGTGTCTAAGTAGGGGTGTTGTTTTTTTGTAATATTTTATTGTACTGAGTATTAAACGGAAATTAAACATTGAATACTGATTAAGAAAAGAGCTTTTCAGTTACCTCCAAATTCCAAAGAATATCTAATGTAAAATAAAAAAACTACGAAGCGAAAACGAAAAAAAATTGCTTATACTGTCCATGATTGGTGACTTTACCTTACATAATAAAGTTCAGATTACTCTACAAATTCAAACTTTTTCAATAGTAGGTACAAGTCACTCTGAAATCACGTTAATTGTAATAAAAATAAAGCTTTTATTTGTTTAACTTCAAACAGGACGGGGTTGAGCGGCACTGCACATTTTTACTAATGTATATTAGTTGATTTACGGATTCCAAAATCTAGGTACCTATCTAATAAACGGCATGACGTTATTTACTGCGTGCCTATAACCGCAAACAGAATCTTATTTCAGTTAACATAATTGAAGCCGAATGTGTGGCCTGTGGTATCCGGACCAGACCAAAATTTATCAAATTAAAAAAAACAATATCATCCAAGTGGGTATGTATCAAATTATATGTGAAAACCGCATTGTTTTGGGTTCCGTTGTTCTGCAGACTGCAGTCAATAAATATTTCTTCATACCGACCCAGTTGCGAAAATTACAAAAGAAAAATATTTCTTCTCGTGAAAATAAAAATATTTGTATCGCTATGCATCATTCTAAAATAATACCGAGTACCTACATATCTAGGTTAAGGTTATCAAGTAGGTATTATCATCAAGAGATCTAAGTATTGTGAGACCGAGCACCGATAAAAATCAACGTCGAAATCTTCCAAAGCTATCTTGGTGTGGTATCACAGGCCACGTTGGCTATTTGACAATTAGTTAACGGCGCCGATTCTGTTGCCACACTAAACTAATTTTAAATTCAGTGAATCTTCTTTTTATTTCATTAAGAAGAGGACAGAAGTTAAATATTAGTTTGGTCACATAAATTGACCTAATTTTAGTAGCCCTGTTTTCAATCGCGTCTAAACTGTCTTTGTAGTATATTAATTTCATAAGACTAATATTTCACATTCTTTTTTTAAAATAAAGTGGAAATAAACATTGCAAGCTAATACATAGCTTGTAAAATATGCATTGAACGTAAAATTTAGTTTAGTTTATGAACAAGGAAATCTGCAGCAAAATGTCGGCCAAATTTGATAAAGAATAGAGGTAAACAAACCGTTGCTAGGCAATGAGTAGTTTACGCCTAAAAGGCAGATGTTAACAACCTTTTCTAGATAGATTATTTTCATAAAAGTAATAATTTCACTTCCTACTAATGTAAACAGTTTCATTTGTTTATAGTTAGTCCACACTTGAAAGTATTACAATACATGTGTTATGCAATTGATTTGAAAGTAATTAAAATATGCAAAATTGTATTGACAA
Source organism: Sesamia inferens (assembly GCA_037179545.1). Classification (NCBI taxonomy): domain Eukaryota; kingdom Metazoa; phylum Arthropoda; class Insecta; order Lepidoptera; family Noctuidae; genus Sesamia; species Sesamia inferens. Next base: position 21,615,396 of record CM073931.1, read on the forward strand.
ATGCCTCAACTTTATTCATTTGTTGAATTCCACAAAATGTGTTTAAGACCTGGATTTCACCCATCTTTCTTTTTTGTCATGTCATCACATTAAAATTAATGTCGACTTTTTAATGGTTTTTCGAAATACCAAGTTATTATGCATGTTATTTTAGTGATTCTAATGAAATATACCCTAAATTGGTTTGTTTACCTCTATTCTTTATGGAGCTTGGCGAGAATATAAGTTAGTTACGGAACCAAAGATAAATGCAAATACATACCTACAAGTTACAACATTACATTAACTTCTCTAACAGTGATTAAGGTCCACCTACGGGGTAATATTAGATATCTACCCAAATAACGGTCATGATACCAATATATATTAAGATTTCGGAAAATCATGTAGGTAGGTAATGGTCCCGATTCCCATGCCATAAACAAAATTAAATTTAAGTTCAGTGAATCTTTTTCTTTATATTTCATTAAGAAAAGGACAGCAGATAAAATGACAGTTTAGACTTGTCAAATTAGTGCGCTCCTGGCGTAAACTGGCATATTTTTAGTCGCCATGTTTTAATCGCGACTAAACTGTCTATGGAATATCTTAATTTGACAGGATTGAACTAAAATGTTATCTTCTATCCTTTTCTTAACGAAATAGAAAGAAAAAGATGCACTTAACTTAAAATTAGTTTAGTTTATGAACAACATAATCGGCGCCAATGTAAGTTTATCAAACTACCCACAATTCCATTTTTTGCTTCAGTCACACACCATTTTATAAGTTGAAAATTGAATTGAAATATAATGAATAAATAAATACAATTGAAAACACATTTTACGGTCATACTATACTGATGAAAATACGTAGGTGTAGGTAATATTATATCTAATAAGTAGATATCGTGTATATATAGGTCTACTACCTAATTGTAGTTATCAAATGCAGATACGCTTCGTAAACTATAAGAAAATTGCATAATCGAATACAACGGTATCATTATTACACGAGTTTAATGAACGTTTTATAGCACGTAATTTATAGCCGTAGTAGTTAATGTGAAAATTACATAGAAAATAGGTACAATAACCACAAGTACGTCCAAACATGTCAAATACAAAATACAGTAGGTATCTGCCATCTATGAGATTAATCGAGGAACTAAACTGGTCGCGACTACATAGTACATTTCCCATAGTTTCCGCATACGGCATGGCGCTACTATACGAGTTATCAATGGTCAAGGCCTTGTATCAATGCTATTCATTGAACCATTGCTTCAATTGCCTGTTGTTGCAAGATATCGAAGATAACTGACTATGCCTATTTATTTACCCTTCATGTATTGTTTAATCAGGTACATTAGAAGATAAAATGATTATCAAACTAAAGGCTAAATAAATAGGTAGGTAAATGTGGAGTATGCCTTGAAAAACAAATGTTTGGACTAATGAGATAGTGGACAGAGTTCATTAGATTTAATAAAGACGCTAATGGCGTAACACCTCATAACCTGAATCATTTTGAAGGATATCGATTCATGAATTCATACTTTCGAAAAATTTGTTTGCTGGACAACATAAATAAAGCATTAAATGTTATTGAACTGTAAACATGAAAGTTTTTCCTATTCCTACAGTTGTGTTACACAAATACCCCGCAGGTCATTGCAGCTGGGTTCAAAATACAAATCCAGCATTTCGTCGCTTAAGTTCTAACACCGCGTAACTCAAAATAATGAACTTTTCAGGAGACTAAAAAAAAGACAGTTTTTTTAGTTAAAAAGTTCATTATTTTAAGTTACGCGGTGTTAGAACTTAAGCGACGATTTCTTATTGTCATTATGCCACGATGTCAATACCAATAAAAAGAAGTAGCATGAAAATACGAGACACTTGTCTAAAGGCCTGAAGAGATACTGGATTTTAACGGAATTTTCCTAAGCTCGTAATAGTCTGATTGGGTTTTATAAAACGGTTTATTGAATTTGATCGGCAAGAGCAGTTATGGGGTTAAGGCCTGGTTTTACGGTCTGCTAGGGTCAAGAATTTTAGAAAAGGTGCATACCTCGTTACCTACATTTCTGAGAAGCTGGGACCAGAAAAGAGGCAGTTTTTTTTGGCATTTCGAAGTTGATCTTGAGAGTCGTGACTACTTAACCGGACTCTCCTGTGGCTGCCTTAAATGAATTTAAAGCCTCCAGCCAGGGCAACTAAAACTAAGCGGCTACACACGCTAAGGGCACCCCCTGTGGGATACGAACCTCTGCTTAGGGTGTCGCCGGAGAGAACAGCAAGGGACGGCTGGATTGAAATTTTGTTTTTATTTCGGTTTGATGACAGCGGCGTTTCCTAGTACTAGCTCTTAGAAGAAACAAACTCAGAGGTCATAGTCGGGAATTTATATTTACTGGCTCAGCTGCGGCGCAGGTTGGCCTTCATCGGAGCGAGAGGTCGTAAAGTAAATTTTAAAAATGCGAGTGTTCGCTGCAGTCCACAAATTGATTAAGTCTATAGTTTTCAACTGCTTATTAACCATACAGTATAAGCGATACTAGTAACTTAACAAACAAGTCATTGTTGTAGTTTCTCATTTACAATTACAATTGTGACATTAACTAGAAAGGTGAAATTCAAACCAAAGGTATAAAAGTTTCCGTTATTATTTAAAAGTTACATTCTTATCATACATAAAGTATAATAATTGATATACTTAAATAAGGTTTTAAATAAAATACCCTCATTCCCTTTGTGATAAAAATCGATTGGTATAAATCATTCACAGGCAACACAATTTTCTTTGTGTAGGTAGTCATTTGCCCAAACTTTTCTTGAGATTTTCAGCAAGTTTATCCATAAACTCGAAAGTTTCGTAGTAGTCTGACCTCTTTACATTGTTCATGCCCTTAATACAAATAGCAAGATCCTTAGTCATGATTCCAGATTCGATTGTGTCGATGCAAACCTTCTCCAAAGTTTCGGCAAAGTTCTTAAGTTGAGCGTTGTTATCCAAATGAGCGCGATGTAAGAGACCTCTAGTCCATGCAAAGATTGATGCAATAGGATTGGTGGATGTCTCCTTTCCTTGTTGATAGAATCTGAAATGCCTAGTTACAGTTCCGTGAGCAGCTTCCGCTTCTACGGTCTTTCCATCAGGGCAAATCAGAACAGATGTCATTAGACCCAAAGAACCGTATCCCTGGGCAACAGAATCAGACTGCACATCACCGTCGTAGTTCTTGCAGGCCCACACGAATCCGCCTTCGGATTTCATCGAGTAAGCAACCATATCGTCGATCAACCTGTGCTCGTACCAAATTCCAGCAGCTTCGAACTGTGATTTATAGTCCTTTTCGTATATTTCCTGGAAAATGTCTTTGAAGCGACCATCATACTTCTTAAGAATAGTGTTTTTGGTGCTCAGGTAAAGAGGATACTTCCTCCCAAGTGCATATTTAAATGAGGAGTGTGCAAAGTCAATGATAGAGGCATCAGTATTGAACATGCCTAGGGCGACACCAGCACCCTTGAATTCATTGACAACATGTTTGATAGGCTCTCCCTTGGGTGGAGTCCAAATGAGCTCTAGGGTTCCAGCACCAGGTACAACAAAGTCAGTAGCTTTGTATTGATCAGCGTGGGCATGACGGCCGATAATAATAGGTTTCTCCCAGCCACTAACGAGACGCGGAATATTTTTGCAAATAATAGCTTCCCTGAAGACTGTGCCGCCAAGAATATTACGGATTGTTCCATTGGGACTCTTCCACATTTTTTTCAGCTTGAATTCTTCTACTCTCTTCTCATCAGGGGTGATGGTCGCGCATTTTATGCCGACATTGTATTTCTTAATTGCTTCAGCACAATCAATAGTTACTTGGTCATCAGTCTTATCACGATTCTCCATGCCCAAATCATAGACGTGCAGCTCGATGTCCAAGAAGGGCAATATGAGCTTTTCCTTAATCAGATCCCAAATAATCCTGGTCATCTCATCACCGAGGACATCAACAACGGGTCCAGCCTTGATTTTCGACATTGTGGAAATCTGAAATCAAAGAACCATTGTTGTAAAATGCGTAGGTACCTTAGACAGTAAACTACGAAATAAATTCAAGGCCATTTTAAATCTTATGACAGCGTCAATGAATGTAAAGTTCCTAAAATTACGAAAATTGTCTCTCTGAAATCTAATTACTCGTATCTACATACATGCTGCTATAAGTACTAAATCAAACTGAGGAGTTGAGAAAAAAAATCATATAAGTGTTCTACACAGTTGTTTTTAATAGATAAAATTAAATATAGCAGAACTGACCGTAAAACAACTACCAAAACTTGTTTCCTTTATCAGTATACATTATGTAAAAGTATTGACCTTGGTGCCTCTGACCCAGTGTACACTATGTAATTATGTACTCTTATTAATCAAAGTTTAAAGAATACATTACACAAGCCACTATTACATAACAGAACTAACTAATGAAAGAAACTAACATAATTTTGGACTATTCGGAGGTTGGAGCTAAGTTTTAAAAAAAGTGTTAATGATGATTGGAAAGAATATTTTGACAAGCGTTTATACATAATAATTTAACTAGAAAATTAGTTGTTGTTACGGTTCATAGACTTAGACCTGGACACATTCCATGAAATAAGTTTGCATTCCTAATAAAAAAAAACGATATCGCCTAAATGTGTGGAGTTGTCGAAGACTTACACCACTTTTTGATGGACTGTGACCGTCAAAAAGAAAAATCATTTCTACCACACTCATACAGTGTGGTAGAAATGATTTTTTTCAGGGTCTGGAGGCTGAACAGACTTGAAATAGGCGCATTTCATAAAATCCTGGCTCAAACAAATGGTGATGATGCGAAGAGTCTGTTTAGGTTCATGGCCCAAATATGATAAATTTGTATTTAGAGTATGAAGGGACTGACATACGCATTGCTATTATAAATGTCCCTATACAAAAAAAAAGGATAAAAAAATAAAATAAAAAACTAGCTTATGAAATACATACAAGTAACAGAATGATGTTGTCTATAATAAGAATGTGGTATTGATACAAACTATAAAAAACAACATTGTCCACATGAGGTGAACAATGTAATCATAAAAAAATATCAACTTTCCCATACAAAACTTTTATACCTACTCAACCCAAATGTATGATGTGGTTGATTATTTTGTCACAATTATGTAGTCCTGTACCTTTAAATTTGACAATACTTGTCTGATACATTTGTCATATTATACTTAATGACCAAATTGTCATATTTATTTATCTGATAAATAGAAAAAGATTTATGATAAATATAATTTTAATGTCTTTGGATAAATCATCTTAGTTTAATGATATATGAAAAAACATAAATGCAATTGTTATAAGTAATATGAAATAATTGTATTTTTAATAATAGGACTACGGATAATATTTACAATCTTAAAAAAGTCAAACAATTAAATAAAAATTACTAAATAATAATAGTAATATGATTAGATAATAAAGTTACTATAAACAATAACATGTTTTTTGGCTGTGAATACTACATATTTTCAACAGTTCTTCCACTATTATGTAATCAATTTTATCTGCATACAAGTGTACAAGAATGATATAATAAATTGATACACAATTGAAATTACTTATGAGTCCAGCCAATGGATTCTGTAAAAATTTCACTGTGTAATGTGAAGTGATCACCTGAGATGTGGGAGTGAGAGGGACTGACACTACTCCCTAGTATTCATTGGAATGTCAACTCACTCCCTAAGTACACTCGCACTTTACCTAAGTTTTCATAGTAAGATGGTTACAAAATCACAATGGGGATATAGTAAATTCATTGTTGTTCTTGTGATGTCACAAATTCCAGATTATAAATGAACAAGTAGTATTATAAAAGAACAATAATTTATATACACCATCTACATATATTTTTATAAACAACTTTTGTTGCGGACTTGACTGATTAAATTGAATTTTAGTTAAATATAAATTAAGATAACAGAAAAAAAAATAACAGAAATTATCTGCGGTTATTAAACTAATTTCTAACAACAAGACCATAGGCCATAAAAATATAAACAATAAATACTGATATGGTTGGAAAATTAGTTATCTTGTTTACAATAGAACCTTAATGGCATTTGTTTATCCATTTTCTGCTCAATACAACAGGTCTTCATTCAAAACATGCCTCATTTGGTCTCAGTAGTCTGTTATTTTATATTATATTATCTAGAATTACAAAAGTTTTATTAGTCAGAGGTTGGTCTTAGGTATACTGCTAGTTTGTTAGCTGAAATGATGGTTGTACAGCCCACATAAAGGAATAAGTGTGGACACTATACCTTCTAACATAGAACTTGGTCTAACAGCCAAAAGGGTTGTCGCATAAAATCAAAATTGAAATATCAATAAATATTTTTCCTTCCCGCAAGATATGTAGGTAACAATCAAATAAAGCATGACTATTGACTAGTCTGATAAATGTTGAGATAGTTATATACCAAAAAGATAAGCAATGATTTGCAACTTTTAAGAAAAAGGTAGGTTCTGGAAGTAACCAACAAGTAACACTTTGGTGATTACTTGTTATCTATCTACTTAAAAAGTGTTGGATGTGGCCAATAGCTTGCACTAGGATATTATGTCCTGAAGAGTTTTGGACACAATTTTCTAGTGAAAGTAGATTTCTGTAAAGTCATACTTAAATAGGCAATCACCATTAGGGAAAATTTGTAAATAAGTATGTTTACAGCTGTTAGGATTTTCATTTCCCGGAATTCAGTAAGTATGCAAAGAGACAAATTTAAATGCCTGGAATGATGCTAATTACCTTGGAGTTTGTAGAAAATTTAAAATTTATTCTATAAATTTAAAGGGTACCTAACCTGTACAGACATGGAATAATATTTTCACATATAATAGCATCGATGTTTGAGTTTTTGTGACAAAATAAAGACTTCGAGAACACTAAAACAAGTTCGTGGCAAAGTACAAAGTCCGATAGGCTTAAGCGGCGGAAGGCTTCTCAAAACTACGAAATACAGAAAATACTACAAGGTTAGTAACGATTTCGAATTTGCAAGACCTAAAATTGTATATACAAGCGAATGACATGATAAACTTGTGGGCGTGTTATCTTACCAATTAATATTTCGTAAAATTAACTGTATTATTAACTGATCACGTCGTACTCCACCCACTTCACGAACCGGACTGCACAAGCAAGCAAGTAATGACGGAATCGTCTAAACTTCTAAAGTAAATGAAATTTTATCGGTTACATACGTATTACGATTACTTGCTCGCTGCTCAGTAGACATACGTGTAATTGTTTGAATGAATCAATGAATAAACCTTGACGAATGAAAAACATAAAACAACGGACGAGAGGAGGTATATACTTACTATACTCTTTGGGTTCATGTTCATAAATTATCTGATAATTTATGATAATAATAAATAAGAAAACATAATAGGTAGGTAAGTGAATAATTTATGATAATTATTATCATAAATTATTCACTTACCTACCTATTATGTTTTCTTTGCCACCTCTAAGTCCAGTAATTTAAAATTTTATTATATTTTGGTATCGCTGTTATACTGTTATACTCTTTTCTTTAACCAGAATGAATTTTAGATTGATGAAAAATGTACGATTATGAACTAGTATGATGGGTATGATTCTTTGGTATGATTATGAATATGAACTTAATGAACTAGTGTAAGAATATAATTTTGCCTTTAATAAAATTACGCGACTTTAAAGCACTTGAGGTTTCAATAAGATAGTATTGTATTGTAACTCCAGCTTTCAAAACAACAGAATTAAATACAATGAAAGTACTGTAAAACCGTACATAAAACTCAAAAGCTATGGTGTTATGTCAAAGAAAAACCGACCAACCTCACAATAGTAGAGCCAAGGAAATTATATCTAAACTGGAATGTGAACTTGCATAAGTCTCTATATTTAAAAGAAGACTCTATCGCAAGAGCAATAAGGTCAATCTGAAATAAAACTTTATTTGAAGAGAACACGGTCCGAGGGAGAATGCGTTCCAGTAGCCCTCTGTCTCTTTCTAAGTGTTACCCGTATTTATCTTTGTAGTTTTGTTTGAAGCCGGCGCCAGACATCGTTCAAATATTTTGATCACCTGTTTGGACACATGTGTAGCACGGGTATTTCAGTATTTGTTCAAATCTTTGTTAAAATATTTGTACTTTGCCATTTGTTGTCGATTTCGAGCGCATGTCAAAGCGTTCAAAGGTGTCTGTGTCTGGCGACGGCTTAAAACCAACAATTTCGATTAGAAAAAAGATGGTGGCAAGGGGGCCATTAATGGCTGCAATAGTGAGTCATACTCTGGATGCCGAATATCATTATTTAAGTAAGTTTTTTGTGGTAATCATATACATTATACAAGTTATTTTGTTTGTATGTAGGGTGACCATAAATTTCGGAATAATTAATAAATGTGCACTTATTCATTGTGTGCATAATAAGTAAGTGACTTTTATTAGTTATTTACAATGACATTAAATTCTGCTTTCTTGCAGAGATTTTATTTATCTAAAGGTAGAGTTTTGGGTAGATTGACCTGCTGTCATCCTTACATCATCAATGTATTCATCTATTTTTAAATTCAATAATAAAATTAAAAGGTTCGCATCCATACCTAAATATTAATTAAAGCTCTGGTAATATAAGTGAAAAAAATACTTTACGTACATTCCTTATAAATTCCGTTATAATAGTCACCCAACACAACAAGGATAGAGAGCTACTGTGAAGTTATCTCCCTCAGACAGCGTTTTGATCTATAGTTCACATTCCAGTTTAGATGTAAATTCCTTGAGTAGAGCTCAAAGTGTGCTGCCAATAATGTCAGTTCCTAGCATTGACTGTAATGACAGCACAGAGCCACAGAGTACATTTTTATGACAACTAACTCCTAACTCAGTTCACCTAAATTTTTCATGGTGACTTGGTGAGATGGATAAAGAATCACACTGGCGGTTACGGTTATAACAGAAAATATTCCATACCTCACTAACTATTGGCTTAAGGTGAAAACGTTAGGGTCGCCCACGAAATTTTCTTAGGTTTTCTTGCAATTTGCAGGCCAGTAGGTATCAAGTTGTATTGTAAATCTAAATTTATTTATTGAATTATGATCATAATTTGATGGCGTCTGCCCAGCTGTAGGATGATGCAGGATAATAGTAACGGTAACATTTTTCTTAAACTACGTATATAACGTATTATAAAAATTAAAAAAAAAATCGTGTTTTCATTCTAATGTTGTTTTCATAAAAACTAATTAGTCCGTCAGTCAGACTTCCAAAAAATACTAGACACGTATTTTTTCTTTTTTCATATAAACAAAAAAATAAGACGACACAGTGCGTTGAAATCTCGTGTGACGTCACTGCACGCTACACTTTTTATTAGTGCCAGTGATGTTACCAGCCACCACTCCGATCTTTGATGCCTTTAATATTTGTCAATTTTTATTGTTTTGACCTCAAAACAATAAAAATTGAAGGTCTGGTGAAGGTCGCGGGAAACCGCTGGATGCGGGAGGCGCAGAACCGGTCGTCGTGGAGAACCTTGGGGGAGGCCTATGTCCAGCAGTGGACGTCTTTCGGCTGAAATGATGATGATGATGATGATGATGACCTCAAAACTCGGTGCAATTCGGTTACCATTAAATAGTGGACTACCTTTGCTGAATGATTTAGAAGCTAAAACCATACACATTTCATATACCAATACTATTGTCCTAGAGCAGACGAATTTATAAATCAATAAAACCTGACTGCATGGTTAACGCAATGGTTAAGCTATTGACTGCTCCGCTGTGTGTCGTGGGTTCGATTTCCGCTTGGAACAAATATTTGTATGACCTACAGGTAGCTCTTCCGGGTCTAGCTTTTGTGTATGTGAGTTTATACACACATCAAAAGTGTCTAGGGATCAACATATATTTTTGCAATAACTTTTCTCCTGATTGATATTAATTAAAATTTTCTTTAAGGATTCATCAAATAAAGTGTTTTCGTTTGTCACAGTAACGATAAACCAAGTCACCTTTGCATTAATAAAGAAATTTGCCATTTTCCTAATAAAGGGATATTTGACATTTGAACCACTAACACAAAAGTTCGAAAAAAAGACTGAAATAACAGTTTTCTCTAAAATTTTATTGGGTAACTTAAACAATTAATAATCCGTGTTTCTACCGCGAACACTAACAACACAAGAACATCGGTTTGGCATACTCAAAATGAGTTCATCCAAATCACGCTGTGGAATGGCCGCCCATGTTCGTTGCAACAACAAAAAAAGGTCTTCTTGCGACTGGATACCCTCCATATTCGGCAGAGCTCTTCTCTGTAGCATATCCCATGCATGCTCAATCGGGTTCAAGTCTGGCGACTGAGCAGGCCAGGGCAGGACATTGATGTTAGCTGCGGCGAGAGTATGTCTTACAACTCTTGCGGTGTGCGGTCGTGCATTATCATGCATTAACTGAAATAAGGGACCGATTTGCACTTGTAGAGGAACGATGACGTCTGATACAATTGTCTCAGCATAAATTTGAGCGTTGAGGTTGCCTCTGATCCAAATCAACTCAGTTCTTCCGCCGATCCAAATACCCGCCCATACCATGATGGTTCCACCACTATAAGGATGGACTTCCTGGCAGGATTTTAATCGCTGTTGGCGTCCAGGGGTTCTCCAGTGTCGTATACGTCTTGTATCCGGTCTCATACCAAAACGAGACTCATCAGAAAAGCACACGAAACGCCATTGTTCTTCTGCCCAATTTCTGTGTTCAAGAGCCCATTGATATCGAATCCTACGATTGTGCATTGCTATAGGTGGTACCCGTAGCGGTCTTCGGGAATGAAGGTTCACTTCATGCAAGCGGTTTCTGACTGTTTGGTCGCTAATTAAGTTCCCAGAAGAGTGATGAAGCCTCACGGCTAACATCATGGCGGTTATTGTTGGAGCTCTTCGAGTTAAGATTTGAATGTATCGGTCTTGTCTCCGTGTGGTGCAGCGATACCGTCCTCCATGGCGCTCAGCCACGGTACCAGTGATTCGGTAACGTGTCCAAAGTCGACTGATAACACTCTAACTTGTATTCAGAGCTAAAGCCACAGTACGTTGCCGGGAACCAGCTTCTATCATTCCCACGGCTCTGAGCATTTCTTTCCTGCTTAAATGACGTCGCCGCTCCATAATGACGTTGGTTTTAATCAGTAGTAGGGAAACAGTAGCACTAATAATGTCTTCAATGCGTTGTATGTTTTTATAGGGAAAATATTGACAGCTGATTTTCATCTTTTACCCGAATTTGATTCACAGTTCCTGATTCAAATTATGAAATGCACCAAAAAGGATGCATATAAATTCATAAAATCATAAATTTATTACAAAGCCACATCTCAATCTCAAGAAATCCGCATAAAAATGCTTGATCCCTAGACACTTTTGATGTGTGTATGTTTGTAAACGCACCGACGTTACTGAAGAAATTCCTAGTGTGTGGCAACGCTTAAAAAAAAATACTATATAATAATTTTATTTATCCATTGAATTGATAAATACAGCGTATAATATGTAAGTAGTATATACTTGAGTATGTACTAAAACGTAGTGATTACGTGCTCAGCGGTATCCTACCACTTATATAGCATGAGCGTATCGTATATACTGCTATATTTTCATATTGCTTGCTTACTAAGGCCCGTATTCCAGAAACTGACTCAAACGTCAAGCATTACTTTTAAACTCGTTTCAAGCCATTTGATTAATTGAAACTAGTTTTAAGTAATGCTTAAACAGATCATTGCTTGAGTTTCCTTCTTTAATACGGAGTCCGATCTTAATTACTATGTGTAGATTTTTCAAATTTGGCAACACTAGTATATCCCGCCCCGCCCTCCACCCGCCCTCTCCTTTGTTAGGCAGCTTTCGAAGCTTTGTTTGTTTGTTAGTAAAAATTCAGTATCTAGAATTCGCTGAATATACAGACTTATAATTGTGCAATATCGTTGATTTATCTTCAGTCATTCATTAACAGGATTGTGAATGTTCCCTCGGGTATTCGGTTATGAAAGTCAAACAAAACAGTCTTTGACAGGAATTCGACATGGTCGTGCAAAAGAATTGGAATAACGTAGATACTTCGCATCAGAATCCAGTTACTGAGAGCTCCAGTGGTACGTGGGGCTTCCAGGCGCCGACCAAATCATTGAATGCTCGTTCCAACACGCCTAACAATATGCAAGCGGTAAGATAACTATAGCTTTGTAGTGACCATGAAAATGTCAGTGAGTAAATAAATGAATTCGCGTGCCAGAAGTCTTGTTATGTAAATAAATTTTAACTAAATAAGTGTTTTTTTAGTAAACCAATAATTAGATTACTAAACTCCTATTATGATTGAAAAAAAAACAAAACAAATAATTCATTAATTTTATTGTCTACTCAAGTCCAACTGGAAATCTTGAATATATTTTCGTTTAAATTTGTTCTGAAAGTAAGGCAAAATTTGGAGTATCTACATTTTGTTAAGGATATTTAGATGTTTCATAGACATTGTTTGAATAAAATAATAAACTTATTTAACTGCCTCATTTGTTTTACTCAGTTATACATTTGATGATTCTGATAATTTCAGAAACAGCCAGTTACTCGTCAGATTGCCATTAACACATTGGCAGCTATGCACAGAAGGTTCAGTTTACCTGGACCAGTGCAGCCACATTCAAGACCTATAGCAGAGTTCAGGGCAAGTGCCAACAAGTCATTGGACATGTTACGGCAAACTATTCAGTCAGCGGTCACAAGGGAAATAGATCAAGTGATTAAGAAATATTTGGAAGTAAGTTTTGTAGATACAAAGGTGAATTTTGTTAATTTATCTATATACAGTTTATTGTACATAATTAAATATATAAATATAAAAAATTAAATAAAATATATAAAATACAAGTATTACTACAAAACTTCCATCACCTTCATTCTCTCACATCTCTCTTCAAGTCTATGTAGATCATTTATAGTATAAATTTTTCGAAATATCTTCAACACGGCGGCGACAGGTGGATTCAGAAAGTGTAAGCTTGTTTACTTGTGCCATTATTTGTTTACTATTTGAAAAATTTTGAAATAACGTTTGAGAAACAGTTATCATACACTCTTTCATCAATTCAGCATCAGTAAAGGGTTTCATGCGTTTTGCAAGAATGTTACACACTTGGTATGATGCTTTTGTAATAGCTTCATTTTGCCCAACTGCTGTCGTCATTAGGTTTTGTTGACGATGAATTGACGATTTCAAATAAATTATTTTATTCTTTCTTTCAATCGTTTCTAAAGGGTAGGCTTCGGTAAATGAACTATGCTTACTTGTGTGGTGACGAAATAAATTGTATCGCTTAATTCCGACGACAGTTTCCCGGCATATTAAACAAATAGCAGTACCTTCCTTATATCCATTTATAAAACAAAATTCTTCCTCCCATTTTTCTTGAAAACTTCTATTTTCGTCAGTTATCTTCCTTTTAGTAGCACATTTAGATGATACTCCCGCCATTATTGGTATGCGAAAGAATAAGAATGAATACCGCACGCGCGTTCGATAAAGAAAGAAACGTCCACTCTTGTGCGTTAAAACAAATGAAATGGAACGCGCGGGGCTCGTGTCGCTCTCGACTCTAGTGCGGGTAGCAGCGCGGTATATGAGCGACGCGACGCGTGTGTGTGGGAACTATCGTATCGTCAGTTCGTCACTCGTCAGTAATCGTCGCCGAATTTGAATACAAAGTCGGATATTGATTTTGTTTATGATTATGACATGTAGGTATAGTTGACTATTATAAATGCAATTTACTTTGCCGGGCCGCAGAAATTACGCCCGCGGGCCGCATGCGGCTCGCGGGCCGCTATATGACGACCACGGATTTATACAGTCTTCTTGGTATATTTTGATGGCACATTCCATCCATTCATTCTTTCATTGATCTCATCACCTTTTGTAATGTTATTCATTCTCATAAATCTCCACATGTTTTTCTTTTTTAAATCTACTGAAAAATATTGTAGCCTAAGAGCCCATGACGGCCAGATCTTCATTATTTTATAAAAGTTTAATGTTTCTCTCTGTATGTCTCTAACACAGGTAAGATCAACCTGCGATTATAGAGTTTCGATTGTGGTTACTTTGGCAGACTAAAGATGTATATAATAGTATCTTAAATTACTTAAAGTTCAATTTTTTTATGTTTCCTTCAGGATATCTTTAGAAATCACGTTTTCCATTGCCGGACATTTTTGACAGTTGCTACCCCTTGCCAGACTCCCCTAAACTGTACTAAATTAAAATTATATTTTCGTTATAGTATGAAAGCTGAATTATATACTGTTACTTGGAAACCTATAAAAAAACGTTACTTCAATAGCCAGACAATTTGAATGGTTTTTACATCTTGCTAGACACTGAGAAACAGCCGACACTTTTTTTAAACACTGAGATTTCGTGTTTAAAAAAAAGTGTCGACTCGGCCTTTGAACATTGCAAGCGTGCCGCCGTGAGTTTTTGTGGGTATGACGTTGAACCCTAATGTGAACTCTATGAAATCAGCTGATTGGATAGTTTTTTGAGTTTTGTTAACATTGCGCTTTTTTGTGTAATTAGCGAATTAATTATTTTTTTTAAATCTCATTGGGTTATAGAAGTCTAGCAATTATGAACGGTCTAAAGTAAAAAAAAACAATTTTTTTTTTATCAGGTAAATGCCGACGACATATTCCACCACTGGGGCGTTCAGAATCATGTACTGGATCCATGGTACTCGTATGTGCGTCGGTGTCAGATTCACCATTTATATAAAATTCAGCTTTTATACTATAACGAAAGCATAATTTAAATTTAGTACAGTTTAGGGGTGTCTGGCAAGGGGTAGCGATTGTCAAAAATGTCCGGCAACGGATAACGTGATTTCTAAAGATATCTTGAAGAAAGATATATATAAAAAAACTAGCTGTTGTCCGCGACTCCGTCCGTGTGGACTTCAGTTTACAGGGCGTGGTGGTTCCCGTTTCTGTGGGAATGTTCATTCCGAAAAAATTTAAAACTCAGTTGATATAAAATAAGCGCCTGTTAAAATAATAGGAGCAATATGTATGTCCGCGTTAGCTCCCGTTTTCGCAACATTTTTTGTTACTGCTCTGCTCCTATTGGTCATAGCGGTATGTTATATAGCCTATGTCCTTTCTCAGGTTCTACTAGACTATCTGTGTACCAAATTTCATTACAATCGGTTCAGTAGTTTTGACACAGACAGACAGACAGACAGAGATACTTTCGTATTTATAATATTAGTAGGGATTGAACTTTATACATTAAGGAATTTAAGGTACTATTTTAGACACCTTTACTACCTTTTATCTGCCCAAGTAACCACCATTGAAACTAATAGCGGGTCGTTCTTACCTGTGTTGGAGACATACACAGCTTTTATAAAATAACGAAGGTCTGGCTGTTGTGGGCTCTTGCTCTATTTACCAAATACAAAATATTCTTTATATGTTAACATAAACAACTGGGTTGTATCAAAAAAATAATAATTTTATGTCCATCAGATAGATTTATAAAAAATATTGAACACCTATTTTTTATTTTTTCTTTCATTCAAATACTTAGGAAGATATATTGAATTGAAATGTCGCATGACGCCACGCCGTGGAACAAAATATACCACGGCGTGACGTAATTAGCCCCCACTCCGTAACTTTAATACGCTATATCTCAGTAGTTTTTGGTAATTTCGACAAAATAAAAAAAATATGGGTCTTAATTTTTTTTATTATCTATAAGACAAACTAATTATTTTTTTGATTTTCATACCTTGGATACATCCCTATTGATTTGGTTTTGATGCTTATTTTATCACTTCATTTTATAAACAAAACTGTCGCAAGTATATTAAGCATATTGTTATTAAAATAAGTTTTATTATTTCCAGAAATTCTTTGTACCTGCTGTCAACAATATAAGACTGAATTTAGGAGATGAATCTGTTAGCGAAGATCAGGTAATGTTATTATTTTTTTAAATCGAAAACAAATCAAAATTATTTTTTACTGTTTATTATTTTGAACAACGAGAATGTGTGTACATACTCATACTATCATACGAGGGTTAAACTGAAAGTTCTTAGAAAATCAAAAACTGATAACATTAGCCAGTTATTAGTTTTATTATATCTTTTCAAAATATTGTCCATTCACGTCAATACACCGTTGCATGCGATGGAACCACTGGGAAAAGCACTTTGCCCACTCGTCCTTAGGGGTCTCTTCAATGGCATCGCGATACGTAGCCACCGCTTCTTCAGCATTCATAAACCGCTTTCCTTTAAGTTTTTCTTTAATTTTTGGAAATAAATAAAAATCACAAGGCGCGAGGTCGGGACTATACGGCGGGTGACCCAGTAATTCAACGTTTGATGTCGCCAAATAGTCGATCGTTCGCTTGGCGGTGTGCGACGAGGCGTTGTCGTGGTGAAGGAGGATCCTACTGCGAGGTCGTTTCTCTCGAACTTTTTCCAAGACAATTGGCAAACAATTGGTAGTGTACCATTCTGCAGAAACTGTTTTTTGATTCTCTAACACAATTGTTGCGAAATGACCTATCCTTCCAAAGAACGAGGCCACCATTTTTTTCCCGCACTTCGATCTCTCTTCACTTTAGTTGGCAACTCCTCGAAAGGAAACACCCACTGAGCAGATTGTCTTTTGGTTTCAGGATCATAACAGTAAATTCAGCTTTCGTCACCTGTTAGTATGTCGAACACAGCATTTGAGTCACCTCCGTTAAATCTTTCAATCATTTTACGGCACCAATCCACACGATGGAGTTTTTGAGCCTCAGTCAAATTATGAGGTATCCACCGGGCGCAAAGCTTCCTGACCGCTAAATGTTCGTGGAGGATTTTGTGCACTTGACTCATACCGATGCCTAAGCTTGTCCGAATCTGCTGATAGGTCAATCTTTTGTCAGTCTCTATCATACGCTGCACAACACAGATGTTATCTTCAGTCGTCGCCGTAGAAGGCCGTCCCTCGCGTAAATCATCAGTGAGATTGGTGCGACCACGTTTAAACTCATTAAACTAGTTGTAAACAGTTGCACGAGATGGGGCTTCATTGTGAAAGGCTAATCGTAGTCTATCATAACTTTCTTGTTGAGTTAAATGACATCGAAAGTCATAAAAAATCATTGCACGAAAATTTTCTCGTGTTAAATTCATGTTGACGTGACACAGACAATTTTCAATTTGCCGCCAAATCGTATAACTAATGACAAATGAATGAAATATATACTCAGTAATATTGCCAAAGAGTTCTATTTTCAAATTTTAGAATTATTTTTTTATTATATTGTTTATAAGTGGCCAGTTCTAAGAACTTTCAGTTTGACCCTCGTAACTGTAAACAAGAGAATTAGGGATCATAAAGTTATATATTTACATAATTTAGTAATTTTTTCTTATAATTTTATTGTAGAATTAGCTTCTGCCCGCTGCTTCGTCTGTGTGAAATGTAGAGAATTCTAAGTTAAAATTACACAGCCGCACTGTTGTTTCATTTTTGTTTAACATTCCCCCTTATTCATGAACACTGCTTAACGTTAACTAGTGATCAGCGATTCTTTAACCATACATTTTAACCTTTTAACGTCAGTTAACTTTAATTATACTTTATGAATAAACACCTCAGAGTTTAAAGGGTTTATTCCTAAATGATGATTAAAGTTAAGTGACATACAAACATCTAAAATGTATGGTTAAAGAATCGCTAATCACTAGTTAACTGCAGCGTTTATGAATAATGGGGATTATTTCTGACAAACCAAAAGAATAAACACATTCTACAGCAATGATTATAGTAAAATGTGTAATTGTGTGATATTAATAGTGGTTTGTTTTGTAGGTGAGGGCAGTATGCCGAGCGATGTTGGATGCCACCCGTTTACTGTATACCACACCACCCCGACCAGCACAGTCACCATATGAGACCAGTGATTCAGAATCCAGTAATAGTATTGACTCTAAACTTGTCAAACCACCTACAGTAAGTTAACTAATAAATTGAAAAAGTACACTACTCAACATTGTCTAAGAATCAAGCCAAATCAAAAACTTAAAAAAAAAATCTTTAGAGGAAGTACTGGCCACAAACAATTTGCAAAAGCAAAACGATTTTGGAATAAGGAGGGAAAACTTCACTTAGTTCCTGCATATGGCATTTTGAAACGTGAACACCTTTAAGAGACTATAATTGCTTGTATTTAACAAGATCAAGTGATATTCTAAGGGTGACAATGGACGGTCTGATACTGACACGCGTAGCTTGACCACCATTGAAACTAAAACTTTTGTCTTATATTATGGACAGACAAAAATCTGACTACAACTTGTCATTGAAAAACTAAAATGGAGCCATTTTAGATATGAAATATGTACACTTCTATTGGTATCTAATATTTTGTTATTGTAATAAAATTATTATTATAAGCATATTGTCCAACTGGAGGGCAAAGCCTCTGTTCAATTCATTAAGGGTTCCAACTGATCCCATCATCAATTTCTGGATCTGCTGTGTAGTAATTTCCTGCGATTTGGAATCCATAAAGAAGTTTTTGTTTTTGTGTTTGTACTTCAACCTGCAACAGATTCGGCTAAAACAGATCAGTCAAGACCACTTCAGTCCAGCAGTTGTGTGGCCAGTATATCCTGTTTGTGTAGTACATGTTAAAAACCTTTTAAATTATTATAAGTAGGTACCATTGTTCTCTAGACTCTGTAGTGCGATTTTGTAATCTATGAAAACACTATTGAAGTGTGGACTGAGTTGTTTTCCAACACATGATAGGGTGAACACTATTGACAGACAACTTTTTACAAATTTGTACAGAATCAATTGGTTTTATACACAAGATCACTTGTAGTACTTGTGTAAGTACTTACTTGAAAGACAACAAAGTACATCAAAGTACTTCCTAGTTTGTTATATGTATTTGCATGTGCATCAGGACAGTACTACTGCATGTGGAAATAATGTATGTTTACAACATGTTCAAATATGATTCCTCTTCATTTATACATGAAATACTTTGCAACAGTTGCAGAGCCCATGCCCAAAAAGAAAAGATTCCGAAAACGACATTGACATGACCATAAAACGGAAGAAGATCAAACAGGAGGACTCCACAGACAGTGCATCTTCTTCACCATTACCTTCCCCTGCCATCAGAGATCCCGAGAAGTGGAACCCTGCAAGATTGACCCAAGAAACACTGTTTATTATGGGGTCTCATGCTCATAAAGTGTGTATCAGTTTCATCTTATTTTTATTTTTAGCTTTGAAGTCAAGCATAGCTAGCTATTCACAACCATTCAACAGGCTTGCAAGTAAAAACATAATTTTTTGATTTCTTGATTTACCTAGTTCCTAAATAGTCTTTTACTTCAATAGTATTGTTTTATGCGGCATGGAAGCATGCCAAATAATCGTAAATATTAATTAGATAGCAAAATTCCTGATGCAAACAAATCTTAGTACAGTCATAAATTTACTAAATATTTATTTATAGTTACAAAAAGTAATTTATATTAACAATTGACATGAAATTAAATCAATTTCTATTGATCCCTTAGCTTGTTGTATGACGAGTCTTTAAAGACAGTTTTTAATAGATCATTCAACATTTCAAAACTTGCAATATATTAGAGAATTTTAAGTATTTTTGGCAGGAGTACTTAATAGATGAACATATCTACTTTCAGTTGCTAGGCTTAGGTCACTCTCGAGGCCGCCTATATACCAGACATGCTGGTTTACTCAGGTATCCAGCTGACTCATCAGATAAGGAATGGATTGCCAGTCATAACTTGGTGAATGCTGTGGGCGGGAAAACTTATATTATGGTAATTTGTCCTATTTTCTTCACTGATGATCTAATTAATTCCTCTAAAATGAATTATCATTTAACTTGATTATGTTTTATTTCTAGGTTTTAGAAGACATTGAAGAACTTGCCAACAGTGATGCATACAAACACAACTCACTCCCCATGCTGGGTGAACTTACAGGGTTCAAAGTTCCTCTGTTTATGTTGAGGAAAATAAAGGCGTATGTTCTAAAACGAGCTCTAAGCGGCGAGATAAGTAACGCCAACAGCCCTCAACCTTGCACAAGCAACATACAAGAAGAGGATAAATACAAAATAGAAGACATCAAAGTTGAACCAAATCATGACAATTTTGACAGTAACAGTTTCGATGCAAGCCAGTATATTGGTAATGGCGAAAATAGTAGAGACTTCTCAGACGTTCCAATGATGAAAGAAGATACAGATTTCGCTGACATCAAAGTCGAGGATATGGATGACATGAAAGTTGGAGGAATAAAAGTTGAAGATTTAGACGAAATTAAAATGGAGGAGATGAAAGATGAAGATGACCTCATTAGTATTAAAGTGGAGCACATGGATGATCTTGATGTTGATGGGATGAAAGTAGAAGATATAAAGTTGGAGAACGACGACTTCTCGCTCTGCAAAGATTCCGAGGATGGTCAAAATCATTTAGTGGATGGTTTATTGGAATCGGATATCGAGTTTTTGAGTAGTAACTTGGGAAACATTGAGAGTGATGCTGACGCGAGGAAGGCAATAGAGAAGCTTACTGGAGCCAATCCTGATACTATCACGTTGGTTGGTGACGAATTTGATTTGGGAACAACTTTAAACACTAGCAATGTAAGTTGTTGTTTATTTAATCTAAAAGCGTATAGCCAAAATATGTAATTCTTAGCATTTTGCTGGCTCATTTATTTGAATAACATTATTACTTTAGAATTGAAAAATCATTAACCAAAGATTGAAGTTATAAAATTTAAAAACTAAATTGTCGATTGAAAAACATTTTTAAGTTGATCTAAATTTAGAATTTTCAGATAAGTATTCAATCCAATCAACATACTAAACTCTCTCTTTCTTTCTTTCTTTACATAAGATAGTTTTGGCAGGGTCTATAAGTCGTTATTCTTTGCTGATATAAAACAGTTAATGTAACATACTTTGAATAATTTGTTTGGTTCAGTGGTAGCTATGGCGCCTTACGAGTTACCAAACAGACGGTTTAATTTGTGTAAATTATTACATCACCATGCTCTCAAAATGTTGACCCATTTTGGAGACATTTGTCATGTACCAAACTGCACTGGGTTGGCGTCGTGGATTACCTTCTATTTCCTCTCACTGATACGAGACGTGTATACCAACACTGGAAAATGATAGGCTAACCATGTTTTGTTATGTAATTTTATCTTATTTATTTTCTCTGTTCTGTTAGTTTTTGTCATGGTCTGGCAGTTTTGAGTAATTTATATACCTAGCCAAATGTCCTTTCTTTGGCATTGTCCATCAAATCATTGAGCTTTTTAATTTTTGAGTTAAGCTTCACTGTTTCTGACAAATGCGTGCACTGACTGAACGGGACTTCTCTACCTGTGTGGTTCATTTCTCAAAGGACCATCTCAGACATTGATTCTACATGGTCTTTATAAGATCTGACCAATATTATGACTGGATTTTTAAAAGAGACTGACCTCTTTGTTTGTTTCGGCTTGACTTAAGAATATGATTAACTTGTAAAAAGTGTTTTTACAAACCTACTTACAGAAATAATTCGTTAATCTTTATCTACTGCACTGGAAAAGTGTATGTAAAAATTTCTCTTTCCAGTTTTCAGTGAATCAAACGAAATGCATCACTGTGGCGTCAACCACAAGCGGCATTGTGCACCGTGTGCCAGTTGCCCATATCGCGGCCCCTCCCCGAATCACGGGGAGCACTGTGCATTACTACACCAGTTCCAACATCCCTCCTACTGGGCAGAGGACTGTACATCATCTGCCTCAAGCCACCGTCACCATACAGAACATTCCTGGGACTACTTCGCAGGTTATTCGTGGGTAAGTGTTTAATTGCATTATGTTTAAATTAGGCGTGTATTCGAAAAAGTGATGATAGTATAATTATCTGGATTGATAGTGTATTCTTTTCCTTTAGTTAGGTAGTTTATTAACTTGCGATTCCTGCGTTCAAATCTGGTTACGGAAATTACGCCATAGTCCTGCTGATCCTTAGAGCCTAGAAACCTTAAAAAACTCTCAAAGATGTTTCTTGAGATTATGGTACTGGCATTTATTTTTCAAAACATTGTCAAGGTCTGACTTGTATTCTGTATGCTAACCTTACGAGGGTCAAACTGAAAGTTCTTAGAACTGGCCACTTATAAACAATATAATTAAAAAATAATTCTATAATTTGAAAATAGAACTCTTTGGCAATATTACTGAGTATATATTTCATTCATTTAGTTATACGATTTGGCGGCAAATTGAAAATTGTCTGTGTCACGTCAACATGAATTTAATACGAGAAAATTTTCGTGCAATGATTTTTTATGACTTTCGATGTCATTTAAGTCAACAAGAAAGTTATGATAGACTACGATTGGCCTTTCACGATGAAGCCCCATCTCGTGCGACTGTTTACAACTGATTTAATGAGTTTAAACGTGGTCGCACTAATCTCACTGATGATTTACGTGAGGGACGGCCTTCTACGGCGACGACTGAAGATAACATCTGTGTTGTGCGGCGTATGATAGAGACTGACAAAAGAGTGACCTATCAGCAGATTCGGACAAGCTTAGGCATCGGTACGAGTCAAGTGCATAAAATCCTCCACGAACATTTAGCGGTCAGGAAGCTTTGCGCCCGGTGGATACCTCAAAATTTGACTGAGGCTCAAAAACTCCATCGTGTGGATTGGTGCCGTAAAATGATTGAAAGATTTAACGGAGGTGACTCAAATGCTGTGTTCGACACACTAACAGGTGACGAAAGCTGGATTTACTGTTATGATCCTGAAACCAAAAGACAATCTGCTCAGTGGGTGTTGCCAACTAAAGTGAAGAGAGATCGAAGTGCGGGAAAAAAATGGTGGCCTCGTTCTTGGAAGGATAGGTCATTTCGCAACAATTGTGTTAGAGAATCAAAAAACAGTTTCTGCAGAATGGTACACTACCAATTGTTTGCCACTTGTCTTGGAAAAAGTTCGAGAGAAACGACCTCGCAGTAGGATCCTCCTTCACCACGACAACGCCTCGTCCCACACCGCCAAGCGAACGATCGACTATTTGGCGACATCAAACGTTGAATTACTGTGCTTTTCCCAGCGGTTCCATCGCATGCAACGGTGTTTTGACGTGAATGGACAATATTTTGAAAAGATATAATAAAACTAATAACTGGCTAATGTTATCAGTTTTTGATTTTCTAAGAACTTTCAGTTTAACCCTCGTATTAGATAATCCAGATGAGATTCTGGTTTGTTTTTTAATACATGTAATTTCCTTAATGCATAACCATAAGTAATATCTCAATAGTACTCATTTCTGCCATATCGTGTTACTATGACCATTTTCACACGGGTAAACCTTACTACAATGAATTTTTTTTATGGCTATGGCGTCATAAAATTAACATATGATTATGCCAAAAAGCACGCGTATTTGCGTTACGACTAAACATAGCATGTTGTTAGGCTGTATGGGTGAATTGCCTTTGCCTTTCATTTGTGGGATTATAACAACAATAACATTACGCGCGCCGCGCTATTTTCGCGCAAATTACCAAATGGTCGTAGAAACAGTTTTGTATGTCACTGCCGCAAACAGCTATTGTAATACAGCTGATCTGTTGTGCCACAAACTGTCACTCATATTACAATGGCTATCATTGCTTGACAGTGGCATAAATAACTATTATGCACACATTCTTTGTGCATTTTATTTTCTAAATAGACGATACACAATTCTAAAAATGTTTATAAGATTTGGGCCCTATGGATACTGTAATTTTTTAAAGAATAATGCTTAAAAATTCTGTATTATCTTAGTACTTGTGATTTCAGATGAGTCAGTCACAAAGACCCGGCGGGCCGTGGGTTGAGCATAGCTTACCCTATTATATTTTTATACTCTTTGGCATAGCTGCACTAAGCCATTAAGTATTCGCTCATCAATAGGAAACTTTGATAATTGCCTGTTATGAATTGTAAGCTAACATTTTATTTTGTTGCGTTTGCAGAATACCAATCAACACCAAAGGTACATTCAGCACGGTCATGTCACAAGGTGCGGGGAGTACAATCATCGGCTTCGGGACACGCACCTCGAACGCGACAATCATCGGCACCCCGCAATATGTCAACGTCAGTTCCAAGTCGTTCCCAACCGGGAACATTCTCCACAACGCCATCGTTTCACGGAACATTATCAATCGAAACAACTTGACTCCCGCTTCGAGCGCGACCTTCAACGTTACGGCGGTCCGTCCGATACTTCACACGTCCACGCCAAAGATAAGTACAGTCGTCACAGCGAGTTCAACAGACTTCGACAGTATTTCTACTACAAAAGATATGATTGATAATGCATGTAATTCCTCTGTTATGTTAAAGAAAGTTCTCACTTTAGGCAGCGCAGGCGCCGCCAAGTCGTTTATGATGCATAATACCCAGAAAGTATTGTCAACTGGATTCGCGAATGGTGTTACACCACCTCCGAACGTTACCATCGTTAGTTCAGGAACCAGCGGTGGTTTGCTGAGCAATAATAATGTGGGACATTCATCTGCTAACATAGTAAGTCCTACTTCTGGTACATTAAGTGCTACCCACGCCACTCTGTCAGCTTTATTAGCGTCAAACGCTGAAAACTCACAAAAGAATAAGAAATAAATTCCACATCCCATTCCATAGTAGTTGGTCATTACTTGATCTCATATAATTTAAAAAAAATCTTAAACTTTATCAAGTGGTATAATCGATAAATTGATGTTTACATTTACATAGTATCAATATAAATATGTAGCATTCGATGTAGTGATAGTTCTGTAATGCGTTTTCTAAGTGCCCCACTAGCTGTATCGCCAGTATATAATTATAAGCCCAGAATATACCAAGCTTGAATCGGTTAAAGCAGTATAGCAATCAAACCATTTAAAAAAGGAAGTAGGTACTTAGAAAGTGTTGGAAAAAATTTACTTCAAATTGTTTTTTCTATCAACGGCTTCCATTTAGGATACTGGGCTAAATAATATCGATCCCAGCTTTCGTCTTTAACCTAAAGCGATCAAGTGTTTAAAGTAAAATCTAAACTGAATAGCTTAGATTAAAATAAATTAGTATGTTGAGAGGACTTGCTTGTCTGTGGCAATTTCCATCTTGTTTTTAGCTAATTTGAACTTGTTAGAAGTGCAGAATATATGCCAAAATAGGAAAAACATAGTATTATCAAACCGTAAAGTAATATTCCCTAAATATTAATTATTAACCATACTTATGCCTGGTTATCTTGTTAACAGATTATACAAAACTCTAAGATTTTTAATTTATCTACCTCTTTATGTTACCTGAAAGTTATTTTAGTAGGTAGGTATTGGGAACTAAGAAGTACTAAAGGTTGTGTGATTACTCATCAGAAGTACAAATTGGGATTGTGCGGAATCAGTATTATTTGTAGTGATATACGTCGACTTTATTACCTATTGTTAAGAACTATAATTCTTTGAGAGTTAAGCTTGTTAACACCTCGATTAACCATGATTGGTTTCTCTACATATGTATTTTGTTTCACTTCACTGAAAAGGAGGGGTATACAAGCATAGATTGAATGAATACTTGGACTTTTAATTGTATTCAGTATTTTGACTGTATTTTGTCAATAATTAGTTAGGTTGTATACGCTTAAAATTCATCTTTAATCAATTGTATAGGAATTGAATATGCTGTGAAAACTACTTCTATTTACTTTATCAGGGTATGGTAAAAGTGATTGTGTGTTTAATTTTGTTAAGACTAGCAGATATTTCTTAATGCCTGATTAGTGTTGATTGGTTTAACATGTTGACTGCAAGACAATAGACAATAGTCAGAATTTCCATAGTCACAAACTGCCCTAAAATTTTATGCAGGGGTTTTTATCCATGGGTTTTATTTCATTTATTTAACCCCTTACTTATAAACGTGCTATAGCGGCTGTATAATTACACGTTTTGTCTTCTTTCTTTAAAATTATTGGCGACTGAAAGAGAGAAATCAGTATGTAACTTCACTTAATACTATCCCCCTTATTCATAAAAACTGCTTAAAGTTAACCGAGTGATTAGCGATTCTTTACATTTTTGACCTTTTTAACATCACTTAACTTAAATCATCCTTTATGAATAAACCACCACAGTGTTTAGGGGGTTTATTCATAATCGATTTTAAAGTTAAGTGACCTGCAAGCGTCTAAAATGTATGTTTAAAAAATCGCTAATCACTAGTTAAGTTTAAGCAGCGTTTATGAATAAGGGGGTATATGTTTATTAGTAAGTAGGTAAAGTATATTGTGCTAAGCAGGGTGAACACCCAAAGTAATTCCTTTTTGAAACTGAGTAGTATGAAATTTGAAAAAATATTTTTTTGATACAGTTTTCTAATATATCTAGTGATTATATTTTTGATGGGCTGTCCAATCACTTTTATGTTTTATTTAGACGTTTTTATCTCGTATCTGGGGATTTTAACTTTTTATGTTTCCAGTACTTTTAACAAGATGACAATTTAACTTTATACTTATTAGATTCTTGTAGATTAATGTGTAAGTGAAAATGTAGGTTAATTTGTAGATCATAAAGTTGTTCAAGAAATGCTAAGTTGTTGTCGAAAATTTTATGTTGATTTTTTTAAATGATGTGGTCATTATTTATTTTACTTAAATGTTGTACGAAATGTGTATCTGTGATTATTTATATACGCTTTCTTACAGAACCACATAGTGTTGCATTCTATTCTTTATGTAACCAATGCTTTTTGCTTATGCACACAGGCAACACTAAAAGAAAGAAGATCATAAATACAATTACAATGGTTGTGTATTAATTTATTATAATGCCACTTATGGCTGATTTTCCAATGTCATATGGTTTTTCCAAGGATTATAATTTGAATTTGCTGATGCCCGGTATCTATGGGTATGCAGATGACAGCACAGTTGTGGAGAGATACCTGCCGGAAGCTCGGGCTAGTAAGGAAACTATCCGGTCCGAAAGAGAGGCCATGGTAGAGCGTGTGAGTGCTGCACTGCAGGCAGTCTCCGAATGGGGCAATGCCAATCTTGTAGCATTCAATGCTGCCAAAACACAGGCGTGTCTTTTCACCGCCAAAAGGAGCCCGTTTACCTTGGCTCCTACTTTTCAGAATGTATCCTTGGAGTGTACCGACCGCCTTCAGCTTTTGGGAGTTGAGATTTCCTCGAGCCTTAACTTTGGGCGGTTCATTGAGTCCAAGGCCGGGGTGGCTGCCAGAAAACTAGGCGTCATCGCGAAAGTCCGGCGGTACTTCACACCAGGGCAGCTTCTAATTTTATACAAAGCACAGGTCCGCTCGTGTGTGGAGTACTGCAGCCACATTTGGGCTGGTGCTGCGAAGTGTCACCTTGCGGCTTTGGATTCGGTGGAGAGGCGTGCGAAGAGGCTGATTGGCGACCCAGACTTAACTCGAAACGGTCTCCAAAGCCTCGAGCACAGGCGTAGAGTAGCAAGCCTTTCGGTCTTCTATAGGATGCATTCTGGTGAGTGTGCAAGGGAATTGCATGATTTAATTCCCCCATCTCCGTTCCATCATCGGACGACCCGTCGTACGGCGAGTTTCCACCCTTACGTTGTTGACACCACTGCGATCCGGACGAAGCGTTTTGCTTCCTCCTTTATACCGCGTACATCGAGGGATTGGAACGATTTGCCGGCGTCGGTGTTTCCGTCACATTACGATTTGAGTGTCTTCAAGGCTAGAGTGAATAGGCTCTTAATAAACTAGCGCGCTTTACCATCAACGATCGCGTCACTGCTTACCATCAGGCGGGATTGCGGTCAAGCGCTGGTTTATAATTTATAAAAAAAAAAAAAAAAAAAAAAAAAAAAAAAAAAAAAAAAAAAAAAAAAAAAAAAAAAAATTATGACAGTGCTTCCATACGAAATCTGTCACAAGTTAAAATTATTTCCGAAATGAAAATTATCTGTTGATAGGAAAATTACTCCTTATTGATACAATAAGGCCTTATTAATAATTCATGTCTAATTGGTGTTTGTTCCGTGTGAACCTTATATTAAGGAGCACAATTAGCAGTGCAATTTATAAACTATTAATCATCGATAGCACTATAACAAACCGGCCTACTTTTTACAGACAAATGAAAAAAAAAAGTTTTAAAAGTGGTTGTTCGAGAAAACCACTACAGATGGATAAGAATTTTTATCTTACGTCATCATGCAGGTTTCTAAATAGCCAATATTATTTATAATTTATGAAAATCACAAAAATATGGTATAATAATTTAAAAATGCTTATTCAACAGGAGTGTATTGGTTCCACCATACAGGTGGTCTAATGATGAGCAATGAATTCTAGTGAAACTATTTTATCATAATTACAGTTGTCTGTTTATTTATTAAACTTTATTATTATTGAGTTGCAATAAGTATAATTTTGCTAGCTTTTGGCGGCTATGATTTCAGCTTTAATCATTATTTGCTTGCAATATTTTTTTTTCTTAAGCTTTCGTGCAATGTTATGTTTTTTTATTATTATGTAATAAAATTAGTCTTTGCTTTTTCATTGCAATATTTTTTTGAGCGACGGCTTTTATATTTCTTTTGTGCCAGCCTCATATTTGCTTAGCTTGCAATATGTATTAAGTATATTTCTGCCTATTTTTTAAAACTAATTTAATAGTTTGTCCAAATTGTTATTACATAAGTATTTGAACATCACGTTACAAGTTTTTGTTATTATTTATGGCTAGGTTAGTTTGGATTATTTCAGGATTTAAAAGGATCCTGTGCTGTGTTGTTAAATGGCTGTGTTTTCACTTTAGTGGGTTTTTTTTCTGATAGTCTTTACAGACTTTCAACTGAATCATTTAGAAGTTTAGTATTACTAAGTGCAGACCTAGTGTATCTGGGACGAATCTGATTCTCATATTATGAGATATGTGTATCTATTACTGTTACTATTTAATGATTGTCGTGGCTGTGTGTACTCTAGATGTAATCATTAATGTACTTATTGCCATTTTATGTCTAAATGTGGTTGTTTATCCGATACGTAATTTTAATCATAACTAGTGAAATAATTTGATCTCTAGTATTGTAGGTATTTTATCTAGCAATGTATTGTTATAGTCATGAGTGCGTTAATGTCCTATTTGAATTCGTTTTTTATTTGATTTTTTTACGGTCTACTCGTTTAAAAGCGATTTTTTTTGTCACTAATAGTGATAAAAAATCGCTAATTCGTTAAAATAAAACTAACAGAACTGGTGTTTCTCGACCGTCGACCGATCGACCAAGAATAAAACAAATGCTAGCGGCGATACGCAAGGCGATTAATCACTTGTATGCGTTTATCTTGTAAACGATCCTTAAACACCGCTCACACTATTTTGTTGTGATTGGGTGACTAAATTGACCAGGAACAAATCATGTGATTTGATCAATTAAACTTTTAGGAGTCTGTATACAATAAAACGTTGATAATCCAATATAGCGCAACGTTAAAAAGCACATTATTGGATATTCGACTCCTTGCGCTAATAAATGTGTTGAAAATCAAGCGCGGGAAAAAATCGCCGCTGGAAAAATACTCACATTCGAACTTGGGATTAAAACAAGCAATGTCATTGAGATTTTAAATAGGACATTAGTGGCACGGTTTTAAATCCAACGAATCTCCATACTGTGATTACTATTAAATATGTTCTTAATTATAAACAGTTCCAAGCTATTTTACATAGAAGTTAAATGTGCTTGCCCAATAATTTGTGATTTAAAACTAAGACCCAAGTATGTGCCGATATCGCTCTGGTTATGATATATTTTGTGTCGAATATTATATACCATTTTTTTTTCATGTGATGATAGGGTTGGGCACTACTATAAAAAAAAAATCTTCCCACCGACCATAGATGGAGTCTTAATATTTTTTTTTGTCTTAATACGCATCGACCGCGTTTGGCGCTCTCATTGGTTGAGAGTTCTTACTACCTTGAAGCGGGCCAATCGATGAGTCAAACGCGTCGATATCGAAGATCGAGTCTTTGTAATGAAAACTCATGGTAGCTACACAGAACAGATAAATATGCAGAATATACATTACTGATTAAAAAAAAAAAAAAAACAAAACGGTCGAGAGAAGAGCGTTATCGGCAATAGATTATTCATAAATGTCAACAAGTTTGTAATGTAGAACTGCCCAATTATGCCAAATATAACTTATTCCTATAAGAAATAATTTAATAAACGATATGTTTATCAATTAATTTCTGTTGTATGATTTTGTTTAACTGTCTTTTTTTCTTTAATTTACTAACCTACTTTGTCGATATTTGTGTAGTTTTAATTTATAATATTATTAGTGTGTAAGGTCTCTGCTGATTTTGCAATGCAGTATTAACTTTTTTTATGAGATAAGTTGCTAAGAACTGCGTAATTGATTGGGGCCGACGCAGCGATATAAGCAGTTAATTTACATGTGTATACGTTTCAACCAAATTGAAGGATTTAGTGTTTATATTTAATTACCTATATAAATAATAATTGCTTTATACAGATTGATAAAAGTTCATCAGGTAATATGGAACTATACTCCTACAAATATAAGAAGTGCAATTTCACACTTCCGACATACTGAAGAATAGGGATTGGGTTAAAAAAATCGATTACTACAATATCCGATTTATACTAGATATTGATTTCATTTCTTTGTAATTTCTAAAGATTTATTTATTTTATGACTGTAAATGTCTGAATTTTAGATGAAAGAAATTCTCAAAATCTTTAGTTCCATCCTAACCTAAGCAAAATTGATTTGAAATTGATTTAATGAAATTTTGCTTTATAAATTATTAATTTTGAGTTTAGTAATTTTAACAGAGATGACAATCATCATCATCTCAGCGTTAATCCCAGTCGCATCCGTAGATTTTCAGCTTTGGAGTATGGGGTCCGCTTTACCAGTCTAACTGCTGATTTTGGCTAATATTCGATATATTTCGTGAAGCGGCTGCCGTCTGACCTTCACAACCCGAAGGCGATATCTAAGCTCCAACAACCCGTAACGACTGCCACTAGATGTTCGTGTGGCAATCGGGACCAACGGCTTAACGTGCTTTCCGAGGCACGACCAGACCAGCGCAAATACTCATATTAATACATACAAATATTGGCACTGTGCGGGGATCGAACCCGTGCCTCCTTGCGCAACGGCCGGGTTCGCTATCGCTACGCCACGGAGGCTGTCTAATACTGTTTAACAGAGATGACAATATATTAAAATTATTCATTCTCTGTTCGATATATAAGAGTTTTGAGGGTAAATAAATGAAAAAAAAAAACAATCGGATATAAATTTGAAAAAAGATGAAGAGATGGAGAGAGACTGCGTAAATTATACATGAGTGTTGTCAAATATTAAAAAAAAGTTTTT
This sequence comes from Sesamia inferens, assembly GCA_037179545.1. Taxonomy (NCBI): domain Eukaryota; kingdom Metazoa; phylum Arthropoda; class Insecta; order Lepidoptera; family Noctuidae; genus Sesamia; species Sesamia inferens. The sequence continues at coordinate 21,647,084 of CM073931.1, forward strand.
TTTTTGTAAAAAACCCAAACGAACACGAGCGATTTTGCTTACAAAAGCTTATTAAAATTATAATAACTATATGTTCAATTTTCGTTGACATTTAGAAATCAGGAAAAATTTAATCAAATTATAAAGGGCGTTTTCATTGTAAACGATCGTTATTAGTAACTTCGATTATTCGGTTATTTTTAACGATTATTGGTATACAAGTGAATTTGAAGAGTCACAACACTACGGTATAGTACCTTACTACGTGCCTTTGACGTCGAGAAAAAATACGATTTATTATCTACATTGGTTGTTTTGCTTTGTTTGAAAAATTTTAATGTAAATTAAGTGATTAAGAATTGTGCAGTTTGTGATAAAATAAAAATAACTTTAAAATTACGTGGTTTTATGGAAGAAATAAATGTAAATTCTTGAGATACGCATGTACAAAGTTGTGTCGTCATGAAAAGTATGAAACGTCAAATTGCACTTCTTATATTTGAAGAAGTATAGTGATTGCAACAACACAATACGTTTTTCGATATACGTACGGTATTATAATATATGTAACAAGACGTAAATAAGATAAGCCAGTTTACATACTATTTTATTATGCATTCTAAAATTAACTTTTACGTAATCTGGAATAAATATTTCATCAGTCTTGTTATCATAACTTTTTTTCAGTCTTTGTTCATTAGGTTAATGGACAAAACTCGTTTTTTTTAAATTAGGTATCTAGATACTCATCATTATTCATTACTAGCTTTCCGCCCGCGGCTTCGCTCGCGTTAACTTCGGTTATATCGCGCTTCTTAGATTTCTCTCGGGAATATCAATTTTTTTCGGGATAAAAAGCAATCGGTCCAGGAGTTACGTCGTGAAAGTGGTACAAACAAACTCGCTTTCCGATGTATAATATTAGTAAGGATATATTTGGTGTCCACATACAAATATTCCAGTAATCTCCCTTGGGAACTTGATGTTTTTTTAGGATCAAACGTAGCCTATGTTACTCTCCATCTTTTCAACTAACTGTATGCCAAAAATCAGGTCGATTGATTGCTTAGCTACGGCGTGAAGGAAGGACAAACAAACAAACAAACACACTTTCACATTTATAATATTAGTATGGATTCTCCTTATCCCAACTTATTTGGGGTCGGCGCAACTTTTTCTTTATATTATGTAGAAAAAAACATATCGATATACATAATATGTGTGTTTCGAGGTGGTAGGCCATAACATCGACTGCCGGCAGAAGTTACCACCCATCAGACAAAGTTTTATCGCCAAGCGTCGTGTACAGGTCTCCCAAAGTGATAATGCGCATAGAAATCTTCGTCACTGTTCGGCAACGGTCGTATTCCCCGAGCGTTCGGAAGAAGATATGTATATAGAGTGGTTAAGTGGGGAATACGACCGTTGCCGAACAGTGACGATGATTTCTATCCGCATTATCACTTTGGGAGACCTGTACAAGCATGATGTCTGATGAAGCCATACGGAGGACGGGTCTGAGCAGTTGTGTTGTGATGTGAGCTAGGTACGATGCGCCAAATGTTGTTGTGTTAGGGGTTTTGTCGTGGAGGGTCTTCACATCAATCTTCCTCTGGCGCAGCATCGTTGGTCGTGTTGTTGGGTTTAACTCGCCCAACGGCCGTCTTCCTTCCTATTCGCTCAGTTTTTTGAGAAAATAGGCTCTTAATAAACTAGCGCGCTTCAACGACTGCATTAATGCTTACTATCAGGCGGGATAGCGGTCAAGCACTAGTTTATAATTATAAAAAAATAAATGTAGAGAAAGTAAACCTCGTGACATCTTTCAAGCAACTTCGTGCCGAATGACTGCAGGCTGTCGTAAATAGTTATAGGACAACAGTTAAATAAGCACAAAAAAAAAAAAACATTTAAGTCTCCTCGACATTTCATCCGAAAGCCGTGGACGCAGGCTACTGCCAAGAACCACCATTTCGATCATTTAAAGATCTAATGACATAAAAATATCACTTAAACAGATCGCAAACGCTAACTAGTATATTATTCAGTATAGGCTAAAACTGAATCTGTCTCATAAAATATTTAGTACGACAGTTTAAACTTCCCAAGTTTTACTGAGAGAAAAAGTTATTCCATATTGTTGAGTTTTATAGTGGACGGTTTCATAATGAGGACGTTATAATGTGAAAGAGGTTTAAGAATATTTTAACTGCCATTTAAAAATGTTTAAAGACGAGGAAATACCGGACATTAAACATGTTTTTATTTTTCGCGCTTCACTCATAAGATCAGACCGAGATATAGGTATCTGTATGACTGAACGCATGGGATATTGCACATTATGGGTGGCATGTGCTTTAGAGTATCCTTTTTTAAAGATAGAATTTTCAAGGTTCATTTTGTTCCCATTAGGAACTGTTTTTGAGCCGAACTAGCCTGGTCAAACGTACATTTCGCTATCGTGAAGACTATTTCAGTGCTCGACATAATGCCCATACTACCTCTTACGTCATGGAGGAAGATCTGGGTTATTCTATTTCTGGCTGCAGTTTAAATCACAGTATTGATCCGAAACTGATGATATTTTTGTACTGCCGCAACCACCACTGCGGCAACTGTATCTCCTTTTAGCGCTTTCATTTCACCTGTCATTTAGCCGCTACTGTAGTTTTAAATAGACTTCGCCTCTACCATCGACATTATTATGAATGGATCTTCCTGAATGGATTTCATTTAGTAAACGGGTCTAAATTTAAACATCCAATTGTTTCTTCTGCCTAATTTTCCTGATTTTGTACTCACTTAATTTTTGGAGGTCTTTTTATTACGCAGCAAAAGATGGATCGATAACGGCAACTAAATCTGGGTCTGCAGAATTGAAAAAAAGTGCCAAGTTAGGGAGACCTCCTTAATCGCATTTCTAACATCATACTTAAAAAGACTAAGGATAGAGCTCGTCTTGTGATAAAACTTCACCAAGTCTAGTTTAAGAAATGCGCTATTTTCTGTAGCACAATACTCATCTGCAGATAACTGGAGGATTGTTTTATTCTTAGGCAGGCCAGCTCGGTTGCAATGCGGAGTATCTATTTTAGAGTTTAGAAATGTCGAGGCTTTAACATTTCTCATAACGTCCAGGAAGTAGCTTGAGACAAAACCTCCCGATATCCTCCCGCCTCTGGAATTGGGACCAGTTTGTTATTTCCAAGTGTTCCATCACTTGGAAATAAGTGTATAATTGTGTCACAACACATGTCCTGTGCATTGATGAATCTCAGCAGTTACAATATATTGATTTTTATTGGTATTCGTTACGAGAAAATATCTTGCACAACTGCCATCTACCACTGATTTACCAGTTCAGAAAAGACTGGCACGTCACTAAGCACCGGATAGCCCCATTTTCTGACGGGCTCATCATTCACAATATCAGCAATTTCTTATACCCTGCATAGGGCTTTCAGGCCCAGTAACAAAGTACAGAACGAATTTGGTTTTTCTATTATTAGTCTGGGTCGGTACGGCATTTAGGTCCCAGTATTGATTTAAAGCAAATTATATTTTCAGCCTGGACGCGCTATAAAATGCAATGCAGAGTATCTATTTTAACCTTTAGTTTTCGTCAGTGTGTTTCAGGAATTAGATTGGTAGGCATAATTTCTCCCATTAGGTAACATAGATAGATATAATGTACACCATATAGATTACAGAACATAAATAAAAACATTTTACAAAGGTTGACACAATGGGCGGTCTTATCGCTAAGAGCGATCTTTTACAGACAACCTTTAAACATACATTATTTAAAGAAAACGCCGTCCGACCCATAAAGATAATAAAGGTTAGGTAAACACATGACCAAATAAAATATGAAATTTTACATAATCGTCATTGTAACAATACTAATGAATTTTGAAATAATCTTTTTTTTTGCGAATTAATTCAAACTTCCCCAAAATTTGGTATTTTTTAAAAAAGTGTTAACACCATTTTTGACGGTATTATTATGAGTGAATAGCGATGCAACCTCGTGCCGCGTGCCCTGCCCCCTTCGCCTGCGCTTGTATTGCCTACCACACATGTTTTAAGTTACCTCTTTTTGCGAAATAATATTTATTTTTTTAGGGTTTTTTTTTTTTTTAAGTTTAGCCCGTTTTGTATGCATTTGTAGAATCAGTTATCGATACCTAAAAATACCTCCACGGATCGGACAGGGTTTTATTTACACATTTAATAGGGTTCACTCTATCTCCTTGGAAAAGAGATTAATTATAAAAGAGCACCGGTTCATCAATTTCAACTATTGGAACATGTGCACAGTTGTCTAATAGGACACGTGCTTCCTGACATCATCATCTGCCTACACGATTGCTGGACATAGCTCTCTTCTATTGCACGGCAATTAACTCTATTTTTGGTAACAAATCCAGCTGCTACCGTCATGCAAAGGTCGTTGTTTCAACTAGCCTGAGAGCCTTACGTTTACCGTTTAGCTTTCTCCCCTCCAATAACATGTCTACTTCAACGGTCTTTGGCTCTGCGGCGAATATGGCTAGTCCATCACTACTTGAGTTTTTTTATTTTTGGCTGGCTATTCACTGTACTAGCAACTCGACAAGAGATAGAAGAAACTTGCGTTTGTCATATACAGAGCTACGCTGAGTACATCCAGACTGAAAACAAAATACGGGAGGAATTGGGTTGTTCTATTGTTAGGCCGGGTCAGAACGGCATTTTGGTCCCAGTATTGATCTGAAGCGAATTATATTTTCAGCACATCCGCAACCACTAACTGGAATGGGTAAATTACATTGCGAGACATTGGCTTTATACTTTGGAAATAGCGTAGAAGTCTGTAACCACATATTATACACAAAGATGACACTTGCTTTCCATGAAATTGTTTCACAATTTGAACGTGTTGTTGTTGAGATTTATAAAAATATGGATATAATTTGTTTTATCAGCACATTTCACCTTGTTTTCTTCTTGCCCAGGTAAAACAGCTACATATTCCGATATCTTTTGCTCATGCTAGATTGTGTAAACTTTTATGGTGTTTTTTAATTCAGTCTAAAAGGATGTCCACGTGAAGTCGATACTGTAAAGGCTTCTCTCTGTATTGATAATATATAATTACAATATTCCTTTAAAACTTTTTCGAACATCTGTTTTAAATATTCGACTTATTGCATAAGATACTAACGTTGAATAAAATAACGGCTTAATTTTTATTTTTATTGATAAAGAAAGTTAAGTCAAGTTAAGTGTTTTTAATCCATTAAGCTATCGTGGGAAACTTTTTAGCGTCGTCTTTTACAGATTGAGAGATTACAAAAATGTTTTTAAGATGTAGAGTATGTTTCCCCAATAGAATTCTATTTTAATTAAATACTAGCTGACCGGCAAACGTTGTTTTGCCATATAAATAATAGATTAAATTACTAATTAAAAAATAAGGGTTGATCGTAGAAGGGTGAAAATTGGGGATTGTATGTATTTTTGTATGTTGTATCATAAAAAAATAGAAATGAAAAATTTTGTCTAAAAAATTAAAAAAAAATTTAGGGGTGGACTACCCCTAACATTTAGGGGGATGAAAAATAGATGTTGGCCGATTCTCATAGATACCGGTTAAGCACAAAACAATTCATCAAAATCGGTCGAGCCGTTTCGGAGGAGTTTAAAGCCGAACACCGTGACACGAGAATTTTATATATTAGATATATGTCATATATGTGTATACAGTATGTTAAGAAAACCCTGTCCGACCCGTGAAGGTGTTGTTAGGTATCTATAACTGATTCTACTAATGGATACAAAACCGGGCTAAATTAAAAAAAACCCCCTAAAAAATAAATTATTATTTCGCAAAAAGTGGTAACTTAATTAATCTGCGTTAACCACCCTTCCGCGGGGCGCGGGCGGCAGGGCACGCGGCACGTGGTCGCATCGCTATTCAGTCATAACAATACCGGTGTTGTCACTTTTTTAAAAGTTACCAAATTTCGGGGAAGTTGGAATTAATTCACGGGAAAAAAGATTATTTCAAAATTCATTTGTATTGGTACTATGATGATTACGTAAAATTTTATATTATATTTGGTCATGTGTTTACCTAACCTTTATTATCCCTATGGGTCGGACAGGGTTTTCTTAACATACTGTACAAACAAAAATATGTGTTACACATATATTTGTATACCAACACACATATTTTTAATTAAAATAGAATTCTTTATATCCGCGAAATATTTCTGGGTACGAACAATGTGGTTCAATTCGACAAATGTGAAAATAAATTTGCGTACACGTCCGTATATTAAGCGTTTCGTAGCAGCATTAACTTCGTAGCGCGGTGCTACGAGCGTCTGACAAGCCACTCAGTGACGTCAGCTATAGAGGCATCTCGTCGCTACGACACAATCGGTACTTAGTGCGTCTGATTATATCGCAAGAAAGTATTATGATGCAATATTTAAAAAGCATTATGGAGGGTGTAAGAAACATGTTGGCAGATCATTTTGTGTGTTGTTATGCAAATAAGAGCACGATGACTGATACCCAATATCAAAAAGAATATTTTGAAAAAGTTTTTTCTCAAACTTAATTAATATTAGTTTCGATAGAGTTTGGAAGTTGGGTGTATTGGGGGTGGTGGTGCGTGTAGGCGCGCGGTGGGCGTGCTCTGGGCGCGGGCGGGGCTGCAACGGGAGCGCGCGGGTGTAGAGGGGGGGCACGAGCACGTGCTGCGCGCTCACGTGGTGCTGCCGGCGCGCTGCTCGCGTCCGTCGTGCTCACCGTATGAATAATTGTGTACGGAGTGAATGAATCGATGCGGCGGCGGCGCGGGCGATGCGGGGCGCGGGCGGGCGGGGCGGCCGCTGCGTGGAGGGGTGCGCCGCGGCGCGCCAGTCTCGTGCCGGTAGTCGGTAGTGCAGCCGAGCGACTCCGGGAGCCGTCCCCGCCGTGCCGTCGCTCGTTCGTAGTCGTAGTGCGCCGCCCGGCCCGCCCCGCGCCGTTGGCGTCCGAGCCCATGGAAACCCAGAATCAGGATGTGGCCAGAAGCCCCGCGGAGGTGCCCAACGACCCGGGGTACGTCTCTGATCCCAAGAAGCCGGTTCATCGCGCTCTTTTCAGTGACTGATTGGTATTGTTTATCTTGCAGGAAGATGTTCGTCGGAGGCCTCAGCTGGCAGACTAGTCCAGGTACGCTCGTCGGTCCCTGGCGCTCCGCCCGAGCCTCTGGCGGAAGTGCATCCGATGCACGAGCCGGCGACGGCTGACCGCCCGCTTAGCTCGCGGAAGATGCCTCCTATGACCGTGAAATGAGAAACGCGGATCGTTTCCAGTGACGAAGTACCGTGTCGGATACATAAACACCGGTAAAAGTTTGATAATCAGCTGATTACTTAACGTGTTCAGAAGTTGTCGTTGTCGGTGTCCAGAAGTGGTGCACGTGATAATATCGGTGTGAGATGCATCCAGGGGTATTTAAGTCGTCGTGAACGTGTGTAATATGCTGTAATTCAGTTACGTTATCGGGTTGTATTGGCAATCAGGTGTACGACGGCGGCCATGCCGGCTGCGCGCGCAGGCTCAATCGCCTCTCCGACCTCTCCACCCCACGGGCTTGCGAGCTATTTCAGTTCTTATTACGAGTAAAGTTAAGTGGCAAATTCCAGTTACAGCCTTATAGCCGGCTTTTCCTCCAAACAGTTATCACAACATAACCTCAATCTCAAGTAAGTAAAGCTCGGTACCGGCGCGTTTCCGTCAAGTCGACTCTATCTAGTCTATTCATACTTAATAGGGCAGGATAACAATTGGCTTTAACTAATATTTTGTTTGTATTTGATAATGACCTGTGAACTATTTTAAATACACAACGAAATAGTATTTATTGTTTTATTCCAATCCTTTAATGCAGTTAGGGCAGCATCAATCAAAATTTCGATTTAGGTTCAAGATTTTTTCTGAAAGACTGATAGTTTAAAATACAATATTTAACAATAGTCATATACTATGTTAATTCGCGTGTCCTATTTACTGATGATGAAGTGTGTCAATTCGGTAGCGCGCGTACAAACAAATTAATTGCGCGATGCACACGCAAAAGGTCCGGTGCGCGTGCGCGTCTGATTTGCCGTCCGCGGTATTGGGTCGTGCGCCCACGCCGCACTTTGATCCTCAATATCTATGCCAACTTTGTTCTTCTCTGGAGATATCTAGGGCGCTGCATCAGCGATTACAAGCAAAACACTCGAGATATTATCGGATCTTTTATCGATCGTGAGCTCAATACGGGGAACTGTCAGAAATGAGCATAGACTAGCTTGCAACGTTAAAACGCACGGTTTGAAGTCATGTGCTACTTACAACATCGTTTTAAAAAACTATATCTACTACTTTTAGACTTCTTTTAAATTGTCACGTGGTGTCTTCCACGTGATCATCATTTTCTGCCAATTTTCTGTAGTTTACTGTTTTCGACATAATGAGCCTAGTTTTCCTTTTCGGTTCCGAGCCAATTTTATTCTTAACTAAACACGTGGATGGTTAACGACCTGCGTAGAATTTTCAAAGTATTTAAAATTTGAACTAACTGACGTTTGTTTGTTTAAGATGTTTGCACCTTACCGGAGTTAGAGTGATAAGATAATTTTTGATATTTGTATCACGGCACACGGACACCAACTGTTATCGCGTTTTGATAGGGAAGCGCCCTAGACTCCTTAATCCCGCGCTACGAATATCAAGTCTTCAATTATCGAGCTGTCGAAATTTTTTCATAAAAAAATCAATCACTGCTTTTGATAAGAGTGACAGGTAGGAATACAACTTAGTACATTCACGTAACTTTAAGGCTTATTCGCACATTCTTATCTATTTCACAAGATTTGTACGACAGTAAATTTTCATTGACAATATGAATTTAGTCATTCTAGTCGCCGTACTATGAAATTCTGATGAAATATTTTCAACGCGGAAGTAGAATTTTTCATCAGATAGCACCGAAATAGCAATGCATTAAATAACATATAATGACGAAAATAAATTGGCGGACAAAAACGACTTACGTATTTATATTACTATCTCGGTAATGCATTACATTTGCTAATGCGTTCTCTTGAAGCGTTTATGTTCGTAGATAATATTTGGAATGGTATTAAGGAAGCGCAGGGTATAAATATTATTTCATTCATCGAAGCGAACGGCTTCATCTAAAATGAGCTCTATTAGTACCGTCAGTAAGATCAAAATTATGTACTACTTATATCCGCGTCCTACAAGAAAAATTGGTCAACTATTCTATTCATCAGTATGTATACAGTATGTTAAGAAAACCCTGTCCGACCCATAAGGATAATAAAGGTTAGGGTAAACACATGACCAAATATAATATAAAATTTTACGTAATCATCATAGTACCAATACAAATGAATTTTGAAATAATCTTTTTTTTCCGCTAATTAATTCCAACTTCCCCGAAATTTGGTGATTTTTAAAAAAGTGACAACACAGGTATTATTATGAGCGAATAGCGATGCGACCACGTGCCGCGTGCCCTGTCGCCCGCCGCCCGCGGAAGGGTGCTTAACGCACATTTATTAAGTTACCTCTTTTTTGCGAAATAATATTTATTTTTTAGGGGGATTTTTTTTTTAAGTTTAGCCCGGTTTTGAACCCATTAGTAGAATCAGTTATCGATACCTAACAACACATTCACGGGTCGGACAGGGTTTTCTTAACATACTGTATATTAATATCAACTTAAAACTAACAGTAGAGAGATTTGAATGAAGATTTACGGTGAACCCATGTCAGTTTCCACACAAGTATTTATATAGCACATTGTATTCAAGAGACCCCTAAATGTTACAACTTGTTGCTATGTTACAAGCTGTTCATCAATTTCATAACACGAGACACTTGATAACTAAACTTCGTACATTATTACCGTGTTGTTGTGTCTACAACTAATCATAAAGATATTAATGACAAAATCGTAATGGCCTACGTTAATTTAGATACTGTCGGTGATAGGGGAAAACAATATGAACGTAAAAAGCATGAGAACGTACTTACACCAATTATATGTAAAATATTTAGTGAGAATATCGAAAAATAATGTCATTTTAATGTCCGTAGATGATACTTTCCCTCGGTCGGCTTTATCAACCAATTTTTACTATTCGTCTTGCAGTAAAATCTACCTATCGTTATAATGGGTACTTGTCGTTTTGAGCAATAGAGACGTATACCTACTGGAAAATGGGACATGAATAAGTAATTTTAGTTTATATGTATTGCTAAACTAACTCATTATTGCCTGCACTGTTAACTGTTAAGACGGCTACAATAGCTAAAGTGGGTGTTTAGGTGTAGAAGAAAGATTATTCATTATCTTATTGGAAGTGTCTGCTGTATCATTAATATGATACTTCATTGCACAGACTTAACTAATATCTATCTAATAACAGAATGAGAAATTCTGAAACTTTAGTGCCAGGTGCTTAATTCATATTTCTAATGTAGTAAAGACCGTTATTTAAATCATAGAATCTATAGACAGCATTTAGCTTTAAGTCAAAGTTCAATTGATACTAGAGAGGTAATGTCGATAAGGATTAAAAATCTTTGGCCTATAGGGCAGCGAGCAATCAACATAACGTTGCATTTCTTAAAATCCTCTATGTACCTACGATGAAGACATCTTATGAACTAACTCCTTACATTTGGACCCATTGCTAATAAATTTGTTACTTTTAATTGTTTATTTCTATTAAGTCTACGTCTGGATAGCGTTGAGTACTCCATTCTCTTTCTCCACCGCTTTATCTTGTCCTGGGCTAGTCACGACTATCTTTGTACACAAGACATCCTAACCTCGTGTCTATGGGTAATTGGATAGGTAATAAAAGTTCCCAAGATTCCATAAATAGTATTCTTGAAATAAACGAACGAGTTCGCTTGAAGTTCTCAATTGATGAAACTTTTAAACTTACCGAGAACCAGTAACTAAAAAGTCTCTCAGGTAGCTCTAAAATCATTTGACGGCTATATTACGAGAGTATTGATTTAATATTGACAAATCTCCTTCACGTTGTTTCGGTAGTCAATGCACGAGTTTGCTCGAAGTTCTGAAGTCTAGCATTGTTTAGTTTGTGCTGTAAACGGTTGATGACTGAGGTTTCGTGCTCGTTGCCCCTAACACAATACAGATGCAAACGGGATCGACGCCGGACTCGTTACGGTTATTATCAACGACGATTGTTTGCCTCAATCGTGCTCGTGCGCACTGCGTCTTTACTTTTACTGAGCTGTTTTGTTATACAATCCCCTTTGACTCTTTTATGAACACGCTTCACGAATTCAATGAGCACTTAATGATCAGAAATGTTAATTTATATAACGGTACTTAATAGGGAAGTTTCCTGGGTAAAAAAAATTGATTCTATTTAGTCCGTCATTCAGGTTATAGAAAAATGTTGGATACGTATATTTTGTTTTATCAAATCAATAAAAATTGACAAATATAAAAGGCATCAAAGACCAGGAGTGGTGGCTGGTGACGTCACTCCTCGCTAAAAAGTGTAGCGTGCAGTGACGTCACACGAGTTTTCATCGCACTGTGTCGTCTTCATTTTTTGTTTAAGTATATGAAAAAAGAAAAAATACGTGTCTAGTATTTTTTTGAAATCTGACTGACGGACTAATTAGTTTTTTTGGTCAACTACCCTATTCAAAGCTTAATAGCATCTTACATGGTGACTTTAGGGATTTATATTGTTGTCACATGATGATAAATAACACTAAATCTTTGTATGCTTACGACTTCAAAACAGATCTAAAGAGATAATGATTTTGAACTTGTTGGTGTTTTCAAAATGAAACAAATGACCACGGTATGTTCGTCCCATCTATCTATGTCGTATTTATATTTTTATTCCAAGCGGAGTATAATTTTATTCGCGGTATAGAGGTATCTAATATTTTTAACCGGCTTCAACGAAAATAACGTATTCAGGCGATAACTTCAGCCTGGTATGACGAGTTAATTATTGCATAGATAAACTCGAACAATTCCTTCTAAATGATGGAGATTATCATTCAATTTCCCGTGAAGACAAAAGCTCGCGAACCCGTTTTGCAATCTGAAAGGGTCGCAACTCAATTTCTTAGTCGATTACGAGGAATTCACCTTCGTCGTCATCTATTATTAATCCAGAGATTTTGCATACGTTGAATAATGCAACAGCGAAGTCTCTGATGCAGAACGAACGGATTGTCCTTATTTAATTTTCACTTTGAGGGAGGTTCACGACGCGACGGTGGTACTTACTCGACTCGCGAACTTAGGTACCAATCAGGTGCAAACTTAGTTCCCAAGGAACGTTACTTGGCTTGGAATCGGCGCCACTAATAAGCACTGATTCATCTGTGTACTGTATTTATCGAGAAACCGTCTTGATGCAACAGGAGTGAGCGGTGAACAAGTGTCTCCACTCCAACGATATTAAGTTCTTAAGACGGATTTACTAGTGCAAAACGAAACCGAGTAGGTAGATCGATGTAGAAAGGCGTCGGTTAGCCTAAAAATCTCAACAGGTGTTTTGTTGCTTAAAGACTAAAGTGATAGGTACCTACTCAACCTTTGAAAAGCTTCAAAAATAGTATTTAAAAATGATGATCTGAAAATCGGTAGTAGAGTAAAGTTAAAATATCTTGAAATGTGACTCAGTTTTTTTAATAAAGTTTCTGTCAGCATAACTACTTACATTTGAGGCATGGCTCCATAAATTATCCAAAGTAGCGATCCGAGCGAGCGTGCATACGTCCATTATTTACAAACTTAAAATAGTAACTGCAGCGATTCTAAATCAATGCGGGTTATTGAAAGCCGCAGGTGCTCATCAAAGCTTCAAAGCGCATCGGGCTGCATTAGCCAGAGAACATTATTCCACCGTATTCGTATTCCATTCGATCGGAAAGGGAAAAGATTTAGCAAGTGGTCAAAGAGGAAAGAGTGCTCCCGGTGAAGAGCCAACCGTATTACCGCAAATCGTGGTATAATCCCTCTTACAAAGCGCACGGTGGTCGTATGTGAGCAAACAGCAGTTTGGGAGTCGGCTTGGGACCGGATACACGTTTCGTTTTGCACAGTTATTTCGGCCTGGCCGCAAATAGACATGGGTGTGCGTGTGCGAGCACTTCTTTACAGAACATAAATCAGAAAAGAAAAAAATAATATATCATTGAGTAGCGACTAGCTTTTAGCGGGGATGGATGGCAGGGCTAGTTGTTTTGTGGTCGCCACTATTAGTACACGCATGTTTTTTTTTCTTTTACATATTAAAACAAAGAAACGTCATTTGTTTTCTTTTTTATGGCACGTAAGCTACCGCGGTGCGCAAGCGCAGCTTCTTTAGTGCTTCACGTTGTAATAAAGTTTTTTAATGTCGCGTTGAACGATTGGAAGCGTAAATAAAGGCATCTTGTTGAGAGTACTAGTGTGAGATGCATCTGTGGTGATAGACAACTATTTTTGATATAAATAATCTGAAGATATAATAGTTTTATCTTTTTCCGTGACGTTTAAACAATTTTGTGATTTCATGTATTGCACACGTGTTTCGTGATTAACACTATCATATATCTTGGCTTATTTCATCGATCGTTTATAGACCTAAGAACACATGTGGTTCAAAGTTATTAATAATTCATAATGTCATATCTATTTTGATTTATTACACTTTTTGTCTGCAGAAATATGCTTGAATAAAAAAAAGGTTGTTTAGGCAATTTTTTTTTTGAAAATTGCCTACTCACTTTTAGCCAACATAACATTTGCTCGCCGCTCGCGGAGCATTTAAATTTTATCCTATGTGATTAAAATAGTTCTTATAAATCTTGTAATAATTGTTGAGAACGACTTAAAATTATGCTAACATTTGATATTCTACTATGTTGTTTGTATCTATGTAGGAGACGTTCGAATCTTTGTAATTTCCCCGACGAGGTGGGCAATACGGCTCGGTTCTACGGATTCTTCAAGGAGCATTTCTCCGGCTTGCATAACTAGTGCAATCCGTACATCCAGACGCACATCTGGGAACGTTCGGATACGATACACGCCGCTGCGTTGTTGTCATTACTCATCTGTCGCGCACACGACTTCATGCTACCGACCCGCTGTCACAGTTTACAAAATGCCACATTTCACAACTTCTACTCACGATAACAGACTTTAAAACTTCGGCAGCACGGCATAATTCGAATGTCCAAGTTTTTCTATGTTACGTCCTCATGAAACTTGTTAAACAACGGAGCAGCGTGTCTTCAAACGACATGCTAATTGACGGCGACGTGAAGCGCGGCCTAAAAGCTACGACTATTTTTTTTCGAATTTTAGTCACGGTGTGATATTTGTTCTTTGACCAACTAATTGAAAATGCTCTCGATTCTGACGTTACGTTGCGTGGCGTCATATTACAAGCGAAGTTTGCTCTTGAGCAGTGTCTTGTTTTACAATAGAGAATGACTTTGTATTATGATCTAAAAACGAATAATAATATGACGTGTAAACGTTGGTCTTAGAAGTTTCACGTGGATTGTTCCTATGGGGGAAACATAGTTGAATCACGTTGTTTTGAACCAAAACATTACAAATTGCTTCTAAATCAGTGTGTTATCGGATTTCACAAGTGACGTCTGTGAGTGAGGCAATGTGTAAGGACGTATTTTTTTACTGAGATAACGTTGAGATTTGATAACAGCGAAATATCTGATAGTAATTTACGCGCAATGCGTGTTTATGTATTTAATTCCTAGGTAAGACTAATAGGCAATATTTATGGTCTTGAAGTTTTGTTGCAGAAGTACTTAAACATTACAACATAGTGCAGAGGTGCATAAATTAATTACCTGTCCTTTTAAGTCATCGTCGTGGACATATCAGTAACTCAGTTGATGGTCAATATTTGTATGAAACATCTTGATTACCTATCTACTTCAGATGGCAAATTCATAATTTTCCTACATAAAATTTAAATTCAAGTCGCAATCACACAAGTAATGTCAACAACTTGTCAAATTTTTTGCGAAAGTGAAGGTTAAAATGTTGAAAGCGTCTGTATATCTAATATATAAAATTCTCGTGTCACGGTGTTCGGCTTTAAACTCCTCCGAAACGGCTCGACCGATTTTGATGAAATTTTTTGTGCTTAACCGGTATCTATGAGAATCGGCCAACATCTATTTTTCATCCCCCTAAATGTTAGGGGTAGTCCACCCCTAATTTTTTTTTTTATTTTTTAGACAAAATTTTTAATTTCTATTTTTTTATGATACAACATACAAAAATACATACAATCCCCAATTTTCACCCTTCTACGATCAACCCTTATTTTCTAATAGCCATTTTAGTAATTTAATCTATTATTTATATGGCAAAACAACGTTTGCCGGTCAGCTAGTATGTATATAAAATCGGCTGTTAGGGTTGTCGGGAACAGAACTAGTTTTTCAAAACTGTGTAATTCTAAAACATTTGTAGGTAGGCAGTTATTTATTTCAGGCATCAAGGCCCATAAAACATATACAAACTATAAAAACAGATTTTTATATTATAAACTGGTGCTTGACCGCAATCCCACCTGATGGTAAGCAGTGATGCAATCGTTGATATTAAAAACTTAAAAATACTCTAAACATTGTATAAAACATACATAGTTTGTTATATCTACGTTTGTGCATTCGTATAACAGTAACTTGGTAGACACCTACCCCAGGGGCGATTCTCGTAATTTTAAGAACTTTGTTTGTTGCAGAGATAACTTTGTGACTATATTTTGAACGTGTTAAAATAAGAGAATTGCCCACCACTTAACACTTCGTAATTAACCAGGAAAAGTAAAATAGATAATCGTGCTTAAACTTTTAATAACACAAATACTATTTATGAGACTTTATAACCTCTTCAGCTGCACAGCTTTATTTTCCATAAACATTGTTTTCATAATAAAAACCTTTAATTAATGAGCTCGAAAATGAGATTACAGAACCTACATATAATATTTATTTTTATCCACTTATCTTCCATCATTTTTGTTCAAACAAGAAGTAGAAGTATCTAGATTATATAAAATTGTACTAGAGCTGAAGCATTTTAACATAATTCTTGCGTTTCTTTTATAAAAGAGAAAAGAAATTAACTGTTGACTTTCCGTAATAAATATTTGTCTCAGTGGTTGGGAAAGATTGTTTTAAGTCCTCCCTGTAGAACCTTTTGGTGTTTGAAGAAGGACGTTAAAGCGTCTTTATTAGTTTCTTGGTTCTCTGTGCTCACTGAGACGCACTGATACAGAATGTTTTTAGAATTTTGTATCTTAATTACATCAGGAGGGTAAACCGGCGACTGTGATTTCTGAAGAAGTTCTATTGACCGAGTTTAATTAAATATTATTAAGTAATACGTTTTTGAATTTTTGATGATTTATCGGTAACATAGTAAGAATTTTGATGATAGGTAGGTACATCGACATTTATAATAATGGAAATGCCTTAAAGGTGAGAATTGTAGCACTTCAAAAGAATGAGAGGAAACGTTAAACGACGAGGATGTTTCATCTATCGTTATCTCTTTCAAAATCAGCAATCCTCTATGAGGGAAAGAGAGAAGCAAGCGGACCGCGGGCTCCAGCGCAAAAGCCGCGGATGCAACCTGGATAAACGCTGAGATGATGATGATGATCTATGAGGAAAGAGATAGTGCTAGACCGAAAGCATAGGCCATCTCTTTCACTCTTTTGAAACAAAAAAAAATACTACAGATTATACGCGTACGGCATGTGCATTAGTATACATATCTCTATGGGTAGGTACCTATCATCAAAATTCTTACATCAAAATCATATAGATAGGTACATACCTATCTATGTGATTTTGATGAATACACGGGTAGGGCTAATGACCAGTAATTTAAAAAAAAAAAGGTCTAAGAAATGAAAATGTTGCTAAGCGTGAAACTCTAGAACAGCTCGATCATTTAGGATAATTATTGTTTCCATATTTTCGTTAAGAAAGGTAAAAAGAAGGTTCTTATAACTTTTTACTAGGCAGCTAGTAAAATATAAAAAAAGAAATCGTAATTTAAAAATAAAAGCATGTGCCGCTGGCCAACATAAAGATTTTTCTGTTTTCTTCAATACGCGTACTCTTTGTTCGGTTAATTTCAGTGATATTGCATCATTTCATCGATATTGCATCAGTGAAATTAAACCATGTAAAGTTGTGATTCGTGTTTTTCCTAGGAAAATGTTGAATGCAATATAGTTCTTTGAGTTGAGTTGAAGTTGCTTTAAGATAAAAAATGTAAATAAATAATAAAAAATGCTTATAAACCGCAAAATGTTTGTTATATTAATTTCGCCATTAAAGCAGTACGCCATAATGGGCGATTGCAATGTGTATAGTTTAGCTTTAGCTCATTTTCAATTTATTTATGTAAGCTAGAGGACTTAAAAACTTTAACCTGAGAAGAAATTCATCTAAGAAATATATTCAAGGTTTTAAAAAGCACAATAAACATTAACAATGGGTAGCTCGCTGCCCGCAAGCCGCGCCCTTAAGGTGGCTAGGAGTCGCTGCCTACCTTTGTTTAATTATTATGTCATTTCGTTCTTGAATTATCTTAAATATCACATATTTATCTACATAATGTAGGTGAAACACATAAATAAGATATATTTTTAGATGTTATTGACGCAATTCGTCTGTGTATGTTAGTGTAATGTATGTATTTTATGTACCTAGATGCGAATCTGTAATTGAATAGGTCAATAACAATCTGAAATGGAATAGATTTGGAATTAATATTAGCTCACTGTTTTGTTGGTATTGTATTTAATAATTGCGTCATCATTCAGCCATACATTCTACACATTTCATCCACCGTTTCTTTATTTTCCCTCTACACCGATAGCCATCAAAATTCATATGCGAAACTCTTTCACGACATTCTCCCACACCCGACAGTCTCCGTAACACGTCTTTACCATGGCAACCTAATTTCCACACAACTTTTAGCTAACAATTAAGTATGAGATCGAAACTTGGAGTAAGGCACACGAAGATGAGGCGGGGACTGTGGAAGGATCGTATGTTTCCGTGATCTGCCGGAGTGAAAAAACCTTCACAAGACAATGATTATAAAAAAAACAACAATTTTTTTTTCTTGTAGGAAACCTGAATATAGTTTGTGCAGAATAAGCAACTGAATCGATTCCAATGATTTTTACACCATGTTGTATTTTTTCCAAAATACATTAAGAAATTGTTGTAGTGTGGTTACCGAGCGAACAACTTAGCTGACGTTAAATCATAGTATTAGGCGCGTGAGACAGGGGCCCCGCCCCGCGCCGCGCCGCTGCAGGCGCGGCCGGGGGAGCGTTGACCATATTTTTGTTGGGACTACCAGGAAAGATAAAAAGCTCATAACTTTGTCGTTTCTCATGATATCTTTTTGAAATTTTATACATAGATTCTTTACATAAAAATACTGAACACCTGTTTCGGGTTTCGCATATACAAAAAAATAAAGTTGTATATGGTACATGAAAGAACGTCTATAGAATGTGATTATTACTATTCCGGACAGAGCCGGAGGAAATCGTACGCATCCATGTCCCGTTTTATTCAGCCCTAGATCTGTAAATAAAAGCTAAGCGGTGTTTTGTTAAGATCTACTTATTGTTGTTATGTTAAGTTCTGCTTATCTACTTATTGTTGAGAGGAATAGAGATAAACGTGATATGTCGACACTGGAATATACAGGCTGAGTTTTTTTTAACATACATAACATAACGACTACTCGACCTAAAATGACGCCTTTGTGGGATACAGGCCTCCACTCACAGTGAGATAGTGAGCCGTAATCCATAACGCGGACCCTGTACGGGCCAGATACTGTAGATGACACGTGTCTTCTTTTTTTTCTTTAAAATGAGTCGTTCTTTTTCAAGCTACAATAGAGATACAAAAAAACTTTCTTCTAAAACAATAAGAGCTTTCAGTTGTCGGTAAATATTAGAACTGTATTTTTGCATGTTATACAGCATGTTAAGAAAACCCTGTCCGACCCGTGAAGTTGTTGTTAGGTATCGACAACTGATTCTACTAATGCATACAAAACCGGGCTAAACTTAAAAAAAAAATCCCCCTGAAAAATAAATATTATTTCGCAAAAAGAGGTAACTTAATGAATGTGCGTTATGCACCCTTCCGTGGGCGGCGGGCGGCAGGGCACGCGGCACGTGGTCGTATCGCTATACGCTCATAATAATACCGGTGTTGTCACTTTTTAAAAATTACCAGTTTTCGGGGAAGTTGGAATTAATTCGCGGGAAAAAAAGATTATTTCAAAATTCATTTGTATTGGTACTATGATGATTACGTAAAATTTTATATTATATTTGGTCATGTGTTTACCTAATACCTAACCTTTATTATCCTTATGGGTCGGACAGGGTTTTCTTAACATACTGTATACATAACATTGTACATACAAATAAGCACCAAAATGTCCAGCATATTTATTTCTGAAACGCTTCCTCGTGTTATAAAAAAAAAAAAAATTGTTCAATCAACCGAGCCTATTGTCGTCTACCGCTGGAAATAACCCTCCTCTACCATGTTATGCTGCAATACCCTGGCCTCCGTCTTCCGCATCCAGCTACCTTTTCGAGGTCGCCTGTCTATTTAGCTGAGGGGCGTCTCATACTACATTTGCCGATCTTGACACCAGGATTCCCAGACTTCTCTGCTCCATCAGTCATCAATCCTTTGACAAACATGGCCAGCCCACTGCTACTTCAGCTGACAAACTTTGCAAACTATATCGATAGCTTCGATTCTTTTCCGTGTATTTTTTTCAATTATCTGTTAGGTCTATTAGGTTATTTAAAATTTCGAAACGTTTAGCCTATTTACAAATTTCATTTCAGCCACACAACGAAAACCTCTATTTTATCTGTGTGCTTGCGAGTTCAGTGCTCCTCTATCATATTGTATTTTAAACTCAACCTTACGGTTGCATCAAAAGGACTTGGTCAGCTCACATAATTCCCTTGCCTAGCAATAATACATGTAATAAAGAAATCGATCGACCCATAGGAAGAAATCAACCAAAAGTAAAAGTCACAACTAAATTATCTGATTCTCTTGAAGATTATTGTCAACCTGGTAACGATTACTGTTTTAATATGAAATGGCGTGTTGAGTAAGATGGACGTGTCAGCTTGTCAGGTAGTTTGGTTCATATATTATTTACGCTTCGCGAACGTTTGTGACGTTTCACGATCTCAGACACGGCTTGAGTGACATCTTTTGATTTCTTTTTGGGAAAGTTAAACATTTACAAGCGGACGTAGTTATTGTTTTTTGGTTTGACTTTTGCTACAATAAACACTGAATCGCCGTCAAAACCTGAAACAAAGAATCCAAGAAGTTTGATTACATCCTATATATCTTTTATGTGATAGTATTAAAGTCACCATTTGCTAGAGAAGAAATTTGCGCGCTTTGACCACGCTTTTCTCCCTTCTTAACTCACCCACTCCTCCTTCTTATCTTGAGACTCACTTCCAATATTTATGTTCTTCACACACTAAGAATCTGCGATCTTCTAACAATCTTCTCTTACTCTGTCCTTCACATACGTCTGACTATGCTCACTCTTCAATTCATATTCAATCCATTCTTCTGTGGAATGTGCTTCCGTTTGAGATCAGGATGACTGCCAGTCGGTTTGCATTTAAGCGGAAATTGCAGAGGTATTTTGGCAACTATTAGGGTAGAGTAATTTCAACACATCTCTCCAAAATTTTTAGTTTTGTATGTATATATTATAAGTATTTTGGTAATAGTGTGTATGTGTATATAGCTTATTTAAATAGTTATGATATTTTCAATGTCTTCACCACCTATGGTTGACTGGTAGAGAATGCCAAAGGCATACAATGTATTCATATATATTTTCCCAGCAGAACTGTAGGCCTAGTATGAGTTTTCAATACGAAACTCGTTCGATCGTATCGAGCGCGTTTGACTCAGCAATTGGCCCGCTTCAAGGTCGTAAGAACTCTCAACCAATGAGAGCGCCAAACGCGCTCGATACGATCGAACGAGTTTCGTATTGAAAACTCATACTAGGCCTACTGTCATTTCATTATAAACATCATCATTTTAGCCTATAGCTGTCCACTGCTGGATATAGGCCTCTCCAATTTAACTGCTATTTGGTAAGTAGGAATAAAGTTTTTGCATAAAACTCGACTCATATAGTTGGTACTATGCCTAGTGCAGGAGCCCGGACCTCACTACTTTGTTAAAAAATATTTATGCCAATAAAGAATTAGTTAATTATTTATTAAAGTAGATAGGTACCTACTTCACAATTGATAAAAATTAAAAAGTTAGGTACCCAAAAACGAAGGACTCAATCGCTTTGACGCCTAATAAGGCGAAATCCCACCTGTTTCATCTAAGACAGGCGGGAACTGGAAGTCGCGGGCGATTAGAGCGGGGACTCAGCCGGCCCACTGAGCAACTTAAGGGAAGGCGGCGTACAGTGGTCATGTGTTGTCTTACATAGTTAGGTTCGGGGAGAACCCTTTATAGTTTCCTCAGAGAAGTGCTCTAACAGGCGTTGCACGGCAGGGGTTCCGGATTGGTCTTTGAGAGGTAACGGTAGTCCTGCTATGTGCAGATGGTAATCACCGGGGTGGTTTTAGTGAAGTAAGAATCCCACACTCCCTGGTCCTATCCCCAAGCACCAGGGGCCTTTAGAAGGATTCCCCCCGATAACAAAAAAAAGGTACCCAAAAACGAAACACATTTTAGCCTAGAAGCACTCTCTTGCAGTAGTCATCATCTCATAAGCCTAGTCTTTTCCCAATTGTTTTGGTTTCATATTCTCTCAATATACAGACTGTAAGATAGGCGCAGGTTGGGTATATTGGAGTAGATGGAGGCTTCCACCCAATATACACTTAGCGCTATAGACTTGCTGATAAGCTTACCGGCCGGTGGCGGTTTGGATTTCGATCACTTGATGTTATTCAAAACAGGGTTATGTACAGAGAACAAAGTTATACTGACGAGGGAATGAAAAAAAAAACTTCTTGCGCTCCGTTCGTTCTCCATTCCTTAATGCTGATTGGATACTCCGCCAGGCAATAAGGTTGAAGGGAAAAATGGGGGAATATTTGACTAGGCTTGCTTATTGATGTATTTAATTGTAACGTGCATTAACACCCAAGTATGTTATGGTAGGATTCTAGTCTAAGCGTAAGCAGCTAAATTTGTCCAGAGTCAGTGGTCTATCTAACCTCCATAACCCAATTTATGGGTAAAGCGATACGGCATGGAGAATTTTGGTATGCAAAGTTGGTCACCCATCTACGGGCGAACCGCAGCAAGCTCAGATTACCCGAATCGATTGACCCAAGCAGTTATTACGTATTATTTAATCGATTGATCCAAGCAGCTATTACCTATTATTTAATCGATTGACCCAAGCAGCTATTACCTATTATTTAATCGATTGATCCAAGCAGCTATTACCTATTATTTAATCGATTAACCCAAGCAGCTATTACCTATTATTTAATCGATTGACCCAAGCAGATATTACCTATTATTTAATTGATTGACCCAAGCAGATATTACCTATTATTTAATCGATTCACCCAAGCAGATATTACCTATTATTTAATCGATTGACCCAAGCAGCTATTACCTATTATTTAATCGATTGACCCAAGCAGCTGTTACCTATTATTTAATCGATTGACCCAGGCAGCTATTATCTATTATTTAACCACAAGCCCCTCTTCCAGTTTAAACTGTAATTCAGCATCCCCAACACATAAGTTAAGTACCAACGTAGATCAGACCCACAGTTAATTGAACGTCACCACTTAATCATCGTGCTCACTGTCATGCAATATTTAATTAAGCCTTCATTAAGTTCGATGCGGGCGAAAGTAATTACCTCGGGCATTCCAACCGGCTCTTCTTACTAACATACATATTACTATCTAAACTGCGGATAATGAGAAACATAATTTCTGCGAAGACTCTAAATATGTTATCTTAATGTGTGTTAACCTTTATATGTTTTAAGCTGGCATCCGCAGACATCTTTTAGCAGTAATTAGTAATTAACTGAGAGTAATCTGGTAGTAACCTAGTAGTCGCGATTTGATAGAGTGACTTGGTTACTTGAACATAGGAATATAAAAAAATCAATTTCGTTATATTATTATTGTTCAATACTGATGTCACGCAAATCCTGAATCTCGCAAGCAGAATTTACCTCTCGCCGCTCGGCTAGCATACATCTTCCCAACAGACACAACAACCGTCTGTTCGGTCTGAGTGAACTTTACACCCTGTTACTTATACATCTATAGTCATCTGTCAAGTTCTACCAACCAACTTTAGGTCCAAGTTAGTTAATGATTCACTAACTTAGGACATCTCTAGTGAGGCTGTCTCTAGAGTGCTGTGAGCTAGAGAACAGTGGTGAATCAGTTCGATAGGTTTCGACTTATGAGCAGGGGTCATCGTGCGGGACTTGGATTAGAATCCAGCCAGGTACTGTGTTTTGTGTAAATAATTTCATCATCTCTACTCTTTAAAACTTGAACTAAAACTTCGTGAGGAAACTAACATGAACTAGAACGTGTAACATGCGCCCATCCGCACTGGGCTCTCATGGTGGGTGGGATAATGGACCATTCCCTTTTATAGCGGGAGGCGTGGGTCCCAACAGTGGGACCATTTTGCTGTGCTCTGCTGTGGTGTATTAATTATTAGAAATTAATATAGTTTATGTTGTTTAACTCATTTGTTGGGAATATTTATTAAACTACCTATAACTATACTCCATTGGGAATAAAATTAGACATTGAAACAAACCTTTTCTACAGTCTGTTCAACTGATTTTGACTTCTATTGCGCTTGTGGCAGGACAAATGGCAACAGCATTATATAGTTTGTATTGTGACCACTTGTTTGCTTTAAGAGTGGACTCCAGTGCTGAGGAATTTGAGAAATAGGTATTTGAAGAAACTAGAGTACCACTAGTAACCACTAGAGTCCCCTCTTAATACCATCCTTATGCCTACGAAATAGAAATAAAAATCGATTGAACGGGCTGTAAAAAGTTTGTTTAAAATTTAATATCTTATTTAATGGTTAATTTGAGTGAAACAGGAATAGGCAGGTAATGGTGCTAGTTGGTACATGTATGTTCATGCTTGACAAAAATAATCGAATCCATCAAAATACCTAACTAAGTTTCTAAGAATTAGCTCAAAAACTCATAGAATTAATCACCAATCGGGACACCAAAGGTCTTGTAAAACAATTGTTACCCTACTCCAATTGTAGTAACATGGAGAGACTCGATGCACTCTCTCACAGCGCAAAGCCTGATTTGTCATCTTATGTAGATGAGCCATTAGATTAGATCCCAGCTGTTGTTGCAACTTGCATGAGACTGAAAGCTCTCTCTGTATTTTTGTCTTATTTCGAAATCAGTAGATTTGGTGAAGCAATCTTGAGAGCTATTTCAGTTTTGTTAAGTTGATAAAATGATTAATGTGCCACGTGGGTAACCACAGTTTATATGAGGTACACACTCTATGAGTACACATGTCTGTAAAGGGTTAATGAAGAAAATAAAAAAAAACTTTTAACCTTATAGTTAGGACTATAAAGTTGAAACAAGTACAACACAAACTTGATAAACTTCCGCCTTCTGTTATCGTCCATGATGGATGTGTTGAAAACGACTGCACAATTTTTTAATAGCCACCGACTTCCGATGTTAGTTATTTTTCACTTTGTATTATTTTTTTGGAACACAGTTGTTTTTTAAAGTGTTATTTAAAAATAAAGGACTGGTATACAACTGCACCCGGACAGAATGGTCGCTGACCCCAACATAGTTTGTAAAAATAAGCAAGCAAGCGACACAATTTCGTTTATTTGAATATTTTTTCTCATTATTGTGGTTTATCAACCAAACTCCTAAACCGATTTTGATATAATTTGGCACGAAACTAAAAGTATATCCTTTCATATAAAAAAGAATTATCGAATTCTGTTCCCATGATATTAAGTTATTCGTTCATTTGTCGCGCAGATACTTAGT
The DNA here is from genome assembly GCA_037179545.1 of Sesamia inferens. Lineage (NCBI taxonomy): Eukaryota > Metazoa > Arthropoda > Insecta > Lepidoptera > Noctuidae > Sesamia > Sesamia inferens. The sequence goes on from CM073931.1 coordinate 21,672,288, forward strand.
GTAAGTTTAAGACATACGGTTTTCTTATGGATGCCTTTTTCAGAACCGGACCAAAGTGAAATGACGAGCTTTGAAATGAAAAAGAATCATGAAAATCCGTTTAACCAGTCGAAAATTCACTCCCAAGTTGAACCTCTTTTTTTATTGGTTAAAATACCTTACTCCTACCTTTCACATTTGCCCATGCATGTCATGATATAACTTTAATCGGATAATACCTACCGATAAAAAATAGGTTTCTGTAAAAACAGAGTACTTTTTTTTTATTAAAAAAGAATAATCTTAACATTAAATACATTTTTTAGTTGTTATACGTACTCTGCGAGATTTTAATATTCGAATAAATTCGCAAACTTCTCATGTTAAAATCAAAACCCTCCCTCCTACAGAGTTCAGTTAGACATTACTTGTAAGTTTACAGAAGGTAGTGTTTCAGTGAAGCTCGCAGACGGTCGCCCACAGTTAATGGTTCTTTCCGTGCACTTCCAGGGCGTCTAATGGATGTCCGCCACGCTTGTCCTCATCTCACACTATTTACTTTATTTCTATAAAGGTTGAGATTGCTTCACAATTTGGCCGTTTTACAACCCCTTCGGAACACAGTTCAACGACATTCAAGAAACGTTTGAGAGAAGATTTTATTATTTGTTGCTAGAAATTGCGATTCGCCAGTCATGCAAAGTACTGAAACAATTCTTAAAGCGGCCATAGAAAATTATTAAAACGACCCAAAAATAAAATTTCAATAAAACAGCAATCCACTTTGTTCTGTCGTCGCAAGAATGTGGTGCGCGGAGTAAGTATGATAACGCGTCTTACTGTAGGCGTTACAGTTTTCTGCAATGTCCACATGATTTGAGTGAAAGTGTTTGGATGAAGGCCAAGACTCATCTCTATGACACGATAACTCCTCGAATGCTGGAAAATAAACAAGTTCACTCCACACTCGTCGTGATTTAACATGATTCCCGTAATGCCATTAGCGTTAGTTTGTTTAACATACACATTTGATGTGGTGCACCTTTTAATTTGACTACAGTTATTATAAATATTCAATGTTTTACGTCACTGTTTTATCGCAGTTTAACGTAATCGGGTTTTTGTTTTTAACTTTTTAGTTTGCCAGTTATTAATTACATGGAATTCGCTGACGATTCGAACGTATTTCAGCCTTTCAACAGTGCCGTGTTTTACATCCATAAAATTAAAATACATTAGGTACCTATTCTTGAAACACAGAAAGTAATATTACAAAAGAAATGATTTTGAAAGTGGAGTTGGCTATTGACTTTGGGAATAAGATATAGCTATTCTCAAAGCTGCTAAGCATAAACTATTCATGTGGGATTAGTGTGTGCCCACAACATAAATATTCCGTTTTATCTCTCGAGTGATTTTTTCGATTTTCACAAACCTCTATAGGTTAAAATAAATATAATTGAAGTGTCTAATTGTAATGTCAAAAAAAAGCTTTGACTAACTGCACATATATCTAAGTATAAATATTTTTTTTTTTTTTATCTAACTCATTGTTTTGGCTAATCACTTTTTTGACGCAACTTTCACTGGAATAGAGCTGATGTTGTATGGAAAAGTTTTATTATAGAAAAAGAAATGGGATTTCGCCCAAAAACAAATCCCTAATATCCAATTGATTTTCCGCCTTGCACGGGATTAAAGTTGCGGGCACAGCTAGTTATTAAGAAGAGACCATAGACTTTGAATACATTACATATTATAATATCTTTCGACCTTTGCCGTTCACACACACAGGGTAAGCATGTGTTGGTGTGACAAAACATAGCTACTTGCTATTTACAGGGAAATGCAAATATTAGTTTAGGAAGGGTACTCCGTATTCGAGTGCGATAACATACCGGGAAAGGGATTAAATGTCGTGACTTTGTTACTTTAAGTGTGTTTGTAAACTCATATCAGGGACTTCATATACCTGAAGGTCTGGCTGGTGACTTTGAATGGAATATCTTACCTGAATTTTGTCCCGATAACCTTAACCGTTACTGTATGTTTTATATAAGTAGAGAGGGAGAGAGCTAGTCTAGCCTATTTCTATATAATTTTGAAATGAATAAAACGCAATTTAAAAGCATAGATATAATCTTTATCAACCTATACTTAATATTCTGACACAAGGCTCTCTGTGAGACACTCCCTGTGTGCCATCCTTCACCACGTTTTTTTTTCTAATTATAAACTAGTGCTTGACCGCAATCCCGCCTGGTCGTAAACAGTGATGCAATCGTAGATGGTAAAGCGCGCTAGTTTATTAGGAGCCTATTCACTCAAAAAAACTGAGTGAATAGGAAGGAAGACGGCAGTTGAGCGATGTGATGAAATGTTGATACCAGAGGGAGATTGAACTGGAGATCCTCCACGACCAAACTCCTGTGAGTTCAGTACTGATTGGTAGATGTCACATGTCCTTGATTTTTTTAGTTCTACGGCAAACCGGTTTCTTCACGATGTTTTACGTCACTGTTTTGTGTTTACTTGGGGCCTTCGCAGTAGGCCACGCAATTTTTTTTAAGTGATTATGTACGAAATTATGAATTCGTCGTTTAAATTAAGAGTTATTTACAGCACAGAGGTGCTGTTTCTGCGAATGTTTAGTTAAGAAATGATGACGTAGTTATAGAAACTGGGTGGAATTATAAACAAAACTGTTTCTTTCTTTGGTATAACGCGGCCATCGACCGAATTTAACGTTACATTTCAGACGCTAAGGCTTTATGAAGCCTTACTCATTCTCTTAAGTAGTAAGGCAGGTCAGTGATGGAATGAATTTATTATGTCGAGGTATATTTTTTCGGGCCGAGTTTGATCCTGTTAGATGCGCAAGGGTGGATTTTTATTTTCAGAAGTCAGTTCCAAAATAGAATTGCTTTTTTTAAACTTAGCTGTAATAGAGTGGAATTTTACAATGGGCGGAGACGTGTGACAGTTTAGTGTTCAATGTAAAGAAATAATTCGTGTCGTCCGCATTGTGAGTGACAGCTAGCTGGGCCTCGGCTGAGTCTCGTTACGATAGTTTGCGAGCCGATTGCACACACGACCTTTGCGCTGCGCACACGCACTGCATCACTGGCCTATGATAGCCCGCACTAATCCACTTAGAAACCGATAGCCGTCATCGGTGTCACGTCATTGAACTTCGTTATGTAATTAATGTTTAATTACTCGACCTCAATGGGTTCCACAAACGTCACAACAGTGCTCGCTAAATGCCTATTTCAATACAGTTCTGCCGCGAAAATAAATTAAGTTTACCAATCGCACGTTCGTCAGATTCGAAGATTCGTAGACGGCAAAAATAAATTTATCTAATTTTAGAACAAAAATCGGATATATCAAATAGTAAAATTGTGCAGATGACAAAAGTTATGCGTTTACAAAATACTTAGTAGTTGCAGCGAAGTTTATAAACTTGAAGTTATCTTATAATCCTCCACGTCGATTTGTTCGAAGATAAGGATCCACGGGCGACGCAATTATAATTTTATAAAAGTTATTACCGACATTATTTGCTGGAAATAGCAACGAATAATGACTTCATTGTTTTGAGTTTTTTCTAATCTCTTTGCTCTGTTGGCACATGCATGCGGACGCATGCAGAAATAAATAAACAAAAACTTGAGTCCATTCACTCCTCGCTGACATTTCTACGATACCGTTTCGTGCCAATCTTAACTATTTTATAGCATTCTTTTTTATTAAAGCTACGTCATGAATGCTTTCTCAAAGTTTTTAATAGTTCGTGTAATTTCAGTAATGAGGAGGAAACGGTATATCAAAGAATTTATACCGGATTTCCAGTTACAAATTATGACAGTTGCCAGATCGGAAGAATAAAATGGTCAGGGTTATTTTTTGTTCACGACTTCATAGAAATCTATGTTGTTTAGTGAAAATGGTGTAAATAATATACACCAGGGACACTTTATATTTTATTTTAAATAAATTAATATCAAAGATTGGAAACTTTGTGCCCCAGGAGTAGTGCTCCCAGCACTATATGCTAATTATGGTTTTCGATAATTATGTAACAAAAATGCACATATTTAAGTATTAGAGGACATTAATTACATAATTTAAAAATTCCTTGCAGTAAACGTCGCGCTCAGGATAGTAACAGAAGAGCGATTCTCTAAAAATCTCACCCTGAAAACTTGGGCAAATTGAGCTTAGAGTGCGCCACTCACCAAAGTCTTGCCGCCAAGCGATTCATTGTGTTCTGATGTCTGGTGAAGCCGTATCGATGATGAGCCTGAGCAGTAGTGTTGCGTTGTGTGCCGGGTACGATGCGCCAAATGTTGTCGTGTCGTGAGTTTGGTTGTGGAAGGTCTTCAATTCAATCTCCCTCTGGCGCAGCATTGTTGGTCGTGTTGTTGGGTTTAACATTGCATCACCTCGCTCAACTGCCGAATGTAAATAGGAAGAAAGCCTCAGTTGTTTCGAGTGATTAGGTATAGTTCTCTTAATAAAATTTTAAACAAGTTTAAGTGGTCACTATCTTAGGTAATACTATATGAGTGACGTTTAATAACTCTATACTCTTTTTATTAAAGCACTAGCTTTCCGCCCGCGGCTTCGCTCGCGTGGAGATCGGTTATATCGCGCTTTTGGATTTCCCTCGTGAATATAATTTTTTTCTGGGATAAAAAAGTACCCTATTATTTAATCCTGACTTCTAACTTTACTTCTGCAAAATTTCAAAACAATCGGCTTATTAATTACGGCGTGAAAGCGGAACAAACAAACCAACTCACTTTTCGATTTATAATATTAGGATATTTGGTGTACACATACAAATATTCCAGTAATCTCCCTTGGGAACTTGATGTTTTTTTAGGACCAAAAGTAGCCTATGTTACTCTCCATCTTTTCAACTAACTGTATGCCAAAAATCAGGTCGATTGATTGCTTAGCTACGGCGTGAAGGAAGGACAAACAAACAAACAAACACACTTTCACATTAATAATATTAGTATGGATTATTTATACCAATAATAGCAATATATTGATAGTTATCGTGTAATATTGTCAAAGTTACTGTACTTTAAAATGTAGCAGTATCTATAACGCCACCTGCGAACAACATGTGTATGCATCATACTGACACCACACTGGGCTTGCATCCCGCAAGCAGAGTTAACCGTAGAACTAGCATACATAGAACTTTCTCACATCAACCGTCGGGCAAGTGCCCGCCAGCCACAACATGAGGCGGATGTTGTGTCTGGCGGACACTTGCCCAAGGCACCGTGGTCGGAGGATTTTCCCTTTTCTATGGGGGATGAGCCAACTTTACATCCTGTTCCTCATATATAAGAGTTACTACCTATCTTGTGGGAATATCTAAAAAGTGTCCTAAACAATATGTAAAGAAAACCCTGTCCGACCCATAAGGATAATAAAGGATAGGTAAACACATGACCAAATATAATTTTATGTAATCATCATAGTAACAATACTAATGAATATTGAAATAATCTTTTTCCCGTGAATTAATTGAAACTCCCCCGATATTGGTAATTTTTAAAAATTGAGAGTACTTTTTTGACGGTATTATTATTGCGATGCAACCACGTACCGCGTGCCCTGCCCCCCGCCCACCCGCGCATGTATTGCCTACCGCACATGTATTAAATCGCCGAAACCTTTTTTTGCGAAATAATGTTTATTTTTTAGGTAGATTTTTGTAAAGTTTAGCCCGGCTTTGTGGGCATTAGTAGAATCAGTTAACGATACCTAACAATACCTTCACGGATCGGACAGGGTTTTCTTTACATATTGTGTGTTCCTGGTTATAAACCACCTGTTTTATCAAAATTCGTTCAGTAATTTTTCCATATTTACATACATCCTCACAAACTTTCGCATTTATAATAATAGCAGGATTTTTTAATATAAATGCTAAAGAGATTGCATTGATTTGTATTTATCGTGAAATAAAGGAGTTTATCATAAATAACGAAAATGTAATAACTGTTATGTTTGTTTCTATTGTGTTATAATAAATGGAATAAAGATGTTGTACAGACGACAGCACATCTACTACAATCTGTCAGAATTCTTTATCTGATTTTCAACTTTATCTCTTAAGCATTAAGGCTCAAGGTTGATTGGGAATATCTGACAGTTTGGGGTAGCTTAGGACGACAGCAGCGTCCGTACACATGCCTAATAACCCCGATAAATGTTATATGTTCCGTTATTAATAAAATTCTGCGTTTCGCAGTATCACCCGCAAAAGTTTTGATCTCGTAAGAATATCAGAAAAAATCGTGTGTAGGTATTAGGGTGGAGCGAAATTTTTTTTATCTCGTAATCATTTTGGAATACCTGTAAAAAGTTGCCCTTCTTACTTACAAATATACACACAACATTTTATTTGACATTTAATAATATATAGAGGTGCCCCCAACCTCATTAATATTAGAGAAATTCGCGAAAATTAGTCAAAAAATACATTCATCATAAGTCCGCTAAGTTATATTCTGAACGCCTGTCCTGTTATTTTTTGATAGAAAAATGTGAACTTGAGATGGTTCGTCGGTGCACGGTACACGTGGTACGCGGGGGAGGTTATTTTACTATTCTAATCAAACGTTGTTTGAACGCCATTTAGTGAATACACGCGTGCGGTTCATAATAATTTTATTTGTGAGACGATTTCATTTTAACGGCTGAGATCAAGGAATACAATTCATGTAAGTAGTATTAATAATTTAATGTTGTCAGTTAATGTAATCTAGATCGAAATAAAGTACTTTCGATTTGAATTTATACCTATTTTTTTGTTCTTTACAGTAAAATGTCTCTAGTCAAAACTCGACAAACGACGTCTTGTCCTGTGTTTAGTTTGCCAGAGAAGTTACTAATATCTCGATTGCCTACTTATAATGATGATATGAAATATTATTTATTCATTAAATATGAACTAAAGACAGACAAAACAACAAAAGAGCCGACGGTCCATGACATATCCGAAATATTGACTCAAGAAGTATTAGATATTTGGCAAAAAGCTTCGCTGCCAACAGTTAGCCGTTAGAGGGTACTACAACTGATTCGTGCCTATCATGACAAATATAGAAGTTTAATGAAACCTTATCACGGCCGTCAAACCAAGAAAAACTACCAACAGAAAATTAATACATTCAGAGCTGATTCTTATAGATTATTTGATATTTGCAGTTGTAAATGCAAACTTATCTCAAATTGTTATTGTTAGAAAGACAGTCATGTTCCTAAAGAAGAAATAAATTTTCTACTCGATCAAAGAACAACGAGAAAAATGTTGATAGGTGGGGTAGATCTAGCTGCAACTATAAAAAATTCAATGGCAGGAAGGAGGAAATGGCACTCGTGTACAAATGGAGCTAAGCAAGCACCTATGACAAACTATTAGACTGAGTCGCTATTTGAACCCAGATTTGAAGAAGATCGTTGACAACGTAATTCAACAGAATGGATATTTTGGTCATCCAGAGAATTTTCTTGTCGCTATGCTTGGAGACGACACAGAAAGCATACGGGAGTTAGCATATCAACAATTTTCGAAAGCAAGATCAAAGAATGCTCCAGGTCTTCGAACATTTAAAGTGCCTGCTTTTAATTTCGACGCCAAAGATTATACAAAAACTATTACGTGGCAAGACTTTGAAATAACTGAGCCACCGCTGACTTCCAATATATAGGATGAAGCCTTGATATCGATTGTCAAAAATGGTTTGGGTACAATTCAAAATATTAAAAAATTTTCATGCCACACACAAGCCGTAGAGCGCTGCATCAAATTAGTGACAGAAGCTTCAAGTGCTGTTTGCGGAGAACATAAACGAGACAGTTTCATTAGGTCAAAACTGTTTTCACGTCAACAAATGCCTCATTTCAATACAAAAAAGCAATTTCATGTTTAATTAAAACTGCACTTACGCATTACTTAAAATAAGTTACAGCTCTTTTAGATATCGTATTTCCAAGTAATTATCCTGATATTCATTTAACAATAGCCCTAAAATTAAAAAAAAAACTTTCTCTGAATGAAATCTAAAAAGTAGTTATATTTACCGATTTTCAAATGCGTTGAAACCTAAAGATATTAAAGTAGATTAACAAGATTTCGTAGGTTTAGTTTTCTCATACCAAGGCAACTTTATATCGCTATGCCGTTCAAAAAAAAAACACTTTTTTTTTTTTCATACATGATCACTCCACCCTAGTAGGTATGTTATTTCATTTCATCCATCCAATTTCATCCAAATCCATTCTGTAGTTTTTGCGTGAAAGAGTTACAAACGAAAACAAATCTATCCATTCGTACAAACTTTCACGTAGTGTCTAGGATTACAGTCATAGTATTTCATTTAAACCGAAAGCCAAATGCTTGAGATATAACAAATGCCAGATATGCGACTCTTTATGGCTTCTGCACCATATATTTTACATACTTATGTGTTTTCTGGCCAATAATACAATAATTCAAGGAACATAATGTCTCGTTTGAGCAAATAAACAGATTCTTAGCGACAAAGTTTCAGGCGAAATGTAATAAAGTCTAAAGTAAAGGTTATATTTTTCGTATGAACGTTTCTATTTTTAATTCTTACTAGTATTAGTGAGTTTGTTTGTTTCGTACGCATTCAAGCCTAAACTACTAAACGGATTTGGATGGAATTTGGCACACACATAGCTTATAACCAGGAATAATAACAGATAGGATACTTTTTATCCAGATATTCCCACCGAATCAAAACTTGTGTGGTTGGACCCGCGGGGCGCACTTTGTCTATCATAATTTCACGCCTTTATGCATTGAACAGCTAGACTGAGGTGTACTTATCCATACCGCACAGACATTTATTTATATTTATACTTTCGCACAAAGAAATGTACAGAGGCGGACTTAATGCCTTAGGCATTCTCACAAATCGGACCAAGGACCTCGTGCCCAACAGTAGCATTGCAATTTTAAAATATACAGACAAATAACTAAAAATAGTGTCGTTAGACTTTCATTTTAGACATCATGTGACTTGCTAGATTATGTGGATCCAATTATGTTGGTCGTAAAATAAATGTTAATGGCTTTAAAGTTTATTTTGGACACAAAAGCATGTCAAGTCGTGCACTAAACAATTTATTTAGTTTTAGTCGTAGTGTTTACGTGACTGTCACCGCACTTCAAAGAGTATATAACAACATAATCCGTACTTTCTGACATGTTGGTATTTATTTATGAATTGTCATTTTTCCCGTCTCTTTGGCATAGAGTGAGTAGTTATGAGTATGATTATTATGAAGATTCGTCTTTCCGGGAAGGTTATTTTGAAACCACTTTTTAAAACTTTTTAGTCTATTGGTGATTTTTATGTTATGAATTAAAAATATCTATTAAAAAATTAATGGGCTATACTCCGGAGTGCCGGCAGAAGTGGAAACTTAAACAATGATGTTGCTTATTTTTGAATATTTTATTTATCAGCATAAAAGTATTCTCATTTATTTGGTAAAATGCAATATGCGCAATTTATTGCGCTATCACACATAAACTTGACAATTTTTAAAAATGATGCGCGTAGCAGGCTGTAGTAAAAAAACACGCACTCTCGCGCATGTGTCCTGCAGTCTTACATTTTGTCGCGCGGTAGATAGAGAAAGAGATATTATTTCCACTCTTAGGCCACGCCGATGGTCTAATTTCGTTCTTACGAATTTACGATCAGGTCACGTGTCCTGGCGCGAGTTTAAAGAAAGTTTTTAGGTAAAATGTTAACTTTTCTACGCAATGAATTAAGTTTTAAAAGCTTTGTGTTTCAATGGAAGCATTATAATTATGATTTACACGCATTTGTTTGATATTTAATATCAAGGCACTTGGAATGCTAAAGCATCGTTAACGCGCCGTGCTCAAAGGCTATAAAAGGGTTGCAGTAACCCGCTCAATTTTTAATATGTGGCGACTAAAACTTTTAGAACGAGACATCACAATTCATCCTACTTTGTTCAAAACAAGAACTTGGCACTATTTCCAAAAAATGCACCGGGAAGAAAGATTTCCACCACCGCCATTCAGCAAAAATGCTTGGATAAGTCTCATTAACCACAGTAGCCGTATATTTTTGTTTGCTTTTCCCACTTATCACACGATAAGTATCTCATGTGGCGATATTATAGTTAGTTGCGTTACAAAATGTTCCATAATGTTAACAAACGTCGCTATCGATTTAATCTACGTTTCGATCGCACTGATTGCTTGCCTACTTTGAGCTGTTAAAACTTATAAATAAATATTGACAATGTGAGTGCGAGTTGGCTAGTTGATTTCAGAAATATATTCTAACATAACTTGTCACTGTTATCCGTTCCGTCAATCATGTTCTATACAAACTCTTTTGAAATATGAATTTTGCGAAACTTTTCCCTAAGTTTTAGAACATTCTAAAACGTAACGTGATGTCCTCCACTCATAAACTGGACCAGTATTTATTTTCAAGGCAAACCACGGAGCTAAAATATCATTTTGTTATATTGTACGTCTATAATTAAAGTGTGAAGAGAGTCGAACTGTTTCAAAAATAGATGTTTGTGTGACACCGTAAATCTCTGTTACGACGAAAGTTTCTGTGTAAATCATTGGTCCACGCGCACGTTTAATGGTACCCACATTGAATTTTATTGCACACTGGTAATAATAAAATTATGTCATAAGCAGTAATTAACAACGAGAACGATTATAAATAATAGAACACGCACTTGTTTGTTATTACTTTAAATAATACTGTGTCAGGTGTTGGACAATACTTTGTATAAGCACGTTTTGGGTTGCCGCTTATAATTGTGTAAACCGGTCCTTGCCTCTAAACCGCCACATTTGACCCAACAATAGAACGTATAACGATTCTCAATTAGTAATAAACCGCTGGTGAACCGCAAGTCTGCAAATGCATTGTGCTGTGTAAAATCAAATTATTAGTAACTTCACATAATTCCATTTCTATTTCCGCGTAACCTCTACCGCGTTATAGTGCGCTACAATTCAACCGCTATCCGTTGATGGCGTGCATTTACAATAATATATTAGACTCGCAGGTAAACATACATTTCATTGTGGCGGCACGCGTGGATAACGTTAACTTAATTTAATAGAAGTGCCCTATGGTATCGTAATGATATGAATCGTGAACGCAGCGAGCTACTAACAGCTAGTTTCCAATGAATGGCTCAGTAATCATCTGCATTTGAGGCCATTATCTCAATTGGCGAGCGCTCAATGAGCGACGACCTCCAGCGCCGGACACCGCACCCGAGCCGTCGGTTGCTCCACAATGCTTGTTTGTTTGCTTAACAATATGCTTTTCTGCTCATACCAATTATTTTCCTAACTAAATACATAACGATTTACAATTCTAAGCAAAGCTGATTTCACACAAATGTTATGACTTATACACATGCGCTTTGAAAATTAATGAGTGTGCTATCTCGTTAATTATATTTTTGTTATTAAAGTGCGTAATGTGAAACTAGAGCACACTATCTTGCAGTGAGTAAATCATTTGATTATGACCGATTTACCTATTTATTTATGGAGACCTCTAAATAATCAAGACACTTTAATTCTATGTAAGACATTGCACTTACGAATAATACACTGAAATTATCGCTTCATTGTATTAATTACGAAGCTATTGATTCTATTGCTGTTTATTTATCTATTTTACGTTTCAGCTAATTAATTGTGCTTACGTGTATTTCAATTCGATCTTTATCCTTTTCGCAACGTGAAATGTATATCTTATTTTATAAATACTAGCGTAAGTAGTTAAATGATACTAATGGATTTATTAATAATATATACCTGTGTGTCTTTTCCAGGTATCTACCACTTAGTATTAACCCATAAATGGTAATATTTATAACGACAAATTCTAATAATTCCCTTCTTGTACAGTAGAAGTAAAGTATTTCGTATTTATATTCACTATTGTCTCAGTCTTTTATTGTATATTGCGAGCAACAGCAAGTATTAGCTACTAATTGCTGCAATTGTTAGAAGCAGGAGTATCTACATTTTAGTCATTGTGTTTTAGTTTCATAGATATCTATAGCACCGAATAGCGGTTCTAGTGTTTTTATTTCAAGTATTTTATTTTTTAAATATTATGTAGATCAAATCCAATTGAATTTTCTTTTGAGTACAAGCAAACACAAATGTACAACCCACTCCGTAATAGTGTAAAGAGAACAGACCTAATTCTTTCTCACGAGTACCAGTAACGTAAATCAGCATGTTAGTAGTAAGACGCCACACCCCAAAGCAAAATCACGGAGTAATTATTGAGATTATCCCATGCATATATTATAAGAACAACCACTGATATAAGACTTACACGTTAGATTCACGGAGAAAAATATTTTTCCCAGGGTTACGCAAGCGGTAATTGTGGTGGAGCACCTTAGTTGCCATCTTCCGAAGTTTGGTAAGTGAGGCACTCCATTTATACACAGTCTGCCCGTCGTGATTCCGGAGAGAAATATTTTGTCGATTGTACCGCTCATGCCCTGTTCAGACAGCTTATGGACACCAACAGAAACAGTGCGGAACATAGCGCATAAATAGATCTTTCCCGGGAACCACCGGAAGCATATCTCACACCGTAGACTAGCCGCTTGAGACCGTAGAGAGCTTACTAGCTATTGGAGCGCTAACGGTCGATGTCACGCCTTGCATGATTATGATAAGAGCACGATTACTTTACTATATCTTGATGTTATGTACATTGTGGCGCATCTTAGTGTTTACTGCACATTTTTGATGTATTTTTACTTTTCACACGTTGTTGTATTTTTTAATCTTTTTGTTCGATGTCTTAATTTTAGCGTATTTTCAACGGTAGGTATGGTTTAATAATATATATGAATTGTCCCAGGGTAATTTTGGAAGGCTGCAGGAAGGGCGCTAGCTAGTGAACCTGAGAGCAAGCCAAGTGATCCGTGTAATGGAAGGCTGAGTTTGGCTCCGTCGTCTACCGTCGCTACTCTTTATGCATATGGGAAAATCTATATTCAGCTGCCAAACGCTACAGTATTTGCAATGTTTCATGCAGTGTATTTCAGAGTATTTTTCTTTGGTGGTACGGTAAGCTCATTATATCTGTATCTAGTCGGAGTTTGTATTTAAATCCTAAGTAAGGTCGTATTTATATTCGGGCTACGTGCAAGGCGCATACGACGGCATACGACACTCGCCCCTAACCTCTTGAGTGTCACAGGAACCCCATAGGTACATAAAAAAAATGGCCAGGATTGTCAACCGTACCTCATAGGTACACAACTACTGTCATGGCTACGGTCCCCATTGGACGATGGTATTTGAGGGTTTACTTGCACTTGCAACGGTCTGACTGTATCATTCGAATAATCGATTCATACTTGACCGATTTTAGTAACATTTTAAAGGAAACACCACGAAACCAAACGAAAACATCTATACAACGAGATTTTTCGATGTATAGATAAATCGTTATAATGATGTATTTATTGTTTCAAAGTGGAATAAAAGTATGTAATCATTGCCTGCACATATTGTGTTATCATAATAAAGTGTTTTTTTTTTTTTATGAATCTGTGAGTTAATTCGATTTCTTTGTGATAAAGTTAAAAGTTAAATGAGTGAAAATTATAAAAATGAAAACATATCTCATCACTGTGAGATGAGGTCAGTTTTATTTGCTTATTAAATGATATGACTAGTTAGGTAAACTCATGACGAAGCCAGGAAGGTATCATTTATATCGTGTTAATGGCTGTATAGTGACGAATTCTCCGTTTTTCTGAAGGCCTACCCAAAAATGAAAAGTACTTGAGATAACGCCGACATTTCGGGCGTTTTAGATACACAGAGGCTGACACTCGAGGGGCTAATCCGATTATGTGTAACAAAATGCTACGCGGTGGCACGGGGCGTCGCCACGGACGCTCTCGCCGACTAGTTTGTAGTGTATGTTACAAGTACTAGCCGGTAGTCGCATCGTGTACTTTGTGACTTGAATTTATGTGGGCAACACCCATTCCAGGCTAACTTATAATTACGTCTTTAAAAATACGTGCGATTTATTTTGTTCCTTTAGTGATACTTTAATGGTAGGAGTATACGTTTAAGTATCATTGCCATTATAATAGTCATGTAGTTATGCTTTATACTCATTTTTATATAGGATAAATTACAATGAGTTTTAGTTTTATTTCTAATCACAGGTCCCTCTGAAGTTACCGAATTCATTGCCTAATTAAAATCTAGGGAGCTTTGATAATTTTCCCGATTAATTATCGAATTTAAAAATTAGATTTATAATGAACTTTTATGAATATATTTATATTCCTGAATACGTTGGATACAAATAAACTTGCAAATATTATTTGAATCTTTTGGAATAACTCTCTGCCTGTTTTCCCAAGTGACACGTCTAAAAACTTTAAAACATTTGAAATTTGGAATCAGTAGCATTTTTTAAACCTTGGAGTATTCTAATGTATATTTGAAAAATATGCTTGAATTTTTTTTTAAATATTGTTCGAAAACAAGACTCGTTTTAAAACTGTATATTTGTTCCCAGTAAGCGATACAGCGGTATAATTTACACGAACAAATAAAAAATGAACGACGGAAATTGTTCTTTTTCGTTTAAAAAAATATAAAAGCGATGTCTGTATGTGGGGGAGACATGAAGTTGGGAGCTCCGTGTAATCCGATTACATGACAAAATGTTACCGTCACTGTCTCTTACATTCAGGAGCTCACAAATTGATGTCTAATGACACTTTATAAAACTGCTTAAAGTCATATAATGCCCGTAATAACGTTTACTTTAAAGCTAAATTAAAATATCTCGCTCGAAATAAATTGAGTTTTCTTCCCAACTGAAAAAAGCAGTAAAACTGGATGGAATTTACGCGTCAAAATATACAATCGGAGCTGAAACTAAACACGAGATAAAGGAAAAAGTACTTTATGATCGTTCCGAATAGCCGGAGGCAAAATCCGATAAAAAAAATCAAGCATTGGTAGAAAATGATTCTCTATTGTCCAATTTTAGACTCCCTGTATTTACTCTAACATACTTTGAATCTCGCATGTATGGACGTTCCAGCAATTCAGTTTAAATTTAAATATTGATCCACGTAACACGGATATGTACTGTTTATTTTACTGTTCAAAAGCTCTATTACTAATAAAACTAGGAAAATTTGGAAATGGCAGGTTTAGGTTACGTGACTGAAAAAGTGTAATAGTGACAAATAAAATAGTGTAATAGTGACAAATAAAATAGTGTAATAGTGACAAATAAAATAGTGTGATAGTGGCAAATAAAAAACCAGCCAAGTGCCAGTCGGACGCGCGTAATAAGTATTCGAGTAGGTATTTATTTCATTCCGTTTTTAATATTTATTGATATAGCGGAAACAGAAATACATACATCATCTGTGAACATTTCAACTGTCTAGCCATCACGGATCATGAGATATGTACATCCTGGTGACAGACAGCAGTCCAAGAGTTTAGTCTTTGTAATAGGGTCCCGTGTTTACTCTTTGGAATAAAATGTCTTCCTCTCGTTAGTCTAGTGGTCGCAAGCGGTGCCGCGGAGCATGAGATCTTGTGTTCGATTCTCCGGTCGGACAAAGTCTAATTGGGTTTTTTTATAGGAAAATTCCCAGTAGTAGTTTTTGTACCCGATTAATGCAAATAGGTTCGCTCTGTTATATAGGATTTAAACACAATTGACGAAATATAGGTGTTCTATAGACGTTTTTTGTGGATAGATCGTCAAATGACCTCTCTCTCTCTCTGCGCGGAGCGGAAGGGTTTCTTCACTTGTATCGTTTCTTTTTCAAATAACCCGTAACCCTGGCCGGCACCGGGATTCGTAGACCCTATCACGGTGTGCTGACATCTCTTTGAGGCTTAGGTATACATCTCTACGATACCGTCAGAAAATATGGGCTTGATGTTATGTTAAAAATATTATTTAACATTCTGGAATTTTATGGACTGTTAAAGAAATTATAGCTCAATCACTGAAAAAAAAAAAAAAGACGTGTGGCACTCGGGGACTGCCGCGGTAAAGCTATTGCATAGCATTTTGTATCAATTTATGCAATTATAATTATTTATTTATTTTATTTATGCAGTATTTCTTTTTCTTTGATATTAATTCAAGTTACACTTTTTGAGCGTGGTGACCGATAAGAAAACAAATTTTTCTTTTATTAAATAAATAAAAAGTTAATATTATTTAAAATATTTTTATTATTTTACAATACATGTTGGTTTTATTACCTTACAGTAGCTGTTGGTTATTCAGGAATATTTATCATTGAAACTATAGGTTTATGATAACTGAAATAAGAAACATAAGTTTGCGACTTAATATCCTCTAAATACCTAGAAAATACCGCGTCAATGGTGGTCCCATATTTTGTTGTGGACTCTTGTGGATCATTATTCATTTTCAAATTCAATGTTTTTGATAGAAAAGTTATCAACCGCTCTGATTTTTTATCAGCGAAGTTAATGTTGAAATCGCCAGCCAAGATAAGTGGAAATTTATTACCATTTGTACCAAGTATTTTCGAGCCTTCTTCAGTGTACTCCAGTAAAGTGCGATGAACCGTAATCGTATATTTTAGGTCTTTCTGCTTTTTGTTCTTACGCCTCGATACATGTTTTTGTCTTGTCTTCGTAGAAACAAACAATAACTTTTTTGCCTCATCAATGTCTTCCTCAGAAAAAGCCGACGAGCATATTTTTATTAAACTTTCGTTGTTTCGTTTCGGAGATAACAATATTACAACTCGTACACTTAAATGTACTCGTATTAACATTGTTCACCGACATCTTTCTGTAATATTTTATTTAATAAAAACTTCAACTTCAACTCTTGATCTGGTCCCTGTGGATTGATACCACAATTTTGCCAATAACACGTGTAACAAATTATAGAAATTCTTTAAAAAAATATTTCACAATAATGGCGGATATCGCCAATCACAGTTGAAAAAACGGCCGCGTGAGCACTTTTTACTCTATAAAATCACGCGCTTTTATTTAGTAAACAACACTATAAATAATTTAAAAGTCCAATGAAAAATTAGCGTGACATTCATCTTAGCTTTTCCGTTAAAAAAAAAAGCTATTTTATAAAAACACTACTAAATTAATTTGAATAAAAGTACTTAATAATTAATTATATGAAAAGTTTTTAAGGTAGCCATGACAACGTCGATGACGTCTATGACATATCTCTATAGAAGACCTATTTCAGAAAGAAAATTAATCGCAAGTTTAGCACATCGCGACTATCAGTAACATGGCAAGTGTGTAGAACTGAGTTCGCGCCCTGCAATATGCATGCTCTTTTTGAAAATCTATAAATTGTTTTCAAAAGATGTAGTCGCACGCACACAAACATACCGTGCCGAAGACTGCCGAACTGAAACGACGTTAGACGATGTACGGCCTTCAAGCCACACCTCCGTGCCCGTCGGAGTGGGGAGCGTGAGGTTTTTTCGTTACGGAATTTCTGGATTCGGTCCCCGCGCTCAAGGCCCGCGATAGAAGCTATGCAATAGCTTAAAAAAAGATGACGACACGTGTTGATATATACAGTATGTTAAGAAAACCCTGTCCGACCCATAAGGATAATAAAGGTTAGGTAAACACATGACCAAATATAATATAAAATTTTACGTATTCATCATAGTACCAATACAAATGAATTTTGAAATATTCTTTTTTTCCCGCGAATTAATTCCAATTTCCCTGAAATTTGGTAATTTTTAAAAAGTGACAACACCGGTATTATTATGAGCGAATAGCGTTGCGACCACGTGCCGCGTGCCCTGCCGCCCGGCCCCCGCGGGCGTCTGGCGAAGGGAGGTTAACGCGCATTTATTAAGTTACCTCTTTTTGCGAAATAATATTTATTTTTTTAGGGGGATTTTTTTTTTAAAGTTTAGCCCGGTTTTGTATGCATTAGTAGAATCAGTTATCGATACCTAACAACACCTTCACGGGTCGGACAGGGTTTTCTTAACATACTGTATATATTTTATAATTATAAACTAGTGCTTCTAGTGCTTGACTGCAATAAAGCGTGGTAAAGCGCACTAGTTTGTTAAGAGCCTATTCAGTCTAGCTTTGAAGAGACTTGTGATATACTGATCATCGTCCTATTTAAAACCACGGGCCTGAAAGTTTGTAATCTTATTAATTGAACCTATTTATATCTATTGAAAAGTACCTCCCACATTTAATTTGTACAAAAATGTCTTCTTTCCTCTGGATTTGATGCCGCACTCGACAAAAGTAAAGTTTTAATGACATACTTATTTCTAATTCTGCTACAAAAAATATTCTTCGCTACTTAGTTATCATTTTTCCCAATTAAAATTCTCATAAACCAGTAAATTGGTAAAGATTACATTAAATTCAACTGAGGATTTCAAGTGATTCAAATTACTTGTCTGTTTATAATGCAGCTAGCTTCTAGTATTAATATAGAAAATAAACAAGAAACAAACAACAAAATGAGGCTTAATAAAACAAACGTTATTACGTAACACAGCTCAAATTGACTGCTATTAAACTGTCTTTGGTCGAAAGGTAATGTTAGCATGTGCCTAAGACTGGTAATAGAGTTACGATTAAATCAGTTGGAGCGGAAAGCGGAAAGTTTCGACGTCATCAAAAAAATTACAGCGGAACAGCAATTTCTCACCTTCCTCAACTCTTCTTCTTCAACAGCCCGTAATCGTCCACTGATGAACATGGGCCTCTTCCAGGACTGGAAGGTTTTTTTATAATCTCCACGCTTGGCAGGCGGGTTGGAGATCGCAGTAATGAAAATGCAACAGAAAATGCTGCTGCCCATTTTCTACTTTACGGAAGTCCTAGATGGTCTGCCTGTTATTAGTCGTCTTGTACGACACCCGTCAAAGGAAAGGGTCGGTGCTATTCTAGTCTACCGGACACCACTCGCCCAGCCACCTCACCTACATACATACATTTTCTCTCAGTTCAGATTCTCAGTGGATTTGTATACTAAAGTAAAGGTTGCTATAAAAATGACTGGTTTGCAGTAAAAATGACTAGCTTATAACAATGAAGACTGAACGAAATGTTCCGAATATAATATGTATAGTGCTCTTACCTAACAAGTGTAATTATGCTTTGCTCATCTCATCATGTAACTATTTAAAATAACTAATGTAACTTTGACTGTCATGCTAAGCAGTAGGTCTTGGCTGTCATTTCTGAATCTTTGACAGTCATTACGGTTAGTCAGAAGCCCGAGAGTGTTACCAAAGGCTATCGTATTAGCCGGTAACTGGTTTGTGGAGGTCAGATAGGGAGTCGCTCCATATGCTGGTATGCAGCTGAATCCGGTAAGACTGGCAGTCAACAAGCAGTGGGTAGGCAGGGGATGATGATGACTTTGGCTTTTATTTTTAGTGTGGATGGGAAATCATTAAATTTCTTCTCCCGCGGAGAGTGGATTGAGCGGAAAGGTGTGTAAGATTAAAACCCACCCGAATTCCTTCACTTATCTGTGCGTTATGGCCATGGATTCTCTTTTGACCAACCCGCAACCCTGACTCAGGCATCGGTCTTCGTGAACTCCGTCACGATGTGCTGACATCTCTTTGAGTCGCGTCTAAAACACAACACGCTGTCGACTCTGGTCTGCTCCTTGCCGGGCGGCGAGCTGCCCACTGCTCTCTGCCCACAAGCCCGCGCCGTCTGTGGTTGGGAGTTCTGTCTTGTAGTTCATAGAACCCTGAGGGCCCTGAAATTCCCGCTTCCTTACGCGCGCCTTCTCCGCCTCCTCTTTTGACAGTATCACTGCTTCGCAGTAGGAGGTGAAGGCTGTCTCGCTCCGGACCATGGCCTGGGTCAAGACCAGACTAGAGAGCGCTGCCGATTGCCACGAGCACACGGTGGTGTTCCGCCCAAGCTGGGCAGATTTCCACCGTGACTTCACATTAAAAGTCAAATTCAGTAAATTTTTCAGACCGCTCATTCGCTTATTTTTTACCAACAATCCCGCTCCTGCGCGCGTCAGTCTATCTCAGCACTCACCTTTAGTGGGTTCTGAAACGACGCGTTTACCTGAATCATTCATATTTGATATTACAACTGACGGTCGGCCTCTTTCAGTTCTAACGAAAGTTCTAAGTATACTAAATTGGTATTGTTGAAGTTCTCGCTATTTAGTAAGTGTACCTGTTCACATAGAGGTTATTGTGCCATTTCTTTCTACATAAGGGAATGATTCGTTGTTGTGCGGACTTTTGTTACTTTTGAATAAGCGTATTAGGAAAATTCAAGGGAATTGAGATTGCCTTGAAAAATCGCTTGACGAATCTCTGAGCTAGATAAGAATTTTAAAATGCCAAACTGAAAAAGTTGCAATTCTAAACAGTTATTAATCAATGGTTTCAGCTCTTTGTCTTCATTAAGCCGTGTGTTCATCTTGAGAAGATTAGTAGCTGCTAAATGCGGCGCTGAACCATAATTGAAGGGACACTTTATGTTATGGCCCACGTCCAGTTGCAACCAAACTGGTTTTAATATAATCCGAGAAGTCATTTTGAATAATTTATAATCACATGCAAGTTGTCTATAGATAGAATTAAAAAAAAACAGTTCAATTCTCTGACGTGAAAGTTGTATTTGATTTTTCAATTCATAGTTCAAATTGCAATAGAAACAGTGCAGTGGTCCTTGACTCCCAAAAACATATTTTTTTAAATTTATTCAATCGTGTTTAGGTATTCCCTTCATAAATTCAGAGTTTAATGAACTAATTTAATATGAACTGAAAGAAATAATAAACTTTTGTTTGCGGTAACCAAGACGCATTAAGTCACAAAACACAAATAATTATGAAATGGTTGAGGGAATAGGCGTCACATCCACGCAAAACGGCTGTCGCTCAGCATTATGCTAATTTGGTAAATTTAATGATCGCAAGACCTAATTCAGTTTTAAAAAATGGGCATAAGTAATAGGTATCTGATGGTGTCCATTTTGTAAAACTATCTTCAGGAGTGATCTGAATGAATGAGGATATGTTGTAACTTAATAACTTGCGTTAAAAGCTTCAATTAATCTACATAATTAATATTAATTAGGAATATAAGTAAAGCGAGCTTGTTGAGTCACCTCGCTCTCGAATGATTCTGTTGATGACAATGAGGATAGTTTACAATGTGATCACAAGTCACGGCCTCATTAAACTAGTTCTCATCTCATGTTCACATTAGATCCTTCACAATACTGTGATAGTCATAAGGAACTAAACTAAGGTTTAGCTGTAGATAGACCTCTGAAAGAAGGACATCTAGTTATTTTAAAATTTCTGTTTATATTAAAATTATAATTTGACCGAGCTGTAGCTTCTTTCTGCTTTAAAAGATTGTTAGGTATCAAAATTCTTACACAAAGTTGTATTTTCTTTATACGAAACATTAAAATAGTTTGTTCAGAATAAGCAACCGAATCGATACCAATAATTTTTACACCATGTTATGTATATATTTTATTCCAAATACATTTAGAAATTTTCGCAGTGTAGTTACCGAGCGCACAAGACAGTTGACGGTAGATCATAGTAATAGGCGCACAGTGAAACAGGGAATTCTTGTTTCCAACACTACCACTCCTATAAATGTTTCCTTCACAATTTTTGAGATCAATGGTGATGAAACAAATGACTCAAAAAAAGTGCCTGTCTGGGTACGAACTCGTCCTGAACCCAAAAAAAAACGAGTGTGCTTATGACCACACGACTGAAGTGAAACTTCTTTCGCTCCATCTGTATGCTATGTATATATATATATATACACACATATACATATATATATATATATATATATATATATATGTGTGTACAATATATACATGTCTACACATATACATATATTAATTTTCTATAAATATTTAAATTTATTTCATGGTTTCATTGGTAAATTAATATTTTTGCATAGATCTTCTATTTTTATTGAAAAAAAAAACTCGTTGTAGACCTTGTAGTACCAAGCTCGCGCAACGGGCGCCTCTGTGCTTATATCTCCCACTTAACTTCCGTTCGCCTTGCCCGATCACTTTTCGTAACGCTTTCGCCAGCTTACTCCCCAAGTCAAGCGTGCGTAAAGAAGTTTCACTTCAAAAAATGCTGTACAACCTCATTTTGTAATAATATGGACACCAAGCCCATTACCGTTGTTTTAATATCATGTATCAAATAGAATATCTATTTTAAAATGGGGCTATTAAATTGTGTCGACCTATTACGGGGCAATTAATCATTGAGCTTTTATGATTGGCATTACGCCGACCTAACATGATGGGTCGGTTTCATGTAATCATTGAATATTTCATGTTTCTCAATCAATCAGTCTATATTCAATACCATGGCTGCATCTACACACGCTATTTTCCAGTCTAAGGTCGTAAGGTCGCTTGTTTAAGCAAATAATATTTATCTTCTATTTATTAGATTGTTTTCTACATTGTTATTATTTTTTTGTTAGGAAAGTCTATCAGTTTAGGCGCACCTGCTACTGCCATTAATTTCCCTAAATGTTGGGAATATTACATGATTAATTACCGTACCCGCCAAAACCGTTATAAAATAAAAAATTCTATGAAACTTTTGTTCTGTCAAACGCACTTAACTTTGTCATTATTTTAACCTAGCTATACTCCCCGCCTGCTTACGTAAGAAGGGTGATATTAGATATTTTTTATTTCTGAACCACTTGACATCTTGTCTGTATAAAATATTTAATTCTGTAGTTTATTTTCTGGATGTTAAACTATAAAACGTTAAAATTTTATTTGGTTCAGGAGTTTTTACAAGAGTTGCTCATTAATAAACTAGACAGCAAAAAGACGTTGAAACATATTTTTCTCGGAGTAGGCCATAACATCGGCCGCCGGCAGAAGTTACCACCCACCAGACAAAGTCTTGCCGCCAAGCGATTTGTCGTGTTCCGGCATGATGTCTGGTGGAGCCGTACGGAGGACGGGTCTGAGCAGTTGTGTTGCGATGTGTACCGGGTACGATGCGCCAAATGTTGTTGTGTTGAGAGTTTGGTCGTGGAGGGTCTTCAGATCTATCTCCCTTTGGCGCAGCTTCGTTGGTCGTGTTGTTGAGTTTAACATTGCATCACCTCGCTCAACTGCCGTCTTCCTTCCTATTTGCTAAGTTTTTCTGAGTGAATAGGCTCTTAATAAACTAGCGCGCTTTACCATCAACGATCGCATCACTGCTTATCATCAGGCGGGATTGCGGTCAAGCGCTAGTTTATAATTACTAAAAAAAAAAAAAAGATGTGCAATGAGTCGTTCGTTGTCATGTGAGCGAAAAACAGCACAAAAATACCTTTAATATGTTGTTAGGAAAACCAGTCTTCACAAATTGCGCCTTTGCTTACTTTCAGGATAATGCTAATAAGT
Source organism: Sesamia inferens (assembly GCA_037179545.1). Taxonomy (NCBI): domain Eukaryota; kingdom Metazoa; phylum Arthropoda; class Insecta; order Lepidoptera; family Noctuidae; genus Sesamia; species Sesamia inferens. The sequence continues at coordinate 21,695,836 of CM073931.1, forward strand.
TATATGTTATATATATCTTCATATGTTCAAAAAATTGTCTACTCCACAACCCAAATAATGCAGTGAATGTTGTTGAATTGTCAAAATGAAAGCCATTTTCATTATTATGCAATTATCCCGCAAGATTAAAAATAAAAGTTTTTATAAAGTTGACTTATTAGATAGTGCAATCGCGGGGCGAATTTTTGTGGCTAAGACGGCGTACATCCGACCTCGGTGACGTGTCGGCGGATACAGGCCGGCCATTGCGAGCTCTTGAAAAAAATTAAAAGGAAATTAAAAAAATTTGTTTTCACCCAGCTCTAAAAAATAATATTGCTTATCTTTTGGTATAAATTTTACATGGTTTGATCATGTAATTTCTTCACGTTTTAAATAGCGATTTAGCGTCATCTTTATGATTTTTAATATCGAACCAATTATTTAAATTCACGTTTCTGTCTTCACACAGCGCTAGAAAATATGTTCAAATTTCCTAAAATATTTTCTTTTTACGCGAAATTTCAATTTTGTTGTATTTACAGAGGTTTAAAAAGTGAAAAAGTAGTACAACCTCGCCTTAAAACAGAGCACCCTAAATGCGTAACACACTATTTCTATCAATTTAAATCATTTTATCAAAATGAAACCTATTGCTACTGATTACCCTGCTGGATGCCTTTTGTTTAGGTAAGTAGGTGGCCACCTATTTGTCTTTTAACAGAATTAGCATGTGTGTCGTTTTTAGCAGTAAAAATCAGCTCGGACCAGCCGACTAATGTGTAGTTGTGTACCTACGAAGTCGGGACAAAAACCGGTAACAACTAAATTAACAAATGCAAACGTTCACTTCCGTGACAGGAAAGCAACACTTATCGTGTATATTGTACAGTCAAGAACGAAGTTCGTTCGCTTGACGTAAGACGTTGCACGTTAATAAGGGCTAACTTTTTTGGCCAGATGTTTCTTTGAAACTGTCAAAATGGTTGTTTGTCAAGTTAGCGGCGTCACTTACAAGGGGTTGTTAAGCATGACTAACTTCTTTATTCTTAATGAGTGGAGGCTTCGATTTGGAATATCACTCATAATACTGTTATGATGATATTAAAATTTTTAAATTACTTTTGACGAAGTAAGTTAAAAATTATAGGAAATTAAATAAAGAAATTGAGAAATAAAGTAAAGCTTTTTATCCCTGATATTAATCTAATATTTCAAGTCTTTTGTGTTGTGTTGTGTTTTTTTTTTCGTTTAGAAATTTGACATTTCACCCATAAAATTAGTAAAAATAGGGATGTTTCCTGGGTAAAAAAAAAATGATTCTATTTAGTCCGTCATTCAGATTAGAGATAAATATTGGATACTTATATTTTGTTTTATCAAATCAATAAAAATTGACAAATATAAAAGGCATCAAAGATCAGTAGTGGTGGCTGGTGACGTCACTGCTCGCTAAAAGTGTAGCGTGCAGTGACGTCATACGAGTTTTCAACACACTGTGTCGTCTTCATTTTGAGTTTATATGAAAAAAGTTTTTTAGTCAACTACTCTATTCTGATACCATAAGAAGATAGACAAGGAGTCATACAAATGGAAAAGCTAACAACCGAAATAAAAACAAGTTATGCGAACCTTATAGCAAAAGGACAGTCGCGATATAAATTCAAAATATTTAAGTACTGCTTACTCCGTAAACATGTACGGAGGACAGCAGGTCAAGCTACCCCAATCTGTCAAATACCTAATCTAAATAACCAACCTTAAGCCTTGATGATTGAACGATAAAGTTGAAATTCTAATAAAGAAATTTGACAAATTGTAGTGCTTGATGTGCTGTCGTCTGTACATATTTAAGGTTTGTGCGTTCTAGTTACTTGGCCATTAAGTATTTTTTTTTTTATATTTCTTAGTATTTTTAAGTAACAAAAATGAAAAGATGAACAAAAAAGCCCATTTATTATTTTTGAGTGTATTATGATATGAAATAAATACGAGTATATTTATTAGGAGTGTAATATGAAAATTATTTGAGGTTCGATTAAATACATCATCATCATCATTTCAGCCGAAAGACGTCCACTGTTGGACATAGGCGCAGGACCGGTCGTCGTGGAGAACCTTGGGGGAGCCCAAGGTTCTCCACGACGACCGGTCCTGCGCCTCCCGCATCCAGCGGTTTCCCGTTACCTTCACCAGGTCGTCAGTCCACCTTGTCGGGGGCCTACCCATGCTACGTCTTCCGGTGCGTGGTCGCCATTCGAGAACCAGTCGGCCCCATCGGGCATCGGTCCTACGGGAAATGTGTCCAGCCCATTGCCAGTTGAATGTTGCAATTCTTCGGGCTATGTCGGTTACTCTCGTTCTTCTGCGGATCTCCTCATTAAATACATACATTGCCATTATTCAATCTTAGTACATCGCATTTCATATCTAGGAGTATTGTAAAGTCTTGGTTCATATAACTTCACGTTCTCGTTATGACTGTACATGATTCATGGTCTGACATATTAGTGGTTTCGTTTAATTTCTAACACGGAAGGCGACGGATTAGTCGCCATTTAGTAAGAGAAATCAACTGGAAACATGATATTTTTGCTATTCTGATTTCAAAGTGAACTTATGAGTAATTGCTTTTTAAGTTTTGGGTTGAGCTTCACGATTTCTGACAAATAGGTGTACTGACTGGAGGGGTCCACTCATTCTGTTCGGTTTTTTCCTCAAAAGACCATCTCAAATATAGATATTCTTCTTCTTCTTCAATCTATAGAGATTCACTGCCTGACAAAGGCTTCCCCAAGGCTTTCCACATTGAGGAGGTTCGTTGTAATTATCCACGCTTGACAGGCGGGTTGGGGATCGCAGTAATTTGATATTCCACAGGAGAAACGCTGCTACCCGCTTACCCGGTTAGAGCTCCCTTAGTCGCCTATTCCGACACTCACGGCGTACTATTATAAGCCAGGTACAACGCGATAGATACTACATGATCTTCATATGATCTGTTCAAGATTATGTCAGGACATTAAAGCCGCTGCCTCGAATCTTGCGGGCAACGGGGCGGCGGCGGCAGCGGCGCGGCAGCCGGGCGGCCATCGAAGACCCGTTCTCGAAACTAGCGGGCAGATCGCGCGTCACTATAGCCGCGTAGTGTTGTGTTCACGATTGTGTCGAGGAGATATTTATTTTTATTCGCGAAAGAAATGTCTGAACAATGGCGGCAACATCTTTTTGATTTAAACTTATTTCTAACGCTCGATCACCGCTCGCTGCCCGCCGCCGCCCCGCTGCCGCGCCGCTGTTTTTGATTTTACGCATAAGATCCTGCCGCTCGCACTCGCCGCCGCCGCCGCCGCCCCGCTGCCCGCAAGATTCGAGGCAGAGGCCTTAAAGAGACTTCTGAATTTTTTTCGGCCTTTCTTCTCAGAGTAGATCGATAGGCCAAACACATTTGGTTAAAAAAAAAACTTTAAAAAATTATTATACAAACCTACTTACAGAAAATAAATAATTTATTATTTATCATTCTGGCAGCGGTCTCTCCCACGTGAAAGTCGAAAAGGGAACGAAAGTTACTGGAACGGCTAAAATCCAAATGAAAATCCATCCTAACTAAGTATCTACCTGAATAAATAGGCATCTGATGTCCTAATCCAGGGGGCTTTCATAGCAGAGCAGAAGTTCAACTGAACGGAGTTTTGTTCCATGAATAAGAAACAAAAAGTAGTACAGTTTAAATTCTCTCCTGATATAAGAACTAGTGGTAAGCCTCCAGATCTTACGTTCTGCTCGTTTACCAAATTTCTCCCAAATCCATTCAGCCGGAGAGATATGGTGAATGTCTGATTAACAAACATCCAAATACACAAACACACAGTCCTCCATGAACATTTATAATTTTATTACTACAAGAAATTCATCGAAGACGTTCCATCTAGCATTAAAAGGGCAAAGTCAAGTTCTCTCGAAAGCTTTCCAAGTCTCGAGTAACATGTCCTCAGTCTTCACATCAAGGTTTACACGCATTCAGCCAAAACTTTTTGGACTTTTCAAGATCGCCACTTGGACTCTCTCCAGGTATTATAACATTATACGTAGGTAAGATATGAATTACTTTAACTATATAAAATGAAATTATACCATCGTGTAATGGAAGCAGGGGAGGTAAAATGCTATATTTTATCAACTCGCCGCAGTCGTCGATCATTTTGTATAAGTAATTCTGTAATAATTAATATCGAGACTAGGTCGTTAATCTAATAGCAGATTGGTCCAAAAGCTGTAAAAGTTTCCGTGAATATTGATATACAACTTCCGAATATAATTAATACAAGCAGTTGCAGTAAACTCATAATTTGATAATGTTTCTGGAAATATGACAATGTATAGCCTGACGATTAGGTTTAGACATTAATGGAAACGACGTATTCTACAAAACGTATTTTAAACATGAAGAGATTTCTTATGAAATAAGCATTACCTCTGTACCTTTTCCTGTTCCGTTTTTAGGGTTCCGTAGCCAAATGGCAAAAAACAGAACCCCTATAGATTCGTCATGTCTGTCAGTCCGTCTGTCCATCCGTATGTCACAGCCATTTTTTTCCGAAACTATAAGAGCTATACTGTTGAAACTTGGTAGGTAGATGTACTCTGTGAACCGCATTAAGATTTTGATGAAAAAATAAAAAAAAAAAAAAAATATTGGGGCTCCCCATACTTAGAAGTGAAACTCAAAATTTTTTTTTTTCATCAAACACATATGTGTATCTATCTATGGATAGGTCATCAAAAATGATATCGAGGTTTCTCAAATATTTTTTTTTCTAAACCGAATATTTTGCTTGACAGACGCTTCCAAAATGGAAAAAAGTTGGTCCCCCCCTCTGACTTCTAAAATAAGAAAATGAAAAAACTAAAAAAAGCATATGATGTACATTACTATAAAAACTACCAACGAAAATTGTTTTGAGCGAGATCTAGTAAGTATTTCTTTTAATACCTCGTAAGTCGTAAACCGCTTGTTACCGCGTAATCTTTCATACAAATAAATCCTTTAATTTCATAACTCAATGGTACGGAACCCTTTGTGCGTGAGTCCGACACGCACTTGGTCGGTTTTTTACTTGTTTGTGTACATAAATGTTAAAAAATATAAAAGAACAAACAATAAACATTCTAGCCACGGAACCTTTTGTTTTTCGTTTAGTATTATTTTTACAACATTAAATTAAATTTCTCATTATTTGGTAACAATACCATATCAAGAAAAAGTTAGTGTGAAATTGTTGATACGAGTACCAACACTCCGCCGGTGTATTGCCTTATTATTAAGGATGGTTTCTGTTAAGTCAATTTTTAGGCAACCTAATTTGAATAATTGAGAATAGAGTTTTTGCAAAATTGTTTATTTTATTTTTTAAACAAACTGATAATAACTTTTAATAACCTTAATATGATAACCTAATTATCACTGTATTTTTGAGAATTATTGCCTATATCAAGAAATGTAAATGATATTGTTACGGGCTAGGGGTACTAAAATACCGGTTAAGGGTTACGAAGTTTATTGGCAACGAAGGTACAGTCGATTGTAGGCAATGCCAAGTAGAATGTTGCTGACGTTGCACCGAAGTCTTCACTTACGTCCACGAAGTCCGTGTTATAAACACACAATAACACTACAAATGTTTCTTCACGTAGTACTCAATGTTCTCGTTACAGTTGTCGCAGTAGGTATTCTCAAAGATCGCTTCTTAATTGTCGCTGTTTTCGTATCGGTAGTCGAATGCAGACTGACTCGGCGCCGGCGTCACGGCGCTATATATAGTCCAGCTGATCGAACATTCCAGAGTCGTCTAGACGTAATAATAATAGCGCATAACTTCGAGTACATTCGGTAAGTACCTACGGTAATTCCCGGAAACGGGCTTCTAGAAATTTCGATGTCGTCACTTAGTTGACAAAATTGATGAAACCTGTACCATTCGATAGGCCACCTTAAATCTAGAAATGCGTTTTTATATTGCACCTATACGATGTCTAAATCTAGAGTTAAAGGGCTTAAAAGTTACGCACTGCATGTCACGCGATATTGAACCTTATGCCCTCGACATAAGGTGCATTCGTAACATTGCCCCCTTCTTAGTCGTGCTCGTCCCGAGCATGATTTGATCCATAATAGCGAGCTAGGCGGTCTACGTGTACGATCTTCAGCTTCCCTCTAGGTCCTTTCTTTATCCGGTAGGTGACATCGTTTATCCTCGTAACTATCGTGTACGGACCCTCCCATTTGGCTTGGAATTTCGGACTCTTTCCTTTTCTCCTTATGGGATTATGTAACCATACCAAAGTTCCCTCTTCAAGTCCGGGCACGTTAGCTTTGCGGTCGTATCGGATCTTCATTTTCTCGCTGGTTTTCAGACCATTCTCTCTCACTAGCTCATGTATTCCATCTAGTTTACGTCGTAGGTCGGCCACATAGTCGACGGCTAGGATAGGGGTATCGGGTGGTGTTCCGGTTAGTGCATCTATGGGTAGTCTAATTTCTCGGCCGAAGTTGACTTTCGCCGGTGTACAATTTGTGCTATCATGTGTTGCAGAGCGGTATGACATTAAGAAGAGTGGGATGTATTGGTCCCAATCCCTCTGGTGTTCTTCCACTACTTTGGCCAAATGATTCTCTAGCGTCTGGTTGAATCTTTCGACCATTCCATCTGACTGAGGGTGATATGGTGTTGTACGAGTCTTATGTATCCCGAGTAGTTGGCAAACCTCTCGGAACAGTGAAGACTCGAAATTTCTACCCTGATCAGAGTGTAACTCCAAGGGGACGCCAAATCGACAGAACACCTCGTGAACTAGCTTTTTGGCGACAGTATGAGCTTCTTGGTTGGGTACTGCAAAAGCTTCTGGCCATTTGCTGAAATAGTCTTGCATGACGATGATATACCTATTCCCTTCTTCAGTAATAGGGAATGGCCCAGCTATATCGACAGCAACTCTTTCCCATGGTGCACCAACATTGTACACTTTCAGCCGACCTCTGGCCCTCGTTTGCGGTCCCTTTACTGAGGAGCAGGCTACACATTTTCTACACCAGTCCTCTACGTCTTCGCGGCAATGCATCCAATAGAATCTTTTTCTCACCTTTTCCAGGGTTTTCTTCACTCCTAGATGTCCTCCGGATACTCCGTCGTGCACCTGCCTTAGCACCGACGCGACCTTATGACAGGGGACAACTATCTGTAAGGCGACCTCCTGTCCACTAGGTGATTCCCATTTCCTCTTCAGAACTCCATTATCAATTATCAGGCTGTCCCATTGAGCCCAGTAACTTTTTGCTGTTGGGCTAAGCGCTGATATTTCACTCCAAGCGGGCCTCTGGCCACGTTTCTTCCATTCGAGTACTGTCTTCAAGTCACTATCTTCCTTTTGTGCCTCTTCCAATGATCGATTATCCCAGTCTTCATCCAAAGCGTTCACCTGGATAATCCGGACGTTCTCTTTCTTTTCCTGTTTGGCACAATGTCGGCAAGATTCTTCGCAAGGCCGTCTAGATAAAGCATCAGCATTATTGTGTGACTTGCCTTTTCGATGTTCAGTGACAAAGTCAAATTCTTGCAGCTGCTCTATCCACCTTGCTACTTGTCCTTCTGGGTCTTTGAACTGAAGCAACCACTGTAAGGCAGCGTGATCGGTGCGAAGTGTAAACTGTCTCCCAATCAAATATTTCTTGAAGTGTTGTAAGGTCTTAACAACGGCTAGAAGTTCTCGACGGGTAACACAGTAATTTCTTTCTGGCTTGGAAAGACATTTGCTGAAATATGCAATAACGACCTGCCGATCTCCTTGTGTTTGAGAGAGAACTCCTCCAATACCAACATTGCTGGCATCTGTGTCTATCAAAAATCGGCCTTCCCTACTAGGGTAGCCTAATACAGGAGCCTCACACAAGTGAGTTTTCAGTACCGCAAATGCCTGTTCGCAGTCAGAGTTCCATTGAAATTGACACTTTTCCTCTGTTAAGCGATGCAATGGTTTCGCTAACTCGGAGAAATTCTTCACAAACCGACGGTAATATGCACACAGACCCAAGAAAGAGCGTACCTCAGTTTTGTTACGAGGGGTAGGCCACTTCGACACGGCTTTTATTTTTTCAGGGTCTGTTCGAATTCCTTGCGCCGAAATAATGTGTCCTAAGTATCCAACCTCTTTCTGGAATAGTGTACACTTACTAGGACTGAGTTTTAAATTCGCTTCACGCAGTTTTTGGAACACTTTCTCCAAATTGCGTAGGTGCTCTTCGAAGCTTCGTCCCATAATGATGATGTCATCCAAATAGACCAGGCATGCATCACCAAGCAACCCCACCAAAATGCGCTCCATTAAGCGCTCGAATGTAGCTGGAGCATTGCACAGTCCAAAAGGCATGACATTGAATTGCCAGAGACCGTTCCCAGGACCAGTGGAGAAAGCGGTCTTTTCTTTATCCTGCTGACAGATTTCCACCTGCCAGTATCCACTTTTGAGGTCAACTGTGGAGAACCATTTCATGCCACTTAGCAAGTCCAAAGTGTCATTTATACGTGGCAGAGGATAACTGTCCTTTTTCGTGGCATCATTCAACATCCTGTAGTCAACGCAAAACCTTGTACTGCCATCCTTTTTCTTGACTAGGACAACTGGAGATGACCAAGGGCTGGTAGATGCTTCGATAATCCGATTTTTCTCCATATCTCTTAACATTTCCGTGACTTCCTGTTCTCTTGCAAAGGGGATACGACGTGGTCTCTGTCTTATCGGCTGTGTATCACCCGTATCTATATGGTGTTTGACTAGCCCGGTCCTTCCCACGTCACCGTCGGTCTTCGCGAAGATGTCATGGAAGTTATGTAACAGTTGCTTAACTTTGTGACTTTCGAACTTGTTTAAATTGCCCTTACAACTTTCGAGTAGTGTCGATACATGTTCCTGCCACTTCTTATCAAGTTCCTTTTCGTGCACCTCTGTTTTTCTCAAAGATGCTACATTATCGCACACACCCACCATGTGGTTCTTTTCGAGAGTTATTTCTTTGTTACTAACGTTGATTATGCGTATTTTTGGTTTATCGGAAATCATCATCAGTGTCCTCGCCGTTATCCAGTCTGGGTGATCTCCAGAATCCTCTATTATAATGCAACGTTTGCGGCATCCAATTGGTGAAAATCTAATATTTACTAAAGTTTCTGATCTTGGTGGTAATACAGTTTTCCTTAAACAGTACACTGACCCTTGTTTTGCACCTTGAAGAAATACTTCTTGTTCTGGAAAACTCAATACTCCTTTTGCTACATTAAGGATGCACTGTTGTTTCTTCAGAAAGTCCAATCCTATTATGCAATCATCTGTAATATTCGCTACTAAAACAGGATGTGTAAATGTCTTATCACCCATTTTCAAGGTCACATTCGTTTCACCAAGGACGAGCACTGGTTGGCCGGTGGCGGTTTGTAATCGGCATTGTGAAGACCCTCTTTTCCATGCTATGGTCCGAGGAAATAGCTCCGGTCGTGCAATAGTTCTTGATGCACCAGTATCTAATGTGAAACTGCATGACTTACCATTCAATTCTCCTTCTATAATAAGACTGTTTCCGTCACCCACTTGTGATACTGTTATAATGGGGGCTTCACGTCGACCAGCCAGTACTCGCCCCATAGCCCTGGCTGTTCCTAGTTTAAATCCTCTGCTTCCACCTGCGTCCCAGAAGTACTTCTTTCCTTAGACTTCTTGGGACAACTGATCCGAATATGCCCCTTTTCGCCGCACTCATAGCAGGTTGGTCCTTGTCGGGTTTTTATTGGTGCGGTTACCTCACGGATACGATGATGTTGTCGGCCATCTTGACGTACAGCTTCCACCTCTAAAGCGTGTGTCAAGGCTGCCTTCAGAGTCTGGTGGTGACCCAGACGAACTGCAGCCCTGACTTCCGCATCTCGAATTCCATCAGTAAAAGCTTGCACCGTAGTAGCATCGATTAATGCTGGTGTCGATGCATACGCCCTTCGAACAATGCGTTCTATTTCCGTAGCCCATTGTTGCAAACCTTCACTGCTCTTCTGTGTCCGGTCTCGGAGTTGAGCCCTGAAGACATGTTCGAGGTGTTTCTCCCCGTATCTAGACTCTAACGCTTCCAACAAACAGGCTAGGGTATTACAATCGCTGGAAATATTTTCTAAGATTTGTACCGCATCACCACGCAGAGCAAGCGTAAGGGCGGTTACGGCTTGATCGTCGTCCCAGTTGTTGCCTTTTGCGACCTTTTCGAATTGAAGACGGAAGGCCACCCAAGACGTTGTTCCGTCAAAGTGAGGTACTTTGAACGTCGGCGAAGCACTGGGTACAGGTATCACACCTTTAATACCTCCTTTCTGCACCGTTTTATGGAGAAACTGTATTTCTTTCTCGCACTCCATGATGGTACTGTCTAGTTTCTCCATACGCGCATCTTGTTTGTCTATGCGCATGTCTTGCTGGTCGATACGGGCATCCTGTTGCGCTGTTTTTATTTTAAGCTCGTTAACCTCTTCTTTGGTTTCTTTCCACTTTTCATTTAGTTCTAATACTAGTTGCTGGGATTGTTTTATTTGTGCCTGAGTTTCTGCCTGGGATTTGTCTATTTTTGCCTGGGTTTCTGCCTGGGATTGTTTTAGTTCGGCCTGGGATTCTGCTACTATGTTTTTTATTTGTGCTAGTAACGCCGATATATCGAATCCGCTACTGCCGGGAATAGTGGTGGTAGTGGGCGCACTTACATTTGTCGGTGGTACGACGGCCGCATCTTCTACGGGTATAGGGACACCAAGCGATGCTTCCTCTTGACGCGCCAAATCCATCGCTGCTTGTCGTCGCGTGCGAACTCTTTCGTCTTCCCTTGGCGTGACCGGCATTCCGCTTCTGACACCAATTGTTACGGGCTAGGGGTACTAAAATACCGGTTAAGGGTTACGAAGTTTATTGGCAACGAAGGTACAGTCGATTGTAGGCAATGCCAAGTAGAATGTTGCTGACGTTGCACCGAAGTCTTCACTTACGTCCACGAAGTCCGTGTTATAAACACACAATAACACTACAAATGTTTCTTCACGTAGTACTCAATGTTCTCGTTACAGTTGTTGCAGTAGGTATTCTCAAAGATCGCTTCTTAATTGTCGCTGTTTTCGTATCGGTAGTCGAATGCAGACTGACTCGGCGCCGGCGTCACGGCGCTATATATAGTCCAGCTGATCGAACATTCCAGAGTCGTCTAGACGTAATAATAATAGCGCATAACTTCGAGTACATTCGGTAAGTACCTACGGTAATTCCCGGAAACGGGCTTCTAGAAATTTCGATGTCGTCACTTAGTTGACAAAATTGATGAAACCTGTACCATTCGATAGGCCACCTTAAATCTAGAAATGCGTTTTTATATTGCACCTATACGATGTCTAAATCTAGAGTTAAAGGGCTTAAAAGTTACGCACTGCATGTCACGCGATATTGAACCTTATGCCCTCGACATAAGGTGCATTCGTAACAATATTAGAGATAAAACTGCATATAGCTTTCATATAGTTTGCGAACAATTTGTTGTAGGTACTTCTGTACACGAAACTAGTATAAAATATTTCATTGAAAGATTCGGTGAGTATCTGGCAACCGATGAAAATATCCTAAAATATGTCGGTGGTTTATTTTCACTAACCTCTGTACCTTTTCCTGTTCCGTTTTTAGGGTTCCGTAGCCAAATGGCAAAAAACAGAACCCCTATAGATTCGTCATGTCTGTCAGTCCGTCTGTCCATCCGTATGTCACAGCCATTTTTTTCCGAAACTATAAGAGCTATACTGTTGAAACTTGGTAGGTAGATGTACTCTGTGAACCGCATTAAGATTTTGATGAAAAAATAAAAAAAAAAAAAAATATTGGGGCTCCCCATACTTAGAAGTGAAACTCAAAATTTTTTTTTTTCATCAAACACATATGTGTATCTATCTATGGATAGGTCATCAAAAATGATATCGAGGTTTCTCAAATATTTTTTTTTCTAAACCGAATATTTTGCTTGACAGACGCTTCCAAAATGGAAAAAAGTTGGTCCCCCCCTCTGACTTCTAAAATAAGAAAATGAAAAAACTAAAAAAAGCATATGATGTACATTACTATAAAAACTACCAACGAAAATTGTTTTGAGCGAGATCTAGTAAGTATTTCTTTTAATACCTCGTAAGTCGTAAACCGCTTGTTACCGCGTAATCTTTCATACAAATAAATCCTTTAATTTCATAACTCAATGGTACGGAACCCTTTGTGCGTGAGTCCGACACGCACTTGGTCGGTTTTTTACTTGTTTGTGTACATAAATGTTAAAAAATATAAAAGAACAAACAATAAACATTCTAGCCACGGAACCTTTTGTTTTTCGTTTAGTATTATTTTTACAACATTAAATTAAATTTCTCATTATTTGGTAACAATACCATATCAAGAAAAAGTTAGTGTGAAATTGTTGATACGAGTACCAACACTCCGCCGGTGTATTGCCTTATTATTAAGGATGGTTTCTGTTAAGTCAATTTTTAGGCAACCTAATTTGAATAATTGAGAATAGAGTTTTTGCAAAATTGTTTATTTTATTTTTTAAACAAACTGATAATAACTTTTAATAACCTTAATATGATAACCTAATTATCACTGTATTTTTGAGAATTATTGCCTATATCAAGAAATGTAAATGATATTAGAGATAAAACTGCATATAGCTTTCATATAGTTTGCGAACAATTTGTTGTAGGTACTTCTGTACACGAAACTAGTATAAAATATTTCATTGAAAGATTCGGTGAGTATCTGGCAACCGATGAAAATATCCTAAAATATGTCGGTGGTTTATTTTCACTAACATTAACATATGTATTAGTCGCTCTAAAGGTAACTTGGTTGAAACAAAAATATCTCAGTAACATTTTATAGGTCAAACTTTAGTAGAAGTTTTCTTGTGTTAACTCGGGATATTATTAGGAAAATGTACTGTATTGCGTATTGGAAATAGTTGTTTCGTTCCTGTTGTTATTTTTGGCAACAGTATTTCGGTAGATTTATGCTAATGAACGTTCTACCGTTTCAACTAGGTTTAGTAGATACGGGAACAGAGAGAACTACTAGAAAACATCTATCTGTCTATATAATTGTGTATTTGTGATTACGCCTACATAGTTGGCAAGCCAAAAAACTTTCAGGAACGATTCACATTAAAACTCTTATCGTAGGTCATGTTGGAAGTGTGAAGTGAAGAGAGAACGGAACTGGCTTTAAAATGTATCATTCATTTTATCATCACCGGTCTTAAAAATGGTGAAGGAAAACATAGTGAGGAAACTGAGATGCCCTGGCCTAGAAAAAAAAAAATCATGTGGCATCTATCTAGTCCAGCCAGTAGAGGCCCGCGTGTTGGATTACCTATTTCCTTTCATTGAGAGGAGAGCTTAGTCCCAGTAGGGTGAGAATAACCATCATCATCGTCATCATCAACCTTTTAGCGTCCCACTGTCGCGTCACACACCGTGGTGTGCGCGTGGTGATTACGCTCAATGCGGGTTGGCCATTTCAGACTCAAAGTCCAGGTTTCGTCAAGATGTTTTCATTGGTGTTCAAGGCATTAAGTCCGACACTGGTCAATTTTTGTGCGAAAGAGTAAATAAATAAATAACTCAGAAAAGTTACATTGGTACTTGCCTGACCTGGAATTGAACCCGCACACTCATACTTGAGAGGCAGGTATTTTAACCACTAGGCCACCATGACGTTTTAGGAATGTTATGGACTAATTATGCTTACATTTGTAATGAAAGTTTGTGATAATAAATTTCGGTATTTTTAATTCTCTCGTTATTTTTAGTTCAAAGAGATAATCTTGTGGCCCGGTTAATGTCAATTCCGATAGTATTTACGTCTTTGCTTTTAATTTGGATTCCATAAATCTAAGTTGGATTGTGTAAACATTTTTATTTAGAGTTGTTTTGTAATTATTTTTCTTCTAATTTTCCATCCCTGTCCAATCTGGTAATTATTTGTAGTAGGTAGACTAATAACGTTACTGAGGTTGCAGCCACTGACATGTCTGTAAAAAAACACTGTGAACTTTATTCTTGTTACGATAAGGTTGCATTTTGGTGGTGTGGGACTGTGGAAACAATTCGAACTTTTTTAAGTTTTTTCACCATCAGCTCTGTAGTCAAAACCAGGGCCTGACGGTAAGTGATAACTGCCGATTTAATGCTAAAATCTCAAGTCGAGTGAGCTGGAAGTGAGTAGTAATTCCACCTAGGGATTGACACTATAGACAGGTCAGTTTAAGTTCACATCACTTAAGTTTTCATGGTTAGAATTTTCCAGAGTAAATCGGCTGTTCTATGGACTTGCAACACTTCATTTCACACTCAATCATGATTTCCAAAACTAATTTGACAGGTGCTAAAGTACCTTCATTTATAACGACTTCAAAACGAACATGACAGCTACTTCTAACTTTGAGGGTTGCTGTTACAAAGCTTGTGAAGTAAAAAGTGTCATAGATAAGATAAGAGCCCTATCATATCACCGTGACTTGGAAGAGATATCAGTGGACATGTTACTTTTAGTAAAAACGTATGAGTAAATAAGCGGTTGGTTAACTTTTAGATTACATTTCGATGTTAAGACAGTCATGTTCTAACTGAATATTACAGGCTTCACGATTACATCTTAGTATTTGCCGTCGACACGCTTAGAAGAAGAGTCGTTAGTAGCTGTAGCAAGACAAATAATAGATTTTTATTGTATAAAAATAACTTTGTTAATGGGGTGACTTATATATTAATACTAACTAATGAAAGTATTAGGTAGTATGGATATGAAACAGTACACATAGTACTCATTACAAATCCCCAGGTTAGTTTAGAGATCTCTGTTTTTAAAATACCTGTCTTTAGGCCAATAGCAAATGCATTTCAAAATGACATGCAAAAATATGCACTCCCCCAGAACAAATATTTGCTGGCTAGTTCTCGTCAAGTCGCAGTAAGTCCTAACACATAAAAAATACGATGTTTTTGAACATTTTTACCTATATAACAACATTAAACTTACTGATAGAATTATAGAAGAAAAGAAACAGGAACTGCAACGATTAACTTGATTTTTAAATATCCTTTCTATAGAGTTATTTTTTTATACAGTATGTTAAGAAAACCCTGTCCGACCCATAAGGATAATAAAGGTTAGGTAAACACATGACCAAATATAATATAAAATTTTACGTAATCATCATAGTACCAATAGAAATGAATTTTGAAATAATCTTTTTTTCCCGCGAATTAATTCCAACTTCCCCGAAATTTGGTAATTTTTAAAAAAGTGACAACACTGGTATTATTATGAGCGAATAGCGATGCGACCACGTGCCGCGTGCCCTGCCGCCCGCCCCCCGCGGGAGGGTGCTAAACGCACATTTATTAAGTGACCTCTTTTTGCGAAATAATATTTATTTTTTTAAGGGGTATTTTTTTTAAGTTTAGCTCGGTTTTGTATGCATTAGTAGAATCAGTTGTCGATACCTAACAACATCTTCACGGGTCGGACAGGGTTTTCTTAACACACTGTATAAACGTCACACCATAATTTAAATCACAAGTCCACCGTTGTAACTCCAAAATTAGAACAAAACAACACTTAGAATAATAGCGGTTAATTTTAGTTGAGTTTTTATTATCTGTGCAAGGAGAACAAATGAATCACTATTGGGTACCTCGGCGCGAACAGACTGATTGATACCTTCCTTTCATGTAGGATGTCTAGTGTCTGAGACTAGACTTCGCTGCGACTTAGTACCTAGGTGAGGACAAATATATTGCAGGATTTTAGTGCCTAGATGCGACACTGTTAGAACTATATTTGGGACTATTATAGTTTAGTACCTATGTGATAGAAACTTTTTTCTGTATTTTTTTTAAGTATATAGAAATTATTTTAAAGTTCTTTATATGTTAGGTTATTTTTGGCTTTGACTTTAATTTTCAGGACAATTTAGTGTTGGGCCTTAAAAGTTTCAGTAATCCGTGATAAAGACAGCCACCTAAAGATAGGTATAATTTATTTTTTTAAGGAAGCTTTCATTTTAAATGTAAGTAATACATATTTCATTTGAATAAAAACAAACAAACGAGTCGTTAAAAGTTAAACGAGGAATTCGAGTTTAGATAAGAAAAATTGTGAGAATAATTTGATTAAAATTGTAAAGATCAAGATTTATGTGAAGATCATTCTTCCACTGAAGTTTTAGACAGATACTAATGAAAACCTAACCACCTAACCTAACCGAGGTTAATTGGGTAGCAATCTATCAGTAGACTTTGACTTTGATAATTGGACAACATTCATTATCATTACGTTATTTACGTTGATGAGCAGTACACAATTCCGATCATATGCAGCATTGAATTAGCAATATGTTTCAAAATTATTCAGGTTACATCAGCAGCAATGGGTTTCATTTTGACAATTCAACAAAGTTCATTGCGTTTTTTACATTGTTGAGCAAGCAGTGGAAGCAATTTGCTTCAAAATAATTCAAAAATACTAAATTACGCAGTTAGGGTGCTGGTTGCTGAGTGAAAATAAATCACAAAAGAATTAACAGACTTTTCTTCTGCAAATTTTTTAACAAGCAAGTGGGTAATTGACTCAGTCGATCAGATTTTGTTACAAGTACTAGCTAATATTCCTTCTATATGCAAACAAGACTTTTCACACCGTGATAACTTCGCTAGCAAGTTACTTCCTAGCGAAGTTATTTCGAGAACAAGTAGGTGTTCTATCATTCTGATAAAGTTTAATGTTTGTCTTTTCAGATAAAAATCTCGTGTTTACTCTACTCGACACAATCTCACTCAGTAAAAAATCAGGATGTCAACGCGATAACTTCCTTATCACCTCCAAATTAAACAGTTTTACTCAGCTAAGAACGATACCGTTG
The DNA here is from genome assembly GCA_037179545.1 of Sesamia inferens. NCBI lineage: Eukaryota > Metazoa > Arthropoda > Insecta > Lepidoptera > Noctuidae > Sesamia > Sesamia inferens. Next base: position 21,712,847 of record CM073931.1, read on the forward strand.
TAGAAAAGAATAGACCGCGAGAAATTTTGACATCCATCCTTATGGTAGGATGAATAATTCTCAGGTCGTTAATATTAAAATATTATGTGAACGCTGCCAAAAAAATATGAATGGATGAATATCTCATATAGTGTAAAAAGGTGTAGATTTTAAATGGATGATAATATTAACGAGAACATATTATTATTGTGTCATGACATGACTCAGTGTTCATAAAGAACTATAATGAAGTTAAATGATGCCAGTTTTAAAGTGACGTTCGTACAGTAATACCTACAGTTTGCTTTGTGTATTCAAATATATCAAACTAGTGGCCGCCAGCGACTTCCTTCGCGTGGTTTAGTTATGCTCAGCTCATTTTGTTCGCACCGTAATGTAATATAGCCTAAAGCCTTCCTGGATTAATGGGCTATCTAACGCAAAAAGAATTTTTCAAATCGGACCAGTAGTTCCTGAGATTAATCCGTTCAAACAAACAAACAAACTCTTCAGATTATTGGTAATGGATAATACACTAAAAATTTTATTGACGCCTGTAGTAAATAAATAGTATAATTAGCCAATACAACAGTTACAGAAGAGAACATTAATTAATTTGGCACATGCAGAAAAGTTATTCATTTATGAATTCCGTCATTGCGAAATTAAATTTCACCAATTACGTTACTTAATAATATAAATTATCTGCAGTATTACACAGGAATAAGCCTCATTACCGTCCATAAAATTTGTAGGACATTACTTAAATATATTATTCGATTTATAGCCATTCTTATTATAGCTTTGCTATTGGAATGCTAATCAGATAGCGTGATTGAAGTAATCTTCATTTGTATGTCTACTACATATGCATGTGCCATTCCCAAAGACCAGACATTTCTGGATATTTCGAAACAACGCAAAGAAAATTGAGCTCAAACGAGTATAAGGCAAGTCTCAAAGTTGGCATCAGACCGAGACGCCGGGCACGTATGGGACGCGTCAGCTCGTGGCGTGAAGAGTAGGTGCTCGACTGCGTAACGTCAAAATCGGGTTTCAGCAGGACATGCTCCTAAATTTGCATATCGCACATCTACTACCGCATTCCTCTATGAAATATTCAGATAATCTACTCCTTAACTTCCATATAGACAAGACGCACCTATACATCGTGCCACCAAAATAGACAGCTCATTAGAAATGCTTATTTATACTTGTGTTGCATTTTGAAGCAGATACACAATAATGGTGTTATGGTAATAAGCGACCTGTGAATAGCGAAAAGTGACAAATACGTTTTCAGGAGGTCAGTGCAGCTGACGTATATTTATTCAAATGTAGATGGGAGCGTTAATAAATTAGATGCAATATCAATGCCAGATAACGGCAGTAATTGCCCTATAAAGACGAGGAACGATGTCACAACGCCTAGAAACGCAATTACGTCCGCAAGCATGCTCTCACGAACATACACAGCTATAAAACGTCCTTTCCCCGCATTTATTGCTTACATGTCTACAGATTTTTGGGAGCTTTTGAATCAATACAATAGCTTTAAGGAGCGAGGCGTGTGTGACTGGATTGAGAATGTCGTTTTAGATGGAAGCCAGTCTTGCAAAGGAACACATTCATTGGCTGAACAGGACTCGTCATCGAGTAAAGGATGAATTGTTCATTGATTCAAAGCGTTTTACGTCTGGAAGATTAAACTTCAATTTAGTTCTGTGTTATGATCATTTCATGGCTACAATGTATTCCTCTTAAGTGCTAAAAACATCAAATATTTATCTTTTTAAACAATTCTGTTCAATTTATTGTGGTATAAGTCATAACACAATATATGACTTATATATTGAAGTATAACGATAAAAAAAACTAAACTAACAAATGAAAGAAAATGTTAGAAGAAATCAATAAGGAATTTGTTTACTTATATAAAAAAAAGATGAGTGGTGAAGGTTTAGGTAAAGAATATGTGGAGAGGATGTGTAAAGATGATGTTATGATAACGGGGTGATGAGGGTATATGGAAGACAGCTGGACCAAGGTGACATGGAACCCAAGCAACGGATACAGGACCTCGATGGCGAGCGATCGGCACAATGCGGATCCGGCACAGGACGGGTTCAGGCAGCAGCTTTTTTGTCAATAAGTGGTACTGGGTTAAGTTGGCCGGCTGTCAAGCACGACATGATCTGGCACGGGATGGGCTCAGAGAGCAGAAGTGGTTCAGCAGGTAGGATCTTTGCAGACAGGAGTACCAGGAGGCTTAGGTCTCTTAGGTGTTTCTTTCTTAGAGGCGATACCTGAGCTGACCATAGTACTGCATGGCAAAATGACGTGTATAATGACATCTTAGTGTGAATTTTGAAGGAGCTTGGACGTATAGGCAGCTAAAAAATACAACCCATCAATAATTTGAAAGAAAAGTTTATGGTGATGTAATAAACAGGGTTGTCTAAAACTGTCATAATATAGTAAATGTTGTACAAATACAATGAATTCGTAAGTTATATTGTATTAAAAAGTATTGTGTTTAGAAGGAAAAAGTATTAGAAGTCAGCGTGGATATAGTTCCCAAAGCTGAAATGTCACTAAGACGTCGAAATTTAGCGTTAAAGTTAAGGGCTGTATTTGTGAGAATTGTCGATGACTAATGAGTCCTGGTCTCGTGGAGAATATAATCAGAACAGCAACTAACAATAACGGAATGCTTACTCTGACCTGTACCGAATTGAGTGTAAATAAGTGTATGTTTTTAACGTTATAATTTAATATACAGATTACTACGAAATGTAGTTGAATGAAGTAGGATTATCTAAGATTATTTTCTGTATTGATTCTGGAACTTGTTATTTTTATAAGACATACGATGGACCAAACTCTTCCTGTTTCCAATCTAATAGAAACTAATTTTATTGCCAACATAAATGGATGAGCTCACGAGAATACTTCTTTATTTGGACTATTACAGCTCAAACAAACATTCCCAACTTTACAAGGTATTTGTTTAGCTAATATTTGTACGATTTGCTCTCTGAGTCACTATACAGATAATCTAAGAGCAAGTCTTGTAGCCAAATGGATGGCAATATGGGGCGTTTGCTGAAGCGTTTTCAGAAAATAGGATACGCAATCATAAACTGTCTTCAGTTCATATGGGAATAATTCAAAAATTTGGCTGAGCAGTCCATAGCAAGCACGAATGTAAGTGCACGAAGTGATATGGTCCACAATGTACGTCGGATTTAGGGTATTTTCGAAGCTCTAAGAATATATACGGCTGCAGTTCGCACTCACGAGATATTCGAACTCTCTGCCAATAGCGTACTTAGTTCAACTAGATATAATTCTTTGAAACCCTCCCATGTGCAGCCCGCCAGATAGGGGTGAGGGATTCCCGTAAGCATACCTGAATTTTATATTATAGTGATAGTCGTGAGTTTGTCGGATATCGGTTACCTACTTTAGTTTTATGAATGTACTGGCTTCAAGATTTGGAAGTAAATAGTTCGTTGGATTTTGTTATCGTCTTGAAACATGTGTCTTTGGATCTCTACGAATTTTATCTTTTTGGTGAAGTTATTAATCTTATTCTACGTAGAAGTTTGTCTTAATTTTCTTTAAAACTGTAATAAATTGTCGCAATTAACCATCGTGCTCAAACTTGTCATAGCACGACCATTAAAATTGTTCTTTATGATGTTTCTAAGTACCCACAAATATTCTGAGTTGTGTTTAAATTTATAGACTCTAATGACAGCTTAGGGCTTCCTCTACAATTCCTAGAATTCGCATAAGTCTAGTTTCAATTTCCCGTTTACTTAGTAGCGTGAAGCGTCTCCAAATGATCATTTAGTGTCGTTTTGTTCGTCGTGTCAGCTTTAATCTTTAACGAAAAGGTTGTCCGGGACTGACTGTCCAGTTGATTCTCTGTCCACGTGAAAGCCGAGGCTACAAATTCGAAATAGAGCGCATTGAAATTTAGCAACTGTCTGTCGAGGCGCATTACCGACTCCGCTGCCGTATTTATAAATATTCGGCCGACGTTTTGAGCTATCCGTCCAGTTATAGGTCAGGATATTTAGAGCTTAGTTAAAAAACAACAATCACAATTTTGATTCATACGCCGCGTATCGGCTGACGGCGTAGACGAAAGATATATGATAAAAATAGTCGACCGTTCGTATGATATTATTACACAGATATTTTTCACTGATCTTTTACTGAAAGCAACTTCAATTTGGCAACAAAAATAAATGTGGTTGTCAGTATTCGTAGTAGCTTATAACTAAAAGCTATATACATTTGGACAATGTTCTATTCTGTTCACTAAATAAGAAAATACTAAAAAGAGAAAATACTAAGAGAGCAGGGCATAAGCGTGTATAAACTGTCATTAAAATCAAATTTTGGCAATGTTCCAAGCCTCAGAAATATTGTTTGTCTTCTTTATAGAAAGGATAACTACTCCAAGTCTAAAGCCTGAGATCTGGGGTGCTTATCTTGTTCTATTATACTTCTTACGGTGTTAAGGCCAACAGATCATAGCAGATAACTCTGAATGGATACAGTTTTAGAGTTTCAAATATAAAAAATCTTTACATTGCATCCCTACGCGTTTAAAAACGTAAGCGTTGTCGATAAAATATGTTGCTATAATAATGTGTATTGTAATAATTGTGAAAAAAAATGTTAAAGTAGGTATATCTTTTTTCTGCTATAAATATATCTTTTTTCTGCATATGTAAGTATTACTTGTTAGTGTGGAAGTGTGGTCTAATGATTATTTTTTTGCTAATGGAATAACTTACCTCACATCTGTAGGCACCTCATTATTTCCAACAAATAATTTCTCCATTGACGTGATGGATGTTAATGTCACCACTTGTAATGGTATTTAGCTCGCCTTTGAGAGAGTGATAAATCTAGGATAGCTTCCTGAATGTAAGTGTTCCTTGTACTGATCACAGCAACGATTGCGTTTTAATGGCAGCTCAGTATGAAGCACTAACATCATAGAGGTTTAATTCTAGAATAATGTTGATTTGTATGAAATATGAGAGTAGTTTAATAGTTTAGTTCAAAGAGATGAAGAACAACTTAGCCAGTTTTCAATTTGAGCGTTGATTTGTGGTCCTTTAATATACTATTGCTCAGCCAGATAGTTTCCCTTGACAACAATCGTACGTCATTGCAAGAGACAGACAGTATCGTCAAAGCTCGTGAGTGTCCCATTACTAAGCGTAGGGATTGAAATCTGACCTACACAACGTTCGTTGATAGAAATGGTCACGCACAGATGTTGTGCACGATTATCAGCGCAGACATGAAGTTTACATTAAAAGCAGATGCTATGGTGCATTATAAGCTCGGCTATGCACTTTATACCTAGATAACGTTTGTGTTTTACTTTGGAATATGGTATTCAAAAGCTACAATTGAGAAATAGTTATAGTGACTAAGAAAATTGGAATGATGTATTTCTCTAGAATCTAATAGATTTCATGTTTCTTATATGGGCGGGTCATATTTGCAACTTTAATTTCGAAATACAGCATTAATGTAACTACTTCCAGTGCCATGAAAACCACGGATTTTTGAGTTCTTTTAGATGTACGAAATTTTGTCGAAAAAGAAACCCCAATCGCATAGAGAGTTATTCATTGATCTTAAGGGAATATCAGGGTCTTGCTCTGAAAGTTAAAGTTGGATTTATAGACATAGATACAGACGAACGAATTCTATACACGAAATGTACGATATATTTGCAAAAGATAGGATTGCCTTTAGGAGATAGACAGAAGAGAATAGATGGATATTATATGAGTCATCAGTTAGAGGAGGACAACAATCGACTAGTTCATTAGTAGTCCTGTGCAATCCTAAAAATAAGTCGCAGTCGTCAGCAGAGCCCGAACAAAAATAAAAGCAGCCCACATTGATTGATGTCGAGTCTCACACACGCATGTTTTTGACGTCCCGCCGTCAAGACAAGCAGTGCCAACCGATGTGCCCTCGGCCGCCGCTGGTTTTTTTTCTCTGTTAGTTGGAACGTATCACGGCTGAGATTCTCAACGGTCACATGAGCTAATGAATTTTAGACGTTTTCTTTCAAACAGGAAGCTCGTCACGAAAGACGATGACACCGCGGCGAGACTCGGTTCAGACGGAGACAGGCGTGTCGCGTTGTAGACCGCTCGCGGCTCAGATACGAATATGATTTTTATTTAGTTTCTGTAAACGAAACTACGATAGCGATTGGCGCATTCCCTCCCACGTGTACAGTTAAAAGTGTCGCCGGGAGCAAGTTTTATTCGATATTTTCACGCAGATGATTGAGTTAGACGGCTTGCGCAGGAGGCTGGGAAGCAATCTCCGGTGGCGTTGCGGAAGCCTCCCGGCCCAGACCCCCATGGCCCCCTCGCACCCCCTGACGCCCGCGTTGCATCGCCAGACAGATCCGAGAGACTTCTCCACTACATCTAATTAATAAATCTGATATAAGTAATTATTATTCTGAATGACATCAATGTTTGAATTATAACGAGTTTACAGCGCATAGATCGAAATGGATGTGGACAGATTGAAGTCTTATTAGTTATTTTATGTGCCATTCAATTAAGCGAAGATTAAACAACATTAAACGAATGAGATCGTATGTTGGTCGTGCGTTTGATCAGCTTAATTAATCGTAAATTAGCTAACTTGCTGTTATGAGTTGATTGCATTGAGATAAAACTACATTTGTTTTATTTTTATGATATCTATTAGAAACAATGAGAAATAATAATAAAATGGCAGTCCCCTCTTGTGCCGTAGGTATAACTGGTATTACTTAGTTGTAAAGCGAAGCTGTGTCGGTCGCGCAGGAAATTCGGGGGATATTTTCCGATCGGAGTTAGGGATCTAGTTTCCGCAGTCGCGCGATAAACAAGTTATTGGCGTTAGTGAGGGTTGAGAGGGACGAGCCAGGGTAGGGGCGGGGGGTGACGCGGGATAACTCGCCCGTGTAATTAATAAACGAAGCGAAAGGGAATTTGAATAGATTTGATGATTTGTGAAAGTGTTTAACGCATCACGTTATCATTGATGATTAAGTCGTTATTTCGTGTTTGCCGACTATTGCACGTCTCTCGTAGGAAGATTTATTGACACCATTAATTTATAATTAAAATTCTTAGGAACACATCTTCGGTCAGCATATCTTTGAAATTAGAATAATAGCAACAATTATACTTAATAGACTGATAAATTTTTACAATCGTCTCCGAATTGTTTTTGTTATTCTCCCTCTGAATACGTAGGAAAGGAAAATGTTAACGGATTTATTTTATCGTAATAATACGATTTGTTCTAATTTAAAAGAGGTGTGTAAAAGGGCTTGAACTGCTTGCATATATTTTGCTTCGGCTTACACACACATACTATTGTCAGCGAGGACGTGTCAAATGTCTCTCCGACCGACTCGTTGCGGCTGTCATAGAATGCAGTGCAGTGCGTTAAAAGCGACCAGACCTGTTTGCTTATCTCGAGTTTTATTATTCTAAATGCGGCCTTACGTACCCGCAGTAAAGACGGGAATCCTTCGCGTGCTATTACAGCTCTAGATAGCCTTCAGCTAGCAACAGTTCATTTGTTTCCCTTAGCACTTCTGGTCCACAGCTTCTTGGGGAAAGTATCAGATGTTAGTTGCTTTTTGATTAGAACCGCACGACTCGAAGATAGATGATTGAAATCTCTGTTTTGACACATTGCAATCGTGAAGACAAATAATAGCATGTCTATTAAATAACTAAGAGTTTTTGTTATTTAACAATACTTCATGTCTATCAAACATTTTAAACACCAACGAGGTGTTAAATGTTTTTTCACGTGTTTTATATACGCAGTGGAAGCGTGGGCAGAAATTGTAGGACACCATGATTTATTGTTTAGAATCGTAGTATAAGAAAAATATTGGAGTTCAACGACCTATAAGAACACTAATATGTTTGATAAAATTTTGGGCGGAATCTAATTAATTATGGTTATTTCGCACGAAGAATATTTCAGTGACAATTAGGTTATTGCTCAGTCGAGCTTGTCAAAATATCATTATTTTGTCGCTGAAAATGTGTCGGATCTTGCAAATTAATTCCGTATCACACGATATTTGAGAGTGAATCAAATGAATCTCTATTACTATCACGCTGACAAAACGCGTTTGACAATAGGGTAGTTCACTAAAACCTAATTAGTCCGTCAGTCAGATTTCCAAAAAATACTAGACACGTATTTTTTTCTTTTTTCATATAAACAAAAAATTAAGACGACACAGTGCGTTGAAAACTCGTGTGACGTCACTGCACGCTACACTTTTTAGCGAGCAGTGACGTCACCAGCCACCACTGCTGATCTTTGATTCCTTTTATATTTGTCAATTTTAATTGATTTGGTAAAACAAAAGATAGGTACGTATTCAAAATTTTTCTAAAATCTGAATGACGGACTAAATAGAATCATTTTTTTTTACCCAGGAAACATGACTATTACGAAGAAAACGAATGTCTGTGATTTTTTATTTGGACTGTATCCCCTTTATTCATAAACGTTGCTTAAAGTTAACTAGTAATTAGCGACTGTTTGATTTTGACGTTTGCACGTCACTTAACTTTAATTATCTTTTATGAATAAATACCATAGTGTTTAAGGGGTTTATTACTAAACGATGATTAAAGTTAAGTGACGTGCAGACGTCAAAGATATAGGGTATAAACAGTCTTTCTTTTTTTTTTATGGCGTCGCACGGTTTTTGCATTTAGCCAATTTCAGGCAATGAATTGTTCAATGTCGAAAAAGACGGCCGCGTGACCCGTCTTACGATGGAGGTTTGAGACAAAGTCGTGATGTGGCCACTATGCTGTGATATTTCACTGTTATTTATGAATTATTTACTGAATGCACTTTTTACTACATAAATCACGCACTTTTATTTAGCAAAAAACACTATAAATAATTTTAAAAGTCCAATGAAAAATGAGCGTGACACTCAGCTTGACTTTCCCGCCAAAACCCATCGGTTTAAACAGTCGCTAATCACTACTTTAAGAAACGTTTATGAATAAAGGGATATATATTTATAGGAACTATACCATTTTTAGCAAACGTAAATAGTAAAACAGCTTTTAACTTTAATTTAACATTTTACGATTTCCGTGAGTTTGTCGTCCATTTTATAAATACACTTTCAACTCGTAAACCATTTCTTTAATTAGTTGTTAAAGTCTTATATCACAAGTGTTGTGTAAAATTAATTAATATTTTATGGTTATAAACTTGATTTTACGGCCATGGCAAGTTATCTCTAGTCTGCCCTCTCACTACGTAAAGCTGATAAGAAATAGAATGAAAAACAAGTAACGAATAATCGAGAATATCTATCTATGGATTTTATTACAAAGATAGTGTTATGAATTAAGGGCCTATGCACACGAGATTGACCAGCGGTGGCTGTAGTTGTTAATAAACCGTTTAAAATCATGACCACGTGGGCCGTACATTGACCCTAGTCAATGTTCATAATCAATGGTGGATTTCAATCGCGTGGTCCAGGTTAAAAAAACGGTTTATTTACCAGTGGTAAATATCCCAACCTACGTGTCGTGGATTAGAGCCCAGTCAGCTTTCTTCCTCAGCCTATAGAAATCCACTGCTGGACAAAGGCCTCCCCCAAGGCTTTCCACGATGACCGTTCTTGTGCTTCTCGCGTCCATCGACTTCCCGCGACTTTCACCAGGACATCGGTCCACCTTGTTGGGGGCCTCCCTACGCTTCATCTTCCGGTACGTGGCCGTCACTCCAGAACCTTACTGCCCCATCGGCCATCGGTTCTACGAGCAATGTGCCCCACCCACTGCCACTTAATTTTAGCGACTCGAAGAGCTGTGTCGGTGACTTTGGTTCTTCTGCGGATCTCCTCATTTCTGATTCGATCGCGCAGAGAAACTCCGAGCTTAGCTCTTTCCATCGCCCTTTGTGTGACTCTGAGCCTTCGTATGAGGCCCATTGTGAGCGAACAGTCCAGTGAGTGAGTCAGTTGCTTCACTTTGTATAAATAATTGCATTGCCATTACTCTTAAAATGGTGAAGGAAATCATCGTAAGGAAACCGACAGATCCTAGAGCCAGCCAGCTTTAGGTATAGGTTGATTATGCACACACGACTTATTGCAGTGACACTGGTTCGCATTACGAGGTCATTTGACAAAATGGCTTCGCGCATATGTACTTATATCCACTGGGTATTAACAGCCACAGAGTACCAACGGCCCGTCACCTAGCGACTTTGTGTTCAATTGATTCAGCGGTGAGACTGCATCGCGATCAAGTGTCGGGGTTAGTCTAGACATTTGAATTGTAGCTATGTCGTAAAGAAGCGTCTGTGTCGCGAATTGTTAACGCTGTATTGATATCTTTATAAAAGCGCTGGCTGCGCCCCGCGTTTTCACTTAAATAAGTTTCGGTCCCGTGGGATATTGGATTAAAGAGTTTCTTATTTGTTAATTTTGGTTATAAACCAAAATTAACCAAAATTGTGCCAAATTTTATCCAAATCCGTTCAGTAGTAGTACTGACTGACCTACTACATGGGTGGCCATGGATACTCACAAAATTTTGCATTTTTAGTAGTGTTGGAACTAAGAATAGTAAGTAGCTACGATTTGATTATATATTATGACCTTAGACTAGACTTTGCGTGAGTTAGGTTGTTCTAGTAATATTGCTAATTATCTTCCTTTCAAATAGTTATTGATACTTGTAATTGTATCATTCATTATTATTATAATTGACATACTTACTTACCTAGGTATAACTGTGAAATAGGATAATAAGTCTTCTTTGCTTTTTACTAACAGCAAACGAGAAAAGCTAAAAGAATCACTGCAGTTACTTAGTTAGATAAGTATTTTCCAAATAAAATTGAACTGATGTAATAAGATAACTAAATTGAGAAATAACAAGCTAATTAAGACATACATACCTACATACTACAGATTCATATTTTGCATCAAACTGCATAAGTCAGTGCAAAGCAAAACAGACCTATAATTTCAGAAAATTACAATGACAATGTCATTCATTTTGACAATCCAATAACATTCATTGCGTTGTCAAGCAATATAATCTATTCCTTCAACAAATACATAATATGGTGGTAGGCCATAACATCGGCCGCCGGCAGAAGTTACCACCCACCAGACAAAGCCTTGCCGCCAAGCGATTTGTCGTGTTCCGGCATGATATCTGGTGAAACCGTACGGAGGACGGGTCTGAGCAGTTGTGTTGCGATGTGTGCCGGGTACGATGCGCCTAATGTTGTTGTGTTGGGAGTTTGGTCGTGGAGGGTCTTCAGATCAATCTCCCTTTGGCGCAGCATCTTTGGTCGTGTTGTTGGGTTTAACATTGCATCACCTCGTTCAACTACCGTCTTCCTTCCTATTCGCTCAGTTTTTCTGAGTGAATAGGCTCTTAATAAACTAGCGCGCTTTACCATCAACGATCGCATCACTGCTTACCATCAGGCGGGATTGCGGTCAAGAGCTAGTTAATAATTACAAAAAAAAAAAAATTGAATCATATTGCTAATACATGACTTTGTATGTACGGAAAATGTGTTTGCCTAACAACATAAACTATGCAATGAATGTTGTTGCAATGTCAAAATAAAACCCCTTGCTGCTTAAAGTGTGTTACGCAATAACCTTGTTGGTTAATCTACGAAGATATACATGGAAAAGACATGGACGGGCCATCTGCATAGTTGTATAGGTCGTGTGTCCTTGTGCAACGAACAATGTGCTGTGAACTGGCACTGCAGGCTGTCAGAAATGGCCATTGTTATTAGTTAGCGTAAACTATCTCCACGAACTTCATACATGTTTCATTGTTGCCTCTGCACATATGTATTAAGTGAAGTAAAAACCGCTTTACCCACTCAGTAGCTGCAAAAATGCTATATTAGCTAGTTATTTTACGGGCATAACTTCCTTTTTATCGCATCCATCAGTGATTGGATGAAAATCAAAACTGGGAAATGCTAGAATCTAAAGAAGACGTGGAGAAGTAAATTCAAAAGTTTTGGGTTTATTATAATATTACTGTAACTTGTCGTGTGGTACCCGGCAGCGTAAAATAGGCCACCCTCACTCTTACCGAGACGCCGAAGTTAAATTCCGAACAAAGTCACCAGCACACAGAGAAGGAAAACTCTGCAATTTATACCAAATTCCTCGCCAACCCGTCTGCCAAGCGTGGTGAGTATGGCATTTACCCCTCATGTTATTTATGGAGGCCAGTGCCCTTGCAGTGGGAACGCAAATAGGCTAATGAAGAAAAAGAAGATTTAACTTGGGCTCAGTAGTTCCTACTAATTGCATTAAACGTCTTCATAACTTTCTACATCTCATAATTTGAGAACGTATTCCAGGTTATTTTTAACCCCTCTAAGTTTCTCCTACTTAGTTTAGCTACAGCTACAGCTTACAAACAATTCTTTCTTGATTTCTTTCTCATAATTTATTTACTAACAGTCCGTACATATTCTACTTCACATAGCCACACATTTCAAACGGTAATCGGCACTGTCATTACGGTCTTTTCTAATTTTTTGTTCTAACAATTTTGGTACAAAAACAATTTTTTTTGTACCTCAGCACCGTAATTAGTCCCTGCCTAAATCAATCAACGTTTTACCCTTTGTCATTAAGTCGTTAGTTCCTCTAACATATGTGGCTGGGCACCGCATGTTTTGAAGTAGATTTAGGCTTAAATATTATTTTTGTTGGCCTTTAATAGTGAGAGATTTAAATCATCACTAGGACATTGCAGAGCGGTACCAATGGGTCAATATCAAAACAAATGTGTTTACGGTATGTTTAGTCGTCTTTAAAATGCAGTTCTTTTCATACCTTACATAAAAGACACATAGAAAAATGATAATTAGTAACGAGTGATATAATTTCTCGGTGGTAGGCCACATCGGCTGCCGGCAGAAGTTACCACCCACCAGACAAAGTCTTGTCGCCAAGCGATTCGTCGTGTTCCGGCATGATGTCTGTGAAGCTGTACGGAGGACGGGTTTAAGCAGTTGTGTTGCGATGTGTGCCGGGTACGATGCGCCAAGTGTTGTTGTGTCGGGAGTTTGGTCGTGGAGGGTCTCCACATCAATCTCCTTCTGGCGCAGCGTCGTTGGTCGTGTTGTTGGGTTTAACATTGCACCACCTCACTCAACTGCCGTCTTCCTTTCTATTCACTAAGTTTTTTAAGTGAATGGGTTTAATACACTAGCGCGCTTTACCATCAACGGTTGCATCACTGCTTACAGGCGGGATTGCAGTCAAGCGCTAGTTTATAATTGGGTTGTATCCTAAAAAATAATTCAATGTCCATCGGATAGATTTATAAAAAATATTGAACACGTATTTTTTATTTTTTCTATATCTCAGTAGTTTTTGGTAATTTCGACAAATTAAAAAATACGGGTCTTAATTTTTTTTTATTATCTATAAGGCGGACTAATTATTTATTTTATTTTCATATCTCGGATACATCCCTATTATTAAAAAAAAGAGTACATCCATTGATCAAAATCGAAGAAATATTATGTAGTCTTTGTGCATGGAATGTTCTATAGAACCGCAGCCATGCATATAATATTAACATTGTTTACCACTTTGTAGGCGTCATAAAATCAGTAATATGTTTTTATGGTCCGCATAATCGTAATTCGTTCATTCTGTGGCTCGTGATTGACACTTTAAAACCGTTATTTTACAATGTAATTGTACCGCTTTGCTAGCCAATAGAAGTAACTACAGTATGAAACTAAAGTAAATGCTTAAATGGAGCCAACATCTATCTTTGACACCTATTAAAACCATCTCTCTGGTTTAAGTGTACATAAAACATAAAAGTGTCTTTAGAATTTTATACACTTCATAACAAAATAAGTGCTTTTTATAATTTTTGTGTCATCTAAAATGATTGCTCTGAAGACAGCGACAGTAAATATTAATTAGTAAGTACCTACGAGCTGTTACTAAATACAAGATCACGCCTGTTTTTTTTTCGGTCAATGAATAGGCAAAGGTTAGTTATAACCTGCATTGCGATATTAACCAGAACTTTTTTGAGCCAATAATAAAGCCTACTGAAAAAAAAAAATCTTTTTGAGGCTGTTTCTAATTTCAAATCTCTCCCTCTTTAAATCTTTTCCTCTATTAAAATTAGTACGTTTATATTTTCTTATGTGCCAGTTACACGTTCACACAGTACCAAGATGCTGATAATTTCCATTGCAATCCGTCATGCGTTGACGTAAAGACATATCGTCTCATGAGATTTTTCTGCTTCATACCCAGTGCGTATGTTTGCTTAAGTTAAAAGTCTTCATAACAATCGATCACTGTCATAAGATACCTACTGGTATTATCAGAGTACATTGAACTGTTTGATGTGTTTCGTTTCGTACGCACACAAAACTTCATTGTGACTATGAAACGATCTGATAACACACGCACGTAACCCCGAGTCAGACCTTATCTTGTTTGCTTTGTAAAATTTTAGATGTACGTAAATATCTTTCGTTTTTTGTGGACGGGTCTTTCAGAGGATGTGGGACACGAAATTTGCAATGGAAAATAGAATTTATCCACGACTTTGACATAGACGGCAATTTCATTGTTATCTAATATCCACTTCTTGTATAAATAGCCGTTGTTCAATATTTACTTACACTTCGTAAAAGATTATTTGAGTTCATGTCCTGGAACTTAAAAGGCTTTACTTTGCTTTCAATATTTCATGACACTTGAGCTTGTGTTTGACCTACATAGTTCAGTAGTAAGTTAAAATAGATTCTTTTCAGTGAGCACTTGGACTCGGTCCTCGGTACAGCTAAGTCTCAATAAATATCGTGATGAGGCAATAATTGGCAGAGCGACGATCGGAGAGCACCGGGCTGTATTGTTCTTCCTTTTACACTATACGGAGGATGGAAGGGTCTAGCCAATTGTAAATATTAATATATTTTTTTTAATTATTATAAACTAGCGCTTGACCCCAATCCCGCCTGATGTTAAGCAGGGATGCGATCGTTGATGGTAAAGCGCACTGGTTTATTAAGAGCCTATTCACTCAGAAAAACTGAGCGAATAGGAAGGAAGACGGCAGTTGAGCGAGGTGATGCAATGTTTAACCCAAATGGAGATTGATCTGAAGACCTTCCACGACCAAACTCCCAACACAACAACATTTGGCGCATCGTACCCGGCACACATCGCAACACAACTGTTCAGACCCGTTCTCCGTACGGCTTCACCAGAAATAATGCCGGAACACGACAAATCGCTTGGCGGCAAGACTTTGTCTGGTGGGTGGTAACTTCTGCCGGCAGCCGATGTTATGGCCTACCACCGAGAAAATATTTAAAAACGTGTTTTTTTTTTTTATTTTTCTCTTGGACAAACATTCTGAAACCTATTTATATTTTCGTCACAAAATACTTCATGCGACTGACCAATTTGTGATTGAATTATAGACAGGCGCATGCCAGCATTGTCAGAACGTTGAGTTATATCATCCTGACATACTACAACTACTTTCTAACAGTGGTTGTACCTTCACAGAAGTACATCCACAAAATCTTTCAGGGAACACAAACAAGACAGTTAGGTCATGTCAATGTATTTCCAGTCGCAGCTCCGAATTCTTGGCACTCAATCACGTCGGTAATTCTGGGGTAACATTAACCACGAAGGACTCCATTTAATGGTAACAACTAGTCAACGGTAACTACAGGTCTATTGTTTTAACATCAAATGTACACATAACAGAGAAGTTGTTAAAATTTCGTAGTTGTGGCTTGACGTAAAGCCCGCAGACGGTGTTTATACTGTGCAGTGAGTTCTTAAGAAACGTGCCGACTCGCTACAGATGAGATGGCTGCGTTGAGATACAAGTGCTGTTTATTTTTCTTAGCGCTCTTTTTGAATCTCAGACTCACGGAGGAAATTATACGTAGTTCGTTTTTTAGATAGTTAAGTGTTAGTGGGTGGGTGGCGTTTCAAGTAAATGTTCTGTTTACGTTGGTGAAATTATTATGTCAGTTAATGTGGTTTTAAAATTTAGTGCTTCTGACCCAACTGTCATGCCTACCTCTTTGGGGATTAGAGGGTCCTTTGATAGGCTTTGTTTCAAGCGATTGACAGTATTAGGTCCCAGTGTGATACAGGTTGAACCTACTTATTTATAGATATTTATTTGATTCTTGTTGTGAGCGGAGGGCATTCATTTTTTAATGAGAGGCTCAGATGGCACGTTCATTTTTTTCTACTGGTATGGGTATGTGTCAATCAAGCGATGGGTAGGTACAGTTACAAAAATAATTATATTCTGATTTGATGCGTCTTAGAGACCGTACAGAAGTTTCCCTCTAGTCAATTAGAAACTATTTTAGAGCGATTATTGAGCTACCACCTTTTTAAATACGAGTTACTGTCGAATATTACGTTGTTTCCTATTCTCACATAACCCTCTTTACTACAGCTAAAGTCAAAAACACGCTGCACTTTCCTCAAAGAGTTGTCTCGGTATGGGTCCAAAAATTTTCAATAAATTACTTTTAACTCGCGGCAAATTAAACTGGAAGGAGCGGTATATAAATGTCATGTGCGTTTACTAGCATCTTTAATTTGTATGTTGCGTAGGTCATGAGGGGACCCTGGCTAGCTAATAATAGCCACAACGGTCGACTGATCAAACTAAGCTACGCATGCCGCTGATGGTCTACGGATGGGTGACCATGTTTACGTACCGACACCCCCGTGCCCCCATTCATGGAACTTTGACAATCGGTACCTGTAGTCAGAAGCCCAAAAGTCTGACAACCAGTCTAACCAAGGGGTATATTAATTGGGTTATTGATACCGGATAGGCAGTTGCTCCATCCTTACTAATAATAAATCGGAAACTGAGTTTGTTGGTTCCGCTTTCACGCCGTAACTACTGAATCGATTGCTTTGAAATTTTGCAGACGTAAAGTTAGAAGTCCTGATTATTAAATAATAGGTTTATTTTTTACCCCGGAAAATTTGATATTCCCGGGAAAACAAAAATATTGTAGCTTCATATCAGTTTAGTGATAGATGGCGCTGTGTGTCGTTTTAAACAAGGCAATGTATTGCAAACGAATAACATGTCAACTTAGAAGCTAAATGATACGATAATTAATGCCAAGCGATTCGTCGTGTTCCGGCATGATGTCTGGTGAAGCCGTACGGAGGACGGGTCTGAGGAGTTGTGTTGCGATGTGTGCCGGGTACGATGCGCCAAATGTTGTTGTGTTGGGAGTTTGGTCGTGGAGGGTCTTCAGATCAATCTCCCTTTGGCGCAGCATCGTTGGTCGCGTTGTTGGGTTTAACATTGCATCACCTCGCTCAACTGCCGTCTTCCTTGCTATTCGCTCAATTTGAATGAATAGGTTCTTAATAAACTAGCGCGCTTTACCATCAACAATCGCATCACTGCTTACCGTCAGGCGGGATTGCGGTCAAGCGCTAATTTATAATTATTAAAAAAAATCTAAAAAGCGCGATATAACAGAATTCCACGCGGGCGAAGCTGCGGGCGGGAAGCTAGTATAATATAAATAAATGTATGTTTTTCTTTCTTTCTTATAAAAACTGGTATTCAACTGCACCCGGTTAGATATTAGATCCAGTTCTTGGTTGCCATGACAGAACTTTTTCCCAAAGAAAGCACTAGAAAGAATGTGTTGAATGACGGAAATGGAAAAATCTGTCTTTTGTAATTATGACGTTCGTAAAGTGCTTATTTTAAGCTTCAAGCGATTCGTCGTGTTCCGGCATGATATCTGGTGAAGCCGTACGGAGGACGGGTCTGAGCAGTTGTGTTGCGACGTCATAGAGTGTCTCCAGATCAATCTCCCACTGGCGCATCGTCGTGTTGTTGGGTTTAACATTGTATAACCTCGCTCACCTGCCGTCTTCCTTCCTATTCTCTCAGTTTTTTTCAGTGAATAGGCTCTTAATAAACTAGCGCGCTTTACCATGAACGATTGCATCACTGGTTACCATCAAGCGGGGTTGCAGTCAAGCACTGCTTTATAATTAGATTTAGAACCTTTTTAACTCATTCTTTGAAACTTTTAGTAATTTATCATTTCTGTGTCAGTTGAAAGAGCAAATACTATGAAGCATTCCATCAACTGTACCGACATCCTTATAGAAAAACATTTCATTGGCACCTAAGAATGACACCGAATTGCTGATCGGCTCATTAAGAACACTTCACGGCTCTAACGTGCGAAGCCAGCCGTAGCTAATAGTAAGTGCACTGTCAATGTGTAGGTACTTTCATACTCATATATTACTGCCATAGTCCCTGTTGTATAGTGGATGAGGCGCCACGATTCAAGATTATTGAGCCCATCAAAAATTTACTCTAGCAATATATGACGAAGAATAACTTTTTAACCTGACATACTGAATAAAAAAGATTAGGCACTAAAAATAATGTTATAATTATAATTTTGTTAAGCGTTGGATTAGTCAGATTGATTAATATTCATGATAAAAAAATAAAAAAAGACGTGTGGCACTCGGGGACTGCCGCGGTAAAGCTATTGCATAGCATTTTGTATCAATTTATGCAATTATAATTATTTATTTATTTTATTTATGCAGTATTTCTTTTTCTTTGATATTAATTCAAGTTACACTTTTTGAGCGTGGTGACCAATAAGAAAAAAAATTTTTCTTTTATTAAATAAATAAAAAGTTAATATTATTTAAAATATTTTTATTATTTTACAATACATGTGGGTTTTATTACCTTACAGTAGCTGTTGGTTATTCAGGAATATTTATCATTGAAACTATAGGTTTATGATAACTGAAATAAGAAACATAAGTTTGCGACTTATTATCCTCTAAATACCTAGAAAATACCGCGTCAATGGTGGTCCCATATTTTGTTGTGGACTCTTGTGGATCATCATTCATTTTCAAATTTAATGTTTTTGATAGAAAAGTTGTCAACCGCTCTGATTTTTTATCAGCGAAGTTAATGTTGAAATCGCCAGCCAAGATAAGTGGAAATTTATTACCATTTGTACCAAGTATTTTCGAGCCTTCTTCAGTGTACTCCAGTATAGTGCGATGAATAAAATGCTCTACCTCGTCCAATTTTGGATTCGGAGAAATGTAAATTGCTATAGTTCTTGCAATTTACGAGCGCGCGTGATTCTTGCTTGTGGTATGTTGTGTACATGCAGAATGCGTTAGTGTGTGTGCCTGACGGAAGTGACGGAGCGGTCAGTAGCGAGCGGTCGCCCGCTCAGGTCACTTGTGCTTATTGTTTTCACGTCGCTATCCGCCACGAAGTACCGTCAGCATGTCAAATAACGATAAAAAGCGAAAAATTATTCGTAGTGAGGCGAGTTATTTAAATATGCATTTATAGCGTTAATTTAATATTAAACTTTTTGTATGGATCAACGATCATGAACATTGTATTATCTTTATTATTTGTAGGATCGTGCAATTATCGCCCGAGTTTTTCATTTTCTTCAAGAAGAATATAATTTCATGAAGGCGAATAATAATGATAATTGTGATTTGAGTCCTTTGGCTAACGTAAGAAAACGAACCGCCGAAGCAACAGGGGTCAGTGAACGTACTGTAACTTTTATTTTGAAAGAAGAAAAAGAGATGCCCTCTACATCTGCCAAGTTTCTATCCCCAATGAAAAAACGTCGTAAAAGAAGTAGCAAATTTGATTTTGATAATTTCGACACTAATTTGATTCGAAGTACAATTCAAAATTATCACATCGAACACAAGGAAATTCCAACTTTAAACAAAATTCGGTCAGTTCTCAGAGAAAAGATAGACTTTGACGGGTGTCTAAGCACTTTACGTTCATTGCTCATGAAAATTGGTTATATGATTTAATAAAAAATAATAAACATCGTTTCATAACATTCAAAATCGACGAAATAGTTAAAAGCAAGAATTTTGAAATATTACGTTTGCCGCCCTATCTCCCTGAGTTGAACTGTATCGAAAATATCTGGGGAATTTTAAAAAATAAAATTGCAACTAAAAATATCGGGCAAAATATAACTATTTTACAAAATTTAATAAATGAGTATATGAACGATATCGACAATGATACCTGGCGTAAAACTTGCAAGCATGTCGAAAAACTTGAAGAAGAATATAGAAAATATTTCGATTTGGACTTCGAGTTAACGATTAATGTAGAATCAACTGATAGCGACACTGAAGAGTTTGAAGATAGTGACACTTCTGACGATTAATAATAATTAATTTTAATAAAACTTACTGTTAAAACTTTTGTTTTATTATCATTGTTGGTTTCAAAGAAAAAATAATTTTAACATTGATTATTTGAATGCTAACCGTGGCGCGTCTATGCTCACGCACACATTTACACGTATACAGATACGACTTGAACACAACTAAGAGCCACGCGCGTTTGTGAATTGCAAGAACTATACCATAACTATTTGTAGGCCATTTCTAAGTTTGCATAAGCACGCACAAATATCTCCAACAACTGAGCGCCTAAGATTAGCATCGCTAACGTGTGCAATATTTATTTCAATATTCGGAGTCATAATATTAGTAATATCATTTTTATTTTGGTAAATAGCTACCCCACCTTTTGAAACAGTATCTCGTTTGAACTGAACAATACAATTAAAATTAGGTATTTCAATTGGATTATCATGCGTCATGCAAGTTTCGGTAAGAAGTAACACATTTGTTTGTCTCGTAACTGAATCTTGTAAATCGTATTTATGACTATTTAGACTTTGGCAGTTGAAAGTCATTATTGAAATGCCATTTCTATTACTAATGAAATCTAATACACTTTGAGCAATCGTCTGAACACTATTTAAAGACAGTCTTTTGAATTCTTGCAACAATTGAAAAAACGACCGCGTGAGCACTTTTTACTCTATAAAATCACGCGCTTTTATTTAGTAAACAACACTATAAATAATTTAAAAGTCCAATGAAAAATTAGCGTGACATTCATCTTAGCTTTTCCGTTAAAAAAAAAAGCTATTTTATAAAAACACTACTAAATTAATTTGAATAAAAGTACTTAATAATTAATTATATGAAAAGTTTTTAAGGTAGCCATGACAACGTCGATGACGTCTATGACATATCTCTATAGAAGACCTATTTCAGAGGGAAAATTAATAGCAAGTTTAGCACATCGCGACTATCAGTAACATGGCAAGTGTGTAGAACTGAGTTCGCGCCCTACAATATGCATGCTCTTTTTGAAAATCTATAAATTGTTTTCAAAAGATGTAGTCGCACGCACACAAACATACCGAGCCGAAGACTGCCGAACTGAAACGACGTTAGACGATGGGGAGCGTGAGGTTTTTTCGTTACGGAATTTCTGGATTCGGTCCCCGCGCTCAAGGCCCGCGATAGAAGCTATGCAATAGCTTAATAAAAAAATAAAATAAAAATAAAATCATATTTTTGGGAACAACATCTGGTTGACTATTTAAGCCATTTAACGCTTTGTCTATCCGTAGACATTTATAATCATAACTGTCAAAATCAAACCTGAGTTTATATGCATCTGCCTGCAAGCTAAGCTAATGTGTTCACTAATATCGTGCAGTAGGTGGTCGCGTATATCACCACTCCTGCCTATGAAAGCTCATCTCCACGTCAAATAGGTACACCTAAAATCACTTAACTGCATTATTTATCACGGATAACCTCATCACAAATCATTCCTAATATCTCTTTTCCATTCCAATCTATATTTGGCAAAAAATTTATAATTTATTCCATTAACTATTTTCAAATTCAAAGCTGAAATCTCACTAAAATAGAGTGTGGACAGTTCTGAAAATGTCAAGCCTAGAGTGGGTCGAAGTTGGCGGATTTATAATTAAGAACAAATGACACGATGCCTCCATTAATGTTGCAGTGTTCCGACAGGTAGACCTGCTAACGGGGTCGGCACGGTTATACTTAGAGCGATCGAAGCATGCTATTATTGGGTTGGATTGTTTCGAATCAACGCTTTTGGATTTCAGATGTCTCTCCGCGCCGGTCAGCTTGACCACTGATTAAAACATCAACTAATCAACACTCATTTACCATCCTACCATAGATCATCGTCTGTTTATTGATAAAAAACAGGGAGATTATCTTAATGGCGGCTGGATTAATTGAAGCTGCAGACCACTTGATTTATTTACGGCTGCAAATCGCAGGCAGCTTATCTTATTACTGTAATTTATTTTACAACGTTCTAGTTACGCCGAATTATATTTGTTTGCGGCTACTAAATCAGATGACAGCCCTCGCATTGCCATTTATAAATTAGGAATTTAGTGTTTGGTATTTATTCGTTTGAAGTTTATATATAAATGATAAAGGCAATTAGATGTAATATGAACATTCCGAATCACTTAGTGTTTGTGTAGGTTCTTGAGTTAACTGAAATAATTGCTCTCAGTACTTTGGGGGATCTTTATAAAATAAAACTAATTCATTGCTTCCAATTACCGCAAATGGAAAAAATGTTCTAATTGAACTGCACTAACACATTTTCTTCTTGTTTCAGGTAGAATTATGCAATAAATTGCACGAGAAGTTATTTGACTATACAATCCGATGTAGATGTGGAAGAAACGTAAGTTAACATAACGAGATTAAATCCTAGTTTAAGATTTTATGAATTATTAATTTCATATCTCAGACGGAATTGAATAATGTCGCGTTTGAGAAAATTATAAAATTAATTTCCCGAAATCGCCCAATTTAAGAAAGGTCCAGTTTCAAAACTTAATTTTAAGATTTTATGAAATTAACTATTTGGTTGGGTATTTTGAAATAGATTTTCTACGTTTCTCAAAAAGATTTCAATTTTATCGTAATATGAAAAGTTGAATACCACTTAACAGATAGTTAATTTATAGCCAGTCAGCAAAATGATAAAACAAGTCTTTAGTCGTCATGGTTGTCAAGCAATTGGATAAATCTCCGAGTGAGAGTCAGACAATCAGTGTCAGTCATTGACCAGCTGATATTGAACAAATTAATGAGAATCGATTGAATTGCAACGATGCTACCAATCGATTCGTTACAAAAAAAACTAAACGTTTTGTGGCCGAGAGAAACCTTTATTATATTTGTATATTATCTGTTAAAGTTGTTTTGACAAAAATAATATTCGATTTAGATCTTGCTAGGCTACTATTCGTTAAAAGCTAATTTTTTTAAGTGAACATCTTGGATTCGAATGTCAATAATTGATAATCTCAATCCCTACCCAATCAGCGTGTGATACATAAATTACATATCAATTATATTGTGCGTACCTAGATATTTTTACATAAAAATATTTTTATTCTTGAAATCACGGCAAAATTTGTACGCGCCAAGAAAATAAAAGTCAATTTTAATGAGCAATAAAATGGAATGATATCAGATTTTCTACTTTTTCTCCATAATTTAATGTTAACAATTTAAAGAGGAAAAAATCCTCATTGTTAGCATTAAACGCTTGCGGAGGGTGGGTGGCGTAATAATAGGGCATAATATATTCAGGGCGAGTCAAATAAAATTAGCACGGTGAAAAATGTAAACGGTCGTTTTACTGTTGGAGGACGTGTAAGTATTAGCCTGTACTGAGTGCTCTTTTGTAGGGGAATGCCGTCGCAGTACTGCTGCGAACATCCCTACAGATGATATTTAATTACTCCTATTTCTCACTCCTAGCAATAAATATATTTATTTCACTAAGTGATGCGTGCTTTACTTGTGGCTACCAAGTGTTTAAACAAGCTGAGCACGTGTGTCAAAATCGATATCAAAAGTCATTTATTCAAAGATTCAAATTAGGCTGAAAATCAGCACTTTTCGAACATTAAAAGTATAAAAGACAATCCCCTAAAACGTCCGCCCCTTAACAGTTCCTAATGCTTTCGCTGGGAAGAAGTTGCGTAACAAACTCCCCAGCAGCACAGCTATCTGTTCAGTTAGAAATCGCCTGACTGTGTACAATACTTGTGTGTATCTGTATTATGTAAGCGCAGGAGCTTTCGGTGTGGCCACCATGAGTTTTCAATACGAGACTCGACCATAAGCATCGACAGCGTTTGGCGCTCGCATTGGTTGAGAGTTCTTACTACCTTGAAGCGGGCCAATCGATGAGTCAAATGCGCTCGATATCGATAATCGAGTCTTTGTAATGAAAACTCATGGTAGCCACACGGTACAGTCACGGGAGAATTCGGAACTGTTTGTTAAGTACTGACGCTACTCATCTTGACGCACACATCTACAGAAACGAACGTGTTTGTTGGTTACCATAGTAAAAAGCGCAAAGTAATAAAAATTGTTTTGTAAGTATAGATGAAATAATTCATATTTACACGCTTTAGCTTCACCATCTTTTATTCTGTTTACTCCTTAGCTTTATCACCTAACGAAACTCTAAAGAGTTGTATCTGTTACAAAAAGATACACTTCTAACGTTCTTTATTTGCGTAAACTTCTACCATTTGTTTATCAGAGTCTCCAACAGCAGAAAGTTTTCTTTTCAGAGAACAAAGCTCAGTATAATAAATTGTTTTAAAGAATTTATAATGATACTTATTTGGCTGGTAAAGTGTAAAAGTTTTTCAATGCGTTCGCTTTTACACTATTTACTTTGAACATTAGTATAATTATTTAAAAGAAGAAGTAATCAATAGTTTCACGTTTGAAATATGAGAAAATAAAATAAATGATACATTAGAAGTCTAGAAAATAACGATGATAAATTTAATGGCAGCATAAAAATAGTGTTTGTTAGAATGAAACTGATTTCTTTGATGTTGGTCATATGAATTGTAATGATTTCAGTGAAAGCAACTGAATTGGATCGTACTGTTAGTGCTCATATCCTCGTTACCCGCAATAACGTAATCACAGACACAATTCACTGACATCTGCCGGGATGTCAAGATCAAAAGCGTTTTGATCTTGGGATCAGAATGCTGTAAAAGCAATCGTATTAGGAATAAACCAGCTTGTAAATTTCTATTGCTCAACACATATACTTAGTACTGTATCAGGCCGTACAAAAATTACTGTTTAAAATGAAAAGATTAAGGGAAGCGCCAGAGCAATCCACGAAATTTTGTTAGTTTTGGTTTTGCTATTGAAGTTCAATGATCCCGATTCTCTTGTTACAAACTATACTAAATTTAAGTTTAGTGCGCCTTCTTTTTCTTCTCTCTCTATGACTGATTTCAAAACGTTGATGTAGCTGGCCGCACCGCTCTCTCCGTCTATCTCTGTTGGACGACAGTCTGGAGCATTCATTTACAGGTCCCTACCACTGCCGATTTGTTTTGGTCGGTCGTCCTCATCGATAACCTTCCACGAGGTCTGACGTGCCTGACGTATTTTTGTCGTCATGTTTTTAATCACGTCTAAACTGTCTATGGAGTATCTTAATTTGAAAGGATTAAACTAATATTTATATTCCATCCTTTTCTTAATGAAATAGAAAAAAAAAGACTTAGTGTAGTTTGTGAAGGTTATATGTTGAACTAAGTATAATTTACGACCGTGTGCATGTGTTAATACGTATATAATATAATTTCTCAAGAGCTTTTTTGTCTTTACGTCATACGCATTCGAATTTTTTTCAGTTTTGGAATCTGGAGTCCGCTTTCCCAATCTAACTGCTGATTTTGGCTAAGCTTCGATATTTTCCGTGAAGCGACTGCCATCTGATCTCCACAACCCGAAGGTGATATCGAAGCATTGCAGTTAGACCAATTGTTGAACTTTTGAGGGCACCAACAACCCGTAACGACTGCCATTAGATGTTCATATGGCAACCGGGTCCAACGGCTCAACGTGCTTTCCGAGACACGACCAGACCAGTGCAAATATTCATATTCATGCATACAAATATTTGCACTGCGCGGAGATCGAAACCGCGCCTTTATGCGCAGCGGCCGCGTTCGCTACCGCTACGCCACGGAGGCTGTCATAACTTCCTTCATACGTTATCAATATACGTAAATACGTACGTTTTTCTCGGTGGTAGGCCACATCGGCTGCCGGCAGAAGTTACCACCCACCAGACAAAGTCTTGGCGTCATGCGATTCGTCGTGTTCCGGCATGAAGTCTGGTGAATGTACCGGGTACGATGCGCCAAGTGTTGTTGTGTCTGGAGTTTGGTCGTGGAGGGTCTCCAGATCAATCTCCCTCTGGCGCAGCATCGTTGGTCGTGTTGTTGGGTTTAACATTGCACCACCTCGCTCAACTGCCGTCTTCCTTCCTATTCACTACGTTTTTTAAGTGAATGGGTTTAATAAACTAGCGCGCTTTACCATCAACGATTGCATCACTGCTTACCACCAGGCGGGATTGCAGTCAGGCGCTAGTTTATAATTATTAAAAAAAAAATGTGGCATCACTTGAAAGTTTTTCTGGACCAATACAGCGGAAAAATATACAAATTACTCATACTTCAGTGGTTTTTCGAAAATTTTCAATTGAGTACGAATACTTCGCATGGGTCATCGAGTATAATTATAATAGTTAAAATGATAAATACATCCCTAAGTTGTGAATTCATATAATTCCATTGAATGACTATTTTATGAAATATCAATCTGAGACTGACTTCCAAATTGTATGAAAGTAAAATGAATCAACCATCGCAGCTTGTGTTTTAATATGGAAAGACGCAGCTGCTTCTTATTGCTAATTATTATCCTTAAGTCACCTTTCAGACTGCGGAATTCCCTAGAAAACCGAAACTAATTCCTTTCCCAGAAACTTGTCAATTAGAGAACCTATCATTACCTAAATGCCTAAAATATGCGCTTCCACCACAAATTGCAGAAATTTTCGTAGAAAGACAGTAAGGTAAAGTCACCTATTACAGCTTATTATAATTAGAAATTTACCGCGATGATTGCTTGCCGTCTAGTTAAATGCATTTCTATGGCTTAGTTAATGATACGTGCGATGGCACATTTGTATAAATTTTAAGGATAATTTTACGAACGTTTAGTATAATATATAGAAACGTTTTTAATTACATATTTACGTATTTTTCGTTTTAAAGCCTGACCTTGATTACACGGCTGGTGCAGTGGCTGAGCGATCGACTACTGCGCTGCGCGTCGCAGGTTCTATTCTCGCACGAAACAAATACTTGTATGTCCTACAGGTAGTTGTTCCGGGTCTGGAAGTTTACATGTTTGTAAACGCACCCACGGTACTGGAGTAATTCCTGGTGTGGAGCATGTTTAGCAATTATTTTTGCATAGCTAAGTAAATCTTTATCTAATTTGTTTAGGGATTATGGTCATGTATCCTTGCTTCAAACATAAGCCATACTAAAGCTTATCTCTTGTTATGTTGATTGACAGATTTCAACCTTTAATTTTTGTTTTTTTTTTAATAATTATAAACTAGCGCTTGACCGCAATCCCGCCTGATGGTAAGCAGTGATGCGATCGTTGATGGTAAAGCGCGCTAGTTTATTAAGAGCCTATTCACTCAGAAAAACTGAGCGAATAAGAAGGAAGACGGCAGTTGAGCGAGGTTATGTAATGTTAAACCCAACAACACGATCAACGATGCTGCGCCAAAGGGAGATTGATCTGAAGACCCTCCACGACCAAACTCCCAACACAACAACATTTGGCGCATCGTACCCGGCACACATCGCAGCACAACTGCTCAGACCCGTCTTCCGTACGGCTTCACCAGACATCATGGCGGAACACGACAAATCGCTTGGCGGCAAGGCTTTGTCTGGTGGGTGGTAACTTCTGCCGGCGGCCGATGTTATGGCCTACCACCGAGAAAAATTATTTATTAAATTACCTATATTTACGTATTTTTCGTTTTATAGCCTGACGTTGATTACACGGCTGGTGCAGTGGCTGAGCGATCCACTGCTGCGCTGCGCGTCGCGGGTTTGATTCCCGCATGAAATAAATATTTGTATGGCCTACAGGTAGTTGTTCCGGGTCTGGAAGTTTACATGTTTGTAAACGCATCCACGATACTGGAGTAATTCCTGGTGTGAGGCGCGTATAGCAATTATTTTTGCATAGCCAAGTAAATCTTTATCAAATTTGTTTAGGGTTTATGGTCATGTATCCTTGCTTCAAACATAAGGCATACTAAACCTTATCTCTTGTTATGTTGATTGATAGATTTCAACCTTTAATTCAATATTATCCTTATCATATTATACGTACTGTTAAAATCGATACTTAAATAAATGCTACGAAACGCAGTCAAAGTCTGCCTTATTTTTCCAAAAAAATGTTGTGAAAATCTTAAACTCTTCCCGAAAAATCAGCTTGACTTTTAAAAACACTATTGGGAAAACAAAGCATCTGTAGTACCATCTGGAACGTCTTCGTGAAATGCTCTGCTACTTCTCTTTTTCTTTTAGCTGCCCCACTTTGGGCGTACCAATAGGAAGTGAGTGTGTTTGCTTCACGGTTACACAAGTTTTTCATAGCTTTTGTGTCTGATGCTGGCACTTTTCAATACGTGCTCTGAATTGAACTTGTATTTTGGAGTAGAAATTAAAATGTTACTTTTAAAATGCAGCTTTTTTATGTAGCATTTCGTTACATAGGATATTTTGCCCGTCCATTATGTTGCTTGCTCATTTCAAATGATGATGGTGAAGCTGTACGGAGGACGGGTCTAAGCATTTGTTTTGCTTAGTTGCTTACTACTAACGACGTATCGATCAGTAAGAAGAAGAAGTATTCCAAAGGAAATAAAAGAAATTTCACTATTTACTAACAAAACTGCAACTCCATCAAAATACGCACCACTTATTCTCAACATACCACAATCTTGTTCTATTGCAAATGGCGCTCGCAATTTCCGACATTACCCGAACAAACGATCGTATTAGCCTGAAAAAGGCTCTTAGCGTGTGGGTTAGTGGCGTCGAACATATGAATGGAGTTAATTGGACAATCAGTTCATTGAGGCGTGCTGAGTCGGGCAGTTTGCCCGGCGCGAGCGACGCGTGTGCCAGTTGGCGGCCATCTCCTCGCTCGCTAATCAGTTCATAGGGGTATTCTTGTGGTAGCAGTTAGCCCATCGAATGCAGAATTGTGTTTGTATTACCTCAGTACATAAGTTTATTGGTGCATTTTGGATTTCGGTAGCTTATAGTAGTTGTAGGTGGTTCAAGTTCTGCAGAGTAATTGCGTAACACATTCTCAGTAGCAATTGGTTTCTTTTTGACAGTTCAATAAGATTCATTGCGTTATTTACGTTGTTGAGCAAACACATTTTGGAACATAGGGAGCAATGGAATAGTAATAAGCATCAAAATGATACCAACTGATAGTAATAGTGTGTTTCGCAATTAGGGTGCTGTTCTTAGTTGAATATCAGGCCGAAGCCATCTAGTTATCTCATGAAAGTGGCTATATGTTTATTAATCGATAAACTAATAACAACAGAACGGATTCGTAGAAGTTAAGAGGTTTGAATATACAGAGACGTACAGAGGACGGGTCTGAGCAGTTGTGTTGCGATGTGTGCCGGGTACGATGCGCCTAATGTTGTTGTGTCGGGAGTTTGGTCGTGGAGGGTCTTCAGATCAAGCTACCTTTGGCGCAGCATCGTTGGTCGTGTTGTTGGGTTTAACATTGCATCACCTCGCTCAACTGCTGTCTTCCTTCCTATTCACTCTGTTTTTTTGAGTGAATAGGCTCTTAATAAACTAGCGCGCTTTACCATCAACGATCACATCACTGCTTACCATCAGGCGGGATTGCGGTCAAGCGCTGGTTTATAATTATTAAAAAAAAAAGTTTATCTGTGCAGGAGCAAAAATAGACCTCTTTATTCATACACTGATTGCCGCCCACGACTTCGTTGCCGTGGAGTTAGTTATTTGAACATTGTATTTTAACCCCAAAATGTACAGCATACATTTTAAATTGTTATTTTTATACGCAGCGTGATGTTATGTAGCCTAAAACCATCCTGGATTAATGGGATATCCAACGCAAAAAGAATTTTTCAAATCGGACGAGTAGTTCCTGAGATTAATGTGTTCAACGAAAAAAACTATGCAGCCCTATATATTAGTAAAGTAGGTATACATGTTGTTTAAATATGAGTAGTGATTGAAATCCTAAGTCTTTTGACGCGTTTAGGACTAAATATAAGCAAATAAAAGTCAATCATCATCGTGAGAATGTAATTGTTGATTTGTTTGATTGTAATGTTTCGGCTAGTGACGTGCCTCTATCAATATTTGAGTTTGCGTACACTTATAAATGATAATTGCACACGGTTAAAATTGAAGGAATTCGTTAATTCAACATCGGTTTCGTCATGGATGACGCAAATAATGCCTATAATAAATTGTGTTGTCATTCTCTATTGTGAAAACAAGCTTTTACTACTTGAGCTGAGGTTTGTTTTGAATGTAACCGTAATCTAATGCCATTAGACAGACAATAGTATTAGAAAGTGGTTTCAGAATAGCCATTCTTCGCCAATTTTTCCTCAAACTCAACGGGGTGTCGCTAAGTGCTGATTAAAAGTTTCATATGTTGGCAATGGGAACGGCGCAAGAACCTCTAAAATGAACAATCTCATCTGGAATAGCGGTCTTTAAACAGATTTTCTTAGCAGATACGCTGTTGTAGCTTTCGTTAATTGAAATGTTTTAGATTTTTATTTGGAATCGTGAAAATCCGAGAAGCTGAATGAATTTCTTAATTTAATTACTTAAGTGACATACCTATAGCTGTGCCGCTTTGTGCTTATTGTTATATGTATGTAAATAGTAAAAGATAACATTCTTGTCTTTTGACTCATTCAAAAATGCTTACGAATCACTTTAGTCTGTCTTCCTTAATTTTTTGCCATATCAATGATACGTCTTCTTCATTGGAAGCCTCATTTCGCCCATCATCTACAACCTTTTTATCGTCCCACTGCTGGGCACAGGTCTCCTCTCATACAGAGGATTGAGCGTAATCACCACGCTTGCTCAATGCGGGTTGGCGATTTCAGACTTATAAAGTCCAGCTTTCCTCAAGATGTTTTCCTACACCTTCAGTTATTGGTATACAAGGTATACTTAGAAAGTACATATAACTTTAGAAAAGTTACATTGGTACTTGCCTGACCTGGAATCGAACCCGCGCACTCATACTTGAGAGACTGGTGTTTTAATCACTAGGCCACCAATACTTTTTTTTTTTTTCGCCCATTTCTAAGAATCTGCCTCCTTTTTGTAATATGCGTCCCTGGTATATATTCCGTCTTGTTTGTCATCAAATCCTCGTGGTTAGCACAATCTGTTTGCGCAACTTCCAGCAAAAACGGTAGCCAGAGCTGAATCCCCGATCTGTCGTAGTCTAAAGGTGCTGAATGACAAACACTCCAGGCCGTATCTGGAGCGGTTTTGCCTCAAGGTTGCTAAAATAGCTATTGAACGGAACAGAACAAGGGGCAGTGCAACCGGCACCCCGTCGGCAAGATGATTTGGTATTAGTGATATTGTAAATAAATAAATATATAAATAGTAATGATAAATTATAATGTAAGAAATGTTTTAAAATAAAAAAGATAATACGAAGACAATGTGGGAAAAGAGCAGCCCAAAAAGAGAGCCAATGCCACAAAAAAGCCATTTAGTGGAAAGAAATGAATTGGCGGATAACTTACTTACTAAACAAGGATTCTTGCCAAGCAAGAAGTAGGGACGACAACGCCCTGTGATGACGGGTGACTTTATTAATAATAAAAAAAAGGTGCTGAATGCCCTTCTGATGGCCAACCATGAATGTGACGTGTTTGCAGATGAAGTTTGGTTTTCTGTGAAATAAAGTATTCGAGAGAGTGCACCGTGCCATGTTAGTTATAGTAGTAGTTTTTAAGTTAATTAATGTAATTGTTTTTTTCTATGTTAATGGGGATTTTTCCTGGGTAAAAAAAAAGATTCCATTTAGTCCGTCATTCAGATTATAGAAAAACATTGGATACGTATATTTTGTTTTATCAAATCAATAAAAATTGGGAAATATAAAAGGCATCAAAGATCAGGAGTGGTGGCTGGTGACGTCAATGCTCGCTAAAAAGTGTAGCGTGCAGTGACGTCACACGAGTTTTCAACGCACTGTGTTGACTTCATTTTTTGTTTACATGAAAAAAGAATAAATACGTGTCTAGTATTTTTTGGAAATCTGACTGACGGACTAATTAGTTTTTTTAGTCAACTACCCTATTTTTGTAATTGGTATTGTAACGTTTTAATTAACTATAAATTAAAAAAAAATATGACAGTGGATGACGTCACAATACTGCATGAACTTAGGCATTGGGTTAGAGATTCTTTTACTTTTTTTGACTTTCGTTGATTCTATGTATGATATGTCAAAACATATATGTATTTTATAATTTAGGGGCTCTACTCCAAAAGATACTCTCACTCACCACTCACTCACTCACACCGATCACCGATCACTCGGTGGTAGGCCATAACATCGGCTGCCGGCAGAAGTTACCACCCACCAGACAAAGTCTTGCCGCCAAGCGATTCGTCGTGTTCCGGCGTGATGTCTGGTGAAGCTGTACGGAGGACGGGTCTGAGCAGTTGTGTTGTGAAGCTTGCCGGGTACAATGCGCCAAATGATGTTGTGTCGGGAGTTTGATCATAGTCCATCCAGATCAATTTCCCTCTGGTGTAGCGTCATTGGCCGTGTTGTTGGGTTTATAAATTTGCATCACCTCGCTCAACTGCCGTCTTTCTTCCTATTTACTAAGTTTTTTAAGTGAATGGGTTTATAAACTAGCGCGCTTTACCATCGACGATTGCATCACTGCTTACCATCAGGCCGGATTGCAGTCAAGCGCTAGTTTATAATTATTGAAAAAATAAAAAAGATATGGTATACATAATAAAGTGTCATCATCATCATCATCATCATTTCAGCCGAAAGACGTCCACTGCTGTACATAGGCCTCCCCCAATGTTCTCCACGACGACCGGTCCTGCGCCTCCCGCATCCAGCGGTTTCCCGCGACCTTTACCAGGTCGTCGGTCCACCTTGTCGGGGGCCTACCCACGCTACGTCTTCCGGTGCGTGGTCGCCACTCGAGAACCCGTCGGCCCCATCGGGCATCGGTCCTACGGGCAATGTGTCCAGCCCATTGCCACTTCAGTGTTGCAATTCTTCGGGCTATGTCGGTTACTCTCGTTCTTCTGCGGATCTCCTCATTCCTGATTCGATCGCGCAGTGAAACCCCAAGCATAGCCCTCTCCATTGCCCTTTGAGGGAGATGTTATCTCTCCGAAACTGTTCACCGCTGCATTGGAGGATGTCTTCAAGGTTCTGGACTGGAAAGGACTGGGCATCAACATCAATGGCGAGTACATGACACACCTTCGGTTTTCTGATGATATCGTAGTCATGGCTGAGACCGCGGAGGACCTGAGTACAATGCTCGAAGACCTAATAAAGTGTATTCTATTCTTTTTAATAACCGATATTGTTGTATCGTAAATCGGATAAAAATATCACAATAAATAACAAATAGTCAAGTACGTACAAAAATAACGTTTTTACCACGTGGGTTGATCAGTTGACACATACAATGTTATTCTTTTCAATTCTGATATTACATCAAAATCACGATAACGTAATCACAATCCTCTAAAGCTGGATAAGCCGATAGGATGGTTAGGAAGTTGCAAACTACGTTATGTTATTATGAACATGATTAACCGTATCTTATAAACAATATAATGTGTACCATGTTCTAAAATTACGCAGTTTACAATGCGATTTTCTCGGTGGTAGGCCATAACATCGGCCGCCGGCAGAAGTTATCACCCACCAGACAAAGCCTTGTCGCCAAGCGATTTGTCGTGTTCCGGCATGATGTCTGGTGAAGCCGGAGGACGGGTCTGAGCAGTTGTGTTGCGATGTGTGCCTGGTACGATGCACCAAATGTTGTTGTGTTGGGAGTTTGGTCGTGGAGGGTCTTCAGATCAATCTCCCTTTGGGGCAGCATCGTTGGTCGTGTTGTTGGATTTAACATTGCATCACCTCGCTCAACTGCCGTCTTCCTTCCTATTCGCTCAATCTGATTGAATCGGTTCTTAATAAACTAGCGCGCTTTACCATCAACGATCGCATCACTGCTTACCATCAGGCGGGATTGTGGTCAAGCGCTAGTTTATAATTATATAAAAAAAAAGAACTAGTTTTCCGCCCACGGCTTTGCCCGCGCGGAGTTCGGTTATATCGCGTTTCCAAGAGAACTCTTCAAAAGTCCGGAATCAAAACTATCCTATGTTATTTCTCAAGGTCAACTCTATCTTTGTACCAAACTTCAATAAAATCAGTTTAGTGGTTTAGACGTGAAAGTGTAACAGACAGACAGACAAACAGAGTTACTTTCGCATTTATAATATTAGTAGGGATAAGCGAGGAAAATATTCTGGAAGAACTTGAGTTTAGGCAGTAAGTTCAGCCTATTACAATAGTTCTTTGCTGGTTATTTGCCGCGTCCTAGTTGCACCACAATATTTGGTCCTATGCATTTGAGAATACGGTTAATTCACATGTAAAAGATTATTAAAGTCAGTGTCGTTCAAAAGTCATAAATGTATGGTTAAACAATCGCTGATGATTATTATACTACTACTAATACTTGAAGGTCGCTGATGATGACTATTAAACGTTTATAAATAAAGGAAATTGAATCCATCACGTAGAGATCTTGCTTGAGATCAGCCTTGCTTCCTGGAAAGATTTCGTAACAATCCGCACTGTGTTACTTGTGGTCTTTACCTTCAATATTCATCCAATTATTCTTCCTCAACCATTATTTACTGATATACCTATCACCTTGAAATGCTTTCAGTGGTAACTAGCTGACTTGTAGTGATGGTCAATTTAATCTAAGACTCTCACCTTCGAAGATCTATCAAGAAACACGGTCTCTGCCCGTCTAGATTAAGTCTTCTTAGTAGAAAATTCCCATACCTTCAGGAACAAGCTTAAAGATTCCATGCGAAAAAGAAACAAAACTAGAAACAAATCAACGTTATTGACATAACAAAGTAAACTTCGAAGCACTTGTTAGGTATTACCCGACCGTGTATAGTACCCTCCTGTGTCGTGCGACAGTTGGTGACGGAGGGGCTCCGTGATTTGGCCGAGTTATTCGGTATGTGCATTCGTTGATGCGCACTCAAGTTGAAAAATCAGCACGCGTGAAGATGCGCCTGAGCCTGTAGGACAAGGACGGCAAACAGAGGAGGTGCGAGGAGTAATTTCACGGTGCGTTAATTTGTACGTTACGAATTGTATAGACAGGTTACGCGTTCCGGCAAAGTTATTGAGTAATTTTTTTGGGGTCTTTAATTGAAGGGGTTTTGATTTATTATAATATTAAAAAACAATAAAAAAACACCAAAAAAAAAAACACGACAAAGTCAAAATAACTAATTTCGAAAGTCGATGAATCGATGTGAAATCGATGATCGAAACGAAAATATAAAAGCCAACGGAATCCGAAGTCGTCGGTGTAAACAAGTTTTTAATTTTTCTCTTTTTAGTTGTGAAAAACAGTCGTTCTATTTAAAATACATTCGGTAAGACTGGACGCTGACCCCAACATAGTTGGGAGAAGGCTAGATACATAACTACTTAGTTTTGGAAAGCAAACGACGCAACTTCGTTTAAAAATTTTATCTTCAATTTTGACCCGCAATTTTGGTTTAAAAACCTAACTTCTGCACCGATTTTCATAAAAAATAATCTATGGGACCTCATGTCCGTATATCCTTTTACTTAAAAAGTGATTATCGAATTCGGTTGGCGTTGAGTTATTTGCCTATTTGTCGCGCACATACTTTTTTTTTTTTTTTAGTAATTATAAACTAGCGCTTGACCGCAATCCCGCCTGATGGTAAGCAGTGATGCGAACGTTGATGCTAAAGCGCGCTAGTTTATTAAGAGCCTATTCACTCAGAAAAACTGAGCGAATAGGAAGGAAGACGGCAGTTGACCGAGGTGATACAGTGTTAAACCCAACAACACGACCAACGATGCTATGCCAGAGGGAGATTGATCTGAAGACCCTCCACGACCAAACTCCCAATACAACAACATTAGGCGAATCGTACCCGGCATACATCGCAACACAACTGCCCAGACTCGTCCTCCGTACGGCTTCACCAGACATAATTCAAATTAAAACTTATACGCTTTTCTTACAGATGCAATTGTCAGAACTGAACTAAAGTGTAATGGTCAGATGGGTAGGCACCAGCTTTCAAATAAAAAAAAATAATAAACCGACCAAGTAAATAAATTTGAATTTGAATTTGAATTTGAATTTGAAAGTGCGAGTCGGATCGCGCACGAAGGGTTCAGTACCATTATCGGGAAAAAATCGCGTTTGTTGTATGAGAGCTCCCCTTCAATATTTATTTTATTTTAATTTAATTATTTATTTTTAATTTTAACATATAACCAAATATTCTGTGAACATTTCAAGCGTCTATCTATTTCCGTTATTAATACGGAGCAAACAACGGTAAAAAAATCACGTTTGTTGTATGGGTTTAAATATAATCCCCTTCAATATTTTATTTTTAGTATTTTTTGATATAGCGGCTATAGAAATACATAATCTCTGAAAGTTTGAACTGTCTAGATATTACAGTTCATGAGAGTACAGCCTGGTCACAGACGGACGGACGGACAGACGGACAGTGAAGTCTCATAAATAGGGTTCCGTTTTACCTTTTAGGTACGGAACCCTAAAAATAATCCTCTAAATCCTTTCAAACAGTTGAAAATCCTTAGGTAACATACATAAAAAAGGTATTTGTAGCAAGTATGAGTAGGGACTAAAATAGATAATTTATTCTAAACTACAATAATAATAAAGGATTGATTACGATTAGCATTCGATTTAAAAACACTTTGTCCTTGACACACTTTAATTTGCAGTTGCAGCTGCCAAAAAGAAAAAAAAAAACAGAGAGAGAATTAGATGCATAACTTTCTATGTTTAGATCATCGGTAAAATCTTAATAAAATACACATGTTTTTTCATAAAAATACTGCAAACTGTCAACTTCTGTTTTTTCGGCACCATTACTGAATAATAATGTGATAATGATCAAATAAACAGGAGTTGACAGTTTGTAGCTTGCAAAGCATGTTGAAAACCTGTCAACACTTATGCATTAATGCGATGTGCCATTCATTAAGCTTTTATCATCACAATGCTATGCCAAGATATAGTATACACATATTATTTTTATTTAATAAACCTATATGATGAATTTTCTATAAATAAGCGGAGAATGATTTAATATAGGCGACTAGCGCCACTGAGGCAGGTCATGGATACTGGCGCGATGATTTAAGTCTACGTGATTAATATCACAACTAATACAATAGGTATGGTGCTATAACTTATGTTGAAAAATGCCGACACTTCGTCGGCTTGCCGGCGGCTAGCGTACGCAAGCGCTCAGTTGCCCGGCGACATTTCAACTGTAGTGAATATAAGTTTCTGATGTCGAGGCGCCGACATGCCGCCAGCAAAATTTTACGATTTGCAATGATTGGAGCCGCCATCCTAGCCCGCCGGCAAAATGTTGCCAACATATGCCGCAGGGCTGACGCGACTTTGGTGTGTAGAGCGCTTTACATCATAGTCGGTTTACATCTTTACAGTTTTAAGAGCAGCAATGGCTTAGTGGTATCGGCTGCAGCTTACGAGTTGTAGATGGTGGGTTTTAACCCCATCAGACGTTTTCATCATCATGTTCATTTCAGCCGAAAGACGTCCACTGCTGGTCATAGGCCTCCCCCAAGGTTCTCCAGGACGACCGGTCCTGCGCCTTTCGCATCTAGCGGTTTCCCGCGACCTTCACCAGGTCGTCGGTCCACCTTGTCGGGGAACTACCCACGCCACGTCTTCCGTTGCGTGGTCGCCACTCGAGAACCCGTCGGCCCCATCGGGCATCGGTCCTACGGGCAATGTGTCCAGTCCACTGCCTAAAGTGGCAGTTCTTCGGACTATGTCGGTTACTCTCGTTCTTCTGCGGATCTCCTCATTCCTGATTGGATCGCGCAGTGAAACCCCAAGCATAGCCCTCTCCATTGCCCTTTGAGTGACTTTGAGCCTTCTTATAAGGCCCATTGTTAGCGACCACGTCTCAATTCCATAAGTCATCACTGGCAACACACACTGGTCGAAGACTTTTGTCTTGAGATACGGCGGTATTTCGGATGAGAAGATTCTACGTAGCTTCCCGAAAGCAGCCCAGCCGAGTTGGATTCGACGATTGACCTCTTTCTCGAAGTTGGACCTTCCTAACTGGATAGTTTGTCCCAGGTTTGGTCAGACGTTTTAATTGGTGTGAATTATTTCATCACCACTGCTCTCCAAACGGTGAAGGAAAACATCGTCAGGAAACAAGCATGTCTTAGAGCCAAAGATGTGACATCTATTAAGCCTAAAACTGGGCCTACGTGGTACATTACGGTCCACTATCTCTCTCACAGAGAGGAGACCTGTGGCACAGGAGTTATTAGTGAACGTTATAGGCTGGTTATGTATGTATGGGTTTACCTCATAAAAGCGTAGTTCTCTTTAAACATTTCTGTTGAATATTTTGGGCCACGTTAAATTTTAGATGTCTTAATGGCATCGTTGTCAATGATGCTAAAATAATTTCAATAATTCTAGGTATATAATTGGCCAAAGAGAGAGAGAGAGGCCAAAGCAAGGTTGTAGGTTCTATCATGGACTCTTGAAGTACATTGTTGGTGATAAAATTTGTCCTGGCTGCTACAAACATCTTGTTCTAGATTACAAGCAGATATTACAATGATCTGTTTTAAAAATACTAAAACTGATCAAAAAACTTTTGAATGACATTCGACAGACTAACTTTATGTAGTATTTTATATTTAAAAAGCGACGCGCGCATTACTCATGGTCACTAAAAACACTCTGTAAATGTGTGTATGCGCCGGAATTATTCCAATTCCCCGTTCGAGCCAATGGCAGTGCGTTTATGTGCAAGGTGCTGACCACTCACGTAGCACATCTTGACGCACATATTCACAGCTTGCTTTTACAACTGATTACCACAAGTAAAATGCGTGACGTTTCATGATTTTAAAATGCTATAGCAGAAAATTTAATCACATTTAGATTGATTCCTCCTACACGAATGAAGAACTGAAGACCGAAACCCACGTAGTTCTATTAAATAAAATGTCCCTACTTATTATTTTCACTACCTGGTGATGAAAAGCAACTCTTCAAGATTTAGTCTCGCTCGCAATCGCTAGACCAATGGGGCGGTTAATGTTATTATGATGCCGTAAATTCAATTTTCTAGAAGATCCAATAACAATGCTAAGCTCAAAAGGTACTTGAATTTTGCGTTTAATATCAACCGTCAACCAGTATCAATTTGTATAATGTATTTAAATTAAGCTATCGTTTTATGTTAAAACTTTTGTATTAGCAAGCAAAGTATTTCCAGCTAGGAATATTATGCTCTATATCTTTCCGTGGGTGGCTAAAAGCAGAGAGGGGTAATATCAGTTTGATGAAGAACAGAAATTGTTTTGTGGTACGTGAATTACATCAGACCGCGAAATTTTGGTTGCTTTAATGTTACAGTTCGGAATTAGTTTTCTGGCATTATGTAATACAATTCTGTTCATTCATGAATCTCGGAATTTATATCAAATTTGCACACGCTTTTCTTCCTTCATCATCAGCCTTTAATTTTCCCATTGCTGGATTGCCAGCCTCCTCTCTCAGAGGGAGAGGCTGTATTTTACCCCCGTTTACCGGTATTCAACCAACACGGAGTGCTCAAAATAGAAAATAGCTCGGCCTCCCCCATAATCATTTAATTATACAATAACAATAAATTTGACTAAACAACTCGAGAAATTACAAGCAGCACTTAATAACGCGTAATTTGCTTAACTATAAGAATCACCTAATTATCGTGATTTAACTCAATCATTACTTTATTTAATTACAAACACAAGTAATTGTCTCTGTCGGTCGACAAATCGCTCTACATAGGAAATAGGTAAATATATTTGAACCTATTTTGTCACCCGGTAGCGTTAAATGAAGCAATTTCCGCCCTTAAATTGACTCCTTCTATGAAATTGCTCCGAGAAATGAGTTTTAACGCTGCTTAATTTGGTTAAGTTAGCAAAGACACAAAAATTCTATACATTGTCGAGTAACTTAGAACTTAATTAGCCAGGCTTGAAAAAAAAAACTGCGAAGTTAAAGGCTTATATAATATAAGCCTCTAGAATGTTTTTTTTGGAGGGGCTCGGTATAACAGCCCTACAGGTGGTCTGACTGGGTTAAGCTATGCTTGTTGTGTTTGGTCCGTAGACTGTCATCATCAGATTCTAAGACCCCGCCGTGTCTTGGAAAGCTTGTAAAGCTGTTGGTCCCGGCTATCAATTATGAATCTTTGACAGTCATTACGGTCTTTCAATTTTCTTGTTAATATAGACGTTTCAATGGTTTAAATTACTTTATTTGACTTTGTCATTAACAGTCCAATGACTAGTAAAACTTCACAGATGTTATGGGTATAGGGATGTATCCAAGGTATGAAAATCAAAAAAATAATTAATCCGTCTTATAAATAAATAATATTAAAAAAAAAATTAAGACTCGTATATTTTTATTTTGTCGAAATTACGAAAAACTACTGAGATATAGCGTATTAAAGTTACGGAGTGGGGGATAATTACATCACGCCGTAGTATATTTTGTACCACGGAGTGACGTCATGCGACATTTCAAATCAATATATATCCTAAGTATTTGAATGAAAGAAAAAATAAAAAATATCTGTTCAATATTTTTTATAAATCTATCTGATGGATATTAAATTATTTTTTATGATGACGTCATGCTGAAGTTGTTGCACGAAGGCTGCGCTGACGTTCATGCTCGGAGTCACCAGTGTGGAGGCATGAGGAACAGGGAGTAAGGTTCACTCATCCTCCATAGAAAAGGGAGGATCCTCCGACCGGACGAGTGTTATGTCTGGCGGGCACTTGCCCGATGGTTGAAATTGGAAAGTTGTATATATGCTAGTTGCACGGTAAACTCTGATTGCGAGATGTAGAATTCGTGTGACGTCAGTATGACGCGTTGTTGAATGTGACGTTTTTAGGTACCGCTACAAGGGTACAACCCAATGGTCAGCGCAACACGTTTTTCTTTTTTTATACATTGTCGTTATTATTCTATAAGTCATCATCTTAGTACTCCCCCTCTAACCCCTCTTTCTAACCTTATCATTCACATAACCCATCTAGATATAGTTTCTTTGATCTTCACCCACTCTTAAATCCATTAACATTTACACTTAAAACTCAAGAGTTTTGATCCCGTGGGAACATCATAAGTTAGTGTTAAGGCTGGTTATAAACTAGCCATGTGCCGAATTTCATCCAAGTTCGTTCGACATACAAACTTTCAGGTTTATTATAGGAATCTAGAATCAGCAGTCTTTATTAACGATGTACTTTTAACTCATTGTTAAGTTCTGTTTAACTTCAAACGTTTAACTGCACTTTAATACTACCACAACTTGTTTTGTTTTAGCATTCCTAAAATTAATATGGCGTTTACACTAGTATTCTTAAGGAATGTTTCATGTATTTTGCTACTCAAATAGTATTACAGTCTTTGTTTAACATATGGGATTAGATAAATTATATTATGAGCCGTTTCATGAAGATTACGATACATTTATATCTTTGTAAATGTCAACGCACTAGGCATTAAACCGACTTAATGGAGATGTTTATTTCCTTCATTTTCGAATTAATTCTAATAGATATTGGACAGTTATGTCTTGTCCTATTTTAGGTCTATTTGTTGAACGCAAAATCCCTTTTTATTTTATGTTTAGATCTAAATAGTTGCATTAACTATTACCGGATCACTACAAGCTCGATAGCCTGGCAATCAGTCTTAGCAAGGAGTATCGTGTTAACTGGTTACTAGGCTGTAGGCTCATTACAGCACATGCTAATTTCGAGAACTTATATAAATTATATTTATACTATAAAAAAATAACTTGTGTTGAATTATGGTGCTTTCTACCTTTAGTTTTACTATGTACATTGAATTCTTTGAAAATATCCTAACGGTAGACAGAAGATGGTACCTAGTTGCCCCGTGTGGTGCCGGGCTTAGAATAGTATATACATACAATCTACCATCCCATCTCCCGTGGGACTGTGGACCGTTGACTGGACCGTGTGGAACTCTCATTAGGGAAGCGGGCAGCAGCGCTTTTCCTGTGGAATATCAAACTACTGCGATCCCTAACCCGTCTGCCAAGCGTGGGGATTATGGCAAACACCCCAATGTAATGAAAGACTTGGGGGAGGCCTTTGTCCAGTAGTGGACCTCTATAGGCTGGTCTTTTTTTTTTGGTGTGGATGGGAAATCATCAAACGACATCTCTCGCTCTGGGCGGAGCGGAAGGGCGTGTCAGACTTTTACTAACCAAAACCCACCCATGTTTCTTCAATTCCCTGTGCGCCCGGGCAACCCCATCACGATATGCTGACATCTCTTTGAGGCGCGCATGAAACATAGCACGCCGTCGACCCGGACCTGGTCCTTACCGGGTGGCGAGCTGCCCACTGCTCGTCGATCGCAAACCGACACGACTGAGAGGCCTTATAATTGCAGTCATAAACACATGAAAATCAATAAAAAGGGCAGAATTGCCACGTTTTGTCTTGTTGAGACAACGGAGAAGAATTTTTGGTGCCCTATGAATATATCCCCTCTTTGTTTATAAGTTCGTACATAATATTATTTTGAAGAGCTTTTTAAATGACCTAAAAGAACACGTTTTTTTATATATTCTATTTATAGTTTTCTCAAACCTTACCCACCCAAACCTAAAAAACAAACCAGCCATAAAACCGTAGGCACCAAATTATTATACAAGACGGAATTCCCAGACTTACATTAGAATCATGTAACCGAACCTAGTATCATTATGCAGAGATAAGTGGTGGGACAGACGGCGGCTATAATTCAAAAGGCGCCCCGGACGGTAGCTTCCCAGAACTGTTGTCACGTATCCAAGCCTTGGCTTTACTACCTATCTATTTAACAAAATTGCTCCTCCTTAGGAAACTTTCGTCGTTATAATGTTTGAATTTCTAATTGGAATATCGAGGAATAATGTGGAATAGAAGCCGTTTATTAAATATGGTTGTGTGCTGAGGCCTGTTTGTCGGTAGTGGAAATTATGACATTGTGATAATGATAACGTTGACATATAATCACGCACAGTATGCGGTTATAACTACATGGAGAGACGTTCATCATCATTTCAGCCGAATGACGTCCACTGCTGGACATAGGCCTCCCCCAAGGTTCTCCACGACGACCGGTCCTGCGCCTCCCGCATCCAGTGGTTTCCTGCGGCCTACACCAGCTCGTCGGTCCACCTTGACGGGGGCCTACCCACGCTACGTCTTCCGGTGCGCGGTCGCCACTCAAGAATCCGTCGGCCCCATCGGGCATCTGTCCTACGGGCAATGTGTCCAGCCCACTGCAACTTCAGTGTCGCAATTCTTTAGGCTATGGCTGCTACTCTCGTTCTTCTGCGGATCTCCTCATTCCTGATTCGATCGCGCAGTGAAACTCCTAGCATAGCCCTCTCCATTGCCCTTTGAGTGACTTTGAGCCTTCTTATAAGGCCCATTGTTAGCGGCCACGTCCCAATTCCTTAGAACTGGTCGAAGACTT
Source organism: Sesamia inferens (assembly GCA_037179545.1). Classification (NCBI taxonomy): domain Eukaryota; kingdom Metazoa; phylum Arthropoda; class Insecta; order Lepidoptera; family Noctuidae; genus Sesamia; species Sesamia inferens. The sequence continues at coordinate 21,756,796 of CM073931.1, forward strand.
TTGTCTTGAGACACTGCGGTATTTTGGACGAGAAGATTTTACGTAGCTTCCCGAAAGCTACTTACTACTGCTTTCGGAGAGACGTTGCTGTTCATGGATCCTTGTGAGGATTTTACATTTATTTAAACTTTTCGTCAACAAAAAAGCTACAAAGTCGGACATAGACGTACAAAGTAATTTTTTTATAACTATAAACTAGCGCTTGACCGCAATCCTGCCTAACGGTAAGCAGTGATGCAATTGTTGATGATAAAGTACGCTAGTTTACTGTAAATGGGAAGGTGGCAGTTATGCAATGTTAAACCCAGAATGAGATTGATCTGGAGACCCTCCACGATCAAACTTTCGACATAACAACATTAAGCGCATCGTACCCGGCACACATCGCAACACAACTGCTCAGACCCGTCCTCCGTACGGCTTCACCAGATATCATGCCAGAACACGATGAATCGCTTGGCGGCAAGACTTTGTCTGGTGGGTGGTACCTAACTTCTGCTGGCAGCCGATGTTATGGCTTACCACCGAGTAGCATATATTACACTAGTTATTAAACTATTGTTACAGAACTTTCGTCTTAACAATTTCTCAACGATGTTCCTCGTAAAAGAGGATAGGGATGTAAGTTTACAATGTTTATAAAACATTATTTTTTGTTTATGCGGAACCCGAAACACATGTCCAGTATTTTTAAGTAAAGAATCCACGTCCAAAATTTCTAAAAGATATCATGAAAAAGTTCAAAGTTATGAGCTTGTTATCCTACTTGGCTGTCCCAACAAAAATATGGTCCACGCTCCGATCGGGCGGGCGACCGGTGCGTTGACCTCTGGCGTCAGCTGTGCGCAGTACTAGTGATCTATCGTAAGCTGCGTGAGGCGCTCGGTAACCACACTGCAACAATTTCTAAATGTATTTGGGAAAAAATATAACATGGTATAAAAATTATTGAAATCGATTCAGTTGCTTATTCTCATCAAATTACATAATTATATTCAGGTCTTGCATAAAAAAAGAAAACGTTGTAGAAGAATTCGGGTATACTCTAACTTATAATAATTAATATTGTAGGTAGGTTTGCTAAGAAGGGTAGGAAGTTATATAATAACTAGCAGCATAATCACTGCGTTTTGGTAAATGTCACATGTCTTTGAATTTAGGACATGTCAGTTTCCTTACGATGTTTTCCTTCGCCGTTTTGAAAGCAGCGGTGACGAAATTATTTATACAAAGTAATCGCCGGTCTGGGTTCGAACCAACGACCTATAAACCCGTAAGTCACATTCACTACATCTAGGCTACCACAACTCTCAAAAGTAGAAAATACGACACTGAAAAAAATCCTCTAGTATTACACTATTTTAAGCAGCACGACTTTCTTAAAGGCTCATAGCAACATGATAATTTTACTATTTGAGATTCATACTTTAGGCCGTTTTAGTATCAAGGCGTCAATGAACCTCCAAAGTGACGTTAACAAGGCGTGTGCGCACGACCTTCTGAAATCACTATGTAATTATGAATTACATATATAATTCTGACGATAGGTATTTTTTTATCAATTATTAACTAGCGCTTGTCTGCAATTCCGGCTGATGGTAAGCAGTGATGCAATCGTTGTTGGTAAAGCGCGCTAGTTTATTAAGAGCCTATTCACTTAGCCTTGAAGACACTCAAATTGTAGTCCGACGGAAATGGAAAGGGTGGTCCATGGATGGGTTACCATCCAAATATAGCAAGACCCTTTCGCGCCTTAGAAAATACGTTAAGCTGATGTCTGTTCGAATGTCATTCGCGTATTTTTTAAAGTGGTTATTGATCGTCAGAAGACCGAAAGTCTTACTGAGGGGTATCGTATTACCCAATAAGTGGGATGTAAAAATATAGCAGGATAATTGCCTAACATACTATCAGTAGCAATGGGTTTTACTTTGACAGTTCAACGACATCTATTGTTTTCACCTATTTGTTTCTTATTTACATCAATGACCTGCCGTACCTCATTAAGGATAATCACGATATATGTTTGCAGATGACACTTCACTAAACAACTAAACTTAAACGTCAGCAGCAGGTTACTGACGATGTAAACAGCGCGATCTTCAAAGTGGACTACTGGTTTAATGTTAATAATTTACTCTTAAACGAGAAAAAAAACCAAGTGCATTAAGTTTACTCTACCTCACGTTAGGCAGGTGAAAACTAAAGTGTTAATAAAGGGCGAAGCATTGAAATCTGAAGACAGCGCAGTATTCGTGAATATAACTCTGAATGCTAAGCTTCAATGGGGTCCACATATAGAAAAAAATTACAAAAAACCTAAGTTCTGCTGCATACGCAGTTAGAACAATTGTAATTTGACTAATATTGAGACGGCCCGTTTAGTGTACTTTGACTATTTCCATAGCGTAATGTCGTACGGCGTTCTGTTGTGTCGTGTGTTGTGTTTTAATCGTCCCACTGCTGGGCACAGGCCTCCTCTCATGCAGAGAAGGATTGAACGTAATCACCACGCTTGCTCAATGCGGGTTGGCGATTTCAGACTTAAAGTCCAGGTTTCCTCAAGATGTTTTCCTTCCCCTTCAGTCATTGGTGTCCAAGATATACTTAGAAAGTACATATAACTTTAGAAAAGTTACATTGGTACTTGCCTGACCTGGAATCGAACCCGCGCACTCATACATGAGAGGCTGGTCTTTTAATCACTAGGCCACCACGACATTTTTCCATAATCTATGATATTATATACTTGGGTAGTCCTGTATCCAATTGTATTCATTGAATACTTATTTTTTTGTAAAATTTTTAGCAGGAAATCTCGAGTAGCTGGCGTAATACTATGAAAACGTTATCAATAGTATGATAAGGAGTTGTCTATTTTAGTACTCGTACAGATTTCCTGGTATCTCAAGGGGCTTTGATAAATCAATCATCTCGTTTTGATATTATTACAAAGATGAGTCAATTTCAATAAAAAGAGGTTGAGTTTCATTCTTTTTTAATATTTCTTTATTAGTTTTACGTATTTTATTGCTTTTGCTTGAGTAGTTAATTTTATTTATTAGTTAATTGACCGTGCCTAGTTGACATATGGTAAATATTTTTACTGTAAGCTCTATGTCGTAATTATTTTCTGCAAGTAAGTTTGAAGAAAGACTTTTAAAAGTCAATATTTTCTTTTTTTTTTCTATCTCTCTGCTCTGAGAAGAAATGACCAAAAAAAAAAAAGAATTCAAAGGTCACTGTACTTTTAAAGTAAGATCTTGATCAGATCATATGAAGACCGCGTAGAATCGATGTTTGAGTTGGTTTCAGATTGAAGCGCACAGATTGATAGGAACCGTCTAGCCAGTCCACGAATTGTCAGAAATCGTGCAGCTCAACTCAAATGTCAACTGATTTGCATGTTTATGTGTGATATAGAGTTACAAGAGAACAAATTAAATGTCTGCCAAAATTCAATGGAAAGAAATATCATGGATATAAATAGAGTAAAATTAAAAATACTAAATTTAAAATGCACACAGCCAACTGACAGCTAAAATGGCGTTGAATGGGACATATATATCGAGAGAAATTATTGAAAAATGAAGTAGATTAGTAACAAAATGGTATTCTAAGGATGGAAAAAGAAGTAGAGACAGACAAAACAAAAGTTGGGAAGACAACTTGCGGAAAATAACTAGCACAGTGTGGAGCCGATTGACAAAGATGTGGAAATCTTTAGAAGAGGCCTTTGTCGACAGACTGAAAGCTGTTCAAGATAAGCAACCAGTACCCGATCACTTTAATATAAATTAGAATGTATATTTAGTTTTTTTTTGCAAGTAGACACAGATCAAGTTATTGTCAAAAGAAATCAAATCAAATCAAATCGGTATTATTGTATTATGCAACTAGGATCACTGATCACTTTTACACATCATATTTTTTTAAACTAGATGGAGCAGTTTAATTTCCTAACTGAGTACCTCTGAGAAGAAAAGTCGAAACAAACTCGAGGATCATCGTCTTTTTTTCAATAAATTAAACTTAACATTAAAAATGAAACAGCAATAAAGGTTATATTTTTGTTTATTTTATATTATATACGAGCAAGATTTTTGCTCTAAATGAACAGACTGCTGTGCTGCTGGGGAATTTGATGATGCGCCAATAAGATTTTTCATCCCAGCAAAAGCACTAGGAAGAAGTGAAGGCCGGGCGTTTTATAGAATTGTCTTATTTAATCTCTTACGTTTGAAAATTGCTGATTCTCAGCCTAATTTGAATAACTGACTTTAGATTTTTAATTTAAAGATAAGCAAACAAAATGATCTAAAGTAAATGCAGTCTTTTAAATGAAAAGGTGCGCATATTCAAAATCTGTTCTCTCACAGAACCCTATTTAAAACTTTCAGCATTTAATTCTCTGGAAAAACTCAAATATACAAGCCAACTGTTTTCCTTGGGACCCAATCAAATTAAAACTTTATCCCTTTGTTCTTAGTTCACAAGTGTCTAGGTTTATAGATAGGAATTGTAAATTGATAATGTAGAAATCGGATACTCTCACCCCCTCAATTTCGTTCGCCACAACCGGATCGGGGCAAGAACTTGCAACTTTATCATCCAGCGCAAGTTTTTAATTTCATTACGAGTCAGAATTAGGGATTTACTTTTTATTTTACGTATTCTTTATTTTAAGGACGGATTGAATGAATAACTTTGGGTAAACGGATTTGCATTTTGATTTTGTTGAGTTTTTTTTTGGAGGGAACTTTTATTTGTTTTGTCATGAAAGGTTAAACTTTAAGAAGAGTTTTTAATTTATAGGTTAGTTATAGATGGAGTATATTATGTTTAACTAATAATAATGTTATTTTTACTTGTTTTTTAAAATGTTATTTACTTATAAGCCTTATCATTGTTTTTTATATATCATAGAAAGAGACAGAAATATAGGTTTATTGGTCTTCGGGGTTGTTGAAGTCGATAGTGCCGTTAAAATGAAGGATGCAAAATTTTAAATTTGAAATGTTTATAGTTCCTTGGCCGCTGTTTTGGATATCTCGAAATTCATACTTACGTGTTCCCGGATCACACACGCTTTTTTAACCGCAAGTGAAGCTAAAAAACTATATTCTAGATTCTCTTCATATAATTTTTTTCGCAGGAGTGAGAGCGGCAATAATATCAATTATAACCAAAAAAACCGAGAAGAAAGACTTTGTTTCATTAATAATTAAGCGTTGTTAGGTTGTATGAACTTTGCACTAAAATGCTTCACCTTTTATAGTCGACTCGCACCTGTCGAGCCAAGAATAAACACTCTGGAAAAACAAGACGCAACTGCGATTAAGCCGTAAACAAAACTACTCCAACTTCTCTTTGTAATCAAGAGCTAAGGCGACAACTTATTTCATTTACATAAACAGTTTAGCATAAGCGAGAATATTTTACCTAACTAACGAACGTCGCACCTCTTGTAGACGTTTTAATTTCCAATATTTAAACGTTTGACTTCACGTTTTGAAGTCATTGAAAAGTGAAAACTTTCTGATGGATTCCTTTGAATTGTTTTAAAGATTTCAACTTCACTCTGATATTGGATACGTTCCTGTTTTTATTAATATCTGGATCATCTTTAATGTTTTTCTGTTAAAGGAAACTGTCAATCAACGCTTTTAAGAGAACTAAATTGTATAAATACCTTCCTATTTTTGTTCCATTGGAGGGCCTTATTATACTTATACAGAGAAGGGACGAAATGCTCGTCCCTTGTCTGTATGAGGCTCACTCGAGACGGGTTGGTGATTAGAATTGTATTTATAAACGTTGCTGAAGCTTACTTAGTGATTAGCGACCGATTAGTCATACATTTTTGATGTTTAAACGCCACAATCTTCGTTTGTAAATAAAGCCCTGAATCTGAATATGTTTGATATCATCATATTTATTATTTGTCAAGGAGTTTTTTTTTGTCGGTACATCATAACTTCCTTCATACTTTATTAATATACATAAATGAGGCATCATTTTAAAGTTTTGCGGGTACGCTACACCGGAAAAATATACCTACAAATTACTCACATTTTAGTGCTTTTTCGAAAATTTACAATAGGTAATACCGTGCGAATATTTCTCACAGGTCATCATCTTCTTCTTCTTTAGCCTATAGAAGTCCACTGCTGGACATAGGCCTCCCCTAAGGCTTTCCACGATGACCGGTTTTGTGCTGCCCGCATTCATCGGCTTCCCGCGACCTTCACCAAGTCATCGGTGAACCTTGTTGGGGGCCTCCCTACGCTGCGTCTTCCGGTACGTGGCCGCCACTCTAGAACCTTACTGCCCCATCGGCCATCGGTTCTACGAGCGATGTGCCCCGCCCTTTGCCTTTTTTTGGTTCTTCTGCGGATCTCCTCATTTCTGATTTGATCACACAGAGAAACTCCGAGCATAGCTCTTTCCATCGCCCTTTGTGTGACTCTGAGCCTTCGTAAGAGGCCTATTGTGAGCGACCACGTTTCACGGGTCACCTAGTTAAATAAAATTGAATTTGTCTAGAATTTGAAATCAAATCCTTTGAATAGCGATACAGTGTGAAACCATTTGTGGAGTGGGCCCGTTGCATAAGTCTGTAGTTATTTAAGCTTCGTAAGCGTGGCTAACGGGCGGTTAGCGCACTAACCCTCTGTTGAATTAGTCGGCTGACTCCACTAGTCGTTTAATCACCGCCGTGGCAAAGAAAACTCGCTATTAAATTAATGGGCATCTGGGCTGGGTTAATGGCCGTACACTGGCTTACATGTAGCCAGAGGCAGATTGCGGAGACATCATGTATAGTAATTAGTATGTGCTCTGAAGGTAAATTATTCGGGTCATGTCGAAGCCCTTAATTCTAGTGTGCTTTGCCTGCTCTGATAGGAATGTAGTACCGGAGTATAACTTGAATTTACTGTATGTAACTGTGATGACGTCATGTTATGGTATCTTGAGATTTTGAGATGTCTGTGAAGGATTTCTTTATATGCTAGAGTTAATAATCTAGATATTTTTTACTATATTTGTTGTATTTGCATGATAAAAGATTGTTATTGAGGTCAATTCTTGTCTGGATGACAATGCGCAGTGTCACAAAAATACTCAGTAACTCACTAATAATTATATCAACACGTTGCGCACTCGACCCGTTGCTTTTCTAAAGCGGCCGTGAGGTATTACTTAACAGTCATAAGTGTCAATATGTTAATATGTTCAGCACACGTGTTTGCTATATACGCTGTATGTACGTCGCTTTAAGCTGCATTTAAGTTATATAAAACGGCAACGTAATTGCGACATTCTGTGCATTTGTGATTAATTACGATATCTGGGCAATGGTGTGCAATATCAAGATTCTATAAAATTGCAAATTCATTCAGCAATTTTGTTTGTCTAAGTAAGCGGCTCAGTACATTAAAAATTTCAGTCAAAAGGGACGAAAGTAGTGAAATTATTGCTTTATGCCAAAATTAAGTAATTAATGCTAGAGATATCCCCAAAAAATATTGAGAGCTGTGGGGAAACTATCTTCAGCAACTGTAGTCGAAAATTGCTAAAAAGTCGTCCATGTTCAGTTAAGCTTTACATCGCTACTGTATAAGGCTTTACATCGCTGTAAATACTTAGTCGCTAATCGTTAACGTAATCCGGTTCAGTTGCAAGGCCCTTCTGTCATTTGGTTAGCGTGCTGGTCATTATTGATGTATTTGCTGTGTTTGTTAGTTGGATTTCGGCAATATAACTAACGGTACATAATATATCTACGTGGCTAGAATTGCGTAGCCGTATAGTTCTTCACTTTATGGGTTAAAATTGAATACCCAATTGTGGGGTCGTTTGCACAGGGTATATTAGCTTGGATTCGTTCGCTGATAGAATACTCATTTATAAAATGTTATTTCATTAGAATATTAGAGAAAGATGTATATTAGTTAAGGAACTTAAATAATGTAAATAATAATTGTGTTAAGTAATCTTAATAGCAGTAAGTCATTTTAACTTAACTACACCAGCTGTTTAATTACTAGATAAATACTGGAAAAACGTCTTCTGTACTAAAAATAAATTGTCTTTCATAACAATTATCTTTTTCTTTTCTTTTTTTACGGACTAATCACACAGATTGAGCTAGCGCCAAAGTAAGTTCGAGACTTGTGTTATGGGATACTAACTCAACGATTCTATATATATAATAGATACATATATAGATAAACATCCAAGATCCAGACCAATCAGAAAAAGATCATTTTCCATCACGACCTGGCCGGGGATTGAATCCGGGGCCTCCACGTCGCAGGCAGGCAGGTAATGAAGTAATTTAAATATAAGATCATTCGGTTGGACCCTCGTGTGAACGGGCCATGGTTGGTGATTTTCCATAGAGCGTATTGTCGGCCGCATCTTTTTATACTGGCCAGCATTGTTCGCCTATAATGCAGGTATGTGTGTTTCCCACGACTATGTGCAATCGTTTGTACAATATTGGTGACCAACGGACTTCTGGTTTCCTAGGATGCGGTTTATCTAATGTTGCCAGCGGCGGTGTTTCCGTCGGACTACAATTTGAGTGCCTTCAAGGCTAGAGTGAATAGGCTCTTAATAAACTAGTGCGCTTTACCATCAACGACTGCGTCACTGCTTACCATCAGGCGGGATTGCGGTCAAGCGCTAGTTTATAATTTTATAAAAAAGAAAAAAAAAATCTTGTACGCAAGTCTTCGTTAGAAGATATTATATTAGAAAACTAGAAGAAGATACATCTGACTATACAATATGTAAAGAAAACCCTGTCCGATCCGTGAAGGTGTTGTTAGGTATCGATAACTGATTCTAATAATGCCTACAAAGACGGGCTAAACTTAAAAAAAATCCCCCTAAAAAAATAATATTATTTCGAAAAAGCGAGGTAACTTAATGCATGAGTGGTAGGGAACACGTTAGGCATGCGTGCGCGGGTGAAGGGGGGCAGGGTACGCGGCACGTGGTCGCATCGCTATTCGCTCCGTCACAAATGGTGTTGTCACTTTTTTAAAAATTACCAAATTTTAGGGAAGTTGGAATTAATAATTAATTCGCGGAAAATAAGAATACTTCAAAGTTCATTAGTATTGTCACTATGATGACTACGTTAAATTTCATATTTTCTTTGGTCATGTAACGACCTAACATTTATTGTCCTTTTGGGTCGGACAAGGTTTTCTTTACATATTGTATAAACTAACGTAGATTGTGATGATTTTCTATCATTATCGTCTCACAATTATGACTCGATTACAAATAAAGATATATTAGTTATGCAGTTGATTCAACATTGTTGAGTACTAGTTTACGAAACAAAAGATTTCGTTTTGTACGCTAGTACTTAACAAAGTACAAAGTTAAAATTGCATTTAAAGATTTTCAAATTAGTTCTTGAATGACTCGTAAGAAAACAAATGCTACCTCATTTGTTTTCTTGCGAGTCATTCATTATTGTATCCCAATGTATTTGGAGTCAGCGCAACATGTTTTTCGTATTTGGAGTCGGCGCAACATGTCTTTCGTATTTGGAGTAGGCTCAATATCATCATCATCATCTCAGCGTTAATCCCAGTCGCATCCGAAGCTTTTTCAGCTTTGTAGTTTAGGGTCCGCTTTACCAGTTTAACTGCTGATTTTGGCTAAACTTCGATATTTTCCGTGAAGCGACTGCCGTCTGACCTTCACAACCCGAAGGCGATATCGATACATTGTTGGACTTTTGAGGGCTCCAACAACTCGTAACGACTGCCATTAGATGTTTGTATGGCAACGGGTGCCAATGGCTTAACGTGTTTTCCGAGGCACGAAGGAGTCGGTGCAATATGTCTTTCGTATATGGAGTTGGCGCAATATGTCTTTCGTATTTGGAGTCGACGCAACATGTCTTACGTATTTGGAGTCGACGCAACATGTCTTACGTATTTGGAGTCGGCGCAACATGTCTTTCGTATTTGGAGTCGGCACAACATGTCTTACGTATTTAGAGTCGGCGCAACATGTCTTTCGTATTTGGAGTTGCCGTAACATGTATTTCCCTTGCACGCTTCTCTATTAGACGTTATCTCGGTAGTCACCTCGTTTCTGCCCATGTCTTTATGCATACAGTCAATCCATCGTTTCTTTGATCTTTCTCTACTCTTATAGCCAGCTAGTATATTCATACTAGATGAGATGAGATGTCGTGGTGGCCTAGTGGTTAAAACACCAGCCTCTCAAATATGAGTGCGTGGTTTCGATTCCAGGTAAGGCAAGTACCAGTGTAACTTTTTTAAAGTTATATGTACTCTCTAAGTATATCTTGGACACCAATAACTAAAGGTGAAGGAAAACATCTTGAGGAAACCTGGACTTTTAATCTGAAAAGGCCAACCCGCATTGAGCAAGCGTACGCGCTCAATCCTTCTCTGTATGAGAGGAGACCTGTGCCCAGCAGTGGGACGATAAAATGGTTGATGATGATGATGATGATATTCATACTCAAAATGAAACTAATTTTGTGTATGAATGTAGAAATTGCTATGCTAGTCCAGTATAGTCGAGTATTTAGTGTTGAAAACAATTCCTTCAAGTATTTCAAAGTCCTGGTGTCAGCTCGGAAATGCAACTGACGTAGAAGTGTCCATCTCCTAAATACAACGTCTTCGGATTTCCATTGAGTCATCGGAGCTATCAATTGTTTGTGTGTTTGACCAGAGTTCGGATGCTAGTGCACGTGCTTTGTATGTAAGGTATCTCGTGCATGACTTCTAAAACACACCGTAAATGTTTATATACTGTTTATAGTCTATGTTCCCAAAGAAGGTATGTAGGAAAAGACCGTTCATTCACCCTTCAAGGAAAAAGGATCGTGCAAATAGTTTTTATTTATTCCTTTTATTACAGTTGACTACGAAATTATTATAGTTTCTCATTAGCAACAAATTTCATGTCAGTTTGTCATATTTTTGCTTACTTCAAGCATTGCTTTTGCTATAAAACTTACTATATTTTTAAACACAAAACTGCCAGAAAAGCAATTTATAATAATCGCTTACTGTCTTTCATTGTCATCGTCTGCATTTTATTTAGAGTTTTCTTTATTTTTTCCTGTAAACTTTATTGCAATATTCGTTACAACTATTAATACGTTTGGCGTGGGAACTACCAAGTTTATCCTCGTTGTTCCTGGCAGTAAAGCCGATAGGTACATGCCATGTTAAATTATGACAATCCAATAATGGGTTAGGTGGCTCGGCCGGGTCCCAAATTGTCCGTATCGACGTTGGTGCCAAGTCCTGGCACAAATCTGCCTGGCCTGCCGACGCACACGCGTGTAGCTACATACGGCCTCCCGGTGCCAATTGAGTGCGTAGCGTACAGCTAGCTAAGCTTTACACGAGGAAAAGGTATCTACACCCATAAAGTGTAAAAATAGCTAGTAGAGTTGGTATTCAATAGGACGGGAATCTAGGTTGAGTGGTTGGTCATAGATTAGATGATAAATGAGAACTTAAAACTTACCTTTTTGAAAAGTGTATGTTTACTGCCTACGTACTTAAACTCACAAATAATGGTTTTTGAATGTGCACAGTGAGTTTTAATTTAAATATAGATCACTTTATTCACTTATCCCCTTCATATGAATTCCAACATAGTTGATTGTTTTTTCTTGCTTAACTGCCTATTAATTGCTGTTAATAGTTATAATTTTGTTTTTGCATGCGTCTATCGCATCATATTGTAAAGTGTGCTTGTATCTTGCTTGTTTTATTAAGTTAAACATTGTAATATTTTTTTTACAGAGATATAAATCACATAGATAAACATCCAGACCCGGAACAACTATGTACTTGTAGGTCATACAAATATTTATTCCGTGCGGGAATCGAACCACTGCGCTAACGGTGCAGTCAAATTGTACTTAAATTCATTCTCACGTAAAGTTCTGAAGTCATAGGTTCTTTCTGTGTAGTTTAAAGAACCTATACTTCAGAACTTTCCTTAGATCCTTTGAATTTTAAAAACATTGGAATCATTTCGAATGATATTGCTGAGTCATTGCTTCACGGTCGAAAAATAATCTGCTGGACAACGTGCACAATGCAATTACTGTTGTCGAACTGTCAAAATAAAATCCATTGCTACTGCAAGCGTGTTACTCAATTACAACGCTGTTTGATACTTATCTCTGATCTTATGACTTATCTCCGATCACAATCTCTTTTTTATATCAGCATCGTGTTTTCAGTTTAATGCCGCGTCATGTACTAAAGTCGAACTACTTATCTTTCATTACGAAATTATGATTTCTCAATGATAAAATACGTTTCGGCATTTCTGTTGTGGTTATTTACGATAACTATTACGCAGTTATAATGACACATAATGTAACATTATTCCGAAAACATGTGACACTTTTTGCGATACGATATGATGCAACAATGACGTGAAATTGCAGAAGGTGACGTAAAACAGTGGCGTATCTGCATTTATATTCTCATCTACACTCGGATGACAATAAAAGGCAGCTCACTTCTATCGCACTGTGGTGTAGTATGTACCTAAGTGCAACTGACTTCAACAGTACGTATGACGCAACTCTCATATGCTGCGTTGGTACAGACGCGATACATTGTTCGCGTAATATACGACCTTATCATTTGAAGGTTTTCTCAAATTAGTGTTTATTATATCTAAGTTCTTTTACAGAGCTAGGATTTGCTGTTTAAGTGAAATGGGAGCTGTTGCGTGGACTAGTATTTATGTATATGTAGTGTGCTTGTAGTTTGTAATGTTCCTGCTAACTATATGATTTCGCACGCAGAAGAATAGTAAAGTTTGAAAGTTCAATGTGGTTCTTGAAAGTACGTGTTTATTTTATCTGTGAATAAATGTATGTAAAGCACGCAAAACTGCTAATAAGAATTATGGCACTTGAATTTATTTTTACTGTTTTCTAATAGCACATTGACCACTCAAAATATCATGTAATAATAACGATGTTTGGATATTTGAGTTTCATGTGAAGACAAGTCTCTGGCGACCGTCCAACATTTCAATCATTGCAACTTACAATCCCGTAATTTCGAGAATAAAGGATTTTCTTGCGATACAGACTAATCCAATCTCTACTTATGGACAAAATAACAATGAAAAGGAGGTAAAACTATGGACAGACAATCAGATAGATATTGGAGCGTGTATGTAACTGCATGGACTTGTACGTATTTCTAGAATCAAATTGAACGGAAAATTGTCTGCTACATGAAAATATAGGAATGGAAATTAGTAGTTCGGATATTTGTTTGGTATTGTTTGTGTATTTCTTCAAAAAAATATTAAAGCATTATATACATTACCATTACTGGGAATTAATTTTTTAATACAATTTTTTTCGACCTGCCGTTCGGGTTTGTAAAAATGTCAGCGTGAAAAGTTAGGTCAATTGAGGATGGAGTGAGCTGTCAAGAGTGTAAAAATACTTCCAACTAATACGTAAGGTTGCATACGCGGGCTTGCGGGCGGTAGGACCAGGCCCGGGTCTGACGACGTGTCGTGTTTCAAGCGTGCCTCAAAGAGATGTCAGCACATCGTAATGGGGTCCACGAAGATCGATACCTCCTGGGTCAGGGTTGCCGGTTGGTTTGAAAAGAAACTGTAATCCTGGCGCACAGGCAAGTGAAGTAACACGGGTTACGTATTAGTTGGAAGTATTTTTAAATAATTTAATAAATATTAAATAATATAATTTTTTGAGTTACGGTCAATAAGCTCTGGTAAAGATGTCGTCGCTCCATTCCGCATGCCTTGGGACGCAAGACTCGGACTGCGCTCACAAACAGGGTGTTCCAAACTATGTTCTGGGGTTATAGTCATAATACTTAATATTGATTTAAATTTTACAACTATTCTAAAATGTTTTTTTTTGTATAGAAAAAGTCGGCTGTCTTTGTACGACAACGATGCATGTTGTATATTTAGGTATATACTTTATTGTACACCGCAAGAAAACACAGCACAAAATAAATCAAACTACAAAATATAGGTACAATGCAAACTTGGAATCAGCAAAATTATCTGCCTATATAAAAAAAAATTAAAGTATATTAATTAATACTTAAACCCTGCGGAATAAATTCTGTGTGAGATACAAAAAGCGACTTTCTCTATACTATCTATCAAAATCAAAATCAAATGTCATTTATTCAAATTAGGCTGAGAATCAGCATTTTTTGAACGTTAATATTATACAAGACAGTCCCCCAAAACGCCCACCCATCGACACTTCCTAGTGCTTTCGCCGGGAAGAAGAAGTGGTGGAAGAAACTCCCCACAGCCGAGCTGTCTGTTCATTTAAAAAAAACACATGACTTTATACAATACTACGTATAGTGATGAACACAACAAAATACAACAACAATGGAATTATTTACCATATGCCAGCTACCACGCCAAAATACCAGCAAAGCAAAGCAATATATTTAAATGAAAATGTAAATAACTAAAAACTTATTACTTAAATAAAAGCCCCAGGCATATATTTGTATGCATGAATATGAACATTAGCACTGGCCTGGTCGTGCCTCGGAAAGCACGTTAAACGGATGGTCCCGGTTGCTATACGAACATCTAATGGCAGTCGTTACGGGTTGTTGGAGCCCTCAACAGTCCAACAATAGGTCTAACTGCAATGCTTCGATATCGCCTGCGGGTTGTGGAGGTCTGACGACAGTCGCTTTACGGAAAAAATAAAAGCCAAAATCAGCAGTCAGACTGGTAAAGTGGACCCCAGACTCTAAAGCTGAAAAAGCTTCGGATGTGACTGGGATTAACACTGAGATGATGATGATGACTTAAGCAGCCCTGCCCAAGCTGGTCCTTCAATGTGTGCTGCGTTGTATTTTCTAGGCAAGCTGCATACTGGTGACCGGTGTCTGCTTCCGGTCTATACTACGTAGGTACTTCCCAAGGCGCCGTGGACAGAGAGTAGCGCTCTGCCGCCTATCGATCTACGCCTTCATGATGGGTCTTCTCACCACTATACCTGCATGCCCCGCAGTGGGTTGCGCAAGTCTGGTTTCCCATTCCATTCTCATGTCTTGTTGGAGTCCATTCGTGCGTTAATAACCCGACGGGGGTCACTCACCTCTCTCTCCAAAGCTGCCAAGTACTAATCTTAGATAAAACGAATTCAGCTCATCGCACGCATACATCCACCATTCGATTACATAGAACTTCAAAATAAAAGCCTAGAGCATAGGCGTAGAGTAGCCAGCCTTTCGGTGTTCTATAGGATACATTCTGGGGAGTGTGCGAGGGAATTGCACGATTTAATTCCCCCATCTCCGTTCCACCATCGGACGACCCGTCGTACGGCGAGTTTCCACCCTTATGTTGTTAACACCTCTACGATCCGGACGAAGCGTTTCGCCTCCTCCTTTATACCGCGTACATCGAGGGACTGGAACAATCTGCCGGCGGCGGTGTTTCCGTCGGACTACAATTTGAGTGTCTTCAAGGCTAGAGTGAATAGGCTCTTAATAAACTAGTGCGCTTTACCATCAACGATTGCGTCACTGCTTACCATCAGGCAGGATTGCGGTCAAGCGCTGGTTTATACTTTAATAAAAAAAAAAAAAAAAAAAATCGGCGAAATGTGTGCAGCCTAGCCCTTAAAAGATTAGAAGCGTGATTTTATATAAATATGTTTTATAGAATGCCTTATCTATTCAAAAGATCGTCAAAGAACTCTAGCGTGGAAGAGGATTAACGGTACGCAGACAGACAGGATACGATACGGTTTTTTCGTTGTTCGTAAAGTAACTTTTTCTGTCTGGTCTTTTTGTTCCAGAAAATTCACTTTTGTTTGAAGACTGAAGAGTAATGGGTTCGAACAAAGGATGCAATTATGAGTCGCGTCTATTAGAATTAGTTATGGTTTGAGTTATTCTTTGAAAGCATTCTAACAATCTTTTATGCATTGAATAAGTCTTATTAAGAATAAATTTTGAATGTTTGACTGGTTTTACATTCTAGAACTGTCAGATGTCAGTTTTATTCTTCGGGTAAAAGTTCTCGGACTTTGATAAAATCAGTCCTAAATGGAATATAAAGTTACTTGGGAGTTTTGCAATATGTCGCAGAAACACATCGATTAGTTTCTTCCCGTATGTATCGATGGATGACGAATCGTGGTTTTTGATTTGATATTTTTTGGTATAGGTTCTTAGATCAACTACATTTTTTTTTAAATAAATGGGGAGGGCTTTGTCCAGCATTCTCTATAGGCTTAAGAAGAAGAAGAAATATTTTTTTTTAATGTTTAAAATAGGTATTATTTCGATTAGTAACAGAGATAAGGGTATCTAAATATAAAACTATTAAAGACATATAAACAAACGTTAATTGTATTTATTTTCCTATTTTCCTGAATAGAAAAATAAGCTAAAATTTAAAGATTTTCTTCTCAGAAAACTCTTAAGAAAAATTGGCTGTCTGTAGAACTCCGTCTACTGCCGATATTTGAACGTGATAACGTCTATTACATGGTAATTTTTTCTGGGTGCAATGAAATTATTTAAAATAAAGTAATGTATAACATTTATATTTTTATTTAATAGTTTGTTTAAATTTTCTAAAAAATAAAAAAAAAGCAAAAAGAAAAAGAAAAAAGAAGAAGAAAAATTAAAAAGGAAAAATTTAAAAATTAAAAAGGATAAAAAACGTCCGGTGCCGTCAGGAATCGATCCGGGGCACCTCTTGAGTGAGTTGATATTAATCCGAGCGTTTCACCACTCGGCTATCAATGCTTTAATCATGTATGCGAAAAACTGCTACTAATTGTTTACAACCGTGCTTTTAGGTAAATAATATTGCACTCTAAAGCTATAAGGCTAAGGTTAGTTTTAGTAGGCGTGGACTCCGTGTAGCGTCAGATTCGGCCGTTACGCAGTTTTCGCGAATGACTCCCAGCATACCGATTTAATAGACGTTATCACGTCAAAATGTATGTAGAGAAAAATAAAACCGCTAAAATTGATTTTCATTGCAAAAATAAATACCTAAAACACAATTCATACGCAGTTGAACGCTTATCTCTTTCTTCCTTCATCCATCTCTTTATTTTTTACTCACACATTTTATGGTCGTAGTAGCTATTTAGCTGAACTGTCCACTATTAAATTTATGCAGCTTTAGTTTAAGAGCTAGTATGTTTGCCACCAATCTCAACTGAGCAAGGTACATGTACTTAACGACACGCCGATTGTATTTAGTTAACTAAGAAACACTTGACATTACAGTGTTTGTGTTTGTTAGTTTAGAGACGGGACTGTTTCTCAAAAGGCTGCGGTAAAAAGGCCTTTAAGTTTCCTGGGAAAATTGAAGTATTGAGTGAAATGTTTACTTTTAACTTAAGAGTTATAGTCAAAGTATCCTGAAAAAGTGATTAAACAAAAGTTACTCAAGTATGAAAAATTACAATATATTCTTTTTAACTATGTAAAAGTTTTCGGTGATTATTAGGTGACTTAAGGAACTGAAACGTGGTCGCTTACAATGGGCCTCATACGAAGGCTCAGAGTCACAAAAAGGGCGATGGAAAGAGCTATGCTCGGAGTTTGTCTGCGCGATCTAATCAGAAATGAGGAGATCCGCAGAAGAACCAAAGTCACCGACATAGCTCTGCGAGTCGCTAAACTTAAGTGTGCAGTGGGCAGGGCACATTGCTCGTAGAACCGATGGCCGATGGGGCAGTAAGGTTCTGGAGTGGCGACCACGTACTGGAAGACACAGCGTAGGGAGGCCCCCAACAAGGTGGACCGATGACCTGGTGAAGGTCACGGGAAGCCGATGGATGCGGGCAGCGCAAGACCGGTTATCGTGGAAAGCCTTGGGGGAGGCCTTTGTCCAGTAGTGGACCTCTATAGGCTGTAAAGGAAACTTTTTGGTGAGGTATAAAAGTATGTTAAACGAACCTCTGTTTGTTGCCAATGTCAAAACTGATAGTAGTAGAATAAAAGTAGGTGCACTTTGTGTAAATTACTTATTCACCAGTGTTCTCAAAACGATGAAACAAAATATCGTGAAGAAACCGGTATGGCCTTGTACCAAAAAAAAAAATATGACATATATATATATATATATATATATATTGTCGGTCTCCGTGGCGCAGGGGTCAACACGCCTGCCTGCGACGTAGAGGCCCCGGGTTCGATCCCCGGCCAGGTCGTGATGGAAAATTATCTTTTCCTGATTGGCCTGGGTCTTGGATGTTTATCTATATAAGTATCTATTATAAAATATAGTATCGTTGAGTTAGTATCCCATAACACAAGTCTCGAGCTTACTTTGGGGCTAGCTCAATCTGTGTGATTTGTCCGTATATATTTATATTTATTTATTTATTTATATATTTTAATAATTATAAATAAGCACTTGACCGCATTCCCGTCTGATGGTAAGCAGTGATGCGATCGTTGATGGTAAAGCGCACTAGTTTATTAAGAGCCTATTCACTTAGAAAAACTGAGCGAATAGGAAGGAAGACGGCAGTTGAGCGAGGTGATGCAAGATGTTATGTTATTGTTGGTCGTGTTGTTGGGTTTATGTTAAACCCAACAACACGACCAACGATGCTGCGCCAAAGGGAGATTGATCTGAAGACCCTCCACGACCAAACTCCCAACACAACAACATTAGGCGCATCGTACCCGGCACACATCGCAACACAACTGCTCAGACCCGTCCTCCGTACCAAACCGCACTGGACCTCCGTAGTGGATTTTGCCCCAATACCGAGATCAGGCCTATGTCCGCAAATGACCCTACAAGCCTACAATACTACACAACATTGTTGCCTCACAATAGTGGCAACATTGTAGACTTGTAGGTTCATAATGATTAGGCAGAATAAAAAGTGGTGAAACAATTTCCTTTCAATTTCCATAATTATTGAGAGTTACAAATGTTTTTTGTATCTATCATCATTTCTAAACCCAGTCGCATCCGAAACCTTTTTCCAGCTTTGGAGTCTGGAGTCCGCTTTACCAGTCTAACTGATGATTTTGACGAAACTTCGACATTTTCCGTGAAGCGACTGCCGTCTGACCTCCACAACCCAAAGGCGATATCGAAGCATTGCAGCTAGACCAATTGTTGGACTTTTGAGGGCTCCAACAACTCGTAACGACTGCCACTAGATGTTCGTATGGCAACCGGGACCAACGGCTTAACGTGCTTTCCGAGGCACGACCAGACTAGTGCAAATATTCATAATCATGCATACAAATATTTGCACTGCGCGGAGATCGAAACCGCGCCTCCTTGCGCATCGGCCGCGTTCGCTACCGCTACGCCACGGAGCTACGAATCGGAAACCCATAAGAAACATATATAGCTACCAGTGGCGAAGGGTGAAATTTTGACAAAGGGAAGCCGGTCCAAAAAAATAAACACTTAAACACTTACCTACTGCAGGATATCTTGGAGGAGGTCTTCAGATAAGAATAATATGAAAAGCCCCACCTTCACCTTACAAAAAAGGACTGATGATTTGATAACAATGTCTTTCAAGTATGATAAAAGCGGCTTTGTGAAAAGCCTTTTTCGACGTGCATCTCTATACCACACATGCATGCTTGTTAGTAAGTACTAAGTTAAGTACCTATTGTTAGGGAATAAGAGTCAAGAAAAAATAAAATAAAAAATTATAAAAATAATAAAGTGTTAAAAACCGAACCACACAGACACCGATCCAAAACCAACAAAAATATTAAGCAAAAATAAAGCAAATTATACACAATCACAACGTTATTTATATTCTAATGCAATGCGTCTGTTTTTTTTTAACAAAATGAGCTAAAATGTTGTTATAAAAATTCGGATTACTTTTAATTTTATTAAGCAAATTTTTTTCAATTGACATGATAGCCAAATCGGACAATCTCTGCTCTTTTTGGCAGTTTCGCACATACGTGTGAATGCGTTTTAAAGCAGAAAATGACCGCTCAGCTGAAGCTACTGAAATGGGGAGGGTCAGAATTAAACTGCAAAGAGTCGAAACTTGAGAAAATGCGTCTTTCAAAGACGAATTAACAGTAACAGCACTCTATATGAATTAAAGCCATAATAACAAACAAAATTAACAGTATTTAACCAAATCTGCGATTAAATTACCTTACAGAATCCGTCACAGTTTAAATAACACAAATATTAAAAACAAACGAAAAACTCACGCACCATAGGTATAGAACGCTATCTCGTAGTAGCGTGGTTTCTGTCTCTTTCTAATAGAGGAGAGGAGAGAAATACAAGCCGCTCGCGGGCGGCTTATATTTATCAAGTTTTACCGCGACGGTTAGCGAGAATTAGAAAGAGATGGTCTGACACGCTCTCTCTTTTCGCGGCATAGTAAACCGTTGACATAGGTAAGCTGAAATTCGACGGCTTCCTTCAAGAGAACTACGAAAAGAATTACGAAAAATTGAAGCGCTGATTAATTTACGACTATAAAATGAAATGTGATACTTAGGGTATTGCTAAAAATTGCGATTGCTATTGTAAATCGCGCCGGCATTTGATTAATAATACTTTGTTAATGAAATAGAATGTAAATACTTTTGTATGAATATGGAACTGATTTTTGAAAGGTAACCCGGTGGGAATCGGCTTGTATGGACTCTTCGCCACTGATAGCTACCTATCTGGATGTTAAATAAAATAAATAAATATATACGGATAAATCTATATTTATAATAGATACATATATAGATAAACATCCAAGACCCAGGCCAATCAAGAAAAGATCGTTTTCCATCATGATCTGGCCGGGGATCGAACCCAGGGCCTCCACGTCGCAGGCAGGCGTGTTGACCGCTGCGCCACGGAGGACGAAAATTCCAAGAATCCCGACACACAAAAACGACTAGAAAAAGTCCTAATTCAATTTCCATAACATAACCTCATTTCTTATTGACATTCAATTTTTGGCAACACTGAAATTGAAATTCCGAACACAATTGGCTGGTCGGTTCATGTAGCTCCAGGTGATAACGTCGGATGTGGCGTTCCACGTGACGTCATCCGGCGGACGACGCTGGTCGGCCGCTCGCGTGACACCAATCTCCGCATTGTAGTGTCCGCTGTCAGCAGGACGCTTCAGTCAACCCGCTGCCACTAAAACAATGTCATATTACGTCACATGTTGCCAATATTCACCAACACACGCTGCATGACATGATACAAAATGTCCAACCATATTAAATTTTAACAGCCTCCCCAAACAGAAACATTATTTTAATTCTATTCCCAAACCTTTAAAAGGTTTCATGTTTTATATTAAGTGTGAAACAACTACTTTTATCGCATCGAAAAACAGTTGGTGATAGTCGGAAAGTTTACGAGAATCCATTAGTATTGTTGTTATTGCGAGGCGCATTGGGAAAATGAACGTATACTAAATGAGTTTCTCAGAAACTTCGGTGACAGCCCGTCAATCAATGCGGTTAGTAAGAACGTCATAAAACTTGCCTTACTATGAGTGAAATATGTCAACAATGTTGTTCAGTTTGAGATTTAT
Source organism: Sesamia inferens (assembly GCA_037179545.1). NCBI lineage: Eukaryota > Metazoa > Arthropoda > Insecta > Lepidoptera > Noctuidae > Sesamia > Sesamia inferens. The sequence goes on from CM073931.1 coordinate 21,778,397, forward strand.
ATGTTAGCACAAATGTGCAAGATATGTTGCATTGTAAAATGCAAGTACTTTGACGCTAACACTGTGCGTCTGACATAAAATCAATAAGATCTTCCCAAATATTTGCATTCCAATTAGAATTTCCATAAGAATAAACTGTTCTGGAGAAGAATTCGTAACCACAATTTGATTCTTACATTTTGATTTTAAAATGGCTTTGAATCCGACAGGTATGTCTTCGTAACTTAATACAAGCTAATGGATATTAATGTTAACGCTTACCAAGTATCGAGTGAGACCTTCAAATCAGAGTGTATTTCTTGTTTATGTCGCACTTAAAATCAAAGTACGTATTTGTATTTGGGTCTGCAGGTACCAAGTTACGACAACGCGTGTGGTCTGTTATAAAATCAGCCAGGTCACACGGGCACAAAAGGCATTTAGCGACCTTTACAGGTGTACCAACTTTCAGAGAATAGGAATTTATATAACTACCTACGTACTCTTGAAGTAAACACGCGCTATGGTCACGTGTCCTGACCCCATTAACTACAACGTGGAAACCCTGCTGTAAACCAATCCGCATCTCTTTTGTTTATGTTTTAGTTTATTATTGGAAATTAGATTTAACTAAGTTTCATACAACAAGAGTATAAAATTAATGAAAAACCCGTGTTTGATCGTCATTAGATTCGGCACTCACTAGAAAACTCTACCATAAACGTTTATACAACATCAAAATAAAATCAATAGCTTTCAAAACGTCGCAATTACTTCTTATATTAAATTAGATTAAATCTACCATGACATTAATTTACGAGGTCGTTTTTATGAGAACATGTGGCGTATTTAAGTATTCAGTTTTAGGACTAAAGGCGAGTTAAGATTCCGCAGCACGGCCAACTCAGTGCGCTGCGCTGACATCCGAGGTAGGTTAATGACTCCGCAGAGGTCGCCCATTGTTTGGGTAAACAATGCAGCGACGGCGGCGGGCGTGCCGTCAATCCTTCCAGTTATTCGCTTCACTAGGTGAAGCGCCGCGACCCTTTTAACTCTCACGTGAAAAATGTACGAGCTAAACGCACCTTACAAAGGTTTAATTAAACCCCCGCTCATTACACGACGTGTTTACAACCACATTAAAACTACGGCACGGTACTGAACCCGAGTAATGATTAATAACAGAATAACAGCACACTTCGATACCATTAACTGACAGAAAAATATTTTGAGAGAAATTATAATTTTCTTTTCCCTTAAACAAGGCAATGTTGGAAACAAAACTGGGGTGAGACATAATTTGAGATCATCTTGTTATGCAGCTCTGAATACTCACTGCTGGATTGTTTCATCTTGAGCTATTTACGTCATCCCTCACAGAAATATCCCTTCAATTAACTTTGGACAAATTAACGGGAAAGAGAAAAATATAAAAGCGGCATGGAGTGCGGGCAGAGGAGGGCAAGAGGGAAGAATAACTCGGTTCGCGGATAATTAATGGTTTCATTTATGTTTCTGCACTTGAGAGTCTTGATTGTGCCGGAGTTAGGCCGCCTTTTTACTTTTTCCCAGTTTCGAATTGCCATTGTTCAACTGAGACCTAATTGAAAGTGGTTAAGGTTCGGTAATCACGGTTCAAAGGGGTGCCTTAGATATACCTACAGCAGATTTAATATAATTTTATCATAGATCACTGAGTCATTGGAAAGTTCGCAAAAAGAAAAAATATGCTTGAATTTCTTTAAAATTCTATTTTCTTGCACACAAATTCTACTAAACTGTGACAGTTTTTACATTATTTCTTTAAATAAATAGCATCAAAAGTTCGTCTGCGTTGTAATTGCATTCTGTTATATTCAACGAGTGTAACAATATAATAGGGTAGGTATATATTGCGGAATTGATGGTTGTAAAGAATTTTATTAACACACCGCAGTCGGAGTTCGGAGTTTAAATTCTCATAGATCCATCGAGACGTGTTGCCAACCTCGGCCCTGTTGTGACTGACTGTGCTCCAAATGTCATCTAATTCCATACAATGTTGCTATGCTATTAATATGACAGATGCTCAAAGCATTCCGCCTTTGTTGTTGTTTTAAGTTTCTCAAATGAAAATTATTTTATTTGACGCTTATACCATATTGTATGTATAGATAATGAATTTTATTATAATGTCGTGCAATTAATTATCTAGAAGACTTTGATTCTAATCGTATATTCTGAAATATTTTGTGTCTGATAGTTTTATAAGTGTACTAGCTTTCCGCCCGCGTGGAGTTCGTATATCGCACGTCATTCATCATCATTTATTTTTTTCAATAAAAGCTAGCCTATGTTCTTTCTCAGGGTCTAAAGATTGTCTGTGCCAAATTTCATCAAAATCGGTCGAGAGGTTTAAGCGGGAAAGCGTAACAGACAGACAGACAGAATAACTTTCGCATTTATAATATTAGTATGGATGACTTGATCGGAGGACCAGAAATTTCTGACAGATTAGACGTCATTAGAGGTTATTGACTCGACTTTAAAGACGCTGTCTGTTTAAAATCCGAACATTCAAAATGAGTGAGTTTGTGTGGTTAAGTAGGAAGGTATGTTCCTTTTTGACGTAAAAACTACTGAATGGATTTGGATGAAATTTGGTTCACAGATAGTTAATAATTAGTCTTTGGTCTAACAGCCATGCTTCGATATCGCCTTCGGGTCGTGGAGGTCAGACGGCAGTCGCTTCACGGAAAATATCGAAGTTTAGCCAAAATCAGCAGTTAGAGTGGTAAAGCGGACCCCAGACTCCAAAAGCTGAAAAAGCTTAGGATGCGACTGGGATTATATATATATGATAGTTAATAATTAGGATTAACATACCTGCAACAAAGTTTTTATCTGTTTCCTTTCTTCACAAATTAAATTAAATTTAAGTTCAGTGCATTTTTTGCTTTCTATTTCATTAAGAAAAGGACAGAAGATAATATGTTACTTTAGACGTGTCAAATGTTTATAATCGCGACTAAACTGTCTATGGAGTTTCTTAATTTAGCAGGATTAACTAAAATGTTATCTTCTATGAAATAGGAGGAAAAACATGCACTTAACTTAAAATTAGTTTAGTTTTTTCTCGGTGGTAGGCCATAGCATTGGCCGCCGGCAGAAGTTACCACCCACCAGACAAAGCCTTGCCGCCAAGCGATTTGTCGTGTTCCGGCATGATGTCTGTTGAAGCCGTACGGAGGACGGGTCTGAGCAGTTGTGTTGCGGTGTGTGCCGGGTACGATGCGCCTAATGTTGTTGTGTTGGGAGTTTGGTCGTGGAGGGTCTTCAGATCAATCTCTCTTTGGCGCAGCATCGTTGGTCGTGTTGTTGGGTTTAACATTGCATCACCTCACTCAACTGCCGTCTTCCTCCCTATTCGCTCAGTTTTTCTGAGTGAATAGGCTCTTAACAAACTAGCGCGCTTTACCATCAACGATCACATCACTGCTTACCATCAGGCAGGATTGCAAAAAGTTTGCAAACAAGAGAATTGACGCCATTGTATATTTAAAGAACATCGTTATAAATACTGTCTATATGTGTACTCAAACAGATTCAATCATTGATCAACAATAAGACCAGACGTGACATCTACCTAAGTCATAATCTATCACTGTCTAAATTATTTGAACTAGAACGATCAACACATAAATTATGTTAACAAAAGTCGCGCTCAATCTCACACGAAATCGGATCGAACTGTGTGTGTACATATTGTTATGCAGATTCCAAGTTGGGATTCTAAACGTGTAGTATTGTTATTCAGGACACGAATGAGCCGCGTCACGATTACGGTACGTCCCAACCCTGACCCCATGAACTCAGGGAAATGTCACCAGGACGAGACAATTTTCGCCTTTCTCGTTCTAAGAGTTGAGTGTGCCATTTTTATTTTGTTATCTGTGTCCGTGTTTATAACGTGTTCGGCACGTATACACGGGATTCGATTCGATTTTCGATTTTTTAAACTTCATTTGTGTGTGATGTTGTTGTATTGTTTTTTTTTTATCGCGTTATGTTTTTGCTCGATCATTTTGATTGGAAAAGTTTTCTGTTGAATTGCTCTGGTTCGGTTTTACATCCTGTTATACTGTAAAAAATAAAATGAGAACAAATCATAGATGTTCCAGAAAAAAATAAAACATTTTTCTCGGAACTTTCACGCGACTGCACTGGCCGTTGACTCAATTGGAAATAATCCGGCTGTTGACATATCCTTTGCGTTACTAACGAAGTTTATTCATAGGAAATGAAGCACGATAGCCTTGCTTTTTCAAATTTATTTTAAAAATGCCCCGTTGCAGTGATTTGGTTAGTTTTCACAGCGTCATAACGACGTAAACATTATTTCTAACACGCAAGTTTACTGAAAATAATATTAACTAACTACGTAATCTCAAAGCTTAATATCACTCAACGTAAGTATAGCTTTACATATACGGGGATTAAAATGATATATTTGAACTCGTGACGTTGTTCTTCGACATCCATAATTTTCGCGAAAATGTTTTCCACTAGGCTCTACCTATTTTAAATAGTTGTTTAATGGGTACGTCCTTAATTAGAAACTGTACGGAGTGAAATTGATGCTCCTCTTCTGATTTAATGAGGAGGCGATCGCGTGATCCCTTTCGCACAGAATTGGCCCCGCCCATCGGGCGGTGAAAATCAATAACATACTCCAGAAGTGCGTTTAGTGTCGTACCTTGCTGACGTTGCTCTTGCTACCAGACGGCTATAACAATCAAATAGCATGGACATGTACATTTTCTGTTTACAGTTGCCTCGTGCGTTGAACGCACGTTTTATGTAGAGGACTAGTCGATCAGCTGTTTGGTGACGTCACTTCGATACGTATTGTAATGTCTGCCATATCGCTGTATTAGCTAGCTCGAAATGAACGTCTGGTGACTGAAATGTACGCCTTGTTCGATATCTTGATGGTAAATGCTCATCATAGTTATAACTATTTACAAGCGAATAGGTTTTTTATTGGTTAGAAAAACATAAATAGTTTGAATTAAGTACTTAGGTTTCTTTTTATATCTGTTAAGAATAGTCAATAAATATTCATTTCATTTAAGTAAAGTGAGTTTTTATTTTCAACCACAGTTTTGTTCTGATTACTTACTGCTTTATCACCACCACTCGTAATAAGTCATTAAAGCGGAGTACATACTTACCAATTAATAGTTCGCTGACCTCCTTACCGGCAGCGAAAGGCCGTTAACAATCCTGAGTGCCACTTACGCCATAAAGTTATAAGCCGCTCTTCAATTGAACAATTACATTCTTGAACGACGTTTAAAACCCCCCGAAAAGCTTTTAGCAGAATTAATATAGCATAATAATTTCTCGCGTAACGTGTACCAGAAAGCGAGTTCCCGATAATTGCCGAAGATCCTCTCGGTAAGTTTGCTCAAACGCGAGCACCTGCATTAATTACAAGATTTAGCGTCATCCCCACCATTAATAAGGAATAAACCACTCCAGTTTCTTTGTTCGCCGCTAGATCTGTTTATTAAACTGAAAGATTAATAACGATACCGAATTTTAAGAATTCGCAACTTTGTTGAGTCGGCGGTATTCAGAATTTAATTTAAAAATTCCGAAGTTTAACGAGACAGGTGAGCCGAACTGCTAAGCGCGTTATGAATTTTACCTCCACACGGTACTAGTTTTGGGAATTTTTCCCGACTCCAACGAACTTTATGGGTTATCCCACACGCGTGCCTATTCATGCAGAATTCATATTATAAAAGGACATATTCTTTTCTACGTACTCCTACATATTTTGTTGCTGTTATCCTTTAGAGAGTGTGTAAATCAAATGTCAACGAGCCAGAATTATCTCGGTTACTACATAGGTCATAGAGATGTTGGAGCTACCTATGCCTACGACGAATTTACATTTTTATTCTTATTTGCTTCTAATGTTGTACAAAGCACAGGTCCGGTCGTGTGTAGTACAGCCACATTTGAGCTGGTGCTGCGAAATGTCACCTTACCACTTTGGATTCGGTGGAGAGGCGTGCAAAGAGGCTGATTGGCAACCCAGACTTAACTCGAAACGGTCTCCAAAGCCTGGCACAGGCGTAGAGTAGCCTGCCTTTCGGTCTTCTATAGGATGCATTCTGGTGACTGTGCAAGGGAATTGCATGATTTAATTCCCCCATCTCCGTTCCATCATCGGACGACCCGTCGTACGGCGAGTTTCCACCCTTACGTTGTTGACACCACTGCGATCCAGACGAAGCGTTTTGCTTCCTCCTTTATACCGCGTACATCGAGGGACTGGAACAATTTGCCAGCGTCGGTGTTTCCGTCACAATACAATTTGAGTGTCTTCAAGGCTAGAGTGAATAGGCTATTAATAAACTAGCGCGCTTTACCATCAACGATCGCATCACTGCTTACCATCAGGCGGGATTGCGGTCAAGCGCTGGTTTATAATTAATATATAAAAAAAAAATACTGTCGGAGCAGTTGTGGCCGTTGTGGCAGTTGTGGTCTAGGTTAAGGCGGTGACTTGCAATTTATAGATCGTTGATTCGAAACTCATCAGGCGCTTTACTTTGTGTAAACATTTCTTCACATCTGCTCTTAAAACGGTGAAGGGAAACATCGTGAGGAAACCGGCATGTCGTGTCACTCCCTCTTACCTGGCCTGTGTCCTAACAGTGGGAACATTATAGACTGATTATGTATGTATGTTATGTACGGTTGACGACTGAAATTCGTCTCGACTCTCAATCTTATTTAGGTAAACTTTTGTCGTTGTTATAATCCACTAGCGGCCGCCAGCAAGTTAGTTATGATCCTCTCCTATTGCTCGCAGCGTGATGTTATATAGCCTAAAGCCTTCCTGGATTAATGGGTTGAGCAGTTGTGTTGCGATGTGTGCCGGGTACGATGCGCCAAATGTTGTTGTGTTGGGAGTTTGGTCGTGGAGGATCTTCAGAGCAATCTCCCTTTGGCGCAGCATCGTTGGTCGTGTTGTTGGGTTTAACATTGCATCACCTCGCTCAACTGCCGTCTTCCTTCCTATTCGCTCTATCTGAGTGAATAGGTTCTTAATAAACTAGTGCGCTTTACCATCAACGATCGCATCACTGCTTACCATCAGGCGGGATTGCGGTCAAGTGCTAGTTTATAATTATTAAAAAAAAAAAAAATTTTTCATATCAAATTCATTCCTGAGATTAGCGCGTTCAAACAAACAAACAAACTCTTCAGCTTTATATATTAGTATAGATTAATAAAGTGCTTCCGTGAAATACCAGTTACGCACATAGCCACGTGAACTTTACGACATAAAGAACGTATGAGTCAGTGCATAGAAACGCAAACAGTTGAAAGTTAGGTTGTTTCATCAGTCTTAATTATTCATAAATCACCTACCAGTTAAAATTAAGATCCCGTTTGGCAAATTTTACGAGTGAAGTTTGGAAAACCTGCTTAAAACGGGACGTGTGCGCAATATTTACGTTTCATTTTATGGCTTAACACTGTTGTTATTGGAGTTTCATGAAATTCGGTATACAGTATGTTAAGAAAACCCTGTCCGACCCGTGAAGGTGTTGTTAGGTATCAATAACTGATTCTACTAATGCATACAAAACCGGGCTAAACTTAAAAAAAAAAAATCCCCCTAAAAAAATAAATATTATTTCGCAAAAAGAGGTAACTTAATAAAATGTGCGTTAACCACCCTTCCGCGGGGAGCGGGCGGCAGGGCACGCGGACGTGGTCGCATCGCTATTCGCTCATAATAATACCGGTGTTGTCACTTTTTTAAAAATTACCAAATTTCGGGGAAGTTGGAATTGATTCGCGGGAAAAAAAGATTATTTCAAAATTCATTTGTATTGGTACTATGATGATTACGTAATATTTTTTATTATATTTGGTCATGTGTTTACGTAACCTTTATTATCCTTATGGGGCGGACAGGGTTTTCTTAACATACTGTGTGTACAGGATCTATAAATTGGAATAGCGAACGTAGGCGTGCGTTGCGATTTGGGGCACGTCAGAACGGGCTGCATTGTCAAATTGACGAGTGCGTCGTAGATCAACAGAGCCAACCGATACACTGGGTACTTGTTGTTGCTATCAGAGATTGACGTGAATTTTGGCAGATAGATCTATCGATCTAACTATTCGAGAACTCATGTGGCACGTAACGTTGCGAAATAAATCACAGCCGTGTTCTCTTACGAAAATCAACAAAAATACTCCTTACATTTGTCAATTTTCTGGGCTCGGAATGCGTGTATAAATAAACAAGTAAAATATTACTGTTTACATTAGCACACACAACCAGTGCGAACTGTTGCGGCGCTTGCATAATGTTACACTTTTAATTATTTTAAAAAAGATTGTACCCAGTCTATTACTATAAAAATTATACTTGAACGTGGCTGACGAGGTCACTACGATAGGGCTGACACAGCTCGGGGCGCACCTGCATTAATTAAGAGACTTATCCCTTCCATTAATGACGCAGCCGGGTCAACCCTGGCCCCGAACTTCGCCTCAACTTGTACACTTTTGATTGATTTAGTCAAACAAAACAGCTTTCCATTTTCTTCTAAATTATAATCTGTGTTTTGAAGTGTCGGAAAATTTGTTTTTCGCTGTCGCCAATTATAACAAGAGATACAGTATAGATAGGCGAAAGATTAAGGTCAAACTCATTTACAAGAAAATAATTTAGATTTAAAAGTGCTTATTGTTAGTATGTCTGTCATATGGATATTCAATAAAATGTTCAATGAATTCAAACTTACGATTTCTCAGTACTTGAAATTCAAGAACGTATGACTACTTAGATACTTAGTTTTATAGCTGTTGTTCAGTTTTGTGGCTAGGTTTAAGCTGTGTCGTTATTAGAGTTAATAAACATGTTTAAATGTCCTCTATATTTAGATATGTCTTTAGTAATGTTCTAGTATTGAGTATTTAAAATGGCCTTCAGTTTTGACCATATGATTACCTAGATAACTTCTTCACAGTTCTATGTTTCTTAAACGATGTGATGTCATCGAAGTTTCACTTTTGTGTGTATCTAAGTAGATAATTAGGAAAGAAATAGACATGCTAGAAGTCGAGTCAAACTAAATTAGGCTCTAAAGATATTTTATTAGAATCTAATTTTGCTTGACACTTGTCATTGCTTTAAAATAGACTTAACTTCTGTTTGAAAAATTATAAGGCTTTCTTTCTATTTATTGTTGTAGTCGGTACTTACCTGCATTCCTGACGCTTTGATTAAATTGAACTTTTTACTAAGCTAGTGAGTAAGGCTTAGTATATCTAAAACTGGATTTTTCTACTATGGAATGAAATCGACTGCACGGTTAACGTAGTGGTTAAGCTATTGACTGCTGCGCTGCGTGTCGCGGGTTCGATTCCCGCACAGAACAAATATTTGAATTACCTACACGTAGTTGTTCCGAGTCTGGTTGACTGTGTATGTGAGTTTATATTTATGTTTGTAAACGCATCCACGATACAGGAGAAATTTCTAGTGTGGGGCAACGATTTTTTTTAAAAAAAACGAGTGTGCTTATGACCACACGACTGAAGTGAAACTTCTTTCGCTCCATCTGTATGTATATATATATATATGTATGTGTACAATATATACATGTATACACATATACATATATTAATTTTCTATAAATATTAATATTTAAATTTATTTCATGGATTCATTGGTAAATTAATATTTTGCATAGATCTTCTATTTTTATTGAAAAAAAAAAAAAACTCACAGACCTTGTAGTACCAAGCTCGCGCCACGGGCGCCTCTGTGCTTATATCCCCCACTTAACTTCCGTTCGCCTTGCCCGATCACTTTTCGTAACGCTTACGTCACGCGTTCGCCAGCTTACTCCCCAAGTCAAGCGTGCGTAAAGAAGTTTCACTTCAAAAGAAAAGAAAAAAGAAAGAAATAATATTCCCCAGGATGGTGGTTTTTTGAATATTCTTAGCGAGCCTTCAATGAAAATATACCTATGTTCGAGTTTGCGGTCCTTTTTAATATCCGGTGTATCTTTTATGATAAAGGTGGGGGTTCATTGTACGGTATTGAGTACAAACAACAAAGTGCTCGTGTACGTACGACTTATGTTCAGGAAAATGGCCCTCTTTCAAATTGCAGAGATTGACAGTTGAAGATAGGTCGGGAGAGTTAAAAATGGTGGCTTGTCTGTTGTGGTATTAATTCTTTTGTGAATGAAAATAGGTAGTCCCATAAACAACATTATTTTTTGTTTATGCGAAACCTGAAACACGTGTCCAGTATTTCACGGTGGTAGACCATAACATCGGCCGCCGGCAGAAGTTACCACCCACCAGACAAAGTCTTGGCGCCAAGCGATTTGTCGTGTTCCGGCATGATGTTTGGTGAAGCCGTACGGAGGACGAGTCTGAGCAGCTGTGTTGCAATGTGTGCCGGTTACGATGCGCCAAATGTTGTTGTGTTGGGAGTTTGATCGTGGAAGGTCTTCAGACCAATCTCCATTTGGCGCAGCACCGTTGGTCGTGTTGTTGGGTTTAATATTGCATCACCTCGCTCAACTGTCGTCTTCCTTCCTATTCTAATAGGCTCTTAATAAACTAGCGCGCTTTACCATCAACGATCGCATCACTGCTTACCATCAGGCGGGATTGCGGTCAAGCGCTAGTTTATAATTATTAAAAAAAAAAGTATTTTTCAAAAAGACATTACGAAAACCCACAAAGTTATGAGCTTGTTATCGTACTTGGTTGTTCCAACAGAAATATGGTCCATGCTCCGCTCGGGCGGCCGACCGGTTGACCTCTGGCTTCAGCTGTTGCGTGGGCAGCGCAGTACCTACTATAATCTGTCGTAAGCGCCACGGCGTGCTCGGTTACCACACTGCAACAATTTCTAAATGTATTTGGGAAAAAATATAGTTGCTTATTCTGAACCATATTCAGGTTTCGCCAAAACAAAAAATAACAACGTAGCTAAAAGATTGTGTAGTTACTTCATTCATTTCACAATTATGTTGAGAAATGAGTCAGCTTCCAGTCTGTCCAGATTCAGCTAAATACCAGTATTTTACATGGAGCGACTGCCTACCAGATCTGCACAATCCAGTTACTGGGTAATACGATACCCTTTGGTAAGACCGGTGGTTAGACTTTTGGACTTCTGACGACCCGTCATGACTGTCAAAGATCTATGTATCACAGCCAGGACCAAAGGCTTAACGTGCTTTTCGAGGCACGGAGGTGTTTCGATACCTAAAGATGGTCATGGGGAGTTTTGCCGGGAAAGTCAAGCTGAGTGTTACGCTCATTTTTCATTGGACTTTTAAAATTATTTATAGTGTTGTTTACTAAATAATAGTTCGTGATTTATGTAGTAAAAAGTGCATTCGGTAAATAATTCATAAAGAACAGTGAAATATCGCAGCCACTATGGCCGCATCATGACTTTGTCTCAAACCTCCCTCGTAAGATGGTTCACGTGGCCGTCTTTTTCGACATGAATAATTCATTACGTGACATTGGTTAAATGCACAAACCATGAGAAGCCATAAAACAAGAAAGATGGTTACTCAACCACAGATCAACCGCGGCGTTAGTTTAACTTGATCGATTAGACCGAGCTAGCTGTTTTTGAGCCACGAGCCCCTCGTTCCAGTGTCTTCTTCATTGACATATTTAATTATTATAGATTAAATATTTCACGAAAAATTAAAAAGAACAATATTTTCAATATTTTCTCTTGTTGAAAGGAAATTAAATAAAGAATAAAGAACTACCACCCACCAGACAAAGTCTTGCCGCCAAGCGATTCATCATGTTCATGATGTCTGGTGAAGCCTTACGGAGGATGGGTATGAGCAATTGTGTTGCGATGTGTGCCGGGTACGATGCACCAAATGTTGTTGTGTCGGGAGTTTGATCGTGAAGGGATTCTAGATTAATTTCCCTCCCTGTTGGGTTTAATATTGCATCACCTCGCTCAACTGCCGTATTCCTTCCTATTAACTAAGATTTTTTTGTGAATAGGCTTAATAAACTAGCGCGGTTTACCATTAACGATTGCATCATTGCTTACCATCAGGCGGGATAGCAGTCAAACACTAGTTTATAATTATTAAAATAAAGGACTTTTTTAAAATGGTGCCCCACACTAGGATTCTCTCCTGTTCCTCCACATACACCAACATTCAAAGCCGGAACAACTACTTGTAGAACATACAAATATTTGTTCACGCAGCGCAGCAGTCAATTCCTAAACCACTACGCCATCCGTGCCATCAAAAAAGACTATTTGAAAGTGAAAATTTTTAGCAACGATAAAGTTACAGGAATTAAAACGTAAATTGACTTTTACGCTAGATGGCAATCACAGTTCCGTTTTAATGTTCAAAACATAAAGATAAGAATAAATTGTACAATCTGAAGTAAATAGGAATTTCGTCACAAGAATGCTTTTAATATAAAACATCACGCCTTTTTCCTTCAACGGGTTAGACAGAGTTGTATGGTGTACCAATATTTTGACAGTAGGTACTATTTAAGTTCCATTTAATAGGGTGCCATATATGTAGCAGTCATAGCCTCAATGCACTTATAGTATACACAAGTGTAGGTCATATGACCTTCACACTAGATGTCCGTCTTATGGACTTCTAGAGCATCTATAACGACTGTTCAAGTAATATCTGTAGAGAGCTACCATTTAAAGTGCTGTCCAAGTAAAAAAAAATGTATATTGCAATAGGGTATTTGACTAAAGAAAACTAATTAGTCCGTCAGTCGCTAAAAAGTGTAGCGTCTAGTGACGTCACACGAGTTTTCAATGCACTGTATCGTCTTGATTTTTTGTTTATATTTGTTTATATGAAAAAAGAAAAAATACGTGTCTAGTATTTTTTGGAAATCTGACTGACGGACTAATTAGTTTTTTTTTAGTCAAATACCCTATTACATATATGACGGGTGAAAACCGTCAGGAAGGCGGGGCCGAAGTTCCGGACAGTTGAGGTGTCCTCCCATCCGCATGGGCATCCATCGTGGGCGCAACCTCGAGAAAACGTTGAATAACAACTATAGTGTGATGTTCGACTCCTATTATTTCAACTGTACAGACACCCAGATCACTCCAATATTAAGGGATCACAATGATAATCTCAGACTAAAACAGACAAGAGCCACTGGGTTTAAGCATGACCAACCCACTTGATCGAAGCCTGAGCAAAGAATATGCCCGCGCTACCGGTCGCTCGCTATGTCACACGCAACTCCAGTCGGTGTTACCATTCGCTCCATTTTGTTACCCGCTCTTAATAAAAATCATAATTTATTCCAATACCGACCGATTAATCGACTTCAAAAAATAGTAGAGTAATTTACGGTCCATTGATACTGATACAATAAAACAGGTCACAATATTCAAAATTAACAAGTTCAATGAAAAAAAAAAATATTTGAAGATCACCTTACAAGCAGGAAGATACCTACTTGTGTTAGGCCATGCTCTGCCTCTTAAATAAATGTTATGCAACTGAAAAACAAACTCTAAAGAAAATGTTTCCAAAGGAATGATTGTGCCCAAGTGCATGAATTGATCTTGATGTATACCTAATGAATGGGTGATCACCTATCCTCGGATCGAAGGCTTATCATTATAGCCACGAGCCACAGAGACTTTAACAATTTCTCAATTTCAATATTCACAATCCTCTAACAGGGTTTTTACCTTTTTTATAGTTTATAAACTAGTGCCTGACCGCAAACCCGCCCGATGGTAAGCAGTGTTAACAATCGTTGATGGTAAAGCGCGCTAGTTTATTTAGAGCCTATTCACTCTAGCCTTGTAGACACTTAAATTGTAGTCCGACGGAAACACGGCCGCGAGCAAATTGTTCCAATCCCTCGATGTACGCGGTATAAAAGAGGAGACGAAACGCTTCGTCCGGATCGTAGTGGTATCAACAACGTAAGGGTGGAAACTCGCTGTACGACGGGTCGTCCGATGATGGAACGGTGGTGGGGGAATTAAATCATGCAACTCCCTCGCATACTCTTCAGTTTGCATCCTGAACTTCGACAGGCTGGCTACTCTACGTGTGTGCGGCTTTGGAGACCGTTTTGATACCTACTCAAAGGGCCATTATTCACACACGTTCATTTTCTTAAAAAAGAAGTTCCGTTTATTTTCTGTATGTAGGCATGGTCATTAGTGTTGTGTGGATTACTATGGAAACTTGTTGATGGACATATTTTTTTACGACGCAGTTGATTCGTCGTGTTTAGGCACGGTCCTTAGTGTTGTATGAGTAGCTTGTTGAGGGACACGTGTTTTCTACGGCGCGGTTTATAAATCGTATCTACCGTAAAGGATCCTTGTACAGGTTGATCGTCGAACTTATACAACATGTAAATTAATTAACGCACCTCCTGAAAACAGTTTGTTTAGAATCGTTTACTGAATCGGTCTACATCATTTTTAATATAGCTAATTTTTATCCCAAGAATAATTAAAACTACGGAAATTATTGTCATATTAACCCTGTTGTTTGTATAGTATAGACCTTTAAAATCGCAGTACCTCTCGCTTCATTCAATTGACTTGAAGTTAGATTCGTTTCCATGTCCATGAGCTTCATTCTAATGGCGTCCGTTGTGATTTGGATACCGGAATGTTCTATCGCCATGATCATTGGGATGAACTTTTCAGATAATCCAGCTAACATGAGACATCCGATCCATTCGTTACTGATGTTAAATCCTGTCCCGCTCAACTTTTGTCCGGTTTCAACTATTTGCGTTACATACGACTGCATAGAAACACAATTTTCCTGGCGAATTGATATCAGATTACGTAATAAAGATATTCTTCGAGTAAATCCAGAATCGTCAAATAATGCCTTCAACTTGTTCCATAGCTGCAACGTGATGTTGACGTCTTTTATATGAACGTACAACGCACTATCAATAGTCATAATCATTTTCGCCTTAGTCTTCGTATCATCTGCAGTTTCTAATTTCCTTCCCGGGTATTTTCTTTCTGCAATGTAACATATCCTCCAGTATTAGAAAATTCTCTGCTGCAAACACCCATTCACCGTAGTTGGCACGCCCTTTTAGCTTGGGCACGTTTACAAGCGAATTCGATGTCATTCTTGCAAACTATAACTAAATACATCTAATAACACGCTATTCACTGTTTTAGACTAGTTTTACTGTATTGACTACACTGATTAACGGATAAAAATTAAAAAAATGCTGGGCCCATAACCTATAATGAAACGCAGTTTTAACAGTTAACGATCAAGTGACATTTATAATATGAAAAATTTTGAGAACGATTACACAAATTAACTTATAACTATCTTAGTTTAGTTCCCAGACACATCACTAGAGGGCGATAGATGTTCAACAGCATACAATTTTGATACATTAAATAACAGTATTCATACAAATTTAATCATTCAATACAAAAATAGATCATTCAATACAAAAATAACTTAATTCCAAGAAAGAAAGAAAGAAAGAAAGAAAGAAACCATTTATTTGGCGCACACCCTTATAAATACATACAGTTTGAAACAAAGGAAACAGAAAAAAAAAGAGAGAGAAACATATAAAAAAAAAAAAAAATAATCATCAAATGTGAGTCCAACGGTTGCGCCAAATAGGTCCAGTTCAGCATAAATGTCAGACAACTGCGTAGCAGTTGCCTGACGCTGGTTTTCAACTGAACCTGAGTGAAATGAGTGCATAATTATTAATTACTGTGTTTGTGTGATAAATCATAAATATATATATATATATATAACAATTTCAAATTTGGATACAATAATCGATGCAAGTAGGCCAGACACAGAGGGTAAGTTATCATGAAAATATTAAATTACCGTCATGTTATTACATTTAAAACCACTAAGTAACACATCCCTCGTTCTTCACAGGTCTCCAATAACACGCAAAAACTCAGACCAGGCATCGCGGAAGAACGATTTGGTCTTCGTTCTCCAAGAATTGTTGTAACTAATTTAATTATATTACATGTTGCGTAGTGTTGGCTGACCGAAAAATACCTCAGCGGTGCCATTTTGCGACCATTCTTTGATCACAGTGAAAACTTAGGTGAATTGACTATAGAGTGCGCTGTCATTCCTAATGCTAGGAATTGATAGTATTGATAGCTCACTTTAAGAAATGAAATGAAATGAAATCGTTTATTAAGCAAGTAGGATCACCGATCACTTTTACACGTCATATGTTTTTTTTTTTTTTTTTTAAACTAGATGAAGCCGGCATTTCCTAACTGACTACCTCTGAGAAGAAATAGCCAAAGCAAACTTAGAATTCATCGTCTTTTTTCAAGTCCAGACATTAAAAATGAAAATTTTTACAATAATGTACCTTATAATTACGAATATTGCTTAATAACAATGCTTAACAGAGCGAGCAGCTCAGTCCCAAGCTTTTTTGTCTTCTAAATAATCTGTAATTTTATAATACCCCTTTTTGCAAAGTTTGGCCTTTATATAGTTTTTAAATCGTTTAATGGGTAAGTTTCGAATGTCCATGAGAAGTAAGCTTTCTTCACATAAATTTTTACAATGAGATTTTTACAGAATGGCCGGTTGATTGCATTCGAACCTTTTTAGTTTTAGATTCGTATTACAGAACGTTACTCAAGACTCAAGCATTACTTAAAACTAGTTTCAACCAATCAAAAGGCTTCAAACGAGGCTTAAGTAAAGCTTGAGTTTTGAGTGACGTTCTTTAATACGTACCTTAGAGTTTGGGGTCCGCTTTACCAGTCTAACTGCTGATTTTGACTAAAGTTGACCTCCACAATCCGAAGACGATATTTATGACGAAACACTGCAGTTTGACCAATTGTTAGACTTTTGAGGGCTCCAACAACCTGTAACGACTGCCATTAGGTGTTCATATGGCAATCGCGACCAACGGCTTAACGTGCTTTCTCCGAAAGCACGTTAAGCCGTTGGTCGCCGTTGGTCACGACCAGACCAGTGCAAATATTCATATTCATGCATACATAACATTCAAATAAATTTAGAATTAGCGTTCAAATGTTTTGACGTGACAACGTCTATTAAATTGGTACGGCGTGGAGTCATTCTCGAAAACACCGTAACGGCCGAATCTGACGCCACACGGAGTCCACGCCTACTTTACCCCCACCCCTAGAGCGTGTGTCACACTCGTGCGCGAGGTCTATTACCATGTAATAGACGTTGTCACGTTCAAATATCGGTAGTAGACGGAGTTCTACAGACAACCAATTTTTTTTTTGTTTTTGTTTTTTACAAACAACAGTGATATTACACTAGGGTACAGTAAGTTATCTATGAATGATACAATAGGCGCGTATAAATAATTACGTATAAAATTGAACTATTTCAAATTTCTACAGTGTTATCGTAATTGATAGGCACATTATGTACAGACGACAACACATCAAGCTCCTACAATCTGTCAGATATCTTTATTAGATTTTCAACTTAATCTCTAAAGCATTAAGGCTCAAGGTTGATTGGAAATATTTGACAGTTTATGGTAGTATGATCTGCTATCGTCCGTACCTATGTATGTGTGTTATCTATGACGGTGGCAAATCTTGTTCAATTTTCCTTGTACCGAATATCTATGATTATCTACGTATTGATAGGTGAGTAGACGAAGGTATGGTAAGGTCGCCATGCGTAGGTCTCGTGGAAAATTTGTTTGAAGTGACATAATTCGGTGTGGTACGCATAATCAAATCGTTTATTCACTGGATTGATTATTTTCATGATTAGGTTTATCTTTGAAAGTAGTCAAACGAAATTGAGGTTGACCTCTCCTTCTAAGTTTGAAAACACTTGTGCCAGGAGAGGCCGCTCTCCCTTAACTTGATTACATATTTCTTAGCAACTTAATTAAATTGAAACCAATAATTAAGAAATACAGGTGTGAACTAAATCTATGTGAGCGCAAACTAAAAGTAAGCATGTGTGTGTGAGTAAGAATTTTTGTGTATGGTGTGTATGGTATGTCTGTATTTGTGTATTGGACTGTGTGTGTATGTGTGTGTGTGTAACAATTTATTTATTTATGTGTAATATACACATGGACATATTTGAATTTAATTTTGCTTTTATTTGTTTACTTTTTAATTATTATTATTATTTTTCTTATATTTATATAACAAGCGTACACCTGATATATGAAATATTACTACCTATTAATAACAACAAAACTAGCTAATAATATGGACAATCATATTTTCAGTATCTTCATAATCTAGAGTTTTTAGCCACTCTGTCACCATCCGTTTACATACCAAATTAGTTTTTGTATGTATTTTAAGAATTCGGATCACTCAAAGGCTGACTGGTATGTTTGTGTGCAAGTATTAAATAAATCGGCATTAAATAAATACTAAAAATTATTAAATACTTATATAACAAGTATTAAATAAATAAATAAACAGCGGTGGACTAGGTTTAGGCTGCGACTCTACAAGCTGTAGGTTGTAGGTTCCCTATCAGACGATTAATTTTCTGGTATAATTTTGATCACCACTGCTATCAAAACGGCGAAGAAGAAGAGAACATCGTGAAGAAACGTCATAGAATTGAAACTGCGAAGATATTTGACATATACCAACCCGTACTGGACCCTCGTGGTAGATTGCGGCCTACTCACTCTCTCTCACTAACTCTCAACGAAAGCAGGCCTGTGCCCAAGAAGTGTTTTTTTTTTTTAAATAAAACGTTGCCCCACTGAACAATTATCTGGAGGCCATAAAAATAGGTATTTGTTCCTTGCGGGAATCGAATCCATGACACGAAATACAACGTTATTTTTTGTTTATGCGAAACCTGAATATAGTTTGTTCAGAATAAGCAACTGAATCGATTCCAATAATTTGTTTTCCAATGTTATATTTTTTCCCAAATAAATTTAGAAATTGTTGCAGTGTGTTTACCGAGCGCGAGACGTTGCTAATGGTAGATCATCGCCTGCGCAACAGCTGACGCCAGAGGTCTAGACACCGTTCGCCCGCTCGACCGGAGCGTGCACTGTATTTTTGTTGGGACAGCCAAGTAGGATAACTGGCTCATAACTTTGTGGGTCGTTTTCATGACATCTTTTTCAAATTTTGTACATAGATTCTTTACTTAATATTGGAGACGTGTTTCAGGTTTCGCATATAAAAAAAAGTTGTATATTAACAAAATATTTGTATGTATTATGTTTCTTACCACGAGTCTTTTGTCACAATTAGCTTATCAAATGATATTTATAAAAAATCGTGTATCATTTACGTCTCAACTAGTTTTACTTGTAATCATTTAATTACGACTGGATAGGATCAAGATGTCAAAAATAACATAACAACACAGACTTTGGTGATCAGAAGGGTATTGTGTCTGGTGATATACCTACGGCGGAAGGCGAGAATCATCCTTACGTTGTTGACTCCACTACGATCCGGACGAAGCATTTCAATTTTCTTCGCCATCTTTTAAACTATGTATATCGAAGGATTGGAACTATTTTCTTGCAGCGGTCGTTCCCCTGACAGGACAGGACAGCTTCAGTGGCGAAGCGGTAGCGAACGCGGCCGCTGCGCAAGGAGGCGCGGTTTCGATCCCCGCGCAGTGCAAATATTTATATGCATAAATATGAATATTTGCACTGGTCGTTAAGCCGTTGGTCCCGATTGCCATACGAACATCTAGTGGCAGTCGTTACGGGTTGTTGGAGCCCTCAAAAGTCCAACAATTGGTCTAACTGCAATGCTTCGATATCGCCTTCGGGTTGTGGAGGTCAGACGGCAGTCGCTTCACGGAAAATGTCAAAGTTTTGCCAAAGTCAGTAGTTAGACTGGTAAAGCGGACCCCAAACTCCAAAGCTGAAAAAAAGCTTCGGATGCGACTGGGATTAACGCTGAGATGATGATGATGATGATGATGGTCGTTCTGCCTGACAACAATTTAAGTGACTTCAAGGCTAAAGTGAATAGGCTATTAAAATAGTGTGTTTTATCATCAAAGATTGCATCACTACTTACCATCAGGCGAGACAGCGGTCAAGAACTAGTTTATAATGTTAAAAACTAAAAAAAATGTAATGATAGATACTTTTTTGTCCGCATTTTTAGCAAGTACCCTATAAAGTTTAGATAAAACACGACTTACTAATAATTAGATTATATGTTCTGAACTAACGCGTACCATAAACCCCTTTTAGTATCGGAAGCCATTGCTTAGTTAACAGTGGTAATTAAAACTACAATAAATTTTGTCGACACTGTAACTTAGTGCTAAGATTTAGGCTAACTGTTAGTTCGGTAACTGGTAGTTTAATTTTTAGTATTAGGGATGCAGATGTTAGATGGACAATCTATTAGAAATTGTATAATTTACCAAACAACCTTGAACTTTAATGCTTCGTCGATTAAGTTGCAAATGTTGTTGTAGCTAGATTTATTCATATCTATACTTTAGGAAGCACTAACGAGCAATTTTTGGTCTAGTGGTAACTTACGTTTTTAGGTCATAGATTTTAACCCTAATAGGTACTGTCATCATCATCATCATCATCAACCTTTTTATCGTCCCACTGCTGGGCACAGGTCTCCTCTCATACAGAGAAGGATTGAGCGTAATCACCACGCTTGCTCAATGCGGGTTGGCGATTTCAGACTTAAAGTCCAGGTTTCCTCAAGATGTTTTCCTTCACCTTTTAATCAGTCATTGGTGTCCAAGATATACTTAGAAAGTACATATAACTTTAGAAAAGTTACATCGGTACTTGCCTGACCTGGAATCGAACCCGCGCACTCATACTTGAGAGGCTAGTGTTTTAACCACTAGGCCACCACGACTTATAGGTACAATAATAATAATATAATATATATAATAGGTACTACTTACTGTACCTACTTGGTGTAAATTATTTCATCACCGCTGATCTCTCTCAATGAATGAACCAACGACAGTACCATTTTACATATCACCAGGAAAAACACTGTCCATTCTAAGGTCTTCTTGAAGAGATTGCCGAAAGTGATAAATCCACCCACTGTACAGACGACAGGAAATCAAGCTGCTAAAATCTGTCAAATTTCTTCATTAGAATTTCAACTTTATCGCGTAAGCTTTAACGCTCATGTTTTGGAAATGTTTGACAGTTTCGGGTAGCTTGATCTGATGTCCGTACATTTGGTATTGTATGATGTATTTTTAATATCATTTACTAGCGGCCGCCAGCGACTTCGTTCACGTGGTTTAGTTATGCTCCGCTCCTATTAGTCGCAGCATGATGTTATATAGCCTAAAACCTTCCTGGATTAATGGGCTATCAAACGCAAAAAGAATTTTTCAAATCGGACCAGTAGTTCCTGAGATTAGCGCGTTCAAACAAACAAACTCTTCAGCTTTATATATTAGTAAGTATAGATTTTTGTGGTATATAAAAATACATGTATAAATAACGAACATTTCTTGGGAAATTGGCATATCCGCCGAAATGGGCGAGCGTTCCGGTTTATAGCATTAACCATACTCCTTCTCATAGAGCGGAGGTCATTGTCTCAAAAGTGAGATCAATATAGGTTGATTATTGAAGAAGTACTATATGTGCACCCCTGTCTAATCCTTTGGGGAATGCAGGCCCGATGTTAGGTTTATGTTAATTTTTTTCCCCTTTCGATCCCCGTGCAGTGCAAATATTTGTATGCATGAATATGAATATTTGCACTAGTCTGGTCGTGCCTCGGAAAGCATGTACAAGTACTATATGTGCACCCCTGTCTAATCCTTTGGGGAATGCAGGCCTGATGTTAGGTTTATGTTAATTTTTTTTTAATTATTATAAACTAGCGCTTGACCGCAAACCCGCCTGATGGTAAGCAGTGATGCGATCGTTGATGGTAAAGCGCGCTAGTTTATTAAGAACCAATTCACTCAGAAAATCTGAGCGAATAGGAAGGAAGACGGCAGTTGAGCGAGGTGATGCAATGTTAAACCCAATAACATGACCCAACGATGCTGCGCCAGTTGGCGAATCGTACCCGGCACACATCGCAATACAACTGCTCAGACCCGTCCTCCGTATGGCTTGACCAGACATCATGCCGGAACACGACGAATCACTTTGCGGCAAGACTTTGTCTGGTGGGTGGTAACTTCTGCCGGCGGCCGATGTTATGGCCTACCACCGAGTAATTTGCGTACACAAGTGGTAGAGTAAGCTTGAAAACAAAAGATGATTTTAAACAAAAATAAGTCTTCCATCGCATCTTTTATGTTTCTTACAAGAAAACAGTTTAGTTTTTCTCATGATTAAAAATAACAGACTGGCGAGTTTCTTAATTTTAAAACGTTCAAAATCGGATCTCAATCTGCCAAAAATACCTCTCATCATCATCATCATCATTTCAGCCGAAAGACGTCCACTGCTGGACATAGGCCTCCCCCAAGGTTCTCCACGACAACCGGTCCTGCGCCTCCCGCATCCAGCGGTTTCCCGCGACCTTCACCAAGTCGTCGGTCCACCTTGTCGGGGGCCTACCCACGCTACGTCTTCCGGTGCGTGGTCGCCACTCGAGAACCCGTCGGTCCTACGGGCAATGTGTCCAGCCCGCTGCCACTTCAGTGTTGCAATTCTTCGGGATATGTCGGTTACTCTCGTTCTTCTGCGAAAAATAACTCTAATTTTCCTACATTTGTGTCAAGATTGATGGCATTTAGTGGAGATAGCGACTAGATTTTGAGTGTTTTTAATTACTTGAATTGGCATTTTGCAGGGTAATTGCTTTACACACTACCAGTTGCAGTGGGGTTCATTTTGACAGTTCGACAACATTCATTGCGTTATTTACGTTGTGGAGCAGACACATTTTTCGAACATGTGGAGCAATGGACTGACAATATGCTTTGAAATGATTCCAACTGATTGTAATAGTGTGTTACGCATTAATAATGTTTAAGGAATTAAGACAGAAAACATTGCTGCTAGTAACTGGAAACCATATTTATTAGACGTCCTCTTTGGCGCAGCGGTCAACACGCCTGCCTGCGACGTGGAAGCCCCGGGTTCGATCCCCGGCCAGGTCATGATGGAAAACGATCTTTTAACTTGTGTTATGGGATACTAACTCAACGATACTATATTTTATAATAGATACATATATAGATAAACATCCAAGACCCAGGCCAATCAGGAAAAGATCGTTTTCCCTCACGACCTGGCCGGGGATCGAACCCGGGGCCTCCACGTCGCAGGCAGACGTGTTGACCGCTGCGCCACAAAAATAAAAGATGGTTAGACATTGTTATCTCTAACCATCTTTTATTTCATCATCTTTTGATGATAAAAGAGAAAATTGATAGTTAAATTCGATGCAAGTAAAAGGTTACGTTTACGTTTAAAGGTCATTGACATCAAAGTAATCTCACTGAAACTAAACGAAGTTGGTGAAATTTCGTGTGTCAGTAGCTGTCACCGATTAACATTGACATAATTACACTTATTTTGAACTGGCAATGTATATTTAACACAAAATTCTTACACACAATTGTCTTATTTACTAAAAGTGTAATTAGAAATAGGTCTCAAAAACAACGAAATTTAATATTTAAGATAAAAAAAAAATATTAGGACAAATTTTAAACAGCTGTTAGATGTAGTGTTGCCACAGAAAAAAGTGTAGGCACTCTAAATAGCGCAAAGTGGAGCATTTTCCTCCAATGCTCAGTTCTAAGTCGGATTCCTGCAACCGAATAAATATTTGTATGGTACACGGTTATTTGTTTGTGCTCACGCTGTTTGTATACTTACGAGGTTTGTGCGTGTAATGGCACATAAGACAAAGGAGCGCCGCGTTTATATATCTATTTTATCTATAGATAAATATTCTGTGCGTTAAGTTCTTCTTATTTAATATTAACACAGGAAAAACAGTAACAAAATCAGTAACCGTGTAAGACTATTACTTTCGATACGAATAATTTTGAAGGATATTGCTAATTTATTGCTCTATTATAATCATTATTAACCTTTTTATCGTCCCAATGCTGGGCACAGGCCTCACATACGGAGAAGGATTGAGAGCAATCACCACACTTGCTCAATGCGGGTTGGCGATTTCAGACTTAAAGTCCAGGTTTCCTCAATTATGTTTTCGTTCACCTTGTAATTAGTCATTAGTTTCCAAGATATACTACTATATAGAAAGTACATGTAACTTGGAAAACTTGTATTTGTATTGCTCTATATGTTTAAAAGATGTGTCGACTCGACAACGTATATGACGCAATGAATGTTGTTGAATTGTCAAAATAAAACCCATTGCTACTAGCGTTCTTCTTTTTTCTTTCTTTTTTGGCTTCGCACGGTTTGTGCATTTAGCCAATGTCACGTAATTAATTATTCATGTCGAACAAAGACGGCCGCGTGACCAGTCTTACGAGGGAGGTTTGAGAAAAATTCATGATGTGGCCACTGTGCTGTGATATTTCACTTTTGTTTATGAATTATTTACTGAATGCATTTTTTACTTTATGTAAATCACTCACTTATATAAATAATTTTAAAAGTCCAATGAAAACGAGCGTGACACTCAGCTTGACTTTCCCGCCAAAACTCCTACTAGTGTTAGTATTAGTACGCATTTTACCGCAGTCGGGTTAAGCCACCTTTGTTTAGCCCAAAATATGTAAGCAAACATCGTCCGAATTCGTGCTTGCACAGATTTAAATAAATAAAGTATCGACCTTTGCTTATTTCTACAAACCTGTAAGGGCGTGGTTGAATTGAACGAATCCACTATCGATCAAATCATAAATTCAACTAGGACGCCTTCGCTGTCACGCACACGAAATAAAATAATACAATTTGTAATGTTCGACATCCCTATTTTTATTCGACTTTGAGCGTGGACTATAAATATACAGCGAGTCGGAAAGCATGTCATGTCGCTATTATTATAAAGCCCGCGCGTAACGAGTGTAACTGCGATAAAAACTATGTAGAAATTCAAAGAACTTTAATTAGCCAATCGTAAATGACAAAACACACATATTACACGCGATTATGGTGGGTTATGTTACGTTCAATTAGCGCGCTTTATCGGTGGCGACACGTGTGGTCACGTCATTGCCCACGTGTCCCGCTCCTGCCCATTAACGCTAACATTCCTTTAATACAAATGTCTTTTTAATATTAAATTAGAAGCCTCCGATTGCTTTGGCAATCATAAAACGAAGCGGTTTTTTAAAAAGCTCATTGTGCTTGCCTGTATCCTGTTAGCTCCCCTTTTTCGTTAATTTGACGAATGTATTATTCGTAGGTACTGTCACACACAGCGGGTGGATTCCAGTTAAATGTCATTTTGAAAGGTTACACTTATCCATTTTATGTTCGACTGTCGGAATGAACAGAAAGTCACATGTTATATGCTTAGTGGGGATTATAGTTTATTTACTGCCTTTGCATTTATCGTCAAGAATTGTGTTTAGTGTGCGTAGCTAAGGATTAAACACAGAAAACAAAGATAGTTTGCTTGCTTTTTGTATTGTTAACTCATGACAGTACCCTAAGCCGCTACACTAATATTTCACCATTTTGACTTTTACGATCCGTGCGAGAAATAGTAAATAGCTTTTATTTCGGAAAATTACAGAAATGATATAAACATTGCTGTACAAATCGACAAAGCGTTATTTTTGAAGTTTAAACTCTTCTTCAATTTATCGCACAGACATTTATTATATTTTTCACGCGTTTTCAAAGCTGTGCTTAGAATGCTGAAAGAAAGAAAACAACACGATACAACGGTCATACAGAATAGAGAAAAAGCCCATTCCATATATCAATCAGTCACCAAAATATTCGTAGCATCACCCGCAATATGCCAAACTTAGTCACACTTCTCCAAAGATCAAAAATTTGTTGGGACATACTGGTTCTCTCCGCATGCTGGCTTCAGTCTGCTAAGTACATTCCTTTCCTCGACAACTACAACCATGTAGCCACCGCTTTAAACAAAACGCAAAATGAGGGTGTTGTAATATATTACAATAATCACTTACAAGCCACTGTGGAGGAACCGTCGATCATCGACGCAAACTGTCTACTTTTAAAATTAAATCGGGATGTTTGCGTACTGGGAATATATCGTCCACCAAGTCAAACTAACGTTGCTAAATTTCTTGATTCCCTCAACTTGCTTCTTATTAACCTAAAATCCTTTAAAAACATTTTCCTTTGCGGTGACATAAATATTAACATAGTTCCAAATAGTGCTGATAAACGATCCCATGAGTACCTAAACTTATTGGCTGGCCATGGTATGCTCCCAGGTCATACTCTTCCAACGCATGGTTTAACATGTCTTGACCACACGATGTTGAGGACTAATATGGACGTATCGTGCTTTGTTTTTGAAACCTCCATTACTGACCACGAAAGTGTTGCTATTAGCTGTAAACCCAAATCGCGCCTCCACTTCTTAAACGCAACATATAGCACTGTAAATTATGAGGGTCTCGATAAAGATATGTCAAATGTTGATTTTCAACCTATTATTGACTCCCAGGATGTAAATATTGCAACGGAACTTCTTGTTACTTGCTTGTCTGCAGCAATCAGAAACAATACCACGATTGTTAAAAGCAGCAAAAAGGAATGGATTAGCAAACCCTGGATCACTAAAGGATTATTACGTTGTATGAGAAATCGGGACAATCTACATAAAAAACAAAAGCGAAACCCTAATGACGACATTATAAAAACTACATACAAACGTTACCGTAACTATTGCAACACCTTACTCAAAAAAGCAAAAAGGAGACATGACAGACAAGAGATTGAAAATGCTAGGGGCAACAAAAAACAGCTTTGGGATGTAATTAAAAGAATAAGTGGCACTGATAAAAGAATAGATCACTCGTCGTCTCTTTTCACATCAAACAATCCAGATACTGACATAAACAACGTCAACCGCTTCTTTGCAAACGTAGGAGCATCCCTGGCGAACAGAGTCACTAATGTTAATCGGGCTTCAGTCAGATACTGCAGTGATCACCTACCGATTACCCCTCTAAATTCTATGGTCTTGCTACCCGCTGACGAGCAAGAAGTCTTCTTACTTATAAACAGACTAAAGGATAAATGTGCTGTGGGTCTCGACCTTATTGGTGGTAAAATTATCAAGAGATACGCGAATCTCCTTGTCTCTACTGTTACCCACATATGTAACCTATCAATATCCACAGGGGTATTCCCTGAGCTGTTTAAAATCGCTCTTATCAAGCCTATCTTCAAGGCCGGGGAAAAAAACTCTGTGAACAATTACCGACCCATTTCCATCCTTCCGACACTTTCCAAAATTCTGGAGCGCCTAATTAATAAGCGTCTAGTTATGTTTCTGGAGACCAACAAACTGCTCTCTCCTTCACAATTTGGCTTCAGAACTGGTATGAGTACCAACGATGCCGTGCATGAGCTGGTTGACACTATCGTAGCCAGTTTAGATGATGGGAAGAAATGCCTTACGGTGTTCCTAGACCTCGCAAAGGCGTTCGACACAGTGTCAATACCTCATCTTATTAACAAATTGGATCGTCTTGGCGTAAGAGGAATACCTCTCAAATTGCTGGAGGACTATCTTACTGGAAGGAAACAAAGAGTGAAAATTAAAGATAGGTTAAGTGATGAGCTCACTGTCAGCTTTGGCGTACCGCAGGGTAGTATTATCGGGCCAACGCTCTTCTTAATATATATTAATGACCTTTGTCAGCTTCCTCTTATGAAAGGAAAAATAGTCACTTTTGCAGATGATACCGCACTGTTCTTCAGTGGTGGTGGGTGGAATGAGGTCTTTGATGCTGCACAATTGGGCGTAAACGCTGTTAGCGGATGGTTGCACAACAATCTATTGACATTAAACGTTTCTAAAACCAAATACGTAGCCTTTGCTCACAGAGCTAACCTTCATCCTCCGCCAGCCCTCTCTATTTCGGCACACACGTGTGGCTCTCTAAATTCCGAGTGCAGTTGTCCCACCCTCGATAGGACTAATAATATTAAATATCTGGGGATAATTATTGACTCCCATCTTACTTTTAAATATCATTTTGATGCCATTGTTCCGAGAATCCGTAAACTTATTTATATCTTTAAGACACTAAGACACACTGCAGACCGAAAGACCATCAAAATGGTTTACTTTGCCTTATGCCAGCCGTTAATTGAGTACTGCATCACAACTTGGGGCGGTGCCGCCAAAACCCATCTTATTGAGGTGGAGAGGGCTCAGCGTGCTATTCTTAAGGTTGGTGCGGGTCTTCCCTTTCGTTTCCCAACTATTGATTTATACAAAAAATGGGATATCCTTACGGTAAGACAAACATTTATTCTGCGTACTGTAACAAAAAAGCATTCTCAGTTAAAGTTTGACAAATCAACCTACAACCAACGACGGAAGGGAAGAGTCTGCCCTTCACTCCAATTCAAATCTTCTCTCCCCCAGAATTTTTTTTGCTTCCTCGGTCAATTATTGTACAACAAATTAAACGTCACTCTCAATTTATATCCTAAAACCATCTCCCATTGTGAAAAGTCAGTTAAAACTTTTCTTAAATCCCTTGACTATCAAAAAACTGAGGATTTGCTGACAGTTTCCAAATAGATTTCCAGCAGCTTCTCTCTTGTGGCTGTTTTACTCACACTCGCACACTTCAACATGCATTCATACAGCAATCTATGTGCATACTCTCCATCATTCACTTCAACACGAACCTTCTCTTTCACATGAATCATTAGTTCTGCATTGTTAATTGTTATTTGTTTTTGTATTAATTGCTAATTTATTTTTTCTGTATTATGTATTGTTAGCTTTATCTTTTAACTGATTGTCTCTTTGTGATTTTCATGGCACTATCTAATGTTTACTCAAGATCGTATTTATTATAAACTTTTTACTCTATTGTTTTGCTTCGGGGGGCCCTGGTGACCTGTAACACAGGTTTCTTTAAAAACCTACTTCAGGCACCAGTCTCTTCCAATGGTGGAATATAAGTAAAATTTGCCAAACCAATGTTGTGAAGAGAGAAATAAATAAATAAATAAATAAATAAATAAAAAAAGTAATAAGTATGTTGGTAGGCACATCAAATATGTATTTTCAGCAAAATATTAGCCGCCTTTGTTGGGGATTTCGCAGATATTCCGGCAGGATTAAAACCCAATCTCTTTTTGTTACTCTGCCAGAAGAGATTATATTCATAACGAATGTACGTTGTTGTATGAAGCTCTGAATATAATATTATTGTTATACAAAGCTGTAAAAATTATTATTACGATGTCCCAAGACAGTTTTTGTACGGAAAACTATGATTTGGGAAAAGAAATCGAATGTTTTTATGCCTACGTGTGATTTTATTGTGCAAGATTGTTTCTTGCACATTAAAATCATACGTAGGCATTGTAAAATAGCGTAGCATGTTAAACAAACTTCAAGATTTGTATATTTGTAAACAATATCTTTAATCCTGAATCCCTAATGATCAAAAAGAAAGATAATCTAGTCCCGTATGAAGTATGTATTTAAATTTTGCAAACCCAAATAATTCGAAAACCAAAAATCGACAATTACGTTCGCAGCGTTCGCAACTGACAAATTAAATATTCTCCCCATAATGTAACGAATTAAATAAATCAAAATCGTTACCACCTGTCAGAGGACGTTCGCTCAATAAGTGCCCTTTAATGGAAGCGACGCGAACGAACCCAAATTGATGAACCTATTTTTTAATATTTCAATAATGCACGAATTTCGCGAAAATAGGTATCCCCTTTCTCAGCGTCGAAATGTTTATTTTCGATTAATGTGCAAATATTATTGCTATCGTCGGTTTAATTAAAACATTATGCACCGCAGAATTGCTTCAGTGTTACCAAGCCAAGCCAAGACATCACAGCGCTTTTTGCTCAGTGATTCTGCACAGAATAATGAAACAAATTTTAATATATTTTCATAAAATCCTTATACAATAATGTTATTAAACTTCCTTGGCAATCAGATAAGCGGTTTAGTGAGAACACGTCGTAAACAAATTATCCCCTTAATAACAAGACATTCAGCTGATGTCTATGTTGTTGTGAGCGATAGATGTGTTGGCACATTCTCAATGTGGATGACTTTAATCCATTCTCTAACAAAACTTATACACAATTTTCCGACGCCAGACTAAACAAAATTAGTTGCTTAAGGGAGCATTTTAGTTCACGAGTAATGTGTAAACAATTTAGTGACAGGAAACAAATAGGCGCGCACGTAACTTGTTCGTCTGTTTGATCAGCGGAGCTCCGGCGCTGCTGTGCGAAACTCAATAATTTAAGGGTTTTTATCGTTTTTTTTTTTTTTGAGTGGGTATTAACGCAGATTCTCTGTACCAATATTTGCGCAAGTGCCGGCTGGCTGTTTGATTGCCAATGAATATTTTCGTTGTTTCATTAATCGAGCAATGCTGCGCAAAAATGCAGGTGAGGTTGCCAGTTGCACTACTTACAATCAAATTGTGATGGCTGTGCTTTTATTTCATCCACTTTCACATCTTATATTTCCTGTTGTATATTTTTATTAATTGTCAATTTGTGAAAACTGTATTCCTGTTGTCAGCGTTATACCTACGTAGATAATCTTTTGCTGTTTTGGCACGGTTATTTTGAAAGCAAATTCGGAGCGTTATTGTTTAATATCGCTGTTTGTTCCTGTATTTGTATTGAGTTTATTAAAAACTGGATTGATTTTTCATTTGCTTACCATTTTTGAAGTTTCACACGATAAATGACAATTGTTTTATTTCGATATTCATTTGAATGTTCACCATATAAATAAAGCATTTATTTAAGCTGAAAGAAATGTTTTTTTCCAGAATGGAGTTTTGAAGATCTGTTATAACTCTGTTATAAGATAACGTAATTAGAAAGTTTACGCCTGGTTGACTGTTCTGAGATGTGACGTGGATAACAGCGCATTCTATGCGAGGTCGCGAATGGCTGTCGTGAAATATTCCATGATTTACGATGAGCTTGCCAGAGTCCGGCTGCCGGCGTCACGCAGACGTCACGCGCGTGACGTGGGCTGCACGCACAGCCACGCCCGCCGAGCGCTCGCAACGCGCGTCATTGCACCGCGTGACTGACATACTCACATCCTCGCTGCCATCATGATGCACAGCTCAACTATCACTAATTGCTATCAATAGCTCGTCACTCTCAATAAAAACCTTTTAAGCGTTTCATTATTATCTAACTCAGCCATTATTTTCTCGGATGCTCATTAAGTTACTAGTACGCAAAAGTTAAACCCGTATGTATGCTTCGAGACACTTTGGCATCAATACCAACGAGCATACGAGATCGCCCAGCTCTACCGTGCAGTATTCGAAATAGTATACGGCAGATTTTTGCGGTCTATTGAAAAGAAAAATGTTATTCGTGTTCCGGATGAGTTAGAAGTTTTCAGCTAAAGTCGAGAACGTAATTGTTATAGTTTATTTAAATCTGTTTTTGTGTGTTTGCGTCATCGGACGTGTGTGAAAGCATCATGTGACCTCCACACCAATGTTATTTTCCAATGTCTAAAATTGATCGGTATCCACTCTAAAAATATGTGTTGTAATGGTAAAATTATTACAAAAATGTTGTGAAATATGTTGCTTGCCAAAACTTTTCAAAAAATTTGTGAAGCTTTCAGATGTAGTTACACAGGAAGGAATGCGCAATCGTAATTCGAGTAAAATGTGGCAAGTAAATCTACATGATTCACGACATTGCAGTGTGTGAAATGAAACGTTTCATTGAACTCTATTATTGACGTAACAATCTTGCATTCAAATAGAGTCACTTCGTTATTGTCTTTATTAGCTTGTTAGAAGAGTGACAGTTCATTATTTGTCGACGATATCGAATTGAACTTCAATTGCGATCGCTTTAATGATTTTTCAATGGAATGGGGAACAGCAATCAGTCATGTTTCAATGTTTCAGATACTTGTCCTATGTACACCGATAGCACACCAAACTACTACAATCTGTCAGATTTCTTTATTAGATTTTCAACTTAATCCCTAAATCATTAAGACTCAAAGTTGATTGGGAATATTTGTCAGTTTCGCATAGCTTGACCTGCTGTCGTCCGTACTTCAATTAGAATCTCATGAAAAATATAACATTATTTTTAACACGGCAAGATAAACGACATTTTTGACTGAAGTACATGTTATTAGCAATAATCATGTCACCTTCAGAACTGAGAAAATTATTTTTACAATTTATTATTTTTACTACTTTGACCAATGAAAAATTGTAACCATCACGATAGTTGTTATTATATTTCATCAAATTTGCCCGTTGACAATTTCTATAAGGAAAAATTAATGAGAAATTTAATATTAAAAATAAATTTAAAGTACTCGTATTTTTCGGGTGTGTGTGTCAAGTCGGGATGCGTCTCATTATGTCGAGGGGCGTGATAAATGAGCGTATTGGAAAACGCCTTGGCACGCCTCACGCGTCACGATGACGGGATATAAATGAGTTTTATATTGTCTGTTCTCACCTAAGCCCATCTCTCAGCTCACCCTGATAACCGATCAGGAACACAACGCGTGTCTAAACGGCCACTTGTTTAATTCATTTTGAGACAAGACAAACTTAGACGGCTAGTTGAAATTTTTGGCAGATGTCCAAAGCTGTAAATTAACGCCTTTTTTCATTGTTTTCAGGTAAAACGCTGAAAGAGATCTCGGAGGAACTAGCGGAAGCTTCAGGAGTCGTGGTACCCGTACCGCCTACGTGACTGCCATAGCTTAATATGACACATGTGTGTTATTTCACAGTAGGGGACAGAATTGTACTGAATGTTAACTAAATACACGCTTGTACGTATAGGGAGTCTTATCTGTAACACAATAAATAGTAAACTGAATAGCTTAGCATTTTTATTTAGATAACATTGACTATACAAAATAATGTTCTTTAATACATTTATCGCAAAGTCGGAGTAAAATCCAGATTATCAGATTTAGATTTTATACGAACATAATAACATTGTGGTTAGAATATTCTCTGGCTTGACAACAAAGGGTAGTTACGGAGATGGTATAGACGCAATTACATGAAACTTAACAGTGAGAGGTAGCAAACGATAAAAGCTGACTAAGCAAACATCAGGCATCCACTTAGCGAGTATTGCCAAACTTTAATATAACGTGTAGTACTCGGCGTCGTCGGAGTGTTGGTTCAAGTGGTTTTGGCAAGCAGACGGGCCAACGTCTGCTCGACTTAATCAGGCCGCACCTTTACCGGGCTTAAGCTCAGGCAAGAGATGAGTAAAACTCGTAATGACTCGGAACCGATGAGCGCGGCCTTAGGGTTGTTCTGCTTGCTCAAGTATTGTTAATAGCGCCATTTTCCACTCGGAAATTTTATGTGAGATTTTTAAAAACTCAGACAATGTTACAGATTTTATTTTCATTTTTATTTAATTGCAATCTAGAGTTTTGGTATAATTTCGAAATATTCCTGACTGCAGTTGCAAATACAGTGAAACCTGGTTAAGTGAGACATCAAGGGACCTGCAATATCGTTTCACTTATAGAGGTTTTCTACTTACGTGTCTCAGATATACAGGTATAAATAAATATCTGTCTCATTTACAGAGATTCCTTTGGCATTTTTCAAATAAACATCTGAATGATAGTAAAGCGAAACAATGTAATCTCAGTTACAGAGGTTAATGCATATAAAATTTACTCGCTGTCTCAGTTATAGAGGTAACTATGATGATAAATCGAAAGAAAAAATCCCAGATATAGAGGCTTACCTCGTCCCACTAACAGAGGTAATTCAGTGCCAAAATGTTGGGACCTCAGCATGAGTTCCAGTTATGGAGGTTTCTCACTTATCCAGGTCCCACTTACCAAGTTTCACTGTAAATATTGCGCCCACTAAATTTTGTAGAACGTGCTTCATTTGTGTATCTGTAAAGTGTACAGACAATAGATGCTGTGGTACAACAGTGAGTCAGATTACGAGAGATCCACAATCGGCACTGATTCCAATCTATATGCGATCGTGGTACACAAAGTAAGCGGTAATTTGCGACTGGTAGTCACGTAGTGTTGCGCGAATCAACAGGCTTGGAAATTTGAAAATTACCACCCATTCGAGGCAATAAATTTGTTGAGCTGTCGTTGGCAAGTGGCGACCATTCGCGATTGTAGATTGATTCGTTGATTGAAGAGGACAATTCGTTTTAGCCGTATACCGACCGGCACAGTCTTAATTGCCAACGGAGATTGCTGTATCGGAGTCATTATTGTTTCAGTGTGAGCGTACCTTTACATTTTAACGATTTATTGGCACCTTTAATCTGTGAACTTAGATTAATATAACTTGTGTAGACTAGAATTTACTGAGGTAGATTTCTAGTGCTTTAAGTTGTAAACTTCTTGCTGTAAAATGTATCGAGATAATATGATAAAATTAGACCACAAAATTGAACAATGGAAAATAAGCTTTATAAAACGGTAGCTATTTTTTATTATAGTATATGTGTGTGAATAATATGGTCAAAGCTAAAAGTTCCGGCGTTCCTAAACTTGACTATTCAATCCTCCGGTATGATTTTGAAGTATTGTTCAAACCTCAAACAAATGTAGATTGCCGGCATCTGACTAAGTAATTTTCGCTAAACCAAGAAGATACTAATTTGGTCAGGTAAACATCGTTACTCAATTTAGTGAAATCTGGATTTAACCAGTCAAACTTCATTCCTTACACAATGTCTTAGTTTGTTAGATTAAGTTGGTAATGTAACAATTGTTTGTTTTTTAATGCTTATTGGTTTAAACCTTAAATTATTACAACATTAATGTTAAAATAGTCTTTATTCATACATGGTGAGGCACTATCGTCTCCAATATACACAACATCGTAGCGTCCAAGGCGGCGATACTGGAAAGACGTTTTCTTTATAGCTACTTTAGCTGATTCTACTTCACATATAATTTACTCATATATCTGTTTATTTTTTATATGAAATGAACAGATTTCTTTATTAAAACTACTAATTTTCTCCTTTGTTCACTGTTAAACCTTCTTCATCCACGTTTTCAGTGCTAACACTGT
Organism: Sesamia inferens; assembly: GCA_037179545.1. Classification (NCBI taxonomy): domain Eukaryota; kingdom Metazoa; phylum Arthropoda; class Insecta; order Lepidoptera; family Noctuidae; genus Sesamia; species Sesamia inferens. The sequence goes on from CM073931.1 coordinate 21,813,631, forward strand.
TTTCATTCATACATCTTTATTCTTTCACGCTTAATGTCAAAATATGAAATAATAAACTAATTTAACAGAGAAAGCCTAAAGTTGTTCAAAGTACAGTCAACGTTTCACTGAGTCTACCAGTCGCTTCTAGATCAATTAGGAAACGCCCGAAACGGATTATTTTACTTTCGACGCTTGACTGAAAAGCTAGAAACTTCTAGGTTTGACTAAAATACATTAGTCAAAGGCCGAAATTGGAATTTATTTCGGGGTTTGCCCGAAGGCTTTGGCTTTGCACACCAAGGGTAAACCGGTCATTCCAGAAAGAGGCTGTATATAACTTTGACTATGGCATATACGTAAACAGAAGGATGTTTTCCATAGTCACAGCGGCGTTAGAAGAGCATTTAGTAGAAGTTGTTAGCAAATTTACACCAGAGAGCGACTCTATCGAGAAAATATATGTGCTTAAGCCCGATAAACTAGAACCATGTATTCTTTTTTCTCTTGAAACAGACAAGAATATTTTTCTATATAATTACTCTAACCGAATACATACTAGATGCGAAATCAGGTAATACTGTACCATGTAATGTCAGATAATCAGAAACTAGGGAGGGATGTCAACAGTTCTTTACTTTAGTACATAGAAACTTTTTTTATTCAAGTGACCACCCTTTACGTTTACGGTTCGTAAGTTTAGATGGTCTTGAGAAAAAATCGTGAAGAATAATGAACAGAATTTGTTTGGGTATGTTTGTTGGCACAGAACAGATAAAAGACTTTTATCTATTCTGTGTTTGTTGGCGTACCTATGAGTATAGGTCTGCCCACTACGTTTACCATTTTTAGTCAGCTGTCTTCGAACGTTACTATTCCAGATTACGTACAAATTAATTTAAAAATGCGTAGTGAAAATTTTTATGCTGCCTAATATTATTAAATTATATTATAGACGTTATAACACCGAACTTGTATCAGTTTTGACAAAAATATATATAATTGCTTATTAGTATGATCTGTCAAGAAATGGTTATCCTAATGGACAGAGTGTAGTTAGAAATAATTTTTTGTCAGATGTCTAAATAAATAAAAAATAAATATAAAATTATGTTTAATATTTAAAATATGATAAAATTGTGTTTAATATAATTTTTTATTTATTATATATTTTTTTAATTCCAAATGTCATAGGTAAAAGTATTTGCTTGGTCACTTATTACGATTTTTTTAAAGGAAAAATCATAAAGTACTCTATGATAAGGTGCTATCAACTGCACAATAGTGGTGCAGGAGAGTGTTTGGTGGAGTTACGTGGTGCAAATAATAACTTGCACTGCGAAAACCACCTTTACTGCTGCGACAAATGCGCTGTCAATGTAAAATTGTTATCATTGATGTGCGGGTAATTATGCACAAGTAAGTTGCACGTTTTGCGAAAACACACAAGCGACACGCGTCGACGACAGAAGCAAACGCAACCGTCATCGCGAGTCGGCGTCAGCCATCCATGTTGGCGTCTCCCGCCGTCAACGTATAGCCAGTGTATTTGTGCACCGTACGTAAATAGACGAACGACACGTTGTCTACGACGGTTGCAGTTGCTTCTGTTGTTGATGTGTATGTGTGTTTTCGTACAATGTTCAAATATTATCTCATTTTACAAGCTGAGCCAACGTATGGCAGTCGAGTCGATATAAATGAAATAATGCTCTGTGGATAGGTGACTTCTCTTCTTTACCTCTATCTTCAATTGGGTTGTATCCTAAAGAATAATTTAATGTCCAACAAATAGATTACACGTATTTTTTATTTTTTCTTTCATTCTAATACTTAGGAAGATATTATTGATTTGAAATGTCGCATGACGTCACGCCGTGGTACAAAATATATGACGGCGTAATTAGCCCCCACTCCGTAACTTTAATACGCTATATCTCAGTAGTTTTTGTAATTTAGACAAAATAAAAAATACGGGTCTTAATTTTTTTTATTATCTACTAGCTTTCCGCCCACGGCTTCGCCCGCGTGGAGTTTGTATATCGCGCTTTTTAGATTTCCCTCGGAAATATAATTTTTTTTTTCAAAAGAAGGTAGCCTATGTCCTTTCTTAGGGTCTAAAGATTGTCTGTGCCAAATATCATCAAAATCGATTGAGAGGTTTAAGGGGGAAAGCGTAACAGACAGACAGACAGTTACTTTCGCATTTATAATATTAGTATGGATAAGACGGACTAATTATTTTTTTAATTTTCATACCGTACATCACACTCGTCTCCGCAGAGTAGGCAACTCGTTCATGGGTCAATGTATACACTTTTACAACAAGCTTCCCATGGACATTCGAAATTTACCCATTAAACGATATAAAAACTATGAAAAACTTTGCAAAATGGGGTATTATAAAATCACAGATTATTTAGAAGACAAAAAATCTTGGGACTGAGCTGCTCGCTCTGTTAAGCATTGTTATTAAGCAATATGCGTAATTATAACGTAAACTATTGTAAACATTTTCATTTTTAATGTATGTATGAAAAAAGATGATAATCCCTGAGTTTGTTTCGGCTATTTCTTCTCAGAGATAGACAGTTAGGAAAGGTTAGTTAAAAAAAAAAAAATGACCTTGCTTAATAAACGATTTCATTTCATTTCATTTGGATACATTCCTATTACAGAAACCTCTCCGTGCCTCGGAATGGATATTAAACCATTGGTCCCGGTTGTGATTCGTGGTTCATAGATCTTTTCAGTTTCAGTCGTTAAGCGTCCTCAGAAGTACAAAACTCTCTCCACCAGTCTAACCAAAGGATTCGTTATTATTAGCTTTTCTTTTGATGTTTATAAACTAGTGATTACCACAATCCCGCCTGATGGTAAGCAGACATGCAATCGTTGATGGTAAAGCGCACCAGCTTATTAAGACTAGGTATTCACCCAAAAAACTGAGTGAATAGGAAGGAACACCGCAGTTGAGCGAGGTGATGCAATGTTAAACCCAACAACACTCTCCCGACACAACAACATTTGGCGCATTCTACCCGGCGCAAATCGCAACACAACTGCTCAGATCCGTCCTCCGTACGGCTTCACCAGACACCAGACGACGAATCGTTAGACGGCAGGACTTGGTCTGATGGGTGGGTACTTCTGCCGACAGCCAATGTTATAGCTTACCACCGAGAGAATTTAGTAGTTAGATTAGAAGATAACTTGGTTGTGGAGGTTAGACAGGCAGTCGTCCATGTCAAATATTCAGCTGAATTCGGTTAGACTGGAAGGCTACCCTAACAGTTGGGAAAGTCTAGGCAGATTACGATGAATTTAAATAACGCATATCATGAAAGCTCTCTGAAATTATGGCTACGATGTCAAGTAAGTTCGTGATTATCGGTTGAGAGGGCAGATATGCGCGCGAAGCATTGTCGTCTCGACCTCAGGCGCCCTACTTTATACGTCCCAAGCGATTCACACGAATTGATTTTTTAATCGGATTTCTTGTTTTTTATATGCTTTGTTTCAGATTATGTTAGATTAATATAAGATAATAATTATGGAAGGGAAATAGGGTAATAAAGATAGTTCTTTTTTTATTATTTTTAAACTAGCGCTTGACCGCAGTCCCGCCTGATGGTAAGCAGTGATGCGATCGTTGATGTTAAAGCGCGCTAGTTTATTAACAGCCTATTCACTCAGAAAAACTGAGCGAATAAGAAGGAAGACAGCAGTTGAGAGAGGTGATGCAATGTTAAACCCAACAAGACGACCAACGATGCTGTACCAAATGGAGATTGATCTGAAGACCCTCCACGATCAAACTCCCAACACAACAACATTTGAAAAATGATTCTGTAATTTTCATTTTTCGCATTTAGACTAATTTTCTGATTTCAGGAGGTTTTACAATTAGGTATAACTCTATATTGTTTATCTGATATGTTTTAGAACAGAAAATTTTAAGACATGAGACAACTACCTAACTAAGCTGGGACCGCGTGGTGGATGACGGACCACGTGGTGATCGTCAAAGTAATTAATGCCCATTAACATGGCGTAATATAATATATACTTTTAGTTTTTACCTTGATGTATGCTTATCCATTAAATCCAGGTTTTATCAACCCAGCGTAAATTCCTGATACAATTTAGTTAATGCCTACGTTGCATATATGGCGTGTTTTGCATATAAAGCAGATAAATTCCAACTAATCGCGCATTATGGTTAAACAATCGTATAAATATTCTAGTCATGCGATTAATATGTATTACGACTGTATAAATTATCCCATCGATGGAGCTTTGAAACTTTTTCTGAAAACAAATCTTGTGCTATTAACGTTATTATTTATAACGACATAGGTAATTTATTTGTTCAAACTTTTCGCACATAGGTATAAATGTGGACTTAATTCAAATTCAAATTAAAAAAAATATTTCATGTAAATAAATATCCTAAAGTCAGTAAAAGTAAAGCCTTAGACATTCTCTAGCTGTTTACCAAGGGTGGCGAAAAGTTTAGATGGCAAGTGATTTGGTTTAGACGAACAATGATAAATAAGAAAAATAAATCATAAATCTAGTTACACAAATACACATACGTACATACTATTGCCAATAATATACAACGTTTTTTATTTATACGAAACCCGAAACGTGTCCCAGTAGTTTTAGGTAAAGAATCTATTTACAAAATTCCAGAAAGATATAATGAAAAACCAGAAAGTTATGAGCTTGCTACTTGGTTGTCCCAACAAATATATGGTCAAAGCTCCGCTCGGGTGGGTGAGCGCGGTGCGTTGACCTCTGGCGTCAGCTGTAGCGCACACGCAAGTACTTCGCGTGATCTATCGTAACCGCTCGGTATCAACTTTGCAACAATTTGTAAATGTATTTGAGAAAAAAATAACAGAGTGTAAAAATGATTGTAATCGATTCAGTTGCTTATTCTGAACGAACTATATTCAGGTTTTGCATAAAAAAACAAGGTTGTATACTTATATGTTTAATTACAATAGCGGTTATCCAATTACTGAATTAATTTTTGATTATACTGAATACAACTTTCACTAGGTACGTACTAAATTAAATGACTAACTAACTAATAGTAGATATGAAAAACCTAACAAAAAAAATAAAAAAATAAAGTAGGTTTACCTCAGACTGTTAAAGAACTAGGTAACTTCCTTTTTTTTTAGTAAATATTTTAGTTTTTTCTTTAAATGTGTGCTTGACCTCGATCCCGCCTGATGGTAAACTCTGATGCAATCGTTGATGGTGAAGCGTACTAGTTTCTTATGAGTCTATTCACTTTAATTTTGAAGACACTTAAATTGTAATCAGACGGAAAGACCGTCACAGGCAAATTATCCCACTCCTTTGAAATCTTAATTATCGAGCAAATTATTTTATTAAAATTTAAACCGAAGTGGCATTTAATTAAAGAACAGAACTCTAATTCTCTTTTTCTTCGTTAACTCTTACCTTGTAATATAAAATGCCAAATAGTATTTACATTGTCGAATACTAGTCGAATTTTTAGTTTCAAAGTAATTATATTTAGGCTTTATATATAAACCTTGTACTGCTTCTTTGTACTTACAACCTAAAGCCGACGTAATTATTTCATTTTCAATGTCGCCGCCTACAATAACACCATGTTTATATGAATCGTTTTATGAACACCAGCAGACTACGAGTTCAATGCTTCAAGATAGTTTATTGTTTGCAGCTTAACGGTCTAAAACCGATAGGTGTCGTCCATTATTTTCGCACCATTTGAATTATTATGTGCAGTCTGTCACACTAAAATAAACTTAGAGACAACTGAAAATAGATTTGATCTGAAGCGTGCATTGGTTCAATAATTACTAGTGTGCAATTAGTTTCTGGGCGACAGGGCTGTTACATTATTTTCTAAAATATTGCCTCATCGCAAATTTTACTTGAAAATGTATATTTAATAATACAATTATAGATTAAGACAGCTTTTTATAACATCTATTAAAGTTTTAAAGTTAACCAAAAACCCAAAAGCCCATAATTTCAAACTCAGTCAAGTATGTGAAAAAAAAAAATGCATTCTAAATTCAAACCCAAAAGAGATATTCAGCAATATGAGCAGATTTCAAACATCGGCTGTTTTCTAGGCGAGGCAAGTAGCCGGTCGAGAACCGCTCCGTGTGTAAGTGGCCGCGGCTGACGCAAACCCATTCACTGCTCGATGACACTTAAAAATTCTTTGACAGATACAAGGCTCTGGGCCCCCGCCACTTGCCATCTTTCACATCCTGAAGTGCAAAACCTTTTGATGCACTAACTAGATTTTTTATTTTGGATTTTTGCCTTAAAGATTTTGATGGCTTGTAAATCTAAAATCTCTCTCTTTTCTCACTTCAAAAGGCAATATATGTATGCGTTTGCTGTTAAAACTTCCATTTTAATTCCGAGTTTTATTATTTTTACTTCAGTTATTCAAAATTCCTTCATAGTAATAAAATCGTTGTTTTTTGTTATATGATGTTTTTAGGGTTCCATATCCGACCATAGCGTCGGGTCTATCTCTGGCTTCCGCTGTTCTTTCTTCTATTTGTCTGACAGTCATGTATCTTATGACCTGTTATGGGAACCATATTTCTATGGCCGCTATAACAACAAACAATAAATACAAAATAAAGTTACAAATTAAAAGAAGTCATACCTACTATACAAAAAACGGGTTTTTACCTTGTAATTACATAATCTTTCGCATGTGACTCAAACTCTCACTAGTAGCGAATACCAATAAACGCATTTTTCTTTCTTAATCACTAACAATACTCAGTGATATCAAACTTGGCCCCTTCCTCCTATTCTTAATAGTAATCTTTAAGGGCAGGAATTTTCGTTGCTCTGTTACTTTTGCACTTGACCTCCGGCCCAATGGCCCTTGATAGTACTTTATTTGCGAATTAGGTACGCAAATACATTTATTTCGTAGTAGAAATGTCTACTTAATTTCATCTTCAGCGTGTTTTATAGAGGTCATTAGTTGTATTGATTAAAATTGGCACGATTAATGTTTAACTTTGTTTATTGGGGTGTATAAATGTTGTTCTATCATTAAAAGCTCTTTAGCTTAAACGTTAATGATTATCATTGGACTTAGGGTATTCTATCGCAGTCATTCCATCTTGTTTACGTCATGTTCTTAATAAAACAATTGTTATTCAACCATTTTAAAACGTAATAAATCAAGTTCTTTTCCTAGAATTTTAGAGCTTTTTACTCCGCGGTTTTAGATTAAATAAGTCAAATAAAAATTCATCAGCCTCTCTTGACCCGGTCACCACGGACGGGTCTTTTGCGGCGAGATCGTCATCCTTTCAATTCTTGATGGCCCTTAAGAATGCTTCGCGGCTTCCCAGCAAGTATGCGGGCTAATTCACTCGTTTGTATCAGCTATTTGTGGCTTCCTTTTGGCTCATTAACGGCTTACAACATGTTTTGGACGCGTTTAATTTCATGAGGTATAAGTATCTAACCCTAAAATAAAATAAGTGAATGCGGGTCCCAATCACTTATTTTTGGGTTAGGTAAGCTTAAGTTAGTCTTCACTGGGAGGTAGGACCGTGATTCTACAGTTTTAGTAATTTTATATTTCAAGTAAGTCCCTTAGAATAGAATAGAATAAATACTCTTTATTATGTACACCATATACTTTACAGAACATAAATGTGAAGATTTTACAAAGGGTGAGATTGGGTGGTCTTGTCGCTAAGAATAGTCTTTTACAGACAAACTTTGGATAGAATACCAAGAGGAAGGAGAGATAAATAGTCTACAGTAAATACGAGAGAAGACAATCATTCTTACCAAAGGCATAGTAGATATTATTCGGTTACTGGGTTGAGGAAGTTCGGTGACCAGCTGCTCCGTTTAAAATACTGGGATTCAACTCAGCTTTATTTAGTCAGAATAGAATAGAATAGAATGCTCTTTATTATGTACACCATATAGATTACAGAAACATAAATATAAAGATTTTACAAAGGGTGACACAATGGGCGTTCTTATCGCTAAGAGCGATCTTTTACAGACAACCTTTGAATGAAATACTGAGGGAAAGGAGAGTAAAATAATGTAGGTAGTTTACAGTGTACTATCGGAAGAGAGATTGTAGAGTGGAAATCGACATAGTTAGGATAGAGGAGGAGCTTGGGACTGAGCTGCTCGCTCTGTTAAGCATTGTTATTAAGCAATATGCGTAATTATAACGTAAATTATTGTAAACATTTTCATTTTTAATGTCTGGACTTGAAAAAAGACGATGATTCCTGAGTTTGTTTCGGCTATTTCTTCTCAGAGGTAGTCAGTTAGGAAATCAGCTTCATCTAGTTCAAAAAAAAAAAACATATGACGTGTAAAAGTAATCCTACTTGCTTAATAAACGATTTCATTTCATTTAATTTCATTTCAGAGATTGACAGATGATGATCATTTAGATCGCATAAAGCAGAATACGAGTTCTCTCGCATAAATACTTTCCTTATGTATTTAGTATCTACATTCATCAACTTCATATCATCGACAGCCTCTGTGGCATATCGGTAACGAATGCGGCCGCTGCGCAAGGAGGCGCAGTTTCGATCTCTGCGCAGTGCAAATATTTGTTTGCATGAATATGAATATTTGCATTGGTCTGATCGTGCCTCGGAAAGCACGCTAAGCCGTTGATCCCTATTGCTATACGAACATCTAATGGCAATCGTTACGGGTTGTTGGAGCCCTCAAAAATCCAACAATTGGTCTAACTGCAATGCTTCAATATCGTCTTCGGGTTGTGGAGGTCAGACGGCAGTCGCTTCATGGAAAATATCGAAGTTTAGCTAAAATCAGCAGCTCAACTGGTAAAGCGGACCCTGGACTCCAAAGCTGAAAAGCGCCCCCCTCATTCAGCGGTTTCCCGCATCCTTCACCAGGTCGTTGGTCCACATTGTCGGGGAAGCTACATTCTGCTTTTAAAAATAAATAAAATCGATTATTTAGTACTCCTACACTATAATGTAATTTGTAATCAACAAAACCCGTCATTTGCTAACTGAAATGACTACGGTACTTTTATTTATTTGTCAGTTTATTTGTAAGCTATTCTCTTTCGGTTTCACTAAAGCCCTACTAATGAATAGTTGACTGATTTATGGAGTAAAACGTTGAGTACATTAGTATCAATTATATTTAAAGTCGTTTCGAAAAAATACCTTTCCTCTTAGTCGTCTTGTGGCAATTAATAGCTCCCTTTGTACATCTGTGCTTGACACTCACGTGTATTTAAAAATTTCTTCGTTTATCTAGGGTAAACCAGGTAAACATGCCTGAGCCGGATATGTGCCCCAACCCCGAAACTCAGTGATGCATTTTAAATTTGGCGCTTATTCTATCCTAGCTGGTCAGTAACCCAAGTGCAGCCGCGATGTAAACAACACTCTGCTGATTTTTATGTAGATTTATTGTAAAAAGTAATTAAAAGGTTTTTATGACTACATGAATTAGTTTCAAATCTATTTTCACGTTGATTTAAAGTATTTGCTCGATATTATTTCGTGTTTTTAATTTTTTTTATTGAAAATTAACGTCATTTAAATTTAGTTTGCTTATAATTACGTTGTGTTTTTCGTTATGAAAATCACAATTATTTAAACGGGGCACATTACACGTTACATCGTCGAGTGCGCCCCGATTTTTTTCGGCTACTGTGCCCCTTACGAAGATTATTCCTGAGTTCTTATTTTGATTTGTTTCTAATAAAATTATGATTTTTTGAGGAAATGGGTTAAAGCTGTTGTTCCAAGAAAATGAACGGAAGAAAATTTGCAGAAGGCGGTGGAGGATGTAATAAATAAAAAATAAGGGTAAATGAAGCGAGTCCTTGATATGAAATATCTTCACGCACATTGCTAAGACACATCCTCAGGTGTTGGAGGTCGAAGTAGAGAATTGGAAGACACGATACAGGATATGAGAACGATCTGGATACGAGAGCTTGCTGGGGCACATTACACGGATATATCCATCTTGGACACTAATTTTTCCAAAATTGTTGATATCAGTTATTATTATTCATATTTTAGAAGATTTTTTGAGTTTTTGTTATGCCAATTGAGTCCGAGGTTAAGACTGATTATTTCAATAAACGTGTTCTGAACAAAAATAACTTTTTTTTGGATTCTTCGAATAGTGGGGCACGTTTGCCTGGTTTACCCTATGTAAACGGCTTTGGTATGTAGAGTGCTTAAAGATGCAGGTATGCTGAATTAGTTTAGTTTGTGATTCGGCACCACTATCATAATTATTGACTTTGACGTCACTCTGACACCAGACACGCGTTTAATAAATATCTAAGATTTTGTGGTTAGTCCCTGGATGTCTTAGCGATTTAGTTTTTCGTAGAAACTTGTTTGGCCTTTCTATTTACCATTTGAGGTTTTGTAACTATTTTCAATTTGCCTAAGAGCACATATAAGACGAAATATTTTATCTTTTTAAAGGATAAAATATCTTATACTAGATAAAATGCCGACTTCGCTCGGGTGAAATGTGACTCATAGATGTTTTTTTAACGCCTTATGCTTTAAAAGAAAACGTATGAAACAATACTCGACAATCCGAATTTTGCGGATGTTTTGGCGACTCTAAATCTTATTTTTTATTTATTTATTTATTTTATTGTTTATGTACACACAATAAAATACATAAATATATGACAATATTAAGATCTGAGTACAAAGGTGCTGCTTATTTCTTAAGAAATTTCTTCCAGCAGACCTCCGAAAGTGTGTTGCCAGTGATGACTTACGGAACTGAAACGTGGTCGCTCATAATGGGCCTCATCCGAAGGCTCAGAGTCACACAAAGGGCAATGGAAAGAGCTATGCTCGAAGTTTCTCTGTGTGATTGAATCAGAAATGAGGAGATCCGCAGAAGAACCAAAGTCACCGACATAGCTCTTCGAGTCGCTTAAGTGGCAGTGGGCAGGGCACATTGCTCGTAGAACCGATGGTCGATGGGGCAGTAAGGTTCTGGAGTGGCGGCCACGTACTGGAAGACACAGCGTATGGAGGCTCCCAACAAGGTGGACCGATGACCTTGTCAAGGTCGCGGGAAACCGATGGATGCGGGCAGCACAAGACCGGTCAGCGTGGAAAGCCTTGGGGGAGACCTTTGCCCAGCAGTGGACATCTATAACCTGAAGAAAACCTGCGAAAGGAGAAGTAAAACCAATATAGTCCTGATGCTTATAGTACCTAGATTTAAAACCTGCTAAGTGGAGATATGATCCACCAAGCAGCATCATAATTGCGTTACACACTAATACTTTCAGTTTGAATAATTTTTAAGCATATTGCTAATCCATTGCTTCTTATGATCAAATAACGTCTCAGCTCAACAACATAAGCATCGCAAAGAATGTTGTTTAACTGTCAAAATGAAACTCATTTCTACAGCTGATAGTGTGTTGCTCAATTATCCTGCAGTATCGAGCTGGCGTGGTTGAAATAGCCCTGTCCCTTTCGCAGAAACAGGAATCTTGTGTCAAAGCAGTGGGAACAATTTAATACTGATTATGCTAAGTTTAGATATGGGTACAGTTTCTCTAAACCACTAAAGATGGAGCGACGATATTACAAAGATAGCCGGCAGAATATGAAGCAGAATTGTCAGAAATAGTACCTACGTCTTGGACAAGGCTGATTGCAGTCCTTGCACAGCGATAATAATGTTAAACGAGTATTAGTACCTACCTTTATCATTTAGTCAGTACTAATTAAAAATCCTGTGTTGGGTCTGAGCAATTGTGTCGCGATGTGTGCCGGGTGCGATGCGCCAAATGTTGTTGTGTCAGGAGTTTGGTCGTGGAGGGTCTCCATATCAATCTCCCTCTGGCGCAGCATCAGCAGTTAAACATTGCGTCACCTCGCTCAATTACGGTCTTCCTTCCTATTTACTTTTCAGTTTTTTTCGAGTGAATAGACTTAATAAACCAGCGCGCTTTACCATCAATGATCAGTGCTTACCATCAGGCAGGATTGCGGTCAAGCACTGGTTTATAATTAATAAAAAAATGTAAGCGATCTACATTGCAACTGCCAACCCTAGTAAAAGTGTCGTAAAATTTTGTAAGTAGTCTCCTATTTATCTTCAGCTCTTTTGACTCGTTACATTACACGCAGATGACAGTGTAGAACTTTCCCATTGCTTCACGCATCGCAAAATAAATGTCATCACGTAATGTGCAAAAGCATACTTACATATATAATAATTAATCATAATGTTATACGTTAAATAAGTACAATTAAAAATCTGTTAAGTATTAAAATATATTCTTAATTACTGAAATGCATAATGGGTAATATTATAAACGTGAAAGTTTGTAAGGATTTGTGTTTGTTATTCATTTACGCAACAACTACTGAACAGATTTAGATTTACCTTTGGACCTTTTTTGGAAAAGAATAAATTCGACTGATCAAATGAAATTATTTATTTACTTTAATATTTATGTACACACAATAAAATACACAAAGATACGACAAAATTAAGATCTGAGTACAAAGGTAGGCTAAGGCTTATTTCTTAAGAAATTTCTTCCAGCAGACCTGCGAAAGGAGATGTAAAACAGAAATGTAGACAATAGTGTGTAAGAACAAGGTAAGGTAAGGTAATTTGTACAACTAACTTGTCTCTTGAACCGCACATCTTGTGTTTTTTGAAAACCTACGGCTCTTCGAAAAACAAAAGTTGTGTGTGTCATATCATTTTAAAAGGAAGCTTATAGAATCTAGAAGCTTCAACTCGATCTCTCTCGATCTCTTGGTCTATTTGGGAATGATTCCAATAGAAAAAAAAAATGTTATAAGCTTGTGCAAATTTTATTCAACGCGTCACGCGGTATACTCGTACGCGTAAGTACGAGATGAATAGTTTCGTCCGAATCAACACACACAACACACTGTCGATAATATTATGCATGCAACCTGTATTCCCTTATATAATATGTAGTAAACGAAACAAGATATTGGACAATGTTTTTGACAATCTTCCTTACACAATATTATTGTATTGAGTGTGCTTATTATCTATAGTAATAAAACTATTGTCAATAGTAATAAAAATTCAATAAAAATTCGGATGCAATTTCTAAACAGTACTCGGATCATACAACTAGTTTATTACCAAGTATTATTATAATAAAAAGTCACGATACTTAGGTTAGGTTTTTTTTGGATTAAGTACAAAAAACTTAAAACCACAAAGTAAAATATTCACCCTAAACCAAAAAGCAAAATCAGAAAATATATTTGAATCCCGACATTCAGATTCGGATTATTAAAATAAAAGTAACGAGACCATTAAAACACAACCCTACAATTTGTAGATTGCAAGTGAGTACGAAACTTTTCGATGCATTCATTAGTGGTTCCAAAGTTTCTTAATTCCGAGCTAGGATTACCCCGCGGTGCTGTAATATTCCTCATTATTGCACAACATGCTTCCACTTACATTAAAGCAACCGAAGATGTTTAAAATAAACTATATGGCTTAATGTTTTGTACCTTTGTTGCATCATAATTTGTGTGGAATAAAAGCGTGTAGTGTAGTGTATGTTTAGTATGGAATTGTGGTATGCTAAGGCGGGAAAAACAATTAAGTATATATTGTGATGCTGAGTTTATGTTTAAGTATTAATAACAATGTATAGTGTAGTATATTTTTGATATGGAATTGTGCTATAAATATAGCAGCAAAGATAGTTTATGGTTAAGTATTATCCTTTACTAGCGGCCGCTAGCGACTTCGTTCGCGTGGAGTTAGTTATGCTCTGCTCCTATTGGTCGCAGCGTGATGTTGTATAGCCTAAAGCTTTCCTGGATTAATGGGCTATCCATCGCAAAAATAATTGTTTAAATCGGACCAGTAGTTCATGAGATTAGCGCGTTCAAACAAATGAACAAACAAACTCTTTAGCTTTATATATTCGTAATATAGATTAACGATCTCCTCAGTGACCGACAGTATGGGTTTCGCCGCAATTGGTCAACTGGAGACCTACTAGTATATGCCACTCACTTGTGAGGCAAGGCCGTCGAGGGTATGCAGATTACAGCACAGTTGTAGAGAGATACATGCCGGGAATCCTGCGAAGGGGATGCTCGAGCAACTAGCCCGAGCATCCCTTTCGCCTTTCTAGCCTATAGCTTTCTAGCTTATATAGAGGCTATGGCAGAGCGTACGAATGTTGCACCACAGGCAGCCTCCGAATGGGGAAATGCCAATCTTGTGCCATTCAATGCCGCCAAAACACAGGCGTGTCTTTTCACCGCCAAAAGGAGCCCATTCACCTTAGCTCCTACTTTTCGGAATGTATTTTTGGAGTGTACCGACCGCCTTCAGTTTTTGGGAGTTGAGATTTCCTCGAACCTAAACTTGAACTAAATTGGGCGGTTCATTAGGTCTACGGTCAAGCTGCCAGGAAACTTGGCGTTATCGTAAAGGTCCGGCGGTACTTCACACCAGGGCAGCTTCTAATGTTGTACAAAGCACAGCTCCGTTCGTGTGTGGAGTACTGCAGCCACATTTAGGCTGGTGCTGCAATATGTCACCTGGCCACTTTGGATTCAGTGGAGAGGCGTGTGAAGAGGCTGATTGGCGACCCAGATTTAACTCAAAACTGTCTCGAAGAGCAGCCAGCCTTTCGGTCTTCCATAGGATGCATTTTGATGAGTGTGCAAGGGAATTGCATGATTTAATTCCCCCATCTCCGTTCCACCATCGGATGATCCGTTGTACGGCGAGTTTCCACCCTTACGTTGTTAACACCACTACGATCCGGACAAAGCGTTTCGCCTCTTCTTTTATACCGCGTACATGGAGGGACTGGAACCATTTGCCAGCGGCGATATTTCCATCACACTACAATTTGAGTCTCTTCAAGGCTAGAGTAAATAGGCTCTTAATAAACTAGCGCGCTTTATCATCAACGATCGCATCACTGCTCACCATCAGATGGGATTGCGGTCAAGCGCTACTTAATAATTGATAAAAAAAAGCTTCTGCTGCAGGTTGGCGCGAATGATATGTTGATAAAAAGTATCCTATTCACTTTCTCAGGGTTCAAAGGATATATTTAATCAAAGTCGGTCCAGCCATTTCGGAGATTAGCCAGGAATAAATAGACAAATAAACTATTTTGACATCATAACAATAAATACTGTTTTTATATGGATGTAAATTTGTATACATTTGATTTTCTTGTTCTCGGTTTCCAATGCAGTGATGTTTCTGTTCTAAATTTTTAATTTTGCTGTAATTATTTTCCCTTTAAAAGAATCCCAATAACTCAGTAAGAAAATAAATATAAATATATCAACCTATTACTGTCTCTGAATTAGATTCGGTATGCTTTTAACTAAACTCTTAATTTACTCGTTGATTAAAAGCTTAGTGTAGGCCGGGCTTTAAATTGCTCCCTCATTTGAAATTAAATACGTGAACCATTTAATGCAGAATGCCAAAATCAATTAAGTGTTTTGTTTTCTATTACTCTTAACTTATTTGTACGTAAATAAGTCGCGCCAACAAAACTTTTAACATTTTCAAAATTAACAATTACAAATGTTAATTTGGTTCCAGAGGTATTAATTTTTACTCAACTATACAGAGTTGGTTAATAATACGACAAATTTAATAAAGTGGCCGTCAACGTTGAATAATTCAGGGTTGGCGGGAACGTTATACATTATTTATGATGATGACATGTCGTAGGTAACATAAGTCTGTCTTGGCCTGCGGTTTTACATCTCAGGCACGTCTCGGCAATATTGAGAGAAGACTCGCAGGTACTCCAAGCGGGCCCACTTCACACGGGGACCGATCGACGAGTAGCTCAAGAAAAGATTGAGTGACAGACGTGTCAATGACCTCGTGATCAGTTTTATAGGGTAATACTCGTATACTATGTGGAGATAGCAATTACGACAGTTAATAAAAATACTGGCGTTACTAATCGTACTAATAGTACTAATATTGAAAATGCGAAAGTTTGAGAGGATGCATGTGTGAATGGAGAAATATGTATGTTTGTGTTGTATTACTGGCCATACGCCTTACGTAAGAAATCAAAATACTGTACTAATGTCAAATACCAGTTTTTACCCTAGTTACCTAAGACTGTTGTCTGTGTGGTTTGACACCTTCAATAAAAATTTCGTTTCCATGATCACAAATTTTCATTTACGTATCCTCTTCACCTAAATATGAGCTAAAATTCCAACACTATGTTTGTTTGCAGCCTGGGAATGGATTAGATACGGAGTTTATAGTCGTGTTGTTGTCTCCACCTTGGGCAACAATTTAAAGGACAATGAATGCCCATAGGCGTACAAAATACGTACCTATACGTACATAGGCGTACGTAATAACAATACAAGTTTAAATTGTATCTCATTCAGTGTCCTTCGGTCGATTATGCATCTTTCAAGTCGCAGACAGATTAGGTCGCCACAAAGACCACCAAATACAGCATTAAGTTTAATTTCATCTTAGTCTTCCGTGGGTTCTTAAGTTAAAATATGGTTGCATCCGACATCAATGTTATTAATAACTTCAGACGCTAGTCCGGGTACGTACGACTGGGTTAATCTCGGGTACTGGATTTTCAACACACTGCGTTGTGACGAGAGTTGAAATTCCATCAGACTGAATGTTTGACGCGCTGGGATGCGTTCTATTAGACTTTTAATTTTCGGTCCAACAGTGAGAGTTCAAATTGTAGAGATATCGTGGGCTTATAATTAAGTGGTCGGACACCCGCTTTGGTTTCAAAAGTAGTATTGTTGACTAAGTATTTCATTAGATGCGTTCATATTTAACAGAAGAAAAAAATCTTTGTAAAATATTGTTTCTTCACTCAAACAAAAACATAGTATTAAGATATGATAACGCAAAGCTTCTTAGATGCGTTTTATTTATTGGAATAATATTTTATGTCTAAAATCTCTTGTCAAAGCATGTCTAAGTACCAAAGAGATGTGGTAGACTTAAGCACTTTCTTCATTAACATAGGCTTAAGGGGAACTTTGCCGGATACACACGAAATTCAAATTATCTTACGTTTTTAAGGTCAATGACAGGTTTTATGTTGAGCAAAATATGATTCGCAAGCGTAAGAACTTATTTATGTCAATTTTTTTTGTACTTTCTAAACTTTTCCTTGATCGTGATCCCGCCTGATGGTAAGTAGTGATACAATCATTGATGGTAAAGCGCACTAATTTATTAAGAACCTATTCTCTCTACAATCAATAGGATTAATATACATACATACAATATGATTCCATATTAAGAGGTTATAAAAAAGCGCCAGGATAACGCTAGCCTGGCGCTTTCCCTTAATAAATGATTAAGAAAAAGTGTCTACGAAACATTTTTTAATAATTTGGGGTGTAAAATCTTTGGTACTTAAGCACGTTCGTCGCAGGCTAGGCAGTCAGCCTATCTCTTAATTTGTTTATGCAGAGTGAGTTACATTTAGTCCAAAGAATGAGCTTATTTTTAGCTTAGGCTTGTAAAGACAGAGAGAAGGAAACAAAAATTGGGAATCATTGAGCTTTTAACCAAAAACACCTTAAACCTTTGTCAATTTGTTTAGTGTTAGTTTCTGGAGTGGCTGCCAGGTACTGGAAGACGCAGCGTAGGGAGGCCCCCAACAAGGTGGACCGATGACCTGGTGAAGGTCGCGGGAAGCCGATGGATGCGGGTAGCACAAGACCGGTCAGCGTGGAAAGCTTTGGGGGAGACCTTTGTCCAGCAGTGGACATCCATAGGCTGAAGAAGAATAATTCATTTAGTAGACTTATTCTTAACTGGATTTTGACCTTGATTTGTCTCTGGAGTACTTCCCGTAGGATAATTTACGACCTGACACTGAGGAACAGTGTCAGGTCGTAAATTATCCTACGGGAAGTACTCCAGAGACAAATCATACTATTTACTATGATCTAAATAATGGTGTGGGTCTACTTTTGCGCCAAACCTTATCGAAATCAGTCCACCCGTTAAAAAATATAGACGAAGAGAATTACTTTCGCTCTTATAATATTATTATGGATATATAAATCGTAGTTGTAGAAAGGGAGACTTTTGTTTAGGTATTTACAGAAAAAAACAAAAGAAAATATCAAAGAAATATGAAAATGTTTTAATACTTTTACATTTTATTAATCAATAAAAACTTATTTACAAAAAAGTGTAAAATAAAAACTTTTTTACAAAAAAAAAACCGACTTTCAAAACCCACTACAAAGTTAAAAATAACTAATTTCGGAAGTCGGTATCTTTGGTTTTGTATATTCGTTTTTGACACCGACTTTCGAAATTACTTATTTTTCACTATGTAGTGGGTTTTGAAAGTCGATTTTTTTTTGTAAAAAAGTTTTTATTTTATACTTTTTAGTTGTGAAAAGTACTATGTAGTCAGTTGCATCTAGTCAGTCTGGAAGCTGACGTAAATATAATTGGGAAACGACGTAATTTTTGTTTACTTTAATTTTTACCCGTATTTTTGAAGAGTTCCCTCGACTGCCTAAGGTCTTCATCATCAGATTTACTGCAGACCATTATTAAATTGTAGTGCTTTAATATACTTAATGAAAATAAGTAGTCGTCCCTACGATTTTTGAAAGTTCCCTTTGATTTCTCTAGTCTTCCATCATCAGATCCTGATGTTCTTATCATGGGACCACTTTGGAAATATCTTCTTTCCAACAAAAAAAGAATTATCAAAATCGGTTCATAAATGACGAAGTTATCCGCGAACAACATAAAAAAGCATATATAATACGATCGAATTGAGTATCTTACTCCTTTTTGAAGTCGGTTAAAAATATATTTTTAAGTACACTATACGGACCACAGCAGGTCAAGCTACCCGAAACTGTCAGATATTCTCAATCAACGTTGAGCCTTAATACTTTATAAATAAAGTTGAAAATCTAATCAAGTAATCTGACAGATTGTAGTAGCTTGATGTGCTGTAGTCTGCACATGTAATGACGCATGGAACACATATTAAATACTAGCTGCGCCATGCGGTTTCACCCATGTAGGTTTCGATATGTTTTTTTAATATGCCTCGCTCCTATTGGTCGCAGCGTGATGTTATATAGCCTAAAGCCCTCTTCTTGGATAAAAGGGCTATCTAACGCAAAAATATTTTTCAAATCGGCCCAGTAGTTCCTGACATTGAAGACATGAGGAACCGTGTGTGAAGTTCACTCATCCTCCATTTAAAAGGGAGGATCTTCCGACCAGATGGGTATTATGTCTGGTGGGCCACTTGCCCAATGGTTGAAATTGGCAAGTTGTATGTATGCTAATTGCACGGTAAACTCTGATTGCGAGATGTAGAATTCGTGTGACGTCAGTATGACGTGTTGTTCATTTTGTGGCGTTTGTAGGTACCTACTGCTACAGCGTGATAAAAAAAAATCTTCATCTTGTATATTAGTAAAATTTGTATTGTACATGCATGTAACATGGAACATGTATGTGTTCCATGCGTCATTAAATGTACAGTACAATACAAATTTTGTATTGCCTACTGGTAGTTGCACCGGGTCTGGCTGCTTGTGTAAGTAAATTAACTAAATAAGTAATCAAAAACTAAATAACTAACTAAATTTTTATTCGTACCCACAATACAGGAGAAATACCTAGCGTGGGGCAAAGTTAAAAAAAAAAGAAATAAAGGAAGAAACGCGGTGTCATTTAAGATACGAAATGCTTCTCCATGCATATAAAAAAACAGTCCTTTACCTCCTAAACAGAATACTTATCAGTCACAGCTAGAAGAAACAACCAAAGAAACTAAGTCCTAGGCTTGTGAATGCAGTTTCAAGACTTTAATCGCAAGATAAGACAAGAAACGTAACGACCTGGAACCTGGAACTAAAGTTCTCGTGGACAAGTGTCTTGTTAGACTCGTTTCTACTAACTTGGGGAAATAGATATATAGTAAGTGATATAGTTAACGTGACATTGTATGAGGATTAGAAGGCTCAACCGTCTTGTATTGGGGCTTATATTTTGTTGGGAGTTGCTGACTTGCAATTTTTTAGTTGGTCACATTGTTGTAAGTAAGGAAACCTTTAAGTGTCTCTTTAGGGTTCCGTGGCCAAATGGCAAAAAACGAAACACTTATAGATTTGTCATGTCAGTCTGTCCGTCTGTCCGTCCGTATGTCACAGCCATTTTTTCCGAAACTATAAGAGCTATACTGTTGAAACTTGGTAGGTAGATGTATTCTGTGAAGCGCATTAAGATTATGATGCAAAAAAATAATAATAATATATATTGGGGCTCCCCATACTTAGAACTGAAACTCAAAATTTTTTTTTCATCACACATACGTGTGGAGTATCTATGGATAGGTCTTCAAAAATGATATCGAGGTTTCTAAAATATTTTTTTTCCAAACCGAATACTTTGCGTGACAGACTCTAACTTCTAAAATAAAAAAATGAAAAAATTTAAAAAAAAAACATATGATGTACCTACATTACTATAAAAACTAACAACGAAACTTGTTTTGAACGAGATCTAGTAAGTTTCTTAATACCTCGTAAATCGTAAACCGCTTATTACCGCGTAATCTTTCATACAAATAATTTAAATCCTTTAATTTCATAAATCAATGGTACTGAACCCTTTGTGCGTGAGTCCGACACGCACTTGGCCGGTTTTTCTAATTTCTGTTTCTTGATTTTTGGGTATGAACGTCAATGGCTTTGAGAGCAGTTTTTTTTATATAATTATAAACTAGCGTTTGACCACAATCGCGGCTGATGGTAAGAATTAATGCAATCATTGATGGTAAAGCTTATTCATTCTAGCCTTGAAGTTACTTAAATTGTTGTTGCAGTCCCTCGATATATGCGGTATAAAAGACGAGGGGAAACCACAACCTCCGTGGCGTAGCGGTAGCAAACGCGGCCGTTGCGCAGGGAGGCGCGGGTTCGATCCCCGCACAGTGCAAATATTATACCAGACCAGTGCAAGTATGCATGAATATGAATATTTGCACTGGTCTGGTAGTGCCTCGGAAAGCACGTTAAGCCGTTAGTCTCGGTTGCCATACGAACATCTAGTGGCAGTCGTTACGGGTTGTTGGAGCCCTCAAAAGTCCAAACAATTGTTCTAACTACAACGCTTAGATATCGCCTTCGGGTTGTGGAGGTCAGACGGCAGTCGCTTCACGGAAAATATCGAAGTTTAGCCAAAATCAGCAGTTAGACTGGTAAAGCGGACCCCAGACTCCAAAGCTGAAAAGCTACGGATGCGAATGGGATTAACGCTGAGATGATGATGAAAAGACGAGGGGAAACGCTTCGTCCGGATCGTAGTAGCGTATGTGTATGTGTGTGTGTGTGTGTGTGTGTCATCAACGTAAGGATGGATACTCGCCGTACGACGGGTCGTCCGATGATAGACACTCTCCAACATGCATCCTATAGAAGAATGTGTGAATATTAATATGGTTAGACCCCTTTCTAACCATAGTCAGACCGACCGAGGTGACGTTTAATGAAGAAGTATGGGACAAGGGCAGGACAATAATGTCTTATATTTTTTTACATGAATTATCAAAACTGTATATCTAAAGTTTCTCGTACGGATAGAATAAAATATTTCATCATATCAAATAAAATAAAGATTTGATCGTATTTTAATTTATAATCAGCGACTGTAGATAGTACAATTACGTGAAATATCAAATTCATTTGGTTATTAAATTGTTATTTATTGGCTTCGTTTGTTCTTTAACTTCTCTTTTTATAGTTTTAAAGTTATTTATTTTGCTGTAATGTCAATAAATCCATTTGTCTTTCTTTGTTTATTTATTTTTGTTTATAAACTTGCAGGACGATATTAAAAACAACAAACAAAACCAATTTTTTGACCTTGCATAAGCTTCAATCGTGGAAATAAATCAGCTTCTGAAGGATCACTAAAATCTTTCCAGTAATTATATAAAAAACTAAAAACATTTAGTGAATTGTTAAAATAAAAAATGTAGGTACTTAATTATATTTCTTTATTTATTGAAGAATCTTTCTGATACGACACAGTACCTACTCTTAAAGTGTCGAACAGAAAAGTGAAAATTAACGTCTGCAACCGGAGACCAAAAATCATATTGTCTGTACAATTATTCCCATTTATGTCCTGACTGTATCACAAAGCGCTAATGGATTGTTTTCGTGCACCTAATTACTTACTATCTGTGAATTTAGAGGACTTTGAGGTAAATGACATAATGGATGTTCCATTATATTTGCTCATGATAACGGTATCATTATTATAGTTTTGGGAGCATGCAAGCGAGAAACTGATTCATGCTGGTTAAAGTGTGGTGTGATTGAGTTGTGGAGGTCAGATAGGTACTTGCTCTATTTAAATTACTTCAGCTGCACCTGTTAAGACTAGAAGCTAACCCTAACATATTTAGATAATGGCCTGGAAAATTATGAATAGAAATCATTTTTAGGGTTCCGTATGCAAATGGAGCCAACAAGACCCAAGAGACTAAACCTTCGTTGCCATCCATCCATTCGTCTGTCTATCAGCGGGTTGTATCTCATGCACCGTAATAGGTATACAGTTGAAATATTCACTGAATCTTGATCTATTGCATCTTAAAAATAATAAATATTAAAAAAATATGTATGGTGTTTCGTAACTCTTTGTGTGCGAGAACAACTCGCTTTAAGCTGGTTTATTCTATATATCCATCAAACACACAATCGCTTAGGCCATTTTAATACCTAACATTAGTTGAATGTTATAAAAATACATACAGTACAATTGACTTATTTGACCACACAACATCTATCTAAAACCGTAAACAAACTAAATCAAAATAATACTACAACATATAGACCTACATTTGCATCCAACAAAAACAGTCTACAATCCAAATTACAAAGTCAAATCTTAACTCATAAAACTTAATTTACACATATATTTTATGTCAGATTTATAGTATTATTGTTCTAAACATTTTATTAACAATCTCATATTGCATCTGCACGAGCAGTTCATTACACGCTGCGCATGATCATAACAAGTTATAATGCGCCTGATTCGAAACACATTCGAAGTGCAAATAGCGACGTACCTACGTAATATATATATATCTGCACAATATGTTTGATTCTATTTACAACAATCTGCATTTCTGTAAATGCAAATTGAAGGATGCTACTTGTATATGAACTACTTAGGTAATGACTAGAGCTAGAAATCTCAGTAATGTAGTAAATAAGATGTTTTTACTGATATACAATATGTCCCCTGACCGATCCGTGAAGGTATTGTTAGGTATCGTTAACTGATTCTAATAATGCCTATAAAGCCGGGTTAAACTTAAAAAAAATACCCATAAAAAATAAATATTATCTTGAAAAAGTAACTTAATGCATGTGCGGTAGGCAACACGTTAGGCGTACATGTACGGGTGATGGGGGAAGTTACAGAATTTTCGGGAAGTTATATTAATTCGCGAAAAAAAAAAGATTATTTCAAAATTCATTAGTAATATCATTATAATGATTACGTATAACTTCATATTTTATTTGGTCGTTTGTATACCTAATATTTATTATCCTTTTGGGTTGATCGGGGTTTTCTTTACATATTCATCATCATCTCAGCTTTAATCCAAGGTGCATCCGTAGCTTTTCAGCTTTGGAGTCTGGGGTCCGCTTTACCAGTTTAACTGCTGATTTTGGCTAAACTTTCGATATTTTCCGTGAAGCGACTGCCTTCTGATTTTCACAACCCGAAGGCGATATCTAAGCATTGCAGTTAAACCAATTGTTAGACTTTTGAGGGCTCCAACAACCCGTAACGACTGCCATTAGATATTCGTATGGCAACCGGGACCAATAGCTTAACGTGCTTTCCGAGGCACGACCAGACCAGTGCAAATACTCATATTCATGCATACAAATATTTGCACTGGGCGGGGATCGAACCTGCGCCTCCCTGCGCAACGGCCGCGTTCGCTACCGCTACGCCACGGAGGGTGTCATTACATATTGTATAATAAAAAACGTAAGTATGGTAAGTGTTGACAGTCTGTGTGTTGTTGAAAGTGTCGAAGTGTTAAGTGTATGTGATCAACACTTTCCATACAAACCAAGTGTCACCATTGTGTTGACAGTGGTCACTACGTCTTTGGCAAAAGTCGCCGGGCGTCTTCGTGCTCTATTATATCAATTAGCGGTACAGTGTGATTCAGAATTATATAATGTGGGCGGTTTAAAGGTCCGGCGGTACTTCACACCAGCACTGCCAGCTTCTAATGATATATAAAGCGCAGGTCCGTTCGAGTGAGGAGTAGCTGCAGCCACATTTGGGCTGAGGTTGCAAAATGTCACCTGGAAGCTTTGGATTCGGTGGAGAGGCATTTAATTCAAAACTGTCTCCAAATCCTGGAGCTCAGGCGTAGAGTAGCCAGCCTGTCGGTGTTCTACAGGATGCATTTTAGAGACTGTGATTGACTTAATTCTTCCATCTCCGTTCCATCATCGGACGACCCGTCCACCCTTACGTTTTTGACACCACTCCGACCAGGATAAAGGGAGTACATTGAGGTACTGAAACAATTTGCCAGGGGCGGTCTTTCCGTCTGAATACAATTTAAATGTCTTAATGGCTAAACTGAATACGCTCTTAATAAACTAGTGCGCTTCACCAACAACACCTGATTGCGGTCAAACACTAGTTTAAAACAATGACAAAAAAAAAACTGGTTTAAAAGGTTATTGATACTGTGGTAGTGCTGCTAGCACGGTTTTGATTGGGAAATGTTGTGAAAATTACCAGGAAAAAATACTGAAATCATCGATTGTTTTAGATTACTTGAATACTTTTCCCCGATAAAAGTAATTACGTTGAAACATATTTCTTTGTTATTTATATTAATCATTATTCCATAAACAGCCTTTTATGTTCTCATTGTTGTTACGAAAGCCTCCTTTCTCTGAAAGGTCCAAACATCCACGCGGGTCCAACATGGGCTGTTGGATCTTACGTACCATCCAATTTCCAAACTTTTTATAAGGAACAAATAAATATGTTTATACATAAAAAATACATACAAACAGTCCATCTTTACATACCGAATCCCCTCCGAGCTGTTAAGTTAAGCTGTTGGTCCCGGCTGACATTCGTATATCTATTTTATTTATAATTATAATATAGTGTTTGGCCGCAATTCCGCCTGATGGTAAGCAGTGATGCAATCGTTGATGGTAAAGCGCCCTAGTTTATTAAGTGCCTGTTCACTCTAGCCTTGAAAAACTTAAGCCTGGTAATTTATTAAGAGCTTTATTCACTCAAAAAAACTGAGTCAATACGAAGAAAGACGGCAGTTGAGCGAGGTGATCTAATGTTAAACCCAACAACACGATCAACGATGCTGCGCCAGAGGGAGAAATGCGAAACATTTGGCGCATCGTATCCGGCATACATCGCAACACAACTGTTCAGACCTGTCGTCTGTAAGTACGACTTCTCCAGACGTCATGCCGGAACACCACGAATCGCTTTTACGGCAAGACTTTGGCTGGTGGGTGGTAACTTCTGCCGGCCGCTTTGACAGCCATTACTTCATAAGTAGTCGCTCCGTGTAAAGTGCTGGTGTTCAGCTGAATCCAGTTAGACTGGAAGCCGACACCAACATACATAGTTGGGAAAAACTAAGCTGTTGATGATCATTTAACAATAAAATAATTTTATTACCACGATTAGCCGCTTGCATAGCTCTGCGTTTAGTTAGTTACTTAACCAAACTGTCGTATAATGACAAGAAAACTAGTTTAAAAAAAGAGGGAAATCAGTAGATTAAAATTTTATTATAAAACAGTAAAAGAATTTTAAAAAATGAAGGATGAAGAGCGAGGTGAAAAGGAAAAAAATAAGAAAGGTAAATCAGAAGCAGACGCTGACAGCGGCCAGCAGCAGCAGCAGAGGAGCAGCGCCGGCATTAGGAGCGCTGCCAATACATAGTATTGTATAACGTCATGTGTGTGATAGCTGGGCTGCTGGACTTTTTTCCGGCACGTCTTATTCTCAGCGAAGTCACTACCATACTAGGAAGTGGCGAATGGCGGGCGTGTTGGGGGATTGTCTTATATAATACTAACTGCGCCACGCGGTTTCACCCGCGTTTTTGTTTATATGCCCGCTCCTATTGGTCACAGTCTAAAGCCTTCCTGGATGAATGGGCTATCCAACGCGAAAAGAATTTTTTAAAACTCTATCCTATCTATATCCTGAGATTAGCGCGTTCAAACAAACAAACAAACAAACAAACTCTTCAGATTTATATATTAGTATAGATTGACGTACAATAAGTGCTGATTTTCAGCCTCATCATCAACCTTTTTATCGTCCCACTGCTGGGCACAGGTCTCCTCTCATACAGAGAAGGATTGAGCGTAATCACCACGCTTGCTCAATGCGGATTGGCGATTTCAGACTTAAAGTCCAGGTTTCCTCAAGATGTTTTCTTTCACCTTTTAATCAGTCATTGGTGTCCAAGATATACTTAGAAAGTACATATAACTTTAGAAAAGTTACATTGGTACTTGCCTGCCTGCTTGCTTGCCACACACATTCACACTGCTGGTGTTTTAACCACTAGGCCACCACGACTGCCTAATGACTTTAAATTTGTATACCAGCTGGCTAATTGCGTTAACACATTTTATCAGTAGCAATGGGTTTTATTTTGACAGTGCAACAACATTCATTGCGTTATTACGAGCAATGGATTAGCAATATGCTTCAAAATGATTCCAATTGACGGTAATAGTGTGTTACGTACGCAATTAGGGTGCTGATTTTCAATAACATCATAAATTCTGCTTACAAATCTTGCAGTGATGAGTTTACAGCGTATCAACCTAGTTCGGAGTAGGCAATGTATTGTCTAGCACTTAGGCATCGTAAAACGCTGATCTATAGTAACCTCGGGGAAATAGTTTAACTACTATCATTTCATACGTAATAATAATGATTTTCAGGAATAATTCGGATGAAGAGGTTTCAGAATACGCGGCTTGTTTGCAAAACATTTCAATAGAAAATCGGATCAGCCAAACTCATTTTGTGTAGTAATGTTAGTTCAATCCAATCTAAAACATAAATTTAATTCAGGGCTTTGGAAGAGTGCTTATATAATAGGAAATCAAATTAAATTATCCATTCTTTTATTAGGAAATTAATTTATGCGTCATATTATCCTGGTAATATTAGAAAGGCAAAGTTTATTAGGTGCTGTACTCGTACCTCTTACACTTTCACTCAAAAAGTACAGACGGATTCGGATGGAATTTTGCACTCAAATGGTTTATAACCAGCATCCTAATTGTGTAACAGGAACAAACACAATCTTGCTGTACATCACACTCGTATCCACAGAGTAGGCACTCGTTCAACTTTTACAGCAAGCTTCCCATGGACATTCGAAACTTACCCATTAAACGATTTAAAAACTATATAAAGGCCAAACTTTGCAAAAAGGGATATTATAAAATCACAGATTATTTAGAAGACAAAAAAGCTTGGGACTGAGCTGATCGCTCTGTTAAGCATTGTTATTAAGCAATATGGGTAATTATAAGGTAAATTATTGTAAATATTTTCATTTTTAATGTCTGGACTTGAAAAAAGACGATGATCCCTGAGTTTGTTTCGGCTATTTCTTCTCAGAGGTAGTCAGTTAGGAAATGCCGGCTTCATCTAGTTTAAGAAGAAAACATGACGTGTAAAAGTGATTGGCGATCCTGCTTGCTTAATAAACGATTTCATTTCATTTCTTAACACACTATTACTATCAGTCGGAATCATGTCGAAGTATATTGCTAACCCAGTGCTTGAAAATATGTCTGCTTGATAAAGTAAATAACGCAATAGGGATGTTTTCTGGGTAAAAGAAATTGATTCTATTTAGTCCGTCATTCAGATCCTAGAAAAATATTGGATACGTATATTTTGTTTCATCAAATCAATAAAAATCCATAAATGTAAAAGGTATCAAAGATCAGGAGTGGTGGCTGGTGACGTCACTGCTCGCTTAAAGTGTAGGGTGCAGTGACGTCAGACGAGTTTTCAACGCACTGTGTTGTCTTAATTTTTTGTATAAAAGAAATAAATACGTGTCTAGTATTTTTTGGAAATCTGACTGACGGACTAATTAGTTTTTTTTACTCAACTACCCTATTAATGTTGGTGTACTGTCAAAATGGGGCATTTTAGACAAAAAGGTTAGTTTTTAGGTAGCAGGGTAATTGCGTAACAA
This sequence comes from Sesamia inferens, assembly GCA_037179545.1. NCBI lineage: Eukaryota > Metazoa > Arthropoda > Insecta > Lepidoptera > Noctuidae > Sesamia > Sesamia inferens. The sequence goes on from CM073931.1 coordinate 21,842,012, forward strand.
TATATCAGTATTGTTACGCAATTACCCTAAACTATCCTTTTTGTCTAAAATGCCTCATTTTAGATATAAAGGATAGTTTTCATGCGCATATTTCTATGGAATTTATACATATGCGAGTGAAATTGCGGAGCGCAGCTAGTTAGATATAACTTTTTAAAAGTGTGAGCCTCAAGCTCCTTGTATTCCAATAGGGTATTTGACTAAAAAAAACTAATTAGTCCATCAGTCAGATTTCCAAAAAATACTAGACACGTATTTTTTCTTTTTTCGCGTGCGTTGAAAACTCGTGTGACGTCACTGCAAGCTACACTTTTTAGCGACCAGTGACGCCACCAGCCACCACTCCTGATCTTTGATGCCTTTTATATTTGTCAATTTTTATTGATTTGATAAAACAAAATATACATACCCAATATTTTTCTATAATCTGAATGACTTACTAAATAGAATATTTATTTTTTTTACCCAGGAAAAATCCCTATTGCGGGGCGAAGCTAGTTAGATATAACTTTTTAAAAGTGTGAGCCTCAAGCTCCTTGTACTCCAAAATTATAGCAGAAAAATAGCATAAAGTTGCTATTGTTCACGGTCAAACCGATCAGTCAATCAAGCCGCCAACACTATGACTTGCTAATCTAATGAGTGAAGAAAAAAATCTGCTACATTCTGTCGAGTTTCGCAAACAGAAATAAGTGGAGTAGCATTTTTTTCCGGTTTCATTGCTAATCTAAATAATCGATCGTCGATCCCTTAAAGATATCTGGATAAAAAGTATCCTTTGTAATACTCCTGGTTATAAATCAGTCTACTTTATATAAATTAGTAATTAATTTTTCCGAAAGATGGCGCTGTATTTTAGGTTACTTCGCGCTGTTAAGATTTTTCCTGAGTTCTATACTCGTCCTGATCCTATTGGGTGAGTATGAGTTGATAAATTGTCGAATTGTTTTGTTGGTCTCTGGTTGTCATTGAAATTTGAACATCGCCCATAACGTACAATATTATCTACGTAAATACTTGTAGGATATAGTAACTAATACGCAGAAAATGGCAAGCGACATATATTTAGCCTTAGAAACTTGAAGTTGCCTTGCCTGGTTCTCACTTCATGCTACAACCCCTTGCCAATTACTGTAGTAGGATTCAAATGACAACGTTTTGTTGAACTTTCCATGTGTAGTTGCAATCTATCATTTTGTAGTTATGACCGTCCTTCGTAGGCCCGTATTGAAGAATTCGTACTGAGTATGTCAACTCAATGTAACAAATAACTTTTTTTTAAATTTTACGGGACGGAAAACTAAACCCTACACTGAGCGTGGTCCGAAACGCTCTTAGCCGATTTTTTTTACTAGAAATATGAAAATATCGTTGTTTTTGGTTCAAAGAATCTTAAGTTCTATTATCACAGAAGAGTTTCTTAGTAATAATAATGCCGAATAAAAGAAAATAGAACGGGTATAGAATATACCTGTTCTCGCGCAAGCATACGCTGAAATTACTTGAGAAGTTTGAAAATGTAAAAAGTTAAATAACAGCAAAACAATCTGTAAGAGTTGTTTCATTTCCGTGTTTGTTCTTAAAGCTTGTGAGATAACTGGAGATTTGGAGACCGACAACTGTTTAACTAGGACTGTAGAATAAGAGCGGAAGTAAGTTTTCTAAATCGGTATATTTTTTTTTTTTATCTATACTAATATATAAAACTGAAGAGTTTGTTTGCTTGGACGCGCTAATCTCAGGAATTACTGGACCGCTTTGAAAAAATCTTTTTGCGTTGGATAGCCCATTGATCTAGGAAGGCTTTAGGTTATATAACATCACGCTGTGACCAATAGCGGTCGCTAGTATATTTATACAGGGTGTATCTGACATCGTAACGCAAACTTCGTGAAAAGGCTAGACCGCATGCCACTAATAAAAATTATGATATGTCATTTATGTCGTTAATGAACGGTTACAGAAATAACAGTGTTTAAAAAAAGTGTCGGCTCGGCCCTTGAACGTTCCAACCGTGCCGCCGTGCGGGTTTGTAGTTATGACGTCGATTCCTAATGTGAACTGTATTAAATCAGCTGATAAAATAGTTTTTCGAGGTATGTTTTCATTGTGCTTTTTTGTGTAGTTAGCGAATTAATTAATTTTTACTTTAAAATCTTATTGTCTTATAAAAGTTTAGCAATTATGAACAGTCTAAAGTGAAAAAAACGACATATATTTTTTTTTATCGTGAAAAAGTCGACGCAAAAGTCCACCACTTGGGGGTTCAGAATCATGTAGGTACTGGATCCATGTTACTCGTTTGTGCGTTGATGTCAGATACACCCTTTATATGAATAGGAGTACGGGAAAACGGAAACACTGACTTGTTGACATGCAAACTGTTATATAATACAAGACTAGGAGAGCTCCGCGGTTTCACTCGCATGTATCGATCGCGTGGGGATCCTTCTAATATTATAAATGCGAAAGTTCCTGAGGATAAATGTATGTATTGAATGGATGGACGGACGGTTATTTGCTACTCTTTTAGATAAAAACTACTGAACGGATATGCATGAAATTTGGCACAGAGATAGTATATATACATACTTATACAACTTTATTTTTTGTTTATACGAAATCTGAATTTAGTTTGTTCAGAATAAGAAACTGAATCGATTCCAATAATTTTTACACTATGTTATATTTTTTCCCAAATACATTATTTAGAAATTGTTGAAGAGTGGTTACCGAGCGGTTACGATATATCATAGTGATTGCGCGCGTACCACAGCTGATGCCAGAGGTCAACGCACCGCGCTCGCCGGCCCGAGAAGAGTTTTAAATATATTTTTGTTGGGACAACCAAGTAGAATAGCAAGCTCATAACTTTGTGATTTTTCATTATATCTTTTTGAAATTTTGTACAAACATTCTTTACTTAAGAATACTGTACAGGTGTTTCGGAAACAAAAAATAATGTTGTATAGTATAAGTAAACAGGAATAAAATATATAATCACTTTATTCATAAACTAAATACTGCTTAAAGTTAACTAGTGATTAGCGTTTCTTTAACCATACATTTTTGATATTTTAACGTCACTTAACTTTAATCATCCTTTATGAATAAACACCACAGAGTTTAAGGGGTTTATTCATAAACAATAAATTAAGTAAAGTTAATTGACATGCTAACATCTAAAATGTATGTTTAAACAATCGCTAGTCACTATTTAACTTTAAGCAGTGTTTATGAATAAGGGGGATAATTTTTATTCCGAAACCACGGGATTGAAAGTAATGCGGGTCAATCTTACACATCGGAATAATAATAAGCAATATTACTGTTAACTTTTAACCAAATCCGTCAACTAGTTTTTACCTGAAAGAGTTATAAACAAATTTACATCCATCATCGCAAACTTTGGCGCTTATGATAATAGTAGGTTTTCTCCATACAATTAAACTTTCACTTTAAAGGTCGTCAAAATCAAATTTCATTTATCATTAGCTCAAGGTTGAAAATAATTAATTATGACGCTCAAAATTATCAAAATTACATCTATACTAATATATAAAACTGAAGAGTTTGTTTGTTTGTTTGTTTGAATGCGCTAATCTGAGGAATTACTGCTGCAATTTGAAAAATTCTTTTTGCGTTGGATAGCCCATTAATCCAGGAAGGCTTTAGGCTATATAATGTCATGCTGTGACCAATAGCAGTGAAGCATATAAAAAAAACAAATATGAATCCTTATCCAAATAAATTAATAGTATTTAATTTTGAACAAAATGGTCTTTGACATCACTAAATTTCGATTAACGTCTTATAAGATATTGGGTCGTGGTGGCCTAGTGGTTAAAACACCAGCCTCTCAAGTATGAGTGCGCGGGTTCGATTTCAGGTCAGGCAAGTACCAATGTAACTTTCCTAAAAGTTACTACTACTGTACTGTAAAGTACTAAAACTGAAGGTGAAGGAAAACATCTTGAGGAAACCTGGACTTTAAGTCTGAAATCGCCAACCCGCATTGAGCAAGCGTGATGATTACGCTCAATCCTTCTCTGTATGAAAGGAGACCTGTGCCCAGCAGTGGGACGATAAAAAAGTGGATGATGATGATGATGAAGATATTACAATTTTAAAATAATATTAAAATAATAAATCTTTATTGTCGGAAGGTTTACAGTTCACAGGGTGACTTATATCTAGATTCAGGTAAATGTAATGGGCTATAGGTACCGATGCTGCCAGGCCAGGATTTTGGGTGGCAAAAATAACTCTTTTGTTGTGGTTAAAATAAAATGTTCAAATAAAAAATACTCTACGCATTGCATTAAATGCAAGTATAATTAAAATGATTGCAACTGCCATCTAACTAGGACACAATAGATTTTCCACTGCATTTTTAAAGATACTTTCTCAACTACATGCCACCTTCACAAGTTCTGGGAAAAAAGGTGAAACACATATATAAGTCTGTCTTTACTTTGCACTAAGTAAAATGTTCCAACACATCCAACTATCAATTTACCCACGTGTTTAATAATTCAGTCCTTTTCTTTGAGCTCACGAACAGACCTTGTCATTTCACGTCAGTGTAGACCTGTCATTATACTTTTTCCCTTCAATTAATATAGAAATTTACTAGTATTAGTTGCAAGTGTCCTTACAGAAATAGAATATATGTCATTTTTATTTTCAAAAGAAGTTATGTATTCTGTATTAGTTTTAAAGATGGCCATGACATTGAGGATGTAGTATGGATTTATATAAGTATGTTTACTCATATTTCTTTCGGGTTCTTTAAAAGAAAATCTCAGCAATAAATAGTACATACCTGGCTATTTTTCATTACCATAAACTTCAAATTTATATAAACTTCAACTTATGTTACTTAAGATACGTAGGGTCTAGAAAATCCTCAATGGATGTCCGCCGCTGGAAGTCTCTCGCCCCTAGACCCTAGACCGCGGACTGTAAAAACGGCCCGCGGTCTATTCACCTCGCTCCCTATTCATGCACTCTGCTACGGCAGATCGCAGATAGAGAGCCCTCGGGAGCGACTGCTCTGCTCCGGCAGAAATTCGCCACGGACAACAATGCCCCTCGCCGGGAATTGTCGCCCGCGCCCAGGGTGCGCCGGTCCAGCGTTTGCTCGTCCTCGAGGGTCGAAATCGAGGACCAGCAGCCACCGGGCATCCTGGGAGGTTTTCTGCCACGCACTCCAGTAGGTACTACCTATCATACAAAATTATTATATGATAAAGTTTGTGAGTAATATGGATGTTTGTTACACTTACACGCAAAAATTACTGAATGGATTTGGATAAAATTTGGCACATAGTGGAGAGAATGCCAAGAGGCTAATAAATGACCCTCTGATTTGTTTAATAACAACCACTAAAGCCTGGAACATAGGCGTAACCAGTAGCCAGCCTTTCGATGTTCTATAGGATGCATTTTGGTAAGTGTGCGCGGGAATTACCTGCATGATAATTCCGCCATCACCGTTTAAGGATACCGTTTATCACCGATATACGGTGGTAATTTTGGATTGCGTGAACCGATTTGAATATTTTTTTTTCTATAGGATGTATTCTGGTGAGTGTGCAAGGCTATTGCATGATTTAATTACCCCATCTCCATTCCATCATCGGACGACCCGCCGTACGGCGACTTTCCACTCTTACGTTGTTAACACTATTGCGATCCGGACAAAGCGTTTCGCTTCTTCTTTTATACCGCGTACATCAAGGGACTAGAACAATTTGCCGGCGACGGTGTTTCCGTCACACTACAATTTGAGTGTCTTCAAGGCTAGAGTGAATAGGCTCTTAATAAACTAGCGCGCTTTATGATCAATGATCGCATCACTGCTTACCATAAAAAAAGAAAAGAAGATTCATTCAGGATGATAAAGTATATAAAGCAATAAAAATGCTTGCATATACCGTTAAATTACAAACGTAGTTTGGAAATTATTTTATACAAATTTTCATAAACTATTCAACGTATCAAGTTCAAAATCATTTTCCTAAAAAGTATTTATAAAGTTCTTTTTTTTTTTTGGGAATTTTTCATTTAAACTTATTGTTCTCATTGTAGAGAAACAGGTCTTCTCTCGAATAGAAGGCGTGGGCCATAATGTCGACGCTGACGCAGTGCGGGTTGGTAGATGATACATGTCTTTTAAGTTTCTCTAGAACATTCCTCCACCCATGATGTTTTCCGTTACCGTTCTGGGAGCAGTGGTGAAGAAATCTATACTACTAATATATAAAGCCGAAGAGTTTGTTCGTTTGAACGCGCTAATCCCCGGAACTACTGTTCCGATTTGAAAAATTCTTTGTACATTGGATAGCCCGTTAATACAGGAAGATTTTAGGCTATATAACATCACGCTGCGATCAATAGAAGCGGAGCATAACTAACTCCACGCGAACGAAGTCGCTGGAGGCCGCTAGTAAATTATAAAAAGTAAAGCGCCTGATGGGATTCGAGCCTACAACCTACAGCTTATAAGTCACGGGCGATTCCATCAGGCCACCGCTGCTTTCCTTCTCTCATTGTTTCCCTCTCCTGCTTTCATTGATTTATATATTGATACCAATACAAGCGTTAGCGCTTGCTGGGATTATCCGCGGACGGACAGACAGACAGACAGATTTGGCTACTAGTTCCTAGTTTACTACGGAACCCCAAAGATGAATTATTTTGAATTATCATACCTTACTATGCATACAAACGAGTGAAAAGTATCAAGTCGCAACCGTTGACGTGTGTCGGCGACAGTAGTCAATGCGTTTTGACAGCAGGCGCTGTCTGCCGACAACTGCTGTCGACATGCGTTCGCCGCTACAGCAGACGTCGGCAGATGCAGTTGCACCTCTGTCGTCGACGCGTGACACTCGCATGCATAATAAGTATTTAGAGTTGGACATTCCTATACAGAAGGTGACTGTATATTTTTAGCTTGCCTTCTCTTTTCCTCTTATTGTGTTTAAAGTAATTCCGAGTGATTAACGATCATGTTGTAATTGCAATTCTGGCAATAAAACTATCATCGTTTGTCGTTCCGAAGCCCCATGATTTATCAGGACACTGGTACCACTGTCGTAGTTTTAAGACCGGATACATAGTGTAAATCTGCTGTCGTCAATAATTTAGTCTTGACAGATTTCTGACATTCAGTTCAGGTAAATTGCTGGTATTTCATTTATTGGTATTGCACTTGCCATGTTTTATCAATTCACACTTATCGTTAATATTTTTGGCTCCAGATTGTTATTTAATTAAGTGGGCATCACGATTTTGAAAACAGAATGAATTTCTCATTCAGATTTATAGATATGCCATGTTATTGTTCAGGCAGCCGTGCTCTCGATATTGGAAGTTAAATTATCTCTCTATTAAAGCGAATGAATTATTGCTTCTATAAAATTGGTAAAACCTAAGGAAAGCGTCCGTATAACGCACATTACTCAAATATGAAGGAGGAAAATTAGCATAGTAGAATAATTTTCATTGCTACCGCTTCTTAAAACCACGTACCGAAAGTTGGCGTGAATGAGCTATATTATGAGATCATAGCATAAATAATGAGCATAATCAGCTTACAATTTTTCCAATGGTACCCCACAGGCCTCCTCAATCTGAGAATGAGCGGAGTATTATTCACCACGCAGGCTGAATGCGGACATGTCTTGGAATTATGATTCCAGGACATAGGTTTTTATCACTTTGATTTCTTTTACAGTCTTCAGAATAGCGGCGATGAAGTAAATTACACAGGGTAAACGTCTGCTTTGTTGTGAACTTACTTATACATCGTAACTATCGGTCGTGTATTAGACCACCGCTGCTCATCATGAGATCAAAGTATCTAAATGGAAGAAAGATACTAAAGTCTGGTCGCTTTTCAAGCACGTGGGAGTAACTACGCTAATTATAAAGCCGCTTGCGACACATCAGGTATCTTTAAACTCTAAGATTGAGGTCAATTACGTGATATACTGGCAAGTAATTATAATCAACAATTACATCACGCTTTGACGCAGCGACGCGTCACTCTGACGCATTCATACGCCACAGAGACGCAAGAAGTAAATGTGGTTATTTTCTCTATAAATAATTGTTCTGTTATAATTATATTCGCGTAACCGTGTTACCAATGTGATTGTCTCAAGGAGATAAATGATGACCAGCTTTCGCTTAAAACTAATTGTTCTAATAGTAATTTCTCAATCCACTGGCGACTGAGACGAATTTCTTTGGACACGCCGTGACGACATTATTTATAACTTTCAATTTGTTATTTTCTGATTATTTCACGCAATTCATTGAATTGTCTAGTTACTGTTATAAGGTTGGGCGGACATTTAATTGAGATACCTGTAGGCAGTTGGCGGAATTAATTTCAGTGGCAATCAATCTGTGAAAACTAGTGCAACGTTGTTTGTAAGTTGTAAGTACGCTACAAACGTAACAAACAACGTTTCACTAGTTTACAAAACGCCACGTGGAACAACGCGTCATACCGACGTCACACGAATTCTACATCTCGCAATCAGAGTTTACCGTGCAATTAGCATAAAGGGTGTACCTGACATCGACGCACAAACGAGGACCATGGATCCAGTACATGATTCTGATCCCCCCAGTGGTGGAATTTTGCTTCGGCTTTTTCCCCATTTAAAAGAATAATATGCAGTTTTTTCACTTTAGATCATTCATAATTGCTATACTTTTCTAACCCAATATGATTTTAAAGTAAAAATAAATTAATTCGCTAATTACACAAAAAAACGCAATGTGAACAATACTAGAAAAACTATCCTATTAGCTGATTTAATAGAGTTCACATAAGGGGTCAACGTCATACATACGAACACGCGCGGCGGCACGCTTGCAACGTTCAAAGGCCGACCCGACACTTTTTTTTATAAACACTGTGATTTCAGTAATCGCTCATTAACGACATACATGACTATCATAATTTTGTTAGTGGCATGCGGTGTGACCTTTTTGCGAAGTTTGCGTTAGAAAGAAAGAAAAGAAAGTAAAACATTTATTTGCAATAAACATGACGCAAGAGTTTACAAAAACATAAAAAATAAGAAATAGTTGAGGGAAACATGCGTCACATCCACGCAAAACGGCTGTCGCTCAGCATTATGCTGTCAGATACATCCTGTATACAGAATGTTAAGAAAACCCTGTCCGACCCATAAGGATAATAAAGGTTAGGTAAACACATGACCAAATATAATAAACAATTTGACGTAATCATCATAGTACCAATACAAATGAATTTTGAAATTATCTTTTTTCCTGCGAATTAATTCCAACTTCCCCGAAATTTGGTAATTTTAAAAAAAGTGACAACACCGGTATTATTATGAGCGAATAGCGATGCGACCACGTGCCGCGTGCCCTGCCGCCCGCCGCCCGCGGAAGGCTTACGCACATTTATTAAGTTACCTCTTTTTGCGAAATAATATTAATTTTTTTAGAATCAGTTATCGATACCTAACAACACCTTCACGGGTCGGACAGGGTTTTCTTAACATATTGTATACAAGTTCCCAATTTCAAGCATTGGGCAAGTGCCCGCCAGATATGACACCCGTCTGGTCGGAAGATCCTCCGTTTTCTATGGAGGATGAGTGAACTTTACTCCCCGTTCCTCATGCGTCCACACGTGGTCCCTTTTGAGATGAAAACACTGACACTTAAATTACCTATACGTTTTAAGACCAAAACTAAATTGTTAGCAGTTATTGAAAATAATTTGTGATATTTTAATAACTTTACAAAGCACTTTATACTAACATAATTTATAAGTTTAAATTCTATATTAGCATCAAATTTTGTTTTCATATTTTTTAACCGACTTTAAAAAGGTGGAAGTTACTCAATTCGACCGTATACCTATATGCTTTTTTATATTTGTTAGCGGATAACTTTGTCGTTTTGTATATTATGTTAGTTTGATATAATGTTCATGGGCTATTGTAGTACGAAATAAAATCATTTGTTTTCACAGTTATGAATTAAAAACATTATTTCTTGTTAAACATTTTCACCGAAAATTCACAAACGCTGACCGACCCACCTCAAAGCACAATGATCGGAATTAAAAGTTATTATAATGGTTTTAATGCTAACCGGTGATGTTGTGGTGAACGTTGAAATGTTACTTAATTAACAATAGACCAATTAAAATGGTCAGAGTACGCGTATCGGGTGAAACGAATGCCATTTCGCAGACTCGCGTCACCGCCTGCGCTACGCTCCGCCAGACAATGCATTTCCCTGATTTTGCTGACTCTGCTTTCGCAAAATAGATGGAAACAGAAGGCTGGCTCTATAAAATAAGCGTTAATTCACGCAGAAATAGACACTGTTCACTTAACTACACATAGGTAAGACTTTCACAATGAAAATCGGCCTTAATTCTCCCCCAAAAAAAAGCCGCTGTCATTGTCAAAACGTTACCACTGACATGGAATTGTCGAGAACACAAGCGTAATATTTTTTTAATAAAATGGCATCTCACAGGGCGAAAGATTGTATAACCGGCCTTACTTGTGGCTCAATAAATTAAAAACCAAGCGACTAAGCCAGGGCTTAAAAACTTTAAAACTAAGCAACCGCACCCTGCTGGGTACGGACATCGGTATAGGGCGTCGTTGGGGAACGACACCAAGGGGCAAGGGATAGGCTGGGTCGGATTAAGCTAGCTCACGACTGCAATTCGTTCGACATTTAAGCCTTCTACAGATTCTGGTAAAAACAATTTCTATGAAAACGCGCCCATATACACATGCCTTTATAGTTTCCCATAGGCAACTATTTGCGCGTGTGCCTGTTTTCGCTCGTTGAATGAAGCTGACCTTCTGATTCTATTTATTTTGTTGTCGGTGCTTTCGCTGATCCTTGCTTTTTATGCAGATGGGATTTAGTGTACTGTGACTTTTAAGAGAGTAAAATATGTTCAGTTGATGAGGCAGCGTTCTCGTGAATGATAGGCAAGTGGTGAGGTTTTTGTGGAATGTTTTAATTCATTCAGCTAGTAGATTTCAGAATTGATTATAAGATGGAAAGTCGAGTAATCATCATGGTAGTAACTTGCAACGTAACCTAAATTACTTTTAATGATTCAATACCCGAAGGGAGCCAACAAGACCCAATCACTAAATCTCCGCTGCCCGACAGCCCGTCTGTGCGTTTATCAGGGGGCTGTATCATGAACTGTTATAGGTGGATAGTTAGAATTTTAGTTACTACTAGCTGCGTCACGCGGTTTCACCCGCGTTTTTTTTATATGCCCCGCTTCTATTGGTCTCAGCGTGATGTTATATAGCCTAAAGCCTTCCTGGATTAATGAGCTATCTAACGCAAAAATAATTTTTCAAATCGGGCTAGTACTTCCTGAGGTTAGCGCGTTCAAACAAACTCTTCAGCTTTATATATTAGTATAGATAACAACAAAACGAAAGTATCTCTATTTTCAGTGTTCTAAAATCAAAATCAAAGCATTTATTTCAAGAAACTACAGACACTTTTCAATTAACAAATTCTTGTCAACAATTTTTTTCTCTAATTCCTAATAACGCAATACGATACCTTAATTCGCAAATCAGATAACTCCATGTAAGCAATTTTTTCAGGAGGTGCTTAGAACTGTAAATTCTTTATACATCACTCAGGGAAAAATCCAAAATTACGTTGTTAAAGAATATTCTTAATAGCCTACTAGCAGATATTAATAATGTAGACTCCTTTGTACTTGTTATTTAAAATATTATCATGTTAAAAATACGATAGTATTTTAAAACAAGTAAAACGATACGGAGTAAACAAAAAAAAAAAACAATGTGGAGTTAGCAGTTTTGCCAATTCAGGTATCGAAAAGTATTTTAATTAATAGGAGTCTACATTATTAGCATACGATATTATCTAACATTAGTATTATAGATTTTCCTTAAGTTATATATAAAAACTAGAATAGAATTCTCTTTATTATGTATCGAAGTTTACCGATCTCTAATATCAGGTTTTTCGATGACCTCAGATATCTATTAAAAATATAAGCATCTCCTGAAAAATTGCTTATATGGAGTTAGCCGATTTGAGAATTAAGGTATCGATGTGTTAAAAGATTTTCATTAATACCAACAAACGTAGTAGGTTTACCCTAGACCACAATCTAATAATTTCCATTTAGGGATATTTGGACGTTTGCAAATAGATCTGATAATCCCGCCTCCGATATCGGGCGACACTTGTTTTAAAGTTTAATTAAATGTAATAATGTTTGGGCGATGATAAATGTCTCCAACGATATCGGAAACTGTTTCAATTGGATGTTAAAATTATATCTGGATTATTGGATCATTGTGGCTGGAATTTGTAGATGTATGGAGAGATATGGTTTGTTCCTTATTCTAGTAGGTCTTAGTTTGGTAAGCATAAGCTTTGTTTCAAATGAGAATTTCAAGAACTTTCCAAGGTTTCAACTCAGAGCAAAAAAAAAGTTAGATACAGGTATTTATTGGAAATTAAGTATAAGTTATAGAGCATTCATGTTTCAGTTTCCATATATGTAAACAAAAGAAAGTTTTTGAAAAAAAAAAACTGTTAAAGAACATTAACAGTTTGAAGTGTTTTTTTTTTCCTTCAAATGGAACGTGTTTTCTTATTTCTTACTATGGTTGATGGAAGGGAGTGGGCTATAATCTACCCCGCGGTCTCAGTGGTAGATGTCGTAAAAAATCGCAATAAGATCGCCTGCTTACAAAAACTTAAAAATAGCTAAATCTGGGTGTACTATAGATAAACATCTGCCAAGCCCCTCTGGCATTACTAGCGTGATGTTATTTTACTAAAATTGTGTGTTACAGGAATAATATAACAGACGGAACTGTCACAGTCGGTCGGGAATCCATTCGTGCGTAGATCACGGATTTCGTGATGGTCTGACTTAATGTTTTTCTAACTCATGTGTGGCTAAACTAATAAATTCGAGTAAGAATTTAAACGTATATGTAAAAACGTAACTTTTTATTGGTCGACGGCGGCGGTCGTGTTCATGTGACCAGTGGGCTGGCATATTTTTGGGCCAAGGTTAGCAATGCTGACTGAATTGCCATAGTTGCGATCCGACCCATATCCTCCGTCGTGGGTGTCATAAGACGCGACTAACAGAAATATCACCAGGGAAGCGGACAGCAGCGCTTTTTCTGTGGAATATCAAATTATTGTTATCCCCAACCGACCTGCCAAGCGATGGGATCACGGCACCCCCCCCCCCCCTCCACTGCCTTAGGGGAGGCCTTTGTCCAGCAGTGGAGCCTACTGAAGGAGGAGTTGCGGTCAGCAACAAAAGTCGATTCACATAATATGGATTCGATATTGTACTTTTTAGAATTTTATAATGAAAGCTAAGAGGTAAAGAAGAGAGGAAGATAAATCAGAGTGCTGTTCTTTAATTAAAAGTTACTTCAGTTTCGATTTTAATAAAATATTTTGCTCAGAAATTAAGATTTCGAAAACGAAATGTAGCGTTTTAACAACTATGTATATTGGGGTTAACTTCTATTCTAACCTCGGGTTCAGCTGAATAGTATCCACTCTTAGGTACGTTGTTGACACTATTACGATTCGGACGAAGTGTTTCGCCTCGTCTTTTATACTGCGTACATCGAGGGACTGGAACAACTTGCGGTATTTCCGTCTGACTACAATTTAAGTGTCTACAAGCTGGAATGAACCATACGGTTTAGTTATGCTTCGCTCCTATTGGTCTCAGCGTGACGTTTTATAGCCTAAAGCCATCCTATATTAATGGGCTATCCAACGAATAAGGAATTTTTCAAATTGGACCAGTAGTTCCTTAGATTAGCGTGTTAAAAAAAACAAACCCTTCAGCTTTATATATTAGTATAGACTAGCGGCCGCCAGCGACTTCGTTCGCGTGGTTTAGTTATGCTCTACTCCTATTGGTCTCAGCGTGATGTTATATATCCTAAAGCCTTCCTGGATTAATGGGCTATCCAACGCAAAAAGAATTTTCCAATTAAAAAAAAAATGCAGTTTTTTTCACTTTAGACTATTCATAATTGCTATACTTACTTTTATAACTCAATAAGATTTTAATGTAAAAAATAATTAATTCGTTAATTATACAAAATAGCGCAATGTGAACAATACTATAAAAACTATCCTATCAGCTGATTTAATAGAGTTCATATCAGGGGTCAACGTCATACCTACAAATACGCACGGCGGCACGCTTGCAACGTTCAAAGGCCGAGCCGACACTTTTTTATAGACTGTTATTTCTGTAACCTCTCATTAACGACATCAATGACTATTATAATTTTGTTAGTGGCATGCGGTGTAGCCTTTTCGCGAAGTTTGCGTTACGATGTCAGATACAGCCTGTATTAGTATAGATAAACTAGCGCTTGACCACAATCCCGCCTGATGTTAAGCACTGATGCGATCGTTGAAGGGACAGCGCGCTAGTTTATTAAGAGCCTATTCACTCTAGCCTTGAAGACACTCAAATTGTAGTGTGACGGAAACACCATGAAATATGTTAACAAGTATGCTAGTAGAATGATAAGGTAGGTAAAGTATGTAAAGAATTGACTCGAATTGATTCCTATTCGATTTCTAAGGTCGAATAACGTGATATTGGATATTTCCATCAGGAATTTCTCAGAAGCAATTGAAGATGTGTCTTCCCTACAAACACTACCCGGTCTATTCTTTAATATGCAATGGCTGGTACCATGAAAAATGTGGCTACAAGGGCGAGTGCGAATCTCGGGATTCTTTCGATTAATCGAGTCTGGTTTAACAACGCTGGGGTCGTTGTGGCTTATTCATTCATTTGGAAATTTCTCAGAAGCAACTTGAAGTCTGGATTAGTATCAGTTGAGCAATAGGTTCACGCACTATTTAATGGGACTTACACATGTCTTAGAAAGGTGGATACGTTTCATATATAACTTAATAAAATACATGCTGTCTGAGTTTATAACTCATTCAAAGCCTCTTTGAACGAAGCCTTATATCGCCTAAGTGAGTAGTGAGCTACACTGTAATAAATGCAGTTATTTAAGATCACAGTCTAGAAGGAAATTGCATTTACTTATCGTATGCACCTTTGACTTATTCGCACCTCTCGTGTTACCCTGGCACTAATGACTCAATTATACAAACTGGTTATTCTAAAACGATCTTGCTTAGTTCAGTTTTCAGCAACGCAAATTCAACCTTTTAACTGTGCAATTTATAGTATAAATCCGCTTGTTCCAAAGTATAGTCGTAAGGTATATCGCATAAAGGCGACGATGCTAATACAAGTTTTTTGCGACTGTAATTATAAGTTATAATCGTTCTATTATTTGTTGAATTGACAAAATGTTTGTAAGTGAATAAAAACTAATTTTGAATAAGTTTATTTTATCTTGCTTTTCTTGTAAATATTACGAACTTTTCTTTGAATATAAAGTAGTTTACTTTTTACTGTAGCACTTCACAAACATTATTATTAGCTTGCATTATACCATTGCTGGCCAAAGGTATTTCCCATGTTTTCCAGCTTTAGCCCTGGATCAAACCCGATTCACAAAAAATCACACATTATCACACCTAAAAAAATTTTTGTAGGCGATAAAATTGGAACAAATACCTAACAGATCTGATAAAAAAAACACTACCAAACTTTACAAATCAGATGAAATATGGAAATACTAACACGTTCTGACGTCAACAGGAAAAGTGTAGAATAAATAAAGTTTAAGATTCGCATTTAGTAGAATTGCGTTTTACATGATAAAGAACGAAGGGGACGACGGCGAGCGATAACAAATCTACCTATATTACTTATTTCCTTATTAGGGGTAGCTACACACTAAATTCTCAGGTTCCAGGTTTTCGATTTGAGGAGGAGAAAACTAAATACATGTCGCATAAGTGTTACTTTTGCGTTGAGCAACCTTTGCACATTATTTTTGCGTTGACCAGACCCTTGCTTTGACATGAACGCAGCTTTTGTTCCGTTGCGTAGCCCAGGGAGTTAGAGTGATTCTACACTGTTTCCAATCCAAATCCGAGAAATGGCGGTCCAAAGTAACTATAGTACCCATTCGTATGAGAGGCACACTATGTCCGAACTCAGTCCCTCAGGATTTGGAACATTCACAATTCGGATTGAACTCGAATCTTGAATTCTGAATCGGATCAGATCAGTACTCTATAAGTCAACAAAGATCGGCCCGTCTGAAAAAGTTGATCCGTCAAAACACGTCGATGGCCCCACAGAATAAACGTGCAAGAGCTCTTACACAAATTTTTCGTTTCATTGACCTATGCAGCACCTTCTAAATTTTTTACTCAAAATACGCCTATTATATCATTTGATTTCTTTATTCCAGGGAAAAATCATGGAATTATATCACAAGTATAAAAGTATATGCTATCGTTAAACGCTTTTTGAGTCCCCGAGTTCATACGAATAAACGTGTTAAAACAAGCAAACCTTTGAGAAGAGACTTGTGCACTTCTTCGAGTTTTGAGTTTTGCATTGCCTCCTAAGGTATTTAATTATTGGATTGGATTATTTATTAAATTGTTTATTTTACACTAATAACCGTATAATGAAAGTTTACTGTGATCTAGTCACAGAAATTCATAAGAATTAAAAAATAAAATGGTTTTTCTTATATTGTCGGAAAACGGTTTAAACTAAAATATATCTATATATCTAATGTAATAATATATTTTTTTATCTTCCATTTGGTATAATTTATTTAACCCTATATACTACCAAACAACAGTTATTGAAGTTTTATCGTTTTTATTTTTTCCTGAAAAGTTGTAATTTTTGATTTACACGTTTATTTTGTGGGGCCATCGACGTTTTATTAAATTTTTGGATGAGTCATCAAAACTCATTGCGATTAGAGAGAACTATCAAATCGTGTTGTCACTAAAGCTACGGACACACTAGGGGACAAATGTCGTGGAACACGTGTCGCCAGCGACGTTGGATACAGGAGCACGACGTTGCCGGACTTCGGTCGACATGTCTGGCAACATCGCGCGACACAGGTCGCCAGCGACGTCAGATGAGGTAGCGCGACGTTGCCGGACTTCGCTCGACATGTCTGGTAACATGGCGCGACACGTGTCGCCAACTACATTTACTACTACTTTGCTACGGACATAAGGCGCGCGATATCGCTAGATATCTCAGGCGAAGTTTCGCGAAGTCGCAACTTATGTAAGTTGCGCGTTATCACCATATTTGTCAGGTTAAATCGGCCGGCTTCGCTTGACATGTTGCCGATACTTGTCGTGGCACATTTGTCTCCTAGTATACCTGTGGCTTTATTCTCAGTTCAGGCTCCAAATTAATCTTATGCAAACACCCGTTACTTACGTCTCCCTAACAACATGCAAAACGTTCCGTCACCAACAATTACGGCTATACAGTGTGTAAATACAACTACCACGATGGCATGCATTCTGTATTCACGATCACCAAAGCAGATTAGCAATTACCATATTTCCAGGTTTCGATAAGGAGATTTTTACACCCGCTAGGTAAGCACATAAGAACGTAAGAAGATTGTACTGGGTTGTTTTTTTTTATATTAATTATACACTAGCGTTTGACCGCAATCCCGCCTGATGGTAAGCAGTGACGCAATCGTTGATAGTAAATCGGACTAGTTTATTAGGAGCCTATTCACTCTAGGCTTGAAGACACTCAAATTGTAGTTCGACGGAAACACCTCCGCTAACAAATTGTTCCAGTCCCTCGATGTATGCGGTATAAAGGAGGAGGCGAAACGCTTCATCCGAATCGTAGTGGTGTTAACAACGTAAGGGTGGAAACTCGCCGCACGACGGGTCGGGAACGGAGATGGGGGAATTAAATCATGCAATTCCCTCGCATACTCCCCAAAATGCATCCTGTAGAACACCGAAAGGCTGGCTACTCTTCGCCTGTGCTCTAGGCTTTGGAGACCGTCTCGAGTTAAATCAGAGTCACCAATCAGCCTCTTCGCACGCCTCTCCACTAAATCCAAAGTGGCCAGATGACACTTAGCAGCACCAGCCAAAATGTGGCTGCAGTACTGCACACACGAACGGACTTGTGCTTTGTACATCATTGGAAGCTGCCCTGGTGTGACGTACCGCCGGACATTTGCGATAACTCCAAGTTTCCTGGCGGCACTGTTACTAATCATCACGAAATTGTAACTATACTGTGGGTAGTTGTTGAAGGCGACGTGATATCGAGTGCTGAACTTTATCCAGGAGCTGTGAAGTAAGATATCGGTGGTGGGATCTAAATGGGCCAACGAACTGAAGGGATCTGTAGAGGATGCGGTGGACGCGATGGGTGGGGTCAGCACCCCAATTTCGTAGCACATCATTACTATCAATGCGAATCATTTTGATGTATATTGCCAATCCATTTCCCAGTATGTTTAAAAAATGTGTCTACTCAATGTAAGCTTAATTAGCTAAGATGTGGGTATTTCTGATAATATCCTATCTAGTATGTAACAATGAACACAATGCAATTGTAATATTATTTAAGAAGCAAATTGAAATAGTAATTATTATTAAAATTATAGTCGATTATTTAATTGTATCGAATCAAAGTTTAGGATGACAACACTGTATGACATTATTCGATGTATTCAAATCGAGGTAAAATGGAAGCATTGGCCATTTGACTGCGGAAACGATCACTTGTTATAAAATAAATCCGCTAATATTATCATAATCTTCGTTTAATTTGGGAGATAAAGAGTAGATCTTTTATCTCAGAAGTGGCATTATTCAGTTACGCCTACAATTTTGAAGCAATATTCTCAAACAACGTGTCCACGTGTTGCCACGCGTTTTCACCTTTTACCTGGTAACAATGGATAGAACTAGAGATAATCGCAAGAGCAATACGCGTAAACGTCGCCGTGACCGGAGCAGAGAAAAACGAACGAGAACTACGCATAAACGGAAGCAACGAAGGCAGCGTTCGAGCAATCGTGATTCTACGTTGGAATCTCTCCGTAGTGAAGATCGCAGTTCCCATGAGCAGAGTATGAGGCGCCGTCACCAACCGAACCGGAGTCGCAGTCGGAGTAGCAGCTACGAGCAGCGTCGGGACCTGGACGGGAGCCGCAGTAGGCGAGGCAGCAGTAAGCGAAGTCGCAGTAGGCGCTTAGAATCCAGCATCAAGCAACACACACCCCCAATTCCCGGGTACGTGAGTAACACCAATGTTCTTAACAATGACACGCAAGCGTTTTTGGCTACTTTAGTGGAAACTTTGACCAAAAGTCGACCTGAGGGCAACAAATTTCCTATGCTAGGCAATGTGATTCCAGATTTTGACCCTATGGTAAAGAGTCAGACTATTGTAATGTGGATCAATAAAGTTGAGGAATGTGCTAGGCTCTATGGTTGGGGCGACGATCAAATAGTACATTACGCTCTGCCTAAACTGTCAGGGATTGCCAAAACGTGGTACGAGGCTCTGCCATCAATGTCGTATTTATGGTCAGAGTGGAAGGACAAATTGAAGCAGTCATTCCCGAGTAGTGAAGATTATGCTGAATTATTAACCGAAATGTTGTCAAAACGTGTGAAGTTTAATGATTCGCTAGAACATTATTATTATGAAAAAATTAATCTACTAAATCGATGCGAAATACAAGGTAAACGTGCGGTAGATTGCTTACTATATGGGATTGAGGATCGGTCATTAAGATTAGGCGCTAAAGCAGCAAAATGTCAGGAGCCCGAGCAAGTTCTGGCATATCTTCAATCTATCAAGCAACATATTCGTGATCCAGATAGGTCGAGGGTAAATTACGATAGACGTAACAACACTACTTTTTTAGTATCTAGTAATAGCTCTAAGCAGATTGGTAATAGCAGCGAAGCTAAGACTTCGAAGCCATACAGTAATGCGTCAATTGTATGCTTTAACTGCAACGAACATGGGCATTTCAGTTCTAAATGCACAAAAAAGATATTGAAGTGTAACGTTTGTTCTAAATTAGGCCATTTGTCAATTAACTGTCCCAGAATACCCTCTGACTCGGCTAATAAAATAGATAGACCGAAAGAAAAAGACGTGATGCGCATTGAAACCAATAATACTAATGATTTTTAATATCTGATTAATCTGAAACTCAACGGTAGAGTTATTTAAGGCCATGTGGATTTGGGTAGCCAATGCACGCTGATTCGTCATAGTGAGGCTGTTAGGAGGGGAATCACGTGGACTGAAAACAACTTGCCGCCTATAAAATTTATAGGAGGGAGTATAGTAATACCAGTGGGTGTTTCAAGCGTTATTATTGAAATTCAAGGTATTATAGAGAAAGTCAACGCATACATCGTTGTTGATAGCGTTATTAAATATTCAGTTTTAATTGGACATAGCTTCACAGAAAAACCAGGTATAGCTATAACGAAAACTACCCACTCGTTAATATTTAGTCGTGAACAACCAGTCAAATTACCATTGAGTTTAAAAACCGATATTGTGATAACCCCCAAGGATACGCTCATTACACGAGTGATCTGTACCAGTAATATATCTGATATCAATTTATTAGATTTTGAAAATGCTGAGACTAAGTCTGCTTTCAATTATGGCAAACAGCTTAGTCAAAGTGAGATTAATCGATTGAAAGAATTGCTCAAAAGGTATGAAACATGTTTTTCAGACAACTTAAAAGACCTGGGATTAACTAATGTAGTTCAGATGGAAATTGAATTGAGTGATTCGCAGCCAGTAGTTTACCGCCCATATAAACTCTCCTTTCCGGAGCGTAAACAGGTTCAGACTACGGTAAAGGAAATGATCGATGCAGGCATAGTATGCGAGTCAAACTCGCTTTACGCTAGCCCAGTTTTATTGGTAAGGAAAAAGACTGGCGAAAGTAGAATATGTGTTGATTATCGTGTATTAAATAATAACACAAAAAAGGAACACTATCCATTACCTTTAATTGATGATCAACTTGCCAGGCTAGCTGGCAATTGCTTATTTGTAAGTTTAGACCTTGCATCTGGCTACTATCAGAGGCAAAATCTCAAGACAAGACAGCATTTGTTACTCCTGATGGGCAATATCAGTTTAAACGCATGCCTTTTGGTCTAGCAAATGCTCCTTCGATTTTTCAACGAGCAATGAGTAAAATACTGTCGAAAGTCTGTTATACGGTCGTTTATATGGACGACGTATTGATTCCTTCCCCAACATTTGACCAGGGAATGAGACGGCTAGAGGAGGTACTTCAGCTAATAAAAGACGCAGGTCTTACGCTGAAGTTGAAAAAATGTAGTTTTTTTTGTACTGAGCTAGACTTCCTAGGATTCCATGTTAGCAGTGAGGGGATACGTCAAGGGAAACTCAAAACATTATCTATAGAAAATTTCCCAATACCCCAGAACGTTCACGATATCAGGCGATTTATCGGCCTGACTAGCTTTTTCCGGAGGTTTGTTAAAGATTTCGCTTTTATTGCCCGTCCACTAACAGATCTCTTAAAATCTAAATTCAAATGGAAATGGACAGCGGAGGAGGCGGAGTCGTCTAGAGTTTTGAAGGCAAGATTAGTTCAACGTCCTATATTAGCTTTATACAATCCTAATTTAGAAACCGAAATTCATACGGATGCGTCGAAGCTAGGTATTGCGGGGATTCTCCTACAGCGAGGTACTGACGGTTTACTTAGGCCAGTGGCGTACTACAGCCGTAAAACTACGGTAGACGAGCAAAAATTTCATTCCTTTGAGTTGGAAACTCTAGCGGTAGTCGCAATTTTAAAACGATTCAGAGTCTATTTACTAGGGCTAAGATTTAAAATAGTCACCGATTGTCACGCACTTCGTACTACCTTAACTAAGAGAGACCTTGTGCCACTAATTTTGTACAGACAGAGTTCGCGAATGGCTCACGTAGATGCTCTCAGCCGTGCCCTGTGGGTGAACCTACTGATATCGATACCGAGCATGTTTTGATGTTCAACACATAGACGTTCGTGATTGGATCGCTACTGTACAGGGTGATGATAGCGAAGAATGAAACGTATAAAAGACATCTTAGAAGATGACACGACTAAGTTTGTAACTGACGTACGTAAGAATTACATGTTGAAGGGCAGTCATGTATATAAAATCTTAGACGAAGGATTACGATGGGTAGTTCCGAGGGGTTGTAGGTGGCAAGTGCTGCGCATGAACCATGATGAGGTAGGTCATTTTGGCTTCGAAAAAACGTTAAGTCGTATCAGGAGCATATTTTGGTTTCCAAAAATGCGTAGATTCACCATGAAATACGTCTCAGTCTGTTTGGAGTGTGCGCATCATAAAGCACCTGGCGGCCCCAAAGAGGGAGTGATTCATCCAATACCCAAATTGGAGAAACCATTCCATACACTTCATGCTGATCATCTAGGCCCATTCATTCGCTCTAGGAGAGGCAACACGTATTTGCTTGTTATTATAGATGCTTTTACGAAATTTGTCAATATACGAGCTGTTGAAGATACTAAGAAGGCTAGGGCTATTAAGACATACAAGGAACATTTCAGTTATTTTGGTGTTCCTTCTCGTCTTATAATAGATCGTGGCTCTTGTTTCACGAGCGCAAAATTTAAGAGTTTTATGGACCAATTAAAAATAAATCATATTTTGAATGCAGTAGCTACTCCAAGAGCTAATGGACAGGTTGAAAGATTTAACAGAACGATAACTGATGCCCTGAGTTTAAATGTCAAGACGTAAATGACAACTTATGGGACGAATACATTGGTGACGTAAAATTAGGTATTAATACCACTATTAATAAATCAACAGGGAAGAGTCCCTCTGACCTGTTGTTTGGTTGCAGATTGATGAACGCATCAGAGAATTTATTGAGTGATGTAATCGCCGAAACAACTGAACGAATCGATGGTGATGCCTTACTAAAACTGAGGTCGAATGCTAGGAAAAGAATAGAAAAACAACAGAATTATGCTAAAAAAAACAATTCGATAAGCGTAGGAAGAGTCGGGCTATATATAATGTAGGTGATTTGGTCAGGGCAGAGAGGACAGTTATAGGCAAAGATAATATAGGAAAATCGCACAAACTCCTCCCCAAATTTCAAGGTCCCTATCGAATCCTCAAAATATTACCTAATGATAGATTTCTTTTCGAAGATACCCCTATAACAGGAAAGGGTAACAAGAGGTATGAAAATGTTGTCGCGCTAGATAAAATTCATCCCTAGATGAATTTTAAAGTGTGTGTGACCAGTGAGAGCTCTGATAGTGATCATAGTGAAGCTACAGAAATAGAAATAGAGAAAGAGTGATGTATTACTCTACGTAGTAGGTAGTAACGATATAATTATTACATTTGGGGCACTATAATAATATACTAAATTACAAGAATTAATCAAGTTGTCTGATGGAAATGAGTAGGAATTGCGTGTCATTATTAAGGTCTATATATATACATATATGAGCAGTCAGTGCAGATAATGAATGGCATTAAGAAATTGATGTCGCACGTATGATTGCAAGATAGTGAGTAAGACGTGAGCACAATTTGTCACAGAGGTCAGTGCAGATTATGAATGGTGCCAAGATAACGGTGCCGCACAGTTGACCAAAGATCGTGATAGATTGTGCAAGATAGTGAGTAAGATTATACAATGTGAGCACAATTTGTCATAGAGGTCAGTGCAGACTATGAATGGTACCAAGATAACGGTGCCGCACAGTAGACCAAAGATCGTGACAGACTGTGCAAGATAGTGAGTAAGATTATACAATGTGAGCACAATTTGTCATAGAGGTCAGTGCAGATTATGAATGGTACCAAGATAACGGTGCCGCACAGTAGACCAAAGATCGTGACAGACTGTGCAAGACTTACAATGCAGATTTTGATGAAGATTTATGACTTTGTTAAAAACCATAAGTTAAACTCAGATGTAACATAATAATATACGTAGACTTTGAAATTTTGATTGTGATGAGAATTTATAACAGAGTTTGTGAAAAATATATAGTACGCAACTGTAACGAAGTTACCTTATCATAAGAATTATTATTTAAGAATCAAATTAGCTATAGAAGTATGTCCGATGATAGTCTTTATTTAGTCTTAATTTGTTTTTTTTTTGTGTTTATACTTATTTTTATATTGAATATTTTACACCAAACAAGTGAGAGGACTCACTTACACAGGATGGCCGAGCTGTAAGCTTAATTAGCTAAGATGTGGGTATTTCTGATAATATCCTATCTAGTATGTAACAATGAACACAATGCAATTGTAATATTATTTAAGAAGCAAATTGAAATAGTAATTATTATTAAAATTATAGTCGATTATTTAATTGTATCGAATCAAAGTTTAGGATGACAACACTGTATGACATTATTCGATGTATTCAAATCGAGGTAAAATGGAAGCATTGGCCATTTGACTGCGGAAACGATCACTTGTTATAAAATAAATCCGCTAATATTATCATAATCTTCGTTTAATTTGGGAGATAAAGAGTAGATCTTTTATCAACAAAGTAAATCACGTAATGATTATTGTTGAAACGTCAAACTGAAACCTTTCACCATCTGATGTCTGGTGAAGCCGTACGGAGGATGGGTCTGAGCAGTTGTGTTGCGATGTGTGCCGGGTACGATGCGCCAAATGTTGTTGTGTTGGGAGTTTGGTCGTGGAGTCTCCAGATCAATCTTCCTCTGGTGCAGTATCGTTTGTCGTGTTGGTCTTGGGTTTAACATTGCATCACCTCGCTCAACTGCCGTCATCCTTCCTATTCCTAAGTTTTTTTAAGTGAATAGGCTTAATAAACTGGTGCGCTTTACCATCAGTGATTGCAGTCAAGCACTAGTTTATAATAATTAAAAAAAAAAACCCATAACTACTAATGGTGTGTTACGTAATTACCCTAGAAGTCAATTTCACATAATATCGCCAAGAACCGATCTAATAAATTGTATACGTTTCATACTTAACATCAGCGCTCCATGCAAGTTTGTAATTGAAAAAGTTCACGTCGTTTTTATCGGGAAGCCTTTTTATTTGCTTTTCAATTTGTTTCACCCAAGTACATGTACCGCTTATGGAATAGTTTCTTAGTGCGAACTAAAGAATAAACTTTGCTAGTGTCGCAACTCTGTTCCGTTCTAGCTAAACAGATACAACAGAACAGCAAGAAAATTATGATGATTTAAATACATGATGTCTACTCAAAATATGGTGTCTATAACAGATGATGTTTAAAATTAAATGCTTTTAATCTATTTTTTATAACATTACAAAAATAATGAGTCAGCCGCTCGTTATTTTGATGTAAATGTACCTATATAACATATGTAATATCTAGCAACCCGCAAATGGCCCGCGTTGTGAATTACGGCCGAGTCCTTCCTATTTTTTTATAAATTATAAACTAGCGCTTGACCGCAATCCCGCCTGATGACGTCAGTGACGCAATCGATGATGGTAAAGCGCACTAGTTTATTAAGAGCCTATTCACTCTAGCCTTGAAGACTCTCAAATTGTAGTCCGACGGAAAAACCGCCGACGGCAAATTGTTAAAGTCTCTCGATGTATATGCGGTATGAAAAAAGAGGCGAAACGTTTCGTCCGAATCATAGTGGTGTTAACGACGTAAGGGTGGAAACTCGCCGTGCGATGGGTCGTCCGATGGTGGAACGGAGATGGGGGAACTAAATCAAGCAATTCCTTTGTACACTTACCAAAATGAATCCTATAGAACACCGAAAGGCTGGCTACTCTACGCCTGTGCTCTAGGCTTTGGAAACCGTCTCTCCACTGAATCCAAAGTGCTCAGGTGCCATTTTGCAGCACCAGCCCAAATGTGGCTGCAGTACTCCACACACGAACGGACCTGTGCTTTGTACAGCATTGGAAGCTGCCCTGGTGTGACGTACCGCCGGACCTTTGCGATAACGCCAAGCTTCCTGGCAGCCGCCTTGGCCGTGGACCCAATGAACCGCCCAAAGTTAAGGTTCGAGGAAATCTCAACTCCCAAAAGCTGAAAAGGTCTGGGCCCCTGCAGCGTTAATATTTTATGTCACGAAAAATACATAAAAAAATAAGTCTAAAGTCAGTTCTACAATAAACACAATGGCTGTAGTTATTTTGCTATTGCTATAAATAATTGGAGTATTTCGATTGTATTCCCTTTTTTTTTGTCTCTTGTCTTACGTCACAGTAGAAGAGAACTGCTAACTGCAATCGTTCACTGGCTGAGAGTCAATGGAAGCTAGTGCAATTAAAGTTTATAGGATAGCAAAAACATCGAACTAAAAAGTGAAAATACAAACAGAAAAAAATGGGATTTAATACATTCGGTAGCATTGACAACTAGTTTACATTTGACGCATTTGTGACGTCATTCGCATGGAGGTAGACTTATCAATACTAACACAAAATTCTGTAGTATAATCCAATACAAGATTATAACGTACAGACGGAATGTATGTGTGTACGTGAGCAGCGAGGGTGAGTGCTCATGCCGATATCGACGCGGCTTGGGCACTCGCGAAAATTAAATCTCTATTAAAATTTCAGAAAAGGGACTAAACTTTTATCTGTTATGAACTTTCGTGACATTTTACGAAGAATTATTATCGCCTTATCTTCCGCACAGTTTTCCGAGGAGGGAATTCAACTTCGCCTGTATTTTCGTTCGGTGCAGTTTCTTTCAATTAGTTTGAGCTTCGTCCCCGCTCATAGCAAAAGAGTCGAGTTATAACATTGACATTTCAATGTTCGATAGTGCTTAACTCCGCTGCAGACGGCCTTTCACAATTTTGATTCAGTAACAAAGAGATTTTGTATAAACGCAGGAGTTAAAGAGTTATAAAAAATGTTAAAACTTGTTCTAAACCAGAGAAAAATGTCTGTTAAAAATTAAAATGAAACCGCGCGTAAATTAGTCGGCATTGTGTTTCAGTGTCGCGTCCCGCGTCCCGCGATTTGCAAACGCAGCTAGCGGCAGAAGTTAATTAAATAAAAATACCAACGGAATCCGTTCCCGCTGAGGTGTCAAACAGCAATCAGCAAATAAAGGACTGCCAATAACTTAGCGAGGCTATTCACAGAATCGTAAAGGTTCTGATTCATTGTCACGTCTCCTTTTGATTGGACGTGCTTTGATACCGGTAGCCGGGATTGCGATCGTTCAAATTTTAATATTTTTTTACTTCCTTCATATTCGATTCTATCCGTTGCGGTTTTGCGATATTTATAACGTTTTGTTTTGTTTTCCAAATCCCGGGTTCGGTTCGATTGTTTCTGTTGCCGTCCATTTATCGAATCTCTATCGATATTTTGGATTTATGAAACATGGTATACACTGTATGTGTAGACTGTAGATACTTCAGTGCAGACTGAATTCGCATAATGCGTTGATATGTGCGTGCTATGATGTATATTCTGATCATGGCTGGTATTGTTTTGATGTTGACCTGAACGGATATTGCCAACATGATAACGTTATTATCCATGTATCGATATTACGCTTGATTTTGTATAGGTATGTTATCTCTGTTGATTTCCGATCAGGACCGTATTACTACTGTTCAGTGATATCGGATAGTCAAGCGATGTAGGTCAGTTGTAGGATATGTATTGAGCACTGAGGTTATTTGTTTAATTAAAATAGGCCTTATCTGTGGTAGCAGTTGGTATGTAGTTAATCGAAATTATCTCATTAAACACGCATAAGCTATTCACAGTGAAAACATCGTGAGAAAAGCGGCATGTAGTCGAACCAAATATTTGAACACAACGAGACATCGACCAACCCACAAAGGGTCTACGTAGTGAATTTATGGCCCACTCCCTCTCACACAGAACAGGCCATTGTCCCGGCGGTAGGAACATTGTACAATAGGTTGTAATTTTATTTGATATTGTCTTACATTATTATATTTATTATTAGCTCGAATTGCCCTTGACATCACAGCATATCAGAAAACTCGCGCTGCACAATTATTTTTTAAATGTTGAAGCACCAAGCTGAGATAAGAGCCTTTTGGCCTCGTATAGATTTTTTCAGTTTTTAGATTTTTGTTTTTTTATAATTTTTCATATCATTTCTTTTCTATTCATTGTCTTTAGTTAACTTATTTCTGTGTTCTTCCAGTACGAGTCACAATAAATACTTTCTCTTTTTTTTATATGCACCGCTCCTATTGCTCGCAGCGTGATGACATATAGCCTAAAGCCTTCCTGGATTAATAGGTTATCCAACACAAAAATATTTTTTCTAATCAGACCCGTAGTTCCTGAAATTAAAGCGTTCAAACAAACAAACCAACTCTTCAGCTTTATATAGCTTTAGTAACCTCGAAGGTTATTCTACTCTCGTATCCCTCAAAAATACTATATTAATCTAATATAACATCCACATGTATGGTTATAAAAACATTAGTCATTATGGTGTTGAGTTACAATTTCTTTAACACGTGCAGCTAGTTAAATAAAAAAAAACGTGTCTATGAACATTTTCATTCCCTGTTAGATCACACTTGGACAGAAGAGCTTCTTAATTAATTATTCAAGGAGACTATTTTTAACTACAACAAAAAGGTCAGTCAAATTTTTTATCGAACTCCTCGGAAACACATGCGTTGTTCGATTCGTCTCCATAATACTTGTTGAAAGTAAAGTTATAATTATGGTTGGAACAATATGATTTTATTTCAAACAAGTTATTTTACAAGAATTTTAGATTTATTATTTAGTCGATTTGCACGAATTAACTTGTCCGAAAAGTGGGAGTCACTTTCGGAGTTTTTTTTAAGGTTTTTCGGGTAGTACCCTACCAGACACAACATCCCTCTGGTCGGAGGTTATTCTACGGCGGATGAGTGAACATTGCAACCTATTCCTCACCACACAGCTGAGCGGGTGGAAGGTATATAGATCGCTAACCCAAGTGAGAATGTAAACCGAGTCTTGTAGGCTATCAAAGACTAGTCTGATGGGTTTGGGATGTGATTAAACCCCTTAAAGTGTCAGGTCATTATTTTTGGAAGCTCACGCATGATGAGTAGGCTAACGCTTGGATCTCTCCCTTCTCTTATCTTCAAAGGTACCGTCATACCCCCCTACTTTTAAAGATCTCGGTTTGTATATTGACTCGACGCTTAGCTGGCAATGTCAGGTATCTTACGTTGTTCAAAGGGTCAACGGTATCTACCCTGCTTTGTCTATATCGCCCGGGGAACTTTTGAAAGCAAAACGAAAACCATGCTTGTACACTCAAACTTTTATTTTCCCTATAATGGATTATAGTGACGTGTGTTACTTTGATCTGAATGCGGCTTTGCTGGAAACGCTTAAATATGACCATGTATCGAGCTAGAGGTTTGTATTCAAATGGATGCCCATTCGCCAGAGAAGAAATTTCCGCGTCTTGAACACGCTTTTCTCCCTTCTTAACTCACCTACTCCTCCTTCTTACGTCGTGTCTCACTTACAATATTTATGTTCTTCACACAAAAAGAATCAGCGTTCTTCTAACAATCATCTCTTATTCTGTTCTTCACATACTACTGTCTTTTTTCATATTCAGTTCAATAGGGTAGTTGACTAAAAAAAAACTAATAATCCGTCAGTCAGATTTCCAAAAAATACTAGACAAGTATTTTTTCTTTTTTCATATAAACAAAAAATGAAGACAACACAGTGCGTTGAAAACTCGTGTGACGTCACTGCTCGATACACTTGATGCCTTTTATATTTGTAAATTTTTATTGATTTGATAAAACAAAATATATGTATCTAATATTTTTCTATAGTCGGAATGCCGGACTAAATAAAATCATTTTTTTTTACCCAGGAAACATCCCTATTCTGTGGAATGCGCTTTCTCTTGATATCCGAATGGCCACCAGTCGGTTTTCATCTAACCAGAAATTGCAGAGTTATTTTCTAAACAATTAGGGTAGTCTCATCTCAACACCTCTCTCACAAGTTTTAGTTTTGTATATACATACTATAAGTACATATGTTGGTAAAAGTATGTATATGTATACATTCTCCAGGCCTCTGTACATTTCTTTGTGCGAAAGCGTACATAAATAAATACCTCTACAAGACTAATGATGTAAAGTGCTAGGCATTAACCGATATAGGAAAAACGTTACTAGCTCGCAAGGTTATTAGAAATTATTTGATGCAAAAAATTACATTGTATCATGCTTATGTAGAGGCATGAGGAACAGGGAGTAAAGTTCACTCATCCTCCGTAGAAAAGGGAGGATCCTCCGACCAGACGGGTGTTATGTCTGGCGGGCACTTGTCCGATGGTTGTAATTGGGAAGTTGTATATATGCTAGTTGCACGGTAAACTCTGATTGCGATATGTAGAATTCGTGTGACGTCAGTATGACGCGTTATTCCATGTGGTGTTTGTAGGTACCGCTACACATGTATGTACTTAGGGAAACTCTAATAGATGCCACACAGAGAGAAAACGCAAGAAATAAGTCGTGTGTAACGAGAAATAAAATAAATGAAGGGTATCTTGTATTACATAGTAACCTGAATAAGAAAATACCATGTATCCGTTACTATAGTTACACAATTTCTCTTTCTGCACAACTATACCTCAGGATTGTACCTACGTTACCTACTTGAATACACTCGACTTGCTGTTCGGTTTTTCCACTTCAACCAACGCTTGACGTTGAGTATACTTAGCGAGTCAAAGATTAGTAAATTAGGTATAAGTTTGTAGTGGTCACATCATACCACAAGGGTTACTTACTCATTTCCTAATCCTAAGATGGTAATGTAATACCTGCAACTATACTAATTGGTTAAAGACATAACTTAAAAGGTAACTTGAGCTGTGGGCCAAAATAATGCTCAACTATAAAATAAAAATTAAGCATTCATGTAAAAATAGTTAGCGCCCTGATATAACCAGAAGTTGTTGCAACAAACCCCGTAGAAGATAGTGGGAGAAGATTGACAATATGAACCACTAGCTGGACGTGACCGGGAGAGGCTTTTGCTTAGAAGCGATGCGATGCAGGCTAACAGTAATTCACTTCAGTGTGTTTTTCAGTGCCAAAACTCCGTTTGCAATGAAGTGCTCTACAGCATATCTAAATCATTGTGGAACGTTCGAATTTCAAAGTCGAACACAAAAGTGCAATGCATTTTTCACATACGCAATTCACGTAACCGGCTTACGACTCGATTTAAGTCGACTATGACGTCATCTTTCGGCTCCCGTCCGCCAACGTAGCAGTGACGTTTCATTCATTATGCGGTGAATGCGATCTGCTTGGTTTAAACCGTCTCTAATTATTTCCGTGCCTCCCAACGCAAAGCGGTCGCTTTCGACATTTCGTATCGATCATGTTGATTTTTTTAAATCTATGGAATATTCCAGCTTTAATTAATGTGCGGATGTGGGTAGGTAGAAAAATAAACTATGTTTTTAAAAGACCCATTAGTTTCGCACGACGATAGATCGTCATCCTGAAGAGCCGTCCAGTAAAATTTTTAAGTATGATAGACAATCCGTTTATTGACAGTATATTTGGGCGCAATTATACCTACTCATTCACTGGTTACAGTACCAAGTATTGTCTTCTAGAACTACATATTTTGTAATTATATATACATTAAACTAAATAGTATGTGTGGTATACATAGTTTAAAAGAATCCAACTTTTCTGTTCATACTGTGCTGCAAAAGCCAAACTAACGTTGTTAGATGACGCGAATGGAGCTATTCATACTCCAGGATATACATAAATAAGTCCAGAACAGGTGCAACGTTTCTAAAAGCATGCAGTACAATGATAGGGATCGCCACGTCAGCTTAGAGTAAGCGACAATATTTTAACATATTTTAGACTCATGACACGATAAAAATCTTCGAAGAGTAAAAATTTTACGACATGTGAAATCGGAACTTCAGTGCACGAGATAGCAGAATAATTTTATACTTACGATACGCTTTCGTGTGTAAAATGAAAGATTTTTTTCGGTAAGTACGAACGGTAACGTTGTCACCAATATGCGAATGATGACGGCGATGGAGCGACGGGAAACGTAAGAACTGATAAAAAATATTGGGAGACTAAAGTAGGGTATATTGTGCGCACGCCAGGGTGGCACCATTGTGTGAATCGCCCTGAGGACACGGTGGAGTATACGGTGGAGGTCTGCCCGGCTTGGATAGAGCATCGCCGTGTCCTCGTAGTGGCGATTGGCGGCGATCTCTCGCGTCCGACCCTGGTCCAGAACATGGTCCGGAGCGAGAATGCATGGCAGGCCGTCACCTCCTTCTGCGAAGCAGTGATGCTGGCAAAGTAGGAGGCGGAGCGCGTTAGGCAACGGGAATCCCCGCGCCCTCACGCCACTAGCCGCCGCAGCCGCCTTGGTCGGGAAACGAAACCTAACTCCCAGCCACCGTAGCTGCTCACCGCCCGGTAAGGACCAGGCCCGAGTCGCCGGCGCGTCGTGTTTCACGCGCGCCTCAAAGAGATGTCAGCACATCGCGACGGGGTCCACGAAGACCGATGCCTCCTGGGTCAGGGTTGCGGGTTGGTTAAACAAGAAACCGTGGCCCTGGCTGTCGCACAGGCAAGTGAAGAAACACGGGTGGGTTTTAGTCAGTATAAGTCTGACACACCCCTCCGCTCCGCCCAGAGCGGGAGAAGTAATTCTATGATTTCCCATCCCAACGAAAAAAAAAAGGGTCTATTGTGCGCCATTGGCAATGTGGCTAGCGAAAATTTATCGATAAGATGCAGCGCAGCGTTTTGTGAATTGGCTCGCAGTCGGCGGAGTCGGCTCTATTTGTCAACTATGTATAATTTCGCTTCAACGGAGCATCGCGCACGCTCGTTTTGTTTCGTGCCGTAATAAGAACGAGCAACGCTTATTGCCATCGGCGCAGCATAAGTATCTGTTGCACCGCGGCGCAAATTCGTAGCCGTACAGTTATTTGTCAACGTCGGAGTTTATTTCTATTGCTCACTGTACGGAATCAGAGCGGACCGAGCAAGACAGATACGTCGTGTTCTGACAACTGTATTATTTTGTATTTTTATGATTTACTGGTTTGTTAGTGACAACGGATAGATGATTTAATGGGCGTATTCCTCGTAAGTCGTAACCACGATGATAATTAAAATAGAAAGTGTGGAGAATGTGCTTAAGTGTATATGTTAGTCGTAATGAGGAATTTGTTTCTCAGTTTATTTCTACTTGTGAAGTTCGCGAAAGAAGTCTGTTTTGGGTAATTAATTACTTGTTTACTATTACTGTTAGTGACATGAACATGGAATGGGTAGGAATCGTTGCTGTTGGCATATTGTGTCAGTTATGAGATATGGCGATGTCAGATGGTTATCATTGGAGTTGAATCAGTTTATGTATGAAATGAAACATGTAGATATAATCTTGTCTAATCCTCTCGAGGGCAGACAACAAAATGATGGCCACTTGTAACGCGATAAGAGGCTAGTTTATTATCATTATTATAGAGTAGATTTATATTCTTCTTTATTCTAAGTATTTTAGAGATGAAAACACACATTTATTAAGCATGTGAACATCTTCGTCATCATTGACCCTTTCCCCAACTATGTTAGGTCAGCTTCCAGTCTTACCGGATTCCGCTGCATACCAGTATTTTACATGGAGTTACTTCCTATACTACCTTCACAACCCAGTTACTGGGTAACATGATATATTTTTTTTGTAATTATAAACTACTAGCTTTCCGCCCGCGGCTTCGCCCGCGTTCATTTAGGTTTTATCGCGCTTTTTAGATTTCTCTCGGGAATATCAATTTTTTTCGGGATAAAAACCCCATTATTTAATCCGGACTTCTAACTTTCCGTCTGCAAAATTTCAAAGCAATCTGTTCAGGAGTTTCGTGTGAAAGTGGTACAAACAAACTCACTTTCCGATGTATAATATTAGTAAGGATATATTTGGTGTACACATACAAATATTTCAATAATCTCCCTTGGTAACTTGGTGTTTTTTTAGAACCAAAAGTAGCCTATGTTACTCTCCATCTTTTCAACTAACTATATGCCAAAAATCAAGTCGATTCGTTACTTTATTAGGTTATATATATGGACGATATTTGGTGTACACATACAAATATTCCAGTAATCTCCCTTGGGAACTTGATGTTTCTTGGGGACCAAAAGTAGCCTATGTTACTCTCCATCTTTTCAACTAACTATATGCCAAAAATCAAGTCGATTCGTTACTTTATTAGGTTATATATATGGACGATATTTGGTGTACACATACAAATATTCCAGTAATCTCCCTTGGGAACTCGATGTTTTTTGGGGACAAAAAGTAGCCTATGTTACTCTCCATCTTTTCAACTAACTATATGCCAAAAATCAAGTCGATTCGTTACTTTATTAGGTTATATATATGGACGATATTTGGTGTACACATACAAATATTCCAGTAATCTCCCTTGGGAATTTGATGTTTTTTGGGGACCAAAAGTAGCCTATGTTACTCTCCATCTTTTCAACTAACTATATGCCAAAAATCGAATCGATTCGTTACTTTATTAGGTTATATATATGGACGATATTTGGTGTATACATACAAATATTCCAGTAATCTCCCTTGGGAACTTGATGTTTTTTGGGGACCAAAAGTAGCCTATGTTACTCTCCATCTTTTCAACTAACTGTATGCCAAAAATCAGGTCGATTGATTGCTTAGCTACGGCGTGAAGGAAGGACAAACAAACAAACAAACACACTTTCACATTTATAATATTAGTATGGATATTTGGTGTACACATACAAATATTCCAGTAATCTCCCTTGAGAACTTGATGTTTTTTGGGGACCAAAAGTAGCCTATGTTACTCTCCATCTTTTCAACTAACTATATGCCAAAAATCAAGTCGATTCGTTACTTTATTAGGTTATATATATGGACGATATTTGGTGTACACATACAAATATTCCAGTAATCTCCCTTGGGAACTTGATGTTTTCTGGGGACCAAAAGTAGCCTATGTTACTCTCCATCTTTTCAACTAATTGTATGCCAAACGAAGGTATTTATTAGCGAGCGAAGACAAATGAACGAAGCTAGCTAGCGCCAGTGAAGTAAAAAAAACCCTAAAAAAAAAAAAAAAAAGTACCCTATTATTTAATCCGGACTTCTAACTTTACGCCTGCAAAATTTCAAAGCAATCGGTTCAGGAGTTACGGCGTGAAAGTGGTACAAACAAATTCACTTTCCGATGTATAATATATATATACACATACAAATATTCCAGTAATCTCCCTTGGGAACTTGATGTTTTTTTAGGACCAAAAGTAGCCTATGTTACTCTCCGTCTTTTCAACTAACTGTATGCCAAAAATCAGGTCGATTGATTGCTTAGCTACGGCGTGAAGGAAGGACAAACAAACACTGTTAGTAGCCCGCCCGTGTTAATTTAGATCCCACGGGAACAGATAAAAGGTGTCCTATGTCCTTTCTCGTTCCGCAGACTATGTGTATGCAAATATTAAATATTATTAAATAATTATATTGTTATTTCTTGCCCGTGGCTCCGCCCGTCGTTGCTCCGTCCGCGTTAATTTCGATCCCACGGGAACAGTAGCTACTTTCTTCCGGGATAAAATGTGATATCCTTCCCCGTACCCTAGACTATGTGTATGCAAATTTTCGTGATGATCGGTGCAGTAGTTTAAGCGTGAAGAGGTAACAAACAAACAAACAAACAAACAAATAAACAAACAAACAAACAAACACACTTTCGCATTTATAATATTAGTTGGGATGGATATCTTGATCGCAATCGCGCCTGATGCTAAGCAGTGATGCGATCGTTGACGGCAAAGCGCGCTAGTTTATTAGGAGCCTATTCACTTAAAAAAATCGAGTGATAGGAAGGAAGGCGGCAGTTTAGAGAAGTGATGCAATTTTAAACCACACGACCTACGATGCTGCGCCAGTGGGAGATTTATCTGGAGACCCTCCACTACTATACTTCTGCGCAACAACATTTGCGCATAGTACCCGGCACACTTCGCAACACAACTTCTCAGACCCGTCCTCCGTACGGCTTCACCAGTCATCATGCCGAAACACGACGAATCGCTTGGCGGCAAGATTTTGTCTGGTGGGTGGTAACTTCTGCCGGCAGCCGATGATATGGCCTACATTATAATAATATCTAGGCCTACGTAGTATGTATATCTCTTGGTAAGGTTAGATCTATGAACGGGAACAACATAAATGCAATAGGTATGTAAGGTTAATAACAAACAGAATCCTAATTGTGTAACACACTATTATTTTAATTGGAATCATTTCGAAACCAATTGTGAAACCATTGCTCCATATATCCATATTAATTTTAATATTAATAATATTTCAAATTAATATTATTATTAGAATTCATACATTACAATGTGCGGGTTCGATTTCAGGCCAGGCAAGTGCCAATGTAACTTTTCTAAGTTATATGTACTTTCCAAGTATATCTTGGACACCAATGACTGATTAAAAGGTGAAGGAAAACATCTTAAGGAAACCTGGACTTTAAGTCTGAAAACGCCAACCCGCATTGAGCAAGCGTGGTAATTACGCTCAATCCTTCTCTGTTTGAGAGGAGACCTGTGCCCAGCAGTGGGACGATAAAAAGGTTGATGATGATGATGCGCCTATGCACTCTTATCATGTGCCTATCCCCACATCCTTGTGCCAAGTTTTACCCGCGATGGTATCAAAGTTGTCCATTATTTATAAAACGTAATAAAATTCAAATAGAGTGATGTAATTATGACTATATTTGAATTAAAATTAAGTATGCAAAGACTATTATCAACCATTAATAAGTCACGTAATAAGACATACGACACGTGTAATTTCGTTCGTTTTCATTTCCGGATCTAATTATCCACCTGTATTATTGATAATGATAATAATAGTATAAAAAATTATCAAATATAATTATAGAAAAGACGTAGGTCCTCTACCTGCGTCTTTTACCTTACAATTATTTACCTTGAACCTATTTTAATAGCCTCTACCTATGAGGAATATGAATGGCCAAATTTAAAATGTAAGTATTTTTTTTTTCTTAAACCCATGTCAATGGCACCATGTTTTTACTTTCTTCTTCGTATTTTTTTGTTGAAATGAATTATATATGGGGCAAAATCATTTAAAATACTATCAACAGAACAACAAGCTTCCCAATACCTCAGAAACAATGTCTTTTTTAACTTAATAATTTTTAAGGGAATCTTTCCCATGTTTTAATTTATTCTCCTATTCGGGGCGGTGATAAATCCTACTAATCAAAGATCATTAAAAAAAAAATATACTGACCTGTTGTATTATAAGTAATATAAGTTAAGTGACTTATGTAACTTAAGTGGCATTGTTTTGATTACCTATCTATGTGTGATAGAAAGAAAGGAAGAAAATACATTTATTTACTACACGATAAAAGACACAATACATCAGATACATACAAAGTGTAGATCGCTTATCAAGAGATCTCAGGAAGTCAATGAAATAGCAAATATTATTTTCAATACCTAACCATTTATGTTCAGAAATATATAAACAAACCAGAAAAAATAGCACAGAAAAAAGGTTGAGGTGAAGCTTATTTCATGCTTATTGCAATTTTAACAGCAGCTTTATAAGTATCCGATTTGTTTTTTTATTTTCAAGTGGTCAAGCATAAGACCCCCTATTCAGATAACGCCATCATAACATGCAAACAATATAAAGTTGAACAATAGAATGAATAAAATCGTTTCTCCATGCACTACGCAGTGATCGCACCATTTATTGCTACTAAGGACAGTGGAAGTTTCCAACGAGCGAATGTAAGACACAAGACAGTTCTTTTACAAGTTTGAAAACGCCCTGCTATCTCCCCCTTCCTTACTGGATCGCAGTTAAACCAAGATAAATGTATGAACTGATATGTGAGGAATATGTTGCCTTTTATCGTTCAATTGGAGGTAGATAAGAAGCTTTTTTTTGCCTTAAACAAAAGAAAAAGGTTTCGTTTCGTGGTAAATAATGTCTAATTGATTTTATTGACCTAAGGGTTTGGACATACTAGCAATCTTATTTAGTAACAGACATTTAATTACAATCTAAATAATCTTGAAGATAATTCAATGATTTATACTTACATATTTACTCATATATATATACTTCATACTAATCCAGTGTGTAGGTAAATTAAATTATATTTATTTCAGGTAACTAGATCCATACGAGTACAGTCAGATTTAAATAAAACAAAAAAAAAGGTGAATTACTTTTTATTAAATAAAAGTGTGTTGTTAAAAATTTGAGATACTAATGCTATTTATAGTCAGTAATAGTAATACCCATTCAATAGTTCCTAAATGAATTATTAATTGCTTACTACTTTATCTTAAAGTTTCAGAAATTGTAATCTAATCAATCTAATTAGACCAATATTGAAACTATTATACATACAGCTAATAACATCGAAACTCTTTTTTGTCATAAAATATTTTTAGAGCACTTATGTACAACTGAAAGGTTTCATTTGAGTAAAACCATAAATATGGAACAAAAATATTTGAAAAAAGACTTATTTTCGTAACATTTTCCACATTTAAGAAGTTCGATAGCAACTCCTTTCGGAGATTAAGGAGCGTAAAGTAAACACGTTAAAATAACTGGGAAACAGTAACTGTTAGCCAGTGGGAACCTGCCATATGTATTTTTAATTAATCCTTGGAACGTCCTCGGCAGTACAAAAGCAATTATCGCGGGTCTATGTGAGTCATCATGAAGTTAATTTTCTTCTTTATTATCCAGGAGATAGAAAGCAAAAATAAGAGGAAGGATTAGGTTGAATCTTTGGATGGCATTGACAAAGGCAATAGCGCCATGGAATCAAACGACCTTTTGTTTCTTTGAATAGGTTTTCAATTACTTATGATTCGGTATACAGTTCCCAGTTCGATTCCTAGTTCGAGAAATCTTGCCTCATAGTACAAAATCTAAATTAAACTTATTTTAAGCTGATAATACCGTAAGACCTTACCGTTCCGTACCGGAAGACGCAGCGTAGGGACCAACAAGGTGGACCGATGACCAGGTGAAGGTCGCGGGAAGCCGATGGATGAAGGCAGCACAAGACCGGCCATCGTGGAAAGCCTCGGGGAAGACCTTTGTCCAGCAGTGGACATCTATAGGCTGAAGAAGAAGAAGCTGATAAAAAACAGAAGTCTTAAAAATATTGGTCGTTGGCAGTTCTGGACAAGGAGAGGTGGAAAGTGTGGGTAGGCCTTTTGTACTGGAGTGGGAAATTAATGGATAAAAGAGAACCCTACATATTACAGGCTTAAAAAACACAAATTATTGTTTGAAAAGGTATGTGAATTTGGATAAACCTCTTGAATTACTGTATTTCAATGCAAAAGTAATATATTTCAATACTTGTCTGAATTGGAAGTCAATTTTCAACTCCTGAAAGAAATATTTAGGCATCCTGTGAATCTGAATTTGAATTGAAGCTCGTATGTAAAACGCCTTATAAATGGTATATTGTCAGCATTATATTTTTTTTTTTTTTTTTGTAAGCAGTGACGCAATCGTTGATGGTAAAGCGCACTAGTTTATTAAGAGCCTATTCACTCTAGCCTTGAAGACACTCAAATTATAAAATCGAAGTAGTCGCATTCAGATATCTCAGATCGACTACCATTGTGTTCGTCCTTTTCTGACTTCAATTTAATTTCAGACGTTTTCCTACACCTCACCTTTGAATATGATTGCACAAAGACTTTAGAATAATAGGTATTTTCATCCATCTATAATTCTAAAAAATTAGTACACCGATATGATACTCGAGATCTAATTCATAACCTTCTTTATATTTTCGGACAGGTAAAAATAATTCAAATGTGTCTTTGTGGCTACCTCTTACAACAATGGAATCTCTCCGTCTCATTATGAAGCTACATTTTTTTTGCATAACAAACAGTTCCAAAACAATAAGCAAAAATGTTCTAAATTAGCTTCCGCTCTTTCTTGATTTGTAGAGAGTCTGCGTTTTTCTTCACAATGTACGAGCGCTTTCTTAGTTACACGGCTATTCTAGGCTCAACCATTGGTAAAGCGAACAATACGTTAACAAACAGACAGTAATCACTTTAAAAATAGATCAATAACGATTTCTCGGCAGAGAAACATTCGCGACCGTGAAAGAACAAAGTGGCTACTGATTTGTGGTCTTCGGCGACGTCGCATTCAGTGTCTCATTCCTAGACAGAATGCGATACATAGTTATGTAGCGAGCATTGCATGTGTGGAGCAAAAAGAGCAGGCTGGCGTGTGCCCAACCAAGTGTAGTCGCGGCTTGTTTCATGCGTCGCATTAATTAAGCATCAGATAGAATCTCGGCGTGTGATGCTGCATGATATTTACGATAAGCTCTAAAACTAGTAAACACATATTTCCACTGCCAACAGGTGTTTAACGTAACGTTTATTGTGTTATATAATTTAGAGCGTTATTACAATTACCAACTATGCTGTACATATGGAACTGTAATCATCAATTGTCTGGCTTTTGCCAACTACATATGGGTGGGTA
Organism: Sesamia inferens; assembly: GCA_037179545.1. NCBI lineage: Eukaryota > Metazoa > Arthropoda > Insecta > Lepidoptera > Noctuidae > Sesamia > Sesamia inferens. Next base: position 21,882,737 of record CM073931.1, read on the forward strand.
TCCAGTCCAGTCGGATGCAGCTAAATACAAGTATTATAAATGGAGCGATAGTCTACCTAATCTACTCCTTGGGTAAGATTGGTTAGCAGATTTTCAGGCTTCAGATGACTCGTAACGACTGTCAAAAATCCACAGTCAGAACCAGCGGCTTAACGTCTTTCCAGAGGTACGGAGGCTTCTGGTTATGTGAAGATAGTCACTCATCCCCATATTAACTGCGGTAAGCGTAACTTAACCTGATTGATTGACCTGTGTGGATGTCATTACTTAGCTTGAAGTCAATTGAATAAAGAAAGAAAAAATATAATTCACTAAAAAGCCTCGTATTCAAACAAGAAAAAAATAATAATTATTTTTTCCTGATGTCATAACCAGCAATTAAATTAAATACACAACTATATACTCGTATAATGTAAGTAGTTAGTAAACTATTTTTCAAACATTTCTTCTCTCTAATTCTAAATCTACATGAACATTGCTGGGGGCAATTGTGTTCGCCATTGTTCCTTTAGAAATAGTAAATCAGAGTCAACAAGAAAGCTTGGGGCATGTGTCTCAATAACGCCTTATGTGATATGCGATAATGTCACGCGAGCACTAACCGTACACGGCTTCAGCATCTTTTATTTTTCCTGATATTTTAATTTGTGTTTCTGTTTTTGTAATGTATATATTTTAAAATTATTCTTTATTAAAATTAATGTTTTTATGTAAACATAAGTTTTTATTAAAAATAAGTATTCTCATTTTGGCGCTGATTCCCTTATTCACAAACTAAACTAATTTTAAGTTCTGTTCATCTTTTTCTTTCTATTAAGAAAAGAAAAGGGTAGAAGATATCATAGTTTAATCCTGTCAAATTGTGATACTCCTTAGACAATAGGGATGTTTCCTGGGTAAAAAAAAAATATTCTATTTAGTCCGTCATTCAGATTATAGAGAAATATTGGATACGTATATTTTGTTTTATCAAATCAATAAAAATTCACAAATATAAAAGGCATCAAAGATCAGGAGCGGTGGCTGGTGATGTCACTGCTCGCTAAAAAGTGTAGCGTGCATTGACGTCACACGAGTTTTAAACGCACTGTGTCGTCTTCATTTTTTGTTTATATGAAAAAAGAAAAAAATACTTGTCTAGTATTTTTTGGAAATCTGACTGACGGACTAATTAGTTTTTTTTAGTCAACTACCCTATTTAGATGGGGTTAAAACATGGGGACAAAAATTCGAAGTTTCACATTAGGCACGGACTAATTAGACAGGACTAAACTAATATTTTTCTTTGTCCTTTTCTAAATGAAATAGAAAGAAAAAGATGCACTGAATTAAATTTAGTTTAGTTGATCACAAGGGAATCGAGGCCAATGTCTAGGTAAATAATATTTTGGTAATGCCATTATAATTTAAAATAGCATGTATATTGAATTTAAATGAGCAAAAACTGTGTCTATATTTTCGGTAAAATATTCTAATAGAATCAATTCCTTTGCTAAAACTGAATAGGTAGGTAATTTTAAATTTAAAGCATGTGTATTCGTGTCAAATCCTTAGTCTTCGATAACAGGAAAAAGCGATATCCGTTGTAGATTTTTTACAGATTTTATTTATGTCCTTATAATAGTATATTAAGAAGTCGTGGTGGCCTAGTGGTTAAAACACCAGCCTCTCAAGTATGAGTGCGCGGGTTCGATTCCAGGTCAGGCAAGTACCAATGTAACTTTTCTAAGTTATATGTACTTTCTAAGTATATCTTGGACATCAATGACTGAAGGCGAAGGAAAACATCTTGAGGAAACCTGGACTTTAAGTCTGAAATCGCCAAACCGCATTGAGCAAGCGTGGTGATTACGCTCAATCCTTTTCTGTATGAGAGGAGACCTGTGCCCAGCAGTGGGACGATAAAAGGTTGATAATGATGAATAGTATATTCGGAGCACAAAAAGGATAGTTGATATGGAGTGCGATTGGCGCTCTCATTAGTTGAGAGTTCTTACAACCTTGAAGCGGGCCAATCTATGAGTCAAACACGCTCGATATCGACGATCGAGTCTCGTAATGAAAACTCATGGTAGCTACACTGAATTGATGTTGTCTAGATATGTAGATATTGGCGCTGATTCTCTTGTTCACATAGTGCACTAAATTTTAGATTAGTGCATCTTTCTTTTTCATTCTTGCTATGATTCTTGCTGTTTCATTAAGAAAAGAACAGAAGATACGACACTAGTTTAGTCCTGCCAAATTAAGATACATCAGAGAGATAAGTTTGAATATTAATGAAAAACATGCTTACTAAAATACGCCGATTTATGTTAGGTGCGGACTAATTTTACTGGACTAAACTAATATTTAACTTCTGTTAAAATAATTATAAATATTATAAATTTATGAAATAGAGAGAAAAACTTCAGTTAAGTTTAATTTGTGAACTCGAGAATAGGTGCCGTTAAATTGCCGTTAACTTCTATTATTTTAGGAATATTACATTACCCAACTATAGGTCAAAGACCCCGACGTGAAATCTGTCACCATGGATTCGTTAAAGATTCTTAAGTATTCTTATTTTCGCTACAGATCCTCTTGCAGTGAAGTTTTAAGTCAGTTATAAAAATGCTTCAATACATTTTGGCAATATAATTTCATACCTTTTGGCAATATACTTACGCGTACCTATTGTAATATTCTTACACACACACACACACACACACAGAGATGATTTTTATTCAGAAGATGTTTTTTTACGCTACGGCAGTCAAATATTCTGTTTTAAATTTTACAAAATCTTGTGTTATAAATCTAAGATCATAAAACAGAAATGATTGGTCAGCTGGTGATAATTAATCATTAGTACTTACTAGTAGCATATTTAAATAGTGTATCTATAAATTAATACTTAAGATTAACATTTATTGATGTAAAATTAAATAAATATTTGTACGTCGTCAGCTAACGCTTGATATTTGGACCAAGTCTCTGAGACGGTGGGTGGAGGCAACTCGCCATTTACATGAGGGGTCAGCTCGGTCTGCTATCGCGCTGATTTACAGCCATATTCAATTGTTACCACCGCTTGTATCAACAGCTGCCACCTACAAATATATATATATGATACACTAAATCTATCCAATATAGCCAACATGTTGTATACATTGTCATGATCCTCGTCTACCAGAATAAATATATTGAAAATAAGTCTTCGTTTCTCTTACAAAACCCTTTCATGAACTAGTAATAGTTTTATTAAAGTCTGGAGTAAGAACTGATTTACACGGTGCAATTTAATTCACTGTGGCATACAATAAAATTGATGCAACAAATGACTTGCATCCTCTAAATGGTGTTTAGACAATGCAACTTTTATTGTTGATTCAACTCAATTAAAGCTATAGGCAATTCAATTGCATCGTGTAAATCAGTCTTAATACAAACAGATTTATTTAACTTAAAAAAACAGTTATTCAAATGCAAAACGTCAGTGTTAGCGATACTTAAAATTTATATAAATGAAAATTTATTTATGAGTTTTAAAGTAGAGTGGAATGCTTAAAAGCGACCTCAACACAATTCAAAAAACCGAATCTGTTATCACGAATTTACAATGCAAAGCATTTTTTAGCTGAGAGGCGAGAATGTTGTACAAAAAAATGGTTCTAATACAGTTTTCCGAGAATTCTAAAAACGCCTTTAAAAACATATAAATGTATTAAGAGTGGAGAAAAGGCTTCATTCATGGGTTGTACGTAGGTAAAGTAGGCTGGGTTTTTCTTTGGCGGGTAGGAAGGGCTATGGTAGGTAAACAGGGTGGCACGATTTATGCGCAGTTTGAGCGGCTTTCGTTCTTTGTTCCAGGTAATGACCCGGCTTTCATTCCGGACTCAATGGGCGAGAGCAAAGAGTTCGCAGATACCCGCTACGTTGCAAGTCTGCCTCCACACTAAGTAACGGACATGTTTTTGAGTTACCGATTGTTAGATATTTATGCGAAGCTGTAGTCTGAGGGTAAGTTATTGAGTGGGAGATATGAAAAGGGAATATTATGTTAAATAATAGGGCGTTTGGTAAGACGGTTGGTTTGTTGCATCGATGTTCGAAAAACAAATCTGCACCCTAATTACGTGACATACCACTATTATCGAATGAATCACTTTGAAGCATATTGCTAATTCATTGCTCCATATGTTTGAAAAAGTATCTGCTCAAATACGTAAATATTGCAATGAATGTTGTTGAATCATCAAAATGTAGCCCATTGCTGCTCATAGTGTGCGTAACGTTACGCAATTACCTTACCGTAATAAAACAGTAACTTTAAAATGATCTTAGCTGTTATTGGTAAACAGCAAAAAAAAATACTAGTGAAAGCACAATGTGAAAAAAAATTCTTACTTTCTCATTTTAAATCTTTATGATCACACAATTTGCATGCCATAAAACATTCAAAGGGAATCTTAAAAAAAAAGTATAACTAAACTGTACTGAAATTCAGCAATTAGGTAGTTTTTGTTCTCATAACTACGAATACAATACATTTAGCAATTAAATTGTACGAAACAGTGCCTAACTACAATAATAATTTAGACAATAGACAATAAATAGGCTTGTTACAGACATCATTAGGAAAAGAGGTTTATAATTCTGAAACATAAGGCACTCGACAAGTTTCTCTACATACTGATGTTGACAAACTTGTCGACTTGTGTGCCTAGCTACTGAGGTACAACCTGGTCAGAACGTATTTGAACTGGTGTTCCGTTTTTAAATCCAGATAAGAATTTGATCTCTCAAGTCTATACTATATTATTTTGTGTACAATAACTGCACTGGCCATACCATTTAAAAAAAACTAACTTCATATACTGGCCGACAACAATTGTGATTTGGTCAATTGACACGAAAGGAAGAAGTCTACCTTTTTTCTTCAACTCAGTCAGAATAAGCAATGACTTTAGTGCGATACGTGAATGGGCGTGGCCTCGTCATTCGGCCCGTTCTCGCTGTAATGACCCTATAACGGTTCGCATTATTATTTATGTTGTGTAGCTGAGAACGGCATAATAGGACCATAAGAATGAAATAAATTCTCGCAAACTTTGAGTTCTTGGCTTGGCTTGAATGCTGCGATAGCACTTATTGTTTCACATTTGCGAAAATGTTTTCCTAGACGTGTTTTGCATGCGCCGATTATTTCTAATATTTTCCGTCCCGCCTTTTTTTTTGATGGAATAAATGACGTTTTAAAAAGAGATTATTAAGGGAATAGGTAGGAAAACTAAGCTAGGAAAGTATATTCTGTAATATGTAACATCATCTTACAACGAAAGTAATTTTAATCTATTTTTCAATAATTTTAGAAGTAAATTTGGAAATTAAATTACAAAGAATAACTTCTATAACAGTTCTGTAACAGTTTAAAACTCAACTCTAATCATACATCTCAGTTTCTAACGTCGCAATTTCCCCCCAAGAATTTCTGATTCCAAACACGCGGCATAGATGGCGCTGGCAGTAGCATTGTACACAATGGCTCTTAAACCAAGATGTGTTCTTTTATTACGACTAGTATTCGGTTAAATGGACAGCCGCTAGGTATTTAAGTGACGTTGGTAAAGACTTTGGTAGTGGTTACAGACTGAAACAGTCCACCAGTCTCCGGTTGCAATCCGCAAATAACTCTTTTGTTTTTAATCTGGTTTTGTACGGATTTTTCTAATTTGTTACATTGTAGGTCTCAAAGAATAGTACCCTAAACCTAATAAAACATTAAAATCGAATCTATAGTTTTTAACACAACACAAGCTTCCGAAAATGCCTTATATGTTGTTTTAACAAAGCATTATTCACTGACAGTATTCGGTATTTTAGTCGCCAGATGTGTAGTAATAATTTATTAGAGAGATTTAGTGACTTTAGAATACATAATGATTGATTATTTTGTACATAATTATAAAGTTCTTCATATGTCGGTAATTCTTGCATCCTTCAATACACTAATAGAACATCTTTCATGTTTATTTATTTATTTATTTATTTTATTATTTATGTACACACAATAAAATACATATAGATACAACAAAATGAAGATCTGAGTACAAAGGTACTGCTTATTTCTTAAGAAATTTCTTCCAGCAGACCTGCGAAAGGAGAAGTAAAACAGAAATGTAGACAATAGTGTGTAAGAACAAGGAGGAAATAAAATATGATAACTATTAAAGTAATAATATTAAATATACCTAAACATATAAACCTAAAATAAATATATAAGCCAAACCAATAAACCAAAAATAAGTACATATACTACTTAAATAAATACATAATACTAAAATATAAAAATATGTATAAATAATAAACAAATTCTCACAATATAGAGGAAAGGTAATGCTCTTTTAATCGACGCTTAAAATTAGAAATCGTGTTTATATCACGAATGTTAGGCGGGAGTGAGTTCCACAATCTTACAGCATGTACAGAGAAGGAATAGGAATAGTAAATCGTTTTATGAGAATGAGATTTAAGGATGGATCTTAGGTGTGATCTACAGGGTGCGTCGCTAGAGCGCGCGTAAGAAAAACGCTCACGTAGGTAGGAAGGATAAGACGGGTTGTGTAAGATGTTGAAAAGGAGACATAAAATCCTAGTATTCCTGCGAAGGCGAATTGGGAGCCACTTGAGTTCCTTGCGAAGGTGAGAAACATGGTCATACTTACGAAGACCGAAAACAAAGCGAATGCACAGGTTTTGCAAGCGCTCAAGCTTGTTTTTTGTAATCTGCGTCCCAAGTCTAACAAAAAATAACTGCTTCTATGTAGAAACAGTTAAATCAGCTCTAAATGAAGTCCATATAGTTCAGCATACTTTTATCAATCAAAGTGCATAAAATATTACCAAAGTCAGACCCAAACCGCTAGTTACTTAATAGAGATCAATAAACTAGCTCAGTACCTTCATAAACCATTCGTAAACCGTATTATTGATAGGTGGAAAATGAAAGTCAAGCCCGCTGGTCCAAGGATGAGTAATGACGAAACGAAAAGTGCGGTCTGAACGTGAGGAGCAACTGTAAATCACTTGATGAATGTTCTAGAAGCGGACGGTGTGTTTATTGGCAGCACTCGATTTTGGCCTAAAGTTATAAAACGTGTACTGAAAAGGGTATAAAGGGTGTATCTGACATCGACGCACAAACGAGGACCATGGATCGAGTACATGATCCTGAACCCCCCAGTGGTGGAATTTTTCGTCGGCTTTTTCATGATTGAAAAAAATATATATGTTGTTTTTTCACTTTAAACTATTCATAATTGCTATACTTTTATAACCCAATAAGATTTTCAAGGAAAAATTAATGAATTCGCTAATTATACAAAAATGCGCAATGAAAACAAAACTCTAAAAACTATCTTATCAGCTGATTTAATAGAGTTCACATCAGGCATCAACGTCATACCTACAAACCCGCATGGCGGCACACTTGCAACGTTCAAAGGCCGAGCCGACACTTTTTTAAAACACTGTGAATTCTGTAACCATTCATTAACGACATAAATGACTATCATAATTTTATTAGTGGAATGCGGTCTAGCCTTTTCGCGAAGTTTGCGTTACGATGTCAGATACACCCTGTATACATACTATGGGCACAGCTTTTTTAAATGATAACCAATGATATTATAATAGTTTCAACTCAAAATAAAATTCTCTAGCTATTGATATAACATTTTTGGCTTCATAAATTTTAATCATAACAAACTGCGTAGGTGAATAACTACACGTTAGACATTGCGTCTAATATTTAAAAAAATCTCTTCTGTACATCTGCGCACCTAGTATCGCAGTAATCTACCGCAGGCGGAAAACCTGATACAAGAGATGCATTCTACTCGTTTCTGTGATAAATACTTTACTGTACCTACATACAAGCAGTTCGGCTATAGAATGACTTGCCCGTGTCCGTAAAGCATGCTCAAACTCTGTCCACCTTTAAAACTATGATAAAAAAAGCACTTACTGTCTCTTTAAACGTATCATTATAATTTATTTGCTCTTGTATGATGTTTATTATATATTTATTAAAACTAGTATGATACACTTTACGTACATATTTATTATATAATCTATGTAAATAATACACTGTATACTACCTAGATTATTTCTCTCTTCTTCCCCTTAGTATTCCATCCAAAGGTTGTCTGTAAAAGATCGTTTTTACCTATAAGACCGCCCATTCTGTAACCCTTTATAAAATCTTTATATTTATGATCTGTAATTTATATGGTGTAGGTATTTATGTGCACATATGGATACAATAGTATTCTATTCTATTCTATCTTTTTCCAAACTTTCGAACATGTAGAGATACGATTCAAAAACCCATAAATATCATTTAATATCACCTAAAGAAGCCTCTTATAGTGTGTATATATATGCCCTTTCCGTCAGAAGTGGCATTTATTACAGATCTTATATAGTGCCTGAAGTATACGTTTTGTAGCTAACTATTGCATAAGATTAAAGGTGATTATTTTGTTATAGGTTCACTAGAGAAAATGCCCTTACTGATAAATAGACAGATACTAGGAGGAAAAAATACTTACTTCTCTATGTAGGCGACGTTTACCACAATTACATAAATGATCAATTAAGTCTAAAGAATCAATACCCTAATTGTGTAACGTACTCTTTCCATCGCCCTTTGTGTGCGACCACGTTTCATTTCCGTAAGTCATCACTGGCAACAAAGACTTTAGACTTGAGACACCGTGGCTTCTATAAATGGCAATAAACAAATAACTCAAAATAAAATCTTGCCAATATCACGATACTTATGTATTTCTTCTGTAGTTCTGCGTGTCTATTAGGCTATAGTAATAGCTTACCGCAGGCGATTGTCTATCTCACAACTTCCTAACATTTAGAGATAGGATTAAAAAAACTTCCAATATAATTTGACATCATCCAAATAAGCTATGCTCTTGATATGTATATACCCATTTCGTGACACGTATACGGAGTGGTGCTGGCAATACGACAATAAATGAAAACACGAACAATGCTGGTTCATAGGAATAATCCTAAACCATAGAAAAAAACCTAGCATCAAAAAAAAAAATGAATATTTCAAACAAACTGAATCGCATAAAATTGTAAGCGGAATAGGACATCCTTTAAAAATATAATATAAAAAATATATGGTTCACTGAGCTCCGATCGGCGACAGCGCGATCCTGTATCGACATGCTTTTTTCGCGCCATTATTATTAAAGTTTGGTACCGCAGGATGCGGCGGTCATTAACCTGTAAGCGCTTCCTTATCAACATGTACATCATGTAGAAAATGTGAAAAATGAAAAATAATTTCCTGTCACTAAACTATTGGACACATTTATATGATTTTTTATGGGAACACTGAGGATGAGTTGAGGTACACGATGTTTAATTTATTGTCGTATTGTCAGCACCACTCTGTATATGACATGGCAACTGCATATCTCACCTTCACAACCCTGTTGCTAGGTAAAACAATGCCCCTAGATAAGACGGCTGCTTTCTGACGGCTCATCGTATTGACCGAAGCAGAGCTTGCTATGTACCCATTCACTAAGTATATATACTCATCCACAGACCAACAGCGGCATGCGTAGTTTAACCTAACGGATGGACCCGTACAGCTGTTATTACATAGTAAATACCCATGTGTGTCTCATACAAAAATCTGTTGTCTACTTGGAAAAGTTCTAACAGTCTTATCGAAGTTAGGAAGTGCACTGAACGCTCCACCAGATAAATTAAGATATTGTTTTCCTCATAATGTTTCCGTTGGACAGATATTTATTAACGGTTTTAATGTTATAGCATAGTAATCTAGGGAAGATAAGTAAAAATATATTGTTATTAGGCAACAAGTAATATGATAAAATAATGGTAATGGTTTCGTGAAAGAAAGAAAAAGAATAAAAGAAAGGAAGAATAAAATAGGACAATACAAAGAAGGGACAATAATTGAAAGCGTATGGTGCTGATAGTATTAGAATACAAGTGTACTTCTGTGAAATATTGTATGCGATGAAATTACTATTTTTTATTTAATAATTATAAACTAGCGCTTGACCGCAATTCCGCCTGATGGTAAGCAGTGATGCGATCGTTGATGGTAAAACGCCCTAGTTTATTAAGAGCCTATTCACTCAGAAAAATTGAGCGAATAGGAATGAGCAAGAGTCTCCATTTAGGCATTGAAATGTTTGTAGTTTAAGACACTGCTCTTCCCTCAGATTATAAATACGTAAGCAACAAAGCGAGATAAATATAATATTAACACAAACTCTAACCCTCCAATCAGAGTATCGAGTTATAAATATAATACAATGTTGAAAACTATGTTTAAGCTAACTATATTGAAAAAATAATGTTGGTCCTAGCTTTACATTATGTAGTTTATAATGGAGTCTTATTGCCTTCAAATAAGATTAAATTTTCTTTGGATCAATCGATGGTCAGAATAGCAAATGATATAATAGTCACCGAAATCGATTCAATAGACAATCATGAACAAATTACTTTCAGGATTTGCGTTGCTTCTGCTACGCCATGTAAGTTTGTTTGCACAAAACCGGCTGTCCTGCTTTACTAATTAAATATGAGTTGATAATATCCACTTTTATATTCAAGTAAAACTTAACAAAGTAATCTAACTAGCGTCTCAATTCCAAAGGAAATCCTAACATTTAATAAACTACAAAGCGCAGATTTATATAACAAGGCAAAATTCTTTATCAATGCCCCGCTTTGTCTTTTAAAAGGCAACTATCTTTTGTTACCTATAAATGCCTCGATCGACAATATTCACTGAAACCTATAACCTTCGATCCCTGATAAAGAAAATTAGCTGGCCATTACAATACCGAGTAAAAATGAAGTTAAAAAAGGCACGCAAGCCATTAAAGAACTTTAACGACGTCGATCAGATGAATAAATGATTGAATTTTCAATTAAAATTAGAGAAAAGGCAAACGGAACTTTGTTGACAATATCGACGTTGGAGTGAGAGAGTGTGACGATTTTAATTCTATTTCATCATCCGACTGCTTTAATATTTTTAATTGAAAGATTCAATTTTACTCACTCGGATTTAAACGGTTGAGCGCAGAGATGTAGGTACTAGAAATGATGGGTCCAATTTACATTGCGATTTGAGCTCTGAATTGAGATTAACGGAATAATATATTATTCTCCATTAGGACTGGAAGCCACATGAAGTATTAACAGGGTATAAAGACCAAGGGCAATTAATGTATGTGCTTATTCAATAAACTTACAATATATTGGTTATGTGAGGTTTACTTGACTTTAGGAGAATGATTTTGTGGTCACTGCGTGATATAGTGAATCACATATTTCTCTTCAGAAAACTGCCATACATTTTCTGCTTTCATAGGTTTGCTTCAGGTTGTTATACTTATAATAGGTATATCTAGTACTACTAATGCAGGTCACATTATTTATACCTAAATACTTAGGCTAAGATTTATAGGCATGTTACTTATTACGTACTTTGATCAAGTGTTATCCGTGTCGCTGTCAGACAACTATGAAACTGCAAGAAGATAACAAGACGGAAACATGTCTATGCCAAAACATAAGCTAAGAGATGTTTATAGATTTTGTGCTTAGACCTTATAATGTGTGAATCAAAATTATTTATATTACAAGGCCGCCACTTCGTCCGTGTACAATTTATCACTACCCTCACTATCACTGATCACTGATGTTAAATAGCCTATAGCCTTTTATCCAATCATCATCATCTCAGCGTTAATCCTAGTCGCATCCGAAGCTATTTCAGCTTAGGAGTCTGGGGTCCGCTTTACCAGTCTAACTGCTGATTTTGGCTAAACTTCGATATTTTCCGTGAAGCGACTGCCGTCTGACCTCCACAACCCGGAGGCGATATCGAAGCATTGCAATTTGACCAATTGTTCAACTTTTGAGGGCTCCAACAACCAGTAACGACTGCCATTAGATGTTCGTATGGCAACTGAGACCAACGGCTTAACGTGCTTTCCGAGGCACGACCAGACCAGTGCCTTTATCCAATAGCCCTTAAGAATTGGGTTATAGAACACAAAAGATTTTTCAAATCCGATTGGTAGATTTAGAGATTAGGACTTCAAAAAAGAAATTTTTCAAATCCGATTAATAGATTCAGAGATTAGGACTTCGAAAAAGAAATTTTTCAAATCCAATTGGTAGATTCAGAGATTAGGACTTCGAAAAAGAAATTTTTCAAATCCGATTGGTCGATTCAGAGATTAGGACTTCGAAAAAGAAAATTTTCAAATCAATCGGATTTGAAAATGTCGTTTACTAAATAAAATTTAGTAAATGACACTATAAATAATTTTAAAAGTCAAAACTCCTTTAGTATAGTCATAACTTATTTAAATTGATTTTAAAACTACTCCATATGTGTTTGACTTTGTAGTTGCAATTTTAAAACTAAACATTTTCCTATCAAAAACTATCTTTAGTAAAAATAAAAATGGAGATGAGGTCTCATAATTTTCTTAAACTCACGTGCGTTGTCGCTAACAACTTCTCCTTGAATTACGAACTAGTTCTAAGTGAATGAAAATATAGTTAATTAATGTGCGAACACTATTTGAAAGGACTTATTAATTACCTGACTGGAAAGCTTAAAGGAAGCTCTGTTTAGTAGTTCTACGATAGAATAAATTATTTTTGAACTATATTAGTCGAGCGATTCTACAAAAATCTCAGCGTGAAAGTTGAATAAGCAGAGTGTGCTGTCATTCCCTATGATTAGTTAGAATGACAGCTTACTTCACTCTCCCTTCACCTAAATTTCACGGTGAGATGGTTTCAGAATCGGTTCAGTTTGATGTAGTGACTCTACGTCACTAGATCACTAGATATGTACAGACGACAACACACTATTAGATTTTCAGATTTATCGCTAAAGTGTTAAGGTTCAAAGTTGGTTAGGAATATTTGACATTTTGGGTAGCTTGACCTGCTGTCGTCCGAACATAAAAATAATCATTTGATAGAGAGAATGAGAATGTTAAATCTGGAATCGCTAATCCACATTGAGCAAGCGTGGTGATTACGCTCAATCCTTCTTTTTATGAGAGGAGACCTGTGCCCAGCAGTGGGATGATGAGTGGAGTGGGATGATGAGGATGTTTGAATGAATAAACAAAACCTTTCCGACCATCGATACATTGAGGTGATAAAGTGTTTGTAAAATAACGCCACCATGACAGCCCGTCTCCAGGACCAGGACTCGAAACCGATCCAACTTCAGCGTGAAGTGAGACAAGGAGATGTCATATCTCCCAAATTGTTCACTGCTGCGTTGGAATATGTCTTCAAGCTCCTGGACTGGAAAGGACTTGGCATCAACATCAACGACGAGTACATCACTAATCTCCGTTTTGCAGATGATTTCGTAGTCATGGCTGAGACCCTGGAAGATTTGGGCAAAATGCTCACCTCAGCAGAGTTTCCCAACTCCACTTATCTAAAGATGAACATGGATAAGACGAAGATCATGTCGAACTCTCATGTCGCACCCACTCCAATTCTAGTTGGTTGCTCTGCACTCGAAGTTGTTGACGAGTATATACACTATGTAACAAAAACCCTGTTGTTCCTTTCAGGGACATATAATTTTACCTACAAGCACATCTTTTGAAGTCATAATTAGGAAACAGTAATCATTGTCTAGTCGAGGGGTCACAATCAAATACCTATTAAAATCGACAAATTCAATTTTTTTTTTAAATATCTGATTTTATAAGTTAAATAAATTGGCGGGAACGTTCTACTTATGTCTAGTTTCTTCATGCAGAATTGCAGAGCTATGAAATCAGTTACAGATTCTAAATATTAATAATTAAACATTTATTTTAATTATTTTTGTTGAACAATTTTTATAAATTACTTGCTTTATTGCCGATTCTTAAAACGTAGGTTGAAGGAACAACAGGGTTTTTGTTACATATTGTATACCTGGGACAAACAGTCCAACTAGGCAGGTCCAACTTCGAGAAAGAGGTGTCTAGTCGAATCCAGCTCGGCTGGACAGCGTTCGGGAAGGTGGACCGATGACCTGGTGAAGGTTGCGGGAAGCCGATGGATACGGGCAGCACAGGACCGGTCAGCGTGGAAAGCCTTGAGGGAGGCCTTTGTCCAGCAGTGGACATCTATAGGCTGAAGAAAAATAAGAACATAATTTTAATATACGTATTTTAAACATGGGGATTAATTTAGGGAGGAAATGTCGAAAGAAGGGTGCTCTGGTATATCTTATTTTATAGTTTTAAAAGAAATAGATTTGAAGATATAGATAGTTAAAAATATATTATAAAAATGGACCATTTTCCCCTCCTTATCTCCGATACTAATACTCGTAAAGCTATACTTACAGATTATGGAAAAATCTATAGTAATTATATAAGTAATTAGCTGGTCTTAAAACAAAATATCTTAATATCTTACTAAATATCTTAACTTTGCACGTACAAAAATTTGTACGCACCATAGATTCGCGAACATGTTTCAACTCCAAATTTAAATTTGTTCCTGGGTTAAATTCATCCCAACCTCACACAATACATTAATCCAAATCTGACGCTCAACCGTATTTTGGATATGGCAAACTCCCAATAAAAATCGATCCCTTTCTTTAAAAGGCAACTTAAAAGAATTTTTCAAACTGTATTTTAAAGTACTTTGTAATAATTGCAAAAGCGGTCGCACCGTGTGAAACAAAAGGGGTTCAGTGATGCTCATTTATTTAAGCGCTAAAGATTCTTCGCCCCAAAGAAACTTTCTTACTTCAAACGATAATTAAATTATAGAAATAACTGTGGAAATTAGTTGAAAATTACGACAATACTTCGGAACAGCCTGTAAAAGTGTTTTTTGTGAAAACAAAAATATAAAAGAGGTTGAGTTAGAGTTGAAAATTGTCAATGGTATTGCATTTATTTTGATTGGTCTGTTCTATGCTTAATTGGATTACTTAAAGATTATTACTATTTTTCTTTAAGTAAGAAAACAATGACAATGGCTTATGTTGAAGAAATAAAAAGCTTAGAATTAAAAATGACTAACAGCGTCCTGTCGTTTCACCTGCATAAGTTTTGGATCACGTGGGATTATTCGAACTAAAACTATTTTATGTGTTAGTAGTACCGTTTTGTAGTATTGCGGGCAGGTTTACAGGTTTATTCTGTGTGTGGATAGTAGTAAAAGGATTAGGAGCATGTTAGTATCCAAAAGAAATAAATGAAGGAACACGCGTGGATGAGTATTCACCAGTAAAAGTCTGAAACGCCCTTCCGCTCCCCCCAAAGAGGGAAAGGTCAATTGATGATTTCCAACCCAAAAAAAGGATGTTAAGTGTCAGAGGTCATAGCTAAATAAAGTTTGGATGGCTGCCCTTCATATATTCATTTATTTAGTGTTACTTGTTTATTATTTTTGACAGCCTCCGGCCGCTGCCCAAGGAGGCGCGGGTTCGATCCTTCAGACATATGAATATTTGTGGTACTGGTCTGGTCACGCCTCGGAAAGCACGTTAAGCCGTTGGTCCTGTTGCCATACGAACATCTAATGGCAGTCGTTACGGGTTGTTGGAGCCCTCAAAAGTCCAACATTTGGTCTAACTGCAATGCTTTGATATCGCCTTCGGGTTGTGGAAGTCAGACGGCAGTCGCTTCACGAAAACTATCGAAGTTTATCAAATATCAGTAGCTAGAATGGTAAAGCGGACCCCAGACTCCAAAGCTGAAAATGCTTCGGATGCGACTAGGATTAACGCTGAGGTGATGATGATTTATTATTTTTCAAATAGAGATAGTATCTAATTAATATTTTGCTGTAGGTGATTCAATAAATCAATAGTTTTTTTTTAATAATTATAAACTAGCGCTTGACTGCAATCCCGCCTGATGGTAAGTAGTGATGCAATCGTTGATGGTAAAGCGCGCTGGTTTATTAAACCCATTCACTTAAAAAAACATAGTGAATAGGAAGGAAGACGGCAGTTGAGCGAGGTGGTGCAATGTTAAACCCAACAACACGACCAACGATGCTGCGCCAAAGGGAGATTGATCTGAAGACCCTCCACGACCAAACTCCCAACACAACAACATTAGGCGCATCGTATCCGGCACACATCACAACACAACTGTTTAGATCCGTCCTGCGTACGGCTTCACGACAAATCGCTTGGCGGCAAGGCTTTGTCTGATAGGTGGTAACTTCTGCCGGCAGCCGATGTTATGGCCTACCACCGAGACAAGAGAATCGACGCCACTGTTTGCGGTAATTCGATATCCCGTCTAATACGGTATTAATAGGTGATTGATGTGTTTGTTTACTAATTAAAATAAACATTACCGTTGTGTAATTAAAGCGGGCAGTATGTAACTAGCGTGTAGCCGACGACAGAAATATGTAGAACATGTCCACCCTCTTGTCTAATTATAATCGATCCTCGGGAGATTGACACATGTCGAGAATGTACAGATAGCAACATCGACACGTGCTTGGAAATTAATTATTATATTATCTATAGTCATTAGGTCAACCCTTTTTGACAGCTGTCTAGGAAAGTATCTCCATATTCCAGATTACGCAAAAGTTAACTTTAAAATGCGTCATAAAATAAATTTGTAAACTGCCGTCTCTTATTGAAATAGGTATTTACATATTTTATTGTATTTACTAGCTTTCCGCCCGCGGCTTCGCCAGTGTGGAGTTCGGTTATATGGCGCTTTATAGATTTCCCTCAGGAACATCAAAATTTTCCGGGATAAAAGTTCCCTATTATTTAATCCAGACTTCTAACTTTACGTCTGCAAAATATCAAAGCAATCGGTTCATTAGTTACGGCGCGAAAGCGGAACAAACAAACAAACAAACTCACTTTCCTATTTCTAATATTAGTAAGGATTAGTAAGAAGTCTTACTTCTTACATATCTTATAATAACGCACAGGTATCAATAAATTTATTGTGTGTTGCTGTCATCATTAGTTACATTTTGTCGTAAACCTAATGGACTGGATAGCTATAACTTGGAAATTAATATAAATTATTATGTAGTAGAATATGATGAACTGTAGGTATAGCAAGTAATTTAAATGTTTTTATTATATTGAATATGAAAATTTGAGTGAAAAAGTAATAGTAGAAAAAACTAATACGTTTTTTCGTGATACATGGGGATCTATAAATTTTTAACCTCATTCAAAATCGAAATATAAGTGTGCGTGTGGGTTAATGTATTCAAAAACATTGTTTATATTTATTCCGGTTCGAGTTTTAAATCCGAGAACTCCGGCTTGTTTGTTTGTATTTGCTAATTCGCTTGATGGGTAATAATCGAAAATTCTTCGAACCACAAAATGGAATCAGATTGTTTCATTCCAAAAGAGAAATTCTGGTAATTTTCTATGAGTTGATTATTTAGAGTTCACTTTCCAACGTCACTTATAAAGAAGTTGAAGTTTGACATTTTTATAATAAAATCTTATTACAACACTTGCAACATTAGTGTGTCTGAACCTAACCTTTTTATTTCATTAAAATATTTCCGCGAATAAAGATTTCTGAAAAATCAAACTCTACTACTCTTACAAGAATCTTTAAACACTTTACCATCACCTAACTCGATAAGACATTCGATATCCTAGCATCTATTCCTTTTTTGCCGACGATACCCGGTATAGTCATCAGACAGAAGCGTCGGAGAGTATCTGTCCCAAGTTGATGAGTGACATACCTTTTTTGGAGAATGAAACCAAGTAACTGGTATCTATTTGTGTCCCAACTGGAATAAAAAAAAACCTGCCGGCAGCATTTGGGATGCACGTGTTATCCTAAAAAGTACTACTTCAAATTAGTTGTTATTTTTTTCTTAACTTATTATATTTAATATAAAATATTAATTAATATCGTTACTTATTTAGTAATAGTTAAATACAAAATATGTGATATATTAATATTTAGCTATTGATTCTTTTTAATAATAACAAACAATAGGCTATTTGACCAAAACAACTAATTAGTCCGTCAGTCAGATTTCCAAAAAATACTAGACACGTATTTTTTCTTTTTTCATATAAACCAAAAATGAAGACGACACAGCGCGTTGAAAACTCGTGTGACGTCACTTCACGCTACACTTTTTAGCACGCTGTGACGTCACCAGCCACCACTCCTGATCTTTGATGCCTTTTATTTGTCAATTTTTATTGATTTGATAAAACGAAATATACGTATCCAATATTTTTCTATAATCTGAATGACGGACTAAATAGAATAATTTTTTTTTAACCAGGAAACATCTCTATTGAAACTCTGCCTTCTGACGATAAGCAACTGCTTATGTAAGGTTATGTGAAATAAGATGGAAAAAGCTAGACTTTTTATAAAAAATAATAAATCATATTGATAAACTCGGCCACTTCATCACTAAAACAAAATTCTCTAATTGTATACAAGCCTTATTTTAGGAACTTCCTTAATCTTTCTCTGAAATATAATTAAACGTCATTCATAACATTTTAGTTCTTGTTTATGACATCTTCATTTTCCTTCGGCCCTAAGAAAACGTGTGGACATTTTAATTTTTATGAGACTTCTAAGTTATGTGCTTCCGCGATCTAAAAATGTGTTTAATTGCGGGTATTAAGTTTAATAAATAATTTTTGTAATAAATCAGGACACAATTGGAATTAGAACAGAATTTGAGAAGAAAAAAAGACGTTCAAAATATGCAAATAACTTGTTGGTTTCATAATGAATTTGCGCTTTACCATCAACGATTGCATCACTGCTTACCACCAGGCGGGATTGCGGTCTAGCACTATATCATAATTAAAAAAAAAAAATCAAGATTTACATTAGTAAACTACTGTTTTAGTCAGTAAAAGTCTGACTCGCCCTTCTGGTTCACCCAGAGCGTGGAGGGTATTTAATGATTTTCCATTCACAAAATTAAAGACTATGAATATTCCATTCATCATACTTAACACCTACAAAATGATAATGATATAAATGATATTTTTTTAACCTTCCGCTGACTTATGGGATACAGAATGACATTTAGTTTGAATTATTACTTTTATTCGGGTGTTCGTTAAATTGTTTTTATACCACGATTAATTACAATCAACATTGTCTTATTTGTAAACTGTAAATTGCAAACTTCAAATTACCTAATTTTCCAGAGTTTATTTTTTTCATACGCCCACTTTAAAATTGGCGAGAGAGCACGTGTCATTTTCGATAAATTATTACCTCTATCGTGATTACGCTCAATCCTACTCTGTATGAGAGGAGACCTGTGCCCAACAGAGGGACGCTAAAAAAAAATGGTTGATGATGATGATGATGATACCTCTATCTTAATTGTTTTGGTTTATCCGAAGACGTGTTACCATATTTAAAGGCTTAAACCACGATTAAAGCTTGCTCTTTCTAATTTCTCCACTTACATGTCAAATATAAACCAAATGTTGTTGTACTTGTTTATTCGGTGTGGTTTTCAAAAAGGTATGCTCTTTGGGACTGACCGAGTCTGAAGGGATTAAAGTGTGAGCAATAGAATTTTCAGTGTGCCCTATATAATCTTTTCAAACATAATTATATTAGTGTTTGAGTGTGTTTTATTAACTCGTTTATTTGTTCAAGCTGAACGTTGTAACTTAATTTTTACTGACGATTAAACTTTGGTGAGAATGTTTGAATAGTGATCAGTATGCAGATAACATAGGCATACATACACGTTATCTTTTTAATTCTTAGATATGTATTAAGACCCAAGCATTAGTATATACATACAGTAGCAGTAATTTAATCTAAACAAATATTAGAACGACCTCTATTGGCGCATCACTTTAAACGCTGACTTCTGTCTCTCTTTAAAATGAAAGATTGTAGTCAACGCCATCTAGGGAACGAAGTTGAACTCATTTAGTCACATTCTGCAGCAATGCCCCGAGCCACATTTAAAGTGCATCTCTGGCCCGAGGTTTTGAAATCGGCTTTTTTATGAGTTACTGAGATGTTCGCCGCATAAAATTGTTGCTTCTCTTGTGTTGCACGACTTATATCACTTTTAGATTAACTTTATAATATGATTAAAACAACATTCGCCTACAAAATGGTCATAGATTTAAACAGACAGAATGAAACATTGAAGATGTATAGTTGCGCCATCCATTCTCCCAGTGGTTCATTAATAGACAGCCGATTAGATTTACTGCTTTCAATGTAAGCGTAACTACTGTAAGTAGACATACACTGGTATGCACCTAAGCGACCTAATAAAATTAGACTGAACGTGAACTACCCACAATACTTATCTTTTGCCTCTTGACTGAATTTACAACAATGCAATTTGGACTTTATTGCTTTGTACACAGGAGTTGTTGTAAAAAACAAGGAAGCCCTTAAAGGCTTAGAGCGTGGTCGCAACAGCGGCGTAACATCGTCTATTTCGACGTCACCGGTGCGTTGACCGGCCCATTTCGACGCTGCACAACAGTCGATAATTATGTTGTCAACTGACTAAAGCAAGCGGGCTATACAAAGCGGATCTGGGCCGGATCAGGCGCTTTTTGTGCACGACAAAGGCCATTACGCGATCCGTTTCCGAGCGTAAAGTCAACACTGTTATGAAGTTTTCATTGAGTTTTCGCTGGAAAATCGGCTAACGTGGGAAAGCTGCGATTGCGATTTGAATGGATAATGAGCTCCGGTGTATTCGTTAATTGAGTCGATATGTAAATAAACAGGCCACGAGCCTCACTCAATCATTGCTGGACTCAAAGGGTAGTGCTATTTTATTGTGCTAGTGATCTGATTGTTAGCAAACTTTGCTCTGTTGTCTGTGTAGGTATTTGCGTACCTATTTGTTGTTTAACAAAGAGAATCCATGATTACTCTATTAACTTATGCGTCTAAAAAAAACAAAAATTCGATCACCTACATAACGTTTTCATGAAACCGAATCTGAATTCTATTTTAATGCCATCCGGTTTCGTTTTGAAACAACATAGCATAGGTATTAAAAATGCAAATGAATTAACATTCATGTAGGATTTTATTTACCCACAACTATTTACACAAAAAATAGTTGATATTTTAATTTGCCGTAACAAATAAAGGTGATGCAAAATTTTCTATCAGCAATATCAATTTTATTCAGTACAAATGACATATCACTTAACTATTCATGGCGGTTATGTTGCAATTTGTGGTCTATACTATAATGTAATAATTAATTTCTCTCTATTTACTCATTTGGAACAATTTGGGCTACATTGCGTATTTGTGTGATGATTTTCAGAATAGGGATGTTTCCTGGGTAGAAAATAATTGATTCTATTTAGTCCGTCATTCAGATTATTGAAAAATATTGGATACGTATATTTTGTTTTATCAAATCAATAAAAAATTACAAATAAAAAAGGCATCAAAGATCAGGAGTGGTGGCTGGTGACGTCACTGCTCGCTAAAAAGTGTAGTGTGCGGCGACGTCACACGAGTTTTCAACGCACTGTGTCGTCTTCATTTTTGTTTATATGAAAAAAGAAAAAAATACGTGTCTAGTATTTTTTTTGGAAATCTGACTGACGGACTAATTAGTTTTTTTTAGGCAAGTACCTTATTGTCCGCTTACCTTGTTTTTAGCTTTACACTAGAGGGAAAGTTCTCGTATTTTTAAGAATGTTTTGAGATTGACACCACTCTGGACGTCGGCATATAGAATAGAATAGAATACTCTTTATTATGTATATACCATATAGATTACAGGACATAAATATAAAGATTTTACAAAGGGTTACACAATGGGCGGTCTTATCCATAAAGATGAGAATTGTGTGACTGCGAAAGAAAAAGAGGAAACGAAGTTTCGGCCTATCTTTATCTCTCTCAAAATCATCAATCATCCATGAGGAAAGACATAGTGCTAGACCGAAAGCATAGGTTACCTCTCTCACTGTTTTCAATTCAAAACAAAAAAATACTGCCGATTATACGCGTCCGGCATGTCCATTACTATAATTATGTCGATGACTCTCGATCTGTCGATTTTGATAATTCTTTTTCTGTTGCAATGAAGACATTTCCAAGGTGTTCCCATGATAAGGACATCTGGGTTTGATGGTGGAAGACCAGAGAAATCAAGGGGAACCTTCAAAAATCTTAGGGGCAACCAGTGCGTTTGTAAGTTTTTTCATTAAGTATTTTGGCGTCAGCATTCAGTCTAACCGGATACAGCTGAACAGTACTTTTCACAACTAAAAAGTCTAAAATAAAAACGTCGGTGTCTTTGGTTTTTGTATATTAGTTTTTGAAACCGACTTCCGAAATTAGTTATTTTTCACTTTGTAGTGTGTTTTGGAAGTCGGTTGTTTTTTTTGTAAAAAAAGTTTTTATGATACATTGTTGCTGAGTTGAGGTTGCTAGATGTTTAAAGTTTTTGATTACGAGAATTGACGGTCGTGTCTTTTTTGCGCTTGAAGTTTTATTAGATATCATGTATTTAGTGTAAATTAAATAGCTATGTGTTTACCATAGTCAGAATCCACATTAGATCTATCTCATATAAACTGGAAAGATACTGTAAGCTTTGAGAACAATATTCTCAAGTAGGTTTAGACGTTTAAATCAACTTTTAAACAAACAAATGGGAATAAGACACATTTAGCAGATTTTTAGTTTATAATAGTACACTTATGGTTTGCAGTTAATAGTGAGCGGTATCAATTAAACCTGTCTCTTCTGATTTATTTTATTGGTTCTGCAATTGATTACATTACGCCAAATTGACCGCAATGAATGGGAGTCTCTTGACACCGCACTGCGTTACATTCACTCTACATTAGCGTTTTTATTAAATTTTTACTTTACTTTTATCAATTTTTATAAGTAATTTTTACTTTCGGAAGTTATTGTACCTTGCCCAATGAATGCACTGAATAATACGAGAGGGCCAACTCTAGAAACCGTGGCCATGGCGCACAGAGAAGTGAAGAAATACGGATGGGTTTTAGTCAGTAAAAGCCTGACACGCCCTTCCGCTCCGCCCAGAACGGGATAGGTCATTTGATGATTACCCATCCCTAACAAAAAAAGGGGCAACTTTACTATTTCAAATGTTCAAATTCTAGCCGCAGTCTTATCTCAGCGACAAACTAATGGCAAATACTTGTCAAAAAGTAGCGAAATTAGAAGTATCTTTGACAGATTGAGACTTTTGATTGACCGAGATTAGATTATACATGTTCTTGAAATTACTAGTTATTCCTCGGATATAAATCTAGTTATAATTGTAATATGGTATACCACTTAGTAAGAAGATTGGTGGTATAATTATAATATTATTGGACAAGACAAAGTATTATACTCTAACTGTGTGTGTTGCCTATTATAATTTCTGTACATTTAATAATCCAATTATTACCTACAGTCCGTATACAAAAGTATACTATAATATAGCTATCTATTTCAGTAAGCACCTCTTACAAAAACACATCAGCAGTGTCCTAATGCTTTTAGAATGCCCATATAAAACCGCTAATATTCCTCCAACATACAGTGAAATCACGATGACGAAGTAAACACCCCACGGCAATATACCGAAAAGGGATCGCACCTATCTATAACAAAAAAGGTATTAGATAACTATCCCAAGTTTGGTTCCTGGTGGAACTATCAATCACCTTACTAATTGCGTTATTTATCTACCCCCATTCTGAAATCGCGCTGTCATGGCTCTATGTAATTTCACTTAGTGGCCTCTTTAGCCACGTATTATTTCTTAATAATTTTCCGCCACTCATCGTAGCTTTGCTGCGAAAATGACAGGGTTTTCACAACCAGTCTTAGGCTCTGAAGGTCACCTAATTTATTAACGTTTGTCATGAGCACCATTTTCTAAACACTTTAAAAACTGGATGGGTTTCGCCTTCATTTAACTTAGTGTAGACACATATTGTTACAAAAGTATTAGGTGGCGCTTTTGTTGTACATTATAACAAGTATTTAAGCATATTTGAGTTGCTTGTGTTGTTAAATGTACATATTTTATGTCTAAAGACGACTTTATAAGTAAAGCAATAACGCATTAGAGTTTGGAACTCGTAATCTAGAACCATTATTTGCGGCTTTCCGTACGCACCAAACTCGAAATATAATTGACAACCCTTTCGCCATTAACTAGAATTGGGTTGTCCAGTCAATTCCTGAATGAATGATGCCCGAAGTCACCGGGTTTCGGGTCGAACGAATCCCAAGTATGCGTGACGGAATACTTCTCAGAAATAATTTGTATAGTTTGTAGTATGCGCACACAAATGAAATGGTTCAAACATTTGGTAGAACTCGTTAACCAACTCGTGTTTCTGACGCCAAGATTCGGTGCCGAGTTAATTTAGGTTGTCGATGACGGCTTTTTGAACTGATTACACAAATGCGTCGGTTTACACCATGTGCTAATGATTTTGTTAGAAATAGCGGACATTATATATGTCTATTGGCGATATAAGGAACCTGGATAGTGTGTAGCAGCAGAGTTGGATATAGGAAAATGATAAACGAAATATTTTTGTAAGCTTGCGCCAGGGATAAATAATTAAATTCGGTCTATATAAGCAATTGTATCACGGGCGCTGGTCATTATAAATCCCTAATAGGGCTTTAAACCGTATTAAAATACGGCAATATAACAAGAGGTTTAGCACCATAGCAACAAGATTTGCTTAGTTAAATATTTCGAGAGAACCTCCCGCGTGAGGAGGGTTGGCCGGCCATCCTCGGACCAAGTCGAAAATTCTGGCGATTGTGATGATATATGAGGGCGCATTATTTTCTTATCTTTTCTTTTTCTAACTCCACCGCCCATACTTCATTCCAGCTCGTATTATAAACGTTTTACTTTTCATATCTCGTAATAGAAGCCTTGGGCCCGAATGGTGTTAGTATTACGTAAATTTCGGTAATATGTCATACCAGTTGAGCCTCTCAACGCTTTTACAGCTCGTGATGATTTCATTTTGAGCGAGAACGATATAAATTAATTTTTGTTTGAGCATGACTCAAAGGAAATTGTTTCTTGAAAATGATACCGTATTGTAGATGAGGTTATTTCAGTAAACAAGGTGGTGCCGGGACTCGACATGAAAATATTTTCATTCTATTGGGAGTCTGCGTAATCTTTTAATATACAGCGCTATAAGGTTTTGCCGTTTGTAGTGTTCCGTTTATAAGCAAATTTAGTTTAGCGCTAGGCTCAAGGAGAAAGGAGATAAGTTTGTCTTATTTTATAAAAGCTAAGCAACTGTCTTCAAAAACATAAAAGATTTTATAGCTTTGTATATTACCCTAGCTATGGATTATCAAAAACTCCCTCTCTACAAAATTATCTAAAATTGATTCTTAACAAAGAACCTTAGTTTATATTATATTCAAACCAAATCAATGCTATATCTACACAGACTTGACATAGAAGATGTCAATTCCCAAATAACAACCAAAACAAATCCAAGCAACAAGATCACGAATAACTAGCATAAAATTCATGAGAGATTATTTAAAGGGAACGAAATCAACACTTGGTCCGTTTGATGGACGGCTTGGTGACATTACCATAGTTTTAAAAGTCAAAACCGGGGACAGTTAGATTGGAGACGAAGTAAACAAGTTCACCTTGACTTGATCTTACATCGGATCAGATGTATGAACAGAGACCTAAATGGAAACCGTTGAATACAAATGAGTTGGTTGAAAGGACGTGAAATCGGGATTATTTAGTTATTTTGTTTATGTCATATTAGCGATTAGCCTCTGCTCCGCGTGTTTTGTTGACTTGACCAATCATCGAGGTTTCTTTCATCATCATCATCAACCTTTCTGTCGTCACTTTTCTGGGCAGAGGTCTCCTCTCATACAGAGAAGGATTGAGCGTAATCACCACGCTTGCTCAATGCGAGTTGGCGATTTTAGACTTAAACTCCATATCCGTTTCTTTCACCTTGTAATCAGTTAGGGTGTCCAAGATATACTGAGAAAGTATGTACTTTCTCAGTATATCTTGGACACCTAAGCTGAACTGAACTTCGGGTTAACTTCGGGTTCGATTCCAGGTCAGGCAAGTGCCTGACCTGGAATCGAACCCGCACACTCATACTTGAGAGACTGGTGTTTTGACCACTAGGCCACCACGACGAATCAGAGTTTTATTTATTTTATATTAATTATACCAATCTATATGTATATATATCATTCCTTTTTTCTAATAATAAAACTTAAATGTTTATTTGAACGCGCTTATCTACAGAACAATGAGTTGGAATTAAATAATTCATTTCGGAATTGATTAATCAACTCTTGACTGTAAGGCTATGGGCTATTTATTATTTAACAATACGCTAGTGGCCTTTTTTTTTTGTTGGAATTGGAAATCATCAAATGACTTCTCCCGCTCTAGGCGGAGCGGAAGAGCGTGTCAGACTTTTACTGACTAAAATCCACCCGTGTTTCTTCACTTGCGTGTGCGACGGCCAGGGCCACGTGGGTCGATTTCAAACAGAGCTAAAAATGTTGTCATCTCTAATAACTTTGATTTTTCTTTGCGATTGTTTTTGTTTTATTTTTAAATATCATAGTCTTCATTTACCTTTTTACGTTCCAAAACAAAACAATACCCAAAATTGTAGCATTTGCGAGAAAACTAAAACTTTAAAATTTAGTACCTTAAGATGATAGCGGTCATTTTCCGTTTACGTTGAAATAAAGTCGTATAAAAACGAAATTACTCGTAGAAATTCTATATATTTAATATTTTATATCATGAAAACGTGTAAGCCTTCAAACGTAGAATACATTTTTCATTTGTGGATAATAGAATACTCTTATCCTAGTGTTTTAAACATGAATCAAGGTTTAACTATCATTAGTGTAGCTTAAGTTAATACAGTCATAATATTAAATCCATGGAGGTCCTGGAACTCCGCCTCACCTCATACGCCGAAACATCGTCATTGGCCTTGCAGCGTGTCTTCGGAGTGGTAGTGCGTTACATATTTTTTGCGAGATATTCATATTTCTACCGATTTCCGTGCTTTGGACAAACCTCGACTCATTCATGTCTAAAGTGTAATTGCAAAAGGTATTTTAATCAAATATTTATAACCTAGTAATTCTAAGAGCTAACAGGAACGTGCATATTTTAAATGTATTCGATTGCCGCCTAGAAAGGTCTACAAGCTTAAAAAATTTAAGTTTGTCCCAAATATCATTTGTGTTACTGTCATTTGTGTCAATTTCTCAAGTAACACTAATGATAGTGAATGTAACACTAATGAAATATTATAATAATGAATTAAATAAAAGAGCTTTTCCGCCTATAATTCTCCTTCTTTTTGTGTAATATGATGAAAATCCACAGTTATACTCATATTTACATGATTATTTATCTACGAAAGTTGTTAAATTATTATAAGTTAGGATTTAATGGCTGTTGTTATTTACACTTCTAACTGCTGTTTGCCAAAATCAGCAGTTAGACTGGTAAAGCGGACCTTAGACTCCAAAAGCTGAAAAGCTGCGGATGCGACTGGGATTAACGCTGAGATGATGATGATTAATGGCTGTTATTTAAGAAATTATTTTTTTCGGGCATTATGCCGAATAAGACAAGTATGAGTGAAGATGAATTACAAAGAAGAAGAATAGCAAGGAGGGAAAAATATAAACAAATTAAAAACGAAAAATATGCCACTGAAAGATCTACAAAAAGAGAAGCTTATAGAAAAGAGGGTAAAAAAGAGCAAAGATTACAATGGAAAAAGTGGGGTAAAATTCCAAACGTCATCACGAAAATAAATTAAAAGAGAAAATATACAAGAAGTTATTGTGCCACAAACTGAAATTGATTCTATAGCTGATGATAAAATTGGCGACCCTTTGGATGCACCTGATACAGATCGACAAAATAAGTTAAAAACATAATCTTGTTGAACAAAGTTAAAGCTTTAAAACGAAAGCATCTCTTGGAAAAGAAAGAAATGTCACAATTACGAAAAACGAGACGATGACGATTAACTACGAAAAAATAATACTATGAAAAATAATCGAAACAAAAAAATCTGAATACTGAAAAAACAGGCCTAAAAGAAGCTGCAAAGATAATATTAAGTCGAATACAGTATTTCCACGGCGGAATTACGACCTCTATAGGAAGTACCTACGCAGCCGTTTACAAAAGAAGATTTTAGAAGGAGGCAAAAGTATCCAAGAGATAGTGGAACAATTTTATGAAGATATATCAATAGAAGAACATGAGATTATAGAAAAAGAAATTCATCATCCCCAAAAACATAGCTCCTTTTAAATAATAATAATAAATCTTTATTGTCGCAAGGTTTACAGTTCACAGGATGACTTATATATAGATACAGGTAAATGTAATGGCTATAGGTACTGATGCTGCCTCCCAAACTAAGCGAAAGCTTGTATTTTGGGTGACAGTGTTCAGTCGTCTAATGTGGCTCGGTGTTTACAATTTACATTATTTGTGCGTGCGGGTGAACGTTATCGCTGGATAATTAATAGAAAACAAAAATATAATGATTATATAACTATGTGTGAATATTACTTATGTGGACCATGGATTGTTGAGGAGATATGTGTATAAGTGAGTGAGTGTATGTGTGGGTGTTAATGTGTGGGTATGTGTGTGATTTGTAGTTGTGTTGGAAGTGAATATGGTGTTATGAAGGTAATGCTAACGTGTGTTTTTATGTGTGGGTAATTCTATGTGATGTGCGTCAGTAACTCTTCTCTTTTTGTGTAGTTCTTATTTTGAAGCCAGTTAGTTAGGCTGGTTTTAAGTTTATGCCTGTTTAATCCTGCGATGTTTAGTTCTTTTTGGATATCATTATATAACTTAGTGCTCATGTTGTTAAATTGTTTACTTTCAAAAGAGGTCCTACAAGGAGTACGTGGACATACTAACCTCCTGCTGCATCTGCTTGGATCGGGGGAGGGATCTTTTGGTGTCTTCTCATGATGGACTTTAGCACAAAGAGCTGTCGAACTGTTAGGACTTTGCAGTCTGCGTATAGTTGTTCGGTGAAGTATCTATACCGCTTCTTAGTCATTACTTTGAGCACAGCTCTTTGTGCTCTTTCCAGACCCAGGAGGAGTGTCTTGCCGGTGCCACCGGGATGCAATACTGAATAATGGACTGACAGAGGGCTAGGTAGACGAGTTTGAGTTTCTCGAGTGGGAAACAGTCTCTTAGTGCTTTGAATATGTGAATTAGTCTCCTCACCCTGGAGGTAACTGTTTCTATCTGTTTGTCCCACCTCAGTCCTCCATCGATGTATACACCCAGGTACTTGACATACTCGGCTCGCTCGATTTGTTGGCAATTACAGGCATCTTGAGAAAGACAACTATGGGCTGTTATGGAGAAGTCTTGTGGTGGGGAGTTAATTTTCCTGATTGAGAAGGCAACATAATGCGTTTTGGAGAGGTTTAACGTCAGCAGGTTGTTTGTAAGCCAGTTCATAATGTTTGATAAGGAGTACTCAGCTATCTCCTTTACAGCATTCCAGTTCGGTCCCCAGACAAAAATTGCCGTATCGTCTGCGTACGTATAGATGCTTGTGTTAGGAAGAGAGATTTGGCAGAGCTCATTAATGTATAGCTGAAAAATGGTCGGACTTAAAATAATCCCTTGTGGAACCCCATAGGACACTGTAACCTCGTCGCTATCTATATTTCCAACCCTAACTTGTTGTTTCCTATTAGATAAATAGTCCATAATTATTTTAAATGCATTTCCTCGTATGCCTAGTTTCTCCAATTTAGCAAGTAGGATGGGAACAAGACCGTGTCAAATGCTTTTGAGAGATCCAGAAATATACATAGGCATTTGTTTTTATTGTCCAAGTTTTTAGTTATTGCTGTTGTCAAGTCAAGTACGGCATCTTCGGTAGAGTAACCGGAGCGAAAACCGTATTGGTTATCAGCAAAGATTTTATATTTCTCTAAAAATCCCTTGAGTGCCCGGTTTAGAATTTTCTCAAGAATTTTTGAGATACAGGAAAGTAGTAGTTAGTCCACCAGGTGCTTTGGAACTACGAATCGGAGTTCTCAAATCTTGAGTTTTTATGAGTGCGTTGACGCCATTTGTAAAATATACAAAAGTGCAATTGATTCAGAAGTTGGTAATGTTAAAATCATATCTCTTAATAAGAAAATTAAAATATTGAGCGATATCACTCCAATAAAGCTCCAAGTCCTCGAATTCGCGAAGAGGAGAATGTTACACCACTTTCTAAAGTTAAAGGTTCTTGAGATAATCTGTCATTCATGGTAACTCAAACAGAAGTAATGGCATTTGGATTTGGGCAACAACATCAACAAGAATTTCTTGCGTTTTTGAATCAACAACAGATATGCAAAGATTGATTGAAAGATTAAGACAATATATCTGGTAAAGAAATCATTAAAGAAGTCGGAAGCAAATTGAAAAAGATAATTTTATATAAATAATGATTAAAAAAACCAAAGGAAATCAAAGCTAAAATCAGCAAAACTATGGATAGATAAATACAAAAATATTGATTGAAATATGGAAAACTTAAAAAGTTTAAAGAAAGTTGAAAGTTCTTAAACGAATATAATACATTATATTCCTAAGGTTCCTTCTAAGAAGACTGAAAAATTATGTGCGTCCAAATAATATTTTTATGATTGTTATGAGACAATAAACTGATTTAATATATTTGGGTTGGTTTTATTTTTTTAGTTTTATTCATATAGAGTTCATCGCAAAATTATTACAATGAGTGATTACACTTGTTTTATTTTTAATTATATTATCATTAGTAGGCATCTAATCTCATTAGTGTTTTAGATAATTTCATTAGTGTAACAACATCACTCATTCGTGTCACTCTGATTTCAATTTTTCAATAGTTCTATTTAAAAAATCATTATAATTTTATTTAACTTGTGCTAATATAACCCCATAGAATGAGCTTATACCATTAATTACCCAAAAAAAGGGGATTTAAGAAATCATGCAAAAAAGTGTAAATTTAATTCGAAATTTGATATCGACCCACGTTTTATTGTTTAACCAACCCGCAATCCTGACCCAATACGCTAGTGCCCTTAGGAGCCGAGCAAAAATAGAAAAGTCAGAACTGGAGCGAAAACAAAGTAACCTGCGCGGGCAGACGATGCGATGTTATGTCCGATGGAGTGCGTCAGGGGAAAAAACACGTGCGCCAAGTCGCGGTTAAAAGTTTGTGTGTTATAGCTACACTTACATCTTCCAGAAAAAAATTCTTTAAATGATGGTGAAAACAGCATCAAAATCTTTGCATAAAGTGGTCACACAGTCATACACGAAAATCAACTTTGATTTGTAAAATGTACAAATAACTGTATAATATTAATCATATAGATACTTTTAACCAGACATTCTGGAATAAATACATCGAAATCCACTGAAAGGATCAACCTGGGCACATAATATACAGGCTGTATCTGACATCGTAACGCAAACTTCGCGAAAAAGCTAGACCGCATGCCACTAGTAAAATTATGATGGTCATTTATATCGTTAATGAGCGGTTACAGAAATCACAGTGTTTAAAAATATGTCGGCTCGGCCTTTGAACGTTGCAAGCGTGCCACCGCGTGCGTTTGTGGGTATAATGTTGACCCCTGATGTGAACTCTATTAAATCAGCGGATAGGATAGTTTTTCCAGTTTTGTTCACATTGCGCTTTTTTGTGTAATTAGCGAATTAATTAATTTTTCCTTTAACATCTTATTGGGTTATAAAAGTATAGTAATTATGAACGGTTTAAAATGAAAAAAAACTACATATTTTTTTTAATCAGGAAAAAACTGACGAAATATTCCACTACTGGGGGGTTCAGAATCATGTACTGGATCCATGGTATTCATTTGTGCGTCGATGTCAGAGACACCTTTTACACAGAGTGTAGCAGAAAGGGTTTATATATACCAAGGGCATGACTTCTTTGAAAATATCGAGTTGAACGATATCAACATGGTCATACAATGTGCATATATACAGGATGTAACGGAAAGGGTATATACGTACCAAGGGCACGACTTCTTTGAATGATATCAAGCAATATTGGAAGACTAACCCAAAGAAGTCGTGCACGTGGTTGGTATATACCTTTTCCGTTACACCATGTTAAAATACCAAGAAAGTATATGCGTGTGTCGGTATGTATGCAAATAAATATTTGTAATTATGCATGTTGATGGGATCGTGTGTAGTTTCTTTTTTTTACAATAATTCTAAACCAGTGCTTGACCATAATCCCGCCAGATGGTAAGCAGTGATGCAATCGTTGATGGTAATTTATAAAGCCTATTCACTTTAAAAAACTTAGTAAATAGGAAGGAAGATGGCAGTTGAGCGAGGTGATGCAATGTTAAAGCCAACAACACGACCAACGATGCTGCGCCAGAAGGAAATTTATCTGGAGACCCTCCACGACCAAACACCCGATACAACAACATAATATAAATAACTGGAATATAATGATTGGTATGGAACAAAATGTGTTTTAAAATTAACACCGTATTACAGATATAAATGCAGAAAATTTACAAAGGGAGACCCAATGGATGAATTATTTAATAGACATATTTGAAGTAAATAAATGTTTATGTCATTTATTTTATTTTATTCATTGACCTATTTACAGTTGTTACCCTATAAGTTAATAAAAATACAAGCAAGATACAAATATAGTGCACAATATTGCACAGCATGCAAAAACAAAATGATATAAATAAAAATTATAAATAGTGCAGAAATAACTTTACAGCAACCATTAGAAAGTTAAGTAAAGAGAAAATTTAAAAAATAATACAAAACTGCTGTATTGTTATTTGTTTTATAGTACTTAGCGCTTGAATTTTTTTATTTGCAAGTTGTTGATGTCACTTACATATGTACATTCTGGAGTTCGAAATTCCTTATGTACCTACCCCCATCATGTATCTATGTATTAAGTGTACTCTTTGTACATACTAATCAATTAATTAAATATTAATTAAAAGCCATCTCATCAAATTATTCTGAGAATCAGCACTTTTTGATCGTCAAAATAACATAAGAACCAATTTGATTTGCAAAAAATAAGTGAATCTTGCCATAAATGTTGTAAAAACATTCCTACAGTAAACCGAACCGTCGTCGTCCAAAATAAAACTGTCTCGCATTGTGTCTCAATAAATTTAATGAAATATTACTTTGAAAAAGAAAGACATCGCCGGTATTTCATAATTGTGGACGAACAACGTCCAGAAAATGTGTCGTTATGCGATCAAAGCTTAATTACATTGACCGTGCTGCCGGATGTCCGGTGATCCACGGACAACGAAGAAAATGGATTAAAATAAAAATAGTCTATGGTTGCTACCTTAAATCGATTTTTGGATTAGCCGGGCTCGGCCGCTAGTCTTCTGTTTTTGAAACTTGATTTTGTTGTCCGATGTTAATCGATGAAATTAAAAAGCGTCGCTCACTTAGTGCCGGTTGTTTCAAACGGTTGGTTAACGTTAAATACGATGACGTAATAGTTATTATTTGACATACGTCAAAGCCATAATTTCATAATTGTAATTTGAAATCAAGCAAGCCGCACTGGACCCTTTTTATTAATAATTATAAACTAGCGCTTGACCGCAGTCCCGCCTGATGGTAAGCAGTGATGCGATCGTTGATGGTAAAGCGCGCTAGTTTATTAAGAGACTATTCACTCAGAAAAACTGAGCGAATAGGAAGGAAGATGGCAGTTGAGCGAGGTGATGCAATGTTAAACCCAACACGACCAACGATGCTGCGCCAAAGGGAGATTGATCTGAAGACCCTCCACGACCAAACTTCCAACACAACAACATAACCATAACATCGGCCGCCGGCAGAAGTTACCACCCACCAGACAAAGTCTTGCCGCCAAGCGATTTCTCGTGTTCCGGCATGATGTCTGGTGAAGCCGTACGGAGGACGGGTCTGAGCAGTTGTATTGTGTGTGCCGGGTACGATGCGCTAAATGTTGTTGTGTCCGCAGCATCGTTGGTCGTGTTGTTGAGTTCAACATTGCATCACCTCGCTCAACTGCCGTCTTTCTTTCTATTCACTCTGTTTTTTTTAGTGAATAGGCTCTTAATACACTAGCGCGCTTTACCATCAACGACTGCATCACTGCTTACCATCAGGTGGGATTGCAGTCAAGCACTAGTTTATAATTATAAAAAAAGATATAGTTAGACTGGTATTCACCTGTATCCGGTCAGATTGGAAGCTGAGCCCAACATAGTTGAGAAATTACCAGACAGATCATGGTAGGCTTTTGTATGAAGACTATTTTACTGTAAATGAAGATGTGGTCGATGATACGAGAGCTTCTCAGGCCCTTGAATGTCGAGTCGACGTTTAGTAAAATTCACACAATTTAAAGTAATAAGTTTCGTACTATTGAATAGTATAGTAATATTATTTAACGTGGAATGAGAGTGTAAATAATATAATAGTAATATTTGTTTTATAATGTCAACAATTGTAATTAAAATAAGTTATTGTTACATTAATTTCCACAGAGTTATTGTTGGTTTTCCTCGCGCAGTAATTTGAATATTTTTAATTGCATTTGCAAATAAGTATTTTAATATATTACACTGACTTTTAGGTGAATTATGCTGATCAGTTAACGGTTTCCCCTCTATTCATAAACGATGCTTTAAGTTAACTAGTGATTAGCGATTTTTTAACTATATATTTTTGACATTTTAACGTCACTTAACTTTAATCATCGTTTATGAATAAATACCATAGTGTTTAAGGGATATATTCATAAACGATGATTAAAGTTAAGTGACGTGCAATCGTCTAAAATGCCCACGCTTGGCAGGCGGGCTGGAAATCGTAGTAATTTTTTATTCCACAGGAGAAGCGCTGCTGCCCGCTTCCCTGGTGAGAGCTCCCATAGTCGCCTCTTACGACACCCACGGGAGGCTATGTGATGGTACTATTCTATGCCCGGTACAACACGGGACATGCGTGCTATTACCTAATACGAAAGAAACTAAACATGTCGCCATAAAAGCCTACAATTTCCCATGTTATTAACTTCTCCCTATTTACTGGTGACTTCCCTTCGGCATGGAGGAAAGCTCATATTTGTCCTCTACCTAAAGTTCCCAATCCCACCCTTCTTAGCCACTTTCGTCCTATCTCTATCCTCCCCTTTTTATCTAAAGTGCTTGAGGCCTGTGTCCACAAGCAATTCTCCCACTTCATGCAGCTAAACTCCCTCATTAGTCCTTTCCAATCTGAGTTCAGGCTCGGCCACAACACAGTTTCTGCTTTGCTTAAAGTGACTGACGATATAAAGCGGGGAATGGAAGACACCAAAGTCTCCGTTTTGGTTTTGATTTTTGATCGATTTCTCGAACGCTTTCAATACCGTCAATCACGAAGTCCTTTTATCCATCCTTTCCCATGTTATGGTCTCTTCCGAGGTTCTGGATTGGTTCTCCTCGTGTCTTCAGGGGCGTCAGCAAGCAGTTCTTGCGAGAGATTCATCTTATAACTGATGTGAGCTTGTTTCTGGCGTCCCTCAAGGTGGTATATTATCCCCAATTTAACCTTTATTGATCTCATTACTACTGAACTTCAGTGTGCGTATCATCTTTACGCTGATGACCTGCAGCTCTACACTCAGGCAAGTGTTGACAACTTATCGGTTGCGATTGGGGAGCTGAACCGGAATTTGGAAGTGGTGAGGGATTGGTCTAATCGTTTCGGGGTAGCGGTTAACCCTACAAAATGCCAGGCCATTATTATAGGGAGTACCTTTAATCAACGTATGTTGAGTGGCTTAGTGGTGCCACCGGTTATCTTTGATGACAAAGTCATTCCGTTCCGCTCTGATGTCAAGGATTTGGGTCTGTATGTTGACACATGCCTGGACTGGCGTAAGCATGTTGCAAGTGTGAGCAAAAAAGTCACCGGGACGTTGCGGTCGCTTTATAGGCTAAAAATGTTCTTCCATCTCACATAAAGGCAATGCTTGTTCAATCCCTTATCTTCCCCATTATTGATTATAGTGATGTGTGTTTTTACGACCTGAATGCAGATCTACTCAATAAATTTGACCGACTTCTAAATAACTGCATCTGATTTGTATTTAGTCTTTCGTAAGTACGATCATGTATCTTCTCACCGGTCCATCTTGAAATGGCACCCATCAGGCAACGCAGAGCTCTAAGAGCCTTGACGACCTTGTTTTCACTCCTACACAAACCCTGTTCCCCTTGTTATCTTACTTCTCATTTTCATTATTTATTCTCTGCGCATAATAAGAATCTTCGTTCTTCCAATAATTGTCTTCTACGATGTCCTTCTCACCGCACTGATTTTATTAAGTATTCATTTCTGGTTCAGGCGGTTTTCCTTTGGAATGATCTTCCTCAGAATATCAGGACGTTGACAAGCCGGTACACATTTAAAGTGAAAGCTCGGGAATACCTACGCAAGAAATTGGCAGATTCATCCCACATATAATTTATTCTTTTTCTCTATCTATAATTTTTTATCTCTATCTTCTGTTTATATTTTGTATGTATGTATTTATTATAATATTTTTTTTTCTCTTTTACTTTTATTTTTTGTGCACCTACCATGTTTTGTCTCTGCATCACCTCAAGGTAGACTGGTAGAAAATGCCTAAGGCATTAAGTCCGCCATTGTGCAATGTTTGTGCATAAAGTTTAAATAAAGAAAATAAATAAAAGCACATTTTTCACAAAACAACAAAGTGTCACAGAGTGTGTCCGGATAAGTTTACACGACATTCATTGTTGTCAATATAAAAATAACGACTAACTGCTAAAAGAAAATCCTTAAGTTTGTATACTCGCTGTATGGCCGCGGGTCACATTTGGAGTTCTCTCTCTACGGCGCGCTGTTCTTACGCTGTGGAAGCCGCAACGGAAAATAAAATTGATATCGCTCGAGCCGCGGGCGTTCCGAGAAAAAGCATTTCGAAATAAATGACTTTTTAAATTTCATCGGTGCACACAGTTTCTCTATCAATTGGCGAGGCTCGCTCCCAGTAACTGGATTTCACGACGGGCATTTATTGTGGGACATACAAGACATTGCGAGTTTTATACTGCGGACGTTGATAACTTAGTACCTATAAGATAAAGGTCGCGTGCGCAGTACCTCGGACTATTGGCAATCAGAGCAATTTGTGAAACGCCTTTGACTGGCCGAGTACTGCTAAGTTGTCGACAGTCTGTTTAGTGTAGCTTACATGGACATGTCCTTTGCCTTTGAACGAGCAAATGGTTTGTTAACTTGCCTTATTTGATACTTGTTAGACAAAAGTATGCTTCTATAATTAACGCGAAAGTATATGAATGATAATGGATGGATGGATCTTTGTTACTCTTCCACGCAAAAATTTCTGGAAGGATTTTGATGAAAAGGTATGACGAAGTGAAGAAGGCATGATGGTGCATACCCGCATCCTATTTCAAATTAAACAAAAATCAAGTTTAATTTATTGATAAATAAGTTGATTTCAAAAATTGTTGATTTTTGAAAAAGCGTAAACTGAACTTAATTGTATAGAAATTGAAGTTAATTTTTCATTATATACTTATTTGTTTAAATTTTAGGCGAATATGTCCCAATTTTACTGTAGTAGTTTTGACCACCATGCATCACGTCGTTACACTCGCTTAGGCTTAGATCCTATGGTTATAAGGCATCTGTTTGCCCAAAAAAGTAGTTGAAACATCCATCTATACAACGTTTCAAGTTACAGAAAGTTAGGTAGACACAGGCTACTTTTTAGCGAGTGAAACTGAGGAGCGCTGCTAGTATCCTCATTTATGAGAACTACAAAAGGAGCATTTAAATATGAATTCATTATTTGTTAACTCAATCAGTCTCGTTTGTTAATTTTATTTACACTGTAATGATTTTTTCCCTTTTCAAACAAGGCCTTAAATCATTTAATTCGCTTTAAACAGCTCTGTAAAGCATTTTTAAAGTTCAATTACAAATTAAATACATTGTTGTAAAAATAAATTGCTGTGCATTCGTTATTCATTTGCAATTATGCACTCCACAATAAAGATAATTGGATAAATCGCATTGCAATAATTAAAGTATGTTGCAAAAAGAGGGACCCGTAGCTAAATGCCTGGAGCACAGGCGAAGAGTAGCCAGCCTGTTGGTGTTCTAGAGTGTGCGAGGGAATTGCATGACTTAATTCCCCCATCTCCATTCTATCATCGGACGACCCATCGTATGGCAAGTATTCACCATTACGTTGTTGACACCAATACCATGCGAATGTAGCGTTTCGCCTCTTCTTTTATACCGGGTACATGGAGGGACTAGAACAATTTGCCAGCGGCGGTGTTTCCGTCTGACTACAATTTAAGTGTCTTCAAGGCTAGAGTGAATAGGCTCTTAATAAACTAGGTGGGATTGCGGTCAAGCAATAGTTTATAACTAATAAAAAATACACCATATAGATTACAGAACATAAATAAAAAGATTTTACAAAGGGTGACACTATTGGGCGGTCTTATCGCTAAGAGCGATCTTTTACAGACAACCTTTGGATGGAATTCTAAGGGGAAGGAGGGAGAAATAATGTAGGTAGTCTACTATTTACATAGATAATACAATAAATATATGCGTTAAGTGTAAGAACGTAAACGAAGAAAAAGTAGTGTGTAATTTTAGAGTAGATGGCGTTTTATAGATTCTCCTCCCCTCCTGTAAATGTGAGTTCTATGACATTATCATAGACAGGGGGTAGCCCTGTCTATAACTATATAATGGTACTCATCAATACCCATAACATCAGCACTTTCTTTATACCAGCTAAACATACAAGCAAGACACTTGTCAAGACATAACGTTCGTTTTTACGGCGCAATTTATACGTCGATAAAGCTTAAAAACAACATTTAATAGGATATTAAGTGTACATAGTTGCTCGCAGTTGCAATTACTGAGCACAGTGTAGGTACCAACTGGACAAGAACTTTGACACGAGTATAGTTGCCAAGTACTATAGCTAACCATATTGTGTTACAATACTCAAGGATTTTAGAAATACTGGATATGACCAATCAAGAAGTGGAGAAATTCTTGCCAGTATAAACTCAAACTAAAATAATTTATTTGAAATAAACCAGTATCCTAATTACGTAACACACTAGTACTATCAGATGGAACCATTTCAAAGTATATTGCTAATCCATTACTCCATATTTTCGAAAATATGTCTGCTCAACAACCTATACAATGCAATGAATATTGTTGAACTGCCAAAATCAAACCAATAGGGATGTTTCCTGGGTAAAATTGATTCTTTTTAGTCCGTCATTTAGATTATAGAAAAATATTGGATACGTATGTTTTATTTTATCAAATCAATAAAAATTGACAAATATAAAAGGCATCAGGTGGTGGCTGGTGACGCCACTCATCGCAAAAAGTGTGGCGTACAGTCACGTCACATGAGTTTTCAACGCACTGTGTCGTCTTCATTTTTTGCTTATATGAAAAAAGAAAAAAATTGTGTCTAGTATTTTTTGGAAATCTGACTAACGGACTAATTAGTTTTTTTTAGTCAACTACCCTATTGCTACTGATTGTGTGATACGTAATTACCCTACAGTTTAGAGATAGTTTTGAATTGTCAATGGGACGATCAGTCAGATAGATGAAGTTAGTTGCGCATTCTAAAGTGTAAGTTCCTATGGATAATAACGGGAAAAAATCTCAACGGAAACTCATGTAAATCAATTATGTTCTAAACTTACAAACCAGCAATTATTTCATATTTTCTCAACATCATCATCTCAGCGTTAATCCCGGTGGCATCCGAAGCTTTTTCAGCTTTGGAATCTCAGGTCCGATTTATCAGTCTAATTGCTGATTTTGGCTAAACTTCGATATTTTCTTTGAAGCGATTACCGTCAGAACCCCAACACAACGCGAAGCCGATATCGAAGCATTGCAGTTAGACTAATTGTTGGACTTTTGAGGGCTCCAACAATCTGTAACAACTGCCATTAGGTGTTCGTATGGCAACCGGGACCAACGACTTAACGTGCTTTCCGAGGCACGACCAGACCAGAGCAAATATTCATGCATAAAAATATTTGCCTGTGCGGGGATTGAACCCGCGTTCGCTACCGCTACGCCACGGAGGCTATCTATGATTTCATATTTTCTATCGTGGTTATTATTAACAGCGACACAATTTAGTGATAATTATTAGAATCGAGTCTTCGTGCCTACTCATTAAGCAAGTCTACTTCTACTTAGGTCAAATTTATGAATATGATTGACTTACATAATGATAAAGGCAACGTTCCTACTGATAATATTCATTAAGAAAAGGCACGTGTTCCTATGACTGATAGCAAACCAAGAAAGTGGATACTATGCGGTATTATATTAACATTTCCATCAATATGTCATGTCCAGAATTTGTTGAAACCAAGACATTACTCAACTAGTAGGTACATAGGTATTTGCGGACTAGGGCAAATAATGCTTGAACGTAGAAATAATAACCCCTCTATTAGTGACTTTTAACCATACATTTTTGATGTTTTCACGTCACTTAACTTTAATTATAGTTTATGAGTAAAAACCACAGTGTTTAACGGGTTTATTCATAATCAATGATTAAAGTTAAGTGACGCGCAAACGTCAATATGTATTATGGTTAAACAATCGCTAATCACTAGTTAACTTTAAGCAACGTTTATGAATAAAGGCGTAAATTTCTGCCGTACCGATTTTGAAATTACTTAGTATAAATAATTGTTGTAGGTTTGATCGAATCTTAGCCAGTAATGGGTAGGATTTTTATTAGTTGTGTAGCTGTAATGATTAGGTAAGACCAAGTTAAACTTCACCGGTAATATTGAGTGTAATTATTTATGAGCTAAAATAACTAAAAATTTACTTTTATTTTTATCGGATACGGATTGCAAAAATTCTGCAGTTTTACGAATATACAAGGTTATTTTTTGTTTATACGAAACCTGAATCGATTTAAGAAAGAAAGAAAGAAAGAAAAATTTTATTCTGCACAAACAAAACGCACCTTACAACTAAATACAATAAAATATCAAACAAAATACAGGAAAAAAATAAATAATAATATCATCAAAAGACTCGTATCCTAACATGCAAAACAGAGTTAATTTGATGTCAACGCCAGAGTCATAGACCATATAGACGATGGAATTAATAAGCACTACGTACAACGTAGTACTTACCACCTCCATGCCATAGGCATTAGACAGTACGCATTATTTGACAATTCGAGTTCGATCCGTCTGTCATCCTGATTTCAATAATTTTCACACCATGTCATATTTCTCCCCAAATACATTTAGAAATTGCTTCTGTTTGGATGCCGAGCGCGCGCACGCAGCTTTACGATAGATTCGCAGGCGAACAGCTGACGCTAGAGGTCAACGCCCCGCGCTCGCCTGCACGAGCGGACCTTTGACCATATATTTCTTGGGACAACCAAGTAGAATAGCAAGCTCATAACTTTGTGGTTATTCATGATATCTTTTTGAAATTTTGTACATAGATTCTTTACTTAAAAATACTGGGCATGTGTTTCGGGTTTCGCATACCTAAACAAAAAATAATGTTGTATATTCTCCGCCGTTTACCATCATACCAAACTCGTCATGACAATAATTATTAATAAAACGCACACATCGATGAAAGAAAGCATTACGTTGAAACAAATTATAGTAACAGTCTCATCTTGGCGATATTTAGGTGTTAAAATGTAGGAAAATTGTTTTGTTTTTAATAGACTGAAATCACACTATGGACGTTCTAAAAATTACAAGAATATGCTTTTTTTTATAAATTATAAACCAGCGCTTGACCGCAATCCCGCCTGATGGTAAGCAGTGATGCGATCGTTGGATGGCAAAGCGCGCTAGTTTATTAAGAGCCTATTCACTCTGGCCTTGAAGACCCTTAAACTGTAGTCCAACGGAAATACCGCCGCTGGCAAATTGTTCCAGTCTCTCGATGTACTTACGCGGTATAAAAGACGAGGCGAAACGCTTCGTTTGGATTGTTGTCCGATAATGGAATGAAGATGGGGAATTAAATCATACAATTCCCTAGCACACTCTCCAAAATTCATCCTATAGTAAAAGTAAAATTAAGACACTGACAACTTTATCGATCCTTCCATTATTCCTCTACCCCTACTTTCTTCTAGTCTGCTCTCCTGCTAATCCCTCAGGGTTCCTGAGTGAAGACAGTTACTCTGTTTGTTTCTTTGTAGTACAGTCGATTGTGAAAATTGTGATAGCATGGTGGCTGTTGTCGTAAAATGTACTTACAAACTTGTATGAACTTCGTACGACGCCGAACGATGCAGCGACAAGTTACACGCCTGTAATGCATTGGAATTTTAGTTATAAAAATTGATTAAACTTGAATTTATATATTTATTTAAGAAGTACTAAGTTTAAGTACTTAAGAGATTTGTGTTATGCAGAGAAACAGCAGTAGGTACAGTAATGAA
This sequence comes from Sesamia inferens, assembly GCA_037179545.1. NCBI lineage: Eukaryota > Metazoa > Arthropoda > Insecta > Lepidoptera > Noctuidae > Sesamia > Sesamia inferens. The sequence goes on from CM073931.1 coordinate 21,925,467, forward strand.
AATTGTAGAATATAATTTATTACAATTTATGGATATAATTTAAGATACATTTCATTTAGAGTAATAGTTTTATTTTATAATATTTTACATATATGTACATATATTATATTAGTCTGGTTGCCCATGACATTACACCAGGTCCTATCAAAATACCAGAGCTACGATATTTACTTTTAAATGTCGAAGCACTATGCTAAGATAGGAGCCTTTTGGCCTCGTAAGAGACTTTCTAATTATTGTTACTTTTTTATGTATAACTTGTTTTTATATTTAATTACGTTTACTCAGTTTAGTGATAAGATTTTCCTGTACGAGTCACAATATATATTATTTTATTTCTTTCTTTCTAAGTATTCTGTTGTATCCGGTTAAAGTGGAAGCCGACCGTAGAAAATTATTATAAGGATATACTTAATATCTTTAGTTAATGTAATATACTTGCTACACTGGACCGCAAAGTAAAAGGGTCGGTTAGAAAGTCTTCAATATCTTCAAAAGTACTTGACCTAGCTTTATGAAATGAAGACTTAATCAAACCATGTTTCATGCCAAATAAAACAATATATAAAACCCTTTTTTTATTTTAGATACTTGTATAAAAAACTGAAATTGTAAAATAATATCTGGTCATTTTTGAATTTAGTACCAAAAAATTAAAATTTATTGTTTAGCGTTTATTTCAGTTCTGACATATAAAAATCCTTTAAATATGATATATCTTTGTTTGTATTTTTCTGAAGTCACTAATTATGTTGTTAAACCCTGAAGAATATCTATACTAGGATTCTGACAATGTTCGAAGATGGGCGCAGTCAGTGAAATACAGCTAGAGCTATTAGTGAGACTCTTTGGACAGTTCATTGAGCATTCCAATGTTTTCGTGACATGACCGCGCAAGAGGAACGACATATGGTTTCAACAATTTTGAGAAATCGCTTTCTTACGGCTATCCAAATAAAGAATCAACATTTATGAGCTGGAAGAAACAATCAATCAAGGCGGCGTTTGTCTGAAGCTAATTTAAGGCCTTTGAGACCTGCGAATGTTCCAACCCTAGAAAGTCAGCACAGAAACTCAAGTTGGGTTATGGTAGAAGATACGAGAATTGGTCTCTGGGTGACTGATCAAGAAAAAAAGCACGACTGGAGATAAATAGTGCACAGAAAACCGAGAAAGCGCTTTAACCAAGCTCAGCCACAAGAAAATGTACCATTGAACAGAGGCTCTGTTCATGTATGGGCTGGGATTTATTCTGAAACTGCACTGAGTTAGCGGTGATAGAAAATGGTATTTTAACTGCAGCAAGATTTGTTAATGAAATTACTACGTCTGTCCATTTGTAGTGAACATGGGCGAGAATGCCATATTTATGAAAGACAATGCCCGCCCGCGCGCAGCGCAGATAGTGTTTGACTATTTTCGAGAAGTCGGTATCTCTAATATGGAGTGACCTGCACGCAGCCTCAATTGAACATGCATGTGACGAACTGGGACGGCGTGTACGCCACCGGAATTCGCCACCAATCACGCTACGCAAAATGAAAGATATTCTAATAGAAGTATGGCAGAATATTCCACAACATCCCCTCAAAATTTTAATATATGATAAATCACATAATACTAATTAAAGCTCGTAAAGGCAACACGAAGTATTAAAATGTGTGTGTATTGTAACTAAACTACATTTAAGAAGTACTGGAAAAATACACATTTTTATTTATTTCACAATTTACTAAAATAAAAGCTTAAAATTCATAAGAATAAGAATATATATTTTATATTTTTAAATGTTTTTTTATGTATTTATATAAATATTTAAAAATGTCAATTATATTTATGTAAAATAAATAAACGAAAGAATAAGAATAAGAAATTTTATTTGCCCAAACATGTGTATACATACAGAATAAAAAAAAAAAACTCATGCTTGAGAAAGAGTGGCTCACGACATGTATACTAGACATTTTTATTTTATTTTCATTTAAGCACATTAAAACAATTTATACTAGTTATTTAGATTTTATGTCAACCTAGTTTTATGAAATAAAATCAACTAAATAAAAGGTACTTTGAAAGATATTACCTAAAGTTTTTCTTTGCGGTCCAGCGTATCTTATTATTTATTTTTCCCAATAATTTGTTTTAGGAGATTACATTATATTAGTATTGGAATTTTATAAATATTAACTTTAGTTACCTTATATAATCAATCTAAAAACATTTATTTAAAAATGATAATATAACTGTGGGAAGATATGAGAATTTCAAAAAACTATCAATGGTAGTATGATTCTCATAAATTTTTAGGCGTTTCACAATTTGATCTACTGTTATCACCTCTAATTTCTCTATATTTTGACAAACTTTTTACTTTTTTTTTTTTTTTAATTATCAAGTAGTGATTGACCGCAATCGCGCCTGTTGATAATATCAGTGATGCAATCATTGAAGGTAAAGCGCGCTAGTTTATTAAGAGCTTATTCACTCTAGCCTTGAAAAAATTAACAATAAAATTGAAGACAGACGGAAACACCGCCGCTGGAAAATTGTTCCAGTCCCTTGATTTACGCAATATAAAAGATGAGGCGAAATGCTTCGTTTGGATCGTTGTGGTGTCAATAACGTAAGGGTTGAAATTTGCCGTACGATGTTGTCGTCCGATGGTGGAACGGAGATGGAGGAATCAAATCATGCAATTCCCTCGTACACTCTCCAAAATCAGCAGTTAGACTGGTAAAGCGGACCCCAGACTCCAAAGCTAAAAAGCTACGGATGCGACTGGGATTTACGCTGAGATGATGATGATGATGAGTCTCCAAAATGCATCCTATAGAACACCGACACGATAGCTACTCTTCGCCTGTGCTCCAGTTTGTCATCGAAATGAGACTGCGACTAGATTTTGAATGTTTTCAATAACGAGAATTGGCCTTCTGAATGTGGCCACGCATTTTTGGACAAGTTTGCTAAAAATGAACTCTGTCTTTCTACTGCTGCCAGATAAAGGGTACCCAAAAAAAAATTATAACGGGGCGTGTCGTTCCCTGTCAAAAACATCACTCCGTCGGGGGAGGAATACTTTTAAAACTTCATGACGTCCAACGGGAGCAGTATTTTATAAGCAAAATAGATTAATCTTACCCAACTACTACTGCTTGATTCTCCAAAACCATTTATCGAGAAGCCGAGTGAATGTCATTAGCTTTGACAACTAACACTTCATTCTTTAGAATCCTTTATTTAAAATAGAAGCCCAATGTACGTATACAGACATTTTTATCAAAAGTGATAGTTCATTCTAGGTTGGTTGACTATCAACAGTAATATGCATCCCGTTACAGTCTAGGAACTCATGCAACTGTTGTAAATGCAAGAATTGATCGATGTCAATAACTGTCACCGGTACTAAATATTGGTGTATAAATGTAGATACGACAGCATGTCAAACTATCCGAATCTGTCAAAGAATCCCAATCAACTTTGACAATCAATGCTTCAGCGTTATAGTCGAAAATCTAATAAAGAAATTTGACGAATTTTAGTAGCTTCATGTGCGGTCGTCTGTACCTGTACATTGTGCATAGGGATCAAACGTTATTAGGAATACATTCGAATAGGGCTACGGTTATTCAAAGGCATTTGTTGTGAATATTTTCCCCCAACACTCGAGCTTGCTCTAATTTTTGGCAGTTCAACCACATTTATTGCGATTACTCTCACACGCACTCTCACCCACTCACTCGCATGCCTGCGTGTGTGCTGCATGTTTTGCCTTAAACCTCTTTTTTATAATTATTTAATTTAATTTTGTATAAAACAAGTACCTTAATGAAACTTATTAAGTTATGGAAGAGCGGAGTCTCCTAACACAGGCTTTTCTGCTTAAAAGGAGGCTCCAACCACAAGACTGTAATGTTACTTGTTGTGGAGATAATCTCAGGAACTACTGGTCCGATTTGAAAAATTCTTGTGTTGGATAGACCATTACTCCAGGAAGGCTTTCGGATATATAACATCACGCTGCGATCAATAGGAGCTGAGCATAACTAATTCCACGCGAACGAAGTCGCTGGCGGCCGCTAGTATTTTGTAAAATAAAATTCAGTTCATAATTAAAACACTAAAAGCCAGAAAAAAAAAAAACACTAAAAACTGATTATAATTATTAGTTATTTTCATAATTTCCTTATTTCTAAATATATATCTTTATAGTACTCACAGCATTTTATTATATTCCATGAGAAATTTTTACTCAAAACCCAGCACTAGCGTGAGGTGCCTTTCACACTATAACAACAGTCTGCCTTAAGTGACAGTTGCTATAATCGAATATAACGTTACGTAGTTATTTAATACGGGAGGCGAAAGCTTACACCTGGTGACAACACGGACAAAAACACAGCAGGCGATGTCGCAGTACGAGTGACATTAATGAGATGTGTGCGCCAATTTGTTTATGCGCTCGCTTGCATATGAAATAGGGACTATGAAAAGTTGTTGCACATCCCTTGTCGTGAGAGAAAATGAAGCCAATTGCGGAGTGTAGAGTTGTCTGATGACTAGATTTTTGATGAGGAAACTCTACAGTGAGGACATAAAGGAGACTAAAAATAATGACGGTGGTAATAATGGTTCTGGAAAATGCACCCGAGTATAAACAAGTAGCTATGAGTATCATAATAAAACCTAGTATTTACTACAAACATTAATATTCGATTCCTATAAATAAAAAGGAAACGTTTCAGTAGGTAACCAATAGGGCCATATTAAAAGATCAATCATGTGCCAATCAGCAAGACATTAGAGTGAGCATATGCTCTGGCTGAGAATATGGGTACGTTCAATTCAAAATTGAAAGACTATTTGGTGGCTGTATTATAATTATTATATATTATATCAAAAGTATATTACGGAACTATTATGTGTGTGTGTGTGAGTGTGATCAAGGTAAATAAGCTTTAGATCAATTCCGTTTGCTTAATACACGTTAATTTTATTCAGAATAAATTTTTATTCCTCTGTATATTTTTAAATTCATTTTTTTCTTTCTTTACTCTGATCTTTGCTTAAGTCTTAATATGAACCTAATACATCATAAATTATAGGAGTCAACCATAAACAATGTTTTTATATAGCATGATATACACGAATAAAGACCTACATTTATTTTAATACGAGTTAATAATTTTACGGATGGTTCCCACAATAAAGAGTACATCTCACAATTAGAGCTGTAAGTCAACTAGCTGTCACGAGCCGTTATTTCCATAAGTCATGTAGTACCGTAACGAGCAAGGAAGGGCATCGGACGGTACTATTCTGTGATTTACGACCAGTACTGAAGTTAAACGGGTTGTCTGTTACGGCACTGTCTTGTGTGGTCCAATAAAAGTGGCGGTACTAGATTTGAAGATAAAATTAGAGGGAGAACTAATGTTGATGGATTTGATTAATGTCTGTTAAGAGTGCCGGATGCCGGAAGCACAGGACAGATCGAAGTTTTGACGGCGGCCGCTGTCCAGAAGTGGATGTCTTTCCGCTGTAATGATGAAGACTGGGGTCAGTATTGAAAGAAAGATCTACGAAAATGGTGATAGTAAGGGAATATGTATGTGGAGGTATGAGGAACAGGGAGTAAAGTTCACTCATCCTCCATAGAAAAGGGAGGATCCTCCGACCAGACGGGTGTTATGTCTGGCGGGCACTTGCCCAATGCTTGAAATTGGGAAGTTGTATGTATGCTAGTTGTACGGTAAACTCTGATTCTGAGATGTAGAATTCGTGTGACGTCAGTATGACGCGTATGTTCCATGTGGCGTTTGTAGGTACCGCTACATGTACAACAGTTAATTTCAAATTAAACGTATAGAGAATAAAATTAATTCCAACTAGAGATCATTATATTTTATGGCCTTCAGCCTTCTCTTAATACAAGTATAGTTCAGTAAAAATATGATATTCGAAAAATACATTTTTGAACACAACACGTTGTAAAATACAATCCAGTTTTAAGTTGCAGCAATAAAGTTTTTGAACGTTCGGACAGCAAGTTAACCGAGTTAGTCGTGATGGACATGGATACGGCAGCGGTGGCCGTGTATTCGAATTCGATTAACGTTGCGTATCAGCATAGGATTCCGGAATAAGGCCGCGGCCAGCTGTCAGTCCCCGTTCAAGATCATGGACTCTCCGGCGGGATTATGTATGGGCCACGAATGACAATCAGTTGCACCGCATATGTTGCCAACAAAATGGAACTTTTAACTGTATTTGAAAATGAAATTACGAATTGTTTACGTAGGGACTCAATCTTGAATTTCAACGGTATTTTTTACGTAAATATATGAAATATACGACTGTGTATGAGTGCGTCTCTTATTACAATAGGATAACAGTTAATAGGTTACTACGAGAGTTTTTGCAGAAGTCAAGTCTAGCGAATGCAAAATAATCTACTTATCATGCTTAACTGCTTATTAAGTTACCGAGTAATTAACTTGCGAAAAAAATATGCAGAAGCCACGCTCATCGCTCCCCGAGAACAGAGGCTCACATGAAATTTTATAATAAAATTATTTCTTACGATTTTCCTCATTCTGCACGAGCCTGTAAGTGCGTAATGAAGCGGACGGGTCCTGGGAGGGCAGTACAAGGAGTCAGTGATGCGATCAGCTCACCGCATCAGGAATCAATTAGGAACGGCTGGCGGGTACGACGTGCCTACCGCATGAATTATTGACGACGCTGCCTCTCGTACGCGAGTTACGTTATACCAGCGGTACTCGATTACAAGTCGCCATCTTGTGTTCACAATGCAATTTCGTATTAACTAGATTAGGTTAAGTGTATTCTGGATTACATATAAGTACATATCGTGACTGAAATATAGTTACTATTCTAGACTTCCGTTATTGGTATTGCTAAATTAAACAAGTTATATTTATGAAAAACTACCATTTTTTTGCTCTTAGAATCATATAGTTTTGGCGGTTAGTAAGGGTAGATAAAGTGATAAATTTTCTAGTTCGATTCGACAAAATTTCGGTGGCGCAGCATCCAGTTTATACAATAGCCATCTAGTGGGCCGATTAGCGAGTAAACTAGATTTCCTTGTCAGACTATACTGTCTGTCATAGGTAGTACCGCACGTGGCGGAAATTTAGCTCAGGTGTGCACCGAATTATAGAGAAATCTGCTTATTTGGCTGACGTATTTTGGTTGAATTTTAAAGCACCTGACTTGAGACTCGTAATTTTTGAGATATGAGATTGGTAGTACTGTTATTTCATAATCAGTCCATAATGCCACTGTTGGGATATAGGAAACTGTGTGGCGCAGCTAGTTTTCAATGAAACCTAAATATACGTCAATGTGCTATTTTTTTAAAGTCGTTACGAGAGAGTGGAAAAAATATCTTTTTTCTTACTCCTCCGCTATTATTTTCTGATTAGTTTCGTTGTGGGACCCAAGACAGTTGAATCGTTTCTCCGGGACTCGTCGAGCTTCATTGCTCGGCGTTTTTCTGGCGGTCTCCACTGTTGATTCTGGCTTTCAGGAGTTGCAGTGGGTGGGAAAAGTGTGGCGGGTATTGTCCCATAAAAAAAAGTCGTTACGAGACAACTGAAGCCCGAAATTCTGACACTCTTACTTAGAAGTATCGTATAACTGAGTTCTGTAGTTCTGCTTGGATTTAATTGAAAAATTTCTCAAAGAAAAAACCTTCTCGGATAAAATGTTTCATTGATGATTTAATTAGGTATCAGATAAAATATCTTCATACGAAAACGGCCAGAAAAGTCATTTCAAAAAGACGCTTTGTGTTCATTCAATGAAATAAATATTAAATATAATGTTCATTAAACCGAGAATCATCGGTTTCTTTTTCACAAAATTACAGCGAGTATTGTATAGTTTTAATATGCAACTCAGTAAGGGTGAAACATTATAGTGCTGGTAGATGTCGCGAAAGTCCAATGTACATAGTTAGATATCGTATCGTCTCCACTCGAATTACTCGTTCCATTATTATCCGTTCAAGTCTGGCTGTATAAAAAGCAGTCAAGTGCGATTTAATCATGAGCGAGTGTGTTCGTTATATTTTCATCCATTTTCTATGAAAATAACATTTACTTTTCTTCAAATAGTTTTTTTTTTAATTTATAATATCAGACTATTACTCTCACATTGCATGGCAAAGCTATATTTTCATACAGCCTATATATTGACAGATTTTCAGAAGTTTTGTATAGTCAAAGAAATCATAATTTAGGAAACTTTATTTTTATTTTAATCTGCAAACACGTTTCCTATTTTTTTTTTAGAAAATTGTATTAGATGGATTTGTTTCCATGCTGCATTTATATAAAATACTCAAACGTAAAACCTTAAAACACAAGCGGGATCCTAACTAACAGTAGTAGAAAAAAATTAATTTTTATTGCGGTCATGCTCCTACTCCCGCTTTATTCAGCATATAAATAGATAAGTAGATTACTGACTCCAAGTAGATTCTTCGTTTAAATGTATAGAGAAACAGTTGCGATAGTATTTTCGTCGATTTCCTTGTTCAAGAACTACTAAACTAAATTTAAATTCAGCGGATCTTTTTATTTCCATTTCGTTTAGAAAATAACAAAAAATAGATATTAGTTTCGTTCTATCAAATTACGACACTCCATAGACAGTTTAGATGCATTAAAAACATGGCGACTAGAAAAAAAAAAAAAAAAAAAAAAAAAAAAGATATTTATTACCACTGGTTTGAACATAACAACATAAAATATTAATCACAGAACTTATAACAACACAAGTGTTTTAGATAAACTCTGGCACCCAATTTAAGATTTAACTTGTGTTTAGGGTGCCAGGGTCCTCGCCTGCTAATTAAGCCAAAAGTAACAGTAGATGTTAGCCAAGCACAACATAACATAAGGTCACTACAATAAATGAACTATCCAGCCAACTACCTATGTATCAACCTGGTAAACATGTTGTACTTAACTATTTTTTTATATATCTTCACCAAATAACAAGTTAGGTATTAAAGAAATAAATTAGTATAATGTGTGTGTGTATAAATGTATGTATAAATGTATACCACCATATAGTGTGTAAATATATAGTTATGCGTGAGTGTAATTATAGTGTTAAAAGATAGATACTAGTGTATTACCCCGATTACTTTAAGCGATTGAGATCCGCAGTAAATCTTCAGTATTATTATAATTTTGATTTGTTAACCACTTCGTCACCTCGGTCTTACATTTGTTTCGGCACATAGGAGCAATGTCGCAGAATTTATTTATTTTGTTATAAATATGGTTTGACAGCACTTCATAATGACGGTGAGCAAGGGCAGTCCTACATCCATGAGTGGAGCATACTTCATAATGTCTGCGCTTTTTGGTTGCATTTGGGTTATATACCACCGAGGGATGCTTGCGTAGAATTGTGCCAAGAACAAAGAGCTGCCTCACCGTGAGGACCCGACATTCATTGTAAAGTGACGTGGTGGGGTATCTAAACGGCTTCGAGGTCATAACTTTGAGGACAGCCCTCTGTGCTCGTTCCAGAGGTAGCAGAGTTGTCTTGGTCGTTCCACCCCACACAGTTATGCAATAATTTATTAAACTTTGGCATAAAGCATAATAAACGGTTTTTAAAGTTTCTATGCCTGCAGAGTGCCTTAGTTTTTTTAAAATAAATATACATTTGCGGACTCGTGGTATAAGAGCACTAATTTGAGGTTTCCAGCTCAAGGAACCATCCACATAGACTCCGAGATACTTGACAGATTCAGATCTTGTAAGTTGAGGACAACCACACTGTGAAGAAGACATACCAAGTGTGCAAGTATGAGCTCTAAGCACCATTGAGTCAGGCGGTGGGAGTTTAGAAGATTGCAAGGAAAAAGGTAAGAATACAGTTTTTTTAAGATTCAAGGTCAAGATGTTATTCGACAACCATTTCATCACTGAGTTTAGGGCGTTTTCCGCGTATTTTATAGCCTCTGACCAATTACTACCATGAAGTACCAGTGCCGTGTCATCTGCGTAAGTAAAAATCGAACAGTTTGTTAGCGACATTTTACATAAATTATTGATATAAATAAGAAATAGTGTAGGTCCTAAGATCGACCCCTGGGGAACGCCATAGGTCAACAATTTGGTGTCACTAATAACATCGTTAATTTTAACGCACTGGGTCCTATCATGTAAGTAATCCTGAAAGATTTTCAGGGAATGGCCACGAATACCGGTAGCTTCTAGCTTAGATAATAGGTGCGGAATAGACACAGTGTCAAATGCCTTGGAAAGATCAAGGAAGACGGCCAAACATTTCATTTTACTGTCCAGTTTAGATACTACATGATCTACCAAGGCAGCAACAGCATTTTCGGTCGATCTGCCCCCTCTAAAACCGTACTGATTGTTGCTTAATAATTTGTGTGACTCGAGAAAGCTTACTAACCTTTTATTAAGGATTTTTTCTAGCACCTTAGAAATGGCAGGCAGAATCGAGATGGGCCTATAATTATCTACACTGTGCCTGTCCCCACTCTTGAAAATTGGGTGAACAACAGCTCTTTTGAAGACCCTAGGAAAGCAACCTGTCGAAATGGAGCGATTACAGATATGAGTAATGACTGGGACAAGCGTAGGCAGACATGATTTTAGCAGCCTCGAAGATATGCCGTCCCAACCCACAGCAGCATCTGAGCGTAATCCAATAATGAGATTTGCGACCTCCACTTCATCTGTGTGAAGTAGTACTAGCGAGTTCGAAGGATAGGCATCGAGAGAGTAGTCAGGAGTAGCTGTAGATGATAAGAATTTTTCAGCCAAGTTCTTGCCACAATCCGCAAAAAATTCATTGACTTTATTTGCTGAAATCTTTTCATCCGAAAACAACTTTAATAATTCATTAGGAGATTTTGAGCAACTAGATCCGGTTATATTTTTAATGACTTTCCATGTCGCTTTGGGGTTACTTTTTGCCACTTCAAACTCGTCTCTTTCATATGCATGTTTTAAATTTTTGAGTAGCTTGTTGCAATAATTACGGTAGCGTTTATATGTAACCGAGAGAATGTAGTTTTCAGGGTCTGCCTTTAGCTTTTGAGCCATGTTATCCCTATTTCGAATACAACGAAGCAGACCGTTTGTGATCCAGGGTTTGAGAATTCTGCGTTTGGAGGATACATACACAAATTTAGAGTGATTAGAGATGACAGTGCTGAGGAGAGAGACCAGGGATTCAGCAGCATGGTTTGCATCCTGGATAATCATTATCTCACTGAGGTCCCTCGATGAGATGTCATTGATTACAGCTGTATAATCAACAACCTTGCGATATTGTTTTGGGGTAGGATGTGATTTCATATGTTGAATATTTATAAAAGTGGGTCTGTGATCAGTAATGTAAGTATCAAAGATTAGGGTCGTAGTTTTATAGTCAGATCTCAACATGATGTGATCAATACAGGAATTAAAACGGGTGGGGAGTACATGTGTAGGAAGAAGGCCATGTGATGCAAGGAGATCAAGGTACTGACTTTCCTGTTGGGAGATAGCATTCGGAGTTATGTCAATATTTAAGTCGCCCATAATCACTAAGTTTCTTTTATCAGAAAATTGATAAGGTATGGTGTCTAAGCTGTCAAGGAAATTGTCAAGATTTCGAGCAGAAGGAGAACGATATAGTGCTAGAAGTAAGATATTGTGGGATTGTATGTAACAGGTCAAGCAGCTAGCATCATGCATAAGTGGTTCGGAGACAATATGAGTTAGTTCCGGTTTTATATATATTATAACACCATCGTTTTGGTTAATAAGTTCATTCGTTTGATAAGAGACATACCCCTCGAGAGGTGGAACTTTTGACCCCCTCAGCCAGCACTCCGATAAGATCAAAATATCACAAGAAAGTTTAACCCTAACCAGAAAAACCAGAAAACTATCAAAATTACAGTTTACACTACGTATATTGAGGTGCATTATATTCAGGGACTTAATGTTATCGTTAATAAACCGTGTGCATGTCTCAGGTTCACAGATGTATGAGTCACTTAAACCAAAGGCGTCAATATCATTTAGAGTGTCAGAATCGAACATTTATGAGTGATAATAGGTGCATAATGATATCAAGCGCAACTGTGGACAATGTGTATGGTTTTGTTTTAATAATTATTTTTAATAGTATTGATTTATACATTGGGGATGTATGGCATACGATAAGGAAAGTTAATAGGACGTGTATGAGCACAGGTACAAGATTAGTTTTGTGTTTTTGATAATAAACGTTAACATTATATATTATTTTTTTACAGGGTCTAAAAATGGACAATATAGTCTGATTAATACAGTATAACTTAAGAATTAACGATATTAAGATTATTAATACTAGGTAAGTAGTTGCACAGATAAAATAGCGAGAAACATCTTTGTAAAATGCTTGGTATTTAAGTACATTACATTGTAGGGTTCTAATAAAATATAAAAGAAAGCAATAAAAAATAGAAATCAAAGTCCTGCTTTTATTTTGCAGAGGTGGATAGTTTTTTAAGGCAGGAAGATGTCTTGACAATAACGGAGTCCATACCTTCGCGCTCGCGGAGAAAAATTTTTCCATTTTGTGACCAGCAGAATTTATATTTATTGGTTTTAGCAAAAGAACGTGCTTCAAAGAACAGTTGCCGCTGGGTATGAGGAAGGTGATCACCAATATAAACAGGTTTAGCTTCACCGGGAAGACCCATATGTACAGTGTTCAATTTTTCAGCCGCCGGCAAACCTCTATTGAAAGTGCGGCAGGCTTCCAGTACCTGATTTTTCGAGGGGACAGTCATGAACTCTGCGACTATGGGTCTGTTAGAACCCTTTTTCCCTGCTAAACGATATACGTCACGCAACTGAGGACGGTTAACCGACGGCTGGATGGTCTCACAGGCTTTAAAGACAATCGAAGTTAGATCACTAGTTGTTTCCTTATCAGTTGTTGGAACATTCCTTATCTCGATACAGGATGAACGCGAGTTCAACTGCAGGTCTTCCACTTTTTTTTCTAGATCCAGAATGTAGTTGCGTTGTTCACTGTTTTCTTTTTCCAGTTTTTGTAAAGATGTCTTAATGGAATCATAGTCTTTACTTAGGAATTCAATAGTTTTTAAAGTTTCAGCATTTGTTTTCTGAATCTCCACATTCTGTTGTTTAATCGCAGTTAGCTCCGACGTTAGTTTCCCTAGCAGTGCATCCTGCTCAATTTTCCAGGAGCTGAATAACTTCATTATTTTTCCCTCGAAATTCTTCCACTCACACTCCGGAGAGAAGTCTGGTCGAAGTCGCTTGTTGCGCGTGGTAATGTTTGACATTTCGGCCTCACTAGGGTTACTGTAGATATCAGGAGTTGAAAAAAGGCGGGTTTTCCCTCTCATGGGCGGGAGTAGCAGGGGGCGAGCGCTCAACCCTCGGCATAGTTGCTGCACGTTAAGTATCACTACAAATTGTATACAAAGCTCGTACAGCAAAAGCTCAGCAGAAGCGGCGCTAAAATCCGATAACACGTTACGTAGCTGATCAACGCGCAGCAATCGCAGCCGTACGTACAAATCACAGGTGACGCACACACTTGTCTTAGCGCTGTAGGTAGGTATGCAGTAATTCGTATTAGTGCGTCAGTGTGGCTCAGCGGCAAGTGACACGGGCCCCCGCGCAATGAGTAGGTACAACTTAAATAACAAAGTCTCAGCTCGAGTATTCAACACACGTCCATTCGCCAATAGATGTCGCTGTTCGCAATATTTATACCGAGAAATATAATATTGATTTCTTGCAACACTATATCAAAGTTCTGCCATTTACTACTAGGTGGTGCTGTTATCAATTTATCGAGAAATTTTGAATAAAAAAAACGGAATTTGTAAAAGTTTTTTTCTTGAATTTTGCACTCTCACTGTCTTCTATAAATGTTTTGTAAGTTACTGTGTTTGTCCAAACCTGTTAATGATGATAATACACAAAAGTTTGCTTATATTTCTTAATTACGCACCCTTTTTAGAAACCCGTCAATTTACGTCAGGCGCTGAGTAACTTGACAGAACTAACCCAATATTCCTCTTCTGTCCCTTTTTTAATGAAAAAGATGCATTGAACTTAATTATTTTCAGTTTGTGTACAAGAGACGATTCTCTTATGGACAAACTAAACTAAATTATTTTACACCGATGGTGTCGAAATCGAGAAATAAACATAGGTACTAAAGTCCATCCACAAAAATAAAATCATAATCATTACCTGTATGTAATTATGTTTTTTTAAGACATTAGATGCAAGTGCTATTTCTTCTATTATTCAGTCTTATGATTAGACCAACTATTCGTCATCTTTATTAATTATACTTATAATAAAGACGCTCATAGGAGTTTAGGCGGGAATGTCCAGCTGAGTGTCACGTTCATTTTTCATTGGACTTTTAAAATTATTTATAGTGTTGTTTACTAAATAAAAGTATGTGATTTATGTAGTCAAAAGTGCATTCAGTAAATAATTCATAAAGAACAGTGAAATATCGCAGCATAGTGGCCACATCATGACTTTGTCTCAAACCTCCATCGTAAGACGGGTCACGCGGTCGTCTTTTTCGACATGAACAATTCATTACGTGACATTGGCTAAATACATAAACCGTGCGAAGCCATAATCTATAATCTGGAACTGCTAGGCGGATTTAAAAATGTTCTATGTTTTTAATAGAATTTTTTTTCTTGAGATTTTTTTTTTATTAAAATACTTACTTACTCATAAAAATCAATTCAAATCTAAAATCTTAAAAAATATTGTCCCATAATCGGACGATCCGCCGCCAGTCGTACTGCGTAATTTCCAGGGTGGATACTCGCAGTATGACCGGCCGTCCGTTATAATATGTACATTGTTAAGACCGCTACGATCTGGATAAAGCATTTCGCTTAATTTTTTATACCGCTTACGTCGCAGGACTGGAACAATTTGCCTGCAGTGGTCTTACCGTCAAATTACAATAAAGTGTCTTCAAGTTTACAGTGAATAGGTTCTTAATCATCAACGATTGTATAATTTACTTTATCTACTCTCATATCAAAAAATTAAAAATATAAAACTAAAAAGGAGTTTATATTGACGTACTTTAACCATAGTATATCGAAAGGATATTAAAAAATTAAATTATAACATTATTTCTCTAACAAAATAATGTTTACAAACCATGTATAGCACTATTTCATTTTTTATCTGTGGCTGCGCACACTTTGGCGCGTGCGCTTTGATGCAGAGTGCAGAATTTTGGCGCCAAATACGTTTCTTTGCATTGCGAGTCGTTGTTGTGTTTCGTTGGACACATAATTGATTATTATTGTTTCTTAAAATGTATGAGATTAGATAAAGTGTCTGAAACTGTACATAATTAGGTATTACACACTCGTGTGATACTATTAAAAAACTCGCTTCGCTCGTTTTTTAAACTTACACTCGTCCATAATATCCCTCATTACCATAAACTACTATTACCATGTAGCATCACGGATGGAAAATAACAATCAGCGAAAAACGTAGCGAGAAAATAAGTAGTTGGTCAACAACGTTTTCTTTTCGGCAACATCAACCAACTAAACTCCGCTGTGTATTGTAATATCGACATCTCAGAATATTAACTCTGTTATTGCAAATCAATTAACATTTTCCATTAAAAGAGCAATATTATAAAGCGAAGATCGTTATGATGTTATACCAAACATTGTAATGATGGGAATCGAGACACTCAAAACTGTCGCGAAGTGGAGATTACACCAGGATCAGATTGTTTGCTGGCCGTGACCTTGCACAGAGGAACACTCATTATTTTAATACCACAAAGGCTTGTACAGCTATTATTGCCAGTAGTTTACATATTTTAATGTTCATACAAAAATAGGTGGATAAGTAATTAGAATGATGTGGAACGTGACTTTTAATGTTTAACCTTTGTAGTATAAAATTGTGTCTCAATAAATATTATGGATTTTTGTAGACATACGATTCAGTATAGTTGTTGCAAGTCACGAGCGCGCGTCATGTGATTTTTATGATCATTAATATAAGGTTTAAATTGGAACAATTGGCGCGCGCTCATGAAATGCATAGACTATAACATGATATTGTATCTTCTTCTTCTTCAGCCTATAGAGGTCCACTGCTGGACAAAAGCCTCCCCAAGGCTTTCCCGTGCATTTGCTTGCGCTGTCCCGCTTTTGGGCAAAGGCGCGTCCTTCCCTCAGATTTGACGACATGATATCTATGGAAATCAATCCCAAAAACCAATCCGGAATATAAATGCTTATTCTTTAAACATATTCCATTCTGATGGTGTCACAGTACATACACATTACATACATACAGGGTGTATCTGACATCGTAAAGCAAACTTCGCGAGAAAAATTATGATAGTCATTTATATCGTTAATGAGCGGTTACAGAAATAACAATGTTTAAAAAAATGTGTCTCCCTTTGAACGTTGCAAGCGTGCCGCCGCTCGTGTTTGTGGGTATGACGTTGACCCCTGATGTGAACTCTATTAAATCAGATGATAGGATGGTTTTTCGAGTTTTGTTCACATTTATTGTTTGGGTTATCAGGAAATAGCCGACGAAAAATTCCACCACTGGGGGGTTCAGAATCATGTACTGGATCCATGGTACTCGTTTGTGCGTTGATGTCAGAGACACCGTTTATATACACCTATACATTGTACATTCTTCCATAATAAAAAAAACTGTTTTCTGTACAATGTTTTTACATAAAAATACTTAATAATTGGAAAGTAAATGCAGATAGTTAATTTGAATCTTCAGTCCATAATACAACACTGGAATTTTGACTAACTATGAACTGCTGATCAAAGATTAGAATGGTAAATTAAGTGGATTTCATAAAATTGTACGCCGTTGAAACGAGCGACTATTTTTCTTCTATTCGCAATGAATAATGTAATTGATATGAATATTTTGGTTGATTTCTGTAAAGAATTAATTTTTTCGAATTTTTTTCATAAGAATACAAATGAATTGTGTTTTTAGAAAACGATTGGTTTACGTGAATAACAATGAAACTTTCATTGAATTTACTCAAACGTAACTCAGACAGAGATTTGTTATTTTTGAGTAACACATAATTTAACATTATTTATTTATTTATTTAAAAATTCTTTATTGTATACCAATCAAGCATCGAACAAAATACATTGAACACAAAACATACAATGGGCGGCCTTATCGCTAATGCGATTTCTTCCAGGCAACCAAAGAATGGACAGATTCTCCCGAACCACAAATGGGACTGTCGTTGGTGCAAACATCATTATTACAATATACTAAGGTACATACACAAATACAAACATATACATACATAAATACATAGATACCGAACATAACAGGTAAGCAAGTAAATTAGCCAAAAAGTGATTGTAAAACAAGATCATAACGACAGGTAGTATTCCCTCACAAGTCTCTTGAACATTACAAAGATTTTTAATTAATTATCATGAAATTCAAAAGTAACATAACCATGGCTTCTTTTCATCATCATCATTTCAGCCGAAAGACGTCCACTGCTGGACATAGGCCTCCCCCAAGGTTCTCCACGACGACCGGTCCTGCGCCTCCCGCATCCAGCGGTTTCCCGCGACCTTCACCAGGTCGTCGGTCCACCTTGTCGGGGGCCTACCCACGCTACGTCTTCCGGTGCGTGGTCGCCACTCCAGAACCCGTCGGCCCCATCGGGCATCGGTCCTACGGGCAATGTGTCCAGCCCATTGCCACTTCAGTGTTGCAATTCTTCGGGCTATGTCGGTTACTCTCGTTCTTCTGCGGATCTCCTCATTCCTGATTCGATCGCGCAGTGAAACCCCAAGCATAGCCCTCTCCATTGCCCTTTGAGCGACTTTGAGCCTTCTTATAAGGCCCATTGTTAGCGACCACGTCTCAATTCCATAAGTCATCACTGGCAACACACACTGGTCGAAGACTTTTGTCTTGAGACACTGCGGTATTTCGGACGAGAAGATTCTACATAGCTTCCCGAAAGCAGCCCAGCCGAGTTGGATTCGACGATTGACCTCTTTCTCGAAGTTGGACCTTCCTAACTGGATAGTTTGTCCCAGGTACACGTAGCTGTCAACAACTTCGAGAACAGAGTCTCCAATCTTTATAGGAGTCGGTACAGCATGGGCATTAGACATGACTTTCGTCTTGCCCATGTTCATTTTAAGACCGACTCGCTTGGAGGCCCTGCTGAGGTCTTCGAGCATTGTACTCAGGTCCTCCGCGGTCTCAGCCATGACTACGATATCATCAGCAAACCGAAGGTGTGTCATGTATTCGCCATTGATGTTGATGCCCAGTCCTTTCCAGTCCAGAACCTTGAAGACATCCTCCAATGCAGCGGTGAACAGTTTCGGAGAGATAACATCTCCCTGTCTGACACCACGCTGCAGAGGTATTGGTTTCGAGGTCTGGTCCTATATTCGGACTGACATGGTGGCGTTTTCGTACAAACCCTTCAGCGCTTCAATTAATGGCTTCTTTTAATGCTATTCAAATACAATTACATTACCCATACGCAATTCACTACACATATCAAATAGTCGGTACGTATCTATTTCGTATGTTAATATTTCATCATTCAATTATCGAACTGCCGAACCACTGCAGGCATCTATCAAATAATATTTTAGTTAGTACATTTCGTTCGTCAATATTCAAATTCGACGTTTTCATTAGGCATTCATTTTGATGGATGAATAACGGACTAAATGTCCGTTATTAGCTCCCAGCTTTTTATAATGCATGCCGTGTATACGATCATTATTGACTGGAATTTGAATAATAGTTGTTATTTACTGTAATGATGTCTGGTTTATATTATTAGCTGTCGTTTAGTACTGTTATTAAACTTGTTGTTGGTAAAGGATAATGCTATATTTTGATGGTCCTTTATTTGTCTCAGTTATAGATCATTTGATAACTTTAATTGTTAGTTTTAACAAATAATCGTCACCAAAATTATATTATTTGAATTTTATATAATTACGAATATAGATATAGTTTGGTATAAATTTGTGCAGAAATATGTTCTGATAATACATAATAAATATAATAATATATAATGTGGTGTCGACAATATATGGAAATACTGACAATACTCATGCAAATTAAAATATGAAATCATAGATAGCCTCCGTGGCGTGGCGGTAGCGAATGCGGCCGTTGCGCAAGGAGGCGCGGGTTCGATCCCCGCACAGTGTATTTGTATGCATGAATATGAATATTTGCACTGGTCTGGTCGTGCCTCGGAAAGCACGTTAAGCCGTTGGTCCCGGTTGCCATACGAACATCTAGTGGCAGTCGTTACGGGTTTTTGGAGCCCTCAAAAGTCTAACAATTAGTTTAACTGCAATGCTTAGATATCGCCTTCGGGTTATGGAGGTCAGACGGCAGTCGCTTCACAGATAATATCGAAGTTTAGCCAAAATCAGCAGTTAGACTGGTAAAGCAAACCCTAGACTCCAAAGCTGAAATAGCTTCGGATGCGACTGGGATTAACGCTGAGATGATGATGACTGACAACCCTCATGCATTAAAGTGTTTTGGAACTATGAAGTAAAGCGTAAGTACATAACATCTAAATTGAAAATGTGATTTTTCAAATAAAAGTGATGGGTTTGACAATTTTTGACTAATTACAGTGACTATAATTATTATTATATATACGAAGTAAAATTTATCTTCTCCAATTTGTATAATATACAGTATGTTAAGAAAACCCTGTCCGACCCGTGAAGGTGTTGTTAGGTATCGATAACTGATTCTACTAATGCATACAAAACCGGGCTAAACTTAAAAAAAAAACCCCTAAAAAAATAAATATTATTTCGCAAAAAGAGGTAACTTAATAAATGTGCGTTAACCACCCTTCGCGAATAGCGAATAGCGATGCGTGCCCTGCCGCCCGCCGCCGTCGGGCGGCAGGGCATGCATCGCTATTCGCTCATAATAATACCGGTGTTGTCACTTTTTTTAAAATTACCAAATTTCGGGGAAGTTGGAATTAATTCGCGGGAAAAAAAGATTATTTCAAAATTCATTTGTATTAGTACTATGATGATTACGTAAAATTTTATATTATATTTGGTCATGTGTTTACCTAAACTTTATTATCCTTATGGGTCGGACAGGGTTTTCTTAACATACTGTATATAGGGTGGCTGGGTTAGTGACGCTAAATCTGTTATCACTGATTCTGTACAAGATTCTGCATATAATCTGTAACTTTTATTACGGAGGTATTGCAGTTTTCTACGAAACACACACGCAGAATTTTTTTGAACCTCACAATCAATTTCTGCTCCAGTGCTGTATTCATAGTGTCGACGTCGTTCGATGCCACCCTATATTTTTTGTACCAGTTTATTAAAAAGATAATCCAGCCGAACACGCTATCTCTACTCAACCACGCCTAAAACTAATCCATTTTTCTAAAATTTTTCCAGCGATCTAGGGACAAGCTATTTTAATTAACCCCAACATGTGACATGTTGTAACAAGTCGGAAGTGCAACTTGGTCGGGTGCTTTGATCCTCGGTCGTGAGGTGTGCCAGCGTCGTGCCTGTGCATAGTAATCCATCTCGCTAGACAAACTCGCGACTAATATCTCCGAGAACTTATGGATGTGGCGGGGAGTGAGATTTTAGACGTGTTTTCAGTTCTCATTTGAAGATGGGTTTTGGGTTTTGTGAATGGGCTGTGGTGAAGAGTTACCTACAGGGTGTATCTGACATCGTAACGTTAACTTCGCGAAAGGCTAGACTGCATGCCACTAATAAAATTTAATGAGCAGTTTCAGAAATCACAGTGTTTAAAAAAAGTGTCGGCTCGGCTTTTGAAGCGGCGTTGCAAGCGTGCCGCCGTGCGTGTTTGTAGGTATGACCAACGTCAACGTGTGTGAGTTCACATCAGGGGTCAACACCCCTGATGTGAACTCACACACACAATTCTATTAAATCAGCTGATAAGATAGTTTTTCAGTTTTGTTCACATTACGCTTTTTTGTGTAATTAGCGAATTGATTAATTTTTACTTTAAAATCTTATTGGGATATAAAAGTATAGCAATTATGAACGGTCTAAAGTGAAAAGCCTGCATATTTAAATAAAACATAGGGAAAAAGCCGACGAAAAATTCCACCACTGGGGGGTTCAGAATCATGTACTGGATTCATGTTACTAATTTGTGCGTCACACATTTTATTCGACTTTGTTGATTAGGTTTACCGTTTCTCTGTAAAATGTCAGTAATAAAAGTCGTTGAACACTTTCGTTTTAATAATTACTGAACAAAATATGTATTTTATTAAAATCGAAACTGAAGTGACGTTTACTTAAAGGACAGTAGATACTCTGAATCATTCCCACTTTTTTTATAATTATAAACTAGTGCTTGACCACATTCCCGCCTGATGGTAAGCAGTAATGCAATCGTTGATGGTAAGTGGCGCTAGTTTTTTAATAGCTTATTCAATCTAGCCTTGAAGACACTTAAATTGTAGTCAGACGGAAACACTGCCGCTGGCATATTGTTCCAGTTTCTCTATTAACTTTGTTATAACGTGGCAAAAAGAACATTATCGAAACATATCATGTTAGTCGAGTTTTGTTGCTGCTTACGGCACGGTTTCTTTACAGTATGGCATATAAATCGCGCCGTAGAACAAATATTAGGTCTTCAGATCAATCTCCCTTTGGCGCAGCATCGTTGGTCGTGTTGTTGGGTTTAACATTGCATCACCTCGCTCAACTGCCGTCTTCCTTCTTATTCGCTCAGTTTTTCTGAGTGAATAGGCTCTTAATAAACTAGCGCGCTTTACCATCTACGATCGCATCACTGCTTACTATCAGGCGGGATTGCGGTCAAGCGCTAGTTTATAATTATTAAAAAAAAAATGAATCTCAACAACTTTCTCAGTTGTTCCACTTAACACTGATGACCTTTCCTACACACGGCGAATAAACCATAGTTTATCATAGCAAGAAAAACGTAACGTGTATGTACAGACTACAGCACATGAAGCTTCTACAACCTGTCAAATTTCTTTATTGGATTTTCGTCTTTATCGCTAAAGCATTAAGTTCTAGGTTGATTGGGAATTTTTGGCAATTTCGGGTAGGTTGACCTGCTGTCGTCTATACAAAGGGCCTTATTTAACAGAAGTTAAAACTTTTCATTGATTAATAATAGTAATATTTTTATTACATAAGAACGTTTACAAAAGGTACTACTAATAAGTTTTACCTTTAATTATAATGCCTAAAAATTAACTATAGCCATACCTCTATTCTTGTGTCAATATTTTATTTTACTTTACTTAAATTAATTTTTTTATTATAATTATAAATTTGTGCTTGTCCGCAATCCTGCCTGATGGTAAGCAATGATACAATCGTTGATGGTAATAATTTACTTACTTTTGATATCCGAGAAACTGAGTTTAAGTGAGGGAAAGTGATAGTTAAGCACATATATTACCAATTTAATTTGTCCGTATACCAAATCAAATCACAACTGTGATTCTTTAAGAGTTGTGCGAAAAAGCTGTTAGACAACAAAAGTGTTAGGCCATAATATCGGCCGCCGGCAGAAGTAACCCCCTATCAGACAAAGTCTTGCCGCCAAGCGATTCGTCGTGTGTTTGGCATGATGTCTGGTGAAGCCGTACGCAGGACGGGTCTGAGCAATTGTGTTGCGATGTGTGCCGGTTACGATGCACCAAATGTTATTGTGTCGGGAGTTTGGTCGTGGAGGGTCGCCAGATCAATCTTCCTCTGGCGCAGCATCGTTGGTCGTGCTGTTGGGTTTAAAATTGCACCACCTCGCTCAACTGCCGTCTTCCTTCCTATTCACAAGTTTTTTTAAGTGAATAGGCTTAATAAACTAGCGCGCTTTACCATCAACGAATGCATTACTGCCATCAGGCGGGATTGCAGTCAGGCACTAGTTTATTGATATAAAAAAACAAACGATAAATTGCTTAACAATAAATATATCTGACTCTCCATTGGTTTACAAAGCGTTAGTAGTCTATTGGTCTTACCTCTTTTAGTCGGTAAAAGTCAATGCATTTAACATCTCAATCGAATAAAGGTAAGTTCTTCGTAATCAAAGACATAATTATCGTTTTATAGATCGTTCAACTTAAGATTCTATGATTCGATTTAAACTGAATAAACACTAAGCAGATAACATCACAGAGCTTAAGTGGTTCGTTTATAGAATTAGCAAAGAAAAAACGGAATTACATTATGGTAATTATCGCTTACGTACATATGAACAGTTTTATTAGCAACTGCGGTTTTCTGTATCGACTGTAATCGGTTGTAATTTATTACAATTTTCTTTTCTTTTTCCTTTCATTGTATGTAGTTGGTTTTCATTAAGAGTTTTTTTCTGGATGGTTTTACTTGTTATGAGAAGTCGTATTATGTGCACTTTTGTGTTTAGATTTTAATTTCGATTAGGCTTTCTAATCCTCCCTCTACCTCTCTCCTTTCCACATTGGTTTTCTAATTAAAATATTGCATTATTTTTATTAACTAATAAACCATTGTAGAATTAAAAAGAATATAGGCCTTATAAATATTAAACATGCATAGAAAGCAGTTCCTGGCAGCCAACAAGAACGCTTTTTGTTACATTCTGTATTCCAAATTCGAATATTCAAAAACTGCAACTCCGCTAAGCTGTGTCACTGGCGTTTTATTTACATAGCATTTTGTACTCCAGTGACGGCCCACGTGTCTGACATAACAGACGTAACTATAGCTGTGTCGCTCACTCGCTCCACAAATCTCGTAGTTAGGAAAAAGAAAACGTTTCACGACAATTCTCTTTTCCAAAGTACTTTGCGGGTGCAAGTCGCCTACTTAGATGGGCACAAACACATCGAGACTACCCGCAGCTTATGTAATCCGAAGCGACACCGCATCGACTCCGACACTATGCATATGCGGGACTCCGATAACTTATCTCCATTTCTTTGAATTATGTACCTACGTAGTAAATCGCCTCATAATATATAGGTATTTGAGATTGAAGTCGACTGTGAAATATAGCTTATTGGTAAAGTTTTATTGTACTTGTCACAGGTGCGATGTTCCGATGTTTTAGTTTAGTTTTACCGTTACAGTGCTTATAGATTGAGTTTGGAGTTACGCGACAGGTATTTCAGAGTTTTACGCTTTCGTATACTTTTGTACTTATGTTATGCTGGAATAGAAATCGTATGTAGACATTATGTTTGCATTGCGTATCCCCTATTGCGATAAAAGTTAGTATCAATTCGACCCAGAAAAGATAAAAAGTAATCCACATATTAGATGATCGCACCGACCCTCTATCTACGTTGTATTTTGTTTTCCATATTACTTTTATGTCAAAGTTGAGCGAGTTTCCAAATTGCGTTCAGAAGTATGTTTTATAAGGTGTTACACAGAATACAAGCCGCGATATTTTCAATTTCACGAAACAATTATTCCGCCATGTCATCAATCGGATTCCCGCTTTGATTGCGCGGCAAATTCATTTTGTTTGGACACAAAAATTGCAATATAAAGAGCTGCCACATCATTCCCTTTTGGGTTAACGTAGATTGCTTCCAAAATGTAATATTGTTTGCAATTCATTTTGAACAGGCGATTGGCCACTTTTATTCCATTTATTTTTTGATTCCGAGACTAACTTAATATTTAACGCGGATCGCAAAATAGAACCATGAAAAACTACGGAGTTTTAATTATATTTATTTAATTGAACATAAAATCTCAAGGAGGAAATTGTAAAGAAAGTTGCGGAAGGCGCGAGTGGGGAAGTGCCCAGGGCACAATATAATACTTCAGATAGAACAAATGCAAGAGCACCTTGTTGCGCCAACTTCTTTGTACGAGCGTCAATAATAACACTTCCCCTTACTTTGCAATAACATGAAACTTTTTACATGTTTATATTAAGAATTTCAAAAGATTTTATTACGAAGCAAGCGGAGGAACACGACTTATTTACACTTCTGATATGTGACGGAGACGGATTAAATTAGCATATTATTGACTTCTCAAGATTAGCGACAGTGCTCTGAGAAAAGAAAGTTACTTTTTTCAGAAAAAACTGTATACAAATCTTCATCTCAGAATCGGAGGAGGCTGCGACGGGCTCTCGTCTTACATAGCGACGTAATCAGACTGCAGCCTCGAGCTAATCTGGATGTACCTACTATTTCTAGGCTCGGTTATGTTCGTGTTATTATACTCTTTTCACTTCGTGTTATTACCAACCTCGGCTGCGTATGTACTTGTGAATATTTAGATAATACCGTCTGCGAGGACATTTGATATTTATTTAATTATACAAAGAATTCCTGCTTTACATAATGGCGTTGTGACTTAAAACACGTTTTTTTTACCTTCGTCGGATATTGCGAAAACTTTACAAAGTTGTCAGTGTAGTTGTCAGCGTCTAAATCATAAATAAAACGCGGGCGTTTAAGCGGATGAAGTTTAAAGGACTTAGCGGGATGAAAGTTAAAAAGCGCTGCAATTCATGCAGCGCAGGTGACCAGCGGTTTATCAGTGTGACCCAGCCGGGGAGTGGCGCAGGCGGCGCGCGGCAGCGGGGCGGGTGCGGGACGGCGGCGGGGCGGGTGCGGGACGGCGACGTCAAGGCTGCGGCTGGACACCACACACCTATCGCGAGAGGGACCTGCGACGCGCCGCCGCGGATAATCGCCTCATTTATAAAGTTTAGCGGGACAAAGCTGCGCGAGTTTTTGATTGAAAACAAACTTAGAAGGGACAGCCTCATTTGAATAAGTATTCTGCGAATAAAGTGTGGCTTTATGTTTTCCTTTAGGTGTTTTTTTTCCTTTGTTATGCAAAACATTGTTCCACCTTGTTTAGGTACTACAACACGCTTTATTTTTGAGTGAAAGACTCTTTTGAAGTTAAGCTTTCCTGTATAAATTATTTTATTTTCACTGTATTGTTCTAAAGAGAACCTTTTGAAACTTTAATGGTCGTTGCGACGCCTCATCTTGGATTCTCAGTTTATCATTGTTGGTTGGTGGAATGATTCTAACTCGTTCAGCAACAATGAAGTAGTGAGGAAAAACGTTATATGAAAAAGGAAGGTCCATCTATCAGTATAAATAAAAGAAAAGGCTGAATACGCTTTATACAAGAGTATGATTAGGCGTGCACATATCTATTATGATGCTTTCTCACGAGGGATGTGAAACTCGCATAGCGCTCCCTAGCCAAAAGGATTGCTTTATTTTCACAAAAATGAGCTATTTTTTGAGCTAGTTCTTTTTTCAATCTCTTGTGAATGTAACCAACGAACTAGTTTGGAAGTATAAAAAGTTCGTGCTGAAATGTATAATATATATATTTTTTTAATAATTATAAACTAGCGCTTGACCGCAATCCCGCCTGATGGTAAGCAGTAATGCGATCGTTGATGGTAAAGCGCGCTAGTTTATTAAGAGCCTTTTCACTCAGAAAAAACTTAGCGAATAGGAAGGAAGACGGCAGTTGAGCGAGGTGATGCAATGTTAAACCCAACAACACTTCTGGAACATGCTGCTGGACCCTCTGCTGGACAACCTGGATGCGCTGGGCGCGTACGTGCAGGCGTTCGCGGATGATATCGTGTTGGTGTTCTCTGGGCACACGGCGCTCGGGATCCAGCGGGATGCCAATGCCGCTTTAGCCTGTGTGCACGAGTGGGGTGTCATAAATAAGCTGCGCTTCTCCGCCGAAAAAACTCAGGCGATGGTTGTCACGCGCAAGCTTAAATATGACACTCCGGTCGTGCAGATGGGTGGCGTTGACATCTCGATGGTGACCGAGATCAAGATCCTCGGAGTCATCGTCGACAGTAAGTTGACCTTCAACAAGCATATTTCATATGCTTGTTGCAAGGCAACTAACCTGTATAGGAAACTGTCGGCGATGGCTCGGGTGGATTGGGGCTTGTGTCCGGAGATCATCAGGACGATATACACCGCAGTCGTCGAACCGACGATCCTGTACGGCGCGAGCTCCTGGGCGAAAGCCGCCGAGAAGATCTCTGTGCAAAGAACCTTTGCTACCGTCCAAAGGGGCTTTGCACAGAAGATCGCCAAGTCACATCGTACGGTGTCGCTCAATGCAGCGCTCACGCTGTCGGGTCTCCTCCCGCTCGATCTTCGAGTGTTGGAGGTCGCCCGGCTGTTTGAGTGCAAACGGGGACGTCCGATTGCTGAGCTGGAATCCCGCGAACTGGAGGAGCGTAGGGCCTTCACGGAGGCTCCTCACCCCGCCAGTGAGCCAGATGTGGATTACCAGTGTCTGGAGAATATGCTCCCCGAAACCGTGGCTCAGCTACAGCTCCCCGCTCATCTGATTTACACAGACGGTAGTAAATCGGATGAAGGGGTCGGGGCGGCATATTCATACTGGCGGGATGGGTCCGAGATTCGGACCAAGCGAATGAGGTTGGAGCCGATGTGTACCGTCTTTCAGGCGGAGCTGCTCGCGATAGCCAGGGCTACGGACCTGGTTGTCCTGAGAGGCTTCGACTGCGCGGCGGTGCTCAGCGACTCTCGATCCTCGCTCGACTTGATCCGGAACCCGGAAACGCACCACCCCCTTGCTACCCATATTCGTAAGAATATCAGGGAGCAAGAGGGGAGTGGTAAAGTCCTCCGGTTCTTTTGGGTGAAAGCTCATGTCGGGATCCCCGGCAATGAGCGCGCCGACGAATTGGCTAGGCAGGCGGCGGCCCAGTCCAGGGTCGCCCCAGCGTATGACAGGTGCCCAGTCTCTTACGTCAAGAGGCGTTTGAGAGAGGGCACAGTAGCTGTTTGGAATGGGAGGTACACCGGCGGGGCCACGGCTGGGGTCACGCGAATGTTCTTCCCCGATGTGGTGCGCGCGCGCAAGGTCCTGAAGTGCCTCGACAGGACGTCTATCTGGGCGCAGATCCTGACGGGTCACGGCGGCTTCGCCGCGTACCTGCACCGTTTTAAGTTAAAAGATAGTCCAGCCTGTGTGTGTGACACACAGGCGACAGAAACAATTCAGCATCTGTTGTTCGAATGTCCGAGGCACAACCGCGACAGATACGACCTGGAAGTAAGTACTGGATTAAATTTGTCGGAAACGACCATTGCAGAAATTATAGCAGATAAGCACTCCAGGCCGTATCTGGAGCGGTTCTGCCTCAAAATCGCGAAGGCTTCCATTGAGCGAAATCGGACAAGGGCAGCACAGCCAAGCGCTGTGCCGTCGGCAAGGATCTCGTAAATTAAGTTGAATTGTAAGTAATTATATAAGAAATAGAAATAAGATTATAAATAAAAAAGATGACAAATGAAAAATGACAAAAAATGACGCGGGAAAAAAGTGACCCGGAAAAAATGACAAGGCCAATGCCGCAAAAAGAGAAAGTGCGGAAAAAAAACGAATTGGCAGAAAATAAAATATAGTAAAAAAGGATGAAGAAGGAGGAATTGACGGCAATTTAAAAAAAAAAAAAAAAAAACCCAACAACACGACCAACGATGCTGCGCCAAAGGGAGATTGATCTGAAGACCCTCCACGACCAAACTCCCAACACAACAACATTAGGCGCATCGTACCCGGCACACATCGCAATACAACTGCTCAGACCCGTCCTCCGTACGGCTTCACCAGACATCATGCCGGAACACGACAAATCGCTTGGCGGCAAGGCTTTGTCTGGTGGGTGGTAACTTCTGCCGGCGGCCGATGTTATGGCCTACCACCGAGAAAATAAGAAAATAAGAGCGAATTTTTCCAACGAAACTGAACGCAATCAACCCACCAACCGGCGTTCAAGAATTGTCGGTGTCATCATTGTTGTAGCCTATATGCAGCATATTGACTGTCATACGGCGAGTTTGCACCATAACGTTGCTGACACCATTACGATCCGGACGAAGCGTTTCGCCTCGTCTTTTATACCGCGTAAATCGACGGACTGGAACAATTTGCCAGTGGCGTTGTTTCTGTCAACACACGACAACAACTCTTAATAAACTAGCGCGCTTTACCATCAATGATTGCATCACTGCTTACCACCAGGCGGGATTGCAGTCAAGCACTAGTTTATAATTTACTAGCGACCCGACCCGGCTTCGCACGGGTATAATGCTGATATGTACTAAATACACTACAGAAAAACTGTGAACATATAAAAAGTATGCGGCCCGCTGCCGCTCCTGCCCGTAATTTTTAAATGTGTAAAATCTTCGAAAATATTCATTCAAATCATATACTGTAAAGGGCAATATAGATCTATATTAAATCAACAATTTATTTGATTGGATTATTGGAGGTATTAAATTGGATAAGGATGAATACTCGATCGATACTCGGTGGTAGGCCATAACATCGGCCGCCGGCAGAAGTTACCACCCACCAGACAAAGCCTTGCCGCCAAGCGATTTGTCGTGTTCCTGCATGATGTCTGGTGAAGCCGTTCGGAGGACGGGTCTGAGCAGTTGTATTGCGATGTGTGCCGGGTACGATGCGCCTAATGTTGTTGTGTTGGGAGTTTGGTCGTGGAGGGTCTTCAGATCAATCTCCCTTTGGCGCAGCATCGTTGGTCGTGTTATTGGGTTTAACATTGCATCACCTCGCTCAACTGCCGTCATCCTTCCTATTCGCTCAGTTTTTCTGAGTGAATAGGCTCTTAATAAACTAGCGCGCTTTACCATCAACGATCGCATCACTGCTTACCATCAGGCGGGAATGCGGTAAAGTGCTAGTTTATAACTATTAAAAAAAAAAAAGAAAATGCTGGATTGGTTAAAATAGCTTCCAAAATTAAACGGTATTTGTCTTAAAACAGTAAATGACAAAAATATGTTATTGTGGCATATCCGTAAGAGATAATCATATACTATCGCGGACTTTTTTGTAGATCTTTTCATGTGTACCATATTTAGTACATTATTTTGATAAATCTCGTAGGGTTCAGCCTGCGTTTCACTGACATCGCCGAAAAAATTTAATTATTTACGACATTACATTAGAAACCTCAAAAATAATAGTGTTTCTCCATAATTTAATGGAGGTTATTATCCATATAAACCCTCCTCTTTAATCACTTAATCTATTAAAAAACCGCATCAAAACCCGTTCCGTAGTTTTAACGATTTAATCATACAAATGGTCATAGAGGAAGATAAAGCGACTTTGTTTAATAATATGCAGTGAAATAAAAAAAATAATAATCTCTGTTGTAATGGGTTTAACTAGGTTGTACATAATTATTGCTTTTAATAACATGCCAATAATCACAAGTTTGGGCTTTTCCTTTTTTTGTTGGGTTAGGAAAATCATCAAATGACTTCTCCCGCTCTGGGCGAACTGGAAAGGCGTGTCAGACTTTTACTGACTAAAACCCACCCGTGTTTCTTCACTTGCCTGTGCGACGGCCGGGGCCATAGTGCGAAAAGTAACTACAGTAACCAATCACCAGACGCTTTTAATTATATCTAGACAAAGACCTCCGTCGTGCGATTTGTGGTGAATATAAGAAATATACGTGCTTACCTATGCGGTTAAATTACAAACTTACTTCAGAAATAATTTTGTAAAATTATTCAAAAACTATTTAACCTATCAATTTCAAAATAATTTTCGTAGAAAGTTCTAATTTTGAGATTTTATTCATATCTTTAAACTTATTGTTGAAAAGTTAGAGGGTGACGCATTTTTAGGGTTCCGTAGCCAAATGGCAAAAAACGAAACCCTTATAGATTCGTCATGTCTGTCTGTCCGTCTGTCCGTCCGTATGTCATAGCCATTTTTTCCGAAACTATAAGAGCTATACTGTTGAAACTTGGTAGGTAGATGTATTTTATGAACCGCATTAAGATATTGAAGCAAAAATAATAATAATAATAATAAATATTGGGGGCTCCCCATACTTAGAACTGAAAATCAAAATTTTTTTTTCATCAAACACATACGTATGGGGTATCTATGGATAGGTTTTCAAAAATGATATCGAGGTTTCTAAAATATATTTTTTTCTAAACCGAATAGTTTGCGTGACAGAAGCTTCCAAAATGGAAAAAAGTTGGTCCCACACCCAAAATTAAAAAAAAAAAACACATATGATGTGTAACATATATTACCATAAAAACTACCAACGAAAATTGTTTTGAACGAGACCTAGTACGTAGTTTTTTTTTTAAATACCTCGTAAATCGTAAACCGTTTATTACCGCGTAATCTTTCATACAAATAACTTAAATCCTTTAATTTAATAAATCAATGGTACGGAACTCTTTGTGCGTGAGTCCGTCACTCACTTGGCCGGTTTTATTTTTTACTCTTGAAGCGATTATTTCCGAAAATATTTTATCAAAAAATTAAACCCCTATTAGTTTTTAAATTTTTAAAAACCTATGTAACATATCCAATATATCACACATTCGGATTGAAAAGAAATAAAAATATCTCCCCGCTTCACTTTTATGGGCACTACATTGTCGGCGTGATTGATTTACATATTGGTATTAAGTTTCAGCTTTGTAGTGCTACCGGTCATTGAGATTATCCACGGACAGACAGACAAACAGACTCGGACTTGGCGAAACTATAAAGGTTCTTAGTTTACTACGGAATCCTAAAAGCAAGACTATTCAGTACATAAATCGCCGTTGAAAAACGCTGATTGGCTAAAAATTTCAGGCCATGGTATGTTAAGACAGACCATTAAAAACGTTTTTTTTAAATAAAATAAAATAAATAATAATCACAAATAAATAGCCCTTCCCTTATCACTACACACGAGTTATAAAACAAAGTCACTTTTAATTTCCCTATGTCGCTTTTTTGATTAAATCTTTAAAACTACGCAACGGATTTTGATAAGGTTTTTTAAATAGATAGAGTGATTGAAGAGGAAGGTTTTGTGTATATAAAACATGCATAATATATGAGAGGAACACTGATAATTTTTGAGGTTTCTAACACATGTTGCAAAATAAACCCCTTTTTTGAGCTTACATTGCAAACGCTGGCTGTACCCTATGAGATAGATAAAAATAATGTACTACAGTATTGTAGAACGTAAAAATACCTACAAAAAAGTCTCCGACACCATATATCTACCTACTATAGTTTATTCAGTATGACTACTTTTTTATTTCTGAAAAGTTAATTAAAATGCCAGTCGAAGTCAGAATTAATCCTTATCCAAATAAATTACGCCATATCAAAGGTAATTTTAGCAGCAGCAGATCTCTTTTTGAATTGTTGGAATTGGTTGTTTCATTCAGGAGACATCACGATTTATTCAAAACTAAACACCAGAAAAAATCCGCGTGCTGTTGCCAGTCAGTTTACAGAAAATCTTGACAAAAACCTGCTTCGTCGGATTTGTGGCGAGCAGCTAATTATCGCCCCTCCCTCGTATAGTGCTAATCGTGAACACTGCGACATGTTAGTAAGCGACACTTGCTAATTCAGACGCGTTGGTGTGAGATCTGCCTGATAAACGTCACTGTGATAATTCGGGGGGAAGAAGTTTCCTGTTTTTCGCACGTTGACGTTGTTTCACTACAAGCGAGTTACAGTAAAACAATATAGTTTTGAGACAATGTACAGAAAAATGCATTAAAACTTAAAGTTCAGTTTTCAGTCGTAGAGATTTTACAGATGCTCTGCTTGAAAACGTTTCCACAGCCCGAAAAATACTGAAACATTGTAATATCCACCCGTCATCAATGTTTATCTGTAAAGTAACCCCACAATACGTTTTCCACGTGCTTTCACACACACACACACACACCTACATGTCATTCACGCCTTCTTCCCATTGGATTAGGCAGAAACTAAAGAGCGCCACCTGCTACGACCTCTACGCATTACATACCTACTTGTCTGGCCTCGGTTTTTCGTGACTCCACATACATTTTAAAGGTTGTTACAGTTTAAACAGTCGATTATCTATTAAACTTCTGACCAGCTAAAAAGGGACGGCACTAGACCTTCGTCTATTCACACTAACAAGTAACTCACGATCTTTAAAGAAATATTTAATGAAGCGCCGGCCGACGTCCACGCAAGTAACACAATTAGAAAAATCAATAAGAACCACCTTATTATTTTATCGAAAGGCTGTGTCTTAACTTTTTCGGTATGTATTAGCTGTGTTTTTATTTCACGTGGAGTGTGTATCGGCCAATAGCCTGATTTTTTTAAATTTTTTTTTATTAATTTATAAACCAGCGCTTGACCGCAATCCCGCCTGATGGTAAGCAGTGACGCAATCGTTGGTGGTAAAGCGCACTAGTTTATTAAGAGCCTATTCACTCTAGCCTTGAAGACACTCAAATTGTAGTCCGACGGAAACACCGCCGCCGGCAGATTGTTCCAGTCCCTCGATGTGCGCGGTATAAAGGAGGAGGCGAAACGCTTCGTCCGGATCGTAGAGGTGTTAACAGCATAAGGGTGGAAACTCGCCGTACGACGGGTCGTCCGATGGTGGAACGTTTCGTATTGTGAGCAGGCTCCTGTTTCTGGAGCTTAACCTAACAGTAGCTTGAATCCTGTTGCAAATATCGGTGGACTACGGGATATGGGTTTTATCATCATCATCATTATCAACCTTTTTTTTATCGTCCCACTGCTGGGCACAGATCTCCTCTCATACAGAGAAGGATTGAACGTAAACCACGCTTGCTCAATACGGGTTGGCGATTTCAGACTCATAAAGTCCATGTTTCCTCAAGATATTTTCCTTCACCTTCAGTCATAGGATAGGGGTTTGCGTTATAAATATAGTTTTCTAAACAAAAACTAAAAAGTCTCTAATATTGACATCAATGTTGTCCTTGTTAACTATCGTGGTGTTACATACTTTTTAAATACAAGCGGTAATTACATAATTATGTTTACTTTTAAGGGCAAAATTCACAAAAGTTTTATACTTAGTAACCTCCTCCAAACTTCCTCTCTCTTTAAAAATATCATTATATTTTATTTGGTACTAGCTTTCCGCCCGCGGTTTCGCCCGCTTGAAATTCGGTAATATCGCGTTTTTAGATTTCCCTCAGGAATATTATTTTTTTCCGGGATAAAAAGTACCCTATTATTTAATCCGGACTTCTAACTTTACGTCTGCCAAATTTCAAACAATTCGGTTTGGTAGTTACGGCGTAAAAGCGGAATAAACAAACAAACTCATTTTCCCAATTTATAATATTAGTAAGAAGTGTATGATGTTTAATTAGATATATATTTAAACTAGTATGAAACACTTTATATACACATTTATTGTATAATCTATGTAAATAGTACACTGTAGACTACCTACATTATTTATCTCTCATTCCCCTTAGTATTCCATCCAAAGGTTGTCAGTAAAAGATCGCTCTTAGCGATAAGACCGCTCATTGTGCCTGCCTTTGTAAAAATCTTCATATTTATGTTCTGTAAATTATATGATGTACATAATTAAGAGTATTCTATTCTATTTGAATTTTTTGACTATTTTTTCTTACCATACTGTGAAGCGTCTTTTGTTTCACTGATATTAAAAACGTAATTGACTTTGGTTACATTAGTCCGAAGTATTCTATGTTCCGCTTTTTCACTTGACTGGTGATTGTGGAGTCAGAAGGATTGCTTTCTTCTGGATGGAAAATCATCAGATAACTTGTCTCACTCTGGGCGAAGCAGAAAGGCGTGTCAGACTTCTACTGACCCGTGTTCTTTCATTTGCCTACGCGTCAGGGGCCATGGTATCTACCTTCTTAGAAACCGCGGACATACCAGCTCGCTCTTGAGAGGTCAAACTAATTTTGTTTTAATCATTATAAAGTTATGCCTATAATGTTCCGACTACTGGGGACACAGGTATCCTCTATATGTGAGAGGGAGCGGGCCCTAATCTACTTTGCGGGCCCAATGCGGGTTGGTGGACAAAAGAGAGTAGGAAGGCTGAATACTGAGGTGAAGTCAAGATTTTTTTTTTAATAATTATACACTAGCGCTTGACCGCAATCCCGCCTGATGGTAAGCAGTGATGCGATCGTTGATGGTAAAGCGCGCTAGTTTATTAAGAGAAACAGAAAAACTGAGCGAATAGGAAGGAAGATGGCAGTTGCGCGAGGTGATGCAATGTTAAACCCAACAACACGACCAACGATGCTGCGCCAAAGGGAAACTGATCTGAAGATCCTCCACGACCAAACTCCCAACACAACAACATTAGGCGCATCGTACCCGGTACACATCGCAACACAACTGCTCAGACCCGTCTTCCGTACGGCTTCACCAGACATCACACGACAAATTGCTTGGCGGCAAGGTTTCGTCTGGTGGGTGAACTAGACTTGGAACTTGACTGCGTTCCTTCCTGATGGTAAGCAGTAATGCAATCGTTGATAGCAAAGCGCACTAGTTTATTATGAACCTATACACTTTAGCTTTAAATAAGATGAATCAGGTCAGCTGCCGCTGATGACTAATGTTTTTTTTTACGGATATTTTATTTTAAGTTGAGCAACTTAAAAAGAAAAAATAAACACAAAATCCAATTTAAGTCATTTAAAGCACTCTAATAACACCCTTTAACAAATCAATTCTAAAATCCTCGTTTCTACAACTAGTTGACACACGACATTTTAATTAGGCGTAAAAGCTAATCAAAACAACCAATTAGGGTCACGCCACACCGTTTGAACACGTCAAAAAATCGCGCATATTTCATGACAACACGTTGTTTCACTAAATAGGACGTTTGATAAAAACTATCCAAAGCTTTTGTCACGTCATCCCTTGAATAATGTTTTATTTGCTCGCAGTGCAGTGTTTAACACTTTTCATAATAGTCCTGACGATTTACGCATCAATAAAATTAAAAAGCCACGCGGTCCGTGATTGAAGTCCAGCGTGGAGTGTGCTGAAAATTATAGCTTCAGTTTTGACGTTTGACATGCATTTGTGTTTATGTTGCTACATTTGGGTAATGTTATTTGTGGTGGTAACTATATATTCGCATTTTATGTAAAGTTTTATCACCATCAACTGAAGAAATGAAAACTTATTTTAAGAAAACATTATGTCTCTTAATGTTTAGTTTATAATGATTGTTATCCGTAATTCATATCCATGTAGAATACGGCCCACAGCCTCTGATCTAGAGGAGGCCTGTATTTCAACAGTGGGAACAATGTAGGCTGGTTATGTGTGTTATGTATGTATTTATATATGTGATCCGTAATCTAGTTTATTAATATCTTATTTCTCAATCGTTCTCACATGTATAATTTCATCATGATTGGTGTAACTAAATATTTGAACGAATTTCATGATTTAAAAGAGGAGTTTCTTTTTTTTTTTTTTCTAAAATATTTTTTTTTTTTTTATTAAAGTATAAACCAGCGCTTGACCGCAATCCTGCCTGATGGTAAGCAGTGACGCAATCGTTGATGGTAAAGCGCACTAGTTTATTAAGAGCCTATTCACTCTAGCCTTGAAGACACTCAAATTGTAGTCCGACGGAAACAAATCTATATTTGTTATCCGTTATCTATATCCATGTAGATTACGTCCCTCGTCCACTCCTTCTCATCGCGAGGAGGTGTGTGTTCCAACAGTGGGAACGATTACGTATGTATGTATGTGATCCGTATTCTAGTTTCTTGATACGAAAACACAACACACAACAAATTATACAAATCGAAAAGTCTTCAAATTATACATGTGAAAACGATTTAACGTTCTCACATGTATAATTTGAACACGATTGGTGTAACCAAATATGTTATAAGAAATTTATGATTTAAAAGAGGAGTTTGCTTTTTTCTTCATTTTTTCCGTGAAATTTTCTGCGCGTTCTTCTCCATAGCTACTCCTACTGCGCTTCGGAATAGGCAACAAGGCCCATCTAGTACTAATCATCGAGTAATTTATGTATTTGAAGTAGAATGGGGGTCACCAAGATACAGGCTGCGCCTAGTTTGGGACCCGCTGTTAATTCTAACTAAATGAAAAGCTGTTCTGCTGTTGTAACTGCATGCTATTAATTCTTTTAATATA
Organism: Sesamia inferens; assembly: GCA_037179545.1. Taxonomy (NCBI): domain Eukaryota; kingdom Metazoa; phylum Arthropoda; class Insecta; order Lepidoptera; family Noctuidae; genus Sesamia; species Sesamia inferens. Next base: position 21,962,644 of record CM073931.1, read on the forward strand.
TACATAATATTCGTTCACTTCACTAGTAAGCATATCTGCATAGTTTGATGATTAGGGTGAACAAGAAAAAGGGATTACTTTAAAAGCTAAATGGTTTTAGCTCAGCTTACAGTGAGCAATTACCGTAACACATGCGAAGAAACCACACACCGAGCTTAGTTTAACGATCACCATAAAACGATACAATTTTACTGCTGTCGCTAACCGCTAAGAAACAGACACCGTCCCAGCCAACAATGTTAATTTTGACGCCATTTTGACTCCATATTAATGTAATGATCTCACTGAAAACGGTACAGCTGTTTTTGAGATATCTAAGTGAAGAAAAATTTACCTTACGGCGAAAAGGGTTACGTTTGCAATTATTTTTTAGTGTTATTGCGGTTGTTTTTTTTATTATTTTCCTTGTTCCGGAAAATGTTTTCTTAGAGATTTGTGTGCATATTTATTTAATTTGATGGGAGGGCTTTGTTGCTTACCAAATATACGTTGTAGTTAAAACGGAAACTGTTTTATGTTTTCAAAAAGTACCTGCCTATTACATTATTTTACAAATATAAAGTAGACAGGAAATTTGGTTTAAAAAATGTTTGATGTAGGTATATAAAATAAATCAATAAAACCATAAATAAAATCTATACTAATATATAAAGCTGAAGAGTTTGTTTGTTTGTTTGAACGCGCAAGTCTCAGGAACTTCTGATCTTATTTGAAAAATTCTTTTTGCGTTTGTTAGCCCATTAATCCAGGAAGGTTTTAGGCTATATAACATCACGCTGTTACCAATAGGAGCGGAGCGTAACATGTTCAAATTACCAACACCACGTGAACGAAGTCGCTGGCGACCGCTAGTTCAATAGTCATTAAAAAGGTGGCCGGTAGTGGCTGGCGGAGAACTGCTCAGGTTCGAGCTTGTCGGCGTGCCATGGAAGAGGCCTATGTCCAGCAGTGGACGAATAGAGGCTAATAATGATGATGTTATCATTATCGATAAATCCATTTATCATATAGTTAAGTATTTTAGTTTACCAACACTCGTTGTTTTAACAAAATATATTTTCTAGAATATAAATAAAACTTTGTCTACGATTTAAACATTTTTTTTTTTATCAATAAATAAATTTTTGTCAATAATATTATATCAACATAGATTCTAATACAATTATATTACGACCACAAAGACAACATTATAACAGATTCTACGTAAACTTCCAAATAATGAGCTTATTGTTTCTACACCGGCATTTGAGTTCAAACCTACTAATTTAACGCTATACAAAATCCCAGACACGCACATCCATATAAATTAAGCACCACCGTATTACGCCATTGAATTTTACGACAAATCCGAGCCGGTAACTAAATCACAGATAGTCGAGAAAATCCAATTATCGCGTGCACAATGGGTCACGAAACAATCTAAACTAAGAAAATTAATCTTCTGAGTCCAGAGGAGCTCTGTCTGTGCAAACTTAGACAATGGATTTATAGTTCATCGATTTGAGGGCATCGGTGGTTCGGGTATGGATATCATAGACTCCTACAGAAATATCAGGGTCGGGTTGCGTGGAAATCGTAGCTTGATGATGTCACTCGACACGTTAGGCCTGGTATGACGATGAGATATTTACATATACTGATATACAAGAGGGATGTGTTGGTAATCTTGAATATTTAGCTACAAAAATATTATAATTGTTTGTGCCTATGCTTTTAGTATATATGTAAAACTAGCGACCCCCCCCTCCCCCCCCCCCCCCCCGACTTCGCACGGGTGCAATGCTGATACTAAATACACTTTATCTAAATAGACATTTTACTCGGTGGTAGGCCATAACATCGGCCGCCGGCAGAAGTTACCACCCACCAGACAAAGCCTTGCCGCCAAGCGATTTGTCGTGTTCCGGCATGATGTCTGGTGAAGCCGTTCGGAGGTTGGGTCTGAGCAGTTGTGTTACGATGTGTGCCGGGTACGATGCGCCTAATGTTGTTGTGGTGGGAGTTTGGTCGTGGAGGGTCTTCAGATCAATCTCCCTTTGGCGCAGCATCGTTGGTCGTGTTGTTGGGTTTAACATTGCATCACCTCGCTCAACTGCCGTCTTCCTTCCTATTCGCTCAGTTTTTCTGAGTGAATAGGCTCTTAATAAACTAGCGCGCTTTACCATCAACGATCGCATCACTGCTTACCATCAGGAGGGAATGCGGTCAAGTGATAGTTTATAATTATTAAAAAAAAAAAATACGCTGTAAAGGGCTATATAGATCTATATTAAATCAATAATGTATTTAAGGTATTAAATTGGATAAGGATTAATGCTGTATTAGTTAAAATCGCACCGGTAATTGTCTTAAAAAGTAAATGACAAAAAAATATTGTTGTGGGATATCCATAAGAGGTAGACATATACCATCGCGCACTCTTTAGAGGTCTACTAACTTTCAATGTGTACAATGTTTGTACATTATTTTGATAAATCCCGTAGGGTTTAGCCTGCAAACGCGAAAAAAAAAATTATTTACGACATCACATTACCAACCTCAAAAATATAGTATTTCTCCGCAATTTAATGGATATTATTATGCATATCAAAGTTCTTCTTTAATCACTCTATCTATTAAAAAAAAGGCATCAAAAATTTAGTCACACAAAGGGATATAGGGAAAGAGAAAGTGATTTTGATTTATAATATATAGTGATGTAGACATTAAAGGAAAAATAATTCGATATCTTTAAAGGAAAACATAAAGTATTTCAAATTGACTAAACCAAAAAACAGAACAGTAAGAAAAAAGGTAATCATACTAATATTATAAATGGGAAAGTGACTTTGTTTGTTCCACTTTCATGCCGTAACTACTGAACCGATTGCTTTGAAATTTTGCAGACGTAAAGTTAGAAGTCCGGATTAAATAATAGGGTACTTTTTATCCCGGATAAATTTGATGTTCCCGAGGGAAATCTAAAAAGCGCGATATAGTAGGTGGTAGGCCATAACACCGGCCGCCGGCAGAAGTTACCACCCACCAGACAAAGCCTTGCCGCCAAGCGATTTGTCGTGTTCCGGCATGATGTCTGGTGAAGCCGTACGGAGGACGGGTCTGAGCAGTTGTGTTGCGATGTGTGCCGGGTACGATGCGCCAAATGTTGTTGTGTTGGGAGTTTGGTCGTGGAGGGTCTTCAGATCAATCTCCCTTTGGCGCAGCATCGTTAGTCGTGTTGTTGGGTTTAACATTGCATCACTTCGCTCAACTGCCGTCTTCCTTCCTATTCGCTCAATCTGAGTGAATAGGTTCTTAATAAACTAGTGCGCTTTACCATCAAGGATCGCATCACTGCTTACCATCAGGCGGGATTGCGCTCAAGTGCTAGTTTATAATTATTAAAAAAAAAAAAAAAATATAACCGAATTCCACGCGGGCGAAGCCGCGAGCGGAAAGCTAGTATTATATAAATTGAACGCAGAACTTCTTGGCAATCTGAATCTCGTTGAAAATGAAGCAAATAAAACAAGGAGGCACGTCGGTCGAGGAGTGCGATTGCGTCGGCCTAGCATTCCGGAAAATTTGTAAATTTAAATGCGAAAAAGTCAAATTTATTTATAGTAAAAATATGAAATAGTACTCTTTCTGTATTACAGGAGACTTAGCTTTTCTTTCTGTTTTTTGATTTATTTGCGCAGTTTCCCCGCGTCACTTTAATTCCTAGAAAAGGAATATTTATTTTTCTACGACAGTTTTCTATTTTGTAATCTCAGTTTCTAGATCTAGGATTATATATTTGTCTTGAGATTTCTGTGAGCTGTTGTAATGGTAAATAGATACCGAGAATGGATAACAATTAATATCAAAATGGAAACTTATTTTACTTTCTTTTATAATTACAAACTATGTAGTACTTGACTGGAATCCCGCTTGATGGTAAGCAGTGATGCAATCGTTAATGGTAAAACGCGCTGGTTTATTAAGAAAACTTATACTTTAGGCTTATTTGAATTTCTCAGGGTTATTTTTTTTACACATTACAATGATCTTTGGGGGTACAGATATTAAGAAATGTTAACATAGACAGTAGATCAATAGCTGTAATTGCACACACTATAAAAAGAAACTCAAGTGTGATCACCGATCACATACCTACACACTTGCAATAAACAAAGCAATCCATAAACCATTACATGAATCCTACTCCCAAGAGGGTAATCAGAAAAAAACAAAACATCAAACATCTGCTACAATCTTTAATTTTTTTATAATAGCTAGCTTTCCGGCCGCGGCTTCGCCCACGTGGAGTTAGATTATATCGCGTTTCCAAGAGAACTCTTCAAAAGTCCGGAATCAAAACTGTCCTATGTTATTTCTCAAGGTCAACTCTATCTTTGAACCAAAATTCAATAAAATAAGTTCAGTGGTTTAGACGTGAAAGCGTAACAGACAGACAGACAGACAGACATTTATAATATTAGTAGGGATTATAAACTAGTGCTTGACCGCAATCCTGCCTGATGTTAAACAGTGTACGATGGGTCGTCGGATGATGGAACGGAGATAGGGGAATTAAGTCATGCAAATCCCGCGCACACTCTCCAAAATGCATCCTATAGAACACCGACAGGCTTTGGAGACTGTATTGAACCAATTCTAGATCGCCATTAATTAGCCTCTTCGCAAGCCTCTCCACCAAATCCAAAGTTTACCTTTGGAGCAGCAAAGCAGCAGCCCGCAGCCTCGTTCATACAACACAGGTTTTTACAAGTGCAAACACTATTCAAAATATTATTTTAATTTATAATTTCAGCCATACACACGGTCTGTTTAATTTTTTAATGAAATATGCACCTTACTTTAATTGGTTAATTTTTCATTTGTTTGTATGATACCCGTAAATATTTTACGCCAGGCATTACTGTTGGAGTTTTGAATGAGATATTCACATATCGATGTTGGCATTTCAAACCAAACAATGTACGCAATAACGATTGGTTGATTCCAATCTATGAAACTGGTGATTTACTGTTTGATACAATGGAAATACTGAATAAACTATGAGAAGAAAAAAAATATTTAGGTTACCACAGAACCGGGTTGTGCAGTGAAACATGATATTTTGTTGATACAATAAGAGTGGTGGTGAAATGATTAAGATTTTCTTTGTAATTATCGTACTTTCTTTATTTATTTTATTTAACCATTTATGAAAAGACGAAGTTCGACCTATCCAAAACTATCAAATATTCTTAATTAACCTTGCGTTTAAAAATAAATTTGAAAATATTATTTTAAATAACAGTAGGCACACAAGGCTTATACAAAAGTTAACAAAGGTAAGTAGAAATAACGAGATAGGTGTTGCAACTAGCACCCTTACTACCTTATGGAATAACTGTTTTATTTTGAACTAGCTCTTGCCAGCGACTTCGTCCGCGTTTCCGTCGTTTTTCGTAAAAAAGTATTATATGTCCTTCCTCACGTTTCAGTGGTTTTGATGTAACAGACAGATTAACTTTTGTATTTTAAATAGGGAAATATAATTATGTCAATCTACAATACTGGTGGAAAATATCGTAATAAGAAACCGCAGAATATTATTAATAATAGCTATGCCCGCGACTCCGTCAGGGTGTAAGTCACCATCATCTGGCTTTTACCAACTATGTTGGGGTCGGCTTCCAGTCTAACCGGATGCAGCTGAGTATCAATGTTCTACATGGAGGGACTGCTTATCTGACCTCCACAACTCAGTTATCGTTGAAAAGAGCTTTGAGACGCCCGTGATGTAGCTCGTCTCGCTTTGTCAGCTGCTAATCGCATCTCTTTCTCTGGAGAGCTTTCATTGGTTAGAGAAGTTGAGGCACTAACTGTCATAGAGTTTAACCAGGTAAACTAAAATATTCTAATAGTAATATACCCAGAAATAATATGTACAACTTACAACAAAAAAAGAAATGAAAACAAAGCTAAAACGTCTGTCCAATTCTAACTACCTAGACCTACTACACTTAAAAATAAATACATATAACTACTATAATTAATTAAAGTATCTTATCGTATTTTTAAGATAATTTTATGTAAAATATTTTCGTCATACATGATTTTTATGTAGCTTTAACCATTAAGGCTGCACATGCGACGGAAGCTAAAAAAATGGAGTAACTTCTCCCGTTTTCCGAATATTTCCCTTCACTGTTCTGTTCCTATTGATTGTAGCGTGATGGAAAGGATACTATGTATGAAGATTAATTGTAACAAGTTTTATGTTTGTTTCTATAAGGAACATACAGACAGACAGACAGGCAAAAACTTTACTGCTTGCATTTTTGGCATTAGTATCAATCACTAATGACCCCCTGATAGTTATTTTGGAAATATATTTCATAATCATTTCAGAATTGACCTCTCTACAGATTTATTATAAGTATAGATTAAAGAAAGAAACAAACAAATAGGTTCATTTGTTATAAAATTGGCTAACGTGGTACGTTATAATATATGTCGGATTTGAAGCTGATGTGATTTTACCAGGTATTTCACTCAGAACACTGATTTCAACCGCATTTACCCAAACCGCACTTGAATACTCCCATTAACCGCACTGAAACAAAATTTCGTAAAAGTTATAATATATGTATGTATTTCAGAATATTGAAGCTGATGAGTGATTTTACAAGGTATTCCACTCCGAGCAGTGATTTCAACCACACTTACCGGAACCGCACTCGAACAGTCCCACTAACCGCACTAAAACAAAATTTCGTAAAATACAACGACACCCACAAATGTATGAAAATCCGATGTTTTTTTTTATATAATTATAAACTAGCGCTTGACTGCAATCCCGCCTGATGGTAAGCAGTGATGCAATTGTTGATGGTAAAGCGCGTTAGTTTATTAAGCCCATTCACTTAAAAAACTTAGTGAACAGGAAGGAAGACGGCAGTTGAGCGAGGTGGTGCAATGTTAAACCCAACAACACGACCAACGATGCTGCGCCAGAGGGAGATTGATGTGGAGACCCTCCACGACCAAACTTCCGACACAACAACACTTGGCGCATCGTACCTGGCGCACATCGCAACACAACTGCTCAGACCCGTCCTCCGTACGGATTCACCAGACATCATGCCGGAACACGATGAATCGCTTGGCGGCAAGATTTTGTCTGGTGGGTGGTAGCTTCTTCTTCTCACTAAAACATACACAAACAAAAACCTATACACAGTTTTAGGTTTTAGCTTTCGGTCTTCTATAGGATGCATTCTGGTGAGTGTGCAAGGGAATTGCATGATTAAATTCCCCCATCTCCGTCCGTTCCACCATCGGACGATCAGTCGTACGGCGAGTTTCCACCCTTACGTTGTTAACACTACTACGATCCGGACGAAGTGTTTCGCTTCTTCTTTTAAACCGCGTACATCGAGGGACTGGAACAATTTGCCGGCGACGGTGTTTCCGTCACACTACAATTTGAGTGTCTTCAAGGCTAGAGTGAATAGGCTCTTAATAAACTAGCGCTCTTTACCATCAAAGATCGCATCACTCCTTACCATCAGGCGGGATTGCGGTCAAGAGCTAGTTTATAATTTAAGAAAAAAAAAAAAGAAAAAGAGAAATTGGTCAATGGTGACGATTTAAAAATAACTTTATATGCCGTTCTCTTAGGTATACGACGCTTTGTATAAGCTATCTATGGCAATTTCTCCGATATTCGAATATACTCAATTTGCAAAAGTTACCATATCCACTGCCAATATTTAAACATAATCCCCCTTATTCATAAAAGCTGCTTAAAGTTAACAAGTGATTAGCGATTCTTTAAACATACATTTTTGACCTTTTAACGTTAATTATCTTTAATCATCGCTTATGAATAAACCCCTTAAACACTGTGGTGTTTATTCATAAAGGATGATTTAAGTTAAGTGACGTTAAAAGGTCAAAAATGTATGGTGAAAGAATCGCTAATCACTAGTTAACTTTAAGCAGCGCTTATGCATAAGGCGGAATATCTTATTTGAATGATCAGTCTTTAAAAGCTCATGGAATAAACAGCAATAATAAATGTATAAGTAAACATAGTGTTAAAAATTATATTTTCTTGAATTAAAATCAAACCGGGCGCCGCTGCTGCATTCGTGAGATACGCTCTGCTAGACTTGTTTCCTTCTAGCTGTCACAATTTTATCTTTACCTATTTTTAGTTATTACTGCGTTACATTTTTCCTTTTTAACGTTATGTTGACGTTAATTTGACTTTGTGCTCTTTTATATTTTTCCCGTCATTGTAAAAAAAGGGACGTTAATTTATGTAAGGACAGATCATTAAATAAATGAGAGTGTTTTAATGTAAACGCGATGACAGGTTACATTTAAATCTGCTGAAATAAAATTGAGTTTCTAATAAAGTGGGTGATTTTTGATGTCTTTACTGGTGAGTTTCCACACGAGGATGTACAGTCTGCAACAAAAGTCGATTAACACTTTTGTATTCGATGTATTAATTACAGAGCAAAATATATTTCGAAGTGACATTTATGAGAAGAGAACAGCACATTGGTTCTTTTTCTCTCTTTTCTAACTCTCAACTTCTATAATAAAATGCCAATAAGTACATTATTACATCTTAATTCATCATCATCAACCTTTTATCGTCCCACTGCTGGGCCCAGGTCTCATCTCATACAGAGAAGGATAGAGCTTAGCGCGAGCTAGCTCAATGCGGGTTGGCGATTTTAGACTTTAAGTCCAGGTTTCCTCAAGATGTATTCCTTCTTCTCTTCTTCTTCAGCCTATGGATGTCCACTGCTGGACAAAGGCATCCCTCAAGGCTTTCCACGCTGACCGGTCTTGTGCTGCCCGCATCCATCAGCTTCCCGCGACCTTCACTAGGTCATCGGCCCACCTTGTTAGGGGCCTCCCTACGCTGCATCTTCCAGTACGTGGCCGCCACTCCAGAACCTTACTGCCTCATCGGACATCGGTTCTACGAGCAATGTGCCCTGCCCACTGCCACTTCGGTTTAGCGACTCGCAGAGCTATGTCGGTGACTTTGGTTTTTCTGCGGATCTCCTCATTTCTGATTCGATCACGCAGAGAAACTCCGAGCATAGCTCTTTCCATTGCGTGACTCTGAGCCTTCGTATTAGGCCCATTGTGAGCGACCACGTTTCAGTTCCGTAAGTCATCACTGGCAACACACACTGGTCAAAGACTTTAGTCTTGAGACACTGCGGTATCTTGGACGACGAGAAGATGTATCGTAGCTTCCCGAACGCTGGCCCAGCCGAGCTGGATTCGACGAGACACCTCTTTCTCTTGTAATAATTATCTTAATTACATCATGTTAATCGTTTTTATGGCGGACCGTATCTACAATGGAATAGTTTATTCAGGAAATAATGCTGTAATTTTTTTTCATATATTTGGCGTACGTCGGCGCTCATTTGATTTGACACAGATAACAAATTGGCGGGCGCTGTCCCGTCGTCCCGTCATTCCGGCACGTTTAATATTTTAAGTATTCGTCTCACGCTTCGTCTTCAACGGCCGTCCTGATTGCCGCTAAATTGAACTAAAAACTTCTTGAATGCCCCTAAAACGTTTCAATTATATCTATATTTTCGTAAATGCAAATGTTGATCTTATATTTTATACATTAATCCGACGGCTATCTCCCGATACTAAAACTCTCGACCAGATTGCACGAATGGCGTCGTTTTAAACGTTTGTTCGACAATCTGTTTAAATCATGTCGTAATTTAAAAATTTCTGCCTGCATTTTGAGATTAAATTTTAACTTTTCCCGATTGTAAGTAGTTTACTAGCCAGCGATTTATTACCATGGCGTGTAGAACTACGAATAGCATTAAGATGATTTCAATAGGACGCCAACAACGGGGTGAAAAGTTTAGCTGTAGTGCACTCTCGGATCGCGCAATTATTGCCAACCGGAGTTCTGATTGAATTCTTAGGTCAAGTTTCCGCTAAAAGTTTGCATACAAGACCCCTTGCGAATTAACAGAGGATTCTTTACTTCTATTTGACTGAATTTAATAATTAAAGTGAAAACTGAAAGCGGTTCCGTTAGACGCGACCGAACGCGGATGGATCCATTAGGGTGTTATTTTAATATACCTATATAGTCACGAAAAATCGACGTAGGCAAACTGTGTTAAATTTTCACGTTGAAATTGACCAAGCGCCAGCATTACGTTAACACGCATGTCATGTCTGGAAGTTCCGTTCGTGTTGTCGGTAGACTATTCGAATTTAAAATGGATTCGTTTATAAAGGCATTTACTAGGGTTCGCATTTTCGATGAGAGAGACTCGGCAGGTGAGTGACTTGTTTGCCGGTGGGCCGGGTTCGCTAACACGAGCAAAAGTCCGTACAGTTTAGTCGGCGCCGCCGGAGGAGCCCGCCCTCTATAAATCAGCCGGCGATTGACGCTTTCCTACAGGGAGTGATCTATTCCTCCCCCACCATGATACAGCTTCACTTGCAAGGATTTTTCACGTACCTACGGATAAGTTTGGACGTTAAAATTCACTACTATGCACTTACGTTGACGATGTCAAGCGGCTCTTTCAGTTAAGTCTGGAGCACTTTAAACCTTTATGGGATGAATAGTTTGTGATGTAAAAGATACAAAGTTATTTATGTTGTGTTTTATTTATAATTTTACATTCTCGGTTTCAATCTCATAGTAAACAGATCATCTGCATAGTCTTTTCCCGTTTCCTTGGGGTTGGCTTCCAGTCTAACCAGACACTATGAGTATTTTTTTTAAATATAATTACAAACTAGTTCTTGACCTCAATCCCGCCTAGCAATAAGCAGTGATGCAATCCTACATACTTCACTGAAACCTATTCACGAGTGAACAAGAAGAAGACGGCAGTTGAGTGAGGTGATGCAATGTTAAACTTAACAACATGACCAATTATGCTACGCCAGAGGGTGATTGATCTGGAGTCCCTCTACGACTAAACTCCCGACACAACAACATTTGGCGTTTCGTACCCGGCACACCTGAACTGTTTAGATCCGTCCTCAGTACGGCTTCACCAGACATCATGCCAGAACACGTCGAGCCCGTAAAGACTGTCAAAGGACCACAAATGATAGTACGGGCACGTCTGACCGTGGGACCCGTAGTTCTCAAGGCACGGGGGCGGGGGAGGGCTCTTGTCTCGCTGTGTAAATATAGTTACTCTACTCATCTATAGAGCAACCACGGTAAGCATAGCTTAACCTGACGGATTTAATATGTAAAGCATCTACATATATTGTTAATTATATTTTAAACAAAATTGTTTACTTATTTGAAAATGTGGGATTTGGAAATAAAAAAGTAACAAAAAATGAGAGAAATTGATGAGAAAGTCCTTCCTATGCGAGTCCAAAAGGCAACAAGAACACATCTATATCCTAAGAGACATATAAACTGTATGGAATATACAAAAAAAAAAATAAGATTTTTCCGTGACCTGAATAAATATTAGCTAGATGTTGATCTACAAGTGTGCTGGTAAAGACTTAAAGGTTTATGTCGTAAAATATAATCCGCGGTATTTTATATCAGGGCCCAACCCTACGCCATGTTTCTTAAACATGTACTAAATATTGAATGTTTTGTTGTTTGTTTCAGGTAAATGCTGGAACGGGATAGCAAATTTTGGAGTAGAGAGAAGTATTACGCTTACAAACGTCTGTTTCTGAATATAGAGGTGACACTTAACCACAACAATGAGAGTTCACTAGGGAGTGTTGCCAAAATGTCGCAATCACTTCGATTATTGAATAGAACTTACGACCAAGGTGTCGGTTTAAGGGGATTTGGTTACGTCGTAATTAGGAAAACATCTGTTACGCTCAGACATGGAGTATATTTGTTATCTAAAGGCCAATTCACGTTCGAAATCCAGTCGCGACCTCATCGTGGCGACAATCAATATCCATTTATTTTTTATTCTACATTTTTTAGCAGATTAAGTTTGAAATATAGTCGTGGTGGCCTAGTGGTTAAAACACCAGCCTCTCAAGTATGAGTGCGCGGGTTCGATTCCAGGTCAGGCAAGTACCAATGTAACTTTTCTAAAGTTATATGTACTTTCTAAGTATATCTTGGACACCAATGACTGAAGGTGAAGGAAAACATCTTGAGGAAACCTGGACTTTATAAATCTGAAATCGCCAATCCGCATTGAGCAAGCGTGGTGATTACGCTGAATCCTTCTCTGTATGAGAGGAGACCTGTGCCCAGACGATAAAAAGGTTGATGATGAAGTTTGAAATAGAAAACGAGTGTTCGTAAATGATATAAAATTGCAATTTTGATATGGCATGGCCGAATTTAATTCAGGCTTGAAATTAGGCCAAAACCCAAAAATCTTAATAATCCAATAAGAAACACTTCAAAATTTCACATTACAGTGCAAATTTGAAAATAAAAATTCAAAATTAAACTTTCGCACTCATTTTTACAGCACTTCTCCCATGTAAAGTCCATTTGCCCAGTGGCAATATATATAATAAATATTTACAAGCCACTTGTTCGATGCACATCGCTGTGGCTAGCTCAAAAGCGCTACATTTAATATATTACGTAGTCCCATCACGCTCCGTCTTCAACCGGGCCTGATTGCCGTCCGATCGAAATTATATTTCACAAGCGCATTCAAAGCTGCCGGACAAGATTGCCGTTCCTTGATATAAGATATATTCTAGTAATACGGCGGACAACGGGTTTGTAACTAGGTCTTTGAATTTTCGGGTAGAGGTATTTTGTCAGTGATAATACATTTTGGAATAGGATATGAGATTTTTTTGTAAAAGGTTGAAGGGACTGTCTATTACAAATTATTAGTGGTTCAGTAAAAGGTAATTACTATTGGATGATTTCATCATCACCATCATCATTTCAGTTGAAAGACTGGGCTGGTGCTGCTAAGTGTCACCTGGCCACTTTGGATTCAGTGGAGAGGCGTGCGAAGAGGCTGATTGGTGACCCTGATTTAACTCGGGTTGGTCTCCAAAGCCTAGAGCACAGGCGTAGAGTAGCCAGCCTTTCGGTGTTCTATAGGATACATTTTGGGGAGTGTGCGAGGGAATTGCACGATTTAATTCCCCCATCTCCGTTCCACCATCGGACGACCCGTCGTACGGCGAGTTTCCACCCTTATGTTGTTAACACCTCTACGATCCGGACGAAGCGTTTCGCCTCCTCCTTTATACCGCGTACATCGAGGGACTGGAACAATCTGCCGGCGGCGGTTTTTCCGTCGGACTACAATTTGAGTGTCTTCAAGGCTAGAGTGAATAGGCTCTTAATAAACTAGTGCGCTTTACCATCAACGATTGCGTCGCTGCTTACCATCAGGCGGGATTGCGGTCAAGCGCTGGTTTATAAATTTATAAAAAAAAAAGACGTCTATTGCTGGATATAGGCCTACGCCAAGGATCTCCACGACGATCGGTTCTGCGCTTCCCGCTTTCAGCAGTTTCCCGCAATCTTTACCAGGTCGTCGGTCCACCTTGTCGAGGGCCTACCCACGCTGAGTCTTATGGTACGTCCACTCGAGAACCCGTCGGCCCTATCGGGCATCGGTCCTACGGGCAATGTGTCCAGCCTACTGCCACTTAAGTGTTGCAATTCTTCGGGCTATATCGGTTACTCTCGTTTTTCTAAGGATCTTCACATTTCTGATTTGATCACGCAGTGATACCCCAAGCAGAGCCCTCTCAGTGATTTAGTCATAATTAAACATGTAGCAAATGATAAATATCATTTGATATTTACCATTTGCGCCGGACTTTATTAAAACAAAAACGTGTTTTAATATCAAATGTATCTGAAACACATTTACTATTTATTAACCACACACAATGATAATGAAAATGTCATCAAAAGATTAGTTTACTTTTAATTTTCAGAACAACAAACCGTTTTTCTCCGAATGTCGTATCTAACCCATAAATTAGTGAACATCCAAAATAAACTAGTGTTAAATCGTCCGAATCCTAATATCTATTCTCATTTTTTTCTTTATTTTCTCAGGCTAAGCAGGTATCGCGTGACAAGCCGCCATACCTTAGCTCGACCAGAAAGAGTAGCCACTGTTTGTTAATCTTGCTTTCATTGTGTAAAATATTTGGGAATATACTTTCGCAAAGCCTTTGTAGGCTCGGTATCGCGGTCTATCGTTTGCCAGCAAACAATGCACGTTTTAAGTGTTAAAACTGAATTAGGTAATTGAATTTTATACTAGTTGCTGCCATGAAAGTGGTTTTCGGTAACATGAAAGACTACCTAAAATTGGTGTTGGGACACGCGAAAATTTCGAGACAAAAATTAAACAGAAGACTAAAATCGAACAAGTAAAAAATTTGATTTATTTGTTCCCTTTTGTAAGTTGTACTTTCACGAGCTAGTAGAACACAAGAAAACGTAGCGTTGGCGTAATGTGATTGGTAAGAAATTCTATTTCATGCGTCATTTCTCAGTCATACTTTTCCTTGAAAGTAAACAATGTAGAGTGTATTGTTAATAATATAGAAGGCTACGTGTCATATTCCTGGTGGGTCTTTATCGAATTGAGTTCGTGATTGGGTATATTGGAAGTTCAACTGCCAATTAGACATTAGTGGTGGGAGTTTCCCCATGGAGACGCAGTGAACTTGAGTGTGCATTCTGTAGTAACGTAATTCGCAGTTACTTCAAAGTTGGGGGTAGATATTTAGTTTTGGTAACGAGAGATTTGTGTTATTGTGTAAATATAGCTAATTCAAAACTCATCATTATTTATCTAGCCTTTTCCTAAATATATTAATTCCAGTTACACAGTATCTATGTCCAGAGTAAATAGAAGGCATAAAGCTAAAGTCAGAATATTCCAAACAGACTCAATCTGAACCAGAAGTCCAACAAAATTATCAAAGTAGTCCATAACAAATTCGTTTAGGATCCTACACAAGCGCTATCAAATTCAACCAAGTATATATAGTGCAGAGCTAACCTTAAGACTAAGACAAAGATATCCCAATAGTTTAGTTCAATAGTTAATAATGAAGCAACTAGAGCTATTTTGGTACCCATTTCAATTTAAGGACAGGGGCTGCACAGAAACTTATCCAAGTTCCAACTAAAGTTTACAAGAAACTCTATCCTTAGTGGTATTGTCTATTAAATCTACAAGATACACTTCTAGACACCGAGTTGTTTTGAGAGCTCCATACAAAGTATTAATCGTTTGACTTGTGGTATATAACTTTGTTAGAGGCGTCCGACATTAGAAAATAATAGGGTTAATCTGCTTGAAATTTTTTGTCGCAAATTTATTATATAGGTATCCATATTGTAATGTAGGTATGAGATATTATTAACTAAAAATATTGATTCATTCCAGTGATTATTAACATACACGGGCACGCAAATTTTATATAGAAAGGCTCAAGATTAACGAATTGAAATGGTCTTTACTTGAAATATTATAGAATCTTCACTAACATTTACTAAATAAAAAATATGATTTAGGACCAAAGCTACCAATGCTACGAGTGAGAGCTATCTCTCAAACTTGATCATTTAATTGTATGCTTCGCAATTATGTTGACAACATCTTTCGAGTACTCGCATAGGAGATAGTACTAGTATACGTAATACATAGGTGAGTAATATTAATTTCTAGAGAAACAATTTAAAAGAAGATTATAAGACTAAAAGAAAATTAAAAGAAAAATTTACAAGACTAGGAATAACTCGCATCCATCGGCTTCCCGCGACCTTCACCAGGTCATCGGTCCACCTACGCTGCGCTACTCCACTAACTGCCTGCTACCTCTCCATAACCTTACTGCCCCATTGGCCATCGGTCTACGAGCAGTGTGCCTCGCCCACTGGCACTTAATTTTCGCGGGAAGCCGATGGGTGCGGGCAGAACATGACCGGTCATCATGGAAAGCCTTTGAGGATGCCTTTGTCCAGCAGTGGATCTCTATAGACTGAAAAGAAGAAAAATAATAACTCATGTGAGTAATTCTTAGTGAAACTCACATACAGAAACAGTCAGATCGCGAAAACTGTATGTAGTCAATACAAATAGTTATTGAGGGAATCAGACAACCGCCGTCGTGTCGTCCACCGTCGCCGTGTCGTCGATTTTTTTTTTTTTTTTTTTATATTAAAGTATAAACCAGCGCTTGACCGCAATCCTGCCTGATGGTAAGCAGTGACGCAATCGTTGATGGTAAAGCGCACTAGTTTATTAAGAGCCTATTCACTCTAGCCTTGAAGACACTCAAATTGTAGTCCGACGGAAACACCGCCGCCGGCAGATTGTTCCAGTCCCTCGATGTACGCGGTATAAAGGAGGAGGCGAAACGCTTCGTCCGGATCGTAGAGGTGTTAACAACATAAGGGTGGAAACTCGCCGTACGACGGGTCGTCCGATGGTGGAACGGAGATGGGGGAATTAAATCGTGCAATACCCTCGCACACTCCCCAGAATGTATCCTATAGAACACCGAAAGGCTGGCTACTCTACGCCTGTGCTCTAGGCTTTGGAGACCAACTCGAGTTAAATCAGGGTCACCAATCAACCTCTTCGCAAAAATTAAGTACTCGTAATTCAAAAGCAATAAATTAAACATGAAATTTGTCTTGAAACTGCCTGATAAATCTTTAACGTAACAATCGAAAATTATTGCCACTACAATATGTTTTACAACTGCAGCCCCTGCTGTTAATTGTTTATTAATATCGAAATGAGTTTTTAAGTTTATTACTTTCCATTTTATTTTCAATATTTGCTGCCTTGCATATTACTTTGACCTACTTTAGCATGTAAAAATCATACAATATTAATTTAATTATATATTGACAGCCTCCGTGGCGTAGTGGTAGTGAACGCGGCCGCCGCGCAAGGAGGCTGGGATTAACGCTGCGATAATGATGATGATTAATTTAATCATATCCCAGTCTTAACAAGGTGTATCGTATTACCCAGTAACGGGTTTGTGGAGGTCAGTTAGGCAGCTGTCTTTACATATGGAGCACTGTTCCATATGTAAAGCAGGTTAATTACATAACTCACTATCAGAAGCAATAGGTTTTATTTTGACAGTTCTACAATATTCATCGCGTTATTTACATTGTTGAACGAATACACTTTTCGAATATATGGGGCAATGGATTAGCAATATGCTTCAAAATGATTGAAATTGACAGTAACAGTATTTTAAGCAATTAGGGTGCTGGTAAGACTGGAAGCTGACCCCAATATAGTTGTGAAAAGGTGGGCAGATGGTGATAAGCTGTATGAAAATATTACAAACATTGATTTGCTTAGAACTGGTTTTGTCCACTGCCTGATAATTTTTCCAAGGAATAATTATGAAATCTGGTCTACCATACAAAATCTGTTATTAATTAATTTTATTTTACTAATAAATTTACCGGTTTAATAAAAACTTTTTAACAAAAAAAAAAAAAAAAGAAAAAAACAACCGACTTCTAAAAACCGTCTTCTTCCTTTTTTGTAAAAAGTGTTTATTTTACACTTTATAGTTCTGAAAAGTATTATGTATTCAGTTGCATCCGCTCAGACTGGAAGCTGACGCAAATATAGTTGGGAATCGATGTAATTTTGTTTACTTTAATTTTTACCCGCAATTTTGAAGAATTCTCTCGACTGCCTATGGTCTTCATCATCAGATTTACTGCAGACCATTATTTTAACACAATGGGCGCAAAGTTCTCATCAATATAAATGAATTAAGTCCAAACACAAAATACCTACTGTAAACCGTTGAGGAGTAGAGTCACAACCCATGTAGGTGTAAAGTTCTTATCAATAGAAATATTAATCAAGCCCAAATACAAGGTAGCTGCTGTGAAATGTTGAAGAGTTCCTTCGACTGTTTCTCGACTGCATCATCAGATCTACTCCAGACCTTTATTAAATTGTAGTGCTTTAAAATACTCCATGAAAATACTAAGAAATGTCCTAGTCGCCCCTACGATTTTTGAAAGTTCCCTTTGATTTATCTGGGCTTCCATCATCTGCTCCTGATGTTTATCATGGGACCACCTTGGAAATATCTTCTTTCCAACAAAAAAAAGAATGATCAAAATCGGTTCATAAACGACGACGTTATTCGCGAACAACATAAAAAAAGCATATTTACTGTCGAATTGAGTAACTTCCTCCTTTTGAAGTCTGTTAAAAATATGTTTTACTTAACAAATAATTCTCAAGCCCTCAACATGCGACTAAGCCACTCACACGCACAAACTCAATCTCTCGTCTATGCCCTCTCAATTTTGATCCTCGAACAAACCTACAAGTTCCGATCGAAGATCTGAACGTCTCGGACGGTCCTCACCGTGACAGCCTCAAGTAATCCCAGATGGCGTGCTCGCCGATGAATTAAGGTCACTCAGACTAGTTGACTCGAGAACTGTACAGAAGATACCTATTGTGTAGACACAGCTTTAGAGTTCGGTTTTGTAATTAATTGTTTGCGTTGATATTACTTCAAGTGGTATTAGTTGTAACGGATTCAGACGGTTTTCGGATACAGTAATTTATTTGTGGTTGCTAGTTTTGAATATTAATGTTAGTAAGATTTCATTAAATTGAATTGACAATCTTGGTATCAGGGATTATGCTATAACTTGTAATCGTATTTTGAGTTGTGTTGCTTTAGAGAATTAATTAAATTATAGTTTGTGTGAAGGAAATATCAAAAACAAGTATAAATTATGATTATTTCTTATCATTTTACAAATATCTGCTTAGGTATTAAAATAGTATTATGGCATTAAGGCAAAGTATCGTAAAAAAACACTCAAATAGTTTACTTTTGCAAATTTCACATTAATTTTGGTTTAATTCAATTGATGTACAGATGACAGCTCATCAAACTACTACCATATGTAAAATTTATTTAATAGATTTTAAACTATATGGCTGTAGAATTACGGTTCAAGGTGGAATGGGAAAATTTTACAGTTTCGGGTAGATTGACCCGCTGTCGTATGTATAATAATGAATAGGTTTAATGTTGTAGTTGGTTTTCATCGGCGTTGCTCAAATGAACAATCAAAAATACCAATCACGCGAACCATTTAATTCACAAAATAAAACAACACAGCATTTATTTAATAAAATTCCATCGACCAAATACTTTATAATTGATTCAACAAACCACGCAGATACAGAAATCTGCTTTACTCGACAGTATTTAGATTAAACAGGATTATCCATATAAACGATAACTATACGAAACAGTAAGTTTAAATCAGTAACGCTATCATACGCGCCTACGAGCGTGTGTGTAGGTACAAACAAGAGATTCCAAGTTAAGGCAAACACGACACATCTACATACCTAAGCAAGCGTTGCGGGGAAGCAACATTATAAACAAGCCGAACTTAATATTAGACCACAACGACACAGTTTATTCATGTCACCAGGTGCAGAAAGACGGCCTAACGCCACAAGTTACCGTCATATTATACGTTATACGGCATTCAGACGCATTACACTCAAGTTTACGACTCCAACTGAGGTAGCTTACGTTTATGAATCTTTAAACATCTTTTAAAATCCATACCATGACGTATTTTATGTTCGCAGCCAGTATTAATGTTTTGTACCTATTGTACAGTTACACGGTATAGGAATACGTAAAGGTCCTACAACAGACGATTATAGAATTAAGATTCTCCTTATTGCGTAATACACAACTTAAATTATTTCAACGGTTATTGCTAATCCATTGCTACATAGTTTTCGTCAATTCGTCCGCTGAACCCGGAATGCGGAACGCCGGCATGATGTCTGGTACGTATAGAGGACGGGTCTGAGCAGTTGTGTTGCGATTTGTGCCGGGTACGATGCGCCAAATGTTGTTGTGTCGGGAGTTTGGTCGTGGAGGGTCTTCAAATCAATCTCCCCCTGGCGCAGCATCGTTGGTTGTGTTGTGGGTTTAACATTGCATCACCTCGCTCAACTGCCGTTTTCCTTCCTATTTACTCAGTTTTTTTGAGTGAATAGGCTTAATAACCTGATTCACTTTACCATCAACGATTGCATCACTGCTTACCATCAGGCCGGATTGCGATCAAGCACTGGTTTATAATTATTAAAAAAAAATAACTAATTGAATATTGCTGAACAGTCAAAATGAAAACCATGGCTGCTATTACGCAACCACCCCACTGGATGATGAAATAACAAAAACTTCACAAACCATTCGCAACAAGTTTCGAAGCAAATGGTTATTTTACAATACGAGTAAATAAAGTCGGCTTGATTTCATTTCCAATTTGAATTTGAAACATTTAATGCCAGAAACACATAATAGGAGCGTTATTTATTGTCGTGTATTTAATTGCCAGCTCTATTTCAATGTAATTTATATGTCGAATCATAAATTAGCCACTAGTAGAGAAGCCTATTAGAATTTTAGAAAGTCGATCAAAAACAAACTGAACACTATCGGAATAGACAAGCAGAAATAAACACAAGTGCATTGATGACGTAAGATAAATAACTGCGCAGGAGTTAGTATAGATTACGCTTCCTGTTGTCTGATCCCATTCACGTTCGGGATCGGTAAATGAATGGATGTCACGAAATTAGCAACGTATCGTGTGCCAGCTCATATCTCACTGGATACAGCTTCGGTTGTAGAGATCACGACAATTATACAGTATTACCTGATAATATATTGTAGGTGAGGTATGCAGCTATCGCACACTCAATCATTGTGAGACGTCATGTCAAGCGATATAAATCGTGCCACGTTTGCATAAATTACACAAATATACACAAAGTACTGAATACAGCTTTACGGTTCCATAGAAATGTGTGTTTTGGTTAAAGGCTTTGACGTAAGTAAAGTCGTATTTGCATAAACAAATATTAGGAAAATAAACTAGTTTTATTTACTAAATTAGGCAAGTATGGTAACGAACCCTATATTTTGTAATTTATCGAAATTATGTTATTAATATTAGCTACTTTAAAGTTCTATTTTTTAATCCCAGATACGAATCTTTGTGTTCGGACAGCCTCCGTGGCGTAGCGGTAGCGAACGCGGCCGCTGCGCAAGGAGGCGCGGGTTCGAACCCCGCGCAGTGCAAATATTTGTATGCATGAATCGGTAAGCACGTTAAGCCGTTGGTTCTGGTTGCCATACGAACATCTAATGGCAGTCATTACGAAGTTGTTGGAGCTCTCAAAAGTCCTACAATTGGTCTAACTGCAATGTTTCTATATCGCCTTCGGGTTGTGGAGGTCAGACGGCAGTCGCTTCATAGAAAGTATCGAAGTTTAGCCAAAATGAGCAGTTAGACTGGTAAAGCGGACCCTAGACTCCAAAGCTGAAAAGCTTCGGATACGACTGGGATTAACCCTGAGATGAAGAAGACGAATCTTTGTGTTCACGTTTTGTTAGTATAAGCACTTATTTGACATTACGCTTGTTTAATTACAATCTGGATTTAAAAGTTACTTATTTTATTAGTTAGATATCTAACACTCTCGAGTTCACTGTCTAATACTGTCATTATAATGTACACTGACAGTACTAAATAATGTCATATTGACAAAAAAGGTCGGATACAGTTGCAAATTTAGAGTAGGAAGTTATAAGCCGATTGGCGCCGATTAAACTAAAATAATTTTAAATTGAGTGAATCTTTTCCTCTGTATTTCATTAAGAAAAGGCTAGAAAATAACATTTTAGATTAATGCTGCCAAATTAAGATATTCCATAGACAGTTTAGACGCGATTATACATAATTATGGCGATCAAAATACATCAATTTACGTCGAGCGCGGACAGGTCAAAACTAACATGTTTATTTATTTATTCTTTATTGTACACCAATCAAACATCGAACAAAATACATGGAACATAAAACATACAATGGGCGGCCTTATCGCTAATGCGATTTCTTCCAGGCAACCAAAGAATGGACAGATTCTCCTGAACCACAAATGGGACTGTCGTTGGGGCACTGAAATTAAATTTTGTTTAGTTTGTGAACAATGAAATCAGAGCCAATCGTTTTCTACTATCGGAGGGTATTATTAATAGTGCAAGTAAGTACCTAGAATAAAACACATCCTATCTCTCTCCCATATTTCTCTGTCAAGAATCGAAAATCCAAATAATCTAGTTCATTGACTGAAAACCCTTTTACTTGCTTTTAACACATATTAAGCACAAATCAACTATTTATTCCTTCTCAAATGTCACTTTAAACAAAATAATAATCTGAATAACACAGTTAATGTTTGCCTAAACTTAGTTCGTCATGACATTGTGAACTAATCTCACAGAGCCGGGATACACAGCAGCCACAATAACTCTCTGTCGCTGTAGCTACATATTTACTTACCCACCACCAAGGAATGCCTCGACAACAGTATCTGTAGCAGCTCAGATGGCCCAACAGTTTCAGCTTTTAGAAAGGGAAATTGTTTGCGAATTTCAATTGGAAGCATTTGAATTGGAATTAATAATTGTTAAATTTTTATAGCTTCATCGTTATAATCTGATTTAGATTATAATTTGTTAATTTCATAAATTCATTTTGATTACGTAAGCTGCATTCACGAGCTTGTTTTCATGATGGAATCATTCTGAATCATACAGGAAGACCACAGATTAAAACAAAAAATACCAGAAAGTCCTATACGTGGCTAAAAGGCTTGTATCTCAGCGTGATGCAACATTAAAACAAATCGCAGCGTTGATATTAATTAATATACACGATCAAATACCAAGAATTGGTTGTTTTCCAAAAATAATGAATATTATTTCTATAGGTATCTTCCCTACATTATGAAATGAAAAATAAACCAATATTATCAACATTTATTGAAGGTAATAGGAACATTACTTCGACGTTTGTTCCCGACGGTCTCAAGATTAGTTGACAGTGTCATACGAAGCGACTTCAAAGTAAGTTCATCTCATGCAACTTCCCTTAAATTGAAACAGTACAGCATCTGCACATGCCGTGATAGTTATTGGGAATAAATTACTGAACTACCGTCTTTGACCCATATGTTGGCTTCATATTACAGTTTATTGAGGAAAAGTAATAATGGCTGGGATATTGTTGACAGAAGTTACAATTATTAGGACTTAATAACTGAGACATTACTTATATAAAATAGTACATCTTATTTATTATTACGAAAAAAGTTCAGTGAAGAATGAGTATTTAAATCAGTAGCCAATTTTTTACCATTAAAGAACATCCATCTTGCCACATTTTTACAATCAACTCAACGCATTGAATATTGTTAAGCTTTCAGTGCGCTGCGCTATTCACATTAATAAAATCAACTAATTTATTTTAAGGAAATAAAGGTAGCTTTTCTAATAAATACAGTTAATTTATTCGTTCTAAGAAAGCTACGAACACCCGTGTTAAAATTGGGTAAGGCTTGCTCGTAAATATTTAATTGGATTGATCGAAATTGATTTGTTTCTTTCAAGGTTATAGAGAAAGAAACGAAGCGTTTCTATATGAATTAATTATTCAAAGTATTTTAATTAATTTTGAATGTGGAGTAAATGAAACTGTTTGAAGAGAAACGGATTTAAGTAATAATAATTTCGTAAGCGAAATGTTTAAAAAACATAATTTCTTACTTTATGTCAAATACCTGCCGCAGCTACCTAATTTACTCGTAAATATTTAAAAGTTTCATTGATATTGATTCGTTTATTTCAAGGCTGATTTTAAATGGGTAGAAACGAATGACCCCTCTTTCCGAGGTAGACACAAAGTAGATACTCCGGGGCTTAACCCTGGGCAATTTCGACTACACTGGTTAGGTTTGAACTTTCAACCTAATTGAGCCTTCACTCAATAGTGCATAAAATGAAGGACACACAGAGACAAGATAATAGCTCAGTGCACACGACTACTGCCACTATTTACAATGGACGACGTTATGAAAAGATATTGTAGAATTGTTGCTATCTAGAAGTAAGGTCAGTTAACAAGCAAGTTAGCTAAGTTACGGTGGATCACAAGTACCACATTAATTTCACTTAGCGACAAGTGACTGAATTTTTCATAGCAAAACGCACTTAAAACTCGACTCAAAGTACCAACAAAAAGTACGTACCCATAAAAATGAAGTGCACCTGCCACAAAAACAACCACCGAATCTCCAAAAACGAAAAAAAAAACAATATATTACGATCGTGTACATTATGGGCGAATCTGAATGTGTCAGTGCGTAATTTATCGCGGTACGTGTTTTTTGTGGAGGTTCTCTTGACCTCATAAAACACAGCGCTGTGCAGGGACGAAATCAGAGGGCACTCGAATGAGCTCGGCCCGCGGCGTTCATCGAAAGTGGGAAAAACAACCGATCGCCACTCCACTGAGACGCCCCGATAGCACTTCACACGTCGCAGTGATTTTTACAACGCTCACACTTGACTGTGTGGCGTTTTTCACCCGTAATCACTTTGATGTACGCGCGGCCCTTCCGCGGTGGATTCAAGTCGAAGGCGCACTTGATATTGAAACGCGAATGTTTCCTTTTTTATTAGGAATATTTTTATTGAAGTGGTATCAAAATTTTATCTTTTCGTCGAATCAAATTCGAAATCATTTTTATTGGAGTTTCGTATCTTTCGTCTTATTTTTGTGTACTTCTACTATAAATACGTGCACTTTATAAGCAAGAGAGTAGTGTTGGCGCAGAGGCAACGGCACCGTTTTACGACATTTAGGTCGTCGTTCCGATACAAATAAGCGCTTTATTTTGCGTAGTAAATCATTTCATCAACTCTGATCTGAAAATAGTGAAGATTATGCATATATCGTGAGATAATCGGTATTTTCTAGAATCAAAAATATAGACGCTACATTTACGAACAAACACTATGTTGGCTTGGTACAGCTCGCTCCTTCTTGAAGTGACAAGGTCTGTATCCCAGCTGTGGGAACATTATTAGCTGACTATGATAAAGCAAAATTGCTATAGAAATATAGCAATTTTGCTTTAAATTAGCATAGTTTCGGAAAACTCTCACAACGAAAAATGCACCGTCTTACTGCAATCGATATTCAAATCGCAATCGTTTGATTATTCAATATTTATGTGTCGATTGTCGAATCATCGCAGATGAATGCAGTGGATAGAGTGAGAGATTCTCAGGATCGGACGTGCTCCTACGTGGTTGGCAGTTTTCCAGCCACAATACACATTTAACTGGCTGATTTTATACGCAGGACACAATTTTAAAGTAGTCTATAAACGTTAAAAGTAACAAGTTAAGTAAGTAACTCTAGTGCTTTGTTTTTCTTATTTGGCTTTTTATAATATCTATGAAATTATATGTTGGTCACTTTACATGTTTAGTATTGAATAAAGTTGGGTGTTTTACATAACTTAACAGGCAGCTGTGCTTCTGGTCAGTTTGTGTCACCACTTCTTCTTCCCAGCGAAAGTACTATGAAGTGGCGAAGGTTAGGCGATTTGGGGGACTGTCTTATGTAATATTGATGTTCAAAAATTACTGATTATCAGCCTAATTTGAATAAATGATTTTTGATTGTTAATTTTGCTGTTTAGGGCATAAATGTTAATATCGGATGTTAGTATTAGTATCGGATGTTAGTCTTAATACTTAGTTAGTCTTAGTTAGCTCATTCGTGGCGATTTCATACGTTTGTGTTAAATTAGATCACTAACTAAACTAAACTACAAGGAGGATTATTTTTGATGTTGTTTGGTATTCAAAATCAACCGACATTTCCTCGCTTTAAAAATAAATAAAGGAATTGATCTTGTAAATATTTATCTTTTAAATGAATTGATGAATCGCAACAGTAGTTTAGCACGTAGGAATAATTTCAGGGTGTCAGTCAGAATTAAAAAAATATTTTTATTTTCATTTGACTGAAATGGAATTGTGAGGCTAACCTTCAAACTCAAACGCAACACCACTACATTTACAGAACACAGAAAACAGAGAATTGTTTAATTGAAAAATGTACCTACGGTGGTCTACCTATGTATAGTGTGTCAATTTAGTTTGGCCCGTCGCAAAACTATTACTACACCACTTTATTTGCTGACAGCACTGAAAATTTGCGTCAGGCTAAGTGCCAAATTTATAACATTGGAACTGTACTATGGAAGGTTTTCACACTAATTGGTTTGGTGGAAAGGATTGTTAAAGATAAAATATGCGATGCGGACTGTTTTCGTTTACATATTGATTGATTGCGTCATTACTATTGACGTCTGATGAGTTTGTAGTGTAGTCGATGATTTCAGTGATGCATGATAAAAACTTATCAGGGCTACTGTATGCAGTTCATCCATCAATCTTGATCAGTGGCTAGATTTATCTGTGCATAGTATTAAGCTGGGATGTGCGTTACTGCGTTGTTTTTGGAAAATTGGATTTTCTATCCGTGTTCGATGGAAATTGGAGTTGAATAGGATTTGGGAAGCTAAAACTGAGAATTCTTTGATATTGAAGGTTTGTGTTTCATGAACTGTTATTGTAGTAAAAAATACAAGAACTTTTTAAAGACTCTATTAAAATACATTCAGGTACTGCACAAAAAATTTAGTAAAGTATTGATTTGTAGATGATGATAATATGTTCTCATTCCACTCACTGCAGTAGTGATGATATATTGCACTTAAATGTGGTCGCTCATAATGAGCCTCTATAGATGACTGAATAGCAATAAAGAGGAGTCGAATTATCGAATCAAAAATGAAATGATTTGTAAGGAAACTTAAGCGGCATTGCTCGAAAAACTAATGTCCCATGGTGCCGAATGGTTCTGGAGCGGCGACCGCATACAGGAAGACATAGTATTGTAATGCTTCTTTTTTTTTTGGATGGGCAAGCATTCAACTAACTGACTAAAACCGACCCGTATTCATTCACTTGCCTGTGCGCCAGGGGCCATTTTATCGGTATCGGTGAAAGCCGTGGGAATCTGCTAGAAGAGAGAAGCTTAGAACCAGTCGAATTGAAGGTGGTTGGAGGAGGCCTATGGCCAGCAGTTTACTTTGTCAGGCTGGAATCATGATGGTGATGCCTTTACCTTTCGCTTTTGCCAGGAATACTACAATACTTTATAACGAAGTGGGTTAAAATAGTTTTTCTACCAAAACACAAAAAATAAACTCGTAACGAGTAATACAAAAGTTAGTAAAGTCTCTGTTATCCAAGATCCAAATCCAATAATCCTAAAATATAGTGGTGTAATCCTGTGTGACCTCTGAACAGATCTTATTATTAGAAGTCATTTAACTTGAATTATTGCTTAGTAGGTAGTAAACAATGATACAAATATATTCTAGTGCGCGTGTCCAACAAGGAAGCTCGTAAAAAGGAGGTTTTGTTTTGTAAAAACAGAGGGGTATTTTTTGGTGTGCATTTTAATATTAATAATATAACCAATTTCATTTGTAGGTAATAGTTACACGATAAGGATGTTCAGTTGTATAATGATCCTTTCTAACTGACCAGTCCTTAATTAGGTAAGTAAATAGTTTTCTGATAGATTATAAATAATGAATCCGTAAAATAAATAATAACATAATAAGCCTATAGTCCCAGGACACTGGCGCGATGGTAGCCCAGTGCGTGTTGGTAGGTCTTCACCGTCTTGAAAACAGTGGTGAAGAAATATTTATACAAAGTAAGGCGCCTAACTGGGTTCAAACCTACGATCTCACAACTTTTAAGTCGCGGCCGATACTACGAGGCCACCGCTGCTCCTTAAATTGATAAATTAAATTGAATTATAATATTTATCAATTAAAACTTGTGGCAATTTCTTTGTAAAAAGTGGAATAGCTTAATTTTTTTAAATGGGTGTTTTGTTAAATATTGATCGGTCCATACAAACAACAGTTTGCTTTAATGGGGCAGTATTATGACTTCCAAGACTTTGATAGTACCTGAACCACTGAAAAAGACCTTGAAGATTTGGATATTTAGGGTTATATACTACTTTCGCTGTCCATAAACCTCACTCAAATACAACCTATTTAAAAAATCACTTGCACCATAAGACCGCGCGCTCATTATTTCACCCTTTTTAAAATTGTGAACATAATACATAATATGCATTCTATTTTCACCTAAATCTGAGAAAAATGCTGCCAAATGACAAAGGGTCTTTTTTTATAAATTATAAACTAGCGCTTGACCGCAATCCGCTAAAGCGCGCTAGTTTATTAAGAGCCTATTCACTCTAGCCTTGAAGACACTCAAATTGTAGTTTGACGGAAACACCGCCGCTGGCAAATTGTTCCATTCCCTCGATGTACGCGCAATAAAGGAGGAGGCGAAACGCTTCGTCCGGATCGTAGAGGTGTTAACAACGTAAGGGTGGAAACTTGCCGTGTGACGGGTTGTCCGATGGTGGAACGGAGATGGGGGAATTAAATCATGCAATTCCCTCGCACACTCCCCAAAATGCAACCTATAGAACACCGAAAGGCTGGCTACTCTACGCCTGTGCTCTAGGCTTTGGAGGCCATCTCGAGTTGTGTTGGTCTAATATATCTTACCACTTATAGTGTACATAAAATAAAGTTAAAGACGACACTTGATTATTGCAGAGAGCACCAAGGAATTATAAATATATGAAAACGAGCTAATATATATGATATAAATATCTCGATTGATGGGGTAACATAACCTCCTCTTCAACTTCCATTTCCTGCTCAACGTGCACTTGGTTTTACATAGAGTAACCACGACTAGATCATAGCCCATTCTAATAAGATATGTTAGCTGAAATTCCGTACCATACTACCGTCAGCATTAGTAGCTTTCATTTTGACAGTTCAACAATATTCATTGCGCTAATTAAATTGTTCAGCAGACATATTTTTGGAATCTTCTCGGTGGTAAGTCATGACATCGGCTGCCGGCAGAAGTTACCACCCACCAAACAAAGTCTTGCCGCCAAGCGATTCGTCGTGTTCCGGCATGATGTCTGGTGAAGCCGTACGGAGGACGGGTTTGAGCAGTTGTGTTGCGATGATGTGCCGGGTACGATGCGCCAAATGTTGTTGTGTTGGAAGTTTGGTTGTGGAGGGTCTTCAGATCAATCTCCCTTTGGCGCAGCATCGTTGGTCGTGTTGTTGGGTTTAACATTGCATCACCTCGTTCAACTGCCGTCTTCCTTCCTATTCGCTCAGTTTTTCTGAGTGAATAGGCTCTTAATAAACTAGCGCGCTTTACTATCAACGATCGCACCACTGCTTACCATCAGGCGGGATTGCGGTCAAGCGCTAGTTTATAATTATTAAAAAAAAAAGACAACGCAATGGATTGATAGTATGTTACACAGTGTTTTGCAATCTGCATTACCACAAGCTATTCAACATAGTAAGTATAATGAGGCAACTAGGTAATCCTTTAGCTTGTATACACAGTCGTGACACGTGTACAGAGACACGTTTTAGCAGTGGAATTTTGTAACCATATAACAGTGAAAACTAAAGGAACGTGTTGTGAGTTGTCATTCCAATTAACGCTAGGGATTCACTGTTGACAATTCAATTTAAACTCATTTCTCCTGATTTTTTTACAGAATTGATGGAAAGAATGGCAATAGCTTGTGTGGCTTCTTCACAGAAATATTGTAAACCTAAGTATATTCAGGATTAGTTACAATACAATATATCCTTACAATATTCATAAATTCTAAGTTTTCCCACCACTATTCATCATCATCATCTCAGTGTTAATCCCAGTCGCATCCGCAGCTTTTCCAGTTTTGGACTCTGGGGTCCGCTTCACCATTCTAACTGCTGTTATGGCTAAACTTATATTGATATATTCCGTGAAGCGACTGCCGTCTGAGCTCCACAACCCGAAGGCGATATCGAAGCATTGCAGTTAGACCAATTGTTGGACTTTTGAGGGCTCCAACAACCCGTAACGACTGCCATCAGATGTTCATATGGCAACCGGGACCAACGGCTTAAAGTGCTTTCCGATGCACGACCAGACCAATGCAAAAAGTGCACTGCACTGCGCGGGGATCGAACCCGTACCTCCTACTGCTACGCCACGGAGGCTGTCAAGCTTTCCCACTACTATTACATAACCATAAATAAAAAGCTCATCTGTAACGTTGTTTACGTTGAATTTAATATTGTTTTTACGTAATGTGTATGTGTATACCAGAAAAAGACTTATTACATAATCATCATCATCATCATTATCAACCTTTTTTTTTATCGTCCCACTGCTGGGCACAAGTCTCCTCTCATTCAGAGAAGGATTGAGCAAAATCACCACGCTTGCTCAATGCGGGTTGGCGATTTCAGGCTTAAAGTCCAGGTTTCCTCTAGATGTTTTCCTTCACCTTCACTCTCAAGTATATAACTTTTCTAAAGTTATATGTCTTAAGACTAAAGTCTTTGACCAGTGTGTGTTGCCAGTGATGACTTACGGAACTGAAACGTGGTCGCTCACAATGGGCCTCATACGAAGGCTCAGAGTCACACAAAGGGCAATGGAAAGAGCTATGCTCGGAGTTTCTCTGCGTGATCGAATCAGAAATGAGGAGATCCGCAGAAGAACCAAAGTCACCGACATAGCTCTGCGAGTCGCTAAACTGAAGTGGCAGTGGGCAGGGCACATTGCTCGTAGAACCGATGGCCGATGGGGCAGTAAGGATCTGGAGTGGCGGCCACGTACTGGAAGACGCAGCGTAGGGAGGCCCCCAACAAGGTGGACCGATGACCTGGTGAAGGTCGCGGGAAGCCGATGGATGCGGGCAGCATAAGACCGGTCAGCGTGGAAAGCCTTGGGGGAGGCCTTTGTCCAGCAGTGGACATCCATAGGCTGAAGAAGAAGAAAGTTATATGTACTTTCTAAGTACTTATATTATATAATGATTGTAATAAATTCTAACTTTGCCCACTATTATTATACAGCCATAAACGAAACTCTCACCTGTATCGTTGTTTACGTTGGATTTAATATTGTTTTTACGTAATGTGTCCGTTCATTTCGGCTGGACTCGCCGGCTAGTTTCCAATTTTATGGTGGTTGCACAAGCGGCGTAGGCTCCCGTGCACATAGGACGAATAATTTGGCAAACATCCGTAAAAGGTAACAAAGTAAACTATGCGGGAAATAAGATCTAAATCTATTTTTACCCACATTTTAGGTAAGTGTTACTTTTGTCTCCATGGTGTTTTTCTTTTGTTTCAAAAAAATTGGGATTAAATCTAACCCGCGACGAAACGAAAACAATATATCGTCGCTTAAGTTCTAACACCGCGGAACTCAAAAAAAAGGTCAAAATGTGTTATGCATGTCATTGGATAAAGAACCGAAAGACGCGTCATTTGACCAATCGCAAATTAGCGATTAAACCAATGATGGCGCGTTATTTCGAAAAAAAAAAAACAAACAAAAAATAAATATTATTATTATTTACAAACTTAGACAGTTATTTTAGTCTCCTGAAAAGTTCATTATTTTGAGTTACGCGGTGTTAGAACTTAAGCTACGATATATATAAATTGCTATGAAAATTTGATCGGGAGCAGTATTTTTCATACCTATGTTACTTTTTATATAGTTTTATGTAGTCTTTTACTCATTTTTTTATATGTTACACTGTAATGCAAAAAGGCCATCTTTTTTGCATTACAGTGTAAGTTCGGAAGTACTTATGCGATCTTTTTATACTCATTTTATTTATTTTCCAGATATTTCTCAAAGGTCTAGGATGTGGGTTAACTTTAATAAAGTGATCTTTCTACTTTGGTAATAATTTTCCAATCTTCGTTTAAATTAAATCTTAAAAGAGAATACCACAGAGAGATTTAACAACTAAATTCAATTTCGTACTTCACATTGTTAAGAAGACAAAAGATTTTCTAATAATTTCGAATAAATTAATGCTTTCATTTCGAAAACTGGTACTTTTAATGTTAACAATACCAGAGCCTAGTTTTTAAAAATATAGCCGGAATAAATTTTGATCCTGCGAGAATATCGGCAAAAATTTAAATTATATTTATATATAAAATTAAGTGACAGTGGGCGGGACACATTGCTTGTAAAACTGATGGCCGATGGGGCAGTAAGGCCACGTACTGGAAGACGCAGCGTAGGGAGGCCCTCGACCATAGAGTAACTTAAATAATGGAGCCCCCAACAAGGTAGACCGATAACCTGGTAAAGGTCGCGGGAAGCCGATGGATCCGGTCATCGTGGAAACCCTTGAGGAGGCCTTTGTCCATCAGTGCACCTCTATAAGCTGAAGAAGAATAAGAGAATATCAAGATAAAAATTTGGTTTATTTTTTTTAGATAATTCTATCTGCACCGTGTGGTTTCACCCGCGTAGATTTCGAAATGTTTTTTTTATATGCTCCGCTCCTAATGGTCGCAGCGTGATGTTGTATATCCTAAAGGCTTTCTGAATAAATGAGCTATCCAACCCAAAAAGAATTTTTCACATCGGACCAGTATTTCCTGAGATTAGCGCGTTCAAACAATAAAAAAAAAGGCGTGTGGCACTCGGAGACTGCCGCGGTAAAGCTATTGCATAGCCTTTTTTTTATCAACTATAACTTGCAATTATAATTATTTATTTATTTTATTTATACAGTAATTTTTCCTTTGTTTTTTTTTTCTTTGATATCAATTCAAATTTTCTTTCTGTTTTGTAATTTATTTATTTTTTACCAGCAACGTCATCAAAAGAGTGCGAAAAATGGTGACGATTAAGCGACTAAACTATATTCAATGTTTTCTGTTCGACTTTGATAAAGAGATAGAAAGAAGCTAAGGAATAGCTTAAAAATGACGTCATGTTCGTTACCACACCCATGTCAGAATGTCATGAAATATGATGTCGGCCATCTTGGATTTCAAAAATGAAATCATTTTCGTGATCAGCACCCTGAGTTTTGGCGGGAAAGTCAAGCTGAGTGTCACGCTCGTTTTTCATTGGACTTTTAAAATTATTTATAGTGTTGTTTACTAAATAAAAGTGCGTGATTTATGTAGTAAAAAGTGCATTTAGTAAATAGTTCATAAATAACAGTGAAATATCGCTGCATAGTGGCCACATCATGACTTTGTCCCAAACCTCACTCGTAAGACGGGTCACGCGGCCGTCTTTTTGGACATGAATAATTCATAATTACGTGGCATTGGCTAAATGCAGAAACCGTGCGAAGCCAAAAAATAAAGAAATAAAGAAAAAACCCATGAAATCTATTATATTATCACTCGAGTCAGTAAGCATGTAAAATGAGAAAACTAACATAGAACGATCCGTGTGAGAACTAAACGATCACTATTACACAACAACACTGATACCTTTGAGAAAGCGGACTTCCTCTACAATAGGGCAATTCCTCCGTAAGGTCTGTCTATGCTATTACTTATAATCTCTGTCATTGTGTGCTGTTTCGGTGCAATCGCAAGACCGGCCGGGCACTGAGGGGCAGGCAAGACAGCTATAGTATCCTTATGACTCCACCAACTGGTATTTCGTTGACTCGGAAACGGCGCACAGGGAGCACCACGAAATATACTCAAAGACTCCGAGGTTCTTTTTCAATGTCTCATCAATGTCTTCCTCAGAAAAAGCCGACGAGCATATTTTTATTAAACTTTCGTTGTTTCGTTTCGGAGATAACAATATTACAACTCGTACACTTAAATGTACTCGTATTAACATTGTTCACCGACATCTTTCTGTAATATTTTATTTAATAAAAACTTCAACTTCAACTCTTGATCTGGTCCCTGTGGATAGATACCACAATTTTGCCAATAACACGTGTAACAAATTATAGAAATTCTTTAAAAAAATATTTCACAATAATGGCGGATATCGCCAATAACAGTTGAAAAAACGGCCGCGTGAGCACTTTTTACTCTATAAAATCACGCGCTTTTATTTAGTAAACAACACTATAAATAATTTAAAAGTCCAATGAAAAATTAGCGTGACATTCATCTTAGCTTTTCCGTTAAAAAAAAAGCTATTTTATAAAAACACTACTAAATTAATTTGAATAAAAGTACTTAATAATTAATTATATGAAAAGTTTTTAAGGTAGCCATGACAACGTCGATGACGTCTATGACATATCTCTATAGAAGACCTATTTCAGAGAGAAAATTAATCGCAAGTTTAGCACATCGCGACTATTAGTAACATGGCAAGTGTGTAGAACTGAGTTCGCGCCCTGCAATATGCATGTTCTTTTTGAAAATCTATATATAATTGTTTTCAAAAGATGTAGTCGCACGCACACAAACATACCGTGCCGAAGACTGCCGAACTGAAACGACGTTAGACGATGTACGGCCTTCAAGCCACACCTCCGTACCCGTCGGAGTGGGGAGCGTGAGGCTTTTTCGTTACGGAATTTCTGGATTCGGTCCCCGCGCTCAAGGCCCGCGATAGAAGCTATGCAATAGCTTAAAACTACTAAAATAAACAACAAATTCTTTTATTTAGATGCTTATTCAGAAATTTTAAATACAATATACATCCAATCTAAAACTAATATTTACTTTAGCACTAATATGTTCATTAGTTGCGTTTTACCCCGCATAAATTTCGATACCGTGAGAATATTGGGGTGAAAAGTATCCTATTTATTATATCTGGTCCTCGATGATAGGTCATTACATCGGCTGCCGGAGAAGTTACCACCCACAGACAAAGTCTTACCGCGAAGCGATTCGCCATGTGCCGGCATGATGTCTGGTGAAGTCGTACGGAGGACGGGTCTGAGAAGTTGTGTTGCGATGTGTGCCGGGTACGATGCGCCAAATTTTGTTGTGTCGGAAGTTTGGTCGTGGAGGGCTCCAGATCAATCTCCCTCTGGTGCAGCATCATTGGTCGTGTTGCTGCGTTTAAAATTGCATCACCTCGCTCGACTGCCGTCTCTCTTCCTATTTACAAGTTTTTTAAGTGAATAGGATTGATAAACTACCGCGCTTTACTATCAATGCATCACTCCTTACCATCAGGCAGGATTACAGGCAAGCACTAGTTTATAATTAATATAAAAAAACTGGTTATAAACTTACTGTGCCATATTTCGATTTTTGCGTGAAGGAATAAGAAACATCTATTAATCTACAGAAACTTTCTCGTTGATAATATTAGTAGGAATCTGAAACACCATAAAAGCGATCCGAATTTAAATCAAGCAAATTATCCTCTTCAGTCATTATAATTTGCCAAAATAAATTTATAAATTTCAGTTGGAAGGTTTTGATTCGTTTCGCCACGAACCACGACAACTTGTTCCCTACTTTCGCTGAATTCTGTACAAAAGTTAGTAGATTAAAACTGCCAATTAGGGAGCATTTGAATTCCAAGTTGTTTTAGAATTCGTGTACCTAATTATTGTTGGATGAACAATTACAGAAAGGACCAGGAAGGATATTAGACGTTATTTTATTTTGATAACTGCAGTGCAATTCTGTATTCAACTCAACATGATAACTTAAGTGAAGTCTTTCTTATCTCTCGGTGGTAGTGGAAGTTACCACTAACCAGACGAAGTCTTGCCGCCGAGCGATTCGTAGTATTCCCGCATGATGTCTGGTGAAGCCGTACGGAATACGGGTCTAGGCATGTGTTGAGTTGTGTGCCGGATACGATGCGCCAAATGTTTTTGTGTCTGCAGTTTGGTCGTAGAGGGTCTCCAGATCAATCTCCCTCTGTCTTGGCATCGTTGGTCGTGTTGTTGGGTTTAACATTGCGTCACCTCGCTCAACTGCCATCTGCATTCCTATTCACTCATATATTTTTTAGTGAATAGGCTCTTAATAAAATAGCGCGCTTTACCATCAACGATTGCATCATTGCTTACAATCAGGCGGGATTGTGGTTAAGCAAAAGTTTATAATTATTTAAAAAAAAAGTGTGCTGGTGTGAGCGCCTGGTCGCGGAATGCGGCCGGGCTACGGGCGCGCGAGTTCGGTGCGCCCGGTCGTATGATTCTTGCCGGGTGACGCGCGTGAAAGCACGACCGCTAAGTTTACACAGGTCCCACAATTGTACTCTTTTACATTTATCGTCCACTAAACTTGTAATATTATTAATTATTATTGCAATACGTCGTCGCTGGGCTATGTCGCCGTCATAGTCCAGGGGATTAGCTCTTTGAATTGGCAGTGGGCGCGGCACATAGCACGTAGAGCCGATGGCCGGAGGTCGGATGACCTGAGCAAAATCGCAGGGAAGCACTGGATGCAGACCGCGTCCAACTTTTGGAAATCCTTGGGGAGGCATATGTCCAGTAGTTGGCTCCATGTGGCTGACACGATGATGATGATTGCAATAATTTATAAGTAATCACTAATCAGCCATTTTTCTTTTTTAGTAATTATTATCAAACAGCAAATACAATTTTCAGACTATTCTGAAACTTAGAATTGTTCAGTTTACATACGAGAGGTTTCCATTAATAACTGGACTAGCTTCGTCATGCGGCATCGCCCACGTAGTATATCGATAAAATAGTAGTAGCTCTTAACTCATCTCACAGTTTATTTTTCAACCTAATTTTATACAAACCAAATTTTATTAAAATTCAGTCGTTTCAGAGATTTTACTAAATGCGCACACAGGTAGGCAGAAAAAATATTAACAAGTCTGTTTTAGTTAGAAATAGGAACTAGAAATGATTTTCAGATAGAATAAACAGATACTTCAATATTATTTATTTTGATAGAAAAATGCTACGAAAATTCGGTAACAACGCCTCAAATGTTTCAGTAAAAATCTCGACATAACTCTTCTACGTACCTATAAACACTCGCAGGTAAATAATATTTTCTCTAAACTACTCTCGACTTGCACGTCATATCTGCACTCTAAAGTTGATCACTAATTAATTGTATACATATAAACGACAGAGTTTCGCTGTACTCATCAAAATTATACTGTTAATATAATGACGGTGTAATCCAGTAGCAAGGTGGTGGTAGTTCAGGAAGTGTGGCAGCTTCCAATTTAATGGTGGTTGAGCAAGTGCTGCGTCGACTCCCCCCAGGTTCCCCCCACTGACAATATTAATAATTTTATTGCAAGCTAGACGTAATACGTCATTAAACTGTAAATGTTTTATAAGCAGGGAATTAAATACTTTTCCCAGCCATTTTCCCTGGTAATGGTAGTGTTATAAATTACATCGAGTGGTAGGATGTTATAGGAAGCAGTTGTGTTTTGTTTTACTTCGACTTTTGTTTCACTAATACAATATGTGAAGAAAACCCCATCTGACCCTTAAGGATAATAAAGGTTAGGTAAACACATAACCGAATAAAATATGAAATTTTACATAATCATCATAGTAACAATAGTAATGAATTTTTAATTTTTTTTCCGCGAATTAATTATAAATTCCTCAAAATTTTCGTCAAACACTATTTTAGACGGTATTATTATGTGCGATGTGACCGCGTGGCGCGTGCTCTGCCCCCCGCAAGATTTGCCTACCACACATGTTTTAAGTTACCTTTTTTTTTGCGAAATATTTATTTATTTATGTTTTTTTTTTTTTAGGTTAGCCTGGTTATGCAGCCTTTAGTAGATTGAGCTATCGATACCTAACAATTGTCTCATGTATCGGACAGGGTTCTCTTTACATATTGTATATTATTTTGTTACTTCAATATTAAAAATTAATTACGTTACTAAGTATTAAAAATAGTAGCTAGCAGAAAATTTATTTCAAAAAGACATTTTATTAAAAATAGTCTATGATGAAATCATTTTAATTGCCGCAAATTATATGTCTCTTTTCACATAGTCCGCACAAAGTTATTAGGTTGCGCGTCTTTAAGTTTAATATTCTCTGACATTACAAATTCCGAATACACGATCTTTAGATTGTGCAATTTATTAAACCAATATGTCAAAAACAAATACCAGTCGGATTCGCACACTGTTCCATACTTCAAGGGAAGCAAGCAACGATGAAAAAAATCGTTTTTTGAACAGTTGGCTGCATCAATTGGGTACGATAGTTCTATTAAAATTAACTTGCTACAACTTTGCTATTTAAACATGTATCATCCTTGTGAATAAAACAAAAAGTATTCATATACCCGGACGAGATTTGAACCATCGAATCATTGATAGTTATTTTTTGATTTTCGCAAACTCTTATAGACGAATCCAGTTAGTTTTTTTTTATAAATTATAAACTAGCGCTTGACCGCAATCCCGCCTGATAGTAAGCAGTGACGCAATCGTTGATGGCGCACTAGTTTATTAAGAGCCTATTCACTCTAGCCTTGAAGACACTCAAGTTGTACACCGACGCTGGCAAATTGTTCCAATCCCTCGATGTACGCGGTATAAAAGAGGAGGCGAAACGCTTCGTCCGGATCGTAGTGGTGTTAACAACGTAAGGGTGGAAACTCGCCGTACGACGGGTCGTCCGATGGTGGAACGGAGATGGGGGAATTAAATAATGCAATTCCCTCGCACACTCCCCAAAATGCATCCTATAGAACACCGAAAGGCTATCCATTCTACGCCTGTGCTCTAGGCTTTGGAGACCCTCTCGAGTTAAATCAGGGTCACCAATAAGTCTCTTTGCACGCCTCTCCACTGAATCCAAAGTGGCCAGGTGACACTTAGCAGCACCAGCCCAAATGTGGCTGCAGTACTCCACACACGAACGGACCTGTGATTTGTACAACGTTAGAAGCTGCCCTGGTGTGAAGTACTGCAGGACCTTTGCGATAACGCCAAGTTTCCTGGCAGCCGATCGCTCTGCTACTAGACAAACCGTGTCGTAAAAACTATCTACCGTGTAGTCAATTCAACTGGCACCCTAATTACGTGAAATACTATTACTATCAGTTGGAATCATTTCGAAATATATTGCTAACCCATTGCTCCCTATATTAGAAGATGTGTGTGCTCAGCAACGTAAATAACGCAATGAATGTTATCGGTCGCGAATTTCAAGATGTATGTCGTAGGTTCGAACCCCATCAGGAGCTTTACTTTGAGTAAATAGTTTCATCACCACTGCTCTCAAAACGGCGAAGAAAAACATCATGACGAAAGCGGCATGTCCTGGAGTAAATAAAAAAAAAAACATATCTAAGACATGTGAAATCAACCAACCCCCAATGGGCCAGCGTGGTAAATCACGGCCCACTCCCTCTCACCGGAAGAAAGCCTGTGTCCCAACAGTGCGAACATTATAAGCTGATTATGATTCCGTTTCTGTCAAATCGATTTATGAAGTCCATAGTTTGTTAATTAAATAAACTTTATAAAAAAAATAGTAAAATGTATGAAGCCGCTCAGCGAGCTATGGAGCGAGCTATGTTGGGCGTCTCTCTGAAGGACCGCATCAGAAATGAGGTGATTCGACAGAGGACCAGAGTCACCGACATAGCTCTGAGGATTAGCAAGCTGAAGTGGCAATGGGCTGGTCACATATGCCACAGGACGGACAACCGTTGGGGTAGGACGCCCTTGGGAGAGATGGGGCGACGACATCAAAAAGGTGGCTGGTAGTGGCTGGCGGAGAACTGCTCAGGATCGAGCTTGTTGGCGTGCCATGGAGGAGGCCTATGTCCAGCAGTGGACGAGTAGAGGCTGGTGATGATGATGATGAATGTTTATATGTATATTTAACTATTTTTAATGCAGATCTCGGTGCTCTCGGTGCGGTGTTTAATGCGGATGCTCGGTGGTAGGCCATAACATCGGACGCCGGCAGAAGTTATCACCCACCAGACAAAGCCTTGCCGCCAAGCGATTTGTCGTGTTCCGGCATGATGTCTGGTGAAGCCGTACGGAGGACGGGTCTGAGCAGTTGTGTTGAGATGTGTGCCGGGTACGATGCGCCTAATGTTGTTGTGTTGGGAGTTTGGTCGTGGAGGATCTTCAGATCAATCTCCCTTTGGCGCAGCATCGTTGGTCGTGTTGTTGGGTTTAACATTGCATCACCTCGCTCAACTGCCGTCTTCCTTCCTATTCGCTCAGTTTTTCTGAGTGACCTATTCACTCTTAATAAACTAGTGCGCTTTACCATCAACGAGCGCGTCACTGCTTACCATCAGGCGGGATTGCGGTCAAGCGCTAGTTTATAATTATTAAAAAAGAAAAATATCCATACTAATATTATAAATGCGAAAGTAACTCTGTCTGCATGTCTCTTACGCTTTCCCGCTTAAACCTCTCAAACGATTTTTATGAAATTTGGCACAGACAATCTTTACGCCCTGAGAAAGGACATAGCCTACCTTTTATTGAAAAATTAGATATTCCCGAGGGAAATCTAAAATGCGCGATATAACCGGATTCCACGCGGGCGAACCCGCGGGCGGAAAACTAGTATCATATAATTTAACTTCACTATTTCAACATTGTGATTAATAACTAATGCTTGGTAATTGCTGGTAGATTCAATTTATGATTTACGAGTTGAAGTAAATTGTTTATTCATTTTTTTTAATCAATGGTAACATGTTGTTTTATTCCTTAATTATGAAAAATATTCAACCTACCAGCTCGAAAAGTAAATTGTTAACCATTATAAGTATGTAGATAGTTGTTGTAAGTTAAAATTTTTGCGGTGAAGCGATAGAGACGTTCTTTCAAATCAAATCTAGTCAAATAGTTTATTTGTGATACAGAGGTCAGGTACAAAACAGCCCCCTAATCGGCGATCACATTTTTGTCAAATGATTGCGACTAGTTGGGATCGTTTGGACCGAACGGATCAATGGGCGGTCCAAACGATCCCAACTGATCCCAACTAGTCGCAATCATTTGACAAAAATGTGTTCGCCGATTAGGGGGCAGGTCTTAAATACAAAATGAATTGATTATTATTTTTTATTATATGCGTTAGGGTTTCACATTTTTATTTTTATAATATTTATTTTACAATATAGTAAATTTATATGTATAGAACTCTAGTTTTTCTATTTATAATAAATTTTACTAAAATAAATTATATTTCATTCATTTTATGATAATATAAAAACTACTAGTTGTAGACTTATTATATATAGAAAGAAAATGTTGCACAAATATTATAACGCGGAGAAAAATAAAATTTGAAGAAAACAAAAACTTTCTTGGCAGACTGGAAGTATTGAACCTGATTCAGCGTTTTGCATGTCACGTCCGCAACCTCTGAACCAACTAAACCGCTGCTAACAGCTATCTATATATATATATATATATATATATATATATCTAAAATATTCTTGTGCATTATTGTTTAAATATAAACAGTTTTGTTTGACGAAATGTTATCATTTAATGGTGTCTAGACTATCAATTTACTAGCAAAAAATTGTTCATAATTTAAAATGCTCTTAAAATAATAATATGTAACAAAAATACAAAATATGTAGGTATTGTTATGTGACTACCGCGGATTTGAACCCTTATAAGGGGATATCTACATCATGACGCTCACTGTACATTATATAAAGTAAAAAGGGTTTTTTTTTTTAATAATTATAAACTAGTGCTTGGCTGCAATCCCGCCTGATGGTAAGCAGTGATGCTATCGTTGATGGTAAACCGCGCTAGTTTATTAAACCCATTCACTTAAAAACTTAGTGAATAGGAAGGAAGACGGCAGTTGAGCGAGGTGGTACAATGTTAAACCCAACAACACGACCACCGGTGCTGCGTCAGAGGGAGGATCTTCTCATTAATATTTAAATAATTTTATAGTAACTACACACTGTCGTTTTCAATACGAAGTTTAAATTGTTTAAATTTTATGGTTCCTAAGATACAGTCCGTTAACAGACAAAAGGACAGCGAAGGCACAATAATAGAATTTCGTTGATATCCTCAAATGAACTAGATAGTACCTTCTTTCGCTATCCAGAACGTTGAAATATCCAGAGGAATAATGAGCCGATGAGGATTGAGCGAGGCATATTCCAGGGTGATAGCTTGAGTCCGCTTTGGTTCTGCTTAGCCTTGAATAAGCTAAGGATGCTGCTGGAGAATTCAGACCTAGGTTATCTATCCACTAAATAAGGAGGAATAAAGAGGATCTAAAGATTCTTGATGTTTAAATCGCAATTTATGAACGTCTATGAATACAACACCTTAATCTATATCTATAGAAATATATAAAGCTAAAGAGTTTCTTTGTTTGTTTCTTTGAACGTGCTAATCTCAGGAACCACTAGTCCGATTTGAATCTTTTTGCGTTTGATAGCCCATTAACCCCGGAAGGCTTTAGGCTATATAACATCACGCTGCGTCCAATAGGAGCGGAACATAATAACTAACTACGCGAGTGGCCGCTAGTGTGTAATGCGAACCCACAAGCCAAAAACGAAGAAGACCGGTCGAATAATTCAGGTAGCTCTGCCTGTGTTTAGATGAAAATGCTACTCGCCAGCAAATGCTAATTTTATGCTGGTTGAACAACTGTGCCGAATCCAGTCGCGCTGTCCTCCGCAGTATTGCCTGGTAGGCGTCATCTAAATAAAATATAAATCCGGAGGGTAGCTAACAAGGGTTGCGAGTAGTTTAGCGGGTTGTGTACTCATCATTGTGCGTTAATTAATTTATTTTTCGTGTCGAGTTTTGATGTTGAATACGCGGGTAGTTGGAAGGTAAATATTTTAAAAGAAGTATATTAA
This sequence comes from Sesamia inferens, assembly GCA_037179545.1. Taxonomy (NCBI): domain Eukaryota; kingdom Metazoa; phylum Arthropoda; class Insecta; order Lepidoptera; family Noctuidae; genus Sesamia; species Sesamia inferens. Next base: position 22,005,330 of record CM073931.1, read on the forward strand.
ACATTTTCAGGCGCAGAAATAGATGTCTTTTTTCTTTCGGCCTCAATCATGTTTAGATCAACTTAATCACTTAGATCAACTATTCATTTTCATAGTTCGCGCTTAGCCTTGGGAAAGTTTTTGTCGACGTTTTTTCTCACTTCATTGCAAAGCGACCGCAGGGCAACACAGAAATAAAGTGGCAATTTAGGGCTACTGCGTGAGGAGTTATTCTCTCTAATAGAAGTTTTAGATCGCGGTAGTCAAAAAAGTGTTCCCATTAAACAACGAGGTCGTTCTTCACGAATCTAAAAACGTACCCTCACACAATGTTGCTGGTGATTAATGGTACAGTCAACATGCAATCGTTACTTTTCATTACTGTTTGGAAGTGCAGAACCGAAGGCCGGGGTAGCGGTCAGATTAGAAAAGTTCCACGCGAAACAAGTCCAAAATCGACTTTAAAAACACAGAGCAACATTTGGTTTTAGAAGCGCCCTCCGCTATCGAATTGAAGGCAAGTTTAAATTGGAATGTATCCGGCAATAAGCCTCTCGTGATTGGCCTGTTTGTTCTTAATTAGTATTAATCGTGAACTTCACAGGTTTAAAGCAAGTTAGTATCTATATTTTATTTCAACTCATTCCGATCGTTATTATAGGTGGTACGTTCTAGGATACCTAGATAATTGAGGTCTGTTTACTGTCCTCGGCTTGGTTATGATCACAATCTAGATCGAGTAAATATTGGCAGATGGGTACAAGATAAAATGAGTTTCAATATCCTTTAAAATATTTTAGCGTGTTCATTATTTCGTAGATTATGGTAGTGTGCATCTACGAATACCCAAAGTGATTAAACAGTGTAATGTGTCGGTTGCTGACCGGAAATTATGTAAAATACGCCTAAAAACACGGACGTGGGAAATCAGCATATTCATTTTAGAGGGAGAGCCTACCCGCCCTATCCATTAGTGAGTCATACAGCCAGCCAGTCGCAAACAAATCTCCACGCGGATGCTCCTTGCATGTATTTACGGTAGACGAGACATTTTAACAAGCCAATATAAATAAAGAAACATAATACTGAATACTCTAGCGTCTTGTCGAAGCAGATTTCTTGTGACACGATAAACACCAAGAACATTTCTAGGGCGCGTGCGCTCTGAAACATTTGCCTGACGATTCCTTCAGTCATTTGAAGGAAATGACTCTTATCGTTTTACTTTTATGGACTGCGAATCGAAAAGGCTTCAACGTTACAAAACGAGACCCTTCTATTGTGTAGAAGTGTTGAGCGAATGTGCCATGAAAGTTCTTTGTCGTTGTACCAATCCGTACCTCGGAGAAATACCCGAGGTCCTCGGTCTAAAAATAAAACCGAATTTGGTAATAATACCTACCTATTTTTTGTTTGGAGAGCAGTGTTTTAGGAGGCGAACTTCTTTTGTTATTGTAAGGATTTCACTCACAAACCTTTCTTTAAGTGCACTTAACGCTAAGGCATTCAATGTACAATTTAGAGAACCACATTGAAAAACAACACTGTTACCTCTTTAGACACCCTTAAACTACTAATGTAAATATATCCTAAACAAATCTTTTAATACCCCACATGTTTGAGAATTCATCAAATATTCGCCATGTTTAATAATTATTTTTTTTTTCCATTTCAGAAAGCCTCCGAGACTACTTTAACAAATTTGGCGAAATCACAGAAGTTATGGTTATGAAAGATCCCACAACGAGGCGATCGAGGTATGTTCTGATACATTTACTTACTAACTTTCGTTATCGGCATTTCCCAGGAATACTACTACGGTTCTGCAGCCGAGATAGAGTGATGGATTGCTATGAAAATCGCAGAGATATTTAAGAAAAATTTTTAGCTTACCTGAATGCCTGTGCTGAGCGCAAACTTTCATAGTAAATTTATCCAGGTTAACGATATGGATAGCATTAATTTTAGCAGAATATGAAGCTAATTGGCAAATTTTGAAATATTGTTACAATATCAGAAGCATAGGAATGCTTTGTGGCATAGTTGGGGAGCGGTGGTCGGCCGCCCACGATGGCGTGAACTGACCAACTCGACTCGTACTAAAAGTTATCGGTTTGCAAATAAGTTTCATTCTATAGAGAAGCACATTCGTTTCAAAATTTGCGGTTACCTTTGAATTGTAAGCAGTTAAATGTTGGACTTCAAATTTAGGAACTTAACAATAGAACTCGAATTATTCCAACTGAATTAAGCGTTAGGACGAGTTGAATGAGGATTTCGGTATACACTTTACAGGTTGCTAAACTAAGTTTCATTAATAGCCGTACAGCTTTGGGCATAGCTCAAATATTTCTCTGCGTATTCCTCCGACCCTTGTTTACCCTAAAGTTTTTAAGCGTTCATTACGTGTAATATCGATACAGAGTTCGTAAATGAAAGCGCTGTACGTTATTGGTTCTGAAGCGGGATAGGTACTGCCCTTGAAAAGTCTGAACACAAGCTTTTAGAATCACTATCTCGGCGAACAACAATCAAGCCACTACGTACACAAACTGAGTGGCTTAGCAACTCTGGAGACAAGAAATAAGTTGTCAAAGTGTCGAGCTAAAGTTGTTCCGTTAACAGCGTCTCCTGTTAGGTAAATCGTCGGTTTCACAACTCAATATTGCCCCGCGTCCCTCCGCCCTGAAATAATATACCAAGAGCCGATATTGAAGCGGCTCAGTCGGGAACTTGAATGCAGCCTGCCCACCATTACGTGCTCCGCTTCTCAGTCAAATGTAACGTAAACGTCTTTTGTTGACATTAATTGTTAACGGGCATTACTTGACACTACGCCGTATAAATTACACTGGTCGCCTGTGTGATAATATTGAAACTTATACTTAAACATGAATCAATTATCAATACAAAGGTGTGGTGTAACTACAGCTGAAAGTTTGACTCTAAACTATAGAACCTTGTGGTATTTTTTGGTTTTAAATCTTACGCGATTGCGTTTCGCTTAAGGAAGCACAAAACTTTTTAGGTCGACACCTTATCGTAGCCGTAAATCAAGTGGACATCGACTACGACCGAGATGTACCGTTCTGGTGTCTTGAAAGTGATAACACTTTGGAAGTTGTTGCCGTAAACAACGATATTAGGAGGCCGTGCCTTGCATAGTTAGACACAGATATTTACACTCAGCGATAAAGTTGGACAACTTAATGATAAAGAGATACAAGGGACGTAAATCTAAAGTTTGTTGTACAAAATATGATACAGAAAAAGGATATCATTCAAAAGGTTGATCGTCGATCAGTGTTTTCGTACGGTTTCAATTTATATATGCTCGTCTGTAGCTCGTCTAAGTTGTGGGCTCTTCGAGTGTCCGCACGTTCCAACTTTGCCCTTAATTCTTCATACCAAAGGCAGTTAGTATAGTTTACCCACCACAGTCTTGGCCAACTACAGCTTATGCAAGCAAAGTACCTAAATCAATATCGAAAGTCAATGAATCAAGAGTAATATATACGGGTACATAATAAATGTGCTCTACCTGAAGGCAATATCTGAAAAATTTGCCTGCTCGATATTGCTTACAAGGGAGTTTCCTTTCTCCCCAAAATTTAATGCGTCGTTCGCATTTTTATAAAAAGAAGTAGGTAAGTGAAATAATTTGCGGTCGGTGCTTTATTTCCTTTTATTTATTTTAATGGTACGAGTAGGTCTCCTTTCATTGTTTTTTCTTTAAGGCTTAGGGAAATGAGGGTTTTCGTGAAGAAAAAAAAATATGTTAACTCTGTGTACCTATCGTTATAAATGTTGGAATTTATACCAAGGTGTGAGACAAATTGGTTTAGTTATGATTGTAAAAAAGAAAATTAATTACGGTATTAGAGTTCTCTGTGACGAGGAAAAACGGATTTGTATCGGATTTCTCTTAAATGGATAAAGGTTTTGAAATGAAATGTGACATTTTAAGATGTTTTAGCGGGTATCAGAGGGTTTTTATTCGATTTTATTCTATTATAAAAATCGTATTTTTTACTAAAAAACCACCATTTTTCAAGATAATATAAACTGAATAGGTATTCAATCAGCCGAGCTAATTAAATAGGAGATTCTTTTCTTTATCTTTTGGTTTTTAATTAATAAACTAGACACATTCCGCGGTTTCGAACCTATACGAATGGTATTGGTTTCAATGCCGTGGGAATATTGGGATAAAAAGTGATGTGAGTGCCTAATTTTATCCAAATACGTTCATCCGTTAGAATGTGAAGATGTAACATTCAAACACACTCACTCACAAACTCTCGCCCTTATAATCTTATAAAAATTAGTTTGAAAGTTTGTATTGATAACGCCCGGAAAGTTAATTATATTATATGTAGGTTTTAAGTATATAACCACGGTTGCATGCAAAGCATGGTTTTAGTCAAGTGATAAAAACCAAATCTTTTAACATAATTCAAGAGCCACAGCTTCTTAAGGTCTACTTCGTATTGAAAGTTCTTTTAGATTTGATTTCCTAATTAACTAGTCTTTAACCACGACTTAGCCACGTGCGTCGAAAAAAATCGATTGAATATAAATAGACTTACCTTTAATAATCGTTACATTTTTTTTTACGGAACCTCAAGGTTCTTTTGATAAAAGGTCTTTTTGGCAGAAAATTCTTTATTGTTTACATTAGGGAAGCGTTAATTGGGTGTGGCCTGTATAAAAAATGGCATTGCGATTTCTGAGATATTTGTGTATCACATTTCTAATGTTCATAAAAGGAATGATACACTATATTACAGTAGAAAGATAAAATACGTACGTGTTAACTTTCAGTAAGATATAATTTTAATGCGATTGCATCCCTTACATTCAAAAACCCTTGTTAATTGCAGAACACAAATCGCGCTACATACATAGGCATAACTTCAGGGTTCTCTGATATGTTCCCCAGTGAATAACAGTTTATATCATCTCTCGGCTTACATCGGCTTTACCGGGCGCGTCTCCATTCACGCCGGCTTCATTCGTTTCGCTTTCCACTAAAAATCTAAAATCAATAAAGGATCACGCCATAAATGCAAAGATTACTGTTCACTCCATTCGTAACATGAAAAATGTACGCGCCTTTACATGAGCCGTCCGAAATAAAACCGCGAATCACTATGAGACTGTAAGTAGCACCATAAAAGGAGGATCCTTGCTTGAAATCGCTTCGGCAAACACCTACAGAGGAATAGAGCGGTGTTAAATGAGAGGGATTGCGAGTACTCCCCCCACTCCCTTCTACTTAAGACGACGTCGTATTAGTAGCTGCCTCGCAAATGGTTCAAATACTTTTTCATATTTTAACGAATCATTAAGCAATAGTTGAAAGGATTTTCAACTGTTTTTATTAGTTTTATCGCTTTGATAACTATGTAGTTCGAAAGTTTTCTTGGCATTATTGATTTTTAAGAGCTGGTAGGTACCCTACTTTGCAGTTTGTGCCCAAAGAGTTAAATTATCTATCATTAAAATAATGTCAATGGATAATGTTATGTTTTTGTACGTATCTTAAAGTACACAAATCCAATCATAAAGTAATCCTAAATCCATAATTCAGTTTATTCAGTACAAAACACAAAATTTGCATCCTCATCGCCCAAAATCCAATTTTTCCGATCAATTCAATATCGTATTAGCAATAGGTTGGATGGCATCAAATCTCTATGCTAGGATAGCGTATCTAATAACAATGTTGGGGCATCATCGGCGCATTATTCTGACCGATTGAGCAGCCCTATTGCACTATCTAGTTATCGACAGGCGGGTATTTGTAGTTGTCGGTTGTAAATTTATACTACTAATTAATATAATGAGAGCCAATCTATTAAGACGCAATTATGCTGTTAGTTGTCACTGCATTATATATTCGAGGAATTGCCCTATATTACTGGTTGCAGAAGGTACCTACGTTTCTCAGAACGTGTAGATACTAAGATCGATTTGTCGACTTTGGACATGGTGGAGTACAAAACTATTAATTGGAATACATTATTTCTTTTTCAAGAATCACTTTGCAAATCATAGATCAGATGAAATAGATGAAGTTCACCAACGTTTTAGTAAGACACTGGAAGCACTTCAGCTGTATAATGGGATTGATGACTTAGGTAAATAAAAAAATACCCTCATTACAACTACTGACGGCTGTGTTCAACTACCTCACAAAACAACAGTTACTAAAATTTTCGTAGTAACGTTAATTATTAGTAGTTCGATAATCGGTTTGAAGTAACGCGGATGCATAATCAAGTAGTCGAGTCTGCCCGTAGGGGGTTAGGACGGGTCGGGGGGGGGGGGGGGGGTGAGTTAGTCGTAAAACTATTACGGAAACGTTCTGTGGTACGTCGGCTTCATTAATCGGCCATCGTATGAAGCTATCAACTAGCTATGATATGACGGAGGTCGACATATCGCACGGCGGCCACATGTATTCGGGAGTTAGGGATTGAGTTAGTTTTGTATTAATTGGTTTGTTTTTCGCATATTATAGTTCAAAAATAAAATATATTTATGACATAGATATTATAGCTTGACATGTAATGTTAGGAGGTTATATTACCAACTGCGATGTTGGCTTTCACTGCTTGAACCAACTTATTTCCTCGATGTGTGACAGGCAGAAGTGCTTTCCAGAAATGCCATTGCTGCTGCTATATTGACAACCACATCAACCAGCAACCGATTAAGTTAAGAGAAAATAGTTGCAAGAATGTCATATTCGATTTGTAAGATGTTCTTTTAAAAACGGACGATATTGAAATATTTTTCGAAACCAATGCAACAGAGCTCTCTTTCGAACACTCCATTAGCCCATTCAGCCCCAACTCTTACCTACCGATAAGTACAAATTGGAGGATCAGGTAACACCTTGTCGATAGGGGTACAATTCGCGCAATCTTCGAGAGTGGCACAGTCGGTGGACCGATCGCGGCCGACGGCGAACTAACAATTCTGTTCTGGTGCTTCACTGCGCTCGATAGAATTGAGTGTGGCGTATACTGGACGGAGCTGATTTTCTTAGAAATATCAGATTTTTTAAAATTATATTTATCCATTACTTCCTGAATCACGATCTCCTAAGAATATTCGATTGGTAAACTAAGTTAGTGTTCTGAATCGTTCACCAAAATCCGGTTCATGTTATTCAAAATTTTTCTTTATAGATTTTTTCGAATTTCATCCAATAACAGATTTCACAATTTATTTCTTTGTGCACTATTATTTTATGCGCTTTTCAGTACATATTTAAATAAGTACCCCAATTAACACTAAACAGTATACCTACTTATTTTTATTACTTAGCTAAGTATGTATATGCGCGGCCTTCCTGGTAGGCGAGAATGTTCTAGAACAACTAGAAATTTTGACTAACAAAAATTGAGACACACAATCAGAGAAAACTCGACAGAAAATTAAATTGTAATACTAAGAATGCAAGTGTGCACGCCGGCTAACAGTCGCGTCGGGCCGAACCAGATTGGGTCGGACTAACAAGTCCGCTCGGGTACTGTTGCATCCACTCGCTGTACCCCACCACTCACTCCTATTGCTATTTGGTTAAATTTACCAGGATCCCAGCAACGTAAGTGGGTATAACGATTTTGCTTAACGACTTCTCTTAGTATCGGTCAGATGTTGCTACCGTAGCAGAACGGGATTAGAATTTAATTCTTTTTCATGATTTATGAGACGATTATTATTTGAATTCAGTGGGACTGTATGAGCTCAGTTTTACATGTTTCGTATTGAATTCTCGGTAGTTTCCTGTTAAATGGCAAAATAAATGAACAGTTTCTGGGACAAATTTTAATTAAAATTATTAACGCACGTGTAAACATAATACTTCTACAAAACAGCAGTAGAAATTTAAATTTGAATTTTGCTTATTACATTCTGCCAAAGGAAATGCAAAATATTCCGTTATATTCATTGACTTCCAGAATTGAGGCATGGAGGCACTGTTTTGTTAACCATTAATTTCTAATTGGACGGTGAATTCTCTTTTACCAAATACTTCAATATTAATAAAACCAGACTAAAGATTTAAATAGGTCACTAAGATAATAAAATGGGTAGTCTATTTAATTATCCAAAAAGGTATGTCGAAGAAGTTAGCATTTAGAATATGAAATCATAAAATTAAGTCCAACTTAATGAGTTTTAAGACGATGAAATTGGTATTACGTTTTGGAGCAGGCACTCGCACCTCTGGTTCGTCTATTGTTAGAGTTCTAAAATAACTACTCCATTTACAGTAATAAATTATTTTAGAAAGTGGCGAAACACTTAGAATAAATGTTTCCTTGAAGACTAAACATACATTTCCAATTTTCCAGAATTAAGTTAACAAAATTTGATATTGCTCTATAAAACTTAAAAAAAGAACGTCCCAATCGGATACAGTCGCCAACGCAATTAGTTATACAATCTGTCAATTCTCCTAGTTTTATAGGATTATGGTCTCTAGTGGTGGGTAGTACCGACTATAGTTGCATGAATTTGTTGTGTAGAGGAGAATTTCTATACCGATTGATATTTTTATGCGAACATGCCGTTAGCAGAGTGCCAAGGATTAAGCATTGCAATGTCGGACATGAACAAATAGCCATCATTACATATCAGTAGTGATTGATTCGGGCGTCAATATCGCTTCCTATAGCCTCTCACTTATATTGTGTCGCGGTAACAACTGTAAGAAGTCAGTTTATGGGCTGCATAGCTTGTAAAATCAATCCGCGTTAGTAAGTTGCATGTCGTAAGAAACTCAGATTTTATGTCCGTTTTGTTGTTTTTTTGGCAATACCTAATGTCAATTTTTTATATTACACGCAATAATTAATACCTACTTTTCATTTTATTAGCAATACTTAACACCTATTTCGTTTTAGTGGCAACAATTATCAACTTATTCTTTTTTTTAAAAAAACCAGTACCTATTTTATGTTATTGCAACAATTAATACCTATTTCACATTTTTGGCAATACGATTCATTTAATTATTTCTTTTGGCAATATTTTAGACCAAGTAACTGGATTATGGAGGTCAGGTGGGCAGTTGCTTTATATTAAATACTGGTCTTTTCAGCTGAATCTGACTAGATTGGAAGCCGACACGACATTATTTGGTAAATGGATGAGCAAATGTGTGACCTAACACTTATTTAATTTCCTTCACAATTTCAACTTCAACTTTTCAAGACTTAGTTTCATATATAATTATTAATAATTAATCTGAAGAGTTTGTTTCTTTGAACGCATTAATTTCTGAAACAACCGGCTGATTGTTTCAGAAATGAGCGCATGGATTTGAACAGTTATTTTTACTATAGGCTATTTAACATTACGCTTATAGCGAAACGCTAAGTGAAAATAATGTGGCACGGGAAGGCGATTCGATGCGCGTGGTAAACAAGAAATTTCATTCGATGGTAATCGTATTCTTTCTAGTTTCTTTTTAATAAATGCGTAATCTATATTTTTCTCCATATGCAAGTTTAGATAATACATTCATCATCATCATCAACCTTTTTATCGTCCCACTGCTGGGCACAGGTGTCCTCTCATTCAGAGAAGGATTGAGCGTAATCACTACGCTTGCTCAATGCGGGTTGGCGATTTCAGACGTAAAGTCCAGGTTTCCTCAAAATGTTTTCCTTCAGCTTATAATCAGTCATTGGTGTCCAAGATATACTTAGAAAGTACATATAACTTAGACCAGTTACATTGGTACTTGCTTGATCTGGAATCGAATCCGCACACTCTTACTCGAGAGGCTGGTGTTTTATTCACTAGGTCACCACGACTTTTTACAATATTGTTATATATTATATGTTCTATCTTATAAATTCCACGCTATATTTAAGTCACTTAAATATGATGAATATTTCAGAAAAATAAAGCTATATAACACAACAAAGTCTCTTTCTTAAAAGCGATTCAAATATTAACATTAGCTTCAGTTAATAGGATTAAAGACTGTCTCACGAAACGAGTCCAGAATTTTCAGCTGTTTATCTTTTTCAAGTATAAGACGAAATGTTATTATATCTTTCGTATTAAAGAAGAGGCTATCTCTAAAGGATTGGGGTTGGATTAGTAGCCAATTGAGAGTTGGACTCGCATCGCTAGTATAAAAATCGCAAAAAATATACGTTTCTTGAATGGAGACTTTCTTATTTAATACCGCGTACATCGAAGAACTGGAGCAATTTGCATGCTGCGGTCTTCCGTCTGATTATAATTTAAGTATCTTCAAGGCTACAGTCAATAGGCTGTTAATAAACGAGTGCGCTTTAGCATCAACAATTGCATCACTGCTTACCATCAGGCGGAATCGCGGTCAAACACTGGTTTATAATTTTCAAAATAGAGACTCTTTTTTTTTGGGCGGAGCGGAATGGCGTGTCTGACTTTTACTGACTAAACCCACCTGTGTTCCTTCGCTTGCCTGTAGGCCAGGGCCACGTAATTTTTAACTTTACATTTTATTTCTTACTAGCGACCTGCCCCGGCTTCACATAAGTGCAATGCTGATACTAACTATACTACAGAAAAACTGCGAACGTTGTGTTTGTTGCGGCAAACGCTACGTCCTGCAATTTATAAATCTGTAATAGTGGATTTTTGGCGGAAAAGTCAAGCTGAGCGTCACGCTCATTTTTCATTGGACTTTTAAAATTATTTATAGTGTTGTTTACTAAATAAAAGTGCGTGATTTATGTAGTAAAAAGTGCGTTCAGTAAATAATTCATAAAGAACAGTGAAATATCGCAGCATAGTGGACACATCATGACTTTGTCTCAAACCTCCATCGTAAGACGGGTCACGAGGCCGTCATTTTCGAAATGAACAATTCATTACGTGACATTGGCTAAATGCACAAACCGTGCGAAGCCATAAAAGAAAGAAAGAAAAATCTGTAATATCTTCGAAAATATTCATTTAAATCATGTGCTGTGAAGAGCTATGTAGATCTATATTAAATCAACAATGTATTGAAGATATTTAATTGGATAAGGATTAATGCTGTAAAATAATTCAAATCGCTTCGAAAATAAGTCATTATTTGTCTTAAAAAGTAAATGTCAAAAAAAAAATATTGTTGGATATCCATAAGAGATAGGCATATACAATTACGGAGTTTTCTGTAGACCTTTTCAATCTCGTAGGGTCTGCGTTTGCAAGGTAAGTGCAAAAAAAAAAAAATTACGACATTACATTAGAACTTAATCAAAAATAACAGTATCTCTGTACTATTCAATGGATGTCATTATACATATAAACCTTGCTCTTTATCTATTTAAAATTTTTTTTTTTTTAAATAGATAAAATCATCAAAATCCGCTGCGTAGTTTTAAAGATTTAACCTTACATAGGGATAAAGGGACAGAGAAAGAGACTTTGTTTTATACTGTGTAGTGATGTGTTGTTATAGTGGCTATAGAAAGCTATACTCCGTGAAAATATCAACTGACTACCTAATACAATTCATTAGATGTATCTGATGAACCGTAAAGGAAGGACGGTTGCCTTGATAGGTGAGCTGTATCCCCCTGACAGATAACCAGACGGATAGGATGGCTTAGCCCTTGGCACCCTTTAGGAAAGAAACCCTAAAAATGAATCAAGTTTCGCTTTAATTTTGAAGAAACAGCGAGGAGGAATAAAAATGAGAGGTAAAGAATATTTATTATGTATATCTATTATGAAATAATGACAGTATATTATATTTAGCATAGTTTCCCTGATTGAGGACATTATGTATGGCTAAATACACTAAATATATAATAACAGCGGCATGAGTTATAGATCAGGTATAGCTACGCTTACGGCGGCGGTTCATCAAAACTCAATTCTCAATTCAAAAATCAAACCATTTATTTCAAATAAACCAATAACAGCCACTTTTAAAGTAATAGTTAAAGTTAATAGTTAAAGGTTCGGGCAGTTAGAAAGTTTTTTAGATAATGATTAGATAATGGTTAGATTAAATTGTATTTTTTACGTGAGACGTGGACGTCACGAGAACTGGAAAAGAAAAAGATAGAAGCTCTAGAAATGTGGTATTGGAGAAGAATGCCTGGGGTATCACGGACCGAGTTTAGAACGAACGTTCGAATGTTTCGGCATCAAACAGGGTCTTTCAAAATCAGTACAGTCCCGTATACTCAAGTTTTTCGGTTACGTGATAAGCCGTAATAGCAACTCCATAGAGCAGACCAGGGCAGAGTAGAAGGGAACAGACCTCGTGAAAGGTCACCAATGAGGTGGACCGACTAAATAAATTCAGCAGTGGGGGACCTGGATGTGAATGCTCCAGACTGTTACCCATCAGAGATGGATGGAGAGTGATCGTGTGGCGAGCTACATCAACGTCTCGAACCAGTCATAGTGACCACGACCGTTCTGTCAAGAACGGAACGAAGAAGAAGAAATTACCAAACTACTTATCTGATTTTTATAAATACATGCAGACTATACAAGTGATACCTATTTCTTTACAAAAAAAACTTTTGTATATAACTACCCTACCCTAATACTCGTACCAAAATTTAAACTATCTGTAACGAATGCCACAGATTCACGAATGACAACCGGGACGAACAGTTTAACGTGCTTTCCGAGTCACGTAGGGATCTCCACATGATGGAGATGGACCCATCTACAGGGCCAACGGAAACCGGAAGCGTTGCTTGACCTGATCGATCCATCTTCATCATCATCATCTCAGTACTAATCCCAGTCGCATCTGTAGCTTTTTCAGCCTTGGAGCCTGGGGTCCGCTTTACCAGTCTAACTGCTGATTTTGGCTAAACTTCGATATTTTCCGTGAAGCTACTGCCGTCTTACCTCCAAAACCCAAAGGCGATATCGAAGCATTGCAGTTAGACCAATTGTTTGACTTTTAAGGGCTCCAACAACCCGTAACGACTGCCATTAGATATTTCTATGGCAATCGGGATCAATGGCCTAACGTGCTTTCCGAAGCACGACCAGATTAGTCCAAATATTCATATTCATGCATACCAATATATATATATATGTATATAATGTCGTGGTGGCCTAGTAGTTAAAACACCAGCCTCTCAAGTATGAGTGCGCTGGTACGATTCCAGGTCAGGCAAGTACCAATGTAACTTCTCTAAAGTTATATGTACTTTCTAAGTATATCTTGGACACCAATGACTGAAGGTGAAGGAAAACATCTTGAGGAAACCTGGACTTTAAGTGTGAAATCGCCAACCCGCATTGAGCAAGCGTGGTGATTACGCTCAATCCTTCTCTGTATGAGAGGAGACCAGTGCTCAGCAGTGGGACGATAAAAAGGTTGATAATGATGATGATGATGATGAATATATATTTGCACTGCACGGGGATAGAAGCCGCGCCACCTTGTGCAGCGGCCGCGTTCGCTACCTCTACGCCATGGAGGCTGTCAATCTAGACCAATTATTATACTATAAAAATAGCAATAAAGAAAAACAACTTCAAAGAAATAACACACGATATTTTTTTCAATCATTTAAAAATCGGTTCTATCCATCACTAATTGCACGACATTCAATGTTTGCAAAAGTCACCAGTTATTTCAGTTGATAAAGTCCATGGGAAGAATGCCAATAAAATCTTTTAATTTCTACTGGTTTGCACAAAATGAAAGACAACGGCTTTGCTCTCATATTTTTAACTCATGTATTATTTATAATAGGAGATAAGCAATCTTACCATTGGACGTCTAGCCGTGGCGTGAATGAGATGAATTAATGAAAAATATATCGACTCCGTACAAAGTGTTCAGGATTATTCGCACTCCAGAGGCGTGGCTAGCTTCTACTGTTGTTTTAGGAGCTTAGAATTATTATTGTGTACCTATATACAAATGTAATGTTCTATTATACTTTGTCTTATTGATGATCAGTAATTAGAGTAGCTTAAAAAAATATAGTTAACATTCCACAAAAGGATACATAATTAAAAATTCAAGTTATCAAATATGTCTTCTTCTTCTTCTTCTTCAGCCTATGGATGTCCACTGCTGGACAAAGGCCACCCCCAAGGCTTTCCACGCTGACCGGTCTTGTGCTGCCCGCATTCATCGGCTTCCCGCGACCTTCACCAGGTCATCGGTCCACCTTGTTGGGGGCCTCCCTACGCTGCGTCTTCCAGTACGTGGCCGCCACTCCAGAACCTTACTGCCCCATCGGCCAGAGGTTCTACGAGCACTGTGCCCTGCCCACTGCCACTTCAGTTTAGCGACTCGCAGAGCTATGTCAGTGACTTTGGTTTTTCTGCGGATCTCCTCATTTCTCATTCGATCACGCAGAGAAACTCCGAGCATAGCGCTTTCCATTGCCCTTTGTGTGTCTCTGAGCCTTCGTATGAGGCCCATTGTGAGCGACCACGTTTCAGTTCCGTAAGTCATCACTGGCAACACACACTGGTGAAAGACTTTAGTCTTGAGACACTGTGGTATCTTGGACGACGAGAAGATGTATCGTAGCTTCCCGAACGCTGCCCAGCCGAGCTGGATTCGACGAGACACCTCTTTCTCAAAGTTGGACCTACCTAGTTGGACTGTCTGTCCCAGGTATATGTACTCGTCAACAACTTCGAGTGCAGAGCAACCAACAAGAATTGGAGTGGGTACGACATGAGAGTTCGACATGATCTTCGTCTTATCCATGTTCATCTTTAGACCCACTTGTTGGGAAGCTCTGCTGAGGTCATTGAGCATTTTGCCCAAGTCTTCCAGGGTCTCAGCCATGACCACGATATCATTTGCAAAACGGAGATTAATGATGTACTCGCCATTGATGTTGATGCCAAGTCCTTTCCAGTCCAGGAGCTTGAAGACATCTTCCAATGCAGCAGTGAACAATTTAGGAGATATGACATCTCCTTGTCTCACTCCACGCTGGAGTTGGATCGGTTTCGAGTCCTGATCCTGGAGACGGACTGACATGGTGGCGTTTTTGTACAAACACTTTATCACCTCAATGTATCGATGGTCAATTTGGCACCGCTGGAAAGACTGTAGCACCGCCCAAGTCTCGATCGAATCGAAGGCCTTCTCATATTCCACAAACGCCAAGCATAATGGTTTGTTATACTCCTCGGACTTCTGTATAACTTGCCGCAACGTATGTATGTGGTCTATGGTACTAAAGCCTTTTCGGAAGCCTGCTTGTTCGGTAGGCTGGAAGTCGTCGAACCTGCGAGCGATCAAATATGTGAATTACCATAATAACGTTTTTATTGACTAATTCAATCACCTTTTAGAGTCGGTTGGGCCAGAATTTAACTGTGTTTAGAGCATTGTCTTTTAGAGGTAAGAGGAATAAAGTGTAAAGTTCACTCGTCCTCCATAGAATAGGGAGGATCCTCCTACCAGACGGGTGTTGTGTCTGACGGGCACTTGCCCAACGGTTGATGTTGGGAAGTTGTATATGATAGTTACACAGTAAACTCTGCTTGCGAGTTGTAGGATCTTTGTGACGTCAGTATGACGCGTTTTTCTTATGTGGCATTTGTAGATTTGAGGATTTCGAAAGGTTTCGTCTTTGTTTAGGAGTAATTGTATAGATATTGACATTGCTGGTCTAAGATAATATTAACTTGTGAACTAGTATGTAGGCAAGTTAATATATATTATTATGTTTTTTTTTAATGAACAGATAACTGTGCTGCTGGGGAGTTTGTTCTACCACTTCTTCTTCCCAGCGAAAGCACTAGGAAATGTCGATGGGTGGGCGTTTTGGGGGCTGTCTAATTTGAATAAATGACTTTTGATTGTGATTTTGATGTGTCATACGTACAAGAAAATAGAAGCATGAAAGATGGAAGAATATAAATAGTTTTAAACAGTTCAAAAAGCTAGCCAGAATCTTTACCTTACGTATCCCTGGAACTTTGATTTGATCATTTAGGTGACAGGATAAACATTTAATTTGCCCTTTGGAGGTACGGTTAGCAACTAAATTCGATTGTTAACAAATTATCATGGCATTTTATAATGGAAAATAAAAGTTAATGAAGAGAGAGAGAGAGAATTAGAGTGCTGCTTTTTAATTAAACATCAAAGCGGTTTCGATTTTAATAAAATATTTCGACCAGTAATTAATATTTGGAAAACTAAATTGTTAACCGACTTTTCTTGCTATCTGTATCTACTTACAGTAATTCAGTCAGCGTAGGTAAAGTTATTTATACTGACATAGATTTATGGATACTTAAATGTCTAATAAACGCACATTCAAGTTGAAGACGGAGGGTAACACTGCTAAGAAGACTAGATGTCGGCACACATTTACATCCTTTAATATATTCAAGGTAGGTACCTAAGCAATATGCTTAGGTACCTACCTTGTTATGAAGGATATACTTACTGATACTCTGTATGATTATCTTTAGACACAGGAAGTTCATAGAAGCAGAGATGTGCAACATCTAATTTTCGAAATATTTGAAAAAAATAAATAAATATCTCGATAAAAAAAGACATCTGAATTACGAAAATCGGCAAAGGACAAATAAGATATCTTCCATAAATATTGAGAATTGAATGTCAGTCAAAGCACATCTATGTATTTCGACGGAAGCCGTTAAAAATACTCTACTGAAACAACATGTGACCTTAATATGAACTTTTCAAAGGAGATGTTTCAGAAATGTATGGAGCCTGGGCCAGTACATTGTACACTTAATGCTAGGTATAGTTACGCTATAGTTAACTGTTTTTAATGTTTATTTCCTATATTTTGGATAAGTTTCTATACAGATTCAATTTAACTCGGCCAAGGAGTGCAACACAACTACTAATAAATATGGTGGTCAGCAATAAGCGAAATAAGATTTTGATAGTGGCATTTGATTTACGCGTTATGTATCTAAGGCTACCGTATCTATATTAGCTACCATATGACTGCGAAACAACAAAACATGAATTCCGAACATACAGCCCATTAAATAAACACAATCAACTCAAATCAACACTCAACACGAACACAACGGGAAACAGAACTTTCAAAGTCGCCAATCAAACGTCATAACCACTGTCATGGCTACCTTAATAAAGGGTTATTTATCTCACTAAAAACCGTTTCAGATAATTAATTATTATATACCTGTATTTTTATTCAAATTAATTTAGTAGTATTTTTATGAAAATCTAGTATTTTAGTTTCTATATAGCGTACATAGTGGTGGCCCAAAATGAAACATCTCTTTTGTTAGACTTATAGTAAAATGTAAAGCGTTTCAGGTACTATATGTAAAAACTAAATAATTTTAAGCCACATAAATTTTACTGATATACAATATGTTAAGACCTGTCCGACCCATAAGGATAATAAAGGTTAGGTAAACACATGAACAAATATAGTATAAAATTTTACGTAATCATCATAGTACCAATACAAATGAATTTTGAAATAATCTTTTTTTCCCGCGAATTAATCTGAACTTCCCCGAAATTTGGTCATTTTTAAAAAAGTGACAACACCGGTATTATTATGAGCGAATAGCGATGCGACCTCGTGCCGCGTGCCCTGCCGCCCGCCACCCGCTTAACGCACATGTATTAAGTTACCTGTTTTTGCGAAATAATATTTATTTTTTTAGGGGGATTTTTGTTTTAGTTTAGCCCGGTTTTGTATCCATTAGTAGAATCAGTTATTGATACCTAACAATACCTTTACGGATCGGACAGGGTTTTCTTTACATATTTTATAAGTTCATTTTAATAAATTCAGCACCAATCTTAACTGTAACAAAGGACAAGAGTTTTTTTTTTTTATATAATCTAGTGTTTGACCGCAATCCCGCCTGATGGTACGCAGTGATGCAATCGTTGATGGTAAAGCGCGCTAGTTTATTAAGAGCCTATTCGCTCAAATAAACTGAGTGAATAGGAAGGAAAACGGCAGTTGAGCGAGGTGATGCAATGTTAAACCCAACGACACGACCAAGGATGCTGTGCCAGAGGGAGATTGATATATAGACCCTCCTCGACTGAACTCCCGACACAACAACATTTGGCGCATCATACCCGGCACACATCGCAACACAACTGCTCAGATCAGTACTCCGTCCGGCTTCACCAGACATCATGGGCGTGCAAGACGAATCGCTTAGCGGTAAGACTTTGTCTGGTGGGTGGTAAGTTCTTCTGACAGCCGATGTTATAGCCTAACTTGTATATAGGTATATTGTACTTGTATTACAAAATGTACAATTAAAACAACCTTAACAATTTTTTTTTCTTCTAGTATAGTATTATTTACCAACTGGATTGTGGAGGTCAGATGGACACTCGCTCCATGTAATGGCACTCAGCTGCATTCAGTTAGACAGGAAGCCAACCCCAACAGATTGGGAAAACACCTCTACCAATGCATATGATGACATTATTGTATTATTTTATATGTATATTGTAATTTTTCATATCTTATCGTACATTTACCTCAATACTGAAATATATATATTTTTTCTCCGATCGTCTGACGCTGCAAAGTTTATTTATTGTAGAAAATATAAATCTTCTGCATCAATGTCAAACGACTTTTTCCTTTTAAGTTTCTTACTTTATGTTTATTTAAAGACATATAATTTAAGTAACGCGAGTCATGGTCACGGTCACGGTCATGCCCATGGGGAGAAATAACCCAAAATAAGTAAAAAAAAAAAATACAATCGAAATGACGGTACGCACTTCTCGAACAGAGTAAACAATATACGAAACAAGATTAATTTTCTAGAAGATTCCCTTTCGCAGATATCTCGCCTGGAATATACGATTACGTGTCATAAGTTTTATGCTCCGAAAGTTTCAAAGTAAATTCGAGCATCCATCGATAAATCTTGGCGACGCTCGGAACGATTTCATTTTCGTATTTCAGGAACGATTGCCTCCACTGTTAAAGTTTGCCTGAAAAATGTTCGCGGACGATTGACTCGCTATAAACGGAAATAAAAAGTTTTGTGTTAGAGCAGTACCGTTGTACAATGCGCATATAAAGCAAAGAGAGAGCTCCAAGAGGATCACTATTTGAAACCCTCCTGGATTTTCCAGACTTAAATGTGACTAACTTTTTTTTACATCAGACAGCCAGTGTAAAAGTTCTGACGTAGTTACTTATAATTCAAGATATTATTGCTGTTGTATTTGTACCTCTAATGCAATTTTAGTTTTAATATAAAATAATTGCTTAGATGAAAAACAAACTCGCAGTGGCAATAAGCATAAACACGAACTTCATATCGCACAAGTTTAATTCAGTTAGGCTAGTGTAGCGAGAGCTGCGTTCCGCATTATCATTACTAAACAGCTTTTATTATTCCACGATATTTGACTAGAGGGGCCTCAGTGGCTCACACGAGCGCTAATGGAATAAAAAGTAAGGTTACAAAGTAAAAAGATACAGAGCACCTCCCGCGGCGGTGGTTCGTGCGAATTTCGACTGAAAATTTTATACGTTCAATCTATTCTGAGCGCCTTTATGCTGTGTCTCGCGATCTCGCCTCCGCGCAAAACAGTTTCGTTTTCAATTATTGCCCACTTGTGGAACGAG
The DNA here is from genome assembly GCA_037179545.1 of Sesamia inferens. Lineage (NCBI taxonomy): Eukaryota > Metazoa > Arthropoda > Insecta > Lepidoptera > Noctuidae > Sesamia > Sesamia inferens. The sequence goes on from CM073931.1 coordinate 22,024,913, forward strand.
ATTCGATGGAAAAACAAAAGAGCTAGAAATGATATTTTATAGACAAGTCGCTTTATTCGATGTTTACTGCACCTCGATTTGTTCTCGAGTGAGATCTGTGATGTTTCCAGAAAATTATTGACGGAACGTGCCAGGATAGACCGGGCGCGACTAGATGGAAGGATATAAGACGAAGCCCTTCGCCGGCGTTCCACGAAGAACTGCTTGAATATTTTGTTTGATTCGCCAATTTATTTCTAGTTATAATGTAAATCTCCCTTTTTTAAGAGAATTCTTTTTAGTAGTCGTAAAATTATATTGTTCGTCGTAACTTTAATTCTCGTAAAGCGCTAAAAGAATTAAAATTCCAGCGAGAAAATGAACCCTGACAAATAAACGTATTAACTTTTATGTGCTCTAGACACACTTCGCCCAAAAAATAATTGTCTTAAATTCATTTAAATAATTAGTTCTATCCACAGTTTATTTGCAATTGAATTAAGTCAATAAACATGCTTCGCAACCGAAATCTAATAGGAACATTAATGAGATTGATAGATAATATGTCGTATGTATATATAATATGTCGTTGCGAATAAAAATGAGTCTAAATATTTAAATAATATAATATTCAACATTTTTTTATAAATCCACGTGTTTGCTTCAAGTATACATAAATTTGACTTTATCGTGTATAAAGTTTATGTTTGCCTACATAATGATGTACATGCAGGCGATCTTTTAAGGTAAATTATTTTCAACATTAGTTTGCTCGCGAAATAATGCTAGTGAGCCTTTCATTAGTGGAATGCACGCGTTCGTTTACATGTATTTTTGTGAGATTACAAATTTCGCACATACCGACGCGGTGTTATCATGGACTGGCAGATGTTATCTACGTACAGTAGTTTATTGAATTCCGTTTACTCGTTTTATCTTTAAATGTACAGCTTAAAAGGGAATTTTGTGTTGTATTTTTATTCAACTTGTGTTTTAGTTCCGTTTAAAAATAAATTTACTTTTAGTACTAACCTCTAACGATCTAAATCGCATTGGATTATATCCACTTTGCAATAAAAAAAAGTCGCACTCCACAGGAATTTTCTAAACTTCAACTTCAGAGGCATGCAGTTCGACTTAACTACATCATTACGAGTGTTTGAAGACTTTTCAAGTGAAAACCACGTTTGGAATCAAGACTTTTTGAAAAGAAAAAGCAGCTGATTGAATAAAAGTATTTATATGGTTAGTGTACGAAGAGATTCAGACGTTAAGCGAACGTGTGCGAATGTTGTTATCCCATTTGGTCTATCGGAGGAATAAAGAGTGCAAGTTAAGCTACAAAACAGCGCGCAGCCCACAAAGAATGGAAGAAGTGCGGGGCACCAAGCAGAGGACACCCGGCTCCTGCGCCCTGTAATTTGAAGTTGACATGGTTCGCTCCGGGCGCCGGTTACTACTTTAGTGCCACTATCTGGATTATGTTTCACTACGCTTTTGCTCAAACTACAGCTATTTTTAACTCCACCGACAAATGAACTATACAGTCGAACGAAAAGGTTTAGGGGTTTCAAATATGCACAACAGCATTTTCTAATTGAAACACATTTACATTTGAACTGTTTGGTGTAGATTGTACCAATAAAACCGCCTAAATTGATCCATTCAAAAATGTGAAATTATAGACACTGTCTGCACTCCTATTTATATGGAGCTAAAGTCGAATTTCGAGGAACGATTTCGACAGTTGTGCGTGGGCACTTTAAGCGATCACATCGGACCGTCACATTCATTGTTACGTTTATTACGTGAACATTGTTGGATGAACATTGCCAATATGTGATAAGGGAGGACATTTAAATGAGTATCGATATAACTCGGCAGTTGATAAATACGAGATATCGATTGTAGCAGCTCGTCGTAGCGAATCGAACCCGGGCTGTCCGTGGCGCTGTCCGGCGACCGATCAATGCAATACGAGTACATTTTGCATAATTGATGCTCCATTCACGAGTACGGAACACTTATTCATATTCATGAATTTTACAAATTTTTCAATTTGTGCCGCCAGCAAGTGTATTTACAGTATTGCCAGGTCGTATTTGCGCCAATACAATCTGTATAAAAGCTGAAAGGGGAGTAGCCGGCGTCCGTGCCGCGGCACAAACCAGCTATAAAGCTAGCCTCTAATGCGATATTTTTGATGCTACTGCCGCTACCAATAGCTGTGTCACCGTTATTGAAGCTCTTGTTGTGGCGAGTTCTGCTTTAGATTTTATCTCAAGTAGGTATAAAGATAATACGAGAAAATATTTCAAACTAGAACAGGAAGTGTTTTTAAAAAATCCTTTCCCAGAAATCATCCCAACTAATAGCGTGAAAGAGAATTACGACCGAGTAGAATAACATTGATCAGCGTCGAAACTTGATGGACACGAAAATCGTTCAAAAGGAAAAAAACTGTAACAAAACTGATTCCCAGTAGCGGTCAAGCCTTGGAGGTAATGGGAGATTGTAAAAGGAGGCAATAAAAGCTTAGTATTGTGTGTGAGAACCGTAGGGGAGTCCCTGTATTGTGTTCGAGTCCGCGGAGGCCCCCAAGAATCGTCTGACCACGGACGCGGTCAAATTGTACAGAAATGAAATTATCAAGGTACGCTACCGATTTTCCGAACCAATGAATCAAGATCCAATTCCCTTTTGTAATAGAACATCGTCGCGAAACGCGCCCATGGAGTTACACTACCCACTCAGTGGACGCTTAGGCGATGTCCACATGAGTATTATACAGCTGCGGCATTATTTATTGTACGTCATGTAGAACATTCCGTGGGATTGTCGAACGGTTTCGTGACACGCAATCCAAATCGTGTTTTTAAACGAAACTTAAGTATTTTGTTTTTCCCGCGTATTTTACGGCGTTTAAGGAAATATTTCTATATAAAAACTTTATAATAGACTGGCTTCATAAAGCTATTTTAAAGATGTTTGCATAATTTGGAAACATGTTTTACACATGTGTATTATAAAAGAGAATTGCTAATTTTATGCAAAATTATGTTGGTTGTTTTATGTGTTTCAAATGCGTAATAAATAAGACCAGTCACAGTTTTTCTAATGCAGTGAACATAAATGGAGATAGTTATGCTTACCTGTGGTAGCATTTTTTCACCAATTTGGGTATCTAAATAGACTAGCTGCATAAATCAGTTTAATCTGCGTAAGTTTTGATTCCTTGAATATCCTCATTGAATATGATATGTGACAAATTTCTGTAGTTTTTATAGTATCCATCCATGCATATGTGAATGCAATGCATAAATATGTAATGTGAATGTTTGGGAAGCTCCCAAACTTACACATTTATAATATTAGTAGGATTTGTAAGATATACCTATATTGTAATGATACTTATATTGATAATTATACCTATGATAGCCGCTTCCATATGGGAGTGTAAGCAAAGCTATGAGATTTTTGCTTTACTATAATTGGTAAAGAAACACGCGTCCTGACCGTTCGTGAATTATACGATTACGTTATTTGAGAAAATAGTGTTTTTTGCGGGAAAGCTAAGATGAGTGTCACGTTCATTTTTCATTGGACTTTTTAATTAGGTATGTATAGTGTCGTTTACTAAATAATAGCGCGTGGTTTATGTAGTAAAAAGTGCATTGAGCAAATATTTCATAAAGAACATTGAAATATCGCAGCATAGTGGCCACTTCATGACTTTGCCTCAAACCTCCCTCGTAGTCGGTTCACGCGGCCGTCTTTTCCGACTGTTATTGGCGATAACCACCATTATTGTGAAATAAAATTTATTTTCAAAGAATTTCTATAATTTGTTACACGTGTTATTGGCAAAATTGTGGTATCTATTCCACAGGGGCCATTGATCAAGAGTTGAGGTTGAAGTTGAGAAAATAGCACCTTTTTGAATTAAATTCTCTCTAACGTTTTATTTATAATTCATTTATGTACTACACCTCTAAAAACATGCAGGTTCTAGTAAGATTCTGCTCAGTCGTCGCGACAAATTGACTTTTCCGGCATAGAACTGACGAGTCCTGGACTGTAATATGCCATAAGCGACCCAAACGTATTGGACCTGATGCTAGGAGGTTGATAAATTTCCTTGATATTTGAATGCGTTATATTCCGTTCGGGTTATAGCCAGCCGTCCCTCCAATAAATACTCGGCGCCGCGAAAAATTTGTTGACTTTCTGTAAGCCCTTATTAATGGAAACCCACCCAGGGATTCTATAGCAAATGAGCCATTTTGCGACGTGACATTAAAAAAAAAAGATTTAATAACGTTTGTAGCGAAAAGTTGCCGCATCACCAAAAGCTAATATTATTCCGATTCGGAAAAAACAATTTTCTCTCGAAGTTATAAACCTACAGATTTCCATTTCTTCGCAGAGTTGGTAGAAAGTAATTCCTCCAGTTCGAAGATAAATTTTACGTCATTTCCTGTCTTCTTGGTGCTCGACAAAAATTATCAGGCATCGGCTCGGCTGAGACCATTTAAAATTAATGAATAATGTTATCTGATAATGATTTTGGAAAGTTTAATTAAAGTTTTCTTTTAGATGTTTCTTCACTTTCTGATCGCATGAATATCTTTATTATTTTTTATCTCTGAATAAGCGGCTTCTTTAAAACTTTGACCGTGAATAAATTTGATGATAAGCACGGCTTAGTAACGCAAAGATTTACTTAACCTAAATTCTATTTTGCATTTTTAACGTTTGAGGGTGGCATTTTGTACTTGCAGTCGAGTTTGAATTTAAGATCCTTCTCGTCATCATATATATTCAAATACATAGAATCCATATATATATAGAGCCTTACCTATGTTTATTTCCACCTTCCTTAATTCTATTAGAACCATCTAAAATCACTCCATAATTTAGTTATACTTATTCCTTAGTGCAGCTTATACAAATAATGTATATGAAATTCAAAAAACAAAGCCCAAAAAATCGACGTGTTAATAAAAAAAAAACAACAGGAAAACCCAAACTATTCAGGATGCTGTCCAGTTAGTATAAAAATTCGATTTTTTATAAAATCTTATCGCACTACAAAAGAATCGTGATGTGTGATGGGAAAAGGCAAAACGCAAAGCCAAATATAAAGAATTTAGATCAAAAAGAGCGAAACATTTGGGAAATCGCGATAACATCATTCAAAGGATGAGGAATGGTGAGCTTTATACACCTTTGAGTGAGTTAAAATAAATATCTCCGGATCTACGAACGTTAGTTCTTCGAATTCGCTACTTCTTGTTACTTAGTATTCTAGTTGAAAGAGTTGTTTATATATCCGTGCGAAGAGTGTGTTTCAGTTTTTATTTGAAACAAAGTTTTGGCTTTTAACTTCATTTACACGTATGTACCTGTATGGGAAGTCATTAAATGACCTCTCCCGGTCACTAGGCAAAGAGAGACGTGTCAGACTTTTACTGACTAAAACCTACCCGTATTCCTTCACATGCCTGTAGGCCAGGGCCACGTAATAATTATTTTTTTAATTGTCTTTTCTGATGCAATCTGTTCACTCATTGACATTCAGTATCTGTTTTGTTGTCATCATGCCTAGTATGCACCCAGTGGTATATCCACTTTAATCCATTTTATAATATTTTGTCACAGTGTCAAGTCTTGCGTGCTAAACCAGATAAAAAAACACGGATTGGTTTTAATCCGTGTTTTTTTTTTATTTTTTATATAAATAGTGTAGTTGACTAAAAAAAACTAATTAGTCCGTCAGTCAGATTTCCAAAAAATACTAGACATGTATTTCTTCTTTTTTCATATAAACAAAAAATTAAGACGACACAGTGCGTTAAAAACTCGTGTGACGTCACTGCACGCTACTCTTTTTAGCGAGTGACGTCGCAAGCAACCACTCCTGATCTTTGATGCCTTTTATATTTTTAAATTGTTATTGATTTGATAAAACAAAATATACGTATCCAATATATTCCTATATTCTGAATGACGTACTAAATAGAATCATTTTTTTTACCCAGGAAACATCCCTATTATATGTAAACTAGCGCTTGACCGCAATCCCGCCTGATGGTAAGCAGTGATGCGATCGTTGATGGTAAAGCGCGCTAGTTTATTAAGAGCCTATTCACTCTAGCCTTGAAGACACTCAAATTGTAGTTTGACGGAAACACCGTCGCTGGCAAATTGTTCCCGTCCCTCGATGTACGCGGTATAAAAGAGGAAGCGCAACGCATCGTCCGGAACGCAGTGGTTTCAACAACATAAAAGTGGAAACTCGCCGTACGACGGGTCGTCCGATGGTGGAACGGAGATGGGGGAATTAAATCATGCAATTCCCTTGCACACTCACCAGAATGAGAAGAATCCTATAGAAGAGCGAAAGGCTGGCTACTCTACGCCTGTGCTCCAGGCTTTGGAGATCGTTTCGAGTTAAGTCTAGGTCGCCAATCAGCCTCTTCGCACGCCTCTCCACTGAATCCAAAGTCGCCAGGTGACATTTCGCAGCACCAGCCCAAATGTGGCTGCACACACGAGCGGACCTGTGCTTTGTACAACATTAGAAGCTGCCTTGGTGTGAAGTACCGCCGGACCCGTTTTCTGGCAGCCACCTTGGCCTTGGACTCAATGAACCTCCTAAAGTTAAGGTTCGAGGAAATCTCAACTCCCAAAAGCTGAAGGCGGTCGGTGCACTCGAAGGATACATTGTGAAAAGTAGGAGCCAAGGTGAACGGGCTCTTTAGACGGCATTGAATGCTACAAGATTGGCTTCGCCCCATTCGGAGACTGCCTGTAGTGCAGCACTCGTACGCTCTACCATAGCCTCTCTTTCGGACTGGATTGATTCCTTACTAGCCCGAGCTTCCGGCAGGTATCTCTCCACAACTGTGCTGACATCTGCATACCCATAGATACCGGGCATCAGCAGATTGTTAATATGCAGCAGGAACAGAGTTGCAGAGAGAACAAACACCTGAGGAACATAGGCATTGGTCGACATTGCCCTGCTAGATCGTGCCTAAAATGTTAAACTTTTTTTTTAACATGCTTTTAATGCTTCCACAACTAGGACCCAGATTACCTTTATCTATGAGAGCGACTGGGCCCTAATCCACTACGCGAGCCTAGTGCGGGTTTGTGGATGAATGATTCCTTTGGAATGCCTAGTTTGTGCGAAACTAGATGATAAATGGTAATGAGGTCAATAAAAATTTGCAAATTTCAAAATAATCAAACACAAGCCTTGAAATTGATATTAATTAAGCTCAACAATTAGTAAAGTTATAGAGAAATAGAAGTTTTATAATCAAAATAGTGCCTTGTACGTATAAAACAATTAAAATGGCTTTACTTTTAATTAAGCATTCATTAGTGATGTACGTATGCCAACTATTATAGAGTATTTACCTACCGTATGAGCGCAAAAAAACCGTCACGAAGGCAAAAGGTGAGGGTAGGGTGGTGTCGCTCAGTAATTGCTGGCAATTTGTAATGCCCGTGTGATTGCCGGGCGGAACGTCGACTCTAAACTGTGCTATTAATTTCGTACATTTGATTAACGAAACTACTTGTTATGCTAATGAACGCAGGCAAAGAATGCACGCTAACGTGCTAACGCGACGCCTTGTCGACACGTTGTTGAGCTTGCAATATTTTCGCTTCGCTTCCTCTGTAATTACTGCCACGATGGTTTGAATTTTTTTTAAAACTTATTTATAATTTTATACTAATGAACGTCATTTTGGGCTCGTCTAGACACGCGTTTACTACAATGGGTGTATCACGATGTTTACTCGATTGGCGACATAGTCGTGACTGGAGCTTCACACATAAACCGGGCAGGTGTCATCGCCCTGTCTTTTCAGACAATTTATCTACTTAGATCCGCTAACAAAGTCATGTTCGAATCGTGTACCTTGGTATGCCTTCGAACGATTCCACATTTGTAACAATTCATATTAAAGTCAAATTCGTGACTTGTCAATACCGCATCGATATCGATTCGATCTCAAAACAGACGGCCAGTATGAAAAGTATACAACACGGAAAGTGATCGAATGCACGCAAACCGTTTTCCGCATGGAAATTAGAAACACTACTACTAGATATACATACATATAATAATGGGAAAAGATAGTATAAATGTATTTATCAATAAATCTTGAAAATTATGACAATTTCGTTTTACGTCGTAAAGGGTTGAAGTCACGTTGCCGCATCATAAATCATTCATCCATCAATTGCAAAAACGTATTGGGAAACCCACACGAGCGTTATGTCGTGTGAGCGAGCCTCCTTCCCTGGAGTTACAACTTTGAGGTTTATTCAAACCACATAAAATCCGGAACTGGTTGTCACAAATTTTACTACATCTAATAACCGAATTAAAGATCCCGGGTTGATTTTCCCTTTGTTTATTCTAGTTTTACGGAGGGGCGTGACGTTAATGGAATCGAAAGTGATTTTATGCATTAATCACGACTGCAGACCGAGATTTACAATTACACGGTCGCCTATAAACAAACTTGATTGCTTTACAAAAATTCAAATAACTAAGGCAGTGTCTCAAGTAGGGGTTCATTTGAATATCAAAGACGAAATTCAAATTACGACGTTTACAATAAAGGCTCAGCCGGCACGGTATTACGAGCTGATGTAAATTTCCGATACTCATTTCGAGGATGAAGTTCAGATGTCTTAGTCATGATGTTTGAAACTAAGTGCGCCATGAAAGTGTGAAGTGCCGATACTTTAACAAGACCTCTCTTGTATTTTAAACGCTCGTTCCGCCTATCTTAGCCGTAAATCAAATCACGGCCAATTTTCTTCATGTTGTAGTGTTTTTTTGTCATTCAAGTTAAACCAGAGTATAACCTGGAACTGTCCAAGTATATTCTATACTAAAAATGTACAGAAAAAAAAAATACATTTACTGTAACACCTTCACGCCAAAATCGCTGATCGGATTTCGATGAAATCTCGCCTATAGGTTTACAATGGCATGGATTAGGACATATACGACGGTTTAACCTGATAGTTCCATGGGGTCAAGATTTATGCGGGCGAAACCGCAGAGCGAGCATTGCCAGGTAAAATAGTTTACCTAAGTTACTTGAACACGTTTTATAACGAATATAGGACTCATTATTGTTGGATAACATTAATCTGTATCTGTCTAGATAGGTTAGATATCCAAATACCAATAAAACAATCTTACCTTACTTTAAAAATAAAATTGCCAAATCATGCATAACAAATAAACTACAAAATCACAGAGCAAGCAGAAATGGAGAGAAATAAGTAACCTAGTCAATATTCTACAAAATAAGTTAAAAAGAAAAAGTAGAGGAAATACGTTTCTGGTTTTATCTGTCCCTTCTGACCTACAATTTATTCGATGCTTTTACGGTTGACTTAAATGCCAAAGCATGAAAGTTAAGTCGCAAATCAAGTTCTCTCTTTGGTCGTTTTTATATGGGATTTGTAAAAAAAGTTATTTTTAATAGAACTTAGGTAATGCGAAGGATTTGAGGTACTGTTTAATTATTACGAAATAATATTAGGTTATTAATAGAATGTGTATTTTTTTAATTGTTTTGTTGAATATCTACTTACGTATTCTTTTTTTACCTGTAGGCCTAGTATGAGTTTTCATTGCGAAACTCGATCGTCGATATCGAGCTCAAGAACTCTCAACCCATGAGAGCGCCAAACGCGCTCGATATCGACGATCGAGTTTCGTATTGAAGACTCATACTAGGCGTACAGTACTAGTATAACAAGCTTATTCTTCTTCTTCTTTCGTTTATGGCGTACATGCTACGCTGAGATACGACTTTCAACATCGATTATACGATTAAGAATCAATAAAGTCCACAGAACTTCATAAGTGTAAATTACCACAATAGTAGTTATTATTTTAAATGATATTGTAACCATTTAATAGATTAATAGGTCTATTATCACATCGTATAGATAATAAATAGCAGATTCAATCTTAGATCGCATAAAATCATCGAAAATGTTTTTATGTAAAATCCATATTCAAATTCTAAACGAACTCCAAGTGAACAGCCGCAATATAAATAAAATCAGCGAGTAAAATTCAGCATCTTTAATTTAATATAAATTACACGATCAATTTTGATTTTAACTAAATTATCGTTCTAAACTTGTTTACTCACTGGCAGATAACGTGACTCCATTAGGCAGCCGTAACGGTCACGAGCCGCTTCCTTTTATTACTCTCTGCAATGCTTCCTGTTGCTTCTTTTTTTGTCTGAAATATTCTGCTAATTAAGGAAGGAGTGGAGGCTGAAGATTTCCTGCTGCTCTAGCAGATTACTGGCGGTATCTCCGAGAAAAATGTAACTCTCAGACGGAATTCATTTTTGTGGCTTAACTTTTTGTACGTTATTTAAAAAGTTTAAAGCTGCAGGGATATCGTGTAACACCGTCTCAAACAGAACTAGTGCTGCGTCCAGTTATTGCTAACGTTTAAATCAATTAATGTCAGCTTCTCTTGGTTGAATTGCTTCTATGATAACATCTTCAGTGGGGGACAATAGGACTATTATGTGAGTAGCTTCATCTTGTTCCATGCGAGGGGAACTAACTGGCATAATACGTACAGGCTATGAATCTGAGAGCCAAACTCGCATTGAAATGTTATACTAGGATTGATTTTGATCGAGATCGACATCTACGTATTATCTATTGAAAGCGCTTGCACTTAGTCAATTGGACAACGGATTGTACAAAAATTTTCTTATCGAATACTGACCAGTATTTGCTATATTTATAACATTTTAGTATACTTTTATACATAATGTATTTCGAATAATGTTCGTAGTATATCTTCAGAAGCATTTATTGCGAATGATAATGTTTTATTTCCGGAAGAAGTTCTAACGACTTAACCATAAAAACAGACGGTTTGAATAAAATGTTGCTTCACAGTGAACAACTCGCAAAATTCACTCTTTAAAAAAAAAAAAAAATCACCACTCAAAAAATCTATGACCAGCTTCGATGATGCCTAAAATTACCCTTTTTTATCCCCAGTACATAGACGTGCTTTGTAAGTACGCATCAAATTCGGACCATTGTTATGCAAATACTCGTGGTTCGGTTTGCAGGCGTCAGTGTACAAGACAAAGCGACGTTGACGACCGACATCGGCTGTAGCTATCAGCTCCACATCGTATGAATCCACTCGACTGGAGCTAGTCTTGTTATAGGGCTGCCGGGAGTTAGTGCAAGGATTTTGGGTTAGGTTGATTTTAACGTGGCCATGCTATTAGCTAAACGAAGTTAGGTATCGTTTACTACACCATTTCTTGATGGAATCTATTCTTACTTACCTACCCTTTTCAGTACATTCTCAGATAAATATGGACAAGGATATAATTATAGGCGAGTTTCTATCAGCTTTTTGGGAGACAAAGGAGCTTCTACTTTAAGAACAATGTGTACTTCAAACATTGCTGTGTCTTTTTTTAAGAAATGAGGCTGAAAATAAATGTTAGAATTAATTCAAAAAACTTTTGCGTCCGCCTAAAAGAATTTCTGGGACAGTAGCTTTAATGACAGTCCAACTAAATCCTAGGCTTATCTTACATTTTCTAGAGACTGGTAACCTTGGTTCGCTAGCAGTGTATCATCCCGCACCGTACATACTGATAGCTAGGGGCAATATGACAAGGGATGCGATAGTCATTACTGATTATAATATACCCGGACTTACGAACATTCGACTTGGATTTCTTTCATTAAAGAATACAAAAATAGTATTTTATCTATGCTTTCAGCATTTATTCCCGTAGATTTTTTGCTTGTTTAATCTGTATGCATTGAATGTGACATTTTTGTTATAATAAAGTAGGTTTTTATTTAAAGGTTTTTTTTTTTTTTAATTTTTTTTTTTGGAACTATGATATTCATAGCAACTATATCCAAAATCCAAACCTCCTCCAAATGAAAGCTCTTACTCTTAGTAAAACTATGAATATCTGCAAAATGTATTATTTATTCAGGTTTTTGAACAAAATATTATATTCAGAACCCACGTTACTAGACGTGCATACTAAAGCAAATAGAATTTTTATTCTAGCAAATTCTTATTTTCTCGAGTACTGTAACAGAGTTTACGCAGGTGCTTCTAAAACGCATAGAATTTCAAATTGCGTTTTCATTTTTTCTCTTGGGGCATCCCGGTATCAGTGGGATGCATAGCCTTGAGATGCAAAGTGTGAGGCGAACGAGAGCTTTTTATATTTGCGGCATCCACGCTTGGATTTGCATAATATTGCTTCCTTAACATTCCTCTGTAGGACTATGAAACAAAACGGAACACATCTAGGGTTGGAGGGGATTTACAGATGCGAGAGAATGAGGAACTCTGGGGTTGCGAGTTCAGGGGTCATCGGACTGCCGAAAATAAAATAAAAGTTTGTACATTTCAACAGCGTTGTGTATGGCTGGGTACTTTTTTATGTAAATTATAATGTCCGTCATTAATGTTTATATACAAAGTCACTGCGTCTATTTTTAAAAGTGAAAAATTAAGAGCATTCCATTTTTTATTTCATTAGCTAAGCTTAATGAGCTTTGAATTTGATACTCCAGATTGTTCAAAGTTATAGTTTTTTTGTGTTCAATCTGCATAATATTGCTTCCTTAATATGCCATCCTCCGACAAAAGACTGGTGAAATTGCTTTTTTTTTTAGTGCGAGAAGCAAATGAAGTCGGTGGCGGCCAATAGTGGGGGTTGAGACTGATATGTTTGTCTAGTCAAATGCGATGGAAATGCGCTGTTCAGATTCTTGGCTCTTGATCTTTTTTTTATTTTATTTTAAATGCATTAGTCATTTTATTAAGAGATTTAGGAGAAGTTTTAATGATGTTTTGTAGGCTATGGTGGTGCTGATTGCTGGCAATGTCTGGTTTAGTACTTTTTCTCACAAATCAATTACATTCACCATAATTAATTTTCAATTATTAATGACTATTATCCTCTCAATGCTGAAGGAAATTATCGTAAGGAAATTTACATGAGCTAAAATGAAAAAATTGTGACATTTATCAACTCGCCCTGGGCAAATATATTACAGCACACTTCTTCTGAAATAGAAAGCCTGTGTTCTAGCGGTATGATTATTAAAGATTGAATACGCTTCAATCTTATTTGTTGCAAAAAGGGGTAATCTATTTTTCTTCCTTACTATTATGAAAAAAAAGCAGGCCATGTAAAAGTATTTCGTTTGATAGATGACTTACCTCTAATATCACAAAGCTCTCAGTATCCAGATTGTTATGTCACCTACGTACATATGGAAGGTAAACCCAGACAATATTGCAGAGGGTGACTGTGTCTGAATGAAAATATGAGTGATCACCTGTTTTGTTTCATCCAAGTGGGGGACGGACAAATAGGTAATTTGATAGTATTTGGATGAGCCTAGTGACTTGTCACGGCTAGTCCATCATAGTAATATTACAAAAATGATATGATACGAAGTAGATGGGGAAATAAAGAAGATACACAACAACGAAATATATTTCTTTCGGGTAAAAGTTCTGGATTGGAATGGTTCGCGGTTTGCCAACTTATCTATTTTCTCATTTATCTAACAATAAAAATGGCTTTGGTATTGTCATTTTGTTCAATAGAAAAAGTGGAAAATGTTTATTCTTTTGCCTACCAGTGCCAAAGTATAAGGAAGTATTACAATCTTGGCTAATTTGTCAGTATCTATTGGAAAGAAAAATCGTAAACCCTCACTTTGTCCAAAGTCGAATCGTAAACGATGATAGTAGAAACACCTGTCACGGTGGATGTAAAAGTTTAAAGTTTCCACATTGGCATTTGTCGTGACCGTAACCTAAAAATCTGGAAACTTAAGTATTACGCTTTTTAGTGCAGCATTCGAAAGACGTAAAGCTTTCGAAGTTGATACCAGAAACAATAAGTTCTGAAAACGTAAGCATTCAAACATAGTTGGGTATAATATAATCTTTTCAAAGAAAGTCCTTCTCATAAGCGAATACACTTTGAGCAAAATTAACAATGGACCGACTTAGTTGTCACAAATGTGTCATATATAAGAGCAGGTGCCCTCGCCTGACAGGCGCGCAGGCAGCCGCACACGTGGAGGTGACGTCGTTATTTGCTCCCGGGTTTATTTATTCGAAACTTGCGCCGTTTCGGATGACCACTGTCCACTCACAACCTGTCACTGTATTTTCCTGACCCTTTATTTTCACTTGACAAGAATATTCCGAGCCGCGTCCTCTCGATATTACATTCCGATACGACTTTTTATTCGTGATACATTTTTCCAATTGTCTCCGTTGCACGACTCCGCACTGCGAACTAACGGAATAGAAATTTCAAACAGTTTTGATTGATAAAGGTAGACAGGTTTTCGTTTTCTTTGTTTGCGAAATTAGATTCGGAAGGTAGCGTGAAACTTCAGAGTTCTACTTGATTAATGGTGATTCGGTGGGAATCCGAGAAAAAGAAACGATTTTAGGCCGTTCGATTTTCTATAGAGAACGAATTACTGAATCGTTTTCACTCGGACGGTTTGGTTTTATTTGAAAATAAGCGTGTTTAGATTTAGATACATGAGCGCGATATTATCCCATTTATTGAAACAATGCTCGAGTTCTGTTAATATTTGATGTATTCTCCGACTTTTCTCGAATTTAACGCGCCGATTAAACAACGTCGGGCGAAGGATTTTATGTGAATATTTAAAATGCTATATTGGTTCTGGTTTAGCAGAAAAACAAGTCCATTGGTCATGTAACATCTTGTAAAGTTAATTTATCGCTACTGCTTACCAACAATAAACTTTCATGAGGGAAGTAAGATCTCGAGTTAACTGGAATTAGAGAAAGTTTTTTTGAGTCGATTCCGTGTGAGAAGAATCAAATCGTACGTGTTAGATAAAGTTAGATATTGTTATATGCAAATTGTACTATCGTACAAAATTGGCGAAGGTGTCAGGACCGGATAACTGCGAAGCAAATTGGACACATTGTTGCTTCGCGCAGGTTGGAGGACCATTAAAATAGAAGGATTACTTTTATGGCCCGGTTGGCTCGCTTGAGATAATATCGGTAAATTTTATGATCGTAATAAAGGGAATTCGATTTTAGCCAGTCATCTGTATGTGATTATGTAAGACCCGATTTGATACAGAGGATACGTTTATTAAATTCTGAATTTATCTCGAACGATACGTAAAAGCATTATTGATGTAACAAACAACATTTGGATGAAGGAAAAAACTGGTATTTAATTTGGGGAGAATGATTTGATTTACGGAACTCATAAAAGATTCCTCTCACTAAAGAATAAGAACTTCCCAAAGTTTACATTCACACAATCAGAAAGTGGGTTAATGAGATTCGCTCAAGAAAAACATCTCGTTAAAGCATACATTATTCAAGCTTTTGCGAAGTTATTCCGCATTCACGCGTTCATTAGGCTGGCGAATACAAACTTGCGATTCCCGTAAAGCTTCCAGACACACCCACTTATCACCCCGGACAAACTATTCATAAGTATTTCGGGTACAGTTCCGAACACACACCGCTCTCCTTGTTATTTAAATTTATCACTCAACTTTTATCCTCTAAATTCATTGTAACAGGTAATATTTCACAGGTTATTAATTACGTTACGCCGGCATCCTCACGGTGTAACTCTTATTACATTATGTCAGTTGCAAATTGAAAAATTCCCGGGGCGTGTGTCCCGTCTCTCCGAAGTATTTTGGCAAAATTATTCTCATTCATTAAGTCGAGAAGTGGAGGGCGCGCTCGCGAGATTGGCGACCTACCATTCACTTGTGAGTAACGAGGTGACTTCCTGTTATTAGTTATGTTGGCAAATTGTTTTTCTTACGCTTTTATACTAACACCTTAGTTAAGTATCGAATTTATATAAAAACTTGTGCAATGGTCTGTCATGGGACGAAGATGTATTACGGTTTGTTTACATTGTTTGATAAAATTAAGAGGTTTCATTAATATAAAAATTACGTGTGGATTCTGTAGCTTTCCACCGGGAATGGGGCAATTAATGTCGCAATACATTCACAGCAACATGTAAGAGAGGTCAGCAGCGTCCAGTTGACGGGTGTGTAACTGAACGCTGTCCCCTACCAACACGCGTGTCTCCAAGTGCCGATCCATTAATTAAAACTTATTTTGTAGCGGTAAACACGATCGCTAAACAACGACAAATAGCCGCTCCGTGTGCCTAGTTACCAACTTCTACTTACGGTTATGGAGCACATTTGGATAACAGATTAGTGGGATTAAGTGGCATTGATTAAAACTTAGGCTTTTTATATAAATAATGGGAAAAGTTGGAAACAAATTTGTTATTGCTGATTTATTTCCTAAACAAAGTTAATATGCACACAACATTCGCAATAATCTTTGACAAGAACATATTCGTAGGTAATATGAAACATAGGTTTAGAAAATCCGCTCCAGTCTTCAATTTCGACATCCAATACAATCCACCCCAGAGCTTCCGCAAAGATGGAAAATCTCTCAAAAGAATAGCGTTTAGCACGAGACAAAGACCGATTTAGATCTCCTCTGGCGAAGCCTTCTACCGGGCCACTATTTACTTTTCTCAAGGGACCGCACTTCGTCAGCTAGTGGCGTCCGAACCCAATTTTACAAAGCTAAAAGCAGCGCTTTACATCGGTGCCACTCCCCCCAAATCGAATACGACGAACATGTCAGGTATGTTCTCGTACATATTAACTTTGAAGCCGTATAATGTGAACGGCGCGACAATGAGCGGGGCAGGCGAGGTGTCCTACGAGTGCCTTAGGCCATAATCCCGAAGTGTTAGCGTACGTGCCACCGCCGCCATTTGAAGATAATTCCTCCTTATAATTTCCCATGCTTAACTCGGCGTAATGAAGTTTATTCGTCGCTACTTCATTGTGAGTCGTTTGCAGCGAAGGCGGCGAGGAATGTAATCAGTTGCGAACTAATACCGTGTCGTTCGCAAAGCCCCCCTCGCGTATGGAAATGCCTCGTTGGAGCCGCCGTTAGTTCTTTTGATTGCTAGCTTCTCCTTGTCGAATTAAAACCGAGATCGAGCTCGGGTGATTTCGAGAAAATTAAAGGAGCGTTTCATTTTCAGCGATGGCTCTTTACGGTTAATATTAGTATGATTGTGGGTGCTCCTCTTACTGTGAACTTAAGTACCCACTTATTTTGTGTTCAACGTTTATTTTAATTAAGTGAATTTCTTATCAAGGTGAGACCGTGAATGTACGTTTAAACCCCATTATACATGAACCCGTTTTTAGCAAAACCCTTTCACATACAGTGGCTTGAACCCTCAAAGAAAATGCAAAACATGCGGAAGAACCAAAAGCGAAGTAAGATATCGCATAGATTACGCCCAAGTTCGCGCAAGATCAAGTGCATGCTATTATAAACTTAAAAATACGGGAATAGAATCGAAACTTTCATATCAAAGGAATACTATGATTAATGCATTTTAAGAAACGTTTTAGTTGCAACAGAAAACTTTGATTCACGGAGCGTGACGGAGCAGCGCGATGCTGCGAGGATTATGTCATACCCTAGCTATAATATATAAAATCGACCGCGGTTGAAACTTTAACGGACGCATTTAACATGGTAAAAGGAACGTCTGAATGTTCAAATAGACAAATGCAGACATGTTGCATACATTGTGATTGGTAGCACCAATATAGAAGCTCCTTTTGATGTTTAACACCTCTATTAATTACTTAATACGAAGCTCATAGATATGTTACAGGATTATTTCATAATGACAATAATTCATTAGCAATTCTGTCGGTGTGTTAACTACACAGATTTATGCAAGCCGCACAAGTCATTATACTTGCACCGCCCCGATGTCGCTAACGCCTTTATTTTGGCCTCGATGCAAATTAAATTACACTCAAGTTTCGCTGACTTTGCCACACTGTTGGAAGGATAACTCGTTTCTTGTTGCTCGCTAAGGAATATGTATATAGTGCGCATCTAATCAGTAATGAGCCAACCGAATGTACTTCCGAACTATTCTGGATATGCCAGAAAACTTTTCTAATATAACTACACAAACATTCCCGCAAAGAAATCGAAGGGGGCGCATACAAAACAACAATAAAGTTTTGCCGGATCTACTGACCATTGCAAAAAGCGCATTGTTCGCGGCGTTCTGAGCACAATACCAACTTAAATTGTTCGTGAAAACGTTATGCACTCGACGGTTTCAATTTCCTCGCGAACTAGCCATTGCAGATGTTCGGACGACACTCATAAATATGATTTGAAAGTCGTTTTATGTATAACTCATAAACTTTTATCTTCAGCGTGGATGAGGCCCCCGGTCTAAACGGTTCCAGTTAGTTTCCTGCACAAAAGCTGCAGACGTTTTAATATCGGGCCGTCTGCTAGCATGGTACGTATCTGCCAGTGTAAATTTTGCAGAAGCAAAACGACCAGCCAGCACGCCACCTCTGGCTGGTCAAATAATACCGTCCTAATGGCTAACTATTGCCTAATGTATTTCGGCGAAATGGAAATAATGTTGGAGGAGCTCCGCCCGTCCTTACCGGAGGTTGCGATTTAGATAGTGCTTAGTGCAGTCGAGACGGGCGGGAGTACACTGCCGTCTATTCAATTTCAGTTTATTAAAATACGTTATTATGGTGTTATGAATAAGACCCTGGACTAAGCGTACTACAGTATGCAGCCTCTATACTGTAAATTGGAATTCAGTTTATATTCTTACTTTGTATAATTTATTAAAGGCAAGTTTATGGAGCAAAAGTTATATGAAATATAAATATAGATATTATTTTGAAAACTTTTAATAGAATTTACAAAAGCAGTAATATCGGAGAAACTAAATGAGATAAAAATACCAAGAAACAATATTCAATGAAGAACGTAATAAAATACTCGACATAGAAGTTACTTTCATAAGATACTTGATCTAAATTGCAAGAGTTCACAATATATTTCAGCAGAAATTCCAAGAATTTCCTTCAAAACTTTCCACCGGGTTACAGGTATATTTATTTATACATATTAAAATGGATAATGGATTGAAATCTGCATATATCTACATGGAATAAAATAGAGGAGTCCCTTATAAATTAACATGAATTTACTGAAGAGTTAAGGGATGCAAACCAACCAAATTGAATAGTCAACTACGGCATGCTGAAATATTTTTTCTTGTATTAAATAATGTAAACTAATCCATCGTGGATTCGTTGTAGACGTCGGCTGTAGTTGAAAATAAAAAACAATTGATAGATGAGTTAAAAAACAAATTCATCGTTTTTAGAAAGGGCGTGTGATTGTGTGTTTGTACTATTTATGAGAGTGTAATCACGAATTACATGTTGATCCCCTCTTGCCTCAGTCTCTGAGCCAAGTACGAACGCAAGAAATAAAACAATTATAATATTACAATGCTATTTTTTCTTTACACGATTTTTTTCAGTTTGTTCAGATTAAGCAATTGAATCGATTCCAATCGTTTTTAAACCATACTATATTTTTTGCCGAATACATTTAGAAATTATTGCTCCATGGCTATCAAGCGCACAACCGAACCTGCCGTGAACTGGCAGATCAGTGGTACCCCTCTGTGCAGGGGCTCTGTGCAATACGTTCTAAGTAAAATTAGAATGTTTTAAGCAAATTATACTACATTTTATTTTATCACTTACGGCTGAATTGACGAGTAAAGTACATAATAATATCTACCTACACTTGACCCTTAAGCTTTGTCCAAAGCCTGCACGTGTGATGGAAAATATTAATTACAAACAGAAATTATTATCAATAAGCACGAGACGACGTCGCGCCGCTACAGGTGCGGGCGGTGTTGTGACGCGTTGACCATATTTTTGTTGGGACAACTAGGTAAGATAACAATCTCTAACTTTGTGATTCTTCATGATATATTTTTGAAATTATCTACATAGGTTCTTTACTGAAAAATACGGGGCGTAAAAATAAAAATACGTTTTGGGTTTCGCATATACAAAAAATAACGTT
Organism: Sesamia inferens; assembly: GCA_037179545.1. NCBI lineage: Eukaryota > Metazoa > Arthropoda > Insecta > Lepidoptera > Noctuidae > Sesamia > Sesamia inferens. The sequence goes on from CM073931.1 coordinate 22,045,005, forward strand.
GTATAACTATTTTTTTTTTAATATTTATAAACTAGCGCTTGACCGCAATCCCGCCTGATGGTAAGCAGTGATGTGATCGTTGATGGTAAAGCGTGCTAGTTTATTGAGAGCCTATTCACTCAGAAAAACTGAGCGAATAGGAAGGAAGACGGCGGTTGAGCGAGGTGATGCAATGTTAATAAATGTGAAATTGATCTGGAGACCCTCCACGACCAAACTTCCAACACAACAACATTTGGCGCATCATACCTGGCACACATCGCAACACAACTACTCAGACCTGTCCTCCGTACGGCTTCACCAGACTTCATGCCGGAACACGAGGAATCGCTTGGCGGCAAGACTTTATCTGGTGGGTAGTAAGTAGTAACTTCTGCCGGCGGCCGATGTTATGGAACTAAAATATTATAGCTGTTTAAAACAAAACCAAGGTTTTTTAAACACCGAAACCTAACTATCTCATGTCAACACGTAATAAATGACTAAGTGGAAAGTAGCAGCAATGCGCTTTGTTAGATGTCACAAGTCTTTGAAATTATGGTTGTAGGACAATACCGGTTTCCTTAGAATATTTTCCATCGTTTTGAGAGCAATGGTGATTAAATAATTTACATAAAGCGCCTGATGGGTTCGAACTAGGGTTGTAACGGAGCTTCGCCTCAGCGTTCATTACTGCAGAAGTTCCGCAAGAAATCGTATCGTCGCTTCCGCGTCCGACTCCGCACAATTTTTGCGGAGTTATAACGGAGGTTTATTTACGTATTTATAAAATAAATAACGTGCAAGCTGCGACGCTCGGCAACCATCCGGCTGCGTTTTTAGCGCGAAATGGTCAAGAATCAACTGGTGCGAGACTTGAATGCGGCAAATATAATTTATTTTTCCTTAATTTTCATTACTAGAAGGTTATATTTTTTACTAAGCGTACTACTATTAATCAAAGTATTTAAAATAAAATAAATGTTTTAATTAACCATAAATTTAAGGTTTTTTCTATACCTACCTTCGCCTCCGCCTCCGCCTCCGTTAACTTCCGCATCCGCGGAGGTGAGACTCGTCGCCCCCGCATCTGCCTCCGCCTCCGCTAACAAGGCCTCCGTTACAACCCTAGTTCGAACCTATGATCTTGCAAATCGCGGCCGCTAACACTAGCCCACCCTTATTTTCTTAGGCTTATGTTTGGTATATGCTGGATGATAGGTTTACTTTTAGTGCATTCGTCGGTATCGAGATAAAAATTATTAGTAATTTTGAAATCTGAATATTTCAATAATTGTTTTATCCCATCAATCTACTCGTGAAGTCGTTTTTTTTTTATATTGTAAACTAGTGCTTGACCGCAATCCCGCCTGATGGTAAGCAGTGATGCAATCTTTGATGCTAAAGCGCGCTAGTTTATAAGAGCCTATACACTCTAGCTTTGAAGACACTCAAATTGTAGTCCGACAGAAATACCGCCGCTGGCAAATTGTTCCAGTCCCTCGATGTACTAGATGTACGTTGATACGTCAACAATTTTATAACTACCATTTTTTTTTTTTTTGTGTAATTTATCTTACTTATAGCACTGAATTGGAATGCTCTGTAATAGTGCTATAATTGTTCGTTTCATAAATTTTATAGTCCACTCCCACTCCACTATTTTAATAAACTACCACATTTCAGTCACAGTAATTTCAAGTTACTTATATATACACATACCAGTTTCAATTTGCGACTTTGTTCTCGTGAAATATCTTGTTTCCTCAACTCATCGCGTCGCAACGCATAGCCTGCCTGCGCTTTTAATATTTGTAACGCTCAGCTTCTGTGGGTTGTAGTGTATTGATAAATAGCCTGTTACATTAATCACTAACCTATGATGAAACAGAGGCGCTGTTGGGATAAATATAACTCTACATATTATATATATATATATTTTAAATTATAAACTAGCGTTTGACCGCAATCCCGCCTAATGGTAAGCAGTAATGCAATCGTGGATGCTAAAGCGCGCTAGTTTATAAGAGCCTATTCACTCTAGCTTTGAAGACACTCAAATTGTAGTCCGACCGAAACACCGACGCCGGCAAATTGTTCCAGTCCCTCGATGTACGCGGTATAAAAGAGGAAGCGAATCGCTTCGTCCGGATCGTAGTGGTGTTAACAATGTAAGGGTGGAAACTCGCCGTACGACATCTAAATTAACAATGCTCAAAAAAAAAAACCTTTCCAAAATCAGCTCAAAACAAAACAATCAAAAGCAGCATCACAATAAACAACGAGTTAAACAATAAAGTACCCGTTTGCAATAATCACCATCCATTAATCTAGAACGGGAGAGCTTTCCGTTACAGCCCACAAATTAATTACATTACAGTACATAGATTACCAACATCTGAATAATTATTACGAATGCATTATTTTGTTGTGACGGATGGTTTCCTGGTTAATAGCTACAATTCGTGTGGCCAGTAATGGTATCTGACCCATTATTCATTAATTTTTCGACAGATACAGGTTGATGTTATTAAAATTTAATCTACGTAGAGTAAATAACTGTAGCACTTTTTATTTGAGGTTTAAAATGTGGTATAATTTTAAATTTTCAGGAATTTTCATGGTCATAAACGTAAATGTTGCAAGATTGAAATAATGATACTGGTCTCGTAATATCTCCGCGTGGACGCGGTGTATATTACAAAGCTCGAAGTCGCCGAAGCCAGAGGCGGCATTATCAACCCATGACATAAAATCAACAGATACCTGAGCAACACGCTACCAGTACCAGTTGGTTTAATTTTGACAGTTCAACAACATTCATTGCGTTTTTTTCGTTGCTGAGCAGGTAATTTTTTCGATGATACAAGTCAATATATAAGCAATGTCCTTGAAGATTTAGGTTGAGATAAATTGATGGTGATACCTACGCAATTAGGGTGATGCCACAAGTTTTTAGGTTTGTTCTGATTTAAAAGAAATAAAATACCTTGTAATTTTAAAATATACTCACGGTTAGTCATCCAACTTAATAACATTATTAATATAAATGGATATTATTCGTTTTGAAAAGTTATTTAAAAATAGCCTAGGTACTCTCACTCCACTACACGCCAGCCTCCGTGACATAGCGGTAGCGAACGCGGCCGCTACGCAAGGTGTGCAGTGCAAATATTTGTATGCATGAACATGAATATTTGTACTAGTCTGGTCGTGCCTCTGAAAGCACCTTAAGCCGTTGGTCGCGGTTGCCATACAAACATCTAATGGCAGTCGTTACGGGTTGTTGGAGCCCTCAAAAGTCCAACAATTGGTCTAACTGTAATGCATCTATATCGCCTTCGGGTTGTGGAGGTCCGACGGCAGTCGCTTCACGAAAAATATCGAAGTTTAGCCAAAATCAGCAGTTAGACTGGGAAAGCGGAACCCAGACTCCAAAGTTGAAAAGCTTCGGATGCGACTGGAATTAGCGCTGAGATGATGATGATGACTCTCACTCACTTATTAATCGACACGTCAACAATTTTATAACTACCACCATTTTATTGTCCACTTCACTATTTTAAAAAAGCTGCCACACTTCAGTCACAGTAATATCAAGTTACTTTTATATAAACATACCAGTTTCAGTTTGCGACTTTATTCTCGTGAAATATCTTGTTTCCTCAACCCATCGCATCGCATCGCATAGCCTGCCTGCGCCTTTAAAATTTGTAACGCACAGCTTCTGTGGGTTGTAGTGTAATGCTAAATAGACTGTTACATTAATCACTAACCTATGATGAAACGGAGGCGCTGTTAGGATAAATATAACTCTACATCTGCTAAATGTCTGCACCTTATACACACATTCCGATAAATTGATGTTCACATTTACACACTCACAAATTCGCACTCCTACTCACACTCACACGCACTCTCAATCACACACTCGCTTGGCTGCGTGCGTGCTGCATGTTTAGCTTTAACTTCCTTTATTCTTATTTTTTCCTTAAGCTTTGCATAAAACCAGTACCTAAATCATACTTATTAAGTTATGGAAGAGCACTCTCCTAACACAGGCTGTTCTATTGCTGAAAGGAGGCTCGAATCACTGAATTGTAAATGTAACTTGTTAAAATAATAAACTATAATAAAAAAAAATAAGCATTCTTCAAGAAGTTCCAGAGATTAGCAAGAATAGAATAGAATAGAATACTCTTTATTATGTATACCATATGGATTACAGACCATAATTAAAAAGATTTTACAAAGGGTGACACAATGGGCGGTCTTATCGCTAAGAGCGATCTTTTACAGGCAACCTTTGGATGGAATACTAAGGGGAAGGAGAGAGAAATAATGTAGGTAGTCTACAGTGTACTATTTACGTAGATTATACAATAAATATATACGTTAAGTGTATCATGTTGCCAGTGATGACTTACGGAACTGAAACGTAGTTGCTCACAATGGGCCTCATGCGAAGGCTCAGAGTCACACAAAGGGCAATGGAAAGAGCTCTGCTCGGAGTTTCTCTGCGTGATCGAATCAGAAACAAGGAGATCCGCAGAAGAACCAAAGTCACCGACATAGCTCTGCGGGCAGGGCCCATTGCTCGTAGAACCGATGGCCGATGGGGCAGTAAGGTTCTGGAGTGGCGACCACGTACTGGAAGACGCAGCTTAGGGAGGCCCCTCACAAGGTGGACCGATGACCTGGTGAAGGTCGCGGGAAGCCGATAGATGCGGGCAGCACAAGACCGGTCAGCGTGGAAAGCCTTGGGGGAGGCCTTTGTCCAGCAGTGGACATCCATAGGCTGAAGAAGTAGAAGAAGAAGTGTATCATACTAGTTTAAATAAATGTATACATCTAATTGATAAATATCATACAAGAGTAAAGAAAATATAATAATATGTTTAAATAGAGAGAAAGTGCTTCGTTATCATAGTTTTAAAAGTAGACAGTGTTTGAGCACGCCACACGGACACGGGCAAGTCATTCTATAGCCGAACTGCTTGTACAGTAAAGGATTTATCATAGAAACTAGTGGAATGCATCGGCATCTCTAATATCAGGTTTTTCGATGATCTCAGATATCTATTATGTGTGTCATGAAGGAACTTGAAACGTTCTTTAAGATAAGAGGCGGTTTTAGGGTTTTTTTTTTTTTTTTTTTTTTTTTTTGCCGTCAATTCCCTCCTTGCATGGCAAGGATCCTTTTTTACCATATTTTATTTTTTTTTTTGCCAATTCTTTTTTTTTCCACACTTTTATTTTTGTGGCATTGGCCTTGTCATTTTTTCGGGGTCTCTCTTTTCCCACGTCATCATTTGTTTTCTTTTGTCATCTTTCTTTTAATATTTATAATATACTATCCTTAATCTATATATCTATATCATACATACTTACTTATTATTATTACGGATTTGACGGCACAGTGCTCGGCTGTGCTGCCCTCGTCCGGTTTCTCTCCACTGACTGTTTTGCGACCTTGAGGCAAAACCGCTCCAGGTACGGCCTGGAGTGCTTATCAGCCATTAGGTCGGCTATGGTTGTTTCATCTACTACTTTGCCTGTACTTATTTCCAGGTCGTACCTGTCGCGGTTGTGCCTCGGGCATTCGAAGAGCAAATGCTGTATGGTCTCGGACGCCTGTGTGTCACACACACAGGCTGGACTATCCTTTAGTTTAAAACGATGCAGGTACGCGGCGAAGCCGCCGTGACCCGTCAGAATCTGCGCCCAGATAGACGTCCTGTCGAGGCACTTCAGGACCTTGCGCGCGCGCACCACATCGGGGAAGAACATCCGCGTGACCCCAGCCGTGGCCCCGCCGGTGTACCTCCCGTTCCAGACAGCTACTGTGCCCTCTCTCAAACGTCTCTTGACGTAAGAGACTGGACACCTGTCATACGCTGGGGCGACCCTGGACTGGGCCGCCGCCTGCCTAGCCAGTTCGTCGGCGCGCTCATTGCCGGGGATCCCGACATGAGCTTTCACCCAAAAGAACCGGAGGACTTTACCACTCCCCTCTTGCTCCCTGATATTCTTACGAATATGGGTAGCAAGGGGATGGTGCGTTTCCGGGTTCCGGATCAAGTCGAGCGAGGATCGAGAGTCGCTGAGCACCGCCGCGCAGTCGAAGCCTCTCAGGACAACCAGGTCCGTAGCCCTGGCTATCGCGAGCAGCTCCGCCTGAAAGACGGTACACATCGGCTCCAACCTCATTCGCTTGGTCCGAATCTCGGACCCATCCCGCCAGTATGAATATGCCGCCCCGACCCCCTCATCCGATTTACTACCGTCTGTGTAAATCAGATGAGCGGGGAGCTGTAGCTGAGCCACAGTTTCGGGGAGCATATTCTCCAGACACTGATAATCAACATCTGGCTCACTGGCGGGGTGAGGGGCCTCCGTAAAGGCCCTACGCTCCTCCAGTTCGCGGGATTCCAGCTCAGCAATCGGACGTCCCCGTTTGCACTCAAACAGCCGGGCGACCTCCAACACTCGAAGATCGAGCGGGAGGAGACCCGACAGCGTGAGTGCTGCATTGAGCGACACCGTACGATGCGACTTGGCGATCTTCTGTGCAAAGCCCCTTTGGACGGTAGCAAAGGTTCTTTGCACAGAGATCTTCTCGGCGGCTTTCGCCCAGGAGCTCGCGCCGTACAGGATCGTCGGTTCGACGACTGCGGTGTATATCGTCCTGATGATCTCCGGACACAAGCCCCAATCCACCCGAGCCATCGCCGACAGTTTCCTATAAAGGTTAGTTGCCTTGCAACAAGCATATGAAATATGCTTGTTGAAGGTCAACTTACTGTCGACGATGACTCCGAGGATCTTGAGCTCGGTCACCATCGAGATGTCAACGCCACCCATCTGCACGACCGGAGTGTCATATTTAAGCTTCCGCGTGACGACCATCGCCAGAGTCTTCTCGGCGGAGAAGCGGAGCTTATTCATGACACCCCACTCGTGCACACAGGCTAAAGCGGCATTGGCATCCCGCTGGATCCCGAGCGCCGTGTGCCCAGAGAACACCAGCACGATATCATCCGCGAACGCCTGCACGTACGCGCCCAGCGAATCCAGGTTGTCCAGTAGAGGGTCCAGCAGCATGTTCCAGAAGAGAGGCCCACCGATGGAGCCTTGGACACAGCCCTTGGTCTGGGGCTTCCGCATCGGGTTTTAGGGTTTAAAAATTGCTAGTTTAGGTCAATAAACTTATGATTTATTATATTACTATAGATTTATTATATCAGTATAGATTTGTTATAGGTATTAAGTACAGATTTCAATTCAAAACATTTTGTTTGTCACTGCTATGCTCATTAAATAATTGAGTGTCACATGAAATATTAACGCGATACGTGAATCGTGATGCCATTTAATTTAATTAAAATGTCTCTCCATGTGTTAAGTATTTGTTTTGCATCATAAATGATAATAATGATACATATTGTGTGTATTATAAATTAAATATTAAATAGTAAAAATACCATTTATAATATGAAAACAAAATAATATTTGGTTTCATCGTTCAGTATTTAAATATTTCTATTTATAAATGCATGAAAGAATGAGCTTTTAATAGTGTTAATTACAAAATTTAACAAATGAATGCAAACCAAATAAGTCAGGAGATTCTAATCCAGTTAGTTCATTAGCGACGGCCTAAATGGAGGTCCGTACTGCACAGGGGGTGCCCTTAGCATATTGTAATAGTTTAGTTTTGTTTTTTTTTTTCAAGTCCTGGTGGTCCTCAGTTGGGTTGTATCCTAAAAAATAATTTAATGTCCATCAGATAGATTTATAAAAAATATTGCTTACGTATTTATTATTTTTTCTTTCATACAAACACTTAGGAAGATATATTGATTTAAAATGTCGCATGACGTCACGCCGTGGTACAAAATATACCACGGCGTGATGAAATAAGCCCCCACTCGGTAACTTTAATATGCTATATCCCCGTAGTTTTTGGTCATTTCGACAAAATAAAAAATACGGGTCTCAATTTTTTTTATTATCGAAAAGATGGACATTTTTTTTTTTTTAGTTTTCATATCTTGGATACATCGCTTTTGAATGAGGCATGCCCCGTTAAGCAAACAACAACCTGCAAACCCGACAAATAACCAAGATGGCCACCCATCCAAAGACCAACCGAAAGCGTAACTTAACTTGATCGATCGATTTGTGCGGCTATTATTATTTGCCTAATAGACCTCTATTTTTTTTTGTTCTGGATCGTAAATCATCAATTGCCTTCTCCCGCTCTGGGAGGAGCGGAAGGGCGTATCAAACTTTTACTGACTAAAACCCACCCGTTTTTCTTCACTTACCTGTGCACCAGAGCCACGGTTTCTTTTTTAACCAACCCACAACCCTGACCCAGGAGGCATTGGTCTTTCGTGGACTTCGTCACGCTGTGCTGACCATCTCTTTAAGGCGTGCGTGAAACACAACGCGCCTTCGATCCGGGCCTGGTCCTTACCGGGCTGGCCATTGCTTCTAGCCCCTCCTTGTGCTTTGCCTCTAGTGAATTTAAAATTTTTATGAAATGAAAAATTCATATATGTTTACGAAATATACCTACCGTACGGCATAATTTAAATATATGTGCTTATAGTAAAACAGTAATAAACAATTTCCAATTGTTTTATCAAAGCTGTTCTTCAAATGTCGTATAGACACAATATTGTCTAACAGATTACAAATAGGTAGGTACCAGTAACATCTCCACCATCAATATTTGCAGTAAATTACAATTATTTAGCCAACATAACGGCAAACGTCAATGTATTTGCAAATACTAGATGCATAATCAATAACCTGGAATATGGACGTAGCTTATGTAATTATTAACCAAGTACACAACCTCTATCGCGGTATCCTTGTACTCACGCGGCAAACAATGTCCAACGCATAGTAAACAAATAATATGCCATGAATTATAGTCGTTAAGTTGGCTTTGACACTTATGACAGCGACCTGTCATTCGTGATCGGGGTATTAGGAAAATATTGTGTCAGCTGATTATGACGTATGCGCGATGTGTCTTATTCTTTGTTATTTGATTTTAAAATATCACCAATCACACTACGTGTATATTCTCCAACAGAGGTGTATTCAAATTGCATCCCTATTTCGCCATGTTAAAGTCCCATGTATTGTCATTAATCGGGCACAAACCCAAAATTAAACATCCTATTTTTCAACTTCATCTTTCGCCTAATCCTTTCTCAGCTATTTCATCATCAATATCAACCGTTTTATCGTCCCACTGCTGGGCACAGGTCTCTTCTCATACAGAGAAGGGTTGAGCTTAATCACCACGCTTGCTCAATGCGGGTTGGCGATTTCAGACTTAAAGTCCAGGTTTCCTCAAGATGTTTTCCTTCACCAACTCTTTTTCTCAACAATATTTCTGGATAATACGATACCTTTTGGTAAAACTGGTTTGAAAAATTGTGGCTTCTGACGAGCCGTATCGGTTGTCGGAGATCCTGAAATTAAAATCACAAAAAGAACTTCTAAAGAAGTACTTAGTCATTGTGTTCTTTTAAAAATGGCTATGAAGCTTTTTTTGTTTAATGACTTGTTTTAATGTTAACATTCTAGTTATTCGTCTAAAACCGACTCGATGTCAGTATTACTTAGAGCGATCAATAAACAAAATAACAAATACATTATCTACATTTGATGCTACTAAACAATACCTTAGATAATCCAGTTTTAGGCTCAAACGCGAGCGCGACGTATCATAATAATAGTCAAAACAATAATTCTCCTCTGATTTAATTCAGTTTGGGCAAACAGAGGCAAAACAAAAGCGGGTAACTCCGACATTGTCAACTAACATGGCGTTCGAATCGTTCTAATCGGATTCGTGTATACCATAACATGCACGTGGGAGTAAGGGGCATATAGACTGGTTCGATATTATTGTTTGATATTGTCGGCCGAGATCGAGGGACTTAGAATGCTTTCCTATTGCGAGTGCCTATGTACCTACCTAATCGGTGACTAGATGTAATCGATCTGTAAATGCATAAACTGTTGTAGACGTCAATGTGTAAAACTATTTCACCTTTCCGCTGAGTTTGTATAGCGTCTACGGTGGAACGTCTTATACAAAACCGAAGTAGGTCTGTATACAAACAGACGACGATAGCTATGGAAAAACAAAAAGAAGAAACGTTATAAAGAAAAGTCATACTTATGACATAGAATGCATTGACCAAAACCGTTCTATAAAAATCAAGAGAGTAGACCTTTCTTCTTTTCGTTTTTTCCATGTCGTGTCCTACATTTTAGTCGGGTTGATAAATTTTTCGGAATTGGAATACAATCAATAGACGTATACATTATCTCGAAGAGTTCTATAGCATGATAGCTACCACTGAGACAATTCTAGTATCTAATATAGATCCAAATCGCAAAACACATATTGGTTTTCTTGAAACTGACAGTTGTCAAAAGTGCACTCTCTCATCGACAGTAGTAAGTTATTTACCTTATTCATTACTCAATTCCTTAAATCGATTTTAACTTTGGCAAAAACTTTCACATAAATTACTTATCTCCCTACTCTAATTTATGTAAATCAAGTCCGTCGACGTCTAAAATCTGACTAATCGATATCGCGTGTACGCACCGTAAGTACGAGGTTCATTACAATGCCATGTCGGCAAATACGGGGGTAGTGACGGTCTGGCATTATTATGATGCAAAATACGCGAATACACGTGAAGGGAATTTAGAAGAAAATGTGATGTATTAGCACATTGGTTGAATTAGCTATTGAGGTAAGTAATTTTTCTTTTTCATGTTTAGTTGTGGTACTTTTACTTGCGAAGGTCTTGCAGAGTGTTTTTAAAGTAACTCAAAAATCGAAGTGAAAGTTAATGTTTGTATTCAAGTAGTCAAAAGTAATATTCTTATGAGATGTACCAGCTCTGACGTGCGGTTTTACCTGCATAACTATCAATCTCATGGAAATATTGGATTAAGAGGTAACGAACTTTCCTGTTTTTAATATTAGTAGAATTTAAATAAATACTATAGAGCAGCAGTAACACAATGGTAACCCAGACAGGCGTTTTGCATCACCGCTACTCTCAAAACGGTGAAAACATGGTGAAGAAACTTCGAAAACATCTATCAACCCCCACTGGGCCCGCTTGGTACTGATCACTTCCTCTCGCTGAGAGAAGGAATTTGTCCCAGTAAGGGATCATCATGCAAAAAAGAATATTCATATTATGTAAATAAATACGTAACCTCAAACTGTAATATAACTGTGGAGAGTTAAATTGTAAACAAAACTCATAGTCTCAGGAACTAAACATGAGCTCGTATTTCACCAGAGCACTAACATCAAACAGTATCTATTCTACAAGCCAGCACTATCGACGTACCACACAACATTTCACAACAGACGGCATATCACTACCGAACTTGTAGCAGTCGCGAAGCCACCACTAGGCTACTAGGTTGGTAATAAATAAACAGGGTGTGTGTTCAACCCGATAAGACTGAGTCGCAGCGACGTACATTCCCCCCACACCCCCTTCGAACCCGATAGTCACCAAGACGTCATTATACATTACACAAACCCTATTGTTTTATTTGTCAGGTCACAAAATGCAGCGAACCGGCGCCACGATGAGATTAGGCCGTCTAAATTCGGGTTTAAATTTTAATCGCCGGTTAAACCTTGCCCGTACCGAGTTTCTCGGCTCTATATTGAAAATTCCGACGTCATTTTCTTGAATGTGTGCTTTTTAATCAGCCGGGTAATTTTGTGACGTTATCGTGACAGCATTGTGTGGTCTTTAGTTACACGTATTTATGGAATGGGGCGAGAATACTAAGTTCTTAGATTAGAAAAAAGTAAGGCAAAAGGTGTAGTATTCTTCTAAGTGGTTTGCACAGTAATCGTGCAGCTAGGAGCGTTATTTTTCACCCGACTTTATTTTTACGTGGAGCTACATCGACGGCCGGTATCGAACAGGATTCTAATCAATTTAATTTATCAGGGATCCCCCGGAGGCGGCCATTCACTTCATTTAATGCGCGTATTTTGCGGCAGAGCTGATTGTTTTGAACCATTCGGCTGTACGGTCCATTTAGATTAATTATTGGATTACTTAATTTCGCTGCGGTATATTTTATACCTTCGTTGTGTAGAAAATATTTGGGCAAACGTACCGTTTTGTTTTTGACACTAATTAGTTAGTGTACTGGAAGATATTTGCTTAATAGAAATAAAACTGTGTGAGTACTTGAGTAGGTTTTGGGGCTGATTTTCTTTCCTAAGTCCGTATTTAGTCCCGCGTCTTAATCTTAGTAGTACTTAATGTTGATAGAGGTTGGTTAATTAGTTTGGGTGTTCCGACATTTTTCTAATTTTACTTTCTGGTTGTTCACCTAGACTAAAATATTATTCGCATTATCATTTCAAGGCTTTGACTTAATGATAATGTTGCAAGAAATTAATTAACTTGTAAAAACCTAATAGAACTTTGCATTTTATGTTTCGCTTTTTAATTTACATTATTATTCGAGTAGTAGGCATACATACCGGTCTAAAATAGATTAGTTAAGCCACGTTATGGAAGGGATCAAATAATTATGATGAATAAAGGGCTAAATATGCACGTTCTGTATGAACGTAATTTTGATCTATGAAACACGAGAATTATATTGCTATTAAACTCACGCGAAATGAATATCTATACATCACGTATAATTTATATACATAGTGATTTATGTACCATAATAGAGAAGCCAAATTCGATATTGTTTGCCTTACAAATTGCATCATTGATTATATTCATGTCGAGCGAATTGCGGCGAGCAGTAACTCTACTTAATTTATCAACGATTCAATAGAAATACCTACTGAGCACTGACCAAGTGACCATGTCAATACCAGGCTAATGTAAGGGGCATTAATTACCTTCAAGATTAAATAAGAAAGACGCCAATTGGGGGGAATAAGGGTGGAATTACTACACAGCCAGCATTTGTTCCGCCAACTAATAAAGGAGACAATATTGCACTCGATACGTATAAATGTGCGAGCAGTATTTGGGGCGTGATATTAATTTCGCCAGTAATTGCTATCGGTTTCCACCCGAGGCTGCAGCCATGAACCATGAATACGGGAGTTACCGCTATTTGTTCCTGACGTTGTGGTTTAGGGTTTTACCTCGACCCCGCTCTCGTATATTTATTTTCTTGGAGTTTTGTCCAAACAATAGTGAGTGGATTATGGTCGGGTTTCGATAGTTCTGTTTGAGCCTAACGCCGCGGAAAACAATGGGCTTATTTCAAATAACACTATTGTGTGTTACAATTAACAGCCTACGAACAAATATTTGCAGACACAAGTTTGAGTGTTTGTCTTTTCAAATACGTATAAAATATGGTTTAGGTTTAATTTTTGTGATAAATCGTGTATTTATATAATTGTTTATTGAGATTTGTAAAATAATGACAGTGACGAATCCAGTTGACGAAATCATATGATACATATCTTCAAGGAAATTGTTTTACCAGATTCCCGTCGTACCGTCGCTTCGCGCCTGTTTGCGTAGCGTTAAATATTTTTTTATCGCTTTTGAAGTACGTCTATACTTACTTAAATATATATCAATTATCAGACATGATATCAAATTTTAGATGTACGGAGACGAGCTTATGAAGGTGTCAAAAATCCGTTCCCGAAGTAACTTCAACACACAGACAAACCATAACCAAATTTTAATAGAAACAGGTCCGTTCGTGTGTGGAGTACTGCAGCTATATTTAGGCTGGTGCTGCAAAATGCCACCTGGCTACTTTTGGATTCAGAAGACAGGCACGTGGAAAGGCTGATTGGCGACCCAGGTTTAACTCAAAATGGTCTCCAAAGCCTGGAGCACAGGCGTAGAGTAGCTAGCCAACGAAGGGGTGTTCTATAGGATGCATTTTGGATAGTATGCGAGGGAATTGCATGATTTAATTCTCCCATCACCGTTCCATCATCGGACGACCCGTCGTACGGCGAGTTTCCACCCTTACGTTGTAGACACCACTACAATCCGGACGAAGCGTTTCGCCTCCTCTTTTATACCGCATACATCGAGGGACTGGAACAATTTGCAAGCGGCGGTGTTTCCGTCTGACTACAATTTATGTGACTTCAAGGCTAGAGTGAATAGGCTTTTAATAAACTAGCGTGCTTTACCATCAATGATTGCATCACTGCTTACCATCAAGCGGGATTGCGATCAAGCACTAGTTTTAATTTATAAAAAATAGAGGACGTGGCGAATTAATTAGCCTATATATTTTTATTTTTCCTGTCGTACCATTGGGCATCTCTAGTGGACACTGGCAAGCAATGCGTTGTAGTTGTAACCATATAAATGGTGATAATAGTGATAGTATCAAAATCTCTTCATACATAAATTAAAGGAGCATGGTTAGAGCAGCTACCGGTCGAGCCATTTAAGCACTATTGTGCATAACCAAAGTGGGATACAACGGCTTCCTGTTCAAAACCAAAAGGTTAGAATAAATATGTAAATAGTAGATACAGAAAAATTGCTGTACCTGTTTATAAAACAGAATATTGTAAGTTGCTAGCTGACCCGACAGATGTTGTCCTGTCCAAATTTCAATAATTCATACAAAAAATCCCTTCCACATTTAACCCTTCAAAGTTAGAGTGAACGGGCATCTTCGTTCCATCGTGACCTCATCCATCGCTTTCCATCTGGTGCGATCGAGGTCAAGAGCGGAGTCCATTCAGCATAAAAAATTAAATAATCCGACATAAAAAAGCACTTTCAGTTTTTACCAAATTTCGAATTTTCCGGGCAACTTATTAAATTTTTCATTCCCTTGAAATCTTATTCGTACTGACAAAGCCAAAAATAGCCAAACCAGTCTAGCGGTTTTCAAGTGCTGGGCTTATCAACGCACAACATTTCATTTTGATTCACATATAGAGTCAACAGATATGAACTTTCCATCATTGGATATTTTATGAAGCCCACATAAAATGTTTTACACCGATTGGAATAACAAAACCATTCATAAGCTTATTACCATCGTTTTGTACGAGAGAATTGAGTTGTTCCTCTTTTGCAAGTGGAAGAAAATAAGGCACGTCCCCTTAAAGATAAGTACGACGTAACTCCATTCGGTAAAGGGCCTCTCCACTCGTAGCTCGCGTAGTGGCTCCAAGTCCACAAGAGCCTCCCCGCCCCCCGTATCGGTGTGAAGATTGGGCCAGATAGGGGTTATCGGTAGGTGCACTGGAGGTCGATTAGGAGTGGTCGGGTTGCACATAGTCGGCTTGATGCGCGGTGTGAACGGAGGCCCTCGTTATTTTCAATTTCCATACACGAACGCCCTTCCCTCTATACGTTTTCGTATACGAGTATGAGATGCGAGTGTATTAAGCCATGAATCTTATAAAGACCTGAGCTGATTTAATACGTTCCCGAGGATGGGTACGATTGTTTTTGGATATATGAAATAGTAATAAAACGGAGTTTATCGATGACAGGCTTTTCTGTACGGCGCGCTTGCGTGGAACTTCGGAAGGAATAAAATTTCAATAATTTATGAACATAATTTCGTTGGCACACGCATTGGCATTGCTTCATGGTATTTTCAGGTTACGGTAAGTCCCATTCATTTTTTATAATCCTTAAGTCACCTATTTACGTTCACGTTCACGTTACGGACTGTCAAAATACCTGAAAAACATAACGCTGAATTTCTTCGTAAATCAAGTTACCTGAGGGAAACCAATTAAACACGTGATAAGGCACATCTGTCGAAACGTGGCGAAATTCAAATTAATTTAAGACATTATACATTATCATAAGCTTTAAAAAAAGGTTTTTTTCCGGTATACAGTATCGCAGGGTAAGTCCATTAAGAAACCGCTTACGTGAATTTTTAGCAAAATGAAATGAGTGTCTGTGTATCAGTACACGATATAATAATAAAAAGAGATTGGTACTTATGCATTAGCTAATATGTTGGGGGTTGATTAAATTTTACATTTCTGGGATTTGATACTGGTACTGTAAAATTATATTGTATTCAGAGCTGGAGAGTTTTAAAGATTGTCATGTCAGCAGTGCGCTTCTGTAATAACTTTAGCGAGAAAACTTAAGTGAAGTGAGCTAGTATTCACAATTAGCACTAAGCCAGCTTCCACAAACTGTTTCCTGTTTTGGATCGTAAATCATCAAATAACCTCTCCGACCCTAGGCGGAACGGAATGGCTTGTCAGATTTTTACTGACTAAAACCATTTAATGTCCTTTACTTGCCTGTGTGCTTCTCAATGATATATTTATTATGGAATCGAATTCTGTACGAATATTGAAATTATTTCAATTAATCCTTTATCTTGACTCGTGCTTTGAGTATTTAATCTTTTTTATATTTATTTAGAAACTTTAATTCAAATGTAGTTATAAATGTAAAAAATTAAGTTTAAATATTTCATATCATTACGCTTACATTCAATTAATATTGGGGTCAGGATAAAGAGAAACTCCAAAGTGCTACCAGCTACGACAGTTTTGCTTAAATGCGTGTCTTGGCATTAAGACGGAAAACACTAAGACTAAAAATTTTGCTGCTTCCTTATTATTATTTTTTTAATAATTGTAAACTAGTGCTTGACCATAATCCAGCCTGATGGTAAGTATTGATGAAATAGTATTGTAGTTAGACGGGAACACCACCACTGATGAGTTGTTCCAGTCTCTCGATGTAGCCGGTATAAAAGACGAGACGAAAAACTTCGTCGAGATCGTAGTAGTGTCAACAACATAAAGATGGATACTCGCCATCCGACGGATCGTCCGATGATCACAATGTTAAAAGTAGGATGCATTTATTGCATATAACACCGACAGGCTGGCTAGTCTTCACCTGTGCTCCAGGCTTTGGAGACCATTTTAAACTAAATCTGAGTCGCCAATTAGTCTGTTTGCACGTCTATCCAAAGTTTCCACGTGGTATTTTGCAACACCAGCCCACATGTGGTTGCATGCAGTACTCCACACACGAACAGACCTGTGCTTTATATAACATTAGAGGCTGTCCTGGTGTGAAGTATCACCGGACCTTGCAATAACGCCAAGTTTCCTTGGATTTGGATTCAATGAACCGTTCAAAGTTTAGGTTTGAGGAAATATCAACTCCCAAAAGCCGAAGGCGGTCGATGCACTCCAAGGATACATTCCGAAAAGTAGAAGCCAAGGTGAATGGTTCGTTTGTTTGGCGCTAAAGAGAAATTGAATTTAAATTACGCTTAAAAGACCTGTGTGTAGCTGTTATGTTTTTTTATATATATTTTATAAGAACCGTGATGTTTCTAAAAGAAAATACCGTTAATATATTTACAAAGCATTTCGGGTAGAATAGAAACCAAAATTCAATCTCGGAAAACGTAGACATTCATGTTTTATGAATAAAATTAATCTTCTTAGCTATGATAGAATTTGTCTGATATTATGTAACATTATGTCGAATAAAAAAAAAAAATTAAATCTCGGTGACTTATTCAGTTATGTTGGCATTATGCTGGAGTTAGATAAGTTTGTTAAAAATTATTCTTTTAAATTACTGTTAATCATTATCGACTTGTTAGCGTTTTCCCAACTATGTTAACTTTGATGGCAAGGTTGGCGCTGTGGTTTAGTGATTGACTGCTGTCTATTCTCCAGAAAAAGTAGTTGTTTCGGGTCTGGGTGTATGTGTGTGAGAGTGAGGAGCAACTTTTTTTTTTAAACAAAAAAGTTTTGTTTGATTTATAATCTATCCGTAAGCAGTTGAATGCCTTTATTTCCATGATGCGACTGCTTACCTGACCTCCATAGTTCATGTATTAAATATTTAGATATACCTTTGTAAGTCTGTTTGTTATACTTAAAGCCTGTGAATAGAAATACAAATTCGACATTATTTACCACCGTAGCTTATAACAAATCCTGAAAATTAATAATTTGCCTTCATTTCCCTAGTAATTTAAATCATTAGTTACTAAACAACATATAACCCGATCATGTCCGAATCGAACAAACTCCTGAGCAATCGAGAAATTCTGAAACTCATAAATAATCTGATCTGAGCTGGCCTCGTCCATAACAGTTTCCCGGGAACAGAACCCACTCAGAAATATTAAGGAAGCCTTGTTACTATTATAACACATTTCTGGCAACACCTGTAGGTAGCAAGCCGTCGGTGTACAACGAGAAAATTGTATTTCCATTTTTACAATTTCAATTTAGTATTAATTCGAGGCCCGAGAACGGTCGGGCGCGCCGCCACATGTAAAATATGGATCGGCTAAGTGAAATTAAAATGCTCTATAAATTGTGATTTTTGCAAGTCCTAAAGTGGAGAAGGCTTTTTATTATTTATCGCCTCCCGGTCGTGGCCAGCGCCCCGCTTACTGAAAATCGCTGTGTTATTATTCAATTTACTTGTTTGAAATATTAACTTCGATGTGAATAATCTTTATATAATGCTGTCTTGTGGACTGGACACTCTTCTGGTTTTTATTTTATGGAGTTGTATTTTTAGGAGGAGCCGTTTGAATTAATTTGGATTATTGCGCCTAAAGAATTAGGGATATTATTCAAGTCTTTGAAAATGAATCTGATTGTAAATGGTTACTTCAACAGCTTTGATCCTAAAAGACCTAGAAAGAATTCGACTAAAGCCATCTTAGTTTTACGACAAAAAATTGCAGTTTTTATTATCTTTACTCTTCGTTCGACATTAGTCTCAAATCTCAATCTCTGGGAAAATCCACCTTTAATTCCACCTCTAAAGATAAATCAGGATAAGATATTCCAAGGCCGTATTTTACTTTAAAAAAGCTGCTGAATAAACTTGAAGGTTGTGCAAAACAAATATAAGCGCCATTAGCTGCCCGTGTCGGCCGTGTCCCGCAATCAGTGAGACAGTTTCCATTGGCGTGTCCACTTGTTCCTGTTTCTGTGGACACTACACGACTCTAATGTATCACATCGTGTTTTAAATGTAGCTGGAAATAAAGAATTTTGTACTAAAACCTATTTTTGGAATTTAATAAGTATGTTCATATATATTTAACAAAATGTGTTTGTGGGATCATATTCCTAAAATATAACACTACAAATTAGAGGATCGTATTTAGAAGTCGTCTTTGAACATAATTATTTATAATTTAACATTAACACGGTTAAGTATTTGTCAAGTATATGTATGTGTTTTCTTTTTGTTCCAGGGGCTTCGGTTTCATTACATTTGGCGACCCAGCTAGCGTAGACAAGGTTTTAGCTCAAGCAACACACGAATTAGATGGCAAAAAGGTAAGTCTTTTTATATAAATATTTTTCGAACTCCTTTTAGCATAATATATCAAAAGTAGAACTCAATAAAAGAAAGAAAAGGGAAAAAATGCACCGCGTTAGTTCAATAGCAGTGTTATAAAATACGAACAACTTAAGTAAGTTTGGAGTTATTTTTACTTCATAAGATTCGCCAAGCGAACTTGCGAACTATGTAAAATAGGTTTGATAGTAATTTACAAAAAGTAGAAGGATAATAAAGTCATACTTAAGGATAATAAGTTGGAGGACGTGTCTGAGCAGTTATGTTGCGATGTGTGCCGGGTATGATGCGCCAAATGTTGTTGTACCTCTGGCGCAGCATCATTGGTTGGAGTTTAACATTGCATCACCTCGCTCACCTGCCGTCTTCCTTCCTATTCATTAAGTTTTTCAAGAAAACTAATGTCTCATAAAAAGTGCACATTTTAATGACGAATAAAAACTTAACATAAAATAAATTTCGTATGTCTTTCCAACAGAAGAGGTCCTTTTCTCCTTTAAAACATTTTATAAGATATTAAAATGAACTTTGCCATTTATATTTTTTTCCTTTTTATATCTTCTGTGAGGCAGTTTTTTGTCGGAAATGTTCCAGATTTATAACTCTTCAATAAACTGACTTCGTCGTATTTTCAAGGGCTTATTTAGCCTTAGTCCTGAAACTGCTCGGATCGCCATTTTTTTTTTCGCCTGTTTTACAAAATATATGATTTTCTTTAGCGTGCCTTCTCGTACATAGATACGATATTTAATCAGAGACTTTTACTGTTCTAACTGGTAGTAAAATAAATGGGAAAATCCTGCCTTATAGGCAAATTCGGAAAGTAGTTCTTCATAAATAGTAGTAATAAAATTTACAACAATATTTTTTATATCCACATTTATTTCTTATTTTTTTTTTGCAGTTGCATAAACGCAAGTAAATAAATAATAATATAATTTAGATATTTTATTTTAAAAATTAAGATATTTTCTTTTCATTAAACATCTGTTCAACCGTTTAACAGTAAGTAAATTGGAATTTGACTATTTTTAGTCATTCAATAGAATAGGTAGGTATAGGTAGTAGGGTTATCCTTTTTTTTTGTTTTGCATGGAAAATCATCAAGACTTCTCCCGCTCTGGGCAGAGGGAAAGGGCGTGTTAGACTCTTACTGACTAAACTGTATTCTTTGTTCCTTCGCCTTTGTGTCAATGTTCTACATCGAACTGTGAATTTGAACAGTCCGCACATCACATCTTGTGGAAGTGTATTCTTTGGCAGAATGAACGCAATATTATGTTGGATAGTGTGCAATTACATCCGGGGTCGTTTATTATACGGACCTTGTAGAATCTAGAACCAATCTCCGTGCGTTCAGGCGCTTTTGCCATACCTATTATTGGAATCAATTGTAACAGCACATACCTACTTAGGACCCATTAACTTTACAAATTTTATTCCGTGGTGCTTGGCAATCTGGGTTTCTCCCAGTTGTAATAATGTCCATTTGTTCTGATTGGCCTAATTCTGTTCTGTCTCCTACTTGTTATGGAGGGAAGTGGAAAAAATATCTTTTTTCTTACTCCTCCGCTATTCTTTTCTGATTAATTTCGTTGCGGGACCCAAGACAGTTGAATCGTTTCTCCGGGACTCGTCGAGCTTCATTGCTCGGCGTTTTTCTGGCGGTCTCCACTGTTGATTCTGGCTTTCAGGAATTGCAGTGTGTGGGAAAATGTGTGGCGGGTTTTGTCCCAAAAAAAAAAAAAAAAAAGAAATGACTAAACCCCACTCGTGTTCCTTCACTTACGTGTGCGCCGGGGCCATGGTTTCTTAAAGAGGATATTTTGACTACAGTAATCACTGTAAAGTAACTTATTACATTCAGTTCGCTAAAATTATTTACTTGCATCATAGTCTGAGTAATTTTTTTTCCAACTATCTAGGGGCCGGCTTCCTGTTTAACTGAATTCAGGTATTCACCTGGTGGTATTCCACCACTACCACCACCACACCAGTATGGAGAATACATGGAGCGACTGTTTACCCAGTTACTGACTAATACGAAGAAGTACTTGCTATGATCACGAATTATATTTTGTTCAGCGTAAAACTTGACACTGACCTGCAAAGTATTCAAAAATATAAGAAAATTCAAATTTCGTAAGTTACTCTACTACATATTTCTTACAATCTTGTGACTTAAGTGTTGTAAAATGAGAAGAGACGTATAAATGAATGAAAAAAGAAGGAAAAAGATTAGTTTCAAGCAAATAACGATTGAATATTGTTTGTTTTCAATGGAGCGATTCTCAAAAGAGATTCGATTGGTCACTCAAATCAAGATATGACCAATCCGCTCAATTTTCGCTACTGGCTAACTTCAAACTGTGCTTTTGGGTTTTGATATTACTATTCTGCGAGTTATTCATTATTACCGAGCTGCGTTTAATTCATTTTTCGTTCTTACAATGACCACAGCTTCTAATACTTATTATTATAGAATTGTATTTTATTTAAAACCTAAATATCTGTAGAGATATTTATACCTACTTTTCTTTTTTTTAGTCCAACTCGGTCTTAGACTAAGATGAAATATTACTATAATGTCAAAAAAGAAAAATAAACAGCGAGAAGTCTTATAAACAGCAAAAATAAAGCAAAGAAAATTAGGTAGGACGGACTGGTTACGTCAACCGCTCATTGTGTCGCACTGTGCTGTCATTACAAAACATGATAAGCTGTCATTACACATGCGAAACAGCACTTGCAACCGTGAGCCATACAAACGGAAAAAGTATTCACGATAAACGTAAAATTATACCCAGAATGAACAGATACGGTGACATTAATTACAATGTTGTATTTTACCTCTCCTCCGGCCATATAAGCTCGCCGCCACCATATAGTGTTAAATCACAGCTGCCTTTAATATTTAAACACGAAAATTTGTTTTCCTACAATTAAATTACGTGCAATTTTAATTCGACCGGTTGACTTGTGGCCTGCGTCAAAGTTACAGTTGCGATTTTTTAATTAATTCCAAGCATACCTTTATTAAAAAAGTACGTATCATAACTTTCGTTTAATTGGGATTTTTTTCATTAACTAAATGTTGTATTGTTTCAAGTTTCGGCTATACTAAAATACTAGACGTATTTTCACATGATGGAAACGGTTTTGTATTTACGCCAATTTATTACGTTCATTGTCCATTTATTTTGGCTTTGAATGTATTTTAGGAACAGACGAATGGGTCAACTGTTGCGAATGTTTTATTATACAAATATAACGAAACATTTCGATAAAGCATATAGTTTTCGCCAAATATGGTGCTAAAAACATAAGAGATACTGTTATTTATATAACGTCTTGCCATTTATGTAGATAATAATCATCTTCGTATCTTGGGACTCGAGACACATTACGAGCTCCGTTCAGAGCGTTCTCTGTGTACAGATGGAGAAAAAAAGTCGATTACTATCGCTCGCCACGAAATAATCCAGATAAATTACAGCTCCCGTCGTTGTTTACTTTGATTAAATTGTAGTCGACTGGCGGAAGATTAGCCGAAGCCTCGCAAATCGAGCGAGAAGAGAGAGCATTTTCGCAATTTACATAGAACGAACGCGGAAGCTCGCAACTGTGTTTACACGACACGATTTTATATTGACTATACTATTGTTATTAGGTACAATTACTATTAACGACTCCGAGCTGTAATTACTCTGATTAAATGTTGGCTTTAGTTGTATACGGTAAATAGTGTTCATGCAAATATAATCAATACATACATAATCAGCTTATAACGTCCCTACTTCTTATCTACCACGCGGGCCCAGTGCTGATTGTTAGATGTCATATGTCTTCGAAGTTTTGCTTCTAGAACATGCCGCCGGTTTCCTAACGATGTTTTCCTTCACCGTTTTGAGAGCAGTGGTGAAGAAATAATTTACACATAGTAAAGCGCTCAGCGGGGTTCGAACCTACGATCTTTTGACTGCCACTGCTAATACAAATATAATTAAATTTATACGAATCCCGTAGGTTTTGTGACACTTTAAATCTATGGCATAACAGAAAAGCTTCAATGCAAAAAAGGAGTTATTAATAGAAAAAATCATTATTAGAAAATACAGCGCTGGATGAAGATTCGGCAGAAAATTAAACCCTTTAAGAGGATTTTTCAAGCTTCGGATAATCCAGTTATTTTTTAAAATCATAAGGTTTGCTTAGAATTTTATTATCCTGATATTGAAAAGGGTATAGAATTGAAGGGATTATTATTTTTTTGCGAACGGGCGTAAAATTAATAGACTGTTATTTAGTAATAGACTTTATTGATTTGTTATTCAGCTGTAAAGCAATCGCTTTCTGAATAATTTAAAAGTATTTTGCTAATCCATTACTACGTTACTTAGTTCACGGCCGTGACCTACAAGTGCGTAGGTCGTAGCTTCAACTCCCGTCAGGCGCATTAGTCCAGTCCAGTCTCCAGTCTGTCTCCTAAGATACAGGTATTCCCTAGTTTAGGAGGCATGATTTATTATTTTGTTACATAGAAATTATTTTTAAGGCAAATAAAGAAATTGGCCAATTCTCACCTGCAAACTTTATCTATGTATGTTTTGGTCAATAAAGTAATTATTATTATTACTTTGTGTAAATTATTTCATCACCATTGCTCTCAAAAGGATGAAGGAAAACATCACGAGGAAACCGGCATGTCTAGAACCGAAAACTTCGAATATATGTATGTAGCATCTACCTACCTGTACTGGGCTCGCGTGGTGGATTAAGGCCCACTCCCTCTCACCGAAAGGAGGCCCGTGTCTCAACAGTGGGGACAGTATATGCTGATTTTTGTAACGTTGTGTATGGCTACGTTTGTTTATTTAACTGAAGACTGAAACGTCATATAGAAATTTATCAACGGAGAAAAAATCACTCCATGTGTTCGATTCTTTCGATGCCTACCGCGCGCATAGAATGGATAGAAAGTATTCTAACCATCCTATGCACGTGGTGGACATCGAATGAATCGAATCGAACAAATTTTTCGAACACAATTATTCTGTTTGAAAAAAAATACCCATTTTGGGTTCTGTTGGACCGTCAAAATGAAAACCATTACTACTTATAGTGGGTTACCTACGCAATTAAGTATTTTTTTTTTGTTTAATAAAGTCATAATTAAGCGAATGTATCTTATTCACTGTATATCATAGTGTCTTATTCGGATTTATCAAATATTCAAATATAAGTACGCAATAAAAGACACATCAGTCATAAAAAATGACTATGCAAGAAATAAAACATAGTCCATCCCTTGGCTAAGAAGGGTGTTAAAGTATATCCCCACCCACTTTACTATTGTTGGAAATAACAGGGTAGTGTTTCTAAGAAATTATTACTGGATCTGTAATAATACATCATTTCTAACGCTTTCTATGACGCACATTAAGACCACCCCGTTTAATGGCTCCACTTCCCTTGTTCACAAACTAAACTAAATCTAAGTTCAGTGCATTTTTTCCTTTAAGAAAAGGACAGAAGATGAGATATTAGCTTAGTACTGCAGTACGGGTATCGCGCAATCGGTCAACCAGGGACCTACTACTATATACCACTCACTTACTTGTGGGACGAGGCCCTCGAGAAAAATGGGAAATGATTGTCGTCTCCCTAGATATCTCGAAGGTATTCCACCGGGTATGGTAAGCTGGCCTTTTGAGTAAGCATCCAGCTTAAGCTTTCCCTGGTCTAACTGGCTGGATAAAAAACCTGACTGAATGATCCCTCCGAATTGTTGTCGTCGGATGCTCATCGGAGCCCATGTCGACTAATGTCGGTATTTCTCAGGAATCTGTTCTCTCTGCAACTCTGTTCCTGCTTCATACTAACGATCATCTGATGCTCGGTATCTATGAATATGCAGATAACAGCATAGTTGTGGAGAGATACCTGCCGGGTTCTCGGGCTAGTACGGTCGCAATGCGGTCCGAAAGATAGGCTATGGTAGAGCGTACGAACGTTGCACTACAGGCAGTCTCCGAATGAGGCGAAGCCAATCTTGGGGCATTTAAAGCCGCCAAAACACAAGTTTGTCTATTTATCGCCAAAAAGAGCCCGTTCACCTTGGCTCCTACTTTTTGGAATGTATCCTACCGCCCATTGTGTCACCCTATGTAAAATATTTTTATTTATATTCTGTAATCTATAGGGTGTACATAATAAAGAGTATTCTATTCTATTCTATCCTTGGAGCGCACCGACAGCCTTCAGGTTTTGGGAGTTGAGATTTCCTCGAACCTAAAATTTGGGAGATTCATTGAGCCCAAAACCAAGGGGACTGCCAGGAAACTTGGCGTTATTGCAAAGGTCTGAAGGTACTTCACACCAGCAGAGATTCTAGTGTTATATAAATCACAGATTCATTCGTGTGTGAGGTACTGCAGACACATTAGGACTGGTGCTGCAAAATGCCACATGGCAACTTTGGATTCGGTAGAGAGTTGTGCGAAGAGGCTAACTGGCGATCCGAGTTTGGTTCAAAACGGTCTCAAAAGTCTGTAGCATATGCGGACTGTAGGCAGCCTGTCAGTGTTATATAGGACGCATTTTGAAGAGTATGCGCGGGAATTGCATGACTTAATTCTTCCATCTCCATTCCATCATCGGACGACCCGTTGTACGGCAAGTACCACCCTTATGTTGTTGACACTACTACAATTCGAACGAAGCGTTTCGTCTCGTTTATTATACCGCGTACATCGTGGGTCTGGGACAATTTTCCAGCGGCGGTGTTTCCGTCTGACTACAATTTGAGTGTCTTCAAGGCTATAGTGAATAGGCTCTTATTAAACTAGCGTGCTTTACCATCAACGATCGCATCATTGCTTACTATCAGGCGGGCTTGCGGTCAAGCACTATATTATAATTTATAAAAAAAATACGATCCGGTAATGTAGTCCACGATACAGGAAAGGAAAACAGATGGAAATATAATTATGAAGATGGTTTTTAATGGCTGTGAAGCCCGTACGGCGTATTCGGTTTGCTTGATGATTAGTCTATTGATTATTTAGTCTATTGATTTATATAGGATGCATGAGTGGACGCCATTTTTAAAAAATAAACCGAAATACGAGTACCGCCAGGTTCCATATATTCCTTTCCGTTCCTTTAATCCCCTTTCCGTTCACGATAATGTTATAACGCACACTTATACATTCTATTTTCCTTATGTAAACGTCCATGATATAATCACGTCACACGATACAATTTATAACCTTCACATTAGCTTAAGCAAACAGAGGTCTTCCAGAGGCCATAACATCGGCCGCCGGCAGAAGTTACCACCCATCAGAAAAAGTCATGCCGCCAAGCGATTCGTCGTGTTCCGGCATGATGTCTGGTGAAGCGGTACGGAGGACGGGTCTGAGCAGTTCTGTTGTGATGTGTGCCGGGTACGATGCGCCAAATGCTGTTGTGCCGGGAGTTTAGTCGTGGAGGGTCTCCAGATCAATTTCCCTCTGGGTTTAACATTGCATCACCTCGCTTAACTGCCGCCTTCCTTCCTATTTACTCAGTTTTTGAGTGAGTAAGCTTATTAAACTAACGCGCTTTACCATCAACGATTGCATCTCTGCTTACCATCAGGCGGGATTGCGGTCAAGCACTAGTTTATAATTGATAAAAAAATTGGTTTAAGTCAGTCTGGGTGACAAAGATGACTAAAAAGATCAGACTTAATAAGACATGACTTTTAATAGTTAATGTTACGTCCTTACATATGAAATTGGCGTTTTGTATGGAAGGAATAGAAGTCGTTTATTTTTTTAATATTATATATTTATTTAATCAAAGTAAGATCCATTGCATTTAGTTTATGCCTTTTCTAAAAAAAAGCATTAGGACAGGAATCAATAAAATCTTTGAAGGTGGTCTGGACTGTCTCATCGGTTGAATTTTTTCTTCTGCAAAAAGTTATCCTAATTTAAAAAAAAATGGTAGTCTGTTGGAGCAAGGTCCGGGAAGTTCAGTGGATGTCTTAAACATTCCAATTGAAGCTCCTCTAATTTGGTAGCAGTCTGTTGTGCAGTCGTGGTCTCGCGTTGTCCTAAAGCAGCAGTGGCCTTGTACGATTGACCAGTCTCGGTTGTTTAGCGGCTAGTTTATCCATCATTATGTAAAGTTGCTCACAGAAGAGATTTGCAGTAATCGTCTGGCCAGATTTAGGGAAGCTGTAGTGCACCACACTGGCAATAGTCCACCAAACGCAGACCAATAATTTTTTCTAGTCAATTTTCTCTTGGGGCAGAATTTGAATGGTTCATCGGGGTTCAGCCATTGCGATGTGCACTTCCTATTTGAGGAATACTTGGATAAAAAAATGAAACCATCACGACAACTTGGCTATAGGCTGTTTATTGACAGACTAAAGGAGCTATACTGCCGAGTACCTACAGTGTTGTGATTCGGATACATTAGCAAACTACCGAGTACATTGTTGCTAGTTTAAATAATTACAGATACCACACTATTGTTGTAGATTATCCACTTTTCTTCACATGTAATTATTCGATTTAAAATCCCTTCATTATTGTGCCGATTCAATAATGTAACGCAGCAATCGCCACACGTTTGTCGGTTTGCTTCATTCGATTCATGAGCGAACCTTTCGAGATTTCTTATCTTCCCAATTTGTTTCAAGTGGATTAAAACAGTTTTACCACTAACACTGCAGCCTGCAGCTAACTCGGATGTAGTTTGCGATGGATCCGCTTCCACAATAGCTTTCAATTCTTCATTGTCGACTTTGGTCACCGGCCGTCCACGGGGATTGTTTTGAAAACGTTGGAACCAGTAACGCACTGTGCTTTTTCTAGCGACGCCAATCATCCAATCGCCATCATTAATTCATCGAGCCGTTTCTGCAGCACTGGTGCCACGGCGGAACTCATATTCGTAAATACCGCGAAATTTTAAATTTTCCATTTTGTAAACTCATTGACGCAGAGAAAAAATCTGAAGGAACAAAAAACAAAAAAAAAAAAAAACGGTTTTCGAAAAAAAAAAATGATGAGTACGAGTATAACAGCTGTATAAACTTGAATTTGGAATTCTAAACCAAAGAGGAGGTATTTGAGATCAAAGTGGCCAGTACGACAAAACGTCAATTTCATATGTAAGGACCTAATACTTTGGGCACGCCACAATAGCGGAGGTAAGTGGCCTCTTTGAGGAGCGGCTAGAGAGGCGCCATGGCGCTCTCCTCACCTTTCGTCTGATGCAGGTCCTCACCGATGTTTCGGTAGGTTCCTGTTTCGTATTAGGCGGGAGGAAACGACAGGGTGTCATCATTGTGAGGATCGCCCTGAGGACACGGTGGAGGTCTGCCCGATTTGGGTAGAGCACCGGCGTGTCCTCGTGGGGGTGATTGGCGGCAATCTCTCGTGTCGGACCCTGGTCCAGGCCATGGTCCGGAGCAAGAGTGCATGGCAGGCCGTTACCTCCTTCTGCAAAGCAGTGACGCTGGCAAAGGAGGAGGCGGAGCGTGTGATCCAGCGGGAATACCAGCGCCCTCACGCCACTAGCCGCCGCAGGAGACGCCCTGGTCGGGAGACGACACCGAACCCCCAGCCACGGTAGGCACAGGCCTGCGGGCGGTGAGCAGTGGGCAGCTCGCCACCTGATAAGGACCAGGCCCGAGTCGACGGCGCGTTGTGTTTCACGCGCGCTTCAAAGAGATGTCAGCACATCGTGACGGGGTCCACGAAAACCGATGCCTCCTGGGTCAGGGTTGCGGGTTGGTTAAACAAGAAACCGTGGCCCTGGCCGTCGCACAGGCAAGTGTAGAAACACGGGCGGGTTTAGTCAGTAAAAGTCTGATACGCTCTTCCGCTCCGCTCAGAGCGGGAGATGTCATTTGATGATGTCCCATCCTAACAAAAAAGGGCCTTATATTTACTGTTTCAATTTTGTACAACAGAGAAGTTAAACGCATGTATTTACATCGTAAGTTATTCGCATTTTTCGGGAATATGCCTGAACATAATAGCTTTCAGCCATATCAATATTTATAGAAAGGTTTACGATTGTACCACTAACATTGTGCACATGGCGCTCGCCCCCTTTGTATGAAATCAAAGGTCAGAATGCGATATTCTACTGCTAAATAACATACAAGTAGTCTGTTGCTTATTTTTTATTGTCGGTTGTATATTTTGTGAATGTTTGTCAAAATAAATTAAAAATTCCCTCTTCTCTCCCAAGTTTTAGTTTTAAATATATTATAAGTATATATTTTGGTAATAATGTGTATGTGTATATAGCTTATTTAGGTAGGGGGAATACGCAATTAAATGTACGCGTTGTGAAACTGACCGAGTTTTTTACAGGAAAATATTCATGTTGTTTGGTGTTTGACAACACTGATGAACAAACCGACAATAATGACGGCTAGTGGCATAACTTGCCTTGAATATCTTCGTACAAACATTCTAAAAAGTCTAAAACTTCTATTCCACTTATTTGTTTAAACAGTGTTAAGAGTTTTTGTTTCCTTATAATTTTTATGCCATCTATCTAATCTCTTCACCACCCGTGCTTGACTGATAGAGAATGCCTAAGGCATTGAAACTGCCTCTGTACAGTTCATGTGCGAAAATGTAAATAAATAACATACGACGAGGCTTTTGAACCTAATCTATTTATTAGCTTTGTTTATAATCTGAAGCTTGAAAGTTAAATTTTACGAGTACCTTATCAATGTGGATTTATAAATGACAAACCAAATAATGCATTGTTGGGGTTTAGCTGATCTAGAAAAACAACTGA
This sequence comes from Sesamia inferens, assembly GCA_037179545.1. Classification (NCBI taxonomy): domain Eukaryota; kingdom Metazoa; phylum Arthropoda; class Insecta; order Lepidoptera; family Noctuidae; genus Sesamia; species Sesamia inferens. The sequence continues at coordinate 22,075,196 of CM073931.1, forward strand.
AAAGTATGAACATATTTATTTGCGCTTAACACACTGTGTCATATATCTATACTAATATATAAAGCTAAAGAGTTTGTTTGCTAGTTTGTTTGAACGCGCTAATCTCAGGGACTATTGGTCTGATTTGAAAAAATATTTTTGCGTTCTATAGCCCATTAATCTAGGAGAGCTTCAGGCTATATAATATTACGCTGCGATCAACAGGAGCGGAGCATAACCCAACTAACTCCACGTGAACGAAGTCGCTGGTGTCAAAGTTTACAATAAATAGATTTGTTTCTAGCCGCTCCTAAAAGGTAGAATGGAGAAAAATTTGGAAGAAAAAATATGCAACATGGACGTGTGCTTTATTTTTTAAATTAATTACTTGAGTAAATGTATGTGAACACGGTGCACCTAGAATAACACTACTGTTCCATAGTAGGTTAAAATAATTATTAGATATGCCATAAATACAGGTGAGTGGTGCTCACAGCCGCAATACAAGCTATGCCTAGTTCGGCTACAGAAACAAAACTCTTATATTTTAATTGAAATTATATATTATAGTATGAATTATAGTAGGAATCTTTTGAAAATAAACCATTGTTATTATTATTATTCACCTACAGCAGTCTACCGCTGGACTGGCTTCTTTTATTGCACACCATTCAATTTTCGACAACTCCCATCCACCTGCTAACAGCGAATATACATCAAATTCACATATTTACAAACATTGTATACTTAATCATTGTAATTAGGGACCCGCCCCGGCTTCGCACAGGTACAATGCTGATACTAAATACAATACACAAAAACTGTGAACGTTGTATAAAAAACATAGCGGCCTGCCGCCCGGCTGGTCGATACCATGACAATGCGACGCCCTGCATTTTTTTTTTTTGGATTAATGCTGTATTGGTTAAAATTGCTTCGAAAATTAGCCAATATTTATCTTAAAATATAAATGACAATAAATGTTATTGTGGAATATCCACAAGAGATAGATATATACCACCGCGGACTTTTCTATAAACCTTTTCAATGTGTACAATACACATTATTAGTACATTATTTTGATGTTAGCTGTCAATAGTATTATTATCAATCGCTATTATTATATGGAATGACAGCTCACTCACTGTGAAACGGTTATTGAACCGCTGTAATTAACTAAAATATCTATAAACCAATCTTCTAATTACGAAACAGCTTTCTTACTTTGATTCTCTTTGATAAATTAATATTTCATAACAAATTCAATGGGATATTGAACGTGTACCACCGCGGTCGCTCCATCCCTCAAGTGTATAACTAAACTTTCCCCATTTATATTTTATTAAGAAGAAATATTGAAACTTATTTAGTTCCTCATCGAAGTTTCTTCCAAGGCTCATCGATTTGAAACGTTTCAAAATAACTAGTTGATGGAGAAGAAAGAGATATTCTTGTTTAACTTTGAAAAGATTGGATTTTGTGATTGTTGTTAATAAATAATAAAAATGTCAGCAGAGAAGAGTAAAGAGTTGAGTAATTAGAAATATTCTAATGAGTTTTTATAAATTTTGTCGATATTTCTATTTATTATAGTGAATTCCCGTGTGGTACCGGGTTTAGAATACTTCCATCCCATATCCTCCCGTGGGTGTTGTAAAAGGCGACTAAAGGAAGTCTCAATAGGGAAGCGGACAGCAGCACTTCACCTGTGGAATATCAAATTGCTGCGATCCCCAACTCGCCTGCCAAGCGTAAGGATTATGGCAAACCCCCCCAAAGCAATGAAAGCCTTGGGGGATGCCTTTGTCCAGCAGTGGACTTAGGCTGAAGAAGACGAAGAAGACAGTGAAACTGAAAGCAAAGAGATTCAAATCAAATTATATAGCAAGACTGCAGAAGTGATGGATAAAACAAATATTGTTAGTTTTGGCGATCAATGACTGCTGTGAGAGTCATCGAATCGTTGAGCTCCTTAACTTTTGAGTTGAGCTAAATTACTTTTGACATATGCGTGCACTGTTTGGACGAATCCTCTCAACGTGTGTGGCTCATTCCTCCAAAACACGTCTCTGACGTCGATTAATATAATCTGAACAATATTATGTCTGGACTTTAAAAGACCTCTAAGTTTGTTTCGGCCTTTCTTCTCAGAGTAGTCAGGAAGGCAATGCCAAACTCATCATCATCAACCTTTTTATCGCCCCACTGCTGGGTTCAGGTCTCCTCTCACACAGAGAAAGATTGAGAGTAATCCACGCTTGCTCATTGCGGGTTGGCGATTTCAGACTAAAAGTCCAGGTTTCCTCAAGAATTTTTCCTTCACCTTTTAATCAGTCATTAGTGTTTAAGATATAGCTACTTAGAAAGTACATATAACTTAGAAAAGTTCATCTGCATGACGAAGCACGACTTCACTAGGCCACCACGGCCAAACTCATACCGCCTTATTACTAAACGAGTTCTTATATCAGACCTAGCCTAAACCTGCGACACAGTTACTGTATTTTAATTATTATTCCGACGAAAATAAAGTTCTTAATTCAAAATTCTTAACTCAGACTTGGGTTTAGGGGGTTTTGGCGGGAAAGTCAAGCTGAGTGTCACGCTCATTTTTCATTGGAATTTTAAAATTATTTATAGTGTTGTTTACGAAATAAAAATGCGTGATTTATGTAGTAAAAAGTGCATTCAGTAAATAATTCATAAAGAACAGTGAAATATCGCAGCATAGTGGCCACATCATAACTTTGTCTCCATCGTAAGACGGGTCACGCGGCCGTTTTTTTTTGACATTGAACAATTCTTTACGTAACATTGGCTAAATGCACAAACCGTGCGAAGCCATAAAAGAAAGACTTGGGTTTAATGACAGTTTTTATTATAGAACTTTAACTATGATGTTGGGTTAAAGTAGTTCTTTTAAAAATGGAATGTTTTAACTTGATTCTAAAAATAGACCTTTTTTGTAATAAGGCCGATTTAGTGAAAAAAGATTAACTTGATGTTTGAACCTACAAACCATAAGTCCAATCATTTTTAGTGTTATTGGTTGAAGTATGAGTCAAGAAAAACTGTTTAGCTGTGGATACTCATCACGCTGCAGATTATTGTCGGCTAAATTAGTTAATGATAATATGTTAAACTTCGCTGTTTTAATGAAAATTATTCCTAAAAGGTGTGAAGAATAAAAATCAAAGCCTGTCCTGAATAAAGCGTGAAAATTAATATGAAAGCCTTCACTGGTTCATGAAATAAATACAAGCTTTATTGAGTTTAGGTTTAACACCGCTCTTTGAAAGGCCCACAATTAAAATTGCTTCTGGGCCGAACGCAAAAATACACCCATTTTTAACAAATTTGTTTTTTTTACAAACTATAAAATTTGGTTGCACTTTTGGTAAATACACGAAAAAATAAATATTTTTATTCCGAGCTATTAACAGCCACAACAGATTGTGATAAAAATACACGTAAATTTTATTATTAAAATTCGTTTTGGGAACAGATAGTGGAATTTTATAAATCGTAAACATGTATGTAACCAGTAATTTAGATCGTTGTAAAAATAAAAAATTGAAGAACTAAAATTTAACTTCCTTTCTAAGAAATAATTTCTAATTCCACGCCTAGTCTTATTACCTACTTAATATTCTCCATATAATGAAAAAAAAATCTAATGAATGAATCTATTAAAGATCTTTCTTAGCATTAAGACAACACAATAGGTCGTCCTATGTAAGATTCCAACGTTAACATCTGCAATTCGTTTGGTATTTTATCCTTAGGGTATCCATAACGATCTAAATGAAGTCGCACCAGAATTTAGCTACAGGTTGGGCGCATAATATAGCTAGCGTCAATCAGTTCCTGTTTAGTATATCATTTATAGAACATCACGTTCACACTGCAAGTCGGAGTATGAATCTCCACCTGAATACACAATACATTAACAACATCATTACAGCCCAGAATCACTCACTGCTGGGTGTAGGCATCTTATTTCTTATGTCATACTTCTTGAACAATATTCCCTAATTCAGGTAATTCCCGCGGCTTGTCAACACAAAGAGCCTTTCGCCAAAGCAAGATACTTTAACTCAAAACGATAAAGGATAATAAAAACTATTCTACTCTATTCCATCTAGCTATATATCGCCAATAGCTTACGGAACAATATCAGCGTAAGATTGGCACAGCTTGAGGCATTGGACGCCAATAAAACACTTTGTTCTCTAGTACTACACAGTGAATTAGAACTGACAGTTTACAGGTCCATAACTTGCAACTATTTGTACTAACCAATTCCGCCTAGTTGACTTAGTATTTATGTTAGAAGATGCTGATACCTACACTGTTTTAATAATATTTCAGACTAATAGTTACTTTAGGGTTAACATATCATCTTATCGTTTACAACTGTTACTTAAATTAGTGTTACTCAGCATGACTTTGTTAATCAAATAAATAATAAACAGTTTAATATTTTTGTACATGGTGAAGAACAGTCAAAGATGAAGTAACTCTTGACGGACATATACGGCCAGATTTATAGATGAATAGGAACCGACGCCGAGTGGACAATCAAAACGCCAGTGACGAGCAATGGGCACGACACATGCCGACACAAATGTCTGCTCTCATCCACCATAAACGGCATAAATGGGATAAATGGCGTTTACAAACCCGCATTAATAAATCACGACTTTTAAAATATAGCAGCAGAATATTTCGGAAAATTAAAATTTTCCCTTCCACAGGAAATGTTCGATGTTTTATGCGGTTTCATATCGTTGTATGTTTAAAAATATGATGCACTTTGTAACGTGGTAGTGACGGAAACATTGTGACAATGTGTTTGACCAACATTTATTTGTGGAATTTATATTGATTATAATAATATTCCGCGTTAATTTGTAATGTGAATAGCGTTGCGGGCCGTGTGTTGATTTTGCCAATAAGAGCGTGCAAATAATGCTCAAAAATTAATACTACTTTGCTACAACTATAGAATCATTTAAATGTTCATGATCGCATAATCATAAAACGTGTAATCAAAGTAAACGAAACATATACTAGAAACAATTAAATATGTAAGATATAGCTCAAAGTGAAAGGACCCATTTTAACATTTACAAGTCTCAGATAACCCTGGTATAAGGATTTATAAAGCTATACATACACGACGTTAACATAATACAATGTTCTCCGTTTCATTAAAATAACAGACCGTCCTAAAGAGGTGGCGATTAAACTGTCCTAATTGTTTCAGACTTCCTCCAAAATATGAAAGTAAAATGTCTGTTACACTAACAAGAACTTTTGTATAATGAATAAAGTTTAAAATGGAACACACTTTTCATTTTAAGTGGCCGTTAGGGCCTATCAAGCCATTATGGCTATGGAAGAGGACCGTATTTTTTTTTCCTTCTCCATCGTCTGTCTTTGACGCCTTATCTGGCCAATCTTTCTTTGCGAAAATACGATACGGCAACAACCAGTCCGCGTGAGAGTCAATTAAAAAATGAGCGTTATTTTTTTGAAACATTTCGCTAAAATAGTTGAAACCGCGGTCCGTAACGAATAGCGCCGCGAAAAAAAGCCTTTTATATTGTAAGTTATATAGGCTTTTATTTGAAGGCCAATTAAAAATTCCTTTTCCCGCTGTACTCGGTCCCTAGGGCTCCCTTTTGTCGCGGCCGGATCTGTGTGGAGCCCCCGCCACCCTGAGATGACTCTTAAATTTTATCTAGTGAGCTCTAACGAGACAACGTGAAACTGCCAGAAATTTATCGAGACTCGGAGCAAAAATACCTTTGCCTGGCTTAAAGGTATGCGTGCCTACTTAATGAAGTTCTGGTTATAAATTGTTTAATATAAATACTTAATTGTTGGTATTTTTACATGGCAATTCATCAAAATCGTTTTTCGTGTTTCAAAATAAATAAAAATATTTCAATGAATATTTTTTTCTTTAAATAGTCACAACAGAACTAAATAAAATTTCATACGTCCAATTAATAACAGAAGTGGAGCTACAATTTTAATATAAAAGTGTCCATAAAGTCCGTAACTGCAAGGACCGTTAAATGTATACAGTTTTTTGTCATCAGCATTAATAAAACAGTACAACAAAATGCAATAAATATCCTATATTGCGAGCACGAAACACTAGGAGCACGAAAAGCAGTCAGTAACCGGTTATTCAAGTGCAAAAATCCTTAATTAATTTCCGACGCGTATTCTGCCGAATCACGTTTCCCTTTAAACGCATTTAATTCGCCATGATCATAAATTCATATTGCCACCTAACACGTTCAGCAGGAACAGCGTTCTCTGGCTGAATTCGAAAATACGACGGCTATACTAGTCGCCGACGTCCATGGAAATAAAATGCTTTCCGATGCAGCCATTGAAGTATGTTACCGTGCACCAGCATAAATTTGCTGTAGTACGCTATTTGAATTATTGCATAACTTGTAAACACGTTTAGACCAGGCGCGCTTGTAACTCGGGGACATTCCTTTTTTCTCTTATCGGCACCATTAAAATATGGAGCGCACGCGTTCCGCGATATAAGTACATTTCGCGACTGAATGCTGCGCCAAACTGCATTATATCAACTGTTTTAATTTAAGAGCAAAATTTTACTGAAGATTTCTTTTTATAAAATTCCAGCTGCTTACAAGCATCTAACATCTCTGACCATAAAAGAGTGGTTCCTTGTAGTAAATTTGCGCTTATGGTTCACAACGTCTACTTCAAGGGATTTTGCATTTTCTTCCTTTTTAGAGAGCTTTTCTCAGAAAGTTAATTTTCAAATAAGTATAACAAGTCTCGTTCCCCGTAAACGCTCTTGTTATGTTATACTCCCTGTAGTTAGTAGTTAGCGGTAACGTCTAGAGCGGCTACTCGGTTCACTAAGTGATTTTTATCGTCCGACGATTACGTTCCGACAACATTGAGAACACACATTTGTGTGGCACCACTACATTATGTAGTCCCGGCTTGTTTTTGCGCTGGATTACCCGTTTAAATAAACAGAGCAGCCGGAACACCAAATAAAGGGAAATACTAACCGAAGCTCGCGTTATTCTTACAAAATTAACTCATAACGCCAAGAGCTCGTTGATTTTTTTTCGTCCGTAATCTGCTTTAATGGGCACGGGGCCAGTCGCTTTCGTAAATCGGTTGCACGCGACTACCGCGAAATGAGAATCTTTAAATAGTGTACATACATTTTTGATGTCGCTTTAATGTCACGCCCATGCTCGATTGTAGGAACAATTAGCGTTATAACGAGCTCATAAATGATGGACGATATAAAGGCAGTTTTGAAACTGGGAGCCTTTATTTAGTGCAAGATAACAGCTGGTAAACAACTGTTCCGTTCAGATCCCTAAATTTTTATATGATTGGCTTTAAAATTTAAAAACGCCAGATAAAAAAGAAACATTGGTAAGAAAGAAAAAAAACTCCAGAGGAATTTAATAAAGGGATTAAGTTTATGATACATATGTAAATGTATATTAGAGGCGTAGGTCGGAGAAAAACAAACGCTTCGCATGCGGCCCCGAAATAATAAGTTGAAGTAGAGTTCATGTCGCGCCCGCCCACCTGAAGAGATTGGGGGGACAGGAATGCTTAATATAGAGTCCTTTACTTGCACCGGTTCGCCAAATAACATTGCCGATTTCGCCAGCATTACCTAAGAATGCCCCGCTCGCTCCTTGTGACAGATTTTCTTCAGTTCTGTCTATATTATTTCAGAGGGGTTCACTGTAAAAACATTTACATTTCACTAAGTAAACAATTTTATTTTAAGCTCCAATCTTTTCCATTCCAAATTAATGAAGCAGGGAAAATTGACACTTATTTTCAAGAAAAATTAATTTATTATAAAATTTTAAGAATATAGAAAGTTTTCAACACAGAATTTTCGTACTCTCACCCGTAGCAGCGGCTATCCGCAATCCGCAAACTAAATAATATACCAACTATTTTGCTTGCATGTTTACGTTTGGCATGACAGGCATTCATTCTATGCACGAAAAGTTTCTCGTTTCTCCCAGTCGTGTCAGTTCGGAACTTCCCGAGCTCGGACATCACGAACCGTAGATAGTTGCACAATGGAATAAAGTAACATCGGAAGCTCGTTGGAGTTAATAAATAATACAGAACCGGAGTGACATGCGCAGAGTGCAGTTCGTACTGGCCCTAAGTCTGTTTTGACTGCAAATATCTGCTCCGGATGTCTGCCGGCCGGTTGACGTAGATTGTTTGAAAACTAGATAGGTCATTGATCAATCAAACAAATAGGATTAGAGAACTGCCTAGCGGTACGGCTCTGTGCTTGACGTGATCGAGTTCTTGGATTTATGAAGTTGGGCCAATAATATTGGGTGTAAGTATATGCAGCCCTGTGTGGTACCAAGCTTAGAATAGTACCATGCCATACACTCCCGTGGCCCGTGGGTGTCGTAAGAGGCGACTAAGGGAACTCTCACCAGGGAAGCGCGCAGTAACAACTCCTGTGTAATAACAAATTACTGGGATAGAGAATAGAAAGGACCCCTTCAATGACTTGGGGAGACCTTTGTACAGCAGTGGACCTCTATGGACTGAAGAAGAAGAAGATATGCAGCGTACTGTAAAGGACATGTTAGCTATAGCATACATAAATTATGTATGTTACGAGACTTACCTAAGTAATGAATTGTTTGTTTTTTTTTTCATTTTTTTTTAAGCTATTGCATAGCTTCTATCGCGGGCCTTGAGCGCGGGGACCGAATCCAGAAATTCCGTAACGAAAAAACCTCACGCTCCCCACTCCGACGGGCACGGAGGTGTGGCTTGAAGGCCGTACATCGTCTAACGTCGTTTCAGTTCGGCAGTCTTCGGCGTTGTGTGCGTGCGATTAGACGTATTGTACGACTCTACGAAACTCGCACGAATCGAGACGAGCTGCTCCGAAATCGGACGAATACATAAGCAGCTGTTTATGAGAAAGTATATAGGTGTATAGGTATTTATGTACAACATCGAATAGCTGAAAATAAAAAGAAAATGAAATAAATAAAAAAAAATAATGAAGAAATAATAATAAAAAAAAAGAAAAGAAATAAATATGAAGAAAAAAAAAGAAAATAATAAATAATTAAAAAATTACAATATAATAATAATAATAAATAAAAAAAGGAAAAGAAAAAAATATAAAAAAATGAAGAAAAAAAAAAGAATAAAAAAAAAAGAAATACAAAATGCTATGCAATAGCTTTACCGCGGCAGTCCCCGAGTGCCACACGACTTTTTTTTTTTTAAAAGGATGTCCCATACTAGGAATTAGTCCTATATCGTGGGTGCGGTTACAAACGACTGTTTCTGTATGTGAGTTTGTATAAACTTACATACACAAACAGCCAGCCAAATCCCACACCCGCCCATGTTACTGATAAAGTGACTCACAGAATAAAATAATAACGGTTTATACGTCACAGAAAAGTTCCATGTTTTACACTCGTAACTACCCAAGAAGAGGTGTTCATTACTATTTTTTTTTTTTTTTTTTAATAATTATAAACTAGCGCTTGACCGTAATCCCGCCTGATGGTAAGCAGTGAGAGTTTATTAAGAGCCTAATCACTCCGAAAAATTGAGCGAATAGGAAGGAAGACGGCAGTAGAGCGAGGTGATGCAATCTTAAACCCAACAACATGTCCAACGATGCTGCGCCAAAGGGACATTGATCTGAAGACCCTTCACGACCAAACTCCCGACACAACAACATTAGGCGCATCGTACCCGGCACACATCGCAACACAACTGCTCAGACCCGTCCCCCGTACGGCTTCACCAGACATGTTAGTACCCTAGTATCGTCAGAAACCATTGAGTCCAAACAATTTACGAATACACAGTTATAAACATACATCTAGCACACCAACGACTTCAACTCAATTTTAGCCTACCAAAATTGTAAGCAAGCTACACAAAAGGTGCACCACATCCAGTAACCAGCCAGCCGTTGTTATCTATGTTGGCGAGCGAACTGTGCGTAATCTTTGTCTCACGAGACCACCGACCACATTGTGCTAATGCCTACCCGGCTTTGGAACTGACCTGAAACGCTAGATAAGCTTAAACTTTGTACCTTTGCTGTCAATTGTGGAACTATTGAATTTTTAAGTGGAGTTAGCTGGAAGGATTGTTAATATAGGAGTAAGTCTTGCCGCCAGGCGATTTGTCGTGTTCCGGTGTGATGTATGGTGAAGCCGTACGAAGGACGGGTCTGAGCAGTTGTGTTGCAATGTGTGCCGGGTACGATGCGCCAAATGTTGTTGTGTTGGGAGTTTGATCGTGGAGGGTCTTCAGATCAATCTCCCTTTGGCGCAGCATCGTTGGTCTTGTTGTTGGGTTTAACACTGCATCACCTCGTTCAACTGCCGTCTTCCTTCCTATTCGCTCAGTTTTTCTGAGTGAATAGGCTCTTAATAAACTAGCGCGCTTTACCATCAACGATCGCATCACTGCTTACCATCAGGCGGGATTGCAGTCAAGCGCTAGTCTATAATTATTAAAAAAAAAACTAGATTTTCTATTTACAATAAAATTCTTCTTCTCATGGAAACTAAAAAGGGATTTTCAACTTCAAGCCAGTGTCTTTATAGAGATTTTTACTTCCAAAGGGTAATTTTGACTTATAAAAACGTTTCTTAAGAAAATTGTACATAGGTTCGGAAACTAAAGTTATGAAACGCGAATTAGATTCTACCTGTAAAGGTAATAGTTCAACCTAAACATGCTTGAAAGAATCATGTTATTCAGTACTAGTACAAAGAAAGAAAATAAGAAAAGAAAAAACTACTACTCCAACAGCAGGTACAATTCATCATTCACAAGTAAACGATTATAACATAAACTAGAGAACCGTGACAGCTCCGTCTGGGGCGAAGTAAATAAACGACGCCAACACTTAAACAAATGTAAACGAAATTAACAAGGGCATTAAGAAAAGAGAACTATGTCGTTAAGGTCCCTAGCAATTGTAGCCGACGTGAACACACTGGAGGAAAAGGGCGATGAATAAAACACACCTTAATAGGCGTACGTCTAACAACACAAAGCGGCCACATTAACGCCTAACGAATAAGGTGCCTCTCATGGATAAGATTACGTCTCGCATCTTCCGCCGTTTACGCTTTCGACGCGATGCTAAGAGAAAGTAATATCTGACAAAGTGGATAAAATATATTTCGGCTGCACTTAGATCCGAAGCCGGCCAAGAAGGGCAGCGTGTCGGTTCCCACGCGGCCGCCTTTCTCCTGTTACACCCAAAAGAATCCCATTTTTTTCTCACAAAATTAAACGAGCGATAAAATTCTTGCGACGTCGCATGAAAATGTGCGTTACCTGCCTTGCATATTTATGCGTGGCCCAGTAATGACGTTTGTCGAGCCGCCCTAGCCGGTTTCATTACTGCTTGTCTCACCGAGCGTTGAAGCAAACCCCACTTTATAAACAAACTGTGTCAAGTGTTTTTCGAACGGGTCGCAACTTGTTTGCATTTTTCTGTACAGAATGAGTTAAAGCTGTATCAATTAAAATAACGCTACCGAACAATGTTGGCATGCTGATATTTGTCTATGTTATAGCGCACCTCGTTAAGTCTGTCTTGTTGAGGTGTCTCTGTTCACCTCTCCTTTTAATGTACGGAGCATGGATGAGGGCGTCTCGCTCTCGCAATGGCATTTTCACTAGCTTATGCTAAGAATGTGAGTATATAAGTCGTCACTAAACATTAACTCTGGCTTAAGTGTGCAATATCATTTATCTCGCGAGGGTAAATATTGTTCTTAATTTAATTCAAGTTAGTGGGAGCGCATGTGGATGGCGGCGCGCGCGGCGACGACGCTGCGAGCCGCAAGTCGCGAGTTGCACATCGAATATTTCAAGGGGGAACGGCGCAGAATATACTCGCAATAGCTCGCCCCTAATCTTGAGCCAAGTCGAGTGTTGCACCTGCAGCCAAATTCGTTCCAATTAGGAGGAGTTAGAGTGCGCGTTGCTGACTGAACAGCAAATGATGCGGTCCCCACTTAACGCCGCCCGGGGCGACACTTACGTGTCGTCTGCACGTAAATAAATTCAGTTACCGCTTGCAGTGAGTGCGCGTCATTAAACTTTCTTGTCCGTAACTCAAGCCCGACGTGTGACGTTTGTTAATTATCAGGATTTAACAACATGTTGATCGAATTGCGTTCGAGAATGTTCGCTTATTAACTCCGTTTCAGTACGCGATACGGAGAAAGTTTGCTTATTGACTTGGGTTTATAATGCTTCTACTGTAGTGTGTCTACTTAACTGGATGTCTTGAAAACCGATTAACTTGATGCACGAAATAATATCGAAAACTGACATTTTGACTTCAATAACAGCAGGTGTGCTAGTGTCATAGGTTAAATAGTAAAGTAATACAATGAACTTTCATTGCGGCACGTTACCGCAATGACTTGAAAATACACATCACATCGATAAAACTGTTTGCTTAATATAAAATTTAACGTAATCGACTTTACGTCGATGCGATCGTACCGAGTACATAAAGTGAACATGCTCTTTCGCTACCAGTAGTGATATCCCACTAATGTGCTTTCGCCTACAATCTTTTCTTGCGATGACACGCTAAAATTTTCCTATGGTTTAAATGAATTTGTATTCTATGCGGTACAGATTAGGGCTGGATTTAGTTTATTACGGGGATTTGAGTTAGGATAATTCGAAAGTTAAGGTGGGTGATGTCAATCTTTATCGTAAGGGAAGTTGTAGGAAGGGGGAGGTCGAAGTCGGCAAGAGGGTGCGCCGCTGCGTCGATTGTAATCACGCAAATGGCTCCATATCAAAATGTCACATTTGTATCGATGTTTTCCTGTTATTTTGCGCAGGAGTATTGAAGTTTTTAAATTAAAAGTATTGTTCTTTAAAATATGAAATCCAAAGTATTTGTAAACAATGTGTGAAGAGCGTAGCACTGCTACGCTATTGCTACGCCAACTGGTTTGCTGCTACGCCGTAGCACAAATAAACTTTTTATTTTGAATAACGCAATAAAACTGTAACACCGATCTATGCAGCCCGAGTGCTACATGCGCAATTGTATAATTTATTCACTGGTCAGTATTTTCGTGAATATATTAAGTTAAAATCAGATGGTTAGATAGATAATTTAGAATATCTTCTACCCAAAGCTTACATAGAATGTGTCGCTTTGCCGAATAAAAGATCAGCTCACGTCACAACCTTCCCTTAGTCATTTTTCGTTTCTTCTTCACACATTTATCCATTTTTGTTACACAAGTAGCAATGGACTTGTAGATAAGGGCGCTACCACATTTTATGTATTCAATTACAAATGGAATGACATTTTGGATGTACAAAAGGCGTCGTTTCAAAAAGCAATTATCGTTAAACGTTTACGAAACAATAAAAAAATCACGGGGTCACGTATTAAACAGTCTTTTTGGCGAGTTTGGTTTTATTTTTCTATCGACGCAGGCTGCCGGCTAGCCACTGACTGCGATCGCCTCCATTAAAATAACTCGTTAAAATTTATCATCGACCCGCTTAATCGCTTTAGCGCCACCATCTGGGATTTTATGATTTTTCTGCTTGCTCTGTATACTTTCGTGGTCATTTTACAACGTTTACAAAATTGCTTGCGTGAGGCGGTTAAAAGCTTTCCAACAACATTTTACATCTCCTGTTTTGCGGGTAGTGAATTTTTTTTGTGTTAACCACACTTGGACCGCATCGTTCGTTATAATAATTACAATACAAGTTTAAATAGAAAAAAAAAAAAAAAAAGCTAGTGGCCTTAGTCGAAATGCAATTAAATTACACCGGATTTGTTGCTGCCGTGGTGTACCGTGGCACACTCAGAAGATAATTAAATAATTAAGAATGTATGAATGACGCTGTAAAGCGGTTTCCCTGATATTGTAATAATGCAGTCCTCTTGGGCGAAATCTTTTAAATTATTCTCTCACGCTTTTGCTTCGTAATTGCGCGGACGTGGATGCCTACTGGCTTCGCGTCTATTGTGCGCTCTACGCCTTAAAAATTTACGTAATATATAACTCTGATGAATAGAATTAGACTGAAAGTATTTTAACACTTTCATGGCATCATCACCATCATGTCTTCTTCTCTTATCGGCTTTAATCTGTATTACAGCTAATTACAGTCGGAATATTTTAAGTAGATTATGTTTACTTATATTGATTATGATTATATTTGAAATACATTCTTCAAATTAAACAATATAAGCCCACACAAATGAACATTTTAATAACATCATACTACAGTCATACTTAGGGTCTTTATGTATACCTATGTATTCATACTTATGCATCACGCTTTTTATATATTTATAATTTTTCCAAAGTAAGACCTGCACTAAAAAAATTCTGGAGCATTTCTGCTGAATGTGGAAAACGTTCGACAAAACGGTTAGCACGAGTGGAAATGAAACGTTTTACCTCTAAAATGTCAAAGGTAGCTTCTTTGGGTTTATATTTTGCGTTTATAGCGGTCAACGGCGCGTCGTGATACGAGCAAAAAGACCAGGAGCGACCGCTCGCAGCCGGGAGAAAATCTGAGGGCTTAAACAGTGCCACGTATGAAATAGTAGAGCTCGGTTACATGAAAAAGACGAGAGGCGAAATCGAGTGACAGGACCACGGCGCAGGATTTTCAGTCCGATGGTTTTTTGCAGCCGGGATTTTAGGACTGAACATTGCAGCCGCAGAGGCGATGCGAATTTATCGTGCCCGCTTCCCAGCCGGACGTGCGGTCCATGATTAGTTGGGCACGACGCGTCTCAGTGAATTTTTTACATTTGCAAAGTCACCGAACCAAACACGCTCCCCTTGCGAAATTAGAACAATCCCGCATTAAATATATCTCTTTTAATTCTAATTGTATTAAAATGTTATGTTTTCAATTACAGATTGACCCCAAAGTGGCCTTCCCCAGGAGAGCACACCCAAAGGTAAGCTTTTGATAACATTTCATCAAGTTGTGGTCAGACGTAAATTGAAAATTAAACCTTTATAATAAATAAACTCATTCCTACATTATATTGCTACAAAATGGCGAAGTAGCGTTTCAAAGTTACGACATATTGTGACTGTAAAATAACCGGTTCCACGCGGCTTGTTTATTTTCGAACATTTACACAAAATATTATTTTAGGCTGGACATAACTCCGGTTCGCCATTAAGATGTTGGTTCACGGTGCATAAATAACTAAGGGCTAATAATTTAGTATGCGGCCTGTGATCTCGAGGCCGTCCGTAACCTAGATGGTCCTGTGATTGAATTGCATAACAGTCTATTTAGTCCATTTCCTTTTTCTCCGTTTTTGTGAGTACTTATATTTAATATTCTGAACAAATAAGGTTATAGACGGATTGGGACGACAAATGTATAACAAATCTGCGTTATTTCGTATAGGATTTCGATCAAAAATAGGTCTTAAACTACTTTGAAACACAAATATTATTCATAAAAAACTGAAGAAATTAATAACCCTTAATACCATCAAAATATATCAATCAATCAATCAAAATCAAATAATATTGCACCTCCCTAAAAAAATACGCAGTAGCTTTTTAAATGAAAAAGTATAATCGACCTCTTATCGGAAGTATTAATAGAAAATAAATAAACCGACAAGCTCTTTGACTCTGAAATAAATCCCTGGTCAAAACATAATTAGGGCTACGAAGCACTAAAATAAAAAATCCCACTACTCGCCGGAAATTGGACCTGCGATTGATAAATGGCTATAAGGGTGGCACCCCATCATTTAAGGACCAAACATCAGCAAACTAGTATATCGCTGCATAACCCTACCCTTTTTGCCTATCTTTCCAAAATACAGAACAGATAGCAGAAAAATTATTAAGCAGTAACATTTAGTTAGGTATTATTTTTATATTCTCATAGTTGTAAAAACTCAAAGGTTCTTTTAAAATCCTGCATAATGCAAACATTTTTGAATTCAGCAACGATACTGTAATGGCTTCGTCTGCAGAGGGGTTCGGCACATATTTACTAGGGTAATAAAAACAATAGAATTCAGAAGTAGCTCGCGTGAAAAAACGTGGAGGAGGGAAAAGAACTTGTGCATAGATATGAGAGGGTTGCTTATTGTAACGAGATGTTCATCAAAGAACCTAGGGTGTGGGATGTCTGTGTTATGGGTTTTTTTAAGAGTAGCTTTTCATTTACCCTGTTCTAGTACTTGTGTTCTACCAGGAAAAATCTAAATCTTAACTTCAATTTGGATTCGTAAACAGTAATTTCATAAAGTATAAACTAAGAAACTTCTTTCAAAGAATACGTGAAACACGAGTAGGATTGATTTGTTTTAATTTCAAATCAATATAAAAAATTGCACTAGAATTGAAAGCTTATAGAGTGGTAAAATATAAGTTAAAGTGTTTGTGGTAAAATTATTTATAGATTAATAATAAAGCATTAAATGAAAGTGATAAATATCGCACAAACAATAGACAACTAATAGTTTTACTTATTACAGTTAAATTGTAATTGCTCCGAAAAATGAAATTGGAATTGTTGTCTTATTTAGTGTTAAATTATAGTAAAATATATTACTTCTTATTTTAAACTGTGTTCAATCATAAGTACAATACTTGAAATTACAGATAAAATTATTCACTGTTCGCACTGTTAAAATTGTAATGAATCACTCAATTCCACTTATAATTGGAAAACCTTTCCCAAATTGCGCTGCGGCACTTGGTCTTGATAAATTTGCTGCAATTTAATTGGTTAACAATGTCAATTGGCAGCTTCAACTTTATTTCACTGACCTCGTCTTGTGTATAAAAGGAGTTCATTGTAATTATATTTTTGTAATGATTTAGTATAATTGATTTTTTTTTCAACTACAATCCCCAATATTTATATAATAACCTAATATAATAGCCTTGTTCTTAACATGAATGTTGTGTTAGTGTTTTGATTTTAAAAACTCTACTACTTATCTTCCACTTTATATCTTAGCTATTATGTGAATTTTCGCTGAAGCCGCGGGAACCAAGATTTTTAGCTGAGCTACGAGTTTTTGTACTGCGCATAATTTTACAAGTTTTTATTTAACACAAAATATTAAGCATTAAAATAGTAAACACTAGTTTTGCGGCTCCAGCAAGTGTAAGTTATCATTGGTGGGTGCAGGCCGCATTTAATGTAAATTGGCGTCAGGCGCGCCACTCGGCCGGCCGCATCCCAACGTTTTTACATTCAAGTAGGTGGTACTTGAGGTTTTATTTGGCTCGCACAGAATAGATGGTAAGCTCTTGCTTTTGTATTTGCACTGTTGAATACTAGAGTGTAGTCAATTGATAATTTCCACCCGCAATAAACGGACGCGAGAGAGTTTTGTGAGGTGAAAATGAGAAAGTCGACGGTGTTGTTTTGTATTAACATTTATAAAACTTGAGGTTGTTGGAGCATCTTGCAACAAGTGAATTTCCTTTAGAGATGCTTAACATAAGTGAGTGTGGTGCGTCTAGCTGGTTTTAGCCGAAAACCGAATGAAAAAATCGTACCATGTGCAAATTCAAAAATCCGCGGATAGAGTTGGCACGCTACCTCCTTCTTTTTATATGGACATTAAACGTGATGGATGGTTTTAAAACATCACGTTATATTACTCTATTCGGGCTGCCAGTGCGGTGTTGCGTGGCTGGTCAAAGGGGATGCCGGCTATGCGAATTACATGAATACATTAAGGGAGCACTGCCTCGTACATGTTACACTGTAATGCTCACGAATAAATTTAGAGCATGTTCCTTCATCATAGCGCCGAGCGGCTACTATGTAGATATGTGAATTATGAATATAGATTCCGCTTATAACTCGCTATCGATTGCTTGTACCTCAGACGCCCCTTGCCGATGTAGCGGTTCGAGTTAAACAAAATAGAAAAGTTTCAACAAAACGAACTGTTTGCTGACATCAACCATTTTCGGACAAAATCAACATAATATTTTTTGTTCGTCTAATTAATTGCTATGATAAACGACGCACAAAATCGGATGATTTTGTCAGTGCTTGTGGGGGCGAAATTCAAATTTCTGATTATCGTTTGCCGCCGCGTTTGCTTTCCCTTCTTAAGCAAACAATGGAAAAAAGGGGACACCGCTTTCAAGGCGCAAGCTAAGAACAAAACAAACGAATTTTTAATATCGTCTTTATCGATAATTGAGACTCCGTGGAAAACCTCTTATTTTGAAAAGTTTTAGAGACTGCAAAAGAGGAATGGTGAAAGCAAAATGGAATTGGATGAAATAACTTTTTTCATCTTCTTTGTTTGACATTGACAGTCAACTTCGTAATTTCACCGTAGATCTATTTAATTTAGAATTGATTCAGTGGTATTTAATTGTCCAGTCAGCATCTGGCAGATGACTGCGGCAGATATTAAAATTTTACACATTTTTTTCATCTCTCTCTCTTTGATACCTGGATTATTATTGTTCTTAGAAAAATATTAATTGTATTTTTATAATTGTTTATGTCAAAACAAAGAATAGTCACATCCTAACACACAACTATAGCGTAGCATGACAATTGAAGTGACTGGTATTACGTTTAGCCGGATAACTAATTTAAAAGGTGCGAGCGGTGTTTATGTTTACCGTTAGTTAACTAACAAAGCCGATGGAGTTTAATACCAGGGGTATTTTGAGAGAACAAGAAATTTCACTCAAACCAGGTCCCGGACAGAAGTTAATCAAATATATTTATAACATAAAAGCTGCTCACATTAAATTAACATCGTCGCTTGTTCATAAATATGGCCCCATAAAGTAAGGCATAACACAAAGCGCAATAACATATTAACCTCGGATGCAGATGAATAGAATATAAACTGGAACGTAGAACCAAGTGCATAGGAAATCACGCACAGCCGCGAGCAACATTACCTATCTATTATCTGGTAGTACATACTGCAAGTTTCTTGCGAGTAAATGCCGGTGGTAGTGGGAGGGATGCATGGGAACAAAGGCTAATATGTCATCGCGGGCAACTTAATTGACGCGGTTTCCGCAACGACGCGGCGGAACGCAGACGTCAGCGTTTCCTCCGCTTACATATTTATATGGTGCAACTGCACTGGCTCTCTGATGCTGTACTTTGAAATAATACATATACGCTTTTAATTCTAACGGATGCGCAGTTATACTTTACGATCTCTTCGTTCATTGTCATTTTTGTGAGTATATTATGATTTTATTTGCTCAGTAGAAAATAATTACAGAAATAAAATAGTCACTTAAATCGGACACTACATCCATATGTCCACGGAACAACTTTTTCCAAGACAAAAGCATAAATAAATAATCCAAGTTTCACGGTTTACCGGTACCCAACTCAAACTTCAAAAATTACTCAGTTAGCTAAATAAGATCATTTGAATTTGAATTACTCACGGTAAATCTATGATCGATAAGTAATTTGATTCACACAGCTGTGATTATATTTGGTTAACACGAATCCTTTTCGTTTACGCAAAGTTTATCACAGGTGATTTCAATTAAAAAGATTTAATCGACCTCGAAACGGTCGCCGAAATCGTCGGCATTTGTAATCACCGCGGCGTGAGTTTATACTCTTTAATGGACTTTGCAGAAGTAGTTTCAACTCTACTTACGGCTAAGATATTTGAGGAAAAACTACCCGCCACCTACCGCAGTAAGTGGTGAAGTTGCCGAACTATGGCAGACGTGGAGGGTATGGGCGCTTGGCGTGGCGCGCGCCGCCGGGCCCACTTGGCGCGATTTAACGTGTTTCATTAAAACGTTTTGTCGGTGTAATCGCAAGTAATTTAAGTGAAGAGAGCCGAGCTTCCGACTTTGTAAGTATTTTGTGTTTTCTTTTTTAATTACTTCGTTTTAACTTTGTTGTCGGGCTTTTAAAAGCTGACTGACAGCCAAATAACGAAGTTCTTTATAACTATTTAGGGAGGATTTAATGAAATTGCAAACTTTTTATGCGATAACGCTTCATTAAATTGATTATTTTGAATGCAATATTAACACGTCGGAAGCGCGCTCATTTCTTATCCATGCTTACTTACTTACTAATATTATAAATGCGAAAGTAACTCTGTCTGTCTGTCTGTTACGCTTTCCCGCTTAAACCTCTCAACCGATTTTATGAAACTTGGTACAGACAATCTTTAGACCCTGAGAAAGGATATATTTTTTTATTGAAAAATGTGATATTCCCGAGGGAAATCTAAAAAGCACGATATAACCGAATTCACTTGGGCGAAGCCGCGGGCGGAAAGCTAGTTCTTTATAAAGTAAACATCGTCCCGCCCAGCATAATGATCCGTATGGCTTCTACAATGACAAAATATCGATTTCTTAATGTAAGTATAATCCGTTAAATAATTAAAAAGAACAACGTGCTCAAATAAAGGTACACGAAAAACAACTACAATTTATAAAATAAAAAGATTCAATAATATTTATGATTTTTTGTTGACCTTCTAAATTTACTGTCCATTATTAACACAAAAAAAATATATCCGTACTAGATAACCCTAAACACACGCCCAAAAACGATCCATCCCACAGAACCCTATATAACGCGTAATAATTTACGAATTCTATCAAGATATCCACGTTAAATACAACATCGTCATGAATGATGTACATCGGGGTGCAGCTCCAGTGTGCGGTCGCGGGACTTATGCGCCGCTGGACGGTAGTTATGACCTCAGTCCCCTCCATAAGTCACTCGTTACATCTGTTCCATCACTCCCCGGCTCTCCCTTCATTATTTAGCTTAATATACAGAATTAATTTTAAATTTCCACAACAAATTTTAAACCTAATAGTAATGTGTGGTCAAGTTTTCCCTGGAGGGAGGAGAGTTTTGAGAAGGTTGGTTAAAAGGCGGGTTAACAATTAAGATCATGAAACTATAGGAGAGAGTTATAAGTCAAATCTTCTCTAATGGGCCTCCATCCACTTATCTTTTGTTCTTGTTTATTTTTAGGGGTTATTATCTGCAGATGATAACTTTCATAATAGATAGAAATGGGACAAAAAAAGCAAGTACCTATCTAAGAGTAAGAGAAGTTCTTAGAGTAAGATAAATAATTTATGGACTATCAATCCATAGAACTGTATCTATAAAATATACCGTTCTGAGAAATACTCTATTACAACAAAATTGTGTTAAAAAAGTATAATATTACTAGTAGGTACTTCTACTATTGGAGCTTATTTTTTTTTTACTGAAGCTGTGATGTTATGAGCTTCTGTTCGTCCATAAGTCAGTCGTTACACGGTTCTATTGCTCCCCAGCCCCCTCACTCGTTTGCAAGAAAACAATCACCTTGAAGAATTACTTAAAAATATGAATTTATGATAGACTACTTATTTCTAGGAATAGAGGTGAAAAATATTATTGCGTTTTATATTTAAACATAAAATATAATTGTAATTATCCATGTAGAGTAATTAAACAGTCATGTTCGATTTTATATAATAGATATTATTAAAAATATTATTACATTTTATTTTTGAACATAATTTATAATCGAAATTATTCGTGTATGTATAATATACCACACTTATGTTCGGTTTTGCATTATGGATATTAGTAAAAAAGTATATGAAATATAATTATGGATTTTAGTTTTGAACATAAAATATAATCGTGATTATCCATGTATCATAACACAGTCATATTTGGATTTATATTACCGATATTTATGTAATGTTTTCTACGAAACTACGGTTAATGCAACAATCAGTCAAAGACAAACTCTGCTTGTATAAAAAACTGCAAAGAATTTGAACTTTTGTGTCTAAAAGTGTAAATAATGATAATATTGGTATATTTTGACACTATAAGACCCTGATTATATCTAAAAACACACACATATATTAAGGAAGGTATTAATTTATATTTGTATATTTACATATTTGAATTCTATGATGTTGTCAGGGTGTTGAATCCAATGGCTTAAAGCTATAGTACAATTTATAATAGACACCGTAGGATCAATATTTGTACCTTAGTAAAGAGTTTAGATCAAGCAGCCTTAAATTTTAAGGCACTCATCGATTTGATCACTGCAGCTATGTATATTTATAAAGTAGTATATGTATATTTATATATTATTGCATAGAGAGAAGTATATATATATATTTTTTGTATAGTTCTTGTATATTACACACACTAGGAATTACTCCTGTGTCGTGAGTGCCTTTACAAAATCACATACACAAACAGCCAGACCCAGAACAACTACCTGTAGGCCATACAAATATTTGTTACGTGCGGGAATCGAACCCGCGACACGCAGCGTAGCAGTCGATTACTCAGCCACTACGCCAACCGTGTTGTCAAAAATATAGTAACACTATTGTAGGTATTATGATAAAATTTTACATTACCACCATAATTTTAAAATCGTGTGCTGCTCGGTACAGCCTGGCCAAAGTTACGAGTAAGTGTTGCGTCATCGTAGAATCATTTTTTAAACGTAACGTGTTTTTGTTAAAAATACCCTCACGATTAACGCGTTAAGGCAAAAAGGATTTTTATTATTGACCTTGTTTTAGTTAGTGAATAAATCAATGTTATGTAGTCATTAATGGGCCTTATAAGAAGGCTCAAAGTCACTCAAAGGGCAATGGAGAGGACTATGCTTAGGGTTTCACTGCGCGATCGACTCAGGAATGAGAAGATCCGCAGAAGAACAAGAGTAGCCGACATAGCCCGAAGAATTGCAACACTAAAGTGGCAGTGGGCTGGACACATTGCCCGTAGGACCGATGCTCGATGGGGCCAACGGGTTCTCGAGTGGCGACCACGCACCGGAAGACGTAGTGTGCGTAGGCCACCGACAAGGTGGACCGACGACCTGGTGAAGGTCATTGGAAACCGCTGGCTTTGCGGCTGAAATGATGATGATGATGATGATAATGTAGTCATTCAAATACTTTTTCTATCAGCTTACATTTTGGTTAAAGCCAACTTAACCTGGATAGGTTGGCTTTAACCTAACCCCTCTAACACAAAAATTCACTGAATAATTCAGTATAAAATCCTTTTTTAAAACCTCAAACTAAAGCGGTTTAGGCACTCAATTTATTTCCAACGTTTATAAATAAAGTAACAAAATACGCGACTGTTTACCACCCGTTATCCGTGGTATTTGTAAATAAAACAAAACGTATTGCACGCCAACTTTAGGCATGGCGTGTCGGGCGAACCCGCGGTCTAACGTTGTAACTTTTACTACCATTTACACCTGATGTAAACACGAGAATATATGAAGCTTTGAACCAGAACGTTTGTCAAGATGTGTATGAATTATAACTATTTAAACTTGAGTCTGTAAATCGTGGTGGCCTAGTGGTTAAAACACCAGCCTCTCAAGTATGAGTGCGCGGGTTCGATTCCAGGTCAGGCAAGTACCAATGCAACTTTTCAATTCAACTTAAAGTTATATGTACTTTCTAAGTATATCTTGGACACCAATGACTGAAGGTGAAGGAAAAAATCATGAGGAAATTTTTTTGAAATTTTGTACATATATTCTTTACTTAAAAATACTGGACACGTGTTTCAGGTTTCGCATAAATGAAAAAGAACGTTGTAATTATGGTATTAAAATAAGAAAAGGCATGCAACTTATCATAAAATATCACCAAAACTGTGGGTCGCAAGAATTCGGTCATCTAAAGGCAAACTTCACCTACAACTGAGTAGCATACTTCCTAAAGAAATTGCATTTAATCATGTTCAGCCTTCATAACTTCCCTTCTACGTCGTATATTTTATGAATTTACAAACATACTTCTCGTTAACAATTACTTTAATAATAAAAAAAGTTTGTATTATATAGCTTTTACGACAAATACTTTTGTTATATTAAAAAGTTTTGTTGAAAGTACTCGTCTTGATCGGCTCATTGTTGCTGAATTGTTTCATATGTGCGCGGATTGTGAGAGTAATATTCATCACAACTTTCAGCTTTCGGTGATGTGTTGGGTACAAAATACGAAATAATTCGACTGTGAAATGAAAGTCATTTAATTTTCTCTGTTTGAAATTATCGATCATCAAAGTTACGTTAAGGCTTTACGCTTGAAGTCGATAAAGAAGACCTCTGTGGGAAGTGATAAAGTAATCCGTGAAATTTAAAATATAATTACATTCTCTCGGTGGTAGGCCATAACATCGGCCGCCGGCAGAAGTTACCACCCACCAGACAAAACCTTGCCGCCAAGCGATTTGTCGTGTTCCGGCATGATGTCTGGTGAAGCCGTACGGATGACGGATCTGAGCAGTTGTGTTGCGATGTGTGCCGGGTCCGATGTGCCTAATGTTGTTGTGTTGGGAGTTTGGTCGTGAAGGGTCTTCAGATCAATCTCCCTTTGGCGCAGCATCGTTGGTCGTGTTGTTGGGTTTAACTGCATCACCTGGCTCAACTTCCGTCTTCCTTCCTATTCGCTCAGTTTTTCTGAGTGACTGTACGCTTGTAATTGCCAAAAAACCGCGTGCGACTTATAGTGGATAAAGATTACTCACTCTAAAAATTTGACTTGAAGACCTGACTTGCCGGTCCCCCTAGGCCAGAAGCTGGGTACGCCCATGCTATGCTATATATGAAAGATATAGTTATAATTATATTATTTTTACTAGCAAGTATAATACAATAATAACTATATGCCAGCCCTGGCTGCGAACGATAAACCTATTGCTGATTGCAAAAACTGTGAGAAAATTTGATTTCACGATACACCCTTTCGCTTTTGTCTTATTAAAAAAAAGAATTGATTTTTTTTATTTCCATTAGGTGCATTAAAATAAAATGCCATACATTGATACAATCTTTAATGTAGATATATACTAACATATAATTGTAACAATGGGGTGATTTTTTCGTAGGCATAAGGTAATTTGTATTTTCATTTGTTATAATGTGCTATTTGGAACGCAGTATTGTTGAATTTCACTACACCTTAAGTAAAAGTTTGTCCAATTGTAGTGGGTACCTACCCGATTGCGTTCCATGAGGCGTAGATTCTCTAAAGTTTTTATGATCTAGAGCAGATGGACAACGACTATTTCTTTGAACGAGATCTCGTTGAAACTTTTAATTAACTGAGTACCTACTGCAAATTTGCTACACAAATTATTTTCCGTTGATTATTTCCCATTTTTAATTTTTAGCGTACCGTCAACACCGAACAGCTTTAAGTAGGCCGCGTACCTATAACTATTCTACAAAGATTGCAAAAACGAATTTGAAAGATTTCTCAGAAAATAATATTTTACTGAAAGAATTACTTACTGTAGTTTTGTTTCGAAACTGCCCAAATATACTGTGGCAGGCTGTGGCATTGGGAAAAATTTTAGTTGGATATGAAACAAAAAATGTTTTATAATTTGAGTGTATTAGTTGGATATCCAACTAAATTTTTTACGCAACGTTGTTTAGGATCATATACTGCGTCCACAGTAATAGGTTACGCTTCGTCATTGCCATCCTTTATAGTTTAATTTCCGAATCTAAGTAAACACCTCGTGTCTATTTTTTCTTATATTTTCCTTTGGCTTTAAAGTAGATCTATAAACTTTTATTCCAAACACATTATTAACAAAATTCTGTTACACGTCATCCCAGTTTTGCAGAGAGGCTATGACAGGAAATATGTAATCACCAGCGCCTAAATAATAGCAATATTAATTAATAACTTGAAAGTCAACACGCTTCACCCTGTCATTAGTTTGAACAGAGACGCACGAGTAT
Organism: Sesamia inferens; assembly: GCA_037179545.1. Taxonomy (NCBI): domain Eukaryota; kingdom Metazoa; phylum Arthropoda; class Insecta; order Lepidoptera; family Noctuidae; genus Sesamia; species Sesamia inferens. The sequence continues at coordinate 22,101,048 of CM073931.1, forward strand.
ATCAATCATTAGTTGCGTTATCGCGGTGCCACACGACGTGCCTTTACACCACTTCGCCATCTCATGTTTGTGTTATTTGTTGAATATTTCAGAGAAGACCTAATTTCATTAATTTAAACGTATGTACCATATCCCCGCCAGTGTTCACGCGGCTACCGACTACCTTCCCAACCGGTGTTATTTCGAACCTGATAAAAAATTACACACCTTTGTTTTTAGTCCGAATTTAACGCTGTAAACTGGATTTTGAAAAGGCCGGGGATCAGTGCGGCTTTGCGCATGCCCACCACCGTTACTTTTCAACCCAAAATTCCTAACCGCGAATTTAATATTTAATCTGACCCTTGTCTAGAACATTTACCGGGCGAGTGTGTCCCGAAATACTTTCCCTATCTGTGGAGAGGCGTACATTGGTTAGGTACAGTTTTTTAATCGCTCGGCCACCACTTGACGTGTGGCTGTGATGGATGGCGGCCTGTACCCGGGTCACGTTTTGTCATTTTATTAATACTTAAATTGGTCACCCGTGACGCGCGAAACGTGAAGAGGACAAAGCTTAATACAACACTTTAATGTGTTTGTTGCAGCTTGTTCGACCCATGTATGAAATTGGAAACTTGGGTCCGCTGTAATAAAAATTAATTCACACTATTAGTCAAACATTGTTTGTTTTATTTAGCCAACACATCGAGTAAAGTGCGTATTTTTCAACTAGAATTTGTGTACAGTATTCAGGGTGCGGCCGCAAAAAGGAGAGCTGGTTGAATGTAAACATATCATATATTTTGAGTGGAGGTAGGTGCTGAATAACTCTATAATACGCGGTCGCTTCATTTACAAGCCCCCAGCATCATGTCCGGTCGACATAGCTACACGAGTTGGTAGTATGTCTCAAAACATATTAGCGAAGTAAGTTAGTAAGCGCAGTCCGCCCTGAGTTAATGGGGTGTCATAGCACATGATGGGTCGTCCGCCTTACGAGTTACTAGCTCATCAGGAGCGCCGACGAACGAGACCGACGCCCTTTTATTGACACTAGTTTATGGACTGAGGTGACACGAAAATAGGGGCAGCGTTTGGGGTAACACATCTATCAATATGATCTTTTAAATGCAATTGTATGTCCTGAAACAGGTATAAAATATGTAACAAAAACCCTGTTGTTCCTTCAACGTACGTTTTAAGAATCGACATACGGACGTAATAAAGCAAGCAATTTATAAAAATTGTTCAACAAAAATAATTAAAATAAATGTTTACGTAGAACGTTCCCGCCAATTTATTTAACTTATAAAATCAGATATTCTAAAAAAAATCGAATTTGTCGGTTTTAATAGGTATTTGATTGTGACCCCTCGACTAGACAATGATTACTGTTTTCTAATTATGACTTCATTAATGATGTGCTTGTAGGTAAAATTTTATGTCCCTGAAAGGAACAACAGGGTTTTTGTTGCATAGTGTATAACTGACCTCGCTAAAAGGTCGCGATAAAAGGTAGGTAGCGGTTCAAATACTAGAATAATATAGATGTAAGTGATACTGAAATATTCATTTATTCATTCTCATTTTCCGGCTGTTCTCTATGATAGAGGTGGAAAAATTATTCGCTACTTATTCCAAATGTAGCTCCTTTTACATATCTAGGCGCAATGGAGGTAGGTAGTGTATTACACGCTTCCGATTAAACTAGAGATAGGAATGTTATCATTCATGTGTAATTTTATTTTATTGGCTACTAATTCTTTAAAAAAAATCTAGGAATTACTCTCGTATGGTGAGTGTATTTACAAACATTTAAACTCACATACGTAAACGTCCAGAAACTGAACAACTACCTACAGGCAATACAATTACATGTTCCGTGTGGGAATAAAACCCGCGAGAAGCAGCACTTGAACGCTCAAGCTCTGCGCTAACCTAGCCGTCTTCGTCTTCGTCGTTAAAGTGTTGATTATAGTAGGACAAACCATAACAGCAACCTTCTGATTACCGAAGAAGGAGACAAAAGTCATCGTCATCTCAGCGTTAATCCGAGTCGCATCCGAAACTTTTTCAGCTTTGGAGTTTGGGGTCCAGTCTAACAGCTTATTTTGGCTAAACTTCGATATTTTCCATGAAGCGACTGCTGAAGAAGGAGATAGAAGTGTATGTCCGAAAGTAAAATCACGATTGGCCTATTGTGTTTAAGTTTAATATTGTAGGACATGAACCTACATAGCCATCAAGGACACAAATGAAATGCAGGTAAACCTTGATTAAATAATTCTCTCAAAGCAGCTCGTTATGTTATACCTAAGGTAAAATGCTTAGAAAATAAAAATAAAAAAAGACGTGTGGCACTCGGGGACTGCCGCGGTAAAGCTATTGCATAGCATTTTGTATCAATTTATGCGATTATTATTATTTATTTATTTTATTTATGCAGTATTTTTTTTCTTTGATATTAATTCAAGTTACACTTTTTGAGCGTGGTGACCGGTAAGAAAACAAATTTTTCTTTTATTAAATAAATAAAAAGTTAATATTATTTAAAATATTTTTATTATTTTACAATACATATGGGTTTTATTACCTTACAGTAGCTGTTGGTTATTCAGGAATATTTATCATTAAAACTATAGGTTTATGATAACTGAAATAAGAAACATAAGTTTGCACTTAATATCCTCTAAATACCTAGAAAATACCGCGTCAATGGTGGTCCCATATTTTGTTGTGGACTTTTGTGGATCATTATTCATTTTCAAATTCAATGTTTTTGATAGAAAAGTTGTCCACCGCTCTGATTTTTTATCAGCGAAGTTAATGTTGAAATCGCCAGCCAAGATAAGTGGAAATTTATTACCATTTGTTTCAAGTATTTTCGAGCCACTCGAGTTACTCCAGTAAAGTGCGATGAATAAAATGCTCTACCTCGTCCAATTTTGGATTCGGAGAAATGTAAATTGCTACCATAACTATTTGTAGGCCATTTCTAAGTTTGCATAAGCACGCACAAATATCTCCAACAACTGAGCGCCTAACATTAACATCGCTAACGTGTGCAATATTTATTTCAATATTCGGAGTCATAATATTAGTAATATCATTTTTATTTTGGTAAATAGCTACCCCACCTTTTGAAACAGTATCTCGTTTGAACTGAACAATACAATTAAAATTAGGTATTTCAATTGGATTATCATGCGTCATGCAAGTTTCGGTAAGAAGTAACACATTTGTTTGTCTCGTAACTGAATCTTGTAAATCGTATTTATGACTATTTAGACTTTGGCAGTTGAAAGTCATTATTGAAATGCCATTTCTATTACTAATGAAATCTAATACACTTTGAGCAATCGTCTGAACACTATTTAAAGACAGTCTTTTGAATTCTTGCAACAATTGAAAAAACGGCCGCGTGAGCACTTTTTACTCTATAAAATCACGCGCTTTTATTTAGTAAACAACACTGTAAATAACTTAAAAGTCCAATGAAAAATTAGCGTGACATTCATCTTAGCTTTGCCGTTAAAAAAAAAGCTATTTTATAAAAACACTACTAAATTGATTTGAATAAAAGTACTTAATAATTAATTATATGAAAAGTTTTTAAGGTAGCCATGACAACGTCGATGACGTCTATGACATATCTCTATAGAAGACCTATTTCAGAGAGAAAATTAATCGCAAGTTTAGCACATCGCGACTATCAGTAACATGGCAAGTGTGTAGAACTGAGTTCGCGCCCTGCAATATGCATGCTCTTTTTGAAAATCTATAAATAGTTTTCAAAAGATGTAGTCGCACGCACACAAACATACCGTGCCGAAGACTGCCGAACTGAAACGACGTTAGACGATGGGGAGCGTGAGGTTTTTTCGTTACGGAATTTCTGGATTCGGTCCCCGCGCTCAAGGCCCGCGATAGAAGCTATGCAATAGCTTAACAATATATTCTATATGCAAAAAAAAATATTGTTCTATCTACGCACATTAATGATCATTATAAGTACTTTTTCTTAAGTAACTAACAAGTTGTTTTAAAAGAATTTTTTTAATAACTTTATCCTATCCATAAAATAACATCTCACACATGTGACAACACAACAAACTTTCCAAAAATGCCCGTATACAAACCACTCTAAAAAGTTTGAAGCGAGACATATAAAACTCCTTTAATAACAAAACATTTTTAGAAAGACACCGTCCAATATACCTAACGTGAGTGTAAAGGACTAATGACACGTCATCGCACGGGCCCGCCCACACGCTCCAACGATCAGCGAACACTCCTTCAGTAATAAGTTTATCGACCATCGAGACTGGAGCTCATTTCATCTTTTTAACCGCTTGGGTAGGTAGCATTAACGTTTCAAACTACCATAGTTTATTAGACTTGAACTTTGTTTTTGAAGACTGTTTTGTGTTCTCTTTTTTTTTGGGAATTGTTGGAAAATGCATGCGTTTATTGATGAAGATCTAGAGAAATGAAAAATAAAAATTTGTTTATTTCTTATAAAACAACTTTTTAACATAAAGATTTGTTTAAAATATTGTTTTATAAGAAATAACATGATCTTTAAAAACTATTGAATTTTGTTAAATATTGTTGTTTAGCCAAAAATCAGCAGTTAGACTGGTAAAGCGGACCCCAAACTCCAAAGCTGAAAAAAAGCTTCGGATGCGACTGGGATTAACTCTGAGATAAAGAAGATAATGGTCTTTATTACAATATCAATGCGTTCCATTTCGCCATTTTTTCAGCCCCAACTCTAGTCTCGACCCTAACTAAAGGTTTTCTGGTTTCAAGTTTTCAAGACCATCAAAACAAGAAATCGCTACACACCTCAGAAAACCCTGACCAGTTGATATAAAAACTGCTCTTGTCTCTTTTCTTCAACATATGGACCTTTAAAAAGTTTGGAATGATTGAGTAAGCAAGAAACTTTTTCGTCTACAACAATATGTCTGATTATATCTGTTATATCTTCTAATAAAGTATCTGAGTTATCTGTATTTCTTAAAACAGTTGTTATGACCTGACAGGGGCCATGACTTTCCCTCGCAGAGGGCGTGAAATTCATCTAACACATTTTGTCAAACTTAATTATTATGTATCTCCCTAAGAAACCTCGAAACAGTTTTCTTTAAATGGGCACCTACTAACTAACTGCTATAATATGATCAGTCCTTTCACGCACTTCAATGAAATCACCACATCAGCGTGTTTTAAAAACACCACAAAGCAACCTACCTGTTTGTATCGAATTGAAATGAGAATTGCATCGGAAAGCTTGCCAACAAGATAATACAATCTGTACCTCATCTTCCATACAATATAAAACTCTCAACCTGCAAAGTAAATGCACCTTCAAAAAGCGAAGAGTAGCAATCTAGCTGGGAATAATTTTTCCGTATGATTGCGATGCGATGTTTTGGCGCATCGTTCGACAAATAGTCGCACAGCGTCGCAGTCCGCAAGGCGGGCGGTCCGCTGACGCTACAATATCTGCCGCCGGCGCTCGCTCGCGTAGTACTTGCGCTCACAAGCACATGAACGGACGGGCACACGAGCACACGGGTACACAGGAACACGGACATATAAGCCCACAAGCACCAACTTGAAAAAAATGCCGAGATTGGCGTGGAGAGCTCCGCAGTGTTGGGGTGTCCGCCGCCAATTCGCCAAGTTGCAACTCGGAGATTGTGTCTGTTTTGTTTGCTTTTGACCGTCTTATTTCTAGCACAGAAAATGTATGAAAGTGCATCTGACTTCAAATTGTCATTCTGTAACTTCCCAAATTTTCTCACGAAAAATAAATTCTTCAAAGTTCTTCTCCCGATTACAAGCGAAATAAAAACACGGTAAAAGAAAAATGAAAACTTGGGACCGTTTCGTTCACGTCCCGGATTTTTCAGCCGCAAACGATAGTTAACGCTATCTAGTTAGTAGTTAAATAGCTCATTCTCATTCTTGGAAACGTTTCCTAACGTAATAAACGACAAGAGTAGGAAGCTTCGCGTGAAAGTTGAGAGCGTATGCTATCTCATGCAAATTACGGCAGATTTATCATAAGACGTCTCCGTAATTGCGACGTGAGGAGATATGGCGGGAGCGCTTAAAGCCACTCTCCAGAAAAAAGGCAATTAAAGGGATAAACTGGAGCAGTTAGGTCGGGCATCACGCTTGCGATATCTCTGGAGAGGTGGCGCGCGGCGGTGGCGTGGCGGTGGCGTGGCGGCGGCGTGTCTCGTGCGTGCCCGCGCGTCTCCCGCCTTCAGACCCCACCGAACATGTAAAGGGCGTGGAGCAATATCATAGACTACAGTCTGGAGACGGGGGTGGAACATCCGCCACTGACGCTATTGCACTTGAAGCTTTACAAAGCTAAAAGCAATACAGTTATTTGATTTAAGTCGGGTGTGTACCACCGCCTTGCGCTGGATTGTGTTTGTTCTGGTTTGGCAGATGTCAAAGTTGTATGTTTTGAAACAGAGCCTCACTGCTGTTTGCGATGTTTGTTTCCAGATAGATGGTATTAGTTAGTATATGTGTTATTGTCATGTGAGCTTTATCCTGTATACACACATACAGCTAACCACGACATATTAGTTGTGCACATGCACCGGGTAACACTAATGATATTCATTACAAATGGATTAGCTAAAATAACTGATCTGTTTACTCTATCAATACGACTGTCAATGTTTTCTAACTGTGTATAATATACGACTTCGAAACCAACACATTATGTGGCGCTTGACTAAAAGGCATAGTCTATCGACGGTAACCAAAACGAAGTCCATCAAAATAATGACTTGGTGTACGAGGACGATATGTGACATTCGGTACGGTAATTAATGCAAATCAATGGTAGGACGTGCGATTGATTCGGGCCTAGCGGAAAGCTGATCAATTACGGTAATGAACTGCTGAATCCATATCGCTGACGTTTCAATATTATGCTAATGCTTATGGTTATTTGCTGAGTAATACCAGCGGGCATTCGCTAGATATGCACCTTTAAGTTTCTGCGCAATTTGTCGATTATTTTGTATTCAATCATCTGTGATATTTTAAGGGGTTGTAATGAGTGCCGAGTGTTTATGCTGCTAAGTTTTTTTGCAGCATAGGTATGTTGACTTAGGGTGAGGTCGTGTTTATGTGTGTTTACGTTTGTATACATAAAAGCATGCGCATTATTATTACACATAGTGTGATTCAGTTTAAATACACACATCAAAAGTGTCTAGGGATCAACATATATTTTTGCAATAACTTTTCTCCTGATTGATATTAATTAAAATTTTCTTTAAGGATTCATCAAATAAAGTGTTTTCGTTTGTCACAGTAACGATAAACCAAGTCACCTTTGCATTAATAAAGAAATTTGCCATTTTCCTAATAAAGGGATATTTGACATTTGAACCACTAACACAAAAGTTCGAAAAAAAGACTGAAATAAAAGTTTTCTCTAAAATTTTATTGGGTAACTTAAACAATTAATAATCCGTGTTTCTACCGCGAACACTAACAACACAAGAACATCGGTTTGGCATACTCAAAATGAGTTCATCCAAATCACGCTGTGGAATGGCCGCCCATGTTCGTTGCAACAACAAAAAAAGGTCTTCTTGCGACTGGATACCCTCCATATTCGGCAGAGCTCTTCTCTGTAGCATATCCCATGCATGCTTAATCGGGTTCAAGTCTGGCGACTGAGTAGGCCAGGGCAGGACATTGATGTTAGCTGCGGCGAGAGTCTGTCTTACAACTCTTGCGGTGTGCGGTCGTGCATTATCATGCATTAACTGAAATAAGGGACCGATTTGCACTTGTAGAGGAACGATGACGTCTGATACAATCGTCTCAGCATAAATTTGAGCGTTGAGGTTGCCTCTGATCCAAATCAACTCAGTTCTTCCGCCGATCCAAATACCCGCCCATACCATGATGGTTCCACCACTATAAGGATGGACTTCCTGGCAGGATTTTAATCGCTGTTGGCGTCCAGGGGTTCTCCAGTGTCGTATACGTCTTGTATCCGGTCTCATACCAAAACGAGACTCATCAGAAAAGCACACGAAACGCCATTGTTCTTCTGCCCAATTTCTGTGTTCAAGAGCCCATTGATATCGAATCCTACGATTGTGCATTGCTATAGGTGGTACCCGTAGCGGTATTCGGGAATGAAGGTTCACTTCATGCAAGCGGTTTCTGACTGTTTGGTCGCTAATTAAGTTCCCTGAAGAGTGATGAAGCCTCACGGCTAACATCATGGCGGTTATTGTTGGAGCTCTTCGAGTTAAGATTTGAATGTATCGGTCTTGTCTCCGTGTGGTGCAGCGATACCGTCCTCCATGGCGCTCAGCCACGGTACCAGTGCTTCGGTAACGTGTCCAAAGTCGACTGATAACACTCTGACTTGTATTCAGAGCTAAAGCCACAGTACGTTGCCGGGAACCAGCTTCTATCATTCCCACGGCTCTGAGCATTTCTTCCCTGCTTAAATGACGTCGCCGCTCCATAATAACGTTGGTTTCAATCAGTAGTAGGGAAACAGTAGCACTAATAATGTCTTCAATGCGTTGTATGTTTTTATAGGGAAAATATTGACAGCTGATTTTCATCTTTTACTCGAATTTGATTCACAGTTCCTGATTCAAATTATGAAATGCACCAAAAAGGATCCATATAAATTTATAAAATAATAAATTTATTACAAAGCCACATCTCAATCTCAAGAAATCCGCATAAAAATGCTTGATCCCTAGACACTTTTGATGTGTGTATATATAAAAAAATTCTTTATTCTATACATAATTCCAAATTGAGTGTAACTGCACAGCAGCACATCATCATCATCATCATTAACCTTTTTTATCGTTCCACTGCTGGGCACAGGTATCCTCTCATACAGAGAAGGATTGAGCGTAATCACCACGCTTGCTCAATGCGGGTTGGCAATTTCAGACTTAAAGTCCAGGTTTCCACAAGATGTTTTCCTTCACCTTTTAATCAGGTGTCCAAAATATACTAGTAAAAATCGCACATTACATGTAAATATCAGAAAATAATAAAAAAATAATATAACCAAAAGCCTCGTACTCGAACATGCAAACTTTTAAACAATGTTAACTTGATGTCAAAGCCAGGGTCATAGACAACACACATTATTTGACCATTGACTTTAGATCCGTCTGTCATCAATGATGCGCCCGCGATACTGGCAGATGACAACAAACAAACAACAATCAAACAAATACAAAAAGATAATAAATGTAGTGAGCTTTCAGTGATCCTTACGCGAGTTATCAATGGCATCAATCCTTAGCTTATGTGAAACGTATACTTGAGATTTGTGCCTCGGTGGTAGGCCATAACACCGGCTGCCAGCAGAAGTTACCACCCACCAAACAAAGTCTTGCCGCCAAGCGATTCGTCGTGTTTCGGCATGATGTCTGGTGAAGCCACACGGAGGACTGGACTGAGCAGTTGTGTTGCGATGTGTGTTGGGAGCGATGCGCCAAAATGTTGTTGTGTCAGTAGTTTGACCTTGGAGGGTATCCAGATCAATCTCCCTCTGGCGCAGTATCGTTGGTCGCGTTGTTGGGATTAACATTGCATCACCTCACTCAAATGCCGTCTTCCTTCCTATTCAATCAGTTTTTTTTTTTGAGTGAATAGGCTCTTCATAAACTAGCGCGCTTTACCATCAACGATTGCTTCACTGCTTAGCACTAGTTTATAGTTATAAAAAAAAAGATTACGATGAGATTATTACAGAATAGTATTGTACCTAAAATATACTTGCTGTCAAACAAAATTCACCCTTTTGTTACTAACAAAACACAAAAGCTAACGCTATTATCGACACCACTAGCCAAAGCCGTATTCCATATCGTAAGCCGATCAATGGCTAATGATCCCTAGGTGTATCGGAACTGTTCCGATATTATGTAAATGCTATCAGCTAGTCGCCTGAAAGCCTCCACCGGCCTTCTCCGCTAACGTTACTTACCGATAACGAAAGCTTGCGCAATACAGAATAGGTATATTTTCATAATTTTAATAGAGCAGCGTTTTAAATTGTGTGAGGATATTCTGTTACGTTAAGCTCTAATGGGCAGGGGATACCTACATTATTATTTAGGATTAGAGGATGATAGAATTACAACGTATTAAACACAAACCCTGAAAGTTGCATATTCGGAATTAAGTACTGAATCCACTTCTGTGGGACGTCAGACAAATGAGGTTTTGCACCTTCTTATTGATCCAGACAACTTTTGTAGGCTCTAATCCTCATAATTTTAAGAGCCATTTCTCAATCTTTAAAAAATGCCTCTAATTTCCTATATTTTTGATATTGATTGTCGCTGCGATGAAATTGAGACTAGAATCATCTATGTCGGTTATCTCGTTCATCTGCGAATCTCCTCATTTCTGATTTGATCACACAGTGAACCCCAAGCATAGCCCTCTCCATTGCCCTTTGAGTGACCTTGATCTTTCTTAAAAGGCCCAGACTAGGCCAGACTAGAATACATGTTATTAATTACGCGAAATGGTCTCCTGTTGTTTTGAAATATTTTGTTTGTTGAGTCCCTTGCCTCCCATTCTTCTTTCCACTTCTCTAGCTAGTATGAACCAATCCTGTCTCAATCAATCTTCTCCTAGGCCTGCCGTAATGTCTGCGGACTTTTGTGGTTCTCATAAGGGTAGTTTTGGCACATAATACGTTGGACAAACGGCAAACGTATTTGGCCCAGTCCAAGTTAAGCTTGTCTGCTTTTTGGGTGATGTCGGCGAATTGTATTTTGGAACGCAAAACGGTATTTATGTATATATTTTAATTTCTATAATTGACATCTCTGACGTTTTGGGTTTTATTCGGTTTCAGGTTTTATATTGAAAAGTATTCGGTCAAGTAGGATTTGGTATAAAAAAACCTTGAAGGAAACGGCAATGTCGTGACATTTGTGTGCATATCAATACCTTGTATATAACCTATGAATGCTTTCAATTTATTACTAACCACGATTTTTTTGCGAAATTAACATAAGGCTCATGAGTTGTATGAAATGCCTTTTAAATGGACTGAGGAGGTTTTGTGACAGTAGTCTTAACCCAATGCTGGGATATATTTAGTCATGAATAGTTTAATTTTATTGAGCAAGCCTGGTGATCAATACTCGTGATTCCTGGTCTGTATAATAAAGGGCGGCGGCCCTGTGGTCAATAATAATGCTAAGTATTATAACACAAGTACGACTACAATTTTATGTAATCTTAAATGGATCTGAACATCTTAATTGGAACATATAAATCAGATTTAGACTTAAAGAATTAATATTACTTGATATTTCTAGCAGATACGTATAGATGGGCCGACGATAAAAAAAGCAATTCTGTTTACAAAAAAAAAGTTGGTAGGCTAAAATGACCAAACACCAAGCCAAACAAAACGCAATCGCAAAACTACTCAAACACATCACAGATAAACGAAACTAAATCTCACGAGGGAACAACAAAACAAAATATACCTCAATGTCTAAAAAAGACTATTGTGGCCACTTACAATATTCCACTTACGTGCCATAAACTGTATCAAACAAATAAAGGACTACCATAAGCGTTCTGTTGGACGTAATATCATGTTAGTAGTCATAAAAACTACGCGGATTGAGTGTAAACAAGGGCTTGGTTAAGATGTAGGAACCGCAATGCACCAAAGTGACTTGGCTTCTTGTAGGGCGACACTGACTGGCTCGTTTATCAAAGTCAATATCGTCTGTCGACGTATGTACCTAAATGTATAGGTTGCGTACGTATTATTGCACGCGTGTGTAATCGGGTTCATTGATTTTGATATGTACGTGGTCTGACGACAGTTTTTCGATGGTCTGGATCCTATATTAATGCGTTTATCTTGGTAATCGTTGGATGATGGCAAGTCAGGCACCAAACATAGGGAGGATACTATGAGAAAAACTCATTTTTATCAGATCGAAATGATTAACACCGCCGCTGGAAAATTGTTCCAGTCCTTTGATGTACGCGATATAAAAGACGAGGCGAAATACTTCGTCCAGATCGTAGTAGTATAGGACAGGATGGAACGGAAATGGGGGAATTAAGTCACGCAATTCCCTCGCACACTCTCCAAAATGCATCCTATAGAACACCGACAGGCTCTCTACTCTTCGCCTGCGCTCCAGGCTTAGGAGACCGTTTTGAACTAAACTGAATGTCCTCGTACATGCAGTGACCATGACGCTCACTCAAGGCAAGATTCACAGCCCTATTTTGACTTTTTATATGAATATGAACAATTTTCATCAAAGCGTCGATGGATTTTTTTGCCAGTTCTTCTCCATAGGAACCTATTACGCTTTGGAATAAGCAACTTGGTTCATTTTACTGACAGACCGACATCTTTAAAATCCAAAAGGACCTGTATTGATTAAATTGAGATAAATGCTTTCAGTTCGTATTAGCGAACATTCAAACCTTCCTTAATGACACGACCCACGTGTCGTTCTCGTTACTCCTTGCATGCGGTATCGCTTGCCGCACCTTTTCACTCAATAAAACACTATGACTATCAAATTAAAGCCTGCATACTTAACTCTTTAGTTGTATGTACAGGTTCTAAAGCTTTGGATTCCTAAGATGGCGGTAAACGACATTAATCGTTAAAATTAAGTCGAAAGTGTTCATTTGTGCCCAAATATAGGGCATTTTTGGTACTTTGACAGAAAGTACCAATGAAACTGAAATTTATGAAGACGGATAATATGTCGGCCAGCGCTGGTCTCCTAAGAAACTGTAGCTTGAGTAACGATACATCTAACAATTTTTTTGATTAATCTTCGCCCGAAGTAACTTGTCGATGGTGACGGTTAAAGTACACTGTCAGATTTCTCTAAACATACTTAACACACTCTCAGCCTGATATCATGGATTCAGTATATGATTATTATTTCTCGGTTATTAAAAAAAAATGTATTCTATACTAAAATGTATAGAATATGTATCTAGAATATATATCCGATTATGTATCTACGTATTTCAGTTTTCTACGAAAATGGCTTTAATACTCGACGAAAAATTTACATAGTATCTGGATTCATAGGCCGATTTTGAAAAACTACAGACCCATCTCACTTCTGAGTCATGTCTATAAGTTGTTTTCAAGAGTCCTCACAAATCGTCTCGCCTGCAGGTTTGACGACTTCCAGCCGCCCGAACAAGCCGGTTTCCGAAAAGGCTACAGCACAGTAGACCACATACATACGCTGCGGCAGGTTATACAGAAGGCCGAGGAGTATAACCTACCCCTTTGCTTGGCGTTTGTGGACTACGAAAAAGCCTTTGATTCGATCGAGACCTGGGCTGTACTGCAGTCTCTCCAGCGGTGCCAAGTAGACTATCGATATATTGAAGCGCTGAAGGGTTTGTACGAAAACGCCACCATGTCAGTCCGAATACAGGACCAGACCTCGAAACCAATACCTCTGCAGCGTGGTGTCAGACAGGGAGATGTTATCTCTCCGAAACTGTTCACCGCTGCATTGGAGGATGTCTTCAAGGTTCTGGACTGGAAAGGACTGGGCATCAACATCAATGGCGAGTACATGACACACCTTCGGTTTGCTGATGATATCGTAGTCATGGCTGAGACCGCGGAGGACCTGAGTACAATGCTCGAAGACCTCAGTAGGGCCTCCAAGCGAGTCGGTCTTAAAATGAACATGGGCAAGACGAAAGTCATGTCTAATGCCCATGTTGTACCGACTCCTATAAAGATTGGAGACTCTGTTCTCGAAGTTGTTGACAGCTACGTGTACCTGGGACAAACTATCCAGTTAGGAAGGTCCAACTTCGAGAAAGAGGTCAATCGTCGAATCCAACTCGGCTGGGCTGCTTTCGGGAAGCTACGTAGAATCTTCTCGTCCGAAATACCGCAGTGTCTCAAGACAAAAGTCTTCGACCAGTGTGTGTTGCCAGTGATGACTTATGGAATTGAGACGTGGTCGCTAACAATGGGCCTTATAAGAAGGCTCAAAGTCGCTCAAAGGGCAATGGAGAGGGCTATGCTTGGGGTTTCACTGCGCGATCGAATCAGGAATGAGGAGATCCGCAGAAGAACGAGAGTAACCGACATAGCCCGAAGAATTGCAACACTGAAGTGGCAATGGGCTGGACACATTGCCCGTAGGACCGATGCCCGATGGGGCCGACGGGTTCTCGAGTGGCGACCACGCACCGGAAGACGTAGCGTGGGTAGGCCCCCGACAAGGTGGACCGACGACCTGGTGAAGGTCGCGGGAAACCGCTGGATGCGGGAGGTGCAGGACCGGTCGTCGTGGAGAACCTTGGGGGAGGCCTATGTCCAGCAGTGGACGTCTTTCGGCTGAAATGATGATGATGATGATGAGGCCGATTTTATGATTACAGTGCACACTGTAACTGTGAATTCCATCCTGTATTGATTGAGATTTTGAGACGTAAAAAATGATCGATGTTCAGTAGGCAAAAACAAAGAAATATTATTTTAGAGAATTTTAGTTATGAATCACTACTTCGTAATGTAATATAAATAATGAAGTCACACACACAAACACAATCTTGCTGTACATCACACTCGTCTCCACAGAGTAGGCAACTCGTTCATGGGTCAATGTATACACTTTTACAACAAGCTTCCCATGGACATTCGAAACTTACCCATTAAACGATTTAAAAAGTATATAAAGGCCAAACTTTGCAAAAAGGGGTATTATAAAATCACAGATTATTAAGAAGACAAAAAAGCTTGGGACTGAGCTGTTCGCTCTGTTAAGCATTGTTATTAAGCAATATGCGTAATTATAAGGTAAATTATTGTAAACATTTTCATTTTTAATGTCTGGACTTGAAAAAAGACGATGATCCCTGAGTTTGTTTCGGCTATTTCTTCTCAGAGGTAGTCAGTTAGGAAATGCCGGCTTCATCTAGTTAAAAAAAAAAAACATGACGTGTAAAAGTGATCGGTGATCCTACTTGCTTAATAAACGATTTCATTTCATTTCATTTCATTTCACTTAGTAATTTAAATAATAAAACAGTTTATGTAACTTTATAAAATAAAATTTTAAATTACAATTGATTTATTTTATTTTACTCAGCTTCATTAAACTTATTGGGTAATCGAGGCAAGATTATTGAATTCTTCATTAAAACAATCAGATTTATATTTATTAGATATAGTTTTAGATATCGTTTTGATAAATTCTTAGCTTATATTTCTACATCAAATAACTTCAATGATATTTACAACATGTTCTAAGAAAAATCTTTTTTGTATTGTACCTAGTGTTGAAATAACACAAAAAAAAAATATTATTTGATTTACGCAACTTCACAATAGAAAAACTTTTACTATAATACATTTAACTTCTTTGATATTATTCTGAAAAATATTATTAATCAAAGTTAGAAAGATAGATAAGTATTTCGTGAAATTCACTAAAAGAAAAATACAGAGGTATCAGTTTTTATTCTGTCTGAATCATAATAACGTAATAAGCAAAATCAGAATCATTCCGACGGTCATTTACCTGAAGTTAATTTCACACTTGTTTAGCAGCATACCTTTGACATCTATAATTATAATACTGTATTATAATAATTACTATAATTATATTTATTTATTTATTTTTTTTATTAAAATATAAACCAGCGCTTGACCGCAATCCCGCCTGATGGTAAGCAGTGACGCAATCGTTGATGGTAAAGCGCACTAGTTTATTAAGAGCCTATTCACTCTAGCCTTGAAGACACTCAAATTGTAGTCCGACGGAAACACCGCCGCCGGCAGATTGTTCCAGTCCCTCGATGTACGCGGTATAAAGGACGAGGCGAAACGCTTCGTCCGGATCGTTGAGGTGTTAACAACATAAGGGTGGAAACTCGCCGCACGACGGCTCGTCCGATGGTGGAACGGAGATGGGGGAATTAAATCGTGCAATTCCCTCGCACACTCCCCAGAATGTATCCTATAGAACACCGAAAGGCTGGCTACTCTACGCCTGTGCTCTAGGCTTTGGAGACCAACTCGAGTTAAATCAGGGTCACCAATCAGCCTCTTCGCACGCCTCTCCACTGAATCCAAAGTGGCCAGGTGACACTTAGCAGCACCAGCCCAAATGTGGCTGCAGTACTCCACACACGAACGGACCTGTGCTTTGTACAACATTAGAAGCTGCCCTGGTGTGAAGTACTGCCGGGATAAAATATTCTATCAAAGTGGCATAGTGACAAATTACTTGATAATGATGTTGCTATCGTCCATTGTGTCACCCTTTCTAAAATCTTCATATCTGAGTTCTGTTTTCGTTTCGTATTTCTTCGATATATAGACTGTAAGATAGACGCACATTAGGTGTATTGAAATTGAAATACGGAGAGAAACCGCGAGCAAGCAGTTCCAAATAATGAAGAGGCTGGACTGACAGGGTCTTCAGTAAATGCTCCATCCACTCCAGCACACCAGGTACTCCACCAGACGTTCACTTAGTGCTAGACTTGCCGATAAGCTCACCGTCCGGTGACGGTTTTAGATTTCGGTTACCTGATGTTGTTCACAAACCAGAGTTACAGAGAGAGAGCAAAAGTAAACAGAAGAAAAACTTCTTGCGTTTTGTTTGTTCTCCATTTCTTAAAGTTGATTGGATGTTCTATCATATGTTATACTATCACATGTAGAAGTCCCCTCCCACCTTAAAGACTACTGTCGCCTGCGCTAAACCGGCCACGCACACTAACGCATTATATCTAATTGTTATGTGCATTAACAGAGTTCTGCAATTCATATTGTTTACACAATAAAGAGAATTCTATTCTAGTCTGTGTAACTTAGTGATTGCAAACAATAGTCTATAATATTTCCACAGTTTACAGGATACAGGCGTATTCTCACTCAATGCGTAGACCGTAATTTATCACGCGTTCCCAGTGCAGATTGGTAGATGTTATGTGACTTCAAATTTTTGCTGTAATGGCCCAATGCATACGTCCGCAACTTACAGCTTTGTAGGACGTAGGGGTGAAACCAAACAGGTGCTTTCTATAGATTATTTCATCATCAACCCTATCAAAACGGTGAAAACGGCATATCTTAAAACACATTTATGAGCGCGATGTAATTACTA
Source organism: Sesamia inferens (assembly GCA_037179545.1). Lineage (NCBI taxonomy): Eukaryota > Metazoa > Arthropoda > Insecta > Lepidoptera > Noctuidae > Sesamia > Sesamia inferens. Next base: position 22,118,231 of record CM073931.1, read on the forward strand.
TAGGTATGACAAGAATCTGTAGTAAGGTGAGCAGATGACACGTAAAATAGGCTTATACCAGAAAATAGAAAATCGCTGAAGGAATATTTGAAGATCCCTCACTGAAAGACAGCTTAGTACCTAGCTTAAGGTATAAACTACTCTTTATCCCGGTCGAAAGTTCCCTCGGGAGACATAACTAATAAATATCCCAAATTTATAACAGGTGCCGAGTGAAGCCCTGGATAAAAAATTACTCCACACAATCGTATGATTTTTATCTAAATCATAAATCTATATGGGTAACATTTTAAGTTATATATTTATAATAGAAATTTAAAATATACTTGCACCTAGTAAATAGCAGCCTGAGTTCAGAAGGAAAATGTTATCCTGAATTCAGAGGGAAGACGTTAAGTATTGTAAATATTATTTTTTAGCTCCAAACGTAATTGAAATGGCGACGATTTTGTCGGAAAATTCATCATAATGGAAATTCGGTAACACCGAATAAGTACTATCACATGTAGAAGTCCCCTCCCACCTTAAAGACTACTGTCGCCTGCGCTAAACCGGCCACGCACACTAACGCATTGTTTTATATCCGTGAGTGTCATATTCCAACCAATCAACTGCATGCTTATAATAAACTTATAATTAGGTTCACAATTTGTTTTAGCCGCACAACGAAAACCTCTCAGGGTTTATCTGCATGTCGGCGAGCCGCTCATAACAATACTATAAATAATTAGTATTGTATACAATGCAATGCTAACAATTCGTAGGTATGTTAATACCTGGGTACAGTCGCCCGCACATCAAGCCACCACAACCCGTCAAATTTCCTCAATAGATTTACCAAAAGTAATTTGTTCAAACCCCAGTAGGGTTTGAACTCAAAACCTCTTATATATTTAAAACACTCTGTAGGACACTTCTGCACTGTGATTGTTATCATTGTCTCCACCAGTCTCGCCTGTTTATTTTTAAACCACAAATGCAACTTCCCTTCTTCATACGATTTAAAGGTTTATTTAACGGTAAATATTGTCCTTTCGTTTCACTTCTCTCGACATTTTAAGCTACCTTCGTCCTCCAACCTCTTGACCCAACGGCTTACAGTATTTCTCTAAAACAATAACAATTTCATTACACACTTGCAACAAGCGAATGGTTTGCAGCTTACCCAAATAATAATAAAAACAACTTACACAAAAGCCGGTTTCATATGATATTTGAGATATATTGAGCTCATTCGTAATGTATTAGCCTGCATATTGATAAAAAAATGTAAAACTAATAACACAAACTCGTAACTATATGATCACCAACCAACAACAGCTAAGTAATATGATTTGAGTTATTGCAGCTAATAGGTAGTGGAATATTTTATGTGACTAGTGATTCATTTTGTTCCAAATCTACCTTCATCTTTTTATAATGACTCTAATATACATAAATCTTAAAAGAAAGTATCATCTTTAAGTTGCGGATCGGTATTTTTACATATTTTTGTTGTCAGCATTCATAACTCACCAATAAACATTTAAAAAACAATTATAAGTCGTTAGATTTGAACTAGAAACACCTTAAATGCTGATTACGACATAAACCGCTTAGCCATAAAGACACTTACTGTGAACGTTGAAATTAGTAGTGCCTAACAATCGTAAGCGGGCAGCAAGTTGTCAAAGTGTATGAGTGTGTATCAAACTTTATTATAGAAAAAGGTCGTAACTACAACTAGTATTGCCATAGTTTTGTGAGATTGTAACTCGACTTTTGGTCGTGATAGTACATCTGGAATTGAATGGCTTTTCGTACTAAAGTCGTTGTTCCCTTGCTATCACACATCGTAAAACTTATTTGAATAACAACGCATACAATAAACGCTGCCGTGCATAACGCTACGAAGGCGTTTGACAGCAACAGAATAACCCAGCCCGGATCGCAAGAAACAATACAGCTCGCAATACTGACATAAATCAAATTTTTGTATTCGTACGAACTCGATATTTGTGATATTAAAATGTGAGTCACGGCGGGTCGCACGTCGCGCAAGATCGCCGCCGGTACAGACGGCAACTATTAAAAATAGAGAACACTCCTGAACGTATTTCAGTTGTCATATTTCACGGTTTGGCCGATGCTGTATAAACACGTTCCCGTTCAATCATCCCGCGATAGGCGGCGGCGCTACGAATAAATCAAGTCTCTCACTTTTTCACCTGCCACACACAAAAGCTTTTGCACTGAAACTTGATTCGGGTTATTTCTGACGAAATATCAGCCTATTTGTTATACTATTGATACGGACGCACGTGCGCCGCGTAAGTTTGTACTTGTTGACGAGAGGGGATTGAGTGAAAATTGCTTTCCGACAATGTGCATAGAATTTGATGGCACCCGGTGTCGACTTACGGTAGATGTTACGCTTTTTACCATGAAAATAAATCCTGATTTACCACAAAGGGTGTATAATACTCTGATCGTGTCGATACTTACCTAAAATACTTATATTAGACGGACACATATAGCGCTCGTTTTATTTTTAAATCTAAATAAACAAATAATTTATAGTCAGATTAAACTAACATAACATAATAAAGGAACTCCTTTATCATTTTATTTTATAGGATGGTAACTTTCAGTTACATTTTACGTGGTTGGTGGACAGAAATAATATTAAAGAACAGCACCTAAATTTAGTTCTGTTCCATTTAATATTTAACACTTTCACATAATTCATTCATCTCAAAAGAAGAAATACTGTCTAAAAGTCAATACAACAACTTCCACACGCGCCGTAAAAAACTCTTTACTTTATCAGAAACATAACAATAACTCACGCGCGTCGTTGATACGGCAGTGTTCGCGCGATCGTAAATATCACACTCGAACACCTCACGACCTGTCATAATTCAATTATGGCGAAAAAACGCGTCACGTATCGTTGGTGATAGCACAATCTTCGCACGATCCAGCTAAGGAAGCTGTGAGGCATCTCATTGCGGCGTTGTAAGTGCCTATTTAAGGCTACGTAGCCACTTACGTCGACGGGGGCCGATAGCGTAATCCGAATCGAGGTGTATTGTGCGTTCCCGTACGGAATACGGCCGCGGCGCCAAGCCGACTATTCCGAGAGCCTATAATCTTCACTCTAAATGGATTTAATGCAAATTTCTCTACGGCCGTTTGAATAGACTGATAAAAATACACACTTAACACCTTTTGTGTGGTTCAAATTGTTTTTCAATGATATTAATCGTTTTGAGTAGATATTTATTTAAATTAATACTAAAATCAAATTCTGTGCGGGTCATAGTTAATTGATTACAGCTTATTAGATAATGTTACATTTCTACATAAAGACGGTTTCCTGCGCCCTTGGATAAATGTTGTGTTAAAATTAACTTAGGAACTGCTTAAATATTTGCATATTCCTTTTGCTATGTTTAATTGACAACGGTCCCGATTCCCTTGTCCCAAAGTAAATTAAATTTAAGTTCAATGCATTTTTTTTCTGCCATTAAAAACGGACAGAAGATAAAGCATTATTATAGTGCTCTCAAATAATGTTGCTGCAAAGACAGTTTAGACGGGATTAAAAACATAGCGAATAAACATGCCTACGTCATTTTAATTAAGTTACTGACTACCAGTGGCGAAGAGTCCATACAAGCCGATTCCCACCGGGTTACCTTTCAAAAATCAGTTCCATATTCATACATTCATAAAAGTATTTACATTCTATTTCATTAACAAAGTATTATTAATCAAATGCCTGCGCGATTTACAATAGCAATAGTAATTCTTAGCAATACCCTAAGTATCACATTTCATTTTATAGTCGTAAATTAATCAGCGCTTCAATTTTTCGTACATGAAGGCAACTCGACGAATGTCGGCTTACCTCGGTCAACGTTTTACTATGAGGCGAAAAGAGACAGAGCGTGTCAGACCATCTCTTTCTAATGCTCGCTAACTGTCGGTAAAACTTGATAAATATAGGCTAATGTCAAACGGCTTGCAGTTCTCTCCTCTCCTCTATTAGAAAGAGACAAAGAAACCACGCCACTACTTTTGCTTAATATTTTTGTTGGTTTTGGATCGGTGTTTGTGTGGTTCGGTTTTTAACACTTTATTATTTTTGTAAATTTTTATTTTATTTTTTCTTGACTCTTATTCCCTAACAAAATATCGTGCAGTAGGTAAGTGTTTTTTTTTTTTTTTGGACCGGCTTCCCTTTGTCAAAATTTCACCCTTCGCCACTGCTGACTACTTAATTAGCCAGGACCAAACTAATATTTTAAAGGAAAAAGATGCCCTGAACTTAAATTTAGTTTAGTTTGTAAATAAGGAAATCAGGGCAAATATTGATTTCAGAAGTTAATCTGAGTACTATTTCAAACACTAAATCTATTATGCTATATTTTTATCTGTTAACCCGCCTTGATTTCACAATACCTACCAAAATCTTGGGCCATAAAGGTGTTTTATTTGAGCTACAAACATTATCTTTCCGCAAAACACAAGTTTAAATTGAAACAAGCTTCAAATCAAAACTAAAATGAAGCCTTGTAAAGCATCAATTCGGTCAAACAACAGCTAATCGTCTGAGGGGAACCTTATATATATATATAACCGAGTCAAATTTACATAAACACAGCTCTATCTTGCGGGTGTTATTATTCAATTAAATAAGATTTTGCGATAGGAAAACCACACCTGCTACTTTAACTAGAAATCTAGTTCGACTTGAGTTAATAACTAGACCATTTTTGAGGCACTGAAACTTGAACCTTTTATCTATTTTGCTATTGAATTGGGTATCTTTGGACTATGAGTAACATCTACAATTTTCCTACTTTATAAAAAAAGACCCCGTGTGGTACCAGGCTTAGAATAGTACCAACCCATATCCTCCCGTGGGTGTCGTAAGAGGCGACTAAGGGAACTCTCACCAGGGAAGCGGGAAGCAGCGCTTCTTCTGTGGAATATTAATTCCTGCGATCCCCAACCCGCCTGCCAAGCGTGGGGATTATGACAAACTCCCCCTTTGGGGGAGGCCTATGTCCAGCAGTGGACGTCTTTCGGCTGAAATGATGATGATGTTGATGATGATAAAAAAAAAAGTCTAAAATTCCTTCTGTGTTAGTGTAGATGTCACAGACGCTAATTTTAATGATAAATTCTATTATTTCTATAAGTAGGTTTGTACGAGTATAATCACTTTTACACGACAATCCGGCATGATGTCTGGTGAAGCCGAACGGAGGACAGGTCCGAGCAGTTGTGTTGCGATGTGTGTCGGGGACGATGCGTCAACTGTAGTTGTGTCGGGAGTTTGGTCTTGGAGGGTCTCTAGAGCAATTTCACTCTGCCGCAGCATCGTTGGTCGTGTTGTTGGGTTCAACATTGCTTCACCTCGCTCAACTGCCGGCTTCCTTCCTATTCACTAAGTTTTTTAAGTGAATAGGCTTAATAAACTAGCGCGCTTTATCATCAACGATTGCATTAATGCTCACCATCAGGCGGTATTGCGGTCAAGCACTATAATTATTAAAAAAAAAAAACATTGTTTAAAACTAAATGAGGTAGTTGTTTGCTATATGATTACTATAGAAAGAAAAGCAACAAAAAGGGCAGTCTCTTTTGAAGTCCAAACATAACCTTAATCAAGTTCCATTTTTGATAATTGAGGAAGCAAACATACTGATTACTTAATCTGTATTTTTTTTTAGTAACCGTAGAGAACAGCTACTACAAGAGTGGTGTGAGCAGAGCTCTTTGGATCATCGATCGAACAACCTCTGCTAGGATCTGTCTCGCGTTTCGTATCGTTGAATTGTGTTTTCCTATTGCGTTTTAACCAGCATTTCTCTATAATACGCCCACAGCAATTAAAATATTCCCGATAATTACAACAGACATACATTCTCTAACAAATATTTAATCTGTTTAATTTTTTGAGTAGTGACTATGTCTGTCCGGAAAGTGTATGAAGAATTACCTCACGGTAAAAATTAAGAGGTAACAATAATGAAGGGTGAATTTAATATAATTTTAAACAATAACTGTGTAAACTACAAAGTGCTTGGTTTTCGACGACATTGATTAAAAATCGATGCAACAATGTAGATATATCCTTTACCTCATGCAGAATAAAACAAAATATAATTAATTGCAATAAAGCTTACATTTTGCAATTATTCTGTAGTTTTAAATCCCATTTTCGATGTTTCTTTTTATTTGGAATAGGTTTTGTTTAAACATAAATATTATTATAAAAAACTTGCCTTTTTCGCAGGAATACTATATGTATTCGTAGTAATGACAGTTACCACATACCAATTTTTATTTTAATACCTAGGGTAGACAAACTGTGAATTAAATTATTATTCGTTTCAAATGCCGACGGAGCCATACACAGCAAAAAAAAAAAACAAGAAGGCTAGAGAACATATGTATATCCCTTAAAAAAATTAAATTAATACTATTTACATACTCATAGATAAGAAAAAAAGGAACAGTAAATTAGGTAAAGAGGTGATGCGTATAATTAAGGAAATATATCTCTTCCAGCATTACTTTAATAAGAAAGTATATAAAATCAATAACAAGTCATGTACAAATTTTTTTTTCACATTAGTAATATTGCTCTAAAAACTGTTCGACGTAAATATTATTCCACATTTAAAATTTATCCGTCTACTGATGAAACTAAACCAAATAATATGAAAATATATGTTTAACTTACAAAAAGAATTGGTTAAGAACTCACTCAAATTATGACAATCTTTCTGGCCTTTCTATAAGCCGTAAGTATTTTTTTTAGTCCCATAAAACTCTTTCTCAATGCAACAAATAGGTTAGATTAAGTACCAGTGAAATGCAACACAGCCTACTCCGCTTTGTCAACGTGTATTATGCTCGTAAGTCCTTGAGATATATACCAGATACACGAGGCCTTTGTCTCTCTTTATCGGTGCATCTATGCGATATTGAAATCTTACATTTTCTATTTGCATTTTGCCGTACTGATACATAAATAACATATGATACGACGATACGATTTCGCGATATGTTTTCTGATTGTTACTTTAAATTTGAAAAGATAACAATCGTTTAAGTCGACATAATCATGTCATGAATTAAAAAATTGTTTCAATTACTTCTTAGTTTTACAGATTTTCTATACAAAAGCTGTCAAACATATTTATTACTCGGATTAAAGACATCTGTCTATTAAAAAATCAGAATTAATTTAATACTTACGATATTGAAATCATTTAGGAAAAAAGTCAGGTAGACATCCACTCTAAAAAGAACGCAAACCATTTGCAATCAGTAATGGCCTCCAACTTTATACACATTTCCTTCATTACAAAGCCACAATACGAAATGGCTAAATAACACCGCATCGCATACATTACCTGCTAAGCAAAGCTTCAGCAGTTTCAAATACATCGTGAGCACGCTTCAGTCGACTAACATCCAGTAATCAATGACTACCTATCATCCACATCAGCATTGCGGGATCGTCAATCCACCAGACGATTTCGCTTACATTAATCTTATCAATTCACAGCGCCAGTTTACGCACGTTGCTTAGAATCTGAATACTGCATTCAGAGTAACGCTATGTATTTCGCCCTATGCACTCATACGTGTCTGTAATGCGTAAACGTGCATAGACTTTGGAGATTTGTGCGTGAAAGACAACAGACGTCGACTGCCTATGTTATTGTTTTGATTGTGTAGACTGTTCTATAGGGTGTAGTGAAGTAGGATTTGATACACTGTGGAGATTTTGGACGTATGGTCGAAGGATGATCTTGGTGCAATCGTGAATATAATCAACAAAGTATGCTCCTCTTTAAGTATGATATTTTCAATAACGAAGGCATTCACTTACAATTAATTACTTAACAGCAATTAATAGTATTTCATGAACAAATTGAATTGGTCTACAAACACATTATGTTGGCTTGCAAATAAATTAACGTCACGAAAATCCATATTCATTTCGAAATATAAGATGAAACCACAGTATTAAATAAAATAATGACAACAAGTTGAACCACTCTGGCCCGTTGCATCCAATCAAGCGTTTAAAGCGAATATGGTGGGAAATATGGGCGGCAAAAGACAGGTATGAAAGTGCGGACGTACTGAGACGAGCCAATCAGTTCTATTTGCATTTCAGCAGTCGCCATTATAGCGAATCTCTCGCGTCGAATGCTACAACCCAACACTGAATTTGTGAATGAAATACTGTCGAAATGTATTTAAAGTGTTTATTAACTGCGTGCCAAGCCAGAAGCGTACTGGATGATGAAGCTGTTGCTATCGACTCTAAATTGTTATTTAACTTATTAGTTCTGATGCATTCACTATGAATTGAAATGCACGGATTGAATGATATTATTAGTAAAAATGGCTTCCAATGTATTTCAGCATCTTTAATTAAAAGCAGTAAATGGGGATGTTTTATCGAGTTGAAGTCAAAAAATATCCCACAGAGGCATACTACCAGGTACCCTTTGAGCTAATTCAGGATATAAACTATCTGCGTACCAAATTTCACCTAAATCCGCTAAAAAAAATTCCGCACCAATCTATACTGATCTAGACTAATATATAAAGCTGAAGAGATTGTTTGTTTGAATGCGTTTATCTCAGGAACTACTGGTCTGATTTGAAAAATTCTTTTTGCGTTAATCTAGAATAGGCTATATAACATGCTGCGATCAATAGGAGCGGAACCATGCGTCCGAAATATACAGATAGACTGTCAAAAAATTGTTTTGATATTAGACTCGTTGACACACCACTTTTTGAATAATTTTAACACAAGTAAAAACTTCATATTCATAACCTTTATGTGTATAAATGTTGAGGTCAGATTTTAGTCTAACTAAATGCAGCTAAATACAAGCATAAAGTTGTATTTTGAATAATAATATGTAATAATATGTAAAATGTGCTAATAATATTCAATATATAGTTTTAACTTCATAAATTTACTTTTATTTTACGTTTGTATGCATAGATTTATGAAAGCTTTATCTAGTTTAATCTCTGTGTAACAAGAATTTCAAATAGGAGAATCTTCTATTAATACTAGAAGTTGCTTATAAATTTCGCAAGTAATGACAATGAGAAACGAGATCGTGGAAAATCAGCGAGTACCTAGTCGCAATTAGCGGACGAACACCCAACGGAAATAAATAAGGATATTAGCTTCTCCACCACAGATCCCATTCAGGATAAAAATTATATTATTGCGTTCACTTATACAGTTATACGTGTTTCTTGGTTAATCTGGAATGTAAGAGGAATTTTGATGGGAGTGAAAACGTACGTATACATACGTATATCTGGATGAAATTCTATTAAAACTTTTTTATTTTTAGACAGATTTTTTTAATAAAAACACTAAGTTTGTGCTTAGCTTCTGGCTAATTAATGATATTCAATGGGTCAATCGATTAAGAAAAGTGTCTATAATATGCTATGCTTAACACAGTAGACCCTAGATGGGTGAACATTTCTACATACCAAGATCAAGTGAAAGCATGTTAAACCGTTAGCGCTGGCTGTCATTTGTTAAACTTTGATAGTCGTTACGTGTTGATGATGTGTCTTAAAAAGACAAGTCAAGATTGTGGAGGTCAACTAGTTACTACTCCAGCTTTATTAATAAATAGATATAAAATTACTGACACTACAATGCCCGAGGTTCGCATTATGAACAATGAGGTTCTGCGAGTACTGGGTCATCTGGACTTGAATAAGGTTAATGGATCACATGGTATACCAGCGATTGTTCTCAAGGCTTGTGCGTCCGGGTTGTCTCTAGTATGGACGCGTTTGTATCGCCTCTCATTAGGACTCGTAAAGTGCCCAAGTCTTGGAAGCTTCCCTATGTGCAGACCGAGCTCAAAAAGAGTAGTCGTGCCAATCCCACCAACTATCGGTCGATTTCAATAACCTCCATACTCTGCAAAATTTAGGGGCGTGTATTGAACTCGCGCCTCTTGGCATACCTGGCAGGTAACGATCTTCACAGTGACTGACAGTACGGGTTTCGCCACTTTCGGTCAACTCGGGATCACTGTAGGTATGCCACTCATTTTATGGGGCGAGGCTCTTGAGGAAATGGGTAGCGATTGCCGTCTCCCTAGATGACTCGAAGGCCTTCGACCGGGTAGAGCTCGCTAGCCTTTTTGGGTAAGCTTCCAGAGTACGACATACTCATGGATGTCTGCCGCTATAGGGTGGGCGACGGGGCCTGTGAAACCCTTACTGACTAAAAACCACCCCGGTGTTCAATTTCAGACCTACACCGCAAGTTACAAGAACGAACACTGCTTTCGCAACCCCCGATTGGTTCTGACCTGCCACTGTGGGCCTCCTCGGGTCAGCGGGGGACTGAGGTGTATGACTCCTCCCGTGACCTCTAAGAAAGGCGCACCTGGAACACATCTCGGCGTCATCTCGGGTCCTGATGTTTGGGGGCGACAAATGTATAACATTTCCCTTGGCCTGAATAGCTGGGTAAAATACTTCCTGACTGAATGGTTACTCCGAGTTGTTATCGACGGATGCTCGTCGGGGCCCATGTCGGTGTTCCTTAGGGATCTGTTCTCTCTGCAACTTTGGTCCTGCTGCATATTAACGATCTGCTTATGCCTGGTATCTATGGCTATGCAGCTGACAGCACAATTGTGAAGAGATACCTGCCGGGTGTGTGGGCTGGTAAGGAAGCAATCCGGTCTGAAAGAGAGGGTATGATAGACCGTACGAATGTTGCACTACAGGCAGTCTCCGAATGGGGCGAAGCCAATATTGGGGAATTCAACGCCGCTAAAACACAAGCGTATCTGTCCACCACCAAAAGAAGCAATTTGGGCTGGTGCTGCACAATGCCAACTAGCAATTTTGGATTCAACATTCAAGCATCGGTCCGAATCCGAAATTCTGTCTGGAAGACAATTAGATAACATTCTTCTACAGCCTATAGATATTCATTGCTGGACAAAGGCCTCCCCCAAGGCTTTTCACGATGACTGGTCTTGTGCTGCCCGCATCCATCGGCTTCCCGCGACCTTCACCAGGTCATCGGTTCACCTTGTTGGGATCCTCCCTACGCTGCGTCTTCCAGTACGTGGCCGCCACTCCAAAACCTTACTGTCCCATCGGCCATCGGTTCCACGGGCAATGTGCCCTGCCCACTACCACTTAAGTTTAGCGACTCGGATAACATTAGACGTGATCAAAAGCAGCGAAGAAATATTTTGAATACTACTTGCATTACTTGCAAGCCATACACTTTCCATACTTACTTACCTCATTCTTAATTCTAACACTTGACTACTAAGTACATAAAATAAACGTCGATAATAAACACTGGTCAACGTTTTAGCGATTTTTTTTTGTGTAAAATGTGATAAATTTCATAAACAAAATTATCATCATGTCAGTTAAAACGAGGCTTGATACGGATTACAAATTATGTCGCTATGTTGGCTAAAGCGCTACAAATGCTGTTTAATCAAAACGTACATTTGCTAGACAATCTAATACAAAATAAATGGTAATAAAACGTGAGGTAATCATTATAGTGAGTGTATCGTTATAGTGAGCGATCGAAGGAGTGGGCAGGCAAATAGCACGCGGGACGCCGTGATTAGGTCTGGGACTGCAGAGGGCAACGCCTATCCTCTTTAAGATAGAGAAATATTGTGTAGGATTAGGCTTTGTGCTTTTTGCTTTTGTATGGTGTGTTCTCTTGTTAGAACCATAAGGAAAAACAGATCACCGCGGTGTATTTAACAGCATAGGTTTTTTTGAGGAAGATATAATTATCATTTTTGCCAAAGAATCATTAGGTTCCTTAACATACATGTAATGGTATGTTAATTTTATATTTTTAGAAAATTCTTTACATCAAAAAAGTAACTTTAACAGTAACAGTACAACTATAACATGAATCAATAACTCAGTTCAATAAATAAAATAGGACCATAACTAAATTATTAAATGAGAATCAAACTCAGCTCTCCTTTCATTTTGTCTTACCAGATTTTTCCGTGAAATCACAGGTAGGTAAGCGTAGTTCTTTTAAGTAAATAAAGACACTGATTACTGACCATTTCAATAAATCTAAGGCGTTGCAGCTTCAATTCCCAGCGCATACTTGAGAAAGGTAAGCGCTATATCGGAACTCTTCGTTTTAGTCAACAGCCCCGTCCCTAACGCTTCTCTCCGTTAAAACCGATTCCTTGTTACTTGATTTCTGCATTTCGAAAAAGCGTAAATATTTTCCTCCTGGGTGCTTTTGCAGTCATGAAGAATTCAATGGCCGTGCAACATTTCGAATTATTAAAATGTAATATTACGAATTTAATTTCTACCGTATAATTAAACGTATTTTTTATTATTCATACTTTGTTTCGGATTCACGGAAAAAAACTGTTGGACCCTAAAATAATATCGGTATCAATATCAGGACTAAAGGCTTTGATGTCTGGTGGATTATTGTATTATCAATAAAATGGCGTGATGGATCGCTTTTTACCGGGCCAATAGTATTTCCCGGAAAACTTACAACAGGTAAGTGCAATTTTGTGTTGGTTTCAAGAGTGAATTCGAATGCGTCTCACACTTGTTATTGTACTGTTTTGGGTTTTTCAAAAGTAGAGAAATTCGTTTTTGTTTCCAAAATGTGAAGTTAAACAAATTTTCTGGCTTCCAAAGCCACTAAATGAAAAGTACACAAAAGTTTTTAGAAACTCGGAAGTCATTACAATAATGTATGTACAAAGCTCTTAAATCTCAGCACTGTAAAAGTTAATATCATTTGGAAGCTTGTAGGTACATACTATATTTAGTAATAAATAAAATCTTATAATTTGTAATTACGTTAGAAAACAGAGAGGCAGAATTGATTTCATTTCGTTCATAACCATGGTTGTTTTCGTAGAACAGCCTATACATCAAGGGGTCTAGCAAAAGGCCCGGTTAGCACGCATTTCATTTGAGTAAGTGGCGAAGTGGGGTCGTGCTCCAGCCACAACTTTGTGCTTCACAACTTTGGCCTTTTCTTATTTAAGCGCTGCTCAACCGTTCGGAATGCGAAAACAACATTCTTCAAAAATCAAACAAACAAAAACGCATTTCTGCACATCAAATAAAGAATTGGATTGAAATGCTATAAATCCAATTCTGCTTTTTGCCAGTTTTAATAAAAATTGAAACATATTTCGGTTTCTGGTAAAAGCTAAGTACATTTCGGGGCTTTTCCTGTGTTTTTTTTTTTTCTTTTGTAAGAGATTGCGCTAAGTGATCACATTTCGATATTAAACCATTTGCCGAAGGCCGGTGCCGGCTACGTATTTCATTTTACTGAGTGTCTGACGTGAATTTTGGAGACTTGCTTTTTGTCGAAATTATTTTCCAATCTTTTTATTACATCTAGTGTCAATTTTGCTGTCTCCTTTTTATCAATGCCTTTTTTATTCAACGTGTCTTTTTTGCAAACAAGATTGATTATATTTCTGACGGCCTATGCGCCGTAAGTGGTTTTTGTCAAAATTTATTACCGCTGAAAAATGTTAATTGCGTGGCCACACAATAAGTACAATATTTTAATTTATTTCTGAATTAACTTTCAAATTGTCATTTGTACTCGCGTAATTGTTCGGGTCGTTGGATTCGCCGCGTTTGACACAAATCTTCCCATTACAATAGACCCAAAACCTTAATCCTAGCAAAAACGAGCGTCACACATTTGCATAACTACTATGTACGAGTTACGTCTTATAATAAAAACGTCATGATTGTGGCCGCTGTAATCTGTTATTTTAGGAGCTCGCAGTTCGATGTTAAATTAGTGAACTTTGAACTAAACTTTGACGTTAAAATAAAAAGACTTTATTCGCGAGTATCTCGGCTTGAAATAGTGAAGTTTTAATACGCTGAAAACATTTTCATTTTTTTTTCTTTTCTGTAGCTTTTAAATTAATTACATCAGCATATTTCTTTTGAAATTCATTTTATTTAGAGTACGGTTGGATTATGCTGCACGTAGCAATTTATTTTGCGAGATTTTAGAATTACAGTCGAATTCAGGTATGGAATTCATGTAAAGAAATAGATGATCTCTTGCCAAACGTAAAAGAGAAGAGTGTAGCTCGTTTCATGCCTTTGCCAGAGTGTGCTGAGCTCTGCTCCATGCTTTGAATATTATATATTACACAAATATGTTTGCAGAAAAGTAAATAAAAGTTCCTTCATTCTTACTCCTGTAATAATACCAATAAGTTGCCCGCATTATGACATAAAATAAAGTACTTTATCGTACACCAACAAATCTATTTCCACCAACAAATAACAGTACAAGCCACAAGGTAGGTAAAATAAAAATAAAGTGTATGAACAATCCGTGCACAACCGAAGATGTTGAAATATGAGACAGAAATTACGTCGCGTTTATTTTATGATGCATTTCATTTTATTCCCTACTTGCTCGAGTCTCCCCACTGTTGTAACAGCATTCTGAATTCAAACTTGCAAGATGCTTTCGTGAAGTTCCTACGCTACACAACTCTCAGCTCCTTCACTCATTAAGTTCATTAACAAGATTCAGCGTCAGTATTTTTGATGCTCACAGCTCGCTTTCAATATTTTCTATTCGTATAATTCACTTTGTGTTCTGCCCGCCGTCTGTGTAAGCGAAAATATTCCAGAAATGCTGTGAATGTCGATGTTTTATGTTTGAGGTAAATAATTTCAGCACTTGTGAAAACTTCCTTCTCTTGATTAACGGGGCTCAATTAGGTACTTAAAGTTAAACATTTCCAACAACGCTTCTGTGCAATTGTTAAGCAATGTTCATCGACTACTGAAACAAAACTTTCAGTAAGACGCTTAAAATGATACTTAACCCTTCTTCATAATATAAGTCTGGAGCAACATGAGCATTTCAAAAAGAAACCACCATTTCAATCTGGCAAAGTGCATAATTTAAAGAAACCACAACGGGAACACTGTAAAATGAATCTTGAAAAATCTTAGACACGTAATACAATGCCTGGATTTAGACTCAAATTTCAAGATTTTAAATATTACAATGTACTTCGTCGAACTGCAGTGCGGGCTCTGTAAATTCCATTTAGCTAAATAGCTTTTGAGAGAGATAAGAATCTACCATACAATGCTTGCCTGCTTCGAACGGGAAACTAAGAAAATTGAAAAGAGAGTCGCCAAGTAAGACTGCAACGCGTCCGAAGAACCCAAGACTTAGAATTACTAACATCGTAAAAATTGAGCGCCTGTAAACACTTGCGAAGTGAGGGTTGCCCCAAAGTTTTTGTCAGATGGCATCCTCGGTGTGGCAATCTTGGTTCTAATAAGTATATAACGTTCCTGAGATGTACCTGTGAGTGGGGGATTTACATAATCATTACCATATCTGGCGCAGTGGCGCGCGTATTATGCCCGAGAGGTTAATAATGCTATTTTCTCGCCACGTTTTCACGTTGCTATTTCACATTATCGACCCTCTTTATCTGCATCGTCATTGTTACTAGCCACTGGCGGAACTCTGGCTTGCCCTCCGGTGCTCCATGGGTAGGTCATACAACGCTTTCACCTACGATTGTACCTTTTTATGGTAATAATGAAATGGTTGTGTACATAACAGTGTGATTATCGCACAAACCTCTAATGTTAAATCCAGTGCCGCACGGGATTAATCTGAATCAGATTTGCGCTTTTAATTATTGTAACTAACCTTAATATTGGTGTGGATTTGTTATGAGTGGTTGCTGTTTGTTGTTGTGATGTCATTAGTTGGTTTATAGTAATTTGTTTTGACAAAACAGACATGTTTGACATTATTAGTTTTAGAGGAGACGAAAACTTATGTGGCGTGTTTACGTAACGTTTATACAAAACGTAAATAGATGGCGCTGACGTCGTATTAAGTCGCAAGAGTTGGGTGTCTACGATTTGGTTGGGTTACCATTAGAACAGTACACGTTTTGGTTGTTTTATTCAACTGTATTAGTATACACACACATCACATCAACATCTAATCATTTAAGTAGTGAGTACTTTGCTTGGTACTTGATTACGGATTAAAATAAATTGTTATTTAAGGGCAACATTTTGAAGTCTCATTTGTAAGGCAGCAATAAGTTTCAGCGTTGAGAATAATTCTCGCAATGTTCTCGCAGAAGGCGACATGACAAGTGAGGCGGTGCGTGCCGGCAGCACACATGCGCGGAAGTCGGCTCTACTCATTTTAAGTCTATTTAACGGCTCGCGGACTACGTTCCTTCAAAAATGGATAAGTAAGCACTCATGCGACACACTACTTCAAATTACTTTTTGCATGGCACGCTGAATAGGAGAATTGAACCGATAAAACGAACCCCACTGTTGCTAACGAATGTGTCATTTTCAGTTGGAACGCGAGCCCAATCTTAATTCACATTGTACTCGTCATATTGTCCTGGCATTTTTTATCTCGACAATATTGAACCTATACAAGTTATATTATTAATCTCTGGTATATCGGTCGCCTCGTAAAACTATGCTCGGAGTTTCTGTGTGCGTTTCAATCAGCCACAAAAGTTACCGACATCGATCTTCGAGTCGGTAAAATGAAGTGGCAGTGGGTGGGGAACATTGCTCGTAGAACCGATGGCCGATGGGGCAGTGAGGTTCTGGAGTGGCGGCCATGTGCCGGATGTCTCAGCATAGGGTAGCCCCCTACAAGATGGACCGATGTTCTGGTGAAGGTCGCGGAAAGCCGATGGATGCGGGCAGCACAAGACCGGTCATTGTGGAAAGCCTTGAAGGAGGCCTTTGTACAGCAGTGGACCTCTATAGGCTTAAGAAAAAGATATCGGTCGCTTACTTTATTCCCAGCCGTCAGCAGTATGTAATCATACAGATATGATTTACTATTAAGAACAACTAAACGCTGTCGAGCGAATTTGCGCAATGGTCAATAAATCTAAACTTTGTAAGAAAGTAATTCTGTTTCTATGCTTATACGATATTTCTGTCTCCTGAGATAGCTACACTTCGTAATCTGCTGAATGTGCGACATGATATAATCGTACCTATTTGTTTTGCTGCTCATTCCACCTCTTGCGATATAATGGGGAAACCATAGGCGTAGGTAAAAATCAAGTAAACTTTATTCGCTTCGCAACAATAGGATAGTATCTCGTCGAGTAAACACAAAATCTCTTAGAATTTTCACTTGGATGGTTAAGAGCGTGCTTTGTCACTGAAATAGGAGTTTTTCAGTGGAACAGTTACCTTTATAAGAAGTTAACGTCGCAGGAAACGGCCGTCTAAGTATACGAGCGGAGGGGCGCCCTCTTGCTGCTGATAACAGAATTATCCGAATGACGTCATCTATCTTTTAAATGTGCACCTTACTTTTGGGTCTTGTAGGTTGTTGGTGTCACACACATAGTACTGGCAAATAGGAACAGTCTTTAAATATTCATGTATTGTTTGTTCATCAATTATTAAAACTGGCCATATGTTATTTAACGCCCTCCATTTGTTTAAGTTTGTGTAAATTATTAATTCATTATGTTATCAATATGAGTTAATTGTTATGTCATTATCGCCGTAATTTAATCTTGATCAATCATCTCATTATAGTAGTGCTAATGATATATTATCAATCAATATCGTATCAATCATCGCTTGCGAATTTATCTTGCAACGTAGCGTAATGTTGCACTTAATCTAACAAGCTCCGGTCACAAAATGTTCCGACATAATTTCTTAAAATATTTGTTCATCTTCAGCAATGTACACTCGATAATACAAGAGGTGTCTCTGGGTAATTTGTACTAATATTTGTATGCTTCCATCTTCGTTGTAGTTAACCGCATAATGCATTAACTGATTACCAGCGCGATCCATCTTCCGATGCGTCGGACATGCTCCGCCCTACGTCTTGGGAGCTCCATTCAATATGCACTAAACAGTTCAGTGGGTCACTGTACTCAATTTATATCAAGGTATATTCGTTCATTATACGAAACACGATGGTCGATTTGATTTAAAATATTGGTTTATTTTTCATGGAGCGTTTTGTACTTACATTGACTGCAATATCGGCAGGGTAAATGAGTACCTAACACATTATTAATAGCACTGGGATTTTTATGGTTTTTGTATTTTTTGCATCATATTTATCTCATTTAAGAAGCAATGAATTTGCAATATGCTTCAAAATAATTCCAATTGATAGTGTGTACGCAATTAGGTTGCAGGTATCAGAGATGTCGACGTGCAATCTGTAACCACGAATTCAGCGCATAAATAGACACGAGTCATTACTAGTGCTTTTGTTGTTTCAGAATTATCTACTGATTCCATGGTAACACGTTATGCATGCCCGCCATCCTGTATTTCAGTGATTGTTGTAATAATTAAGAAACACTTACTGTAATAATTAATACTGGATTATTTTTCAATTTAATACCACTGCGGAGGCATGAGGAACTTGCAGTAAAGTTCACTTATCCTCCGTAGAAAAGAGAGGATCCTCTCACCAGACAGTTATTATCTCTGGCGGGCACTTGCCCAACAGTTGATTTTGGGAAGTTGTATGTATGCTAGTTGCACGGTAAACTCCGCTTGCGAGATGTGTAGTTCGTGTGGCGGTTATAGATACCGCTACACGACTATGATGAACAACTGCAGTTTACATGAACATACATACCTGAAGACAGATTTAAGTAACTTTATGCACAAAGTCAGTACTTACTAGTTTTTTGCATTTAATAATTATATTATAACTGTCATACGACTTAATTATAAAGTCTCGACAGTAATCATTTATCGACATAGATAGTTATTTTACAAGAAGGTAGGTGTTTCTTTAATAACGTTGACGTGAGTTTATCCATGTTCATGAACTACTTTATTTTCGCTATTATTATTATCATTGGTTTATTTATTTTAAATTGGCCAACTAAACTTCGCAGACGTAGTACGTATCAGTTTCTAAAATCAATAAAATAAAAATAAATGATATCTTTATTCGAAACAGATCCGACAGCTGTTTGTGTTGTCATTTGTTTTTTTTTAACACGTTTACTTCCAGACAACATACACAATAGACACTGTATTGTCCGCGGACACTGGTGACCGTTGTGATAGTCAGTGACTTCAAAAGGAACATCAATTCCCGTAATTAAAAACGTTCAAAATCTAATCGCAATCTCATCTCAGCGGCAATCAATGTCAAATCTTGTCAAAAATGTAGGGAAATTAGAGGTACTTTTGACTGATTAAGACTGACATCAGACGTTCCTAAAATAACGAAAACTGTCCATCTATTTTGTTATGTTTTTCGTGATTAAAGTTTGATATTACCCATGTCTGTGGAGTTCATACAAAAAAAAAAAAACTGTTTTATAAACTGATATTAAAAAAATAATTATTTTCTTTATAATTTTACTAGCGACCCGCCCCGGCTTCGCACGGGTGCAATGCAGATACTACTTAAATACACTACGGAAAACTGTGAACGTTGTATAAAAGCGAAAGCCGTGCCATGTACCGCCGCAAACGCGACACCCCGCAATTTTTAAATCTGTAAAAAGCGATATAGGTATATATTGAATCAACAATGAATTTAAGGTCTTATATTGGATAAGTATTAATGCTGTATTGGTTAAAATTGCTTCGTAAATTAGAATTTGTCCCAAAAAGTAAATGGTAAAAAAAATGTAATTGTGGGATATCCATAAGAGACAAACATATGCCATCGTGGACTTTTTGTAGAACGTTTCAATGTGTATAATATTTAGTACATTATTTTGATAAATCTCGTAGGGCACTTCACTGCAAACGTGGAAAAAATGTAATTATTTGAAAAAAACCACATCAAAATCCGTTGCGTAATTTTAAAAATTTAATCACATAAAGAGACCTATTGAAAGAGAAAGTGACTCTGTTTTATAATATGCAGTGAAGATCAACCCTTCGCGTCTGCTGAGTTTATATAACCAGTTTAAAATTACCCTATATTATAAATACTTATGCAAACATTATCTCATTCCTAAAAGTACTGAAGAAGTAACTGTCACTAATGTCATCCGTCAATCACTACAAAATCCGGAAACTAATATGGTGGCCCCATATTAATGCGCGGAAAAATATATTTTGTTCGATTTAGTGGACTGTATTTTTGTTATATATGACAGCCTAACTGCTATGCGCTTGCACATGCAATGAATCCAGGACGAACTATTATCACAGAGCGAAAAGTCAAGGATAAGTCACAAGGACACGCGTGCACTTACTTTTAGTCTCTCGACACTGAGATTCTTAAGCTAGATGTGGACGGCATTCCTCACGCACAGGGTTGTCTATATTCATCATCACCTCAGCGTTAATCCCGGTGGCATCCGAAGCTTCTTCAGCTTTGGAGCCTGGGGTCCGCTTTTACCAGTCTATCTGCTAATTTTGGCCAAAGTTCGATATCTTCCGTGAAGTGACTGCTGTCTGACCTCCACAACCCGAAGGCGATATCAAGGCATAGCAGTTAGAACAGGGCTTTTTATATTATTCAACAATATTTGTCCAAACGAGTAAAAAGTTTGGGCACTGATTAACTTGAGTGTTCGCACTAATTTATATAAAAACGTGGCGACACCAGGGTGTCTCAAGGCGAACTCCTCTGTCCTCGACGGCTTCAACAATCGAACAGAAAGTGAAGTGGCTGGCCTCCAGAAGAAGATTTTTGTGGTCATGAGCCAGTGTTCTGAAATAATTCAACTAAAATGGCGAACGAACCGGATTTTATAATGATCAACTAATGTACGCTAACGAAAAATCTTTGCGTGTAGCTATTCTGCTCCGATTCACAAGACGAGTGACAATGTTTCACCAAATTGATTAAATTGTGGGACAGGTCCTGTATTTTTAAGAACAATCTAATTAGACATAATGTTTTAATCTGTCAAAAATGCAAACAAATTGCATACACTTTTGACAAGTTCTTGACACTGATTCTCTCTGAGTAAGATCGTGTGTCTTGATTTTGAACGTGTTTTTAAGTTCGAGAATTGGTATTCAGTTCAGTTTGCATGTTACTTATACTTAATTTTCAAATCTGAAATCTTGGCCACTTGAAGATTTAATTTCCCTCTACCCCAATAACACCGGTCCCTGCACATTTAACCAGTGTATTTTTTTCTACCAATTTTACGTCAAATTATCATATTCCTTCCGCAGAAGCGTTGTTCTTCTACCCTCGTATGCCAAACACACATTTGCAACTCCATTATTTATCCCCTTAAGACGATACATGAAAGCCAGTAAATATTGCGTTCTGTTTAAAGAAAAGTATGTTAAACACGCACGCGGGTGGCTTTTGTTGTTGAAAGACGTATCTGGAACGATGATTTCGTTTCGCACCAATGAACACATTTTTTTCATTTTCAAGGAAAATCAAGAATATAAGAGCATTAAAAATCTCTTGCCTTTTTGTTAGTACCTTTATAGCTTGTGAAGGATATTTACGATAGAAAATATTCGTTCAAGTCTTCTGTTAAAATGTTTTTCTCATCTTTTACTTTAATGAGAATAAGCAGAGATGGCAATAAATTGATATTTATTTTCTCCCTGGAAGCTCACACACACATTCATAAATATTTATTACTTATTAAACTCAGTAACAATTTATTAAACTGGTTTACGAGTTATTCAAATTTATCGTACAGCATCATGTAATATTGAATGTCTTTCATAAATTAAATGAAGACATAATCAGGCAGTTACGATTGTCCGATCTCATCCGGTTTAACTGGATAACTAATAGAATAACAAGCGATCCCGAGGCGCACTACAAAAGTTCCGGGAAAGTTTACTTATATTTAATAAAATAACTGGTGTTTGTGGAACTTTTGCAGCGCACAAATTATAAGTAGGAAACACAAATAATAGTTGACGTAGGGCTCGGGGCGGTAGGCCGCGCGGGGCATATCCGGGCTCGGCCCGCGCGGGGCTCACCGGGGCACGGGACGCGCGGGGGCCGACGCGGTAATCAGCCCGGACAGTAATTCGGGAGCCTTAAGGGTGTGATCGGTTAGCGCAGACAAGGGTACCACCACTAGCATCCTTAGAGAGAAGAAATACTTTAGTTCAACATTTCCGATGTGGTTTTGTTTTGTAGCTCTTCGAGATTAAGCAATTTCTCAATAAACATGCGACCGGGCAGGCAGCTGCTATTGCTTAGTTTTCGAGACGTCTCCGGAGAAATTAATGTAATGTGGAATATAAGTTAGGGAACTGTAATAAGATTGGATTCGATGTTTCTGTCTGTTTCATCTCCTAGTTCGTTTAGGTGCGCGATATAATAGTTTAGTACGCGTAAGTTGTAATAAGTTGACTTGAATCGTCTCGTCGATCTACCATCGTTAAAGGAACTTTTATGTTGATGAATGATACGCACGGAGGCGAAGGTTGAAGTCCACGCTAGAAAGAACTCAAAGAGAAATATTAACGAGGCAATGGTAACCAAAACCGCAACGTTATCCCAATTAAGTTCGGTTTGAATCTTTGAACGCACGGATAGACCAGTAACGTCAGACTACGTAACACTCATCGGTTTTGAGTACATAGCCGACCATTGAGGGCCCTTGAGCCTCTCTACGCGGTAGACTTCGGGTATCTTTGCACCTTAATTACACCCGGCTTCAGTACAAGTACGACACGTATCTCCGACGCTCGCCTAAAAGAAAGGGGAATGAAAAAAAAATCGAAAATCAAGACCTTTCTACATGAAAATACCGAAAGCCTTCCACAGAGGAATTTAAGACATTAGAATGTTGCTCTCAAATTGAGAGTCGGCTTCGATTAACTTTGATGTATTTTATTTTATTCGTCGCAAGGCAAAGACAAACGTTTCAGAATGCCTAATGTTAACAAAGATTTCACCCTACTTTGGATTCGAACTTTTACTTTGTGATCGAATTTCGATAAATGTAACTTTGGAATTATGATAATATCAGTATATTTTTAAGATGTATCTGATTGGTATAATCGGATTTTTTAAATAAAGAAAAGCAAAAAATGATCAGGAAAAGAACTTTTTCTTTATTTAAAAATGATCATTTCAAGAGCATTTCTCTGCCAAATCCTTATTTTTAGTTGGAGATTTAGTGTGCGATCATGTTTATTTTGTTAATTTTATTCGAAAAATCCAGGTGCCTAGAAAGGTTTTCCGATTTACAGAATAAACTAATTATATTTTAGCCCGACAATTGCCTATTGGTGTGAACGATTTCTTGATTAGGACACAGTGTTAACTTAATTTTAAAAACATTTCATAGGCTTGGAAAGCGCTTGAAATCGCACCTAAATTGAATAAAGTACTACTCTTCACTATATACATTATATGAATTGCAGACATAAATAAATGAATTTTATAAAGGGCGACACAATGGGCGGTCTTATCTCTAAGAGGGATCTTCTAAAGACAACCTTTCGATGGTTTTATAAATAGAAGTTGTGAAAATCTTTATTATTCTTCTTAAATATCTCAAAAAACAAAAGGTTAAATAAAATCAAATAAAAAATCACTTTAACTTTACAAACCGTTCATTACATTTACAATATTGATGAAATCAATTAGACATGATTATCTCACGTAATGTATTTCTTGATGGCTACAAATATTCTAAATTAATGTCGGTTTGATCGCAGTCTCTTGAAATGGCGAATATATGTACACGGATAATTGTTGGAACATTATCCTTGTGGTAGGTATGGATCTCAACACTTTAGAAACCTTTAGAGATGAGGCTTATTGAACTTGTAAAGGCCACAAACCAATTAAACCGTACTTACAAATCAAAATATCCCCAAAGAGCTTAAAAAAACTCAGATATTTCATTTTTATTTATTTTTCGCAGGTTAAAAGTATCCAAATAGTACTTCAAGTAAATTAAGTCACTATTAAATATTTCCGAATAATAAAAAAAGGCGTGTGGCACTCGGAGACTGCCGCGGTAAAGCTATTGCATAGCCTTTTTTATCAACTATAACTTGCAATTATAATTATTTATTTATTTTATTTATACAGTAATTTTTCCTTTGTTTTTTTTTTCTTTGATATCAATTCAAGTTTTTTTTTCTGTTTTGTAATTTATTTATTTTTTACCAGCAACGTCATCAAAAGAGTGCGAAAAATGGTGACTATTAAGTGACTAAACTATATTCAATGTTTTCTGTTCGACTTTGATAAAGTGATAGAAAGAAGCTAAGCAATAGCTTAAAAATGACGTCATGTTCGTTATCACACCCATGTCAGAATGTCATGAAATATGATGTCGGCCATCTTGACATTTGATAATAAAATATCAACTTGACATTTAATAATAAAATATTACATGTAATTGACATAAATAATTATTTTAAGAATAATTTGTATTTGACAAGAGATAGACATAACAATGTTATGTATTATCTTTCTAATTATTATAAAAGACAGATAGCTTTGTCGCTATCATATTTTTTTTCTATTACAGCCAAGAATTTGGCTAAACAAATTGCTTCTTTTGAGCAATGCAATGACATTTTAATTAATTCTGCCAATAATTTGGTCCCAGTTGACATTATTAATAATTTAAATTAGAAATTAAGACAATAGAGCCAACCTCTAGCTATAATAATATACAGGATTGCAAAGGCAACTCGGGAGGAAATTTAAGGTCAATAAATAATATTAATTTGGTGCATCAAAATATTCAAGGATTTATGAACAAAGATTTAGAGGTAGATTTATTGATGAACCATTATGGTGTTGATATTCTTTGCATAACCGAACATTGGCTAAAAAGTCACCAGTTCTTGTTCAATTTTAAGAATCACCAGGTTGGTAGTTCGTTTAGCAGAATAAATGCTATACATGGTGGCTCATTAATATTAGTTAGTAACCTGCTCAAATTTAAAAATCGTAAAGACATTGTGAGCCTGTCTGTTGAACGAACAGCTGAAATTGCCTGTATAGAGTTGGAGGGCTTCGTTGTATTAAGTGTGTACAGACCCCCTTCAGGATTGTATGACTGCTTTGAAAAGGTAATGGATGAAGTTTTACACAAGATTTGTGTTTCGAACAAAGCCATTATCGTTTGCGGTGATTTTAATGTTAATTTATTAGAGAACTCAGGTTATTGTAATAAAATTATAAGTCTATTTCAGTCCTACAATCTTGTAAACCTATTTTTGGAGCCCACAAGAATAACGCCTACTTGTGCCACATGCCTAGATAATATTTTTACTAACATAATACCAAGCCGCAAAGAAGTTGTAAATTTATTTGATTCTGATCACTGCGGACAAAGGATTACTATTCCAAACAATAGTAAAAAAGTGGCCAAAAAGGATATCACTGTTAACCCCAAAACTGAAAGCCGCTTGGAGGTTTTTAGATTTAATCTCATCAATAAAGTGCCAGTCTTATCCAGTTATGTTAATGCTGATCCTAATCATCTCTATGATAATTTTTTTAATATATATTGTAAGCAATTTGATTCCACCTTTGTTCCCAAGACTATCTCTATTAATAGTAATGCATCTTTCTCTGATTGGGCTACCATAGGTATTCATAAAAGTAGAACTCGGCTTTATGAACTGTACAATGAGAGGACTTATATTAACACTGTTGAATTTAATTTGTATGTTAGAAAATACTCAAAATTATTTAAACAAGTTTGCTATATGGCCAAGTCACGTTACCTGAGTTCAAAGATAAAAAACAGTAGTAATGTAATTAAAACGACTTGGAAAATTATTAATAGTGAAACGGGAAGGTCCAGTGATAGAAATACTGACTATAGCCTGACTGTTAATGGCAACATAATAAAATCAGACTCGCAAGTCGCTGAGGTGTTTGAAAATTTCTTTTCGGATATTCCTGTTTTAACTACTAAATCCCTAAACTCATCACCTTCTGTTGCTGAGTCTTTGCTTAAAGAAAATGTTAATGTTTGTAATTCGGAATTTCACTTTGAATATGTTACCAGTAAAGATATAATTAAAATCTTTCACACTCTCAATATAAAAAAGACTGCTGACCTATGGGGTCATTCGGTGGAAGTTGCGAAGTCTATTATTGATATTGTGGCACCCACTCTAGCGGTTATCTTTAATACTTGTATTGACTGTGGAGAGTTTCCTGATCTCATGAAAAATAGTAAGATAATACCTTTGTTTAAATCAGGCAGTACATCAGACCCCACAAATTATAGACCTATTTCTGTACTACCTACCTTTAGTAAAATTTTTGAGAAATTAATTTTAAACCAAATGCTAAGTTTTTTTAATAAACATAAATTATTACATAGCAAACAGTTCGGTTTTACAAGGGGTCGTTCAACTACTGATGCCGGTGTTGAACTTCTATGTCATATCTACAATGCATGGGAGGATAAATGCGATGCCTTGGGCATTTTTTGTGATTTGTCCAAGGCATTCGATTGCGTTCTTCACGAGACGTTAATCAGGAAACTCCGCCACTACGGGATCAGGAACTCTGCATTGGATCTTATTACATCCTACTTGAGTGGTAGGATTCAAAGCGTTGACGTTAATGGAAAAAGATCATCCGGATCTTTAGTAACAATGGGAGTCCCACAGGGGTCAATTCTTGGTCCCTTTTTGTTTCTTGTTTACATTAATGACCTGCCGTACCTCATAAAGGATAATCACGATATAGTGTTGTTTGCAGATGACACTTCACTTTTATTTAAACTTAAACGTCAGCAGCAGGTCACTGATGATGTAAATAGCGCGATCTCCAAAGTAGTCCACTGGTTTAATGTTAATAACTTACTTTTAAACGAGAAAAAAACAAAATGCATTAAGTTTACTCTACCTCACGTTAGGCAGGTGAAAACTAAAGTGTTGATAAAGGGCGAAGAATTGGAATCTGAAGACAGCACAGTGTTCTTGGGTATAACTCTGGATGCTAAGCTTCAATGGGGTCCCCATATAGAAAAATTGTCAAAAAAACTAAGTTCTGCTGCATACGCAGTTAGAACAATTCGTAATTTGACTGATATTGAGACGGCCCGTTTAGTGTATTTTGGCTATTTCCATAGCGTAATGTCGTACGGCATTCTGTTGTGGGGAAATGCCACTGATATTCAGACAATATTTGTTTTGCAGAAACGAGCTGTTCGTGCAATTTATAAATTAAGTCCAAGACACTCTCTCAGAGAAAAATTTAAAGAAATTAATGTACTGACCGTGCCGTCTCAATATATTTATGAAAATCTTTTGTATGCTCATAAAAATATAAAATTGTATAAAAAATACAGTGATGTCCATAGTATAAATACTAGAAACAAGCACAAATTTATTGTACCTACAACAAGGCTTAAGAAAATAGGTGGCTCTTTTAGATGCCAATGTATACATTTTTACAATAGACTTCCAGAGGTGGTTCAAGATCTGAGCCTGAATAAATTCAAATGCTTCATTAAACGTAAGTTGTGTCAGAAAGCATTTTATAGTGTTAAAGATTATATTGACGACAAAAAGGCTTGGGCTTGAGCTGCGTCCGATTTCTATGCTTACACTGATTGTTCTTTGATTTTTCCTCTCGTAGTTTAAATTTGCAATTGTTTGTTTTTTCTTAACTCAAAGCCAGTACACACTATGTAGCCAGGCATATTGTACGTTACGGAATTGCATCGCTGACAGGGGTATTCGGCACTGGTGCAGCTGCACAGGAGCTAAACTTAGCATTCGGGAACACCGTTGGAGCTGCTGAACCTTGGACAAAACTGTCTTTGCATTGTGTAGATTCAATTTCTTAGTATTGTATAATTGCATGGAACACGTGTGAGCACGATCTATTTGCTGTAAAGCATCTATTTGTTGGGTTAGTCGTTTATTGACTTGATAGTGCTATGGCTGTTGAGAGTATGTCATGCTCACTCAAATGTCTCGCTGGTGGTGGCGTGTGTGTTGGGTCATTAGGTTCCCTTCAATATGGTTGAGCTGAATGATGCTGATCCATACGTCATGTTCGTGAACGGACGCCGTCAGAGGGGACTGGTCATCTCTTAGCTGCTACGGCGTATTTTAATTTCTGAATTGTTGTTTTTTTTTTCCATAATGGACGCTCTCAGCGTACAATATATTTCTGCATCGTTCTCACACGATTTATTTCAAAATGAATGATGTAATCAAATATTTGTATCAATAGCTTGATATTTTAAAAGAGTGTCCATGGAGTTTCTTGCCCGTTCTTCTCCATAGGTACCTACTTTTTGGAATGGGCGACTAGCTTCACCTTACTGACTGACCGAACTTCTGACAATTCAAAAGTGCCTGTAACTGGTTTATTTGAAATAAATGCTTTGATTTGATTTGATTTGATTTGATTTGGATTTCAAAAATGAAATCATTTTCTTGATCAGCACCCTGAGTTTTGGCGGGAAAGTCAAGCTGAGTGTCACGCTCGTTTTTCATTGGACTTTTAAAATTATTTATAGTGTTGTTTACTAAATAAAAGTGCGTGATTTATGTAGTAAAAAGTGCATTTAGTAAATAATTCATAAAGAACAGTGAAATATCGCTGCATAGTGGCCACATCATGACTTTGTCCCAAACCTCACTCGTAAGACGGGTCACACGGCCGTCTTTTTCGACATGAATAATTCATAATTACGTGGCATTGGCTAAATGCACAAACCGTGCGAAGCCAAAAAATAAAGAAATAAAGAAAAAACCCATGAAATCTATTATATTATCACTCGAGTCAGTAAGCATGTAAAATGAGAAAACTAACATAGAACGATCCGTGTGAGAACTAAACGATCACTATTACACAACAACACTGATACCTTTGAGAAAGCGGACTTCCTCTACAATAGGGCAATTCCTCCGTAAGGTCTGTCTATGCTATTACTTATAATCTCTGTCATTGTGTGCTGTTTCGGTGCAATCGCAAGACCGGTCGGGCACTGAGGGGCAGGCAAGATAGCTATAGTATCCTTATGACTCCACCAACTGGTATTTCGTTGACTCGGAAACGGCGCACAGGGAGCACCACGAAATATACTCAAAGACTCCGAGGTTCTTTTTCAATATACCCCACTGTTTTGTCGTGGTGGCCTAGTGGTTAAAACACCAGCCTCTAAAGTATGACTGCGCGGGTTCGATTCCAGGTCAGGCAAGTACCAATGTAACTTTTCTAAAGTTATATGTACTTTCTAAGTATATCTTGGACACCAATGACTGAAGGCGAAGGAAAACATCTTGAGGAAACCTGGGCTTTATAAGTCTGAAATCGCCAACCCGCATTGAGCAAGCGTGGTGATTACACTCAATCCTTCTCTGTATGAGAGGAGATCTGTGCCCAGCAGTGGGACGATAAAAAGGTTGTTGATGATGAACGGCGTCGGTGTCGAATTATTTGTTATCAATTTAATATTTTCGAGCTGATCTTTAGTAACATAATCACTTCTGATTGCGTTAACATCTGACCGTAGAATTAATAAATCCTTCATCAACTTCTTTACGTACGTTCTACGTAGTCAAAGCAAACTGGTGGCAATTTGTGAAGATCATATGCCACAAAAACTGGGATTGTTCGGGATCCGTGATTTTAAACACCGTAATCGTATATTTTAGGTCTTTCTGCTTTTTGTTCTTACGCCTCGATACATGTTTTTGTCTTGTCTTCGTAGAAACAAACAATAACTTTTTTGCCTCATCAATGTCTTCCTCAGAAAAAGCCGACGAGCATATTTTTATTAAACTTTCGTTGTTTCGTTTCGGAGATAACAATATTACAACTCGTACACTTAAATGTACTCGTATTAACATTGTTCACCGACATCTTTCTGTAATATTTTATTTAATAAAAACTTCAACTTCAACTCTTGATCTGGTCCCTGTGGATAGATACCACAATTTTGCCAATAACACGTGTAACAAATTATAGAAATTCTTTAAAAAAATATTTCACAATAATGGCGGATATCGCCAATAACAGTTGAAAAAA
Organism: Sesamia inferens; assembly: GCA_037179545.1. Lineage (NCBI taxonomy): Eukaryota > Metazoa > Arthropoda > Insecta > Lepidoptera > Noctuidae > Sesamia > Sesamia inferens. Next base: position 22,148,286 of record CM073931.1, read on the forward strand.
CGGCCGCGTGAGCACTTTTTACTCTATAAATTCACGCGCTTTTATTTAGTAAACAACACTATAAATAATTTAAAAGTCCAATGAAAAATTAGCGTGACATTCATCTTAGCTTTTCCGTTAAAAAAAAGCTATTTTATAAAAACACTACTAAATTAATTTGAATAAAAGTACTTAATAATTAATTATATGAAAAGTTTTTAAGGTAGCCATGACAACGTCGATGACGTCTATGACATATCTCTATAGAAGACCTATTTCAGAGAGAAAATTAATCGCAAGTTTAGCACATCGCGACTATCAGTAACATGGCAAGTGTGTAGAACTGAGTTCGCGCCCTGCAATATGCATGCTCTTTTTGAAAATCTATAAATTGTTTTCAAAAGATGTAGTCGCACGCACACAAACATACCGTGCCGAAGACTGCCGAACTGAAACGACGTTAGACGATGTACGGCCTTCAAGCCACACCTCCGTGCCCGTCGGAGTGGGGAGCGTGAGGATTTTTCGTTACAGAATTTCTGGATTCGGTCCCCGCGCTCAAGGCCCGCGATATAAGCTATGCAATAGCTTAAAAATACTGGGAACTCAGTCGAATGAAACCACTTGTAAGAATTCCTAAATATACGAAATTTGATATCCTTAAATCTGCCAAGTGGCTGCCACTGTAGTTGAATTAGACGCTCTTTGAAGTGATGGCCAATTAAATGCGTCTTATAAAAAAGTTGAGTACACGAAAAATATAATAATCGGAAAGTGTAACACGCGGTAAAGTTGTAAACAAGCACACATATGTACATGTAAACAAAGTGATAATTTTCTAGGAAAACAGAATTTCCAATTTGTAATAACTGTCCAAGTGTTCGTGCGTATGTGGAACATAAATATCACTCTAACATAACCTGTCTCAAGTACTCGGGTTCAGTCGCTAATATTTAGCTTTCAGAGCTATCGCCGAAGCCTAGTAAGTCTGTCTTATCTGGCAACTTTTACATTATCTGCCGAACGCTTTCATAAATTTGAGCCCAAGTCTATATACGCTTATCAAGTAAAAACTACCTAAGCGTGTATTTATTTGTTTCTATTTTCTGGCTGATTGACTCTGTAACTTGTACGGAAGCGGCGGTAGGCTGGCCTACCTTGCGAAACTTCTTCGCCCCTGATTCGAAATCAGTTAATGCAAAAGTTTATTTTTATAAGTAAGATTACACGGGAGTTTGGATAGAAGTTTGTAGGAGCAGCTTTCTTTCGGAAATCCCACAAAGTATGGAAGAAACGATGCTCGGGACTGGGTTCGAGGATTAATACTGAATTTAAAATGATTCTGGGACTCTTTCCTGTTTTGTAGATGTCCGCTAACTTTGTTACGTTGTACATCATTGGCTAACTTTAAGTTTGCGAGTTTAACAAGATTTACAGTCCTTTTATTTATAAAAATATATTCTCATGTTTGTCTATTGTAGAGAACTATGATAGCGGGGATCACTGAACTGTTTACAATGAAATGTTTTGTGGTAAGACCTAAGTAGGTCATAAGATTTTATGAACTGTTGGTCAAACAAACACATTGTCCACGATAGTGACATTTTAGGCAAAGCTTAGCTACTTGTAAACGATTGCGTGGCTTAATATGGACAAACCATTGTATCGTTATCGTTTGTACACGTCCAATCGTCAGAATTTATGTACGCTTCCCGATGGAACTCATAAACATTGTAAAACTTCCGGCAGATGGTGGGTTGGCACGATTATGTTGCTACGCCTCGTGTTGCGGTCCACAATGTTATAATATCATGACTCCAGCCTAACAATTGTAACCATACGTGTAAAATTTAAAATGTATATTTTGTTAAGCGGATTTTGTAAAACAAACAAAAAGTTTGTGAGCGCAATCGTTATGATCGCTTTAACTCGGTTTGGTTTGGTTTAATATTTAATATGGACGCAAAGGTATGATGGAACATCCATTTTGTATGTGGTTGTTATGGCTCGTCCCTAACTTCTGCCTTGTGTGGGAGTACACTGTTGTTTTTGGTAACATCCTCATTTTGATTATGCGACTCCACAAACAGTAGGTAATATTGTATAAACTTAACCTAAGGTAAACACTGTAACTTTTACAGTGAAATTTGATTAAAATTTCTAGTAAAGCTTCTTGGTTAAACACTCTATCATAAATTAATAATTATCCTCCTAGCCATCAGAGTCCTGCTACTGTTAAAAATCTCGATACAGCCACATAATTTTCGTGACATTCACTCAGTCACAATACGCCATTAAGGCTTAAATGACGTAGCCTCTAATTCTCGTTTAAAAGCCTGCACTCGACTCAAAGTCAGCTTTAATTTAGTCTTAGCCGGCAATACCCGTTAAAAATCTAATTTGTCAAGATGTTGCGGCCACTGGAATTATTACATGGAACGATTACCGAGATATTTTCATGAGATATTAAGTCAATTTCACTCAGTGTTACACTAATGATGCAGATTCGCAAAAACGTAATTTTCAGCACTTCTGAAATGTGTTCTGTAATTAGAAAGACGTTAGGTAGACGTATTTCATGAGTGATTGTGGAATTTTGCTGATATGATTAGAGAAAATTTATCTATCTATTACAGATTGTCTAAGCAAAATAAATGCTTGTATGTAGTGGATGATATTTTGCTAAATTTATTTTAGAAAAGTTGGTAAATCCAACAAGTCTAATTATAGTAAAATATTATTCGATTTTTACCTAGTAATTGAGTTACCGTTATGATAAAAATAAATACAATATTATTATATGCTGCAAATCTCCCAGAACATAAATGAAATAAAGTGATATAGATAATTAACGATATAAGCGACAATTACAAAGTGGTGTGTAAGTGCGTAGGCAATGGATGGAAATTATTAATTACAAGATGTCAGGAACAAAGATGAAATAGACCAAAATAAATGGGCAAAGATTTGTTTTGCTGATTTCGTGATTCAACAATTATTCTAGATTATTGAGGAAATGATAGTAAGGTTTTGGGAGCGACATTGGTTGAGAAATTACAGACCCGTGAAACAATCTCAGATGTAGGTAAGGTTAGGATTAAATCTAGCTACACAGGCGTAATTTAATTGAGTTTTTCCGCTGCGATTATGTCCCAAACTGAATTAGCTTGTTAGATTTATGTCCCGTATGTAACTACGAAATGATAAGAAAGAACAATAAAAACAGACTGATCCTGCGACATTATGCGCTAAATATTTTATAAACATATCGAGTTATTTTAGTATCAATATTTAACCATGTTTAATTAGCCTAGAAACCAATTAGGAAAAGCTGACGATTAGTCAAAACAGAAGCCCAGAAGTGGGACAGCATAGGCCAAAAATAAAATCACTAAAAGTCAAAATGATAAAAAATAGAAGAAGTTAGGTAAATTGAATGAACTCTTTCTTAATCACAATAATGTCTCCATAACAATAACGATAAAAATCCTCTAGTGCTGTTATAATAAGGCTGTAAACATGGCCTCGTACCGAGTCCAATTATCGAGAACTGCCTCTGAAGACAGTACAAGGTCTACACCTAATGCTTTATTATGAACGATTTGTTTTCATGGGCTGCCAGAAACATGCGGCCCGTGGGTTGTAGGCCTTACGCACCGTTTCACTGGACCTTAGGCCGTGAGCTTGTTAGGTGTGGGAGCGATTAGCGATTTAGTTTTGTGATGGGCAGAACCCTAAGAGATTTTTTTTTGTATCCATCTTCATCGAGGGACTGGAACAATTTGCCAGTGGCGGTGTTTCCGTCGGACCACAATTTGAGTATCTTCAAGGTTAGAGTGAATAGGCTCTTAATGAACTAGTGCGCTTTACCATTAACGATTGCATCACTGCTTATCAGCAGGCGGGATTGCGGTCAAGCGCTAGTTTATAACTTATAAAAAAAAACTTTGACACTTCGACAATCAGCTCAATGAATCATGAACTTATGTGTGATAGAAGTCATTAATTAATGTTACATATAGTTAGAGACTATATAACATAATATTGGTGACAGCCTCCGTGGCGTAGCGGTAGCGAACGCGGCCGCTGCGCAAGGAGGTGCGGGTTCGATCCCCGCGCAGTGCAAATGAATGAACATGAATATGAATATTTGCACTGGTCTGGTCGTGCCTCGTAAAGCACGTTAAGCCGTTGGTCCCGGTTGCCATACGAACATCTAATGGCAGTCGTTACGGGTTGTTAGAGCCATCAAAAATTCCTACAATTGGTCTAACTGCAACGCTTCGATATCGCCTTCGGGTTGTGGAGGTCAGACGGCAGTCGTTTCATGGAAAATATCGAAATTTAGCCAAAATGAGCAGTTAGGCTGGTAAACCGATACGACTGGGAGTAACGCTGAGATGAAGATGAAGATAACATAATGTTGATAATCCCTAAAGTGGTGGCAGACACAACATTCACATATTTCCCATTTCTCGTGTTATAAGGTCCATATAGTGGGGTACGATCATCACTATTTTTTTTTAACATTATAAACTAATGCTTGACCGCAATCTCGCCTGATGATAAGCAATGATACAAACGTTGATGATAAAGCGCACTAGTTTATTAAGAGAGCTGAGCGAGGTGATACAATGTTAAGTCCAACAACACAACCAACGATGCCGCGCTAGAGGGAGATTGATCTCGAGATCCTCCACGACCAAACTCCCGACACAACAACATTTGGCGCATCGTATCCGGCACACATCGCACCACAACTGCTCAGACCCGTCCACCGTACGGCTTCATCAGACATCATGCCGGAACAAGACCAATCGTTTGGCGGCAAAACTTTGTCTGGTGGGTGGTAACTTCTGCTGGCAGCCGATCTTATGGCTTATCATAGAACAACAAAATACCCTAAAAATATAAACACGAAGAATTAGATTTTGTGTATGTTAGTTTGTTACTCTTTCACGATGAAACGGCTGAATTGATTTAGATAATATTTTTTGGCACATGATTAGAACATAAAATTGATAATAGTATGAACATTTGATCCCGATTTTCCTACGGGATCGAGAAACAGCGGGACTGAGCTGACTATAGTTACAAGTTCTCAAGTAGTCGACTAGTTTCTCAGAAAAAATAGTGTGTTGTGCGCAATTCACACGTGATATTAGCGAAACCTTCAGAAATGTTGGTTTATACATTATATATTATATTATGTACTTGTTTGTCTCTTCTTACTGTCATTTTGTCGTTTCAGCGACTTCCAAAGCATAACGATGCTGAAAAAGTTTACATTTCAAAAAGAGTATTTACATTTTTATTTCCCTTTATTCTCTGTAACACTTATACCATATAGATCTACTAAAGGAAATCTCTCACTAAATAAAATAAACATCAGATAGCGAGCATTTAGTAAACTGAGACCACTAAAACATATGTATACTGAGTAAAAGTTAATGGGATAAATAGATGGGGACTTGTAACTGTTTCGCCTTGGAAATATATGTACATATGTAGAAGTTCTGCTCAAGTGAATTGCTGATGTGAAACTAATGATTAGCGATGCTTTAACCATACATTTATGATCTTTGAACGTCACTTGACTTTAATCATCGTTTATGAATAAACACCACAGTGTTTACAAGCGAGTATATCTGTAATATGTTTCTAATTAAAGAACTAATCTCAAAAATAAGAAATAATCCAATTTCACTTTTTTTTGCCCAATACCATCCAACAAGGTAAGGCAAGGCAGCTTGTTGATGTTTTTTTTTTCTGTTGTGTAATTCTAAAATAGAAATACAATACAAAATATCACGCCTGTGATCCTTGTAAGGTCTAGCGAAGGTAGAGGTATAGTTCACCTACATTTAACTAGTTATGTTTGAGTACCATGTTAAAGGGTTTGTGTCCGTTGGATGGCAAAAGGGCTGATGAAACAGGGTACAAACCCGTTCTAACAACAAAATATATAGATCAATATTATAGGCACACACGGCTGCTCATCCACCTTTCCAGTTTTAGCTGACCTTGCAGTGTATAAGTTTTTCGTATAATGAAAAGTCACTCTATACTGGTTATGTATTAGCTTAATGTGTACCCTAAAATTACCCAATCAAAACAATAGTTAATAATACTGCTATTATAACGCGAAATCCATGAATTGCTTTACTTTCTTCGAAAATCGCAAGTAATTTGATTCAGTATTTTCCTATCATAGTACAAACATAGAGAGACACAACTTTGACCTTTTTTTTTTTTTTTTTTTTTTTTTTTTTTTTTTTTATTTTGTAATTCATATATTTTTATTTAATATCATACAAATTTATCTTAATACAGATTAACCTATAAATTAAAAATAAAAATATATACAAGTATATGTATAAAAGAGGAATGGAAATAACTATAGGGCATCAAAAAATTCATCCGCATCGCTGTCAACAGGAAACGTGCCCAAAAGGCTGGCAGCATTGCCACGTTGTATGGCAATGCTGATTCTTTGGCCAAAAAATAGCCCAGCCCTCTGGTCACGTGAACAGTTGATTAGACGTTTGGCGATATCCTGGAATAACAGATGTGCACTCGGACCCCATGGCCCTAGTGTTTCAACCCCAAACGGCTCGAACATATAGGTTCCAATGAGATTGGAGTATTTCCGCCGTTTGAGGTTTTCCGCACTTGCAGCAGCCGCTGCAGCACAACTCACCGTATTTGGAAGATGGGATGGCGCAAGGGTGTCGACACACGTTGCATCCCATACCAAAGGCCTACCTAACTTCCAAGGCATTATAGTCATTCCGTCTGGTCTCTTCCCATCGTCGCGTGTCAAGCCGTAAGGTTCTAAAACAGCTGGCACGCCGGCGGTGACAAGAGCACGGCGGATAATATCATTAATGCTGGCGTGTCGTGCTATCCGACCTGCGCTTTTACTGCAGGATAAGCCATGGTGTCCGAAGCAGTTAACATCTTCTCCGCATTGGCAGCGATGCGGAGCCACACAAGGGGCGCCCAGACGCAGACAAGTAGCGAGCCGGAAAGTGGCGTCACCCAGCAAAGTTCCTATGTTGGGTGACGGTAACGCCTGAAGCCAGAGGCCCGATTCCCATTTACCAACAGCCAGTAGGCGGGCACGCTCAACAGTATTGGTGGACGTATTAATAAGATTATTCCGCACCAACCTGCAGAGCGGCTCATCCCACTGCCTCTGGGAAGATGGGTTCAAGGGCAGATTCGTATCTGGGCAACTCATTTTCCAGGCGTTCACCGCGTCGGTCGAGCACGGCACTTCAGAGTCGACCAGAGATGAGGCTAAAATCTTCCCGGTTAACTCTTCAGTGCTGTGGACAGAGGACAGGAACGCCGGTAAGCTAATACTGGTAATTTTACGGACGCCGAGGCCACCTAAGCGGATGGGAAGTGTGGCTTGCATCCACGCTCGGTCGTCCAAGGCCACATTTAAAATGGTTGTTAGTGTGATGCGAATAATTTGGTCAATTTTGTCCAAAAGTTGTGGCTGCTTCCATAAAGGGGAAGAGCGTAGATAATATATAAAATTTGGGCCAAAACAACAGTATCTAATAAGGGTGAAAGCCGAATGCAAATTAATTTTACAGAGTCTGTCCGAAATGTCGTTAAAATTTTGAATTTTTTGTTCGATGAAAGAAGAAAAACTATCTTCCAAAATTGGGGACCCAAGGAGGTGTAGTGAGCTTTTATCTAAAATTTTTGACCTTTGCTTTTCTAGAATAATAATAAATAATTGCGGTCGTTTAAACCAATGTGTTATAACATCTGGTCTCAAGTCATGCCAACGGTCTAAGGTTCGAATCCGCTTGGAAATCTGCCCGCTCTCTAACGAATAACTATTGCAATAAAAACGATGTATTTAAATATACCTGACTTGTGGTTTTAATTGCTTGTTTTTCTTGTTTTTCAGGTAAGATTGATCGGGAACGTTGGTGAATTTAAGGTAACATTTACGTAAATAATATAGGGTAAGCAGACTGCGATAATAGTAGATTAAAATTTATTTTTTTGCCAAATATTAAATAAAAATTACAACAGAATAATAAAAATGGTATTATTTTAAGTTTCAATTTAAACTGTGTGTAAACGTAACATTTGACTCTTTCTTTGATCTTACATAGTCACCAAGTTTCAAAAATAATGACAAGGTTACGGATCAAAACAAACCTGGGGGCCTACTATGACGTGTCAAAACCATCATTAAACCGATATGAAAAAGAGATAGCGCTATTTATTTTTTTTTTTGTTATAAATTATAAACCAGCGCTTGACCGTAAGCAGTGATGCGATCGTTGATGGTAAAGCGCGCTAGTTTATTAAGAGCCTATTCACTCTAGCCTTGAAGACACTCAAATTGTAGTGTGACGGAAACACCTTCGCTGGCAAATTGTTCCAGTCCCACGATGTACGCGGTATGCACGAAGCAAAACGCTTTGTCCGGATCGCAGTGGTGGCAACAACGCTGTTATATACAATTGATATTAATCCTGTATAGCTACATCTTTATCTGACACTGGAATCGTGATGTTTTTAACACGTCAGATCATATTATAGTATTGGTAATGGATAGGAGGCACATGAAAAGTCCCGGAAAATATCGGGATGATGAAGCAGTGAATCTGGCACAGTTTCTGACAATTCGTGATGTGTTTTCTGATAGTTTTTTACTCCATCTGGTCGTTTGCATTCGCAGCCTATAAAATATTGAACGATCACAGCCAGCAATAAAAATATGCTGTAACAAATAAAGTATTTCCCAATTCAGTCTGTAGAAATACGCAATCATTGTGACTTGTTCCATTTTGATAAGACCTTGTCATGAGGTGTAATAAAAACCTGTAGGAAGAAATTCATACATAATTATTGCCAATATGTTATTATAATTTCTTCGCTTCAATAAAGACAAGAAAGAACCAATTTAACTTAGTCTATTTCACAAAATAATAGGGTAGTTGACTAAAAAAAAACTAATTAGTCCATCACTCAGATTTCCAAAAAATACTTGACACGTATTTTTTCTTTTTTCATATAAACAAAAAATGAAGACGACACAGTGCGTTGAAAACTCGTGTGACGTCACTGCACGCTACACTTTTTAGCGAGCAGTGACGTCACTAGCCACCACTCCTAATCTTTGATGCCTTTTATATTTGTCAATACTTATTGATTTAATAAAACAAAATATACGTACCCAATATTTTTCTATAATCTGAATGACGGACTAAATAGAATCATTTTTTTAAACCAGGAAACAACCCTATTTCTTTGAACAAAAACTTATCCAAAACGATATATTGAACAGTTGCCTAGCAAGACAAGAAGGAATACAATTGTTCTGGGATCGAAATACGAAAGTTTAATAATAATACCGTTATCATAATGACTAGTTTACAATATCGTTAAAGCAAATTCAACAATAGGCTTGAAACGCCATATCCGCCTTACTCTACATCCCCAAACTATTCAATGTTGGTTAAATTGCCTTTACAGCAGTTTACGATAGCTAAAATGCGATAAGCCGTAGGTATTATAATAAGCAATTTATTTTAAAATATACGAGTAAGCGCGTTATATTGCCACCCCTCCATATAAAATCCAATTTTCTAAAAATCCAATGAGCCCTTTCAATTTGAATTGAGCTTTTATCGATGCTTATATTTTGTTATCTGATAATCTGTTATGAAAACAATTAATTAAAATATTTCTGATTGAAACAAATTATCTGATGCTGTCATTTTATTTTTTTGGAATTTCGAGTGATTTTTTTAACAACATCATTTCGGGATGCTATAATCATTGTCGAAAACGATTCTAAAAACGCATCCAGCTCGACAAAGTCTTTACTCGTAAGATTATATCATTCATCCTTAAAATGGATTCCAAAGGAGGGAAGCAATTTCATTTGTGAGAACCTGCTCCTGCTTATAATCCGTCCGAGGTAATAACATTTCATATTCGTAATAGAATCATTTTGCGTCGCCCGGAAACTTTATAGTCTCATTTTCAGTAAAAGCGTTTAGTACGAATAAACTTGTAGAATATTTGATGCACGGTCGTGGCAAACGGGAACAATCTCCGGAGTCCCCTGGACGACTCATCAACGCCGCCCTTGAAAACAGTTTTTCATCATTGTTTTAAATATTATATAACCTCTGTCGAAATGAGGATGAGTAATATTATAATAAAATTAATGTACAGTGATAAAGATTCATGATGACTTATTGCAATATCCTTTTAAAATGTGACGCTGGTAGGTCTAGCACAATTAATCAATAAATACTTAATCAAGTAGCTCTCTGGCCTTAAAAAATACGCCTTATTAAGTATATAAAATAGCTATATTTAGAATGTTACATTCTTGCATCTGGCAAGCAGAGTTTACAACTCAACTAGCATACATAGAACTTCCCAACATCAACCATCAAGCAAGAGCCCGCTAGACAAAACGCCAGTCTGGTTGATAGATCCTCCATTTTCTGTGGAGGATAAACGACCTGATCTTCAAATCTCTATACCCTATTCAAACTTACCTATGCATTTAATATGAAATTTATAAAGTTGAAAAGAACACTTATCGACTGACTACTAAAAATTAAACTGCCATAAAAAGTACAGAAAATATTTAAGTTATTACACAGCAAATTTAAAAATAACACCAAAGAACACCCACACACTGTAAAATACTCTGCAATACAAATAACATTTTTGTACCTACAGAATTTCACGCAAATACCTTTCTACATAGGTACAGCAGTTTGTTTCAAAGTATCGCACAATTGTTTACCTACCGTGTTTTATACGGCAATGGCGTTTAATGATAATTAATTGACGATAATTAAACGCAATGTGTACACATCCATTTTGCGAGTAAGCCCGGGCACCTTTAGTCTTGTGAACCGAGATTCGTGTGTGCGTTAGGTATCAAGATGATGTACCATACGTGTAGGATACACAGGTGTAGGATACATACACCTGCGTGTAGGAAACATACAGAAATTATTAACGAATGAGCTTACCCTTAATCTGGAGGTTCGTGGTTAAAGGAAACTATTTTTTTGGGTGTGGGATTAAATAGGGTAGTTGACTAAAAAAAACTAATTAGTCCGTCAGTCAGATTTCCAAAAAATACTAGACACGTATTTTCCTTTTTTGATTAAACAAAAAATGAAGACGACACAGCGCGTTGAAAACTCGTGTGACGTCACTGCATGCTACACATTTTAGCGAGCAGTGACGCCACCAGCTACCATTCCTGATCTTTGATCTTTGTAAATTTTTATTGATTTGATAAAACAAAATATACGTAACTATCCAATATTTTTCTATAATCTGAATGACGGGCTAAATAGAATCATTTTTTTTACCCAGGAAACATACCTATTCCACAGAAAAAAACTGTCTTTATTTAAAAATCACACTTTTATAATGAGTCTCCTCATTATAAAAGTGTGATTATTATTATACACAACTACAGTTTATTTTGCAGCCATGGCATCTTGAACACTCTACTTTTCCACGTTAAAACCTGGTTTGCTAAAAAGCCAGAAGGTTGCCATAATCAATATAATTTTACGACTATAATAATTCATTAGAATAGCTTTTACGGACATATGGTTAACCAGAAATTAGGTTAATTTGCTGCATTATAATTAAATTAGGAGCTGTTTTAATGGTTTGAGATTATGTTGAAAATCGGTTATAAAATATACTATTTGATAGGTACCTACTGTTTTATCTATCTTTTCTGTCTATACTACTTATTTAATTAGGACAACCAACAAATCTTACACTAGTTACATTTATATATTACAATAATATAAAATACTATGTTGAGTGCAAACTTAATTATAGGATGCCACAACATGCATCATTTAGTGGTCGGATTTTTATTTATTTATATAGTACTAAAAGAAAAAACAGCAAGCATGTAATTTATCGACAGAACATAGAATTAAAGGACAAGGCTCAATCATTGTTAGGTGGTTAACGATGATAAGATGTTACGACGGAAGACGGAGTATTTATTTGAGAAAATATCAATGCTTGTGTTTTTCTTGACTATAGCATTGTATTGTTTACTACTACTAATTTTATAATCGCAAAAATTTGTGATAATAGATGGATAATTGGCATTCTTTTAAATAAATGAAGACTTAACAGTTTTGAATGAAACTTAGCACATAAATAATCACGAACACAAGGATAATCTTTATCACGAAATTTCCACGGTGTTAAAACTAATGCGGTTAAAACCACGGGGTGCTGTTAGTTTTGCTATACGTGTTTCAAATTCCAAATCTAAAAATAAACCTTCAACAGTCTAGTTGTAGCTCTGTTAATTTTGTTGAAAATTATTTAACATTTTAACAACACAACCCTTTTGTCGCTTGGGGCGTTCAAAAATCTTAATTCGACTGAGAAAACATCTCATAAATAATAATAGGCCATCAGTCTGTCGCTTTAATAAACAGCTGCATTAAAACTTGTGCGATATCTGTCTAATATTCCTCTTGATCTGAAGCCAGCACCGTCTAACATAAAGCGAAATTAATTAGCTGTACGCGTATAAAAATATACTTACATCTAAGTATATATCTCTCTCTTGTGGTTCACATGACAAAGACTTTCAGGAAATTGTTAATTAAATCCAAAAGCCTTAAGTAAAGGTGGTTTTGCCATCATAAAAGTTCCCCTATGAACGCTCCCTGGTATGTATAAGATTATGTTGACAGTATTGTTAATCACAATGGATTATAAACTTTACATGATGAATGTAAGGTACTAATTTGCGAGGGGTTTCTGCTTGTGTTTGTGAATCCAAACAACATCTATTGTGATTATTGACTTGGATTAGTTATCTCGCTTCAAGTGACATGCTCATGCTCTTTATCTATCGACTTCAGACCATTATGTATTTAGCCATTTGTAGCATTCACCCTGCTAAGTTGCAAGAGTAATGTATATCAGTCTGTTGTAAATGTACTTTTTGCGAGCTTAACGTAGTGACGAGCCATATTACGATTACTGTAGCTACGCTTAAACCTCATTTCACTACAAAAACGTGCGTATGCTTCTTCAAAGCAGTTTTATATCCTCATGAACAGTATGTAAACGTGTCGACAAAATAAAGAAGCCACTCAGGTGTAAATCTGTAACGCGTACTTACGCGCTAAGGGCTGTAAATTCGAGTTTTTATCATTATTTGGGCGGGGGAGAGGAGAAATTCTAATTTGTTGTGTTATCGAATTCATCGGAGGGTGAGAGTGCGTAGTTACCTCTGTAGAGGTGAGCCGGCGCCGCGTGTTCCCGAGGACAAGATTTATGTAAGGACTTTTGTGTTTGAACGAGTAGTTAAGCAGGGGAGTGCGGGGCGTCGGGCAACTCATCTACATTCGCTTCTACTCAGATACCTAACAAAGTATAGAGAGAGCCTCTTTTGTCTATCCTCTCGCATCCGCTACAGTTTCTTTCGAGAAGGAGGAAAAATACGGCTCGTTTTAAAATTCCACGCATACATACATAGAGACACGTAGAAGTTACTTTTCTTTTTTTTGCAATTTCTCGCCATAGACACATCATCTGGCGTGGATGAGTTTTTGTTGGGACGTAGGAAGTTCCTTTGTCTCCGCTATGAAAGTCAGAACTGTTGTAAGGAATATCCAGCACGGAGGCGTATAGGCATTGTTTCGAGAAAAATCTAAGCTTAGACTTTTGCGCTGCAGCGCTGCGTCTATGATCAACACGTGGCGCTCGACTTTAAGTAATGAAATCTACTCCAGTTTAATTAAAAACTCGTTACAACATAACCGTTAGCCAATCAACTATTATACCGCCTTGCGTCCAGGCTTCATTGTATTAACTTTGTAGTAATCTCGGCTGAAGTAGGGTCGAATGTTAAAAGTTATTAGGGAGGGCTTGACAGTCTTGTCATTCAAAATACTTGTTTGAATGTTCGTAAGCATAAATTATGGGTGTCTTATGAAATGGAACACTTTAATAACATACGATGTGAAGATTGAATTGTTTTCGTACATTTTCTATCGTATTTTTATGACTCATAAAAGAAATAATAAAAACAATCGACAGTGTATCCTACACTCATCCTTTTCTACACTTCTGTAGGTAAAAAGACTCGAAATACATACTGACGTTTCAAATGATACCCAATTTGCTAGTAAGTGATATAATTTTAATATGAATAGACTCTTCTCAGTGTAACATTTTGCTACCAAAAGAGATTCGCTCATAGGGGGTATGAACGTACCTATGTATTTATTTGGTTCCTCTCCGGTAAACACTTAAAAACTTCTCATTATAGTCAAGACAGCTGTTTTGGTTATTAGTAGTTCTATATTGTTTTGGTTTTTTGTGACAGCCAAACCTTTCTCTCTTCAAAAGCAATACCATCATCATTAAAGCAAGATAATGCCACTCAAAAGGAAATGAAAAATACTAAGGGACTAGAAAGACGCATCAATTGTAATATCGATAGGTTTTCGTATTCATCATCATCATTATTATCAACCTTTTTGTCGTCCCCCTGCTGGGGCGCAGGTATTCTCTCTTACAGAGAAGGATTGAGCCTAATCACCACGCTTGCTCAATGCGGGTTGGGGATTTCAGACTTAAAGTCCTTAAAAAAAGCCTTAAATTCATTGACAGATAAAGCAGGTCGTATCAATAGCCGCTGGATCTAGAAGCATGATATTTACTGTTTTAATTTTATAAAATAAGGTTAAGTAACGAATTATAGTTTATGCGTAAATCGATAATTTTTGCCGATGTGAAGATAAAGTATTGAAGTAACTTCAAATATACTCATATTTTTTAAAGCGGAGTTAAAATTAATGAATCAAGCTGAATGACATCCTCTTGAAAAACGATCGCAGCGTGAGTACGGTATAGTCAATCCCTAAGGATCGGAACGGCCAAGACAATATACAAGTCTTCGTCTTATTGCTGCGATTAATCAATATGTTGAGTATCCGGGTCCTATTACTTCTAGCGTGGCTAGCTGACATATGGATAATAATTTAATGTCTTGTAATGTATTTTACATATAAAATTATTGTATATAATCAAGTATTTTCCAACTAAGCAGATAGTTGTGGTGCTGGAGAGTGTGTTGTGTCACTCCTATTGCCAGCGAAAGTACTAGGAATTGTTCGTGGGCGGATGTTTTGGTGGACTGACTTTTGTAATTTTTTTTAAGCTTGCATTTCCTGTGTTCTGTCCTGCTTGCACTTTCTGTGTCCTGTCCTCTTGTCTCAATTCTAATTTACCAAAGCCGCCACCGACGAATCGAAGCATGGCGCGCTAGTGTACGAACTCACGCGGCGCGAACAGCCGACCATCTTGAAGCGTACCAGAAAATAAATTAAAACTCATGTTCGAACTGGATTAAATCTTGGAAAAGTAAACAAAATCCCTGCAGGGAGTAACTGGGTACCCATAAAACTAAAAACTACATAAGTGTACTGTGAAATTGTGAGTGAATCAAACAGCAATGGCGCCGTAAGCACATACCTATATCATAGACCCCTACTTCCCCTTCATCCTGCAGCTTTTCATATTACGTTTCACAGAATAATCTCATCAAGGCTTACAACCTCGGATAGATTTATAAACGATCCCCGTGGCCTAGGGCTTACGGCTATAAAAAAACACCGTTCAAGCCACGCCAATTTTGATGCTCTAAAAGTTCTCATTCTCAGCCAAATTTAGATATATTTTCGTTGACTTTGATTTTTGAAGCATTAGAAAGACATTATATGGGAGCTCACTGAAAGGGCTATGAAATAGCAAAATACTAAATAGGGAAAATAAAAAAAAAAATTAGTCCGTCTTATAGATAATAAAAAAAATTAAGACCCGTATTTTTTATTATGTCGTAATTACCAAAAACTACTGAGATATAGCGTATTAAAGTTAAGGAGTGGGGGCTAATTACGTTACGTTATGCGACATTTCAAATCAATATATCTTCCTAAGTATTTGAAAGAAAGAAAAAATAAAAAATACGTGTTCAATATTTTTTATAAATCTATTTGATGGACATTAAATTATTTTTTAGGATACAGCCTAATTCATTCAATCAAAAATCATCAAAGAAGAGGGATATTTTAAAATTCAGCCTTTTAAAGGATTAAAATCAGAAAAAAAAAATTGTATAAAAGTACATCATTTTTGCCGATGAATAATATTAAGTAGTCATGATAAATGATGAGTACACGACCCGTATTGCAGCAATGGTTTCTTAAGATAAGAACCTTTCGCTGCACTAACTACGGTGTACTTAATCCTTAGGGACCAGAGCGGTCAGTATAATGTACCAGTCTTCGTGTTATTGCACCAATTAATCATAAACTTTGTGTTAGTGAAATTTCTCCAGTGGGTAGGCCAATAGTGCATGAGCTCACGAAAGCATGAAATTGCCTCGCAAAACCTTAGCTTCGCCCGCCTAACTAGGGCGAGCTGATTTCGAAATTTTGACAAAGCGTACTTATTATAATAATGTAATATTTTGACTAATTACCTCGGCTTTGTTATGAGATTTAACACTGAATCTGCGTCAGTTATATTACTTTAAGGATGTTATGGTTTATTTTTAAATACTTTAGTAGAATTTTATTCCAAAAAGCTTTATTATAGAAACAACTACAAGAGCCAATAAATTTTGCCACCTACGGTCCTTATTTAACAAAAATAATGGTTTTCAATATTTTATTGTTTAATGTAACTCCGTCAAGTGAAATAGACTTTTCACATCTCGTATAAAAAGTCTTCATGCCACTGAAAAATATTCTTTTAATTTCTTTTTTAAAAGAATTTCTACGGCTTCCTTCATCTCACTGTTATCCAAAATTTTTTCCCCAAGTAACTTCTTTTTAAATTAGAAGAGAGAAAAAAGGTCTTCGCTTTTTTAAGAAAATAACGCCGCTTCACACTTGCAATTACTCCAGTATTGTGGGACCAGTGTGTGTTGCCAGTGATAACTTATGGAATTGAGACGTGGTCGCTTACAATGGGCCTTATAAGAAGGCTCAAATTTACTCAAAGGGCAATGGAGAGGGCTATGCTTGGGGTTTCTCTGCGCGATCGAATCAGGAATGAGGAGATCCGCAGAAGAACGAGAGAAACCGACATAGCCCGAAGAATTGCAACACTAAAGTGGCAGTGGGCTGGACACATTGCCCGTAGGACAGATGCCCGATGGGGCCGACGGGTTCTCGAGTGGCGACCACGCACCGGAAGACGTAGCGTGGGTAGGCCCCTGACAAGGTGGACCGACGACCTGGTGAAGGTCGCGTGAAACCGCTGGATGCGGGGGGCGCAGGACCGGTCGTCGTGGAGAACCTTGGGGGAGGCCTATTCCAACAGTGGACGTCTTTCGGCTGAAATGGTGATTATAATGATACAAATATTTAAACTTACACAAACAGCCGGATCCGTAACAATTACTTGTACTGGTACTATAAAGGTTTATGTTCCGTGCGGAATTGAATATTCGACACGCAGTGTAGCAGTCAATCGCTTAACTATTGCGTCAATCGTGTCGTCCCAGTATTTTTTAGAACTTACAAGGTGCGTGATCAATTTCTGCAAAGCCCGTAACTTTTGATATATCCTTCGCAACCTAAACGGTGTGAATGGGTTGTCCTGCAGAAACAAGACATCACACACAGATATTTTCTGTTCGAACGTTTCACGTGGCAGGCACAGTGCATCACTGGTCATTGATTTTAGTCCCCTTAGACAAATAATCAGTTAGTAAAATTCTTTCACTGTCCCAGACAATGTTAGCCAAATCTTGACGTCGACTTTTCCGCTTTGAATTTCTTTTGGTGTCAAATCCAAGTTTCGTCAACGATTACAATCCGATTGTAAATTCAGTTGAATTCAATACAACTCAGCGAAAATTTTGTAACCGAAAATTTCTAGAGGATTTTCAGTTTCCGTTTTTATGGTGTTGTTGTTTGCTTTAGGGATAATTGTAAAATGTAAAATTTATACTATCAATGAATCACATAATTAGTGTAATGAGTAACTAATTCATCAACGACTGCATCACTGCTTACCATCATGGCGGGATGGCGGTCAAGCACTAGTTTATAATAAGTCATCTCTAAGTCACTTAGGCCGCGAACTTATCAGCTCTACCCCTCATACACTCATTTCTTTTTTTATAAGGGCTGATTTATTCAACACCAGATAATTTTAACCAAGGAATAAGTTTGAATTTTCGACAAAACAGAGGAGCACTTCTGCCATAAGATGTCACGTAGTTTGACAGGTTTCTAAAATGTTTACAAATATTTGGCATTGAACTGGTAACTTTATTAGCGGGGTTGTGCACTTTTTTGGGATGGATAAATATGTTTAACTGAGATGGAGAGTAGACGCATAAGATATATCTGTGGATTGAAATTAAAATTAATAATATATATGGAAATGCAATATAAATATAATATACTTCTTTATGGATATATATTTTATAATATAATATATATTTTATATATGTGAAAGCTTGTAATTAGCAATTTGTGTTGTAAATAATGATGTTTATGCTAATATTAGTCTGTAAGCTTTCTGTATTAGTAAAATTATGGAAATTATGGAAAGAAAACAGAAAATTGGGTGAATAACAATAAACCTGCAAACCTGCAAACTTGCAAAAATTAAATTCTCCTTTACTTTAATATGCAGGGTTTTGTGTGAATATTATTTAATTCAGATGCTAAAAATCATTAAGTATATCTGGAATTTAGGTAAAATCATACTACAACAATAGTACTTGGAATTTCAAATACCGAAACAATACATAGTCCAGTTCATAGTTTAAATTAATCGTTTTGTAGTGTAAAGGATGCAAGGAATTGCTGAAAACAGAACTAAGACCAGTTCCATGACAGAATGTTAGCACAGAATTATGATAATAGTTTTAAGGAGTTAAACAGTTTAGATGCTCCAAATTTTCAGTCTACGCCGTAGCAAGTGCTACGAGGCCGACGGAGCTACGCCGCTACGGCGCTACGAAGGCTCGCCTCTGCACGTCTTATTTATGTCCTTGTAATAATTTTGCAACTTTAGGCGACTTGGAATAGCAATAACAATTTTACCTGTTTGTGAAACAAAAAGTTGACTTTATTTGCTTACTGCCTTATGTTTACGAGGATTTTATTGAGGAAATTAAGACTTAACACTTTCATTTTTATTTGTTTGTTTATTGTAAAATTTCATTATGCGATTTTTCATTATAATGTTGTTGGAATTTTTTAGTAATTTTTTTACGCATTTATCACGGTTTTGTTCCTCCAATAGTATTCTGTAATAATTAAATCATTTTTATTTTAAACAAATTCTCAAATCAAATTTATTATTTAGCGACTCAAGTTGATTAAGATAATGATACAGTATGAAATACAAAATACTTTGTGCTTTTAATATATAAAACATAAACTTTACCATCAACGACTGCTTACCTTACCATCTGACGGGATTGCGATCAAGCACTAGTTCATAATATTTATTTTCATAACATATATATGACGTGTAAAAGTGATCGGTGATCCTACTTGCTTAATAAACGATTTCATTTCAAAAACATGATATTTCTTAGTTATGAACAGAATTGACAGCTTGTAGGAGATTTCTGAGCATATCAACTATTTTTTAATAAATACAGGTGTTTGTGTATCAGAAATTTATTACATCCATTACAATTGAATATTTGTGTTAAAAGTTATGAATTATTTCATTCGCATAAAAAAGTTCATGCGGATTTATCTTTAGAGTGAAGAGTTTATTAATATTTTAATACTCATTTTAATTTAGAACTAATAAAACTTTAAACTCGTTACTCTGAATACAAAAAGGGTTAACATTTGCAAGGAAAATCCAGTAAAACTGCCAATAACGTTGTCGTACCTATTACACAATTAATTGGGATTAGTGTGTGATGTCGTGCGTTCCATTTGCCACTTATTTTTCACGGTACGAAAAGTCGAGTGTCGAGGGCAGGCGCTCGCGCCGCGGATTATTGAATTAAAGTTGATAAGTGTATTAGCCAGTGTTGTTGCTCCATTCTCTTGATTAATGGTCGCCCGTTGCTTTTTCTCTCTCATTTATATGATAATGAGTCGGCAGCCGCGACCGAACACAATTATTATGTGTAAATGAATGTAGTTGGAGGTGAAAACGCTTTTTGAAAAACGACCACCTACATAGCGAATTCGAAATGATCAGTGCACCCGTGAATACGATGAATTTAAAACGTTAAATGTCCGATGTTTTAACTAAAATTAACTTTGCTTATTTTCGCAATGGGATTATGTTAATTAAGTAAATGCCATTTCGACGGTGAAATTGTAATCGAAAACGCCTAATGTTTATTTACTTAATCAGTTTGTTTTGTAATACAATGACGAATTAATGAAATTAATTGAAATTTACATTTCAAGCGCCACAATCGGTTAGGTCGGCAGCTATATTGATTTTACTTTTGGCTCGTGAATAATATAGATGTGAGACAATACATTATAGGGTTTCAGGATAATAAAGAACGGGACTGTCACAAAGATAATTCCCCTCGAATATTCGTTCCTGTGATACTAGATGGCAACAAGCAGTGCAACAAAAACCGTGCCATAAAAGCACGCAGCAATTTTTAAAAACACAAACAAAATTACTCGCTCTCACGTTGGCTTATTTCAAAAAATAAAAATTGGAATGCGTGACGTAAGTACAACGGGGTATTCAGTACAGAAGGTGGAATAAAGTGGTTCTTGCCCGCGTTGGTCGCGGCTCGGTACACCGCACTGTCTGCTATTTAATTCCCCTTTGTTTAATACAATCTACAGGGAACACCGGCAGGGTTACGTTATGATGACATTTGGATTTGCTATGTGTAATATAGTGCGCTCGGGAGGGAATGAAATCCGGAAATATGAGTGCATCGTCGCGAGTCGTGAAAGTACTCCTTTCACCCGGTACCATTCGTGTTCCTTAGATATTAATGGTGTCAAACGAAGAGCGTCTTTGTCTGGGAATTGACGAGTTTCCACGGAAACTACTTCATTTGTTTAAACTAGACGCACTTTAATGAAACCAGGGGATTTGTGCCTTCTGTTCTCGTGTTTTGTACCTGCGCTATTTGTAGAAATGGATCACCTTTCACATACAAAATAAGACGTTTCATTTACCTTGATTACACGTATATAAGCCATCATTTTGTTTCTTCAATGAAAACTATTTTCAGTTATTCATGTTCTGTAGTTTATACGCTACCAGTATTTAACAACGCCATGTACACTTTTTTGTATGATATCGTTCCCTGTATACTATAGAAGCACCTAACGGAACTTCAGTTTTGGCCAAAGAGCGAAACCTGACACTGCAACAATACAGCGCTGTAAAATTCTATTTAGCTCGGTCTGAAAAGCCCGTCAATTTAAGCGAGATACGCCGACAGCTATCAATAGATAGCTTCGGGCACACATGACGACAGCCTCCTAGACTCTACGGCTACGCGCAAACCAATCCAACAAAGGACCACGTATCAGAAAGGCTGCGAGCAATTTCACCTATTCAATACTAATCATACGATCGCCATTCAGTTTTTGACGTCTCGGAACTGAAAAATCCAATATTTGCACTCTCACAACTTGACCACAGACTCGTATAATCTTCAGAACCCGTTTGACATCAAGTAACATTGTCGTAACAGAACTTCCAAGCCGAATCCTTATTGAACATAGAAATTTATTAAGCGAAAACGGATGCCACCGGTGCTCCCGCGACCAACACTATCTAACTTTCCATAACAATGCGCTAGGGAAAGACGAAAACATTCCAAAAAGACGTTCCTCTACAATAGCAAAGTTTACTCCGTAGGTCGGTGAAACTGTTGCAAAAAATATGACGTTTGAAAAATTACACGCATTCACAAATCATGCGGGGCCCCTTTGTGCAAACTTTGGAATCGCACAAAGGTCTACAACTCGTTCTAAGATGCTAAATTCCTTTCCAGTGTGAAGCACCTTTTGTAAGTTTTTGTAAGTAAAAATAATTCGTATTTAAAAAAAAAAAACTCGTATAGAACGGGCACTTCACAGAACTGAAAATAAAATGTGTCAAAATCTCTCGTTTGGGCGTGAAGTAATAATAAATCACAGAGTCCATAACACACCTGAACAAGTGTACCAGGCGGACAAAAACGTCGAACGTTTTACGAATCGAAATACAAAATTCCATTTGGTGCCGTCGAGAGGAAATGAACCAATTAATTCAGCAGATGGCGTCGCAGTGCGAGCATTAATCATCGACTAATCGTAACTGCAGTCTTCGATTTATCCGCGCCCATTTGCTGGGACAGACAGAGATGCGCGTCGATCTAGCGTCACGTTTTATTATAACTGTGTTTGCGCTCCAAATGTTCTATTTGAACATTTAAAAGCTATTGGATTGTCATCAAGCAGTATTCATGAGGATTTCATTAGAAATCTTCGATAACTTCTTAAACATTGTTACGTTTCTTAAGCATTGTTATGAATTCAAATTAGTTTAATAGTAGCTTATCCATGAAACTGAAAATGTACATAATAATTAGGTAGGGATTATCATCAGTGTACCCATCAGTTATGAATTTCTAAAGCGTCTAAATAATTGGTTTTATCTGCATTTAATAACAATTAAACATCAAACAAAGATTTATATCTCGTCGTCAAACAATGTCGGATCATTTTGCTACTATAAAATCTTAATCCAAGATTTACGTCAATCAATGACACCACTGTTCCCTAAACTTGGCTTTCTTTACTAAATTAACACCGATACAATCTATTGTCGCATTGACGGCCTTCAAAACTTATCTCCGTAATTAATTTCCCTTTGAAAATTTAATAATGGCACAGTGAGAAGGCAATTAAAAATGGATTATACGTAAAAATGAAGTAAGTGGCGCGTTTAAGAGTCGGAATCGAACCGAAAGCGGGTAGATTAAGGCACTTGTCCGCTTGGGATTACCGGACAAGCTAGTGGTAATGAAATTCGCCCCGAGGAAATGGCGGGATCCAGAGGCCTAGTTTTAAGCTCTGTCCAGGCAACCACTGATTGTATTTGATGAGAGTTTTATCTGTTTTGTTCAATCGGCGCGCAATCGTCGCGCAATCATTCCGATTTAACTTTCTCCGCCTTTGTTTAATTGTTGTTATTTCGGATTTGAAGTCGCGTCGATCAACTGGCTTCAGATTTGTTTGCGATCTTAATTATTCTTGCTTGTTGCTGCTTTTTAGTAGAGTTTTATTCGATTAATTATTTCGGTCGCAGTAAATTTGCATTAATCGAAATGTCGCGGCTCGCTGGCTATTTCGCACAGCATCACATTTATACTGGCTATAATTATGAAATGAAATACTAATAGACTGTGGATTCAATAAATAGTTAGACATTACTACTTTTATTACGTTAATTTTGATTTTAGTTAAGGTGAAAAAGTCACAAGTCCACCAACAATCGTAGTCCCAACAATACGCCTCAATCGTATTTCACTATCAACAAATCAGAATTTATTCACGCACGCTTACCGTTCGGTAAACTTTTCAGTACTGATTAGGGGTGCTCACTCAAAACTATCCAAGCATGACATGGAGGCCCGAAGGAGACGTCGATTCTTACCGGTCCCTATAGACTGGCGGCCAAGCGTGCCTTACGTCAGTGCGATTGTGATCCAATTAGGGGTTGCGCATCCTCTTACGTATTTAACTGGACGGCATACAGACCGTTTTGCTAGTAGACTCACAAAGGTCAGTGACAACCCTAGGGATTGAGTATGAGAGTTTATTGTTTTATAAGGGCAGTATGATTTGTTTGGGCTTGAATTTGGGTGTAGGTTAAATTCAGAGGTAGAAAATAAAACCGCTTTTATATGTCAGAAAAAAAAAGACAGAAAAAGGCTTCATTCTCATTTAAGTTGGAGAATTATAAAATTTGTAGAAAAAAAAAATTGTGTTTTATAAATTACTAGTAGTTCCTGAGATTAGCGTGTTCAAACAAACTCTTCAGCTTTATATATTAGTATAGATTTATATTATTTACTACTTTTTAATTAGTACCTAAACTGCAGTAGCCTCTGTCATGTTGCAGCAAAGCTAGTTGTTTTCCGTCGTTCACACAGTCTGTCCCAGATTGTTTGTGGCAGTGTACTTGTTGATATCATACTTAATATACTATCAAAATTGAAATAACTAAAGATTGACCTATTAAAGCCAATTTCCAAAGTTTATTTAATTTGGTTCGTTAGTTGGGTTAAGATGTTTGGTTCCTCATTTATTGATGCATTTCATTCATGGCCTTGCATTCCCTTTTCCCAAAGAATCTTTTTCACTAGGTCAATTCAAATTCAAACTAGGTCAATTTGTCGGTCTCCGTGGCGCAGCGGTCAACACGCCTGCCTGCGACGTGGAGGCCCCGGGTTCGATCCTCGGCCAGGTCATGATGGAAAACGATCTTTTCCTGATTGGCCTGGGTCTTGGATGTTTATCTATATATGTATCTATTATAAAATATAGTATCGTTGAGTTAGTATCCCATAACACAAGTCTCGAACTTACTTTGGGGCTAGCTCAATCTGTGTGATTTATCAAAAGAAAAAAAAAATCTTGCATTTTTAAGAGCGTCCACAATCTGTTCTCAACTCAATTGCCGAAAATTCCTCGAATTCCCCAACAATTTCACAAGTTTTTGGTATTTTTGGCGGCTAGATGAGACTGCTTTTGATTTTGAACTTAGGGATGAGTGTCAGGATACCATTTTGTTCAAATTATATCATAAGTATTGGTTTTAGTGATATTTATTTATTTTTGTAGCATTAATTTATTTTTCAGATCAAAAAATCACATTAGATCCATTTTACATATTTTTTCATTTCTTAAATAGAGCTGATGATAAAACAGTCGTCATTAATGCCAATGGATTAATGACCACCAAGGATCGTTTAAGATTGAACGATAATTCTCCATAATATAAACAAACTTTTAGTAAACTTTAACTGACGATGACTGCAGCAAATTGTGCATCTTTACGTTTCAAAACTAACTGTGGGCAACTGGTGCACTTGACGCTTAGGAAAGTCCCGCCGTTTGCCGTCTTAACTTAGTATCACTTCCAAACCAGGCGTTTGATTTAACTGTTAACGAATGCTTTCATTCTACCGTACAAGTTTAACTTGCGTGGGTGGGTTAAGTTTAATTGTTTTAGTGTTTAGTTATTTGGCTACTGAAATTTGAGACGTTTTAATTGTAAGCGTTAGTTTTCACGCACCAAGTTAATTACTTATTACATTACTTTATTTCATCGCAGATTTGAGTTTTAGACTGGTTGTAGCTTTGGATGGTAGTTCAAATGTTTTTAATTACTTTCTAACCCACATTGTCAAACCACAGGTTTGCTGAATAATTTCCACTGTCCGTTGTTTTTTTATTTTTTTTTATTTAGACAATATACTTTTATTTACAATCTAAAACTAATAAAACTGCACAGCGCATTTAGATATATACTAAATATATATTCTATATAAACACTAAAATATACTAAATGCACCATGCAGTTCCACCCGAATAAGTTTTAATCCCGAGTATGTTTTTATCGGGATGAAAAGTATCCTTTATATCAATCCTAGTAAACTATCTACTCAAGCGGCCGGGCCAACAAAGTTGCCTAAAAATTTTTGGCGTTAAGCGTTCAGGCAACCATGGTGGCCTCACCGACATGTACACTTTAAACGAGTTTTTATTTATGATATGTATCAAAGAGCTTCATGAACTTCTCACTAGAGGGTTCTGTATTAACATAACATCGGAAAAAGTTTGTTTATAAACGGTGAGTGCAGTTTTGTACAGTGGCAGTGAGTTCTGCGATTAAAATGAGAGTAATAAATTATTTTTTATTATCAAACTTTTATTATATATATAGTTACATATTAAAATAATTATCGAAATTGATTCTTTCTGAATATGTATAAACACTTTTTATCCAATATCTGATAAATTGTCTTCGGGAGTGTTAAAGTGGACGATGAAATTATTGCTCATCGCTCATTGTGTGCCGGATTTTTGTCAAGTTTTTGTTTCAAAAATAGTTCATAATTAGTAATTAAATAGATTTCTGCTTAAAAATAAGAAGAAAATAACGAGGATTTTACGAGCGCTCGGCACGGCTTGATACCTATCGCGCGCTCGGATGTACAACTCATTCCCAGCTCTCACATCGGGACGTTCATGTGACTATCTGTGTGCCAAATATCATTAAAATTTGTGTAATAAGTTTTGCGTGAAAGAGTATCAAACATTGACGTATACACATTTTCACGTTTATAATACAAATAATACATTTATAAGCTGTGAGCCGCGATTTCACTCGCGAAAGGTTCGATCGATATATCGAATATTGGGATAAAAAATATCCTATGTTTTAAATGTTCCTGGTTATAAACTGTCTGTGTGCCAAATTTCATCTAAACCCATGTAGTATTTTTTGCGTGAAAGTGGATCAAACAACCTAACTCACTTTTACATTGATTATAGTAGGATTATTTTCAATGTTCATGTTCAAAAAGGTAAACCTACCTAAAAGGTTGTTATTGTCTATTAGGTTCTTTAAATAGATATAGTACTTTTTCAATAATATTTCAAATAATTACCCATAAAGTCATAGTATCAAAAATATATTACCAAACTTTCAGCACCGCCCATAAATTACACCTAAACATAAAACACTTCACCTCCAATGTTTTTTAGAAAATATGTTTATTAAATTGTGAGATACCAAAAATACGTAGCAAAGTGTAGCGATATAAAGTTTGAAGATGTTTAGCGGAGAAAGTATCTTGGGAATATATTAAGTTCGCAACAACTTCAAGATAGGTGCTCCAAGATAAGAAGCAAATAATATTGAAAAACGTGTAACTTTCCGTATCTGTATTGCGAGATCAGTTTTCAAAATAGAATATTTTGCGATTGCTGCTTTATTTTTGTTACTGTTGTGACGGTAGCATTTTGTGATATTGTTGATGTTTGACACCTATTAAGAAAATAAAAGAAACAGCTCAACGGCTGGGAAAATACATGTATTTTATTTCGTAAAAAATTATTTCGAAAAATAATTTTCATTGATATTTTCAATAATTATTTGTAATTTTTTCATTAACTTAATTCAAAGACTGCAACATTTACTTCAATAACACAGTCTTTGAATTAAGTTAATGAAAAAATTACAAATGCCACATAATATTCACTGAAAAGCTGTTGAATTGTGCACTGTGTTCATGTTAAAATAATAATCATGGCAGAAAGGTGTATAAAATTAAACACGAAACTTCATCAGTGAAATTGGGTGCATTACAGTCAAAAGCATTTTGGCTTATGAAATAGTGCAAATAAAGCCATCTATTTTTATATACTTAATCCACTATAACTGAGATAATAATTCAGTGATTTTGAGCAGCAGTGCTACTATCACGCTTAGCATATTAAGGTAGTCACAGTACCTCATATTCATTTCACTAATGAAATACAAATAAGCCCTGTTTTATTGAATGGTAACAGAAAACACCCTAACGTACCAAAACACACAACCTCTTTCCCCAATCTTTAATAATAACTAAAAACTGCTGCCCCATCTTCTCGTCGTCCAAGATACCACAGTGTCTCAAGACTAAAGTCTTTGACCAGTGTGTGTTGCCAGTGATGACTTACGGAACTGAAAAGTGGTCGCTCACAATGGGCCTTATACGAAGGCTCAGAGTTACACAAAGGGCGATGGAAAGAGCAAGCAAAGCTCGGAGTTCCTCTGCGCGATCGAATGAGAAATAAGGAGATCCGCAGAAGAACTAAAGTTACCGTCATAGCTTTTCGAGTCGCTAAAATTAAGTGGTAGTGGACGAGACACATTGCTCGTAGAACCGATGGCCGATTCTATGTATGACATTCATAAATTTATAATACAGCATACAGCATACAGCTTCAATAAGAAATAATCCAATTAAAAACACTGTGTCTATTTCTATTCTACAATAACCCAGCTAATCATTCAGTGTTTCTGAGCGACAGTGCTTCTGTCACGCTATGCATGGCGTTGCTGTCACTGTACACACCATACAATTAATCACGCCACCAGACAAAAGGAGCCTTTTACTGATGTAATACGACTTGGCGCTGTTTTATAATGGTACATATTCTGTCGATATTTTGTAGTGCAATCTGATGGTAAATTGAATATTGCCTGATGTTTTTCGTAATTAAAAATTCTGGGAATGTTGCTCTATACTATCATTCACATTTTAAATGTAAAAAGATTTTATTGGAGGTAATATCTTTTCCATAATAGTTCACTACAAAAAATCTATGAACTAGATACTTTTGAAAAAAAAAAGTACTTTACAAATATCATTTTTTGTAGGTAAGCTTCCCATGAAAGTAGAGTCCCCAGAAGCTGCGTTTTCCATTAAAAATTTATGTTTTGACATCAGTATAGAGAAAAATATGTCAAATATTTATAATTTTGAAACACATTAGCCTTACACATCTCTTGATTGACTGCAATCCCGCCTGATAGTAAGCAATTTTGCAATCGTTGATGTTGAAGCGCGCTAGTTTATTATCACTTAAAAATCATAGTGCATAGGAAGGAAGACGGCAGTTGAGCGAGGTGATGGAATGTTAAACTCAACAACACGACTAATGATGCTGCGCCAGAGGGAGATTGATCTGGAGACCCTTCACGACCAAACTCCCGACATAACAACATTTGGTGCTTCGTACCCAGCACACATCGCAACACAACTGCTCAGACCCGTCCTCCGTACGGCTTCACCAGACATAATGACGGAACACGACGAATCGCTGGCTGCAAGACTTTGTCTGGTCTGGACTTGGTCTGGTTGGTGGTAACTTCTGCCGGCAGCCGAAATACTGTGAAAATAGTCTAAATAATAATACAAAAAAGGTGTTAACGGAACTCTATCGCTAAACCTTCGCTGAGCGTCCATTCGTCGTCATCTGTTAGTGAGCTGCCTCTCATGAAGGGTTAAAAGGCAGACAGCTGAAATCTTCACTGAGTTTGTATTTTTAAACGATAAATATAATGAATATTTAAAGGGGGTCACCATACAAGATACGTGAATTGTCGGTTATTTTGCACTAGTTGTTGCTCCGCGTGGAGATCAGTTTACAGGAGCATAGTTGATATGAAATAAGCGCCTGTTAAAATAATGGGAGCAATATGTATGACCGCATTCACTCCCGTTTTAGCAACTTTTTTTAAGAAAGAAAAACCGTTTATTTGCTGTTTAACATGACGCAAAAGTTTACAAAAACGCAAAAAATAAGACATAGTTGAGGGAAACATGCGTCACATCCACACAAAACGGTTGTCGCTCAGCATTATGCTGTGACTCTTGCAAAACAAAGCCCAGCGCTGGTTTTCAGCGACAGCCGGCGCCGACGTAAAGACGTTACCCAGTGCAACAAACAATTAAAAGTGGCATCGAGGCAGTAGTACAGTAAAAATTAAAACATAAAAAAGGTGATCCAAATCCAAAGTTGTTTCAATAAACACATACAGGAATATAAAAAATAAACAGAATATATAAGATGGTAGACCATAACATCGGCTGCCGACAGAAGTTACCACCCAGCAGACAAA
This sequence comes from Sesamia inferens, assembly GCA_037179545.1. Lineage (NCBI taxonomy): Eukaryota > Metazoa > Arthropoda > Insecta > Lepidoptera > Noctuidae > Sesamia > Sesamia inferens. Next base: position 22,177,983 of record CM073931.1, read on the forward strand.
GCCTTGCCGCCAATCGATTTGTCGTGTTCCGGCATGATGTCTGGTGAAGCCGTACGGAGGACGGGTCTGAGCAGTTGTGCTGCGATGTGTGCCGGGTACGATGCGCCTAATGTTGTTGTGTTGGGAGTTTGGTCGTGGAGGGTTTTCAGATCAATCTTCCTTTGGCGCAGCATCGTTGGTCGTGTTGTTGGGATTAACATTGCATCACCTCGCTCAACTGCCGTCTTCCTTCCTATTCGCTCAGTTTTTCTGAGCCAATAGGCTCTTAATAAACTAGCGCGCTTTACCATCAACGATCGCATCACTGCTTACCATCAGGTGGGATTGGGATCAAGCGCTAGTTTATAATTATTAAAAAAAAAACTACGAGAAAATCATCCTCAAAAATGGCATACGTTTCATATAATGGCAATATTAAGAAGCGTCTGGTTCCGGTTTGACAGTATTTTCTAACATAGGCTGTAGTTTGTCGCACGCGGTCACGCGCATCCAACATGCATCAATGTTTACATTGTTTGTACTATTACTATTACCATTTATATTAGTATTAATTATTACCACACAATTGAGTTACAATTTTTGTTACTGCTCTACTCCTATTGGTCATAGCGGGTCATGTTATATAGCCTATGTCCTTTCTCAGGCTCTAGACTATCTGTGTACCAAATTTCATTACAATAGGTTCAGTAGTTTTGGCGTGAAAGCCGGACAGACAAACAGACAGAGATACTTTCGCATTCATAATATTAGTATGGATTATGATTTATAGTCCTTCGTGTACGGTTGCGACTCGCACTTGGCCAATTTTTCTCAAGACACAAAAACAGAAAAAATATTAAGATATATTCTTGTTTTACACAATATTTAAGTAAAGATTAAGTAAGGTGTCAAGAAATGGTTTTAAAACAACCCATACCTCGCAAAATTAACAGTTCAAGTTATGAACAACACCGAAGCAGATGATCATTGTTAACAAAAAGAGAAAAAATTTCCCCAAAAAATACAAAAGTAGGGGCATTTAGATTTAAGCCATGTACCTTTAATCGGTCCCGCATATCCTGCCCAGGTAGACATGGCTATTATTTTTCATACCTATCTCTGCTTCCGTGGCGCGCCCGGCGATTACTTTTAATTTCAACCGTTGAAAAGCATGTCGTACATTGTAAAAACTGTTTGTGGAACATATTTTTTAATGAACGCCATCGAGTTACGGCTTTGACGTGTGCTTTAGGTCGAGTTGACACGATAGTTATATAGGAAATTGCTACCAATTTGTTGACACTCGTTTGTGGTAAATTAGAATATTGTAGTTATGTTTTATGAAAAGAAACCGGCTGTGAAATGTGCATAGTATTATCAGATTATAATATCTTATTCTTTGCACATAAACCTCTACTTAAGAGGGATTGGATTAGAAGTCAGAGCAGATATCAGTCTTGCCGCCAAGCGGTTTGTCGTGTTCCGGCATGATGTCTGGTGAAGCCGTACGGAGGACGGGTCTGAGCAGTTGTGTTGCGATGTGTGCCGGGTACGATGCGCCAAATGTTGTTGTGTTGGGAGTTTGGTCTTGGAGGGTCTTCAGATCAATCTCACTTTGGCGCAGGCTCGTTGGTCGTGTTGTTGTTTTTAACATTGCATCACCTCGCTTAACTGCCGTCGTCCTTCCTATTGGCTCAGTTTTTCTGAGTGAATAGACTCTTAATAAACTAGTGCGCTTTACCATCAACGATCGCATCACTGCTTACCATCAGGCGGGATTGCGGTCCAGCGCTAGTTTATAAATATATATATATAAAAAGATTAGTCTTCGAACTTTTAGTTCTAGAATATATTCTATGAATATGTTTCTTCATGATGAAAACCTTTACACATTGTTTAAGATTATTTTTTATGAACAGTTTAGGTGTTTCGTAGTAAGTTTTTAGTTCCATTTTTAATTATAATTATTTATTTTTTGGCTGCAAGACAAAAAAATACTACACACAGCTAATATATTAACAAATTAGCGTGGCTAACTGACATTTATGATAAATTATTTTATTTTATTTTTCGTGTCTTGCAATTTTAGTAACTTTTCATGCCTAGTATTGTACACATTAAGGTATTTTTGAAATGGACAGACAGCTGGGCTTCTGAAGAATTTAGCGCGTCACTTGTTCTTTCCAGTAAAGGCACTAGAAAGAGGCGAAGGGCGAGCGTTTTTGGAAGACTGTCTTTTGTGATTTTGACGTTTATAATGCCTAAATGCTGAAATTTTCAAATTGTCAGCCTGATTTGAATGAAGAACTTTTATTTTGATTTTATCCTTTAAGATATGAAAATTGATGTTGCAAACATTGTTGTTTTTATTGTTATAATACAATTTTTTTTTCGAAACTTGTGTTATGGGATACTAACTCAATGATACTATATTTATAATAGATAAATATATAGATAAACATCCAAGACCCAAGCCAATCAGGAAAAGATCATTTTCCATCACGACCTGGCCGGGGATCGAACCCGGGGCCTCCACGTCGCAGGCAGCCGTGTTGACCGCTGCGCCACGGAGGACGACTACAATAATAATACAAATTGCTTGAAGGCAAGGTGTATAACTATTTAGGCAGGTTGTTTTTTTTTTTTTTTTTTTTGTTAGGAGAATCAGTAGTTTCATTCCAAGGAAAAACGTATTATTGTTTGTCACCTTTTGTGTTAAGTATTTTCATTTAGATATTTGTAATTACAGACTTACATAAATAGGGTATATAAATATAAAAAGTTACTGTACGATGACAATATCTGAATTTTATGTCATAATTATTACCAAACTAGCTGAGCCGCGCGGTTTCATCCGCGTAGGTTTGATTATGTATTTTTATATGCTCCGCCCCTAATTGTCGCAGCGCTGTATAATTATAGCGCGTTGTATAATTTATAAAAAAAAAGCATGATTTTATATCCTAAATCCTTCCTGGATGAATGGACTATCCAACGCAAAAAGAATTTTTCAAATCGGACCAGTAGTTCGTGAGATTAGCGCGTTCTAACAAAAAAACAAACTCTTCAGCTTTATATATTAGTATAGTTATTTACTAGCTGTGCCCGCGATTTCACCCGCGTAAATGCCGATCCTGAGGAAATATCGGAATAAAAAGTATTCTATGTATTATTTCTGGTTATAAACTAGACGTGTGGCAGATTTCATCTAAATCCGTTCAGTAGTTTTGTGTAAAAGAGCAACAAACATCCATCAATACTCACAAACTTTCGCATATTTTATAATAAATATTAGTTGGATTTGAGCCTAAAAATTCCAAATTAATTCAGTGTTAAAAATGGGTTCTATGTATCGTTACGAACCGTTTCTAACAAATAAATAATCTCAAATAACAAAATTAGAACAAAATCATTACTGTAACACCTTTTTATAGAAACAAGATCACAGGATTATAATGTTATAAGAACAATAAAGCGGGCAACAAATTTCATCCTTTAGGAATCGTCATAATAAATGATTTCAAACAAATACAACACATTGTACGTGACATATTTGTACCAGATATTGCTTTATACCGAGTTCTGAATAGCTCAAGTGCTCCCAGTTATTGTAAAATAATACAATGTTTCAAAGACCAAGTTTTATGTTTCTCGACTTTCTACTCCATATTACATTCGTCAGTGTCTTACAACTTTTATTGCAACGCATATGATGGATGTACACCACCACAATCTCGTCCAACGAATCAGGATAGTATACCTCATCTAAACTATAAAACAAAATCGCATACCGACCGCCTAAACAATTTCAAAATGGAACAAGGGTGGCCATACTTTGTATAAAAATGCCGAGACGTCAACCGTTTACAAATAACTCCCTTCCTTCGCTGGGGTAATTTTTGTTTTCCCCTTTACCGAAAGTTATGACACAAATATGAAAACATTAAATTTGAATCGCGGCCAAATATGTTAAGTTCTTAAGGTTATGCAGGACACGAGTGGTCTGCGAATACTAATCGCTGGGCGCGCCGTAGGACCCTGCATGCGATTTGCTACGCCGTAGACACGTGCTACGCGCCAGGCTTGCTGGCTACGAGCATACTTAGTTTCTTAATTGCCCTTGAATAATGCTGGAGTGGGTGCGGTTTATTGAAATACGTTTCGTGTTATTTAGTAAAAATATAATTATCAATTATTATTTTCATTTTAATAAAAAAAGTTTATGCTTTTACAATATCCAAAGTTACGAACAGCTGCTTCAGGTTTTAATATTGTTTTATGAGTAAAATGAAATGACTAAATTAAAGAAAATTTTTTGTGCACTTATCTTTATACGAAATGCGCAAGGGTTTGATATTATTACATGAAAATAGTTTAAAGTGCATTTTATAAGCGTTCATTTATTACGATCAATCGATGCTAATTAGTAGGTGAGCGTTCGACACCAAGTTCCATAAGAATATTTCAGAGCCGCCGCGGTGATAAATCAAACTCGAAACCGTAATGAAAGCGAACGGATCGCGTCGCGAAGAGAGAAGGGAGGAAAAAATATCACGGAAAAAATCAGGTGCGTCCCCCGGCCGGAGAGAAAAACAGTCGGTCGGGCGTCGGGGGTGGTGGGCGGGGGTGGGGGTGGTCGGTCGATGCGGGGGGCGGGCGCTGGGCGGGCGACGCGTGCGCGAACCTGCCCCCGGCACAACCGCGCGCCGCCGGCACACTCCCAGCGGCTCCGTCGCTCGTCGCTCGTCGCCCGCGTCCGTCCGCTCCTCGTGCGCCCTCTCTCGCGCCGACGCCGGCCCGCGCCGCGCGACATCTCGCGTGTTCCACCGCTCCCACGTTACATGTCCAAAGTGCTCAACTCAGTGCTTCCCATCCACAGCGCGACAGTGCTCCCGCAGCCTTTTTTCGAGACGGAACCGACCTGCACAACGTTCAGGGTTAGTACCGACATCCGTGCTCAAGTGACCGGTTTCAGTGTTCCATTGTAAAAAGTTTATTTCGGGAATAAAGTTTGGTAAAGTTGAAGAGTGCGCGCCGCGTCGGATGCACATTGCCCCAGCCGCAAGTGGTTCCTATCGGCTGGGCGGCGCCGTCGTGTCGCTCCCTCCTCTCGACCCTCACTAAAAACAACAAACAGATCAATTGACCCGTTATATTCATCCCGACACTCATAATACAAATCTTCGTCCGGCTATTTTGTTTGGCGCAAACGGATCCAGTTTGACTCACAACAACCACGATATTTTGTTTTTATGTCTAAATATTGCGATAAGATAAGAGTCGCTACACTAATAGCTAGAAATAAAATTGTGAAATCGCATGTAACGGTGATATTAGCAGTGAACTGTTCAAATTTACCTACTTTTTTCTTAAATATACGGTGGGCAATTTTGTAGAGAATGTAAATTCGTAGATCTATTTGCATTGTTTTATTATGGTGCGTAGGAAATTATCATACCTTCAGAATAAATATTAAAACTTATTAATGCTCGGAAATAAAAACAGAAATAGGTTAAAAATAAACGTGGCACGCATTTGAGTCACGAAACAAAATAAGCGCGATATTGCATCCATCTGTTCAAGTTTTGAGTTCGCAAACTTTTCGGATATAATTATCTGGCGGGCTACATTTTGGCCCCGGAATTATTTTTCATGCCTTACTTTTACGTAAAATGTAGATCATAGAAAATAATGTGTTTTGTAGTCAGTAAAATAACTACAAAACACATTTAATCTGGTATTTTTTAATTTTCACGAAATATGTAATGAAAATACAATAAAACATTTTACTCGAAACCAATACCAAAATGTTTGGTTATTTCACTGACATTCTTTACAGTTAATATTTTTTCCATGAAAAGTATTCCAATGAAAATATAATCTTCATACATAAAATAAAATAAAATTGCAACAATCACTGATTGCGATATTAGTCATTAAAATGTAATGTAAGAAAAAAATTAAGATGGACACCTTCATGAACAATTTTATCCATTTCAAATGTAAAATTTGACAAGTGTATGAAATTCAACAGCTGCATTTGTGACACCTGTAGACTTTGAGTGCGTGGGTTTAAGCCAGCCTCACTGACTGACTGTCGCTTATAAAATGTTAGGCGCGGCGCGATTTCGTCGCGTTTAACACGTTTACGTCCCCATTCAACCGTCATCAACCCTGCAAACATGCCACGCTCCCAAAAGAAAATTTCAATCTGATAAAATATTTCAACCCGATAAAATAAAATATTTTCAGTGTTATTTTATTTATTTATTTATTCTTTCGCACATAAATTGTACAGAGGCGGACTTAATGATTAATTTCAATCTTACTATTTTTTTGAAGATAAAAAGATTGTTTAAGAAATATTATGTATGAAATATTTTTTTTAGAGATTACCAACTAATTGATTCCAATTCTAAGTAAAATTGTGCTTACTTACCTACTGTGTTTTCTTAAGAAAACGTTCACGACAATACTGTTTGTAATAACAAAAATCTTAATCAATTTTTAATAATTTTCGTAACTAACAGTTGTTTCATTATGAAATTTCTACCGTTCTGATTAATTTAGGCATATTTTTTCTTGAACAAAAGTGGAATCAATTTATCGTCGTAAAGTCAATTAATTTATCGTGTCGATATGCCGATGGAGTATGTACGTACCTTTATTTATTAAACATTTGTAATAAAAAATGTTTTTCGATCCCATTAAAACAGAAAGCGTTTCATATTTTCACATTAGTTTTATTTAGATATTAAACTACTAGTTTATCATTGAAATTTTCCTTGAGTTATAAGGTGTGTAGAGAGAGAGGTGAGTCAAAATAAATACTTTTTCTTTAATTCGCTCTTTATCGTGATTCACTGAAACACGAGCAGTTAGGAAGTTGAAAATGGAGAAAACGTTTCAATTTCAGCCTACTTGCGACCGGCAAAGTGGCGGAAAGCAACATTTGTAACAATATTCTATTTTATTTTGATATTAAATATATAGTCATAATGTTTATCAAATAGGTACATAGGGAATGTGTAAATTTTTCCGACTTCCGTTTTTTAGTAAACTTTAAATATTAATTCGTATTGTTGTAAAAGTCATATAAAAAATAGCAGTAGCGCAAAAATAAAATAATAATTTTCCCTTAAAACTCTCATAAAAATACGTTATTGCTCAGTAGGTATATTCTTTCACATAAATTATGTTTACCTTAAAAAAATGTGACTAATCCGTTGGAGTAACTTAAGTGCCTCCCTAATTACACCGCTCCATTACACATAATACATTTAAATTACATTGTTTACCGCGATTCCGTCATTAATGATTTCCCAGTAAAAGGACGGTGTTATACGCCCTTAAAATTTGATATAAATACCTCTTTACCATCACTTTAAAATCTCAGGTTCTCTCAATTATTCCTGATTTAAACAAAAATAAATTTATGTTTATCTCTCCATAAAGATAGATACAGCGCAAGTTACTTTGGAGCCGTTCGAAGGCTCTTATAGCCTTTTTGTATGGGTTAAAAGGACATAATAGTGCAAACTTAATTACGGGTTGCTAGCCCATCGTCTGCAAGCACCACATTAACCCTCTATCCTCGATTAACTCTTATAATGATTGGGAAGATGAGCAAATTGTCCTTCGCAATGTTTTCTTAGAGAAATAAGCTATACATTTGTCTGTTGCTGTGTGGATGTATAGCTAGCTATACATTCCTTTCGATGGCGCCCGAAGGGGTGTGCAGTCGCATAAACAGCGCCGTATACGGTATTTCGTCCCATGTGTTGGGAGCGAGCCTATTGTCCTCTGTTGGACGCAATTTTCAACCCTAGATTTTATTTGAGGGTTGTTTTGAAGGTTATAAAGTCTCGACAAAATATTTCAACGTCTGGCAAGCATGTTTTTAAGCATTTGTTATGGAAAACCAACTTTTTACTTTACTTACATTTTTACTCCCGAAACAAACTTTTTACAATACGAAATAAACTCTTAGTTATAAGTATCTTCACAGTCTTTATTATGAAACTCAGCACATATATTTTATGAGAAAAACAAAGCAATGGTAATGCATACAGCCAAATGACGTAATATATTTTTATAACCGTCTGTAATGAGTAATACGTGACCATCTGCATATTTGTATGTCCATTGCTGGCCTTGTAGAGTAGATGTTACTCCGTCATTCAAGTAGTACTACTATGAACAGCTTATGTCGATGATACTATTCCATTTCCTCGCATTATTATGACAGTTAATTTACGTTTTGCGTGATTCCCTATGAAAAAAATGTATTGTGATAAGAACCTTATATTTCATTGTTGCGTTTCACTATAAAAATCTGATTTTAGATTGTAACAGTGAAATGTTGGTACTTAGTAAGTAATTGTTTAGGCGAATTGATTTTTTGTAAACTTACGGTTTCTGTTCGAGGTCGGAGTAAAAACCAAGTAATGTTACACCCATGTTTAACCTACTTACGAAAACATTAAAAACTCAATCTTTAAAAGAAAACGTTTAATCAACTAATATGTAGATAGAGAAAATACAAGACATTAATATTCACATAATAGTCGTCAAAAAGGCTTTTTTAAGTGAGCCACTTAAAAAATTGATGAAACGTCAAAACTTGAAACGCCAAGCCATCAACAGTTTTTGCTATGAAAGTTCAATCGAGCTTTCTGGGAAAAAGTCTATCACGCACAGGTGTCATACATTGATAGGTTTAATTTTCAAAGAAAACACACCCTCATGGTAAATTTCTAATCAAAGAACCGGATATAAATAAAACAGTTTACCTACTAAATATGATTTTACATTATAAATATGAACAGACAGATAAGTAAGTACCTTCTGAAAAATATCTTTTTAATTTCTTTATCAAAAAAAAAAGCTTAAGGCTCGTTGTCTATTGTTTTTCAAACCTTAGCTACTTCTAAAAGTCACTTAACAAAAACTAGTCCAAAATTTCTAATTATTTCTTACAGTTATAAACTCAATGAACTAGAACATCCAAAATATAAAAAAAGTATATCTAAGTAAGGAAGGAAAGTAAAAATAAAAAATTATTTAACACAAAAATCTACCACATTTTGCTGCCACTACAATACTTGATCCAAGTAGAACAATAAACAAACAACAAAACTTCGCGTGCCAGAGTAATGGTTTCAAAACAGACGGCTAAACACTTTTTATTGCAATAATAGATCAATTTTAAAACTGACCTTATTCTTCCAATGAGCCTAACAAAGAAATTGACGATGATTGATTACGCATGACGTCACTCCACAAAATATAAATTTAATATAGGAGTCACTGTGGCTAAAAATAAAAAGCTCGATCAAGAGATGCTTACCAATATCGGACGCTATTAATGCATTTGCTTTAGTAGCTTTTAGTCCTATAATTCTCTGTCCCAATTTATGTGAGTAATAAAACACTCACAGCATGAACTAATTTAATTTTAACGCAGTTTGTTGTGTCGATCGACAAACATTTCGGCTTGATACTTGCAAAATTTCTATAACAAGTATCAATTAGCTAGTTTTACAAATAGATTCTGAAAAGGAAATTTTTCTGTTTTATTTATTACTACCAAGTTCACATAATATTGCGTGCAGCAATGCAAGTAGGCTCACATACCAGCAAATTGCATACATTTCCTTAAAACGATAACAAAAATATCAACATTCTTGCGCGCTACTCCGCGTCTCACTATAGGTATAAAGCCATAAACACACATCAAGAAACTTCAATGAACGTTAACAGCAATATGGTGTACCTTGTCTTTGCCAGAAACAAACATGTCTAATGATCGAAGAGGCGATGAAGATAGATGAAAGTTGGATGTCTACGCACAGCTAACCCACTAAGATTTGTTTGTTGTGTATGATATATCATATGTTTTAGTATTGATTTCCGCCGTTCTAGTTGCTATGGAGAGGTAGTTTTGGTTTGTGTAATATCAATGTGTATAGAGACTTATTTGAATAAAATATAAGAGAAGCTCTGGAGAAAACACAAACTTCTAACAGAAATTCTTATTATCATTCCGAAGTTGAAACAAAACTTTTTTACAAAAAAAACAACCGACTTCCAAAAACAACTACAAAGCAAAAAATAACTAATTTCGGAAGGCGGTGTCAAAAACGAATATACAAAAACCAAAAACACCGACTTCCGAAATTAGTTATTTTTCACTTTGTAGTGGTTTTTGGAAGTCGGTTGTTTTTTTTTTTGTAAAAAAGTTATTATTCCACACTTTTTATTTGTGAAAAGTACTATGTATTCAGTTGTATCCAGTCAGACTAGAAGCTCACGCAAATATAGTTGGGAAACGACGTAATTTTTTTTTACTTTATTTTAAACCAATAATTTTGAAGAATTCCCTAGACTGCCTATGGTCTTCATCATCAGAATTACTGCAGATCATTATTTTAGCCCAATGGGTGCAAAGTTCTCATCAATATAAATGAATTTAGTCCAAACACAAAGTAGCTACTGTAAATCGTTGAGGAGTTTCTGGAACTGGCCTTTGTCTTCATCATCAGAGCTCTTATGACAGTCACAACCCATCTAGGTGTGAAGTTCTTATCAATACAAATTAATCAAGCCCAAACACAAGGTAGCTGCTGTGAATTGTTGAGGAGTTCCTTCGGCTGTTTCTGGCTCTATCATGAGATCTACTAAGCACTACAATTTAATAATGGTCTGGCCATTATTAAATTGTAGTGCTTTAAAATACTTAATGAAAATACTAAGAAATGCTTTAGTCGCCCCTATGATTTTTGAAAGTTTCCTTTGATTTCTCTGATCTTTCATCATCAGATCCTGATGTCCTTATCATGAGATCACCTTGGAAATATCTTCTTTCGAACAAAAAAAGAATTATCAAAATCAGTTCATAAACGACGAAGTTATCCGCGAACAACATAACAAAAACAAAGCATATATACGGTCGAATTGAGTAACCTCCTCCTTTTTGAAGTCGGTTAAAAAGAAATAGATGGCAAAGCAAAACATACAGTTCTAAAAAAATGTAGCGTGTGCTACTCTTAAATGAAAAACGCCTACCTGTGTAACCAAAGTTCAACGATCCCTGAAATCACCTTTCAATCTTGAAACGTCAGCCAAAAATATCGAAGTGAACAAAAAATAATCGATAACTTTATTATAAACTCCTTGCTACTACACTTTTGATGTTAACGGTCATAGCAGTTAACACATTTATGAATTAGAAACGTTAATAGTTTTCATACTGTTTACGAAAACTGAAGATCAAAAAGAGGAAAAAACGATTTAGATATTGGTCTTTAAATATTAGAAATTCTTTTGTTCTTGAAATTATTTTCGGAAACATCAAAGAGCTTAAGTAGCGCATAATTATGTTATGGTGATCACGATATTAATATTAGAATATTTTTAACTAAAAAGTCGTTGAGTTTTAGTCCTAATGTGAAAAGTATAATGTCATTGGGTGTTTTACAAACATGCCTTGTTTGTATTTAGGCATGTTTCAATGTAAACTTCAAAAACGTGAAACCATTAAAAATTCTTAAAATGCAACAAAATTCTTCTTCAGAATTTACCTGCTAACTTTTTAGTAGTTGGCTTCTGTTGTATACGAATCTTTCGAATTTCTTAGGTAGTTTTGTAGAAAACAACGCCGTAACAAGGTTGTATGCCATATATTTTGACGGTTTGCAACGCTGTTACAAGTTCTTTACGAGTAAATTGACGCAGGAGGAGAAAAGTTTGGCTTGGAGCTGCGTAAAAATAGCCACTAACTTATTTCCTGTTCGTCATGGACAGGCCTTGTAGGAAAGGAAATTGAATAAGCATAGTAGGCAGCTACGCATTTTTTGCACCCTAAAAAAATTCTCAAATTTTTAAAATCGCTATTCTTATTTTGCTATCTTGCTCATAATTCTAAAGAAAATTTCGTCGTCAAGACTAATCCACATTATGACTCTTCTGACTGTCTATTTCAATTTAAAAGTACTTAAAAGTTTGAGAAAATTGACTGGAACGGTACTTATTTCTTTCAAACATTTATTATTAATTTCCACGATTGAACTATGTATTTTCCGCTTGATTATATACATATTAAAGCTGGCGAGGGTATTGGAAATACAGCCTCATTTATTCCTTTTACATTCATCCTCTATAAAATTAGATCAATTTATTGTGCACTTACTTACTGTTGACCAAAAGACACGCTACGCTTTCCAGGAAATCAACAAAATAACGTAATAAGGCAGTCAATAAAATTGAACATTGAATATTCTCGTTCAAAGATCACAAGCTAACAGGCAAGAACAACAAGTCGTTTAACTAAAGAGCTCATATTTACCTTGTAATTGACCGCATTTGAATATAAAACAACATTGCCTTTAGCTGTTTAACTGAATAATAGAGGTTGTTCCTGTTGTAATTACTTAGTAGTTTGTTTTGAAGCTTATTATTATAGCGCTGCCACTACTTTCCGTGAGAATCCAGGCCTCCATACTTATTAATTCATAACTTCCCATACTCATAGTAACAGCTTCAATAATCTTTAAATTTTTTAACGTAACTGCAATATTCATTTCTACAGACAATGCGACTAAGTAACGGTATTGTAATGAGCCAGTTTCAATATTAACCGCTTGATTAATATTTCAACATAATTCTTGGAATTTTGGAAACTCATTTTCACGATCATTTTCTGTGTAATGAACACTTTATTATTCAAGCATTATTAATGCTATCATTATAAATAAATAAAAATTAAAACACGGACGATTTTTGGGTTTTCATTAAAGTTTAAAACCGTAGACCAACAAGGGTCTGTTTAGAGTTTCTTCACAGTGACTTAATGAATATATATTCATCCACCCGTGCAAAAATTAAACGGCGAAGCTAATACAAGTTATTTAAACACACATTTAAAATATACATACCTGCAAGTAATCGCTTTAACTTATTTTAACTCAAATTAAAGTGAAACGCAAACACCTCTCTTGGCTCGATTCAAAACTTTCATACTTATGTAGTTTCAATACCCGTAGTTATAAAACTTTCTCTATGATGGTAGCACATTAATTACTAAACGTTGGCGGGGGTAAAGCCCAATAGGACGGTGTATTAAGTTTAACCATGTAGATTTACGATCAAACCCTTTCATTAAACAGGTATTAAGGCGACAGATAAGCCTGTACATTACGCACTTGTTCATACTATTGGGGAGTTTGTATGAAAGGTTTATAGGCACCAATGAAACTAGCCGACCCGACTCTCTCAATACAACTATCCACCCTAATACATAAACGTTGCGGTTTAATTTATGTACGTACGAACTTTCGTTGAATAACTATTAGGCTTTCAGTTCTGAGAAATCAGAATAGTACATAGAAATCAGAATGGCACATAGAAATACGAATGGTATATTCATAAAACCATAATTGCAACTATCTCGACTCGCTGGATACAGTTCTTGAATTTAATTCAACTTTATCGTTCGCTAACTCTGGGCTTGAATGTTTATTAACGCTAATTGGTGTAGTTCGATTTATTGAATAGGGTTAAGATTCGTTTTATTACTTAGTATGGCCAGTGCTGGCAGAAAAGTAGAATGAAAACGTTGTAAATACAAAAAAAAAAAAAAACATTTGAATCCGGGGTGGAAATCTAAAATAAAGACCACGCAGTAGTTTTCGTGATAAACGAAAGCATCGAGACAGACAGATAAACAGAATAGCTAATTAGAGTAAAAGTACTTACCTTTAATTCCAAGGACCTTTGTGAGAACACCCATACCACAACTTAAATCTTGGGTACCAGAGTTCAAAATACACTAGTTTTATTATAATTTGTAGTGTAGTATTTTCTACTAGTATTAGTAAACTCTTTAGTTGTATTCACAAGATTATGGTTCCAATTTCCTTGTCTTAAACAAGGAAATCGGTTTCCTAAACTATCACACCGCGAAAACTAAAATTAATTTAAGTAATCCACATCTTCTTCTCTTTCTTTAAAGACTGTAGATACAAATTAGTTTATTCCTGCCAAATTAATCAGCGTCTGAAGTAAATTGACGTATTTTAGTAGCCATGTTTTTTATCACAACTAAGCTGTCTATGGAGTATCTTAATTTGACAGAAGACCATATTTTTCTTCAGTCCTTTTCTTAAAGAAATAAAAAGTGTACTAAAATTTAATTTAGTTACTATTTTCTACAATTTCTGCATCATAAATATCTAAATGTTAATAAACGGTCATGATATAACAACGAGAACTAAATTAATTCACTTTATCGCATATAAACGAAGCATTATAAAATGAACAGATTTTAACGAGTCGTGAAGTTTAAGTGAAGCGTATATAAATATAGCCCAACAATTAGTGAGTTTAACTGTTTTTTTTTAAACTAATGCAGCTTTCAATATAACTTTTACGGTGAAAATTGTTGGATTAAAACGTTAATTTAGCGAAGGTGTACGTTAGTTGCCCGCCCGTTGTTTCGTTTTGCACTTACAAAGAGCAATCGATTTTAAAGCTCGCTGGATTGAAAATTATATGAGGAGCCTTAGAGAGCGGACGGGTGCGGGTGGCTGTGTTCCTGAGCCGCCAATGCGCTTGTCTTTCGGTTCAGTGGGCTTTCTTTAAATTGGCGACGGCTCCGCCGCTGGCCGCTCCGCTTATTGCATCCCCGCCCGCAGCGTCGCGACGTCCACGATATTGCCTCCATTCGACCTTTAAGCAAATAGAATTTCCCAGTCTGTAAATAGGATAGCGTTATAGGTAAATCTTCGGCGTGTCCTCGCGTCGTTTACGGGTAAAAGGTAGAAATTCAATTTTTATCGACGTACTCGATTACGATCGCCCCGAGGAGCAACTACTCTACGGAACGCCGGCTGCGCTCGTTCATCTTCTTTTTAGACCAAATTTGTGCGTGATGAAGGACAATCCTTCAACGCTTGTAGGGATATTGTCTCATTTTGGCGGGTTCCAGGCGTTCTATTCATATTCATGCTAGGCGAGGCCAACGAAATGCCATACAATGTCGTTTTTATACTGACAAGAACGTGAACGCCAAGAAACTTGCGTGCCACGAGGATTTTCATCATGGGACCTATCAAATAATAACGAGGTCGTCCTTCTCGAACGGTGCGCCCGATATCGTAGGCCGATCTTTCGGTAACAATCATGGACGATCTTTTGTACTTTATGGTAATACATGTCGTTGTTATTTAGTCAATCGTTTTTGTATTCGCTCATGTTACGTATTGTACGATAAAATAAATATAATGTCGATAATGTCGTGGGTTTGAATAGCTGGGTGGTGGAGAGGGTTAATATCAGTGTATCGGCGAAATGGTTGTGTTAATAGTCGGTTGGACTCAAATCTTGCAGTGAGCTCCGGTCGCCGCCGACTTAAGCCTATTGTCGCGCGCACGAGGAGTCATCACAAATTCTACCCACGATCTCCTCTAAGGTTTATTGTAATTTACAAAACTGACGGAGGTTTTGTTGCTATCATTTCGTTGAACGTTTGTTTTGTTAGCCCAGCTTTCCGAATCATTTCCAGGTTTAGGATTACGTATCTTGAACATTTTATTGCTTAACCAAAAGCTAGCACCTAAATTATTTCCCTGAACAGCACTTTTCATAGTCCAATTAAATGAAAGTCCCTTGTATAATTACAGCGGCAAAAGAACAACAAAAATAAAACAGAATATGCAAAATTCTAATAAATTATATACGAAAACCTTTTGTAACCTGTGGTAAACAAATTCATCAGCTCCTACCCTTTGGTCTCAAATTATTTTCACGTACACATTATATATTTTACAGAGGGCGGAAGGCTACTAATGGCATAAATTGAAGAGCGCGCGCTAGAAGCAACCACAGGATTTTGCGTATTTGAAATTCAGTTACTCGTTGTGCTCAGTGTGGCTACGCTTCGAAGCGATCGCTGTAGACCCCACGTTATATTTTCTATAGAACGAAGGAGATGGATCGCTTTAAAACTCGCTAGTGGAAACCAGAATCTGAAATTTGCATCCCGACGTATCAGAAGTCGTGAAACGTTGTAAGTAGTGTGCTTCGGGACGTGCCTGTGAAATTTTCACACTAGTTGGAAATTCGAAGCACAGTTTGTAGGTGTAATTATTAGAGTAATTACACCTACAAACTGCGCTTCGAATTAAAAATAGATTTTTGGATGGATAGATTTGTTGTTTCGCTGTAAGTGGTTTTATTAGATTGATCGGTTTTTAAACATGCAATCGGAAATATCTTGATTAGTAATTTTGATGATTGATTGATGAATTACTTTACATACATTTTTTATTATAACAACAAACTTTTTTATAATTATGAATGAATTAAATCTTTAATGCAAATTAACACTAAAAGTTTCACCTCATTCTGATAATCGCTAGTTGACCAAAATATTTGTTATTCAGGAATAACATCAAGGTACTTATGAACCCAGTCACCTGACAATATTGAGGCGACAGAATTACAGTTACATGGACGGCGATCCCATTACAAATGCATCGGCTTGTCTAGTCGTCTGACAGGACGCAGTGGGGCAAGACGGTGCTCAGTATAGCGTCATATCAATCACCATTGCTGAACACCAGTCCGATCCCTTGGCACTTGGCCTACATTCCAAATTACACAAATTTACGTAGTGGGCCTAACCACCGCCGTTAGCCCGCCGCGCGGATTAAGTCTGGAGCGCAGCTTACATCGGATACCGCTCTCAATACCACGCTCAACCGATGCCCAATGTTATCTATACACCACAATAACTTTGTACAGCCAAACAACTTCCACAAATAAGCCCTTAATACACAAGTTAATAAGTAGAAAAGTTTGAATAAACTCATCTTAACTCGTCAATGTTGAGAGCCATCAGTGACTGTCTACTTTGGTGGAAGTTCACGCTAAGTAGGATTTGCGCTAACTTACGTTTCCTCGAAAGGATTAAAGTAATAGCAACGACATATTTAATAGATTGTGAGTTCGATTTTATCCTCGATACATTGATAGATTACTTCGTGGTTTTGAATGAATATTTGAGCAGCAATTCGAGATCTGTTTCGCTGGCGCGATGCGTAATTTATAGTGTATCAGTGTATGCAGGCGTAAAACGTATTTGTTATTTTGGCGGTTCTCGGCGTATGGTTGGTTGTTGTAGTAAACACGCGTAATACCCTTTCATTTATAACTCCCGCTGCGGTTCTTGATATAGGCTCGCCCTTAATTCCGACTTAATTAGTGTCACGCAAGTTCCATAATCCAAGGCTCGAGCATCGTACGACCGTTCTTAAAATGGAGATTAGTGCGGCAAATATCTCGAACTACGCTATCCGTTCATAAAGCCACTACTCCACTACACCGCTTTCGGGATAAATATTCAGTTGGGGAGCGGTAAGGGTGATTTATCAGAGTAAATTCGTTATGTATATACGTATTTTTATATTCCTTGCCTCTAAGTGTAACATATATGCGGGATTGAAAAATGTGCTTTTCTACAGAGACAGAAGCACCATTATTTATTTTAATGTAAAAGATACAAAAATAACTCCAAACTTAGTAATTTTGTGAAGAGTTTAAAGTATGTTAGTATATTTTGTGTTCAGTGTCGCAACATGTCGGCACGAAGAGTCAACTGCGACGAGGAATTCTAAAAGAACTGAACATAAACATAGTATTTTGTGTACGGAAGTCCTTCCGCGGTCGCGTACAACGGATGTGCAGGAAAACGCTTGCATACTGAGTAGGCGTGCCTAAAAGACACTGCGGACTTTAGTTTACCTACAGTGGATTACACGAAACTTAAACATGCCACCTAAATCTGCGACAAACCGTTAGAACCGAAGCATTTAGCTCACTGGCTTTACGGGCCCGAGCCTCTAACTACGTGAAATTAAAGCCCAATTCTAAACAGCACCACTCCACTTTATCCAGATTAATTCAATTTATGTCGCTCTATTTTTACGGGCTTAGAAAAAATATAGGTGTATTAACTTTTGACACTTCTCTACGAAAGCTCACCTCGTTTTAGTTAATCTCATTAAAATTTTAATCATAACCTTACGCCGGACGTCAGCGTATTATTTCTAGACTGTCCCTCGACAAGTCTGTCGACAAATTAGTCACGGATTTGTTAGTGTCGATCGACGGGTGATTTTATTTTTAACGAGACATCAAACATTATCGAAGGCCCCGCGAGGAGTTACTCAAGCGCCTGTTTACAAATAAGAAACGGAGAGGAGACGAGTGCGTAATAAATTTTATAACACGGCATCGATTCGGATTTGAACGTAATAATAATATATCGGCTGGAAATATTGGAATGTGTCGGTGCGCTCGGCGCACATCTTAAAATAGACCCTCATCAAAGACAAGCAGGTTTGCAGCTGTAAATCCATTTCAGTGTGGCTTGTCCGCATTATAAATTGGGGCGTACATATGTATGCGCAACGTTGTCTGTGTGACGTTTACCTAAACAGAGCCGCATGTCCTGCGACCTCGCGTTTCCATCTCATGTCCCACCACATTCGTTTGTGTTTTCTATTAACGTGTCCCGGGCACTATTAGGGCAGCTAGGTGGATGTTGTAATTTGATTTTGTATACATTCACCGAATTAGAGGAAAACTACTGCTGCACACAAAGACATGTAAGTATTAGCATTAGGATTTGCAATTCCGATTTAGTAGAAACAGTAAATGCAGATTTTATTCCGAGTAAGCGAATTTTATAAAATGTAAATTGAATATTTTTAAGGAGTATAATGCAAAAAAGTCGTAGTCATTATCAACAATGTGATTCTGTTGACAAACTACTTGTGTATGATAATTTGAGTCATATTGCATTTGATGAAAAGCGGTGCGCGAGCCGGGGTTCGCTGAGCACTCTAGACGACCACAGTGCATAGATTTGCATTTTACGGTTTTGATACGTTGAGCGAATATTCAGTGCGGTGTCGGCGTAGGTATCTTTTCAATTCGACGCGGCGGGCGCCGAGTGGCCGCTCGAGGGCGCTCGAGTAGTGGCGCGTGCTCGAGTGCCTCGCTCGATGCGCCTGCGCAACGCTTGCCCCCTCGCCCCCCTCGTTCCCTAGCCCGCTTCGCTCTCACCCGAAGCCAAACTCCCCATCCTTCGAAGGTTATTACAATTAACTACAATGCTGAGTTAAGCCTCAATTTGGCACAAGTTACTACTGTCGTTAGAGACTGAGAAAATATTCTTTTTTAAACGTTTTCTCTGATTAGACGTTCTACGCGGTAAAAGTAATGAAACGAAGATGCAATACCTAGGAAAATATTCAATGATCCCAAACATGAAGGCTTTAGGGACGTGCCGTTATTCGTGGTCGCGTGGCACGGAAGTCGGCCATATTGCGGCGTGTCAGCTGGTCGCAAGCGGAAGCGTCGTCAGCACCACGAGTACAAGACGAACATTTAGCTAGTTTTATGTCTTACCACTCATAAAACTTGGTACATTTGTATAGTACGCTCTGTCCGCTGGTGTTCACTTAAGCTATAGAGAATTACAAAGTATGTTTTATCGTTAGAACGTTAAAAGTACAAAATATGCTTTGTATTAAAAACTATTCACATTATTAAAACTATTTAACTTAACAATTCACACAACACTGTGTGTTTAAATTGAATTCATCTTTTACCGTCCGCTGTAAAATATTTTCACCTTTTATTTACCTAGAATTGTTTTGTACAAGTATCTTGCACTCCAAAATTCTGAACCAACGGCATGGAGAATAAATCATGTGTCAAATACACCCATCGGTGGGGGAGACTGCGAGAATCTGTCGTAACTCGTATGGGGAGCGAAGACATTGCTTCCGATCCATTCATTCATTCGTCCGAGATTCATCACGTCACCGACTCATAGGCCGGCCAATTAGTGACGCCGATTCATTTTCTTTATTTCTTTTCTAGAAACAGATACCCTCCGCCGAAAGTTAATGTCGGATTAGTTATTTCCTTTTCCCCTATGCCATAGAGTATCTTTTTGCATACATGCAGATTTATTCAAGCAAATTTCTGATAAGCCTAATAGCTACCTATAACTCCCATAGCTCTAAACGTAATAAAATTTTCTTCTCATATGATATCCATTATTAAATTTCAAAGGAGATTACGATCTCGTAATCGTGAAATATAACGTTTTCTATTTCACCAAGCTCGTTTGAAGAGGACGCTTAAAATTTATCGACTCGAGTCCTCCCCTGCTATAAAAGTGCAAAAGTTTTCCACGAAACGCACAATTTACTACGTTTCTGGCGAGTACAAACTAGATTTAATTCAGCCACCGTACATATAAGCTATATTTTAGGTAAGTAATTATTTTGTGCAAAGTTTAATTCTGCATTGCGCCATTGCTGAATTTGTGTATGAATAAAAAAAATATCGGACGATACCAATATTAATTGAGAATTCCTTCTGCCTGACGATTATAAACATGTCAAGTATTTGTGTGTATTTCTAAGGAATGAATAATTTACTGTCGTCCTTTGATGCCATTTTCCAGACGTCTAATTTTAAATTCTATTTGCCATTCAACTGTGTAAAGGATATAATTTAACTAATTTCCAACATGTGTGCGAGAGGAGTAGAACACTTTCGTGAGTAGCAGAGTACATACCTTTTGTATAATTAAACTGCGGGCAAACCCAGTTTAAGTTTAATCCTATAGCCTCTTGACACCGCACTCCCGCCCGGAGGGGAGCTTATTTTGTTCGTCAACACTATCGACCGATGTGTAGACGAAAGCGCTCAACCGCGCTACAAGTGTCACTCGAAATACAACTGTTATTGATAAGTAACACGGTTTGTTTTCCAATGTACTGTTGTGGGGACGCCGTTTTCTTTTTGTAGGCATAAAGAAAAATATACGACATATATAGAGTTCAGGCAGTCGGCTATCACTCACAAGGATTGCATGTTTTGTAAGCAGCCTCCGTCATAGACGACAGTTGCTCCTGTAGTTTGTATTTATTTAGTCTGACGAATCGCTCCATACATTCGTTTTGTGAGGGTTGGTGATGTCAAGTAGTTCACCGTAAGGACTTTTAAGTGATACTACAATATACTGGTATCACGACGTTGTAGGAAAAGTGTCGTGTTACCCGAGACATTACTTAGTCTGACATCAATTAAATTTTATGTACGCGTCAAATAGGATGATAAACAATACGAACATGTACAATTGTACATATTATATATTATGTTTATTTCATTATTATTCGAAGACAGGCTATTTTGAAAATTTTGAAAGTTATATTTAAAAAAATGGAATTCTTTAAAACTTGTAAAAGATACGAAGTGTCTATTAGGTTTAATAATGTTCAGTGGTTTCTTTAATACAGTAAGATTGGTACAGTAAAATATATAATTTATCAAATACTGTCGCAAGAAAACGCAGACATGTAACACGAATACGGACCCAAGGTGCATGTTGCAAAACCTGTAAGTACAAACTTCTCTAGAACGCAACGTCTTTTTACCGCGACATTTATTGTTTATTTAAAAACAGTGCCCCACTGAGTAAAACGAATGTAAAGTTCAAGTTATGTCCGATTGTCCAGTCCCCCGGTGTTTTAATGAATGCTCTTGGCAGCCCCGCGACGGCTTACAACATTTAGGTCCTTATTACGCATTCTCGACATTTGCTTAATGTATGAAAATTTGAAAGAACGAACCATGTTGATGGTACTCGAAACAAAATAATTGCTACGGTCGCGCGGTCCGGGATTCGGCCTCGACATTCATTATTCACTTTTTATTTCGCCCTCCCCTCGGCTTATAATTTGACTCGAAACATAAAATAAAGTTTTATTTGATTATGCGTAGCAAACACAAAAAAATCCAAGTATCTTGTATCCTTCACTTTTAATAGGGAGACGAATCTTTGCATTATGATTTACTCGGAAAAGTTCATTTGCGTTATCTTGAGCGATTCACCTCATTTGAAACGGCCTGTTTATTACATGTTTTTCCTGGAACAATCCATAATACCTACTTGAACTTTTATCTTCATCTTATGGATGAATTTTATTTCAGTCACGCAGAATTCAAATTTTATTGAACTGCTGACGATGTACAAATATTCAATCTTGAATATTCAAAATGGTTGGAGAATTGGAACGACATATCCATCTTGTACACATACATCACGTCTGCATACTTAAAACAAAGCAGCGTCAGTCAATCTTACAATAGCCTAGGGTTGGTATAGGCATAGATTTTGCATCTAGCAAGAAAGGGGAGTTAGCGGCAAGGCGTCCCGACGTCTCGCTTTCATCCACTCGCGGGTGCTGCTACATAAAAGAAAGTACGCACACACTGCTCCAGGCACCCTTAAATATTCGTATGTGCGGTGCTGATGTGTTCCGAATGGCTTTCGATGACAAGTGCACTGAGCCGGTTCACTTTTAGTCACCTAAATGCTGCTATTGTTTCCAGAACTCTCGTGCGAGTATTTCTTCTGAAGTATAGCCGGAGTAATTCTGTGATGGCTATAGCAGTTATTTGAATAGTACCGTTCAATGTTTTATCGATAGAAACGAGAAAATGTCATAAACAATCAAACAGCATTAAAGACCAAGCCCGCCCACTACGTAGATATATTTAACTGTATAGAATGAAGTGGTCCTTTGTTCGCACGCCGAGGGCTGCGTACGAGTAATAGGACGTAAAAATCTGAAAGAAGCAATATCCCAGGCTTCTTCATACCTACTCCATCCGTTTCTTTGCACCATTGTGCGGATCCTCTTTAAATTGTTCATGGGCTTATCAACGCATCGATCAGACGTTATTTATTCAGCTCACGATGTAATTCTAAGAAGTTTGTTCATTTACATGTATTCGCTTTTTACGTGTTTACTTATTTGTGTTTGCTTTATCGGCTATTGAATGGAAACGTACATACATACACATGTATATTTTGCGAAATTCTAATATTATGATTAATTTAATTTCAATATTATACGAGTTATTTTGTTTATTTCATTCTAATTCCAACAAATAGCTACATATTTATTTTCGATGATAGCGCGCGCAGGTGTTAATTGAATAGCAACATTGAATCATTTCAATTTAACTATAACGCTGTGTGGATGTGGCGGCGACTTGTTATTGTCGAGATTAACTAGTCTGGAGAGCGACAGACAGCAAACATCAGTACGAGATAGAGATTAATACTGTGCAAGTGTCGGTGAAGCCGAGAAGCAATAACGTTTCGTTAATGTGTCCCATTTAGAACGTACGCGGTTAGTGTCTTGCGTCGCTTGACGTCGCACGCCACAACTGACTACGTACTTATTTCACGTCGTGTCTCCTCCCCACCGAACTAACGAGACTGGCACCCTAAGCCCTGGAATCACCATTTGCCATCCGTGTGGTC
Source organism: Sesamia inferens (assembly GCA_037179545.1). NCBI lineage: Eukaryota > Metazoa > Arthropoda > Insecta > Lepidoptera > Noctuidae > Sesamia > Sesamia inferens. Next base: position 22,201,378 of record CM073931.1, read on the forward strand.
TCTGTATTGTTACAAATGGCATAGATCTGTTCGAAGGCGTCCCGTGCGGGACCTAATGAGCTGTGAAGTAGATAAGGTGTACGACACGAGAAGACGGGATCATCCCATATCTATACGAAACGCTGCGCCGAGGCGAACTCCATCGATACACATTTAGATACAGTTATAATGTTGCAAGATAAACTTTGCATTTTTATATATCAGGGGTTCATGCAGTTCGAATTTTTGTAAAAAGATCTCGCTCAATATAAAGCCACACGTTATATGAAAATCAATTTTCGTTTCAACCGAAATACTTTCACTAGAGCTTTTTTTCCATAAACCCACAAAATCGAGAGTGAACAAAAAATTGTATAAATGATAGGGAGAGGTCACATTCTTTACTGTGGGTGTTGTAATAATGAAAAATAGGTGCTTCAAAAATACGCATTTATTCAGGAAGACAAAGAACAGACAAACGGGGCAGAGGCTGTGGGCAAACAAAAATGAAATGCAACGTCAGCGTCGGGTGGGCGGCCGACCTTTGTGCCCTCGCCTGCGCGACGATCCCCCCAAATTCCCTGTGTAAAAATTGATTAATATTGTCCCAACCGCCTCTGTCGCAATAGGTGGTATATTCACTCACTCATGTTGCACACAACTCTTGAAAGAAAATGTTTCTAACTAGATTTCGCTGGCTGTAATATTTTTAGAAAGAGCGAAAAAGGTGTGCGGCGCAGAGTGGATTTAGAGCAATAAAAAATAACTATTCGAAGGAATTGTAGGAGTGCTGACGTTGGATGCATTTATGCGTTTAGTTTCATGGCACTGTCACGTTGATCTACAAAACGGAATGCATTCAGCATTGTAGACTGTTATATTTTACTTTCTTCGGTGTAAACGGGTTGAAAAATGTATGTATGCACATGTATGGACGTTTTAATTTTTCGACCGATAAACTTTATGGCGTTTATTACTGAAAATATCGGTGGCGACAATTTTGGTGTGGTGCGAGAGCGCTGTTACTCGGGAACGTAAAAATTTGTGCGCAGCGTGTTCCACGGTAGTGGCACATTATGAATTGAGTTAGAGCAACTCGTAAGCTGGCAGTATGGTACGTTGTTAAAGGGACGGTGCCGTGTTGCCGTCAGACGTAATTGGTGTGTGTAGCTTTTTGTCGTGCTGCGGCCGTTCGGTGTTTGTCGTCCGCGGTAAAGTTAGTCTAAATTAAATTGTTGTATTTTTCACGACAAAATGACTGTGACGTAGCTGGTTACTGCCGCGTCCTAACGAGCACGACGCTAATGTTGTTTGGCGGATGATGCACGTACACACATTTTAGACTCGCGCTCTGTGGCTCTATTTGAAATCAAAATAAACTTATCCTGTTTTGCAAACATTTATCATTATTTCATACCTCACTACGTTTATATTCAGTTCATTAAATGATCCGATTTGTTTTCATGAATTTGTAATAAAGATTATTGAACAATGATTTCATCTGCTTTATGATAATATTCAATTATGATGTGTCTTTTTTTTCTATGACATCACAAACATATTTTATCAAATTAAATAGAATGATGGGAATACTGAAATGGCTAATGTTACGAGTTATAAAACTAGGGTTGCCCGCAATTGGCTTGTATCCTAAAAAATAATTTAATGTCCGTCAGATAGCTTTATAAAAAATATTGAACACGTATTTTTTATTTTTTCTTTTATTCAAATACTTAGGGAGATATATTGATTTAAAATGTCGCATGACGTCACGCCATGGTGCAAAATATAGAACGGCGTGACGTAATTAGCCCCCACTCTGTAACTTTAATACGCTATATCTCAGTAATTTTTGGTAATTACGACAAAATAAAAAATACGGGTCTTAATTTTTTTTATTATCTGTAAGACGGACTAATTATTTTTTTGATTTTCATACCTTGGATACATCCCTATTGTCAGCCGTGACAACTAATGCGGGCAATCAAAGGTAGCACGGACTAATTTAGAAGGCAGAGTTAAAAATTGGATATGCGGTGAATAATAATTTTCCCAATGGAGTGAACTGCGTTGTCCACATTTAAGGTAATTGCCAACAGTTTGGGCTGACGTGCCGGCCGGCAGGCCTGACACTCACTCCCACAGGACCACCCTTTACAATCCCATTTATAAAAGCCGCTTAATCAAAATTTTATTTATCGCTCCCTGAGTATTTTGGTCGCATGAATCCGTGATTATAATATTCAAACTTCAAAACGTAATTATTGTTAATCAGCTTAATCAAAATTGCATAATAAATAATTCTGTGTATTACCCGTTCATATCAGGTTTTTAATCGATCGATTGGTTTACTTACCTACCCGTATCCGTACTTAGGTACGTTAATACTAAAACATGTTTGTTAAACGTATATATGCGTACGTATGGGTGAAACCCCATATCGCGTGTCTTAGCATTGAATATAAATCTATCAAATTTCGTATTTTACGGTCGAAAGGGTTGGATGATAAGTATGGACATTACCCGAGCATTGCGGTTATCGATGAGACTGCCCGTAGTGTATATAAATAAAAAAAGTATAATCATGATCCGTTTGCACCTTCTTTTTATAGCCTCTTCGCAGTATATCATTCATATCGAACACGGAAAAATATTCCCCTAAAATTTTATACGTTCATTGGTTTCATTGGGGTTATGGCGGTAACTATGGCAACATAATAATGATATAAAGGTAACTTACGGTGCTCAGGGTTTAGTCAAAATATTTTTGTTGGAAACAATTTTCAGAGAATTCCCCTTAGAAATTAATGTGTAGGGATATGCAGACGAACCGCATTTCAGTGCAAAAATGTTGTTATTATGAAATATGTTTTATTTTAAACACAACACAAAAGTTGTTCTGGAATGGAATTTTACATAAATGAAACAATGACTTTGATTGTTAAATAACACAGAATTTAATAAGCATGTCAAGTAACGCTACGTTTTAGTTTAGGTTGCAACATTTTAGTTTTTTCTGATATGGTTTTTACTCGGTGGTAGGTCATAACATCGGCTGCCGGCGGAAGTTACCACCCACCAGACAAAGCCTTGTCGCCAAGCGATTTGTCGTGTTCCGGCATGATGTCTGGTGAAGCCGTACGGAGGACGGGTCTGAGCAGTTGTGCTGCGATGTGTGCCGGGTACGATGCGCCAAATGTTGTTGTGTCGGGAGTTTGGTCGTGGAGGGTCTCCAGATCAATCTCCCTTTGGCGCAGCATCGTTGGTCGTGTTGTTGGGTTTAACATTGCATCACCTCGCTCAACTGCCGTCTTCCTTCCTATTCGCTCAGTTTTTCTGAGTGAATAGGCTCTTAATAAACTAGCGCGCTTTACCATCAACGATCGCATCACAGCTTACCATCAGGCGGGATTGCGGTCAAGCGCTAGTTTATAATTATTAAAAAAAAAAATATGCTTGTTACCATAAAACGGTGTTGGTTACTGTAATTTTAAAAGTTTATTCCGAGGGAATGCCCTCGGAATAAACTTTTCAGCCATTGATTCATCCTACGAAAATGTTGTTTGTTTTGGCAGCTACCGCCTAAATGTTTACCTTACGAAATTATAGTATTTTTATATACTTCAATTGAATCGATTTTCGAGGTGATTGTTTTTTATTTGAATGTGAATGGAAAAAAGTTTACAATTTTGAATAGAAGAATTTACATTGATAGTATAGAAAGTTTTTATTACTCTCGTTAATATGTCATCATAACGAATTTCCATCCATTGGGTTTAAGCAGGGTTAAAAAAATTGAGCTACAAAAATATTCCAAGCTTCGCGTTTCGCCTGTGCCTATGTAGCATGAAAAAAATTAAAATAGTGGAAAAACTCGTTTATACGGTGAGACAACATGACGGGGAGGCAGGGTAGCGTTGTCACACTTGAGATTTACAGGAAAAAGGCAGAGAGAAGGGCGCGGGTTTCGGGGAGCGCCACTTGGACACGTAGACCACCCCCGCTCCGCCGCGCTTCTCCCCCGCCATGCCACTTATTCATCATTTACGTACATTTGAGTGTGATTTCGTTTGGGATCGTCCCAGAACTCCGGCCCTCTTACTCACTTACATTAGTTACATTAGACGTTACCGAATCTTGTTTTATTCAATTTCCACAGCGCTATTATCTTTCGCCACTCATAGTAATAGGGATTCCTTTCCGAGAAATAATAATATTACTCGTTTCTAGTGCCTCAAAGGTTTGAGGGATTTTATGTACTGTTATATGAGGATATTATTTTTTTATATTACTTAAAACCCAGTGAGCTGACATGAGATTGTATCCTTCACGAACGCTGACTATTTTTTAAACCATGTGAAGCAAATTTACTGTCGCACAAAATTCTGCTGATATTGTATTACCTGTGGGCTATAAACATTTTAATTCTCAAGGCTCAACTTTACCACCTGACATAATTCTATCAGGTTATACGAGTAAACTGTAACAATACATGGAAATTGGGTCCACATTTCCACGAGCTACTGCTGAGTTTGGAAAACGACTGCACAAGTGCTCACTGGGGGTTAATTGTTTGACTTTTGACTTTTACCGCTAACTGTACCGGTATACGTAAATGGATACCTACTTAGGATCGATCCCATTCATTTCTACACGACATCTGCTAACTTTGTCGTGGCGTCATAATTATAGTATCGAGCACAGCTTGCAGCCTCGTTACCGATAGGAAACCCCGTAAAAATCTCGACGACCATTGTTAACTTGACGCAGAGTGTATTTTTTCCTCGGGTTTTACCTCGCATAAATATTCAAGAATAAAATGCGTACCTTGCCATAGAATTCGATCCGTGCAAGGATATGGATATTGTAATAAAATTCCCTTTTAAAAGTCCACGCTTTGATTGTTAAAATACGCCTTGAATAAATAAATTAGCTACACATTCAGCCATCGTATTTATCACCATTTATGCTATAGATCTGCGATTAATAACAGTTCTGACTGCAGTCATAAGCAAATCTGTGAAACGCTGCAAAGGAATTATTCCTAGACTAAACAAATTTCAATGAACAAGTCTGAACACGGTCCAACATTTTCAGTCTGCGGTTGTTATTATCCCACAGAGCCATTATGTATTATGCGTTCTTCAGAAATATCCCTGAGTAACCTTCGCGGGGGGATTGCATAATATATTTACAGTAATTATTAGAACATTTCGCTCGCCCGCTGTGCGTTGCCTTCAGTTTGTTTCCAATTGTTTTCCCGTTATGAACTAACCGAACAAATTATGCAGAATCCCGACACAATGCTCCCTTTTGTGTTTACTATTCATATAACCCAATGGTCCTATATAGAAATAAATAACTACGAAAAAGCGGAATTCATTGTAAAATGAAACTCGTTAGTAAAAAAATCGCCATTTGTAAATAAGTGTTGTTTGTTTACGTGTTGATTCATCGTTATTATTATATTTTCCTTGGTATGAATTGACTCCATTTTTTATTACAGATGGTCACCAGGACAAAGAAGATTTTCGTAGGAGGGCTATCGGCACCAACAACGCTTGAAGACGTAAAGAATTACTTCGAACAATTCGGACCGGTGAGTACTCTCTTTCTCTTGTGTCGATTCGTTAACCTTGGGACTATACTGGCAGAGCTCCGATGGCATGGCCATTAGTAAAACAAATATAAACGTTTAGCCGACATATTCCACGCAACGTGGCCGCGACGCGCGCACTATGTTGGGACAACTTTGCTCGCCAAATTTAATTTACACCAAACTTTTTCGAAAAGTGTACTGAATTTGCACTGTCATGTCTCATTTGGTATTAGGCAACGTTAATTTTACCCGCAGCCAAATCATTCCGTGCACATAATAATTAAACACGTTACCCTGAAATTTGGCGCGTCGGTCAAACTTGCAAACTGTGTTATTGTGATTATGTGCCCGCTTTACTTGTTCTGATGGAAATTCATAATATAGCGGCTTAGTTCCAAGCGATTAAATTGTAGATATACACTGCTTTTTATTTCGAACGAACACCATTATGTGAAATTGAAGCTTTCAACTAAATTAATGTTGTTTTAATGGATACTAAATAACAAAGCAGAGACTTAAATCAGGGAAGCAATTTCTTTGTGCCGTTATTGTCTCAGGTCGATATTGAATAAGACTGTCGTCTTAGCACCCATCTATCGTCTCGTTTTTCGGATGGTGTCACAGGAAAAGGCATCTTTGTGTGACTATTTAAAGTTAATATTCGCGTGGCGATACGCGCGTGCCTGTAAGTCTGCGATAACTTGGTCTTTGTCTGGCGGGTGCGACTCAGCGCAGGTGTCTATCTACAAAAGTTTCGTCGTAATTAGCCCCGTATCTAGCATGGATGCGGACTAAAGAACTTTTCAGAATTCAACATTGGCTACAGCCGGGAGTCATTGTGCCAGCTCTCAAAGTAATCGGAGCGAGCCAGCCGGCAGCGGCCGCGACGATCAAGACCTTCATTACCTATTATGAGAGTTTAGAATAAAGCCAACGAGTTTTTCGGAGTGAATGTGATTGATGCCGAGCGAAGGAAATATCCCGGGAGAGATAAAAGGAATTTAATGAAGAGTCTTTAAGAATAATGATTAAGGGAATGGTTATTCCTTTTGGTCGGCGGCCTAATGATGGGGTCTTTTGAATTACTTTTGTGACTACGAAATATTGTGTAACCGCAATTATTCTAATTAAATACAAGGCGGGAAGAAAAACTGACGAGACAAATAAATCTGAAGACTCCCGGGCGATGGTCTATCTCACTTTGATGAGAACAAATTGGAACACGTGGGTAACAAAAATATCTTTGGTACAACATCCATACGTTTATAAAAAGTCCTTTTTCAAAGATCTTACTTTTACATTAGGAAAATTGTGTCTTTCTTTAAATCTTTGAATATTTACATGCTTCAATTGATCATTATTTGTAATGTTAGTCTTATTTTTGATCCTGAAAGATTTTCCTTCTACTTTTCCTCCCAGTCTCGTTACAAAGGCCTTGAATGCTAACCATTTAAAAAGCCTAAATGTTTATACATAGGTATCTAAGGAAGTAAATTACGGAATACCATTATTACATTCAAGAACACACACCGAGAATTCTGATTACAAATTAATTCAATAACATAGAAGCCGTGTACTGTGCTCCCGGGCCGGCGTCATTTCGTAAGGGTGTCACATTTTGAGCAAGTTTAATTAACAATCTAGTCGCTTTTGTAGGTGCCTTCATTAGTGTATTTGTGGATAAACATTGCGCAAACTCGACGCGTGCGTGTGGTTCGTGCGAGTCGAGCGGAATCTTACGAAGTCGCCCGATCACGTGCGATCACAGTCACGATGAAGTCTTGTGACTGCTGCCGGCGGAGAGTACGCACTACGCATCAGTTCTGATGTGTGCCTACTCCGTGACTTCGATGTCCCGATACTAGCTCTCTACGTGCGAGGTTTTCGAATACAAACTATATCAGAATATCAAATGAACCACTTAAATACTGAACACAATGACTACGCCCACCTGAAGCAAAGGCCGCGGGACGCATGCACGCAACGCCGTAAATGAAAGACCGTCGGGCCGGGGGTGGGCGAGGTTCAACCCCGGTAACGATTTCCTTCAGATAATGGCGAATTTTCTGATGAAAGCTGCTCGACGATGCCCTTTCAAGGATTTGGGAACCGCCGGATTTATGGGTCGAACGGTCTTCGCAAATTTTGTCCGTCACGACACAACTTTGCTTATCGCATGCATAATGGCAATCCATTCGCGAGATTTCTCCGTAAGAGCATTCTTTCATTGGGGAACTTACAAGTAGGTCTGTCGGGACAGAAGTAAAGAGTTATGGAGATAACGTGCCTTCGGTAGTTTAATCTACACAGATGTGGCTAGTAAAAAAGGAACAGATTGCAGCGGGTTAATTTTATGGCGCGAGAACGGTTAAGCTAAAACAAACACGTAGGGGAAATTACTTCCGGGCATACATTCTCTGAAACTGTTTTAAGGCGAAGGTAATTTGCCAAATCCAGTTGTGTATGAAGCGCTCACGTTGTTCTTGAGTTATCTTACTGAGCACGAATATTAAGTGATACATTAACAGAAGTACACGTTTTTTTGGATAAATACGTACTTCTCGTTATGCTGAATTCTTGCTAATATTGTAAATGTAAAAGTGAGTTTGTGTTTTCGTTTTCACGCTTTTAAACTACTGAATGGATTTAGATGAAATTTAGCACACTTATGTTTAATGACTAGGAATACCACATCAGATACGTTTTATTTCGCTATTACCGCGAGATCGAAACTCACGCGATCGAAAGTAAAACCTCGGAGCGCAGCTAGTAAGATAATAAGCTTTAGTCACTGACACAATTGCTACCTTATGAAATGAAGTAGTCTATGTTAGTGAACTTCTATTATATAGCTAAGTATAAATATATAAACAAAAACATTTGACGTCCTCCGTGGCGCAGCGGTCAACACGCCTGCCTACGACGTAGAGGCCCCGGGTTCGATCCCCGGCCAGGTCGTGATGGAAAACGATCTTTTCCTGATTGGCCTGGGTCTTTGATGTTTATCTATATATGTATCTATTATAAATATAGTATCGTTGAGTTAGTATACCATAACATAAGTCTCGAACTTTTTTTATTTATTTAAACATTAGTAAAGTCTTTTTTTCTTGGATAGTTAACGTATTTAGGTACTGTTAACTAATTTATTACGAGTAGTTTGTATTTCTTTGTCGCCTTTTTTACTATCTATATGTGGAGGTCTATTATTAGCTATTTTGTATATCATACTAGCTTTCCGCACGCGGCTTTGCCCTCGTGGGATTCGGTTATATCGCGCTTCTTAGATTTTTCCGTGGGAAAAATTTTTCCGGATAAAAAACCTATTATTTAATCCGGATTTCTAACTTCACGCCTGCAAAATTTCAAAGCAATCGGTTCAGTAGTTACTACGTGAAAGGGGAACAAACAAACTCACTGTCCGATTTATAATATTAGTAAGGATTCTTAATATTCATAATCTTTAAAAGCCCAAGAATAATTCATAAATTTAACTCACTAGGAATAGGTATTAAAAACTTTAACTAACTTAGTTATTAAGTACTTTACTTAGTTATTTATCTCCTAACTAACTACTACCTCGTTACACTTTTAATTGACAGGTCTTTATCAATTAAGTGTCACGAGGTTGACCATTAGCGTCACAATCCTTCAATCATGGTAAACGTTTAACCATAGTCGACATCACTATGGTATCTATTCGTTACGGTATTAGGATGAAGTAGACAGATACAACCTGAACTGGCGTACGGCGTTTAATAAATTTAACATGATCAAAAATCCAAATTCAAAATGGAACTTTAAAAGTATCATTTCCAATGCTAACCACGCACTTTCTGGTTAATAGTTAATTGACAAATGACTTGATTGATAAATGAAAAAGAATGTCAATACTAAGTAAAGTAAAACTAAGTGAACATAAACAATACAAAAGCTTTTGTAAGTAGTAAAGCAATTACTAGATAAGACAGTTCTTCAAACCACATTTCCGAGTAGTAATTTGACGCATAGAGACGTATTGACAGGTCATTTCTTCAAAGCTACAAACATATACAAACCCTTTTCCTCAATATTTTTACGACCTCCACGAAACGATAAGCCACTGACTCATACAAGGTCTTTCCATTACTTCAAACCCAGCGTAGGAGACAAAACAGGAAGAAAACAGAATTCCTATAATATGTAAATCGTAGTCAAATTCACTTGAAAGTCGAAGCTGGCGTCCGCGATGCCGACTTAAAAATTAATTAGCCGAACGACCGGTGTAATCGCTGAAGCCAGCACCGATTGAGAGTTATCTGGGAGGGACTGCACCCGCAATGTCGACTCCATCGTTCGGTCTAAGAGTGCCATTTCCCTTGCAAGCCGGCTGTCGCTTAGGCTTTTCTGCCTCCCACTCCGCAGCCCCTGTCTGACAATCTCTGCCCCCAGTCAACAGAAAACGCACACTTGCCCCTCACAATTTCACCACGGATTGCTTATATTTTATTTTTTTCTCTTCTCATGAAAATGTATGCCGCCTTTATCTGTCTATCTGCCTCGCTAAAGCGATCTTATATTTAATGTTAAGCGGACAACTTTATTCACAACAATTTCGGCTGGAATGTTTAAGTAAAAATACTTTTTCTCGGTGAATATTATTTTTAGATTTGGTAACGCAAGAAAAATAACCGATTATGTTGTCATCCGCAGACGTAATTGTTTTGTTATATTTGGAAGAATTTATGTGAAATAATTCCCACATTGTTATATCAAGTAAGGAGATAAGAAATTATTAAAATAATGTAATCAAAATTTAGAAGGTGGAAGTGAGTTTGGTTTCTATGTGTATGAGATTTAATCAAAATGCAGTACATTCTCCTAATTTATCGCCTTATACTGGTGAATGAAGGGCTCGACTGCTCGAGGCAACGCTCAAGTTTCCCAACCAATATAAAGTTGTGAGCGCGTTCGCTAAGCGTCGCACGCACAAGAGGGTGTCTTTGAGGAAGTTCCGTTGCATGCTTGATTCGCTATTGTTTTAGCCGTCGAGCGAGACCAAACTCTGACCGTCACTTCCCCGATAACTAGTACGCAAGTCTTGCGATCCAACTTGCACGATTACTTGTTATTATCTCAACATACGCTCTTAACTTTGTATTGCCTATCGACATGTTCTCTTCTAGTATTGACTAGAACTGGTGGCGGGAATTACGAACAGACTTAGTCTGCATATGATAGGGTGATCGACTTTGTGTAACTGCTTCCTAACAGTTTTGATTATATATAGTTTCCTAGATGGTTAATTCGATTTTAATATTATTGAGAGAAATTCTCTTACGAAAATAAATACTGAAACGAGGAAATACCAGCAACGAAAAAACGTACTAGACACTCTGCACAGATGAAACGAGTACTTATAACACAGATATAAGACTTATTTTTATTTACAGAAAGTGTTATCGTAGTACATAAACTCCGTAGTTATTGCAAAATTCAGGGAATGTATCGAGTGTATTTGACCAAAACAAACAGTCGGAAAGCGATAGGTAGTCAACTTTAACGCTCGTTCACTATCTAAACATCGTTTTATGTCAACAGTGCTCGAACTGTAACTGAGGCGGGTCAGGAATTCGGTACACGATAGTTACCTACGATATCATCGGAGGCCGTATATCAATCAGTTGTTACAACGCTCCACGGTTGTCGTTTATCTTCGGGGCCGCTCGGATCTGTCTGTCCAGATTCGTGCATTGTTCCGACATTAGCCGTGGCCGCCGAAACGGTGGATGTCTGAAATGCCAGTGCGGTAGTGGCGTTCCTGTTGCAAGCGCATCGAGCGCCCCGATAGCATTTCCAATTTCCTGACTTAAATTGCTCTAATTTGGTTATACGCTGACGGTTGATCGAAGGCTGCTACCGCAGACCACCGGCGACACTCGCATTGCGACATGTAAATTTGATATCAATTTTGAATTGCGTTTCAATCATTAGCGTCTCGTCTTGTAATATTTTTGCATATTATATCAATACATATTTTAATAGCTTATATGAACAGTATTGTAACAAAGTAAATGTTGTGTAGTTACCTTCATTAAATACTTATAAAAGTGAGTTACGGATGTAACTTTTATAGTTCCGTTCATATAAAATAAATGGAATGAAAAAGCAAAGTTTTTTCAGTGCTAATACAATGGCTGTGTATTACGGTAATTGAGGCCTTATTCCCACACTTACTATTAAAACTACTTCTAAGGGCATCAGTATGTTTCAAACGCGGCATAGAATCAATTAAGTCACGATAATTATACGAATTCAATTTATTTTTGCTCACGCTATTTGTACAGGAGTATTATGCTTTGGGAAATATTTATAAAACTACCGTGTTTTATAGTAATGTAGCATATTTTATTACTACATAGTTTGACTCGGGCACACCAAGAGTAATTTCAAATGGGTGAATAATTGTTTTCGCCAAAACGAGAATACGATCAAAGAATCGAAAATCAAATCAAGATCAAATATTCCTATTAATATTATAACTTTGAAAGATTTTAGTTTGGACGATTTAATGTTCCACACAAAAAATACGTAACTAATTTTGTTGGAACTTTAAACCATTATTGCTTATATATTTCTGCGGATCAATACTTATGCATAGATTACCGGGAGGCGCAGCTAAAGACGATAATATACAAAATCATAAATATTTCGAAAGAAATTACTATCAGCATTACAACGGTCATTTGGTAAATCACATACACAATTCACAATAGGGATATTTCCTGAGTAAAAAAAAAAATGATTCTATTTAGTCCGTCATTCAGATTACAGAAAAATATTGGATACGTATATTTTGTTTTATGTTTTATCATAACAATAAAAATTGACAAATATAAAAGTAATTAAAGATCAGGAGTGGTGGCTGGTGACGTCAAAGAAAGTGTAGCGTGCAGTGACGTCACACGAGTTTTCAACGCACTGTGTCGTCTTCATTTTTTGTTTATATGAAAAAAGAAAAAATACATGTCCAGTATTTTTGGAAATCTGACCGACGGACTAATTAGTTTTTTTTTTAGCCAATTACCCTATTAGAATGTATCCAAAAAAATGACTACCCTATTAGAAATAAAACTGTTTAACGATAATATAATGTATCCAAACTCCTTTATTCTGACATCTCAATTGTTTACATCGTACAGAATTATCTTGCGATTGGAATTACACTGAAGATTGATCGGAGTCTGAGCGATAGAGAGTTACACTGACAGATTGCCAATCTATAGCCGGAGGGTATCCTCCCTTGACTTAATATTAGAGGGAAAACGTGAACATAGTTAATACAATAATAATTTTCAATCGTGTGTCACTATAAAATTATGTTAATTTGTCCCGAAATAAAATGCCGTTCATATTTCATAACTGACCTTCATACAGACTAAATTCCTATAATAATATGTACTTTGTAAATTCAAGGATTCAGGATAAAATCAGTCTTTATAAAAAATCATTCTCTCTCTTTAAATATTATACATCATTATACTTTATTTGCTCATCTTTCATGTTTATTAATGGATGTATATATTTATTTAAATTAGTATAATAAACTTTAAATATATTTATTTTTTATATAACCTAAATAGTACGCTGTATATTCTTTTTGTCCCTCTTTCTCCTTGGTATTCCATCCAAAGGTTGTCTGTAAAAGATCGCTCTTAGCGATGAGACCGCCCATTGTGTCACCCTTTGTTAATTCTTCATTTTTATGTTTAAAATATTCCATTCTATTCTAAAAACTTTTTTAATAATTATAAACTAATGCTTGACCGCAATCCCGGCTGATGGTAAGCAAACATGCAATCGTTGATGGTAAAACGCGGTAGTTTATTAAGAGCCTATTCACAACAAAAAAACTGAGTGAATAGGAAGGAAGACTGAAGTTGAGCGAGGTGATACAATGTTAAACGCAATAATACGACCAACGATTTTACGCCAGAGGGAGATTGATCTAGAGACTCTCCACGAACAGACTTTTGGCGCATCGTACCCGGCACACATCGCAACACAACTGCTCAGACCCGTCCTCCGTACAGCTTCACCAGACATCATACCGGACCACGACGAATCACTTGGCGGCAAGACTTTTTCTGGTGGGTGATAACTTCTGCCGGCAGCCGATATTATGAAAATTACAAAAATGATATACGAAATGAAAATCTCGTTAACATAAAGATTTGTTAAAGAAAAAACAAACCTAGCTAAGCAAAACGCATCTAAACTTGATACTCCTAAGCAATGATTACTACAAAAATAAATACGAGGTTTGTACAAAATTACGAACAGTTTCTTACTCCGTATTGAGAGGTTTTTCTTTTTGTTTGAATCGGAACATAACGCCCCTTCAGTACCAATATATTATTCTAATAGGGAACTAATTACCCCCACTCTCCTTTATAGAACCTCGGAATTATTCCTCGAGGAATTTCTAAACGTTTATTTGTACAGTTTTTGTATCGTAAGGGTGAATAGCGACTTCAGATTTAGGTATACGAAGGAACGAGGGTTGTTTTGTTTGGGCGAATCGATTTCAAAAGATTTATTAGTAAGAAATATTTGTATATCGATCATTAATACTTTAATAGTATTGATTTTATTTTTTATAAGGCAAGAAAGTAGCTTTTGTGAATAATGTAATATGTAGATAAAATATATGTTTACAAAATGAGTAATCTTTTGAAATTTTCCCAATATTGAAATAAATAATACTGGATTACCTATATGAAACGCAGAAATATACTTTAAAGAAACCAATTTTGTACAGTCTAGACGATCAAAGGAAAGTACTAGCTACTTGGTAAAATAATACATCCATATGAATTTAAAAACAACATCATTCAACATCGTCCTGAGACATATTTATAGAGTGAAATGAAATTCTGTTTTATTGTAAAGACAGTTAGGTTTATTTTTGTATGATGAAATAGTTTTCACCACGTGAGGTGTGGGGTGAGGCTCGCATTAGGATTACCAGCCATTAGGAAATGCTATATTTATCAAAGTAGGGACTAAAATCCAGTTTCAGCAGTTGATATTTCAAAAAACACTTTTTCTTGAAATCTGTAAGCTAGCTTAACACATAAAACCATTTTATTGGACCGAACTACGTTTCAAATACATCTGATTCCCCTCAATTTATTTCAGCTTATAATTCAAACCTTCATCTTATTCTTTCTTCGTTCCTTGTCATTTTTGTTCGTTAACATCCAAACACAATTACACACCCTTTCAGGAAAAAGGCCGAGCATTTAAAAACACATACACCACAGTTTTCTTCAAAAAACTGGGTTCTCCTAAGATGGTTAACCTATTCCGGATAAACGTGCCCCGGGCACGCGATTTGTATTAGCCGTCTATTGCTGTACTCGTAATTGTAGATGCCGCGGGCAACGTCGCACTCTCTACTCGTAAGAGGGGCGAATCCGAAAAAAATAATGAGAAACCTCCAATCGATAGTCCCTTCCGATGTCTCGTTGAGGACTCACGACTCATTATTTTATTAAATCTTCAGGGTTTCATTTTATTTAGTTGTGTTACTTTTTGCGTTATAAGAGGATAGCGTTCACTAATTTGGTTGCTAATTATATAACCTGTGCACATTGTCATTCAATTAAAATATTAAGCATGTCGTGGATCGTCGAGATCATTTTCTTTTCTTTTTCTTTTTAACAATTATAAACAAGTGATGGTAAGCAGTGATGCAATCGTTGAGGGTAAAGCGTGCTAGTTTATTTAGCCTATTCACTAAAAAAACTTAGTGAATTGGAAGGAGGACGGCAGTTGAGCGAGGTGATGCAATGTTAAACTCAACAACACGACCAACGATGCTGCGCCACAGGGAGATTGATCTGGAGATCCTCCACGACCAAACTACCGACACAACAACATTTGGGGCATCATACCCGGCACACATCGCAACACAACTGCTCAGACCCGTCCTCCGTACGGCTTCACCAGACATCATGCCGGAACACGACGAATCGTTTGGCGGCAAGACTTTGTCTGGTGGGGTAACTTATGCTGGCAGCCGATATTATGGCCTACCACCGAGAAAAGAAGAAAAGTTTAATTTTAGTTACATAGTAGTGGGGCGAACGCTATGACGTTATTTTGTGATGGCGGCACATGGACAGAGTCATTTTGGAAAGTGAGGACTGTCGAACGGTCACTTCGGATCGAAACGCGGACCGGGGCGAAACTGTCGGTTTGCCTATTTAAATTGTGATTGTCAAGATTTAGGTATGTTGACACTTCGTGCTTTAATTAAAAACTTTACCTACGGAATGAAGCCCTACCACCATATCAAGATGCTGACGACCCTATCACTCAGCCATCGCTGACTCCGACAAGCAAAGCAACAGATATTTTGTACACACTTCAAAGAGTTACTGAAATTATTTTAATTATAGAAAAAGCAGATTCATTCAATCTCCATTCTGGCAACATTTGTATAGAAACGCAACGTCACCATACTTTTTGAATGCACAAAATGTTTTTACATTGCTACAGGAATATAAATTTATAAACTCAATTGAAATGCTATAAATACAATTCACGCGTCAACTGCTTGATCCTATTACAATGTCCGAGTTGATGGGCCGATATAAGCCGATCATTTGCAATATAAAAATAAACGCGAAGTTACTGGTCCGATGGGAAACGATTCTACCTACCTACTGATGTTATTAATTCTCGTTTAGTGTAGGTGTTGGATTTTAATTGGAAAGGTGTGCTACTTTTTTATTTTAAGTGTAAAAGATTTTGGTGGGTGTCACGTTAATTGGTGAATATTTTCTGTTTTTAGGGTTCCATTATCAACTAGGAACCCTTGTAATATCGCCATGTTTGTCTGTCTGTCTGTCCGTCCGCGAATATTCTCAGTGACCGTTAGCATTAAGGAGCTGAAATTAGCGGTTAGCATTGTAGTTAAGCTATTGACTGATGTGCTGTGTGTCACAGGTTTGATTCCCGCATGAAACAATTATTCACATGACCTACACGTAGTTGTTCCGGGTCTGGATGTTTGTGTATGTGAGTAGGTTATACAGAGTGGTGCTGACAATACGACAATAAATGAAAACACGAAAAATGCTGGTTCATAGGAATAATCCTAAACCATAGAAAAAACCTAGCATCAAAAATGAAAAAATGAAAATTTCAAACAAACTAAATCGCATAAAATTATAAACGGAATAGAACATCCTTTAAAAATATTGGTTCACTGACCTCCGATCGGCCACAGCGCGATCCTGTATCGACTTGCTTTTTTCGCGCCATTATTAAAGTTTGGTACCGGAGGATGCGGCGGTCATTAACCTATAAGCTTTTTCTTATCAACATGTACATCATGTAGAAAATGTGAAAAATGAAAAATAATTTCCTGTGACTAAACTAATGGACATATTTATATGGTTTTTTATGGGTCGACTGAGAATGTGTTGAGGTACACGATGTTTAATTTATTGTCGTATTTTCTGCACCATTCTGTATAATATGTTTGTAAATACACGACACAGGAGAAATTCCTAGTGTGGGGCAAAATTTTAAAACTTAAACTTCTATAAACACTTTTTGGGAAAAGTATTTTGAACTTGATAGGTTGAACAGTTTTTGAAACCTAGTACAAAATAATTTCCGAATTAAGTTAGCGACCACATTTCAGTTCCGTGTGTCATCACTGGCAACACACGCTGATCAAAGAGTACGGCAAAAAGTAGTAATTCGTCCTGATATATAGCAGATATAAAGATCCTACTCGTATAACGGATAAATCGCAAATTCCTCATCACTATCACCCGATCGTCTCTTCAGGTAGATATATTGCTAGCTATGATAGAATATTAAAATCTATCAATTTGTATCGCTTTTAGATATTCCGTTTAACCAGTAATATCGCGAGTTGGTGGTTTCATATAAAACGATACAAATTGTGCTATTTAACGAAGCCTATAATCGATTCTATAATGTGTGGTGAAGTGACTTTGTATATAGTTAAAATAGACGCATTTATAATTAGTGTCTACTTTTAAATCCAGGTTAAATTTGGGGAATAATTTTGATCATTTTTAGAATATTAAACGGTAAATCAGTGTATAAACTAGAAGAGCCCAAAATTGCGTCTGCGGGGAAGACGAAGAAATGTACAACAAAGTCGTTATTTATAAATTGTTAACAAATCGAAGGTTGATTTTTACATAAAAAAAAAACCTTTTTATGTACGAAGCCAAAAGTCTTAACTTCAAAAGATCAAAGTCTGGCTGGAAGTATTGTACTATGTGGGTATCGAAAATTCTCGTCATATTTCTATAGTTTCTTTCCTTTTCATCAAGCAACAAAAAAAAAGCACAAATGTAATAGACAAAAAGTATTGTGGACAGACTGGACATGAAAAGCGGAGGACATAGCGTTGTGGCATAGACTTGGGAGGCCTATGTCTATGTCTAGCAGAGTACTACAATTGACTGAAGCAACAGACCCTTAAATTAATTCTTTACCCCAGTCCCACACAGTTATAACGCTCGCTCTCAACTGTAGTCGTATCTAATTTTGAGTTAGTGTCATGCGTTCACGCGAAATTAGTATTAATATCCTGAGCGTACCAACAATAATTATTATGATTATGGGAGATACGCATTCTGTATAACTCAGTCGCCATTCGTAGGGAATTACTTGAGTTATATAACAAATCAAGTCTTGTAGGAGATTGCCGTGTATGCCATATGTAGCAATTTAACTTGTACTATCGGTGGCGAAACTTGTGCTAATGTGCTATAGGACAAGTTAGAAATTCAGATATATACCTACTAGATCTAAGTGAGTTCTATGGAACGTTCTACTCGACTACCTTCGGTGTGTAACTGAGCTTCGCTTTAGAACACTGGAAGTAAGCTCGGTTTTCCAAAGCATGTAGACTTAGTCTAAAGGCCAGAGGGGTTTCCTTTTGGTTTCAATGCTACGCCATTGTGCTACAGCCTACGAGATTCGCCGCTACGAGTTTTGTTGCTACGATTTTATGAAGCAGCTCCATAAACTGTGGTTTAAACAGGTACAAGTACAGTCACTATAGATCAATGACTATTAATGTATTTAAGTCTGTATCTAACAATATATAGGTACTTAATAAATTTAATATCCTGTGTTTACAATTAGCATTACTCTGCACACAATACAAATACATGAATATGTTATGTAAGCATTACGTGGATTATTCTATCGGACTTGGTACCTTTGACTTATACAACATATAATAAGAATATTAAAAAAAAGAAAATCAGTTGACGCAGTCGAATAGTACTAGTAGATAGTCGTCGTCTTATTCAAAGCTTCTTTAGAACCGAAAAGCTCGCTCCACGCGTATGTGAAAACTCACTCAGCGGACCTAACAAAACTCAAAGCTGATTTAGTTCAATTACGCCTCTTATATCTTTCCAACTGACGTTAATTAAAGTATGTATTTTAATTTGGCAATCCCCTTGTCTTCGTGCCGTGTATAATTCTTTGTTCTCACATCAACTTTTCCTATAAAAAAACGGCTTTGCATGTGGATCAAGCTTGTAAATTATTCCTAAATTTTGATTGCCTCGTAGAAATCCGTCCGGAGTCTGTGGAGGGGAGATGGCTCTTCGTTTTTTCATTCCCGTTCCGAGGGACAATTAGGTATGCTAATTCATTTATTTTATGACGGGTTTGAGGAAAAATGCTATAAAAAAGATCAGTTTTGCGACGGAGAGCATTGTGGAATTTGTATTCGTCGACCAAGAAATAATCTCAATCAAATCAAATCTAATTCGAAACCTATGTCAGATTCAGTTGTGTTAATAAATCCCTGTATTTTGTTTATTTGTCTTCATGTTCATACACATTCCACTCAAATAGGCACGCGTTATGTAAATGCTATGGAATTGGGCTAAATGTTGTCACACTGTGCGTACTGGGACATAATCAGTTCCTATAAACATTAAGAGAGGATGGAATGAATCCACGTCGCGCACAGAGGCAGCGGGCCACGGCAAACATAATTAGGCGAGCGGCCATGTTGATTGGACTAGACGCGCCGACACTTCCCGGAAGAAATTGCACGTGAAAGGTGATATTTCACTCGGATGAGATCCTTTGATACGCATCTTGGTCACGGCACTTCTCTTTTATACATAAGATAAAACTCTACCAGGTAGCACGTTTTTACTTGAAGACACGGCAAAATTTTAATTGCTTATCAGAAAGCTCGGTCTCATGGAAATATTTTTAACATAGGAAATAATCGTAAATTTGTAATATTAAATCCAGGTTCACCTTTTCAATACCGAGTTACGGTTATTTTCATTTCAATAGTTAAATTCAAACCGGCCGGGGACCGACACGAACAATGTTTAAACAAGTATCTTCGCGCCGGGTTCATTCGGGACAAAGTTTGAATTATATTGTTAATGTTAACATTCCGTACGCAAACTAAAGTAACTGGTGTATTGTTAACAAGTTTCTGTTTGTTTTATCACTTACGCATTATCCGGTGACGTGGGGAGGAAACAGCGAAAAATAACAACTGGAACGGGCTGTAGGTGACAATTCAAAGTGTCAAATAATTCAAGGTGCGGCCCGACGTTTCTCACAATCAGCGAGATCTACAGCCGTTGTGAGCGAGACAGCGTGCGCTACTTTTTTCTATCCATTCGGTTTGTTTATTTCTCGTTTCACCTTATAAATATAAGAGTTCGGCATCTCTGCACGAATTCCCAAGATGAAAAGGTATTTTTCACGCGCGGTGTTCGGCGCGCCAATGCGCCCCGCCGCGGCCAAAGTAGAATGCTTTTCACTATCAATGCATGAGTTATCATCATATTTATTACTACGTTTTATATACTTGCGTTACGTAAGACGTTTTTCTAGGCTACAATTATGCAAACTGCTATAATGTAGATGAAATTACTACATATATTATCTCGGTCAAGCTTTATCGAATAAAAATAGAATTTGCATTTATATTTTTTTAATAAACGAATAAAACCAAAGAATATACATTATGTCTTGTAATTTTTAGTAGGTTGTATAATATAAAAACCCATTTGTTGACCATATGCCAGTAACGTATTTTGTCCTATATCGGTCACCACACAATGCGCAGAGGTGATGAAAGTCTGGAAAAATTGATTGTCGTTGGGAACACCGAAGGCAAACGATCGCGCGGTCGTTCTCCAACCAGATGGACCGATCAAGACAAAGACACATCGTCTTCTAAATTCTACGCAGTGGTGAGAGACGCACTGGATCGAAACCGATGGAGGCAGATCATCCATTCGAAATGCTGCCCCAATGCTGAACACGATCCTCAGATATGAGGGACCGACTGCAGAGAGAGAGTATAATATAATACGTTCCGATCTTTATATGTGTTTTAGAGCACGGCAAAAGGATTTGACAGCCTCAGTGGCGTAGCGGTAGCAAACGTAGCCGCTGCGCATGGAGTGCAAATATTTGTATGCACGAATATGAATATTTGCACTGGTCTGGTCGTGCCTCGGAAAGCACGTTAAGCCGTTGGTCGCGGTTGCCATACGAACATCTAATGGCAGTGTTACGGGTTGTTAGAGCCCTCGAAAGTCCAACAATTGGTCTAGCTGCAATGCTTCGATATCGCCTTCGCGTTATGGAGGTCAGACGGCAGTCGCTTCAAGGAAAATATCAAAATTTAGCCAAAATCAGCAGTTAGACCGGTAAAGCGGACCCCAGACTCCAAAGCTGAAAAAGCTTCAGATGCAACTGGGATTAACGCTGAGATGATGACAATGATCATGGCAGAAGAATGTGTGTCCTTTAAATCTTATCTTCAAGTTGAGTCACTATCATCAACCACTTCCTCACTAGCGGTATCATGTAGTCACATTTTATATAAAAAAAAAACAAAAGCAAGCGTGCGCAAAGTAATAAAGCTACTCGACTTCCGCTATTCAGAACTGAGAGAATTAAAGTTCTTTCAAGGAAAGTTGATTTTAGTATACACGGAATGTATCCAAAGTAATAAGAATTCCCTAGTGGGGGGTCCACGGGGCAGGAACCGGCATTTTGACGAAAAAACGATGATGAAGCACGATCATGTCGCCCAGACCTCCCCCCGCCCCGCCTAGCTGACTGATAAATTGTCGAACATTTTTTTCGCTAAAATTCCTTTCCCTCGAATCCAATTATCGAGCCTCACCGATAGAACACTTGGGTGTCTTTAGTTGGGCCTACGAAAGGTTTATTTACTTGTTCCGGCTCGATTCTCAGGTTTATTATTAACCCGTGCGTCGCGTATTTTTTATGCATTTGGCATTTGTTTTACCGTTACAAATTTGAAAAAGATGGGAGAAGCCAACAGAATGTTTTCTCTGTTGTGGGCGGCCGGATAGGGCTGATGGAGTAATATTTCCAATGCAAACATGTTTTCATTGCACTATAATTTTATTCTGTTCCACGTTTGGTACAATGGGATGTGCAATTTCGTTCAGCTGAGGCTGTCTAAATTGGTCTGTTATGCAAGCATCAAATAAAAGCGAGCGAGTGTAAGCATTCAGTGATATAATATGAGCGATGTTGAAATAAGCTTACCATTTCCAGAACAATTCAACGAATACGTTAGAATTTGTTGTTGCTTGATTTGAAAAACGAATTTTAAATTGCTTTCAGGATAGTGCATTTTACATTTATAAATCTGTTTTTATAACTTCGTTTCATATGTAGCTGCATTGTTACAGTAGATGAATCGTTATTAGAACACCGTCCTACGTTACTACAATCCTGTGTGCATTCCCTGGAATAAAATCACAAGTACTAAAATCAAGCGAATACTTTGGTAGTGTAGGTACATTTACAAAATCTTCCAAGTGACTAACATTGTACAACAAAGTTATAATTTATTCCTGAGTGACAAAAGTAATGCCTATGAAACACAATGGTGTGATATGCGGTGACAGAGTACGGCCATCACAATCCAACGTCAAACATGTCTTGCCAAAGTTTTCCCCAGATAGCAGGAATGTGTTCCAATGACAGCTGTAAAATATAAACAAGCAGATAACGCAACAGCGCCCGGGCCGACCATCCCCTTTAACGTAGGAGCCCACAACCAACACTCTTACTCGATACAAACCGTGATAAAGGTACGATTGTATGCAGTAAATAAAATATGACTTGGCCATATTTCCACTTTCGTTTCTTCTCTTTTTATGTCCCTTTTTTCTGGCCTCTCTGGGAAACCGTTCATACAAAATACCTTTCCGATATTGCCCAACTTTATTAGCATCGGGCACGTGTTTTTATATCTGAAATATCTTTCACTTCTGCGGCACTTCTGTGGAATAAAGATTGCCACATGTGCTCCGACATTATATCATGATATATAAGAAAAGTTATTTCCTTTCAGTTCTGTAATTTATTATAAGTGCTATCGGTGTTGAGACCTGGGAAGTAGACGCGATTTCATTTGCAACTAACTTGAGTCGTTTATCAATACGAGAGGCCTATAAAACTGTTTTATTGTTACAAATTTTACTTTCAGTTACTTTATAAAGACTCGTCTGTAGGAATATTGTT
Source organism: Sesamia inferens (assembly GCA_037179545.1). Taxonomy (NCBI): domain Eukaryota; kingdom Metazoa; phylum Arthropoda; class Insecta; order Lepidoptera; family Noctuidae; genus Sesamia; species Sesamia inferens. Next base: position 22,224,560 of record CM073931.1, read on the forward strand.
TTGAATACGCGTAATTCAAAGTGCGTGGCCAGAAATCGGGCGTGGATTGAGCTTACGACGCAAATAAATAGCTTCTTCGAAAGCTATCCTGAAAGCGAATTAGAATAATGCGCTGCGATTTGGCGTTTCTACAAACGAGAGAGCAGAACGGCCCTCGGTGGATTATTCGGGTGTTCGGGTGGGTTCGCCTGAATTTGGGTATAAATGGAGGTGTCGTGACTATAAGGGAGATTCACGATCGGCTGAGGAAGCACGCTGTATCGGGTAGTGCAAGAATCAATCGTGTGAATGTGGAACATTAGAATACATGAGGATTTCTGAGAGAAACAAAATATCTACAAAACTTAGATACTAAATACAAAAGCTTAGCTCTTACAAAATGCAGACGAAGCGGAAAAGGGGGAGTGGCAACTTTGTCTAACTGTGGATATCAATTGTCTGTGTTTATTGAAACTAAAATTCTACTGAGACTAACGGTAGTCTCAGTAGAATTACCAGCAATACATATAGGAAGGATTATTTTGTTGCTCAAAGAACGGTCTTTGAGCAACAAAATAATCCTTCCTATATGTATTGCTGGTTAACGAATAAACTCAGTATATTAAAATATGATAAAACAATATAGAAGATACGGACAAAGTAAGCTATGACTATAAAAATCTGAGGGATATAAAGTCAGTCATTTCGATTTATATTCTACATTGTGGCAAAATTGATCAAACTGGAAAGTAAAAGAATTAATGTTCCCTCGCTTCCCTAACCAATAATATTATCCGATGTAGGTATTTAAAAGGTCACCGATTACTCTACTGTCCCTTTGAACCCTTCAGTCACATCTCTATAGACAGTTATAGACATCAAATAACATTTTCTTTATAAGGGTAATAATATAAACCACAAAAGATCCTTATAATATTCGCCGTTATCCTCAGTGAAACCGCAGAGAAAATATATTTCATTAGAGGCATTAATATGAAGTATTCTAAGTATATAAGCTTGGTTTCGTGTCAGATCAAATGGCGACCTGCCCTCGATGCTAATGCTAGAGATTAATGGAATTACCCACGACGAGACCACTACGAGAGCAGACTCGCTAAATTCTTGTCATAATGGCTTTGAAGTTTCTAGAGGAGTTTTGATAAGGTCTATGAAGATATTAAAGTGGTTATTCAGAAATCAAAAACTTTAAGAAAGGTTTTTGTAGATGCTAGTGATGCGATGATATTATTACTTTTAATACAGCATTTAGGAAGGAGAATTAGAAGTCAGATAATTACAAGAAAATGAAGATAAAATGTGCATGACCTATTATTGGTAAACAAAAAAAAAGGAAAACCATATTCTGAAATCCGATTCTTACAAAGATGAAACACAACAAAAAACTGTCTCGTAATACGTAAAAGCGTAATCTTCATTTCATACGTCTCGTCATAATACAAAAGATCGTAAATCAAGGAATTGCCAATAAATAAGTTGCAATAAACTATACCATGATGGTGGAGCTTAACTCATTTTTGAATTATTGGATGGTGGAGGGATCTCATACTGCGCGCAACATGTGTTTTATATCATCTCATCTCTGCTGTATTTCGTAACATCAAGCTTCAGAACGTACCAGATTGAAAACGGAGAAACTACATGGAGGTTTCAATATAGCAAAGGAACGAGAAATAGGAAGCCGAGTTGCATTCATACATGTTGAAAAGTCATAATATGATTTCAAATCGAATGCGGCGCGTATGTACGTTTTTATGGTCTTTGTAAGTTCTACGAATAAAATTTTATTCAAATGTAACCCCATCTTTATATATCCAGAGGCTTAGGGACGTACGTACGTTCATCTTTCGGAATATGCGATGATTTGAGTCCTCCATAGATCCCTCGTGTACTTTATCTCTTCCATTACCTACTGCTAAATCCTTATCATCGTTCACTTGATCCTCGTTGAAAATTTCAATAAGAACCCTCAAAGTATCAAAATATTCATTACAGGGAAATATCTGTTCGGTTATTTAATACTTTGGCGTTCAGCGTACACATTTTCCTCAGTCTCGCCTTTTAAAAATTACGTCTATTAACTACCGAACCTAAAACTTTTTTATGGCCAAACACGAAGCTTTAAATACTCTGAAATGCCGCCCTTAAAATCAATAAAGGCGTACTTTCATCAACGTCCAAATAATAAAACCTGCTTAACTGTTATCCGTGGCGATGGAATTAGATAATGTATCTTTGTAAAAAGTTCGTTCTACTAAGTAAAAAGCTGTAAAAATCTAATTGCTGTAGGCTTTAAATATTTGACGTAGAAGCGGCTTGTCGCGCTGAATATCGATAGGACAGGGGCGCACCGTAATGCATGTCAATAAGGATCCTTACAATTTACTGAGGTACCCGTGTAACCAAATTCTTGGCGTCATACATTTTGAGGGTTTGATTTACTGTTGACGCAATACATCTTTGATTATTAAGGAAAATCCCTGCAATAATACGGATGTAATAATAATGTGATAGGGACGTGCGGTCTCGGCATTGAGGGTCTATCAATTCTCGTTCCCGTTGACAGGTGAATAAGGAAAGGTATCTGCCGATCGATTCTGTAAAAATGTCACCATGAAAAGTTTGGTGAAGTGATCTTAGAGTTACCTGTCAATCCATAGCATTACTTGGTGTGATAGCTCAACCCTTTTTTTTTTTTTTTTTTGCCGGGGTGGAAATCCTCATAGGATGCCCGCCGCCCTGGGGTGGGCGACGGGGTATGTCAGACTTTTACTGACTAAAACCACCCCGGTGTGTCTTCTATCACGAGCGCGCGTGGGGCCGCGGGAGTCTAAATTTTTCCACGGCCCCACACCCTCGTGCTGGCCCGGTCTGTCCGGGCCTCGTCTCCTGCACGGGGTAGTGGGGTGTTAAACTACCCCGTGCATCGCCTCAAAGGCGCGCGCCGACACTCGCGCGCGCCTCCGCCTCGGGGTCCATCAATGGGGGGCGGGGACTTCCCCATGTCCCTCGCCCCTGGACCCATTCATGGGGGGCGGAAGAGGGCGTTATCCGCCCTTCCTCGGCGCCCGGTGCGTCTTCCGCGGCCCGGGAAGGGAGTTGATATCTCCCTTTCCCGTTCCGCAGCTTCCTTCTGCGACATCACGTCCTCGCAGAAGGACACCACCGCATCCCACGACTCTGAGCTGCCGACCATCCTCCGCACTACTGCCGGCAGCGTCAGGTCGCCTCCTACAATAGCTCAACCCAAGCTAACTTCACCTAAGTTTTCACTATAAGAAGTTAACAAAATCGCAATTCAGACATCTAGACAAGAACATGAAATATGCTATTTTAAATTGTGGAGGCATGAGGAACAGGGAGTAAAGTTCACTCATCCTTCGTCTGTATCTTGCGATGCTTGCCAGGCCAGCTGAGGTTCCAGTGAGTCGAAACCGGTTGCCGCGTAGTTTACGGTGAGTCGGAACTGTTTTTGGTGATTCCCCAGTGAGTCGGAGTGGTGGCGCTGCGTTATACTCCAGTGCGTCGGATGTCGTACAGCGCCGGGTTGAGGCTGGCTGCCACGTCGACCAGGAGAGAGGGATCTGCTTGTTGACCGGCCGAAAGTGCAGTGTGCTGTGCCGAGGTTGCTGATGAGGCTGAGGGTGATGATCAGGTGATTCGCCTATGAAGCTTGCGGGAGTAATGATGACGAAGTCACGCTGAAGTTATTGCACGAAGGCTGCGCTGACGTTCATGCTCGGGGTCACCAGTGTGGAGGCATGAGGAAGAGGGAGTAAAGTTCACTCATCCTCCATAGGACAGGGAGGGTCCTCTGACCAGACTGTTGTTATGTCTGGCTTACGAGGCGAAAGAGATTTTATCTTTAAAAAGGACATAGTACATAAATTCAAATCCACTAAATGAAGGTAACCAACCAAAACAAGGTAAAATATAAAAATAAAACAACAATAATCTGTGAAATTTCCCCGAAGCCTTACCTTTATTTTTTGTGTCATAAACTGTCTGATTTGTCATATCAACTCATATATCAAGGCATCGGTGGGCAAGATTTAGATTCGGGTATAGCTGTCAATCTGAAAAAACGTCACCGCTTTCGCGTCCTCCACCAAATTGACACTATGACGTAGGTATGGCGGAAGCGAGAACCCTTTTAACGTCACTTGTGTGGGTTTTGATGTAGCTCTCCCGGGGTTAGGTTAGATCTTGAACTATTTTGATATGGCTGCAAGGAAAAGTTGGTTTTGATTATAATATCGAGGTAATTACTTCGTAAGTGACCCAAAACAGGTAGATGGTTTCTACATTTTACATTTTAGGAAGGCCTGACAAGAGTAGGAATGACCAATAATTAATCATATAAATGCAACATAGAAAGCAATGCAAAAGCTCCTCAGAATGATAAAGACGATACTAGAGCTATTTGAAAATACAACTTAAACGTTACAACTGATGCATTTATGAATAACAAACAAAAGAAATACACTAACAACTCCTTACATGAAGAGGACTAGAATACTGAAGTACATTATACTGTCTCAATTACTATAAGAGAGAGAGTTTGAATCTCTCTTTTGTAATAAACAGATCTAAATTTAGTTCCGGCTGGTTGACTCTGGCATTCGTCAAAGCGTTCCTATGAAAACAAATCTAGAGGTCCTTGAGAGTTCGCCTGTTATTCGTTACAATTGTATTGATGTATTAAATTTAAATGTGTTTGATTTTGTTCTTTGAATGTTGACCATTGGGGTCAACATTCTTAATGCCTTACGTACTGTGGGTTATATTTTTAGAATGTGTTTTTAATTTATAACTTTTTATACTCTTGGCTCTTTGAGTCCGATCCTCCTCGATCGATATACAACCGATAGCAATAATGATTATTGTATGACCACTTGACTTCAAAATTATTATTTTGAAACACAAAAACGAGTTCTAAATATTAATGCTAAACTCGCTTAACAAAAACGAAACAAAGACTCGATTTTTTCAAAATTATAAATTAAATAAAATTACAATTTCAATATTTGGTACGACCTTTGCAACTCAGCTGAACAATTAAAAGAAATCAACCCTTGACTTCTTACCCTTTAATGTCATTCTCTTTTAAAGAGACTTTAAGTCCGAGGAGGTAAAAAACAAAATGAAAGTAAATAAACATTAAACACAAGTACTTAGAACATTTTCATTAGAGAGCAACATTGCATGGGCTGCCGACAGACAACGTTTTTTACGAGGAAGTACTAATTACGAATAAAACTGGACACTAAGTGTTATTGTAGTTACTTTTCTGATGCAGTAATTGATTAAAAGAGAAAAAAGGGATTGAGAGGCTTCGGAGTGTGGAGGTCAGACGGCAGTCGCTTCACGAAAAATATCAAAGCGGACCCCAGACTTCAAAGCTGAAAGAGCTTTGGATGCGACTGGGATTAACGTTGAGATGATAATGAGAAAAGTGGAATTAAGAACCAAACAATTAAGTTATTAGTCATTCTGGTTTTTACCGTGGCTAATCTATAGCCTGTCTTGGGGCTGCCAATATTTTATGAATATACTCCTTTCAATTAGCATCGGTTTTTTTTAATAATTATAAACTAGCGCTTGGCCGCAGTCCCGCCTGATGGTAAGCAGTGATGCGATCGTTGATGGTAAAGCGCGCTAGTTTATTAAGAGTCTATTCACTCAGAAAAACTGAGCGAATAGGAAGAAACACGACAGTTGAGCGAGGTGATGCAATGTTAAACCCAACAACACGACCAACGATGCTGCGCCAAAGGGAGATTGATCTGAAGACCCTCCACGACCAAACTCCCAACACAACAACATTTAGTGCATCGTATCCGGCACACATCGCAACACAACTGCTCAGACCTGTCCTCCGTACGGCTTCACCAGACATCATGCCAGAACACTACAAATCGCTTGGCAGCAAGACTTTGTCTGGTGGCTGGTAACTTCTGCCGGCGGCAAGCAAGCACCAAGCATTAATATAGTTCGTTGTTATTTCTGGTATTCAGTAATATCCATACAAACTTATTGCGTGTAAAGATTAAGATTTTTTTTTATTTATTTCCACAATCAACATAGGTAGTTTTATCTTTCAAATAACAGAACTACTAACTAAAAATTCCCTCAGTATCCCAGCTTACCACGCGAAGCATAACCGCGGTAATTCAGTAAACAAACTATAACAATGTCGCAGTCAGTTCAATTGTACTTTGTTCTTACTATTCTTTTTTATTAGTGCTTTGATAGTAAGTGTCGTAGTTTTTATGGCGAAACCAGTCAGCTCAGTATCTAATCATTTAATATTAAGCTAGTGGTGGGCTTGGTGACTGTATAGTCAGCTTTAAATATATGTACATGTTATGCGTCGACAAAAAATCATCTCATTGTCTACGATTTGTGTTTCGTAATATTACTCGTATATCAATATGTAGCTAGCAGCCTCCATGACGTAGCGGTAGCGAACGCGGCAGTTGCGCAAGGAGACACCGGTTCGTTCCCCGCGCAATGCAAATATTTGTATGCATGAATATAAATATTTGCACTAGTCTGATCGTGCCTCGGAAAGCACGTTAAGCCGTTGGTCCCGGTTGCCATACGAACGTTTAGTGGCAGTCTTTACGGGTTTTTGAAGCCCTCAGAAGTCCAATAATTGGTCTAACTGCAATGCTTTGATATCACCTTCGGGTTGTGGTGGTCAAACCGCAGTCGCTTCAAGGAAAATATTGAAGTTTAGCCAAAATCAGCAGTTAGGCTGGTAAAGCGGACCCCAGACTCCAATGCTGAAAAAGCTTTGGATGCGACTGGGATTAACGCTGAGATAATGATGATGTAGCTAGCTGCCAAGGTGAAACTGCGCTTGCTACAATTTATACGTGGAAGGATGAATAACTTTACATAGGTACCGAGAAAGCACGCTAAGTCATTGATCACCACCTTGACCAAAAATATGACAATCCCTTACCTTGTACCCCAATTACATAACACACTAATACTATCATCAAATTGAATCATTTTTAAGCTTATTGATAATCCATTGCTTCATATGTTCGAAATTTGTGGCTGCTGATAGTGTGTTAGGTAGTTACCTGCTGGTAACTGGTTTGAGGAGATAGATACAATATGTAAGGAAAACCCCGGCCGACCCTTAAGAATAATAAAGGTTAGGTAAACACATGACCAAATAAAATATGAAATTTTACATAGTAACAATTGGCTTGTGTCCTAAAAATAATTTAATATCCATCAGATAGATTTATAAAAAATATTGAATACGTATTTTTAATTTTTTCTTCCATTCAAATACTTATAAAGATATGTTGATTTGAAATGTCGCATGACGTCACGTCGTGGTACAAAATATAGCACGGCGTAACGTAATTAGCCCCCACTCCGTAACTTTAATACGCTATATCACCATAGTTTTTGGTAATTACGACAAAACAAAAAATACGGGTCTTAATTTTTTTTATTATCTATAAGACAGACTAATTATTTTTTTGATTTTCATACCTCGGATAGATCCCTATAGTAATCAATTTTGAAATAGTTATTTCCGTGAATTTGTTCCTTCTTCCCCAAAATTTGGTATTTTATAATAAGTGACAACACACAATAGCGATGGGACCGCGTGCCGTATGCCCCGCGCATGTATTGCCTACCGCACATGTATTAATTTACCTCATGTTTCGAAATAATATAAATTTTTGAGGGGTTTTTTTTTAATTTAGTATCAGTTATCGATACCTAACAATACCTTCGCGAATCGGACAGGGTTTTCTTTACGTATTGTCTATAGTTGAATTCGGCTGCATCCGGATAGATTTGAAGGAAACTCCGACATATTTGGGAAGGTTCTAAGCTGTTGGTATGTTGCTACAATTAAGTTCCCAATTTACTATATTGAATGGCTAACTATGATTAAAAATTATAAAAGAAATTTACAATTCTTAATTTTGGGGCTGCCTTATTTATGCCTTAAAAACTTATTTTTAAAGTTTATTATCGCTGAGATGAGATTTACGACTTAACTTTGTGTGTTTTTAATTACAACAATTGGTCTTCTAATGACAACCAGTGTATCCAATCATCTGATATTCAAAACATCTGATTAGACTGACTGACTTAGCAGTAAAAGAGCTAGGTGGATTACCCAGAACAAATAATTTCTGCCTATCACTGTAATTTCTGCTTTAACTAAATTTTAACAGAGTTTATTAGCAAATAGTGAAAAACTAATGTTATTACAAATATTTTATCCCATTTTGGGAAATAAACTACAAATAAAAATCTACAAATTGATAGGGTCCAAGAACACTGATAGCTGCCATGGCTGTCTGTGGGTTGTTTGGAAGAGACACTTGGCAGCTGTTCCTTCACTAGCTCATGAGGAAAGTGAAAAAACACGGGTGGGTTTTAGTCAGTAAAAGTCTGACTCCGCTAAAGGGCGAGAGGTCATTTGATGATTTAAAAAAGGGTGGTAGAAGTAAAGTACGGTTCGCAGTAATTGCTATGTTATACCAATTCCAGGTAACCCCAAAAAAGTTTATTTGAAAGAATAATATCTATAGTGCAACATGTTATGCATTGAGCGTAAACTGTTTTAAAAATGTAACAGCATACATATGTGAAAGGTTTCAGAATAGCCTGTACAACACATTTAGATTGTTTTGTTTTAGATTTTTGTAAATGGTGAACGCCAGCCCAAAGTTTTATCTACATAGACTTTTGTGTTAGTGTTTTACCTACACCATGGGTTTTGGCGAGTTGATATGGCATTTCTTTTATTTTTATTTATTTGGGACAAAAAACAGTTACATGTTACAATATAACAGTCTAGCTAAGGTATAATACACAGTAAACAAACATATAACCCACCATTGTACAAGACATACATAGGACGTATACAGAAGGGGGCAGTGAGAAAGTAACGAATGATGAAACTAAAACTAAACCCTAAAAATCACAAAAACTAATTCAATTCAGCGTGCTCCGTCCAGATATGGTCCATGGGCACATTCACGTCACACCAAATATCAGCAAGAAACAGTAAGAATTAAGGATTACCAGAAAGTAAATTAATAGCCATTTATTTGAACTCGCTCTGGTTAAGAGCGAATAATATAAGAGAACCATATAATATAAGAGAATTCATGCACTATTGGATGGTACACAAAAAGGATTATAAAAGCTTTAATTTACTTTCAGACTCTGGGAATACTATTTCAGAAAATGTAGTTCTTAATGGGACTAAAATAAACGGTTTTCTAAGATAGCAAATTCCCCGCAAAAAGACTGAAGTCAGTAGTCGCAAAATACAATCTGTAAACATAGGAAAAACGTTTCAGAAACAAAACTATTGTAAAAGTTTAAAAAACTCGTATCCCCTCCGGGCGTATTGCGATCAATACCGGCCGGGTCGCACACCTGTACGCCTTGTAACACAAATAACCAAGGAGTCCTGATAAAGCCCCGCAGTCCACACATCGAGAGCGCCGCCCGAGATTTATACGACGTTTTTATAGTTCGCCGCGGACGTTCCTTGTTTTAATTTCGCAAGGATCAACGCTTCCCGGTCGCCGGAGGCTGTGGCGGCCCTACCGTGTCTAGCGCCCCTCTACTGCCGCGAGCCTAATGTCGCGAGGCGACGAAATTTATCGCGCCGCTTGTAATTCCGCCCCGCGAATGCCACCCCGCCACGTCACCCGCGTCACCCCGTCACCCGACAACACACTTATAACGTTTTCTAATGAAATTGTCCACAAACTCCCGCTCGCCGCAACCCCCGGCCCGTCGACGCCGCCGGATGAACCGAAAAAAGTACAGCTCGCGTTACTAATGGCTTCATTTATCACAGTCACTAACAGTGATACACCGCAACGACGTTTTATATTTAATTTGGCTCTCTGCGGAATAAATTACGGCAATATCGAGCCCAGAACGATAAAGGACGAGCGGCAGCGCTCTTGAGTTATCGAGACAGGTCGCAGTACTAAGACGGTAATCTTCTTGGATTAATTTGTTCGTGGCTAAGTGATAAGTTAGCCGGCGGCGCACCCGCCGATGTGAACTTACGATGTCACACGACAAGAACACAGAATATACAAGTTGTTTGAACAATTACCGTTTGTTTTCCACTAACATCAGTCAGTGGAGCGGCGCGAGTTAAAGAGTGATAACACACAGAGCGATAACAGAAGAAAGTCTTGAAAAGTTATTCGACGATAAAGATAGACGTTCACATAGTGTGAGGTGTAGTAAATTAAAACAATAAGGCGTATTGCACGCTTCAGCTCTGAGTGAATGGTTGTCGTCTGCAAGCAAAAATGGTTACAAACATGTCGGAATAAAGGAGTGTTTCTTGGCACTCGTACAAATTGTAGTTTTGTTTAACTGTTTGGTTTATGCGTCCCGTGATTCAAAGCCCATAGAGTCTGACATATCGTAGTGGTTTACTGCGAACGATAAACTTATCTGAGTCGATGGGTGCGCTCGCACTTCCACGTATGTTTTCCAGAAACCAGTGTTAGCCTTATCTTTAGAGGCGTTCCTGGCACTGAATTAATGAGTGCTCTTACGGCGACTGCGCATTTGGTTTACCAAATAAACACGTGCATTTATGAGACATGTTTAATATTCGAGGCTATGCTAAATGTTTAACTATTTCATTTACACAACTTGATAAATTTGTGTTCTAGTTGAGAATATCTAACATATGCAGTTATCAATTATATGAAGAGTCCCAAGACACATTAAATCATAGTATTTTACGATAATATAAAACGCTTAACCTTCCTTCTCTTAACCATCTGCCAATAAAACCTAAAACCAAAATACAAACCTCAAATCTTTTAAAACGTTCGCCCTAAAACCCCCACTAAGTGCCACAATTCGGCAAAACGTAGGCATCCACAAGCATTACCGTCTACATCGCGAGATTAAAGTAAGCCCACATTTAAACAGTGAACCGCGTAATTTGGCAAGTGAACTGTGATTAGATAGTGCTTCAGTCTCGTTAGCGTAATGAGAACGGCTTTGTTAACCTTTGTAAACATTAAGCAGATATCTCGGTACAGGTATTGTGATAATTGTGTCATGTGTAATCGAGATCACGTTGTGTTTTGTTTATTGCGTAATTTGCTTGTTTTTGGATCGAAATCACCACTTTGTTTACAGAAGATGGAGTAAGATAGAAAATTGACTTCAATGATTTAAACTGAACGCTTAAATTCTAAAAGCAATGATAAAATATAGACATCCCAAGAAGCAACATAAATCAACCCATTCTATTCCTTAATCTTAAATTACTTCCAACAAAATTAGAAACTTGCCAGAAAAGCGGTATTTAAAAAATCTTCCGGAACAATGAAATTTTGTGAGTATGTTAAATATACTCGCAAAATTTAATACACTATCAAGGTAAAAACTCGGAAAAATATGGTAAAGCGTTACTTTTGGGTCTTTACATTCTTTCGTAAACACAAAATAGTTTAACACATAGTCGGGTAGAGAGTTAGATGTGAAGCGAGACTTACATTTCGGAAGCAATGTAAATTGTCGCGAGCCACGGCAAAGTTCCCAAGATATCCGGCGAAAGGACAAGACGCTAATGTATGCGCAATCGTGCACCCCGCGTATTGTAGCCTAATGCCAAGTTTGTCGAGCGTTTCTATTTAGACTTCGCCAGCCGCAAGTTCGCGTAATGTGCGCTCGGTGTTAGATGCGTCTTGTTTTTGGATGTTTAGGAACCATTAACGCGTTTACGATGTGTGGAGAGTTTATGATAAATTGTTGGTTAAATTGGTGTGTGTTACTGCTAGAGAAATATGACGGTTGGGTATGACAGTTGAAATGTAAATATATTGAATAAGTTTTAGTTTTCCGAGTATTTCCCCCTTTGTTAATTCATTGTGAGTACATCTACAATTTAAATGCAATAACGCACCTCCGCACTTACTCCCCAACTTATTTTTGTCTAGTTCTACGATTCATTGTCTTCAAGTCCGTGCTGTCACACGAACAATACCACAGCTAATCCCTTTGTATCTACACCTTTGTCTCGACGCTATTAAAATACAAGCAAGCTTCCGGATTCTAGCAACTGAGGCCATTTCTTAGGCCCTTTTCGCTTAGTTAATTTAAATTAATTTATTCCCTACTCATCCTGCCTCGGAGCAAACTTCATTGTCGTATTTTAGCCGTGAATATGACCCACCTACGAGCCACTTATTTTGACGCTTCGTGTAAATGTTATTATTTTGTAAAATAATCCTTTATAATCATTATTGTTTTCGACGTGTGTTAAATGCGTTTTTAAATAATAGGGATTGCACAGCTCATGAACTTGATACAGCATTTACATAGCTTAGTAAATGTAAAAAAACTCTACAAAGTCTAACATCAATAAGCCAAAACAAATGCACTCAAGAATAAAATATCCTTAAAGAAATGTAAATAGTTAAACTGTAACGGCTATGAAAAGAACCTTTACATTCGGCTCAAACAATCCGCTCCGCCGTGAGAATTTGACTGAAGAATAGTGTTTGTATTTCATTATCAACAAAAGCTTTGTTGAAAAGATGACGCTCAGCGCAAATTCGAGGTATAGCCGCCCACGAACAAACTCGAGAAAAGCCGCACTCAGGCTCGGCCCGAGATATTTCGCAGTCGTATTTACTCAGGCGTGCCTAAATTGTTTGCTTACATGTTTGACGCGCCGCACGCAACGCTCATTATGGCCAACGGAGCTTTGTTCAGACTTAGACAACATATTGTTACACCCGATGGAGCTCAATGTTCTTTATATGTTTATTTTTATCATTACAGGTAAGTTCCTGAAGCTTTTGCGGTTCCTTAATGGCGGTGCGGTGAGAGTATCTCTTTGTGTTTCCATCATTTTAATAATGTTGAAACTACATTCGCTCGTGTGTCGTATTATTGCTACATTTCCAATTGCATTGGGAATATTTTTATCTAAGATACAATTTCAGCTGTGACGCAAAACGATCGAGTTCTTGTAACGTCGTGTGATGGGACACCTCAAGAGCTTAACGATACTGGCATTAGATATACCACTTAGCACCAGTAAACATTCATTATGTTTCTTCCTGCTCGGAGGCAGGTTGGCACACTTAATTGTTCATACAACAAGCCAGCCGGGAATTGGCTCTAAATGTTCAGTTGTCCGGTACCGCAAACGCGCTACGAGGTCGTAGTCCACAACATTGAGCAGTGCGAGCCAAAATCGACCGCGTAGTCTCGTATCTTAGCTTGATTTTCGAGGGAAGGCCGAACAGAACACGAAACGAGGAGGGCCGTGATGGAAAGCGCAATAGGCGGCCGTTTACACCTGCGATTCTTCTTCATCTTACCCTAAACTGGCGCGCCGCTTTACCTAAAGTAATTATGCCACATAACGTATTAGTCTTTTGGGAGCGTACACGTGTTAGAAACGCTTAATCACTTACTTTACATTTGCGCACACAAATAATCCGTTAATTTAATTTCGGTGGTGGTATTTATGACGCTTATTTAATTTATTATCATATCAAAGTGTAGGCTTGATTTAGCGGGTTTTGTGTGCGTGCGAATAAACGTTAATAATGTAATCATGTAACAGCACACAGGGGAAAATTTCTAACAATTTGATCGTGTTGACGGTTAGAGTCGTTTTTCAACATTTTAATTAGTAACAACCATGACGTTATTTTCACAACGTGCTTTTCGGTGGCAGGGTGGAGTTTTGCTCGGTGAGGAAGGAATATAATATTGATTATTCCGAAATCTCGGTATCATTTGTCGTAAAACGCATTCGGTAGCGTGTTTGTCCCCAACGCGCTCAGATCGCTTCGAGCCCTCCTCACCATTGATATTTATGCTTTTTACGGGATTCTTTTCGAGGGTAAGTTGTTTTGAAACTTTCCTTTTCGGAAGAAATGGCCGGGTTCACTGGATTAATGTAACTAGAGTGTTGTAATTGGTTGAGAAGTTATTACTTTTCTGTTTCTTTTCGAGAAAAACATAAAGCAATTGTGCAAGTTCTTCGGGAGTGATTTATTTTTATTCTGTGGAACATCTTTTCTGAACTTAAAAACAACGTTGAGGAAAGCTTTGTGTATCTTACAGATTTATTATTTATTGCGTTTTGGTTTGATATGAAAAACATTCAAAAAGTTTTGCGCAATAAATTATTTTTTGCTACATCTCTGCCTTATTTGGATAAGGGACGTGTTTATCCATAGAGCGTATATTTTAAAACAGAGCTTTCGGACTAGTAATAAATATCTATCACTTGTTCTTGCTCAACGTCTTTCGTGAAAATAGAAGCTGGATTTTATACCTACGTCATATTTCTCAATATAAAGAAAAGTAAACCCAGCCTGAAGTATCAATGAAAAGCAAAGCACCCGAAAATCTTCATTGCCACCGATTTATAACAGAACCGAACATTTGTTTCATCTCCCGTGAAGGCCTTAAAAATATCCGGTCCACAAAATAAATAACAAAAGCCATTTTATCTGACAGGACCTTGTTTGAAATCATAACAAATAGCCTTTTAGAAAACCGCATCCCAACCCGAAGTGTCCTACAAAAACGGGTTTCGTAAACACATTACAAATCTTTGCCGCAGCAACGCGCAGTTAAGAGGGCTGTCAATGAAATCCCCTTCTCGGACTATTCGTTATGTGTCTTAATGGATTACAGGGAATAAAGTAGGCATCGGCGAAACAAAAGGCGAACCTGCCCCGAAAATCTCCGACCACATAGTTTGCGGGCTAAAACTAAATTTATTACGTTTGACCTTAGTAATTCTTGCCAAAGGTTTTCTATCCTAAATGCGTAATAGCCAGTTACGGCTTTCAAAGGTGGGGCCGCGTTCTCCCGCTGCGGTTTTATACGCAACTAAATATTTTATGAGTTACAAACTAGTTGTGTAAAAGTTCCAGTTTTGGTTTGATCCCATCAATAAAATAAGTTACATAACAGTAATTGTTTACGGATCGATATTTTATCTCGGCAGAGATTTGTGATTTCTACTAAAATATCAATATCATTTTAAACAGTAAACTGTATACCTATGTATATTTTAACCACCCTAAAACTTTCCAAAAAATAATAAATTTCTTTAAATAATTCAGAATTTCTAAAACTAAACACTTTTCTTTGCAGCATATAATTATAAACAAGCGTCATAAAAGCAAATAAACATTAAAACACTCCCTATCAATATAATTAATGGCTCTTAATTCCCGTCGCATGTAAGTCTAAACTTATTGAAATCCGATCGCTCTCCCCCCGGGAGCGAGGAGCGCACAACATAAACACATATTTTAGTGCAGGCCGCATGCAATGGGATTGCACAGTTCGGTGCCCATCACATCAAACTTATTTCTGCACCGATCGCTACGATTACCTGTTCACAGGCCGTTTCGCAAGTTATACGGATGCGTTTCGCTTTGAACGTGCTCATTTCGTGTCCTTTGAAGCTTCCACGTTTAGAAGCGTTTGATTTCGACTCTTTCGCTGTGATTCGCGCCCAAGCAACGGGACGCGACGTTTCGCATTCACATTCGGAAACAAATGAAGAGCTGCACAAGGAAAAGTTTTTAATTCGCCTAATGCACACGGAGTACCTGTCTTTTCCTAACTAAAGTGCACTCTTACACCGCTTCGCGTCGGCACGACGTTCTGTCACATCGACTGTTGCATTGTGAGCAGTTTATTTTCGCTTCGTCGTGAATGTATTCCGTTTTTCTTAAGGCAAACTTTCTACAAACCATTTTTGTTGTTTTTGTAAATGTTTCTGAAGTTGTTTTTTTTTTTAATTTGCCTCTTCAATGTCATTCGTGTGTTTGTTTATTTGGTGCGAGTATGACTTTAATGAAATATAGCCTAATTCATCTACATTTTTGGACACAACTACATATGAATTAAGAAGGCATGTAGAGTAATCAGCCTGCAATGTTTTCACTACTGACACAGACACAGGATGCAGGTCTTCTCTGTTCGAGAGAGAGTAGATTATAATCTACTACGTAGTTCCAGTGCGGGTTGGATGTTAAATGTTTTCGAATTTTTGTTTCGAATGTTGGTTCTGCTTAAGCAAGATGTTTATCAAAATAGACATATGCTACATTATCATATAAAATATATCAATCTTAACAAGATCGAGTCCTAATTAATAAAAAAAAAAACAAAAAAGCCAAGCCAAGTGCGATTTCTTAGACGCTTAATCAGACTTAATGATTACTTTGATTTTCATCTTTCGCCCGACGAAATGAGAAACTTAATGAAAAGTCAAGCAAACTCAGACGAATACAAATTTTAACATTAGTATGCAAGAGTAAAGTTTTTATTCAATATAACTTGCAATGTTTTATCTTTCGTTTGTCTTGCTCGCATCAGCAATGCACAAGTTATTGTTACTAATGGATGGTAAATAAGTATTCAAGATTTCAGCTTGCCTTTTAATTTCTCTGTATCGAAATGTTAATTATAGAAGATAAAGTGAGCTTTGAATTATCTTTTCGAGACCTTTGGTATTGAGGAGTTGTACCCCTGTTTATTTACTTTTAACCTTTTCTTAATTTATGTTAGCGTAGCGTTGGGTGTTCTTAACTTGTTCCCACGAAACATTTATAACAGCTTTTTAATAAACCTTAAGTAGTATTATAATATAATACATATATGTTTTTAAATTAAGTTCTTAGTTTACTTTTATTTCAAAATAAAACGTTTGAAATATTTATAATAACTTCAACATAATTCGAAGCGATGCGATTCGTCGTGTTCCGGCATGATGTCTGATGTAGCCGTACGGAGGACGTGTCTGAACATTTATGTTGCGATGTGTGCCGGGTACGATGCGCTAAGTGTTGTTATGTCAGAAGTTTGGTCGTGGAGGGTCTCTAGATCAATCTTCCTCTGACGCAGCATTGTTGGTCGCCGCGTTGTTGGGTTTAACATTGCATCACCTCGCTCAACTGCCGTCTCTCTTCCTATTCACAATTTTTTTTCGCTTTACCATCAACAATTGCATTACTGCTTACTATCAGGCTGGATTTTAGTCGAGTCCTAGTTTGTATTTATTAAAAAAAAAACATTCAAATGTAAAGAAAATGAGAAGTATATTCTCTGCAGCATTCACCTTTCAGGCAGACTTATCTATCTCCTCTATGCAAGTGCTGCTCGATAAAAACTCTTAGCGCAAAATTCTTGATTCCGTGTCTGGATGCCAAGTCTTTGGTACTTGGTTAGTTCCGTAGTGACGTCCCCGCACGGCATCGTGTGCCGCCTCCTGCTGCCACCTAATTCTGATATGAATATGAAATTGTATGTAAATGTCGGCCAAATGTTGCCGCGCAACTTGACAACTCGACAGCGCTGTAAATATACGGGTAACGTTGCACCGAGCCACCAACTAGGTAACCGAAACATGCGAGTTCGTTGTTTACGACCGACTGCGACTGTTTGAATAAATTGTTTAGATTGTCGTCTATGTACATACTTAGAAAAGCAAAGGTGCCAAGCGCCTCGATTCACACAAGCCGGAAATTCGTATAGGTACACAGTTAATATAATACAGTGTGCCCTCGCACCTCAATACTAACGAGAGCAATATCACCTAACTACGTTCAACGGAAGCACCCCTTCTGTTTTAAACTAGAATCCATTTCACGACTACAAACTGCACAAATGTGCATTTTCTCGTGCCGAGCTCCGCCACAAAGTTAAGTTTTATCACTTCCCATGATTATCAATAAAACGTGTTTCTGCTGATGGCACGTCAACTAGGGTCGCGTCACAGTTATGAAGTTGCCGTCTGCCTCCGTGACACCGCGTTATTGCTGACATTTTAGCCTGATTATCTTTAATTAAAAAGTTGTTTTGGGCCTCCACAAAATGCCAAGTTATTAAAAGAAATTGTAGAGAACCCGCGAAGTGGTAACTCACTGAATTGTCATAATTAGATTAAAAAGCTTACTACGATTTCAGAGAAAGATTTCAAAATGTTTTTTGGAGGTCGAATACTTACCTACTTCGGGTTTGATTTTAAATTTTTCTTTACCGTTGTAATAGAACGGGCTTAAATGCATCTTGTGCTCAAAGAATATTGACAGATATGATCACTTCTCGATTGGAGCTCCGCCAACAATGTCTAGATTTTCTATACGATTTGTAACCCGATACCCTAGCTTCCGTTTAGAATAGATGTGCCATTTTAGAGTGTGCGTCTCTCTCGTGTTCGACATGCGTTTCTGAGATATTTACGACGTTATGCACTCAAAGTATATACATGATACATACATATATTACCGCGTAATCGATTACACGTGATTAGGTATTGTATGGTATGGTTGCGTCTGATTCGGAAAACGTTTTTTATTTGAATTATGGAACGAATATTGTATTCATGCAGTTGACTTTGTTTTAATATTGATGGGCTGTTACATTGATACGTTTGAACATTTGTGGGGGCGTGGGAGAGCGCGGCGGTGCGCGGTGCGGTGGGCCTGCCCGGCGTCATATGATTCCTTTTATTTATTTTAATCAAATGTGCCGCTTGTTGTTTTGATGCGGCGAGGTTTGCTGTCGTGGCAGTTTGCATGCTCCACATTCGCCCATGAATTCCGGTGTGCGGACCTGCGGATAGATGAATGCTTTAACATTTTACATATCCGACGAATGAATTCGTTCTCCCAGCTGACGGTTTTTATTTTATTCAGTTATTTGATACGCTTTTATTAATACCGGCCGGCGTGTTGTCTTTGTCGAGTTTACTCTGAGGTATTGTTACTAAAATAACAGATATAGTATTCATACCAGTGTTGTGCGTTAGTAAAACTTTTTATACTGATAGCGGAGTTATGTTATTTACCATCGTCGTTCCGTTTTTCCTACAATGCCAAAAAAAAACAGTTTGTATTTTAATTTACTTTTGTAAGTTTTTTTTAAAAAGCGTTTCCAAGTTCAAATGCTTTGTGTAAAGGCATTTGAGTTGGAAAAACAAAATATTTCAGGCAGCAGGTACAGGATTGTAACAATTTAATTGCACTCTATTATTAAACGTACCTCATATTCATCATAATTAGTCTATAATGTCCCCACAGTTGAGACACGGGCCTCCTCTCAATGAGAGGGAGTGGGCCTTAATCTACCATGCTGGCTCAGTGTGCGTTGGTAGATGTCACATGTCTTAGATATTATTGGCTCTTAGACTTGCCAGTTTCCTCACTATGTTTTCTTTCACCGTTTTGAGAGCAGCGGTGATGAAATAATTTTCACTGATGGGGTTCGAACTTACGACCTACGACGACGAACTTGTTAGTTGTGGCCGCTACCACTAGGCCACCGTTGCTCTAAACGAACCTACCTAATGGCAGTAGTGGCTAGTATTTTAATCAGAATAATTCGAAACCACAGCTCATTATAAAAAACCACAGACTAAACAAGAGCAGAATAGCGGGGATAATGAAAATATCGGCTGTCGTATTTCTTTTTGAAATTGGTTCACATTTCTTTTGTAACTGTGCGTGCGGTAGGTTGTGGTCCGGCTGGCGGAGCCAATCAATGGTTATGAGTGTGGGGTAGGCAGGGTTCGTGGGACCGTCGGTGGGGGACAGTAATCATTTAAAAAGTGTGCGCATTCAGCGTGAAACGCATCTCGACGATTGCCGTTTACGTTCTACAATCAGATCGTGCTACCTCTCTCATATCGACTTTTTCCACTTCGTTTGTTGCGCCCGGTTTGGGAATAGTTTCTGTTTCAACCGGACTAATCAACGTCCCTACATGGCCAGCCGAGCGGGTTTTTCCATTTTTTTTTTTCAAAATAAAATACCGCGAATAGTTGATAGTAGAACCAGTATCATAATAGTTATGAAAAAAAAACAAACATCACCTATTCGTTTAGTGTAAGTTATCGCATTGAAAATAGTTTTTGCATTGTTCAAATATTTAAAGTTCTAGAGAGAAAAGTTAACATTTTACATAATCCCTGAAAACGCTCAAGTTTTAAATTTTTAATGACCCAGGGATTAAGACTGGTTAGCTGTATGTTATGAAAATCGCTCAGCAAGCATTGAATAAAAAATTTATGAACTTAATTTAAAATTGTTGAAATAAATTATTATTCTTATTTCGAAAAAATTCAAAGCTAAGACTGTAAAGGGTGTCTCTGACATCGACGCACAAACGAGTACCATAGATCCAGTACATGATTCTGAACGCCTCAGTGGTGGAATTTATCGTCGGCTTTTTCATGATTTGAAAATAAATATATGTAGTTGTTTTCACTTTAGAGCGTTCATAATTGTTATACTTTTATAACCCAATAAGATTTTAAAGTAAAAATTAATTATTTTGCTAATTACACAAAAAAGCGCAATGTGAACAAAACTCGAAAAACTCTCCTATCAGCTGATTTAATAGAGTTCACATCAGGGGTCAACGTCATACCCACAAACACCCGCGGCGGCACGCTTGCAACGTTCAAAGGCCGAGACGACACATTTTTTTAAACACTGTTATTTCTGTAACCGCTCATTAACGATATAAATGACTATCATAATTTTATTAGTTGCATGCGGTGTAGCCTTCTGGCGAAGTTTGCGTTACAATGTCAGATACAGCCTGTATTTCTTTATTCAGAACTATAAAACATTTCCAACTACCATCAACAAAAAAACACTTAACAAAAACAAAAGTAACTACATATGTACTTAACTGGCACCTGTAATTATCTACCCCATTGTAATTATCAACCCCCAAATGCCAACGTTAAACCATTATCTCCCCAGAAATTCTAAACTAAACCCACAACTCACTCAGCAGTCCAAAACCCTAGAAATTACACAATTTACATTACATTATCAAATAATCATATCTTCTAACATTCCCTTACAACGTTTTGGTTCTACAAGTAATTTCACAGATAGGTACTGTATTTGCGGTTATGCGGTGCAAATATCGATTTACATGACGCTGTATAATTCACGGGTTGAATTATGTATTACCTTTCATTAGCACATTGGCCAGTCCCAAGGTGTATTAGCACATAAATTCGCTTACCCACACCCTCAAGGAATCCTTACGTGTGAACAATTATTCATTCAAGTGAATTTGCCATACAAATCTGTGTTTGTTTTCTATCCTGTTAAGTTTCATAGGGAATTAGTTTTAACCATTTAACGTTATAAATAAAAAAGTTTTAACTGGAAAACGATATGTTAAGTACTTCAAAAAAATAACATTCAGCTAACAGCCACCTCTATATTTTCACAGACACTTGTAACCCTTACCTACACAAATTAAAATATATTTCGAATATAAAATCGACCTTTACCGCAACACTTTTTTCTTTATTCAATTACAAAATACTGTCACAAACCCGAACATAACATGCGGATCACCACACGTAATGTATTAAATGCTGGCAACATTCAAACACGGTGTTGCCAAGAAGTTAAAAGTTAATCACATTATTTAATGATGTTTTACAGTGCCACCCACCCGATTGATGAACCTAATGATTGACAATTATCGTATCTATTTATAGTTCTTGCCGTACCTATACGTCAGATAGGAAGTAAATGGTATTGGGCCATGAAATAGGCTATTACTGATCTTCCTCTGACGTCATTATATAGTAATTGTGCAGTGGTATAATTACACCAATTAGATTCAAGTTACTAGGTACATATGTGTGCGATATTGAGACCTTTTGAAGATTATCACTACATAGTATAAAGCAAAGTCGTTTTCTCTTTTCCTATGTCCCTTTGTATGATTAAATCTTTAAAACCACGCAACGGATTTTAATGCCGTTTTTAATAGATAGAGCGATTAAAGGGGAAGGTGTATATGTACAATAACATCCAGTAAATTGTGGAGAAATAATATTATTTTTTAGGTTTCAAATCATCATCATCATCATCATCAACATTTTTTTTATCATCCCACTGCTGGGCACAGGTCTCTTCTCATAAAGAGAGGGATTGAGCGTAATCACCACGCTTGCTCAATGCGGGTTGGCGATTTCAGACTTAAAGTCCAGGTTTCCTCAAGATGTTTTCCTTCACCTTCAGTCATTGATGTCCAAGATATACTTAGAAAGTACATATAACTTTAGAAAAGTTACATTGGTACTTGCCTGACCTGGAATCGAACCCGCGCACTCATACTTGAGAGGCTGGTGTTTTAAACACTAGGCCACCACGACTGCGAGGTTTCTAATATGATGTCGTAAATAATTAATTTTTTTTCGCGTTTGCAGTGAAACTCAGGCCTACGAGATTTATAAAAATAATGTACTAAATACTGTACACGTTGAAAAGGTGTACAGAAAAGTTTGCCATGATATATGTCTTAAATGGATGTCCTACAATAATTTTTTTTGTCATTTACTTTTTACGACAAATATTGTCTAATTTTCGAAGCAATTTTAACCAAATACAGCATTAATGAATATCTAATTTAATATATCTGCCTAATCTATGAATATTTTCGAAGATATTACCGATTTAAAAATTGCGGGGCGTCACGGGTGCGGCGGTACGGACCGGCCAGGGCGGCGGGAGCGTTTTATACAACGTTCACAATTGTAGTGTATTTAGTATCGCTTGGGTCTCTAGTTCGTATATAAAGTTCCATATTAGTATTGCACATATATGGGTGTTATAACATAATGAGTTTTCACAATATAGGACTTTATTTCAACACAAAATAATATGAATATATTGCGGCGATACTTACGAACTCCAATAATTGCAGGCTTAACGTGGCACGCGTGCTATTACCTCAGAAACGGCTCACCTCAATCATTATAATGCCTGTTTAATTATTATTCATTGCGCGACCAAGCTCGTCTAGAGTTGGCCCCAATAGACATCTCTATTCGCGATCATTACACCGCAAAAACCCGTCCACATTCTACATCACCCTCGAACACAAAGAGTATTAGTCTGATCGATGTATTTACAGTGTCGTTTTAGTTTTAATTAAGCTACAGTTGGACCGTTAAGCCGGACCGCGCAGTAAAACGGATCGCGCGGCGCGTGCGTTGCGTTAATAAGCCCGCGCGAATTTAACTCGGACCGTGGACCGTAAATGAGAATCGCCAATAAATCGGGCATTATAATAAACATTAACGTTATTGTTTCGCGTTAAACTGCCCCTCGCCCCCCGCGCCGCAGGTGCCGCCGCAACAATCCACCCGGAATTTCAACGACTTCAATTATTGAGTGCCTCCGAACCGAACCCTTTGCCTCCTCAGGAGACCGGACTGTCCATTTCATCGGACGATAATGCCGCGTGGCACTCTCGTACCCAACTTAAATAAACCAGCTACCTACTCCTTCTCGGATTTTTCCATCCGAAAGTTGGTTTAGAATTTAATTACGTTTGAAACAAATAAATACATTCAGCACTTTATTAAATTGCTTTCCTAAGTAGGGAATAACTTTAACAATTATTCTGATCAGATTTTTGTAACGAAAATACTTACCTCCTTAATTAAAATAAATTGACTATCTGAATACTAAACTTCTTTTATATCTCTGTTATTGTAAACAACTTATTCAAATAGTTATACTTGTAAACCATCATCCGCCACATAATGAATATAAGATGTCCAGTGACAGGAAACCTTGATTCAATTGAAGATTTGCATAATTTGCATAGAAAATAATCTCTTGGTAGTATTATGTGCCGTGTTTTACGTAAACACGAGCAGTGTTACTGAAGAAAATATCGGAGTAAGTTGTCAAGAAAATTAAAATACTGTTTTTGCTCACGGTGGGGTATAGAAATCTCTGTTCTAATAAACGCGGTTTAATCTTTCCTACTCTACCACAGCTGCTTTCTGTTGGTCGTCTGTTCAGGGAGAAGGCCTTTGTTAGTTTTTCACAAAAAAAAACTTACGAAATAAAGATTAAAAATAAAAATATATCTCCAGAAACAGTGTAACGTTCTACGATGCTATAAATTACAAAGCAAACTCTCTAAAAGCAGTTCCCAACTAAGCAAAAGTACGGTTAAAACACTATCGAAACTAAATTAGGGTGGTTACACACACGCGTCACGTTGTCACTAATCTCGACTCTTAGCGCAATCTCGAGCCATTCCAACGAGAAAACAATGCAGCCACCTTTCATGGAGAACAAAGAGGAAATAACAAAAGAATGGACTCGACGAATCGCTGTACTGCGAATTATCGGACCGGCTCCAACACACGTGTGAATGCCGTTGATCGCCCTTTAAAACGAGCGCTACAAAGAAAAAAATCACTACACAATTCAAGTTGAAGGCACGTTTAACACAAGGAACATAAATATCAGTATGATGCAACGTGCGGTCAAACCTTTTATATTTTCGATATTACTATGTGACCGCTTTGTGTAACTGCAGTTGGAGCGGGGCTTTGTGATAAAATGTTCGCGCGCCACCCGTCCGTCTATACTAAACAGGGAGTTAGCCACTGGAATTTCACCGACTTTTTTCTGTTTTATGATTGACAGCACACGGGCTGTGCTCGGTCGCGCGATCCATGTCCAGCGGCCCGTGATCCACTACTAAGAGACTACCGCCATAAGCCGCCTACTAGTTCCCACATCGTCACACATTGTATTATACAAAAAGCTCTCTAAATTCATTTGCTTCAGCCAGACTCGAACCATCGAACTGCATATTTAAGTCACCTTTGCACAAAACGTACAATCAAAATACAAAAACCCTCATCCTTCTAATTACGAAAATTAAATCGCTGTTTTCAATGTGTGCCTAAGCGTAAAAAAATAGGTTCGTCTCGTTAAAACTTTCGTCTGCAAATATAAAATTCAATTTCTGAATGAGCGCAAAAAATCTCCCACCTTGTTTTTCGCGTTCATTTTGCATCAACCGACGTAGAATCCTAATTATCTTTTCCAGTTAAGCTTAAGTGAATTATTCCAGCCGCCCACTGTGGCGCACAAACAAAACGGCACTGAGTTCGCAACCTCA
Source organism: Sesamia inferens (assembly GCA_037179545.1). Taxonomy (NCBI): domain Eukaryota; kingdom Metazoa; phylum Arthropoda; class Insecta; order Lepidoptera; family Noctuidae; genus Sesamia; species Sesamia inferens. The sequence continues at coordinate 22,249,559 of CM073931.1, forward strand.
GTCGAAAATACTAAAACATTAAAGAGCATTCCCGGCGTACGTATAATATCCGCTAAGTAGTAAATATATGTGGCGCATAAGCCCGCTATCTTGGCGGAGGTAACTGAGCTGTGCTTTAGCCGGCTCAACTTTTAATAACGCCCGCAAAATCATCTAATTAATCTGATTACCTACGGACCCGCACGCCGACGCAACACTCGGCATTAATGCTTACTTCTAAGCATTAAACAAACTTATTTGTTCCATGTAGTGCCACTCGGATTAGTAAAGCGAGCTCTGGCCTGTCTCCCTCGTAGATTAACATGGACTTTCTGAGGTTCCACACAAATACTACCAACCATCACTCGCCTTTCAAATTACACGAACTTATTTATAAAATATGTAGCAAACCTTATTGGAGTCTTATTTCATGTAAGTGCCAGAGACAACTCATGTAGGGAACTCGATCTTACAAATATTTCCCATAAACATGATGGTTATATAAATAATATAGACCATTAGAAACACGTGATAATGCCATAAAATTTAAAGCAGAGGAATCCGGTTAAAGCCCCTTCTTTGAGATTGAAATTGTTTTTACCTAGGTATTCCAAATATTCTCCCAAAAGATACCTACATCCTTTTGGATAAAGTTGGGATACAGTCTTGCCCATACCCATTTTCCGGTTCAGTGCTTACCTCTTTACGACTTACTGCTGATAGAGATTTCCCTATTTTATTGTTACATGGAAATACAACATAAGATGTTATACCTAGAAAATAATAGATAGCCGAATTTAGTTACTACATATCATTTCAAGTCAAGTCAAGTAATTAGTGAAAGTGATGGTAAAATTTCTATCCGAATGGTTGACTATAGAAAGTACCTACACAAAAGACATTTGGCTCCTTTCAAGCTTAAGATTAAATACAAAAATGTGGTAATTATTCGTAACAGGATGTCAATAAAGATGTTAGAGGAGAATATCAGATTTCAGGCGGGTCTATATGTTTGTGTGCGCCCCCTATAAGTGTAATTACGTGGGCTCGAGACCGCTCCTCCAGCGGGCTTCACGCACACGATGAATGAGATCTGCCACTAATGGAGATCTTATCTTTACTCGGAGATGGAGTAAGGTGGCCGTCCTTAACAGTATAAACTTTGTTATGTATAATACAGGGACTTATCTTAGCCAAATGGGACAGCCCAGTCCAGGTCATAAATAAAGCCCGGCTTTGATTTCTGAAGGTGACCCTCGCTTTGTGCGTTCTTAAGGGGCGAGGTTCAAGAGATCCCTTTTAATAGTTTCCAAGGAAATCTAACTTGATTCGCATAATGATCACGTAATCCTTAATACTAATCGGGATCTCGATAAATTATGTACCGAAGTTCACATCGTGCTGAATGTTTCTTCTTGGATCGTGGGTTCTTGACGACTTCACATTATGGACTTATTATTGTAATAATTCCTCAGCAATTACCCGCTAATCCATTTTCTTCACAAATTAAATATTTAAGTCGGCAATTTGTGGCGCTTCCGTTTTACACAGCGCTGTACAAAGAAGAGAATACTATTTGGCGAAAGTAATTTTCAAAATTATATTGTTACTTCGTCTTTAGATCTTGTAATAATTATCTCTGGTCTGCTTTAACAAGCGTTTAATTTGAGTAGGAAATTAAGACTAACCTAACTTTAAACTGTTCTTGACAAGAACTCAAACAGTACGCGACAAGTCATAATTCAGTCATAACGATCTCAAAACACATACATTTGAATAAATTGTTTGAAACAGCTCGTTATGGAGTAGAATTTAAATTCTAAACTTTTTATATGACAATAGGAGTCTTTAACAAACATGTTGCATTTTACACTTTTGAACAATGCAATGTGAAAATCAATCAGAAATCCATACAGCTTTGGCTTTCAAAAAAGAGGTCAGTGATTTCGATAAAAGGCAAAACCTATTGGCGGAGCGAATTGAGGGGCAGAATACAGAAGAAGGCCCGGGCGTCGGGCGGCGCAAACAGATAGGCAGCTCGAGCGACACGAATGCGACATTTCAATTTGTGTATATATTATTCATGGTAATGCGTTAAAAGCGCTAGCATACAAGTCGCTCAGTGCGGCGGAGGCTGGCGCGCGGCGAGTAATCGGTCCGCACGTGCGCTGCCAGATACATTATATATATATATTCAATGTTGTGCTTTAAAATTGTCGTTTCGCGCCATTTGCAGTTGCCGAGCCGGCCCGATGTGCTTCGCTTATAAAGTAACTCCGCGAAATGTGGCACTCGTTTTTATTTATCGACGCTCTACGAAATCGCTTTTTACCTATCACTGAACAAAAGTTTATGTTGTATAAAAATCTGGTATCTATAGTACCGGAAAGTACAAAAATGTATGGAAATGGTATTTCGGTACGTGTATGTTTCAAATTAATGAAATAGCCTGAGGGTTGCGTATCGAGCAGATACAAACAAGATATATTGAATACCGTACATAAATCTCATGCGGTGCTATAGAACGGAGTGAATCCGTTGCTACCACAACATTACCGGCGTAAATGTTCAAATAATTCCTATGCACGCATTCCGAGCGGATTCCAAAACTGAAATCTATGTGGCCGCCTAGCTTTGCGCGTAATTCAATTATTGTCGAAAGTTTGCTGACTTAATTCATATGCTGAGCTAGTAATACTGAATATTTGTGACTTTCAAAATATTTATTTGATTAGATTCTGCCAACTATTACAAATGTTTGTCATAGTTCTTACGCTTCATACAAAGGGGTTTACAAACAAATAAAACAGTATATCACGTGCAGATATTTATAACACCTATCCTTTCTCTGATATTATGTGTTGAGCAAAAACAGTTAAATATATTTATGACTTACCTCGATAAAGCCGTCGAGATAGTTTCTATGGAGCGATTTAAAAGGGGGACCCGAAAAATTAATCAATGGACGGTGGGTATTTCACAAATGCGGCGAGGGTATAAAGATAATATTGTATCGGTGGAAATAAGCTAGTGTGTTTAAGACGAGGGTAGTGTGAGGTAGTATGTAGCACTACTACACTACTAACACTACGTGTGTAGAGGTCGAACTTTGGCCAACATCTATTATTCATCGCCGAAGACACGGGAACGAAATTTGTGTAAATGCGTTGTGATCCAGCCAATCTTGCAATCTTTATTTCATTTCCAATAAATGGATTAGGTTGTTCCCAATCCTTGGTGCGTGATTACGTTTATTTTATTTATACATATATGTATATCATCGAGTCGAGCGTGATTATTTTTATGGATTTATTTATATTGGTGTCATATTATTTTTTCCGTTCAGATTTCTTAACCTTGTAAATTCCTATTACATCTTTATGGAATCTAATTATTTATTTATTTTATTATTTATGTACACTGTACACACAATAAACAAGTGGGTCTAAAGATGAACATGGATAAGACGAAGATCATGTCGAACTCTCATGTCGCACCCACTCCAATTCTAGTTGGTTGCTCTGCACTCGAAGTTGATGACGAGTATATATACCTGGGACAAACGGTCCAACTAGGTAGGTCCAACTTCGAGAAAGAGGTGTCTCGTCGAATCCAGCTCGGCTGGGCAGCGTTCGGGAAGCTACGACACATCTTCTCGTCGTCCAAGATACCACAGTGTCTCAAGACTAAAGTCTTTGACCAGTGTGTGTTGCCAGTGATGACTTACGGAACTGAAACGGGGTCGCTCACAATGGGCCTCATACGAAGGCTCAGAATCACGCAAAGGGCAATGGAAAGAGCTATGCTCGGAGTTTCTCTGCGTGATCGAATCAGAAATGAGGAGATCCGCAGAAGAACCAAAGTCACCGACATAGCTCTGCAAGTCGCTAAACTTAAGTGGCAGTGGGCAGGGCACATTGCTCGTAGAACCGATGGCCGATGGGGCAGTAAGGTTCTGGAGTGGCGACCACGTACTGGAAGGCGCAGCGTAGGGAGGCCCCCAACAAGGTGGACCGATGAACTGGTGAAGGTCGCGGGAAGCCGATGGATGCGGGCAGCACAAGACCGGTCAGCGTGGAAAGCCTTGGGGGAGGCCTTTGTCCAGCAGTGGACATCCATAGGCTGAAGAAGAAGAAGACACAATAAAATACATAAGGATAAAACAAAATTAAGATCTGAATACAAAGGTGCTCCTGATTTCTTAAGAAATTTCTTCCAGCAGACCTGCGAAAGGAGAAGTAAAACAAAAATGCAGACAATAAATAGTGTGTAAAAACAAGAAGGGAAATAAAATATGAATATGATAAGTGTTAAAGTAATAATATTAAATATACCTAAACATATAATACATAATACTAAAATATATAAACCAAGACTTAAGTTTTATAACGTCTTTCTTTCAAATCGACTTCATTGAAATTAACACTTTCCATTAAACAACATTAATAAAGATTTATAATAATTCTGTATCATATTCATGAAGCTTGATTCTCAAACACATGATAATTAGACGCTCCGTCAAAACACTCATCAATAAAACGGTTAGATTTAAACTTCGGCATAATACCAACGTTCAGAGCATGGCGGTGTTTGTTTGCGGTGTTGGCAGGCGCGTGCGTACGCATGCAGCCTGCTGCGGCGTGTCTGATAGATGGCCGCCGATATATCAGCCGCTACATGGTCCCCCGCCTCCCCCGCCTCATCTAACGAATATTAATCAAGTCCATACCCTGCCTTATATCGCACACAACGAACCTTTTCATTTTCTTCAAGTACGCGAGTATCTATTACGTTATTATTTCCTTTCCTCAGGACGTGTGTAATTTTTCCACTCCTCTTTATGTGAGACAAAAATGTGACGGTTTTCCCGTCAGATTATTGTCTTCAAGGCTAGAGTATAATAAACTATTATATTATACTAGCGGCTGCCAGTGAATTCGTTCGCGTGGAGTTAGTTATGCAGCATTGGTTGCAGCGTGATGATATATAACCTTAAGCCTTCCTGGATTAATGAGCTATCCAACGCAAAAAGAATTTTCCAAATTGGACCAGTAGTTAACAAACAAACAAACTTTTTAGCTTTATATTTTAGTATAGATACTCATAATAAACTAGTGCGCTTTCCCATCAACGATCAGGTGGGATCGCGGTAAAGTTTTAGTTTAAAAAAAAATGATAATATTTTTCCAAAATGCCCAAATAATCCTCGGATTTGATTTAGGGCAGTTTCTCGACCTTGCTCGTGATAAAGCTTGTACTTAACACGCCCATCGAACTTCATAATTTATATGAAGGCAGTTAAGCAGTTAAAAGCCTGGAAACCTTTTCTCAAAGTCGCCTTAAAAAATTGAGGAAATTCCGCGGGGACTCACCTGTGACCCTCTTCGGTGCTTTCGTTTTATCGGTACCCTGAGACATAAATTACAAATAAAAGTAATCGTTGAAACTTTACTGTAGCAGGCCGGAGGGCCAGAAGCTTGGAATTTGTGCAGAATTACCTGCCACTGGTTTTAAGACTTCTAATTTATCAGTGAAGGCCGTAGCGCCTCGATCGGCCGTAGATTCGGCTTCGGCGACCACCCGGAAAATAGCCCGTATCGTTATTCCAAAGATCCCCCGGAAAATATTAGTTTCAACGTTACCATTACTACTTGTTACAAAATCAATAATTATTTAATCATTTAGATGCCTACTTAGCACATCAGAAATCCGTGAATAAGACAAAAAAATCTTCCGAAATAAAGACATTAGTTAAAGTACGGTTGGTGGTATTGCGTACGGTATCTGGGAAAAAGGCGGGTTTTGATTGACGCTGGTAATCGGCTTAATGTAACCTCGAGGCAAGTTTTGCGCGGCGCACAAACGACTGGTTAAATTCGGAGGTCGACGCAAAGCGACGCAATCTCTCACACGTCACAACGAAGGAGCTTTTCATATAATTCATTTCCCTATTCATATTTGTCTTAGGAGTTGACTGGAGCACGTACTAAAAAAATCCTAAAAAGAGGTTACAGAACAAATTTATGCTATTTTGCTTTCGAGGTAATTGAAAGTATTTTGCGAAAATACGCCTTTCACATTTTTGTATTCTATTCACATACAATTCCAGAAATATTCGAAAAGTTGAATAATTATGCAAAGAATAAAAGGTCTCATAAAACCGTTTGATTGTAAAAGAAAAAAGGAAGGTAGGCACAGTGAGAGTCGCGTGCCTCGATCATTGACCTCTAGATATCCTCTCCCCAAATTCCGCATATCTAATAGGAAAACTTGTCTGCCTTATGGTTTATACTCGTCGTTCAAGTTTACGTGACTGGAAATAGTAAAATCGGATGATGATGTTGATAATGTAGGTCGTAATGGGCCATTGCCAATAAAACCTTATAGGTAAGCGATGGATTAAAAGGAACTAGGTCAGGGCAAGGCCCATACCTTATAAAAATAACGCACTTTGGAAGGTGCTCCCGTCTACTAAACGTCGGAAGTGCCAATCGCGTTATCTATCCACGCTGCCTACCTGCTGTGCAAACAATACGCAAACTAAACTCGCTTAGTAACCGAATATATTTGGTTAGTAGACTACGTTCACCTTGAAACAATTTCCAACAAAGTTTTCTTCTAGATTAGCAGTTCCAGTAAATATATAAGTACATCAGAGACATAAAAGTTGATAGTTACAACGATGATAAAAGTATCTTCACAGGTAACATAGTACCCGGCAAATGGAACGACCAATCACACTTAGTTTCTTTTAGCTAGTACTTTAGTCTAAAAGGAAAGTTACATGCACTCAATAGGAGACCGCTTAAAAAGTTTGTCTCGAAAACGTCAATGGGAAAAGCAGGGCCGCAACTTCGCAATATCGCCCACTTGTTCCGGTCGAATGAATAATTATTGAATTAAATTCTTATTTTGAGTCTCATTACGAAGTTTGAAAAGGGTCATGCTTTTTGTATAATTAAAGAGCTTTCCATTTCGTGACGCTAAACTTGAGATCTGTTTGGAAATTAATTGAAATATTTTGAAATCGATTTACTTATTGATTCGTAGCACCAGCGCTACGGGCTGCTACAAGGCGTAGCAATCGAAGTAGCTGATTATTGCTGTTAAAAATAAATATAGTTTAATAGACAAAAAAAAACATACTTTTAAAGATTATCAATCTAAAAAGTTAAAAATATTTCTTTTTTAATTACTATTGTCATAAATTAAATTTTAAAATTATATTTAAATTTTTTAGTTTAATATTATTTAAAAGCGTGTTTTTAACCCATATTTATTTTCAACTTTTTAGTTCCATATTCTTTTTTTAAATAATATACGAATAAAACGAACGCTTAAGGGGTGCTCATTTGTTTTTACCAAACTTTTCTTGATCTCCAACAGACAGAATATCAAATGCTAAAATTCGTAATGATGCGTTAACCAAGTAACTAAATCTAAATTTAAAACTAAATCTAAATCTAAACTAAAAAATACTTTGCCTGCACAAATTAATGTAAGGCAAGGTTGATAAAATTTTGAGTTAGAGACGGACAAACAAACAAGCAAACATGCAAGTGAAGCTAATTAAAAGCATGTAAAAAGGATATTCATGGAGCGTGGGCTGCAGTGATAGTAAATATTGCTATACGTAATATGCAAGTAGGTAAAGCCGGTGGTGTGTGGGGTCGTCGTGGAGCGGACGCGGTTGTGTTTCGTGCGCGGGTCATTTGCGCCCATCGTTACCAACAGCAGGCGTCCCCGCACGCACACTGATCTCTTCATTTTCACACGAAATTTTACACACATAGTAAACGTTAAAACTCATTTTTGTGCTCCATTTTTCCCACGCTTCCACGATATACTGCATTACACCGTTTATTGCTACCTTATAAAGCATCAAATATTTACAACGGTTTTCCATTCCATCTATTGTTTCTTACTAGTTTCGTTCCTTAGACAGATACGGCCCTAAGTCAATATAGTAAGTACCGGCCGCAAACTTAGCTACCGCAGTGGCCGGTCAAAAGTTTCATGTGGCTGATAATTTACATAATAGAAGACTAGGTCTATCTATCGGGGTCATCCAAACTTCTGTGGATTAGAGCTTTCACGGGCAAGGCTTATCGGATTTTGAACGAATTTCGGGTAGCTTGCGATAGCGACGTCATTATCGATATCCGATTTATATGCAGATTGGGAGTGAAGTGGCTGTGGCGTGGCCTGGGCGCGGCCATGTCGTCACACGCGCGCCGCCGCACTACACATAAATAATCCCGCTCGCCAACCACCGTCTTCAACTTTGTCTTATTTGAAGATTATACAATTAATCCCTTCCCATTACATTCCCGTCGGAACTGAGATCCTTGTACAACTTTTGCGCACTCGACCCGACGAAGACAGAGCCTCCATTGTGAGGATTTAACAATTTCACCCGCCTCGTTGCATTTCACAGAGTAATAATAAAACATCACAATGGATGTCAACTCTATTCAAGATGAGTATCCAAGACGGAGAGCGTCAGTAGCATAATTCAACAAATCAGATATGATGAATGAATTACTTTCTTTGCGAAGGGCTGTTTCGGATCCATAACAATATTATTATATCTTTATTCAATACGTTAAGACGGTAATAGGGTAAATTCTGTTGTTATATTTATACCGCTGAAGCCAACAATGTAATATTAGAAATACAACTCGCATCTCACTTAAAATAATAGTGGGTAAAGTGTATGAATTTTTCTCATAATACTTTAGGTATTGAAAGTTTGTAGTTGTCGTACATTACGTGGGTTGCCAAGCGCGGGTACAGATTGCGTTCATCCCCACTCTGACGAGTCTCGTAAACAATAAGTAATTTCGAAAATGGAGGCGAACGTATGAAAGCGTGGCTTTTCCCATAGGTAATGACTGGCAACAATCTACATAAGACTAACGAGTGTAACTTCAGTAGCGTCATTATACTGCCAGCGATCGCTAGCGCGCCGTCGAATGCGCGCTCAATCGCCATTTTTCATCGGGTCGTATAAACTAAACCGTATTTATACTATCCGATACCGACGGACACAGTAAATCAATTAAGCGAACCTGCACAAGTTTCGGTAACAATTAAGCTATTTATATTAGGTATTAGCTACGGTTTATCAATGTATTATGTGCACGTAAATAATTAAAATAAAACGCCATTTGCAATAACGATGCAGCAATATTTAAAGCTCCATTCGAGTCTGGCGGTTATACCAATCATCAGAACGAAAGAAAAAACGTTTATTTACGGTAAACATGACGCAGAATGTACAAAAACACAAAACATCAGAAATGTCCCGTGTGGTACCGGGCTTAGAATAGTACCATTCCATATCCTCCCGTGGGTGTCGTAAGAGGCGACTAAGGGAGCTATCACCAGGGAAGCGGGCAGTAGCGCTTCTCATGTGGATTATCAAACTACTGCGATCCCCAACCCGCCTGCCAACCTGGGGTTTATGGCAAACCCCTCCCAATGTAATGAAAGCCTTTGGGGAAGAGTTGCCCAGCAGTGGACCTTTATAGGCTCAAGAAGAAGAAGAAGAAATGGTTGAGGGAACCACGCAAAACGACTGTCGGTCAGCATCTACATATTTGTGTTACCTTTGATTGTGTGACGGACTCGTAGTTAAATAATATCAGCGGCACAGGTCGATCGATAAGCTACGCTAGCCCCGGTTCGTCTATGGATGGATGATGCTGATCCATACGTCATGTTCGTGAACGGACGCCGTCAGAGGGGACTGGTTATCTCTTAGCTGCTACGGCGTATTTTAATTTCTGAATTGTTGTTTTTTTTTTTTTCCATAATGGACGCTCTCAGCGTACAATATATTTCTGCATCGTTCTCACACGATCTATTTCAAAATGAATGATGTAATCAAATATTTGTATCAATAGCTTGATATTTTAAAAGAGTGTCCATGGAGTTTCTTGCCCGTTCTTCTACATAGGTACCTACTCTTTGGAATGGGCGACTAGCTTCATCTTACTGACTGACCGACCTTCTGACAATTCAAAAGTGCCTGTAACTGGTTTATTTGAAATAAATGCTTTGATTTTGATTTTTTGATTTTGACCATTTGTACATATCGAGACTTCGTGCTTCGGAAAGCACTTAAAGCCGCTGGTACCGACTGTCATTTATAGATATTTGACAGTCGCTAAGGGTAGCCAAAAGTTTGACAAAAAAGTCTTATTAAGGGATATCTTATTTAGGTCAGGGTTGCAGAGTGGTTAAAAAAGACCGTGGTCATAGCGCACAGGTAAGTGTAGAAAGACGATTGGGTTTTATTCAGTTTTTTCTTGTATATAGTGAGATGGATGTGTCGAAACCGTTTGAAATTTTTAATGGCCATTTATTACTCCACTGTCGTTTCGAAAATGATTAACGTCAAATTCATGTTGTTGTTGTTCAACAATTCATGTTTCCGTAAATTTCCAGCGAAGTTTAGCAAAAAAGGCAACTTGGGAACCAACACATCATTCATCTTTCAACCAAGCTGTCTATTGTGAGTTGCAGTTTTAAAAAAGTTGGTAATTAACACCGGCCCGCAGTCCAGGGCAGGTCCCAACTTCTGAAGTGTTCACAAAGTTTGGAAAATACCCCAATAATTAAAAGCTAGGGGCTTGGATCATGACTTTTTGTTCAGTTTGCATGATTGGACACTCGTCCAATCATGCAAACTGAACAAAAAGAAATGGGCATGTAATTAAAAAATGGGCAAGTACTTGTGCTAAGTGACTTTTCATCATTACAATATAATTCGTTATGGAAACAGCAGAGAAAAATGTTTTTTTCTGTTGACTTGGACTTATTCTAATAATAAAGAACGCTAATATTTATTCGTATAAAGAATTTCTTTATAGAAAGCTCAGTGTGCCTTTGATGTTGGAGACATCTATTCATTCAAGTCTATTGATAACAATAGACCTATCTTTTGAAGTGTTTCAACGTTTTTGGGCACACGGATTTCCAATCATCCACTGCGGTCCTCATAATTATTAAATAGAAAAAGAAATAGGAAATGTATATGATTGGATTTTCACAATCATTGATACCTATTGCGAAACTGGAAATCTCAAGAAAACATTTTGAAAACACCTCAATGATTGGTTTAGGTAAGAATATTAAATTTAATTAAATTTATAATATTTCAATGAAAAACTCTCCTGAGAATAATATTTGTCTGAAAGTTAAATTCGATAAACATCAATGTAGTGGTTGTTTCGTGTTTTTCCTGTTTGTATCACACTCGAGCAGGTTAATAAGTAATGAAGCAGATTCGGCCGACTTTTGTTTGTTAAAGTGATTATTCAAATACGAAAAACGATTTCGGGTTTTCCTAAACTTCCCTCATATTTTATTCACCGATTTTTTTACGGATCGAAGAATACGTAATTTTTTTCTAAGTTTGACGTTCGGAGTTTTTATGAGCTGGATTGTAGTTTAGCAAATTGAAAGTAAGAGAGATACCATAACATGGAAATTGTTGAGATCGACGATTTAGGTGTTGTTGTTGAATATACGATTTTATTTCTTCAGTCGGACGAATGAATTTCAGTCTACTCTGCGGCTATCACGCAGCCATTATTTATATTGAATGGGCTATTTGTACATAAAAAATATATAGTAAGTAAGTATGGCGAGTAACCTTTCTTGGCACGTAATAAAAATAAATAGAGTATATTTGGTCTGTCACTCTGACATTGTTTTTTCTGTATAGGCTGCTTTTCAGGACTGGATTTTGTTACATTTAAAAGGAACTTGCTTACTCACTGTGTCAGATTAAAAAATGTATTCATTGAATAATTGGATTATTCATCTATTACTTTGGAAATACGAGATAGTTCGCATATTCAGGATGTATAGAAAATATGATTTATTACCTACTTTAATAGATTACAAAATGTCACTGCCTATTTTCGATCTAAATCTCAATTACACGTCATAAAATTGACTAAATTGAGTAGTTACAGTCATTTCAAAACAACATAAAGTCAGTTTCTTTAGCAACTAAATACGTATTTGTGGCCAGCTCTGTCGAAAGACTTCTAATATTTAATTACTGTTCTCCAATAAAGTATACTTAAGAGGTATGTTAATAAGAAAACGGAGTTCTCCGGGAAAACTTTCCTAAGAAAACTAATCCCATCGCAAAATTATTTCCAGTGGTTCCCAATCAATTCGCCTATAAAAGCACAAGGATAAAACGTTGGTATCCTCGGAGAGTTTCCTCCGCTGAGAATCATTACGAAAATACGACAAAATTGTAGACTGTCTTTAGTCGGGAAGGGGTGTTATTTATGGAGGTCAGATGCGGAGTGTATCTGAGTGGCTCTATTAGCTCTACTAATATTTTCTTCTTCAAGTTAATTGTTATGTCGCCTTTAAGAGCAGGTGGCTTGTTCCATTACGAGCCGCGGGCAACTTAATGCCGAGACACGAAACTTGAGCGCCACTGAACTCCGTACCCGCGGAAATATTTAAACAAATTAAAACTTTTTCTTTATGCCATTTCCCGAAGAGTATTCTTATTGTGATTCGTTTTTATTGAGTTTGCGGCCAGTTCTTTTTTTTTCGCTATCAAATTATGAAAAATATTCGGTAAATAAGGTTGCCGTGGTAACGTAAATAAATGTTTTTATATCGTTACGTATTACACATGTAATCTAATTTTGAGTTTGGGATAGACTTGCAAAATTAACCTCAAAGAGAAAGGAAAAGTTATCAAACGTTCAAAGTTCAAGCTAAAACTACAAACCAAAGAATAAGTCGAAACTCAACCCAAACAATAAATACGTGTCAAAGTTTGCTAATATAAGCGAACTCCTTGCAAGGCTACCTACAAACGATCCAAACCAAACCGAGAGTATTGTTAGCTACACTCCCTTGATTGACGCGAGGTTGACCAACACTGGACCATCCTCAAGTCCGACCGAAGTAACAAGATGCATAGTTCCGGAATTCCTTGTAACAACTGACAGTTTGACTTCCAAATATTAGTTGCAGAATGAGTAATGGTATTTGTTCAGGATCTAATTTGCATAGCATCTAAAAACAGATAACTTGTTCATTGTTACTGTTGGAATGTTGTTTGTGTATCCTGTATTTAAACGACTTTGGTATTGATATATATGTATATATGAAAGAAAGAGAAAAAATAATTAATGAATTAACAGTACAATTAATATTTTGAAACAAAACAATTTTAATAAGTGCTTCTAACTCATAAATATTTCCCTAAGACCATAAAAAATAATATAAACATCACAAACAACAATGAAAAAAAAATTAAATCTAATTTCCGCCATATTGAAAGCCTCGGGGTAAACGTACGCTTGTATAAACATCGTGTGTTAAATTCGTCAATGTGAGGTCACGCGACATGCTGACAAACAAACAAATCGGTTGCAATGCACTCACGGGCAAACAGTGCGATTGTTCAGATATTAGTTCATCACGTACTGTTGGCTGCATGATTGCGATATCGCGGCGTTTGATAGATCGCGATACTAAATATAATGCTACTACTGTTTCAGTATTCCTTGTGTATAATGACGTCACTCAATATGTTTTTAATGATACGTTCTGATTTATACACTCTCGCGACTTAAACATCAAAAGCAAAATATTCATTTGTTGGAACTAGACAGTTCATTGACAGCCGTTAGTCAGGCTTTACTCTAAACATACGTTATTATGAAAAATAAATACAAAAAATAATTCGAGTATTGTGAGAAACTTGAATCCAAGGTTAGTTAATTGCCAAACTTACTTTAATTGGCTAAGTCGAATTATAATTTAATTAGTAGGATATTTTAAAATAATTGAAAGTTTTTAATAATGCAATTAATTTCGAGTTGTATTAGTTTATTTTGCAAAGTTGAATCGTGAAACTTGGTGTAGATTGAAGGTTGAGAAATTAAGGAGACTTGTAATAATAAAGATAAATTTCAGATGTTTATTTATGCTTTCGAATTTAATTCGAAGATAACCCAATTAAAGTCTTATTAATCAACATGTCGCAATCAAACTATTCGCAAATTACTTTATGATTAAACAATATAAATAAATACCTATATTCGCTATAGCAGAAGTTAAAAAGAGCGTGTTTAGGGTACACGTTGTAATAAAAGTACTATATACTCGTATTTATATGTCTTATGTAATATTGACGTTAAAAATTGCTGAATCTCAGCCTAATTTGAATAAATGACTTTTGATTTTTTGTTTTTGGTAATACGCTTTGTTACTGTAAAGGTTGATTTTGAATGTTATTACCTACACATTCATATTACTTTTTTATCAACTGTTACTTAAATCGTTTGAATTATACAACGTAATTGTTTTGTATATGCGGAAATCGAAAAACCTATCCAGTAATATTAAGTAAACAAGTCAAATCATGAAGTTATCAGCTTATTATCTTGCCTGGTTGTTCCAAAAAAATATGGTCAACGCACCTGTTAATGCACACAACAATTAAATACATCAATAAGCAAGTATATTCAAATATTCCCGCATTTTTTCCCTTCAAGCTCATTGCCTGGCGGAGCATAATCATAAAGGAATAATCATAAAGGAATAGAGAACGAACTAAAGTTGACTAAAAAAAACTAATTATTCCGTCAGTCAGATTTCCCAGAAATACTGGACACGTATTTTTTCTTTTTTCGTATAAACAAAAAATGAAGACGACACAGTGCGTTGAGCAATAACGTCACCAGCCACCACTCCTGATCTTTGATGCCTTTTATATTTGTAAATTTTTATTAATTTGATAAAACAAAATATACGTATCGAATATTTTTCTATAATCTGAATGACGGACTAAATAGAATCATTTTTTTTTACCCAGAAAACATCCCTATTGTTATGTGTTATTATTTTTATGTTGTTATCGTAATATTATTACCTTTAGAGTGGTTAAATTTTATATTGAAACTGTTATTCGTCTCTGCTTCTATGTACCTCGTTTGTCTTTTGTTAACGCGATTATCATAAAGAGTTTCCCAATTATTCATATTGACTTAATACCACCCTTATTTTTATTTTTGAATAAAACGTTGTCCCACACTAGAATTTCTTCTGTATAGTGGTTGCGTTTACAATCATATAAACTCACATACACAAACATCCAGACCCGGAACAACTACTTGTAGGTCAAACAAATATTTGTTCCACCCGGGAATCGGGGAACCCGCGACACGCAGCGCTGCAGTCAATAGCTTGACCCTCCGCATTACTTTAGGATGTCTTACTTTAGGACTTTCCCAATTATTCATATCTAAGCACTTATCAGTGTCCTCCCTCACAGCCTCATCACTTAATACTCTTAATGTCATTTATTACTGTTGCTTTTGTTGTTAAGACTTAGGCGCACCCTAAATCTTAACAACAAAAGTTAAAAATAAAGGTATACACATTCCGAATTACCGCGACAGGTATCCTCAGGGAGCCACTCATGTCACTCCCTTAAATGAAATACTTAATAATAGAGGACGCTTAACACAAACGTACAGACATTACAGAAAATTGTCCCCATTGTTACAACTGCTACATTCATACCATATTTAAGTAACAGTCACATATAGTTTTCAAGATATTATCAAAGTAAATTACGTTGTTTGGACATGTCACTTAACGATAATGTTGATTAAATAAAACTGTCATGTTTGCTTCTGTTGAAGTTGTTTGTATAATCGATCAACTTTTGCTTACAATGTTAGTTTATTTTATGACATGACCTTTTTTTCTGTATAATAGAAGTACATTAGACGTCCACGGTTTGGCGAGAGCTTCACTAAACTGCGGTATTTTCCTTGACCAAAAAGAGACTCGACTTAACCCCATACTCCATCCGAGCATTCAGTAAATCCTGTATTTTATTCCCGCCATGTACGCAACTATAAAAATTCCGGCCGTCGGCGAACATTGTCTCCAGTTTCGCTCACTTACCCTTGCTTGTGAAAAATATTCTGCCAAGAGTAGAATTAGTAAAGTTGGTGGTATACCCGTGTGGGCCACACATCGGCCGAATATTAAAAGGGGAATTAGAGTGGTCACGCCTTTATGCGTTCATAAATGTTCTTATTTGGCCTCAAGTTGCTAGCCTACTTGTTACGTGACTGTAGCTAGTCTGTGAAATTGTTTCCTTTACAGTCTTACTTATATTTTGTGGAATGTTAATGGGACTCTTGGAACAATTACCTATTTTCATTCCTCGCAGTGATTTTTTTACCTATTCATCTACGCGGGATGACATAAACTTATTGACTTGCATAAGTAATGCTGCAATGTATTCAGGTACACATTTGAACGCATCACACGTACATACAAGCATTCGAAGCAAATTAAAACTTCTATCAATCTAAATTAAATCGATCAGTAATCAGATACAAACATTAACTCAAAAGACACCTCCGAGGTTCGCATTGATCACAGCCAAAGTTCGGTTTCACAGTAACGTCGCCCAAGGGAACGACCCCGAACTGCGTTACCCGTCCTTGTCGCACGCACTCCATCACAAATGCGAAAGAAGGTAATGACGCGATGTAGCCCTCACAAATTGACCGTAACAATACCGCATTAGGTCACAATCTATGTCGCAGGAATACAGCATAATCTATTTTTTTCCAACAAATCTCTATTGATTCGGTCAAACCACGGACGACCGTATTATGACGAAATGTATTACGATTGGTCTATTTTTCCATCTTCTGACTGTAGAAATAAATTCCATCATTTAAATAAGTTAATAGATATTTATTGCTTTGCTATTTCGGAATATTGTCAGACTTTTTTTTACCTAATTCCTTTTCATTCGTGCCTTTGTTTTTAAGCAAAGAATTTATTTAGTCCGAACACAAGAAGTTGTATTTATTTTCTTGAACTATCGATTTACTGTAAAGGAAATTAATAGGTTATTCTAAATATGTTTCAGTACCAGAAAAGCATAATATAGCAGCTGGTTATTTCCCATGCAAGTTAAAGAGTCAACTGTGGAAAATGGGCATGTGAACGTACCGACGGGGGATGGTACACGCACCGTTAGGTAGTAGTTATGTGCTTTTTGAGTAAACAAACAGTATTTTTTTTTTTCTATAAATAAATAGAGCACTGAAGCACTTCGTTCTAGGTCCCAATTTTATTGAACACTACATTCACGTGGTACAGCAAGGTTCTATTAATGGCAATACCGCAGCGATATGGAAACAATTCCGCTCATATAAAAAGTTTGAAATGTTTACAATACGCTCTTTATTTATTCTTAAGGAATAGTCTGCACTTTTGACACTACCCTGATACCAATACAATTTAAAAGCTATGATAAATGTTATCGACCAAGTGTCTGCGCCAGCGGCCTGCGGGCTGAGGGGGCATCACGACCGTCCGCGACAATCGCCGAACGCCCGCCGCACCGAGCCGCGCGGGCGCCACGTACCCACATTCGATCAAGAAGCCTACAGTTCAAATGTAAACCTTATTTAATATATATTTTTTCAACTAACTCAACACCAAGAATGTATTGAAGAAAGCGCTACCAGCGCTTTACTTTGAATTAACACTTACCTTTGTTTTCAAAGGTTCTACATCCTTGAGTAAATTCCACCCAAAGCCCCCTGCGCTTCAAAGTACCAACCTACGTCTGACCCAACTACTTTTAACACGTGAACAAATAGGATCACTCCTAGCGAAAATGATAAAGTTTGAGAAAAAATAAACGAGATCCTTTACCTTCTCTTCAGACGGTATTAATGTCAAAGATAAATCAGCGTCCGTGTATGTCCGAAAATTAGGTGTTATTTTTTTATTCACCACAGAGGAGGGTTGCTCAGGCCGCTCGGCTAACAAAAGCGTGGCAATTCCCGCTCAAACAAATCACCACTAAACAAACGTTTCTACAGGTAGGAATAATTCAACGAAAGGTCACCTGTTACGGGTATTCGGCATCGATCATCGGGAGTGCGTCGTGTCGACCTACCCGCGTAATGTCGCCCTAGGGACCGACGCCGGCGACGCCGC
This sequence comes from Sesamia inferens, assembly GCA_037179545.1. Lineage (NCBI taxonomy): Eukaryota > Metazoa > Arthropoda > Insecta > Lepidoptera > Noctuidae > Sesamia > Sesamia inferens. The sequence continues at coordinate 22,267,574 of CM073931.1, forward strand.
CGCCGAGACAAAACCCACGGGCCCTGGCCTGTCAAACCGAACTTGCCCGCTTTTGTATACACGCACATTTTTCACCGTGGGTCATTCCATGCCGCCGCTGTGTACCCTTTGCTGTATCGCCAAACATGACATATCTGATACGCATCTGAAAACTTAATAAGGAGGAATTTATAATTAAGTCGCACGTATAATTACGTATGTTGAGGCGTCACGCGTCGACGTCAGCATGAATATTTACGATGCAATTTCGTTCCATTTCAGATTTATTACTGTTTTGTTGGCGGATGGGGAATTTTAAAAATGCTCCTTCGTGGCCAAATTTAGGTGCGGGCGAATCGCGTTAGGCGGGCGGTGACAGCGCATCTCGGCTAGCGTGTATTGTTCGTGTCCTAACCACCGACTTTCCATTTATTTCTCTATGAATACGTTATTACCTGTTCGCCCCCGCTTATCAAAGTTTATTTGCAGCATGTGGTTTACTCTGTACCGGTGCTTATTCGTTATTACAACGGCGGAGTGTTTTATTGCCGAGGCGGGGCTCAATCGCGCACGACGCCCTTGTTTTTCGCTATTTTCCCTCACATTTTTCAGAATTTGAAGTTAATATTATGTCTTTTTGTTGCAGATCGAGGACGCCATGCTAATGTTTGACAAACAGACCAATAGGCACAGAGGTAAGTTGTCATTACCTTAATAAGGATATAATACAACTACGGAACGTGGACCGTAATAAATCAGATCCCCAATACTGCCCAAGTACCCAAAACTATCTATATATAATTATACTAAACTATGCCAATAATGGCTTTATATAGGTATCCTTCCGAGCAGCTTAGTGATTAGGCAGTTATAAATAATAATAACGCAAATACCACTATATATATACCCAAATAATAGGTCTATAGGAAGTAATCCTCGCTTTTATGATTATAAGGTAACTATTTTCAGCTGTCTGCGTTACCAAACAAGATAACAAAACTCCAAACAAAATTGTACATAGTACAATAGAATTCAAAACCGAAATAATATTATAACTTCCCTAGCCGTAAGTAACGTGAGGAAAGCCACGCACGGGCGGTGTGTCACCGTATTTTTCTTGACAAAAACAACGTAACTCCCAAAGGCTTGCATGTCACACACGGAAACATATCATTTTTGTTTGTCTCGCCTCATTTCTCTGGCCGTCTTCGCCACAAAGTCGTCACTGGTTAACTAGCAACGGATAAATATAGGCTTCGACCCTCAATGAAAGCTGGCCAGCTTGTACAGACATATCGCAATGTAAAGAGCCTCCTTTCTAATAGTAAGGAGCTGAGCTAACAGGAAAGCGAGAGAGATCAGACTATGATGGCGGCGCCGCGACTGAGACGAAGCGGAGCGTAACGGAGGTGGCATCGTCACTAAACAGGCGCACCGTTTTCGGTATTGTGCTCCCTCCCCATGTTACGACTATTCCCGGCTAATAAATAACAAATCGACGCCCGGATAAAATATACGGTTTCCTCGGCAGGAGTTTTTGTATTATTGTGAGGGTAAAAGCGAAGTTACGGTTGAAATCTGCCTATTTCAATTTCGATGGCCGCGTTTCAGTTTTTTTCTTAAATATTACACGTTGTCATAAGCAAGCCAATAAATTGTGTCCCAAAACAGTAAAGACCCGGCCAATGTAATCAGTTTCTTTCATTATCCCACAACGCGTAAGATTTTAATTAAAATCCACGAAAATCGTATCAAGGCGAGCCATCTTTTGTTGCCAACGAAGGTTCCCTTCTAGCAGTTACAGCAAATACAATGTTAAATTTGCTTTTGTAATCCCCATTACACAAAAACAGGTTGACCCAAATATTCAGGCTCGGTGAAATATCGTTGCGCCGTCATTTATGCAAGTTCGCAAAAACGAATCCTCCTTCGTTCCTCGCCAAGGGAAAAACGGCCCTTTTTTGTCGTTGTAAGACATAAAATAATTTACCCGTATTTTCCAAACTTCCAACTTTTGTGACCTTTGCGTGTCATTTGGATGATATTTTGAGATCCCTCAGTTTGTAATTAGGTAAACATTGAAATAAAACACGGCTATGTGCCTAGGATATATTTGTATGTGGAAGTTTAAACTTTCATTTGTCGCGGGCGTTTACCTGCTCACTCTGCCCAAACGATTCATTTATGCATGCTATACAATTCGTGTAATTTTACTGTACCTAAACATGAATAACGCACATAATAATCTAATATAAATATTCCTTAGGCCTCCTCTAATACTACAGTCGGGTTATTATCCCCGGAACGTAATCAGTTGGGTCGGGTTATCCTTGCAAGAAATGTAAAAATATCCGCTGTTTATTTGTATCAAACTCGGGCAAGAGGCAACCCAAACGCGTATTCAAACTGAATATGAATGCAAACTGCCCCAGCGAACGGGCGGAATGGCGAAAATCAAATTAGGTATGGCGCGAATACTTCACGGCGACGGCGGGAAAAAAAATTGAAATCAAATATTCATTGACTTTCAACCGGATAAGCCGGCCCGCAGCCATTTCAATACATTTTATTATCTATTTTCGTCGTGAGGACCACGCCTCGATGACGCTAGCCTATACACGCCAATTTATCCCGACAAATCCTATACTTAATCATTTAAACGTATTACTTATTTCAATACCCGATTATGTTAGATACGATTTTCCCACCAACTAAAATGAAACTGAATCCTGTTAGGTAGATATTTTTAGAGCCAAAGTTCTAGGTTTTTTAAAGCCTGGAAATTACTGTCTATAAAATTGACCTGGAGTATGGAAGAAAAAAGGTCGAATTTTAGAGAATATTATTATATTGTCTGTATACATTTTTTGGATATAACAGCTCCGACGAAAGGTTTCGTGTCTGAAGCTGTTTGCTTTGAATGATATCTATGCCATATTAAAACAAAAGGACAAAAATATGTCGGCAACATAATTTTTGATTATATTTAATGGTTTTTTTTCACATTATTTAGTTAATAAATCACGTGTTGAATGCAGACTTAATTCATAGGGTGATTTTTATGTTAAGCTGTTGAATCTGTGAAAAATAAAAAGCTTTTAGCCTTTTCAGTACATTAAATATGCGCGAATAATGCGTTTAATAGCACCCTTTACTTTTATTTACGACCTTCGCCGGTTGAAAAAATAATTAACGATGTCCCTTTGCAAAATATTTTCCATTGTCTCTGTCTAATAATTTAATTTTTAGAATATAAAATAGCAATGAGAATAAATCCTTTATTGCCTTATACGAATTTACACATCGTTGTATCAGTGACGTGACACTGGCAGGCAAGATGTCTTGTATCCCAATCAACAGAGCGTTACCAAATATGTTCACGTTCGTTTGGCATTCAAAGTATCAGCGGAGCTTGAAGTAAATGCCATTACACAAAGGTAAACGTGACATGTGAGAGACAAAGTTCATAAATATTAAACAAAAAAACTAGCGCAAGCAATCTCTGCGGAGCGGATTCCATTTGGTCGTGCGAACCGCCTCACGCGCCTCTGGGACGCATTTCTACGAGTGCGTGCTAGCTACCGTGAAATTTTCACCTCTCACTTTGCATAAGAGTAGTACCATCTATATTTCATCCCTCACAGTTCGTGACGTGTAAAGACGCCTATCGCGTGAATCATAAATGGCGATCGTTTTCTTCGAGTGCCATAAAATTTCTGATGTCAAAAATGGTACATCACTAGAGTATTTTTAAACTTTATGCCTTTCACGTACAAACGTTTCCACGCCTTCCTCTTTTGTTTTCACCGATGTGTTTACGATTTTCTTTTATAAATTATTGTTGTCGTAAATTTCCAGCGTGTGTGTAATAAAATCGTTAGCTTATTTTACAATTCATTTGCAATAAATATTTACAAGTTAGAGAAATAATCTAAGGAACAAAATGTTCGTAGATTTCCGGTTGATTTTTAGATAATCTTATCTGTATTCAATTCACTTCACGAAACACTTCAATTTCGCTATTTTTGTACATGTCGAGGCAATTCTAATACCGGCAAAGCTTCTGAAGTAGAGCTCTCTCAGACTGTGTAAGGCTGCAATCTTACTTAGCACCTCGGTACAAAGGAATTTGATCTTTATATGTATGGGGATGAGGGTTGTTTGTTGGTCTCTGTAAATGTGGTCGGTGTGTGCTAAGTGGGTGCACGTGGCTTCGTCCCCGGAGAGAGACAGGAATACACAGGGTTTAGATGCATCTTGCGGCCAACCTCTTGCTAATATTACGTGTATTACAATTAATTTAGTTTAAAACAATCTCTAGTTTGAGTGGTTGTTCATTCTAACAGCTTTTGCGCTGTTCTTTATAATTAAACTTTAACGATTTATAGCCAAAGTTAATGTTTGTGGGTTAACATGTAACTGTAGAATAGTTTAACCAAATATAAAGTTAGTTCGGGAATACAACATAAGTTTTAGACTCAATGCATTCCATAACTTATGACTCTTGTTAAACTAAGTTATACGAATTTGTACACATTATAAAAGTTTAAGACATCGCTAATGAGGCAAAATAATAACAACCTAAACTATAGTTAATGAGAGAATGTATTCTTGACACTTGTCATTTTCATACAAATGAATACACATGCATTACGAATTTGATGTATATTAGCCAGAGTAGTGGCATTGTCAGCTCAAAACCGATTCTTTAGACGACCAGACTGCAGTCAAACAAAAATTATAGGTAATCGAAATATGTATGCAGTATTATCCTTACTTTAGCGGACAACAACAACCGGGATAAACGCTAAGATGATGATTATTCTTACTAATGTTATAAATGGGAAAGTGAGTTTCTTTGTTTGTTTGTTTGTTCCGCTTTCACGCCGTAACTGCTGAACTGATTGATTTGAAATTTCGCAGACGTAAAGTTAAAAGTCTGGATTACATAATAGGGTACTTTTTATCACGGAAAAATTTGGTATTTCGGAGGGAAATCTAAAAAGCGCGATATAAGCGAACTCCACACAGGCAAAGCCGTGGGCGGAAAGCTAGTATTCTATAAGGACAATGTATTATAGAATAAAATCGAGATTTTAACTCATTTATTCGGCAACCTATAAAACATGAATCTAGATAATGTGCGGTAGTTTCTACATTAGTGTTCGAATAAATAGAGGCCAACCATTTTAAATTTAAACACTGCAAACTAAAACCTGAAAATTTGTATCCACGAACATTTCTATGACAACGGAGCCTAATTGTGTCATTTACGAACGTTAGTTGTATGAAAATACGCTGCCTACCTACCTCTGCAGGGATTACCGCCGCAAAACTATCGATATTTGAAACTTTATCGAGCCCCAGTTCTGTACATCCCTAGAGGTGCGGTTTCGAATGCATCTCGCGTGATGCATCGATATGAGAAAGTGGGATAGGAAACACTCGGGACGTCCCTATAATCACCTGTTTACGGAACGGCACTTCTTTCTACTTTGCAAGTAAACAAACGCGGTACTTCGTTTTTATTGAAAGCTGAGCAGTGTGTATACAAATACGGAATTTACTGAGATTTTATTACGCGTTAGTGATTGTGTTTTGTTTGTTTATTAGTGTGAGTATGTGTCTGGCGAAGCAATACTTGGAAATAGAATCCCTTTATGCAAGAAAAAAACCGTTGGAGAAATGTTTCCCGCAATATACTAATGGAAAAAACAGTGTGTCAGGACAGACATACGAAGCTGAAAAAATAACGATACAGAAATAATTAATTAGAAAAACCTTTTTATACAATTACTGCTGTATTAAAATATGATGAAAATCAGATTACAGCAGCAATCAATACACTTAAAATAAAGCCTTAAGTACTCAGGCGATAATTCATTAACACAGTTAAACCCTTCAATTTAATATGTTATAAGCTCCCGCTTCTACATTTTCTCATCATTAATTAACTCCGGTATTATTATGGCTTCCAAAAACTACCATTATTTCATTATCCTCGGCAAAATATTGTGAGCGAAGGCTGCATTGCAAAAATATTCGCCTATAAAATTTTGTGGAAGAAGCATCAATGAGATTAGTGAATGTTAATAATTTTATTTGGTATCTCACTGTAGGGAGTAGCCGCAACATATCGGCCACAACTTACGAGTCGTAAATTATAGGTTCGAAACGAGACAGCCGCTTTATGTAAATTATTTTACCAAGTGTAATGTACAGTGAGGAATCCAGCATGTTCTAGAACCAAATATTCAAAGGTATGTGCCCATATGGTAGATTACGGCCCATTTCCTCTTACAGATAGGAAGCCATTATCCAAGTTGCGCGAATATTGTAGCTTGTGTATCACTACGATATTGAAAAACGTTTATTTAGTTAAAGCAGACATTTCTGTATGTCTTACATAAGTTTACTTGAAAATTGATGTGGGTTTTTATGGCGCCTACTCAGATTATACTATACATGTAGTACAGACCAGTGCAGTGAAGTGATACATATTTATTCATATACTCTTTATTATTCACCAAAAACAAACATCGATCAAAATACATTCAAGACAACAAAACATACAATAGGCGGCAACCGAAGAACGGACAGATATATAGTGATACATACTATAGAGGAAATTTTTCCTTTAGGCTTAAAACTTGGCAAAGTCGGTCACAATATGTGAAAATCAAAACAATAGAAAAATGTGTTCATAAAGACATCAATAATGACACTGTATTCATAGCCTTATTTCCCCTGTTCACGTAATTCAACCAAACTAAATCACATTCCGGCAAAAGCTGAATGCGGCCAATAATTCCATTGGAATCAACAACAATAGCCCCTTAAGAACCGATAGCAATAAATCGAAACCATGAGCATTGATCGTCAATAGAGCATTAAGGAGCTGACACTCTCACAATATACATTAAGAGTATGTTTTAGCAAATCACTTCCTGCCTTAGCCGAGCCCAAAAAGGATGGTTAAAAAAATAGTGAGTGCGGGAAATGACATAGTGGAAATCCATTGACGACATAGCTTCGCCTTAAGGTAAATAAAGAGCCCACAATTGAATAGTCATTCTAAGAACGATAGAAATTGTCCGCAGCATTTACATTGTCAGCTTTTCGAACAATAAGCGAAGCACTCGCTGAACAAATAAGTCAATGGTGTTGTAATTATTACGGGGTGTTAGCGTAGTGCCATTTATCGGTGATTTTCATTGTTATTACTTACATGCTTCGGGCGTGCACGCGATAATACCTTGCCAGTAGATTCACAGTAATTCTGATAGTAAAATGTACAATTAACAGAGGTTTAAAAAGCTGTAATTTCACGATACGCTGTTGTTTGTTTTCCGTATTAAGTTTTTATGGGAAAATTTCGTTTGTGACCCGTAGTTTATTAAAAAATGACCTATTCTACATTTCTTACGTTTGTTTTTTGATACTTGTCTTGAAACTGGAAGTCCACTAGGAGAGCTGCCTGCTAGGGCTGCGGGTTTTTCGAAAGAGATATTGCGCCCGGTACAGGCAAATGAAGAAACACTGATAATTTTTAGTCAATTAAACATGGACGTACCCAGGTGCGGGCAGGGAGAGGCAGCTGCCCGCAGAAGATGTATAAACTCCCCTAATTAATAAACAAAGTATTAACGGGCACTTATCTCTAACTTTTAAATACACCACGTAGTAGACATTAACAAAATGTGGTTTAATTGCCAAAAAACCGCATGCGACTATAGCGCACAATGATTACCCACTCTAAAAAATTTACTTACCCCCCAAACCAACTAAGCCTGACTTGCCCCCCCCCCCCCGGCCAGAAGCTGGGTACACCCATTCAGTTAAAGTTGGACACGATCTTCCACTCCGCCCAGAGCAGGAAAGTAAAAAAAAGACTTTAAAATAAAGGCTATTTTATCACAACACTTTCAAAAATTCTCCTTAATACAGTATTCCCTCATTTTAACAAACGGATTTTCCAATTTCCACAAAATCAACACCTCCACATCAGCAAATCCAATAAATTTCTCACCTACACTCCCTGAAAATGTAATATAGCAAAATTCTTACCCAATTTTAATCCTCGTCAAGCGGTTAAATGTAATTCAGTTAATAGGCAATTTCAGCGTACCACCTATCCGTGTCCGTAGTTTCTGACAGGATGCCATGCATTCACCCCTGGGACACCCTTCGGTAATTATTTTCTCTTACTCATACCACTAGTGGGGCACTTCGATTCAAAATTGGATTTTATACCCGAATGTAACATGAAATATGACCGGTACTATAGTACCATTCCTGCTGGTTGTAAATTGAACAGAAGCTTACACTTGATTTGGTTTAGTTTTGATTATTTGAGATCATACATTCATACATCATACAGAAACTCATGCAAATGCATGAGTGGCGTATGGAACTAGTTAGGCAGAAATTCTCAAATCAATCATGACACCTCGATCCTGAAATCTTTACTTTATTATAATTATATACAAATGCTTGATACCGCAATACCGGCAGATGGTAAGCAGTCAAGCGATTGTTGATGATAAAGCGCGCTAGTTTATTAAGAGCCTATTCACTCTAGCCTTGAAGACACTTAAATTGTAGTCAGACGGAAACACCGCAGTTTTCAAATTGTTCCAGTCCCTCGATGTACGCGTTACAAAAGACGAGGCGAAACGCTTTGTCCGGATCATAGTGTTGTCAACAACTTAAAGGGTGGATACACGCCAATGACGGGTTGTCTGATGATTTAATGGCAATTTCTTCGCACACTCCCCAAAAAGCCAGCTATAGAACACCGACAGGCTGGCTTCCCTTCACCTGTGCTCCAGGCTTTCGAGAATGTTTACTTACTCCTTTTGTATCGTTAACTTTTATTCATATACACGTTTACACACAGTCTCTAAGAAATCCTTCGTATTTCGGCATGATGTCTGGTGAAGCCGTATAGAGGTCAGGTCTGCAGTTCTTTCTGGCGCAGCATCGTTGGTCGCCTTGTTGAATTTAGCATTGCATCACCTCGCTCAACTGCCACTCAGTTTTTTTGCGTGAATAGGCTTTTAATAAACTGGTGCGTTTTACCATCAACGATTGCATCGCTGCTTAACATCAGGCGAAATTGAAGAACTATTCAATTTCGCCTGATATTAAGCAGCGATATAATATAGTAAGTTTATAATTATATTTAAAAAAAAATCTTCTAATTTATATATTATAACATTTATAACAGCGATATAATATAGTAAGTTTATAATTATATTTAAAAAAAAATCTTCTAATTTCCATACATTTTGACAAGTTTCTGACATTTATTTGTCGCCAGGATGAGCCTGCGACTGGTTATACACACACGTCGGTTGTGACTTTTACCAATCTGAAGAATGACACCAATACAATACTAAGGTCTTTACTAAGTCCTCCTAAAGAATTCCGGAGTTAAACTCAATATCTGCCTGTTAGATCGATAGTTCAAAGCAAATACAGACAACTTTATCAGTATACATACATGTGTGTGTGTGACTGAGTGTACACTTAAAAACTAAATTAAATTTTTCATTGTTTATCCCGTTGATCCTAATACATTCAGATTATATTGATTCATATCTTAAAAAAAGAACATCACAAAAAAAAAAACTAAAAAAACAAATTGTAAATAATTAAGGTAAACAATCCAATTCAAGCACAGTTAAAGAGTCTCATGTGACGACTATCTCGCTAATTCTAAAACAAGATACGTCTTATTAATGGAGTGGTATCCCTGAACTATATAAAGTAATTCCACCCAACACTCAACTGCTTCCAAGTTACACTCTAAAACATAACTAGCGAGTCCTTCTGTCACATTAACACGAACGCTTTTAAGCGCAAGTTATTCGCCCTTGTTTGGTTATATTAAAGGATTTCTGGAATAATTATCACAAAGCGACTCACGCACCCATTTATTAACCATCTTAATTACTAAGGCCAAGTTAATTACATCGAGTAAAACTTAGCGCCTAAAGAGCGTTATCCCGTTAATTTACTATAGGGTAGCTTTTACGGAAATCTCTTCATACCATTCCCCTGTGCGATATCGTCCAACTTGTTTCTGAAGATATCAAATACGTAGGTTTAATGGTCTCAACTTTTGTGTAATAAAATTACGGAAAAATTCTTCGGCTGCTTTTAACATTTACGTTTATTTATGGCCTTAATAATTTACTGTCACCTAAATTAAAGCAATGCTTGTGATATAGGACAATGGCACCTTTATTCTTTGGTGGATTTTCGAGTCTTCGGTAAAGTATTACTGGGCTGGGGATGAAAGTCGGTGTCTTGCAAGATACTGCACAAGATCTATAGCAAATTTATAAATAAGCGATAACGGAAATCATGTTTTAACTTTGTGGCCAAATGTTTATATAGCGAATGATATTTACTTACGCTGGTTACCAACGGGTCGATTGGCAAATTAATTTATTTAATTATTTAAAAGCGGTTATGAAAATATCTATCAGTACAAAACCGCATAGGTATACAACAATAGACTTACAGTCGTGGTAAAATTTCATTTGAAGTAATTTCCGCGATGAAATTTCATTCGCAACTGGTTTGCGTTGTGGATAGTACAGGTGAGACAATGAGAACGCGGTTGAGCACAGAAGCCCATCTCATTACCCGACTGACCGCAGTTGAGTAATGATGAGCCGAACACATAGTCACGCTGCCAGCGCTCGCTTTTTAAGGCTTCCACATAAACAAAATGCGAAATCATAATACATTATCCCATTGTTTATTCAAACCCAAAAAAAATTATTCCTGATTTATTGTTTCGTGTTTTTGCTAGTAATCATTCATCTAAAAAGAATAATGCGGCATTCAGATACTAAATAACAAATAAACGGTGAATTACAATAACATTCCCCCGCCCCAATATGAGCAATTAACTTGATACGATCCTTTAGAAATATTAACGAAAGGCTAACTTACATATGTATTCTGTAAAGATTATGAAAAATCAATGTCATGGGGTCATTTAGAAATAATTAACTCAAATTGCGACCCAAATCCTTTGAATAATTATATAAATCAAAAAATACAATTCTGTCGTACATGGAATTCTGTGCGATGCGCCCAGACACTATTTCAATAGGCTAGAATGGGGTGTGGTCGCGGTGTTTCGCCTGGCGATCGCACAATTGCAATCAGCCTAATATGTTGAACAGTGGGTCCATCTCATTACCATGGGCGACCACAGGTGAATGATGGCGCGCGCTAGTGCCCGAGGCCGTTTTGTTTGTGGTCAATTTAACGCCGACGACAAATTGTGTGTTTGCCATTTGGCCGAGAGATCATCCTCACTTCTGAACAAAATAAATCCACTGATTACTTTTGCGCAATTTGAAATATTAACGTGAATTGTTTCGCGCGCCGCCGGCCTGTTGTATTGTTTAATTCTGTACTGTGAGTGATAGCATCGCATTCACTTTTGTGTTGAGCCCGGTTCAAAGTTATCAGCCAATTGTATCGCATTCTAATGCAACTGCGTTTATTAATGGTTTCACATTAAACAACAAAGTTTGTCAAATGTTTTATCAGCACTTTGTTGAAGCGGTTTTGTTTTGATTGATGCTAGGAAATGTGACATTAGGGCACTGCCTTTAGTTCAGGAATAATAAAACATCGCGCAAAAGTCTATTAGTTCGTTCGCTAGTGATGTAGCATTGGCATTATTATTTCTTGGGAACATATGTAAAACTACAGTCATAAAAAATATGTCAAATGGTTACGAACTACAAATATGCTAGCTAATATAAACCCGTAGTTAGGTAATGACTGAAACTGTATCCGTACTAAAATATTTACAGTAAAACTTTACCAGCTAAGAAATTTTCCTCCATTTGGCCGTTTATTCTGAAATAGTGTAATAAAAGGCAGCTAAAATGTTCGTACCGTTATAAAAAGAAAGTACCCTAAAAAAGTTCATATTTATTTCCTTGTAGAAAACGAACTAACTCTTGTTTTCATCCTCTTAACAAGAAAGTAATCTGTCGACCTACGTCGCGATAACGGGATTTTTATGTAACTCGAGTCGCGCCTACCCTCACCTAGCCCGGGGCTCTCTCGAAAAATCCCCGCATTGTCAGATTCTACTAAGGATTCGGAGTAATATACATTTTCCCGTGTTGGAATTACAGCTGTATTTTGCTCATGCTACATAAAATCGGCGTAAAGGCGACGCCCATGAAAAGGCCCGGGTGAAAACCTATAGCCTTTATTTAGTTGGCTCGAATGTAACAATCCACTGAAAGTTTTAGTGTCGGCAGTTCGAGCGCCGGTCGTTTCATAAGCGCAGCACGGTAAACTGTAGCTGGTATATGACGCAATGCACCCCAGGCAAGACAAATTCGTTTGCCGCGCGCTACTGACGGATCTCCATACGTCGATGCGCCTCGCTCATTACCTTACACTACGATTTCCAAGCCACACGCTATATTTTCATAGAATTCGAGAAATGCCGCACAGCCGTATCTGTATTTCTCCAATAACATTCATTTTAATTTTTATGATGTTGGATATTTCATTTCGTTAAAATTATCTGGGATACCATTTCCTTTAAAAGTTATTCCAATTATTTTATAAGGATTTTCTAGTGAATTTTATCGTTCACTCTGTCCATAACAGTTGTCTAGAATATAGCCTACTCTAATGCAGAGCTTAAAAGAATTCTGGAAGGATATGGCCATAATCACTATGACGATCTTATTAGTGAATTGATGAATACCGTTTTTTTTTCACTAAATATAACTGAAATTCAACTCAAATCAACGAAACAAGTTGTGACTAAAACATTAAAGTGATATCTTACAACTAAACTCTACTAAAAACAACGTTAACTCTTCAGTACATGTACCCAACGCGTAATATTACTTAACCGCTAGAAAATTATATACAAGCGGCGCGTACGGCTTGTTACACGTATGCCACTAAATTTTAGTTAAAGTCGTTGAAGGCAACAGGTGTGCGGGATGAGCCAGTCGCCGACTCGTAATTATCCTGACTCTGGTTTACGCTTCCATTTGGTACATATCTATAGTGTACTTGTCTTGTAAATAGGCAGGCATTCCAAAACTCAATTGAATGTCCAAAAAATTGGTCGCAGAATTAATTTTTTGAATTTTTTGCCGGGAATTTGTTTTGGATATAACATCAAATCTCGATAGGCAATCAATAATGGTCGTGAGTATTGTAGTTATACCTATTTAATAAATAAAATAAATCATAGTTCTGCTCCCTTATAATATTTCCTTATAAGTTGACCGTAAGAATACAATATTTAGTGATTGGTTTGATATCTATTTCTCAGCAACAGAACAAAACCAAAAGGCAATTATGATAAATTAGTTGCAAATGATACTTACCAATTATAAATGATAAACGACAATAAACAAAAAGGAGTATGTTTGTTTAATAATTTGAGGTTGTAGTTAATACACAGCAAAAACATTGATTCAATAACCGCAGAATATTAATCTCTTTTAAACATACAGTTTATTAAAACAATTTTAATTAACTAGATTCTGTCGAACGCGACCGCCGATGAACCGCCCTTTAGGTGACCAATTAATATTTGTTTTAAGTGTATGCTACTGACAGATGTTTGGTGCACACGTTGGGTAACGTTGCAATGTTTCAACAACAGTGCATTACATTTTATTCACTTGTCAATTAAATGTCACACGCGATTCGGTGCGAATTTACTCACTGGCGTGCGAATATCAACCGCCCAAATGGAAATTTGCATAAAAAACACATAGGTACATACAGCTTTACATCGAGTTCGTATCATTCAGTTGGCGGAACTGAGGTCCTTGGCTATCGAAAATGATTCCGAACCTTTTTAAAATGACCAATAAACGATTTAAATAGGAACATTTAATGGAACTTCTGGCCGGTATTTATGATTTAAATATTTATCCGAACTTCGTCGTATAAATTGGGTTTCCATTAAATTATTTTGGTTGTGCTTTTAGAGCGGTAAAGTACATATTACTTAGCCTATTTTGTACTTATTTTTGTACTGTCGATAAAAATTTTTTGAACAATACAATGCGAACGCCACAACGTTTCTTTTTTTTTTCTAAAGTAAAAGGTAATGTTTGAATGACGCATTTAAGGGAAAAGGCTCGTAATTCTTGTCATAATATTTATACGTTTTATTGCAAGATGGTGTATTTTGGAAGTTTTGATGGAGCCGTAAGGGGCGAGGCCCATAAATCCGAGGCAGAGTGAAGCACGCAACGAATGTGTGCGGCGAACAGATTTATACGTTTGTCTTGCTCCGCGGTGCACGTCCACAGGCAGACAAAAATATTACTGCCTACCAGAACTGTACCAAAGCACTACATCGTCGAGCAAAAAAATGAACTTGCATTGTGTTGCACGTGTTTGCTGAAATTACAGAGATTTTAATATTTGTTTAAAATTGAATACAACTCAGCCTTTTCATTTAATGGAATTGTAGCTGTAGGAGACAACAAAATACTCCAAAAGATGTTCATCGTTAAAGTAGTTTCTTGTAAATTTAGCAAATGATTGTTCAAAGTAAATGTAACTTACTAGTGAAATGGTGCTAATAAGGAACGGTCAAAGGACCATTTCTTGAAAAAAGACTAAGGAGCTTTTCTGGCTATAAATGATTAGTGTTTCGATAAGCCGAAATATGAATTCCCGTTTGAATCAGCCTTGTTCATACAAGGTCAAAACACTAAGCCTTAATAATAAAAATGAAATCACCCCATTAATCTCACATTCCACATCTAAATTCTAATTAACAGAGATTTCAAAAACCCAAACATTTAGGTTTTATTTACTTTGAAAAGGGTCCTAAATGTATTTTAAAATCACAGTATTGGATAGATTGTGATGTGTCAATTGAGAATTAATTTAAACTTTGCTGGCCAAAGCGAGCAGCGAACTGCCCAAGGGACCAAACGGGCATCAAATCGAATAGAAGGTTATAATTGACTGCCGCTAAACGAACAACAGCCGACACGAACCTTATAAATTAATCAAATTTAGACTCTGGATGTGGAGAGTTAGAATTGAGAATCGCATGTATCACTCATTCGTGTGGGTTCTATATTCGTTCGGATAGGAGTACGTCGGTGTCGTAGCAAGTCCAACACTCACTTAGTAGATAAAAGTAATTTGCAAGGCTCGTGGCCGATCATTTAGATCTGCCTGCATTTACATAGTTAATTAACGTTTTCCCATATTATTATCCCGTCTATTATTAGTATCACCAACTTATATGCAAAACATTGGGATCGGAATTTGAGCCTACACATAGTTAGACCCGCAATTATAATGTTTGACGTGTTATTTGGGTGTTTGAGGGACTAGTTTGCATAGAGTTTTGCTATAATCATCCTAATTTGAAACAGAAATTAAAAGGAAACCCCATTTTTATTGTGAAATTGAAAAACTATCCTTGCAACATTATCCTTCTATTTTTCACATTGACATCTGCGATTCACTTTCTTAGAGCAGAATGATACTAGCCATTAAAGAGACGGTGCTAAACAAAAGAGAGGTATGCATTGATAAATAGATCAGCAGTTACATGTTAAATAAAATTGTCACCACAATGAGAATCGCCTCGTATGTCGGCGATAATTATTTCGTTAATTACACCCTTTGTTTCGCTAAACGTTTGAATATAACAATTATTGCTGTAATATAGGTAATACGGATAATTCTAAACTTTCATTATTTTATGGTGAATAATTACATTCTCAATTAAGCTCATGGCTGGAAATAAATGGTATTTGGAAACTATGTGTATATATTTAAATGGACAGGTAATTTGGAATTGAATTCATCAATTCAATTCGAGGATTCCATCTAAAATATTTTTTCTCCTGTACCTATTTTAAATTAGGGTAAGAAACGCAGATCAAAATAAGTATAAACCAAATTAACCCCCAATTTAAATCTCAAGGTGAATCAAAAGCAATTAACTCACAAATCTAAGCCTCCAATGCGAACTAATAACCAGTAGACCACGAAACTATTAACTTAAACACAGAACGCCGCGCCCCGAGGAGCTGGCCATCTCCTGTCTACGCGTGACAGTGTAGGCGCCTCCAAGACTTCCAACCCTTCATTTCTACACCTCTGGTGGCAAATTAAAAACGTCAATCAACACAAGACTATCACTAATAAATCACAAGCTCCATTATTCGTGCCTATTAATTGCAGTCGGCTTGATAGAGTTCATTCATTTGTTTTCCATTGTAAGAAAATAAATGAAACACGTTGATTGGGCGGTCGCGTTTGTCGGGTTAAGACGTAAATTTTGAATTAACACCTGGTTTTGTAGAAATTTGCATATCAAGTCTATCAAATTTTAATAGGTTTATAGCGTTACGTAATGTCGTTTAAATTTTATTAACGTTGAAAGTTTAATCTGTTGGAAATGCTTTATAACGCTAAGAAATTCCGATGAAAATCTAGAGCTTTTCTGAGCAAAACATTTTGCAATAAGAATGATAACTACTTAGGAATACTTTCATCGAATGCAATGTATGTGTGATTCAATTCTAGTATTAGTAACATACTATTTCTTTTCAAATATTTTAATAAAAATAAACATGTTCATAGCTCTAAATAAACATCTAAGCTTTCATAAATAAATTCAAATAAAAGCCTTCATAGATGTCACCTCACTTGGCACAAAAGTAACGCATAAAAAAATCTGAAACAAATTAACTTATCAATTTTCTAAAAAAGAAAAGATTCCTTGTAAAAACATTGTACTAACAACAACAAAAAAAAGAAACATTTTTCAAATTAATATCAATAAACGATGAAATTTACTGTACCGGAGTTCAAAACCCTTCAATCTACCTTTGGTGCGTTAAGATGTGTTGTTCGTGTAATAAAAATTAACATTTACTTTGTAGAACCTCTTGTAATCATACCTAACAATGGCCCGGGGTTGTTTTGATGTCTGTAAAAGCTCTCGATTAATTTTGCGTTTTAATAAAAAAAAATATGGAACAAAATACTGAAAGCCTGTTCAAGGAAAGGTTAGCCATTTAAAATACTGGGCAGATGTTGTAGATTTATGGACGCATTATAATTTCTCGGATATTAAAATATCTGCTTAGTGGCTTTTGACATGAACTGGGCGGAAAATGAGAGGGATGTTGAAAAATTGTGTGATTAGCAAAAAGTAAAGAAAATATTAATAGCGATCTAATTACTTCGCTTTATAATATTGCTATGTGGCTGCGGAGGTTAGCATAGTTCCTGCTAACAATTATGGAATTAATAAATATGGAGAAAATAAGTTCAGATTTTATATAATATTACGATAATACTAAAGATTCTAAGGTTGTCAGATGACACAGAAATACGGTGGTTATTGAAAAAGTATCTCAATAAAATTTCGCATGCAAATGAAATGTAATGTCAATACTAATTGCAGTATTAATTATTGGTAAGCCAACTTACTAATTATATTTATAATTTATGCATAAATTATAGTCAGGCATAAACTTCCAAAGTTTATTTATTAATCATCCATTGTACTTTCAATCAAAGGTTAACGACAGCAAACAACTTTGTTCCAAATATACCACACACCCACGCAACAAACTTTATGATTTGGTACATTTAATACTATAACTCATTAATAAACCATGTTAAATGGCGATTTGATTTCATTATAAACCAGAAACCGTAACTCAACGCAAGCGAAATTCTACCAATTCAAATTTGCATTAAGTGGATATTTAAATGTAACCCCATATTATGTTATTAAAATATTTAATTTAACTGTTTTATGCACGCAACTTCGATTTTGAAATTGATAGTAGGAGAATTTAAATAATTTTTCTCTGTGGTAGGCCTTAACATCGGCCGCCGGCAGAAGTTACCACCCACCAGACAAAGCCTTGCCGTCAAGCGATTTGTCGTGTTCCGGTGTGATGTCTGGTAAAGCCGTACGGAGAACGGGTCTGAGCAGTTGTGTTGCGATGTGTGCCGGGTACGATGCGCTAAATGTTGTTGTGTTGGGAGTTTGGTCGTGGAGGGTCTTCAGATCAATCTCCCTTTGGCGCAGCATCGTTGGTTGGTTGGTTGTTGTTGGGTTTAACATTGCATCACCTCGCTCAACTGCCGTCTTCCTTCCTATTCGCTCAATCTGAGTGAATAGGTTCTTAATAAACTAGCGCGCTTTACCATCAACGATCGCATCACTGCTTACCATCAGGCGGGATTGTGGTCAAGCGCTAGTTTATAATTATTAAAAATAAAAATAAATAAAATAGTACATGGTGTTTTTGAATGATTAAATATGTATAACACTACCATCCACATCACCATTTCATATAATTTATGAAACTCAATTGTAACTTAGTGTACCTATTGTAATTGCGTAATTTACTATCATTTGACAGTCGTAACGTGTAATCAGAACCTGACAGTGGACCATTAGTCTTACCAAGGTATCGTATTACTTAATTACTAGGTTGTGGAGGTCAGATAGGCAGTCGCCTCATACTGGAATATCGCTGCATCAGGTTAGACTGGAATCCAACCCCGAAACTATTTGAGAAAATTCTAACTAGGTGCTGGCCGTTAATGTGTAATTTGGTGTGTAAAGTTACTCATATAATGACTATGTATGAACAGAGGGACTCATGGTTAACTGAAATGGATCTTACAACAGTCAATTTCCGAAAAGACGCTTAATTTACCACCGTCAGCTCCTAAATGGCTAATCTTTCTGGAATCTCTTCCGTGTCACGGAATGCAAGAAGTGGTTTCTTCAGTTTTCCTTATGAACATCTATTGTTCCGGGTATTTTGGAACCTGAAAAGACGAAAAACTTTAGTGGCGAGATTGCCACAGGTCAATGTTCTGGTAAAAGATGATGATAATTGTCAGACATGTTTTTTTAGTTCATTTATATTAGTTTTATTCTGATGTACATCCACTCTCATCCTCTCCCCAAGAGGAGGCCTATGTCCCAACAGTGGGAATATTATTGTCTGATTATGTATGATGTACCTACCATCAGAGACATATGTACTTTAGATTCAGTATTGTATATTTTAAGTCTGTGTTAAAGTGTCTAGGAGCATGACTTACATAAAATCGAAAATGAATAAGAATGCATCTCAGGTCCGATGTTTGAATCCGTAGATTAAACTCAATCAATTGTGGAAAGTAGTCATTAACGCTTAAATTTTAGTAAAATTAGTTTTATAATCAATTTTGATGTTCATCATTAGATGAACATGATCATTGTATATGGTCAAATAATAAACTATTAGTTAAAAATATATTGTCACTAGTGACCACAAATGATAAACTAAAAAATCATCAAAAAACGCATTTTGCTAAAATTTTACGATTAGTTACTATTTTTAACTATTGTTTGAGCTTAAATACGGGTCAATAAATCGACCCAAAGAGGAATACTGGAATATAGGCTACCGATATGTTCCAAAAGACTTCTAAGGAAATAAATCAGGTTGATGGATGTGAAAGCGGATAAATTCCGACTACCAAAATTGAATTTCCTTGACTTGCGGCAAAGACTCGTAGGTATGGTAAATAAGTAATAGAACCTCATCGCATAAAGTTATTCCGGGAAAAATAACTAGGGAGTCCACTACAATTTTATTGAAAAAAAAATCAATAGATTTATTCTAAATAAATCAAAATCAAATTTATGCTGAGAATTAGCAATTTTTGAACGTCAACATTACATAAGACAGTCCCCCAAAACACCCACCCATCGACAAACCATTTATAATTTATATCTTACTTCCTTTAAATTTATGTGTTATTTTAAAAGCTATAATAATTAAAAGCCACAAGTGTGAAATCCAATCAACTTATCACCTCAATACCAATAAAAACAGCTAGTAAAGTCTACAGAAATCAACGTAGAAATTATAATACAACTTGAATTCCCCCAAATCCCCCGCGGGAGCTGTTCCATACCGTAATACTAGGTAACAGAACCCTTGTTTCCACAGTTATCAACATTTTGACCAGTGATTATAACATAATTACTAACCTTGCTTATTTTACACGGGTTTAATTGTTACAACTTTCGCTACACAACGGCTCTATTAAAATCTTTCATGTTATGGCTAGGTAAAGTGCTGGGTAATGTTTAAAGATGGTGTGTAAAACCAAATAGAGCGAAGTTAGATTTAATATTTTGCGTTTTGTTAATAGAATATTATTGTAGAACTGTCCTTTCTACACTGGGTGAAAAATCCTTTGAGATATAAAAAGATATTTTTCCGGCTATCCCACTAATATTTTAAAGTTTGTGTCAATGTACGAATGAATATTTGTTACTTCAAGGCTAGAGTGAATAGGTATTTAATAAACTGGTGCTCTTTACCATCAACGATTGCATCGCTGCTTACCATCAGGCAGGATTACGGTCAAGCATTAATTATATTTAAAAAAAAACTCTTTCACGTGAAAACAACTAAAGGAATTTGTATAAAATTTAGCACACAGGTGGTTCATAACCAGAAACAACACATTGGATACTTTTTATTGCGATATGCCCTCGGGATCAAAACTTACGCGGGCAAAACCGTGGGACGTAGCTAGTAAATAATAAATATCCTGGTTTTACTACAGCTCTACAAACAGCACCCTAATTGCGTACTACACTATTACCTACTATCAATTACAATCAATTTGAAACCAATTGCTAATCCATTGCTCCATCTGTAAGGAAATGTGTCTGCTCCACAACGTAAATAACGCAATGAAAGTTGTTGAACTGTCAAAATGAAACGGATTGCTACTGATAGTGTGTTCATCAGTAGCAATAAGTTTCATTTTGACAGTTCAACCACATTCATTGCGTTATTTACGTTGTTGGACAGACACATTGTTCAAACATATGGAGCAATACGCTACGAAAATGATTCCCATTGATAGTAATAGTTTGTTACGTAATTAGGGTGCTAGTGGGTGACCAGACTGGTTGACATTACCATAAATGGCAACTGACAGCAGCAGAGGAATCTTGCTCTGCCTATCCTTTTTGAAAGAAAGAAAGAAAATACATTTATTCAGCACAGATATAAAGACACACAATACATTCAAAATAAACACACATCAGGCAGCAACAAACAAAAATTAATTAGATAGTAAAAAACTCTGATGTAAGAAATATCAAACTGTGCCTCCCGGATGTACCAAAAAGTTTAGCAAAAATGCCAGACAACTAGTGCCTGATGCTGGTCGTCAACTGAACCTGATGTGAGGTGGCAGATGTAAAACAGTTTTACACCATAATATAACGTTTGCACCTTTTTCCAACTATGTTGGGGTTTATCTCCTGTCTAATCGGATGCAGCTATAACTAACAATTATTTTACACAGAATGACTACATATCGTAGTGTAGTCATGTAAACGTGGAGTGGTGGCCTAGTGGTTAAAACACCAGTCTTGCAAGTATGAGTGTGCGGGTTCGATTCAAAAACTAAATTTCACGGGGTATCAATATGTCTGCTGTAGCATTGCCGACATATATGTAAGGACAATCCGGCCTGTTGGTGATTATCACCAAGATAATAATGATACAACGGAATCGACTTTGTATTGTTCAATTTCTACCAGAAAACCTGAAAATATTTTGTATTTTTAAATACTTGGGAAATTACATACATTGTAATAATTTACCATAATAGCCGTCATATTTTGCCATAAAAGTCCCGCAACGTGTTTTAGCGGTTCAGGTTGACAGGTCTCATTATAGGTAATATTTCAATCCTTGTCAGTCCAGACAACGTTTTACGGTTTTGTTAACAAAATGAGACCGACATAGAGGACGTTTCTGTGACAATTTTTATTTTGATATAATCTGATCTATTTGTCAAATTAAAAATATTATAAAGCGATGTAATCAATAAAGTCAATAAGGAACCCTCTTCTACATCGTCTTATTGATAAGTTCAAGGAATGATGAGATATCTAAAGCCATTCTTAAACAATCTCAAGAAATGTACTTGCGCTAGTGTAAAAATAGCCTCTTAAGTGGCCAGCAGTTTAGTTGAGTAGCTATTACCGTAAAAACAGTTAAAAGTCATCAGTTTAAAATCAGATCTTAAGAAGAACATGGTTACTCAGTGCACGTGCTATTAAAAATTTATGGGTTAAGATAACGTATGGCTACTGCAAGATTTTATAGTAGTTTTATTGACCAATGATCAGACTGGACCATCGGGACTTATGTCCAAACTTGCCAATGACTTCTCTCGACAAACAATTCTTCGTTACGACTTGAAATCGCTTTTGAATACATACTTAACCTGGTGTTCATGTTATCTACAATCCGTTTAAATGTAACTCGATGTTTTCCTACTTCACACGTCAAGATGCTGATTAGTTTGATTTGTTCATACAAAAGCAGGGCCACCTAACGAGATAGACTCGATCGTAGACTAGATCGTCTTAATAAACGTTAAAGGATTATGATGAAGTTACCTCGCAGTCAGATATTGTATTATTTTTATGAAGCCTTTGTACAACTGCTTTGCTTTACGCTGTAACGAGCGAAGCTATCACGTCCCCCCTCTTCGACTTGTCGGAACACAACAAACAACAAATGTTTGTTCTACCTGACCAAATTCCAGATTAAGCCCTTTCAACTTCATGTAACAAAAATGCGGTCGTTTGTGTCAATAGCGAGGAAAGTCGGCATTGTATTACATATTTTCTACGTCGAAAATTCTAAGGATAAGAGTGGTCGGATAACAAACAACACAAAAGGCGAAATAATGAATAGTCCAGAAAAACGGCGCGGCTCTCGTTATGAGGTACATGCATAAATGATACGGCGAATCTGACAAATGGAACGGCAGAGTATAACAATGCTAGTGACTCCAAGTGGCCGTTCAATTATGCAAATAGGCTGTGCGATGTTCGTCCGGCAATAATAAAACTGTTTAACAGCTGAAAAGCGCGCGTCCACCCGCTCAAACATTTTTGTATTCAGTCATCCGTCTAAGCAATAAAACAAAGGCAGGTACATCATCCATATGACGAGTTGTCCCCGCTCATATTAAATTAGACCGCCCCTGGTCATCCACTTTATTTTTATTTGAATCCCATGAAAATATGAACGTGTTTGCTCGTCCACGTTAGGGAGTCGCGGCCGTTTCATTCGCAAGTCAATGTTTATGAATTTGTTAATAAACACGGCCGCGTCCATGATGTTACCTTTGCTATTTGGGTGTCGAAAAATTCGCGGCAAAAGTTCACATTCGTGCCGCTGTTGACCGTAACTGTTATCGCTAATTATCCAGAGTGGGTTATTCGACTGAAATAAAATGTAATCCGATAGTGATTTGGATAAAAGAGTCTCTCTTTACGAGTCGTCGGGAGTAGATTGGCGTAGGTAGACGTCTTTAAAGGGGGTTATCATGCAATGAGCACATAAACGCGACTGCGAGTCATGTGTCGCTCCACGAAATGTTAACAGGGCATTGCTTCGAGTCAATGTTGCCACTGCTACTATGTAATGCATAATTTATAAAAGCTTTAAAACGTTCAACTTTATCTAAATTGCTGTACGAGTAATTACTTTAGTAGACTGGTATTCATTAATGATGATGGAATTATGAGTTTATAAATCATGTAAGTATAATTTTTCGTCGGTAACTCCTCATTAAACTGGTCCTCTGGTGCTTCATCACTCAGTCAAATTGCGTTTCGCTTAATTTTCTTTCCCCAGCAGGTGTGTTCGACAGCGCAATTATTTACACCGTCAGCCGTGACGTCATTCCCCCGCGCCCCGTGCCCCTCCCCTAGTGTTTCCTCCGAGAATAAAACTTCGTATCGTTGTCTAGATAGTTTGAAAGTGTAAGTTATTCCTTTTAGTTTCACTATTTTCTTTTCTACACAAATGCCTACAACAGCTCGACAGATTCTATGTACATTCATCTGAAGGCCCATTCTCTTAATTTAAAATGTTCAAAATCTAGTCGCAATCTCATCTTGGCGACAAGTAAATGTCAAAAACTTGTCAAAATGTTGGGAAATTAGACGTATTTTTTGACTGATTCCTATTGAGATCAAACTTTCAACGTTCTTAGAACTAGTCATCTGGCTCAGATACATCTGAGTATATATTGGATACATCCAAGAAGCTTTTCATTCTGATATAATACGATATGTACAGTTTCATTTACTGAAATCAAATCTTATATTACATAATTTCCAAAGCACTTAGTCATCGTTTTTATGTGAAATTACTTAACGACATAACTGACATCTAAGGCCTAACAATAGCAATTACAATCCGCAGTGTCACTCAATTCTGCTAAGAACGCCGCATCTGTTATATATAATGTACAAATGTATGTCCTAAGTGACTTTAGCTGATTTGCCAACCCTTACTTTAAGGTACTTTACATTAGATCCAAGGTCGCTTATACACTTGAAATGTCAAAACCATTTGTTCCCCTCGTGTTTCGAAATGTCAGTGCGGCAGATCCGCCTATGGTATCTCTAATTTGACAGTGACACACGCGATTAAATTAGAATGTCATGCTACGCAGAGAAAATGAATTTGCTCGGATTGAGTGGCTTTCATTGTTGAATAAATGGTCCTTTAAATACGTGTCGCGTTCATATAAGTTACGAAAGAGATAGACAATGATTTGTAATGTGCATGTAATTGGTAATTATGATGGAAGGAAGATGTGGAAGGAGCAGCTGTAAAGGAAGTTATAACAAGTTTGTTTTGAAAACCAAAATGGCCCAAAACAGGAATAATATTAAAAATATCCTAAAATAAATATAACAACCATTGCCCAACCCACTTAACAACCATACCTTGTAAATATTATGTTTTTCTTTAACACATTATATAAGTCAAAATATCAATAATCAACTTTTATTCCATTCACCTCTTAAAACCCACAAGGACTTGAAAAGTCACCAAAATTCCATGTAGAATTCCGAAACAAAACACAAGAAATCACGAAACAGTTAAATGTTGACATGCTTTAACATTATTCGTAAGCTTGAAGGGTATGTAAACCGTAGCCTCCTGGCATTTGCGCACGTGAGCTATTGACATTTACCAAAGCTCTTTACCGAGACATCAACAATCGATACGGCCAAATAACCTTTTGTTTATACCTGCCTAATATTTCATGTTTTCCAACACGCAACCCAACTACCCCCTATTGTATTCGATGATATTTTCTATTTGTACCAAACCCTACCCTGATTTGTTTAAAATCATTTATTTTTCGCTTAACTAACCCTTCTATGTATGTTGTCCATTTCTGAATAGCGCAAAATACTACCTCCGGTTTCCGGCACCCTCAGCTGCACATTAATATGTTCTGATAGCCTAAAGTCATCTTTGAAATTATGTTTAAAAATATGCTTTATTAAAAAAATTACCCAACAAAATATTTGAAAAAAATCTTGCAATATAACACAGAAAATAAAAATTAACTGAACAAGAGTCATGCTAAAAATCTTCATAATTTCACTTAAAAACACACACACTACAAAAATCCACGTAAGTTAAAACTATGTTCTTTAAACAAACACTGGACTCCAAAAGGTCAACGTTTACATTCAACTGAAATGTGAAATTAATTTGGTAATGGGATATAATTTAAGCAGCCTAAAATAACTTTACTTGGTAAAAAACAAAACAATGGCAAAGGGGTTCGGACAATTCGGATTTGGCTTTCAGACTTACCTTAACAAAGATGTGGTTATGAAGTCTGGTTTAATCACCGGTCCCCTTTAGTCTATTTTGTAAGTTATAATTACATTTGTACTTACTTTTATAATTTCGTGCCGGTCAGCAGTTTAAAAAGGAAGGGTGAAAATGAAAGAGCAAAAAAATTACTTGGAGAGCAGTGTTTTCTGCTAAATCCCGGAGTGTATTTGTAGATACTAATGACATTTTCCTTAAAAAAATATGTAATTACACCAGGAAAATTATAGTAACTGAGAACTGTAAATAGCTTCCACAAAACTAATACATATAAATAAGTAACGAAAATCACTATCGTATTAATTAACAAATTGCAACAAAGAGCATGCTACTCCCATATTTATTCTCGATAAACAAACTAGTATTTTAAAATCTAATAGTCGAATAACCACACCAATAGTGCATTGAACAGCGCGGTCGTAGAGCGTTGCCTCGAGCGTTTTATAATAAATTCTCCAGTTCCGCACCCACTGGGATTAATCGACTTACTTTTCTCTCTCAGCCGTAATCCTTACAGGGAATTGTGTGGCCACGATCTACTGTAACCACTACCACTTTATCACACGCGATGGAAACGATGCATCTGACAAAAGATTTAACATGTGAAACCTTACGAGTACCACCACCAGATCCTTAACTACCGATAACAATGAATTCGACTTTGAATCGAAATGAAATTCTCGAATTCCAAAGTCATTTATATAAAGCGCAGAATTCTACATCTAAGTTGAGTAATAGTTTGATTATTTTTACAGTGATAAATCCAGTCACCTTCAGGTAATACGAATTTTATACTTCAACGATTTTTAAAATCGAATCTCGGCTCCGAAATTATATCCAAATTCAGATAGTTGCTCGTGGAATTCCTGTTATCGCTCAACAAAATCTTCGCAGGAAACAATTTAAGTTCTGGTCTGTAGTAAGAGCTCAGGTTTCAGAGACGTAAGAAGGGATAGTTGCGAAGTGTACTCTTAGGATTTACTGCATCACTAGTTGCTCACAGATAACTATCGTCTGTAACGCTTCAACTTATGAAATGGTCCCTTTGTACCGTATGTCTGCGTCTTTGTTGACTGAATGCGAATAATTGCTTTCGTTACTGTTGGAATATGGATAGTGTAGTTTTAACGTAATGGGACAGTTTGTGTTCTTAGTTAATGGCTTTGTAGACTGACGGTCTCTTTGTTGTTATAAAAAACCTTTGAACGTCATTTGGATCACGTGACCGCATGAACCTATTGTGATATGTCAGCCGAGCAATAACTGACACGAATATGGCGCGGACAAAACTGAATAACAAAAACACTAGATGGAAATGAAAACAAAGTTATTTGTTGTGCCAGTGAGTCGGCAATATTAGGTCGTAGGCAGGGGTTCCCACCTGATGGGTTTACCGTTGGCAACAGGGTTTAGTTGGTGTCACAATCGGTCGCCACTGCGCTGCAGAATTAACCACTGCGCTCGGTCCGCTCCAAATGTCACTCTTATTATCATCTGACACTTCGGGATTACCTAGGATAAATTGTTTTAACATTTTGGAAGCGGCCATTTCACTTGACGCTGACGTTTGTTATCTTTCCGAATTAAAACTCCACTCGCTGAATCTATTTTCATTTGAGTTCTAGCGAACCTTTTCCGACTTTGTTTATCACGCTTAATTTGGACTCCGTGAAGCGAGCGAAGCCAATTTAACTCGTGTTTGATTGGTTGCAACAATCACTTACGAGCAACACTGTCAACTTTGACGTATGAATGAAGTTTCACGGGAGGCTGGGCTACACAGTACGTCTGCTTAATACCATTTTCCGTTTGGCTAATAAGTTTAGCATGCGCTATTACCAATCTACCGTCGAGCTTGGCGCCAGCCGAGCGCCTCTGCAGCAATCAATTTGTTTCATGTTCGGACGTTTTGATTCTCTGAATTTCACTGGAACATGGCAGGGAGTGTACGCTCGTTGCGGCGTGTCTTCATTTGCAAGTTTATGTTGTTTTGTTTGCGTAGTCATGTAACGTTACCTTCACCATTAAGTGGTGCATTTAAATTCTAGTAAATACGAATTGAAGCCACTTAGATTGCCGTAACTCGCTCTCTAACTTTACGTGAAATAGTCGATTGTTAAACATCTCACGGCGGATTTTCCATCTCCTAATTGTTATCGATACAAAATCGCAATATGTAAATGATGGGTCGGGCTCTTAGCAGCGGTACCCGGCCCCGAGGGTCTGGCGCTGGTGCCACTCGACTTCATTGACATTCGGATCACGAACGCCACGAACGATGTCTCCCATCTCGACTCGCTCGCGCCGATTGTATTAATTTTACCATTTTATAAACGATTTAATAGACAATCTTCAGATTTGGCTATTTTCGAATCTGTAGCAGTAAAACTGCTGAACGTTTAAATTAGTATTGCCATAGAATATTCAGTGTATGATGATATTTTGATTCCGATGAAATAAAATTACAACCTGTTTTTTTTTTTGTTTAAATTTAACATTCGCCCATTTTTGATGGTCCACGTGCCGCATAATTTATTCATTAGGGCACATTTTTCTCGCTAAGTCTCGCTCACTAGATGGAAATCTCTGAATAAGAATGCGGTTTGTCATTTTTCGCTAGCTGCCTTCGATATATCCTCGAGAGTATTCAAATCAATCTCTGAACATTTTCAATTTATTTCAGTGTCCTTATCTGTGACAGGCTCTGCGCTGAATTAATCTGAGCGGACTGGGCCGCCCCTCTCCAGCGCCTCTCCCTCTCACCGGAAATTAAACGAATTAACGCCATCCAAATGTACATTTTTCACTTTGGGACTCGCGTATCCTATCGATGAATCTCTAGTCTTTTTCATCGGAAAGCAATCGGTGGATCTGTGCGTTTATCTGTCTTCGCTTAGATTGAACAATTGATACGTCAGTGATGTACGTAGAATTGTAAATTGAATTCTCGTTATTGATTCCTCTACGCTCCATTTATTTGGAAAGCGATTTGATTAAGCGTAGCGACACTGTTACATCTTAACTAAGCGTGGCTTGAATATAATTATCTGTGTGTCTGTATAGTGGTAATGACGAAGGATACACGGTTAGCATACGAATACGGGCGAGCCGATCGATTGTTTTCGCGTTTATCCTCTTTAGAGAGGGGTGAGTTTGTATTTTCCTGTTGAGAAGTTTCTATTGTTTCATAAAGGTCGGTATTGTAACATTAAAGCCGGGAATGTGTGCGGTCAATCGCTCAAGCGGTTCAGCCCCTATGTATTCCTATGAAACTTAATGGTGCTGTAAAGCCACGTGCACACCTGGCGCGCACCGTGTATAGCTATACTCTCTAATTAATTCTGCACTGGCCATTTCCACGAATGCGATACCTTCCATTACGTCGTCGTACCTGGAAAACTGTTCATCATAGTCCTAAACAATTTAACTTTAAGTGAAACAAACATGAAACGAAATCGTAATTAATTGATGATGATTGATGTACAAATAATGATCTCAATCAAAATAAATACACCCACTTTATATTCGTTAATTTAAATCAAAATACGAAATAAAGACAACTTCAATTAACAAAGTGACATCAAAAGTTTCACACTGCCAGCCGAAGCGTTAAACAAATATTATCGTGTAGATGTAAATTTCAAAGATCGAAATAATTGTTTACATTAAATGGGACGCTGGAACATAATTTAAATGGAGAGCTTTACCGCTCATCCTCTTAACGAGCTCTACTGTCCAATAAATTGCTTCAAACTATGTACATTCTGATTAATAAAACTGATTATGTTTATCGCTCGCTTTAAATTTTAAATTCACCGGCTTATTACTCATTATATTCAAAACGCATTCGTTATCGCACGCAATATCCTGCGAATTGCAAACCATTTCCCCGCTATGTTGCGGTCCTGCTATAGATATGTAAGTCGGTGTTTTGAAAAAGTTGAGAATAAAACTTGTGTTTCGATGTACCGGAAGAAGTACAGTAAAACACCTTAAGTGTTATCGTCGGTCGGGAGCAGCTGCCCCGCTAACTAACCGTGATTGCCCCCTCCCTCTCACCCCGGCGTGTATCATTTTTTCAACCCTCTCGGAGGACCGGCTCAACGTCGTCTTGAGATTGCTATACTTAGCATTAAATTGTGAGGCTTTTAAAGGGCATTTCGCGTGGATTACGCGGGGCGCGCCGTCTTTTTTTTTTTCATTGCGGACGTCTAGATTGCGCCCGCTTAGCTGCTTTGTAAATACCTTAAAGGTATCGGTGGCATAAACTGGCCCCGGATCCGTGCTGACGTTAATGAGCCGTCCCTTTCGCTATCTCGGAGACGTACGGTTATAACGGGTGAAATTCGAGATACTTAGGAATTATCTCGGCGTGGGCCTTTTTTCGCTTGCAATTTTTGCAAACTCCCATTTAAGGAAATCAGTTCTGTAATGGGGTAGCCGGTTTCATATTCGACAACATAATGCCCTCTCATCAAGTAAATTATGACTTTAATCTCATAGAAAGTTCCGCTGAGAATTTACCCGTCTTTACTTTTAAACTTCTCCCTCTCTGGCATTCACTGCTCGGTGATTTATGAAAACTAGAAAATTCTGAAGTTTATAAAGTATTTTTCATTGCTTAAACTAAATTTGTTGTCATAATTAAAATAATTTCAATATTTAAAAGCGTAATTTAAATTTATATGCTAGGGGACTGGGGCCACACTAATATTCCGAGTTTATGCAATACATTTCGACACATTTCAGCTCCATTTCACACGTGCTATCTTTTTAGAATAACAAAAATGCATTGGTGCTAAAACTAAATTACTGTGCGCAAACACTCATTTTATTAAGATTTTTATAGTTTTATTAACGGTCGTGGAAATGAGTAGGTATGCTTTTTATTTAACGAGGAGTGACACGTGAGCACTAAGTAGTGCCAGGCAGGGTTCGTCTACGATTAACATCGGCCTATTAATTTCGTACAAAGCTCTTTAGACTTATTTACTCCTCTTATATCGTCTATTTGGGAAGATAAAAGAAGTTAATTTTATAAATGGGCCATTCCCGTATAGGTAGGTAATCTTGCGTCGGCGGCGTTATCGGGGTCCAATCGGCCAAAGACAGATAGCGCGGTCGACACGCGAACGGCGATTGATTAGCCGGGCCCGCACTACCCTGACGGGTTAATAAAGCCTCCTGCTGCCCGCTGATTGCCTTGTAAGCTACCCATTCTGCTTTCCGTCCGAATTCCATGAATCGATTACTTTATGCAATCCATCATATTACAGAGAAATTGGAAGCATCGGAGAAACGGAATTAAAGTCCCGACACGAGTTTCGGAATTGAATATTCGCAGGAGTATGCGCCGCTGTGTGTGACTTTGCTCTCTGCTTAGATAGGTACAGAGTTATGAAAGAGCTGGGTAAAATATCATCAGTTTAATCTCTGCACCTACAAATTAATGAGTGTGCGAGTGAAGTGTCGTAATTAACAGCGCTCTGTGTATCTATTTACAGCTAAAATATTGAGACGGGTGACATTGGCAACCAGTACAGCTGAAGTATCGCACACTATTATTTACAGGCAATCATCAACCTCCCATATGAAAATAAACATAAAGCTTCTTTCTAGTCTAGTGAGCAATTAACGTTAGGGTGTACATTATGACAGAAAAGGTATATTCGTACCCCTCTAAACGCCCTCTGGATAAGTCCAGTGGGTCATCGCCCCGTTTTTCTGTACAATTGTTTGATTAAGCTTCAATCACGTTCTTCGACTTATTGGATTATACTAAGAGTAAATGAGCAAAAGTTTAGTGAATAATGTTTGTATAGACTACTGAGTGAGTAGTCATAACAAACAAGTATCCGTTTCAGATAAACAATCAACTTTCACGGGTGGTGTGGGATTAGGTAGGACCAAAACACCGGTTCTGTTTTAACGTACAAAACTTTATTCCTGTTTGTGGTGTAAATTAATCAAAGTATATCGTATTGTATAGTAGGTGATTATA
The DNA here is from genome assembly GCA_037179545.1 of Sesamia inferens. NCBI lineage: Eukaryota > Metazoa > Arthropoda > Insecta > Lepidoptera > Noctuidae > Sesamia > Sesamia inferens. The sequence goes on from CM073931.1 coordinate 22,299,332, forward strand.
AAGCGGGCGGGTGACAGTGGGCGTAACTGGGGGGTTGCTTCGTCCGGCACAACTTTGGGCAACAGTTCTGGTCCGCGGATCGGATTAGGCTGCGGGGCTGCTCGCGGTCACTAGCAGGTCTCATGAACATGGTATACGTTTCACAAAGTTCTTCCCGGCAGAGGAATTAGAAAGTCACTCACCAACAACAAATCTGGATTTACTTTGCGCTCTGGAAATGACATTTTTAAAGTCCCGTCTCAACGTCGGTCGATCCGCACGAGCTGCGCGCATTAGCCGAAGGCGGAATGGGATTCGCGCATTGCGTGGGATTATGCAACAAAAAACGTGCGTTAAACCAACCCTTTTTTTTGAAGGGGCGAGTCAATGTGACGTGGAGTTTCTTCCGCCAAACTGCCGCGGCCTTGCGACCGACGCGGGCTCGCAGCCTAATTGTTTGACGAAAATAAATGATTCCCAAAATAAAAATAAACAAGAGTTTCGCGTTTCGAATTAATTTTTAATGTTACGTTGCCTTTCACTTTTACATCGTAGGGTAGCTTAATAGAGAATACAATGACACAAATAAAACCATTACGTTACGTCTTATCAACTTCTGCTACGAAAAAGTCTGGTATACTAACTTAATCTCATTGGGCTAACACGTGGAATAATTCGTTTCTATACATTTTTGATAAACTCTGCGCCAAAGTGGGGTAAAACAAACTTTTTTAATTTGTCCGTTGACAATAAAAAGAATTAGATGTTTTGTTCCCTGGTTAAGTGTTTGAAATGACGAAACATGGTAGTACTTACGATTAATAGAGCGATAACTTTTAGGAGTGGACAGATAGAGGACACAAAAACATAATTACCTCATATATGTGTAAACATTAAACTGGTTCTAACCGTGATTGTTAACACGCACGCCTACACTACCGTCGAATGTGTCGAATATGGGTCAGCCTTTACCCTGAGTCTACGATTATTATTTACGTTAGTGAGTCGGCATAATTCTATCATGTTAGTCACTTAATCGCCTGAACTTCAGTGCCCCTTACTAAAAAAATATTAAAGCCATTAATTATAATGTTCAGTAGCGAGGGCGTTCACTCAAACATGAACGAACGTAAAAATTGTTTTTATGAATATGACCACTCGGTTTTAAACCATGGAAAATGATTAATGAACATATAAAGAATATAATATATCTACAATATGTAATAGACACACTATCAATATTCTTTAGCACTAAAGACAAATAATAGATGTTATAGGATAACTTCATAGTTTGAACTGAAAACGATCAAAAATAAAAATATGTTCTGTAAAAAACCTTAAATGAAAAAAATAACAATTTTCGGTTTCATGTGTTTCCTAAATTTAAATCAAATAAAAAAAAATACATTAAGCTAACCAATTTCTTGATAAAGAGATGTGTTTATTTCAATTTAACATGTTCGGTTTCTGGTATTAACGTAACAAAAAGTCTCATAACTTCCGAATATGTAGGGATAGGATTAAAAATCTCTTTCAGTATCATTCAATATCATCTAAAGTATCCGTGTCCTTGGTATGACCATTTCCGTAATACGTTTCATAGAATACGTACAATTAAACTGAGTCAATCTGTTTATTGAATTAGTGTTATTTTAAACTAGCTGTGCCGCGGTTTCACCTGCGTGGGTTTTGATATGTTTTTTTATATGCTCCGCTCCTGTTGATCGCAGCATGCTAAAGCCTTCCTTTCCTTAAAAAAAATTAATGGGCTAACAAAAAGAATATTTCAAATCGGACCAGTAGTTCCTGAGATTAGCGCGTTCAAATAAACAAACAAACTCTTCAGGTTTACATATTAGTATAGAGTTACTTGGGTTTCCGTGATTTGATTACTTTATACTTCTTTTAAGAGAGATAAATTAAATACAATTATTCCTACCCCTCACAACTAGTGACAAATTTGACCATAACATTCGGTTCTTTTACAACCACGTCCAGTAGAATTAAAAAAATCTCTATGCAGCTTAAAGTTTAGATAACAGGTTTTAAAGTATTAATGAATTTATTAAAGTTTGCTTTTTTACTTGGATAGCATTACGTATCCTCGCAAAAGCCGCGTAGTCAAAATACAATATGTTAAAAAAACCCTGTCTGATCCGTGAAGGTATTGTTAGGTATCGATAACTGATAGTACTGATGGATACAAAGCCGGAATAAACTTAAAAAAAAATCCCCCTAAAAAAATAAATATTATTTCGCAAAAAGAGGTAACTTAATACATGTGCGGTAGGCAACCCCTCAGCGGGCGACGGGGGGCAGGGCACGCGGCACGTGGTCGCATCGCTATAATAATACCGTAAAAACGGTGTTGTCACTTTTTTTAAAAATACTGTATTTTGGGGTAGTTTGATTTAATTCGCGGGAAAAAAAGATTATTTCAAAATTCATTAGTATTATTACTGTGATGATTACGTAAAATTTTATATTATATTTGGTCATGTGCTTACCTTACCTTTATTGTCCTTATGGGTCGGACAGGGTTTTCTTTACGTATTGTATTACTTCTGATTTCTATAAAGCATGCCTTCCTTGATTTGATATATGTATGAATTTATTGTTAATAATGAAATCCTCGAACAAGAAAATTTTCGAACAATAATAGAACCTGATACTGAGTGATGCAGCTTAATACACTGGTATTAAATAAATAAGGTGGTAGAAAATACTGATTTTAACACCTTAAAGCGGCCTGTTCACCCTCCACAATAGGGATGTATCCTGGGTAAAAAAAAATTGATTCCATTTAGTCCGTCATTCAGATTATAGAAAAATATTTATCAAATCAATAAAAATTGACAAACATAAAAGGCATCAAAGATCAGGAGTGGTGGCTAGTGACGTCACTGCTCGCAAAACAGTGTAACATGCAGTGACGTCACACGAGTTTTCAACGTACTGTGTCGTCTTAATTTTTTGTTTATATGAAAAAAGAAAAAATACGTGTCTAGTATTTTTTTGGAAATCTGACTGACGGACTAATTAGTTTTTTTTTTAGTCAACCACCCTATGCAGTTACTAACCAATACGATAACCCTTGTCTTGTTGACTGGCTGTCATACTTCCAGGCTTCTGACTACCTGTAACGATTGTCAAAAATTCATGAATGGCAACATGGAATCAACAAGGTTAACATACTTTCCGAGACACAAAGGGATCTTGGTTTGTAAACATAATTATCCATTCCACGGACCAAACGTTTTTTCGATCGATTCATATCGATGTACATTATATATTACAAAGCTGTACGCCCGTTCAAATAAAATCATCAATTCTCTCGGTGGTAGGCCATAACATCGGCTGCCGGCAGAAGTTACCACCCACCTGACAAGGTCTTGCCGCCAAGCGATTCGTCGTGTTCCGGTATGATGTCTGGTGAAGCCGTACGGAGGACGGGTCTGAGCGTTGTGTCGGGAGTTTTGTTGTGAAGCCTCTCCAGATCAGTCTCCTTCTTGGTTGCATCACCTCGTTCAACCGCTGTCTTCCTTCCTATTCACTTAGTTTTTTGACTTAGAGTGAATGGGCTTATTAAACTAGCGCGCTTTACCATCAACGATTGCATCACTGCTTACCATCAGGCAGGATTGCGATCAAGCACTAGTTTATAATAATTAAAAAAAACACACAAATCTGAACCCCATAATGTGTTAATTCCTATGATAATCTTTAGCTACACAATGATCAATACCATTGCCAGAAAGTATGATGATTTTTGCTAGTAAAACGCACAACATTAATTATAGTCACACCCACTCGAGCTCCCAAAACTGCCTTTCAGGCTTCGAAATTACAATAATACCTGTGGTTACGACGCATAAAGATAAAATTTACTCACTACCCTCAAACCAGAAACCTCAACAACCACATTATTTCTTCGAACAATCTAGAGTTTGCAAACGCAATATTTATCCAAGTAGGTCCGGGCAGTGCCGTGAGCGTTATAAAGTCACGCGAGGTTAATCAGTCTTCATTTCCTATCTATCACAATACCGGTCGAGTCCGCGGTTGGAACCTCCTAGTGTAAAGCATTACCAACTATCAGGCGACTTGTTTCTTGAAAAATGATATTCTACCACACCTTGGCGTTGTCTCCTCGTAATAATTCAATGTTCGCTTTTATTTATAAACGTTAGCAGTTCGCGTGCCTACATTTTCACCTTTCTTTTATTTTACTAATGTACTTTCTTTCTTTTTGATTCTAGGTACGTATCGCGATAGATAAGTGAGTAATGCCTTCATTAGACCGTGCCGTCACGACCCATAATACAACGTTTTTACCCGTAATTTTACCCAGGATGTTTATGAACAACAAAATGAAATTACGTTTGAAAAAATTTTACATGTTTGAATTAAAATTTTGCGGCCGTTTGATGTGTTTGTCAAACAATTTGGGCGCTTGACGTGTTGGGGGAAAGGATTGAAGGTTCTTTTTTTATTAAATGCTTTTATTAATACACGCTGTTTGCCTGAAACTGGTCGTAAGGCCGAGTTTTTGATAAACAAGCCTTTAATCCCTTAAAATTATTTTCTGCCCGTATCAAGCATATGAAGCAATAAAACAAGATGAGTCGGTATAAAGCATCGTTTAATACTTTCAAGGATTCAAGCATATTTCATTTCGCATGGATAAGTTCGTATTTGCGAATCAATATAACTCTCATCTGACAAGAAACCCCGGAACAAATCGAGTACCTATTGTTGAACAAAATGTAATTTACGTATCTCGTTATTTTCAAGTGTTTTCTGAACGCGATATACTAGATTGTTTAAAAATAAATCGCTCAGAGCGCTAAGAGCATCCATTAAATCACTTTATTGTTGTTTAATTCTAACAAATTCTTTGAACCCTATTTCGCTGTACGTAGTTTAAATTGGATGAAACTGTGAGGGCAACACCGTACATGGCAAAACAATAGAATAGTTATCCCGGTTTCCTCAACTTAGTCGAGGGCGGATGATGTGAATTTTAATTACATTTTTATGATAGGAGCGCGTAGAGTACGTACTAGAGGCGAGACCCCCGTCATTCAAGCTGACTCTTCCGTTCACACGTAAAACCGTAACCCGACTTAAAAGCGTCATTGAGACGAACACAATCCAGCCACTAGTCTGGAGGATACGATCGCTCCTACCTTGCTTTTGATATGAAAATTGAAAGTGTAGTTTAATAACATTTAGATACTTTCATTTTATATAGAATGAAGAATATTACTACTTACTAGATAGAAGCATATACATACATTAAGATGTTATGCTTCTAGCTAGTCACTAACCAAATTCTTCGATAAGTCTGTTTGCAACAGTTTCTTTCATGACATCGTTGGTATAATCTATTCTTGTACGAGTGAATAGATACTGCGGAGTTACGCTCTGATTTATTGGCTGCATACTGTAGAAAACTTGAAAATATTACTTAGAAGCCATAAATTGTCTTAAAATTTACCAAAATTGCAAAGAATAAAATCTTCCTTTCCGTAAGTATCTACTTACTTATCTAAGTTCCGTAAATATAATGCCGGGACGATTGAATATGATATCGGACCATATTTCACTTAAAGATATACGAGTTGGTTGTAAAATCCGAGATTCTATGTGCAGGCGGCCATTTATATCTTATTTCGTCCATTCGATTTTAAGTCCGAATGTTTTACGATCGCACGGACAGATGAGTTGGCCATGCAAATAAGCGATATTTTCCGGTAAATCGCTTTGGTTTATGCCAGATCGACAATAGACCCTTATCCACACATCGCAAAATAAGAGAATATCTTGGGAGCGCATTAGTCGCGCGTGATCTCAGTGTCGAATGTACATACATACGAGGAGTGCCCCATTGCTGTTTGCATAAATCAAACACCACCGGAATCAAGCGCATCGGAAGAGCAAACCGAAACACAAATCTTTTTGTAGACTTCGACGAGCAAAAAATACAATAAATAAAAAAAAATTAAACGCAAAAAGGAAAATCGACAACAACAATGAAACATAGCTTTCCATAAACAACGGTGCAGGTTTCACTACGGATGTGGGTAGATTTTGAGAGTTTATATAGCCGCCTAGCCTGGTTGGTAAACAACAGGAAAAATTAAAATTATTAGATTTACCACTGAAATTGCTTGCTTCTGTTTTATTGTATAAAGATTTTGCCTTTGGAAATATTAGGAAGGGTCCTACGGGCGCTCCGCCGATATCAATATATTGACCGAAGAGAATTAGTATGCCCACCGCACTCTTGTTTTTGCTCGGTAAATTTTTGCAAAAAGGGAAATAATGATATCATAAGTCAAGGGGAGATAACCTAGGCGTGCCGTATTGTTTATCACGTTCGAATTGAGATTTTTCGCTATACAATGAGGGTTGATGATAATATTAATTTCGCGGCTCCAAAGCGTTCCTATCTGATGCTTCGTAAAGTCGAGTTTTAGCGTTGTATTTTTTATTAGAAGCATTTTGGTTTAATGACGTCACGACTTTGATACGCCAAAAGTAATCGTCGAGCTCACTTACCAAATGTAGCAGCTTTATGCGAAGATGACAATGGCTTTATGAATTTTTAGCACGTAATCGGTTTACCTTGAGTTCGGGCAGACAATGAAGGCTCATAGAGTATGCGTACGACCGGATGCGAGACGCGTGGAGAGGCCGGTCCTTCATACATAGTTGAGTGGGACACCCTCGCAGCGAATTTAAAATTCACCCCGTAACGATGGGAAAATGAGGCTCGCTGTTTGGACGATCATCGTGAGACAGAAAGCTACATAACATGAGAAAGGTGTCGTATCTTATCTGTGTGCCGCGTAAATCCGCCATGTTTCTTGTGTTACTCTTTATGTGTCCCCAGCGGGCAGTAATAATCTGCATTGTAGTTTAAATGGACGATATTTTTTCATTGGTCGCAAAAACATTGATACCTAGAGCTCGCGGCGTTTCATATTGCCTGTTATTACAAATATTTTTTGTTGTTCACGATATGTTTGTTGCAACCGTCGCGTTTATATTACTTTAGTATCAGATTTACGTCTGTTAAAAAATAGGAGGTGCTTTATCTATATTGCGCAGGTAACGCTAACTGTCGCGCTGGCCATAAAGTACAGGATACAGAGTTTATCATTCAACACTGAAAACTCGCATTCAGCATCTCAGCTCTGTCGAGGGAATAGAAATATAAATTAGATAGGATCCTACCATTCTTGGGCCCATTGTATCAAAAAGGTCGATGAAAATTTATAAGCAGGGAATGAGCTCACAAAATGATATAAGCTGATAATCCGGTTGAAAATCGATTGCGCCGCAACAAAAGAAACGGCGAACAGAATGAAAAGACTTAAAAAAAAAACTTGGAAACTACACGAAACGATTACGGACGATCGTTTCGATCGTCACGAGCCGCACACGGGGGCGATCCGGGAAGATAGCCGCAACATTATATTACCGCTATACCCGTATCCGGCTCTTATCTTTTGTACGGTGAGCGCTGCATTTGATCCAATTTGCCAATACAATCGGATCTCGGGTATTGCAATGGCATTATCTCCGACAGTCGTGGGCCGCGTAGTCTCTAATGCGATCTCGACTAAGAACTTTCGTTTGCTTCCGCCGCCTACCACTACTTACCTACGACTACCAATCCCTCTATTGACAATAAGTAACATCTACTAAAAATTTAGAGCTCTTTCTTCCACTTTAAAATGAAACTTGTTTAACTACTTTTAGATATATGTTAAGAGATTGTCTAAGTTAGAATTTACATCAGATGACAATGTACACTACAAAGGCATCACAATAATGTAAAACATATATGACTTTCTTACCTTTATGTTACCTAGTGTTATTCAGAACATACTTACATCTAAATTATACTAAACGCGCATAATCACAAAAGTAGACATGTACCTTAACGCGACCGACACAAATAAAATATTCAATTCTAAATCCCAGCGACAGACCCGACATAACCCCTATAATTCCGTAAAAAAAAGTTTCGACGTTAAAAAATGGAAATCTTTTGCCGGTCAAATACACGCATGATAATTTGAAATCCAATCGGCTGGTCCGCCTCGGTGCCCTGGGAAATCCTTCAAGGTGAGAGGGCGCTGGACAGTGGAAAATCTTCCCCTCTTCCCTCCCTGATAAGATTGTCCAGTGCAACTCCCAAAACGCAGAGGGATTGAAAACTTCTACCGAAACGAAACCGAACATAGTATCCTGGGGGATCAATACGTTCGGAAATATATAATATCTGGATAGTACGCGCTTGGCTTGAGATTCTGACTTTTTGCAATATTTTTTTTCCGCTATATTAACTCAGTACACGACCAAATCTTCGGCGCTGAGTTGTTTGAAACACAAGCTGGGAATATCCCAAAATAATTTTGCTAACAATTTAAGTACACAAAACACTTATTAAAATAAATATCAGGTAAAACTTGTTTTAATGTTTCAGGATCTCTTGAACACTGAAAAATATGCAAAAATATTCTGAACTTTTTAATTATAATGGAATTTATTTGAAATCCTAGAACCATTGCTTTTCTTAAATGTTTGAGCAAGGAGGATATTATTTGTACAGCCGTACACTAACTAATTTGTTGGTACTGTGGACTACATGGGGTACGCCGAGTACGTTGTATGAGGTTGTTATGTCGTCGCACTGGCACCGTATACCTCTGAGACGTAAATAAGTGGGTTTGCGAATTTTTCCTGGTAAAGTTGAGCAGTTGTTTACACTGAAAGCGGAGTCGTTTACTTTGGGGGCTGGGGACAGGGGATCACTAACGTAATTAGCGCAGTTTGTCGCCATCTGTACCGGCAACTTCATCTTCAGAAAAATGTATTGAAACAATCAGAACATATTAGTGCACTGCTTCTGTTGAAAAGGGAGTGAGAGCGTTCGAATTGAAAGCAAATCGAATTTCAATTGTCTTTGTAGTCTCCCCATCTCCGCTGTCAATTGTTTTACAAAGTTCTTTACGGATAATCAAGTCGCAGACGTTCACGCACTTATCTTTGAAGTGCATATTAAGAAGTTTTAATATTACTGCAGTAATTAATACTAGATTACGAAGAACTCCATTTTTAAACTGAAAACCGTCAAACAATATATTTTTGTTGTATTTTTTTACGTATATTCCCCTTTTACGATCAAAGCACCAGCGTAAAATCAATTTATCCGCTATCAACGGAAACCGAAAAAATCAAAGCACGTTGCATTACGCACAAATGGTTACAGAACCACATCGATAACATACGGTAAGTTTATTTCTGCAAGAGAGAGACATTCGATTATACCCTTGAACGTTTCTAATTTCCTGGTACTCGAATGTGGTTAACGCAATTTCCGAGACTATGTATAAGGTACCTGGGGACGAACGGGGCTTGCTTCTGGGACCATTATCGTAAAAGAGTCTCTTTTCTAATTATATCTACAATTGAGATGAACTGTCAATAGATGTGGTTTTAATTTGAGTGCGTTCATACATAATATTTGCCTATAATGTTTATACTGCAGTAAAATGCGCCTCTTCTTTGCAAGTAACAAAGAATCAGTATTTTTAATAAACTTTTTTTTTAATAAACGTTGCCCTACACTCGGAATTACTCCTGTACCGGGAGTGCGTGCATAAACATTCAAATTCATAAACAGCTAGACCGGAATAATTACTTGTGGTCTTTCTTACTGGTCTGGACTGTTTTTGTGCGTAAAATTTTCTAATCTTTTTTAATAGTTATTCGCCTATTCAGATTGGAGACAAATCAAGTATATTTTTTTTTAAATTATAAACTAGCGCTTGACCGCAATCCCGCCTGATGGTAAGCAGTGATGCGATCGTTGATGGTAAAGCGCGCTAGTTTATTAAGAACCTATTCACTCAGATTGAGCGAATAGGAAAGAAGACGGCAGTTGAGTGAGGTGCTGCAATGTTAAACCCGACCAACGATGCTGCGCCAAAGCGAGATTGATCTGAAGACCCTCCACGACCAAACTCCCAACACAACAACATTTGGCGCATCGTACCCGGCACACATCGCAATACTTGGCTTCACCAAAATTTGTCCAGAATTTTCTAAATTAGTTAGATATGTTTATCAATTTGTCTGGCAAGCAAACACATTTTTCTTATTTATTTTACAAAAACCTCTTAATTTCTCTATATACGTGGATACTTAGGATTCAAAAGAACGTGAGTTCAAAACTACATCGCCATACCTTTGAAATTAATTGATTTAGTACAAATTAATTTAATTCCTCACTTGTATCTTATTATTTCAAGTGAGCTATTCACTTGAAATAAATACGATAAATAGTCAAAATCTTTTATTTTTAATTTAATAATGATGAAATAAATCTCGATTTATTTACTGCAAATAAAGATTTCAAGCTACACGGACCAAATATTTTAATTAGAGGCCAAAGCTACAAAATTAATAATAAGACACAAATTGTACATATCAACATTCTGAGCTTAAGAATATTGATATTACTGAGAACCAGATAAAAAAAATGTAGCAGATAGCTAGTAACTGAAGTAGAAAATGATCTTCCAATTGATTTAAAATTAATTTTGTTAACAAAATCATGTTATCTTAGATCGAAGAAAAGTTTTTTTTTTTTAATTAAAAACTAGTGCTTGACCGCAATCCTGCCTGATGATAAGTAGTGATGCAATCGTTGATGGTAAAACGCGCTAGTTTATGAAGAGCCTATTAATTCTAGCCTTGAAGACACTTAAATTGCAGTCCGACGGAAACACCGCCGTTGGGAAATTGTTTCAGTCCCTCATTGTACGCCGCGGTATAAAAGGCGAGGCGAAACGCTTTGTTCGGGTCGTCGTGGTGTCAACAACGTAAGGGTGGAAACTTGCCGTGCAATGGGTCGTCCGATGCTGGAACGGTGGATGATGGGGGAATTAAATCATGAAATTCCCTCGCACACTGGCTGGCTACTCTTCACCTGTGCTCCAGACTTTGGAGACCATTTTGAGCTGAATCTGGGTCACCAAGTGCACGCCTCTCCACTGTATCTAAAGTAGCCAGGTGGCATTATGCAGCACCAGCCCAAATGTGGCTGCAGTACTCCACACACGAACGGACCTGTGCTTTGTATAAAATGTAGAATTAGATTCTGTCCTGGTGTAAATAACGCCAAGTTTCCTGGCAGCCACCTTGGCCTTGGACCCAATATACTCCCCAAAGTTAAGGTTCGAGGAAATTTCAACTCCCAAAAGCTGAAGGCGGTCGGTGCAATCCACGGATACATTCTAATATAGTTATTTTTTTATATAGTTTCTATATCGCCTATGTTTTTTCCTTTTCGTATCATTTTACAATATATGAATCTGTTAAGGCTGTCTACTAGGTAAATTCAGATACATAAGTACTACGCCGTAGCGAGACTACGGTATTGTAGTGATTCCAATGTACATTCGGTAGACACAGCTGATTGACTAACGTAGCTCGGTTACGGTCGGCGAAATGGCTACGCAGCTACAGAATCTGCTACGAGAAATGTTACATGGGGAGTGTGCTTGCCTAAAACATACTTTATGTGTAATATAATAAAGTCCTCTATGCTTGGAACTTGTCACAACTCTGTGATAATTTTCTTAATGTTAATGAAAATCTGGTTATTAAAGTATACATTTTTGTCTCTTAATCACGACATTATCTTAATCTGGTATCGGATTGTTGATGGTAAGGTAAAATTAGGTTTATTAGAGAGTGAACTAGAAACAAAGAGGAATTCTTATTTTTTTTTTTCATCCATCCACCTTTCCTTCCCTAGACAGTTTTTAATTTTCAAATTCACTTCACTCAATTGACGATGGCACTCTTCGTATTCGTCGTCATTTATCATTAGCTTCATTTATTTTTGTGCCTCGAGAAGATATGATTTATCACACCAAGGCTACGAACGTAGGTCTGTTTTTGCTACCGCGAAGATATTAATCGTTATCGTGCGCGTGCCACCAGTCGTTTGTTTTCGTTACACTGGGACAACCCATTAATTATCAATGAACGTCCGGTGGCACTATGATGAAGGTACCGGTATGTCCCAAGCTTTTCCAGGTGACAGGCGCCTCGCTATCAACCCTTTTTAAGCCTCAGCGTTTAACGCCGAGTGTCTGATGTCATAAAAGTGTCCGAACCGGGAACGTGCCGCGGACGTTAAATTCGTGATTAAATTGTACCGAACGGCCCGCTTTCCACCGTAATAAAAAAATAAAGATCATCTTCTGCCGCATTATAAAATGAGGCTTTATTTTCAATGAATATATTAGGGAAATTCTTTAGAAAATGTTATTCGTGATAATTTTTTATTACTTCTGTTTTTTCGGTAATTTCGTACTTACTTGCGAATTTTTCAAGGCACTTAAATACTTCCTTAAAGTTATCCTTTTCATATTTTGTAAAAACACTGCTTTCATCAGATAATCTCCCCAATAATTTTGTACTCAGCCGGGCCGTCATTATTTCAACTATGTACAATTTAATAAAATTGATGGTTTAATTCCAAACCTAAAATAGCAATTGCAAAACTAATAAATTAGCCCAAACTACCTATAAATACTGCTAAATAAGTACTATACGTATCACTTGCCGAAAATTATTTTCTAATTTCTCTTCGAGCAGTGCTGCCATCTGGCGTGGCACGTCGTCCGCCATGACATATTGATAGATGGCGCTAGTCATACGCCTGATTGATCGTTGACGTCTCTGCGAGTCTGGCGTTCCTATCGTGGTTTCACTATAGGAACATAAATACATACAGACTGAAAATTAATGCCGAAAAATATGTACTGCCATATTGGCAGAATGTAAAAGCACTGAATTTTTCGGTGCTATTAGTCCTAAAAGTTTGGAGATAATGAAAACTTTTTTGAGAACTCCATAATGTAATGCTTGTACTTGATCACGCCCAAACTTATTCTACTTTACCGTGTGTCTTTTTTGATGGAGGATAATGGCACACTTAGGGACCAAATATACAAATTATTTAACTGCCCCCGTTACCCAATAAGCCACTATAACTCCAAACACACACAAACCAAAACACTCTCAAGTTGTTCCACGCCGCCCCACTTTAAATCAAACTCCGCTAACGCAGAGGTACCAATCGATGCGATTGTAATAGTAAAGTTTGTTTCTAATTGAAGATTCTCGGGTCGCGAGGGTCGAACGCAATTCCAACGATTAATGATGCGAGCTAATCCAACTAAGCAGAGATGGAAGGCATCATGGGATTCATCAGGCCGGCTTACCATTTGATCTCGAATAGTTGGACGTTCAAATTATGTTCATGTTTGGTAATTAATTGTAGGGTTTATTGGGGAAGATGTGGGTTTTGTAGTGTTTGTGGAACAGCTTATTTTTAACGCTTTAGTGGGTTGGATTAATTAAAGAGGTTGGATTATAAATTAGATTGAACTATGATTTAGTAATCTAACTATTTAAATTAGTAATCGTAAGGTTAAACAACTTGCCTGTATTTTTGTAATTAAAAATAGTTACCACTCTCGTAAAAGAAGTATGTAAATACTTAAGAAACTTAGCAACTTGACTAAAAAAAATTAGGCCAAAAGACGAGAGTAAGAACTGCAAGCCGACCGTGCATTTACTAATGAGAATTAAGCAGTCCTCTAAAAGCAAGCCGGGCTCAAATGTTACTATCAAGATTAGGACGAAAACTCGAACACACGAATGTCACCGAGTTGCCTGAGTACTAGAGGACACGCCGCTTCATTAGCCAAACCGTATTATCTCAAGCCTTAATGATTTCACGCTTCCCTTCAGCGTTTCGACAAGTTTGATGACAGGAGTTACCCGTAATCATAACGTGAGTTACGATTGAACTTTTGGTTTTATCTTTCCCGCTTGTTGATTAATGAAGTTTGACTTCCGATGTCTAATCGATGCGTTATTAAACTCTTTGGCTATTAAGTTATGACTTCGATTTGTTTACGGTAGCAGATATGGTGTTGCAATGAGAAGTCGATTGGTCCTTTTGGTTTTACGACTTATAAGTTTTAGGATTGGCCTTTAAGTCTTATAAAATAATTTGATGACTGATTGTTTCATTTTACATATTTTTGACGGTGGTAGGCCATAACATCGGCCGCCGGCAGAAGTTACCACCCACCAGACAAAGCCTTGCCGCCAAGCGATTTCTCGTGTTCCGGCAGGATGCCTGGTGAAGCCGTACGGAGGACGGGTCTGAGCATTTATGTTGCGATGTGTGCCGGGTACGATGCACCTAATGTTGTTGTGTTGGGAGTTTGGTCGTGGAGGGTCTTCAGATCAATCTCCCTTTGGCGCAGCATCGTTGGTCGTGTTGTTGGTTTTAACATTGCATCTCCTCGCTCAACTGCCGTCTTCCTTCCTATTCGCTCAGTTTTTCTGAGTGAATAGGCCGTTAATAAACTAGCGCGCTTTACCATCAACGATCGCATCACTGCTTACCATCTGGCGGAATTGCGATCAAGCGCTAGTTTATATTTATTAAAAAAAAAATTACAATACCAAACTAAGCACAACCTGTGTCTTGTGCATCATTAAATAGGTACAATATTTTGGCAATTTTTAAATTGAATTCAAGTTATATTTGCTATCGTTACGCTAGTAGCCTAATAATGACTACAAAATGAATCTAAAACAAAATCACTAAACATACAAATAATTTTATAGTAAAAAGAAGAAAAAAAACGCTGACTCAAAATCCAATCTCAAATAACTGTAGGCACACATGGGATACAATTTCAGAGTAAGGTAAAATTTATTTTATTTATATTCTTACATCAATCTTTACAGATTAGCCTAATATGTTAAATAAATGAATATATATATAAATATGATGTCGTGGTGGCCTAGTGGTTAAAACACCAGCCTCTCAAGTATGAGTGTGCGTGTTAGATTCCAGGTCAGGCAAGTACCAATGTAACTTTTCTAAAGTTATATGTATTTTCTAAGTATATCTTGGACACCAGTGACTGAAGGTGAAGGAAAACATCTTGAGGAAACCTGGTTTTTATAAGTCTGAAATCGCCAATCCGCATTGAGCAAGCGTGGTGATTACGCTCAATCCTTCTCTGTATGAGAGGAGATCTGTGCCCAACAGTGGGACGATAAAAATGATGATATATAAATATATACGGATAAATCACACAGATTGAGCTAGCCCCAAAGTAAGTTCGAGACTTGTGTTATGGGATACTAACTCAACGATACTATATTTATAATAGATACATATAAAGATAAACATCCAAGACCCAGGCCAATCAGGAAAAGATCATTTTCCATCATGACCTGGCCGGGGACCGAACCCCGGGCCTCAAACGTCGCAGGCAGGCGTATCGACCGCTGCGGAGGTCGACAAAATGTGGCTAGACTAACCACAAACTTTATGAAATAATACTGCCAAATTCACAACACATCACAAATTAGTACGCCCAAGAATCTAATTCAAGACAAACTGTGAATGTTTTTCACTTTGCATCACTTGAAAGCTTCTACTTAAATCATGTACATTTGAAAATGAGAAATAGCGTTAATATTTGCGAAATTTTAACCATCACATATTCGCTTTGTCATTTAAGTACACTAGCTAATCCACGTGTGTGCTCACTCGAGTGTGTGGGAGAACCCAAAATAGCTAAAGTAAAGGGGTAAATGTAAGAACAAAAGCAAATTAGCGTTGTACCTACTTAGAGGAACGCTAAAACGCGTGGGAAGGACATATCGTGTGCAGGTGATACGGCGTATTACTTTATTTGCTTACTCGCGTTTTAATACTAAAATCCCCGTACTACAAATGTACGATATATTCAGACGAATACGATTTTGTCGAATAAACCTTTATTTTATTCGAGTATCGTTAAGTACAATTTTATTATTATTAATAAGTAGTATTAGTTGAAATATGTCTGCATAATGACGATGGAATGAAAGCAACAAACAGGCTTTCCGGGTATTTTTGTTCTCTTTTTTTTTTCTAATATTTACAAACTAGCGCTTGACTGCAATCCCGCCTGATGGTAAGCAGTGATGCGATCGTTGATGGTAAAGGGCGCTAGTTTATTAAACCCATTCGCTTAAAAAACTTAGTGAATAGGAAGGAAGATGGCAGTTGGGCGAGGTGGTGCAATGTTAAGCCCAACAACACCACCAACGATGCTGCGCCAGGAGGAGATTGATGTGGAGACCCTCCACGACCAAACTCCCGACACAACAACACTTGGCGCATCGTACCCAGCACACATCGCAACACAACTGCTCAGGCCCGTTCTCCATACGGCTTCACCAGAGATCATGCCGGAACACGACGAATCGCTTGGCGGCAAGACTTTGTCTGGTGGGTGGTAACTTCTGCCGGCAGCCGATGTGGCCTACCACCGGTGAATTTTTACCTACTAATAAGTACATAACAAAATATTTTACTATCATCTCGAAAATTTGTGGTACCTTTCCAAAGTATTCAGCGTATGTTTTAATTTATGTAAATTAAAATACACAACATGTATGCGAACATACTAATTATTAAACAAACATTTCTCACCACATAATGTTATCATTAAAAAGATTCCGACTTCATTTCAAAGTTTTAAAAGTAAAATAAAATTAAAATTTCTCAAACTAGTGTTCGTACAAAATGATATTCCCAGCCAGAATCACTTAAAGCTTACAAGTCTACAAAGTGCTACGTAGCTACGGTGTAGCGCTACGTGGCGTAGCATGTAGCTACAAGCTACAAACGTAGCCGCACTGCGTTACCTACGCGGCTCGTATAAATCTCACTCGAGGATTACACGAAATCTCTTACAAGTTCTTGGTACCTCTCAAGATATTGCCAAGTACACTAAAAGTACCGATACGGGCGAATTTGGCATGATAAATTGTTTATCGCCACTTAGAGTGTCTAAATACAGCTGAAGCCAAATGCTTTGCTATATCTAGTTGGTATTCCTTGAAGTTATATAGTAAAGAATTGAGTGGTCGTGATTTGTATAAACCAGAACGAGATTTTTATGTCAGACAATACCATATTGTTATTCAGTCTGCTACACAAAAAGCCTTAAACATTTTTAACTGATAAAAAAATTATGAAATTTATGAATTAAATGAAGTTGTTTTTTGAACCTTATAATCCTTAAAAATAAAAGATATAATCGATTTCTGTAGAACAATTAGATATACAATATGTAAAGAAAACCCTGTCCGATCCATGAAGGTATTGTTAGGTATCGATAACTGATACTACTAATGGATACAAAGCCGGGATAAACTTAAAAAAATCCCCCTAAAAAAATAAGTATTATTTCGCAAAAAGAGATAACTTAATACATGTGCGGTAGGTAACCCTTCAGCGGGCGACGGGGGCAGGGCACGCGGCACATGGTCGCATCGCTTAATAATAATATTGTCAAAATAGTGTTGTCACTTTTTAAAAAATACCAAATTTCGGGGAAATTGGATTTAAGTCGCGGGAAAAAAAGATTATTTCAAAATTCATTAGTATTGTTACTGTGATGATTACGTAAAATTTTATATTATATTTGGCCATGTGTTTACCTAACCTTTATTATTCTTATGGGTCGGACAGGGTTTTCTTTACATATTGTATAAATAGTAAGTATTAAGTAAAAAAATATATATAATGATCTCACAACATCTTTTAAAAGTACCTTCTATGTTTAGACTTCAAAGAAAAAATAAAATAATAAACACGGTGCAATATTAAAGGCCAGTTACAACCAGCAATCTTCAACCTCAGTTATTATTTAACCCGTCGTCCTTTCACGTTAATGGAGTTTTCTGTCAGATACATCTTTAACCGACTCGGTTAATGAGCCAGCTTGTAAAACTTTGTACTTTATTATTTGATATTATATTGAAGTGGTTTTTCGTTGAGTTTTTTTTAGCATAGTGTAAAAGATAACCATCCTCCAAAAATTAGGGTAATCTAATATAAAAGTGGAAGTCCACTTGGTAAACAAAACTTTTACACATATATAAAAGAAATTAATATTGATGTAAACAAAATATGTAACGGAGATTGGAATTATTTGAACAATTTTATATTTGGCGAATGGCGACCCAGTCTCCAAAGCCTGGAGCACGGGCGAAGAGTACAATACTTATTTTTTTTTCTTTTTTTTTTTCATTTAAAGAACGTTGCCTCAAACTAGGAATTTCTCCTATGTCGTGGGTGCGTTTACAAACATATAAACTCACATACACAAACCTCCAGAGCCGGAACAACTACTTGTAGGTCATACAAATATTTGTTTCGTGCGGGAATCGAACCCGCGACACGCAGCGAAGCAGTCAATAGCTTATGCACTGCGCTAACCGTGCAGTAGCCAGCCTGTCGGTGTTCTTTATGACGTAGTTTGGAGAGTGTGCGAGGTAATTGCATGATTTAATTCCCCTATCCGTTCCATCATAGGACGATCCATCGTACGGCGAGTTTTCACCCTTACGTTGTTGACACCACAACGATCTGAACGTAATGTTTCGCCTCGTCTTTTATACCGCGTATATCGGGGGACTAAAACAATTTGCCAGCGGCGGTGTTTCCGTTAGACTACTTAAGTGTCAGGGCTAAAGTGAACAGGCCCTTAATAAACTAGCGCGCTTTACCATAAGCGATTGCATCACTGCTTACCATCAGGTGGTATTTCGGTCAAACACTAGTTTATAATTTTATTTAAAATAAAAATATATATATAATTCAAAGCTGTAATAGTTGGAGTTATTTTAATATTAAATAGTCTGCTTTCCATTTAAACATTGTACAGGATTTATACTGAATAATTTTGTATACAAAAGAGATATTGAATCATTATTCTATGAAACTACCAGGGCCCCAGTAAGTGTAAAGAGGTCTGCTATTTGGATTATAACACTATAGTCCTGGGGAGGGTCAGAGCGGATAACTTCACCTAATCCTGGGTTCTGAGGTTATAGCCGGTATTGAGACACCAATAAACCGACACGTTGGGGCCGGATAAACTAGAATATTTAAAGATTTTGCTCTCAGGTGAAATTACTTACAGATGAAAATAATTAACAGATAATTTGAAATTAAATATTTAATTTGGAAGGATAATGATTTCAAAATAAGACACATTTCTTAAATACTTAAATATCATGTAACAAGCTTTTACAAATATTATAAATGTCAAAGTGAATTTGTTTGTTTGTTCCGCTTTCACGCTAAACTTCTGAACGGATTTTGATAAAATTCGATACACGGATAGTGTATAACCAGGAATAATACATAAAAATTTTAACCCGCTATTTTCACTGGATCGAAGTTTACGCGGGTGAAACCGCGGGACGCAACAAGTTATATTATAGACGTGGAAGTTTGTTTGGATGAATGGATGAATGTTCATTACTCTTTCATTCAAAAACTTTTTAATGGATTTGGATCAAATTAAATTTCTGGGAGGTATAATATCGGTTGCCGGCAGAAGCTACCACCCACCAGACAAAGTCTTGCCGCCAAGCGATTCGTCGTGCTCCGGCATGATGTCTGGTGAAGCCGTACGGAGGACGGGTCTGAGCAGTTGGGTTGCGATGTGTGCTGGGTACGATGCGCCAAATGTTGTTGTGTCGGGAGTTTGGTCGTGGAGGGTCTCCAGATCAATCTACCTCTGACGCAGCGTAATTGGTCGTGTTACGGGGTTTAACATCGCATCACCTTGTTCAACTGCCGTCTTCCTTCCTATTCACTCAGTTTCTTAAGTGCTAATCTTAATAAACTACCACGCTTTACCATCAACGATTGCACTGCTCACCATCAGGCGGTCAGGCAATAGTTATAATTTAAAAAAAAAAAAAAAAAAAATTGGCACTCTTTATGGTATAGAACCAGGACAAGGTCATAGGATACTTTTTATAGCAATATTCTCAGGAGATCGAAACTTATCCTGGTAAAACTGTAGGGCACGCTTATAGTAAGGGTCAAAAGTGCATTACCACTTTTGAACATTATTGCTCTAACAATAAGAGTCAAAAGTGGTACTCCACTTTTGGACCCTTACTATACATAAAAATGTTAAAGCCTTTACACAGTTTAATGCGATTTTCGTGTAACGAAAATAATGCTTTATTTTAAAACAACTTTAGCTAATTAACATGTTTTATTGGAATAATAACTACGTAAAAAAATATATAATTCAACCATTAATTTAAATAATTTAAAAATATAATTTAATGATTTAGTTGATTTTTTTTAAATATAATTAAATTATTTGTTACAAAAGTCACTTAGTATACTTAATTATTTATTTGAAAAAACGTTAATTACAAAACACAATAACAATATTTTATAAAAGTTAACCATAACTTTTATAAAATATTGTTACTTATAAAAAGTTCTCTACAGGTTTTTAATTATAAAATCTACATAATTAACATCATGGTAAACCATAATTTCGAAATTAGATTTTCAAACCAAAACGTTTACACTGAAGGTGTTATTTAATATTAACAAGAATGTCTTTGATAATAGTTTAAGTTGTAAGTGAGTCGAGCTCATAAATTTTAGTTAATCAACCTTAAACCGCGTCTAAACTAACGCTCATAAGGGGAGCTCCTGCAACTACACAGTGGCATTGTTCTCTAAATTTTACATTCACATTAGACGGAAATTTAGTCTCGTCCTGGTTTACGATTCGAAGAAGCATCTAATAGTGAGGCTATACCCGCCGCTTGTCTAGTACTCGACGGCGTCGACAGCGTGCTCGAAAGAGGCGCATACACCGACACCGATGTGTTTATGCTAAATAACTTGCAGCCAAACTCGAACGACGCACACTCAAAAATAATTTGCATATTTAAATAAAGAAGCGCGACACGACAACTTGCGCTAATCCGCTGGCCGCCCATAAACTTGTTAATTCTGATTAGCCGCGGCCGCTGCCATTATTTTTGTAGATAAATCACTGCGACCGAGGCGTGTCCCCTATTAATAACTCGGCTCCGGGCGAAAGAGTTAGCGGCGTTCCGACACGATTGTTACTAAACCGACGGAATTTTAATTCGTCTCGGAGTTTATTAAGTGCGTAAAGTTTTAGCGGGGCTTCAACACGAGCGGTAAATTAAGTGAATTTGCTCGTAGGCTCAGAGGGGCCCGCCCGTCTCTCTCAA
This sequence comes from Sesamia inferens, assembly GCA_037179545.1. Lineage (NCBI taxonomy): Eukaryota > Metazoa > Arthropoda > Insecta > Lepidoptera > Noctuidae > Sesamia > Sesamia inferens. The sequence goes on from CM073931.1 coordinate 22,320,518, forward strand.
TCTGATCACCGCTATATTAACAATTTTAATTGCAGTCTGTCATTTTGTTTACCATCTTCCCTTATTTATAGATCCATTCTTTTGTTTCAGGTAAGAACAACATTGACATCACTAATAACACAGTTACGTCCTCCGTAAACGCTGTTTTGTATTCCGAGATATAGAGGCCCTGCATAAAATGGTAGGTACTAAAATGGAGTGAAATGAGTGAGACCCGTAAAACTCTTTTCATACAATATTCAATAGAAGATATTTTATTATACTGAGATTTCCACAATTTACCGATAAATTCGTGCTATATCTCCTGTTTTATATCCTTCTGCAGGGCAAATTTGTTTCTTTTTCACGTGATACAGTTATAAATCTAGCTGTATGCGTACGCTTCTTTGGTTACGAATCTATTTTATGACCGTACACGCCGAAGGTTAACCAATAAAACCTTTTAACAGCCGTAACTATTTCGTTATAAGTTCCGAGTACGCAATAAAAACGGTGAAACAGAAATAAATCTGGGGGCACAATGGGCGTAGGGCGGCGCGGGCGCTCCTCACCCGCGCAAGAAATCAATCACGATCCGGCGCGCGCCTTTAATCGCTCCAATTTAAGTTTTTCCTTTCTTGATAGAACAAATTGATGGAAATAGTTGAACGTTAAATATTGCGATTCGTCGAGCGAGCGAGTGTACAAACTTCCTTTTACGCGCGTTTAAGGCAGGCCAATAAATTTCTCGCTCAACATCTTCAGCCATAAACGGCACGTGCGCTGTTAGCTGTATTTTTGTAACGACCTGCAAGTGAAAAAATGTTGTTAACGTCGCCATGTTGTTGTTCCTCTAGTGTTCATCGCAACACAGGTATTGTTTAGTTAGGTCGCACGACGATATTTTGGCTCGCCTCTACACAACTTTGCGAGTCATCGTTTTCCTTCAGTTATTGTTCCCAACGTTTTATCTCTAGCGCTAAAACGCGTCTCTAAATTAGACATAAGCTACCATTCACTGTTTGTGCTGGAGATGAGCTTAGCTCCCCAAACTAACCCAAAGATAAATTATTACAGTACATTTCTCATCACGATCCATTCCTTCTTCCGTCGACAAAGCGGCAGAGAATCCCAGGACATATGAGCATCCTTATCCACAAAATAAAATGAAGTCTAGTAGCGCGCAGTTACCACGTAACATCGCCACATGCTCTCGTAATGTTTATACGTAGTGTACGTACACACAGGGCTACGTAGCGCCTACATTGTCGTTGTATATACGACATAAGTATGAATCACAGCTGATAAGCATGGCGCGCAGATTTGCAGGATCGTGCGACCGCGCGTTCGCTGCCAAGTTTCTTGTGCCACGCCTACACATTTGCATCATACACTATACGAACATAGAATCTACATATATCTCAACAAATATACATATCCGCTGCAATTCCTTCGCAGTAACTTCCAAAAGCAGAACGGCGGCATTTCTATAATTTATATCACAAAGTTCTTGTCGTTATTTGGTATCAAATCAACTCGTATTAATATTAAATGGTGGTATAATTATGATTGTGTGAGGCTAAATATGCAAGGCAGGGAATGAACCATGCCGGGTGATAAATCAGCGTTTTGTTGCAATCGTAAACAACCACAAGCCGGTCGCACTCAGCGTACAATCATTACTCAAAGCATTCGAGTGCAGCAAAAAGCGGACTAATTACGCTCTTGAAGGACAAGGACCACTCCGCACGCTCTGTCGCAAATATACTTAGTCACGTTTAATAGTTTTTCTGTCTTCCAAGGATTTCTCCAGAGGCGCGCTATCTCCACTCTGTAGCACTCAATGTGATTTCAATTTACTAATATCAAAATTACAACTTGATTCAGGCGATTCGATTGATTTGGCGCCGCAACTGGGTTTTATATGCAAAATAAAATGTAAGTTTGGAATAAGGAAAACGCGACACAAAGAACAAATAGGGGAGAGGTCGACAAACAGAAATCAAAAGGGACGAAACGACACGCGACAGAAACTTCAATAAATAAATATAAGACGAACGAAAATTTTGCTTTTTATTTAAAAAAAGTTTTGTTTTTAATATTCTTCGTGTGACCTGTGAAAAGATTTCATGAAAGTAGACGTTTTTGTGTAGAGGGAACTTGTTTGCAAATATTTTACCAAAAGTTGGTTAATTTCGAAAAGAAAATTCTCTGGTAGCCGGCGAGAAGAGTTTTAAGTTTTCGTTCACATCGGCCCGTAGTCGGCGGGACGGAGTAAACACCTCGCAACTTGCCCTTTTGCCGAGTTCTAAGAAATTGATTTTTAAACTGTGCACAAGTTAGAACGGAAAAAGGGCGAAACATTATAAAAAAAAACTATTCTAAGTCAAAAGTTTGGAATGAAATTAGTTTAAAGCGACAAGTTCATTTCAGTTTTTTACCGGCAAGCCGGTTCTGCAATTGCTCGGAGATTCCCGTGGAAAGTTTTCCAGTGCAGATTTTGATTACACACGCTCCTTCAAGAAGTTTCCTGCCGGATAGGAATATTAAATCTTATTTAAGTTAGACATCCGCGGCGGTTCACGTTGTTATTTCGAATAAGGTGCTTTATAAACTCTGAGTGCGCCGGTAAACTTGCTGACGAGAACATTTTAACCTTTCTGTGGGATTCGTCTTAACAGAACGCGGCTTTTTCATATTCCGCTGCCTCAACAATGGTAAACTTAATTCACTCTATTTTGTAGCCGGCATCGGGTTTCATTTTCTAATGGCTTTATGTTTTCCTAGGATTGCTCGGAGCTGATACTAACGCAAATATTTGCTCCACTTTCCGTAATATTTATACACGGTTTACTTATTTATACATTTACTTCTGATTTTAGGAACAACCTTTTAGGGAGCTCGCCACGCTCTGTCGAGATGAAATAGAGTACCGTATAATCTTCCCTTAATTTTAGGAACGCTTAAATTTTAATTGCGTAGTAAAAGTACGGTTATATAATAATTACGGTGTACAATACGGCAGCGCGCGCCGCGTCCCGCTTCTGACTTCGCGTTACATGGTGCATTTGCCTAATTACAACTCAGTTCACTGGTGTGACAATTCGTGATTACCTAAACGGTTATTTCGGAAGACATCCACTCTATTCGGATTACGTTTCACAAAATGGCACAGACATTATCCGCAATTATAGCCCGACCTTTGTTATTAAATAAAATATCAAACATTTTGGGACGTTCGAGCCAGTAATACGATATGCGGCCAAACAGAAAACCTACGTGAGCCCCGACTCGTCATGTAGGTATCATCCGTCCTCCAAGGCTTTTACTTACTACTTATCTCATATTTCTAAAAGTTGTATTTAACAAGTTATGAAGTTAATATAAGACAGCCGTATGGCTGGCAGGGAAAATGAAGACGAAAAATAGAGTTAGTGTAGAGGGTGGAATCGAGGTGCAGCGCCTCGGCGGCGGAGCCTCGTATTGCCGTGTATTTCGGGAAACAGCGAAAAGTTTGGCGCGTCTCGCCCGATGCACTCCTCAACGTGGAGTGACGGCACGCCACCCACGCCGCACTCGAGGTGCTCTGCATTTCTCTAACTCCCCGAGACAGGCCCGCCTGATATTTACGTCCCAATCGAACCGACACAACAATCGAATAAACTCCGAGACATAACATAAATAAATTCACTCTTATAACACAGTTTGAGCTTTAATGTTTAACTCACTCCGATATTAGAACTTGAAAGTGATTTTAGCGATCTCACTTCACAACTTCATAAAGAATTGACTTCGCAATTTCTTGCCCCACTTTAATTTATTCGTAAATTCCTTGTATCCAATGAAACTCTGAATTTTTATTTTACATTTACTGATTGACGGACACGATTAAAGTGTTTTCCTTAGACGAGAACGGTTTGAATCGAAATAGGTACTGTTATAGAGCCTCCGTAAACATCAAAAAGGCAACTCTGACATTTTAATTTTATTAAACATCGCCCGTTGCCCAACATAAAGTAGATTTCTTGCGCTGCCAAGTAAGAATTTCGACTCGTATAATAATTTAGATTACGTAGCAAGCAGTGAGCGTTCATTATCGTTCTTTTGTACCTGATTTCGTGGAGATCTCATTCGGATAGAGCGGTAGTCCGCGGGCGCGGGCCTCCTCTCCAAATGGAAAGTGCGAAAATGAAATTATAAAGCCCTGCGATAAAAATAAATTAAATCGGATTTCGCATTTGCCAGTAGCCAGGGTGAGGAGCGTTTTGTAGTCCGCAGATTCCTTTCTCTTTTTAAATATTTGTTTTAACAGTTGATTTGTGGCGTAATGAGAAAATTCTCACTTGGCAATTTTTTCCCTTCTTCCTTTGTAATGTTCGGGTATCTTTTTTTCATTTTTCCTCATAATATCTTTTAATGCGAGGCAAATTTAGTTGTTATTTTTAAATTCAGACAGAACGTATTTGAATATTTAAGGTATTGCTAGGTAGTGCTTAAAGTTCTCTGGGAGAGGTGGCGCGCTGCGGCAAATCACTCTGCATTCTCACCAACGATTATTCAAATTAGGTAACGGTACGACAAAGACGAATGGTACTTATATCGTTCGCTTCACGATCGCCGAGCGCGATAATACGCGCGCAACATGCCCTACACACGCGCGCAACAGATCGCGTTCGCCGATAAACACCGATTGATCCCCACGATACGCTTTTTGCGTAAATATTCAAGCAAGTTTTATGCAGGCCGCGAAGGCTTTGTGTTCTCCATATCGGCCCACATACAATCTACATGCGGTTCTTAATTAAAATATCAATATATAATACGCCACGTGGAATTCTAATGGCTTTCATTTTATTCACGACCCACATATCATCGACACAAATATGGAAACGAATTTTAATCTAAACTCATTAAACTACCCAAAAAACGGTCGGCTACCTATATCTTATAATAAATATATGTAGGTTTGAAGTATCGCAATAAATAGCTACTTCGAAATACCGACCCAAAACTGTCGCTTCAGAGTATTTTAAATAATACGCTATTTTGTTATAACGCTCCCAGAAGTGTAATTTAGTACCGATTTTCTATCCTAAATACGTAATTTACTTGCCTTTTTTCCTTACATTATTCGTTAATTCAGAGTAAAACAATGTAATTATATTTTTATTGCTCATTCCATGTCCAGTAAATCGGGGTTTCAAATCCCGGAGGTCGTTTTAAGTGAACCGACCCTACTTAATAGTCGTCCTCTAGGCGCGGGGTCAGTGGTGCGACACTAGATGCTCTTGTTTATACTTTGCGTCCCCAGTGTTATGTAATCATTAGTGTAATTGTTGGGATTAAGTTTTCTCTCATATAGAGCCTTTTGCGATTAGGCTCGGAGTACGTCGAGTGTGCCGGCTAAGTCCTCGGTTCAATTTGCGACGACGGATAATAGTGGAGTTAGTGGAGCGTGCGGATGCCCTTACAACAAATACATAAAGTGTTGTTCATTGTCTCCTAAATAGAATTGAACAGACTAGGCTTCTACTTTATCTACGATTTACATGTCGTGATTCGTGAACTGCTGAATTTATATGAGGTTTATGTAGGATAAAGCTGAGCTTATAACTTTGTAAAAGCCTCCCGTTTGAAAGAATTCTTATTTGAACATGGAGTAAGAGACATGTCTAAGATAAAAGTGCATTACCGAATTGCTTTCATACGCCGTTAGTGGCGTCGGAGGTTGACGGCTCGCGTTTTTGTTCGCCTTTATCATTTTATGAAACAGGGCAACACCTGAATTTTATTAAATATTTGGCTAAATATGTGACACGCACGCTTTTTATGCCTTTCCAAATGGTTGCAATTGTATTGGGTCTCATATAAATATGTAGATTCCTCTGATTGTATTTGTTAGTTTTGATCTGAATATTATCAAAAAGTTTTATAAAAAACCGTTGTGTTGCTCTTTAAACATTGTAAATACCGGAATCACATTTTAAGTATTCTATCTGAACAAAAAAATTAAATATAACACATAAATAGAAACCACCTAAACAAAAAAACAGTACCCAAATATTACAATTTCGCTTAACCAAGACCTTAATACCAAAATAACTCACGAAGAATACCTCCGTCCCAAGAAAGCTAGATCTCTTTAATCTGGTGACAAAAGCGTCACCTGATTCAGCGACCAGAAGTACTCTCTACTCACAAACGTGGAGGAATGAGGTGGAAGAGTGGCAGGTACTTGGGATTACTTCCTAATGAAAAGAGGCTAGGAGTGGGACACAGGGCCTCGTCATGCGGCCGCTAACGAACGCGGTGGGCCACTCGACTCGACTCGAGTGGTCGCAGACGTGAGCCGGCGCTCAGCTTATTAGTGCGAAACAGGAAGATCGAAATAGACACAAATTGTGTTAGGTTTGTTAAGGCTGTAATGTTTTGAAAAGAATATCATTAGGTTGTGTGTCACCTCAATTGTTTGTCGGAAAGTGTTTGGCTAATCGTAATCAAACTGAAATATTAAGAAAAGAAAAATTCAAATTAGACCTGACAAATATTTTCACTTAAAACTGAAAGTCATTCTGAAAAAAAATATGTCCTAAAATGAAATGAACGGGGAGCCCGAACAGTCATCTACCATCCCACTCAAAAATAAGTACCGCGACATCTTATTTATTATGAAATTTCCATTTATACAATAAAACGTAAGCATATTTTCTATGCAGAACTTAAAAAATGCGATAGACAGAATAAATTCTCCTCATCTCCATTACTTACAGTAGGTAGTTTATCTCAAAACGTTCACCTTAAAAAGGTTACCTACTAAATATCCTATTTTATTAGAAACACAGGTCACGACTAACTGAAATTTGTAGTTAACTTACAGCGTATAGAAGTAAGAGAGGAATTTTATTTGTGTACCTCTTATTTAGCTTCTTGTGAACTGAAAAGAAATGAAGGTAGATTGTTAGCTTGCTTTTATTAATAGTGATTGTAGCGTTATTTACTTATTAATTATTTTTGAGACAACGAGGAAACATTTTTTATGCAGCGCAGTTTTTGACAAACTCTAATGATATATGAAAAAATTAAAAAGAATAGTAATAGACAATCGCATGGAGGATTTATACACTACGAGTATCCAACGATGCTTGCAAATAAAAGTTACATACATAACTAGCGGCCGCCAGCGACTTCGTTCGCGTGGAGTTAGTTATGTCCGCTGCTATTGGTCGCATCGTGATGTTATATAGCCTAAAACCTTACTGGATTAATGGGGTATCCAACGCAAAAATAATTTTTCAAATCGGACCTGTAGTTCCTGAGATTAGCTCGTTCAAACAAACAAACAAACTCTTCAGCTTTATATCGGCTCACTGTCTACATAGGACGAGAGCAGATTCACATTTTTACTATTAAACCATGTAATCAAACTCAACTTTACACCATCTATGGATGCAGTTTTTTCTTCAAAACTACCTCGACCTCTTTTCTTCAATCCCCAAATAACGGAGTTTGTTTTAGCATTTTTTGGTTTGATGCTCTAAGTTTTTACCCTTCTTTTTTGATGTAGATGGTGCCTGTAAGCTTTGTGCTCGTATATTAGTATAGATATGAATACAAATAAATACAATAAGTTAGCTACAGTGATGTCTACTATTATTTTATTTTAATAATAAATCCGTATTAATTCATTACAGATTAACTTATTTATAATTGAATTATTACCTAGTTTCGTTGATCGATATTAATATATTAAAAATATAAAATACTAGCTTTCCGCCCGCGGCTTCGCCCGCGTTAACTTCGGTTATATCGCGCGTTTTAGATTTCTCTCGGGAAAATCAATTTTTTCGGGATAAAAAGTACCCTATTATTTAATCCGGACTTCTAACTTTACGCCTGCAAAATTTCAAACACATGTGAAAAAAAGATTTATTGAGTAGATAAAGCGTGAAGAAAACAGTTAAAGAGGTAACAGTTAAAGAGGATCCCGCGGGAACAGTAGATACTTTCTTCCGGGATAAAATGTATCCTATATCCTTCTCCGTACCACAGACTAAGTTAAAGAGGTAACAAACATATAAATAATTACACTGTTAGTAGTCCGCCCGTGTTAATTTAGATCCCACGGGAACAGATAAAAGGTGTCCTATGTCCTTTCTCGTTCCGCAGACTATGTGTATGCAAATATTAAATATTATTAAATAATTATATTGTTATTTCTTGCCCGTGGCTCCGCCCGTCGTTGCTCCGTCCGCGTTAATTTCGATCCCACGGGAACAGTAGCTACTTTCTTCCGGGATAAAATGTATCCTATATCCTTCCCCGTACCCTAGACTATGTGTATGCAAATTTTCGTGATGATCGGTGCAGTAGTTTAAGCGTGAAGAGGTAACAAACAAACAAACAAACAAACACACTTTCGCATTTATAATATTAGTTGGGATTACACTGTTAGTAGCCCGCCCGTGTTAATTTAGATCCCACGGGAACAGATAAAAGGTGTCCTATGTCCTTTCTCGTTCCGCAGACTATGTGTATGCAAATATTAAATATTATTAAATAATTATATTGTTATTTCTTGCCCGTGGCTCCGCCCGTCGTTGCTCCGTCCGCGTTAATTTCGATCCCACGGGAACAGTAGCTACTTTCTTCCGGGATAAAATGTATCCTATATCCTTCCCCGTACCCTAGACTATGTGTATGCAAATTTTCGTGATGATCGGTGCAGTAGTTTAAGCGTGAAGAGGTAACAAACAAACAAACAAACAAACACACTTTCGCATTTATAATATTAGTTGGGATTACACTGTTAGTAGCCCGCCCGTGTTAATTTAGATCCCACGGGAACAGATAAAAGGTGTCCTATGTCCTTTCTCGTTCCGCAGACTATGTGTATGCAAATATTAAATATTATTAAATAATTATATTGTTATTTCTTGCCCGTGGCTCCGCCCGTCGTTGCTCCGTCCGCGTTAATTTCGATCCCACGGGAACAGTAGCTACTTTCTTCCGGGATAAAATGTATCCTATATCCTTCCCCGTACCCTAGACTATGTGTATGCAAATTTTCGTGATGATCGGTGCAGTAGTTTAAGCGTGAAGAGGTAACAAACAAACAAACAAACAAACACACTTTCGCATTTATAATATTAGTTGGGATTTAACTATAGCATGTCATAAAATACATATAATCATTGCTACAATGTTAAAATAAAGTAGCGTATAATAATGTATATATTAATTATTATTATTGATATGTTAATTAAATAATTATTTATTAATAATAATGTGCTCTTACTAATCCAACCAAGTAATCCTGTTTCATAATTCCACCCGTACATACACCGTTGAGCTGTATACAGCAAATGTGGAGCTGTGTCCAGCAAAAATGTTGTTTTCAAATTGTTCTCGCACAACTTCGACTTTGGTCAAACTTTTTTAGATGGAATCGAGGTACATTTGCCTTTCAGGAATACCCGATGTTTTTAAACCAGCTAAGTCCCTAAATTGCTTGTTTGAAATGATAAGAGAGATTAAAGTCAGGGTTAAACAACTAATTTAAATGAAGCTCCGAAGTGAATACACCGTGCAATTTGAGTTGTCTTACAAAGGTGATCCACTCAATTTCACTCTTTATGTCGCATACATTGAGTAGACCGCTATTGTATTATTTTTCAATTAACTACCTGTAGGCATGATTTTCATTTCATTGCAATTAATTAAGAGCAGCGCTGGCCTAGTACTAACTGTCAATACAACTTGTAAGTCGTATGTTCGAACCCCATGAGGTACTTTACTTTGTGTAAATCATTCCATCATCACTACTCTAATATACTCTCTCTATGGTGGTAGGCCATAACATCGGCTGTTGGCAAAAGTTACCAGCGATTCGTCGTGTTCCGACATGATGTCTGGTGATGCCGTACGGAGGACGGGTCTGAGTAGTTGTGTTGCGATGTGTGCCGGGTACGATGCGTCAAATATTGTTGTGTCGGGAGTTTGGTCATGGAGGGTCTCCACATCAATCTCCCCTTGGCGCAGAATCGTTGGTCGTGTTGTTGGGTTTAATAGTATATAGTGTGTTGGGTATTGCACTACCTCGCTCAACTGCCGTCTTCCTTCCTATTCACTAAGGTTTTTGTTTTAAGTGAATGGGCTAAAAAAACTAGTGCGCTTTACCATCAACGATTGCAGCACTGCTTACCGTCAGGTGGGATTGCAGTGAAGCGCTAGTTTATAAGTATTAAAAAAAATGCAACATCTGATTTATAATCTGTAGCGTATATTATTAAACCAGAGTGAAAATATCTCACCTAGGTACTTCACAGGCTCGGACTGCGCTCGCATATAGGCTTTCCCAAACTATGTAATGCGCCATAATAATTATTTATGGAGTCGGCCCGGAACGTATTTTGATATTTGTAAAACAAAATAATCAATATTATAAAACAGCTCAACGAAGAAAATAGATCAACTTTCACGGCGTTGAAAACCCCGGTTTCTTCATGAAGAAACCGGCATGTCCTAGAGTCAAAATCTTCAAAGACATGTGACATCTACCAACCCGCCCTGGGCCAGCGTGGAGGATTACGGACCGCTCCCTCTCACCGGGAGGAGTCCTGTGTCCCAACTGTGGAACATTATACCCTGATTATGTAATATAAATAAAATAAAAAAGGTAGAAATTAAAATAAATACAGCACAGAACTATTCCTCGGTGGTAGGCCATAACATCGGCCGCCGGCAGAAGTTACCACCCACCAGACAAAGCCTTGCCGCCAAGCGATTTGTCGTGTTCCGGCATGATGTCTGGAGAAGCCGTACGGAGGACGGGTCTGAGCAGTTGTGTTGGGATGTGTGCCGGGTACGATGCGCCTAATGTTGTTGTGTTGAGAGTTTGGTCGTGGAGGGTCTTCAGATCAATCTCCTTTTGGCGCAGCACCGTTGGTCGTGTTGTTGGATTTAACATTGCGTTACCTCGCTCAACTGCCGTCTTCCTTCCTATTCGCTCAGTTTTTCTGAGTGAATAGGCTCTTAATAAACTAGCGCGCTTTACCATCAACGATCGCATCACTACTTACCGAAAGAGAGGCCATGGTAGAGCGAACGAGTGTTGCACTTCAGGCAGTCTCCGAATGGGGCAATGCCAATCTTGTAGCATTCAATGCCGCCAAAACGCAGGCGTGTCTTTTCACCGCCAAAAGGAGCCCGTTCACCTTGGCTCCTACTTTTCGGAATGTATCCTTGGAGTGTACCGACCGCCTTCAGCTTTTGGGTATTGAGATTTCCTCGAACCTAAACTTTGGGCGGTTCATTGAGTCCAAGGCCAAGGTGGCTGCCAGAAAACTTGGTGTAATCGCAAAGGTCCGGCGGTACTTCACACCAGGGCAGCTTCTAATGTTGTACAAAGCACAGGTCCGTTCGTGTGTGGAGTACTGCAGCCACATTTGGGCTGGTGCTGCTAAGTGTCACCTGGCCACTTTGGATTCAGTGGAGAGGCGTGCGAAGAGGCTGATTGGTGACCCTGATTTAACTCGAGTTGGTCTCCAAAGCCTAGAGCACAGGCGTAGAGTAGCCAGCCTTTCGGTGTTCTATAGGATACATTCTGGGGAGTGTGCGAGGGAATTGCACGATTTAATTCCCCCATCCCCGTTCCACCATCGGACGACCCGTCGTACGGCGAGTTTCCACCCTTATGTTGTTAACACCTCTACGATCCGGACGAAGCGTTTCGCCTCCTCCTTTATACCGCGTACATCGAGGGACTGGAACAATCTGCCGGCGGCGGTGTTTCCGTCGGACTACAATTTGAGTGTCTTCAAGGCTAGAGTGAATAGGCTCTTAATAAACTAGTGCGCTTTACCATCAACGATTGCGTCACTGCTTACCATCAGGCAGGATTGCGGTCAAGCGCTGGTTTATACTTTAATAAAAAAAAAAAAAAAAAAAAAAAAAAAAACCATCAGGCGGGATTGCGGTCAAGGGCTAGTTTATAAAAATTAAAAAAAAAATATTATATTTAATCTAAGGAAATATGACCATGTGTCGAGCTACAGGTTTGAACTGAAATGGATGCCCATTCGTCAGAGAAGAAATTTGCGAGCCTTGACCACACTTTTCTCCCTTCTTAAATCACCCACTCCTCCTTCATATCTTGTGACTCACTTCCAATATTTATGTTCTTCACACACTAAGAATCTGCGTTCTTCTAACAATCTCCTCTTACTCTGTCCTTCACATACGTCTGACTTTGTTCATTCTTCATTTCATATTCAATTCATTCTTCTGTGGAATGCGCTTCCTCTTGATATCAGGATGGGCGCCACTCGGTTTGCATTTAAGCGGAAATTGCAGAGTTATTTTCGCAACAATTAGGGTAGAGTTATTGCTACACCTCTCTCCCAAATTTTAGTTTTGTATGTATATATTATAAATATATATTTTGGTAATAATATGTATGTATATTTAGCTTATTTAAGTTTTTTTTTTAATAGTGTCAAGAAGATTTTTTTTCCTTTACAATTTTCTTTTCAAACGAAAGTACCTACCATCTTATCTCTTCACCACCTGTGGTTGACTGGTAGAGAATGTCTAAGGCATTAATTCCGCCTCTGTACATTTCATGTGGAAAGAATAAATAAATAAATAATGTGTAGCGTATATTACTAAAACAGAGTGAACATATCTCACCTAGGTACTTCACAGACTCGGACTGCGCTCGCATATAGACTTTTCCAAACTATGTTATGCGCCATGATAATTATTTATGGAGTCGGCCCGGAACGTATTTTGATATTTCTAAAACAAAATAATCAATATTATAAAGCAGCTCTACGAAGAAAATAGATCAACTTTCACGGCGTTGAAAACGCAATCAAAGAAACTCAATCATAAACACACAACACATAAAAGACAATAAAAATCAAAAGCTACACTCATATAACCGCAAGAATAACAGATGGCGTCCGATCCGTTTGTAATGATTCGAATATCGTTCAACTGCATAACTGGCGAGATCAAACATTTTTATTTGTTTGCCCATTCAACCACACGACTGAAACTAATGAAGAGGAGTTTCGATTAAATTAATACGTTTTATTTTCAGTTTTACCCCCGCCGTAGCCGACGGGTGCGAAGTTTTTTTCGTCGGTAGTTCGTTCAACGTTTCATAACTATAATTGATAAAATACGCTTCATTAGTTCCGATTTGCTGTTGTGTTTCGATTGCACATTTTTTTCCTCTCGATTTTATATCGACATTTCTCTTTCGGTTTTGTTTTACGGTGATTTTTATTCGGTTTAACAGGTAGCTGGAATAACTGTCTAGATCTTTAGTAGGAATGGTGAGGTTTTGTTTCTATAACTGCAGTCCCCTGTGGGGATATATAAAACCTGTTGCCTGGAGTTCGTTCTCCACAGCTTTGCTTAAAGATTTTCTGTGTAGACTTTTTGTATTGCATTGAGTTAAAATTAGATTGTATGTAGGAAATATTCATATAAGCTGGTGTCAGGTTATGAATGAAAGAATTTGTCATCCGCTTGCTATTGAGAGCAGTACTACTTCCTTAGATAACGCCAAGGAAACTCTAGGGGGAGAAGCACATGACATACTCTATTTAAAGCATGAATAATAGGCTTCATACACACATTTAATAAAATATTCAGTATAATGTAACTTAACCTCACATTAAATCACAGAGCCCAAACAAAAGACAATAAATGCAATTAAAAGTGACAATTAACACAAAATCAGTGATGAATTGTGCCCGCATACAATACTTTTTCCCATACAAATTAACAAATCAAACAAACAACATATTGATGGCTGTAATTGCATCATTTACAAACCATATGAGCGTGTGTCATGGTTAATAAAGCTTTTGAATTTAAAATAATGCAACTAACGACTGCAATTCAAATTTTATGTGTTTTTACTAAATAATTATGTCATTTGTCAGTGAAATACGACAGTTCAGTGAATATTTATGTCACTTGTTACCTTGTGGTGGCAGTTATTGGTACAATTATGTTAATAAATACTTTCATCAGAAATTGTTTACACCAATTTTGTTGTTTTGTTTTGAACCGCTGGACATTGATCTAGGAATAACATTGTATCTCTGTATTATTAAGTGGTTTCAGCTACATTTACAGTGTTTTGAAGCGGTATATAAATAATTCTTAAATGACAAACAGAGTAAAAAATGTATTGAAAGGAGACGGGAAATCTAAACCCGCTTATACTTAAAAACCATCCCACTTCACAGCCTAACAACATACCTACAGTTTCTTCAAAACGATACAAGTTTTAATGAATACCTCGTTACAATCAGTTCGCTATCAAAATAACACGGTATACAGAGGCACACAGTACCGCAAAATGCACAAACGCGCTATATTTTCAAGGCAAAACGAAGTTTAATAAGCAACAACCGCCGATATTCCCGGCTCATGTTAAGTTTCTGACTTCAGTTAACGAGGCTATGTGCAACACGGCATGTTTTCAACTGCTGTTAACACGATAGAGTTATCCGTAACACTGTTATCGTTTAAACTAACATTGTTAATATTAATATTGGTGTTATTCGTAGAGTGTTTAGTTCGCAAAGTTTAGAACATCCTGTGTTTACATTGATTATTATTTTCGTAGGTTAGAATTTTGTCTAAAATGACAAAATTCTAACTAGCGCTCTGCTCTCCATTTCATTATAATAACCTTTTTGTTATAAAATCAATTCCAGTGCCTAAAACGGAAATTAAATCGTTTACGATGAACCAGTAGGCGGACATAACCTCAAAAAATCATCATCACCTTTTTTTAATTAAAACATTAAATCTCAGTGATTCGTGGCGCCATTTTAAAGATATCTAAAGAGAATCAAATCTTACGACGTTAGGTAATCGTGGAATCAACCACGTTTATAAATCTCATTAAGGTACCTACTGGTTGAGTTGTCGGCTACCAGTAGCCGTCCTCGATTTCATTTCGCACGTTTCGAAATGATTCAATCGTACGAAGTAATGTACCAAGAATTAAAATTCTGAGAGGCTATTACGTAAATTGCGATTCTTGGATGACTGTTCAAAGACTTTTTGGGCTGGATGACGCGTGAGAAATAGACCGCCTATTTCCAACGTGTCATTCAGCCCAAATAATTTTTGATTGATTAAAAAGTTGAAAGTTCATCAGTTTTCTTACAAGGCTGTGTTCAAATTGTATACTAGGAAATACTCCAGTATCGTTGGTGCGTTATCCAAATATTCCAACTCACATATACAAACAGTCAGACTCGGAACAACTACCTGTATTATGACAACGTCGCATTTTGTTAAGTTTTTAGATATGATCGGTTGGAAAAAAGATTACTCGTATTAATAATTCTCTGCTGGAAGAAATTTCTTAAGAAATAAGCAGCACCTTTGTACTTATATCTTAATTTTGATATATCCTTATATAATTTATTGTATGGTTAATTAATTAAATTTACGATTTATAAATATCTTTTATTTTCTAAATTATGT
This sequence comes from Sesamia inferens, assembly GCA_037179545.1. Taxonomy (NCBI): domain Eukaryota; kingdom Metazoa; phylum Arthropoda; class Insecta; order Lepidoptera; family Noctuidae; genus Sesamia; species Sesamia inferens. The sequence continues at coordinate 22,336,016 of CM073931.1, forward strand.
ATTTTGGTACCACGTAGTCTAGGATATATTTCCTAGACGTTGTAAGGTTAACGTAATAATTGAGGGTTTTATAAGGTCATTTATACTAAACATTATTTTATTTTTCTTCCCATTTCCCAGAGGATATTTTAAAATACAAATTTCGTATACATAAATGAAACTAAATAAATGTCAAACAACTTTAAAGCTTTTACATTTAATGAATGAACGGTATCCATTAAATATATAAAAAAAAAACTTACCAACATTAATCAAAAATAACAAATCGTAAAACTACTTCGCCAAGAATATGCAAAAAACTTTTAGTTCAAAATTTCAATACCAACGCAATCTCAGTTGGTCGGAAGTAAGATACGTAATAACCTCGCGTATCTTTTGTCCGGGCAATCTGAAGGGGCGCGGAATACGACAGATCGATCGGATCTGCCGGAACAGTACGAATCGAACACTCGTTAATGAAACTTCGTCCGCGCAATTAGGTAACCGTCTTGGTTTTATTAATTTTAATCAAGAACTTGTGTAATATTACGCAGATTGGGCCAATCGAACCGTATACAAGTTTCGATAACACCGTAGTTGGAAACTAATTTGGGAAATAAGCGCAGTTATCTTGGTTTCTACTCGATCGCCTTATAAAAAGGGGATCAATGTTCTTTAACAGGATTAGTAGATAAGGCGGCGATGGCGCCAAAGGGGACTGTTTGCCTGCTGTGTAAATATAAACGAGTTTGAGGACGGTTCAATAGCTACGTTACTGAGAGATCGTCATTGCATACTCATCAGATATTCACGTCGATTAATGAAAAATTCATACTCTCCTATTAATTTTTGACAATGCAATCATTTGTAAAGGAGGAATCCAAAATTATACCGTTTAAATAGAAATGATTGATATTCCTAAGAATAAAAATAATATGATTGATATTCATATGTCCGTCTATGTGTTTTTTTTCGCAATTGGAAAAACCACTGAAAAAAGATAAGTTATTGTCTTTCTTTTTTGAGTGGTGGTGGAAGATGTAAAAATAAATTTACCAATTCGTAAATGTATCAACATAAGATGTCATTATTTAAATAAATAAACTATGAATTAGACAATGAAATTAAAACAACGATGATACGTTTTAATCGAAAATGAATCTGAAACATCTGAAAAAAACACAAAATAAAAATTCAGGAGTTGAACATGTAAAAGAAGTTTTACCTATTATAACTGTTTGGCCTTTTGTTTATGTATTAGACCTATAGTCTGTCTATAAAGACGTGAAAATAAATGAGGGCACTGCGGTCATGCATACAGCAACCCTGTTAATGTGATTGAAAACATTTTGATACTAGCACATTATTTTGTACTAGAAGCAAAACTGGTTTTAATGAAAACACAAATCTATGGTCTCTGTCGTTTAAATAAAATGAGTAAAAAAAAGTCATACATATTTATTATTACATGTTTTAACGTGATTTTACCAATGAAAAGTATTCCAAAATATAATAATTGCTTTCATCATCTGATTCCAAATATTCTTCGTTAAAAAGTATTTTCATTGTCAGCTGCGTCACTAATAATGTCTCCGCTACTGCTATTATCAGCCTGCTATCTTCACTTATGCGAATAATTAACTCATATATATCTCGATAAAGGGTTTACTCTCACATTTTCCTGAAAGATTAAAAATAATAATGTGTAATTTCTATCAGAAGATGAATAGCAATAATTTTAATTCCCAACACGATATAACTCATTTTTAAAATCAGCGGTAAATTAAATAACTACAATATGCTTATACTACTATTACGCAATGTAAAAAATGCTCATTTTAGTCTTAAAATCGTTTACTTAGTAAATTTGAAACTTCTAGTAGATAAAAACAAACAGTAACATGATTACATACCTGTTTTAGCAACTGTTCAAGCATAAATATCACCCATATTTGATAAAATTTCTTCAAACTTTAAAAATAATTTCCCGAGCTCCACTTCGGTTTGTTTTTCTCATATTTAACACATTTCTTCAATGTTTTGTTTAAATAGAATTGAAAATTAATACAAATTTCAATAAATAACAAGTCACAAAACAAATCTATGCATGCCGATGACATTCGATGCACTTGTATTTACTAAGATTTAGTGTTGCCCTACTTTTAAAATTGTTAGTTTCAGAAAGATCCATTTTCACGACTTTATGGACAAGGTAAACCAGTTTTATTAAATAATAAATATTTCACTCAACAACAGCCTGCCAGCAAATTTAAATAAATGCAGCACTTGTACCGCAAAGAGTCTTACCTACATCCTCGTAATAACAAACACATAAGTGGGTTAAACCGTCCATATGCCGGTCGCCGGTCGTACGGCGCTGTGCGGCGTTATCGTCGTGATAAGCGCCGGAACCCGCCGGCGACGGCCGGCACCTATCTGCCGCTGCCCCATATTGCTTTCACACTTCTCCTTAACACTTGATTTTCGGTACAATTTAATATTATTTTGATGAGTTTTTCAGCCAGAAATTACATATAAATATTTTTTAATATTTCGCATTAACAACAAAGGATTTCATTTTTTAAGTAATTTTTATTAGGCCTTTTTGATCACACAAAGTTAGGATAGATAATGGGTTTAGCATTATGTTAAAGTAAGAAAAAGTTTGAACTACTCTTAAAACCTAAACAAAAATGTAATGTGTAATTAAATAGAACGAAAACTGCAACATTACTAAGAAAATGAAACAAAGAACCTACGAGCAAGCTATTACAAAAACTGCAACTTTTAAAACATTATCAGTTAACCAAACAAAGATTCAGAAACTTGGTATTGTGTTGCTCCTGAAACCGCGGAGGTAGTAACGAACAAGTACCGCGCAGTTTTAAACAAAGCTATGGAGCATTACCATAAACTGTCGGTAAAGAAGGAAGGAATACCTTTTTTGAATCCACAATGTTAGTATTAGGCGGAAAAGTTGAGTCTACTCTAAAGACGGTACGTAATCTTGGAACTTTGTTGAGTGCAACCGAATCGTCCATTTTTACCGTAGCCACCGACTCGCGTGTGACTCGACTCGACTCTAAGATTAAAACTATTCACGTAACTCCAGCCAAACTCTTTAGCAATTCTACAACTGACACTTATAAGCGTAGTTATCCCTCGCGAAGTAAACACCACCCACTTTCTTATTCATTCATGAAAGTTCTATTAGATTCTTGAAGATATAGTGGTAGTGCATCTTTGACGAGCTTCCCGGGATCATTTTTAATTTCCTATCTAACTGTTAATGGAGTGTAAACTTAGAGAAGTAATTGTGGGATTCTGATATATTTTTGTACTGGAGAACATAGTTTCGTATTCAATATGAAGGAGTTTACTGTCTATGCTTGACTGAGATAGTTTTAGCAAAGTGCTTGTAAATACTGTGTGGTCTTTAGGACACGACTTTGACCCACCAAAAAAGATTGATTATAAGATGTAACTTAGAAATACTGTAATACTTTTCGTTCTGTAATGCCACCCGTTCGCAACAAGTAATTACTCACTTGTTTCCCAAGTTAAGAGCAATATGACTAACGACAAACGGTGTTTAAGGTCGAGTAATGAAGAAGCCCATGTCCTGCTTTTGACGTAAATAAACATTCTGTGTTTAGTTTCTGTAATAAACACGCCCTACATCAAATAACACCCAAACTCGAGACAACCCGTACTTTGATTGCCCTCCATTTTACCGGCATAGAATCATTACTTCATGTGGAAAAGACATCAAGATTGGTTCAGTGATTTTCTATGAGTAAACAAGGGTAAATAAACCAACAAAGACAGAGGCGCTTACGTACATGTTCTTGAAAATTGTTCAACTAACAACTTGCGAGTTAATTAAATTACACATATAAATAAACAAGCGACCAGACCATACGAGAAGCTTGACGAAATATCGAGGCGGAGTTTCGAGGTGCTTTGCTTGACGTTTGAGGACAAATATTCAAATCGCCATTAGATGCTTACGCACATATCCGAAGCTTTTAAGCTTTGGAGTTTAGGGTCTGCTTTACCAGCCTAACTGCTCATTTTGGCTAAACTTCGATATTTTCCATGAAGCAACTGCCGTCTGACTTCCACAAGCCGAAGGCGATATCGAAGCATTGCAGTTAGACCAATTGTAGGACTTTTGAGGGCTCCAACAACCCGTAACGACTGCCATTAGATGTTCGTATGGCAACCGAGACCAACGGCTTAACGTGCTTACCGAGGCACGACCAGACCAGTGCAAATATTCATATTCATGCATACAAATATTTGCACTATGCGGGGATCGAACCTGCGCCTCCTTGCGCAGCGTCCGCGTTCGCTACCGCTACGCCACGGAGGCTGTCGATACTTAGGCACATGTATCTCCTAAAAAAATCATTAGACTATCTATCAAAATAAAACCTTTAGATTAGATAACACCAAAATGCCTGATAAAAAACAAAATGTAACGTATCTACCTTCCTACTCACTTTGATAAACTTCATAAAAAAAAATCCGACCTCTCAGAAAACTGGGACACCATAAGAATAGGGTGCACATAAGCTATAGCAGCATTATACCCGACATGTTTAAGGTCGTTTGAGCGTAAACGCCCGGAACAACGATGTTCGCGGTATCGTGTGCGTGAACATATTTTATCTAACATCCGCTTTCCACAGACCACCGGCAATTATCGGCGTGCCTTGCGCTCATAACAGACCCTACCCTTACAAATATCTAGATCAAAGATAAAAAATCCCGTGTAACATCATTAATCTACGAACGAACTGTAATTAAGGTTTCAACAAATCACTAACGGCGTATCGTAGATGGTATCATTGCGGCGTAGCGGAATGGGGGCGAGTAGGTCGCTCAGGGTCATGTATGAGACAGTGGCACGCAAACGCTGATTTTACTTTTATTGTTCGGCTTATCTGTAACCGGAATGGCCCTGCGAAGACAGCTTACATGCCATAGATTTTGCGTGCGGTTACTTAAATAAATGGGTAGAGAGAAAAATATGTTAAATTTTCCACCTGTAATAGCACGAAAATTTAGATTTACGAGGTATAAAGCTCAGTTTTTTAGCAATTAATATATCTGATTTTTATTATGAAACTTCTTCAGGAATAATAGTTATTGAAATACATCAAGAGCTAGAATCATACACAACAGAGTTCTTTAAAAAAAGTGAAAATAATATTATGAGGCATATCTATTAGCAAAGGTGCTGAAGTTAGTCGAAGCCTAAAGGGAAAGGCCAGGAATAAAAAAGATCTGTATATTATCGTAATATATACTCGTAATACTCCTTAAAAACATCACACCAGCCTATTGCAAGGCCTAACTTCCAACGAGTCTTTCCTAAGTCGACATTACCCACGATTAATATGTTATATAAAAGGAAAATACATTTAGAACTAATGTGTTTCATATTCTGTTATTAACAATTGGATATCATATTTTCCTCATTATTTCATTGGAACAGATGACAATCGTATATTCAAATTTATTAGTAAATAAAACTTAATCTCATCGAGATAAGTACAAAATTTATTTCAAATAATTAAGATGTTGTAACCTACACTTCATTTGAAACCTTAACGATTTGTATATTATCATGGGAGGTCAGAAAATATCTATTACGTTTATGTTCATTAGTGGTGTAATGGGACCCAGTATCCCGGTCTAGCAATTAGCGAAAATTGTTTACTTATATACACGGATTCACCAATGAACGTACCATAAATTCAATATTTATCGTTCATTGGCGAATCCGTGTGGAGACGCAGTTTGAGAACCATTAACTTAATTGTTTCGACGACGGTAATCATTAAGACGAAATTCACAGCCACGTGGCTTGTGACAAATATAATTATCATTGTTTTAAGTGTTATTGAAAATGGTATCGTGCTATTTGAGTAACGTAATGCGCACATATTTACAGAGTGCTTACAACTAGTTAGGAATTAGTGTTAATTTGAATTAGAGTAGAATCAATACTGTTGTATTTTAATTACGATGTAGCTGTTTATTTTATTAATACTATCTTGTTTTATAGTCCGTAGAATTAGTAGGTTTTCCACATAGTGAATTATGACAATCGACTACGATATTTTAATGCAAACACTAATGAGAAAAGAAAGTAGAATAAGTTTATTTGTCATAGAAACTTGAACGACCACAAAATAATCTATAGACGCACACCATGACTGTGAAGAAAAGGCTTATATCAGTTTTTTTTTTTTATAATTATAAACTAGTGCTTGAACGCAAGGTGTTGCGGGGACTGCTGAATAATCACTGTTTACCATCAGGCTCCCGCCGGGGGGTAAGCAGTGATTCAGTCGTTGATGGTAAAGCGCGCTAGTTTTTTAAGAGCCTAATCACTCAAAAAACCTCAGTGAATAGGAAGGAAGACTGCAGTTGAGCGAATTGATGTAATGTTAAACCCAACAACACGACCAACGGTGCTGTGCCAGAGGGAGATTGATCTGAAGACCCTCCACGACTAAACTCCCGACTCAACAACATTTGGCGCGTCGTACCCACCGCACATCGCAAGACCACTGCTTAGACCCATTCTCCGTACACACTTTATCAGACATCATGCCGGAACACGACGAATCGCTTGAGGGCAAGACTTTGTCTGGTGGGTGGTAACTCCTGCCGGCAGCCGATGTTGTGGCCTACCTCAGAGAAAACCAAGGTGGTTGTTATTGTTGCCCCCTTAAAGATCATAAAATCTTCTTATTCATTGAGTAGGTACTAAGGAAAAGGTAGGCAAATACTTATTTATGTAACTAAGCACATGTTAAGCCACTTACTTGCGGAAAAAAGAATAAAAGCCACAAAATAAAAAACCATATAGTCAAGCCTAACGAACTCGAAACTTACCAGGGTAACATAAAATACAGCGGTATCTATAACACAGATGAAGATGTTTATACAGAGTGTAAGCGGTGTACAAATTGTTGGCTTCTCCTTACCTGGCTCGGAGTTTTCATAACACCGCGTTGCCCGAGGCGCAGCGACAATTTGTAAGACACGACTGAAGATTTGCTGACGACCTACAGTAAATATATTCTTGCTTTATGAAGACTCAGAAGTTTGTCGAGGATTGATTAATTGTACTATGTGGGTATTTTAAAATGTCGGAAAACCTTGCCAAATAAGGGAAAAAAATTAAGAAAAAGAAACAACAAATATAAAATCTTGCCCTCACTTTAAAAAAAATATTTCTACCAATAAATAGCCATATTTCTCGAAGGATTTCTTATTAAATGTAAGCCATAAATTCGAACTCAGGCAGGATATATTTTGTGTAAATAATTTCAGTATCGCTGCTTTCAAACGGTGAAAGAAAACACTGTGAGGAACCTTCTGAGGTGTCTTGCAAAAATTCGAAAGATATGTGATATCTAACAAGCCGCACTGCGCCTGAAAGGTAAGTTACTGCCCCTTTCGAAGGGAGAAGTCCCATATCCCAACTGTGGGACATTAAGCTAAATGTACGTTTCTCCCAGGTTTCTAAAAAAATATTAGGATAATACTAATCGATTTCTGACTATCCGAGCCACCCTTTTTTTTGTTAGTAAATCATCAAATTACTTTTCCCGCTCTGAGCGGAGCGGAAAGGCATGTCAGACTTTTACTCAAACCCACCCGTGTTTCTTCACTTGCCTGTGCGACGGCCAGGGCCACAGTTTTTTTTAACCAACCCGCAACCCTGACACAGGAGGCATCGGTCTTCATGGACCCCGTCACGATGTGCTGACATCTCTTTGAGGCACGCTTGAAACACAACGCTCCGTCGACTCGGGTCTGGTACTCTTATCGGGTGCCCACTGCTCACCGCTCGCAGGCCCGCGCCTACGGTGGCTGGGAATTCGTTGTCGTCTCCCAGCTAGTGCCGTGAGGGCGCTGGGATTCCCACTGCCTCACGCGCTCTGCCTCCTCATTTGCCAGCATTACTGCTTCGCAGAAGGAGGTGACGGCCTGCCATGCACTCTCGCTCCGGACCATGGCCTGGACCAGGGTCGGTCGCGAAAGATCGAGAGTCGGCCACGAGGACACGGCGGTGCTCTACCCTAACCGGACAGATCTCCACCGTGTCCTCAGAGCGATCCACACAGTGGTGACACCCTGGCATTTCCTCTCACCTTAACCGGAACAGGAACCTCCCGAAACAACCGTGTCCGCTGAGGATCTGCGTCAATCGGAAGGTGAGGGCGCCCTGGCGCCTCTCTAGCCGCTCCTTATAAAGGGGACTTACCGCCACTATAGTAGCGTGCCTAATCCGAGCCACCCTATCTAATATCGCCTAATATCATAAATAGGCAAGTTTTTGAGGATGTATGCAAAGATGGATGGATGAGTGTTTGTTTCTCTTTCATGGATTTGGATGAAAATTGACACACAGATAGTTAATAACCAGGAATAACACAAGGAGTACTTTTTATCCCGATATTCCCATAGGATCTAAACTTACGTGAGTGAAACCGTGAGTCATACAAATCCTTTCTCACATACTTTTCCGATATAATACAGAAGCATTTCCTCATGTGTAAGTATCGAAGTTTTACGAAACGTAGTATGGTGCACTATAATAATGAAAATTCACATTACGTTTACATGCAATGTCGGTGAAACGCAGATAGTTTAGTTTCCACAGCGTAAGTGAGCTGTTACTGGCAACTTGATAAGCATGTAGCAGTTAATAATGAAGGTTGAATGGGACTTTTACAACGAAAAGATATTATTTAAATTTAAAGTATAACATATTAAAATAGACATCTCCATTTCATATTATTTTATGCAAGTTGTCTAACCATAACATAATCACCCTATAATGTTAGTGGAAACATTATAGACCATTTTAGACATGATAGAGGAGGCCTATGTTCCAGGAGTGGTCCTGGAATACGTGCCTCCTCTTGGTGAGAGAGAGTGGGCCGTAATCAACCTCGAGGGTCCAGTGCGGGTTAGTAAATGTCACATATCTTCGAAGTTTTGGCTTTAAGAAATGAAATGAAATAAAATTTATTAAAAAACATAAAACAACAATGAATGTACAAAAAGTCTGTTTGTATAGTAATAAAAATCTTAATAATAACAATCGTAAAAGCTAACTTACTGTAGTCTAATACATAATATATATATATATATATATTTTTATAAATTATAAACCAGCGCTTGACCGCAAACCCGCCTGATTGAGTTTATTAAGAGCCTATTCACTCTAGCCTTGAAGACACTCAAATTGTATTGTGACGGAAACACCGACGCTTGCAAACTGTTCCAGTCCCTCGATGTACGCGGTATAAAGGAGGAAGCAAAACGCTTCGTCCGGATCGCAGTGGTGTCAACAACGTAAGGGTGGTAACTCACCGTACGACGGGTCATCCGATGATGGAACGGAGATGGGGGAATTAAATCATGTAATTCAATAAAATCTTTAAAGTTACGATCTTAAACTAATGTTGGGACCACCCGAACTAGGTTTATTCAAACCTGTGTTTCAGGCTATCATCAGCAAGGATATTTGATGGCTATAATATAATAATAATAAACATATAACAAAAGTATTTAAGACTAAGCAATGAAAAATTGTCCTAAAAACTTAAATAATACATTAACTCTACTTATTTATTAGTATATAACTTAACTTACTAAACTACTCATTTTCTTTTAATACCTCCAGCATTTTTTCCGTACCTGTGTAACTGAGATATTCAGTTAGCATCACACAACATTTATTTGAGCTTTCACTGTATATATTTAGTAGTTTGTTACATATGTTATATAAATATGGTCCGAGAAATAAATAAAATCTGTTAGTAAAAAAATGTTACGTCCGTGAGTTAGTGCAAACTAAATTTTTTCTTCTCTTGCCAGAAGATACAGGGCTAAAACCAATATCAGCATGCTGGAGTAGTACTATATTCAAAATAAATAACTGGCGTACTGTTAGCACTTTGCATTCACTGTAAAGCTGGTGGGTGGGGAATCTGAAAGGACGAGAGCTAGCGACCTTCAGGATTGCTCTTTGGGCTCGTTCCAAAGGCAGAAGTATAGTTTTTAGGGCACCACCCCAGGAGCTTACACAATATGCCGGTTTCCTGGCGATGTTTACCTTCGCCGTTTTGAGAGCAGTGATGATGAAATTATTTTCACAATGCAAAGCGCCAAATTGAGTTCAAAACTACGATCTGCAACTTATAAGCCGCGACTAGGCCACCACTGCTCTCCTGGTACGTTGTCTAGTAAATGAATATAGATTGACTAATTTTGAACAATATGCAAAGAATAAAACTATTTAACTATATCGTATCTAAACACTGACTAGACTCCTACGACTCTTTCTCTATGCCTTCATCATCATCATCAACCTTTTTGTCGTCCCACTGCTGGGCACAAGTCTCCTGTCATACAGAGAAGGATTTAGAGTGAGCACGCTTGCCCAATGCGGGTTGGCGATTTCAGATTTAAAGTCCAGGAACCCTCTTAGAAAGTACATATAACTTAGAAAACTTACATTGGTACTTGCCTGACCTGGGATCGAACCCGCACACTCGTATTTGAGAGAATGGTGTTTTAACCTCTATACCTTACCATCTTCCAAATATATCAGATCGGTTTCTAGTTTAATCAGATAAAGCTGCATATTAGTATTTTGCATGAATCAACTACCTATCTGATCTCCATCACCCAGTTGTTCAGTAAGACGATCTTTGGTACGATTGGCTGTCAGACTTTTGGCCATATGAATCTTCCAAGTAGGTACCTTCTAAGCAAAATAAATTTCTGTAGTGCAAAACTTTCTCACCATTCTTTTGAAACAAAACACTTACAAATTGTACTCTGCCTTTGTATCCATCCAATGCATCGTCAAATAATTACTAACTTGGAAATCGTAAACACTTTCTGATACAGAATATTTTCCGTATATATAAACGTTTTAGTGTCCATTCCAAGGCTTTCGACTCAGTAACAAATACTAAACTTCTTGGCAAGAGTTTTCATCGACAAATGCCATCAAGCTGATATTGAAAAGAGGTTCAATATTTATTTCTTTATACACATACTGTTCTAATGACTTCATGTTAAATTAGTTTCGCCGAAGGGCTAAAAAGGTCTGAAGGGAGGCAGTAAACCCAAAAACTTGCCATTTCGAAGATAGACTGGTCGTCAGCTTGCTAATGAGCAGGCCATTTGTTTGCAGCTGAACACCTGTGTAAAAGGTTCTTCTCCTTCAAAATGTAGGTACCTACTGAAATAATGACAACCTAAATTATAAAAGTAGTATCTCTGTATGGAGGACGGGTCTGAGCAGTTGTGCTGCGATGTGTGCCGGGTACGATGCGCCTAATGTTGTTATGTTGGGAGTTTGGTCGTGGAGGGTCTTCAGATCAATCTCCCTTTGGCGCAGCATCGTTGGTCGTGTTATTGGGTTTAACATTGCATTACCTCGCTCAACTGCCGTCTTCCTTCCTATTCGCTCAGTTTTTCTGAGTGAATAGGCTCTTAATAAACTAGCGCGCTTTACCATCAACGATCGCATCACGATTACGGTCAAGCGCTAGTTTATAATTATTAAAAGAAAAAAAAAAGTTCTACAGGAATTCACAAAATTTGAATCCTTGTTTTATGTCATTTTATATACATAAAAGACTAAGCAGCGATTTACTGATTTCCTGCTAAGTGTTTTAACCACCCCTCCCTTCATTTTAACTAATCTCCTGGAAACGACGCTATAACCAATCCTTTAATCTTCCGTTTTTCAATAACCAAATACCGCAAGATAACGAAGGTTTTGCAAAATATCTTAATAAAACTTTATGAAGCCATAATATGAAAAATAAAATACTCGATCGCATCTTCAGCTATTGAGAAGTCTTGTAAATCGCTTGTGGCTCGCTGAGCGGCTCATTTTTCTGTCATTAGTTATTCACGCAGGGAGGTTCAGGCCGATTTTGCGAACTACGCAGAAATGTTACAAACGGGAAAATGCTCACTTACCTACAAGTTCTGCGAATTGTTGGCAATATTCACAAGTTTTTACGATGTTTGTTTCCCACTCCCCCGGGCGGGATCAGTTGGACTTGTCGCATCTGCGTACCATTCGAGCGGTCATATTGTAGCTTCTGATATATGTATATTCGTGCTTAAAATAAAAATTTTAAATATTCCGTTGCTACCAGAGATAAAATTCAAAAAGAAAATACGGACGATAATGGATGTTTCGCTTGATATTGTTATTTTAACACTGCAACGTTTTCTTTGAGCTTTGCTTTACTCGATAAAAAGTAGTTTTAAAGGTTTTTTGATGTCAGAATATTGTAAGGCAAAATGTAGTTATAATATATATTTTTTTATATTCCACACAAATAAGAATTTGAATTTTTATGAAGCGGAGCCAAAATTATTTTGCATTATCATTTTCTTGCAAAATTGTAACACCGACCACGGGGTATTAAAAGTCGGTGTTAGTCCCAAAACTACCTTTAATCGACAATTTATTTGAAAAGTTTTACGGAGCATTACTTTTCTAACTCTTAATAGATATCATAAAAACGCAGTCATATTGACGTCACATATTTTAGTGGGTGCATTCTTAAGAGCGATAGGGGGAGTGAAAGGGAGGGGGAGGAGGCTTTGCGGCCGCACGAGACTTCATTAGAAGCGACCATCGAGCACCGAGGGAATGCAGCGTCACTCCTCCCCAGCAAGGAGGGAATCGGACCCGCCACTGGACCGCAAAAATTAATGATATAAACAATATGAATACATTGTGTTAAGTAACTTACAGAGATGTAGTTATTTTAATATCGTAGTTGGAGTTTAAAATGCAAATTTTGGGGTATGCAAATATGTGAAGTGTTTTAGACACAGTATTAAAAGCTTGGCTAAAAGTTATATACACAAAAACATTTTGGACAACATTATTAATAATCGGATTACTCCGATGTCGCTGTCCTGTCGCGTCCTCATTAACACTTAGAATGAAAAGGTTTATTAAAAATGTTAACATTTAATTAGTTTTTTTTTCTCAAGAAGAAAACCTCAAGATTTCAGTCAAGAAGTAATATAACTCGTACAAACCTCGTATAATTTTTTTTTTTTGTGGTGGTACACCCATGCGTTTATTGTTTATTATATTTTTATATATGGATAATAATAAAAATATATGACGGAGGAAGAACCTCCGTGGTGTTTTTAAAAAGTGTGACGTCAGCATAGCTGACGTCACAGAGGTTATCTTCACGATGATCACTCATTGTGGATCTTCCAAAGGAAACATCACAAATTCCGCAACAACTTCTTTTATTCAACAAACAACGTAGTGACGTCACAACTAGGTCCTTACTGTTCGGTGGCTCAGAACTGAATGCCCGAGTGCCGGTCGTGCGGTCGTATTTATAGTCGTCGCCCCCACTCTCGTGCAAATATTACAATAACAAAGATAGTGATTTGCTGTTTAACGTTAATTTGACATCGTAATAAACTGTAAAGTAATTAATCTACTGATTTTGGAACCATCAAATTATGAATGTTAATTATTTAAGTGATTAAATATTGTGATTGCGCCGACACGGCCATTCTGACAGGCGGTGCGCGCTCTGCACCAGCCTCGTTGATTCTCCCCGCGATATCTGTAAGAATAGAAAGAACTTCCTCTGAGTTGGATATCTGAGAACAACTTGCGTTGCTTTATATTAAGTAGTTATGTAATAACAGGCAGTCTAAGAATATCAATAAGGTAATGTAAGTTTTTGGAGGTTCTCGAAGAGGTCTCGGAGGGTTCTCGGAGGGTTCTCGGAGGGTTCTAGGAGGGTTCTAGGAGGGTCTCGGAGAATCTCGGAGAATCTCGTAGGGTCTCGGAGAATCTCGTAGGGTCTCGGAGAATCTCGTAGGGTCTCGGAGGGTCTCGTAGGGTCTCGGAGGGACTCGGAGGGACTTGGAGGGACTCGGAGGGACTCGGGGGGTCTCGGAGAATTCCTATTGCATTTGTTAGGCTATTTTGAAATGATTGAATTTAGTTACTTACCCTTTATTCTGATGGGTGGTTGTTTGGTTGTATTCGCAAGTTTCCTCGTACGTCGATGGTGTAGGCTCTGCTGCAGGATCTCGATGAGTAGGCAGACTTTCATACGAACATCGAAATCCGTCCAGTTTGTACACTTCGAGCGCTTGGTCGATATGCTGGCACCATTTTCGTAAACCGATGAGAGTAACTGGATCAAATGATGGTAGATAGACGTCCTTAATCCTTATTTTTGCTTCGGCTGGTGGAGCACATAAGTGCTTCGACATTTTCTGCATCATTTCCTATATTTGCATCATAAATTGTGGTGGTATGCTGCCCATCTGCATTCCATGGTCGGTACATTTGCGATCTTGATTGGAACACAGGTTCTAACGGTGCATTGGTAACCAACACGGGCTCGCGCTGCTGGGTGATAGTTGGTTCTAATTGATCAGGTGGTGACGGTCTGATGAGGAAGCGGTTTGGGTAGGAGCTTCCTGCAATCCCACTTCTGATGACGGAGGAAGAACCTCCGTGGTGTTTTTAAAAAGTGTGACGTCAGCATAGCTGACGTCACAGAGGTTATCTTCACGATGATCACTCATTGTGGATCTTCCAAAGGAAACATCACAAATTCCGCAACAACTTCTTTTATTCAACAAACAACGTAGTGACGTCACAACTAGGTCCTTACTGTTCGGTGGCTCAGAACTGAATGCCCGAGTGCCGGTCGTGCGGTCGTATTTATAGTCGTCGCCCCCACTCTCGTGCAAATATTACAATAACAAAGATAGTGATTTGCTGTTTAACGTTAATTTGACATCGTAATAAACTGTAAAGTAATTAATCTACTGATTTTGGAACCATCAAATTATGAATGTTAATTATTTAAGTGATTAAATATTGTGATTGCGCCGACATATATAATAGGGATGTTTCCTGTGTAAAATAAAATTGAAGCTATTTAGTCCGTCATTCAGATTATAGAAAAATATTGGATACGTATATTTTGTTTTATCAAATCAATAAAAAATGACAAATATAAAAGGCATCAAAGATGAGACATGCTGGCTGGTGACGTCACTGCTCGCTAAAAAGTGTAGCGTGCAGTGACGTCACACGAGTTTTCAACGTACTGTATCGTCTTCATTTTTAGTTTATATAAAAAAGAAATTATACGTATCCAGTATTTTTTTGTAAATCTGACTGACGGACTAATTGGTTTTTTTTAGTCAACTACCCTATTATAAACGAGTGCTAGACCGCAATTCCGCCTGTTTATTAATAGCCTATTTAGTCAAAAAAACTGAGTGAGGTTATGCAATGTGAAACCCAACACGCTAGGCCTGAGTCCCAATAGTGGGAACATTATAAGCTTATTATATAAGCTTCATAGTTTTCAGTGATCTACTTGCTTAATAAACGATTTAATTTAATTTCATACATCTAAACTGCATAAAAACATTCATTAATATCACTCTATGATTACCTCTGTTTAATACAGTACCTCTGTATTAAACAGAGGTAATCATGGAGAAGTAACGCAGCGTATTCTGTGTACGCAGAAAATAGCGACAGAGAAGTATCAAAAACGTCAAATATTCCACGACAAAACACCCTAATCTCTCAACATCTAAATATACCCACAGTATATTATCTTTCCATTTTTCTTGATCTAGGCGTCAGTCTTCGTCAAAATCAGAAACAAAACCTCTCGAGATATCTGGCTTCATGAAATAGAGAGGTGAATCCTCTGTTATTTTTTACAAAGCATTTTCTCTCCGAGTCCTCCCCTAAGACTTATAGATAAAAAGGCTTGAAGAAAAAACAAGAAATGTGTGCGTGACCACGCGTAAAAAGGAGAATAAATATTGCGGCGTAGTTAAAATCTGTAAAGTCTTATGCTGTTTCTCCGGAGATGCATCATTATGGGGATGTGGCGTGCCGCAGAGTTGAGTGGTTAGGCTAGAGACAGGTTACTGCACAAGCGGAAGCGACAGCGGTAAACATTAATCAACCTTCACAATATGTGCTTATTAAAAACACTAATTTATGTCATTACAGCGTTCTGAACCTAAAGTTATACTTAATCAATGAAAATAACTAACCACAAAATATGAATCTGTTCCACGAAAGCAAAATGACGCAAAGACATTTTCTGTTTCACTAAAATATATGTGAACTTAGCTTTATCTTGATTAGAAAACAGAGCCTAGTTGCTATTTATCACACAATATTACATGAAATAAATTAAACTCATTAGACCAGGACATTATATGAGTTCGTTATTATTTTACTCCGGTTTGTTTTTAGTGTAATTAGCACTCATTAATTTTAGCTTAACGCAGTTTGTTACTTAAAAATCTAATTAAGATTGTATTATTCAGTGAAAAGAAATGACTTACATGCCTCTAGCAGTTTTATGAAAACTGTCCGCGTTGGATAATTACAAGGGTGTTTTAAAAAATGTTTCACGGTTCGCTGTGAGTATAACCAGAGCCTAATATCTCATTTAAAGGTGTGTTTACATAGTTTACCTACTCGTAGCGAGGCTACGTCATTGCCGAAGTGCATACACACCACATCTTGGCATAAAGGTTTTGAAAAAAGTATTTTTGAATACAAAGATTATACACTTTTTTTTAAAGACACATCTTTACGAAATTCTATGCGTAGTTTTTAAAGATTTATGTGTTTTACGTGTTTTAAGCGCATGTTAGGTTTGCGTACGAAAAGCGACTGAATTATTTCTTTACCTAGAGAAGGTATGTATATTGTTTTCGTGAGAAATTGTTGCGGTAATTTTCCTTCGTTTTCACCTATTCAAGGTCACGTCGGAATGACTTAATCGACCTTATTTACACCTGTTATGGCATAAATATATAGTAAAATATAGTTTCTACCGCATTGTGTTACCACTGATATTATCGCTGGCAACATTAATATTCCGGGTGCCTGTGAAAAATACGTGCACTCGTAATATGTCTTAGGAAGCAATACGTGTTTAGATATCTACTATATCTAAAATTTAGTTTCATGGAATAATTTGGCCTAAACTAGAATTGTCGTGGAAATTGAAACCACAACAAAACACAAACCTACAACCAATCTATATGAACATTTCGATACCTCCAGGAAAACCCAACCTGTTACATGCAAATCTTCGAAATGAAATCGGCGAAACCCTGTCAAAATTAAACCGAAACGCACATTGCCAACTTATAATATGTTCTTCGTTATACCATGTTCGGATGTATGCTCTTACATGCAAGCTCGGCGTTATTAATATGCGCAAATCATGCAGATGGCTTCTTCGAGACGAGAGCATCCCCAAAGCCTTAATGACTCACCCGTGACTCGAAACAGGCACATTATAATGCTAGCTGACAGTGTGTGATTAAGTGGATTGAAGTAATAGTGTAAGCCATTGTCTCGAGCAGAGAAAAGCTTTGTTACGTTTTTCAGAATACCATAAGATAGTGACAGGATTTTCCTAATGTTTTGAGTTTTGTGATAATAGATAATAATGGTTAGGTTTTCATGCAGATGAAACGTATCAAATGGTAAAAAATATGATGTTAGAAAACTACGTCGTTACTGAATTACGGTTTCAGAATTATACAGAGTTATATTGAGTAAAATACGACAACTTTATGCAGCTAGGTAAATAATACCTCAAGAATATTCAATTGTTTCAATATTCAAATATTGTATCTCGTCTTTAAAGATTATTTGACGATCGAATCAGCTCAACAGCTCTGCAAACTCGGAATCTTTTCGAAAGTTCTGAAATAAAAACATCCAACAATTTTTAAGTAAATCTTGACCTAAAATAATGAGACATGACATTATGTATCCTTCAATTTTGTTACACATCTATCTGAAAATTTAATCCCATTATGCCCCCGTCTAAACATTGTCTCTTGCTGGAAGTACTCTCTTGAACATAATGTACAATTGTAACATGAATTATTGTCACGTTTTGGTACGGTACAACCATGTTTTGGGTTATTTATGTGAGCCACTTTCTGTCATAAGAGGTAGCAAAAACATTTCAAGCCATCAGTTTCAGAAACGTTTCACGTATCATAGAATCATAATCCTGAAATAAGCTTGAAACTATACTCATCACACTCACAGACTCACACTACCAAACTCGGCGTAAAGTTAGACGAACAAAACTTGAGATCAATTATTAACCGCGTGTAACCAAATAGCGAATTACCATCCGTCTCGAAACTAGATCCCGCGGCGGTGGCGTAACGTGCTCGAGTGAGGATCATACGACGTCTCCACCATATCCGATGCTGCGATAACCAGCCACGTCAATCCTATCCTCGTCATTATCGTAAATGTTAATGACCATGACAATTACTGGCAGCCTCCAAGCTTCATCGAGAGGCCGCCCCCGAAATTGAACATTCCCAATCTATCGGTTGCCGACCGATTTGTCCCTCTATAAACTCCTTCCATTCGAGCGGCTTTAATTAAAATAGTTTCACGGGAAAAATAGTAAGAGGCTAACTTCATTTATTCGCCCCCATCGAATTTTCCAGACAGTATTTTTAGCGATGCCTATTATGCTTTTTTCGCCCCCAGTGGTCTATATTGGCTGGCGTTTCCTAGATCCCCGGCCTAAGTTTATAAACATTACGACAACAGCGAAACGCATACGATCGGTGCTCGCATTTGATTGGAACTAGTTTGGAGCGAAACGACGCGAATGAAACGGATCCACACGACCACAATCGTATATGCCAACTGTGCAATTCGGTTATGCCTCCGCACATATGATTATTATCTGTGCTTACGCAGACGTTTCCATTAATATGTATATTGCGCATAAAGCCTAAATATAACCAAAACCTAACTCACATTATGGGCCATAGCGTTTAAGTGCATATATCCCTTAATATTAACAAATATCTTTAGCGTTCATTAAATCCTTTATTATTCTTAATTTCGGTACTTTCCGATGTAAAACGGAAGTGTTACAAAAGAACAAAATCGGGTGATGTGCCTCACAAAATGGGACGATGCAATATTTTTGCAAGTAAAACTTTTGTGTAAAGGAAATGAGTCGTTCGCTTCCGTACAGAAGTAGACGCATAATATACAAGAGGCGACCACTCCGGAGACAATGGACGGCGGGTAACTTTCAATATTAATGATGCGCCGAGAATGCACACAGAGGCTGGCGAGTTTCAAAAGCCTCCCATTGATACTCATTAACTATTGATTCATAAGTAATACCCTTTTACCGAGCGGGTCGGACGCTCACCGACAACTTTTCAAATTTAAATGTGAAAGAGGATGCGATTTTTAAATAAAACAGCGGCCATTTTAAATGTGATAGATGTTTGATTTTATTGGACGCCTAGTGAATGATATTTTCACCATTCGAATAAAATATTTACAATTTCTGTGCCATGAAAATAATTTATATCAATGAAACTTTTGTATCGAAAGCTTTTTAAAGGTTATTTGAAAAAGTATCTATTTGAATGTATTGACCCATACAGTTTAATTGAAATATAATATGTGTACAACCTTACTCTAAAATATACAACGTGGAGTAACGACGAACGATTAAACAAACTATGTATATATTTACCTATATTTATTTTGATTCTAGCCTATCTTTGATAGTGCCATAGGTACTGTAATGCATTAGCGTTGCCAATGTTTTCATTTATTGCCGTATTTTTGTCTTCACATTGTAGGTATAATATGATATATGTTCAAGTATATTTTGTATGGTGCTAGCAATTTATATCAAAATTACACATTTCATTAATGTCTAATACAACTCGTATTTGGAGATATAACTCATAAATTTAGTCGTAACATTGTTGATGATTGCCATAAAATATACATAACAAAGTTTCCA
Source organism: Sesamia inferens (assembly GCA_037179545.1). Lineage (NCBI taxonomy): Eukaryota > Metazoa > Arthropoda > Insecta > Lepidoptera > Noctuidae > Sesamia > Sesamia inferens. The sequence continues at coordinate 22,355,929 of CM073931.1, forward strand.
GTCGCACTCCGAGCCACACCGAGAGCATTAAAAATCAAAGTGTAACCCTACCGATGCGCAGTTGTTTCATAAAATTCTAGTTGAACACGTCTCTAAACCTTTAAAACATAGATTTTGACAGAATAACAAGTAACAACTCGGCACAATACCCGGGCGTCTCTTTCGGGTTTATTGTTCTAACATCTGTCGGGATATGCAAAGTCGGACTCGTAAAACAACGTTTCGGCCCGCGATTACTTCGCGCAGTTAACTCTCTCTTACGTTCATCTTTATTGGCCGACCTACCTGTAAATTTGTAATCTGATGCCCCCTTAACGGCTTTGATTAGATGAGCTTTACGAGCTTTTAGTAGACCGTGAATCGGCCGGGAACTTTTTCGAGATTAGCATAACACTTAAATAGTAATAACGCCGTGATCCAATTGGTCTGAAATGTTCACCAGCTTTAGCAACAAACCTTTTTTCAAACAATAGTTTTTTTAAACATGTTTTTTTTTTTTTATTGTGTAATCGAAACAGTCGTTAAAATCATTATGTGCTTCAACTCAACGCTCAATTTTAGCTCGACTGGAACGACGCGTAATCGCGCTGCGCAAATACGTTCAGCACTTATTGCTCACTACTCGAAACAGGTGCTCTGTGTGTGTTCAAGTCCTTATCGTGAACAAAGCGCCGGATGAAGCGTTGATGTGTTGAGAATCGACTTAACCCTTTATATCGGTGAACGATTTCACGTTACTTTTTCTGATGGACGTATGAACACGAAGCTGAAAACATTCAAGATCCAAACAAGCGTTTGGCTTACTTTTTGTTACTACCCCCGATAGGGTACCTTGTTATTTTGTGCGTCTCGACGTAGATTGTTCGACTAACCTTACCAAAAAGCATTGTTTTCACCTTGAAACTAGATTTAATGGCAAACGTATAGATATGAGCCATAAATTGCCGATAAATATAGCGCACGTTAATGTCAGGTCACCTTGCAGGTAAATCGGTGCCTCCCTAACGACTACCGTCCAGACATAATAATATATTAAACAAGTGACATAAATAGTAACATAAAAATAAACCTAAATGATACAGTGCGATCTTTATCGGCGAATATATTTACCATCATTAGGTTTCGCTTCAAAGAAAACTCATCATCGATGTCGCATTTGTTACATACAAAGGACAAACCTCAATAATCCACCATTGAGATAACAAGAAAGTGCATCGTTTAGACTAAGTCCATGATGACATGGACCACCGCGATCCCGCGATAGACAAGGCTAAGAAATAAACTTCGTCTCTGGTTGGAAAGAGACAAATTAAGACTTCCCAACTCCGTCCTCGCCCGCCGCTACTTGAAGAAATGTCGTGAATTGCGACGTTGAGTGGACGCTTTTATTACTAGATTTACAGACTCCGTTGACAATACAATTCGTATACTGTTTCTGGCTTTATTATTTTATAAAATTTCTTTCAAAGTTAATACTTCCTAGCGTACAGTAGTGGAAAACTAAATCTACCGCCAGGTTAAATTGTATTTGGATTGCGTATAGTGAACTTTAGAATTGTGCAGAAATACAAACGGAATTTTTTTCATTTCATGACGTGATCATAATGAAAAGTGCGCAACAATCGTATCATTACAGCGACCTCGTCACGTATAACAGGGGATATTGCCAAAATCACCACGGAACAGTTCTGTAGTGCTGTGCAAACAAGGTCGGTCCCGCAATAACCCAGACTGGTGCGAGACTGGTCACTCGACAACTCAAGCGGAGACAGCTCGAAATACAACCCTCGTAACTTTACCCGCCAACTATAAAATGGCTCTTTTTCGAGTGCAAAGTTCTGTATTTCGGATGCAATTGTAAATATTTGGTTTTCTCGCTGCGGTCTTCTTAACAAGTGAACCGTGGCGTACGTGCGGCCTCTTCATTCTCAATCTGCGCAAGTCTTGGCTGCGCCGCTCGCATCATAATGTTGCCTCTCCCCTTCCCGCTCGAGTGACTCCTATTCGCAATTAAAACGATATTATCAGAGTCATGCACTCGCCCCCGTCATAACTTTTACATTGGACTTTTTTCTCGGAGCAATCTAATATAGAATATTATAACTTTGCACGAGTGGAGATGCCCATTGTTATTGTATAAATTCATCTATCACGATGTTTAAGTTTTAACTAGTGTTTCAGACTCGGAATAGTTTTTCTTTTTTATATTACAAGTGTCTTTCTGCAAATATACTGAATCGTTCGTTAGACAATAGCAGAGAACATCAAGTAGTGGTGTAACCACAACAAGGGTATTCCCGTCTTGTGTCCGATGATCCCGCAAATCCCGTCCCTCGCGTCTCGGGCACGTCGCCCCCGGGATTACGCGCTCACGGGACGATTTTGTCGCGATGCCGAATGACCACAACAATCATTCCGGACTACCTCGGATACCTCCAATCTGATCTTTGCATATTAAGAATGATGGATAGAGATAATCAACTGTTTCGAATTTGTGATTGTGTCTGTTTTAGCCAATATATTAAGGCTACAGAAAAGTCCTACTAAGTTTAAAAAAAAAGAAGCAAAACATGGATAGCTCAAAAACTGTTCAAAATGGTATAAGTAATTATTAAGAAACAGTAACTACGTTTAACACTCACACACAATATTTTGCTACACATCCATAAGAATAACAAAGAGTTTAAAACAGTTCGAAAAACAAAGTTGTACTTTCAAATTCATGTTAATGTGATCAAGTGAAACTGTCGGTACATTCGCGTAAAGTGACAATACATACAAATAAAATTCACCATTGTAATCTAATTACGCGTAGCTCGTTTGAGTTAAAAAGCAATTAAGCGTACTATAATGGTTATACCTCTTTGTTCTCGATACATTCTCACCCCGACGTGTATTTTATTTAATAAATTAAGGGCATGAACATTCTTTGGTGATTTGCATTATTGTTGAGACCCACTTGATCTTCATTAATGTATCATTTTCAACTAGTGATGAAAATGTTGACTTTAAAGCACTTGTTAACTCACTTCTGCATTTTTCAACTTCGTCATAGTATTACAATAATTTTATTTAAATTAAAATAATTTGAAACCGTGACGCCCAACTCTGGACAGCAGTGGCGCCCAGCGTGGGACAAAACTTTCCTTCTATTCAGCAAAAACCACTATACTATAATTATTAATAATCCTTAATAGTATCATTCATGTACCATATTATTATTATTATTTTTTATAATTCGCCACTTAATATCATATTTTTATTTCTGCTCGGGTCGCATCAATCAGAACATCATTATAAATGACTATTTAAACTAATAAAATACTAAGAACGAAACAGGAACTCCACATTCTGGTTATAATAAATAGCTTACTTGGTAAATGGTTCTATCTAGACTTTCCCAACCCATCGTAGAGCAATGTTTATAACATTCATAGAAAAATTGGTTGACTTCAACAGTGTTCCATTTACATTATTATGTGCCATAAATCGCAAATTCGGGTTACAGTTTAGTATTAAATTCATCAAATTCTTATTGCTTCATTCCATGCGACAAACGATCAACTTTACAATTTTCCGTACAATATTTTTGTGACTTAAATAAGTGGCGTTTTTGTAGTTTTACATACTGAAAGCTCATAGAAATAATGGAAATATCAAATATATATATAAAGATCATTTATTTGCCAAACATGCGTTTACATTAACTGATTCGACAGACATGCAAGGTATTGAAAATATATTATGATGTGAGCGTTCGTGTCTATTGAATATGAAGCATCATGTTTTAAAGATAGTTGTGTTGCGATGTATGCCAGGTACGATGCGCCAAATGTTGTTGTGTCAGAATTTTGGTCGTGGAAGCTCTCCAGATTAATCTCCTCTGGCACAGCATCGTTGGTCGTGTTGTTGGGTTTAACCTTGCATCACCTTGCTCAACTGTCGTCTTTCTTCCTATTCACATTTTTTTTGAGCGAATAGTCTCTTAATAAACTAGCGTGCTTTACCATCAACGATTGCATCACTACTTACCATCAGGTGTGATTGCGGCCAAGCACTAGTTTAAAAAAACTTGTATTAAAAAATAGTTCTATTGGTAAATAGAAATTTTAATAACATCTAGCCAAAGCTATAGTAATATAAATGTATGGTAGTTCTCATTTTGTACTTTTCAAAATTTACATTTGCCAAACCTATTCACAAAGTGCTCTGCAAGTACCAACGACTATTATAAGTTGACTACGTGAAACACAGAGTACAATGACAAATTGTAATCTCATATGGCAACAGTGATTGTGTCGTGTAAAACCATACCGAATGTCAGAGTTATTTTCTAAACAAAGAGCGTTGAGTCATCTTTACACCTCTCTCCTTTATTTAGTATTGTATGGATTATGGTATGTACCTATTTGTGTAACTAGATTTATGAGATTTACAGTTGCTTATCATTGTTTCTCTCATCCAAAGCACCTGCCGTCTAATCTCGTCACCACCCTTGGTTAAGTAGTAGAATGCCTAAGGCACAATAAGTACGTCTTTGTACATTTGTGCGAAAGTAATAAATAAATCAATAATAAATATTTTTTCTTCTCTTATTCACCCAAACGTTATATAGTCGATTGATACATTCCTCAGCTTTACAGTCCATTACGATAGGGTCAGGGATATTCACTTACTCGGCAACAAATTTCCACACTATAAAAAACAATGCGCTTATGTTGCTACCAGGTTGACATCACGGGTCAAACAGTCTCGTAAAACACACGCGAATAAAAAGGACGGAATCTTATTAAAGTAAATATTTATGGCATTGCTATCAACCGGTTGGACGAGGGTACCGTTGCTCTTGATAAATTGTTCTGCCGCTTGCGGCCTAGTGGCCATTCGCCCAAATATTTCTCCAGTTATTGATCGCTCTAAAAAAAATTTCGATGTGTTTGATTTATGGCATAATTTCCTTTCACGCCCTTTTGATAAGTTTCCAAAGAAATTCTCAAGAAAACACGTTAAGATGGCATTTTCCGATATATTAGATAGTTTGCCCACGCAGAAGATACGTCACAATACTGTAGAGCGCACGCTTCTGTAAGAAGTCATGTTGCAAATTCTTCGCCAAACACTACGGGACAAGTCCGAAAATTCTTTTTGTGTCAAAAGCTTTAAAACGTTTCTGAAGCAATAAAACAACTTGGACAAACTTCGGGATTTTAAAAGTTGAACATCTTGAAGGAAAAAGCGTCGTAGGAGCAGTGTCTCTGTTTTACTTACCTAAACGTAGACAATAAAGGTGTCTCCACACAATCAGCGCGACTAGCAAGTTGATAGTTCTTGTCCTATTCAACTTAACAATGGAGAAAATGAGGATGAGCCAATTCTTTCCAGCTTTTATTCCCCATTTTCTTCGCTTGCCGAAAGTTTACATTTAGACTTTGCACCTCGCAGCGAATACATTAGAACCGGGCTTATTTGTATTGGCACGGGTATCACGTATTATTTTGAAGCAGCTATCACGATCAACTATTAGAATCCTCAATAGATTACTTTATCATATAGCTAGATTACTTTGTAATGTATGACTGTTGTTCTTACCTACATACCGCGCAATATTTGAACCATAAATATATATCTAATAAGAATTCGTCCGAAAGCGTGATCAATCATCCATTAGTACAAACGTAGTAGTAAAGTCTAATAGTCTTCTGAAATGTTGATAAGAAAATAACTTGAAAAGAATCGTTTCGTTCTACAGTTTCAGCTTTAGTGTGATTTATAGACATAAAATTCGTATTAGGTGCTCGAGATTTTTTTTTAGGTATGTTATATATTTTTTACCTCATCCGAACGCCACGTCGCGATATTTCCTATGATTAATTGAACATAGAGCTGAAGAAATGTGATTGGAACTGATTCGATATCCACTACACGCAAGTCAAGACAGCCACTACGCTGCTTTCATATAGCAATATAAACTAAGAATGATTTTTATATGAAGGTACCGCCAGCTGGTAGGTAGCTTAGGTAAGCCGCCCACATGAAAATAAATGTTCAGTTAATAGGTTTCTGATAAACGTTGATCGCGTAACAGCACTCAAGCTCGTCGGAGCCAATCCCGTTTCTTATAACGTAGCCTTTTTCTCTATAATAACTATTGTGATTAACTTGTTATTATTAGCTGAGCTCAGAAGCAATCCGGCAATTATTTACGTAGCAAACATTCTGTCACGATGAGAGTCCAATGATAAAAGTTTGGGCCAACTGTGACGTCAGAAGGGGCGATAGACGAGGATCTCTTAATTATTGTGCCGCGTATTTCGTATTGTGTACTATAATGAGGCGAAACAATAACAAAAGTTGTGACGTCCAGCGCCACCGGCTCTCGCTCGCTGATCATTTGAGAGCTTGTTGAGCGCGCGGCTAATGAAAACTTGCTAGTTATCTCCGATATACTACATTACTTTTATTCTGTACAAAAACAAGCAAAATTGACGCTACATTGAGTCCTGTTGACTCACTTTCTCTGTAACGAGATACTGTTTATTAACTTGTATAGGGTTGTTATTGTGGAAATGACCAGTGGTAAATGTACATACCAGTATATGGAAATAATCCATGCTAAACTCAAGCACCAATTGATAGGATCGATAGGGAATTAATCTCGTCCGTGAGCCACGTTCTATCCAAGTTTTGCACCATTGAATTTTTCGCAGCGCAGGTAAATATTTATTTTCAGTAAAGGAAAACATCTTGAGAAAATCTGCATGTCGGAGAGGAAATTCTGCATTAGTGTGCCAACAGACACATTTAAGGCGAAATACAAATTTCTTATTTAGTGTATGCCTTGGAATAGGTACTTTGTGCAAAATATATAATGTACCAATGTAATATTCAATTAGACAAATGAACACTGTGCGAATCACATTAGTGTGAGATATCGCAACAAATTTCATAAAATATTTGGGAGCGTGAAGTAACATAGAAAAAATGTGATGGAACCGGGAGCGTCGGCATAGCACAAAGTGGAGGCCTAAGGTTGTATAACGTCCGTTATCGACGCCTACAATAAGTCGCGTTTTATACGGTTATTATAGCGCCATAAACGCCACCGGCCGGTGTTTCATACAGTGGCGGGGCAGATTATACTGCCTATGGCCCCGATTCGGGGGCGGGGGAGCGTTTGGTAGGGCGCGGGGGGCGCGTGGGGCGGGGGCCAGCCGCCCACTGTCAGCTCCACGTGCCGCCCGACAGATGTGTCGAGATATCCGATATCGGGAGACACATTCATAATCTTTGCCTCAACCTCTCGCTTCTTATATTAAAATAACGAGCGCCGCTATCGCAGGTGCGAACTCGATGGGAATTAATAAAAATCGTCCATCGCTTACGTAGCTATAGTGGTGAGGTTCACGTACTTGACAGGAGCGGAGGGGTAGGGAAATAGGCCTATTGATATCAGAGACATATTGATACAAAAAAGGAATACTTTAGCAATATTTTTTTATTCAATAAATTGTATTCAGATAGTCCTTTATGTCAATAATATCAAGATTTACCCATTTCAACAAAAAGTCACAATTTGTTGAAAGGAGTATTTACAATTTTCAATAAACGAAGTGATGTGATTTAAATTCAACGAACAAAGTAGAGGACCAATCAGTACAGAGGGTCGCAGATCACCTATAAGCCGCCAGATTTAATTAAAGTATTCCGCTTAAAAAGTATCAGGTACCCAGTGTAATTGAAGTCGGAGAAAAATAAAGTTAATTCCTGAAGCGACCTAGGAGGACTTTCATTAGCGTTTCACAGCTACAATTGCGAGTTCAAATAATTATGTTTACGGAATCCTTTTCTTACGCAGAGATTATTTATCTTCGCCATTGTTACGAGAAGTGACGCGGACGAATTTCACGAAAATACCCCATTTATCTAGAGCGAGCACACAAAGGCAATACGAAACCCAAAACTTTTTACGTGGTCAGTGACAATGCTATTTCTCCCTTTTCTCTTAACGTTTCATCTACAAACTTTACGGGTATTGTATTTATTTGCTCAGTTTATGTGTATGGCAGCAAAACATTGGCGAATTTAACGTAGCTAATCCATTAAGAAGAACTTCATTTAGTTTCATCGTGTGGTCCGATTTCATATTTACTCAGCCATCTCGCCCGCAGATAACTTTACTCGGCGGACGTCGATGTTGCTTGTCTCCTACTTTATTCGGTTTGCAGACCCGCATAAATAAGGGAAGCCGGCAGCACTTGGCGCACGACTACATAATATCTGTGCTGGGAGGCTCTCTGACTCGCTTATAATATCCAAACATCAAAACAATGTGTTATCAAATTCCCTAAAGCTTCCCGACACCATGTTTTATGTAACTGGGGATTGTTTCCAATCGGTTTTATTGGGAAAGCAATAACGCAGAAACGATTCACTTGATATACACACAGACCTTATAATGCATAAAGAAAATGCGGTCATCTAACGGAACTCGATTGAACCCCTATTTGCCTTTTCGGGGTGTTACTATCTTTGCCTCGATTCCTACGCAAAGCCACCCGGTCGCGCGTGAAATACCAAGTGCGCCCTAGTTCGGGGCCGGATCGTGCTGTTTGTTTAGGGCAGCCCAAGTCGTGAAAGGTGATGAACTAAATATGAACAAAGAGCCGCACTGTCAGATTATAAGTATCGGCTCGGCCGTAACATTTACAAGGGTATCGATTAGCGCTTGGTCTCCGGCGGCTATTGTCGGACAAGTTCAATTTTGAAGCGTTCTGTATAACTTTCGGGATTGACGACGTTGATCCCGACTTATGAAGATGTATGTCGCTCTCACGTGCCCATATCAACACGTGGACACGGGACGAGAAAGTTGTAGCGATACGACCGGTGTTCGTCTACGTGTCAGCATAATCGCGGCGCCACCGACTGTTTGCGGAGAGGCTCGCTAATGCTATTTGTCGTCGTGGGTGGATACGTCACGTATGTGTGTCTTAATCGTTAGCAGACAGAAACACGCCTGCTCATCGCCTTGTTTTGTTTGCCACTTTAAGCGGAAACTTGGTCTACGTCAGGTGATTGCGAGTTAGAAAACACGACACGCCGAACGACGGACGTGTTTCGAACTGGAGGGATTTATTTCTGCGACAGATTGTAAGCTAGGTCGTAAGTTGTCGCATGGAATCGTGTAAATATCGGAAAGCGATTCGAGTGCGAAACTCAAAATTGCAATTTGTAATTCATGAATCGTGCTGGGGCGAACTTGAACGATCTTTTGAGTCGTATGGGGAACATACAGGGGAAATTGGTCGTCTGTGCGGCCACGTGAATGTCTAGGAGGGTTGGTATTGTTTCGTATGTCGCCGGTGCGCGCAGGTGGCGCGGCGGGGGCACAAGTTTTATTAAATTGGCGAACACAAAGCCGCGGTGCCTGCCACAGTCGACCCACTACAATACACTGATAGGTGTTGTCGAAAACTGATTGACGCACCTTTTGAAATTAACTCGACGTAAATTGCTTTTAATTAAAACGATATCAAAGCCAAGACTTTTATGTTTCTGATAACTTAACACGAAAGTAAAGTCGATAACTCTTTAGATTGAAAATCTCAGGTTTTGAGTTGTAGTTTCAATTTCGATACATTTTGATCGTAATTAATTTAAAACTGTTCAAAGTAACACAAAATCTTCAGGATTATCTTGTAAACAATCGTTAATTTTGTCCTCCATAAAATTTTACTAATATTATTATTTATTTGTTCCAGGTTTCGGCTTCGTCACGTTTCAAAGTGAAGACATAGTAGATAAAGTGTGCGAAATACATTTTCACGAAATCAACAACAAAATGGTAAGTACAGTATACAATAACAGCTTTAATTTAGTTATTTAAGCAACTTTTTAACCCTACCCCTTTATTAAATAAAATTATAGAACATACGAACATCTAGTGGCAGTCGTTACGGGTTGTTCAAGTCCAACAATTGGTCTAACTGCAATGCTTCGATATTGCCTTCGGGTTGTAGAGGTCAGACGGCAGTCGCTTCACGGAAAATATCGAAGTTTAGCCAAAATCACCAGTTAGACTGGTAAAGCGGACTCCAGACTCCAAAGCTGAAAAGGCTTCGGATGCGATTGGGATTAACACTGAGATGATGGTGATAATGATTAAATTATAATTATAGAGAGATCTTCGAATGTAGCGCATATTTGAACCCCACGAATTAATTCAAACACATCATTACCGTTCACAACACAAAATTCCTTGGCAAAAGCACTAAAAGCCAAACTAAATAATAATAGCACTTCATTCTCCTACAAAAACCTTCCAATCCTACTTTACCGATTAGATGTTATCCTAGAACTTTGTATGTTAGACAAATGAGCTAAAGTTTGTAACATAAGTAACTTGTTACATTGTGCACACGAAGTGAGTTATCATAGTTTATTTATTCATACACACTTCCTTCAGGAGTTAGATATTCATTTGCACTTATAATGCATAAGGAGAAGGGTTGTAAAGTGAGATTTTAATTATTAACATTCATTTCATGTTAAGGTGTCTGGGCCTTAACACTTCAATATGAACATTCGATTATTCAAAAAATGAGTTTGGTACGTCACAATAACTAACTGTTTTTTCTACTGAACATAATTTTCCTTAAATACTGTTATATTAAACTGTCCTGGAGATCCTTCACAAAGCTTGATGGATCGGTGAGCCAAGTTTAGGAAGTTATGTGTGTATTTTTTTTTTTTTTGTTCCTCACCCTTTTAGATGTAAGCTGAAAGTGAAGTAAACAATTATGCTTCAATATTTTGCAATTCATTAAGGAGAGCGAAAGATGACGTTTAATTTTGAATCAGCAAGCATTTGTATTGAACTTTAATTGAAAAAGTCAACAGAGAGTTAAAGTAACGTTTCCTAATAAACAAGTTATTTAAAACAAGACCTAAAACCGTAATAATGTTTTTTACTATAATAACTGAAACGTTTCTTATACTAAATACTGGCTGACAGATAAAATAATACACATTACACTTGTCTACAAGAAATCTAAGTACGTAAAGTGAACATTTTGGTCAGATATCAATTAGGGGCGAAGAACCAGAGCTGGCGAGGCTCCAAATGGAGCCAATAAAATGCCACTAAAGCTGGCTTTTACTGTGTTTAGATTTTTCCCCACCACGTGCGGGGGGGGGGGGGGGGCACTGTGACATGTGTATTCCAGATGTAGTCAAGAACTTTGCTAACACTGGATAGATTAACGGCTTCATCGCTGTAGTTACTGATTGTTTGTCCGTCTGTTCGCTTTGAAATTACGTTAGGCATATTTCCAAACCTTCTACCATATATTTCAGATCGATTTCTAACAGCATAAATCTTTTGGTTATCATTCCCGTTCGTAAAATAAAAATTAGGATAGAAAAAAAAATTTAAGGAAAAGAGTTTTTATTTTGGCTTGCGCTATTTCGTTTAGCGCCGTCCATTTCTCGTAATACATTACCAGTCACCCTATACAAGACTATTACAATCATGTGGGTCCATAAAACATGTCCCCGATTAACTTGTAGCAGGCTACATCACACACACAATACAAGCTATTGTCTTTCCCTAACACCATTTTATTATTTCAATGTAAATTTCGGGACATAATCAAGACACTGTGGTCATTCACTCGTCGTTTGATAGCACTATAAAGAATAATTAAGCAAACATAAGCTACGCAACACTGCATATCTATGGTTTTTATTTCATTAAATGCTTCCACTTTACATAAATTTTAGTGATATAAATTGTTGATATAAATTGTGGCAATAAACTTACTGCCTCTTAATTCCTTAATGATAAAGAATGGCCTACTCAATAATTACTAATTAGGTATATGGAAGAGTGGTAGATTTTTGGAACTGAATATTTATATTAATAAGATCTCATGCAAATTTACCAAAAATCACACCAATTAGAATTTTAATGACCATAATGAGTCGTCATGTGAACAATTATTTTGTCTGAAAGCGAATGATATTAAACAATTCCATCACTTTTGCTTTCTCGCCACAACAATGGCACCCAACATACTTACTCACCCTAGAACAAAAAAGTACGAAAAATCGGCACCGCGATGCCTATACCGAGCTATTACCATTGTCTTTGTCGCTTGAAGTTTCCACCGCCATTATCTCTCGTCCCCGCTGAAAGGGCTGGGGAACAGATACCACCCTTTCCCGTTGTCGATGCATATTCCTGATTATTAATGCTTGTTTTTTGTGTCTTGCCCCATTGTCTCGCACCTAATGGCTGTACGAAACTCACGGCATGTGTCGGGCGGAATCGCAAGGGTGATGCTCGCCCTAAGTGGAGCAAACAACGAACAAAGACATCAAACAAATGGGTAGTGTTTTAGAGTAATTACGGTTCGCTTCCGTGCGAAACGAGAGGTGTACATGAAGCAAGCTTTTCTCCCTGCGATCCGCGTAATGTCTATACGTCGGAGCGGGAAACTAATCGCTTATTATTTCGTCCATTTTTTGTTGCGTGTCGGAGAAAATGATCAATGTTACGGGCTCAGTTTTTACACAGTTTTCGCACACAGTGTCTGACGTGTGACGTTTGAGTCACAAAGTAGAGGCAGCGTTTGTTTAACGCACTCTTGATGGTGGAGTATTAAAGTAACGATCATCGGTTTTACAGTATAGTATGCATTACTGTGTACAGTATACATGACTCGTAAACATTTCAGGCCATTAAAAATTTTCCTTAGCATATCATAAACACATCTGATAGTTATATTAACGTACGCAATAAAGAAGACAGAGGCGTCACGTCAGCGTCAACGTTTACGCTACGGGAAGCTTGCCCTCGTAAATTTAATATGTCATCTCTTATATTAAAATGGTCGTTAAGCTAATAGCGGCTCCGCCTTCCCGCACGAAGTGATAGGGTGATACCGTGGCTCACTTTGAATAATAAAAAATATCTTTATTTCTTTGACGGTTTTTGTGTTTAATGACCGAGGAGTAAATGACACAGATTTAAACGGCGACGCTTAAATTGTAATTTTGATTTTAAATCGCTAGCATTTTTTTTTAAATATTAATGTATAAATTAGAGACTTCATCTTGGATTGTTTATGCGATTTCACTAAAGGAGAACTCTTTTGTAGATCTACAAATGCCTAGTAATATTGACTTTAAAAAGACATTGATATTTTAAGAAATATATACTTAATTTTCATATTTTCATTTCGAAATAAGTATGAGCAGTAACTTCAAACTTAAACATTTACAACAACAGAATATAGTCGGCATTAACTAAATACTTAATGACGTTTTTAATAAGACACTGTATTCGTATAATTGCTTTATGAATTATTGTGATAATTATTAATGCGAGGAGACAGGGACGCTCATCATCGACCTTTTAATCGTCCCACTGCTGGGCACAGGTCTCCTCTCATACAGAGAAGGATTGAGCGTAATCACCACGCTTGCTCAATGCGGGTTGGCGATTTCAGACTTAAAGTCCAGGTTTCCTCAAGATGTTTTCCTTCACCTTCAGTCATTGGTGTCCAAGATATACTTAGAAAGTACATATAACTTCAGAAAAGTTACATTGGTACTTGCCTGACCTGGAATCGAACCCGCGCACTCATACTTGAGAGGCTGGTCTTTTAACCACTAGGCCACCACCACTTACTAGGCCACCACCACTTTGACAGGGACGCTCGCGGTGCAGCATTTTGAAACATAAATACGGACGTCCATTAAAACGCTGGCAACAAATTCCCGTCACTCCATTACGTCCTTACATATTACTCCCTTAATTGCTTCCGTTTACCATGAATTTTAACAACAAAGCACCGACGCGCCTCGAAATGGCTAAAATATAGTGTAGTTCAGATTTCACCTACTAACATCAATTTCTATTTGCCGGATTTAACCGTCCCTGGGACGTGTGCACCTGGTCTTCTTTACGAGCTCGCACCTGTTAAAGTCATATTGCTCCGCGATATATGAGGGTGTACGCATGAAGTTTGGGTCCCAGAAATATTCTACTAAATATCCCGATTTAGCAAGTTTCATCATAACACTGCCTTCTGTCACGAATACTGTTAAATATTTAGTTTCTTTTCGTCCCAAAGTTTTATAAAAGTTTGGCCTACACCTCTGTGGATTAGAAAAGTAATAGGTACTATAAGTTCAATGCGACATATCACTTACAACTTAGGACAGCGATATTAATAAAATAAGGCTCCCAAATCTCACGTCATATTTGCGCGTGAATTTATTTTAGAGTTGCGAAAGGTTTCAATGGCCATTACGGGTGAGTTACAAGTTGGTGTAGATTGGCCAAGTTCCACGTATACGCGACGGTAGTAACGTAAACCACACTAGTGCACACACCCGGCTCGGTTTTATTTCACGAGCTTCACTACTTTTTATTGGACACGTTTAACTAATGGTTTCCCAAAACAACGTGACAGCAGACCTCGATGATTCATATACAAATTCTCTTTTTTAGGCGCACGCACTCCCAATTCCAACGATACATGTTTCAATATTTTTAAAGTATATAAGTATTTTCAGATTTTCAGATACATTTCGAAAACGGTACAAATAAATATAATGGCGCGAATGCACTTCCCTCAGAGCAATCTCTTCGCATAAACAGTTCTGAGAAATACTCGCGTATTGCGTAAATTTTTCTCCTCGATCGTGCATGAGGCAAACAAATGGTTTCCGTTTAGGAAATAACACTAAAAGTAGGCACATTTGAAACTGCCACTTAAATCTTGGGATCCTCAATCGCCATTTCTCTTAGCGTCTTAACAGGCCGTAGGGCTGAAAGTCGCACCCTTGTCGTTACTGCCGCATTACACACCCACGCGTAACGGACGCGCCGATAGATAGACAGATAAGGGCAAGCTTTTCTATTGCACACAGTCACGGGTGCCATTAATAAATAGTTTCGGCGGGCACGTTCGTAAAAAGGTTCGCTAGCGAAAATTATAGTTGTACAACAAAACGGCGAGCACGTGTGGTGTGTACTGTGGCGTGGGTGTGCCCGGGCCGCAGTAGGTCGCCTACAACAATCAATCACAAGCGCCTCCGCAACCGTGATTACCATAAACTTCCCGTTTTAGCAGGACCCAGCGCGCTTCTTCTAAGCTTTATCGATTCGTCCGCGGCCATTTTTGCGCCTTCTATATATCAGTCGTTCCGTGCGACCGTCCTTTTTCATTGAAACTTGCAATTGGCAAGTTGTGGGCCCAAGATTTGGATGGATTTTATCTAGTTCTTTTCTAACTTTTTTATTCAGAAAGAATGTAATGATTGAAGTATAAAAGGACTTCGTTTGAATGCCGAAACTTGAATATAAGGTACCGGATTGATATTTTGAAATGAACGTTTTCACTTTGTCTTTTTGGGGTAAGTAGAAAAGATTGAAATCCATTTTGTTCTTTACTTGCTTTACTATTGTCTGAGGCTTTTGACTTTTGTTTGAGAAAATTTTGATTGTTTTTGTTAAAGAAAAGCTTTGGAATTAGAATTATGGTTGATTCTGTTGCCAGCCAGCTTTTCTCATTTTGTCAAAACGTGTCTTAAATGAGCATTCTAATTAAAAAAGATTAGTAGTAAACTTATACCAGTTCTTGATACAACAATTGTTGTTCTTTCTATAATTCACTTCGACACTAGTTCTTGATAAATCTCTCCCAGTGGGATTGTTTATAAGTTATAGGTAAGTCTTATTTATAGATTCTAGTGAGGGAAAACACAAGAGATTTCTCTCCAATAACAGCAACGTGCGATCACCAATCCATTTGTCAAGCGTGATGATAAAAACATTTTCACACATCCATGTACATGAACACCCTTTATTACGTTCAGGATCGCATTTTATGGTAAAAATACCCTATTCTCCTAATCTAGAACAGAATTTAATTATTCGGTCCCAAAAAATTCTGAACAAACTTGAACCAGCAATTGAGATACAATGCAGATAGGCATCCGGCACATGTGTCATGTCATTAATAATACACATGCTTTACCATGTCCATGTCCTCGGTGCATAACTGTTGTTAACGACATTCTGTGCCCACGGTGCGAAACCCTTGAATTAATTTAACTTGCTTGTTGTGTTTTGAGAAGTCTATAGTGCCACGAAAGTTTTGTATGCCAGAAGATATTAACCTTTCATATCAGTTATATTTCGTTTCTTGATTACAGGAAATATAAACTGAACGAAAAACTCACTCAGAAATATTATTTTTTATTTCAAAACTACAAATGATCATTTATATGCTTGGAACATTAATGTAGGAAGGTATTAGCGTAAACACTGTTTTCGATCCCACACGGATAACACATTAATTTTACATTAATAACACGAGTTAAATAAAAAATAATAATAATAATAAAGCTTAATACTTTCTAAGGTAAAAATTTATAAGTTATGATCATAATCTAAAGGCAATCACTATTTGAACAACTACCTAATTTCCTTCGTTCGTATATAAATTTAATGGTTATAAGGCAACACAGCACGCAATTCTCAAATGACGCAAGGAGCATGGAGTCGAACGAAAAGACGTAAATTACAGCTCAACAGGCCTTTCCGGCCGTTAACGATTTCTACCCAAACTTAAATTCGAAGCGTGAAAGAAATTTAATTAATCACACATGGTACCGGCTAACGATCGACAGAATTTGTGTTTGAGTTCAGTACACACCGCCCATACCGAGGCCCGCACAACAAACACCCTGCACCCCGCACCCATTCTATACACACCAATAATCTCCGCAATCATGTTATAATCACTAATCTAACCAAAATGTTCCAATAATGATATACCCACAATTTTAGAGGTTGATTAGATTCATTTGATGGACATAAAATAATGATATGTTCATAATTCCAATCAAAACATTAAAGTGTGCACCTAACCCAATGGAGATGAAGTGACAAAATTAGTTCATTAATCACTCATATTCAATATCAACCAGTTCGTAATCCATCTTATTCCGTGATTAATTACCCATTCACCAAACCTCTTTGGATAGTAATTAAACCCAACAAAGGGACTCGGGAGAGCCTAGAATTTCATTGGAGCATGTGTTCGGCTCTGGCCGCCGTAAAGTATCGTAAGAAGCATCGTAATTGAAACTATGCCTGCGTAGGGTGACAATAAAGTAGTAAGTGTGTAGAGAGCACGGGTGTCATCAATAAAGGCCATACGTTAAGGCAGGCCGGTTCATTACTGCGCTCCGCGTCGTCTCCGCATTCCCATTACGTGGGAGTTAGGAGACGCGAGCGGCGATAAATAGCGGCCAAGAAGCCCTGCTTTATTTCTTGCACACAATTTCATTTACATTAAAGGCGCTGAACTGAGTCTCCTCCTGAGAGTCATATGAAAGTCGCGTACAGATTCATGCAAAATAAGTTACGAGCGCCGAGACCGCGTGCCGGAGACCTTAATCTAGTCGGTAGTGTGACAGGGCAAGCGCCGCCCCGACCTCCAACCTACTTAATTACAACTAATTGCTACAGCTTATACATGTACGTGTGTCATAAACTTTCTCGCGGGCTGTTATTAATTCTGAATATCACCTGAATTTGTCTTGTATGTTTTGGTTTATCTTCCTTTACTCCGATGATCAAGTTTCTGATTTATGTTCATTTGTTATTACTATCTAAGCGGCATTGCCTTGTCGCAGAATGATACCATAGCTTTAACAAGACTCGAAACAGAGATGAAAATCAAAACGAAGTTCTTATCCATATTCAACCATTAACATATAAAAGACATGTAGATTTTAATTAGTAAACAGTACAGTTTGATGAATAAAAATAGCCTCTTCAAATAGCGTATAACAGCATCTAATTCTGCAAATATAACCTGCGTGAACACGACGCGGCCACAGACGGCAGACACTCAACAATTACTTTAATGCAAACTGCACTCATACGCGTGTAACGTAGCTCTCACAAACCAATACATCGTTTGCAATTTTATTTGAATTTCGCGGAGGAATTTCCCGGGACTTTTCAATTCGTACATGGAAACACTTTTAGAAGGCTTTCGATAGTCCATTCCTGAGCTAATATACAAATTTAATTTTTCGTTTCAATTGGGTAAACTGCGGTCGTCGGTCGTTCACAATCGTTATATTTTTTCCCTCTTATGTTCGAGGGAGCTCTTAAGCGTGATACGAATTAGTTAAGCAGCGAGTGGTCGGTAATCGTGTGTTTGCTTACAATTGCAAACGCCGCTAATACCGCTGAGTATCTGCCAATATACACTTTGCACGTTTTGCTTTCAATTTAATTGGTATTTTGTTTGTTCAACTATTAAATTGGATTATGTTAGAAGTTATCCAAGTTGTTTGTCGTTCTGCGCTGTAACTAGCGGAACTGTTTTAAACTTTTCATAGTTTTACTTTGTAATTTTGCACTCTAGATTCTAAAATGGAGTTGCTTTACTTTAGAAGTTGTTGGGAACATTTTTCATTAAATTTGAATTACAATGTTTTCTAAACAATAACACCCGCACTTATATTTTATTGATAGCAATAATCGTGGCATTCGTCTTATTGGTTCGCGTAACAAACTCGTTGCTATCGACTGTAATCGATTTCCCAGAAATAGCCCTAGGCGTTGGACAGGCTTCCGTGCTGCAATAAATGTTGCACGACGCTTGGTCCGTGTATACCACCCCTTAATATTTAATATCTAACTAATATTTCTATGACGGTGTTTGTGCAGCAGTAATTTAAAATTCAATGCGAATGTGTCACAGAGATTATTTCCATAGCGTTAGTTATTGCCATAGTATGTATGTACTCGATATTTGTACAGGTAAATTTAATTCGCTCCGTTACCATCAATCTGAGTAACTTTGACAGATAAATGCGGTGGTATTTTACACAAAACTTTTTTTTCTAGTCTATCAAAGTTACCCATGTAATTACCCACGCTATTACATGGGTAATTGACGAAATAAAATCATTAACTAAAATAATCAATAAAATCAGTCTAAGACGTGTGGCAATTTTAAATTAGAATGAAAACTTATTAAAAAAGAAGCTAAAATAATAAAAACAAAAAAAATATATTCAACGTTTACGGATTACGGAGCTAGTTTAAAATACAAAGCTACAAGGAGTATTTGTAAATAGTCTGGGTATCATATGAAAAAAAAAAAACGAAACTAATTCATAGTCCCACTGTCAATGTTACCCGAACCAATCAAAGTGACCCAGATTGACCCTAGTAGATGTTTTGCTAAAGAGAATATGTAAGTAAATTTAAAGTTTTAAAACGGTTGCCACTTTTGGTGTTCATGCCAGTGGTGGCCTAGTGGCATCGGCGGTGACTTATAAGTTATAAGGTCATAGGTTTGAACCACATCAGGCGCTCTACTTTGTGTAAATTATTTCATTACCACTGCTCACAAAACGGTGAAGGATCTTGAGGAAACTGGCACGTCCTAAAGCCAAAAACTTCGAAGACATGTGACATCTGTCAGCCCTCATTGAGCCAGCATAGTGGATTAAGTCCCACTCCCTCTCGTCAAAAGAAGACCTGTGCCTCAACAGTGGGGACATTATAGGCTGGTTATGTTATGTCAACTGAAAGCTGTAAAGAATGTCTGTAACATGTCATAAGCATTGATAAATAGAAACATTTTTTTGATATCAATAAGTTTTTAGCGATTACATGCTGCACTCACTTTCTCACGCATAAGTTTCAATCCCGCTGCGCAAGGAGGCGCGGCTTCAATCCCCGCGCAGTGCAAATATTTGTATGCATGAATGTGAATATTTGCACTGGTCTGGTCGTGCCTCGGAAAGCACGTTAAGCCGTTGATCCCGGTTGCTATACGAGCATCTAATGACTGTCGTTACGGGTTGTTGGAGACCTCAAAAGTCCAACAATTGGTCTAACTGTAATGCTTCGATATCGCCTTCGGGTTGTGAAGGTCAGACGACAGTCGCTTCACGGAAAATATAGAAGTTTACCCAAAAATCAGCAGTTAGACTGGTAAAGCGGAGCCCAGACTCCTAAGCTGAAAAGCTTAAATTAACGCTGATGATCCTGATCATAAACCAACCGTGTGCCGAATTTTATCCAAATACTTTGATTTAGTCGTGATGGCTTAGTGGTCAAAACACCAGTCTCTCAAGTATGAGTGTGCATGTTACATAACATAGCATGTTGAGGAAACCTGGACTTTAAGTCCGAAATCGCCAACCCGCATTGAGCAAGTGTGGTGATTACTCTCAATCCTTCTCTATATGAGAGGAGACTTGTACCCAGCAGTGGTACGAAAAAAAGGGTGATGATGATGACGTTCATTTCTAAGAATCATAAAATACTTTAAACTTTTACGATACGTGTACCATAGTAGGATTTTAAAGAGCATCCAGATAAAAATTTGCCGTTATACACACATCAAAAGTGTCTAGGGATCAAGCATTTTTATGCGGATTTCTTGAGATTGAGATGTGGCTTTGTAATAAATTTATGATTTTATAAATGTATATGGATCCTTTTTGGTGCATTTCATAATTTGAATCAGGAACTGTGAATCAAATTCGAGTAAAAGATGAAAATCAGCTGGCAATATTTTCCCTATAAAAACATACAACGCATTGAAGACATTATTAGTGCTACTGTTTCCCTACTACTGATTAAAACCAACGTTATTATGGAGCGGCGACGTCATTTAAGCAGGGAAGAAATGCTCAGAGCCGTGGGAATGATAGAAGCTGGTTCCCGGCAACGTACTGTGGCTTTAGCTCTGAATACAAGTCAGAGTGTTATCAGTCGACTTTGGACACGTTACCGAAGCACTGGTACCGTGACTGAGCGCCATGGAGGACGGTATCGCTGCACCACACGGAGACAAGACCGATACATTCAAATCTTAACTCGAAGAGCTCCAACAATAACCGCCATGATGTTAACCGTGAGGCTTCATCACTCTTCAGGGAACTTAATTAGCGACCAAACAGTCAGAAACCGCTTGCATGAAGTGAACCTTCATTCCCGAAGACCGCTACGGGTACCACCTATAGCAATGCACAATCGTAGGATTCGATATCAATGGGCTCTTGAACACAGAAATTGGGCAGAAGAACAATGGCGTTTCGTGTGCTTTTCTGATGAGTCTCGTTTTGGTATGAGACCGGATACAAGACGTATACGACACTGGAGAACCCCTGGACGCCAACAGCGATTAAAATCCTGCCAGGAAGTCCATCCTTATAGTGGTGGAACCATCATGGTATGGGCGGGTATTTGGATCGGCGGAAGAACTGAGTTGATTTGGATCAGAGGCAACCTCAACGCTCAAATTTATGCTGAGACGATTGTATCAGACGTCATCGTTCCTCTACAAGTGCAAATCGGTCCCTTATTTCAGTTAATGCATGATAATGCACGACCGCACACCGCAAGAGTTGTAAGACAGACTCTCGCCGCAGCTAACATCAATGTCCTGCCCTGGCCTGCTCAGTCGCCAGACTTGAACCCGATTGAGCATGCATGGGATATGCTACAGAGAAGAGCTCTGCCGAATATGGAGGGTATCCAGTCGCAAGAAGACCTTTTTTTGTTGTTGCAACGAACATGGGCGGCCATTCCACAGCGTGATTTGGATGAACTCATTTTGAGTATGCCAAACCGATGTTCTTGTGTTGTTAGTGTTCACGGTAGAAACACGGATTATTAATTGTTTAAGTTACCCAATAAAATTTTAGAGAAAACTGTTATTTCAGTCTTTTTTTCGAACTTTTGTGTTAGTGGTTCAAATGTCAAATATCCCTTTATTAGGAGAATGGCAAATTTCTTTATTGATGCAAAGGTGACTTGGTTTATCGTTACTGTGACAAACGAAAACACTTTATTTGATGAATCCTTAAAGAAAATTTTAATTAATATCAATCAGGAGAAAAGTTATTGCAAAAATATATGTTGATCCCTAGACACTTTTGATGTGTGTATTTGAAGATATGCTATCGTTATAAACGTGGGCAATACCTCGAGTGTCGGGTAAGGTTGCAGGTTCACTTATCGATGCGAGGCGACGACTCGATCGCTTATATCTGATTTGAATTTCGTGCATTACAGCCCATCACAGCGCGTTCCACCTCTTCACCCTCTCAGTAAACACTCAAACACTTTAAGTAACCGTGCCGAAATTCAACGGAAAACGTCGACTCGCGCTTATCTTATTTCTTCGAACAACAGTTACGTAAATATGGAAAGAGCTCCCGGGGTGCGGCAGAGTATTTCATTATCCGTGACCTGTTGAGCGCAAGATTTGTGACTCATCTCCTTTACGTAACGTCGTACGTTAGCTGTAGGATTTTTCTTTAGAGCTACCTAGTTATCTCAAATAATTGTGTACCTACTACGTATTTTTCCCGAGTCTCTTCCTACCTACTAATTCACAATATTTATCCCAAATATTTTAAAAGCTTGAGAAGCTATAATTCGAAAGTGAATTCTAGTTTTATTGAGTCAGCTCCACATGAACGTACTCTTAGAAGTTTATCTCGGTAAATATGTAATTCTGAAACTCTTACCTTGCCTCCGGTTCCCACGCTCCGGCTTCCGCTTAGCGGCAATCAGGGCCAGGCTTGCGACGCTCTGTCAATACGAAGGCGAGAGGTTTCCCTGATAAACTTATCTAGCGAGCACGCCGATCCTCCTCTCGCCTCCCTACCTTCTAACCCTTCCCCCTGTCGCCTTCGTTTATCTCTCACGTATGTTCGTACGCTACGCCCGCACCGCATTACTCTCCAGCAAAGTTGCTTGCTTAGTACTTTCTTGACTTTTTATATCTACTGCGTTAGGCCGCTAATATGAAAATCGTCTAGCATTTTTAAAAAAAAGTCTCCCTAGCCTCCTTTTATCAAGCTCGTTTCAGAATTCAAATCAAAATGCCATTCGGTCATAGCGCCAATTTATATTCGTTTAGGAAGAGCTGAGATATTTTATCCTTTTATAAAGTTGTCTATTTGGCCGGTTGCCCGTAGTCCTCCACAAGTATTTCAAAGTAAAAGAAATAAAGATGCAAGGAAACAAAACGCAGAATCTTATAAAATGCATTTAACGTCAACACACATGCGAGTCGTTCCGAAGAGCGTGTAGTTTAGAACTGTCTTTATTTTGTAGTTTCTTGAGATATGAAGGTAGCGTCTGGAATGTGGGATAATGTCTACGGTGGAATTTTATTTGCGAAACTGGGCACTGGACACAAGTTCCTCGTCGCGCTACAATCACAAATACCTATTCTGTATCGTTTTACAACAGCATCGCTTAATCTAAGCGTCTTTGTTCCAAGAGTCCCGCCAGGACCCGCCCGGTAATAACTCATCGGCACCCGCGATATTACACACCACAATAGCTATACAAATGAATAAAATGGTAATGCCGCCTTTTATCTCTCAAAATGTAAATGTTTTACCTGAAGAGTTCTTCTTACGTTTATTTAACTCATTTATCTTTCACTTTAATATTCAATTAAAGTAAGGTAAATGTGAAGCGAAAAATTCAATATTGTTCTCGTGACAGCTACAAAAAAATTACAATTCTTCAGAAACTTTAATTTATTAACGTGAAAACACTGCCATTCGACGAAATACAAAATCAATGTTCTTAAAAGGTAGGCACGATTCTTCTCCGTCGAATTTATTGACATTACTGTTTTACCTTAAAAGGTTTTCACTCAAAATCAATCGAGCGAAAATTTAATGACTGCTTTCAGATTCGTATTAATTCACGTTTACGTGCGAATGTTCAGCTGAAGTGGTAGAGCATAAAACGCTGTGTTTTCTTGCGAAACAATTAAATTCCTCATACATCGATGGGATTAGAAGCAGGTTTCCGCGAGGTGGTTCGCTCGGGCCGCATTAAGCCACGCCGCACTGAAACACATCTTAAGTCCGCTCGGTTAAACCGAGATCTTCCCGTCGGTGCCGAATACTATGCGATCCAGCCGGGTCGATATATCGACGGGAGGGCGCGCCTACCTAGTGGGGCTAAATACAATTTACCTTTGTTATTTTTCGTGTCATTAAACTGCGTCGCGATCTCGAACGCTTGATCGGGATTGCGAACTCCGATGCGAATTGTTTGTGAGCTTTTGTTTCCCACTCCGCTCGCCAGCGACGCGACATCAATTAACGTCGGATCCCCTCTCTGAATTTTCTTCATGGCCGTTCGTATTATTGTAGGTAGATTTAAAACGGAATCATTTTCTGCTGCTGATTACACAGAACAGATTATGTTCTCGTGTTTCGTCTCGACTTCTCCATTCAATTAGATAGACCGTGTTACACGAAGGTGCATGTGACAGTATAACAAACGATGTTTCCTATCTGAGTTTTAAGTTAGACTCGCATTTATCTGGCATGTCCCCCTGGTTGCGTGTTGCCGAACAAATGGGGGGTGGCCACGGCGCTAGCGGCCGCTGCTGGCGTAGGCGCCTGTTCATTTGTAAAGCTTTATCGCTCCTGACAAATGGCGACACTCACTATTTTTATGTCGCGGACGATCGAAGAATACCGTCCATGCTATGGGACGATTTAGCACCGATATTCGTAACACAATTCTCACTGTATTTTTTGGCGCAAAAACATTACGTTATTACACATTTTAGAGTAATACCTCAGTTTTAATACGTCTTTCGTATGGCTAAGAACGTGCTTTATTGTGTGCCGTCGTAATCTCAGTCCCCAACTTTAATATTACGTGTTGATTATTCAGCGTTATCCAGGCATAAAACTTGGTGGAAAGACACTCAGCGCACTAAAGCCTCGCTCACTCACTTCTCCACGTTAATGCAAAGGCACGGAGTTCCATGTCGACGCAGAAAGTTGTGCAAAGTGCACAAAGTGCGCGAACAGCGTGGCAAAGCCTTCATTTGTCGGCTTGTGACGGCCGCGTGACAAATGTGGACGAGAGTTTATGTACCCTCCTCGCACCGAACGAGGACACGTCGCGATTATGCACCACTATGAAAAATGTAACTCTAGTGAGACTATAAATGTTCCGATCTGTCCTTACCACATCATTTTTTAAATCGTCTCTGAAAAATGAACAACCCCCGAGTCATTCATTCGGCCGGCTTTAATTTAAGCCTAAATACTTTTCTGTAATGTCGGCGCTCCGTAGCGAAAATTCTATTGCTAGAGGTTTAGGTTAGCGTAGATTGGGTAATTTATACTTGCCTCCAGTGCCCCGTGCGGGGAAAGGAGGGGAAGATACAAGCACTGAAGAGAGCCATGCTGTTCGTTAAAATTACTTAATGGATCGATTAAACGTAGGGTTTAATTATGAGGTACATTAATTTACTTTGGTTTTCGTAGTCCGTACTAGAGCTCGGGATTACGTTGATGCTTTATTTATTTATGGCCTCGCTTAAATTTGCCGATATTTTTCACGACTTAATCCACTTATCGTCGAAAAATGGTGTATATTTTTAAATTCGACATCAACAGGTCTCGTCTCAGGTTGGTTAGCAAACAAGTTGTAAGATTCAACATAATGATAGCGAATAATTACATCGGAGCTCGTAAAATTTGTCGTGCTGTATAATAAGTATTCAATGATAAGCTCCTTGACTTGGTAAAGCAAATTAAAATTCAATTTGTTACTCGAACCGTGAAGCATAACGGATTGTCGACCGATTTCGTCGCCCCTTTTCTTCCATAATTTTGCGAGTCACCCGATCTTGAAGATATTTGCTTCATTCTGCTGACTCCAGTTATAGCTGAGAATACAAACGATGAATGAAAAAGGACAAAAACGACAGCGAAAAGGAAAAAATGATGAATTGAGAAAAAATACAAGAACAGTTTTATTTTATGAATTAGGTATTTTATAGGAATTTGGTTTTTCGGTTAATACTAATAATAATTGTGTAGCCCATATATCTTTTGGTTATGCTGTCAGTTGTTTATGCTTTTACATGGCACCGACTGTATTTCAGAGTTCGTTATTTTTAATAATTATATAAAGCTTAGTTTGTGCTCCCGCCAGATGGTAAGCAGTGATGCAATTATTGATGGTAATGCACACAATTATGAGCCTGTTGACTCTGTCTTGAAGACACTAAATTTTATAATCGGACGGCAAGAGCGCTGCAGAGAAATTATTCCAGTCCTTCTATGTAGGCAGCAAAAAGAACGAGGTGAAACGCTTCGTCTGAATTGTTATGGTGTCAACAACGTAAGGATAGATACACCCAAATGACGAGTTATCCGGTGGTGGAATGGTGATAACAGAATTAAATCATGAAATTAAAGCAAAATTATTGAATAATATTATTTTTGTTACAGGTGGAATGCAAAAAAGCACAACCAAAAGAAGTCATGCTCCCAGCAAACTTGGCTAAGACGAGAGCCGCCGGCCGCGGCGCGTACGGTGAGTTGCTAGGTAGCAGCGTGGCCGGCGCGGGCGGCGTGCGGTACGCGCCGTACCCGGTTCACGCGCCCGCGCATCTCCTGGTCGGCGCGGGCGCAGGCGCGGGCACGCCCGGGGCTGCCGCGGCCGCCTACCGCCGCGCGCTTGCCGCACTCCGTCCGACCCCGCGCCCCCCGCGCCCTGCGCTCGCGCCACTTACACTTCCACCACTCACATACTCTGTCTCCGAACTCCTCAACGCCCACGCTCTCGACATCCAGACCCTGTACTCCCCTCTCACTCACACGATCCCGACTCCTCTGCCCCTCTGATCCACGATCCTCTTTCAGCAACACCCGCATCACCCCTTCTAGTCTTGCACACATTAGGGCTTCGCTGATCAGAATCTTTAAATATAATATGATTCTTCATTGCATTCCTCTATGCTGAAGCAGCTTCCTGTCCATTCCTAGTCTTTCTTACATTCCTACTCTCTTCTCCTACCAAGCCAAAGTGACAATTTTAATGTACTTTAAGGAAACTGATAATATCCAAAGTGTCTTATTTTTAGTAATTTCCATTAGAGGATCAGTTAGTTAGCGGATTTTCGAAATGTGTACCAAAATAATTTAGAAGAGCTATAGAATCAGTTCTTATACAATACTTTATATAAATTATCATACATTTTGGTGAAAAGTAGTGTGAAAACTGGAACAATTTTGCGTAGGGTTGATAGCAATATTTTTCTACCAGGTAGTAGGTGCTTAATTCTGTTTGATTTGAAATACATACATTCTTACATAGTTAGAAGGTTTATAGTACTAAGCCTGGTATTTTCTGATTTCTGAGTAGCTTTTTAATATGAACTATTTACGAGGACCTTTAGGTCTCAATGATTCTTGCCAGTTTTGCTACACATCCATCCATGAAGTAACTAACCTTAGCACCAAAGCATAGAATGTCATGATTGCGGACGGGTGACACTGTTGTTTGACAATATTTTCATAAATTATATATTAAATTCTCAAGCTCTACCATGACTAGATTTACAGCTTGATGTCGGCTTTTCAAAAATGTTGTCAGTGGAAGGAAAGAGGTACCTATTATGTGGATGTTTCTTATCAGTTTTATGGAGATCATTAGAAATTTTATTTATTTGTGTTCATTTATTTACAATATTGTTTTGTAAAGAAATTTTTAAATTTAGGTAAATCCAAATTTCCATTAAATTATTGTGTGTCCATAGTAATTGTGATAATATTAGGTATTATATTTACTTTGAATCCTTACTCTTTACATATATATTTATATTATTGTGCAATGAAATTACGACTAAACCTATGTTCACATTTAGTTTATATTTTAGTTGTATTCCTTCCGACTCTTCATGATCAACTGTTACTAGTTTAACAGTATGATCTATCTTGAGACTCCCAATATTTGTATTATGATGCATAGTTCTCGTAAACTAATAGTATTAATTGTACTTATTAACTTATTAAGTAGGTAATTTTGGTAGAATTTAGTATTAATAAATTCATTTCTAAACTATTTAAAAATGTCTGTTTGTTTAACATGTTTAGTTCTAGACTAACAATGTGTAGAATAGATTAACGTTGTCAAGTGAAGGGATGTCATCACTATGATGCTCAAGTATACTAACATACCCCATATTTGGAGCCACTTTAGAAAATGTTTGAAATTAGTCTGCCATCTAGAAACTTAGAATGCTCTTTATATAAATATAAATTAGATATAGAATTAATATTTCACCATATACTCAATATTCGTAAGCTCAAAATTCTTCGCCAAGCAAAATAGTGTCTCAAGGCACATTATCACTTTACTATCAATTTATAATATTCATATTTCTATAATAAAACACATATATAAATGTAAGGTGTAAGAATCGATCGATTTATGTAAATGTTTTTACATTTCTAGATTTCATGTGGTCATTGGGTGCTCTTCCTGACGGTAAGTTGATTCAAATTATATTTCCAACAGTCACTTCATATCTGCTAAACCCTGCATCTGTCAGACCATTCCTCACTCTAATCATAGAGTACGTACTAGCTTGTATACGACATTCGTAAGCGGACTATTGAACTGCTAATCGGGGGTACATGCCAAAATGGGTGATGGCAGTAATTAATTAACTCACTAATTCAGTTAAAGTGTTGGTTGGCGGAGTAGATTCAATCAACGTTAGAGTCGCACTGTGCGGCGGTCGCCTGGTCGCGTCCTGCACGTGATGGATCACACCGCCTGACAGATACACTATTTTGATTGGCAATAATATGATAAACGATCCAGTGTTAGTAGCCGTAGCAGCCGTGGACACTACGGCCATCGTTCATTTTACATTTTATATCCAACTTCATTTTGTTAACGAAACTCATAGTACGTGCTACGTTGACCGCCGGCCGTACTATATGTTTCATATTAGATCTAATGTCATGTTTTCATATAGAGTAGCATTTGTTTGTTGATAATTCAGTAAGTTTGTTAATGAAATACTCTAGCTATCTGTTACGGCAGTATGGAGCCGTCGTTAGTCCACTTATACTGTGCTACATTAAACGATGTTTACAAAATATCATCCGCTGGACATTGTCCAAAGCAATGTCGTACCGAGCATGTGCGATATACTTACCTACCTTTTAGTGACTGCTCTATTTTAGAATTGGGCCACCGGGACACGTGTTATATACCAAATGTTTATATCGGCTAATGAATCACTATTGGCGACGCAGCATTTATAAGGCAACGTTTGAAACGACATAATGCCGAATGAAAGCATGCGATTCGGCGATTAACCTCCGCTTCTCACCTCCACTCACGCGGCGACGGCGGTACAACATAATAACTTGTGTTTGTTTGTTGCACAGGGTTTCCAGCAGCGTACGCCGCCTACGCGGCAGGACGTAGCTATTCGGGCTATCCTAGCTTCGGGCTGCCATACCCTGCAGGTAATCCCCTGGCGAGCTTGCACCACCAACTGTCCGGCAATCACTACCACCACCTGGCGACTCTCCTGCCATACCACCCGCTCGAGCTCAGCGGGGTTTACAATGTACACGCCATGCATCTGTGAACTCGCGCCGCGACAATGCATTCCACTAACCGCTAACGTCTATCTCGCAGTCGACACAACCCGCTTACTACTACTGACATGCTGCTCATTTACAAACTTAACTACGCATACGCTAATTTTCGTAATCTGCTGTGGTGACTATGTCCTAACTTCCATTTCAACTAACTCGCCGAGGCAAAAGTTCGTGTGAACTCTCACTAACAACTTTACTAACTAGTTAACACCCCTAACAATGACTGAACCATCTAGATAAATCTGCCACGCCGTCAATTACAAAACGTCCATGTTTTGGAAATGCTATTTATTGTTTATCTCCAGAATTTTGTCGAGACAATCCGGCCAATTGCGAACGCGTCGCTCCATGTTTACAGACGATTCGCCCTAACGATTCTCAAATGCTACGCGTCGGGCAAACAAACACTGGAGCAAACATGAGCGCGCCTTGCTCAGCGGGCCGGGGGCGAGCCAGCGCGCCGCTCACCCGCTCCTGCCCCCGCCTGCTTCTAGTATCGCACCATCGCCCGCTCCTCATTAACAGCAAAAGCTTTTAAAAGAGATTTAAACAGATTCAAACAAAAGTACTGAAAAAGTGACGTCCTTTTTGTGGTGACTTCTATGTAAATCTTGGGACGGACGGAAAAGAATTTCCACTAATTAAAAGTAGTCCACCGGCTTCCAGTCGATCTTACCGAATGAGACTAGAATGTAAATTTTTATGCGGTTCTTATTGTTCTTTCGGGATTAGTTGGTCGCGAGCTCGATGAGATATAGTAGTAGCGGAGGAGCAGGGCGCGGGGAGCGGGCGCGGCGAGGTGAGTGCGGACCGCAGCTGCACAAACACTCTTGTCGTTATTTGTCCACACTCCGTGTTTGAGCTGCCTCCGCTCCACCATAATTACGCCACTAAGCTTTGGCTTTCCACTTTTTCCCGGCGGTCGGGGCCGGGGCACGCCGCGAGAATTTTTCGGTTGGACGCAGACGGAATCTAGAAACGTGAACACTATTGGAAATTCTAATTGAGCGCAGAACACGAGTGAGCTCGCACCACTCGGAGTACCAGGCCCTCGCCTCAGTCAGTGAACGATTAGTGTTATCGCAGCGAGTTGGCATGCGGCACTACGACCAGTGAACTTTTTCTTCAGTATTAGCTGTACAAATCGTTTCGAATTAATTACCTTTCAACCACTTTACACGCGTCCTATCTCCATGTCGTTAGAAAAACAATTGTGGATAGTCGTTGAATTGTATAAATAATTTTGGTTGACCAAAAAACCCTATAATTACTCTGTCTGAATGAACCTTTTAATGTAATGATGCTGTTGAATTTACAATGAGTAACAATATACGTGCTTGCCAAGTTTAGGGGTGGGCACTAATCATAGGGATATTACAAGAAATTATCCATACACTATGTTGATTTATATGGAAATATTGTATACACAAAACAAAATCAGTATCTGTGTCTTACAACATGAAAGGTACGTGTGCTTGCGTGGCCGTCAACATTAATGAGCGCCATTTCGCCCATTAGCATTCCTAGGCCAATGCCACAGCGGCGTATTGGTAACGTCAACCATCATCACCAATATTTAGTCGCCTTTAAATTAAGAAACCTTAGGAGAAAGTCGGTCAAGTGTTGTTTGATTAATTTTCATTTTTTAAATGTTGATATCTCGATAGGGCATTGCATCGCTCGTCCTTATAATTTTATTATGAAGTAAAACGCGGTTGCGTCCTTTGATGCAGCAGATGCTATGACAAAGTGCCGCGCCGCTGCGATCCACAACTTCGTCGCACGCCTTTAATATGAACTAGTCGTTTCCTCCAACTTGGAAACGACTGCACGTACGGCTCCCACGAAGACAGTTTTCGAACGTATAAACAACTTTGTTAGTCTCTAATGGGACGGAATTAATGTCAAATAATGTGGGGCTCTGTATTGCGCGGCGGCATACGAGAATACTTTACTGACTCTTTTCACTTTTTCAGAAGATAACATCGTCAAACACATCCCGAGAAAAGATCAAACTGCTAGGGCGTAGTTTACATACAATCACGTTGTGCAGTCTAATAAATTGGAGACATTTTCATTCACTAGTTGTAGCTCATCGGACGAGAAACGTTCGAGAAAAAGTTGTATACCGCCATCTCCTGAAAGTCAATTACAAGTACCGGGATGGCCAGGATAATCAAAGCATTTAAGCTTTACCAGATGAAACAACTAAGATCATAATCGTATTTGCATATTTATTGAAAATCGTAGTCCGGACTAAATTAAAGTAATCTCGACGATAGAAATTCGTGTAATATTAGACTCGTGTAGATGTTTTAACTTCTTCCTCTCTATTATCTTAGGTATAACAATAATAGCGGCAAATAGATGTAGAACTTTATTAGCATCAGTAATCATTATATCGATATCCTCTACATAGCATGCTGTAGTTTGTAGTGTTTGGATTTCTATAGATAGGGCATAGGTATGGACTGGACACAACGTTAACATCACACCTCAGCTTTTCAAAACATTTCCTTTACAAATAAAAAGCAAGAGATGTTAAATATACCATTGTAAGCAATAAAAAGTTTAATACAGTTGCTGTATCGCATTATGCTGACAATTTGTCGTAAATTGTAAACAAAACTAAAACTCATAGCATACCGGGCCCAAATCCCCGTGCATGCATACGAAATGAGTGGAAACTCAGTTCATATATAACAATAAAATTAATAACGTGTAATTTATCCTTGTCCCTTAACTGAACACATACTATCGGACAGTACCTTCAATAGTAGCTATTGTTCGTAATAGCACGTAGGTACAAATAATTAATAAAACTTTAACATGTGACAAAGACAGTGACGCATTTGAACGTAAGGCAGCAATGTTATTTATTCATACTGGTTGGAGAGAATAATATCGTATTTATTCAATTTTTGTTTCTCAATAACAATTAATAATTGAAAAAGTATTCAAGTGTCGGGTAAGGGCGCCTAGTGTTGTGTTCAGTCGTTAACTCACTGTAACTTTATATTATCTAAGACTATATTATATAAACATTAGACAGATAAGAATTGTAGCACAATTAGATGAAATTACTAAGTTTAGAGGATGAAAACTAACCGACATTTAGATTTTTATTTGCATAGCCTGTCACGGTTTAGCATTAGTTTAGATTCGTATTATTTAACTCATTATAATGATATAATAAACAATACATCGAGCTTGAAAAGTCTTATTTTAATAGTTTATTGAATATTCGCTATAATTATATTGTAATATATGTATGTATTTAATTTTAATTTTAAAGTTATTTCTCTATTATATTTTAAATATTTACACTGCTTAAATGATAATGTTATTGATACTAATATTTATTGTTGTTGTTGTATAATATTTTTGGATGCATCTACTTTACGCTACTTTCTTCGTGTTATTGTTATGGTAAAGTGATTCAGTGTATTTGAATAAAGCTTAAAAGTCAACCATACGGGACGCTCTTGTCTCCCGACGATCGGTCTAAGTAATCATCGAAGTCAATATAGCAATAAATGCTTATAAATCACCACACCTCGCAAAAATTATTTTTCAAAATTAAGGTATTTTATCGAAATTATTACGTAACTATAAGTTAACAGTCGAACATTAAATCGCTACGTGTGCGACCGTCCTTATCGCCATCCTCTAAACTAGTCATACATAAAGTAAGCTTGAAATATTATATATATCGCGTCCTATAAGTGTACCTTTAACGTGTGACCACCACTTTAGTTACCATTACACCCAATTACTAGAACGAACCCGTTTCGTTTCTATATCTTTATTGAGCAAATGACCGTACGATCAAGTACGACTACTGTAATCGTTATTAGTGTTTGGGCATTCAAATTGACTTCCCTTTTACGTGATCCATTGCGTGTTTGAATATACTAATACAGAATTTATTATTCAGTAAATAACATCGTGTTCTTAATACAGCTTTGATGATGAAATCAATACTTAGGTATAACACGTAATGAGCCGGGGCCTGCACCGCCGGGCGTGGCGGTGGCGTGGCGGTGGCGCGACGGTGGCGCCCGTGCGTGCAGACAGCCCTCCAACTACACATTAATAAAGCCAGTCCATCATTTCGTGCGTGCAAACAATTTTAAATAGCCCGAAAACAGTAAACAGGAAGCTATCAATTCCAAGTTTGCCCATAAAGATTCGATGAGTGGAGCTCAGGGCGATTTTCTCCTCTTCTACTCCACATAGTCATGATATTTTTATATCTTTTGTTTTCCCCTTCATGTTAATTTTGAATTAGACTATGAGTTCTTATCAGGGTTCCGCGTAATGTTTTTCCTTTCATGTGGAGTGTTTGTTTATTTAAGCGCGGTTCTGTTGGCGGAACCCTCGTAGCACCGTAGCCGGCTTTGTAGCTTTTTTTATTTTGTTGCCGCAGGTGTAGTGGGAGTTATACCACCGGAAAGTCGTCTGTTGGTCGGTGCGGAGTACGTTACCGCGGGCGTGCTCGGCCAGGGCTCTTGAGGCGTGCGCCACCGCCGCTCCGCCAGCCCACACCTCTCGTACACGGAACACCCGCTAAACGGCTCCCGGAAATTCTTACGAACATAAATAAATCTTTTCTCAAGCGAATCGCTCTTTGGTATTAACGCCCCACGTTCCCCTCTCGAATCAAGGAATGCAATGTCGCAAAAACAAATGTTTTTGTATAATAAGGCCCGATTTCGCAGATGTGTGTCACAATCGCCCGACTAGGTTCGCCCATATAGCACGATATTAAATACTCAGTTGTAAACAATTTAATATTGAAACATTTCTATTCACTGAGTTGCGGTATCCCTCAGGAAGTAATACCAATATTTTACAATTAAATACGTAACATAATTAGTTAGGTGTCGTTCATAATGCAAAAATCTTTCATGATTGTATTAATTGTAACCCATGTGTCAAATTCTTTATAATAATATTAAGTCTATTTTATAATCATAAGTTTATAATAATAATTACTGTTTTTATCGCTGTTCCGACATATCGTCTTATATCATTATTCATAAGTTTATGATAATTGTGAAGCCGCTATATTTTAAAATAAAGGAAATTGCCGTTGTATAAGCAAAACGTTTTATCGTTTATTGTCCAATTGATCGTTTATAAATGGAGGTCGATCAGTGCCTCAGTTATTTACCATCGCATATCGATTGCGACCGAAATAAACTGGAAGAGATAGTGTGTACCGTGGAGTTGGCTAGCGTGCCGTGAACTTTCATTACGATGCCTCACTCAGGCCGTCGCGTCGGCTCTATGTCGTATTTTAACGTTGGCGTTTCGTTTTTCTGACTCATCCAACGCGGCACATGCAGCGTGGTGCCCGCGCCGCGGCCCTGCCCAGCAAGCCGGTAAGCGAGCATGTGGACCGTGGAGCCGGAGGCACGCGCGACCGCGGCCGCCCGTGCCGCATCGCCAACATTCCTCACATACAACACGCTCGCCCTCAGAATGCAGCCCGCGAACCAGACACACCCGCACAACTATTTTGCATAGTTCGATCCTTACTTGCACTCTTATACGAACTGTGAACGCTTAAGCACAAAAAAAGTCGCACATATCTTTATAACTCGCCCGTATCGAGTTAAATTAACAGTTCGTCCGACACAAAGTCCAAAACGAAAATAAGGAAGCAACGTTACGACAAATTAGCGCCTTGAAACGAAATTCCTTGAAGGGTCACACGGCCGTCGGTTCGAATCCAAATAATTAGCTGGCGAGGCGGCGAGTGGCCGCGCGTCGCGAACGGTGCCAACTCCATTTGTAATTTAAGATATTTGACCGTTAATTGTGTTAGTAACTGTTACGTTTAGTGCTTGTTGCTTAGGTCGGAGTTGAGGGCGACCTCGTTCCGCACTAACCTCTACAGCACTTGTTTAGATACTCATGTAAATACTAGTTGATAGTGTACCTCATAGCGCTCAGCGGTCCACGCTGATTTAGCATTACGAGTGCTGTGTTTGGATGAGTCAGAAATTTTTATTTCTTTATTTTATTTACTTTAGATAGATTTTGTTTCATGGATGCCAATAGATTTTGACTATAAATGCGCTAGTCTAGCGAGCTCCATCGTCCATAAATTTTTATTGTAGAATTCCACTGAATTGGAGTGTGTCAGTGAGTCCATAATGGACACTATTAGCATACTAATCTCTTCTAGTTAGTGTCGTATTGAGCGCACAAATCCTGCGCAATGTGCGGAGTACGCACAGTAAGTCCCTTCTCCCCTGCATGGAGGACGCCGGTGCGTTAGCAGCCGACCGCTCTAATAGCCTATAGGCCATGTCCGCATTCACCAACGAGCCGATACACTCTCTAAACTGCTCCGGAAGGGGATAAGGGATTAACATATACACAAATTGTGTAAATACCTACCTAGTACCTAGAACCTACCTATACCTATCCACGCTCGTTGTGTCCGAGCAAACAGTTTGTGATTACCAAGAGAACAGCAGTTCGCCAAAGGAGTGTGACGTCCTCTACAGCTCTAGGGCGAGTAACTTTGATTTTGAACATTACAGTTTGATCACTATCGTTGAACATTAGAATAGTATAATCGTGTGTGTAACATTTGGAAGATTTGAACAAGTACTTAAAGACTGAAGTGTGGTAGACATTTCATAGTGTTTCGAAATTACGAAGTAAACTAGATCAAAAGTAGCCAAATTGTTAAATAGACTCTAGATTAGAATAAGAATTAGACTTATAACAAGCAATGCCGCGTAGGCTAACTTCGTAGAAGTTTCTGGTCGTGTAATAACTTACAACTAGTCGAATTGCCGATAGTCTAGACTATTGTTTCGGGCGATTTTATATCTTATTGTATATTAGACGAGCTTCAAATTAGTGTCGAAATACCAGGTTTTTGTGAAATGAAAATAACAACTTTAAAGCTGAAGAATAAAATTGCTTTTTCTTTGTACAAAATGTAGTTATGTAAGCGACTAGAATAGTAATTGGTGGTACAACAAAATAAAGTGATTGGTGGTGCAAACTTTCTATAGATGTATTTTTTGTTGTTTAGCTTTAAGAAATTATTCTAGAATAGTATTATTGTAATTTTGTCATTATTTGCCTTAGGCAGCGAGTTTGTATAATATAGTTCCAAATTGAAGTGTTTAATCCCTAAGATAAAAACGCAGTTAGAATAGAAATTTTAAAAAATACTTTTGACTATAGAATAGTAAAAAAAAACAATGTAATTATTTAAGCCGTAGTTGATTTTGTAGTTGTAAGCGGAACTAATCCGCAAGTAGGTACATTATAATTTGACTACATGGGTAGTAATTTTAATTGAGAGAGTTTTAGTAATTCGTAGAAAGAGAGATAATTTGAAATTTTTCTATTTCATAATATGTGTGTTTTATGAATATTCATATTTCTCGAGTTTCTTTTCGCTTTTTTAATGTCGCTTTACGTGTTATCGGACTAATCCCATTCTATGGCTGAACCACGGAAGCGCGCGTAGCGATTGCCGTGCCCGAGTAAACCTTATCGAACGAGGTAGAGAACCGCTATAAAAGGTAGACTCGAAGACTCCTGAGATTTCGAGAAAGGACACGCGGCTCCTTCTTTGAATTACAAATGTGTTCGCGCGTGCGTGATGCCCACAACACCAAGCATAGAAATTCGATTAATTTGCAATTGAGATACGGGAAAGTCCCAGCGGCTAAACGATCGAAAACCCGCAAAAGCGTATCATCTTCACTGTGAGTTATTGATGGCACCTATTAAATATACGTTTTGGGCGGAACGTGTGCGAGGATCCCGGTAAACGTTCAAATAAAACATTTCAATCGCGCCAAGTGGGAAATGAAGTATTACGATCTCGTAGGTAACGGATGAGAACTTTCTATTTTTAGTTACCCCAGTATTTTTTCATACTTTCCACTATTTATAACTGTGTTTAACTGGCTTATAACTCTTTACCTACCTACCTACTGTAACATGTTTTTAACTTTGGCAATCACATGAAACACCAAAGGCAACCAAACGTTAAACGATTAAGTATAAGCACTTTCAGGAATAAACATCAAACATATTGCTTCTGAAATCTGTGTACCTTCGTAAATACTACAACCATTACAAAACAAAAAGAAAATATGGAAAAGCTTTAATATATACACAAAAGAACATTGATTCCAACTTTTCCATTTCTTTGTTATTACTTCCATGAGTAAAGCTAATAAAATACTTACCTACTTCTACCTTAAAATTCGGAGCTGATTTTCGAAGCCGAGGACATTGTAACACATAAAAAGTCCCGAGTAATATAGTGGATCCAAGGGTGGGTGTTACGTCGGTTGTACGCTCCGTGAATATTTCGTTCGGCCGTCATCCTACTTCAGAAGAAGAATTATTAAGTTCGCCCGAACTTCGCAATTATGAAAGTTGGAATAGCTCTCACCAGACGGCCTCTGAATTTATAGATGAATGTGTGCCCTCCGCACCCCGCAGTCCGCAAGGTGAGACATTCTACCGCCAACTTATATGCCACATAAAGATAATTTAGATGAGTCACTTTACCAATACCAAAAGATATTTACTAGGAAAATAAAACCGCAATTAGGTAGTAGCCCAAGAGTATGCGAGCGACTGGAATGCCAAGCTTGATAGCCAAAAGTTTATCGACGAAGAAAACTTCGTAATTACACGTGCATCAACTTTTTGAACTTTAAACTTTGTTGTTCGCGTCTTCGTGTCTACCTCCTCGGTTACGTTCAAATCGCCAAGAAACTTTAACTATTACACGCACAAATTATACGGTGAACATGCGTTAACATGTCTGTACAAACTATCTATTAGCTGGAAGCTACGTCGGACACAGATATGACTGCCGTAGATAACTCGTCTCGCGCCGTTCGCATGTAAACTGGATTGTTTAAGTCGTAAATTATTTGAGGTCAGGAACACGCTTCGCACCCAACTAAGTTGGGCCTGTTTGTGACTTTGTTTGCTGTGAACCGACCCGTGAAGTATGATTGAAGCGATAAACAATGTTTAATAACAATAAAACCACCGAGCTTTTACAGGTTAACTGATGACTCTTTTATTATACAATTTACTGATGGATCAGAAATATTTTATAGACTTACGATTCTTTGTATTTCTCGAAGAAGAGCTATTAAGTATCATACTCCTTTTAATTAATGAGTATAAGGAGTCGATCGACGAGCGCTTCGCTGTAATGGGAAAAGAATGAACTAAGACCGATCGTTGTATTAATGATCCCGAGACGTGTCTGCGCCAGCACTCGAATTCTTATTTATTACACTAGGCCCTCAAATAAATAGCCTCTCACATCGCAAAGTAATGTTATTAAAATGTGTCAGCATTTTAGTAGGGCGGGCGTTCACGGGCGCAGGCGCTCGCGAGCGCGGGAGTGGGCACCCGCGCGCCATCTATCATCCATCCTCCATTACTTATATTGTACTTTTTTTCGCAAAGTCACTCGCAGGCCGGTAATCACCTGGTGCGACCGCGGACCTCCATTTTTCACACTAAATCATAACTCGCGCATCTGACAAAAATAAAATTTGTCGTACAAGCCAATAGGGGTAAATGGTGACACTATGAGCAAGCAAAAAATGTGGAACGAATATTAATCTAGTTTTTGTTGAGATGTCGGGTTACGTTTATTATAAATCTACAGGCTAAGTTTCGCCAGATTTTGCTGAAATTCAATTCTAAGTTTGCCGAAATGAAAGTTAAGTAATGAGTGGTAGATAGGTAGTGGTAGATTACGTCAGGAGGTAGAACTTTGTGTAACTCGGCTACGGTTCTTATCGTTATTTATTCTCCGGTTTACGTCGGCTAAATAGGCGCGTGAGGCTGCGTGGCGGTCGTCGGCACCGGGCGGCAGCCGGGCCGAGCGGTGCGCGTCGCAAGTCGCAAGACGCGGCGACGTGCGCCGTATGCTAATGCCCTTCCCTATTCAATAAGCAGACCGCCGCGTGCCACCGAGAACTCACGTCGGATAATTTACTGGATATTTTGTAAAAGTTTTTTCGCCCTCTGTGATTTATGCCCGCGAAACTTCGAGCTCTCTTTTTCATTTGAATGCACGTGACATACGTGATATTTTTTTGTTCCGACATAATCTGAGCCCGGGGAGTCTTCGCTGTCCTCATTCGTCAGCTCCGCATCTGTCTCCAACGGTTAAATTATTCATGCATTTACGCGCTTCAACTTTATCCGCGCTAGAAAACTTTAATATTGAGTTGGGATTACATCGATAGTCACTTTACCGTTCAATATGCTAAATTGAGGAAAGATGAGGTGAAGCCGGGATGGCGGACGGAGTTTTTGAATTTCAAAAATTTCGATGGTTCAGTCATGAATGTGTGTGTGTGCTATCACTAACGAGTGTTTGCGTCACTCGTGTACGTGGAGCGGATGCGAACCGTGTGTATGTTTGCAGTTGACCTGACCAACGGCCAACTGACACCGAACAACAACACACCGCTACTGGCGCAGGCGCTCTCAGGTGAGGACGCCGACATGCCTTCACTCAGCACATTACTACACACTGAGGGTGTACTTTAAACCGGGGCTTTACCATTAACTGTTGCACAATTCTGTTCTTTATGTCTCCGTGTCAGTAATTGATGGTAAGCCCCCTTGCCCATTACCATCATCCCTGACAGAACACACTTTTATCGTTTCACAGAGCTCACACATCAAACCTCGGGACACTCCACTGTATTTATTTCATACTGACAACACTGACTTCTACACCAACATCATTCATCATTCCCCGGTGACAAGTCATCATATCATTATTTACGAAAATAAGCGCTTCTGTAACTGCTTTCTGTATATGTTGTTTGTTCCCGTCTTCTTAGTATTACAATGTCGACAATCGGTGCTACGTTTTCAAAATGTACAATTTCAGTAAAATTTCTCATTAAAAGAATAGTATAAAGCAATAAAAGTCTAAGTCCACCCAGAGCATTGGTATAACAGAGTTAACATTACACCTTGGAAAAGCGCCGCCCAGTGATACGAAAAAGGCCAGAACGAATGGCACAATGTTTCGCATTTTCGCTGGCTGAATAAACACGTGGCTCACTGTCTATCTTGCTTCCGTCACCGAGCCAGTGAGCTTTGCCCAGCCAGAGCAAGCCTGCCTTAAACGATTTTTAGTCTTAAAATCGCATATTCGGTGAATGCAGATGAGAAATTTTCACTGAATCAAAATCGGATGGTAGATTTATGAAGAATTTTTTATCAAGATTTATTGAACGTTATGAAACTATAACTAACTGTGGCAACTTTAATGTAGTAGTGAAGTAGATTTTTATATGATATGCAGCATAAACAGGAACTAAGACATTTGAGAGGCCTATACAAGGCTATACCCAAACCTGAAACCAGGAAAAGCCTTCGACATGTCCAACCCAACCCAAGCAGACAGCTAGGCTGATGTACACTAAACAGCACACTCTTAATTTAGGCTATGTCATGTCCCCAGTGATGAACAATTATCAAGCAGCTGCTGCCGGATTTGGGCCGCCGGCGTCGCCGCATGGTGCCGGTGGTCGGGCGGGCTTCCCGGCCGCCAGCTCGCCAGGACCAGCGCTCGATGTGTACGGCTCTGCCGCCGACAGCGTTGGCTACGTGCAAGCCGCAAGCCCACAACCTTCTGGATTCCCGGCGATCGCTGTGAGCCGTGCGCCTCTCAATTACACCCCAGTAAGTGGAAGCTAATATATAGAATTACAGGATAACCGAACCAACCTATGCTGAATATCGGTTTCTCTGTAAACCGATTCAGAGAGCTTTGCTAGCTTATGCCGTCATGCTTGTCGGACAATTTGATTATCACAGTGTGATATTATTAACACACAGGTAGATATAGTGTTCTTCCTCTTGATCTAACCCTTAAGCACCTGTTGCGAAATTCACGGCAAGTGAAAGTTATGTTCGTGACGCAGATTACATGAAACTTTGTTGTTGCTTCGTTTTATAGGAGCAGAATTAGAATCAGAAACGAGAACCAACAAATGAAATTATATAGCAATCCTAGAAATAAAAAGTATTTTATAGAAAGAATATAAGAAAAGTTTCTCATACTTATTTTATTTCATGATGAATGGGATAAAGTTAATAACTTTTGATTCTAACTTTTTTCATTTATTACGTCATGTTCAAAATGCCTTCAGTAACGCCCAAATGAAGGCAATTCCCAAAATTGTCCTTGTTCGAGAACTTTCAACTGTCACAGCATTCAAATTAATGTTTGTTCTGTTTTGTTTTTCTCAGGACGTTTGATTCGCATTCTCTGATGTTTAAATTCATTTTTGCATTATTCATGGTAACAGGAAAAAAAATAACTGTGTGTTTACACAATTTTATTTCTCGGGGGCTTTAATAAATTTGGTGTGTCTAGCCGGGGTGTAAGAATTTCATTAGCAGTTAGTCATCGCGGGATAAGGCACTAAGTGCACGAAGTGTCGGCGCGCCGCGGTGCGGTGCGGTACCGAGCGGTGCGGAGGACACACGGGGCGGTAATAGTAGGCGGGGAGCGCCAGACTCAGACGCAATTAGCAGCCGACGACACTCTAAAATTTTAGCGAGACGGTCCAATCTCA
This sequence comes from Sesamia inferens, assembly GCA_037179545.1. NCBI lineage: Eukaryota > Metazoa > Arthropoda > Insecta > Lepidoptera > Noctuidae > Sesamia > Sesamia inferens. The sequence continues at coordinate 22,398,081 of CM073931.1, forward strand.
TTATGGAACCGATCTTCCTTGTCGCTCTTAAAGCGTAATCACCATAAGTTAGCAAGCGAGTGAAGCGTGAGCGATGCGATTATAAAGTGTTCCGAAATATGAGCGCGGTGGGGGGCGGAGAGGCACAATCTACGTGGTGCACTGCCGCGGGTAATGGCTTTTTAAAACTGCGACCGCGCTCCATAACTGCTTCCCTGCGACGCCATCAGTCTTCATTGCTTGTCGACGCCCGCCAGCTACGGCGCACCCACCGCCGCCGCCGAGATCTTAACTCCTCACGTCGTGCTATCTCGGGACATTTTTCAAATTGCACTCGAAAGCTGCTTTAATTTTTACATTATCACAAGGTCGACCTTTGCCAACTTATTATATAGTCATATGAACTTTTACAAGAACGCACGACCCGACTTTTGAACAGTTTAAGAACAGTGACTAATTCCCAATCTCCGTTGATCAAATAATCGGGATACAGTCAATCTACAAGGGCCGCTGTGTAATTAAATGTAGAACAGGTATTGAACACGAGCGAGCTAACTAATTGTTACCCGAGGCTTAATTTAAGTCATGCGGCGCTACACTGAGCTACCCTTCCATTTCAGGCGTGTCATATATCAAACGGGATATTAACTCAATCGTCCGTAATCGCCGGGGCAAAACAAATACGTCGCTAATGAGAGAATGAACGGTCCGGCCGTCGGGCGGGCCGGACCGGCGGCGCATGTGGTTCCCGGGTGTAAAACGGTCTTATTAGGTAACGGGAATGCCCCCACGGGCAATAACCGTAAATCAAGGAGAACAAGCGGTGTAATTACCGTAGCAGAGCGGTCGCGCGCGTTGCTCTAACTCATCCACTCACTGTTTTTATTTTGTTGGCCACCGAACCGGCGACCACTCTATCGACTGCAAACACCAAACTTACTGCCTTTAAATCTTCCCCCGGAGAGGTTAATGTTCGCCTGAACGGTTTATACTTCCATTCAATTATAACCTCGACTGCATGCCAATAATTTTGGACTGAACGCGTCTGCTATCTAATATTGACTCTTGTTTATTTTTCTCATTTCAGGGACCCCTGATTCCTGCGGCGTTTACCAACGGTTATCATTGAAAGTGTTACAGCACATATGTTTTACGTGAGTATTACACTGTTTTAATGTGCTTTTGCGTTTCAGTCTATTAAAATGTCGTTACGCTGAATAAAAACGTCGGCGTGTGTTCATAGCGCCGCGAAAATGAACACTTGTATAGCAATTACACAAAATGTTTTTAAAATGGTGTCGTAAGACTAATGGCGAAATATTTCATTGGTTTGTGATGTTGGCTGGTTGACTACACTAATAAATAAATAAAATATAAATATATATACGGACAATCACACAAATACATACTAAACAATTGTAATCTATCATTATAGTTTCAGACTCTCATATGCAAATATAGTCATTGCTCTCAAACCTTTTTTTTGTGGGGAACCCTCTCAGATACCTTCAGTCTGAAGGATACGACTAAAACTCCACGGGTTTACTAACAAAAATGCTGTCGGAACATTCACTGGCATTCCCGACTGGAGCTTTTCATTTTTTTTTTTATAATTATGCACTAGTGCTTCACTGCAATCCCGGCTGATGGTAAGCAGTGATGCAATCGTTCATGGTAAAGCACGCTAATTTATTAAGCCTATTCACTTAAAAAACTTAGTGAATAGGAAGGAAGTCGGCAAATGAGCGAGGTGATGCAATGTCAAACCCAACAACACAACCAACGATGCTGCACCAGATAAAATTTGATCTGGAGACCCTCCACGACCAAACTCCCGGCACAACAACATTTGGTGCATCGTACCCGGCACACATCGCAACACAACTGTTTAGACGCGTCCGCTCTATAAAAATATAAGTTTATATAATATCTATATAAACTTGAAGACCACCATCAGGGATTTTTTCATATTATAACATATATACTATGTTGGCTTAGGTGGCGAGCGGTGTGGCGGCGCCTAGCGCCACGAGAGCAGGGCCCGCGTGCGCCCGCACACCGGCCCCCGCGCCTTGCGCCCCCGTCGCCCCGCTGCCCGCCCGCGCACCTCCAGCCCCGCGCCACCGACGGAGCCCGGACACCACCGGACCTCCCCTCAACACCACTCCGTCAACCGCGGCGTCTTCACCTTCCCCCCCTCCAAATCCCAGTCCTCATCCTCATATCTCCTCATCCTCACTCACTCGTCCTTCCCCCCGCCCCATTCACAGACACACAAACACACTTTCCCCCACCGACCTGGTCTTGTGACCCCGTCTATTGTAAATAACGATAATCTACTTTTTGTCGTGTGAACGAGAGATAGTCTATCGATTGAACAGGTATTTTTTCAAATTTTTCTCGCTTTCGACTGTACCGTAGATATGTTGTCAGAGTAATAAACGATTTAAACTCCAAAAAAAAAATACATTTCATAATTATATAAAGTGCATCTAGACGATTTTATTGCAGGGAGGTATATCTTAAAATATTTTATTATTCATAGTTGAATTACAGCGTAAGGTGTAAATGGTCCTCGACGCGCGGGACTCAGTAGTGGAAGGTGTTATTCTTTGTGCATTGTATCGTACGGTGGGTGGGCTGAGGCCGGGGCGCACGGCGCATGCGCGGCAGGCGGGCCCGCGCGCGCGCAAGCCGCCGACAATAACGCGACCGCCGCGCGCCTCCCCGCTCCTCCACCTACACATATTTTATTCTATTTTTAATATTAATGTCAAATATTAACATAATTATTATACTACTATAATTATATTACGCATATTTTACCTATGAATGTAATTATTTTCGCCTAATTCGAATTGTATAATATCACCTCTTTGAACGGCTGTTCTGTTTCAGTAGCGATCAAGTTTCTCGATTACTTCCGTATAAGACTACGTTAGTTATGCGTATACATACTTTCTAATATTATGTATTATGATATAAAATTTTATCCTAAGGATAATAAGATCATATTTACGATTCATAAGGACGTTTGGAAAGCTAAGTCGGTACATTTCAGAATATCTCTCATCGCGTTAAGATAATTCATTTCTATCTTGTACCTTTGAACGTAGGTATTGTAATTATAAATAACAATTTTGTGCATTAAATAATAAATATTTCATTGTTTCTTACATTGTATTTACCGTAATATAAGACCACTGTTGAAGAAAATACGCGACTCCATTTGATTTAGGAGTCACACAGTACTTAGTTGTATTTAAAATTTTAATCAAAATAATAATTAATAACAGTAATATTTCGTACAGACGGTATAGTTACACGACACAAACATTTCAATAAAAATAAAGACAGGGATATTAAAAAATTACAGCCAAAGGCGCAGGTTTGAGGTAATAGATTAAATATGAAGTCAATTCATTAATCATATTCGTTAGGTACTGGAGACATATTATCAACCACTTCTTCTAGGTTCAGCAGTTAAGGAGGTCCGCGGGCTGCGCGCGTAGCAGTTGCTGTAGCGCAACGCTACGTCGTAGCGCCGCGCTACGACCGTCTGCTAGACGCTCAAACCGCGCACGCGCTCGCCGCTCGCTATTTACATGCACTCGGTTGCATTAATTCGTTATTTACTATTATTATTACTCATTACCTACATCAATTAAACATTAATATTATAAAACTAGGTATTAAATTTTAGGTAATAATAATAAACAATCTTTTAAAGCTATTATTATATAAATACGTTATAAATATAAATGTTTCCTGTTACAAAAAAAAAATATTGAAAATGATACGAAATAAATCAATATTCTTTTTAAAGGTAATTTATTACTTATGAGTATGTAGTTAATTGAATAATGGAGTGTTAGATGGAGTGCGTTCGTCGCCGAGCGGCGCGCTCGCTTCGCGTTTTATGTTCGTTCGTGCCGAATTCGTTCGCTGAAATGACGTCACGTGTGGCAGGCGCCGTACCGAGGCCGCATCGAGGCCGCCCGGGCCGTACCGAGCCGCGCCAGGCCGCACACACCGCAGGAGACGCGACCGCGATTATGTTGTTAAAACGTTAGCTAGGAAATTGATAATGAAATCGAAAGGTGTGAGTCTTTAGGACGGTCGGAATATCGATATCATACCTAACAAATTAACGTAATTATTTGTTTTATATTTACGGTGTTATAGGTATTTAAGACATTTTTTCTTAGAATATTTAATTATTACGATGAGATGTTACAATTGTTAGGCCCGGGCCGGCGGCGGAGTGGCGCTTCGCACCGCGTCGCCGTCGGCCATCTCATTCACTCTCACATCCTCACTATAATTATATTTTCTTACCGACCTTTTTAATGTAAGAGAAGCGCACACGGCCGCTTGTCCCCGTGCGACTACGAGTACAAACATACAGACAAACATATAGTGAGAGACGTTCGTTTCGCCGCGTTCGTGAGAAGCCATCGGTTCGCCGCGATTGCATCGAGACGATACATAATGACAATTATTGTATATACATAGTTAGCCGCATGTGTAAAAAGACGTTTAGGTAGACGCCGAAGTGTGGCGTGTAATTGTATGCGACAGATGATGCATAAGCGCAGTGTACCACCACGCTGACCATCGAGCCGACAGGTGTGTCACCACCCTTATATCATATCACATTAACTCACTCCAACAAGAAAAATGCAAATAAAAATCCACTTTCAAAGCAAAAGGTATTGAAAAATATAGAATTCCATAACTGCATTTTATTACCTGCCAAAAAATCTGGAGTGTCACACATTTTTTACATAAAACGCAAATTATCGAACAACTTTTCCCTGCGAGTGTTATGAAATGCGTCATAATATAAGTCTGGCGACACACTGAGTTACCATCTGGTCGATATTAGATTCATTCAGCAATCAGGATTAGCTGACGATATTAGTTTCATTATTGTTGTTAAGTTAATGTTTGTGAGTTTCTTTAGTATCACCCTTAGGGCTTCTGAGTGCGGGCCATGTTTCGTACCGGCTGTATCATATCAATTTATTATATACAAAAAATTTCTTTTTTTGTTTGTTGTCAATTTAAATTGCATTAATTTACATTTGAATGATTACTTGGATTTCATTTTAGTTTTTGTTACACTGATATTCATTTGAGTGTTTTAATTTAGTGCTCAATATTTTGAATTACCTGTAGAATTATTTGGTAGCTAATATGGCCCGTACTTTGGAAGCCACTCCTTCTAAGTGCGGTGGTTTACGGTGACCGAATAGCAACTTAGCGGGCGCCGAGCGGTCGCCGAGCGGTCACTGAGCGGTCACCGCAAACACCGCGCGATATCTCTCGCTTGTTCGTATACGCGATAGTTGAGTTACTTCAGTCACCATTTAGACGTGTTCTATATCAGAATAAAGACTACGTAATAATAAGCGAGATCTCAAATTTATTTTAAAAATTCGTTATGTGATCCTAATATTGCGACTTATCGTATTTATAATATGTATGTAATAAAATTAAAAAGATAATTTATTATATTTTGTATAACATTCTACGTTTATTTACACTCGATCTACTTTATATTAAAGATAATAATTAATTTTAATCTAATAATGACAGACTGGTAAAGTTCGTAGAGTCGCCGCGGCGGCCATAGATCAAGTAGCTTTGCATATTCGGCGATGGCCAACTAAGAGTTTCTTGGACCAAAGGTATACTAATTCGCGTAGAACCGGAGGCGCACTGGCTCCGCACGAACCTTCCCGACCCGAGCCGAGCAGCGACGGTCGCCGACCGGGCCCGCGCCCGCGCACCCCGTCCCGCTACCGGCCCCCCACCCCCGCGCAATGCCGCCCGCTTGGTTTCGTTCTCGCGGTTACTTCTCGATTGCGTGCTTCGCGTGCTGACTGATTTTCTATAGCAATAAAAATCAATTACCTAAGATTTTACATTAAAATAAATTTGGATTTATATACGTTCGAATTTGGTGTCATGTACATTTAAAATATTAGAGAAAGGAGTAACGATAGGCGAACGATCCGCGACTGTCCCGTCGCGGCGTCGGCGCATTATTTTCGTCATTTCTTCGTGTATAATATGTTACATGAATCTGTATACAATATGGATATAAATCGTAATGATGAATAAAATTAGTTTTTACGGCATCTCTTTATTAAAATAATGATAATATCAAAACGTTTTGTAAAAAGCGGTGGGTATGTCCGCCGCCCCGATTTCGTGCACCAATGCACTTTCTTATTGGAATATTACATTATATAACTTACATAATACTATGAGATATATAATCATACAGCCTTTCGGGGCGCGCGTGTATGGCGATGTATGTATACACATTGTGCAATGTACATATACCTTATATAATACAATGATTTAAGACAAGGTTCACATCGTGCCGTGTGTATGTGGTAATAAATATAATATGGACATTGTTCAAACAATAACCAGTTGTTTTATTTACTCTGTTAATTATTTAAACCCACCCAATCCTCTGTGCATATTTTAATAGTTAATCAAATATGATATACTCAGTCAATATTGCATTTACTGAATATTTATATGATGCTACATTACACACAACATACATGGTTAATGATCTAAAAAAATAACTCAGTTATTCGATAAACTGTAAATATAAAATAATACTTAATTATTCGACTGTAATATATTAAAATGTTACTATGCAAATTAAAATCATCGCTCCATTTTATGTAGCGTATGAGCTATCAAAGACACACATTTTTAGAACTAAGTACAACTGAAGCAAAGTAACTGTGAGAGTTTCATGAATATACATACGCCTGTGTGTCTACCACGAGTATTCATTACGAAGACTTGATCATCGATATCGAGCGCGTTTGACTCATCGATAGGCCCGCTTCAAGGTTGTGAGAACTCTCAACCAATGTGAGCGCCAAACGCGCTCGATGCGTATGATCGAGTTTTCATGGTAACCACACTGAACATCTTTCGATCCTGAAACTTCCGTGGTGTAGAGCAACGATCCGCTTCTATGAGATATCTTCGTGATGCTGATGGACACTGGTTCTTGCACTCAACTTTGTGTTCTCGTAAGTATGTGTACAAGGGTCGTAAGTATTATACAATTTGATGATAAAGAGAAAAAAATATCGACGTCAGTCAAATAATTAGAGGAGAGACGGAGATCATATCGGGGGTTAGTCACCTCGATGAAAAACAGTATTCGATAGGTTTGTCTAAAGTGGCAACCATTCATCGATGTGGGTGAGGTACATACCTCAACCGTATATAACCGTACAATTATTAACTACAAATTATTAGGGTAAACTTTTTTTGGTACGGTCAGCGCGTACGGTTGCGCTGCGTGTCATGGGTTCGATTCCCGCACGGAGCAAATATTTGTATGTTTATATGCTTGTAAACGCACCCACGGTACAGGAGAAATTCCTTATGTGGGGCAAAGTGTTTTAACAAAAAAAAAACTTTCATGGATATAATGGCGCCGAGTTCCTTATTCATAAACAAAACTAAATATAACATCACTGTTTCTTTTTTTCCTATTCCATTAAGAAAATGACAGAAGATAAAATATTAGTTTAGTCCTATCAAATATTGTTACGCCTAGTCAGTTATGACATGGCTACTAAAACTACGTCAATTTACTTCTATGTGGTTACCATGAGTTTCCATTACCAGACTCGATGATACGCATCGAGTGCGTTTGGCGCTCTCATTGGTTGAGAGTTCTTACTACCTTAAAGCGGGCCCATCGATGAGTCAAACGCACTCGATATCGACGATCGAGTCTTCATAATGAAAACTCATGGTAGCCACATTGGTGCGGACTAAATTGTCAGAACTAAACTATTGTTTTATCTTCTGTCCTTTTCTTAATGAATACAAGGAAAAAGATCTACTGAATTAAATGTAGTTTAGTTTGTAAAGACAAATTTATCAGCCTTTACTTACTGGAAGTTAAATAATATACAGTACCTATGTTAAGAAAACCCTGTCCGACCCATAAGGATAATAAAGGTTAGGTAAACACATGATCAAATATAATATAAAATTTTTCGTAATCATCATAGTACCAATACAAATGAATTTTGAAATAATAATTTTTCCCGCGAATTAATTCCAACTTCCCCGAAATTTGGTAATTTTTAAAGAAGTGACAACACCTGTACTATTATTATGAGCGAATAGCGATGCGACCACGTGCCGCGTGCCCTGCCTCCCGCCACCCGCGGAAGGGTGCTTATCGCACATTTATTAAGTTACCTCTTTTTGCGAAATAATATTTATTTTTTAGGGGGATTTTTTTTTTAAGTTTAGCCCGGTTTTGTATCCTTTAGTAGAATCAGTTATCGATACCTAACAACACCTTCACGGGTCGAACAGGGTGTTAACATACTGTATATCTAACACACATCACGAAAAATGTTATGTACTAACTCTTTGGTATATAACATTTACTGAAAAATGACGCTCATTGATGTAGCACTAACGGTTTTGACCAAAAGGTACTTAGTACATTGAAATTCAGTGACATTGGATCCAATTTCAAAATTGGACTAATGGTAACACTTTACAATTCAATCAACCAGTAAGTCAGTAATACTCGATTGTAATAGAGTTAATTGACCAATGGCCGATCTAGTTCTACCGTGGATTTAAATACTAAATTGATATACCTAATACATCAAAGTCAGGTTTTATGTCTAAGACATTATTACTACAACACAGATAAAGATATATACAGAGAAAGGCGGACTATAATCAGCCACTCGTAGAAAGATTAAAATCCATACTATCTATTATTGTAAATGCCAGAGAAGATCTGACCGCCTGCTACCAGAAAGGTAAGGCAGAAAAGCCTTAGCGGGTTTCGATGAAACGTGACATACACCAATGAACCATGATTTAGGTTTGAACTTTTTAACCCGTTAGTGATTGCTGTAGGATTATTTCCGATAACACGGCCAAAAGCTACTTTACAGGTTGGCATGCAACCTGTTACCTTGAGTTGGGTATAAGATTTTGGACCCCACCTGAATACGAATTTTACGCAGGTTATGAAATAAATATTCAGATCTATACATTTTGATCACGTAGGTATTGTGGGAAACGGTTCTTTTTAAATAACCAATAAGATACAGGGTGTATCTGACATCATAACGCAAACTTCGCGAAAAGGCTAGACCGCATGCCACTAATAAAATTATGATAGTCATTTATGTCGTTAATGAACGCTTGCAGAAATAACAATTGGCCTTTGAACGTTGCAAGCGTGCCGCCGTGCGGGTTTGTAAGTATGACGTTGATCCGTTATGTGGACTCTATTAAATCAGCTGATAAGATAGTTTTTCGAGTTTAGTTTTCATTGCGCTTTTTTGTGTAATTAGCGAATTAATTAATTTTGACTTTAAAATCTTATTGGGTTATTAAAGTATAGCAATTATGAACGGTCTAAAGTGAAAAAACTACATATATATTTTTTTTAAATCATGAAAAAGCCGACGAAAAATTCCACCACTGGGGCGTTCAGAATCATGTACTGGATCCATGGTACTCGTTTGTGCGTCGATGTCAGATACACCCTTTATATGTCGGAGTCAGCGACAGCTGAGCGGTAAGGTCGTCTGCATCTTGGTGTGGTGGTGGCTCCATTTCGTAGCTGTAGTTTTGAATTAAATCACGACGTGTAAATATACCCACCAATCTTGACAATCACAATTGGGTTTTTGACTAAAAAACTAATTAGTCCGTCAGTCAGATTTCCAAAAAATACTAGACACGTATTTTTTGATTTATCAAATCAATAAAAATTGGCAAATATAAAAGGCATCAAAGATCAGGGAGGTGGCTGGTGACGTCACTGGTCGCTAAAAAGTGTAGCGTGCAGTGACGTCACACGAGTTTTCAACGCACTGTGTCGTCTCCATGTTTTGTTTATATGAAAATAGAAAAAATACGTGTCTAGTATTTTTTAAAAATCTGACTGACGGACTAATTACTTTTTTTTAGTCAAATACCCTATATAAATAGCCAAACCGGTTTCGGTCCGGAGAAGTGCCTTGGTACGCATCTCCAAGCGAAATGACCGTTCGACAGTTCCCACTCTCCAAAACGACTCTATCCGTGTGCAGCCATCACAAAACAACGTCAGAAACGTTTGCCCTTCTACTACGTAAACCAAATTAGCAACATACATTAAAATTATATCGACGATCTCCGACATATACAACTCGGGGGATTCAACAAACAAGGAAGATCTTATACTTGGTTATTCGAAAGAGATATCCTGGTCCATGGTGCATAGGCAAATGAATTCACACAATTGGGTTTTAGTCAGTAAAAGTCCTAAACACTTAACAGTTTGTGTTTCGATGATGCTACCCTGTATCTGTCTCTTTTCAAATACATCACCTCTATTATGACTCCAACATATTCAATAATCATACAAACTAATATCAAGGACAACCTGAATTCATATTACTTATCCAAAAAAAATAATTCCTTCGTCCAATATACCTCAGAACGACCTTTTATACGAACACTAGCTAACAGGTGTTACCGTTCGAGGTAATACTGAATAAATATATAAAATAAATATGTAGGGGTAACATTGTTATTCTAGCTAGATGATAAGCGTGTGTTAAGGTTTACTTGTATTTGTTTCAATGTTTAAAGCTGACATAAAATTGTTTTGAAGATCGATCACTTGTACACTAAATTCACAACACAAGAACAAGCGCACACGCTTCTTTCATTTAGTACTTACATTATAATTCTGACTTTAACGCGTGCGTGTAAGGCTGAATTTGGTTTGATGCCAGACTCTTTTTTTAATTCTATTAACATTTTACATACTTTTCTTATTCATTTCTTCCTTTACATGTATAGACTATAATTGAATTGAAATTGTATGTCATTTTAGATCCTACCAAATAATTTAGACACAATGTAAAAATTATTAATGAGATAAATAATTGAAATTTAGTTCGTAAAGGTAATTTCGTTCGTTCGTTCAGCCTATTGCCCTTTTATTCGATCCAGCCTACGCCTGTTAACAGAGTCACCTTTGCTGGTAACACAAAACCTTCTTATACGTTACGTGACTCTGTTAGAAAGCACCGACCTCTTTCTACCAATTTACCTCCTCCTAACGAAAATGGACCAATCTGTAAAAGTATTGTGATACCATATACAATTTGTGCAATGTTAACTTAAGTGGTTTATCGAAAATCTCGGATTGAGTACGCACAATTACTTCAAGTATTATTCGACTAGGTAAAGAGAAATTAAATTGGTTACAGAGGTCAGACGTTCAATCATTAACATTAAGGTATTCTATACAAAACCGGGACGGGTATAGCTGACTATTAGATTCAATTTCAATAGGCATGTCGGAAGCTGTAGAAATATATCGCGCGAGCTTTCTAAAAGGTGAATAAGCAGCGCTGTAATAGAATATGACGGCAATGTATGGATGGGGACTTATTGTCGTCGCGTTGCTGTCATTGAAAAGACGAGATTGGATTTGAATAATAAAATAAATATGAATATGATATTTTCAATCTTTACAACAATAAAATGCAATTTTTTTATCCTTTACTTTATTAATTAGACTTGACAGGATATTGCAGCAATAAACTACCCTACAATATAATACTGTTTAAATTATTTCATGAACACTGCTTTTAAAACGGTAAAAAAAACATACATACGTAAAGATAATTTGAAAAATGAAGAAATTAAAGAGCTACCCGCACCAGGCCCTCTTGATGGATTAATGTCACAGCTGTATGAATACGCAGCACTCCTATAAGAATGTCTCAAAACCCAATCAAACTTAAGCCCCATCAATAAATTAATATATCAATAATGTATCATTATTATCATTATCATCATCAACCTTTTTGTCGTCTCACTGCTGGGCACAGGTCTCCTCTCATACAGAGACGGATTGAGCGTAATCAACACGCTTGCTCAATGCGGGTTGGCAATTTTAGACTTAAAGTCCAGGTTTCCTCAAGGTGTTTACCCTTCACCTTTAGTCATTGGTGTCCAAGATATACTTAGAAAGTACATATAACTTTAGAAAAGTTGCATTGGTACTTGCCTGACCTGGAATTGAACCCGCGCGGTGTTTTAACCACTAGGCCACCACGACTTACTTACTCAATAATGTATAGCACAACAAAATCATCCATTCGAAAAAAGGAAACAAATCAGTGCTATCTAAATATCAATCTAACATACCTCCATACAGAATACTGTTGAAAACTCATATATACGATTCGCACCGCAGACGATTTTATCAATTTCATTCATGATCTGTTCCTGTTCAATAAAGTAATCTGATTCCGCGTATCGTATTGTCGGTCGGCAGTGCTGTATTAAAACGAATATATTCTGCATTTGGCAGCCGAAATAATCTTCACACTCGGGTGGGCCGGGCGGATAATGAAAGCGATTGGTGCGGCGACATAAGTTGGCAATTATCCTGCACTACGCTTGTTGGGATTAAGGTGAGTGCTATAGTTACTTGTTAGTTCACGGAGTGTTGGGTTTTGTTCGTGATGATGTATGGCAATGACTTGGAGTTTGTTAAGTAGGTTTTATTGATAAACAGGCACAGTACTCACAATTCGCTTTTGTGTTGTGTTGGTACAAGACAGCTGGATGTTTGTAAAAAGCATGTAGTCTATACATATAATAAATCTGTAAAAAATTCAGTTTTGTACATTGAAGAAATTGAAAAAAAAATAGCCAGTTTGTTAAAGGATATCTAACAGGACCCATTTCCATCATTTTTAGATTTTTTGTCTGTTTGTCGGTATATATGTTTGCGTGCATCACATAAAATATACGAATTTAATGCAGACAATGTTTATATACAAAAGTTATACGCAACTTGAGGTATAACTTAGTTTTGTTTCATCGAAATCAGTTCACTTTATCAAAAACGCGTTGTGCAAATGGCGTCATTTTCTAAATAGCGATGTTATGATTTTCCGCGCGAGAATATCCCTCGGCCATGTTTACATGACAATTTGGGTTTCGTTAGGTGTCTTAAAAGTTCTTGAGTGTGTCGTAAAAAGTCTTTAGTAATTGGTTGCTTGGAAAATTATCGATGTTCTAAATTGGTCGGAAAAGAAGTATTGGCTTTTTGATTTCGTTTGGTCCATTGGTTTGAAGTACGTAGTGAAGTAAAGATGCTCCTTGATATTGTAACAAGTAGTATTTACTTCTGAGTTTAAATAGTTGCAAATTGTTTTACAGTTAGTGTTGCCAATTCGTTGAGTCGCGACCATGAACAGACAATTCGTTGTCATACGAGACTGTTCGACGCATCGTTACATCGTAAACAAATATTTGGTTACAGTGTTGTTGGTTTTGTTTATTGCTTTGGTTATTTTCCTTGAACATGCCTCAAAAAAAAAACCTTTCGCTACGTAGCCGAAATGCGAAAAGGATGAGATTTAGTAGGTCTGGCCACAGGAATCAGAAGAAAATCTTGAAGCAAGGTTATCTGCTAACCGTGAGCACGTAGCTCTTTCACGCGAATCTGAAACTTTCTCCGAAAGAGAGTCACGTTTAAGTTCACAAAGAACACGGACCGCGACTTTGCAGTCTCAAGAGAGCATCGAGGAACGCGAAGTACGTCTGTCAGCTGTTCGAGAGAGTAATGCCCTCTCACTACAGTCCGAGACTTTCACCGAAAGGGAGTCACGCTTAAGTTCGCAAACAACTCGGACCACGACATTGCGTTCTCAAGAGAGCATCTAGGAAGCGAAGTCCGGCTACCTGCTGATCGAGAGCATCACGCTCTCTCACGCGAGTCAGAGACTTTCACCGAAAAGGAGTCGCGCTTAAGTTCGCAAAGAACTCGGACCACAGATCTGCGCTCCCAAGAGAGTATCGAGGAACGCCAAGCACGTCTATTCTCTGACCGAGAGCGTCACGCTTTCTCACGCGAGTCGGATTCTCTCTCACAAAGAGAAGATCGATTACAAATAGCTAGAGATAACTATGTAGGCGTACAAAGAAACAATGAAAGTTGTCTGGCATCTGAAAGGGAAAGAATAGATGAACTAAGACGAGCAAAAACAGTAGATCAACGTCAATTTCACGTAGAATTTGTATATGCTCCGGGTAATTCAGTTCCACCGCTGACATAGTATATACAAAAGCATTAACGTAATCAGCTATACCAAAGTCAGGATCATTATTTGCAAATTCTTTATTGTCCAAAAAATACTATACCACCTTCTTGAATGAAGTTTATACATATGTATATAGCCTACTCTTATCTAAACGAATAAAGCGTTGTTTTGTTTTCGACAACCACGCGAAAGAAGTCGCGGGCACAGCTAGTTAAAAAAAAATGTTGACTGTATGTTAATAAAACTATTACCATCAGCATTTTTATCATCCTACTGCTGGGCACAGGTCTCCTCTCATACAGAGAAGGATTGAGCGTAGTCATATATAATTTTTTTTTTTAATAATTATAAACTAGCGCTTGACCGCAATCCCGCCTGATGGTAAGCAGTGATGCGATCTTTGATGGTAAAGCGCGCTAGTTTATTAAGAGCCTTATTCACTCAGAAAAACTGAGCGAATAGGAAGGAAGATGGCAGTTGAGCGAGGTGATGCAATGTTAAACCCAACAACACGACCAACGATGCTGCGCTAAAGGGAGATTGATCTGAAGACCCTCCACGACCAAACTCCCAACACAACGACATTAGGCGCATCGTACCCGGACACATCGCAACACAACTGTTCAGACCCGTCCTCCGTACGGCTTCACCAAACATCATGCCGGAACACGACAAATCGCTAATAATAAAACTATGTAGAAATATAAAGTATGTAGTCCTTGATTTATAATAGAAAAATCATTTACATTAGCACCACAGTACTTAACCATCTCTAAGCTACATTAATCCCCGAACAAAATTTCTAAAGAGTCACACAAAATCTATTACAATACTAAATTCAAAACAAACCACATTAGGAATACAAACAAATCGTTAGATTAAAACCAGTGAGACATAAAATATTTAAACTGCGCAACCATATCTGAGTACATTCAATTAAGCTTCCTAAGCATTAATATAAATCTAATCAAATACCGTGCATTACCGACCGGTTGCAACGGTAATTTAAATCTAAATCGAATAACAATAATGTGTTTCGTATAATCCTATCAACTTATTAGGATTCCGCAAATTCCGGTCCTCTATACATAATAAATATATGGGGTAATTTATGGTTATTAATTTCAGTAAATTGACGTTGGATTAGTTGTGACTGATGGCTAAAAGTGGCTGTGGTAAGTGGTCTCAGTGTCTTCTTCTCTTCTTTTATATCACACTAGCTGCCGTGGAGTTAGTTATTGCTCTCGCTCTTATTGGTCGCAGCGTGATGTTATATAGCCTAAAGCTTTCCTGGATTAATGGGCTATCCAACGCAAAAAGAATTCTTCAAATCGGAATAGTAGTTCCTGAGATTAGCCCGTTCAAACAAACTCTTCAGCTTTATATATTAGTACAGAAGAGAGCAAATTACAGAGAGAGACCGCTTCATCTACCCAATGACTACAAAACATTGATAAATAATAAAAAGTGAAAAATCAAGTTTTGAATAATTTAAAAAGTATTAAATATTATAAATTTATGAGCTATGTTGAATGAACTCTAGTAAAAATGACGCCACTCAATGCCACGTGCCCTTAGAACGTTAGTATTTTCGACTATCCACCCTTACGTTGTTGACACCATTACGATCTGGACGAACTGGTTTTGCCTAGTCTTTAATACCGCGTGATACTAGTACCTCATCGCGGGACTGGAATAGTTTGCCACCGGTGGTTTTTCCGCCTGACTACAATTTAAGTGTCTTCAAGCTCGAGTATATAGGTAATATTAAGCAGTAGTGCAATCGTTGATGGTAAGGCTCCCATCAACTATTCATCACTGCTTACCATCAGGTGGGATTGCGGTCAAGCACTAGTTTATAATATGTAAAAACAATAGAGTTGTTCCTCGCGATGATTGACAACAGACTGGATAGTCTTTACATCCAGCAATGCCGCGGCAGATATATTGCTGCCATGTGAGGTTGTTGTTTGTTTTTTCAATTATACAGAGTGGTTCATAGGAATAATCCTAAACCATATAAAAAAACCTAGCATCAAAAATAAAACAAATAATATTAAAATTGCAAACGGAATAGAACATCCTTTAAAAATATTGGTTCACTGACCTCCGATCGGCGACAGCAAGATCCTGTATAGACTTGCTTTTTTCGCGCCATTATTATTAAAGTTTGGTACCGCAGGATCGCGCAGGCGGTCATTAACCTGTAATCGCTTCCTTATCAACATGTACATCATGTAGAAAATGTAAAAAATGAAAAATAATTTCCTGTGACTAAACTAATGGGCATATTTATATGATGTTTTATGGGCAGACTGAGAATGTGTTGAGGTACACGATGTTTAATTTATTGTCGTATTATCAGTACCACTCTGTATATAATTTGTATTTTAGTTTATAAGTTTGCGTTTTTAATTTATCTTGTACATTTGATTAAAATAAAAGCTATGGATATTTTCCGAAATAAATGATTTGATTTGATTTGATATAACAGTTTGTAACATAGAATAATGTTTATCTCGATATTCCCACAAGATCGAATCTTATGCAGTGGGAACCGCGGGGCGCCACAAGTTCAATTAAAAGACCTTCAGCAGAAAGCTTAACTACAAAATACCTTGCTTACGTTCATTTAGTACCTAGAAGTATATTCAACCATTTGCAGTCTTATCTATCGGTCGACGGAATTGTTCCAATAAAGCCAAGATAATCTTCTTGCAGCGAGTATCGCCGAGTGGCGGTTACTCGGTTATCCGGTTAAAACAAAATGTTATTGCAATAATATCTGAACTTGCATTACGCTATATTGAAGGAGGATAATCCTGTGACGGCTTTAATGTTGATCGTGGCACAGATGTTTTTATAGGATATGTTTAGATGCACGATAGAACATTGCCATCAGAAAACAGAAAGCTTTTGCCTTTTTTGTTTATACTAGTTTTATGTGGTTTCGCGATAATAACAAAATAAATATATTTGTTACGTGGGTAACAAATGTCTTGCCATGGCACCTCCGCTAAGCCTGAACAAGCGAGGTAGACCAAAGAAGTGCATTAATCCAGGAAGGCTCTAGGCTATATAACATCATGCTGAGACTAATAGGAGCGGAGCATATTAAAAAAACGCGCGTGAAACCGCGTGGCGCAGCTATTCTAATATACTACGCAGTCATTGGAGAAACCAAGTCCTGCATTTGTTTTCTTAATGATGCATTTGACAAAAAGTTGTTAATTGTCAGTCAGCTCTTACCGTCTTTCAAACTTATTAGACTATTTACAGTATGGGTCAAAAGTGGAGTATCACTTTTGACACTTATTGTTATAGCAATAAAGTTCAAAAGCGGTAATGCACTTTTGACCCTTACTGTACAAGTATGAAGCAGTGACGGCCCAGTGATAAGGATTGCAACTTAGAACCTACGACCAAACAACACAAGTCGAACTCACGAATACAAATCGTAAGTGCTCTGGTTTGAAACCGAGCAGGCACTTTTGTGTATGATTTTACCAGCACTGCTAAAAAGGTTAAGGGCATTATCGAGGGAAATCCAGCATGTCCTAGAGCCAAAAAATTGAGGAAAAGGCATCAGGCATTCTGGTCAATTTCATCAAAAAATTGCGCGGCCAAACCTAGGATTATTTCCAATATCTAGACCTTATTGAGACCTTAAAAAAATCAGATTTAATCCTGTAGATGCATATTCTGTGTAGTTATGGCACTTTCCATAATTTGTTGGTCCAAAAAAAAAATTGCGAGGTCAGACCTAGGTCTGACCTCGCAATTTTAATTGTATCTTTCAACAATTTAATGTTTTATTTCTAGAAATAAAACCTTAAATTGTTGAAAGATACAATTACAACAGAAGACGAGCACAATTCAGACTTATGTCAGTAGATATGCCAGAGTTTGAGGACTTAAGAGTTTTTATTTTTTTTCTTAACTAAATAACTACTCAGTATATCTAGCAACAGGGTTAAATCATATATTGTATTAAGGGTCTTAATATGGTCTAGGTATTGGAGATAATTCTAGGACTGACCGCGTAATTTTCTTTTTTTGGACTAACAATGTATGGAAAGTGCCTGATGTCCTTTGACATCCACCAACCAATCCACCCTCACTTGAAGCACGCCCACTCCCTCTTACAGATTACAGAAAGGTGCCCAGTGTTTTTGCAACCATAACAACAAAAAACAATACAAAACTTTATAAGCTGTTTGTGTATGTGTATGAGAAAGTTGATCAGCGAGTGACGTTAAGTTACACAAACCTGTCGTGTAATACCGGCATTTTGAAACATGTTACTAATCCATCGCTTCATTTGTTCGAAAAATGTCTCCGCTCAGCAAAGTAAACAACGCAAGGATGTTGGACTGTCCAAATAGAACCCACTGCTTTAATAATGTGTTACACAATAGGGTATTTGACTAAAAAAAACTAATTAGTCCGTCAGTCAGATTTCCAAACAATACTAGACACGTATTTTTTCTTTTTTCATATAAACAAAAAATGAAGACGACACAGTGCGTTGAAAACTCGTTTTACGTCACTGCACGCTACATTTTTAGCGACCAGTGACGTCACCAGCCACCACTCCTGATCTTTGATGCCTTTTATGTTTGTTAATTCTTATTGATTTGATAAAACGAAAAATACGTGTCTAGTATTGTTTGGAAATCTGACTGACGGACTTATTAGTTTTTTTTTTAGTCAAATACACCATTATCCTGCGGGTTTTGATGCAGAAATCTTTAAGTATTGATCCTAACCATAAGCACCAGAATTCTTTAATAAATATTCTGAACCCAAACCAAGCCTAATACACACTAACACACACAAAACATACACCACCCACATGTTTATTTGTTTAGTTATTGATCTGTACTACTTCAATGAATTTGATTTAATGGAATGAAGCAATTAAGTGTCACCAATTGCCAGTGAATCAATTAAGGGTAACCCCTTCCTCGAATGAAACCGAACATAAAAGACTGGACACAATGTAAACAAGTAAACTGACATTTTTTTAAATGTTATACAGCAGTGCTTGACCACGATTCCGCCTGATGGTAAGCTGGACCGAACGAATTTCTTAGCAGCCAACTTTGGACTTAATGAACCTCCCAAAGTTTGAGGAAATCTCAACTCCCAATCAATCTCAAATACATTGAAGCACTATGTAAACGGGTTCCATTTGGTGGTGAACAGACGCGCTTGTGTTTTGGCTGCGTAGAATGCCACAGAATTGGCTTCACCCAATTCGGGGACTGCCCGAAGTGCGCAATTCTTACACTCTACCATAGCCTTTCTTTCAGACTGTATCATATCCTTATCAGCCGGAACACGGCAGGTATCTCTCCAAAAGTGACACTGACATTCACTGGAAAAAAAAATTTGAAAAGGCCCCAAAATCTTAGGCCCTCTAAAACCTAGAAATTGTTGTTCGTTTAATGTCATGAATATAAAACAATCAAACATTGCGGAACTTTTTCTTAACCGCTAAACACTTTTATTTTATAGGCAGTTTCCCATAATCCTCAACACATTTTTCGGATATACCAACATTGTATCCTACTACAAGTTACATATGCCAACACATTAGCGTCAGATTGATGTGGGCCCGACTTCCGGTTTGAGTTTCAGCACAACTTTATGTGTGCGAACGTGCTGTAATACGAGTGTGTGGGTAACTCGAATTATCTTCTACTTAGACTTACTAAGTGGGTTTGTTCTTATCTGGTAATCTATCCTTAATGACTTAGGAACTTGGGATGATGGGTCACCTTCGTTTAAAGGCTTTCCTGCTGAATTATTTGCACTCCAGTAGATTATATTACTATAGAGGTGATTTAATTCGGGCATAGGCTAAGAAAAACATTAATAGGCATAGTTAACATCGTTACAAAGTATCTTAATAAAGTAAAACTATAGGATGATTTCACAATTTATTAAACTGAAATTCGTAAAGGCAAAAAATAAGATTTCTCCTCCGTTCGGAATGCTTAGAGATAGATACTGTGGTCGTAGGATCTGTCCATGATCGCGTAGCAACAGACTGCGTAGCACTCTCTGGAGTGCTACGCACTCTGTTGCTACGCGCTATGCCGACGTGCCTGTTGATGTAGCGCGTAGCAGTGGCCCTGTATAACTTTTGTAAACTATTGTCAGAGTTTACTAGTTTTAATATAACATGTTATCATATGCACGAACTTAAAATATAGAATATTTTAAATAATTATTATTTAAATAATTATTCATACACAAGTAATAAAGTACTAGAGCTGTCATAGCAATTCAATACAAACCATATTATAAAGGTTCTTATAAGTGAAATATATTACAACAATATTACCCGAGACAGGAAATAATTCTAAATTAATTACAATTTATTATCTAAATCATATTAAATACCAAGATGACGTCGGCCATTCAAATTATTAACACAATAAGTACCTGCCCGAATCTGTAGAAATATTTTAATATCACTAGGACTCGTTGATTTACGAGGTCCATATGAAAGAGCTCTGAATACCCCCAGTCTAATAAGACCTATATAATTTGAAGGTATTATGCCCTTTATAGTATATATTGTTGGCGAGTGAAGAAAGCAGGGTAGGTCAATAGGAACTGGTTAATGGCATCAGTTTTGTTCCATAAGTTATATTAGTTCAGCTATTCATTACGAAGCGTGAGAGTGTGTTATCTAAAGTTGAGAGTCTTAGCTAATTCGAACAAATATGTACTTATACGTAATGTGTGGATATATCGCTCTTTAGTACAGTTTGAATACAGAAGTGTTCGAAGTAAGTTTTCAGGATAATTAATGTTATCTATAAATCTTTGGTGAACATAAATAACTTCTATGATAAAATATCAATACCGGGTGTCATTTGTTAAAAATAACTAAAATCAAGGATTTTAAAACCTATTGTTAAAAATGCAAATTACATGCGTGGTAATTGTGTAACGTATTAACAAAGCTGTAGCAATGGCTTTCATATTGACAAGTCAACGGCTGCTCATAAGCGCAAAATAATACAATGTATGTTACATTGTATTATTTTGCATTGTATTTTCTTTGCATCTCTCTTTGCCCATAGTTCGCGTCTTGACACTGGCAATGCTACTCCACCTAATTTACCTCATTGCGGAACTTCAATGCCGGAGGTTCGCATTAGAAACAAGGAGGTTCTGAGAGTATTGTGTCGTCTGGACGTGAATAAGGCTAGTGGTCCAGATGGTATACCAGCGATTGTTCTTAAGGCTTGTGCGCCCGAGTTGTCTCCTGTATTGACGCGCCTGTATCGCCTCTCATTTAGGACTGGTATAGTGCCCAAGTCCTGGAAGCTTGCCAACGTGCAGCCCATGCCCAAAAAGGGTAGTCGTGCCGATCCTACCAACTATCGGCCGATTTCAATAACCTCCATACTCTGCAAGATTATGAAGCGTGTATTGAACTCGCGCCTCTTGGCATACCTGGAAGGTAACGATCTCCTCAGTGACCGACAGTACGGTTTTCGACGCAATCGGTCCACTGGGGACCTACTAGTGTATGCCACTCACTTGTGGGGCGAGGCCCTCGAGAAAAATGGGGAAGCGATTGCCGTCTCCCTTGATGTCTCGAAGGCCTTCGACCGGGTATGGCACGCTGGCCTTTTGAGTAAGCTTCCAGCGTACGGCATTTCCGCTGGCCTGACTGGCTGGGTAAAAGACTTCCTGACTGAACGGTCCCTCCGAGTTGTTGTCGACGGATGTTCATCTGAGCCCATGTCGACCAATGCCGGTGTTCCTCAGGGGTCTGTTCTCTCTGCAACTCTGTTCCTGCTGCATATTAATGATCTGCTGATGCCCGGTATCTATGGGTATGCAGATGACAGCACAGTTGTGGAGAGATACCTGCCGAAAGCTCGGGCTAGTAAGGAAACAATCCGGTCCGAAAGAGAGGCCATGGTAGAGCGTGTGAGTGCTGCACTGCAGGCAGTCTCTGAATGGGGCAATGCCAATCTTGTAGCATTCAATGCCGCCAAAACACAGGCGTGTCTTTTCACCGCCAAAAGGAGCCCGTTCACCCTGGCTCCTACTTTTCAGAATGTATCCTTGGAGTGTACCGACCGCCTTCAGCTTTTGGGAGTTGAGATTTCCTCGAGCCTTAACTTTGGGCGGTTCATTGAGTCCAAGGCCAGGGTGGCTGCCAGAAAACTAGGCGTTATCGCGAAGGTCCGGCGGTACTTCACACCTGGGCAGCTTCTAATTTTATACAAAGCACAGGTCCGTTCGTGTGTGGAGTACTGCAGCCACATTTGGGCTGGTGCTGCGAAATGTCACCTTGCCACTTTGGATTCGGTGGAGAGGCGTGCGAAGAGGCTGATTGGCGACCCAGACTTAACTCGAAACGGTCTCCAAAGCCTGGAGCACAGGCGTAGAGTGGCCAGCCTTTCGGTCTTCTATAGGATGCATTCTGGTGAGTGTGCAAGGGAATTGCATGATTTAATTCCCCCATCTCCGTTCCATCATCGGACGACCCGTCGTACGGCGAGTTTCCACCCTTACGTTGTTGACACCACTGCGATCCGGACGAAGCGTTTTGCTTCCTCCTTTATACCGCGTACATCGAGGGACTGGAACAATTTGCCGGCGTCGGTGTTTCCGTCACATTAAGATTTGAGTGTCTTCAAGGCTAGAGTGATTAGGCTCTTAATAAACTAGCGCGCTTTACCATCAACGATCGCGTCACTGCTTACCATCAGGCGGGATTGCGGTCAAGCGCTGGTTTATAATTTATAAAAAAAAAAAAAAAATTGCGTTTATGAGCAGCTAAATTTATTGAGCATATTACCAATGTATTAGCAATATCCTTTAAAATGATACGCCAATACTTTCTATCTGAATCATTTTATCATCATTATTGATCATCCATCAGGATGTAAAGCTGCAATAAAAACAAAATTAAAACATTGTTGTTAAAATAAAACAAATATAAAAACTTTATCAATACAGATTTATTCGATTTGAATTACAAACTGTGAATTTGAATAAAAATTCAGAAATTCAGTATTAATTGTATTTCAAAACATGAATATTTTGGCAATGATAGATTTGAAAATATTCATAAAAGTATTTCCAGAACATTCACGCTTCGCAGCCAATACGTAGCACTAACATTTGCAAAAATTAGAATTCGTGTAAATATTTGAAGTTTGAAGCGGATTACAAGAAGAGTTTCCTATAATCCGCAGCAAGATTTACTAATAAAAGCCGTTTCCAAGTAATACGCTTTATAATGCACAAAACTATTGAAGTAGGTGCAAGCTGGCCCAGACAAGTTGGCTAACACTGCGCACTCCGGTGGATTAAGCAAGTTCCGCGCAATCTTCCCGGACGGCCAACTTAAAATTCTAACATCAGTTTTGGGAATTAAGGGATTCACTCCATAAATTTATAAAGCCCGTTTACTCCAACTTAATCTTGTTTGTTTATTCCTAGGTCTATTAGCGGATAAATCGAATAAGTTATTCTCTTTAGAAGCTCTACTTTGATTAGGGACGGCTCGAAGAATAGCCCCGTGTAATTTGCTAATTATTGTGGAGTAACTAATTGTGTTAAGTTTTCATTGCGCAGCATAAGATAATAAGTGTAAAGGGATGGGAATGCGCCGTTAAATAAATAATAATAAAATTGCGAACTTCTTTGACTGCTGAGTTGAAAAAGAGTTTCTAGACAAATGTTGGGGGGTTGTTAAGTAAGAGGGTTCTCGAAAAATCTATTATGGCGTTGTCTAATTTCCTCTGGAGATGCTGCAGGGGCTGAGGGTAAGCCCGCAAGGAGCCTGTACATCATGCAGGCGCGCCGCGTGACACGAGGCTTTGCGATATGATAAAGCACCTGTTCACATATTTTATCGTGCGCACATTGCCAAAAATGTATTATAAGATGCGTGTTAGGAAGATTCATTCTTATAGCAATTTACAGACTGTGATAGTCAGCTTGATTTTAGCTTTATACGAGTGTCAATGTGGAGATTAATAAAAATACTTTAGGAAATATAATGAACTAAGAAGTAGAATAAAAATAGCAAGGAAATTAGAATAACTTTAAATTGTTAAGCAAGGAACTTAACTTTTAATCAACATAACTTTTAACTTTTCTTATTTGTTGTGATTGTCTTAAAATTTAAATAATATAACATTGTTTTAAAATCTAATTTAATATATCATTGTTTTAAAATTTGATACAAAGTTAACAATTTGTATTCATGCTGTTATATTATATTTGCATGCTGTGACTGCTTATAGGTCACATCCTGTTGTTTATTTTTTTTTTTTTATTATCTAGCATTTAAGGTGTTTTCTCTGTTAGAAGTCCAATTAAATAAATAACTGTTGTTCCATCGTTGATGCCAAGGGCCTTGAATAATCTGAAGTAAAATATTGTGTCCCTTGTTCTTCATCATCAGCCTGTTATCGTCCCACTGCTGGGCACAGGTCTCCTCTCATTCAGAGAAGGATTGAGCGTAATCACCACGCTTGCTCAATGCGGGTTGGCGATTTCAGACTTAAAGTCCAGGTTTCCTCAAGATGTTTTCCTTCACCTTTTAATCAGTCTTTGGTGTCCATGATATACTTAGAAAGTACATATAACTTAGAAAAGTTACATTGGTACTTGCCTAACCTGGAATCGAACCCTCACACTCATACTTGAGAGGCTGGTATTGTAACTACTAGGCCACCACGACTTTCCTTGTTCTTGTTGACCTAAAAAAAAAACGAGTGTGCTTATGACCACATGACTGAAGTGAATACACATATACATATATTAATTTTCTATAAATATTTAAATTTAATTTATGGTTTCATTGGTAAATTAATATTTTTGCATAAATCTTCTATTTTTATTGAAAAAAAAAAAACTCGTAGACCTTGTAGTACCAAGCTCGCGCCACGGGCGGCTCTGTGCTTATATCCCCCACTTAACTTCCGTTCGCCTTGCCCGATCACTTTTCGTAACGCTTAAGTCACGCGTTCGCCAGCTTACTCCCCAAGTCATGCGTGCGTAAAGAAGTTTCACTTCAATAATTGTTCTAGGTCTGACTGTTTGTGTATGTGACTTTAAAAGCTTTTTTTTTATTACCAGTTAGACTGGAAGCCGGCCCTACCATGGTAGGTGAAAGGCTAGCTCATTAGCTAACCTTTCACCTACCGTGGTAGGACCGGCGGAATAATAGTAATGGGGTTTAAACTTTGAAATTGAAAGAATACTTCCAAATTAACACCATTATCTGTGCTATGTATTTGAAAAACAAAGATTCTGTTTAGACCTAGTTTAAAACACCTAAATAGACATTGAATTATGAACGTGACAGTTGCAGAAATGCAGTTCTTTATAAATATAAAATGACGTGGTGGCCTAGTGGGTTCGATTACAGATTAGGCAAGTACCAATGTAACGTTTCCTAAGTTATATAATTTATCCTTTCGCACATAAATTGTACAAAGGCGGACTTAATGCCTTAAGCATTCTCTACCTGTCAACCATAGATGGTGTAGTGATTAGTAGCAGGTGCTTTAATTGCAAACATTAAAAGAAAACATACTCTTAACACTATTTAAATAAATACTTAAATAAGCTTTATACACATACAGACTATTACCAAAATACATACTTATAATATATACATACAAAACTAAAAATTTGGGAGAGAGGTGTTGAAATGACTCTGACCTAATAGTTGCAAAAATAACTCTGCAATTTCCGCTTAAATGCAAACCGACTGGCGGCCATCCTGATATCAAGAGGAAGCGCATTCTACAGAAGAATAGATTGAATGAAGAATGAACAAAGTCAGACATATGTGAAGGACAGAATAAGAAGAGATTGTTAGAAGAACGCAGATTCTTAGTGTGTGAAGGACATAAATATTGGAAGTGAGTCTCAAAATAGAGTGGAGTAAGTATATCTTAAATACCAATGACTGATTATAAGGTGAAGGAAAACATCTTGAAGAAACCTGGACGTTAAGTCTGAAGTCGATAACCAGCATCGAGCAAGCGTGGTGATTACGCTTAATCCTTCTCTGTATGAGAGGAGACCTGTGCCCAGCAGTGGGACGATAAAAAAAAGGTTGAAGATGACGATGATATAAAAATCTACAACAGCTTACTTGGGTACTAAGTAGTCACTTTAGCATTAAGAACTTTAATTAAATTTAAATAAAGCTCGAAATAAAGTTAGATTCCGTTTTGTAATAATAGATTTAACTTCATCATCATCATTATCAACTCTTTTATCGTCCCACTACTGGGCACAGGTCTCTTCTCATACAGAGAAGGATTCAGCGTAATCACCACGCTTTCTCAATGCGGGTTGGCGATTTCAGACTTAAAGTCCAGGTTTGACTTTTTGGGTTTTTCAGACTTGAAGTTGGCCTAGTGGTTAAAAGACCAGCCTCTCAAGCATGAGTGCGCGGGTTCGATTCCAGGTCAGGCAAGTACCAATGTAACTTTTCTAAGTTATATGTACTTTCTAAGTATATCTTGGACACCAAAGACTGATTAAAAGGTGAAGGAAAACATCTTGAGGTGCCAACATCAGGAGGCCAAATGCATTAAGTTTACTCTACCTCACGTTAGGCAGGTGAAAACTAAAGTGTTGATAAGGGGCGAAGAATTGGAATCTGAAGACAGCACAGTGTTCTTGGGTATAACTCTGGATGCTAAGCTTCAATGGGGTCCCCATATAGAAAAATTGACAAAAAAACTAAGTTCTGCTGCATACGCAGTTAGAACAATTCGTAATTTGACTGATATTGAGACGGCCCGTTTAGTGTACTTTGGCTATTTCCATAGCGTAATGTCGTACGGCATTCTGTTGTGGGGAAATGCCACTGATATTCAGACAATATTTGTTTTGCAGAAACGAGCTGTTCGTGCAATTTATAAATTAAGTCCAAGACACTCTCTCAGAGAAAAATTTAAAGAAATTAATGTACTGACCGTGCCGTCTCAATATATTTATGAAAATCTTTTGTATGCTCATAAAAATATAAAATTGTATAAAAAATACAGTGATATCCATAATATAAATACTAGAAAAAAGCACAAATTTATTGTACCTACAACAAGGCTCAAGAAAATAGGTGGCTCTTTTAGATGCCAATGTATACATTTTTACAATAGACTTCCAGAGGTGGTTCAAGATCTGAGCCTGAATAAATTCAAATGCTTCATTAAACGTAAGTTGTGTCAGAAAGCATTTTATAGTGTTAAAGATTATATTGACGACAAAAAGGCTTGGGCTTGAGCTGCGTCCGATTTCTATGCTTACACTGATTGTTCTTTGATTTTTCCTCTCGTAGTTTAAATTTGCAATTGTTTGTTTTTTCTTAACTCAAAGCCAGTACACACTATGTAGCCAGGCATATTGTACGTTACGGAATTGCATCGCTGACAGGGGTATTCGGCACTGGTGCAGCTACACAGGAGCTAAACTTAGCATTCGGGAACACCGTTGGAGCTGCTGAACCTTGGACAAAACTGTCTTTGCATTGTGTAGATTCAATTTCCTAGTATTGTATAATTGCATGGTACACGTGTGAGCACGATCTACTTGCTGTAAAGCATCTATTTGTTGGGCTAGTCGTTTATTGACTTGATAGTGCTATGGCTGTTGAGAGTATGTCATGCTCACTCAAATGTCTCGCTGGTGGTGGCGTGTGTGTTGGGTCATTAGGTTCCCTTCAATATGGTTGAGCTGAATGATGCTGATCCATACGTCATGTTCGTGAACGGACGCCGTCAGAGGGGACTGGTCATCTCTTAGCTGCTACGGCGTATTTTAATTTCTAAATTGTTGTTTTTTTTTTCCATAATGGACGCTCTCAGCGTACAATATGTTTCTGCATCGTTCTCACACGATTGATTTCAAAATGAATGATGTAATCAAATATTTGTATCAATAGCTTGATATTTTAAAAGAGTGTCCATGGAGTTTCTTGCCCGTTCTTCTCCATAGGTACCTACTTTTTGGAATGGGCGACTAGCTTCACCTTACTGACTGACCGAACTTCTGACAATTCAAAAGTGCCTGTAACTGGTTTATTTGAAATAAATGCTTTGATTTGATTTGATTTGATTTGAGGAAACCTGGACTTTAAGTCTGAAATCGCCAACCCGCATTGAGCAAGCGTGGTGATTACGCTCAATCCTTCTCTGAATGAGAGGAGACCTGTGCCCAGCAGTGGGACGATAACAGGCTGATGATGAAGAACAAGGGACACAATATTTTACTTCAGATTATTCAAGGCCCTTGGCATCAACGATGGAACAACAGTTATTTATTTAATTGGACTTCTAACAGAGAAAACACCTTAAATCCTAGATAATAAAAAAAATAAACAACAGGATGTCACCTATAAGCAGTCACAGCATGCAAATATAATATAACAGCATGAATACAAATTGTTTACTTTGTATCAAATTTTAAAACAATGGTATATTAAATTAGATCTTAAAGCAATATTATATTAATTATATTAATTAAAGATTTAACTTACAGTCCAGTTTTCAAGACAATGCGTTCCTGATACTTGTCATTGTGACAATTCTAGTAGCTAATAAAGATCAAATTTGCAAAACCCGTATGCGTTTGCATGAAATTGATACGTGTCAAAGTCGCATTGTCTCGTCGCCCACACTTTAATCTATCCTGCTTATGTAATAGACAATTTATGTCATGTTGTATGTATTTATAATATTTCTAAAGTTTCCGAGATGATATCAGATATAAGGGATCTACTAATGTAGGATACGTGTCCCCAGTCTAGGTTAGAGCGTTGAGTACAAATTAGTTTCGTCATTGTATTATAGATACATACATGCGATCAAATTATACAATTTCGTCGTAAAAAATTCGTCGTTTAAAATTATACAAAAATCGGTTTTAGGGTTCCGTAGTGAAATGGCCAAAAACGGAACTCTTATAGATTCGTCATGTCTGTCTGTCCGTCCGTATGTCACAGCCATTTTTTTTCCGAAATATAAGCTAGCTATACTGTTGAAACTTGGTAGGTAGATGTATTCTGTGAACCGCATTAAGATTTTAATGCAAAAATAAAAAAATTATAATAAATATTGGGGGGCCCCCATATTTAAAACTGAAACTCA
This sequence comes from Sesamia inferens, assembly GCA_037179545.1. NCBI lineage: Eukaryota > Metazoa > Arthropoda > Insecta > Lepidoptera > Noctuidae > Sesamia > Sesamia inferens. The sequence goes on from CM073931.1 coordinate 22,427,371, forward strand.
TTTTTTTTTTCATCATTCACATAGGTGTGTTTGATTTAATCAAACAATAAATACGGATAGGTCTTCAAAAATGATATCGAGGTTTCTAAAACATTTTTTTTTCTAAACCGAATATTTTGCGTGACAGACGCTTCCAAAGTGGAAAAAAGTTGGTCACCCTCCTCTAACTTCTAAAACAAGAAAATGAAAAATCTAAATAAAAAATGATGTACAGTAAGGGTAAAAAGAGCATTACCGCTTTTGAACTTTATTGCTCTAACAATAAGTGTCATAAGTGGTACTCCACTTTTGGACCCTTACTATACATTACTATAAAAACTACCAACGAAAACTGTTTTGAACGAGATCTAGTAAGTAGTTTTTTTTTAATACCTCGTATATCGTAAACCGCTTATTACCGCGTAATCTTTCATAAAAATAACTTAAATCCTTTAATTTCATAAATCAATGGTACGGAACCCTTTGTGCGTGAGTCCGACACGCACATGGCCGGTTTTTATATTATTGCATCCACTTCTGGGCAAAGATATCCTCGTTTTCTTTGTATATAAACATGTATATATGAAAAACATGTATACTCAAATATATTTTTTTTCCTCAGAATCGCCATTTCTATTTTAAAAGGTCAAAAAACAATGAAGATGTTTTAGACTGCATTCTGTAGCTCAGCTAACATATTAATTGAAGGCTGACCATAAACTCTAAGCGGCAAAGGTCATTCGAGTCTCTAATTTGTAACTTTCCAGCAGACGCGGTCTCATTTAATATTTTACATAAAACACTGTAACACCTGCTGTTTAAATCTCCTGTTTCATACTGCTGACTTTATATAAAATGTATTCTATTTTACTTCCTGAACAAGGATAGAAATAATAATGTAGTATTTATCCTTTATCCTGTAACTTATGAGGGTGGCTACTATTTGTTTACTGTTTTTTTATATCTAAATAGATGATGGAAAGAAAAGAAACACTGATCAATGTCATATATTCGAATATTTATCTAACAATTTAATATCACGCTTTTGATGTTCATGCATTCGTAATTATTTTGAAATTATTTGAATTGTCACAGCAAAGTCATGTCTAGCCTGTATTCTCGAACAGAACATTCTACTTTAGCATAATTGCTTTCGTTATTTTGCTTGCACCATCGTTAGCCGCTTATAGCCACTTTCCTACCTGTCTATTGATAATCGAAGACAAAATGCGGAAAGTTTAAACAAATTATACATACAAGCAGCTACTTGAGTATATTACATCAAGCAAATTGCTGGTACCTTTTGGAACAAGATTACATTAAAGTCGAACGTTCAATATCGAAATATGCCGACTGCGCAGCGTAAGTGCCAACCTGCACCTTTTCACAATTTACCTGCACTTTTTATATAGAAATCTAGTTTCTCTCGAAGAAATAATAGCAGTTAGCAATGCAATTAATTGCACTTAAACAGAGATTGAATGAAATTGTGATTAAAATTGAAAAATATGAAAATACTTTGTTTGTTAGTGACTTTGAGTTATCTTTTATATACTATTTCTGTTACCGAATAATCTCGTAACTGAACGAACTGTGTTGACACAACATACAAAATGTTTACTAAATAACTTACCACAAACTAAAACATTAATTTGTAATTGTTAAACTAATGAAAATTACGTTTGTTTTTGAAATTTCCTTAAAAAAGACTTTACAGTTACACCCATTTTAAGACTACAAAATGGCTGGTAATTTTATAAACTGAAATTCCATGCTTGCGCCCGTTCGAAACTATTAACAACTTCAATAGGCAATCAACATCACACCGCGTTCCATCGCGTAATGAATAGCCAACAACTAATTCCACGTTACCGACATGAAAAGGCGTAGTTATAGTTCCAGCGACTTATAAACTACCCTGCCCCCCGCAGGTTGACTCCAGAAAGGTGTCAGAGGGGACCGTCATATTAATTTGAAGCTCCAAATTGACAGGACGCACGCATGGACCGCTCTTTCATATGGACATCGTAAATCAGAGGCGCCTACCGAAATTAAAACCAGGGTCGCAACGTGTATTAATTTGCAGTGCAGCTCGTGCACGGACGGCGGTCGACGTCGACAGATTTCGTGGTAGTGTATGGCTAGGAATTAAGACAAGCCTTACACGTGGCAAACCTTTCAATTTTTAGTGCAAAATGTTTATTGTTAGTGCAAAATGTGATGTATATGACTGTTTGATGTGAAACGTCGAAATTCCGCCAGTTTTTTGGCGTATACGGTAAATGAATCAGGAATTTTGCGCAAACAACTGAGATACCTATGTTTTCGTTTCCAGAGAGAATGGTGCAAAAATAAGTTTTATTTTGGCTTCATTGAATTTTATGGTAAATGGAAGTAGATTTGTTTGCGACGACGCGAATATGAGGGTATAACAAATCAACTTCTATTTCATGAATTACTGTAAATCAGTTTTTGATAAACAGTTTGACTGAGCTAGATTTATTATATAGTTTGACTAAATTTGATATCGAAAACATTTAGGCTTTGTTTCATAATGTGTTAATTTATTGATTAGATTCTGGTGGGATTACAGCCTTTTATTGTCTGTATCTTTATGTGAAAGGATCTATTGTCGGGACGCTTATATGTTCATTAACAAATATTAGGTTATTTGATCCTTCACATTACCAGTATTGTACGAGGTCGATACACTTTTCTGCACTATAAATAATTTTCTAAGACAGACGGGATACTTGCTTCAAAAATAAACTTTAGAACACTCATATCACACCAATATCATCAGTTTTCTTCTGTTTGTTTTGTGTATATTGAAGTTGGGTGTTTTAAAATATTAGCTGATCAGCAAGAGCTGTAGCTTGAATGTCTAGAATTAGCCTAACGTGGTGTAAAATTATTATTAGCTGCGTGCGGGGATTGAACCCATTGTCGTTTCGCAAAAAGCATTTAGCCGCTCAGTGCCAACCAAAATTATGTCACAACCCTAAATCCCACAAAATAACTCATACGCGAAAACTGAGTGAAAACGCCACAAAATTACCCGCATATGTATTTCAAAAATACTTAATAAATTGTTCGGTTTATTTAGTCAACAGTAATGTTTGCCAATGTGCTGATAGAGTGTTGTTGGCACAGAGCTCATTTGGACCAGAGTTATAATCGTTAGCCATGTAGCATACCGTACGTGAGCCGTCGGCTTAACGCTGTTGTATCAACCGAATTGTTTGTCGTTTGTTCTCTTTACATTGGCTGTAATTTTGAACGGGTGGACGAAATTATGGAGTAAAATTTTATGAAGTTTGACCCTTATTTTAAGCATTCATTTATTATAAAAATAAATGTATACAAGCTAAGATTGTCCCTTTGACAATCATAGCTTGTATACATTTATTTTATATATATATATATATATATATATATATAGCCTATAGCATATATATAGCCATGATGTATAGGTTTTTATAAGTTACTTTAATTTACGTTTTCATTTTCTTATAGCCTAATCAACCATATTATATTATACGAGTATATACTACTACTACGGAAATGCAGAAACCATGGAATAAATAAAACACCAGGAGCAGCTGTAATAGAGAAACTAAAATTACTTATTATTATTAATTTTCTCGATGGTAGGCAACATCGGCTGCCTGCAGAAGTTACCACCCACCAGACAAAGTCTTGCCGCCAAGCGATTCGTCGTGTTCCGGCATGATGTATGGTGCAGCCGTACGGAGGACGGGTCTGAGGAGTTGTGTTGCGATGTGTGCCGGGTACGATGCGCCAAGTGTTGTTGTGTCGGGAGTTTGGTCGTGGAGGGTCTCCACATCAATCTCTGTCTGGCGCAGCATCGTTGGTCGTGTTGTTGGGTTTAATATTGCACCACCTCGCTCAACTGCCGTCTTCTTTCCTATTCACTAAGCTTTTTAAGTGAATGAGTTTAACAAACTAGCGCGCTTTACCATCAACGATTGCATCACTGCTTAACATCAGGCGGGATTGCAGTCAAGCACTAGATTATAATTATTAAAATTTAAAAAACACCTATTTGTATGTTTGTCTAGACATAATAGTTTGTATAGTCATCATCATCTCAGCGTTAATCCCAGTCGCATCCAAAGCTTTTTCAGCTTTTTAATCTGGGGTCCGCTTTACCAATCTAAGTGCTGATTTGGGGTAAACTTCTATATTTTCCATGAAGCGACTACCGTCTGACTTCTGCAACCCGAAGGCGATATCGAAGCATTGCAGTTAGACCAATTGTTGGACCTTTGAGGGCTCCAACAACCCATAACGACCGCCGTCAGATGTTCGTATGGCAACCGAGACCTTAACGTGCTTTCCGAGGCACGACCAGACCAGTGCAAATTTTCATATTCATGTATACAAATATTTGCACTATGCGGGAATCGAACACGCGCCGCGGCCGTGTTCCCTACCGCTACGCCATGGAGGCTGTCATCATAGTATGTATAGTGAAATCAATAATACCGTTACCGTAACTGCAGCTGAGGGTAGTAGGTACCTACACGAGGCTCTTTCAAAGTTGTATAGCTTACAAGTCACAAACCATAACTTATTTTCTATTCAAAACCAAAAATAATACAATGTATCGCAAAGCAAACACTATGCACCCATCGTACGTGGCACCGAGAAGATTCCCATTCGTCAAATGGATGGGTTTATTCAGAGTCCACAGGTGCCCGATAAGCGCAGCCGAGATCACCCGACGTTCTGTACTTGATGGAATTGCTGTCTTGCTTACATTGTGCATAATAACATCCGACTTACTCGCTTTTGGCCTAGGTACATGTGTTTATTCCGTTTCTTGGTTTTATTTTCGTTTGTTTTTGTATTGTACGCAGTTGGTTTTGGTTTTAAGATGATATTTTCATAACGCGTATTGTATAGGTTCCTTTTTTGAATCCAGTTTTATTAAATAACTACATAAAAATAAAGTAGTATAAATAATAAAGACACATCCATGAAATAATACTTTATTCTGTAGCACCTCGTAGCATCTCGTAGCACATTCGTAGCCAACCGCTACGTAAAATCGTAGCAAACATCTCCCCCACATGCATCAAACTTAAGCAGAATAATCTAATCAACTAATGCATCAATAATGTCATTACACGAACTAAACTCAATATAACAAACTTCATATGTAATGCAATCACAAGTATTCACAAGAAGTCCATTCTCGTATATACACGAGTTCCTTTATACCAAGAAGTTTGAATGAGGGTACCTCGCATCGACGCACTGACAGCAACAATCACGCAAGTAAAACGTCATTACGAAGACTGATACGTTGCCCTTATTACATGTACAGTTGCTATTGCTAACGAATATGGCACACAGATAAGAATTTGCTGGTGTGTTTTGTTTACTTCGGTGAAGCCTTAAGTAAAGTAAAATCTAGCCTTTAGGAATGTTGGAAAATAACAGTTTTTTTTTATGCGGGTCATATGTAAAACAGGAAAGAGCACGGGTTTGCCATCAAATTTGTTGACCAGTGATTACAAAGCCAAATATTTAAAAATAAAATATCTGTTTAGAAGATGCCGGGGGTACGGGGCTATATGAAAACCAGATAACGAAAGTAACATAAACATTAGTTCAGCAAGATAGAATTTCCTTAGTTTACACATAGTCATAGCAAAAGCATTTTTACAGGTGATGGGACATCAGTGTGCAATCCCGATTTATACTTATTATTTGTTTAGTATTTATTTATTCTATATATGTATAAGGAATATTGCGTGGTTTGGGAGACACAGTCAAACACAATTGAGTTTCTCACCAAATTTCACCTTACCAGGATTATTTAGGTAAAATTAATATGAGTTCGTGGTGGCCTAGTGGTTAAAAGACCAGACCAGATAGGAATTCCTCCTATATGGTGGGTGCGTTTATAAACGTAAACACACATCGAACCAGCGATATGCAGCGCAGCAGTCTCTTGTCCACTGCGCCAACCGTACCACCAAATGTAGATATTGCTTTGAAGTTTTTTGTCTATGAGTAGCTGATATTGTTTTATATGGGACTAGAACATATGCTGGATTCATGATTACAGTTTAAGCGTCGCTGTCCCACCCTTTATATTTTTGATCCATTCCATTCACTCACTAATTCTCATAATCAAAACCGTTCAAAATTTAGTCACAGTCCCATCTTGCCGACAAACAGATGTCAAAAAAATTGGTTGTCTGTAGAACTCCGTCTACTGCCGATATTTGAACGTGACAACGTCTATTCGCTCTAGGGGTGGGGGTAAAGTAGGCGTGGACTCCGTGTGGCGTCAGATTCGGCCGTTACGGTGTTTTCGAGAATGACTCCTCCGTGCCAATTTAATAGACGTTGTCACGTCAACTCCTACAGTTTTGTGATACCCTGGTACTTTGCACGTCCACAAACTATGCACAATAAAACCTCTTTCATGTATTATGGTGATTTGATAATGATGAATGAGCTTTTTTATTATTTCCATTTCTCCTACACTTTTATGCTACCCTGGTACCTTGCACGTCAAAAAAAGTAGGCGTGGACTCCGTGTGGCGTCAGATTCGGCCGTTACGGTGTTTTCGAGAATGACTCCTCCGTACCAATTTAATAGACGTTGTCACGTCAAAACTTGTCAAAATATTGAGAAATTATGAACTTTGATGAGATTTTAGTGAATTTATTCCAGAAAGTTTACATGACGTTCGTGAAGTTACCTAAATGTAGCGCTGTCATCTTAAACTCTCACCAGGGCTATGTCCCCAGTGTGCCGTACTTAAGGATACATAACGCCCTCCCGACCACCACTCCTAAATGTGATCTGTTTGTCAATGAATGGAGAAAAATTATACGTTTATGTCTGATGTTTAGAAGATGTATGCTAAAATATACTCTATTATCTATCTTTTTTTTTTTTTAATGATTATAAACAAGCGCTTGACCGCAATCCCGCCTGATGGTAAGCAGTGATGCGATCGTTGATGGTAACGCGCGCTAGTTTATTAAGAGCCTATTCAATTTGAAAAACTGAGCGAATAGGAAGGAAGACGGCAGTTGAGCGAGGTGATGCAATATAAAACCCAACAACACGACCAACGATGCTGCGCCAAAGGGAGATTGATCTGAAGATCCTCCACGACCAAACCCCCAACACAACAACATTAGGCGCATCGCACCCGGCACACATCGCAACACAACTGCTCAGACCCGTCCTCCGTACGGCTTCACCAGACATCATGCCGGAACACGACAAATCGCTTGGCGGCAAGGCTTTGTCTGGTGGGTGGTAACTTCTGCCGACGGTATCTGAGTATTTAAAATAATTTTGAATACCATACCTGTTAAAATCTCAATTTTAGTTAATATCTAATAATGTTGCCATTTTAATCAAAATTAAATAATGAATAATAATACAAATAATAAACAAACCTGGATGTTTCGATCCCTGCTTCACACCGGTTTTACGACATGATTTGTCGTAAAACCGGTGTGAAGCAGGGGCGGGTAACTGTTATAATTATAGTAGGTGCATTCGGTTTTCATATCCGTCTGTGTGACCCCTTCATCATCATCATCATCTCAACCAGGAATCGCCCACTGCGTGGTACAAGTGTTTCCCGTGACTTTGACGATCTCGTCAACCCAGCGCACTTTTGGACTATTCTGGTTTGAATTTTGATGGTTTATCGCTATAATCTTAAGAATATATCATATGTATGTCAAAATTATATAAAAGAATAGCACAACCGTTTATAATAAAATTTATTTTTGTCAAATTGGTCAGTGTTTGACGTAAATTGACATGTAATCGCTATGTTCATCACATCTAAAATGTATCTTAACCAGACAGGCCTAAACTAATATTTTTTATAATTATAAACTAGTGCTTGGCTGCAATCCCACCTGATGGTAAGCACTGATGCAATCGCTGATGGTAAAGCGCGCTAGTCTATTAAGCGTATATTCACTCAAAAACCCTCAGTGAATAAGGAAGACAGCAGTTGAGCGAGGTGATGCAATTTCAAACTCAACAACACGACCAACGATGCTGCGTCAGAGAGAGGACCCTCCACGACCAAACTTCCGATACAACAACACTTGGCGCATCGTACCCGGCACACATCTCAACACAACTGCTGAGACCCGTCCTCCGTACTACGTACGTTACCAGACATCATGCCGGAACATGACGAATCGAATATTTGATCTTCACTCCTTTCTTAATGAAAGTATCTACGGACTGGGGCCTACTATGATATTTTAAAACCATCATGATTCCAGTGTCAACCAAACATGGAGCTATACAGAATGTATAGAGTTATCACATTTTCACAGCGGTTTACGATGGTTTTAACAAGTCATAGTAAGCCCCCAGTACGCAGATAGTCTTGTTTATTGTAGTGGTCACAAGCGCTTATACTAAACTAAAACTATTGTTCAGTAGTACAAAGGTTAGTACAAAATTTTATTGGATTTTGTCATCTAAAACTTCTCAGTAGTATCCCGGGGTCTAGATCGGTGGTTGATAGAAATAGACATTACATGAGACTTAAATATACAATATGTAAAGAAAACCCTGTCCGACCCAAAAGGATAATAAAGGTTAGGTAAACACTTGACCAAATATAATATAAAATTTTACGTAATCATCATAGAAACAATACTAATGAATTTTGAAATAATCTTTTCCCACGAATTAATTCCAACTTCCCCGAAATTTGGTAATTTTATAAAAAGTGACAACACCGGTATTATTATGAGCGAATAGCGATACGACCACGTGCCGCGTGCTCTGCCGCCCGCCGCCCGTGGAAGGCTTGCTTACCGCACATGTATTAAGTTACCTTTTTTTGTGAAATAATGTTAATTTTTTTAGGGGTTTTTTTTAAGTTTAGCTCGGTTTTGTATCCATTAGTAAAATCAGTTATTGATACCTAACAATATCTTCACGGTATCGGACAGGGTTTTCTTTACATATTGTATAATAACCGTCGAAACGTGGGCGGACTATGAGTACACCTCTGCCGTACTTTTTGGGGAATGCAGGCATATGTTATGTTAGTTTTAAAACTATTTAGTCCACTTGACAGCATGGTTGGCTCATTGGTTAGCGTAGAAGTCAATATCGCTTATTGACTTCTACGCTGAATGTCGTACCCACGACACACATATGTATATATGTATATATGTGGGAACCCTCCCACACGGAATATATACATATGTAAGTTTACATGTTTGTAAAAGCATTAACGATACTATAATTTCTAGTGAGGGGAGAAGTTAAAAAGTCCACGTTGTTTGATAGGAAGAATCAGTCAATAGCAATGATGTCCGTCTACACGCAATAAAGTCGTGCCTATGATTAATTCCGAGCGACCGGGTGACTCATGCTCAATCGCCATCTGCCCTTATTAATTGCCTTGTCAGGCGTAATCGTGTGTCCTCGCTTAACTGTCCCGTTCTCGATCCACAGTTACGCAACCTGATAAAATTGTTTTCGACGTAGTTGCTACAATCCGGTAAATAGATTTTGTAAAGAACTATAGAATCCTTTATGTTTTACGACGGCTTGTGATTACACTTGTCATGGAATGAAGTTTTACTAAGGCTATTTGTGAACCAGCACTGTAACTGCACAACTCACTATTACTGTCAATTTGAATCATCATCATCATCATCAACCTTTTAATCGTCCCACTGTTGGGCATAGGTCTCTTCTCATACAGAGAAGGATTGAGCGTAATCACCACGCTTGCTCAATGCAGGTTGGCGATTTCAGACTTAAAGTCCAGGTTTCCTCAAGATGTTTTCCTTCACCTTCAGTCATTGGTGTCCAAGATATACTTAGAAAGCACATATAACTTTAGAAAAGTTACATTGGTACTTGCCTGACCTGGAATCGAACCCGCGAACTCATACTTGAGAGGCTGGTGTTTTAACCACTAGGCCACCACGATATACGTTATTAAACGGATATTATACGAAACGTATACTTAATATTCCAACTGAAATATAGTCCTCTGGCTGTAATCCACCATGCGGGCCCAGTGCGAGCTGGTCAATGTCACTTAATTTCAATATTTTTAGGCAATGCCGGTTCCCTTACAATGTTTTTCTTCAATTTATTTAATAAAGGTAAGGTTAATAAAGGATATCATTGAGCACTTAATTTATTTATTTTCCTATTTATAATACACGACTTATCATACGCACCTTTAAAGTAAAACAGTTACTAAACGGAATTATGAACAGATAATTAGGTTCAATCATATTGAAGTATATTGCTAATCCATTGCTTCATATGTTCGAAAAATGTGTCTGCTAACAACATAAATAACGTAATGAATGTTATTGAATTGTTAAAGTGAAACTCATTGCTATTGATAGTGTGTTACGCAATCACCCTACTGGATTTGGTTGAGACATTTGGTAGGTAGATCAAAATTATCACTATAAATTACTAGTCTGTAAAGAAATTGACTATAATGACAGCCTCCGTGGCGTAGCGGTAGCGAACGCGGCCGCTGCGCAAGGAGGCGCGATATGAATATTTGCACTGGTCTGGTCGTGCCTCGGAAAGCACGTTAAGCCGTTGGTCCCAGTTGCCAATATCTAGTGGCAGTCGTTACGGGTTGTTGGAGCCCTCAAAATTCCAACAATTGGTCTAACTGCAATGCTTCCATATCGCCTTCGGATTGTGGAGGTCAGACGGCAGTCGCTTCACGGAAAATGTCTAAGTTTCACCAAAATCTGTAGTTAGACTGGTAAAGAAACCCAAGAATCCAAAGCTGAAAAAAAGAAACTTCGGATGCGACTGGGATTAACGCTGAAATGAATTGACCATAATGTCTTCGGTAATAACAAAGAGTTTTCTAACGTTGAATACAACTTTACTCTGTAAGTGAAAATCATCATCATCGTCATCATTTCAGCCGAAAGACGTCCACTGCTGGACATAGGCCTCCCCCAAGGTTCTCCAAGATGGCCGGTCCGAAGTATTCATTTCAAATTGATTAAAATAAAAACATTTTTGAAGTGAAACTTCTTTACGCACGCTTGACTTGGGGAGTAAGCTGGCAAACGCGTGACGTAAGCGTTACGTAAAGTGATCGGGCAAGGCGAACGGAAGTTAAGTGGGGAATATAAGCACAGAGGCGCCCGTGGCGCGAGCTTGGTACTACAAGGTCTACAACGAGTTTTTTTTTTTTCAATAAAAATAGAAGATCTATGCAAAAATATTAATTTACCAATGAAACCATGAAATAAATTTAAATATTTATAGAAAATTAATATATGTATATGTGTATACATGTATATATTGTACACACATCTAATACATAAAATTCTCGTGTCACGGTGTTCGAACTTAAACTCCTCCGAAACGGCTCGACCGATTTTGATGAATTTTTTTGTGCTTATCCGGTATCTATGAGAATCGGCCAACATCTATTTTTCATCCCCCTAAATGTTAGGGGTAGTCCACCCCTAATTTTTTTTTATTATTTATATGGCAAAACAACGTTTGCCGGGTCAGCTAGTATATATATATATATATACATACAGATGGAGCGAAAGAAGTTTCACTTCAGTCGTGTGGTCATAAGCACACTCGTTTTTTTTTTTTATTTCACAACTTTGTACAATGCTGTATTAGTAACGATATGTATATTAAAAAAATAATCAAAACTCGTTCATCACCACAATGTTACCGCCCCAAAATTATTTAATATCTATAACCCTTGAAGAGCCATCAATCACGCATAATTCGCAGGCTATTAATCTCGAGATCACGCTTCACCTATTACTACCTAATTATATCCGTTAGACTTGTATTTAGCCGAACATATCGCACATAACGTTCGTTTTGACTAATGACATGTGCAAGGCAGATCAACAGATGACAAGCAATTACGTGAATTAATTGCAGTTGGTTTGAACGTCCGACTGGACAGTGGGGCTCTCCAATGAATCCTTACCGTGTCCTGGTTGACGTAAGTCATATAAATTGATTGGGTTCTCCGTCATTATGTAATAATATTATAAATGGGTATTTTTGCCTGTCCAGTACGTCTTATGTTTTAATTTAAAACCAATTTTGCTTTTTGTTTTATAAAAACAGGCTAGTTGCTTGTCCGAAGGCATATGACAGAGTTTTAGCGGGAAAGTCAAGCTGAGTGTCAGGCTCGTTTTTCATTGGACTTTTAAAATTATTTATACTGTTGTTTACTAAATAAAAATGCGTGATTTATGTAGTAAAAAGTGCATTTAATAAATAATTCATCAAGAACAGTGAAATATCGCAGCATAGTGGCCACTTCATGACTTTGCCCCAAACCTCACTCGTAAGACGGGTCACGCGGCCGTCTTTTTCGACATGAATAAATCATAATTACGTGACATTAGCTAAATGCACAAATTGTGCGAAGCCAAAAAATAAAGAAATAAATAATAGTTTGCCTTGTCCTTGGTTACTAGGTTTCAACCCGAACTGCACCCACAAGATATATAAATTACAACTCACTCCCTCTCGAAGAGATCAGGCATGTGCTCCAGCAGTGGAATTATTTTTAGCTGATTTTGCTAATACAGAATTACTGAAATACTTCAATCATTATTTAACGAACTAAGATTTTATAGTATTTATACCCTGCAATTACAATATCATGGTTATTTTATTCAAATACACTTCATGGTACGTGTAATATGGTAGTAGTGTGCGCGTGTTAAATGTTGCCAGGGCCAAAGGTCTTCGTCGGTGATGGTAGCCGGATCTCTGCCAGAGATTACTGGCTCTGCCGTAACCGAGTTCGCTACGGTAGGCTGGAATGGCGGAGCTGCCGGAAATTAGGAGCCTTTTTTTGTTTTGATGTCCGCCGCCCTGGGGCGGGCGACGGGGTCTGTCAGACTCCTAGTGACTTAAATCCACCCAGATGTTCCATCTCATGCCTAAACCCCCGCTGGGTTGCGAGAACGAACACTGCTTCCGCAACCCCCGATTAGTGCCGGCCCATCACTGACGGTCTCCTCGGGTCAGGGGGAAGGCCAGTGAGGTGTAGAAATCTCCCGTGTCGTCTAAGAGTGGCGGGCGTGGAACACATCGATCCGCCAACTCGGATCCTTGTGTTTAGGGGGCGACAGATGGGGAACTAGGAGCCTGGGCTATGTCGTATGCATTTCATTGAGGGGTTTTTCCATAATCCCCACGCTTGGCAGGCGGGTTGGGGATCGCTGTAATTTGATATTTTACAGGATAAGCGCTGCTACCCGCTTTCGAAGAGCTATGCTCGGAGTTTCTCTGAGCGATGGAATCAGAAATGAGGAGATCCGCAGAAGAAACAAAATCACCGACATAGCTCTTGGAGTCGCTAAAAAGAAGTGGCTGTGAGCTGGGCACATTGCTCACCGATGGCCGATGGAGCGGTAAGATTCTGGAGTGGCAGCCACGTACCGGAAGACGCTGCATAGGGAAGCCCCCAACAAAGTGGACAGATGACCTGGTGAAGGTCGCGGGAAGCCAATGGGTACGGGCAGCACAAGACCAGTCATAGTGGAAAGCCTTGGCCTTTATCCAACAGTGGACCTCTATAGTCTGAAGAAGAAAAATTGGTGACTGATATTTTTGTATTTGTTGGTAATTTTATAAATGATCTTAATGCGAGATATTACACAAATTAGCAAAGATAAGATGGTGTGTACCTACACTTTTTAATCAATAAGCTTTAACTATTCTGTTATATCATCACAATTGTCTAGCCTTTTCCTAATTATATTGAAGTCAGCTTCCAGTCTGACCGGATTCAGCTGAGTAGCGGGATTTTACATGGAGCGACTGCCTATCTGACTTCCACTGACACTGACAACTGAGACTGTTATTCTAATGTATAGAATAAATTATAACTATACGACATAAATATAATCTATAAAAATACATAAATTATATAAATGGTCTCTTTTGTAATGTAGAATATTTTTAATTTATTTTCCTTCCCTCACTTATTATTTTTATGGACATGCTTCATTGTACAGGGACATAATATGTATATTGTTATTAACCTCGCTTTCCTCGTCCCTGGGAAAAGGCTCTACGAAATTTTACCATCATAAGCTTATTGTTATTATGCGGACATTGGATCCCTAGTAATTTTGTATTGGAGATATATATTCCCATGCTCCCTTAGTAAGGTGAACCTCGGATTCTATAAATATCGAGATGTAACGAAAAAAATGTTGATGAATCCTGAATTGGTATGTATGTTTAACATATTAATAGTAAATTAGTTTCGTAATAACAAAATACAATAATTTATAAAAATAGATTTCCTAATGATGAAACTTATCATCACATCTCGGTAAAGAAAATAATTATAATGATATTTTAGAAATATAAGTTCATATTTTATTTTAATAAAATAAAATTGTTTTGCATCGTTTTCAACATATAGCATAAGATACACTATTTATACAAATTAAATAAAAAAACTTAAAAAATGTTTAATTTTTTATACCACTAAACTAGACTCTTAGTTGTGTAGGTAACACAACGAAAAATCCGGGCAAATATTATCAGCCCTAGAACATTCACAGGCTCGCACATAATTCATCCCAAGGTGTTAATTATCAATAAATCTTAAGTTGAACATTTACGACCCAATTCACGTCTATATAACTACATACACCCGAGTACATAATATACAAGTTAAGTCTATATTACACCCGCTCCCGCTCCGCCCATGCTTAAGGGCTTCGTTTGCGGAATTACAGTCAAAATCAATTATGTGGGCAGGTTCTTATACATGCCATTAAAAGCACTTTATCTCTTTAGGTATTTCAAGGCATGTTTCGGAAAAAAGACAATTTTGAATTTATTTCGGGGAAAAATTGTTTTAGCCTCTGTCTAGTGGCGAGGTGGTAGGAAAAAATAGTGAAACTCAAGTCGATTTTCCTAAAAACATAGCCGAGAACAGACTCCTGTTTTTTCTATGAGCGTAATCTGTATTGGAATTTGAGAAATTTTTGGATAAGGAATATTATTAGGGGTTTATCTACGTCTTATACATTTTCTTCTCAATACGGTAAAGAAAAACATTGTAAGTAAACCGGCATATCATAAAACCAAAAATTCGTATATGCGTAACATCCGCGAACCCATACTGGGACGTGTAGTGAATTACAACCCACTATCTTTAACTTGGAGGCCTGTGTTGTAGCAGTACGAACATTATAGAGTAATTATGTAAGCATGTATATTTTTAAGGTTTTATGTTACTGCAAGTTCAATTTATTTTGTAAAGATTTTCTAACTTTATGATTTGAATCAGTGGTCATTTTATCATTGTTATACAGATGTAAATAATGAAAGGTGCATTTATTGTGAGTTAATTTTATCCCTCTGCAACATTTATAATCATTAATGATTTATTTTTGTAAGTTCTGATGTGATGAGTGATGAAGTCAGAGGCCTAATTTATTTTAAAGAATTCTTGGGCTTTACCTAATAAATTTTGAAGAAATGTGATTGTCATTGCCATTGCTTCGGTTGTAGTAAGATTTACACGTTGGCATTTTTAAGTTATGTTAACTAATTGACATAACTAAAAATAATAGCCGACATGTTAATTTCAGCTCTAAAGTCATAAGACATTTTCTGATAAAAAAGGAAAATATCTTACTTTGGTTTCGAATCTGTAGCTATGATGATGCTGAAAACTTATCAATAATCTGACAATAGTGGTATTACTGAAAGTATGGATACATTTACACAACTATTACACATTTAAAAACACTTTCTATATCTGTTCAAAAATAGAATGTTTCCGAATCATTTTTTTCCCTTTCTTGCAATCCTTTTTATTTAGTCTTTTTTTGTTTTATTTCATAAGCCGACATGTTAATTTCAGCTCTAAAGTCATAAGACATTTTCTGATAAAAAAAGGAAAATATCTTACTTTGGTTTCGAATCTGTAGCTATGATGATGCTGAAAACTTATCAATAATCTGACAGTAGTGGTATGACTGAAAGTGTGGATACATTTACACAACTATTACACATTTAAAAACACTTTCTATATCTGTTCAAAAATAGAATGTTTCCGAATCATTTTTTTCCCTTTCTTGCAATCCTTTTTATTTAGTCTTTTTTTGTTTTATTTCATAATATTTTAATATATTATATTAAAAAAATAAAACACTAAATTGTTATTTATTATACCTGCCTCCCCATGCAGATGTAGGAAACAAGCAAAGTCTCTAAACCTGTTATAAAAGTTGTCCTAGTTCTGGAGTATGAGACACTATTGATGTAACGTGTACCTACCGAATTTTTTTTACACTGTCCCATTCTGACCATAGGCTGCACTCAAATCCTTCCCTACATCCTTTTCTAGCGCCACCTCGATCCAACCCTTGAATCTAGGTCGTTTCGCCACCTCTTCTTTTTTTTTCGCCGCCGTTGATTCTCAGGCACCCACATTTTAATTTTTTTGTTGTTAATTATAAACTAGCGCTTGACCGCAATCCTGCCTGATGGTAAGCAGTGATGCGATCGTTGATGGTAAAGCACGCTAGTTCATTAAGAGCCTATTTACTCAAAAACTGAGCGAATAGGAAGGAAGGCGGCAGTTAAGCGAGGTGATGCAATGTTAAACCCAACAACACGACCAACGATGCTGCGCCAAAGGGAGATTGATCTGAAGACCCTCCACGAGCAAACTCCCAACACAACATTAGCCGCATCGTGCCCGGCGCACATCGCAACACAACTGCTTAGACCCGTCCTCAGTATGGCTTCACCAGACATCATGCCGGTACACGACAAATCGTTTGGCGGCAAGGCTTTGTCTGGTGGGTGGTAACTTCTGCCGGCGGCCGATGTTATGGACTGTTAAAGACTGTTGCCTACCGGTCAAAACGCGGGTGATGTGATCCGCCCAATACTATTTCAGCCTGGCAGCCATTTTACTTACGAAATAAATCACTATTTCTTACTTTATCATCTCCTACAGCGGGCTCACTATGAGACAACGCACTTTGAATGTGATTCTAAAACTTACTGTATTATTTCACAAAAACCAATATTAATATCGTCATCAACAGCTCACAAACAGTTCATTAACTTGTTAATAAACGTAAAATGATACACAATAACAGTAGCACAGTTAACAGGGCACTAATCGCAACGACATAGGATATGCATTATTTGAGTTGTCATGTCGAAATAATGTCAGTTGACAATACTTAATATAAACTAGTTTGTCAGTGGCAAATTACCTTTATTGTATCTAACGGGTAAACAATCATTTGAGTGTACTGTGCTGCCTGGGGTCGCATCCCATTCAATGACGGAGGTAAACAGTTCTGGCAGGGGAGAAGAGAAGTTGTAGCAGCTTCATTAGAAAAATAAGCATGTGTGAAATAGGCTTGTGGGTCAAAAAGTTTTGTAAGTTTCAAACTAAATTATTAAAACTTAGTGAGCATAATGCATGTGTATAAAAATAATAGGATAAAGTATGATTTAAATATAATCAGTCTTTAATGTTTTAGCAACGGTGACCTAGTGGTACCGGCCGCAACTTACAAGTGCAGGTCGTAGAATCGAATCCCAAAAGGCACTTTCATCATCATCATCATCAACCTTTTTACCGTCCCACTGCTGGGCACAGGTCTGGGTCTGGTCACAACTGGGTCAGGTTGAAAAAAAATTGAAATTTGGAGGTGACAAACATAATGCTAGTAGCATTATAACTAAAACTATTGAGGAACCCTACAGAACCTCTCAATCATCAATCATCATCAACAACTTTTTTATCGTCCCACTGCTGGGCACAGGTCTCCTCTCAAGCAGAGAAGGATTGAGCGTAATCGCTTGCTCAATGCGGGTTGGCGATTTGAGACTTAGTTTCCTCAAGATGTTTCCCTTCACCTTCAGCCATTGTTGTCCAAGATATACTTAGAAAGTACATATATAACTTTAGAAAAGTTACATTGGTACTTGCCTGGCCTAGAATCGAACCCGCGCACTCATACTTGAGAGGCTGGTGTAGGCTGTATACCACTAGGCCACCACGGCCACCGAAAGGCACTTTACTCTGAGTAAATTATCTCATCATCACTTCTAACCACTGCTCTCAAAACGGTGATGGAATATGCGAGGAAACTAGCATGTCCTAGAGACAAAACTTCGAAGATATCCGACTTCTACCGTGTGGTAGATTGCGGCCCAATCCCCCTCAGAGAAACGATGCCTGTATCCAAAGAGTGGGAACGTCCGCGTGGACTTCAGTTTACAACGCGCGGTGGTTCCCGTAAATTAAAAAGAACGTAGTTGATATCACAGAACAGATAAAAACTTCTCTATTCAGTGGTTGATATAAAATAAGCGCCTGTTAAAATAATGGGAGCAATATGTACATGTATCCATGTTAGCTCCCGTTTTCGCAACATTTTTTGTTACTGCTCTTCCCCTATTGATCATAGCGGGATTTTATATAGCCTATGTCCTTTCTCAGGCTCTAGACTATCTGGGTACCAAATTTCATTACAATCGGTTCAGTAGTTTTAGCGTGAAAGCCGGACAGACAGACAGACAGAGATACTTTCGCATTTATAATATTACTATGGATTGTTCCCACTGATGGGACACAGGCTTCCATTCTGTGACAAGTAGTGGACCGTAATCAAGTACGCGGGCCCAGTATTAGTTGGTAGATGTCACATCTTATCGATTTTTTGAAGTGAAACTTCTTTACGCACGCTTGACCTGGGGAGTAAGCTGGCGAACGCGTGACGTAAGCGTTACGAAAAGTGATCGGGCAAGGCGAACGGAAGTTAAGTGGGGGATATAATACTAGAAGGTCTACAACGAGTTTTTTTTTTTTTCAATAAAAATAGAAGATCTATGCAAAAATATTAATTTACCAATGAAACCATGAAATTAATTTAAATATTTATAGAAAATTAATATATGTATATGTGTATACATGTATATATTGTACACATATATATGTATGTATATATATATGTATATATATATATATACATACAGATGGAGCGAAAGAAGTTTCACTTCAGTCGTGTGGTCATAAGCACACTCGTTTTTTTTTATTCTAGAACATATCAACGTATGTCTTATTGTAAAGTATCTCTCGTCAGTCATTCCCTTAATAATTTAATAAATAAAAACTTATCAATGAGAAAACTTTTGAATATGTGATCTATCAAGACTATTTTGAGGACTAAGAAAAAGCTTACAATCCTAATATATAATTACGTATTTAGAATGTTTTATTTAACATTGTTTCTATAGTTAAAACCATTATCATGCCATCATTCCTGAAACCGCATACATTAATTAAAATGGCTTAACTATTTGAAGGAAGAAAAGAATTAAGAAATTTCTTCTTTAATAGGTAGGTAGTGAAATTATGCCACATAAGACAGCTATGTTCGGACCGCGACACAAATTGCGACTCCAGTGCGGGACACCTGTGTAGCAATCTCTGTCACTTTGCTGCTGCACAAGAAAGATTTAGAAATAAATACTTGAAAAAAAGAGCGGTGTGGGTAGTACAGTTAACTTCTAAAAGATATGTGTAGGTATACCGGGAAAGGTATTCCTCTCGTTATTTCCAGGCATGTTTTAATTAATATAGGTGTATTTCGGGTAGTATCGATTAAAGTGCAATAGAGAAACGGTTTGTTGTTCAAATCAGATTTAAATTTATGAACAAATTAGTCATTCACACTAAAGAATTACACACTGCATGTTTGGCTCCTGGCGCACAGGGTCTGACATGCCATTCCACTCAACCCAGAGCGGTAAGTCATCTCTAATGATTAAAAAAACATACCATACAAAAAAATGTACACCTAAACGATGCGGAACGCAAGACAGTTCTAAGAACAATGTTCGTTCAATCTTTCAAATTCAAGTTCAAATTCTAGCAATCAGGACAGTCACACCGCTCTGGTCACACCGCTCTTGTAGGTCTCTGTAGACCGCCACAAGATGACTGCCGTTTCGAACGTTGGCATTAGTCAAAAGTATAACTTCGAGATATAAGTCGACTAGAATATATTTAATAGCGCGAATCTGATACCACAAACGTTAGCGCTCGATAATTTAAAGTGTTTTTGAAGTTACCGTGTAAAGTAAATGAGTTGATAAAACGGACTGAAAAATACAGTATATTAAGCAATACATATGGTTTTATAAAATAAATAGATTAGTAATGTTAGTTACTATTCAACTACTGGACAAAAAATTGATAATGTGATCCGATTTTGTACTTTTCCAATATTTCTATTCAAATATACTGTCCCTGTAGCCCTTTTTTTCGTAATAAGGCTCTGTAGTGCACTTTGAGACTATGTATTCCGTTCAACAAACATATAAAATAAAATATCTTAGCACATGACAATGGCTGTATTCGTCCTGAAAGATAACTCTGACGTCTATTTTCGTTGCAGCATTGTTTTCTCTATAAAAACGGTCTATCAAATATAAAGGGTGTATCTGACATCGACGCACAAACGAGTACCATGGATCCAGTACATGATTCTGTGGTGGAATTTTTCGTCGGGTTTTTAATGAATAAAAAAATATATATATGTAGTTTTTTCACTTTAGACCTCTCATAATTGCTATACTTTTATAACCCAATAAGATTTTAAAGTAAAACTTAATTAATTCGCAAATTACACAAAAAAGCGCAATGAAAACAAAACTCGAAATCTTATCAGCTGATTTAATAGAGTTGATATCAGGGATCAACGTCAACGTGCGGGTTTGTAGGTATGAACCTACAAACCCGCACAGCGGCACGCTTGCAACTTTCAAAGGCGGAACCGACACTTTTTAAACACTGTGATTTCTGTAACCGCTCATTAACGACATAAACGACTATCAATATTTTATTAGTGGCATGCGGTCTAGCCTTTTCGCGAAGTTTGCGTTACGATGTCAGATACACCCTGTATATTTTAAGTTTGTAGTACACTATTTAAAAACGTTTTCTAAAATAGTAATATTCTTCGCAATAATCTGCTCATATCATAACGATATTAATAAGGAAAAAAACTAGAAAACGAAGATTTCTTCGCTGAACGAATATACGCTCTTAAGTGTTAACAATCTTTACTCTTAAATTTCAATGCGAACCACAGACTAAACACTAGCTTCAGCCCGCGACTTCATCCTTGAGGCACATTGATAAAAATAGGCTATGTTCTTTCCCAGGATTCAAAATATCCTCATATCAAATTGCATCAATATCCGTTCAGTCGTCTCAGAGATGACCTGGAACAAACAGAAAGACAAAACTTTTATAAATCGTTTTTTGTTGTACTTACCCTACATACTTTCATCGTAATATGCCTTTAGTATAAATATAAACAGACACTTCAATTTTATTTATTTTATGTATTATGGCTACACATTCATTCTGTAATAAGAAACACATATGTCTACAATATCTAAAATAATTCTTGACGATATATAAATCTTATCGAAGTTATTATAATAGCTAAAGTATTCCAGGGCCTGTAGCCAAGGTAACATCGTTTCGTAGCGAAGCGAAAGCGAATACCAAACCATCCAATAGCGAGAACGATTGACTACGTGATTTATCGCGTCACGTGGTCAATCGTTTTCGTTATTGGTTGGTTTGGTATTCGATTTCGCTTCGCTACGAAGCGATGTTACATTGGCTACAGACCCTGTAACCCCCCTTTACGGAGTTAATACTTGTAGTATGCGTGCGTTCATATCATTAGAGCGATGTATAAGTTTGAATTCACATTCTGAGCCGATGTAAACATGCATGTTGAAAACCGATGGAGCACGGGCTAAGAGTAGCTACTGTCGGTATTCTATAGGATGCATTTTGACGAGTGTGCGAGGGAATTACATGGCTTAATTCCAAATATCCGTTCCATCATCGGATGACCCGTCGTGGGCGAGTATCCACCCTTACGTTGTTGACACCACTATGATCCGGACGAAGCGTTTTGCCTAGTCTTTTGTATCGCATGGAGGGACTGGAACAATTTGCCAGCGGCGGTGTTCCTGTCTGACTACAATTTAAGTGTCTTCAAGGTTATTGTGAATAAATAGGCTCTTAATAAACTAGCACACTTTACTATTAATGGTTGCACCACTGCTTACCATCTGGCGGGATTCCGGTCAAGAACTAGTTGATAATTTATAAAAATAACACGAATATATTGTAGACAGAAGCAAGTTATAAATCAAACAATTTCATAGAAATACTTCTAGTTCATTATCATCATTATCAACCTTTTATCGTCCCACTGCTGGGCAGAAGTCTCCTCTCATACAGAGAAGGATTGAGCGTAATCACCACGCTTGCTCAATGCGGGTTGGCGATTTCAGACTTAAAGTCCAGGTTTCCTCAAGATGTTTTCCTTCACCTTCAGTCATTGGTGTCCAAGACATACTTAGAAAGTACATATAACTTTATAAAAGTTACATTGGTACTTGCCTGACCTGGAATCGAACCCACGCACTCATACTTGAGAGGCTGGTGTTTTAACCACTAGGCCACCACGACTTCCAGTTACTTCTAGTTACTTTAATTCAAAAAAGTGTATGAACCTTTCACCGAAATGGTCTGCCCCCAGTAACGTCAATTCTATTTTATATTACTTCATTGCTCTATTCATTAAACTTTTAAACAAAGTAACGCTACCAGGAATTACTATGAACTATAAAACAGTTTCCGTGCGTGTCTGTCCACTCAACCTAATCTCAAAAACTCTTTAGCATATTTTGGTGCGGTGGTAACAACAATTTAAAATATTTATAGAGGTCGGTCTTAGTGTAATTTTATGTAGGCGTGCTAACTGAAAATAATGTACAATGAAACGCAAAGTACAGGAACAAAGTGTCACGGTGAAGCTATATTTAAAACACCTACCGTACAATCTGCGATTCAAATCAACTTTATCATCCGAGAAGGCAACAAAGCGTGTGTAGAAGCGACCGAAGTTTTCCGGGCCTGTGTCACACCTGCTACTTTCCCACAAATTGTAACCGGTTTCAACTCGCAAGTCGTCCGTTCCCGCCCGCCAACTTGGCCTCTTCATAATTAATTCTTCATTCGAAACAACTTGGACTTGGACAGAAGCGGGCCGCGTAAGCACTTAAATAGTCTAAATTGTGTCGGAGACGCGCCCATTTTTAATTAGTTCAAAAGAGCTCTTCAATTTTTAATGGCCGTGTTTCCAAGTTTTGTTAATTAAAGGTGTAATCAAGTCGCTTTTTTGGTGAAGTGTCTGCCGCGATTGCAACCTCTAATTTTAATAGAAACAACACCAATCAAGTTATAGCTAACAGCATCGAGGTACCGAGATGCCGATAACAGTATCTTAAATTGATTGAAGTTGGCAGAGAAAGCTTACTGTTCAAGAGTTAACGTTTGATTGAGATCTCTAGTTACTTCTTCAGAAAACATGATTTCTTGTAGTTTTCTTACCATCAAAGGTTTCAAAACTTAAATCGATACAGAAAATGCTTTTTGTTTCAGTCTCGACAGAGAACACTCGACAGCGCTTGATTGAATAAGTCGAACATTTGAATAGTCGTTTTATTAACCATCTCGTCGACATAAAAACGTCGTCTGTGTTACTTCCTCTGATCAATAAGGTTCGCCATTCGTAGTCGTAAAAAAAGTGTTTGTTTCTTTGACAAGTTTTAATTGAAAACTGTTCTTGTTTATATTCAAAATACTTTCACAGAGAGACAACTTAGTGAAATACCACTCGGAATTATCTAAATGACTTATTTTATGATTTGGGTAAGTACAGACCCAAACAAAGCTTTCACAAAAAATCGACTCCATAGGTACACTCGCCAACAAAACCCTTATCAACAAACAAAACAATTCAAAACACGCAAATAAGCTAAACAATTAAAACTATCAATGTAACATACCGTTTATACAATGGGGCTGACAAATCAATCCGCTTGCGAGGCCTGGCCCCGACAGGCGTTCATAGCATTGTACAGGCAGGCACAGTTTAAGTTCGTTATGTCCGGATGACAGATGGTTATCCCATTGTGCGCAACGCTCAAGCGTTTGTAATATTTGGATTAGTTTGACGTGTGGACTCCTTGTTTTTGGAGGGTTTTAAGTCAAGCTTGATGCGGGTTTCGAAATTAGAAGGATTTGTTTATGTTTTTATGTTGGCTTAAACGTTGTGGACATGGCCGTAATTATGTTTCTGTTTTTTAATATTCTTGTGTGACAAGACACTTTTTAAAGTACCTACCGAATCCATATAAACTCATCTTTACCGTGGTTCAACATTACTTCTGCTTAGAATCATATATCGTCGTACAAGTTGTCTTGTTAAGCTTTCATATTTATGTTTTTTTTTTTTTTATTTTTATGGTGTACATAATAAAACGTATCCTATTCCATTTACCATGTTAATTATGTTTTAAAGGAAAAAATAAACGTCACCTTGGTACCTAATTATCTGTTCATAATTCCGTTTAGTAACTGTTTTACTTTAAAGGTGCGTAAAATAAGTCGTGTATTATAAATAGTAAAATATATAAATTAAGTGCTCAATGATACTCATTATTAACCGCTGTGGCTTACGAGTTGTAGGTTGTAGGCGCTTTACTTTGAAATATCAAGTCACTGTTCTCAAAATGGTGAAGGAAAACATTGTAAGGGAACCGGCATTGCCTAAAAATGTTGAAATTAAGTGACATTGACCAGCTCGCACTGGGCCCGCATGGTGGATTACAGCCAGAGGACTATATTTCAATTAGAATATTAAGTATACGTTTCGTATAATATCCGTTTAATAACGTATATGGTGGTGGCCTAGTGGTTAAAACACCAGCCTCTCAAGTATGAGTGCGCGGGTTCGATTCCAGGTCAGGCAAGTACCAATGTAATTTTTCTAAAGTTATATGTACTTTCTAAGTATATGACACCAATGACTGAAGGTGAAGGAAAACATCTTGAGGAAACCTGGACTTGTCTGAAATCGCCAACCCGTATTGAGCAAGCCTGGTGTTTACACTCAATCCTTCTATGTATGAGAGGAGAAATGTGCCCAGCAGTGGGACGATAAAAAGTTTTATAATGATGATGATGATGATTATACGTTTATTATACATGCAATTCTATCATTTTAGACTATCCAAAGATAAAATTTATGTTATATACATATGTCGTTGATAACGACATCATTTTAATAAAAGTTGCTCATTTCACTTATGTAGTAGTGGGGAAAATGCTATGACGTTATTTTGTAATGGCGGCACGTGGTCAGAGTCGTTTTGGAAAGTGGGGATTGTCGAACGGACTTCGCTTTGAGGGGCGGGTCGGGGCACTTCTCCTGGGCGAAACTCAAGAGAATTATCGAAAAATAGAATCAGATAATAATTGTAATGCATTTTACACTTGTTTTGACTTTTTTTGTTTATCCCACTGATTTAGGTAACGGCATTACTCTCACTCTCACACATTACAATTCATTGATCTGTTTTGGTTGATTAAATCACAATTTTGTGACCTGTGATATTATTTTTGAATTCTGTGAATTGAAACTGAGTAGATCACGGTGTCAATTCACAGCCATATATAATATCTGTAATCAGAACTAAATTAATTTCGCATTCCCTGTACTCGGTAATGTAATAAATTTTATTCCAATTCCAATAGCTAGCATAGTTTCGCTACTGCAAATTCCCTTTTCCTTTGATATTAACTGTATTAGTTTGTTCAAACGCCTTTGCTAAGCACAGGTCAAGTAACAGGCTTAGTTTAGACTTGAGAGAGCAAATTAGTGAAACCAAGCCTGTGTTTCTCACACATCTCACTAACACTGGATTCCATTGAATTAAATTGAATGGAATGTGATTTGGACAAGCTTAGTCGATCACCCAAACGCGTCAGACACTTGACACTAAAGCTTTTCAACTAGAGTCCTCGGGACATATTTAATAATTATGCGGCGACAATATGTAACGATAATATCGGATATAATCACGTCATTTCACTCCATGTGCATAATTCACTCAGCCGCCTCCACAATAGAGCAACGCACATACACCACGTTGGCATTCCGCATATTAATCACCCAATTTCAATGGCTGTAATTAGGCCTGACACTGACAGAGTTACACTAAGCGGTGAACATTACACAAAAGCAAACATAATACTATATCACCTGAAATAAAAGTCAAGCGATTATAATCTCTATTCCAGATAAACAAATCATAATTTCCTATGAGTAACTGTATTAATAAGTTAATGTGAGCGTCAGTGACAGCTACGAACAATATTGGTTTATCACTATTATTTTTTTTCGATGTTAGTTACATTTGGGAGTACCAGGACCAGTGATGTTATCGCGTTTGCAATGACGACTGTGCCAAAAGTTGATGTTAAATATTTGATAGCAGAAAGTAATTGGCATTTTCAATTATGAAAAAAATTCGTTATCCATCGAGCGAAAAGCTGTAATCCTCGTAAACAAATCCGCAACTAAACAGTCAATAGTAACAAACAGTGTATTCCGTACGACAAAGCAGCGGGCACAATGGAGGCGGGACAATGAGTGCGGCCTGCACTACGCAAACACTGTTCGTTCTGTCACTGTCAGACCTAATTAGCGTCGCCATTCAGATTGTCTGATTATTATGCGCATTGTTTCCTTCCACGAGCGGTACTCTCGTTAGATGATTGACTTTTTGTCGAAGTGTTGCGACCTAATGACTAGATTATGTATTGCCGACGAAGGAGATTTATTATCGATCGGGCTTTAATTTAATAAGAATCGAGACGGTTTCAAACTGACATAAAATTATTATTTCTTTAAAATTATATTTAAGTTTATCACCATTTTTACTTTATCAGATTCAATCCTATAAGAAATATCTCGAAAAAACATGGTATTTAACGATGTTTTTTCGAGGTATTTTATTATATTGTACCAATGTTACTTTTTCTCGGGTAGCGTATGCAAGTCAAAATTTATCTCAAACATAAAGCCATATGTATACGCACGATCTAACCAAAACACACTGAATACGATCATCTAACACTGTTCACGCGTGCATACTATTAATGAACAGTTTTGTTTGGAGAAGAATGGGAAAGAAACACCAAAGTTGCTATTTTAAAATATTTTTCCAAATTTTGCACACATTAATTAATAAATAATATGCAAGAACAGTGCCTCTAAAATAAAGTTACTATAACACAGGTGAAACCGTTATACAATACATAATGGATTATATGACAGATAGGTCGTCGTCAATGAAGAGGCTAAAATATATTTTTAAACAGTCTCTAATTAACATTTAAGCTAAACGGCCATAACACCGGCCGCCGGCAGAAGTTACCACCCACCAGACAAAGCCTTGCCGCCAAGCGAGTTGTCGTGTTCCGGCATGATGTCTGGTGAAGCCGTATGGAGGACGGGTCTGAGCAGTTGTGTTGCGATGTGTGCCGGGTATGATGCGCCAAATGTTGTTGTGTTGGGAGTTTGGTCGTGGATGGCCTTCAGATCAATCTCCCTTTGGCGCAGCATCCTTGGTCGTGTTGTTGGGTTTAACATTGCATCACCTCGCTCAACTGCCGTCTTCCTTCCTATTCGCTCAATCTGAGTGAATAGGTTCTTAATAAAATAGCGCGCTTTACCATCAACGATCGCATCACTGCTTACCATCAGGCGGGATTGTGGTCAAGCGCTAGTTTATAAATATTAAAAAAAAAAACAATACACTCGATGTTAATAGTTTTAACATTAAAACAAATAAACTATTTTCTAAATTCTCGCGTTAAATAAATAATTCCACAAACCTGAGAACTTTCACATATTTTACTACAATACATACCTAATAACATAAAGGTCCTATTCTTATACCTAAACGCTAAAATATCGATCAGAAGTAGTCATTAATTAAAGGCAGATTGCCACAAACTGCTATAAGTCTATTCTCGAAATTGTGTGACTTGTGTGTGATATCGATTGCCATCTATTTTCGTCTTCAAACACGGTGGCGACATGCAAGTCTAGCAGCACTGCTACAATTGTAAACTAGTTTCAGTTTTCTGCGAAACTGATATGAAATTCTGTATTTTTTTTTTTAAATATGATTAACGCTGATTTTGTGATCTTATATTTTTAATAAGTCTTTAAATTTTTGTTGTATTATGTAATCTGTGGTTAAATCTTATATGAAGATTACTTAGGCTGACATAGCTTCATTAAGCTAATCCCAATATTTACTGACTTTTTCCTGTGTTCTTTTGCTTGTTGCAGTCCATTCTTAAAAGACTTTGATCATGCTTTCATAAAGGGGCTGTTATTACTGCATACTTATTGACAATGACGCCCTCGTAATTTTCAAAAGCCTGAGGTTATTCGTATTTAGACGCATTTTTATCACAAGATTTCTTTGAGCATAAGAGTATAGTTATTGTTTAGGATAGAACAGCATATTTCTAAACGAATGTTGGTACACGTCACTAGAAGAAACGAAACGCGTTGAATTGTCAATGTCATGACTTGAGTTTTTTTTTTATTTTTGACAGGAGAGCTAAGCGCGTGATTTATGTAGTAAAAAGTGCATTCAGTGAATAATTCATAAAGAACATTGAAATATCGCAGCATACTGGCTACATCATGGCTTTGCATCAAATCTCCTAGTAGGCGGCTGATGCGGTCATTTTTTTAACTGTTATTGGCGATATCCGCCATTATTGTGAAATATTTTTTAAAGAACTTCTATAATTCGTTACGTGTTATTGGCAAAATTGTGGTATCTAACCACAGGGGCCATTGAAGAGTTGAAGTATTTCTGAAAAATATATTGGGTGGTTAAATCTTTGGCATCGTACATAGTTTTTTTTCAGCTGTGTTGGTAAGCTGAGTCAGAAAGTTACTTTGTAAGGGCGCATGCGACTGGACGCGGCGCCGTTCAGGTTAACTTACATATATACACCACAAGTAATCGTATTTAACATATATATTATTACTTAGTGGGGCGACAAATAGTACTGAACACATAACACAAACAAAGGACGAGGCGGCGACGCTCAGCGACTGTGGTAAGTCATTTTCTAGAACACTTAATTTTCTAGGTTAGGTACCTACCTGGAGGATTCTCGTGGGTGGGTAAAGTTTCGGTTTACGGCTAAGCAACGGGCTTCTCCGTATCATAGGTTACTATCCCACACACACATTTTCATACAGTTATTATAAACAGAGTTTTGAAGCTATCCCTAGCTGAATTTGTAAGAACACGTGTTTAGTTATTTATTTATACAATAGCATAATACAACACTAAAGTTGATGCCAACATAAACTTCGATAGTGTCTTACCGTACACCTAAAAATATCGACTGCAAAATTGAGAAACTTATAACCACTAAAGTAGGTACTTAGATAAATGTAACAATAACAAAAAAAAAAAAAACAAAAGAGCAAACAATACCCAGTAGCCCGTGCGCCTCAGTGACCAATCCGGTCGGTCATCCTTAAGCGCTCTCTCTACTCACAGCCGCCGACGCGGTGGCATATGTCGGCAACATTTTGCCGGCGGGCTAGGTTGCCGGCTTAAGTCATTGCAAGTCGTAAAACTTTCCCGGCGACATGTCGGCGGCTCGACATCAGAAACTTATTGGGTAGTTAAAATACTAGCACGTCACTATAGCTGAAATGACTCCGGACAACTGAGCGCTTGCGTACGCTAGCCGCCGGCAAGCCGCCGACATGTTGGTGGGCAACACTAACGGGCGAAGGTTGACGACATGCTTCTTTCAACATAAGCCGCTGGGTTGTGTCAGCGGGCTGTGTCCGCGGGTCGGCGGCTATGGTGTGTAGAGCTACATAAAGATACATAAAGTTAGGGAGAGTTTTAGAATTGATACAGGTTGTTTCTAAAAGTACTGTGTTTAAGTATTTTTTAAGTTTTAATTATTTTTGTGCTATGAGTTTATTACTATTTTTATCTATTATTATCTATCTATCTATCTTCAGTGACGTATTGCATATGTATTTTTTGTCAATATCTCTATTTATATATTTTTTGTAAAAAAGGTTGCTTCATTTTGTATTGATGTATTATATGAGTAAATTTGTCCCTCAATTATACAGGTGGTACATTAATAAGGTAAGGTATTATCGGTAAGGACCAAGCCCGGGTTGGCAGCGTGTTGTGTTTCACGCGGGCGTCAATGAAATGTTAGCACATAGTGACGGGATCCACAAAGACCGATTCCTGGGTCAGGGTGGCGAGTTGGTCAAAAGAGAAACCGTGGCCCTGGCACACAGGCAAATCAAGGAATACGGGTGGATTTTAGTCAGTAAAAGTCTGACTCGCCATTCCGCTCAGAAAGGTAGAGGTCATTTTATGATGTCCCAGCTACACCAAAAAAAAAGCTCTTGCTGTGTAAATTCCTGTACGTTGGACGGAACAGGTCACCATTGATGACGCTACGAGTTCTAATCTCATTACTATTTGCGTGTTTTGTTTTCTCTAGATTTTCATGAAAAAATATTTCTTCAAGCAGTGCGAATTCAGTTTGTTATGAAGAGCATGTTTTAAAAGGCTACAAAACGTTTAATTGGTAACCCAGACTACCAAATAGTTAGAGAAAATAACAATAATGGTATACTTATAACCCTTGTATCACTAATACACCACAATGTATCGATGTGGACGGATCTCGGCTGTCACTAACAATGCATTATATCTGTCATTAATCCCACACATTATTGCTATCCGCGGATAGCTATCATTGCATCGCTTAATGACGTTAATGGCTTTTCTCATCTTCTAGAGATTGGATATTTGTTGTGTAATCATTTTCTGTGGGTTATATTAATAGGTAAGAAGGTTATATCACACTATGGATTCCGGAAAATAAACATGTCAGTGGAAAAAAGGTTCTAGTAAGGAAATATTGGCTTTCTTAACAAATAACTGTACTTTTACCATAGTATACCTGCCTCTAAGCAGTATGGTTGGCTTCAGTTTGAGGCCTTAATTTAAATACTAGTGAAAGACTACAATCGGCATCCTAATTGCGTACACACTGTCAATCTCAATCGTCATTTTGAAGGATATTTTTAATCATTCCTAGATTTGTATGTTCGAAAATTGTGTCTGATTATATTATGAATCCGAGAAGAACGAGAGTAACTGACATAGCCCGAAGAATTGCAACACTGAAGTGGCAATGGGCTGGACACATTGCCCGTAGGACCGATGCCCGATGGGGTCGACGGGTTCTCGAGTGGCGACCACGCACCGGAAGACGTAGCGTGGGTAGGCCCCCGACAAGGTGGACCGACGACCTGGTGAAGGTCGCGGGAAACCGCTGGATGCGGGAGGCGCAGGACCGGTCGTCGTGGAGAACCTTGGGGGAGGCCTATGTCCAGCAGTGGACGTCTTTCGGCTGAAATGATGATGATGATGATGATATTATGAAAGTAAACATAGCAATGAATCTTGTAAATATGAAACCCATTGCTAGTGTTACGGAATTACCCTGCTAATCCCTAATTATTCCATAACACGGTATCAATCGCAAAATGAATAATTTTCATGGATATTGCTAATCAACTAAAATAACCCAATGAATGTTCTTGAACTGTTAAAATGAAATTGAGGTTAAAATGAGGTTTGGTTGTAATGAACAGGCTCAAAAACTGGACCATTTTCAAAAATTCTTTCACCATTCGAAAGCTACATTATTCACGAGTGACATAGGCTAAATTTTATTTTGGAAAAAAATAGGGTTCCATAAGATATTTGAGTTTTTTGAACACAAGGTCTAAAAAATTAACCAGAAAAGTTACTTATTATGCGTACGCTGCCTAAACTATAAAAGATAGAACCATAATCGGTCTCCGTGGCGCAGCGGTCAACACGCCTGCCTGCGACGTGGAGGCCCCGGGTTCGATCCCCGGCCAGGTCATGATAGAAAGCGATCTTTTCATGATTGTCCTGGGTCTTGGATGTTTACCTATACCTATATTTATCTATTATAAAATATAGTATCGTTGAGTTAGTATCCCATAACACAAGTCTCGAACTTACTTTGGGGCTAGCTCAATCTGTGTGATTTGTCCGTATATATTTATATATTTATTTATAATATGTTCTAATTAATTGTAGATCTTAAAAATATCTACAAAAAATTTTGCGACACAATAGGTATAGACCTATCTATGTCGAGTGAGGCACAACATCCATGTTTTTATTTAAAAATCTTGATTTTTTTTTTTTGGATTACATTTAAACGCATTTATTTTACTCATGCTATTAATCCTTATCAAAATAATTATTTATTAATCCTTATCAAAATAATTATTTCTACACTAAGTACAGTTTATGTAGATAATATTTGGTCTTTAAATGATTAAAATTGGACGTTATGTTTTAAAGTTATGGCGAAATTAAAATATTACGTTTTCTGCTGCACGGCCCGTTGCGAAGTGAGATGCACCAACGGGTGCGCGTGCAGGAGGGGAATTTAGTTCTATGAGGAAGATCCCCGCGTGGCTCTCACCAACAATTCTTTTCAGGGCTAAACAACAGTCCTTTTCAGAACTAGAATATTACACGCTATTATAATTTTCTTATACATTTGAAAATGTCTCAACTTTCTAAACATAGTTCTCAAGCA
Source organism: Sesamia inferens (assembly GCA_037179545.1). Lineage (NCBI taxonomy): Eukaryota > Metazoa > Arthropoda > Insecta > Lepidoptera > Noctuidae > Sesamia > Sesamia inferens. The sequence goes on from CM073931.1 coordinate 22,460,055, forward strand.
CGGGCAGCAAGAATACGTCGTATGGGAGAATCTTCACCTAACCGTTCACAACGCCTTGCTGATCTAAATCAGAGAAACTCTCAGGTACGCACACGAGAGTCGAATATCGAATGTTCGCAACGCCTTACACGACAAAATCTGAGAACCTCTGAGTTACGTGCTTGAGAGTCAAGGCTAGAGCGGTTACAACGTCTTCATGAACAAAATGTAAGGACCTCTGACTTACGCGAACGAGAGTCAAGTGTCGAGCGTTCTCAACGCCTTGCCGAACAAAGTCTGAGAACCTCTGAGTTACGGGCTCAAGAGTCGAGGCTGGAGCGTTCCCAATGTCTTCATGAAAAAAATACAAGGACCTCTCAGTTGCGCGAAAAAGAGTCGAGTGTCGAGCGTTTGCAGCGACTTAGAGCTCAGGCAGAGAGAGAGCAGTTGTCCACAAATACAGTTCACAATCGAATTTTAGCAAACAGCAACAAACTTGCTTTTAGATATGATGTGCAGGTTGATTATGTACAACAAGTGTCAGTCCAAATCGGAGTCACGAATAAGATCTGCTCTAACTGCTCTGCCAAGAAATGGGCGGACGAACATAATGGTATGTGCTGCGCTTCAGGTAAACTTTGTCTTCCTAACCTTCCGGCGCCACAACCAATAAAAAATCTTCTAACAAATAACCATCCATTATCTTGTATTTTTTTTAACAAACATACGTAAATACAATAGTCTTTTTCAAATTACTTCTTTTGGCGCAAAAGAAATCAGGCTAGGTAATTTTATGCCCACTTTTAAAATTGAAGGACAGGTGTATCATCTCATTGGTAGCCTTTTATCACCATCAGGCCAAAACCAACAATTCTTACAAATGCATTTTATTTATGCGTTTTGCAGCGGTAACCGACACCGCAGGCGCAGCTGCGGGCGACCGCTATGTAGTATAAAACAAAATCGCTTTCTCTGTCCCTATAAGGGATATAGGGACAGAGAAAGCGATTTTGTGAAGCGATAGGGATATATGCTTAAATCTTTAAAACTACGCAACGGATTTTGATGCCATTTTTTAAACAGATAGAGTGATTCAAAAGAAAGGTTTTTATATATAATACATATACCAATACCAATACATGTAGCAATAAGATAATTAATTTGTGCGTAGGTAATTATCATCCAACTGGGTAAACTTTGTACAGAAATTATAAAGTCATGTTTGGAAGACGTCGTCGTCCGAACATAGGTCGTAGTACAGTGAATGCCAGAAAAGTACTTTCAGCAAGAGATGAAGAATCTTCAACGGAATATGAGGCTCACCTCAATCAGGCTCGGGATAGATATAGAGTTAACAGAAAGAGAATCTTCAGTAAAGCGTGAAGTTCGCGGCAGCCGGGATCGAGATAGACATATGACTCAGAGGGACAGAGTATCGTCAGCAGAGCGTGAGGTTCGACTCAGTCAGCTTCGGGATAGATATAGAAATAGAGCTGAGAGAGAGAATCTTCAGTAGAACTTGAGTTTCGCCGCAGCCGAGATAGGAACGGACATCGACAGAGAGCCAGAGAATCATCAGCACGAGTTACTAATTTCATGGAAAAATAAATAAAATTCTGCCATAAATTACGATTCTTTGATTTCTTACAAGGCTACATATTATAAAACAAAGTCACTTTCTCTTTCCCTATGTCCCTTTGTATGATTAAATCTTTAAAGCTGCGCAACGGATTTTGATGCGATTTTTTTTTTAATAGATATAATAATTAAAGAGGAATATTTATATATATACCTAATAACATTCATTTAATTGTGGAGAAATACTATTATTTTTGAGGTTTCTAATGTGATGTCGTAAATAATTTCATTTTTTCCGCGTTCGCAGTGAAAAACAGGCAGGTCTACAAAAAAGTCTGCGACGGTATATGTCTATCTCTTATGGATATCCCATAATAATATTTTTCTTGTCATTTACTTTTTTCGACAAATACCGACAAATTTTCGAAGTCATTTTAACCAAACAGCATTAATCCTTATCCAATTTAATACCTTAAAAACTTTGTTGATTTATATCGCCCTTACAGCATATGATTTAAATGAATATTTTCGAAGATATTACAGATTTAAAAATTGCGGGTGTCGCGTTTACGGCGGTACCGAACGGTCGAGCGGGGCGGGAGCAGCAGGCCGCTATGTTTTTATACAACTTTGGCAGTTCTACTGTAGTGTATTTAGTATCAGCATTGCACCCGTGCGAAGCTGGGGCAGGTCTTTTAGTAATTTATATAATACATAATTAATTACGTGATAGATAGGTACTACTTTCGCACTTACAATGAAGAGGCTAAAACTTCACAATGTATGTTTAAAGAGTCTCTAATTAACAGTTAAGCTACGCAATAAATGTTTGAAAGCCATTCCTGCAAATAGAAAAAAAAAATTAGAAAAAAATATGATTGAATTTGTCTTCAACAAAAATTATCAAATGACCTCTCCCGCTCTAGACGGGCGTGTCTGACTATAACTGAATAAAACCCACCCGTGCTCCTTCACTTGCGACCGTGACGAAAGAACGAACCGAAACCCGCAGCCCTGGCAGGCATCGGTCCTCGTAGACCTCATGACGACGTGCTGACATGTTTTTGAGTGGCACGTTGGAGAAACGTGCCGTCAACCCGTGCCTGGTCCTTGCCGGGCCGGTAAGCCCGCGTCTATGATGGCCGGGAGTTTTCCTTCCTTTTCCTCACGCGTCCCGCCTTCTGCTTTGCAAGTATTACTGCTTCGCAGAAAAAAGTGACGGCCTGCCATGCACTTCCGCGCCGAAGATCACCGACACGAAAAGACGGCGGTGGTTCGCCCAAGCCGGGCAGACCTCCACCGTATGCTCTACCGTGTCCTCAAGACGAACAGTGGTGACACCCTGACGTATCCTTCCGCCTCATCCAAAACAGAAACTTGCCGAAACAATCATTTCGGGTTGACCTGCGTCACACGGAAGGTGAGGGTGCTGTGGCTCCACTCTAGCCACTTCTCAAAGACTTATCGCCGCTATTATGGCGTCGGAGAATGCCCTTTGTTCAGTTTCAAAATTAAATATCCTTTATAGTACTGGTGACTGTTATTTACTTCGCTCAAGGAATTCCACAAAATTTACGTTCAAATATGTGCCCGTAATTTCACAGTTCATTACCGAAAATATCACTTTACACTTTATCACGGTCACAAAAAAATGCTTAAAATCGCCAAATGGACATTATTTATGGAAATGAAAAAAGACTGCTTTTCTGGCATATACATAAATAACGCTAATAAAAATAATGTTAAAGGGAACGAAAATTAATAAAAGTATTAAGAAATATACCACCAACTTACTTTCTTCTCAAATTGTTGAATTGATTTGTATCGATAATAAATTTTTAACGTGAAATACTATTTTTATTATTTACATATAAAACATTTACATTTCATTTAAAGAGCTAAAAGGTTTAGAATCATAATATGTACAGGTAAATAGGAAGGGAAATAATCAAATGACATAAAAAAAAAACAACCGCATCGCTGTCAATAGAAAACATGTCAAAAGGCTGGCAGCATTGCCACGTTGTATGGCAATGCTGATTATTTGGCTAATACATAATCCAGCTGATTTTGTGGTCACAGTAAAATTGATTAATTCTATTATTCAATGGTCAGTCAGTCCCTGTGAAGATCAAAAAAAGTTCTTTTACGTATGATTTTGTTATTCCAAAATAACATTAACTTATTCTCGTTGGAATAAGATCTAGTATTGGCACAAAGTTCTGTGAAAATCACTATGAACCTTATGTTAGTTATAATGAAATTGGTTTCGTTTAGGTGTTGCCAGAGGTGAAATGACTGGTTTTTTTTTAATAATAATAAACTAGTGCCTGACTGCAATCCCGCCTGATGGTTAGCAGTGATGCAGTCGTTGATAGTAAAGCGCGCTAGTTTATTAAACCTATTCACTTAAAAAAAATTGAATAGGAATGAAGAAGGGAGTTGAGCGAGGTGATGCGGTGAAACTATCACCACGACCAACGATGCAGCGCCAGAGGGAATTTATCTCCACGAACAAACTCCCGACACTATAGCATTTGGTGCATCGTACCCGGCACACATCGCAACACAACTGTTTAGACCCGCCCTCCGTGCGGCTTCACCAGACATTATGCCGAAACACGACGAATTGCTTGGCGGCAAGATTTTGTCTGGTGGGTGGTAACTTCTGCCGGCAGCCGATATTATGGCATACCGCTGTGAAAATCACTGTGTAACTACGTTTACTGAATAGCAGTATGTTACATGGATCAACAGCCTATCTGACCTCTACAACCCAGTTATTGTGTAGCTATACCCCGTGTTAAGACTGATGATCAGACATTCAAGCTTCTGAAGACCCGTAACGAATTTCAAAGCCCTACAGATGACAGTCGGGACCAACGCCTTAACGTGCTTTCCGAGGCATGGAAGTTAAAGTATATTCTTAGTATATTCTATTCCGCCGGCAGAAGCTACCACCCACCAGACAAAGCCTTGCCGCCAAGCGATTTGTCGTGTTCCGGCATGATGTCTGCTGAAGCCGTTCGGAGGACGGGTCTGAGCAGTTGTGTTGCGATGTGTGCCGGGTACGATGCGCCTAATGTTGTTGTGTTGGGAGTTTGGTCGTGGAGGGTCTTCAGATCAATCTCCCTTTGGCGCAGCATCGTTCGTCGTGTTGTTGGGTTTAACATTGCATCACCTCGCTCAACTGCCGTCTTCCTTCCTATTCGCTCAGTTTTTCTGAGTGAATTAGCTCTTAATAAACTAGCGCGCTTTACCATCAACGATCGCATCACTGCTTACCATCAGGCGGGAATGCGGTCAAGTGCTAGTTTATAATTAAAAAAAAAATTCTTCCTCAGCCTATAGAGGTCCACTGCTCGACAGAGACCACCCCCAAGGCTTTTCACTTTGGGGGGGTTTGCCAAAATCTCCACGCTTGGTAGGCGGGTTGGGGATCGCAGGAATTTGACATAGAAGCGCTACTGCCCGCTTTCCGGGTGAAAGTTCCCTTAGTCGTCTCTTACGACACCCACGGGAGGATATGGGTTTTTACTATTCTAAGCCCAATACCACACGGATAAAGTATATTATAGTTTATATAAGCTTAAAATCGCCAACATGTCTTAAGCAAGCATGATGATCTATATTTCATGGCTGTGGGACAATAATAGTCCGATACTATTAGGTACTACATTGTGCGTAGTAATAAGGGCATAAAAGTATATTGTATTGGATTAAAAAGTCTTCGAGTCGCTAAAATTAAGTGGCAGTGGGGCACATTGCTCGTAGATCCGATGGTTGATGAGGCAGTAAGGTTCTAGAGTGGCGGCCACACGTACCGGAAGATGCAGCGTAGGGAAGTGGGAAGCCGATGGATGCAGGCAGTACAGAATAGGTCATCGTGGAAAGAGGGAGGTCTTTGTCCAGCAGTGGACGTCAATAGGCTGAAAAAGATTATAGGTAGTATTTTTTTTATTTTAAATGGTATTATAACATTGCGACACATTCGGCAAAAATATGAATTAATGGAACATAATAAAGTTCAATTTATCTATACTACGACATCAAACAATTTTAAAAGGACATGTTTCAGAAATGTATGGAGCCTGGGCCAGCACATTATACACTTGATGCTAGGTATAGTTACGCTATAGTTAACTGTTTTTAATGTTAATTTCCTATATTTTGGCTTACTTTTTACATAGATTCAATTTAACTCGGCCAAGGAGTGCAACACAACTACTAATAAATATGGTGGTCAGCAATAAGCGAAATAAGATTTTGACACTGACATTTGATTGATATGTCATGTATCTAAGGCTATCGTATCTATATTATCTACCATATGACTGCGAAATAAACAAAACATGAATTCCGAACATACGGCTCCTTAAATAAACACAAGCAACTCAAATCAACACTCGACACAAACACAACTGTCAAAGTCGCTAATCAAACGTCATAACCACTGTCATGGCTACCTTAATAAAGGATTATCTCACTTAAAAACGTTTCAAATAATTAATTATATTTTTTTCTTTTATTTTTATTCAAATTAATTTAGTAGTATTTTTATGAAAATCTTTTATTTTTTTTCCTTTTTATCTACATATATAGCGTACGTAGTGGTGGCCCAAAATGAAACATCTCCTTTGTTGAATAGTGCTTGTCACTTTGAAATCACCTTAATTGTCGTTGAATTAAAGTTGATACTTTTTTAACTCGAAACACTTTATGTTTGTATATTTTACAGTAATTACAGAGTAAATCGGACAAATTGAAACTTCGAACAACTGCGTAACGTGCGTCATAAACGCGCCACTAGAAATACGTACGACGAAAATTACCACTTTTTGTTGATAAATGTTCCCTCCGCCCTGCGACTGCTGTTTATGTGGCCATTAACTTGAAATACTTACTTATTAATGAGTAATCTGTTATAATTATAATTATTGTAACATCTAAAACGTTCCCGTTAAACGTTAGAGGTGTCGCCGGTCGCACATGTGGCAGAATAAATGTGAACAGTTTAGTTGCGCCAATATATTAGTTATAACACCGATGTTACATTATAGGGGTTATTAATTTAACTCGTATTATTTTGTTTGATTTATTATATTGCTGTTAGTCCTCTGTTGTATTCATTTTATCTAAACTCTGGCTGGACATGAGCTTGTCCGATGACTTCAGGCCTTTCGTTGCCCATCATTAAGACTAAGATGATGCTAATAACAGTAAGCTCTAACTAAAAACTATATAACAACATTTTTTTTTCATTGATTTAGTTGGTCAAGCGCTGATGATTATGACATATTTCTCTAAAACTATTTACTTATTTATTTTGGTCCACCAACAACTGTTTACACTGGGTGTTGTACATAAAGTAACATATTATTTTAAAAGGTGACAGAATAGTTTAACAATCACTTATAGGTGAACTCAAGATGCATACCAAATTGGAGTTGTACAAGAATTCAACTTAAAACTAAAACTTAAACTAAGTTATTGGAAAAAAAACATGTTTAATTATCTGACTATCTTAACTTAACTATCAGAAATTTTCAGAAAAGTTACTTATTCTTAACTATGAGAGAAGTTACTTAATTTATCCCAATGTAAAGTCACACATTACCAAGCATTATTTTAGTTTTTTGACCGACAAAACCCCAGTAGTGCCATCTACATCTTGAAGAAGGTTAGCAATGAACGAAGCAGGGGTCACAATTCCTCTATCTACGATAATGGGCTCTATACATTGCTCCGTAAGTTTATATCCCTACACTGAACAAAACTAAACATCTCATAAGTTCTTATAAGACACATTGGGCATATCATTCTCCCGGCAACCATTAGCACCATGTGGACACATACGGAATTCATCGGAAGAAATACTTGCCTCCATTGTGCCAAAGTCTAATCACTGTGCTCATGGGCAAAAAGCCTTGCCGCCTTATGAGCTGAGGTAAACTTATAGTCGTAAACCTACCACAGTTGTTGCGGGGCTGTTTGGTTTTAAGTCCCATTCTTTAAGCCGTTTTATTATTCTCCTGTCACAGAGGGGCTGATGGCTAAATATTGATATCCGCACAGATCGATCGATGAGGACACTTTTGAATGCAAGGTAATTTTTCAAATTATAATTAATGTTAGTCTGGCCAGGTTTTTCTTAGCCAACCTATGTATGCTTAAATTTTTAAGTTTAAAACTACGCAGTAGACTTTGATATGGTTTTTTTAATAGATAGAGTGATTGAAGAGGAAGGTTTATATGTATAATAACATCCATTAAATAGTGGAGAAATGCTGTTATTTTTAGGTTTCTGTGTGCTATCGTAAATAATAAAAAAAAATCCGCTTACATTGCAAACGCAGGCTACGAGATTTATCAAAAAATTGTACTAAGTATCGTACATATTGAGGTCTACAGAAGACTGTGATGGTGCTATATCTATCGGTTATGGATATCACACAGTAAAATTTTTGTCATTTACTTTTTACTAACCTTTTGACCAGTGTATGTTGCCAATGATGACTTACGGAACTGAAACGTGGTCACTCACAATGGGCCTCATACGAAGGCTCAGAGTCACAAAGGGAAAGAGCTATGCTCGGAGTTTCTCTGCGTGATCGAATCAGAAATGAGGAGATCCGCAGAAGAACCAAAGTCACCGACATAGCTCTGCGAGTCGCTAAACTTAAGTGGCAGTGGGCAGGGCACATTGTTCGTAGAACCGATGGCTGATGGGGCAGTAAGGTTCTGGAGTGGCGGCCACGTACTGGAAGACGCAGCGTAGGGAGGCCCCCAACAAGGTGGACCGATGACCTAGTGAAGGTCGCGGGAAGCCGATGTATGCAGGCAGCACAGGACCGGTCAGCGTGGAAAGCCTTGGGAGAGACCTTTGTCCAGCAGTGGACCTCCATAGGCTGAAGACGACTTTTTACGACAAATAATGGCTAATTTTGGAAGATTTTAACCAATACAGCATTAATCCTTATCCAATTAAATACCTCAAATATGGTACATAGTTCATTTAATATAAGTAGATCTATATGGCCCTCTACAGCACATGATTTAAATGAATATCGGCGGCGGTACCGGCTTACGGAGGGCCATTGTTTTTTTTATACAATGTTCACAGTTATCTGTAGTATCAGCATTGCAACCCTACGAAGACCGGGCGGGCTAGTATTTAATATATTAAATTTGATGCAAAATACGTCTCATCCAATAAACAGATCGGTGAAGGTCGTAACTTATTGTAATTAAATTATTTATTTTATTTATTTCAGGCGACAGACCTTAACCTTAACATAAATATCTTTATTATTACAACAAAAGTATACGAAAAATTATAAAAATACGAGTGGCCTAATTTCATTCTCCATCAGTTTATACTAGTTTTAATTGCATAAACTCGGGTAGAGCTACTGTTAGAACGCAACTAAACCAAGTACGAGGTGTGTTACTACTCCTTAAAGTTGAAAACAGGTTTTAAAATTTTAATTATAGACCAGTAACAGGTTGCTAGTGATCACATAAGAGGCCATAACAGTTTCACCGGACCTGACATATCCTCGACTCGTTTTAATATAAACTTTTAACTTATGTGTTAACAGTTAACGCTAGTTTATATACCCCTCTAGATAGCTTAAATGTTTGCTCTTTGATTTTTAAATACAAATACAAATATTTATTGGAACAATAAATATTTTTTTCGTGTTTTGTATACATTAATACCGCATTACAATAGGTACAATAGTTTTATCCCTGTCCCCGAAACTAGGCTGAGCCTGTGTCTTACGGGGCAGTGCCCGGCTATAGGATATGCTATATAATGTAATTTTGGCAGCTGTGCCAGAGAATAAACAAGTTGTTGAATTTTGACCTTATGTCAAACATTCAAAATTTGAGAAAGTTGAAGAGTGAAATTGTATGGAGTAACACTAAGTATAAGTGGTTGATGATTATGTTTAGGAAGTATTTGAGGTCTATATGTGGTGAATTATATCTAATGTGAAAGCAACGAATTTTAATTTATTGAACGCCTTGAGACAACCTGCATAGGCAATAAAAAAATTCATTTAATTTCGTAGATATGATGCCTAAAAAGCCGGAAAATCGAGTAATTCGGTAGATCAGTCAATTATTACAATAGGTCGATACATACTATATAGTGCTAACTTATCGACTGACAGATAATATTTATTCATGAAATAAAATTGACTTCAAACAGATTTTGCATGTAAAAACTATCAAGCAATTAAAATTACAGGTATACCTACCTCAGATAATCTGGCGTTGGAAATATCAGCCCTTATTTAAACTTGTTTACAATCCTACTAATGTTAAGTGAAAGTTTGCAAATATAGATGTATGTTGTTATGTTATGTTTGTTATTCTAAACGTGCCTGTGGCCAGAACCAACCTACCCTCACCCGGGCAATCCGTGTGGTGAACGAAATCCATGAAAGACTGGATATATTTACGTGTTCTTTAAGTGAACTCGCAAGAGTTTTAAGTTTTAATAAGTATTGTTAGTTATATTTAAAAATTAGTGTATATTTAAGTTTTCGTGGATAACGGCACTGTCGCATTAGGTTAAGGCCTATTAGAACAGTAGTAAGAGTGATAAATAAAATAAATAAATATGGTTTTTTTACTCTTTCACGGAAAAACTATAGAACGAAAACTTATATGAGCAAAATCGCGGGGCGCAACTAGTGTACTTGTAATTCTTTCCGTGGAAAGAAAGAAACAAAAAAAATCATACGAAAAAAAAAAGACATACCAAAGGAACGTTCAGTATAAACATATCATTGCATATTGCTTGATATCTTGCAGCACAATAACACTCGTTTCTTATATCGCTTACAAAATCTAGACCACCAGTATCAAACTATCCAAAACATGCACCTACAAGGTAGCAGAACGTGTCCAATTACCATGGCGATTATAACCAGCGCTTTGTCGTCTCGCTATACCAAAAACCGCTCGCAGACCGTTAGGCTCACCAAAATATTGAACGGCCAGCTACTATCACCTTTTAGAGACCTCCACTGAGCCGCAGTCCATCCCACAGCCGAGCTAATCGGATTACAATGGCAGTACCATGACATTTAAACGTCAACAGCAAGAGGTATATTGGTCAGTTCTTCACAATTGCATACATATAGCACTAAAATACGTAACATAGTTATTGCACAGTTTTTTTTTATAACTGTGCAGTTTTTGTGCGACTGTTTGCTGTAAATATTGTTTTGCAGTTAAGTTTTTCGTGTGACACGTGACACGTGACGTGGTTGCATGTCTTTCTTGAATATTATTCTCTACTAACAAAATAGAAATGATTAGTTGCCTTTATACAAGACATATATTCTCATTCTGGATAATAGAGCCATCCATTTTCATATGAAAATCTCAATGGCAAAAATTATTAAACACTTAACAAAAGTTTCGACTAATAATGGTCATAATTTCTGTACAAACAGTAACAATAGTGCTTATATAAAAAAAATGTAAATAAACTTTTTGGACTTATATTAAATTGTCCACATATTCAATCTTACTTTTTTTACTCGCCTAAGTTTGGAAAATTAGTCTGCAATAACGTGATGCAATGATATTCAATAATGTTGGATTATTGTCAAAATTCGTTCACATTGAGTGAATGAGGAAGTTAACTTTCCTCATTTATAATACTGATGGATTAAAGTGACGCGAACTGCAAGAGAGATGAGAAATAGTTGTGATAAAGTTCATATGAACCAAGTACAAACTTGATATTAACTTTAGTCAAACGCAGAGCAAATTCAAAAGGGTGCATTTTAAATAACATTTAAGTCAATTCGCAAGGAGTTACAAAAAGTGAGAAATTTAATTAACACAAACTTTGTAGTTGCAAAACAAACTTTTAACTAATTGAATGAAATGCAAAATAGGATTAAAATTCTTTTTAATTTTAAAGGAAAATGCTTCATATAGTTGAACAAGTGTTCTGTTTAACAACGTGATTGACCTAACCCTGTTGTTAATTTGGCAAAATGGAAGACATTGCAGTGGCAATTTTGGGATTACATTTATTAATATTTTAATAATGTCAACTTTATACGTATTATCGGTCTGAATCTTTTATGTAATCAATTCTATTAAAGAAATTTTATTTATACCAACAGACTTAGAATACTAAATAAAATATGTTTTATATCACTTTGACTTACATTGCATGTCAAGGAGTCTCCATTTAGGCATATGAATGCCTGTAAAAAATCTATTTGAAGATGTCTCTAAACACCAGGTCCGAATGTCGTCGAATGAATAAATTAAAAAAAGGACATATCATTTCATTGTAGACGAGTCTGTATTTAAACATTAACCACTTGACATCTACTAGATACTTTCCTTTTACTACGAATTATTATTAGTTTTTCCTGTTCGGGCCAATCAATGCAGCGAATGACATGAACATAGACAGTTTTGGCACAGTTCGAAATGTCCGTACATTACATGCTATAGCTACATTCAAGAACCTTAATAGTGTGCATTGGAGCTGTTATTGGGTCATCGTATTGCAATTTATTAATTAACCTATATGTATCAAAACAACACTACACCCAATTTAACTGAAGGATTAGGCAGAGGTTTAACACTAACACTGCATTCATATTTGGCCAGTTATCATTAAGTCAATATTATTCTACGAATAAAAACTATGTGTTGACTGAAAAAACTGCACTTCGTCTACTATTTCTATTGATTCATACATAGCTGAATATAATCAACTTTATTTCTTATCATTCTATTAACTGTTTAACGGTATAAACAACGCCATATATTAACGTTACGTTCCCACAGACAAACCGTGAAAACGGTTTTGCGAGGCATGGCTTTTATCTCAATGTTTTGTAAATTAGTTTAAGAAAACAAATAAATAATAATAACAACACTTCATACTGACGTTACCCAAATCCTACATCTCGCAAGCAAAGTTTACGCCTAACTAACTTTCCTATATCAACCGTCGGACAATTACCTGCCTGTCACCACACCCTTCTGGTAGTAGGATCCTCCGTTTTCTATGGCGCATGAATGAACTTTACACCCTATTCCTATACTTATATAACTTTATTATGACAATAACCTCGATGGTATTTGATGTCTTGACTTCCTCAACAATTGTGCTATGAAACGTAAGATTTTTAAGAGCCGAACGTGTTATCCAAAATTTTGCGCGTTGATACAAACAAAATCAATAAGTCCGAGAGCCACTTTTACTTCCCATCATTGTGTTATTTTTTTTTGTACTGAACCAAAATCATGAGCCTTTACGAATTATGGAGGTATTAAGGTCAAAATTTCAACTTTTACTGACGTACATTTATGAAAACAAGACGGGTTTTATTGACTTAACACAACCTTTAAATGCCCCCACGAATCCAGTATTGTCGAACATTAGTCATTACTCTTTTATTTATTAACAAAAGAGAAAATTAAGACTTCACATTACTTTAAAATCCAACTCGGCGGGGCTGCTTTCGGGAAGCTACGTAGAATCTTCTCGTCCGAAATACCGTAGTGTCTTAATACAAAAGTATTCGACCAGTGTGTGTTGCCAGTGATGACTTATGGATTTGAGACGTGGTCGCTAACAATGAGCCTTATAAGAAGGCTCAAAGTCACTCAAAGGGCAATGGAGAGGGCTATACTTGGAGTTTCACTGCGCGATCGAATCAGGAATGATAAGATCCGCAGAAGAACGAGAGTAACCGACATAGCCCGAAGAATTGCAACACTAAAGTGGCAGTGGGCTGGACACATTGCCCGTAGGACCGATGCCCGATGGGGCCGACGGGTTCTCGAGTGGCGACCACGCACCGGAAGACGTAGCGTGGGTAGGCCCCCGATAAGGTGGCCCGACGACCTGGTGAAGGTCGCGGGAAACCGGTGGATGCGGGAGGCGCAGGACCGGTCGTCGTGGAGAACCTTGGGGGAGGCCTATGTCCAGCAGTGAACGTCTTTCGGCTGAAATGAAATGATGAATGATTACATTAAAAATATTAAATATTACAATTGAATATCTACACATACATAAGAATTCTGTTATAGATCGTCAACAGCATACAGACACTTATTCAACAGGAAACGTTTGAGTTGTCTTTTGAATGAACTTGAGTAGATAGCGCTTTTTAAATCTAGAGGCAACTTATTAAACAATATAACCTATTGATATCTAGGACTGTGCTTTACAATATTCAAAGAAGGATGTACCTTGTAATGCGTCTTGTCTACGTGTGCGTTCTCTGCTTTGTCGTTCTTCGGCTGTCTCATATTCATGTATGTATTTCGCCATGTTACATAGAAGTACAAATACATAAATGCTTGGCACTGTAAGTATATTTAGTCGTATAAAATGTTCACGGCAACTCTTTCTTTGTGGGATACGGACTAAAGTGCGAATGGCACGTTTTTGTAACACAAAAGCTCTTTTGATATTATAGTCATAACTTTTTCCCCAAAACATTAATCTGATTTTAGATTCAACCAACGCGAAATAGACCATTTTCAATTGCTTAATGTCAATTTCTGTTGTGAGTGCTCTTAAAGCATAACATGCGGAACATACCGACGTATTTATAGCATTTAATTCATTTTGGTGGCTTTCTTTCTTTGGTTTCCAATTGATGTACGCGTAATTAACGGCTATTTGGTTGGTATTATATGGTCTATTCACAACTTGTAGATAATTTTACATATATTCTTACTCTAGAAACTGAAGCCCTTTATTATTTCTCAATACCTAATGGATCCCAAATGAATATTAACAAGTAGCTAGGTTTTCCAATTCAAAACTTTGTACGACAGACTCCTCTTTTTTTTCAAGTTAACAATGATGGAAATGTTATGAAATGGGCTTAAAATAAATTTGTTTTAAAGCCACTCACTAGCATGGGCGATTTACCATATATGAAAAATTATCCAGGATTGTCTTATAAATGTGAAACCAAACATGTAATAAAATACACCATTATTTCAGTAATTAATCTTTTGCATCATAAACAAAGAATATCGTTTTTATACATCTAAATATATTTCCTGTCATCTTAATATAGTACCACTCAATTGTTTCCTTGTTCCGGATGTATGGCAGTGATCCTTTGCCTCATAATTAAATCTATAAAAACATTACCTGCTTAAGCGATATGCCTCCTCCCAATCGTTCGACGCAAATAATAGAGCAGTGTCGTCCGCATAGGAAAATATTGTACCGCCTTCCAGGTTGAGGCTACACGGGTCGTTCATGTAGGTTAGAAGAATACTGCCCTGTGGCACACCGAAATCTACATTTAGGTGGGAGCTACAGCAGGATCTAATTTTTACACTTTGCATTCTATTTGTAAGATAGCTCCTAAAAAGGGACAGTTATTTTCGACACGATCACGATCGCCAAATTTAAAGACAGGGTGGAGAATACCTTTTTAGAACCAGTTAGGAAAAACACCAGAGTCAAGGCATAGGTTGCAAACATATGTTAGCGGAGGCACAATTGTCGTTTTAGAAAACTAGACGAGATTGCATCCCAGCCAACTGCATAACCATTCTTAAGAGAAAGGATTAAGCGTTCCACCGCATTTTCATTTGTCTCAAGTAGTGCAAAAGATTCTTTCTGGGGTTCGGGAAGCGAAATTGATCGAGGGTCCCTATGTATTTTACCAGCTAGTTGTTTGGCCACATTGGCGAAATAGTCATTAATTCGATTTATAGTGTCCTGCTTATCGCTATTTTTCACCATAAGATCATGTGCTGGAGATTTCAGTTACCCCATATTAGCAACAACCTTATTTAACCAGCCCTTGCACTAAAACGACTAACTCCGAAAAATATTGAGGACTCGCCTTCAATATTTCTTCGGGACATCGCCAAGCTGTTAGCTAACTCTTCACGTGACCAGAGGGCTAATCTAGCTAGTTTTTTTAGCCAAAAGAATAAGCATTGCCATCCAAAGTGCACACTTGCTGTCATCCATTTGGACACTTATCCCACTGACAGCGATGTGGGTGAATTTTTTTATGCCAAAAAGGTTACATTATTCTTATTTATTTTTTCATCTGTACCTAAATATTTCAGGTTATTCTTAAAAACTTACCTTTCGACTGAAGAAAAGGACATTAAAAGGCAAAGTTTCATGACATAACAAGACAAAATAATAACTTTCTAGACAAATACCATTGTTAGAAAGAGCCGAATACCGTCTTTTCATTGGCTATTAATAACATGACCTTATATAGCTGCTAAAAATACTCTCAAAGAAAGATCACACTAGTATTTCAGTACAATAATTTTCCTTCATAATTATGGAACCTGCGACGTCATATTTACGCGCGTGTAATCCTAGCCAGAATTAAAACTAAAGTAGAACATATTATCTATTCGGGCCACCTTAAGATAATACGAATATCTAAAATCATCATCATCATCTCAGCATTAATCCCAGTCGCATCGCAAGCATTTTCAGCTTTAGAGTCTGGGGTCCGCTTTACGAGTCTAACTGTTGATTTTGGCCAAACATCAAAGTTTAGCCAAAATCTCAAGCTCAAATCTTATTTTCCGCGAAGCGACTGCCGTCTGACCTCCACAACCCGAAGGCGATATCGAAGCATTGCAGTTAGACCAATTGTTAGACTTTTGAGGACTCCAACAACCCGTAACTACTGCTAGTAGATGTTCGTATGGCAACCGGGACCAACGGCTTAACGTGTTTTTCGAGGCACGACCAGACCAGCGCAAATATTCGTATTCATGCATACAAACATTTCGACTGCGCGACCACACCGCTACGCCGCGGAAGCTGTCTGGTCAGAATTGACAACACTTAATTTTTTTAATCTGAAGGTTACGTTATAAAAAAGTAAATCAAAAACTAGGGCACTCATATTTTTGTATTTTCTATTTTTAGATACTATGTACTTTTCATTTATAATTTCAACTTTGAAATTCGGTGTATTATAAAAAGACCAAAGCCCCAAACTTAATGTGAAATGGGATAAAAACCTTTATTTCGCTGTTATCTGTTAAAAAAAACTGGTATCTATGTAGATGTCAACTATATTGTCGTTGTCAGCTTGTCAAACTCGTTGACACTTACTAAATTTGTGATTTTAACTAAAAGCTGAAGGCAACTACTTCATTATACCGTGTGAGTGACGTCACACGTCACATATTTTGTGATTTTAATTTTTTCCTCAGAAATGGAAAAATGGTATTTTTGTTTTAAGTTCGTTGAGATGTTGTCAATTTCCCCCCACCTAACCTATTTATTTTTTGTTTTATCTCTCTACTTGTTTATTTACAATAGTTTTTAAGAATAATGTTACTAAAATAATGGGCCTAGTTGTCATAAATAAACATATTATTAATTGATTGAAATTGTTACTTTTATAAATAAAGTCTGGATGCGATCAATCAACCAACTAATCATTTACTTCGGTAAACATAGGTTTGGTTACAAATAGTATACAATATGTAAAAAAACCCTGTCCGACCCAAAAGAATAATAAATGTTAAGTATACACATGACCAAATAAAATATGAAATTTTACATAATCATCATGGTAACAGTACTAATGAATTTTGAAATAATCTTTCTTTCCGCGAAAAAATTCTAACTTCCCCAAAATTTGGTATTTTTCTAAAAAAAAATACGAGTGTGCTTGTGACCACACGACTGTAGTGAAACTTCATGTATAATCTGTATGTATATATATATATATATTAAATATATATATATATATGTGTGTGTACAATATATACATGTATACACATATACATATATTATTAATTTTCTATAAATATTTAAATTTATTTCATGGTTTCATTGGTAAATTAACCCGATCACTTTTCGTAACGCTTACGTCACGCGTTCGCCAGCTTACTCCCCAAGTCAAGCGTGCGTAAAGAAGTTTCACTTCAAAAGTGACAACACCATTTTAGATAGTATTATTATGAGTGATGCGACCACGTGCTGCGTGCCCTGCCCCCCTTCGCCCGCGCGTGTATGCCTAAAAGTTTAACCGGGCTTTGTAGGCATTAATAGAATCAGTTATCGATACTAAACAATACCTTCACGGATCGGACACACGGTTCTTTACATATTGTATACAATATGAGCACTACCTATGTATGTTTTACCAATTTATATAGCGTACAAAATTAAAGTAAACAATATAATTAAGGTAGCATGTCATCATAATATAATATTTTAAAATAATCAATTTGAATATAATAATTTGTTTTTAATTAGCAAGTCGGAATCATCATGCCTCAGTTTCATCATCAACCTTTTTATCATCCCACTGCTGGGCACAGGTCTCCTCTCATACAGAGAAGGATTGAGCATAATCACCATGCTTGCTCAATGCGGGTTGGCGATTTTAGACTTAAAAGTCCAGGTTTCCTTAATGTGTTTTTCTTCACCTTGTAATCAGTCATTGGTGTCCAGGATATACTTAGAAAGTTCATAGATATATACTTAGAAAAGTTACATACTTGCCTGACCTGGAATCGAACCCTCACAGTCATACTTGAGAGGCTGGTGTTTTAACCACTAGGTCACCACGACTTCTCCTCATATTTTTTTTACTATGTTTGCTTGTAGACAAAGTTGTTACATTAGTACTGAAATAATTTTTGTTATACTACCAGTAAGTGTTAATTCTCATAATATAAGTATTTCCTGTTCATTTTATTACAATATAAAATAAGGTAAAATAGCAGGCTTTATACAGCTATCGACAAAACTCGACAAATTGTTTAACCGTGCCTCGAAAGTATTCAACTATTTAACATTAAACGCTCAGTGCAAAACCTACTTACACCGAAGAATATTAGCGTTAAAATTTATGCTTTCAACACCATCGATTATTCAGCGTATATGTACAACATATTCTGGGGAGACTTGCTACGTTCATTTGCATGCTAATGGTACGCGTACGGAGCTTGGAAGTGCGGTACCTTTAGTGCCAGATAGTGTACGCGAGCACTCTTTGTTCCAAGACCCAGCTGAGAGGTTAATCACTCTATTGTTGTCTTGGAGTATATTTTCCTTGATGTAGGAATAAACCAAGGAGGGCTTTTTGGGAATTACCTACTGATGGAAGAGCCAAAAATTGGGGCGAGCATCAATCTCTTCAGACGAAGCTAAAATCTGTATAAAATATAGCCCCAGGCAAGTTAGAGAATATTCCATTCACAGAATTATATGACAGAAATTTTTTGACCAAATACACCTATTATAGTGGGTTTCAAACCCTCCAACACTGTTTACGAAGACTAGCACTGACCAATCTCTGCCAGTAAATTAAGAGAAGATCTGCTCACGTTAGCAGATAACCAAGGAGTTAATCTGGCCGACGCCTGTACGTTCAACAGTCCATTTGAATTTAATTTATTTACCTGTGACACAGTTAACGCCTCGCCGTCTCACGGAAATTAATTTCTCTAGCAACTCGCCCTGTATGTAAATATCCACTGGTGAACTAAGACCTACCCAGTAAATTGAAATATCGAAGAACATAGAATAATATCGCTATTATCATCAGACCTGGCAGGCAGATTGATTACGCAATATGATGATACGTATTATCCTGATATTGTCCCCGTACGACAGCAAAATAATGGCACGATTATCACTTTCGGTCGGGGTCGCCGTTGTGAGCAAAGCGCTCATTCTTATCCCATTATTTTGTACCATTCCGTCGCACTGTTTACGAGAACCTCTCACAAGAATGCAGCTAATAAATTAAACAGAAGCAATCACATTATCACGACGCTTACAACCCACTAAAACATTTGAATACGCTTTCCCCTTCATTCCGCATTAACCACATCATAATAATATTTTTCTTATATCACTTGAGGAAAGAATGCCTCTAAACATGGCGAGAGGAGCGCAAATCGCTTTAGCGGTCCTGAGAACGCCTAAAAAAACAACTTTGCCTTCCTATATCAAGTAAAGATAACAGAAGAAATACCATAAAAATAAATACGCTACGTACGAATACATTTCGTGATAATAATTCATTTTTATTGTATCTTGCACGCTGTTTGCCGTATTTATAGCTCATCTAAGTGTGGTACTTCACCTGTATAAAATATAATGTACAGGGTGTACTTAATAGGTCGTATTTTTACGCGCCGATTGTTGCTGACTGGTACGGTACTATTAAAGAGGATATTAATGTAACTATTATAGTTATAAGAGGCGATATTTCATTGTAGTAATGTTTCTGTTGGGTAATTCGGTTGGGTAATGTGATAATGAGAAAATCACACATGGGTTCTATTAATGAAATTATCAGGAACTCGCGTTTAGAGTAGGTTGTTTTACTGAGAATGTAGTCAGTAAAATAGATAGTAATCGTTTTCAAATGGAGTCGTAATCAATATTTTTATTATATTTGATACTGTTTCTCGGAACTTTGTAAGGGTGGCCTGAAAGATATTCATTTATTTTTACACCAGCAAACCTTAAAAACATTTCACTCCGATACATCGTCAAAGCAAGACTACATCTAACTATATTGTTTACTCAAGTTATTGACAGCCCCCATTATCCAAAACAAACATACACACACTCTTATTTCATCTCTATAAGGTATATTTCCGTACAGAATTAACAGCAAATGTTTCGGGATATGTGGCTGTCTGTGTGATCGTTCGGAAGGGGCAAGTGCTTCTGACAGTGGGTCGATTAGCGTACAGGACATGGGTTCAAAGACTGGCGATAACTTAGCAAGGTATCCTGAGTTATGGTCATGTTAGGGCAGGCCCACACAATGCCGGACGATAAAGCGCTTACGACTGGCATTTTTGAATGTCGAATCGAATTTAAATTTTCCTTTTTTCGGGTTTTAATTCTGTTACCAGCCTGTTCACTCTTTTATAGGCTGTAAATGTTACATAGGTCGAAAAAGGTTTTTGTAAATAATTATAACATTGGATTTAAAGCAAAAAGTATTTAACTGTGGTTATGGTACGGGGAGAAATAAAAGAGTGGGCTGTATAAGTAGGTAATGGTTAATGCCTCATGAGCTATAAATATTAACTTTCCCGGACAAACAATTAATTAATGTGTCAGACCTATCAAAAAGCCTATAAAGTCTATAAATCAAATAATGAAAAATCCATATTTTTTCTGCTGTATACTATTATGTACTGTATGCTGTATGTAACATTTGTAGACCTTTAATAGGTACGTAGTTTAGGTACGTCAAAGCGAATTCGAAAATAAGTGAACACATTGACAATTCTAATGCTTAGAATTATTTTGAAACTATCAAATAAATTGTGACATCGAAATTGAAAACATGATTTTTCGTAAGTTTTGCCAGTCTTTGACTATTGGAGTTATTTAGTGACATTTTATGTGAACTGGGAACGTGATTAGATGTTCTAAGTATAATTGATTGCCACACCTTGTATATCAGTCAACCAGCAAAGAAGGTTTTCGTAATATCTATACAGAGCAGACGATGGTATCACGTCAGCCACGGAGCCTATAACAGCCTAATCTTGCTTTGCAATAGAAAGATTTAGGCAATAAATCTGTTCTAAGCTGAATCCATTAATCCAGGATTGATGTAACCCTACCTTTGTAGGTATCATAGTCCCTATGCCTTCATTTATGTAGCGTCGTCCAAGCGCTAACTTTAGAAGGCAGGTAGGTATAGTAATTAAAGTGATAACATCATGCCGTCAACTATCCGCCTGCCAAGTTTAGTGATTATAGAGGAACAGAGTGAAAATCACTCAGTCTCCGTAGAAAAGGGTTGATCCTCCGACCAGACGAGTTTTGTGTCTGCCCTGGCTGGTAATTACCCGACGGTTGATATCGGGAAGTATTATGTTTACTAGTTGCGCTGTAAATTCTGCTTGCGAGATGTAAGATTTACGTGACGTCAGCATGACGTGTTATTCGCATGTAGTATTGTAGATACCGATACGTACCACAAACTCTGAAGACTCGATAGGTGTTAATAAATTTTAAAAAAAGTGTTTTTTTGAAGTCGTTAATGGCTATAGGTATTGATACTTAAAATTTGAGATGTCAATTATGGTAAAAATTACTTTAAAATACAAGAAAAGACAAGACGGAAAGCGACTTTTTTACACAATATAAATAATGCCTATGCTGAAAAAGAAATTATCCTGAAAAAGGAATTATTATCATTGTATAGATTCAATTTCTTAGTATTGTATAATTGCATGGCACACGTGTAAGCACAATGTACTTGCTGTAAAGCATTTATTTGTGTTTTCCATAATGGACGCACTCAGCGTACAATATATTTCTGCATCGTTCTGACACGGCTGATTTCAACATAAATTATGTAATCAAATATTTGTATCAATAGCTTGATAATTTAAAAGAGTATCCATGGAGTTTCTTGCCCGTTCTTCTCCATAGGTACCTACTCTTTGCAATGGGTAACGAGCTTCATCTTACTGACTGACCGACCTTCTGACAATTCAAAAGTGCGTATAACTGGTTTATTTGAAATAAATGCTTTGATTTGATTTGATTTGAATCCGCCTGAAACGGGCGAAATAACACTTGATGTTTTTGCATGTAGTTAATATACTTATGAGTGAATCCAAAAATATTACACCTCCATAAAGATAAGGATAGAAAAATAGATATTGATTAATTGGCCGATTTTGCGCATTGGCAATCTTATGCGCACAGAAGTGATAAGTATGGACAGTTTAGCTAGTTTCATACGGAGAGAAATTCGTATGGATCAACCAATAAGCAAAAAAAGTTAAGATGATGGAATAGAATTCCATGCAAAAACGAGGTGACCTTAATTCTATTCAGTAAATACAGAAATTAAATACAAACGGTTTCTGGAATACTAGAAAACAACATAATCCACTTCAAAGTCAGATGCTCTTGTTAACAGAACACAATAATAAAGCAAACAAATAAAAATATTTTAATGAACGCATTACCTGCACACTGCAATAACGTCAGTTTATGTAATTGTAACACGTTGCCATCAAAACTATCTACTTGTTGAGCAAATAATCATAAAGCGAGCGCGCGTTTTAGCGTCGTCGTATCGCGTGTCGCAGCGTTTTGTCGTAACTACGACACGACGTACGGAGAATGTAATTAAAGCCACTGTTCGTCGCATAAAGTGTTGCAACTCTTCAATTGCGTCTTACTTTGTCAGTTAAGTGTTGCGATTATTTTTGTTGCGCTTTTGTTGGTGATAAAAGGTTGATGGGCTTATGGGGTAGTGTGTCTTTTGTCAGCGTTGGTTGCGTTTTATAAATAAAATGTCATCAGAAAGGAATTCTTTTAAAGTTTTCAGTAACCAGAGAAGCCAAAACCAGCAGCCCAATCACATAATTGAAAACGTTTAAAATTTATTCACAGTCTCATCTCTGCAACGAATATTGTGTCAAAGAATTGTCAAAAAATAAGGTCAAATTTAAGGTACTTTTGACACTGAAATAAGAAGGCCAATTCCAGTAATTAAAAATGTTCAAAATCTAGTTGCAATCTTGTTTCGGTAACAAGCAAATGTCAAAAAAAAAACTTAGAATATTATACTTAGTTATTTTTGACAGATTTAGATACATCAGATTGTGAACGTTCTTAAAATCTCTAGAATTGACGCTCAGGTTTATTCAGGATATCATTTTGAACCACAGGGTGTCAAGGAGCCAGGGATATCTTACATGCAATATGTTACCATGGACTTAATAATTATAATTATGATCCTGCAGAATTATAATTATTAAGTCCTGTTTATAGACTCTTAAAATTTTAAAGATTGTGGGTCTTGAAATTTAAAGAGCCTAAAAACAAAAATTATAAAAAAATATCATATTGCGCTATATATATAGAATAGAATAGAAAACTTTTATTTCAGACCGGAATCCATAAGGTTAGTAACAATTTTATTTAACTTCTAGTGTTAGTCGGTTACAACACACAGATATACATACCTACATAAAATTATAACATAAAACTTAACGTGGAGCTACATCCAACCCTGCAACATGGAAGAATCCCACTGATCCGCGAACACACTGAGAATGCTGTTGTTGCGGCGGCGAACACGCGTCATCAGGGATGCACATCTATTCAGGACTAATAAGGGCAGTAAAACCATTAATAATATTATCCGCAAACACCCCTGACGCACTACAACGCCACGGCAGCTCCAATAGCACGCTCAGTGCGTTATTATATAAGTAAGTATTGTAATACTTTTCTATGAAAGAACTGATTTTTTTAATATTAACCGCCGATATACTGGTCACATTCTAAAATCTTGTGTTGTCTTTATGGTTACAGCTTGCACGTTCATACCCCTGATACTAATATTAAAGTGTAAACTATCGTAATATTGCAAAATATTCGGCAAAAATTTAAATAACAATGAATTAAAGGAAAACTAATTTTTATTCTTACATAATACAGATCAGTTTGCACTACGTCTTCATAAAAAAAATATAACTTTTAGTCCTAGCCAGTCTCAGATTTACTCCACTCAACTTAATTTTCATGAAAATAAAGTTGATGTGCAGCTCTGCGCACTTTTACTTTACATAATTCTATATCAGTAGATACTAAAATTAGGTGCATAATTAAACTAGTGTGCTTATGACCACACGACTGAAGTGAAACTTCTTTCGCTCCATCTGTATGTATATATATATATATATATATGTGTGTACAATATATACATGTATACACATATACATATATTAATTTTCTATAAATATTTAAATTTATTTCATGGTTTCATTGGTAGATTAATATTTTTGCATAGATCTACTTTTTTTTAAAAAAAAAAAACTCGTTGTAGACCTTCTAGTACCAAACTCGTGCCACGGGCGCCTTTGTGCTTATATCGCCCACTTAACTTCCGTTCGCCTTGCCCGATCACTTTTCGTAACGCTTACGTCACGCGTTCGCCAGCTTACTCCCCAAGTCAAGCGTGCGTAAAGAAGTTTCACTTCAAATATAAATTGTTCACGTGACCAGAGGGCTCGGCTATTTTTTGGCCAAAGAATCAGCATCGCCATACCACGTGGCAATGCTGCCAGCAATTTTGGGCACGTTTCCTGTTGACAGCGATGCGGATGAATTTTTTGATGCCCTCTAGTTATTTCCATTCCTCTTTTATACATATACTTGTACATATATTTTTTTTAACTTTTTAAATTTATAAGTTAATCTGTATTAAGATAAATTTGTATGATATTAAATAAAGTACCATATAAAAAATAAAAAAAATAAATAAATGTATTACATATCTTAACTATATATAGTAAATTAAGAAGCTACGAAATATTTTATCGTCATGAAATAAGCTTTCTTCTAAACAACACACGATTTATTTGTCAAGTTATTTGAAAGATCGTGTTCAGTTATAATTTAAAAAAATAAACATTTCTAAATTACCCAACTCAGGTCCAAACTGATACTGGTGCCGGCCCAGTGATACCGCCGCCTATTTACTAGTTGTATGTCATGGATTCTTACACAGCCAACAACGTTACTTTGTTTCACCACCAGAGCTCTCAAAAACGGTGATGAAAACATTGTCAGGAAACCGGCATGTGATAGAACAAAAAATTCGAAGACACGCCTGGCATAGAGGCCTGAGATGAGATCAAGCGGCGCAAGGGCATGATGACAAGAGGGGCAATGGACATGCTTAAGAAAATATGGAGGAATCCCGAGATAATTAACGACACTAAGATCAGGCTCGTCCGAGCACTTGTATTTCCCATATTTCTCTATGCAGCTGAAAGGTGGACGTTACGAGTACTGGAAAAGATAAAGACATACACTCTAGAAATACGATGTTGAAGAAAAATGCTTGGAGTATCGTGGATCGAGTTTAGAACGAACGTTTATATACTCCGAGAACTCGGCATCAACCAGCGTCTATCATAATAGGGTATTTGACTAAAAAAAACGAATTAGTCCGTCAGTCAGATTTCCAAAAAACACTAGACACGTATTTTTTTCTTTTATTCATATTAACAAAAATGAAGACGACATAGTGCGTTGAAAACTCGTGTGACGTCACTGCACGCTACACTTTTTAGCGCGCAGTGACGTCACCAGCCACCACTCCTGATCTTTGATGCCTTTTATATTTGTCAATTTTTATTGATTTGATAAAAAATATACGTATCCAATATTTTTCTATAATCTGAATGACGGACTAAATAGAATATTTTTTTTTAACCCAGGAAACGTCCCTATTAGTACAGTCCCGTATATTTGTTTTTTTTCGGTTACGTGTAAGGCGCAATAATAACTCCATAGAACGTTTGTTCGTCCAGGGCAGAGTAGAGACGAATAGACCTTGTGGAAGGTCACCGATGAGGTGAACCGACCAAAACAAGTCGACAGTGGGGGGACCTGTTAATGAATGCCAGGCTGTCATCCAACAGGGATAGAAAGAGAGAGATCGTGCGGCGAGCGACATCAGCGTCTCGAATTCAGTCATAGTGACCACGACCATTCTGTCAAGAGCGAAACGTAGAAGAAGAAGACAGAGATCTGTGTACGAACAATGAGAAGACTCCAACCTCAATACGAACGGTGGCACCTGTCAAAACCCAATACTATAGAGAAATTCATTAAGTCCGGCGGTGACATATGGGTGATATTGCTTAAACATTTGTCAATTACATGTGTCACAAACCCTCATATCTCTAGGACATTGTATTGTAATTAAACATAGTCCATTGAGCATTATGTTAGGAGTAAACGGTTGACAATGTAACAGTGATTCTGTTAGCTAGATATGTAAGCGTAATAAATCTTTGCTCTGTTATGCCTGCTGAATAGGATGTGCTTGACATGTTTAAATGTCTAAGGTGTAAGTTATTAGTTTTAAAATAAAGCTTCTAGTCTAGCAACTTAGGTATCTTAAACAATTTAAGTGTCTTCAAAGCTAGAGTGAATAGGTTCTTAATAAACTAGTGCACTGTACCATCAACTATTGCATCACTACAAAAAAAACTTGTGATGTCAGTAAAGGCCAATTTTAAATTTTATTTTAAAAAAGTATAGAGAAAACAAAACTACAAAAAAGCGTGTTACGCTAAAAAAAAGTACAAAAATATAGTCTATAAATAAATTAGTAAAGAAAAAGTAGTTATGCTTGTAAAAAAAGTGTGGGCAAATTTCTGAGCGCTGATATTACCTACATATATATTTATAAGCTTTTTTCACAATAATACAAGTTTTTTTTTACTTTTTTATAGTAGATACATATTTTTTATCCATTTATTTTATTGCCATCAGTTCTTGATAAGAGAACAAAGCTAGAGAATCCATGTGCTGAATTTATGATTACGGGTTGCGCATATTTTTCCCACTCTGTAAGTTAACTTTTTCATGGATTACGTATGACTTACACGTGGCGCTAATTAAGAGCATGAATGTCGATGACTTTAAGAGTAAGACATGAAGAATATGGATGTTGACAATGATGAAATTCACCTTAATAGCGTAGGTAGTTGACTAAAAAAACTAATTAGTCCATCAGTCAGATTACCAAAAAATACTAGACACGTATTTTTTCTATTTTCATATAAACAAAAAATGAAGACGACACAGCGAGTTGAAAACTCGGGTGACGTCACTGCACTCTACACTTTTAGCGAGCAGTGACGTCACCAGTCACCACTCCTAATCTTTGATGCCTTTTATATTTGTAAATTTTTATTGATTTGATAAAACAAAATATTTTTATCGTATATTTTTCTATAATCTGAATGACGGACTAAATAGAATCAATTTTTTTTACCCACGAAACATATATCCCTATTGCGTAACATTATTACTATCAATTTAAATCATTTTAAAGCATATTGCTAATCTCTATAATTATGTTCGAAAAAATTTCTGCCCAACAACGTAATGAAACCCATTGCTACTGAAAGTGTTTTACGCACTTACAGCCTCCGTGGTATAGCGGTAGCGATAGCGGCCGCTGCTCAAGGGAGCGCGGATTCGATCCCCGCACAGTGCAAATATTTGTATGCAAGATGTGAATATTTGCATTGGTCTGATCGTGCTTCGGAAAGCACGTTAGGCCGTTGGTCCCGGTTGCCATACGAACATCTAATGGCAGTCGTTACGGGTTGTTGGAGCCCTCAAAAGTTCAACAATTGATCTAACTGCAATGCTTCCATATCGCCTTCGGGTTGTGGAGGTCAGACGGTAGTCGCTTCACGGAAAATATTGAAGTGTAGCCAAAATCAACAGTTAGACTGGTACAGCGGACCCCAGACTCCAAAGCTGAAAAAGCTTCGGATGCGACTGGGATTAACGCTGAGATGCTGATGATGAGTGTGATACGCAATTACCGTGCTGATTAGAAAGAGATGACTCCCGAGATATCGACTAGTAGAGAAGTATGCTGAAGGATATAATGAATAAGCCCACTATCTCCGGACTCGTTGCTCAGCTCTGTCTCGCCGCCGCTGGTCTCCAGCGCCACTGTAAGCGCTGTGACGACCCCGGCAGCGGCAGTTACATCGAGCTCGAGCGACGAGTACTTCCCTCCGCTGACGACGCCACCACCTGCTCGCCGACGGGGAAGACACCGGCCGCCGGACCGCTTAGGACCTCGAGGCCCATCGGCTTCTGACAGGGTCCCAGCTCCCGGCGGAAATGTGCAGCGCATAAGATGGACACAATCTATCAATAAATTGCCGTGCGCGGAACCCAAATAAATTGAACGTAAATGGAAATCAACAAAAGATTGTATTACAAAAATCTCTTTTAATGATTTACCATTAACCACAAAGAAAACAAACGAGCATCTTTAAATTTACTAAACTAATTTCTATCTTCAGCGGCTGACTGCTAGACAAGGTGTAGTTTGTCAGTCAATCAATAAGTCTTCAAAGTCTTTAACAATGTATGCCTAGACGTTTAGTTCCAAGAATTCTAACTTGGCTAAACCTATATTAACATTAAACTGACAATTGTATTCCATAATAGTAACTTGAAATATAATATGCCTATGCAGCGATGGTATCCTGTATTAACAGTATTCTGAACACAAGTTTTTCATATTATAACAGAACCATAATTGCCCCCACAACCCCTGCTTCGTTCATAAGCACAATCTTTTGCGACAATAGGGATGT
Organism: Sesamia inferens; assembly: GCA_037179545.1. NCBI lineage: Eukaryota > Metazoa > Arthropoda > Insecta > Lepidoptera > Noctuidae > Sesamia > Sesamia inferens. Next base: position 22,488,789 of record CM073931.1, read on the forward strand.
ATCCAAGGTATGAAAATCAAAAAAAATAATTAATCCGTCTTATAGATAATAACAAAAATTAAAACCCGTATTTTTTATTTTGTCGAAATTATCAAAAACTACTGAGATATAGCGTATTAAAGTTACGGAGTGGGGGCTAATTACACCACGCCGTCGTATATTTTGTAACACGGCGTGACGTCATGCGACATTTCAAATCAATATATCTTCCTAAGTATTTGAATGAAATAAAAAATAAAAAATACGTGTTCAATATTTTTATAAATCTATCTGATGGACATTAAATTATTTTTTAGGATACAACTCAATTAGATTGTGCAATACCTCAAACACCATAATTAATAGTCATAGTTGATGGCTATGTAAGGGGTGGTTTTACATCATATATACATAAATACAGGAAGAAATAACGGGAAAATAAGTACAAAGGTGACTCTTATTTCTGAGGAGATTTCAAAAACCATACCTGTCATACGAAAGTAGAAAAAGTAAAATGTTGTAATTTTATGTTGTTTCTTTTAAAATTTTTTGGCAAAATTTTTTAGCATCTAAACGCGTATCACTTTCACACTTTACTAACTTGAACATATTACTAAACATATTTATACACCTAACTACATTGAACAGGAAACTTTGAATCACATAATCATCATTCAACGTATTTATAGCGTTGTCAAGACTACTTCAGCCCCTAAATCAGCATCATCTGACCTACACAACCCAGTTACTGGTTACTATTATATACCCCTTGGCAAGACTGTTGTTCAGACTTAAGGACTTCTGACGACTTGTGACGACTGTCAAGAATTTACGAATGACACCCTAGACCTTTTCCATGTAAGGAGCGTCTCGGTATGTAATGATGGTCACCCATCCACAGACCAACCGCGGCAAGCTTAACCTGATCAATCGACTTATGTGGCTCTTAACCAGATCAATCGACCTATGTGGCTCTTAACCTCATCAATCGACCTATGTGGCTCTTAACCTGATCAATCGATCTATGTGGCTCTTAACCTGATCAATCGACCTATGTGGCTCTTAATATTTAACAATCATCATCATCATTTCAGCCCAAAGATGTCCACTACTGGACATAGGCCTCCCCCAAAGATCTCCACGCCGGCCGGTCCTACGCCTCCCGTATGCAGCGGTTTCCCGCGACTTTCACCAGATCGACGGTCCACCTAGTCGGGAGCCTACCCACGCTGCGTCTTCTGGCACGTGGTCGCCACTCGAGAACCAATCGGCTCCATCGGGCCTACGAGAATGTACCCGGTCCACTGCCACTTAAGTGTTGCAATTCTTCAGGCTATGTCAGTTACTCTCGTTCTTCTGCGGATCTCCTCATTTCTGATTTGACCACGCAGTGAATCCCCAAGCGTAGCCCTCGCCATTGCCCTTTGATTGACCTTGAGCTTTCTTATAAGGCCCATTAACATTAAACCTAATAATTACTTATGTAGATATGTTTACAGAGTGGTGCTGACAATACGACAATAAATTAAACACCGTGTACCTCAACACATTCTCAGTCTACCCATAAAAAATCATATAGAATACTCTTTATTATGTACACCATATAGATTACAGAACATAAATAAAAATATTTTACAAAGGGTGACACAATGGGCGGTCTTATCGCTAAGAGCGATCTATTACAGACAACCTTTGAATTAAATTCTAAGGGGAAGGATAAAGAAATAATGTAGGTAGTCTACAGTGTACTATTTACATAGATTATACAATAAGTGTATCATACTAGTTTAAATAAATTTATACATCTAATTAATAAATATCATACAAGAACACATAAAATATGTATAATAATATGTTTAAAGAGAGAGTAAGTGCTTTTTTTTATCATAGTTTTAAAAGTAAACAGTGTTTGAGCACGCCTTACGGACACGGGCAAGTCATTCCATAGCCGAACTGTTTGTACAGTAAAGGATTTATCATAGAAACTAATGGAATGCATCGGCGTCTCTAATACCAGGGAAAAATCATATAAATATGTCCATTAGTTTAGTCACAGGAAATTATTTTTCACATTTTCTACATGATGTACAGTAAGGGTCTAAAAGTGGAGTACCACTTTTGACACTTATTGTTAGAGCAATAAAGTTCAAAAGTGGTAATGCAATTTTGACCCTTACTTTACGTGTTGATAAGGAAGCGCTTACAGATTAATGACCGCCGCATACTGCGGTACCAAACGTTATTAATAATGGCGCGAAAAAAGCAAGTCGATACAGGATCGCGCTGTCGTCGGTCGGAGGTCAGTGAACCAATATTTATAAAAGATGTTCTATTCCGTCTGCAATTTTATGCGATTTAGTTTGTTTGAAATTTTCTTTTTTTTTTTTGATGCTAGTTTTTTTTCTATGGTTTAAGATTATTCCTACGAACCAGCATTGTTCGTGTTTTTATTTATTGTCCTATTATCATACCATATTTTAATTCTATTATATCAATACTTTTTTAACTCGAGCTCCTAAGCACAACTATTTAGTATATATGAACATTTATAAAAGATGGATGGCGTAGAGCCATCATCTTATACAATAAGTACTGTCAAAAATTCAAAAACTAACTAAGACTTATTTTAATCATAAAAGTTGGGTAAACTCACCGTTAGGCCTGCCTTATTTCCTACCATTATGTAAACAGCAAAGACACAGGAAGAAAAAAACAACTAAATTTGAAAATAAAACTTTTGTTATGAGGTGTCAATGGGACGATATGCAATAAGAATAATATCGTACAGTGGATAGTTGTCTGTTTACATTTTTCCTTTTACTAGATAGAAGGTCGAGATGTTCTAGATGGCTATCCAGCTGTATCTATGGACACAATCTAACAGTTACTACAAACTTATATTGATTGCGCAACTCAATAAGTGCTCAGAATAGTTATGTTTTGTAGACGGTTGATTGATATTTATCAGTGCTCTCTCTTTTATTAACTTATCGGAAATAATGAAAAGGCCTTTTTAGAAAAGAAAATATCCAATCTGTTTAATTCTATGACGTATTTTATTGTCAATTTTTTTTATATGGATTAAACTAGTAGTATACATGTATATACTTACTTATTATTATATTATATTTTTATACCCTAAAGTTTTATTTCGCGATATGTACCTATATCTATATTCATTTATTTATTTATATATACTTTATTGTACACCAAAAACATACATCGAACAAAATACATTCAGCACAACAAGACATACAATAGGCTTCCGTACTATGGACTCTTTGGACCATAATATGAAAAATTCCACCCAAAAGTACAGATATACCATTATTCCATTCATTTAGAGCCTTAAACTTAATTACATCAAACAACAAAGCTTTGGTTTAGCCTCAAAAATGTGAAAAACACTTGAAATTACGTCATTAAAACACAGCGTACGCTGCCATTACAATTGAAGTCACAACAAAATTTAGTAAACACACCCAAATTGAAATAATAACAAGTATAGTAGCAAACGACTTGTCTACATTGTCGTGAATTAGGCGCATTAGGCGAGCGGACCCGTAATACACTGTGACAATGCGTTTATCCGTGATTATGCAGCACACCACTGACCTGACCAACTCCAAAAATAGACTCTACAGTCTCAAAAATACAGTTGAATTTCTTTAAATATTTGGAAGCAAGTTAGGGCTCCTTGCTAGTAATATAGTCGTGACTATTTGTAGCAAGAGATAACAGCACACGAGTTGGTAGTGGGACCTGTTGATGATAAGCGCCGTCGTCGATAAGGCCGTCTGCTGATGGACGGGCCCAGCCAGAATTTCGGCGAATGCATATTTCATGAGTTGATTAAATAGTTCACGCTTTGAATTTCCTCCCACATACATATGTAGAAGGTATACATATGTAAAGTCTACTGCAGTACGACGCAGACTGTGGCGTAGTTAACAAGCGTCGTGTTTTTAGTTGACAAAATGTCACTAGGAATGAGGTCGGGATGTGTTTCTTATCGTGTTGGTATGACAATTTTATCAGAGCGCGACAGTATTGTTAGTTACTGTGGGAAGAACTATTTAACCTAAGCTAAAATATACCATTTCTTTCAAAACGAAACTTTTTGGTTGACTCAAACTTCTATATTTGTTCCAGAAACAAGACATCTATATTTTTGTTGAACAAAACTATTCCATCTTACTTTCATAGAACACCTCTTCGAGTGATAATTTAAATCACTGCATAATAATCAACATTATCATGTCCAGGTGTGAACGTATTTCGGCTAGAAGCACAATTTCAGTCGGAGTGGCGATGCTAGCTCCGCGGTTAGGTTTTCCAAAGCTACGTCTTTCGGTACGCGATCGCCGTCCCTCCAGAACCATACATAATACAAAGTAAATCGTCGACTTAAAAATTGTAGGTCCCAGGTTCAGTTCAAACCCGGACCTAGAAAACTGGGCCACCACTACTCTCCACTGCTACTCCAGAACGATCATCATCACCACCACTTCTACCAAAAGACGTCTACTGCTGGAGATAGGCCAAGGATCTCCACGACGACCGTTTATGCGCCTCCCTCATCCAGCGGTTTCCCGCAACCTTCACCAAGTTCGGTCCACGTCGATGTGCGGTCGCCACTCGAGAACTCGTCGGCCCCATCGGGCATCGGTCCTACGGCCAATGTGCCCGGCCTACTGCCACTTAAGTGTTGCAATTCTTCGGGCTATGTCGGTTACTCTGGTTCTTCTGCGGATCTCTTCATTTCTGATTTAATCACGCAGTGCATTGCCCTATAAGTTACTTTGCCCTATAAATAACTAACTTAAAATTCTACGTTCCTAATGAATAAAATTTACTTACATCAAGATATGAAATACATCATCATCAACCTTTTTTTTATCATCCCACTGCCGGGCACAGGTCTCCTCTCATACAGAGAAGGATTGAGCGTAATCACCACGCTTGCTCAATGCGGGTTGGCGATTTCAGACTTATAAAGTCCAGGTTTCCTCAAGATGTTTTCCTTCACCTTCAGTCAATGGTGTCCAAGATATACTTAGAAAATACATATAACTTTAGAAAAGTTACATTGGTACTTGCCTGACCTGGAATCGAACCCGCGCACTCATACTTGAGAGGCTGGTGTTTTAACCACTAGGCCACCACGACTTCATGATGTGCGGTCGCCAGTCGAGAACTCGTCGACCCCATCGGGCATCGGTCCTACGGCTAATGTGTCCGGCCCACTGCCACTTAAGTGTTGCAATTCTTCGGGCTATGTCGGTTACTCTCGTTCTTCTGCGGATCTCCTCATTTCTGATTTAATCACGCAGTGCATTGCCCTATAAGTTACCTTGAACTGATCCAGAGATCCAGAACGTTATAATTTACGTATAAATAACTAACTTGAAATTCTACGTTCCTAATGAATAAAATTTATTTACCATCAAGATATGAATTACAAGAACACGTAATATTTAACCAAGAACCAAGCACACGTGCAACAACCATTTCTATTTTCAATTTTAATCGTTCTCTGTGAAGCCTTGCCGCCTGCAATCAATTCCTCACTTACTAGAAATCATTAATTATTGCTACAGACTCTATTAACGAGGCCATAGGTACTGTAACGAACCAGTTGGCATCGCGCATGCGATGTATGTTTGGATTGTGTTCGTTTTATACATGCGCATTTGATATGAAGAACTTTTTTGGACTATGTGTGGTTGTTTCTTGGCTAATTATTTAGTACAACAGCCGGGTTATTGTGCAACACACAAGCAGTAGTAATGGATATTTGACAGTTCAACAAACTTCAATGCGTCCTTTACGTTATTGAACTGATTTTTTTTTCGAATATATGAAGCTTATACTTCAAATTGATTCAGTTTTCAATTGAAAGTGAATTTTGCAATTAGGGCAGCCTTTACACGTTCTTTTGATAAATTGGATATGTGTCTATCTTCTTCAGAATGTAGCGATCATCAAGGTTTTAGTAGGTAAAAATCAGTTAATTTAAAACTTATTTACGAATTAAGTCGATTCCCGATAAGTCAACAGTTTTTTTTTTAATTCTCCCCCTTACTCATAAACGACGTTTAAAGATAACTAGTGATTAGCGTTTATTTAACCATACATTTTTGACGTTTGCACGTCATTTAACTTTAATCATAATTTATTAGCTTACTGACACGTTATATGAGTTTATATAATTTACTTTTTGACATTACATAAATATGTAAACTGTCACGCCCTTTATGCCTGGGGCTTTTATTTAAGTAATAAGTTTTTAGTTAATTACATTTTCACTTTAATATATACAGTATGTTAAAAAAACCCTGTCCGACCCATAAGGATAATAAAGGTGAGGTAAACACATGACCAAATATAATATAAAATTTTACGTAATCATCATAGTATCAATACAAATGAATTTTGAAATAATCTTTTTTTCTCGCGAATTAATTCCAACTTCCCCGAAATTAGGTAATTTTAAAAAAGTGACAACACCGGTATTATTATGAGCGAATAGCGATGCGATCACATGCCGCGTCCTTGCCGCCCGCCGCCTCCGCCGCCTCCGCCGCCGCGCGCGGTAGTGTGGATAACGCAGATTTATTAAGTTACCTCTTTTTGCGAAATAATATTTATTTTTTTTAGGTGGATTTTTTTTTTAATTTAGCCCGGTTTTGTATGCATTAGTAGAATCAGTTATCGATACCTAACAACACCTTCACGGGTCGGACAGGGTTTTCGTAACATACTGTATATATATTGTTTTGCTTTGCTGGTATTTTGGCGTGGTAGCTGGCATATGGTAAATAATTTCATTGTTGTTGTATTTTATCGTGTTCATCACTATACGTAGTATTGTATAAAGTCATGTGTTTTTTTTTAAATGAACAGACAGCTATGCTACTGGGGAATTTCTTCCGCCACTTCTTCTTCCCAGCGAAAGCACTAGGAAGTGTCGATGGGTGGGCGTTTTGGGGGACTGTCTTATGTAATATTGACGTTCAAAAAGTGCTGATTCTCAGCATAATTTGAATAAATGACTTTTGATTTTGATTTTAAGAAACGAAATCTACGTCAGTTAACTGTGCTTACTGCCATCCTTACATAGCTCAGTAATCAGAGGATCATAATAGGACAATATTCTTCCCCCTGTTGGGATACAGGCCATCTCTTGATGAGAGAGAGTAGGCTATAATCTGCCACGCTGGCTCAGTGCGGATTGGAGGATCAATTCTCGTCATTTTAAGAAACGTTGACAGTAAAAACGGCAATTCTTACCATTGAAAACGGCTAAATCTCAACTTGGCGATAATAGGGATGTATCCAAGGTATGAAAATCAAAAAAATAATTAGTCCGTCTCATAGATAATAAAAAAAAATTAAGACCCGTATTTTTTATTTTGTCAAAATTACCAAAAATTACTGAGATATAGCGTATTAAAGTTACGGAGTGGGGGCTAATTACGTCACGCCATGGTATTTTTTGTACGACGGCGTGACGTTATGCGATATTTCAAATCAATATATCTTCCTGAGTATTTGAATAAAAGAAAAAATAAAAAATACGTGTTCAATATTTTTTATAAATCTATCTGATGGACATTAAATTATTTTTTAGGATACAAGCCAATTAATATCAAACATTTGTCAAAAACGTAGCGAAATTATATATCGACAGATTGAAAATGTGATCAGACTGAGAACATTCTTAAAAACATACAAGAATTAGCCTTAGTGTCAAACTGTCAAAAACGCCACTAATCCCCTACATTTTGACAAGTTTTTAAAATTAATAAAGAGATGAGATTTCAGCTACATTTTAAACATTTTTGATTACGAAATTCGGCCTTCAGGGCTAAAATTCATAGAAACCGTGGTCCTGGCCTACAGGCAAGTGAAGGAACACGGGTGGGTTTTAGTCAGTAAAAGTCTGACACGCCCTTCCGCTCCGCTCAGAGCGGGAGAGTTCCTTTGATGATTTCCCATACCAAACAAAAAAATCCGGCCAAGTGCGTATCGGACTCACGCACAAAGGGTTCCATACCGTTGATTTATGAAATTAAAAGATTTAAATTATTTGTATGAAACATTACGCGGTAATAAGCGGTTTACGATTTACGAGGTATTAAAAAAAACTACTTAGTAGATCTCGTTCAAAACAATTTTCTTTGGTAGTTTTTATAGTAATGTACATCATATGATTTATTTAGTTTTTTCATTTTCTTATTTTAGAAGTTAGAGGGGTGGACCAACTTTTTTCCACTTTGGAAGCGTCTGTCACGCACACTATTCGGTTTAGAAAAAAAATAATAATTTAGAAACCTCGATATCATTTTTGAAGACCTATCGATAGATACCCTACACGCATGTGTTTGAAGGGAAAAAAAAATTGAGTTTCAGTTCTAAGTATGGGGAGCCCTCTGTATTTATTATTTTTTTTATTTTTGCATCAAAATCTTAATGCAGTTTACAGAATACATCCACCTACCAAGTTTCAAAAGTATAGCTCTTAAATTTTCGAAAAAAAAAATGACTGTGACATACGGACGGACAGACTGACAGACAGACATGACGAATCTATAAGGATTCCGTTTTTTGCAATTTGGCTACGGAACCCCAAAAAAAAGGCCTAAAATTCATTAAAGGCAAATTTTCTAGTCATTTTTCATACCACCAATAACTCAAACGGTGTATTTCTTACAGTAAAACAAAACCACCGGACGTAATTTCATCCGTTTAACTCTTTCGAACTACCGAAGATATTTCAACCTGCGGTCGGGGTAAGAAATACGGTCTAATTTGTTAAAGCACAATATCTCAACAACCGTGATGTAAGTAGTTATATATAAATCACTGCGGTACCTTTTCCAGAACGAATGTTAAACCGATAAACATTCATCTCCAATACATAGTTGACTAAACGGCGTTTTCTAAAAAAGAAATACGGTCCCACTTGAACGTGCGATTGGTAACCAGTTAGACCGTACTGTGAGTCTAAATGGGGTTCTGGAGTGAGTTTACAATGAGTACCTACCACAGAAATTTGTTACAGGTTTGGAATAGACTGATTTTTAAGGACAGGAATGATATTAAGAATCTTAGATACATTAGTTTTTTTAACATTACACAAACACACATTCAAAAACTACATCCATCATGCACCAAAACTACAAAGAAGTGAAAATTTCTTAACCACTTTAGCTGCTAAAAATTCATCAAATAATTCGCCGGAACTAAAAAAAGAATTATTAATAAAACCCTTCAATACTTAAAAGTTATTTAAAAACCTAAATCCAAGCGAATAAAACCTTTTTTATAAAAAGAAAGAAACTGTGTGCTACGTCGCCCGCGTAGCGGTTTGCTGCGAAGTTGTAAGGAGTTACTAATACGGGTTTGTTCCAAGTTGAATTATACTAACTTGGTGTATATAGTCTGGAAACTTAGTATAGGGTATAACGGGAAGTGCTTTAATTATTGGACTTCAGATTTAAGGCTTAATTATTTTCAGTTAAGTCGCGTAGCACCTGCTACGAAAAGCGTAGCAATTTCTGCGTAGCATATTAGTATTTTATGTTATTTTGTGAATGTATTTAGTTTACAGATATTTTCCGTTTGTTTTTGACATATAATTGTTTTGTAGATATTAATTTAAAAAGTGGCAACGTTCAATTCAATTGATCTCATCTAAGGATTTATACTATATAGGAATTCGTTTTCCTATTATTAATTTTGTAGTTCTTAGCGTGTCATTGGCAATCTAAAAATTAGACTATTTATTTTTTGTCATCAACAACGTCCATCAGTTTCTGGAATGTGCAGCTGACTGAACACACAGGACACGTTTTTAAGTATCCCATCGTTTGTGGAACAGCACCACATTTACACTCCAAGGTGAAGTCTTTTCCACTTGAACAGGTTGCCCTTGCTTCAACCAACCTACGGTCCAAGTTTCTTAAAGAACTTCAAGGTTACCTCAAATAATTCAGGCTTAGGTGGAAGTGCTTCAGCGGGTGGCACTATTCAATTTGGTTTTAGACAACAAGTGTTAATCCAGCTCGTTTAAAGCTTTAGTGTCATGGAAAATAATCAGAGCAGCTCCTTTCAATAATGGCAAGCTTATTCTGACCTGCAGGAATTAATGCAAATAAGTGTGAGTATATAAATTAAATCGTCAAATTATTGAACAAGCGTGGTGATTACGCTCAATCCTTCTCTATATGAGAGGAGACCTGTGCCCAGCAGTGGGACGATAAAAAGGTTAATGATGATGATATAAATTACATAACAAAACGTTTACCAAAATCTAAAAAAAAATTGACCTCTAATGATCTTAATAACGATAACGACGAAACGTACATATGATGTTGCTAATCTAGCCAGATTAATCATTAGACACGAGCCCAAAAAAGCATAGATTTTTATGCCAGAGGTTTTATTATTAAAATATTAACTTGGATTTACCAAAACCCATGAGAACAAATAGTAGCAGCAGTCGTCACAGAACCTCGTATGCAATAGGTAAGCAATGAATAAACGGTCGGCCCGAGTGCGACCGATAAAAATGATATATGTACCAACGTGGACATAGCCTCGCTACTTTGTTACTTGAACTCCACCAAAACATGGCGCCGTTTTAAAAATAATATTTATTCATACGAGAACTAGGAAGCCGCTTTTTTGAAACCGAGATATATATTATAATAATGCAAGTTAGTTCGGGTACTGATGACCTGTTAAGATCTTTTTAAATGTTAGCGTCTGTGAATACTATGCTCGTTGATAATTGAAATTCAAGAAGAGGTGAGTGTTTTTCTTCTTGTTGTGGTCATGATAGTCTTCTTTGAAAATTTATAAAGTGTGAGCCTAATAGGTGGCCTTGTTGATGTCGGCATCAGTAGCATTCTTTCAGTCACCCAAGATGCAGGTGATGGTTAAGTTAGCGTTTTATGTATGTTTTTACTGTACTGAAAGTGAATGGTTTGATGGTAGAACGTTAAATCAAAATTCATTTATTCAAATCAGGCTGAGAATCAGCACTTTTTGAACGTCAATATTACATAAGACAGTCCCCCAAAACGCCCACCCATCGACACTTCCTAGTGCTTTCGCTGGGAAGAAGAAGTGGCGGAACAAACTCCCCAGCAGCACAGCTGTCTGTTCATTTTTTAAAAAAAAACACATGTCTTTATACAATACTATGTATAGTGACCTCATACTGTTACTGTTACTGAGTGAGTTGAGTGTTAAATGACCTCATACTGTTACTGTAACTGATTTGGTTTTCGCACTCAGTCCCTTCAGTGGACCATTGTGCGTGGACCATGGCTGCCTCTGGCGGTTATTCCAGCCAGCCCACCTCCCTCCAGAAGCCCATCAGGTCTCCTAGCCTGTTGAGAACATCTGTGTAAGATCTTGGTGCTCCTATGGTTTTGTTTCTAATTTGGGTAACGCCTGTACACTCAAAGAGTATGCGCAACTGTCTCGTCAGCCTCTATGCAGGCTCTGCACAGAGGGCTGCCCGTTATGCCTCTTGTGTTGAGATGCTTATTCAGCAAGCAGTGGCCCGTAATGATCCCCGTCATTAATCGTAGGGTTTTCCTATCCAGGCGCAACAGCCTTTTGGTTAGCTTGCCATCCAGGGATGGCATAGCCGCCTTGGACTGCCTGCAGCCCGGTGACGAGGACCACCAAATCTCCGCTTGTTCGTGGCCATCTGCGTATTTGAATGAAGGGGATAGGCACAATGGGCTCCGGTCCGCTGACCAACGCGCTGGATGCCGTTCTAGCCAGCTCGTCAGCTGCGTCATAACCCAGTGACCTCATAATAATGTGAGCTATTTTTGGATTGCAGAGACAACGACTTATGAGCTGCAGCTTCAGCCAGTTGACAAAATTTATTTATTATTTATTTATATATATGTCGCAGTCAGCGACGGCGGAGCGGTAGGGCCATCAGCGTCTTGGTGTGGTGGTAAGGGTCCATTTCGTAGATGGAGTTTTGAATCAAATATACTTCGAATAAATATACCCTTCAATCTTGACAATCACAATTTAAATAGGCAAACCGACAGTTTCGGTCCGGAGAAGTGCCTCGGTCCGCGTCTCAATCTGAAGAGACCGTTCGACCGTCCCCACTTTTCAAAATGACTCTGTCCACGTAACTATCAAAATAACGCCCGAGCGTTTGGCCTACTACTATAAATAAATAATACGGACAAATCACACAGATTGAGCTAGCCCCAAAGTAAGGTCGAGACTTGTGTTATGGGATACTAACTCAACGATACTGTATTTTAGAATAGACACATCTATAGATAAACATCCAAGACCCAGGCCAATCAGGAAAAGATCGTTTTCCATTATGACCTGGTCGGGGATCGAACCCGGGGTCTCCACGTCGCAGGCAGGTGTGTTGACCGCTGCGCCACGGAGATCGACGAAAAACTATGTAACTTAAATGAGCAACTTTTCTTAAAATTATTTCGGAAATCCACAATATATACTTAAGTGTACATCAAAACCGTACATTGATAAAAAATACAGTCAACACTGTACCAAATACAATGGGTGGCCTTATCGCAAATGCAATCTCTTCCAGGCATCCTTTGAATGGATGAAGAATTTCCTGGACAATAAATGGCACTATTGTTAGTGTTAATATTATACATACAATACACTACAACATAGATACATAAATACAAACATATCCAAAATTATACATGCGTAAATAAATACATACATACTGAATATATTAGGTAAGCAAAGTAATCAGAAAAAAAGCAGTTAGTTCAACAAGATCACAACGACAAGTAAGTGAGAAGGACGACAAATATATGTCAAAAAACAAAAAAAAAACACGTATCGTGTGTTGGATTATGGCCCAATCCCGCCCATAGGAAGGCTGTAACCTAGCAGTGAAAACATTATATGCAGATTGTACTCATTCTCAACTCTTAAATTATTTATTTATCTTTTTATACTGCATAAATCCCTGCAATACCAGATGACAGACGAGTATGGAACCCTCTACCCAATAATGGCACATTATGGACTGACAACATGGTAGTAATGACAATAAGGTATAAATAATCTTAAAACATATATAGTTGCCCATTTACAGGAAACACTTACCTATTCGATTTCTGAATACGGATAATGTATTAAACTTTATGTCTTCTAAAGGATCATGATCAATTGCCGCACAGTAACCAAAAGTCACAAACGTTTTACATGCCAACATGTATTATTTATATAAAACTCTTATCTATACATATTCTACGGTCCTTCTCCAACCAAAATCCCAATATTTATACCATGTGAATTATATTCCGAGAAATTTGCATATCGTCAAAAAGGTTCCACGTTATTACGAATCCAAAGACGTCGCCGTTCTAACTTCCAAAGAAAATTAATTTGAATAATACATACTACGTAGTGAAATAACGCTAGAATATTGCATAAGGTAAAAACCTGCACAATAATATCTGATCATGAATAACCTGCACGATGCCAAAAACTAAAACAATAACAATTGAAACTTACCTGCGAGACGACAAAAAAACTATTTGGAAAGAAGTTTGGAAAGCAAGTGGAAACTTCAGGAGTGCGTTCTGTTTCTTTACCATACAGATATCGTAAAAATGGAAAATCTATAGGGTAGGTATTTTTGATAACATATTTTTTTTTTAATAATTATAAACTAGCGCTTGACGGCAATCCCGCCTGGTGGTAAGCAGTGATGCGATCGTTGATGGTAAAGCGCGCTAGTTTATTAAGAGCCTATTCACTCAGAAAAACTGAACGAATAGGAAGGAAGACGGCAGTTGAGCGAGGTGATGTAATGTTAAACCCAACAACACGACCAACGATGCTGCGCCAAAGGGAGATTGATCTGAAGACCCTCCACGACCAAACTCCCAACACAACAACATTTGGCGCATCGTACCCGGCACACATCGCAACACAACTGCTCAGACCCGTCCTCCGTACGGCTTCACCAGACATCATGCCGGAACACGACAAATCGCATGGCGGCAAGACTTTGTCTGGTGGGTGGTACCTTCTGCCGGCGGCCGATGTTATGGCCTACCACCGTTATTTATTTATTAAATATAGCACACCAACGACATATTTACAATGATAATAACAAAAAGCAATCACAGGTCTTCAGTTCTGTGTAAATACATCACTTATAGGCATGCAGAATAAGAGATAAACAATTCTTTAAATTATTGGAATATTAACATAACACTAGCTGCTTCCAGCGGTATCGCCCCGCGTAGGTTTCGATATGTTTTTTTTTATATGCTCCGCTCCGATTAGTCCCAGCGTGATAAACTGGAATTAATTAGTAGAAATATAATAGCATAAAAAATACTCCGATTATGTTGGTGGAAATTTGTATAAAAAAAAACCGACCAAGTGCGTGTCGGACTCACGCACAAAGGGTTCCGTACCATTTATTTATGAAATTAAAGGATTTAAGTTATTTATATGAAAGACTGGCGGCCGCCAGCGACTTCGTACGTGTGGACTTAGTTATGCTTCGCTCCTATTTGTCGCAGCGTGATGTTATGTAGCCTAAAGCCTTCCTGGATTAATGGGCCATCCAACGCAAAAAGAATTTTTCAAATCGGACCAGTAGACCTGAGATTAGCGGGTTCAAACAAACAAACAAACAAACTCTTCAGCTTTGTATATTAGTATAGATAGGATTTATAATCCATACTAATATTATAAATGCGAAAGTAACTCTGTCTGTCTGTCTGTTACGCTTTCCTGTTTAAACCTCTCAACCGATTTTGATGAAATTTGGCACAGATAATCTTTAGACCCTGAGAAAGGACATAGGCTACCTTTTATTGAAAAAAAAATTGATATTCCCGAGGAAAATCTAAAAAGCGCGATATAACTGAATTCCACGCGGGCGAAGCCGCGGGCGGAAAGTTAGTATATAATATTTCAGATTACCTTACAGATTTAAGTAAATAGAATAAAATAATATAATAGTAATACATTAATTAGTAAATGTTTAGTTTTAATACTGTTGTTTTCTCATATATTTTACTTAATACTCAATATCTTTATATTTTAGATTTACCATAACTTCATATAAGGGTGGTAACAATTTATGTGAGATCAATTATGGACCCTGTAGGGCACAGGAGAGAGGAAGCTCTGTTTGAATATCTTAAAATAATATAATTATATTGCAATTTAATTTATTTTTATTTAACCCTCAAATAATAATTTAGCTTATTTTGAGGTGCTCACAGGCAAACATTTAACCGATTACCATGACTGATCGATTCTCTAAAATCTCAACTTCAATTAGTTGAAGTAAGCAAAACCGAAACCCACCATAAGTTGGAATGATACAAGTAACTCGCTTTACTTAAGTTTTCAAGTTGAACTGGTCACTGAATCGCACTGCAGGTGAAGTGGCAGTCTATAAGGTATAATAAAATTGTCGGAAATGTGTGGAACTGACACAGGCTACTGAACACACTTACGTCAATCCAGGTGAAACTCATTGTAGAAATGCGAAGCGCTTTAAAAGCAATTGCCACTTACCTCGGCCTCTCGAGTACCATTCTGATATGTAAAATACATGTAACTTATATATTGATGACTCGGTTACCGCAGTGGCTAAGCGATCGACTGCTGCGCTGCGTATCGCGGGTTCGAACCCCGCACGAAGCAAATATTTGTATGGCCTACAGATAGTTGTTCCGGGTTCCGCTGTTTTAGTACGTGAATTTAAAAGTTTGTAAATGCACCCACTATACAGGAATATTTCCAAGGCTGGGGCAACGTTAATTAAAAAAATATCATATATATTTAGCTTATTCTATTTTGTTTAGTACTGAGTTCAGTCTCTACTGTGGCAGCGAGTGGGTACTGAGTAAATAAAGATATGTACTTTACAGACATTATAATTACTCGGTAATAAATACATCAATATTAAGCGCGCACAAAAAAATACAAGTAACATATTATTTTGTTTGGTTCAGAACAAAATATACTTATATAAAATATAGTAATTATATCTCTGTATTTGCTCATAGGACCAGGAAAATGAATGAGTGAACTTTTATCTTATTTTTTTTTAATAGTTATAAACTAGCACTTGACCGGAATCCCGTCTGATGGTAAGCAGTGATGCGATCGTTGATGGTAAAGCGGGCTAGTTTATTAAGAACCTATTCACTCGGATTGAGCAAATAGGAAGGAAGACGGCAGTTGAGCGAGGTGATGCAATGTTAAACCCAATAACACGACTAACGATGCTGCGCCAAAGGGAGATTGATCTTAAGACCCTCTACGACCAAACTCCCAACACAACAACATTTGGGGCATCGTACCCGGCACACATCGCAACACAACTGCTCAGACCCGTCCTCTGTACGTTATCTTCGCGTTTCAATAGGAAAAAAATAGAATATAGTTTGCTATAACAATATTCTGTAGTTTGAATCGAGCGAGACTCATGTTTTATTTTTGAGAAAATATCTATTTATGATGAAAACTTTGAAAGTTTACTTTATAGTAATTTATTTGTTCCTAAAATCGTAGATATCTAGTGATCTAGTTGTCGTTTAACATATTGTTTAATAATATGGAGGCATGAGGAACAGGGTGTAAAGTTCACTCATCCTCCATTGAAAAAGAAGGATCCTCCGAGCAAACTGGTATTGTCTGACGGGCACTTGCATATCGGTTGATGTTGCGAACCTGTATGGGTGCTAGTTCGCCCGTCGGGAGGAGTCGCCGCGGTGTCACCACTACGACTCTCTCGACGACACGGCCGAGCACACCCTCGTGAAGTGCTCGGCCTGGCGAAACGAGCGCCGCGACATCGTAGCGGCGCTCGGATGCGGACGCCTCTCCTTGGCAACCATGGTGCGAGCCATGGTTGAAAGCGAGAGTGCATGGGAGGCTGCCGCCTCCTTCTGCGAGACCGTCCTCTTGCAGAAGGAGGCTGCGGAGAGGGAGCGGGAAGAGGTTGCTCTTGCCGCTCCTCTCCGGCGTAGATGGGCGGGGCGAAGAAGGTGGGGGACGAACCCCCGTCTCCTTTAGCCCCAGAGTGTCACCAGCGCGTGTGGGTAGCCCCCGCACGCGCATTGCACCGGTCACCACGTCTGGGGATTACTCTGTTACCCGGGTAATCCCCCTTTGGCGCGGAAACCAGCCTTTTGAAGGCCGGTAAGCCCTAAGAGTGGCACGGCGTTAGGCCTTCGGGCCGATCCCGTGTCACTCTCAACGCAGGGCCCGAGGGTAACCGGGTGGTTTTAGTGGGTATTCCCGGCTTCGGCCGGGCGAGTCCCACACACGTCCGTCGCCTAGCTAGCGGCGGGTATGGTGCGTAAAGGCATTTCCAATCGAAAAAAAAATGGGTGCTAGTTACACAGTAAACTCTGCTTGCGAGATTCAAGATTTGCATGACGTCACTATGACACGTTGTTCGCATGTAGCGTTGTAGGTACAGTTACAATAATATAGAAAGTACAATGTAATTTTATGACCAATTTATGATAATTCTATTTTTTATCCTTACTAATATTATAAATTGAAACGTGAGTTTGTTTGTTTGTTTGTTTCGCTTTCACGCCATAACTATTGAACCGATTGCTTTGTAATTTTGCAGACGTAAAGTTACAAGTCCAGGTTAAATAATAGGTAATTTTTATCCCGGAAAATAGTCCCACGGAAAAATCTAAAAAGCGCGATATACCCGAATTCCGAATAGCTGAAAGCTGGTAATAATTATCGATAACAATATTGTTATTTATTACAAAATAAAATATGTTTTCCTAAACTTAATACCTTTAGAGTAAAAGGGTCTTTAATGAAGTACATCAGTAACTGCAACCCTTGTAATAAGTACATGCTCGAATTTGTGAAATTCCTGTCACACAAACTAGCACACATCCTGTATCTTAGATGCAAGGGTTCCTCCCTGCGTGCAATGTTAAACCTCACTTTTTATTTAATAACCTATTTATTTAAACTTTATGCAAAATGGCGGACTTAATGCCTTAGGCATTTTCTACCAGTCTACCTTGAGGTGATGCAGAGAAAAAACATGGTAGGTGCAAACAAATTAAAGTTAAAAGAGAGAAAAAAATATTATAATAAATACATAAATACATACATACAAAATATAAACAAAAGAGAGAGATAAAAAAAATCATAGGTAGAGAAAAAGGATAAATTATATATGTGATGAATCTGCCA
This sequence comes from Sesamia inferens, assembly GCA_037179545.1. Lineage (NCBI taxonomy): Eukaryota > Metazoa > Arthropoda > Insecta > Lepidoptera > Noctuidae > Sesamia > Sesamia inferens. The sequence continues at coordinate 22,507,020 of CM073931.1, forward strand.
GTTTCTTGCGTAGGTATTCCCGAGCTTTCACTTTAAATGTGTACCGACTTGTCAACGTCCTGATATTCTGAGGAAGATCATCCCAAAGGAAAACCGCCTGAACCAGAAATGAAGACTTAAGGAAACCAGTGCGGTGAAAAGGACATCGTAGAAGACAATTATTGGAAGAGCGCAGATTCTTATTATGCGCAGAGAATAATTATTCCCGCGAGCTTTAACTTTAAATGTGCACCGCCTTATCAACGCCCTGATATTCTGAGGAAGATCATTCCAAAGAAAAACCGCCTGGACAAGAAATAAAGACTTAAGAAAATCAATGCAGTGAGAAGGACATCGTAGAAGATAATTATTGGAAGAATGAAGAAATTATATGTATGTATTATTATTATATGACTTCGTTCGCGTGTAGCTAGTTATACTCCGCTCCTATTGGTCGTAGCATGATGTTATATAACCTAAAGCCTTCCTGGATTAATGGGCTTGTAGCGGCTCAGCCGCCACACCAAACTCGCGCAACTTCACTGATGATCTCCCACTTACCTACGCCTTCAGGAACCCCAAAGGGAATTGCTCACCTCCTCAATACAGGTACCTAGACTACATCTCACAATTTACCACGGATATACGTTACATACCTGGACCAGAAAATGTCGTTGCCGACACCTTGTCGCGCATTGATGAGGTAACAACGACAATTGATTATAACGCTTTAGCCCGCTCTCAAGAGACTGATCCAGAACTCCAGTCACTTGTCGAGAAAGGATCGTCACTGAAACTGCAGATGATTACTCAGGTGGGCTCAGACACTAAACTGTATTAGACGTATCCACTCAACCACCGAGACCCTATGTTACCCCAAAATTTCGGAAGCAAGATTTTGATTCTCTTCATAGTCTGAGTCACCCTGGGCGTACAGCTACCGTGCGACTAGTCACGCAGCGATTTGTGTGGCCAGAGATCCGCAAAGATTGAAGAAAGTGGTGCAGATGTTGTCTTCATTGCCAACGCTGTAAAATTAACCGTTACACTTCACTCCTCTTTCCCAATTTCCCTTAATTTCGTCGAGATTTTCCCATATCCATCTCGACATTGTAGGACCACTAATACCATCTTCAGATTACAGGTATTACCGATACCTATAGGCTATCCAACGCAAAAAGAATTTTTCAAATCCGATACGTAATTCCTAAGATTAACGCGTTCAAACAAACGAACTCTTCAGCTTTATATATTAAGTATAGCTCGTCTAATATATATAAGAGCAAACGACCACGATAAAAAAGTAAGTAAAAAAGCAACACACTCATGAAGGAACATTTAAATATCAAAACTCAACTTCCAAAAATAAAGCAAAACTCAAAAAAAATACCATTACCCAAAGTGTGATCGTTCGTTTTTAACTAATGACCCAGTGGCCGGAGGGACTTCCTACCGATACCCCGTGCCCTCCAAAGGTTGGCTTTACACGCATTATGATAAATAGTTATAAAAGCTTTAAAATTAAATATTATGTTCAAATGAGTGTATCGTCTTCATTTTTGTTCATATGAAAAAAGAAAAAATACGTGTCTAGTATTTTTTTGGAAATCTGACTGACGAACTAATTAGTTTTTTTTTTAGTCAACTACCCTATCGTTCCCAATAGATATTTTTTCAGGAAATTCTGATATTAACTCCTTCTTATTCTTGGACATTGATTCCAGGCCTCAGAAATAGATAAAAGAGAAAAAAAATATTTAAGCTGTCAAATAATAATCAATATTGCTTACCGATTTGTGTTACTAATTCTACAACGATTTATATATTTTCAAGTAGATATTAATCGATACATTGTTGTTAGCGTGAGCATTTGGTAGATCATACTTTGTGAATTCCAACTCACATTCAAAAGAATATGTTATTGGTTTCCGTGACTGGTATTTCTACAGTGCCTTCATTGCTGACTGCATCAAAAGGGTACTCGATCGCGTGATCTATACGTAATAATATTACATCATATTATTCAGATTACTATCGGTAAACCTCGTGGAATACATGGAAAAGTTGCTTCGATTGTAATATTGTATCGTTTACCGTATATTTAGCAGAACTTACGACTGGGAAGCAAACTTGACGTAGGTAGGTACTAATGAAAAACTCGCCAAATGTGAGTGTGCCTCGCTCACGAATAATTCATATGGTTATAACCATACAGGCCTCTATAACTGCTGAATTATTAACAAAGTTATCTAAGATGTTATAGTTTCACTTCAAAGTTCTTTACATAGACTACCGTGATGATTTTTTTCAGACTTTTCAAGCTAGCCGTTTAGCTTTTAGAGTGTGGCGGGGATTTTAACAAAAAGTGAGCTTTAAAATTGAATATCTCGCAAGAGGATACCTGAATTTAAAAAAAAATACACCTATATAACCTACAAATGTTTTAAAAATAACCTATCCAATGATATCTCACACTATGAAGCTGACGCCAAGAAAAAAAAGAAAAAGTACTAAAAAACGCTGACTAATTTTACAAGACTAAACTAATGTTTATCTTCAGTCCTTTTTTTAAAGAAATAGAAAGAAAAAGATGCATTATACTTAAGTTTGATTCAGTTTCAACATCAAGCATCAGTACCAATTTTTTTTTTGAATATGTAGGTAGTCAAAATCTACTCAGCTTATGTTCAATCATATAAACCCTTAAATCGATCTACATAAGCACATACATTCAAAAATCTAAAACCCCAAGATCAAAATAAAGGTACAGTTGAATACAAAAGACGTCGTAAGTTAAGCTTATCGCCTTTCGTGGCCCGTTAGCCACGAGGCGGCAATTGATTCAACTGCTCCACAAGCCGAGATCTCAGTAAACCCGCACTTTTGAATATTATCATATTTTATTCTGTCAATTACAGGTACAAACCTGGAATCTGGATTTGTGCTCGGTTGGTATAACAGGCTTGCCTCAAACATTGAAGTTAGACATGACTGCCTTTTTTTACATACGGTGGATAACTCTCACATGACATCTGGTAACTCCAAAGTAAGTTTTAATTGTACGTATTCGTATATGTATCTGACCTACTAACATCATCATCATCTCAGCGTATAATACCGGTCGCATCCGCGGCTTTCGCGTTGGAGCCCGGGGTCCACTTTCCTACTATTACGCCTCCATTTCGCACGATCTCTGGCATCCCATAGTGTGAGATTGTTGGCACGCATGTCATCTCTTACAACGTCAAGCCCATGGCAAGACATTTGTTACCCACGTAACATACCGGTTTACATAAGACGTGACCGTACCAGCGCAGGCCACTCTCTTGCAGTTTGTCTGCTATGTCACGGACACGGAGACTGCCACGGATGCGGGAGTTCCTGATGCGGTCTTTCCGCGTAACTCCACACATCCACCGCAGCATATTCATCTCCATGACAAGCAGCTCCTGCTTGTGTCGCTCAAGCACAGGCCACGCCTCATTGCCATACAGAAGGTGTCTGACATACTAACATTAGAAATTAAGTAAAATTATTAGTAACCCTATGAATTTCTATAAAAAAACAATCTGTGGTTTTATTTATAATCGTGTTAAAGTTAAACCCGTTGAAGTTAATTACATAATACACTGTCAACAAAGGCTTTCATTTTGACGCAATGAATGTAAGTTATTGGATTCACGACGTTCTTTGCTTTATTTACGTTACTGGAAAAAAATACCAACCTTATGAAGCAATGAATTAGCAATATTCTTCAAAATTATCCAGTTTCAGATTAATAGTATCTTACGGGTCTGGTTGTTTCTGTATGTGAGTTTAAATGTTTGTGAACGCACCCTCGATACTAGAATAATTCCTAGTGTAGAACAACGATTTTAAATGTGCAGAAAGTATCTTAGGAAATTGGGGGTACAGTATTTGGCGCCACTTTCACTCGGTGCGAGTAATTGATTTCTGAAACTAAAATATTATTTAGGTAAAAAATAGCTCATCAAATGTAAGTGCACATTAGAGATCCAAATTGTTTTACATTAGTTGGTGATTGAACACTCCTATTGAGCAAGTAATGTCTGTGCTTGGAGACTCCTCTTCCACAGCAGTGTGTATATGTGAGTGCGTGCGTGCGGATGTGTGTGCGCGCATGCTTGCGCGTGTGGCGTGCGTGTGTGTCTGTGTGCGTGTGTATGTGTCTGTGGCTGTGTGTCTGGTAATACAAGTTTAATGTTACTTTCTTATCACATTTTACTGTCAATTAAGGGTGCTATTGTTATTATTTACTACAACTGGTCTTGTGATGATATAAATTGTTGCAATTTTCTCTTGATTGTTCGCAAAGTACTTGTTATGCATAAAAGAAATTGCTTAGTGCTTGTTTTTTTGTTTTGAATAAGATTTAGTTTACACTCTGGAGTAGACGTGGAAGAAAAATTATTAGTTTCTTGCAGCGTGAGTTACTGCCGGCGTACGTATTAGTAATTTTTAAACCAGAATAAAAAGTACTTTTATGCGTAACATGTTTGTAGTTTTAGGGGTAAACTTAAATACGGTATAGATAATTGTACGCCGAAATCTCTATATCCTCCTGGCTACTTTGAATTCGGTGGGGAGGCGTGCGAAGAGGCTAATTGGCGACCCAAATTTATCTCAAAATAGTCTCCGGAGCCTGGAGCACAGGCAAAGTGTAGACAGCCTGTCAGTGTTCAATAGGATGCAGTTTGGAGAGCTGCGAACGAATTACATGAATAATAAAAAAAATAGTGTTCCACCGATGACGGGAGCAGGGTCCAAGCTACCGGTGGTTAGGGCCCCAGAGACAGGACCCTCCTCACGATGCGGGCCGTATCGAGGAGTACTGCCTTTAGAATCAGGCCTTTGATCCAACTGCTTAACGAGAGCCTCAATAGATGTTGCTCGAGGCTCTTGGTTATCAAACCATTGGCCGATACGACAATCGGTACAATGACTGCCGAGTTCACATTCCACATGTCAATTATTATTATATATTTTATACGCAACACCCGTTTTTACACCTAATGCCATCTGAACTAAAACAAGACACTTCGACTGATCACTGTTGTTAGTTTGTTACACTCACAACAATGGTCAGTCGAAGTGAAGTATTTAAAGCTACAAACACCTGAATTGATCGCGATGCGCTTTAAGCTGACTTATGCTCAGTTCATTGAGCAAGCGTGGTGATTTAGCTCAATCCTTCTCGCCGCTAACCGCTGCGGCAAACCGTGGCGTCACAAACACATTCGTAAGGTAATTTTACCTGTGATAACTATCTTCATGTGGAAGGGTCTACTATGAAAAGTTTTAAGTTGTTTGCTCCATCCTTACAAATATTATAAATTGGAAAGTGAGTTTGTTTGTTTCTTTGTCTCGCTTTCACGCCGTAACTACTGAACCAATTGCTTTGAAATTTTGCAGACGTAAAGTTAGAAGTCCGGATTAAATAATAGGGTGGTTTTTGTCCCGGAAATATTTGATATTCTCGAGGGAAATCTAAACAGTGTGATATAACCGAATTCCACGCGGGCGAAGTCGCGTTTGGAAAGCTAGTTATTGATAAAGATACAAGAGCATTAATTTTAACCAATAAAAAATGGTCCGCTAATTATAGAAATAGAAAATTAAAGTAAATAAAACTATAATGCATCTAATAAAACAATTGAATTTTTTTGTAAATGTTTTTTTTTATAAATTATAAACTAGCGCTTGACCGCAAAAGCCTGATGGTAAGCAGTGATGCAATCGTTGATGGTAAAGCCCACTAATTTATTAAGAGCCTAATCACTCTAGCCTTGAAGACACTCAAATTGTAGTACGACGGAAACACTGCCGCTGGCAAATTGTTCCAGTCCCTCGTATGCGGTATAAAAGAGAGGCGAAACGTTTCGTCGGGATCGTAGTGGTGTTAACAACGTAGGGGTGGAAACTCGCCGTACGATGGGTCGTCCGAAAGTGGAACGGAGATGGAGGAATTAAATCGTGCAATTCCCTCGCACACTCCCCAAAATGCATCCTATAGAACACCGAACGGCTGGCTACTCTACGCCTGTGCTCTAGGCTTTGGAGTTTAATCAAGGTCGTCAATCAGCCTCTTCGCACGCCTCTCCACTGAATCCAAAGTGGCCAGGTGACACTTTGCAGCACCAGCCCAAATGTGGCTGCAGTACTCCACACACGAACGGACCTGTGCTTTGTACAACATTAGAAGCTGCCTTGGTGTGAAGTGGACCTTTGCGATAACGCCAAGTTTCCTGGCTGAACCGACCAAAGTTTAGGTTCGTGGAAATCTCAACTCCCAAAAGCTGAAGGCGGTCGGTCGGTCGATCGGTGTTTATTTTCATTAAAATTATTTATATTATATAAGCTAACTTTTAAAAGAACATATACATGTGAAAAAAAAAACAAAATAATCATAAGGCACAAAAAAAATTACACTGCCACTGAAAGCACTATATAGCAATGCTAATTTTCGACCTAAAAACTGTCCAACCATGTCATGTAGAAATTTGGTTAGGCGACTTCCTGCTTAATAATATATGATGGGCTGCATGATGCTTTATTTTTTATAAAAACAGCACCTTTCCACAGACAAGATTCTGAAATCAATATTCAATATATTAAAACTGTCTCTTTTTCTTCATTAGACGCTATCGATATCGATACGCCCAAAAATATCTTAAACAGCATCCTAATTGCGCAACACTCTATTACTATCAATTGCTATTTGATTGCCCTATATGTACGAAAAATATGACTACTCAACAACGTGAATAACGTAATGAAAGTTTTTGAAATGTCAAAATGAAACTTATTGCTACTGATTGAAATTGCAACTCAACGGATTAATTAATTGCAGTGTAGGTTTAAGCTGATTTAATATGGTTATTACAGGTTTCTTTTATTTTAATCTTTCTACCGCGGATAATTTTCATTCGTTTCATTTTTATTTACATCTGACAGATTTTTCATTGAAGAATTGTTAAAAATTCAAAATAATTTCTCGTTAATGTTAAAAACTTGTAAAAATATAGGGTAATTACGAGATATTTTTGACAGATTGAGATAACGATTCCTTATTATGCCAAACACACTAAATTTCATACTCTTTCGTTTCCGCGCATCGTAATAACGTTATTCCGTCTCTTTCTAACAAAAACGTGGGTCACAGTTGTATTAAATGAGTTCGTTTAATGTTCCATGAATGTGGTATTATACTAATAAGTAGTATTATACTAACTAATATTACAATATTGAGATATGATGGAGTAAAAGGTCTAGTCTTATAAATAGATGCATATTTTTTTATTATTTTACTTAGATTTTCTACTGTGCCCGTCTAAACTTTAAAAAAAATTTAAAGCTCTCTCCTCAAAGATGTAAATTTCGTAGTTAATGCAATTGTGAACTAAGGTCGTCCTCCGTGACGCAGCGGTCAACACGCCTGCCTGCGACGTGGAGGCCCCGGGTTCGATCCCCGGCCAGGTCATGATGGAAAACGACCTTTTCCTGATTGGCCTGGGTCTTGGATGTTTATCTATTTATGTATCTATTATAAATATATTATCGTTGAGTTAGTATCCCATAACACAAGTCTCGAGCTTACTTTGGGTCTAGCTCTCTAGTCTAGTCTAATGTTTTTAAAATGAAGAAAATTGTCTCTTTGGAGTTGGAAAAATAAGCCCTTACTAATATTGAAACAAAAGATTTCTCAAAAATATTTTATACAATTGATTGACCTTCCCCGAGGTTAAAGCCACACATATCAGTTTCCGTGACCGGCTCAATATCTTAATTCTTAATTTGTGTAAAAACAATTGAACTTACAAAAGTCGTCACGAATATTGCGTAATCAGATTAAATTTATTTAAATAGGTGACCTCTACGACCCAAGTTTCAGTTGTAAATCCTTAGAGGTAAGATTTTGTGAAACTTAAAATAACAACGTCGAACTTACTGAACAATACTAGAATTAATAATTTTGCGAGAAATTTTTAATGCTGAATATTGATTGTTTTATTTTATCGAACAGAGTTCTAATTTTGTCCATATTTATGTTATATATTTGTTTATTATGGTATTATGTATTACACAGACAGTAAGTAACTGACTGCTTCAGACAAAAACTAATTACCTCTACAGTGTCCTTATGATCCATAAGGACACTCTACAGTGTCCTTATGATCCATAAGGACACTGTAGAGATTCTGTAGGGTCCCTCAATAGTTTTAGTTATTATGCTACTAGCATTATGTTTTTCACCTCACCAAATTTCAATATTTTTTCAATAACCTTGCAACAGCTATCATTATTACCATGAACTGTGTGACCTAACTCCTCCGTGGCGTAGCGGTAGCGAACGCGGCCGCTGTTCAAGGAGGCGCGGGTTTAATCCTGCGCAGTGCAAATATTTGTATGCATGAATATGAATATTTGCACTGGTCTGGTCGTGCCTCGGAAAGCACGTTAAGCCGTTGGTCCCGGTTGCCATACGAATATCTAATGGCAGTCGTTACGGGTTGTTAGAGTCCTCTAAAGTCCAACAATTGGTCTAAAATATCGAAGTTTAGCCAAAATCAGCAGTTAGACTGGTGAAGCGGACCCCAGACTCCAAAGCTGAAAAGCTTCGGATGGGACTGGGATTAACGCTGAGATGATGATGATGATGTGTGAATAAAAAGAAATGCTTTTCTGTTATTACTCGTAGATTAGTAGTACCTTATTATAAATAACTAATTTGATTATTCTTAACACTCTCGACTCCAGTGGTTGAATAATCCAATTATGTGATTTGAAAAACCTCTAAAACGCACCCATTTATCTTACAGTGGATGCGTCATAACGAAGCTACAGGAAAATTTAAGTTAAAACAAAGTACATCATTATTCTGGTTGCACGAGCTCATTACATAATTATCTCACAACTGTAATCTCTATATATGTACTTATATTTTGCTGACATAATAAAGAGTGTTTAAATTAATAAGGTTTTTGATTTCTTAATACAGGGTTTTTTTTATTAAGAGCGCTCGAACATTGGAATGAAATAAAACAATCTGTTTAAGTGATATTCTAACAATTATTATTACATTTTAAAGAATATTCAATGACATTATGTGTAGAAAATAATATCAGCCAAATGGCCACCGCGACTCCGCTTTAGATGGTTTATTCTGGTGGACCAATTTTGAAGGACGTCTTCGCATAAATGGGGCTCAATTTCACGAAGAACGCGAGTTATGTTGGCCTTTAGGGCCGCAATCGACTGTGGTTTATCTGCATATACTAGAGATTTCACGTAGCCCCACAGAAAATAATCGAGCGGTGTTAAGTCACACGATCTCGGGGGCCAGTTGATGTCGCCACTACGTGAGATGACGAAGCCCTCGAACTTCTCTTTCAATAAATTTAATGTTTCCCGTGCTGTATGGCAAGTGGTGCCATCCTGTTGGAACTATATGTTTGTAAGATCCATACCACCTACCCTAGGGCAAAAAAAAATTGTCATCATCGTCCGATATCGGTCGCCATGGAACGTTAGGCGAATAGAGCACTGATTTTGATAATAAATTTTAATAATTTCTACGCGTTGTTGAAGCGTGTAGCGTTCCATGGTGAAATGTCATGACTAAATATGTATTCATGCCAAATTTGACAGCTATCGCATTACCAAGATGGCCGCTATGCGCTGTCAATGTTCGAGCGTCCCTATTGAAAAACCCTTTATATCTTTATTTTTTTTTAATGATTATAAACTTTCGCTTGACCGCACTCCCGCCTGATGGTAAGCAGTGATGCGATCGTTGATGGTAAAGCGCGTTAGTTTATTAAGAGCCTATTCACTCAGAAAAACTGAGCGAATAGGAAAGAAGACAGCAGTTGAGCGAGGTGATACAATGTTAAACCCAACAACACGACCAACGATGCTGCGCCAAAGGGACATTGATCTGAAGACCCTCCACGACCAAACCCCCAACACAACAACTTTAGGCGCATCGTACCCGGCACACATCGCAACACAACTGTTCAGACCAGTCCTACGTACGGCTTCACCAGACATCTAAGTATGAAATAAATTGATATTCTCTTAAGGTGATAGATACCCGTGAGCGTCCAAAATCGCTTACCTTTGGAAGTTTATTCCTCAAGAATGCCTTGATCAAAATTTTTGAAAAAAAATATGTTATGATCATAGATTCAAGCACAATATATTTATTGTTTATTATTTTCTATACGGCCTATATTTACGTCAAAAAAAAAACATTTCTACACGACGTTTTTAACCTTTAAATCGATATTTCTCTTAAAGCGCTTAGACTTTTTTAAATATTCTTACTCGCAGTAACGTGTACCTGTAAGCACTATAGAATCATAGTTTTATTTTAAAATTAATGAAATATTTAATAAGAAAAGTAATAAAAATGAGGTTCTGCACGAGTTTCCGCCTTACGAAGTTCAGAGGGGCTCTATGCGGGACGCGGGCGCGGGTGGCCGGCAGTCGCGCGCCAGCGCTCGTGGGAGGAGACTGTGTCACTTTTTGCTCCGCGCACCCTTGGATACCGACTTCGAGTGTAACGAAGTATTTTTAGTGAAAATCACTAAAAATGTATGATTATTGAATTTTTGCATTTATTGCTGCGCTTGGACGCTTTACATGATTTTATATGACGTTTTATTTCGATATTCTAATCAGTGTAAATAATTTTGTTACTGCGGGTGTATAACTAGATGTGCCGTTGACTGTACCTATATTTTCGCCTGTAGTCTCATCCACTTAATTTTGCCGTTTCATTTCGTTTACTTATAACACGATTATTCTAACTTGGCGTATGAAGCTGGCAAAAAAATGAACCGCCCGCGTAACCGGTCAGAGGTTCGATTTCAGGGCGGGTTGTTGGAGTTGGTATATATACGCTTCAGGTATACGCTCCTTCTATGAAACGTAAAGAAAAAGAATAAAACAATTTTTGGGACCAATTTTTTTTTTTTGAGTTTTTAAATTTTCGAAAAAAATAATTGCATCGTGTAGAGGGCGTCAAGAGGGTAACTTTTTATTCAGGTCATTTTATAATTGCGGGTCATTTATATCGGGTGGTTAAAAACCAGACTCGAAATTTCTCCAATTTTTTTTTTGCCGAATGAATAAGGGAAGGTCTAAGAAAGAACTTTGTACCCTAGCACTTTTTCGCTGCGACTTACAGTTTTCGAGATAAAACGGCCAATGACGTGGGGGGTCGGACCCCCCACACCCTATTCATTCCGCCAATAAAAATTGACCCTTATCGTGGCAAGATTCTTTGTTCGAAGAAAAGCAAAAAAAAAAATATATATATATATAGTCGCTTTTTTTGGGTTATAAAGAACGTATAAAAAATAAGGAAAAAATCTTAATATGAAAATTAAAAAAAAAAAAAAACAAGACGTAAGTATATTATTCTATACATTGCTACACGTAAAGTGAATATTGCAATTTTAGTGATGTATATTATGCTATACATTGCTATGTTTAGGGAAAAATCAAAATCAAAATTATTTATTTCAAATTAACCATTCGTTGGTGCTTTTGAATAGTCAATGTTGGTCAGTCCAAGAAAAGTGAAGCTAAATTGACTCCATGGAAAGTTTGAATGTTATTGGTAGAACATGGTTTTGAACATTTACTAAAATATCATTGTAAATAATATGATTTTAAACAAAAATAACTGTCTTAGTGGAAGAAAATTGGTTTAATAAAATAAATCTTTCTTAATTTTTTTTTTTTTTACAAATATATGTAACATAATAATTCAGATATCCTATTGCTTGCGGTGATACTCCAAAAACGGTTTCTATTATTCACATAACAAAGATGAACCTTCCATTTGTGCACATCGTACTTGCCTGGCCAGCTTTGCAGTACTTGCACCTCTGATATCCAGTTATTTGTGGCCAATGATCATATTTTTCTTCCCTTTGTACGGTTCAACCATTTCGTCGATACTAAAAGCAATCTCTTCTGCTACGGATAAACACTGTGTTGGAATACGATCAATTACAGGACGTAGTTTCTAATACCTATCTTATGTATCGGCTTCAGAATTATTGGTAAAATGTGAAAATCGCCTGATTTTATCAAATCTCTTTAGGAGCATTATGTATGCTAATGCTTTGCATAACGAAAATACTTTTACCAGTAATCTTTGTAGGATGGCATAACTACATTACCCATGATGACATTTATGCCAAAAAATCTAGTATTTCTTCCCTTGAAACTATTCTGGATCTTCCTGTTCTGTGTACGCTGTATGAATTCGTGTGACTGGTGTTAATATTTACTAAGCCTTCAGTGAAAAATCTATAAAAATAATCTTATCATGACCAATCGGAAGGCAGATTTTCCAAAAAAGTAGTTATTGCTATTTCAGCCTTTTGTTGAAATTGTGCTTATTGCTCAAGAAAAGATACGTTTAGTCTTCTGTTACATTGTCTTTTTATTTTTCGTGCAACGATGGCAGAAGCTTTGGGTTTCTTTTTTTGAGTGCGCGACAAAGTTGGACAAAGACAGACGGACAGGCGTGGATGCAAGTGGTTGATTAGAAGGCAAAGATGATATTTAAGGTAGAGCCTCATAATTACTTTCTGACATATTAGGAAATACCTAAGTAAGAATACGTGTAAGAGGCACTTCGGTTGTATCGGCATAAATATCATGTGCACGCGTTCCTATTTCATGATCAGTTTGTGGGAGGTTTAACACTTGAGACTGGAATTTATCGATGGTGCTGGAAAACTTTCTGCTGATCCAAAGATTTTACTTCGTCACCGCGACTAGCTCCGTCTTGTGTCAGAGTCTGCATCCTTTTCAGGCACCTAGCTCATAGCAGTCTAAAGCCAAGGCAAAAGAAACATGCAAAAAACCATAACCATAGCAAAACCACACCATATTGTAATATAGCTAGGCAGATAATGTGTGTAACGTTATTTGTCCATTACCTTTATTAGGTAGTCATGCAGTAATAATAATATTATCTAGTATTTATTGTGGGAATCAAACCCGTAACTTTGTGTATCACTTTCTACAACCATTATTTCAACGAGGCAGTCAAACATCAATAAACCTGTCTATTAAATTGTAATAAATTTTATTACAATTTATTTTATTTAATTTACATGGTTTAGTATATAAGACAACACACATGCAATTAAAATTTTATACTATAAATATAACGGAAGGTAAATTACTGCAACTCTGGCGATGTCTAGTATAATTCTCACAGCAACAACAGCAAATATATCAAAATGTGTAGGAACAAACATTCAGGCATACGTATTTTGTAATAAACACACACATACACATATAAAAGTCGTGGTGGCCTAGGGGTTAAAACAACAGTCTCTTAATTATGAGTGCGCAGGTTCGATTTCAGGTCAGGCAAGTACCAATACAACTTTTCTAAAGTCATATGTACTATGCCCAGCAGTGGGACGATAAAAAGGTTGTTGATGATTCACATTTAGGGGTATAAACAAAAATAAAATAAAACTTACCTTAGATAAAACTGAGAGTCGCATCTAGATAGTGACTTTTCACAGCTGATTTAAAACTATGACAGATAACCCACTATTTTTATTTTTGACGAGAAATGTCAAGTGTTTAATAAAAGTGAAAAATTATTTTATAGTGATCGTATATTTTTATAAAGTTGTATGTATGGTATACTATACAAAATCAAGATAAAGGACATTTCAAAAAAAAAACGTCAAATTTTTGCTAAGTCCAAAAAATTTTTTTTCCTTCCTTAAAAATATATATATAAATGATACTTGTAATTTAATCCATGAAATTTGATTAACATTCCCCAATTTTTTTTTCTAGTAAACCAAAACAAATTCTTTTTTTCATTCTATAAGTTCATTAGTCTCAGGTGTTCATTACCTAAAATTTGGTCAGCTAAATTTTTAAACAATAATAATATATATAAGTTTCCAATGTTTCAATGGGAATTATACCATTAACGCTAAATGCTAAATAATAACTTTAAATAAAAGAATAAACCGGTTCCCGTTTTGCATTAATCATTTTTATAAATAAATATTTGTTTTCCCTTTTTTAAATAAAAAATCCCTGCAACGCGGTATCGAAAACAACATAATTAAAGCAATTACCTGATACTCGTATGTTTCACTTTAGGGCATGAGTTTAGATACCACGTAATTTTATATTAGGTACTTTTTAGACAGAATACTATGAATGGCATTCATTCATTCAACATGTTATGGCATTCTACGTTTGTTGCGAGATGTCCGCGCTCGAAGCAAGCGAGTAGGAAATGTGCACGTAAATATGTTGCGGGGTGCGCGGGGGTTTCTGTCTAGCCCCGCCCAGATGCGCAAGGTCATCGTCGTAACTAATCACCTTAATTTAAATTTATTAACGCCTCAGAACTTTTGGAAGACTTATTAATATTGCAGGTTCAATGCGATGAGTACCTAGATATGTATATTAAACTTCGGCGTTGTTACACATCATCGTAGTACAACATCAACAAGATACTCACTTTTAGTGGCCAAAAAATCAGCATTGCCATACAACGTGGCAATGATGGCAACCGTTTGGCCATGTTTCCTATTGGCAGTGATGCAGATCAATTTTTGATTCTTCTTTTGATACTGAAAATACGTAGGTTTGATTATCATTCACTTGTCGATAGTTGTGAACGCTATCGTTGTCTCTTGTTTACTAATAAACAAATAATAACTAAATAACTTAAATTTATAAAAAAAACAGATTAGTAGTAAATGACAAGCAAACATATCAGTCATTACATCCCGATAAAAAATCCATTCTGTTTTAGAATTGACCACCCCTGATTCTTTTAAGGTTTATAACATGGCGACTAGTAGTTTACGTAAGACTAAATAACGTATTTAATTAAAAACCTCATAAATTCAGGAGTAGTAAAGATAATTCTAATTAGTTGATTTAATTATAAAAAATAGTATCAATCAACTGGAACAAAACACAATATGTATGTATAAGTATTATACTTTTATTACAAAATGTACCCTAACAACCACTTTTTTTACTTCTGTCTACTACTATCGTGAGTAGAGTACAGTTACGGTAAGCATTTTAAAACAAACATTTCCTATCATCATCATCATCATTTCAGCCGAAAGACGTCCACTGCTGGACATAGGCCTCCCCCAAGGTTCTCCACGACGACCGGTCCTGCGCCTCCCGCATCCAGCGGTTTCCCGCGACCTTCACCAGGTCGTCGGTCCACCTTGTCGGGGGCCTACCCACGCTACGTCTTCCGGTGCGTGGTCGCCACTCGAGAACCCGTCGGCCCATCGGGCATCAGTCTTACGGGCAATGTGTCCAGCCCACTGCCACTTTAGTGTTGCAATTCTTCGGGCTATGTCAGTTACTCTCGTTCTTCTGCGGATCTCCTCATTCCTGATTCGATCGCGCAGTGAAACCCCAAGCTTAATCCTCTCCATTGCCCTTTGAGTGACTTTGAGCCTTCTTATAAGGCCCATTGTTAGCGACCACGTCCCAATTCCATAAGTCATCACTGGCAACACACACTGGTCGAAGACTTTTGTCTTGAGACACTGCGGTATTTCGAACGAGAAGATTCTACGTAGCTTCCTAAAACAACTTTAAAATTTAATAAATAGTAAACAGTAGTAAATTATATGCCAATCAAACAGTTTAAAGTAAATTGACGTTTAGAATCCACTCTAACGACTGGTAATACGGAGGTCAAACAAAGAATATCCGTAAAGACAGCACAATTACCGATAGCCTTCCAAGAAGCGTCCTCAGTACGAGGTTATCGAACAAATAATACAAACTCATATTATCTACCTTTCTTAAAATACAAAACTTGAGTTCACAAGAAAAATAATGAGTACCTAGCTACAATTTCGCGAACACAGTCCACAAGTATACTTAAGAGCTTTAAGTTATTGTGTATAAGAATAAAAATAACAAGATTTTGGGTGAATAAAAACATAAATGTGGAGTCAGACGAGCACATGTTGGGATGAGGTGAATCGATTCGCGGAGCCCACGACGCATTTACCTGCGGTGCGCGCCATAACCCATAAGCACTTCGGAAATGGTCGAGCCCATGAAAAATATGACACGGGGAAAGGGAAGCGAGCCCTCTAAGCCTTTTATGAAATCGTTAATGACCTACTTGATGGGCCACAGTGAGCCTTTCGTAACCGTTACACGATTTTTGTATGCGTTTCTACATGTTGTTGGCACATTGGGGATTCATGCTTGCTCGATGTAAAATGAATCGACTGTGCATCATCGAATACTGACATGCTTGCCTTATATTAAGTAAGCACCAATCTTTTGGACGTGAAGTTAACGTGAATGGGAATTTCATTGGGACATAAAAACATTGTATACATGCTTGAAGGTTGTTTTCTTCGTATTTATAAGTAATTGTATCAGGATTGTTGGGTTGATTTGTTGTAGGTTCACAAATTCGAACATTATTTTGGGGACGAATTGTTTAAATTGTTGTGCGACTGAGTTTAAAAGCTAGGCCGTGTTTACTGCGACCTATTAGCATAAACATAATTAAATAAAGTATCCTTGGCTCTGCCTTTTGACAAGACGTATTTATTTTACTGTAGCAGTTACATATTGTACTGTAGTGCTATTTCGTCACTAAACGAAACTGTTCTGAGTAAAATATTACTCCATTTGACATTGTTAGTTTATTTCGGCCTACATATATTCGGATTAAATCCATATTACTTTCATCCAATTCATTTATTAATTTTTACTTATTTCAGTTTCAAATACTTCTACTTGCTGGTTTAATATCGTTGCGATAGTAAAATAAATAAAAATATCGTAATACTCAGCTACAAACAAAACCTGACTAAACGACCATCAAACTAAATCAACCTCCATCTAAAACTAAGATACTCACCTTTAATTGTTGCCATAAAATAAAAAAATAGTAAAACGCGGTCTGGCAACACCACACTTGACATTCGCAAGTTTTAATTGCCACACTTGGCGGCAGCGGAGCGGTTTGAGTGGTCGCCCGTCACGACTAAGCTCTCGCAAAAACTACACCATGTACACGTTTTAGTTGTAAACACGATGAAGAGTACCGCAAATGTGTTGATTTAGATGTACTGGGATTCGAGTTATCACTTCTTATGGTTTGCGTGTGTGTACTACGTAGTCGAGTGTTTTAAAATGGCTTAATATTGAATCTAGCGCAGTGGTTAAACTATTGACTGCTGCGCTGCGTAGCGCGGGTTCGATTCCCGCACAAATATTTGTATGACCTACAAGTAGTTATTCCGGGTCTGGCTGTTTGTGTATGTGAGGTTATATGTTTTATAAACTATTGTTTACGTCTTTAAAAAACAATTGTTTTTCGCTGACCTCGTTTATCCAATAAAGCCTAATGCCTAGCTACTAGCTGCAAAGTCAACTTGAATAGTATTCCATGTGTCGTTGGTCCAATCAGGACTGTAAAACAAATGCATTAGTGGACTATTTAAAATAGGTGTAATTTGATTACTTACATAATCAATATTTCAAAGAGAAAACAATAAAATAATCTTGCGAGCGCGTCTGTGGTCTGAGTGGCGTGAGTGGGTCCGGTAGCCCGACGATCAGCGCCGTTCCCTATGTCAATCACGCGCATATATGATACGCGAACAGGTCTAATAGGCATGCTAAGACTTTGTTTCATCATCGATATAGTTCTCATCACGTATTAATAAATGTATTTTCTATCTTCTTTCCATAAATATCTTTTTTTTCTTCTTGCCTGTAGAGGTCCACTGCTGGACAAAGGCCTCCCCCAAGGCTTTCCTCGATGACCGCTCTTGTGCTGCCCACATCCATTGGCTTCCCGCGACCTTCGACTTCACACAACGTTCCAGTTCGTTGCTCTGCACTCGAAGTTGTTGACGAGTATATATACCTGGGACAAACAGTCCAACTAGGTAGGTCCAACTTCGAGAAAGAGGTGCCTCGTCGAATCCAGCTCGGCTGGGCAGCGTTCGGGAAGCTATGCACCATCTTCTCGTCGTCCAAGATACAACAGTGTCTCAAGACTAAAGTCTTCTATAAATAATAATAATTATAAACGAAAACGTGTATTTTTAAATGTGTTTGTTTTTTATAAATATTTAAAAATGTAAATGAATATAAAAATAAACGGAATTAATAATAAAGCCCGTTTATTTCCAATGTGCAATTATTTACATGCTTTTTTTAATTTATTACAATTATAAAATGTAAACACTAGTGCACAGTTTTTATTATAAAACTATGTACGAGTATTCTTTTTTTCTCTTTTCCTTTTACTCGCTGTCATTGCTTACTTCAGTGCCATTGATCGGAACCCCTTCTCGGGTAAATGCCTCCTCCAGCTTCTTCCAGTTCTCTCTATCTATAACCTCCTCTCTCCATTCACTACTATAAATATAGTACATTAAATATATCGATTTTTAACTATTTTTTGACCAAAAAGAATCAACAACATTTTTGTCCAATCCGAAATTCAGTTATGACCTCATAAAGCTACTTATACAAAATTGTGCGTCTCACTATAAGGTCAAGGAAGGGTTTACCTCACTAATAACCAGGGCCACGCTAACATTATAGGTACCGTGTGCGACACACACTAGCGTCCGGTCGTAAGGGGTGCGCCGGCATAATAATAATATACAACTTTCTCACTATATTACGTATACTTTTAGGTTCCGAAGTGGATTTTATCAAAAAGAGATACATCGTGATCAAACTCTGTGTATATTTATTTACAATTGTAATCGACATGAAATATTAATAAAAAACAAATACTGCAAACTTCAATAATTAACATAACAAAAGGAAAAGCAACAGGCTTATGTAACCTCAATAACTACCGTCACTAATTATAATCAGAAAACGTCCGTACACTCCAAGACCCAGCGAGCCAGTGTCCCGGTTCTTGTAGGGACTGTCATTATAACGCAGGGTAGCTGATATCGGTGTCAGGAAACTCCTTACAATAGTAACAAAGCACTAGGACAGCAGATGGCAAAAAAGTAAATTTAAAAGTGATATCTGTTCGAGTTTTGATACTCAATACGATCACTTGAAGGGACTTTAGTCACTAAAACAGTTGATTTTTTCATAGTCAAATTACTTAATCGAACAATAATTTGTGTATGTGAGTGAGTAAATGTTTGTAAACTCACACACGATACAGGAGAAATTACTAGTGGGACAAAAGGTACAAAAAAAATGGAAACTCTATACAGGGAATTTTTTTTTTATGAAAAAAAAAAATTTGTGTTTCAGTTCTAAGTATGGGGAGCCACCAATATATTTTTTTTTATTTTTGCCTCAAAATCTTAATGCGGTTCACAGAATACATCTACCTACCAAGTTTCAACAGTATAGCTCTTATAGTTTCGGAAAAAAATGGCTGTGACATACGGACGGACAGACAGACATGAGGAATCTATATGGGTTCCGTTTTTTGCCATTTGGCTACGGCACCCTAAAAAACGATTTCTATGCCAATTTCATGTAAACCCGTTAGTAAGTTAAGTTATCGTAAGTTTTACCTTGAAAATGTACCAAACATCCATCCATCCATTCATCCATATAAACTATCACTTTTATAACATTAGTACGAGTACAATAATTTAGTAGGATTCTGAGTTTTGGAAATGTACGGTAGACAGCAGGTCAAGCTGCCCGAAACTGTCAAATATTCCTAACCACTCTGAGCCTGAACCTTAATGCTTTGGCGATAAAGTTGAAAATCTAATAAAAAGAAATTGACAGATTGTATTGTGTTTATGATTGTGGAGCAAATATTGGCTTTATAAACATCAGACCCGATGAGTATGGACATCCAAACACGATATAATAAAACGTTGGATTTTGTTTTTGGGACGTTAATGCTGTTAGTCTTCACGTCTGTGAACTTTGCATAAAAAACAGATTTTTTATATTGCGATTTTCACGTCTATCTACATCGCATCTTCCAAGCTAGAGAGATTAGGCTCATTATAAACTAGTGCACTTTACCATCAATGATTGCATGGCTCCTTAAAATCAAGCGGGATAGCTTTCAAGAGCTTGTATATAATATAACTAGCGGCCGCCAGCGACTTCGTTCGCGTGCAGTTAGTTATGCACCGCTCCTATCTGTCGCAGCGTGATGTTATATAGCCTAAAGCCTTCCTGGTTTAATTGGCTATCAAAAGCAAAATATTTTTTCAAATCGGACACGTAGTTCCTGAGATTAACAAACTCTTCAGCTTTATATATTAGTATAGATTTAAAAAATCCTGTTATGTCAATTGACGTCAGCAACAGTGGTGATTGACATCCCAAAACAACAAATCTTTTTCATTATACTAACTGACCTATAGCATTCTTTGTTTTACCACATATGTACAAAGTTATTTTTTTGTTTTTCGAAACCCGAAACACGTGTCAAGACAAGACATACTGCAAGAATTCCTAAAAGTATTTGGTAAAAAATATAACATGGTGTAAAAATGATTGGAATCGATTCAGTTGGTTATTCTGAACAAACAATATTCAGGTTTCAAAAAAAAAATATAATTATACATATAAGTAGTATTAAAACCATGGCTTGACCGATTTCTTTGAAGTATATTTTTGGGGATAACCCACAACAGCTACGAAACGGCTTGATCGATTTTTGTGAAATTTTATTGGTAAGTTTTTGGATACGAGTACTGCGACACAAGCATTTTATATACATATACTCGTATATAGATTTTATCGTGTATAGATAACAAATCGACCAATATCTACTAATCGAATCTGTGGACTTTAACAAGCAAATTTAAAATAATCCTGTGTGATACTAGGATCTTATGGCACGTGGGGGATCCACCGGCTGGCCACACGTGCGGCTGTGCGTCATCAAACTCGGAACTAACGCCTAAATCTTTGTTATTCAAAAACTCACTAAATCACAAATGTTTGTTTGTTGTACCAGACCCTCTGTCAACGTCATTCGATCACCAAAAGATTCTTGAAGCAGTGTATATAGTGATCGAAAAAATTGAAAACTACATATATGGTGAATATCAGTCACCAAATTGGGCCACAAAAGTTTCTGGTCGCTTATTAAAAGGGTAATAGTTTCTTAAATACACAATACTTATCCGTGACACTGTAGTATCTTATAGATGACTGATTTATACATAAAATAAAATATATAACATGTTCGGTAACTCAATAATTTTATTTGAATACAAAAAAAGCACTTCTAAATTTTCACATTTTCATTTTAGCACTTCTAAATTTTCACATTTTTTTTTAATACAAGCTATTACAATGACATCTTAATAGCTGACATTTTAATAGCTTGTATTTCCGTCGTGTAGGTCGTGGTGGCCAAGAGGTTAAAACACCAGCCTCTCAAGAATAAGTATCCACATAGTCATACTTGAGAAGTTGGTGTACTTGCCTGACATGGATTCAATGTCAGGCAAATACCAATGTAACTTTTCTAAGTTATATGTAGGGTAAAAGCCGGATAATTGCCACACTTTTTAAAAAGTTCCTTTAAAAAATGTGTACCAACACATTTTTTATTCAAATTGTATTCTCAAACATAGTCCATTAATCTTCTATCATACCCTATTTATAAAAAAAAAAATAGGTATTATAAATTTTGAGTAAATCCAGTTTAATATGACCTCTAAATAAGAGGATAGTTGCCTACTATAGCGGATAGTAGCCTAATTTCAAAAATTGTTCGGGGGATACTTGCCCAATGTGAGGGTAGATGCCCATCTATTTGTTTTTCAAATAAAAATGAACTTTTATAAATTTAAATAATCAGATTGTATTATGAAATAAAATCTTATTCAGTATTAATTAAAGTTAAATTATAAAATTATAACAATAATAGACTCCAAAATAGTAAAAAAGCTTCTAAAAAAAGTAATGTTATTATTTATTTTGATGATAGAACAATAAATCCTTTATTATGTACTAAGTAGATACTAAGAGAAGTTAAATTCTGGCGCTCGTCAAAGTATCGCCGCGGAAGATTTTTTCTCATACGGACAAAATACGTGCCCCTACTTCAACATGCCGTTGACATGCGGCACTAAGGCCAATATGGTGGACTCTTTTAATTATGATCAAAAAGAAACACTGTCAATACGTCTAACATAGAGCATTTGAAACTGAGGCAGGTCTCCTCTCATACAGAGAAGGATTGAGCGTAATCACCACGCTTGCTCAATGCCGGTTGGAGATTTCAGACTTAAAGTCCATATTTCCTCAAGATGTTTTCCTTCACCTTCAGTCATTGGTGTCCAAGATATACTTAGAAAGTACATATAACTTTAGTAAAGTTACATTGGTACTTTCTAGACACTCATACTTGAGAGGCTGGTCTTTTAACCACTAGGCCACCACGACATTTTATAAAATACCTACTTATAATTGTAAACTTTCAAAAGTATCTCGACTTCAAGAACCTAAGTATTTAAAATTACCTCGTCCCTAACTTATCCTTACTATTCCAATAACTCTCAACAATGCTCCATCAAGGAAATAAACAGATCGTTTGCACCTGACTGATTTTGAATAACTGCACCGTTCACTATCATTGAACAAAACGGACTAAATGAAGAAAATAAAAGTAAGTTCAAAACGTCGATATAACAGAACTACTAGGTCCGAAGCACGCATTTTAAAAAATGGCACAGCTTATATTCCGAGCGAGAGAGCGGAAACGGGCGGAAGAGCCACCGAGGATGCGGCAGGGGGCGCGAGGGGGGAGGGATGGTAGTTTATGGACTGAACTGATACCGGGGACCCAGGGAAGTGCCCCAAGCTTACGCTTAGGATTTGTGTGCGCGACGAATTTACATGGAATTTTGTTTTGATAAAATGCGTGCCAAAATTATTGTGAGCCACACTGGGCTCTGGTTTTTATTAGAAATAGTGAGTGAGCCTGCAAAAAGTTTGACTTATACCAATGCCGATATTATCGCCTTTGAGAACTTAATCTCACGCAGCTATGATAGATTATCTAAACAAATTCGGATACATTATCTCAATCAAAATAGAATTAAGGCGAAAACACGTAATGTTACTAACATGCCATTAGGCACAGCACTAATTAATGACAACTGACTAAAAGTCTTGCTTCGTCACTGATTAATCTGACCAGTTTTAGCCACTTGCCCGTTAAATTGACTATTGATCATACTTAGTGCGCGATAATCTTCAGGGTAGGGCGAGAAATGGTGCGGGATCGTCCGGGGCGGGCGAGGGATGCGGGGCGGGGGCGGCGGGGTTCTGCGGCAGACATGACTTATTACAACCACCAGGATACAACCCTATTTCGGCCCTAATGACGACGCTTCGTATAGGAGCCTTAATTTCGACCCCCCACGATTTTTATTAACGCATTCAAGTAGCGCGCAATTTAGGACGTCTCCATTTTATTGTTGCCCATGTCGGGCGCGATTAACTGCCCTTTCTTACGATACTCCTGATTAATTTCTTTTGCACATGACATGAGAATCACTTACATTCTCAGCCAAGTTTCGTCATAGTAATTACAAAAAAGGTTAGTAAAAAATCACAGAATGTAACGCTGAGACTTAGATACAAGTCCATTCTGATTGTGACCTCCCTTTAGCTCGTACAAACTTCAAGAGCGGCGGAAGCCTTTACCCTTTGCTCAACAAAAGATAGAAAAGTTACTTACATCACGAAACACATTTATTCTGTCCAGTAAATGTACATAATGTATACGTAGTCTAAAACAATTTTGCCACTCACCAAGTTTTTATAGGTCACAGAAATGTTATTCGAATTACGGGCTATTCCGCTTGTATTCCTTTATACACTCGAACCCTTCATAAAGGGCAGACAATGAGGGAGCTATACTTCCATTCTTCGTAATTTGAGCTCCATAACCGGCACTAAACCGTTTATGATGCGGCTCTCGGAAAGGTTAAAAACGGCCGGAACGGACAGCACGTAAATCAGTTACAACAACAACAAGCTCAATAAAAAGCTGAAATGAAAATGTTTTTGCGGTAACACTACAATATATGATACGCGGTTTATTAGGATGTTTGACCGTTATGATGCCATCCGCCATTTAGCTTTCGTGTGTGTTCATATTGATGGAAATATTTAGTTTAATATCGTTGTAGTCTGTGGGTTGAAGTCGGTGGGATTAATCGTGTGTTAGAAGCAATGCTCTCGGAGTTTACCTTGCTGAATTTGGGTGTAAATGGATAGCATTAGTAACCATGATGTTATGTATATTAAAGGGGATCCCTTCGAAACCCTAAAGCTTAAGGAAAAGGCCGGAAAAGAATTCTGTATGGCATGGAAGGTAGGTTTAGTTGCATTGTTAGACTGGCTTTGCACTGTTACATTCATATAACATCAATCTAATTGAATAACACAATCATCATTAATATCTTAGCGTTAATCCCAGTCGCAACCGTAGCTTTTTTTTCAGCTTTAGAGTCTGGGGTTCGCTTTACGAATCTAACTGCTGACTTTGGCTAAACTTCGATATTATCCGTGAAGCGACTGACGTCTGACGTCCACAACCCGAAGGCGATATTGAAGCATTGCAGTTAGACCAATTGTTGGACTTTTGAGGGCTCCATCAACCCGTAACGACTGCCATTAGATGTTCTTAAGGCAACCGGGACCAACTGCTTAACGTAATTTCCGAGGCACGACCAGACCATTGCAAATATTCATATTCATTCATACAAAGATTTGCACTGCGAGGGGATCGAATCCGCGCCTCCTTGCACAGCAGCCGCGTTCGCTACCGCTAGGCAACGGTGGCTGTCAATTGAGTAACACACTATTACTATTAATTGGAATCTATTGCTGTCAACGGATTAGCTCTTTGAAGTGCACATAGCATGTAGAACCGATAGCCAATGGGTTAGAAAGGGTCTTGAATGGCGACCATGTACCGGCAAGCGCAGCGTCGGACGCCCACAGACTAGGTGGTCGGATGACCTGACCAAAATCACAAGGAAGCGCTTGATGCAGGCCGCGTCCAACCGTTCTTTTTAGAAATCCTTTAAGGAGGCCTATGTTCAGTAGTAGACTTCGTGTAGCTGACATAATGATGATGATGATGGAATCATTTTGAAGCTTGCGGCCATTGCTTCATATGTAGGAAAAATGTATCTGCTCAACTACATAAAAAAAACAATGAATGTTGTTGAACTGTCAAAATGAAACCCATTGCTACCGACAGTGTGTTAGGTAATTACCCTGCTGATATAATATTAGAACGTTTTTTTATTTCATTTTTTTTATGGGGTGGCACTAATTATGACTTTGTGCTAATTTCAAGTAAAATAAAATCTCCAAATTTCTTCTTTCTTTCTTTTTTGGCTTCGCACGGTTTGTGCATTACGTGACATTTAGTCAATGTCACGTAATGAATTATTCATGTCGAAAAAGACGGCCGCGTGAGCCGTCTTACGAAGGAGGTTTGAGGTAAAGTCATGATGTGGCCAGTATGCTGCGATATTTCACTGTTCTTTACGAATTATTTACTGAATGCACTTTTTACTACATAAATCACGCACTTTTATTTAGTAAACAACACTATAAATAGTTTTAAAATTCTAAAGAAAAAGGAGCGTGACACTCAGCTTGACTTTCCCGCCAAAACCCCCATATTAGAACTTTGGGCCATTACCTTCGAATTTGTTTCTAAAGGACTAGCCAGGTAGAATATGCCGACATCTAGTTTTAAAATACTGAGTGATTTCACATGTAAATACATCCGAAACAAACATGTCTTGAACCTCAACATTATTTTGAATCCTTTTATAGCACTGTGTGGCCTAAACCTGAACCCAAAAGCAATTAGCGGCCCTAATATAAGGTGTTAAAACAATCATTGTTCCGTTCTGAAAATATTGTCCATCTTTGTCTGACACTGGAATAATAATGGTTTCAACACGTCATAGTTACCCCTCGTTCTACAATAGTCCATTTTACACAGAAAAGCATGACTACAAAAGAGTACGTTAAGTTTCAAAAGTCAAAGAAAAAGACATTAAAATTCAACCTCTTTGGTCAAAAGCAAAGAATTTATTTCAATAAAACCTAACGGGCACTTTTGAATTTGTCAAAATATAAATTAAATATCATTCATTCCCTTAGGAAGTTAAAGCTAGTTGCCCATCCCAAAAACTAGATACGGAGTAAAATTGCCACGAAACTCCAAGAACACTCTTTTTAACTCAAGATTTTTTTACAAAATCCTAGGTAAATTATTCTTGTTGCTTATTCTTTGAGAATATTGTAAAGATTTTATTAGACCGCTATTTAATTAGAAGGCACAACAGATGTATTAATAAATATATACCTACAAACGAACAATAGTCTTTCTTTTTACTTTCTTTTTTTTTTCAAGGTGAGATTCAACCTCAACTCTTGATCATTGGCCTCTAAGGAATACCACAATTTTGCCAATAACACGTGTAACAAATTATAGAAATTCTTTGAAAATTTTATTTCACAATAATGGCTTATATCGCCAATGATAGTTGAAAAAGACGGCCGCGTGAACCGTCTAGGAGGGAGGTTTGAGGCAAAGTCATGATATGGCCACTATGTTGCGATATTTCAATGTTCTTTATGAATTATTTGCTGAATGCACTTTTGCTACATAAATCACGCGCTTTTATTTAGTAAACGATACTATAAATAATTTTAAAAGTCCAATGAAAAATGCGCGTGACACTCATCTTAGCTTTCCCGTCAAAACCGACAGACATTAACAAGAGTCCAAGAACAAATCATGACAGGTGATTTGACATTTACTTTCTTTATAATATAGTTACTTAAAATTGCACGGAGGTGAGTATTAGCCTACAATTTATTTTATTGTGCTTATAGTGGCAACAGAAATACTCTGGTTGTGCCTCGGAAAGCACTAACTTCTAATGGCAGTCGTTACGGGTTGTTGGAGCCCTCAAAAGTACAACAATTGGTCTAACTGCAAGGGGTCGATATCACCTTCGGGTTGTGTCCAACGGCAGTCGCTTCACGGAAAATATCGAAGTTTAGCCAAAATCAGCAGGTAGACTGATAAAGCGGACCCCAGGCTCCAAAGCTGAGTAAGCTTCGGATGCGACTGGGATTGACGCTGAGTTGATGATGATGATGAGTATTAACAGAAATTTATTTTATCTGTGAAAATTTAAAGTGTCTAGCTATTACGGTTCCTGAGATATGTACATACTGGTAATAGACAGACAGCGGAGTATTAGTAATACCGTTTGGGTACGGAATTTTCTTGGTGGTAGGCCATAACATCGGCCGCCGGCAGAAGTTACCACCCACCAGACAAAGTCTTGCCGCCAAGCGATTTGTCGTGTTCCGGCATGATGTCTGGTGAAGCCGTACGGAGGACGGGTCTGAGCAGTTGTGTTGCGATGTGAGCCGGGTACGATGCGCCAAATGTTGTTGTGTTGGGAGTTTGGTCGTGGAGGGTGTTCAGATCAATCTCCCTTTGGCGCAGCATCGATGGTCGTGTTGTTGGATTTAACATTGCATCACCTCGCTCAACTGCCGTCTTCCTTCCTATTCGCTCAGTTTTTCTGAGCGAATAGGCTCTTAATAAACTAACGCGCTTTACCATCAACGATCGCATCACTGCTTACCATCAGGCGGGATTGCGGTCAAGTGCTAGTTTATAATTAATAAAAAAAAAAAGCACGCCACACCTCATTCCACCCTATTCAGTGTGGATCTTAAACCCTTGAGTTGTATATGTAAACATATGAAAAAATGTATCTAGACTTACGTCGTTTCGATTTACGTCGCGTATTTCGAGAACCTAACATACCCTAAGTATGAGGACTGCCTGTATTTCTGCATCTCCCTACGTAAAACTACCACTACAAAGTACAAAAAAAATTCACAAAAATTACATGCAGCTCACACATAAAACGAGATAGCAAAAATTGTGCAACATTAAACTTTCAACTAAAACACAGAGTAACTAAAGTACCTACCACATGACGCAATTGTCCACGTTACAACGTAGCATATAATATTTTTTCTACACATTTCTACAGCTTCCCAGTGAACCGTGGTAGGTACTTAGTCTGGCGTATGATGACAAACGCGGGCACAGTTGAGAACTTAACATGCACAATTTAATTAGGTAGCTCTGTAACTCCACAAAGTCCGCCAAACCGTATGACAATACACCACATTTAAAGCACTTTAATTACTGTAGATTGTTTGATATTTCATTTGATAATATTGTACATAATTACATCTATTTCATTAATTATTTGTTACACTTAATTGCCTATGACGTCACAGCGGGTAGTAAAGAGATACGGGGTCAATCAGCATACCAGCGTTACGACATTTATTTTTTATTGTATAAGCCTTTCGGCCTCGTATATGATTTTCTGAGTATTGTTTTTTTATGAATTTTGTTAATTATCTTTTATATAATTTGTTTTATATGTTTAATTGTGTTTAGTTTACTTTTATGATCTTAAAATAATATACTTAGATAGATAGATAATAGACTATAGATACCCGTGAATTTGAATGTTTTATTTTTAACAATAGTAGTTTCCCAGCCCAAAGCCATATCTATTTATTACCGTGTAGTAGCTTTACTAATCACACCTAATCTTAAAACATAACATGGGAATATATGCATTTTGGCAACATATCCTTTAGTTAAAAATCATCCTATAATATTTCGCTGGTAAAACACAGGCCTCTCTGTTCCTTCCACTCAATGAGTGAGCCATAATCCACTAGTTCAGTACGCGTTAGTAGATGTGACATGTTTCGGGATTACAAAATGGTGAAGAACATCTTCCTTCGCCGTTGAGAGCAGATCGTGAATCCAATGCTTAACTCAAACAGCTAACAACACATGATATACGTATTTACGCGAATTTCTGCAATGCAATGGTTAGAACAGGTTACTTCTAAATGCATCAGAAAAATAGTGTTATTCCGTGTAGTGGAACGTCAGTTCATTAGTGTGTGTTATCTGTGGAACGTCTAGACATTTCTCATACACGCACACACTGGCTGCGCGCTCACACAGTTGATAGCAAAATAGTCCCTAGGTATGCTACTGGAGTTTTGATCGTTTACTGTAAGCAAAACAAAACCTAAATTAGGAAAACAAAAACACCTTAATTTGGAAACCAGCCGCTTTGATAATCAGCAGCAGTTAATCCCAGCGAATGATACATCGAATATTCGCGAGGATACCGCGGCCTGTTCACATAATTACCACAAGTGCCTCTATGATGAACCGTTAATCCGGTAACTAGAATAAATTTGCATTGTTAAACGCGTTTGCACGCATTCACCGTGCACAAGTGCGTTCAACTAATATAAATTCGCTAACGGCACGCGTTCGCTTGCCTATATATACGAGTGTTAGTAAAATGTAGCGTGGAATGCGTACAAATATTATGCGAGGGCTGTTTTTCATCATAAAGATGTCGGTTCGTATTGTTGTATTACGGCAATTTGTTCTATTTTAAACGCTTGTATAAGAGTAGCGTAGGAGTATATGAAGCTGTTGAATATTTTATAGATAGTAATGCGACACTTGACAGCCTCCGTGGGGTAGCGGTAGCGAACACGGCCGCTGCGCAAGGAGGCGCGGGTTCGATCCCCGCGCAGTGCAAATATTTGTATGCATGAATATGAATATTTGCACTGGTCTGGTCGTGCCTCGGAAACCACGTTAAGCCGTTGGTCCCGGTTGCCATACGAACATCTAATGGCAGTCGTTACGGGTTGTTGGAGCCCTCAGTCCTACAATTGGTCTAACTGCAATGCTTCGATATCGCCTTCGGGTTGTGGAGTCAGACAGCAGTCGTTTCATGGAAAATATTGAAGTTTAGCCAAAATGAGCAGTTAGACCGGTAAAGCGGACCTTAGACTCCAAAGCTGAAAGCTTCGGATACGACTGGGATTAACGCTGAGATGAAGAAGAAGGAGAAGAAGTGATGCGACACTTAATGTCATGCGAATGTCAGACAAAAGTTTTTTTTTTTATTAAATATAAAC
Organism: Sesamia inferens; assembly: GCA_037179545.1. Lineage (NCBI taxonomy): Eukaryota > Metazoa > Arthropoda > Insecta > Lepidoptera > Noctuidae > Sesamia > Sesamia inferens. The sequence continues at coordinate 22,537,113 of CM073931.1, forward strand.
CAGCGCTTGACTGCAATCCCGCCTGATGATAAGCAGTGACGCAATCGTTGATGGTAAAGCGCACTAGTTACCTAGCGCCTATTCACTCTAGCCTTGAAGACACTCAAATTGTAGTCCGACGGAAACACCGCCGCCGGCAGATTGTTCCAGTCCCTCGATGTACGCGGTATAAAGGACGACGCGAAACGCTTCGTCCGGATCGTAGAGGTGTTAACAACATAAGGGTGGAAACTCGCCGTACGACGGGTCGTCCGATGGTGGAACGGAGATGGGGGAATTAAATCGTGCAATTCCCTCGCACACTCCCCAGAATGTATCCTATAGAACACCGAAAGGCTGGCTACTCTACGCCTGTGCTCTAGGCTTTGGAGACCAACTCGAGTCAAATCAGGGTCACCAATCAGCCTCTTCGCACGCCTCTCCACTGAATCCAAAGTGGCCAGGTGACACTTAGCAGCAGCAGCCCAAATGTGGCTGCAGTACTCCACACACTCTAGCCGAACGGACCTGTGCTTTGTACAACATTAGAAGCTGCCCTGGTGTAAAGTACTGCCGGACCTTTGCGATTACACCACGTTTTCTGGCAGCCACCTTGGCCTTGGACTCAATGAACCGCCCAAAGTTCAGGTTCGAGGAAATCTCAACACCCAAAAGCTGAAGGCGGTCGGTACACTCCAAGGATACATTCCGAAAAGTAGGAGCCAAGGTGAACGGACTCCTTTTGGCGGTGAAAAGACACGCCTGCGTTTTGGTGGCATTGAATGCTACAAGATTGGCATTGCCCCATTCGGAGACTGCCTGAAGTGCAACACTCGTTCGCTCTACCATGGCCTCTCTTTCGGACGACAGCACATCAATCTACTACAATCTATCAGATTTCCTTATTAGATTTTCAAGGTTATCTCTAAAGCATTAAGGTTCAAGGTTGATTGAGAATATCTGACTGATTTTGGGGTAGCTTGGCCTGCTGTCGTCCGTACGTTACTTTATGCGTGGCACTTCCACGATATCCGATATCTACAATTAACAATGAATAATTGATTGCAGATTAGCCTGAAGCAAACAAAAGTAGTAGTTGTAATAAGGATTAAACGCGGTAGAACAATGAACTGGAATATACCTACAGTATAATGTCCATGTTACTGCCTATGAAGTCGAGAGCCAACTTATAGCTTACAATTTTTATATAAATTCTTATATACAACGTGTAATGAAAAGGATATACAACATGTAACAAAAACCCTGTTGGTTCTTCAATCTACCTTTTAAGAATCGGCATACGGACGTAATAAAGCAAGTAATTTATAAAAATTGTTCAACAAAATTATTAAAATAAATGTTTAATTATTAATATTTATAATCTGTAACTGATTTCTTAGCTCTGTAATTCTGCATGAAGAAACTAGATATAAGTAGAACGTTCCCGCCAATTTATTTAACTTATAAAATAAGATATTCTATAAAAAAAAAAAATTGAATTTGTCGGTTTTAATAGGTATTTGATTGTGATTGTGACCCCTCGACTAGACAATGATTACTGTTTTCTAATTATGACTTCATTAATGATGTGCTTGTAGGTAAAATTATATGTCCCTGATAGGAACAACAGGGTTTTTGTTACATAGTGTATACATGTATACCATGGACATGGCTACTTCAATTGATATCAATAGATATTGGAAGAGCTTTTTATTTTAATCCTTCCTCTACATATTAGGAAGTTCTGAGAATTTTTAATACATTGATACCAGAAACCGAACCTTTCAAATTGAATAGACGCATCATTTTATCGGGATATTGTCAAGTAACTTTGAAAGTTATTGGCCTACGTAGTGCGGTGACACGCTTGTAATGATTTATGTAACATAATATATGAAGCCGAAAATTTGGTATCAATTCTTAGAGTATTTTATTTTAAGTTGGAAACTATATATGTACAGTGATTCTTTACCAGCAGAGCTGGTCTTAAATGCTTAAGGATAGCAAAAGGGTTTTTGTTACACCTTGTATCTTCTTCTTCTTCAGTCTATAGAAGTCCACTGCTGGACTAAGGCCTCCCCCACAAGGTTTTCCATTACATTGGGAGTTTGCCATAAGCCCCAAAAAGGGAGGAACTCATTAGTCATCAAAAAAATTGTCCGCATCGCTATCAATAGCATTGCCACGTTTTATAGCATTGCTGATTATTTGGGTTCAAAATTAGCTACACCTCTAGTCCCATAAAGAGACAACAAATCGCTTGACAGTGTCCCGAGAAACTTAACAAACACTTGGAGTCAAGACTCTTCTTGTTTCAACCCCAAACGACTCAAACATACAGTTCCCAATAAGCTTCTACAGCAGCCACCCCAGTACAGCTGACCGTGCTAGGAGAAGGTATGGTGGCAGGGTGTTGACACAAGTTACATTCCACACCAAAGGCCTAACTAAATAGATTTGTATATCTGGGAAATGCATATACCCAGAAAGCTTCTTTATGGCAAAACATTTATGTCCTAAATCAGGTCATGGTCTACCTTTGGGCAAAATGTCATCCTAATCCACAACAACAAACAATTTAAGCTAAGATACAATAGTTTTACGTACTGAGTTGAGATAGATGACATCCTGTCATCCTTTCTTATTTATCATCTTGACTAACTGCCTGGATAGGATACATGAAAAATATTATAAAAAATATGTACTAAGCTGAGAAATAAACAATTTATTTAATTTATTTATTTGTCCTTTTTCCAACTTTGTTGGAGTCTGCTTTCATTCTAACGGAATTCAATTGAAAACTATTATTTAACATGGCGCAATTGCCTCCCTATCTTTCCTTATTATACTACTAAAAAAGGGCGGGCGTTGTGGGGGACTGTCTTATGTAATATTGACGTTCAAAAGTGCTGATTCTCAGCCTAATTTGAAAAATGACTTTTGATTTAGATATTCTTAACGCGAAAGTTTGTACGGATGGAGAATGGCTGGCTGTCCGTTATACTTTCACGCCAAAAGTACTGAAAAAAAATTGTTGAAATTTGGCACATTAGTTTAGAACCACTATTAACATAGAAGAGAATACAATACAATAGAATACTTTTTATTACGTACAACATATAAATTACAGAAGATATGAATATTTTACAAAGGGTGCCACAATGGGCGGTCTTATCTTTGAGAGCGATCTTTTAGAGACTACCTTTGAATGGAATACCAAGGGGTAGGAGACAAATAGTGTAGGTAGTCTACAGTGTACTGTTTTGAGTATACAGTAAGTATATACCTTATATTTAACGTACAGGTTCATCGCGCGGCGCGTTAACATTAGGTACTTATTATATAAGTAGGGATAAAAACACGTTGGGCATGTTCAGCATGAAAACCAGAATTCATTTCACCCAACAAAATAAGCAGCTAATAATATATAAAATCAGTACAGTAGTAGAGGTAGGGTAGACCGGGTACAATAGTAACACGGGTCAATAGTACCATCATCGATATTTCTATTACTAGGCTAAATTTTGCATGTGTGAGTACACCAGCTCACGCACTACTTGAGTCCCAAAGTGCTCCTAAGTCGCCGGCGGTCGTGCTGTGAAACGAACGTGTTAGTGGACAATTTTTGATTTTCGGCAAGCCACGGTAAGTTTTTACCTAAAATAATATTGGCAGTAAGTCGAACTATTAGAGCCTTTTGGACAAGTAATTGTTGTTACCGGGTTAAATGGTTATTAACATTTTGATTTGTAATAAATATGGAACCTCTAAGTTTAGAAATATGTGGATGCCAGGTGGTTTTTAAAAATTCGTTACGTGGTGCAATTGTACCAACTTTGCCGGGGTCAGTAGTACTGGTACAATTGACCCCATGGCAGAAATAACCCCGTAATAATAATAAAAAATCAATAATTATAATATGCAATTACTTACTAGACATGTTCTTGTTTGAGATGCAACGAAATAGAATAAAAAATACGGGCCATTGGAGATTATGGGCACACGAGGAATGTACACCTCACGAATCAATTTATGTATCACAATTGCAAATCTAATTAATATTTTTTATGAGTAACTTATATTTTATAAGGGTTAATTGTACCTCGATACTAATATATTTTTGTTTATTATTTCTGTTTTTGCAACGTGTGTACCAAAGTACACTGCTTATAATGATTATAAAACTAATTTTTATTCTAAGTGAATATGTTAATGTTATTACTTTATTGCTACTGCGTTTATGTTGTTTTAAAACACCGTTCTAACGATTTTTTGTTCCCAATTTTTAAGAAGGATTGTAATCCCTTTAGATTACAAATAAATGACGGAGTAAATGTGATTAATATCTTTTTACCCATTTTATTACCCTGTGCAGGTTTGGTGCAATTAACCCTTAAAAGCCATTTGTAGCATCCATCATTTCAAATAAAGTCAATTTTAACTTAATCTATATATAGATAATAAACTAAGGCTGTAAAATAATAATATTTAAATCAAAAAACGACTGTTGTAACTCTGGCGTACAGGCAAGAGAAAGAACCCGGGTATGTTTTAGTCAGTAAAAGTTCCACTCCCCCCAGATTTGAGATTGATTTGATTTGATGATGAGGCATTTGATAATAGAATAAAAAGGGAAAGGTCACAGCCTTCGACTAATTTTATATCTTCTTTTTTTTCAGCTTATAGATGTCCACTGCTGGACAAAGGCCTCCCCCAAGGCTTTCCGCGCTGGCCGGTCCTGTGCTGCCCGCATCCATCGGCTTCCCGCGACCTTCACTAGGTCATCGGTCCACCTTGTTGGGGGCCTCCCTACGCTGCGTCTTCCAGTACGTGGCCGCCACTCCAGAACCTTAATGCCCCATCGACCATCGGTTCTACGAGCAATGTGCCATTTTATACATATATATAACCTAAACTAGAGTTGTGGTGTAGGTTTTATGTCATGGGTTCTTGCCCAGACTGCCGAGGCCATTTCAATTATTTCCTCACCATTGCTCTCAAAACGGTGAGGAAAAACATCGTGATCAACCGAACACATGTGAAATAAAATCAAAAGTCATTTATTCAAATTAGGCTGAGAATCAGCACTTTTAGAACGTCAATATTTCATAAGCCAGTCCCCCAAAACGCCCTCCCTTCGTCACTTTCTAGTGCTTTCGCTGGGAAAAAAAAAGTGGCGGGACAAACTCCCCAGTGTGACTACCGACCCACACTGGACCCACGTGGTAGAATACAACTAGAAAGAAAAGAAAAGAAAGAAAAAACGTTTATTTGCGGTAAACATGACATAAAAGTGTACAAAAACAATTGAGTGATAATAGTTGACATGCGTCACATCCACGTAAAACGGCTATCGCTCAGTATTATGCTGCGACCCTATGCAAAACAGAGTCCAGCGCTGGTTTTCATCGACAGCTCTCACTCCCTCTCAACGAGAGGCGAATAATAGGAATATTATAGCCTGATTATACTACAGCATAATTCTACAATTACCATACCAATTATAATAAAACAAACAGAATTTAACATCCTCGCAAGTTGTAATCAAAAACCATCAACACAGGGCATACTCGTGCAAAACGTTTCTATTTCAACTACATGTATTAGAAGCAAACTAAGTGTACCTACAACTGCAAACTGCCAGATTCCAGTTACCTTAAGTTAAGTTTGCTGGGAAATTGTAAGCCACCAATAACTGAGCTTGCTTGAAGTTCCCCGGAATTATATGTATAAAATAACAACCGCTTGGAAACAATTCTAAAGATATGGAAAATGATTCAATTTATATACAATGTACTAAGTTTAATAATGTATCCTTCAGTAGGAGTATTATAAGGTTTTAAAGCTTAAAGGGCAAGGAGATTGTATTCCATATGAGTAGGGTAAGCATAATCAGCGTGAAATGTTTCCACAGTTGGGACTACAGGTTTCCTTTCTTATTGAGAAGGACTGTGCTGACCAGTGCAGCTTGATAGAAGTCACATGTTTTCGATATTATTTTTCCCCACGATGTTCTCCTTCACAGTTTACCTTGGCCATATAATTATGTAGGTGTTGATTAGGTATATTAATTTAAAAAACCTATATTTTACCTTATTGCTTGCATTATTGTTCATACAACATCCGCTCCAACAATTTTGATAATTATCCTTATCAATTAGACTCTTAAACGAGATAACTTTTAGGAAATAATTTACTCTATGAAATTTCGGGCGTTTCCCAAACGTAGTACATTGTGAAACGTTTTTTTTTTTTTGTTTGACATGTTGATGCAGATTTAAAGCCAGTAAAAAATAGTGTATAGTAAAAAAATAAAATAGGTAGACACAAACAGGGCTCAAAAAAATTTTCAGCGTATATTTTTCAATTTTTAGAATGAGTAATCTTATGCGCTGTAGTCGCAAGCGGTATTTTGGCATTTACACCGTATATTTTGTCAGTGTCTACTGTGTGGTTTTTTTTTTTAAGTTAGCGATAAGTCCTCGGGATGAGGCTAGGGCACTTTACAATATTATACTTATGCGCATAAGGTTGCGTGTAGGTTAGTTATTTATAAAGTAAAATAATTTAAATGTACTTGTATTTGTATAAAGATAAATACAAATGATTAACCCCGATGATGTGGAGGGGTGACATATTCTTTACAGAAGCAAACTCCGTAAAAAATAAAGATTTAAAAAAATTATTGGGCTAAAGCAAAAATATTTTTTCGAATGTACATAAATACACTCTGCAGATATTATATTAGAAAAAAATTTATTACAATTACAAAATTACTTTTCTTATACAAAAGTGGCCATTTGATTTAAATAATGTGAAATGTATCGCCTCTTTGAACCAACCTTGTTTTTTGTCACGATGCACTGTTGACATATTCGTCATTGTCATAAAAAATGGCGTTAAGGCTTCTTTTCTATTTTTGAAATGATTTAGACAAGAACTCCGGTTTCCTTAATCGCAATCTAATCTAAATTGAAGTTCAGTGCATTATGCACTAAACTGTCCTTCTTCCTTCTGTCCTGTCCTGTCCTTCTACCTTCTGTCCTGTCCTGTCTTTCTTCCTTCTGTCCTGTCCTGTCCTTCTTCCTTCTGTCCTGTCCTGTCCTGTCTTTCTTCCTTCTGTCCTGTCCTGTCCTGTCCTTCTTCCTTTTGTCCTGTCCTTCTTCCTTCTGTCCTGTCCTGTCCTGTCCTTCTTCCTTCTGTCCTGTCCCAGCGTGACCAATAGGAGCGGAGCATAACTAACTCCACGCGAACAAAGTCGCTGACGGCCGCTAGTGTAAGATAATGAACTCAAGACCTCATACACCCCAATTAGAGTCTCAACTTATACACATCAGTACATATTACAAAACAAAGTCACTTTCTTTTTCTCTATGTCTACTTGAATAATTAAATCTTTAAAACTAGGCAACGGATTTTAATAGAGTTTTTTTTTTATCAATGGAGTGAATCAAGAGGAAGGTGAATATGTATAATAATATCCATTAAATTATAGAGAAAAACTATTATTTTTGAGGTTTCCAATTTGATGTCGCAAATAATTACATTTTTTCCGCGTTTCCAGTAAAACGCTGGCTGAACCCTACGATATGTATCAAAAGAATGTACTAAATATTGTACACATTAAAAAGGTCTACAGAAAAGTCCGCGATGGTATATGTCTATCTCTTATGGATATCCCACAATAACATTTTTTGTCATTTACTTTTTACGACAAATCTGGCTAATGTTCGAAGCGATTTTGACCAATACAGCATTAATCCTTATTCAATTTAACACCTTACATAAATTGTTGATTTAATATAAATCTATATCACCCTTTACAGCATATGATTAAAGTGAATATTTATGAAGATATTACAGATTTAAAAATTGCGGGGCGTCGCGTTCCGTCCGAGCTAGAGGGAGTGGCGGGATACTTTTTTTATACAGCGTTAATAGTTTACTGTAGTGTATTATATATTATTATATATTATATCAGCATTGCACCCGTGCGAAGCCGGGGCGGGTCGCTAGTAATACAATAAATAAACGAATCTCTTTATTTTTATACTTATAATATTATTGTGAGAATCGCATCAACTCTAGCATTACTTTATGCATTTAAATTTAGTCTTATTGTCTTGTAATAAGATTTCAATTTCTTTAGGTCAATCAGCATTCAGCAGTCAATGCAGCAAATTAGATATACAGTATGTTAAGAAAACCCTGTCCGACCCGTGAAGGTGTTGTTAGGTATCGATAACTGATTCTACTAATGGATACAAAACCGGGCTAAACTTAAAAAAAAATCCCCCTAAAAAAATAAATATTGTTTCGCAAAAAGAGGTAACTTAATAAATCCGCGGGCGGCGGGCGGCAGGGCACGCGGCACGTGGTCGCATCGCTATTCGCTCATAATACGAGTAATACCGGTGTTGCCACTTTTTTAAAAATTACCAATTTTCGGGGAAGTTGTAATTAATTCGCGGGAAAAAAAGATTATTTCAAAATTCATTTGTATTGGTACTATGATGATTACGTAAAATTTTATATTATATTTGGTCATGTGTTTACCTAACCTTTATTATCCTTATGGGTCGGACAGGGTTTTCTTAAGATACTGTATAATTTTTGACATAATATCTATAAAGTAAGAGGAAGTCTGAAAATGGCACCGATAATTGAAAAGTTGTGTGGAAATCGTTTGTCATGGTATGTGTTAAGGAGATATGAGGAAAATATTGTGAGGAGACTTTTGAGTATGAATGAGGAGAGTAGGAGAAGAACAAAAAAACGATGGTTGAAATCTGTATATGTTGATATAGTTAAGAAGGGGGTGACTAAGGATCATCATCATCATCTCAGCGTTAGACCCAGTCGCATCCGAAGCTTTTCAGCTTTGGAGCTAAGCTTCTAAAATATTTTCCGTGAAGCGATTGCCGTCTGACCTCCACAACCTGAAGGCGATATCGAAACATTGCAGTTAGATCAATTGTTGGACTTTTGAGGGCTCCAACAACCCGCAACGTAAAGAGAGTGACTAAGGATATGAGGTATAATAGAGATATATCGAAGAAAAAGACATATTGAGCCATCCCCAGGTAAATTGGAATAATTGGAGGAGAATGGGAATGATGATCTATAAAGTATGGTTACAGTAATCCATTGGCACCGAATCTCTTGTTCACAAACCAAACTCATTTTAAGCTAATTGCACCTCTTTCTTTCTATTTCATTAAGAAATTTCTCGGTGGTAGGCCATAACATCTGCCGCCGGCAAAAGTTACCACCCACCAGACGTAGCATTGCCGCCAAGAGATTTGTCGTGTTCCGGCATGATGTCTGGTGAAGTTACGGAGGACGGGTCTGAGCAGTTGTGTTGCGATGTGTGCCGGGTACGATGCGCCTAATGTTGGTGTGTTCGGAGTTTGGTCGTGGAGGATCTTCAGATCAATCTCCCTTTGGGGCAGTATCGTTGGTCGTGTTGTTGGATTAAACATTGCATCACCTCGCTCAACTGCCGTCTTCCTTCCTATTCGCTCAGTTTTTCTGAGTGACCTATTCACTCTTAATAAACTAGTGCGCTTTACCATCAACGATCGCATCACTGCTTAACATCAGGCGGGATTGTGGTCAAGCACTAGTTTATAATTATTCTTCTTCTTCAGCCTATGGATGTCCACTGCTGGACAAAGGCCTCCCCCAAGGCTTTCCACGCTGACCGGTCTTGTGCTGCCCGCATCCATCGGCTTCCCGCGACCTTCACCAGGTCATCGGTCCACCTTGTTGGGGGCCTCCCTACGCTGCGCCTTCTAGTACGTGGTCACCACTCCAGAACCTTACTGCCCCATCGGCCATCGGTTCTACGAGCAATGTGCCCTGCCCACTGCCACTTAAGTTTAGCGACTTGCAGAGCTATGTCGGTGACTTTGGTTCTTCTGCGGATCTCTTCATTTCTGATTCGATCACGCAGAGAAACTCCGAGCATAGCTCTTTCCATTGCCCTTTACGTGACTCTGAGCCTTCGTATGAGGCCCATTGTGAGCGACCACGTTTCAGTTCCGTAAGTCATCATTGGCAACACACACTGGTCAAAGACTTTAGTCTTGAGACACTGTGGTATCTTGGACGACGAGAAGATGTATCGTAGCTTCCCGAACGCTGCCCAGCCGAGCTGGATTCGACGAGACACCTCTTTCTCGAAGTTGGACCTACCTAGTTGGATAATTATTAAAAAAGACGTGTGGCACTCGGGGACTGCCGCGGTAAAGCTATTGCATAGCATTTTGTATCAATTTATGCAATTATAATTATTTATTTATTTTATTTATGCAGTATATTCTTTTTCTTTGATATTAATTCAAGTTACACTTTTTTACCGATAAGAAAACAAATTTTTCTTTTATTAAATAAATAAAAAGTTAATATTATTTAAAATATTTTTATTATTTTACAATACATGTGGGTTTTATTACCTTACAGTAGCTGTTGGTTATTCAGGAATATTTATCATTGAAACTATAGGTTTATGATAACTGAAATAAGAAACATAAGTTTGCGACTTAATATCCTCTAAATACCTACAAAATACCGCGTCAATGGTGGTCCCATATTTTGTTGTGGACTCTTGTGGATCATTATTCATTTTCAAATTCAATATTTTTGATAGAAAAGTTGTCAACCGCAACATACCCCACTGTTTTGTCGTGGTGGCCTAGTGGTTAAAACACCAGCCTCTCAAGTATGAGTGCGCGGGTTCGATTCCAGGTCAGGCAAGTACCAATGTAACTTTTCTAAAGTTATATGTACTTTCTAAGTATATCTTGGACACCAATGACTGAAGGCGAAGGAAAACATCTTGAGGAAACCTGGGCTTTATAAGTCTGAAATCGCCAACCCGCATTGAGCAAGCGTGGTGATTACGCTCAATCCTTCTCTGTATGAGAGGAGATCTGTGCCCAGCAATGGGACGATAAAAAGGTTGTTGATGATGAACGGCGTCGGTGTCGAATTATTTGTTATCAATTTAATATTTTCGAGCTGATCTTTAGTAACATAATCACTTCTGATTGCGTTAACATCTGACCGTAGAATTAATAAATCCTTCATCAACTTCTTTACGTACGTTCTACGTAGTCAAAGCAAACTGGTGGCAATTTGTGAAGATCATATGCCACAAAAACTGGGATTGTTCGGGATCCGTGATTTTAAACACCGTAATCGTATATTTTAGGTCTTTCTGCTTTTTGTTCTTACGCCTCGATACATGTTTTTGTCTTGTCTTCGTAGAAACAAACAATAACTTTTTTGCCTCATCAATGTCTTCCTCAGAAAAAGCCGACGAGCATATTTTTATTAAACTTTCGTTGTTTCGTTTCGGAGATAACAATATTACAACTCGTACACTTAAATGTACTCGTATTAACATTGTTCACCGACATATTTCTGTAATATTTTATTTAATAAAAACTTCAACTTCAACTCTTGATCTGGTCCCTGTGGATAGATACCACAATTTTGCCAATAACACGTGTAACAAATTATAGAAATTCTTTAAAAAAATATTTCACAATAATGGCGGATATCGCCAATAACAGTTGAAAAAACGGCCGCGTGAGCACTTTTTACTCTATAAAATCACGCGCTTTTATTTAGTAAACAACACTATAAATAATTTAAAAGTCCAATGAAAAATTAGCGTGACATTCATCTTAGCTTTTCCGTTAAAAAAAAAGCTATTTTATAAAAACACTACTAAATTAATTTGAATAAAAGTACTTAATAATTAATTATATGAAAAGTTATTAAGGTAGCCATGACAACGTCGATGACGTCTATGACATATCTCTATAGAAGACCTATTTCAGAGAGAAAATTAATCGCAAGTTTAGCACATCGCGACTATCAGTAACATGGCAAGTGTGTAGAACTGAGTTCGCGCCCTGCAATATGCATGCTCTTTTTGAAAATCTATAAATTGTTTTCAAAAGATGTAGTCGCACGCACACAAACATACCGTGCCGAAGACTGCCGAACTGAAACGACGTTAGACGATGTACGGCCTTCAAGCCACACCTCCGTGCCCGTCGGAGTGGGGAGCGTGAGGTTTTTTCGTTACGGAATTTCTGGATTCGGTCCCCGCGCTCAAGGCCCGCAATAGAAGCTATGCAATAGCTTAAAAATAAAAAAAAATGGATAGAAAATAACATTTTCGTTTAATCCTGTTTTGGCGACCAAAAATACGTCAAATGACGGCGGGAGTGGACTAATTGGACAGGTCTTTTATCTTCTGTCCTTTTCTTAATGAAGTAAAGAAAAAGAAGCACTTAACTGAAATTTAATTTTCATTATATCCACAAACTACTTTCAGGACTTGCATTTATTTGATCTTGTACACAAACTCATGTATTTACAAACCCCGTTTTAGTAGTAGACAATGTTTACATTACCATTAATTTCAAGTACTTATTCCAGACTGGTCTTACTACATACCTACACACGATGCGTCTGCGTACTTTTAGATTCAAATTCTCCCCCAACACGCGTGTCGTGCCGTCAAAGACTAAATAATGATCACACAATCGATATTCTATTCATTTTTTATGTTTTTTTTATTATGTGAATTTAGGTCTGCTCAACGTCTCAATCAAATGTACTACCAGCGTGAAATATTAAGATACTTTTTATTTCGATATTCCCACAGTCAGGATCGTATCTTATGTGGGTTAAACCGCGGGATGCAATTAGTATAGTACACAGTACAATATACAAGCTGGTGAAACTTGCAAACTTCAAACTACATTTATGAATAAACGCAATATATTACATCGCAATATGCTATGCTCGGAGTTTCTCTGCGCAATCGAATCAGAAATGAGGAGATCCGCAGAAGAACCAAACTCACCGACATAGCTCTTCGAGTCGCTAAAATTAAGTGGCAGTGGGCAGGGCACATTGCTCGTAGAACCGATGGCCGACCTGGTGAAGGTCGTGGGAAGCCGACGGATGTGGGCAGCACAAGACCAGTCATCGTGGAAAACCTTAGGTGAGGCCTTTGTCCAGCAGTGGACTTCTATAGGCAGGAGAAAAAGAAGCAAAATATTAATAATAATAATAAGCCTGTTTATTTTCCTATAGGTATCTGACAAAACATTGTTTTATAGTTTCTTATTTCTAGATTAGTAATAATTTTGTAATTAATTCTATGTTAGTTTACTTATATATCTTGACTATAGGAACCCCTTTTAGGGTATAGGCCTCCTCCAAGTCCTTCCATTTCTCTCTATTCTTTGCTAATTTTGTCCAGTCCTTCCCAGCCGTCTCTTCTATGTCGTCCACCCATCGTTTTTGTGGTCTACCCACGTTCCTTTTCCCCGGTGGGCCGGGCCAATTCGTGCTCTTGAGAGTCCATCGTTGGTCTTTGCATCTCGCTACATGTCCGGCCCATCTCATCACAATAGCAAAATATTACAATAAATTAAATATTTCATGTAAGGCTCTAAACCAGCAATAAATATCGAATGTACTGAATAGTGCTTTTCAAGGATGTGAAAACAAAGACATGATAACATCTTTCATTATAAAACTTACTAGCTAGCAGGTAAAGAATTAACAGTTTAAAAAAAAAAAAGTTTAAAAACATTTTCAATTTATGGTGTAACTAAAAATATTTACACTTCTTGCAATTTTTCCTTTATCTGTGCTAAAAGCCGTTGCTTCATACCAATACGATATCTACACGCGTTCCTGAGAAAAGGGATCTTGACAGACGGATAGACAGACGGACAGCAAAGTGATCATATAAGGGTTCCGTTTTTTCCTTTCGAGGTACGGAACCCAAAAAGAGAAACTGAAATATATCAAAATGTTGCGCAAATAAATGACATAATAGTCATGACAGAGACTCCCCCGAGCCTGAGAAAGCACGAAACTCTTTTGGTGCCAGGTGTCATGTGTGAATCTTAGGTGCCTGAAAGTATGATTGGTCATACCAGGGGGAGTCTTATTACCCAGTAATTGGATTGTGGAGGTCAGACAGGCATTCACTCCATATAAAAGACTGGTATTCAGCTGAATCCGGTCAGATTGCAATCCGACCACAACGTTGACACGTTAGTCAAACCTTTCAAACAATCAAGGGTCAAGATCTCTTTATTTACTTATTAGCTACTCATGAACTCGTCCTCAGGACATTTCTTGTTGCTCCATTGCATCGCATGAACTTCCGCGCTTATACTCCATTTTCGGTTAGCAATCTTGTCAAACATTGTCGTTTTTTTTTTGCAATTAGGCCATCAAATGCCAAAAGATTTTAAAGAATTTAGTTTTACGTAATTATAAAAAGAAAACTAACACCAGTTTCAAAGAACAGCGCATTCAAGCAGCAACCGATAGACTATTAACTATTAATAAGTCACTCAAAAATCGCATTGATAGAAGATATAAAATAAACCACAGTACCATGAAATGCAATACAAAATACAGTATACAGCCAACTAATTAGGCTTCCATCTGCATTTTAACAGTGTGCGTGAGCTAAGCGGCAAAGTCTTTGTCATCGTTCATCTGAGCGTATTTTGTGCATAAAAATTAAACGCACACAACAATAATGACAGTTGCACGCGTCCTGCAAAGCTTGGTAATTACCTGTCCACTTAACTCTTTTCCTATGACTTTTTTTTTCAACAATTATAAATTAGTGCTTGACTGCGATCTCGCCTGATGATACGCAGTGATACAATCGTTGATGGTAATGCCCGCTAGTTTATTAAGGGCCTATCTACTCTAAAAAAACTTAAGTGAATAAGGAGAAAGACGGCAGTTGAGCGATGTGATGCAATCTTAAACCCAACAACACGACTAACGATGCTGCGCCAGAGGGATATTGATCTGGAGACCCTCCACGACCAAACTCCCGACACAAGAACATTTGACGCATCCTACCCGGCACGCATCTCAACACAACTGCTCAGACCCATCATCTGTACGGCTTCACCAGACATCATGCCGGAACACAACGAATCGTTCGGCGGTAAGCCTTCTTTACATTATTTCGCATAATACTTTGAGGCTGAACAAACTTAACCCAGCGAAATATGAATCATTCAAAATTAGTCATCGAATTTCCATTTGTCCAAATAGTTATACTAATTTTTTGTTGATAACGAGTCCAAATGTTTCATCATCATCATCATTTCAGCCGAAAGACGTCCACTGCTGGACATAGGCCTCCCCCAAGGATCTTCACGACGACCGGTCCTACACCTCCCGCATCCAGCGGTTTGCCTCGACTTTCACCAAGTCGTCGGTCCACCTTGCCAGGGGCCTACCCACGCTACGTCTTCCGGTGCGCACCAAATGTTTCTTCTTCTTCTTCAGCCTGTAGATGTCCACTGCTGGACAATGGCCTCCCCTAAGGCTTTCCACGCTGACCGGTCCTGTGCTGCGCGCATCCATCGGCTTCCCTCGACCTTCACCAAATGTTTGGATGAACGAATCTTCAACTACTTATTTTGAGGGAAATTTTGCTGGGTTACGTTCATTTTCCCCTCTCCTCCTTAACATTATGAGTAAGCTTTTACTTTTAATTACTTATATAAATAAGTTCAAAAGAAAGAAGCAGAAGAAAAGCAGCAAATTAAACTTCGAACCAAAGTATTTCCTCCTCAGACCAACATGCTCCGCGCAACATAAATAAATTCCAACATTATCTCTGCAATCATTCCGTACTAACAACAAATTCTACATCTCGCAATTGTAGAAAATAGAACTAAACGCGCTCACAACAAATCTCTATTACCGACGGCGCAAAGAAAGGCGTGCGTCGCGTGGCAATGTTTTAATTGCTCCTGTTTATCGTCGGCATTACTCTTAGGGCGAGCTTAAATAGCACCCATACGTCACAGAAACCATGTAATTATTTTCCAGGTGAAACACTCGACAAACGTTCGAGAAGCATCTTTGGAACGAGACTCGTTACTCTATGGGCTCTGTTTAATTTGTCTATGCGCCTTCATTAGGACATACTTACAAAGGGCGTGCTCAAATATGGGCGAGGGTGATTTTGAACAGTGCGACTGAGCTGATTTGGCGATGTGTACCATAAATTGAATGGTGGACGTTGGGAATTAACTATTGATGCAGCGTGTTTTAAAAACGTTTCAATAGAAGAGGATCAGTTTTGAAAAAAGCTATAGGATTTTTTTTTTAGAGCACGTAACGTAACACAATAAAACATTTATTTGTTCAAAACCGCCAATTTGCAGGTGTTAAGATGGTCAGACCCTAGTTGCGGAAAGATCTCGTAAAACAAATGAGTGTTGTTTTTTTCCTATATATTTACCAAAACAGAAAAATAGTTTTCTTTAGCTCAAGAGGCTGATTAGAATCCTGTATGAAATACTCGCCGACGAAGATCATTGTAATTTCGTTGATGCATCTACCAGGTCAAGTCTCGCTACCTAGTTCCTTCCATGTGCCCTATATTCTCAAAGTAAGCTAAAATTGGAAATATCATATGAATCGAACTTTCTTCATGTTACTTCAGAAATGAACTTTTACATATAAGAGAGAATGTTTTATGACTGTACAAAAAGGTAAGTTTTTAATATAATAATTTTAAGTAAAGAACATTATTATGCAAAAAAATAATCATATCGTCTCCGTTTAAAAGAAAAAGAGAGAAATAATTCAGAAGTCTCTCCATGTATCGATATATATGTATAATTAAGTCATGTGTGCAATTCAGATGTAGTAGAAGTGAAACCTTTAAAAACAATAACGGATGAGTAGATAAGGAACACTATAATGCTTCCTATCACTTTCTCCCACGTTAAATCTTATGAATGTAAGTGTCTGTCTCTTTTTACTGCCGTTTTTTTTTTTTTATTTCATCGACTTTCAATTCACAACGATGCCATAAAATTTTTCACTTCAGATATAAATCATTATCAAAACAAAATTACTTAAATAACACTGTGATGATCTACCATACTTCCTTTAACATCCTAACCTACGTGTAAGTATCCAAAATAACTTTGATGTTCATAAAAACCTCAAAGCACATTTTTCTCAAAACAAAAGCAAGTTAATAATTCTCCCGAATACACATATTACACGTGAAATCCTTGGTCTGATAACACGCAACAGCGTACCCTCGTGTAGCGTTATAGCGGAGAACTCTTTACTCCTTAACAGTCGATACTCGTTGGCTTTATTGCAAAACTTTTGCGAGCATTCCTCTTTTATTACTCCAATTTTGTACGACTAAGCCTATCCAGCTAGGGGGATGGTTCGCGATCTTTATTATTTAGATTTCGATCGTTTACCGACGCTCCGTACTATGGGTATCCCCTATGGCGCACTTTACAATAGCGTAGAGCTCATCTCAAGTCAACAATCTGACTCGACATACTACGAATGTACTGCACATTTGTATATACATACCTCCATTGTATCATATTTTATGCGTACAACATGCTTTCCGCACTTAATTCAGTCCATTAAAACCATGAAAAGATCCCGTCATAAATGTTTTATAACCCACTCTAATATTAGGACGCAAATTACATTTATAATGTTTTAAATTACCCTTATAACGTGTACGTACACATGAAACCTCGCTCACGACTCCAACTAGAACGACGGAAGTGAATTTAATCTACTTGTTGACGATAACACGAAGAAAAATACGCGGAAATAAAACCCAACCGATCGATTGTAACAGATTACACGCTGTCAAGCAATTTTATTCAATTACATCTGTCGTACTTGAAATAATTAATAGGTATTGATTACGAACCTGTATTGAACGTGGGAGTTAAGTACTGCCGAGTTTAATTTAAATTTTCCAAAACAGTGACGTGTTAGGTACATTTGAAATAAGTCGAACTTGTATAGGTAGTCTGTGTCAGCAAAGGTCCAAGTGTGACGTTACGGAGGTAATAGAGAGGCGACCGTCACAGTTCGACCACAGTGGGTCAAAGATTGCAGCGCCGACCCATCGCCGGGCCCCGAATCAGGCATATTAGATTAGGGATGTAGGCTGCCACCAACTATTTAGCGATCTACTTGAATCCGGGCTATGTTTCGATGATTCAATACTGCGGAGAAAGGTTTTTTGGAAAAGTAATTTTGTAGTTTTCTACATAAAAAACAGGTATTTTATATAGCCCGAATGTAAATAATAAACTATTTACAAAACCCAATGAATTCAAATTAGCGAAACTTTAACAAAGTTTCTCGTCTTTTGTTTCTTCGTTTTTTATGTTAATTGATACGTATAGGCTTGAGGTATCTCCAAATAAATCTAGGCCAAGTTTTGGCGGGGAAAAGAAACTGGTTGGCTTTATATCACTGTCGCACGTAAGTAGGTAAAACAGATAATCTATTTCCACCGTAGGCTATAATGTCTCGACATAAATTCACCGCCTGACTCCGCCGGTGCCTATAATCACTCAAGCGAGTTGACAAATATCTCGGTCACACGTATTTCTGTTAGAAAACCGGAACGATAAAGTAGTTTCCCCATACACTTCAAAAAATAACCCGCTAAATCATTTAAGCTAAATCCAAATGCTCCTAAACGTGCATGGCGAAGCCGTTCCCACATAATGTCCGCATTGTCCGAGCAGGTATGCGACATTTCCTTCAGACACTGACATGGGTTCGTCGCTGGTCGCTGGTGGTACGTACCACCACCCCGGCTTGATTATGATAAACGACTTATGAAATTAAAACGGTCTCGTACAACAAGTTGCCATTCAAATGAATACGCCCTTTGTTGAATTTCATTCCCTTGACAAATCGCCGGTCTGCACTCAGTATACATTGTCTGTTAAATTAAATGGGTCAACGGCTATTGAAATCGTTTCTACGAAGGCTATTCCAAGACAAAACAATAATACGTCAATCGAGTTCGCGTGGTGTGTCCGTTCGGTTCATACGTTTCTAACCTGAAATAGGCTGATGAATTTACAATGCCTGCGATATATCGATCTGAGCTACGGGTGGAGGCAATCTTACAAATGTCTGTCCTATTATAGCTCTTTCTTTAACAGCCTTACACTGGACAAAGGCTTAGTGAACGGAGCTCCGGCGGTTTTCCGTAGCTGACCGTTGTAGCTTGATGGATTTTTATAAAAACCATTTTCAGTCTTTAGGATTTTCTCTTCATCGCAACAAATGAGAAACGAGGCTAAAGCTTTTAAATCCTTCATTAAACGTTAATTATTTATCAACATTATCTTGTCAATATAAATAATTAAACAGCTAACAATTAGAACATACTTGAAAACCAAACCGAATCGAAATCGTTGAGTTAGCGCGTTATTTAATGCGTCATTCAGAGAGCTTTTAATTAAAAGCTTTCAAACTATTTATGAATTCCAACCACGCTAATTGAGTCGGAGTAAGACAGAATAGGAATACCGATATTAAAAAACTCGAAATTAGTTAGAAGGTTTTTGTTTGATAGGTAGAGGATGAAACGAGTGCAAAGGAAGATAGTGCGAGCGATCTCTGACACCGTTCCAATAAGAAGTTTGACGCGACTCGCGACGCTATCGCTCCGTGTCCTCTCCCGCTCTCGCTCCCGTCTCTCCCCCGCCCTCACAAATTTTCGGCCGAAGCGGACTGTAGTTTGTTTTCTTTGTGTCATTTCCTTATCGCTCTGCCAAAATACGTTTCATGACTGTTACGTCAGCCGAAACATACTTCAGGTAAATAATATAGCGCCGGCTTGTAGTCTTGATGCTTCCATGCATTGAATAATAGTCAATTAAATTGTAGTAATTATATTAAGTGTGGTTTTCTTTTATACATTATTTTGTTAAATTAAACTTTGCAACCACATATTTCATAGGGTTTCAAATTTAGACACATACGAGGAAAGCTATTGCTCATCGCTAGCGACAAATATTTTCACCGCAACTTCGCGTACATATAAAACCGGGAACAATTGTGGAAAGTTGGTATAAAAATAATGTTCACATTCGCTAACGCGTTGTTTTTGTTAAATATTCCGTGAAAACATAGTACTACGCACAAAAAGCTATTATTTATAAAAATCTCTTTGAACACCGCACAAGTGCTTGTTGTAGGTAACCGCAATATTTCCAGAAATATTTTATGTTGTTACAACCCCATTGCACTCCCCTCATATTTTACATTATTCCAGTTTGCAGTTTATTTTAAGCACTAAATGAGTTATTTTGCTTTACAAATTTTTGTTGCAAAGCATCCGTAAATTATTGTATTATATTTATTTACTAAGACTTTTACGGTTCATATTTCTAAAACGTAGCTTTTATCGCAACAGTTTGTGGTGTTTCTGACAAATAAATATTGAGATCACTAGAGATGAGAATATTTCGCATAACGGTAACTATGTACAATATGCTAGGTATGTTTCTGCTCGCCGTCCACATTTGTAACATATTATTATGAACCACGCGTGACTTGTAGATTTTACTCATCAATCAAAAATATACTAAACGGGAATATAATATGGATAAAAAAATATATTAAACATACTGGATGAAGAGTCTTCACGTATCCGTTTTGTGTAACCTGACAAGTTGTCGAGTATTTCGGAACCAGCCTTTACAAAACTGCAATATCTTAGAAACTCGAGTGTTCTACTAACCTAGTAAAGGAAAAGAGGGAAAAATATCCCAAAACATTGTCGGTGGCATAACCATACAGTTGCAACTAAGATATTATCCACTAGCGTAACAATATCTTACTGCAAGTGTCAAGACGTGGCGGCCACACGTCACCACGTGCATATGGCCCTGCGACAGAGCGCCATGCAGCGAAACAACATCTATTTGATTCTTATCTCATCCCCCCGCTTCGCCCCGCACACACTCCCACCACTATACTCACCCCCCACCTCCCCTCCCCACAAACATCCAAAATATAAACAGGTAAAATGTTTTCTTTGTAAAGAAAAAGTCCATTTCAAAGACAAGATCGTCTATCTTTTTTCAGGAATTTTTGTGGCGTACTTTTACTTTACAACATTTTTTTATACAGAATATGTTACTAAAAGACACTTTCATACTCTCTCTATTTAATGGGAATACTGATAGATAACCTTTTATTCAATGTTTTTTAGTTTAAGTAGCACTCGCACTGCCACAAATCTAATAACAAAATTTCATTTATTTAGAAAATAAATTTTATATGACATATATAGTCTTTTCACCACCAAAATGGGGACCAACCAAACCTACAATTTTCGGCGGTACTATTTCTATTTTAGTAAAATAATCTATCAACACAAGCGTTTTCAGCAAAAAGTAACAAATCCTGCCGTTATAGATCTTATTTCGTAAACGTCAATAGAGTGGAAGGTACGTCCAAACTGACTTGAATAAATTACAAATTTTATAGAACTCATCTCGTGAAATGTTTCCAAAATCATAGCGCACAATAAAAGTTTTATTGGCTCGCTATTGTTTCGCGGGGAAACATAGGGGCATAGGTTAGCGAGCGCGGGGCGGCGCGGAGCTTAGCGGGGACGGAAGCGACCGGTCGCCGCCAACAACCACCAACTTCCAAGGCGCTCCTCGCTGGACACAAGAAACTTCTATAATTTTTGCGACAAGACACGGCCTTCTTCGAGAACAAAGTCTAACATACGCCAACTTCTCAAACATCCACCTGAACTACAATGACGCAATAGTAAAACTACAATTTACCTATCGCAGCAAATTCATTACTCGAAAAAAAAAACAAAAACGTGAACGAGTTTCCATTAAGTGTCGTAGTTTTATTATTGTTACAGTAAAAGTGGAAATGCCGAGAAAATTGCAGGTATTTCTATATTTCTCGAACGCGAGGCGCGATCCGCGAACTAATAGAAATCGAATCTAAATTCATCGAATACAAATAAAAGTGTGCAACTGTGAAAGTTCTACCATGCAATTAAACCGCATTTTACTGCTACAATCCCTTGAAATAAAGAACTTTAAAAGAATGTCCTTTTTGTTCGGGCTCCTTTATTTCTAGCCGTGCACAGAAAATAGTGGGCACTGGAATAAAGGTGCTTGGTCCTGCACAATTGCACACGACCAATCCACGAACACGTGGTTTTCCGAAAGTCTCGTTCTTTTCATAGACCGTATGACCAAGAAAATAATAATTAAGTGCAACATTTATTTAAAACCTATACGGTTCTAATTTAATTAAGTTCACACGTCACGTATAAATAAGGTGGCTCGCGCGTGTGTGCGCAACTGTTAATTACGTAGATTACGTGGTTTTATCGTTAAGCACTTCGGAAGTGAGCCTGGTAATAAATAATTCTTTCTGTTTTCCGTTAATAATCCCGAAAAACCGCATCGTGTTTCACTGAGGCTGCTTCAAGTTACCAAATGGGCAGGTATTCAATGGTTTGAAAAAATGGAAAGACATTTCCTTTTCACTGTCGCAGTAACAAAGCGAGGAGGACTCACGTCTTCCGGTATTTAGCTGGACTTTGTACTCTTACGTGGTGTGTAACGTGTGGTGTGCCTACTGCCTACATCTCAACCAGTGCAGGCCGCGATATATTTAAACGTTTCATGTAAAAATGCTCGAAACACATACGTGTGAAATTAATTAAATTTTATGAAAACTTTTTACACTAGCACGGAACTTGAAAATGTTAAAATGTGTTTCTCTGTATTTTGCGAAGAATTTTACGATTCCACCCAATGATTATTATTTTTTTATAAAAATATTAAACATTTTATAATTTTTACTGGAAGCGGTTACCCACTGACTCCAAGAACGCGGCTTTATTATGGCGTACTTTTATTAATAGAGAAGCGAAAGTCGAGAATTCTTTATTGCATTATTACAGGCTCTAGCTCACAATCCTTATGATCGCTTTGATCGCATTTGAATTGAAGTTCTTTATACTTGGTTGGTTGAGAGATCAATTTCCTGAGTTGACAAAAATTCGCTCTCTAAAAGTGAATTATGGCGAATAAGTTTCGACACTCATATCGCTTTTCTTCTTAGCAAGCTCTCAAGACAAGAGTGGGGGTGGGGCAGCGCGCATAAATATCGTATAATTACTACTCTCCGCCAACAGAGACGAACTGAAACGCTAAGAAGTACTATTAAATAAAATATCGAACTATTCTTAACATATAGGGAATGAAAACTCATTCTTGCGTCAGATATAGCAACACTTTATTTACAGCCATTGTAAGGGTTGTTCCAAGTTTGAAAATCTCAAACGGGGACTGATTTTACTACATACCAAATTTATTAAGACAGAGAAACGTGTTGCACGCATATAATATAACGTTTAACATATTAGAAGTGATGGCCTTTTGTTAAATGTATTTTTTTAGGCACTTATTCCACTGAAAATACGAGTAATGTAGACCAAATTTTTGTTGTTAAATGAGGTCCTTTTTCTTTACTTTTACTAATATACTGGTAAATTATAATTGTTGTCTTTTTAAATAAATGTATTGCCTATTGTAATCGTATAACATAATAATTGCCAATTAGGATATCTTTAGTATATGAAGCGTATCTACATTAATTAATAATTGTGGGCTCATAATGTCCACATTCTCCACAAGCAAAGAAAAAAAGAACAATAAAAAAATAAAACCACAAAAATCCATCTGTTCCTTATCCCCCTCATCTCGAACCGTCAATTTTCCCTCTCAACGTTCAAGGAACCCTTTGTACCGTTTCTTTCGCATTAAAGTCTCGTGGCTAAGTACAGTCCTGGCCGCAAGCCCTAATCCTCGCCAACGAAACATCGCTTGCATCCGATACAAGTATGCTCTTGTGGACCCTCAGTGAGGCATTGTTGCCAGAGGAACAAAGCGAAGGGCCCTCCGAAGCTGGCGTGACCTCGCTCTCCCTCGCTAGAACGATACTCTTTGTGGTATCACGTTTTTAGGACGCGGCTTTATGAATTGACTGTGTTGATAACAAGTGTCGTGATTGGTGGCAGATAGGGGTTCTGAAATGACAGTAATGGAATCATTTTTGATGTGCAATGGTGTGGTTCAATTAGTTGTTTTGATGAGATAATGGTTTGGTCAAATTTGATAAAATACTCCTGAATGTAGATAACTGTATTATCATCCACCATCCACTGTATTATATAACCGACAGATGACAGGCGACGGTCTGACTACTTTACAAGTTTATTTTTTATAGTTTTTCTGCTTTAATAAACAACACCTGCCGTAAAAATGCCCCCATTTCTATAAGCCCCTCTAGGGCGTCTCCCGTGAGTTCCAGCTGTTTCGATCCAGAGCTAAAGTGAACCACTGGTTGTTTATATTTTGTAAAAAATTACATATATAAAAAAAACAAAAGACAAATAAGTCTAAGTCTCATAAGCAGTATTATTAACTAAGTACGCTGGTCTATAGTTTCTGGAAATCAATTCTAATCCGAAAGTGATTTTGATCACAAATCTTTAACTCCTTAATCTTAATCCTCCCTCCTCCTTAATAAATCAAGATATATTCCCAGAAACTTCATACGCAAGGCGGAGTTGTTGTTAAATTCTTATAGGTGTCGTCAAATAAACACATCGTCGCCACAGTAAGAGTCTCCAGACAAAGACATAGTTCGCACGCCTTGCACCGCGTTCTCCTGAATCTGACACCTCTCAAACTTACCTTGTGTGAAATTCCAACTACTTTTTGGCACTGCGACATGCGAATTTGCGTTGGAAGTTATAATACTGTAAGTGTAATTTATACCTTGGTATTGTTATCCCAATAAATTGTAACGATTTTTAACTATAATAATTTCTTTGAGTTTCTTGCCGTTTCTTTTTCATATTTCCTTACTACGGTTTGGATTGGGAAACTAACTGCATCTTTTTATCTAACACATTCCTTCACAATTAAAATGTGCCTGAAATTTTGTTTTTGAAATATATAATACCTTTGAGTTTGAATTTGAATATACGTACTTACCTACTTACATTATAAATAAGCCCTCATCCCAATTTAAGCATGAGATGAAACATTTTTCTTACAAAATATATTATTATGCTTCATCTAAAGGGTCTTGCGATTATACCTAGTTGAAATAATAACAAAAGAAATATCTAGGTCACAAATTTAGGCCCAAAAGTATCACAATGTATTACAATACAAAACCTTCAGACGAGAAAATGAAATTAAATAAGTCCTCACAAAAATATGACTACGAGCAAAACTAACAGTATAACGTTGTACCAGCTAGCCTCACTTAACAAAGTACTCCAACATCTGTCGAAAAAACTTCGTACGCCAATAAAAAATAACAAGTCTGCTCATTTGATAAAATACTGCGATTGTTACGGTAAAATTAAACGAAAACTTTCACAGTAACGGGCATTAAGAAACTTCTAAATTCGACTGTGTTGACTGGACACTGCAGTGATCGTATATCCTCTAGTGGTAGCTCTTCTCCAGTTCTGCCATCAAGCGGAACAAAGAATCTTAATTATTTTAAGCTCTCTCGTAATTTGTAGTTTAGTCCCAGAGTACTATTTATTTTATTGTATCGTCAGCTAGGGACGGGCTTAACTAGTGCGGGGGTATTATTTTACAGATTTTAACGCCGTCTGCACATCAGAAGAGCGGTAACAATTGCGCTTGTCTTTTAAGACCCATTCTTTTTTAAGTGCTCTTCATCGGAATTAAGTTATTCCTGTCTGTCAGCACGGTTTCGAGTTCCTACTGAGTCTTGGAAACTGAAGAAGGCTTTACAATGATGTTTCGTTTCTGAAAAGCGCTTAATAAAACTCGGTGCGGTTGCTGCTTTGAAATCAAGAAGGAATTGTAGTTTACGTGTAATAAACGATATACATGTCTCGTCCCTTGTTTGTAGCGTCACGTGCACTGCACGCTGGAATTCAATTAGTATTGCGTTATTCAACCATGACTTTAAAAGGGTTCAATTATAATTTACTAGCTTTCCGCCTGCGGCTTCGCCCTCGTGGAATTCGGTTATATCGCGCTTTTTAGATTTCCCTCGAGAATATCAAATTTTTCCAGGATATAAAGTACCCTATTATTTAATCGGGATTTCTAACTTGTCTATGTCTGCAAAATTTCAAAGCAATCGGTTCAGTACTTATAACGTGTAAACGGAAGAAACAAACAAACAAACTCACTTTCCCATTTATAATATTAAGTAAGGATTACATTTTTTTAGGACACAATTTAAAAGCCTTTAGGCAACTGTTATGATTATAAATTACCATTTGAAAAAGATTGCTGGTTGAAGTTTGGTTCTGTCTATTTGTTTAAGTTTTCCTATTAATCGTAAAGGTATAACTGCTACTCATATTAGTTTCCAAGAACACACAACTAAAGTAAAAGAATAACAAGACAAAATGGCGGAATAAAATAAGTAAGACTTTGGCCCATAACTAAGAGACGGGACGATGCTGCTCGTTCGACTGAAAATCTAAAAACCTAACATGTCTATCGAGCGCCCGTAAAAGATGTTTTCCGACACTTACTGCAGTTAGGCGAAGCCGGGGCCAGGGCCACTGCGCCCCTCAGTCAACTCATTCAATAACATATTCCTTTTTTGTTTGATTCCAAACAGCCCTAAAAAATACCTACTTGTGAATTGAATAAGTTACCTTTACTAAAATATGTCTGCAAATTTATTAAATTATCTACTATCTTAGTCATGTCGGCTCTGAATAACAAAGTTATGTTTTTTAATTAAGATTTGTTTCGTTTGTTTTAATAGTGGTTATAATAAACGCGATCCGAATTAATGAATTTCTGACAGAAGCATTTATATTGACATAGATTTTGATGTATTGTTCTTTATATTTTCTCGTGCTGACATTATTTTTGTTTTCCGATTCCATTATAGTAATACGTTTTGACATGAAGTTTATAATTTAAAAAATTGTTCATAATATTTGCAAGCTGTTGTCTGTTTTTTTTTTTATGTTATCTAGCGTGCATTAATATTCTTGTATGTAGGTACACACATGTTTGGGCAAATAAATTTATCTTTTTTCGAATATTCGGCTTTCAAACAATATGAGGCCTCAACATTCAGCCTACTTTTTTTAGTACAAATATTTTTCAATTAAAATACAATTGTCTTCCCTGAAGAAAGGAAAAATCAACGGGTGGAAGTGTCTCAAGTACAAAAAAAAAATATTCAATCCCGGCAGGAGAGTAGATTAGATGCGTATCTTTAAGTGCAAATTGTAAGACTAAATAGAATTAAATAAATGGGTTTAACAGTGATGACATTCACTGCGTTGTTTCAGCTGAGGGAGGATTTTTTGCTTATCCGACATCCGCATATACTATAGCTCTGAATGTATTATTGTAGCCTGTAACGTTCTAAGAAAAAAGCCTATATACGCAACGCTGAACCTTTAACGCTGATGTAGGACTGCGATGTATAGATATAGTTGTAATAAGGCTCGGGATCGTTTTGTTTTATCCAAAAACTAAGCGGGGCTTCATTTCTACTAAATCAACTGCAGAAAGTACCCAAATAGGTGTCATACACGACGTAACTACATATAGTTACAAGTTAGCAACCCTCTCCCTTTCTACTAATAAAACAGTTACCCTTTCCTCGTGAATCGACAGACATTTACGACTAGCACAGGGTGATAAGCAGCTGATACTATTCTACATTTTCTTTCACATTGGAGCTCATAGAAAAATCGCCTTTAACAATTGTTAATTTATAAAAAAAAACTGTTTTTTTTTTCAATTAAGTAAGTCAATCTCAAGGTAAGGCAAATGAGCATTAATTAGTTTCAGAAATGAAAACTTTTATTTATCTATTTATCATAAAAAAAATACTGTCGAAAAACAACAACTGATTGTTGACTGACCAAAACTGCTGAGTTACTTTATAATGTTTATTAGATAATAGGTTTCCGCCTGCGGCTTTGATCCCGTGGAATTCGGTTATATAGCGCTCTTTAGATTCTTCATTTTCGGAGATTAATTATCGTACCATTTAGCTTCTAAGTTTACATGTGTATATTCGTTTGCAATATACTACCTTGTTTTAAACGGCACACAGCGCCATCGATCACCGAACTGGTATGAAGATAACAATACTTTTGTTTTCCCTAAGGAATATATTTTTTTTTTTTTTCCTATTAATTTTCTTATTTAAACTTCTAACTTTGCATCTGCAAAATTTCAAAACAATCGGTTCAGTAGTTACGGCGTGAAAGCGAAACAAACAAACTCACTTTCATATTAGTAAGAATGTAAACACCGGTGACGCGATGGGTATTCGATATAATAAAATTAAATAAATTTTATCTTCATATTTATGTTCTGTAATTTATATCATGTACATATTTTTTTATACAGTTTGTTAAGAAAACCCTGTCCGACCCATAAGGATAATAAAGGTTAGGTAAACACATGACCAAATATAATATAAAATTTTACGTAATCATCATAGTACCAATACAAATGAATTTTGAAATAATCTTTTTTTCCCGCGAATTAATTCCAACTTCCCCGAAATTTGGTAATTTTTAAAAAAGTGACAACACCGGTATTATTATGAGCGAATAGCGATGCGACCACGTGCCGCGTGCCCTGCCGCCCGCCGCCCGCGGAAGGGTGGTTAACGCACATTTATTAAGTTACCTGTTTTTTGCGAAATAATATTTATTTTTTTGGGGGATTTTTTTTAAGTTTAGCCCGGTTTTGTATCCATTAGTAGAATCAGTTATCGATACTTAACAACACCTTCACGGGTAGGACAGGATTTTCTTAACATACTGTATATATAATTATTTATAAACTGTAATGTAATCGTGGATTGTAAAGCGCGCTATTTTATTAAGAACCTATTCACTCTAGCCTTGAAGAAACTTGAATTGTAGTCAGACGGAATTAGTAAACAGTATTCTATTCTTTATTCTTATTCTAATGTCGTGGTGGCCTAGTGGTTAAAACACCAGCCTCTCAAGCATGAGTTCGCGGGTTCGATTCCAGGTCAAGCAAGTACCAATGTAACTTTTCTAAAGTTATATGTACTTTCTAAGTATATCTTGGACACCAATGACTGAAGGTGAAGGAAAACATCTTGAGGAAACCTGGACTTTATAAGTCTGAAATCGCCAACTCGCATTGAGCAAGCGTGGTGATGAGATTCTCTGTACGAGAGGAGACCTGTGCCCAGCAGTGGGACGATAAAAAGGTTGTTGATGATGATGATGATGATGATGATGATGATTCTATTCTATTTTATCGTACAAAAAAATAAATTGTAAACGGTTTTCCATAACTCTTACTTTAAGTATCAGCACTAACGATCGCTGACCTCCCAAAAAGCTCAAATGTTTTTCTTTTATCTTATTTAAATATCGATATCCATCGTACCTGCAGAGTTAAGCTTACCAATTTAAAATAAATCTATATATGTACTAGAAAAGCATATATGTTCTATTCACGTCTCTCCTAGCTTAGATCAGACTGTTTGAACCTGCATATCATGAAACTAAAAATGGACGTCCAAATCTAGTATCAGTATCGAATTCTGCAAAAAACTAAACACGCAATATTTTGATGGTTCGATATCTGCCGAATATTCAGCTAATCGGCTTTAGAACCAAACTAGTAGATTGAATATTAATATCAGGCAACCGATAGGTTTATTGTGTACCTCATGATTTTATCGGCAATATGAAATTTTTATTTTTTGTGTGCTAAAAATATGATTGGCTAAATTGTATACATTAACTTGTACTAGAAGAACTTTTTACTAAAAATAGAACACATTTTTTTAAATTTATCAAACCCAATTAAACTTTCTCATAAACTCATATGTATTATTAACAATTTTTTTTGAAACCGATACTCACAAACAAATCAATGTATGTGAGTATCGGAAAGAGGATTCTTTTTTTAAGTAAATTAGGTTATTGTCATTAAAAACGATTCATACGTTTTTGTGAACAATAATAATATAAACTAATTTATTTGAAACAAACCCCGTTTTATCTGAAATTCCTCTAAACAGACTTCTAGTTCATTAGACAAGGTAACACGGGGTAAACAGCAAGTTGAGTGAGGCAGTTTCAAGTGTGGGCCGCATGTGGCTGACCTCCACTGTTCCAACTATGTCCTGCAGGCAGTGTACGGAAACCGCGACGGTAAGAAGTCGAAATTCTGGACAGTGAAATGAATGTAGCATTTTATTTAGTATATGGACATTCTAAAGTAAATTTTTGAGTTTTGGTTTCTATTTACTTTACACTAGCTGTGCCCGAATTCCATTGCTTAAATGTCGGAAAACAGTAATGAGTCTATTTACATCTTTTTCTAGGTTAAAAGTACCGTCATTTCTTATAACATCAATAAAATATGTATGTAAATAGAAAACTTTCACCTAAAGTCTTGTCAAGACATTCGTCGATGAAAAATTTTGGTCAAAAATCATCACCATCTTACGTTATTGTGCAGACAAATTTTTCGAATGTATACAGCAATTGATTAGCAATATCTTACAAAATAATTTAGATATAATTTATGTTACGTAATAAAGGTGCTGCTAAAAATACCCATCACTTAATAGAAGACAAACTAACAGAGCAAACAATACTACCTACTACTGGAAACCCGATAAGGTATTTACAGACAATAGACATCATTTGGGAATTAGACATAGCTGCTACAAGACTATCACATTATCAATAAGGTGATATATTCACCCTGAAACATGCATGTGATATGGAGACGTG
This sequence comes from Sesamia inferens, assembly GCA_037179545.1. Lineage (NCBI taxonomy): Eukaryota > Metazoa > Arthropoda > Insecta > Lepidoptera > Noctuidae > Sesamia > Sesamia inferens. The sequence continues at coordinate 22,567,798 of CM073931.1, forward strand.
TTTGTACTGTTTGCAGCTACGGATAGCATATGAGAATTATAGATCGCACTTGTGAATAAACCTTGATGGATTGGTAGACTGGAATTTTAATCACTACATATTATTAAAAAAAGTCACTTTCTCTTTCCTTGTGTCGCTTTGTATGATCAAATCTTTAAAACTACGCAAATAGAGTGATTAAAGAGGAAGGTTTAGATGTATAATAACATCCATTAAATTGTGGAGAAATACTATTGGTTTCTAATGTGATGTCGTAAATAAATATATTTTTTGGCAGTGAAACGCAGGCAAAAAAACCCTGCGAGATTTTTCAAAATAATGTACTAAATATTGTACATATTGAAAAGGTCTACAAAAAAGTCCATGATGGTATATGTCTATCTCCTATGGATATCCCACAATAACATTTTTTGTCGTTTACTTTTTACGACAAAATACAGCATTAAGCCTTGTCCAATTTAATACCTAAAATACATTGTTGATTTAATATAGATCTATATCGCCCTTTACAGCATATCATTTATATCAATATTTTCGAAGATATTACAGATTTAAAAATTGCGACCGGGGCGGGGCAGGAGCAGCTGGCCGCTATGTTTTTATACAACGTTCACAGTATTTCCGTAGTGTACGAGAATTTAGTATATATCAGCATTGCACCCATGCGAAAGTGTGGCGGGTCGCTAGTAGCTTATACATTGCATTAATAAGTTAAAACAAATGATATAAAAGAATAGTTGAGTGCAGTAGTAACGACCTTGACTTACGAGTTGTAAGTGGTTGAAACCGACAGAAGAAGGGCAATTTACTTTGTCTATTTATTTTCTTCTTATCATAGGTTGGTTACATGAACAAAAATACTGTCAAACTCTGAACAATGGTCAAATTTCGAATGCTCTTAATAAACTAGTGCGCTTTACCATCAACGATTGCGTCACTGCTTACCATCAGGCGGGATTGCGGTCAAGCGCTGATTTATATTTTAATAAAAAAAAAAAAAAAAAAAAAAAAAATTACGTTAGACCCTTTCAATCACAAAAAAATAGATTTAAAAACTATTTATAAATACGTTTTCTTCCCGCGCGGTTTGATATCAAATAAAAATGAGTGATCTGCTCTCAAAACTGTAAAGGAAAAGGTAGTATGTAACCGGCATGTCCTGGAAGCAAAAATTCGTGGACTTGTGACATGTACCAACTCACACTGGAACCTCATGGTAGATCAAAGTATAAAATTCGCTCTCGAAGAGAAGTGGCCTGTGTCAGGCATAAAAATATGACAAAAATATCTTCTTTCGTTTACTTTGTTAATTATTACATCGTCTCCTAACCATATTCCAATCATATTGGGTCGGCTTCGTCTTTTATAATAGTGCTTGACCTCAATCCCGCCTGGTGGTAAGCAGTGATGCAATCTTCTCTTTCTTCTTCTTCAGCCTATAGATGTCCACTGCTGGACAAAGGCCTCCCCCAAGACTTTCCGCGATGACCGGTTTTCAGCTGCTCACATCCATCGGCTTCCCGCGACCTTCACCAGGTCATCGGTCCACCTTGTTGGGGGCCTCTCTACGCTGCGTCTTCCAGTACGTGGTCGCCACTCCAGAATCTTACTGCCCCATCGGCCATCGGTTCCACGAGCAATGTGCCCTGCTCACTGCCACTTAAGTTTAGCGACTCGAACAGCTGTGTCGATGACTTTGGTTCTTCTGCGGATCTACACATTTCTGATTCGATCACGCAGAGTAACTCCGAACATAGCTCTTTCCATTGCCCTTTGTGTGACTCTGAGCCTTCGTATGAGGCCCATTATGAGCGACCACGTTTCAGCTCCGTAAGTCGTCACTGGCAACACACACTGGTCAAAGACTTTAGTCTTGAGACAGTGTGGTATATTGAACGACGAGAAGATGTAGCGTAGCTTCCCGAACGCTGCCCAGCCGAGCTAGATTCGACGTGACACCTCTTTCTCGAAGTTGGACCTACCTAGTTGGATTGTTTGTCGTCAACAACTTCGAGTGCAGAGCAACCAACCAGCGTGATGCAATCTTTGGGCAAAAAAAACTAAGTGAATAGGAAGGAAGATGGCAGTTGAGCGAGGTGATGTAATGTTAAACCCAACAACACCAAAAATGATGCTGCCCGGAGGAAGATTGATGAGAGATTGAGACCCTTCACGACCAAATCCCGCCACAACAACATTTGGCGCATCGTACCCGGCACACATCGCAACACAACTGCTCAGACTTGTCCTCCGTACGGCTTCACGAGGCATCATGCCGAATCGCTTGGCGGTAAGGCTTTGTCTGGCGGGTGGTAACTTCTGCCGGCAGCCGATGTTAATGGTCGAATACCAGTATTTTAAATGGAACGTCAATATCTGACCTCTACAATCCAGTCACTGGGTAATATTGGTCGTCATGCCTTCCTGACTGACCTACAAAATAATGAAAATGTGTTACACAGCGAAAAGCTTCCAATATATCTATAATATGTATATATTATATTCCAATCGATTGTAAGAAACAGACAACAATGTTAATGAAACCAAACAGACACTTCGCATAGAATTTGGGCGATTCAATAACATAATTTAATATTTCATCCAAAATATTCAGCGTAAATACCTACGTTGTCCGTCGGAGCGAAGATTCCGAGGTTCGATTCCCGATGCAAAGCGATAAAACGCGTGAAAGATTCATCACGGCCCCCGAGGGCCCTATTCCTCTTCAAACTTGTAGCGAAACCTGCCGCGCCCTCTGGCCCGTTATATCATATTTTTCAAAAATTCGCCTCAACTTAGTTGTGAATTTCCCAACCAGTACGCCGGCAACTTCTGACATTGAATTGAATTGTCGATTCGTTTGATGTCATCTATGCGATAACTTACAAACTATATTGGGACAGTTTTTGTATGTTCCGTATTTAAATCTCGTTTTCGTCGCCACTGCTACGAATATTTTATTCGTGTGCGAGGGCGGCGAGTTCATGTTCCATTTGACTTCTGGCCGCCTGGTATCTGCTGTGGACATTTTGATGTGGTGTTTCATTTTTGTTCTCGTGTTAGTTACTGATATTGCGAGTTTATCCTGTACTTTATTATGCCTCGGATAGATTTTGAAAACCAACCTTAGCTTAATAAAAAAATGTTGTTTCTGTCAGAAATAGAAAAATGCAAATATATTTTTAAAAAAATGAACCGGTAAGAAACAACAGCTAAACGTGCTTTCCGGAGTACGGAGGCAATTTTGGTAAGTAAAGTTGATCACCCATCCACAAACCAACCGCAGCAAACGTAACTTAACCTGAACGATCGACCCGTGCGGCTGTTATACCTTATCCATTAGCCTCAACTCGTCTTATATACAGTTTACATATTACGAAATACTTTAAAGCTATTTAATTAATCTAGTATAATCCAGAAATGGATATCTCAAAAAACCAATAACTCACAGTAGACATCTATACTGCTCACTAAAGTGCATTTACGTGTTGCATACACTGCATTTAATTAATACTGAGCCAATGTCCCGGCTTTCAACTGTCGGGCTATGCCATATAATCCCTATTAACATACATACACACAGCTTGTCTTCGTGTCGCACTAACTAGTCGTCTTAGTGGGCATCGGACTGGCAATGTATAACCTGTTATTGTCCCCAAAAGCTACTTCTCATTTGCAGAAGAAATTATCATTAATAAAATTTGCTTAAACTGCGTGTGAAGTAATCTGATATTTTTTTATCGATATTGTTGCTTTTGGTAAATTAAATTTACTTAGAAAAGATCGCATTATTACATGCCGGAAACTACAATATTATGTATACTAATTATGTGGGTAATAATAAATAATTCACAACCTGACTGTCGGACTAATTAGTTTTTTTTAGTCTACTAAAAAAACCAATTAGTCCGACAGTCAGGTTTCCAAAAAATACTAGACACGTATTTTTTCTTTCTACATATAAAAAAAAATTAAGACGATACAGTGAGTTGAAAACTCGTGTGACGTCACCAGCCACCACTATCTTTGATGCCTTTTATATTTGTATTTTTTTATTGATTTGATAAAACAAAATATACGTATCCAATATTTTTCTATAATCTGAATGACGGACTAAATAGAATCAATTTTTTTTCACCCAGGAAATATCCCTGTTATAAAAATATTAAATATTAATAGCGAATTTCCGTTTATTTGTTGCGCTTGCAAGGATAAACTTCTGAACCAATATTGATTAAACAAATTTAATCTACATATAATATACTTCCAACTTTGAGAAAGAAAATAGGCTATTTTTCATCGATACAGCACACAGAAAACGCCATGGATGGAAGCATAGAGTTTTTTTTATATGTTTGACTTATGAACCAAAAAATCTCTCTTGTTAAGTTGACGAAAAGGATAGAACATACGATTCAACGCGCATCAAAGTAAGAAGCGATAAGAATCGGACGTTGTAAAGAAAATAGTCATTGAAATTCGACACCGATGCTAACCTACCCGCTCAAAAATATAAACATTTAACCAATTAAAACCGTTCGACATAAGCACTTTAAACGATAAATGGTACCATTAATTTCGTACAAACAAACGAACAATACAGGAGTTGAATGAAATATTTCTAATGACGTCACGAGCTGGTGACGCAGCCTAATGGCGTAGGTAGCGTGAACGAACCATCTTTACACAAGTTTTAATATAATAATAATACATGTTTATAATTAAAGGGATTTCTCCTGTTAGCTATTGTAATTAAAGGTAGGTAATATTTTTCTATTTTGAAAATTATGAGTTATAGGCACATATAAAGTGTTAGGTTCGTAAATCATAAGAAAATTCTTTAAGTGAATATTTTAGTGGTTTATGCTTTCATTTTATAAGGAAACGTGTAGAGGTTTTCTTAGCATCCTGCATTACGTAGTGATTGGCATTATTGCCTAAAACGGTCTTCCCTTCTCATTACAATTTAAGTGTAGTCAAGGCTATAGTTATTCGGTGGAGGTCTACTCGGCTTGAGTATAGCACCGCAGCGTCCTCGTGGCGGCGTCCGGAGCGAGAGTGCATGGCAGGTCGTCACCTCCTTCTGCGAAGCAGTGTTGCTGGCAAAGGAGGAGGCGGAGCGCGTGAATCCCAGCACACTCACGCGACTAGCCGCCGCAAGAGACGCCCTGGTCGAGAGACAACTTCTAACTCCCGGCCATCATAGGCGCGGGCCTGCTGGTGGTGAGCCGTGGGTAGCTCGCCGCTCGGTAAGGCCCATGGCCGAGTAGACGGCGTGTTGTGTTTCACGCGCGCCTCAAAGAGATGTCAGCGCATCGTGACGGTGTCCACGAAAACCGATACCTTCGGGGTTAGGGTTGCGGGTTGGTTAAAAAAGAAACCGTGGCCCTGGCGCACAGGCAAGTGAAGAATCATCATTCGAACTTTCTTTTTTTAGTTAATGTTATGTTATGGTAAACTTTGTTATGTTATAGGGCACTTTCGATCACGTGGTAACTTAATAGACGAATTTATACTATAATCTGGCCGAGACAGCAAAACGCCTGTCAGTTTTAGGCAAACGAATACGTGTTATGCGAAATGTTATCCTTATTATGAATGAAAGAGGGCTTCCATTTCACAGAGAGGAGGCCATGTCTCAGCATTAACTAAGTATTGTTGTATCTTTCTTAGCTGTTAAAATTGCACATTCTTTAGACGGCCGAACCGTAAGAGCCAGCGTCGTTATCTACCATCATTTGGTACGAAAGACGTCTACTGCTGAACACCGACCTTCTATAAGCATCACTACAGCTTCCAGATAATTGAGTTAGCATATTATTACTAAATGGGTCAACAGCAAGAATGTAAAGACCGCCCATTGTGCAAAAGCTTTATACTTTTTTTTTTTTTTAATTGTGTACATAATAAAGATTATTCAATTCTATAATCCGGCCATCAAGAGAATATATTCCACATACCTCACTAATTAAGTTCAATTCAGAAAAACAAGTAGGTATTCATTTGTATGAACCAATAAAGTTCGTATTTTAAAAGACAAAAGAAGGAAGATACACATTTTACATTCAATTCCACCGAAATGTCAACTTAAACAATAAACGTATCTTATATTACAATTATGTCAGTGCAAGCCATACAAGATATAATTTGGAATATTCAGCCTAGATCCAGTAGCTTGTGTCGTGAGATGCATCCCTAGAGCATGAATCATAGTCATAGGCGTCACTCTAATCTATTATCAAATTGTACCGCCACATAACTTGGTTTACTGAATACCTTGAGGATTTGAATGTAATTGTTCTGAAGATTTTAGTGGGTTAGAATTTGTTTGATGATGAAATAATAAAATTTTGTTGCTTCAACAGAAGGTTAAGTAAACAATAATAAACGTTATTTCTTTAGAATCATGATCACCTTGCCTTATCTCCAAATACACTGGGAATGGCTTCTTTTCTAAATGGATGTAGCTAGATTTTACATGTAGATAGCTCCGTGTAAATAAATGATTATGATTATGATTATGTAAGTTACTGGTAATCAGCAGCATGTCTATTGGACTTCGTCAACCCAGGTGCTGGGGAGTGTCACTTAGTAAAACTATAAACGTCATTTATACAAACTATAACGACTTTCAGGCTACAAATCAGGCTCAGGGTGTTACCACACCAATTGAGCGATCGTCAATCGATAGTAGAATGGATTAGTCGACGTCAATCGATAGTTTCTACCACACCAATCGATCGATGGTAGAATGAATTGCTCAACGTCGATCGATAGTTTCGACTAGACTAATCGTTCGATTGTCTATCGACGATCGATCCATGGTAGAATGGATAAGTCGACGTTTGCGTCTCCGTAATGATAGTACGAGATACATCGTACTGGCCAACAACAACATGTCCTCTTGTGAATACACTTCGAAAGAAACTGATGGAATATAGCCGCGGTTAATAGATCTAAGTCGACCGATGCCGTCGACCGGTAATCGATCAATTAAAGCTACGACACCTATCGATCAACGTCAAATCAAATCAAATCAAAGCATTTATTTCAAATAAACCAGTTACAGGCACTTTTGAATTGTCAGAAGTTCGGTCAGTCAGTAAGGTGAAGCTAGTCGCCCATTCCAAAAAGTAGGTACCTATGGAGAAGAACGGGCAAGAAACTCCATGGACACTCTTTTAAAATATCAAGCTATTGATACAAATATTTGATTACATCATTCATTTTGAAATCAATCGTGTGAGAACGATGCAGAAATATATTGTACGCTGAGAGCGTCCATTATGGAAAAAAAAACAACAATTCAGAAATTAAAATACGCCGTAGCAGCTAAGAGATGACCAGTCCCCTCTGACGGCGTCCGTTCACGAACATGACGTATGGATCAGCATCATTCAGCTCAACCATATTGAAGGGAACCTAATGACCCAACACACACGCCACCATCAGCGAGACATTTGAGTGAGCATGACATACTCTCAACAGCCATAGCACTATCAAGTCAATAAACGACTAACCCAACAAATAGATGCTATACAGCAAATAGATCGTGCTCACACGTGTTCCATGCAATTATACAATACTAAGAAATTGAATCTACACAATGCAAAGACAGTTTTGTCCAAGGTTCAGCAGCTCCAACGGTGTTCCCGAATGCTAAGTTTAGCTCCTGTGCAGCTGCACCAGTGCCGAATACCCCTGTCAGCGATGCAATTCCGTAACGTACAATATGCCTGGCTACATAGTGTATACTGGCTTTGAGTTAAGAAAAAACAAACAATTGCAAATTTAAACTACGAGAGGAAAAATCAAAGAACAATCAGTGTAAGCATAGAAATCGGACGCAGCTCAAGCCCAAGCCTTTTTGTCGTCAATATAATCTTTAACACTATAAAATGCTTTCTGACACAACTTACGTTTAATGAAGCATTTGAATTTATTCAGGCTCAGATCTTGAACCACCTCTGGAAGTCTATTGTAAAAATGTATACATTGGCATCTAAAAGAGCCACCTATTTTCTTGAGCCTTGTTGTAGGTACAATAAATTTGTGCTTGTTTCTAGTATTTATACTATGGACATCACTGTATTTTTTATACAATTTTATATTTTTATGAGCATACAAAAGATTTTCATAAATATATTGAGACGGCACGGTCAGTACATTAATTTCTTTAAATTTTTCTCTGAGAGAGTGTCTTGGACTTAATTTATAAATTGCACGAACAGCTCGTTTCTGCAAAACAAATATTGTCTGAATATCAGTGGCATTTCCCCACAACAGAATGCCGTACGACATTACGCTATGGAAATAGCCAAAGTACACTAAACGGGCCGTCTCAATATCAGTCAAATTACGAATTGTTCTAACTGCGTATGCAGCAGAACTTAGTTTTTTTGACAATTTTTCTATATGGGGACCCCATTGAAGCTTAGCATCCAAAGTTATACCCAAGAACACTGTGCTGTCTTCAGATTCCAATTCTTCGCCCCTTATCAACACTTTAGTTTTCACCTGCCTAACGTGAGGTAGAGTAAACTTAATGCATTTGGTTTTTTTCTCGTTTAAAAGTAAGTTATTAACATTAAACCAGTGGACTACTTTGGAGATCGCGTTATTTACATCATCAGTGACCTGCTGCTGACGTTTAAGTTTAAATAAAAGTGAAGTGTCATCTGCAAACAACACTATATCGTGATTATCCTTTATGAGGTACGGCAGGTCATTAATGTAAACAAGAAACAAAAAGGGACCAAGAATTGACCCCTGTGGGACTCCCATTGTTACTAAAGATCCGGATGATCTTTTTCCATTAACGTCAACGCTTTGAATCCTACCACTCAAGTAGGATGTAATAAGATCCAATGCAGAGTTCCTGATCCCGTAGTGGCGGAGTTTCCTGATTAACGTCTCGTGAAGAACGCAATCGAATGCCTTGGACAAATCACAAAAAATGCCCAAGGCATCGCATTTATCCTCCCATGCATTGTAGATATGATATAGAAGTTCAACACCGGCATCAGTAGTTGAACGACCCCTTGTAAAACCGAACTGTTTGCTATGTAATAATTTATGTTTATTAAAAAAACTTAGCATTTGGTTTAAAATTAATTTCTCAAAAATTTTACTAAAGGTAGGTAGTACAGAAATAGGTCTATAATTTGTGGGGTCTGATGTACTGCCTGATTTAAACAAAGGTATTATCTTACTATTTTTCATGAGATCAGGAAACTCTCCACAGTCAATACAAGTATTAAAGATAACCGCTAGAGTGGGTGCCACAATATCAATAATAGACTTCGCAACTTCCACCGAATGACCCCATAGGTCAGCAGTCTTTTTTATATTGAGAGTGTGAAAGATTTTAATTATATCTTTACTGGTAACATATTCAAAGTGAAATTCCGAATTACAAACATTAACATTTTCTTTAAGCAAAGACTCAGCAACAGAAGGTGATGAGTTTAGGGATTTAGTAGTTAAAACAGGAATATCCGAAAAGAAATTTTCAAACACCTCAGCGACTTGCGAGTCTGATTTTATTATGTTGCCATTAACAGTCAGGCTATAGCCAGTATTTCTATCACTGGACCTTCCCGTTTCACTATTAATAATTTTCCAAGTCGTTTTAATTACATTACTACTGTTTTTTATCTTTGAACTCAAGTAACGTGACTTGGCCATATAGCAAACTTGTTTAAATAATTTTGAGTATTTTCTAACATACAAATTAAATTCAACAGTGTTAATATAAGTCCTCTCATTGTACAGTTCATAAAGCCGAGTTCTACTTTTATGAATACCTATGGTAGCCCAATCAGAGAAAGATGCATTACTATTAATAGAGATAGTCTTGGGAACAAAGGTGGAATCAAATTGCTTACAATATATATTAAAAAAATTATCATAGAGATGATTAGGATCAGCATTAACATAGCTGGATAAGACTGACACTTTATTGATGAGATTAAATCTAAAAACGATCGATGTCGATCGATCGCATCGATCGACTATCAATCGATTTGTGTGGTAACACCCTCAAAGGGACCAAACGGCTTGACGTGCTTTCCGAGGCACGGAGGGGCCTCGGAATGATGGGGACGGTAACCTGATCATCATCTATCGCAGCCATTTACTACGAGTCTACTTCAGAAACATGATTTCTTTTAAATACAACTTGCCATTGTTATTCAGCAACGCAAGTCATTGTCACCGTCATATGAAATAGTACGAGTATAAAGCATTGTATATAGTAGTTTCAGATTTAAAAATATGGTCGCCTTCATCTGCATTCTGCAATTTTCTACAATGTTTACAAATTACTGTCATTTACCTACCTTGCCATCTGGTGGTACTTTAGTTAGGAGGTCTTCTTATGCCCATATTTACTAACACTAGGCGATATATAAATTCGAAATGAGTGCAACTAAAAGCGTGGTGTTAGATTATCAACGCTCGGCTCAGAGCTTAAGGTTAAAAATCCAATAACGTAGGTACATACACATATTTGTGAATACCTTGGTACCTATGAAACTTTGCTTCTAAATATATTCAGGAAAGAGCCTTTATTGGAAAAGTCATTAAAAAGGCCTCCACGGGGTGCAATAGGTGTTCAATATGTTAGGTAAAGACGGGAAAATTAATTATTGAAACAATTTACTACCAAATTCAATTCCGTATCTATAAAGAATGATACTATAGGTTTAAACATGGGTTTAAACCTAAAGTATCATTCTTTGACAGTTACACGAAATGGTTATAACACGGCAAATTGTCGTAAGTTTAATTTGTTTAACAGTTCATTTTCCTGACTGTAGGTCCAATTGTCAGTGGAATTGTCAATCAGCCCTGGTTAACATCTTATATAACATATCACAAAATCATCCTGTATAACGGAATGTACTGTTGGGATACTTGTCTCCTCTCTATGAGAGGCAGTGTGCCTATGCAAGCCCAGTTTGGATATATCTATTGTCTTAGATATTTTGGTAAGCGTATCCCTCACTATGGTTTGATGTATCTGGCTAATATATACATATACCTTCCACGGTATGAGCTAGCAGTGAGACCGCAAAATATTTTAGCAAACCTGATATTTAGATGCAATTGAAAGCAGAATATATCTACCTAATCTCTCTCAGATGAAATAAGAACCGTTGAAATAAAATAAATATCTACATTCTCTTAGACACTTAGATGCATTTGACAGCAAACTAGATCTACAATCTCCCAGATATTTAGGTGCAGACTTTATCGATATACTCTACTGAGAATATAGACTCAGATACGTTTCCCAGATAACCAGCTACAAAATCAGAATAAAAATAAATGTTTAAATGATACGAATTCCTATTTTATTTAGTGCGAGCAATTCTGGACAGATAAGCAATGGCTGCATGCCATCCAAACAAGAATATGACAGCTTGGATATACTTAGACGAGTCCCTGCTATTAAACTGGAAGTCTTTTACTCTATATAAAGATTTCTATCTTAAAATATTTGATACCTATTACTGGAAAGTTTTTTTTTTTTTTATAAATTATAAACCAGCGCTTGACCGCAATCCCGCCTGATGGTAAGCAGTGATGCGATCGTTGATGGTAAAGCGCGCTAGTTTATTAAGAGCCTATTCACTCTAGCCTTGAAGACACTCAAATTGTAATGTGACGGAAACACCGACGCCGGCAAATTGTTCCAGTCCCTCGATGTACGCGGTATAAAGGAGGAAGCAAAACGCTTCGTCCGGATCGCAGTGGTGTCACAGAAAAGTGTTGGATTTTCGTTGTTGTTTATATTGGTAGGAATAGGTTGGTTGGTAGGTTTCTTTATCAGCGACCTAGGATGAAAAGTAGAATATGTCTTTATTTGAGTCAAGGTCTATCCGTATGCCAAATTAATCTAAATCCGTGAAGCCGTTTTAGCGTAAAAGTGAAACGGACAAAGTTACTTTCGCATGATGAAGTATGGACGGGGAAGTAGAAATTGAGTACCTAACTTGGCACTTGTGTCATAAAATCACATCAATCTTATTTTTTTTTTGTCTTTACTAATTGATAATGGCTTAAACAATACATAAAACTGCTGCGTAGTTCTACTGCTCGCAAGTGCTACAACTGTGCATAAGGTCCCGGATTCAATGCCCATTTTGGTCAAAACATTATTAGATTATTCCATTTGTAGATTTTCAGTAGTAGCCTGGAATTTGTGCCTGATGGTGGCTATAGGTTCGTCTCTTATTACATAATATGAGTCTCCCAACATATCTGGCGAAGTATAAGCACACCTCTGCCGTAAGCTTTGAAGAAATCTGGCGTGATATTAAGCAATAAAAAATACTAATATATATGTTACAGTTGAAACTAGTTTTTAGATAGAGCGCGTTTTTCCTAGTTAGAACTAGTTTTTAATAAATGTCTTTGCTAAAACTAGAATTACCCAATGCTCAAAATTTAATTTTAGTCAAAACTAGTTATTACTAGACAAAACGCGTTTTTTCGAAGCTACTTAGTTAAAACTGTTTCGATTTCGACTTATCGTACCATATTCTGATTCGACAAGTTTCGACAAGTGCGAAGGACTCCCTTTCCGAGCATCATCCACGCGCTGTGAGTTAGCTTCGTTCATTCACGCTTTGTTTTTTTTTTCTGAGAAGCACGTATAAATAGGGATGTATCCAAGGTAAGAAAATCAAAAAAATAATTAGTCCGTCTTATAGATAATAAAAAAAATTAACACCCGTATTTTTTATTTTGTCGAAATGACCAAACACTACTGAGATATAGCGTATTAAAGTTACGGAGTGGGGGCTAATTACGTCACGCCGTGGTATATTTTGTACTACGGCGTGACGTCATGCGACATTTCAAATCAAAATATCTTTCTAAGTATTTGAATGAAAGAAAAAATAAAAAATACGTGTTCAATATTTTTATAAATCTGTCTGATGGACATTGAATTATTTTTTAGGATACAACCCAATTGTCAGTTGTCATGACAAATTTAAATGATGGAACGCGATGAAAAGAGGAGTTTTCAAAGTTTATTAGCGATTCGCGATCACGAAAAGAAAGAGAAAGTTCATCCAAAGCAAGTGTCTCCACTTTTTTTTTGATGAGCTTTCGCCAATCGCAGCAGAAGTCACTGAATATGACAGTGAAGCTGAAGTATCTATGACTGCACAGCCTCTTATAATACCACCAAATGACAAAGACGTCGAAGTTATAACAAATGTAAATCGACCAATAATGGCATTCAGAGAAACAGCACATCAAAACCTATAAGTAAAACAGGCCAAGAGAATGATAATGACTTCAGATGCAATACACATTCCAGTAGGAATCAGTGATTGAAGTCGACAGAGCAAAAGCAGATCTACGTTATAAACTTAAATATTTTTAGACATAAAAAAATAATTAAACAATGTTTCTTAACAGTGTTCTTTTTAAAATTTTATGGTGGTATTTTGTAGACTTGTTTGATTGTTTTATTTACTTTTAATTAATGTTGTCAATTCCCTAAAATGTTTCTTTAATTTAAGATTATTATTTTTACTAGATACAAACTTTTTTTTATTACCTTTAATTAAATATTTTTAAATTTATTTCTTGTTTTCAATCCCAAATTAGTTTCTCTAGTACCAGTTGTAACTAAAGCTCGGAGTGACAACTACTTTTATCTGAAAATGAAATATATCAGTGGAAAATTCTAGTTGTAAGTAAAGCTCGGAGTGACAACTACTTTTATCTGAAAATGAAATATATCAGTGGAAAATTCTAGTTGTAACTAAAACTCGGAGTGACAACTAGTTTTATCTGAAAATCAAATATATCAGTGGAAAATTCTAGTTGTAACTAAAACTCGGAGTGACAACTGGTTTTATCTGAAAATCAAATATATCAGTGGAAAATTCTAGTTGTAACTTAAACTCGGAGTGACAACTACTTTTATCTGAAAATCAAATATATCAGTGGTGAATTCTAGTTTTGCCCGGGTATTTCTAGTTGTAATAAAGGCATTTAGTAAAAACTAGTTTTAACTAGAGAAAACGAGTTCTAACGAAAAACGGGTTATAACTGTAACATATATATTTTCTTGTAAAGTATCTATTGTATTTTTTTTAATATACCTATATGGAATCAGACATCCTTATTACTTATTTATTTATTTAGGTAACCAACAAAGATACATACAATCTATACTAATATATAAAGCTGAATAGTTTGTTTGTTTGTTTGAACGCGCTAATCTCAGGAACTATTGGTCCGAACTCGAGTTACGAGTTAGTTATGCTTCGCTCCTATTGGTCGCAGCGTGATGTTATATAGCGTAAAGCCTTACTGGATTAATGGGCTATCCAACGCAAAAGGAATTTTTCAAATCAGACCAGTATTTACTCTCAGGCTTACTCTAAAATGTTGATAAAAATAAACTATGTAAATACAGAGCTAGATCTGTAACCTATTGTAACCTTTTCCTATTCCTAATCATTGTAATCATTCCATGAAACGGAATCAACACAGGAGGTGTAATATCGCCTGAAACCAAATTGTGCTAAACCGGTTATATACCCTAGATGCATAATACTGTGCGGCTATCGCTTATAAACACGCTCTGATGCATTCTGCGACCTGCCGAAGACAATAGTCTGCAGATGGCCTTTCGTGTTGGGAGGATTCAATTGGAAATGATCAAACAAAATTTGCTTATACCTAACAAAAATGAAAGGACACGTTTCCAACTGCGTGAAATTCAGATCAGTCATACATAAGGGATAGAATGAGTAGTATTAATGTAAAACTGAAATATTTTACAAACAACTTTTGGATGAACTTAAGACAATAGAATACAGGAGCTGGTACCCAGCAACACAAAACTATAGCCAAGAGAGTAAGTTGACTTCCACGTTTTGTATGTAAAGCAATATAATCGATTACAAAGCTAATAAACTAATAGAACCCAATCCTAGTCCAGTCGGAGCGACGCAGCAGTAACAAGACATTAGTACGGACGCCACTCAAATTGGCCTGCTCTCCTTGATTACAATTAACTGGCAAGTCGTAGCCAGCGGCCACAAACTGCCAGACGAGGATCCTCGTGTGAATTTAGGATACAAGTGTTCTGGTGCATGCAACTAATTGATAGGCCGATTATTAATCAAAAATGTAAATACAGTAAAACGCGCATTATGCGAATTCTGATTCAAATAAGCTTAATATAAAAATTTAAACCAAATAATTTTTCAATAAAATCAAGTATAAGTATTTGTTAAAGCCTGATAGGGTTGCAACTTACTCTGTTCGAGATGTTCGAACGTTATTGTAAAGCTGTTTTCGTTAAACTTAATAAAGTTTATTCTATGTGTGTGTGACAGTTCGTTTTACTTTATTAGCAGTCTATGTCCGATTATCCCAATTATCGTTTAACCGAATTGACCCCGGTGCCAATTAATTAGGAAACTCGGCGTTCTACTGTATTAAGAACCTACCTGGAATTTACATTTATGGCAAAGAAACTTCTGTTTGTTCTAAAGCAGTATCATATTTTCATTTTTTTACTTAAAAGTTTGTATTCGTAATCGTACTCAAAACTTAATTAAGCATTATTTAAAACAAGTTTTAAGTTTTTCTCGGTGCTAGGCCATAACATCGGCCGCCGGCAGAAGTTACCACCCACTAGACAAAGCCTTGCCACCAAGCGATTTGTCGTGTTCCGGCATAATATCTGGTGAAACCGTACGGAGGACGGGACTGAGCAGTTGTATTGCGATGTGTGCCGGGTACGATGCGCCAAATGTTGTTGTGTTCGGAGTTTGGTTGTGGAGGGTTTCAGATCAATCTCCCTTTGGCGCAGCATCGATGGTCGTGTTGTTGGGTTTAACATTGCATCACCTCGCTCCCTTTCCCCTCCTCCCTTCTTTCCCTTGATTCCTTCCTATTCGCTCAGTTTTTCTGAGTGAATAGGCTCTTAATAAACTAGCACGCTTTACCATCAACGATCGCATCACTGCTTACCATCAGGCGGGATTGCGGTCAAGCGCTAGTTTATAAATATTTAAAAAAAAAGCCGTTTCATTGGTTGAAACTTGTTTTCAATGCACATATAGACCCGGGGCACAGCAAGCAAAGTTAGGAGAGACGATGAAGGTAGTAATTCAATGTTGTAATAAATTATGTAATAGATGTGTTTTATTGGTTGTATATGTAATTACCTATGGATAAGCATTTATACTATGAAGTGTGTGAATATAGGTATAGTATATTAGTTAGTTATAGTATGTTACTTTATTAAATTTAAATAATGTTTGTCTTTAATCTGCAATACAGCCCGAAGACTGCTATTCGTATCGATGGAACAGGTGACTACGTTGGTTCTGACATCAAGAGCTTTCATTATAACTCACTAGCTACGCCCTGCGGTTTCATCCGCGTAGGTTTAGATATGTTTTCTTTTATACGCCGCTCCTATTGATCACGTGATGTCATATATGTGCCTTGAGCCTTCCGGGATTAATGGGCTATCCAACGCAAAAAGAATTTTTCAAATCGGACCAGTAGTTCCTGAGATTAGCTTGTTCAAACAAACAAACAAACTCTTCAGCTTTATAAATAAGTATAGATAATACTTGATATGTGATAATTACTTTAATTTAATAGATCCAGGCCCAAGAAGTTCCTACTCGTCGCTACGTTGCGTCCAAGTTGTTAAACAATGCTCATTTTATAATTTAAGAAAGCCTATTTTCTACATTTTATCCGACGAAATTAACTTTATAAATTTTTATGGCATAGACAAAAAAGGAAAATATACTCATTTCTTCAGTACTTTATGAAACACAATGAGGAGAGCATTAATCCAATTTGGCAAGTATTCGGAATTGTTTGGAAGTAAAATGGTTACTTTTCTGGTAGGCATTTAAACACAAGCCCTTTCAAATCATCATTAAAAACATAAATGGAAACTTAACTTACACAAACAGTCAAAGACAGTAACCCTGCATGCAAATATTGAAACATGAAACCATAAGCCAGACCAACCCATTTTCAGTGACAGTGTATTAGTCATCCGACATCCGTTCTGGACAGCTTTACTACCAAGGACTAATTTTACTCCGAAACGCCCTGAAACAGTAACCTTGGTTCAAGTGAGACAGGGCAGTCGAATCGCACGTAGTACACATTTATTTTGGCAAAAGTTCAATAAATGGGCCAACTGCGGACAGACAGGCCAGTTGATTCAGGACAATCTTGAAGATTTTTTATTGGTGCCAGAAAAGCTGGACTCACAATGTAAGCACTTAATTTGGGGTTACATGTGGTGCTACAAAATATGGATGAAGAATATCTAGATACGTTGTTAGCAATACAAAAATATCTACCACGATAATGACTGAAAAATCACAGAATATTTAAATGAAACTCAACAAGGTACTCGTAAAAAGTTCGTTAAAATTTTATACCACTAACAGACACTACTTCAACGTTGAAATATTTTATATTCCTAGTTTTTTTATGCAATAAATACAATTAAAATCCGTACAGATTACAAAGTTTTAAAAAATCCACTTGCAATAATTCTCAAGCATTTCATTAATTTTAGATCTTTTGAGCCAAAAGTCATTAACAAAAACTAAATCTTTTATACTTATAGATAAATCTCAAGTATGAAATCCAAACTTTAATTAGAGCTGTAATAAATGCTCAAAATGTATATGAAGAGAATTTTTTTTTTCAGCAAGATTGGAAAACTATCAAAGACTCTTGTTACGCTTTTTTTTAGACTTAAACTATTCAATATTTTTGTATCAACAGATTAGGACAGACATCGAGGGAAAAATAATGCTGTCACTATACATTTTGAACACGGAGGAATTGCACTTTATACCATGGCCTGTGTCAGGGCCATGGCAAATGAAGAACCCCGGTCGGATTTGGGAAGTCACAAAGTGGTGGTCGTGGTCACTATGACTGTCGCTCGCCGCACGATCTCTTTCCATCTATCCCTGTTGGACGACAGTCTGGAGCATTCATTAACAGGTCCCCCCACCTTGTCACCCGACTTGATTTGGTCGGCCCTCCTCATCGGTGACCTTCCGCTCCGCTTAGAGAAAATTCTTTTGATGATTTCCCCACAAAAAACAGGTACGATTCGGTAGGTATAGTTTGTGCTAAATTCATGGTTAGTTCGGCGCGGCGATATTCGCTATTTACTAATATTATTGTTAAATATCGCTCATAGTTGTTAATTTGTATGTTGCGTTTAATCTTTTGAACTACTGATTAAGTTTCAAAAATTCTTTCACTAATGGAAAACTACAGAAACTGTAGGGTCTTTGAATACTTTTTACAACGGCTTGTGGTTGTGTGTGTGTCATTATCAGGGTAAGTTAATTTTGCCTTATTCATCATCATCATCAACCTTTTTTTTTATCGTCCCACTGCTGGGCACAGGTCTCCTCTCATACAGAGAAGGATTGAGCGTAATCACCACGCTTGCTCAATGCGGGTTGGCGATTTCAGACTTAAAGTCCAGGTTTCCTCAAGATGTTTTCCTTCACCTTCAGTCATTGGTGTCCAAGATATACTTAGAAAGTATGTATAACTTTAGAAAAGTTGCATTAGTACTTGCCTGACCTGGAATCGAACCCGCACTCTCATACTTGAGAGGCTGGTGTTTTAACCACTAGGTCACCACGCCTTATTGGTCTGTGAATATGTGGGAAGTCTCCTCTATGAGGAGTGGTTAGGGATGTGGAAACTAAACGTCGGACACTGCAACAAACACTCAGCCATCGTAGGCGCGGGCTTGCAGGCAAGTCCCCCGTTAAGGACCAGGCGCTGGTCGGCGGCGCGTTGTGTTCCACGAGCACCTCAAAGAGATGTCAGCTTATGGTGAGGGGGTCCACTAGGACCGATGCCTGCCAAGGCAGCAAGGGGTTCGAAAGGGATGCCGTTCAGGCAAATGAAGGAACATGGAGTGCTTTAGTCAATAAAAATTTTGCACGCCCTTTCACTTCGTCCCAAGCGGGAGAGGTCATTTGATGATCTGATTGGATATTTTTTCACGCGGACGAAATCGAGTGCAGAAGCGAGTAGGAATTTAAAAAGCTAGCCAGCACCAACGCAGAATGCAATATTGAACGGATAATTTAATTATAGCTGCAGGCAGTGTTTTATTATCTCCAATAATCTCTGCTTTAGCCTACTAACATTATAAATGTAAAAGTTTTATGGATATTTCTGTTGGTCACTCTTTCACACAAAAACTACCAAACTGATTTGGATGAAATATAACAAACCTTATAGGTTTATTAACGAATAACTTATAACCAGGAATAACATGTGGGATAGTTTTTATACTGTTATCACGGGATCGAAACGTACTCAAGAGTAATCTAGTCGAAAGGATAAAATGATGAATCATGAAATCCAAGATGTGATTTTGTAAAAATAATATAATATACCGTTTCCTACAAAAGTACCTACGCGATCAAAATGAGCATTTTTTCCACTTCGCAAGAGCCACAGATTTATTTCATGGCAGTTTCAGTCCTCGTGAACAAATTTGTCCTTTGTTTGTAACCTAACAACTTTTAGAGTAGGCAAATACTTGCAAGGAAGTTTATAACTTTTCACGTGTCTACATTTTTATCGTGTAGGTATTACACTCTACAGATAACAGATTTTTTTCATAGTTCTAGTAATTTCCATTATAAAAGTTGTCCTTTTTCATGATATAACTCTCCCGTAATGTGTGTCCTTCATTTAACCTAACTCTTCAAACTAGACAGGACAAATTGAGTTTTTCACTAGCGTGGTACCACTCTAGTTATAATTGCGGTCCTAAACTAAGTAATCCCACTACAAAATGACTACAAATCCACAACACAGCCTCAAACAAGCACCATATGCTTTCTAAAAGTTAAACAACGTTCACTAAACAACGCATATACAATGATTAGACACCACAGACGAACACAATCAAATTGCTATTCCATTGCGCAGTTTAATAAGCATACCAGGCTTAAACTAATAAATCAAACTGATTTGATTATTTACTGCCGACTGTACCGAACTGTTTGATGTAGGATTACATTAGGTATCTCGTGGGGTGGGTTGTAAAACGGGTTGTAATGCTTTGTACCTAATTGCTGCCTGACTGCTGTTATGTGATGGTGTAATTTCATTTGTTTTTATTTCCCAATAAAATGATACCGCATTCCCAAATAATTCATACCTAAATTAAAGCCTCAGTTATCTTAGCAAATAATAACTATATCACAATTTCCTACAACATTTGCGTACAACGTACAACGATGAAATCAACTGAAAGTCTGTAGCAAAGGTGACAGGAAGCGGGGTGCAACGGAGCGCGGCGAACACTGCTGACTCAGGATAGAGATACCACTATCAGGCGAACTCGAATCTAGATGTCGAATGAAAAATGTCGAGGGATTTTTGTTCGATCGTTTTTGATGCAGAATACGCTGATACCCAGAAGTGTACTGGCTAGTAAAGGAAAAATAGAGAGAGGGTGGTGTGGGTACTACCTACTTGGGAGACATTTTGCCTGCAGTAACAGTACAGTGGCAAAAGCTAGATTTAATCTAATACGAGCTAGTCAAGTGTGTACCACAAGGGTTAACTTATTTGTTGTATAAGAAAAAGATAACCTACTACATGCTATTATTGTCTGTCGTGTGTGTGTCTTCTTGTCCAAAATACCTCCGTGCCTAAAGACAAAGGTCTTTAACCAATGTGTTACTGGTGATGACATATGGACCAGAAACGTGGTCCCTCACTATGGGCCTCATAAGAAAGCTCAAGGTCGCACAGAGAGCTATGGAGAGCTATGCTAGGTGTTTCTCTAAGTAATCGAATCAGGAATGAGGAGATCCGTAGAAAAACTAAAGTCGCCGACATAGCCCAGCGGATTAGTTCTATGAAGTGGCAGTAGGTGGGGAACTCGGCTCGTAGAGTCTATAGCCGATGGGGCAGAAAGGCTCTTGAATGGCGACCAGGTACCGGCAAGCGCAGCGTCGGACCCCCACCGACTAGGTGGTCGGATCTGACCAAAATCGCAGGGATGCGCTGGATGCAAGCCACGTCCAACCGTTCTTTTTGGAAATCCTTGGGGGAGGCCTATGTCCAGCAGTGGACTTCATGTGGCTGTGATGATGATGATGCTATTATTATGAGCAAAAAAAAACATTTTAACATGATAAAGAGTGTTCAATGTTTGAGACTGCTAAAAAGTATTTAGGTACCATTTGATTAAATAAAAATAAATTTGGAACAAAGGCGGCGTCGTACGTCACTACACCCTGTTAAAATCTCTTGTAATTTATTCACAATATTCAACTTAAAGTGTGTGAAACAAATGTTAGTGGTGCGGAGCCGCGAGTAAGCGATTTGGCACATTGCGCCCGAGAGCAGGCGAGGGCGAGCCACGGCATAATTACGTACCTACGAAATGTGAGCTGTCGTTTAAATCTTGCACTGCTTAAATTTGAAGCGAACTTCACTGAGGCCGTGTTATTAATTTAATTTTGTCCTCTCTACTGGAACACGGCCATTGTGCTCCAGGTCACACGTGCCGCTCTGTGAACGCCTCTAAATCACCAAAAAACAAAATCCCTCCGCAATTTAGATACTTGAAAAGAATTTTCTTGAAAAGAAAAGAATATTTATGCTTCAAGCCCTCGAAGATAAAGTCGCCTCAGCACTTATCAGGAATCTCACAAAAAACACAATATTTTACCCGCAACCGAAAGATTTCGACTTTTCGAGAGCAATATAACGCCACCCACATTCAAGATCAAAGTGGACGAGAGTAGACTATTGCCCGAACGCATTAGACTACCAAAGCTGAACAATTTAATGACGATTGACTATTCATACCACATTCAAGCGGTTGACCGCTTTGCTACTCTTGATTTAGAGTCTAATTATTCTGCGATCTCAGCCGTAGCGGACGCTCGCAGAGTACGTAATGAGAGGGGCGAGGCAGAGAGCGCGGGGCGGCGGCGGGATGCAAAATGTTGCAATTGCATTTCCCCGTCAGAAAAACAGCTTACACTAGCAAAAATAATTAAGAGTATTAGTGGAGTCGGCAAGCGGAGTGTCGCGCAGTAAATAGTCTGCTAAATACCCACCTACATTTATTGGAGCGGGGACTTTGGGAAGGCCAGTGTAATGGCGGAAACAATTTTGCCTTTTAAAACAGTGGGCGCCTTTGTTTATAAACGCTTCCGTTGAACGAGTACATAACTGCGTGTTTCACGTGATTTAAAATGATGTCAAAGTGAAAATAATGAGACTCTATTTTGTAATGGGACGGTAGGTTCGTTGGCAGATCGTTATTCAGCTTTTGAATGTTTAATATCAAAGAGGCTTTGTTTCGAAATGAAGTGTTGCACTCCTATATACCTAAATAAAAATCAAATTAGGAATCAACATGTTTGTAGCAGAAATATATGATGGCTTATTGTTACTCTGTTGTAATTGTGGTCAGAATCGTGCCGCGTCGCAATAAATAATATAAGACAGTGATTCCCAAAGTGGTCCAGGTGGACCCCCAGGGGTCCACGGGAGACTTGCTGGGGGTCTACGTAGGCGTGAACAAAAAATGGGGGTCTATAAGATGTTAATCGGGGTCCACGAAAATTTATCTGCTTTTGATAGTAAAGAGCAAAAATGTAAGCATAGTTTTTATAAGGGCCTACCTACATTGTTTTAAGTACCTATCTAAGCAGATAATATTTTAATAAGGCAAGCGACTGTTACTTGTCCAAACTTGCGTATTCGATATTACGTACAATTTCGTGTACAGACTTGCAAAGCGCTATCCGCCCGACAATGCTTAATGCTTGTTCAGACATGAACTTGATCACCACTATAAATACTTGATGCCAAAGGCAAACGCATTCATTCGTTTCCGGAATTTCGAAAAAAGGCGAAATTTGGAAAAAAAGTTATGAGAAAATTTATATCTGTGTTTGCTAGTGCCGGAGAAAAGTAAGTAACCTACCTTTTTTGTTATAGTACTTAAGTATTTTGTTTACGTGTACTAGTCGGTTGATCACAACGGCCTGTATAGATAGGTAACTTAGTAACTTACAGATATTTTAATTGTCCTCTTTCGATTTGAAGACAAACACAGCACGTTTTATTCAATTGTTTTTTCACGAGAGAAGCACTGCCTCTCTAAAAAGGCCGAATAAGCAATATTGCAGAGCAATTAATTTTGTAATTTTTCTTGCAAATAACTACTAATTTTATAAAACAGTAATTTCATAATCATTTTAAATTGATTTTGATGTAACTATTTTATCAAAACTATTCCTTTTCGGAAAGAGCGAGCGGTGCGCGGGCGACTGGAAAAGGGCGGGGCTTGAACTTCGATGCCAGTTTGTCACGTTTTAACAATGAAGCCGCAGACAAAAAATACGCAAATACACGGAGCGCGTGAACTCATTGATTTAATAAAATTTTAGTTATCGTTTTTATGGACAATTTTGGGATTTCGACTTTTATTTTTTCCTACACAAATATGATCAGTATTCGATACTGAGTACACCAATTTTTATTTATACTATTAAAAATTAGTGGTAAATTATGTACTTTAAAATTGATACCGTTTTGTGAAAACGTCTGTATTTGTCTCAGCGGTTTATTACTTGGTCCCTTTACAAGCCGTAATTCTATTTCCGCGTGCTGACAAAGGCTGCGGTGTGATACCTATATTCAGAAAAAAACTTGGTTAATAAAATATTTTTTTTACAGGTAAGGTAACTGACACGAAACATGGCTACAGCAAAGAAAAAATGTCGACAATATAGTGTCGATTATTTGAAATATGGTTTTGTTCCATCAGAGGCAGACAAACAATTGCCCATGTGCCTATTATGCAACAAAGTTTTGAGCAATGACTCTATGAAACCATCAAAGCTCGAAGATCATCTAAAAAGGTGTCATACTGATAAAATAGGTAAAGATTTAAAATATTTTCAAACATTGAAAGAAAAATATGGAAAGAGACCCACCGTGCACAGTATGTTCGCATCAACATCTCAAAGTAACGATGATGGCTTGCGGGCATCTTACAATATCTCATTACTTATAGCAAAATATGGAAAACCGCACACTATCGGAGAACAATTAATTTTACCCGCTGTTGAAGAGGTTTTAAAAACTGTTTTGCACAAATCTCCATTTGACGTACTAAATAGAATCCCATTAAGTAACAATACTGTACAAAGACGCATTGATGAAATGAGCTCTGATATCGAAAGCTTTTTGAGCAATCATCTGCAAAAAACTCATTTTTCTATACAACTGGACGAGTCAACGTTACCCAGTAATGAAGCATTACTATTGGCATATGTCCGATGTATTGTTGAGGAAGAAATTCACGAAGAATTGCTATTTGCCAGAACTTTGGAGACTGACACTAAAGGCGAATCAATATTTAATGTCCTGAGTAATTTTTTACGGAAAAATCGATCCCATTTACAAACATTATTTCAGTGGCAACAGACGGAGCTCCTGCAATGGTCGGGCGATATCGTGGGTTTATAAGTCATCTCAAAAGAATTATACCAGGACTTACAGCTATTCATTGCGTAATCCACCGACAACATCTTGTGGCAAAACATTTAAGTGACAGGTTGAACCAATCTCTTCATTTTGTAATAAAAGCTGTCAACAAAATCAGAAGCAATGCATTGAATACGCGTTTATTTGCTCAATTGTGCGACGAAAATGATGAAGACTTCCAACGACTGCTCTTACATACTGAAGTACGCTGGTTGTCGAAAGGTGCATGCTTAACGAGATTTTACTCTGTTTTCGATTCCATATTAGAGTTCTTAGAAAGTAGAGATCCAGATTTAAAAGAAAACTTGATCAAATTCAAAGCAGACATTGCGTATTTGACAGATTTGTTTAAAAAAATTAATGATATTAACTTGCAGTTACAAGGGGACAGCCTGAATTTAATAAAAACAAAGGGGATAATTTCGGCTTTTCTTGGGAAATTGAAATTTATGAAGCAAAACATTAGTCGGCGCGAATTCTCTCAATTTCCAAACTTGTCGCAGGTAGATTGTATTGATGATGATATCCATACCTACAGTCAACATTTAAGTGCCCTGCATGATGACTTCAAAACCAGGTTTGAAGATATACTGACGATGGATATACCACCATGGATCATAAATCCATTTGATGAAACGGAAGTGGCCAATGTTGTATTACAAGAGGAGCTGCTCGAGCTAAGCACTAATGAGGAGCTGAAGGTGAAATTTAGAAAAGGCTACCCAACATTTTGGCTGCAAGCAGAAATACCCGAAAAATATCCTGGACTGTGGGAAATCGCAAGGAAATTTTTAATAGCTTTTCCCTCATCATACCTTGTCGAAAGGAGTTTTAGTGCCGTTACAAACCTCTTAACAAAAAAAAGGAGCAAATTAAACATCACAGAGCGGGGGGATTTGCGGTTATTGCTGACAAAAATAAAGCCAAACATTGATCGTTTGCTGACACTCCATCAGATACATCCTTCCCATTAATTAAAATTATGACCTGAACCTATATTACCTTAATATTTTTTTCTTGTAATTCTATTCTTTTAATAAATAAAGTGATATAAAATGTACCATTTTTCGTTTTTATTTTACATATCGGAATATAGGGACAGAACTCAGAAGTGACACAATTTTTATTTTTTGGCGACTTTAAGAATGTGGTAGAAATGTAGCAGCAGGGGGTCCACCGAAACCAGTAAAATTTTGAAAGTGGTCCACGAGAAAAATAAGTTTGGGAACTACTGATATAAGACTATTTAGGTGTTCTACAGGGTCTTCCCAGACTCCCCATAATAATTTATTTTTGGCGTAATAGCCTATTGAACTAAAACACTTTTGTTTTTTTTAGTAAACCGTAGGTATATATGTAAAATTTACGCCAAAATCTTTAAAAAACTATATAATTTGTTGATAAAGTTTTGGGTGAGGTTATATTAGAACTGTAACCGACTGCATGAGCGAGGCCAAACGCGAGCGCAACGAGGGTTTCCGTAACAAGCAGAAGTCTGAAGAAGAAGAGTGCTACTTTTTTTAAAATTTGTTAAACTGGTGTTTGACCGTGGTCCCGCCTGATGGTAAGCAGTGATGTACCATCAGCCTACACTATAACACTAGCCTTGAAGACACTTAAATTATTATCAGACGGGAAGACAGCCTCAGACAAATTGTTGCAGTCCTCCGACGTACAGACGACAGCCCAACAAGCTACTACAATCTGTCAGATTTCTGCATTCGATTTTCAACTTTATCGCTAAAGCATTATGGCTTAAGGTTGATTGGGAATATTAGACAGTTTGGGATAGCTTGACCAGCTGTCGTCCATACGTGGTATAAAAGGGAAAGGTTTATCGAAGGAGTAAGGAGTTAGGTCCCATTTTAGTTACCTATTAGAAGACCATTCTTATTTTTTTGAGTTATTGCCTTCAGGTAATCGATACTGTAAAAATCGCACAACAGGGTATTTGACTAAAAAAAACTAATTAGTCCGTCAGTCAGATTTCCAAAAAATACTAGACGCGTATTGTTTGTTTTATCAAAACAATAAAAATTGACAAATATAAAAGGCATCAAAGATCAGGAGTGGTGGTTGGTGACGTCACTGGTCGCTAAAAAGTGTAGCGTCTAGTGACGTCACACGAGTTTTCAACGCACTGTCGTTTTCATTTTTTGTTTTTATTTGTTTATATGAAAAAAGAAAAAATACATGTCTAGTATTTTTTGGAAATCTGACTGACGGACTAATTAGTTTTTTTTTAGTCAAATACCCTATTGTGTGTGATGTGTGAAATGACAAATCACTCCACACTCACTTCACTTAAGTTTTAACTGCGAAATGATTACAAAATCGCTTTGTTGACTTTCGATAAAGGGTAGGTACAGTTTTCAGTTCAGTTCTCGCGTTTTATTTTTGCAATGCCAATCGATGTACTTAGTTTTATGTTAAGAATAAATACTCTCCTGGACCAATAGAAGTAAAAGTACTTACTAGAAAAGCCAATATTAAATACTTTATTGCATTCCATAATGTTACTTAATAGTTTGTATACACCAAGTCGCATAAAACTTTTACCTTTTATCTTGTATTGAAATTAACGTGGATAAATAAAATAAAATACAATATTGCACGCGTGGATCCAGGTTCCATACGAAGGTTTAAAATAGACCGCAAATATTTTGTAGCTACGCCTTTATGTGGGCATTCGAACTGACATTACACATTCACGCCAGAGCCAGACTATACATTTGACTCAGACGATTTTGAATCATGTGGATATTCTATTCAGAAATCCAATATGGAGATTGATTTACATAAGCGGTAGGTATATCCTTTCTTGTAATAAAAGGAGTAGGTAAGTAATCATGATGGTAGAAAATAAAACAGCATCGAAGAAAAAACTACTTAAGGCAGATATGACGGAATGAAGGAGGCCTTTGACAGAGTCCACTGCAACCGACACCTGCCAGGGCAGTGGGCTATTCGTGAGATATACCATGGCTCTAATACAGATCTGTGAGAGAACTCTGGTGGGGTTAAGTCAGCAAAAATCTCAAGCCTTTCTACTCTGCCCAGACTGAGAGAAGTTATTTTTGATATCCCTCCCAAAAAACGTTATGCTATTAACGAGTTATATCATTGCTAAATTGATGAGTACAACTATGGCGTTAGGCAGCGTTTCCACTGACGCGGAGCTTGGCGGAAAGGAACGGTGAAGAGCGGTGAAAAATGGCCAGTGTTGGCACTGAAACGGAGCTGGGCGCAGTGGAGCGGTGAAAAGTGGTCAGTGTTTTCACTGAAGGGGGGCGGAGTGGAGTGGAATGGAGCGGAGCGTACTTTTGAACTTCTCATCCGTTTTGATACGTAAGCACCTTATAATACGTAACGATGATAACCGAGGCAACGCAACGCCCCGCTCCGCACCGCCCCGCCCCGCGTCAGTGGAAACCTGGCCTTATATGACAAGTGCATAGAGCTTGTATTACCTACCTTTACTCGGATAACTAAGTCACGTAGTTTACCTTTAATTCACTACCTAAACTAATGGAGTATAAGCAGATGTAGATAACAGGTAACACTATTTCCTAGAAATCGAAGGAATTAGTAATAATGAAGGAATACGAAAAACCTAGAAAGAAACACAGTAGAAAGACTTCGCAACTTCTTCCTCGGCTGGTGTACTTATTACAGGATACACCTCAGTAATGCAGAGGGTAAAGGCCATTACTCAGATATTTTAATACTTATCACCTGCCTAGAACTTAACTGATAAACATTAAACAATCGGCGAAGCATCATTTGTCGTCTGTCGCCGAAGCCCTTGACAACGGTCCGTCCCTACCAAAGCGGAAAAAAGATAATCCCCCAATTAAATTGAACCACTACCCATGAAATTGTTTACCTTTTGAGGTAAAGAATTTTCAGAATCAGACGAACATTTTGCAATTAGAGAATATTAAATGTTAGGTAGGGAAATTAATACGTAGCTAGTGTAGTTTTTGGAAAAAGTAGGATATTGGTAATAATGAGTAATTTTACTTATGATGGTATATTTTATTTAATCGTATTTAGTGAGAGTAGTTCATACATACAAAACACACAGACAGGACATCAAAAAGGTGGCTGGTAGTGGCTGGCGGAGAACTGCTCAGGATCGAGCTTGTTGGCGTGCCATGGAAGAGGCCTATATCCAGCAGTGGACGAGTAGAGGCTGATGATGAGTTCATACATTATCGTTGAACCAGAAGGCAATTACGTAACATGTTTGATATTTTATTGTATTTAGTTGTAAGGTGCGTTTTGTTTGTGCAGAATAAAATTTTTCTTTCTTTTCTTTCTTTCTTTCTTAACACGCTATCAGTAACAATGGGTTTCATGTTGACAGTTTAACAACATTAATTGTGTTATTTAGATGCATTGTGGCAAATGTGTCTGCTCAAAAAATCAGTTTTCAAACATATGGAGCTCGGGTAGGCCATAACATCGGCTGCCGGCAGAAGCACAGCAGACAAAGTATTGCCGTCAAGCGATACGTCGTGTAACGGCATGATATCTGGTGAAGCCGTACGGAGGACGGGTCC
The DNA here is from genome assembly GCA_037179545.1 of Sesamia inferens. NCBI lineage: Eukaryota > Metazoa > Arthropoda > Insecta > Lepidoptera > Noctuidae > Sesamia > Sesamia inferens. The sequence goes on from CM073931.1 coordinate 22,596,960, forward strand.
GAGCAAGTTATGTTGCGATGTATGCCGAGTACGATGCGCCAAATGTTGTTGTGTTGAGAGTTTGGTCGTGGAGGGTCTCCAGAACAATCTCCCTCTGGCGCAGCATCGTTGGTCGTGTTGTTCCGTTTGACATTGCATCAGCTCGCTCAACTGCCGTCTTCCTTCCTATTCACTAAGTTTTTGAGCGAATTGCGTCACTGCTTACCATCAGGCGGGATTGCGGTCAAGCGCTAGTTTATAGTTATTAATAAAAAAGAAAATATGCTTCAAAATTATTCAAATCAATAGGTAGTAAAAGTGTGTTATGCGATTAGGGTGCATTGCAATTACGCACATCCTATTTCCTATCAAAACTAAAATATTTTCACTACCAGGTAGTCACAACCAGCAGGGTAATTACCCTGTCAAAGCCGAATCAAAGCCTGTTAGTGTGTTAAGGAATTCCTTAACACACTAACAAGCTTTGATTTTGACATTTACATTGCGTTATTTAGATACTTACAGACGACAACAGGTCAAGCTATCTGAAACTGTCAAATGTTCCCAATCAATCTTGAGCTTTAATGCTTTAGAAATAAAATTGAAAATCTAATGACAATATTGACAGATCGTAGTAGCTTGATGTGCTGTCATCTGTACGTTGAAAGGACCAATTTTTCGCACATTTATGAAGCAATGGATTAGTAGCGTCCTTTAAGGTCATTGGTAGACATTGGTATCGATTTCCTTTTTCACAAACTAAGCTAAATTTAAGTTGACTGCATCTTAATCTGTCTCATCATCATCAACCTTTTTATCGTCCCACTGCTAGGCACAGGTCTCCTCTCATACAGAGAAGGATTGAGCGTAATCACCACCCTTGTTCAATGCGGGTTGGCGATTTCAGACTTAAAGTCCAGGTTTCCTCAAGATGTTTTCCTTCACCTTCGGTCATTGGTGTCCAAGATATACTTAGAAAGTGCATATAACTTTAGAAAAGTTACATTGCGTCCGATTTCTATACTTACATTGACTGTTCTTTGATTTTTCCTCTTGTAGTTTAAATTTGCAATTGTTTGTTTTTTTTTTTTAACTCAAAGCCAGTACACACTATGTAGCCAGGCATATTGTACGTTACGGAATTGCATCGCTGACAGGGGTATTCGGCACTGGTGCAGCTACACAGGAGCTAAACTTAGCATTCGGGAACACCGTTGGAGCTGCTGAACCTTCGACAAAACTGTCTTTGCATTGTGTAGATTCAATTTCTTAGTATTGTATAATTGCATGGAACACGTGTGAGCACGTGCTGTAAAGCATCTATTTGTTGGGTTAGTCTTTTATTGACTTTATAGTGCTATGGCTGTTGAGAGTATGTCATGCTCACTCAAATGTCTCGCTGGTGGTGGCGTGTGTGTTGGGTCATTAGGTTCCCTTCAATATGGTTGAGCTGAATGATGCTGATCCATACGTCATGTTCGTGAACGGACGCCGTCAGAGGGGACTGGTCATCTCTTAGCTGCCACGGCGTATTTTAAATTCTGAATTGTTGTTTTTTTTTTTTTTTCCATAATGGACGCTCTCAGCGTACAATATATTTCTGCATCGTTCTCACACGATTGATTTCTAAATGAATGATGTAATCAAATATTTCTATCAATAGCTTGATAATTTAAAAGAGTGTCCATGGAGTTTCTTGCCCGTTCTTCTCCATAGGTACCTACTCTTTGGAATGGGCGACTAGCTTCACCTTACTGACTGACCGACCTTCTGACAATTCAAAAGTGCCTGTAACTGGTTTATTTGAAATAAATGCTTTGATTTTGATTTTTGATTTTGATTGGTACTTGCCTGGCCTGGCATTAATCTGTCTAATTCATTAAAAAAGGATAGAATATAAATGTTAGTGCAGTCCTATCAAAGTAATCAGCGCTTGGCGTATATTGACGTATTTTAGACGCCATGTTTTTATCAAGTCTAAACGTCACGTCTATGGAATATTTTAGACGCCATGTTTTTTATCAAGTCTAAACGTCACGTCTATGGAATATCTTAATATGACAGGACTAAACTAATAATTTATCATCTATCCTTTTCTTATTGAAATAAAAAGAAAAAGATGGCCTGAACTTAAAATTAGTTTAGTTTGTGTACGGACGATAGCAGTAGGCTTAGTAGATATGAGTTTTCATTACGAGACTCGATCGTCGATGTCCAGCGCGTTTGACTCATCGATTGGCCCGCTTCAAGGTTGTAAGAACTCTCAACCAATCAGAGCGCCAAACGTGCTCGATATCGACGATCGAGTCTCGTAATGAAAACTCATACTAGGCATGCAAGTGAAGCTACTCCAAACTGTCAGATATTCCCAATCAACCTTCCCAATAAGCCTTAATGCTTTAGAGATAAAGTTGAAAATCTAATAAGGAAATCTGACAGATTGTAGTAGCTTGGTGTGCTGTCGTCTGTACAAGAGAATCGGGGCCATTAGTTGAAAGTGTATTTTTTTTTTTAATACAAATCACACAGATTGAGCTAGTCCCAAAGTAAGTTCGAGACTTGTGTTATAGGATACTAACTCAACGATACTATATTTAAAGTGGCGAAGGGTGAAATTTTGACAAAGGGAAGCCGGTCCAAAAAAATAAACACTTAAACACGGAGGAGGAGGTCTTCAGATAAGAATAATATCAGAAGCCCCACCTTCACCATACAAAAAAAACGAGTGTGCTTATGACCACACGACTGAAGTGAAACTTCTTTCGCTCCATCTGTAGGTATATATATATATATGTGTGTACAATATATACATGTATACACATATACATATATTAATTTTCTATAAATATTTAAATTTATTTCATGGTTTCATTGGTAAATTAATATTTTTGCATAGATCTTCTATTTTTATTGAAAAAAAAAAAAAGTGGATTCCCTCGGGGCCAAAAGGTCGGGCTCTTCCTCCTGAATCAGGGGACCCTAAACTCGGGTAGTCCACGACCTCTGGTTCCCGAGATAATCCACGGGGAGGTGAGGTAACTAAAGGGGGTCGGGGGGGGAGGTTTCGTGGGGATGGGGGGGAGGGGGTAGTGGATTCCCTCGGGGCCAAAAGGTCGGGCCCTTCCTCCTGAATCAGGGGACCCCAAACTCGGGTAGTCCACGACCTCTGGTTCCCGAGATAATCCACGGGGGGGGGTGAGGTAATCAATGAGGGGGTCGGGGGGGTAGTTTCGTGGGAATATTAAGGGGTGAGGGGGAGGAAGTAAGGGAGGGGGGGATACAGAAGGGACTGTGAAGTAGGCGGTATCAAATTTTATGTTAACTGACCCCCTTAATGGACGTCAGTCAACATAAAATTTAATGTATAGGGTTAAGTGTAAATAAATAATATGTGTGTACAATATATACATGTATACACATATAAATATATTAATTTTCTATAAATATTTAAATTTATTTCATGGTTTCATTGGTAAATTAATATTTTTGCATAGATCTTCTATTTTTATTGAAAAAAAAAAAGAAAAAAAAGTGGATTCCCTCGGGGCCAAAAGGTCGGGCTCTTCCTCCTGAATCAGGGGACCCCAAACTCGGGTAGTCCACGACCTCTGGTTCCCGAGATAATCCACGGGGGGGTGAGGTAACTAAAGGGGGTCGGGGGGGTAGGTTTCGTGGGTTTGCGGGGGGGAGGGGGAGGGGGGTGGATTCCCTAGGGGCCAAAAGGTCGGGCTCCTCCTCCTGATTCAGGGGACCCCAAACTCGGGTAGTCCACGACCTCTGGTTCCCGAGATAATCCACGGGGAGGTGAGGTAACTAAAGGGGTCGGGGGGGAGGTTTCGTGGGGATGGGGGGGAGGGGGTAGTGGATTCCCCTCGGGGCCAAAAGGTCGGGCTCTTCCTCCTGAATCAGGGGACCCCAAACTCGGGTAGTCCACGACCTCTGGTTCCCCAGATAATCCACGGGGGGGTGAGGTAATCAATGAAGGGGGTCGGGGGGGAGGTAGTTTCGTGGGAATATTAAGGGGTGAGGGGGGGAGTAAGGGAGGGGTGGATACAGGAGGGACTGTGAAGTAGGCGGTACCAAATTTTATGTTAACTGACCCCCTTAATGGTTGTCAGTCAACATAAAATTTAATGTATAGTGTTAAGTGTAAAGAAATAAATAAATATATCCGTGTCTCAAAATAAAAAAAAATAAAAAAATATTTTTGCATAGATCTTCTATTTTTATTGAAAAAAAAAAATCTCGTTGTAGACCTTGTAGTACCAAGCTCGCGCCACGGGCGCCTCTGTGCTTATATCCCCCACTTAACTTCCGTTCGCCTTGCCCGATCATTTTTCGTAACGCTTTCGCCAGCTTACTCCCCAAGTCAAGCGTGCCTAAAGAAGTTTCACTTCAAAAAGGACTGATGATTTGATAACAGTGTCTTTCAAGTATGATAAAAGCGGCTTTGAGAAAAGCCTTTTTCGACGTGCATCTCCATACCACACATGCATGCTTGTTAGTAAGTACTAAGTTAAGTACCTATTGTTAGGGAATAAGAGTCAAGAAAAAATAAAATAAAAAATTACAAAAATAATAAAGTGTTAAAAACCGAACCACACAAACACCGATCCAAAACCAACAAAAATATTAAGCAATAATAAAGCAAATTATACACAATCACAACGTTACTTATATTCTAATGCAATGCGTCTGTTTTTTTAACAAAATGAGCTAAAATGTTGTTATAAAAATTCGGATTACTTTTCATTTTATTAAGCAAATTTTTTTTCAATTGACATGATAGCCAAATCGGACAATCTCTGCTCTTTTTGGCAGTTTCGCACATACGTGTGAATGCGTTTTAAAGCAGAAAATGACCGCTCAGCTGAAGCTACTGAAATGGGGAGGGTCAGAATTAAACAAAAACAAAGAGTCGAAACTTGAGAAAATGCGTCTTTCAAAGACGTATTCTGGAGCTGTAAAAAAAGCTCACAGGTGTCCAATTTATTTAACGACGCTGACGTAAATAAGACTTTAAGTTCATTTTTCAACGCGGTAAAATCAAAAATTCCCGGAAAGTTCGCTGTCAAAGAGGAAAGGAGAATGTCAACTTTCGGCCTACACAACTTTTATTATTAAACTTACGTTTTCACTAAGTTCTTACTCCCAACAATTTAAATATAAACTACAAACTTAAAAAAACATATTTAGTACTTTACGGAATCGTGTCCAATAAAAAATCATTATAATAAGTAATTAATTTAAGTTCTTGAATTCAAGATTTGAATACCAAAAATGTTGCCAATCTTGTTACTGTAATCGATAACTCTAAATAAATAAAATCCTGCTACTTTAATCGATAATTGTATTGTAAAAATATTTTTTTATTGTTTAGATAGTTTTAAATAAAAAATATACTCTTTACTTATATTTACCGCCTCAATATTCTTTTTTCTTATTTATATTTTCTTAATTAATACGTTCGTCGTATTTTACAGTTAATAGTTTCAAAAATCGATTTTCCATTTGTGATCGATAACATCTTGATATGGCAATGATAATCGTCTTGTAATGCAACCCTGTTAATTGCATATCTGTCAAAATCTCTTATTGTTTTCTGAGAACTCAGAACGGTGTTTTCTTTTCGTATTCCTCTGCGTTTGCGTAAGTAACAGACTTATTGTGTTGAATCTGATGATGTACGAGCATTATTACGGCAATGGACTTCACTTTTTGAGGTAAAGTACGATTCATATTAATAGAATGTCAACTATTTTAGCCGATCTAAATGTTGAATTGTAACATAACTGTATTTTGTTTGTTTTAGATTCCAAATAACAGTGTAATCCAACAAGCAGCAATGCCAGCAACTCATTGTGTGGTCTCGTTCAAAAAGAGAATACGCTATCAGATACTTGATATAGCAACAGATCGAATCACTACAGATAAGCAATATCCTTCAATGATTTTATGTGTTGCTGCTGGTTGATGTTTTATTCTGATTGCAATAAGATATTTTTGTTTTTGTTACAGCTTAGATCAACAAATAAGATCTGTCACCCATGTTGGCAAAGAAGTTACCGTTCTGTTCAACGGAACTTAAACACCCCATATCATCAAGTATTTATCAATCTTCTACAGCCTCTGTTGTATCAATGCCAGCAAACTACACTAGGGCTGTTAATATCTGCAGATGGGTGATTGAAGTTGTGAATGGGATTTTTAAGCAACAGTTTAAAATATTCCGACACGAGTTCAACAACAGAGCTTCATCACATGTCATGATTGACTTTTCTATAGCTGCTGCCCTAATTAATAGATTTCGACCACCGCTCACAGACAGGTTTGATGCTGCCCAGATATTAGAAATCATCCAACAAAAAATGTTCCAAACAAATACTTTAAGTGAGTTTATTATACAAAATAATTATAATAGAAGAAGGGCACAATTCTCAAATATAAATGTTGATAACAGCAATGTCGCTGAGTTTCCCCAGCTAGATTTTCATGATTTGATTTTAATAGCTTGTGGTACCTACCAACTCCGTCAAGCTCGATCTTACTATGGTGAGCATATCCGTTTTAGTGGCCAATATAAGATAGAAGTGTGTAGGGAGGCATCAATCGGTAATCTAAGAGAGCAATTGTCTCTCTCTCAAAGAAGAGCAAAAATTCAAAGTCGCCATATAAGAAGAAAAGAATATTTTGTGTATGTTTTGATTGATAATAATTTAAATGGGAGAGAGGCAATAAGTCAATATTATTGCAATTGTAAGGTAGGCAAACGAACTGTGGGATGCTGTTCCCACATTATGACCGTTTTATGGTATTGAGGGTGGGCTCGACACCAAAACAATATTGAACCCCCTGCACAGTTTCTTGATGAATTGTTAATCGAATTTGATAATGAAATTGATGATGATGATAATGAATAATTATGATAAAAAAGAATAAAACTATTCATCAGTTTATTTGTTCTTTAATTTTCTCTGCGTAGAAATGCATAACCTCCAATTTAAAATGTCTGAATAATTTCTTTCTTACAAGTTCAATTTAAAAATGGAAATCACAAACATACTTTTGACATTAAACCACACAAAAAAACGTAAGAATATTCACTGCACACAACAAATTCATATTGAGCCAAAGTTACTATGGAGACTGGGCATTGTCCTTTTTCAGTTGGAAATGATTGGTTGTATTGAAGATACTTTGATTTATTAAGTAAATCAATAAATACAAGCTGAGAAAAAGATCGGTACCTTCGAGTAATTTGAGCTTTGACTTTATCTATAATCGAGGAAAAAATACGCTTGTACGCCGTTTTGGGATCCGTGTCAGTATTTATTCGGCGCCGTCGCCGCGGCGACTCACAGATTTGTTCAATGCTGTGGAAAACGGTATCAAACGAATTAATAAACTCTTCCGAAATCCACCGTTCAAAAGAATCGATTTCGCGCTTTGCCACTTCAATGTCTACTTGCTTACTTTGAAGCAAAGCAAAAAGAACATCTGTCTTTTCGAAAATGTCTGAGAAAACACGCAATAAGAAGCAAAATTGCTTGTCTTCCAGTTTGTGTAACAAGCACTCGCACATTGAAATTGATTCGCTGTCCCATGATTCCGGTGAATCTAAAATACAATTCAAAGTTTCGATCATATCGGTTCTGCAGTTGAAAATTACGTTAATTATGCGCGAGTGATAATGCCATCGCGTTTCTGCTGCCCCCGACATACGACGATGAGCAACTTCTTTCAGAATATTCGATCTTTTAGAAGATTTATTAAAAAAGCGTACGATACTGTTAATATGACCAAAAAAAGCTTTTAATTCGGGTACGAATTCAAGAGACCGACTCAAGACTAAGTTTAAAATGTGAGCATAGCATGGAATAAACATCGCCATGGGACAGATTTCACGAACTTTAGTTTGTACTACACCGTGCTCTCCAGACATAACTGCCGCACCATCGTAAGACTGTCCAATTAATTTATCTTTACATCGAAAGTCATCGAGAATACCGAGTAACATGGTGGTCAAAATGTCGGCATTTCGACCACCACTTACGTCATAGAAGCCCAGAAAACGCTCTTCAATTCCACTGCTGGACAAGTACCGCAATATAACAGTCAACTGTTCCCTGTGACTGACGTCCGGCGTTTCGTCGATCATAACCAATACAAATGAAGCTGAATTTATTTCCGACTTTATCTCGTCACGCATAGAAAACGCGATACAATGAATTAAGTCATTTTGGATGGCACTTGAAAGTCCTGAAAATACAGAATTTTGGGTCGAGGAACATTGCTCCAAATGAGAATCAAGGACTGTATCGTACTTGCACAAATAATTTAACGTTTCAATGTAATTTCCGCGATTGTCCGAATCTGCTCTTTCATTGTGACCGCGAAATGCTAATTCTTGCTTCCCCAAAAGAATGACCGTGTCAATAAAACGTTTCATTAACTCGCGATTACGGTCAACTTTTCTGTTATGTACATCAAAAGCGTTGGAAAAAAATGACTCGATTCTGCCATTATTTCCAAATTCGTGGAGTAACAAGCAGCTGCGGATGTGTTTTTCAGTCTGAATGTGTTTTTTGGCTGAGTTAGACAAATTATTAATATCCGTAAAACCCGTACTGCTCCAAACAGATATCGAATCAGAAAATAACAAACACGGAAAACAAAACATTTTGTTCAGTTTGCAACTGCCTGTCATCCATGTATATTTATCATATAACGACGCGTGAAAATGTTTAAAAAATCCATCTCGCCTTTTGCAATCAATAATCATGTGTGGGAGTGCTCGACCTAACTGAATAACATGCTTCTTGTAGGCATAACTTAGTTTTGAAAATGAAGTTTCTTTTGTAAGCAGGTAGTCTGTTGAGCAGCACTCTATATGAATTAAAGCCATAATAACAAACAAAATCCACAGTATTTAACCAAATCTGCGATTAAATTACCTTACAGAACCAGTCACAGTTTAAATAACACAAATATTAAAATATAACAAACGAAAAACTCACGCACCAGTGGTATAGGAACACATACTAACAATAATTTATTTTCAACTAAACGAAATGGAACACGAAAATATGCCAAAATAAAAAGAATATGACTTGCGAAGGATTTCATTATAACGCTAATTCTTTTTAATTTTGTCATGTTTCCTTTCTCGTAGTGGCGTGGTTTCTTTGTCTCTTTCTAATAGAGGAGAGGAGAGAACTGCAAGCCGTTTGGCATTAGCCTATATTTATCAAGTTTTACCGACGGTTAGCGAGCATTAGAAAGAGATGGTCTGACACGCTCTGTCTCTTTTCGCCTCATAGTAAAACGTTGACCGAGGTAAGCTGTAATTCGTCGAGTTGCCTTCAATGTAATGTACGAAAAATTGAAGCGCTGATTAATTTACGACTATAAAATGAAATGTGATACTTAGGGTATTGCTAAGAATTACTATTGCTATTGTAAATCGCGCAGGCATTTGATTAATAATACTTTGTTAATGAAATAGAATGTAAATACTTTTGTATGAATATGGAACTGATTTTTGAAAGGTAACCCGGTGGGAATCGGCTTGTATGGACTCTTCGCCACTGATTTTATTATTTATAATAGATACATATAGATAGAAAAGATCGTTTTCCATCATGACCTGGCCGGGGATCGAACCCGAGGCCTCCACGTCGCAGGCAGGCGTGTTGACCGCTGCGCCACGGAGGACGACACTTGGGTACTGTATTCCTTGATGAAAACCTATAGACCAAAGAATTTACTTACAGACCAGAAATTAACCTGTACTGCAACAAATTATATTGAACCCAATCTTCTTTCGCTTGTACTTAGATCAATGTCTATTAGGGAGTCCTTGAGGTTTTTTATCAACCATCAATTCATCAAGCAGCCGACATGTCCGGATCTGTCCGAACACCCGGAGACATAACAATGGGTGACGGGACCCGCAAACGGAACCCACCGTCAGCAAACGTGCTCAAATTGTGGCACTCCATGTTAAAGATTACGATTCGACGCTAAATTCCGTAACTGAAATGTTTAGAGACCGATGTGGAACGTTTTTAGTGTTATTTGGATTTTAAGAATTCCTTGTGTGGTTCAAGATTATAGTACTTATCTACCAGGAATGTTACGGAGCTTCGACTCCGACTCCATTAAGCCGAAACTTCCGATTTATATCGTACCTTAGGTTCCGATACTTTTACATCGGAGGTTAAATATAATACTTATAGCAGCGGCAGCCTGTCGACTGTTATGAACAGGTTCATACATGTCGCGCGGGGAATTCCTTGACTCTACGTGCACTCTATCTGTCGCCAATTATATTATTTTTACACTTGTTAGTTTGTTATCAATCAATCAATCAAACGCATACTTACGACACGTGTACTTTTGGAGTCAATCTACATCATACAATATGTAAAGAAAACCTGCCCGATCCGTGAAGGTATTGTTAGGTATCGATAACTGATTCTACTAATGGATACAAAGCCGGGCTAAACTTAAAAAGAAAATCCCCCTAAAAAAATTAATTGTATTTCGCAATAAGAGATAACTTAATAAATATGCGGTAGGCAACGCTTCCGCGGGCGACGGGGGGCAGGTCACGCGGCACGTGGTCATATCGCTTATAATAATACAGTCCAAATGGTGTTGTAATTTTTTTAAAAATTAACAAATTTCGGGGAAGTTGGGGTTAATTCGCGGGAAAAAAAGATTATTTCAAAATTCATTAGTATTGTTATTGTTACTATGATGATTACGTAAAATTTTATATTATATTTGGTCATGTGTTTACCTAACCTTTATTATCTTTATGGATCGGACAGGGTTTTCTTTACATATTGTATACTTAATGTACGCTGTGGAGTCAACTTATATGATGTAATAAGTTTCAAGGATTTTAATGTACCTAATATAATATGCTACATACATTGGGATTTAATTAACTTCATTTAATTTCTTGTTAAATTTTTTACCAATGTAACTTTTCTATAGTTATATGTACTTTCTAAGTATATCTTGGACAGCATTGACTGAAGGTGAAGGAAAACATCTCGAGGAATCCTGGACTTTAAGTCTGAAATCGCCAACCCGCATTGAGCAAGCGTGGTGATTACGCTCAATCCTTCTCTGTATGAGAGGAGACCTGTGCCCAGCAGTGGGACGATAAAAAAGGTTGATAATGATGATGATAAGGTATAATAAAAAATGAAATGAAAAAAATTTACTGAATTATTTTTTTTGTGTTTTTTAAAATAAAAAATCTCTCTCCTACCATCACTTCTGACTCTGCCTCCGGATCCGGTTCAGACTCCGATAAATCAAATTTAAAAATTCCAACTTCGATTTCGGTTCCGATATAACTACCTCCGTTATTACATCCCTAGTATTAACTTAATTCTCGACGATACATGTCTTCGTTTAGATTGAGCTAGGCTTTCCCAGCGAAATCAGTGATAAAATATTGAAACTACGATTTAATATTTGCATTTGAATTTTGTATACTTAAGTCTATTCCATCAAATAACACATAACTTTCTCACTTTAAAAAATCTCTTTCGCGATATCTCTCAAAACCTAATTAGGTCAAACATTTTAAGCAGACTGGAGACGTATCGAAAAATTTATTATAGGTAATTAGTCCGAACCGAATATGGGCACATTTACGGGAGCGAGTTGGCATCGGAGCTTCGCTGGCTGGCTCCCAACCCTTAGAGAGAAGTGGTCGCAACGTTTACCAGGCATTTGGCAGTCTTTCACTGCATAGTAATGCGCGTTCAATTCATGTTGCATCATTATTGGTTTTGAATAATTTCGTGTCATCTTTATCTTTCAGAGGGGATGAAAGTAAATCGTTTGAGCTGGTTGAAGACTTCAGTTTTACACTTACGATATTCGATTCGGCAGGAATCCGCTGGATGGTGCTTGGGGGAGATTTATACAGTATGTTAAGAAAACCCTGTCCGACCCGTGAAGGTGTTGTTAGGTATCGATAACTGATTCTACTAATGCATACAAAACCGGGCTAAATTAAAAAAAAAAATCCCCTTAAAAAATTAAATATTATTTCGCAAAAAGAGGTTACTTAATAAATCTGCGTTATCCACACTTCCGCGCGCGGCGGCGGAGGCGGCGGAGGCGGCGGGCGACAGGGCACGCGGCACGTGGTCGCATCGGTATTCGCTCATAATAATACCGGTGTTGTCACTTTTTAAAAATTACCAAATTTCGGGGAAGTTGGAATTAATTCGCGGGAAAAAAAGATTATTTCAAAATTCATTTGTATTGGTACTATGATGATTACGTAAAATTTTATATTATATTTGGTCATGTGTTTACCTAACCTTTATTATCCTTATGGGTCGGACAGGGTTTTCTTAACATAGTGTATAGGTACCTATGTCCAGCGGTGGACGTTTATCTGCTAAAATTATCATTCCCGCCTGATGGTAATCAAATCGCTAGTTATTAAGAGCCTATTCACTCAAAAAAACTGAATGAATAGGAAGGAAGACGGCAGTTGAGAGAGCTGATGCACTGGTAAATAAATCCAACAACACGACCAATGATGCTGTGCCAGAGGGAGATAGATCTGGAGTCCCTCCACGACCAAACTCCCGACACAACAACATATGGCGCATCGTACCCGGCACATATCGCAATACAACTGCTTAGCGCCAAGACTTTGGTAGGTGATAACTTCTGCCGGCAGCCGATGTTATGGCCTACCACCGAGAAAATAAAAATATACTATTCTTAAAAATCATGTGACGATATTAATTGCGTTCTAAAAGAGTAAAATATCAGGCGCGGATATAAAGGATTACAAGAACTTACTTTTAGAGACCTGCATTGCGTTTCTGTAAGCCTCTCAGAGTGAAAATATGAGAGAGAGATGCGTGTGAGTGTGAAGTGAGCTGTTCGACCAACTAATGTTAGGAATTGACACTATTGAAAGCTCAGTCAGATTTTTCCAGAATCGATCGGCAGAAATCTAAAAAAAAGACACAGAAAAGTCAAAAAAAATATTCAAGTTATCAATCTAAGAACTGTGTCAACTGCTCACAAAGGGAAGCAAAATTTTTTGGTGACAATCTATAGTAACATATAAACTTTTTCGAGGTTGTAAATGATTGTAAGTAGGGCTTAATTTCCGGAACTACCAGGCTATTATTTTTTTTCGATATTATAAACTAGTCCTTGACCGCAACCCCGCCTGATGGTAAGCAGTGATGCAATCGTTGATGGTAAAGCGCACTAGTTTATTAAAAGCCTATTCACTCTAGCCTTGAAGACACTTACACTAAAGACGGAAAGACCGCCGCTGGCAAATTGTTCCAGTCCCTCGATGTACGCGGTATAAAAGAATATTTTTGCATTTGATTGCCCAATTCTCAAGGAAGTTTATAGGTTATTCAGCATCACGCTACGACCGTAAGGAGACGAAAAAAGGGAAAAAAATGGTCAGAGAGAACCCAAAGAACCCTATGGGAAAATGTAGTAGGTAAGGGCGGGCGATGGGATGCGACGCAATGAGTTGATGCCCAAAGGAGATGTTTCAGAAATGTATGGAGCCTGGGCCAGCACATTGTAGGTACACTTAATGCTAGGTATACGCTATAATTGTTGTTAATGTTTATTTCCTATATTTTGGCTTAGTTTTTATACTGATTCAATTTAAGTCGGCCAAGGAGTGCAACACAACTACTAATAAATATGGTGGTCGGCAATAAGCGTAATATGATTTTGACAGTGACATTTGATTGACGTGTGATGTATCAAAGGCTATCGTATCTATATTATCAACCATACGACTGCGAAAAAAACAAAACATGAATTCCGAACATACGGCCCATTAAATAAACACAATCAACTCAAATCAACACTCGACACGAACACAACGGGAAAATAGAACTGTCAAAGTCGCCAATCAAACGTCATAACCAGTGTCATGGCTACTTTAATAAAGGGTTATCTCAGTAAAAAACGTTTCAAATAATTAATTATATATACTTGTATTTTTATTCAAATTAATTTAGTAGTATTTTTATGAAAATCTTCTATTTTTTTTCCTTTTTATCTATATAGCGTACATAGTGGTGGCCCAAAATGAAATATCTCCTTTCACGCGAACAGTAGCTAATAAAATAATAAAGACACAGTCATTAGATCATTAGGTAGGAACGATTGAATCTTCTTCTTCAGGCTATAGAGATCCACTGCTGGAAAAAGGCCTCCGCCAAGGCTTTCCACAATAACCGGTCTTGTGCTGCCCGCATCCATCTGCATCCCGCGACCTTCACCAGGTCATCAGTCCACCTTGTCAGGGGGCGCCACCTTACGCTGCGTTTTCCTTACTGCCCCATCGGCCATCGGTTCTACGAGAAATGTGCCCCGCCTACTGCCACTTAATTTTAGCGACTTGAAGAGCTGTGTCAGAGACTTTGGTCCTTCTGCGATTGAATAAAAAAGAATAATATAATAAAAAAGACTTTATTAATAAATCAAATAAATACTTAGGTACTTAATTACAATAAATATAATCTGAATCGATGGAATGTATGTAACTATTATATAATGTAATTGTGAAACTATGATATGTATTTGTTTAATTATTGCTACATAATGCTTTTAATTTTTTTGTTTAATCATTATTTTAATCGAGACATTACGCGTCAAATATATGGAGCAGCCAGCCATTTTAATTAGCCGTTTAATTAAACGCCTGAAGGATATTCAAATTATAAGTAATAGGTGTACAAATACGTTTCCGCCTTTTAACAAAAGATGTCTTCACCTCCCTCCTCTCCTCTCTTAAGGTTAAGTTAAAATTGTGTAACATTTGTGATTTGGTAAGTGTTTATGTGTTTACTTTCCTTTTACCACATGTCCAAATCTGGTAAAAACATACACTTGAGTATTAGTGACTCTGAATCAGTATCACAGTATTTCTTTTTGTGCAGAAATGTCAAGTTTGTGTGCCGAATAAAAAACGTTTGCGGAAACTTTTTAATTTACTTCTTTAATTTGAAGAAATCTGCAGATGAGCTTATGGTGAAGCTGCTTTAAGCGAAAGAAGTTGTCGTGAGTGGTTTTAAGAGTTTCAAAACTGTGACTTTGATGTGGAAGACAAAGAACTTAGTGGAAGACCGAAATCGTACGAAGACACGGAATTCAAAGCATTATTGGTAGAAGATAGTTTTAGGACATTCGAAACTTACCCATTAAATGATTTAAAAACTAGATAAACGGCAAGCTTTACAAAAAGGGTTATTATAAAATCACAGATTATTTAGAAGACAAAAAGCTTGGGACTGAGCTGCTCGCTCTGCTAAGCATTGTTACTAAGCAATATGCGTAATTATAATGTAAATTATTGTAAACATTTTCATTTTTAATGTCTGGACTTGAAAAAAGATGATGATCCCCGAGTTTGTTTCGGCTATTTCTTCTCAGAGGTAGTCAGTTAGGAAATGCGGGCTTCATCTAGTTTAAAAAAAATATATAACATGACGTGTAAAAGTGATCAGTGATCCTATTTGCTTAATAAACGATTTCATTTCATTACATAGAAGGAAGAGGAAAAACGCGCCCATTAATAACTACTCCAGACATGACAAAATTAGTCTCTTACATTATAATGCGGACGAGCATTCAAAAACGACGAAAACTTATTGTTACACCTAATAATTTATGTTGAAACTGTAACCAATTACGTGCGAGCCAATTGGTCGCAGTAACTATGTAAGTCAAGGCACCCTGACCAAATGGGTTGGGGGAAAAACTGAGAACAACCGCATGCGAGCCGAGAGAGCAAAGCGAGGCGAACATTAGTTCCAAATGCCAGGCGGTTAAATAAACGACTAATTTAACCAGTTGGCTGCAACATGTAGCTACAACGTTATATTTTCTTGATACGAAACCTGAATATACTTTGTTCAGAATAAGTAACTGAATCGATTCCATTAATTTTCCCAAATACATTTAGAAATTCTCGCAGTGTGGTTACCGAGCGCACAACTCGGCTGACGTTAATCATGGTACATACTTGGCGCGGGAGACGGGCGGTGCGTTGATAATATTTTTTTTTTGAGACAACCAGGTAAGATAACAAGCTCATGACTTTGTGCTTACTTTGTGCCACGCACAATGGTCCACTGGAGAGATTGAGAGCGGAAACCAAACCCGTAACATATAACATAGAACTTTGTGGTTTATCATGATATCTTTTCAAAATTTTATACATACTGTGGGGACCATGTTGACTGAATGTTGCGTGTCAGCGATTTTGGAAAGCATGTGTGGCGAATGAACTGAGTCGCCAGTTACTGCGCACTGGCCGACTAGAGTATACGCGTTAGTATTTGGGAATTTTGATAAATTAAATGTACACATAAATTGGTTATTTTAATTGAAGGTCAGTGCCAGCAGCTCATTAACAGTGTAGGACCCTCTCACTAAAATAAAAGAGATTGAGTAAAGTAATTATATTGCGAACTTAGGCTCGCACATTGGTGACCCCGATCGAACATTTTAGTGAGAGTACTACCTCGACACATAACAATTAACAATTGTGATGTTCCAAGCGCCGCAGAAACAGTCTGGTACAAATCAACCACCATTGCAACCGTTGGATACAGATCAAGGTATGTCGTCAGATAAATTAAGTGCAGAATTAGCCGCTATTGGTGTCCAGTCGCGCTTACCGGAATTTTGGATGGAAATGCCCCGTTTATGGTTCGCACACATAGAGAGTATTTTGGGACCTCAAAAACAGGGAGATGAAGCTATGTTTAACGTAATTGTTGCAAAATTAAGTCGCGATGCGTTACAACAAGTGGGCGACATATTACTAGCACCACCAGCGACGAAAAAGTATGATGCTATTAAAGAGCGACTGTTGCAAGTTTATGAGGAGAGTGCCGAAAGATAGTTCCAGAAATTAGTGAAATTGAAATTAGGATCACAAAAGCCATCGCAGTTATTACGCCGCATGCGAGATTTAGGCAGAAATACACAAGTATCTGAACAAACGCTGTGTAACTTATGGTTGTCTCGTCTTCCAGCAACCCATTAACAGTGTAGGACCCTCTCACTAAAATAAAAGAGATACAAGTAATTATATTTCGAACATAGGCTCACACATTGGTCATGGTCATGATACATGGTCCCTACAATACGATTCTTCACTTAAAAATACTGGACACGTATTTCGGGTTTCGGATATACAAAAAATAACGTTGCATAACCATAACATGAATCATGCATGCAATTCTTTAAAAAAATCTAAATTATCTGAGGCACTCAATTTTGAAGCCTAGCCTAATAATATTTGCTACAATGTACTTGACAATATAAATAAATTCAACTATCAATGTCGACGAATTAACTTATCATTTTATAATAAGTATTTTGCTATACAACTTAATATTTTTCTTCAGATCTAACCTGGAAGTGTATTTTTTTTTTTTTTTTTGTTGTCACTTTCGAAACGCAATTAGAATTTGTTTCTGGTTTACTTTATTTTACCCATTATCTCTTTAAGTGGATGATCAGAAGCATTACCAAATTATTTATTCATAGGGTTCTATGCAGCCAGCAAAATAACAGAAAACCACCGATTGCACTTTTTCATCATTTCACGTCAAAAATCGATAAAATTAACTATTTAATTGTATAATTTTCTAATAACCATTAATTGATTAACTAATAAAGAAGGAAACCTAATCTTTAGAATTTCAATTTAGGTACTTTTTTATTTATATCACAATTTCGTATTAACATTGCCAATAAAGAAATGACTAATGTCTTTGGCACCGTGCTATATTTTTATTTATTACACTTTTTTATGTTGTCATATTTTTATAAATTAAGTAAAATCTCATGACCTAGATGGCGCTACTATCGCTTGGCCCATTCGAAACCAATAAGCCAATCTGATGTTTTAAATAAAATTTATTAGTTGGTCATTAAATGGACATTTTCTTACCATAATAGCTCCAATAACAGTAAAAAATAATAACTAATATTAAGCAATTTAAATATTACAACACACAAAAATACTCAAATACCTAATAATGATGCGAAGGCAAACAGTTTTGAATCATATTCAAGCGTTATCGTTTTACGACACTGGAATAAGATTCAAAATTGATTAAAAATAATTAAAACATTACCAAAGCATCGGCACGGCTTTGAAACCAAACAAATCACAGAGAGAATAAGGACGTCTCATTCGTGACGCAATATAAGTCATCGATATCGAGATTAAAAATACAATAAAAATCTTTCTATGACATCTACACATTAACAGATTTCTTGGGCGGAGGCACACGCGGTGAATGTGAGTACATCTTCTTGAATAACTCAGGTATATGGTTCTCGGGGAATAAATTCGTTAGCATTGCTGAAATAAGTAAAGACAAATTAATATATGAACTTCAATTTTGGCACGTTCTGTCTACGAAATATAAGCAAAATACATAGGATACTTTTCATCCCGGTATTATTACGGGATCGAAACTTCCGCGGATGGAACCGTGAGACGCAGCTGGTATATTTATACAATATGTAAATAAAACCCTGTCCAATCCGTGAAGGTATTGTTGGCTATTGATAAGTGATTCTACTTAATGCCTACAAAGCTTCTTTCTTCTTCTTTCCACTCTCCTTCTCTCTCTCACACACTCTCTCACTCATTCTCCTTCTCCTTCTCTCTTTCTCTTTCTTTCTCTTACAATAGCTTTCTCTCTCACTCACTCTCCTTCTCTTTCTCTCTCTCTCTTTCTCTTTCTTTTTCTGCCTTTCTCTTTATTTATTTTATTATTTATTTACACACATTAAAAATACATAAAGATACGACAAAATTAAGATCTAAGTACAAAGGTGCTGCTTATTTCTTAAGAAATTTCTTCCAGCAGACCTGCGAAAGGAGAAGTAAAACAGAAATGTAGATAATAGTGTGTAAGAACAAGGAGGAAATAAAATATGAATATGATAACTATTAAAGTAATAATATTAAATATACCTAAACATATAAACCAAAAATAATTATATAAGTGTACTTAAATAAATACATAATACTAAAATATATAAATATGTATAAATAATAAACAAATTCTCACAATACAGAGGCTAATCGACGTTTTTTTTTTTTTAAATTAGAAATAGTGTTTAAATCACGAATGTTAGGCGGGAGTGAGTTCCACAATCTTACAGCATTTACAGAGGAGGAATAGGAATAGTAAATCGTTTTATGAGGATGAGATTTAAGTGTGGATCTTAGGTGTGATCTACAGGGTGCGCCGCTAGAGCGCGCGTAAGAAAATCGCTCACGCAGGTAGGCAGGATAAGACGGGTTGTGTATGATGTTGAAAAGGAGACATAAAATCCTAGTATTCCTGCGAATGCGGATTGGGAGCCACTTGAGTTCCTTGCGAAGGTGAGAAACATGGTCATACTTACGAAGACCGAAAACAAAGCGAATGCACAGGTTTTGCAAGCACTCAAGCTTCTTTAACAGCTTCTCAGTAGCATCCAGGTAACAGGCGTCGGCATAATCTATAATCGGCTGAATAAGTGTTTGTGCTAAACAAATGTTAGTCTTCAAGGGTTTCTACCCTTGAAGACCCTGAAGGCATTTCAGCGAATGAAAGGAGAAATGTACCTTTCGGTTGACCTCACTGACCTGAGCACGCCACGATAGATTGGAGTCTATTACTACACCCAGATCTTTGGCAGTTTCAGTGAAGTCAATTCGTACACCAACGAGATATAAAGGCAGGAGGGATGTAATATTGGCTGCATTGCGAACGAATCTGCTGCCTATGATCATAGCCTGAGATTTAGTTGGGTTAATTTGTAAGCCAAATGACTTAGCCCAAGCGCTAACACAAGCCAGGTCATGATTCATAGCGGCAATTGCAGAGGCCGTGTTGTCTGCAGAAGAATGTCGATAGAGCTGTAGGTCATCTGCGTAGAGATGGAAACTCGAGGAGATTCTATTTCTGTCTTTCTCTTTCATTCTCCTTCTCTCTTTCACCTTCATTCTCTTTCTCTTTCCCTCTCTCTCTCTCTCTCTTTCCCTCTCTTTCCATCTCTTTCTCTCTTTTCCTCTCTCTTTTCCCTGTTTCTCTCTTTCTCTATCTCTATTGTTTACTCAAAAATATATTAAGAAACTTACTTTCAAGCAACACAAATATCAGTCGTCTATTGATCTCCTGGTTTTGAAATAAATCGAAGACCGTAAGCAAACCTCTCCGAGCCGTGTCCGACCCTACTATGTGTCGCAAATCATCTGAAAGTAAAGGAAGGCTGACTTAAAAAAAAAAGGGGGGTTTTTGGCGGGAAAGCTAAGCTGGGTGTCACGCTCATTTTTCATTGGACTTTTAAAATTATTTATAGTGTCGTTTACTAAATAAAAGCGCGTGATTTATATAGTAGAAAGTGCATTCAGTAAATAAAATTCATAAAGAACATTGAAATATCGCAGCATAGTGGCTACATCATGACTTTGCCTCAAACCTCCCTCGTTGACAACAAAACGGGTGGGTTTTAGTCACTCTGACACGCCCTTCTGCTCCGCCCTAAGCGGGAGAAGAGATATTTCATTAAATTATTTCCCATCCATAAAAATAGGGCAGGTAAAAAGAGTCCTACCAATATTTTTCTTTTACTTGGAGGATAAGTATTTAGTAAAGTGTTCCTATGAAAGCCGACTTATTCATAAAAAATGTTCAATCACCCCGCAATCTAACTAGCGTTTCATTAACAAAACATCACCCATTCAACCACTCGATAAATAAATATATAATAGAAAAAAAATATTTTACTGCCGCCAGTTAAGACTTTCGTTTATGGGGTATGTATGCCTCATATTGATGTATTGCATAATAGGGTAGTTGACTAAAACAAACTTATTAGTACGTCAGTAAGATTTCCAAAAAATACTAGACACGTATTTTTGCTTTTTTCATATATTAAACAAAAAATGAAGACGACACAGTGCGTTGAAAACTCGTGTGACGTCACTGCACGCTACACTTTTTAGCGAGCAGTGACGTAACCAGCCACCACTCCTGATCTTTGATGCCTTTTATATTTGTCAATTTTTATTGATTTGATAAAACAAAATATACGTATCCAATATTTTTCTACAATCTGAATGACGGACTAAATAGAATATTTTTTTTTACCCAGGAATCATCCCTATTAGTACTGCTACTGATACTTTTTTTTTTGTTCCGGGGTGGATAATCCTCTAGTGTCTCTCCGGTCACGTGCGCACGGAGCCGCGGCAGTCCCTGATTCTGCCGCGGCCCCGCACTCTCGTACCGGCCCGGTCTGTCCGGGCCTCGCCTCCTGCACGCGGTAGTAAGGTGTTAAACTACCCCGTGCATCGCCTCTGAGGCGTGCGCCGAAACTCGCGCGCGCCTCCGCCTCGGGGTCCAACGAATAGGGGGCGGGAACTTCCCCATGTCCCTCGCCCCTGGACCCATTCATGGGGGCCGGAAGAGGGCGTTATCCGCCCTTCCTCAGCGCCCGGTGCATCTTCTGCGGCCCGGGAAGGGAGTTGAGATCTCTCTCTCCCGTTCCGCAGATACCTAAACTAACCTAAAGCTTGTATTTTGGGTAACAGTGTTCAGAAAGTATCCCTTCATAAAATACGAAAACATAGATTTTTGTGTCGCTGCAGTAGGGTTAGATATGATATCCTCCGATCGTGTCGAATGACAATCAATATGAGTAAAGATAGAAGGAATGCATAGAATATGAAACTAACTGCGAAAATGCTAACATGAAGTATCAATGCAACAGTCGCATTTACCTGAACAAGCAGAAAGCAAGGCAACTTTAGCAGCCACCCTCGTCCGAGCCTTGGTTGCAGGGTCTCTGTTACCGTAGCTTGAACCGTTCCGAGTGGTCAACCATTGTCTAAAACATCACAATCATTTTGTTATTAGGCACACTCAAATAAAGTCGTTATTTTTAAATAAAATATGTTCTTGCTTACTTGAATGTCTTCAAATACTGGACGACATTTCTAGGAGAAGTAAGCGACGACACGAATTCTAGCACCTTTCTGGAAAAATTTAAACGATAAATATTTGTTAGGAAAATATTAATAATGTAAATAAATCATCTACGTAGTATTTAAACTTTTGTTTGTTAAGATGGCGGTGCAAGAGCTTTTTACATTTGGTAACCCACTTCTTGAGGAAGGCTATAGGCTGTTTAAAATCAAGATAAGATCTCTTATAAGCCGAGCAAATAAAAAAATGGAATAGCACGGAGTAGGGTTGCCAACTTTGAAATTGAGTATTGTGCTATATATCCTGTAAGCTTACTATATAATCTATAAGACTAATAATGATAAAAGTCTTTTTTTTTTACTTTACTATACTAGTGTAATATTATGCAAACCATTTATAAGGCGATGGGAAGATAAAAACAGAGCTTAGTTGAAATTGATTAAAAATGAGCTATTGATTTTTATAATTTTAGAGATAGAATGCTTAGACTCATACAATTATTTTAAAAACAATGAATAATTGCTGCAAAAACTACAGCAAAACACATTTTTAAAATACAAAGTGTATGATAGGTACTCTTTTTTTTTTTCAACATCATGACGACAAAGTCTTGTGCAGAAGCTGGTAGATAATATAAATCAAATCAAAAATATATAATACGTACTTATTAACTCTATCTGCAATCAATGTCCGAATGGGGGCGAGCAGACGTCTTCTTAACCATAGTCCTCTTATACCTAATACTTCTTCAAATAATTTCAGAGCCACACTTTCATCGTTTTCCTTTAAAACACACCGTGATACGAGTTACTAAATAAATATATCAATAGTAATTTCGAAAATTAAAAGTAATTATTAATAAATGAAAATAATATTATTATTATTTTCTTACCTCTTGTCCGTCAGAGGAATTCCCACTTTTAAATCCGTCGTAATAATTTTCATCGTTTTTCCCTTGAAATACTTTCGAAATACCTGTAATTAGAACATTTACATTAAACCCCTCATTATTAAACATGGATTTTATTTAGATCAGACTTTAACCACCTAAATGGTTATTGAATTATGCACCTAACCTTTATAGAAATGCAGTTCTTTTTATAAAAACGACAGCTTAGTTAGGTACTAAGTTGTCATTTTTCTATTAAGAACTTTGACATAACCTCAATAAAGTTCAAAATACAAATACAGACTCAAAGGTTAAGTCTGGAACTAATGTTATATTTCTAAATGTTTTCCTAGTTTCTAAAACCTAGGTATAGATAGTCATAGGGAGTCTCTGGAGAGAACAGCAAGGGACAGCTGGATCGAATTTCTTTATTAATTAGGTTTATTCCCGCAATATTTCTTAGAAAAAAAAAATCTGAAACCAACTCATAGTCAGTAATTTGTATTTACTGGCTCAGCTGCGGCACGGGATGGCCTTCCTGGGACAAGGAAGTATTTTAAAAGCCTACAAATAATTCCATATTAATGAGAAACACCATGCCGTCTTTACTTACCATCCATCACCCCATCAACAGTATTTGCAAACTGATCAGGCATATTCTTCAACGTCCTCATTCCAGCTCTCAGAGAATTCACAAGGAGAGCATCAAGCTGAGAAAAAAAACATTCATAACGTTAGTAATTTAATAATTCCAGACTTGAGTGTACAAGGATCTTTTGGCACGTGACCGAAGCTATCGACGCTCTCTTGATTTATAGATTTGACAAATGTCATCCCCCCAATGAAACGTCATCCGAACGCCAAAAGATGCTTGACGCAGTATTGTGTGAGATAGAATCTAACTGACATGCGCATAGGAAACATAAGGGTGGGAAAGCCAAGCTCATATTTGCAGCCTTTGCCTTTATTAGCTACCGTTCGCATTCGGGCATAAAGCTTTTTGAACATTCAAAACTATTTTAATCTAATAAAATGCAATCTACAAAATTGCATTTAACTAGTTTTTTGTTGAAAATGAAAGAAGTTTTACAACATTAAAAAAACTAGTTCCATTTACAATAGGAAAAAATACTAGACACGTATTTTTTGTTTGGTCAAAACAATAAAAATTGACAAA
The DNA here is from genome assembly GCA_037179545.1 of Sesamia inferens. Taxonomy (NCBI): domain Eukaryota; kingdom Metazoa; phylum Arthropoda; class Insecta; order Lepidoptera; family Noctuidae; genus Sesamia; species Sesamia inferens. The sequence continues at coordinate 22,621,045 of CM073931.1, forward strand.
TATAAAAGGCATCAAAGATCAGGAGTGAAAAAATACGTGTCTAGTATTCTTTGGCAATCTGACTGACGGACTAATTAGTTTTTTTTTTTAGTCAAATACCCTATTGAAATTGATTTGGGAACTCCAAACTGGAATGTAAAACTCTTTCACCTTTTGGCTGCAAGTTAACTTATGTTCTAATTTAATAAATGAACGAGGAATGACCTAATAATGGAATGACTCTTATCACTATTACATACAATTAGGATTTTTTTTTTAAATGTAATATAAAAGCCATGTTAAGAAATTCAATAGACACTCCAAAGAGTTTCTTGCCCGTCCTTCTTTATAGGCAGCTTCATTATTCTGAGTGATCGACTCTTTGACAACTCAAAAGTGCTTTGTGGTTTGATTGCAGTAAATGGTTTGAATTTAATAGTCCAGCAAATTGAGACCCTATCTCAATTTTCCAAGGTATAGTATTTCATATAACTGTCAAAGAATGGCAGGTTTTAATTTTAACCTAATGATGAATCACAACTAAATGCCAATTCTCGTAATCAAATACTTCCAAAATCTAGTCGCAACCCCATCTCACCGATAATCGATGTCCAAAAACTTGTCAAAAATGTTGAGAAATTAAAGTTTCTCAGAATATCTTTGACAGGTTTGCTGAGTTCAAACTGTCACCGAACGCAAAACGATGCGTTCTCTAATTACCAGGTATATCGATCGGAAAAGCCTATAAAGTTCACTCATCCTCCATAGAAAAGGGAGGATCCTCCGACCAGACTGGTATTGTCTGGCGGGCACTTGCCCAACGGTTGATTTTAGGAAGTTGTATGTATGCTAGTTGCACGGTAAACTCTGATTGCGAGATGTAGAATTTGTGTGACGTCAGTATGACGCGTTATTCGCATGTGGCGGTTGTAGATTCTCCATCACTTACCGTACTGCTATGTTTCTCAGCATGATTCTCAGGACTTAGAAATCCCCCTAAATAAGCTGGCGACAATAACATCATATATTTCGCATCTCTCGCTAAGCTCGCCAAAGTTTGAAGGTAGGTGTTCAACATCCGTTTTCGACTTTCTAAGACCGTTCGAGATGTGTTCTGGAATGTCTTCTTTCCTGGGAACGGTAAACTGCTCAGCTCGGGCCACTGTAGAGGAATTCAAGACTTAAATATTTGTTCTTAGAGTTTAAAGTTGGTTTGGCAGAGTTGGTTACCTGAGTGGCTACCATGAGTTTTCATTACGAGACTCGATCATACGCATAGACCGCGTTTGGCGCTCTCATTGGTTGAGAGTTCTTACAACCTTGAAGCGGGCCTATCGATGAGTCAAACGCGCTCGATATCGATGATCGAATCTTCGTAATGAAAACTCATGGTAGTCACACTTACCTTGTCTTTAACAGACGCGTGTAGATCATAAAAATCGCTGTATCTTCTATATATGTGCCAAACTTCGTTATCTGATAGTCTTGTCACAGCTATGGCGTATATTCCAAACGCTCGCCCTTTATCTTGTACTAATGCTGGAAATTAAAACATAATTATCATTTAATGGTTATTTTGAAGTTGCTGTTAGTAAAATAATAGCAGGATCATAATTTTACCGGCTGAGTTTCTATGAAAATATTTCGAATCGTTCTGTACATGGAATTTATATAGGTAACAGTTTCTATTAATCTGATGACAATACTTTAGCCATTGTTTTTTTTACATGACGATCATATAATTCTAGTTAAGCTTCCCTTTGTACGGATGACAGCAGGTCAAGCTAACCGAAACTGTCAAATATTCCTAAACAACCTTGAGCCTTAATGCTTTAGAAAGAAAGTTCAAAATCTATGAAAGCAATCTGACAGATTGTAGTAGCTTGATGTGCTGTCTTAAAAAACAACCCACCCCGAGTGTTGCACTTCAGACAGTCTCCGAATGGGGCAATGCCAATCTAGTAGCATTCAATGCCGCCAAAACGCAGGCGTGTCTTTTCACCGCCAAAAGGAGCCCGTTCCCCTTGGCTCCTACTTTTCGGAATGTATCCTTGGAGTGTACCGACCGCCTTCAGCTTTTGGGTGTTGAGATTTCCTCGAACCTAAACTTTGGGCGGTTCATTGAGTCCAAGGCCAAGGTGGCTGCCAGAAAACTTGGCGTTATCGCAAAGGTCCGGCAGTACTTCACACCAGGGCAGCTTCTAATGTTGTACAAAGCACAGGTCCGTTCGTGTGTGGAGTACTGCAGCCACATTTGGGCTGGTGCTGCTAAGTGTCACCTGGCCACTTTGGATTCAGTGGAGAGGCGTGCGAAGAGGCTGATTGGTGACCCTGATTTAACTCGAGTTGGTCTTCAAAGCCTAGAGCACAGGCGTAGAGTAGCCAGCCTTTCGGTGTTCTATAGGATACATTTTGAGGAGTGTGCGAGTGAATTGCACGATTTAATTCCCCCATCTCCGTTCCACCATCGGACGACCCGTCGTACGGCGAGTTTCCACCCTTATGTTGTTAACACCTCTACGATCCGGACGAAGCGTTTCGCCTCCTTCTTTATACCGCGTACATCGAGGGACTGGAACAATCTGCGGGCGGCGGTATTTCCGTCGGACTACAATTTGAGTGTCTTCATGGCTAGAGTGAATAGGCTCTTAATAAACTAGTGCGCTTTACCATTAACGATTGCGTCACTGCTTACCATCAGGCGGGATTGCGGTCAAGCGCTGGTTTATAAATTAATTAAAAAAAAAAAACTTCATCTGTTCAATGAATACTAAACAATAGTATATAAATTAAAATTAAATACATTATTATGACTCATGACGTATTTTGAAACATCCTATATGTGAGGTCAGTCCGAGTCTTATGTTCCACGGGGAATGGAGTTCATTCACCCTAGCTCAATAATTAATAATATTATAATTTTTAAAAATTTTCGAATATCGTTCTTTTTTTCTCATGTTTGGTAATCATTGAATAGATGAAGTAGATTGTCTTTGTCAGGTGACTGAAATTCAACAGTGTGTTTTGGTCGAACATAGTTTTTTTTTTAGCTTTATGTGAACAGCTGAGTGGAGAACGGGGTCAAGAATAGGCCACTCTTAACCCCATTAATGACTAAAAGTGAGATAAGGGCTATGATGCAGCGTTTCTGTAATTTATGTATACAATGAAGTGTAAGAATATACAATTATACATACCAGTTTCAATAATACAAGCTGATAAGGGCGACATCAAGTTTTTCGCATTTCGACTGATTTCTGAGTGCGACATAGACAGATTGCTACTGTTTGCTGAAGATAAGTTGGAAGGACCTGAAAAATAAATAGTTTATTAAAAGAACATATGTATTTCCTCCGTATTTTTGCTTCGGTTGTAGGGGATACTTTAGGCTCAATCGGAAGGGTCAGTTCTACAAGATTAGGTTTAAGTTAACTAGCTAATATAGGATTAGCTTTACCTGCGGCTTAGCCCGCGTGGATGTCGAACGTTCTCCTACGGGACCAAGCTTGAGACACTAGTAGGCTACTTTCCAAACAAAAAATGGTCCTAATTTGGCATGACGACATCCTGGAGAAAACCTCTAGGATGCCATTGTCATACCATTTTATCGAAATCGGCTCAGCAATAGGGTATTTGACAAAAAAAACTAATTAGTCTGTCAGTCAGATTTCCAAAAAATACTAGACACTTATTTTTTCTTTTTCCATATAAACCAAAAATGAAGACACAGTGCGTTGAAAACTCATGTGACGCCACTGGACGATACACTTTTTAGCGAGCAGTGACGTCACCAGCCACCACTCCTTATCTTTGATGCCTTTTATATTTGTCAATCTTTATTGATTTAATAAAACAAAATATACGTATCCAATATTTTTCTATCTTACGGACTAATTAGTTTTTTTATTCAAATACCCTATGTAGGCGTGAAAACGTAACGGATAGACAGATTTACTTTCGAGTATCAAGTATGATAAATAAATAAATATATACGGACAAATCACCCTGTCCGATCCGTGAAGGTATTGTTAGGTATCGATAACTGATTCTACTAATGGATACAAAGCCGGGCTAAACTTAAAAAAAGATCCCCCTAAAAAAATAAATATTATTTCGCAAAAAGAGGTTCCGCGGGTGGCGGGGGGCAGCGCAAGCGGCACGTGGTCGCATCGCTATTCGCTTATAATAATACCGGTGTTGTCACTTTTTTAAAAATTACCAAATTTCGGGGAAGTTGGAATTAATTCGCGGGAAAAAAAATATTATGATTGCGTAAAATTTTATATTACATTTGGTCAAGTGTTTACCTAACCTTTATTATCCATACGGGTCGGACAGGGTTTTCTTTACATATTGTATACACATCCAAGACCCAGGCCGATCAGGAAAAGATCGTTTTCCATCATGACCTGGCCGGGGATCGAACCCGGGGCCTCCACGTCGCAGGCAGGCGTGTTGACCGCTGCGCCATGGAGGTCGACAAATAAAAAGATTGACGATGATGAGAGAAAGCTAAGAACTTAATGCAACAATAAAAAGTAATAAACTATAACCTGCACTTTCATTAATCATCCTCTGCGCCAGATTGCCAACAATATCCGATCTGGATCTATTATGTCTTATTCCGGGTACCGGTAACATATCGCCTAAAAATGAACACTATTTAATAATAACACATAGACATTAAAACTGCTAACACTACGCACACATAGACGTGCGTAAGACATACTCTGTAGAACTACACAATCACATCGGGTAACTATTATAAATTAGAAAGATATATAGATTCTGTTGCAAGCGAAGAAAGGAAGGAATTATGATTTCTTGTTTCTGTATTCCACGTAATGATCGTATATTAAAGGCACTGTAACCCGAAGAGGTATAAAGTCCGGACGCATTTCAAAATTCATACTTTCTACTGCAATATCTCTTTAACTCACACAATGTCCAATTTTTTTTTTTTTATAATTATAAACTAGTGCTTGACTGCAATCCCGCCTGGTGGTAAGCAATGATGCAATCGTTGATGGTAAGTTTATTAAGTCTATTCACTAAAAAATCTTAGTGAATTCCTAACCCTATTCTTAGTGAACCCAACAACACGACCAACGACGCTGCGCCAGAGAGAGATAGATCTGAAGACCCTCAACGACCAAACTCCCGGCACAACAACATTTGCTGCATCGTACCCGGCACACATCGCAACCCAACTGCTCAAACCCGTCCTCCGTACATGCTTTAAACTGTAATATCTCTGTCATCATCATCATCTCAGCGTTAATCCCATTCGCATCCGTAGCTTTTCAGCTTTGGAGTCTTGGGTCCGCTTTACCAATCTAACTGCTGATTTTGGCTAAACTTCGATATTTTCCGTGAAGCGACTGCCGTCTGACCTCCACAACCTGAAGGCGATATCTAAGCATTGCAGTTAGACCAATTGTTAGACTTTTGAGGGCTCCTACAACCCGTAACGACTGCCACTAGATGTTCGTATGGCAACCGGAACTACGGCTAAACATGTTTTCCGAGGCACGACCAGACTGCTAATATACTAGAACCCAATACATTCAATACACGTATACGCGGTCTTACGTAGTGCGAGACGAGGACGCCTTTTTGCGATCAATATAACGAACAAGACGGTATGGTAATGAACATTGCACTACATTTTTTTAAGAAAAAAAATATTGACAGTTGCATAGGTTATATTACTCAGTATGTAGAACACTTCGCTCGCAACAGAACTAAAGTAAAAGAGTGGACAAAAAGAAGTAGAAAAACAAATATAGGAAAGGATATCTAACTAGCAATGTAATGAAGTTGCCAATGCAAGGATCTACAGTACGCAAACAACTATGTGTCATGCTGGAACTTCACTTGGCGTACTTGTGAAAATATTTTCGTCACTCGGGAATACCCAAGTAGTAGTTTTATTTGAATAAGAATAAGGTATATTTTGTATTGACAAAACATAACTGAATTTTGATGACACATTTTTTTTTTTTTAAACTTGTCCTCACACTGGCACCGATTATCTATCTTATTCTTTCTATTTCATTATGAAAAAAAAGGATAGAAGATTAATACCGTCAATTAAGATACTCCATAGACAATATAGACGTGATTAAAAAGTCTCAAGTGTCCGGGGGGTTACTATGACGTGTTAATCATCATGGTTACAGGGTCAGATAAAGATGGAGCTATACAGGATGAATAGCGCTATCCCTTTTTCACAACGGTTTAAGAGGGAACTCTAGTGGTGCTTTCTGTATACAAACGTATACCGCTGTTTTCTTCGTGGATAATGCTTTTGGAGCAATTTTTTCGTTTCTACTATTTTACACCGTGATTATACCTGCCCCTACCATTTAATTTTTTCTTAAACTTAATTAATAAAAGAAATACGATACTTCAAAATCGCGAAAAATTACCCTTTTTTACCGTGATGTTCAGATGACTATTAGACAAACGTGATAAGTTTTGAAAAAAAAGAAAATAATAGAAGCATAGGTACACTTTTCCTCTAAATTTTAATATAAAAATAATTGAGATCTGTCGTGTTTTGAAAAAGAAACCAGCGGAATACGAAACGTCTTTTGGTCTAAGTTTTTATAGATAAAATCAGCCTAAGCTGCAACTGTCCTTATCGCACTTTACCGGGAGAGGTTGGAAGCAGCGCGACGGCAATAGTTTCTTCAAATACCTATTTTCCAAATTCCTCGGCACTAGAGTCCCCTCTTAATGATTGTTTTAACAGGTCATACATAGGCCCCTGTTAAAGGTCTGTAAGTATAACGCCAATATTTTCACAAATACGTTAAGTGTAGTACCGGCATTAGGGTCTAGAACTTGTAATGTAATACCAAACGCATTGCATTTAGGTAGAGTGTGGCTCTTGTTACTTGGTACTCTTCGTGTGAGCGAGCGGGGAAACGTCGACGACTTGCTGGGGAGGTCGTACTTGTATTTCGACTTCAGAAACAACTTTGGCAACTGATTGAGACATGACTTCATAATTTTCTTGCATTTGTCTGCACATTTTGGATGGGTTTGTATAGTAAGTTGGGCGCAATGGAGGGTTAGAAAAAAATTTGATGTTTCAGAATAGGTTGGGGTACTTACCGCTGTATTTTCGTGTGTCGGGTTTTTCATCCTTTTTCATATCAGTACTGGAAAAAAAATTATATTTTATAAAATGTTTCTACGATTGGAAATCGACATTTGTTATAACCAAGTTTTATATGAATATAAGTATTATAAACATAAACCTAACTCTAATAGCAAATACCACATCAAATCCATTGTATGGTTTGGAATAGATCTAAGCGGTGACGCAGACAGATACGAAAAACGACTTTATTTTACTCTATATAAGGCTGATTTTCCAACACCAGATAGGTAATTTTTTCCGAGGAATATTTTCTTAAATTTTTGAAAGTTCTTCCATACGACAGTTCTGTCTGACGTCGAATTTCATTCCACGCAAAAAAAAATATATCTGTCGATTAATTAATCAGCCCTTATTAGATACCTACCTACAAATGTTTTATAATACATCAGAGGGACAATTGTCGTAATTTTAAGAACGTTCAGTCTGAAGGCCAATTCCCGTAATATAAAAGGTTCAAAATCTAATCTCTAAGTCTCATTTCGATGACAAACAAAATGTCAGAAACTTATCAAAATGTAGGGAAAGGAGATGTTTCTTTCTGGGCCACCACTATATACATTATATAGATAAAAAAGAAAATAATAATAGATTTACATAAATATACTACTAAATTAGTTTGAATAAAAGTACAAGTTGTGAGATACCCCTTTTTTAAGGTAGCCATGGCAGTGGTTATGACGTTTGATTGACGACTTTGACAGTTCTATTTTCCCGTTGTTTCGTGGTAAGTGTTGATTTGAGTTGGCTGTGTTTCAGAGCTATTAGTGATTGTTTTTTTTTTGTATTGTTTTGTTTTGTATACTGATATTTACAGTAAGTGGACATAGTGCTAGCCCAGGCTCCATACATTTCTGAAACATCTCCAATGAAGTATTATGTGACAGAGAAGTTCTTAAAATTAATAGAATAGGGATGTATCCTGGATAAAAAAAAAAAGTGATCCTATTTAGTCCGTCATTCAGATTATAGAAAAATATTGGATACGTATATTTTGTTTTATCAAATTAATAAAAATTTACAAATATAAAAGGCATCAAAGATCAGGAGTGGTGGCTGGTGACGTCACTGCGCCCTAAAAAGGGTAGCGTGCAGTGACGTCACACGAGTTTTCAACGCACTGTGTCGTCTTCACTTTTTGTTTATATTAAAAATGAAAAAAAAACGTGTCTAGTATTTTTCGGAAATCTGACTGACGGACTAATTAGTTTTTTTTTAGTGAAATACCCACCCCTCTGATTTCGTGCCTCTATCTGACAAAAATATGTCTAACTAGCTGCACCTTGCGATTTCATCCACGTAGGTTTCGATAAGTTATTTTTTATATGCTGCGTTCCTATTGGTCGCAGCGTTATGTTGTATAGCCTAACGCCTTCTTGGATTTATGAGCTATCCAACGGAAAAAGAATTTTTCAAATCAGACCAGTACTTCTTGAGATTAGCGCGTTCAAACAAACAAACTCTCCATCTTTATTTAGTATAGATTTGACTACATTTTGACAAGTTTCTGAGTATTCTAACATTTGTTCGAGATAAGGTTGCGACTAGATTTTGATCGTTGTAAATTACGAAACTCGTTTGTCGATATCGAGCGCGTTTGACTCAGCGATTGGCCCGCTTCAAGGTCGTAAGAACCCTCAATTAATGAGAGCGCCAAAAGTCGGTATCGACAATCGAGTTTCGTATTGAAAATTCATACTAGGCCTACTCATCGCTCACCTAGTTATACTCGTATATTGGCACATTTACAAAAAATGTGAAACTGAGTATATTACATATCCTAAAATTGCATATCCTAATATATTAGCGTCTATACTAGTCGAATCTGTAAAAAAACGTAAAATTAACTCCCAAATTACTAATTTCACACATTTATAAGATCTTCGATCCTCGTTTCTGTGAAATATGAAACTACGTTTTGTGCCGATATATTACTAGGTGAGCGATATGTAAAAGTGACATTTACCTGCTTCGTTCAGAACTATCTTCACTATCCATCATATAGTCGTTTTGCCATGACGGGTCGTCCTGGAAATAAAAAAAAAATTGTAACTGAATTATCAGCAACCAAAGTTACTGGATTCATTAACAGACGGTATTTTTATTAATGGGCAACAACATAGACTACAAATTGTCTCTAAAATAATATCTGTTGTGGAGTTTGCTGCGACACTTCTTAATGCACTAGAAAGTAGTGAAAGCGGGCTGTCTTATGTAATACTGACGTTCAATAAGTATTAACTCTCAGCCTTGTTTTAATAAATCTCGGCCTTAGAAGAATTTAGTCGTAAGTATAGGTCCGACGACCTAATGCTTCTAATGTCGACAAATAAGTTTTGATCCTGATGTATGTACTGGAATCAAAAGCAATTGAAATATCTGGATACCTCTTAACTTTTCTCTGTACTCATAACCAGTGATCGGAATAGGTAGAGTCATTGATCAGAAACGTATATATTAATATGGACATTCCTCCGGATTTACGGAATTGGTTTATTATTAAAAAAAAAAATTTATAAATTATACTAATTTGTACAACCGTTTGATTTGGCCATACCCTTCATTAGAGGCTAAAAATAAAATATTGAAATGTATTAATGCTTCGATCGGAATTCGAAGGAACGGGAGCGCGGGGCGTTGATCTCTGGCGTCAGCTGTAGCGTGCCCGCAAATACTATGATGAATCGTAACCGCTCGGTAACCACTCAGCAACAATTTCTAAATGTATTTGGTAAAAAGTATAACATGGTATAAAAATGATTGGAATCGATTCAGTTACTTATTCCGAACAAACTATATTTAGGTTTCACATAAACAAAAAATAACGTTTTATATTACGGCCCATGCTGTCACCCTTTGTATTTATGTATATAAATATTTACATTTATGTTCTGAAATTTATATGGTGTACATAATAAAGAGTGTTCTATTCTATTTTAAACCTACCTCTAAAGCATCACAAACACATTTCTGGACATCATCGAAGCATATCACAGGGTTGTTAGTAAACTCTTCGCCTTCTGTCGTGATCTTCCTCACTAGTTCCCCGTAGCAGTTCTCTGGTAGACCCATCACTGTAGGTCTAGTGGGAGCCAGGTAGAGATCGCAGAGTTCTAGCGCCGACGAGCGTAAGTTATCCAGCACGGCTTTTGAGGTGTGGGACGCATCTAGAAGAACTATTGATATAAATATCGTGGTTAAGAAAAGTTCTTATACCGGTCATGGAGACGGTAACAACTAGTGGGTTAGGATTTAGGTTAGCGCGTTAGTAGGAGATTATGAAAATATCGTGGTTTTCATCATCATCATCGTTTCAGCCGAAAGACGTCCACTGCTGGACATAGGCCTCCCCCAAGGTTCTCCACGACGACCGGTCCTGCGCCTCCCGCATCCAGCGGTTTCTCGCGACCTTCACCAGGTCGTCGGTCCACCTTGTCGGGGGCCTACCCACGCTACGTCTTCCGGTGCGTGGTCGCCACTCGAGAACCCGTCGGCCCCATCGGGCATCGGTCCTACGGGCAATGTGTCCAGCCCACTGCCACTTTAGTGTTGCAATTCTTCGGGCTATGTCGGTTACTCTCGTTCTTCTGCGGATCTCCTCATTCCTGATTCGATCGCGCAGTGAAACCCCAAGCATAGCCCTCTCCATTGCCCTTTGAGTGACTTTAAACATTATAAAATCAGCCTGGCTCAGAAAGATTCGAGTAGGTACACACGACAGCACATCATCCTACTACAATCTGTCAGATTTCCTTATTAGATTTTCAACTTTAACTCCAAAGCATTAAGGCTCAAGATTGATTGGGAATTTCTGACAGTTTGGATTAGCTTGACCTGCTGTCGTCTGTACATCGAAGGACTGGAACAATATGCCTTCAGCGGTCTTCCCCACAATTTAAGTCTCTTCAAGGCTGGAGAGAACAAGTTCGCTTTACCACCAACTATTGCATCACTGCTTACCATCAGGCAGGTCCGCGATCAAGCATTAGTTTAGAACGTTAAAAATAAACTAAACAGGGTTATTTTTCAAACACCTACGAAATTTAAGGGTGTGGTACAGACAATGCCCTATTGAACAATGTTCTCCATGGTACCAGTATTGTAATAGCGAAAAATGTATCAACTTTCCCATTGAAAACATCAATACCTACTCGAACTAAACGTACGGGACAGTTCAATTTTTATTCGATAATATGATACTGTAAGGTAATCACGTAATACATAGTAGCAATGGGTTTCATTCTGACAGTTCAAAAACATTCATTGCGTTATTTACGTTGTTGAGCAGACACATTTTCAAACATAGGGAGCAATGGAATAGCAATAAGCTTCAAAATGATTCTAACTGATAGTATTGATGTGTTACGTAATTGGTAACGTTAATTAAATCTCATAAATGCTAACTAATGACAAAAAAAACCTAGTATTAAAATATTTAAAAAAAAACTGACCAGCTTCATTCAATTCAATTTCCAACAAATACTGTGCATTGGATCTCCAAGCCGTAGTTGCTCTTAAAAACTTCAGCGATCTTAAAACTTCTTCTGACACTTTATCCTCATTAGCACTATGGGCCAGGCCTTCTTGAGGCCCCAAAGTGGCCCTTCTTGCCTGGATAATACGGGTCAAATATTGTAAGGAAGAAAGTTTTTGACGGTCCTGCAATTCCCATTCGCCTGCGCTGTCTCTGGAATGCTGAAAGTCGTAATATTGTATACAAAAAATCGCGAAATATACAATATGTTAAGAAAACCCTGTCCGACCCATAAGGATAATAAAGGTTAGGTAAACACATGACCAAATATAATATAAAATTTTACGTAATCATCATAGTACCAATACAAATGAATTTTGAAATAATCTTTTTTTCCCGCGAATTAATTTCAACTTCCCCGAAATTTGGTAATTTTTAAAAAAGTGTCAACACCGGTATTATTTTGAGCGAATAGCGATGCGACCACGTGCCGCGTGCCCTGCCGCCCGCCGCCCGCGGAAGGGTGCTTATCGCACATTTATTAAGTTACCTGCTTTTGCGAAATAATATTTATTTTTTTAGGGGATTTTTTTTTAAGTTTAGCCCGGTTTTGTTTCCATTAGTAGAATCAGTTATCGATACCTAACAACACCTTCACGGGTCGGACAGGGTTTTCTTAACATACTGTATATCACGATCGTTTAATTTTCCAGTACAAAATATATAGTGCACTTTTTATATAGGACGACATAATTGGCGCTGTGGCTGAGTCTTCTTCTTCCTCTTCAACCTATAGAGGTCCAAGTTGGACAAAGGCCTCCCCAAGACTTTCATTGCTTTTTGGGGTTTGCTATAATCCCCACACTAGGCAGACGGGTTGGTGATCGCAGTAGTTTGATATTCCACAGGATAAACGCTGTAAGCAGAGTTCCCTTAGTCGCCTCTTACGACACCCACGGGAGCCTATGGGATGGTACAGGGTGGCCCAATAGAACGTGCATTTTTAAAATAATTATTAAAAAATAAATACAAAAGGTATAGTTAAAATAAAACTAAGCAATTATTAAGTGATAACTGAAGTTTATTTTTTAAAAATAACATCATCTAAATGATGACCCTCTCTACGTTGGCACTCCTCTAACCGCAAACGGAAATTATCGAAAACTTTCTTAAGTAGTGCTGGTGTGATTGCTGCCATTTCACCACGAATATTCTCCTTGAACTGACTGATGTTTCTCGGATTATTGGTGTAGACTTTGTGTTTGAGGTATCCCCACAAAAAAAAGTCAGGAGGCGTCAAGTCTGGACTGCGCGGAGGCCATGGGATATCACCTCTTTTCGAAATCAGTTTGCCAGGGAACATCTGCTTCACAACCGCCATGGAGTCATTTGATGTGTGACTGGTAGCTCCGTCTTGTTGGAACCAAGTCCTAGAGTTCTTTATTCTTGAATTTTCAAGTTCTGGGGCCAAAAAACCTTCCAACATCGCAACATAGCGTTCGGTATTAACAGTGATGTTTTGCCCCCGTGCGTTTTCAAAAAATAAGGACCAATTATTCCTTTGGCAGAGATTGCGGCCCAAACTGTCACTTTAGGGCTATGTAACGGTTTTTGATGTTTGAGTCTGGGATTCTCACTATTCCAATAACGACAATTTTGGCGGTTTACGAACCCATTCATATGAAAATGTGCCTCATCAGAGAAAAGGATGTTTTCAAAATTTGAAAACCGATTGAGCATTTCATTAGCAAATGTGAGCCGTGCTATGAAGTCAGAGTCTTTCAATTCTTGAGTTAATTGCAGCTTGTATGGATGCAATTTAAGATCCAAGTTTAAAATTCGTTGCAAACTTCGTCGCGATATGTTTAGGACAGACGATCTCTTGGGAGTAGACATTTGTGGATCTTTTCGTACCGACTGCTTAACACTCTCAATATTGTCTTCGGTCCTAGATGTGCGTGGACGACCTTTTGCGTGTGGTTTAAACGTCGATCCAGTCTCTTCAAACCGCTTTATCCAGATTTTAATTAAATTAGCACTCGGAGCCTCCCTAATTTGCCGTACACCATACTCAGAACAAAATAGTCGCCTGACAACTACGTACGAACGAGAGTTTTCGTAAAATGCGCGCACGCAAAATGCGCGACGCTTCCCGTCGAAGTGACTCATAGTGACTAAAACTTCATGAACCGCGCTACCCAACGATATCGGTCTCCCCTCGCCCACGCCCCTTCTACCCCGCAAAAAAAGATGATGCAATATGCACGTTCTATTGCGCCACCCTGTATTATTCTAAGCCCGGTACCACACGAGACAGCCCAGTTTAGCAGTAGCTGAGTCGCAGGTACGATTCCCGCACGGAAAAATATTTGTATGGCATGCAGGTGTGTATTTGGGATTAATTGCTGGTAAGCGCATCTGCGATACAGGAGTAATTACTAGTGCAAAGTAACTTTTTAAAAATAAAGCCAGATATGACTAAGCGAGGAACGCTATACTTGTGGTAACCAAGTATAAGAAACGAACACGCTGTGCATGTGTGTGTAAGCGTAAGGGCTCTCGGTACCGTCCGAGTGGGTGAAGTCCGGAGTGTGTGTGCCACCGTTACTCGTCTTCACGCACACTTTCAAAGCGTGTTAATTCATATTTACTTTTTCATTGTTAGCTAATTCACATAACGCCACATTAAATTTTTCTGATCCAATATAGATAGTTCTAATACTATAAGCTTATGGTTCTGTTAGACTATACACTTACTAATTTCTGTATATCCTTTTGTACAAGTTCTAGAGTAGCGTCCAACTCTTCAGCGTCTGTGCAGCAGCGGATGACTACAAGAAACAGCTCCGACGGCAGACATGAATCTCGACAACACTGGTAGAAGAGAAAATGTTGTTTAAGCTGCATAAAAGTACCTACCCCAAATATTATTATTATTTTCTTTATTCATAAGAACAATGTTCAGCAAGATAAAGAAAAACTTCTATTAAAATGTGCGTTTAGTTCGTTAGTGTGGCTACCACGGTGGCTACCATGGGTTTTCTTCACGAAGGACTCCATCAACTATATCGACGCGTTTGACTCATCGATTGGCCCCGCTTCAAGAACTCTCAACCAATGAGAGCTCCAAACTCGGTCAATCGAGTATGATCGAGACTGGTAATGAAAACTCATGGTGTAGCCACACAGACGCCAGCACAAGCAAACTACTAGAAATCTGTCAAATTTCTTCAATAGGTTTTCAAATTGATTCCCAAACCATTAAGTTCAAGGTTGATTGGGTAAATTTGACATTTTCGTTACTCACACACCAGCAGTGTATATACTTTAATATTGTATCGTGTATAAATAAATAAGTAAATAAACTTACACTTCTAATAATAGTTCTGTTAATATTATCAGGATCACTCAGCAAATTGATTATCGGTCGTAATACAACAGCTGATAACAATTCAATTAATATCACTTTTAAAGCGTGGCAGCGCCAAGCTTCTTCTGGAGCGATCAGGTACAGAACAGCCTCGGAAACTTCGCACAGTAACTCTAGAAAACAAGAAGAACTTCATAGATGTTTATGCACAAAACATCATTGTGAAAGGTGTCGATATTTCATAACTAAGTAATGCCAATGCTCTCGTGGCAGTGCCAATGCCGCGACCGAGACATCCAACCTGGGTCATGATATTTTTATTAGACTCCCATGAGTCCAATAAATGTATTGTTGATCATCAACATCATAATTTCTGGTAACAGAATGGACATTTGCCTTAAGCACTGTCACTTCAACCGGTTCTGTGGTTACTGGACCCAGTATATTCCTGCGACCATCACAAAATTGCAGGAATCTACATCAGTCCACCGAGTGCCAGGATTTCTGACACTATGTCTTCCAGTACAATTCTCACTCCAAAACTTTACAGCCTTGGGTGGAGACTTCCTTACTACATAATTATGGGAAGCAAGGCAAAATAGTCATGCTTTCTACTATCTTTAACTTACCATACTCTTTATCAGCATCCATACAATAAATATCTCGACATAACTGCCTGTTTTCTATAGAACATTCGAGGTCAAAGAATATATCCTTCAGAGTTTTCCCACAAATATTCTCTGAGCTATCGTAAAACTTCGACTTGCCAAATGTCTGGACTTCTGCAAAAATAAAACAATTTCCTGGGTAAAAAAAAATTGATTCTATTTAGTCCGTCATTCAGATTATAGAAAAATATCGGATAGGTATATTTTGTTTTATCAAATCAATAAAAATTTACAAATATAAAAAGCATCAAAGATCAGGAGTGGTGGCTGGTGACGTCACTGCGCGCTAAAAAGTGTAGCGTGCAGTAACGTCACACGAGTTTTCAACGCACTGTGTCGACTTAATTTTTTGTTTATATGAAAAAAGAATAAATACGTGTCTAGTATTTTTTGGAAATCTATCTGACAGACTAATTAGTTTTTTTTAGCCAACTACCCTAATCTAAAGGAATGTATAATAAGTATAAAATAAAATGTTTTTGGTAATTTTTAAAAATCCTTAAACAGGCATAATCGGTCTGTAACATTCCTAATGCTGGGACACACAGGACTAGAAATTGAGTCACCAGTCATCAGTCTCCAAATTGTCTGATTTAGGACATGCCATTCCTAAACCAGCATAAACTCCAAAAAATAACTTGATGACATTTACCAGCAACAGAAAAAAAAAACACTACAAATACAGTAGATTCAAGAACATTATGATTCGTTTATTTATTTATACTGTTTCACACAAAGGCTGACCTTCAAGTCCTAGGCATTCTCTACCAATCAAACATGGGTAGTGACAAAAACACTTAAGTCTAGTTAAACAAATACATAACTAGGTTATACAATACTAAATCAAAGGATAGAGGTGTTGAGGTGACTCTTCTCTTTCAAGAGAATACATCAATTTGGTTCAAGAAATTTGACCTAAATCAAAAATATTTATGAAATTATAACCTGGTAGCCATGGCAGATCAGTTTCACTTTTATTTCTTCTGTGTGTTTTCTTTTCATCCTGTTTTTTGGGACTTGGTCTAGAGGTCCCATTGGACACGTCTTTGGCATTCATCAGATCTACATGTTTCAACCTTACTCTTGACTGTTTGAATAACTTCAAATGTGTTGTCAACTCTTCTGGAACACGGGTTGAGAGAAGGTGAATCCAATCCACACATTTGACTCTGAAACATTCAATGAAATTATTTTATTTACATAAATAATCTTTAAGTATTGCAGAATAATTACGTCTTAATACTGTGTTAGTCAACAATAAAAATAAAACATCTTTTAGACTCAAAATTCAAATAACAAGAACATAAACCCCCAGTATTATTATTAACATCAGGTCAGTAATAGCATCATTTTGTCTCAAGATGCTGAATGAATCTCCACAGCACTACAGTCTGGCCTCTCAGAGATCATCCTATTCTCATCATCAAATCAACATTAAATAGATCAGCATGTAACTAATTACACAAAAGCCGATTGCTGATACTATATAAAATACAATATAATCTTCTAATATATAAAATTCCACAGTGTTTCTCCTCGAACTCTTTCAACGGCTGAAACAATTTCAATGAATTTCAATGAATGGCCTAACAAATTTATATACGAAATGTATATAAATTTGTTAGGCCTGAAAATAGGTTTTATCTATTTTTTATATTCATAAGGGCATTTTTTAATAAATCATCATGCTACTACAGCTTACCCGGGTGAAAGAACTGGATGCAGCTAATAAAACTAATAATAATAATTTGTTTTATTTATCAGAACAGTCAATCCATATTGTTAGTGAGGACATGAACAACTTACAAAACTAGTGTTGTATCCCTTATTATGTACATATACCTACATTGAAGTCTTACAACCGAGATACCTTTCTATCGCAAAGAGTAATATTGAGGTAGTGTTATATTATTCTATTAATAAAATTTATTTACCTATTAGCTACATTAGCACCAGCAGCCAGCACCAAACGTTTTATAGAATGGTTTGTGAATTCCTCATCATTTGTCAGAATCTCATACCATGGAGTTACATAATCACTGATGATGATTGTTATTATCTCGTTAAGGAATGAATCCACAGTCTCGCTCCCTGTGATCCTGCTGTCATATTTTGGCAAAGGAGTTTCTTTTTGAAATAGTTCCAACACCTGAAATATTTAACAAAACAGGTTTATATAAAATAGCAATAATTGATTATTGTTGTTATGAATGGAATTATTTGGAGCTAAAATAATGTAATTTCATTTAAACTTCTGGCATTGTATATCTCGTAGTGTTTAATATATTTTTTTATGTAATTTATGTTTTTGGTGTACACTAAAATATATACAATATGTAAAGAAAACCCCGTCCGACCCATAAGGATAATAAAGGTTAGGTAAACAAATGACCAAATAAAATATGAAATTTTACATAATCATCATAGTAACAATATTAATGAATTTTGAAATAATCTTTTTCTCGCGAATTAACTCCAACTTCCTCAAAATTAGGTAAAATTTTTAAATGTGACATCACCATTTTCGGCGGTATCATCGTTTGATTCTTTGTGGATATTAATGCATAAATTTATGCTCGATGTTTGGCGGCGTTCGTCTGTGAAGCCGCCGCGCGGCGAGCTTTTCGGCGTCCTCAAAGAAAAAACTAGGGATGTACTATTTTTTGCGCAATAACGTTTTTTTTATCGCTATTAATAGAAACTTGTACCTGCAGCCTAATAGGCGAACACATTTTTGTGAAATGATTGTGACTAGTTGGGATCGTTTGGACCGCAGTTGATATAATTTTGGTGTAAAAAAAGCTGGTTGAATGATTTATTGTAAAAACAGATTTCCTAATGGTAAAAGTACTTTCGTTTCGTATCGATAGATTACTAATAACAATATTATAACACAAGTACCTATTAGTAAACAGAAAGGAGTAGGTCTTATGAAATACTCTTTTAGTAAAGTATTATAAGCAATGTAAAGCATTTTAACGGTCAATATCATCGACATTCAGACAGAAACTGTCATTAAAACTTTGGCATGTTATTGAGTTTTGTGAAATATTGAATCCATGCATGAGATGCTGCAATACTAAATCGATACCATAACAGTTACGAGTAAATCGTATCGATTGATCAGTCTATATTTTGAATACTTACACATCTCTACTCAAAGAATACCGCCACCTGTGTACTTATTATTTTTATGAAATAAAAATCATTTTACTTGGAATTATTATCAGTTTCGCGTAAACATTGCTTCCATATAGACGTTTGGTGTATTGTGTGATCAATTCGTTTTCTAACGTAGGTAATTCAAAATGCTGATGTGTCTGGATGTGGGTGAAGCTCGTAGAGTCTATGAGATCCGTTTTGTACCTCGGTCCCGTATGATTGTGCGTTACAAGGTCTGTACAATCGCGACTACGTAACCCGCAGTGTTATTGAAGCTCATGGTGTGGTCGCTGGTGTAGGGAGACCACGCATCCACGATCCGGATATTGAAAAGCAGGTGCTCGAATTATTCAACGAGGACCCCACTGTGACACGAGAGCTAGGCAGTAACCATATGCAAGTGTGGAATATCATGCATGAGGTCAAGTGAGTTCATGACCTATCGGCACCCACACGGTTAAGCGCGTTACCGCGTGACCTGCCTCGTCGCCCGCGCCGCCTAGTGTTGCCATGTAAGCTACCTGTTTTTGCGAAATAATATTTATTTTTTAGGGGGTATTTTTTTTAGGTTTAGCCAGGTTTTGTAGGCATTAGTAGAATCAGTTATCGATATCTAATAGTGTCCGACCGAAATTTCGGTTTCGGTTTCGGTTTCGGCCGAGTTTCGGCCAAAAATCAAGTTTCGGTGGCAGTTTCGGTTTCGGCCAAAATAGGCCGAAACTTTTGCCGAAACCGAAACTTATTTCGAAATTTTCCGCACGATCGCGTTCGCCTAACTTCGTTTCCCGCGGCAAGATCTCAAAATTGTTTCTGGTCATCCATAACACAAGGGAAAACCTTAATTTGGGTTCCAGGACAATGTATGTGATGTTGTCTCAATTTATATTAAAAAAAAATACCAATACATAGTATTTAATGAAACAGTAACTAATTAATAATGTGATAACTAAAAAATATCTATTAATAACATTTTTATTATTTTGACACATAATAATAATTATTATTATATATTATTTTGAAACATAATTTCAAATTATTGATTTGATTATTGTGAAATGATTAAAATTTTACTATTTGGACAGCCTCCGCTTAGCGGTAGCGAATGCGGCCGCTGCGCAAGGAGGCGCGGGTTCGATCCCCGCGCAGTGCAAATATTTGTATGCATGAATATGAATATTTGCATTGGTCTGGTCGTGCCTCGGAAAGCACGTTAAGCCGTTGGTCCCGGTTGCCATACGAACATCTAGTGGCAGTCGTTATAGGTTGTTGGAGCCCTCAAAAGTCCAACAATTAGCTCAATTAGCTCTCTAGCTGCAATGCTTTGATATCGCCTTCGGGTTGTGGAGGTCACAGTCGCTTCACGGAAAATGTCGAAGTTTCGCCAAAATTAGCAGTTAGGCTAGTTAAGCGGACCTCAGACTCCAGAGCTGGAAAAAGGCTTTGGATGCGACTGGGATTAACGCTGAGATGATGATAAAATTAAAATTTTGCTATGAAAACTTAATTTGTCAAAATAATAAAAATGTTATTAATAGTTATATTTTTTTATAATATGTTAAATAAATGATTACAACAAACTTAATATAGGTACTGTGTTGCCATTAATGCAAAATAATAGGTAGGTACCTAAAATTCTCCAAATTTCAGTATTTTAAGAAATTTTATACTTAGACACGTGAGTTTCGGTTTCGGTTTCGGTTTCGGCCGAAACTGAAGCCCTGGCCGAAGATTCGGTTTCAGTTTCGGTTTCGGCAGAAAAACCAGTTTCGGTCGGACACTAATATCTAACAACACCTTCACGGATCGGACAGGGTTTTCTTAACATACTGTATAATATAAATTATAGTAAAGTATATCGAATTAATAAATAAAATAGCCGAAGACAGACTTACTACTTTAGACACACTCTACTAGCCAACCAATGGTGGTGAAATAAAGTTACAGGGGCACAGGGCACCTGCCATCTAATCTCTAACTTTGTTGAGTGGTAGACAGGAGTTAGTAAACTCCTACTAAATTAACATAGTATTAATTTTATAAAAATCTATAAAACAATGCTCTACCACTAGTCACTTTTTCAATATTTTCTTATTTTTACAATAAAATATAAACAATATTATTATAAAAAGTAGCTTTTAGAATCACACCTTTTCAAATCAATACAAGGTAAAATAAGCGGACCCTAATTTAATTGTCAAAAGAGTAGACAGAAGATCATGTAAAAAAAATTTAATCCTAAATTCCTTTCATTGGTACCATTAATAGAGGCATACATACCTTGGGAACTTGTATAGAAAAATTAGACTGTTGTAATGGATCATCCAAGCAGTCCAAATCTACAGAGAATATTTTTTTGTTATCATATGTGAAGTATAGAATTGTTATTACTCTGAAAATGAAAACACACTCATCAAAGATATTACTATCAACTAAGATGCTTCAAGGATGTCTGGAAGAAGGCCTTTGCTCTAGCAGTGTAGGCTAAGATAAGATAAAAAAAGATGCTTAAATAGTTCCAAACGTTTTGATGCAACTAAGAACTTTCTATGATTGAATTTCGCTGACTGAACTTCTCAGACAGGTGTCCTACATACCGACTCTCAATTAGATAGCCTTTAAATTAACTCAGTAAAAAACGCTCTCCAATACAATCATAAAAGATAGAATAATAACAGCCTGTTTCCTAACAATAATATTATGCTTTTAGGTATAAAATACACCTTCTTATCAACTCACCCAGCTAAAAAGGAGACGATGAAAGCAAGAAACGTTAAATAGAACCCAAAACCAAACAATCCAGTGATGATAATGGTAACAAGACCGAACCAACCAAATATTCGAATAACCATGTTTGTTGCAACAACTACAATTTACAATATAATAACAAAATAAAAGTGAAAACAAACTTCAACGCCTCAACTCTTGACGATTTATTTTTGTAAATCTGACATTTGCTATCTGTCAAACCGCTTTAGTGACGTGCATTGCACGTGAGTCACATGTAAAAGATAT
This sequence comes from Sesamia inferens, assembly GCA_037179545.1. NCBI lineage: Eukaryota > Metazoa > Arthropoda > Insecta > Lepidoptera > Noctuidae > Sesamia > Sesamia inferens. The sequence continues at coordinate 22,642,878 of CM073931.1, forward strand.
TTTGCCATTGACTCTTATTAACAATGATAGTTAATACAAAATTCATAATTTACGTGCGTATCATATAGCGCCATTAGTCAATTATGTTCCTTAAAATTATTGACTGATTCCCACCGACTTAGTCATACAGATTTCAATTCATTTGCATTGCATGTTCGTAGTAGGTAAATAGAATGCTTACTTCAGTGTTTATTATAATTATTTGTTTCACTCTTCGACACTATATCATACCTAACTAAAATAATAGTAGTTGTTGCGAATAAACTAAGGATTAGTTTCAGCAACCATGATTTGTCCATAAGTTACATAAAAGAAAATTGTAGCACTATAATGTAAGCCCCATCCCTAACTTAAACATTTCAGTGGCGTATTTACAAAGGTACCTATAAGTTTGTAATGTCCCAGAATAAGGCCAGCTGAAAAGCTAGAACCTCATTATACTAGTAATGTAGTGCACAGAGTACTATAAAATAAAAGTGATAGTAATAGTGTGTTACACAATTATGGTGCCGAATTGCGTAAAACACCATTACTATCAATTTGAATAACTTTGATGCATCTTGCTAATCCATTGCTCCGTATATTCGATGAATGTTTCTGATGAACAACGTAAATATCGCAATGAATGTTGTTGAATTGTCAAAATGAAACCCATTGCTACTGACTGCGTTACGCAATTATTGCGTAAGCCTTGCCGCAAAGCGATTCGTCGTGTTTCGGCATGATGTCTGGTGAAGCCGTACGGAGGACGGGTCTGAGCAATTGTATTGCGATGTGTGCCGGGTACGATGCACCAAATGTTATTGTGTCGGGAGTTTGGTCGTGGAGGGTCTTCAGATCAGTCTCCCTCTGGCGCAGCATCGTTGGTCGTGCTGTTGGGTTTAACATTGCCTCACCTCGCTCAACTGCCGTCTTCCTTCCTATTCACTAAGTTTTTTTAAGTGAATGGGCTTAATTAACTAGCGCGCTTTACCATCAACGATTGCATTACTGTAAGCACCAGTTTATAATGATTTAAAAAAAAAAGAAATAAAACACAGACAGTAGCAATGGATAGTAATCCTAATGAATTCTCTATAGTAGGTAATGGTAAGTAGTATAGTACGATATCCTCCGTGGCGTAGCGGTAGCGATCGCGGCCGCTGCGCAAGGAGGCGCGGGTTCGATCCCCGTGTAGTGCAAATATTTGTAAGCATGAATATTAATATTAGCACTGGTCTGGTCGTGCCTCTGTAAGCACGTTACCGTTGGTCCCGGTTGCCATACGAAAATCTAATGGCAATCGTTACGGGTAGTTGGAGCCTTCAAAAGTCCAACAATTGGTCTAACTGCAATGTTTCGATATCGCCTTCGGCTTGTGGAGGTCAGACGGCAGTCGGTTCACGGAAAATATCGTAGTTTAGCCAAAATCAACAGTTTGACTGGAAAGGTGGACCCCAGACTCCAAAGCTGAAAAAAACACTTACGTTCACGGACAACCAACACTACAACCGTTCTCGGCAGATAGCTCGCAGCTGTTGCGCGCGGCAATCGTCCAATAAAAGCGTGGCTAGCCGCGCGCGGCAATCGCCCTCGAATGCCGCGTTTTATATGGACACACCTTTACAGACCATTTACTTTAGGACGATGCAGGGAATAGTTGATTGTTATTGGTTATAGTAGGCAAAAGATTGTTGTTGGATAAAAAGAAACAGCTAGGCTACAGTGGAAATGGTCTGGAGAAGCCGAGAAGCTGCGCGAATGCTCCCTGAGAGATTTGATCCTAGCAGTAGACTAATTAAAAAAAAGAGAAAAACACAAGGTTTACTAAGGTTAAAAAAGGAAAACAAATTCTGCATAACAGCATTTTGATTTATTGAAATACAACACAATCACATGAACTGTTTATACAGTAGATATAGATATAATAGTCTTGAGACTACCTAATAATACTAGTACAATAACTTTATTGTCAAACATGTCAAATGAATAATTTGGACATGATGGTTCTTTACACATTTGAGGCTATTCTCCCCAAAACAATAAACTGTGGAATATTTCGTTCAATTAAATGCATCTCAAGTATGACCTTAGACAATCACCTTGTGATCGGTGCAGTCTTTAATTTAAAAATTAATATATAGAATAGATTTTCACAAGACTATAATAGTAGTGAATATTAAGAAAGTGCGTTAACAATTTTATTATATATCAAAGTTATATCAATAAGTGCATAAAAATACAATTTCAACATTCATCGCCAATTCCTTTGCCAATAAATTCAATTACAATCATACAATTACATAAAAAAATCTTTTCATAATTTTAATGCTTCCCAATAATGATTTTAATTATCCATTCAAAATAGGTGACCATATTTATGAAACATGAGATTAAATATAGTAAAGCTTATAGGGTAGTTGACTATTTAAACAAAGGACATCTGATAGCAGAGAAAGAAAAGAAAAGAAGTAAGCTTTAAAAACAATTCCAAGTAAAATGTAGTATAGAAACAATTCCTTAAAGACTGAGAGTGAGATTTGAACATATATCACTGATTAGATTTTTTTTTTAATTATAGTGCTTGACCGCAATTCCGCCTGATGGTAAGCAGTGATGCAATCGTTGATAGTAATGCGAGTCAGTTTATTAAGAGCCAGTTCACTCTAGCCTTGAAGACACTTAAATTGTAGACCGACGGAAACACCACTGCTGCCAAATTATTCCAGTCCCTCGATGTATGCGGTATAAAAGAAAAAGTGAGATATGACATGTTACAGCCTCATATAACTTAATGGCGCCTCTGAACACGAGATGAGCAGCTGCTCAGTTAGAAATTCATAAGACCGAGGGGTTGAGATGCGGTAAATCAGAGTCAATTTACGCCAGGCGCCGACTAATTTGATAAGAATAAACTAATATTTTTATCTTCTATCCTTTTCTTAGTGATATAGAACGAAAAAGATACAAAAAGGGAACAAGGGAATCATAGCCGTTGTAGAATTCATTATTTTTCAATGTTCATTCAAATAGTCCGATGACCTGGTGAAGGTCGCGGGAAGCCGATGGATACGGGCAGCACAAGACCCGTCATCGTGGAAAGCCTCGGCGGAGGCCTTTGTCATGCAGTGGACCTCTATAAGCTGAGGAAGAAGATCCAAATAATCAAGTACCCTATAGCATAATTTACATAATATGTATTAGGTTTACTAATTTTAACAACATTTGAATACACAACCTTTTCTTATTAATGTGTGTATTATTTATTATATATTTAATAATATAATATTAAAACAGTTTAGAAGCGATAAAGCACTTTATATAGGTCAATTTAAAACATTGCAAGCTGTGATGTGACATTAGATTAACTTTTATAACAAAAAATGGTTGCATTTTCTAGCAAAAAACTACTTTATTATACATTTTTTATCAGGTAAGCGACAATGTAACAACTGGTATTTTCACACGACATATGATACTGATAAGATGTTTTGATAGCGTAATAATAGTATAATGTTTTTTTTTAGGTTGATCAGGCACCAGACAGACTATTCTGCAAAAATTTGACCATGAAAATGTTAGTGAAGTAAACTTGGAAGTGTATTATACTGCATCTAGAGGTTGATACCAGCTAGCACTTCACCTGAGTTTTCAAAGTGATGTTTTCAGAATAGATCGGCAGAATAACAAGTTATGGAAATATAGGGTGAACTTTTATAGCTTGTGCAGACGAGTGATTTTTGTCCGCAGACTTTCTTGTCCGCTAAAATTGATCGCTTACAACTGTATCGACTAACGCAAACGAGGGATTCAAAGTACCTCGTACAAAAAGTCCCCCGAATAACAGAGATCATGGGGGCCATTCATTTATTACGTAAGACTATTTTCGCTAGTTTTTGACCCCTTCCCCCCCTATTATAAGAAAAAATAAGAGTAGGCCGACCCCCTCCCCCTGTTAAATATTTATTACGTAAGAATCTAAAGGAAAAAAAAAACAATTTTTTTGAGTAACAATTTTTTTTTAGTAAGTTTTGGAAACTTTTAATATCTTTACCGTGATTCGCCTTTGCCGCTTTCCAAAACATATTACAATCTTCTTGGATTTTTTGACCGGAACGTCCCGAATACGTATAACATTTTTTGTATGCATCAAATAACCTTTTATATAAATCGGCGTTTGACAAGGAATCCATGATTAAAACACAATAAAGACACAACACTATACTACTGACACTGGGCAATTGACATACATCAATAAAAGAAACTATTCGCACACTTCAATAATTCAATTACTATTTAATTACAATATTAAAATCATTAACGCAATAAACGAGTATTGTTTACGCAAGCAAGTGACGACTAATCCACACAGACCCGCACCTCCCGCACTGCGCCTCGGGGGAACTCCCCGCTTGTGTGGATCCGTTGCCATGGAAATGGATATTGTACCTATACGCATACGCAAATCTCGGCACGCGCGCAGTGTCCCGCGCTTTTTAAAAGTATAATTGCAACATTGCGCATTTGTGATCTTACGTAAGAACTATCAAGACTCCCTCCCGCCTCTTTGTAAGAAAAAATAAGACATGGCCGATACCCCTCCCCCCCTAAATCGTCTTACGTAATAAATGAATGGCCCCATGCAGAAAGCGGACCGGACGAAAGTTCGGGGGAGTTCCCGAATAAAATAGAACTCGTGTGACTCAGCGAAGCAACGCACATGGCGGACTTTAGTCCGCGTTGTGTGCTTTCACTTCTCTACATTTCTGGGCAACAAATGACCGCACACCGTGTGCTTTGAGTTCGCGGTTTTATTCGCGGTGCGTACTTTTTTCTCCGCTGCGGAGAAAACTCCGTCGTCTGCGCAGGGCCTTAATGGACCCATGGCCTGTTTTGAAACCTGTATAGGTTAGGTAGCAACAAAAATGCGTTAAATGTAATGATAATTAGTTTCATTCAATGGTCATTTTGGGAAGCAAGACGCACTTATTTACCTCTTACTCGAAGATGTAATTATTATCACATTTTTTAATAAGAAATTGGAATTCCTTTTAGTCAAATTACTTAAGATACAGATACGAATTGTGAAACATCAATAATTTTATAATATTTTTCATTTACAGCAGTATTTAATTGACTGAAATAGCTCAGAAATATTTTATGGAAACATTGAAGCACAGTATGGAGGCTATCCATACTGTAATACCTTAATTTATTCATTTTGAATAATTCTAAATTTCATTAAGTATACTGATGTAACATGGAGATGACATTGGCGCTAATCCCGTCGTTCACAAACTAAATTTAAGTTCCGTAAATCTTTTTCTTTCAAGTTCATTAAGAAAAGGACAGAAAATTCTATTCTATTTTTATTTATGGCAAGTGAAGCCGATGTGGACTATTCTGCCAGAAGATAAATGTTAGTTTAGTCCTGTCATATTAGTCAGCCTGATGTAAAGTTGACGTATTTTTAGTTGTCATGTTTTAATCCCGTCTTGGTTTTTTTTCATTAGACTTCTAAATTATTTATAGTGACGTTTACTAAATAAAAGCGCGTGATTTATGTAGTAAAAAGTGTGTTCAGTGAATAATTCATAAAGAACATTGAAATATCGCAGCATAGTGGCCACATCATGGCTTTGTATCAAATCTCCTCGTAGTCGGCTCACGCGGCCATTTTTTCAACTACCATTGGCGATATCCGCCATTATTGTGAAATATTTTTTTTAAAGAATTTCTATAATTCGTTACACGTGTTATTGTCAAAATTGTATCTAACCACAGGGGCCATTGAAGAGCTAAAGTAGTAAAAGGTTGCATTTTCTAGCAAAAAAACTACTTTGTTACATTTTTATCAGGTAAGTGTACTACGTAGTACTTATTACTTCCATCGTCTGTGGTATATGACCCTGGCTTTGACATCAAATCAAATTTGTGTATAGTTTGGCAGTTTTGCATGTTAGGGTACGAGACTTTTGATGATATTATTATTTTTTTCCTGTATTTTGTTTGGTATTTTATGGTATTTAGTTGTAAAGTTCGTTTTATTTGTGCGGAATAAAAAAAAATTCTTTCTTTCTTTCTTCTTTCTAGTATCCCGACTTATTTGCCTGTGGAGTATGTTAATTTGACAGGACGTAAACTTCTCTTCTGTCCTTCTTAATGAACTTGAAAGAAACAGGGGCATTGAATTTAAATGTTCTTTAGTTTGTGATCAAGGCAATCGGGGTCATTGAACTATTTTATGCAAAATACAAAACGAAGATGGGAAATCATAATGAGATTTTGGCAACTATAATCGTTTATATTTTTCCTATTTACCTTTTATTTTCTTTTGAACTCGTATTTAGACACTTTTAACACAGTATACAGTATGTTAAGAAAACCCTGTCCGACCCATAAGGATAATAAAGGTTAGATAAACACATGACCAAATATAATATAAAATGTTATGTAATCATCATAGTACCAATACAAATGAATTTTGAAATAATCTTTTTTCCCGCGAATTAATTTCAACTTCCCCGAAATTTGGTAATTTTTAAAAAAGTGACAACACCGGTATTACTATGAACGAATAGCGATGCGACCACGTGCCGCGTGCCCTGCCGCCCGCCGCCCGCGGAAGGGTGATTAGCACACATTTATTAAGTTACCTCTTTTTGCGAAATAATATTTTTTTTTTTTAGGGGGATGTTTTTTTACAGTTTAGCCCGGTTTTGTATCCATTAGTAGAATCAGTTATCGATACCTAACAACACCTTCACGGGTGGGACAGGGTTTTCTTAACATACTGTATATAAAAATAAACAGCAAACTTGTAGAAGACAAGATATTAATAATTGTATAATTTGCCGGATATTTTGTTATTATTTTCAAACATGTCCAGGTATATGTGCATTATTTTATTATAAATTAGTATCTTCGTTAACTATGGCAATATCGTAAAGAGAAGCTTTCTTGCTTCAGGTTATGCCATTAATAATTTTCTTTAACTATACATTCAGATCTATTTATCAACATAATAAATAATTAACTAATTACATTATTTCGCTGCATTATGCATTTTGTTATAAACCCTTTGAAACAACATAGACAATACAGAATCGGAGGGACATAGACGCGCAACATGGATTCAGTAAATACATAATAGGTTATTTGACAGATTTATAGTTTCTATATTGAATTACTTGGTTGCGGTTAATAAGTTCACCGAAAATATTTCTTTAAATTTTAAATACGTATTTCGTAAGAAAAATGCAAATAAAAATTCAAATAAGCCACCGAAACGCTTTATTCATCAATATGGCGTCGCGCCCAAGTGACGTCACAAGCATATAAACGATTTTCGGTTCCGCAGTGGTGTTTGCATTTATCTGTTATTTGTTGTTGTTTATCTAATAAAATGGTTTACAAGTGGTGTTCTGTACCGGGTTGTACAAATACATCGATAAAACACCTGAGAACACGAAATAGAACAACAACAAGTGATGATGCGCGTATGACGTCATCGTGACATTAGCCAATCCGGATCGTTTTACAATATGTGGCGCGAGATACAAAAAGTCAAAAATATTTTTGTGTTTTTGGATATATTAATTGTTATTATTTTTATTAAAACTCATGTAAATGACATAAAGAACCCTCATTTTATGCATTTAAAACAAATAATCACAAAAAAGTCAATCATACTGTCAAATAGCCTATTCTAAACCTCTTAGTGTAGTGACACATCTGCGGAACGTACGGCGCCGAAAGCACAGCGGCTGAAGTGTCAGTCGCAATATTCAGTTGTTATGACAAACCAAACGGTCAAAACGCGGCGTCTTGTTCAGCGTGCTACGCGACGGAAAGTTACGTGGCGTCATCGTCAGTCTGTCTGTGTCGACACTTTATGGTGTGCAGTTTATGTGACGTACCTGAATTGCCCAGAAAAATGGATTTAATTAGAATATTAGCTATTATAGAGGGCTTAGAAGGCGTTTTCACTCATCGTTAACGCCACGTGCGCGATGCACAACACACGCCGAACGTTCAACTAGGTCCGCCGATCTTTCGGTCGCGCAACGCATCACGTGATATGTCGCTTGCTATGCAAAATACATTAAATGCGTTTTAGCTGAAAAAACCGCCCGAAGGAAGGTTAGGCCCTACGCCGAACTCGGCGTAATTGCGGCTGATGTGTCATAGAGTACTTGAAATACACTGCGAGCGTATTTAGCCGAACTTTAGGCGCCGTACGTTCCGCAGATGTGTCGCGACACTTAGTGCTGCAATGTTTCATCGGTCAATTATAAAAAAACGATTTATTTTTAATAGAAACATTACGATGGAGTCATGTGCTGAATTCATGGTTACAATAAAATACTTTATGGTGTGACAAGACGGAGAACAAATCACACCACTTATAAACATGCTAACAAAATATTGCAAGATACAAGAGACAAGAATACAAAATACATAGGTAATTTAGGTTACGCACCAGCGCATCCAATCCGCTTACAAAGGGTCAAACTTCTTAAAATAGCCTCTCATTACAGAAATAGAAACGTTAAATAATACCGCACGAATTAGAACTCGTAATTCAAGACTTTGGACCTTCATTCTGAAATGGGCTTTTTAACCACGACATAAATTCCACTATCGTACACAACGGCTATTCGACCATAAATTTGCACTTACACTTTATACGTAAATTTTTTAGCCCGTAGAAAATATTATTGCTTTGTCATATTCTACAACGCTTTGGGTACATTATCTAACTAGAGCCATCCGGTCGGCGAATCAACTGAATCGAAGTCAATTAAACTCCCCACGAATGAGCTAAGTATTTACTTCAATTAGGGACATAAGATGGAATAACTTTTTTCAATTGTCATCAAATATTGGTCGGTTACTACTGCCCAGCAGATGGCTTATTTATACTGTTCTTTCTATTAATTAGCTAAGAATAAGAACTCATCTACATGAAAACATGGACCATGGCCAGCAACTATTTACTTACAACATTGCCAGCAACATAAACCTTAAATCATAATTCAACATAATCTTGTCCATAAATAAGGTAATTAGTAGAAATAAATTAACAAACACTTAAATCCCCTTTGCAATTACTCACAATATACACTCATGGCAGACCCAAGATTAGTTTCCCTATAGTTAGTTGTAACATTAGTTTCTATACATTATATTACATCATACTCAACAAGAATATCAACAATGGACTCAATAACTATAACTAAATAAATACATGTACTTACATACAATCGTTTTGTATATTACGCATACCTAGGTATATAATGCTTAAATACATACACTTGAGAATTAGGTAACATCCCGGTAGGTGATTAGTTAAATACCATGGAGGCCGATCTTGAACCCACTGTGAAATCTTTGTATTGGGAGAAGACACACAGCTGAAAAAACAAAAATAAATATCAATACAAAAATATATACAACAATATTTTTTGAAGCGAAACCCGAAAGACGTATAAAACTTCAAAAAGAAATATGTAATGAAAAACCACACAGCTATGAGCTTGCTATTCTACTTGGTAGTTCCAACAAAAATATGGTCATATTTTTGGCGGGCGAGCGCGGTACGTTGACCTCTGGCGTCAGCTGTGGCACGCGAGCAAGTAATATGATCTATCGTAACCGCTCGGTAACCACTCAGCAACAATTTCTAAATGTATTTGGGAATAAATATAACATGGTGCAAAAATGATTGGAATCGATTCAATTGCTTATTCTGAACAAACTATATTCAGTTTTCGCTTAAACAAAAAATAACGTTGTATGTATATGTATATTGATACAAACAAAATCCCGTTTACTCATTTCTATGTACGGATGACAGCAGGTCAAGCTACCTGGAACTGTCAAATATTCCCAATCAATATTGAGCCTTAATGCTTTAGCCATAAAGTTGAAGATCTAATAAAGAAAGTTGACACACTGTAGTAGTTTGATGTGCTGTCGCCCGTATAACTTTCCATCCATGAATAGGATCAGGGGCATCCCGAGTCAATCTTAATATTACATACGTAATTCTACCAGCCTCCCGAGCAAGGCGGTTTCCGAAAGGGCTTTAGCTTTATAAACCACATACGTATGCTGCGGCAGGAATACACAAGACCGTATAACCTACCCCTTTGCTAGGAGTTTGTGGACTACGAAAAAGCTTTTGATTCGATCGAGACCTGGGCTGTACTGTAGTCTCTCCAGCGGTGCCAGGAAGACTATCGGTACATCGAAGTGATGAAGAGTTTGTACCAAAACGCCACCATGTCAGTCCGAATACAGGACCAGACCTCGAAACAAATACCTCTGCATTATTGGAGGATGTCTTCAAGGTTCTGGACTGGAAAGGACTAGGCATCAACATCAATGGCGAGTACATTACACACCTTCGGTTTGCTGATGATATCCTAGTCATGGCTGACACTGCGGAGGACCTGAGTACAATGCTCGAAGACCTCAGGAGAGCCTCAGAGCGAGTCGGTCTTAAAATAAACATGGACAAGACGAAAGTGTAATGCCCATGTTGTACCGACTTTTATATTTATATTTTTTTTATTTATTCATAGTAACAATGACACATGGTTATTTGCAATACATGAAGGGCTAATACATTCCAGAAACAGAAAATAACAAAGAACATGTAGTACATACAAATACTTGGGCGAGGCACTGATCTCCTAGCTAGATCACCAAGTGATCTGTGTTAAGGAGAAACAGATTCCACTCCCTAGTAACAATAACATTGCATGTTTTTGAGCTTATAATATGGACCCATTGGGACTATCAATTAGCCACGTGGTACGGTTACACAAAAATAAGTGAAAGAAAACCAACATCAAGTGAAAAAAACAAGGCATTAATATTCTAAAATGTGTAGTTTATAAAATGTGTTGGAGTGTGTTGTATTGTTATGTAATGTGGTATGATGTGATGTGGTGTGCTGTGCTGAGGTATAGTGGGGTGTATTGTATTGTGGTGTGGTGTGGTATGGTGTGGTGTGGTGTGGTGTCGTGTATTGTATTGTAATGGGATGTGATGTAATGTGGTGTATTGCGATGGTGTGCATGCCAATAAGTATGAGTAAGTACATTAATTAAAAAGTCGAAAGATATGTTTCAGTCTCCTCGTAGGTTTTACCGAGGAGGAATGAACGAAGCACAGTTTTGCTTTTGGTGTAAGGTAATTCATAAATAGGTAAACTTAAACTAATTTTGTTGTATAAATGTGGACCGAGATAGTAAAAAAATCTTTTAGTAAATGTGAACTTAGGAGGTGGAACAAAGCAAATGATATCTTTGCGACGCTTGGTGATTTTAGTAAAAGGCGTTTGTGAGTGTTGGCGTAGAATGGCGTGCAGTATAGTTCTCTGGTTGGATACAGAAAGGGCCTAAATGTTGCGATTTTTAGTATAGCTCTGTGGGCCACTTCCAAAGGTTTGAGAGCTGTTTTGGGTGCGCCACCCCAGCAGCTAATACAATATGTAATGATTGACTGGCATAATGCATATTATACACTGCGAATAACAGTTTGCTTAGCAACGTGACGAAGAGTTTTGAATATATACATGAGCTTTCTGACTCTACTTGTGAGTAAACTAATGTGTGTTTTGTAGTTAAGATGCCGATCTAAGTTTATGCCTAGGTATTTAATATTGTCAACTACGACAATACTGGGGCATTGACATGAAGTACCTGAATATGAGTTGTGACAGGAGTGGGCTTTTAGGTAGATCGGAATATTTGGTTGTGAGGTTATAAAGATTGGAGACTCTATTCTCGAAGTTGTTGATAGTTACGTAAACCTGGGAAAAACTATCCAGTTAGGAAGGTCCAACTTCGAGAAAGAGGTCAATCGTCGAAACCAACTCGGCTGGGCTGCTTTCAGGAAGCTACGTACAATCTTCTCGTCCGAGACGTCTCAAGACAAAAGTCGTCGACCAGTGTGTGTTGCCAGTGATGACTTACGGTACTGAGACGTGGTCGCTAACAATGGGCCTAATAGGAAAGCTCAAGGTCACTCAAAGCGAAATGGAGAGGGCTATCTATGCTTGGGGTTTCACTGCGTGATCAAATCAGAAATGAGGAGATCCGCAGAAGAACGAGAGTAACCGACATAGGTCAAAGAATTACAACACTTAAGTGGCAGTGGGCCCGGCACATTGCCTTAAGTGGCAGTGGGCCCGGCACATTGCCGGTAGGACCAATGCCCGATGGGGCCGACGGGTTATCGAGTGGCGATCACGCAGCGTGGGTAGGCCCCCGACAAGGTAGACCGACGACCTGGTGAAGGTCGCGAAAAACCGCTGGATGCGGGAGGCGCAGGACCGCTCGTCGTAGAGATCCTTGGGGAGGCCTATGTCCGGCAGTGGACGACTTTCGGGTGAAATGATGATGATGATGTAACCTATCTTGTTTATATACCGCTATTCATCTTTTTATTTAGACGGAAACACCGCGGCTGGAAAATTGTTCCAGTCCCTCGATGTACGCGGTATAAAAGACAAGGCGAAACACTTCGTCCGGATCGTAGTGGTGTCAACAAAGTACGGGTGGATATTCGCCGTACCACGGGTCGTCCGCTGATGGAACGGAGAAAGTCATGCAATTCCCTCGCACACTCTCCAAAATACTCGCTACTCTTCGCCTGTGCTCCAGGCTTTGGAAGACCGTTTTGAACCAAATCTGGATCGCTTCCCCATTTTTCTAGAAGGCCTCGCCCCGCAAGTGTGTAGAATAGAATAGAATACTCTTTATTATGTACACCATATAGATTACAGAACATAAATAACAATATTTTACAAAGGGTGACACAATGGGCGGTCTCTATACACTAGTAGGTCTTCAGTTGACCGATTGCGGCGAAACCTGTATTGTCGGTCACTGAGATCGTTACCTTACAGGTATGCCAAGAGGCGCGGGTTCAGTACGCGCTCCATAATCTTGCGGAGTATGGAGGTTATTGAAATCGGCCGATAGTTGGAAGAATCGGCACGATTACCTTTTTGGGCACGGGCTGCACGTTGGCAAGCTTACAGGACTTGTTCATTATACCAGTCCTAAATGAGAGACGATACAAGCGCGTCAATACAAGAGACAACTCGGGCGCACATGCCTTGAGAACAATCGCTGGTATACCATCTGGTCCACTAGCCTTATTTACGTCCAGACTACACGGTAGTCTCAGAACCTCCTTGTTCCTAATACGAATCTCGGATATTGAAGAGTCGCGTGAGGCAAATTCGGTAGAGTAGCACTGCTAGTATCCAGACGCGAATTGTGGGCAAAGAGAGTGTTGCTTCGGACCACTCTCTTTGTCCACAATTGGCCAAATCAAACCAGCGGAGGCAGTGTGGGCCGACAGAAGTTCGCTTCGATCGATTTGCAAAGAGACCAGAAAGATCTGCTACCCGACGGCTGCGCAGAAAGCTTATTAGCAATATGCGTAATGAGGTTGAAGCGACCCTTCTTAAGCGCCTTTTTGTAGGACTTGGCAGCACGGTTAAAGTCTCTCTTCTTGGAACTTAGATCCGGGGCTCACCGCACGAGCGTCAACCCAGGTGAGAAATGCCGTGTGCTTACTCTGTTCAGCTTGACAGTGATTTAAACTTCCTAACAGTGAGGAAACTGTTACAACACATCTATCCGGATCCGTAGTCAGTCAGCAGAAGGTCCAGAAGAGTTCTTAAGGAGTCTTTGCTTAAAGAAATTGTTAATGTTTGTGATTCGGAACTTCATTTTGAACATGTTATCAGTAGAAATATAAATAAAAATCTTTCACACTCTAAATGTAAAAAAGACTGCTAACCTATGGGTTCATTCGGTGGAAGTTGCTAAGTTTATTATTGATATTGTGACACCAGCTATTATCTTTAATGCTTGTATTGACTGTGAAGAGTTTCCTGATCTCATAAAAAATAGTAAAATAATACCTTTGTTTAAATCAGGTAGTACATCAGACTCCACAAATTATAGACCTGTTTCTGCACTACCTACCTTTAGTAAAATTTTTGAGAAATTAATTTTAAACCAAATGCTAAGTTTTTTTTAATAAATATAAATTATTACATAGCAAACAGTTATGTTTTGCAAGGGGTCGTTCAACTACTGAATAGAATAGAATAGAATAGAATACTCTTTATTATGTACACCATATAGATTACAGAACATAAATAAAAATATTTTACAAAGGGTGACACAATGGGCGGTCTTATCGCTAAGAGCGATCTTTTACAGACAACCTTTGGATGGAATTCTAAGAGGTAGGATAGAGAAATAGTGTAGGTAGTCTACAGTGTACTATTTACATAGATTATACAATAAATATATACGTTAAGTGTATCATACTAGTTTAAATAAATTTATACATCTAATTAATAAACATCATACAAGAGCACATTAAATATAATAATATGTTTAAAGGGAGAGGAAGTGCTTTTTTTTATCATAGTTTTAAAAGTAAACAGTGTTTGAGCACGCCTTACGGACACGGGAAGTCATTCCATAGCCGAACTGCTTGTACAGTAAAGGATTTATCATAGAAAGTAGTGGAATGCATCGGCATGTCTAATATCAGGTTTTCCGATGATCTCAGATATCTATTATGTGTGTCATGAAGGAACTTGAAACGTTCTTTAAGATAAGAGGGGGTTTTAGGATTAAACAAAATGTTGTAGAGCTAGCTTCTAGGACATATCTATGATGCATGGGAGGATAAATGCGATGCCTTGGGCATCTTTTGTGATTTGTCCAAGGCATTCGATTGCGTTCTTCACGATACGTTAATCAGGAAACTTCGCCACTACGGGATCCGGAACTCTGCACTGGATCTTATTACATCTTACTTGAGTGGTAGGATTCAAAGCGTTGACGTTAATGGAAAAAGATCTTGCGGTTCTTTAGTAACAATGGGAGTCCCACAGGGGTCAATTCTTGGTCATTTTTTGTTTCTTATTTACATCCTGCCGTACCTCATAAAGGATAATCACGATATAGTGTTGTATACAGATGACACTTCACTTTTATTTAAACTTAAACGTCAGCAGCAGGTTACTGACGGTGTAAATAGCGCGATCTCCAAAGTAGTCCACTAGTATAATGTTAATAATTTACTCTTAAACGAGAAAAAAACCAAATGCATTAAGTTTACTCTACCTCATGTTAGGCAGGTGAAAACTAAAGTGTTGATAAAGGGCGAAGAATTGAAATCTGAAGATAAGATCTGAGTATTCTTGGGTATAACTCTGGATGCTAAGCTTCAATGGGGTCCACATAAGAATAATTGTCAAAAACAATTCGTAATTTGAGTAATATTGAGACGGACCGTATAGTGTACCTTGGCTATTTCCATAGCGTAATGTTGTACGGTATTCTGTTGTTGGGAAATGCCGTTGATATTCAAACAATATTTGTTTTGCAGAAACGAGCTGTTCGTGCAATTTATAAATTAAGTCCGAGACACTCTCTCAGAGAAATAGAGCCGTCTCAATATATTTATGAAAATCTTTTGTATGCTCATAAAAATATAAAATTGTTTAAAAAATACAGTGATGTCCATAATATAAATACTAGGAACGGGCACAAATTTATTGTACCTACAACACGGCTCAAGAAAATAGGTGGCTGTTTTAGATGCCATTGTTTACATTTTTACAATGGATTTCCAGAGGTGGTTCAAGATCTGAGCCTGAATAAATTCAAATCCTTCATTAAACGTAAGCTGTGTCAGAAAGCATTTTATAGTGCTAAGGATTATATTAACGACAAAAATGCTTGGGCTTGAGCTGCGTACGATTTCTGTACACTGATTGTTCTTTGATTTTTCCTCTTGGAGTTTTAATTTGTAACTGTTTATGTTTTTTACTCAAACCCAGTATCACACACTTATGTAGCCAAGCAACACGGAATTGCATTGCTGACAGGGGTGTTAGGCACTGGTACAGCTACACAAGAGCTAAACTTAGTATTCGGGAGACTGTTGGAGCTGCTGAACCTTGGACAAAACAATCTCTGCATTGTGTACATTAAATTTCTTATTATTGTATAATTGCATGGCACACGTGTGAGCACAATGTACTAGCTGTAAAGCATCTATTTGTTGGGTTATTTTAATATCTGAATTGTTGTTTTTTTTTTTCTTGTGTTTTCCATAATGGACGCTATCAATGTACAATATATTTCTGCATCATTCTCATGTGTTGATTTAAACATAAATGATGTAATCAAATATTTGTATCAATAGCTTGATAATTTAAAAGAGTGTCCATGGAGTTTCTTGCCCGTTCTTCTCCATAGGTACCTACTCTTTGGAATGGGCGACTAGCTTCATCTTACTGACTGATCGACCTTCTGACAATTCAAAAGTGCCTGTAACTGGTCTATTTGAAATAAATGCTTTGATTTTGATTCTTTTGATTTTGAAGACGGCAGTTGAGCGAGGTGATGCAATGTTAAACCCAACAACACAACCATCAATACTGCGCCAGAGGGAAATTCATCTGGAGGCTGCGGGGACGCCCGAACCCCCCCAGGGATCGCTATCAGGTCCTCTCGTCCGGTCACCAACCGGCACGATAGGGTCACCATGAGATTTTTCGCAGTTGGCGAGACTGCCTTTCGTGTGTGACTGACACACTACTTGGGCCCCAACTACCTGCGGTCGACCAGCGGAACACCGTGCTTCGAATCCCGCTACCCTACAAGACTAAACTGCCAACACTACACACAACCGCTCAGACCCGGAAATAGCTAGAAAAAGGCTATTTTTTTTTTTTAATGGGACAAACCCGCCACACTTTTCCCAACCACTGCAACTCCTGAAAGCCAGAATCAACAGTGGCGACCGCCAGAAAAACGCCGAGCAATGAAGCTCGACGAGTCCCGGAGAAACGATTCAACTGTCTTGGGTCCCGCAACGAAATTAATCAGAAAAGAATAGCGGAGGAGTAAGAAAAAAGATATTTTTTCCACTTCCCTCCATAACAAGCAGGAGACAGAACAGAACTAGGCCAAACGGCACAAAGGGACATTATTGCAACTGGGAGAAGCCCAGATTGCCAAACACCACGGAATAAAATTTGATTAAGTTAATGGGTCCTAAGTAGGTATTAGCTGTTACAATTGATTCCAATAATAGGTATGGCAAAAGCGCCTGAACGCACGGAAATTGGTTCTAGTTTCTACAAGGTCCGTATAATAAACGACTCCGGATGTAACTTGTACACTATCCAACATAATATTGCGTTCATTCTGCCAAAGAACACACTCCCACAAGATGTGATGTGCGGACTGTTCAAATTCACAGTTCGATGTAGAACACTGACACAAAGGGGAAGGAACAAGTTTAAAAGAATACAGTTTACTTTTAAAGTTGCCATGACCTGTGAGAAATTGGGCAACGCAGTGGTCAACCACCAGCCATGTCTTGGCCAGCCGATCGCCAACGGATGGAAAGAACAGATGGAGGTGCCGGCCCTTGATGGAATTATCCCACCTACTTTGCCATTCGGATAAGAGGTCCTCCCAGACTTCAGTCTGAGGTTTAAATAATCTAGAGATTTTATTAAAGTCGCGTTGTGTAACAAAATTAGTGTCCATGGCCTCCCCCCTCGCGGAGTAGTACATTGAAGCACGTCGCTGTACCTCAAGGTCGACTGGAAGTACACCTGCCAGTACCGGTAAGGCTTCAGTACTGACCGTTCTATACGCCTTGCATAAAAATATCAATGCCAAACGTTGGCTTTGAAGCAGTTTACGTCGTGCCGCTCCTATGCTGGCCCTATCGGCCCAAACAGGTGCACCGTAGCACATACATCCTAAGTAGGTAGCTCCATATATAGTTTTTAAAGTTAGGAATGATAGACCCCAAGTTGCTTTGGATATTCTAGTTAGGGCATAAAAGTTCTTTTTAGCTTTTTCACCAACTATTTTTATATGTTCGATAAATGAAAAATTCCTTTCTAAGATCATACCAAGGTAGCATACGGATTGCTGTTTTTTAATGGGAACGTTGTTAAATTTAATAGTAGGCAATGATTTAAGATTACCTTTTAGTAGAAGTTGATAGGTTTTATGTGGCGCAAATGCTAGGCGGTTACGATCACCCCACTGAGATATTAGATTTAGGCAAGTATTGGCCAAGTTCTCAAGTCCAGCTCGGGTACTTGACTGAATGAGCAGTAGGCCATCGTCCGCGTAAGAAAAAGGCTAGCCACATGATGATGATGATAAAAAAATACTAGACTATGTACTGACAATTAACGAGGGATGGCGACTTTTTATTATTTAGCGCCGATCCACACCGGAACGGCTGCGACATCAGAATGCAGCATAATGACGTTTTGTTGAGTGACTGCGCGACCTTATCAAGTCTTTAAATTTTGTAGATATAGTTTAAAATTATGTCACACTGAAAGTGCTCGCCGTATTGCTACCGTTCCAGTGTGAATCAGCCCTTGCTCATACGATACACTATCTTAAAAACACCTATAACATTAGTAATAATCCACAATTAGGGTAATCCAATTACTACCAACACTGAAACGCCGAACTGTTATCAGTATATCAGTAAACTGTACTCCTGTCATATCACATCAAAAGATAATATACTGATTGTATAGTTTCACTTCCTAAAGATAAAAACAGTTGGTACCAAAACTCTTTTCTCTGGGTATTGTACTCTAAAAACCTGAAGGTTCATGGATTGCAAATATTTACCAAACAATATTTGGATAACTGTGATAAGAATTTTAGTGTGTATGAACAGCAATAACAACAATACAAAATATATTAAGATTGTCTTACTATACTATAGCTCTACCTATATCAAGGAAATATGCTTCTATCATATCAATTTGGTTGCTATGTCGGAAATAGCCAACAATACAGATTGTAATGACACAAAAGACCCAAAAGCATTTGTAAATATGGATTCTCAAGTATGCACAATCTCATAGGAAACAAGGTCTCACCTTATCCTTAAGTTGTTGGCACATATGGAGTGCTGCCGTCAACATGAATAACACATCACTCAGCCATGGTACTGCACAGTCTGCCTGACATGAGTCAATCCTCATAGTACCATGCACTGAACTCAATTGGTATGCAACAAATATAAGCTTGTGGGACTGTATGTAAAATGATATTGCTAAGTCTTCTGGTAGATTTGGAGAAAGGGCCTTCTGAAAATAAATGTGTGGTAAGTAATGTTTGAAAAATGCATAGACCAAAATATACTTGATTTGCATTTGATAAAGATATTATACAGTGTAGCTGGTTTGGTTGAGGACTGGGCTATCAAAGAAACAATGTAATATACCATATTTCTACTCTTCATAAGCTCATCAATTGCTTTTTTCTTAGGCAATACTAAAGCGGTCCGGGCTCGTTGCAGAGAGCCAATCAAACACTGAATTATGTGGAGAACTTCTTCTGATGATCTGCAAAAACAGAATATTTTAATAAACATGATTACTTACTAGCTAAAGCATTATTTAGTTAAATTATGTGAATGTGAGGATATATAGGCATTTCAGAAATCTTTCTACATTCTCTTCACATGATCAGACCAAGTCAAGTTCAAAATTAAAAAGAAACTGCAACCTTCAAGTATGTTTTGATCCTTCTTCTCAGTTAGTTAGATAAGAAAAGCCAACCTCATCTAACTTATTTTATTTTACATTATAATATCTAAAACAGATTCCCACATTCTATTTACATAATAAGTAATTTCATTACAATTCTTATTTTTTATAAAGATAAACCATTACATTGATTAATCATCATTGATAGACAAAATCATGAAATATAGTACTTAGATAGTTAAATATTGATAAATTTCACAGTTCAAGATCACGCAGAAAGGTATTAGAATAATATTATATAATGTAAGATATACATTTTAAATTAACACAATTTAGAATAATATACAGTTATGGTTAGATCTAGTGGTTATTATTCATGTGACATAAATATGCACAACCTTGAGCTTCTCTCATGTATGCTGAGGTCATATTAGTACTGTTCATATGTTTTGCTATACAGAATGTTGGCTATTTCCATTTATAATATAACACACCCGCTGTAGTTTATTTTAATTTAAATGCAAAATCGGTTGATGGAACAAGATGTGGTGTACTTATAGAGGATTGAAGAACAAATTTACTTTAACCACATAATACTTTTTACATTACGGACACTAATATAGAATACTAATTATATCGGCACATACCCAAATACATAATGTTTATCCACATTGTCGATATAACCAATAGCCTGTTGTAAATGGTTGGCTGCATCCTGTATCTGCTGAAGTTTCCATGGACCATCCTGGTTGATAGATGTACGGCATATTGTGTGCATTTGACGCAATACTTTGAAACTTATGTCCTGACAAGAGAACAGCATCTATTACATTCAACATTGTTAAAATTAGTTTAAAACATTATCCAAAAAATGCCTGAATTATTGACCTACTTAAGTAATGATAATGCTACAGTATTGATTACTATTTATTATTCATAATAGGTACTCACAGCATGGGTTATACTGTCTCCAGTCAATGTTACAATACATTTCAGTTGTTCAGGTTGAGATGTCAGAATGAATTTGTCTTGTTTCTGGCCTTCGTTGCCATACAAGGGCACGGGAAATCTGTGAGCGCACTCCTAAAACACAAACCTTGTCTCAAACACACATAAAACAATTTATTTTTGATATTTTCATCTTCATCTGTGACACTTACGACTAAAACCGTATGGAGCTGATGTAATATCGCGTGTACCTCTTCACGAAGAACCCATTCGAATTCATCTTTCTAAAACAAATAACACATAATGAATGTTATAATGACTCTAGGAAATGATTGAAACAAAATCGTTCTACTTCTATTTAGATCTTGGTTTCACAACAGATGCAAGAAAGATTGATTGACAAACCAGGTTAGCTGCTTCTTCTTTTTCGTTATCACACATTTCAATGAAATATTGTGAAGCTTATAAATTATTCTTGCTCAGGCAAGGAACGCTGCCTTTTCAATTCACAAAAATTTTACAAATCACAAATTGAGGGGGTGCGGAAACCAAGGGAGAGAGGGGGACATTTCATGACGTGACTTTAATAATTTCGTCCAGAATTTAGACCTTTTATTTTAGAACATTGGTTGTCAGTACTGTAGTGAAATGATATTAACAATAATTTTTAAGTAATATATTTTTTATTTTGCATAAACTTTATAAATTAATACTCCGATTAATAATACTGTAAAAAATAATTATTTATAAAAAAATTCATTGAACTATTTCTGTATATTGTCATTGAGATGTCAAATTCTACCATTGTGTTGTCAGTTTTGTTGTGGACAGCTTTGAAAATACGCCTACATACAAAATGATCTTCCCTAAGGATTTGAGGCGATATTATGAGTTCGCGGAAGATTTTTTGCGTAATCGAGGAATAATTCCAGGGTATAAACTAATATAACCATAACAAACAAATCAGTGCAGGCAGGGGGAATGGGTGTTTGCGACCGTATGGTCACAGACTTTGAAATCGCTAACTACAAATCTGCTGTTGAAAATTTGTTGTAAAAAGAGGTATCGCCAGTAAATCAGCAACAACGTAATATCGCCGCATGTGCCTTTCGCACACTGCTCGAAGTCTTGCTGTGACTTACGATGAGCGTGTAGCTAGCGCTACACAAAGGTCGACTATAAATCGCACCAGATCACAGTGTAGCAGGCGCTACACAAAGGTCGACTATAAATCACACCAGATCAACGTCCGTGGGAACCACTCACTATAGTTCCCACGGACGTTGACCGTTGGTCCTGCAGATGTGTTCCGGGGTGAGATTTATGGGAACCCTCGCTGCGGGAGTCAGGGTCGCAGGGACGCGCGCCATGACTTCCGCGTTCCTCGGTGTGATCTGGTGTGATTTATAGTCGACCTTTGTGTAGCGCTAGCTACAAGCGTCCCTTCGTCCCTTCGCCTGCCCTTTCTCTTAGGTCTGTATTACAGAACCTCACTCAAAACTCAAGCTTCACTTAAATCTCGTTTGAAGCTATTTGATTGGTTGAAACTAGTCTTAAGTAAAACTTGAGTTTTGAGTGAGGCTCTGTAATACGGACCTTCGAATATCTTAATGCCCAAAAATGACAAGCCTCCAGCTTGCACTAAACTATGCTCGCATGCCTATTTGCCATAATAGCTTACAAAGCTATCCAAGCTACTTGCATAGTTTCGTACAAGCTACAGGCATGCGCATTACGGGCTTACAGGGTAGTCGAGTAGGACACGCTCACAGCTTAGCTAAACGAGTTTTAGTTTACGTTGTTTTGTCGCAGCACAGTGACAACCCAACACTGCGATATCATAACGCAACACAGGTTACCCTTTTTTTGTTTTGGTGTGGAAATCATCAAATGAGAAGTAATATGATGATTTCCCGATCTGGGCGGAGCGGTGTCAGACTTTTACTGACTAAAACCCACCCGTGGTCCTTCACTTGCCTGTGCGCCAGGGCCACGGTTTCACGCAGATTACCCTGACGTCTCAACGTCGACGGCCTCCTTCGATATTCCAAAATATACTGCGCGGCGCTCCGTGCCCCCGTTCATGCGTTGTCACTTCGTCATCCCACCGCAGCACATATCAATGTTTCGTTTTCTTGCCCCCCTGTCCGATGCGCACGCGTTTCGTCAACACAGGTCGTTACGGACCATATGACGTGCTCTTTTTACGGATCATCACCGCTCAGGGTTCACAGCAGCTACTCAACGCATTGGCAACATCATCGCTCTAACAGTTGAATTGTTTTTCAGAAAATCTGGTCGTCATATGAAATTCCCGTATACTTTGTCGGCGAAAATAGCTCAATTTCCGATATTTTTTTACATGAAAAATAATTGGATTTGGATGTATTATCCATTAGGTGCATTAGGGGGTTTTTGGGTGTTTACTAAAATACATGCAGTATTTAATTCTGAAGCAAATAAGAAAAGCTGGGCTGAATCCCAAATGAAAAATGCTCAAAAAGAACACCATTAATTCCTTATTTCATTTTGACTTGATTCGTTCCAGGTAAGGAAGGACAACAATAAGATTTGAATTAGATTTCCAACCTAGATTGTTAATTTACCATTATTTACCAAACATTTTAATAATTATACCTGCTACTGGCTTATTTCGTTGCTTTTTATTTTCAACAGAATCCGATAAAACTTACGTTTAATTGAATATTTATTTCCAGTCTGTTAACAGCTATAAAACTTCCAGTGCCAGGGGTACTGGAAGATTCAACTTCCAAACAACTTCAACTCTCAAACTTCAACTTCAACTTTCAAACTTCCAGTGCCCCTGAAAGTGACATGCCGTATTTTGAAACATTCAGGTGCGTATTACAGAACCTCACTCAAAACTCAAGCTTTACTTAAATCTCGTGTGACGTTATTTAGATTGGTTGAAACTACACACATCAAAAGTGTCTAGGGATCAAGCATTTTTATGCGGATTTCTTGAGATTGAGATGTGGCTTTGTAATAAATTTATGATTTTATAAATTTATATGGATCCTTTTTGGTGCATTTCATAATTTGAATCAGGAACTGTGAATCAAATTCGAGTAAAAGATGAAAATCAGCTGTCAATATTTTCCCTATAAAAACATACAACGCATTGAAGACATTATTAGTGCTACTGTTTCCCTACTACTGATTAAAACCAACGTTATTATGGAGCGGCGACGTCATTTAAGCAGGGAAGAAATGCTCAGAGCCGTGGGAATGATAGAAGCTGGTTCCCGGCAACGTACTGTGGCTTTAGCTCTGAATACAAGTCAGAGTGTTATCAGTCGACTTTGGACACGTTACCGAAGCACTGGTACCGTAGCTGAGCGCCATGGAGGACGGTATCGCTGCACCACACGGAGACAAGACCGATACATTCAAATCTTAACTCGAAGAGCTCCAACAATAACCGCCATGATGTTAGCCGTGAGGCTTCATCACTCTTCAGGGAACTTAATTAGCGACCAAACAGTCAGAAACAGCTTGCATGAAGTGAACCTTCATTCCCGAAGACCGCTACGGGTACCACCTATAGCAATGCACAATCGTAGGATTCGATATCAATGGGCTCTTGAACACAGAAATTGGGCAGAAGAACAATGGCGTTTCGTGTGCTTTTCTGATGAGTCTCGTTTTGGTATGAGACCGGATACAAGACGTATACGACACTGGAGAACCCCTGGACGCCAACAGCGATTAAAATCCTGCCAGGAAGTCCATCCTTATAGTGGTGGAACCATCATGGTATGGGCGGGTATTTGGATCGGCGGAAGAACTAAGTTGATTTGGATCAGAGGCAACCTCAACGCTCAAATTTATGCTGAGACGATTGTATCAGACGTCATCGTTCCTCTACAAGTGCAAATCGGTCCCTTATTTCAGTTAATGCATGATAATGCACGACCGCACACCGCAAGAGTTGTAAGACAGACTCTCGCCGCAGCTAACATCAATGTCCTGCCCTGGCCTGCTCAGTCGCCAGACTTGAACCCGATTGAGC
This sequence comes from Sesamia inferens, assembly GCA_037179545.1. NCBI lineage: Eukaryota > Metazoa > Arthropoda > Insecta > Lepidoptera > Noctuidae > Sesamia > Sesamia inferens. The sequence goes on from CM073931.1 coordinate 22,667,438, forward strand.
ATGCATGGGATATGCTACAGAGAAGAGCTCTGCCGAATATGGAGGGTATCCAGTCGCAAGAAGACCTTTTTTTGTTGTTGCAACGAACATGGGTGGCCATTCCACAGCGTGATTTGGATGAACTCATTTTGAGTATGCCAAACCGATGTTCTTGTGTTGTTAGTGTTCGCGGTAGAAACACGGATTATTAATTGTTTAAGTTACCCAATAAAATTTTAGAGAAAACTGTTATTTCAGTCTTTTTTTCGAACTTTTGTGTTAGTGGTTCAAATGTCAAATATCCCTTTATTAGGAAAATGGCAAATTTCTTTATTAATGCAAAGGTGACTTGGTTTATCGTTACTGTGACAAACGAAAACACTTTATTTGATGAATCCTTAAAGATAATTTTAATTAATATCAATCAGGAGAAAAGTTATTGCAAAAATATATGTTGATCCCTAGACACTTTTGATGTGTGTAGTTTTAAGTAATGCTTAAACTTGAGTAAGGTTCTGTAATGCGGTCCTCAGTATTTATTTGTATACAGTGTAGGTACGTACCTAGTATAGGTAAATTTGATATGTGCAATGCAAAATGTGCAGCAAACGTGGACATTGGTTGACCAAAAATGTGGCGCAAGTTTCGATGTGAATAATTATTTGTACGTTATCAACTTTCCAAAGTTATAAGTAAATATGTATTCGAGAAATCAACTTTCACGCCCTCATACACTAAGGTTGGGACATAGGTAGGTACTGAATCAACTAAACAAGTAGCGTGTCATTTCAACTCTGGAAATCTAGGTCCGTATTCCAAAAGGAAACTCAAGCATTGATCTCTGTTTAAGCATTACTTAAAATAAGTTTCAACCAATCAAAAGGCTTCAAAGGAGACTTAAGTAATACTTGAGTCTTGAGTAACGTTCTGTAATACGGACCCTAGAGTCATGTATACTATTTGTGTTTGAAATTCAAATAAGCTCTTAGTTTAAAATTATGGTGTTGTTTAAAAAAAAATGTGTGCATTTCACACGTGGTAGAAGTGAAATCTTCAAATATGTTGGTGTTAGGGCAACACTAATGATAGATGATTAATGTCAACATTGATTGATTTCCTGTATCCGGTAATCCATCTTAAATTAAGCCATCACATTGTTAATTACATATTGTTTATTATTTATGATTATTACTGTAACGTTGATTGAAATTACAATTAAAACAAGTACAATAATTTCATCCTTTTATTCAGTGTACATACATAACAAATTGGCGACGAGGATCGTGAAAATGTGTTCAGGTGTTGTAAAAATAAGTGAATACCCATGCGTTCCACATAACCTTACATTCCCATGATCCAGGGGCTCCCATTCCTGTGATGATAGCCCGCTTCACAAAGATTCCTTCTTCCTACATATTTATACGCACAAAAAACCCATTATGGAAAAACAACTAGCACAAGTGTTGGCTCAAATGGCCGAAACCATGCGAGGATTACAAACGCAGCAAGCGAATTTACAACAGGCACTAATGATTAACCAAGGTAAACAAAATACTAACATAAGTGGTATCAACTTACAACCATACGATGAAATAAACGAAACGTTTGAAAGTTACATACAGCGTCTGCAAAACTACATAACCTTGAAAAACGTGTCTGACCCTACTGTTAAATTACAATTATTCCTTAATTGCATCGGACCCAAATACTACCAAGTGCTAAAGAATTTGACAGCACCGGAAACTCCGGAAAGCAAAACATATGAAACAGTGATAAGTACATTAAAGGATTACATAGCTCCGGAACCAGGAGAAGTTGCCCAGCAACATAAGTTTTGCCTTAGAACGCAACAAGAACAGGAATCTCTTTCAAATTACGTATCAGCATTAAAAGCGCTGGGTGGAAAATGTAACTTTGTATGCGGAAGCTGCAAGAAATCTACATTTGAAACACACTTACGTGTACAATTTATTAGAGGTCTACGGAACTCAGAGATTAAAGAGAGACTTTTACAAGAAGCTTCGACAACATCATTTGATCAAATTATAAAAACAGCAATGGCTATAGAAACTTCTAAATGTGAAACCAAAGAAATGGAAAGTGAATATCACACAAATATTAATAAAATTTCATTTAAGAGAAAGAATACATACAACAAAAATTCTAATGAAAATACATACAATACTACAAATAAAAATACATACAAGAAAAATACAGATAATAAGAATAAAGTACAATATCAAATAAAATGTTACAGATGTGGAAAAGATAATCATAAAGCTCATCAATGCCGTCTGAAAAATAAACTATTTTGCAAGAATTGTAATATGAAAGGACATGTAGAGTTGGTATGTTTTCAAGTGCAAAAGCAATTACAAATATATGAGACATCAGCTTCAAATGAAAGTGATAATGAAGATATTTTTGAAATATATAAAATACATACAGAAAATACTAATACAGAAAATGATAAATTTAATATGACACTTCAACTAAATGGCAAAATACATACCTGGGAACTCGATACAGGAGCAGCAGTGTCTACATGTTCAGAACAATATTATAAAGAACATTTTTCTAACCTGAAACTACAAAATACAAAGATAAAACTAAAAACATACACAGATGAAATCATACAACCTATAGGAACCTGCTTAATACAAATAAAATACAAAAATAAAGAAGTAAAAGAAAGATTATTTATCATAAATAGAGATGTAGATCCAGTAATTGGAAGAGAATGGATAAGAAAATTATGCATACATTTTGAAATACATAAATTGAATAAAGAAGAAAATGATATAACAGAAAAAGAGTTCAAAATAAAATTAGAAAGTTTACTTAATGAATATGAAGACCTGTTTGTAGAACAAATTGGAGAAATTAAAAATTATGAAGCTTCTTTCAAACTAAAAGAAAATGTGAAACCTGTTTTCATGAAGCCAAGACCAGTACCATTCGCTTTACGAGACATGGTGGAAAAAGAAATTGATCGCTTGGAAGAAGTTGGAATTCTGGAGAAAGTCACATACTCACAATGGGGTACACCAGTAGTGCCAGTGGTAAAACCATCAGGACAGGTACGATTATGTGCAGATTACAGATCTACATTGAATAAAAATTTACAAAGCGATAATTACCCAATTCCACGAATTGAAGAGATCTTCTCAAAGCTAAGTGGTGGCAAACATTTTTGCACCTTAGATATAAAACAAGCATACTTACATATGAAAACAGATGCAGCTACATCTGAAATGCAAGCCATAAGCACATGTAAAGGAACCTACAAAGTTAAACGACTGATGTTTGGTGTTAAGATTGCTCCCAATATATGGCAACGATACATGGATCAAACTCTTCAAGGACTTCCAGGTACAGCTTGTTTTTTGATGACATTGCCCTACAAGGAGAGACATACTTACAGTTACTTCAGAGAATAAAAATAGTATTTGAAAAACTTCAGAAATGTGGACTACATATTAATAAAAAGAAGTGCCAATTTTTCAAAAAGTCAATAAATTATCTCGGACATACGATAAATGCAGAGGGGCTGCATCCTACAGAGGAAAAGGTAAAAGATATAAAAAAAAGTCCACGTCCCACAGATGTTTCATCTCTACGTACATTCCTTGGTATGATAAATTACTACCAACAATTCATACCCAACCTTGCATCAAAATTGAGTCCTCTCTACCAGCTACTACACAAAAATACCAAATTTGTTTGGTCAAGAGAATGTGAAAAGATTTTTCATAAATTGAAAGAAGAAATTTGCAGTGAGAAAATACTTACACCGTTTCAAGTACACTTACCCATTATACTGGCTACAGATGCATCACCTACTGGATATGGAGCAGTGTTATCACATATAATGCCGGATAAGTCAGAACGACCAATAGCCTTTGCATCAAGGTCATTAACAAAAGCTGAAAAAGGATACAGCCAACTGGATAAAGAGGCAGCAGCTCTGATATGGGGACTAAAAAAGTTCTTTCAATACTGTTATGGACGAAAAATTACACTGATTATAGACAATCAACCCTTGGCAAGAATATTACACCCTGAAAAAGCTGTTCCTGCTACAACAGCCATAAGGTTAGTACACTATGCTAACTTTCTAGCCGGATTTGATTACAATATTAAACTAAGGAAAACTACAGAACATGCAAATGCTGATTACTTTTCAAGATTGGAACATAAAGAAGAACTTAAAGAAAACTTAACAGATGATGATATATTCTACTTAAAACAAGTTTCAATATTACCAGTAACATTTCAAACTATTCAAAAAGCTACAGCAAAAGATACAGAATTACAACAATTATATCAAGAAATTCAATCAGGCAAAGAAAATAAGAAGGAGTTACATGAATACTCTTTACAAAATAATTGTATTTTCTATGGGATAAGAATAGTTATTCCCAAATCTCTACAACAACAAATTTTACAAGAATTACATATGGCACATACTGGAATGGTAAAAATGAAATCCCTAGCAAGAAGTTATGTGTGGTGGAAAAATATTGATTTTGATATCGAACAAATGGTAAAAAAATGCAAAACATGTTGTCAACTGCAAAGGAACCCAAATAAAGTACAGACACATAGTTGGGAATATCCGAAGGAACCATGGAATAGAATCCACATAGACTATGCAGGACCATTTATGAATAATTACTTCCTAGTTGTTGTTGATGCCTATACTAAATGGCTAGAGGTAATTCCTACTACATCTATTACTTCGGCAGCAACAATCAAGATATTAAAGAATTTATTCACTACATTTGGATTACCAGTCACTATAGTGTCTGACAATGGCAGACAGTTCCGTTCTGAAGAAATGCAGATGTTTTTAAAAGAAAATGGTATACAATCCAAATTTACTGCACCATTCCATCCTTCAACAAATGGACAAGCAGAAAGATATGTACAAACTTTTAAACGAAAACTGAAAGCTATGACGAATGAAAATGGAAGCCTACAAGATAAATTATCGAAATTTCTAATGGCCTACAGAAAGACACCTAATACTACAACTAGAATCAGCCCTGCGGAAATGATGTTCAAGAGATTATACCGGACAAGGTTAGATTTAGTAAAAAGAAATCTATGTACAGAAATCAATAGCAAGAGAGAAGAAATATCAGATAGAAAATATTTTAAAGAGGGAGACAGAGTACAAGTAAGAAGCTACAATGATGACACTAAATGGAAATTTGGAATTATTACTAACAGAACAGGTAAGTTGCACTATGAAGTAGATATTAATGGGAAGAAATGTCACAGGCACGTGGACCAAATGTTGAAGACAACCTGTAATGAAAACTACAATGATAAGATCTCACAAAATAAAGATTACCAATATAGAGAACAAACAGCTCCGCCTACACCAAAGAGAGATGAAGAAGCTACTGAAAAAGATGTCATACAAATAATACCTGAAGAACCTGAAAAAGAAATACCTAAAATTTGTGATGAGCAACACATACAATTGGAAGAAAATAGACAAGGACTACACAGCGAAAATATAGAGCAGTCATCTGGATTGCGACGCAGTACACGCTTAAAGAAAGCACCTACAAGACTGGACCTATGAACAATTCTATATAACGTGGGAGAGTGTTAGGGCAACACTAATGATAGATGATTAATGTCAACATTGATTGATTTCCTGTATCCGGTAATCCATCTTAAATTAAGCCATCACATTGTTAATTACATATTGTTTATTATTTATGATTATTACTGTAACGTTGATTGAAATTACAATTAAAACAAGTACAATAATTTCATCCTTTTATTCAGTGTACATACATAACAGTTGGTTTCAAGACAAATGTAAGAAACACTAAATAATGCTTGTTATTTCATTTTGTACAAGTTAAATCTCATGCATTTATGTGTTTGTCTCTTTTTTCGTTTCATCGACTTTCAAATCAACACGATGCTTAAGAAGTTTTCACTTCAAAAAAGTAGGAGTTCCATACATTTTTACCGTGTAGGTATTGCACTTTTGCTAGGACGATAAAACAGACGAGATGTGCCAATAAATTAGTCAAAAGGCTTGTATTCGAAACACCAAATGTAATAAGACATACAAATACAACTGACACTGACATTACGTACGTTCAAAAAAACAAGTGTCAGGACTGTCAATAGATATTTTGTTGTTTGTGTGCCCTCGTCGTAATTTTTGTTTTCAAAAAATATCTTATATGTAACGATGTTCGCGATTAGTAAAAGTTAAATACGGTATTGATCGTTGACTGTGTTTAGTAAATTATCGACATGTGGATTAAACCTCAAGAAATTTTCTTAAAAACTGCGCTTTGGTAATTATATTTACGATGGCCGCTTATCTCTAAGTATTCTGACTTAGTTGCGAAATTACATTAATCTTACCCTACAACTTTTAGGGATGACGATGACACGACTTTGTACTTCGTCCTGCAGAGAAGGAAAGGGCATGGAAAATCGAAAGGTTTCTCTTCGCTTCTTGTGGGTACTTTAGATAGCGTCCGTGATACCAAACCTCCGCCCTTTAGAATATTACACCAGACACCCAACTCAGAAGTATATTATGGTAATCCATATTTATTTTCTTACATTATTTTTTTCATTTTAAAGCATGTAACTCACACATTCGACTTGAATATTATAAATTCATCTAATGGCTTTAACAGTGATCATCAAAAAGTAGATTTTATTTAGTCCAGTACTTTGAAAAGGTCTGGCATGAATGTACCTACAAAACTAACTGATAAAATTAAATTAATATAGGTCATTAAATGTTTCCAGGTGGCTTAGTTAATAAAAAAATATATATTGTTATATGTATATTTAATTTCTATTGTGCCCCATCTGCTAAACAGTATAATAGATATTTTCCTCACCATAGGTACATTACATTTTTTTGTAATGTATGCTTAGCATATAATAAACATGACATTCACGGATTTCATAAAAGTGAGTCATTCAACTTACTTTTGATGTCATACATGTATCTTTATTTTAATGTAATCAGATAACTTTATTTCTAATTATCAATATTTTCTATTTTAAATTATTATTCTTTTTGCAAATTTAATTGTTTTCTGTTGGACTAGTATTTTTCCTTTTATGTAACCTTAGTATTCTGTTAATGATTGTAATACCACAAAAATATTTCAATTTAAACCTTTTCCCAGCTACATTATATATGATGTTACTGATTACCTACCAATATTTTACTTGGAACAACTGCCTGACTGTCTGTCACCAGGTTATATCTCATAAACCAGCTAGATAATTGAAACTTTTACAAATGATGTATGTAAATATTTCTGTTGCTACTGTAACAAACATGCACTAAAAACAGAACCTTTTTTGTTTAGTTAATGGTACATAACCCTTTGTGCGCAAATCTGTCTCGTACTGGATCATTTTTTTATATTGTACAAGTCAACCTCCTTCGATTAACTAATAAACATTTTTATAGTGATAGCAACCGCTTTGACTGAATCAGAAATACGTCTGGATTGGCAGTGGTTGTGTGACCATGTTTGCAGTACATTACACTCCTTTGATACAGAGGAAGAGGTGACTGAGTTTGTGTGCTGTAAAATTAACTCCATCATAGCAACGAAACAGGAGACTTTTACTGATGGTATGTATTCTCCACTAAGAGAAATATGTTGTCACAACTATTATTTATTTTATTTTTCCTGTGGTTACAGGAAACTTAGTCCAACAACTTCTAGTTATGACTATTTGATGTTACTATTTATTGGTTTGAAAGCCAAGATTTTTAATTTAGTTCTGCGGTTTAACTGTGTAACATGCTAGTAGTTACACTGGCTCTCATTTTGAAAGTTCAACAACATCCATTCCATAATTTATATTATTCAGCAGACAATTTTTTCGTATCTATGGACCAATGTATAAGCCATATCCTTCAAAGTGATTCAGATTCTGAGTATAATTACGCAATTAGAAGAAAAATAGAAATTGCTAAATATTTTCAAGAATAATGTTTTTTCATGACATTAAAAAACTGCCTGGCATAGAATAGTACCATACAATAAAAGTTGCATTAATGTTTCACCTTGCCTAGATGAAGACACAGTTACGGACTACGAATTCCATGAAAGATTCCGCATGCCAAAAGACGAAAAGTTGGTCTGTCACTACTCATGTAGGTAAGTAGTTGCATTATCTTACAATATTAATGGGAATTAATTACACAATAATTGCTTTTGTTTTTGATTCATTCTAAAAAGAACAACAAGACTGAATTAGGAAGATGGATTAGGAGTTAGGCAAAGTATTTGCTTAGAACTTCCATGCAAGGGTTTACTTATTTGTTGCCATTGATTCAATATTAAACGTGGCTCATACTTTCTTTGTATACTTTAAATCAAGGAGCATTCACCTGATTAGATTATTATTAACAATATCTTGCAGTAATTAAATTTGATAATAAAAGTCATTGCCTTCCTTAAAGCCCACCATCAAACATAGCCCCCACACACGCCCATTGTTTATTTGGCTGTGTTGAATGTACTTTAATCAATGTATGTTTCTGTGTGGCTACCATGAGATTCAATACGAAACTCGATCATACATATCGAACGCGTTTGACTCATCGATTGGCCCGCTTCAAGGTTGTAAGAACTCTCAACCAATGAGAGCGCCAAACGCACTCGATATCGACGATCGAGTCTCGTAATGAAAACTCATGATAGCCACACTAGTGTACGGACGACAGCAGGTCACCCTATCCGAAATTGTGAAGAATTCCCAATCAACCTTGAGCCTTAATGCTTTAGACATAAAGTTGAAAATTGAATAAAGAAATCTGACAGATTGTAGTAGCTTGATGTGCTGTCGTCTGTACATTAAAGTATAAATAAAATAAAATGGCGGCGGGTTGAATCCCGTTTTGTGTCTTCATTCACTTTGGCCTTGACAGGCATAGTTTCATATGAAAAAATTTGTTCTGTTATCTTTTATAGGTATAAGGTACATTATCAAAGTTAAAACAATGACAGCCTAAGTGGCGTAGCGGTAGCGAAAGCGGCTGCGCAAGGAGGCGCGGGTTCGATCCCCGCGCAGTGCAAATATCTGTATGCATGAATATGAATATTTAAACTGGTCTGGTCGCGCCTCGGCAAGCACGTTAAGCCGTTGATCCCGGTTGCCATACGAACATCTAATGGCAGTCGTTACGGGTTGTTGGAGCCTTCAAATGTCCAACAATTGGTCTAACTGCAATGCTTCGATATCGCCTTCGGGTTGTGGAGGCAGTCGCTTCACGAAAAATATCGAAGTTTAGCCAAAATCAGCAGTTGGACTGGTAAAAGCAGACCCCAGATTTCAAAGCTGAAAAAAGCTTCGAATGCGACTGGGATTAACGCAGAGATGAATAAGATCAAAGTTAAAATCAAAAGTTATTTCTTCAAATTAGGCTGAGTATCAGCATTTTTCAAACGTCAAAGTTACAAAAGACGTCGCTCAAAACACCTGCCGTCAATTACTTCTTAGTACTTTTGTTGGGAAGATTTAGGAACGCAACTTATCAGCATTACAGCTTGCTGCTGATTTAAAAAAAAAAAAACTGGATTGTATACAAAATTAGGTACTGAAACAAATTTATCTTAGTTGTGTTGCATTGCACTCATTTGAACGGCTCATTTATATTCAATTTCGTCTCACCTTTTACAGATCAGTGCCTGGTGTACCCAAAAATATACTAATCTTTCGTAATATTACAGTTATTGGAAAGGGAAGATGCTCCGCCAAGGCTGGATGTACTTATCCGTCCATTATATGTGTTTCTATTCCTACATATTTGGACGTAAAACATCGATCAAGATCCGTTGGGCCGACGTTACAGAGCTGGCTAAGACCAACAGTCTTGTGTTTCCTGACTCAATCAAAGTGGTTACCAGGGATGAAGAACATTATTTCACACTGTTTATGAGGAAGAACGAGACTTTCGCGCTGATGCAGCAGTTGGCTAATATAGCAATGAAACAGTAAGTTTGTTTGCTCATTCTCACCTAGCTTTTTCATAACTATGTTGACTTCCAGTCCAAATGGGTACGGAAGAATACGAATCCTTTACATGGAGTGACTGGCTACCTGTCCTCTACAACCCAGTTACTGAGTAATCCTCCTTGATAGATCTGCTTCTCAGAGTTTCAGGATGGGTCATCAGAATCCTGAAACTCAGTAAAGATAATAAGAAGTAAAGACTCGAAAATTCAATGATAGCCGTCTTATCATTCGTGAATCTGCTCCTCCAACAGCAAACATAAAATAGACAAGACTATTTTATCTTTGCCGTTGGACATTTGTAAATATCAAGGTATTTACAAAATTTGTAAATACTTTGGTCACTCACCCACGAACCAACCGCGGCGAGCGTTGTTTAACCAGACCGATGGACCCGTGGGGTTAGTTATTTTGCACATATCAGTACATAACATCTTTAAAAATTTCTTAATGAGATATACAGGGTATATCTGACATCGTAACGCAAACTTCGCGAGAAGTTTACACCGCATGCCACTAATAAAATTATGATACTCATTTATATCGTTAATGAACAGTTACAGAAAAAAACAGTGTTTAAAAAAATGTGTCGGCTCGGCCTTTGAACGTTGCAAGCGTGCCGCCGCGCGTGTTTGTGGGTATGACGTTGACCCCTGATGTGAACTCTATTTAATCAGCTGATAGGATAGTTTTTCGAGTTTTGTTCACATTGCGCTTTTTTGTGTAATTAGCGAATTAATTATTTTTTACTTTAAAATCTTATTGGGTTATAAAAGTATAGCAATTATGAACGGTTTAAAGTGAAAAAAAACTGCATATTACTTTTTTAAATCAGGAAAAATCCGACGAGAAATTCCACCACTGGGGGGTTCAGAATCATGTACTGGATCCATGGTACTCGTTTGTGCGTCTATGTCAGAGACACTCATTATTGTACCTCCTACCTCAACCTTACGGACGACAGCAGGTCAACCTACCCGAAACTGTCAAAAGTTCCCAACCAACCTTGAGCCCTCATGCTTTATGCATAAAGTTGAAAATCTAATAAAGAAATCTGACAGACTGTAGTAGCTTGATGTGCTGTTGTCTGTACAATACATCCGATAAATCATGGCGAATGGTCTCTCACTCACTCACTTTCGCCTCGTGTTACTATTTGTTTGAACATAGGCTCCTATCTGCCGCAGATGTTCTCTCACTCACTCACTTTCGCCTCGTGTTACTAGTTGTTTGAATATAGGCTCCTATCTGCCGCAGATGTTCTCTCACTCACTCACTTTCGCCTCGTGTTACTAGTTGTTTGAATATAGGCTCCTATCTGCCGCAGATGTTCTCTCACTCACTCACTTTCGCCTCGTGTTACCATTTGTTTGAATATAGGCTCCTATCTGCCGCAGATGTTCTCTCACTCACTCACTTTCGCCTCGTGTTACTATTTGTTTGAACATAGGCTCCTATCTGCCGCAGATGTTTTCTCACTCACACACTTTCGCGTCGTGTTACTATTTGTTTGCTTAAAATTACTATTGTGCAACCTTCTGCGGGAAATTCAGCTGCCATGATTCGTCAGCTGTACTGTAATCGCATGTAGGTAACTCATTATAGCATAGTGTAGTCCACACCACATAGGTATGTGTGTTACGTTAGAACGACTGGTTTTCCGCATAATGGAATTCATCTCAGATGGTTTCCATTAGCATAATAAGCATTCGGTTGGATCATTATATTAAACTAGCTGCGCCACGCGGTTTCACCTGCGTTTTTTTGTATATGCCCCGCTCCTATTGGTCGCAGCGTGATGTTATATAGCCTAACGCCTTCCTGGATTAATGGGCTACTCAACGCATAAAGAATTTTTCAAATCGGACCAGTAGTTCCTGAGATTAGCGCGTTCAAACAAAGAAACTCTTCAGCTTTATATATTAGTATAGACTAGCTTTCCGTCCGCGGCTTCGTCCGCGTGGTGTTCGGTTATATCGCGTTTCCAAGAGAACTCTTCAAAAGTCCGGAATCAAAACTATCCTATGTTATTTCTCAAGGTTAACTCTATCTTTGTACCAAATTTCAATAAAATCAGTTCAGTGGTTTAGACGTGAAAGCGTAACAGACAGACAGACAGAGTTATTTTCGCATTAATAATATTAGTAAATAGTAGGGATGTAATAGTCTAAGTAACGACAAACAAGTAGAAAATTTCCTGGTTTTTAATTTTATCTGCACGGAAACTTATTTTTTTTTTTCTAAAATAAAGTATATGTCCTAAGTTACACCTTCAAAAATCAAAATCATTCAAAAATTCATTTATTCAAATTACGCTGAGAAATAGCACTTTTTGAACGTCAATATTACATAAGACAGCCCTTCGATAACGGCCGCCCCTCGCCGATTCCTACTACCATAACCATCTGCCACTGAAAGTCCCGGCAGAATCGGCCTAGCTTTGAGCAAACAAACATACTTACTATCATTTTTAAAATTGTTATTTTATTGAAGGTATAAACTATTGTAGGCAATTTATTAAAAACCTGTTATTTTGGTATTACAAACCCACACTTCAATTATTGAAATTCCTTGATGTCTAGGCTGTGTTATTCGTTGCAAAATGCGAACACACGTCGCGAAAGTTCACCTTTGTAACCAAACCCACCAGGCCCGGGAGTAATGGGTCCGTTAGTTATTTGAGGTCAAAAAGAACATACTTTTAACCTTAAAAAGCGTTAGTGTTATTCGGGTGACCATAAAGTTATTTCGTGGTACATATAATACAGGGTGGGCCAAGAATTCGTTAACATTTAAACTTAACACCCCGCGCTAATACAAGCCGCGCGGGTAGCGGGGAGGGGCGTTACCACTAGCTCGCTTCTCGGAAATTTAGTCGCAATGGATCGTTTCACGGGGCCGCAGCGCGCTTATTGTGTGAAACAATTTTATTTAAACAACAGTTCGCTCATTACTGTGAGACGCTTATTTCGTGTTGAATACGACTTACACGATTTAAATCAGTGTCCGAGTGCTCCATTAATAAAGAAATGGGTTAAAAAGTTCGAAGAGACCGGATCTACACTAAACGTGAAGCAAACCTGCGGCCCACGGACTTCTCGGAGCGAAGAGAACGTGCAGCGAGTTTCCGCATCAGTTCGACGTGATCCAAATTTATCGACGCGCAAACGTTCTGAAATTAGATATGAAATTACATCCATATAAGATCCAGTTAGTACAGGAATTAAAACCTAATGATTTAAATTTGCGCAAGTCCTATGCCGAAACAATGTTAGATCGATTCAATAATTTTGACAACCTCTTATTTTTCCGACGAAGCCCATTTCCACCTCAACGGACACGTAAACAAACAGAATTGCAGATATTGGAGCAGCGAAAATCCCAAATCTAAACACGCGAGGCCACTTCATTCTCCCAAGGTAACGGTATGGGCTGCAATTTCAGCAAAAGGAATCATTGGGCCCTATTTTTTCGAAGATTCTCGCGGCCGTTCGGTTACTGTGAATTCTGTTGAATATGTGAAAATGTTACGGGGGTTCTTGGCACCGAAGCTACTGGAATTTGCTGGCTACAATCGTGACACATGGTTTCAACAAGATGGAGCCACTTGTCACACATCCAACGAGTCCCTGCCGGTAGTCAAAGAAATGTTTCCGGAAAAGCTGATTTCCAGACGAGGCGACATCCCATGGCCACCCAGGAGTCCAGATTTAACCCCAGCAGACTTCTTTTTATGGGGTTATTTAAGGAGTCGTGTTTACATCCATAAACCAAAAAAACACTACGTGAACTAAAGGAAAAAATTAGCGAAGAAATGTCAGCGATCTCGCGGTCTCTTTGTCGACGAGTATTCGAAAATTTCGGTGCTCGCTTAGAAGAGTGCAAAAATCGAAACGGTGGACATTTAGATGATGTTATTTTTAAAAAATAAATTCCAAATAATTAATTTTCTTGTAAATAAATAATTTTAAAAATATGTCAAATAGTTTTCTTTATACGATTTTTTCAATTGTTAACTAATTCATGGCCCACCCTGTACAACGTAGGTACATAATATGGTCCTGTTTTGTTAGAACTGTATTAAGATAAGTAGGTATTTTGTTTGAGGAGTAAGATGAACATGCTTGCTGAAGTCATTTTCACTTTAGTTAGCTTGTAAAGAGCTCTATATGTTACACGACTTTAGTAGTTTGTAGTCGTGTAATACACACATCAAAAGTGTCTAGGGATCAAGCATTTTTATGCGGATTTCTTGAGATTGAGATGTGGCTTTGTAATAAATTTATGATTTTATAAATTTATATGGATCCTTTTTGGTGCATTTCATAATTTGAATCAGGAACTGTGAATCAAATTCGAGTAAAAGATGAAAATCAGCTGTCAATATTTTCCCTATAAAAACATACAACGCATTGAAGACATTATTAGTGCTACTGTTTCCCTACTACTGATTAAAACCAACGTTATTATGGAGCGGCGACGTCATTTAAGCAGGGAAGAAATGCTCAGAGCCGTGGGAATGATAGAAGCTGGTTCCCGGCAACGTACTGTGGCTTTAGCTCTGAATACAAGTCAGAGTGTTATCAGTCGACTTTGGACACGTTACCGAAGCACTGGTACCGTGGCTGAGCGCCATGGAGGACGGTATCGCTGCACCACACGGAGACAAGACCGATACATTCAAATCTTAACTCGAAGAGCTCCAACAATAACCGCCATGATGTTAGCCGTGAGGCTTCATCACTCTTCAGGGAACTTAATTAGCGACCAAACAGTCAGAAACCGCTTGCATGAAGTGAACCTTCATTCCCGAAGACCGCTACGGGTACCACCTATAGCAATGCACAATCGTAGGATTCGATATCAATGGGCTCTTGAACACAGAAATTGGGCAGAAGAACGTGCTTTTTCTGATGAATCTCGTTTTGGTATGAGACCGGATACAAGACGTATACGACACTGGAGAACCCCTGGACGCCAACAGCGATTAAAATCCTGCCAGGAAGTCCATCCTTATAGTGGTGGAACCATCATGGTATGGGCGGGTATTTGGATCGGCGGAAGAACTGAGTTGATTTGGATCAGAGGCAACCTCAACGCTCAACTTTATGCTGAGACGATTGTAACAGACGTCATCGTTCCTCTACAAGTGCAAATCGGTCCCTTATTTCAGTTAATGCATGATAATGCACGACCGCACACCGCAAGAGTTGTAAGACAGACTCTCGCCGCAGCTAACATCAATGTCCTGCCCTGGCCTGCTCAGTCGCTAGACTTGAACCCGATTGAGCATGCATGGGATATGCTACAGAGAAGAGCTCTGCCGAATATGGAGGGTATCCAGTCGCAAGAAGACCTTTTTTTGTTGTTGCAACGAACATGGGCGGCCATTCCACAGCGTGATTTGGATGAACTCATTTTGAGTATGCCAAACCGATGTTCTTGTGTTGTTAGTGTTCGCGGTAGAAACACGGATTATTAATTGTTTAAGTTACCCAATAAAATTTTAGAGAAAACTGTTATTTCAGTCTTTTTTTCGAACTTTTGTGTTAGTGGTTCAAATGTCAAATATCCCTTTATTAGGAAAATGGCAAATTTCTTTATTAATGCAAAGGTGACTTGGTTTATCGTTACTGTGACAAACGAAAACACTTTATTTGATGAATCCTTAACCCTTTAACCGCCACGGCACTGATCCCTTTGACGAACCTCCAGCGCCACGACACTTTAGGTATAAGTTGGAACAGTGTTGCGAATACTCAATATCGATGCATTTATTTATTCACAATATTAACCTTTCGAGAATATTTACTTTTATACTGCTCATACATACAGTATGTTAAGAAAACCCTGTCCGACCCATAAGGATAATAAAGGTTAGGTAAACACATATAATATAAAATTTTACGTATTCATCATAGTACCAATACAAATGAATTTTGAAATAATCTTTTTTTTCCGCGAATTAATTCCAATTTCCCCGAAATTTGGTAATTTTAAAAAGTGACAACACCGGTATTGTTATAAGCGAATAGCGATGCGACCACGTGCCGCGTGCCCTGCCGCCCGCCCCCGCGAGCGGCAGGCGAAGGGTGTTCAACGCACATTTATTAAGTTACCTCCTTTTGCGAAATAATATTTATTTTTTTTTAGAGGGATTTTTTTTTTTTAGTTTAGCCCGGTTTTGTATGCATTAGTAGAATCAGTTATCGATACCTAACAACACCTTCACGGGTCGGACAGGGTTTTCTTAACATACTGTATATAGAGGCATTATTATAAAAATATAGGTAAGCATATACCTAAACTTAATAACACTACAAAATCTGTTCTTACCCTACCTACCGATGTACCTTCTTAATATTAAATAATTCCAGCCTATGAATGTATCATTTAAATTTTGGTTAGTATCCATGATGAACCTTAGTAGGTATGTTACAAACAAACACAATTACTTGTCAAATTAAAATATCGATTTAAAAAATAAATTAAACTTATCAAATCAACATCACTTCTATGTTGAGAACTGTCGTCGCTTCGCAATTCATGATTACAAAATATTTAATAACTCTTCGTCTTCACGAAACACGAAAAAGGCCTACAACACTAGTTGCACTGAGCGATAAAGCTTCTCCTGTAGCAATTTAAAATGAGATTAGTATTATATGAAACATAGATAACAAATTAAAAAAACAATAAACTTATTTAGTCCGTTTACTATCCCGCGGACAAAAAGACGGTATGACATTTATGTAAAAAAAATGATACGCGTAAAAATTAGAATTAAAATATTAGGATACAAATAATAATAAATAACAACAAATAAAATAACTAAATAAACTGTATTTTCTTTAAAACAAAATAAATGGGTAAATAAGTACACATATTATTATTTAGCTGTCCTTTTGACTGAGGATAAATAAACAGACTTGAAAACAAGAGTTATTTACCGAATTATTATCACTATCCGTTGAACTGCTACTACTATAAATATCATTGTTTGCTTGCTGCAATATATTTAATAGTTCTTCGTCGTCGTATAACATCATCGATAACTTCTCGACACTAGCTTAGATGTAATAATAATGTGAGCACATGTTATCATGGCGATGGCGCTGACGTTTATTCAAAATATGACTAGTTGACCTTGAGCCGCACATAAAATTACGACGACGGCGTTCGCGGATAGCCTGTACTAGTGACGTTCTGGAGTTAGTTTGTACTTAATATTTACCTATACTTATTTGTTGATTTCTACATATTACTTCACTAAAGCTTATTGAATTTTGAATAAATAAATAAATGTTTAATAAACTATGAAATTTTGATTAATGTTTACTTGATAGTTTTGTAAAAAATAGGATGTTTTTTATTAATTTACTATCAGGAGTTTCATATGCGGTACAACACTAGTCTACATGAAATTATGGGTTCGGCGAAGTAGGTTGATATTTAGACGTATCACGAACTGAGAACATGTAATTATTTCAATCAATTAGCTAAAATATGTATTTAATACTGTTAAAAATAAAGTAATTACACGAAATATATTAAGATTCAGTAAGCAAATTCAACATTTATTGTACATTTTTTAAATGACAGGACTTTCTACACAATATTGTGACGTGGCGCCTGATGTAATGTTCTTACAACACGTAATATTATGGCGTTGGCGGTTAAAGGGTTAAAGAAAATTTTAATTAATATCAATCAGGAGAAAAGTTATTGCAAAAATATATGTTGATGCCTAGACACTTTTGATGTGTGTATATAGCGCTCTTTACACGAGCTGACTAACCAATGACCTTCTAACTTGTTGTTCTCATTTTACATCGATATATCTGAAGTAACTTACGCCACGGGGACTTACCGACCATAGACACATTACCGAACAGTGTGGCTTCTATGAGTTTTCATTACGAGACTCGATAATATGCGTCGACCGCGTTTAGCGCTCTCATTGGTTGAAAGTTCTCACAACCTTGAAACGGGCCAATCGATGAGTCAAACGCGGTCGATATCGACGATCGATTCTTCGTAATGAAAACTCATGGTAGCCACACTGGTCGCGTTTATAAAGCATATTATGCTTTGACACGTTTAGTGCCGCTGCAAGATACGTCGCATGAAGCGGTCTATTAGGGCGAAGTCACAACACTGCGTTGCGGCCTGCCGGGTCGTATCGCAAAAACGACGATACACAGCAATAGGCTTATGGATGCGTATCGTGCGTCGTCAAAGTTTTTACGATGCGACGCCGTGACGCAGTCTTGTGGCCTCTCCTTTACGCCATGGTCCATCCGCAACAATAGCGTCACGGTCCCATAAAATAGTATAGGTACGTATTTATCAACTTCGGCCATCTGCGTAAGTCCTATATTTTATGTAGCCCGACGGAAACACCGCCGTTGGCAAATTGTTCCAGTCCCTCGATGTACGCGGTATAAAAGACGAGGCGAAACGCTTCATCCAGATCGTAGTGGTGCCAGAAACGTAAGGCGTCCTAATTGGCTAAGATCGCACGATGAGACGATGCTTTCTCTTCGTGCGACGAGTTCAAACATACAGATTTCATCAGTGTTTTCATCGAGGTTCAAATTAGGACACTGATGAAATCTGTATGTTTGAACTCATCGCACGAAGAGAACGCATCGTGTCATTGTGCGATCGCACGATCGTCACGAACATGAGCTAAAACATACAGATTTCATCAATTCGAACCTCGCAACTAATCGTGCCAGCACATGAAATGCTTAATAACGATCGTACGCATGGACACTGATGAAATCTGTATGTTTGATCTCATGTTCGTGACGATCGTGCGCTCGCGCTCGTGCGATCTTTACCAATTAGGACGACGCCTAAGGGTGGAAACTCGCCGAACAACTGGTCGTCCGATGATGGAACGGAGACGAGGGAATTAAATCATACAATTCCGTCGCACACTCTCCAAAATGCATCCTATAGAACACCGTCAGGCTGGCTACTCTTATCCTGTGCTCCAGGCTTTGGAGACAGTTTTGAGCTAAATCTGGGTCGAAAATTAGCCTCTTCGCACGTCTCTCCACTGAATCCAAAGTAGCCATGAAAACATGGCCACACAGATAGACATGATAAATGAACAAATTTGTAATATGTATGTATGTGTATTATATGCACCTCTGGGCTCTGTTTATTCGTTCTGGGATAGTTGCGTTGTTTTATTATTAAAACTTCTCAATTCTACGACGAATCGAATTGATATGACCTTGGCATCAGTAACAAACGAGGTGTGAATAGCGTATAAATGGAGTAAAATGAGAACTGAAAGTTCCAGATAAATTGTAAACAAAACCAGCTGTTATCATCAATATGGTACGATTTTATTGATCGTCGTGGTTTGTTGTGTTTATTTGTTCAGTAACTATGTATAAATTATCTTATAAATATGGGATAACATGATATGAATACGTAATGTAGCAATGTCCTGATAATAAGTTTATTTTGGCAGAATAACTATATCACTTGACGTAGGTAACTGAACTCAATTTAGATATAAATAAGTCATCGTATGATTGTGAAAACCGTTTATCTTGCGAGATTATAAACTGTGAATTTCTTGTACTATTTATTCTGCGTTCACATAGATTTTGTAATGAACTAATGACGTATGAATTTTTCATTTTTTAAAATATATCTCTTTCAAGCCGTTAATTGGCACAAACTAGGTGGGTAATTGCAATCACTAGCAAGTGGTTTTATCTGTCCGATTTTATCGCCCGTAAACTTATAAAATATCCTGTTTCGTGTGTCTTGGCGGTCGCAGTAACTATGCGATGTTCGGCAGCGAAGAGTCTTGGAACACATTATTTCAGCCCCTAAATGGGTACCCAGGAGCGATAGACTTGGGGATATCTTTTGCCCTCCAAATATAAGAACCCGAAGTGTCGGCGCGAAGTATCACAAGCGCGCCTCTATTTTAAGTTGCGGGGTAGTCAAACAACTCAAACCTCTTTTCACATGAACCTTATTTTCCAGATTAATCGACGACAAAACAGGATCTTTCAACATTGACAAGGATCTCTTGACGAAGCTCAGCAAAAACGTGCCAAAGAAGCCGTCTTTCCTAAAAAGAGACTTGGATGCCAGAAAGCAATCCAATCTCTTCACTCTTAGATTCCGGTTACCACAGAATGAAAAGTTGGATGGCACGGAAGAATGCACCTTATGGACTCCTTATAATAAGAAACATAACTGGGGAAGGCTGTACCTTTCGCAGAACTTCATTTGTTTTGACAGTCGGGTGAGTTCTGTTTTTATTTGATTATGGTAAGGGCGGTTATACACCAGCGACTAAATCTATCCTTACTTACCGCTTTTATGTCGCTGCTAAAAGGCGCCGTGTGTAACTACATTTATGTGAATTTTTTTTGTGAAACCATTCATGTACATACAATGATTTTTTTTTTATAGAAATGGTCTGAGAGATAACATTTTACATTCTTATAAATCTTGAATAAGCCTTAGTGGTTATGGAAATTGATAAACAGCAGGATAATTACATAACACACTATCGGGGTTTTGGCGGGAAAGTCAAGCTGAGTGTCACGCTCATTTTTCATTGGACTTTTAAAATTATTTATAGTGTTGTTTATTAAATAAAAGTGCGTGATTTATTTAGTAAAAAGTGCATTCAGTAAATAATTCATAAAGAACAGTGAAATATCGCAGCATAGTGGCCACATCATGACTTTGTCTCAAACCTCCATCGTAAGACGGGTCACGCGGCCATTTTTTTCGACATTGAACAATTCATTACGTGACATTGGCTAACAATATGCACAAACCGTGCGAAGCCAGCCATAAAAAAAAGAAAGAACACACTATCAGTAGCAATGGGTTTCATTTTGACAGTTCAACAACATTCATTGCGTTTTTTCACACGTTGATTAATTGTGCCCCCTAATCCGCGACCACATTTTTGTCAAATGATTGCGACTAGTTGGGTTCAGTTGGGATCGTTTGGACCGCCCATTGGTCCGTTCGGTACAAACGATCCCAACTAGTCGCAATCATTTGCTACATGCTTCAAGGCAATAGCGCAAAATGAAATGTTATCATAATACTGCAGTACCTATCAATGCAATTTACATAGACACTTGCACACATACACACGTCACATCGGCATTTGCATTCAAGTTAAACTACGTATAAATTCACTTATCAATCACTCGTCTTTATATTCATAAAATTCTTGTTATAAAAGAATCCTTTTGATATCAGATCAATAAATAAAGATGTTAATACTTTGCCAGACATTGCTCCACTCTTTAATAAAACAATAATATAAGGTTTAAAACTTACTTTACAATCACATAATTATAATGATGTAACACAGGCTACTTTCTCATCCAATTATCGACCTTATACGAAAGTAATAAAGATTATATAATATTGATTGCGCAAATGTGGTTGTATGTGCAAATAGTTTTGACCTGTTTATTATTCTAAGTTTGTTATCATTGTCCTTGTTAGGCATAATGTAATGGTTAACACATTCTGTGCCACCGACTCGCCCGGAGAGTTTACGTGGACTCTCCGTGCGAGTTGGTGGCACTGAATGTGTTAATGTTGTTAACTTATGGACTTAGTTTCGTTATTTGTTTAATGTTTTAGATAATTACAAACGTCTGCCTAATGGTTAGTACTCAACTAACTCATTATGCATAAGAAATATGCCTTATTTCTTTTCGCATAAAGATAATTTTGTATAAGAGAAATACACAAGCAAATAATTATACAAATACGTCAGCATTGTAGTAGCGACAACAACTGACAAGACACCATTCTCATATTATTGATAATGAAAACAATAGTTGTCAATTGAGGGTTTTATCAATAAATATTAATTTTCATGGCTCATTAATCATTATCTTAATATTTTTATTGCTGGCACGAGCTATACTAGAATTACTCATGCTTCCAATCAGTGATGTAGCGGATGCCAATTTTTTCACATCCGCGGATGTGAATATGGAGTTTTGGAGAAATTATAAAGAACATGGCATTGCGAAAGTAGCTTTTATTGCATATTTCTCTTTATTTGGCTCAAATAATTCCATATACCTATTACATATGGAATCCCGAATTGAAATCGTGATTCTGAAGGTCTTCATAAAATTTTTAATTAACTAGTTCGATAATCTATACGTAATTATTTATTTAGGTACAAGAAACAAATTTTGCACCACAACAAACGCGTCGGATCTTGTCACCAATTTCTTCACTAATATTAGTGACAAAACATCCCTGCTTTCATTCGAGGCATGTGCATTTCATAATGCACGGTCTCCGCTGAGGCGGCGAGCCTATTTGCCGGATTGCCGCCGTGGTATCTGGATCCCATAGCCCTCGTCCATATGTGGGAGTGGCGAAAGGACGCAAATCGCCGTAGGAAATCGCGGTATAGCGGACAGAGCTCCGGCGGGATCTCATGGCGACTTGGAGAGTGCGACTTTCGCAACCCAGTGCTGGGCACGGCACTTCCTTCTGCGAAGCAGTGATGCTGGCAAGTGAGGAAGCGGAAATCCAGCGTCCGCACGCTTCTGGCCACCGCAGGAGACGTCCTGGTCGGGAGACAACCTCGAACTCCCGGCCACCGCAGGCGCGGCCTGGCTACCCACTGCTCGCCACCCGGTAAGGATCAGGCCATTATCTACGGCGCGTTTTGTCCCATGGTGATGACGAGCTCCACGAAGACGAATGCCTGCCAGAGTTGTGGGTTATTCGAAAAAGATACTGTGGCCCTGGCGCGCCGGCAATTTAAGGAACACGGTTGGGTTTTAGTCAGTAAAAGTCTGACAAGCCCTTCCACTCCGCCCAAAGTTGTAGAGGTCATTCGATGATTTCCTTCCCGTAAAAAAGGCATGACCATTGAGCAATAATTGCGCAAGACACTGTTGCTATGGATCACAATCTGAATCATTTTAAAGGAGAAGCATATTCATTGCTTTTTATGTTCGAAAAATGTATCCGGTCTACAATATAAATAACATAGTTGAACTGTCAAAACGAAAGCTATTGCTACTGTTCATGTGTTTTACCCAATTACCCTGCAGATGGTGTTTTACAATTATTCCAATTTATACCTTGTTACCTCGAAATAAGAGTCACGTTAAAATATCGAATTCAACGTGTAAATAAATAGTGCATGGCTTAATAAAACTGATCCAACTATAATTATGCGCGTAGGCTAGCGATTTGTCATCTTCGTTATCGCGCGCTTTTTTTAATGAAGGAACGGTCAATATTAGGTAAATTACCGTTTTATGGTATGCCGATAACTTGTGTTTACTTGAAGACTTGGTTTGCACTATTTACGGCGATAATAATTACACTTATTTTTTTGAAAATTTATATTTTGAAAATGGCAATTTATAATGGTTATGCAGCAGTTACTGCATCTCCTAGAGTTCAGTTTTATATTGTAAGTCGGGGCTGACTTTGCAGGTTCCTAGTTATATCTGATTTACGACGAATCAGTGTTTCTGTCAAAGTACGTGCCCTGCATCCCTTCGCTCGCGCATGTATTGTTTACCGCTCATGTATTAATTTACCTCCTTTTGCGAAATAGGTAATATTTATTTTGGTAGAGTAAGTTTAGCCCGGCTTTGTAGGCATTAGTAGAAGCAGTTATCGATACCTAACAATACCTTCACGGATCGGACAGGGTTTTCTTTACATATAGTACACCGCCGGGTTCCCACACTCCAACAGTGTCTTTTCGACGCACTAAGATGCACTCCGTTGAATTTTCAACGGCGATTCAACACCGACAGCTGAAAATCTAGTGGGAGATAAAATCTCGCCACGATATTCTAACGCCTGTTCGTCGGGCTTAGGCCAATGCAGCCGGCATTGCTATAAGTCTAAATATTGCTTTTGACTAAAAAGAGGAACATATTCTGCTGTTTCATTTAAAGCGAGACAAATCAGAGAAAAATCGCGCAGTTTTTTATTGTGATAACCTAATTACACCTGATATACTGGAACATGAAGTTGACTAGAAATACTCCGCAAACGTGATTTCTAAACACAATAAAGCAAAAAACGCAATTAATTTGGTGATTTATTTTGTGGGGCTGTTATATTTTATCGTGTTTAGATTATCAATGTCTGTCACGTATACTATAATAGGGTGGTTGACTAAAAAAAATAATTAGTCCGTCAGTCGAGATTTCCAAAAAATACTAGACACGTATTTTTCTTTTTTCATATAAATAAAAAATGAAGACGACACAGTGCGTTGAAAACTCGTATGACGTCACTGCACTCTACACTTTTTAGCGAGCACTGACGTCACCAGCCACCCCTCCTGATCTTTGATGCGTTTTATATTTGTCAATTTTTATTGATTTTATAAAACAAAATATACGTATCCTATATTTTTCTATAATCTGAATGACGGACTAAATAGAATATTTTTTTTTTTTTAACCCAGGAAACATCCCTATTAAGCCATGCCACATGTAAATATAATTTGACCACGCACCCCTTTATTACTAAATGAGATTAAGTGAATAGTTGTATTTCGAATTTTAAAGTTTTTAATACAAAAGTGACAACTTAGTATCGAACCAAGCTGACATCTAATATATAAAATTCTCGTGTCACGGTGTTCGGATTTAAACTCCTCCGAAACGGCTCGACCGATTTTGATGAAATTTTTGAGCTTACCCGGTATCTATGAGAATCGGCCAACATCTATTTTTCATCCCCCTAAATGTTAGGGGTAGTCCACCCCTAAATTTTTTATTTTTATTTTTTAGACAAAATTTTTAATTTCTATTTTTTTATGATACAACATACAAAAATACATACAATCCCCAATTTTCACCCTTCTACGATCAACCCTTATTTTTTAATAGCCATTTTAGTAAATTTAATCTATTATTTATATGGCAAAACAACGTTTGCCGGTCAGCTAGTTTTTCTATAAAGAACTGCATTTCTATAACGGTTAGGTGTATAATTGAATAACCATTTAGTTGGTTTAATCCTGATCTAAATAAAAACCATGTTTACTAATATGGGGGAAGAGCTCAAAATATGAAACGGCTATTCGAGCACGCCCGCGCATATTTTTACTCCAAACGTTGACAGCAAAATTCGTGTTTGAAATTTTTAAAATATTTAAAACCACAATTTCCTTACAGGTTCGAAACCTAGTTCGTCTTACAATACCTCTTCGCAACGTCCACCAAGTCGAACAAGCGGACTCAGGGGGAACCGCCAGCTCTTCAGGGGATGCCGGCAGTATCCTCATAACCACAGCCCACCACACAAGTTTCCTTTTCGGAAATATATCCGACAGAGATTTCTTAGTCCATAAGATCTCGGAACTCCTTGCTAAGTTACCAAAGTAAGTTACTGTTGTACTGTTTGCATGTTGAGGTGACTAATATCGGTAAGTTTTGATCCTCTACTGTCATCATCATAGCCCATTACTCCATTCCAAGTAACATTAGACATTTAGGAAATCTTTTATTACTGGCCGTTGAACCGATTTTGAGTTTTATTACGTTGGTGGAATGACAAATGGCGGCTGCAGTATATAGTTTGTTTATTTAACGACTATTTTGCTTTTAAGGCCATCCTTGTGCCTACGGAACACAACTGAAAATCTGTTGAACAGACAGTAAAAAGATTTCTATAAATGTCTAGTTTAAAGCTAACAAAGTATAGTCCAAAGACGGTCTCTTTTGGATTATAAGTGTGCATACACAAAAGCGACACGCGCCAACGAGTGTGGGGATTTGCCGTCAACACATCGTGGATCTGAGCATGGGCGTACCCAGAAACCTCGCAGAACATGCATGAACTCCCCAAATTACTAAATAAAGTATAGACGAGGACTTCTAACTTTTAAATATACCACGCAGTAGACACTGACAAACAGTACGGTGTAATAGGGATGTATCCAAGGTATGAAAATCAAAAAAATAATTAGTCCGTCTTACAGATAATAAAAAAAATTAAGACCCGTATTTTTTATTTTGTCGTAATTACCAAAAATTACTGAGATATAGCGTATTAAAGTTACAGAGTGGGGGCTAATTACGTCACGCCGTTCTATATTTTGCACCATGGCGTGACGTCATGCGACATTTCAAATCAATATATCTTCCTAAGTATTTGAATAAAAGAAAAAATAAAAAATACGTGTTCAATATTTTTTATAAAGCTATCTGACGGACATTAAATTATTTTTTAGGATACAAGCCAATTGTCAAAAAACAAAAAAGATTACTCTAAAAATTTGACTTGACCCGCCAGGCCTGACTTGCACCTCTCTAGGCTAGTAGCTGGGTACGCCCATGGATCTGAGGACGGTGTTCTGGTCGAAACGAATGGCTTCTCGTCAACAACCGCCGGCAATACACGTTGACGGGAACCGGTCGACAATCAAAGACAGCCGTAGACGCGTATCGCTCGTGTGTATGAGCAAAGCTGTCGTATTAATATTTCATTCCGGTTTTCTTTACATTATTTTGTTTTTACAGGTCTCCCAAAGTGATAATGCGCATAGAAATCTTCGTCACTGTTCGGCAACGGTCGTATTCTCCGAGCGTTCGGAAGAAGATATGTATATAGAGTGGTTAAGTGCACCACTCTATATACATATCTATATAGTATATAGAGTGGTTAAGTGCATAAAAAGTGGTTAAGTGCACCACTCTATATACATATCTTCTTCCGAACTCTCGGGGAATACGACCGTTGCCGAACAGGGACGAAGATTTCTATGCGCATTATCACTTTGGGAGACCTGTACGTTTCTTTTTTAATCATAAGTTTATTTACTCATGGCAAGTTGTTTTGTACTTTTAATGACTCAATACAATGCTTATAATTTAATGAAGGCTTTGTTATGTCACTATACTCGTGTCCATTATGTGAACCGTTTTTTGACATTAATACTGCAATGATTGCTACAACACATTGATTGATTCACTCACGGTATTATAATGTCTGTAAGAATCCAATAATGATATAAGGCAGCTTATATATTTATTTTATTACGCATTTTAAAGTAAACTTTTACGTAATCTAGAAGCTGTCAAAAATCAGTGTACCTAGTGGATTGGGTATACAGTGGACCCCCGGTAGTCCGACAATCATTTTGCAGGGCAGTGTCGGACTATCGAATTTGTCGGATTATAGAGTACTGCCTAAGACCCCTTATAGTCCGAATTTTTTTACAAAAGAGTACCTTGTAATCCGACAAATTATAGATCCAATGATGATTCTTTATATTATATACATATAATGTACTCTGAAGTACAAATTATACTTCATTATATATGTAAAATTTAGTAAATTAAACAACACAATAGAGAGCTTACGTTTTATTATAAAATTATCGTCATTAATGCTATAGAACTTACAAAAAATATGCAATAACCTTACGTTAGAAAATAATTGTGTACAAACAAGTGTATATACTAAAATAATCAAAAACTATGAATCAACTACATGTGTAATTTATCCTTTTGAACGCCAATCTACATAATACGCGATGTGTCCTCCAGCGCCACGCTACAAATGTATAACGTATCTATAGTAAAACGTAGGGATGGGTTTAATGTCCTATCGACAAATAATATTATACATTTAAATTAATGTTTATTCACCAATTTACGAAGCTAAATAAAAACTGTAACCGTATTTTCATATTTTATTTTATTTCATAAAAAAAACAATATAAAAACTTTTATATATTTCCTATAATAAAGAAAAGAATTGTAAATTTATTAGACGTGTGTTCTAGAAGTTCACATCCCTATTTGTCTCCAAATGTAATCCTGTTACTTCATATCAAGTAGTTGGCGCTCGAGGCACGTCAAAATCCTATCTGATATAAGGATGTCTTGTCGACGTATTTCTTGTCGATGTATTTCTTGTCGATGTATTTCTATGGTATTTATTTTTATATTCACTGTGGTCTAGTTACACGTGCATAAACTCAACCGATTCCTGCATAATTTATTTCTTTTAGTTACAACAAATACAATTAATAGAAGGTAAATACGTGATTTTCTACATTTTTTAAAGTTCCGTAGCCATATGGCAAAAAACGGAACCCTTACAGATTCGTCATGTCTGTCTGTCCGTCCGTATGTCACAGCCATTTTTTTCCGAAACTATATGATCTATAGGTACTGTTGAAACTTGGTAGGTAGATGTATTCTGTGAACCGTATTAAGGTATTGATGCAAAAATAAAAATAATAATAATAAAGATTGGGGGCTCCCCATACTTAGAACTGAAACCCAAAAAAAAATTTTTTTTTTCAAACATACGTTTGGGGTATGTATGGATAGGTCTTCAAAAATGATATCGAGGTTTCTAAAATATATTTTTCTCTAAACCGAATAGTTTGCGTGACAAATGCTTCCAAAGTGGAAAAAAGTTGCCCCCCCCCCCCCCCCTACCTCTAACTTCTACAATAAGAAAATGAAAAATCTAAACAAGATATGATGTACAAGTACATACATTACTATACAAACTACTAACGAAAATTGTTTTGAACGAGATCTCGTAAGTAGTTTTTTTTAATACCTCGTAAATCGCTTATTACCGCGTAATCTTTCATACAAATAACTTTAATCCTTTAATTTCATAAATCAATGATACGGAACCCTTTGTACGTGAGTCCGACACGCACTTGGCCGATTTCTTTTTATTAAAATTACTGTTTTACACAGATGTTACAGACCTATTTTTAATGGTTTCGCAAAATACTCGCAATTATTTTTCTGGTTTGTACAAACTAATAGAAAACGGAAAAAAAATCCTGAAACGGAAGTTGACGACTTAACGGAATGTCAAGACGACGGCCTATTTCAAAATTCAGATTCAGACTTGAACAACTCGCAATAATTCGTCATATTCACCGTCACATTTTTTTTTTTTTGTAAAAACACGTGCGTCAACTGAAAACAACAACAAGATGTAAACATTGCACTACACTAAAATGCACAAAGTCACTATGAACTTGAAACCTGTCCGCTTATGACGTCACAGAGTTACTTCTATACAAGTCGGTGGCGTGTGGGGAGTGACAAATAACTAACTTTGTAGAGATGGGTTTTTCAAACGGTGTTTCACTATCGACAATGATTAGAAAACCTATTTATTCTTGATTAAGGTGAATAAAACCTAGTTTATAGTTTACAATATTTATAAAATATTAATAATTCACGTCATTTTCTTGCAATAATAGTATTTATGATCATTTCGACGAGATGAAATATAGCGAGGTCTTCATCGTGTCTCATCACTGGCTTACTTGATATCAAGTAATTGGCGCTGGGGGCATTGAAATATTTTCTGGCGTTTTTGTTTCTATTGAAAATAAAACTAATAAGAACTTATTATGCGTGAAAAAGTTAAAAATATGGTTGATAACAGGACAATTTTCCATAAAAACAAAATAAAAGCTCTTGTAAAAGTCGTAAATTTATTTTATACTGTGATTACTTCTAATCAAGTAGTGGCGCTGAGGGCACGAAAATCTCGAACTTGTATAGAAGTGATTGGCGTTCAAAAGGTTAAGGAGCATGCAAATATTCATAATTTTTTTTTTTGTTTAAGGTTGTTAAAACGCGAGAATGAAGCTTTGTCCCTCAATATTCTCAAAAGTAGAAGTTCCGTACAAGTTGTAACTTGTTCAATCATGCATTAGCGAAATTATCAAAAAAAAATATTCAATATGTAATAAATAATAGACCATGTCGGATTACAAGGGGTGCCGGACTAGACAGGGGCCGGATTACCGGGGGTCCACTGTAGTTTTAAAATTCTGTCAGTTAAATTAAACACTAATTTCGTGACATGGTCGCATTTTCATTATGCTTATAAAAATGTAATTTATTTAAAAATAACCTATATGTATACTCATGTTATTTGTGTTCTTCCTTTCCAGTGTTCTTTGTATTGTTCTTTAACAGGAAGTTTCGTCTAACCCAGCATGTTCCAGCCTGTATCTTTAACACGGGATTTCAATTTTCAACTTTGGGATATAATAGTTAAGGTTTAGTTGTCCGTGTACTAATTCATATGCGTGAATATGCAGTGATGTGTATAGGGAGAAGGCGACAAAGGCCGTGGCCCAGAATGACGTCGAGGGTTGGACGCCCCAGCCGCCACTTATGACGCTGTTCAGAACTCATCAGACTTCACCTATCAAACAGATTCAACAGAAAAAGGTTGGTTGAAAACTGTATAATGAAGTTTGTAACTAGCTTTTTTTAAGAGCAAGAACTTGTTTACATGATTCCCAGTTTTAATATAGACAGAACACTTCTAGACTAGCAAAAACCACGTCCGATCCGTGAAAGTATTGTTAGGTATCGATAACTGATTCTATTACTGGCCACAAAGCCTAACAAAAAATTTAAAAAAAAATACCCCCTAAAAAATAAATATTATTTCGCAAAAGGAGGTTACTTACATGGCAATGCCGGGGTGCGTGGGTGACGGGGGGCAGGGCAGCGGGCAGGCGGTCGCATCGCTTATCCGTAATCCTTACGCAGAGAGATTAGCTGGAACAAACAGTCAGACAACAATATATATTTTATTGTTATAAGTACCTTATAAAGTTTAGTTAAAAATACCGTAAACTGCAAAGAAACACTTAAATGTGTTCCGTTTTAAATGTTACGTGTGTTAAACATACACAATGAAAAGAATTAAAAACAATTAACATTCTAGTCGTGGGTTCCTTGTTTTCGTTTTTATTTGGAATCAAGAGCACTTCTGTGTTGAATAGTTGATATCATCGGCCCGAGCGTGTGCCAAAGGATTATTTTTTCGTACTTAATATGACAGAATTTATTTGTTCGAAAAATTAATAACCTCTGTACTATTTAATGTGATAACTTGGTCGCTACTTAGTATAGTATAGAATATTGATAACACTTATCATTCTTGCAGGAGAAACAATGGGAAGACCATATGTCCGAAGTCGGTCGAGGTGTCAGCATGTACCAAACAACTGAAGGCAGCGAACTGGTCGTCAAAGGAATACCAGAGCTCTTACGCGGCGAACTATGGAGCGTCTTCTCAGGTTCCATACTCCAGAAAGCTCAGAACAAAGGCTTGTATGAACGACTGGTGGATAAAGCCCTTTCGACCAAGAATCAAGCAAATGATGAAATCGAGAGGGACTTGCATCGATCTCTGCCTGAACATAGGGCTTTTCAAAATGATGTTGGTAAGGCTTTTTTCAATGATTTTTTGGCCGCGCCACGAATTCGTGTGCGTATGCTTTGAATTTGGATATTTTTCAATCAATTTAAAAGTTTACTTCTAATGTGTAGCATAACTAAACCACGCGAACGAAGTCGCTGGCGGTCGCTAGTTTTTAATATAGGTAATTTTTTATCCCAAAAATAATTAAAACTACGGAAATTATTGTCATATTAACCCTGTTGTTTGTACAGACTTTTAAAATCGCAGTTTTCTTTGTATTCATATAAATTTAATCATTCAATACAAAACCTTATCCAAGAACTTTAAGGTCTTCATTCTCCAAGAATTGGTATAA
This sequence comes from Sesamia inferens, assembly GCA_037179545.1. Lineage (NCBI taxonomy): Eukaryota > Metazoa > Arthropoda > Insecta > Lepidoptera > Noctuidae > Sesamia > Sesamia inferens. The sequence continues at coordinate 22,699,041 of CM073931.1, forward strand.
GTATTTTATTAAATAACAATGCATATAAATATTAAATTAAAAAATCAGTGTGTTTATTATGATATTCTAATATAAATATTTTTTGTGCCATAAACTTCTACTCCGTTCGCCTATTATAAAACCCTTAGAAAACCTTGCTCCCCTCGCTTCGCTTGAACCCTTGTTAGAAAACCCTGTCCGACCCTTGAAGGTGTTGTTAGGTATCGATAACTGATTCTACTAATGCATACAAAACCGGGCTAAACTTAAAAAAAAAATCCCCCTAAAAAAGTAAATATTCTTTCGCAAAAAGAGGTAACTTAATCAATGTGCGATATGCACCCTTCCGCGGGGAGCGGGCGGCAGGGCACGCGACACGTGGTCGCATCGCTATTCGCTCATAATAATACCGGTGTTGTCACTTTTTTATAAATTACCAAATTTCGGGGAAGTTGGAATTAATTCGCGGGAAAAAAAGATTATTTCACAATTCATTTGTATTGGTACTATGATGATTACGTAAAATTTTATATTATATTTGGTCATGTCTTTTGTCATGGTCATACCTAACCTTTATTATCCTTATGGGTCGGACAGGGTTTTCTTAACATACTGTATATACCCTATGCTTTTTTTCAAGACGGTTTAATTTATCATTCACATTGCAGGAATCTCAGCACTGCGTCGCGTACTATGCGCGTACGCACTTAAGAATCCACAGATCGGTTACTGCCAAGCCATGAACATTGTAGCATCAGTGTTGCTAATATACTGCCCTGAAGAGCAAGCCTTCTGGTTGTTGGCAACCATATGCGAGACTTTGTTACCTGATTATTATAATACCAGAGTTGTTGGAGCTTTGGTAAGTTAGAGTTTGTTGTTTAAAAAATACCTCTTGCTGTGTGTTTCCGTAAAACTATCAATGGCAATGGGTTTTATTTTGGCAGTTCAACAGGGTTATTTAAGTTGTTGAGCAAAATGTTTTTTTTAATGTAATAGCAATGGAATAGCAATATATTTCAAAATGATTCAAATTTAGAAGTGTGTTATACAATGAAGGTCCTAAAATGTACTTATAGCCAAAGATAGTAGGAGGCGCGGTTGTACTTATTGCTGGGGCACGAGATTCAGGATTGTAGACTTTATTACTGAATCCGTTACTGTGACAGACTAATTCAGATATATAACAGAATATTGGCAAATGCTACATAGCGGTCATAAAACACATTATAAACACAGTGGAATTTTATAAGACAGCCCACTTCATATAAAAGGCAAAAACATTAGTCGTCATTCCTAAAATTCTACGGTGTATAAATATATTGGTTTGAAAAGATCTTTAGCGAATGTTATAGTGCGAGAAAGAGACGGCACAATGCGGCCTGTATAGCACCACCTCTTTTTCGCACTGGAACAATGATGACTTTGACATTACTCATAATGGCTTCGATTATAACATTTATAGGTGGATCAAGGCGTACTAGAAGAATTAACAGAAAGTCACCTACCGGAACTCCACGCTAAGCTGGACGAATTGGGCATGATGAAGATGATCTCCCTGTCCTGGTTCCTCACACTTTTCATCAGCGTCATGCCTTACGAATGCGCTGTCAATGTGATGGACTGCTTCTTCTATGATGGCGCAAAAGTTATATTTCAGGTTTGTTAGCTTTTAGTGTATTTTGTTGCATTGTTCTATGTTATCATCTGCCTGGCGTTTTCATAACATTTTTATATGGAGCGACTGCCTGAAATGATATGAAATGAGATGACAACCCATCCACGGATCAACCGCGGCAAACCTTTTTTTTTACGAGTGGAAATGCTTTTACGCACCGCACCCGCCGCCAGCTAGGCGACGGGCGTGTGTGGGACTCGCCCAGCCAAAGCCGGGAATACCCACTAAAACCACTCGGTTACCCTCGAGCCCTGCGTTAAGAGTGTCACGGGATCAGCCCGAAGGACTTATCTCCGTGCCACTCTCAGGGCTTACCGATCTAATTAAGGCCGGTTTCTGCGCCAAGGGAGGATTACTCGGGTACCGGAGTAATCCTCAGACGTGGTGACCAGTGCAATGCCAGTGCGGGGGCTACCCACACACGCTGGTCACACTCCGGGGCTAAAGGAGATGGGGGTTCGTCCCCCGCCTTCTTCGCCCCGCCCGTCTACGCCGGAGGGGAGCGGCAAGAGCATTCTTTTCCCGCTCCCTCTCCGCTGCCTCCTTCTGCAAGATCAAGGTCTCGCACAAGGAGGCGGCAGCCTCCCATGCACTCTCGCTTTCAACCATGGCTCGCACCATGGTTGCCCGGGAGAGGCGTCTGCCGGGCACTCCACCAGGGAACCGCGGCAAACCTAGCTTAACCTGCAGGGTAATTGCGGAACACACTATCAGTAGCAATGGGTGTCATTGTGATAGTCCAACAATATTTATTGCGTTATTTACGTTGTTGCACAGTTTTCGAACAAATGGAGCAATGGATTAGCAATATGCTTCGAAACTATTCTTTTAAATTTGTTCCTTCGCCTTTGTGTCAATGTTCTACATCGAACTGTGAATTTGAACAGTCCGCACATCACATCTTGTGGGAGTGTGTTCTTTGGCAGAATGAAGGCAATATTATGTTGGATAGTGTACAAGTTACATCTGGAGTCGTTTATTTTCCTTGTAGAAACTAGAACCAATTTCCGTGCGTTCAGGCGCTTTTGCCATACCTATTATTGGAATCAATTGTAACAGCACATACCTACTTAGGACCCATTAACTTAATCAAATTTTATTCCGTGGTGCTTGGCAATCTGGGCTTCTCCCAGTTGCAATAATGTCCCTTTGTGCCGATTGGCCTAGTTCTGTTCTGTCTCCTGCTTGTTATGGAGGGAAGTGGAAAAAATATCTTTTTTCTTACTTCTCCGCTATTCTTTTCTGATTAATTTCGTTGCGGGGCGTTTTTCTGGCGGTCTCCACTGTTGATTCTGGCTTTCAGGAGTTGCAGGGGATGGGAAAAAGTGTGGCGGGTTTTGTCCAAAAAAAATGCTTCAAAATTATTCCAACTGATAGTAATAGTGTATTACGTATTTAGGGTGCCGATCTATCTTCTCGTGGGACTGTTGTGTAACAAGGAGACACTCTTTCGCATACATCATCATCAGCTCAGCGTCAATCCCAGTCGCATCCGTAGCTTTTTCAGCTTTGGAGTCTGGTGTCCGCTTTACCGGTCTAACTGCTGATTTTGGCTAAACTTCAATATTTTCCGGGAAGCGACTGCCGTCTGACCTCCACAACCCGAAGGCGATATTGAAGCATTGCAGTTAGACCAATTGTTAGACTTTTGAGGTCTCCAACAACCCCTAACGACTAGCATTAGATGTTCGTATGGCAACCGTGACCAACGACATAACGTGCTTTCCGGGTCACGACCAGACCAGTGCAAATATTCATATTTATGCATACAAATATTTGCACTGTGCGGGGATCGAACCCGCACCTCCTTGTGCAACGGCCGCGTTCGCTACCGCTATGCCACGGTGGCTGTCAACTCTATCGCATACACATGCGATTAAAGGAGTCGCTTAGTAAGAGCTTAGTCTTTAAATAATTGCCGGATGGAACTGTGTGGTTACCATGAGTTTTCATTACGAGAGTCGATCGTCGACATCGACCGCGTTTGGCGCTCTCATTGGTCCTTACAATCTTGAAGCGGGCCTATCTATGAGTCAAAGCGGTCGATATCGACGATCGAGTCTCATAAGGAAAACTCATAGTAGCCATACTGCATTAATTAGTTGGACTATTTGGAATTTATGAATGTTTGAACCAGTAAGAAACCATTTGTTTTTTAAAAAACAAAATTTGCAGAAGTTCACTTCCACAAGCAATTTCATAATTACATAAACGACTAAAAAGCTGTTGTCTTGCGTGGTTTTGGTACGTTTATTGCATGTTGTAAATATCTAATATTATTATCATTTTTTCCCTCTAGGTTACTCTCACAATCCTAGACATCAACCGAGAAATACTCCTCAAGTGCACTGAAGACGGTCAGGCTATGCAAGTCCTGAACGATTACCTCCAAGGCATCTACAATGAGGAAGCTATGGCGCTGTCTACTGAACCAAGAACCGCCGAGAAGGTTAGTGATGTTATCAAGACTTAAACCTGTGAAATATATCAAGCCTGAACACACACACACACGCACGCACGCACACTTTCATGTTGATTATACATAAGGTTTTGTTTTAAAAATTGTATACTGCTGTGGAAGAGCGGAGACTTCTAACACAGGCATTATTTGCTTAACAGGAGGCTCCAATCACCAACTAATATAAAATAATTTGGAGCTCTAATAAATTTGATTTCATTTGCGATAAAAAAAAGTTTTATTACGCTAATCATGTTTAAGAGGGGTATTAAATCAAAATCAAAAGTCATTTATTCAAATTAGTTTGAGACGCACTTTATGAACGTCAAAATTAGGTAAGACAGTCCCCCGTAACTCCAGCTCTACGCCGATTCCTAATGCTTTCCTAATTAAAATTAAAAATGTAAGTAAGCAAATACTTATTACCTAAATAAAAGCCCTTATCCAGGAGTCCCATTAAAGCCATTGACAGCCTCCATAGCGTAGCGGTAGCGGCCGCTGCGCAAGGAGGCGCGGGTTCGATACCCGCGCTGTGTAAATATTTGTATGCATGAATATTAATATTTGCACTGGTCTGGTCGTGCCTCTGAAAGCACGTTAAGCCGTTGATCCCGGTTGCCATACGAACATCTGATGGCAGTCGTTACGGGTTGTTGGAGCCCTCAAAAGTCCAACAATTGGTCTAATTGCATTGCTTCGATGTCGCCTTCGGGTTGTGGTCAGACGGCAGTCGCTTCATGGAAAATATCGAAGATTAGCCAAAATCAGCAGTTTCAGCAGATGCGACTGGGATTAACGCTGAGATGATGATGATGATGATCCAGGAGTCCCATTAAAGGGCGTGACGGCTTACTAAACCGCATATTAAATTTACAGTCATTAAACTGTTCAATTAAATTAGAGCCTTAATTTCTAAATATTGGAAAAATTCCGGTCCCACAATCCAAGGAAAAATAGCGAATTTGTTGTATCTATCACAACAAATTCGCTAGGATTTCTTGGGTCAAATTATTGAACAGTATTTTTTTTATATGACTTCTTAGCACAATTTATAATCTTGCTTCAAATCAGTTCTTCTTGTTACTTAAATAACGGCCATTGGTAAAGATCATGCCCTGGTTAAATGCACACATCAAAAGTGTCTAGGGATCAAGCATTTTTATGCGGATTTCTTGAGATTGAGATGTGGCTTTGTAATAAATTTATGATTTTATAAATTTATATGGATCCTTTTTGGTGCATTTCATAATTTGAATCAGGAACTGTGAATCAAATTCGAGTAAAAGATGAAAATCAGCTGTCAATATTTTCCCTATAAAAACATACAACGCATTGAAGACATTATTAGTGCTACTGTTTCCCTACTACTGATTAAAACCAACGTTATTATGGAGCGGCGACGTCATTTAAGCAGGGAAGAAATGCTCAGAGCCGTGGGAATGATAGAAGCTGGTTCCCGGCAACGTACTGTGGCTTTAGCTCTGAATACAAGTCAGAGTGTTATCAGTCGACTTTGGACACGTTACCGAAGCACTGGTACCGTGGCTGAGCGCCATGGAGGACGGTATCGCTGCACCACACGGAGACAAGACCGATACATTCAAATCTTAACTCGAAGAGCTCCAACAATAACCGCCATGATGTTAGCCGTGAGGCTTCATCACTCTTCAGGGAACTTAATTAGCGACCAAACAGTCAGAAACCGCTTGCATGAAGTGAACCTTCATTCCCGAAGACCGCTACGGGTACCACCTATAGCAATGCACAATCGTAGGATTCGATATCAATGGGCTCTTGAACACAGAAATTGGGCAGAAGAACAATGGCGTTTCGTGTGCTTTTCTGATGAGTCTCGTTTTGGTATGAGACCGGATACAAGACGTATACGACACTGGAGAACCCCTGGACGCCAACAGCGATTAAAATCCTGCCAGGAAGTCCATCCTTATAGTGGTGGAACCATCATGGTATGGGCGGGTATTTGGATCGGCGGAAGAACTGAGTTGATTTGGATCAGAGGCAACCTCAACGCTCAAATTTATGCTGAGACGATTGTATCAGACGTCATCGTTCCTCTACAAGTGCAAATCGGTCCCTTATTTCAGTTAATGCATGATAATGCACGACCGCACACCGCAAGAGTTGTAAGACAGACTCTCGCCGCAGCTAACATCAATATCCTGCCCTGGCCTGCTCAGTCGCCAGACTTGAACCCGATTGAGCTTGCATGGGATATGCTACAGAGAAGAGCTCTGCCGAATATGGAGGGTATCCAGTCGCAAGAAGACCTTTTTTTGTTGTTGCAACGAACATGGGCGGCCATTCCACAGCGTGATTTGGATGAACTCATTTTGAGTATGCCAAACCGATGTTCTTGTGTTGTTAGTGTTCGCGGTAGAAACACGGATTATTTATTTATTTATTTATTTATTTATACATCAATTTCAGGCATCACAGCCCATACAAAACAAACAATTCAATATTAAAATAAATTCAGAAATACAAATACAAATATAATTAGTAAAATACAAATATATTATGCAAATGTCAAAAAAAATGTCAAAAAAATAAAGAAATAAAAGTGAAAATATTTAATAGTATGCCTGCCTCTGAGTCATTTGTTTGTTTGTCAGTACATTAATCATATAACAATGGTTAATATATTGACAATCAAACCTATTCGCAAATACGCTCAGGATAGTGTTGGAGGTGATCCGGAGCCTGCGCCCCAGAGACGCGCACCGCTTTCGCATTGTCGTGTAAAAACAGTCGACACGGGCATCGGCAAACATACCCGAGGCGCTGCAATGCCGGGGCAGCCCCAACAACACCCTGAACGCATTATTATACTGTACACGGAGAGCGCTATACTGCCTCTGGGTATATGACACCCACAGGCCCGCCGCATACAGGGACATACAAAATGCTCTGAAAAGAGTTATTTTGACGGCCCCCGAGCAACGAACAAATCTGCGGGCAATCATATTGGCCCTCACAGACAACGCCCTCCGCTCTCTATCGATGTCCGCATCATCCCTCAGGTCAGAGGTCACGATATGCCCGAGATATTTAAACCGTTGGATTCTATTTAATCCAACACCGTTCAACGTAATAGGCGGAACAGAATCCAAGCAGCTCCGACCCCTGGCCTGAAAGACCATGCATTCGCTCTTCTTTGCGTTGTATACTAAGCCATGATCCTGCGCGTAACGCTCGCAGACACTCAGCAACCTAGACAGACCACACACGGAAGCGCTCAGCAGCACCATGTCGTCCGCATAACTAATATTGTTGACACAAACACCGTCAATATGGCAGCCGACACGGGTGCTACTGAGCTCCTCTATCAGTGCGTTTACGTACAGGTTGAACAGCTTGGGCGAGGTCAGCCCCACTTGCCTCACCCCGCACTCCAACCCGTACGGCTCCGACAGAGCACCCGACCATCGAACTACGTTGACCTGGTTAAAATACCAGTACCTGAATATATTTATTATTTCAAGGGGCATTGAGATATTAATTAATTTTTGCCATAAGATGTCATAGTTAACCAGGTCGAACGCCCTCGACAGATCGAGAAAACAGGCATAGACAGGTGTGCTTCTATCGGAGTAGTACCTTACAGTTTGCTTCAAACACAGGATCGCCGACTCAGTAGACAGTCCCGGCTTAAACCCAAATTGATTGTCATGAGTGACTAAATACCGGTCAAGCTGTGTATTAAGCAAACCGTCAAGAACCTTAGCCAGCACTGTTGCTAATGAGATTGGCCTGTAGTTGCCGGCGTCGCTTAAGTCCCCGGTCTTACTCTTCACAATTGGTACCACCACGGTCCTCATCATTTCTGCTGGTAGGTATGCATGTCCTATACAGAATGTATATAGCATGGCAAGGACTCTGGGCAGGTGGACGCCAGCATTCCTTAAATGTTCAATGCTCAGACCATCATGGCCAGGAGACTTACCTCGTGACATTGTCCTTATAACTTCCCGAACACTCTTGGCTGTGAATCTGGTGTTTATCTCCTGTCCATGTGATCCTTCTGCACCGGATGATCGTGATGGCCCCAATGGCGATTTCACTAAAAAGTGATCCCTAAATATATATAAATCCCTAAATATATATATAATAATAATAAGCCGGGTAAACCCGGCTTATTATTGAGCCTACTAGTAGTATTCCAAAAGTTACGAAAGTCATGTTTCGAATGTTGAGAAGCGAGAATGTCCATCTTTATCTGCTCCTTATTGTTTTGGCACCACTTTAAGCGTGATTTAAAGATTCTACGACTCTCTCGCATCTCCTCCCAAACAAGTCCTTCACTCGGTTTACCACACCGAACCCAATCCATAAACTTACACCGAGCTACCCCGTGAGCATCACGAACATGTCTGTTCCATCCGATTACGGGCTGTCTTCCTCTCGGTTTAACAACAGTATGACTCTCAGAGGCGGCTTTACACAATGAATCAACAATGTCACGATACATACTGTCAATTACACACATATGGTCTCTGTTGTCACAACGTTTACCGCTACAGTTACTGAATTCAGGCGGAAAGTCAATGTCTCTTAAACTATCATTACATAATTTATTATAAAAGTCTATTTGCTCGTGGCTTCTTTCCCCCCATTTTATTTTGTTACATTTAACAATTTAATAATTGTTTAAGTTACCCAATAAAATTTTAGAGAAAACTGTTATTTCAGTCTTTTTTTCGAACTTTTGTGTTAGTGGTTCAAATGTCAAATATCCCTTTATTAGGAAAATGGCAAATTTCTTTATTAATGCAAAGGTGACTTGGTTTATCGTTACTGTGACAAACGAAAACACTTTATTTGATGAATCCTTAAAGAAAATTTTAATTAATATCAATCAGGAGAAAAGTTATTGCAAAAATATATGTTGATCCCTAGACACTTTTGATGTGTGTATATAACGTTATTTTTTGTTTATACGAAACCTGAATATAGTTTGTTCAGAATAAGCAACTGAATCGATTCCAATTATTTTTACACCATGTTATATTTTTTCACAAATGCATTTAGAAATTATTACAGTATGGTTACTAAGCGCGCTACGCAGCTTACGCGTGCGCATGCTCGCGCTTAGCTGACGCCACAGGCCAAGGAACCCGGCTCGCCAGTCCAAACGGAGCGTGCACCATATTTTTGTTGGGACAACCAAATAGGATAACAAGCTCATAACTTTGTGGTTTTTCATGTTTTTTTTTTTTAATTGTGTACATAGAGTCTTTACATAAAAATACAAAAATACTGGACACGTGTTTCGGGTTTCGCATAAACAAAAAATAATGTATTTACTGTTGAATAATAATTTTAAATATATAATAATAATAACTTTTATTTTATTTAATAAGGTGGTAAGGACTCAGGAACGCTATTTTATGGTAATGGGTACTCTATGCTTTTTGCTAACTACTATTCCATTCAACTAAAATTTTAACCTGTGTGTTCCACAGACAATAAAAATTCAAGAGCTGATATACCAGTCCTACCGCTCATACGGGGGTAGCGTTTCCAGCGAAAACATCGAGCACTTACGACTAAAGCACCGCTTGAGGGTTGTGAGGCAGTTGGAGGACAGTCTCGAGAAGAATACTCTTCGAGCGCTGCAGCAGGATAAGCTGCTTGAACTTAATGAGCTGCAGGTTAGTAGACTACTATACAATAGGTAACGGAAAGGGTATACATATGTATATACATACACACCAAGGCCATGACTTATTGGATTATATAAAACGATATTGGAAGTATTTTTTAAGCCTATCTCCGGAAGTTATCAGAAAGAACACTGTCCACCGTAGGTGACACTAGGCGCGCAGAATTACGGAAGTAATTTATTGTGATATTGACCTACGTAGTTTTGTGACACGTTTATTATTAGAATTTAAGAAACATGAAATAGCAAATTTGTTATCAATTGTTACTGTATTTTGTTTTGAGTTGAATTCTTTCCATTAGAGATTGATATCGTCCAAAGTTTATATTTGTATCAACAGCTTGATAATTTAAAAGAGTGTCCATGGAGTTTCTTGCCCGTTCTTCTCCATAGGTACCTACTCTTTGGAATGGGCGACTAGCTTCACCTTACTGACTGACCGACCTTCTGACAATTCAAAAGTGCCTGTAACTGGTTTATTTGAAATAAATGCTTTGATTTGTTTTGATTTGAAAGAAGCCGTGCCCTAGATATTGTTACGGGCTAGGGGTACTAAAATGCCGGTTTACGCTACGCAGTTTATTGATAACGATGGTACAGTCGATAGTAGGCAATAACAAGTAGAATGTAGCTGATGTCGCACCGAAGCCATCTCTTATGTCCACGAAGTCCGTGTGGTACACAAACAACAACACCACAGAAGTCACCCGATTCCTTGCAATTGTCGCTGTAGATCTTCTCAATGATGGCTTGTTTCGGTTCAATAGTCAAATGCAGACTGACTTACGTGCTGGGTCACGCCACTTTATATGTATGTATATACAAGCTCATCAAATATTCTAGATCTGTCTCTAAGTGATAATAATAGCACTCGATTTCTAGTACATTCTTGTTTACAACCAGGTAGCTACAGGTAATTCTTTTTTTTTAATAATTATAAACTAGCGCTTGACCGCACTCCCGCCTGATGGTAAGCAGTGATGCGATCGTTGATGGTAAAGCGCGCTATTTTATTAAGAGCCTATTCACTCAGAAAAACTGAGCGAATAGGAAGGAAGACGGCAGTTCAGCGAGGTGATGCAATGTTAAACCCAACAACACGACCAACGATGCTGCGCCAAAGGGAGATCGATCTGAAGACCCTCCACGACCAAAACTCCCAACACAACAACATTTGGCGCATAGTACCTGGCACACATCGCAACACAACTGCTCAGATCCGTCCTCCGTACGGCTTTACCAGATATCATGCCGGAACACGACAAATCGCTTGGCGGCAAGACTTTGTCTGGTGGGTGGTAACTTCTGCCGGTGGCCGATGTTATGGCCTACCACGGAGAAAATTCACAGGAGACGAAGCTTCTAGTTATTTCGATGTTGACCCTTCATTGTCAATATTGATGAAACCTATACTATTCGTTAGGTCACCTTTTGCCTAGCAATGCATTTTTAGATCATACCTCTACAATGCCTAGGTCTCAAGATATATGGCTTAAAAGTTGCGCGAGGCATGTCACGCCACATTGAACCTTACGCCATTGACATAAGGTGCATTCGTAAAGAAATGATATGTATTCGTTTCGTTCCGTTTCACATATACAGGGTGGCAAGGAAATCGACGCTCCGGTTGAGCCCACGAATTCAGCTCATGATTTTTGGGTATTTGGGTATGGCAGAAAGCTATCTCCTGCGATCTTAAAAAATCTGCATCAAAAGTTTATCACTTTTTAATGAAGTTATTTTATACTTCCAGGAATTACTAAGCGCCATCCGTGAAGAGCTACTCTGGGCTAAGCGGGTACCCTGTGAGCGATTAGAAGCCCCCTACGAATCGTACCGGCTTGACTACACGCAGTTCAAGACTTTGTACTTCGCGCTCTCTCCTTGGGCTAAGGGAGATTTCGCTGAAGCCATTACTGCTAGAATGTTTAAGGTGAGAACTGTTTGGCAAATACTTGGAAATTTGAGTGGAAAATACATTCGGCGAGCTGCCCGCTGCTTACCGCCCGCAGGCGCGCGCCTACAGGGAGTTCGATGTTGTGATCCAATAGTGGCGTGAGGGCGCTGGGATTCCCGCTGCCTCACGCGCTCCGCCTCCTCCTTTATCAGTATCCGTGCTTCACAAAAGGAGGTGACAGCTTGTCATGCACTCTCGCTCCGGACCATGGCCTACACCAGGGTCGGACGCGAGAGATCGCCGTCGATCACCGCTACGAGGACACGGCGGGTGGTTTGTATCCTAGACTTACTTACACTGTTCGGCAAGGGTCGTATTCCCCGAGCGTTCGGAAGAAGATATGTATATAGAGTGGTGCACTTAACCACTCTGTATACATATCTTCTTCCGAACGCTCGGGGAATACGACCGTTGCCGAACAGTGACGAAGATTTCTATGCGCATTATCACTTTGAGAGACCTGTGTACTAGTATAGATGTAGATAAGATTATTGTTACTATAGCTAATGGATTACGACGACGACGGCTTGGTGAGCGCGCGCGGCCTGAGCGTGGCGCTGGGCCTGTGTTGTCGCGCGGACGCGGCGCGGCGCCTGCGGGCGCTGTACGCCGCGCACGCGCCGCCCCTGTTGCCGCGCCGGGACCTCGTGCCCACGCACTTCACCGATACCGGGGAGGAGCTGGCCACAGATGCTATCTCCTTCTTTGACAGGTAGGACACCTAATACAATACTTAGTTTATAGAAAATTAAAGAAGTTTCAGAAATATATGGCGCCTCTATGTACTTAATGTAAACATTAGTATATCTATATACTTTTATGTTAATTTTCTATATTTTGGCTTAGTTTTTGACGCAGAAACGAGTACCATGGAAAAACTGTCCTATCAGCTGATTTACTAGAGTTCACTTCAGGGGTCAACGTTATACCTACTAACTCGCACGGTAGCACGCTTGCAACGTTCGTGATCGCTAACAATGGGCCTTATAAAAAAAGCTTAAAGTCACTCAAAGGGTAATGGAGAGGGCTATGCTTGGGGTTTCATTGCGCGATCGAATCAGGAATGAGGAGATCCGCAGAAGAACGAAAGTAACCGACATAGCCCGAAGAATTGGCTTGTATCCTAAAAAATAATTTAATATCCACCAGATAGATTGCTAAAAAATATTGAACACGTATTTTTTATTTTTTCTTTTATTCAAATACTTAGGAAGATATATTGATTTGAAATATCGCATGACGTCACGCCGTCGTACAAAAATACCATGGCGTGACGTAATTAGCCCCCACTCCGTAACTTTAATACGCTATATCTCAGTAATTTTTGGTAATTTCTACAAAATAAAAAATACGGGTCTTAATTTTTTTTATTATCTATAAGACGGACTAATTATTTTTTTGATTTTCATACCTTGGATACATCCCTATTGCAACACTAAAGTGGCAGTGGGCTGAACACATTGCCCGTAGGACCGATGGTTCTCGAGTGGCGACCACGCACCGGAAGACGTAGCGTAGGTAGGCCCCCGACAAGGTGAACCGACGACCTAGTGAAGGTCGCGGGAAACCGCTGGATGCGGGAGGCGCAGGACCGGTCGTCATGGAGAACCTTGGGGAAGGCCTATGTCCAGCAGTAGACGTCTTTCAGCTGAAATGATGATGATGATGATGAACGTTCAAAGGCCGAGCCGACACTTTTTTTAAAACATTGTGATTTCTGTAACCGCTCATTAACGACATAAATGACTATCATGATTTTTTTAGTGGCATATGGTCTAGCCTTTTCGCGAAGTTTGCGTTACGATGTCAGATACATCCTGTATACATTCAATTTAACTCGACCAAGGAGTGAGCACAAGTACTAATAAATATAGTGATCAACAGTAAGCGAAATAAGATTTTGACAGTGACATTTGATTGACGTGTCATGTATCTATGGCTATCGTATCTATATTATCTACCATACGAGCTGCGAAAAAAAATGAAATAATTCAATGAATAAATAATAATGAATTCCAAACATACGGCAAATGACACGTCTCCTTCCCGATGGTTACAGAAAAATTTAAAAAATAAGGTATTTAATAAGTAACCGTGTCGTCAACGGCACGATTAGCGCAGCGCCAGAATGATCAACTGCTGTGCTAGATGTCGCGGGTTCAATTCCCGTATGAAACAAATATTTGTACGGCTTACAGGTAGTTGTTCCGGGTCTGGCTGTTTGTTTGTGAGTTTTTGAATGTTTTTAAACGCACTCACGGTACGGCAAAAAATTCGTTTAAAATATTTTTTTGAACCAAAATATGATTTTTGATTCTAAATAAATATTCGAATAATAAAGAAAAAAAATGTGCTAAAAAATGTTATCTAGGGAATTTAGGGCAATACATTTTTATAAAAAAACTCCAATAAATGTAAGTAAATATTATTGAAATCCTTCTTCTTTCTTCTACTTTTGAGCTGGCAAGTGATTTCGTTCCTTTTTATATTCTTATAGTATAGAAGAAGAACCTGTATCACCGGAACCAGGCACTCTGCAACGGTCGATAAGTGAAGTGTGTGGAGACGGTGCGCACATGGATAAAAGTGATTCTGAAAACAGTCAAATAGGTAAAGTATTGCCCAGTAAAGCCCGGTTTCCACCGCGAGCGGAACAGACCCATTAATGCCTTCGTTAAACTCGCAAACGCAAACTGCATACTTGTATTTCCACCAACAAATAGTCGGACGGAAAGAGCCGAGCGTGTAGAAAGAGTAGAAATGAGCTCGCTCAGTTCTAGAGTGGAAATCAAATGACCAACTCTTCGTTGGTGGAAACGCAAACCTATTTCATTAAAAAGAAGTTCGTTCCGCCTAACCATTTTCCGCACATTACCCTTTCGCAGTGGAAACCGGGCTTAAAGCTCGGCGCAATAGGGCCACCGACCACGGCCAGCGGTGGCCAGCAACGGCCACTTTACACATTTTTTAATATATTTTGTATAGACGCGCTGCACACGTGTATCCAGTGGCGGCTACTCGCTACAGTAGTGTCCGCTTTCGGCATTAAATCTAGTGCATTTTTGGTATGTTCAGTGCGCATCAAAAATTTTTTGTGCCTAGTGCAATATTTCTAGTGCTTTTTCATGTCTGCTCTTTAATTATAAATAAATTGATATAGCGGCTAAATAGCGGATAAATGCAGATGTCGAACATGTTTTTAGTTTGATGAATGTGGTTAAAAGCAAGTTACGGAATTTATTGTATTTAGAATCAATCAATGCATTCCTTATAATTCGCACGACAGCACATGCTACAAGTATGAACAGCCAAGTGAGGCTGTAAAAATGATTGGATCCTCCGAGATATATATAAAAAAAAAAAATATTCGAGCTTGGCTGGTCCGTCAAGACAACTTTTTTTTTTAATGATTTTTCGAATTTTATATGTCGTTCTTTTCAAATTTATGCCAATTTTGAAGTCGAAAAATCCACAGATTTAGTGCAATTCGCACCGCTTTTAGTGCTCTACAGACTTTGCCTTCTGGCAACACTGAACCGTCCGAAGTTTTACGTATCGCACGCATACTATCATGGAGCACGACGTCTCAATGGGTGTTGATATATTCATATCCTAAATTCATACACGTCCCGCTATTTGGTACTATAAAATGTGGCGGCTTGCAGACACCGGTGGCTGTCGCTTTCTTCTAACACTTTTAAAAATGTGGCGGTAGCGCGCGACAGACACCGGTGGCTGTGGTCGGTGGCCCATTTGCGCCGAGCCTAAAGAAGGCCTGATGCACACCGCCAGCCTATTCCAAGTTAAACAAATATCAACTTTATTTTAATGACAATTAAGTTGATTTCAGAGTACTATTGAAAATGTTATGACTATTGTCTGAAGTTACAGCAGCATAGATTGGAATCACAGCTCACTCCACGCTCACTTTACCTTAGTTTTCACAGTAAAATGATTACAGACTTTGCACTGCTGTATACACCTTTTTAGGGTTCCGTACTAAAAAGGTAAAACGGAACCCTATTCATGAGACTTCGCTGTCCGTCTGTCCGTCCGTACGTCGCTAGTTTATTAAGAGCCTATTCACTAAAGAAAAATTGAGTGAATAGGAAGGAAGTGGTCAGTTGAGCGAGGTGATGCAATGTTAAACCTAACAACACGATGAACGATGCTGCGCCAAAGGGAGATTGATCTGAAGACCCTCCACGACCAAACTCCCAGCACAACAACATTTGGCGCATCGTACCCCGCACACATCGCAACACAACAGCTCAGACCCGTCCTCCGTACGGCTTCACCAGACATCATGTCGGAACACGACGAATCGCTTGGCAGCAAGACTTTGTCTGGTGGGTGGTATCTTCTGCCAGCAGCTGAGAAAAACGACCTCCCCGACGCCTCCTTCTGCGAGCAGGATCAATCACTGCTGTATACACGTCATACAACACCACTGCAGAAAGGCTGGACTCTTCAGCACATTTTAAATCTATTAATTTCAAATTGTAGGCAGCAGTAGCTACATAAGTGCAGACAGCGTGCGTGCATGTGGTCTGGCCGGACTCGCGAGTACGGCCAGCACCCCGAACGTGGCTCCCGCAGTTCCTCCCCTGTCTCGCGACCACTTCCTACAGCTATTGGCCGTGCTACACGACCTCACGCAGAGACAACCCGCTGTTTATGAAGCTGTGGTATTAGCTGGTAAGTATTTTTCTCTATTCTCTACTATAACAACTCCTTTTTTCATGAGAAATCATCAAATGACCTCTCCATCTCTGAGCGGAGCGGAAGAGTGTGTCAGACTTTTACTGACTAAGACCCATCCGTGTTCCTTCACTTGCCTTTGCGCCAAAAGCCACGGTATCTCTTTCGAACATCCCACGGCCCTGACAGCAACTCCTCCAGCCTATAATAAATAGGGATGTATCCAAGGTATGAAAATCAAAAAAATAATTAGTCCGCCTTATAGATAATAAAAAAAAAAATCCGTATTTATTATTTTGTCGAAATTACCAAAAACTACTGTAATATAGCGTATTAAAGTTACGGAGTGGGAGCGAATTACGTCATGCCGTGGTACAAAATATACCACGGCATGACGTCATGCGACATGTCAAATCTATATATCTTCCTAAGTATTTGAATGAAAGAAAAAATAAAAAAATACGTGTTCCATATTTTTTATAAATCTATCTGATGGACATTAAGTTATTTTTTTAGGATACAACCCAATTGGGAGTATTTTCGTACCCATTTATTTCACTATTACGCGCCGGCCTAGGTGGGCGGTTCAAAGCGAACGCTAGTATGAAGCGGTGACACGCGAATTCAATGCGATGACGCGACGGTAATGTTCTACGTACAAGCGAATCGACATTATCCAAACGAAAACCATACGGCACCGCATCCAGTAGGCCTAGTATGAGTTTTCATTACGAAACTCGATCGGCGATATCGAGCGCGTTTGACTCAGCGATTGGCCCGCTTCAAGTTCGTAAGAACTCTCAACCAATGACAGCGCCAAACGCGTTGGATATCGGCAATCGAGTTTCGTATTGAAAACTCATACTAGGCCTACTGTTCGCGCGAAAATATCAAGCCAACTGATCGAGTTCGCTTCATTTCGCGTCGCTCCGGATCGCATCCCACGTGCGTTTGGTTTCGCAGGCCACTTCAATAGATTTCGACTGTTTGTTGTTTTCGCGTTCGCGACTAGATCGCTCACGCAGGACGTCGGGTTACAAGATGTATGACTGCATACACACTTGATAAACTAGCGCGCTTTACCATCAACGATTGCATCAAGCTTGCCATCTGGCATATGTTTATTGACTATTAAATAAATGCTCTGACTGAAGGAAAACGCAAAATCTTCAGGTACCCTCCTGCTGCAACTGGGGGAATTAAATCACCGTCCGCAGATTGACCGCGAGATCTCACAGGATAGTCTGTTCTTAGCCGCTGCCGCTAAGCAAGCTGAAGCTCAGGTAATCTTTTTTTTATTTGTTGTATTTTATACAACAACAACCTTACATAACATAGCGTACAGCCCGCGTCAAAAAATTCCATAATCTAGAAGTTGAATTTTGGATTGGCAAAATAATAGGGCATAATATTTTTTTATCGGTGGTAGGCCATAACATCGGCCGCCGGCAGAAGTTACCACCCACCAGACAAAGTCTTGCCGCCAAGCGAATTGTCGTGTTCCGGCATGATGTCTGGTGAAGCCGTACGGAGGACGGGTCTGAGCAGTTGTGTTGCGATGTGTGCCGAGTACGATGCGCCTAATGTTGTTGTGTTGGGAGTTTGGTCGTGGAGGGTCTTCACATCAATCTCCCTTTGGCGCAGCATCGTTGGTCGTGTTGTTGGGTTTAACATTGCATCACCTCGCTCAACTGCCGTCTTCCTTCCTATTCGCTCGGTTTTTCTGAGTGAATAGGCTCTTAATAAACTAGCGCGCTTTACCATCAACGATCGCATCACTGCTTACCATCAGGCGGGATTGCGGTCAAGCGCTAGTTTATAATTATTAAAAAAAAAAAAAATACTAGGTTACTTTGGCCATTGACTGCTGCGCTGCGTGTCGCGGGTTCGCTTCCCGCACGGAACAAATATTTGTGTGGCCCTCCGGGTCTGGATGTTTGTGTATGTGAAGTTATATGTTTGTAAACGCCACCCACGACACAGGAGAAATTCCTAGTGTGGGGCAAAGCTTTTCCAAATAAAAAAAAACCTGCAATATTTGGTCACCAAAGTGCGGTACTAGCACTTACAGTAAAGATTTATTATTGAGTTGAATTATATTTAAAAAGTAGCACAATTCAGGTAACTGTTGTATCTTAATAATAAAGAGTTTATTTCATATAAATTTGGTTTAGATTACATGTCAAGGAGTGGTATCTTTCAATCAAATCCTTCTTTGCCCATTCAAATTCGCATCACCTTCGAAAGCAGTTTTTTTAGATCATCCACTTTTAAGTAGCCGTATACGTATAAGGCTACTTAAAAGTGGATGATCTAAAAAAACTACATTATAATGTATACTTAAAATATAAATATAAAGAAAATTTTGATTTATCTTCACAAAATACTGAATACCCAATTGTTAAATTTAAATAACTCAGTATCACAAGGATACGAGATTGTGAAATATGGCGATTTGTTTACTGTACGTGTTTGTGGCCCCCTTTGCGTCAAGTGTTGCTTAATGTTCCCTATTAGGGGAACTGTTTAGGTTTAGGTCCTCCTGCACGGGGTAGTGAGGTGTTAAATTACCCCGTGCATCGCCCCAGGGGCGTAAGACCGACACTCGCACGCGCCTCCGCCTCGGTTCCATATAATAGGGGGCGGGAACTTCCCCATGTCCCTCGCCCCCTGGACTCAAAATATTAAATAATTAATATTAATAAATATTTGTACCTATGTCAAGCTGAAGTATCACATGAATTTGTTCAGTTTCAATGCTCACGTCTTCTTTGTCATTTTGCTTATCAGTTGGACCCCAACGGCAATACAACAGAACCGGAACAAGAAACCCAAAAACCGTCTCCATCCAAAGAAACAGAACCGTACGGCGTCTGGTCCATCTCTTTGGAGCAGTTCTTAGCCACCATGCTCTCCCAGCCTGCCCTTGAAGAGTTCTTCAACGAGAAGGTGTCTATTTTACCAGAGTTAGAACTCCTTAAACAGAGGGACAGGCTTCAGTCGATTTCATAGCTGATGGAGATAGCCGGGTTGCTTGGGATAAGCTTTTAAACCCAGCTTTAAAGGTAGGTTGACGAACCTGTTTTGGGTTTAAGCGTTTCCAAGGCGTCTGTTAAATGTTTTGAACGATGCTTGCTTTTCGTGCGTTTATCAGATTTAGCGAATTCGACCATTCTCTATTAAACATGATATGCTGGATTTTCTGCGTTTCCTAGATCAGGAAATCCGGATGGATTCTGAACGAAAACTCCGAGGCCCCGATGCCGACGAAATGGACGCATACGTTTAAAGCCAGCCATATTACTTTAAATTATTTTTGGCGATTAGTATTTTAGTTAGGCAGGCATGGTTCAAATATCTGTGACATTATCACAGCGTTTTAACAGCGTTTTGGAAAGCAAATTATGGCCTTAGTAAGTTTTAGTATGTGTGTATTCACCTAACCTGCTGCGTGCCACGAATTTCCTTTATCTCGCTTATTTCTATGTAAACATTGTATATAGCATATAACTAGGCATTATAAATCTATGTACTGGAATGATTTCGAAGCCATTTTTTAAAATATAAAATTGATATTAAACTCATTAAGGAGGTTTATACTGAAGTATATTTTTAAATGGCCGTGTTTCCACCAAGTATACAGGGGAGGTACAATAAGCTCTTTCAAACTTTAGACCTAAAAATTTTGATCTAGATATTTTAAATGTATCGTCAAAAGACCAATGTAGCCGTAGCATACATTTAGTAGTCCCCTTTGTATAGTAAAGTATTTACCGAGCCGGACTGAGCCTGCGTGGTAGATTCCAGCCCACTCCCTTTCACCAAAAGAGACGTATATCCCACGAGTGGCAACATTATGGGCTGCTTATGTATGCAGTTAAATTATGCTTGTTATTGGTCAAAATTAAATAACATAGCAACTATTATTATGTGGTAAGAATTTCTCAAGGCCAACATTTAATGAAACATTCCAAGATATATGTTATGAATACCTAAAATGATATTGACAAAGATAACTTATAACTGGTGTGTTTATCTGTTTAGTTTAATACATTATTAATACGTAGCTTTAAATTAGGTTATGCTTGGATTTCTTAGCTATAGGTACTGAACTTCAATGTGTCGATATGACCGAAGCAGAGGGAACAACACTAGAACGTCAATTGCGTTTACTCCTTTAATGAAATATTTTATAAAAAAAAATACAACAACTTATTTAGATGTATTTTTATTCAAGAGGTGTATTTAAACAAATTCTCATTTCAAAAACATCACAAATTCAACTTCAGTTCTTTCACAGTTATTCTACAAAAACACTCGATGATTTCGCATCACTATCCAAGTCAAAGTGATCTGTATTCTTATTTAAATAAGGTTGCTGTTGAGTTTCTATCGACATTTCTGTCAATATAAATGTAATCTTTAATGTAATTATAATGAGGTTGCTATTAGCTTGCGGTTGTCAAAGGTGACAAAACTGTGAACGAACTCATCTATCAGTACCAATAGTAGTATTTTGAGTATACATAGCCATATTATATTATAAATTAGCCTGTAAAATTGATAGTTAACTCTTGTACGTATTCTATATACATTGTATTTAAACAAAGTTCTTTAAATATAAGTAGGATTAGTACAAAATAGAATTTGCAATATAATATATAACACTAATATTAATTTAATTACTTTTTAGATGTTAGCTTCGCTTCTAAATGAATACTTTATTTTCATAAGCTTTTAAAGCATAAATAAGAGAAAAAAAAACTTTATATGTATACAGGTTGAATGTATTTTCCAGTACAGGCTGATTTTTCCAATGCCAGATAATTTTATCAGAAGAATAATTTTGAATTTTTGACAGTTCTTCCGTGTAAAAACTGTCAAACATCTTTTTTATTCCACAAATAAACATTATTTGTTGACTGAAAAATCAACTCTTAAATAAATATTACATTATGTACATAGCTAGGTGGATGTGTTACTAAGTATTAATATCAACATGATTCCAGTGCGGAAAAGGGATGGTTTATTGATCATATATGGCTGTCTCTCTCTGGCACTGAAATCGTGATGATATTAAACAGTCATAAAACTGCACATGTGCCTATTGTATAAGCATGAGTTATCTGCATATATTATAGTAAATGGTGCTTCGCAGAATAATGTGCTTCGCCATAATGGACGAAATAAGACACTTGCAAGGCTTGGAAAATAGTTAATAAATTCGGTTTAAGAAGTGTTAATATGCAATCATAACATGTCAGGGATGTTTGTTGAAGTTCAAATTTCCATCAAAATACAATCTGACCTAAAATGTTAAATTTGAATTTCGCGGACTATACCGGAATTTGTTTACACTTTAAGAAGACATATTGTTTAATTAATCAAGTAAATTAATTGTAAAAATGTTAAAATCAAGTAAAAAAATCCTATAACTGAATATTGTAATACAGAGTTGCTATTCTAAAAGCGAATATTGTAATACTGAGTTCCTTAAGAAGTTTGTAACTTATCTTTATAACGAAATTGTAGTCAATAACACAACAGAATATTATCCTACATAAATATATTTTTTTTTACATTTAACTGAACTTAGTCGGGCAAAAAAGCTTGATTTTTAATGTTAACAGATTATGAAATAAATAGATGTAGGCTAAACAAGCAATATCTTCATAAGTATGTGTATATTTATTTTTGTAAGCCACAATATATGTAATGAATTTTTGGTACAATCTTAAAAGCTTCAAATGCTTTGTTGGATTATTTAGAATATCTTAGATACTTCTCACGACTGTTGGTGACTGTACAGCGAAATCTTTTGACAATACACATTATATTTAAAAATCATTGTCCAGCAGAACGTAAGGCATTTTTCACTATAGCTTACTTTGTATTTTAGAATTACTTTGGAGAAAATTCATCAAATATTATGTCTATTAACTGATGGAGCATAACCGAAATCATGATTGTTTAGAATATATGACGTATGCTACCCGATCAGACACGATCAAAATTCATAGACTCGTTATCCATTTCACAAATAAGTTAACATTGCTTCATGAAATTGTTATATTCACCTGATTTATTTCCTCTGTGTATTTAAGCTTGTGTATAAACCTATTTCAAGCACAAAACATTGAATATATTTTAATCCTAAAGGTTATTTTGATTCTTAATATTCAGATAGTGTACAAGTTTAATTGAATACACTTGTTTGACGTTATACCTACTTTTGATTTATTCCTTTCCTGGGTAATGTTCAACATAACTACGGCAGTAAAATTACCTTCTCGCTTGTTGAATTATGATGGAGTAAAACATCTGGTTCAGTTTTCCTTTCTCAAAGCAAAAGTACCATTCACTGAATTATGAGCAGGTTTTTTTTTTTTTTAATAATTATAAACTAGCGCTTGACCGCAATCCCGCCTGATGGTAAGCAGTGATGCGATCGTTGATGGTAAAGCGCGCTAGTTTATTAAGAGCCTATTCACTCAGAAAAAACTGAGCGAATAGGAAGGAAGACCACAGTTGAGCGAGGTGATGCAATGTTAAACCCAACAACACGACCAACGATGCTGCGCCAAAGGGAGATTGATCTGAAGACCCTCCACGACCAAAGTCCCAATACAACAACATTAGGCGCATCGTACCCGGCAAACATCGCAACACAACTGCTCAGACCCGTCCTCCGTACGGCTTCACCAGACATCATGCCGGAACACGACAAATTGCTTGGCGGCAAGGCTTTGTCTGGTGGATGGTAACTTCTGCCGGCGGCCGATGTTATGGCCTACCACCGAGAGGTTGTTGGTCATTGGTCATTGGTCATCCAGGTTCAAAGTAAATTGTGACATGCACCGGCGGTTTGTCAAAAAGACAACACTTCTTTTTGAAAATAAATCCTTGGGGAAGGCCTTTGTCTAGCAGTGGACTTCATGTGGCTGACATGATGAAGATTTTTTTTTTTTGATATGGCTTCTCGTAGTTGACCTTGAGAGGTCGTAACTACTTAACCGGACTATATGATGATTGGTTTGTCAATTTTGTTCAAGTAACTATAGAGGTAAGGATGCTACGCTGGGGTTTGTATGGTTACAAAATAAATATATACATAAGACGGGTCATCACTGAATGTGGTAAATAGGAAATTATCTACTGTGGGTATATCTAAAGCGCACTACACACCAAAGCCGCCGACCTGTCGACACAACCGGCTAATGTAGAAAGAAGCATGTGGCAACCTTCGCCCGCGCGAGTTGCCCGCCGACACGTCACGCAAGCGCTCAGATTCCCGGCGATATTTCAGCTGTAGTGAAGTGCTAGTAGTTTTAACAGCCAAATAAGTTTCTGACATCGAGCCGCGGACATGCCGCCGGCAAAGTTGTACGACTTGCAAGGACTAGCCCGCCGGCAAAATGTTGATGCTTCGGTGTATAGAGAGCTTAAAGCGTACTTACATAAAAGATAATAAGACTAGGCCCGGATCTAGAAATCGTGAAAAGTAGAGTAGGTTTAACTCTAAATATCATATCTCCTTCTAATTCAGATTTACGAGCAATTAAAAGTATATTATGGAAGTTGGTTTTTAATCTAAAAAAAGGCCGGCCAAGAGCGTGCCGAGACAAGCCCAGTGTAGGGTTCCGTAGTTTCCCGTCAGTCACAATAAGGGACGAATTAAATTTAGAGATAAAAGGCTGTTGTTACATTGAGTTGACAGCGTCATCTCTCCGGAAATTGGGTTACTAATTTAAACAAACTAGACGGGTTATGTATGTTAGATTTTCGGTGGTAATTTAAGATTGCGTGCACCGATTTTTAATGTAAATTTTTATTACCTATATTTAAAATAATATACGTTCAGGATAATAAAAAATGTACCTAAACTAAGATTAAAAAATGCTGGCATATACGGTTAAATTACAAAGTTCAGTAATGAATTCGTACAATTCTTGAAAAACTTCAATCCAATATTAACAATATAAAAACAATGATTCCAGCATGCCTCTTTTCATTTTTAAATACCTACCTTTCCAACAATAACTTGACTACGGAACCCAAAAAAGCAGGCTCTTCTTTGAGAAATAAAAGTTCCACACAATTCTCATTACTAGTACCTAAGAATTTAAAATAAAAAGCAATAACACAGTGATGATATAATTTATTTCAAAGTAAACCTGAGTGTCCAAGCATCATTAGATTTAACGGCTGTTTTGTCTGGCAGGTCTATTCCGACCTCTCCATTAGTAATCTTCCACTGAAACAAATAAAATGTGATAAGAGGAAGTACTACCATCAGAGCTAAGGTTAATGACCTAGATAGATTAGCTAGCTGAGTGTTTACAGATACACATTGAATAAATACTTACATTCAAGTATTGGCCTTCATTGCCCAGCATCTCGACTTTATAAGTGCCACTGTGCAAATATGGTGTTATGTCCCTCAGTGTCAGCACACTCTTCTCAGGCCACTTGAGCACAATAGCATAGATTGCAGTAATTTTATCGTGCACACTCGGTGGGAGGGTTGGATGAAGAGCATTGTATGTCGCCTTAGTACACGTATACCAAACATTGCCATTTCTAGTATCGTTTTGGGAGTGCCAGGGTGAGCTATTGTATATCGCTTCGCCGTTGATAGAGAGCCATTTTCCGAGCGTTAGCAAGCGTTCTTGAAATATCGGTATTATTGTACCCTCTTTAGTTGGGCCTACGTTGATAAGTGCGTTACCTGAGAAGGACAGTGTGATTAAAAATGCGAAACTCATAAGTGCGGAACATCATAATCTGAAACTTGAAAAAATAGAGAAAAGTTACCTCCACAACTGACTGTAGATACAACTTGGTATAGCAGCTCATCAGTAGACAATATTTCACTAATCTGCATATCCCTTCTGTATCCCCATGATTTGCTATCAACAGTGAATGCGTTTTCCCATTTATGATCTAGTAGTTTACCTGATAATAAAATACAAGATTGAAAGATTTGAATATTCTCTGTGAAATTACTTTTCTAATAGGGTATTTGACAAAAAAAAAAAAAACAAATTTCAGTCAGATTTCCAAAAAATACTAGACACGTATTTTTTGTTTTATCAAAATAATAAAAATTGACAAATATAAAAGGCATCAAAGTTGGCTGGTGACATCACTGGTCACTAAAGTGTAGCGTGCAGTGAAGTCACACGAGGTTTCAACGCACTGTGTCGTCTTAATTTTTTGTTTATATGAAAAAAGAAAAAATACGTGTCTAGTATTTTTTGGAAATCTGACTGACGGACTAATTAGTTTTTTTTAGTCAAATACCCTATTAACCATTTGATTCATAATAAGATATAATCATACTGAAGCACTGAATGTATGTTTTAACTAATGTTATGTTTACATTTTTAACACTAACCAGGATTGAATCTATCAGCATGATTATAGAAGTCTCCATGATGCCCAGGAATGTCAATACCCCATCTGTCGTTGACAACCACTTCATCTTTAACAGGGCTATCATTGTACAACCACGCTAACAGGTCTGTAGACCTCCAGTAGTCATCATGAGCTTCCCAGTCACCATCGGACCAAATCACAGATGGCTTGTAATCATTAACAAGCTGCTTAATATCTGGCCACAACTTGATATCAGTGTAAGTGTGAGTATGAAACTTGTTGCTTCTATCTTGATCATAAATAGGATTGAACCATTCATACAAGGAATGGTATACACCAAACTTTAAGCTTGCGTTCCTGACTGCGGCAGCAAGTTCACCTACCAGATCCCGTCTTGGACCAATATCAACAGAATTCCAACTGAATGAACGCTTGGATGGGAATAGTGTGAAACCCTCGTGATGTTTACTTGTTAGGACAATATATCTGAAACAAATTAGTATTAATAGAATTGTAATTTTTGTTTTGCAGCAGCAGCACATGAAGGGGTTTATTTATAAATGATGATTAAAGTTAATTGGTGTTTAAACATCAGAATGTATGTATGGTTCAGCTATCATTAATTAACTTTAAGCAATATTTATGATTGAAGAAGTATAAAATTTTCTGATTTACTTTGCTCCAGCCTTTGCAAATAGTTGTGCCCAAGATGCAGGATCAAAAAACTCAGCTGTAAACATTGGGGCAAACTCCTGGTACGTGAAGCCTGGTGGGTAGTTCTTCTTCATGAAGTCTATGTATTTCTGGTTGTTGTCACTTGCTAAAAAACAAATTAATTAGATACATTAAATCAATTTAGATAACATACTACAGACAAAGAGCAAAAATTGCAATCCAGCAGATATTTAAATTTGTATAAATAGAAAGTACCTTTCCAGTTTGTCCAAAACCATTCTGATCCGAAACTAGGCACGGAATACACACCCCAGTGCAGGAATATACCAATTTTAGCTCTATCATACCACTCTGGCAACGGGCGGGTGTCCAGGTCACTCCAGACGGGTCTAAATCTTTTATCTACACTGATATCCTCTTCAATACCATTATGAACTTCGATAATACTAATTTCTCCTATCTTGGCATTCGCGAAGCAGACCAATACTAAGATTAATAATAATTTCATCATTCTGTAAACAAAACAATTTTATTTTAGATGGTCAATAATTTTTAAACAGCTGGCATCTCGATGTCAGTTCACTGACACTGACAATCTGTTTGAACTTTGACTGATAGACCAGCCGGTAGACAGAGACAGATGCGGAGTCCTTGATAGGTTTAATAAGTGGATCCAATGAGTTCACAGTACGCGCGCATCAGCTCCGCGCATCTGAGTCGACATTGAATCAAGACTGGACTCTGTGAGCCAATCAAAAAATTTGACTTTAGCAAATTATTGAACGGCGAATGGAAAACGTTGGTCACTATCACTATAATACTGAAAGGTCTACCTATGTCAGGCTAATTTGCACCTAATTTGAGACTGTAGTAAAAAGTGTTGCAGTAAAAAGTTCTGAACTGGTTCCTGAAAGTTAGGTAGTCTACCTACTTCCTTTCCTTGCAATACGTACCTAATACCTATTTCTCTGAACAACAACGCAACGTCTCTCGTAAAGACTATAAACAGAATTATGGGTTTTTATGAATTCTATTAATAAACCAATAATTTAGATTTAGCGAGGTGAAGTAGGTACTTTAAATAGGAACAGGTGTTTTCTACAACGAATTTGATAAAGAAACTTATGTAGGTACCTACCCAACATAGTTAACAATTACATGAAAATACCATTAGAAAAATAGGTAGGTAGGTATAGGTACCGAGCGTTCCGCGTTCGTACGCTACGTACCAGCGGACTTATCGCTAAGTATCTAATAAACAGTTAAGTTACGCCGGTCCTCATTTATTATTTAATTTTATTGTGGGGACCAAATACCTAGTGTAAAAAATAAATACTTTAGTAACTCACTCCAATTTATTTTCAACTTTTATACATATAATCCATGCATGTTCCTCCTAAAGACACTTGATTAGGGTGATTATTACTTTTATCTCGACAAGTCGACACTAATGCACTAGACCACAGTTAAATACACACTGGATACTCTGACGGCGAAACGTCCACTTAAAACATATTTACGCGGCAAATGACAGAATTCTGTTATCAAATACCTACATTAGTAACATAATTAGGTGCTTTGTTCTGTAGTACATAACCATAGTCATTAATATGGTTATTTATGTACAGACGAAATTACATCAAGCTACTACAATCTGTCAGATTAACCGGTTGATTAAGGCTCAAGGTTGATTGGGAATATTTGGCAGTTTGGGGTAGCTTGACCTGCTACTGTCTGTACTGCAATACGGAAATGTTTTCTGGGAATTTAAACAAAGTATTCGTTTTACATTTTAATTTATTGTATTTTATACTCACATTATTTACAAATATTTCGTTGAGATCGAAGTTTTAATACTGATATTTAAAATGGGTCAGCCTAGAGCTCTAGAGCATACCTATATGGAAAATGTATATTTCTGAAAATACAACTTTGCCTTACGCTTTGAGGAATAGCATCATTTGATGTAAGAACAAAGGTTAAAAAAAAAATAATTGTAGTTAGATGTATAGGTACTATTAAATAATAAAAATATTATTTGCATGATTATCTTCCACAATACACGTTTCATTT
This sequence comes from Sesamia inferens, assembly GCA_037179545.1. Lineage (NCBI taxonomy): Eukaryota > Metazoa > Arthropoda > Insecta > Lepidoptera > Noctuidae > Sesamia > Sesamia inferens. The sequence continues at coordinate 22,727,623 of CM073931.1, forward strand.
TTATCAAAAGATTATTGTATAAATAAGAAAATATTGTTAAAACATGACTAGAAATGTTTTTATCTGATATTTAATTATGGCTGTAAACAATAAATATTACTAATATAGAATTATGGAAGAAATACATTTACCACTTGCGTATCAACCCCCCAAAAATTGGGTTAGGGCAAGAGATCATTATTTAATTATACCAGTTCCAAGACAAAAGTTAACATAGATCAACTGCATTCTATTCATAATAGGGATGTTTCCTGGGTAAAAAAAAATGATTCTATTTAATCCGTCATTTCAGATTATAGAAAAATATTGGATATGTATATTTTGTTTTATCAAATTAATAAAAATTGACAAATATAAAAGGCATCAAAGATCAGGAGTGGTGGCTGGTGACGTCACTGCTCTTTAAAAAGTGTAGCGTGCAGTGATGTCACACAAGTTTTCAAAGCACTGTTTCGTCTTCATTTTTTTTTTATATAAAAAAAGAAAAAATATGTGGCTAGTATTTTTTTGGAAATCTAACTGACGGACTAATCAGTTTTTTTTTACTCAAATACCCTATTGTTAACTTATTGACACATGTAATAATTGTATAAATGAACTTCATAAATAAAATAATATTTAGTCTTCTGTTGTGAATTGTCTATTTAAAAATTTAATTTACTTAGCAATTAATCTTAGTAAAAACTACTTTTTGTACAGTAATTTCTTAAAAACTATGCCCGTAATATTACCTACGTATAAGCAATATTATGAGAAAACTGGCATATCCTAGGAACAAAAAAGTTCAAAGACATCCTCCAATTACCACTGAATTTTCCTGGTGGATTATGGCCCAGCAGTAGACATGTTATAGGCTGATTATGACGTTTACCAGTTAATCATTAAAAACCATTTATTTTCTCTTTGGTCATGAATTCTCACATGGTTTTTTAAGAAGTTTTCATACCTGCTACATTTCTACTGTAATACTGGCCGCTATTAGGCCTATGAACAGTTAATCATTTATTGCATACCCTTCATTTTTATCCACTTCCACTCCTGGAAGTGGATGACATTGCTATTGAGTGTCAACTTTAAAGTTTGAGTAATGACATGCACCATTGATGATTATTTCACTGATGCCCGTAGTAGGTGGAGTGTGGGGGGCCGTCAATGGTTCTATATGTGCAGTCGTAGTCATAACTGGAGTTGAATACAATTTGCTACTGTGCAAAGTAGTGTTGTGTGGCTGTGTAGTGTTTGCAAAAACAGTTGCCGTTAATGTATGTTGTTGCTCAGCCCTTGGTTCACTTATCATTCCCATCTTCACTTCAAATATGATATCTTGTATTTTCTTTTTTGCAACTAGTAGGTTTTTCTCCCCTTTCAATGAGCGCAGCTCATTAGCTATATATTCCCCAAATACAGAGAATTCATCTCTAGGCCTAGGTATGGAGGGATAGCTGAGTTCAGGTTTGATAGCTGGTAGAGGCGGCTCTGTTCTTGAGATTTTGGGAGGTGGTGAATGACTGGTGAGTTTGCACTCACTCACTGCATTGTCTGCATGAGAAGGCAGTACACCTATTTCTGTATTTTCCTCCTGAAATGTTACAAGAATATGTTATTAAATAGTTTTTATTGTGATCAAAATGTTAAAACTAAACCATTCAAGTCCTTATTGTTCTTCAAATAACGTGGAATAAGTTGTGGTACTTACCGTTTGTAAAACCCTGTACGGTTTGTTGGAGTACTTCAAGAAGTGTAGATACTCAAACGCGTACCAGTTACTGATATATCGGTCATTGGGTTCCTCTGCATAGGCACGGGCTTCCCGCGCCGATTCACGGTTGTATTGTGTTCGAAGATGCTGTATCTTTTTCGTAGCGTCTGGTACCGATATCCCTAGTAAATCCGAGATCATTCGCAACTCTTCTCGCCGCTTTTGTTTATCTCGTCTAGTTTCACATAAAGACGGATTCCATAGGCTTGCGTTCACTTGCAACAACTCAATCAACTTCAGTGTTCTATCTTTCGACCACTCCATCGCCCGACTTGTATAGCTACACTCGAATTAAAACATAAATAGTATAGAGTTAGCGACCAATCGTTAGATTATTCACTAAACTGTATCCCTGTTCGAGTCGGACGCAGAGTCAACGAAGTCAAATGTCAATAATTCATTTTATTGACTGTCAAATTGACAAAATTATGCGCGACAGCGAGATATGCCCATTGTACCATTTTAGATTTTGAACATAATTCTGTATTTATCTCTTTCACTCAAATGGCAAATGATGACATGCTGTAAATGTTAAGAACGGAACGGTAATGCTTTTGGGGTTGCCAGTGTATTTTTCTGTTGTTTTTTTTTTTGAGAATACATGAGCCCGAACCACTTTTACAGCAAGGAAAACTTTAAAACAAAATCTAGTTGAAGTCTCATCTTGGCGACAAATGTAAATAATTTAGAGTAATGATAGGTTTTTTGGTTACTATATACGTGTTAAAACCACTATGGTTCCAGTGTTACACAAATACGGATACCTATACAGTATGCAAAGCGCTATTTCTTTTCCACAGCGGTTTAATAACAGTTTCAACATATTATAATAGGGCTGTGAATATCCATAAAATTACGAGAATGGCACCCTGGGTGCTTACAAAATCTCAAAAATGGATTTTCGTGACGTTCATTGACGATGGACAAAAACTAAAGATCGACACTTGTTAGAATCGCTTTTCTTTAAGAGAGGACGAGCTCTTAGTATGCATAGATATGAGCTGCATGCATTGGAGACAAAGGCAACTGTGAACACTGACATGCCGCTCGTGTACTTGAACATCATCCTCAAATACACACGCACAGGTGATTCGGTGGGAAACTAAAGTTGTCGTCATATCTCACACTATGAATAAAAAAGCTGAAGTGGCAATGGTCCGACCATCATTGCTGTAGAATCGATGATCGTTGGGGTTAGACGTGTTCATAAGGTAGAGCAACAATCATCGCATAACTGGTAGCAGCTGGGTGAGTTGGCGACGCGTCTTACGTTGTCATCGCCACACGCAACGCTCGTAGTTGCATCTGTCATCGCGTCTCTCGTGTGTCTGCATACATACCAGAAATCCACCAAACCGCAATTCCGGTTGGTGGATTTTAAACTATTTATCGCGTCAAGTATCTCGCCTGAAGTGTCGCAGATAACTTGTTTAAATAGCCGTTTAGTTAACCGCCTACTCATTTAACTAAACATGTCACATCATTTAGCCATTCGTCCCACTTACGGCCTTCAATCAATTATAATTTACGTTGGTATTGTAACATGTGTGATTGAAATTGGTTGCAGTAACCAAGTCAGGGCACCCCAACCAAACACGTGGTTTAGAACTGTGAACAATAGCGATCGAGCCAAGAGCGAAGCGGGGTGAGCACTAGATTCAAAAGCTAGGCGGTTGTCTATACGACTTAGTAAACCATTTGACTGCGACATGTATTTAATGGCACCAACCGAAAGTGTTCCAATTTAGTATCAAATATCTCCCACATTGAAGGAAGAGTTGTTGTGATGTGTAGAGGTTACCTATAATCTTATGGTTCGAAAGTTATGAATCATTCAACGGAGAAAATAAAATACTGTCTCTAATTCATTCTCATTTATTTACAGACTATTACGTGAAACACTATCACATTATAAAACAGGTTTTCTTAAATTATATTTACAATATTTACATAAACCACCATATCCACATACAAATGCATTAAGTAAACTATACATTAAACTCAAATAATAGGACACTCCATCCGTGTCCGAGGTCCATCAAGACAATATTAATATTATCATTTAATTATAAAAGGAACCAAATAACAATAAAAGGAACACAAAAAAGCGTTCGGAATCTTGCCATCTTAACATTATAAGTATTAAAAAATAACTTATTAGAACAGGACTAAAAGAATATGTAGATAAATATAGAAAAACAATCAGTTAATTTTATAAACCAACATAAATAAAACTGTTTTCTTTTTTTGTTATTTTACAGGAGATGTTTTGCCCTAGCAACACTGGCTGTTGTTAAAATACCCGGTAATAATATACACAGTGTTGCAAGTGTTTATATTAATATAGGTGTTACAAAATAACTAAAATGCTAGACTGGGTTAAAATTGTGAATGGAAAATTATTTAACATTAAATTAAGTTGACATAAATAACAACAACAATAAAAAGAAAAAACAAAACTTGGGGATCATTTACAAAGAAAGGGTTAAATTAAATTAATGTTTGAGTATAGATAAGACTATAGCGATACATTTGACTACACTTGATGATTTCATCCGAGATTCAATTAAAATTACAAACAACCTATTTTTTAATTAAAAACATTTCTACAAATCAAGCTATAACCAGTATAAGTGGGCTTCTGATTGTACGAAAAATCTAAACAATGCGAGGTCAGTGGAGACTGGAAATATATCGCTTGATGTGTAGCCATGTGAACACTGGATAAAATAATGGTTTCTTACATTTAGGTACACAAGCAGACCACTTAATTAATAATGGAAGGTATACAGAAGGTATTAGTGGTTTTTAAAATTGGTATATTTTTTAAGACATCACTTATACATTATCTACTTGGAGGTACATACCCAGTCATCATAAATTCAACATTATAAAATATAGAAGTCTCTATTTTTAACAATTGACAACAATTTGTCTTTTATCTATTATATCAATTGTTACAATTGCTGGTCATTATAATTTTATTTCTTTGTAAAATCCGTTTCAAAAGTCACAGGGAAACTGCGGGACGAGATAGCGGCAAACTTGTCTCTTTTATAGTTCGAAGTCCTTTCCCTGTAGCTTTATCCATAGACAATTTCCATCTAGGTACTTACTTACATTCAATATACGCATCGCAACAATCATCAATCGTGAGTAGATAGTTCAGCACTACACTAGTGTCGTTTACATTAGGCCTACAAGGACTCCTGATTTCACTTCTCCATTCGGGTTTAACATTCGTAGTAACTAAATAAATAATAGCTACCTATAACTGTACAAGTCCGACAAAGTCAACACACAACACCCTACGTGACGTCGAGCGGTCGGTGTTCGCGCGCCCTGAAGAATCCCTTCTCAGTGCGGCACTCGCGTATCGTGACCGTCTGCAAGTTAACGGTGACATCGGTGATAAAGATTTGGTCGGCGACGGGCGAGCGTGCCATCCAGTAGGCGGCGCCACGCCGCGGGGCCGGGGGCGGCGGTGGCGGCGCCGGCACCGACACCGGGGTCTCGCCCCACGAGTCCTCCTCGTCTGCGGGCTGCGGCGCGGGCAGTGGTGGTGGCTGCGTACCCTTGGGCTCCGCTGGGGACGTCGCAGTCGGTTGGGTCTCGGTGCGTCGCTCGCGTTCCGGAGGTGTGTGAGCATCAGCCTCTTCTGGGGAATGCGGCGCTCGTCTGGGGCCCGTCCTCGGTGCGGCAGCTTCCACGGCTGGTGAAGCAGGCGCGGCGGCTCCACCGGGCGGTGCGGCTGGCGGCGGGGGCTGCACTGCGTGAGCCGTGTGCGTGGAGTGCGAGGAGTGCGAGGAGTGCGTAGAATGAGCGGAGTGAGCGGTGCGGCCGCCGTTGAGTTTGGAGGAGTCGTGCGAGTGTCGCTTGGAAGCGGGCGGGCTCATGGTGATAGTGACACCGATCTTGCCCGACTCGCGGGACAGCACCTCGGCCTTGCGCTTTCCAGGCGGCGGCTGGCGCTCGTCGGAGGGGCTGCGCGCGCGCTCGGCGGGCGAGTGCTCTCGCTCGCGCTTTCTGCCCTGCCGCCGCTGCTCATCGCCGCGCTCAAAGCTCTTGATCAGTCGCGGGTCCAAGATGTTTTCCTCTGGCTCCCACGTGTTGTGCTTTGGCTTCCACCCTTTCCATTTCACGTAGTACTCCACTTTGTTCTGAAAAGAGAGAACAGGACAAGGTTAAAAACTTATTCCATTTATAACAACATATAGCGGCGGTGTTCGCCCGCTCGCTGACGTGGCCCGACTGCCGGTGGCGTGCGCAACGACGGGAGGGTTGCACATAGCCTTGCAGATTTTATTCGATGATAATATTACGGCGAAAACGGTTATTTAGTTGCACCAGCGCGTGCTCGTCGCTGTTTGAAGTTGAGGCGGGATTTAGATAGACACGAGTGTGGACGGCTGGCTTGTGATATAATAATCCGAAGCGAGCAGGCATTGTGATGTTTTAATAACTAAAGAGTTGTGTACGAGAAAGCATGCGAAGTGTGTGTGTGTATTGCAGTTCATTTGGGGCGCACCTGCCGGCCAGCTGTCGCGCTATCTGGCGGGTTGCGCCCTTGCTGTTCGCTGCCCGCACATACATAGGCACCGTTAGCGTGAGGCGCGAGCCCAGCGCTGGCAATCACATGCACAAAGCTGCTACATACATATTACCTTATCAGAAAGTAGTTAATTGTGCGCAGGAAATGAGATAGCAAGCAATATCACGCGATGATGAGGTATTTCAAAAATATTTTACAAGAATTTGGAACGGTAACCAGATAAGATCAAATCAGAAGCAACAAAGAAAACCTACCTAAAAATACCTATGTAGGGACGTAGGTATTCGAGAATTCTATCCAATTTTTTGTCATTTTTATTTTAGAGGTGGGTGAGTATTTGGACACTTTCGTTAACAAATTGTAATCTCTTGCAGTTACAGTTTCAAAAAATAGAAGAACTTGCGAAGAACATTGGGTAGGGGAGAGCGGGGCTAAAAGTGCCGGGGGTAAATAGTGCCGACGCGAATATCTCGAAAACAGAAAGAGATAGATATACGATCGTATTCTGTCGCATAATGCCTAACAGTCGGACACACGCGGCTGCCATTTTAGTTGCGTCAGCGACGCGGATCGAGTGGCAGTGCATATGAGGGTCCTCCAGCGCCACGTAAGTAAATATTTTCGTTTCGATACTTTTTGGTCTCAAGCTAGCATTTTTCGTGCTTTTAATATGAGACTTTTTGTAAAATGTTTGTTATTTATCCTAGTTTGTTATGCAGTGTAATTTTAATGCTTTGAGCAAAGAGATTTTTATATGTGAGACAAAATATCACACTATCATAAACGGGGTAAAATGTGCCGTTCATGTGGGGCTGCTTGTGCCGCGGCACAACCAACGCCTAAGCAACCTATATTGTTTTAATATTGTTTATATTTACGCGAGCACTTATTAAAAAAAGAAAATAGGTACTTTTGGGCATGATACTTTATACTGCATTATTTTCTTTGACAGAATGAGGACATATAAGCGAAAAGCTGAAAGGGGAACTACATCTCAGGATCTTTTACAAAGGGCTGCTGATGCAGTCATCAAGGATGGACGTAAATTAAAAACTGTTGCACGTGAATTACAAATTGATGAGTCAAATTATGTCATTATACAAATTGATGAGTAAAATATCTTGATGAGTCAAATTATGTGGGCAGCAATGTTGAGATTGAGACTAGTCCATCAATACTACAGCATATTCCTGGGCAAAGCGACTGCAGCGTTGACTGTACAAGAGCACTATCAGGTAATCAAGAACAAGATACACGTCAGATTTCTCCGGAACCTATCCCTTGCTGCAGCTTCCAGCTTCCTCAATCAGCTGATAACAACAAAGGAAATAAAAATACAGCAGTTTTCTCACTAGAGCTATTAAGACCACTGCCTAAAGCACCTCCCCGATAAATTGGACATAATAAAGCACGTAAAAGAAAGACAGCTGTTCTTACGGACGCTCCAGAGAAAAATGCTTTGGCAGAAGAACAGGCTAATAAAAAGAAGAAAAAAGAAAGTGACACTATAAAAGAAAGAAGGCTAAGGGAAAAGGCAAGGGAAAGGGTAAACAAACCAAAAAATCGACTAAAAAGCCCGCAAAGAGAAGAGTTTTGCCAGATGAAGACAGTTCTGATGAGGAACAAGAATGGTCCTGTATCATATATTGTGATGCCTATTCTAACTCTGCCCCTAGAGAAAAATGGATTGAATGCAGAGAATGTAAGAATTGGGCCCATTTGCAATCTATTGAAGATGAAGAAAACCAAGCATTTGTATGTCCTAATTGCTATTCTGATCAATCATCTGGAGAATAACTAGTCTTGATATATTAAAAAGACTCGAGACTGATCAATAAGATAATAGTTTTGAAAAATTGTAATTTAAGAGAAATCTTTATTGTTTTTTGCAATATAGTCCTTAGAGACTGATATTTTTAATAATTGATCTCATTTGCATAAAAATAAGTACAAACTATTGATTAAAAATTTGCTTTTAAGTTTGAAATAATTACATAAGCGAAGGTTATTTGTTTTTTTTATTATAATATTTAGTATTATATACAATTAAACTTTAAAAACTGTTGATTGATAGTAAAAAGTATAACGAATTTATATTATTATAAAATTTATGTGTTTTAAATTCTAAATTAATTTTCATTCATGTATAACTCCTAGCATTATCAACGGCACAACCGACCTCAGCTATGGCACAACTTGCCCCAAAGTGGGGTTGGTAGTGCCTTGCCGCCTATGTATAAAAAAAACACTTTTTCTTAAAAACTATTAAAAATGTGCAAAATCTGTAGTTAAATTCGTATAATAGATTAAATTTGGCTTAGGATGAACCACTACTCTCAGACATAGTACTTGTTTTATCCGAATCTTGAAAGGATTTGTCAAAATCGGCACTTTCAGCCCCGCTCTCCCCTATGGAATCACATACCTACAAAAGAACTAACGCATAATCAAGAGAAAATCGTTGTAGGTAACTATTTACCTACAACAGTTTTCTCTTGATTATTAAAATTTAGACCCTATCTACGATATGGTCTAAATTTTGTGTTGTCCTGAAAAAAAAATATAATTTTTTAGTTTAAAAAAGAAGTCCATTTTATTTTCTAAAAGAAATTCCCCAAATCGAAAAGTCTGGACTAATGGCAACACGAAGTAAATTCCAGACAAAAACCCAAGTACCTACGTACTAGCAAGTAGTTTTTAAAAACTGCTTCTCGTACCTACGTTGTCGAACTCAATTGATTGTAACAAACACATGCGAAAGAAAGTACCATCTACTTATAGGGCGATTTCGGTTAAGTTAGTAGTGTACTTGCATTCGAAATATCTGCTTTTATCCAGATTCGGTCAACCACTTTAAGCTTAGTTTGGCCGACGACGGAATAAATGTATATGTTTTCGGTAGATATTCACTAGACACTTCGAAGAATAAATATCTAAAGGCAAGACATAAAAACTTACCTGGTCATGAATGAAATCAAACAAGAAAAACAATTCGCATGAAACGAGGTTTTATTTGGTTTAAACTCTACCGTAAAAACAGTTATACTGGCAGATTCGGCTATAATGTAGTGGCTACTGCGCATGACCAAAGGCCTCAGAAAGACTGAAAGTTTATTTCGGAGGCCAATTTTCGACGAACCAGCCTGTATCCAGGGCATTAGGTATTTATACATTGCACTCTGATGTCAGTGTCCTATATACCTAATTTTGTTTTTCTGTAGGAATACGAGACTGTGTTAACATTGTGTGCCGCGAGTTTAGATATCCTCCTTCATGTCAAAAGTAGTACAGGGTTGTGGGGTTTTTTTTTAATTATTATAAACTAGTGCTTGACTGCAATCTGCAATTCCACCTGATGGTAAGCAGTGATGCAATCGTTGCTGGTAAAGCGCGCTAGTTTATTAAAAGCCTATTCACTCGGAAAAACTGAGCGAATAGGAAGGAAGACGGCAGTTGAGCGAGGTAATGCAATGTTAAACCCAACAACACGACCTAACGATGCTGCGCCAGAGGAAGATTGATCTGAAGACCCTCCACGACCAAACTCCCAACACAACAATATTTGGCGAATAGTACTCGGCACACATCGCAACACAACTGCTCAGATCCGTCCTCCGTACGGCTTCACCAGACATCATGCTGGAACACGACGAATCGCTTGGCGGCAAGACTTTGTCTGGTGGGTGGTAACTTCTGCAGGCGGCCGATGTTATGCCCTACCACCGAGAAATCCTCCTTCATGTCAAAAGCGGTACAGGGTTGTGGGTTGTGCTAAACAAGCTTTTGGGCAGACAAATTCCGAGATTCTAATATGATCAAATGCATGACACCGTACCTTCTTGTGCTACCAACCCAGTGGTAAGTAGATTGTGGATCACTTCCCCTCGTAGATGGGGTGTAGTATGTCCACTTACTCTTACTGATCTGACCGTTGACTGTTGAAGATCTGTACCTGGTTTTCGAAGCACGGAGGGGTCTTGGTATGTAGGTACCTAAAGACCAACCCATGCACGGACCGACTACGCCAAGCGAAGCCAAATCTGGTTAACCAGAAGTTCTTCAAGTGCGAATTATTTATTTAAGCTTTTTCAGCCATCGTAATATGCGCTGTGTTCAGTGGAAGAAGGGAGGATAATGCATTCTGCCTGTTAGTATGATATAAAGTAAGTAGTTTACAATACACGCTTCTTCATGCCAATGGGTTTGGGCAATGTTACTCGGTGGAAGCGTCTGCTAGTAAAGTCAGCATGGTTTCTTCAAACCTTTAAATGAGGTGTGATGAGATAAAATTTAAACAACCAACGAATTGTATATCATCACCATTTCAGTTGCATCCGAAGCCTTTTCAGCTTTAGAGTCTGGGGTCTGCTTTACCAGTCCAACCGCTGATTTTGGCCGACTTCGATATTTTCCGTGAAGCGACTGCTGTTTGACCTCCACAACCCGAAGGCGATATCGAAGCATTGCAGCTAGACCAATGGTTGGACTTTTGAGGGCTCCCAATAACCCGTAACGAGTGCCACTACCTAGATGTTCGTATGGCAACCGAGACCAACGGCTTAACGTGCTTTCCGAGGCACGACCAGACCAGTGCAAATTTTCATATTCATGCATACAAATATTTGCACAGAGCGGGGATCGAAACGCTACCGCTACGAAACGGAGGCTTAAGTGTGATTCTGAACGCGATCAACACATTTAAACTGAGTTTAAGAGCATATATATATGATAAACAAGTAGGTACTACTATAATCTAATAGAAACAAGGTTTATATTTCAATCTGATAACTTTATTCGAGGAATAATTTTGAGAATTTTGCCGGTTATTTCATACAAAAACAGAGAAGCATCAATTTTAATCTTCAAATAAAAGTTGACTAGCGATGGAAAAATCAGATCTAAAATAATAAATTTAAGTAGACTTCAAAACCTTTGAAGACTGACAAAAACATCTGTGGCTAAGCCATAACGCGACGGTTGAGGACATTCCCTAATATGAAATAGCATATTTTATTACCAGCCCTTCACCTCAGCCACTTAATTTGATTACTCACTCCACACCAAATTACACTCAACTTTATCGTATTACGGTCCTAAATTGTTTGTAGCATTTGGTGTTTAGGGCGTTTCGCAATTGAATCGGGGATTTGAGACCCTCGCGTCTTATTGGTTTTGCGGACGAAGGGTGAGTGAAAACTGTACAGCGAGCGCTGACTTTGGAGCGGCGTTCAGTAGGAATTTAATTTTTTTTAGTATCGTGGGCGTAATCGCTCGATTTTTTGAAAGATTTTTGGAAGAGTGAGAGTAATCATCGAAATCTAAAAACTCTGTGTAGTTGGCCATTTTTGATATTTTTTGACAACAGCTTAGGTATTGTAATAAGTGTGAAGTCGTTAATTTTATTAGGAGAAAAAACTAATCAAGTAGGTACAAACGTTAAATGTAAGTGTACACTTACATTTAACGTTTTTAAATGATGAACATTTTTCATAAATGTACATCATTTACAAAAAAAATAAAGATGATTGCTGACGAAACCTATCCATAAAGAAAGCCAAAGACCAATTATTCACTTGAAAAAATATGTACTGATACTATCAACTACTCGTAAAATGTCAAGTTATTTTATCGAACCACAATAAAAAAGACCAAAACATTCTAAAAAAAAGCTTCTATTGTATTCAACAATACTAATAAATACCCAAGTCAACAGTCAATTTAAACTACAGAGTCAGAAACCAAACAAAGACATAATCGTTAAAAAAATAAATAAAAAGGATCCGCTGGGACGTGTGGGCAAGGTGAGGTCGTTCGGTTGTCGCGCGGTGATTGGCCGACGCGCGGGGCGGGCGGGGCGAAGGGAGAGGGACTCCACCCCCGCTTCGTCTCACTCCACCCCCGCGGCCTGTATCAACCTACAACATTACCTATATCAGCAACATGGCCCTTAAGCGGATGTCTTAAGGTTGATTTTGGGCTGTTTGAGAGTAGATGGTTGATGGGAAGTTTGATGGTTGTAATCGCGCCATGGGCGGACCGTGTCTCGGAAGCACAGACGCCAATTAGCGTTGATCGGAATCCGGGTTGCAATTAACGCGAATAATTATCCCTATTAACGCAGGTGAAACGTGTTGATGGATCTATCGTGTTGATAACCGGTGTTGATTGAGTTGATGGATGTGGCTATGAAGGACATTATACGTGTAGACGGACACACGTAGGTCGTATTAAGGATGAAAAGTAGGATAAATACTAAATACTGATTTTACTTAGTACGTAAGTCCTGTACTTTTCTTTATTAGGTATAAAACTAAACAAAGTAAAAAAAAGAAGAAAAGGTAATAAAAAAGAAACCAAAAAAGTAGTCTTAAACGAGGCGAAAAGGCTTCTATTTCAGTATGGTGCTTAGAAGATTAAAAAATAAATACCGCAGCGCGATATAGAAACTCACTCAAGAAATAATTAGCTAAAAAGTATTTTTATTAGTTGGAATTAGTTTTAAGTAGGTGGGTAGGTAATGCTTGAATCTTTAATATCTAAGTTTCTGTAGACAACGAGAGAACACAACTGAACATCGGAAATAGTTTTAACGAATGCTTAAGTACCTGCAAATATCATGAAAAGGAAAATTGTATTACAAAACGGTGACACGATGAAAACTAAACCAATTTTAAGTTATGTGAATCTATTTCTTTCCATTTCGTTAAGAAAAGGATAGAAGATAACACAAGTTTCATCCTGTCAAATTAAGATACCTACTCCATAGACAGTTTGGAGAGGGCTATGCTTGGGGTTTCACTGCGCGATCGAATTAGGAATGTGGAGATCCGCAGAAGAACGAGAGTAGCCAACATAGCCCGAAGAATTGCAACAGTAAAGTGGCAGTGGGCTGGACACATTGCCCGTAGGACCGACGGGTTCTCGAGTGGCGACCACGCACCGGAAGACGTAGCGTGGGTAGGCCTCCGACAAGGTGGACCGACGACCTGGTGAAGGTCGCGGGAAATCGCTGGATTCGGGAGGCGCAGGACCGGTCGTGGTGGAGAACCTTGGGGGAGGCCCATGTCCAGCAGTGGACGCCTTTCGGCTACAATGATGAAGATGATAGTTTAGACGCGATTATAAACATGGCGACTATAAATACGCGGTTTACGTCAGAAGCGCACTAATTTGACAGGTCTAAACTGACATTTTGTCTTCTGTCCTTTTCTTAATGAAATAGAAATAAAAAGATACACTGAACTTAAATTTAATTTAGTTTGTGAACGAGGGAATCGGGGCCATTACCTACTTACCTCTATAACTATAGAATTAGGTACTAGCGACCCGCGGTTTCACCCGCACAAGTTTTGATACTTACCGCAGGAATATCGGGATAAAATGTTTTTTTTTTATAATTTATTTCATGACCATGGCTACAAGTCCTTCAGTCGAATACATAAATGGATTTTAATTTCGTAACTTATCCTTAACCTATCCCCTTTCGTTTCCCGCGTGAGCCGACTAGGACGGGTTTGGGGTAAAGTCATGATGTGGCTGGCCACTATGCTACAACATTTCAATGTTCTTTATAAATTATTCACTGAATGCACTTTTTACTACTTACATAAATCACGTGTTTTTATTTAGTAAACAACACTTTAAATAATTTTAAAAGTCCAATGAAAAATGAGCGTGACACTCAGCTTGACTTTCCCGCCAAAACTCCAGGTACGGTTATAAACCACGTGTGTGGCAAAGGACATGTTTCATTTTGGACCACCACTATGTACGCTATATAGCTAAAAAGGAAAAAAATAAAAGATTTTCATAAAAATACTACTTTAAATAATTTGAATAAAAATACAAGTATACTTAATTAATTAATTATTTGAAACGCTTTTTAGTGAAATAACCCTTTATTAAGGTAGCCATGACAGTGGTTATGACGTTTTATTGGCGACTTTGACAGTTCTATTTTCCCGTTGTGTTCGTGTCGAGTGCTGATTTGAGTTGATTGTGTTTATTAAATGGGCCGTATGTTCGGAATTCATGTTTTGTTTTTTTCGCAGTCATATGGCATATAAGTACAATAGATACATGACACGTCAATCAAATGTCACTGTCAAAATCTTATTTCGCTAATTGCTGACCATCATATTTATTAGTAGTTGTGTTGCACTCTTTGGCCGAGTTCAATTGAATTTGTATAAAAACTAAGCCAAAATATAGGAAATTAACATTAAAAACAGTTAACTAGGCTCCATACATTTCTGATACATCTCCTTTCATCCAAATTCCTTCAGTAGGTAGATATTGGATGAAAGAGTAACAACAACCAACTTATTACCTAGATACTACGACATCTCTTGGCAAGACTTGATGTCAAACTTTAGCTGACTAAATAACCGTAAGATCTACATATACCTACCTACGATTTTTTTTTGACCGTGATCCTTCCTTATGGTATGCAATGATGCAATCGTTGATGGTTAAGCGCGCTAGTTTATTAAGAACCTATTCACTCAAAGAAACTAAGTGAATAGGAAGGAAGTTGAGTGAGGTGATGCAATGTTAAACCCAATAACATGACCAAAGATGCTGCGCCAGAAGGAGACTGATTCTCCACGACCAACACAACAACATTTGGCGCATCGTGCACGGCACACATCGCAACATAACTGCTGAGTCGTCCTCCGTACGCCTTCACCAGACATCACAGAACACGCCGAGTCACTTGGCGGCAAGACTTTGTCTAGTGGGTGGTACCTAACTTCTGCCAGCAGCCGATGTTATGGCGTACCACTGAGTAAAATACTTATGTAATTGTTAAGTAAGTACCTAAATAACAGCAGGGACCAACAGTTTTTTCGTAAATGATCAGTGGTGGAAAGCGCACTGGCCACAGCCATGTCCAGGACCAGGACCGTCATCTCCGAGGACAAGATGACGGCGCAAAGTAGCGTTAATGTAGGGATGTAAGTATGTATGTCTGTCTACATTTCAGTAGATAGGTACTATGGCCGCGTGTCCACCACACGCCCAGTTCATGTCACGGCCGGTTCGAATAATATCTATTACTTATTAAAAAAAAACAATTTCGTTGACTATCATAAAAATATAAAGGCAAACCGATGCAATGCGACGCGACGCGATGACAAATTTCACACTTGATGTTGCGGACAGAAGCTAATAAATAAAATATCAGTTAACTGCATATGATTAGTCTCATGTAAGCACAAATTAGGCGCCCGCATATTTAAATTAAGCAGTGATTGTAACGAGGGTATAAATCATTTAAATGTTGTACAAAGAGTTGTGGGGGTTAAATGGGATTCGTATGGTCTATTTGTACGTCGTTTTAGTGGGAAATAAGAACGTAGTGTGAACATATAGGGTAAAGCCGGGATAGATGGCCATAGTTTTCTTGAAGCCCACTAAAAATTAAACTACAATATGCATAATGATAATCAGTACTTTTAATTAAACTCTGAACATTCAACTTATGGAAGTGACATATGATATTAATATTTTTTAAAAAGATCAACCTTAAAACTAACTTTGAAAAAAAAAAAACAGCTCTGGTCATCTCTCCCGGATACTAAGGGTGAGATGGCCATAGTAGGACGGGTAAGATGGCCAGTACTACATCTCACTTTTTTATTTTTAACACAGCTTTATTTTGTGCCATCTCACTTTTTTTGCATCCACCGCATTTAAAGCACATGGTATCAAATTCTGTGCAATTCTCATGTACCCAAAGAAAACAAATGGCACATTGAATCCAATCTTCGATTACCTGTGTTTTGTAATAATTTTCTCCACAGTCTACACAATTGTCTTCTTCTTTCATATCGCTCTCTTCATCTCTATGATTTAAAACTGTCTTCTTCTTCGTCATCGCTGCTTTTTTGAGATATTTTCCTAGTCGATTTTCTTTTAAGGGGTAATTTATTTTTTGTGTTGTCAGCCATCTTAGTGCTATCAGCAGTCTTTTTTACTTTCTTAGTCTTGATATTTTCC
Source organism: Sesamia inferens (assembly GCA_037179545.1). Classification (NCBI taxonomy): domain Eukaryota; kingdom Metazoa; phylum Arthropoda; class Insecta; order Lepidoptera; family Noctuidae; genus Sesamia; species Sesamia inferens. The sequence goes on from CM073931.1 coordinate 22,743,936, forward strand.
TTTATTTGTATTTTTTTCTTACTTTCTTGTTCCTTCTTAATATTTTTTTGTTCCTTGAGCAGTTAAGCCTCTTCTTTAGACTTTCTTTCATGAATATGTTTCTCAGAAATAAGAACTTTGCCAACATGCTTCGCTCGTTTGCGTACCTCTTCTAACCTTTCAGGAATCGGAGACAGAAAATATCGAAAACTAAAAAAAATATTAAAATTTATCCCCTACAATCATACGGCCATAACGGCCATCTGACACTGACAAACTGAGGCCATCTCTCCTAATCATCCGGGAGAGATGGCCATGCCATCCACGTAAAAAAAAAGTGCCAAACCATGCCGTAGTTTTGAGGTTATAATGTAGCCCGGTTCATTATCTGGTACAAATAATAAAAAAAACATGTTATTTTTGAAAACTAATATGACCACAACTTCGTACATAAACTCTAAAAAAAGAATTAGCATTAGTCAAATCAAACATTGAGATTTTACTCACATTTTAATTTATTTTTGGAAGATCTTTTGGCGTACGGTTGTTCTTACGCACCTCGGCAAGCAAACTTAGTACCTACACAGTTATGCCATCTAGCGATTCTTTGTACAATTTTTAGGCAGTGGCCAACTCTCCCGTACGGCCATCTATCCCGGAATCACCCTAAAGGTCTAAAACCTCTATTTCATAGTGTCGAAATTTAGTTTAGATATGTTGTCAATTATCTCAATTCTAACCGAATTTCATCTGGAGATCATCTTCACCTTATCTTCTTAGAAAGATGAAGCTATACTTAGATAAAATTTCAGGACCAACCAGACTTCCTATCTCTAAGCCATTTTCTCAGATTCAGACTGAAATTTAACACAAGGATTAAAATTGAGAATCTTACGTTTTCCGATATTTCCACGTGTAACGTCGAGCACTGTCAATTGATTTAACTTGAAGTTACTTTTACGACCGGCTGAAGGTTTAAACCAATCGGTCGCGAGGTAACTGCGTTACCCATTATTTGTTTCAAAGATAGACAACATTGCCATACTTTTAGCTTTTATGGTTATGAAAAAGTGGTTTTTTGCTTCTTGTATTAGTGTGTGTATTCTATTAATCTATTTTTGTAATATAATACGTGTTGTTTTTGAATTTTTATTATTTATTATTATTGAAGATATTGCATACGTGTGCGTGTTTTTGTAGGCATGAGCTTGAGTCTTGCTTTCGCTAAGTGAAGCCATACCTACCTAGGTATCCTACGTAAAGGGGTCGTTCAAATATTACGTAAGCCGATTTATTACAATTATTTAAATGTCAGCAAAATAAGCAAAACTCTTACCCCCTTCCTTTATGCTTACGCAAACATTTTTCAATTATAAATGTATCTTTTCTATTTATGTTATATAATATTTATAATTGTAAAAATAAGAAAATAAGCATAGATAATGTGAAGGTTGCACTTCGTGTAAAAAAGTAAATAACTAGGTACCGATGACGTAATCATCATCTAGACTCCCCTACCCCCCGTGTCATCCAAAATAAACAAAACAAAGACCCCCTCCGCCCCCCAATAGTGCTTACGTAATACTTGAACGACCCCAAACATAGTGTTAATCTCAAATTGAATCATTTTGAAGCATGTTGCTAATCCATTATTCCATATGTTCAAAAAAAGCGTTTGCTCAACGTAAATAACGCAATCAATGTTTTTTAACTGTCAAAATGAAACTCATTGCTACGGATTGTGTGTACCTAACGCAATTACCCCGCTGTTCAATGCCTCAAATAACATTCCAATCAGGATAGATTTATATCATAGAAATTATTCTAAAGAAGAATTAATCATCCTTCATTTTGAAACCTCAACAACATCCATTGCGTTATTCTTGTAGTGGAGTAGATGATTTCTTCTAAAACAAAGCGCAATGGATTTTGTAAGTTTTGTCCAAATGAATGAGATTGTCGTAAGGAATGCGTTCAAAAATCTGGATGCAACAGTGATTGTGACTCTGAGCTTCAATAGAGTTTTGGTAGAAGGAACGCTTTTGCCCAGTAGTGGGATACTAAGTTCATAATGCTTGGCAACGAAAGCGTATAGCCTGAGGGTGACAACTTTGACAATGCACGACGAAGTGGGACACTGCGGGCACGATCAAATTGACCGAGTAAAGCAATAAAGGAGGGTTGTTATATTGTGCCAACGCATTTTGAATCTACTATACAGTATATTAAGGATCACATTCGCTTACTTATCGGTACCTATAGTATTCGAATGTAATCTATAATGTACATTTAAGTGATGATAATTCGGTACTTGATTGTCTTTACCTACATTTGTTTAAATATTCGTCGTATGATTAGATACGCAATAAAATAGAAGCATATAATTTCGATAAGGTACAATGCTGTATAATTTTATAGGTATCAGGCATTTCCAGTTTTAGTTCACTTCGGAATTTGTAAAGTTTTGGTACAATCAGAAGTCAGCTTATACTGGTTATGCTTGTTGTAGCTGTGCCTACTACTTTTCTTTCTTTTTTTTTTCATGGCTTTGTCAAATTATTTTATTAGATTTTCAACTTTATCGCTAAAACGTTAAGGTTGAGAATATTTGACAGTTTCGGGTAGCTTTACTTGCAGTCTTCGTACCATTAGAGTAAGTAGCTTGTCTAAGATAGGAAGGATTACTCCAACCATCTGATGTAAGTAAATGGGATTTTGATTAATGGAGCATTGATCACTCCAAAAATTTGGAAAAAGTTACATCTGCCAATAAGAATTGAACCACAATGAAACTAAGGCATCGTACCAATACGAATTACACCAGTCCAGTCAAAGTTAATAAGTCTAGAAATGTGTCTGGTCGAGGTACGAAGTCTGTCGGTCTGGAACCTAATATATTTTCGTGAATGAACATTTCACACTAATATTACAAAAGCAAAAGGTTTAGAGCGCGTGTGTGTGTTTGTTACTTCTGTAACGCTCAAAACCCTGAATAGATTTGGATAAAATTTGGCACACAGATTTGGAACCAGGATTAACACATACAGCACTTTTATTCGGATATTCAAATAGGATCGATCGGGAGAAACCGAGGCGCAATTATTTTTAATTAAATCTCCTGTTTTGAAACGCTAAGCACTCCTAAAATTGACGGTCTCTTTGGTGGAATAGTAATAGAAATAAACCACAAAACAGTAATGAAAACTAGTTTTCTCATCCCTCACTAACAAACTCCTCCCGATTCTTTCACCCTCACGATTATTACAGTGTAATAACAAGCAGATGTCACGTGGTTTTATTTCTTTCTCTTGACGACATTCCGCGTCCTGTTAATAAAACCTTTCCCCCATTTAAACGTATATTATATCTAGAGTAAAAATGCACAGCGCTGTACACCCACACCCTATGTTTAGTTGAACAAATTTCAACTTTATTTCAATGTAAAATTAAGTTGATTTTGGAGTGACCAACATGATTTGAAGTTGTGGCGTTGACTGAACCTTATTGTGGAGGAATTACAAGTTATTTCTCCCCAAACTCATATTTGTTTACATTTTTGGCGAATGCGTCGCGAATTTAGATTAGGTAGAACAATAATCTTTAACAACGACCGTGTCAAAACGTCTTTTAATATTGTGCGAAATGGAAATATTCTGGAAAGGATACAGGGGGATGTGAACAACGGAATACAATATTAGTAGTGCTGGCACGAAGCCAAAATCCGTCTGTACATATATCCGATGAGTCTGCAGTAGTCTGCACTCAATAATGTGTACAGAAGCGGGGGAGAAAATAGCGGAATAAAATATCAACGTAAATTTTTAAAGGAATCGAGTATTTAACAAGTGTTTGATAAAAATGAATGCTGACAGGCAAGTAGTAGGTAGGAAGTCGGTAGAGCGCTCTATACACCAAAGCCGGTCGGCTTATGTTGAAAGAAGCATGTCGGCAACCTTCGCCCGTGCGTGTTGCCCGCCGACATGTCTGCGGCTAGCGTAAGCCAGCGCTCAGTTGCCCGGCGACATTTCAAGTGTAGTGACGTGCTAGTATTTTCACTGTCAAATAAGTTTCTGATGTCGAGCCGACATATGCCGATGGGCCCGGCGGCTATGGTATGTAGAGCGCCTTATCTATGACCTTGGGACGACACGCGTGTGCCATCCGTAATGGTATTGGACGTGGGATGGCGCGCTTGCAGCGAGCGACAAGTTACCTCTGTACTTAATAAGTTAATGAGAGTCAACACTCGCATCCAGTAGTAAATTTCATCTCTTTGAAATTTTGATAACAATGTTTTTTGTCAAATTCAACCAAACTACACAAAACATAAGAATTTCGATCAATAATTAATTTTATGTAGGTAAAAAGTTTAAAGGTCACTCATCCTCCATAGAAAAAGGAAGATCCTCCGACCAGTCGGGTTTTGTCTCAGGTCAACTGCTCAACAATTGGTGTCGGGAAGTTGTATGTAAGCTAATTGCAGAAGTCTGTTTCCATCTTTACTATAGTAATATCTAATAAAGTTGAAAAATACGAAGACATCTAGCTACACGCACTCGGCCCACGTGGTGGAATACGGCTCACTCACATAGAGACATCATAGCTAACTATGCTGGTCTTTGGAACTACTAGCGGATTTGACGTTTAACATTATGTTACGTCCTTTATGATCCAAGCAAACACAAAAGAATGCCAAGAGAATACGAAACTAAAAGCGGACCATAATTTGACACGAAGTCGTGGACAGAAAGTTAATAATCAAGGATAAATTAAATGCAGCTGCTTTGATAGGTACACTAATAAAAAAAGACTAATGATACTAAATTTGATCTTATAAATTAAAAGGTAATACATATGTATGTTTTGATTATGAATGATTACAAGGTGAAGGAAAACATCTTGAAGAAACCTGGTCTTTTAAGTCTGAAATCGGCAACCCGCATTGAGCAAGCGTGGTGATTATCCTCAATCCTTCTCTGTATGAGAGGACGCCTGTGCCCAGCAGTGGGATGATAAAAAGGTTGATGCTGAAGACGAGATATGTTTTAACATACACCACTAGATGCAGTTATGCTTGCCGAAAGTAACCAATTTATCTACATCGTGGAGAAAACAATAAATGAACACAATGGTCAATTCACTTACTAACCTAATTTTAACTTAAGTACATCTTTTTCTTTCTATTTCATTAAGAAAAGGATAGAAGATAACGTTTTATTTAAATTAAGATACACCATAGACAGTCTAGACGCAATTATAAACATGGCGACCAAAATTACGTCAATTTACGTCAGGAGCAGTCTAATTTGACAGATGAGAACTAATATTTTAACTTCTGTTCTTTTCTTAATGAAATAGAAAGAAAAATATGCGCTTAAATTTAATTTAGTTTTAGTTTGAGAACAAGTGAATCGGGGCCAGCGTTAATAGTAATGCGTAAGAGTATTTCAGACTAAAATAAACTCTAGTATTGAAATTGATAATGGGATTTTTTTCTAAAACGAGATAGCAGTGCGCCGGGCCTAGATTTGACTAGCCCTAGTGACTAAGGTAATGTATTGGATATATATATTTAATTGAATTTTCGTATGCAGATTTACGACGTAGTTTAACTTATCATCTTCAGCAGCTTGTATATCGAGACGCACATTTAAAAAATCCCACCATATCGAAGCAAAACTGCAAAGTAACAATCCCATACATTCGTTCGCTCGTCCATCAAGATATTACAAATTGTTCCGAGCTTTCGTACCGGAGAGGTCGCAAGGGAGGACCACGGAGGGTCGGAGAGGCTCGGGGAGGGTTAGATTAATGACTCGAGCTCAGTAAGGTGCCCCACCCGGGACCGATCAGGCGTTTAAACATGAATTCTCTCAAATTGCCCGGATGACGCCTGCGGAACCATGAAAGGGTTTGTTTGACTAAATGGACCGTTGGCACTGGGATGTTTGTCCATTTATTTGTTAAGTATTTAATTAAAATTCTAATGGAAAAGCTCCTAGATATTTCTATGACTCTTTTACGTAGATTATTGCATGGACTTTTACTGCTTTATTACAAAACGAAATCTATGTAGGCAGGTAGGTAACTTTAGTCTAGCCTAAACTTTAGTCAGTATTTGTATTTCTAACTTTATTTAGATTAATATAGAGTTCATTATCCGAAAGTGACAACTTAGTACCGAAATACCCTGTAATTTTTTTATAAAGAACTGCATTACTTATAACGGTTATGTTCATAATAGGGATGTTTCCTGGGTAAAAAAAAAAATGATTCTATTTAGACCGCCATTTAGATTATAGAAAAATATTGGATACGTATATTTTGTTTTATCAAATCAATAAAAAATACAAATATAAAAGGCATCAGAGATCAGGAGTGGGGGCTGGTGACGTCACTGCTCGCTAAAAAGTGTAGCGTGCAGTGGCGTCACACGTGTTTTCAACACATTCTGTCGTCTTCATTTTTTGTTTATATGAAAAAAGAAAAAATACGTGTCTAGTATTTTTTGGAAATCTGACTGACGGACTACTTAATTCGTTTTTTTCAGTCAACTACCCTATTCAGTTCAGAATTTTCCATTTTCATTCATATTCATCAGATAACATTTGATTAAATGGAGCAAAGTATTAATTAAATAGCAATAATATGAACAGGGGGAATGGCTTGGAGACAAATCAAATCGAACGAGGTACCTATCCCTATTTAGTAATTATTTTCAATAGGTGTATCTCAGATTAATGTGTGTTTCATACTTGCATCATAGTCCATCGGAATGCACAACTTTAATCAGGACTACCCGTTTGAAATTATTATTATTATTTTTTATGATTATAAACTAGCGCAAACGCGCACGATATCGACGATCGAGTCTCGTAATGAAAACTCATACTAGGCATACATGTTTAGTAGCTAGTGGATAAAAAGCGTCTCAGTTTATAACTTGTGGCTACATTTCTTAATATGCATTGCAACACAAATCCTGAGTTCTTAAAGTTTTGCCAATACCTAGTATGTAACAGATAATGTATTGATTACAGCAGGTCAAGCTAATCGAAACTGCCAAAAGTTCTCGATCAACCTTGAGCCTCAATGCTTTAGGGATAAAGTTCAAAATCTAATAAAAAAAATCTGACAGATTGTAGTAGCTTGATTTGCTGTAGTCTGTACTATAACTTTGGAAAATTAAATATAATCGATATTGCGTTTTTATTTCAATGTTATCAACGGAGTTAAAATTTTTTTTTACTAGTTTCAATTGCCATTTTCTCTAGTAATGTTCATAGTAAAGGCAAATGGATACCTATCTATCGTAAAATAACTTTAAATCTTACTCAATTAAGTTCAGTTTACGTTACAATTTCAAACATTTTTCAATAGTTCTAAGTAATTACTATGAAACAAACTTTAAGAACAATTATATAAAGCTGATATTTATTTAACAAATGGGGTGGGGTTGTGCAGCACTTCGGTTTTTTATTTCATTCTACTATACATGATGATTACTATATCGAGGTATAAAATATCTCGCTTTCATGTCCCTTATTTTCATCACAGACCAATCTAAGCTGTTCATATGAAACCACACAGTTCAGCTTAGAGACAGTAATTGAATGCGTGACCGCACGGAAGGCATAGCTTACCCAGGAAAGCGTGACGAGTTTACGCACGACCTACGTTTTGACGCTCATTAGCGTCCGCCCTGCTACGGTACCTACGCTAATAGGACTGGAATTCTCCGAGGCGTCTCGTCGTAAAACAGTTCTAATTCTGACAGAGATACGTAACCAAGTGAAGGGAAGAAATTGTGTTGCGTTGCGAGCGTTAGCTTGTCTGGCTCTGTTTGTGTAAACTGTAAAGGAAAGCTATTCAAATATTTAGAGAATGAAGCTGTAACCTAGCTTAATTTTCTCAATATTTGATAAATTTTCCTTCCCTTCTCTTCCCTTTGAGACATCAAACGATTTAGCCTTTAAGGTTGCTAGTTTATACAAAGTCTAACTAAGTTTTCACTCGATGTTAGGTATCTACTTTGCTTCAATTCGGGGAAAAGCTGAAAGCCTTCTGAGAGTTCGAAAAGCTGAACGCGTTTACGACATTTAGAAGCAATTAGCAATAATAGATAATACTTGCAATAATTCTTTAATTCAGATAATTAAGATCTACAATAATGACTTTATTTAATCTACTGTTAGGAACATTTGATAAAGATTATTTTTGTTACAACACCGTCAAACCTATAATTAACACAATTTGTACATTGCATTTTCGGTATGGCAATGCGCACTTCGATACCATTAAAATTGAATTTAAGATTACTTTCAGATAATTCACAGCAAGCAATAAGAGGCTCAATATTCAAGCTCCCGACGGTGTAGATTCGAATATAATTCAATTGCTACGTTTAATTTTCGTAGAACGGGGGAGTCTCGAAGCGTTAAAAGGGATGGAGGGCCCCGGAGGGTGAGGGAAGGTGGAAAAATGACAGGATGAATCTCGGGCCACGAGCCGCGGGCGATTGGCGCAATAACGATGTCGTGATTCATTTTTCAGAGGCGCTTGGAAATGATTTGTCGATTTCTATTTGATGCTAGCTTGCTGTTGTTGGAACGAAGATTTATGAAGTGCTGTCACCGCCTCAAAGTTACTCTTAGAGACGAAGGGGTGATATCAGTGAGTTTAGTCTTTCTGAGATCCTAATAATTAAGTGATCCAATATTGTAATTAAGGTTTACATAAACAAGGACAATCAATGAATGATATCTGTTGATTCATAGAATATAGATAGATGGTTGAATATCAATCTACAATAGCGCCGATTCCCTTCTTCACAAACTAAATTAAATTTAAGTTAAGTGTATCTTTCTTTTTCTAAATCATTAAGAAAGGGACAGAAGATAAAATGTCAGTTTAGTAGACCTGTCAAATTAGTGCGCTCCTGGCGTATTTTTAGTCGTCATGTTTATAATCGCGTCAAAATTGTCTATGGAGTATCTTAATTTGACAGATTTAAATGATCTAAAATGTTATCTTCTATCCTTTTCTTAACGAAACGTAAAGAAAAAGATGCACTTAACTTAAAATTAGTTTGTGAACAACAGAATCGGCGCCATTACTTATTTATTCAGTTAATTAATGCATAGAGTGTGTACCTAAGTTAAATAATGGATGGACACTATTGAGCAAACAATTAGCATCGCTACTGTCGTTGCGTCAGCTTCGCGTCGAGCATTACAAACGGGTTAAATTAGACGAAGTTCACACCCCGTAGAACGCTGTGTTTATTCAAACCACGTACGGACCTCCACGGAGCCGGACGTGACGTACCTATCAGTGTCCAATTGCCATGCATCCATGATATGCCAACCTTTCTGTATGCGTACATCGACACCGCTAAATAAATTACTAGTCTCTCACTTTGAATAGTCGAATTTTTAAATCTACATTTATATGTAGCTGCTATTTCGAACAGGATGACATTTAAAACCATAAACTGCACACATAATGCGGCATCAAAAATAAAGAAGTTTTCCTTGGTCGCTAATACCTATGTATTAAAAAATACAATCAATGTCATAAGAATACAATTTCAAAGGAAGAGGTTTTTTTCTCTCTCGATTCAGCTTTGCGCAATATCGCACGTATTCTTTCGTAACTCAAATACCAGGAGCACAGAAATGCTGAATAGTATACGGTTGAAACCAGAGCTGTGTGTGCGAGAGAAAATTGATATGTCAGACAAGGTAAGCAAGTCTGCCAGCCGGCCGGCGAAACGGCGACAAACACACGAGGCATGCCGCCTGCCGGGCGTCAGTCGGCTCGCGACTGAGCTGCTATGTGGACGTATTTTCCTCACTTAGTGTTTGTTTACAACTATCGTTCTCAATGGATGAAATACCTAATAGTCGTTCCTTTTCAACAGGCTTTTATATACGAAGGTGTGAATTGAATTAGTTATGGTTGTGAATACGGTCGGGCTTGATGAGAGCGGCTGAAAGATACGAGTGTTTCAATTTATGCTTATTTTTTTTATGGTTTATAGTGTTGTAAATATGAGAATGTTTACTTATTTTGGTGCTGAAGGGTGCTGAGAGTGCTATTTTCAGAACATCATAATCATTAAGATGCAAAGCAGGTTAAGGATGAAGGAGCCACGTCCATGTTACGATTTCCAGAAAATGTTTTCTCACTATAGAGGAACAGTTGTCAAGTCATGACTGGATTTTTTTCTTGTGCTAACTGCTATAGAAAGAGTTGTTTGCCAGAAATAAACAGTAGTGTACAATTATATCGGTATTGTAAAACGGTTGTTCAGAATGGGGACTGCGCTTAGCGGTCGCACGGTCATCGACACAGGGACAATTAAATCGACGTACTCTTGTCAAGTACCGATTGTCATCGACTTCTTCACGGTTGATGCTACAGCGAGAGAACACTTAGCGAGAAAAATATACACCCATGGACACTTTGGGTTCTGCGAATTTAATCAGAATGCTTAAACAGCAGTTTCGAAATACACATAGTAAAGGCATTCGGGGATATTTGTACAAATTACCGGTTCTGGCAAGGTAAGCAGGATCCTAGTTTGACACAAAGGGGCTTCCGACCCTCGCCACTTGTGGCCAAGTCGGAGAGCAAACACTTGTGACTAGTTTTTAGACGAGGGGTCGCGAGATTTGGCTAGTGAGCGCCTCGATTCGTTAAATTCAACATCGAGTGCCGAATTAGGAGAATTCAGTACTTCGTTAAATTGAAAAGGTACAAGGGAAATGGTATACATAGTATCACGAGTAACAGACATCGAAATATGAAAGGGTGAAATAATTTAATTTTATAATTTAATAATAATTTATTTGCATCAAATTTTGACAAAACAGTACATTAAAACATGCAGTACATACAGTTAAAAGGATGTAAACAATAGCGTGGCAACACCAGCACCCTTGCTAAGTTGCCAAGACAACTTGTGTTAAAGATGCTGGGCCCGACCCTTTGATGGATGTTTCTTTCTTTCATTTAGGTACATTCATACCATTTTGAAATTATACGACTGATTCGTTATATGTCATAGGTAAACAAAGATAATAAAAGATATATTCGTTATAATCCCGTAATAAATACGCCAGTAATAACTCAATTAAGTGAGATCACACCCCACGGCGGGACAGAGATAAGGGTTCCATGCCAGATAAGAAAAAAAAAAAACAACAATGATGACGAGCGGGTGGATTTGGCGTAGGGGTGCCGCAGGGAGACAACAAATATTTTGTGGATACCCTGACCCTCGCCTACCCTTCATAACAGCGCCGCAACTGATTACATTCCATTGTTATTAAACATATTAAACAATGTGCAAATATTGTTGTTATTCGAGACGAGTCGCTCTTGTACGACAAGTGACATGTCGCAAGTGAAATTACATTTTAGTTGATCCATAAACTAAAGTGCGCAATAATCATAGGCTTCGCTTCGTGACGTGCATCGTTCGTTGATGGTTTAACGAGCGCGGTTTCACTGTCGAACAATGGCTAGAAATGTGGCATCACGTGGGAACATCTCACCTGCGGCGCCGACCCGCTATATCCTTCACTAATTACCATCCTTATCTGAATCAGATAAAGGCGTACAAAAAAACCACCGTCCTTTCCTTTTCGTTTTACATTTACATAATAATGCGTGGGGCATAACGACCGGCGCGGCGAACCAACAGGCGCATTATTATAATGACGCCAGCGGAGCTCCAAGCGCCAACTTGTCTCTATACGTTTTTATGTGCCTCCTCACTGCTGTAACGGTGTCCATATTCACCTCAGCCACTGTTCACTACTTTCAAAAAAGGAACGAATTAAAAAGCCAAGATCGGTGTCGGTGATAAGTCGTGTTACAAACGGACTATCGGAATAAAATCGATTAGAGCGAGTTCGTAAAGCGACTCGATAGAAGCGATTTTAAATTGGCGGCTTTGTTTTATCATCACCTGATCGTTATTTCTCAAAGGAGGCATTCGGGTGTGGACTGTGGTGTAACGGAACGCAGGCGTGCATGAGACAATGCAGACTCAGCTTTAATTGTGTGGGGTACGCATATGACGCTTCCCCATTCACTAGTTAAATATTCTGAGCGTACGTGCATGCGATTAAGTATGCTTTCTAAATATAGGGGACCCCTCACATAATATTTTTTTTTTTATATTTCGAAGGGTCGATTGTACCTACGTAGTAAGTATATAAGGCCAGAGGTATGTTGAGCGATGCATGACAAAGATATCTATGGAGTTCACGCGATACTAAAAGTTTTGAACTTTTATTGCTGTAGAAGTGATTGCAAAAACCAATGTCCTGTCAGCGATTATTTGTTCGTGACTCGCGGCAATTATTTGTAACGTACAAATTCACGTATTCCTTTTGGTTGGTCCTAAGCAAGCATGATTGGGTTGTATTCTAAAAAATAATTTATGTACACCAAATAGATTTATAAAAAAACATTGAACACGTATTTTTTGTTTTTTCTTTCATTCAAATACCTACTTCGGAAGATATATTGATTTGAAATATCGCATGATGTCACGCCGTGGCAGATTTTGTATCACGGCGTGACATCATGCGACATTTCAAATACGTAATTAGCCCCCACTCCGTAACCTCAATACGCTATATCTCAATAGTTTTTGGTAATTTCGACAAAATAAAAATACGCGTCTTAATTTTTTTATTATCTTAAGGTATAAGATGGACTAAATTATTTTTTTGTTTTTCATATCTTGGATACATTCTTTAGAACCTTTAAGCTAATTAGATTCTCCCTTCTCATTCAACATATTTATGTCACTGGCGCCATCTTCAATCTTCCTCTAATAGACCTAATATCTCACCATAAGGAAATGTGTCGTTTTTTCAAACATTCATTTGAACATTCCCATCTACATTGCTGCTAGCAGCCCTAACCATACGACCATTTCAGTTGCATTAATACCAAAGAGTGAAAAAAAAAAAAAAAATCAATCAAGATTATCAATTAAGATGGTAAGAAAACTTATTTTTCCGTAATTATGTATGCTTTACATACATAATTTATAAAAGTTCTCAACACCCGTGTCAACTCCACAGATCACTCTGTTCCACCGGGACGTTTTTTATTTCATTCCAATACAGAGATGGATAAAATTACGGTGAAGCATTGTGAAGCGATTATTTATAGAAAATTTGGCGGCTTTGTGCCGCTTCCGAGTGCACACTCCGGACGAGTTTCAAATTATTATCGGCACCACACTGCCGTGACCCTATAACGGCTTATTTTTTTTCGGTTTATCTGTTTTTTTTTTGTATAATTTGTGTAAAGGCCGTTACATTATTCTATAGCATGGGTACCAGACTCGAAATTATTTTTCCCATGCTTTTATTTCAATATTTTTCCATCTCTGATATAAGCAATCACTCTTTTCTGCTGTAGAAACGAAAGGGTCTTAGTTCAATCTGTAATAATTTCTACATCTTCAAAGTCTAACAGATTGCTAAATCTAATGTCAAAATTAGCCGACGAATATTATTATTTTTTAATTCTTTAATTTCAATAAATGAAAATAGCGCCATCTATCTAATAGCCTTCGAACTATGTCGTACGACACTTTGCTAACAGAGTACAGGGTAACACCAAAGTAAATGTGCACGTTGATACTAAATTGAAAACATCCACAATTAAATGGAATGAATATTGAAATACTATGATAAAAAGAAAATTAAGCCGCCAGAGGACACAGATGATAAAAAAACTAAGTTAATTTATATCGCTGCAACACACTACGATATTTTGCCGGTCGGAATATTGCTCGACGCTGATTGGCCGAACGAAACGGCGGGGAGCATGCGCAACTCGATGGTTGTTCGGTCGAAGCCGAATACTGGCGCGTTTGGTCCGAGATACCAGGGCTACAGAGCTCTGTAGGAGTTTCTATGTTGACGTCTGGCAGTTAACCGAATTTACGCTTTATGTTTGAGCAACAAAACACATAATCCCTTGTTTCAAGACGGTTCGTTTATATTATACCACGCTGGCAGATAACAAGACGAGTAAGAGGCAAACGAAATTGGTCTCTATTCTGTTAACATTATAGTATATTTTCTCATTGCTTTGCATTTGTTTTGATATTAAGTGGATTCGGCGCTAGCCGGCTAGCAAGCGGGCGTTGGAAACTTTTGGCGGCTAGAACGAGACCTACAAGTATTATAATAATGGAATGGAGTGAAATTTTGGTCGTGTCGTGCTAATTGACTGTTTCTTGTAATCTAATGAATCGTTATTTATTGTATTGGTCTCTATTTAAAATAAAGGGTATATAATTGGAAGAACATAGTTCGCTTATTATGCATTCTTAATACAGCTGGGTGGAGTATAGTGGACCAAATGTGCTATTTTAGGAGATGCGGTAAAGGCGTTAATAGGAGCCAAAATAACTTTTGCTGGGAACTTTGGAAGTGTGAACTGTGAAGAATATTTTAATTGCTCATTTATGAGATTGGGAATCTCTAAAGCTGTACGTTTTTAACGTTTACACAAAAACTACACAACGGATTTGGATAAAATTTGGCAGACAGATTGTTTATAACCAAGATTAAAGGATAGCAACTTTTATCCAGTTAATTCCACGGGATCAACGTTTATGCGAATGAAATCGCTGGGCACTGCTCGTACAAAATATGTTATAGGTACTTAGATGACCAACCAATTGCACTTAATAAGAAGGGTGAGATAATTTTGCAAAATAATAATGCTCGGCCATCTTCTTTTGTTAGTTCGAACTTTAAAATTGGTTTTAGACACTTCATAACCCCACAGTTCGTTCCATTTCTTCACAGGTAGTCGATCTTCAAAGGAAATTTTGCTCCGACTCCTAGCTTATTTTTTATATGTAAGTAGGTCCCTTATATCTTGTAAAATTGACCGTTATCCTTTTGGTGTGAATTGAGTTGTTTGGGGACTGACTTTTGTATAATTTGTCAAACAATCGAAAAGTGTTGAATTCTTTGTATAATTTAGAATAAATGACTTATGATTTTGATTTCATTAGGTACAATCACCAAAAGAGATAGGTACCTACACTGAAATAGATTGAATGATTTGGAATGATATTTAATTTAATAAATAACTGATCGTCTTCAAAAAAAATTACTTTAATTTAACATGGAGTAGACCTTCACGGTAATATGGCTTATACATCAGAATAACACATAGGATCCTATTAACATAGGGTTAATGTATAATAGGGGTAACACGCTAACCCTTAGTAAGAGTGCTTAGGTTTTATACATCACAGCACTGAGTAGGTACCTAAGTATAACTAAAAAATATTGCTTCGTCAAATGATATAAGCGATTTCTCATTTAATTCTAAGAATGTCTTTGAGACATGAAATCAGTAGTTTACTTAACGAGCTTGCAGAAAGCTTCTAGATATTTATCAGAAACTTTCAAAGGCCGTTTTCACACGAAAATAGGCACCACGAAAGTTCAGAATGAAAGTTGACGACCATTCTGTTCAATTCCAATTTCCAAGGTCTGTTTTCCTGATAAATTCCTAAAAAGTTTATTATTGTCAGTTGAAACTATACTTAGGTGCTAGTTACGAAGGTGAATCAAGAAATAACCTAACATTAGTTTTAACTAAGACCAAGTTCATGCCAGACACGACTAAGCCATCGAAGGAAGAAAAGGCTAAAGGCGTTGATGTTTATGAACATCCACTACTATTTCTACACCTAACAAATGATGTTGCTATTTCAGCCTATTAGCACTTAATTTTTCGATGGGTGTTTAATTTTCTCTGCGAAGGGAGATCAATTAAATTGATTGAAAAAAGTTTAAGATATTGGTTTTGAATCAAATCCCTATCTTATCTTATACAAATCTTACGGTGAAAATTTAGGTGTTCGAAGTGAATGTGGAGTACCAAAGCTGTCACTAACGACTAATGCTAGGAATTGGTAGTCACCTCAACTAACTTTCCACTGTGTGTTATTAACAGAATCGATCGGCTGTGTCCCACCCAGAAATGGGGACGTGATATAATATAGGATGATTATGATAAAATGTTAATTAGAATGATAATAATTGTGTAATCTGGTTGCATTTGATCTTACGAAGACTGATTAGCAAATAACAGATAATTTGACTAGTTAAGGTAAGGAATAAAAATGGGAAAATGATCCCAAAACCACTGGACACACAAATTTAGGTTCAAAATGTCCGAACCGCGGGTAAGTCAAACACAAATCGAAATACACTGAGCGTTCGATACGTGTAAATAAGTACCATTCACGTCAAATATTATGGACACGAAAAGGACGAAAATTATAGGGTGTACCGCAGTTAAGGACGCGTATTGAAATCCCGTACTCAAAGACCAAAATAAAACCGGCATTTTTAATGTGTTTTGTCGAATTAATGTAATTTGAGAAGTTAAAAATATTTTTTTTCTTGTATCCAAGTAAATAGGTATAAGATAAAAATATTTAAAAAAGCAGTTCAGAATTGATAAAAATATCAATGAATCACTATCTATTTTTTTTAAAGTTGATAACAAAATCGGCCTTTATCTACGGGGACACAATAATATGCTAATTGAATACCAATTTTTTTTTTTGCCAAATCTTATACATGTACGACGGTCTTATAAGGTCTGTATGGTCTTATAAATAAGATAATTCAACAAGATTAGGAAGATCAGATACATTTCTTTTATTAGGCATTTCAAATTAACTTTTACGTAGGTAATCTAGAATATGTAAACTCAAAGACAGCTGTCGAAAAACGGTTAACTTAATGGACAGAGTACAAACAGTACCATATTATTAACATAAGATCAAGAACTTAGATAATATTCCCAACCCGTCAAAGGAAGCTATATCCTACCTACACGAAATAAACATCGTATATTTCGATGGCAGGAAAGAGAAAATCAAGAAGTGTATGAATATTTCCAAGCAGACAATGGATGACCGAACCAAGGAATGTAAGAACAAATTCTATATCAATATTGTGTCATAACATCCAATGTTTATTCTATCAGCAGTCTTACCTATGGTTTCGTAATGGCAAGTCTTTCCACATGGCTGACTGCACTTACCTTATTAACACCTCGTTGTCTTCGCAGTAGACTTACCTTCACTGGACGCGTTGTTTTTGTTTTACTTACTAACAATAGTGAGATTCATTGCAGTCAGATATAATCGATATAATTCTATCGAGATATTTTTAAAAGATCTGGCTATTCGATTGTGTACTCAAGTGATGATACTTTCGGCAAAGATTTGTGAATGGAAGATGTAAATCTTCTTATGAACTATTTCGGCCGGTCTTTTCTGTAAATACCTATCTCAAAAGTGAAAAATAAGGTTAACTCAATTGTCACCCGATGCCAGGAATTGCCACTATTGACAGCTGACTTCGCTCAAGTTATCAGGGTGAGATATTTAAGAGAACAGTTCGGCTAAACACCCGTTATCGATACTATCGAGGACTGACAATGAATCCCTTCGTGACCCCAACATGCAGTTAGGAAAAAAGGCAAATAAAAAACGGAACCCACAAGCACAATTTATTGTTTCCAATATCGGGATCAGGTTAGTAACAGGGAACGTCTCCAAAAAGGCAATGAAAAACGGCATACTACAATATGGCAAGGTTACCCCTCACACGGCTCGTCCAAACTTGTTTACTGTCAAAAACTTAATATAATCTCAAGAAGGGCACCATTTATAAAGGAGTATTCAGTTTCTCACTGCGGCCCCCAGTCTTTATACAGACTTATGTAAGGGGACTCTTCATAATAATAAGAATTTAAAAAACACCCGTGAAATGGAACCCAAAACCCTTGCGATAATTTCTGAACAGCTGCCGCGTCACATCACAATACTGGGATTAATAAACAAAACGTAAACTACGACCATGCTCAGCGATGCATTTTATATTTAAAGAGTTTTAAAAGTATGTTTTGAAATTAGGTGCAAGCAAAAACAATCAAGCGGTCGCATGTTGCGACACAAGCAGTTTACAAATAAAGGCATCAATCGAACCCGCCACTGATATGTGATCTCGCATGCAAGTTTCGCAAGGTTAGAATCTGTTACGGCAATGTTTTGTAAAGAAATAAAGCTCACCTTTCTAATTCTCTTCTTCATTATACGCTCAGCGGCGTACACGCTGTCACCGAGCTCCATTTTATGCATCCCCAGTTTGATTGTTGGAAAATATTAAGAATCCAAATCCAAAAATCACTGCAATCCAGGTATTGTGATCCAAATCACTGCATCCGTTTGGTAGCGCACTGCAATCCGATACACATTCTCAGTCACAAAACAATCCTTTACAGTCACTGTTCAAAGTTGCCGCGCATACGATCCTTTTTCGCGACACGCAGCAGCGCGTCCTCTCTACACAACGTCACAGCCGAAACTGAAGCAGGGGGAGGAAGCCCCTGCCCCGCGCGCCCCGCCTGCTACACTACGTTCCTTGCCGACAGAGTGCGCCAGCAGTCCGCCAACACCCGCTCGATATTCTGTAAACAAGTTTTATTTTCATCAGTTTTGTGTTTTCAGCGCTTATACTTATTATCCATAGTATTTTATCTATTATGATTAATATGGGGAACTCAAATTGTTGTTATGTATAGTTTTATTGTTTAGTTATGAATAATTACATATCTATATAGTACATAAAAAAGTAAATAACATAGTATATACCTAAGTATATAAGCAGTAAACAGTAGTGAAGTAGTAGGTCAAGTCTAGAACTAACCCTAAGTTAGTTATTTAATTGGCAATGCAAAGTAATCGTGATTGAGTACGTTGTCGTGTCGGTATTGTAGGTATATTGCGTTGGCAGAGCGTAGTGAACGCGTCTCGCTCGAGTCGGTGGCGGCCTGGCGGGCGATTCCCCGCAGCGGTGTGTTGGTGTGCGGCACGGGAGCGCGGCACACGGCCGCGGCGGTGGAGGCACAATAAAGCCGGCGAGCGCGACGTTGCCGCTGTGCGCCAGCTGCGAGAGAAAGACCGAGCGCCTACCCTATTATTTACGCGCGACGTTGCCGCTCTGAACGGCCTACGTTGATTACGAGGACACCGCTTTTACGTTCGATCATCCGGCACAAAAATACTCGTTTATCTCACGATTCTTAATAGATATCAAAATTCTGATTTCACCACCCTTATAATTACACATTAGGGAATACCTGTACATAAAATAATAATTAATACCTGAGTCAGTCAGCTGATGGATGTCCACCACTTGAAGCAATATACATTTCACGTAAAGACCGGCCGCACGTGTAGACTCGGCGAGTTCACTTTGTAAGTATTTTCGCTAGAAACGAGCGAAAGCGACCACTCAACAGTGCGCGCGTGAAGTAACTAAGACATTTTCGGTCGTATCGAATCGGGTTGGCATTCGTGAAAGGTCGGTATTTTGGGCCTCGCGGGGCGCGGGACGTGAGAAACAAGATGTATCACGATTGGCTGTGAAACTTGGGCGGCGGGCGCTGCGTGTAGCGGGCCAATGGGAGTCCGCGACGCAGTGCTCCGCCCGCTGCTGTTCGGCCGGCGAGTGTTTCTGTCCCTTTCGCACGGGTGCTCGGTCGATTCAGACGCGTTGTTTTTTACCCAGAGCGCCTCACATAGAAAAATAAACGGACATTTTGAAATGGATTACGTGCGTAGAGAGAGAAGGGTCGCCGGATCCGGGCTCGAGCACATTTATTTATTTTGTCTGTATTGTTGTAGGGAGAGATATGGCGGGATAAATAGATACAGCTTGCGTCGCGTCGTCGACACGTCCGCTAGATAGCGTGTTTTATTTTTAGAACTGTCGCGTTTGATGCATGGACCGCGGTTTGAATGGACTATGTTTTTTTAGAACTGATGCGCGTTGTCAACTATCCTAATGATGTTTTTATTAGATAACCATAGAGCTATAGTCTGCTGTTTACGTAAGAATATATCTAAGTACCTATCAAGCAAGGGTTGAGAGAAATCTTATCAAATAAAGTTAGCGATAAATTGTTGGGTAGGTACACTCTTTGAAGGCAAAGTTATTGCTAACAATGGTTGAATTACCAGACACCTAATGACAATAAGCTCCCACTGCCAAGACTGCAATATTAAAATAAAACGAAGTAGGTACGTAGAAAGGTAGGTTCGACGGAAAAATAAAATAATAGCATGCCTCTGGTAACTGACACCAAGCTATTATTGACATTTCAACACCTCCGGGTGATGAAGTAATGATGCATGCATGATGTCATGTTAGAGACACTTGCTGAATGATAATTTACTATCATGAATCAGCAAATAATGGCTCAAAGCCAGCGCAACTTCGTAACATCTTGCTCAAACTATACACGTGTTTTTGTAAGCAAAATAGGTTCACAACAATGTTCCACGTTCAATCTGCCCCAACAACTCTCTTTAAGGTCTTGGGCTCATCTGTAGGCCTAGTATGTGTTTTCATTACCTGCAAAACTCGATCGTCGATATCGAGCGCGTTTGACTCATCGATTGACCCGCTTCAAGGTTGTAAGAACTCTCAACCAATGAGATCGCCAAAAGCGCTCGATATCGACGATCGAGTTTCGTAATGGAAACTCATACTAGGCCTACTGGCTGGGTGAGCAGCCGCACTATATACGCTTGCTGACACGTGGGCTACACTCCCGACTAGTCTGGTCAAACGGCCATCCATCCTTGAACATGACCAGCCCACTGCCACTGCGGTTTACTGTATAATCTCTGTCGCTAACTCCGGTTCTTTTCCAGATACCTACTTTAATTTCTGATTTTAAACATCAAAGCATGCTATACTTAATGACTATCTTATTCAGTATCTGGAGAATTTCATTAAGGGCTAGTGGAGAATATAGCGCTATTATCACTGCGCTGTCATCCCGGCGCACTCAAGAGGACATTGATATCAAAGATACACATTACGAGATAACAGACATGTCCTAGACCACACATTCCTATCTACCAAGCGAGCACTCGGCGCCACACACCGGTGTGGTGGGTTAGACCAACTCTCTCACAGGAGGCTTGTGTACCAGCAGACGCATCGGGTCGTGACCGGATCGCTTTCCAACCAAAAAAGGCAAAATGTTGGGTGATCTTCCGCTTACGTTAAAAGAGGGAGGCTAACGGGAGGCTGGTCGACAGCTTTAAAGGATTATGAATCATACACAGGCGGCAATGTGTGGGGGTTCTTCTACAAAACATCCAACGGCATCTTGTCAAATTCAAGCAAAGATACGGCAGCAAAAAGAGTGACGGATGAGTGGGACGGTTTTATCAGGAATGGTGCGAATTCGCTCAAGATCCGAGATCTGGTAAGAGAGAGAAATGCAATAAGAAGGAGAAGAGAAGAATCTAGCGACAAAAGTAAAATTTTTGCTCACGAGTAGTAAGTAGGATCTAGGATCTATGTAGGTCCACTGTACGTTAGTCAACCGCGCGAGCAGTGTCGTTAATTAGAACGACTTGAGATCGTGACGAGGTTGAAATACACACCCGAGACCAAGACGTCACGTCTTGGCATCTATTGCGGTTAAAAGTGTGGGCCACATTACCGCACTAATGAAGTAGGTACCTAGGTGTTCGTTTTGAGATGTGGTGTGGGTGGGGCACATGATTGCTGTTACGATAATCGTTCGAACATCTCTCTCTATCTGAATTAATATCGTTTCTCGGTGTCGGCGACCTAACCTAGGCCGAGGGTGTTTGGTTACCAAAATTCACTTGTTTCCCGCGAAACTTGGCATGGCTTAGCAAACTTACGGTGGTAGGCCATAACATCGGCCGCCGGCAGAAGTTACCACCCACCAGACAAAGCCTTGCCGCTAAGCGATTCGTCGTGTTCCGGCATGATGTCTGGTGAAGCTGTACCTACGGAGGACAGTTCTGAGCATTTGTGTTGCGATGTTTGTTCGGTATGATGCGCCAAATGTGTTGTTGTGTCGGGAGTTTAGTCGTGGAGGGTCTAAAGATCAATCTCCCTCTAGCGCCACATCATTGGTCCTGTTGTTGGGTTTAACATTGCATCACCTCGCTTAACTACCTTCTTCCTTCCTAGCCACTAAGTTTTTTTTTGAGTGATTAGGCTCTCAATAAACTAGCGCGCTTTACCATCAATGACTGCATCACTGCTTACCATAGTTTTTATTGCATTGTAGGCACGAGTGACTTGTTCTGTTGTGTGAAATGTTCTTGGTCTGTTTGAATCAATGAATACCTAAAATGATATCTGTCTGTGTCTTATGAAGAGAATAAAGTAGGTACGTTTATTCTCTTGGGTACGTCCAGCTAGTCCAGCCAATGGCATTGTGTTCACCATAACTTAATGAGCAAAATGTAATCTCAATTTTATCAAACCATCTGGGAGCCTTCCGCGTCGGCATGCATCACCGTAGTCGACTCGGAAATTTCTAATCTTCATAGATGGGTCAGATCTCAATGCATATGCTCTACCGACCTCGCCACATACAATGTGTCACCTTCCATCCTGTGCTGCGTGTGTCAACTGTGCACTTTATGTCTGTTTCACGTGTTCGTGCAGCTGAATTTTGGGCAAAAGTTGTTTGAACCATTTACCATTGATATCTATATCTACCAGTGGCGAAGGGTGAAATTTTGACAAAGGGAAGCCGGTCCAAAAAAATAAACACTTAAACACTTACCTACTGCAGGATATCTTGGAGGAGGTTTTCAGATAAGAATAATATGAAAAGCCCCACCTTCACCATACAAAAAAGGACTGATGATTTCATAACAATGTCTTTCAAGTATGATGGCTTTGTGAAAAGCCTTTTTCGACGTGCATCTCTATACCACACATGCATGCTTGTTAGTAAGTACTTATTTAAGTACCTATTGTTAGGGAATAAGAGTCAAAAAAAAATAAAATAAAAAATTACTAAAATAATAAAGTGTTAAAAACCGAACCACACAAACACCGATCCAAAACCAACAAAAATATTAAGCAAAAATAAAGCAAATTATACACAATCACAACGTTATTTATATTCTAATGCAATGCGTCTGTTTTTTTTTTTTAACAAAATGAGCTAAAATGTTGTTATAAAAATTCGGATTACTTTTCATTTTATTAAGCAAATTTTTTTCAATTGACATGATAGCCAAATCGGACAATCTCTGCTCTTTTTGGCAGTTTCGCACATACGTGTGAATGCGTTTTAAAGCAGAAAACGACCGCTCAGCTGAAGCTACTGAAATGGGGAGGGTCAGAATTAAACTGCAAAGAGTCGAAACTTGAGAAAATGCGTCTTTCAAAGACGTATTAACAGTAACAGCACTCTATATGAATTAAAGCCATAATAACAAACAAAATCTACAGTATTTAAACAAATCTGCGATTAAATTACCTTACAGAATCCGTCACAGTTTAAATAACACAAATATTAAAAACAAACGAAAAACTCACGCACCATAGGTATAGAACGCTTTCTCGTAGTAGCGTGGTTAATTTGTCTCTTTCTAATGAGTAGAGGAGAGTACTATAAGCCGCCCGCGAGTAGCTTCATATTTATCAAGTTTTACCGACGGTTAGCGAGAATTAGAAAGAGATGGTCTGACACGCTCTCTCTTTTCGCCGTCGTTGACTGAGGTAATCCGTGATTCCGCGGGTTTCCTTCAACGTAAAGTACGAAAAATTGAAGCGCTGATTAATTTACGACTATAAAATGAAATGTGATACTTAGGGTATTGCTAAGAATTACTATTGCTATTGTAAATCGCGCAGGCGTTTGATAAATAATACTTTGTTAATGAAATAGAATGTAAATACTTTTGTATGAATATGGAACTGATTTTTGAAAGGTAACCCGGTGGGAATCGGCTTGTATGGACCCTTCGCCACTGATATCTACTCTAAAGAGGGATAACTCTAGGTACTTTGATGAGCTAGTTTTGTATCCCACAATCTATTTGACGTTAAACTAATATCATCTTTATTTCGATGTTAATAAGTTGATTTGACTGAGACTGAGTACCATAATTAAAAAATTCATAAAAAAATTTGAAGTTTTAATGTAATGTGAACTTTATTGTGTATAAATTAGAAGATATTTTTCCGTCAATTCATACTTAGGTATGACTTTTTCAAGGCGTGATTTATTTAAGTGTGCATGCTGTACGTGAGTGATACACATCAAAAGGCAACTGTAGGTTTCGACAACCGCCGACGACCGATGTTGAAGAGTCGGCGGTTGCCGACGACCGCTGTTGAAGAGTCGGCGGCCGCCGACGACCGCTGTCGAAGAGTCGGCGGCTGCCGACCACAATGCGCAGGTAGTATTTGAATTGGTAGGTACTCTGTCGCTGGCGCGTGTCCCTCGTGTGTATGAGCACTGACCTTTGAAAATATCAGCTCGATTCCCGCATTCCCTTGATTCTAAAAAGACTGTACGCTCATCTAGGAGGAAACAATGACGTGTCCTCGGACTAGGTTCCGGTTCCTGCGGCAGCTGCGGTTACACGGCTGGTGACACACGGTTTGAAACTATGGCGCGGATTTTAGATTTCTGTCTTCAATATCGCGCTTCACGGAAATAAAGTTTTAAGAAGTTAGTCCAGACCGCATACATCGAGGGACTGTAACAATTTGCCTGCAGCGGTGTTTTCGTCAGACTACAATTTGAGTGTCTTCAAGGCTAGAGTGAATAGGCTCTTAATAAACTAGTGCGCGATTGCGTCATTGTTTACCATCAGCCGGGATTGCGGTCAAGCGCTATTTTATAATTTATAAAAAAAAAAGACTTTCGGCTTTTGTACCTAGATCTTTGAGAGCCATCACAGATATTCAGAATCCATAAATTTTGATGGGCTTACCAAGGGGTTTTGTGTTACCCAATGACTTGGCATTCAATCCAATTACTTAAAACACTAGTTTCAACTGTATCTGGTTAAACGCAAACCCCTAAATACCACGATATAGTTAAGAAAATGCGATTACAGGTGATGAGCGATTTTCACGGAAAATTCCGAACTTACTCCGACACAAATTCCGAATGAGTCAACTTCACCAAATGTGCGGTGACGAAGAATATACCTACCTACATGTAGTTAGCTCGCATTGGTTGGTCAACCTACCTATAATCGATGGCTTAGGTTATTCATCGGGGCAACATTTGCATCTGTTCAAGTTTTTCTTTTGTTTTGAGGCCTGATTTTTTGTAAAAAGACTAACTTCGAAGCCAAAAGGATATTTGCTGTGAAGTAAGATGTAGAGACGACAGCACTGAATTTTCAACTTTATCAATAAAGCGTTAAGGCTTAAGTTTGATTGGGAATATTTGACAGTTTCGGGTAGTTTGATCTGTAGGCCTAGTATGAGTTTTCATTACGAAACTCGATCGTCGATATCGAGCGCGTTTGAATCATCGATTGGCCCGCTTCAAGGTTGTAAGAACTCTCAACCAATGAAAGCGTCAAACGCGCTCGATATCGACGATCGAGTTTCGTAATGAAAACTCATACTAGGCATACTGCTGTCGTTCGTACATTTGCGTGGCTTACGGAGAAATTATACTTTATTCAGTCAGGAAAATTTGGGACAAAAGAAAGCTGTAGCATTTCTTAGAGAGCATTTATTTACCTATTTCTGTTAACGGTTTGGCCAAAAAAGGTACTTAGGTGGACTTATTAATGCCATAGTCTTTCTCAACCAGTCAACCAAGGGTGGTGAATAGATGACAGGTGCTTTGGTTGATAGGAACAATGTTAACAAAACCGTAATCTAGTTACATTAATAGGTAGGCACAAATAATATTTAGGACAAGCCATATTGTTTGCATTGATAGAAGCTATAACATGACGAAAAGTGTATGAAGAACAGGGTGTCAAGTTCCATCTTCCATAGGAAAGGACTGAACATACAGAGATCATGATTAAGTAAACGAGAGTTACAACTTCTTGTACCCACAGAGGACAGCAATCTGTTAAATTTCTTTATTAGATTTTCAACTTTATAGCTAAAACATTAAGGCTCAAGGTTGAGTGGGTATATTTGACAGTTTCGGGCTGCTTCACCTGCTGTCGTCAGTACTTGTGAAGGTATACAGGAAGCTTCAATCATACATTTTTAACCATTTTAGGTACGCTCCGATAAGCAATAAAATTCGTTGATTATAATCCAAACGACAAAAACCTGCTTCATTTAAATCCTCGAACACATTTTAATACATATGGCTCTAACATTCGTTGAGGAGGGTTATCAAATGTGCGCGTGGGCAGGTTGAGATGGTTATCGGAACTTCCCGATGTTGCCCGAGCGCCGACGAATTAATCGCTTAGAAAATTCGTAACGACTGCTTTTGAACGAAGTAATAAAAATTAAATTGAGGCAATCTTATGGAATTGATGTCCGATGATTGTGTTATACGGAATGTGTGTATGAAGCCTTTTTATGACTTGGAGGGCTATAAAAAAACTTCATACATTTTAATTAAATACGTAGGTAGATAGGTAGGTGTATGTAAGCTAGAGACGGTAGAAGTTAGGATGAAGAAGATACTTAAATTTATAAAGCGAAGCCTTCTGGTGAAGGCCATAATCCGCACATTAGGGATGTATCCAAGGTATGAATATCAAAAAAATAATTAGTCCGTCTTACAGATAATAAAAAAAATTAAGACCCGTATTTTTTATTTTGTCGTAATTACCAAAAATTACTGAGATATAGCGTATTAAAGTTACAGAGTGGGGGCTAATTACGTCACGCCGTTCTATATTTTGCACCATGGCGTGACGTCATGCGACATTTCAAATCAATATATCTTCCTAAGTATTTGAATAAAAGAAAAAATAAAAAATACGTGTTCAATATTTTTTATAAAGCTATCTGACGGACATTAAATAATTTTTTAGGATACAAGCCAATTTTGAAGGTTATTTCTAATTCATTGCTGCATACGTTCGAAGAATGTGCCTGTTCAACAACATATATACGAGTATTAGTCTGTTAAGCAATTTCCCTGCAAGTAGGTAGGGGAGCAAGTGTATTAATGTTAATGGCTATAAAAATAGGGGATGGCCAGAGAAACTATGGATGGAATGTGTGAATGGTGATATGGTTAGGAAGGGTATAACATGTGCTGCCGGCAGAAGTAACCACCGACCAGACAAAGTCTTGCCGCTAAGCGATTTGTCATGTTCCGGCATGAAGTCTTGTGAAGGCGCACGGAGGACAGGTCTGAGCAGTTGTGTTGCGATTTGTGTCGGGTATGATGCGCCAAATGTTAGTGTCGGGAGTTTGGTCGTGGAGGGTCTCCAGATCAATCTCCCTCTGGCGCTGCATCGTTGGTCGTGTTGTTGGGTTCAACATTGCATCACCTCGCTCAAATGCCGTCTTCCTTCCTATTCACTCAGTTTCTTTGAGTGAATGGGTTTAATAAACTAACGCGCTTTACCATCAGGCGGGATTTCGGTCAACCGCTAGTTTCATCATCATTATCATCTCAGCATTTATCCCGGTTGCATCCACGGCTTTCGCGTTAGAGCCCGGGGTCCGGGTATCTTGTGGTGTGAGATTGTTGGCATGCATGTCATCTCTTACAACGTCAAGCCAGCTCTTCTTTGGTCTGCTTCGCTTGTTCCGGCCAGGCGGAGGCGCCATGGCAAGACATTTGTGACCCACGTAACATGCCGGTTTTCGTAAGACGTGACCGTACCAATATAGGCGACCCTCCTGCAGTTTGCCCGCTATATCACGGACATGAAGACTGGCACGTATGCGGTCAAGCGCTGGTTTATATTTTTTTTTTAAATGAGGTGACTACAAAGATAACGTGTAATAGAGGAATATAGAAGAAAAATATATGTTGCGCCGACCACAAATTGGAGAAAATGATGTAGCCAGAGAAACAAAACAGCTCGAAGACGAAGATATGTGACATCTGCTGGACCGCGTGGACCGGCGTGGTAGGTACACTATAGCCAACTCCCTCTTTAAGAGAGGAGAGTGCAGTGTACCCTTAGTGGGAACATTATCGGCTGGTTATGCTAAGAAGAAAAATGTCTCATACTATCGTTTCTTCTTTCTCTTCTTTTTCGCCTTTCGAGCTCCACTGCTGGACAAAGGCCTCCCTCAAGGTGTTCCATTACATTTGGGGGGGATTTGCCATAATCCCCACGCTTGGCAGACGGGTTGGGGATCGCAGTAATTTGATATTCCACAGGAGAAGCGTTGCTGCTCGCTGCCCTGGAGAGAGTTCCCTTAGCCGCTCGCTTCTTTGGATACGGAGGATATGGGTTGTTGAACTGTTCTAAGTCCACACGGAGGACTATCGTACCTATAGGTCCATATAATGACGGGTGGACTGAGTTAAAGACGAAATGGCTACAAACAGGGTAGGTAGATAAGTAGTGAGATGACGACTAAGTACCAAAAGAATATGGAAGCTAAAGACATGTTGTGTCGAGCACAAATAAATAGGCATAAGGGCAGGAGAATAATGATGATGCCCTAGTTCATGTATGTAGGTAAATACAAAACAGAACTCTGTTGAAGACTTTGTCCATCCCATCCCCATCTCCGTTCCATCATCGGTCGTACGACGAGTTTTATAACCCCCCCAGTTTAATCACCTTTATGTTGTTGACATCACCGCGATCCGGACGAAGCATTTCACCTCGTCTCATAAGTACTTATATACCGCGTAGGTATATCGAGGCACTGGCACTATTTGCCAGCGGTGGTGTTTCCGTCTGACTACAATTTAAGTGTATTCAAGGCTAGAGTGAATAGGCTCTTAATAAACTATCGCGCTTTGCCACCAACGACTGCATCATTGCTTACCATCAGACGGGATTGCGGTCAAGCATTAAATAAATATTATATTTAAAAAAAACTGGCCAAGTGCGAGTCGGACTTGCGCACGAAGGGTTCCGTTTCATTAATGACCTTTATAAATGGCAAAAAAATCACGTTTGTTGTATGAGAGCCCCCTTACATATTTATTTTTTTATTTTTATTTGTTGTTATAGCGGCAACATAAATACATAATCTCTGATAATTTCAACTGTCTAGCTATTACGGTTCATGAGATACAGCTTGGTGACAGACGGACGGACGGACATACGGAAAGCGGAAGTCTCATTAGGAGGGTTCGGTTTTACTTTTTAGGTACGGAACCCTAAAAAAATATAGGTACATATGTAACCTACCAGCGAGATACAATAGTCCTCCAAAGTATAAAGACTAAAAAACATCATCTCTTTAATTGTAATCATCTGCCGGAGCCAACTAATAATATAATGGCACGCCTTTAAATTCATAAATAATTTCTTTATGGTCCTTCACCAAACCGGTTTCCACAAAAAATATATGCTCCTACGAATACAGGAAAAAAAAACAAAAGGTGCCATTGCAAGTACCTAATAGTCGGAATTTCAATTTCGGGGCAAACCAAAAAGGTCCTCGCAAGGAAACTGAAAAGTTCCGAATACCTTTCTATTGAAACTGTCAGAAAGCAAAAAGCGCTGCAAAGATAGAGGTGTTTAGAACAGAAATCACAACAAAAGCGATGCAGCGCTGTCGTATTTAAAATTGGAACTGAGACACCCGGAGCGAAATAACTGGGGTATCCCATTGATCCCTGCTTTACTAAAGGATACGTTCAAAATGCAGTCTTGTGACGAAGAAAATAGGGCAGAATTTTAAATGTGATGAGGTTGTTTTGTAATAACCCTGGCTTACATAAAGGGGATGCGAGATCTGACAAAATTGCGCGTTGTAATGACGTCCTGACAATAGGCGTTCTGGGAACTGACGATGTTTTTGCCAGGTCTGTGCAAATTTGCGAAATTTCGCCTTCGCATGTGGCTTTGGGCTCACAAAGGATCGAGTTGTTTGATAATTGTAGCAAAAAATGTGGAATTTTTAAAACAATGGCATTGAATTTTGTTTCTACGGTACAATTATATTATTATGCTCTTTTCGAAAGAATGTTTTGGTTTAATTACCATACTTTCGGAACATCAAAGCTAATTTTTGAAAGGAAAGGGTACATTCAATTGACTTTTAGGTAGCTGTAGGTATAACTACTTTAAAAAAATAAGGAAATATAATCGATCCTGCAATAATATTTTTAAACATTTTGTAAAAAATTACGATTAAGTAGTTACTAGATACTTTTGACAATTTGGTAAAAGATTTGTAGAATTTAACTCAAAATGTAAAATGAGAATATGTTAAATTAAAGGGAAAACGCCGATACGCCTCAAAAGTTGGAAGGATTTTAGGAGGGACTTATAAAGTATTGGAAATGTTTGGGCTTATTTACATACTTTTATCCCAAAAGTCTTGTCACCTTTTGAATAAATTTTCTGTTTCATTCAAATTACTAGTAGCTTGGGTATTTCTTTGCTCATTTAGGATAACAGAGTTTTTTTAAGTTAAGTATAAACTAGTGCTTGACCGCAATCCGGGCTAATGGTAAGCAGTAATGCAATCGTTGATGATAAAGCACGTTAGTATATTAAGAGCCTATTCACAAAAAAAAACCTGAGTGGATAGGAAGGAAGACGGCAATTGAGCGTGGTGATGTAATGATAAAGTCAACAACACGACCAACGATGCTGCGCCAGAGGGAGATTAATCTGGAGACCCTCCACGTCTAAATTTCCGACACGACAACATTTGGCGCATCGTGCCCGACACACATCACAACACAACTTATCAGACCCGTCCTCCGTATGGCTTCACAAGACATCACGCCGAAACACGCCGAATCGCTTGGCACCAAGCCTTTGTCTGGTAGGTAGGTGGTAACTTGCCGGCAGCCGATGTTATGGCCTACCACCGACACGTTTCACATGTTCCGTGTTTCTGTTGATGAGGATTTCTTAATAAAGATGCTTTGTTATTGCAATAATATAACTGCTGACGTATATGTTGATATAGGTTACTTAAAATGACGATCGTGGATATTTCAGTATAGATAGATATATCCTTGTAGATAGTTCAATACAATGATGCAATCTTTTGGCGACTAGGTACCTAAGTTCAAGCTGAAAGTATTTGAGGGGAGAGAACCTCATATGTAAATATCTCGTAATGGTACTTACAAAATTTTGAAAAATATTGCTATCTTGCGACACGTGTCGTTAACAGGGCGTCATAAGTTCTTGGAATGCGGCAGTAATTTTTCCCACAATTTTGCTACGAATTATTAACTACTGCATTATTAACTAGTATCTAAGGTATCAGAAACTAATTCACTGGAGGCTTGACTGACTTATTCTGGTGGATCAGAATGAAAATAGTCGACGGGGAGTTCAAAACAAAACCTTCTGGAAAATACTGGGATTGGAATGTGATGGACGAACATTGGCAGACTATACGAAGAATAGCCTTAGAAGTTATTATTGTTTCATATTCAACACATAAATGAATTAACTTCTTACCTTATCGTTTTCGCCTTAAAATAAGTCCGCACTCAATCACGAGGTTATAATGTGGACCTTACCTATTCACTAACTTCTGACAGTTAAAGCTTCATAGATTAGAGCTGAAATCAATAACTGCCAGTTATTGTGACAAGTTGGAAATCTACCAAGGAGGCAGAGGATTATCGTTTGATGAGAATATATTGTTGATGGCACTGTACCAAGCTTTTTTTAATCCATTCATATTAGCTAGGTAAAGTATTAAATCCATGCCGTGCATTTAGCCGTTTGGCGTCGTGTCGTGTCTCATAGTCCGTGTTTAAAATGCAGTTTACAAGACACGGGAGAAATTCCCGGTGGAATTTATAATATGGATGTAGAATTTAGATATTGGACAAATTTACATCTACCGACGTTGATCGGTGTAATGACGATGCCTTTAAATGTCTCTTCAGTCAGAAAATTACTTCACCGATATCTTTGGAATACGTTTGTGTAAGCTAGAATCGAGGGTAGGTACTTAAAACAAATCTAAATTAGGTAGCATGTTACATAGATGTACCAATTGTAACTATGAATTATTGAATTGTATGAATTTGTTCTAACCGTTTAATGGAAGACATGGAAGTACAAGTAATGTATCTGTCATGTTTTTTTATATGAGTATGATGCCACTAAGTAGGACCTGGTGACCTGTACTCCAGGTTTTTATAAAACCACCAAGCACCAGCTCACAATGCGAATTTATGTACTTAAATACTCAAGTGGTTCAAAACTGTTAAGTATCTACAGGTATTACAAAACCACAGTGAGAAATACTTAATAAATAAACTTAAAGAAAGTCGTATTAGTTACACTATTTATAACTTCTGGACGGCTAAACCGGTTTTATTAAAAATTGGTGGGAAGGTAGCTTAGAACCGGGGGACGGACATGGAAACTTTTTATTTTACACCGGTTTTTTTTTGATGATATTTGGCACTAATCGTTTATAACTAGGATTAACATATAAGATAGTATTTATACAGATATTCCCACAAAATCGAAACTTATATGGATGAAACCCCGGGGCGCAGATACTTAGTTATAAGTTTGCGTACAATACGTACCTACTATCGTCGGGTATCAATAAAAAACAATGATTTTCAAAATGAACGGAGACTAAGCAGGTATTTTTTGCCTTTACAATAATTTACGTACACTTCTTGCAAGACTTATCATAAGCTTGCAACTTCCACCAATTTATAACACTTACAAAATCACCAAGTCCATTCTCGTCCTCTTATAAAAGTTATAAAACAAAATGCAACCCTTTTAGCATTCCCCAAACGTATCAGCATGCATGAAGAGATAAATATTCAGAGGCCGGAGCGGCGGGTTTTTAATAAAATTACCCCCAGGCGGGGGTGTGGGGCCGGAAATTGAAAACATCGCTCGCCGCATCCACCCCCGGTTATCTGTAGTGCTCAGCAGGGTTCCGATGGATTGCCTCGCGAAGTTATTTGAGTGAGTGCTTATAATTTTAGTGGATGTCTGTGGCAATGGATAAAATAAACGCTGTATGAAGGACAGTTATGGTAGATATATGGAAATGATCCAGTCGAAAATTCGATATATTTTGGCTTACTTGCTGCAGAAGATTTTCGCAGACTTCTAGTTCATCCTAGTTTCATGTAAAACTTCTATTCTAAGTCTATCTTCTATTAGAAGTAAATATCTTCCATTCGATTGGAAACGCGAAACAAGTTGCAGTTTAAAAACCTTTTCTTTGTCTGGATTTCTAGGTCATGATTTCAGCATAAGAACTCGGAGGTCGAAATCTATTTGATAACAGATTTCGACCTGCGGTTCTTCATAGAGACAGATTAAAAGCGAAAAAAAAAAACTCAGAAAGCATTGCCATTGTCAGATCGAACGGAATATGTAAGATCAATCTGGACACCATCTTACCCAACACCTATTACGGAGTTTATGAAACGACAAGATACAGGATGTTGTCAGAGACATAAAGCGAGGGCGACCGGGGATTGAGGTATGCATGAAGCACGGGAGGGGTGCGGCCCCTCCATACCTCAATTACACTCC
This sequence comes from Sesamia inferens, assembly GCA_037179545.1. Taxonomy (NCBI): domain Eukaryota; kingdom Metazoa; phylum Arthropoda; class Insecta; order Lepidoptera; family Noctuidae; genus Sesamia; species Sesamia inferens. Next base: position 22,777,438 of record CM073931.1, read on the forward strand.
CGCAGTTGCCACGCAATGTTTGTTCTACGTAAGCTCTGTAAGCCTACCTTCTTGTCATTTAGGTACATAATCTAATTGGCTACTCTGTATAAAAAAAAAAACATGTTTTAATATTCTAATGAATAACGTCGTGGTGGCCTAGTGGTTAAAACACCAGCCAAGTATGAGTGTGGTCACGCAAGTACCAATGTCACTTTTCTAAGTTATATGTATGTACTTTCTAAGTATATCTTGGACACCAATGACTGATTAAAAGGCGAAGGAAAATCTTGAGGAAACCTGGACTTTAAGTTTGAAATCGCCAACCCGCATTGAGCAAGCGTGGTGATTACGCTCAATCCTTCTCTGTATCAGCAGTGGGACGATTAAAAAAGGTTGATGATGATTATGATGATATAATGAATGTTCATCAGTTTCTGAATTAAATTGCTTTGGTAATTTTAAAAAAGGTAGAAAGCAAGGCATACGCACAATACGCAGTGCTGCTTAAAAGACTCTTTGGTAGGTAAGTACATTCTTTTACGAGAACCCCTTAATGTCATTAAACTACAATAAACATTTCAAATCCTACGAACAACCTCATTATGTGCCGAACTCACCATATCTGTCAGACAAATCATTGATATCTCGAGAGCAGAACGAAATAATGACTAAAGTGATTATCAGACGGTCTCGCATTGATGTAGCACGTCGCTTTCACCGGCGCGCGCGCACACAATCGCGGCTAGCGCCATTGTACAAAAGTTATTACTGTAATGTAATAGCTGTGTGGCCTACGTTGAGAGAATGGCCGATTGTGGTTTATAGTGCTCTGCTTAGACGTTTTATTGTAATGGGTAGAATTAGGAGTCGAATTTAAATTGCGCTTAGACGTGTTTTTTCATTCTACTGCTGCAGTTGGTGGTAGTGAGAATGGGTAGAATGATGAGGTAGCAACAACGACATGGCGACATAACTACGCTTAATACTGACGTCATGCAAAATTGTAAATCGCGCAATCAAAATTTACTACGAAACTAGCATAATTTAACGTCCCTACAACAATCGTCGGGCAGTTAGCTGCTAGACACAACACCCGTCTGTTTGGAGGATACTCTCTTTTCTAAGGAGGTTGAATGACCTTTACACCATGTCCCTCAGATGTCTATAATGTTTATTAATAGGATTCCCAGATACATTAAATCGTTGATCGAAAAATTATCATGTTTGATGAGTAACTTCTTGGTAATTGTCAGAAATTAACAAACAACTTTGTTATCATAGTTTCACAGAGATTAATCGAAGCGTAGTCAAAGTACAAACGATGGAAGTTAAAGTAAAGGTATTCTTAGTTTTTTAAATAGTTTTTCTTTGATTTTTAATAATAATAATAATTTATCATTTATTCTCTCTTCACAAAGTTGATTTGTAATAGTGTTTACAAAAAAACAGCTGAATTCCACCTTTGTGGAGACTGGTGCCTGATACAGGTATTTGGAGAAAAACCTGTGTCGCAGGTCACCAGACCCCTTCCATTGCTTGAATTAGCTTTAATGGAGATACCGTGCAAGAGTAACAGACAAATATTAGGCATAACAAAATAAAAGTTATAAATAAATAATATGCTTAACAGATAAAAGCAAAAGTACTTAATATGTTATACTAAAAATAATTCTAATAAATATAAGAAATACCTGCCTATAATATTGCAGAATTAGTGGTGGAGTCATGTTGTGTGACGATGAGTGAGTGTGGTGATCTTGTGTGGAGTGTTGGAGTAATGTGACATGTGATTGAGTATCTAAGATAAGATATTTAATACCTTTATCCCGAATTCCAAGTCAGCAAAACAGTGTGTAATATACCTAGTGATGTTTTTCCCGCTTCTGAATGAGACATACGTTCATTTTCTATAAGTAGGTATACCCCTTTTATGATCAACGCATAAGATTGATGTGATCGTAAAGTTTTTACGGGCGAATACAACATATTGGAAAAAGCCCAAGACATTTAGAATTAAATTACTTTGCCTTCTGAAGACGTTGACGCGGAAAAAATACAGAATCAGACGAAACCAAGTTAAAGACGCGAAATCGAGGTTGCGCCAGACGAAGGTGCCGAGATGAACGTGACTGTTTTATGAAAAATTGGACTATAAGAGAGCCTCGTGAAATATAAAGGGTGTATCGATCTAGCTCGATAGCTTGATCAGATGGACAGTTGTAGACCATACTTTAGAAAACCAAAAATATTGACAGTACCGTGTCTGTACATATATGAGTTGGCGATATTTGTCAGAAGTAATTTAACGATGTACGAAAATTATAAAAGTAAACGTAACAATTTAAAAGTCAACACAAAAGTGCGTTGATGAAAAATAGTGTACTCTGTATGGCGCCACGCGTTTACAACAACCTACCAAAACAATTATTAGAATGCAAAAGCTGTAATATATTTAAACAAAAAGTTAAAAAAAATCTCGTGGAAAAGCCTATTATAGTGTAAATGAATTTATAAATGGCATGCAATTTAATAATGATAGATGGCATTATTGTATTTGGTACTTAACTAATTGAGTTGACTTATTTTAATTATTGTTTGACAGATTTATGAATTCTGAATTGAACTGTCCATTTTTTTTTAATAATTATAAACTAGCGCTTGACCGCAATCCCGCCTGATGGTAAGCAGTGATGCGATCGTTGATGGTAAAGCGCGCTAGTTTATTAAGAGCCTATTCACTCAGAAAAACTGCGCGAATAGGAAGGAAGACGGCAGTTGAGTGAGGTGATGCAATGTTAAACCCAACAACACGACCAACAATGCTGCACCAAAGGGAGATTGATCTGAAGACCCTCCACGACCAAACTCCCAACACAAGAAAATTAGGCGCATCGTACCCGGCACACATCGCAACACAACTGCTCAGACCCGTTCTCCGTACGGCTTCACCAGACATCATGCCGGAAAACGACAAATCGCTTGGCGGCAAGGCTTTGTCTGGTGGGTGGTAACTTCTGCCGGCGGCCGATGTTATGGCCTACCACCGAGTGAAAATCCATGACAAAATTTCTTGATATTTATTATTTTAATGACATCTTTTTCCCTTTTTTATTTTATTTTGAATGAATTTATAAAATGTTTAATTAGGAATGTACTATAGGTATAGACCAACACCAAGTAAAATTGCATGCCTTCAGGCGGATAATGGAGATGCCAAGTTATCTTATATATCAATGTTAAATCTGAATTACCTACCCATTTTCGCAATAAACGAGTTTGAGTATCTGACATCGACGCACAAACGAGTACCATGGATCCAGTACATGATTCTGAACCCTCCAGTGGTGGAATTTATCGTCGGCTTTTTCATGACTTAAAAAAAATATACCTAGTTTTTTTCACTTTGGACCGTTCATAATTGCTATACTTTTATAACCCAATAAGATTTTAAAGTAAACATTAATTAATTCGCTAATTACACAAAAAAGCGCAATGAAAACAAAACTCGAAAAACTATCTTATCAGCTGATTTAATAGAGTTCATATCAGGGATCAACGTCATACCTACAAAACCGCACGGCGGCACGCTTGCAACATTCAAAGGCCGAGCCGACACTTGTTTTTAAACATTGTTATTTCTGTAACCGTTCATGAACGACATAAATAACTATCATAATTTTATTAGTGGTATGCGGTCTAACCTTTACACGAAGTTTGCTTAGTCCTGTTAGTTTAGTAAGTAAGTTAGGTAGGGAACTAGGGAAAAAACGTTAGTTTCCAGAAAGAGTGAAACGTACCTACGTTTTAATAAACAGATTTAATAACTCAAATGTAATGGGACAGTAGTTTATAAAATAAGTTTATAAAATCAATCAATTTCGGAGGACGGGTCTGAGCAGTTGTGTTGCGATGTGTGCCGGGTACGATGCGCGTGCGCCTAATGTTGTTGTGTTGGGAGTTTGGTCGTGGAGGGTCTTCAGATCAATCTCCCTTTGGCGCTGCATCGTTGGTCGTGTTGTTGGGTTTAACATTGCATCACCTCGCTCAACTGCCGTCTTCCTTCCTATTCGCTCAGTTTTTCTGAGTGAATAGGCTCTTAATAAACTAGCGCGCTTTACCATCAACGATCGCATCACTGCTTACCATCAGGCGGGAATGCGGTCAAGTGCTAGTTTATAACTATAAAAAAAAAATTCAATCTAAACCAGTTGATAGGATATTGGATACGATTGCCTTGTTCACAGACTAAATTTAATGTAAGTTTAGTGCACCTTTTTCTTTAAGTAAAAGAACAAAAGATACATATTATTTTAGTCCCTTATAATATTAACTTAGTTCCCACCGGAGTCCGGACCTAAATTGATGTAGGTATGCCGCCATGTTTTTAATCGCTTCTAAACTATCTATGGAGTTCCTATCTTAATGTGACAGGAGTAAACTAATCTTCTGTCATTTTCGTAATTTAGAAAGAAAAAAAACATGCACTGAACTTAAATTTAGTTTAGTTCGTGACTAAAAGGTTCGTCGTCCATAAGTCAGAATCTATTATTAATCTATTGCTCATAATATGTTGCCTAATATAATAGTACTAAACTCATATTTTTTCTTTGTATTAATAAACTGGAAAGAAAAAGATGCACTCAAAATAAATTTAGTTTAGTTTTTGAACAAGGAAGTTGTTGCCATTGTCAAATTTTTACGGTAATTACTTTAAAAACCTAAATAAATATGACGCTTATCGCGTATAAACTGCGCCGCCCGTGATATGTACAAAACAATAGCGTGTTGAAGACAGGGGTCGCCATCCATCATGGTTGTCCATTGAAACGTCACGCACGCACTGTGGCCGCGACGGTCTCATAGATGGGCGAAAGCGCCATTGTAGACCGCGATGTTCAAATTTTCTTACGTTCTTTTGCAATTTATAGATTGATAAAAATATTATTGATTCCGTGAAATACTAAATCATGATATTTCTAGCCAATTTTCCATATTCACATTGGTTTTTTATTACAGGTAATATTTACAAATTTATAAAACTAAATAAACTATAAATTATAACCTACCCTAATTAAAAATATTGATAAATTAGAATAGGTAATGTAATTTTCTTGGTGGTAGGCCATAACATCGGCCGCCGGCAGAAGTTACCACCCACCAGACAAAGCCTTGCCGCCAAGCGATTTGTTGTGTTCCAGCATGGTGTCTGGTGAAGCCGTACGGAGGACGGGTCTGAGCAGTTGTGTTGCGATGTGTGCCGGGTACGATGCGCCTAATGTTGTTGTGTTGGGAATTTGGTCGTGGAGGGTCTTCAGATCAATCTCCCTTTGGCGCAGCATCGTTGGTCGTGTTGCTGGGTTTAACATTGCATCACCTCGCTCAACTGCCGTCTTCTTTCCTATTCGCTCAGTTTTTCTGAGTGAATAGGCTCTTAATAAACTAGCGCGCTTTACCATCAACGATTGCATCACTGCTTACCATCAGGTGGGATTGCGGTCATGCGCTAGTTTATAATTATAAAAAAAAAAAAAATGTACCCAAGAGACTGGCGGCGTTGCCGCTTTAAATGGCAATGCTTAGCCTCTGGCCAAGATTAAAGCCAGCCCTTGGGCTGCCCAGCCTTCAACAAGCCGCTTAGATAGTTCATTAAACAAAGAAGTTGTACGACTGACGATTTCTAATGAATTCTGTAAAATAGAGATTTATTTATTGCGGCCGTGAATCAGGATAGGTAATGTCATCATCTTATACTTCTTCTTCATCTTAAAAAAATATCCGACTACCCCCTATAAGCCATTAGGTATTTTAGTTCAGCAGGGTAGATAATACCATCTTATGTTTGCATCGTAATTTTAAGAATGTTCAAAGTCTGCCTCGTTTCCATCATCAACCTCTTTATCGTCCCACTGTTGGGCACAGGTATCCTCTCATTCAGAGAAGGATTGAGCGTAATCACTATGCTTGCTCAATGCGGGTTGGCAATTTCAGACTTAAAGTCCAGATTTCCTCAAGATGTTTTCCTTCACCTTGTAATCAGTCATTGGTATCCAAGATAAGTTATATGTATTTGAAAGTACCTACATATAACTTAGAAAAGTTACATTGGTACTTGCTACCTGGAATAGAACCCGCACACTCATACTTGAGAGGCTGATGTTTTAACCACTAGGCCAACACGACTGCTCGGTGAGTCATGACTTTTTTTTAACCTGTCAAAAATACCTAAATTTTTGACAAGTTTTTGACATTGATTGTCATTGCGACTAGATTTGGATTGTTTTTAATTACCCATAATTGAAAACTTCGGTGTTAAACGTCCTCTTGGAGTGGCGTCCTGAAGGTCGTGTCAGACTTTTACTGACTAAAACCCACCCGTGTTTCTTCACTTGTCTGCGCGACGGCCAGGGCCACGGTTTCTTTTTTAACCAACCCGCAACCCTGACCAAGGAGGCATCGGTTTTCGTGGATCCCGTCACGATGCGCTGACATCTTTTTGAAGAACGCGAGAAACACAACGCGCCGTCGACTCGGGCCTGGTCCTTACCGGGGGGCGAGCTGCCCACTGCTCACCGCCCACAGGCCCGCGCCTACGGTGGCCGGGAGCTTGATGTTGTCTCCCGACCAGGGCGTCTCCTGCGGCGGCTAGTGGCGTGAGGGCGCTGGGATTCCAGCTCCCTCACGCGCTCCGCCTCCTCCTTTGCCAGCATCACTACTTCGCAGAAGGACGGCCTGCCATGCAATCTCACTCCGGACCATGGCCTGGACCAGGGTCGGACGCGAGAGATCGCCGCCGATCGCCGCTACGAGGACACGACGGTGCTCTACCCAAGCCGGAAAGACCTCCATGGTATGCTCCACCATCAATATATCATCCTTCTTAAGTATTTGAATGAAAGATTTTTTTTTTTATTATTATTTTATAAACCAGCGCTTGACCGCAGTCCCGCCTGTTGGTAAGCAGTGACGCAATCGTTGATGGTAATACGTGTTCAATATTTTTTATAAATCTATCTGATGGCCATTAAATTATTTTTTAGGAAACAACCCAATTGTAGTCAGACAGAAACACCACCGCTGGCAAATTGTCTCTCGATGTCCGGATCGTAATCAACAACGTAAGACTGTCCGGACCATGGCCTGGACCAGGGTCGGACGCGAGAGATCGCCGCCACGTGGACACGGCGGTGCCCTACCCAAGCCGGTCAGACCTCCGACAGACCGTATGGAGTGACGTCCTATAGTTTTAATCTTCTTCTTTTTCTCGTTTATACCTACATTTACTTCTTTGTTTCTACTTCGGCGAAAAGGCGTGAATTTTAGTGCCTACCTATTTTTTTTTATTCATTATAAACTAGCGCTTGACCGCAATCCCGCCTGATGGTAAGCAGTGGTGCGATCGTTGATGGTAAGCGCGCTAGTTTATTGAGAGCCTATTCACTCAGAAAAACTGAGCGAATAGGAAGGAAGACGGCAGTTGAGCGAGGTGAAACAATGTTAAACCCAATAACACGACCAACGATGCTGCGCCAAAGGGAGATCGATCTGAAGACCCTCCACGACCAAACTCCCAACACAACATTAGGGGCATCGTACCCGGCACAAATCGCAACACACCTGCTCAGACCCGTCCTCCGAACGGCTTCACCAGACATCATGCCGGAACACGACAAATCGCTTGGCGGCAAGGCTTTGTCTGGTGGGTGGTAACTTCTGCCGGCGGCCGATGTTATGGCCTACTTATGCTTGTTTATAATTCAATCTTTTTTGTCTTTGACATATCTCGAGACAATTAGTAATGTAGACACCTACAGATGATTACTGCTGAATGCACCCAATTACAACTCTGTTGTTACAGACGACATCACATCAAGCTACTATAATCTGACAAATTTCTTTATTAGATTTTCAACTTTATATCTAAAGCATTAGGGCTCAAAGTAGATTGACAGATTTGGATAGCTTGACCAGTAGGGTAATTGCGTATCACACTATCAGTAGCAATGAGTTTGATTTTGACAGTTCAACAACATTCATTGCGTCATTTACATTGTTGAACAGACACATTTTCGAACATAATATGGAGCAATGAATTAGCAATAAGCTTCGAAATTATTCCAACTGATAGTAATAGTAAGTACGTTAACAATGGCGCGAATGGAAGGCAAAGGGAACACATCCATACAGCCTAATAAAATGCGATGTTTAGTCTTTTTTATAAACTAGCGCTTGACCGCAATCCTGCCTGATGGTAAGCAGTGACGCAATCGTTGATGGTAAAGCGCACTTGTTTATTAAGAGCCTATTCACTCTAGCCTTGAAGACACTCAAATTGTAGTCCGACGGAAACACCGCCGCTGGCAAATTGTTCCAGTCCCTCGATTTACGCGGTATAAAGGAGGAGGCGAAACGCTTCGTCCGGATCGTAGTGGTGTTAACAACATAAGGGTGGAAACTTCCGATGGTGGAACGGAGATGGGGGAATTAAATCATGCAATTCCCTCGCACAGTCCCCAAAATGTATCCTATAGAACAAATTGTAAACAAGTCGTTACGCAAATAAGCAAATTACGAAATGGTCGTAGAAAAAGTAAGTACGTTACGCAATTAGGGTGCTTCTGTCGTCCGTACAAGACTATTCTAGAACATGGTAATAATACAACTTTTTATTACGTAATTTAAAAAAAGAAATGACGAGTAAACGAGTGTAAACCCGTCACTTCTGCCACCTTTTCTTCAATAACATTTTTTTCTTCTAAACAATGGTCCTCTAGCTGTATAGTATACTATTAGTACCGAAGACAATCGCCATTGTTACCACAAAAGCCCATAATTTGCCAGTTACGGAGTCCGGAGTGGCACTGGCAACGTCTTTGCGCCATATGCCAGACATGTGGTTTGCCGCAATGACGCTCTATCATTGTCTATGCCTCACCGCACGATTGAGGTTAAAGAGTTTCAACCTTAATTACATGACTATTACGTGTTTAAAGTCCTTTAATGGCGATTTAGATAATAAGTGTATTTGGGAAATAGGTAAATTGTTAGAAAATGATGCCATGCCACATTTTGAACTCTTACTTTTTTATATGTGAATATTAATAATGCTCGGATACTCACTCAAGTAAGCTGTACTTAGGTGAAATAAGTGAAAATCCTATGTTTAGTTGATAGTGTGCTACCTACGGTTAAAATTCAGCAAGAACTAGGTACCATTAGAAAAACTTTATTGGATTTCTTTTCTGTTATGCATATTTGGAAAAAACAAAAAAGAAAAATTGCTTAATCATGTGTTGATGCCCTAATATTATTTTAAAATAATTTAATTACATATTATCTGTGGTACCTACATTGTAATGCGTAATCTACATGTAATCAAAAACTCCAAATTGTCTAGAACGATGGCGATGAAACTATAGTCAGCTATAGTGAGCGCGACTGAGAAAATCCCTAAATAAAAAAAAAATAGAATTAGCTAGAAGATTGATTTGATTTGCACGAGGATAGGAAAAGGTCGTACCCGGCGACTAATATATTTAACAAGAAGCTCCATTTAAAATCCCTTCTCTATTAAACCGACTATAATAACTCAATAAAACTATTGAAGTTTCCTGTCGCATTATCAACAGTAAATTATAATTGAAGCCACAATCAATTAAGTCTCACCGTGTACATTCCTATCAAACGAATCTTGAGTCTCGGCTGTTGAGAGTTTATGTCAACAATTTCTAATGGTCTTTCACACATCGGCACTATGTTGACACACAATTTGTGTCTCAATATACTTGACGAGAGAGAAAGATGAAGTTGGGATACTAAAAATATTTCGATGAGAATAATTAATAATTTGCACTTTGAGAATGTTTTAGGTATATCATACCTATTTAGAATTAGCATAGTTTCATATTTTTTTTTATAAATTATATACTAGGTACTAGCGCTTGACCGCAATCTCGCCTGATGGTAAGCGGTAACGCAATCGTTGATGGTAAAGCGCACTAGTTTATTAAGAGCCTATTCACTCTAGCCTTGAAGACACTCAAATTGTAGTCCGACGGAAACACCGCCGCTGGCAAATTGTTCCAGTCCCTCAATGTACGACGAGTCGTCCGATGGTGGAACGGTGATGCGGGAATTAAATCATGTAATTCCCTCGCACACTCCACAAAATGCATCAAAATGCATATTTCTTAAATAGGTTAATGTATGTAAATATTAAAAAGGCCTGTGTACAATCTCAGCGTTAATCCCAGTCGCATCCGAAGCTTTAAAGTCTGGGTCCGCTTTACCAGTCTAACTGCTGATTTTGGCTAAAATGCGATATTTTCTGTGAAGCGACTGCCATCTGACCTCCACAAAGGATTACAGCTAGATCAATTGATGGACTTTTTGAGGGCTCCAACAACCCGTAACGACTGAAATTAGATGTTCCTATGGCAACCTGGACCAACGGCTTAACGTACTTTACGAGGCACGACCACTTTCTTGATAATGGGACGAATGCAAAATTTCAGGAAATGGATAGGTAAAACCAGCGCTGGACTCTGTTTTGCATAGGGTCGCAGTATAATGCTGAGCGATAGTCGTTTTGCGTGGATGTGATTCACGTTTCCCTCAACTATGTCTTATTTTTTGTATTTTTGTAAACTTTTGCGTCATTTTTACCGCAAAAAAACGTTTTTCTTTCTTTCTTTTCTTCTTTACTTATAGTTTTTAGTAATACAACGTTAAATAATTATTTTACATTTTAATGAGACGATATACCTACCTACATTTTTTTTTAAATATTTAAGTATTTTCATACACTTACCTAAGTATCGTGTTACTACCAAACTGATTCAAATATATTTTTATATAAACCATCGTCTTCGACTTTGAACAAGTCATAGTTCATGTAGACAGTAGATCATCGTCATCAACCTTTTTATCTTCCCACTGCTGGGCACAGGTCTCCTCTCATACAGAGAAGGATTGAGCGTAATCACCACGCTTGCTCAATGCGGGTTGGCGATTTCAGACTTAAAAGTCCAGGTTACCTCAAGATGTTTTCCTTCACCTTGTAATCAGTCATTGGTGTCCAAGATATACTTAGAAAGTACATATAACTTTGAAAAGTTACTTTGGTACTTGCCTGACCTGGAATCGAATCCGCACACTCATACCTGAGAGGCTGGTTATTTAACCACAAGGCCACCACGACTGTACAGTAGATAAGTCCTTTTAAATCTGAGGGAAATAAGCAAACCTCAACACATGAAACTTGTTTGTGAAGACGTAGAGTGGCGCTAACGAGATGCGCATACGACTGAACTGCGCCACCTAAGTGCGTAATACGGAGAACTTGCACTTGACATACTTATTTGGGAAGAGCGTTTGATTCTTCGAAGTCTACGTTTCGAAGTATCACCATTTCTTCGGTTAAAAAGTTGAGTAATGGTCCTGATTCTCTTCTTCACAACATTAACTAAATTTAAATTTAATGCATCTTCTTCTTCTTTTTTCAAGGTGAGATTCAACCTTAACTCTTGAACAATGGCCTCTGTGGAATAGATACCACAATTTTCCCAATAACACGTGTAGCAAATTATAGAAATTCTTTGAAAATTTTATTTCACTATAACGGCGGATATGGCCAATGACAGTTGATAAAGACGGCCTCGTGAACCGTCTATGAGGGAGGTTTGAGACAAAGTCATGATGTGGCCACTATGCTGCGATATTTCAATGTTCTTTATGTATTAATTACTTAATGCACTTTCTACTGCATAAATCCCGCGCTTTTATTTAGCAAACTACACTATAAATAATTTTAAAAGTCTAATGAAAAACGCGCGTGACATTCATCTCAGCTTTCCCGCCAAAAAAAGAACTTAATGCATCTTATTCATTCTGTTCCATTAAGAAAAGGACAGAAGATATGTAACTATTAGTTTTGTTTTGTCAAAGTAATCGGCGCCTGAGATGTAAGCTGACATATTTTTCGACGCCATCTTTTAATCACATTTAAACTGTTTATCATCATCATCATCAGCCTCTACTCGTCCACTGCTGGACAAAGTCCTCCTCCATGGCACGCCAATAAGCTCGATCCTGAACAGTTCTCCGCCAGCCGCTACCAGCCACCTTTTTGATGTCGTCGCTCCATCTCGCCCAAGGGCGTCCTACGCTACGTTTTCCGAGATGCGGTTTCCACTCGAGGACTCGTTTACCCCAACGGTTGTCGGTCTTGCGGCATATGAGACCAGCCCATTGCCACTTCAGCTTCAGCTAATCCTCTCAGCTATGTCGGTGACTCTGGTCCTCTGTCGGATCACCTCATTTCTGATGCGGTACTTCAGAGAGACGCCCGACATAGCTCGCTGAGCGGCTTTAAACTTGTGGCCGTTAGTGTCTACGTCTCGGTTCCGTAAGTCCGTAAACTGTTTATGGAATATTTAATTTGATAGTACTAAACGAACATTTTGTCGTTTGTCCTTTTCTTATTTAAATTAAAAGAAAAGGATGACACTGAACTTAAAATTGGTTAGTGAATAAGGAAATCGAGGCTAATGCTAAGACGACGGTTGCTCTAGAATGAATGGAAGAAATCGATAAGATGTACCGTTTCAAAGAAATTGGGGTTACGGTGGAGAAAGATGATGAATTTAAGGTGGTGGTGATGGTAATACTGATACTATAACCTGCCTTGTTGGTCGAAAGCCTATTTCCATCATTAAACATCTGAAATCCTCCAATTTGTTAAAATCAGAGCGGTAAGTAAGTACCTATGAATAGGTAATCTAAGTCGTGGTGGCGGTTAAAACACCAGCCTCTCAAGTATGAGTGTGTCGGTTCGATTCCAAGTCAGGCAAGTACCAATGTAACTTTTCTAAAGTTACATGTCTAAGTATATCTTGGACACCAATGACTGATAACAAGGTGAAGGAAAACATCTTGAGGAAACCTGGACTTTAAATCTTAAATTGAGCATTGAGCTAGCGTGGTGATTACGCTCCATCCTTTTCTGTATGAGAGGAGACCTGTGCCCAGCAGTGGGACGATATAAAAGGGTTGATGATGATGATGAGTAGGTAATCTGCAGAGACTGCATAAATTCAAACTTTAAACACTTAGGTACTACCCTTCCTTACTTGTCTTGATTATACCTACAATTTATAAAGATTAGGTACGTGAGACATAGCTTACGACACCATCTGCAACCCACCAGGGGCTAGTTTGCTATTAGAATAGTGTCATAATGGTTGATCAGTGATCTCATAATGAACGACTTTGAAAATTTTCGTCGTAATCTACTAGCAAAATGGCGTCATTATGACTTTCTAGCGGTCAATCACAGACTCCACTCGATATTATTAAATGTTCAAATTGAGTAGCAGTTTTTATAAAAACATTTCTATTAATAGGTCCTACCTATAATAATCCATCATTCCATTATGAGACGACCGATATAATTGATCGATCATTAAGAATTTAGCAGATTAAGAACTATTACATATTAGAAACTCTCGAATATTCTCAATCAACCTTGAGCCTTAATTCTTTAGAGATAAAGTTGAAAATCTAATAAAGAAATTTGACAGATTGTAGTAGCTTAATATGCTGCCGTCTGTACAACAAAAATCATTGTTAGGTAGCGTCCCGATGTTTTTTTTTCTTTTCTTCGCTTGTATTTAATATTATTTTGATGTCGATTATCAAAGTCTGGAGAAAAAAGGATTGGACACTAAAAGTTACTTCTGCGTATTATTGAATTTACTAATGATGCCCATTAGTACGCCAAACTTAAAAACTTAAAAAACCTAAGTATAACTTAGATATACGTAATCTCAAAAGTAAAAATTTATATGCTATCCGTATCTTCAAGTCTTTCTAAGGCATCTCCTACAACTATAGACTGATTGACAATCTGTCCATTAGCAATCTTAATTGGATGTCTAACTGACATATCCGTGTCCAGCCTAGCCTTAGATTAGCCTAACTTGAACTCAACGATTGTAGACAGTAGCGTCTCGTTATTGGCTCGATTTACATTCGTTTTGGGAGAACACGGATGCACGTATAAATCAAATGATACCGTATCATTTTGTGTGCATCCGTGTTTTGTACTACAATCTGTCATATTACTTTATTAAATTTTCAACTTTATTGCTAAAGGATTAAGGCTCAAGATTGATTGTTTAGTGTAGTGCTTGGTCTCCTGTCGCCGTACATCCATGGCAGTTATATGTTTCCTTCTGTAACCTATTTGCTACTAGATAGCTTCAAATAGCTTGGCACTCTTCATTGGGGTGCCTAGGTAGGTACCTAGGTAAACTTATAAGGTATTTGAAAGGTATACCTACTAATATCTAAAATTAAAATACGTATACTTAGATAACACCTCCGTAATTATTGTTCATGTCTAGACAAAGCCTTGCCGCCAAGCGATTTGTCGTGTTCCGGCATGATGTCTGGTGAAGCCGTGCGGAGGACGGGTCTGAGATGCGCCTAATGTTGTTGTGTTGGGAGTTTGGTCGTGGAGGGTCTTCAGATCAATCTCCCTTTGGCGCAGCATCGTTGGTCGTGTTGTTGGGTTTAACATTGCATCACCTCACTGCCGTCTTCCTTCCTATTCGCTCAGTTTTTCTGAGTGAATATGCTCTTAATAAACTAGCACGCTTTACCATCAACGATCGCATCACTGCTTACCATCAGGCGGGATTGCGGTCAAGCGCTAGTTTATAATTATAAAAAAAAAAGAGTTTTAATTGTTGTCAGCTAACTAGATATATCTTTTTTTCTACAACTAATCCTCTTTGTACTCACATTCTTCATAGGACTACAATGTAACAAATATGAAGCCTCAAAAAGCCGTCAAAAATCCAAAGACAAACACATTTCATCCACATAATACTTATTCACGTCACCGGAGGAGGGATTAATTCCTAAACGCATAAATAATAAGCGGACAAGTTCCCACGTTATGTCGCCGACGACGTCTTTATAAACCATTCACGCACTTGACCCTTTCAGCATAATACCATCCGACGAGAATCAAATTATCAAAACGAATAAAACGTAAACCCTCGACGCAAACGCACACAGGCAAGCCGATAACCTCATTCGAACGTATCAAATGTTTGAAAACATACTCACACAGACGCATAGCATTCGTGTTGGACGCAGCAGCCGTTAAATACAACCGAAAACATGAATTTCGTTTACACACACATGCTCACTTCGTGGGGCTTCGTATTTCAAACGCTCTATCGTTTCGGTGCCAGCGGCGGTCTTAGCTTGGACTCGTTTGCGTCGAGTACAGTGCGATTGCCGCGTATATTTTTAGCGCTGATGTGTTTTTGCTGAACGATGTTTGTTACGCATTACCGTTCCTTCGATGTAAAAATGCACGGCCCGGTATTCGTGCGCCTAATGAGTCGCACATACTTTAATTGCACCATGTATGGTAATGTTAGTTTTTGCGGGAATAGGCCACCTTTACTGTACTTATATTAATTGAGAACATCTCATTTTGTATAAAATTGTAGTCATAGTTATACGTAGGTACTCTTGAAAAAAAAAAGCAAATTGTGGAAGCATTTATAAAGGTAATATGACCAAAATGTAATAATAAAAAAGTGAACCAAATTAAACCGTTACACCAATAATACTCTGTTCAAACAATTGTTTTTTCTTTGCCAAGATAACATTCTAAGCTCAAGCTGTAAATGAAGAACTGCGAGCGGCGTCACTGGTTTGGACTGTCTCAGAAATATTCCGGTGAGCATAAGTTTGGAAGAAACTTTGCTTATAACTCAGCCTCTACGAATTGTAGAATATTAAGTTATGCAGAGCACATTAATTCGAGCCTCAAGCTATTTAAATCGTAGCCCACTTATCCAAGTTTCACCAAGTTTGGGTCGTCACGCGAATGCGAAAACGCCTGATTAAATGTGCTTCGATGATCTTGCGAGATTCAACTCAAGACTTTCTAGTTTTCAGATAATTTCGTTTGTTCTCTTTACAGCGTTCCTTAGTGAGAATTCCCTTCTTCTTGTTTTCTTTGCTAAACCATGGCTGGTAAGTACCAGCGAATAAATAAGTATATTCCTTCTAAACGGAGAGACATAATGTGAAGCGCTGTAAGTACAATAGCTACACTTTTTACGATTATTGATCCTCAAACGAAGACAAAGAAGAACTCGTAATACTATGGTATAAGAAGCTCTTCTTCAGACTTCTTCCTATAGAGGATAGACGTGGACTGGGAGATTTCAACGGCTTGGTCCAGGTTCCTTTATTATGTTTTCTTCACCATAAGTTTTTGAAGTTATAACTTCTTTAGAAACATTATGATTTGAAAAAGCAGTAAAAAGAGACGAAGATTACATAAGATTTAAAGTGGGAGAAAAAGAGACAGGAAGCATTGTAAGTACTTGAATACAACACCAGGGCATTACAAAATTTTTGAAGGTTAACCTTCTACCACGTGTGAATTTTTCTTCTGTCTTATACCGTCAATGAGACGTGGTTTTCATAGGTATATAATTAATGAACATAGGAAAGAAAGAAGACAGTTTTAAACCGGGCTGGGCAGGTCTCATCAATTGAGATTGATATAATCCCGGTTGCATCTGCGGCTTTCGCGTTGGAGCTCGGGGTCTGCTATCGAATCTCCGGCAGGATGACGTTCCGCAAAAGACTCCACACGAAAAAAAGGGATTCCAAGAAAGTTTTGGAGTAAACTAGCAGTCGTATACAGTTATAGGCTATGTAAAAATAATTAATTTGGAATAGATAACTATTGTTTAACATCATTCTGAATATGAATTGTTAAAAACCTCCAGACCGCCATCGGTTTAGTTGTCCTTTTGGTAGGGCGAGATTCGATAATATTAGATATTTCAGGTCCAAAATGGACCAGGCCCGGGTCGACGACGGTACGTTGTGTTTCACCCGCACCTCAATGAGATGTCAGCGCTTCGTGAAGGTGTCCATCAAGACCGATGCCTGGTCAGGGCTGCGGGTTGGTTGAAAGAAAAACCGTGGCCATGGCACACAGGCAAATGAACACACGGGTGGGTTTTAGTCAGTTAAAGTCTGCCAAAAAAGGTCCAACATGGAGTAGGTATTTAACGATGTGGTTTTAGGTTTTCAAGTCACGTGCAGCATCATGCGACTGCGCCACATCGTCATGCTATGCGTCACCTAATGAGAATGATGATGGCATCATCGAACAAAATATATTTGGAATACCTATAGCTAGTTTTTTAGTAGTTATTTGTAATTCTTATTTTTTCCTGTCAATGGTTAATTTATACTCTGATTTTTAAGCTGTCCATATGTATGGTACTAAGTATCGGTCCACACACCTACCTAGAGATCGACGTTTGTGAAGACATTCCAGTGGAGAAACCTTTAATCGAGTAATCCTTTGATTGAGAGGGCAGGCTACTTTAGAATATTTTTATGTTCTCTTATAAAGCGAATTTGCATTATAGAGCTTCACTTCTTAATAGTTTTCTACGGTGATAGATTATTATTAGCCGATAATTAATTGGTTTTGTGTTCAGGGCTAGCTTTTTTCCAATATATTGGTTTATATGTTGTATATTGCCAGCATCGCATGGCGTTCTTTAAAACTTGAGTTAATATCTCGAAGTTTTTGGGCATGGGCTCCAAAGTTAACCAAACTTAATTCAACCATGAATTAAGTTTGGTTAACTTTGGAGCCCATTGTTAGCGACTAACAATGGGCCTTATACGAAGGCTCAAAGTCACTCAAAGGGCAATGGAGAGGGCTATGCTTGGGGTTTCACTGCGCGATCGAATCAGGAATGAGGAGATCCGCAGAAGAACGGAAGGGATACGGTGAGAGTAACCGACATAGCCCGAATAATTGCAACACTAAAGTGGCAGTGGGCTGGACACATTGCCCGTAGGACCGATGCCCGATGGGGCCGACGGGTTCTCGAGTGGCGACCACGCACCGGAAGACGTAGCGTGGTTAGGCCCCCTACAAGGTGGACCGACGACCTGGTGAAGGTCGTGGGAAACCGCTGGATGCGGGAGGCGCAGGACCGGTCGTCGTGGAGAGCCTTGGGGAGGCCTATGTCCAGCAGTGGACGTCTTTCGGCTGGAATGATGATGATGAACTTTGGAGTCCTTTAATCTTGAGGGATTGAGCACATAAATAGAAGTATGAAACAAATAAATAGAACGGATTAAAGAAAAAGCAGCGGTGGCCAAGTGTTCGATCCGCATCAGGTGATTTTCTTTGTGTGGACAAACTCTGTGACTAGCTGCTACCCGCGGTTTTACCAGCATAATTAGTAGTAATATAAAGATTAAAATCGGTTAAGCCATTTTGGAGGAGTTCTAGTACAAAGACTGTGACAGGCGAATTTTATATATTAGAAGATGGGGAAAGAGCGACTGTCATTCTAACTGTGTTATCCAAATAGCCAAATTACTATTTTCGTGATTAACTGGATGGTACAGTAGGCACCAATGACGGACGTGCCCTGAACCATTTATAGCAGGGGTCAAAAGTGGAGTACCACTTTTGACACTTATTGTTAGTGCAATAAAGTTCAAAAGTGGTAATGCACTTTTGACCCTTAGTGTACCTACTGCATTAGACCAATAAAAAAGTAACGTGTTTCCCGGGAAGTTAGCTTCCTCATGTATAATTTTATCGCTATCCGTTGTTCCGCCGCCGCCGACACGTGATTGAGTAACGAATCGACACAGTTCCGTATTCCGGAATGGTGTCAGTTTTTTACTCGCATTGAAATGTTTATTATTGTAAGTATATCTTGGTGGTAGGCCATAACTTCGGCTGCCGGCAGAAGTTACCACCCACCAGACAAAGTCATGCCGCCAAGCGATTCGTCGTTTTCCACTACCAACGATGCTGCGCCAAAGGGAGATTGACCTGATGACCCTCCACGACCAAACACCCAACACAACAACATTTGGCGCATCGTACCCGGCACATATCGTAAAACAACTGCTCTGACCCGTCCTCCGTACGGTTTCACCAGACAACATGCCGACATGAACACGACAAATCGCTTGGCGGCAAGGCTTTGTCTGGTGGGTGGTAACTTCTGCCGGCGGCCGGTGTTATGGCCTACCACCTAGAAAATATATTATTACTTGTAGTAGGAACTAACATTTCTTAGCCCGTGTAGGAAGTACGAACAGGGATACGGTGATAGAATAAAAAATAAAGGTCATTTATTAAAACTAAACTGAGAATCAGCACTTTTTTAACGTGAAATTTACACAAGACTTTCGCACAAAAGGCCTCCCTTAACAATTCCTATATATAGTGCTTTAACAACACAAGACAAGACAAAAGACTGATGAGGAATAATGACACTTGCCAGCATTTGAACGCGGTTTTGATGTGCTGTTCACGTTCAGTTTATGGCAGAAAAATATCAACGGCAGGAAAATAACGTGTGGAGTTTTAGACAATCATATATCATCTGTAAAGAAATGTAGAATATGGATTAAGATTGACGTAAGTAGACCACGTAAAAATAGTGGGTCCATGGATGTCGGGAGCGGGGTCCAAGCCACCGGTTGTTAGGACTCCAAAGACAGGAATCTCCTCACGATACAGGCCGTATCGAGGAGCACTGTCTTTTGAATTAGGCTCTTGATCCAACTGCCTAACGAGAGCCTCGATAGATGTTGGTCGACGCTTTTGGCTATTAAACCATTGGCCGATACGACAATCGATACAATGACAGTTCACATTCCACATGTCAACAATCTCGTGTGCCAAATCGAAATATTTAATTTGTTTCTTTCCGACATACTTACATCATCATCATATCAGCGTTAATCCCAGTCGCATCCGAAGCTTTTTTTTTCAGCTTTGGAGTCTGGGGATACGCTTTACCAGTCTAACTGCTGATTTTGGCTAAACTTCGATATTTTCCGTGAAGCGACTGCCATCTGACCTCCACAACCCGAAGGCGATATCTAAGCATTGCAGTTAGACCAATTGTTAGACTTTTGAGGGCTCCAACAACCCGTAACGACTGCCATTAGATGTTCGTATGGCAACCGGGACCAACGGCTTAACGTGCTTTCCGAGGCACGACCAGACCAGTGCAAATATTCATATTCATGCATACAAATATTTGCACTGTGCGCGGACCGCACCGTCGCTACACTTTTATATATGTATAATATGTATTCTTTCCGACATACATATACATATATATAAACGTGTTCAGCACAAATCTCTCTAAGGAAAGTTAGTTGAAGTGAGCCTGTAAAGTGTTTTCAATGGTGTTAATCGTCATTATCAGGTGGAATGACAGCCTGTTGCTTTCCACTTTCCACATAGGACACCTCTCTGTGAGGAAGTGGGTCATAATCAACCGCGCCAGTGCGGGTTGGTAGATGTCACATCCACATGTCTTCGAAGTTTTTGGCTCTAGAACATGCTGGTTTCCTCGCGATGTTTTCCTTCACCATTTTGAGACCAGTGGTGATGAAATAATTTACATAAAGTAAAGCGTCAATAGGCCATAGCTGCTCTAGTCTAGTCCGCTGTATTCCATTCTATACCAATAACTCCTTTGTCAGAAAATAATACAGCATCATTTTAGCAAGAAAAAGTCGTGGTGGCCTAGTGGTTAAAACACCAGCCTCTCAAGTATGTCTCACCAATGTAACTTTTCTAAAGTTATATTGTCTTGAGGAAACCTGGACTTTATAAGTCTGAAATCGCCAACCCTCATTGAGCAAGCGTGGTGCTTACGCTCAATCCTTCTCTGTATGAGAGGAGACTTGTGCCCAGCAGTGGGGCGATAAAAAAAAGGTTGTTGATGATTTTAGCAAGTTTTGGTTTTTTTTTTAATAATTATAAATTAGCGCTTGACCGCAATCCCGTCTGGTGGTAAGCAGTGATGCGATCGTTGATGGTAAAGCACGCTAGTTTATTAAGGGCCTAATCACTCAGAAAAACTGAGCGAATAGGAAGGAAGACGGCAGTTGAGCGAGGTGATACAATGTTAAACCCAACAACACGATCAACGATGCTGCGCCAAAGGCAGATTGATCTGAAGACCCTCCACGACCAAACTCCCAACACAACAACATTTGGGGTTCCTTAATATTCCCCTCTTAAATTGAAATTCATCAATTGATTATAATACGGCTTAGATTGTGAAAACAATTTATGAGATACATTTTAGAATATTAAATATGGCTCTATGTTCAGTAATAACCAAATTATAGCATTTGTCTGGACAGAACTTGGGGTATAATTTTGTACAGATAAAGCCTAAGCTTTAAGAATAACCCTAAGGTTGTAATTTGTCGCAAAATTGTTAATTAATTATTGTTGCTTTAATGAAAACCCCTTTAAGCCTGATGGTATGTTTAAATTGTATACTGTAATTGTACACGAAAAGGTGCTTTGGATTCTTTGATTTTTCCTTTTGAAGATCCTCTGCATCTTGCTAATGATGTAAGGAAATCGGTACTGGGAATGTATTGATCATTATTCATTCATATTGGTCGCTTCTCTGGCGTTACTTTGCACGAAGGCGTTTCCTTTAGCAAATAGCGTCGTTGTTTTCTTGGGCAAACATCTAACTGCCCTGATCTGGGATCATACAGCTTAGCATATCTCTTAGCTAATTGGGTTATTCTTCGAGATATCTTATTTTCAGTGACCAGAAGGATTATTTTATCATATTTACGTGGTTACGTAGGTAGGTGTTTTATTTTTTAAGAATAATTCGTTTGATATCTATTATATTTTGTTATCTTCGTCATTCCATATAAACTTACAACAATTTGGAAATGTTTCAATGTTTTCGTCTTAAGCCTCAAACTGGTACATTTAGTTTAGTCGCTATTTTTTATTATGTTTGAAATTGATGTTTTAATGGATCTTTGAATTATTTTACAATTGGTACGAAGACACTATTTTAAATCAAGATTGTGTTTTGGATCTTACATGCTATTATGTATTTGGAACTTCGCGATGCACGCGAGAGAATACTGAAGATATTAAAATTCGAAGTTGAAAAGCAACTTTGGATGCGACGCATTCGAAAGCTGTGCTGTGCGATGCAATCTAGTAACAGCAACTATTTAATGTGTATAACTAGAAAGCGGCAATATGGTGTGTAATAACTTGTTAAATTACCCTGTTGATATAATCACCTTTACAGCAATACAAAAGAAAGTTGAAGAGCCGCAAAGATTTTGAATGACAATAATGGTGAACTATAGTGTATCCATGCGAGATCACGATGCCTCCATTCACAGCGAGTATCAACGCTCGCTTCATCTGCATCCGCCATTTGAATTTGAAATCAGATTTGCGGAACCCAGCTTCATCCATCATTCATTACCTCCTCGAGACTTTAACGATGAGCGTAAAGGTCCCGACGATTCCCTTGTAATCAATTAGATGAAGGTAAAATGATGAAATCGCCCGGTCGAGACTCTCGCCTCGCCAGTAACCGCTCATTATTTCTTCTTACACGTTTTTTATTGCGGCAACATTATACGTGGGTGTGGTTGTAATTTCCTTTCACCGACGTAAGGGCACACACGCAATCTAAAAATTACTCGCGCGATTTTCAACTCTGTACCTTTTAGTTTAAGACTGAAATTGGTGTGTGATGTCATTTCCTGATGAGAAGATGCCTGATAAAATATTAAGGCGTCCGTCCCTTTCTGTCCTACGAGGTCGTTCTCTGTCTCTCGCGTTGTGAATTTCTGTGGATGTTTTTACGCGCGCCGGGGGGCAAAATGTACGTTGTTTTGGCGGCAAAACGCTTCGGGGACTTCGTAACTCAATAACGCGAATACTCAGAAGGGAGACAGCGCAACATGTTTTATTTACGGCATTTGAATTGAACTGCGTTGGTTTTCCGCGCTAGTGACGTGATGAGTCAGCGTGTTTGTCGCAATGTGTGCGTGACAGCGTGACGTCGCGCAGCATATTGCTTGCTTCGGAAAATAGGTTATTTATGAGATTAGTTTCGTTGACACGCAATCGTTTTTACTGTCGCCGATAACGATCTGGCTGATGTACAGTTGTATCCGTTTCGTTACGATAGTCCCAGTAATCATGTATGGAGCTGTCAATAGACAACTCCAATTTCCAATTTTGGCAAAAGTAATGCTTGTGTCAAAATTGGGGAATGCAAAGTTCCTTTGTTCGTTTCTTAGAAAAAAAAGTTTAAGTAGCAACTAACAAATCTTTACATGCAATATTATTTATGTTCGTTAGTTATTTCGACTGTTCCAAATATATTTTAGTTTTTATAGAAAGAAAAAACCAAGGATACCATGAAGACAACCAAGAAATTGCCATTAATGAATCAGAATCCAAAGTTAGACCCAACACATGCGAGGAATTAAAACTAAAGCAAACTAAACAAAATGCGACAAGAAAATCTCCGCTAACCAAAATAAATGGCTGCTTTGATCCTGCTCGTATTTTATTAAAATACGTACGAGCGTGCATTACCCCAATTTAAACGTGCAATTAGTGTACGCGATCCCTCGGGGGTGGGAAGGGGAGGTGAGCTCCCTTCGCGAGGGGGATCGTGGGGTGGTTGGGGGATAACGGACAGCCTTTGTGATTCCCCTTTGTCCCGAGCCATTTTCACCAGACACCACGGACAACGGAAATGGAATTGGAAAATGATTTGACTTTTAGTTGATTGCCTCGCACTTTGCTCTTGTTGAGCTTCACTGGGAACCTTGCCATCACAATGCTTTTTTATAGTTAGAAACTACTTCTCGTCATTTGTCATCATTATGCTACTAAATGTTTTTTTGAGAATTATTTATTTATGCCAAGATAGCTGGAGACTGGTGGAAGACTATTTCAAGCACACCGCTTAAATATTTACCTACTGTAAAAATTACAAATTGAAATATTGTTGCAAAAAGCAAATTACTAGAATAATAGCGAGTAGGGACTATTACTTTGAAAAAATAGATACCCATACTGAATACGAATACTTCTGCAATGGAGGGGAACATAGTATTAGCTCAGTAGTAGGTAATGATGCTTTTAATCTGCACTAAAAGAGTCAATTTCAACAGGCTAAATATTACTATTAAAAAAATCACACGTGGTAGAAGTGAAATCTTCAAAAATGTTCCAAGTTACGTATCAACACATGTATGATATTGAGGCAAAAGCAAATTTCTACTATGCCTCGGTATACAAGAATGGGTAGAGAACAGACCACAAAAAGAACCAAGACCATAAGAAACATTGTAGGTATAATCTCCCTATCTCATTTCCTCCTACGTTAGATAAAACGATTTTTTGTCCTTCTCTTTTTACTGTCGCTCTTTCGACTTTCAAACCACAATGCAACAGAAGTTTTCACTACAAAAACGAATTGCAAAGATGCAAAGAAAGAGCGAAAAACAGTTATAAGCAAGCAATGAAAATAAAAAAGTAATGTAAAAAGGATGCGTGTTATGAAACCGTCTGATTTCCCTACACACAGATATAATCTATAGTCCGTTCCAAAAATAACTCAATAAAATGTAAACAAGCGGAAACGAAATCAAAATCAGAAGTCATTTATTCAAATTACGCCTAGAAACAGTTCTTTTCGAACGTCAATATTACAAAGCCAAATAGTAGTGCCACTTATACATACATTGAGTGCATTTGTATCCCTAAATTCTAATTTTATGAATACTTAATTTTGAATTTTTGACATTTCTTCCACACAAAAATTGTTAGATGTCAATTTAATTCCAAAGTTAAAAGGCACTTCTTATCGTTCCACTGCTGGGCACAGGTCTCCTCTCATAAAGAGAAGGATTGAGCGTAATCACCACGCTTGCTCAATGCGGGTTGGCGATTTCAGACTTTAAGTCCAGGTTTCCTCAAGATGTTTTCCTTCACCTTCAGTTATTGGTGTCCAAGATATACTTAGAAAGTACATATAACTTTAGAAAAGTTGCATTGGTACTTGCCTGACCTAGAATCGAACCCGCGCACTCATACTTGAGAGGCTGGTGTTTTAACCACTAGGCCACCATTTGATAAATTGGGGTTATTTTTTAATTTCAATTTAATCATGTTATTCAAGCGATAACTGTTGATAAAAGCGGTGAGTAAATTGAACCCATTCTAATCTACTAAATACAGATAAATGCTAACTCCGTTTACTGCGTGATTGGGTAACAATTTAGTTTTGTTTACAATTTTATCAGAGACTTTTAGGACAGATCATAAGGTCTATCATCGTATAGCAAATCTACAGGTTGTTACAACTGGTGCTGTGAGTGAGAATAAATACTGTTAGCCAAGTGATTGTGGACCCCAAATCGCGTGAACGATCTACGGCCTGCTTTGTTTTTGTTTCACACAGGAAAATAGTCACTAGCATGAACACTGTAGATATTAATCACAATTTGATGACTATAGAGATACCTGCCATTTGTTTAGGTACTAACTTTATAACACAGGTACTGAAACCATAATTAAAGTTTAATAACAGCTATGATAGTTTTTATGTCTTTATTAAATACTTACCTTCAACTTGAGTTGAGATTTCCTCGAACCTAAACTTTGCGGTTCATTGAGTCCAAACCCAAGGTGGCTGCCTGGAGACTTGGCATTATCGCAAAGGTCCGGCGGTACTTCACACCAGGGCAGCTTCTAATGTTATACAAAGCACAGGTCTGTTCATGTGTAGATTACTGCAGACACATTTGGGCTGGTGCTGCAAAATGCCATCTGGCTACTTTGGATTCATTGGAGAGGCATGCGTAGAGGCTGAATGGCGACCCAGATTTAATTCAAAATGGTCTCCGAAGCCTGGACCACAGGCGTAGAGTAGTTAGCCTGTCGGTGTTCTATAGGATGCAGTTTGGAGAGTGTGCGAGGGAATTGCATGATTTATTTCCCCCATCTCTGTTCCATTATCGGACGACCAGTCGTACGGCGAGCTTCCACCCTTACGATGTTGTCACCCCTACGATGCGGACGAATCGTTTCACCTCCTCTTTAATACCGCGTACCTACCAGGTTCGAGAGACTGGAACAATTTGGCAGCGGCGGTGTTTCCGTCTGACTACAATTTAAATACCTTCAAGGCTAGAGTGAATAGGCTTAAACTAGCGCGCTTTACCACCAACGATTGAATCACTACTTACCATCAGGCGGGATGGCGGTCAAGAACTAGTTTATAATTTATAAAAAACAAATCTCTCCTGCGTCGTGGGTGCGTTTACAGACGTATAAAGACACATACAAACAGCCAGACCCGGAGCAATTACTTGTAGGTCATACAAATATTTGTTCCGTGCGGGAATCAAACCAATGACACGCAACGCAGAATTATTTATTTATTTACATACAGGGTGTATCTGACATCGTAACGCAAACTTCGCGAGAAGGTTACATCGCATGCCACTAATAAAATTATGATAGTCATTTATATCGTTAATGAGCGGTTACAGAAATAACAGTGTTTAAAAAAATGTGTCGTCTCGGCCTTAGAACGTTGCAAGCCTGCCGCCGCGCGTGTTTGTGGGTGTGACGTTGACCCCTGATGTGAACTCTATTAAATCAGCTGATAGGATAGTTTTTCGAGTTTTGTTCACATTGCGCTTTTTGTGTAATTAGCGAATTAATTATTTTTTACTAATCTTATTGTGTTATAAAAGTATAGCAATTATGAACGGTTTAAAGTGAAAAAAACTGCACATTATTTTTTTTAAATCAGGAAAAAACCGACGAAAAATTCCACCACTGGGGTTCAGAATCATGTACTGGATCCATGGTACTCGTTTGTGCGTCGATGTCAGATACACCATTTAATACTTTATTGTATACCAAAAATATATGATTAATAACATATTCACAATTAAAAACAAACAAAAGAAAATGTAGTAGGTAAGGCAAATATTTTCAAACAAACAATTCCGGATTCCACCTGCAGATAACTAGTTAATTAAGCCCTAAATCAGCGAACAGAAAAAAATCACTTCGTCTTCGCTTAATTAAGTGTTGTGCGAAACAAACTTGCGCGTACGCATGGTTCGCTGCAAGCTGTAATTTAGTGACATTAACACAAGACGAGTAGCTGTCCAGACATGTATATCAATGTCAGATATGTAAAGTATATTATTATTATGTATCATGTATATTATGAAATGTAATAATAATAATAACTTGTTACGACTTTTACTTCCTCTAAATGATCAAGTTTGGTCAACTTCCCAGCAACGCCGACGGCCGTGAAGCCACCGCGTGTCGGTCCGAAGACCTCACTAAATCATTCAATCGGTAGTAGCGACGGGCGGTGTGTACAAAGGGCAGGGACGTAATCAACGCGAGCTTATGACTCGCGCTTACTAGGAATTCCTCGTTTATGGGGGATAATTGCAAACCCCAATCCCCAGCACGAAGGAGTTAATGGCATAATAATGGCAACACCAACACCAACGTCAACATCAAGGATTATTTTGTCTCTTCACATTTCTCAATAATTATTACAATAGACGCTGTTTTTATATTTATTTTAATACGTGAAATACCTACAAATCGGAACCTATAAATATACAAGGAAAATATTTTTTTGAATATGTTTTTAATAAAAATAGCCAAGACAACCTGTGACATCTGTCATACCAAACCAAGAAAAATTATAAAGAATATAATATAATGTGACAATAATATCGAAAATGTTGACAAGATCTGCCGCTCGACGTGCACGCTCACCACCCCCGGACTCGTCGCCCAGCTCCGCCTCGCCGCCGCCGGTCTCCAGCCTCACTGTGAACGCTGTGACGACACCGGCCGCGGTAGTTGCGTCGAGCTCGAGCGACGAGTATTTCTCTCCGCCGACGTCGCCAACACCTGTGCGTCGGCAGGGGAGAGGCCGGCCACCGAAGAGCTTGGGACTTAGGGGCCATCCGGCCCCGAGCCGGGTCCCCGCTGCCGGTGGTTGTGTGCAGCGCATGAGATGGACTCAGACAATGAATGAGAACGTCATGCGCGCATATTACGGGGCTACAGAGGGGGGAACTAACCTCACTGCGTACCGTGAAAGGATGCTGTCTTTGTTTCAGGCACTGGAACCAACTGTCAACGTCTCGGCCCAACGACTGTCGGATCAGGTGCGTGTCATCCAACGCAATCACAGGTTGGACGATATCGCGCTTGATAGGCTGCGCTCAGAGGTACTGAGCAACCAAATCGCCCCGACTCTGACCCAGACCGCGGCACAAGCATCAATTATTGATGCTGTTCCGCCGCGGTCCAATCGTGTCGAGGAAGAGGACGATAGGGTTGAAACAGTAAGTAGCCAGTATAACGATCGACTGAGGAGCGCACTGGAGGATGCGTTCCGCGACTATAGATCCACTCCGACCAACCTTAGACCCCGGTTACCACGGCTACCTATGCACAAAAAAAATAGGGCGCTGGTGTGTGCTTTGGACTCGCAGCTCAAGAATTTTTTCGAGAGCAGCGAGGATCTCATTGATACACACTCGATCCTGTATTGTGCGGCTGTAGCGGCATGTCGATTAGCCAAAGTCAAGTTTCCAAATTATGACGAAGCTACTCGACCAAAACCAGCCGTACCAGCCTGGCAACGCAGAATCGAGCGTCGTATCGATGGGACCAGGGTACTCATCGGCAAACTATACTGCTTCAGGGAGGGCAATACTAGACCACGAGTGATGCGCTTTGTGAGACAGGCATTCTCGGGGACTGGTATCAGCCCTCGAGAATACATACATAATGTCACAGAGCGCATCGACTTCCTGAAGCAGAAAGTTTGTGAATGGGCGAGCCGTATTCGGCGGTATAAGCGGCGAGTGGATAGATATACGCAGAATCGCATGTTCCAGAGCGATGAGAGGTGGGTATACAGAACTTGGGAGCGACCAGAACAAAACGAGGCTGACGTGTACCGCCCAGATGATGCCACCACAAGTGCATTCTGGCGCGGTATATGGTCGGTATCCGTTTGTCACACTGAGGGTGACTGGATACAGGATATCAAACAAGGGTGTGAAAACTTACCAGAAATGGACAGTATTTTCATAACATCATCAGACGTAGCCACAGCAGTCCGTTCGTTACCGAACTGGAAATCACCGGGACCGGACGGACTGCATAACTTTTGGTTAAAATGGCTAAGTAGTTCACACACTTGTTTGGCATCTCAATTCCAGTCATCCTTAGATTCTGGTTCGCTACCCCTGTTCTTAACAACTGGAATTACCCACCTGCTCCATAAATCAGGTAGCACCGCGGAACCCAAAAATTATAGACCGATCACTTGTTTACCAACGGTCTATAAAGTTCTTACATCCATTTTGAAAGCTAAAATAAACAAACACCTTGACAGCAACACCATCATGTCTGTCTCTCAAAATGGATGTAGGAGCGGGTCCCGTGGTACTAAGGAGCTACTCCTCATAGACATGGCCATCAGCCAATAGGTTCGCCGATCCCGCAAGGATCTCTCAACCTGCTGGATAGATTATAAGAAGGCCTACGATTCGGTGCCACATACATGGCTTTTGAGGGTGCTGGAGTTGTACAAGGTAAATACAACTCTACGCACTTTCCTTAAGTCGTGTATGGGGCAATGGAAGACAGTCCTTCGCTATCCAGGGAGTCGACAGATCCAGGGGAATGATGAACCTGTATGGATTAAGCGGGGAATATTCCAGGGCGACAGTCTGAGTCCACTATGGTTCTGCTTAGCTCTGAACCCTCTAAGCACACTGCTGGAGGATTCAGGTCTGGGTTATCGATTGAGGAGAGGCGGTCAGGTGATATCTCACCTTCTCTACATGGATGATTTGAAACTCTTTGCCCCCAATAAATTGCATCTGATGAAGCTACTGAATGTAACTGAAACTTTTAGTAGTGGCATCAGAATGGAATTTGGTGTGGACAAATGTGCAGTCATGCATGTAAAGGGGGGGGAGATTATGGAATCCGAGGGAATTACACTCCCAGATTCCATACACCTTAGATCCCTCTCCTCATTCGAGAGCTATAAATATTTGGGTATGTCGGAAGCGTTAGGTATCAACGATGCTGACATGAAGCAATCGTTGAAGGAGCGCTTCTTTGATCGCCTGAAGAAGGTATTAAAAAGTCTTCTTTCGGGCGGAAATAAGGTGCGCGCCTTCAACGGGTGGGTCATGCCGGTTTTGATGTACTCTTTCGGCATACTTAAATGGACTCAGACCGAACTCGACGCCCTGGATAGAAGGGTCCGTACACTGCTGACAGCATACAGGATGCATCATCCACGATCATCGGTGATGAGACTGTATATTCCGCGGAAGTGCGGGGGTCGAGGCTTTTTAAATGCGAAGATCCTCCACAACCGAGAAGTATGCAGTCTCAGAGAACATTTTTTAAAAACCGTAGTGGGTATGCATCATGATGTGGTCACGGTAGACAAGGGGCTTACCCCGCTATCTATGGCGAAAGAGAACTGGCACAAGCCTATAATACTTACTACTGATGACCGCAAGATGATATGGCAAAGCAAGGAACTTCACGGGCGATTTTATCGGGCTCTTCATGAGCCCGATGTAGACTTCTTAGCCTCCGTATCCTGGCTACGATTCAGTGACCTTTTCGGGGAAACTGAAGGTTTCGTCTGTGCAATTATGGACGAAGTTATCTTAACGAATAACTACCGGAGATATATTATGAAGGACGGGACGATTGACGTGTGTCGGGCATGTCACCATCCGGGTGAGTCCATCAGACATATTATCTCTGGTTGTTCTCGTTTGGCTAATGGCGAGTATTTGCACAGGCATAACCAAGTAGCTAGGATTATCCACCAGCAACTTGCTTTGAAATATAAACTTGTGGATTCTGAGGTACCGTATTATAAGTATGTGCCCGACCCAGTTCTTGAAAATGGCCATGTCACGTTATACTGGGATCAGTCTATCATTACTGACAGGACTATTGTTGCAAATAAGCCTGATATAGTAGTGATAGATCGATTAGCGCGCCTCGCAATGATTGTCGATGTTACCATTCCACATGACGGGAATCTCGTGAAAGCTGAGAAAGAGAAGCAAATTAAATATCTTGACTTGGCGCACGAGGTTGTTGACATGTGGAATGTGAACTCGGCTGTCATTGTACCGATTGTCGTATCGGCCAATGGTTTGATAGCCAAGAGCCTCGACCAACATCTATTGAGGCTCTCGTTAGGCAGTTGGATCAAAGGCCTGATTCAAAAGGCAGTACTCCTCGATACGGCCCGCATCGTGAGGAGGTTCCTCTCTCTGGAGCCCTAACCACCGGTAGCTTGGACCCCGCTCCCGTCATCGGTGGAACACTATTTTTTTATATTTTTAAATGTATTTGTATGTATTTTATAAATCAATATATTTAAAAATGTAACTAAATGAGAAAAAAGACTAATAAAGGAAATAATAATAATAATAATAATTTTTATTTCAAAAATATACATTTCAAGGTACACAAATAATATTTTAATAAATTAATAAAAGAAATTACATTACATAGTTCTTAAGGTTGTATGCAATGTGATTTTTTGTTTAAGTAGGCGAAACCCGAGACACGTGTCCAGTATTTTTAAGTAAAGAATCTATGTAAAAAATTTCAAAAAGATATCATGAAAAATCACAAGCAAAATGTTATGAGCTTGTTATCTTACCTGGTTATCCCATCAAAAATATGGTCAA
This sequence comes from Sesamia inferens, assembly GCA_037179545.1. Lineage (NCBI taxonomy): Eukaryota > Metazoa > Arthropoda > Insecta > Lepidoptera > Noctuidae > Sesamia > Sesamia inferens. The sequence goes on from CM073931.1 coordinate 22,809,130, forward strand.
CACACCGCTCACCCGCCCGCGTTTGCAGCGGCACGGCGCAGGGTTCCTTGCCTTACACACCTAGGACTATGATCTAACGTCAGTTGAGCTGTGTACTAGGTAATCACACTGCAACAAATTCTAAATGTATTTGGGAAAAAATATAACATGGTGTAAAAATTATGGATTATATGAATTTGGAATCGATTCTTTTCTTGGTGGTAGGCCATAACATCGGCCGCCGGCAGAAATTACCACTCACCAGACAAAGCCTTGCCGCCAAGCGATTTGTCGTGTTTCGGCATGATGTCTGGTGAAGCCGTACGGAGGACGGGTCTGAGCAGTTGTGTTGCGATGTGTGCCGGGCACGATGCGCCAAATGTTTTTGTGTTGGGAGTTTGGTCGTGGAGGGTCTTTAGATCATTCTCCCTTTGGCGCAGCATCGTTGGTCGAATTGTTGGGTTTAACATTGCATCACCTCGCTCAACTGCCGTCTTTCTTCCTATTCGCTCAGTTTTTCTGAGTGAATAGACTCTTAATAAACTAGTGCGCTTTACCATCAACGATCGCATCACTGCTTACCATCAGGCGGGATTGGCGGGATTGATTTCGTCCTTTTAACACCTCAAATATCGGGATAAATCTTTATTTGTTAAACATTTTAGTTTTCTGCTTACAATGTAGATTCCTGTAATGTTTTGTGTCTCTTGGTGAATGAGAAATGTTACAAACACCTTGATGCTGCTAAAGCCATTTACGGGCCCATCTTCGTAACGGCTTCTTTATTGTCAATCGTGCTTCTACCAAGAACACATCATTACCTAGCACATTCCCTTGCGGTAATAACGGTGGTTGCATCTGTCCTCTCGAGACGCCATGATTGCTGTATATTGACAACATGCATGTATCTAAGGCGTTCTACACACCAAAGCCTATAGCATATGTCGGCAACATTTTACCGGCGGGCTAGGTTGGCGGCTTCAGACATTGTACGTCGTAAAACTTTACCGGCGGCTTGTTGGCGACATCGACATCAGAAACTTATTTGGCAGTTAAAATACTAGCACGTCAATACAGTTGAAAGTCGCCGGGAAACTAAGCGCTTGCGTACGCTATGCGCCGACAAGCCGCCGACATGTCGGCTGGCAACAAGCGCGGGCGAATTTTTCCGACTTGCTTCTTAAACCTAAGGTTGTGTCGGCGGGCTGTGCCGCCGAGCTTTGGTGTGTAGAGCGCTTTAAGGTGTAACCATACCGGTTGGTTGACGGCGACCTATCGATATTAACTTGGTCGCTGTATCGATCAATGGTCGGATTATGGTCGAATGTTGATCGACCACTACAGATTTGGTTCTAATAATGCTGTTCCTATTAGCACTGATTTAAAACCTTTTATAATCAAACGAACTGTTATCTTTACCAATGATTGCGTATTTATTACCAATCTGGGCATTTTAGGTAAATGCCCAGATTAATAGATTCATAAGCAAATTTTGAAATCTGTATTTGTGATATAGGTATGTAGTTACTTCGATTTCAGAAGTTTACTATGCAAAGCTGGTCTTTGCTTCAGTATTGCTCCAGGAATCGATATTAAAATTTAAAAAAAAGTAACTTTATTGACACAGGAGACCTCAATAGCAAATGAGTAGGTACATTTTATATAGGCATATTAAATTTGGAAAATTAAGGTTGTACAAATAATGAAAAACCCAGCCTCCAAAACTAGGGGGACAATTTGACTTAGGAGTCAGTGTTCTTTTGTAGCTTTGTAAACAATAAAAACTTTAATATTATGTGTATGTCCAACAAAACCTATAATATCTAATGTCTGTATCTGTATCTGATTTATTAAGCAACATTACTGAAATCCAGACCGTCGATTCAAGTCAAAATTAACCTACTTCGACGGATAAAGTAACGCTAAGGTAAAATTTCCACTTCTCTACTATGCACGATACTAGATCGGCCTGAACAGTATCTATGTATATTTGAGCCAAATTCGATAAAGAATAGAGGTGAAACAAACCGGCAAAAGGCAACGAGTAGTTTACGCCTAAAAGACAGATGTTAACAACCTTTTCTACATAAGTAGATGATTTTCATAAAAGTAATAATCCTACACTCTGCTAATCTAAACAGTTTATTTATGTTTAGATATTTATGATTTGCATAGAATGCTTAACCGATTTGAATGAAATATGACACACATGTACTTAAGCTTATTTCGTAATAGGTTAAATTTTTTGATACATATACTTATATATTATAATTAGTCCATACTTGAAAGTATTACAATGTATGTGTTATGCAGTTGATTTGAAAATAATTAAAATACGCAAAATTGTATTAACAAATGCCTCAACTTTATTGGTTTGAATTCCACAAAATGTTAATACCTGGATTTCATCCATCTTTCTTTTTTTTGTAGGGCTATCACGTAAAATTAATGTCGACTTTTTAATGGTTTTTCGAAATGCCAAGTTATTATGCATGCTATTTTGGTGATTCTATTGAAATATGCTACAAAGTCGATAATCATGTAAATAACAGGAGATTTGTAAACCGTGAGTTGTGATAACCCTAAATTGGTTTGTTTACCTCTATTCTTTATGGAGCTAGGCGATGGTATAAGTGTCTGGTAGCATCTTAAAACTCATAACATTTTCTTACAAACCGTCGCATCTATTTTCCTAAGAGTATTTTTCAATCGGTGCTGAATAAGGGACCGGACGAGCTTCTCTCAATTTTCGGACACAATTCCAATCTCGAGCCTGCCGGGGAAAGAATTTCCGTTAGATTCGTTTGACCGAAAATATTGGCTGCTGTCGCTGACTTTAAAGTTCCGACTTCAAATCAATATTCCTTTGTATAGAAAGAATCATTTCAAACTTTTTGGATATTGGAAAACTGTTTTGTAGGTATTTAAAAGAGAGACTAGGTAAAACTATTATGACAGCCTCCTTGGCGGAGCGGTAGTGAACGCGGCCGCTACGCAAGGAGGCGCGGCTTCAAACCCCGCACAGTGAATTGCATTTGTGTACATGAATATTTGCACTGGTCTGGTCGTGCCTCGGAAAGCACGTGAAGCCGTTGGTCCTGATTGCCATACGAACATCTAATGGCAGTCTTTATGGGTTATTGGAGCACTTTAAAACTTCAACAATTGGTCTAAATGCAATGCTTCGATATCGCCTTCGGGTTGTGGAGACCAGACGGCAATCGCTTCACGGAAAATATCCAAGTTTAACCCAAAATCAGCAGTTAGATTGGTAAAGCGAATCCCAGACTCTAAAGCTGAAAAGCTTCTGATGCGACTGGGATTAACACTGAGGTGATGACTCGGTAAAATTATGTAAGTATGTCCGTGAAAGGCAAACTTTAAGAAGTAGCCTCTTCCTGCTAGTAAAACCGAGATCCTAATGAGAATTAACTGACGGTAGTTGTTAATTGACTTTTTAGCATTACACATTTACAGCTTAACTCTGTGTAATCTAATTACAGGTCATGACAATGCGCATAGAAATCTTTGTCACTGTTCGGCAACGGTCGTATTCCCCGAGCGTTCTTCTTCCGAACGCTCGGGGAATACGACCGTAGCCGAACAGTGACGTAGATTTCTATGCGCATTATCACTTTGGGAGACCTGTACCTAAACGTCAAATGTATGTACTTATATGTTTTGAAATCTGGCGTAGGTATCTATACTAAAATCCTGATCAGAAAAAAAATAATATCCTGTCAAACCAGTGGGTTCAGAAATTCAGATGAACTCCGGATATTGACTGATAAAACTTTTGACCCTTGTCTCGTGTCAAATGATAACATCTACAGACGTTGTCACTGGTTCTATAAAATCATACCTTTTCATATTAATTGACTGTTGCTGATCTTGGTATTTTCTACGTAATATTTAATTACAGATCTGAGATAGTAGAAGTATTCTGATTCTTATTGAGAAATGATTTGGGAACCTTGGTTTGGACTAATTTAAGTAGGTATGTATATGAGAACCTATTTCGAATAGATCCCTTTACAGTACACTCTTTAAACAAGAATAGTTTCTAGAATGCCCTAGAAGCTGTATGGGAAACAGATGACAACTCTTTTCTTTTGATATTATCCTTCAACTGGACCGCGCATTAAATTGTCTGTTATACATTTCATGAAAGTTTATCTATCGAACCCTATTGCTTGGATTTAGATTTATGTTTCGCTCGGTGGTAGGCCATAACATCGGCCGCCGGCAGAAGTTACCACCCACCAGACAAAGCTTTACCGCCAAGCGATTTGTCGTGTTCCGGCATGATGTCTGGTGAAGCCGTACGGAGGATGGGTCTGAGCAATTGTGTCTTGCGATGTGTGCCGGGTACGATGCGCCAAATGTTGTTTTGTTGGGAATTTGGTCGTGGAGGGTCTTCAGATCAATCTCCCTTTGGCGCAGCATCGTTGGTCGTGTTGTTGGGTTTAACATTGCATCACCTCGCTCAACTGCCGTCTTCCTTCCCATTTGCTCAGATTTTCTGAGTGTATAGGCTCTTAATAAACTAACGCGCTTTACCATCAACGATCGCATCACTGCTTACCATCAGGCGGGATTGCGGTCAAGCGCTAGTTTAAAATTATTAAAAAAAAAAATGCTATAAAAAACCGCTTACAGGTAGGTTAGGTACACGTGTGTTTATGCAATAAACCTGTCAACACTTTAAACTTTAACATACATAATATCAAGCTTTTCACCGTCGGACTACCCCTTATAGTTAGCTATTTTAATTATCTTCAATCAATCAAACAATATATTTTGCTCCACATAAACCTACTAAGTAGTAGGGTAATTGCGTAACCCACTATCTTAGGGATGGGTTTCATTTTTACAGTTCAACAACATTCATTGCGTTATTTACGTTGTTGGGCGGACACGTTTTCGAACATATGAAGCAATGGATTAGCAATATGCTTAGAAATTATTCCTATTGATAGCAATAGTGTGTTACATAATTAGGGTGCTGGTTTCAATTAGTCGTATCCTATAGAGAAGAGCCGTCATCAACTCCAAGGTTACTTGTATCATCATCAACATTATCAACCTTTTTACTGTCCCACTGCTGGGCATAGGTCTTCTCTCATACAGAGAAGGAAGTTACTTGTTTATTTATAAATAATTCGCTTTTATAATATTTTCAAATTACAGTACCTACCTACCTTTCTATTAATACGCAACCTTTCGGTTAATGCGCAACCTCCGTGGCGCAGCAGTCAACACGCCTGCCTGCGTCGTGGAGGCCCCGGGCTGGATCCCCGGCCAGGTCATGATGGAAAACGATCTTTTTTTTTTTTAATGATTATAAACTAGCGCTTGACCGCAATCCCGCCTGATGGTAAGCAGTGATGCGATCGTTGATGGTAAAGCGCACTAGTTTACTAAAAGCCTATTCACTCTGAAAACTGAGCGAATAGGAAGGAAGACGGCAGTTGAGCGAGGTGATGCAATGTTAAACCCAACAACACGACCAACGATGCTGCGAAAGGGAGATTGATCTGAAGACCCTCCACGACCAAACCCCCACCACAACAACATTAGGCGAATCGCACCCGGCACACATCGAAACACAACTGCTCAGACCCGTCCTCCGTACGGCTTCACCAGACATCATGCCGGAACACGACAAATCGCTTGGCGGCAAGGCTTTGTCTGGTGGGTGGTAACTTCTCTCTTTTCTTCTTTCTTTTCCCGATTGGACTGGGTCTTGGATGTTTATCTATATATGTATCTATTATAAATATCGTAATAATCGTTGTGTTAGTATTACATAACACAATTCTCGAACTTACTTTGCGGCTAGCTCAATCTGTGTGATTTGTCCGTAATTTAAAAACACCACTTATATTAATATATATAGGATACTTCATCTCTGTGTTAGGAGAGACCTGTGCCCAGCAGTGGGACAGTAAAAAGGTTGAAGATGATGATGATGATATAGGATACTGTAGATCCATACCTACTAGGTCTATAACTTAATCTATTACATTCAAATCTGTACATCTCTTGTATTTCATAAAGCGAAATGGGACCACCATGCCATTTAATTGCCATTACAACAATATCCTCTCACATTGTTCATCATTCTATTACCAGATCTGATTCACCATTGTTCTATGCATTAGTGATACTGTCCCTAAATGGCTATGTTAAAATTAGCATCTTTAATTGAACGTTAATTTGCATTAAACCGATATTTAGGTACAAACATTGTTATCCTGATCATTTATATGCAAATTGGGTCATTTCAACACAGTCGTAGGTATAGCACAAGTTGTTTGTGATCATTATAAATAACCTTTAATACTTACTTTATATTGAGTTATTCTGATTTACTTACCTATAATGTTTGTCAGTAGCTAATCACTTAATATTATTCGTCGTGTTTTTAGGTTCATGCATTACTATTCTGTCATTTACTTCTTTATTTCGTAAAGAGGGTTAAAATAGCTTTGCTTTTAATGTAGACAGTAAATTCTTTAATCGCTTTTGCGTCTTCTAGAAAAAGGCTTAAAACGCATTGTATCATCTCCCGGCAATATAGTCATTTGACAAGTACTGTTTCTAGTAACCGTGTCTGGAGTTCAGTTGATTACACAAACGCATTTGGCAATAATCCTGATCTCGTACGATATTATTCCTTTCGGGCATATGGTGCAGTTTGGGCAAACAATCACGTTTAATAGTTAATAGTTACGTTTAATGTTTAATAGTGGAAAGTGTGAAAAGAGGTGGATAAGCGACTTCTGGAGGGTATATCAGTAAGGTTGTATCGATATTCTGGAAATTTGTCAACACGAAGAATTAATTTCGACCGTTTTGAGCGATATCTGTAATGTTATGAATATCTACTCGATCACCTTCCAAACGAGGCCAAAATTTTAATTTTTAAATCTGACATTTAATCCTATCAAGAATTTAGGTACGTTCCGAAATAATCGATTCTGAATCGAATACGTTAGTTGTATAATGACGTGATTCATTATGTTTATTTGTCTGGTTGATAGGCAGAAAAGCGCATGTTGATCAATAGTTTGACATTTTGTGCTTTGCGCACTATGTTCTAGTCTGCGCTACGCTTTAACGACATAGCAGCTATTGACTAACGTTTATGGCCCATAAAACTATTTTAATCTGTCCATTAGTATGCTAGCGGCGATCGTCAATTAGGAGACCGGCGAATGTTGCCACATTCACTGCGAAGTTGCCATGTAGGGAACTTTTTTCACCCAATATTTATTTCAGTTATGGCTAAATAATGCGCTGTGCTATTATGATGGATTACAAAGTTGCTTTCCGCTAGTCGTTTGTGTTGTTAAGGAATTTTACTTCGTTAAAATTAAAATAATTTATGTTTTGTTGTAATTATTTTGGTAGTATGTTTTCTACGTATTTGATGTAGGTAGATAAACTTAATTAAGTTAATTACATTACAGAATAATTCTATGGTAACGAGAATTCATTTGCACAAAATAACAAGCTGTTTTTAGGTAGCTTCGTTCTTTATAAAGTTGTTATTTTCTACAATTCATCTTAGTTCTCAATATTGATAAACACAATCACTCACCAACCCAGATTCAATTCGTCCACCAAATTCAACACCCCGAATAAAAATTCCCACATAAAAAACTCAAGGGTTGTAATAAATCCATTCGCCCGTAACTTTAATCTGGCAACCCAGCGCATGCTCAGAGTTGCTCCCCGAAAAAACTCGTGCGCAGGCCAGTCCGACCAGTTTCGCGTTCGCAGAATTGATGCGAGAGCGAGAGAAAAAAAATCAAATTGCTGGTGACCGGTGGTCCGAGCGAATGTCGTCAAGGTTCACGACTTTTATATTTTAGTTTAAATATGTGGTAATTGACACCGAAATGTCAAATGTTCGACTACATTTTGGAGTCAATTAGATGACATAATGACCTGTTGGGTACATTAGTAGATACCTATAGTAGATAAGGATGATGACATACTTGTAAATGTAAGTAGAAGGAACGAGTTTCGTTAATAATAGAATACTCATTTCTTTCATATATAAGTAATTGAAGAGAAGATGCATGCTCATTAGGAACAGCTGATTGTAGTGTCAAGCTAGTTACGATATTAAAGGGTTCTGTAAATGAGAAAAGGATTCATATTACTAAAATATATTCAAATTAACCGTTCGTTATTGCATATTGTTTCTGGTATGACTTATATATTACATTTATTAATATTCTTTAAATAGTCTGTTATAATATTTTGTTCTCTATGCAAATATTCATTACTTTATCATGGTTATTCAGCAACCCATCAGTATTTATTTGATTAATATAGAAATTATTAAGGCAACCACCATTCCCTTAGTGATTTTCATATTAAGTAATCAGGATTGGTGAGCAGTTTCATTATATAATTATTAGGCTTGATTTCTAAGTCCCTTATATACAGAGGTACACCTCACCAGCTTCTTCAAAATGTTGATTTTTGAAACGCAAACTGGAACTCAAATTTATTTCAATTTGCGGACACTTTTTAATTGTGGTGTCCACCATTCAGAAAGTTGCCAATTCCAAAGCGCAGTAGGTTCATATTTCCTCTTTTTCTTTCTGGAGTACTGTGTGTCTTTTATTTCATTCTTTCTATTCTATTGAGAAAAAACAATTCAGAAAATGTAAGCTTACTTTCACCGCTATCGTCTATACCTATACCATACGCCACGATCGTTGGCGAAATCACACGCGAAGGCGAAGCGATCATATCTATAAGAGGAACTCCCATTTGTAAGTCTCGGCTTTCGGCAAACAACTATGTTCTTAACATTTCCATGTAAGGCAGCGCGATGAGCTCAACTTAATATAATAAGACTTTATATGAAATGGAAACCTCTTGAGAAAGTTGACGGAGAGACGAAACCGCGAATTGCTATATCACGGATTCTAATTTATGTATTTTATGATGATGTGATATTTGCCTTTTCTATGTAAGTGGTATTGATCCGGTAGTTTCACTATTAATGAAAGTTTACGGTTAATTAAACAAGAGGGGAAAGTTCAAGCTTCAAATGCTGTGTATTAAAGTAAGTTGTCTGGCGTTCATAGATTTGACCAGGGGCTCTAGTCTGCTATTTTTATAAATTTGTCATTAGAACACGATTCCATTGCCATTGTGCTTAAAAGTTCGTAATCTGCTAAATTTACAATGATCGATCAATTATCTCAGTCGTCTCGTAATGGAATAGTGATAGAATGTTATTCCCGTATTGCTATTATTATAAAACCCGTTAATAGAAATGATTTTCTAAAAACCAAAACTCAATTGGCTAGGTCCAACTTCGAGAAAGAGGAGTCTCGTCGAATCCAGCTCGGCTGGCCAGCGTTCGGGAAGCTACGATACATCTTCTCGTCGTCTAAGATACCACAGTGTCTCAAGACTAGTCTTTGATCAGTGTGTGTTGCCAGTGATGACTTACGGAACTGAAACGTGGTCGCTCACAATGGGCCTCATACGAAGGCTTAGAGTCACACAAAGGGCAATGGAAACAGCTATGCTCAGTGTTTCTCTGCGTGATCGAATCAGAAATGAGGAGATCCGCAGAAGAACCAAAGTCATCGACATAGCTCTGCGAGTCGCTAAATTTAAGTGGCAGTGGGCAGGGCACATTGCTTGTAGAACCGATGGCCGATGGGGCAGTAAGGTACTGGAAGACGCAGCGCAGGGAGGCCCCCAACACGGTTGACCGATGACCTGGTGAAGGTCGCGGGAAGCCGATGGATGCGGGCAGCACAAGACCAGTAAGTGTGGAAAGCCATGGGGGAGGCCTTTGTCCAGCAGTGGACATCCTTAGGCTGAAGAAGAAGAAGAGAATACTCAATTTGAACATTTATTAATATGAAGTACAATGTCAGCGATTTACGACTGGAAAGTTATAATGATCCAAGTAGCACAGAAGCGCGGAATACATAGTAGCTGAAGCACTGTTCACAATGGAATCTACAGCTGAATAAACCTGCTGTATAAGAGCGTTAGAGGCGCCTACTCAGCTGATATAACTCTGATTTGGGCACAAATTAATCAGCTGTTAGCTGAATAATGTAGCTGGTTGCATTATATCAACATTATTTGAGCATTATTAAAGGTAACAGCCGCCCCAAGAGCTGTATAATGACTGATTATCAGGTTGTGTGTTACCTTTTATACACCACAAGGGCTGAAGAATACTTAGGTATTACCTATTTTTCAGCACAAAATACACTTTAGGATATTAGTTACTCTTTTATGGAGCTGACAATTCACAAGTGTCAAAACTGTGAATATTTTTTACCCTACTACTGGTTATTTTGATTTGTTTTGTGTAAACTATGTTGTAAAGTGTTTGTGGGAAATATACGTAAATATATGCTATCGGTAAGTAAACATTTGTTTTTCCTCAATGTCCATGAAATTCGAATGGGAAAGAGAGTTTATTGTCAAATGCTATGTAATTATAGACGGAAAATTTCACGCGCTCTCAAAATATCACTGATTACTTGAAAATTATAGTATTAAATAAAAAGGCTTAATTTTTATAAAAATTAAGTCTTTTTATTTTTCCTTTGTAATTTGTCGATAAGCTGTTTACGTATGAAATCATAGCATTTTCAATTCAAATTCTGTTGTTATTTTCGTTGACTAAACAGAAACAAATTGTTAATATATTGTACACATAGGTTAGAATCTAAAAAATAGCAGACAAGCAACGTGTACTCTATTAACCACAATCAAACGGCATGAGCTGTTTAAATGTTCACTCGTGGTACATGAATCAGTAACGAGCTGTTACGAGTGGTTCTTGCGTTACACAAGTCAGTTACGGATTCTTGTATTGCTTTATAGTAGGTAACACGTATGCAAATAACTGTAGGCAATCATCAGGGAACCGATAACCTCTGCAGGGATTTTAGGGATCCGCGTATATGTGTAAAGAATTACTGTACTAATTCTTTGATTTAATAATAATGCTAATAATAATGCTAATGGTGGATCGATCAGAGCGGCGTGCAATGATTGTTGACATAACCATCCCGCACGATGAGAACCTCGTGAAAGCCGAGAAAGATAAACAAATTAAGTATCTTGACTTGGCTCACGAGGTTGTCGACATGTGGGAGGTGGATTCAGCAATCATTGTACCGATAGTCATGACAGCCAATATCTTAATAGCCAAGAGCCTTGACCAACAACTCAAGAGGCTCTCGTTAGGCAGCTGGATCAAAGGCTTGATTCAGAAAGCTGTAATTCTGGACACGGCTCGCATTGTCAGGAAGTTCCTCTCTCTGGAGCCCTGACCGCCGGTAGCTTGGACCCTGTTCCCGATACCGGTGGGCTACTATTTTTTATATTTTTAAATGTTTTTTATGTATTTTTTTATGTAGAAATATTTAAAAATGTAATTTATAAGTGTATATAATGAAATAAAGGAATAATGCTAATACGGCTTTCTAGAATAAACGTCCTCTCCCAAAAAGGTCATTAATAAAGATTAGAATAAACGTCAAGAAAATATTGTTCATGTGTTAAGTAACTAAGGTTATGTTAGCAAAAGTAATTTATTATAGAAATAAGAAAATATGTGGAAGGATAAACATTAAATGTCGTTTCTTCGTTTATAGGTTAGTTCCGTCTATTAAAACTTAGATATAGAAATAAATGTTAAAAATAAAGACTTTGTTTAGGTACAGAGCAACAACAACTTTATTCATTCACCAAGTTATTGAAGATCTTATATATAGAATACTTATTTAATAAATCATTTGTTTTATTTTCAAAGATTTTTTTTTTTAATAATAATAAACTAGCTCTTGACCGCAATCTCGCCTGATGGTAAGCAGTGATGCGATCGTTGATGGTAAAGCGCGTTAGTTTATTAAGAGCCTATTCACTCAGAAAAACTGAGCGAATAGGAAGGAAGACGGCAGTTGAGCGAGGTGATGCAATGTTAAACCCAACAACACGACCAACGATGCTGCGCCAAAGGGAGATTGATCTGAAGACCCTCCACGACCAAACTGCCCAACACAGCAACATTAGGCGCATCGTACCCGGCACACATCGCAACACAACTGCTCAGACCCGTCCTCCGTACGGCTTCACCAGACATCATGCCGGAACACGACAAATAGCTTGGCGGCAAGGCTTTGTCTAGTGGGTGATAACTTCTGCCGGCGGCCGATGTTATGGCCTATCACCGAGGTTATATTAAATATTATGGCTTTTAAAATTCTACAGACGATTGAGTACGATGTACACTAAACTCACCATCGTTCCAAGGCTTTGGGAATTCCCAACATAACATAATTAAGGAAGGACTAGGTACCTAAAATAGTTATTATTGCGATTTTATTTGAATGTGATGTTTTCTTATGTGGAAAAGATGTAAATAATAAATTAAAGGACAAAATACTACTTCAAGTATTTTATTTTCTTACATTGTATGTATGTATTATATTCGCTGTATAACTGAAGTGTTTTATCCATCTAAATCTGCACGTGCTTTTACAGCAACATTTTCGGATACGGAACCCTTCTTAGTATACTTATTTATATGCCTACGAAGCGTTGAATAAAGAAAATTTCAAGTTCTTATTTAATAGCACTAGTAGATTAATTGTCAACGATAGTACAAGTATTCAGCTCTCACGGATATTATGGGTAACATGTGAGGTAAATAGAGCAGTTTGTTTTAACTTAGCATCATAAACCGCCTTATTCATAAAAGTTGTTTAAAGTTAACTAGTTGTAAAGACATGCTTCAGAAGCGGGGAAAAATAATAACGCCGTAGTATGATCCAGTACAAATTTGTTTAATTAATAATCAACAGTACAGGCATCAGTAGTTTATATATACCTACTATTGAGTCAAAACACTAACGAATACTCACAAAAATAATAGACAACGGAAACTGAAGTTAACAGGTATAGAATAAAATTAAGAAAAGTTAATAATAACGCTAGTAATTGTCAATAATTGTGTAGGCACATATATTTGGATTAACCTAAAATATGGAAAGTAATTTATACTTTTTATTTAACAATGTTTGATTTAATACATAAATATCCGATGGGCGGGAAGACTAATTCTCAGTATGATTTTATAATAACAGTTGTCAGTAATCGGAAGTTGCATCAATAATTCTAAAATTAATAAATTAATGGCCGAAAGACCGGAAGTGTACTTCTAAGTGTGATTTTCGAACAAACTAAGCTTATAAAATCCTCCCTAGTAATTTAAAGCAAGTGGTCTAAGGGTACACTTGTGATCTTCAATTCAGAATAATTATAGCTTATTTAAAATTCACAAAAATCCTTTAAATTGCTTAAAGCTGTATAATGCTGAACTTGTTACCTATGTTAACGCTGCAAGAGTTACAAAAGCTCACTTTTCACCTATAGCAGGTGGATTGTACTATTATAACCCTTCATAAGTGCTAAAGTTACCTATGTTACCTCTTGTGACATCTTATAATGCAGTTTTGTGCTACTTGGGCATGGCATTTGCTAGTAGATTACAAAACTTGTCAAAATCCATCATAATGAGATCACTAATCGACTATTTAGACACTATTGTAATACAAAACTACATTACAGGATTTATGTTTATTTTAGATATTGTCTGTCTTTTAGACTGTGCTAAATAAATGTGTTTTTTTTTTCACGCAATAAATACTCAATGGATTTAAGTAGATGATGTTCATATAAATCCTTTGAGTACTTTATGCGTGCGTGGCACACAGATGATATCACATCTATGCACACATCTTTTTATCCCGGTATCTATTTAGATAAAGTCAACACTATTCCCCAAAGTATAGAAAAGACACACAGAACTGATAAGAGAAATTAATACAAATTAATTAATCACGAGCGAATCGCCTATAGAAAAATAATATTATTTACATAAAAGTGACGATTCGCCTGTTTCGGGCGAATATACGTATTCGTGCGATTCGATTAATAACCCGGTTAATGTTCTTTCCTTCCATTGTTCTCTTTTCATTTACTTAATTAAATATTCCCCACTATTTGAATTCTTAATGCCTTTATTCCACTACCTCACAGTCGCACGCTCCAAGTTACTGAACTCTAATTACGGCCGGTGCCGCGGAAACCAATTAAAACAAAATGTATGTCGCGCGTAAACTAGTGCGTCGAATACAAACTACTCTTAACTACAACGCTTTTGTTGTCTCTGTTAATGAGGTTGAGTGAGTGTTGTATCACTGAGAGGTTTGTTACTGTGGCTTTATCTAGTGCATAGGGTTGGCAAGATTTAGGAAATATTTATACCATCATCATCATCAATTTTTTTATCGTCCCACTGCTGGGCCCAAGTCTCCTCTCATACAGAGAAGGATAATATTTAGGTATAAGTGAGAGTAAATTATATTTATTTATTTTTTTCTGAAAACTTTCAGCTTGCTTGCTTACAGTTGTTTTGAAACAATATGAAATTGAACTATTTATAAGTTTCCACAAATAAAAAAAAAAATATGAGAAGAACATAATTTCATTTAATTTTTTAATTTTTTTAAATTTTTTTTTTTTGACAAATCACACAGATTGAGCTAGCCCCAAAGTAAGTTCGAGACTTGTGTTATGGGATACTAACTCAACGATACTATATTTTATAATAGATACATATATAGATAAACATCCAAGACCCAAGCCAATCAGAAAAAGATCGTTTTCCATCATGTCGTCGCAGTCAGGCGTGTTGACCGCTGCGTCACAGAGACCGACAGGTATTACCTACGATATTTCGTAGGTACTAAAATGTTTTTGTCTATCTATACCTTGAAATAATTAAATACTCGTAGTAGGTAGGTACATGATCGTTAATACAAATTAAAAATCATTTAGACGCCAAGAATAACATATCCAATTAAATAAGAGTGTTGTTACATGTTAATTGGCATTTTATCATTTATGTTGGTAGATAAAGAAATCGAGAAAACATAAAAATAAATTATAATTAACAGGACAGAACTAGGCTACCAAAAGAACCTTTTGGCGGAATTGACATTTGCCCCACTTGACTACGGATTTCCTGTGATATTTTAATTGTTATGATTTATTTTTTTTTTGGGTTTTCAATTTATTTAACTACCATCATCTTGTTTTTCAGTACCTATGACAGTAAATCATCATAGGCACTGATCGCAGCGGCTTCGGCTTATTATACATATAGCTTTCATTTAATTCAATTCAGTTGATTCTATTTTGTACTTTGGAAAATGTAGCTTATATATATGTATATAAAAAAGAACCCAGAACGAAGTACGTGTGTGCGTTCTTTCATAAACAACAATGTGAAAAAGAGCTGGTATATTCCAAAATGTCTTTCTTTCTATTGTTACGGTCTAAAAGAGAAATCAGTGTCACTTTGTCATGGAAAATGTATTGAAGGTAAGGTAACATTAATTTCACACAATGCTGTGCCCAAAAAGCTGCAAGGAAATTAAATGTCTCGTTCGTGAGGCGCATCACAACGAAGCCATTGTTGCTTTGTCGAAAGTGATATTGAATCACTGTACGCGGTTTGTACTGTGGCAAGTGTTGCAAAACGGGTTCAGGGCTGTCAAGATTTTATAAATTGTTTTTATTATTGCAATAATTTGCCTCGGTGAAAATTTAATATATCGTGTTCTTTTTTTACGTTTTAATATAGTTATTTAATCTATTAATTTAACCAAAAAATCGTCAATATTAGCTGGCATCCCTAGTGAACAAGTACTACGGAGCTGTCAATGTCAAATTGTTATCAAAGACATGCTTTAATCTTTACTTATAGAATTAAAATTGATAAAATCTGCTTGAAAATTCGAGCATTATTTTGACTAACTTTTTTGGGCACGGTACTAAACACTACAAATAGTTGTTCTGATCAAATAAATGTGAGCAGACGGTCAGTAATGTTAGCATGAAAATCCATGTCTATCTATCTGAGCGGCCGAATAAATTACTATTAAAATTCATATATAAAATATTTAAAACGGAACCAACTTTTACTTCGATAATGGCAACCATGGCGGTATATAACTTACCAAAGATTTTGTTTAACTTTCGATTTGGCACGCAGACATAGCTCTAGTAATAAACAAATGAAATTGGTATATTGGCGTGTAAAAAGTGACCGTTGTGCGTTTTGTTTCGCATTATTTGAGAAAAGTAAAGAGTAAGTACTTACTTATGTAGAAGACTCAGTCTCAACTAGGCACCGGCGGACTAAAATCCTTACCTGTTATTTCGTCTAAAGATTCTTAAATAATAATAATAATATTTATATACTCAAGTACATTTCGAAATGTAGTTTTTAATCTAAATTTGTATAAAATCGGCTCTTAAGCGTAGCTAGGTAACTTTTTTTTTACGATAAATGGTCATCAAATTATTTTGAATTCATTATAGGTATTTACAAAGTCCCGTATAATGTAAGTACTAACTTTCCAATAACTCATTACAATGTTGATGTAAACTCATGACAACGTAGCAAATTGCGTACCTACTCAACATGTTAAGATACGACCATTTCGCGCAACTCGCCCATAAAACAGTCCATAAAAATAACGATGTACTTTCCACAACAATTTCATTTTCACACTTACGGATCTTTAATACCTCCTCGAAAACGGCATCAACTATTAACATAGAATGATAACTTGTTTTGCAAAAAATATAATTGATTTTCTTCACCCTTTCCTTTTTATTCATAAACCTTGCCTTCATTGGCCTTGATTGTTAAGTAGTGTTTGTTTAGCCATACATTTTCGACGTTTAATGGTCACATAACTTTAATAATCGTTTATAAACAAATTCCATCAAATTCGTCTCTTATTATAGAGTGTTTATTTCAAACTAGCAGTGCCTCACAGTTTTGCCGGCATAACTTTTGGTCTCATAGGGATAAAATGTATTCTATATGTTATTCCTAGTTATAAACTATATCTGTGGGAATATTTGTATGGGCTGCAAGCCGCAAACAACAGTCTCAACAAATTCACTTAGCGCTAAACAAATTTAAAACAAAATTCTGTTTGTGTTGCCAAATGTCCTGTTTGAACAAATGACAGACGCGGAATTTTTAAATTCGTTTAGTGCTAAATTTATTAATACATATAGCTTACTTAACCACATTCACATTAGTGATGCATGTAAGCCTAAATGTTTTTGTGTACATGAATAAGTACAATAGAATAAATTTGATATACCCACGACACAGGAGAAATTTCTAATGTGGGCCAACGTATTTAATAATAATAAAACAAAAATAAATTAGTTTTATTTTTAGTGCCAGCCCTATTGTAGCTACCGAACGAACTCTGTTGGTGTTGCATTTAACTATTGACTAATGGCAGCTCGGTAGGTACTTTTAGAATTGTTTCCTTTCCACTACCTACTGGATGATTTTAGTAAAAGCACGCTTATTTGGAAAGTAGTGTGGGTGATTTTAGGTAGAAAATCACCTACATGTTGATTTGGTTGTTAAATGCTGCGGCGTAAAGGAAAATCATTTTTCTTGCTAGCCCAATTATTTTTGACAGCTCTGAAGTGTTCTACTCGTTGTTCAGTATATCACCCTTCACCCGCAGATATCAGAACTTGTGATTGCACAACGATTCGCCTAATAAAGTTTGAATCGGGCTGCCTTATTTTTTTTTTAGGAATTTTCTTAAAAACATTAACATTTTTACTTTTTGCTATAGGTATAAAGTAGGTGAGTAAAACTACCTACAGGAAATTCTACTTGATAGCGATTTTGAATATTTAATTTCAAGGGATGTCGTGGTGGCCTAGTGGTTAAAACACCAGCCTCTCAAGTATGAGCGCGCGGGTTTTATTCCAGGTCAGGCAAGTACCAATGTAACTTTTATAAAGTTATATGTATGTACTTTCTAAGTATATCTTGGATACCAATGACTGAAGGTGAAGGGTAAAACATGTTGAGGAAACCTGGATTTTTAGTCTGAAATCGCCAACCCGCATTGAGCAAGCGTGGTGATTACGCTCAATCCTTCTCTCTATGAGAGGAGACCTGTGCCCAGCAGTGAGACGATGGAAAGATTGATGATGATGAATTTCAAGCGCATTTCTGAACAAACTTGAACACTGATTTCCCTTAAAATATCCACTGCGAATAATGCAAACCTTGCAAAGAAAAAAATTACACACCAAGAGATTTTAATCTTCTGCAAAAAAAGAAATACATCACAATAAATCAATCCATCATGGTTATAGAGTGCTACAAACAATAATTAGCCGCTAATTAAATACAAAAAAACGACATAAATGGACGACCAATGCCTTCAGCACGCGAGTACTTAAATAATAAATGACTCTATTTGCCATTTTTTTTAACACTGTCTGTGCGTGAGTTTCACTAATAATGTCTGACTCAACCCCTTGATGATTCGCGCCATTAAATGGGCTAAGTAATGCATTAACCATTAAGTGACTAGTAAGTAGATTAATAATGACTTGAAATGGTTCAAAATAGTTAATTAATGCAGTGTTACAGGTTCCATTATTATTTTGTGTCAGATATGTAAAGGAAGTGCGCGAAAGTAAGTAAAACGCAAACTATGTAAGTAGTTGGTGGCATGATTTTGTGCAATATCGTTATAATGCTTCAATGATATTGCTAGATATGAATAGTTGCTTTTGCCTCGCGTTTAGTAATAAAAAAAAACAACAAGGTCTTATGTTTTTTTTTTTACACTTTATAGAATTTTACGTATTATACTAGTAGTAGGTACCTAGACTAGGCCGGAAGACTTGCACAAAAAAAGAAGATGAGAGAGTCAGAAAGAACGCTCGTACCGTCCTGGGTTTCAGTTTCACGTCACGCGTGACGACATATTGCAAGACGGTCGTTATTTTACCTTGATTTTTTATTTTTCTTCAGTTTCCTTCAATTTGGATTTATACTCCTTATTCCGGCTTATTGGACATAACAATAATAAATTATCGGGTGTTTTCTTCTACCACAAGATTGTTTTAATTTAGTAATATAAAGATATCGCGAATTGTGGTGACAGCAAATGAACAAAAAGCTTATTAAAAGACCCGTGGTTATTAGTTGTTTTACACGTTTTAATCACGACATTATTATTTTACACAGGTAGTACAGGTAGGTACCTACCTATTTATGTTTGTGTTTATGTTTTTAATTATATGCTTAAATGAAATATATGTATGTAACAGGCTAATATATGATCAGTTTTAGTAAGAGTGAACAAAAAAGAAATAAAGTACTTAAAGGTATACCTTTAAGTACTTTATTTCTTTTTTGTTCAAAAAAAAAAAACAGTTTTTTGTGAAAAAGTAACATTGATTTGATTGAGAGTATTTTATGCTGTAGGTATACAGCATAAAATACTCTCAATCAAATCAATGTTACTTTTTCTTTATGTAAAACCTAATAATATAGTTTGTTCAGAGTAAACAACTGAATAGATTAGGTACAATCATTTTCCATTATGTTATATTTTTTCCAAAATACAGGCTGTATCTGACATCGTAACGCAAACTTCGCGAGAAGGCTACACCGCATGCCACTAATAAAATTATGATAGTCATTTATATCGTTAATGAGCGGTTACAGAAATAACAGTGTTTTTTTTTTTTAAATTATAAACTAGCGCTTGACCGCAATCCCGCCTGATAGTAAGCAGTGACGCAGTCGTTGATAGTAAAGCGCACTAGTTTATTAAGAGCCTATTCACTCTAGCCTTGAAGACACTCAAATTGTAGTCCGACGGAAACACCGCCGCTGGCAAACTGTTCCAGTCCCTCGATATACGCGGTATAAAGGAGGAGGCGAAACGCGTCGTCCGGATCGTAATGGTGTTAATAACGTAAGGGTGGAAATTCGCCGTACGACGGGTCGTCCGATGGTGGAACGGAGATGGGGGAATTAAATCATGCAATTCCTTCGCATAGTCCCCCAAAATGCATCCTATAGAAGACCGAAAGGCTGGCTACTCTACGCCTCTACCTCCTCCCGTTCATTGCGCTTTTTTATGTAATTAGCGAATTATTTAATTTTTACTTTAAAATCTTATTGGGTTATAAAAGTATAGCAATTATGAACGGTCTAAAGAAAAAAACTACATATATATTTTTTTAAATCATGATAAAGCCGACGAAAAATTCCACCACTGGGGGGTTCAAAATCATGTACTGGATCCATGGTACTCGTTTGTGCGTCGATGTCAGAGACACCCTTTATATTTAAAAATTGTTGTAGTTTGGTTATAGTGCGCACAACAGAGGTCACGGCAGAACATAGTGGTCCTGCGCGTGCGCACAACGGGACGGGGCTCCCGTCTCGTTGGGTAGGGGAACCTACAATACGTTCTAATAAAAATTAACATGTTTTAAATAAATTATACTACATTTTATTTTACCACTTACTGCTGCATTTAAGAGTAAATAAAGTACATAATAATAACTACCTTCACTTGACCATTACGACAGTCTAAAGCCTGGAAGAGTGAAGGAAAATGTTATCACCAGTTAATTATGATACAAACAGAAATCATTAATCAATTAATGCAAGACGACACCGTTGACCATATTCTTGTAGGGACAACCAAGTAACATACAAGCTCATAACTTGGTGATTTTTCATGATTGCTTTTTCAAATTTTGTACATACATTCTTTAGATAAAAATACTGGACACGTGTTTCGGGTTTCGCATATACAAGAAATAACGTGGTAAAAAGATTTACGGCATATAAACGTATTTTCTGTCTTTGTTCTTACACACAATGTTCTTTTTGAAGGAATGCAGCCATCTTTTATTATTATAATTATTATTATTTTTTAATAATTATAAACTAGCGCTCGACTGCAATCCCGCCTGATGGTAAGCAGTGATGATATCGTTGATGGTAAAGCGCGCTAGTTTATTAAACCCATTCACTTAAAAAACTTAGTAAATAGGAAGGAAGACGGCAGTTGAGCGAGGTGGTGCAATGTTAAACTCAACAACACGACCAACGATGCTGCGCCAGAGGGTGATTGATGTGGAGACCCTCCACGACCAAACTCCTGACACAACAACACTTGGCGCATCGTACCCGGCACACATCGCAACACAACTGATCCGACCCGTCCTCCGTACGGCTTCACCAGACATCATGCCGGAACACGACGAATCGCTTGGCGGCAAGACTTTTTCTAGTGGGTGGTAACTTCGATGTGGCCTACCACCGAGAAACATTAGCACTATCTACTAGTTTTTAACAAACATTACGTCTGTATTTTCCAAAAACGTTTGGCCAACGATAGAGATGGCTCGAGTACTTGTTAAAACTCGGTAAGGGATACTCGGCTATTGTGGTAGTAGATATTCGTTATCCTTCTCTGCATGAGAGGAGACCTGTGCCCAGCAGTGGGACGATAAAAAGGTTGATGATGATGAAGATTATTCGTTATCGGCCGAATAGTAAAGAACTCATAACTAAATTTATAATGGTTTCATAACTACAAAATTAATTGCCTTATTTACAATTTACATCACGGTGAAGCAAATCCGTCAAAATTATTCAGATTGAGATCTATAGGATCGAATCTGACCTCAATACAATATTGATGTAGACTAATAATTGTCTGAGTAATCACGATAATCAGTTTATCGTGGCAATACACTCACGCTTATACATTAGCCTAATTCTATAGCGATACTACTTTTCGGCTCTTCACGCTGATGCTGAGTTGCAGATGCTATTTTCTCATAGATATGCCAAAATACTGCAAAATATTTGTGGCGTTTCGTACATTCCCAATACCTGCGTCAGCCAAATCTGGTTAGGCATTGTACTTACTCGGTTCGGTAAACATACGAGTACGCAATATTCGGTACTCGGTGACTTGATAAAACGTTTGTATGTTTTATTATTTTTGAGTTGATCAATTCAGTGAACAGAAAGTAATTTTTTTAGACTTACTGTAAAAAATAATTGTTAACGTAACTAAATATCATTTTAGAAATTGCACAGATGATGAAAATCTGATTGATCTGAAGACGTTAGAAACGTCGTAAAAGAAAAACGGAGCCAAGTTTCAGTTGAAAGCGTGTTGCCCCGTCACGCCAGGCATTTAGGCGGTAAAAGTAATGATAAAACTGGCAGATTTACGGTTCTACTTACTAATAAAATAACGACCACTATCTTAGAATATTTTCTTTATTTTTATAAACAATAGTCCAACTAATTGACAAGTTTGTATGCAGCGTGTAACGCAAAAGCGTGCTGTGTTCTGTCACGCGTGGCTTACACGTTTTATAGGCATTTGTTCTGATTCACTTGTCTACGTATTTCTGACAAAAAGTAAAGTGTTGTTACAAGTTTTTGTTTATGATAAAGTGTAACATTAATAATTGACAAGTTTCGTATTCAAAGCGTGCCGTGCCGGTCAAGCTTGACATCAACGCGCGGTAGAAATATATAATGATATTGTAAATTTAAATGCGATAGATTTGCCTTGCAAAATAATAATTATAACTACTTTTTTATGGAATGAAATCATAATATTATGTTACTTACAAGGTAGGTAATTGATAAGTTAATTACGTTTGTAGAGTATGAGTTGAAAGCGTACCGTGAGTTGACGTGTTAAGCGTGTCACGTTTCCAAGCGGAAATAATGATACAGTTCTTGTCAAGGATATACCTAGTGACTTATTTACACTAATAGAGTCTATATTTTAGGTGTGTAAATATTTAAAGTTACAGATTTTTTTCATGATTGGTAATGTCCTAATAATGTTTTATTTTTTTAATTCCTTTCCTTTAAATATATCGGTCTATAAAGTTAATATTTATTAACAAAGTTATCCATCTATTTGGAATGTTCGTTTTTCATTCATCGACTAATTGTTCAAAGAAAGAAAATTCTAAACTAAATCTCTCAGTGCTGTATTGCGATTCTGTAATGATCTCACCGCAAAAACTTGTAGTTTTGAGGTGAGGTGGGTGTGTAACTATGAGATTGACACTATTGACAGCTTGATACGATTGGCATTATTAACTATTGACATGTTGTCTGTTGAAGCCGTATGGAGGACGGATCTGAGCAGTTGTATTGCGAGTTGTGCCGGGTACGATGCGCCAAATGTTTTTGTGCCGGTAGTTTGGTCGTGGAGGGTCTCCAGGTCAATCTCCCTCTGGCGCAGCATCGTTGGTCATGTTATTGGGTTTGACATTGCATCACCACGATCAACTGCCGGTTTCCTTCCTATTCACTCAGGTTTGTGCACTTTACCATCAACGATTGCATCACTGCTTACTATCAGGCTGGATTGTGATTAAGCACTAGTTTATAATCATAAAAAACACTACTTTAAACTCATTTCATCTAACTTTTCACTTTGACATTTTTACAGAATCAATCCGCTGTTTTTTTCAAACACACCGCACTCCGTGTCACATCAGTAGGCCTAGTATGAGTTTTCATTACGAAACTCGATCGTTGATATCGAGCGCGTTTGACTCAGCGATTGGCCCGCTTCAAGGTCGTAAGAACTCTCAACCAATGAGAGCGCCAAACGCGCTCTATATCAACGATCGAGTTTCGTATTGAAAACTCATACTAGGCCTACTGTTCAATTCTTCCAATTGATATATTTTTTTTTTTAATAATTATAAACTAGCGCTTGACCGCAATCCCGCCTGATGGTAAGCAGTGATGCGATCGTTGATGGTAAAGCGTGCTAGTTTATTAAGAGCCTATTCACTCAGAAAAACCGAGCTGTTAATGCTGCATCTGAATAAAGATTTAATTTTTGTTAAATTTTTGCTACCTGGAGCTTTACACTGAGCGATTACTATCAGTGAATTTTAGACCCGGTGATGTCGGAGCCATGTGGTACTTACTAGGCTTGGAATAGTACCAACCTATATCCTCCCGTGGGTGAGTAAGAGGCGACTAAGGGAACTCACCAGGGAAGCCGGCAGCAGCGTAAGGAAGTAATAAGCAATGAGCTAGACAGCCATCTGGGTGTGGAACCTCACCCAGAAGATTAAGCCTCTCTTAGTTCTTAGTTACTAGCATAGTTTTTAAATTAATACTATCAATATAAATATAAAATTAATTGATCTAAGGTTGTCTGAATCAAATTTTTTACCAATTAATTTTCTAACAAAAAAGTAGATTGCATTACTTCTTAAACATCACCGATCTACCAGTGAAGAGCTGCTATTTTGACATTACCAACAGAACCTTCAATTTTATTTATTTGTAGTTTTTAATTATATAAGGAATTAAAATAAACATGTGTCAATTTGCTTACAATCTTCTTCTTCCAGTGCCTCTTCAATCCTGAAGGTTGGCTGTCAGCTTCTTGTACTCGGTCTTGTCAACCGCGAGTTGGAACAGTTTTTGTAATTTGCTCAATAAATACATATTTTATAATTAATAACAACCAAGTATCTAAAAGACCAAAAACAATTTTAAGCTTTCGTCTTTTTCTGTTTCGAGAACACAAATAAATATTCTAGTGATGTTAATTTGCTCAATAAATACATATTAATATAATACAACTCAATCTCTTACAGATCTTTCTAGGCATAGGTTAAATCATTGTGAAAAGGCCCTACGTAAAGGATTGACTGCCTTGCCTCGCTCAGTTGACGAGATAATGTCAATTGATCGAAGTAATTCAAAAGTCAGTACTAAGTAATGTATGCACAGCCATCTATGGTGGATCATGGTCATACATATATGCATAGAAACCTCAGCAGTAGATAATAGACGGTAAAGTATGTATTTAGAAGTAACTATGAAAGTTTTATGGTACTTACGTGTGTCTTTTCTAAACACAGTATACTTACTTGGTAGTGTAGATTATACATATGTAGATTTTAGACATCAACTACGTTGACAGCCTCCGTTGCGTAGCAATAGCGAACGCGGCCGCTGCGCAAGGAGGCGCGGGTTCGATCCCCGCGCAGTGCAAATATTTGTATGCATGAATATGAATATTTGTACTGGTCTGGTCGTGTCTCGGAAAGCACGTTAAGCCGTTGGTCCCGGTTACCATACGAACATCTAGTGGCAGTCGTTACGGGTTGTTGGAGCCCTCAAAAGTCCAACCATTGGTCTAACTGCAATGCTTCATCAGTTCAGCAGCAGCATCTGGACTGGTCAAGTGGACCCCAGACTCCAAAGCTGAAAAAGCTACGGATGCGACCGAGATTAACCCTGAGATTATGATGATGACTTCGTTGACGCCTTAGTGGGGCTTGTCAATTTGTTACCCGGATGGAGCGGTTCTCTCTTTTGAAAAGTATTGCGTTTTGTCATGTATTCTTCTGCATTCATTTTTAATTATAGCAATCGCAATATATGTGTTAATACTTAGGTAACAGATAAATGGAAATGTTTATTAGTTGTTTATACGTACATATAAATGATCATAACATTTTTTTGTGCCTATGGGAAATCAGTAAATGAGCTCTTCAGCTCTAGGCGAAGCGGAATGTCGTGTCAGACTTTTACTGACTAAAACCCACCCGTGTTTCTTTTTTTTTTTAAATAATTATAAACTAGCGCTTGACCGCAATCCCGCCTGATGGTAAGCAGTGATGCGATCGTTGATGATAAAGCGCGCTAGTTTATTAAGAGCCTATTCACTCAGAAAAACTGAGCGAATAGGAAGGAAGACGGCAGTTGAGCGAGGTGATGCAATGTTAAACCCAACAACACGACCATCGATGCTGCGCTAAAGGGAGATTGATCTGAAGACCTTCCACGACCAAACTCCCAACACAACAACATTAGGCGCATCGTACCCGGCACACATTGCAACACAACTGCTCAGACCCGTCCTCCGTACGGCTTCACCAGACATCATGCCGGAACACGACAAATCGCTTGGCGGCAAGGCTTTGTCTGGTGGGTGGTAATTTCTGCCGGCGGCCTACCACTGAGATCCTTCACTTGCATGTGCCCCAGCAACCACGGTATCTTATGCTATAGCCGACATCACAAAACCGTATTATTTACACAACTCCATTTTTTTCACAACTATGAAACTTGGACCAATTACAGCAACCATTGCACAATTACCACATTCGCTTTACGACACCAGCAGAACAATAGCTTCGTATACTTGGCGCAACTTATTCGGCGACGAAATTCAAAGGCCTAGAACAATAACGATAGTTATTGAACGGAAACACTGCAGACGAATAGGCAAACAATAGGTAGGTCGGTAGCTACCTACCACCGTCACTGCTACTGCGCCCGCGGCGGCTGACTCAGCAATTATCGAGAATGGCGCCGAAAACAGACGCCTAATGTGAATGAATTTAGTTGGGAATTCTTTGTGTTTTTTAATGAGCGCTTTCTTTTTTAAGTGTGTAGGTGTTTCCATTGTTGGAGATTTAGGAATGAGCAATTAGTGAGAGACGTGAGAGTCATTGAGGCTAAAAAAGGAAATTTTAATAGGTCTAGATTTTTTTTTATGGCATATGTAGTTAAAGATATAATAGTTGTTTATGCCACTGTCAAGCAATGATGGCTATTGTAATATGAGTGATAGTTATAGATCCGAACGAGTATTACAAGAGCTGTTTGCGACAGTGACATACAATACTTTTTCTACGACCTTGAAATATATAAATACTTACAAAAAACCGCCAATGTTGAATTTTATTAGGAAAGAAAAAAATAAGTTACTATATAATTTACTTTCTGGATGGTACAACTATTGAAATAAGATATTGTCCATTTCGCTATTATTACTGATATCACTCATTTTCAAAACAATTTTATTTATAAATGCAGATAGAAGTTAACCACGGCGCGAAAATAGCGCGGCGCGTACCTCAATGTTGTTTTGTTGTTATAATCCCAGAAATGAAAGGCAAAGGCAATTCATCCATACAGCCTAATAACATGCAATGTTTAGTCGTGACGCAAATATATGCGCGCTTTTTGGCATAATCATATGTTGATTTTTTGATGCCATAGCCATAAAAAAAAGTTTCATTGTAGTACGATTTACCCGTGTGGAAATGGTCATTGTAACACGACTTGGCAGGAATGAGAACTATTGAGATATGACTTATGGTTATGTATTAAGCAAATACCAAATGGTCGTTGAAAAAATATCATTGTTATGGGACGAAAAAAAAACCGGTGGAGGTTCTCAAGTCCAAGCGTATTTTGTTTGTTGGTTATGATCAAGCATAGATTATTTTTTCCAGAGTAGTTCGATTTAGATAATTTTGTTTTTCTGAATGAGACGATAAAAAGGAAGGCCGAGATTCGTGAAGAAAGAAGTAGCTACCTATAATTAATAAGTAAGTATAAACCTATAGAGGAAACAGCAAATGTAGTGTAAATTGTTAATCTGATATTTTATCATCTGCCTAGCCCTTTACCAACTATATTGTGGTCAGCTTCCAGTCTAACCGGATTCAGCTGAATACCAGTATGGAGTGACTGCCTATCTGTCTTTCTTAGTATATCTTGGGCACCAATGACTGATTATAAGGCAGAAAGGCAGTGAAAGAAAACATCTTGAGGAAACCTGGACTTTAAGTCTGAAATCGCCAACCCGCATTGAGCAAGCGTGGTGATTACGCTCAATCCTTCTCTGTATGAGAGGAGATCTGTGCCCAGTAGTGGGACGATAAAAAAGGTGGATGATGATGATGATGATGACTGCCTATCTGACCTTTACTACCCAGGTACTGGGTAATACGATACCCCTTCTCGACTGTCATAGAACTACGAATGACAATGAATGGCGTTTCGAGACGACGTTTTTCTCGTTGATAGGCCATAACATCGGCTGCCGGCAGAAGTTACCACCCACCAGACAAAGTCTTACCGCCAAGAGATTCGTCTTGTTCCAGCATGATGTCTGGTGAAGCCGTACGGAAGACGCACTCGCTCAACCGGCGTCTTCCTTCCTATTCACTCTGTTTTTTTAGGCCAGAGTAAATAGGCTCTTAATAAACTAGCGCGCTTTACCATCAACGATTGCATCACTGCTTATCATCAGGCGGGATGGCGGTCAAGTACTAGTTTATAATTATAAAAAAAGAGACGCAGATGGTTCTCGATAGGTAAAGAAGGTCAGGCGTCCACAGAGCAACCTCGGCAAGGGTAGCATAACCTGATCAATTGGCTGGTGCCGCTGTTATTATTTAGCTATAGCTCTGAACATTTAAGTACTTAGATTTGGCGATAAGAGACGTCACCCTGTCATACAAGATGTCCTATTTCGAGGAGGTCCAGACCTCACTGATGTCACGTGTAGGTACTTACCTACCTACTAGAGTTTTGAAAATAAATCTATACCAATATATAAAGGTAAAGAGTTTGTTTGTTTGAATGCGTTAATCTCAGGATCTAGGTACCGGTCCGATTTGAAAAATTCTTTTTGCGTTGGATAGCCCATTAATCCAGGAAGGTGTTAGGCGATATAACATCACGCTGTGATCAATAGGAGCAGAGCATAACTAATTCCATGCGAACGAAGGTGCTGGCGGCCGCTAGTTACTAATAATTGCTCAAAGCGAATCAGATTCATTCGTCATACGAAAATTACAAACATCTCGATAGCACCGAGCGGGCGTGCATCAAGGCTAAATATCTGCGTCGGCAGCTGCAGCGGAAGCCGATAAGGACTGATAGTGTTATCAGCGCGATAGCAGCGCTTTGTCGCCGCCGACACCTGGGGACCTAGTCCAATGTTCGCGAACTGAGGACTGGCGATTCTTGTTTACCTACTGTTTTTCTTTAATTACATCACATGGTTTGGTTTGTTATTGAGTGGAACGAAATAAAAGATATACATAGGTAGGTAGGTAGGTAGATCAGATACATCAGAAAAAAAATAACATCAAAAGTGATAAATCCGATGTAAAAGTCTAGCGGAGGCAAATCATACGATCTCGGTGGCCACTTTACGTCACCTCTGCGAGATACCTTTTTTGTGGGGTTTTCTGAAATTGCACGTCTATGGCAATAAACCACATTTGACCGTTGCCCTGAAAGCCAACATAACGTAGGCCATTGCTCAGATTCAGCAGGATCTATGCAGCAGAGTCATTAAAAATTGGACCTCTCGGATTTGTGCCACCATGCGAAGCCGCGGCGGACATTTGAACGATGTTAGGTATATTCCATCCATAATGACATAAATGGGCTTTTCAAATAAAAAATAAATTTCGTTAATATCTCACATACATCTTATTTAACCGACTTCAAAAAGGAGGAGGTTACTCAATTCGACCGTATATATGCTTTTTTATGTTTGTTCGCGGTAACTTCGTCGTTTATGAACCGATTTTGATAATTCTCTTTCTGTTGGAAAGAAGACGTTCCCAAGGTGTTCCCATGATAAGGACATCAGGGTTTGATGATGGAAGACCAGAGAAATCAAGGGGAACTTTCAGAAATCGTAGGGGCAACCAGTGCGTTTGTAAGTTTTTTCATTAAGTATTTTAGCGTCAGCATCCAGTCTAACCGGATGCAACTGAACAGTACTTTTCACAACTAAAAAGTGTAAAATAAAAACTTTTTTTTACAAAAATAACTAAGTAACTTCGGAGGTCGGTGTCAAAAACTAATATACAAAAACCAAATACACCGACTTCCGAAATTAGTTGTTTCTCACTTTTTAGTGTTTTTTGGATGTCGGTTGTTTTTTTTTGTAAAAAAAGTTTTTATTTTATTCAATTTTAACATCAACCCGTCCTTGTTGAATGACCCTTTATAATATATGTAGGTATGTATGTATATATAATAATATCCACATATGTCTATGTCTTTCGCCCATTGACGCAAAACAAAGCATCAGCTTGTCCTCAATGGGTACTGTGGTTGCCCTTACCAGGAAATCTAGGAGTCACAACTGTGACTCTGACTTACCTAATACCACAACTCTACAACCCATGGCCATGATCAGTACGTCTCAAATGACTAATTTGGAAAGGCATTCTGATAATTGTATTGGTTGTTTGACATTCTGAATGTTAGCGTTTGGACTTTAAGCCGCTTCTTGGAAAATATGAGTTGGTACCGAAATATGTGATTGAAATAACTATGTCTGATGTTATTCCCAATCCAGTACTAAGATTTAGGTCAAGAAATTTTCTAAAGAGAATTTGTCATTCTGTCCACAATAATAACATTCTAGAATAAATGACCAGAGAAGGCATCGGTTTTGACTGCTTGCTTCATGATTCCTATTCATTATTTATTTTATTTTTGATCGCAATCCCGCCTGATGGTAAGCAGTGATGCAATCGTTGATGGTAAAGCGCGCTAGTTTATTTAGCCTATTCACTAAAAAAACTTAATGAATTGGAAGGAAGACGGCAGTTGAGCGAGGTGATGCAATGTTAAACTTAACAACACGACCAACGATGCTGCGCCGCAGGGAGATTGATCTGGAGATCCTCCACGACCAAACTCCCCAGACACAACAACATTTGGCGCATCATACCCGGCACACATCGCAACACAACTGCTCAGACCCGTCCTCCGTACGGCTTCACCAGACATCATGCCGGAACACGACGAATCGCTTTTCGGCAAGACTTTGTCTGGTGGGTGGTAACTCCTGCCGGCATCTTATTTATTTAAGTTAAGTAATATGGATATTGCAGAATGCCTATAATACTAAATCCGTCGTATAGAGCAATTTATTTAAAATTTCACAGATATATGATTCAGTAA
Organism: Sesamia inferens; assembly: GCA_037179545.1. Lineage (NCBI taxonomy): Eukaryota > Metazoa > Arthropoda > Insecta > Lepidoptera > Noctuidae > Sesamia > Sesamia inferens. Next base: position 22,839,860 of record CM073931.1, read on the forward strand.
TTTAGGTAAAATAGGTACAAGACAATTAAATAAAACCAGCAGGCTATTTGCGTAGGTAACACATTATCAGTAGCAGTGGGTTTCGTTTTGACAGTTCAACAATATTCATTGCGTTATTTACGTTGTTGGGCAGACACATTTTCGAACATATGGAGCAATGGATTAGCAAAATGCTTCGAAATTATTCCAACTGATAGCAATAGTGTGTTATTTAGGGTGCCGGTTGTATTAAAACTAGTAACTCAAAATTTACGGTTTCGTAATTTTTCCTTTATCTATTCTAGAAGACGTTTCTTCGTACCAAATGTTCACGGGACGTTCACCTGCGACAATTTGCGACATAAACGACTGTATCTTTTGGATTAAACGTTTGATTTTTTCGCAGTTGCAAGCGACAGTAGAACTAAGCATTTGATAAAAATTCCACCTTGATACCTTCCACGCGTCCCTGAGAAAAAGTGTTTTGACAGACAGACAGACAGACGGACGGACGGACGGACAACAAAGTGATCGTATATGGTTTCCATTTTGCCCTTTCGAAGTACGGAACCCCAAAAATCATGCATTCATTGTCTATGGTATCTCTCCTGATATGACAGCAGTAACAGATAATGTTGGGCAGCGTCATTTGTGAACAACTGGGAGATGGGGATCTCCTTTAAGCATGGAATCCGTAATTACTGCTAAAGTCACGGGCCGTTCGTATTCTGTATCACTTACGAACATAGATTTTTTCGAGGTTCAAACTAAAAATGAGTGATAGTACGCTTCGACAGTTGTTCCGAATTCAAAATCAGTTTAAAAACTTTAATTAATCTTTCTTCTTGTCTTTGGCTACTTTGAAGAAAAAAGTTGCTTAAGACTAGGCTGTATGGCCTTTGCCTTTTAAGTTCAAAAGTACGGATAGAAGTGAACCAAAAAAAAATGTTTTTGCTTTAATTTTGACAGTTCGACAGCATTCATTGAGCTATTTACGTTATTGAGATTAACACTTTCGAGCATAAGGAGCAATGGATTAACTATAGTGAACACGTTCAGCTGAACGAGCTCAGCGTTGAACTTCAGTTGAATGTGTTCGCATAACACAGTTTTATTTCTATTTTAAGGGTATTGTTTTCTAGCTCCCTAATATACATACTTGCTTACATAAATACCCTAAGTCTTTAGTTGTAGTGCTTTTCACTGCTGCCCTTCAAATCTGTAGTCTTTAGATAGTGGTGGCGCTATCCTGGTTATGTCTTTCGTCTTCACTCTGTTTTGTTTTAATTCGGCTTCGCATTCACATAAGATCTTTTTGGTTTTTCTTAATACCTAATCAAACAAACGTAAGGGCCTAATTAGCCTAGGCGTCAGGCTAGGCTAATTATACACCATTTATCTTGCACGATGGATATATGGTGTGTGTGCGTAGTGATCTACTGCAGGCTGATGCTGAACATCTAATAATTTAACTAATCATCAAGGATCACAGTTTCTTTGTTGGAAGTATTGTTCATTCATAGTAGTGAATATATTCTGAAATTAAAACTTATTCTCCTACTTCTGAATCATGATATTCTATACCTAATATAAATCTACTATCGTCATTTAAAATTCTAAAACCGAGTGCATGTATATTTCGATATACAAGTGTGAGACTGTCGTGTAAAGTCGCGTGCCGGAGTCATTGACTGCCGCAGTCCAGATTAGAAACGTGCCGCGAACACCGCTTTCTACCAGAGGCGGCACTAAGCTGGACTGCGAGGTTGCCGCTTTGCTCCCCGCTAGATATTTGGCATAAGGATGGGACGTATTTGATGTAGTTTTGGCGGTATTGTAGTTGTTTGTGATAGTATGGTTGTTAAAAAATCTATAGATGTGTTAGAAAATATTATTGTCTGTGCATTTTGAGGTGTTGTAGGTACTAGATTTGCTGTATTTAGGAACATGGATTAGGGCTTCGGAAGAGCAAAGAAAATGAGGTTTGGGTCTGAGGATGTTGTAGTTAGCGTAATGTCTTTGATCGAAGCTTGAGATATTTTTGTTAATTTCTAAGTTGTTGTGTTTCGCTTGTAATATTTGGTCGAGTTGGGTTTTGAAATTAAACTGTCGATATCAGAGATGCCAACAGATTTAAACTGTTTTGAATATTACTCATATTAGGTACCTATGTATTTTTCTAGATGAATACATGTAGCGAAAGTAAAGAATTCTTAAGCCTATGGGGTCGCCTTGCTACATTTTTATTTAATCGTAGGTACGCCATGCCACCTTATTTAAAACTATACAAATACCCACCTAAAAGAATTTTCTCCGTAATAGAAGGTGTTCTTCTTGAACCATCCAGTCGACGAGAATAAGAACTATCTGGAATATCTACGGCCAGAGTGATAATTTAGGAGGAGTGTGTTATCATAGCTATGATAGTGTCAATCCCTAACATAAGTCAGAATGACAGCTTACTCTACGCTGTTTTAACCTACCTTTTCACGGTGAGATGTTTATAGAATCGTACTGCAATGCTTCGATATCACCTTCGGGTTGTGGAGGTCAGACGGCAGTCGCTTCACGGAAAATTTCGAAATTTAGCCAAAATCAGCAGTTAGACTGGTAAAGCGGTACCCTAGGCTCCAAAGCTGTGAAAAAAGCTTCGGATGCGACTGGGATTAACGCTGACATGAAGAAGAAGACTATCTACCGTTCAGAAATCAGATACTCTGAAGTAAAAAAGTCATTTCTCAATAATTTATCTAATTTAGTCTTTATCTTTTCCGAGCTTGATAAAACTGTTCCACCAATAACTAGGCTTCATTATCATTTCAGCCGAAAAACGTCCACTGCTGGACATAGGCCTCCTCCGAGGATCTCAACGACGACCGGTCCTGCACCTCCTGCAACCAGCGGTTTCCCGCGACCTTCACGAGCTCGTCGGTCCACCATGTCCGGGGGCTATCCACGCTGCGTCTACCGGTGCGTGGTCGTCACTCCTGAACCCGTAACTAGGCATGTTTCTTTAGAATTAATAATGAACAATGTACCTAATGCAATGCCTAGAAAACTCGCAATGGAAAATCTTGAATTGTTATAGCTATTCCGTCAAATTGAAAATGGTAAAGGAAGCGCAGTATATCTAAGCTACAATCAGCCACGATATGAATTATCACATGCGGGTACTTACATAACGAAAGGAAAAACTTTCGCGACGATGACGACATCGAAATTAGATATCTGACATGTCAATATTAACAAATTGGTTCCTGTATAAGCTGACTTTCGGATTTTAAGTCTGAAATCGCCAATCCGCATTGAACAAGCGTGGTGATTACGCTCAATCCTCCTCTGCATGAGCGGAGGCCTGTGCTCAGCAGTGGGACGATAAAAAAACAAGGTTGATGATGACGATAAGCTGACTGACATACGATTGGCCGATCAAACAAAAGTTGGATGGATTGTGAAAGAAAAAAGGGTTCCGTATCATTTATTTATGAAATTAAAGGATTTAAGTTATTTGTATGAAAGATTACCTACGCGGTAATAAGCGGTATATTAAAAAAAAAAAAAAAAAACTACTTACTAGATCTCGTTCAAAACAATTTTCGTTGGTAGTTTTTATAATAATGTACATCACATGTTTTTTTTTGATTTTTCATTTTCTTATTTTAGAAGTTAGAGGGGGAGGGGGGACCAACTTTTTTCCATTTTGGAAGCGTCTGTCTCGCAAACTATTAGGTTTAGAAAAGAAATATTTTAGAAACCTCGATATCATTTTTAAAGACCTATCCATAGATGGTATGTATCTATGGATAGGTCTTTAAAAATGAAAATACGTATGTGTTTGATGAAAAAAAAAATTGAGTTTCAGTTCTAAGTATGGGGAGCCCCCAGTATTTTATTGTTTTTATTTTTGCATCATAATCTTAATGCGATTCACAGAATACATCTACCTATCAAGTTTCAACAGTATAGCTCTTATAGTTTCGGAAAAAAATGGCTATGACAAACGGACGGACAGACAGACATAACGAATCTATAAGGGTTACGTTTTTTGCCATTTGGCTACGGAACCCTAAAAATGGAACTGAAAAATGAAAAAATAGGTCAATCGATCAGATAAAGCTACGCTTTCCGCTGTTGGTCTGTGGTGGGTGACATGGCGAGACTCTTCCGTGTCTCGGAAAGCACGCTAAGCCGTTGGTCACAACTGGCATTCATTCAACTTTGACAGTCTCTACGGGTCGCCAGAAGTCCGCAACTCTGACCACCAGTGTTACCAAAGGGTTTCGTTTCACCCAGTACAGTTACTGGGTGATACGAAACCCCTTGGTAAGATATGTGGAGGTCAAGTAGGCAGTCGCTCCATGTACAATATTGGTATTCAGCTGAAATCGGTTAGACCGGAAGCCGAGCTCAACATAACTGGGAAAACACTAGGCAAATGATGACGTCGGAATGAAGGCAGGACAGTATTGATGAAGAGACGATCACATGCGGTGAGCAGTGTGCAGCTCACCGCCCGGTAAGGACCAGGCCTGAGTCGACGGCGCGTTGTGTTTCACGCGCGAATCAGCACATCGTGACGTAGTCCACGACACCGATACCTCCTGAGTCAGGGTTGCGGGTTGTTTAAAAAAGAAACCGTGGCAACCGTGAAACACGGGTGGGTTTTAGTCAGGAAAAGTCTAACACGCCCTTTCGCTCCGCTTAGAGTGGGAGAAGTCATCCAAAGTCCCATCAAGAAAAAAAAAAGACGATCACATTAAACTATGTAATATACGCTATGTATCAAAAAACCTGTTGTTCCTTTCAGGGACATATAATTTTACCTACAAGCACATCATTAATGAAGTCATAATTAGAAAACAGTAGGTAATCATTGTCTAGTTGAGGGGTCACAATCAAATACCTATTAAAACCGACAAATTCGATTTTTTTCGTTCTACTTATGTCTAGTTTCTTCATGCAGAATTGTAGAGCTAAGAAATCAGTTACAGATTATAAATATTAATAATTAAAATAATTATTTTAACTATTTTTGTTGAACAATTTTTATAAATTACTTGCTTTATTACGTCCGTATGCCGATTCTTAAAACGTAGGTTGAAGGAACAACAGGGTTTTTGTTACACATTATATACATAATACATACATAAATCAGCCTATATTTTCCCCATTGTTGGGACACATGCCTCCTCTCGACGAGAGCGAGTAGGCCGAAATCCACGCTGGCTCAGTGCGGATTGATAGATGTCACATGCCTGCGAAGTTTTCAGTTCTAGGACATATAGTTTCCTCACGAAGTTTTCCTTCACCGTTTTGAGAGCAGTGGTGATGCATTCGACCATCGATTGCAGTCGACCTGCAACTTGTAAGTCGTAGCCGATACTACTAAATTACCACTGCTCTCTAAAGACTCTAAAATGACCTACTAATACTACTAATGCTAGATGTTAAGTAAGTTTGTTACTAACCTTATGGACTCCGGTCTGAAATAAAGTATTCTATTCTAAAGTCTTGCCACCAAGCGATTCGTCGTGTTCCGCATGATGTCTGGTTAAAGACAAATCAAAATTCAAAGAGAAGATCTTAGTAAGCTATAAAGACCTAACCAAGATTTTCAAGAAATAGGATGTTGATGTACCTAACCGATTCTCCGACTACCGCGGGGTCATTAGGTAATACACGAACAATAGAAATGGACTTCATTTTGACACATCAGCCACATTCAATAAGGAATTGATAGGCCATAACATCGGCTGCCGGCAGAAGTTACCACCCACCAGACAAAGTTTTGCCGCCAAGCGATTGGTCATGTTCGATGATATCTGGTGAAGCCGTACGGAGGATGGGTTTGAGCAGTTGTGTTGCGATGTGTGTTGGGTAAGATGCGCCAAATGTTGTTGTGTCAGGAGTTTAGTCGTGGAGAGTCTCCAGATCAATCTTCCTCTGGCGCAGCATGGTTGGTCGTGTTGTTGGGTTAAACGTTACATCACCTCGCTCAACTGCCGTCTTCCTCGCTTTACTTAGTTTTTCCATCAACGATTGCATCGCTGCTTACCATCAGGGGGGATTGCGGTTAAGCACTAGTTTATAATCATTAAAAAAAAAATACAACGTATTCAGATATTTTCGGGTAAGGTATCAGAAAAATATGATCTTTTTGCACGTCGGGCTCAATATAGGTATCAGAGTAATCTGATTACCGTTATCGTTTTACGAACACTGTCCGATTAGATTGTACAATATATTATGTTTATTCGATGCATTATCGCGCTGTTTTAAGTAGTTACCTAGCACTTAGCCGTTCTACATGGTTAACTACTTATGAGTTATGAAACATGATATCGTGACAATTTTAAATCAAAATGTAGATTATTTTCTCCGATAACTTGATTGTGATATGGTTTGACGCAGGTAAATAATGGTCACGTGTTTGGCCTTTTTTTAGAACAATCTTCGCCACAATTCAACCATTTGTTCTTGTTCTACCGAGTTTCTGTCCTCATTAGTTCCTGCTTGCACAACTACACATATAATGCGCTCTTCTCTATATAAATTTAAAACATCGTTCCATTTATTTCAATCGTTTGAAGATGACATGTTATAAATGTTTAGCGCATTTATTCATTTGTAGAGCAAGGAGTTCTAAGTTATGTTAATGCTTGTATTCGGAGTTACTCAACAGAAATTGAATATGTAAGCTTCGTTGAGCACACGAAAGAAAATTTCGGAGCAGAACTACCATGATTGAATCTCATAAAAAGGCAAGGTTTGTCATATGAGCAGACTGAAGACCTACTTACAGTGTGTAAATAAATTCTAGAAATAATCATTATATTAAAACATGTGAACGTGAAACATTATTTAACATTATTATTACGCCGGAGGCACAGGTTCTACCTAGTTCAGGCAAATTATATATCAGTACTATTTAGAATTAAGAAAATTGTTATAAAAGTTATGTACAAAGCTGAGAAATAAACAATTTATATATTTATTTATTTATTCATAGTACCTAGTGGTCGAAATTAGTAAAATGACATTAGCAACGATATTAACGTTTATGTTATAGGTACACGCGAAGATTCAGTGATATTGGAAGAGATTTGGCAATATGAATTCTTCAGTTTGGTGAAAATATTAAGCTGTATGCTGGAAATGAATACATACAACCTATATCCTCCCGTGGGTGTCGTAAGAGGGGACTAAGGGAACTCTCACCAGGGAAGCAGGCAGCAGCGCTTCTCCTGTGGAATACCAAACTACTGCGATCCCCAACCCGCCTGCTAAGCGTGGGAGGAGGCCTTTGTCCATCAGTGGGCTTGTACAGGCTGAAGAAGAAGAAGAAGGGAAATGAATAACGAGTCTTATATTATACTCTAGATATTATTGGCCCCTATCACTACATTAGCGATCTATCACTATATTTTAATTTGTTATTAGGTTTATTTATTTATTTTTTTTATAATTATAAACTAGCGCTTGACCGCAATCCCGCCTGATGGTAAGCAGTGATGCGATCGTTGATGGTAAAGCGTGCTAGTTTATTAAGAGCCTATTCACTCAGAAAAACTGAGCGAATAGGAAGGAAGACGGCAGTTCAGCGAGGTGATCCAATGTTAAACCCAACAACACGACCAACGATGCTGCGCCAAAGGGAGATTGATCTGAACACCCTCCACGACCAAACTCCCAACACAACTGCTCAGACCTGTCCTCCGTACGGCTTCACCAGACATCATGCCGGAACACAACTTTGTCTGGTGGGTGGTAACTTCTTCTTCTTTCTTTGGGTAAGGTAATATTATATTTTTATTTCGCTAAGAGTACCTATTGGTTTTTAAGTAACGAACTTATAGAGTTTCTTCACTCGCTTGGTCGATCATATTGGTGTCTTTGCAGGATACGGAACGGCAATTTGTGCTACAAGTTTTGGTTTATTTGTCCTGTTTTCCATATCCGAATTATAAACTTTATCGTTATGTTTCGACACGATCATTTCTGATCCGTCTGCATCATCCTACTGCTGGTTCAGGCCCAGGTTCAGGTCTAAAGAGGACCAGTGATCGTTTATTTTCTCTAGCTCGTTCTATAGGGGTCTGCCGCAACTCCTTCCATCTTCTTCTTTCGTTTGAATTTCGTCGTGTTCTTCCCAAATCATCACTTGCCAGTTGTTGCGCTGTTTCTTCATAAATTTATCATCTTAATGGAATGGCTGTTGTGTGCTAGGAAAGAGGCATGGAAGAAATAAATAACCTATAAGTAGAGATATGCCTCCCTAGAGATTTGGAATTTACATAAGTAAGTATACGACAAGGTGAGAGAACTATATTAAGCTTCATTTTTCTTTTCTTTCTTGTAATTTGGCTTTGATGTAAAGCTTACGTTTATTTTTTCTCGGACTAAAACTTGTTTGTAAGAACCGAATTCTTTTTATTGATTAGTTTCGACCCTTCGACCATATTTGATCTTTGATTTTTGGTTTCGTATTTAAATGGTGGTGTATTTGGCTGTTATTTTCAACAGTGCACTTTAACAAGACTTCTCCAATTTCTCAATAGAAACTGACTTTACTTTCAAGTATAAATTAAGAACTGGTTGTTTATTTCTGTCAACGGTAATTGGTACAATTAGTACGTGACAGTTGATTATATCCAGAGAAGATCAAACCGCTCTTAAATACACTCCCACGCAAGTTCGTGAGAACATAACGACATATAATTGGTAGGCAGTTAACATATTCAAGAAATCTATATTTGCCTTCGTAAAACCTTCACTGCTAAATTAATTATTGGTTGCGAAACCATCATCCAACTTAAGTCCGCCGTGCCGCGTATTGAACGAGCCAAACAACCTATACATAGCCACCTGGACGGTCACATAGAAAAATTGCTTACTTACACACGATCCTATATCTAAATATTATTCTAATCCGAACCCTAACACTAACAAAATAAAGTACATAATAAAGTATGCACGGCAAATAGAACCCTATCGCCCTAAGCGTCCGTCAGTATTCTGTTAGTATACAATAAATATTCGGCGCCAGTTGTGGCAGAACACACATATACATAGAGGAGCAAGCGTTGTAGCTTGCCAAGAACGGCAACGTCGCAACGCTTGCCGGCGGATTCCAAGCTTGTTTAAATTTAGTGTTGCTAGTTCCACAGAGTTCTAAATTCGTACTACGACTGACAACATTGAAAGGCGGGACCTTATATATTACATGCATAAGGTTGAATTTTGGATAGATTTTATGGAAGGACTTTGTCATATTCAGGAGTTTGTCGGCTGTGTCTGAGGGTAGCGGGACGCGTGGCGTTCTCGACGCATTGTGTTCGTTTTTTATGAGACGCGATAGAATCGATGTCAGTTGGCAGATTTTTTATTTTACCGTTTTTTGGCCTTGTTTGACTCGAATAGAGACATAGACAATGAACACAGCGCAAAACAAGATTCACTTTGACATTGTGCTGTTGGGGAAAATGTAGTTTTATCCTCAATATGTTTTGATCAAAGTTTCCTATTCAATTCAATGGAAACTAAGGAATGTCCTTTAGTACCTACCTACACGGAATCTAGTTTTCATTGAAAATAGCCTCAACGTAAGTGATGATGCCAAGGTCTGTACTTTTTCAAATATCGATTAAATACTCGACGTTTTTCATTAATTTGTTAGAGAAACAACCATACTCGTAAATAACGCCATATGTTCCTTATAAAAAGACACCAGCTGAATCTAAATCTACTTACAGAATTACTCTATCACATCTGGTTTTGAAGATATTGTCGTTTGTTCATTAAGATGTCGCAACAAACGATTCCTTTGCGCGGCTCAATTTTGTCCTATAAGTAAGAGTAGAAACATTATTTATTTCGTGCCTTTATTTTATTTTGCTTCTTTGTATATAAATATCCTTTGATTGATGATATAGTAATTGTATAATGCTCCTCCAGGCTTTAAAAGAGTAATAATGGCGTTAGTTCATAAAAATTCTCTGAAGCAATTTACGGAAACATTGCTTGAAACCCGTTAAAAACCTTCAAAATCGTAGTAAAATTTTCTTCTAAATTCTCAAGCAAAGGTAAGATTAGGTTTATTATTAATTGTCATAGTCCTTTTTGCACCATTATCTCTCATTCGTGTAAAGCTGAAGATAATTCACCTCCACAAATTCGTATCATCCAATTTCTTCACTTTGTTTACTCGATTTTCAATATAAACTCGTATTATATTTCCAATTTAGTTTCAGTTTCCAAATGCTTACATTACAACGTTAAAAACACAAACGAAATCGACATTCCATAAAATGTGATCCAAACGGATACAGAGCTCTAAATTATGCTAATTATGATAGTGTCGATCACAAAAGAAGGAGATATCGTAAATATTTCCAAAATCTATACCACGTAGTGGATTGCTGCGACACCGAACAAAATAATATTCTGAACGAATGCTTAAAATATCTAGAAAATTCTCGTATACCTAAGCCTTTTTATTCTGTTGTCATGTATAGATCAGCGTGGTGATTTATTTTTGATAAAAGACTTAATTATATTAAGTAAAAATGTGTTAGGAGATCAAAAACTAAAAAGTCACGATAAAATCGTTTGCTAACGGTCGTTTCCCATAATCCCAAGACTTCGATGTTCCAATTCCTCTAGTCTCAAAGAAAGTTTATTAAACAAAGGTTTATAAACTACCACACATAGATGGGTTTGTATTGACAATATTCAATGAATGGGCTATACAATGTCATAGCATTGTATCGGCAATTCATTCAATATTTCCTTTTTGTTGAATTCCGCCGATTGAATTCGCTGATCATAGAATGGTATTGATTGCAACAGAACATAGATGTACAAGATTATTGTATAAAATATCTATACTTAATGAAATAAAGGGTTTGGAAAAAACCATGTCGCGTTGGAAATTAAGTAGTATCGCGGATCGGTATCCATCTTGATGCCGAGTATTAGGTAGACATATGGTTATAACGGTTATGATTATATAGATACGACTGTATTCTCACATCTTGAGGAAACCTGGACTTTAAGTTTGAAAAGTCTGAACACTCAATCCTTTTTTGTATGAGAGGAGACCTGTGCCCAGCAGTGGGACGATAAAAAGATTGTTGTGATGTAGAATTCGACGAACCCAGGATCCGGCGCCCAGGCAACCTTCTGGCGCCCACGAGACTACAACTTCTAGATAGCATTAGTACAAGTTATTAGGATACTTTTGAACTCATTACAGACATGTTTCTACATTACGTGATAGAAACTCCGCTGTGTTGTTTTTGTTCTCCTCACCACGTAAAACTTCGTTATTAATTAGTAAACTGTTATATAAAAGTGTTATGATCCAAGTTATCAACATTCGCTGTTAGGAGGGAAACCTGTATTAGGTACCTTATAATATAATCGTATAATTAGGTACGTGGAAAGTGATAATTGTGATAAAACAATAGCCGTTGTAAATATGTTTTTTCCTCGTTTGGTGTTTTGCGGTTTTAATATATGTACATTGTAGTTATTTGACTTAAACTACATTGAAATTATTTACGTTAATTAGTACCTACGAGAACATATTTTGACCTTTTATCGTCTGATAATTGTTTCCTTGTACCCAATGAAATAGAGGTTACTTACTCAACTTTTTGAACACAGTTGAATGGAGTTTCTAGTACTAATTTTATGTCATCACTAGCTGCGTCCCGAGGTTTTACCCGCGTAAGTAGCTATCATCGTCATCATTTCAGCCACAGGAAGTCCACTGCTGGACACAGGCCTCCCCCAAGGATTTCCAAAAAGACCGGTTGGACGCGGCCGGCATACAGCGCTTGCCTGCGATTTTCAGGCCATCCGACCACCTTACTACCGCTTAAGTCATCATCACCATCATTTCAGCGTTAATCCCAGTCGCATTTAAGGTTTTTTTCAGCTTTGGAGTCTGGCTTTGCTGATTTTGGCTAAACGTCGATAATTTTCCATGAAGCGACTGCCGTCTGACCTCCACAACCCGAAGGCGATATCGAAGCATTGTAATTAGACAAATAGTGATGTAGTCAAGGTATGAAAATCAAAAAAATAATTAGTCCGTCTTATAGATAATTAAAAACATTAATACCCGTATTTTTTATTTTTTCGTAATTACCAAAAACTACTGAGATATAACGTACGAGTATTAAAGTTACGGAGTGGGGGCTAATTACGTTACGCCGTACTATATTTTGTACCACGGCGTGACGTCATGCGACATTTCAAATCAATATATCTTCCTAAGTATTGAATGAAAGAAAAAATAAAAAATACGTGATCAATATTTTTTATAAATCTATCTGATGGACATTAAATTATTTTTTAGGATACAACTCAATTCTTGGACTTTTGAGGGCTTCAACTACCCGTAACGATTGCCACTAGATGTTCGTATGGCAACCGGGACCAACGGCTTAACGTGCTTTCCGAGACACGACCAGATCAATGCAAATATTCATATTCATGCTTACAATTATTTGCACTGAGCGAGGATCGAACCCGCGCCTCCTCGAGGAGGCTGTCAACTACTTGCGCTTGCGTAAGTAGTAGTATATAAAAAATATGTATATAAACCTATTCTCCATTCAGCCGTTTTGGAGGAGTTCGAGGACAAAGACTGTGACAGGAGAATTTTATATCATCATTATCAACCTTTTTATCGTCCCACTGCTGGGCACAGGTCTCCTCTCATACAGAGAAGGATTCAGCGTAATCACTACCCTTTTGATTTTTATACCTTGGATACATCCCTATTTGCTTGCGGTGGTCTTTCTGACTGACTGCAATTTAAGCGTCTTCTAGGCTAGAGTCAATAGGCTCTTAATAAACTAGTGCGATGTACCATTAACGACTGTATCACTGCTTACCGTCATGCGGGATCGCGAGCACTAGTATATAATATAAAAATAAAGTGTGATGGCGACGTAATGATTGATGAGGACTTATGAATATCGTTCTATTGTGGACTAAACATTTATATCTACAGTAAGGGTCAAAGTGGAGCACCACTTTTGACACTTATTGTTAGAGCAATAAAGTTCAAAAGTGGTAATGCACTTTTGAGCCTTACTGTAAATGTCTGCGGTGGAATATTGTACAATGATAAACTGTGGGTAAGTAAAGTGTGTCTATAAAGTCGTGAAACAAAATGAGGGCGCTGCGGTTGTGCATATAGCAACCCTGTTAGTGTGACTGAATTCATTTTGATACTAGCTGATTATTTTGTACTAGAAACAAACCTGGTTTTAATAAAAACACAAATTCCCTGGCGTTTAAACAAAATGAGTAAACAAAAAAAAAAAAAAAAAACATACATATTTATTGTTATGTTTTAACGTTTCTTTACCAATGAAAAGTATTCCGAAACATAATAATTGCTTTCGTCATCTGATTCCAAATATTCTTCGTTGAAAAGTATTTTCATTGTTAGCTGCGTCACTAACGTCTACTACTACTGCTGGCATTAGCCTGCTACCTTCGCTTAGGCGAATAACTGACTCATCAATATCTTGATTTAGGGTTCACTCTCAAATTTTCCTGAAAGATTAAAAAGTAATAATATGTAATATCTATCAGAAGATGGATAGCACGTATTAATTTCCTAAAAAAAAAAAAAAAAATATCATGATGGATGATATAATTTATTTTTAAAATCAGCGATATATTTAATCACCCAAAGTATCAGAAGTACTAGTCACACTACAATATGGTCTACTTATATTTGCAATCTAACCTATAAATGCGCAATGTGAGCAATCCTTATTTTAGTCTTAAAATCGCATATTTAGTAAATTTGAAACTTCTAGTAGATAAAAACAAACAGTAACATGATTACATACCTGTCTTAGCAACTGTTCGAGCATAAATACAAGTAGGTATCTTCCAAATTTGATAAAATTTGTCCAGCTTGGTGTACTAACAAACATTGATGATACACTTTAAAAATAATTTCCCGAGCTCCACTCCGATTTGTTTTTCTCACATTTAACACATTTCTTCGATATTTTGTCTAAATAAAATTAAAAATTAATAAAAATTTCAATAAATAACAAGTCTCAAAGCAAATTGATGGCAGCTGGTGACAGACTGTAACTACTCGTATAATTTAATTATCTCATAAAATGGGAGCAGATGAATAGCCAAATAAAATAACCTTAACTGGAAAACCGGCAAATATAGTGGAATTACTCACTACTCGTAAAAACGAAATAATATAGTGCAAATGGTAAAATAAAATCCATCGTGGTTTTCGCAATTAAATTTTTACTTTTTGAATATTTGTTTTTATTTTTTTGTTGTTGTTTTTATAAATAAACATTGATGTTAATGCATTTTATACATACTATGACATTTATTCATTCTACTATTTTGATTATTGTGAATATGATGACTATTTGGGACATTCTTTTTATTGTTTGGCAGTTTGCATCATTTATGTTGTTCTTTCTTTCGTATACCTAAGTCTTACTTCGTCGAATCGTTGAGCGCCTTAAGTTTATAGTTGAACTACACGATTTATGTAAAATATGTATACTGACTGAACAGGTCCTCTCAAATTTATGTAGTTCATACCGCAAAAGACTATCAAATATGCACATCATTCTATACAATCTAGGTATATGGTCTTTAAAAGTCTTTAAAAGAGAGTGTAAACTTATAGTTTGTTTCGGCCTTAGATAGAAAACGCCTCATCTAGTTTATAAATATGATGTATAAAAGTGTTTGTAAGGACGACAGCAGGTCAAACCTAGTGTCAAAAATTCCCAATCAATGTTGAGCCTTAATAATTTAGTGATAAAATTGAAAATTTAATAAAGAAATATAATATTTTGTAGTAGCTTGCTGTCTTCTGTACAAAGCCACTAACAGAATAAAATCATTTACCATCGACCACCGGGTTGCTATACCCGCGTACATAGCTAGCATATAGTTATGGTTACATATTGATGAAAACCAAGAAATCATGTTGAAGAACGACATAGAAAACACAATTTATGGTCAGAAGTCAATCGCGCCCGGTTCAATCGTAAACTGCTCACAATGGATCGTAAAAATGCTTTATTACTGGTATTTGCTGCGGATTCCGTACCAAAGATTTAAGATTTGAAGTCGCTTAAGCGATGTGATATATTTTCGTGAAAGAAAACATTTTGTCTGTTTTTCTAGACTAGCTGTAGGTACTATGTCAAAGAAAGATAACCATCAATTTTCTTCGAGTCTAACACCACAATACACAGATGATGACTGATGTGGATGCCACGCTCCCGCAATCCGTCGGTAATGTTTGCTGATGCGCAGACTGGTGCACCGCACAGCAGCGGTCAGTGGTAGGCTTGCCATTGCTGATCTATATTATCTCGGTGGTAGGCCATAACATTGGCCACCGGCAGAAGTTACCACCCACCAGACAAAGCCTTGCCGCCAAGCGATTTGTCGTATTCCGGCATGATGTCTGGTGAAGCCCTATGGAGGACGGGTCTGAGCAGTTGTGTTGCGATGTGTGTCGGGTACGATGCTCCTAGTGTTATTGTGTTGGGAGTTTGGTTGTGGAGGGTCTTCAGATCAATCTCCCTTTGGCGCAGCATCGTTGGTCCTGTTGTTGGGTTTAACATTGCACCACCTCGCTCAACTGCCGTCTTTCTTCCTATTCGCTCAGTTTTTTTGAGTGAATAGGCTCTTAATAAACTAGCGCGCTTTACCATCAACGATCGCATCACTGCTGACCATCAGGCGGGATTGCGGTCAAGCGCTAGGTTATAATTTTTTTTTTTAAATCTTCTCAGTCTATAGGTTCACTGTTGGACAAAAGCCTCCTCTAAGGCTTTTATTGCATTTTGGAAGGTTTGCCATAATCTCCACTCTTGACAGGCGGGTTGGGTATCGCAGTAATTTGATATTCCACAGAAGAAGCGCTGCTGCCCGCTTCCCTGGTGAGAGTTCCCTTAGTCGCCTCTTACGACACCCACGGGAGGATATGGGATGGTATTATTCTAAGCCCGGTAACACACGACTTACATCATTGCGGGGTTTCATTACACGATCATTAACTGTTTGTTTAACTTACATATTATGTCAACTAGCTTTAGGTATATGTTTTAGAAAATCTGATAAAGACAAATTTTCTGTAATCAAATTATTCTGATTATTAAAAATGAAACATTTACATTTTTTACGATACACAAGAGACTTAACACTACCTAAAGTTAATTTTATTTAGAAGTAGTTGCCCTAAAAGAAGAAACCACGGAAGATAACAGTGGGCCTTACCAGCATAAAGCCGTGGAAAGCACTGTGATCATATTTTTGCTTCTAACATTGCTGAAATCCGGATAAAAGGGCTCTGGCAGAAGAGGAAAAACACGATAAGAAAGTGGGGATTCCAGGCCTTATTCTACCTACTTGATGTAGACCTATATGTCGGGCAAATTCGATAAAGAATAGAGGTAAACAAACCGTTGCTATGCCAACGCTAGGCTCCATAAAGAATAGAGGTAAACAAACCAATGTTATTATGCATGTTATTTTAGCGATTCTATTTAAATATGCTACAATAGGAGTTGTTAATAAATAGTTAGCATGTAAAAGTCGATAATCATGTAAATAACAGGAGATTTGTAAAATGTGAGTTGTGATAACCCTAAATTGATTTGTTTATCTCTATTCTTTATGGAGCTTGGTGAGAATATAGGTGCTCTTAATATAGTGTGACCAAAAGTATCACCTATTCACAATAGTTAAGACTAAATTATTGTTGTCGTATACCTATACTCAGTTGTATCTACAAGCACTTTTTATATTGCCCATAAATAGATATGGAGCGGACGAGGTTTGTGTAGGGAAAAAGTGCTTTTTGTAGGAACCGAAACCTAAAATGCCTATCGTATTATAGCCATGTAGTTATCATGGCATCTCGAAAAGGTGGTGGAAAGGAATGTTATGTTAACTTAGCACAATATTAGACTGCACTGCTGGACATAGGCTTCCCCCAAGGATTTCCAAAAAGAACGGTTGGACGGGGCCTGCATCCAGCGCTTTCCTGTGATTTTGGTCAGGTCATCCGACCACCTATTCCGTGGGCGTTCGACCCTGCGCTTGACGGTACATTTCAAGATACTTGATTGGTCATGGTTTTTAAACATCAATTTATTATGTATCTAGTAATCTATTCTTTAAAAACAGCAATATCTTGTACCTACCTGCATATTATCTTCACAAGATGTATTAGAAATGCTTACGTAATCTCACCTGGTACCTACTTCAAGATATGACTCCCTTTTTATAAGTGTCAGTATTTAAATGGACCTATCTTTTGATCATAAAATAAATGACGCAGTTTAATGAGTATTTCATCATTTAATTCAATGTTGCTGCGTTAATTAAGTAGTAATGCAGAAACAGCTCATTGAAGCAGGTTTAATTAACTTTTTATTTTGCTGCTACAGCAAAATAGGTCGTAAAATGGCTCATAATCGTTAAAAATCGCATATATCTGGAAAAAAGAAGATAGGCCTTCCTTGGAAATTGCCAACGATCATGTTAA
This sequence comes from Sesamia inferens, assembly GCA_037179545.1. Lineage (NCBI taxonomy): Eukaryota > Metazoa > Arthropoda > Insecta > Lepidoptera > Noctuidae > Sesamia > Sesamia inferens. The sequence continues at coordinate 22,857,417 of CM073931.1, forward strand.
CTATCTATGGAACGAATGTCATAACAATTAAAGTTAGTATCGATAGTATGTAGTAATTTGGTGTTAATTCTTCGCCATTAGGTAGCACTGGTAAGCCTTCTGCCTATAAAAATAGCGTCCATTGCTTGAAATGTACATCCGAAGACTAGAAGTAGAAGTAAATCGTCTTAATTTTAGTCGTAATCTAACGTACTACTCATTTTGTTCGCAGGTCTGCTGGAAGAAATTCCTTAAGAAATAAGCAGCACATTTGTACTGTGATTTTAATTTTGTCTTGTTCTTATGTAATTTATTGTGTGTACGTAAATAATAAATAAAACAAATCAATGAAATTGCTGCGGAAAAAACAATCACGATCGAATTTTAGTGTGCCTTGCAGTGCGATTCTGTAAGCGTATCACAGTGAAAACTTAGGTGAAGTGAGCTGGTTAATAGTGCCAATCCCTAGTTTGTTGTGTTTTTTAACAGGTACATACCTATATAAATATAAAATAGTGCTTGACCGCAATCCCACCTGGTGGTAAGCAGTGATGCAATCGTTGATGGTGCGCGCTAGTTTATGAAGAGCCTATTTACTCAAAAAACTGAGTGAATAGGAAGGAAGATGGCAGTTGAGCGAGGTGATGCAATGTTAAACCCAACAACACGACCAACGATACTGCGCCAGAGTGAGATTGATCTGGAGACCCTCCATGACCGACACAACAACATTTGGCGCATCGTGCCCGGCACACATCGCAACACGACTGCTTAGACCTGTACTCCATACGTCGTGTTCCGGCATGACGTCTGGTGTTCTTCACCAGACGTCATGCCAGACGAATTGCTTAGCGGCAAGTCTTTGTCTGGTCGGTGGTAACTTCTGCCGGTACCCGATGTCATGGCCTACCACCGAGAGTAATAACTGCTCACTTCACCTAAGTTTTTTCGCGATAGTTTTTTCCACAATAATTTGAATGAATTATGTATTGAATATAGATCTAAGTCAAAATTAACTACATTGTACTCGCTCTTGCATTTCTATACCCAGAGAGTTGTTTTACATAGTTTCCTAATTTTTCATAAAGCCATTAGCCATTCGAAGACTTAATACTATTCCTTTTAACCTAAAACGATCGGGAAAGTCATTAGGAATCCGGAAATAAGTGCACAATAATAGGCTGGCGTTGCCCTCTAAATGGGGTGTCCCATTTCGTCGAGTCCGCCACGGTTTCGTATAAAAACACCATTAAGTCTAAAGGGTGTGACTTAAATCCGGAACCGACAAGGCGAGGCGAGTTTTTCATCGTCGCCGTCGCCGTGATCTCATGAGGATGTTAAGCAATGAAGGTTATGATCGCAGTATAAAAACTACTGGTTTTTACTAACACAATATTGACTGTCCGTGAAGGCTAACATGCAAATAGGAAGGTTTTATTTATATCACCATGATGTCCGTCTAGTATTTTTTCTTGTGACAGTAAAATATGGTGAACACCAGTAAAGCCATGGGCGTAATAGATCAGGGATTTTGATGTTTGGTAAAAAATTTTCTGTTTAAAATTGGTGGATTACAAAGATATTTGAATTCAATAAATATAAAGATAAAAAGTCGATATGGAAAAAAGACAGATCAGTGAGAATGCCAAAGTAATGAATGATAAGACTCGACATAATATAGCTGGTTGGCAAGACGGGCAAGCATAGTGATACGAACGATAGCAGTTCAAGCTACCCTAAACTGTCAAATATTCCCAGCCAACCTTGTGCCTAAATGCTTTAGAGGTAAACTTGAAAATTTCATAAAGGAATCTGACAGATTTTAGTAGAGCTTGATGTGCTGTCGTCTCTAAAAGACATTCTTACATTATAAACAAGAATAAAGAATGATACAAAAAACTTCGAATCAGAAATAGATACACAATACTGTTCTGCTAACAATAGGTATCATCATGTAATTTCTTTTGTATGGATGGGAAATCATTAAATGACCATGGCAGAAGTTACCACCCACCAGACAAAGCCTTGCCGCCAAGCGATTTGTCGTGTTCCGTCATGATGTCTGGTGAAGCCGTACGGAGGACGGGTCTGAGCAGTTGTGTTGCGATGTGTGCCGGGTACGATGCGCCTAATGTTGTTGTGTTGGGAGTTTGGTCGTGGAGGGTCTCCCTTTGGCGCAGCATCGTTGTTCGTGTTGTTGGGTTTAACATTGCATCACCTCGCTCAACTGCCTTCTTCCTTCCTATTCGCTCAGTTTTTCTGAGTGAATAGGCTCTTAAAACAGTAGCGCGCTTTACCATCAACGATCGCATCACTGCTTACCACCAGGCGGGATTGCGGTCAAGGGCTAGTTTATAATTATTTAAAAAAAAAGGACCTCTCCCCCTTTGGGCAGAGCGGAAGGGCGTGTTATACTATCACTGACTAAAACCCACCAGTGTTCCTTCACTTGCTTGTGAGCCAGAGCCAACCCGTAACTCTGAACTAGCCATCGGTTTTCGTGGACCCTGTCACAATGTGCTGATATGTCTTAAAGGCGCGCGTGAAACACAACGAAGCGTCGTCGACCCGGGCCTGGTCCTTATCGGGCAGCGAGTTGCCCACTACTCGCCGCCTGCAAGCCCATGCCTACAGTTGTCGGTAGTTCGAGGTTGTCTCCCGACCTGGGAACAACATCATGTCTTTCGTGAGCAGAATTCACACAGATCTCCTCCGGATTTCCTCTTCTATAAGGGTCCCCCAGTGAGAACATTATGAATATGTTTTTGTCCTCTGTGTGGGCTTCGAAACAATCACATTAGGGAATCTGATGGATGTCTGAAAATATGTAAGTACTATAAGGAATATGAGAACGTACTCCTAAGATCGTCTTCGACGCTTAAGAAGAAGGAAGTTATAGGTAATATTGCGACAATATATCGAATTTAATAAATGTAAACCCATAGTAAGGAGCAAATGACCACCGGACGACTTGACTACATGGCCAATAACAATGAATACTTAAAATAATAGGAGATGTTGGCCCGCTCGTAAAAACAATACTTTTTATACTATTTTAATTAACTTTGACAGCGCATTGATTGGTTTTCCTTTGCGTTCATTGGTTAAGGAACGGATAATTGATGAATTTAGTATAGGGTATTACTAAAATTGTTAATATACTTTTATGTTGCAGATATGTAGGTACATGAACGGCACAAACGTTGTATAATATAGTATCTTCTCATTGCTGTCACTGTGGCGAAGTTGTTAACAGTCTCGGGATATCACCGTTTGTCTATCTTGCAGTTGAAAAGGACAGGAGATAAAATAATTAGGTAATAGGTATATTATATTTACTTATTTAGACGCGATTAAAAACACGGCGACTATAAATATGTCAATCGTTGACTTTTTGATAGGACTAAACTAATATTTATTTTCAGTCCTTTTCTTATAGAAATAGAAAGAAAAAGATGTACTTAGTGAACCTTAATTCTACGTATAACCTTAATTAAACCTACCTATTCCTAAAAACCAGACAAAGTCTTGCCGCCAAGCGATTCGTCGTGTTCGATGCGATGCTGTGAAGACATACGGAGGACGGGTCTGAGCAGTTGTGTTGCGATGTCTGCCGGGTACGATGCGCCATGTGGTTGTTGTGTCGGCCGTCTCCAGATCAAACTCCCTCTGGCGCAGCATCGTTGGTCGTGTTGTTGGGTTTAACGTTGCATCACCTCACTCAACTGTCGTTTTCCTTTTTTTTTATAATTATAAGCTAGCGCTTGGCCGCAATCCTGCCTGATGGTAAGTAGTGATGCGATCGTTGATGGTAAAGCGCGCTACTGTATTAAGAGCCTATTCACTCAGAAAAACTGAGCGGATAGGAAGGAAGACGGCAGTTGAGCGAGGTGATGCAATGTTAAACCCAACAACACGACCAACGATGTTGCGCCAAAGGGAGATTGATCTGAAGACCTTCCACGACCAAACTCCCAACACAATAACATTTGGCGCATCGTACCCGGCACACATTGCAACACAACTGCTCAGACCCGCCCTCCGTACGGTTTCACCAGACATCAAAAATAGCGCGCTTTACCATCTACGATTGCATCACTGCTTACTATCAGGCGGACTGCAGTCAAGCACTAGTTTATAATTATTAAAAAAAAAAAAAATAGTTTAGTTTAAGAATAAGTTAATCGCCGCTACTACCAGCTCTATGTGTCTTAATGACTCAGTGGCTTTAACTCATCGTATGAACTATCATTTCCTCCGATATTATTAAATTATCGGAAGGCACCAAGTATTTAGTTTAGGTATCAAGGCGGCACATTCGAGACAACCACTGATAGCCTTTGACCAGAGATATGTTAATACGCCAGTCATATAATCGTATGATGTCGAGAGCTATACATGTAGGTAATAAAAGTTGACAGTTTTATGTTATATGTATATTAAATATGACTGATAGTGTGACTAGTTTTATGGTTTTGTTGTCCGAGGTCCGGAAACATACTTACATACTGGTCTCCCAAAGTGATAATGCGCATAGAAATCTTCGTCATTGTTCGGCAACGGTCGTATTCCCCGAGCGTTCGGAAGAAGATATGTATATAGAGTGGGTAAGTGCATAAAAAGTGGTTAAGTGCACCACTCTATATACATATCTTCTTCCGAACGCTCGGGGAATACGACCGTTGCCGAACAATGACGAAGATTTCTATGCGCATTATCACTTTGGGAGACCTGTACTTCTTATCATTAATACTAAGTGTAGTTGCAGTTTTATTACTACTTTAAACGTCGAGTCTATGTATTGAATGAAGGAGATGATTTTTATGTGAATTTTAACAGTCGCTTTGGTAAAAACATATCCACATCTTCCTCCCAAGGAAAGTACGTGGACATAACTTATAAGTAAAGATTTATAAAGCACAGGTCCGCTCGTGTGTGGAGTACTGCAGCTACATGTGGGCTGATGCCTGGTGCTGCGGAATGACCCCTGGCTACTTTGGATTCATTGGAGAGGCGTGCGAACAGGCTGATTGGCGACCCAGATTTAACTCGAAACGGTCTCCAAAGCCTGGAGCACAGGCGTAGAGTAGCCAACCTTTCGGTCTTCTATAGGATGCATTCTGGTGAGTGTGCAAGGAAATTGCATGATTTAATTCCCCCATCTCCGTTCCACTATCGGACGACCAGTCGTACGGCGAGTTTCCATCCTTACGTTGTTTATGAAGCGATTCGCTTCCTCTTTTATACCGCATACATCGAGGGGGACTGGAACAATTTGCCAGCGGCGGTGTTTCCGTCACACTACAATTTCAGTGTCTTCAAGGCTAGAGTGAATAGGCTCTTAATAAACTAGCGCGCTTCACCATCAACGATCGCATCACCGCTTACCATCAGGCGGGATTGCGGTCAAGCGCTAGTTTATAATTTATATAAAAAAAAATTACTTATTATTAAGGCTCGATTACAATCCTTTTCTGTATGAGAGGAGACCTGTGCCCAGCAGTGGGGCGATAAAAATGTTGATGATGAAGGCTCGACCGAGATTGATGTTTCGTTCTCGACCGAGATCGAGGCCGAGACCGAGAGGCGCGACTGAGAATAGAAAAAGCGTGAAAAAAAAAATGTTAACTTTTTAATACAACACTAACTGTTTTAAGAATCGAAGTTAAATAACATATTATAAAATTAAAAACATCGGCATTTTCGCCCTTTAAAGAGTGTCGCCTCTCGTCAAATAATTGTACAGCTTTGCTACACAGTTGTTCACTTGCTATGTTAGCAGGTGGCGCAGATAAAAACTTAATTAATGTAGGCCTAATTATAAGACGAAGATAACCAATAGGCACCCAAAAATATTACCATTTCTTTACAGTTTTGGCTCTCTAAGAAAGCTACTTACAGTCTCGGTCATGTCCGAAAACGCTATTATTAGCCGAGAACCGAGACAAATTTCTCGGTTGAATTTATAGCCGAGAATGCCGAAACCGAGATCTCGGTCGAGCCTTACTTATTCGTAGTTACTGTTTTTATTTCCAGATATTAGATACCTACCTACTTTTGAGATGTTAACCGTAGGTAGGTAATGTGGGACACATTTCTTTCAGAAATGCGTGAAGGGACAAGGGTAAATGAAGATAAACATACATTTCAACCTATTTCTTTCTTTTCTTTCTATTATTTTTTATTATTATTTTGTAAAAGACGTTGCCCACACTAGTTATTAGTCTTGTATCCTGGGTGCATTTAAAAACGTTTAAACGCTAGCCAAGATAGTCCCGGAACAACTACCTGTAGGCAATACCTATCCTTGATTTTAAACTTTTTAATGATTTTTATACACATTGAAGCTGTATAGCTGAAACTTTTATTTATTTAAAATTGCTTACCATTGTTAAAACGAAGCCTCATAAAGCATCATCATATTCCTGCGCTTGTCCCAAATTACTTGTGGTCAGTACTTAGAGTCTATTCGTTCTCCAATATCAGCCACAAAACAATAGGAACATGCATGTTTTCCTTAATCTTCTTTTGAAAAATAGAAGTACTAAGAAACTTCCCCAAAAACCTTATTGAAGCAGTTCCTCAACTATTAGGTTTTTTTTTTATAATTATAAACTAGCGCTTGACCGCAATCCCGCCTGATGGTAAGGAGTGATGCGATCGTTGATGGTAAAGCACGCTAGTTTATTGAGAGCCTATTCACTCAGAAAAACTAAGCGAATAGAAAGGAAGACGGCAGTTGAGCGAGGTGATACAATGTTAAACCCAACAACACGACCAAGGACGCTGCGCCAAAGGGAGATTGATCTGAAGACCCTCCACGACCAAACTCCCAACACAACAACATTTGGTGCATCTTACCCGGCACACATCGCAACACAACTGCTCAGACCCGTCATCCGTACGGCTTCACCAGACATCATGCCGGAACACGACAAATCGCTTGGCGGTAAGGCTCTCAGTATAAAGCAACTTTTTATGTAAGGATCACCTAACAAATACTTTGACCGTAAAAGTCCTTGCTCGGAGAAGGCGGGTGACGCTGATACATGGTCATTATCATTAACCTACCCAGACGCGATAAGAATGTCATTACCAGAGATAATGAGTAGCGATTAATAAATAACGCCCGGCGACGCGATAAAAAATCGTCTGTACCTACTTGCTTAAGAGAAGTTGCTTGATGAAATGTTTTGGAATGGTAAGAATATGAACAAATGCAAAGATGAAAGCTTTGGTTTGTTGGAGACCACTGCAGAGGTGCCCACTGGTAGCCATCTTAGCCCGAGGTTAGAGTACCTATCCATCAAGATTAGATGTTTCGTTTTGGATGCCGCATCCTTATTGCCGCAACGCAAAAAGAATTTTTCAAATCGGACCAGTAGTTCTTGAATTTAGCGCGTTCAAACAAATAAACAAACTCTTCAGCTTTATAGATTAGTATAGATTGTGTTGTAATTTTTTTTCGAACTCCTAACACAAGTTTCAAAAAATGTGTTTTCTCTACAAAGTAAATAATTTTATACTAATTACATATTATAAACTGATCCTTGACCGCAATCCCGTCTGATGGTAAGCAGTGATGCAATCGTTGATGGCAAAGCACGCTAATTTATTGAAAGCCTTCAGCGATTCAGTAAAAAAAAAAAATGAATAAAAAGAAAGGAAGACGGCAGTTGAGCGAGGTGATGCAATGTTAAACCCAACAGACGGCCAACGATGCTGCGCCAGAAGGAGATTGATCTACAGACCCTCCACGACCAAACTGCCAACCAAACAACATTTGGCGCATCGTACCCGGCACACATCGCAACACAACTGCTCAGACCCGTCCTCCGTAAGGCTTCACCAGATATCATCGAACATGACCAATCGCTTGGCGGCAAAACTTTGTCTGGTGGGTGGTAACTTCAGCCGGCAGCCGATGTTATGGCCTATCAATTCCTTATTGAATGTTGCTGATCTGTCTAAATGAAGTCCATTTCTATTGTTCGTGTATTACCTAATGACCCCGCGGTAGTCGGGGAATCGGTTAGGTACATCAACATCCTCTTTCTTGAAAATCTTGGTTAGGTTATAGCTTACTAAAATCTTCTCTTTGATTTCTGATTTGTCTTTAACATCCACTATAGGGTTATTAGTTTTTCATCCTTTTTCAAAACGAAATCCGAATCAATTTAGTGTCTAATTTTCTATGACACCTTTATCGTAAATAATGACGGAAGTTACCTATAACCTAAAAATTAACTCAATTAGGAATTGATTGAGATAGGCGGATTCGTGATGTTTAAATTTAAAAGTTTTGACGTGTGTGTTATTCCTTATTTCAATTGTCGTCAAGTCTTTGCTGATCCTGGAACTGCTTTCCTCCCCTTTCTATGCCGTGTGACGTCACGGTCGTCGGTATTGTATGGAACAATGGAAGCTTGTTGTCGGACACGTTTTGTCGACAGCGTGGTAATATTACGTGAAACCGTTCCGTGTGTAAAGGGCTTAAGAATACGTGTAATTATATGTATAATTATTTTACTTGGATGTTTTGCGGTTTTGGGTAATGATAGGATGATTTGTATTTCATTTTCCTTATACAATTTGTATTTGGTGAGCAGACCTAAGTACTCATTTCTTTTTTTTGTAATTTTGATATAATGAAACTATAATTTTGCCAAACAGTTTAAACAAAATGAGAAGAAAAACAAAATGAATTATCATTTTACCTACACCATAATAAGTATTATAATTGACGTATAAATAGAAACGTTTCAAACAAAAACAAATTAGACACTCATACATATTTCTAGCATTACGTGCCATGTTTTTCAAGATAAGCGCATTACATGCGACAGCCATAACTAATGTATGTTTCACAAGCATTGTATGGGCAAACATGTCCGCCATGTAAATGTCATATTCAAATTATCCTCCATTGCGAAATTAAATAAAGACAGAAACAAAAAAAAACTGCTCATAGCATGCATTCACAGCGCCCCTCCCGCCTCGGGGTGTGCAGAATGAATAGACTTGCACAGAAGGGCGCAACACCCTCCGTCAATCAATTTGAACCCTCTTCTATTACTATTTGCTATCTCGTTCTAACACAAACTGTTCTATACTGTCCATCTCTTTCTAATTCTCCGAGTAGATTGCGAAACTCAGCGAGTGATGCCTCGGGCATCGTCACGAGTTTTGAAAACAGAATTCTTGCGGGAGTTTACAAAGTTAACTTTGACGTTAGAAAAGTGCTGGTTTATCTTACTGTGAATATTATAAGGTTTAGAAATGCATAATTTTTATTTTTTGAATTTTGTTTACTATTTGGGAATATACAGGATTGATGTAGGCTTCGATATTGATGATGTCGGACAGATTAAATAGTGTTGACGTTTTGGACGGGAAAATTGGAAATTGGGGGGAAAAAGTTATTATATTGCGACTGTCATCGTACCACAAACGACTTCGAGTTATTGTTCATCGCCCTGAGAAATGTTAGTTAGGTACCTATTCAATGAATGAGGAGAGGAGGTTTGAAGTTGATTTGTGATTTATATTTAAATAAATATTTAAACTCTTTTTATACAAAGCAAGACAAGCGTCTTACTTTGTGTTCATTATTTTATCTCCACTTTTTCAGAACAATGATGGAAAATATCCCGAGGAAATAAACCGTCATGTTGTAAAACCAAAAATTTAAAAACACGTTCACCATTCTCGGTGGTAGGCCATAACATCGGCCGCCGGCAGAAGTTACCACCCACCAGACAAAGTCTTGCCGCCATGCGGTTTGTCGTGTTCCGGCATGATGTCTGGTGAAGCCGTATGGAGGACGGGTCTGAACAGTTGTGTTGCGATGTGTGCCGGATAGGTACGATGCGCCAAATGTTGTTGTGTTGGGAGTTTGGTCGTGGAGGGTCTTCAGATCAATCTCCCTTTGACGCAGCATTGTTGGTCGTTTAACATTGTATAACCTCGCTCAACGGCCGTCTTCCTTCCTATTCACTCAGTTTTTCTGAGTGAATAGACTCTTAATAAACTAGCGCGCTTTGCCATCAACGATCGCATCACTGCTTACCATCAGGCGGGATTGCGGTCAAGCGCTAGATTATAATTATTAAAAAAAATAACACGTGACATCCACCGACCCGGGCACTGGCCGACTGGGCCCACGTGGTAGATTGTTGTCGACTCCATCTTACAGGAAGGAGAAACATTAATATACAAAGCAATTCAAAAATAATGGAATGACATACACCAGCATTAAGGAACGAATATGAACAATTTCAGCTAACCAATTGTCAACTGCTGTGATTGGTTAATGGAATTATCAACTACCAATCAGATCACTTGCATAGTTTATTTTTGAAACGTCGCCGCAGTCGTTAATTTTGGTTCCTGAAACTGGGTGTAAGTACCTTCATGAATGTATTATTTATTTATTCTTTATTGTACACCAAAAACATACATCGAACAAAATACATTCAACACTGCAATGCAATCTCATAAAGGCAACCAAAGAATGGACAGATAAGTATTTCATTAATCTGCTTAATCAATATTAACTTATTTAAATTTCTATCCAAAGTTAATGGGTTGAATTGGTAATTGAACCAAAAAGCGTCTAATATTTTAGTCTTTGACATAAAATCGCTGTTTAAACAAAGGACAATTGCACTTTGCTGAATAATATGGGATATCGCTAATATTTTCGAGAATAGATTACATACATGGTACTTTTAAAGTGACAGGTACAGAAAAAGACACAGAGTTCGACCCTGTAGCACGCCCATTATTTTACGCCTATATTAAAGCTGTTGGTCATCCGACTAGGTGGTCGGATGATCTGACCAAAATCGCAGGGAAGCGCTGGATGCAGGCCGCGTCCTACCATTCTTTTTGGAAATCCTTGGGGGATTCCTATGTCCAGTAGTGGACTTCATGTGGCTATCTTATGTAATATTAAATAAATATATAGTAATTATAAGAACACATAAATCTCAATCTCTTTATTATAAAATGAAATCTAACTATAGTTCCAGACTTAACCTTTGAGTCAGTAAGTATTTCTATTTCGAACTTTATTGAGATTGAGTTAAAGTTACAACTAGGTACCTAAATACAAAACTGATAACATGGTACCGAACTAAACTGTCAGTTTTTATACAAAGAACTGCATTTGTATAAAATTCAATAACCATTTTGGTGATTTTAAATCTGATTTAAATAAAACCAATGTTTTGTTATAAGGAGTTCAGAGTTTCATATTGTGATCGGCCTCATATTGGGACGGCTTAGAAAGGTCAAAGAGGATGCCAATGATATTTTTGATGCCTTTTTCGACTCATAAAAAGAATATTTTAATTTTTGTAGATGTCAGTTGATAATTGATTTGTAGCTAGGTCAAATACCTACCTAGGTACTAGTATAAACTTTTTTACAGACTTTGATATATTCAAGAATTGGGAATGACATAAAAAAGTTAAAATGACGGTGCGTTTTGAATCTGTGCATCTTTAGTTATTAGGTAATTTTAAACAAGTAATAAAACTAAACGCAGCTCCCGATAAAATCTAAAAACGTGTTTAATAAAACTACTGTTAGCTTTTAGTTTTAATATAATTAAATGTTGTAAATTATTTGAGACTTTTTGCAACTGGCTTCCGGTATTAAAAATACTAACTCCAAGTAGTCGACGGAAGTCATTGCAAACTGGAGTAAAATAATATTTAATGTTTTTTGCTGGGAGTTGCTTAGCGCGCCAAATGGTGACAGTTTTTAAGTGTAAAAATGATATTAAAGACATGGCGGTGAACTTAAAAAGTTAGTTCAGTGTAAAATAAAAGCAAGAACGTTACGCCGCTCGTTTTCTTTGCTCCAATCCTCTCTGGTTTCTTATACTACTTATTTTAATGTTTCATATTTATATTTTATGCAGGTTTCAGGTATGGTATCAAGCAGTCATGGGAATTCTACTGAGGCGTGAGGCTAGTGCTATTCAAATAATGTAATGTTTTTTTCTGAACAATGAAGTTCTTTTTTTTTAATTTATTTTTCAACACACTTGCTCATAAATTGGTTCTATGCTCACCGCAATTAGGCACATAATGACACCCATAATCAAAGTGTGACAAACAAAAACTATAACTCACTAGTGAGTTATAGATTATAGAAAATCTTTACCAAATGAGATGTTTCATTTTGGGCCACCAGTATGTATGCTATAGATAAAAAGGAAAAAAATAAAAGATTTTCATAAAAATACTACTATTTTTTTTTTTTTAATGATTATAAGCTAGCGCTTGACCGCAATCCCGCCTGATGGTAAGCAGTGATGCGATCGTTGATGGTAAAACGCGCTAGTTTATTAAGAGCCTATTCACTCTGAAAAACTGAGCGAATAGGAAGGAAGACGGCAGTTGAGCGAGGTGATGCAATGTTAAACCCAACAACACGACCAACGATGCTGCGCCAAAGGGAGATTGATCTGAAGACCCTCCACGACCAAACCCCCAACACAACAACATTAGGCGCATCGCACCCGGCACACATCGCAACACAACTGCTTAGACCCGTCCTCCGTACGGCTTCACCAGACATCATGCCGGAACACGACAAATAATACAAGTACCTATAAGTACATAATTAATTATTTGAAACCTTTTTTAGTGAGATAACCCTTTATTAAGGCAGCCATGACAGTGGTTATGACGTTGGATTGACGACTTTAACAGTTCTATTTTCCCGTTGTGTTCGTGTCGAGTGTTGATTTCAGTTGATTGTGTATAGTGTTGCCCAAATGCAAGAACAAGACGAGACTTAGCCAGTCTTGGTCTTGGTCTTGCGCCAATACACCTGGTCTTGGTCTTGGTCTTGGTCTTGCGCTCCCAGTCTTGGTCTTGGTCTTGGTCTTGCAGCAAGAGTCTTGCAAGTCTTGCAATTACCTATTAGTCTATTACTATTTATTAAAGTTTACTTTAAATCTTAGAAAAACGTATTAGAATTGGAACATCGTGAGCTTGAATTAACATAGCCATAGTAAAGATCAAGCAGATTAATAAATAACTGAAGATTTGATAAGAAATTCGAAAAATCAACTGACCTATATGTGTCGTTTTCCATGGAAGTAACTGTTTCTTAATAAACATTTATGATTTATAAGCTTACATTTGCTAAAACATCTAAAAAAACAAATTAATTACAATAACTTGACTGTATTTTAAAGAACAATACTGATCTGTCTAGAAAGAGATTGAACCCTCAACTTATAAGAAATTTAATAAAAGAGTTTTACGATTTATCATTTATTTGAATAAAAAATAAAATACAACACAAATCAACAGCTTTATCATTAGGTTATGATACTTTATATCAATTTTATTAGTTTTGTAGAATTTTTTTACACGTTTCAAGTATATTTAAAAGTGGCTACAATATTTATTAAACGGGTGATATTTGAACACTTTTTTGCTATTTTTTCTTGTAAAAACTTAAGAAATATAATGACTAAATGTACAATAATAGTACCTACCTAAGTAATTAGTTTAAAACCATATAAGTAATCAATATTATAATATATACTTACTAGAATGAATTAATATGACATCTACTACCTATCCTTACCATTTTATCCTAATCATAATACTACTTGCGTGATCAGTATAATGTATTCATTTTCATTCTAAACACTCTGAAACTTATTTATTCTTTGGAACACCTGTAGGTACCTACTCTTAAAATTCGAAATTATTTTGCATGAGTATACCTACGCCCTATGGCGGCAATCAAATAGTGTCAAATGTTATGATTTCGGCGTGGCGGCAACGATTGTTTTAGATTTCAAAAGAAGCCGCCGGCGCGTGTATCATAACCATGTACTTCCGAAAAGCGGCAAATTTCTTTGAGAAGTAAGTACAAAACCTTTGATGCCGCATTATCAAAGTGCCGATGGTTAAAACATAACTATGCATGCACTCAGTTTGATTTTAATAAATATTTTTTTATTCGCTATGTTTAGGGTATTAGTCGTAATGCGCATAGGTCCAGTTTTTCATATTCTTTGATACAGTTTTTTGCGTCTCATAGAATTCCTAAGCGTACCTACCTGTACACCGAACTGTTACACCTAACTACTCAGTGAAATAGCGCTAAGTCCTAGCTGCAAGACGCAAGAGTCTTGCAGGCTATGTCTTGTTCTTGCTCAAGTCTTGTACGGTCAGTCTTGGTCTTGGTCTTGCTAAAAATACGCGGTCTTGTTCTTGGTCTTGGTCTTGCAAAAACGCAAGAACAAGACCAAGACTGCAAGACCAAGACTGAATTTGGGCAACACTAATTGTGTATCGAAGCTTTTAGTGATGGTTTTTGTTTTGTGTGCCATATGTTCGGAATTAATGTTTTGTGTTTGTTTTGCAGTCATCTGTTAGATAGTATAGATACGATAGCCTTAAATACATGACACTTCAATCAAATGTCACTGTCAAAATCTTTTTTCGCTTATTGCTGACCACCATGTCTATTAGTAGTTGTGTTGCACTCCTTGGTCGAGTTAAATTGAATTTGTATAAGAGCTGAGCCAAAGTGTATAAAATTAACATAAAAACAGTTAACTATAATGTATACAAATATTTACATTAAGTGTACATAGTGCTGGCCCATGCTCCATACATTTCTGAAATATCTCCTTTAATTGGTCCTTTGTTCAAAAGTATTTATTAAAAAAAGAAAACTTGTTCAATAGAACAAATAAATTAATGTTCCTATTGCTCATTTGATGCAACTTCTTATATAAATAGATAATTTTAACTCGTACGTGTTTAATAAATAAAACTTTCACTCATATATAACTTTTGTTTTCTCTGTAATAAGAGAACTTTAAATTCCCTATTTTGTACATGGCAGAATCGGCGCAAAACTTATGCGCGGAAAATAAAAAAAAAACCACATTCCTATACTTACTCTAATGCGCGCGCATAGCCAAAGTCAAGCTGATTGTCACGCTTATTTTTCATTGGACATTTAAAATTATTTATAATGTTGTTCACTAAATAAAGCGCGTGATTTATGTAGTAAAAGGTGCATTCAGTGAATAATTTATAAAGAACATTGAAATATTGTAGCATAGTGGCCACATCATGACTTTACCCCAAACCCCTCCAAGTCTGCTCACGCGGGAAACGAAAGGAGATAGGTTATCTAAGTACAGTTAGGATAAGTTAGAGTTATAGTTTTTTTTTTTTTGTCACAGTTTGATTACGGGTGTCATTAAAAATCCTTATAAAACATTATAAAATCCAAGTTCAAGCTACCGGTGGTTAGAGCTCCAGAGACAGGAACCTCTTCACGATGCGGGCCGTAAGTATCACGGAGTAGGTACTGTCTTTTTAATCAGGCCCTTGATCCAACCGCCTAACGAGAGCCTCGATAGATGTTGGTCGAGACTTTTGGCTATCACAGATTGTCGCATCGATGCCACAATCTGTACAATGACAGCCGACACATTCCACATATCAAAAACCTCGTGTGCCAAGTCGAGATATTTAATTTGTTTCCCTTTCTCAGCTTTCACGAGATTCCCGACAAGTGGAATGATAACATCGACAATCATTGCGATTTGCGAGGCGCGCTAATCGATCTATCACTACTATATTAGGCTTATTTGCAAAAATAGTCCTGTAATGATAAACCGATCCCAGTATAACGTGACATGGTTATCTACAAAAAATGGGTCGGGCACATACTTATAATACGGGGCCTCAGTATCCACAAGTTTATATTTCTAAGCAAAGTTGCTGGTCAACAACCTAGCTTCTTGGTTATTATGCCTATGAAAATACTGGCCGTTAGCCAGATGAGAGCTACCAGAGATAATATGTCTGATGGACTCACCCGTTTGGTGACATGCTCGTCCATCATAATAAATCTCCGATAGTTATTTGTCAAGATAACTTCGTCCTTAATTGCACAGATGAAACCTTCAGTTTCTCCGAAAAGGTCGCCATATCGTAGCCAGGATACGAAAGCTAAGAAGTCTACATCGGGCTCATGAAGAGTCCGAAAAACTCGCCCGTGAAGTTCCTTACTTTGCCATACCTTCTTGCGGTCATCAGTAGTAAGTATTAGCCTTGTCAGTTTAATGGATCGGGGTAAGCCCCTTGTCTACTTCGACCACATCACGGTGCATAGGTACCCACTTCGGCCAGAGAAACTTTATTATTATTATACTTCTTTCTTTTATTACTATTTCCATTATTATAATAAGCCAATAATAACTTTCCACATGATCCGTCCGCCGTTTCTTTCGTCTTTTATATCTTTACGGTTTAATATATTTCATATATAGGTATGTTTCCATTTCTCCGTACGATGTGGCAAAGTATTTTCAAACAAATACTAGGGATCTAATATTTATCTGTTTTATGATTTTAAAATCTATTTGCATTTCTACAATTTAAAAAAAATCTCCATGGCAAAAACTACAGCATGGTAAATAAATACATTTGTGTTTATCAAGATTCACCTGCGCTAATTGAAATTCATTTGCATAGTAGATACCATTACTTACGTCACCTGCCAACGTTGGACATGTTAAATTTATGTTTTTTTTTTATATTTTAGTTGTTGTGAGGTGTAAAAAAAATAATTGCATGCTGTGAAGATACTACAAACGAAACGTCATTTTGAATCTGCTATTATATATAAATTGTTTTAAAACAGTCAAACAAGATTTCCTTATAGCTCAAGCATTTATAGAACAACGGAAAGCATGCGATTGTGTCTCCTCTAGCGGATATTTCAAATTACTGTGGGTTGTAGAGCACCCGCGCCACCTCGACCGACACGCAAACGATCTCAGCTACCAGGCTCGCAGAATATCGTAAGAGCTACCTATACTAGTCCATTATTGCCGTCTCACTTGCGCTATCGACGACCTCAACCCGATGGAACGAGGCAAATGGCCTTCTCTATTCCTGATGCATGCCAAACGGAATCGTCGGTTATTGAGATAAGACCCGTTCTACACTGTTATTCTGCGCAATGCTCAGCTTTAATGATCCCCATCGAAACCTCCATTGTGTGTGCTACGAAAATGGAAACGATTTCTGAAACACGTGAAGAATTTCTGTTATATTTCGTCAGCTTATGGTACCCTAATAACTTCGATGCTTACGGATCATTTTGGCGTGGTTGACATTCCTTTTTTGTACCGGAGTGGAGAATGCTTTGAAACAACCCGAGATCGGCGCGGTTGTGTCGTGTCTGTCTGATAAAAAATAAAGTGGAGGAAATTATAAGCGGAATGTTTTGCCTCGGCGGTCGCGGCGCTGCGTCTGTTTTTGTCAACGTGTTGTCGGTCGTTCTCTACCGTCAGTGGAGCCCTCGTAGCTGCCTCGTATCTTTGTGGGCCACTATTCAACTGTAGGTTTTATTTACCCTTTTTGTATCTTCATTCAGAATAAATAATGAATGATGTAACATAGATACTGATGGACATCGAACTACTTCGGTTCTTAGCATTCTGTGGCCGTGTGTGTTAATTAGATAGAGTTCAGCCAGTAAATAATAAATTTTCAATACACAGAATTATTTATTTACCTAATATGTTCATTTTTAAGCAAGTAAATTGGCAATCATCATTGTATCGTCATTGTTGTACTGCAATTTGCTCGTTTTAGAAAGAAAAAGTAATTAATAAAGGTGACGCGCCGTAGTAAAAGAATTTAATAAAGAGTCAGCTTATAGTGAAGGGTTTTTCTTTCACAGCAAAATATTATTTACTTGCTGAAGTAGTGCTCATAGTAGCATCAGCAGCGCCATTTGTAAATTAGAATGTCAAGTTACTATACACTAGTCTAGCCCATCATTGATGCGGTACGAGAGATGGCGCGTGCCGCGACATAGCGGGCACTTATACTAGGGCAGCATAAACAACAAGAGCCAAACTCGCCGCGCATTCTCGCGCCGTGCACTAGTACTGTGTTTAAATTTTCTTTACTACTCTACGGGCGTTGGACTCTGCGCTTTAGGAATAAGGAGTAATTTAGCGTGATGCATTTTAAGAGCATGTGAATAAGTCAAGGGGAATGTGTCGGATAGCCGCCCGTGCAGTATGCTAGCCGGGTGATCAGCGCGCACTGCGCAACTCCCCAGACACACGACGTCACGCACGCTTGTCGCACACACAAGGCAGGCTGGCTGATGGATGACGGGTGAGGTGTTATGCAAACAATACCTATCGGACCGGCTCCGCTATCTCTATTAAAAGGCAAATATGACATGTTTATGCGGAACTTTTAACGCATCACTCGGCATTTGCTGTTCAAATAAGTCAAACTAATTGTCATTTTTCGTGTGTTGAAACAAACATATGAATTCATTACATCTTTGAGAACGTCATTCATGCTCATCAACAAAACCACCAACCAAAATTTGGATACTGGATCGTTATTACAAGAATGATATTTATCTACTCATAACTTATATTAAAAAATAGGGCCATTTGTTATTTTAAGTCAAATAATTATATCCAAATACTTATTTCTGGCATACATTGTAACAATGCATGCATTATGCATATACTACACCTACACATATACATAATTCTAAAGAAAACAGTAAATGAACAAACAGCACTAACTCAGTTTGCGCGAGTGTAGGGTTACATTCGGAAAATGAATAGACCGAGTATCTATTTAACCACAACACAAGTTCAGTTATGCACACAGTTACAGTTGAATTGCTTATGTACTTAAGGCCATTTAATCACGACCTCTACGTGTGTGCTCAACGTCCGCATTTATTATTCAATTGTAATGTAAATGTGGGGGCAGGGGAGGTCAACGTGACTGGAGGAGACTCTGTACGAGAGATATCTTCGTTTGTTCTGGGCTCCTAGTAAGCTGCGTACAGTGCGGCAGGTTGCGACCGTATCCGTGATTGTGCCGGTTGCGGTTGTTGCCGTCGCGCGGGGCCACGAGGCGCCGGCCCGCGCCGTGGGAGGGTCCCCTGACAACAGGGCCCCTTCGCCGGCGTCCCTAGTCGCTGAGCAAACATCACTAAGTACCTACACATATCTACTGCCCACGGCCACTGAATGTTTACTGATGTTAATAACGCCACTAACAAAACACGGATAAGACGCGCTTGTGACCGCGATTGTTTGGATTCATTTGTTTGTTCTACATGATGATGCTCTGCCTGATTTAATTATCAAGGATTTTAGCATACAGTTGTGTTTTATTAATTCATTAGACCCATTACCGCTTATTTTTATAGAAATGAACTGATAAATTTGCTTGGTCACAACTAAAGATTGCAATTCTATTATAACGGATTCATGCTAGATTGCGTTTCCAATTTTTTTCAATTTCATTTGAAATCGATTCGTTTGGCTTGAAGATTAAAAGTTGTAAGAAATTTTGTTTAGTTTTGCATCAGCATGTTTGTGTTAAATTATAATTGCTTCATGTTTTTTCAATTTTAGGTAAATTATAATGGATGTTTTTAAAATGACACGAGAAGTGCAGAGAAGTTTTTAGAGATTACGCTGAGATATTCAGGGCTCATGTTATGTGCAGTTGTGAAACGTCAAGAGGTTGGTTAGCTAGAACGATAGAGCTATGTAGTTGTCCATTCTAAAGCGATGTACTATAGAAAAGAATGAACAAGAAACTCCATGGACGCCCTCATACGCTTGCCTTTTCCCAACAATGTTCCAGCAGCAGTAACAAGCTTCCAGTCTAATCGGGTTCAGCTGATTACCAGTACATATTTTACATGACGTCATCTGACCTCCACAACCCACTTGCTTTGCAATAAGATACCCATTGCTAAGAATGGTTGTTGTCAGACTTAACGGGTTTTACCTCGTAAAACTCTTAAAGATAAAGACCGGGACCAAAGTGCTTTCCGAGGGACATCGGAGTTTCATTCAGTATGTAAAAGTGGTCACCCACCCACAGATCAACCGTGACAAGCGTGACTCAACTTAGGTACGCGATCGACCCGTTCGGCTGTTATTATTTAGCCACGGACACTGTCAAATCATAAAAATATAGATATCAACCTGTGTCTCAGTATTAGCTCTGTCCGAGGGTAAACCCGCGTAGATGACAGAAATTATCTCAAGGACGCTTCCTACCATGAACGTTTAATAGATCTTTTTAAAAAGTTTATTTCCTTAATAGGCAAACGTAAAGTCTTATACGTCGATCCTCTTAAGATGGCTGGTACCTAATAGCTGCTTGAGAAGGGCCGAGAATGGACCTAAATGGCGTGCATTTGGAAGGGCCATGTCCAGCAGAGTCCAATGACAGATTACAAGGTGAAGAAAAACATCTTGACGAAACCTGGACTTTAAGTCTGAAATCGCCAATACGCATTGAGAGCAAGTGTGGTGATTACGCTCAATCCTTCTCTGTATGAGAGGAGACCTGTGTCCAGCATTGGGACGATTAAAAGGTTGATGATGATGATGTCCAGCATGCATTAAGTTGATGATGAAATCCTATAGCGCATTGTTTAACACAAAACCTTCTATGTGATGGCACCAAACAACTGGTCGAGTTTTGGGCCGAGTCCATTTAGATTGCTAACGACACCCTATGAAGAAGAAGAATGAATCACTCACTCCATTGGTGAAAACCGTATGAAAATCTGTTGGGTAATTTTTAAGTTTATCGTGTTCAAGCACGTACCGTGTCCCCCGGCGGGGTAATTTTGCTTTATAATAAGCTTCTGCCCGTATCTTCGTTTGCGTCAAAATGGGGGAAATTCGGGTTAAAAACTATCATTAATGTTAAAGCAGCACAGGTGATTTTAAAAACATCCATTATAATTTACCTAAAATTGAAAAAACATGAAACAAAGCATTGGCCAGCCAGTCGGTGTTTTAAAGGACGCATTTTGGAGAGTGTGCGAGGGAATTTCCCCTATCTCTATTCCATCATCTGAGGAGCCGTCGTACGGCGAGTATCCACAATTACTTTGCTGACACCACTACGATCAGGACGAAGCGTTTTGCCTCGTCTTTTATACCGCGTACATCGAGAAACTGGAAATTCAGTCTTCAAGGTTAGAGTGAATAGGCTCTTAATAAACTAGCGTGCTTTAGCATCAACGATTGCATCACTGCTTACAATCAGATAGGATTGTGGTCAAGCACTACTTTATAATTATAAAAGAAAAAAAGTTATCAGATCTTCAAACTTCTGACGACCCGAATACGCGATATTCATAATATAAATACCAGGGACAAACACAATCTTGCTGTACATCACACTCGTCTCCATAGAGTAGGCAACTCGTTCATGGGTCAATGTATACACTTTTACAACAAGTTTCCCATGGACATTCGAAACTTACCCATCAAACGATTTAAAAACTCTAGTAAGACCAAACTTTGCAAAAACCCCTTTTTGCAAAGTTCTTCTTCTTCTTCAGCCTATGGATGTCCACTGCTGGACCAAGGCCTCCCCCAAGGCTTTCCACGCTCACCGGTCTTGTGCTGCCCGCCTCCATCGGCTTCCCGCGACCTTCACCAGGTCATCGGTCCACCTTGTTGGGGGCCTCCCTACGCTGAGTCTTTCCGTACGTGGCCGCAACTCCAGAACCTTCCTGCCCCATCGGTCATCAATTCTACGAGCAATGTACCCGCCCACTGCCACTTAAGTTTAGCGACTCGCAGAGCTATGTCGGTGACTTTGGTTCTTCTGCGGATCTCCTCATTTCTGATTCGATCACGCAGAGAAACTCCGAGCATAGCTCTTTCCATTGCCCTTTGTATGACTCTGAGCCTTCGTATGAGGCCCATTGTGAGCGACCAAGTGCAAAGTTATGTATTATAAAATCACAGATTTTTAAGAAGATTTATTATCTTCTTAAAAATCTGTGATTTTATTGAGCTTGGGATTGAGCAGCTCGCTCTGCTAAGCAATGTCTAATGACATTGCTTAATTACGCATATTGCTTAATAGCAATATGCGTAATTAAGCAACGTGCTTTCTGTGGTACAGGCTTAGTATGTACAGCAAGCGTAGTTTAACTGCTTCTTAACTGATGCTATTGACCCGTGCAGATGCTATTAGTTAGCCATGAGCCCCTTTTGATATAAATGTGTCGCTCCCGGGGAAAACAACAATAAGGATATTATAATATAATTGATAGCAATGGAACTAAGCGGACTGTAATGAAGTGTGAAATAATGACGAAAACACGCTGAATTAAAATATATATTGTAATTAAAATTATAAACTAAAAACAAACAGAAATAACTAATAAAGGCAAAACAGAACAGTGACAGGTTCAGTAAAAACTTAAAAATTGTATTTCTAAAAGTCTCTTTTCAAAAATTATTAGTTCACACCACTAGCCAGTTGCCAACACTAATATAGATGGCGCCACGTGTCTACCGAATCAACGCGAACGAAATTGCGGAGAGAAGCTAGTTAGTCGTATTTACTTTTTGACATTTATATTCATAGGAGAGAGGTCGAAAAAGGAAGGCGTACCTAAGTATGTCAAGCACTGGACGTCTTCCGTCTGAAATGGTGGTGAAGTTGGTGTTCGTAGTTTACGAAATAAAACAAGTGTGGTTTTTTCGATAGAACCGTTATCTCGGGAACCTCTGGTCTCTCTGGTATCTGGATTTAATAGGTCAATTCTCGTGGAAGGTTCTGAAGGTGTTGAAGGACTTCGTTCGCGTGGAGTTATGCTCCGCTCCAATTGGTCGCAGCGTGATGCATAGCCTAAAGCCTTCCTGGATTAATGGGCTATCCAACGCAAAAAGAATTTTTCAAATCGGACCAGTAGTTCCTGAGATTAGCGTGTGCAAACAAACTCTTCAGCTTTATATATTAGTATAGATTTAACATCATGGTAGGCCTAATAAATAGGAAAGAAAATCGCAAAAAAATGCTAAGCGAAAACTATATAGGTATGTTAAGAGCACGCTGCGCGGATGTGTGATGTGATGCGACGCGGTGGTTCTGGCCTAGGAAATGCAATCCCGAGTCGAGATTGTGAATTTGAGATCTGTTTTTAGTTTTAAAATAATCACATGACAGAATACCTAATAATAATAATAATTTTTATTTTTCGAAAGTACAAAGACGTTACAAGAAAGAGTTACATATATTTTGGTAAGGTAAAATGTACAGAGGCAAATAAATTTAAGACAAACGACTCCCAAACTGAGACATGCTCGTATCTTGGGTAGTCGGCGGTCAGCCGTTTTAAATGTCAATATATGTATACATATCACCGCCTTTTTGATTTTATTTATAGTTTACAATTTAGAAATAAAAATAGCAGTACCTACTGCAAAATTCAGACACTAATCTTTTTCATTTTGCTATTTCTATAAGTTTCTCAGTTTCGTCATAACTCAACAACATCAACTAATTATTTAATTTATCTTTGAGATTATACTTATTTAGTTGCTTGTTTGTGGTAGTGAGGTTAACTAAAACAAAATATTGTTTGAGAACATGTGACTTCTACCAACCCATATTGGGCCCGCGTAGTAGATCACGGCCCTCTTTCTCTCACCAAGTCCTCTTGGTGAGAGAAAGAGGGCCTCCTGGCCGGTATCCCAGGAGTGGGAACAAATGCAAATGGCGTTCGTGATTTACAAGAGAGGTTTGAGGACTATTCTTCGCTTGAAACAAACTGAGCCATGACATCAGATCATCAGAGAGTCATGATATCAGACTGGAGATCTTGACTGTACCATGCCTTTACATTGTAGTGTTGCTGGCCAGATTAGTAAAAGATTTGCACAAAATTGAGACTGATAAGGAAAGACATGCTAGAGCTGGTACGCGTAGAAAAGTTTTGCCAAACACCATACAACCGAAATAATTAAAAGTTGTGAAACATAGCCCGAGATATCAGTCGGTATTTTTATACTTACAACTTGTTACCTGTAGAGTTTAAAACTATACAGTATGTTAAGAAGACCCTGTCCGACCAAATATAATATAAAATTTTACGTAATCATCATAGTACCAATACAAATGAATTTTGAAATAATCTTTTTTTCCCGCGAATTAATTCAAACTTCCCCGAAATTTGGTAATTTTTAAAAAAGTGACAACACCGGTATTATTATGAGCGAATAGCGATGCGACCACGTGCCGCGTGCCCTGCCGCCCGCCGCCCGCGGAATGGTGGTTAACGCACATTTATTAAGTTACCTCTTTTTGCGAAATAATATTTATTTTTTTAGGGGGATTTTTTTTAAAGTTTAACCCGGTTTTGTATGCATTAGTAGAATCAGTTATAGCTACCTAACAACACCTTCACGGGTCGGACAGGGTTTTCTTAACATACTGTATATGTATAGTGTTAACTTATTTAAAAATAAATTGAGAACCCATTTATTGGGAAAAGCTATTACAGTATCAATGAATTTCTAAATGACACATGACGTTGTAAAAGACATGTTTTTTGAATAATAACTAATAATATTGACACTTTCTTGACAACATGATTATCTTTGTTCCTATTTCTACTCCCTTTTGTTACTTTATTTTTATTTTTTATAAATTAAAGTGATTTCTTTTATTTTATATAGGTAATTTAAAATTAAATAAATTAATTAATGTTAATTTTATGTGTGTGTGTATTGTTCTGCATGCCATAATTTTATGTAATGTGTAATGTTCGACACAATTTAAATTGTTACCTAATGAATAAATAAATGAAATGTCATCATTAAAAAAAAAAAAAAAAAAAACAATTGTCTTTATCCTTTAATATTACTAATAAATTTTATTGAATAGGTATATTAAATAATTATTTGTTATCATTAAATAATTGTTTAATATTATTATTAAATGCACTGAACTGCTCAGGATCGAGCTTGTTGGCGTGCAATGAAAGAGGCCTATGTTCAGCAGTGGATGAGTAGAGGCTGATGGTGATGATGATTATTAAATAATTAACAATTTTTATAACATGACCTTAATTAAAACAAAAATAAGTATAGCTCAAAGGAGATTAAGAAGTAAGTAAGGTAGGTGCGGCTAATAAGGCCTGTCGGGTAATAAGGCCTTAGTACTAAAAACATAACTTTGAATAGTCCCCGCCAACTGACGTCACAGTCATAGGTAGCTAACAACCCAAGATGGCGCCCCAAACCTGTCACGACTCGCAAGCCCGCATGCTGCCGACAGTGTGGCGTCACTCATCGTGGCCGGCGGACGCACATCTCGATTTATAATAAAGCGGTCGAACAAATCGTAAGTATTTAAACAAAAAATTAACTTTTCTACATTATTTGAAACATTAACATTCTATTAATTAATGTTTTGCAGACCTGTGCTGTGCAAAAAATTATAAATTAGACTTAATAATTTTATTTTTAAATTTTTTCGACAACGTGGTCGGCTGTTAATAAGGCCTATAAATATCGACCCTAGGCCTTATTACCCTCCTTAAATTATTATCAAGTGATAACGTAGTTTAGGCCTTTGGAACTATAATTACAACTGTTTTCTAACAAAATGATTTGTGGGTTTTAGGAATCTCGCTTTATCGCACACAATGCCCCCCAAGCGAGCATTGTGGTCTGAAGAGAAGCTAGTGGCAGCAGTCCAAGCAGTACAATGTGGACGGCTGAGTACATACAAAGCTGCCGTAAGGTACCAAGTGCCCAGAAGAACTATAAGAAACCATTTCAAGACCGCCAGTTTAAAAAAAACTTTAGGCCGAAAACCTTTATTTAATGACGAACAAGAAGCTGAACTCGTGAGTAGAATTATGAGATTTGCTGCGATAGGATTACCTGTTACACCACAAATTCTCCGCCAGTTAGTCTTTAAATTTTGCGAGGTAAATCACATGAAGCATCCCTTCAATCAACAAGCCAAAGTTGCTGGTAAGGATTGGTTTCTAAACTTCATGAAGAGACATCCGGAGATATCACGTAGAAAGGCGCAGTTCATGAACGTGGCTAGAGCTCAAAAGTTAAACAAATTTATCGTAGATGATCATTTCCAGAGACTGAACGAAGTTTATGATAAATTGGATATTAAAACTCGTCCTGAGAAGATTTACAACATGGATGAGAAAGGCTGCCGCCTAACGATTCACCATCAGCAGACTGTTTTGGCACAAAAGGGAGCCAAAAGAGTACATTTACAAGCTTCGGAACACGCCGAAAGTGTTACCATCGCCGGTTGTGTTAACGCACTTGGTACTAGCATACCACCAATGATAATTTTCAAAGGCAAACGTTTGAAGCCTGAGTTATATGACAATTTACCACCGGGATCACTAGTAGAAAAATCTGCCAAGGGTTATATGACTAACGAACTGTTCATAGAGTTTTTGAAGCACTTAGCCCGATACAAAACTCCAGGAAAGTGTCTCTTAATATTTGATGGGGCAGCTTGCCACTTAGATCTATCCATCGTAGAAGTTGCAGATTCTCTTGACATAGCATTGTACTGTTTGCCTTCAAATACAACGCATGAACTGCAACCACTTGACAAAGCTGTCTATAGATCATTTGAACACCACTGGGATTCAGAACTTTTATTATTCATGGAACAAAATCCAGAGAAAAAACTAACAAAGGCACGCTTCAATATTATATTTACAACTGTCTGGTCTAAATGCATGACACATAGTAACATAACAAGCGGTTTTAGGGCGACTGGTCTGTATCCATTTAATCCGCGCGCTATTCCGGAAACAGCTTTTGCTCCATCTGTATTGTCGGAAGCACCAGCTCCTGTTCCAGACGTTGTAGCTGTAGAACATTCACCACCACGCGCTCCATCCAGGCAAATGGCTCCCGAGACGCCTCAGCCATCGACATCGATGCAAGGACAAACAATTGATCATACCCCAAAAAGATCATCCGAAATGTTTTACAGAATGGTTTACGGTAGTTCCAGCTCTGATGATGAGGATAATGTACCCCTCGCTCAAGTAAAAAGAACATCATTTAAGCAACTCCTGCCTACACCAGCTAAAAACACGGAAAAGACACCAAAAGTGAGAAGAAAGGCCATCAATTATAGAGGAACACCAGTTACCAAAGACCTGTTCAATAAGAAAATAGAAAAAAAGACCTCAAAAATTACAAAGTCCAGAGGAGCTGAGAGCAATAAAGAAAATAGAGAAAGTTGGTACTGTCACGCGTGTGGCCAGGACCAAGAGACTGCCATGAGGATGTGTTGCAAATGCAGCAAGTGGTACCACGAGGAGTGCGTTGGTTGGTCAGAGGAGGACGTCGATGCTTTTGAGTGTCCAGATTGTTCCTAATTTGAAAAATAATGATTATTTTTGAGTCTTTACCGTGATTATAACATTGCAATTATTTTATTGATCTCAATTACCAAATATAAGAAGTTTATTTTGTTTATTTTTGAAGTTTAAAGTCTTAGGCCTTATTATACTACCATAGTTTAATAAGGCCTAAGTACAGTGTTTTTAAAAATGTTTAATTTAGACTATAATTATGGCATAAGTTGCCGTTTTACGTTTATATTAGATAGTTATTAATATAAAAGTTTAAATTACATTAAAATTTGTTGATTTCTTCGAACAGTTTTTGATTTATTTTAATTCCCGCTTAGCTAGGCCTTATTGGCCGCCCCTACCTTACATACTTAGTTATGGGTAATTATAAAAATAACTTCTTAAAAAAAAATACGAGTGTGCTTATGACCACACGACTGAAGTGAAACTTCTTTCGCTCCATCTGTATGTATATATACATATATTAATTTTCTATAAATATTTAAATTTATTTCATGGTTTCATTGGTAAAATAATATTTTTGCATAGATCTTCTATTTTTATTGAAATAAAAAATAAAACTCGTTGTCGACCTTGTAGTACCAAGCTCGCGCCACGGGCGCCTCTGTGCTTATATCCCCCACTTAACTTCCGTTCGCCTTGCCCGATCACTTTTCGTAACGCTTACGTCACGCGTTCGCCAGCTTACTCCCCAAGTCAAGCGTGCGTAAAGAAGTTTCACTTCAAAAAATGTGGATCAAGAGTGCTGTCTAAAACCGGCATCTAATGTCCGTTGCAATGTAGGTGCTGTAGAGACTGTTCTCTCAGAAACAACACTGGTTGGAAACACCACTACGTGACTACGCAATTACCTATATGCAAAGTGCAAAACACTATGACAGCCTCCGTGGCGTAGCGGTAGCTAACGCTGACGCTGCGTAAGGAGGCGCGGGTTCGATCCCCGCACAATACAAATATTTGTATGCATGAATATAAATATTTGCACTGGTCTAGTCGTGCCTCGGAAAGCACGTTAAGCCGTTGGTCCCGGTTGCCATACGAACATCTAATGGCAGTCGTTACGGATTGTTGGAGCCCTCAGAAGTCCAACAATTGGTCTAACAGCAATACTTCGATATCTCCTTCGGGTTGTGGAGGTCAGACGGCAGTCGCTTCACGGAAAATATCGAGTTTAGCCAAAATCAGCAGTTAGACTGGTAAAGCGGACCCCATACTTCAAAACTGAAAAAAGCTGCGGATGCGACTGGGTTAAATGCTGAGATGAAGAAGAAAGAAGATGTAAGTATAATATTAAATGTGGGTTTGTTATTAAAAGTTTGATATGTAAATCTTGTTTGACGTTTGGTTAAGTTATAAAACTGGGACATTTTATATTTAATATTTATTATTTATAAAACTTACCTACCTACAATAGTTATCGAGACTCATCCTGATGGGGCATCCTGGTGAGGTAATCATGACAAGGTTAATCCTCTCCCTAATGGCGTAACATAGTAACAACCACGATCAGAATAATTTTGAAGGATATTGTTAATCCATTGCTTCTTTTATTCGAAATAACTGTGTGCTCAACAACGTAAAAAAGCAATGAACATTTATTGCGTTTTTTATGTTGTTAAGCTGAACTCGGAAAATGACAACCATTACTTACTACCTGTTAGTGATACGCAATTACCTTGAGAGTTAATTTTACGTTTTTAAAAGTAGATTCGTACTTTTAGTTAGCCTGATAAAGCCTGTGAAGCCTGTCCTAGACTTTTTTATTTGTTTTAATAGCTTCACCTCCTTTAGTAAATGTGTGATGAATTTTAGACTAAATTTGAACTCTAATACCTTCGCAACAAATACCATTAAACATGGCTTCTGAATATATTCCCACACTTTCCTTTACTGCAATAATATTTTCTTCAATTTTTATTTCCTGACAATGTTGCATTATTATGCGGGTACATCGTAAACTTATGTCTAAAAACAAAATTTAAAATAAGAAGTACTAAACAGACCAACCTTTTTTTTATCGTAGTCTCTTCGGGTTTCTTCGGCTCATAGCCGGAAGCAGGCGTAAGGCAGCATCTCTTTCTAAAGCTATGTATTAGACAAGGAAAGGTACTGAAATTGGACATCTGCGAAGCGTATTGTGTGCAGTTTTGATGGATGAATTTTATTTTTGTTTGGAGTGTTCGAGTTAAATAAATGATGTCAGGAATAACGAAAAAACTTATTAACCAAAGGTACAAAGTTTCGGTTTAAAGGCTTGCTTTATAGAGCAGCCTAATTGATAATTATTTTTCTATATTATTACACTAAATTCGCGCTAGCTTCAGACATACCTAAGAGGTAAGTACTTACATAGAAGCAGAGATGCACAACTTTTAATTTTAGTAACGTAACGTACTAAAAACTCAAAACTAATACTGATAATGAAATAAAAACAATTAAATAAGGAAAATCAGCGAAAAACAAGAAAGATTAAGAGAAATTGAAAAAGCCCGGCTGCCACAACGTAGGTATAACCGGATTACGAAGCATTTCAGATTTTTCGGGATACAGGATTTGTGTGACGTCAGCATGACCCGTTGTCCGCTTGTGGACTTTTAGATATCGTTACAACACATCTAAACAAACTATTTAATAGTGATGCAACGGAAGAGTCTTAGCGGAACCAGATATCAAAAGTAAATTTTAGCAGAAACGGAAACGGATCCAGAAATTGAAGTATAAATAATATGAAAAAAAAACCAAGTTCACATATACAATTCTTTATTAAGTATCAAATACACCAAATCTAGATTGGAAATATATATATTAGAAATCTATTATATAAAACATGATGAAGATAGCATGATGTCGGGTGAAGCCGTACGGAGGACGGGTCTGAGCAGTTGTGTTGCAATGTGTGCCGGGACGTTGCGCCTAATGTTGTTGTGTTGGGAGTTTGGTCGTGGAGGGTCTTCAGATCAATCTCCCTTTGGCGCAGCATCGTTGATCGTGTTGTTGGGTTTAACATTGCATCACCTCGCTCAACTGCCGTCTTCCTCCTATTCGCTCATTTTTTCTGAGTGATTAGGCTCTTTCTTAATAAACTAGCGCGCCGCTTTACCATCAACGATCGCATCACTGCTTACCGTCAGGCGGGATTGTGGTCAAGCGCTAGTTTATAATTATTAAAAATAAAAATATTATATTACATTGAGTCAGCCGTCGGTTCTAAAGTTCGGTTTAAATCTCCATTATAAAATTTGTGGAAACAGAAGCAGAAACGGATGTTGAAAATCGCGCGGAACTTTCGCACTTGAGGAAACAGAAACAGAGATCCGTCGCATCACTACTATTTAACACGGTATTCTAAATACGTTTGGATTTTGAAATGCACCTCGCGCTTCCTTACCGCACGGCCTGCATTAGGTACCTACCTACGTAAAGCCTCTACAGAGAACAACCTCTATAGTCCTACCTACCTCACCAGTCACCATCAACATTATAAACTAGTGCCTGACCGGAATCCCGCCTGATGGTAAGCAGTGATGCAGTCGTTGATGGTAAAGTGCGCTAGTTTATTAAGAATCTACTCACTCTAGCCTGGAAGTCACTTAAATAGCGATGTATACAAGGTATGAAAATCAAAAAAATAATTAGTCCATCTTATAGATAATAAAAAAAAATTAAGACACGTATTTTATATTTTGTCGAAATTACCAAAAATTACTGAGATATAGCGTATTAAAGTTACGGAGTGGGGGCTAATTACGTCATGCGACATTTCAACTCAATATATCTTCCTAAGTATTTGAATGAAAGAATTTTTTTTTATTAATTTATAAACCAGCGCTTGACCGCAGTCCTGCCTCATGGTAAGCAGTGACGCAATCGTTGATGGTAATACGTGTTCAATATTTTTTGTAAATCTATCTGATGGACATTAAATTATTTTTTAGGAAACAACGTAATTGTAGTCAGACGGAAACACCACCGCTGACAAATTGTCTCACGATGTAAGTATAAAAGACGTGGCGAAACACTTCGTCCGGATCGTAATCAACAACGTAAGGGTGGAGACTCGCTGTACGACGGGTCGTCCGATGATGGAACGGAGGTGAGGGAATTAAGTCAAGCAATTCCCTCGCACACTCTCCAAAATGCATCCTATAGAACACCGACAGGCTGTCTACTATTCGCCTGTGCTCCAGGCTATTTACCTTCTCTGAATAAATTAAGGATCACGTTCTGCAGTCTCTGGGGTCTAGTATAAGCAACAATGGTTCATGTGAATTGGAAATAAGGAGACGAATAGGTATGGCCAAAAATGGTATGTCTCAGCTTCAGAAATTGTGGCGTGACCGCAACATTTCACGGAAAACGAAGATGAAACTCCGCCAAGCGATCTGTCGTGTTCGATGTTGTCTGGTGAAACCGTACGGAGGACGGGTCTGAGCAGTTGTGTTGCGATGTGTGCCGGGTAGGTACGAGGCGCCTAATGTTGTTGTATTGGGAGTTTGGTCGTGGAGGGTCTTCAGATCAATCTCCCTTTGGCGCAGCATCGTTGGTCGTGTTGTTGGGTTTAACTTTGCATCACTTCGCTCAACTGCCGTCTTCCTTCCTATTCGCTCAGTTTTTCTGAGTGAATAGGCTCTTAATAAACTAGCGCGCTTTACCATCAATGATCGCATCACTGCTTACCATCAAGCGGGATTGTGGTCAAGCGCTAGTTTATAATTATTAAAAAAAAAAAAAAAAAAATCAGCTATGGTTCGGAAACGTGGACAATCAAGAAAGCCGATCGAGACCGCATTGACGCTTTCGAGATGTGGTGCTGGAGGAAGATGCTTCAAATTCCTTTGACAGCATTTCGCACAAATGCATCAATCCTTCGAGAGCTGGGTGTCACAATAAGACTCTCCTCTGTCTCTGTCTGAGTATTTTGGCCCTATTGCCTGAAAAGACGGAGATAACCTCGAACATCTGATGATTACTGGGAAGGTGGATGGACGACGTTCCAGAAGTCGCAGTCCAATAAGGTGGACAGACCAAATTCGTTCATCTCTGGACACCGACCTGCATGATGCTATACTCGCGGCCAGGGACCGTAACAAATGGCGAACTATTGTGAAGAAGAGGATAATTCCACAGGGACATCACGGCCCTCAGTAACGAGGAGAACGACTTGAGGAGGAGGAGGTTCTGCAGTGAAATTTTGTAAACATTTCATCGTAAAAACTTAGGTGGTCGGTGGTAGGCCATAACATCGGCTACCGATAGAAGTTACCATCCACCAGACAAAGTCTTGCCGCCAAGCGATTCATCGTGTTCCGGCATGATGAAGGAGGACGAGTGCGTACGGAAGACGGGTATGAGTAGTTGTGTTGCGATGTGTGCCGGGTATGATGCGCCAAATGTTGTTGTGTCGGGAGTTTGGTCGTGGAGGGTGATATCTCCCTCTGGCGCAACATCGTTGGTCGTGCCGTCTTCCTTCCTATTCTCTCAGTTTTTTTGAATGAATAGGCTTAATAAATTAATGCGTTTTACCATCAACGATTGCATCACTGCTTACCATCAAGCACTAGTTTACTTATATTTATTTAAAAAAATGCGTGTCTTGTATTAGGTCTGTGTATTGTTGTGAGTGGACGTGACGCATGTTACACAATAGTTACCTACCTTTCTTTTATTTTGTGTTCTTTTTTATGTTTACAGGAACTGTTTCCCGCGCAACCTCGAACCCCCGTCCAGGTCATCTCGCTACCGAAACAGTTAATATTTACCTTTAAAAGCTTTAGCAAGCGATCGTGACTGCACAATGACGTCTCCTGTGTAACAATTTATTTTTTAAGTGCAGCAACACCAGGTCCTAATGGCGCCGGTTCAAATTTTTGCATGACTCGCATAATGGTGGGTCCGCTTTGTTTGTTTTAGAGAATGTTGTTAAGATCACGTACGAAAGAAAAGAAGAAAAACTAAGTAAAACGCAGTTACGCGTTTTTATAAACTACATCTTACTTAATTTTCTTTATTAGCAGTGAGAGGCGTAGCTACAGATATCTAAAACTAGTACTCTAAAATTAGTAGGTACTACTGTAATATTCTCTTATTCATATAGCATTACCCACACCAAATCTTTAATCAATTATCAATACCATATTATTTGATGATAAATGAAGAAAAAGTATGCGGTTTAAGTTAGCGGAGCCCTTTGGTCCTAATATAAATAAAAGCACAATAGAATTCCAATTAAGCCGCCTTTCATAGAAAATACTTTCCCAAAAACTGCACAATATAAACCTTTCTTTTTCTTTAAGTAGATAGGTACTAAACTTTTCTAAAAAAAAGAAAATCTTATTTAGAAGAAAACTTTTCATGACATTCAACGAAAAAAAATCATGAAATTGTGTAAAAAGAATTTGAATTTTTCTTCAAAAAAATATCGAGAACTCCAAGCTAAGCCCGCCCTTCGTCGAGTACAAAGACCCAGCTACGAGGGGTCAGGGTAGGTACCTAGTACGGCAACATCGCACGACCGCTATATCGATCTTCTAAAAACCCTGCCAGCGAATAAAGCGCTTTTAAAATCTTCGTATAATAAACGTCAATTTTTCTGTAGCGCTATAGCAGCATTGAATGTGTTTAGAAACTGTTAACGCACACTCTTGTCATTTGAATTTCAAGCAGTGTAGCGCTGTAGGAATTTTCCGATGGTAAACGCTGCGGTGTAATTAATCGATGTAGCAGATTTCGTTAACAATGGCTTGAAATTTTTGTATGTGTAAGTGGGGTCAGGGTTTCCAAATATTTTGTAAATAATGGTACCTCCTAAACTTTGTTTTCCTATTTAATACCTACTGTTTGTTACCCACTGTAGGATAAAAAATAACGCAATACCCATTCCAAATTTGAATAAATAATAAATTATTTAAATCCTTTCTTGGAATTTTTCATAATTGGGCGTAGTTATGCAAAAAACATCCAGCCAGTTAAATTGCTTTTGATAAAATAGAGTTTGAAGTAAAATTTATTTATTAAAATAACATGACAGTAGATTTAAATTTCCTTTTAAATAATGGGTATTTTCTTGTACTTTTTTGCGGCTTTGATATTTTTTGCATATAGGTACTAAAGTTGATGTGTAGAATTTAGACATTTATGACAGTAACTCAAAAAAACTGTTTTTGTGTGTTGGATACATTTTGCATAACTATGTCCTATTATTTTTCTAATAATAATGAGTGTTTAATTCAAATCAATGAAATCTTTGTAGTTAATGTACCTAGCGTAATAGAAAAACATTATAGTATAAAAGAAATAATAGTGTCAGACTGAAATAATAGATACAGACAGCTACGCTACATCTTCTTGTCGTCCAAGATACCACAGTGTCTCACGACTAAAGTCTTTGAGCAGTGTGTGTTGTCAGTGATGACTTACGGAACTGAAAGGTGGTCGCTCGTATGGCCTCATACGAAGGCTCAGAGTCACGCAAAGGGCAATGGAAGGAGCTATGCTCGGAGTTTCTCTGCACGATCGAACCAGAAATGAGGAGATCCGCAGAAGAACCAAACTCACCGACATAGCTCTTCGAGTCGCTAAAATTAAGTGCCAATGGGTGGGGCACATTGCCGTAGAACCAATGGCCGATGGGTTCAAGGTTCTAGAGTGGCGGCCACGTACTGGAAGACGCAGCGTAGGGAGGCCCCCAACAAAGTGGACCGATGACCTGATGAAGGTCGCGGCAAGCCGATGGATGCGGGCAGCAGAAGATCGGTCATTATGGAAAGCCTTGGGAGGCCTTTGTCCAGCAGTGGACTTCTATAGACTGAAGATGAATAGTGCCAATGACATACATATTAACGGCCGATCTTTTCTTTTCGAATAATTTTTGCAAAATCTTTTTTGATATCAATTTAATTTATTAATGATAAACATCGGCCGCCGGCAGAAGTTACCACCCACCAGACAAAGTCTTGCCGCCAAGCGATTTGTCGTGTTCCGGCATGATGTCTGGTGAAGCCGTTCGGAGGACGGGTCTGAGCAGTTGTGTTGCGATGTGTGCCGGGTACGATGCGCCAAATGTTGTTGTGTTGGGAGTTTGGTCGTGGAGGGTCTTCAGATCAATCTCCCTTTGGCGCAGCATCGTTGGTCGTGTTGTTGGGTTTAAAAACATTGCATCACCTCGCTCAACTGCCGTCTTTCTTCCTAATAGGCTCTTAATAAACTAGCGAGCTTTACCATCAACGATCGCATCACTGTTTACCATCAGGCGGGATTGCGGTCAAGTGCTAGTTTATAATTATTAAAAAAAAAAAAAATATCGTTGGCCCCGCTGAGATCACTTAACTATTCCATCAACTTACATGTTGAAAAGTCTCCCTGTATCACTACAAGCTGTACCCCGAAGAAGACATGAGATCGCCCCCTTAACAATTGCTATGGTTGACGTACCCAATAACTCAATAGAGGTATTTGTCACTTTTCTGGGTGTGCTAGTTTTTCAGAAGACACCAGAGAGATAATTCTCGTAATTTTAAGAATAGTCTACTCGTATCAGTCTCAATCTGTCAAAAAGTCCTTAAATACTAAATTTTGAGAATTTTTTGACATTAGTTTATCACTGAGATAAGACTGCAAATCGATTTTGAACGATACGAGAAATGGCCTTCACGTCAAATGCCTTCGACAGGTCCAAAAAACAACCGTAGGAGTATAAGTGTCCTACTAGTAACAGAGTACTGGGTCGTATGCTTGAGTCGCAGTAGGTACCACAGCTTTGGGAATTGCACAGAACTAAATGCTCACTGAGATGACTAGATCAAGCAAACTATCCAGCATCCTGACTAGGAGGAATCCCTTGTCTTGTTCTTCACTGTTCGGTATAATGGTCTAATAATACCAATATTACTTATAAATACCATTGGTTGGTTATTAAAAAACCGTGGCCCTGGCGCACAGGCAAGTGAAGGATTACGGCTGGGTTTTAGTCAGTAAAAGTCTGACACGCCCTTCGGCTCCGCATAGAGCGATTCCCATTTAAATCTGATGATTTCCCATCTAAAACAAAAAAAAAAATGCTATAGGTACTTACATGGAAGTAATTCAGTTAATAACCTTGGTCAATACCCTAATCACATGAACTCCTGCGAATAGGGCAGTGGACTAAAAAAAACTAATTAGTCCGTCAGTCAGATTTCCAAAAAATACTAGACACGTATTTTTTCTTTTTTCATGTAAACAACAAATGAAGACGACACAGTGCGTTGAAAACTCGTGTGACGTTACTGCAAGCTACACTTTTTAGCGACCAGTGACGTCACCAGCCACCACTCATGATCTTTGATGTCTTTTATATTTGAAATTCAAATTTTTATTGATTTGATAAAACAAAATATAGGTATCCAATATTTTTCTATAATCTGAATGACGGACTAAATAGAATAATTTTTTTTTTATCCAGGAAACATCCCTATTGCATTCGAAATTTATATTAATTACATATTATACCTAATACTAAAAAAAAACCCAGCAGGTTCTTAATAAGCGATTAACATCCAGTGTATCATGGGTATAACGAGTACCTAAATAAATTTAATTTTTAAAAGATAGATTTCAATTGATTATTAAGAACTTGCTGGTTTTATTTTAATTTGTAAAGGATATAAATACAAATAACTCCTACTTTCCATTTTCTTAACTACTCTTTGAATGGGGAACTTACAATAAGTACCTATACCTAGAGAATTTTATTAAATTTCTAAAGGATTGAATGTGCTTGATCAAGACCAAACGTATCTACACAAACGCCTTAAAGAGTTAACTGTGGTTTCTTCATATGGCCACGAAGTTTCTGGACTAGCCATATTAGGATTGTGATTGTTATACCGCAAGTATAGAACATTAATCATGGCTCGGATGTAAAACTAAATATGGATATTGAGGATATTAACTTGAGGAAACCGTCATTTTATTGAATAGGACCTACTTTAACTATGGAACTAGTAAGTACTCAGATAAACTTTGGCACAAGATATGTCAAAAGATTCAATGATTTTAAATAAATATTACAGGCCGAAAATAGCAATATAATTATAACAAAACATTACGTACAAAATATAATTGAGAGAATATGCTATTTGTCTGTGTTAGTCTGCCATTAGTATAACGCTGCATGTGAATGAGACAAATCTGTTACATAGAAAAATAAATATCAACCTTATGTAAACTCAAGAATCCATTTCAATATTTTTTTTTTTTTTTTTTGGGACAAAACCCGCCA
The DNA here is from genome assembly GCA_037179545.1 of Sesamia inferens. Lineage (NCBI taxonomy): Eukaryota > Metazoa > Arthropoda > Insecta > Lepidoptera > Noctuidae > Sesamia > Sesamia inferens. The sequence continues at coordinate 22,894,912 of CM073931.1, forward strand.
CACTTTTCCCAACCACTGCAACTCCTGAAAGCCAGAATCAACAGTGGCGACCGCCAGAAAAACGCCGAGCAATGAAGCTCGACGAGTCCCGGAGAAACGATTCAACTGTCTTGGGTCCCGCAACGAAATTAATCAGAAAAGAATAGCGGAGGAGTAAGAAAAAAGATATTTTTTCCACTTCCCTCCATAACAAGCAGGAGACAGAACAGAACCAGGCCAATCGGCACAAAGGGACATTATTGCAACTGGGAGAAGCCCAGATTGCCAAACACCACGGAATAAAATTTGATTAAGTTAATGGGTCCTAAGTAGGTATTAGCTGTTACAATTGATTCCAATAATAGGTATGGCAAAAGCGCCTGAACGCACGGAAATTGGTTCTAGTTTCTACAAGGTCCGTATAATAAACGACTCCGGATGTAACTTGTACACTATCCAACATAATATTGCGTTCATTCTGCCAAAGAACACACTCCCACAAGATGTGATGTGCACAGTTCGATGTAGAACACTGACACAAAGGGGAAGGAAAAAGTTTAAAAGAATACAGTTTACTTTTAAAGTTGCCATGACCTGTGAGAAATTGGGCAACGCAGTGGTCAACCTCCAGCCATGTCTTAGCCAGCCGATCGCCAACGGATGGAAAGAATAGATGGAGGTGCCGCCCTTGATGGAATTATCCCACCTACTTTGCCACTCGGATAAGAGGTCCTCCCAGACATCAGTCTGAGGTTTAAATAATCTAGAGATTTTATTAAAGTCGCGTTGTGTAACAAAATTAGTGTCCATGGCCTCCCCCCTCGCGGAGTAGTACATTGAAGCACGTCGCTGTACCTCAAGGTCGACTGGAAGTACACCTGCCAGTACCGGTAAGGCTTCAGTACTGACCGTTCTATACGCCTTGCATAAAAATATCAATGCCAAACGTTGGCTTTGAAGCAGTTTACGTCGTGCCGCCCCTATGCTGGCCCTATCGGCCCAAACAGGTGCACCGTCCATTTCAATATGTAAAATAACGGTCAAGATTCTTCTTCTTCAGCCTATGGATGTCCACTGCTGGACAAAGGCCTCCACGCTGACCGGTCTTATGCTGCCCGCATCCATCGGCTTCCCGCGACCTTCACCAGGTCATCGGTCCACCTTGTTGGGGGCCTCCCTACGCTGCGTCTTCCAGTACGTGGCCGCCACTCCAGAACCTTACTGCCCCATCGGCCATCGGTTCTACGAGCAATGTGCCCTGCCCACTGCCACTTAAGTTTAGCGACTCGCAGAGCTATGTCGGTGACTTTGGTTCATCTGCGGATCTCCTCATTTCTGATTCGATCACGCAGATAAACTCCGAGCATAGCTCTTTCTATTGCCCTTTGTGTGACTCTGAGCCTTCGTATGAGGCCCATTGTGAGCGACCACGTTTCAGTTCCGTAAGTCATCACTGGCAACACACACTGGTCAAAGACTTTAGTCTCGGTCAAGATTAAATAAAGAAAATATCTCAAGGTACTGTGAGCATCTTCATATCATATTCAATCCACTTTTCGTGGAATACGCTTCCTCTTGATATCAGGATGGTTGCCAGTCGGTTTGCATTTAATTAAGCGGAAATTGCAGAGCTATTTCGTAACAATTAGGGTAGGGTCGAAAGGGAGTGTGGTTCCAAAACCACACTCCCAAGTTTTAGTTTTGTTTATATTATAAGTACTTATATATTTTGGTAATAGTAGGTATGTACTTATGTGTAATAGTTCGCAAGTAGTGTTAGAGAGGTACCACTACACTAGAAACAATAAGATGATCCTCAAAAATACAATAACAGTTATCAAGTAATGACGACTAGTATCGATGATCAGGAATTTAAAAAATCATGGCGGATGAAGGCGTCCTTGATTTGAACTACTTTCTTGAAAGCCGCTTCATAATATCTATTCACGTCACGAGCTTTAAGTAACTTTACTGAGGATGAATTCACCAAAATTTTACATATAACTAAAATAAGTTTTATCCTGAGAATAATTTTGCAATTTTTGAGTTTTTCCATACAATGATTGTTAGACTTCAACTTAATTCCACGGACAAAAATAACTGACGTTGGCAAAATCATCCCTTAGGCCAGCCAGTCTTTGCATTTACCAAATTATCAGCAAAAGTTCACAAATAAAACATCGTCTTCATTACTGTCTGTGCAGTGGTATCAATCATAACAGAAATTATGCAAAGAAAGTCTCAAGGAAAGGTAAAAAACCTGTTTCAATTTCAATAATGCGGCTGAAATCGTGCGGCTATGGACTGGATCACGGGACTGGTTTTCGACGGAATAAACTGGCTTAAAGCAGAGCTGATCAATGAGAAGAAATCAAGGACGAATGGAACAATTCAAGGTTCTGTCACCGCACATATCAGGTCCAGTTGAAAATTAGAGTCAGGTGCTAACTGTCTGGCATTATTGTAGACTTTTTAGGTGCAGTCTTGAGGTAGAACTTCCTGTTAAATTATTACATTGGACTTTATTATTTGTTTTTGTCTGATGCACATACAGTCGTCGTCAACTAATTAGGGACACTATACTTAAACCAAATTGTGAACTTATTTTTTATTTTCCAAAGAGTCTAAACAATATTCCGAGGACTGTGCGACGAAGTCTGGTAGAAGCTGGCTTGTTCAGAAGAATGCTCGCAAAGTACCGATCATGAAGAAAGAACATAGAAATGCATGTTTGGCGTTTGCACGTGACAATGGACCTACGACGAAGTATGGACATTGTACCTACGCGGCTATGCGTATTATTTTCTGACAAGACCATGGTTAATTTGATTTCATCAGAAGTAAGGCGATACATACGGCGTCCTGTAAAAGGGAAATGAATCCAAGATTCACAAAAAAGCAGGTGAAACATGGCAGTGGAAACTGGGTGTGACGTGGGACCTGTGAGGAAAGTTCAGGGTAACTTAGACCAACATCAATACAAGGCAATATTAGAGGAAACTATGCTTCCCTATGCTGAGGAACATCTCCCTGTTATATGGACGTTTCAGCATGATAACGACCCGACTCATACCGCCCGTTCAGTCAAATCGTTTCTTAACAGTCGGTATCAGTGCTAGATTGGTCAGCAAAGATCCCGGACCTCAACCCAATCGAGCATCTTTGCAATAAAATCAAGAAAAAGTTGGTACTTATCGTACCGCAACTTTTTTTTTTTAATAATTATAAACTAGCGCTTGACCGCAATCCCGCCTGATGGTAAGCAGTGATGCGATCATTGATGGTAAAGCGTGCTAGTTTATTAAGAAAAACTGAGCGAATAGGAAGGAAGACGGCAGTTCAGCGAGGTGATGCAATGTTAAACCCAACAACATGACCAACGATGCTGCGCCAAAGGGAGATTGATCTGAAGACCCTCCACGACCAAACTCCCAACACATCAACACTAGGCGCATCGTACCCGGCACACATCGCAACACAACTGCTCAGACCCGTCCTCTTTCCATTGACTTAATGCTTTTTGCGAGACATGGGCAAATATTCCTATCGAAACATGTCTGATACGGATATGTCTATGTCACATGGGTGTCAAGCGGTTATTAACTAACAAAGGTTATGCTACTGGATACTGATTTTACCCGTAATACAATAGAATTTTTAAATAGAGGAAAATACTGCAGATTATTAGTTTTGTTTAACTCTATTTTTCATTTTACTTTACTGTCCTTAATTAAATGTCCAACTACAGAATTATACCTTAAATTGAATACATGGTTAACCTTTGATATTAAACACTTTTATATCTTTTATTTACAGCCATTTATAGCATTATAACCGGACTAAATTATGAAAATAATACTTACTAAAAAATCAATAGGGTTTTATATTCAGGGTTTTTATATTTCAATGTACATAACCTTTGCTCTTCACTATCTTGAATGTCCCTAATTAGTTGACCACGACTGTATGTGTCGGTTCTTTCTTATCTTTTAGTCTGTGTTAAATTAATATATTTCATATCTTTCGTTAGGTCTACTAAATGGAGGAGTCAGCTTAATTGTTGGCAAGGAGTGTTTTCTCCCCAAACGAGAGACCTGTAGACACGAACTAAGAGATCCTGCAAGATTAAAAAGTCAACTATCAAGGTATGTATTATATCCTGTTTAAGAAAGTTCTAAACTGTCTGCAGCAATTTTTTTTACAAATTGAATGATAAAATGGAAACAGCTCACCACGATTGGATAGTATTTTATACTAGTAGTTTAACATAAGGCTAAATTAGTATCAGCAAGACGGGCTAAACTTTCTAGAACTCCTGGGAACGGGGAAAATCAATCATTTGATCTACTCCAGCTCCTCAAGGAAGGCTAGCCAGAAGGTGTGATCCTCAATCCCATGGTGTTGTAATACTGAATATAATAATTATAAAGAGTGTATCTGACATCGACGCACAAACGAGTACCATGGATCCAGTACATGATTCTGAACCCCCCAGTGGTGGAATTTTGCGTCGGCTTTTTCATGATTAAAAAAAAATATATAAGCAGTTTTTTTCACTTTAGACCGTTCATAATTGATATGCTTTTATAACCCAATAAGATTTTAAGGTAAAAATTAATTAATTCGCTAATTACCTACACTAAAAAACAAAACTCGAAAAACTATCTTATCAGCTGATTTAATAGAGTTCACTTCAGGGATCAACGTCATACCTACAAATCTGCACGGCGGCACGCATGCAACGTTCAAAGGCCGAGCCGACACTTTTTTAAACATTGTTATTTCTGTAACCGTTCATTAACGACATAAATATGTATAATAATTTTATTAGTGGCGTGTGGTCTAGCCTTTTCGCGAAGTTTGCGTAACGATGTCAGATACAGCCTGTATATCGAGCCAAAAAACTGTGTAATATTCAAAATCAAAATGAAACGACTGCTAGTGTCAAATTAACCCGCAGCTCTTGTTTTTCTTCTTTCGTGTCAAAAATCTCTTATTAGCTTTTTTCCTATAGGTACTTAGGTACGGGAAAAAGGTGTTGGCTGGGTTTTTGCTGTGTCCTTAGGATCTTTCATAGTGTAAATACCGTACAGCCTCCTTGGTGATAACATGCAATTTCCGAGAGGCTGTTGAACAGTGAATGGTAAAAAATACAAAACGATAAAGATCGAGATTTAAGTTTAGAAGAGTTTAAGCTGACAAGCAAATGGCTTATGGTGTGAAATACGTTATATATTTTAATATGAATTATTTTATTGATCATTACGAGATAACCCGTAGTTTGGTAGTTCCCCTGTACCTCGGAGATCTTTTCTGTTCCCTCACAATACTTACTTAAACGTAAATAGAAGATGTAAACTATGATTTGTCTTAGTTTATGACAAATCTTAGAGATTTTTATTTTGATTCCACTTAGTTCTTTAAAAACAGTATGAAGGCATAATATTCTTCGATTTGGATGGGCCCACGTGGTCGATTATAGCCCAATCGATATCAAAGAGGAGCTCCGTGCCATAGCAGTAGAAATAGTAAGTATATTGGAGATTATTATGTGTATGCGAGAAAAAGTGAAATTTGATTTGATGACCGCTTGGACAGTTAAACAAATATCTATTAGCTTTAAAAATCTCAAACTATGTGTATACCTAAAGGACACATTTAGATGTTATTCTCTAATTCTTCAAACAATAGTTACAATGAACCAAAAACCACTTGAGTATCCCTGTAACACATCAATAGATTACTCTTATCTCTCCTAAAATACAGCCTCCTTAGGTATGGGCAAGCAACACTGTAAATTACCACGTTTATTGCTCGGGCGCAGTCTATGCCCGTAAGCCGTAACACGTGAAATGCATGACCAATCAAAATACCAATGTCGGGTCACGCACACATGCACAGTGTAAGCATAACACAGTGCGAACACAGGAGTTGAGAGTGTGCAAGTGTGAAATGCATTAAAGTGCGCATGTGTATGGGTTCGGCATACACACACATAGACCGTGATCAGTGAGACGGAACACGCGTTCGAGGGATAACTGAGGGCTCACATTTATCAAGACGGATTAGTATGGATGCGCTTCTAATATTTTTTCTTCTATCTTTTTTTTTGTTTTTTTTTTTTTGTTTTGTATATGATATCAATAGTCGTAATTGAAAACTTTGTTTCTATATGCTATCGATACTGAGTCACAATCGGGTTATTTCACATTTACAACTGCGTAACGCAACGTGATAGCGATTGCGGTTGTAACTGGTTGAGTAATACTTTGATTTATTATATTACAAGCGAGTAAATTGAACGTAGGTATTATATAAAGCAGCCGAGCAAATCGAGGAAGTATTTTAAACTAGGTTTAGCGTTCCAGGTTATTTATTTATCATTAGCTCTGCCCGAGACTTCGTTCGCGTAAATGTTGAAAAGCAATAATCTATCTCTTTCCTACTGTTTTTTTTATTCCTAAAATTAAATGTAGCCGTCGTTACTCCTTATAATATCAGATATCTGCCAGTTCCGGCAAAATTGGTCCCGCCGTTTCGTAGATTAGACGGAATAAACACATAGACCACAGATAAGTCTGTGCTATAAGTACCGTATATACTTTATTAAGTTAAAAGCTGTTATTTGGACATAACAAACAGTTATTTTAATTTAATTATTTGTATAGATAACGGATTGTTGATTGTGAATCATAATACATACCTAATTGATTTAATTGTGATGTTACTTTTGTGTCATAAGTTCTTTGTTGTTTGTTTTAATGACATTTGTATGAAGTAATTGAAGTAGGTATTTTATATGTATGTGCTGATATACTATAATAAGAGACACCTGGACGAATTAATTTACAACTTGTTATTACTCAAATGCACGTGAGTTCTCATATTTCTGTATATGAAAGTAAGTAGGTATATTATACTATATGTATGCTCACTATCGACCTCCGGTCGGCGGAGGGAAATGATGTAGCGGTACCTAAAAACGCCACAAATAAACAATGTGTCGTACTGACGTCACAGAAATTCTAAATCTCACAAGCAGAGTTTACATACAACTTCCCAACTTCAACTGTTGGGCAAGTGCCCGCCAGAGATAAACCCGTTGTCTGGTTAGACGATCCTTCCTTTTCCATGGCTGATCCCTTTTTATATTATTTTTCTTTTGCTATGGTAAAGCTCACTTGAGCTTTACTCCCTGTTCCTCGAGACTCCACAATATAATATACCTGTATCATCCCACAGCTGGACAAAGACCCCTCTGTCCCTATCCCACTCAAATTGACATTGAGACAATATAGAAGTTTGGTGATAAATAGATCGGTAGGCTGTTTTAATATCACAGACCTAGGTAAAATTCACGCGTTCCTTTCAATTATTAGGTAGGTACTAATTACTACTAATTGAAACGTTTTGATATAAGGCTGGAAAGTCATGTCTACTTTACTTTTTAGAAGTTCAATCTCAGCTAGAAATCGCTGCTTTATAACAAATATTCAAGACACAAAATAAAACATACCTGATACAGCATTCTACGAAAACTTTAACCTGTTCCATCCAAAAGTAATACAGGACGTATCCATACTACGAAAGCCAGGCGTCTGCTCAAGCCCACGCCCACATAAAAAATGACATCTAAATAAATCCATTAAGAATCGCTCTTCCTGCCAGAGCCCCTGTTGATGGCGCCCTGTTTTGACAGACACGACTTATGATTTGTGATGAGGAACATGCTATATTAACTCTGATAATATAAGTACGTTGGTTCGGAATGGATTTGATATGTAAAACAGATGGATGGATGTTTTCTTTTTTGGGAGTAGTTTGAATTTAGCAAGTAGGTTTGGAATATTATTTATCCATATGTTTTTTGTAATTTGTCAAATCCGAACCCTTGGTTCCATTCCTTTCCATCAGAGATTCTGTAAAGTAATGTACATAATATATACCTACACATATATGTACAATGTACATCATCATCATCATCAACCTTTTTATCGTCCCACTGCTGGGCACAGGTCTCCTCTCATACGGAGAAGGATTGAGCGTAATCACCATGCTTGCTCAATGCGGGTTGGCGATTTCAGACTTAAAGTCCTTAAAGTCCTTAAAGTACACATATACATACCTACATACTCACACAGGTCAAAATACGCATTCCATTACTATGAGGCGCTGTTCTGCTCATTTTCCACTACATCAAGACTCGTTATTCATCCACAATCAGCTTACTGACAGCCCTCAACTTTAACCCTAACACAATACTCACACTATTATTATTTATAAGTAGGTTAGGTACTCATCAGTGGCGAAGGGTGAAATTTTGACAAAGGGAAGCCGGTCCAAAAAAATAAACACTTAAACACTTACCTACTGCAGGATATCTTGGAGGAGGTCTTCAGATAAGAATAATATGAAAAGCCCCACCTTCACCATACAAAAAAGGACTGATGATTTGATAACAGTGTCTTTCAAGTATGATAAAAGCGGCTTTGTGAAAAGCCTTTTTCGACGTGCATCTCTATACCACACATGCATGCTTGTTAGTAAGTACTAAGTTAAGTACCTATTGTCAGGGAATAAGAGTCAAGAAAAAATAAAATAAAAAATTACAAAAATAATAAAGTGTTAAAAACCGAACCACACAAACACCGATCCAAAACCAACAAAAATATTAAGCAAAAATAAAGCAAATTATACACAATCACAACGTTCTTTATATTCTAATGCAATGCGTCTGTTTTTTTTAACAAAATGAGCTAAAATGTTGTTATAAAAATTTGGATTACTTTTCATTTTATTAAGCAAATTTTTTTCAATTGACATCATAGCCAAATCGGACAATCTCTGCTCTTTTTGGCAGTTTCGCACATACGTGTGAATGCGTTTTAAAGCAGAAAATGACCGCTCAGCTGAAGCTACTGAAATGGGGAAGGTCAGAATTAAACTTCAAAGAGTCGAAACTTGAGAAAATGCGTCTTTCAAAGACGTATTCTGGAGCTGTAAAAAAAGCTCATAGGTGTCCAATTTATTTAACGACGCTGACGTAAATAAGACTTTAAGTTCATTTTTCAACGCGGTAAAATCAAAAATTCCCGGAAAGTTCGCTGTCAAAGAGGAAACTTTTTCAGTTGGAAATGATTGGTTGTATTGAAGATACTTTGATTTATTAAGTAAATCAATAAATACAAGCTGAGAAAAAGATCGGTACCTTTGAGTAATTTGAGCTTTGACTTTATCTATAATCGAGGAAAAAATACGCTTGTACGCCGTTTTGGGATCCGTGTCAGTATTTATTCGGCGCCGTCGCCGCGGCGGCTCACAGATTTGTTCAATGCTGTGGAAAATGGTATCAAACGAATTAATAAACTCTTCCGAAATCCACCGTTCAAAAGAATCGATTTCGCGCTTTGCCACTTCAATGTCTACTTGCTTACTTTGAAACAAAGCAAAAAGAACGTCTGTCTTTTCGAAAATGTCTGAAAAAATACGCAATAAAAAGCAAAATTGCATGTCTTCCAGTTTGTGTAACAAGCACTCGGACATTGAAATTGATTCGCTGTCCCATGATTCCGGTGAATCTAAAATACAATTCAAAGTTTCGATCATGTCGGTTCTGCAGTTGAAAATTACGTTAATTATGCGCGAGTGATAATGCCATCGCGTTTCTGCTACCCCCGGCATACGACGATGAGCAAATTCTTTCAGAAGATTCGATCTTTTAGAAGATTTATTAAAAAAGCGTACGATACTGTTAATATGACCAAAAAAAGCTTTTAATTCGGGTACGAATTCAAGAGACCGACTCAAGACTAAGTTTAAAATGTGAGCATAGCATGGAATAAACATCGCCATGGGACAGATTTCACGAACTTTAGTTTGTACACCACCGTGCTCTCCAGACATAACTGCCGCACCATCGTAAGACTGTCCAATTAATTTATCTTTACAACGAAAGTTATCGAGAATACCGATTAACATGCTGGTCAAAATGTCGGCATTTCGACCAACACTTACGTCATAGAAGCCCAGAAAACGCTCTTCAATTCCACTGCTGGACAAGTACCGCAATATAACAGTCAACTGTTCCCTGTGACTGACGTCCGGTGTTTCGTCGATCATAACCGATACAAATGAAGCTGAATTTATTTCCGACTTTATCTCATCACGCATAGAAGACGCGATACAATGAATTAAGTCATTTTGGATGTCACTTGAAAGTCCTGAAAATACAGAATTTTGGGTCGAGGAACATTGCTCCAAATGAGAATCAAGGACTGTATCGTACTTGCACAAATAATTTAACGTTTCAATGTAATTTCCGCGATTATCCGAATCTGCTCTTTCATTGTGACCGCGAAATGGTAATTCTTGCTTCCCCAAAAGAATGACCGTGTCAATAAAACGTTTCATTAACTCGCGATTACGGTCAACTTTTCTGTTATGTACATCAAAAGCGTTGGAAAAAAATGACTCGATTCTGCCATTATTTCCAAATTCGTGAAGTAACAAGCAGCTGCGGATGTGTTGTTCAGTCTGAATGTGTTTTTTGGCTGAGTTAGACAAATTATTAATATCCGTAAAACCCGTACTGCTCCAAACAGATTTCGAATCAGAAAATAACAAACACGGAAAACAAAACATTTTGTTCAGTTTGCAACTGCCTGTCATCCATGTAGGGGAGCGAGGGGCTTGTTGTAACAGTTTTCATGAAAACTAATATCTCTTCAGATCTATTGATTTAATTGCTATTAAATAAAGATGAATGGATGCTTTAACTCTTCCTCTACCAAATCAAGTAAAAATAATACCATAACTATTGGTCATTATTTTACAATCAATTATTTTCTAGAAGAAATGCGGTGTTACAACTTACCTCGTGTTTGGGGCAAGTTGTAACGTCTACTGGGGCAAGTAGTAACGACAAAAAAAACGACAATAATACTTGTAATCATTTATTCTTTGTTGATTTTTTAACAAAATTAAAATTTTTCTAAAGTAGGTATTATGTAATTCTTATTAAAAATCAACTCAGATACACTTTTTAAGTAATCAACACCTAAAAATTAAGTAATTACCAAACACTACTTATAATCATAATGGCACTTTTAAATCATAGTAAGTAATCTTCATCTGAGTTACAATTAATGCAAATAAAAGATACAGTGTCTCCTGTAACACACCTTACATGTGCCCACATCTTACAAATGATATAATCCGAAAGTCTGACTAGCATTCCGAATACTGCATTTTTTTTTTCTAAAACTTCAGCTGCCGCTAACTTGTACAATTCTTGACTGTGTGTTGCCCGCTCTGACTTTCTTTTATACACCCTCATTCTAGAAGATAGAAAAAAGATGTAGGTATCTAGATCATAACTTGGGGCATGTTGTAACACGTTACAACAAGCCCCGGGATTTCGTTACAACTAACCTCATGGTATGATTTTTAACATTTATCAAGATAACTATTTAAACATTTTAGCAATCTTAAAAACTGTTACACATTATTAGGGATAGATAAATTTGAATGTAAGTAAGATATAAAAAATTTGAAATTAGTCGATAATAATAACGCAAACTAAAATTTTACGACAGTACAATTTTATATTACCAGGAAAAAATTAATCGCGTGCACACTCCCACTTACTGCACCGGCCGGCGGGACACTGGCTATGACAACATGATGCGTCGTGGTTTATAGGATTATAGAGTCAAAGAAATACTTTAATAAAGTTTAAGATCGTAGTGAAAAGAGCCTGTTACTACTTACCCCTGTTACAACAAGCCCCTCGCTCCCCTATATTTATCATATAACGACGCGTGAAAATGTTTAAAAAATCCATCTCGCCTTTTGCAATCAATAATCATGAGTGGGAGTGCTCGACCTAACTGAATAACATGCTTCTTGTATGCATAACTTAGTTTTGAAAATGAAGTTTCATTTGTAAGCAGGTAATCTGTTGAGCAGCACTCTATATGAATTAAAGCCATAATAACAAACAAAATCCACAGTATTTAACCAAATCTGCGATTAAATTACCTTACAGAATCCGTCACAGTTTAAATAACACAAATATTAAAAACAAACGAAAAACTCACTCATCAGTAGGTTAGGTATAGAGAAACACATACTGACGGTGAACTCAAACGCTCGTAGTGACGTGGTTAATTTGTCTCTTTCTAATGAGTAGAGGAGAGTACTATAAGCCGCCCGCGAGTAGCCTCATATTTATCAAGTTTTACCGACGGTTAGCGAGAATTAGAAAGAGATGGTCTGACACGCTCTCTCTTTTCGCCGTCGTTGACTGAGGTAAGCCGTGATTCCTCGAGTTTCCTTCAACGTAAAGTTCGAAAAATTGAAGCGCTGATTAATTTACGACTATAAAATGAAATGTGATACTTAGGGTATTGCTAAGAATTACTATTGCTATTGTAAATCGCGCAGGCGTTTGATTAATAATACTTTGTTAATGAAATAGAATGTAAATACTTTTGTATGAATATGGAACTGATTTTTGAAAGTTAACCCGGTGGGAATCGGCTTGTATGGACTCTTCGCCACTGGTACTCATACTAATTTAACCCTAAGTTTCGACGATTTAGTGACATCTCAGTGTAAGTTTCTATCCCGCGGGATTATCAAGATTAAAGTATCCTATGTGTATTATATTATAGTGAGACAAGGAGATATCATATAAGTCAAATTGTTCACTGTTGCGTTGGAAGATGTCTTTAAGCTCCTGGACTAGAAAGGACTTGGCATCAACATCAACGGCAAGTACATCACTAATCTCCGTTTTGCAGATGATATCTTGGTCAAGGTGGAGGCCCTGGAAGACTTGGGCAAAATGCTCAATGACCTCAGCAGAACTTCCCAACAAGTGGGTCTAAAGATGAACATGTATAAGACGAAGATCATGTCGCACCCACTCCAATTCTAGTTGGTTTCTCTGCACTCGAAGTTGTTGACGAGTATATATACCTGGAACAAACAGTCCAACTAGGTAGGGACCTACCTAGTTGGACTGTTTGTCGTATTTGGTACACTTGGTTTGTTGAACTTCGAGAAAGAGGTGTCTCGTCGAATGAAGCTCGGCTGGAGAGCGTTCAAGAAGCTACGCCACATCTTCTCAAGTCTTTGACCAGTGTGTGGGCTAGTGATGATTTACCGAACTGAAACGTGCTCACTTACAATGGGCCTCATACGCAGGATCAGAGTCACACAAAGGGGTATGGAAAGAGCTATGCTCGGAGTTTTTCTGCGCGATCGAATCAGAAATGAGAGGATCAGCAGAGGAACGAAAGTCACCGACATAATATATAGCTCTTCGAGTCACTAAAATTAAGTGGCAGTGGGCGGGTACATTGCTCGTAGAATTGATGACCGATGGGGCAGGAAGGTTCTGGAGTTGCGGCCAAGTACGGAAAGACTCAGCGTAGGGAGGCCCCCAACAAGGTGGACCGATGACCTGGTGAAGGTCGCGGGAAGCCGATGGATGCGGACAGCATAAGGCCGGTCATCGTGGAAAGCCTTGGGAGGCTTTTATCTAGCAGCGGCGTCTTTTGTCTGAAATGATGATGATAGTTACTCTCAACGATATTCAAAGCGAGGTGAGGAAGTTGAAACGCTCAGAATCGCATCGCATCGATCGCAGTCGATAACTCAACCACTGCACCAACCGTGTCGTCGAGTATGCTTGTATGCCATACAAAAATTACGTTAATTTTCATTAAGAAACCATTCATTACATTAATACATTAAACTTACCCATACTAATATTATAAATGTGAAAGTGTGTTTGTTTGTTTGTTTGTCCTTCCTTCACGCCGTAGCTAAGCAATCAATCGACCTGATTTTTGGCATACAGTTAGTTGAAAGGATGGAGAGTAACATAGGCTACTTTTGGTCATAAAAAAACATCAAGTTCCCAAGGGAGATTACTGGAATATTTAAATGTGTACACCAAATATCGTCCATATATATAACCTAATAAAGCAACGAATCGACTTGATTTTTGGCATATAATTCCACGCGAGCGAACTTATCTTATAATTTCATAATTGTAATACTTAATTTGTAGTTACGAATAATACTTTATTTATAACTTCAAACTGCGTTGCGTCAAATTTTCATTAGGACGTTAATATTACAGGTCAGCGGCCGTGAGGGGGCCGTTTCATTGAAATAGGGCAGAGTGAAAATTAATTCGTAGGTTTGCATTTAGTCCTCTTTATTGGTCCTTTGACAAATCAAGAATTCCCTTTTTAAGTAAAAACGAGCAGGGTAATTGCGTAACACACTATAAAAAGCAATGGGTTTCATTTTGACATTTCAATTAGGTACTTATATTGCGATATTTAAATCGGTGAGCTGACACATATATCGAAAATATGGAGCAATGGGTTAGCAATATACTTTAAAATGATTCAAATTGGTAGCAATACTGTTTTACGATGCTGAATTCGAAAAAGGACGGAGTTCGGAAAATCCATATGGATCAAAGTTAGGAGAGAAAAGAGAAAGCCTTTGAATCAAATCGACTTCAAAGCAGATTTAGCGTCAGGAGCTTCAGGTCGGTGTGTACTCGTAAATCTGGACCAATTACGGCATAGTCAATATTTTTCCAACCAATTCCAAGGGCCATAATGCGAAATGCACTATCAATAATAACCCAAATCATTTTGAAGGATATTCCTAATTCATTGCTTCATTATATTAAAACATTGAACTGTCCATTGAAACAAAATGAGCCATTGCAACTAATATTGTTTTAAACAATTACCCGGGTACGCTTTTTGTCTAGTCTCTGGTATACTGTGTTGTTCATACATTGTGGTTATATTAAGCAGAGAGCATGCCAATATCTTCGCCATGTACTGAGGACAGCAGGTCAAGCTACCCGTTTCTGCCGAATATTCCTTAAGCCTTGAAGCTTTAGCAATAATGTTGAAAATGTAATAAAGAAATTTGACAGATTTTAATAGCTTGATGTGCTGTCGTCTGTACATGCAGTCATTAATAAAATATTGAACGGTATTATCCGCATATTGAAATGACTCAGTAAACCTTTTAGTCTTAACTGTAATAAAATCTTCCATTAAAATTGTAAAATCACTAAGTTGGAAATGAATCATGGATGTCGGTATCTGGTTTCATAGCTTCAACCTATCTTCTACCCTCTGTTTTCTTCAATAGTCATGTCAACATGTCTTCAAAGAATATTATTTTAAGGAAGACAGGAACGGAAATGGAAAACAATGAAACAAATGCAAAAGGAATTGTCGAAAAAAAATTAGAGCCTATATCTTTGTTCAGACACTAAACTAAATTTAAGTTCAATGCATAGTTTTCTTTGTATTTAGTTAAGAAAAGGACAGTAGATAAATGTTAGTTTAATCCTCTCGAATTCTTCGGCGTCTGACGTGACTTGACGTATTTTTAGCCTCCATATTTTTAATTACGTCTAAACTGTAGATGGAGGATCTTAATTTAACAGGTGTGCAAGCCATTATTTAAATAATTGAATTTTAAGCATTTTTGTGTCGTTGTCAAGTCGAATTGCGAAACCGACCTAATTGTTATAATTATGTATTAGCGCATGAGAGTGACAGTGCATTAAAGGCATTCAGCTCGTACTGACGTATATTATTGACAAAAATTCTCCCTAGCTACTCTCCCCTGACATTCTAACATCACCTTGTGTGGGCTACGTGAGGCTCGCACAACAGGACTTAACTGATATGTATTTATCTTTTGTCCATTTCATAATTAAATAGGTAGAAAAAATGTACTGAACTTAAATTTAATTTAGTTTGTGAATTATGAAAACGGCGCTATTAGCAAATAGTTTATATCACAGAAGATCCTCCTCCTCAAGTCTTTCTCCTCATTACTGAGGGTCGTGATGTCCCTGTGGAATTATCCTCTCCTTTACAATAGTTCGCCATCTGTTACGATCCCTGGCCGCGAGTATAGCATCATGCAGGCTGGTGTCTAGAGATGAACAAATTTGGTCAGTCCACGTTATTGGACTGCGACCTCTAGAACGTCGTCCATCCGCCTTCTCAGTAACCATCAGATGTTCGAGGTTGTCTCCATCCTTACTGACACACAATTCCCTTTCATAGACGCACAAATCACATTTCGCACATATCTTAAAATTTTGACTAATTTATCAGAAACGAATCCAACATCTCGGTTTACAATACAATTTTAATTCTCGAAGCTACAGATTGGGAGAATTAGATCGTTCGTTTTTAGGGAATTATCGGCAAAAGCCAGAGGGATCGCAATCCTATTACCTAAGTCCGGGGACAGTCTGAGGCGGTCTATGTCGAAAACAGCAGTAAGCCGATTAAGGTGTTAACAGGATTTACATGTAACTTCAGTAAGTCTTCGCGTTTATTAAGTATTTCGTTACAATTTTCTTCAAGTGGTTCGCGGTTTGAGTCATCTGTGTTGTTGGTTTGTGAATCATGCAGTTAGGGTTCATTGTTGTCCATAAAATATGTGTTTAATGAAATTATTTTGTATTGTCTTGGATAGCGTCTACAAAGAAGGTTGGTTATTTTACAAAAGTGTGACTCTTAAACGGCCAAATTTAAATGACTTACCGTAAACCCAAAAACCTGAAAAAGAGTTTTCTTCAATAAGGTGGTAGGCCCTAACATCGGCTGCCGGCGGAAGTTACCACCCACCAAACCAAGTCTTGCCGTCAAGCGATTCATCGTGTTCGGCATGGTGCCTGGTGAAGCCGTTCAGAGGACGGATCTGAGCAGTCACGATGTGTGCCGTGTACGATGCGCCAAATATTGTTGTGTTGGGAGTTTGATCGTGGAGGGTCTCCAGGTCAAGCTCCTTCTGGCGCAATATCGTTAGTCATGTTGTTGGGTTTAACATTGCATCACCTCGCTCAACTGCCGTCTTCCTTCCTATTCACTCAGTTTTTTTTGAGTATAGAATAGGCTTTCAAGAAACTAGCGCGCTTTACCATCAACCATCAGGCGGGATTGCGGTCAAGCACTAGTTTATAATTATAAAAAGACGTGTGGCACTCGGGGACTGCCGCGGTAAAGCTATTGCATAGCATTTTGTATCAATTTATGCAATTATAATTATTTATTTATTTTATTTATGCAGTATTTCTTTTACTTTGATATTAATTCAAGTTACACTTTTTGAGCGTGGTGACCGATAAGAAAACAAAATTTTCTTTTATTAAATAAATAAAAAGTTCATATTATTTAAAATATTTTTATTATTTTACAATACATGTGGGTTTTATTACCTTACAGTAGCTGTTGGTTATTCAGGAATATTTATCATTGAAACTATAGGTTTATGATAACTGAAATAAGAAACATAAGTTTGCGACTTAATATCCTCTAAATACCTAGAAAATACCGCGTCAATGGTGGTCCCATATTTTGTTGTGGACTCTTGTGGATCATTATTCATTTTCAAATTCAATGTTTTTGATAGAAAAGTTGTCAACCGCTCTGATTTTTTATCAGCGAAGTTAATGTTGAAATCGCCAGCCAAGATAAGTGGAAATTTATTACCATTTGTACCAAGTATTTTCGAGCCTTCTTCAGTGTACTCCAGTAAAGTGCGATGAATAAAATGCTCTACCTCGTACAATTTTGGATTCGGAGAAATGTAAATTGCTACCATAACTATTTGTAGGCCATTTCTAAGTTTGCATAAGCACGCACAAATATCTCCAACAACTGAGCGCCTAACATTAACATCGCTAACGTGTGCAATATTTATTTCAATATTCGGAGTCATAATATTAGTAATATCATTTTTATTTTGGTAAATAGCTACCCCACCTTTTGAAACAGTATCTCGTTTGAACTGAACAATACAATTAAAATTAGGTATTTCAATTGGATTATCATGCGTCATGCAAGTTTCGGTAAGAAGTAACACATTTGTTTGTCTCGTAACTGAATCTTGTAAATCGTATTTATGACTATTTAGACTTTGGCAGTTGAAAGTCATTATTGAAATGCCATTTCTATTACTAATGAAATGTAATACACTTTGAGCAATCGTCTGAACACTATTTAAAGACAGTCTTTTGAATTCTTGCAACAATTGAAAAAACGGCCGCGTGAGCACTTTTTACTCTATAAAATCACGCGCTTTTATTTAGTAAACAACACTATAAATAATTTAAAAGTCCAATGAAAAATTAGCGTGACATTCATCTTAGCTTTTCCGTTAAAAAAAAGCTATTTTATAAAAACACTACTAAATTAATTTGAATAAAAGTACTTAATAATTAATTATATGAAAAGTTTTTAGGGTAGCCATGACAACCTCGATGACATCTGTGACATATCTCTATAGAAGACCTATTTCAGAGAGAAAATTAATCGCAAGTTTAGCACATCGCGACTATCAGTAACATGGCAAGTGTGTAGAACTGAGTTCGCGCCCTGCAATATGCATGCTCTTTTTGAGAATCTATAAATTGTTTTCAAAAGATGTAGTCGCCGAAGACTGCCGAACTGAAACGACGTTAGACGATGGGGAGCGTGAGGTTTTTTCGTTACGGAATTTCTGGATTCGGTCCCCGCGCTCAAGGCCCGCGATAGAAGCTATGCAATAGCTTAAAAGCTATTTTATAAAAACACTACTAAATTAATTTGAATAAAAGTACTTAATAATTAATTATATGAAAAGTTTTTAAGGTAGCCATGACAACCTCGATGACGTCTATGACATATCTCTATAGAAGACCTATTTCAGAGAGAAAATTAATCGCAAGTTTAGCACATCGCGACTATCAGTAACATGGCAAGTGTGTAGAACTGAGTTCGCGCCCTGCAATGTGCATGCTCTTTTTGAAAATCTATAAATTGTTTTCAAAAGATGTAGTCGCCGAAGACTGCCGAACTGAAACGACGTTAGACGATGGGGAGCGTGAGGTTTTTTCGTTACGGAATTTCTGGATTCGGTCCCCGCGCTCAAGGCCCGCGATAGAAGCTATGCAATAGCTTAAAAGCTATTTTATAAAAACACTACTAAATTAATTTGAATAAAAGTACTTAATAATTAATTATATGAAAAGTTTTTAAGGTAGCCATGACAACCTCGATGACGTCTATGACATATCTCTATAGAAGACCTATTTCAGAGAGAAAATTAATCGCAAGTTTAGCACATCGCGACTATCAGTAACATGGCAAGTGTGTAGAACTGAGTTCGCGCCCTGCAATGTGCATGCTCTTTTTGAAAATCTATAAATTGTTTTCAAAAGATGTAGTCGTACGCACACAAACATACCGTGCCCTATAGAAGACTGCCGAACTGAAACGACGTTAGACGATGTACGGCCTTCAAGCCACACCTCCGTGCCCGTCGGAGTGGGGAGCGTGAGGTTTTTTCGTTACGGAATTTCTGGATTCGGTCCCCGCGCTCAATGCCCGCGATAGAAGCTATGCAATAGCTTAAAAAAGAAATCAAAGGGATATTGATGCGTTTCATTAGTACGATATTGCGAACAAACTACTTTTTAATATAAGCAAGTTCTACGTCACCATACACAGCTGAGGGTTTCGTTCAATTCATTATGATGCTTGGGTGGTGCCGTAAGTACTCGTGTGTGCCGACTATTTGTGCCCGATAAGTATAACTGACAACGTCGGAGCCGTTGCACAATCTATTTGCGCCACTCCCAGCGAAAACCAGAGCTGAATCCCCAATCTGTTGTACTCTAAATGTGCTGAATATCCTTCTAACTGCCAATTCTGAATATGATGTGTATTCATTATATGGAAAAAACTCATCCATATAATTATGTCTGATGTTTTGTGAGGGAAAGTATCCAATGGAAGTATCCACTGAGTCCTCTGTTCCATGTTAGTTTGTCACTAGTATAAAACTAACATTATCATGGATGGTCACATCATGGACACTAGTCCATGACGTTTCTTGCACGTTCTTCTCCATAGATACCTACATTATTCGCTTTGAAATGAGCTACTGGTTTCATCTTTCTGTCTGACCGATCCCTTGACAGTTGAAAAGTTCCTGTAATTGGTTTATTTTGAAATAAATGCTTTCTGTTTGAGTTTGAATATTGTCAATGTAGTTATTGTCTATGAATGGTGTTATGTCGTTTTCATCATCAACCATCAGAAAAGCATTCAGCGTAATCACCACGCTTGCTCAATGCGCGTTGGCGAATTCAGACTTTTAGTCCAGGTTTCCACAAGATGTTTTCCTTCACCTTGTAATCAGTCATTAGTGTTCAAGATATACTTAGAAAGTACATATAACTATGTCATTTAAATAACCTCTAAATAAATGAAATAAAGACAAATACCACTTAGATTGTCTTTCTGCAACTTCTTTCAAATACTAAGTTGTCGATTCTGAAGTCACCCTTTTCTTCTTCTACGGTCACATCTTTTACGGTCTCTCTTTTCTTATCACCATTTATGAAATGTGCATCACATATCTACTATGATACAGAGAGCTCTTCGGAGATAAAAAAGATACTCAACTCATAACTCCACAATCAACACAATTTATCACACAATATCTTGCCTCGACTAAATTACCATCTCCATAATTGCCGTCATTTCTCAAAGTATTATTTACATAATCCATTAAACATAAATTTCACCTGAAATGGACATAAAACTAACAACTACGCAACAAAGGGCATGTACGAATGAAACCTCAGCAAATAGCAGTGTTCGCGCAATACTTGCCAATGCAGCACTCCAAGGACTAATCTACGTTGACCCTCCACACCGCCCTTAACCCTATCATTCCAGATCTACTGAGGGTAAGATAGGTAATGTTGAGAGGTCTCGATAGTCTGGCCGCTGTAGTAGGCAGTAATCTAAGCGCATTAGAGCGCTCGCCGTCGCGTGACACGAAGTACGTTGACCGCAGCGCTCACTGTAAAGCAATTGCTCCATTAACAGGGCTATCACTGTTCTTTAAACCCCCTTCTAAAATACTTTAGATAAAGATTTCTGTTATTTTATTAGTGTAGATGTGTAGTAGATTGAGAAATTTAAACAATTATCGGAGACCCAAAACTTTGTTCTGTCTACCTACGTCAAACAAGCAGACGCTGCTAACATGAAAGAAGTTTAAATGAGTGCGCAGTTAGTAAAAAAAAAACATTTCATAACGCGGTAACCCTGAGCATTAGTCGTACGAAATCTGTGAAGTGATTTGTAGTTAGTGCGCGAATAGGGGGCAACGACCGTGGATGCAAACTACGATAACGGTTCGCAGCGTGCAGTCCGCGGTGTTTTGATGGCCCAATTGCCATAGCGTAATGAGACAAGAGAGAGCGTGGCTGGCATACATTGTCAGTTTGTGACTGAGGATGGACAATCAACTATTGTAGGAGGTTATATATGAAGAATATTTATAAGAAAAATATGAAGTAATCATATCAGTCAGTTCAATGATGATTGCAAATAAAACTGATGTTATACATAGTTTTTTAAAAGAGAGACCAAGTTTGAATGAGGAATATAAATAAGAAAGAATTAATTCTAAATGAATGTGTTTGGCTCTAATGTCTTTATAAAATTTGTGTTTGCCTTTAATTCTCAATACCACATTTGTTGACTATTTATTAAAACGACAAAGAGATATAGTTTGTAAACTTACGTAAGTAACAATAAACGTATTATTAGAAAATGAAGACATCATTAGTGATTCTGTTCAAATTATTACTAATGAAAATACTATGTGTTGTATGAGAAAGTCAGAAATATAAGGGATAAGGACAGGAGAAGAAGAATTAAAAAAATAACTTACATATTATATATGTACACATATGAGGACGGGGTAGGACAATTAATAAATTTAATAACAATCTACACGTGGAACATCACAACTGCTCTGAAAACGGCAAAGGAAAATGTGAAGATATTGCCGTGTCTGAGTCAAAAAATTTATGGCATGTGAAATCTACCGCGTTGTGCCGGCGTGGTGTTTTAAAGCCCACTTGGTTTCACGAGAGGCCTGCATATCAGCAGCGGGAAAGTTATAGGCTAATAATGTTCTTTTCTGATGTATGTTTATTTTAGATGTAGGTATGTGAGTGTCTTTAAGTCTGTGCTGAATAAATGTGTTTCTTTTTTGAAAAACAGCGTGTTGTTTGAACAAATTCATTTAGATAATATTCACCTCGACTAGCTACAAGGCACAATCAATATTGATAAAGTTTTCAATGTACTGTTATCGAAACCAAGTCATGTTGATATCAGCACTTTGTATCGAGATCAAAGGCATTCGGAATTAAGAGAAAACTCTTTGAAGGTATAATTGACATGAGTACCACGCTTCAAACTCATTGCAATGCAGAATGCGCCTTGAATACCTTTCGTATTGATAAGGAGACAGAAACCTAAATACACTTTCATTTAGTTGATTATAAAGGTTGTCTCTGACATCGACTCATAAACGAGTACCATGGATCCAGTACATGATTCTGAACCCCCCAGTGGTGGAATTTTTCGTCGGTTTTTTCCTGATTAAAAAAAAATAATATGCAGTTTTTTTCACTTTAAACCGTTCATAATGATTGCTATCTAATATATAAAATTCTCGTGTCACGGTGTTCGAACTTAAACTCCTCCGAAACGGCTCGACCGATTTTGATGAAATTTTTTGTGCTTATCCGGTATCTATGAGAATCGGCCAACATCTATTTTTCATCCCCCTAAATGTTAGGGGTAGTCCACCCCTAAATTTTTTTTATTATTTATATGGCAAAACAACGTTTGCCGGGTCAGCTAGTATTTTTATAACTCAATAAGATTTTAAAGTAAAAAAAAAATAATTCGCTAATTACACAAAAAAACGCAATGTGAACAAAACTCGAAAAACTATCCTATCGTATGATTAAATAGAGTTCACATCAGGGGTCAACGTCATACCCACAAAAACGCGCGGCACGCTTGCAACGTTCAAAGGCCGAGCCGACACATTTTTTTAAACACTGTTATTTCTGTAACCGTTCATTAACGATAAAAATGACTATCATAATTTTATTAGTGGCATGCGGTGTAACCTTCTCGCGAAGTTTGCGTTACGATGTCAGATACATCCTGTATGTACTGACATATACCTACAGTATGTTAAGAAAACCCTGTCCGACCCGTGAAGGTGTTGTTAGGTATCGATAACTAATTCTACTAATGCATACAAAACCGGGCTAAACTTAAAAAAAAAATCCCCCTAAAAAGATAAATATTATTTCGCAAAAAGAGGTAACTTAATAAATGCGCGTTAACCTCCCTTCGCCTGACGCCCGCGGGGGCCGGGCGGCAGGCCACGCGGCACGTGGTCGCAACGCTATTTGCTCATAATAATACCGGTGTTGTCACTTTTTAAAAATTACGAAATTTCGGGGAAATTGGAATTAATTCGCGGGAAAAAAAGATTATTTCAAAATTCATTTGTATTGGTACTATAATGAATACGTAAAATTTTATATTATATTTGGTCATGTGTTTACCTAACCTTTATTATCCTTATGGGTCGGACAGGGTTTTCTTAACATACTGTATATGCATTGAGTGTAACACCATCTATTTATATGGTACAAGGATGGTACTGCAATCACCAATTCTTCCTCTTGATAGATGATATTGAATCTTCTTTTTCTCAGCTTATAGAGGTCCACTGCTGGAAAAAGCCCTCCCCCAAGGCTTTCATTCATTGGGGGTATTGCCATAATCCTCACACTTGGCGGGCGGATTGGCGATCGCAGTGATTTGTTATTCCACAGGAGAAGCGTTGCTCCCCGCTTCCCTGGTGAGGTTCCCTTAGTCGCCTCTTACGACACCCACGGGAGGACATGGGATGGTACTATTCTAGACCCGGTACCACACGGGACGGGATGACATTGATTGCCGTTGAAGAATTTCTGAGAAATAATAATTTTGGTACCTATAGATTGTATCTTTGTGAAGGATCTTGTAACTGTTTATACACATAGTACCTACCTACTGTTTATACGACGCTCTAGTTGGCAGAGTATTTGTGTCGGTATATTTACTCGAGATTCTAATAACACGAACAACAATAATTGTCTGGTGGGCAACCAGCAACTTTCTTGCGATTCATCGCATGCGCTTTTCTTGTTCGAAAAAGTTATTAAGGACTAGCTTTCCGACCGCGGCTTCGCCCGCGTTAACTTCGGTTATATCGCGCTTTTTACATTTCTCTCGGGGATATCAACTTTTTTAAGTACCCTATTATTTAATCCGGACTTCTAACTTTACCGTCTGCAAAATTTCAAAGCAATCGGTTCAGGAGTTACGGCGTGAAAGTGGTACAAACAAACTCACTTTCCGATGTATAATATTAGTAAGGATGTATTTGGTGTACACATACAAATATTCCAGTAATCTACCTTGGGAACTTGATGTTTTTTTAAGGACCAAAAGTAGCCTATGTTACTCTCCATCTTTTCAACTAACTGTATGCCAAAAATCAGGTCGATTGATTGCTTAGCTACGGCGTGAAGGAAGGACAAAAAAACAAAGAAACACATTTTCATATTTTTAATATTAGTATGGATTTCCAATCACTAAGATTGAAATGATCAAAATGTCAATCCTTCGGAACAAATCCAACATGCTATAATTATACAATGACGTCTTGTTCACAAACGAAACTTTTTTGTACTGTGGCACTAGTTATGACTTTGTGCCAATTTCAAGTAAAATAAAAAATTTTTAAAAGTTCTTCTTTCTTTCTTTTTTGGCTTCGCACGTTTTGTTCATTTAGCCAATGTCACGTAATGAATTATTCATGTCGAAAAAGACCGCCGCGTGAATCGTCTTACAAGGGAGGTTTGAGGCAAAGTCATGATGTGGCCACTATGCTGCGATATTTCACTGTTCTTTATGAATTATTTACTGAATGCACTTTTTAGTATTGATTTGTGTACACTATAAATAATTTTAAAAGTCCAATGAAAAATGAGCGTGAGACTCAGCTTGACTTTCCCGCCAAAACCCCCCAAACTAAACTTATTTTATGTTCAGTGCATCTTTTTCCTTGTATTTCATTGAAAAAGGTCAAAAGATAAAATAGGTATTTGTTTAGGCCTGTCAGATTAGTCAGGGTCTCATGTAAATTGACGTATGTTTTGCCGCCATGTTTTTTTTATTACGTCTAAACAGTCTATGGACCTCATTAAGTCCCGTCTACACGCTCCGTCTTGCCTGCGCAGTCCAGGCCTGTGTAGTCATGACTGCACAAAAAGACGTAATATTTGGGATTGCGCGCGCTACCGTCTTGCCGTCCACAGACACGCGCTTACCTGCGCAAACTGGTTTGCACAGGCATGCTCGCAGGTAAGACGGAGCGTGTAGACGGAGCATTATAAAGGTTGTATCTGACATCGACGCACAAACGAGTACCATGGATCCAGTACATGATTCTGAATCCCCCAGTGGTGGAATTTTGCATCGGCTTTTTCCCGATTAAAATAGGTATGCAGTTTTTTTCACTTTAGACCGTTCATAATTGCTATACTTTTATAACTCAATAAGATTTGAAAGTAAAAATTAATTAATTCGTTAATTACACAAAAAGCGCAATGTGAACAATACTATAAAAACTATCCTATCAACTGATTTAATAGAGTTCGTATCGGGGGTCACGCACGCAGCGGCACGCTTGCAACGTTCAAAGGCCGAGCCGACACTTTTATTTAAACACTGTTATTTCTGTAACCGCTCATTAACGACATAAATGACTATCATAATTTTGTTAGTGGCATGCGGTGTAGCCTTTTCGCGAAGTTTGCGTTACGATGTCAGATATGCCCTGTATATACTTATCTCCTGTCCTTTTCTGAATGAAATAGAAAGAAAAAGACGTACTGAAATTTAAATTTAGTTTTGCTTGTGAACAAGAAGAGGATTGGCGCCGATATTACAACACAGTAGAAATTAACATCACATTCACACGACCTTTCACAGTAGCTTGAGGTTATCGGTATTACCAAACACATTACCATAGTGAGAACATTCAACACATTCTCCAAATTATGAACAGACCATTCAATAAATTGTTGCAATCTGTGTGCGGTGAACTAACACATATAAACTATGTTAGTTCACAGATCACGCCATATGCTTAAGATTTATGTACTTACGTTTACTGCCGTATTACATACAACGTTTTTTTTTTTATTTATGCGGATCCTGAATATAGTTTCTTCAGATTAAGCACCTGAATCGATTACAATCATTTTTACACAATGTTATATTTTTTCCCAAATACATTTAGAAATTGTTGCAGAGTGGTTACCGAGCGGTTACGATAGATCAGTAGTTCCCAAACTTATTTTTCTCGTGGACCACTTTCAAAATTTTACTGGTTTCGGTGGACCCCCTGCTGCTACATTTCTACCACATTCTTAAAGTCGCCAAAAAATAAAAATTGTGTCACTTCTGAGTTCTGTCCCTATATTCCGATATGTAAAATAAAAACGAAAAATGGTACATTTTATATCACTTTATTTATTAAAAGAATAGAATTACAAGAAAAAAATATTAAGGTAATATAGGTTCAGGTCATAATTTTAATTAATGGGAAGGATGTATCTGATGGAGTGTCAGCAAACGATCAATGTTTGGCTTTATTTTTGTCAGCAATAACCGCAAATCCCCCCGCTCTGTGATGTTTAATTTGCTCCTTTTTTTTTGTTAAGAGGTTTGTAACGGCACTAAAACTCATTTCGACAAGGTATGACGAGGGAAAAGCTATTAAAAATTTCCTTGCGATTTCCCACAGTCCAGGATATTTTTCGGGTATTTCTGCTTGCAGCCAAAATGTTGGGTAGCCTTTTCTAAATTTCACCTTCAGCTCCTCATTAGTGCTTAGCTCGAGCAGCTCCTCTTGTAGTACAACATTGGCCACTTTCGTTTCATCAAATGGATTTATGATCCATGGTGGTATATCCATCGTCAGTATATCTTCAAACCTGGTTTTGAAGTCATCATGCAGGGCACTTAAATGTTGACTGTAGGTATGGATATCCTCATCAATACATTCTACCTGCGACAAGTATGGAAATTGAGAGAATTCGCGCCGACTAATGTTTTGCTTCATAAATTTCAATTTCCCAAGAAAAGCCGAAATTATCCCCTTTGTTTTTATTAAATTCAGGCTGTCCCCTTGTAACTGCAAGTTAATATCATTAATTTTTTTAAACAAATCTGTCAAATACGCAATGTCTGCTTTGAATTTGATCAAGTTTTCTTTTAAATCTGGATCTCTACTTTCTAAGAACTCTAATATGGAATCGAAAACAGAGTAAAATCTCGTTAAGCATGCACCTTTCGACAACCAGCGTACTTCAGTATGTAAGAGCAGTCGTTGGAAGTCTTCATCATTTTCGTCGCACAATTGAGCAAATAAACGCGTATTCAATGCATTGCTTCTGATTTTGTTGACAGCTTTTATTACAAAATGAAGAGATTGGTTCAACCTGTCACTTAAATGTTTTGCCACAAGATGTTGTCGGTGGATTACGCAACGAATAGCTGTAAGTCCTGGTATAATCCTTTTGAGATGACTTATAAACCCACGATATCGCCCGACCATTGCAGGAGCTCCGTCTGTTGCCACTGAAATAATGTTTGTAAATGGGATCGATTTTTCCGTAAAAAAATTACTCAGGACATTAAATATTGATTCGCCTTTAGTGTCAGTCTCCAAAGTTCTGGCAAATAGCAATTCTTCGTGAATTTCTTCCTCAACAATAAATCGGACATATGCCAATAGTAATGCTTCATTACTGGGTAACGTTGACTCGTCCAGTTGTATAGAAAAATGAGTTTTTTGCAGATGATTGCACAAAAAGCTTTCGATATCAGAGCTCATTTCATCAATGCGTCTTTGTACAGTATTGTTACTTAATGGGATTCTATTTAGTACGTCAAATGGAGATTTGTGCAAAACAGTTTTTAAAACCTCTTCAACAGCGGGTAAAATTAATTGTTCTTCGATAGTGTGTGGTTTTCCAGATTTTGCTATAAGTAATGAGATATTGTAAGATGCCCGCAAGCCATCATCGTTACTTTGAGATGCTGAAGCGAACATACTGTGCACGGTGGGTCTCTTTCCATATTTTTCTTTCAATGTTTGAAAATATTTTAAATCTTTACCTATTTTATCAGTATGACACCTTTTTAGATGATCTTCGAGCTTTGATGGTTTCATAGAGTCATTGCTCAAAACTTTGTTGCATAATAGGCACATGGGCAATTGTCTGCCTCTGATGGAACAAAACCATATTTCAAATAATCGACACTATATTGTCGACATTTTTTCTTTGCTGTAGCCATGTTTCGTGTCAGTTACCTTACCTGTAAAAAAAATATTTTAGTAACCAAGTTTTTTTCTGAATATAGGTATCACACCGCAGCCTTTGTCAGCACGCGGAAATAGAATTACGGCTTGTAAAGGGACCAAGTAATAAACCGCTGAGACAAATACAGACGTTTTCACAAAACGGTATCAATTTTAAAGTACATTATTTACCACTAATTTTTAATAGTATAAATAAAAATTGGTGTACTCAGTATCGAATACTGATCATATTTGTGTAGGAAAAAATAAAAGTCGAAATCCCAAAATTGTCCATAAAAACGATAACTAAAATTTTATTAAATCAATGAGTTCACGCGCTCCGTGTATTTGCGTATTTTTTGTCTGCGGCTTCATTGTTAAAACGTGACAAACTGGCATCGAAGTTCAAGCCCCGCCCTTTTCCCGTCGCCCGCGCACCGCTCGCTCTTTCCGAAAAGGAATAGTTTTGATAAAATAGTTACATCAAAATCAATTTAAAATGATTATGAAATTACTGTTTTATAAAATTAGTAGTTATTTGCAAGAAAAATTACAAAATTAATTGCTCTGCAATATTGCTTATTCGGCCTTTTTAGAGAGGCAGTGCTTCTCTCGTGAAAAAACAATTGAATAAAACGTGCTGTGTTTGTCTTCAAATCGAAAGAGGACAATTAAAATATCTGTAAGTTACTAAGTTACCTATCTATACAGGCCGTTGTGATCAACCGACTAGTACACGTAAACAAAATACTTAAGTACTATAACAAAAAAAAGGTAGGTTACTTACTTTTCTCCGGCACTAGCAAACACAGATATAAATTTTCTCACAACTTTTTTTCCAAATTCCGCCTTTTTTCGAAATTCCGGAAACGAATGAATGCGTTTGCCTTTGGCATCAAGTATTTATAGTGGTGATCAAGTTCATGTCTGAACAAGCATTAAGCATTGTCGGGCGGATAGCGCTTTGCAAGTCTGTACACGAAATTGTACGTAATATTGAATACGCAAGTTTGGACAAGTAACAGTCGCTTGCCTTATTAAAATATTATCTGCTTAGATAGGTACTTAAAACAATGTAGGTAGGCCCTTATAAAAACTATGCTTACATTTTTGCTCTTTACTATCAAAAGCAGATAAATTTTCGTGGACCCCCATTAACATCTTATGGACCCCCATTTTTTGTTCACGCCTACGTAGACCCCCAGCAAGTCTCCCGTGGACCCCTGGGGGTCCACCTGGACCACTTTGGGAATCACTGCGATAGATCATAGTAGATACTTGCGCGCGCGCCACAGCTGACGCCAGTGGTCAACGCACCGTGTTCGGACCCGAGTGCAGTTTTGACCATAACTTTGTGGTTTTTCATGACATCTTCTTGAAATTTTGTACATAGATTCTTTACTTAAAAATACTGGACACGTGTTTCGGGTTTCGCATAAACAAAAAATAATGTTGTTAGTATTTGCCAACAGAGAATAAAGCAATCTTTTGATGTGTCTGTCTGCGGACTTCAATATTGCGATTTTTATTGTCATGTTTTACATCCGTCACACTATATTTAAACCAAATTTTTTAAAGCACTTACCACGTATGAAAATCCTCAAATGCTTTTTTATAATAATCAATATGGCAATTGAACAAGTTGAAAAGCATGTGCTTGCGAGGCCTAAGACCAGCAGTGGATGTCTTTCAGCAGAGATGATAAATGGCAACCGATATAAGGTACAGATATATGTATGACGGAAGAATCTTAAGCTAAATCTCGATCTTTGAAATCACCAGATATCTGCCACTCGATCTAAAAATTATATCGAGTATTTCAAAATTAGATCGAGTTACAATTATCGGGTAATTCATTTGGCTTGAGGAATCAAGAATTTTTAAGGGGATTTGGCTATCTACAATCCGTTCTCACATGCAATGCTACTTACAAATATAATTGCTTGTTTTGTATGGTTTTGTGGCTACTGCTAGACTCGTATTACTAAGTGCTATTAAACTTGAATCTTGTTAAAGAACGTTGTGATTTATGATTTAGAAATAGCCTTTTCATCTTCAGTACCAAGTAAGGTATGGCGAGTTCTAAACTTAGCATAAGACCACACAGTGCATGTAATAAAATTCCATGATTTATTTACCTCCATAACGTATGAAGACAGCTAGTTAGTACTTAAACTTAAGTATTAATTAATAAAGTCGTATTTCTAGGGTCATTAATAATGCTAATTTATGGATTATGTGATACAAAGTTACGAGTCTTAGTAGGCATACGTCATTTCTATGTCGCAGCCAACTGCTTTGATTTTCCATTAAACTAATGGTCTGAATTATGTATATTCAACTAGCCACCCGCCCCGGCTTCGCATGGGTGCAAAGCTGATACAAAATACCTGCGTACCTAGTGTGTTTTTATTCAGAAAAACGGTAAACGTTGTATATTAAAAGAAAGCGGCCCGCCGCTCCCGCCACCCCGACGGGTCGGTACCGCCGCAAACGCTACGTCCCGCAATTTTTAAATCTGTAATATCTTCGAAAATCTTCCATTAGATCTTATCCTGTAAAGGGCCATATAGATCTATACTAAATTAACAATGTATTTAGGGTATTTTATTGGGTAAGGATTAATGCTATATTGGTTAAAATAGCTCCAACAATTAGCTATTATTTGTCGTAAAAAGTAAATGACAAAAATGTTATTGTGGGATATCCATAAGGCGTTGTCCTAATTGGCGGAGATCGCACGATGAAAGGATGCGTTCTCTTTGTGCGATGAGTTTAAACATACAGATTTCATCAGTGTGTCCTAATTTGAACCACGCAACTAATCTGTGGGCACAAGAAATGCTTAATAACGATCGTACGCATAGGACACTCTATGTTATGCTATGTACTATGTAGTGATAAGTTATGATTTTTGTAGAAATTGTAACAAATTAAGAGTAGTAACCCCGACCAAGGGTTAGGTTAGAACTTTTTTTTTTTAATAATTATAAACTAGCGCTTGACCGCAACGCCGCCTGATGGTAAGCAGTGATGCGATCGTTGATGGTAAAGCGTACTAGTTTATTAAGAGCCTATTCACTCAGAAAAACTGAGCGAATAGGAAGGAAGACGGCAGTTGAGCGAGGTGATGCAATGTTAAACCCAACAACACGATCAACGATGCTGCGCCAAAGGGAGATTGATCTGAAGACCCTCCACGACCAAACTCCCAATACAGCAACATTAGGCGCATCGTACCCGGCACACATCGCAACACAACTGCTCAGACCCAACGGCTCTTGCCGGAACACGACAAATCGCTTGGCGGCAACCGCTTGCGAGCTGAGAGAGCGAATCGAGACGAACACTACTTTCGAATGCCAGATGGTTGCCTAATCAGCACCTTAATTTCGTATCACACTATCAGTTGGAATAATTTCGAAGCACATTGCTAATCCATTGCTCCTTATGTTCAAAAACGCGTCTCCTCAACAACGTAAATAACGCAATGAATATTGTCGACTGTTAAAATGAAACCCATTACAATTGATAATGGTTACGCAATTACCCGACAGGTAATTTTACCAGTTAGCTGCGACAGCTACTTACCCTATCGTAGCTATCATTCATTAATAATTTATAGCTAAAATTTTATCAGACAGACATTTATAGTTTTATCATTCTTATCGTCATTAATCAGCGAGCCAGTAGGTACTGTATACTATACATTTCCTCGTAGCTATATACAAAAACCGAAGACACCGACTTCCGAAATTAGTTTCTCGGTGGTAGGCCATAATATCGGCCGCCGGCAGAAGTTACCACCCACCAGACAAAGCCTTGCCGTCAAGCGATTTCTCGTGTTCCGGCATGATGTCTGGTGAAGCCGTACGGAGGACGAGTCTGAGTAGTTGTGTTGCGATGTGTGCCGGGTACGATGCGCCTAATGTTGTTGTGTTGGGAGTTTGGTCGTGGAGGGTCTTCAGATCAATCTCCCTTTGGCGCAGCATCGTTGGCCGTGTTGTTGGGTTTAACATTGCATCACCTCGCTCAACTGCCGTCTTCCTTCCTATTCGCTCAGTTTTTCTGAGTGAATAGGCTCTTAATAAACTAGCGCGCTTTACCATCAACGATCGTATCACTGCTTACCATCAGGCGGGATTGCGGTGAAGCGCTGGTTTATAATTATTAAAAAAAAAAATAGTGATATATGTATACACACCAACTTATCCTATGTGTTATGTTGTGTTGTGTGTTTTGCGGTATTTGTTACCAAACTTCTCCGAAACGGCTAGACCGATTTGCACGAAGATTTGTGTGAATATCGAGTACGTTTGAAAATCGGCCAACATGTAAAATTTAATTCCATCTAATACCTACGTGGCTTCATAACCACATCGAATATTAAAAGTCACTTTGATTACTTTTATGGAATGGTGATGTATTATCTTCTTAAGACCATAAATTCCTGTTACTTTACCGCGAAATCTTCATAAAGGCACGTATGTCTACGTTCCCATTTATCATTGAAGATGTCCGATGTGAAGTCTTGGGAGTTTTTACTACATCTATCACACGCTTATGAGGAGTTTCTCATTATTGTCAGTATCCCCGCTTAATCTGTGATCTACGACGGTCGTCTTTTTACATGCTTTTTATTAGCTTCACTTGTATGTTTGCTTGTCCGTCTCTAACTCAAACATTTTTTTTTAGCCTTACCTTATTTTAATTTGTGCAGGCAAAGTATTTTTTAGTTTAGATTTAGTTACTTGGGTAACGCATCATTACGAATTTTAGCACTTGATTCTGTCTGTTGGAGATCAAGAAAATTTGGTAAAAACAAATGAGCACTACTTAAGCGTTCGTGATATCCGTATATTATTTAAAAAAAAATCTAACTAAAAAGTTAAAAATAATTTTAAAATTTCATTTATGACAATAGTAGGTATATAAACAATACTACTAAAATGAGAAAAAAGCGTGTGTCGCTTATATATACAAAAATTATGACACAAAGCATACCACCTACTTTATTCTTTAAAAGCTTGTTTTTTTAGTTTTTTAAACTATATTTATTTCGGACTTTCTTTGCTTTTTCTTTTAATTTTGAGCAGAGTTTCTCATCAAATGTTGCGGCAAAAGTATGATAAAAGTTACCACTGTAATTAAAAGGAAAGACAAGGATCTGGCGTCCGGATCTTTTTTATAAACTCTTCAGATAAGGATGACAAATTATTGCTCCCTTGTCGAGTCTAAATTACAAAGCCCGCTGAACATCATGTTTTAATTAATCGTCGGTTGGTTTTATCCTGTTTTTTGTCTTCTAATTCGTAGATCTGTTATTAATTAAGAATATCTTTTATTTCAGTCTTGTGTACATCATGTTCATTATCATAGATTTCGTTATATTCTTAATATTGTAACTTTAATATTTATGGGACAAATCACATAGGTACCTATAGATACTCTTATCCTTCATTGAATTATATTGAGGAGGAATCAACGAGTACCTTGCACCTAAGTAAATTCAACTGTGTTGCTAAAGACCACACAGGGTTACCACTTAAACTCACTTAAAGACATAATTATCTATCCAGTGATTAAGATCTTTCATTGTGTGAGGTGATATAGTAGTGAAAAACACGCATCCGTTGATTGATGATCACGCTACAACGGGGAAGAAATATCGCTTCAAAATTACTTGTAACATTTTTCTTTTGTAGGGTGCTGAGTTGTGAAGTATTTAAGCAAGTAGAATATTGATGAAAAATATATAACACGCTACAAGATAAATAAAATAACTGAACATGTTGAATGAAGCTATTAAACGACAATATAGGCAATACATCAGGGGGTTCTCCAAGACCCCAATTGCGTCACTTACTGCCAATACTACCAATCACAATCTGAATCGTTTTGAAGGACTGCTGATCCATTGCTTCATATATTCGAACACTCTGGCAGCTTATCAACGTAAATAAAGGAATGTATGTTGTTGAACTGTCAACATGGAAACCATTTCTAGAGTTAGTGTGTTATGCAATTACCTCGCTGGTGGAAATTTGTTGGTAAGTAGGTACATATAGTATCTACAATATGTAAAGAAAACCCCGTCCGACCCATAAGGCCATAAGGATAATTAAGGTTAGGTAAACACATGACCAAATAAAATATGAAATTTTACATAATCGTCATAGTAACAATACTAATAAATTTTGAAATATTTTTTTTAGCTTCTTGAAAAAATCTACTTCCCCAAAATGTAGTAAATTTTTAAAAAGTGACAACACAATATGTTCGTTGGTATTATTGCGATACGACAGCGTGCCGCGTGTCCTGCCCCCCTTCGCCCGCGTATGTATTGCCTACCGCACATGTATTAAGTTACCGCCTTTCGAGAAATAATATTTATTTTTTTAGGGTAACTTTTTTTAAGTTTAGCCGGCTTCGTAGGCATTAGTAGAATCAGTCACCCATCGATATCTAACAATACCTTTACGGATCGGACAGGGTTTTCTTTACAAATTGTATATTATGTCAAGTAAAACATAAATAAAATAGATCCCAACACCAATTAAGATCAGGTCAGGAAGAAAGGAAGACTAGTTTAAAGGACACACCTGAAATTATGATGACAGTGAGTTTATTGACTCCAAAATGATTTCTCATCACTTCTGGTGTCAGCAGTGCGTTATGTAGCCAACTCACCAACTCAACTTGGATAAAGTGACCGTTGAGTAAAACTGAGTGCACAGGAAGGGAGACGGTAGTTGGGCGAGGTGATGTAATGTTAAACCCAACAACACGACCAACGATGCTGCGCCAGAGGGAGATTGATCTGGAGACCCTTCACGACCAAACTCCCGACACAACAACATTTGGCGCATCGTCCTCCGTACGGCTTCACCAGACATCATGCCGGAACAGGATGAATGGCTTGACGGCAGGACTTTGTCTGAGTGAGCTCTCATTCCTACCTGATGCTTGGGATTGACACTTTTGAAAGTTTACTTTAAACTCACTTCACCTGTATATCCAACTAATGCCAGGTATTTACACTTTAGTCACCCTAAGATAATTTCATCTAACTTTTTTTACGGAGAGATTGTTACAGAAAAAGAATTGATCGGCAGACCGTGTGAATAATTTTATGAAGAGTTTCTACCAAAACATATTTCATTATACTGTTCTTTCTTTTTTGTTTAATAATTATAAACTAGTGCTTGACCGCAATCCCGCCTGATGGTAAGCAGTGATGCAACCGTTGATGGTAAAGAGCCTATTCACTAAAAAGACTTAATGAGTAGGAAGGAAGACGGCAGTTGAGCGAGGTGATGCAATGTTAAACCCAACAACACGACCAACGAAGCTGCGCCAGAGGGAGATTGATATGGAGACCCTCCACAACCAAACTCCCGACACAACAACATTTAGTGCATCATATCCGGCACACATCGCAACACAACTGCTCACACCCGTCCTCCGTACGGCTTCACCAGACATCATGCCGGAATACAACGAATCGCTTGGCGGCAAGACTTTGTCTGGTGGGTGGTAACTTCTTCTTCTAATATTAATGTTTGTTGTTCCCTACGTGGATTTATGGCCTGAGATCCAATCAGTAATTTAGTATGTAGGTAGATCCCACATTCCCAGCCTTTACATTCCGTCTTATAAGGTGCTTGAGGCAAACAAATTAATTTACGTTAGTCTTTATTTGGACAATTATACGGAGAACTACTTGCATACAAACCAGACCTTGAAACTAGAGAAAATGCACGAGAGGCCACAGCAAACTGGTTGACCAAAGTGTACACTTGATACAAGTTTACATGAACACCGACACAAGGAGTTATAAACCGTATTCTTAAAGCGTCAAAAGTGAAAGAAGCTGTAGAAAAAAGTTGGCAGAACTGTATCCCAGACGCCAAGAGCGAACCGTGTCACCGTCCTCAAATGTTGCCGCTTCGTAACGAGCGAGAAGGCGCTATCACAGTGATTAATAAGAAAGAAAGAGATGCATAAAACGGGGACAAACCGAGTAAATTGCTTCATGATTGGATAATTATTTTATTGATACAGTTAAATGCCATTGTAGATGGACCTTAGGGTATGAATGGAGGGAAGTGTTCGGATAATTTATGACAAAAACTATTAATGTAATTTATTAGACGTTTGCAGTATTCATGAGTTGTTAACAGTAAATATGAAACATAGTGCTAATT
The DNA here is from genome assembly GCA_037179545.1 of Sesamia inferens. Lineage (NCBI taxonomy): Eukaryota > Metazoa > Arthropoda > Insecta > Lepidoptera > Noctuidae > Sesamia > Sesamia inferens. The sequence goes on from CM073931.1 coordinate 22,931,460, forward strand.
ATTTAAGTCTGTTTAACCTGGAGGGTTTACGATTTCTAGTAATGAAAATTACGGTTTATTTTGTATTCAAATGAGACCTAAATTGTGATTGTCAAAGTTTTTGGAGTACTTTCTATACATGTTCAGGAATAATACGGCAAACTTTGTATTACACACACTATGCCAAATAATTCCTCGGTCTAGTTCCTCCTGGTTTAAGGAATCTGACATGTGAAAAGCCTCAAATTAGTAAATATACCGTCATATGTTTTAGTGGTTTCAGATGTGTGACCAATCAAACTAAAATCAATTCCTAAGTAACACGAATAACACATTATACCATATCAATAATACACTCTACAAGCGTATAAAGGGTGTATCTGACATCGACGCACAAACGAGTACCATGGATCCAGTAGGTACATGATTCTGAACCCCCCAGTGGTGGAATTTTTCGTCGGCTTTTTCATGATTTAAAAAAAATAACATGTAGTTTTTTTCACTTCAGAGCATTCATAATTGCTATACATTTATAACTCAATAAGATTTTAAAGTAAAAATTAATTAATTCGCTAATTACACAAAAAAGCGCAATGTAAACGAAACTCGAAAAACTATCTTATCAGCTGATTTAATAAAGTTCACATCAGGGATCAACGTCATACCTACAAACCCGCACGGCGGCACGCTTGCAACGTTCAAAGGCTGAGCGGACGCTTTTTTTAAACACTGTGAATTCTGTAACCGTTCATTAACGACATAAATCACTATCATAATTTTATTAGTGGCATGCGGTCTAGCCTTTCCGCGAAGTTTGTGTTACGATGTCAGATACACCCTGTATACATAGACGTATATGTGATATGGCTGTGTGAATCTCCGAATAAGGCATCGAAAGTTAAAGAATCGCCTAGAAACTGCCATTTACCACTGTAATAGTATTAAATGGCTGAATCTAGGCCATTCTGGACCTAAGTTTAAAATTGAAACTCTGCGATTACCTCAGCACTACCAGCAACATCAGCTTTACCGGAAAGAGCGTGAGCTTACCGTCTGTGAGAGGAGTGGAAGGGCGTGTCAGACTTTTACTGACTAACGCTATCTCTTTAGAACATCCGATGGCCCTTTTTTTTTTTTCTTTCCGGGTGTAAAATCCTCATGGATGTCCGCCGCCCTGGGGTGGGCGACGGGGTCTGTCCGACTGCTACTGACTAAAAATCACCCGGGTGTTCCGTCTCACACCTACACCGGGGGCTGCGAGAACTAATACTGCTTCCGCAACACCCGATTGGTGCTGGCCCGCAGCCGTGGGGCCTCCTCGGGTCAGGGGGGGGGAGTGAGGTGTAGAACTCCCCCCGTGACGTCTAAGAGTAGCGCGCGTGGAACACTTCGCGCCGCCACCTCGGGTCCTGATGTTTGGGGAGCGACAGATTTCCCCGAGTCTATCGCCCCTGGACCCATTTAGGGGGGCTGGAAGAGGGCATTATCCGCCCTCCGGCGACGCCCGGTACGCCTGCTGCGGGCTGGGTGAGAGGACGAGATCTCCCTCTCCCTTTCCGCAGCCTCCTTCTGCGAGACAACTGTTTCGCAGAAGGAAACCACCGCAACCCTGGACTCTTCGCTGCCGACCATCGACCTGATTACGACCGGCAGCGATAAGTCACTGCCTACTTCAGAGATGAGGGCACGGCGCAGCTCCTCCCAAGCGGCACACTGCCATGGCCCTGCCAGAACCCCATCACTGTGTGTTGACATCTCTTTATGGCGCACATGGACATAACGCGCCGTCGACCCGAGCCTGGTACATGAAACAGAATATTACATATTTCCTAAGCCCGGTAAATTCCACTATTCTAGGGAACTGATATCTGATGTAGGACGGTCATGGCATATCTTGACTTAGTTAATTTGATTGACTTTGCAGTCGATTATGAAACCCAAGAATTTCTTCATCTTCTTAAAAAAATGTGATATATTTCACTTATGGTCTTATAGTTTTCTAAAGATTGTTATTATGGGTTTGTTGTCGTGGTGGCCTAGTAGTTAAAACACCAGCCTCTCAAGTATGAGTGCGTGTGTTCGATTCCTGGTCAGGCAAGTACCAATGTAACTTTTCTAAAGTTATATGTACTTTCTAAGTATATCTTGAACACCAATGACTGAAGGTGAAGGAAAACATCTTGAGGAAACCTGGACTTTAAGTCTGAAATCGCCAACCCGCATTGAGCAAGCGTGGTGATTACGCTCAATCCTTCTCTGTATGAGAGGAGACCTGTGCCCAGCAGTGTGACGATAAAAAGGTTGATAATGATGATGATGATGATGGGTTTGTTGACCAACCAACTAGGTAAATATTATTATCGCCAACAAAAGCTGAACTTATTGAATTACTGCAGTTGTATGGACATATGTTTGAAAGTCCCTTTTTGTTAAATCAATTGACTAGGATTTACAAAATCCAGTATATTTTGCGTGAATGTTAACAGATTAAATTAAATTAAATTTAATGTATCTTTATTTTTATATTTTCCTAACGGCCGCCAGCGACTTCGTTCGCGTGGAATTAGTTATGCTGCACTCCTATTGGTCGCAGCGTGATATTATATAGCCTAAAGCCTTTCTGGAGTAATGTGCATTCTAACGCAAACAGGATTTTTCAAATCGGTCCAGTGGTTCCTGAGATTAGCGCGTTCAAACAAACAAACAAACGAACTCCTCAGCTTTATATATTAGTATAGATTAAGGTAAGGTCAGAGGATTTAGTTTAGTTCTATCAAAATAAATAGTCCACGCCTGACGTAATTTGATGTTTTTTTAAGCGCCATATTTTTTGTCACGTCTAAACTGTCCTTGGGATATTTAAATTTGACAGGACTAAATTAATAGTTTATCTTCTGTCCTTACCACAATGAAATATAAAGGCAAAGATGCACTGTAATTAAAATTAGTTTGTGAACAAGAGAATTTGGGCCATTGTTTTATCAAATTAAATCATTTATTTCGGAAAATATCCATAGCTAACAACAAACGAAACTTATAAACTATAATACTACAATTCATACGGCAGCAATATGTCTGCCGCAGCATTGCTGGTTGTAAAGACAATCCAGTCGGTTGGCAATCATCGCGAGGACGGTGTTGTCGCTGCCCCACACTCTGTGCACCAGAGACGCGCACCGCTTACCCGAGGCGGTTCAGTGGCGGGGCAGCCTCAGCAGTCAGCACCGCCCTAAACGCATTATTGAACTGGACGCGGAGGGCGCTGTATGCTGCACGAGTATAGGTAATCAGCCCACAGGCTGCACGTGTAGAGGGACGTTCAGTATTATTATTATTATTTAATAATTATAAATTAGCGCTTGACCGCAATCCCGCCTGATGGTAAGCAGTGATGCGATCGTTGATGGTAAAGCGCGCTAGTTTATTAAGTGCCTATTCACTCAGAAAAACCGAGCGAATAGGAAGGAAGACGGCAGTTGAGTGAGGTGATGCAATGTTAAACCCAACAACACGACCAACGATGCTGCGCTAAAGGGAGATTGATGTGAAGACCCTCCACGACGAAACTCCCAACACAACAATTTAGCGCATCGTACCCGGTACACATCGCAACACAACTGCTCAGACCCGTCCTCCGTACGGCTTCAGCAGATATCATGCCGGAACACGACAAATCGCTTGGCGGCAAGGTTTTGTCTGGTGGGTGGTAACTTCTGCCGGCGGCCGATGTTATGGCCTGCCACCGAGAAAAATTATGTATCTGTAGGTATTGTTTCGTTCTACACTTTCTTCTTTTTAAAAGCATAGAGTACCTAAGACTAGTTTTTCTTGCATTTCACACCAACGTAGAAAGTATCAAAAACTGAGCAAAGGAAGTTCAACTCTTGTTCGTATCTAATCCAGTTAATGTTATGGTTTAGTTTCGGTCACATTTCGTATCGCGCTATGGTAAAACCATAGCGCGATACGAAATGTAACTTTGGTTGAAACCAATGTAAGTGTGAGTAATACATTTCATCAGATATAATTATTAAAACTAAATCAATTATAAGTAAATCTAATCGTTTAGACGTAAGTTTGACATGGCATAGAAAAAGTTAGCTTTGTTTCAACTTTTTCATTTGACAATGGTTACGTTCCAATTGCGATCTAGTTATGCTTAAATCGTTAGCGCGATACGAAACATAACAAAAGTTATGGTTTGGTTGCGATCCAATTCTGTTTTGGTTAAATTATTTTAGCGCGATTGCCCTCCTGTACGCATTTTCTTTTTATGACTTACACACATTTTATTAAGAAAACAAGCAACCCACTAAAGCTTATTTAACGAAGAAGGCCATCATAAAAAGGGGGTTTGAGACGATAGACTCAAAGATAAATTAGGTCTATAAGTAGGTAAGTGCGACTGCTGCTTATACCTAAGTACAGACGACTGCACCAAGCTACTACTGTAATATGTCAGATTTCATTATTAGATTTTCAACTTTACCTCTAAAGCATTAAGGCTCAAGATTGATTGGGATTATTTGACAGTTTTGGGTAGCTTGACGTGCTGTCGTCCAGACTTTTTGCTTCATAATAGTGTTACTTTTTTGAAGTTAATCGCTAAAACATATTCACAGTAGGTACCTATAGCTAAAAATTGTTCTGGATCACGAATTCACGTTTTCAGAGAAGCAACAGGAGATGGCGCCTTGCCAAGTAAACAGCGCTTTCGATTAAATCGTGAATTATTTTCCTCTCATCTAAAACATTCTTTAAGCGTATTTACAATCAATTCTCTGAAAGTATTCTGATAAGCAGTTTAGAGCAGCGGTGGCTTAGTGGTATCAGACGCGACTTACAAGTTGTAGGTCGTAGGTTCGAATCCCATCAGGTATCTTACATTGTGTAAATTATTTCTTCACCATTGCTCTCAAAACGCAGAAGGAAAACGTCGTGAAGAGTGCTTGTCCTAGAGGCAAAACTACGAAGACATGTGCCATGAATCACATACTTAGATGTTCATTGTAGCCACGCACAAACATCAATTCAATGTTGACATGCGATAAAGTACGCGACTATGTTAAATTGAAACTACGTCTACGTTACGTTTTTTAAGTTTTACCATATATAAGCACAGAGATTTGGGTAGTGTATGTATGCATACCCTCAACAAAATCTCTGTGCACGCCCCTGCCATCTACCATCCCACACTTGACCCGGGTGGTAGATTACCGCCACTCCCTTTCACCGAGAGCAGGCCTTTCTCCTTCAACATTATAAACTGATTATATTAAGTATTCCGATCTGTATAGTTGTGCAAACAACAGAATTGTGGGTATTGAATAAATCTTACACTATACAGGCTGTATCTGACATCGTAATGCAAACTTCGCGAGAAGGCTACACCGCATGCCACTAATAAAATTATGATAGTAATTTATATTCGTTAATGAGCGGTTACAGAAATAACAGTGTTTTAAAAAATGTGTCGGCTCGGCTTTTGAACGTTGCAAGCGTGCCGCCGTGGAGGTTTGTAGGTATGACGTTGATCCCTGATGTGAACTCTATTAAATCAGCTGATAGGATAGTTTTTCGAGTTTTATTTTCATTGCGCTTTTTTGTGTAATTAGCGAATTAATTAATTTTTACTTTAAAATCTTATTGGGTTATAAAAGTATAGCAATTATGAACGGTTTAAAGTGAAAAAAAAACTGCATGTTATTCTTTTTAAATCAGGGAAAAACTGACGAAAAATTCCACCACTGGGGGGTTCAGAATCATGTACTGGATCCATGGTACACGTTTGTGCGTCGATGTCAGAGACTCCCTTTATAACAGCGGTGGGTAACCTTTTAGCAGTTACAGGCCACAAGGCGACAAAATGAGGTAGAGGTGGGCCGCGTATTTACATAATTTTGATAACATGTCTATCAATTAATATTCTTTATTGCACACACAATAATACTGTGCGGACATACATAGGTACTTTTCCCAAAAAACTTTTCTTTTTGCATTATGCCAACGACAAATCAATAATAAATTGATATTGACGTCTGAGGCTGGATTTGAGTGGCTATTTTTTATACATCAGATTTCATATTTGGTATTGAAATTCTAAGAATGGCTTTCAAGCGCTCATCTGTAAGTCGGGAAGTATTTTAGTATTTTCTATAATTGAGGATAGAAAATGTTTGCTTGCAAAAGTAAGTACTGCCAAAAATTCTAATAAATTTTTGTCAGTTGGCAAGCTGCCATAGAACTTAACACGATCATTGATCTCATAAAATGAGCTTTTGAGAATGTCATTTGATTGAAGATCAATCACGTTCATTTGTAAATGACTCGGTACATCCTCAATGTCACACAAAAAAGGAATTGCAAAAATTTTCATTCCACTAAAACCTTTTCAAAGTCGCCAAATCTGTCACTGAACTGATTTTGCAGTTGTATTAAAATATCTTTCATTTTATCATTTTTAGAATTGTAGTTTATTTTACAAAACAGTCGCGGGCCGCAAGGAAGAGGGCCCCGGGCCGCATGCGGCCCACGGGACCAAAGAAACGATGTATGGACTGTGTGATTCATGATATGGTTAGAAAGGGGATGAAGCAGTAATGAAAGGAAAACACATGTTGCTTCAAAAATAATTAGGTATTAATTAGGGCAGGAGAATGATGATGATTCCAGGTCATCATCGTCATCATTTCAGCTGATTGACATCCACTGCTGGACATAGGCATCCCCCAAGGATATCCTCGACGACCGGTCCTGCGACTCCCGCATCCAGCGGTTTCCCGCGACCTTCATCAGGTCGTCGGTCCACCTCGTCGGGGACTACGTACGCTGCGTCTTCCCGTGCGTGGTCGCCACTCGAGAACACGTCTGACGTACTGATTCTGGGTATGTTTTTATAAATCAAATGCAGGTAACAGTATCTAATATAGAAGTTGAAAATAACAGGAAAGGTTATTAGGCATACCTGTTGAAAGTTTGGACCCTCAGTATAACAAAATTTTTTGCAAGATGCAACGAAGGAACTAAAGAAGTCTACAGATCATCGGTTTTTGAGAACATCCTTACAAATTAAGACAAACAGTTACGTACCTACCATGGAGAGTCAATTAAAACTTCATTCGGTTAATCGTTCGTTGTCAGTTTGTAACTCAAATGTCCAGCAAGAAGTCTAATAGCAGTTACTTCTGTGAACTTACGACTTTATAAATACCTACTTATATAGCGTTACACTCCTCAATCAAGTACTGTTAATCAAAGGTTACTTGGATGGCCGGACTGATGTTGGCAAAGAAAAGTTTATTTAAAGCATCAGACATAAGGTTATGTTCCCAATGAATAGAAGGTGCATAACACTCGTGTGAGCACTATGTACTTGCTGTAAAGTTACCATTTACTGGATGGGTCTTTCATTGACTTGAAAGCGCTTTGGCGGCTGTGAGCATGTCGTTCTGGTGGCGCCTGTGTTTCATCATTAATTTGCCTTCAAAATCGTTGAGCAGAATGATGTTGATACATACGTCATGTTCATGAATGGGTGCCGTCAGTGGCGACTGGTCATCTCTCAGACGCCACGACACATTTTAATTTCTGAATTGTTTTTATGTTTTCTCTATCAACCGTTACAACAACCGTTGCAGAAAGTTTCAAGTTCTTCCACTAATTGAGCGGAGAAAAATTGCCGACATGGTATTTCTGTTCAATATGGCTAATGGCTCAATCGACTGTTCTGAATTGTTGAGCAAAATTGGGCTGCGTGTTCCATCATTCACTTTAATTAAGGAATCATCAGCCTCTGTATGTTCCCTCTGTGCGATGCGTATACCGACAAAACTCTTATATGATAAGAGCTAGCAGAGCATATAATTTATTGTGTCGGAGGGTTAGTGATCTCGATTTGTTCTCCACCAGTGTTCCTAAACTAAAAAAAATACTTTGTGATAGCTTCTTTGTTAATCATTAAAAAAATTTCAGTCTTTACTAAATACTCTCAGAGTGCTTACTTGTTCTTAATTTCACTTTCCTGTCCTGTACTGTACCTGTTACTGTCTCTTGTGCCAACCTAATGTTATCTGTGGAAACTTTTAATTGGCCTTCTTTCACTAATTATCTTCTATCTGTATATATGCTAGCTGTAAGTTTCCTTAAAATGTAAAAATTAAATAATAATGAACGCTTTTATCGTGCACATCTTTCTCCGTCGTTTTTATATGGTTTATTTCAACATGAATGATGTAATCAAAATTTGTGTAACAATTTTATGATTTAGAACAGTATCCGAACACATATTCGGATACGTTTTAACTCACACGAGTTCTGGCCAGTTTTTCTCCATAGGTTCCTACGCTTTGAAATTGCTTCCGAATTGAATTGCAGCTTCATCTTTCTGATTGACCCTTTGACAATTTAAAAGTGCCTGTAATTGGTTTCTTCTTCTTCTTCAGCCTGTATAGTCCACTACTGGACAAAAGCCTCCCCCAAGATTTTCATTTACATTGGGCAGACGGGTTGGGAATTGGAGAAGGTAATTTGATATTTTACACGAGAAACGCTGCAGCCCGCTTCCCTGGTGAGTGTTCCCTTGTCGCCTCTTACGACACCCATGGGAGGATATGGCTTGGTACTATTCTAAGCCCGTCAAGGTAAACCGGAAACCGGAGCCCGTTTACTTGAAAGAAATGCTTTGATTTTGAAGATACCTACATTTACAACTACGTATTATCAATGACAAGCACCCAAATGCGTAATACACGATTACTATCAATTTCATTCAATTTGAAGCATATTGCCAATCCATTGCTCCATCTGTTAAAAAATGTGTCAATCAGAGCACTAAGTGGAATACTCACAATATCTTGCCGTACAAAACCACAAATATAATAAACCAGTGTCAGTAGTACCTAAGCATCGTTTTACACGTAGGTAAACACAACACCGACAATATGCCAATAGCTTTGACAAATCTATACGTGGTTTAGGTAACCATTTAGTTTTATTCTTAACCAGACTAGTTCAGTATTTTATTGATTTGGTAGGACATTGAAGAGTGGTGACGGGTTCACCACTCTTTTTTAATGGTCTTCACTAAAAATGTGTACATGGAGAGGCATCATCTGGACTGGCCTTTTACGAGCTGTTAGTATAAAAATACAAACATTTTATGACTGAGGACAGAAAGAGGGTTGAGCATACCTATAACCTTTTAGGTATACTAATGTCCTATCAAATCAATAAAATACTAAACTAGTCTGGTTAAGAATAAAACTAAATGGTTACCTAAACCACGTCATGCCAATGGTTCGTGGCTGTAATTGGTTTGGCCGTATCTTATCAGCGCTATGTGGTGTATTCTTATCACTGTGTTTACTTCAACTCTGGCAAATAACTACCAGTTATCCTGACCTCCCTCTCCCCTCTCAGTCCCATACAAAAATGTGCCAACTAGGGGCATATACGAGGTGCGAAAGAAGTCTAATTATAATGGTTACTATAATATTATTAGCTGATGTTTGCACAACTGAGGAAGAAATATTTTCATTTAGTCACGGCCGTTTCCTGCATGTTTTGAAACGTGGAATGTATTGCGCTTGTGCAAATTAATAACACCGCTCATGCTGCCTACAAACAATGGTACTGGTTTATAAATATATTCAAACAGATAGTTGATAATATTGAATGAATAATCTGCATGCTACCTGCCTTTGTAATGACGATGTCCTTGTTTTTAGTAGGTAAGTATTTTTATCCATGTACTACGCTGGATACGTTTTGCTAGACTGAAATAGAATCGTAGGTATGTGGTAGTACGTACAGGCCTCTCTTTTCCGTTGGGCACTCTGGGCAAGTGTCCAGGGCCTTAATATACACGGGTGCCCCGGCCTGTTTTCAAAAGATATAATTTTTGCAGGTGCTGTTCCATTGTACCCATTTTTAGAATGACATTTACAGTGTAATTTATAACAAATTTCTATTCGCAAAGTTATGATATATTAGTAAGTTTCTCTTGCTTCCTCTAAACTACACAGGGGCATGTGAAGCCTAGGGCCCAAGCCCTCCAATAGTTTAAAGACTGCCCAGATTACGCAAGGCTGTCAATATGACGTCATCACTTTATTGTTCTGTAAAAGAAGAGTAAAGATATTAACGAATGTAATTGAGCTAACGTCATTAAAGTTGTAGCATATGTAGATACTTACACAAATATACAACTAGTTACTGCAAACACTAGGTATATTCCATCGATAAAGGTAATTAACTAAAGGTAAACAAAAATAAGTCATTTTTGTTTACCTAGTACTAGTTACCCGACTAAACGTAATAGGTACCAGTTGCTACAGTTGTCATTATACATCACAGTTGTATTCTTAATTTGGAAACGTAACGTTGCTAATTTAAAAAGTACATACATATTATAACTTGGCCTGAGTACTGAAGTGTCTTTTTTTTTGTTCTGGAAGGAAAATCATCAAATGGCCTCTCCTGCTCTGAGCGGAGTGGAAGGGCGCCTCAGACTTTCACTGACTAAAGCCCACCAAGTGTCTTCACTTGCCTGTGCGCCAGGGTCATGGTTTCTTTTTTAACCAACCCGCAACCCTGACCCAGGAGGCATCGGTCTTCATGGACCCCGTCATGATAAGCTGACATCTCTCTGAGGCGCGCGTGAATCTGAACGCGCCGTCGACCAGGGCCTGGTCCTGCCCGGGCGAGCTGCCCACTGATCGCCCCCAAACCCGCGCCTACGGTGGCCGGAATTCGTTGTTGTCTTCCGACTAGGGCGTCTCCTGCAGCGGCTAGTGGCGTGAGGGCGGTGGGACTCCCGCACCCTCACGCGCTCCGCCTCCACCTTTGCCAGCATCACTTTCCGCAGAAGGAGGTCTGCCATGCACTCTCGCTCTGGAACATGGCCTGGATCAGGGCTGGACGCGAAAGATCGACGCCGATCGCCGCCACGAACTATTGAAGTGACTGGAATTACGTTTAGCCGGTTGATTAAGTCACGTATTTTTTTTGTTTACCTTTAGTTAATTACCTAAAACGATGTAGTATAAATTAGCTTTTAGGTTTCTGTACTCAAATGGTAAGAACGGGATCCTATTACTACACTGTATATCTGTCACCAGGCTGTATCTCATAAACCGTGATAGCTGGACAGTTTTTACAGAAAATTTTCACAGAAGATGTACGAGTACTTTTCTTGCCGCTATACATCGAGGGACTGGAACAATTTGCCACCGGCGGTGTTTTCGTCTGACTAAAATTTAAGTGTCTTCAAGGCTAGAGTGAATAGGCTCTTAATAAACTAGCTCGCTTTACCATCAACGATTGCATCACTGCTTACCAAAACCAGAAGATACCGGTTCACTTTTGCTTCGAAGGCTGACGGGTTGTACGAAGCCGCTAAATTAATCCTTAAAACAAACCAAACTATAAAAATCATTATAATATAGGGAAAGGGGAGAGGCAACGAAATAGAAACAAACGTAGATCAAGTATTTGATTCAGTAGAATTAGGGGGGGGGGGGGGGTAAGTCAGATTTTAGGGTCGAATCCCAGTCTATTTATTCTTACAAACTACACAAGCACATTGTTTTTTTTTAATAACTATAAACTAGCGCTTGACTGCAATCCCGCCTGATGGTAAGCAGTGATACAATCGTTGATGGTAAAGCGCTCTAGTTTATTAAACCCATTCACTTAAAAAACTTAGTGAATAGGAAGGGAGACGGCAGTTGAGCGAGGAGGTGTAATGTTAAACCCAACAACACGACCAACGATGCCGCGCCAGAGGGAGACTGATGTGGAGACCCTCCACGACCAAACTCCCGACACAACAACACTTGGCGCATCGTACCCGGTACACATCGCAACACAACTGCTCAGACCCATCCTCCGTACGGCTTCACCAGACATCATGCCGGAACACGACGAATCGCTTGGCGGCAAGACTTTGTCTGGTAGGTGGTAACTTCTGCCGACAGCCGATGTGGCCTACCACCGAGAAAACACATCTACATGAAACATTAATGAAACATTATGTATTTGTAGTGTAGGGGTAGGGCAAATAGACGCAAATGATCCGGAACAAGTCCCTGTTTATACTTTTATTTGTAATTAGGGGAGTTCATAGTCATACGTGTTCTGCGAGATCGCCAGAGGGCAGCTTATAGGGTTACCATGTTTTTAATCACTTTTAAACTATTAATGGAGTATCTTAAATTGACAGGACTAAGCTAAAATCTGTCCTATTTTTAATGAAATAGAAATAACAAAATGCTCCGAATTTAAATTTAGTTTTAGTTCGTAAACACGAGAATCGGCAGTAATATTCCGTAATTTCTCGTTTCCCGTTGGAGCAGGTTTTCCTAGTATGCATCTGTCAATAGAAAACTGGTTAGATGCAACTCCTGGGTAGTACTACCAATTTACAATTGCTACTGATAAGTATCAGCAGTAATTGTTTTCAATTTGACAGCCAAGACAAGTCCCAACAATATTCATTGCTTTATTTACTTTGTTGAGCAGTCATAGTTTTCGAACATAGGGATCAATGAATTAGCAAATTATGCTTCAGAATGATTTCAATTTATAGTAGGAGTGTCTTGCGTAATTAGGTGTGTAGTGCCTTTAGCTGTTTATTTTAACCAATTTATAAATAGATAGAGGGCTATTTGTTCCAAGCGTCATAAAACTCACAAACATGAAAAACACCATCAACAAACCGTCGAACTCAAACATCGCAAGCCTAACCTAACAGTAAATTTGTAATGTCTAAAAATCTTTATCGGCAAACGGCCAATTTCATGGACCATTAGCGTTACGCGAAGTCATTTTACAGTCCCAACTCCACCAAGGTTGTACACCTTATGCCGTTGTTATAAGGTTACTTTTAGAATGGTAGAGGTATCAATTTATCATGGAATACGGCTGAACTGAAGTTGAGAATTCGATACGGTTCGAGGTTGAACTGTGAATACTCACTGACTATGAGTTGCGCCATGATATTTGTGGTAATTTGCTTAGTTTTATGGTGGTATATTACGACGTGTAGTAATTTGAGGGGTAGGTATTAAACGAACTTTAATGCTGTCTTAGGGTTAAAAGGGGACGGATTCTGGTAATAACTTAGGATTATGTTTTTATTGTTCTTTCTAAGTATATCTTGGACACCAATGACTGATTAAACGGTGAAGGCAAACATCAAGATGTTTGCCTTCACCTTTTGACTGGACACTGGACTTTAAGTCTGAAATCGCCAACCCGCATTGAGCAAGCGTGGTGATTACGCTCAGTCCTTCTCTGTATGAGAGGAGACCTGTGCCCCGCAGTTGGACGATAAAAAAGGTTGTTGATGATGATGATGATGCTTTTATTCATAGTTCGTAGCCTAATGCTGAGCGACAGCCGTTGTGCGAGGACGTGACTCGTGTTCCCTTAACCATTTCTTTTTTTTTTTTGGGTTGTTTTAATTTTTTGCGTCATATTCAATTTTTTTTCTTTCTTTTAAATAGATCCGAAGATGTACTCGTACAAAGATCTTGGCGTTGTTTTGTTAGGAGATAGATAACTGCAAGGCATTGTCGTGATAAAAGGTGTTGTAAAATCTGTAATAACTCAGTACACACAACCGACATTCCGGCTTTACTATTGAAAGTAGGAATGTCGGCTGACCAGTGGTGGGGAGATGGGGATGAGAGTAAGTAGATATATGATACCAATGTGCGGGGAATTTTTATAGCAGCGTACCCTGTAACTGATGATGATGTAACAAGTTTATGAAATTGGGTATGGACCAAAAACTAGTTTGTTTTAGTCAGCTCTAACTTTCTCTATTTTTTATTTTTAAAAAGAAATGTTTCTTCAAATAACTTTTCCACTAAAACACATTTCAAACACTCAATTTTCCTTTACCACCTCCCTAAAACCTCTCACCACCAGTTGAACAAAAGTGTAACCCAATAAAAGGCGGGTTATTCTAGCAAACAAGTTAAATCAGCGTTCAGAGCACTTTACCTGGCTCTAAGTGGCTCTAAATCAGATTACTGCCCACCCCCCTAGGGTAGGCTATTGTTACACTTTCGTGCCGACTCGCTAAGCCGAAACGAATTTGCACTGTAATTTTGAGATTAGCTATGCGTTTGTGAATTTGTAGTTCGGGGTTTATCAGGATTGGCATGCCTGTCGATTCTCCATGGTTACTCACTTTTGTCTAGTCTGAAGTGATTTCTACTGATGATAGTACCCTATAAGGTCCCTACATTTCTATCAGTCGCTGTGTGAGTAGGAAATCCCCTCAAAAGCACCGTGGAACCCATTGGATGTGGAAAGCACAAGCCCTGTTGATGTGATAATGTTTGTGGTAGGTGTATGTCCTTGAGTAAATGCTTTTTAACTTGATGATGACAACTTTCTCATTTAATTTGCTGGAGGACACCTATCTCTATTTTTAGCTAAAATTTTGATCTGGGCAGCAATTTCTCCTAGATTTGATTCGACTCCCTGTAGTTGACTTAGTTCTCCGTTGTTGTTATAAAATCCCGACGAAGGCACATGAAGATGGATATTGTTTTAAACAATACCTTTTGCACACATGCTTATTAACGGCAAAAATAAAGTACAAAAGTCATGTTTATCACAATTTCTTCATCATTAATCATATTAAAACAGTCGTCGCTTACAGCCGGCACGTGCTACCGCAACTACCCCTCTCGTGGTCCCCCATCTACCCCTATTCTCCCGTGTTCCCCCGACCCCACCCGCTGCCTACTGCATATAATGAAGCTAATTATGGAGGTATCACCCTTGCTAACTATAGGAAAGTTGGTGAGCTCGATGATTTGAGTTAGAAAATTGATTATGATTAACGATTTTAGGATAATAAACAGGTTTTTGGCGTTGAAGTCTTAATGAAATTCATAGCTTAGTAGCGTTTAGTTGCAGTCTTTGAGAGAAGCCAAATTAAAAACATTATGAAGAATAAATATGTGAAAACTCTGTAACTAAATTATCAAAAAGGCTGACGATAAAACAAAAACAAAACATTACAACACTACCTGTTGTCATTGTTAAAAATCGCCGAAATATTAATCAGAATAAATCCTACCGTTCAAGGAAATGGGCTGGAACAATGGATGCATATATCATACTTGTTATCCTTGAACTAATACAATATGAACGTAAATAACGCTAATAGAGTATATATCAAGATCGTAGAGGATGGCGTTTTGTAGATTCTGACCCCTTGGGACAAAGGCGTGACCTCGTCTATGTAGGTAGTAATTTAATATAAAACCAAAGAATATCGAGACATATCTACTTTCTAGTCTTACCAAATGGTTACGTTCTACCCAGTAACTGGGTTCTGGAGGTCAGATAGGCAATCGCTCTAAGTATATAGGTACTGGTATTCAACTGCCCCTGGTTACAAAGGACGCTGATCACAACATATTATGTAGTTGGTTTTCTTGGATCGAAATATTTTGTTAGAAGTACTTAAACTCAAACTCAAACTCAAACTCATTTATTGCGAAAATGGGTATCAGAAACATCGATATATAAAATAGTTTGGCACCTCCATAATCCACCTGACGGCATGCAATTTTAATTAGTGTTTGTCTCTACTAATTGTACAATTACTATAATCATCTAAATTTAATTAATACATTCAAAACAAAATAAATTAAAACAAAAAAAGGAAAAAGAAGTCATAAAAATAATAAATGTCAGGAAATTTCGTCATGGACAGGTCAATTAAAAATTTATAAATATGTCAAAAAATAAATAACCAGTAATTAAAAACAAATCAAGTCAATAACCAAATACAATAATGTCATCTCTCTTTACCTATTAGATTGCATATCATTTATAAATTCGTTTACACTGTAATAGGCCTTTTCCACCAGTATTTTTTTAAGTAGATACTTCTATTTTCCTAGTTACATTCTGAACGGACTTCCTCTCCGTTACACAAACACGAATTTCCTATCCAATAAATCAGTTTCCACAAATCAATCGGTGTAAGAGTTTCGACGTAAATCCCTAACAAAATAAACATCGAATCGCCGTGAGAACAATAGCAGCTAGCGCCATCTGTTGCCCCGCGTGTAAACAAACGGCGAGACGGACGGGAGACAGGTAGTGGGGTGAATGTCCATGATTCCATTCACTCACTGTTGTTGAATATAAATAGCTGGCTATTATTACAAAAAAAAAAACACTAATTTTGATTGATTCATTACCTAGCGGTCTATCCATTTACGCACGGTTTTTATACTGACAAAAAATATATCTTTATTACAGTGTAGTTTAATATTAATGTAGAGCGCGATAATTTCTGTAAGTTCCAGTTAGAATTTAATTATTCGTTTTGCATATGATAGCCCAATTTTTGAATTAGGGTATTTATCATCAAGCTAGAACCTTTATGAGCCAAACAAAAAGAAAAAAGAAAGAATACTAAGCAAAATAAAAGTTAACAGGCCATGTGATGCGACATAAAAGGTCGGATAAACAAGAATGAGAAGAGTGATGGGAAGAGGCTGATTGGCGACTCAGACTTAACTCGAAACGGTCTCCAAAGCCTGGAGCACAGGCGTAGAGTAGCCAGCCTTTCGGTCTTCTATAGGATGCATTCTGGTGAGTGTACAAGGGAATTACATGATTTAATTCCCCCATCTCCGTTCCATCATCGGGTGACCCGTCGTACGGCGAGTTTCCACCCTTACGTTGTTGACACGGCTGCGATCCGGACGAAGCTTTTTGCTTCCTCTTTTATACCGCGTACATCGAGGGACGACGGATGTTTCCGTCACACTACATTTTGAGTTTCTTCAAGGCTAGAGTGAATAGGCTCTTAATAAATTAGCGCGCTTTACCATCAACATTCGCATCACTGTTTACCATCAGGCGGGATTGCGGTCAAGCGCTGGTTTATAATTTATAAAAAAAAAAAAAAACTTCACTACGAAGTAGCGGGAAGAATCTAATCTATAATTATTATAACATGAGAATATAATATATTTTTTTTTCTTTCTTTATTTTTTGGCTTCGCACGGCTTGTGCATTTAGCCAATGTCACGTAATAAATTATTCATGTCGAAAAAGACGGCCGCGTGAACCGTCTTACGATTGAGGTTTGAGACAAAGTCAAGATGTGGCCACTATGCTGCGATATTTCACTGTTCTTTATTAATTATATTTACTGAATGCACTTTTTCCTACATAAATCACGAAGTTTTATTTAGTAAACAATACTATAAATAATTGTAAAAGTTCAATGAAAAATGAACGTGACACTCAGCTTGACTTTCCCGCCAAAACCGAATATTATATTAATGAGACCTATTATGATCAGGTTAAAATTATTGATCATGATGATCATCTCAGCGTTAATTCCAGTTGCATCCGAAGCTTTTCTAGCTTTGAGTCCGTTTTATCAGTCTTATTGCTGATTTTGGCTAAACTTCAATAATTTCCGTGAAGCGACTGCTGTCTGACCTCCACAACCCGAAGGCGATATCAAAGCATTGCAGTTAGACCAATTGTTGGACTTTTTGGGGGCTCCAACGACGCGTAACGATTGCCATTAGATGTTCGTATGGCAACCGGGATCAACGGCTTAACGTGCTTTCCGAGGCACGACCAGACCAGTGCAAATATTCAAATTCATGCATACAAATATTTGCACTGCGCGGGGATCGAGCCCGCGCCTCCTTGCGCAGCGGCCGCGTTCGCTACCGCTACTCCACGGAGGCTGTCAGATCAAGTTCAAATTATTAATCTATTGTTATTATAACATCTAAACGTAAGTATAATAACTTTAGTTACGAGTAACTTACCTACTTATGATCAAATGCGGAACTACCCAACAAATAAGACAAATTTCAAAAGAAAACTTCAGATTATTTCAGGATACTATAATGTTACTCGTGAAAAAGTTCACAGAATTTTTGCGTAATGTGGAAATAATTGGGTTGTATCCCAAAAAATAATTTAATGTCCATCAGATAGATTTATAAAAAATATTGAACACATATTTTTTCTTTCTTTCAAATACTTAGGAAGATATATTGTTTTGAAATGTCGCATGACGTCACGCCGTGGTACAAAATATACCATGGCATGACGTAATTAGCCCCTACTCCGTAACTTTAATACGCTATATCTCAGTACGTAATAGGTAAACTCGACAAAATAAAAAATACGGGTAATTTTTTTTATTATCTATAAAACGGACTAATTATTATTTTTATTTTCATACCTTGGATACATCCCTATTGCAGGGTATGAAAAAAGGATTTCATCAAACCGCACACAGGATTATCTACTATAATTTAAGAAACTTATTTTGCAGATAACAAGAACATGTCAAAACCGTTACAGTCATAATAAATCGAGTCTGCTAATAGCCGTGAAAATAACTCGTAAGTAACAAAGCCTTGTTTTAATTAGAGTGTCCTCTAATTGGTGTGACGTATATTGCCAATTACTGTGAATACCGGCTTCACGCCGAGCCGCTGTCACAGAGCTAAATTTACGGATTAAAACACCCCTGATTGGGTTAAAACCTCAGGGATTTTGCGTGACGCCAGCGTGATAGGATTTCTACGTGTTCAAGTGTTCGAATGGTCATGAATAAAATTATGAGGTGTGTAAGTATAAGGCGATGTGGTAGGTTACCTAATTAGTATTCTGCTTGAAGAGGAACGTGACGGTCGAGTGCTGTGAATATTGGTAATAAAGTTACGTGTGATAGCCAGAATTACTTATTATAGTAGTCTCGATTTCAACCTTGCAATAAACTTCGGAGTAACTGATTGGCTTATCTATGTATTCTGCAGTTTCCAAGGCTGTGGCCTAACAGGCGTTACGTAGAGAGGGTTCCGGATCTGTCGTTTAAGAGGTACCAGTGTCCCCCTTTCTAGTGCAGATTTTGAATAAGTACCGGGGTGGGGAGTGTGGGATTTTTACCTCACGTACCTACAGATAAAAATTCCACACTCTTTCCTGACTTAACCTTGAAACCCGGGCGATTTTGATGACTATACGAAATGAAAAAAAAATTAAGCATACGAATTCTGCAGATTTCAATACATACTTACCTAATTAGCTAATAATGTTCCCACTCGTGAGACAAAAGCCTCCTCGCGCTGAGAGATGCTCGTTGATAGATGTCATATGTATTCGAAGGTCTTGGCTCAAGGACATGTTTTTTCACAATGTTTTCTTACATAGTTTTGAAAGCAATGGTGATGAATAAAATACACATAGTAAAGCGCCTGATGGGGTTCTAACCTACGACCTACAACTTGTAATACGCGGCCGATACTACTAGGCCACCGCTCCAGATTTCAATGAATTCAGTCAATGGCAGTTTATAAACAGATGATGATAAATTAAAGATAAAAAGAGCTGCCAAATCCCAATAACAATTACTCTTCTTAAACCTTTCGTAAAATATTTTCAACCCAGCTTTCCTTTAAATCAGATTAAAACCAAATAAATTACTTTGCCCGGCGAGTTGCGGTAATTGTTGGACACCGTGCCTGATGTGCGGCGATCCCGGGGGATTACGATGAGGCCAATCGAGGGAGCTTTTCATCCCCCTCCTGTACAATCTTCCAATATTACAATTTTATTTTGAGGGTTCGGTATTCATAAATGCAGTTTTCATATTTTTGAGATATATTTTAAGACGTTAGGTATATCGGCAAATAGATTTTTTATACGTTTTTATAATCAGACACTGGCCTGCAATTTGCAAAAAAGGAAGAAAAAA
Organism: Sesamia inferens; assembly: GCA_037179545.1. Taxonomy (NCBI): domain Eukaryota; kingdom Metazoa; phylum Arthropoda; class Insecta; order Lepidoptera; family Noctuidae; genus Sesamia; species Sesamia inferens. Next base: position 22,951,210 of record CM073931.1, read on the forward strand.
TCTATCCTTCAAAATTATCCCTTAACGTACTTCAGGAAATGTACCGAAGAACCATTCATTGGACTTTGACACTTTGACAGTCTCATCCCTCTCCGGTATAGTTTCTCCGTGTTTGATCTTAGGATAACTTCTGATTTACTATACAAGTTATGCACTTTCTATTGACTTTGAGAGATATTTTTAATTGACTTTAGCAAATTGGGGAGGTCTTTTTCGAGTTGTGGAACTCTCTACGCAAAGAAGAAAAAAGAAGTTCAGAAGACAAAGAGTAATTAAAAAAAAAAAATTGTGTCTTTTGCGTTAGTAATTGTTTTAAGTATCTCTCATTTACTTAAATTTTGTGTCAGCATATCTATTATTTTCTACAACCTAAAAGTGATTTGAACGGTAGATATTACGGAGTCCCCTTTATTTCCCCAGCACAAAATCCGTTGTGTAATTATCGGAGACCGCGTCCGATGTGTGAAAACTCCCCGGGGATTAGGTTAGCGCGAACCAGGGAAACTTTTTGATGGCTTAAAGAGGATTCTCGTGCTTTTCGATCTGATGTGATTCTGTTATAAATTCACCATGAAAACTTAGGTTAGCGTTAATGCTAGGGATTGACACTACTGACAGATCACTCTAAACTCACTTCAACTAACTTTTTACGAAGAGATTTTTACAAAATCGATCGGCTGTTATAGGTAGGAAGCAAGTTTTTATTTTATTTTACAGTCTAGTACGTTTTAACTGCATTTTTTAGGATTTAAAATAAATATTTTATGAGGAGGTAGGTACCTAATGATAGTTAATGGTCGTTGTTAACTTAAGCCTCAATTTATTTACCAACTTTGATGAAGGAAGGTATGCAATAATAGTAGATAAATATTAAATTACTACTACTTATAATATAATACTAACTAAATTAAACTGTTTATACATCAACACAATCTAAACCAATATTATTTAGTATTAACCCGAATATTATAAACTTAAGTAGGTACAGAAAAAGAAAAATCTCTTTATTTTTATGTAAGTTGCTTTTACTCTAAGACGGCGTCACGTAATTGGATGAAATTGTACACGTGGGTAGAATATAACCTTAATTAATGGAATATTTTTTCTTTTCTCGGTGGTAGGCCATAACATCGGCCGCCGGCAGAAGTTACCACCCACCAGACGAAGCCTTGCCGCCAAGCGATTTGTCGTGTTCCGGCATGATGTCTGGTGAAGCCGTACGGAGGACGGGTCTGAGCAGTTGTGTTGCGATGTGTGCCGGGTACGATGCGCCTAATGTTGTTGTGTTGGGAGTTTGGTCGTGGAGGGACTTCAGATCAGCCTCCCTTTGGCGCAGCATCGTTCGTATTGTTGGGTTTAACATTGCATCACCTCGCTCAACTGCCATCTTCCTTCCTATTCGCTCAGTTTTTCGAGTGAATAGGCTCTTAATAAACTAGCGCGCTTTACCATCAACGATCGCATTACTGTTTACCATCGGGCGAGATTACGGTCAAGCGCTAGTTTATAATTATTAAAAAAAATATTTATATATATAGAATAGTTGTTATCCGGTTATTCTTACGGATTCGAGACTTATGTTGCTGAAGAATGTTACTCAAATGTAAAATAGACACAACACACACGTACTTAATTATTAAAATAGGCTTACCTACGGTAGAAGATAAAAAACATAAAGAATAAAATCAAAATTATTTTTATTCAAGTAGTTACATTACAAATACAATCATACATTCGTAAAAGTTATTATAAAAAATGAGAAAAAAGCGTGAGGCGCTTTGTGCTATATTTTTTGTATAGATATTAAACGCCTCACGCTTTTTTCTCATTTTACTAGTATTGTTTATATAATATGTAAAGAAAACCTCGTCCGACCCATAAGGATAATAAAGGTTAGGCAATCACATGACCAAATAAAATTTGAAATTTTGCATAATCATCATAATAACAATAGTAATCAATTTTGAAACAATCTTTTTTCTCCGCGTATTTACTCTAACTTCCCCAAAATTTGGTATTTTTTTAAAAATGTCAACACCATTTAAGCCGGTATAAATAACTGTCGGCTTTCCTTTCATTCTTTTGTTAGATTCTTTATTTTATTGGCGGCGTCGCACGGTGAGCATTGTCGGCGACGTAAAAGAAATAATTAGAGATGCACTATTTTTTGCGTAATAACGTTTTTTTTATATCGCCTGGTTGAATAATGATTTGTTGTAAAAATACAGATTACCCAATAGTAAAAGTACTTTTGTTTGTTTATCGATTAATTACTAATAACATTACAATTCTGACAATTCAAAAGTGCCTGTAACTGGTTTATTTGAAATAAATGCTTTGATTTTGATTTTTTTGATTTTGATTATTATAACACAAGTAAAGGGTTTTTCAATAGGGACGCTCGCACTTTGACGGCGTATAGTGGCCATCTAGGTAATGCGATAGCTGTCTAATTTGGCATGAATACATATTTAGTCGTGACATTTCACCACGGAACGCTACACGCTTTAACAACGCCTAGAAATTATAAAAATTTATCATCACATTTATGACGTTCATGGCCGTCCTGCAGGGTCCCCAATCAGTCGTTTGATAAAAAAAATTGAGACAACCGTCTCGGTGATCGATGAAGCCAGTTCCTATACGTCAAAGAAACGCAAGATCGTTGGAGAATATTATTGCCGTTCGAGACAGTGTGCGAGAAAACCCCAGACAATCCATTCCGCGTTGTGCGCAAGAACTAGGTCTTTCTGCGACATCAACATGGCGAATTTGGCGCCGAGATTTGGGTTTTCATCCATATAAAGTTCAATTAAGTCAAGAGCTAAAACCCAATGACCACAGGCAGCGCCGTGTATTCGCTGATTGGGCGTTACAGCATCTGGCAGCTGATCCTAGTTTTACAAAAAAAAAAAAAAAAAAAAACATCTTCACTGATGAGGCTCATTTCTGTTTAAGCGGCCGGATTTGGTGCGATGAAAATCCGCGGGAGATTCATCAGGTGCCTTTACACTCCGAAAAAGTAACTGTTTGGTGTGGATTTTGGTCCGGCGGTATTATCGGCCCTTATTTGTCCGAAGATGCGCAAGGAGCCGCGCTCACTGCCAATGGCGACCGATATCGGACGATGATAACAATTTTATTGTGGCCTAGGGTAGGTGGTATGGATTTTACAAACATGTGGTTCCAAAAGGACGGCGCCACTTGCCATACAGCACAGGAGACATTAAATTTATTGAAAGAGAAGTTCGAGGGCTTCGTCATCTCGCGTGGTGGCGACATCAACTGGCCCCCGAGATCGTGTGACTTAACACCGCTCGATTATTTTCTGTGGGGCTACGTGAAATCTCTAGTGTATGCAGATAAACCACAGTCAATTGCTGCCCTAATGGCTAACATAACTCGCGTTCTTCGTAAAATTGAGCCCATCTATGCGCAGACGTCCTTCAAAATTAGTCCACCAGAATACACCATCTACACCGGACGCGGTGACTATTTGGCTGATATTATTTTCCACACATAATGTCATTGAATATTCTTTAAAATGTAATAAAAATTGTGGTAATATCAATGTTCGAGCGCTCTTAATGAAAAACCCTCGTGGCCGGCTGCGTGGCACCAGTCAGCGAAACACGACGGCGATGATCCGTGTACAGTAGTTTTAGTTGTTATGTTTATTAGAAAACAGAAACGAGAAAGCCTTACGAAACACAATTTTAGAAAATATTTTACCAGTCAATATCATCGATATTGAGACAGAAACTGAAATTAAAACTTTGGCATGATTTTCATTTATAGCAGTGTAAATGAAAGTGTAATGCTAATTTGAGTTTTGTAAAAGTTCTAAACAATTCCATGCGATGTTGAATCGAGAATGAGAAACTACATTACTAAACCGATACCAAAAATGGACGAGTAAATCGTATCGATCGAAAAATCAATATTTTGATTACTTACACATCTCTATTTACTCAAAGCATGCCGCTAAGCCAGCCGCGTAGGTACCTATTGTTATAAAATAAAAATGATTTTTACTTTAAATTATCAATTGCTTCCGTGTAGACTATTTTTGTATTGTGTGATCATGTCGTTTTCTAACCTAGAGTAATGTAACATGCTGATGGAAGATCGTAACTGCAAATAGCAGTGTTGTGTTGTGATCAGGTGTTGGACGATTCGGATGTAGCTACTTATTGGTCAATGTGGTTCCAGCATGACGGTGCCCCACCATATTTTTCCGACCTGTACCTCCATTATCAGTTCGGCAAGCAATGTATTGGTAGGGGTGTTAGTCACTTTGTAAAACACAGTGCTCATTTTGTGCGACGGTGCCAGGCCTGTATCATTCTTAGTGAAAGAAATATGGAACAACATCTTCGCCACAGCCATTGTGCTCATCGAATGAAATGATACATTCGGAGAGTGAGACAACGTTCCTACTTAAAAAAAGTTCTTTTCACGAGCTGCCTAAGTAGGTAATATTGTCTCTTTCGAGAGTCGATAAACGTGGATAGGCTACCTATACCTACATGCATGAGTTCAACTGAGGTCATGACCTCATAATTATCTAAACAATTAAATAAAAAAGTCATACATACTGCAAAAACAATAATAAACATAATTAAAATCTCAATTTAGTCACATCAGCCCACCACATGCCGCTTACAACAGTGGGAGATGATAGAGCATTCTATCTCTCCCGCAAAAGACACAAAAGATATACGATACGCTTGGTAATGGCAACTATCTCGGAACGGGACGGATTGGTAAACAAACACTCCACACAATAGGCATACGGAATGAAACCGTTGCGCACGAGCTCTTTGGGTGCAAAGATGTCACCCAGATTATTATTATCTTACACAGATGTTCTCCACAGGCCCTGGCCTGTAACCAGCCCACCTCAGGACGCTGGTTAAGTCTTAAGACATCTATACCCTATCATAGCTATCTTCTTCTTTCTTTTTCAGCCTATAGAGGTCTCTGCTGGACAAAGGCCCCCCAAGCCATTGGGGGGGGGGGGGGGGGGGGGTTGTAATAGTCCCCACGCTTGGCAGACGGGTTGGGAATCGCAGTAATTTGATATTCCACAGAAGAAGCGCTACTGCCCACTTTCCTGGTGGGACTTAACTTTAATCAAATTTTATTCCGTGGTGTTTGGCAATCTGGGCTTCTCCCAGTTGCAATAATGTCCCTTTGTTCCGATTGGCCTAGTTCTGTTCTGTCTCCTGCTTGTTATGGAGGGAAGTGGAAAATATCTTTTATCTTACTCCTCCGCTATTCTTTTCTGATTAATTTCGTTGCGGGACCCAAGACAGTTGAATCGTTTCTCCGGGACTCATCGAGCTTCATTGCTCGGCGTTTTTCTGGCGGTCTGCACTGTTGATTCTGGCTTTCAGGAGTTGCAATGGGTGGAAAAAAGTGTCGCGGGTTTTGTCCCATTCCTGGTGGGAGTGTCGCTCAAAAGAAGTGCATAACAGCAATATGTGACCTTCAACCGGTTGACTCCTGTCAACCAAAATTTAAAAGATTTAGTTTGTTACCGTTGCCATCTCTTTATATTTATGAGATATGCATGTTTGTTAGGCAGCATCAAAAAGTGAATGGGCAAAATGGTATCCGGCTCCAATAGATATGATTGTAGTGTCGTTCGTGAGGAACAATTTTTACTATAGCCGTCACTCTCAAATCTGATTGCGTTTGAAGGTAAACGACAGTCTTACTAACTAATAAAAACCCTGTTCCTTCAGTTTCCCTTTGCTTTCCAGGGTCACAGTAACCTGTTTAGACAGTCTCGTGGCCCCGGCGATAAACATACATATACGAGTATATAAATTACCACTTATCTATGTAAGAAAATGAGTACCAAGGTAATATTTTCGGCATTTCCGTTCATGTTTTCTATTAATAACGTTTTTACGTAAGACTTCCATGCACCCCTCCTTTTAACTCGAATCCCGCTGCTTCCACCAACCCATCGTGAATTCGTCAATATAATAAGGCAAAAAATAGATCGTCGTCCGGTTAAACATGTGCAATACTGTTGGACAATAATTAGCAGGGGGGTGATCGCGCTAAATAAAACAGTCGAAGTTCAACTCTGATTCGTTTCTAATCCAGTTACAGTTATGGTTTAGTTTCGATCACATTTGGTATCGCGCTAAAAGTTTAACTTCGGTTGAAGTTGAACCATTTCCGAACCATAACCAAATATGAACCTTTAGAGACGTACCGAAAAATTTTAGTAACTATCTGTTACCGACACACAATCGATCATCGATTCTAAGATTTTGGCAACATTAGCAATTTTTTTTCAGCGCGAAATCTAAACTTTGACAACGAAAGTACTTAACTTTTCTTGAAAACTTAGTGATTACTTGCTCAGTGTTTTCTTGGGTTTTAAATTCTATAAAATATACATCTGTGTCTATATCTGGACTGGAAATATATATTTGTAATACTCAAGTAAGTTTAAATCCTTGTATTTCCTTGCTAAGAAACAGCTAATATTATGTTTTTTCATATACGTACTTAATGGACGACGACATATCAAGCTACCTAAAACTGTCAATATTCCTAATCATCTTTGAGCCTTAATGCTTTAGAGATTAAGTTGAAAATTTAATAAAGAAACCTGACAGATAGTAGTAGCTTGATGTGCTCTTCGTCGTATGTAGGTACCTAAATACTTTAAACATAAATAATTTCCATTTTCTCTCCAGAGGTTCAAAAATGGAAGAGCGACGAAGGTGTACTACCGTGAGACAGTTAGAATTACTAACTGAATTTTTAGAACACCACAAAGATCTTGCTCTTGGACGAGTGAGATCGAAGGAGGCTAGGACAATGGGGTCACGTTTATGGGCAGAGTGTGCCGATATTGTAAACGTTGAGGGCCCTGGTAGAACAGCAAAGGAGTGGTCAAAGGTTTGTTTGAATATCTCTTAATGACACCTAAGTGCCCTTTATTATATATACAAATAGTTTGATATCATATTTGCATTGATAAATACTGTTATAGGTTTGGAATGATTTCAAATGTAAAGTCAGGGCGAAGTTAGTGAAGATTAATGCAAGCCGAAGAACTACAGGTGGTGGACCCAGTACCACAATAACATTGACTGCGTTGGAGGAGAGGGTGGCCAACATTCTAGGTAGGGATGTTGGCCCACTGCCTAATGTTACCCAAGACCATTTTGGTACAAATGATGTAAGTGAAATGAACAAATTTTTTATACCCTTATTTCCTCTCTTGTAATTACTTTGTGTTTGCAGAATAATATTGTAATTGAAGAAATCCAACTAGAGGAAATGCCCGAACAAGAAAGTGCACAATCTCCAATTAGGTTAGTTCCAATGATTTAATATTATTTGGTTGCCTATTTTTACTAATACTATAGATACTTTACCTTTGTCCAACAATGAAGTTGATAAAATACTATAGGTTTTCTTTATTATTATATGCATAATTATGATAATCATTAACCTTTTTTCTGTTTAAACAGAATTGTAGCTGATGTGTGCTTTCCAATTACAACACCTGTGGCATCTCCTGTACCTTCAGAATCTGGTCATACTCCTACAGTATCTCCAGGTAAGTCTTATCATGAATATAATATAATGCCAACACCTTAGGTAGTCTTATTAATCCTTCATAAATACCACAGCAGACTACTAAAATCAGAGCCTACCTATATCCTTTTTATTCTTATCTATTTTATACTTAGTGTGCAATCAGGATGAAAAGCAGCTTTTTCTTTTTACCTAATTCTATCAAGATCGGTTCTGTGGCTTTGATGTGAAAGCTGGACAGACAGAATCACTATCACATTTATAAAATTAGTAAGAATATAATATTACTATATACAAGTAAACCTTCCTCTTAGTTCACTCTGTCTATTATAATAATGGATGTTAAGATCTAAGCTTAGGGACAGTCAGCAGGAAGCAAGTTTGTTTTATATAGTGATATAAGTTGGACATGCCACTGACAATTGGTATTAAAAGTTTATGTTCATTCATTTTATATCAACAGTATCCAGAGTTACGACCTTTAGGGAGAGACGAAGAGCTGAGCGAGCATTACGTCAGCCCATAGCTCGTGTAAATGCACCTCACAGTAAGCATTCTCATTTCCAGTTCAATTTATTAATTATTTAAAAATTATTTCTATAATTTCTGTACCTTGTTTATATTTTTTTTTATAGCAGCCAGAACATCATTAGAGGAGTCTAGAAGAATGGTCCTGGAGATAGAAAAACTGAGAGCACAGGCTGGCTTAAATATATCAGAGGCTATCCTTACATTTTCCGATTCCTTCAGGCTTATTGCTCAAAGCATAGACCGTTTCATGGATAAGGTAAAAATTTTATTTTATATTTAACAGCCTTATACTTTTTTAATAATATTTCATTATCTATTTGTTTTTGTTTCAGTTTTGTCAACAATAAGCAAGAAGTTGATGTTTAATTTAAATTAATTATTAATATTTTGAGTAAAAATAAAAAATATATTCCATTCATTTTATCTTTAATTTAATGTTGACCTATTTGACCACAAACACTGTATCAGTGCTGCACGTCGAGCTCTGCCTAGCTCCAGATTGGAAATTGCACTAAGCTGGGTTCGATTTGCACTACCACTGGCCCCCTCAGTAAGCAAGTGCTCACGTCTGGCCTCTTCAACACTAAGTGGTGTGTATGGTACATGCTCTTTGTGAGCTATATTATGGAGCACACTACAAGCATTCGCTATCTTAGCTGCTACTATAGGTGAGTAATGCAGCTTTCGATCAACCAGCAAACACCTGCAGAAAAGAATCACTTTAATCAAGAAAATTCTAGAGTTTATCTAACATATTTACATATATATAAATTTTATTTACCTAAAACGAGCTTTCAAAAGTCCTATGCATCGCTCAACTACATTTCTTGCTGTTAAATGTAGTTCCTGATAGTAAGCTTCAGGACTGTAAGGCTCAGGGTTTGAGATGGGTGTCATCATTGTGGGTCTTAAGGCATAACCAGAATCACCTGTAAAAAGATAAATAACTCATCATCAACTTTTTTTTTTCATCCCACTGCTGGGCACAGGTCTCCTCTCATACAGAGAAAGATTGAGCATAATCACCACGCTTGCTCAATGCGGGTTGGCGATTTCAGACTTTAAGTCCAGGTTTCCTCAAGATCTTTTCCTTCACCTTCAGTGATTGGTGTCCAAGATATACTTAGAAAGTACATATAACTCTAAAGTTACATTGGTACTTGCCTGACCTGGAATCTAACCCGCACACTCGTACTTGAGAGGCTGGTGTTTTAATCACTAGGCCACCACGACATTAAACATAAATAACTATTTGGCCGCTATTGGTAAAATTAGCTCTCTATCTAATCGAAAATAATCTCTCTGAGAAACAAAGCGAGGTCAAAACAGTTTTTCAAGGTCAGTTAAAATATTTAAATTTTTATATGCATAGGTACCTAAAAGATACAAATCTTCTCCATCATGAGTATGCAGTCGTTCTATATAACTCTTGAGGGGATGGTTTGCCCACACAACACTATCATGAGTTGACCCAGGGTAGCTGGCATCCATACACATAATGTTCATTTTTGAATCACATAACTGCAAAGTAATGGTGTGACACTAAATAATTAACATTTAAAAGTGAACCTAAAGTGCAAGCTCAACATATCTTGAATATCATAAACATCTATTTCAAGGTGTGCCTCTCTTCAATAGGTTGTACCTTTAAGATATTACTTACTATTAAAACATTAAGAGAGTGGTAGCCTTTCCTATTAAAAAAACTCTCCTCATTTTCCACAGGACGTACGATTGCTACCTGTGTCCCATTAATGCAACCAAGCATTCCAGGCATTTTAAATTTTCTGAAACAACTAATAAAAGTAATATTGTAAAAACAGTAAATAAATTTTTAACTGTGTCTTAAAGACATACTATAGAGATAAACTTATAATCAAACTTAGAAAATTTGTATTCTGATAAGAACTTAAACCAATTGTTAAAATAGGATGTGTTATACATATAACACAGAAAACAGGTCAATTAATTTCTTATCTTATGTTATAGACCTTTATGTAATTTCTTATAACATAGAAACTTACTCTCTTTTCAATTGTTCTCGCTCCGTTCTATTGAAGGGAAATGCAATATATTTTTTTAATATTGCTTGTTTGTTTAAAGCATTCGTGACTTGCCGTATTACTTTAGACACGCTGGCCTGAGAAATGCTATGCTTCCGGCTGTCTCCTACTATCGTTTGGTAGGACCCAGTGGCATAGAATGCTAAGGCTACCAACACCTACAAAAAAGTAAAAAATATCCATTAAAATATATTAGTGTTAGCAGTAAAAAGACTTTCTGAGCGATATTTTGGAAAAAAAAACAAGAAATGAAAACATTGAAAAGGTTATGTTTGTCACACAATGTAAACAATTTTTATCTTACCTTAGTTTCTGTAGTCAAACTATCAGAACGTAGTACTGGCGGCATAAAAGGAGTTAGTTCCTCAATTAAACTTATTGCAGACTGTTTAGACAACCTATAACGCTTTATAAATGCCTATCAGTCAGTGAAAACGCCGTTTGCTTACGGTTGCGGAGATTTTCCCTTTTGGTTAGGGTTCTTTCCCTAGAAAGATCATTTTCATGGGATATCTCTAACAAATCAATGTATGAGTGATACATTTCGTTAGATAAAATAATTAAAACTAAATAAATCCAATCGTTTATACAAAAGGTTGACAAATGGCTCAGAAAAAGTTAGCTTTGTTTCAACTTTTTCATTTGACAGCGGTTACGTTCCAATTGAAATCCAGTTATGGTTAAACCATCTGTCAAAAGGTTAGCGCGATACGAAACATACCAAAAGTTATGGTTTGGTTGCGATCCAAGTCTGTTTTGGTTGAAATATTTTAGCGCGATTGCCCCCCAGTGCAAATAATATTGTCCAACACTATTGCACATTTTTAACCGAGCGACGTACGATGGGCACTTGTGCACATATAGTGTCCATCGTATGGTACTTAGGCTATGCGAGGCATACGGGATTTATCTTTCCTAAATGCTGTTATAGTTGGTACCGATATGTAATGTTTTAAATCTACTCACTTATTGATAAAATATATGTTTTTTATTTAAAGAATGCTTGTTTTCTTACTTCTTTTAATAATAGAATGCTAAATGTGTTATATCATCTTATCCCAGTTTTATTTTACTTATATAAGTAGTTTGTAATAAATTCTTCATCATTTATAAAACCGTAAACCCGTGGTTTCACCCCCGCTGCTCGGCACCTTTTAGTCGTAGCGTGATGATATATAGCTTATAGCCTTTCTCAATAAATGGGCTATCTAACACTGAAAGAGTTTTTTAAATCGGACCAGCAGTTCCTGAGATTAGCACGTTCAAGTAAACAAACTCTAAAGCTTTATAATAATAATAATAAGTATAGATAGTGCCTTACTTCCCAAACGTGAATAGGGACAGGCGCCATGGTAGACGTTTTTCTGAATCAAAATGTCTTTTCAATGATATATTAATGATGACTATTGGAGCGGGTACCCCGTTCCATACATTTTTGCCCATTGTCCTTTATTTGTAAAAGCAAATGACATTTGTATAGGCTCGTATTAAGTAATATTCCGAGGCTATCTAAATATAGTAAAAGCTGTCTTGCAATGTGTGTATGTTTATACATATAATAAGTTGCCCAATGATCTCAATAACGTGAATACTAAATTATTTAAAAAGAAAATGTATGAATGGCTATCTGTGAATAGTTTTTATAGCGTAAAAGAATTCATTGACAAAAAATGTTAATGTCAGTTATATTTTGAAAAAATTGGATGCTTATTTTATATTGGCAAAACATATTTGTTCAAAATTTTATTGTTACCATCCTTGTATACCCTGTTTTTAGGCAAATAAATATATTATTATTATTCCCTTACATACATATTGTTTGAAGTCGTGGTGGCCTAGTGGTTAAAACACCAGCCTCTCAAGTATGAGCGCGCAGGTTCGATTCCAGGTTAGGTAAATACCAATGTAACTTTTCTAAAATTATATGTACTTTCTAAGTATATCTGGGACAAAAATGACTGAAGGTGAAGGAAAACATCTTGAGGAAACTTGGACTTTAAGTGTGAAATCGCCAACCCGCATTGAGCAAGCGTGGTGATTACGCTCAATCCTTCTCTGTATGAGAGGAGACCTGTAGGCCTAGTATGAGTTTTCATTACGAAACTCGTTCGTCGATATCGAGCGCGTTTGACTCAGCGATTGGCCCGCTTCAAGGTCGTAAGAACTCTCAACCAATGAGAGCGCCAAACGCGCTCAATATCGACGATCGAGTTTCGTATTGAAAACTCATACTAGGCCTACTGTGCCCAGCAGTGGGACGATAAAAGATTGATAATGATGATGATGACATATTGTTTTACATTTTTAAATATTTATATAAAATCATACAAAACACATTTAAAAATGTAAAAAATAGTGTTCCACCGATGGCGGGAGCGGGGTCCAAGCTACCGGTGGTTAGAGCTCCAGAGACAGAAACCTCCTCACGATGCGTGCTGTATCGAGGAATACTGCCTTTTGAATCTGGCCCTTGATCCAACTGCCTAACGAGAGCCTCAATAGATGTTGGTCGAGGCTCTTGGCTATCAAACCATTGGCCGTTCGACAATCGGTACAATGACTGCCGAGTTCACATTCCACATGTGAACAATCTCGTGCGCCAAGTCGAGATATTTAATTTGTTTCTCTTTCTCAGCTTTCACGAGATTCCCGTCATGTGGAAGGGTCTCGCAATGATTGTCGATGTTCGACAATCATTGCGAGGCGCGCTAATCGATTATTATTATAATTATTAATTTATTCAATAGGTCACAAATCCACCTTTACCGTTAAAATTTCCATATTTTCTTACAATTCTAAAATATACTAAATTAGAAAGAAATACGTCATCAAATAAACTAAAACAAAACTCAACAAGTTTCAGCACTTCGATATAGGTAATACCCGTAAAACTTAGTCTGAACTCTAGACTTTTACTGACTAAAACCCACCCGTGTTTCTTCACTTGCCTGTGCGACAGCCAGGGCCACGGTTTCTTGTTTAACCAACCCAAGTTTGTGGGGAAAGTGCAGTGCGTTCGATATTGGTAAAAAGTTGAATTAGGGGAAAGGATGAAAGTGATCATGAATTCGATGTTTTGTTTTGGGCTTTTTATAGGCTTCTTTTTCCGATTGAAAGGGTAGTTTTTTTGCTGAAGAGTCGAGAAGTTTTTTGTTTTAGGTTACTTATGAATGGAAAAGCTAACGCTTTGTTGTCATGTTCTCAACCAATGTGCCTAGGCTTTTCCCATACATGTCTGTTGGGATCTAACTGGACCCAAGCTAAATACCTATTTGATCCCAAAACTCAGTTACAGGCTTTCAAGCTTTTATGCTTGGCATGATGGCAGCTGTAACTAACGGCTTAACGCGCTTTGCTAGACACGGAGTGTGATGTGTAATGGATTATCATCCATTCGTGAATCGACCGCTTCAAGCGTAGCATAACCTACAATCGATCCGAGCGGCTTTTATCATTTAGCTACGAGCCCTTTGTTAACATATTGTATTAGTGTATCAATTCATGTAAGACTTTGGTACTTTTTAAAGATTATAGTGTTCATTGTTTTTTGTTTGTTGATTGTACGTCCCTATTCATATAGTAAACATAATTAAAGTGATTACTTTCAAGAATTATTCGACAAAACATACTCTCATAACATAAAACTCACGCGTTCTTACCACGGGGGTAGGCAGACACTATACAATATGTAAAGAAAACCCTGTCCGATCCGTGAAGGTATTGTTAGGTATCGATAACTGATTCTACTAATAGATACAAAGCCGGGCTAAACTGAAAAAAAAAATCCCCCTAAAAATAAATTTTATTTTCAAAAAGAGGTAACTTATCATCAAAAAACCATCATCATGGTCATCGGAAAACCTGATATTAGACATGCCAATGCATTCCACTAGTTTCTATGATAAATCCTTTACTGTACAAGCAGTTCGGCTATGGAATGACTTGCCCGTGTCCGTAAGGCGTGCTCAAACATTGTTTACTTTTAAAACCATGATAAAAAAGCACTTCCTCTCTCTTTAAACATATTATTATATTTTATGTGCTCTTGTATGATATTTATTAATTAGATGTATAAATTTATTTAAACTAGCATGATACACTTAACGTATACAGTATGTTACAAAAACCCTGTCCGACCCGTGAAGGTGTTGTTAGGTATCGTTAGCTGATTCTACTAATGCGTACATAACCTGGCTAAACTAAAAAAAAAATACCCCCTTAAAAATAAATAACTTAAATAAAATAAATAGGTAATTTCATGGCAACACAGGCACAGGTCATGACCTCAGTTGACCTCATGCATGTAGGTATTGGTAGTCTAACCACGTTTATCGACTCTAGAAAGAAACAATGATACCTACTTAGGCAGCTCGTGAAAAGAACTTTTTTTTAAGTAGAAAGGTCGTCTGACCCTCCGAATGTATCTTCGAATTTCATTCGATGAGCACAATGGCTGTGGCGGAGATGTTGTTCCATATTTCGTTCACTAAGAACCACGAGATTAGCACTCCTACCAATCCACTGCTCGCCGAACTGATAGTGGAGGTACTCACGTACAGGTCGGCAAAAATATGGTGGGGCACCGTCATGCTGGAACCACATTGACCAAGAAGTAGTCACATCCGAATCGTTCAACACCTGATCACAACACAACACAATTGCAGTTTCACTAGGTACCTTCCATCAGCAGGTTACATTACGTTAGAAAACTATGTGATCACACAATAAACGATACGTCTACACGGACGCCATGTCTACGCGAAACTAATAAATTTAAAATAAAAATGATTTTTATTTAATAAAAATAGGTACTCTAACTGCACGGCGGTGCCCTTTGACTAGAGGTGTGAAAGTATTCAAAATATTTCTCGTATCGATTTTTGGTATCAATTTTGTATTTCAGAATTTCACGCATCGATTCAACATCGCATGGCATTCTTTAGATTTTAGAACTTTCACATAACTTAAATCAGGTGAACTTAAATGCTTTACATTGTTTATAATATTCTCCTAAAATCGTATTTCATAAGACCTTTCTAGTTCCTATTTACTAATAATAGGTACTTGTGTTACAATATTGTTATGAGTAATTAATCGATAATCAAAAAAAGTACTTTTACCATTAGGTAATCTGTGTTTTTACAACAAATCATTCGGCCAGGCACAGTTTCGAATAATAGCAACGTTATTACGCAAAAATTAGTACAGCTCTAATTATTCCTTTGCCGCCGTCGGCGGCTAGACACACTGACGCCGCTAAAGAACCTAAAAAAATAATCAAAAGAAAGCCGACAATTATAAGGTCTAAAATGGTGTTTACACTTTTTTAAATTTCCCGAATTTTGGGGAAGTTACAGGGTAAAAAAGATTATTTCAAAATTCATTAGTATTGTTACTATGATGATTATGCAAAATTTTATATTTTATTTGGTCATTTGTTTACCTAACCCTTATTATCCTTGTGGGTCGGACAGGGTTTTCGTAACATACTGTATATTTATTGTATAATCTATGTAAATAGTACACTGTAGACTACCTACACTATTTCTTTATCCTACCCCTTAGAATTCCATCCAAAGGTTGTCTGTAAAAGATCGCTCTTAGCGATAAGACCGCCCATTGTCACCCTTTGTAAAATATTTTTATTTATGTTCTGTAATCTATATGGTGTACATAATAAAGAGTATTCTATTCTATTCTAACTTAATACATGTGCGGTAGGCAACCATTCCGCGGGCGACAGGGGACAGGGCACGCGGCACGTGGTCGCATCGCTTATAATAATACCGTCAAATTGGTGTTGACACTTCTTTAAATATTACCGAATTTCGGGAAAGTTGGAATTAATTCGCGGGAAAAAAGATTATTTCAAAATTCATTAGTATTGTTACTATGATGATTACGTAAAATTTTATATTATATTTGGTCATGTGTTTACCTAACCTATGTTATCCTTATGGATCGGACAGGGTTTTCTTTACATATTGTATAACGCCAACCTTCTACAATTCTTACATAGATACCTACCTACTACTTTTATCTCATTTGGCATTCAACAAGATCTTAATTAGCTAAATTGAAAAGACATGTCTTCTAACAAGCTGGCCAAGTTAACATACCTAACTATACCAACGCCAAGCTAGATAAAGAATAGAGGTCAATAAACCACTTTAGGGTTATCACAACTCACGTTTTACAAATGTCCTATTATTTACACGATTGTTGCCTTTTACATGCTAACTATTTATTAACAATTCCTGCAAGCTTATTTCAGTAAAAACACTAAAATAACATGCATATTAACTTGGTATTTCCAAAAAACATTAAAAAGTCGACATTAATTTTACGTGATAGCCCTGCAAAAAAAGAAACATGGATTAAATTCAGGTATTAAACACATTTTGTGGAATTCTGCCAATGAACAAAGTTTGTCCATTTGTCAATACAATTTTGCGTATTTTAATTAGTTTCAAATCAACTGCATAACACATGCATTGTAATACTTTCAAGTATAGACTAAGTATAATATACCTATATATATCAAAAATTTAACCTATTAGGAAATTAGCTTATATGTATGTCATATTTCATTCAAATTGGTTAAGCGTTCTATGCAAATCATAAATACTAAACATAAATAAACTACATTAGTAGGAAGTAGGATTACTACTTTTATGAAAATCATGTATCTAGAAAAGGTTGTTACCATCTGTCTTTTAGGGGTAACAACTCGTTGCCTACCCACGGTTTGTTTACCTCTATTCTTTATCCAATTTGGCTTTTATCTATATGTAAAAGTATAGATCAGCACTTATAGCTGGAGCGTGATACCGGTTCCTCTAATGAAGACTCGATGGATAGGTGTCAATTTGTTCAAGTCAAGCGCGGATCGTATGTGGGTGGTTGGAAGTGTTTTGTTGATTATGGATTTTTTTATATTCATGTCTTATTTCATAAATCTATATTGTTGCACTGGTGGGGGATCGTCACGCTAACATTTTTTATAGCGTTTGTGACGACGTACATCTTCAGGCACCCAATATGTGACGACTTTGGCCCATCTGTCTGTATGCATCCTATAGGTACTAATACCTATCATACTTTTACTTATATCGGCTTCCCGCGATCTTCACCAGGTCCTTCCAGGTCACCAGGCCCAGGTCCAGGGCCGCCTTTTTGGGGGCCTCCCTACGCTGCGTCACCAGTACGTGGCCGCCACTCCAGAACCTTACTGCCCCCATCGGCCATCGGTTCTACGAGCAATGTGCCCTGCCCACTGCCACTTACCTAAGTTTAGCGACTCGCAGAGCTAAGTTGGTGACTTTAGTTCTTCTGCGGGTCTCCTCATTTCTGATCACTTATATGTTATTTCTTGTTAAAGTTACATACATATACAGGGTGGCGCAATAGAACGTGCATATTGCATCATCTTTTTTTGCGGGGTAGAAGGGGCGTGGGCGAGAGGAGACCGATATCGTTGGGTAGCGCGGTTCATGAAGTTTTAGTCACTATGAGTCACTTCGACGGGAAGCGTCGCGCATTTTGCGTGCGCCCATTTTACGAAAACTCTCGTTCGTACGTAGTTGTCAGGCGACTATTTTGTTCTGAGTATGGTGTACGGCAAATTAGGGAGGCTCCGAGTGCTAATTTAATTAAAATCTGGATAAAGCGGTTTGAAGAGACTGGATCGACGTTTAAACCACACGCAAAAGGTCGTCCACGCACATCTAGGACCGAAGACAATATTGAGAGTGTTAAGCAGTCGGTACGAGAAGATCCACAAATGTCTACTCGCAAGAGATCGTCTGTCCTAAACATATCGCGACGAAGTTTGCAACGAATTTTAAACTTGGATCTTAAATTGCATCCATACAAGCTGCAATTAACTCAAGAATTGAAAGACTCTGACTTCATAGCACGGCTCACATTTGCTAATGAAATGCTCAATCGGTTTTCAAATTTTGAAAACACCCTTTTCTCTGATGAGGCACATTTTCATATGAATGGGTTCGTAAACCGCCAAAATTGTCGTTATCGGAATAGTGAGAAACCCAGACTCAAACATCAAAAACCGTTACATAGCCCTAAAGTGACAGTTTGGGCCGCAATCTCTGCCAAAGGAATAATTGGTCCTTATTTTTTTGAAAACGCACGGGGGCAAAACATCACTGTTAATACCGAACGCTATGTTGCGATGTTGGAAGGTTTTTTGGCCCCAGAACTTGAAAATTCAAGAATAAAGAACTCTAGGACTTGGTTCCAACAAGACGGAGCTACCAGTCACACGTCAAATGACTCCATGGCGGTTGTGAAGCAGATGTTCCCTGGCAAACTGATTTCGAAAAGAGGTGATATCCCATGGCCTCCGCGCAGTCCAGACTTGACGCCTCCTGACTTTTTTTTGTGGGGATACCTCAAACACAAAGTCTACACCAATAATCCGAGAAACATCAGTCAGCTCAAGGAGAATATTCGTGGTGAAATGGCAGCAATCACACCAGCACTACTTAAGAATGTTTTCGGTAATTTCCGTTTGCGGTTAGAGGAGTGCCAACGTAGAGAGGGTCATCATTTAGATGATGTTATTTTTAAAAAATAAACTTCAGTTATCACTTAATAATTGCTTAGTTTTATTTTAACTATACCTTTTGTATTTATTTTTTAATAATTATTTTAAAAATGCACGTTCTATTGCGCCACCCTGTAGATAGGACGAATGAGCGACATGCATCAGCGAGAACAGCAACTCGTCGATGCGTGATGGTAGCAACCGTCGACGGGTTACATCTGCTGCCGACTTTGCTACTATAGAGTAGCAAAGTCCGCAGCAGACGTAACGTCCGAGTAATAGCATCGCCTACAGAGGCAATTTTAACAAAGAAGAATATTGGAAAATAACCGTAATGACTAGGAAACCTTTTGCGCGCTACCTACATCCGTTCCAAATCATATTTTGAATCAGGATTACTACTAGAAATGTTCTTTACGGAAGTTAGTTTTAAGTTAGAGTCTAATTATCGATCTATTTAGCAACTTCTCAAGTAAATAATACGGCCTTACTTACGATATTACTTCGGCCGACATATCACGGACCTAAAAGGTACCAATAAGACACACAAAATGACGTGAAATTATTCAAAAAATCGTTTATCCCGATAATAATGTCCGCAGCATTCAGTAAAGGGTTACCAGCAACAATTGTCCAACACAACTAATAGCTCCCTTGTCAACTATGTCTGTCGGTGACAAAATGTTCTACTGGCTTCATATTTAATCTTCTATAATTGAACACTATCCCTTAAGCATGCGTAGTTGGATGATAATCCCTATTAGTGATCCATTCGTCTGTCATAATTATCTAATGAACAAAGACTGAATTACCTGGAATTGCCACCTGTTAAAATTGTTTTAGGTATAGTAATTTCAACCGATATACGTCCACTACTGGACATAAGTACGCCATATCAAATGGTTCTGTGCTTCTTGCATAAAAAGGCTACTTTTTGAAATCTAATCGTGACATGTGATTCCTTTCCCTGTGATCACCAATCTAATAATCTTAGTAAGTTTAATGACATCTAGAAGTAAAAAAAAATCATGCAGCAACCTGTGAATTCGTAATAGAAGTAATATCTACTTCTATGTTTTTATGATATGTTTTTAAAATTACAACACTACAAAATATAGGTACAAAGGGCGGCCTTATCATTAATGTAATCTCTTCCAGTTCACCTTAAAGTTAATATACTTATTTCAATATTAAACATATGTTCGGAAATCATACAGAACAACTCGGGTATAATATTATTTCCAATCAATTGCACTGGTCCCTAGACACCTGAGTTTAAGGTTATAAACTTTAGGATTGACCATAACATTTAGGCTGAGGCTACAGTAGGAAGTGATGCCACTGGAAGAGCGAAACGAGAAAAACATGGTATGGCATTACAAGCGAAATTTCGGGAGGGTCCGTGGTCTCCCTTATATCACGAATTTAAAGCTAACAGATCGGTCGACCTTGCATACGTTCAAAACATTAAAGTCAATGATAAGCATACCACAGGCATAGAGGAAACAACAGAAGTGCTAATTAATACACTTATCCCTGATGATTCACCGGCTAACGATAGCGACTACCACCAACAGATTCGAGCGTGGGCTCCTGTGCCACCTGAATCATCAATGTCAGACGTACCATCTAATGACGAATTTATAAATATTGTTAGAAAACTACCGGTCAACAAATCATCAGGTGAAGATAAAATATCTAATAGGATGATTAAAGAAGCGTGTAAAACAGCGGGTGATGCCATCTTAACTGTATACAACCGATGCATTGCTGAAGGCGTTTTTCCTCGTAAATGGCGACGCGGTTTCATACGAATAATACCAAAGTGTGGTGACAAACCACCGGATGATCCGAAGTCATATCGTCCTATCACACTTCTACCATCTTTGGGTAAACTTCTTGAGCGCCTCATCGTTCCACGTTTACTACCGAACGGTCCAAAATTCCATAATAATCAATATGGCTTCACCATAGATAAATCTACAGTCGACGCGGCGCTTTCTGTCAGAAGAACCGTTAACCAATCTGAAAACAAGTACGTAATTGGGTTCTTCCTGGATATTTCTGGGGCTTTTGATAACGCCTGGTGGCCTATGCTGTTGTTAAAATTAAAAACCCGCGGTTGCTATAGAAACATATATAATCTCGTTTACTCTTACTTTATAAACGGTTCCGCGGTACTTAAGCTCGGTCATTTTTCTAGTACTAAAACACTAACCATGGGATGTCCTCAGGGTTCAGTTGTCGGTCCTTATTTATGGAATTTGGGTTTTGATGACTTCCTCGCGATCCCGCTTCCTTGCGGCTGTTCACTTACTGGTTACGCGGACGATGGCCTACTGCTCATTCAGTCAAGTACCCGAGCTGGACTTGAGAACTTGGCCAATACTTGCCTAAATTTAATATCTCAGTGGGGTGATCGTAACCGCCTAGCATTTGCGCCACATAAAACCTATCAACTTCTACTAAAAGGTAATCTTAAATCATTGCCTACTATTAAATTTAACAAAGTTCCCATTAAAAAACAGCAATCCGTATGCTACCTTGGTATGATCTTAGAAAGGAATTTTTCATTTATCGAACATATAAAAATAGATGGTGAAAAAGCTAAAAGGAACTTTTATGCCCTAACTAGAATATCCAAAGCAACTTGGGGTCTATCATTCCTAACTTTAAAAACTATATATGGAGCTACCTACTTAGGATGTATGTGCTACGGTGCACCTGTTTGGGCCGATAGGGCCAGCATAGGGGCGGCACAACGTAAACTGCTTCAAAGCCAACGTTTGGCATTGATATTTTTATGCAAGGCGTATAGAACGGTCAGTACTGAAGCCTTACCGGTACTGGCAGGTGTACTTCCAGTCGACCTTGAGGTACAGCGACGTGCTTCAATGTACTACTCCGCGAGGGGGGAGGCCATGGACACTAATTTTGTTACACAACGCGACTTTAATAAAATCTCTAGATTATTTAAACCTCAGACTGAAGTCTGGGAGGACCTCTTATCCGAATGGCAAAGTAGGTGGGATAATTCCATCAAGGGCCCGGCACCTCCATCTATTCTTTCCATCCGTTGGCGATCGGCTGGCTAAGACATGGCTGGAGGTTGACCACTGTGTTGCCCAATTTCTCACAGGTCATGGCAACTTTAAAAGTAAACTGTATTCTTTTAAACTTGTTCCTTCCCCTTTGTGTCAGTGTTCTACATCGAACTGTGAATTTGAACAGTCCGCACATCACATCTTGTGGGAGTGTGTTCTTTGGCAGAATGAACGCAATATTATGTTGGATAGTGTACAAGTTACATCCGGAGTCGTTTATTATACGGACCTTGTAGAAACTAGAACCAATTTCCGTGCGTTCAGGTGCTTTTGCCATACCTATTATTGGAATCAATTGTAACAGCTAATACCTACTTAGGACCCATTAACTTAATCAAATTTTATTCCGTGGTGTTTGGCAATCTGGGCTTCTCCCAGTTGCAACAATGTCCCTTTGTGCCGTTTGGCCTAGTTCTGTTCTGTCTCCTGCTTGTTATGGAGGGAAGTGGAAAAAATATCTTTTTTCTTACTCCTCCGCTATTCTTTTCTGATTAATTTCGTTGCGGGACCCAAGACAGTTGAATCGTTTCTCCGGGACTCGTCGAGCTTCATTGCTCGGCGTTTTTCTGGCGGTCGCCACTGTTGATTCTGGCTTTCAGGAGTTGCAGTGGTTGGGAAAAGTGTGGCGGGTTTTGTCCCAATAAAAAAAAAAGCGAAATTTCGGCGCATATTCGGCGATGACATGGCTACAGTACACATGCTCAACAACGAATCGGTCGTTTTCTTAGAATGCGAACATATCATCCATCACGGTTTACTTACTATACGCATAATGTAGCCACACGTATATTTAGCAGCACTATTGAACTAGTCGCGAAAGTGAGAAATTTTCTAATAAATTCACTTCAATTTCGCTCATATGTTAATGTAGCCGATGCCGTGATTTCAGTAATGTAGTTCCTATCGCACAAAGAAATCAAAGATCGCAAGTAATATTTCATGTACGGTATAGCCATATACGTGAGCATTTTAATAAATAAATAAATATATACGGACAAATCACACAGATTGAGCTAGCCCCAAAGTAAGCTCGCGACTTGTGTTATGGGATACTAACTCAACGATACTATATTTTATAATAGATACATATATAGATAAACATCCAAGACCCAGGTCAATCAGGAAAAGATCGTTTTTCCATCACGACCTGGCCGGGGATCGAACCCGGGGCCTCCACGTCGCAGGCACGCGTGTTGACCGCTGCGATTTTTCTAGCATTCATTTACTTGTTTTAATCGCTCATGTGTCGCAGGTCGCGTCGCGGTCTAATATAGCCTCAGCCTAAAAGCACCGCTTAAGAGTCAATTATCTACAGCTCAAAGTAGCGAAGTCCGTACAGCAATGAATTAAACACCCATGAAATAATGGTGTCCGTGGAATATATACCAATTAGCTCGTATGAGGAGTCGTAAACTTTATTGTTGTGTAATGTTATGTAAATCAGATATTTTGTATTTTAATTGTGTGGATTTAATGGGTCTTCGTCACGATATTTGTACATAATTCGAGGTGACTTTCGTATTAATCAGCTTGAACGTTTGTAGTTAACATCTGCCGTTAAGCAGAGGTGGTAAGGTCATAACGTCGGCTGTCGGCAGAAGTTATCACCCACCAGACAAAGTCTTGCCGTCAAGCGATTCGTCGTGCTCCGGCTTGATGTCTGGTGTAGCCGTACGGAGGATGGGTCTGAGCAGTTGTATTGCGATGTGTGCCGGGTACGATTCGCCAAATATTGTTGTGTCGGGTGTTTGATCGTGCGTAGTCTCCAGAGGGCCTAGTATGAGTTTTCATTACGAAACTCGTTCGTCGATATCGAGCGCGTTTGACTCAGCGATTGGCCCGCTTCAAGGTCGTAAGAACTCTCAACCAATGAGAGCGCCAAACGCGCTCGATATCGACGATCGAGTTTCGTATTGAAAATTCACACTAGGCCTACAGATCAATCTCCCTCTGACGCAGCACCGTTGGTCGTGTTGTTGGGTTTAACATTGCATCACCTCGCTCAACTGCCGTCTTCCTTCCTATTCACTCATTTTTTGTTGAGTGAATAGGCTCTTCATAAACTAACGCGCTTTATCATCAACGATTGCATCACTGCCTACCATCAGTTGGGATTGCGGTCAAGCACTAATTCATAATTATTAAAAAAAAATATGTGTTGTCAATACATAATGGAGCTGTGATAAAAATTTGGCTTAATAAAAAAACCGGATCATAATGGATTCTAATCTCTATGGAGTATCTTAATTTGATAGAACTAAACTAATATGTTATCTTCTATGCTTTTCTCAATGAAATAGAAAGAAAGAGATGCTTTGAAATAAAAATTAGGTTTTGAACAAAATATTTGGCATCATTACCTCTCAACCAGAACAAATTTAGAAAAATGGCTATTGGTTTACTTTCCCCTAATCAGCGAACACATTTTTGTCAAATGATTGCGACTAGTTGGGATCAGTTGGGATCGTTTCGACTGCCCATTGGTCCGTTCGGTCCAAACGATCTCAACTAGTCGCAATCATTTGACAAAAATGTCATCAGGTCCAGTTGACAACCGGCACCCTAATTGCGTAAAGCCGGCGCCAGACGTATTTCAAATATTTGATCACTTATTTGAACACTTGTTTGGACACATGTGTAGCACGGATATTTGAGTATTTGTTCAAAGCTTTTTTAAAACATTTGTACTTTGCCATTCGTTGTCGGTTTCGAGCGCACATAAAGAGTGAATAGGCTTTTAATAAACTAGTGCGCTTTACCATCAACGATTGCGTCACTGCTTACCATCAGGCGGGATTGCGGTCAAGCGCTGGTTTATATTTTTATAAAAAAAAAAAAAAAAGCGTTCAAAGGTGTCTGTGTTCTAATGTTGGCGTTGCCTGCTACACACGCAAAAATATTTCGACAATGATTTGAACAAATATTTGTCTGTGTCTGGCGCCGGCTTTACACACTATTACTAACAGTTGGAATCATTTCGAGGCATACCTATTGCTAATTGCTAAAATGTGTCTAGACAACAACGTAAATAACGCAATGAACGTTGTTGAATTGTCATAATGAAGCCTGTTGGTACTGATAGTGTTGCGCAATTACCCTGATGCTTCAGGCACTAATAGGGATATTTCCTGGGTAAAAAAATTGATTCTATTTAGTCCGTCATTCAGATTATAGAAAAATATTGGATACGTATATTTTGTTTTCCCGAACCGACATAGCCCGAAGAATTGCAACACTAAAGTGGTACTGGGCTGGACACATTGCCCGTAGGACCGATGCCTGATGGGGCCGACGGGTTCTCGAGTGGCGACCACGCACCGGAAGACGTAGCGTGGGTAGGCCCCCGACAAGGTGGACCGACGACTTGGTGAAGGTCGCAGGAAACCGCTGGATGCGGGAAGCACAGGACCGGTCGTCGTGGAGATCCTTGGGGGAGGCCTATGTCCAGCAGTGG
The DNA here is from genome assembly GCA_037179545.1 of Sesamia inferens. Taxonomy (NCBI): domain Eukaryota; kingdom Metazoa; phylum Arthropoda; class Insecta; order Lepidoptera; family Noctuidae; genus Sesamia; species Sesamia inferens. The sequence goes on from CM073931.1 coordinate 22,976,503, forward strand.
ACGTCTTTCGGCTGAAATGATAATGATGATGATGATATTTTGTTTTATCAAATCAATAAAAATTGATAAATATAAAAAGCATCAAAGATCAGGAGTGGTGGCTGGTGGCGTCACTGCTCGCTAAAAAGTTTAGCGTGCAGTGACGTCACACGAGTTTTCAACGCACTGTGTCGTCTTCATTTCTTGTTTATATGAAAAAAAAAAAATATATGGCCAGGATTTTTGGAAATCTGACTGACGGACTAATTAGTTTTTTTAGTCAAATACTTTGTAGCACAAAGGTTGGAGATGTGTTGCACACTTTGCTGCTACTTTCTTTCATATGACTATTCATTCCTATTTGATTTGTATCTGTAGGCCTAGTATGAGTTTTCAATACGAAACTCGATCGTTGGTATCGAGCGCGTTTGGCGCTCTCATTGGTTGAGAGTTCTTACGACCTTGAAGCGGGCCAATCGCTGAGTCAAACGCGCTCGATATCGTCGAACGAGTTTCGTAATGAAAACTCATACTAGGCCTACTGGTGTATTGTGTCATCATCATCACTATCAGCTTATAATGTTCCCACTGTTGGGACACGGGCCTCCTCTCGGTCAGAGGGAGTGGGCCGTAATTTACCACGTGGGCCCAGTCTTCTTCTTTAGCCTATAGATGTCCACTGCCGGATAAAGGCCTCCCCCAAGGCTTTCCACGCTGACCGGTCCTATGCTGCCCGCATTCATCGGCTTCCCGCGACCTTCACCAGATCATCGGTCCACCTTGTTGGGGGCCTCTCTACGCTGCGTCTTCCAGTACTGCCTGCGCCACTCCAACTTTACTGCGCTATCGGTCATCGGTTCTACGAGCAATGTGCCCTGCCCACTGCTACTTAAGTTTAGCGACTCTCAGAGCTATGTCGGTGACTTTGGTTCTTCTGCGGAACTCCTCATTTCTGATTCGATCACGCAGAGAAACTTCGAGCATAGATCTTTTCATTGGCCTTTGTGTGACTCTGAGCCTTCGTTTGAGGCCCATTGTGAGGCCATTGGGTGGTAAATGGCACATATCTTCGACGTTTTGCTTCTAGAACATTCGTTTTCCTCAAGATGTCTTCCTTCACCGTTTTGAAAGCAGTGATGATGAAATAATTTACACAGAATAAAGTGCATGGCGGCGTTCGAACCTACAACCTACATCTTGTAAGTCGTGGCTTATACCATTAGGCCACCACTGCTATAGGTATTGTGTTAAGTCTGTGCTAAATAAATTTATTTTCATTTCTTCTAGGGAAGCATATTTTCCGCTTCAGCTAATATGATTGTTGTTGTCCAAACGTAGATTTTTCTGAAGACTTTCTTTCTTCAGTTCGTTTGACTAAATTTAATGGACTAATATGTAAACTGAACTATAAAAAGATCTCTGCAATTCCCACGTGGTAGAAGTAAAGCCTTTATAAAAAAAAAACGGGCGAGTGGATAAGAAACACTGTGTAATGTTTCCTATCTCCTTCTCTCTCACATTAAATCTTATGAATTCATGTGTCTGTCTCTTTTATTACCGCCTTTTCGTTTCATCGACTTTCTAAATACTTTTCTAATGAAGTTTTTCACTTCAATATCTACAGTTAAATTGATAAAGGCTATCAATACACAGGTACTTATGTCAGATTAATTATGTGGTTCATAAAAACTGAATAAAAATAATTAGAGCTACGGAATAAATGGGAAGTTATGCACGGTGCCACGGTGGTCGGTCACCGGTGGGAAATTGGTTCAATACGGTGGGTGTATCTGATGGTTCTGTACAATATTTTGAGGTTCAAGTTTTGCTTTAGATTTTGACTTAATTTCAACAGCAAGTTCTAATAGAATCTTTATACAAAGTAATTTTTTTAAGCCCAGATACTACCTTATCTGACATTTAGGGCTTTTGCTTTTTTTGTTTCTTTTTTCACCTATCAAATTTAATATCTCATTTTAAGGAGCGAAATTTAGGTATCTTTTTATCATACCTTGATGATTTGTACAATGTCAGGTACTATAATGTCAAATGAATTGTTTCCCACGACACATGCCAAACCATCGAATTCTACAGCGCATAAAAAATGTGAGCCGCACTTGTGGAGCACATGAATATAATTTTAATGAGTTTCCTTCATCCTTATATCACGCGTGCGGATCTCTAAAAGCTAAATAAATTGCCGCTCTTGTGAAGAGTACAAAGCGCCGGCCTGCTTGTATTTCATTCAGCCCATCGATAGAGGAATGCTGAGAGAATCGGGCAGTGTCGTTGTTTGGGATTTTTTTTTATTTATTCAATGAAACGAGGAGCTTAAACGTGTGGGTATCTACTGCATATGTGAAATAATAGTTGTTTAAGGAAGCTAAGGTTTTTTTAAGGTGTCGAAGAATTTTAAAATAGAGGTTTTTTCACAAGATTTGAACAACTTGAAGGAGATTAACAAATGTTGTTTGAAGATTATTATTTAACAGGTTCCGATGCGGTAAACGAGATACAATAGTCGTTTTATTATTTTGACAGCTATAGCTAGTAGTGACCTTGAAAGTAAAACAGTATTATTTAAAAAAATGCAGTTATTAAGAAATTTGTATCTTTTCTTAAATAAAAAATAAAACCTGAATAGCAACGATTCACCAATCCATTAACTACACGCGGCGTTCACAACTGGTTGCCGTGGGTGTCTAGGGGTATCGATTGATGTTAGAAAAGGACGGCATTATTACCCCCATAGACGTGTCAGAAAGGGAGAAAAGACAAACCTTCCGAGAACAAGATAGGATCAAGAGTTACGCCAGGAAGACTGAGACGTCTCAGGCGCAGTCAATAAAAGACTTTTTTATTTTTATATTTTAATGTGGAGTTATTTTTCATTTTTTACGATTGCTAAGTGGTTATTTATTCATAACACCTTTGTCGGTTTTTTGTCGCGCTCATTAAGTTGAATTAGTTTGAACAGGCGTGCGGGAGAACGCCGTTCCCCATAATGACTTGGTGATTATGAATTTTAATATTTGGGCTTTTCAATTTTAATTTTCGACTTCAAGTAAGTATTTCTTTTTGTTGTGAGATATGATATTGAAGGCTTACAGAATATGATAATCATCATCATAACTCTTTTACCTATGTGTGTACAGTAAGGGTCAAAACTGGAGTACCGCTTTTGACACTTTTTTTATTGCAATAAAGTTCAAAAGTGCTAATGCACATTTGACCCCTTACTGTAACTTAGATGACCAACAAATGCCTGGCGCTCAGACTGCATTAGAGATAAAGTTTTTTATGAAAGGTGTTATTATTAATACTTTAATCATAATTATCATGTCAACTCCATGAAGTCTACTGCTGGACATAGGATTCCCAAAAAGACCGGTTGGACTCGGCTTGCATCCAGCGTTACCTTACGAGTTTTGGCAGTTCATCCGACCGCCTAGTTGCTGGCTGTCCGACGCTGCGCGTTATGTGGTCGCCATTCAAAAGATTTTCTGCCCCATCGGCCATCAGCTCTACCTGATATGTACCCGGTCCACTGTCACTTCAAGGAGCTAATCCGCTGAGCTTTGTCGGCAACTTTCGTTCTTCTACGAATCTCCTCATTCCTGATGTGATCATGTGGAGAAACACCTAGCATAGCCTTCTCTATGGCTCTCTGTGCGATCTTGAGCTTTCTTATGAGGCCCACAGTGAGGGACCACGTTTCTGATAATGAAAGGTAATATTTATCAAAAAGGGAAGGCCTTTTCCTGGAGGGATAGGTATTATGTGCTATAAAAAATGTAGCGAATTTCACCAATGGGATTACCGCCATCATGACATCTAGACTGTGTTCAAGAATCCTCATCATCTCAGCGTTAATCCCAGTCGTATACGAACCCTTTTCAGCTTTGGAGTCTGGGGTCCGCTTTACCTAACTGCTGATTTTGGCTAAACTTCGATATTTTCCGTGAACCGACTGCCGTCTGACCTTCACAACCCGAAGGCGACATCGAAGCATTGCAGTTAGACCAATTGCTGGACTTTTGAGGGCTGCAATAACCCGTAACGACTGCCACTAGATGTTCGTATGGCAATCGGGACCAACGGCTTTCCGAGGCATGACCAGACGAGTGCAAATATTCATATGCAAACAAATATTTGCTGCTGTCAACTGAGTTCAAGAACTGTTAGCCCTTTATTACAAAACACGGATTTATTAAGTTCAGGTTTAAACTACATAAATGGGTATCTCCATTAGTATAAACAAGATCTAAAATACAGTTATACCAGGGACATGAAGAAGAACCTTAAACTACTTTAACTACGTACAGAAAATTGTTTCTCCGATTGCAGACTCAAACAAAGGTTTTTATTATTCGATTTCCTATTTCAGATTCTGAAAGACATTGTCACAATCTCCGCATAGGAAGGTACTTACATCTGGTTGGATGAAACAAACAATCAGTGGTCCACATTTGCCATGGATAGAAAGAGCTAGAATTTATAGTTATTTGCGCATAAGTGTGATAATACAGGCTGACAGTAAGCCAGAGAGATTCAGGTGTCATAAACATATCTATCTGCATTGATATGACTTTTTAAACGTTATAAACTAGTGCTTGCCGTAATTCCGCGTGATGGTGAGCAGTGAAGCAATCATAGATGGTAAAGCGCACTAGTTTATTAAGAGCCTATTCACTCTAGACTGGAAGACACTTAAATTGTAGTCAGACGGAAATACCGCCGCTGGCAAATCTTTCCAGTCCCACGATGTACGCGGTATAGGTAAAAGACGAGGTGTAAAAACCTATACTTATGCCCAACGAATGTATATACGAAATTTCATTAAAATCGGTTCATCTGTTTTGAATTAGTTCGAGGACAAACACTATGACAGGTGAATTTTATATTATAGAAGATGTAGACTAGTAATCCTACTTCCCACTATCCTTCTTCTTCTTCATCTTATAGAGTATAGAGGTCCACTACTGGACTGGCTTCTCCCAAGGCTTTCCACGATGACCAGTCTTGTGCTGCCCGCATCTATCGGCTTCCTGCGACCTTCACCAGTTCATCGGTCCACCTAGCTAGGGACTTCCCTAGGCTGCGTCTTCCACTATGTGGCCACCACTCCAGAACCTTACTGCCCCATGGGTCGTCGGTTCTACGAGCAATGTGCCCCGCCCACTGCCGCTTAAATTTAACGACTCGAAGAGCTATGTCGGTGCCTTTGGTTTTTCTGCAGACTTCCTCATTTCTGATTCGATCGCGCAGAGAAACTCTCAGAAAGCTCTTTCCATCGCCCTCTACAATCCTACAATCCTAATACTGAAAACATGGAAGTTTGTATAGATGTAGCGATGTTCGATACTCTTTCACGCAAGAACTACTGAATGGATTTGAATGATATTTGGCACACAGAAGGTTTATAACAAGGATTTATATATAGGACAGTTTTTATCCCGATATTCCTATGGAATTGATACTTCTTCTTCTTCATCAGCGTATAGAGGTCACAACGGCCGGTCTTGTGCTGCCCGCATCCATCGGCTTCCCGCGACCTTCAACAGGTCATCGGTCCACCTTATTGGAGCCCACCCTACGCTGCGTCTTCCGGTACGTGGCCACCACTCTAGAACTTTACTGCCCCATCGGCCATCGGTTCTGCGAGCGTTGTGCCCTGCCCACTGCCACTGGAATTGATACTCATGCGGATGAAATCAAGGGATGCAGCTGGTATAGGATAATTTTAATCCGCATATATTCTCATGGGGTAAAATTAACGTAGGTAAAACCGAGGGGCAGTTAAGCGTATTAAGTGTATTAATTGTTTTAAGACCTGTGTCCTTCACGTACCTACCGAACGTAAGTACTTTCCATTCAATTACTTTCATATTAATTAAAAGAACAAACTACAAAATTAACCTTTAGGAGGTGTTTTCATTACTCACGTCGGCACCTGTAGGTATATTCGTGTGAATTTCGCAGTAATTAGAGGGAAAGTAAATTGAATTAAATTACAGCTGTCATTAAAAGACCATTTTTTGTGTGGATCGGAAATCATCAAATGACCGAAGCGGAAGGGCGTTTCAGAATTTTACTGACTAAAACCTACCTTTATTTGCCTATACGCCAGGGCCGTCACCTGCGCCGTCGACCTGGGCCTGGTCCTTACCGGGCGGCGAGCTGCCCAGTGCTCGCCGCCCGCAAGCTCGCGCCTATTGTGTTCAGGAGTTCGATGTTGTCTCCCACCCAGGACGTCTCCTGCGGCGGCTAGAGGCGAGAGGGCGCTGAGATTCCTGCACCCCCTCACGATCCGCCTCCTCCTTTTCCAGCATGACTGCTTCGCAGAAGGTGGTAATGGCCCACCATGCACTCTCGATCCGGACCACGGCCTGGACCAGAGCCAGACGGGAGAGATCGCCGCCTCGAGGACACGGCGGTGCCCGCCTAAGCCAGGCAGACATCCACTCATTATAATCTCCTTGATAACAAACACCGTGCCGACTATGTGGCAATGTATATTACAGGTCCTAAAAATCCTACAATCCTACATCCTTCATACTATCCTTACTAATCCTTACTAATATTATAAATCGGAAAGTGAGTTTGTTGCATTGTTCCGCTTACACGACTTAACTACTGAACCGATGGCTTTGTAATTTTGCAGACGTAACGTAAGAGGTTTGTTTTTTTTTTTAATGTTTATAAATTAGCGCTTGACCGCAATCCCGCCTGATGGTAAGCAGTGATGCGATCGTTGATGGTAAACCGCGCTAGTTTATTAAGAGCCTATTCACTCAGAAAACTGAGCGAATAGGAAGGAAGGCGGCAGTTGAGCGAGGTGATGCAATGTTAAACCCAACAACACGACCAACGATGCTGCGCCAAAGAGAGATTGATTTGAGGAGTTTGGCCGGGAGTTTGGTTGTGGAAGACCCTCCACGACCAAACTCCCGGCACAACAACATTAAGCGCATCGTACCCGGCACACATCGCAACACAACTGCTCAGACTCGTCCTCCGTACGGCTTCACCAGACATCATGCCGGAACACGACAAATCGCTTGGCGGCAAGACTTTATCTGGTAGGTGGTAATTTCTGCCGGCGGCCGATGGTTTGGCCTATCACTGAGAAGAATTACGGATTGGATTAAATAATAGGGTACTTTTTATCCCGGAAAAAAATTAAATTCCCGAGGGAAATCTAAAAAGCGCGATATAATCAAAGTTCACGCGGGCGAAGCCGCAGGCGGTAAGGTAGTAGATATTATAAATGTCAATGTTTATAGTGTATATATGTGTGTTGATCTTGTTCGCAAAAACTGCTAAACGGATTTGGATTGGGATTTGACACACAGACGGTTTATAATCAGAATCAATCATGTAAGATACTTCTTTTCCGAAATTCTGACGTGAATGAAAAATATACGGATGGAATAGTGGGATGCACAGAATGGATTTTTTAGTTTCAAAATCAAAATCAAAAGTCATTTATTCAAATTAGGCTGAGAATAAGCACTTTTTGAACGTCAATATTACATAAGACAGTCTCTCAAAACACCCACCCATCGAAACTTCCTAGTGCTTTCGCTGGGAAGAAGAAGTGGCACAGCTGTCTGATCATTAAAAAAAAAAACACATGACTTTATACAATACTATGTATAATGATGAACACAATAAAATACAACAACAATGAAATTATTTACCATATGCTAGCTACCACGCCAAAATACCAGCAAAGCAAAACAATATATTATATATATCATCATCAACCTTTTCATCGTCCCACTGCTGGGCACAGGTCTCTTCTCGTACAGAGAAGGAATGAACTTAATCACCACGCTTGCTCAATGCGGGTTGGCGATTTCAGACTTAAAGTCCAGGTTTCCTCAAGATGTTTTCCTTCACCTTCAGTCACTGGTGTCCAAGATATACTTAGAAAGTACATATAACTTTAGAAAAGTTACATTGGTACTTGCCTGACCTGGAATCGAACCTGATTCTATTTAGTCCGTCATTCAGATTATAGAAAAATATTGGATATGTATATTTTGTTTTATCAAATCAATAAAAATTTACATATATAAAAGGCATCAAAGATCAGGAGTGATAGCTAGTGACGTCATTGCTCGCTAAAAAGTGTAGCGTGCGGTGACGTCACACGAGTTTTCAACGCACTGTGTCGTCTTCGTTTTTTGTTTATATGAAAAAAGAAAAAATATGTGTCTAGTATTATTTGGAAATCTGACTGACGGTCTAATTAGTTTTTTTTAGTCAAATACCATATTCTACATCTTGCAAGCAGAGTTTAACCTGCAACTAGCATACATACAACTTCCCAAAATCAACCGTTGGGCAAGAGTCCGTCTGGTCGGAAGATCCTCCCTTTTCTATGGAGGATGAGTGAACTTATACCCTGTTCCTCATGCCTTCACAATCAGAATAACACCGAATAATTTTATCCCGAAATTCGAACTCGGCAACCTAATCAAGTAACACATTAATCTCAATCATTTTGAAGCATATTGCTCATTCATTTCTTTATCGATCAAAAATTTGTTTGCTCAACAATGTTAGTACCTATAGCAAATAATAATAATAAATATACAATAGGTAAAGAAAACCCCGTCCGACCCATAAGGACAATAAAGGTAAACACATGACCAAATGAAATGTGAAATTTTACATAATCATCACATTACAGTAACAATACTAATGAATTTTAAAATAATCTTTTTTTCCCGCGAATTCATTCTAAGTTCCCCAAAATTTCGTATTTTTTAAAAAAAGTGACAACAGTGTTTTCGACAGTATTATTATAACTGATAAGACCGCATGCCGCGTGCCCTGCCCCATTCGCCCGCACATATATTGCCTACCGCACATGTATTAAGTTACCTTCTTTTGTGAAATAATATTTAATTTTTTTAGGGGGATTTTTTTTAAGTTTAGCTCGGCTTTGTGGGCATTAGTAGAATTAGTTATCGATACCTAACAATACTATCACGTATCGGACAGGGTTTTCTTTGCATATTGTATCTACATATACGGACAAATCACACAGATTGAGCTAGTCCCAAAGTAAGTTCGAGACTTGTGTTATGGGATACTAACTCAACGATACCACATTTTGTAATAGATACATATATAGATAAAGATAGACATCCAAGACCTAGGACAATCAGGAAAAGATCGTTATTCCATCATGACCTGGCTAGAGATCGAAACCAGGTAGCCATAGCAATGGCTTTCATATTGTTAGTTACGCAATTACCCGTCTAAAAATACTAATTTAATATCGTTTTTTAGGCCGCGTTTCGTCTTATTTCGACACAAATTCATTCATACTACATACAAAATTCTTTAATTAATACAAAGTCAAAGTTTTTTTTGTAAAACGTAGTTAAAAAAAATAGCTGTTATAATTACTGTGGTAATCTCTGTTTTACCGTTAAATGCGTATAAATATTAGTAGAAGTGTCTACTTCTGTGTATGTAATATGCCTACATATCTACATATTAGGTACAGTTAAACGTTACTATAATTTAAATAACAAGATAACTTATAACTAACAATCTAAAATAAACTTAATTATACTGCAAAGAACTAGCTTATTTACCTGAGACTATAACAATTCAAATATAGAACACAACAAAAATTTCATAATAATAAACTCACACATTTAACGCACAATACTTATTTACAGAAAATAAAGTCGTGGCAGTAAGTCTTCCAGGTCAGTCTCGTTGCAACCTAGACTTGAATCGCATACTAATATTCTTCCTGATACATTGTTTGTTTCTAATTAATGCATTAATTTACTTGTTATGGACATTTCCTCATCTCATGCATTTATTAATAAATAATGTAACTGCATTACGATTTGCATTTAATTAATCTCTTTAATTGTTATGTGTGTCTGTGCCCATACTGTTAGTAAAATGACGCTCATGCCAGCAACTAAAAAGGGAATTGCCTAATAGGTGGTATTAAGCAGAGTGCGGTCTTCGTCAACGACTGAGGTAACTGCATACTGCGGCAGTCGACAACGATTGAGGTAACTGCAGACTATAGCCGTAGTCAATGACAGTGACAGAGGCTGTTGCAGACTGCGGCCTTCGCCAACGACACAGGTAACTGCAGACTGCAGCCGTAGTCAACGACAGAGGTTATTGCACAATGCGGTTGTCTTTAACAATAGAGGTAACTGCAAAGTGCAGCCGTAGTCAACGACAGAAGTTATTCCAAACTGCAGCTGTCGTCAACGACAATGGTAACTGCAGACTTCAGACTGTAGCCGTAGTCAACGACAGAGGTAATTGCAGACTGCGGCCGTCGTCAACGACAGAGGTTATTACAGACTGCAGCATTAGTCAACGACAGAGGTTATTGCATATTGCGGCCAGCGTCAATGATACAGGTAACTGCAGATTGCAGCCTCCGAAAATCTGCCGCTCATGTAATTGAGTTAATTAACTCAGTCTATGGCAGATCACTAATAGACTTAGGCCTCCCCTGGTCTGCACCTCAACAGCTATTGACGCTCTGCCCTCCAACTTCGCATCCAGTCTGTTCCAGCCACCTTCTTTAGATCGTCCCTCTATCTAGCTAGATGGCGTCCCACACTACGCTTGCCGATATGCAGTCTCCACTACAGGATGTGTCTGTTCCACCGGCCATCGATCTTTCGACAAACATAACCAGTCGGCCTCCAACTTAGTTTGAATAGCAAGCTATTTTATCTTTTTGCCATTTGTCACCTACCTCTCGTATTTTATGCACACCAAATAGTAGAAAGAATAATGAGACCCGCGCAACTGTTGAATGATTAAATTTAAAAAGTCAATCAAAGTCGCTTAGCATCGTCATCATTTGCGTTTTTCCCATTGTTGAATATAGGCCTTCTCTCATTTGAGCCATGATTCCTTAGTCTGTGTGAGTCTAATCTCATCCAGCCGGCCGATTCCGTAAAAATCTCATGGTGAAAAGTTAGGGGAAGAGGGCTTAGAATGTGCTGTCAATAGTTCAATCCCTAGCTTGGAAGGATAGCTCACTCAACGCTCACTTCAGGTCCAGGTCTTTCCCTTTCCCCCTGAGGTCGTTTACCCGATCTGGCCGACAGCCACACCTCCTGGAACCGCCGCGGCGTGGCGGCCCTCGGACTTTTAAGACTGCTCTATCTGCCTCATTGTGTGTTGTCAAGCGTTTTGTCTGTCTGCATTTTATAACCTAATAGTTTATAAAACAATCACCCAAAGCTCACTGTCGGAGTTGCAAAAAACAGCTAAAATATCCATAACAGAAATCCGTAGTCGGCCAATGACTTAACTTGAATTACCGTAAGAAGGAGATCATAATAAATCTACGCTAGCTAATGAGTAAACGTCTATACCCATGGGCTAATTCTGGTATTTCAAGACGATAAAACTAAGCCCTGACTTTTAAATTAATCACAGGATGCACTATCTTCCTGTGTAGATAATAAATACATCCTGTGCCTGCTGATTACAGTAATATTTCTGCGGAGTAAGAACTTCATAACTACATTGAGGTAATTATAAAATTTAGTTTCTGCTAGAATTCATACGGACTGAAAGGCGTCCTCATATCAAGAGGAATATAATAAAATACTCATTAAAAAGCCGTAAGTTTCGATTAACGTTAACCAACGCTTGCGGCAGCTGGTTACATGGAAAGTTAACCATATTTACATAACAAGTAAGAAACAATTTGCATGTCTGGCACGAAAGCACGTTCTTCTTCTTCTTTTTTTGAAGGTGAGATTCAACCTGAACTCTTGATCAATGGCCTTTGTGGAATATATACCACAATTTTGTCAATAACACGTGTAACAAATTATATAAATTATTTGAAAATTTTATTTCACAATAATGGCGGATATCGCCAATGACAGTTGAAAAAGACGGCTGCGTGAACCGTCTATGTTGAAGGATTGAGGGAAAGTCATGATGTGGCCACTATGCGGCGATATTTCAATGTTCTTTACAAATCATTTACTGAATGTACTTTTTACTACATAAATCTCGCGCTTTTATTAAACATAAACGACACTATAAATAATTTTAAAATTCGAATGAAGAGTGCGCGTGACATTAATCTTAGCTTTCCCACCAAAAACTCCAAAAACACGTTAATCCATTGGTCCCGGCTGTCATTATTGGATCTTTGACAGTGGTTATGGATCGTCAAAAGTCCGAAAGTCTGACAACCAAGGAGTATTTCACAATAAATGGGCTGTGAAGGTCAGATAAACAGTTGGTCCATGTAAAATATTGGTATTGCAGATGAATCAGGTTAGACTGAGCGCCGAGTCCAACATACATAGTTGAGAAAAGGCTAAGTCATCACTCTTTATTAGGTACGGACAAATCACACAGATTGAGCTAGCCCCCAAAATAAGTTCGAGACCTGTGTTACGGGATACTAACTCAACGATACTATATTTATAATAGATACTTACATATATATATAAACATCTAAGACCCAGGCCAGTCACGAAGAGATCGTTTTTGCGCCACGGAGGACGAGCATATAAATTACAGATACAGAAATTTTATAACGGTTGACATAATAGGCAGTTTTATCTATAAAAGCAAGCAATTAGGTATGCCGCCTGTCAACTAAAAAATGGTAGATATTTTTCTGAAAACAACTTAATATATACTAGTTATTATATCAAAATCCATTTATTCAATTTAGGTTGAGAATCAGAATCTTTTTGAACGCCAATATTACATAAGACAGTTCCCCAAAACGTGGAGTAAAGTTCATTAAAAAAACACATGACATGGATTCAAAGGGGAAGGAGAGACAATTACTCTAGAAGCGCATTCCAGAGAAATATTTGCTGAATGCTAAATGATGTAAGAAAAATACAGAGTAGGAGAGATTTTTGAAAGAAAACATAGGTAACCCAAGGAATAAGATAAGGTGGATAATTATTGAAAAAGAAACTTTGCTAAATTATAAACCTAACATGTTAATAAACGACACACGTGTTCAGAATTAAGACCGTAACCGAATCCAATCGCGCGCAGTGATGAAATATATTCTAGATGCGATAAGACGTCTAGAATTCATGCTGTTGACACTGTTTACGACAAATTGTAAACTTGTTTAATATAATTTAAAGTGAAAATGATTTTACTGAAGATGTAGTTTAAGATAGGCTGATTGAGTCCAGAGGCGACAGACTCGGAGACGGAGACGTCCCTCACACATTAAGACCCATGGTGGCGACGCGAAGTGTTCCACACGTGCCATTGTGGGGGAAGTTAAATATCTCACTCGCTGACCCGAGGAGGCCCGGAGTGGTGGGCCGGTCAATTGAGAAAATATCCTACTTTTCCGCGACCCGCGGCGTAGATGTGAGATGAAACACGGGGAACTTAGTCAGTAAGAATCTGACAAACCCTCCCCTGAAAACCAAAAGAAAAGTAAATATGCATATAATTATATTAATGCTTGATAGCTGGTTGTTCACACTGCCAGCAGATACCTACATGTCTGTCTCTGAGACAAGACTGGTTAAAGAGCCTACCCGCTCTAGTATTGAGATATCATAACCAGTAACATCATACCAGCGCAGCGACATTTATTTTCAAATTTCAAACATCATACTCAGATAGGAGTATATCGTAAAGCCTTTTAGCCTCGTTTAGACTTTCTGAATTTTTGTTACTTTTTTCATATACTTAATTCATTTTTTTATTATTTTTAATTCTGTTACATATTTTTTTTCTTTCTTTTTTCATAATAAATCAATGTTCTCATTACTTGGGATGCAGGTACTGTTACAAACCTCCTCTTGATGAAACTTTATTTGAGTATGGTGGTCAAATACGCAAGCAGGACGGCTATGACTGTTTCTATCACTGGCGCGTACACTCTATGTATATCAGTAGCTATATTAGACAAATAAAAAAAAAATCTACTGCCTCATAACCGATTAAATTTAAAATTCAATTGGGTTTTATCCTAAAAAATAATTTAATGTTCATCAGATAGATTTATAAAAAATATTGAACACGTATTTCTTTTTCTTTCGTTCAAATAATTTGGAAGATAAATTGATTTGAAATGTCGCATGACGTCACGCCGTGGTACAAAATATACCACGGCGTGACGTAATTAGCCCCCACTCCGACAACTTTAATACGCTATATCTTAGTAGTTAAAGTAAAATAAAAAATACGGGTCTTAATTTTTTTTATTATCTATAAGACGGACTAATTACTTTTTTGATTTTCCCACCTTGGATACATGCCTATTAGAAAAAAAAATCGTTTAAACGTTAACTATTTATACTGCTATAATTCAAAATCAGTTGAATGATGGTAGAAAAAGTTTTCTTAAGTGCCTGATGTTATTTTGAACTTACGTATACTTTTTTAAATTACCTATAAACTAGTGCTTGACCGCAATCCCGCCTAAGCAGTGAGGTAATCGTTGATGGTAACGCGCACTAGTTTATTAAGAGCCTATTCACTATCGCCTGTATGTCTAGGGCGACAGTAATAATATAAATAAACCCTTTTAACAAAAACAGATAGATACACACGCCATCAGCAATTTGACTGTGAAATTAACAAAATTGCAGATGACCATTAAAAAGTAACAATGTGGGAGTGTGTGCCATTCACGTTTACCGCGCTTGAGTAACGTTAATTTTCACTTTACGCCGTGACCAAAATGTTCCCAAATGGTTATTACTTTTACGACTTTCTTTTATAGATAAAACACGTACGGACTACAGCAGGTCAAGCTACCCCAAATATTCAACCTTGAGACTTAACGCTTTAGAAATAAAGTTGAAAATCTAATAAAGAGCTCTGACAAATTGTAATAGTTTGATGTGCTCTGTACATTTTATACGTTTCATGCTGTAATTGACAATTATGATTATCTAGCTATGTGGTTTTCGCTTGAATGATAACTTCAAGTGTTAGTTACTATCTGCCAGGTGGATTCTGCTTTTCGTTTTTTTACTGCAAGTGATTGGCCCCTCTTACGCCCTCTCTTCTAATGATAGGAACTGAGATGGTGGTAGAAGCAAATCTCAACTATTTGCCTTATTTAGGGATTACTTCTGGTCTGCAACCTGAGTATTTCGATTGGCACGCTGAATTCATAATCCATACTAATATTATAAATGTGAAAGTGTGTTTGTTTGTTTGTTTGTCCTTCCTTCACGCCGTAGCTAAGCAATCAATCGACCTGATTTTTGGCATACAGTTAGTTGAAAAGATGGAGAGTAACATAGGCTACTTTTGGTCCTAAAAAACATCAAGTTCCCAAGGGAGATTACTGGAATATTTGTATGTGTACACCAAATATATCCTTACTAATATTATACATCGGAAAGTGAGTTGTTTGTACCACTTTCACGCCGTAACTCCTGAACCGATTGCTTTGAAATTTTGCAGACGTAAAGTTAGAAGTCTGGATTAAATAATAGGGTACTTTTTATCCCGAAAAAAAATGAATATAACCGAAGTTAACGCGGGCGAAGCCGCGGGCGGAAAGCTAGTCAACCTATAACATTGTTACGGGCTAGGGGCATTAAAATACCGGTTAAGGGTTAGCCTAAAGGTCTAGCAATGCGTTTTTATATGGTACCTCAACAATGCCCAGGTCTCGAGTTATAGGGCTTAAAAGTTACGCACTGCATGTCACACGAAATTGAACCTCATGCCATCGACAGAAGGTACATTCGTGACAATATTCCTACTTCTATGACACAGGCCTCCTCTCGGTAAGAGAGTGGGCCGTAATCTACCACACGGGTTTATTTCGGGCTGGTTGATGTCACATGTTTATGAATTTTTGTTTCTAAGACATGCTGGTTTCTTTACTATGATTTCTTTCACCGTTTAGTGAGCAGTGGTGATGAAACTGGGCCCGAGTAGTAGATCACTGCCCATTCCATCTTACAGGGGGAGGCTTGTGTCTCACTAGTGAGAACATTATATATAGACTTATTATCTGTGCTAGCTCTGTACTATCACCGACAGAATTCTACTTTCATCTTAAAGGCTACTGTCACAACACAAAACAGTACTTTTTACATTTACTATATTTTTTTGCGTGTATAGCATGTTACTAGTGCTGCCATGTAGCAGTTATTTTTTACGGAGTTTTATGACATGAGATTATAATGTTCAAGTACTTTCTTAGTTGAATAGTTAACGAATTTATTTCTTTTTGATTCACACAAAACAACACGCATTGGCTTTCAGACCAATGCGTGTTATTTTTAAACGACAAATGCAACCTCCATTCTTCGCACGATTTACAGGTTTATTCAACGGTAAATATTGTCTTATCGTTCCACTTCTAACGACACTTTAAGCTACCGTCGTCCTCCTAAACCTTGACCAAACGGCTTACAGTATTTCTCTAAAACAATAACAATTTTATTACACACTTGCAACAAGCGACTGGTTTGCACCTTACCCAAATAATAATAAAAACAACTTACACAAAATCCACAATATTTGCCTTAGCTTCGATACTGATATTAGCCTGCATATTGATTAAAAAAGTAAAATTAATAACACAAACTCGTAACTATATGTTCACCAACCAACAACAGCTAAGTAATATTATTTGAGTTATTGCAGCTAATAGGTAGTGGAATATTTTACGTGAACTAGTGATTCACTTTGTTTCAAATCTACCTCATCTTTTTATAATGAGTCTAATATAGAAAAAATATTAAAAGAAAGTATCATCGTTATGTTGTGGATCGGTATTTTTACATATGTTTGTTGTTAGCATTCATAACTCATCAATAAACATTTGAAAAAAAATTTGTAAGATATTAGATTTGAACTCGAACCACCTTTAACACTGATCACGACGTAAACCACTTAGCCATACTGTGAACGTTGAAATTAGTAGTAGGTACCTAATAATCATAAGCGGACAGCAAGTTGGCAAAGTGTATGAGTGTGTATCAAACTTTATTATAGATGAAGGTCGTACCTACAACGAGTATTGCTTGGCCATACTCGACTTTTGGTCG
Source organism: Sesamia inferens (assembly GCA_037179545.1). Classification (NCBI taxonomy): domain Eukaryota; kingdom Metazoa; phylum Arthropoda; class Insecta; order Lepidoptera; family Noctuidae; genus Sesamia; species Sesamia inferens. The sequence goes on from CM073931.1 coordinate 22,993,527, forward strand.
TGATAGTACATATGCACATGTATTTGGTGAAGAACAACGAGTCATTGTTTAAAAATAATTGTTCAATAAAAGTAATTCTTTTAAACCCTTCAAGATATTCAAAGTATATATTCAAACCAGAGCTTAGTAATGATGTATAGTAGTAGGTATCTATTATACAGTTTCCTGAGTTTGCACTAGCATCAGAAATTATATATGACAGCTAAACTCCAGAGGATCAATTCTCATCATTATTCAATTATCATCTCACCGTTAATACCAGTCGTATCCGAAGTTTTTTTTAGCTTTGGAGTCTGGGGTCCTCTTTACCAGTCTAAGTGCTGATTTTGGCTAAACTTCGATATTTTCCGTGAAGCGACTGCCGTCTGACCTCCACAACCCGAAGGCGATATCGAAGCACTGCTTAGACCAACTGTTGGACGTTTGAGAGCTCCAACAACCCGTAACGACTGCCACTATATGTTCGTATGGCAACCGGGATCAACGGCTTAAAGTGCTTTCCTAGGCACGACCATACCAGTGTTTTAAATTGCGCTTCTTTTCAGATTCAATTTACATTTGATGGATTCCATAGAAAAATAACCAAATGAAAACCGAAGTATGACCTCGAAGAAAAAAGATCGCCATACGTATTCTCTTTCATTTAAAAGGGTTAAGCAGAGCGTCAGGATAAATTATACGGTCTCTTGAAAGAATTCTCTATATCCTCGGAGCGTGTGGCACTTGGACGAGAACAAAACGAATATCCCTTTGATGTCTTGTAGTTTTAAATCCCCAGTTTAGAATAAAACGGACTCAAAGGCCCCTTTTTAATTATTGGTCTAAGCACAAGTTTGTAGGTTATAAAAAATAAGACAGCAGTGTGTTAATTAAAACCTATGATAAACTGCGTGAAAAGAATTCTATAAGTTTAAGGAGAAATTCATTTGGTTTTTGAAGAAAACTTTCTAACCAACACTAAAGCCGCATCTTAACAGCGTAATAAACTGTCAGTCACAATGAGAATAATTTCGACGTTTATTGCTAATGCATTGCTTTATACGTTCGACAATTTTGTCTGCTAAACAAAATAAATAAGGCGATGTTGTTTAACTGAGTGTGAGTGAATGCTACTGCTAGTGGGTTACGCAATTAATCACTGTATTGTCGTCTTTTTAATTATTAACACAGTGCTCTTGACTTTAATTGTTATTTTTTAAATATAATTACTAGCGACCCACCCCGGCTTCGCACGGGTGCTTGTATTATACATAATTCATAAACCTTCCTCTTGAATTACTCTATCTATTTAAAAAAAATCGCATCAAAATCCGTTGCGTAGCTTAAAACATTTAAGCATACATAGTGATATAGGGATAATAAACCTGCGGATCATTTATGAAAGCCAGTCTGTTACTTTTTGCTAAAATTCGATTGCGAATTCTATTTGTGGACAGTAGGCCTAGTATGAGTTTTCAATATGAAACTCTATCGTCGATGTGGAGCGCGTTTGGCGCTCTCATTGGTTGAGAGTTCTTACGACCTTGAAGCGGGCCAATCGCTGAATCAAACGCGTTCGATACCGACGATCGAGTATCGTAATAAAAACTCATACTAGGCCTACTGCTCTGCCTGAGCTCTAAGTCGCTGCAAACGCTCGATACTCGACTCTCTTTCGCACAACTGAGAGGTCCTGACATTTTGTTCATGAAGATGTTAGGAACATTCCAGCCTCGACCTTTGAGCGCTTAACTCAGAGGTTCTCAGACTTTGTTCGACAAGGCTTTGCGAACGCTCGACACTTGACTATCGTTCGCGTAAGTCAGAAGTCCGTACATTTTGTTCATGAAGACGTTGGAAGCGTTCCATCCTCCACTCTCGTGCACGTAACTCAGAGGTTCTCAGATTTTGTTGTGCAAGGCGTTGCGAACGTTCGACACTCGGCTCTCGTGTGCGCACCTGAGAGTTTCTCTGATTTTGTTCAGCAAGGCGTTCGGAACGTTCAGGTGAAGATATGACGTATTCTTACTGCCCGTGCTTGAGAGCTATGTTTAGAAAGTTAAGACCTGGCTCTCTTAGGCATTTTCAAATGTTTAAGAAAATGTTAATAGCGTGTAATATTTTAGCTCTGAAAAGGACTGTCGTATAGCCCTGAAAAGAACTGTTGTTTATCCCTGAAAAGAACTGTTGTTTAGCCCTGAAAAGAACTGTTGGTTAGCCCTGAAAAGAACTGTTGGTTAGCCCTGAAAAGAACTGTTGGTTAGCCCTGAAAAGAGCTGTAGATTAGCTCTGCGAAAAACTGTTTAAAAAAATTCAAGATTTTTAAATAAAAAAATGGTTGTTGTGCCTCACTCAACATAGATAGGTATAGTGTGTTATTTATAAGATCTACAATTAATTACAACATTTTATGGTTCTTCTTCTTCTTTAGTCGGCGTACGTAAAATAAGTAACTTTTCTGGTTGATTTTTTACACCTTCTGTTCAAAAAACCCAAATTTTTTAAGGAACCCTATTTTTTTCCAAAATAAAATTTGGTCTATGTTACTTATGGATAACGTAGATACCTTTCGAATGGTGAAAGAATTTTTGAAAATGGTCCAGTAGTTTTTGAGTCTATTCATTACAACCAAACAAACATACAAACAAAGTTTTCCTCCTTATAATATTAGTATAGATTAACTAGTGCTCGACCGCAATCCCGCCTGATGGTAAGAAGTGATGCAATCGTTGATGGTAAAGCGCGCTAGTTTATTAAGAGTCTATTTACTCAAAACAACTGAGAGAATAGGAAGGAAGACGGCAGTTGAGCAAGGTGATTCAATGTTATACCCAACAAAACGACCAACGATGCTGCGAAAGGGGAAGATTGCTCTGGAGACCCTCCACGAACAAACTCCTGACACAATAACATTTGGCGCGATGTATCCGGCACACATCCCAGCACAACTGCTCAGACCCGTCCTCCGAACGGCTTCATCAGACATCATGCCGGAACACGACGAATCGCTTGGCGGCACGACTTTGTCTGGTGGTCAACATAACATATCATTAACACAAATGACTCTGCCGCATCAGGCCTTAATCATTATCTTCATTACAAAACTTACGTACATCATCGATTTTCTTCAGATTATTTCCTTATTTCAGAGCAATTTCACTAAAAAATAATTTCATAATTCAGTATACTTGATTTATCTTCATCTAAAAGGGCTAATAATTATTTTAATGGCCGCCGTGCAATTGAAATATAATACCAGTCGTGATATCTCAACATTCTGAACTTCCGAGCCGTACGATGGTTTCTCGATTTAATATCACTTCTGTATCTTTAACGGAGTTTGTAAAACGGCCGAGTGGAGGAGACTTGGTTCTGCATACAGATAGACTTTATATAATAATAAGTTTGATTTCAGAATAAGTTTGAAAAACTTATAAAAATGTTTGTAGTTTTGGTGTAAATTGAATTTCATTGTGTAAAAATTAAAGTGATTTCTTCCATTTAATTAATTTCACTGTCTCAATTTTTCTTTAGATTGTTAGATAGATCAAGACATACTGTTTATTCCATGAGCCTGAAAGTCAAGATACCCGAAACTGATCACTTTGTCCAATCAACCTTGAACTTTAATACAATAGTAATTAAGTTGAAAATCTATTAAAGAAATTTGACTGATGGTAGAAGCTAGATGTGCGGGCGTCTGATCATTTAAAATTTGCATTAAGTAAGTATTAAAATTAACAAAAATCAACAATACATAAAGCGGTAAAGCGAGACAATGACAATGCTTAACAACTTAAAACAACAAGATGCTGATGGATGACATACCGGTTTTTTTCTAAAGCATTAGGTAACTTTGCCTTATGACGTCAACACGGACGAACAACACATTCAAAATAAATATGCTTTAAAGTGTTTTGTACACATCGGCATTGGTATAGACAGTTTATTTTAGAGTTGAGGCTTATTAGTGACAAAACAAGAGTTCTGTTATTATCATCAACTTTTTTTTAACGTTCCCACTGCTGGGCACAGGCTTCCTCTCGGCTCTCATACAGAGAAAGATTGAGCGTAATTACCACGCGACTGGAACAATTTGTCAGCGGCGGTTTTCCCGCCTGATTACAATTTAAGTGTCTTCAAGGCTCTTAATAAACTAGTACGCTTTACCATCTATGATTGCGTCAGTACTAACTATCACGCGGGATTACGGTCGCGGATACGTTTAAAAAAATCATACCAATACGGACAGATATAGCGCCTAGGTCTCTTTGACTTACTGCCAGCCTGCACATCACACTGATATGCAAAGGTCTATGACTTGCTGCTCTTTCCATCCATGGCAAAGAGAACCACTGATTCTTTATTTCGACCAGTCTTGCCGTCCTATGCGGAGACTGCCACAAAGTCTTTCAGTATCTGAAATAGGAAATCGCATATTAAAAACCTTTGTTTGAATCTGCAATCTGGAGAAACAAATTTCTGTACGTAGATTAAAGTAGTTTTAAGTTCTTCTTCGAAAAGTCGTGATGGCCTAGTGGTTAAAACACCAACCTGTGCCGGTTCGATTCCTGGTCAGGTAAGTACCAATGTAACCTTTCTAAGTTATATGTACTTTGTAAGTATCTCTTGGACACCAATGATTAAAAGGTTAAGGAAAACATCTTGCGGAGACCTGGGCTTAAGACTGAAATCTTACGATCAATCATTTTCTGTATGAGAGCAGACCTGCTGACCTGTGCCCAGCAGTGGGACGATAAAACGGTTAATGATGAGGTTGTTCTTCGTGTCCCTGGAATGACTGTTTTTCAGATCTTGTTTTCCCAAAAATATCCCCACTTTCACGGGATCATAACTGGTAGCGCAAATATCACTTTTGCCTGCATGATCTGTGATGCAGAGGACAGTAAAATTATTTTAGATCACTTATTTTCAACGGTGTTTCTGGTTGGCGCTATCTGTACAAATTCGTCCAAAAATCCACCTGAAAGGGTTTCAGTTCTCCCTACATGTAGATAAAATGAAAAGGTGTACAAAACAATATGTTTTAGTATTTTCCTCACCAGCGTGAGTGCCATTGTACAAACTGCTACTGAGATGATATTATAGATATTACCGTTTATCATGACGTCATGACTTGGTACTAAATAGACTTACGTAATAGCAAGGTAAACAATAATATCTACCCACGACAATTTATTAATACCATGAGCCGTGACGTCACCTTATTGATTACGTCAGAGCCGCCCCCCACAGTCAACGCGAGGGTAGGGCGATAAAATGTTAATTGGAAATCGTAGCTTCATAATTGATTGGCTTTTGTTTTCAATTATTTTTTATTGCTGTGATGTTTCGCACAAAAACAGCGTCTTTCAGAATTAGTAGGTACAGTCGCGGATTTTTCGGTCACGTGTCATGACATAATAAAAACTCTATATCGCGTTTGGTGGTCCAGGGCAGAGTAGAAGGGAACAGACTTCGTGGAAGGTCACCGAAGAGGTTGAAAGATCAAATCAAGTCGGCAGTGGATGTTCCAGAATCTCGTCCCACAGATATAGAAGGAGAGATATAGTGCGACGAGCTACATCAACAACGAAACGAAGAAGAAGATACATGTTCGGAAAAATGGTTAGCTAGTACTTACCATAATATTTTGAAATAATGATAATGTCTTCAAACGTTTGTTTACCTAACGAAAGACAAAGAGGCAGTGCAGCAGTTGACTTGTAATAAAGTATGATAGGGGGAGACGGGGTACATTGATACAAGGGGCACATAGATACAGTCAATATTAATCGAAAACAAAACACATTAGACGATCCATCCGCCATCGATAAGGAGGTATTTAATACAGCCTACACGCACATTAGCGCAGAGCAACGTTCACTCGACGACTAGCGACTGGCACGTATAAAACTGTTTCTGATGTTCGTAACAAAATTTTCGTAGTTTTCTTTCGGATGTGATTCTTCTAATTTATTTAGTGTTACCTGTGTTATAACGGGTCCGCCATCTAAGGTTTTTTTTTCAACTAGTGCTTATTTCGTGAATGGCAACACTTATCTTATGTCTGATTTGACAGTTAATTAGTTTTATCCTTCCGCTGAACGAATATGGTTGTGTATACGCTTGAACAACGCTGGGAAATATTGCGACATTACTTTGAAAATCATGGTAATGTTGCAGAATGTGTACGAAAATTGCGTACGGATTTTGGAAGAAACGAAGCACCGTCAGCTCCGTATGTTCGTTATCTTGTGAAAAAAGTGAAAGAAACTGGCATCCTCATCGATAAACCAACGTGTAAAAAGCCAAAAACAGTGCGTACACCCGAGAATATTGCTGCTGTGGCCGAAAGTGTGCGTGAAACGCCATCAACATCAGTTCACCGTCGTTCTCAACAATTGGACATTTCGGAGACATCACTGAGACGAATTTTACGTAAAGACCTTGGTATGACGCCGTACAAAATCCAATTGGTTCAGGAGTTGAAGCCAACTGACCTTCGACTTCTTGATCACAGGCCCACTTAGCGAAGCGAAAACGCAATGCGTTTTCGCTTCGCTAAGTGGGCCTGTGATCGACTTGCAGAAGATGCCGATTTTGCCAAAAAAATCATCTTTTCAGATGAAGCTCATTTCCATCTTGTAGGGTATGTTAACAAGCAAAATTGTCGCATTTGGGGCACAGAAAACCCGCACGCATTCACTGAAAAACCGATACACCCAAAACGAGTCACTGTTTGGTGCGGATTTTGGTCCAGAGGCATAATTGGGCCATTTTTCTTCGAAAATGAGCAAGGAGCGGCCGTTACAGTCAACGGCGATCGTTATCGGGCCATGTTGAATGAATTTTTGTTTAAAGAAATTGAAAATGAGGATATTGGCGACATTTGGTTTCAACAGGACGGCGCTACGTGCCACACAGCCGACCCTACACTCGATGTTTTGCGCCCTGTTTTTGAAAATCGCATCATCAGCCGCAGAACTGATGTCGTTTGGCCACCTCGGAGCTGCGATTTGACACCGTTGGACTATTATTTGTGGGGTGCCGTCAAAGATAAGTGTTACGCCGACAAGCCAGAGACAATTGACGCTTTAAAGGACAATATTCGTGAAGCCATTGGTGAAATACAGCTGCACACAATCGTTAAAGTGCTTGAAAATTGGACCGATCGTGTAGGCTACTGCATGGCCAGCCGAGGTAGCCATATGAATGAAATTATCTTCCATCATTAACCGGAAAGATTGTACTTTCAAATAAAAAAAGAAATTTGAAAAAATATTCAGTAGTTTTTTTCTCATAGCATTTTCAAAAAAAAAAAAGTTATTTGGCGGACCCTTTACTAAGTCATTTGGTAAGTACATATCTGTCATAATATTAAATAGACTTAATTTTTTAAATTATTTATTGCTTTAATTTTTATAAAATGTTGATTTCCATTGTAGTAGGCTTGGGCACATAGATGCAAGTGCTCTTGGGGCACATTGATACCTCGATATTTTGTTAAATACATATGTATGTGCGACTTAGGTAATATATTTTACTTTCTTTGTAGAAAAATGGTTGGAAGATTTAAACGCAAGATGAATAGAAGTTCCATCAATGAAATTTCCGTGGCTTCTGCGATATCTGGCGTGTTGGAGAGAAAATTATCAATAACAAAAGCAGCGAATAAATATAATGTAAAATAATTAATAAATTAAGGTTAGACAAATCAATAAAATTTGTTTTATTTGTAGAAATATTTCTATAAACCAAAGTGCCAGTGTATGTATCAATGTACCCCGTATGTGGGGGTACATTGATATAAATTTCACTTTTTAGTAAATAGGCTCTAATACATTTTTGTGATTAAATCTATGGGTTAAATTAACTGAATATGTATTGAATATATTATAGTTATTAAATTGGATGTAACTATCATTAGATCGTCTTTTATTGGGTCTAAGTAAAAACCTATCAAGGTGCCCCGTCTCCCCCTAACGGCTGCATTCGCTCTCATTCAGTTAGACGGGTGATAAGCAGAAGTATTGGATTAACCAGCTGGGTAATTGAGTAACACTTTATTAGTAGCAAAGGGTTTCATTTTGACAGTTTAACAACATTCATTGCTTTATGTACGGTGATGAGCAGATACATTTTTCGAACATATGGAGCAATGGAATGATTACAATCACAGTAATAGTCCGTTACGCAATTAGGGTGCTTATACCCCGACCTATTCGGATGGTGGGGAAGCCCATTACTATTGTAGCGATTGATACTCAACCTTTCTGTTGCGGCTTACATCCAGCAGGGTCGAAGAGACCTATGTCCAGCTATGGACGTCATTCAGCTCATATGTAATATATAGATTTTCTTATTCACAACTAAACTAGTTATAAGTTAATAGTGTATCTTTTTCATTTATTCAGAAAAGGATAGAAGATAACATACAGTTAAGACGCGATTATAAACATGGCGACCAAAAATACACCAATTTACGTCTGGAGCACGTCTTTGACAGGTCTAAACTAACATTTTATCTTCTGGCCTTTTCTTAATCATCATCATCATCAACCTTTTTATCGTCCCACTGCTGGGCACAGGTCTCCTCTCATACAGAGAATGATTGAGCGTAATCTCCACGCTTGCTTAATGCGGGTTGGTGATTTCAGACTTAAAGTCCAGGTTTCCTTAAGATGTTTTCCTTCACCTTCAGTCATTGGTGTCCAAGATATACTTAGAAAGTACATATAACTTTAGAAAAGTTGCATTGGTACTTGCCTGACCTGGAATCGACCCCGCGCACTCATACTTGAGAGGCTGGTGTTCTAACCACTAGGCCACCACGACTTGTAGTGTGTGATAATCAAAAAAATATTTGATTGTATCAAACGAAGTGTTCCATAGTAAAGGCATCCGAAGTGAAACCTCTCCGCTTTCTACTGCGCCGGCGCGGTGCGCACGTTTCGCGCGCCGCATTTCTATTAATCATGACGTCAACGTCACGACATACGCTGCGCGCACGCCACCACCAGTCACGTGTGTGCGGTAACAGCACTTTTAAAGGCATGGAAATACATCAAACGATTCACTAAAACACTTGAAAGGAAGATGAAAAAAAATGCTGTAGATATAGAATAAGTAAATTAAGTAGATGGAAATAGTTAGTAGATCAAGGACCCTGCACTGTTGGTGGGTTGTAAGTTCGAACCCAGACAGATGCTTTACTTTCATCATCGTTTTTCAGCTTTGGAGTCCGGGGTCCGCTTTACCAGTCTAACTGCTGATTTTGGCTAAACTTCCATATTTTTCGTGAAGCGACTGCCGTCTAACCTCCACAACCCGAAGGCGATATCGAAGCATTGCAGTTAGATCAATTGTCGGACTTTTGAGGGCTCCCAATAACCGGGACCAACGGCTTTACTTTATGTAACTTACTTCAACACCACTGCTCTAAAAACGCTGAAGGAAAACATCGTGGAATACAAAGAAAATGTCGCATATCTTAGAATTAATAATTCGAATATATCGACGGGTCCCAAGAACAAAATCCTATCAACAAAATAGTCTAGTTGCAGTGCGAAGCAATAAAGTTACCTGAATCTATTAAGCTGCAAAAAAATAAATAAAATTATAGAAAAATATAGTGAAAGAAAATACCCTTTACCGTAATTTGCTATTAATTTTCTTTTTTTTTGCATTTTAAGAGATTCGCGTAACTTTAATGCTTCGCATTGCAACAAGACTATATTGAAGATAGGACTTTGTTCTTGGGAGCCGTCCATATGTGACATTTACCAACCCGCGTCCCGTCCCGGGGTCCCGCATGGTGGATTACAGTCACAGGAAGTGTCCTGTCACATATATGAGGTCTGTGTCCCAGGAACGGGAACATTATTGACTGATTATAAAAGATCTTTGATAGGATATAGCTCAAAACGGTCTCCAAAGCCTGGAGCACAGGTGAAGAGTAGCCAGCCTGTCGGTGTTCTATAGGATGCATTTAGTAGAGTGTGCGAGGTAGGGTTGTAACGGAGGCCTTGTAAGCGGAGGCGGAGGAGTAGAAGTTGATGAAAATTAATTTACAAGATTCCGTTACATAGATACATATACGATACACATACGTAATAGCTAATAGAAAGTGTTAAAAAGAGGAGTCACTATTGTATACCCCTGATGAATGGCATTGAATACTAAACCATAACCATCATTAATTATACTAATGATATATTTCAGGTAAGTAAATCCCATTTATTGCGATTTTTAGTCCCTTTTTAACCCTGAACATGATAAGTATTTAAATATGCTCGTGGATAAGAAAATAAGAGCCTTGACCGAGTGGCAAGCAATAATCAATACAGTCTTTATAAAAACGTGGGATATTGCACAATAGGATGGGTAATTTATAAATACTTTCAGGAATCTACTCAATTGTGTATGCGGCTTCGAGGAAAAGTTTTTCATATTACAATTGCAATTAATTACCTATATAGCAACAATACACGTTTTTTTTGATACTCCAACAAAGTAATGGTAATCGTTGCGTTTCCTTATGATTCTGGATTCCTAGTTCTTCTTTCTATCTATCCTAGACTATCTTTACTGTAGAAACTGCCCACTATGATGCCCAGGATGAACCGCTTCTACCTAAGTTCTGATGAAGTGTTTCCTTTAAAGTCTAACAGTATAAAAAAAAAAGTAATTCATACCGAAGTCCATAAGGTTAGTACAAATTGTACTCAACTTCTAGTGTTAGTAAATTACAGACACAAATATACTTACATAAAATTTATACTTACCGTGGAGCTGCATTCACCTCTGCAACGTGGAAACCTTTAGGTACAGTGACTCATTGCGAGGCACTGTAGCCTGTAAATTTGCTTGTTTGTTTACTTACTTGAAACTTCTTTCTTCAGTCTATGGAAGTCTACTGCTGGACAAAGGCCTCCCCAATTTGGGGGGGTTTGCTACAATCCCCACGCTTGGCAGGCGGGTTGAGGATCGCAGTAATTTGATATTTCACAGGAGAAGCGCTGCTGCCCGCTTCACAGGTGAGAGTTCCCTTAGGCGTCTCTCCACGGGAAGATATGGGTTGGTACTATTCTAAGCCCGGCACCACACGAAAAAGGGACAGGTTTCCTTAGCTGGCTATATTAACTGATAAGCTGTGGCGTTTAACAGTTTTATTGCGGATTTTATATGCGAAAATACATCTATGAAACGGAATGCGATCAGCACTTCTTAACAGAGTTCCAGAGCTGTAACAGGGCCACAGCTGGTAAAAAAGAGATAACGCAGCCCTAGCGCACAGGCAATTGAAGGAATACGGGTGGGTTTTATACAGTAAAAATCTGACACGCCCTTCCGCTCGCTCTGCCCAAAGCGGGAGAGGTCATTTGATGATTTCCCGCCCCAAAAAAATGGTTATAGGACTGCACTGCAGATAACGTTATGATTATCTTTCTCTCAGCTGTAGGTTTTTTTTTTTTTAATAAGTAAGTATAAACTAGCGCTTGACCGAAATCCCGCCTATTGGTAAGCAGTGATGCGATCGTTGATGGTAAAGCGCGCTAGTTTATTAAGAGCCAATTTACTCAGAAAAACTGAGTGAATAGGAAGGAAGACGGCAGTTGAGCGAGGTGATGCAATGTTAAACCCAACAACACGACCAACGATGCTGCGCCAAAGGGAGATTGATCTGAAGACTCTATCCTATATCTATTCCTGGCAAAAGCCTCAGTTCTTTATCAATAGTTCTTTTGATACAGGGCTAAAGTGGACCACGGTCCAGCTCGCCTACTGCTGAATACATTTTTAACCAAGGAGCAAAGTTTAACCATCGACATACACGGACATGTCTTAGAGATCAGAATAGCGGCACTCCGAAAGAAAGAGAGGAAACGAAGGTTCGTCTATCTTTATCTCTCTCAAAATCATCAATCATCTATGAGGAAAGAGATAGTGTTAGACCGAAAGCATAGGCCATCTCTCTCACTCTTTTGAAACCAAAAAAAACTGCAGATTATACGCATACTTTTAAGTCTGAAATCGCCAACCCGCATTGATCAAGCGTGGTGATTACGCTCAATCCTACTCTGTATGAGAGGAGACCTGTGCCCAGCAGTGGGACGATAAAAAGATTGATGATGATGATGATACGCGTACGGCATGTCCATAAGTATATTTATCTCTATGAGTTTAACCAAGAAATCAGTAATTCTGAAATGTCAGAAGCTAGGTGCACGGTTCTCATTGGTCATTTCCTTTGGAGAAGAACCGGGAAGAAGCTCCAAGGCTGAACGCCTATTATTTTCATTTTAAGTAATCAATCTAGCCATCTTGGATTTACGAAATGAGCTGGGGAAAATAGGAGATAGGAACTACATATTTTCCTTGGAATTATTATTCACGAGTTTAAAGAGTTGATTTATAATTATCTAAGTATAGTGTTTATTAATTTCGACTCTGTTCCCGATATAGGTTGGTACTTTTTTATATTTTTTAAATTTATATGTAGGTATTTCTTCTTCACCCTATAGAGGTCCACAAAAGGCCAGGTGGACAAAGGCCTCCCCCAAGGCTTTCCACGATGACAGGTCTTGTGCTGCCCGCATCTATCGGCTTCCCGCGAGGTGTCTAATTGAATAAAATAAATAGTGGTGTTGGTGTTATTAGGAGCATTATCATCTGCCCGGTCTATTCCTAACGATACTCCTTGGAAAGACGGTGGTCAGATTTTGGGGCTTCTGAAGCCCCATAACGACTTCAAAGATCTATGGAGGACAGACGGGACCAATGGTTTATCGTGCATTCCAAGGTGTGGGGTCTTCTTATGTAATAATGTAGGTACACTAAAATGGTCAATGGTCACAAGGTCTTAATTGTTAGAGCAATAAAGTTCAAAAGTGGTAGTGCACTTTTAACCCTTACTGTACATTATTAAAAGATTAACAAACGTATCTTAAACTGATAGATCAACCATGAGTTACACAATGGGGGCGCTATGGGGCAGTTATATGGTATTGAAGGCATTAGGAGCAGTATATATCATATGTAATAGGGTAGTTGACTAAAAAAACCTAATTAGTCCGTCAGTCAGATTTCCAAAAAATACTAGACACGTATTTTTTCTTTTTTCATATAAACAAAAAATAAAGACGACACAGTTCGTTTAAAACTCGTGTGACGTCACTGTACGCTACGCTTTTTAGCGAGCAATGACGTCACCAGCCATCACTCCTGATCTTCGATGCCTTTTGTATTTGTCAATTTTTATTGATTTGATAAAACAAAACATACGTATCCAATTTTTTTCTATAATCTGAATGACCGACTAAATAGAATGAATTTTTTTTACTCAGGAAACATGCCTATTAGCCTTTATTTTTTCCCTTTTAAGTAAAAGTTTTCCGTTTTGAAAATATTTATTTACTAATAAAGCATTAGTATCAAAGTGTTACAACATTTAATCGTTTTTTTTTTAGATACCAAAGAATTCACAAAAACATTATGACCTTTGAAATTAAGGTTCTGTTTTTACCCAATCCTATAATAACAAACCTTTTCCCATACTTGCATATACATAATATATATGTACTACTTTATATAAGTAATAAAACATACCCATTATAATCTACCAAGTCAAAGAAATTATCTATTCCGTAACCCAAGTTATGAGAGAGAGGATTTGATATTTTCTCAAGCTCTAAATGTGAATCAGACCACACAAACCGCGACATGATTGATTGGCGGTGTTGTAAGTATGACACAGCATACAAGCCGCGCGGTTGTCGCGTCTAGAGGCGAGGCACGGTAAATCAATGTGTTTATCAATGCAAATCACGACGTAATTTATTATTGAACGTAGGTATTACTGGTCTGGGAATTCTATGTTAAAAATAAACTTATGTAAAGATAAGTAAGATACAGTTATTTGTTTGTGAGTTAAAAAAGGCAATCGTAAGACTGACCGACCGAAGTGAAAACGGAAATCATTATTACGTAAACAAAAAAGTTATAGTGGTGACGTAATTTATACCATTGTCTATACTATGCATATGTAAATCACGCTTTAGCGATCGCGGTGTAGGGTCGGTCACGCTCACACGAATTCAATGCTTTTTCCCCTTCTAGAAGAAGAAAGAAAAAACGTTTATTTGCGTAAACATGATGCAAAAGTTTACAAAAACACAAAAAAAAAAAATAGTTGAGGGAAACATGCGTCACATCCACGCAAAACGGCTGTCAGTAACATAGGTCACCAAAGAAGTTTTCACTTCAAAAATGATATTATTGTTTGGCTGTAAGTTCGATACCGTATCGAACCTGACAAAATAGAGAAGAAACAGTAACGAAGTAACTTTTGTCTGCGAAAGTCAAAACTTTTTAATGGAGGTTGAGTCAAGGCGACGACTAATTGGAGTTCGACTCCTTATCGAGTCATCAATGACAAATAAGTGACGGAAATTATCGGTAAATAAACTATGAAGTGATTTCTTGGTAAGAAGCAGAAATGGGAAAACAGGCTTTCTTTTATAAGGCTTGGGAGCAGCGGTGGCCTAGTGGTATCGGTCGCAAATTACAAGTTGTATGTAGGTTCGAACCTCTTCAGACGCTTTACTCTGTGTAAATTATTTCATCACCACTACTCTCCAAACGGTGAAGGAAAACATCCTGAGGAAACCGGCAAGTCCTAGAGGAAACTGGACCCGCGGCCCACTCAGTCTCGCCGAGAGGAGGCCTTAGTCCCAGGAGTTCGAATATTATGGGCTGATTATGTTATGTTATAAGGGTTAGGTTAAGGGTTATTGAAAGGATAACATCATCATTCTCCGGCCCATATTGCAATTTATAAACACTAATATTATAAGTAAGTAACACTTAACAGATGACATTGTAACAGAACGGCTCCGTGGTCGCGAGTCGCGTTGAGGCGCGATAAATCACACTGTTTACCATTACGCCAGTGACTATATTACAATTGCAAATAATGGCTGTAATTAATTAAATTACATGCGAGCCTAATGACTGCAGGTAGTCTAGACAGAATTTACAGTTTTCTATGCTAAACTAAACTGTTTTTCTTTCTATCTTTCATGAAAGATAAAAACAGCTTGTGGGTTTTAGATTTTATAAACTAGAAGATGATGCACCTTACGGTTACACCGGAATAATCCTCGATTCCGTAGAAATATCGAGATAAAACTTTTCTTGAGTTTACTATAATCTAATCTGAGCCATGGATCTAACAATCTGCCAAATTTCATCCAAATCTATTCAGCCGTTTGAGAGTAAAAGCGCAACAAACAAACATAAATATAACCAAATATTATCTCGATAAACCGTAGATGCATTACATGAAATAAATTGTCCTAATTTTGTACACAATGTGTGGAAAAGAGAAGAAATATCATTGGTTTTCTTTGCTTAGAAAAGCAAATACATATATTAAAAGAGAACTATAACAGCTGGGAGTAAAATAAGAGATCATGATAAATGTATAGTTATTTAAAAAGTAACGTATTCAGTTCTTTTCCCGCTCAATAAAACGTACCTACATTTTACCTGAGTACCTAATAACAGTACATGAAAAGCTACAGACCACACAAAAGTGATTGATCTCCGAGAGTGTTTTGACAGAGCGCGCGGTGGCGCGATTGTCGCGAGCCGCGGCGAGGCGCGGTAAATCACCCTGTTTACCAATACGCAAGCGGTCACATTACCAATGCAAATGACGCCCTATTGAGCCCGCTGGGGAGTACCGACAGCACACAAGTATTAGATATTATTATAATTTACATTTTAGCCAGTAATAATGTAATAAGGATTTCCGAACGCACATTTATTTATGCCAAGTGAGGCCATAGATTTTGCTGCCAATTTTTTGACGGGCAGTGAAAGCGACATTGAGATCGAGGCAAAAAAAACAGCTTGGTTTCGAACAACAAAATGCCGGGTGTATTTTCAAGAGATTGCTTTGTTTAATATTAAAAACCTTGTTGAAAGTGGAATTAAACGTTAATTAAAACTTGCGTAATCTTGCATAAAAATAATAGTGACATTGTTAGTTGTCATTAAAATTTTAATAGGTAATGGTTTAAAAATTAGGCTTCATCGGGTTGGTTGATTTCAGCCCACTAGGTATTACTCTAAATTTGAATAATTTTGAAGCATATTGTTAATCCATTGCTCTTTATGTATGTAAAATGCGTTTACTCAACAACGTAAATTGCGCAATGAATGCTTTTGAACTGTTAAATTGAAACCCATTGCGCAATTAGCCTGCTGGTGGAGGAATAACTTGGACTTTTTTTTTTCTTTTTAAAAAAATCTTTCCTACGTCATCGTTGTTTCCCGGAAAAATATTATCTGTCAATTTAAAAATCAGTCAGGAAAACCATAAGTGAGAATGATTTACTTTTTAATGGTATAACTAGTGTTTGATCGCGATCCCGCCGGATGGTAAGCAGTGATGCAATCGTTGATAGATTTCCCATTCGGACCAGATTAGTTCCTTGCTAGCCTGAGCACTCGGCACGTATCCCTCCACTGTGCTGTCAACAGCATACCTATAGATTCCGGGCATCGGTAGATCGTTGATATGCAACAGGAAGAGAGTTGCAGAAAGAACTGATCCTGAGGAACGTCGTTTAAACATGGTTATTATTAAATTAAAAATAATTTATCCAGAATTTGTTTATTTTTGTTTAGTTGCAGATTTAGACTGTTTAGTATTTTGAAGATACATTTTTACTGTCCTATTTTTACAGAGCAGCAACAACAGTCTTAACAATATTTCTCTCATCCAAACAATTTAATCTCACTGTTGGTAAAGCGATTAAGTAAATGTATTTAAAAAAAATAAACAACTCTATTTGCTGACCATACATAAAATTTTCGACAGCATGTTTTGCTTTTGCGTGCCGAGGCTTTGTTTGTGTGTATGACTTTACAATGTACATACACAGACGGAGCTATACGTAAATACCACACACATAGACTAGACAGCCGGTGTAACATGACCTGTCGTGTCGCCTGCAAATATACAATTAGAGGGACTGATAAGGGGTGGTTGGGTGAGGTTCAGGGGTCTAGAACTCTGGTTGTTATAAATATATGCATACGTCAATGTGTGCGTATGTCGTGATCGTAGTGTTAGCACTCGGCTCACCTTCGTGCGACCTCGTGTTTCGACACCGGCGGCCGAAGAGCTAGTTATTGTTCCCCCGAAGGTTCGCGTCGGCGCGCGCGCAGACTACTGATGAGCTCTCAACGTTCTATTTTTAAACTTCGATACGAGTTTGAGATGTATGAATGTTGAACGATTCTAACACTTGTTTGAATTTCTGCTTACCCTATTGGATGATGGATGACCTCAATCTTACCTACGCGTTTAATATGAGATTAATAGAAGTGGTTATGTAACAGTATTGGAAAATTAAGATTATGCGCGTGGGCAATTTATGTACAGTTGATTTAATGTATTTATCAGCTTAGCCAATAAATTAATGAGCACTTTAATTTAACTCGTAATTTATTTATAGGCTTGCGTCGCCTGACATAAATGAATAAGTATTATTATTTTTTATAGGGAGATAGAGAAGCTATGGCTCTACCACAGTCATCATCCATGTAGCTTTTTTTCCAATCATGATGGATCAGTTTCAGTCTGACCGAATGCAGCTGAATAGGTACTAACATTAATAACATACATAACATCAGCCGCCGGCAGAAGTTACCACATACCAGACAAAGTCTTGCCGCCAAGCGATTTGTCGTGTTCCGGCATGATGTCTGGTGAAGCCGTACGGAGGACGGGTCTGAGCAGTTGTGTTGCGATGTGTGCCGAGTACGATGCGCCTAATGTTGTTGTGTTGGGAGTTTGGTCGTGGAGGGTCTTCACATCAATCTCCCTTTGGCGCAGCATCGTTGGTCGTGTTGTTGGGTTTAACATTGCATCACCTCGCTCAACTGCCGTCTTCCTTCGTATTCGCTCGGTTTTTCTGAGTGAATAGGCTCTTAATAAACTAGCACGCTTTACCATCAACGATCGCATCACTGCTTACCATCAGGCGGGATTGCGGTCAAGCGCTAGTTTATAATTATAAAAAAAAAAAAAAAAAAAAAAAAAAAAAAAAATGAAAAAATTATAATTACTAGTGCTTGACCGCAATCCCGCCTGATGGTAAGCAATGATGCAATCGTTGATGGTAAAGATGACAAAAAAACTGAGCGAATAGGAAGGAAGACGGCAGTTGAGGTGATGCAATGTTAGACCCAACAACATGAGCAGCGATGCTGAGGCAGAGGGAGATTGATCTGGAGACCCTTCACAATCACACAACATTTGGCGCATCGTACCCGGCAGACATCGCAACACAACTGCCCAGACCCGTCCTCCATACGGCTTCACCAGACATCATGCTAAAACACGATGGATCGCTTAGCGGCAAGATTTTGTCTGGTGGGTGGTAACTTCTGCCGGCAGCCGATGTTGTGGCCTATCACCGAGAAATTAATATGGAGCGACCAGACCTTGAATGGATTTACGTCATGAAGTTTCACAGAGCTATACTGTTAATCTGCAGGGTAATTATTGAGTAACGTCATCATTATCATCTCAGCGTCAATTCCAGTCGCATCCGAAGCTTTTTTCAGCTTTAGAGTCCGGGATCCGCTTTACCTGCAGTCTAACTGCTGATTTTGGCTAAACTTCGATATTTCTGACCTCCACGACCCGAAGGCGACATCGAAGCATTGCAATTAGACCAACTGTTGGACTTTTGAGGGCTCCAACAACCCATAACGAATGCCATTAGATGTTCGTACGGCAACCGGGACCAACGGCTTAACGTGCTTTCCAAGGCAAGCCCAGACCAGAACGAAAGTAACATACTATCAGTAGGAATGGCTGTGATTTTGACAGTTCATCAACATTAATTGCGCCGTTATCATTGTCGGGAAAACCATTTTTTCGATCATATGAAGTAATAGATACTGCTTATTCTGTACTAGCTTTCAGCCCGCGGCTTCGCCCGCGTGGAATTCGGTTATATCGCGCTTTTTAGATTCCTCATTTTCGGGGATTAATTATCGTATCATTTAGCTAAGTTTACATGTGTATATTCGTTTGCAATATATAATACTAGCTGGGCCGCGCGATTTCACCCGCGTTGGGTTTCGATATGTTTTTTTTTATGTGCTCCACTCCTATTGGTCGCAGCGTAATGTTATATACCCTAAAGCCTTCCTAGATTAATGGGCTATCCAACGCAAAAATAATTTTTCAAATCGAACCAGTAGTTCCTGAGATTAGCGCGTTCAAACAAACAAACAAACAAAGTCTTCATCTTTATATATTAGTATAGATTGTTTTAAACGACACACAGCGTCATCTATCACCGAACTGGTATGAAGCAAACAATATTTAGTTTTCCCTCGGGAATACCAAATTTTCCCGGAGAAAAAACCTATTATTTAACCTACCCTATTATTTAATCCGAACTTCTAACCTTAAGTCTGCAAAATTACAAAGCGATCGGTTCAGTAGTTTCGACCTGAAAGCGGAACAAATAAACAACCATCCAAATCACCCACAAATCATCCAGTTCAGTAGGCCTAGTATGAGTTTTCAATACGAAACTCGTTCGATCGTATCGAGCGCGTTTGGCGCTCTCATTGGTTGAGAGTTCTTACGACCTTGAAGCGGGCCAATCGCTGAGTCAAACGCGCTCGATACGATCGAACGAGTTTCGTAATGAAAACTCATACTAGGCCTACAGATCTAAAAAGGTTTTTAAATTTTTCCAGTTTTCCCAACTACCTACTTTGGGTTCTAAAATTCACTCATCCTCCATAGAAAAGGGAAGATTCTCCGACCAGACGGGTGTTATATCTGGCGGGCACTTAAAACACTTAACAAGAGCCCCAAATAATATGACACATTTCTAAAATGTTCAAGAAAGTTCCCGATTCCCTTGATTACATAATAAATTAAATTTCAGTTCACTGCGTCTTTCTTTTTTAGAGTAAGAAAAGAACATTACGGTTTTGACGGTAGTATCCGGCCGAAGTCACCACCCAACCGACAACGTCTTGCCGCCAAGCGATTCTTCGTGTTCTACAGCATGATGTCTGGTGAAGCCGTTCGGGGGCTCAACTGCCGTCTTTCTTCCAATTCACTCAGCTTTTTTGAGTGAATAGGTTCTTAATAAACGAGCGCGTTTTACTATCAATGATTGCATCACTGCTTAGGTACTATAAGGCGGGATTGCGATCTAGTAGTAGTCTATTATTGTAAAAAAAAAGATCTGAAGATAATTTTATTAGTTTGATTCTGTCAAATTAACATATTCCATAGACTATTTAAGTCTTAAAAAACTTGGCGTCTAAAAATACTTGATACATCAGGCGTTGATTAACTAGTTCGCTGTGTGTAGTTTCTCTGCGTGATCGAATCAGAAATGAGGAGATCCGCAGAAGAACCAAAGTCACCGACATAGCTCTGCGAGTCGCTAAACTTAAGTGCCAGTGGGCAGGGCACATTGCTCGTAAAACCGATTTCCGATGGGGCGGTAAGGTTCTGGAGTGGCGGTCACGTACTGGAAGACGCAGTGTAGGGAGGCCCCCAACAAGGTGGACGGATGACCTGGTGAAGGTCGCGGGAAGCCGATGGATACGGACAGCACAAGACCAGCAGTGGACATCTATAGGCTGAAGATGAAGAAGAAGTTGATTAATCTGACAGTACTAAACTAAATATTAGTTTAGTACTGTCAGATTAATCAACTTCTTTTGTCATTTTCTTAATGATTTATTGGTAATCTCAAAAGTTTAGTTTGAAGACGAGGGAATCGGCGCCATAATCCTTTGACGAGGTAATAAAGAACATTGAAGGTAGCGGTAAAATAATCCTGCGAAACAATAATGTAAAAAAAAAACTGTTAGCGCGGGTACAACAGACCCTTACTCCGTCTTTTATGTTTATCTTTTCAATAATACACGTCCAAAATGCAAGAAAGGTAACTTTTATTTGCAATAAATGTGAAGCAAAAAATTACACAAAAAATAACCATTAAGGGGAAAATATGCGTCACATCTACGCAAAACGCTTAAAAAGCTTAAGTTATTTCATCTCGAGAATTTAACACACACTCTTCTCAAAAATACACCACCACGTAACCACTTTACGGTAGGTATATATAAGGTAGGTACCTTGAGGGTGTGTGTAACACACATAAATTTACATGGTGACAATAAATTACGTTAACAATAGGGTAGTTGACTAAAAAAAACTTAATTAGTCCGTCAGTCAGATTTCCAAAAAATACTAGACACGTATTTTTTCTTTTTTCATATAAACAAAAAATGAAGACGACACAGTGCGTTGAAAACTCGTGTGACGTCACTGCACGCTATACTTTTTAGCGAGGAGTGACGTCACCAGCCACCACTCCTGATCTTTGATGCCTTTTATATTTGTAAATTTTTATTGATTTGATAAAACAAAATATACGTATCCAATATTTTTCTATAATCAGAATGACGGCCTAAATAGAATCATTTTTTTTACCCAGGAAATATCCCTATTTAATATGTAAATGTGGTCTCCCTAGCATACTATGTCACACAGAACACCAGACGTTTACAATTTAAATCCATCCACGGTACCAACAAAATACAAATGTATTTCTGGGCAGCAGCTTTAAAAGTTGTTAAGAAGGTATGCGATAACGTATCATATGAACCAATAAAACACAAAATAGATCATAAACACTACACCGACCACTTTATATTCCACTCAGAACTAAACTCAATTTAATGTTCAAACGTAGATATAAATGTAATTTCCAAATTCTTGCATATGGGGCCGCTGTGTTTGGATTGGCCCAACAAATATTACTCTGGGGAGAACCTTTCTGTAGAGATTACTGTAGACAACAGCGAGATTGTGTTGTTAGACAAAAAGACATTGTGTATTCGACAAAAGGATTCAGTATTATTTTTCATATTATATTGAGCAGTGGTGGTCCAGCGGTAACTACCTTGACTTACCTACGAGCTGTTGGTCATAGATTGGAACCCAGACAGATGTTTTCATCATCTCCTCTCATGAAGGATTGAGCGTTATCACCACGCTTGCTCAATGCGGGTTGGTGATTTCAGACTTAAAGTCCGGGTTTCCTCAAGATCTTTTCCTTCACCTGTAGTCAAACTATAGAAAAGTTACATTGGCACTTGCCTGACCTGGAATCGAACCTGCGCACTCATACTTGAGAGGCTGGTGTTTCAACCACTAGGCCACCACGTCTTCTTAGATAGGCAGTCGGTCCATCTAAAATACTGGTATTCAATTAAACCCGGTTAGACTGAAAGCCGACCATAACATAGGTGGGAAAAGGTTACTCACATGATTTTTTTTTTTTTCTAATATTTATAAACTAGCGCTTGACCGCAATCCCGCCTGATGGTAAGCAGTGATGCGATCGTTGATGGTAAAGCGCGCTAGTTTATTAAGAACCTATTCACTCAGAAAAACTGTGCGAATAGGAAGGAAGACGGCAGTTGAGCGAGATGATGCAATGTTAAACCCAACAACACGACCAACGATGCTGCGCCAAAGGGAGATTGATCTGAAGATTCTCCACGACCAAACTCCCAACGCAACAACATTAGGCGCATCGTACCCGGCACACATCGCAATACAACTGCTCCAACCCGTCCTCCGTACGGCTTCGCCAGACATCATGCCGGAACACGACAAATCGCTTGGCGGCAAGGCTTTGTCTGGTGGGTGGTAACTCCTGCCGGCGGCTGATGTTATGGCCTACCATGGAGATGATGATGATTATGAAATATAATCATTCACCGTTTTAAGAGCAGCGGTGATGAAATAATTTACATACAGTAAAGCGCCTGTGTTAAGTCGTGGTGGCCTAGTAAGTCGTGGTGGTCTAGTGGTTAACACACCAGCCTCTCAAGTATGAGTGCGCGGGTTTGATTCCAGGTCAGGCAAGTACCAATGTAACTGTTCTAAAGTTGTATGTACTTTCTAAGTATATCTTGGACACCAATGACTGAGGGTGAAGGAAAACATCTTGAGGAAACCTGGACTATAAGTCTGAAATCGCTAACCCGCATTGAGCAAGTGTGGTGATTACGCTCAATCCTTCTCTGTATGAGAGGAGACCTGTGCCCAGCAGTGGGACGATAAAAAAAGGTTGATGATGATGATGATGAAAGCGCCTGATGGGGTTCGAACCTCCAACTTGTAAGTAACGGCCTATACCACTGGGTCACCGCTTTTCTAATGGATGATGAAATGACGCACAGAAAGAACACAAAAAAGTTGGGGGAAAATGCCAAACGGCCATCGCTCAGAATAAAGCTACGCGCTTATGCGACGCTGGTTTTTAGCAATCAATGAATCTAAATTGGTACGTACCTATACGGTACAAGTACATGTGCTCACTAACACCCGGTGTAGGTACATTTAATGTGGTTTCACCTCCCAAGTACCTAGAGTCCGCATCATGATCAGACAATTTCCAGTTAAACAGTGTCCAGGACAGCCTTTGCTGTAATGTGAGGGACGAACCTCGTACTACCCTTATCATTGTAGTGTAGGTTGCTTCTTTGTATCTACGGTGAATGCTAGAAGAATGTTTACCGTAATCTACAGTACTGTAGATAGGTGTAGAAAACACTTATTCTATACAAAGAAATAATCTAATCACGTCATCAAGATTCCCAAGAACTATTAAACACTAGCGGCCGCCAGCGACTTCGTTTGCGTGGAGTTAGTTATGCTTCGCTCCTATTGGTCGCAGCGTGATGTTATATAGCCTAAAGCCTACCTGGATTAATCGGCTACCCAACGCAAAAAGATTTTTTCAATCGGACCAGTAGTTCCTGAGATTAGCGCGTTCAAATAAACAAACAAACAAACTCCTAACCTTTATATATTAACTATAGATTTAATAATAATTTGCACCCTCATTGCGGACCAAAATAGGTGTTAAAAACATCTCTCATGAATGAAGCGGCCGCTGCACTTGTCAATGGACACGAAGAGTTCATTTAAAATAGCTTACCTGGCAACGAGCCAGAAAAACGTGGAACAGATGAAAGAGAAATTTGAAGTCCCACTTCTGATCCACTTTAAACCACGAATCTTACTTTTATTGCTTATTTTCCTTAAATCTTGCTGTTATTTCGAGATTTTCTTCACGCCCTATTATTTCTTTTTCTCCCTTATAATTTGCCAGTACCTACTTTGGTTTGCACGCGGCTTTCTTTCAATTTCACGGCTTCCGCCCCCGATCTCTCTTTGTTGTGAATAAATAATGTTGGCACCTCGTGTGTTTTTTCTTTATTTTGAGGTTACTGCCTTTGAGGGGATTTATTTCGTTTAGAGACGTGAAAAATTCGACGGGATAGATTCGCCTGATATGTTTACGGGTGGAGTTTATTTACAGTCTGCGGTTGTTTGGAGTGTTCGGAGCAGAAAAGGTCGGATAATCAGATAATGCTATTTGATTTAGTTTGTAGTTTCTTTTATGGATTTGTTTTATTAAGAGAGTCTCCTTTCTTGCTGGCTTTGGGTACCTACTCTGTTAGGTGTTATAATAAAATACAAGACAATGTAGAAATTAGGAATCCGCCGATTGTGAGAAGTACGGAACCAGCCGAAGTGATGATGTTAAGGAGAGGCCTAACTTGCTCATTGGACGTATTTCTGTCTAAAATGATGATAAGATGAAATATCTGGTGATGAATGTCAAGGTTAAACATCATATGATTCAGCTGCATGCTCTCGTAAAACCGCTGATACTGCACCAACTGTAGCTCACAGAGCAATCAGTCCCAAACTAGGTTATGAATTAGGTTGCCACAATTACGTAACACATTATTACCATCAATAAGAATAATATTGAATTGTGTTGCTAGTCCATTGCATTGCATTGCAACAATGCAGACAACGCAATGAATATTGTTGAACTGTCAAAATCAAACTCATTTGGTGCCACTGATATTTTGTTACGTAATTACCTTGTTGGTCCCTCGTTGGAGAAACTTTCCAGTCCAGATGCTCACAGCATGTTAAAACTGTGAACATTATCTGAATGTGGCTAGGATAGGCAGCGATGAAGGTCTTACTTTTATGTGTAGAATGTGTATGTGATTAGTCGTGGTGGCCTAGTGGTTAAAACACCAGCCTCTCAAGTACGACTGCGCAGGTTCGATTCCAGGTCAGGCAAGTACCAATGTAACTATTATAAAGTATATGTATTTTCTAAGTATATCTTGGACACCAATGACTGAAGGTGAAGGAAAACATCTTGAGGAAACCTGGACTTTAAGTCTGAAATCGCCATCCCGCATTGAGCAAGCGTGGTGATTACGCTCAATCTTTCTCTGTATGAGAGGAGACCTGTGCCCAGCAGTGGGACGATGAGGGGGTTGATGATGATGATGATATGTAGAATTGTTTTTTTTTTTTACTGATTAGTACCTTATACTAGTGCTTGACCGCAATCCCGCCTGATGTTAAGCAGTGATGCAATCGTTGACGGTAAAACGCGCTAGTTTATTAAGGGCTTATAAACTCTAGCCTTGAAGACTCTTAATTTGTAGTCCAAAGGAAATACCGCCACTGGCAAATTGATCTTCGATGTACGCGGTATAAAAGAAGAGGCGAAACGCATCGTTCAGATCGTTGTGGTGTCAACAACGTAAGGGGTGGAAACTCGCGGTACGACGGGTTGTCCGATGATGGAACGGAGATGGGTGAATTAAATCATGCAATTCCCTCGCACACTCTCCAAAAAGCATCCTATAGATTTATAGAACACCGACAGGCTGGCTACTCTTCGTCTGTGCTCCAGGCTTTGGAGACCGCTTTGAGCTAAAGCTGGGTCGAATATTAGCCTCTTCGCATGCCTTCTCCACTGAATCTAAAGTAGTAAGTAGGATTAAAAATCTAGTCGATCGATTCGTAAAGTGTAAAATTCGAAATGAGCTGTCAATAGTGTCAATTCCTAGTATTAGTTGGAATGACAGCTCACTCTACGTTCACTTCACATAACTATCCACAGTTTGATGGTTACAGAATCGCATAGCAGATGCCCTAGTACAATAGTTTCAGAATGGTCGATCAGTGATCTCATTTCGATTTTGACAAGTTTTGTAATCCACTAACAAAATGGCGTCATTCCCCCTTACCTATTCATAAAAGTTGCTTAAAGTGAACTAGTGATTAGCGATTGTTTAACCATACATTTTAGACGTTTGTGCGTCATATAACTTTAAACATCATTTATCGGCTAATCTTCAATGTTCAATGTTCAATCAATGTTCTTTATGAATAAACCCCTTAAGCACTGTGGTGTTTATTCATAAACGATGATTAAAGTTAAGTGATGTAAAAAGGTCAAAAATGTATGGTTAAAGAATCGCTAATCACTAGTCCACTTTAAGCAATAATAGATAACTAAATGTTGTATGTATGAGTTTAGTATATTACGAACTTTTTAGCACAATGACAGTGGAATCGTGTTGGAATGACAATTTGATAAAAATAATTTGAGTTAATCTATTCAATATTGCTATTCTATAGCTCCATAAATCATTTCTGAACATCTTTAGTAAGGGGCAAATTTATCAGAATTGATAACTATCGAATTTAAGTGTTTATCCAGGACCCGGAAGATACCTGACAAACAGGCATAGTAAATATTTATAACCAGCTGGGTAATTCCAAAACACACTACTGCAATGGATTTCATATTGACAGTTCAACAATATTCATTGCGTTATTTAAGTTGTTGAGCAGACTTATTTTCGAACACATGGAGTGATGAATTAGCAATATGCTTCGAAATGTTTCCAACTGATAGTAGACAATAGTGTGTTAAACAATTAGTGTGCTGTATAATTCTTATTAGTGTTTTCAGTTTTGTTACGTGGAAATATACAGTGAATACCTCTGACAAGGAGTGAGAGAAAAAGAAGAGAGAGGTACCAGGTAATAAAACAATAGACAACTAGTGTATTTTTTATAGGAGTTTTTGGCTTGGTTGCTAAGACCTTTGAGCCATTTCTTCGTTATTCTTGTTTTCTTTCGTAACTTATCCTAACTTATCTTAAATTTATCCAAACTTAACCTATCTCATTTCGTTTCCCGCGTGATCCGACTAGGAGGGTTGTGGGGTAAAGTCATGATGTGGCCACTATGCTACAATATTTCAATGTTCTTTATAAATTATTCAATGAATGCACTTTTTACTATATAAATCACGTGCTTTATTTAGTAAACAACACTATAAATAATTTTAAAAGTCCAATGAAAAATGAGCGTGACACTCAGCTTGACTTACTCCCTAGTGTAATTTTAAATTTTGTGAAAGTACCTATTACGTAGGTATATGAAACAGGTGTCATGTAAAAAAGGTATAATAGACATCGTATATTTATTATTTAAACAGCATTTCATAATAAAACCTTTCAAATTAAACAGCAAGATATTTTCTAACGTCACCTTCGGCATGTTCAATTATCCACAAATAAGTGATCAATCATCCTAATAAGACAGGAAACAAATTAAACTTCTCAATCTGTAATTGCGGCACGAATTTTAATTCTCGTCTGAGTCTTGAAATACACTTGTACACATGAAAACGGTGCGAACCGAGCGAACTTGTTCGTTGTCGACGCCGATTCATTATCGGACTTCCATAAGAAACATGAATATTATTCCGATGGAAAACATATCTTCAAATTGAACTTAGCTTCTGAAAGCTTAAGGTCGCTAATCGTATGTAGAAACAAAACCGATAAGACAAACTGGAATCGGACATCGAATGATTACTAGTCTCGCGTATTAGAATTTGAACGTCGTATTCGTTTTGAATGCTAATTAAAATGTAACTGTAACGCGTTGTGATAAGGTTTCTTTTCTAAAATTTGGTGGGCTTGTAGGTTGTTTTTGAAGCGTGCTTCGGCGAAGCAATGAGAGAGGGCGTGCGATAAATAACCGCCTTTGTGCCGTCACCGGTCGGCTAAATAACGGCTATTAAAATGTGTTTCGAGATTGCTCGTGTTTTTTGTGACTTCGGCCAAGGAACGACAGGTATGCGGTTCGGACTTGGCATTTTAGGGAAAGAATTTCGTTGAGGGCGCTCATAAATAATTAAATAATCTGAAAATGATAGGTATGTGATGATCTGATTATGGGTTGTTGAAGGTTTGGAATAGCTAAGAACTAACAATGGCGCTTTCTTGAACATTCTGGTATAAAAAAAAAAACAAAATAATGTCAGAACTGCTGACTAAATTATTCACATAAATTAAAACTAATGTTCTGAGAATATTAATAATTCTTAGTGTTAAACGGAAAAATAGAAAAAAATGTGTTAACGAAGACATTTATACACCTTGTTATTTTCCATAAGCATATCGATGGTGTAACTAGCGCCATCTATGTTCGAAACGTTTTTGATTCACTTCGTTTGAAGATTCGACGAAGTCTGTATCAATGCCTGGCCACGAGATAAGCTGGTGAACTGAATTAAAAAAAAAAACCGATTTAAAAATCGAACGAACAGTCTTTAGCTCCATTTGTCTATGTGACAGTTACCTAAATTATAGATACATATAATATATTGTAGATATCTGATTCCAACCTTAGTAAAGTTTCAAAATTGGAAAAATAATTACGAGGTTGATTGAGTAGATATACTTGCTACTATAGCTTTTAATCACGTCAACAATACTTTACTTATTATTTAGGAGGTTTGGCGGGAAAGCTGAGTGTCACGCTCATTTTTCATTGTACTTTTAAATTATTTATGAAGTGTCGTTTACTAAATAAAAGAGCGTGATTTATTTAGTAAGAAGTGCATTCAGCAGATAATTCATAAAGAACATTGAAACATCGCAGCATAATGGCCACATCATGACTTTGCCTCAAACCTCCCTCGTAGACGGTTCAGGCGGCCGTCTTTTTCGACTCTCAATGGCGGTATACGCCATTATTGTGAAAAAAAATTTCAAAGAATTTCTATAATTTGATACACGTATTATTGGCAAAATTGTGGTGTCTATTCCACAGGGGCCATTGATCAAGAGTAGAAGTTGAAGTTGATCTTTGAATATTAAGCTACCCTTGCCGAGATTGGTCCGTGATGGCCGATGGGTGACCATCCATTACGGACTGAGACCCTTCCATGGCTCGGAAAGCACATTAAACTGTTAGTCCTGGCTTTTCATGGATATTTGACAGAATTGAATAGAATACTCTTTATTAATGTACACTATAATAATTATAAGTACCTAAATTTCAGAACAGAAATATAAAGATTTTGAAAAGGGTGACACAATGAGCGGTCTTGTCGCTAAGAGCGATTTTTTACAGACAACCTATAAGTAGATGGAATACTAAGGGAAGGGGAAGAGAGAGAAGTAATGTAAGTAGTCGTTACGGGTAGTAGGAAACCCAAAAGGCTAACACAAGTCTCATAAAGGGAATCGTGGTACCCAGTTACTGGGATGTAGAGGTCAGATAGTCGCTTCATGTGAAATACCGGGATTCAGCTACAACCCATTAGAACGTCCTTTCACCCTTCCACAGTGGGGGAGAAGCTAGGCAGCTGAATATCAGTGTTTTAAATGGACCGACATTCACCTTGTTTGACTTTTTCATTCATTATTTAACGAGTAAATTTCGAACCCGTGGGAATATCGAGATAAAAATCCTATGTGCTAACCTTTATTATAAACCATCTGTGTGCCAAATTTTATACAAATCCGTTAAGGTGTTTTTGAGTGAAACATTAATAAACATCCATGCATAATCACAAATTTTTGCACTTATAATATTAGTAGGACATACAAATATTTGTTCCAGGCGCGGATCGAAACCGCAACACGCAGCGCCGCAGTCGATCGCTCAGCCACTACAACAATGGTTAATTTTGATCCCATTTCGTATCGCGCTAAAGTTGTAACTTCGATTGAAGTAAAATCAATGTAAGAGCGTTACATTTGGTCAGATATAATAATTAAAACTAAAGAAATTATAAGTAAATCCAATCGTTTAGAAGTAAGCTTGACAAATGGCACGAGAAAGCTTTTTCTCGTGCCGTTTGTCAAACTTTGTTTAACTCATTTGACAGCGGTTACGTTCCAATTGTGATCCAGTTGTGGTTAAACTAATGTCAAAATGTTAGCGCGATATGAAACATAAGAATGTTTTGATTTGGTTGCTACGCAATTCTGTTTTGGTTGAATTATTTTAGCGCGATTGGTCTTGCATTGCTGATTGCAATATACGTACAAAAGATACATGGCTTTGTGATACTCTATCACGAAAACTTCAGCTGTCATTAAAAGATCTTGCCAATGCGTTTTATAGGCTTTATACCTTTTTTTAATAACTATAACCTAATGCTTAACCGCATTACCACCTGATGGTAAGCAGTGATGCAATCTTTATTCAGTCAAAAAAACTGAGTGAATAGGACGGAAGACAGCCTTTGAGCGAAGTGATGCAATTTTAAACCCAACTATACGACCAACGATGCAGCGCCAGAGGGAGATTGATCTAGAGACTCTTCACGACCAGACTCCCGACACAACAACATTTGGCGCATCAAACCCGGCACCCATTGCAACTCATTGCACACCGCGCTTTGTTTGGTGGGTGGTAACTTCTGCTGGCAGCCGATATTATGGCCTACCACCGAGAAAAAAAAAATGATTACCAGTAATAACACATAGCATACTTTTTATCGCAATGTTCTCACGGGATCAAATTTTACGCGGGTGAAAGCGCCTGGCGTAGCTAGTTATATGTAATTATAAACTAATGAATTCGCCAACAAACTGCACGCATAGCATTAATTAAGATCTTTTCCCAGGCTGCGTATCTACGTAGTTACTGGATAAAGTGGTTCAAACGATAAAGTATCATATCAGGTTTGTGATAAGCTTGGCTAATACTTTGCCTAGGGCTTATATAACCCGTTCAGCGAGCAGAGAAGTGCAAAGAAAAAAAGACGGTATATCTGTTAATTTATAATACTTAGAATAGAAATATTGCTTAAAGTTAAGATATGTTATTTATTCTATTCACGTTATTGTAATACTTGTTTTTTGTACTGAAAAGTTGGAATTTCGACTTTCAATATCGCCTTAACCAGTAGGCCTTAGTAATATGTATAAGTACAGTAAGGGGTCATCCATAAAGTACGTCACACATAAAGGGGGGAGGAGGGGGTCGACAAAGTGTGACATGGTGTGACAAGGGGTGGGTGGGGTACTAAGTTTCGTGACATCACATTTCAAAATCTAATACTCGTATATCTAGAGGTAGTAATCGCGTTATTTGAAATATTAATTATAAACTAAAAAATATTTCCAACTCTATCTTTGGGACAATACGGTTTAAATTGTTTTCTTTAAGAGTTCATACCCGCTCTAGTGAAACGCGCCGATCGCCTAAGAGCCCTTTGAGTTTCTGTATTTTCTTTTTCTTTATATTCAATAGTTTATTGCTTTGTTATTGTTTCAAATATTTGATATAATGTTGATTTCATAAAAAAGTACTTTATTTAAATGGAAATAAAACTAAATTCGGAACTGCTGTTTTAATTTAATAATTTTTCGATGTGAAATTGCAAAACATGTGACGTCACACTATGGGGGGGGGGGGGGTCTCAGAAATGTGATAACCTGTGACAAGGACGGAGGGGGGGCTCAAAAATCATAAAATTCGTGTGACGTACTTTATGGATGGCCCCTAACTTATGTGTACCTACTTTCTACGTGTATTTGGACACCAATGACTGATTATAAGGTGAAGGACAACATCTTGAGGAAACTTGGACTTCGCCAACCCGCGTTGAGCAAGCATGGTGATTACGCTTAATCCTTCTCTGTATGAGAGGAGACCTGTGCCCAGCAGTGGGACGATAAAAGGTTGATGATGGGAAGGCCTTCTGATTATGACGACATTGAAGGTAAAATTTTAGGTTTACGGACTTTTTTTTTTAATTCCAAAGTTCAAGTAAACTGTCTCAATGGAAAGATGCTTATAATGTTGGCATAATAATACAACTTCAGTAATTTCTTCAGAAAATCAGCGTCAGGTGGTACACCTTGTTTGTTTGTTTTGGATGGGAAACCATCAAATGACCTCTCCCGCTCTGGGCGGAGCAGAAGAGCGTGTCAGACTTTTACTGACTAAAACCCACTCGTGTTCCTTCACTTGCCTGTGCGCCAGAGTCACGGTTTCTTTCAAGCGATGTTTTTTTTTAAATAGTGTCCTTTAGGGACCTTTTGACATTGTAATCTTTGTTTTGAATTTTTATACTTTTAGTTGTATTTCTTTTGCTTTACCTAATATCAATAAACGTATTTTTCTTTCTTTATCCTTCACTGCTCCAAACTTAGATAGATAATTATAGTGTACGGCCTTTTTTTTGCGGATGGAAAATCATCAAATCACCTCTCACGCTCTGGGCGGAGCGGAAGGGCGTGTCAGACTTTTACTGACTAAAACCCACACGTGTGCCACTTGCCTGTGCGCTAGGGCCACGATATCTCTTTAGAACAATCCGAAGCCCTAGCAGGCTTCGGTCTTTGTAGACCCTATAACGATGTGCCTCAAACACCAAAAACGCAACCCAACCAAGACACATATCAAACCGCGCATAAATCTACAGATAAACCCATCCTCAATCAACACCAATTCGCTACCATCAATAAAGAAGGAACTAACAGCTAACCCTATCCAATATCGAGGCACATCAATCGAAGCGTGAACATTATCCTCCAGATAGTGGGGCTGGGTAGGCAGGGTGACAGGTGGTAAATCACTGGGAACGACATTTTTCCGCTGTCGGCTCGCTTCGAGTTCGCCCCCGATGTCGAGTGCTGTCTCGAGAGATATGGTCGTCCATGGTCTGCAAAAAAATTTGATTATTTTTAGTTTTATTTTTATATTGTCGAGTTAAAAAGCTTTGATAAATAATAACAGAAGGACATATTAGTAGCAGTTTGTGTATATTCTGCTTTATAAGTTAAATATATTTTTGTGACGTTTGTGGAACTTTTTTTTTTGTTGGGATGGGAAATCATCAAATGACTTTACCCACTTTGGGCGGAGCGGACGAGCGTATCAGACTTTTACTGACTAAAACCAACCCGAGTTTCTTCACTTGCCTGTGCAACGGCCAGGGCCACGGTTTCTTGAGGTTTGTGGACCTCACAGCACTTGAGCAAACCTGGGGGGCAATCGCGTTAAAATAATTCAATCAAAACAGAATTGCATCGCAACCAATCCAAAACTTTAGTCCTTTTTCGCATTGCGCTAACCGGTTGACAGATGGTTTAATCATAGCTGGATCACAATTTGAACGTAACCGCTGTCAAATAAAAAAAATCAAACAAAGCTAACCTTTTCTGTGCCATTTGTCATACTTACGTCTGGATTGGATTTACTAATAATTTATTTAGTTTTAATTATTATATCTCACGAAATGTATCACTCATTTAATAATAATAATAATAATAATAATAATATATTTATTTGCATAAAAACACGGTATACAGAGATGGTAAAAATACAATTTAGACCAAGACATGTTTTGCCAATTTAATATAAGCATGCAAATTTTTCAAGATATACTAGACATTAACATTTTTTGTCAAGGAAATCCTTAATACTATAAAAACCATTCACAGATAACCATTCATACAATTTCCTTTTAAATAATTTAGTATTCACATTTTTGAGATCGTTTGGTAACTTATTATATAAATGTACACCTACACACATTGCAAGGCAGCTTTTATTATATTTAGCTAGCCTTGGAATCTCACTTAGTACGAGCCTGTTGGGTTCTCGTCGGTTTCGGACACAAATGTCATTTGCTTTAACAAATAAATTTTGATGCTGCCTGACAAACATACATGTCTCATAAATATAAAGAGACGGCAGCGGTAGCAAACCAAGTCTCTTAAATACTGGTCGACATGAGTCATCCGGTTGAGGGCGATACGAATCGGGATCGATATTAAGCCACAACTTTAACTAGATTAGATACGAACAAAAGTTGTTGCTGCTTTATTTAGCACGATTGCCCCCCTTACTATTGTAAAGCTTTGAAAAGTAAACTCAAATTGTTGGCTAGCTGACCATCTGGGTAGCGTCACACACTATTAGTAGAAATAGTTTTCATTTATTATTAAAACATTTAAAACTAAAAGAGGACTCACTACAAAGTATCACACACAGAAAAAAAAAATACAAAAATTACTACTTGGAATTAAAGGCACGCGTAAGATAATTTCCTTACTGGTATTTGAGTTACAGTCGATTTCAACTTTATTAAAACTACTCTGACTTGATACATCTTTTTTTGCTATCGCTGCATAGTGAGGGCGTGGCATCGTCCTCATTATTTAGATATTAATCCGGCACTCTCCCTTGCTATCCTTCGTGCACACCACTACAGCGGGGGTGCAGGGTATCCCTCAAGGAGGGAGGGGGGTGGTGGCGACGCAACATCTCGTTTTAATTAATATACGACACTTGTGGGACTTTGAATAGACTTGCAGTAAAAGTTTTCGACTTTGCATTTATTTGAGTTTTGTTAAAGTTTTGTTTTTCCGAGCATTTAAATGTGAAAGTTTTTCTTTTATGTATGTTTGGGGTTGGAGTACTATTTCATGTTTCAGTAGAGAGGTTATAAATGATTTTATTTCTGTAAGTTTATGCATACAAATACTTTGGTTTCGTCAATAGTCAGTTGTTCATTATAATTGCATGTTGGTGGAATGTTGGTGGAAGCTACACACATCAAAAGTGTCTAGGGATCAAGCATTTTTATGCGGATTTCTTGAGATTGAGATGTGGCTTTGTAATAAATTTATGATTTTATAAATTTATATGGATCCTTTTTGGTGCATTTCATAATTTGAATCAGGAACTGTGAATCAAATTCGAGTAAAAGATGAAAATCAGCTGTCAATATTTTCCCTATAAATACATACAACGCATTGAAGACATTATTAGTGCTACTGTTTCCCTACTACTGATTAAAACCAACGTTATTATGGATCGGCGACGTCATTTAAGCAGGGAAGAAATGCTCAGAGCCGTGGGAATGATAGAAGCTGGTTCCCGGCAACGTACTGTGGCTTTAGCTCTGAATACAAGTCAGAGTGTTATCAGTCGACTTTGGACACGTTACCGAAGCACTGGTACCGTGGCTGAGCGCCATGGAGGACGGTATCGCTGCACCACACGGAGACAAGACCGATACATTCAAATCTTAACTCGAAGAGCTCCAACAATAACCGCCATGATGTTAGCCGTGAGGCTTCATCACTCTTCAGGGAACTTAATTAGCGACCAAACAGTCAGAAACCGCTTGCATGAAGTGAACCTTCATTCCCGAAGACCGCTACGGGTACCACCTATAGCAATGCACAATCGTAGGATTCGATATCAATGGACTCTTGAACACAGAAATTGGGCAGAAGAACAATGGCGTTTCGTGTGCTTTTCTGATGAGTCTCGTTTTGGTATGAGACCAGATACAAGACGTATACGACACTGGAGAACCCCTGGACGCCAACAGCGATTAAAATCCTGCCAGGAAGTCCATCCTTATAGTGGTGGAACCATCATGGTATGGGCGGGTATTTGGATCGGCGGAAGAACTGAGTTGATTTGGATCAGAGGCAACCTCAACGCTCAAATTTATGCTGAGACGATTGTATCAGACGTCATCGTTCCTCTACAAGTACAAATCGGTCCCTTATTTCAGTTAATGCATGATAATGCACGACCGCACACCGCAAGAGTTGTAAGACAGACTCTCGCCGCAGCTAACATCAATGTCCTGCCCTGGCCTGCTCAGTCGCCAGACTTGAACCCGATTGAGCATGCATGGGATATGCTACAGAGAAGAGCTCTGCCGAATATGGAGGGTATCCAGTCGCAAGAAGACCTTTTTTTGTTGTTGCAACGAACATGGGCGGCCATTCCACAGCGTGATTTGGATGAACTCATTTTGAGTATGCCAAACCGATGTTCTTGTGTTGTTAGTGTTCGCGATAGAAACACGGATTATTAATTGTTTAAGTTACCCAATAAAATTTTAGAGAAAACTGTTATTTCAGTCTTTTTTTCGAACTTTTGTGTTAGTGGTTCAAATGTCAAATATCCCTTTATTAGGAAAATGGCAAATTTCTTTATTAATGCAAAGGTGACTTGGTTTATCGTTACTGTGACAAACGAAAACACTTTATTTGATGAATCCTTAAAGAAAATTTTAATTAATATCAATCAGGAGAAAAGTTATTGCAAAAATATATGTTGATCCCTAGACACTTTTGATGTGTGTATGTGTAATTTTTAAGAAATGGATGTAAATCATATTTTAAAAAGTTGTTGAGGCTAGTGTTTCCTATTTCACTAGGTACTCTTTTTTTTTTTTTTAATAATTATAAACTAACGCTTGACCGCAATCCCGCCTGATGGTAAGCAGTGATGCGATCATTGATGGTAAAGCGCGCTAGTTTATTAAGAGCCTATTAACTCAGAAAAACTGAGCGAATAGGAAGGAAGACGGCAGTTGAGCGAGGTGATGCAATGTTAAACCCAACAACATGACCAACGATGCTGCGTCAAAGGGAGATTGATCTGAAGACCCTCCACGACCAAACTCCCAACACAACAACATTAGGCGCATCGTCCCCGGCACACATCGCAACACAACTGCTCAGACCCGTCCTCCGTACGGCTTCATCAGACATCATGCCGGAACACGACAAATCGGTTGGCGGCAAGGCTTTGTCTGGTGGGTTTTGCGCATTGTTCGAAAGGGGTACTGTAGTTCCTGCTGCACAAGCAAGGGAAGGAACACGAATGGGTTTTGTCAGTAACAGTCTGATACGCCCTTCCGCACTACCCAGAGTGAGAGAGGTCATTTGATGATTACCCACCTATAACAAAAAAAGCCGAAACAAAATCAGATAATATATGTAATTTATAACCCTTTGATGACTATAACACACTATCGGTCTCAATCTGAATCATTTTGGCCGTTATTGCTAATCCATAGCTTTTGACACGGTCTCTATTCCGATTCTTTTGCGCAAGCTCTGGAGGATCGTTCACAACGTGTAAAGATCGGTAATATTATTAGCGACAGTCAAAAAAGCACGTCTTTCGGTATTCCCCAGGGAAGTATTTTAGGGCCCACACTTCTTTTAAGTTTGTTATGCAGACGATACTGCTCTTTTATTTTCAGCTGACTCAGAAACAAAAGTCTACAAGCTTGCGCAACACGGTTTCAATGTTGTAAATAACTGGCTTCAGCATAATTCAATAACCCTAAATGCTGGCAAAACAAACTATATTAAGTTTTCGATGCGCAAGCAAACTTCCACTGGCATTGTGTCAACATTATGTGCTCATTCCTGTACGGTTCCTACAAATAACCAATGTTTTGTCTCAACATTAAAATGTCAAATACAGTAAAGTATCTTGGTATTATAATAGATGAAACAAACACACAAATGGAGCGGCCAAGTGGCTTCGCGTGGGAAAAATATTCCCTACTTCGATCGTGAAATATAATTAAGAATAAAAGAAAAGAAAATGATGTTACTGTCGCGGAGAAAAAAGCTCTTAACCTAGGGAGTGGGTTATTGAATGCCATGCACCTTACCTCTTCCATGAGCTGTTCCGTCGTCCGGTAGGAATTCTAGCAGTGTAAAGGTCTTCGACGGCTCTTCAGACTCTTGTCGGCGGCACGGTTCAGAACAAGCTCAGCAAAAACACACGTGGTTATTAAGTTCTCCACAATTCAACACTTTAATCTTCTTCTCTTGAAGCCACGAGGACATGCCACCGATTGAGCGGTTGGATATAACTTACAACCGATTGATTATATCGTTTAGCGAAAAATTCACACAGCAGAACTGTGTGATTGCAGGCGTTGAAAAATACAGCGGGCGAATGCTACTCTTTTTACACACACACGGAGACCAGCAGGAAGCGATTAGCGGGGAGATCACATAGGATTCGCGCGGTTTACCGAATATGTACTTATTATCACATTGCAGATGCGACGCGGGTTTTGCGGTTCAGTTCCAAACGTTTATGCACACAAACTGGAACACTCAGAAAGTAAGATTACGGTTGATTTGGGATCACAGCAAATAGCGCCTACCAACCAAATCATCACTGTCACCTTGCCACAAGTTGAATTGAACATCACGGATCACGAAACGTCATTGCGGCACATCAAAGAGCAGATTGAGCAGATGAAGTCAGAACAAGCCTTGAACTTGGTCATTTTAAGCCACGATATTCATCAATATTCAGCAATCTACGTAATATGGCGAGGCGCTGTAATAGTAGCCATAATTTATACGTGTCGGTGGTTTTGTGGTCGTCGTCGGCAGAGAAGCACCAACTTACAGTCGGACTCCGAGACGCAACCTCCAGTACCGCAGACGCAAAGACAGCACTCGGCCCCCTTCGTCGGACCGACGCCATGCACTAGAGATTCGAACAGCCACAAGAGGCGGTTGAATTAAGAAATTTTTGTAGCTTACTCAGCAGCATCAAGCGCCA
The DNA here is from genome assembly GCA_037179545.1 of Sesamia inferens. Classification (NCBI taxonomy): domain Eukaryota; kingdom Metazoa; phylum Arthropoda; class Insecta; order Lepidoptera; family Noctuidae; genus Sesamia; species Sesamia inferens. The sequence continues at coordinate 23,032,147 of CM073931.1, forward strand.
CAAGAGGACACCTACTGCGGTCACGCCGGTGTCTGGTGATAGTGACTAATTTAAGTTATGGCTAAGAATAGATTTAATTTTGAAATGTAACTTGGGTGAAATTTATAAGTTTAGCATTTAAGCATTCTGTAAACTCATTCTCATCAACCACTCACATCTCTCTCGCCCGGGTATATGTACGAGTCAGCCATCGTACATGACACGCGCACATTACCTATATAGATCAGCACTATTCCGTCGCCATGCACAAATTATAGTGTAAGGCCGCAGTACACGATCAGCCTTCAAAGACTGTACTCATTTACACATTCATTTATTGTTAGTTACGAGTTAGTTAAATTATCAATACAGCATCATATTTGGCTATCCGTGACTGTCATTCAAGTTAATAACAAAGGTGTGTGCGAATCATTCAGCAGCGCATACATCTTTATGCACTTTCATTCAAACAACATATAGAAGTTTTAACTAGTAGAATTCGTAAGTTAACACTTGTTTTTAAAAAGTTACGTCATATTGCAAACTCAAAAATTGGTATACAAGTTTATTTTGCTCTATGTCTACTGTACTACATGGGGTGGAGTAGGTAAAACATTGTTACTAACCATCGAGAGAGCCCAGAGAGCGATTCTCAAAGTATCTACTTTCCGCCCTTTCCTTTATCCCACTAACCTCCTTTACAAACATTGTAGAGTATTAACCGATCGCCAGTTATACATCATGGGCATTTTATTAAAACAACACGCAGATTTACCATATACCTATACATGAACTTACTAATAAAAGACGTAGAGATCTAGTCTGTCCCCAAAAGCAAACAAATCATGCTTTTGTATCAAAATTTTACCTGTTCCGCGGTCCTCTCCTCTATAATAGACTAAATGTGAAAATAAACTTCTATTCCTTAAATTACACATACTGTAAAAACATCCTTAGGGATACTCTACAGAAATTGTCCTATGAAGATACAGAGAATTTACTAATTGTTCTGAAGTGACTGTATTTAATACCTTATATAAATTGTTTGTTAATATTGTTTATTTATTAATTGCTTTAGATTGTTATTACAGCTGTTATCGTTTGAAACACAGGATCCTAATTCAGGCACGTAAGACTTAATTATGAATTACATTTAAGGCTAACTGTATTAATTTGTTATTTGAAGAATTTTGAATAAATATTATTATTATTATATATGTTCGCTAATGTATTCTGCTCAGTGCTCAATAACGTAAATCACGCAATGAACATTGTTGAACTGTCAAAGTGAAGCCTTTGCCATTGATAGTGTATTTTGACAGCCTCCGTGGTGTAGCGGTAGCGAACGCGGCCGCTGCACAAGGAGGCGCGGGTTCGATCCCCGCGCAGTGCAAATATTTGTATGCATGAATACGAACATTTGCATTGGTCTGGTCGTGCCTCGAAAAGCACGTTAAGCCGTTGGTCCCGGTTGCCATACGAACTTCTAATGGCAGTCGTTACGGGTTGTTGGAGCCCTCAAAAGTCCAACAATTAGTCTAGCTGCAATGCTTCGATATCGCGTTCCGGTTGTGGAGGTCAGACGGCAGTCGCTTCACGGAAAAATGTCGAAGTTTCGCCAAAATCAGCAGTTAGACTGGTATAGCGGACCCCAGACTCCAGAGCTGGAAAAAGGCTTTGGATGCGACTGGGATTAAAGCTGAGATGATGATGATGAATGTGTTTCGCAATTAACATGTAGTTTATTTTATAGTCCAGACATAATATTGGTTGTCGTTAGTGTGGTCATAAGTTAGTGTTCAAAATGCATATTAAATAAAGTATCGTAAATTAATCGTATTTTAAATTCACACGCATTTCATAAAAAGCTGTTCTTTGATATTACACACAGACTTTTTAATTTTACTTAGAAAGAAAGAAAGAAAATGTAAATAAAACGTTAGTTGTATGACTGTTTTTTTTATAAATTATAAACTATAGCGCTTGACCGCAATCCCGCCTGATGGTAAGCAGTGACACAATAGATAGTGGTAAAGCGCACTAGTTTATTAGGAACCTATTCACTCTAGCCTTGAAGACTCTCAAATTGTAGTACGACGGAAACACCGCCGCTGGCAAATTGATCCAGTCCCTCGACGTATGCGGTATGAAAGAGGAGACGAAACGCCTCGTTCGAATCGTAGCGGTGTCAACGACGTAAGGGTGGAAAATCGCCGTACGACGGGTCGTCCGATGGTGGAACGGAGATGGGGGAATTAAATCATGCAATTCCCTCACACACTCACCAATATGAATCCTATAGAACACCGAAAGGCTGGCTACTCTACGCCTGTGCTCTAGGCTCTGGAGACCGTTTTGAGTTAAATCTAAGGCAGTGTGGTCCGACAGAAGTTCGCGTCGCCCGATTTGGCAAGGGACCAAAAAGATCTGCTACCGGATGGCTGCGCTGATAACTTGTTGCCAATATGGGTAATGCGGTCGAAGCGAGCCTATAGATATTCGTAAATAAATCTCATTCGATTTATTGAATACATCAAGAAATAGTAGGTACCTAGTATTCATGTCCTTGACATAGCAGACAAACTGCAGGAGGGTCGCCTACGCTGGTACGGTCACGTCATACGAAATCCGGATAGAGATGACATACGTGCCAACAATCTCACACCACAGAATGTTAAATATCGCGCGAAATGGAGGAGAATTTTCTCGGTGGTAGGCCATAACATCGGCCGCCGGCAGAAGTTAGGTACCACCCACCAGACAAAGCCCTGCCTTCGTGCATGATGCGCCAAATGTTGTTATGTTGGGTGTTTGGTTGTGGAGGGTCTTCAGATTAATCTCTCTTTGGCGCAGCATCGTTGGACGTGTTGTTGGATTTAACATTGCAACACCTCGCTCAACTGCCATCTTCCTTCCTATTTGCTCAGTTTTTATGAGTGAATAGGCTCTTAATAAACTAGCGCGCTTTACCATCAATGATCGCATCACTGCTTACCAACAGGCGGGATTGCGGTCAAGCGCTAGTTTGTAATTATTAAAAAAAAAAAAAAGAATGAGCAGGAAAGCGGACTCCGGATCCAACGTGAAAGCCGCGGGTGCAACCGAGATCATACGCTGAGATGATGATGATGATGATTATCAATAACTAGTAAGTAGTTCAAAAGTTAACCCACTACTCATTCATCATCAACCTTTTTATCGTCCCACTGCTGGGCACAGCCCTCCTCTCATAAAGAGAAGGATTGAGCGATCAATGCCAGTTGGCGACTTCAGCCTTAAAGTCCAGGTTTCCTCAAGATTTACCTTGAAATTAGTCACTGGTGTCCAAGATATACATAGAAGTACATATAACTTAGAAAAGTTACATTGGTACTTGCCTGACCTGGAATCGAACCCGCACAGTCATATTTGAGAAGCTGATGTTTTAACCACTAGTTCACCAGTTCTCATTACGTGTTTTAAACGAGAAGAAACTGATGGTACCTACTTATGATATGGCATGCAACAAGTGGATGTCCTCGTTGTGTGCCTATCTTAAACCCAATACATATTGGATTCGAGACCAGTATTTTATAATTATTATGAAGCCAAAGACCCCACTCCCACCTTCCCACGGCTAGCAGGCGCGCACGCTCCGCATCAGTAGCAGACGAGTCAAGTAAATTGTTCTGTACTACTCCGCAGAGCGGCTCATCCCACTGTCTCTGGGAAAACGGATTGATGTAATAATAACTCCTGTTGGTTTATGACCGTTTGGTATTGTAATAATTATTGACTTCCGAATTTATAAGTATCAGGTCACAGAAAGTACTTATTGCGACAAAAAGTTTTTATGTATGAGAAACTGGCCAGTTATAATTTATTTAAAAAAATATCATTATTTGTGACTAATGTAAGGTACGTTCCAAATTCAAAACTTCTCTCCACATTTTTTGCGAGCTAATTAAAATTATCGTGTCTCTTTGAAAAATGGATTTGCGTCGAGACCATTTTCGCGCTATGATTTTGACGATTTCAAATGTCGCCTGACTTCAAAAGGCGTTCATGGATGAAGGCCCTTCTATGTCAAACGTGTATCGATGGTATAATGAATTTAAGCGCGGTCGACTAACTTTGGGGGATGAAAAAAAAGTAACAGCCGTCAAAGGGCGACCCACTTTTAACGGCTGTTACAGAAGAAAACGTTCTAGCAGTGAAAAGTTTGATCCAAGACAATAGACGAATTACATACCAAGAAATTCAGCGTAAACTGCAGATTGGAGCAAGCCTTCACGAGATTCTACACGTGTATCTGCGGTTGCAGGGGATAATTTCACGCTGGGTGCCGCACAATCTCACTGATGCTCAGAAGCAGGCACGGGTGGAATGGTGCCTTGATATGATAGACAAATTTGAAGCAAGCTTGTCTCGGCGTGTTTACGACATCATTACAGGTGATGAATCTTGGATTTATCAATACGATCTAGAAACAAAGCACCAGACGATGTCTTGGTGATGATTGGTTTGATGGTTTCAAAATGAATCAAGTCCTACCAAAGTGAAGCGATCTAGAAACGGGGGTAAGATTTTGATCGCGAGCTTTTTCAGTTTGAGTGGCTACTTGGTGTCAATTCCTTTACGAAACCAAAGAAGCATTAACGCTGAATGGTATATTACCAAATGCTTGAAACAAGTTTTCCCTGTTGTGAGTAACGAGCCGACCAAACATAGGGCTCCGCGGGTTACTTATTGCCTCACCACGACAATGCGCCCGCCCACACCGCAATCAAAACGAGGGTCTTCCTGGACAGTACGCCGGTCAAAGTTCTGGATCACCCTCCTCACAGGTCTGATAGCACCGTGTGATTGCTTCTTATTCCCAAAAACAAAAGATCTGCACAAAGGGATACAATTTTCATCGCCGGATGATGCACTGTCAGCGTTCGAGCAGGCTGTAAGCGAGGTGTCTGCGGCAGCCTGGAAAAAGTGTTTCGAAAACTGGTTCAAACGGATGAAACTTTGTATAGAGGCTGGTGGAGAGTACTTTGAGACAATGTAATAAAAATATATGTAGATACCTATAGAACATTACTTTTACTATCTCAAAATTTTCTGAGGTTCCCACATAGTGTCAGCGATTACATTTTTTTGTATGGTGTCTTTTTTCTCTAAAACAGTTACTATAAGTCATAAATTAAATTTATCATCATCATCATCATCATTATCAACCTTTTATCGTCCCACTGCTGGGCAGAGGTCTCCTCTCATACAGAGAAGGATTGAGCGTAATCACCACGCTTGCTCAATGCGGGTTGGCGATTTCAGACTTAAAGTCCAGGTTTCCTCAAGATGTATTCCTTCACCTTCGGTCATTGGTGTCCAAGATATACAGTATGTTAAGAAAACCCTGTCCGACCCGTGAAGGTGTTGTTAGGTATCGATAACTGATTCTACTAATGCATACAAAACCGGGCTAAACTTAAAAAAAAACCCCTAAAAAAATAAATATTTTTTCGCAAAAAGAGGTAACTTAATAAATGTCCGTTAACCACCCTTCGGCGAGCAGCGGGCGGCAGGGCACGCGGCACGTGGTCGCATCGCTATTCGCTCATAATAATACTGGTGTTGTCACTTGTTTTTAAATTACTAAATTTCGGGGAAGTTGGAATAAATTCGCGGGAAAAAAAGATTATTTCAAAATTCATTTGTATTGGTACTATGATGATTACGTAAAATTTTAAATTATATTTGGTCATGTGTTTACCTAACCTTTATTATCCTTATGGGTCGGACAGGGTTTTCTTAACATACTGTATAAATTAAGTATTATGAGGAAATTAAGATATATGAAACCCCATTATAGGTACAAACCTTAATTAGCAGGTACTAATAATCCAATCACCTCCTAAAAGATGTTGCTACATTTATTTATTAATAACAGAGTAATTTGAACGTAAAAACGTTGTGTATTATTGACGTATCCGCGGCAGTCATTGAATAGTTCAATGCGGATACAAAGTTAATGGAATAATTGATTGAACACTCGACCGACGTTTGCGTTTGTGGTTGCATTCTGCTGTGGAGCTATTGTTATATTGTGTTGTTATGTTTTGATCGAATTGTTGTATGACAGATGAATTAGGAGATGTTTTCGAGTCGCTAAAAGAAGTTGTAAGTATGTCAATAATTGCCGATGGATTCTGTAGAAATCCCACTTTTAATCATTTATTTTCCTGTCCCAATATTTATTATCATTATAAATCATTAATGGCCCACAGCTGAGCCAACACCTCCCTACTCTCTTTTCACCTCTCTCTGCCCAGAACTACCTGGAACCAATCTTTATTAAAAGCGACTTTTTCTTCTTCTTCCAGTGCCTCTTCAATCCTGAAGGTTGGCTGTCAGCTTGTACACGGTCTTGTCAACTGCAAGTCGGAACAGTTTTTCGATAGGAAGTAATGCTGGTCCACTCCCTGTATGGCTAACATGAGTTTTCATTACGAGACTCGATCATACGCATCGAGCGCGTTTGGCGCTCTCATTGGTTGAGAGTTCTATAACCTTGAAGCGGGCCAATCTATGAGTGAAATGCGGTCGATATCCATGATCAAGTCTTCGTAATGAAAACCCATGGTAAACTCAGATGTTCCGCAGCCACGATTTTCTCTGTCGTCCAGTGCGCCTTTTCTCTTCTACCTTGCTCATCATAATCAATTGGAGTATCGCATATCTATCGTGTCGGAGCACGCAGCCGAGATATTCCGGTAGATTGGACCGTAATGCCAATATCAGTCGGTGACTATTTTGTATCTTTTAGAAAAAAAATATAATATTTAATACACATAAACTACTTACATTAATAGTTTGTGAGATAAGTATTATTTATTAGTAGAAATAATGGAGAAAATAATAAATCCTTCATAAGTATTATAATAGCGCCTATTTTCTTGTTCACGACATACCTAACTAAGTTCATTAATTTAGTCATATCATTTACTAAACTAACTCCATAGAGAAATTAGACATAACTGAAAACATGTCAAATTACTTCAGGCACTGACTAATTTGACAGGAATGAACTGAATTATAATTAAGTTTAATTTGTTGACAAGGGAATCGTCGCTGATTCACAAACGTACAAATATCATAAAATATTAATCCTCGGGTGTTTGGCCTCGGAATCGCTTCATTATTTGCGGCTGTACCTCAGTAATGATGGGGTTACTCTCTCTGGCTCCCCGTAACCCTTTGTTGTCCTGTATTTATTTCTAATTTAAGTGGTCACTTGTAATGCGTCCCATTTAATTACGCCTTTGTCCCGGGTTTATGCTCCAGTTTGCGTGTTCTGGAGGAATTTTTGATGTTAAAAACATTGTAATTAGAAACAGGGGTAGGTAAATAAACGTTAATGATCCTATTTTCACGTTTAAAGTTATATTAAGAAGAAACCCTGAGTAATTGTAAAAAATAATACAATTAGGGTAAAGTACCTTTAGTCGTACCAGCGCTTAAGTCGTACCACGTCGATATCTGCGCACCCGTCATGAAAAGGTGACATCTAGCGGTGCAATACGGTTCTACTCAGTACCACGGGTAAACAGCAACACGCGGCGGCTTGCCGGAATTCGCGATCAAAAAATAATGAAAAAGTAAGTTTTTTGCACAGTTTTCACTAATATTTTTACGTCATTCATAAGCAATTTCACAAAAGATTGTTTTGAAGCGAATATTTTTTTGATTCATGTCTGTTTTTATAGTGTTTTCTGGTTGATATGAGCTAGGTTAAACGGTAAACGGTTTCTAGGTTATGTTATTAATTTTGGTTTTTAACTTTGTACACCCCGCTGCCTAACTCGTACCTGCATAAACTTCCTAATTTGTACCGGTACGACTTAGGTGTTATAGAGATATTTTTTGCTAATTTCAATTTTTTCTTTTAGGTGATCAATATGGCAAAGAAAATTTATAACTCTTGGAAGCAAGATGACATGGATGAGGCTCTGCAGCAACATCGTGATGGTAAATTGGGATGCAATGAAGCATGTAGACTATATTCTATACCTAAACCTACTTTCCGACGTCATTTAAGGGGTTTAAATAAAACGAGTAAATTCGGCAGACCAAATGATATGACAACAGAAATGGAAAACGAATTAGCGCAGCATATACTTAACATGGAGTCTGCGTTCTTTGGATTAACTGTGACTAATGTCAGGAAACTTGCTTACCAATTTGCCGAAAAATATAAATTACCTCATCGCTTCAACAAGGAAAAGGAAATCGCCGGCAAGGAATGGTTTGCTAGGTTCATGAAGGAACATCCAATCTTTTCGCTGCGTGTGCCAGAGCCGACAGGTTTAATATGTTTACTCTAAGTACGACTTAGGTCATGGGTGGTACGATTAAGGCAACCGGTTGCCTAAGTCGTACCGAAGGAAGGTTTTTGTAAAACCTATAAAAAACATTTTATTAAAAGATTTTTATATGTCTTATTAGTCTTTGTTGATTAGTTAATAAATGAAGAATTTATATATGCAAAGATTTTTCTTTTATTTATATTACAATAGAAATTATAGCTATTTTCCTTGAACTGGTACGACTAAGGCGACCTTACCCTACGCCAAAAACAAGACGTAGAAACATGACAGTGGTGTGGTATATTATGTTATATAATAGAATCATATTTCAATAAAGGCCAAAGACTATGTGACCGCGTTTTCTTTTCTAATATCTTTATGAATTCTCCGTTTAGAAATCAAATGTCTAATTATTATTTAGCATAACAATTCTAGAAAAGCTAGGTATACGGACTAGCTGTTGAAGTTGCGAAGATATGTAGCTATATTCAATCACAATTACTATTTTTGAAGGATATTGCCAATTCATTACATATTTAATTTAAAAAAAAAAATGTGCTCTACAACGTAAGGATGACAGCAGGCCAAGCTACCCGAAACTGTCAGATATTCCCAATCAACCTTGAGCCGTAATACTTTCGAGATAAAGTTGAAAATCTAATAAATAAATCTGACAGATTGTAGTAGGTTGACGTGCTTACGTCTGTACCGAAACAACGCAATGAATGTGGTTGAACTGCAAAATGAAAGCTATTCCGAAGTTTATGTTTAACACCGCAATATGCCAAACTTATTTAATGTATTTATGAAATACACGTAAATAATAACCATCCAAAGAGTACAAAATGTTATATATACAACGTTCACAATAAATGACTTACAAGCTGCATACCGAAAGTCCTAGTCATATCTCTTTCCCGGTCTCGTCCCGATATTTGTTATTAAATTGGTCCACGCTAGCATTGAGCTGCCCGCTATCCGAGTAATAATCTAGGATTTTTCTCGGTTACATCATGCATAGGAATTTTACGCGGATATCAATGTAAAATAAAAAGGCAAGTGACAGAGAACGAACTCAAAGGGAAATGATTATCTTTTTCATGGTGTTTGGCGGGAAAGCTAAGATAAGTCTCACGATGTCTCTAATGTTTGTATTACCCCAAATCTCTGTTGTTTTCTAGCTGTGTTCAATATGTTATTTTCTGTTTATAGCGAACATCGCGGTGTAGATAAGATGCTCTTGTCAGTTTATACGATTCGTCTTAAAAACATTGAGAGTTTATTTATTAATGTGTGTCAATAAAAGTATATCAACTTTAAATACTAAGTATAGAAGCATAAAATCATCATTCTACAAGCATATTGTTCTCGGTGGTCAGGCCATAACATCGGCCGCCGGCAGAAGTTACCACCCACCAGACACGCCAAGCGATTTGTCGTGTTCTGGCATGATGTCTGGTGAAGCCGTACGGGGGACGGGTCTGAGCAGTTGTGTTGCGATGTGTGCCGGGTACGATGCGCCTAATGTTGTTGTGTTGGGAGTTTGGTCGTGGAGGGTCTTCAGATCAATCTCCCTTTGGCGCAGCATCGTTGGTCGTGTTGTTGGGTTTAAAATTGCATCACCTCGCTCAACTGCCGTCTTCCTTCCTATTCGCTCAGTTTTTCTGAGTGACCTATTCACTCTTAATAAACTAGCGCGCTTTACCATCAACAATCGCTTAACTGCTTACTATCAGGCGAGATTGCGGTCAAGCGCTAGTTTATAATTATTAAAAAAAAAAAAATGTTCAGGAATACTTTTATTTTGGTCAAATAGTCTCCCTGTTGGGTTTGTGGTGAATGCGTGTGTAAAACCCCGCAGTGGTTTTAGCCGATAAGAGTCGGCATACCCCTCTGCCACCCACACAACGGAGAAATTCCATAAGGATTTGTGTAAGCTTGACCAAATAGACCATACCTCAAATAACTAAAAAAATATACAGTACCATGTCTGTTCATATGTGAGTTAGCGATATTTTTCAGATATAATTTAACGATGTAATTACATGATGTGATGAAATTACAATAATAAACGTCACAATTTAAAAGTTAACTGCCCTCAACACAAAACTGCATTGATGAAAAATAGTGTACTCTGTATAGCGCCACGTGTTTATAATCAGTCACCTACCAAAACAATTATTAGAAAACATAAGCTCAAAACATAAAGCTAAACAAATTCTCGTGGAAAAAGCCTATTACAATGTAAACGAATTTATAAATGATATTCAATCGAATAATGAGAGATAACATTATTTTATTTGGTACTTACTTATTGTTTTAATTTTATTGTTTGACATATTGATAAATTCTAAAATGATCGATTACAAAATGTCCTGAGATTTATTATTTTTATGACCCTTTTTTCCGTTTTTTTTTTTGCCCAGTATAGTGTAAACTGCAAATAAAAAAAAAGTAATTTTGTTTATTAATAAAGAGGCTTAAAGTAAAGATAAAACGGATATCCGCCAACTATCCGGTGTTCGGCCTATCGGCCCATCCTGCAAAAGTTGTTAAGCAAATAATTGCTTTATTTATCACTTCAGAAATACAATAAGTAATCACAATATCATTCCAAAACTGAGAAATTAAATTACCTAGTAAGTAGGTACTGATACTGCACTAAGGGCAAATTATGGTGAATGAATATTAATTTCTCTACAGTAAGAGATTACAAGCGGCTTGGTTTGTGTTCGCAAATAAGGAGTTGAAAAGTTGATTTTGGCTAATTTGGGTATTGTTTAACATTGTCACTAGTTGTTTGTCTTATTATACCTTTTTTATTATTACCCTTTTTATTATTAACCTTTATTTTCTTGTTTTTTTGTGATAGTAAGTATAGTTCTTTTCTTTTCCCCCGACAAAGTGGACCAAAGTTCGCGTAAAACCGCTGGATGCGGGAGGCGCAGTACCGGTCATCGTGGAGACCCTTGGGAGAGGCCTATGGCCAGCAGTGGACGTCTTTCGGCTGAAATGATGATGATAGTTCTTGGTGTAAGTACCTATATTTGCTTATATTATTACTGAGAAAAAAAGAAATGGTGTGAGTACATTAATAATAAATAATACAAATATATGTTATGCCTACTTAAGAGTGTTCTAACAACGAATGTGAGTACGTACTAATACAAACCAATTCTGGTTTAATGGTACTAAACCTACAAACTTGTAATAAGACTGTATTGCATAAATAAATAAAAAGGTACCTAAAATAAGGGTCACAATTGCAATCAATTCGCATTGAGTTAAGATAAATCAAATCAAGCTTGATTTGCTATTTCACGGCCAAATAGCCAGCTGTCTGGCTACAAGGTAGGCCAAATATCCGGTGTCCGGTATCCGGCTAAACTACTATCCGTTTCATCTCTAATTTAAAGTAGGTACCATCGTTTTTAGCTCAATAGTTGAATGTGTCGACTAACGATGAATATCAACAGACGAGACGATGCTTGTACTATAAACAGGACACAATTTAACGATCGAATTTGATGACTTTCATACAACACGTGTTCCTCGTTAAATCTTTATTTCTCGCCTGATATTCATTACGAGTCTTCTATGATTCTAAGACTAGCTTATACATATGTGTAGGTAGATAGGTATATACTTTGGTATTTATAGTGTCCGTATTCGTGCGTGTATTACTCGATAACTATTACATTTCCGAAGGCACATCTCCGTTTCGTATTATCACAACAAGCTTTCACTTTTTGATCGTGGTTTGTATCTACTTAGCCCACTTTCAACACAGCCGGCTAAAATCCAACAAAACTTCCTTTGTTAATACAACTGGCGCTAATAGTCACTAATATGCTTATATGGTTCAGCTCTTTAGCCTCTTTAGCGCCTTGAAGTCAGTGCTGTGCAACGCAAATGCACGCGCTATCGTTCCGTCTGGCAACGTCGCACGGCTATTATTACGTAAGCGAGGTTGCCATTCCGCCAGACACCGGTCTCGCCGCTCTCGCCCGTCGTGCCCCTCAGTCTCGCTAGAGCGCTTTCGATATTACAACGTCAATTGCGACATTCATGATGGATTCAAATTCAAATTCGTTCGATATGTATTCTCCAAAAATAGAAATGGACTCTGAGAGCGAGAAAGAGTATTCAAGGCGAGATATGAAGTTCGATAATACGAAGTTTAAAGTTCACTGGAACTCTGAAAATACCATGAAATTGATTGAGACTATGGAGAAGGAGTGTAAGGAGCTATGGGATACCAAGAATTCCTTGATTAGGGATCGGAACTCGCGGCAGACCAGGTTGGAGTATTTAGCGGATATGTTCGGGACGACAACGGAGGAGATGAGTAGGAAGATTCACAATTTACGAACACAGTTTAACAATGAGTTGCGGAAAATAAAGCGCCGCCAAGTTGCTCGTAGTGGTTGGGAATACTTTGACGCCCTCTCATTCTTGATGCGAGCGCCCTCTACCGAGTCTATGGAGACAGTTAACGCAGTTAATTTGGAGGTAAGTGCCTCGCTCCATCACGTTAAAGTGTTGCGCGCTCGATTACTTTTTATCTTTGTTTACAATTTTTTCGTTGTTGTTTTTCCTGACAGCGGAATGTCAAGGTGTTAGATTTTATCGCTCGACTGTTATCAAAACTGATGTTTGTCGTGGTTGGTTATTATTTGATTAATTGTTCTAATATTGCTCTATTCATATCATAATAACTTAGGTATATAGATTTATTTCATTTATTGTTATCAATAAGATGACATACAAAATGTATATTTTGAGGTTAATGTGACAGCAAAATGACGTTTTGGGACAGATTATGCAGCTGTTAGCATAGACTATAGACAGTTGTTTTTTTTAGGGTAGAACTTGACGTCCAATGACGTTGAAAACTAGTCAAGGGTGAGTCGGGCTCGCACAGTTTCGGGTTACGTAGGTAGGTAAGTAGGTGCCTACTGTACCCATCAAATAACAGAAACGAAGACAATTATATTCACAATTTTTAATAATTTTGTAAAAAATTACTGTCTTACGTTCTAAAATAATAGCACTGGTAGGTAAGACCTTGAGATAATTATTGTTATATATACAGTCAGCAGAAAAATTGATTACACATTCGTTTCAGAACACTTAATGACTGAAATATATAATTATAATTGAAATCATAATCACATTTAATTAAAGAACACCACTTCAATTCTCTCTCTCTTCTTTAACTGTAAGCTGCTATTATAAAATGCCAAAAAATACAATTTCGTATTAATGCATTTTGTTGCTGACCGTACTTACTTACAGCTTATTTATTGTTTTCGTTAGGAAATAAAACTTCACGGAACACCGTTGCTTCATTTAAAACTAAACTTTATTAACATTGTCACAAGGTTTATATTACCTTGCCTCTGTGAACGTTATCACGTGGCTGTCTTCTAACGATAACTGCGGGGAATAGACGTGCAAGGTCAAACAAATTAAGACCGTATGGGGGTCACATAAGGATTGTTTTTAAGGTATGTAGGGCTTACTTCACTAGCCATTATATTGTTTTACAACTATTGTAGATAATAGTAAAAAGCAGCAACAGTTATTAAGATCTATAATTACAGTCAGCAAAAAAGGTCATTAACGCCTTCATGTTCGAAATATTAGTTATTGATTATTATATTTTGATTCTCTCTCTTTAACCCTCAGCTTCTATTGTTAAAAGCCGAAGTACATTGTCGGGTAATATTGAATCATGTTGCTAACCGTACTACCAAGATAAGAATTTGTGAATGCAGACATCGGAAAAATTAGCAGAACACAAAAAAGGTGGCTTAAAAGAAACTTGTGGGTATTTCGACAAGTTGGCTTTTATTTGATCGATTACCCTCTTTTCATATAACGTTATGGGATTTATGTCATTTTTCAACCTTCCAACCAGAAATTTTTACCCTTTAACCAAACATTTTTGAACCTTTTTACCAAAAATTTGACAACAACACTACTCTCCGTCTGTTTACACTGTAAGCTTTCCAATTATTTTAGATAAGAATATTGATTTATACTCTTAATGGGTCACCATTACCTTACACTACACTAGCTCATTACGTTTGTTTTGTATGAAGATTTAACATTTTATTGCGTACAAAATGAGTCATTTGTCGAAATTGGCACTGGTTGAAGAATGGGACACTATACATCAGGAAATGGTTGAAGGTATCATCAAAAGTATGACTAAAAGTAGCCAAGTGTAAGGGTGCGTGGAGAATGTTGTAATTATGTGAAAAAATAAATACGATGATGCAGCTCTTCTGGGATCCTGTTGTATATGCTTCAAAATAAAATTCAATATAATTTATTCTTCGTTAGTTCTTACTATATGTTTTAATAAAAGACTTTTATAAAATCACATTACGTTTACACCACATCTTATAATTTCAGTATCTATAAGTAACCAAACCAAAGCATTCTTTTCGACCGCATTTTACAACTATTACAAAACAACAAAACATTTTTCTCCTGTCTACCGAATCTGTATTCTCAACTTGAATTAATTTTCTTTATAAAAATTATCAGCCAGAGACATTTTTGGTTCACTTCTTTCCGTACTTTTGAACGGAAAAGGCAAAGACATAGTACGCCATACAGCCTAAACTTCAGTAACTATTTTCTTCAGTAAGTTTATATCCTAACTTATCCTAATTTACCCTAAACTCATCCTAACTTAATCTAACCTAACTCCTTTCGATTCCCGCGTGAGGCCGATTAGGAAGGGTTTAGCGTAAAGACATGATGTGGCCACTATGCTACAATATTTCACTGTTCTTTATGAATTATTCACTGAATGCACTTTTTACTACATAAATCACGCGTTTTTATTTAGTAAACGACACTATAAATAATTTAAAAGTCCAATGAAAAATGAGCGTGGCAATCATCTTGGCTTTCCCGCCAAACTCCTCAGCCAGAGACAATATTAAAATTCAACCTCAACAGAGACAACACGCACAATTTTTTTTTATTATTTAGACGAGAGCATTTTTTTACCTTCTAACCTCCAGTCTTTATTTTTTCTTCCCTAAAATATACTAACAGAATAAAATAATATGAAATCATGAAATAAAACAAATCCAATCTCAAATAATAATGCATTTTTTTGTTCCTTTTATTTTATCAGTGTGTGGAGTATAGGATATAAGTAAGAAAAAAGTCTAGGAAAAAACATATTAATAGCAAAAAAGTATTACCTAGTCTATTATTTTTTAGAAACACTATGCGAACTAGTCGTAGCATCATCTTAGCATTGAACCTAAAGAAATAAGAAACAATTCTTCTTTTACCCAGCTTGCGGAATTCCAAGCTGATGAAGAAGAGGAGTTCGGAGCAGCTGCGCGGGCGCATACAGCCCAGGCCCAGAACAACGGCAACAGTAGTAACAACAGCCCTAACAGGCGACTGCACAAGCCCCTCAGGGTTGCAGCATCAGCCCCCCTGCCTTTGCCAGCCAGTGCTAATCCACTTCTGTGGCCTGAAGAACCAACGCCAAGGATTAGGCCTGGCCTTAATGCTGATGAATGTCAGGTAAGAGGAAGAACTATGCTTTACACAATGTTGCTCCTCACTCTGTATTTGTCTTAAGTATTTTTCTATAAGTTTAATTATGTCAAATAATTTGTATAATAAGGTACGATAGGGTTGATATTTCCATATTGGGACAAAAGTCCCTTAATAAAATGTGGAATAAAAAAAGTAATAATTAATAGCCACCGATTTCATAATTAATACTTTATGTAGTTATCTTTGGTTTCATATTTCCTAAAATAAAATAAAAGCAGATTTTTAGTTTAATTCCCATATAATGTAGCACGAATTTATCTTTTGCTTAGGTACATCTAACTTCTTAATGTTGGTTCTTAATAAACTAGCGCGCTTTACCTTCAATAGTTTAAATTAAGTGCAATAAGCACTAGTGGCAGTGGCAGTAGGTGGAGCAAATTGCTCGTAGAACCGATGGCTGATGGGGCAGTAAGGTTCTGGAGTGGCGGCCACGTACCGGAAGACGTAGCGTAGGGAGGCCTCCAACAAGGTGGACAGATGACGTGGTGAAGATCGCGGGAAGCAGCTGGATGCGGGCAGCACGAGACCAGTAATTGTGGAAAGGCTTGGGTTAGACTTTTCTCCAGCTGTGGATCTCTATACGCTGAAGAAGAAGACTAGTTTATAATTTTCATGTCAGAGCTGTCAATAGTGTCAATCCCTAGCATTAGTTGAAATAACAGCTGACTCCACGCTCTCTTCACATAAGTTTTCACAGTGAGAGAAGGTTACAGAATCGCATTGCCGACGCCAGTAGGT
This sequence comes from Sesamia inferens, assembly GCA_037179545.1. Taxonomy (NCBI): domain Eukaryota; kingdom Metazoa; phylum Arthropoda; class Insecta; order Lepidoptera; family Noctuidae; genus Sesamia; species Sesamia inferens. Next base: position 23,048,799 of record CM073931.1, read on the forward strand.
CAAGCTATCCGAAACTGTCAATTTTTTCTCAGTCAATCTCGAACCATAAAACTTTAACAATAAAGTTGAAATTATTTTAAAGAAATTTACCAGATTGCATTAGCTTGATGTGCTGGAGTCTGCTGTGTGCATAAGCAGAGATAGTTTCTGACAATTGTCCTTTCCTCAGATATTCGGTGACTTCGTAGCCTCAGAGCTCCGTACTCTTCGTTCCCACGAGTCCCGTAAGCGACTGAAGAGGATGATCCAGAAGGCCATTCTCCAAATCGGCGAGGAAGAGGATGTCAATGTGATTAGTGGATGACAACGACGCCTATCACTTGATTCCACAGAGTAAACTGTTGGATAGCCAAAAGATGGTCTATTCTGTAACAATATTAAACTAAGAACTTGGTGAACGATACTGTCATTACGCCATCAGGGTTGCCAACTTTTAGTGTTTTCGAAGTCATAACCTGCACAAAAAAAAAAAAAACTTTTAAGTTTTTTTCTTCTTTAACTTTTATTAATAGGGTTGTTTTATCAGAACTATTTTTTTTAATTGCCGTTAATTTCCACTGCGGGGAAACGTTACTCTATTGGTCTGATATTAATTATAATTATCTACACTCTAAACTAACTTTACAAAAAGTTTTATAAGACTAATACTGGGGGGCAATCGCGCTAAAATAATTCAACCAAAACAGAATTGGATCGCAACCAAACCATAACTTTTGTTACGTTTCGTACCGCGCTAACAGTTTAACCATAACTGGATCGCATTTGGAACGTAACCGTTGTCAAATGACAAAGTTGAAACAAAGCTAACTTTTTCTATGCCATGTCAAACTTACGTCTAAAAGATTAGATTTAATTATAATTGATTTAGTTTTAATTATTATATCTGATGAAATGTATCACTCATACCTACTTTGATTTTACTTCAACCGAAGTGGAAACTTTAGCGCGATACGAAATATGGTCGAAACTAAACCATAACTTTAACTGGATTAGATACGAACAAGAATTGAACTTCTACTGTTTTATTTAGCGCGATTACCCTCCTGTTCATATTCCCCCTTATTCATAAGCGTTGTTTAAACTTAACTAGTGATTCTTCAATCATACATTTTTGACGTTTGCACGTTACTTAACTTTATCACCGTTTATGAATAAACACCATAGTGTCATCATCATCTCAGCGTTAATCCCAGTCGCATACGTAGCTATTCAGCTTTGGAGGCTGGGGTCCGCTTTACCAGTCTAACTGCTGATTTTGGCTAAACTTCGATATTTTCCGTGAAGCGACTGCCGTCTGACCTCCACAACCCGAAAGCGATATCTAAGCATTGCAGTTATATCAATTATTAGACTTTTGAGGGCTCCAACAACCCGTAAAGACTTCCACTAGATGTTCGTATGGCAACCGGGGCCAACGGCTTAACGTGCTTTCCGAGGCACGACCATACCAGTGCAAATATTCATATTCATGCATACAAGTATTTGCGCTGTGCGGGAATCGAACCCGCGCCTCCTTGCGCAGCGGCTGCGTTCGCAAATAAACACCGTAGTGTATAAGGGGTTTATTCATAAACGATTATTCGACGTCGGTCTCCGTGGCGCAGCGGTCAACACGCCTGCCTGCGACGTGGAGGCCCCGGATTCGATCCCCGGCCAGGTCATGATAGAAAACGATCTTTTCCTGATTGGCCTGGGTCTTGGATGTTTATCTACATATGTATCTATTATAAATATAGTATCGTTGAGTTAGTATCCCATAACACAAGTTTCGAACTTACTTTGGGGCTAGCTCAATCTGTGTGATTTGTCCATAAAATTAAATTAAATTAAAATTATTAATTAATATCGGATTGTGCTTATTTCGCCATTTTGTCCTGAATATAAATAAAATATAGTAATTTCGACTACTACATTATTTAGAAAGTTTGTTTATGTGTAGCACGAGGCTATTTTATAATAAACAAATAGAGTTGGCATCTTAGCCATCATTGATGACCTGATGCTAAGAGATTGACATTATGGGCAGCCTAATTTACCTTGTTAAACAGTGAGGTTTTTTACAGAATAAACCAGCAGGTTTTCGGTGAATCTTGTGATACCTTTGAGAAACTCTTCTTTGATTCCAGTCAGTTATTCTTCGTTTAGTGAGCCTAATATGGTTAGTAGGCTAAAAAGGCTATAAGCCTATTATTAGGCTTTAAAATAAACATGGAAAAATTCTATGCTTTAAATAAGTGTTATTGTATTGTTTGTAAGTAATATGTCTGCTGTTTTTATATACTCTGTCGTATGAGCCTAGTTTAAGATCTGTGTTTAACGTCTTAACATCCGTACCACTTACCATTACGTCCATATTCTCTATGATACATTAATATCGCGAAATAAGCGCGAGGTTGGCGTTATTAGTTAAGGACTGCAGTAGGCCTAGTATGAGTTTTCAATACAAAACTCGATCGTTGATATCGAACGCGTTTGGCGCTCTCATTGGTTGAGAGTTCTTACGACCTTGAAGCGGGCCAATCGCTGAGTCAAACGCGCTCGACATCGACGATCGAGTTTCGTAATGAAAACTCATACTAGGCCTACTGAGCCACCTGTCCCGGTTTCGATTCCAAAATGGAACAAATATTTGTATGGCCTTAAGGTAGTTTTTCCAGGTCTGGCTGTTTATGTATGTGAGTTTAAGTGTTTGTAAACGCACTCACGATACAGGAGTGATTCCTAGTATAATACAAATATAATAAATACTCTCAGAGTGCTTACTTGTTCTTAATTTCACTTTCATGTCCTGTGCTGTACCTGTTACTGTCTCTTGTGCTAACCTGATGTTATCTGTGGAAACTTTTAATCGGCCTTCTTTCACTAATTATATTCTATCTGTATATATGCTAGCTGTAAGTTTCCTTAAAATGTAAAAATAAAATAAAATATATATAAATATGTGAGCTGTCACGCCCTTTATGCCAGGGGCTTTTATTTAGGTATGAAATCAGTTTTTACTTATTTACATTTCCGTTTTAATGATATTTTATTTTTTGTTTTTGCTTTTTTGGTATTTTGGCGTGGCTAGCTGGCATAATATGATAAATAAATTCATTGATGTTGTTTTTTTTTTCTTTTTCTTGTATTACTGTACCTACATAGTATTGTATAAAGTCATGTGTTTTTTATATGAACAGACAGGTGTGCTGCTGGGGAATTTGTTGGGCCAGTTCTTCCCAGCGAAAGCACTAGGAAGTGTCGATGGGTGGGCGTTTTGGGGGACTGTCTTATGTAATAGGGTAATTCCGGGATAGATGGCCGTACGGGAGAGTTGGCCACTGCCTAAAAATTGTACAAAGAATCGCTAGATGGCATAACTGTGTACTAAGTTTGCTTGCCGAGGTGCGTAAGAACCAGAAGCGTAGCGTGCCTTAGCGGCGCCCCGTATAAAAATTTCTTTGGGGGCCCTTTCCTTAGGGTAAAGTTTTCTCACAAAAGAAAAAAAAATTGCATAAAATTAATAGAAATATTTATTCATCATAATAGGGTAGTTGACTAAAAAAAACTAATTAGTCCGTCGTCAGATTTCCAAAAAAAAAAAAATAGACACGTATTTTTTCTTTTTTCATATAAACAAAAAATTAAGACAATACAGTGAGTTGAAAACTCGTGTGACGTCACTGCTTGCTACACTTTTTAGCTACCAGTGACGTCACCAGCCACCACTCCTGATCTTTGATGCCTTTTATATTTGTCAATTTTTATTGAGCAAGCAGTGAGAGCTCACAAAAACAGGATCACGAACCATCCCAACAAACTGGCATCAAACCTAATGAAAACCAAAACTTTTAAGAGGCTTAAAAGGCTTAGCACGCAAGACTTGACACTGTGACAAGATATTATAAAACGGATTGAAGTGGGTGTACCACTGGGTGCATACCAAGCCTGATGAAATGATTTTTGAACAAAACAGATGATTGTCAATGAGTGGACAGATTGCATCAGAAAAGAGAAAAAAAAAATTATTGACTTGATAAAACAAAATATACGTATCCAATATTTTTCTATAATCTGAATAACGAACTAAATAGAATAATTTTGTTTTTACTCAGGAAACATCCCTATTATCTGTCTATCAGTTTTTCCAAAATTTGAGAACTTCGCTTCTCCCGGAACCGTTCGAAAATCAGAGCTCTCATTGGATATCGCTCGTCGCTCGTCGCGCACGTGTGCAGAGGCCATTACGCGGGAAAAAGAGAGATTGCTTTTTTGACTTTTGTCATTTGTGAAATAAAAAAAAAGTTGGGAAAGTTTTTATTAATTTTTACTTATGCGAGTTGGGGGCCCCGTATAATTGATACGGCAGATACGGCGGTAGCTACGCCCCTGGTAAGAACAACCGTATGCCAAAAGATCTGCAAAAAAAAAAAATTAAAATGTGATTAAAATCTTAATGTTTGATTTGACTAATGCTAATTCTTTTTTTAGAGTTTATGTACGAAGTTGTGGTCATATTAGTTTTCAAAAATAACATGTTTTTTTTTATCATTTTTACCAGATAATGAACCGGGCTACATTATAACCTCAAAACTACGGCATGGTTTGGCACTTTTTTTTTTACGTGGATGGCATAGCCATCTCTCCCGGATGATTAGGAGAGATGGCCTTAGTTTGTCAGTGTCAGATGGCCGTATGATTGTAGGGGATAAATTTTAATATTTTTTTTTGTTTTCGTTATTTTCTGTCTCCGATTCCTGAAAGGTTAGAAGAGGTACGCAAACGAGCGAAGCATGTCGGCAAAGTTCTCATTTCTGAGAAACATATTCATGAAAGAAAGTCTAAAGAAGAGGCTTAACTGCTCAAGGAACAAAAAAAGATTAAGAAGGAACAAGAAAGTAAGAAAAAAATACAAATAAAGGAAAATGTCAAGACTAAGAAAGTAAAAAAGACTGCTGATAGCACTAAGATGGCTGACAACACAAAAAATAAATTACCTCTTAAAAGAAAATCGACTAGGAAAATATCTAAAAGCAGCGATGACGAAGAAGAAGACTAGAATAGTTTTAAATCATAGAGATGAAGAGAGCGATATGAAAGAAGAAGACAATTGTGTAGACTGTGGAGAAAATTATTACCAAACACAGCTTATCGAAGATTGGATTCAATATGCCATTTGTTTTCTTTGGGTACCTACATGAGAATTGCACAGAATTTGATACCATGTGCTCTAAATACGGTCGATGCAAAGAAGTGAGATGGCACAAAATAAAGCTGTGTTAAAAATAAAAAAGTGAGATGTAGTACTGGCCATCTTACCCGTCCTACTATGGCTATCTCACCCTTAGTATCCGGGAGAGATGGCCAGAGCTGTTTTTTTTTCAAAGTTAGTTTTAAGGTTGATCTCTTTAAAAAATATCAATATCATATGTCACTTCCATAAGTTGAATGTTCAGAGTTTAATTAAAAGTACTGATTATCATTATGCATATTGTAGTTTAATTTTTATTGGGCTTCAAAAAAACTATGGCCATCTATCCCGGCTTTACCCTATTAACGTTCAAAAAGTGCTGTTTCTCAGCCTAATTTGAATAAATGACTTTTGATTCGACTTGATTTGATTTGATTTGATTGGCCCGAGATGTGCTGGGTTCCTTACGCCAAAACTTCCAATTATTGATATCTAGAGCTGAAATGGACTTTGATATTCTACAGCTCAACCTGTCTTCTATGGTGTCTGACGCAACGCCTTCCAGTTGTGTCAGGACTCCTGGGGCCCTAGTCTACTATTACAATAGCGTCAGTATGGTCGATCACTGATCTCATAATGACCGATCTTGACTAGTTTCATAATCTACTAACAAAATGGCGTGATTATGACTTTCCAGTGAACCACTAACATTCCACTCCATTAATAAATGTTCAAATTGAGTATTAGTTTTTTTTTTTATATAATGGCAATATGGCAATGTCGTTCTATCACCATTTCAATACGAGACGACTGCCCGATAATTGATCGATCATCATGTATTTGGGCCATTCTTCACTAACTGGAAAATCGTTGTCCCCAACATTTTTTTTCGTTACTACCAACAAACTATGTATAATATTTATGAAAAACGATAGTATATAACGAATTTTTGGTAGGCCAGCATCAAAGCAATAACATTATAAATGTTATATTACAACAAACTCTTTGTAGGAGTCCCAAAATCAGTCCCGTGCTATGTCCCCGATTCCAAAATTATAGACCTAACTGCGCGTAATTATTTTTAGCATTTCAAATGTGCAACTTTAATTTAAGCAAACAAAACTGTAATGCTGTAGGCATCAAGATCATTAAAATACATATTTTTTACTTTTTATTTTACTATAAAAATCGAACTTGAAAGTTGTCCCCAGAAGTACGTGATCAGTCCCGTGGCTAATTTAAAAAATTGCGCCAAAATTTGACTTAACATTGGCGTCATTGTTTAAGACGCGAAACGAATAGCAAGCAGTGTGAACTTCGCCACAGTGCAGCGAGAAGCGGATCGGCGCCATCTTGCTCAGTGGTAAGCTCGCTTGTGAAGGAGATCAACGTGCACGCTCTGGTTGCCCGCGCAGTCCACTGGTAGGTTGATTTTCGACAATATATAGTAGTTAAATTATAATAATTTTATGAATAATAACACAAGAAGTGCTTTACTAATTCCCATTGTTACACTTAAGAAATTTCATCAGATATTAAGGTTAGAAACTATTTAGTGTGAAATACGCAGTCCCGTGGTCACAGTCCCCTGGCTTGAAATGCTACAGGGGACTGCGTTATGCAACACGGGACTGACTCTGTTTGAAGCTGATTTTTTATATGCAGTTTCAGATTAAAACTGTTGCTTATATATTATTATAATTATAAATTACGCTATTGCTTTTAGGTAACGCTCCGAAATGGCACCTAAGAAGAAACCAAAGACTAGGGAAGAAATTTTATTTTTTGAAAAGAACAAGAAGCAATAATACACATGGACTTTTCTGAAAATTACTGCACTAAATACAACCGAGAAATACAAGCGTACCATTTTGGAGGATCTAGACTTCAGCTCAGTATGCATACTGTTGTAGTTTACACTAAAGACAACAATCAGTCCTATTGCACAGTTTCCGAGAACACTACACATTCTCCAGCTTCTATATGGGCTCACTTACAGCCAATCTTTGAATCTTTGCTGCCTCAAATTACCTACATTCATTTTGTCAGTGACGGGCCTGTAACACAGTACAGAAATAAGACAATGTTTAACATTTTAGCGACAAAGCTTCATCTAGCTGTCCCAAACATAGAAAAGTTTACGTGGAATTTCTCGGAGAGTGGCCATGGAAAGGGCGCCCCTGATGGGATTGGTGCTACATGCAAACGAACTGCCGATGCTGTAGTTGCCGCAGGTGGAGATATTGATAGTTTGGAGTCTTTTGTAGAAGCCATTCGCAAAAGATGTCCCAGGATCTGTATATTTACAATTGAGGACGAAGTAATTAAAAAAATGTCCGCCGATATTAAGAATGATGAGACAAATCTTAAGAGCTTCAGTGGCACACTGAAGGTGCATCAAGTGAAGGGCAGAGTATCAAAGAGCCCCCTGGGATTGTCACAGGGAACTACCGATCTCGAAATGAAAAGTCTAAGTTGTAACTGCAGTGACAAATGCCAACATTTTAATTTAGGTGTCATTCATTACAAGAATAAAACCAAATTGACTGTCGATGACATTTACACGGAGTCTGAAAGCGAAAATGAACCCATATGTAGTTTAACCCACTCCAACCCTATCAGCACCTGTGTGGACACAAACAATATGAAAACTAATCCACGTGATGACAGTATTGAATTCCAAGATGTTGCTGGACCCAGTTCCACAAAATGTCACTATTCCTGTGAACAGTATAAAGTAGGTGATCACGTTTTAGTTAAGTTTCCGGCCAAAAACATAGAATATCGCTATGTGGGTATTGTAAACCAGGTAGACGACGAAGATGCCGAACTGACTGTAATGTTTATGAAGATTCGTGATGATAAGGGTCAGATGTTTAGTATCGACGAAAACGACGTCTCGGGTGTAGCTTACGAAAACATAATAGAAAAGTTGCCAAACCCACAAATTGTGTTGAAAGGCAAACGAATTTTTTATACTTTCCCCATTTCTTTACCTGTATTTGAAAAATAAGTTTAATTATGTTGATTATGATTATATATGTAGTTTCCATTAAGTTTGTTAAATTATCTTGTGATTTTAAAGACTGAATACCCAAAAAGGGATATTGTTAGTTCAGTTCGTAGATTTCTATAAGTTAACTAAGGTTAGCTTTGTTATGTGTAAGATTTAGAATTGTTTTAGTTGAAATCGTATGTAATGCGATCTGAGAGTATAAGAATTGTGATACTTAAAAGAATTAAAGATTTCGCTTATAATTTTCCAATAAAATATGTGTTTTCTTTCATAAAAACAGTCCCATGGAAGAGAGCTCAGTCCCCTGTCACGAATTTACTGAAAATCGTCCATAACTCACAAAATAAGAGGATATTAAATTGGGTCTTTCAAGATACATATTTAAATTATTGTTACGTCTCATAGTTTATGCACAATTTTTTATTTTATACAACTAAATTCTATAGACATGCTTCTATGGACGAGTTTCCAGTTAGTGGATAATGGCCCATTTAACAGATAACGAACTTTTGTCATAATGACAATGGAATAGTGTTGGAATTACAAATTTATAAAATTAGCAGACTAGGGTCGCAAGTAGTGGTATTGAAAAAGTTTAAAAAATTTAGTACCTAGTGATCTATTGAGTCAAAGTTGTGTGTGTAGAATTCAGAAACTACTTACACCTATATTTATACAATGTGTTTATCATTATTACTAAATGTTAGCGTATTAGGTACATATGTATTAGAAATGTACAGTATTTTTGGCATACTTATAAGGAAAAAGCCACTATAGGGCTGTAATATTTAATACTTGATTTGTGAAAAAATCTGTCTAGTGTTTCTTTTATGGTGCGTGGAAAATATTACAAAGTACTTCAGTCTGTGCCAACATGAATTGCCTTACATATACCTAGTAGTTTTATCCCTCGAAGCGACGCGTGTTTTACTTGTGGTTATCAAGTGTACGAACACAGGTTGAACTCTGGGTACAATGATGAAGTTGAAAGTGTATGTCTTACCCATTGAAAAAGTGGCTGTACATAGGGTTACCACAAGTTAAGGGCGCGTTTCTTCATGGATTAAAATGTTTATTGTAAGAAATTTTGCCAAATTATTTTGATTTATAAGAGTGTCAATGGAGTTTTGTCCATTCTTTACCATAGATTCCTACAACACTTTGGAGTTGGATTTTTCTGAGTGACCGTCCCTTGACAAATTCAAAAGTGCCTGTTTTTGATTTATTTGAAATAAATGTTTAGAGTTTCAGTTTGAATTATGTATGTAATTACATATTATATTATATATAAAACCGTGTCTGGTGTATTCTGAATAATAATGTACTATTGTTAATTCAATAAACACGAAATATAATGTTTCATCATTTGTATTGTATTATTTTTGCTTCTGATGTTCCACTTCAGGGCAAGATCTTCCTTCTCTATTTCCATCTTTCTCTATTAGAAGCTGATAGGGACTAGTTGATCCAACTATCTCCGTCCGAGCCTGCCGCTGTGTAGCTTACCATTATGAGAGACCTATTGTGTTATAAGTTTGAGCAATAGGGTATTTGACTAAAAAAAAATAATTAGTCCGTCAGTCAGATTTCCAAAAAATATTAGACACGTATTTTTTCTTTTTTAATATACTTAAACAAAAAATTAAGACGACACAGTGCGTTGAAAACTCGTGTGACGTCACAGCGCGCTAAAATGTGTAGCGTGCAGTGACGTCACCAGCAGGGGCGTGCACAGAGATTTTGTTGAGGGTATGCATACATATACCTACTACCCAAATCTCTGTGCTTATATATGTTAAAACTTAAAAAAACGTAACGTACACTTAGTTCCAATTTAACATAGTCGCGTACTTTTTCGCATTTCAACATTGAATTGATGTTTGTGCGTGGCTACAATGAACATCTAAGTAGGGTAATTCCTAATAGGGATAGATGGCCGTACGGGAGAGTTGGCCAGTGCCTAAAAATTGTACAAAGAATCGCTAGATGGGATAACTGTGTACTCAGTTTGCTTGCCGAGGTGCGTAAAAATAACCGTACGCCAAAAGGTCTGCGAAAAAAAATGAAAATGCGAGTAAAAACCTAATGTTTTGATTTGACTATTGTTAATTCTTTTTTTAGAGTTTACGTACGAAGTTGTGGTCATATTGGTTTTCAATAATAACATGTTTTTTTTTGTATTTTTACCAGATAATAAACCGTGCTACATTATGACCTCAAAACTATGGCATGGTTTTGCACTTTTTTTCACGTGGATGGTATGGCCATCTCTCCCAGATGATTAGGAGAGATGGCCTTAGTTTGTCAGTGTCAGATGGCCGTATGATTGTAGGGGATTAATTTAATTTTTTTTTTATTTTCGTTATTTTCTGTCTCCGATTCCTGAAAGGTTCGAAGAGGTATGCAAACGAGCGAAGCAAGTTGGAAAAGTTCTTACTTCTGAGAAACATATTCACGAAAGAAAGTCTAAAGAAGAGGCTAAACTGCTCAAGGAACAAAAAAAAATTAACAAGAAACAAGAAAATAAGAAAAAAATACAAATAAAGGAAGAGATCAAGACTAAGAATGTAAAAAAGACTGATGATAGCAATAAGATGACTGACAAACCAAAAAATAAATTACCTTTTAAAAGGAAATCGACTAGGAAAATATCTAAAAGCTGCGATGACGAAGAAGACGAGATAGTTTTAAATCATACAGATGAAGAGAGAGATATGAAAGAAAAAGACAATTGTGTAGGCTGTGGAGAAAATTATTACTACAACACAGCTAATCGAAGATTGGATTCAATTTGCCATTTGTTTTCTTTGAGTGCATGAGAATTGCACAGAATTTGATACCATGTGCTCTAAATACGGTCGATGTAAAAGAAGTGAGATGGCACAAAATAAAGCTGTGTTAAAAATAAAAAAAGTGAGATGTAGTACTGGCCATCTAACCCATCCTACTATGGCCATCTCGCCCTTAGTATCCGGGAGAGATGGCCAGAGCGTTTTTTTTTCAAAGGTAGTTTTATGGTTGATCTCTTTAAAAAATATCAATATTATATGTCACTTCCATAAGTTGAATGTTCAGAGTTTAATTAAAAGTACTGATTATCATAATGAATATTGTAGTTTAATTTTTATTGGGTTTCAAAAAAACTATGGCCATCTATCCCGGCTTTACCCTATATGATTGATGATAAGAATAAGTCAAATAAATGATATACGTGGGGTGTTAGGTATTTTTTTTTTTTGCCCAAATGAATACAATGATATCATTATCATCATCTCAGGGTTAATACCAGTCGCATCCAAAGCTTTGGAATCTGGGGTCCGCTTTTCCAGTCTAATTGCTGATTTTGGCGAAATTTCGACATTTTCCGTGAAGCGACTGCCGTCTGACCTCCACAACGCGAAGGCAATATCGAAGCATTGCAGTTAGACCAATTGTTGGACTTTTGTGGGCTCCAACAACCCATAACGACTGCCACTAGATGTTCATATGGCAACCGAAACCAACGGCTTAACGTGCTTTCCGAGGCAAGACCAGACCAGTGCAAATATTCATATAGTACATGCTTACAAATATTTGCACTGCGTGGGAATTGAACCGGCGTGGGTTCCTTGCGCAGTAAAATCTGTAGTCAGCTTATACCGGTTATGTGTAGATTGATATGTAGCCATATTCCAAATAAATATTATTTTCACGCCCTTTATGCCTGGGCTTCTTAGTTAAGTAACAAGTTTTAGTTAATTACATTTTCATTTAAATATAAATATATTGTTTTGCTTTGCTGGTATTTTGGCGTGGTAGCTGGCATATAGTAATTAATTTCATTGTTGTTGTATTTTATCGTGTTCATCACTATACATAGTATTGTATAAAGACATGTGTTTCTTTTAAAAATGAACAGACAGCTGTGCTGCTGGGGAGTTTGTTCCGCCACTTCTTCTTCCCAGCGAAAGCACTAGGAAGTGTCGATGGGTGGGCGTTTTGGGGGACTGTCTTATGTAATATTGACGTTCAAAAAGTGCTGATTCTCAGCCTAATTTATAATAAATGACTTTTGATTTTGATTTTTCAGGTTTTATTTTGTATAAATTATTTCATCACCACTGCTTTCAACGATAAAGGAAAACATCGCTAGGAAACCAGCATGTCCTAGAGGCAAAACTTCGAAGACATGTGAGATGTGACATCTATCAACCCGCACTGGACCCGCGTGGTAGATTACGGCCCACTCCCTCTCACTGAAAGGAGGCCTCTATCCCAGGAACATTATAGCGTATTATTTATGTATTTTTATGTAATTATTTTGAATTAAGTACGTCTTTTGATAGCTTCGCTTGAAAGTCTTCTGGACTTTTTTGCTTTTTTGCCCTTGACGAAAATTCTGTGTATAAAATGTTGACCAATTTAAAAAAATTACGTAAAACGTAACGTACAGCTGCACAGTCCAGTTAGCTGTTATTTACGTTAATATGTTACGGTGGTAGGCCGTAACATCGGCCGCCGGGAGAAGTTACCACCCACCAGACAAAGCCTTGCCGCCAAGCGATTTGTCGTGTTCCGGCATGATGTCTGGTGAAGCCGTACGGAGGACGGGTCTGAGCAGTTGTGTTGCGATGTGTGCCGGGTACGATACGCCTAATGTTGTTGTGTTGGGAGTTTGGTCGTGGAGGGTCTTCAGATCAATCTCCCTTTGGTGCAGCATCGTTGGTCGTGTTGTTTGGTTTAACATTGCATCACCTCGCTCAACTGCCGTCTTCCTTCCTATTCGCTCAGTTTTTCTGAGTGAATAGGCTCTTAATAAACTAGCGCGCTTTACCATCAACGTTCGCATCACTGCTTACCATCAGGCGGGATTGCTTTTAAGCGCTAGTTTATAATTATTAAAAAAAAAAGTGTCAAGCTAACATACTCATAGTTCTCCGTGGTCTGTGAACCCCATCAAAATCGAACCCGCGAATTATCGCGTCTTATGTCAATCCCATACATTTTGGACTTATCGAACTTCTTTATCGTTTTTGAATTGTTTCATTGGCTAGGGCCCCTGGATGTTCAAAGAGCTGAGATATGTTGTAGGTACCAAGGAGAATAAATGAATAAAATAATGACAATGAAATAAATTTATTAAATGAAATGTAGGTATGTAACGTTGATCCAGTCTGTTTTGATACATATTTGGATAAAAAAACTATATGGGTTATAGCAACGAAATACATATAGATTTCTTGAATTAGAACGTGGCCAGAGAGCAATAACTAAAGTGATGTAGGTACCTACTTAAAAAAAAGAATATTCTGCACTGAAAAAATTTACGAATTATGCAATCTACTATCAGTGTGAAAATTGTACATTCTACATATCATGCTCAAAACGCACAAGGAAACACCATACGATCCTAAGATACTGGAAAAAAAGAAATAACCACGGCATACTAAACGTTCCCACAACTAAAACGGAATTTGCTAACAGACAATACAAAAAACACTCATTATTTTTTATATAATAAAATTAATAATGTCATATATATATGCCTATGTTAAAAAATTAATGCAATGCAAAAAACAATTAACAATCTGGCTACATTACCAGAGGGACTTTTGCAACGAGTGACCTAATAGTGTGTGTCTAAATTGAACAAATAACATTTCGTTTATTTATTCACACACACACACACACACACACGCACCGAACATGCACGCACACTTCGCACACGCACGCACTCATACAATTAATTGCATTTTGTTAAATATTGTTATTATTTTTCTCATTTCCCTTTTTGTTGCTTTCGTATTTAAAATATACGGGAAGAACAACTTCAACTACAGACATTTCTATGAAAATTGATATGAAATAAACTTGTTGTCGCATCGGTCTATTTAGCTGGGGGCTCCCCCCACAGTACGCTTGTTGATACGCCGTCTTCATTCAAGCTTGTCTGCTTCAACGACCATCGAGCGGCATTTAACAAGTCAAAATATATTTCATTGTAGGTACCTTTATAAAAAACAGTAAACGCTTGCTGTTTAATATCATTTAAGACATTAAACGCCTGTTTTCTGTCGTCTACATCAAGTAATTGAATTAATTGTAGGTACATACTAATGATAACGGAAATAATCGCTTACATAGAGCTGCAATTACAGCACTAATGAGATCGCTAATAGGGAACCGGATCAGAGTCAGTTCATATAAGTAAGTAGACGTGTCCAATTGTCCATATAAGGCTACAGTATATTTTAAATAACACCTACTTACTTAATTAAATGTACAAAAAAAGTTCGAAGAACCAAACGGTGCACTCGTTTGTTATCTGTGGCGCTCAATCTTTTTCCCGCCGCGTAATGAGCTATTTGACAGATTTATATTTATCTATCTTGAATTGCTTGGTTGCGGTTAAGAAGTTCACCGAAAGTATTTTTTTTTATTTTAAATACGTATTTCGTGGGAAACAAGCAAATAAAAATTCAAAATTCAAATAAACCGCCGAAACGCTTTATTAAGCAATATGGCGTCGCGCCTTGTAAGTGACGTCACAAGTATATAAACGATTTTCGGTTCTGCAGTGGTGTTTGTATTTATCTTTTATTTGTTTTTGTCTAATACAATGGTTTACAAGTGGTGTGCTGTACCGGGATGTACAAATACATCGATAAAACACCCGAGAACACATAACAACAACAAGTGCTGATGCGCGTATGACGTCATCGTGACATTAGCCAATCCGGATCGTTTCACAATATGTGGCGCGAGATACAAAAAGTCAAATATATTTTTGTGTTTTTGGATATATTAATTGTTATTATTTTTATTAAAACTCATGTAAATGACATAAAGAACCCTCATTTTTGCATTTAAAGCAATAATTAATCACAAGAAAAATCATACTGTCAAATAGCCTAATGCGCGACACGCTAACTGTAGGAATAGAGTTCTCTTTGACAGTTCGACAACACTCATTGCGCTGAGCAGACCAATTTATCGAACAAAGGAAACAATGGATTAGCAATATATTTCGATATGATTCAGGTTAATGTTGTTTTTAACCCAATTAAGGTGTTGGGCACTTTTGAACCATCAGAAGATATGTTGCAATTTGTCGATTCTTTTAAAAATATGTGATTGTTTTTTTTACAATATTTGCAAATTACACAATGATAATGTAAAGACAGTGTACGCGCCCAGAAAAATATTTATTAAAAAAAAGTACATTTCCTACTTACTTTACCATTTACTTTCATTTTTTTTTTTTGATGAGATATAATCTGAATAACATAACTATACCTGCATGAAAATAAAATAAGTAACATTTTATAGATAAATAGATATTTAACAACAATAATAATAAAAAATATCAAGACTCAAACAACGGATAATTGGTACTTAGTTCAAAATCAAATTCACTTGACTACCTTCCTTTTATTAAAAAAAAACCGATTACGTGTATTCTTATAAATGTGCTTAGTAGAATATAAAAAGGTCTGAAGGTCGCACATTAAAGCCGGCCTCAGGTTGAGCGTCGCTGACCTGTTATCTTAAGTTTACACACGGATAACCACGCATGCGATCTTTAGGGTTCCGTACGTTATAGTCAAATAAGAAGCTCATATATTTTTGAACCAATAATTCTTTTTAACTATGTGCGTTTTTAATTTAAGAGATATGATAGCATTAGCTTATGTGTTATCAATTATCACTGCAGAGAGTTTTATGTGCATTTTCCAAACTCATCATCATCATCATCTCAGCGTTAATCTTAGTCGCATCCGAAGCCTTTTTCCAGCTCTGGAGTCTGGGGTCCGCTATACCAGTCTAACTGCTGATTTTGGCGAAACTTCGATATTTTCCGTGAAGCGACTGCCGCCTGACCTCCACAATCCGAAGGCGATATCGAAGCATTGCAGTCAGACCAATTGTTGATCTGACTGCCACTAGATGTTCGTATGGCAACCGGGACCAACGGCTTAACGTGCTTTCCGAGGCACGACCAGACCAATGCAAATATTCATATTCATGCATACAAATATTTGCACTGCGCGGGGATCGAACCTGCGCCTCCTTGCGCAGCGGCCGCGTTCGCTACCGCTACGCCACGGAGGCTGTCGTGCATTATTCCAATTACATATTTGTTATGTTAGTCGTGGATCCTCGGTGTCGTTTTCATAAGAGTTGCGCATTTGATTTACGTAGTAGTAGGGCAAACGCTGTGACATTATTTTGTAATAGCGGCACGTGGACAGAGTCGTTTTGGAAAGTGGGGATTGTCGAACGGTAACTTTGCTTTGAGGCACGGACCAGTAGGCCTAGTATGAGTTTTCATTACGAAACTCGTTCGCCGATATCGAGCGCGTTTGACTCAGCGATTGGCCCGCTTCAAGGTCGTAAGAACTCTCAACCAAAGAGAGCGCCAAACGCGCTCGATACGATCGAACGAGTTTCGTATTGAAAACTCATACTAGGCCTACAGAGCACTTCTCTGAGGCGAAACTGTCGGTTTGCCTATTTAAATTGTGATTGTCAAGATTGGAGGGTATACTTATTTACACTTCGTGCTTTATTTCAAAACTTCACCTACGAACTTGATCCCTTACCACCACACCAAGATGCGGGCGACCCTACCGCTACGCCGTCGCTGTCGTCGACATGTTTATTAATGAATTTTGTATAAGTTGTTTTTTTGGCAATTGTAACTAGGTAGTAAACTTCGAAGCAGATAGAAAGAAGGTTTGTTTAATTTTTTTTTCATTTTCATTTCTCGGTGATAGACCATAACATCGGCCGTCGGCAAAAGTTACCCCCCACCAGACAAAGCCTTGCCGTCAAGCAATTTGTCGTGTTCCGGCATGATGTCTGGTAAAGCCGTACAGAGGACGGGTCTGAGCAGTTGTGTTGCGATGTGTGCCGAATACGATGCGCCTAGTGTTTTTGTGTTGGGAGTTTGGTCGTGGAGGGTCTTCAGATCAATCTCCCTTTGGCGCAGCACGTTGGTCGTGTTGTTGGGTTTAACATTGCATCACCTCGCTCAACTGCCATCTTCATTCCTATTCGCTCAGTTTTTCTGAGTGAAGAGGCTCTTAATAAACTAGCCCGCTTTACCATCAACGATTGCATCACTGCTTACCATCAGGCGGGATTGCGGTCAAGCGCTAGTTTATAATTATTAAAAAAAACTTCGTTAAATTATTATTTATTAGACGACACGGTTGGTGCAGTGACTGAGCGAACGACTGCTGTACTGCGTGTTGCGGGTTTGATTCCCGGAACTAATATTTGTATGGCCTGCATAGTTGTTCCGGGTCTGGCTGATTGTGATTGTGAGTTTAAATCTTTGTGAAGGCACCACGACACATGAGTAATTATTGGTGTGGGGCAACGTTTTCTTTTCTTTTTTAATGATATCACAACGCTTTATTGCACAGATGTAGGTATGAGATACGAGTTCAAACCAAAACTAGGTAAGTCCTTTCGGGAGTTTTAAGTTCAATTAATAGTGGGTTTTCATCCCATTCAAACTATTATTTGGAAGAAGCGACTAGGAATTTTATTTGTTCATTACGACGCTCAAAAGTGCATTTGTTTAACGTGTATGTCCCTATTTGAAATAAATATTATTTAGCTCAAAACGGATGATTTAATTGACCTATCTCCGTTCCATCATCGGACGACCCGTCGTACTTCGAGTTTCCACCCTTATGTTGTTGACACCACAACGATCAGGACGAAGCGTTTCGCCTCGTCTTTTATACCGCGTACATCGAGGGACTAGAACAATTTGTTAGCGGTGGTGTTTCCATCGAACTACAAAGTACAAGGCTACTTCAAGGCTAGAGTGAATAGGCTTTTAATATACTAGTGTGCTTTACCATCATCGACTGCATCACTGCTTACCATCAGGCGGGATTATGGTCAAACTAGTGTTTCACCATAATCCCGCCTGATGGTAAATAATTTTTTTTTGGGTGTTATAACCTAGTGGTAAACATTCAAAAAAAATAAAATTAAGTCGGCTTCGATTTTCATAACAGAAACATTAAAGTTTAAGACCTATAAGTTAAATGATTTATTTACTTCAATCTATTCTTTTACTGACTAATACCCGAATTCGCTACATTCTCAAAAACAAAAAAAAAATGTCGACAACTCAGAAATTCCATATATTATAAAAAAAAATCTATTCACAACAAAATTCCCAAATACACATCCCAAAATCAATGCAATGAAAGCTCCGAAAATGGACACGGTACGTGTAGACAAAGCATCGAAATATACCCCCTGAACGTGTGAATTTCTTAACAACGGCAGCATTGCTGACACAGCCACTAGCCACCATTGCAGACAAGTCGTACACTCGAAATAAATTCCATCGCATGGACGACACACCCTCTAGAAATAACACGCGCCGTTTCCGATCACCCTTTCAAGCCATTGCACACAAACATTGTCCTTTTATCCTAAAAGGGGATTGCTAAATGTGTGATGAATCTGTGCGATTATATGTTAAGAAAAAACCTGTCAAGTGCGAGTCGGACTCGCGCACGAAGGGTTCCGTACATTATTGAACACGGCAAAAAGTATCACGTTTGTTGTATGGGAGCCCTCCTTCAATATTTATTTTAATTTAATTATTTATTTATAATCTATAATAACACTAGTCAACAGTGGTTCTCCCACCTAAGTGATTTATATTGTTTCTGTTAGGCACCGTACACCTTATCACAAAAATAATAATACTTTCGTTCGCTTAGCTATCGTTATCGAAATAAACGACTTGCGAGTATTCTCCATGTTTACATTTTGATCAGTGCAATAGTTCATAAAATAAGCGAACTACCGAAACAAGTTCAGTCGTGTTCGAAACGTTATACAGTAAGGTACAAAAATGTCGCGTAGTTGCATAAATTCTCCGGATCAGTTTTGTTACGTGTGTGGAAAGTTCACAACAGATAGCCAAAAAAAGAATTTAACCCCGTATATTCAAGATTGTTATTTTAACTATTTTAAAATTCGAGTTGCCAATCTAGACAAATCGTGGGTGCCCCATGTTTGCTGTACAACATGCTACAAAAATTTATCCGATTGGGCTTATAAAAAAATTGTGACGCTGCCCTTTACGAAACCGGTCATTTGGCGTGAACAAAAAGATCACATTAGTGATTGCTATTTCTGTCTCACTGACCTCAAAGGGCTGAACAGGAAAAAGAAACATACTCTAAAGTATCCCGACGTGAGTTCTGTTGACAAACCAGTTTACCGATGTAAGGATTTGCCAACGCATTCATCAGTAGAGAACAAGACATCATCAGACAGCCAGGAAGCCTCGTCCTCTGATGATCCAGAGTTTCATGCGCCTTTTACTAGCAATTCTCCAGTGTTAGTGAGCCAAGAGCGACTCGATGATCTAGCCAGAGATCTAAATCTGACGAAAGAAAAGGCAGAACTTTTAGGATCACGACTTAAACAGTGGAATTTGCTCGAACGCGGAGTCGTTATAAGTAAATATCGCAAACGTGACAGTTTTGTTGTTGGTTGTTTTTCGAAAGAAGAAGGCCTAGTTTTTTGTAACGATGTTAACGGCTTGTTTGTTAAATTAGGCCATGAGCATGTTCCTTCCGAATGGCGACTTTTTATCGACTCTTCTAAGGCAAGTTTAAAAGCCGTGCTTCTAAATAATGGTAACAAGCTTCCATCCATTCCTGTAGCATACAGTGCGAATTTAAAAGAAACATATGAAGTGATGAGACTTGTTTTAAACAAAATAAACTACAAAGACTTCCAGTGGGCTATCTGTGCTGATTTAAAGGTAGTTGCTTTAATTCTGGGACTTCAAAGTGGCTACACCAAATTTTGCTGTTTCTTGTGTGAATGGGATAGCAGGAATCATTCAGAACATTATACTCGAGAGCACTGGCCTGAACGAACAGCTTATAAACCTGGCCAGAAAAATGTGAAAAATGTACCTTTAGTCGATCCGAAAAAAATTATATTGCCACCTTTACATATAAAGTTAGGACTAATAAAAAATTTCGTAAAGGCCATGGATAAAAATGGTCCTGGATTTCAATACTTGAAAAAAAAATTTCCGTCTCTTAGCGATGCCAAGATAAAAGAAGGCATATTTGTTGGGCCCGACATTAGGAAACTCATTCAAGATCCTGAGTTTCTGGCAGCTCTGAATGAAGTTGAAAAGGAAGCCTGGCTGTCATTTGTAGAAGTGACCAAAAATTTTCTCGGAAATCATAAATCCCCGCAGTACGTAAAAATCGTCAAAACAATGTTACGAGCTTATCAAAAAATGGGATGCAAGATGTCTTTAAAAATACATTTTTTGCAATCACATCTTGAATTCTTTCCACAAAATATGGGAGCCGTAAGTGACGAGCATGGAGAGCGGTTCCATCAAGACATCGCGTCATATGAAAAACGCTACCAAGGCAAATGGGAACCCTCTATGCTTGCCGATTATTGTTGGTCCATCGTTCGAGAAACACCAGAGTCGTCCTACACCAGAAAAGCAAAAAAATCTAAACAATCGGTACCTTTTAAACTAATATAAATATAATAAGTTGTAAAGATTCATTATATTTGTTATAAATCATAAATATAAATATTTAAAAAAAACAAGCGCCAACTCCGACTTTTTATTTACTGTGCGTGAGAACAAAGCTATTATTTTGTTGCTCAGTGTAATCTAAGCTGAAAAGTTTGTTTTTTTGAACGCGGTAATCTCAGGAACTACGGGTCCGATTTGAAACGTTCTTTTTGCGTTAGATAGCCCATTAATCCAGGAAGGTTTTAGGCTATATACCATCAAGCTGCGATCAATAGGAGCTGAGCATAACTAACTCCACACGAACGAAGTCGCTGGCGGCCGCTAGTTTTAATATCAAGTATACAGTGAACATGTCAAGAGTATTTCTGTTATTAATATGGAGCAAAAAACGGCAAAAAAATCACGTTTGTTATATGGGAGCTCCCCTTAAATATTTTAAATTTTAATATCTCTGAAATTTACCTACATCTGTCTAGCTGTTACGGTTCATGAGATATAGCTTGGTGACAGGCGGACGAACAGACGCACAGCGAAGTCTTATGAATAGGGTTCCGTTTTATCTTTTAGATACAGAACTCTAAAAAACCAACACCCTAACATTTCCACACAATAGGCATAACGGAGATCCTTCTGTGCAGAGCTTGCATGGAGGCTGATCAGAGAGTTGCGCATGTCTTCTTCGAATACAGGCGTCACCCAAATTAGAAGTAAAGCCATAGGGGCACCCAGATCTTACACAGATGTTCTCAACAAGCCAGCAGACGACTTGACTATTTGACCACCTCAGTGAGGCTGCTGACAATCTGCTG
The DNA here is from genome assembly GCA_037179545.1 of Sesamia inferens. Classification (NCBI taxonomy): domain Eukaryota; kingdom Metazoa; phylum Arthropoda; class Insecta; order Lepidoptera; family Noctuidae; genus Sesamia; species Sesamia inferens. The sequence continues at coordinate 23,070,335 of CM073931.1, forward strand.
CACCGGCACCCTGACGCACAGTTCGTCGCTCTGGGGACTTCAACGCCTGCCACCAAGACTGGCTTTTCCCTTACCAGAGGACCGACCACGCTGGGAGAGAAGCGCGAAACTTTGCGCTTCCAATTTCCCAATTGGTAGGACAAGCGACTAGAGTGCCTGAATCAAGGACTAAGTACGGAAACCAAACCCTTAACATAGAACATAGAACCAACACACTAACTGTGTAACACATTTAATCTCAATCTGAATCATTTTGTAGGATATTGCTAATCCATCACTTTATCTATTCGATAATATATTCTGCTCAACAATGTAAATCACTCAATGAATGAACTGTCAAAGAGAAACCCATTGCTACTGGTAGTATGTTACACAATTACCCTGCTGTATTATTGGTTGCTTAAGATTCCATTAATTATCAATGAAAACTCTCGAAGAATCCAATTTTTGAGCTCGCTTTTGTCATAATTACAACTCGACGTACCTACAACTCAGGATTAGGTACCTATACAGCATGTTAAGAAAACCCTGTCCGACCCGTGAAGGTGTTGTTAGGTATCGATAACTGATTCTACTAATGGATACAAAACCGGGCTAAACTTAAAAAAAAACCCTAAAAAATGAATATTATTTCCCAAAAAGAGGTTACTTAATAAATGTGCGTTGAGCACCCTTCCGCGGGCGGCGGGCGGCAGGGCACGCGGCACGTGGTCGCATCGCTATTCGCTCACAATAATACCGGTGTTGTCACTTTTTTTAAAATTACCAAATTTCGGGGAAGTTGGAATTAATTCGCGGGAAAAAAAGATTATTTTAAAATTCATTTGTATTGGTACTATGATGAATACGTAAAATTTTATATTATATTTGGTCATGTGTTTACCTAACCTTTAGTATCCTTATGGGTCGGACAGGGTTTTCTTAACATACTGTATATGTAAATATTTTGTAAAAATAACAATGGCGCCGATTCTCTTGTTAACAAATTAAACAAATTTTAAATTAAGGGACTGTGTAGCTACCATGAGTTTACATTACAAGACTCGATCGTCGATATCGAGCGCGTTTGACTCATCGATTGGCCCGCCAAGGCTATAAGAACTCTCAACCAATGAGAGCGCAAAACGCGCTCGACATCGACGATCGAGTCTCGTAATGAAAACTCATGATAGCTACACAGATGATAATATTTTAGTTTAATCCTGTCAAATTAAGATAAGTATTCCATAGACGGTTTAGACACGATTATAAACATGGCGACCAAAAATACTTCAATTTACGTCAGGCGCGGACTAATTTCTCAGGTCTAAAGTAACATATTATGTTCTGTCCTTTTCTTAATGATATGTAAAGAAAAAGATGAACTGAACTTAAATTTAGTATAGTTTATGAACAAGAGAATCTGGGCCATTACCCTCATTTTTAGCTTCGCGCCAAAACGCTTTGATACAAGTCCCTATTATGATTAACTACGCCACTGGTACTGTGTACGGACGACAAAATTCCCAATCAACCTTGAGCCATAATGCTTTAACTATAAAGTTGAAGGTCTAATGAAGAAATCTATACTAATATATAAAGCTGAAAAGTTTGTTTGTTTGAACGCGCTAATCTCAGGAACTACTGGTCCGATTTGAAAAAATATTTTTGCGTTGGATAGCCCATTAATCCAGGAAGGCTTTATATAGGCTGTATAACATCACTCTACGACCATTAGGAGCGGAGAATACCTATTTAACTCCACGCGAACGAAGTGGCTGGCTGCCGCTAATTCTATTAAGGGTGTATCTGACATCGACGCACAAACGAGTACCATGGATCCAGTACATGATTCTGAACCCCCAGTGGTGCAATTTATCGTCGGCTTTTTCATAATTTGAAAAATATATATGTAGTTTTTTTCACTTTAGACCGTTCATAATTGCTATACTTTTATAACCCAATAAGATTTTAAAGTAAAAATTAATTAATTCGCTAATTACACGTAAAAACGGAATGAAAACGAAACTCGAAAATCTATCTTATCAGCTGATTTAATAGAGTTCACATCAGGGATCAACGTCATACCTACAAACCCGCACGGCGGCACGCTTGCAACGTTCAAAAGCCGAGCCGACACTTTTTTTTAAACATTGTTATTTTTGTAACCGTTAATTAACGACATAAATGACTATAATAATTTTATTAGTGGCATGCGGTCTAGCCTTTTCGCGAAATTTGCGATACGATGTCAGATACAGCCTGTATATTGTAGTAGCTTAATGTGCTGTGGTCAGTAGGTACCTACTTAAATAAAGAAGATCGTTACATCACTTTCGAGACAAATCTTCGCAATTACGAATATCCCAGCGAAGTAATTGCGTAACACACTATAAGTACATTTTGACAGTTATACAAAATTCATTGCGTCATTTGCGTTGTGGAGGAGACCCATTTGTCGAACGTATCAAGCAATGGATTAGCATTATTCTTCTTCAAAATAGTAGTAGTAGTAGTTGTATTTTTTTCTTTTTTTATATAAACTAAAAATGAAGACGACACAGTGCGTTGAAAACTTGTGTGACGTCACTGCACACTACACTTTGATCTTGATGCCTTTTATATTTGTCAATTTTTATTGATTTGATAAAACAAAATATACGTATCCAATATTTTTCTATAATCTGAATGACCGACTACATAGACTCAATTTTTTTTTATCCATGAAACATCCCTATTAGGGTGCTGACATCAATTGACATTCCTAACCTAGTTAAAATTCTATAAATTCTCACTATACCTATCCAATACACTACGTCACCGCTTATAACAGTACAGCCCGAACGAGCCGTCCCAAATTATTTCCACCACTTGCTTACGAATAATAGATGATAGTCACAATTGTTCGTCAATCAGTTTTTTAGTTCGAAGTTCAATCGGTGTCAACTCGGTGGCCCTTCTATTGATTCTACCCCTATATTTCGTCAATGTAGGGTTGAATGTCAATTACTGTGTATTTTTGATGGATGGATATTGTACAATGTTTAGTTTCGATGAAAGTTTTAAAATTAATTAGGCAGATTAGTGACTTCATAAAACGTTGTAAAATTCCAATAAAGTTAGTCTAAGTACAAAATTAAAATGAGCCTAACTTGTCTTATACATGTTCATCCTTAGACCCACTTGTTGGGAAGCTCTGCTGAGGTCATTGAGGATTTTGCTCAAGTCTTCCAGGGTCAAAACGGAGATTAGTGATGTCAACATCATCATCTAAGCTTTAATACAAGTCGCATCCGAAGCTTTTTCAGCTTTGGACTGCTGATTTTGGCTAAACTTGGATATTTTCCGTGAAGCAACTGCCGTCACAACCCGAAGGCGATATTGAAGCGATGCAGTTAGACCAATTGTTGGACTTTTAAGGGCACCAACAACACGTAACGACTGCCATTAGATGTTCATGTGGCAAACGGGGCCAGCGGCATAACGTGCTTTTCGAGACACAATCAGATCAGTGCAAATATTCATATTCAGGCATACAAATATATGCACTGCGCGGGGATCGAACCCGCGACGCCCGCAGCAGCCGCGTGCGCTACCGCTATGCCACAGAAGGCAGAAACTGAATAACACAGACTCATCTTTATGCAAATCATGGGATTGACACTGTAGGGGGGTGGGGGGGGGGGGGCATAATCACATGGCTTGATAGTGTGTCTGATAATGTAATCTGTTCATATACACACGCACACCTACGCAAGAATGTAATTTATAACTTATTTCGTCCATGACGAAATTTCCTGACATTTGTTATTTTTTGACTTCTTTTTCCTTTCTTTTTTTTTTGTTTTAATTTATTTTGTTTCGAATGTATTAATGAAATTTAGATGATTATAGTAATTGCACAATTAGTAGAGACAAACACTAATTAAAATTGCATGCCGTCAGGCGGATTATGGAGGTGCCAAACTATTTTATGTATCGATACCCATTTACCTATACCCATTTTCGCAATAAATGAGTTTGAGTTTGAGTTTGAAATTACAATAATATTGTAGTACTTACATATGCTCCACACCACAACATGGTGTGATTCTGTAAAAATCAATTCCCACACCTTGGACACAGGCTTCCTCTTGGTAAGATCCCGTATGCCGTAATCTATAACGCGGGCCCAGTGTGGTTTGGTAGATGTCACATGTCTTCCAAAGTTTGGCTCTAGGATATACTGGTTTCCTCACAACGTTTTCTTCGCCGTTTATGGAAGCAGCGGTGATGAAATTACGACCTACAATTTGTAAGTCACGGAAGATATCACGAGGTCACCATTGCTCTTTGCTGCTCAAAATCTTTAAAATAATAGATCGCTAGCATCAAATGAGAACTCACTCCACACCCACTTTAACTAAGTACCTATTCTCGGTGAGATGGGGACAGAATCGCACTGCTGGTTCTGATAGCACAGGAATCCCTGAATTCCTTCTAGTTAAGCCCAGTTACATATATATGTCTAGCATCCGACATGCCTCGACTCGATGTTCCTCAGCAGGTTTTTTTTTTAATAATTATAAACTAGGGCTTGACCGCAATCCCGCCTGATGGTAAGCAGTGATGCGATTGTTGACGGTAAAGCGCGCTTGTTTATGAAGAGCCTATTCACTCATAAACACTGAGCAAATAGGAAGGTAGACGGCAGTTGAGCGAGGTGATGCAATGTTAAACCCAACAACACGACCAACGATGCTGCGTCAAAGGGAGATTGATCTGAAGGCCCTCCACGACCAAACTCCCAACACAACAACATTTGACGCATCGTACCCGGCACACATCGCAACACAACTGCTCAGACCCGTCCTTCGTTCGGCTCCACCAGACATCATGCCGGAACACGACAAATCGCTTAGCGGCAAGGCTTTGTCTGGTGGGTGGTAACTTCTGCCGGCGGCCGATGTTATGGCCTACCACCGAGGTTCCATCTTCAAAGCATTTACTTCAAATAAACAAATTACGTAGAGAAAAATGAAGCTAGTAGCTGCACGGCCGAGTAATTTCTTCATCGAAACCTACAAAGAATCCAAGAGAAATATTTCTACCACCACTATTAAACGATACCTATTATATACTACTACGTAGTAGGGATAAAGCCAGAACAAATCATAAGAACACACAACAACATAAGTGGCTAAAAGTACATACATTTTGCCATTATTATGTATCTCATTTATATCAATTTCGCAGTTATAATGAGTTCAAAGCAAATGCCGGGCATCGAAAAGTTACCAAATTAATCATTCAGTTCATGTCACGCGCAGGTGAGAAGGGTTCGTACGAACGCTTGCTGACCCTAATTGCCTTGTATTATTTGACGTGCGTGTGTAAATAATAACGTACGTTTAGTTTAAGATTTATTTGCCTACCTACATTAGTCGTATATGCTGGGAATCCCAAATATTGTAGCTCATAATTACTAAGGACGGTTATTTTGTGGTTCTAAAGTTAAGTGGAGGGATCCGATATATCTTACTGATTTTCTTGTTTCCCGTAATCCTACTAAAAATAAAAGTGGCCGACATATACGCAGCTCAATTAAAATATAGGCCCTGTTAAATTTGTCAACCTCTATTTTTTTTGTGTATCTGCACCAGCAGGGCAGCTTCTAATGTTGTACAAAGCACAGGTCCGTTCGTATGTGGAGTACTGCAGCCACATTTGGGCTGGTGCTGCTAAGTGTCACCTGGCCACTTTGGATTCGGTGGAGAGGCGGGCGAAGAGGCTCTCCAAAGCCTAGAGCACAGGCGTAGAGTAGCCAGCCTTTCGGTCTTCTATAGGATGCATTTTGGGGAGTGTGCAAAGGAATTGCATGATTTAATTCCCCCATCTCCGTTCCACCATCGGACGACCCGTCGTACGGCAAGTTTCCACCCTTACGTTGCTAACACGATTACGATCCAGACGAAGCGTTTCGCGTCCTCCTGTATACCGCGTACATCGAGGGACTGGAACAGTTTGCCAGCGGCGGTGTTTCCGTCTGACTACAATTTGAGTGTCTTCAAGGCTAGAGTGAATAGGGTCTTAATAAACTAGTGCGCTTTACCATCAACGACTGCGTCACTGCTTACCATCAGGCGGTATTGCGGTCAAGCGCTAGTTTATAATTTTAATAAAAAAAAAAAACCATTAAATGACCTCTCCCGCTCTGGCCGGAGCGAAAGGGACTTTTACTGACTAAAACCCACCCGTGTTCCTTCACTTGCCTGTGCGCCAGGGCCACGGTTTCTCTTTTGACCAATCCGCAATTATGACCCAGACATTGGTTTTCGTGGACCCCGTCACGATGTGCTGTGGGCCTAGTATGAGTTTTCAATACGAAACTCGATCGTTCGATATCGAGCGCGTTTGGCGCTCTCATTGGTTGAGAGTTCTTACGACCTTGAAGCGGGCCAATCGCTGAGTCAAATGCGCTCGATGTAGACGATCGAGTTTCGTATTGAAAACTCATACTAGGCCCACTGACCTCTTTGAGGCGCGCGTGAAACACTACGCGCCGTCGACTCGGGCCTGGTACTTACCGGGCGGCAAGCAGTAGGCAAGCCCGCGCCTACGGTTGCCGGGAGTCCAATGTTGTCTCCCAATCAGGGGCATGGGAAATTTGTCAACCCCTGACGTAGACTGACGTGCCTACTTTTAGTCGGCATATTTTTAACCACATCTGAACTATCTATGGAATATCTTAATTCCTATCTAAACTAATATTTTATCTTCTGTGTTTTTCTTCATGAAATAGAAAGAAAAAGTTGCAGTAAAATTTATTTTAGATAAGTTTGTGTACAAGGAAATCGGGGCCAATATTTACGTTTACGGTTTATTATTACGATGGCGACTTTCTCAGGATAGCTGTAGGCCTAGTATAAGTTTTCAATACGTAACTCGATCGTCGATATCGAGCGCGTTTTGGCGCTCTCATTGGTTGAGAGTTCTTACGACCTTAAAGCGGGCCAATCGCTGAGTCAAACGCGCTCGATATCGACGATCGAGTTTCGTAATGAAAACTCATCCTAGGCCTACTGGTAGCAACTGGACGAGAGTTACCGAAAATCGAACTTAATTGTGTACAAGGCCTTTGTTCAGCTACGGTTATTTGTAGAATAGAATAGAATAGAATAGAATAGAATAGAAATAGAATAGAATAGAATACTTCTTTGTTTGCGTAGAAAGTAGGTACAAAATACAGATATTAAGTTTTTAGAAGATCCTTATACTGACTACCTTAACTAAGGCATGCAAACAAAAGCAAAAATTAATGAATATCCAATAACAATAGACCATCTCATTCTACATATTATAAATAGACAGTTTAGAAGTACATCATAAAAGTAGGTTTAGAGATTTTGTCTTGCAATGAGCCAGGAGCAAGGAGTAGGTAAGTTTTTCTTAGTTTTGTATTTAATGTCGAAATCTCTTTCATTTCCTCGTCTGTTGACATGATTTTCGGAGTTGGTGGACGCTGCCAAAGATACCAAGCTCGTAGCAAAGTCTAGGAAGACTTTGTAAAATATATACTCGTATATACAGTCTGTATATTATGTCGCATTAGTCACTTAGTCAACCGCCTGAGGCCCTAGTCTGCTATTTTTATAAATTTTACATTCATTCATTCATTCAGTCATTGCGCTAAAAAGTTCTTAATCTGCTAAATTCATAATGATTGATCATTAATTATTGGTTTGGCATTAAAGGAATGGTTATAGGATGACATTGCCGTATTGCCATTATTATAAAACCTGTTAGTAGAAATGATTTTTTCTGACAGCCTCCGTGGCGTAGCGGTAGCGAATGCGGCCGTTGCGCAAGGAGGCGTGGGTTCGATCCCCGCACAGTGCAAATATTTGTATGCATGAATATGAATATTTTGCACTGGTCTGGTCGTGCCTCGGAAAGCACGTTAAGCCGTTGGTCCCGGTTGCCATACGAACATCTAATGGCAGTCATTACGGGTTGTTGGAGCCCTCAAAAGTCTAACAATTGGTCTAACTGCAATGCTTAGATATCGCCTTCGGGTTGTGGAGGTCAGACGGCAGTCGCTTCACGGAAAATGTCGAAGTTTAGCCAAAATCAGCAGTTGGACTGTAAAAAAGCGGACTCCAGGCTCCAAAGCTGAATAAAGCTTCGGATGCGACTGGGATTAACGCTGAGATGATGATGAGTAGAAATGATTTTCTAAAAAGTATCTTCTCACTAGTCAATTTGAACATTTATTAATATGCAGCGGAGTGTACGTGATTGAGCACTGGAATGTCATAATGACGCCATTTTGTTAGTAGATTACGAAAGTTGTCAAAGTCGATCATTATGAGATTATTAGTCGATCATTCTGATACTATTGTAATACACACGGACTAGGGCCCCAGCACCCTAATTGTGTAACACATTATTACCATTGTAGCGGTACCTACAAACGCCACAAAATGAACGACGCGTCATACTGACGTCACACGAATTCTACATCTCGCAATCAGAGTTTACCGTGCAATTAGCATACATACAACTTGCCAATTTCAACCATCGGGCAAGTGCCTGCCAGACATAACACCCGTCTGGTCGGAGGATCCTCCCTTTTCTATGGAGGATGAGTGAGCTTTACTCCCTGTTCCTCATGCCTCTACACTATCAATTGGAATCATTTTGAAACCAATTGCTCCATCTGTTAGGTAAATGTGTCTGCTCAACAACGTAAATAACGCAATGAAAGTTGTTGAACTGTCAAAATGAAACCGATTGCTACTGATAGTGTGCTAGGCAATTACCGTGCTGGACTAGTGTTGTGAAAGTAGTGTTCTCCTCGCTTTACTCTCTTGGCTCTCATGCGGCTCTAACTTAACCGATTCGGTCCGGTTGTCCTGGATTTAATTACCGCGACCAATTTGGCTCGCCCGTTGTTGGCTACAGTGCCAACATGGGCTTTAAATTATGTATTTATATTGAATACCTATCATTCAGTTGGTTAGCTGAACAGCTACCATTTATTTATAAGACTAAGCAGTTAATGAAACGGGTTAATTAATCCGGTTTGCTGCGACAAGCTAAGAAGAAGAAGTCTCAACACAGCAATAATACACGGCAATAAGCTTTTGGGTGGGTATCGTTGAGCGGCGTCAAAGATTTTTAAAGGGTCCTATACACTTACAGTTCGCCTGCTGTCTATGGGCCTAACGGGCGGCTTGCCGTCCAAGGTCTGGAGGTATAGCTCACTCACTATAGTGATTAATGCCTGCCGGCAATGGTTGAACAACGGCTCTGAGTCTATACACTAGCAGGCGGCAGTCGACAGTTTCACACGTTTCATCACGGACTGTCCGGCCATTACGAGATTCGGTCGTCGATATCGAGTGCGTTTGGCGCTCTCATTGGTTGAGAGTTCTTACAACCTTGAAGCGGGCCAATTGACGAGTCAAACGCGTTCGATATCGACGATCGAATTTCATAATGAAAACTCATACTTGGCCTACTGTCGACGCAGGCCTGTGACAGCAAGCGGCCACATACTTTGGGTTCGTATTGTCTGTCGATACGAAATTGTCAGGGAATGAACGTGTCTGTGATCTTTTCCGGTTAACTGACAGGCTGATATCCGCCGGCGAACTGTAAAAGTGGTGGGCCCTTTAGAAGTGACGGCGCAACGCAGTTTTGTGGACTCTCCCTAAGGTCGTACAAAAACATCCGATTTCCGTTTTTATTTGGGAATCATTTTCCATATAACCTTCTTCCACAGCACATCAAGTTACTACAATCTGTCAGATTCCTTTATTAGAATTTCAACTTTATCTCTAAAGCATTAAGGATTAAGATTGATTGGGAATATTAGACAGTTTCAACTTGACCTGCTGTCGTCCGTACATTTTGATACATTGGCCCTGACTTCCTTGTTCACAAACTAAACAAAATTTAAGTTCAGTCTGTATTTTTCTTTCTATATTAATATGAAAAACCGGCCAAGTGCGTGTCGGACTCACGCACATAGGGTTCCGTACTATTGATTTATGAAATGAATGGATTTAAGTTATTTGTATGAAAGATTACGCGGTAATAAGCGGTTTACGATTTACGAGGTAATAAAAAAAACTACTTACTAGATCTCGTTCAAAACAACTTTCGTTGGTAGTTTTTATAGTAATGCACATCATGTTTTTTTTTTAGATTTTTAATTTTCTTATTTTAGAAGTTAGAGGGGCGGGGGGGGGCAACTTTTTTGTCTGTCACGCAAACTATTCGGTTTAGAAAAAAATTATTTTAGAAACCTCGATACCATTTTTGAAGACCTATCTATCTATAGATACCCCACGCGTGTTTGTTTGATGAAAAAAAAAAATGAGTTTCAGTTCTAAGTCTGGGGAGCCCCCAATATTTATTATTATTTTTTATTATTTTTGCGTCTACCTACCAAGTTTCAACTGTATAGCTCTTATAGTTTCGGTAAAAACAATGGCTGTGACATACGGACGGACAGACGGACACACAGACATGACGAATCTATAAGGGTTCCGTTTTTTGACATTTGGCTACGGAACCCTAAAAAGGACAAACGATAAATACTAGTGTAATCCTGTCAAATTAGTCCGCGCCTGACATGATTTGACGTAGGTAGTTATTTATAGTCGTGGTGGCCTAGTGGTTAAAACACCAGCCTCTCAAGTAGGTATGAGTCTGCGGGTTCGATTCCAGGCCAGGCAAGTACCAATCTAAGTTTTCTAAGTTATATGTACTTTCTAAGTATACCTTGGACACCAATGACTGATTAAAAGGTGAAGGAAAATATCTTGAGAAAACCTGGACTTTAAGTCTGAAATCGCCAACCCGCTTTGTGCAAGCGTGGAGATTACGCTCAATCCTTCTCTATATTAGAGGAGATCAGTGCCCAGCAGTGGGACGGTGAAGGATTGATGATGATGATGATTTTTAGTGGCCTTGTTTTTAATTGCGTATAAATTTGCAAAGACTAAACTTTAAAATATAAAAAAGCTTAAGTTACTCCTTATTAAATCAACTATCCGCCAATAGAAGTCCGTTCGTAAGTTCAAAGATTAGCCGGAGCAAACAAACAGACCGACTAAAATTAAAAAAAATGTTATTTTGATGTATGTACCGTAGGTATATATATTCACATGCATGTAGTATAACGGTTGTTTCAAAATTACAAACAAACACTCTAATTTCATTTATTCACCTTATTCATAAACGCTGCTTAAATTTAACTAATGATTAGCGATTCTTTAACTATGTATATATTTTTGACCTTTTAACGTCACTTAAGTCATCCTTTATGAGTATACACCACAGTGTTTAAGGGATTTATTCATAAACTAGCTTTCGCTTCGTCCGCGTGGAATTCGGTTATATCGCGCAAACTTTTCCGGGATAAAAATTTACGTCTGCGACATTTCAAAGTAATCGGTTCTGTATTTACGGCGCGAAAGCGGAACAAACAAACAAACTCACTTTCCGATTAGTACGATGACGATTAAAGTTAAGTGACGTTAAAAGGTCAATATTTCTTTTTTAATCTTTATAAATTCGGCTTGACTGCAATCCCGCCTGACGGTAAGCAGTAATGCAATCGTTGCTGGTAAAGCGCGGTAGTTAATTAAGCTTATTCACTTAAAAAAACTTAGTAATTACGAAGGAAGACGGCAGTTGAGCGAGGTGACGCAATGTTAAACCCAACAGCACGACCAACGATGCTTCGCCAGAGGGAGACTGATCTGGAGATCCTCCACGACCAAACTCCCGACACAATAACATTTGGTGCATCGTACCCGGCACACATCGCAACACAATTGCTCAGACCCATCCTCTGTACGGCTTCACCAGACATCATGCCGGAACACGACGAATCGCTTGGCGGCAAGACTTTGTCTGATGGGTGGTAAGTACTGCCGGCGGCCGATATTATAGCCTACCACCGAGAAAAAAGAATCGCTAATCACTAGTTAACTTTCAGCAGCGTTTATGAATAAGGGGGATATGTTTTGATACAGTGAATAGGAAGCACTGTACTTAAAGTTAGTTAAGTTGGTGAAATAGGGAATTGGGGCTAGTATTCATTGGAATTGAACCCGTCTCACCTTTACGGGGCAACAGGAAAATATCCCCTCAGCTACTCATGTCCGCGGTGGGTATGTGGTAGGTAGGGATCGCCCGCTGTCCGCCCAACCCATTGTTTACTTATTCCGTCAGGTAGGTCGGACAGAACATTTAATTACACTTTTATTCATAGCATAGTATTAGTTAGAAAGGTTTTTGAGGAAAATTGGTTACTTGTCTTCAAGACTAGAGTTTTACTAGCGCGCTTTACCATCAACGATTGAATCACTGTTCATGTTATGTAAAAAAAAAAACTTGTAGATGTGTTTTTTGAGATCTTTAATATCTGTTGTAGGTACTTAATTAAACAACAGGCCTCGTCCAAATCCTCCTTTGAATTAAATATCAGTTAAATCAAGGCCAACATCAGGTAGGTGCACAAGGAAACACGGAACGGTCGCACGGAGTTTGAGGGATATCCCTAGGTGCTTAATACCATGGTTTAATTGGTAAGGTACCTACTTCTAGGCAAACTGTTACTTTATGTATCCCCTGGATTTCAAAGACTGCATAAAAATTATGCAGTCTTTCCAATCCAGAATCCGAAAATCCAGAGGCTAAGTGAAGCCGTATGGTACCCAGTAGAGTAGAATTGGCTACCCTCACGAAGGTGACTAAGGTAAATTCCGTGCAAATTCACCAGCACACGGAGAAGGAAAGCTCTGCGATTTATACCAAAACCATCGCCAACCCATCTGCCAAGCATAGTGAGTATGGCATTTACCTCTATAGACGTCCACTGCGAGACAAATGCCTCTCCTAATTCTTTCCACGATGACCGGTCTTGTACTGCCCACATCCACTGACTTCCCACGACCTTCACCAGGTCATCGGTCCACCTTGTTGGGGGCCTCTCTACGCTGCGACCTCCGGTACGTGGCCGCCACTCCAAAACCTTACTGCCCCATCGGCCATCGGTTCTACAAACAGTGTGCCCTACCCACTGCCACCTAATTTTAGCAACTCGAAGAGCTATGTTAGTGACTTTGGTTCTTCTGCAGATCTCCTCATTTCTGATTCGGTCGCGCAGAAAAACTTCAAGGATAGCTCTTTCCATCGTCCTTTGTGTCGCCACTTAGTAGCGGTCAGTTAGTCAGAAAGTTGACGTACTCGGAAAACATAACAGCCGCTCAAGCTGTCAATGGTGTAATCCCTGGCATGAGTTGGAATGACAGCTCACTTTCCACACTCAAGTATTCCAGGTGAGATTGTTACGGAATCGCACTACTGCGAGCACTTGGAATAGGCTTAGCAAATTATATCCAGAATTCGACTACGCTGCGATAGGGTTAAATTTTCTGCTTTAGGTTTGTGTTTGGTAGTGTTTTGTCCAGCTGGGAAAATTTGAAATAAAACCTTTCATCGTTATCTTTGGCTAGCTCGTCAACAATCCAAACGAGGCTGTGGGTAAATAGTAGTTATCTTAATAATACTTTGCCTTTGAGGAGACAGAGGGAATTTGGATAGTGTCCAGTATTAATACCAGCGGCAATTGGATGTTTAAGTTTTGCAATAATCGGCTGATTATTAAGATGAACCTCCTCTAGCCCATTATAGTTGATGCAAGTCACGAGCGCGCGTCTTGTGATTTTTATGATCATTGATATAAGGTTTAAATTAGAAAAATTGGCGCGCACTCATGAAACGCTGCAACGTACCTATACTTTAGGTCTGGCTCTAATTTTGGCCAACAGGTACTCAAGTACCTACGAGGTTTTTTTACGTTATTATATTTTGTTTATTTTATTATAACTTGCAATGTGCGTTTTGGTTGTGTGGAATAGACAAATTTTCTTTCTTTCTTTCTAGTTAGAAATATCTACCCGTAAGTAAAAACAGTGTTAAAAGAAAATGGGTACTTACAACATGTAATGTAATGAATGTACTTGTACACCCTCAAACATCACAAGTAAAATATTATATTACGTTATAATCATAATACATACACTGAATTTTAATTTAATATTTATATGCATTGTTATTTATTTAAATAAGTTATAAAAAGTTCTCGGAGAACGAAGACCTTAATATTCTTAGAACAAGGTTTTTTTTCTTTATTTTGTATTGAATGATTAAAGGAGATGTTTCATTTTGGGCAAGCACTATATACGCTATATACAGTATGTTAAGAAAACCCTGTCCGACCCATAAGAATAATAAAGGTTAGGTAAACACATGACCAAATATAATATAAAATTTTACGTAATCATCATAGTAGGGGAGCGAGGGGCTTGTTGTAACAGTTTTCATGAAAACTAATATATCTTCAGATATATTGATTTAATTGCTATTAAATAAAAATGAATGGATGCTTTAACTCTTCCTCTACCAAATCAAGTAAAAATAATACCATAACTATTGGTAATTATTTTACAATCAATTATTTTCTAGAAGAAATGCGGTGTTACAACTTACCTCGTGCTTGGGGCAAGTTGTAACATCTACTGGGGCAAGTAGTAACGACATAAAAAACGACAATAATACTTCTAATCATTTATTCTTTGTTAATCTTTTAACAAAATTGAAATTTTTCTAAAGTAGGAATTATGTAATTCTTATTAAAAATCAACTCAGATACACTTTTTAAGTAATCAACACCTAAAAATTAAGTAATTATCAATTATCTTTACTTAAACACTACTTATAATCATAATGGCACTTTTAAATCATAGTAAGTAATCTTCATCTGAGTTACAATTAATGCAAATAAAAGATACAGTGTCTCCTGTAACACACCTTACACGTGCCCACATTTACAAATGATACACTCTACTCAATCTTCTTTATTCGAATCTGTGTAAGCCTCACTACATACAAGACAATACCACTCTTCTGATTCAGATTCTGAATCTGAACATAAAATCGTTTTTTTAACTCTGTCCAGTCCAGTTTTATTTTTTGTTGATTTACCTTTGCCTATGTCTTTCCCCATCCCTTTACCTTTTCCTTTAATTTTGTCATCGTTTTTCTGTTTTTCTTCATTTTTTCCCCATATTCCTTTTGTAAAGCTTCTTTTTCAGGAGTGTCCGTCAATACTGTAGATTTTCTTTTGCGTCTGCTATTTGTATTAGTTTTTCTTGGTGGTGGCTTTGGTAGAGGTTTAATCTTCGACGGCGAGAAAGTTTTTTGTAGACCGGAGCAACTCGGATTTGGTTCGTTCGCAGTTTCGATTTGGCTTATAATTTCTGTGGTGCTGATATCTAATTCAGGGGCAGAATCCAATAGTTCTGGATTTTCAAGATTCAATGATAAGTTGTCTGTGACATGTTCGACATCTGGCTCTTGGGTAGGATTTGGGAGATCAGTAACATAAGATGGCACATAGTCGGAGTCTTGGAAAATATCAGTATTCAAAGGCCATACACCAGAAGCTTTAAATCCACTCATAATATTAAAACATGACGTGTAAAAGTGATCGGTGATCCTACTTGCTTAATAAACGATTTCATTTCATTTCATTTCTTCTGCAGTAAATACTTGTCTAGGCTTAACATAACCAACTCTTAAACTTTCATTCTTTTTCTTTATGTATCTATAAAGAGAGACGTGACATAATCCGAAAGTCTGCCTAGCATTCTGAATACTGTATTTTTTTTTCTAAAACTTCAGCTGCCGCTAACTCGTACACTTCTTGACTGTGTGTTGCCCGCTCTGACTTTCTTTTTTACACCCTCATTCTAGAAGATAGAAAAAA
The DNA here is from genome assembly GCA_037179545.1 of Sesamia inferens. NCBI lineage: Eukaryota > Metazoa > Arthropoda > Insecta > Lepidoptera > Noctuidae > Sesamia > Sesamia inferens. The sequence continues at coordinate 23,086,143 of CM073931.1, forward strand.
AAAGTAGGTATCTAGATCATAACTTGGGGCATGTTGTAACACGTTACAACAAGCCCCGGGATTTCGTTACAACTAACCTCATGGTATGATTTTTAACATTTATCAAGATAACTATTTAAACAATTTAGCAATCTTAAAAACTGTTACACATTATTAGAGATAGATAAATTTGAATGTAAGTAAGATATAAAAAATTTGAAATTAGTCGATAATAATAATACAAACTAAAATTTCACGACAGTGCAATTTTATATTACCTGGAAAAAATGAAGCGCGTGCACACCCCCACTTACTGCGCTGGCCGGCGGGACACTGGCTATGACAACATGATGCGTCACGGTTTATAGGATTATAGAGTCAAAGAAATACTTTAATAATGTTTAAGATCGTAGTGAAAAGAGCCTGTTACTACTTACCCCTGTTACAACAAGCCCCTCGCTCCCCTACCAATACTAATGAATTTTGAAATAATCTTTTTTTCCCGCGAATTAATTCCAACTTCCCCGAAATTTGGTAATTTTTAAAAAAGTGACAACACCGGTATTATTATGAGCGAATAGCGATGCGACTACGTGCCGCGTGCCCTGCCGCCCGCCCCCGCGGAAGGGTGTTTAGCGCACATTTATTAAGATACCTCTTTTTGCGAAATAATATTTATTTTTTTAGGGGGATTCTTTTTTAAGTTTAGCCCGGTTTTGTATGCATTAGTAGAATCAGTTATCGATACCTAACAACACCTTCACGGGTCGGACAGGGTTTTCTTAACATACTGTAGATAAAAAGGAAAAAGTAAAAGATTTTCATAAAAAATACTACTAATTTGAATAAAAATACAAGTATACCTATATTATTAATTATTTGAACCGTTTTTTACTGAGATAACCCTTTATTAAGGTAGCCATGACAGTGGTTATGACGTTTGATTGGCGAGAGCTGATTTGAGTGTTTATTTAAGGGGCCGTATATTCGGAATTCACGTTTTGTTTTTTTTCGCAGTCATATGGTAGATAATATAGATACGGTAGCCTTAGATACATGACACGCAAATCAAATGTCATTGACAAAATCTTATTTCGTTTATTGCTGACTACCATATTTATTAGTAGTTGTATTGCACTCCTTGGCCGAGTTAAATTGAATCTGTATAAAAACTAGCCCAAAATATAGGAAATTAACATTAAAAACAGTTAACTATAGCGTAACTATACCTAGCATTAAGTGTACAATGTGCTGACCCAGGCTCTATACATTTCTGAAACATCTCCTTTGTATGAATACAAGTAAAACTGCGATTTTAAAAGTCTGTAAAAACAACACGGTTAACATGACAATAATTTCCGTAGTTTTAATTATTTTTGGGATAAATAATTACTTATATTAAAAATGATATAAACCGATTCAGTAAACGATTCTGAACAAACTATTTTCAGGAAGTGCGTTAGTTAAATTACATGTGTATAGTCTTACTTAAATCCAAATAAATCTATGGATCAGTGACAGAAATTCATAATTATTTAGTATTTATCCAAACAGTTATATTGCCTACATTGTAATGTTTTCATTAACATACTTATTTCTCGTTTTTGCAATGAGATATCTTCACACGCCAACCGATAGATTCCATCATTAACATGAAAAACATGCGATGTTACTGTTTTTTTTTTACCCCGGAAGAAATTTATCTATTAATTGGAACCTCAAGAATATTTTTGTTGGTGCGTTTATGGCAATGGACTTTTTTATTGGAATCCCTTCCTGAAATACATTTAGGACAGCATTGTAGACAGATTCCCAACATTGATTATAAATAAAAAAAAATATTTCATGTGACGACAGGCCCTTCCTCTGACGTTGCAAAACCAGAATTTAATTATGATACAACCCAATAACTAGTCTTATCAGTGGTCCTTCGAGCCGGATGCAGACAATGCGAGCAATGCAATGTGCAATAGCGGGCTGAGTTAGTGCATCGGGATGATCTTTTCGTATAAGTAGATTATTTCGTGTGTCAGCGGACAATTGGGATACGATGTACACCTATTGGCATAGCATGGGGCAGATCCTATTGGCATCAACCACGAACAAATTCAGACTACAGGCTGCTGTTGAGAAAATGCAGATTGAAAGCTCAATACCTTACCTGGTCCGGAAATCGAACCCTTGACCGCATGCTCAGCAGTAGCGCTTATGACTACAAATGAGCAGGATACTAAGTAGACGAGACGATATTATCATTTCACTTACACAATGTTTTGTTTCGAGTAATGAAAATATTTAAAAGAGTTTCATTTTTTATTCTTGTTTGCTCAGTATTGTTTATAAATATCTCAATAGACATAAATAAACGTATCTTTCTGCGTCTTTTTATTCAGCCAAATGTCAATTACTTTCTAAGACGTTCAAAAAGGTACGAATTTATCCCACCAATATTAAAAAACAAGCAATTTATTGATGTCATGCCGGGAGAACGCCGGGGCACAAGGGATAAAATACCCACTTTTTCCTTTTTTCTTTAACTTTTCGTTGGCCTGCTTTTGCTAATCGATAATGCTACCAGTACTTATTGGTACAGATATTGTTCTCAATAATTTTCGGCCTACACTCGTGCTCCAAGCAACTTCTTAGTTAAATCGAACAAAAAGCACAAACCGTGTTTTACTTTACGACCGTATTTGCCAGCACTTCTCGTCTTACTCTCTCGCTCTAACATATTGAATTTGATATTTTGGTCCTTATCGCACGGCCGTCGACCCGACACGGCACCATTAGCCCGCACGGTAAAAGTACATACAATCGTACAGAGATTGGATTTTATTATTGGACACGTTTCATTGGACATGATGCAGTTTTGGTCGCTTTAATGTCCTGCGTTTCTATCTTTTTACTTATCTTCAATGTCTTTCAAACATCGCTCTCAATGGTAAAACTATGCATCAATTAAATTCACAGAATCTTTGCTACTTGGTAAATAAACCACTTAGCAGAAGAAATAAATATTAAGTAGTTAGAAGTACAATTAGAAACTAAGAAAATTAGCGTAGCAAGATCAGGAAATCATAAACCAAGAAGACTTAATATTCTCCTTAACTACAACATTCTGAGAACTAAACGAGCGCTCATTCAATTTAATTTAGGTACAAAGAATGCGACGTGAATTATGTTCTGAATCCGTCATTCATTTCAACAGGCACTCGAGTTAAATACCAGGAGCGCATGAGTGTCGCGGCGGTGTGACAAGCTCTTCCTGCGAGGACCTGCGATGATAGATAGGCATACTAATTGCTCGCGGCTGTCGCTAACACCATAAATAATTAGCAAACACTTAAAATGTGACTTACCAAAGCCATATTTGGTGTGCTAAGTGTCGATAGATATGAGCTTAAAAACATTGGGAGTTTTGGATTTTCTTTTAAAATCATTTATAGTTTTGTTTAGTAAATAAAAGTGCGTGTTTTATGTAGTAAAAAGTGAATTCAGTAAAAAATTCATAAAGAACAGTGAAATATCGCAGCATAGTGGCCACATCATGACTTTGCCTCAAACCTCCGTCGTAGACGGTTCACGCGGCCGTCTTTTTCGACATATTGATTATAAATTAAATCAAATCAAATCAAAATCGTTTATTGCAATCCATAATGTACAGTTACAGGTGGTAAATATCTTATTATAATATTGGAAACAATTATGGACCCTGTTGGGCACAGCAAGTTTTAAATAAGTAGAGAGAGGAAGAGCGCTTCATGTTTCCATTTATCTATTTATTTAGTTTTATGTAATTCCTATTCATTTATTTTTATTATTTGTATTGTTATTGAGTATTTATTCTCTTGCTATCTCTTTATATTATACATATTATATTAATTATAAAGTTTTCATTTATTAACAATTTCTTTAATTATATTGAAATTATTTTTATTTGGTACTTGATTAAAATTTGTTTTAATCAATCAATCAATTAGGTATCTAAGACAATGGCTGCATGGCTATGCCTTCGCTCTCCCAAGAAACGGAAACAAAAATACATTGGCTGTTTTGATATAGGCCCCTCACACTGACATTATTAAGTACAATATTCACGTCTCCAAGGGCCAAAAAAAAATATTGAGTTTGCTTTGATATAAACCCAAGATGGATATTATAAAGCACTCACGTTTCAATTCTTCAGCGTAATATCTTTATCATGAACTTTGGGACTTCGGGAGCACATGTGAGTGCGGTATGTAAACACATGTTACGGATATTATTTATTACACATGATAAAAGGCAAAAAGGATCTACAAAACCAAAACCTTTTATGTCTTAATATGTTTTGATACTTTACGATTAGTTTCTTAAGTGTTTTAGTTTTGTAGCATTCTTTATTCTATGTTTTCTCTCCTTCGCCTCAGTATTCCATCCAAAAATTGTCTGTAAAAGACCGATCTTAGCGATAAGACTGCCCATTGTGTCCCGCTTTGTAAAGTCTTCATATAAGTATATTATCTGTAATTTGTATGGTGTACATAATAAAGAGTATTATATTCTATTTATTTTTCTATTTTCATCGATACCAAAATCAGTGCATCTTTTTCTTTCTATTTAATTAAGAAAAAGACAGAAGACAAATATTTGTAAGGTTTTATTAAGATAAATAGGAAATTAGAAGGAAAAAGGTTGGCTACACTGACGAGACAGATGACGTAGCGTCAAGTGGGCGCGGAAGAAGAAAAAAAAGAAAAGCGCGGCAATAATAAGTTTGGTGTTCGGAGCAGTGGAGTTGAATAATTAATAAGTTTAGTTGCAATATGTACAAGATACATATACAATAAGTTTAGTTTTATTGGCAACAATAAGTTTTGTTATTGGAAGATTATCTTCTCAATAAGTTGCTTGTTCGTAATATTGATGCTCATGATAGTTGAAAGTTACAATATACTGTTTTTGGATACAATTGGTTGTGCTTTATTTCTGAGGTTGTTAAAATCTCAGAAGTGGGATTGCAACTCTATTATTCAAGTAAGTACACGCCTACATTTAACATTATTTAACTATTTTAATGATTCCCCATCTCCGTTCCACCATCGGACGACCTGTCGTACGGCGAGTTTCCACCCTTATGTTGTTAACACCACTACGATCCGGATGAAGCGTTTCGCCTCCTCCTTTATACCGCGTACATCGAGGGACTGGAACAGTTTGCCAGCGGCGGTGTTTCCGTCGGATTGAGTGCAATTTGAGTGTCTTCAAGGCTAGAGTGAATAGGCTCTTAATAGACTGGTGCGCTTTACCATCAACGATTGCGTCACTGCTTGCCATCAGGCGGGATTGCGGTCAAGCGCTGGTTTATAAATTAATAAAAAAAAAAGTTATTAATTGCATAACATTGCATAGCGATGTTAGTTGATTTATATATCAGGTTGTGTTAAGATTACATGTTAAGCAGCCATATTGTTTTACAATAAAATTATGCAATAGGACGAGTAATGAGCAATACCTGTTTTTTTTTTTATTATTTTTATTAATTCACCATCTACCACAATACAAGAACACGTTTCTTTTTAATCATGTTGTCCCTTTCATTCCTATGCAAAAATATAATTAAAAAGCCCAATAGAGATCAGGATCTCTATTGGACGGTATATCAGCCTGTTGATAGCATCCTTAAAATATAATTTAACTGTATAAATTTTAATTTTAGTTTAATTATTATACCTATGGCATTTTGCATTTTAATTTTATTTAACAGGCTGTTGCTGTTAGTAGCATTTATAACTAAGACTAATAGCTAATATTTTGCTGCGAGTTTCAGAAAAATGGAAGATAAGGACGGGATTCAACGGAGCTTAAGGACTCCAACACGAGATCGGTCACGCTCCAGGTGGAGTTGCAACAGCAGACTACGAGAACGTGACCACCCTCTGAACCAGCAGCAGAAGCGTCCGCGCCTGTTCGAGAGAGACCTGCGTGCAACGCGGGACACTGAGCAGCGGTGCAGTAGAAGCGAGCTTCGTTTGCCACATGTCCAGGCGAGGCGCCGGGATCACCGGAGCCGGAGCTGCAGCATGTCGCCTGCCGCCAGAGGTTCGAGACACCAGGAGAGCTGGAGCCGCAGCAAGCCGTCTGCTACCAGAAGTTCGAGGCCCCGGGAGAGCCGCAGCCGCAGCAGACCGTCTGCTGCCAAAGGTTCGAGACCCCGGGAGAGCTGGAGTCGCAGCAGGCTACAGGAAGCAAAGGCTCCGAAGGAGCGAGCACCGGCGGGCGTCAGACAGCGATACTCAAACAGGTCATGTAGCCCTACTTTTTCGTCTAGGGATGTGATTCAAATAATTTAATCAATTAAAGATATCCTCCCATCCCAGCCATCAAGCCAAAGCACACATGTGATTAATAGAGGCATAGATCACAGAAATATCATTCCAGAATTTAATCCTTCAGAGAAAAACCAACGTGTAGATGTCTGGATCAAGAAAGTTAATGAGTGTGCCGAGGTATATGGATGGGATGAGAAGACTTTAGTTCATTTTGCAATGCAAAAGTTAGCGGGTCTAGCAAAAACATGGTACGAGAGTCTTAACTCAATACTGTATAGCTGGGAAGAATGGCAGATTAAGTTAAGCAATGCGTTCCCGAGCGAGCAGAATTTCGGTCAACTCTTAGAGGACATGCTCAAACGAAAAAGTAGGCCTAATGAGTTAATTGAAAATTATTACTACGAAAAGATAGTATTATTAAATTAGTGCGAAATTTACGGTAGGAAAGCAGTCGACTGCGTCATCCACGGCATCAGCGATAGGACTATACGGTCAAGTGCTTTAGCATTAAGGTGCGAAGAGCCTGATCAGCTCCTAAAATTCTTATTTAGTAATAATAAAGAACTTCAGCAACCACCGTTCAGAGATAGGAATACATTCGCAGTAGAGGATAGGCAAGGCAGTAATCGGGCGAGCTTAAAAACAAATTCCAATCTCTATTGTTATAATTGTAAGGAAAAGGGACACCCATTCTCCAGGTGCATCAAGCCCCTGCTCAAGTGCACTCATTGCAATAAAATAGGACACAAATCTGAAATGTGCCGAAATATACAAGATAAGGGATCAGGAAAATCGGATTTATCAGCAAAAACTATGCGCATTTCGAGCTCTAATCCTTGTAATAAGTTCATAAAAAAGGTGTTCATCAATGACGTATCTCTCGAACCCTTCGTTGATCTTGGAAGTGAGGTTACGCTAATACGGGAATCTGATTTCGATAAGCTTGGGGTATGTCATGACGCCACGCTATCTACAATGAAAGGTTTCGGCAATAATCTTGTAAAGTCTATGGGCTCGGTGGAGCTTAATCTTTCAATAGATGGGGTAAGTGCTACAGTGTCGTGCCGGATAGTGGATGATCATTTCCTGGAGAAATCTATGTTGATTGGTCAGACCTATACGGAGCAGCCGCATGTAATTGTTTACAAAGACGCGAATAAACTTCAATTCTTGGACATAGGGGCTGAAGTACCCTGTCCTGATTTACACAAAGTTGACCAACATATAGAACGGGTAAGGGTATCTAATCAGTGTGTGCTTTTTGGCACCGCCAGTGTGAAAGCGTCGACATCAACAGTTTTTACAGGCAGTGTTTTGCTAGGCACTAAGATCGTGGGTAAACCTAATTCTCAATACCTCGTATGTGGTGGTGTATACGAAGTGAATAATGGCATACTATTTGTTGTAGTTATACCGTGTGAGGCATCGTGCTTACTTTAAAGTAATTCCGTTTTTTCCAGAGCTGAAAGGGTAGAGTCAGTCTATAGGCTTGCGGACGTAGAGTTGATACAGAAACCTGTTGGTGACGAAATATTATCTTCTGAACGGTTTGACCAGAATCAGGTTCAATTAGGTAAAGCGGTATCTGATATTGACAGGGCTAGACTTATCGATATTTTACAACGAAATCAAGGATGTTTCGCAAATGATTTAGCAGGGTTAGGATGTACAAGCGTTACAGAGATGAAAATAGAGCTGAATAGCCAGCGTCCTGTAGTATATAGACCGTATCGTCTATCACACCACGAACGCGAGAAAGTTCGAGCGATGGTGGACGATATGTTACAGGCGGGGATCATCAGGGAATCCGTTTCGAGCTACGCTAGCCCAATCATTCTTGTACGAAAGAAGGATGGCAACATGCGATTATGTGTCGATTACAGGCAATTGAATTCTATCACCGTTAAGGAACGGTACCCCATGCCTGTGATAGAAGATGAAATTTCCAGGTTATCGGGTCAAGCATGGTTCATCACACTGGATTTAATGTCCGGATATTACCAAGTGCCGATTGCGAAAGACAGCAAACACCTAACGGCGTTTGTCACACCAGACGGCCAGTACGAGTACAATCGAATGCCGTTTGGTTTGGCAAATGCTCCCGCTGTCTTTCAGCGAATGATGCACCATGTCTTGGGGCCAGCTCGGTTCGGCAAGGCCACCGTGTACATAGATGATGTTTGATCTTTGGTAAGACTGCTGCTGAATGTTTGGACCGTTTTGAGGATATTCTTGGCCTCATAAAGAAAGCCAATTTAAAGTTGAACCTCTCAAAGTGTAGTTTCTTGCAAAATGAGATCAACTACTTAGGATATGAGATCAGCGCGGCAGGAGTATGCAGTATGAGGCCAGGGAAAACGAAAATCTAAAGCGTCGTCAATTTCCCTCGTCCAGAGAATGTACATGGTGTACGCCAATTCTTAGGTTTAGTCAGTTATTTTAGGAAATTCATCCAGGGCTTCGCTCAATATGCTTATCCACTAACGAAGCTCCTCAAAAAGAACACAGCATATGAGTGGACAGACTTCCAAGAGGAGGCTTTTAAAACCTTAAAAGCTAAGCTTACTGACAGGCCCGTGTTGTCTATATACGATCCATCAGCCGAGACAGAACTGCACGCAGACGCTAGCAAATTAGGTGTTGGTGGGATTCTATTACAGCGGTCTCATGGGAGTAGCGGATCTTTTCATCCAGTCGCTTATTACAGTCGTCAGACGACACCCGAGGAGAAAAACTTTCACTCGTACGAACTAGAAACGTTAGCCGTTATTTGTTCTCTAAAAAAGTTTAGAGTATACCTTTTAGGAAAGCCATTCAAGGTAGTGTCAGATTGTAGCGCGCTTAGATCCACTTTCGTAAAGCGTGATTTAATACCAAGAATAGCTAGGTGGTGGCTAGCACTACAGGAGTTCGACTGTTGCATGGAGTATAGGGCGGGTACGAAAATGGGGCACGTGGACGCACTGTCCAGGAATCCGGTTATTGACCCGGATAATTGGAGTTCTGAAAAATGCCCTTCCGTGATGATTATAAATAATGAGGATTGGTTATTGACCCTTCAGTTGGGTGATTCAGAGTTACGTAGGATTCGTGACATTGTTAGTAGCGATCTGGATCCCAAAGGTCTAGATTATATTAAGCAAAATTACGTCATCAAAGATAATAAATTGTTTAGAATAGTGGGCGAGGATTGTGTTAGGTGGGTTGTTCCAAAGGGGGCAAGATGGCAGTTGTGCAAAATGAATCACGACGACATAGGCCATGTGGGTTTCGAGAAAGTGCTAGAACGCATAAAGAAAAATTACTGGTTTTCAAAAATGAAGCGGTTTGTGAAGAAGTATGTTGGAGCGTGTATTGATTGTGCATATTCTAAAAAAGCTCTAAATACTCGCGAAGGCCTTCTACACCCAATAGAAAAAGTCGCGATTCCATTTCACACACTTCATCTTGACCATCTTGGGCCCTTTGTGAAGTCCAAAGGAGGATATACACACATATTAAATGTGGTTGACGGTTTTACAAAATTTGTTTTTATCAAACCCGTCAGGAGTACAAACACTCAAAATGTGATAAGGGTTTTACAAGATATTTTCGACACTTTTAGAAGTCCTACTCGTCTTATCAGCGATCACGGATCTTGTTTCACCTCCCACGCTTTTAAAAAGTTCTGCCGTGATAAAAACATAAAGCATGTTCTAAACGCTGTTGCTAGCCCGAGGTCAAATGGTCAAGTGGAACGGTATAACCGAACCATCTTAGATTCACTGATTGCTCAAAATCTCAGGGACAATGAAAAGTCTTGGGATAATAAGCTAGGGACAATTCAATGGGGTCTGAATAATACCATTCAAAAGACCATAGGTAAGACTCCAGCTGAGGTTTTATTTGGGACAGGTATGAATAGCGAGGTGAATCCAGGTCTAAATGAACTTACTGACAGTGACAGGTTACCCGTTTTATCTGAACTGTCGTCAATTCGCGATCAGGTCAAATTTCGAATCGACAAAGCTCAAGCTGCACAAAAACAATATTACGACCAGGGCAGACGTCCTGCACGGAGGTATAATAGGGGGACTTGGTCAAAATAACCAAGGTAGCCTTTCATAATGATGGCAGGAGTACGAAGCTTTTGCCCTCATATGAGGGCCCTTTTAGGGTCATAAAAGTGCTAGGAAACGATCGTTACAAGGTAGGCCCAATAGCAGGTTTTGAAGGGACGAGGAAAAAGAAGAAAACCACGGTTACCGCCGATCGCATGCAGCCATGGATACACGTAGCATCACTTGAGATAGATGATGACTATGATATTGATGCTAGGGGTGACGCAAGCGATGATGATAATTAGTCCTAATTTTAATAATGTATGATTAAGGAATACATAGATTATAAACAGTTATGAATAGTTTGAGCTGAATTAACTATAGATTTATTTGTATTGTTTCAAGTCAAGCACGAGCGAGGGAAAATGCCAGAGATATCCTCATCGCGGCTTGACTTGAAACATTCATGGCGGTGCAATAAGGATACGCATAAGACTATTGTTTAGCTTGAAATGTTGACTTACTGTTTGATTAATAGAGATTAGTATAAGATTTGCTCAGAATTGTATTAGTTCAATACTTACAATATATTACTTTACAGTATATCTGATAGATATTTGGCAGTAGTTGCATGTTCTGTTAATACTTAATGGTGTCTGTAAATAAGTAGAATGTTTTCATTTTCGCCAAGTGTAAGGTTCCACCGGGTACCCGCGTGGGGACACGCGGGTTATCAGGATGGTCGAGTGTAAGGTTTTATTAAGATAAATAGGAAATTAGAAGGAAAAAGGTTGGCTACACTGACGAGACAGATGACGTAGCGTCAAGTGGGCGCGGAAGAAGAAAAAAAAGAAAAGCGCGGCAATAATAAGTTTGGTGTTCGGAGCAGTGGAGTTGAATAATTAATAAGTTTAGTTGCAATATGTACAAGATACATATACAATAAGTTTAGTTTTATTGGCAACAATAAGTTTTGTTATTGGAAGATTATCTTCTCAATAAGTTGCTTGTTCGTAATATTGATGCTCATGATAGTTGAAAGTTACAATATACTGTTTTTGGATACAATTGGTTGTGCTTTATTTCTGAGGTTGTTAAAATATTATTATAGTCCTGTCAATTTAAAATTCTCCATAGACATAAAGACGTGATTAAGGCGTGGCAACTAAAAATACTTCAATTTATATCAGACACTGAACTTTAGTTTGTCAACAAGGGAATCGGTGCCATTGGGTGTGGAGAATTCCCCGCGGGTCTTGGATTGGAATTCTGCTTAACTGTCCAAGTAGGTAATGGTTATTGGATGGCCCCTGATACACTTAACATAAATCAAACTAATCGACCTTAGAAGCATTGGGTCGTATGTATAAGTCGTATACATTTTTTTTATAATTATAAACTAGTGCTTGACTACAATCCCGCCTGATGGTAAGTAGTGATGCAATCGTTGATGGTAAAGCACGCTAGTTTACGCACAATGGTCCACTGCAGGGACTGAGTGCGGAAACCAAACCCATAACATAGAACATAGAAAACGCGCTAGTTTATTAGAGCCTATTCACTTAGAAAAACTGAGTGAATAGAAAGTAAAACGGCAGTTGAGCGACTAACGATGCAGCGCCAGAAGTAGATTGATATGGAGACCCTGTCCCTCCACAACCAAACTCTCGATACAACGACATTCAGCGCATCGTACCCGGCACCCATCGCAACACAACTGCTCAGACCCCTCCTCCGTACGGCTTCACCAGACATCATTCCGGAACACGACGAATCGCTTGGTGGCAAGAGTTTGTGTAGTACCTGCAGCCGATGTTATGCCCTACCACCGAGATGACGGGCGACAGAGTCGTTTTGTTGTCCAACTTCTTCACTCAAAGAGTAATCCAGAAACTTAGCGATTAAGTTCTACACAAGGTGAACACTGCACGGTAAATTTACTAGCCGTACGTCGTAGATTCAACCCATTTTACTTTGTGTTAATTATGTCATTACTACTTCTCTCAAAACGGCGGTAAAGATAGTGAGGAAACCGAGACATCGTAGAACCAAACAATCGAACACATGTGTCATGGATTACGTCTCACTACGATCAGAGGGGAATGCTGTATCCCAGCATTAGAAGTGATATAGGAATCGATAGCTAGGTATCATTTTTTTTAAATTATTAATTATAAACTAGCGCTTGACTGCAATCCCGCCTGATGGTAAGCAGTGATGCAATCGTTGATGATAAAGCGCGCTAGTTTATTAAACCCATTCACTTAAAAAATCTTAGTGAATAGGAAAGAAGACGGCAGTTGAGCGAAGTGGTGCAATGTTAAACCTAACAACACGACCAACGATGCTGCGCCAGAGGGAGTTTGATGTGGAGACCCTCCACGACCAAACTCCCGATACAACAACACTTCGGCATCGTACCCGGCACACATCGCAACACAACTGCTCAGACCCATCCTCCGTACGGCTTCACCAGACATTATGCTGGAACACGACGAATCGCTTGGCGGCAAGACTTTGTCTGGTGGGTGGTAACTTCTGCCGCAGCCGATGTGGCCTACCACCGTGACATTGACATTTCATGGTCATGAAATACAACTATAAATTAGACAAAGACCTGCAAAGCACTGCTGAACAATCTACTAGGCAGACAGGCTCTGTGGAAATACAATGCCGGAAGCAGATAAGTATCAACTTCCCGCTTCATAGTTACGTAACGCTTAGCGATATCATAACAAGCTGTGTTCGGCGAGGACACTATTGTAAAAAAATGTATGAAACGTAGATAGATAAGAATAACTAAAAAGGCTCTGTAATTTAAAGACCTTGTTGTTATAACGATAACTAAACAATCTCGAAATAAATTATGTTGGAATTTTTATGCAAATCCTTAAGAGTATGTTTTTTTTTTTGTAAATTTCCATATTCCAAACAAAAAGACAATCAGAAAATGAGTCAAGATAAAAGGATTGAAGGTTATTGCAAATGTATTGCTACATTATACATATGTATATTGAACTCTATATTAGTACCTCGAACCGTTGAATACTGTGTTTGGTTACTAACTAAAATTAAAACGTAAAATTAACTCCTAAATTATTAAATTCACATATTTATTAAATATTTGATTCTTGTTTCTGTAAAATATGAAAACGTAGATAGCGATATTCGAAACATTATTCTGCTTAGCGACATAAATAACGCAATTAATTGTCAAAATGAAAGCCGGCTAGGCAATCGCCCTGCTATTAATTATTTCTCCACCGTTAGAGGCTTTCCTGTGATTAATGTAATTGCTATACCAAGACAAGTTGAGAAAAGGTCTTGGACATTGTTTACAAACTTCTGCTTTTTCTTATTCAGCCTATAAAGGTCTATTATTGGACAAAGGCCTCCCCCCAAGGCTTTCCACGTTGACCGGTCTTGTGCTGCCAGGTCATCTGTCCACCTTGTTGCGGCCCTCCCTAAATTGTGTCTTCCGGTAAGTGGTCGCCACTCCAGAACCTTACTCCCCATCGGCAATCGGTTCTACGAGCAATGTGCCTGGCCCACTGCCCCTTCATTTTAGCTACTCAAAGAGCTATGTCGGTGACTTTGGTTCTTCTGCGGATCTCCTCATAAATGTCCTTATAAATGTCGTGATAATTACATTACAGCTGTTTACAGTTTAGGCTGTTTAAAGTCAAGCAAATATTTCTTCATATGTGGGTCGTGTGCGTACAGATTTGAACTGTCTATAAGTCCTCACATTCAATAGAAAACTCTCTGGTGAGTATCTGTAATTAATTCGAGAGAAGAAAGTACAAGCTATTGAAAATAAATGATCAAATCAAACATCGTTTACGAAAAACGGGATTGTTTTATAGGTACTCATCATTTTGAATCATTTTGAAGCGTACCTATAGCTAATCCATTGCTCCATGTTTGCTCCACAACGTAAATATCGCAAGGAATATTTTTGAAATGTCAAAATGAAACTTATTTCTACTGATTACCTATTACATAATTACTTTGTCGGTTGGAGACATCCAACCGACAAAGTTCACGTAGGAAATTATGTACCATATGAGATGTATCTGATAACATGATCTATTAGAAAAATCGATCACTAATTATAAGTATGTCCGAATTCGAATTGAAGTCATGTAGGTCGTGTTGTTCAGTTTAATATTGCATCACCTTGTTCAATTGCCGTCTTCCTTCCTATTCACTCAGTTTTTTTTTTTTTTGTGAATAGGCTTAATAAACTAGCGCGCTTTACCAACAACGATTGCATCACTGCTTGCCATCAGGCGGGATTGCGGTCAAGCACTGGTTTATAATTAGGTATTTAAAAAAAAAACATATAACATATTCTGGTTTTATATTCATTGTTAATGAAAATAATTTATCTACTTATTTTATATATTCAGTTGAGGAGTCAGTGGAGGTGGTTCCTAGTAAAGTTGAAATAAATATTGAAAAAAATAATATTAAATAAATAAATAAATATATACGGACAGATCACACAGATTGAGCTACCCCCAAAGTAAGCTCGAGACTTATGTTAAGGGATACTAACTCAACGATACCATATTTATAATAGATACATAAATAGATAAACATCCAAGATCCAGGCCAATCAGGAAAAGATCGTTTTCCATCATGACCTGGCCGGGGATCGAACCCGGGGCCTCCACGTCGCAGGCAGGCGTGTTGACCGCTGTGCCACGGAGGACGAATATTGTGTTTGCCATATGTATGAGAAATACAGGCATTGATAAAAGTTTTCACACCTTAATTGCATCTTTTTCTTCTTCTTCTAAGCCGATAAAGCTCCACCGATGGACAAAGGCCTCCCGCAAGGCTTTCCATGATGACCGGTCTTGTACTGCCTGCACCTTCGGCTTCCATCGTCTTTTACCAAGTCATCGGTCCACCTTGTTTGGGGCTTCCCAACGCTGCGTCTTCCGGTACGTGGCCACCATTCCAGAACCTTACTGCCCCATCGGCCATCGGTTCTACGAGCAATGTGCCCTGTCCACTGCCACTTAATTTTAGCGATTCGAAGAGATATGTCGGTGACTTTGGTTCTTCTGCGGATCTCCTCATTTCTGATTCGATCGCGCAGAGAAACTCCGAGCATAGTTGTCCATACATAACGACCGCCGAAAGCCTACATCATTCATCATCATTATCAACCTTTTTTTATCGTCCCACTGCTGGGCACAGGTCTCCTCTCATACAGAGAAGGATTGAGAGTAATCACCACGCTTGCTCAATGCGGGTTGGCGATTTCAGACTTAAAGTCCAGGTTTCCTGAAGATGTTTTCCTTCACCTTCAGTCATTGGTGTCCAAGATATACTTAGTAAGTACATATAATTTTGGAAAAGTTACATTGGTACTTGCCTGACCTGGAATCGAACCCGCGCACTCATACTTGAGAGGCTAGTGTTTTAACCACTTGGCCACCACGATACATGGCAATAAAATTATTATTGGAACCGATGTCTCTCATAGATATCGGTCCTGTCTTGTCACTACTGACGGGTCCCTTTGTAAATACTTTTAAGTTACGGTTTCCTGGAGGATAATTAAGATAGTCAGCTCATAGTATATGGATGTACTGTTACATTCTGTGTATCGAAGTTATTTTAATAACTTGAATGATTCACCGTTATTATTATGAATAGGTACTGAATGTCTTTTCTAATTCAGTATGTATTTAATAATGCAGCCTGGTGCTTTTTAAGATTAGATATAGATTTTAATGTTTGGTTCAGTTAATAGATCACTTTTAGGGATAGATATTGGAATGTTTTGGCCCACTGCTCCAAGCTTGTTCTGGTTCGGTTTTTTTCTTCTTTCTTTATTGTCCTTTATTTTAATGGATGTCATATCTGTTACACTCAAGGATATAAGGGTCGTTTAAAATTAGCTATTGGTTCGAAATAGTGGCTCATAAAGGCATAGCACCTATTTTTTTTTTTTTGGGAATGACATAAGTAGTACCTATGTAGTTGCTTTTGCTTAATTAGATTTTATTTTACAGTATAGTGGACAAAATTAACACTAATTTGGACAAGTTTTTTATAATCATTCATTATCGACGCCATTTTTTTAAATTTTGCAGTCAAAGTTTAAAAAGACATACCTACTAATAAAGTCAACAGCGTCTCAATTAGCATCTAAATAGGAGATACTTCATAGATCAATTACCGGCAATTTGCAAGGTTTCCAAACAAAAGCTGCATCCATTTCGACCGTATCATCATTCGACTTCCTACTAGCCTCATGTTACGCAATTACAGCTTTTTATATTATTTTCATTCATTCTAATGTTACGGCGCATTTTAATCCGCTGCCACAGCCATTCATTTTGTTCGGGACCCGTCAACCGAGACGCGTTTGTGTAATGTTCCGGTCCTCTACCTCTCTCTTTCAGTCTCCCTCTAATTTCAATATTTCGGTCCCTTTCTTTGCACCGCATGGTTCCTTTGTACCTTCAAAGGCGACCAGGGGGACTTGGCACGCTCCTGAGAAAACGGCAGATGTTGGAAGTTTGTTTGCTCGGCGACAGAAACTTTTGATAATTTGGGATTAGAAGAGTTTTGTAGGCTTAATAAAGTTGTTGCGCAGGATATTGAAATAATAATATAATGTACCAAAAGGGTCTATAGCAACTTCCTTTGTATTGAAAGGTTTCGTGAATTCTAATCTCTCATTGACGACTTGTTCGTATTTAACGGAATAAATATACCATTCTGCTAAGTAATTGGGAAGAACCCTTGGCCCAGCAGCTGGATATTCAAGTATATTGTGGAATAGACTGCTTAAAAACAATTGGAAAACAGAATACTTGCATATACTACCGGAGAAGCATAATCTTTCTAGAAGTACAATCTTTCTTTGGAAATTGGTCAACCAACTAGATTGCAAAGCAATACATGCATAGACAATTTTGCACATAATATTTCACGAAGATGTACCCATAATGTTCTTGATTTACATTTGTCGGATCATACAGCACAAACTTTAAAGCTTCCGGTGAAAAAGACATATTTAATTAAAACTTGGAATATAAAAGTGCGTGACTATAGTAGTGAAAACTTATTGAAATTCAAAGACTGTTTGAAATCAATTTCTTTCTCTGATGTCTATCTCAGTAAAGACCCTAATGTAGCATATAACAAGTTTTTCGAACTTTTTCAATTGTTTTATAATTTATGTTTTCCAATTGTTTTAAAAAAAAGAAAACTAATAAAAAAACCAAACTGGCTAACACCTGGTATTAGAAGGTGTAGCCAAATAAAAAGACAGTTGTTATGGCACCATAGATTAAATCCATCTAATGTAAACGTGACTAAACTTCGAAACTATTCAAACAGACTTAAGAAAATAATAAAATTGACCCAATTAGCAAAAAATAACTATAAAATAAGAACAGCACATAATAAATCGATGATGACATGGAAAATAATAAATGAAAATAGAAGCAACTCTCCACCAGAGTATATTAAAGAAATAATTAATGACGGAGTTAAATACACTACACCCAAAGACATAGCAAACATGTTCAACGACTACTTCATAAGCCAAGCAGAAAAACTTTCCACTGTTTCTACACATCTGACCACTAACAATAGAATAGATTACTCATCGCACTCGATGTTTTTAGCCCCTATCTTACCACATGACGTAAATAAAATTATAAAAGATTTAAAAAATAAAAATAGTGTAGGTTACGACGATATTTCAACAAAGGTTTTAAAGTATGTTTCCGAAATAATATTACAGCCCCTCAGCTACATAATCAATTTAAGTATTGAATCTGGAACGTACCCTGATAAACTTAAACCTACTATCATAAAACCATTATTTAAAAAGGACGATGAGAGAGACATTAAAAATTACAGGCCAATAGCTCTTATTCCGGTAATATCCAAGATATTCGAAAAATGGATGTATAGATCTATAGAAGCATTCCTCGATAGAAATAAGATACTTGTAAAGGAACAAAAAGGTTTTAGGAAAGACCATTCAATCAATATGGCAATATATGACTTTCTTAATGACATAATTCCTAACATGAATGAAAGAATCCCTATTTCAGCAATATACATGGATATGACAAAGGCATTTGACTTGGTCAACCATGATATACTGCTGAGCAAGTTAAACGCGTATGGGATTAGGGGTAATGTCTTATCACTTATAAATTCCTATCTAAAAAATAGAACACAACACACCGAAATAAGTCGAATTTGTAAATCAAACAAAACAGTTGTAAAATACATATCCAAAGAACGGAAAATATACTATGGTGTGCCCCAAGGCAGTGTGCTAGGGCCTTTGCTATTTCTTTTATATATAAATGACTTTCCTCAAAATATACCCTATCCTATGACATTGTTTGCCGACGACAGTACTATCATTGTTAAACTTGACAAAAATAATAATGACTTTGAAACTAAAATAACTAATGCATTGCAGCAAGCCGTTAGCTGGTTAGAACATAACAACTTAATTATAAATTTAAAGAAAACTAAAATTATGAACTTCCGTCAAAGAGTAACCAATTCGAAATTAAACGTAAGCTTTAATAATGAAAAAATTGAAGAAGTTGAGAATACAATTTTTTTAGGCCTAACTATTGACAATCAACTTAATTGGAAACAACACACTTCAATATTAATTAAAAAAATTAGTAAGTTTGCTTTTGCTTTGTTTAAACTGAAGAAAATAGTAAATCAAACTGCGGCAGTAACTGCATACTATGGATATGTCGATTCACTACTGCGCTACGGAGTCATGTTTTGGGGTAATTCCTGCAATAAAGATATGGTGTTCAAATCACAAAAAAGATGCATCAGGGCTATTACTGGTATAAAAATAACCGACAGCTGTAAGCCTTATTTTGTTTTGTTAAAAATAATGACTTTGCCTTGTTTGTATATATTTGAGACTGCTATATTTGTTAAAAAGAACATTCATCTATTTAGAAAAGCATCTGAAAGTCGCTATAAAATGATCAGAGAAAAACACAGACATGAACTATGCGGTAGACCTTCAAAGACCGCCTTGATGGACAAAAGCATACTTTGTATGGCCCCAAAAATATTTAATAAATTACCAAATGGGATTAAGGACCTAAAAAATATTATTCAATTTAAAAACAAATTAAGACGTCTATTATTGGAGAAATGCTATTATACAATTCAGGAGTTTCTTAATGATAAATTGTAAATTATTTGACATTGATACTCATTTAATTTTGACATTATACTATTCCTTTGACATAATTAACTTGACATTGCCACCTATTTAATTCTGAAATTGTATTATATAAGTTATTTAACATCTATTTAATTTTGACATTGCACTGTATTTTGACATTGTAAGTTATTTGACATTAATATTTATAAACATTTGACATAGCATTATATTCCAAATTCATTACATTATTCATCATTTTAATATATTGATAATCCTTTTTATGATTTTAAGTTCTGTTAAATAGTGTATGCCTTTATGGTAGATTTTTCGAGGAACTGATGTATTAGATATTAAGATCACATTGTAAAATGTACTTACCAAAAATCACACTAATAAATGAATTGGAATTGGAATAAATTACACCTTTAGGTAGGTATAAAAAGTGTGAATCAGTAATCAATATGATTCTTTATAAATAAACCTAAATGAATGCCTTGATGATAAATTAACGCCTCCCATTCACAATAATGGTACACCGCCCATATGCTATCGACCCCCCTCTCTGCAATTTTACTGGATTCCGAGAACTCCAAAATATATGACTAATGTGTTGGTAGGTAAAATATAAATTGCGTGGGCCATGATCCAAAATATTCATAATACATATATATAGACTCCATTGTCCTGTCCATGCAGTAAACAATAGCAATTTAATATTACAGCTATTGAAAACCGTCAACCAATAACTAACAATGCATTTAAAACAAATATGCTACGCAAATCTCCAGAGAGATCATCGGAAATTGATTACATTTTGATATTGGAAGAAGGTATCGAATAAAAAGTGAATTCGAAAAATAAAATCGATTTTGTTCAACACTCGTTTATTTAGTAGCGACAACAGATAACTGTGGAATGAACTCGACTATCTACAGTTTTATCTCACGCTTGGCAGCAATATTGGAGGAACATTTCCCGGCTTCCGTCGGCCTCGCGTCGAACTTCCTTGTGCGTTATGTCGCTCTGGTACTTGTCACCAGTTCCGATTGAGCATTTAACGCGCTGAACTCATTAATTTCTTTGGTAAATAAGAAAGTTGAACAATTTTAATTAAAGTTTGTTTTATCGTTGTCGCCGCCATCATTTATTTTCTTGTGGGGTTCATTTTTCTTTTGAACTGTGTTGAGTATTGGTTTTGTTGCACAGATCGGGGACGTCAGCCATTTTTGTATTTTTTTTATCTTTTCCTCGAAGTGTTTGCTTCTGTAGAACTTACAATGGGACATCTACGTTTCGGTCGTTATTTTTATATTTGGGATAATAATATGTGTGATCTTTTTTGCTCTTCTTTGCTTGCCGTTTTTTTTATTCACTATTGTGTTTTAAATAATTATGAAATTAAAATTCACTTTTCAAAGGGTCTTTCAGATATAAATCACTCCCCCCCCCCCCCCCCAGAACCAACGGTAACAATCACTTTTATTGTTTTTATGGTGTCTAGGGAAAAAAACGCTTTAAAATTCAAAAACGAAAATTATTTTATGAAAATTTCATTCGTGCAATGAAAATGCAAAATACAGTCGCATTATAAACTGCTTCAACTTTGTCACGGACAAACTTGGCAAAGCCAACACATAAATTGTTTGCTCGTAGAACTTTGCAGACTTCCCATAGCCGCCATTAAGTATGGACTTTTGTTGGTGACTGCCATTTTGCAGTTCCTGGTTCACATTCATGGCTGACTGTTTTATTCTTGTTACAGAAAGTATTTGTTTATGAGTTTCGGAACACGAAGCTAGTAGTGTTTTTGTTTGCAGTTTTTTCTGTTGTCTAGATTTAATGTACAATTTTGTGTCCAGCCACCGTATGGTAAATCGTATCTTATTTTGCATGAGTGGGATTCTTCTTATAATCAATATCGTTTTTAGTTTTAGATTTGACTGCTGCTGCATCTTCTACTTCTACTGTTTTCACTTCTATTTGTATTTAAAACTATTCTTCCATTTTCATTGCGTTGCAGCTTTAGAATAGAATGGAATAGTTTTTTATTTGCATAGATGTTAAGTTTTAGAAGATCCTTATACTGACTACCTGAACTAAGACATGCTAATAAAGCTAAAATTAGTCCATAATCGGTAATAATAGATTATCTCATTCGATACATACCTACTTATTATTTACACAATGGCAAATCAGTTAACCATGTCAAAATGAAATTAAAAACAACACAATTCATTACGTCAAATTAAAAAAAATGGGATTTAAAATACGTCAGGTTTATGGTCAATACAGTTAAATATGAATGATCTAGAACTCAGTAATACAGAGATGTCACATTATCAATTTAACTATTAATTTGTTTTCGAAGGACTCAATAGGCGTGATCAATATCTAACAATACAGAGAAATAGCGAATCTTCAGTCTATATTACCTATGTCTTATTGTGGTTTGTGTCCCGTATAAATAGGACTCAGAATGACACATTAAATTATCGTTTTATTTTAACAATTCATCTTAACAGTCTATCGGAGATCAATATTAAATTGGCTCTTATAAAATAAATCTCAGAGATCAATAACACGTATTGTATAAATATGAAAACTTTCTACTAACACATTTTTATGGGAGCCAACAATAACCTTTTTATAGGTCAATTTAGTTGTACACGATTATTTATTACTAAAAAGAGGGCTATCAAAGATATTACATCAAACTAATATAGGTAGAGCTAGGACATAAAAACTCCTCGTTCCAACCAATTCCATTTATACCACTAAAATCTTGAAACCGGGAATGTGGAACTACTTCGTTGAATCCACAATCGGTATGCCGTCCCGTAAACGGCAACCAGATAAAGACGGTAATTGACGTCCTCGGTTGCTTGCTGCGAGACATTTAGCTCACTCGTCCACTTGTATTACTCCAAGAAACAAGCTACAATCAAAATCGAACTCAAATTCTTCATTACAAGCTTGGAAATCCAGGAGCAGGTTTCACTTGCGTCATTACGCGCCGCAGAAGTAATTTGAAGCCGTATGGTTAGGAGCGAACAACATATGATTTATGTCAGAGTGTTCCAGTGTGTATGGACGGAGGGTGTCTTTGTGTGAGTGCGTTCAATATTATGAGGCATGCGCAGTGGTAGCTACCGCCATCTGTTGACAGCCACGTGGTATGGCGCGTTCAGCGCAGGCGCGACCTCATCGATCGTCACCTTGACTGCTTAATAAATTCATGTACACGATAACACGAGCACGTTTTGTGAGTAAGAAACGCATTTTATGACTGACGTGACGTTTGTTTTGGTTGAGTGGCGCTCGCGGTATTGGCGAATTTACTTTTGTGTGTTGCCCTCACTTTGTGAGGCACCATATTTACTCTTTGGTGTGATATCCGCATTGCGATAAACACGCCTACGTTTCTGCTATGTTCATCTCCTTATAATAAACTAGTTATACTTTATTCAGTAATACGTAGAATTAATTTGTTAAGTATAGTATATCTATATCCTTTACCTACCTATTGTTTTTTCATAGCTCATATTGTTTGAGGAAAACCGAGCTCTGTTCGGAATAATTTGCCTTTAATTTCCTAATCGCATAAACCGCCGCTGCAAAAAAAAAATGAGTAGTATTGAAGTAAATATTTACCAGGACATAAACTATGCCATGTACATTAGTTAGTGCCTATAATACAACTACAGTCTTTATAGAAAAACTCGAAAATCACATAAGAAGCACTACTTACAGCTGTAATATTGTATTCTTGCTTAAAAGAACAGTAATAAGAAGCTACCTTCGAACCGTAAGCACCGAGAACCATAGCCATAGCAAGTAATTGCAGAGGCCTAAAACAAACCAAAACATTAAAATAAAAAACAACCAAATTGGAACTACCAGCGTTTCGGGTCCTTACACATTGAACCTGACTTTCAAAGCAAGAAAGAATTGTCATTTTCTGGGCATGTTCACTCCATCAAAGACCTTATCCATCGATCATCTCGATCATACGTGATTTAAGTTAAAAGCGGGCCTAACTAACTATAAAACAAAGAATACATAACGTCTAAGTAGATATTAAACTTGCCCCAAAAATATGTCCGACCTTAATAATCTTCCTGTCCTATGTAAAAACTTAGATGAATCGAACTTAATACAGGTATTATCTCCTGTAGCGGTATCTACAACCGCCACATGCGGAAAAAGCGTCTTACTGACGTCACTCGAATTCTACATCTCGCAATCAGAGTTTACCGTGCAATTAGCATGCCTACATACCTACAACTTCTCAACATCAACTGTAGGGCAAGAGCCCGTCAGACATAACACCGGTCTGGTCGGAGGATCCTCCCTTTTCTATGGAGGATGAGTAAACTTTATTCCCTCTTTATTTCCTCTTGTCCCCACATCTCCAGTACCATGAAGACCCTTCACGTAAGTTTTCACGGCCAGATTTCTACAAAATAAACCGGCTGAACACCGTCCACAGTCCAGCTAAATACGAAATCAACAAGTCTACAAGTTGATGAAGATCAGTCAAACTTGATTTTCGGGCGGAAGGACCAGTTTTGTAAACCGGTCGCCATTGTCGCTAGCTTGTTTTCGCAAGATTCCCTAACTATGCTATTAGTTAAGGAATGTTCCGTCTTTTAAAAGTCCATCACCTCATACATAACAAAATCAGGCTATAATGTCACTGCCTGAGTTCACTCCTAGGACACAGGCTTCCTCTCTGTGAGAGGGACTTCTCACGACGTTTTCATTCACCATCACCTCTCCTCTATTCAAGCCTTTACCGATTGCCCTACCTTAATACAATCTTTAAAAATCAGCGGTTGAAAGAAGCATCCACATCCGTAGCATTAACACTTCTATCACTAGAAAGAATAGACATACCTCTTTCTAATACAACATAAGTGACAATTCTTCATTTTTGACATTTCGCCATGAAACTCCATCAACAATCTGTCATTTAGTTTTTTGTGTTTACCGATTTTGCGGCGGTAATATTTACCTACGTGTGCTGGCTATTAACAATACTTGCAAGTAAACAACTCTATAGATATTTTCTAAAATAGACAGATAAATAACAACTTACCTGGATAATCTAGACACCCGAAAATATTTTACGAAGGAAGATCTTTGCTTACGAATGAATGACGGACAGGGATTTACATATAGAGACATATTCCACGAAATTTTATGTTGACTACGACTATTTTGATAAGACCTTTATTATAATCCTCTTATTAAACAAAATTCTGTAGCACGTCCAAGACCTTAACCATTAAAACCCATTTTTATACCTACCTAAGTATAATTTTTCGCTTGAATCAAAGGCAACTTCTACGTTGAAGTTTCTGAGGTCAATTCCAAACGAAACGTCATAAATTGCAACGAATCATTGCTTCGTCTAGCTGAAACAACTCCCTTTACCTTGGATGTCCACCAGCCTTGGTCTCCACAAGACAGGTTCGATCTACTGTGTTCATAGGCAAAATTCTAATCTTTGTCTTATTTTTCTTTGTAAATCTAGCTGATAACGTAGACTATATAATGAAATGTAAGTACTGTTTTTGGCAAGTACCTATAGCAGTCCAATGCTGGACATAATCTCTCCTAATTTACGCCGAAAATCTTAATTGGTAACGCAAAAAAAGACCCAAATGATACCTACCTATACCTACAATATTTCTTTAATAATATCAACGTTTAATACACTAATATCACAATCAACTACTTTTCATAACTAATACACCTACCTAATAATTATAATAATTCC
Source organism: Sesamia inferens (assembly GCA_037179545.1). Classification (NCBI taxonomy): domain Eukaryota; kingdom Metazoa; phylum Arthropoda; class Insecta; order Lepidoptera; family Noctuidae; genus Sesamia; species Sesamia inferens. Next base: position 23,111,451 of record CM073931.1, read on the forward strand.
ATCCTTAGTATATACTGGGGTAGTCATAACTAGAAATTGATTATTAATACCGTTGTCGCCAATTATATGGGATCTGTTACTTATAACAATAAACCCTATCAGCGATTGTACCTATAAATATAATGAGTTGTGAAGATAATGGTATAGGTATATACAGTTCTATCTTAAGCAATATTTAAATTCCATTGAAGATCGTTTTCGACGTAAATACGTTTATCATAATTTCGATAACAGTCTATTGATTCCAATCTGATGTGAACAGAAGAACTGAAAAAAAATGCCTATCTATTACCAAATTTGCAAACTGAATTTAATAATTTGTAGACCACTTAATATTAGTAAGAAGAGGATTTATGATCTCGGCTATCCGTTCTTTTGATGAATTTGTGGTCTCTTCATTCATCTAATTTGTTTAAAAATCTCTATTTCTGTATTATTTTTAGGTTATTTTTATATTATATTTATCTGCAATTATTATATGTTCGAATTCAAATTTTCATGTCGCTCTTGGGAGAGATTGTTTTTGACGTTATTTAATAAAATTTGGAAATTATCTACATGTATATTTATTGTGCCTCATCTAATATTTTTCAAATTTATATTAAACCTCTACACAATTTATTCATTCTAATGTTTAAAATTTCATAAAACTTCTCTTGTAATCGCACTTGTTCAAAACGACAACGCCACCACCCGTCGGGCCCGGCGCGTTTCTCCCGCAGGTAAAACTGACGTCATGGTACCAGGATCGCATAAAGTCGAAGAGTAGTATTGTTGTCTCACCACTTGTGGATGGACACGCCCACGCCCCTTCTCCCCGTCTCGTTCTCGCATTAGGGCCGGGGATATTGTGAATGTGTTTGTGTAGGTTTGATATTTCGAATAGGGAATGGAAGAATGAAAGTTTTTATTGTCTGTGCTGTGATCTTTTTTATTATATCTATCTTTCTATAGAATGATGTATACTAGATATTGATTTTTTCTTTTGTTTGGTTACTATTTTAATGGTTGGCAATACTTAGATGTTTTTGAATGATACTGGTATTTTTAGACTGTGAGTAGGTAAGTTGCGCAGTGCCTAATAACAGAATTTAATGGCACCTACCTATTTAACGAAAACTGTATCCAGTAGGTAGAAAACAATTAACTTGTATTTTTGATTGGGCAAGAAAATCCAACAAAATTTGAACTTTAATGGTAGGTATCTTATATAAAAAAATAGACAGAGTTAAAATTCGGGTCTATGATACCGCGTTTTTGGACAATAATGTTAAGTTCTTTCACAGTTCTACTTTCACAACTAGCCGAACCGTGGAGAGAGCAAATATTTCACAGAACGGATTGCTGATACGACAAAGAGAACCTAAGACCGATGTAATCGCCAGAATCTGCTGAACTGTAAGTACCTACATGCCAAACCTTAAGAAAGTACCTACCTATACAAAAATATCCGGCCCATACAACCATCACGGATGCAAGGACGAAAAACTGAAAAGCTAAAATATAGAAAAAAACCGCTAAAACAAATAAATCTTGCTCCGACTAAAACCTATTTACAAAATGAACAACAGACGCGTATCATTCTAGATTGCAAAATACTACAAACAGCGCCATCTATGATTGGGAGAACGTTTCCTACGGTTTGGCGATAAAAACAAAAAATGTAATTTTTTTTTTTTTCGAATGGACAGAAATGCAACAAACGCGAATGAAAACAGACGTGGTCGCTCAGAATGGACCCTTACTCGCCTAAAGAGCAAAGGAGAGCTCTAATGAGTGCAGTACCTACACAGAAGAACTAAGGTTACCGAATGCCCGAAGATTTTAAGTAGGTATCACAGAACGGATTGCTGATACGACAAAGAGAACCGAAGACCAGAGTAATCGCCCGAATCTGCTGGGAGCCAGAGTAGCGTTAGTTTTAGCAATAGGTAGACATTGTTCGGCTGAATGATGATGATGACGATCGGAATCTCAAAATAAGTAAAGTTTACTGTAGAAATATCTCAATATTTTTTTACGAATGTTTAGTACCTACCTACATAGTCTTTAGGTGGATGAAGTGGGCTGTCATTTTAAGACGACTAGGTATAATTATACGGTATATTGTCATTGCGGTTCAACTTTCAAAAACTGCGACATTCTAGATAAGAACTTATAAATCCATTAAATGGAACGAAGACACACATGCATATATGGACTCTTCAGCCCGGAGTCTTACTTTGTAATGTAAAAACAACAAGAGACCTCCACAAATGCCTACAATCAAGAAAATCTGCACATCGAAAAACGATGGAAGAACTGAAGACGGTCCTAGAGACCAAACAAACAAAAAAAAAGAACACTGCTTTAAAAGTTTTGCAAATTTGCATAAAGGGCACTAACTCGAGCACTAAATAAGACTAGAAACACACTCCTACAAGAACACGAATGCATGCAGGATGTCATAAAAGAAGCTCACATATCTTTGGAACCTAGTATGACCAACGGAAAAATACGGATAGCACGACCAAGTTTTGAACAATTTGCAAAAAAAAAATGTGTCCAAATGCGTCATTAACATAACAAATAGTGTGTTTTCTCATTAACCCCTGTAACTCGTTACAGAAGTCGTGTTACTTCCTTCTAAGAATAGGCCACGCCTTCTATTTCCATGGAGGTAGTCAGGCGGCTAATCTAGGCAAAGGGCAGATGCATCCTCCCATGAGCGGAATTTAACACCAACATACTGCATTTAGCCGCATCTGGTTGGTAAGACTGTATACTTTAACCCTATTATAGCATAATAGCTAACTACCTTTTCCAATCTACGATGAATTTGCGATAAGCTCAATCGTAAAGTGTCTAAAAATGATTTGCTTTCGTATCAGCGTTACCTTTAGATGCTTTTGCAATCTGTTTCTACGCTTTTTGCATGTTGAGGTATTGGATTTTAGTACTAATTTACCCACCAATAAATTAATCCACAGCATATTCATATGACATTTATTTGCCCTGATGCTACCTACTGTGAGTGTTTGTGTTCAGTCATCGCATAGGTGCCTAAAGAGAAAGGAAGAAAGAAAGCTTCTACTAGAAAGCCTAAAATTGATAGCACGGTTGACTGCTGCGCTGCGAGTCGCGGGTTCGATTCTCACACGGAGCAAATATTTGTGTGCCCTACAAGTGGGTAGTTGTTTGTAAACGCATCTGCATTACCTACATAATACAAAAAAGCACATCTAACTAAATCATAATTAAAGCATATCCCGCTACTAGAAGACAAAAGAAAACGATGAATGAAGCTGCCGCAAACTGAAGTGGCTGGAAACTTAAATGAAAAACCCGCTAACGATTTCGTTTAAATACTATTCTAAGCCTTAGGCTAAATGAAACATAACAAACGAATAACAGTAAAGAAGCGGTAATTTTAACAAAATAGTTTTTAAAGTCTCCAACTACCCGCAAAAACCTCATAAGCTCGGAGTATTCTGCACTAACACTATTCCTTTCACAGAATCCCTTAAAAACCGACTTTTTACTAAGCGTGTCAAAATCACGTGAAACTTATAAAACCCATTCACTCGGCAGTACCTTGTCGAAGGGCCGGAGGGCGGGGCGAGGGGCGGGGCGTGCGTCGCGGACCGCCCCGCCCCAGGGAGTGGCCCTGCGCCAGCGCGGGCGTGCGCGCCACGCTTTAGACCCCACCGCTATACTATGACACCAAGAATCTACGATACTTTGTCAGAGAATAGGGAAAAAAAAACTTTATTAATAATAACAAAAGGAGGATAATTGTGTAAAATAGCAAGGTGGTCTGACCATGGGCTGGTTTGAATTGGTTTTGATATTGTGTTCTAGCGAGTTTGAAGCTTTAGAACTTATTTGATACACCCACTTCTGGTATGGATATTGGACGTTCGAGGGGATATAGGTACATATTGTAACACCCTTTTTAGAAGGCGTCCTAGCTGCATCCTTTTCTGGAGTTACTTTTGATTGATAGTAATAGTAGGTACCTAAGTAGTGTGTGAGTAGACTGACTGGTAACTATCAGAAGGGTGATTATGTAACACACTACCAGTAGGTTTCATTTTGACAGGTCAACAACATTCATTGCGTTGTTTACGTTGTTGAGCGAACACATTTTTCGAACATATGGAGCAACGGATAGGCAATCGATATGCTTTAAAGTGAATGATAGCCATGGTAGGAATAGTGAGTTAGGAAATTAAGGTCCCAGAATTTTGAAATTAAAACTAGATTTTTTTTTTTTAATAGGTAATTATAAACAAGCGCTTGACCGCAATCCCGCCTGATGGTAAGCAGTGATGCAATCGTTAATGGTATAGCGCGCTAGTTTATTAAACCCGTTCACTTAAAAAACTTAGTGAATAGGAAGAAAGACGGCACTTGAGCGAGGTGATGCAAATTTATAAACCCAACAACACGGCCAATGATGTTACGCCAGAGGGAAATTGATATGGATGGACCATGATCAAACTCCCGACACAACATCATTTGGCGCATCGTACCCGGCAAGCTTCACAACACAACTGCTCAGACCCGTCCTCCGTACGGCTTCACCAGACATCACGCCGGAACACGACGAATCGCTTGGCGGCAAGACTTTGTCTGGTGGGTGCAGTAACTTCTGCCGGCAGCCGATCTTATGGCCTACCACCGAGTAAAAAGCCGAATTATGGCCAAATGATGAATCGATTTAATCAGAATAGGCATGTTTCCTTGGTAAAAAAAAAAAATTCTATTTAGTCCTTTATTCAGATTATAGAAAAATATTGGATACGTACTTATATTTTGTTTTATCAAATCAAAAATAATTGACAAATATAAAAGGCATCAAAGATCGGGAGTGGTGGCTGGTGACGTCACTGCGCGCTAAAAAGTGTAGCGTGCAGTGACGTCACACGAGTTTTCAAGGCGCTGTGCCGTCTTAATTTTTTGTTTATATGAAAAAAGAAAAAATACGTGTCTAGTATTTTTTGAAAATTTGACTGACGGACTGATTAGTTTTTTTTTATTCAACTATTATTCAGATAGAGTTAGAATTTCAATAGGCAAGTAAGGGTAGGTAAAAATTATAGATTTGTCTAGGTATAGATACAGTACCTTAAGGGGTCAAAAGTGCATTACCACTTTTGAACTTTATTGCACTAACAATAAGTGTCAAAAGTGGTACTTCACTTTTGACCCTTACTGTAACCACTGGATTTATTGATACCTACACAGTTTAAATCTTTACACAGCCGACCTTCATTTGCAGGTAGGTATATCTCGATATTCTCGATATCTATAAACAGCGTCATTGATGTAAGAAGACTTTTTTTTTATAAATTATAAACTAGTGCTTGACCGCAATCCCGGCTGATAATAAGTAATCTCCCTCTGGCGCAGCATCGTTGGTCGTGTTGTTGGGTTTAACATTCCATCACCTTGCTCAACTGCCGCCTTCCTTCCTATTCATTCAGTTTTTTCGAGTAAATGGGGACTTAATAAACTAGCGCGATTTACCATTAACGATTGCATCACTGCTTGAAGACCTCCTTTTGTTTCTGCAGCTGCATTTCCCGGCCTATCATAATCTGCTCCTGGACATATGTGCGGACGACAGCATGTCAAGCTACCCCAAACTGTCAGATATTACCAATCAACCTTGAGCCTTAATGCTTTAGAGATAAAGTTGATAATCTAATAAGGAAATCTGATAGATTGTAGTAGCTTCATGTGCTGCCGTCTGTACATCGACCTCTCCCGAAGTACGCCAGCCGATCGATTCTGTAAAAATCCTACCGTGAAAAATTTTTTTGACGTGATAAAGTTTTATAATTCGATACAGCCGCCTTCATACACTAAAAACATGACTCATGCGGCGTTACCCCGTTACATTTAAGGCTTGTAGTGCAAGCAAGAGCGCGGAACGAGCGACAAAGAGGCACAATCTTCCTCCAGGTTCGGCACCGTTCGACACCTGTCTCTCTCCTACTTGAGTGAGCGATGCGGCCACGTGGACATCTGCTATACAATAATATATTTACATGCTTTTTTTTATCGTGGCTGCGTTTACAAACATATAAACTCACATACCTACACAAACATGGTCATATAAGTACTTGTTCCGTGTGGGAATCGAACCCGCGACACGCAGCGCAGCAGTCTAACAGTTAAACATTTAACCTCTACGACAACCGGGACGTCAGTTTCCGTGAATGGTTTGCCTAACATTTAATGTGAGTCTTTTGCTCCTTGATTATGAATAAGTAGATACTTAATTGAGAATCTAACAGAGTGCATAAATCAATGCGTCAAAAACACCGCTGGATATTATCAACTCTCAGCGCTCAACAATGCGTCGATAACTCAGTGCGCGAAAAAATCGCCGCTATAAACGCGCCTGTAGGTACTAGGTAAGGTAACTAGCCCCTAATTGCGTAACCACTCAAGCGTCTGGGCCAACAAAGTTGCCTAAAAATTTTTGGCGTTAAGCGTTCAGGCAACCATGGTGGCCTCACCGACATGTACACTTTAAACGAGTTTTTATTTATGATATGTATCAAAGAGCTTCATGAAATTCTCACTAGATGGTTCTGTATTAAACAACGATTCTCGGATGGCTAAAACAGTGCCCCACCTGACAGATAAAATCGGAAAAAAAGTTTGTTTATAAACGGTGAGTGCAGTGGCAGTGAGTTTCGCGATTAAAATGAGAGTAATAAATTATTTTTTATTATGGGACTCTTATTAGTCTTACATATTAAAATAATTATCGAGATTTGTTCTTTCTGAATATGTATAAATACTTTGTATCCAATGTCTGATAAGTTGTCTTTACGAGTGTTAAAGTGGACGATGGAATGATTGCTCATTGCTTATTGTGTGCCGGATTTTCGTCAAGTTTTTGTTTGATATAATATCTTAAAAATATGACAAAATATTCCCTGAAGGATAAATAGTTCATATTTAGTAATTAAATAGACTTCTGCTAAAAAATAAGAAGAAAATAACGATGATTTTACGAGCACTCGGCGCGGCTTGATATCGACCGCGCGCTCGGACGTACAACGCATTTCCAGCTGTCAAACCGGGACGTTCAAGTGGGTAACACATTGGCGCTGTGTATCTCTTTCTTTCTATTTATTTATTTATTTATTTGGACTTCTAACAGCGAAAACACCTTAAATCGTAGAAAATATAAATAACAGGATATGACCTTGTGCTTCTCCACTTATAAGAAGTCACAGCATGCAAATAATAATATAACAGCATGAATACAAATTGTTAACGTTATATCAAATTTTAAAACAATGTTACTTATATTAAACTACTTAAATTTTAAGACAGTGACAACAAAATTATATTAAACAAAAAATTCGATCACGACACAATAATAAAATTTGTTAAAAAAAAAAAGAAACAGTAACAAGCATTTTCTTAAATATGTCAAATAATGATAATGAAATAAAGTTAACATTAGATAAATTGAGAAGAAACTAAAACAATCAAATAAAATTAAAATAGACAATTGAATTACAATAATACAAAATTATATTAAATTAAAATTAATTGTTTGACAATCATCATCATCATCATCATCAACCTTTTTATCGTCCCACTGCTGGGCACAGGTCTCCTCTCATACAGAGAAGGATTGAGCGTAATCACCACGCTTGCTCAATGCGGGTTGGCGCATTTCAGACTTAAAGTCCAGGTTTCCTCAAGATGTTTTCCTTCACCTTCAGTCATTGGTGTCCAAGATATACCTACTTAGAAAGTACATATAACTTTAGAAAAGTTACATTGGTACTTGCCTGACCTGGAATCGAACCCGCGCACTCATACTTGAGAGGCTGGTGTTTTAACCACTAGGCCACCACGACTAACAATGAATTACATTAAATATTTATAGTTCATACAAATGTTACTACGATACTTGCGCATGTCCACATATTATGTCATTGAAGTTTTCAAAAATTAAAGATTTGTATGTACTCAGAGTATTTGAGAAGATGTCGATGTCTGCCGAAGATTAAGCCATACAATTATATCGATGGCCCATTCTATAAATTGGCGAATGTTTACCCAGTTTAGAGCGATGTTGTGGAGCCTTAAGTAGGTAAGGGTTGTTGGTGGCGTGGGATTCTGGTAGGAACTTTAATTTGAATACTGCTCAGTAAATATGGACAGTCAACGCCATTATTAAGTATCTTGTACAGAAAGGATAAGTCGCAAATGGAATGACGAGAATCTAGGGTTAATAGCTTTAGTTGGATTCTTCTATCTTTATACAATATGTAAAGAAAACCCTGTCCGATCCGTGAAGGTATTGTTAGGTATCGATAACTGATTCTACTAATGCCTACAAAGCCAGACCATACTTAAAAAAAATAATCCCCTAAAAAATAAATATTATTTCGCAAAAAGAGGTAACTTAATACATGTGCGGTAAGCAACCCTTCCGCGGGCGGCAGGGCACGCGGCACGTGGTCGCATCGCTATTCGCTCATAATAATACCGGTGTTGACACTTTTTTAAAAATTACCAAATTTCGGAGAACTTGGAATTAATTCGTGGAAAAAAAGGTTATTTCAAAATTCATTAGTATTGTTTCTATGATGATTACGTAAAATTTTGTATTATATTTGGTCAAGTGTTTACCTAACCTTTATTACCCTTATGGGTCGGACAAGGTTTTCTTTACATATTGTATGATTTACAGTTCCGAAGTATGAACTTAAACGCTAAATGATGGGTTAATTTCTTTTGTACTCTTAGGATCCGGTTTATGTGCACTTGATACGATGGGCTCCAGACTGTACTACAGTACTCCACAGTACTTCGGACATAGCTATTAAATAACAAGAGGGAGATGGAAGGTTTTTTGAAGTCTTTAGAAGATTGCAGAACGAACCCAAGAGCTCGGTAGGCTGAATTAAGCATTTTGTCAATGTGGTCTACAAAACTAAGTCTACTGTCAATGTAGATGCCCAAATCCCGAATGACTGGTACCTCTTTTAAAACATTTCCCTGAACATGATATGAGGAGTGAAATATTTTTTTTTTTTTTAATAATTATAAACTAGCGCTTGACCGCAATCCCGCCTGATGGTAAACAGTGATCGATCGTTGATGGTAAAGCGCGCTAGTTTATTAAGAGCCTATTCACTCAGAAAAACTGAGCGAATAGGAAGGAAGACAGCAGTTGAGCGAGGTGATGCAATCTTAAACCCAACAACACGACCAACGATGCTGCGCCAAAGGGAGATTAATCTGAAGACCCTCCACGACCAAACTCCCAACACAACAAGATTAGGCGCATCGTACCCGGCACACATCGCAACACAACTGCTCAGACTCGTCCTCCGTACGGCTTCACCAGACATCATGCCGGAACACGACAAATCGCTTGGCGGCAAGGCTTTGACTGGTGGGTGGTAACTTCTGCCGGCGGCCGATGTTATGGCCTGCCACCGAGTAATTATGTTACGTTTTCAGGTAAATTTGATATGGTAAGATTTCATTAAGAAAAGGATAAAAGATAACATTTTAGTATAATCCTGTCAAATTAAAACACTCCATAGACACAGACAGTTTAGACGCGATTATAAACATGGCGACCAAAAATACGTCAGTTATGTAGGTACGTCAGGAGCGGACTAATTGGCAGGTCTAAACTAACATTTTATCATCTGTCCCTTCATAATGAAATAGAAAGAAAAATATGCACCGAACTTGAATTTAATTTAGTTTGTGACAAGCGCGAAACTAGCGCGCTTTACCAACAACGATCGCATCACTGCTTACCATCAGGCGGGATTGCGGTCAAGCGCTAGTTTATAATTATTAAAATAAAAGAAGAAAAAAGACATGTGGCACTCGGGGACTGCCGCGGTAAAGGTATTGCATAGCATTTTGTATCAATTTATGCAATTATAATTATTTATTTATTTTATTTATGCAGTATTTCTTTTTCTTTGATATTAATTCAAGTTACACTTTTTGAGCGTGGTGACCGATAAGAAAACAAATTTTTCTTTTATTAAATAAATAAAAAATTAATATTATTTAAAATATTTTTATTATTTTACAATACATGTGGGTTTTATTACCTTACAGTAGCTGTTGGTTATTCAGGAATATTTATCATTGAAACTATAGGTTTATGATAACTGAAATAAGAAACATAAGTTTGCGACTTAATATCCTCTAAATACCTAGAAAATACCGCGTCAATGGTGGTCCCATATTTTGTTGTGGACTCTTGTGGATCATTATTCATTTTCAAATTCAATGTTTTGATAGAAAAGTTGTCAACCGCTCTGATTTTTTATCAGCGAAGTTAATGTTGAAATCGCCAGCCAAGATAAGTGGAAATTTATTACCATTTGTACCAAGTATTTTCGAGCCTTCTTCAGTGTACTCCAGTAAAGTGCGACGAATAAAATGCTCTACCTCGTCCAATTTTGGATTCGGAGAAATGTAAATTGCTACCATAACTATTTGTAGGCCATTTCTAAGTTTGCATAAGCACGCACAAATATCTCCAACAACTGAGCGCCTAACATTAACATCGCTAACGTGTGCAATATTTATTTCAATATTCGGAGTCATAATATTAGTAATAGCATTTTTATTTTGGTAAATAGCTACCCCACCTTTTGAAACAATATCTCGTTTGAACTGAACAATACAATTAAAATTAGGTATTTCAATTGGATTATCATGCGTCATGCAATATCTTAAATCTCTTTGGTAAGAAGTAACACATTTGTTTGTCTCGTAACTGAATCTTGTAAATCGTATTTATGACTATTTAGACTTTGGCAGTTGAAAGTCATTACTGAAATGCCATTTCTATTACTAATGAAATCTAATACACTGAGCAATCGTCTGAACACTATTTAAAGACAGTCTTTTGAATTCTTGCAACAATTGAAAAAACGGCCGCGTGAGCACTTTTTACTCTATAAAATCACGCGCTTTTATTTAGTAAACAACACTATAAATAATTTAAAAGTCCAATGAAAAATTAGCGTGACATTCATCTTAGCTTTTCCGTTACAAAAAAGTTATTTTATAAAAACACTACTAAATTAATTTGAATAAAAGTACTTAATAATTAATTATATGAAAAGTTTTTAAGGTAGCCATGACAACGTCGATGACGTCTATGACATATCTCTATAGAAGACCTATTTCAGAGAGAAAGTTAATCGCAAGTTTAGCACATCGCGACTATCAGTAACATGGCAAGTGTGTAGAACTGAGTTCGAGCCCTGCAATAGCAATGCTCTTTTTGAAAATCTATAAATTGTTTTCAAAAGATGTAGTCGCACGCACACAAACATACCGTGCCAAAGACTGCCGAACTGAAACGACGTTAGACGATGGGGAGCGTGAGGTTTTTTCGTTACGGAATTTCTGGATTCGGTCCCCGCGCTCAAGGCCCGCGATAGAAGCTATGCAATAGCTTAAAAAAAAAGAGAATCGGTTCCATTATCGTTCTCAATGCGAATCATTTTGTAAGATATTGTTAGTCAATGGTATAAAAATCAAACCAATAATCTTACAAAACGATAGCATTTCATAGCCTCGATGATAGGCCATAACATCGGCTGCCGGCAGAAGTTACCACCCACCAGACAAAGTCTTGCCGCCAAGCGATTCGTCGTGTGCCGGCATGATGTCTGGTGAAGCCGTACGGATTACGGGCCTGAGCAGTTGTGTTGCGATGTGTGCCGGGTACGATGCGCTAAATGGTGTTGTATCGCGAGTTTCGTTGTGGAGGGACAGGGTCTCCATATCAATATCCCTCTGGCGCAGCATCGTTGGTCGTGTCGCTGTGTTTAACATTGCATCACTGCTTACCATTGGGCGGGATTGCAGTCAAACGCTAGTTTACAATTATTAAAAAAAAATGAAGCAATGGCTTCATACGCTATTTTTTATAAACGTTTGACCGCAATCCCGCCTGATGGTAAGCAGTGATGCAATCGTTGATGGTAAAGCGCGCTACTTTATTAAGCCCATTCACTTAAAAAAAAAAATAGTGAATAGGAAGGAAGAGGCAGTTGAGCAAGGCGATGCAATGTTAAACTCAACAGCACGACCAACGTTCTGCGCCAGAGGGAGATTGATCTAGAGACCCTCCCGACACAACAACATAACTCTACCGAGTTATGTAGCTATGGAGAAGTACGCGGGTTAAACTGAAAGTTCTTAGAAAATCAAAAACTGATAACATTAGCCAGTTATTAGTTTTATTATATATTTTCAAAATATTGTCCATTCACGTCAATACACCGTTGCATGCGATGGAACCACTGGGAAAAGCACTTTGCCCACTCGTCCTTAGGGGTCTCTTGAATGGCATCGCGATACGCAGCCACCGCTTCTTCAGCATTCATAAACCGCTTTCCTTTAAGTTTTTCTTTAATTTTTGGAAATAAATAAAAATCACAAGGCGCGAGGTCGGGACTATACGGCGGGTGACCCAGTAATTCAACGTTTGATGTCGCCAAATAGTCGATCGTTCGCTTGGCGGTGTGCGACGAGGCGTTGTCGTGGTGAAGGAGGATCCTACTGCGAGGTCGTTTCTCTCGAACTTTTTCCAAGACAAGTGGCAAACAATTGGTAGTGTACCATTCTGCAGAAACTGTTTTTTGATCCTCTAACACAATTGTTGCGAAATGACCTATCCTTCCAAAGAACGAACAAAGAACAAACGAACAAAGAAGAACAGTCGCACGAGATGGGGCTTCATCGTGAAAGGCCAATCGTAGTCTATCATAACTTTCTTGTTGACTTAAATGACATCGAAAGTCATAAAAAATCATTGCACGAAAATTTTCTCGTGTTAAATTCATGTTGACGTGAAACAGACAATTTTCAATTTGCCGCCAAATCGTATAACTAATGACAAATGAATGAAATATATACTCAGTAATATTGCCAAAGAGTTCTATTTTCAAATTTTAGATTTTTTTTTTTTAATATTGTTTATAAGTGGCCAGTTCTAAGAACTTTCAGTTTGACCCTCGTATCTTCACGCTGCGTAGTGTCCATTGCGCACGGGATGGATGGAAACCAGCTAATGAAGTATTTTTTGCTCCCTTAGTATAATTGCTGTATGGCTTCCCGGTAGAAGGATTAGTAAATAAATACCTAATTGAGTTGTTAGCGTCAGAAACGGTACCTATATTAGTTGTAGTCGAGGAACAATTTTTTTTATAAATTATTGTTATGGTATTTAAACTAGTGCTGGACCGCAATCCCGAATATACGCATTAGGGATGCCTATGCGAATATTCACTGCGATTTTGTGCGACTCAATGAATTTACAAAAACAATACACATTACATTACAATTGCATTAATATTATTAAATTATAATTGAAAATAGAAATAGCAATGTGATGTGACTGTTTGCGATATTGTTCTGACTCCAAAATAATAAAATGCGTGTTCTATTTGAGTTTTGTAGTTTAATACTTTATAAATACAAGCTAACTCAAGAACGAACTCACCAATCCAAACCAAATGTTTAGGCTTTGTTTTGACTAATTAATAGATGGTTTGTGTGAATTTTGAATAAAATCTTCGCTTAGCTACGTATAAAGTGAAATAATTTTCACTTTATAAAGGGTGTATCTGACATCGACTGACTTCACTTTAGACCGTTCATAATTGTTATACTTTTATAACCCAATAAGATTTTAAAGAAAAAAATAATTAAGTCGTTAATTACACAAAAAGCGCAATGTAAACAATACTAGAAAAACTATGTTATCAGCTGATTTAATAGAGTTCGTATCAGGGATCAACGTCATACCTACAAACACGCACGGCGGCACGCTTGCAACGTTCAAAGGCCGAGCCGACACTATTTTTTAAACACTGTTATTTCTGTACCTAACCGCTAATTAACGACATAAATGACGCGTTACTATGTCAGATACACCCTGTATGTAGCGAAGCACGTATCGGGCCGCTAGTAGTTTTATGAATACAACAATTGTATGACGCTAGTGTTCGTTAGAGATCGATGCAGCAACTGTCTTCATGGACGTACGCGCGCCACGCCCGCACCGCACCCTGCCCCGCAGCGGCCTACTACAAATTCTCATTGGCGGCAGTGGTATCATTGTTAACATGACCGATTGCAATAGATAATAAAATTACAGTCGCGATCCCATTAAGTTAAAAGCTAAGGCTCCTCGAGACTCATATCAAACGACCATAATCTTTCAAATTTCGTGATTATATTTTCAACTTTATCGCTAAAGTGCTAAGTCTGAAGGTTGATTGGGAATTTTTGACAGTTTTGGGTAGGTTGACTTGCTGTCGTCCGAACAAAGCTCTGCAAAATAAATAATGTCCATTGCAATAATAACAACTACAAGTAAATACATCAGTAATTACACTATTCGTTATTTCATTTGTAATCGAGGAAAAATATAGGCAAGCGATTAACTAACAATGAGGAAAAAAACAGGTAAGTAATTACATTTCTGTTGTTGTATCGACTTGCAGTAGGTAGGTATTATTTAACGTTTTGGTCTACAGGATTATTCTTAAAACAGTGTTATTGATAAAGTGTTGGAAAGGACCAGCAGGGTAATTACGTTACACACAACAGTTCAACAAGATTCATTGCGTTATTTGCGTCGTTGAGCAGACGCATTTTTCCAACAAATGGAGCAATGGATTAGTCAGTCATATGCTTCAAAATTATTCAAGTTGACATTAGGTTCTATCAACTTGAATAATTATTTTTATGATTTTTCTTGAATAATTTCAGCAACTGTGAATATTATAAAAAGCGACCAGGTGTATCTGAGGATATTAAATTGCTGTCGCAGAGGGGCACTTTACTCTTAGAATGGATGGCGTGGCAGAGTGGATACAGTGTAAGGATCGGCTCTTTTTGTCGATGACGCCTTCTCTGGAACCGGATGGTGCAGTAAATAGACACTATAAGAGAAGCTCCAAGGACTGTACCAAAGGCCGGTGTGTAAGATGCGAGAAGAACATGCCCCATTTTTGTAGCGAATTGGCGAAGCTTGGAGCAAGCCAGAGCCTGAGCCTGGGTAAAAAACAATGATTCTATTTAGTCCGTCATTCATATTACAGAAAAATATTGGATACGTATATTTTGTTTTATCAAATCAATAAAAATAGACAAATATAAAAGGCATCCAAGATCAGGAGTGGTGGCTGGTGACGTCACTGCTCGCTAAAAAGTGGAGCGTGCACTGTGTCGTCTTCATTTTTTGTTTATATGAAAAAAGAAAAAATACGTGTCTAGTATTTTTTGGAAATCTGACTGACGGACTAATTAGTTTTTTTTTTTAGTCAACTACCCTATTATTATAATGATTTTGATGCAACTTAAGAAGATCACAGGAGGTTCAGCTGAGAGTCGTGGCAGCATAATTCCATCTTCAATCTTTGGTTCCAATGGTTCCGTTATACAACGAAATACCTACCTAATTGAGTTCTGCCAAATTAGTCAGCGCCTAACGTAAATTGATGTAGGTACTTATTTTTTTAATTACTTACCATGTTTTTGATCACGTCTAAACTATCCACTCAGTACCTACCTCAATTTGAACTAAGTAATCTCTAAAACTGATCTTCTGTCTTTTCTTAATGGAATAAGAAAAAAATGCGCTGAACTTAAAATTAATTTAGTTTGTGTACATGAAGCGCAAATGTGTCTACTAAATATTTTTTTTCTAAAATATAAGTAGCCTAAGTTACTCCATTTCACATTACGGTTATCTACCACTAAAGTCCAGGCCTGTCAAAATCGGTTTAGCCGTTTCGGAGGTTAGCCGTTGTAAGCAGACAGTCTACATTTAAAAAAAAAATATTTGTATCTGGTATTGCATAGTATAATATCGATTTATTAGATGTATTACTCCGTGTAGTACCGGGCTTAGAGTAGTTCCAACCAATGTCCTCCCGTGGGTGTCGTAAGAGGCGACTAAGGGAACTCTCACCAGGGAAGCAGGCAGCAGTGCTTCTCCTGTGGAATATCAAATTATTGCGATCCCCATTCCGCCTGCCAAGCTTGGGGATTATGACAAACCCCCCCAATGTAATGGAGGCCTTTGTCCAGCAGTGGAGCTCTAAAGGCTGAAGAAATAGAAGGTGTATTTATTACTTTCCATTATAATAGGGATGTATCCAAGGTATGAAAATAAAAAAAAATAATTAGTCCGTCTTATAGATAATAAAAAAAATTAAGACCCGTATTTTTTATTTTATCGTAATAACCAAAAATTACTGAGATATAGCGTATTAAAGTTACAGAGTGGGGGCTAATTACGTCACGCCGTTCTATATTTTGCACCATGGCGTGACGTCATGCGACATTTCAAATCAATATATCTTCCTAAGTATTTGAATAAAAGAAAAAATAAAAAATACGTGTTCAATATTTTTTATCAAGCTATCTGACGGACATTAAATTATTTTTTAGGATACAAGCCAATTATTGCCACAGTGAATAATTGAGCCATTTAGGTCGGATGTTCGGTACTTGGTATGTAAATGTTGTAACCTAAATCCTCACCTTTTGTGGCTTCTTTACCTGGCGACTACAAAAAACAACCTTTGGACGGTTGGTTGCTAACCAAATGAGCTTATTGTTGTATGCTGCATACATTATAGTTTTTTTTTTTTTTGGTAAACAGTGGAAGGCCCGCTTTAACCTATTGGGGGCCCTGGACCCTAAGAATCATGGGGCCCCTATGCAGATTAGAGGTAATAAGAGAAACATACTTACTAATGATTCATAACTTTGATGACTTATTTTTTATTAAATCACAATAACGCGTAGAATGGAACTGCGGCTGCAAAGAACGACAATTTATGCGAGCAGCCCGGGGCCAGAAGATCGTGGGGCCATGGGCACGTGCCCAGAGCGCCTATTGGAAAAGAACGGCCTGGAAGGGATCTAAGGATGAGTCGCACAAAGAAACCATGGCCCTGGCGCATAGGCAAGTGAGGAAACACGGGTGGGTTTTAGTCAGTAAAAGTCTGACACGCCCTTGTCATTTGATGATTTCCCGTCCCAAACAAAAACAAGGTTAAGTCGCACTGACAAGGTTAGGTAAAGGAAATTCTAATGACAATAATGATTTTTTTTTCTGTAAGTATAACTACTTACAGGAAAAAAAATCGTTATCACAATAATGATTTTTTTTTCTGTAAGTATAACTACTTACAGGAAAAAAATAAATGTCAAATAGACAAGTCAATTTTTAAAGTTATTACTTAATTTTTTTTTAAACTACCTAGATAAGTTCGCCGTTTCCTATCTGATTAATTTGAGAAGAAAGGTCTAAACTAAAGGCTCCTTCTCGGTGTTAGGCCATAACATCGGCTACCGGCAGAAGTTACCACCCAATAGACAAAGTCTTGCCGCTAAGCGATTCGTCGTGTTCCGGCATGATGTCTCGTGAAGCCGTACGGAGGACGGGCCTGAGCAGTTGTGTTGCGATGTGTGCCGGTTATGATGCGCCAAATGTTGTTATGTCGGGAATTTGGTCGTGGAGGATCTCCATCAATCTCACTGTGGCGCAGAATCGTTGGTCGTGTTGTTGAGTTTAACATTGCATCACGTCGCTCAACTGCCGTCTCCCTTCCTATTCACTAAGTTTTTTTTAGTGAATAGGCTAAATAAATAAACTAGCGCGCTTTACCATCATCGATTGCATCACTACTTACCATCAGGCGGGATTGCGGTCAAGCACTAGTTTATAATTATTAAAAATTAAAAAAACAAACTCAGAGGTCAGTCTCTTTTAAAGTCCAGACATAATCTTGGCCAGAGTACCTATAAGAAGCCTGTCTGTATACGTAGAATCGATGTCTGAGATGCTTGACTTACCTACCCGAGCTTATTATACTTAATAGAAGGAGGATAAAGGCAGCCTCAGTGGCGTAGCGGTAGCGAACGCGGCCGCTGCGCAAGGAGGCGCGGGTTCGATCCCCGCGCAGAGCTAATATTTGTACGCATGAATATGAATATTTGCACTAGTCTGGTCGTGCTTCGGAAAGCACGTTAAACCGTTGCTCCCGGTTGTCATACGAACATCTAATGGCAGTCGTTACGTGCATGTAGGAGCCCTCAATAAAAAAAAGTCCAACAATTGGTCTAACTGCAATGCTTCGGTATCGCCTTCGGTTTGTGGAGGTCAGACGGCAGTCGTGGAAAATATCGAAGTTTAGCCAAAATCAGCAGTTGGACTGGTAAAGCGGACCCCCGACTCCAAAGCTGAAAAGCTTCGGATACGACTGGGATTAACGTTGAGATGAAGAAGAATGAGGACAAAGGATTTCAACTTCGTGGGGACAGCGTCTCGTTTCCGGAAAAAGCTGAACATCAATAATTGAAATGGAGTGACTGCTTATCTGACTTCTACAACTCTTCTTCAGTCTGTATAGGTCCACTGCTGAACAAGGTTTTCCACAATGACCGGTCTTATGCTGCCCGCAACCATCGGCTTCCCGCGATCTACACCAGTAGGCCTAGTATGAGTTTTCAATACGAAACTCGATCGTCGATATAGAGCGCATTTGGCGCTCTCATTGGTTGAGGGTTCTTTCGACCTTGAAGCGGGCCAATCGATGAGTCAAAGCGCTCGATATCAACGATCGAGTTTCGTAATGAAAACTCATACTAGGCCTACAGGTTATCGGTCCACCTTGTTGAAGGCCTCCCTACACTGCGTCTTCCGGGACGTGGCCGCCACTCCAGAACCTTACTGCTTCATCGGCCATTGATTCTGAGAGCAATGTGCCCCGCCCACTGTCACTTAATTTTAGCGACTCGAAGAACTATATGTCAGTGACTATGGTTCTTCTGCGGATCTCCTAATTACTGATTCGATCGCGCAGAGAATTCAGTAACTGGGTTGTAAAAGAAGACTTCCATAACTGAGTTATTGGGTTATACGATACGGCTTGATAATACCTACTGGTTATCAGACTTTCGAACTCCAGAAGATGCAGACTCGCGATCCGCAAACGACAGGCTGGGACAAACGGATTAACCTGATTTTGAAGCACGAGTCTTGGCTTAATAATTTATTGGTAACTTTTTTTTATCGTCCCACTGCTGGGCACAGGTCTCCCCTCATACAGAAAAGGATTGACCGTAATCACCACGCTTGCTCAATGCGGGTTGGCGATTTCAGACTTAAAGTCCAGGTTTCTTCAAGATGTTTTCCTTCACCTTATGATCAGTCATTGGTGTCCAAGCTATACTTAGAAAGTACATATAACTTAGAAAAGTTACATTGGTACTTGCCTGGCCTGGAATCGAACCCGCACACTCGTACTTGAGAGGCTGGTGTTTTAACCACTAGGCCACCACGATTTATATAGGTAGGTACATATAAAGCAATTAATGTTGTTGAATTATCAAAATGTAGAACATGGCTATTGGTGGAGTAGTTGATAGCTTCGCAGTAAACCCGCTAGGATCAATTCGGTGTCGGGGTGGGCAGTGATTAATGTTCAGGCGGAGACTGCGATTCGGGTCGTTTAATCTAGATTACACAAAGGCCGTTTTAGTTTTGGGATGAAATAGAAGCGGCAGCTCACAGTATGATCACATGCGTGTCAAAGAATAAAATTAGTTTGAGTCAAGTCTCACTAGTAACACCTATCTATCTATATTCTAAGGTTGAAGAGTTTGTTTTTATGCGTTAATCTCAGGAACTAAGTATCTACTAGGTAGTTCGAATTGAAAAATTCTCTTTGTGACGGATACCCAGTTCATTTAAGGAGGAAAGCTGCTATTATTTTTTTGAACTTACTACGTGTTCAAACAAATACTAACTAAAGAACAAAGTACCTGACTGAATCTTCTTGAAACTGATAAAATGGAAGTCATTTTTTAACATTATAAGCCACTTAGTCCTTGACCGCGATGCCGCCTAATGGTAAGCAGTGATGCAATCGTTGATGGTAATGCGCGCTAGATTATTAAATTAAATTGTAGTAAAACGGAAACACCGCCACTGGCAAATTGTTCCAGTGAGTCGATGTACGCGGTATAAAAGAGGAGGCGAAACGCTTCTACTGTTAAGTCAATACTATTTGTCAGTATCTATGCTACGTAATTACCCCACTGTTGAACAAACAAAACGTCTGTCCTTAGACATAGGTACCTTATTATTGTTAAAATAGGATAGGTAGGTAAGTACCTACTCAATTAAATGCAAACAAACTCCATTTACTACAAAAACATTTTAACAGAAAAAAAAACTTTTCCAACAAATACCATTAATAATAAAGAAACTTTCCTGTTATATTTCTGAAATTTCGCTTCATTACAGCGTCGTAACGAATGTAATTCAAAGAAACTAGGGGGGACGAGGGGAGGGGAGGTAATCGGCCACTTATGTAGGGACCTAGTAATGTTGGATGAAGGGCGGCTGAGGAGGGTGGCGTATCGACCCAACGGATTACCTCCCACTGGGAGGGTTTAAGTTCATTTACACGACACGATTTAGGACGTTGTTTTAGAAGTTGATGTAATCGTGACGACATCGTAACGATAAGAAAAATTTAGCGCTGCGTCGGTTGAGTGTGCGATGGATATTGGTGCATTTTAATAAGCAATATTTAAGATTTACCCACAAAAATAATTTGCCAAAAAAAAAAAACATCATGCGATTAATAAAAAGCTATATAGGCTTTTTTATTAATCGAAGTAGAAAATGAAACATAGTATTTGTCCTTTTTTCAGTCGGTCAAAATGCTGTTGTGGAGACTGTGTCTTCAAAGAGTTTAGTCATATTAAGTGTCTTCAAGGCTAGAGTGAGTAGGCTCTTAATAAACTATCGCGCTTTGCATCACTGCTTACCATCAGGCGGGATTGCGGCCAAGCACTAGTTTATAAGACACATAAAAAAAATATATAAAACTGTAACCGCGGAACTTCTTAGCGGCTCTACTTCATAGAAAATGGAATCATGCCTATTCCTAATATATGCTAATCCATTGCTTCATATGTTCGAAAACGTGTCTGCTCAACAACGTAAATAACGCAATGAATGTTGTTCAACTGTCAAAATGAAACCCATTGCTACTGACAGTGTGTTACGCAATTACCCTGCTTCTAACGTTTTAAAAGAGCCCATATTCGGTTCATCATCATCATCAACCTTTTTTTTATCGTCCCACTGCTGGGCACAGGTCTCCTCTCATACAGAGAAGGACTGAGCGTTTTCACCACGCTTGCTCAATGCGGGTTGGTGATTTCAGACTTAAAGTCTAGGTTTTCTCAAGATGTTTTCCTTCACCTTGTAAATCAGTCATTGGTGTCCAAGATATACTTAGAAAGTACATATAACTTAGAAAAGTTACATTGGTATTTGCCTGACCTGGAATCGAACCCGCACACTAATATTTAAGAGGCTCGTGTTTTAACCACTAGGCCACCACGACCATATTCGGTTATGTGAAATCAAAATATCGAAATATTGATTTTATCAGATATGCTGGTTTAGTTAGGAACGATAAAGTTTTAGTTGTAGATTAGGTAGGTACTAACTTTATGCCTCGATTTAAGTCATATTATTAACATCTTAAAAATATTGCGGAATGAAAATAAATCGAATATTTTGTGTAGGTATACGTGGATGAGCATGTGCGGTTGGTTACCAACCAATCAGTTATGTAAATAGAAGGGAATACGAAGGGCCACCCTTCGTAGTATCGACCGCAAGGTTTGCCTCCAACCGGTCGGATGAGTCAGATTTTTTTTAGACGTCACGACTTCAATACGATTAGTTTATCTTTGACGCAGTCGTTGCGGTACCGTGAGGAAAGGATTATACTTACACTATGTAAAGAAAACCCTGTCCGACCCATAAGGATAATAAAAGTGAGGTAAACACATGACCAAAATAATATAAAATTTTACGCAATCATCATAGTAACAATACTAATTAATTTTGATATTTTTTTTTCCCGCGAAATAACTCCAACTTCCCCGAAATTTGTTAATTTTTAAAAAAGTGACACCACCATTTGGACTGTATTATAGCGACGTGAACACGTCCCGCGTGCCCTACCCCCCGTCGCCCGCGGAAGGGTTGCCTACCACACATGTATTAAGTTACTTCTTTTGCGAAATACAATTTATTTTTTAGGGGGATTTTTTTTTTAAGTTTAGCCCGGCTTTGTATCCATTAGTAGAATCAGTTATCGATACCTAACAATGCCTTCACGGATCGGACAGGGTTTTCATTACATATTGCATAGTTTGGATGATTAATTACCTAAGTTCTTCGTAATTACCATGAAATCTATATAAGACCGTGAAGCATACGTAACTGTTACGTGATTGGCTTTAGTGTTGGTAACTGCGTAACATACTCGGTTGGAATGACTTTCAATTTGACAGTTCAACAACATTATTAGTTAGTTCAGACACATTATTTTAACATATGGAGCAATAGATTTGCAATATGCTTCGAAATGATTCAAAATTGATAGTTACAGTGTTAACACAGTATTTCTATCAATTTGTTAGCACACAATTTTGGTATAAAGAAACCGGAATAGGCAAGTAACGCCATCTATAATGTAAGCCACGAACTATAACAATAGGAATTCATACGTGTGCCTTAAATGATCAAGTTGCTTTTCGAAAATTTTATTCTAGATAAGGAACTCGCATGAAAACATAATAAGTAGATTTAATTTCATTGTGTGCAATGCTCCGTAGCGAATAATCGTGTTGGACTGTAGGTAATGAAAATGCCTCAATGAAATTTTGGTATTTAGTTATCTACTACTTAAATAAATAAACATTAATATCATAATTATCCTACATTACTTCTAAAGGGCTTTTTGTTGTCGGTACGTCATAACTTCCTTGATACTTTATCAATATACTTACATTAATGAGGCATCATTTAAAAGCATTTCTGAATCGCTACACCGGAAATATATACAAATTTCTCACATTTCAGTGGTTTTTCGAAAATGTGCAATTAAATATCAAGGGTGCTAATATTTCGCACGAGTCACCTAGTATAAAAAAAAACTAATACCACACAAATAATGAATAACAAAAAAAAAAAATAAATAAAAATGAACTCAGGATAAAACTTCGATTACTTACTTACTGAATGAACTTTTACAGGAGGTAATACATTTGTGATTGTGCTCTCATCTACCGTTTTCCCAGCTAAGCAATTAAGAGGTTGGCTTCCAGTCTGACGCGGAGGCAGCTAAGACTTTCGGGCTTCCGACGACCATTAATTACTGTCTAAGATCCAAGAATGAGTGCCGGGACCAACAGCTTTTCCGGTTTTTCCGGTCACCCATCCACAATCGTAGCTTAAACAATTGGAATCATTTCGCAGCATATTGCTAGTCCATCGCTCCATATGTTCGAAAAATGTGTCTGTTCCTCAATGTAAATGGCGCAATGAATGTCGTCGAACTGTCAAAATGAAAACTATTGGTACTGATGATGTGTTGCGCATTTACCCTGCCGTGCGGCCCCGTTAGGCTGTTATGACTTAGCCCTCAAGATTAAAATTAAATTATATGATTTTTTTAGGGTCCCGTAGCCAAATGGCAAAAAATGGAACCCTTATAGATTCGTCATGTCTGTCTGTCCGTCTGTCTGTCTGTCCATCCGTATGTCACAGCCATTTTTTTCCGAAACTGTAAGAGCTATACTGTTGAAACTTGGTAGGTAGATATATTCTATGAACCGCATTAAAATTTTGGGGCAAAAATAAAAAAAATAATTATTATTATTATTGGGGGGCTCTCCAGACTTAGTACTGAAACTCATTTTTTTTTTCATCAAACACATTTTGTGGTGTATCTATGGATAGGTCTTCAAAGTGATATCGAGGTTTCTAAAATATTTTTTTTCTAAACCGAATAGTTAGGTGACAGACGCTTCCAAAGTGGAAAAAAGTGGGTCACCCCCCCTCTAACTTCTAAAATAAGAAAATTAAAAATCTAAAAACATATGATGTACACTATTATAAAAACTACCAACGAAAATTGTTTTGAACGAGATCTAGTACCTACGTAGTTTTTTATTAATACCTCGTAAATCGTAAACCGCTTATTACCGCGTAATCTTTCATACAAATAAGTAACTTAAATCCTTTAATTTCATAAATCAGTGGTACGGAACCCTTTGTGTGTGAGTCCGACACGCACTTGGCCGGTTTTTGTATTTTATCTTACACTATCTAAGTTCCTACTTATCTCTTCTCTCACATTTTTTTCTAAATTAAACAACCCGCAGAAAAAAAGACACTTATCTTTTATCATTTCACCACGGAACCCTAAACCCATAAACAGTTGCTCAAGAGATAAGAGCGTGTCCAACAAAGTTTAACTACGTGCCGATCATCCCTCCAGGCTCAGCCCTCCGTAACCCTCCGGGAGGGAAGAGGGAAGCCCGGTGTTATGAAAGCCACGGCTTAGTAATTAATATTTTGCAATAGGAGAGGTGCTTTTGTTTACTTTTTTGGAAGATTTCCTAGATTAATATAATAATTTAATGCTTATTTCTTTAAATCGCTTTCGATTTGTATCTTTTTAAAACGATGTCAGGAAGGATTTTAAATGAGTGTCCATGGAGTTTCTTGCACGTTCTTCTCCATAGATATCTACGCTTTGGAACGTGCAATTTAGCTTCACTTTTCTTGGACTGACCGAAATTAACTATTCAAAAGCACCAACGGATGATTAATTTGAAATAAACAATTTTTTATTTGCTTTGGAAAAAGTGAGAAAACAGTAACAAAATATGTTGCATCTTAGAACCTACCCGCCTAATACTACCCTATTAATGAAAAGTGTGGTATTGTACATACATACCTACGGGCCTGACAATCCTTACTACCTAATATTACAAATCAGAAAATGAGTTCGTTTGTTTGTTTGGTCCGCTTTCACGCTGTAACTCCAGAACCGTTTGCTTTAAAATTTTGCAGCCGTAAAGCTAGAAGTCCGGATTAATTAATAGGGTAGGTACTTTTTATTGATATTCCCGAGGGAAAACAAAAATATTGTTAGCTTCATACCAGTTCGGTGATAGATGGCGCTGTGTGTCGTTTAAAACAAGGTAATGTATTGCAAACGAATCTGCACATGTCAACTACGAAGCTAAATGAAACGATAATTAAACCCCAACAGTGAGGAATCTAAAAAGCGTGATGTAACCGAATTAACGAGGGCGAAGCCGCGAGCGGAAAGCTAGTTTACAATAAAATATAAAAAATGAATAAAAATTATATAGAAAATGAGCCTATTCCACTTTTTAAAAAGAGATTGTGGAATTTATTGATTAGACTCTAAATATTGTTAGTTAATTGAATTGAAATATGACTACTTACATATTCTCAATAGGTATTTATGATCGTCCTAACTAACCTTTATTTTCTACATTGATATTTACATTTTTATTTTTATTTTATTTTTATATTATCTCTGTAATTTTATTTCACCTGACATGTATTTTACCTAATTTTAATGACATTTTTTTTATAAATTATCTAAGTATAAACTAGCGCTTGACCCAACACAAGCTTAAATTCTTTGAGTGTTCAATTTTAAGGAATAGAATAGAATACGATTTATTATGTAGACCATATAAAATACAGAATATACATAGGTACATACAGTATGTTACGAAAACCCTGTCCGACCCGTGAAGGTGTTGTTAGGTATCGATAACTGATTCTACTAATGCATACAAAACCGGGCTTTACTTAAAAAAAAATCCCCCTAAAAAAAATAAATATTATTTCGCAAAAGGAGGTAACTTATTAAATGTGCGTTGACCACCCTTCGCCTGCCGACCGCGGGGGGCGGGCGGCAGGACACGTGGCACGTGGTCGCATCGCTATTCGCTCATAATAATACCGGTGTTGTCACTTTTTAAAAATTACCAAATTTCGGGGAAATTGGAATTAATTCGTTGGAAAAAAAGATTATTTCAAAATTCATTTGTATTGGTACTATGATGAATACGTAAAATTTTATATTATATTTGGTCATGTGTTTACCTAACCTCTATTATCCTTATGGGTCGGACAGGGTTTTCGTAACATACTGTATATATGAGTGTTTTACAAAGTCTGACACAATGGGCGGTCTTATCGTTAAGGCTGAGGCTACATTAGGCCGCGACGCGACCTGCGACACAGCGATTAAAACAAGTAAATGAATGCTCACGTATATGGCTACACTGTACATCAAATATTACTTGCGATCTTTGATTTCTTTGTGCGATAGGAACAACATTACTGAAATAACGGCATCGGCTAAGTTTCTCACTTGCATGACTAGTTCAATAGTGCTGCTAAATATACGCGTGGCTACATTATTCGTATAGTAAAAGCCGATGGATGATTTGATCGCATTCTAAGAAAACGACCGATTCGTTGTTGAGCATGTCATCATCATCACCATGTCATCGCCGAATATACGCTGGAATTTCGCTTGTAATGTAGCCATATCGTGTATTTCTCGTTTCGCTCTTCCAGTCTCATCGCAAATCGCTCCCTACTGTAGCCTCAGTCTAAGAGCGATCTTTTACAGACAACCTTGAATGTATTATTTACCAGTGATTCCCAAATTAGACAGCTAATCCTAGTAGCCTAGTAACTATAAACTAGTGCTTGCATCGCATCGGATGGAAAGTAATGATTCAATCGTTGATGGTAAAGCACGCAAGTTTATTAAGAGCCTAATCACTAAATAGGAAGGAAGACGGCAGGTGAGCGAGGTGAAGCAATGTTAAAATCTGGTGGTTTAAATCACTGGGATGCCCCATTACCCCGTGCAGGAGACGAGGCCCGGAGAGACCGGGCCAGCACGAGGGTTGTGGAAGAATTTTGTCTATCGCGGCCCCACGCTCGCTCGTGACAGAAGAGACACCGGTGTGTTTTTAGTCAATAAAAGTCTGACAGACCCCGTCGCCCACCCCAGGGCGGCGGACATCCATTGAGGATTTCCACCCCGGTAAAAAAAACTTACCTACTTATTAAAAAGTACCTCGAGTTATAATCACTTAAGTCAATAATTACATCCAACCTTATCACGTCCGTCGCAAACATACCTACGAGAAAATGGCAAAAGAGTAATCGTATTAGCATATTCTCATTTTTTATTTACTAATTTACAGCAAGTTTAAACCTAACTAGGTATTTTTTTTTCCATAGTGTTGGGTAACTGCGCAAAACACTAACAGTATAGTGCGTTTCATCTAATAGTTCCTTTGCCGTCATGTTGGCACTAATGCAACTTAGTGTAAGAGAGAGAGAGACGCACAGTGCGTCTACCTTGTTTACGATAGTGACAAAAAATGAATGCCAACATGACGGCAAAGGAACTATTAGATGAAACGCACTATAACAATGGGTTTGATTTTGACTATTCAACAACATTCATAGCGTTACTTTTTTTTTAATAACTATAAACTAGCGCTTGACCGCAATCCCGCCTGATGGTAAGCAGTGATGCGATCGTTGATGGTAAAGCGCGCTAGTTTATTAAGAGCCTAGAGGAATGAAGACGGCAGTTGAGCAAGGTGATGTAATGTTAAACCCAACAACACGACCAACGATGTTGCGCCAAAGGGAGATATCATCTGAAGACCCTCCACGACCTGACATACGATTTTCGGACATACGAAGTAATTGATTAGCAATATCCTTCAAAATGATACAAATTAAGTGTAATAAAATGTATTACGCAATTAGGGTGCAAGACTATTAACTTAAGTATTATTGTCATGCCGCCATCATCTCGATATTTAACGTTTCACTCACATTTTAGACCCATTTGTCACATGTAACACAATGCATTGTACCGTTCCTTGGTTAGTTTCTATCCTTATTTTGTCCAAACATCACTCATGACTAATAAATAACTTTATCAGTACCTAAAATTGCATTTACGAAAAGTACTGAAAATGTTCCCAGTCTCCCTCAATTCGATACGACACCAATATTATTCGCAATTTACATTTAAATCAATGTTTAATCTCACTAGTGTATTAAAAATAACGCAGAATTATATTTAATAAAACTACTTTAGAAGAAAAAATCGTTCCCCTACAGAACGCGCGCCCCACGCTCACTCAACTATTTAGGCCTAAACGAACGGACTCATGAATTCTCCGCTCCGCTGTTATCCTGGTACTTATTGTTATAATTATTGCTTCATTATTATCCGTAATAGTGTTATAACCCAATACTATTATTATTGCTGTTTGAAGTAATAAATCTAGTGTAAATAAGGTTATTATTGTCAGACAATATTATGAATGATCGCAGTCAAGTAACTTTGTATTTATTGTAAAGATGGAAGTCTATATTCCGTGATGATTGCAGAGCAATAAATCTATTTGATTACGTATTTTTTAGATTATGTTATCTAATTAAAAGAATATTTGTAGCAACGGTATGATACAAACAAAGTAGTTTACCTAATTAAAACGCCTCGGATAACTACCTACTTATAAATTTTGGCGATTTTATTAAGCAGTAGCAATTTGTAGTACTCAATATTATTGGAAATAAAAATCCAATTTTTTCACATCGCCTTTGAATGTACAACTTTGAACCAACATCGATCAAAAGAAAAAATGCTTCTAAGTAATATCCGTCACCGTCACATCATTTAGGCCTACAATTATTATTTACGCACGAAATTTCAAATCTAACTTGATAGCCATCATTTCAAATTACAGTACTTGAAGTGAGGTAAAAAAACACGCTTTATTCCTTTCTAATTTATTCTTAAAAAATCAGCTTGTATCGGCCGCTTTCTCGGGGGTCACGATCCACAACATCCGTTCTTTTCTGAATGCATAATAGGAATAGTGACATCTCTTTCTAACATATGATTTTAAACTATCTTTACCTCTTTTCTACCGTCACGCGACGTTGTCAATCCTCAGAGCTGTGCGCAATGACCTTGTCGTGGTGTTGACGATATAAACACTAGGTATAATTAAGTACTGATAATTTATTGTTTAATTTACGGCCGCACATTCTTTCAACTCGAGAATAAAATCCTTTTGATCGCCTAAGTGTGACGCAATTGGGCAATTTGTTATGATTTTTATCATGTTTTGGAAGTGTTATGAGTTGTGACTCGTGTAGCAAGATTGTAATCGTAAATTCGTGACACGGTGTGTTTTAATGAACGCTAAGTGAAATACGTGTTTCGATATTGAAACGGGTATATTATGATTAATAGAACTGGTTGGGGGACTGCTTTTAAAACAGTTTGCCTTTATGTAAATGCTATTGAAAAGGAATGAAATGTGTACAGTTGCTACGACTTTTGACTCCAAGTCGCATAGTTTTGGAGAGTAAAAGAAGTAGGTATGCGCACTTTCAGTTCTGTTCAATTACTTGGAAATCAAGGAAATAAGTTTCAACCAATATAAGTTATAAAAAATAAAATATGGGTAGGTAAAATACTAAAACAAATGGTAAAAACTTCCTTCATAATGTGCATTTAATTCAGTTAAACATTGTATACTGCATCGCTCTCTCTATATTTTCATTTCGATCGTCAGATTTTTCAGTTAGATATACATACGTCTTACTGAAAAATCCTGGAAAACTTACAATCTGAGCCAGTGCGCAGTGAGGCATATTTCACGTGCTTAGAAACATTAGCTCGTATGTACCTATAGGTCGTCGGACATACACGTTCCGACAACATATGACCTACTGCTACTAAGCGCGATCTACGTACGATCTAATGCTTGTAGTGTCGAGATTTGGTTATTAGCGTTATTTTATTTAAGGTTGATCTTGAAATCGGATTAGTTTCAACCGATGATGGCTGTTTACTATGGAAGCGACGCATGTTTAGCAAGTAGTTTTTCTCTGTGTTTGTGTTTTAGGCACATCAAGTTTTTATCGCAATTAGACGCATATTGCGATGAAAACTTGATGTATTCATTGTATTTTGAATTAGAGCTGCGGATTATGAAAGGCACGCTCGTACTAGGTATATTCAGGTATCTATGTAGCTACCTATATAGTTTTTAAATAAAGCTAATTCTTCTGAAAAAAGACCTGCAGGGTAATTGCGTTTGGATGCTACACGCGGGGGTTATATGGTCCATGGCCCTTTACGGGGCACCGATGAGGGCGCCGTTCCTGGAGCGGCGACCAGCCCGACCTGACCGCGTCCCAGAAGGTCAGGGCCGTTCGGCTAGTCCGGTGATACCGCAGGGTCTCAGCTGAGGTGTCAAGGCTCCTTGCCGGATTGCCGCCATGGGATCTAGAGGCCAAAGCCCTCGCCCACATGTGGGAGTGGCGAGAGGAGGCAAAACGCGAGGACATAACTCCGGGGCACCGAGAAATCGCGGTGCAACGGACATAGCTCCGAGCGAGATCTCATGGCGACATGGTGGGTGCGATTATCGCAATCCAGTGGTGCTAGGCAGGGCGCTAAGTTCCCTCTTTGAGAAGTGGCCAGAGAAGCGCCACGGCGCCCTCACCTTCCGCCTGACGCAGGTCTTCACCAGACACCGCTGTTTCGGGAGGTTCCTACCCCGGATAAGACGGGAGGAAACGCTAGCGTGTCACCACTTTGGGGATCGCCCTGAGGACACTGTGGAGCTTATGGTGGAGCTATAGCCGGCTTGGGCGGTGCACCGCTGTGTCCACGTGGCGGCGATCGGCGGCGATCTCTCGCGTCCGTCCCTAGTCCGAGGGAGTGCATGGCGGACCGTCACCTCCTTTGGCGAAGCAGTGATGCTGGCAAAGGAGTATTCGGATCGCGTGATGTAGCAGGAATCTCAGCGCCCTCTAGCCGCCGCAGGAGACGCCTTGGTCGGGGGCAATATTGAACTCCCACCACCGCAGGCGCGGGCGACAAGCATTGGGCAGCTCGCCTCCCGGTAAGGACCAGGCCTGATTTGACGGCGCGTTGTGTTTCACGCGCGTCTCAAAGAGATGTCAGCACATCGTAACGGGGTTTACGAGGAACGTTTCCTAGGCCAGGGCTGCGGGTTGAAATAGAAACCATGGCCTTGACGCACAGGCAAGTAAAAAAGCAGTCAATTTACAGACAAAAAAGTAGTTCAAAAACATTCATTGCGTTATTTAGGTTGTTGTGCAGACAGATTTACGAACATATGGAGCAATAGAATAGCAATAAGCTTCAAAATGATTCCAACTGATTGGCAAGACCAGTGTTGCCAGTGATGACTTACGGAACTGAAACTCACAATGGGCCTCATACGAAGGTTCAGAGTCACACAAAGGGCAATGGAAAGAGCTATGCTCGGAGTTTCTCTGTGTGATCGAATCAGAAATGAGGAGATCCGCAGAAGAACCAAAGTCACCGACATAGCTCTGCGAGTTGCTAAACTTAAGTGGCAGTGGGCAGGCCACATTGCTTGTAGAACCGATGGCCAGGGCAGTAAGGTTCTGGAGTGGCGGCCACGTACAGGAAGACGCAGCGTAGGGAGGCCCCCAACAAGGTGGACCGATGACCTGGTGAAGGTCGCGGGAAGCCGATGGATGCGGGCAGCACAAGACCGGTCAGCGTGGAAAGCCTTGGGGGAGGCCTTTGTCCAGCAGTGGATATCCATAGGCTGAAGAAGTAGAAGCATAGTATGTTACTCAATTAGTTAATCTAGGACTTTTCTCCACCATCAACTGACTAGGTAAACAATACAATGCCTTAGTCAAGAAAAACACAAGCATTGATTTTTTTCTCAAATAAATACTCCGTCTTCCATCGTAACATCTTATCATCGTTCACCACCTAACAATGATTGAGCCTTGTCCTTTAATTCTATTTTCTGTATATAAATGAAATGCTTGTTGTTTTTTCTTTTAATATTATATAAATAAGTAAAAATCCGACCACTAAATGATGCATGCTGTGGCAACCTATAATTAAGTCCGCACTCAACATAGGATTTTATATTATTGTAATATACAGGGTGTATCTGACATTGTAACACAAACTTCGCGAAAAGGCTAGACCGCATGCCACTAATAAAATTATGATAGTAATTTATGTCGTTAATGAACGGTTACAGCAATAACAATGTTTAAAAAATAGTGTCGGCTCGGCCTTTGAACGTTGTAAGCGTGCCGCCGTGCGGGTTTGTAGGTATGACGTTGATCCCTGATGTGAACTCTATTAAATCAGCTGATAAGATAGTTTTTCGAGTTTTGTTTTCATTGCGCTTTTTTGTGTAATTAGCGAATTAATTAATTTTTACTTTAAAACATTATTGAGTTATAAAAGTATAGCAATTATGAACGGTCTAAGGTGAAAAAAACCACTTATATTTTTTTTTTAATTCATGAAAAAGCCGACACAAAATTCCACCACTGGGGGGTTCAGAATCATGTACTGGATCCATGGTACTCGTTTGTGCTTCGATGTCAGATACACCCTTTATAAATGTAACTAGTGTAAGAATTGTTGGTTGTCCTAAATAAATAAATAAATTAGGGGTGCCGATTTCAAATTATAATTTTCCATGTTTAAAAGCGGATAACTGGTCATACATGGAATATTGTAGCTCCTTATTAACTTAGTCATGTAATATTTATGACTCTTACCGTAGTTTGTAAGTTTAATCAATTAAGTTGTTAACTACATGTTACGGACAAATTAATGACTTATAACCTCGAAGTTTTTAAATGAAATTAATAAACACTAGGTACTTTTTTTTTTTTTGTTATTCGTTGCTCCACACAGTGGTAATTTGGTACCTTCTCCTGCATGATGGGGCGTTTAAAAGCATTAAAAAAAAAATACACGTGCAGCCTACGGCCCTTTTAACACCCTTTTATTTGCTTCACCTGAATGTATGTATGTAACGGAATGATTTAACTTCATTTTCACTAACTTTTACGAGTCTGATTAATTTGAAAATTTGCTCAGAGGGTAAGGGGAAATGACAATAGGCACAATATCATTACATATTACTTATAAAATAAAGTCACTTTCTCTTTCCCTATGTCCCCTTGAATGTTAAATATTTAAAACTACGCAACGGATTTTGATAGGGTTTCTTAATAGATAGTGATTCAAGAGAAAGGTTTATATGTATAATAATATTCATTAAATTGTAGAGAAATATTAATATTTATGAGGTTTCTAATGTAATGTCATCAAAAGAATGTACTAAATAATGTACCTATAAATTGAAAAGGTCTACAGAAAACTCCGCGATGGTATATGTCTATCTCTTATGGATATCTCACAATAACATTTGTTTGTCATTTACTTTTTAAGACAAAATACAATGCTTCGATTCGTCAACGTTAACAGTTTTCTGTAGGCCTAGTATGAGTTTCAATACGAAACTCGTTCGATCGTATCGTGCGCGTTTGGCGCTCTCATTGGTTGAGAGTTCTTACGACCTTGAAGCGAGCCAATCGCTGAGTCAAACGCGCTCGATACGATCGAACGAGTTTCGTAATGAAAACTCATACTAGGCCTACTGTAATGTATTTAGTATCAGCGTATTATTATACTCTTTGGTATCAGCATTACACCCGTGCGAAGTCGGGGCGGATCGCTAGTGTATTATAAAAAAAAACAAAAAAAAAATGTTCGATAGCTATTAAAACGTGTTTTTTAATCGACTTCAAAAAGGAGGAGGTTACTCAATTCGACCGTTTATATGCTTGTTTTTGTTTGTTTGCGGATAACTTCGTCGTTTATGAACCGATTTTGATAATTCTTTTTCTGTTGGAAAGAAGACATTCCCAAGGTGGTCCTATGATAAGGACATCGGGGTTTGATGGTGGAAGGCCAGAGAAATCAAGGGGAACTTTCAAAAATCGTGGGGGCGTGCGTTTGTAAGTTTTTTCATTAAGTATTTTAGCGTCAGCATCTAGTCTAACCGGATGCAGCTGAACAGTACTTTTCACAACTAAAAAGTGAAGAATAAAAACTTTTTTTTACAAAAAAAAAATAAATAACCGCCTTCCAAAAATCACCACAAAGTTAAAAATAAATAAATATAATAATTTTATTTAAACTAGGTAGGTACATTTTTTCCTTCATGAACTTATTACAAAGAAGAAGATTGTGTTGTGTCAATTAAGTATTTTTTCTTAGTTTCATTTTTTATGAACTAATCGGTGTTTAGTTTTTCAATATATTCAGTCAGACAACTTTCTAGTTTTACAGAATGTCTGTTTGATTCGATATGTTATTACCTACTAGGTATTAGTTATTTCGTGACAAGGGCCGGTTTACGATTTGATAGTGGCGCCATTCATATACTAAACTAAATTCATGGTATCAGTGTTCTAAGTCATTAAGAAAAGAACAGTATATAAGTGTTAGTTTAATCCTGCCAAATGGAAATAATTTGACGGAATAATTTTTAGGTATCTATTTTTTTTTAACGATTAAGTATAAAATACTTAGTTTTTGATAGCAATCCCGTCTGATGGTAAGCAGTGAGGCAATCATAATAAAGCGCACTAGTTTATGAAGCCTAAAAAAAAAAATGAGTAAATAGGAAGGAAGACGGCAGTTGAGCGAGGTAATGCAATGTTAAACCCAACAACATAACCAACTATGCTGCACCAGAGGGGGATTGATCTGGAGACCCTCTACGACCAAACTGCCGTCACAACAGCATTTGGCGCATCGTACCCGGCACACATCGCAACACAACTGCTCAGACCCGTCCTCCGTAGTCTAGGTAGGTATACCAAATTAGTCGTGGGTGCGTTTAGAAATATATACCGAAAATTACATAGGTACACAAACAGCCCTATTTGCTATTGCTGCGAAGGCTAATTTTATACGGAAATACTAGGACTTTAAGAGCTGAAAGTGGTGAAATGCAACTAGTTACCATCAATGTCTCCAAAGCCTGGAGCACAGGCGTAGAGTAGCCAGCCTTTCGGTCTTCTATAGGATGCATTCTGGTGAGTGTGCAAGGGAATTGCATGATTTAATTCCCCCATCTCCGTTCCATCATCGGACGACCCGTCGTACGGCGAGTTTCCATCCTTACGTTGTTGACACCACTGCGATCCGAACGAAGCGTTTTGCTTCCTCCTTTATACCGCGTACATCGAGGGACTGGAACAATTTGCCGGCGTCGGTGTTTCCGTCACATTACAATTTGAGTGTCTTCAAGGCTAGAGTGAATAGGCTCTTAATAAACTAGCGCGCTTTACCTTCAACGATCGCATCACTGCTTACCATCAGGCGGAATTGCGGTCAAGCGCTGGTTTATAATTTATAAAAAAAAAAAATGGATACCCTGAATGCACTGGTGCAATTAGGTACTTACCTAAGTAACATAACATAATCAGCCGATACTGTACTTACTGTTGGGAAACATGCCTGATATCTATGAGAGGGAGATTACAATTATGTACGGAATTTCATTATTGCAAAGTCGTAGTGGAAAAGTGGTTAAAACACCAACCTTGTGCCGGTTCGATTCCAGGTCAGGCAAGTTCTACGTTAACTGTTCTAAGGTATATGTACTTTCTAAGTATATCTTGGATACCAATAAAGGTGAAGAAAAACCTGGACTTGTAAGTCTGAAACCCGCATTGAGCAAGCGTGGTGCAACCGATCGGCTAATGGTTAAAACACCAGCCTCTCAAGTATGAGTGCGCGGGTTCGATTCCAGGTCAGGCAAGTACCAATGTAACTTTTCTAAAGTTATATGTACTGTCTAAGTATATCTTGGATACCAATGACTGAAGGTGTAGGAAAACATCTTAAGGAGACCTGGACTTTATAAGTCTGAAATCGCCAACCCGCATTGAGCAAGCGTGGTGATTACGCTCAATCCTTCTCTGTATGAGAGGACACCTGTGCTCAGCAGTGGGACGATAAAAAGGTTGTTGATGATGATGAAGCGCCTCTCACCCCTTTGGCTTGCCCCCCTAACGCCTGCCGATAGTGTTGTTCGAACGTGTTTGTACAGTGAGCGTTTGTGCGCTTATTTATTGATGGACGGACAACGTTGGTTTAGTTTCGCTTAGCTTAATTCACTAAGTTTAGTTTTTATTTAGTTTAACCGGCGGTGGACGTTCGGCTTTAAACCATTGAGTTATAAACTTATAATGTACTACGTACATATGCTCAATGGTTTAAACCAGTATTTTATCTTCTATCCTTTTCTTAATGAAATAGAAAGAAAGAGATGCACTGATCTTAAATTTAAATTCGTTTGTGAACAAGGGAGTCGGGGCCATTATCTCGGTATGTAAAGATGGTCACCCAACCACAGAATAACAGCGGCAAGCATAGCTTAACCTGATCGATCGACAGGTACGGCTCTTATTAATTGGCCACGAGGCAAAAAACGGAACCCTTATAGATTCTTCATGTCTGTCTGTCTGTCCGTCCGTATGTCACAGCCATTTTTTTCCCATTTTTTAGAAATTATAAGAGCTATACTGTTGAAACTTGGTAGGTAGATGTATTCTGTGAACCGCATTAAGATTTTGATGCAAAAATAAAAAAAATAATAAAAAATATTGGGGGCTCCCCATACTTACAACTGAAACTCAAAATTTTTTTCTTCTTTGTTTCTAAACCGAATACTTGCGCTTCCAAAGTGGAAAAAAGTTGGTCCCCCCCTCTAACTTCTAAAATAAGAAAATGAAAAATCTAAAAGAAACATATGATGTACATTACCTACTATAAAAACTACCAAACGAAAATTGTTTTGAACGAGATCTAGTAAGTAGTTTTTTTTAATACCTCGTAAATCGTAAACCGGAACCCTTTGTGCGTGAGTCCGACACGCACTTGGCCGGTTTTATTTCACTAAAACTCATACAGTTTCGAATGGTGTGTAACTCGACTAATCCGGCATCGTACCATTATCAGTGGCCCAAAAAAAGCTCGCGAGTGTTGTGTTATTTAAAACCTACTGCTGAACACGTCCTGAGAATAATTTCTTCAGCCAACATGTAAACACGGATGCCTGGCTTACACACACCAGAACAACTTAAGTCCCAACCGAAGACAACGTAAAATAAACCCTAGTACCTTAGAAATAAAGTTATAATATATTTGAATATGGTTTGGATGCGTTCGTTAAATTGTAAAGGTTTTGTATTTATTCGTAGTCTATTTTTGGCTGCGGTAGGCGGTCGCTCCAATACATCTTGATTTTTTATACCTTTTTAGGGGCCTTTTTGTGGCCCGCGGTAATATCTGGATTTAGTCCGTGTTTCCGGCTATTGTGCTCGATTAATTTTTCAATTATAAGCCCTTGGTACGGTATTTGATTTTAGGGTTGCAGTTAAGTGCGTCACGGGTGAGCGTTTAAGGAGAAAAGAATGCTATGACTTTAAAAGAAACAGTTAACCATTTTCTTCGGCCGTTATCTCTACTTTTATAATAGGGTATTTGACTAAAAAAAACCTAATTAGTCCATCAGTCAGATTTCCAAAAAATACTAGACACGTATTTTTTCTTTTTTCATATAAACAAAAAATTAAGACGACACAGTGCGTTGAAAACTCGTGTGATGTCATTGGACGCTATACTTTTTAAGGAGCAGTGACGTCACCAGCCCCCGCTCCTGATCTTTGATGCCTTTTATATTTGTCAATCTTTATTGATTTGATAAAATAAAATATACTTATCCAATATTTTTCTATAATCTGAATGACGGACTAATTAGTTTTTTTCAGTCAAATACCCTATTGCCAAAACAATAACCAGAAACACGTAAAAGAAGCAAGAATACTAAAAAGGCTTTAAACTTAGAAACTGCACAAAAAGCTAATTCCCATAACTAAAAACATTCAATATCTGATCGCAATCTCATCTCAGCAACCATCAAATCAAACCAGCAGGGTAAATGCGTAACACACTAAGTACCACTGCCACGATTCCACACTAACACGATTCCACTGTCATTCCATTGCCATTGTGCTTAAAATTATAAAACCCGTTCATAGAGGTGAATTTCTAAAAAAAAACTACCTACTCAATTTGAACAATTATTAATATGGAGTGGAATGTCAGTGATTGATCACTGGAAAGTCATAATAACGCTATTTTGTAAGTGGATTACGAAACTTGTCAAAATCGATCATTATGAGATGCCTGATCGACCTTACTGACACTATTGTTATAGCAGACTAGGGCCCCAGTAACAATAGGTTTCATTTTGTCAGTTCAACAACATTCATTGCGATATTTACGGTGTTGAGCTGACACATTTTCGAACACATGGAGCAATGGATTAGCAATATGCTTCGAAATTTCGGAATTGCACGATTTAATTCCCCCATCTCCGTTCCACCATCGGAGGACCCGTCGTACGGCGAGTTTCCACCCTTATGTTGTTAACACCTCTACGATCCGGACGAAGCGTTTCGCCTCCTCCTTTATACCGCGTTCATCGAGGGACTGGAACAATCTGCCGGCGGCGGTGTTTCCGTCGGACTACAATTTGAGTGTCTTCAAGGCTAGAGTGAATAGGCTCTTAATAAACTAGTGCGCTTTACCATCAACGATTGCGTCACTGCTTGCCATCAGGCGGGATTGCGGTCAAGCGCTGGTTTATAAATTAATTTAAAAAAAAATGGTTCCAACGGATAGTAATAGTGTGTTACGTAATTAGGGTGCTGGTCGCAATCAATGTCAAAAACTTGTCAAAAATCCTGACAGATTGCGACTGAGGTCAAGACTGTTAACGTTTTTAAAATTAGTAGAATTGCTTTTCAGATTCTAGATTGTAAGAAAATATCAATTAAGTATAAAAATTACCTAGCATTTATTAATTACTAGCTTTCCGCCCGCGGCTTCGCCCGCGTGGAATTCGGTTATATCGCGCTTTTTAGATTTCCCCCGGGGAATATCATGTTTTTTTTTCAATAAAAGGTACCTAGCCTATGCCCTTTCTCAGGGTCTGAAGATTGTCTGTGTCAAATTTCATCAAAATCGGTCGAGAGGTTTAAGCGGGAAAGCGTAACAGACAGACAGAATTACTTTCACATTTATAATATTAGTATGGATTAGCATTACCTATGCTTTACTAGCGGCCGTCAGCAACTTCGCTCGCGTGGAGTTAGTTATGCTCCACTCCTATTGGTCGCAGCGTGATGTTATATAGTCTAAAGCTTTCCTGGATTAATGGGCTATCTAGCGCAAAAAGAATTTTTCAAATCGGACCAGCAGTTCCTGAGATTAGTGCATTCAAACAAACAAATAAACTCTTCAGCTTTTTACATATTAGTATAGATAAATCGTAACAACGGTGGCCTAGTGATATCGGCCCTTGCAAGTAGAAGGTCGCACGTTCGAACCTCAACAGTCGCTTTATTTTGTGTAAATTATTTCATCACCGCTACTCTCAAAACGGTGAAGGAAAACAACGTCAGGAAATCAGCATGTCCTAGACCTAGAGCCAAAAACTTCAAAGACATGTGTCATCTACCAACCCGCACTGGGCCCGCGTGGTAGATTATGGCCCACTCCCTCTCACTGAGTGGAGGCCCGTGTCCCAACAGTGGGAACATTCATCATCATCATCATTATTTCAGCCGAAAGACGTCCACTACTGGACATAGGCCTCTCCCAAGGTTCTCCACGACGATCGGTCCTGCGCCTCCCGCGCCTTCACCAGATCGCCGGTCCACCTTGTCGGGGGCTACCCACGCTACGTCTTCCGGTGCGTGGGTACATTAGGTATAGGCTGATTATTATGAATCCTAACAACAGAGTGATTTTAGAAGTCTCATGTCAACTTCTCTTCGCGCCCCCGCGCCGTGTGGTGTGAAGTTAATACGCTCCGTTTATATTTACGAATATCGTGTTCCGATTAGTTCCGGCTGGTGTGTTTCTTTCTAGGATTGTTCAATTTGTGTCTAGTTTTGGTATCGTAAGTTTATTTTTAGTGTTTGTTTTGTAATTACTGTAAATCAATCAATCTCGGTGAGTACATTTATTTTCTTTTTTGTGAGGGTAACGTAATTTTTTTTTTCTTCTCTTCTCACTAGTTTTATTTTCTTTTCGTTAAGTTAGATTTGTTTTCTTGTTTATTAATTACTTATGTCGACTTACAATGATGACCCGCCTGATCGTGGTGGAGATATTTTTCGTAGAAATAATAAAACACTTAGGTCCCCGCCAACGCAGACGGCTAAGCGTCTATTTTGTGAAATGTCTCCGACCGACAAATTAGTAGATGATAGGTCGAAGCGCTTACAAATAGCTCCTAATTCTCCAGAACAGTCCTCGCCTACATTAAATATGTCCAATAGTAACAGTGATAGTTATTACGATTTGGTTTCGGAGGCGTCTGTGTACCTGTCCAAAATAAACGAACTGGTTAACGATAACGGTTCTCGTATAAATGTCGCTAATAAATCATCTATTATGGATATGACTCAACGAGTTACAAGTATCGTGTCTTTGTTAGCTTTAAAATCTTCGTGTAACGAAACAAAGCTTGCTAATACCGAGCGCGAATTAGAAATAATCAAATTAAAATCCGGCGTTAAAACCGTTAATGAGGACAATAAAGTGTCGTACGCAGATTCTTTGAAACTGCGGTTGCCTAAAGTGGCCCCGGCTATTGAATCTAGAGTGCCTCTGCCTTGTGTCGTCGCCTATCCGACCCAGGAGCGATCAGCTGACTATGCGTCATCGTCCGCCACTAAACAAGCTCTTATGAAAGCGATTAGACCGAGTGACGATGGGTTTCAAATAGTCGGTATTAAAAAAACCGCCAAATCGGGAGTTGTACTACGGGTGGCTAATCAAAACCAATTAAAAAGATTAGAATCGGTAGACGCTATAAAGTCTGCCGGTCTCCGTTTAGAAAAACCAAAGGGTCGCCGCCCCCGTCTATTAGTTAAGGACATTCCCGCCTCAATGGAAGACAAAAATTTTTTGCAAGCTATATACCGCCAAAACATTAAAAATGAGTTGCCAATAAAAGAAGACGATTTTATTAAATCCACAAAAATAGTCCGTAGGCGTTCTACCGATACCGGTCGGAAATGGATAGGCATAGAAATTGAACCTGCGGTACGTAAACATCTTGTGACTACCAAGGATAAATTATTTATTGACTGGGCCACTTGCCGTTTTGTTGATGATATCGAGGTAGTTCGTTGCGCGTATTGTCAACAATTCGGTCATGTTAAAAAGCATTGCGCTAATAAATCACCAACCTGCGCTGTCTGTTCCGAGGCTCACGAAACCAATGTTTGCCCGCATAAGGGCGATTCGAATTTTACCCCGGTTTGCGCGGCGTGTAAACGATTTAAAAAACCCTATGATCATAGATGCGGGTCGGACCAGTGCGGTACCTATAAATTAAAACTCGAACAACTTATCCTACATACTAATTACTAATTAAGATGGATAGGTTAAAAATAGGGCAATTAAACCTTCACAACGATAAGGTGGCGACATCAGAGTTAGATAAATTAATTATTGACTACAACTTAGACCTTGTACTCATTCAAGAACAATATCAAAACTCACGTTTACGTCACAGGGTAGTTCAACTGGATTGCAGGGCACGAGCCGGAATTTATATTGCGCGGTCTTCTAACTTTACGGTAACGTCTTTACGTGACCTCATGACGCCACACTGTGCGGTTGCCGAAGTATCATCAGCTTCTTTTAAAGTATTCGTTGTAAGCTGTTACTTTCAATATTCAGATCCTGTTACTCCTCATATACATAATCTCCGTCATGTCTTGCGGTCACTCGCGGGCTGCAAAGTTATCGTTGGCGCGGATGTCAACGCGTCATCGTCTCTGTGGTATGGCAAGGTTCGGGCCACCGATACCGAACGACGCTGCGCTGTTGAGGATTTCATTGCTGAGATGAACCTATCGATTCATAATACCCCTGATGCACCACCTACTTTCTGCAGCCAAATGGGCGAATCTTGTATTGACGTCACACTTTCAAGTGCCGACGTACGTTTGGATAGGTGGCGTGTCCTACCGGACGCGTCTTGTAGTGATCATCGCCTGATCGTGTACGAATTTGTTCCTGGTTATATTCAGGGTCCGTCTCATATTCCCGGTAATTTCAGATATAGATGTAAAGGCGCGAACTGGGAATTTTTCGGCTCGCTTTTTGCGTGTCACGCCAAAGAATTCACTCGGGACGGGCTGTCAGCCGAAGAAAGTGCTGACATTATGTCAGAAACCTTTACCTACTGTGCTGACATTGCCATTGGTCGCGGATCTATGACCAATATTCGTAGATGTGACTGGTGGAGTGATTACTTAGTTGAACAGCGTAAAAGATATCGCAGAGCGCGTAAACAGTTAAATAAACTCAAGAGCCGAAAGATTACTGGAGATCTTCTTACGTTCGCTTTGAATGCTTTTAGAGTTGCCAAGTCACGCTACAAAGCATCGGTGCAAAAATCTAAGGGTAATTTGTTGCGAAAAATTGTTGATAAGCTTGACAGGGAGGGTCCGTGGTCTCCCTTATATCACGAATTTAAAGCTAACAGATCGGTCGACCTTGCATACGTTCAAAACATTAAAGTCAATGATAGGCATACCACGGGCATAGAGGAAACAACAGAAGTGCTAATAAATACACTTATCCCTGATGATTCACCGGCTAACGATAGCGACTACCACCAACAGATTAGAGCGTGGGCTCCTGTGCCACCTGAATCACCAATGTCAGACGTACCATCTAATGACGAATTTATAAATATTGTTAGAAAACTACCGGTCAACAAATCATCAGGTGAAGATAAAATATCTAATAGGATGATTAAAGAAGCGTGTAAAACAGCGGGTGATGCCATCTTAACTGTATATAACCGATGCATTGCTGAAGGCGTTTTTCCTCGTAAATGGCGACGCGGTTTCTTACGAATAATACCAAAGTGTGGTGACAAACCACCGGATGATCCGAAGTCATATCGTCCTATCACTCTTCTACCATCTTTGGGTAAACTTCTTGAGCGCCTCATCGTTCCACGTTTACTACCGAACGGTCCAAAATTCCATAATAATCAATATGGCTTCACCATAGGTAAATCTACAGTCGACGCGGCGCTTTCTGTCAGAAGAACCGTTAACCAATCTGAAAACAAGTACGTAATTGGGATCTTCCTGGATATTTCTGGGGCTTTTGATAACGCCTGGTGGCCTATGCTGTTGTTAAAATTAAAAACCCGCGGTTGCTATAGAAACATATATAATCTCGTTTACTCTTACTTTATAAACGGTTCCGCGGTACTTAAGCTCGGTCATTTTTCTAGTACTAAAACACTAACCATGGGATGTCCTCAGGGTTCAGTTGTCGGTCCTTATTTATGGAATTTGGGTTTTGATGACTTCCTCGCGATCCCGCTTCCTTGCGGCTGTTCACTTACTGGTTACGCGGACGATGGCCTACTGCTCATTCAGTCAAGTACCCGAGCTGGACTTGAGAACTTGGCCAATACTTGCCTAAATTTAATATCTCAGTGGGGTGATCGTAACCGCCTAGCATTTGCGCCACATAAAACCTATCAACTTCTACTAAAAGGTAATCTTAAATCATTGCCTACTATTAAATTTAACAACGTTCCCATTAAAAAACAGCAATCCGTATGCTACCTTGGTATGATCTTAGAAAGGAATTTTTCATTTATCGAGCATATAAAAATAGTTGGTGAAAAAGCTAAAAAGAACTTTTATGCCCTGACTAGAATATCCAAAGCAACTTGGGGTCTATCATTCCTAACTTTAAAAACTATATATGGAGCTACCTACTTAGGATGTATGTGCTACGGTGCACCTGTTTGGGCCGATAGGGCCAGCATAGGAGCGGCACGACGTAAACTGCTTCAAAGCCAACGTTTGGCATTGATATTTTTATGCAAGGCGTATAGAACGGTCAGTACTGAAGCCTTACCGGTACTGGCAGGTGTACTTCCAGTCGACCTTGAGGTACAGCGACGTGCTTCAATGTACTACTCCGCGAGGGGGGAGGCCATGGACACTAATTTTGTTACACAACGCGACTTTAATAAAATCTCTAGATTATTTAAACCTCAGACTGAAGTCTGGGAGGACCTCTTATCCGAATGGCAAAGTAGGTGGGATAATTCCATCAAGGGCCGGCACCTCCATCTGTTCTTTCCATCCGTTGGTGATCGGCTGGCTAAGACATGGCTGGTGGTTGACCACTGCGTTGCCCAATTTCTCACAGGTCATGGCAACTTTAAAAGTAAACTGTATTCTTTTAAACTTGTTCCTTCCCCTTTGTGTCAGTGTTCTACATCGAACTGTGAATTTGAACAGTCCGCACATCACATCTTGTGGGAGTGTGTTCTTTGGCAGAATGAACGCAATATTATGTTGGATAGTGTACAAGTTACATCCGGAGTCGTTTATTATACGGACCTTGTAGAAACTAGAACCAATTTCCGTGCGTTCAGGCGCTTTTGCCATACCTATTATTGGAATCAATTGTAACAGCTAATACCTACTTAGGACCCATTAACTTAATCAAATTTTATTCCGTGGTGTTTGGCAATCTGGGCTTCTCCCAGTTGCAATAATGTCCCTTTGTGCCGTTTGGCCTAGTTCTGTTCTGTCTCCTGCTTGTTATGGAGGGAAGTGGAAAAAATATCTTTTTTCTTACTCCTCCGCTATTCTTTTCTGATTAATTTCGTTGCGGGACCCAAGACAGTTGAATCGTTTCTCCGGGACTCGTCGAGCTTCATTGCTCGGCGTTTTTCTGGCGGTCGCCACTGTTGATTCTGGCTTTCAGGAGTTGCAGTGGTTGGGAAAAGTGTGGCGGGTTTGTCCCATTAAAAAAAAAAAAAAAAAAAAAGTCTCATGTCTTCCTTTTATTTTTGTTTCTATTATACGTCGATTTCCTCATGACGATGTTTTAATTCAGCGTGGCGTGGCACAGCGGTGATGTGTGTGGTAGTAG
This sequence comes from Sesamia inferens, assembly GCA_037179545.1. Lineage (NCBI taxonomy): Eukaryota > Metazoa > Arthropoda > Insecta > Lepidoptera > Noctuidae > Sesamia > Sesamia inferens. The sequence goes on from CM073931.1 coordinate 23,156,375, forward strand.
GTTGTTAAACTACGGTCGAAAGAATCAATTGGGTTGTATCCTAAAAAATAATTTAATGTCCATCAGATAGATTTATAAAAAAATATTGAACAGGTAATTTTATTTTTTCTCTCATTCAAATACTTAGGAAGATATATTGATTTGAAATGTGGCATGCCGTCACGCCGTGCTACAAAATATACAACGGCGTGCCGTAATTAGCCCCAACTTAATTTTAATACGCTATATCTCAATAGTTTTTGGTAATTTCAACAAAATGAAAAATACGGATCTTAATTTTTTTTATTATCTATAAGACGGACTAATTATTTTTTGATTTTCATACCTTGGATACATCCCTATTCTCGAGGCATTGAGACTTAGGTAGGTATACTTAAGCTGTAGAGTCCTAATAGGAATTGGTTCTATTGCCCGTGTTAAACATTGTACTTTTCATTTCAAATATGAGGAAAATAAAACTAGATGTTTATTTAAACATTTTTATTTTTTAATTTCGTCACAGATACATACATAACAGATTAGTAGGTATCCCGCCAAATTATGTCGACTTTTTAAATTTTAAATATGGAACTCACGGCGCTTAGTTGGCTGTTTAGAAACTCGTCATGGCCGTAGCATTTTTTAATTAGTTTTTTTTTTTCATAAAACCCTTCACACCTGACAGCAGTTCTATTTTTAAAGTTCATTCCGGCCCTTCGATGAGAAGTTATTCGTATGAATTTTCCCTCTCTAGGGATGGAAGCAGCATGTGTCACTCAAAAATCAGATCAAAACAACACTACTTTTAGAGTAAGTATTAGAATAAAAAAATAAATTAGTTACACAAAGTAAATGAAGAATTTCTGACAATGTGCGACCACTGCTCCTTCTAATTCTAACCATAATATGTTATCGATAGCTATAAAAACAAACTATACGGGACTCCATCTCCTATTTTATTGGTTATGGCCCCATTTCGATGCGTAAAAGAATTTATATATATTCCTGTTTATTTTCCATCCGACGCTTCAAGTTTATTTGATTACGTGTAATGTCTGGGGAAAAGAGCTGCATTTTTGACGAAGAAGGTAGCATCTAAAGGCATTCAAAGTCCATCATTAATAGGATTTTGGGAGGACAATCTGTACAAACCGAGACCCATACATGTCTTGGAAAGCACGTTGAGTCTTTGATCCTGGATGTCATCATTGGCAGACACCTGATGTCCATAAGCCCGAAAGTCTGGCCACCAGTCTCAAAGGGTATCGTATAGATGATCCGGGTTGTTCGAAAGAGATAGGTACCATAGCCCCAGGCGCACAGACAAGTGAAAGGAGACGATGATGTCTGGTGAAGCCGTACGGAGCGGGTACGATGCGCCAAATGTTATTATGTCGGGAGTTTCGTCATTGAGGGTCTCCAGATCAATCTCCCTCTTGCGCAGCATTATTGGGTGTGTTGTTGGGTTTAACATTGCATCACCTCGCTCAACCGCCGTCTTCCTTCCCATTGGCTCAGTTTTTTTTGAGTGAATAGGCTCTTAATAAACTATCACGCTTTACCATAAACGATTCCTTGATATCAGGCGGGATTACGATCAAGCACTATTTTATTATTTAAAAAAAAAAAAAAAAAACAAGTGAGTTTTGTCTTTTTCTGTCACGGCCCTGCGCTCCATCCGGAGCGAGAGGGGTCATTTGATGATTTCTCATCCTCAAAAAAGGGGGTCGACAATTTTATGCTTTATGTAATTTAAATAGGCAATCGCTTCATATAAATATTAGTATTTATCCTTATTTATTCGGAATACCTCCTTAGGTATGCTAGGCATATTACGACTTTATTCTGAAGCCAAGAAGGCGCAAGTACACTGTTTTGCGCCATATTCCCACCGCCCACGGCTGCTACTTACTTTTACAGCTATCCATTGTTCTATGTAGGTTATACCATACATTTTATTATTAAATATTAGAACATAGAATGTACCCATAAAACATTTTACACCATTCTTTCCTCTTCTCTCTCTTCACAGTTCCTGAGGAACAGTTCTTGTTGAAGTAGTGCAGCTCATTCCGCCATCTTCGTCGGAACCTACTACGGTGCTATTGGCTTGTTTTAACAATACCATTCCTTATTCTTCGAGAAAGAGGTCAATCGTCGAATCCAACTCGGCTGGGCTGCTTTCGGGAAGCTACGTAGAATCTTCTCGTCCGAAATACCGCAGTGTCTCAAGACAAAAGTCTTCGACTAGTGTGTGTTGCCAGTGATGACTTATGGAATTGAGACGTGGTCGCTAACAATGGGCCTTATAAGAAGGCTCAAAGTCGCTCAAAGGGCAATGGAGAGGGCTATGCTTGGGGTTTCATTGCGCGATCGAATCAGGAATGAGGAGATCCGTAGAAGAACAAGAGTAACCAACATAGCCCGAAGAATTGCAACACTGAAGTGGCAATGGGCTGGACACATTGCCCGTAGGACCGATGCCTGATGGGGCCGACGGGTTCTCGAGTGGCGACCACGCACCGGAAGACGCAGCGCGGGTAGGCCCCCGACAAGGTGGACCGACGACCTGGTGAAGGTCGCGGGAAACCGCTGGATGTGGGAGGCGCAGGACCGGTCGTCGTGGAGAACCTTGGGGGAGGCCTATGTCCAGCAGTGGACGTCTTTCGGCTACGGCTTTCGGTACCACATTATCAGTAGCAATGGGTTTCATTCTGACAGCTCAACAGCATTCATTGCGTTATATACGTTGTTGAGCAGATACTTTTTCAAACATATGGAGCAATGGAATAGCTATAAGTTTCAAAATGATTCCAACTGATAATAATGGTATGTTACGCTATGGTGGTGTAGTAAGTAGATCAGAGGAGCAATTCCCGTAACTAATTTTTCATAATTCAATCTGTCAAAAATACGTCCAATTTCCCTTTCTTTCTTTCTTTATTTTTTGGCTTCGAACGGTTTGTGCATTTAGTAAATTCACGTAATTATGAATTATTCATGTCGAAAAAGACGGCCGCGTGACCCGTCTTACGACTTATGTTTGGGGCAAAGTCATGACGTGGCCACTATGCTGCGACAGTTCACTGTTCTTTATAAACTATTTACTAAATGCACTTTTACTACATAAATCACGCACTTTTATTTAGTGAAAAACACTATAAATAATTTTAAAAGTCCAATGAAAAACGAGCGTGACACTCAGTTCGACTTTCCCGCCAAAAAAATCCGTCTAATTTCCCTACATGTTGACAAGTTTTGACATTTGTTTGTCACCGAGTTGACACTGCGACTGTATTTTGAACATTTTTAATTACCTACTAGAGGAATTGAAATTCAGTGTGACTAACATCAGTTTTCATTATGAAGACTCGAGATTATCGATATCGACCGGGTTTGCCTCATCGATTAGCCCGCTTCAAGATTGTAAGAACTCTCAACCAATGAGAGCGGCAAACGCAGTCGATGCCTACGATGATTGAGTCTCGTAATGAAAACTTATGCTTAGCCAAACAGGTGTGTTTTTCGGTTACCCACTCCTTAAAATTCCTAAAAGATAAGACTTTCTCAACAGTTTCACGAGATAATTGAGGTTACGCAAGTGATGTTCTTGCGTCTTTGTAATAATACGTGACTTATCAGATAAGAAGATGAAGATACCTGGTAACGAAGAAGGTAAGAGTGTTCTGCGTAGCAACAACTGTTCTTATTAATTTCTCTATAGGTTCTGGGAGAGGTGAAAATAATTATGTAGGGTTTAGGTACATATACTCGGCCCAGATAAATACTAAACTTAAAGATGTGGTACAAAACATCAAAATCAACTACTTTTTGGGGCTAACATTATATCCAGTAGGTATTGCTGGCAAATGAAGTTGTTGTTATTGTGTGAAATGAAATGAAATCGTTTATTAAGCAAGTAGGAACACTGATCACTTTTACACGTCATTTTTTTAGACTAGATGAAGCATTTCCTAACTGACTACCTCTGAGAAGAAATAGCCGAAACAAACTCGGGGATCATCGTCTTTTTTCAAGTCCAGACATAAAAAATGAAAATGTTTACAATAATTTACGTTATAATTACGCATACTGCTTAGGTAATAACAATGCTTAGCAGAGCGAGCAGCTCAGTCCCAATTGTGTTTATTTTTGTTGTCATGTATGTTTTCTGTTTTGTGTAGGTAAAGGAGTCTTGATACCTACTTGAAATAAACTAAAATTGTAAGTGTGGAAAATGTCAACTGTCACATGGAAAACTTTAATACCAACTCTCGACCTAGACGTATGAGATGGATATTTATTAGCGATTACGATATTGATCCCATGGATAAGATCGTTCAGCAGCGTAGGTAATTACCTACGTAATACACTATCAGTAGGTAGCAATGAGTTTCATTTTTACAGTTCAGCAACATCCATTGCGTTATTTACGTTATCGAACAGACACATTTTCGAATATATGAAGCAATGGAATAGCAATAAGCTTCAAAATTATTCCAACTGGTAGTAACATTGTGATACGCAATTAGGGTGCTGTATGATGGTCTCTTTGACAGGTACCTATTTGAAAAGTAACCCATCATCATCACCATCCTTTTTATCGGCCCACTGTTGGACACAGGTCACTCCTATCATTCAGAGAAGGGTTAAGAGTAATCATCACGCTTGCTCAATGCGGCTCAATGGGGCTCACCTTGTAATCAGTCATTGGTAGTCTTGAATGTGTGAGACTATTTCTAAAACTGTTGTTAGATAGGTAAGTAGTTAACGCCAGAGGAAAAAAAAAGAAGAAAAATCGTAATTTTTAGAAAGTTCTTGATCAGAAATGCAATGTTCTTTTTTTAAAAATCTAGTCCCAGTCTCATCTCGGCGATAAAGAAATGTCAAAAATTTGGCAAAATTTGGGAAGATCAAAGGTATTTTTCACAGTTTGAGACTAAGTTCAGACTGTGAAAGTTCTCGCAATTACGAGAATTGCCGGTACTCAATCACAATCTGTCAAAAATACTTATGATTGCAAAAAACGGGCGTTCGTTACGACAATAAATTCCATAAGAGGTAAAAGGTACAATAATACAAAAGTAGGTAGGCAATTAATATACTAGTGCATGCTACATCGCGTCTCAACTCGTAATTAAATCGCTCCATTATCAAAGCCAATACAATGAAAAGGTCAAAAATCAATTGATCTTGCCAAGCATGCATTCCGACACGAACACGTCTAAACAACAACTAGTAGCGCCATCTCTTAGAATAAATGCGTACTACCAAGGCAGCGCGTGTCGCTTTCCATTGGATGAAAATGACGTTATCGTCACCTTGACAGATGAGACAGATGTATAGGACAATGAGAATGTGAGACAGAGACAAAACAATAACAAAGGCATCGATTCGGAGGTCAGCCGCGCATGTCAAGTGCATTTCGATAAAAATAAATTGAGTTGTGACTGGTTGTTGGAACGTTTCATATTAGCAGATAAGAGTTCTTGGTATGAGACGTGCTTGTTGATAGAAATACACGATATAAAACCAAAATAGTTGTATTTTTTTTCTGGGATAAGTAATTTTATTAGGAAACAAAGATTCTTAGTTGTGATTCTAGGAAGATACATTATCTCGAATGGCAAATAATGCAAAAAAGTACATTTAAACTTTAAGATGACAACTAAAACGACAGAACAAAACAAACAACTACACACACATCATTGGCAAAAAGTTATTGAATAAAGTAGAAAGTGCACGTAAAAACAAACAACACCTCTAATTACCTAATCTCAAAACATTTGCAAGTACAGTGAGATTCATCTCAACAAACTGATGATTACTTAACGTCGGACGTGGGGATTATACAAATAAAGATAAGCCATGTTCTCATTAGGTAGCGCCATACAACACATACAAAAATTACTATCAAAGCATTGCGTCCTTTTCTATCCAACGCACATATACAATCCCCATCCCTTTCCCACATTTTTCACTTATCCCAATTAACTATTACTTAGTTCACTAGCCATTGGAATTTCGGTCCTATGTGTTGGCAAAAAAGTTCCTTTTTTCTTGTGAATCTTTTTAGGACATAAAACACTGTTGCGCTAATTCAATGTGTGGGTTTAATTCACTCGTACAAATGAAAAGAGGGAAGTTCCTACTACGGGAAACAATGTATGTGATAACGAAAATTGTCGCTTTGAATTATCTCATGTCTCCTTCTATTGTATCAAATTAGATGAAGAGCAAAACAGATGATGAGAGGGAGAATCGGGTGAGTTTCTTCAGTAGGGCTTACCCTTAAGCGCTTGGATCGATCTTTTTCAGCCGCAAGGTACACACCGTATGAAATTTCCACGGATTCGAAATCACGAGACAAGAAAAAAATCTTCATAACGCTGAGCTAAAAACGTTTTGGGGCATTTTTATTGAATAAATAAAATTAGAAAAATCAATGAAAAGGGTAGAGACAGACCTAAAACGGTGGATGGATTGCATGAATGACGATTTTGGTGATGAATAAAGCAAACATAATATGACCATGACGGAAAGCACGACAGGAGTGATATATATCAGGCCGAATCCAATAGCTATCCAAATTGTAAGAAGGGCTGTATACTGATTTCCAAGACTGTGAAGACATATCTGTCAACCACCTGACATAACAGCGCACGTCGAAAACATCGGATGCGGACGAAGCGTTTCGCTTCCTCTTTTATAACACGTACATCGAGGGACTGGAACAATTTGCCAGCGACGGTGTTTCCGTCACACTACAATTTCAGTGTCTTCAAGGCTAGAGTGAATAGGCTCTTAATAAACTAGCGCACTTTACCATCAACGATCGCATCACTGCTTACCATCAGGCGGGATTGCGGTCAAGCGCTGGTTTATATTTTATAAAAAAAAAATATACATTGGCGCCGATTCTCTTGTCCACAAACTAATTTTAAATTATGTGCATCTTTTTCTTTCTATTTCATTAAGAAAAGGATAGAAGATAACATTTTAGTTTAATCCTGTCTAATAAGATCTCCGTAGATAGTTTAGTCGCGATTATAAACATGGCGACCAAAAATATATCAATTCATGTCAGGAGCGGACTAATTTGACACGTCTAAGTTAACATTTTATCTTTTGTACTTTTTTAATGAAATGAATGAATGATGTGCTGAACTTAAATTTAATTTAGTTTGTGAACAAAGGAATGGGGGCCATTAGGTATTGGATCTTGAACTGTGTGAGGTGCATTGGAGATGTAATGCGCGATAAAAAATTGGGGATAAGAATGAAAGAATAAATTATGTTTCATCATCTGAATGGCCTTTATCCAAATATCAAATATCTCTAAAATAGCAATATTTAATAGGGTCGGCTCCACTGAATGCAGCTGAAAACCAGTGCATTTAAACATGGAGCCACCATTTACTTATATGCACAAAATTTATCGGATACGAAAAATACTGAAAAATTTCATATCCACGTAAACCGGTCATCACTCACCATAATGCTATGGCACTACGCAAAGCAGAGCAACAGCGATGGTTTCCAGCAACAGCCTGTGTTGAAGTGATGATGTATATCTTGTTAACGTCTGAATATAGACCTCATTTTTTATTCTGTATTATAAAATATAATTTCATAATTAAAAAAAACATTAAGAATATTTGACGAAATCGAAAAAGATTTATCGTGAAAACTTTCACCCCGTGTGCACAGGAATTCAGTCACCCACACATACAAATTCCATCCTACACACACCCTTTCCCAGACACCAACAGTTCACACAAGCGCATTTCGGTGACGTTGAACTTCGCACACATCTACAAAATTGCATGCAATTCTCGATCTTATAGTTACGGGGTTGCTCTCAATGTGTCCTACATATACCGTTCCCTTAGATAACCTCAAAATTTGAGTTTTTGACCCGGACAGATCATGTTATCGACTATGCACAGTTTCCTTTGGACTTGAGCCTTTAGTGCTTCGAATCATGACGTAGTTTTTCGTTTATATTGTGTTTATTCATTCTGTGGCGTGGGTGTGAGTAGCTTAGATTTGGAACGTTTTCGCCCAATATTCGGTTGTGTCTGGATGTAGACAGTTGTAGGATGTGTTGTGCAGTGCGACCGTCATTTGTCTTCGTCATATGATAGTGCTGGGACTTGGTTAAGTAAATGATTGGTGACGACCGCTACGGCAAAGAATGAGCGTAAGTACACATATTTTTATTATTTATTTGAAGTGGCAAACTTTTATCAAGTTTTTTTTTATACCTTAATTAAACACGATAGTTTTACCCACGGGCGGGAATCTATTTTTACAAATTCGTTTACATTACAATTGAACTCCTTAGCCGCCAAAAATATGTGAAGAATTTATTTTTCCACTCCAAAAATATGTCGAGTTTTCCTTCGTCGGCTATTCCCCTTCTCACATTTCCCCTTTTAAATATTTATTACGTGCTTCCTAATATTAATATTGATGCAAAACTGGTCTTTATTAGCTAATAGTTTAAGGTGACGTTATCATTCAGTGGTGAACGTTATACGGATGGGTGTCCATGGTTACCATATGGATACAATATATACAAATAAACTGATAGGGTAATCAGTTACGATGATAAACGTTTAATAGCTACTAAGATATTGGTTTTCGAAAGTGCTTTTAGGTCATTATTATTGGTCTTATATTATTACCCTTGGGGCGTAATCGGTGTCTTGAAAATTGTTGGAACGAGGGTGGGTGACATTTGTAATTATTAGATATATTATGGTAAATAGAGTATTAGTTGGGTATTTGTCAAAACAATAAATATTGTTAGTCATGTACGGATATCCGGAAGTGATATGGGTACCTATATATTTAAATACAAAATATAAATACTTTGAAACAATAATTATATGCATATTCCAAACTTATTAATTAAGTGTCTTCAAAGCTAGAGTGAACAGGCTCTTAATAAACTAGCTCGCTTTACCATCAACGATTGCATCACTGCTTACCATCAGGCGGGATTGCGGTCAAGCACTAGTTTATAATTTATAAAAAAAACTTATCTGTCATTTTTTTTTTATAAAATTAATCGTTCAAAACAAGAAAATTAATGAGTGTTAAAAATAAAACTCTTTGAAAATGAAAAACGCTAACGAATTACTGGCTTAACAAACTTCAGAAATTGCTCCAACTTAGAGTACACACCAAATGATATTTTTCTAATTAAAACTTCATTGTCAACGTCACAAAAAAAAAAAAAACAATATTTAACAAGGAATAACAACCAAGGGATAATCTTTTATCTGAATAATTGAACGGTAAGATTATGCTTTGGGTACTGCGGTAGGTTTGTGGATGGGTGGCAATCTATACAATATGTAAAGAAAACCCTGTCCGACCCATGAGGATAATAAAGGTTAGGTAAACACATGACTAAATAAAATATGAAATATTACATAATCATCGTAGTAACAATAATAATGAATTTTGAAATACTTAATCTTTTTTTCCGCGAATTAATTCCAACTTCCCCAAAATTTGGTAATTTTTAAAAAGCGACAACGCTATTCTCTACGGTATTATTATGAGCGATGCGACCACTCGCCACGTGCCCTGCCCCCGTTCGCCCGTGCATGTATTGCCTACCGCATATGTATTAAATTACCTCCTTTTGCGAAATAATATAATTTTTTTAGGAGGATTGTGTTGTTTAAGTTAAGCCCGGCTTTGTAGGCATTAGTAGATTCAGTTATCCATACCTAACAATACCTTCACGGATCGGACAGGATTTTCTTTGCATATTGTAGGTACCAGTGGCGAAGAGTCCATACAAGCCGATTCCCACCGGGTTACCTTTCAAAAATCAGTTCCATATTCATACAAAAGTATTTACATTCTATTTCATTAACAAAGTATTATTAATCAAATGCCTGCGCGATTTACAATAGCAATAGTAATTCATAGCAATACCCTAAGTATCACATTTCATTTTATAGTCGTAAATTAATCAGCGCTTCAATTTTTCGTACATTACATTGAAGGCAACTCGATGAATCACAGCTTACATCGGTCAACGTTTTACTATGAGGCGAAAATAGACAGAGCGTGTCAGACCATCTCTTTCTAATGCTCGCTAACCGTCGGTAAAACTTGATAAATATAGGCTAATGCTAAACGGCTTGCAGTTCTCTCCTCTCCTCTATTAGAAAGAGACAAAGAAACCACGCCACTACGAGAAAGGAAACACGACAAAATTTCAAAACAAGACGCATTGCATTAGAATATAAATAACGTTGTGATGTGTATAATTTGCTTTATTTTTGCTTAATATTTTTGTTGGTTTTGGATCGGTGTTTGTGTGGTTCGGTTTTTAACACTTTATTATTTTTGTAATTTTTTATTTTATTTTTTCTTGACTCTTATTCCCTAACAATAGGTACTTAACTTAGTAAGTACTTACTAACAAGCATGCATGTGTGGTATGGAGATGCACGTCGAAAAAGGCTTTTCTCAAAGTCGCTTTTATCATACTTGAAAGACACTGTTCTCAAATCATCAGTCCTTTTTTGTATGGTGAAGGTGGGGCTTTTGATATTATTCTTATCTGAAGACCTCCTCCAAGATATCCTGCAGTAGGTAAGTGTTTAAGTGTTTATTTTTTTGGACCGGCTTCCCTTTGTCAAAATTTCACCCTTCGCCACTGGTAGGTACATACCCTTCTTCCTCTTTTTTCAAGGTGAGATTCAACCTCAACTCTTGATCAATGGCCTCTGTGGAATTGAACAATTTTGCCAATAACACGTGTAACAAATTATAGAAATTCTTTGAATATTTTATTTCACAATAGTGGCGGATATCGCCAATGTCAGTTAAAAAAGACGGCCGCGGCAACCGTCTATGAGGGAGGTTTGAGGCACAGTCCTGATATGGCCACTATTCTGCGATATTTCAATGTTCTTTATGAATTATTTTCTGAATGCACTTTTTACTACATAAATCACGCGCTTTTATTTAGTAAACGATACTATAAATAATTTTAAAAGTCCAATGAAGAATGCACGTGACACTCATCTTAGCTTCCCTCCAAAAAGTCTCTTGTACATACCCGATAGTCCCTTCTGTCATTCATAGACCTTTGACAGTCGTTACAGGTATTCAGAGGCACGAAAGTCTGACAACCATTCTTACCAAGGAGGTTACCTAACTTTATTTTTGTGCGTGACCACAATTCTAAGCAGTGATGCAATCGTTAATTGTAAAGCGCGCTAGTTTATTCGAAGCCTATTCACTCAAAAAAACTGAGTGAATAGGGAAGACGGTAGTTGAGCGAGGTGATGCAATGTTAAACCCAACAACACGACCAACGATGTTGCGCTAGAGGGAAATTGATGTAGAGACCCTCCACGACCAAAATCCCGACACAATAACATTTGACCCCAACTTGGTGTAAAATACTGGTATTCAACTGTGTCTGGTAAGACAGGAAGCTGACTCCAACTTGGTGGAAAATGGCCCGATATATGATGACTTACTTAGATGTAGAGTGTCATCATCTGCTTAGTTTTGTCACAGCTGTGTATTAGATACCTTGTCAGACTTTAGGACATCTGACCTGTAACGACTGTGAAAGATCCATGAATGACAACCATCTTCTTCTTCAGCCCATATATGTCCACTGCTGGACAAAGGCCTCCCCCAAGGCTTTCCACACTGACCAGTCCTGTGCTGCCTTCATCAGGTCATCGGTCCACCTTGTTGGGGGCCTACGCTGCGTCTTCCAGTACGTGGCCGCCACTCCAGAACCTTACTGTAACATCGGCCATCGGTTCTACGAGCAATGTCCCTGCCCACTGCCACTTAAGTTTAGCGACTCGCAGAGCTATGTCGGTGACTTTGGTTCTTCTGCGAATCCTCACCACTGGCAACACACACTGGTCAAAGACTTTAATCTTAAGACACTGTGGTATCCTGGACGACGGGAAGATGTATGTACCGGAACCATGCAACGGCTTAACGTGCTTTCCGAGACACGGAGTAGTGTCGGTATCTAAAGACGGTCACCCATCCACATAACAGCCTCGGCAAGCATAGCTTAACCTGATCGATCGACCGGTACGAACGTCGTGGTGCAAATAACGTGAATCCGTGTGTGATTTTTTACATACAATTTCAATAAAAACACCCTTCCGCGAGGGGTTTTGGCTCCGTTTTCCCTTCGAATAACTGATACTCATGATTACGACGTAAGGCGGACAACACGCTGTTATTGGGGTGTTACTTTGTTATCCACGTCTGGGAGAGATTTTATAGCAATGTAACAAAATACATCACACTTTTCTGTTACGCGCCATCTTAGCTTCTTATCGAAATTCAATTGTGACATAAAACTAACAATTCAATTATAAAGCTACGAAATAAAAGGACTTCAAATTCAAGTGAATTTATCGTAAAAGTAGAGAAGAAGAAAAAGGTAAATCCAACACATGGGCGTGATTTTGATATTTTAAGGTTACCTAACTCATTTTCCAGGGCCACGTAACCAAACTCGTTCTCTTCTTTAACTCTTAGCTTCTATTTTAAACTGTAAAAAAGTACGTCATCGAATGTTTTAGTGTTATTGGAATTTTGTTACTGGCCGTATAGACACTTTTTATTTTTTCTTTCGTTCAGTGGCCTTACTATGACGTGATAAAACCTTTTTTAAAACGTCGTGATAAAGGAATAGCGCTATTCAACCTGTATAGCTCCATCTTTGTTTGACACTGGAACCATGATAGTTTTAACACGTCATAATAACAGTCTTGGGGCCCTAGTCTGCTATTATAATACTGTCAGAATAGTCGATCAGTGATCGTGAATGATCGATTTTGACAAGTTTCGTAATCTACTAACAAAATGGCCTCATTATGTCTTTCCCGTGACCAATCACTGATACTCTACTCAATATTAATAAATGTTCAAATTGAGTAGAAGTTTTTAGAAAATCATTTCTACTAATGGTTTTATAATATTGGCAATGCGGCAATGTCTTTCCATTACCATTCCATTACGAGGCGACTAGCTGAATTGTTCGATCAATATGAATTTATCAGATTATGAACTTTTTAGCACAATTACAATTGAATCGTGTTTCTCAACAAAAATATTGGGCCACTCTAGACAAGAGTATAATATCAATCCAGATATTGGAGTAAAATCGAAACCATTTAGTACAAATGATGTATACCTGCCCAAAATCATCATTTTCTGAACACAAATAATTATTAAATAAATTAGCCATTAAAATAACATGAAACAAACCACAAGTTTTATGTCCTCTATCATAAAATAAAACAATAGTACGACGGATGTCAGCCAATTGATACCACGAATTACAATTCTATAATAATAATAATATATGTCTGTTGTACCCATTTTAATATTACAAAAGCCATTCATGAGGTGCGTGGTCCATATCAATGTCAATGTCAATATGCTCGACAGAAACATATACTCGAATACAAAAAGCAATTACATAACACACATTCCTACATACAGCCCATAATGATGTTACTATTTTTTTTAATAATTATAAACTAGTGTTTGACTGCAATCCCGCTGGATGGTGATGCAATCGTTGATGGTAAAGCGCACTAGTTTATTAATCTATTCACTTAAAAGGATGACGGCAGTTGAGCGAGGTGATGCAATGTTAAACCCAAGACCAACACGACCAACGATGCTGCGTCAGAGGGAGATTGATCTGGAGAGTCAAAATTAAAATCAAAAGTCATTTATAGAAATTAGGCTGAGAATCAGCACTTTATGAATGTCAATATTACATAAGACAGTCCTCAAAACGCCCACCCATCGACACTTCCTAGTGCATTCCCTGGGAAGAAGAAGTGGCGGAAGAAACTCCCCAGTAGCACAGCTATCTGTTCATTTAAAAAAAAAAACACGTGACTATATACAATACTATGTATAGTGATGAACACAAGAAAATACAACAACAATGAAATTATTGAAAATATGCCAGCTACCACACCAAAATACCAGCAAAGCAAAACAATATATACATATATACAGTATGTTAAGAAAACCCTGTCCGACCCATAAGGATAATAAAGGTTAGGTAAACACATGACCAAAAATGATATAAAATTTTACGTAATCATCATAGTACAAATGAATTTTGAAATAATCTTTTTTTCCCGCGAATTAATTCCTACTTCCCCGAAATTTGGTAATTTTTAAAAAAGTGACAACACCGGTATTATTATGAGCGAATAGCGATACGACCACGTGCCGCGTGCCCTGCCGCCCGCCGCCCGCGGAAGGGTGGTTAACGCAAATTTATTAAGTTACCTCTTTTTGCGAAATAATATTTATTTTTTTAGGGGGATTTTTTTTTTAAGTTTAGCCCGGTTTTGTATCCATTAGTAGAATCAGTTACCGATACCTAACAACACCTTCACGGGTCGGACAGGGTTTTTTTAACATACTGTATATATATTTCAATGAAAATGTAAATAACTAAAAACTTATTACTTCAATAAAAGCAACAGGCGTGACAGCTTACATATTTATGTACTGAAAAAAAGTGAATTATATGAACTCGTATAACGTATCAGTAAGCTAATTCCGGAGAAAGTACACAAACATTGTCCTGAGTTAATCAGAGCGACCAGCTATTCTTATCACTTAAATAATCACTTACGGAATAATATGCCTTTGAACAAAGCTTGGATTTGATTTGTGCTTTAAATGCATTGTAAGGCAAGTCTAGCAAAGCAGAGGGTATCTTGTTATAAAAAGTTATACCAAGCCCAACAAAAGAGTTATGAACCTTTTGAAGTCGGTGAAAAGGGGCTCGCAGTTTGTCCTTGTTTATGGTGTTAATATTAAGAATATCACAGTTTTTGGTGTACACATGAATATTTACCTAACATATAAGATGTTGGCTAAGATGAATTGCGAAGCAACCGTGAGAATACCAATATCTTTAAAGAAATCTCTCAGAGAAAATCTGACACGGAGCTGGTAAATTGCTCGGACAGCTCGTTTTTGGAGTCTCCAAACTCTTCAAATTCCAAACTCGATCAAACTCCCGACACAACAACATTTGGCGCATCGTACCCAGCACACATTGCAACACAACTGCTCAGACCCGTCCTCCGTACGGCTTCACCAGTCATTATGCCGGAACATGACGAATCGCTTGATGGTCACCTTGTATGGTGGGTGGTAACTTCTGCCCGCAGCCGATGTTATGGGACACTTCTGCGGGAAGCCGATTTTCCCCGGCTATTTTGTCTTACAAATTACACAAGCACATCTACATGAAACATTAGGTATTTGTAGTGTAGTATGTAGGGCAAAGAGACGCAAATGATCCTGTGTCATCAATCAATAAATCACCAACAACCTTTTTGTAGTCCCACTGCTGGGCATAGGTCTCCTCTTATACAGAGAAGGAATGAGCATAATCACCACGCTTGCTTAATGCGGGTTGGCGATTTCAGACTTAAAGTCCAGGTTTCCTCAAGTGTTTTCCTGCACCTTGTAATCAGTCATTGGTGTCCAAGATAGACTTAGAAAGTACATATAACTTTAGAAAAGTTACATTGGTACTTGCCTGACCTGGAATCGAACCCGTCCCCTCATGCTTGAGAGGCTGGTGTTTTAACCACTAGCCCACCACGACTCCGGGTCTCCAGATCAATCCTGTATAAATCACCGTTTATACTTCGATTAATAATCATCCAGCCGTTTAAATTTCATCACCTGCCCAGCTTATTCCCAACTGTATTGAGGTCGGTTAGTTTTATCAGGTGCACCTATGTGATCTCCACAACCATGGGTTAGTATCACCCAGGCCAGAGTGTGACAACCAATCTTACATCGGCTGCCGGCAGCAGTTACCAACCACGACAAAGTCTTGCCGCCAAGCGATTCCGGCATGATGTCTGGTGAAGTCGTACGGAGGACGGGTCTGAGCAGTTGTGTTGCCATATGTGCCGTGTACGATGCGCCAAATGTTGTTGTGTCGGGAGTTTGATCGTGGAGAGTCTCCAGATCAATCTCCCTCTGGCGCAGCATCGTTGGTCGTATTGTTGGGTTTAACATTAAATCACTTCGCTTATCTGCCGTCTTCCTTCCTATTCACTCAGTTTTTTTGAGTGAACAGGCTCTTAATATACTAGCGCGCTTTACCATCAACGATAGCATTACTGCTTACCATCAGGCGGAATTGCGGTTAAGCACTAGTTTATATTTATAAAAAAAGAGTACCGTATTATCCAGCAAGTAGGTTGTGAAATTCAGATAGGCAGTAACGTCGTGTTAAATATTCAGATCACCCGGTTAGAATAGAAGCCGATCTGTTGTTGTGACTTGGGAAAAAGCTAGACAGTTTTTTTTTTTAAGTTAACGTTGCTCAAAAACGTTCTGAAAACGTTGCACTAGAAATTTGTCCTGAATCGTGGGTGCGTTTACAAACATATAAATAGGGATATATCCAAGGTATGAAAATCAAAAAAATAATTAGTCCGTCTTATAGTAGAAAATAAAAAAAATTAAGACCCGTATTTTTTATTTTGTCGACATTACCAAAAACTACTGAGATATAGCGTATTAATTTTACGGAGTGGGGGCTAATTACGTGGTATATTTTTTACCACGGCGTAACATTATGCGACATTTCAAATCAATATATCTACCTTAGTATTTGAATGAAAGAAAAAAAAAATAATACGTGTTAAATATTTCTTATAAATTTATCTGATGGGCATTAAATTATTTTTTTAGGATACAACCCAATTCACATGCACAAACATTCAGATCCGGAAAAACTACTTTTAGGTCATACAAATATTTCCATTACAGTGTAGATTAACATTTAATACGTAGTGTCCATTTTTGCCAGTGTAAATAAATCTCAGAATAATGGGTATATGTCCCCAGAAACCTTCATACCTTCCTCCATATAAGCGCGTGTATGTAACTGATATTATTCACACATTGTGTCATCTGAGAGCCTCTGAGTGGAAGCTTCGCTTGCTTTCACGTAATAGGTCCCTTCTATTTATTTATTTAGATTCCTGTGGCCCGAACAATTCGCCCTTGGTTAACGACTGTGCCAATCGTAAAACATCCGATTACAAAGGTTAGGTTAGATTGCAAATCGTGTTTATTGCTTTGAAGCGCTTTGAACCGTTCTGCTTGACACGCAATGTAAACGTTTTTTATTATAAACAGTTATTTCTTTAGGGAAGTGCTTTCATAGTTTCTACATAACTATTATATTTCATTCAATGTTCTGTTGGTACGTACGTACGGATTTAATAAATAACATTCTATTTTAACAAAAAATAGAATGAAAAATAGAATGTTATTTATTAAATCCTTGCATAAATTTGATGGATTATGTTGAAAGTAATTTACTGAACTACCGATGCAGTATTTGATATCCGATAGGGTCTCGTAAAGCTACGAACATCTGCAAATAAACGGCTGAATTTACAATGCAAAATCAAATTATGGGATGGAATAATTGAATATAACAATTCGTTCGTCGTTTTAAGTTTGAAAGCCTTCAGTCCACAGAGTAAGGAAACAGCTCAGCAGCCGCCCCTAGAAGCGTTATTGTGACAACTTTTCATACAACTGTACCTAGCGGTGGGCATCAACCGGCGGGCG
The DNA here is from genome assembly GCA_037179545.1 of Sesamia inferens. Classification (NCBI taxonomy): domain Eukaryota; kingdom Metazoa; phylum Arthropoda; class Insecta; order Lepidoptera; family Noctuidae; genus Sesamia; species Sesamia inferens. The sequence continues at coordinate 23,174,021 of CM073931.1, forward strand.
AGTGGCCTACCAGACAAACCTAGTCTGGGCGGAGGATCTTCTTTTTTTTATGGAGGATGAGTGAGCTTTACACACACTAAAACATGCCATTGAACGACACAGTCCCGTAGCCTAATTGTGTAACACTCTATTACTTTCTTTCTTTCATTTATGGCTTCGCACGGTTTGTGCATTTAGCCAATGTCACGTAATGAATTGTTCATATCGAAAAAGACGGCCGCGTGACCCGTCTTACGATGGAGGTTTGAGACAAAGTCATGATGTGGCCACTATGCTGCGATATTTCACTGTTCTTTATGAATTATATTTGTATTTATTTGTATCAATAGCTTGATAATTTAAAAGAGTGTCCATGGAGTTTCTTGCTCGTTCTTCTCTATAGGTACCTACTCTTTGAAATGGGCGATTAGCTTCACCTTACTGACTGACCGACCTTCTGACAATTCAAAAGTGCCTGTAACTTGTTTATTTGAAATAAATGCTTTGATTTTGAATTATTTACTGAATGCACTTTTTACTACATAAATCACGCACTTTTATTTAGTAAACAACACTATAAATAATTTTAAAAGTCCAATCAAAAATAAGCGTGACAATCAGCTTGACTTTCCCGCCAAAACTCTCCACTCTATTACTATCAATTGGAATCATAATGAAGCATATTGCTAGTAAACTACGCAATTAATGTTGAAACCCATTGCTACTGACAGTGTGTTATGTAATTACCCTGCTGTAGGCCTAGTATGAGTTTTCATTACGAGACTCGATCGTCGATATCGAGCGCGTTTGACTCATCGATTGGTCTGCTTCAAGGTTGTAAAAACTCTCAACCAATAAGAGCGCCAAACGCGCTCAATATCGACGATCAAGTTTCGTAATGAAAACTCATACTAGGCATACTGGTCTGTAAATATCTTAACGTCAAAACTTAGGCAAACTGAGCGTGGAGTGAACTTTCATTCCAACTCATGCTAATAATTGACACTATTGACAGCTCACTCAAAGCATTGGTTACATAATCGGATTACCACTGAAATGTGGCGTCGTATTGCAAAAACGACGATACACAGCAATAGGCTTTTGGGTGCGTGTCGTTTTGCGGCATCAAAGATTTTTACGGTGCGACGCCGCAACTCAGTCTTGTGGCCTCTCCCTTAGCCTGCGCTCAAATAGTTGCGTCAAAATAGTAGGCACTCGAATATTATTCGCAAAGGAGTTTCTAGTCGATGTAATTTAATTCGTACTCTGTGCTTTAGTCCTATCGAACTTAAGAAATTGTAAGTAAATTTATGTTTTAAGCGGATTAGGCTCGAAAGTGGTAAAGCGTCTTTCTGCCAGTGCCGCGAAAGAGATAGGTACCGTTGCTGTGGCGCTCAGGCAAGTGAAGAAACACCGGTCGGTTTAAGTCAGTAAAAACTGATATGTTTATGTATTTATATATCCCGTATTTTATTTTTTATATTTTTGTTTGTGTTTGTTTAAACTGTACTCTCACGATTTACAATTGGATTTACTTTTTATATCTTTTTATTATTACGTTTTTTATTTTTACTGTATTTACTGTACTGTTGTGTGTACTGGTTTAGTGCTACTTTTAATTGTTTGTTGCATCGGGTGACGTCTGTACGTCGACGCCGGTTGTCGCTGAAAACCCGCGCTGGGCTCTGTTTTTGCATAGAGTCGCAGCATAATGCTGAGCGACAGCCGTTTTGCGTGGATGTGTATATGCTATTCTGCTCCGCTCAGGGTGGGAGAGGTCATTTGATGATTTTCCATGAAAAAAAAAAAAGTCTTTATGAGGCATATTTTGGGAAAAATGTGTCAGAATGTCACATTAATATTACCACCACACAAGGTCTAATACAATCTACAGCGTAGGAGCCTGAAGATGTTTTACCTCCAATCCAACACTTCACAACACAATTTAAGCACGGTTCAAGATACATAATTTAAATACTGTTAAACATACGGGAACATCCTGTCTATCACTATATAGTATAAAACAAAGTCGCTTTCTCTGTCTCTATATCTATATCCCTATGTATGCTTAAATCTTTAAAACTACCCAACGGATTTTGATTCGGTTTTTTTAATAGAGTGATTGAAGAGAAAGGTTTATATGCATAATAACATCCATTAAATAGTGGGGAAATACTGTTATTTTTGAGCTTTCTAATGTGATGTCGTAAATAATTAAATTTCTTCCGCTTTCATTGCAAACGCAGGCAAAGTACCTACTTCATTTTGTTGTGCAATGTACTTAGTATTGTACTCATTGAAGATTTCTACAGAAAACTCCGCGATGGTATAATTATGTCTCTCTTATGGATATCTCACAATAAGATTTTTTGTCATTTACTTTTTATGACAAATGATAGCTAATTTTCTAAACGATTTTAACCAATACAGCCTTAATCGTTTTCGAATTAAATACCTTAAATACCTCTATATCTATATCCTCTATATCCCCTTTACAGCATATGATTTAATTGAATATTTTCGAAGATTTTGCAGAAAAAATTGGGGGTCGTAGCGTTTGCGGCGCTACCGACCGGCTGGGGCGGCAGAGGTGACGGGTCGCTGTTTTTATATATGTATGTAGGAACAATGTTCACAGTTTTCCTATAGTGTTTTTAGTATCACCTTTGCACCCATGCAAAGATGTGGCGGGTCCCTATTTTGTTATATATTATACATTAATAGATAGATCTTATCTTTCTTTGAAAGCACGTTAAGCCGTTGATCCTGGTTATTTTTATCGACACTTCACAGTCGCTTCTATATTGTTCCTGGGACAAAAGCCTCCTTATTTTCAATAAGCTGTGGGCATACGCGGTCCCAGTGCGTATTGGTAGACACATGACTTTTTCATTCTATGACATCCCGTTTTCTTCCTGAAATCGGAAGAAAACCGTTACCGTTTTTAGAACAGTGCTGATGAAGTAATTTATACAAAATATAGTGCCTATATGTTAACGTTAACATTTACTTAAGTAGCGGAAAACTACCCCAGCTGATATTCAATACATTTCGTAATAAACATTAGGTAGCTATCTTCATATTATTCAGACACATAACTCTTAACCTAACAAGAAGTGAACCCTGCTAAACACACATTCCTATGTAACAACACCTAAACTAAGTTCTAACTAACACAAGACACCTCAATAAATATTCCAGGGAGCTACTCTCCCCTAATACACGTTCCAGCTGGGGTCGTGTCTACCAAAATAACAATTTACGAGGTCAGCAGGGCCTGAAGAATTGTCGGACGTAAGCCCAATAGTGAACAAGGAATGATAGATGAATCAGACATGATGTGTTTTTTTTCCGTGCTTTTGTTGGTAAATATAATAGATTTTTCATTGAATGTTATATTAACTGTATAAATATAATACTGATTTTCTTTTCTATTGATAATGTTTTATCCACAATGATAAATGTAAACAACTGTACCTAGAGGTAGCGGTACATCGTGGCTCGAGAAAAATTCTGTAAAAGACGCTCGAGAATAGGGTATTTGACTAAAAAAAAAACGAATTAGTCCGTCAGTCAGATTTCCAAAAAAATACTAGACACTTATTTTTTCTTTTTTCAAACAAAAAATTAAGACGACACAGTGCGTTGAAAACTCGTGTGACGTCACTGGAGGATACACTTTTAGCGAGCAGTGACGTCAACAGCCACCACTCCTGATCTTTGATGCTTTTTATATTTGTCAATTTTTATTGACTGATTCTGATTGTATCCAATACTTTTCTATAATCTGAATGACGTACTAATTAGTTTTTTTTAGTCAAATATCCTATTGGGGGTGTATGGGATTTTTACGTTAAATTCAACCCAGACATCATCACCTGCACATAATTATAAGGGGTACCATCCCTCTGATAAGGCCGATCCCTACAAGGCTGATAGCATCATTGTTAAGTAACTTAAATTCAACTGAAGTAACGAAATTTTGCATTATTTTAAAGAAAGACGAAGACTGCGATAAAAAACGGTTTGCTAATATTGTTTTCCTTGTCTAGCGTAGACTACATCTTTAATTCTTTGTAGAGATACTACACAGCATGCGGTTGATTGGTTGGAATATGAAACACACGGATATAAAATAATGCGTTAGTGTGCGTGGCCGGTTTAGCGCAGGCGACAGTAGTCTTTAAGGTGGAAAGGGACTTCTACAGGTGACAGTACTTTGTTTCAATTTCGGTAACTTTGCGTAACACACTACTAGATACTATCAATTGGAATCATGTTGAAGCATATTGCTAATCATTTGCTTCGTATGTTCTAAAATTGTGTCTGCTCAACAACGTAAATAACGCAATGAATGTTGTGGTACTGTCAAAGTGAAACCCATTGCTACTGAGAGATTGCGGTATTGTCATCGTATTATATAAATTCACACCATTTTCCCTAGAGGTTCGGAGGAATTACTGAATGACACGCGCATCGTACGATGACCCTAACCCCCATGAATGAGGGTCGCCCTAATTCATGTAACTTTTTATTTATTCATAAAAAAAAAAAATATGGGTCGCGGGTCACGGCTTTACGAGCAATGTATGTTTTTATTTATGCTTCCTCGTGTTACGTACCTACACTTTTGTAGCTTATTTTTCATACAAGGTGTATCTGACATCGTAACGCAACCTTCGCGAGAAGGCTAGACCGCATGCCACTAATAAAATTATGATAGTCATTTATGTCGTTAAAGAATGGTTACAGAAATAACAATGTTTATAAAAAACTGTCGGCTCGGCCTTTGAACGTTGCAAGCGTGCCGCCGTGCGGGTTTATAGGTATGACTTTGATCCCTGATGTGAACTCTATTGAATCAGATGATAAGACAGTTTTCGAGATTGGTTTTCATTGCGCTTTTTTGTGTAATTAGTGAATTGATTAATTTTTACTTTAAAATCTTATTGGGTTATAAAAGTATAGCAATTAAGAACGGTCTAAAGTGAAAAAAACGACATATATTTTTTTTTAAATTATGAAAAAGGTGAAGAAAAATTCCACCACTGGGGGGTTTAGAATCATGTACTGGATCCATGGTACTCGTTTGTGCGTCGATGTCAGAGACACCCTTTATTTAGTTTCTATTAGTTAGGCGGTCCGTTTTTGCGGTTACAGGAATAATTCAAAATGCGGGATAGAATATAAAAAACAAAAATCTGTTGATAAAATAAATATACATACTTAGATAATATTTTTGATGACACTGTAAAAAATCCTGTATTATAATTGAGTATTGGATTCTGGATAATAATCTAAATATTTTGTACTAGCTTTCCGCCCGCGGCTTCGCTCGCGTGGAGATCGGTTATATCGCGCTTTTAGATTTCCCTCATGAATATAATTTTTTTCCGGGATAAAAAAAGTACCCTATTATTTAATCCGGACTTCTAACTTTGCGTGTGCAAAATTTCAAAACAATCGGCTTAGTAGTTACGGCGTGAAAGCGGAACAAACAAACTCACTTTCCAATTTATAATATTAGGATATTTGGTGTACACATACAAATATTCCAGTAATATCCCTTGGGAACTTGATGTTTTTTTAGGACCAAAAGTAGCCTATGTTACTCTCCATCTTTTCAACTAACTGTATGCCAAAAATCAGGTCGATTGATTGCTTAGCTACGGCGTGAAGGAAGGACAAACAAACAAACACACTTTCACATTTATAATATTAGTATGGATTACTACCCCATTGCTTGATTTGTTCAAAAAAAAAATCTGTTCAACAAAATAAATATCGCAATGGATATTGTTGAACTTTCAAAATGAGAGACATGTTAATGTTTGTTCGTTACGCAATTACCCCAGTTGGCAATTTCTAAAATGTTTACCCCGCTAGTCTGGTAAACTACCTAGCGACAGTATTGCGTGAGTGACCTGAAACTCAAATAGATTAAATAATATCTCATATTAACTTCATCATCATCATCATCATTTCAGCCGAAAGACGTCCACTGCTGGATATAGGCCTCCCCCAAGGCTCTCCACGACGACCGGTCCTGCGCCTCCCGCATCCAGCGGTTTCCCGCGACCTTCACCAGGTCGTCGGTCCACCTTGTCGGGGGCCTACCCACGCTACGTCTTCCGGTGCGTGGTCGCCACTCGAGAACCCGTCCTACGGGCAATGTGTCCGGCCCACTGCCATTTTAGTGTTGCAATTCTTCGGGCTATGTCGGTTACTCTCGTTCTTCTGCGGATCTCCTCATTCCTGATTCGATCGCGCAGTGAAACCCCAAGTATAGCCCTCTCCATTGCCCTTTGAGTGACTTTGAGCCTTCGTATAAGGCCCATTGTTAGCGATATTAACTTATCTTATCAATATTATATGAACTCAATATATCATTGGGAAATATAGGCAGCTTCGCGAATAGCTTACGTCAAAACATTTTTTAATAATTTCGGCTGGGGTTCTCCAAACAGATTCAATTAAAACGATAAAAAATCCGAAATTTACCTTCTCTAAACTTTATCAGTTTTTTTTTGAAGTGTCTGATGTGGGTTTTTGGCGGGAAAGTCAAGTTGAGTGTCACGCTCATTTTTCATCGGACTTTTAAAATTATTTATAGTGTTGTTTACTAAATAAAAGTGCGTGATTTATGTAGTAAAAAGTGCATTCAGTAAATAATTCATAAAGAACAGTGAAATATCGCAGCATAGTGGCCACATCATGACTTTGTCTCAAACCTCCGTCGTAAGACGTATCACGCCGCCTTTTTCGACTTGAACAATTCATTGACATTGGCTAAATGCACAAACCATGCGAAGCCATAAAAGAAAGAAAAGGAAAAAAGAAGTGTCTGATTGTAATATCTAAGAAAGTATTTTATTTTATAGATACTGGCGTCGATTCTTTTGTTCACAAACTAAACTAATTTTAATTTACGTGCATCCTTTTCTTTCCATTTCATTAAGAAAAGGATACAAGATAACATTTTAGTTTAACCCTGTCAAATTAACACATTCCATAGACAGTTTAGCTTTAGACGCGATTATAATCATGGCGATCAAAAGTACTGTTACGAATGCACCTTATGTCGAGGGCATAAGGTTCAATATCGCGTGACATGCAGTGCATAACTTTTAAGCTCTATTACTCGAGACCTTTGTCTAGGTGTAATATAAAAACGCATTCCTAGACTTAAGGTGGCCTATCGAATGGTACAGGTTTTATCAATTTTGTCAACAAAGTGACGACATCGAAATTTCTAGAAGCCCGTTTCCGGGAATTACCGTAGGTACTTACTGAATGTACTCGAAGTTATGCGCTATTATTATTACGTCTAGACGATTCTGGAATGTTCGATCAGCTGGACTATACAGTATGTTACAAAAACCCTGTCCGACCCGTGAAGGTGTTGTTAGGTATCGTTAGCTGATTCTACTAATGCGTACATAACCTGGCTAAACTAAAAAAAAAAATACCCCCTTAAAAATAAATAACTTAAATAAAATAAATAAGTAATTTCATGGCAACACAGGCACAGGCCATGACCTCAGTTGACCTCATGCATGTAGGTATTGGTAGTCTAACCACGTTTATCGACTCTAGAAAGAAACAATGATACCTACTTACGCAGCTCGTGAAAAGAACTTTTTTTTAAGTAGGAAGGTCGTCTGACCCTCCGAATGTATCTTCGAATTTCATTCGATGAGCACAATGGCTGTGGCGGAAATGTTGTTCCATATTTCGTTCACTAAGAACGATACCGGCACCGTCCCACGAGATTAGCACGGTGTTTCACAACGTTAGTCCACTCCTACCAATCCACTGCTCGCCGAACTGATAGTGGAGGTACTCACGTACAGGTCGGCAAAAATATGATGGGGCACCGTCATGCTGGAACCACATTGACCAAGAAGTAGTCACATCCGAATCGTTCAACACCTGATCACAACACAACACAATTGCATTTTTACTAGGTACCTTCCATCAGCAGGTTACATTACGTTAGAAAACTATTATGATCACACAATAAACGATACGTCTACACGGACTCAATGTCTACGCGAAACTAATAAATTTAAAATAAAAATGATTTTTATTTCATAAAAATAGGTACTCTAACTGCACGGCGGTGCCCTTTGACTAGAGGTGTGAAAGTATTCAAAATATTTCTCGTATCGATTTTTGGTATCAATTTTGTATTTCAGAATTTCACGCATCGATTCAACATCGCATGGCATTCTTTAGATTTTAGAACTTTCACATAACTTAAATCAGGTGAACTTAAATGCTTTAAATTGTTTAAAATATTCTCCTAAAATCGTATTTCATAAGACCTTTCTAGTTCCTATTTACTAATAATAGGTACTTGTGTTACAATATTGTTATGAATAATTAATCGATAATCAAAAAAAGTACTTTTACCATTAGGTAATCTGCGTTTTTACAACAAATCATTCGAGCAGTTAGTATCGACAAAAACAAAACGATATTACGTAAAAACTAGTACAGCTCTAATTATTCCTTTGCGCGTCGGCGGCTAGACACACTGACGCCGCCGACAGTTTCAAGGTCTAAAATGGTGTTTACACTTTTTTAAATTTCCCGAATTTTGGGGAAGTTACAGTAAATTCGCTGGTAAAAAAGATTATTTCAAAATTCATTAGTATTGTTACTATGATGATTATGCAAAATTTTATATTTTATTTGGTCATTTGTTTACCTAACCCTTATTATCCTTGTGGGTCGGACAGGGTTTTCGTAACATACTGTATATAGCGCCGCGACGCCAGCGCGAGTCAGTCTGCACTTGACTACCGAGACGAAAACAGCGATACTTAAGAAGCGATCTTTGAGAATACCTACTGCGACAACTGTAACGAGAACTGTGAGTACTACGTGAAGTAACATCTGTAGTATTATTGTGTGTTTACAATACGGACTTCGTGGACGTAAGTGAAGACTTCGGTGCAACGTCAGCAACATTCTACTTGTCATTGCCTACAATCGACTGTACCTTCGTTGCCAATAAACTTCGTAACCCTTAACCGGTATTTTAGTACCCCTAGCCCGTAACAGTACCTACATCAATTTACGCCAGGCGCGGACTAATTTGACAAGTCTAAACTAACATACACTTCTGGACACATCTGTTGGCCCACCTTAGAGTTTAGGTTTCGATGGCCCGATGGTTACCGAAATATGATTGCTAGATTGAACAAAAACTATTGATGCAGTTTTAAATCTGATACATTTTACTATCTTTTTCGATCGTATTGTTTTAAATTTGAATTCAGAATACCATACGACATGGAGCTACGCCTAACAAGTCGGATATGCGCCTTGTTAAAGGCAATTGATTTTTTAATAAAAAACATGTTTTACCAAATAAAGGTTTAATTTAATAACGCGTGTTGCCTCCATGGCCATCTACCACAGCTCTCATATGATTAGGCATAGAGTTTATCAACCGCTCTATGAAATTTTGAGGGATCATCTCCCATTCCAATGAAAAAATTCCAATTCTTCTATGGCAGTTTTCAACTCCTGCATCGTCTGGACAACTGGCTGACGAGCCCTAACACGTCTTTTTAGCTCGTCCCACATGTGCTCAATGGGGTTCATGTCTGGGCTTCTGGCTGGCCAGTCCATAACTGTGATGTTCACATCCCGAAGATATTCCCTGACGATGCCGGCCATATGGGCTCTTGCATTATCATGAATAAAAAGGAAATTTGGGCTCACATAGTCCGCGTATGGTATCACGTGAAACTGAAAATTCAAGGTGGGCCAATAGATGTGTCCAGAAGTGTATTTATGTTCTGTCCTTTTCTTAAGAAATAACAAGTTTCTTTTCTTTACAATCATTTTAAAATTGTAATAAATAAATAGTTTTTTTTTTAATAATTTTTTTGTAATAAAGTAATAGTTTTTTTAGTCTTGAGGCTGAACAGACTTGAAATAGGCACATTTCATAAAATCCTGGGTCAACTAAATGGCGTTAATGCAAAGAGAATAAGAATAAGAAATTTTATTTACCAGAGTCTACTTAGGTTCATGGCCCAAATATGAGAAATATGTATTTAGGGTAGGTACGATGGGACTAATATAGGCATTACGATTATAAATGTACAGACGACAGCACATCATACTACAATCTGTCAGATTTCTGTATTAGATTTTCAACTTTATATCCGAAGCTTTAAGGTTCAAGGTTGATTGGAAATTTTTTGCAGTTTTGGGTAGCTTGACCTGCTGCCTCATCTCAGCGTTAATCCCAGTCGCATCCGTAGCTTTTCAGCTTTGGAGTCTGGGGTCCGCTTTACCAGTCTAACTGTTGATTTTGGCTAAACTTCGATATTTTCCGTAAAGCAACTGCCGTCTGACCTCTACAACCCGAAGGCGGTATCTAAGCATTGCAGTTAAACCAATTGTTAGATTTTTGAGGGCTCCAACAACCCGTCACGAGTGCCACTATATGTTCGTATGGCAGCCGGGACCAAAGGCTCGTACTTTCCGAGGCACGACCAGACCAGTGCAAATATTCATATTCATGCAAACAAATATTTACACTGCGCGGGATCGAAAAAAATACATATGCTTATATTATATTAAATAGATAATTATATTATTTATGTCTACTAAAAGTTTGAAAGTTTTCGGTTTTTTATTTTTTACATTTTTCTTATATATTTCTTGATAGTAGGTGCATATTATGAGCTTTGCATAATATGTACTATAAAGAAAAATAATGAGTTTGATACACACACGTAATATCTGCCGGTAACGATCGACATTAATGTCGAAGCTATTTCTCGAACAAATTGAGGGTGAAATTACGCTCGTTCCACGCGTGGGATTCGATTCCGTGCTATTAAACATCAATTGCGAACCCATAAATAGGTATGTGAAGTAGTTCAGTTAGTATTTATGAACATAATGACAGACACGTATATACCTACATACTTCTTATGTCTTCGCTTGCGTGACTTAAAGCAAATTGGATTTAATGAATGATTTTTCTGAAATACATTTTTATATTACTCTTTAAAACTTCAGCTATGTCAAGGAAAGTCTCATCAAAATCGATCCAGTCATTTCGTAAATTAGCCGAAACATACGGTTATGCTAATGATAGTAATTTGTTTATGTTTGTCTGTCTAGACAAACATAAACAAATTACTATCATAAGCATTTAGTAAAACGCTGTTGTTTGATATTACATCATCATCTCAGCGTTAATCCCAGTAGCATCCTAAGCTTTTTCATCTTTGGAATCTGGGGCCCGGTTTACCAGTCTAACTGCTAGACATTGCAATGAGGCACTTTAAATTTTATTTATCTTCGGCATCCCTTAGTAAGACTGGCATTTTGGAGTGTAAATTCCATAAACTAAAATTCTCTCTAAACTGAAATAGACGACCTCCGTGGCGCAGCGGTCAACACGCCTGGGTTCGGGGATCGAACCCGGGGCCTGGTCATGATGGAAAACGATCTTTTCCTGATTGGCCTGGGTCTTGGATGTTTATCTATATATTATATGTATCTATTATAAATATAGTATCGTTGAGCTAACACAAGTCCCGAACTTACTTTGGAGGTAGCTCAATCTGTGTGATTTGTCCGTTTATATTTATTTATTTATTTAAATGCTGATTAGAATATTCCTAAACACTTTTATTTATGGGAATTTATGAAATTACCTCTTGCACTCTGGGCGGAGCGGAAGTCCGGGAGAAGGAAGAAGTGTCAGACTTTTACTGACTAAAACCCACACGTGTTCCTTCATTTACCTGTGCGCCCGGGGCCACGATATCCATTTCAATCAGCCCGCAGCATCTGGTAAGGTTCACCTTCTAAGGTTCTAATTGGCCTCGTAAAAAGTAATTTAAATTTTCCTCACGAAGGCCGCCGTAATTTGGTAATTGGGGACGGATTTCCTTAAAACTGACTTCAAGTTTTTTTTGCTAAGATAGCCTTTTTTAGCTTAGGGATATATATATATATACATATTTAATAAGAATTTGTAATAATTAAATGACGTAATTATGACGTTGCTGTATTTGAACCAAGTATCTACTTTGATCAACCAAGTACAGTGACTAGCAAAATTGCTGAGCGCTCGATTTAAGAGGGGACTCTAGTGCCGAGGAATTTGAAAGATAGGTATTTGAAGACAAAATTGCTGTTGCCCCGCTTCCAACCTCTCCCCGCAAACTGCAAAAGGGGCAGTTGCAGCTCAGCCTGATTTTACGATGAGCAAAAGACTTCGTCGGGAAAGCGCTGGTTGCGGGAGGCGCAGGCCCGGTCATCGTGGAGATAATTGAGGGAGGCGTATGGCCAGCACTGGACGACTTTCGGCTGAAATGATGATGATGAATATATGCTTCTGATTTAGTAACATCAGCTGACAGGTTGATCGATTAGGCAAAGCTATCGTTGCCGCGGTTGCTCCGTGGATGAGTCTCGGCTGGCATTCATGGATCTTTGGCAGTTGTTAGTTGTTGCAGTCTTACAGTTAGTCTAATCAATACGACCCAGTAACTGGGTGGTGGAGGTCAGATATGCAGTAGCTTCATGTAAACAAAGGCAGGCTGATGATTATCATTAACGCGTTTGTGGAGAGCTATCAAACTATGTTAACAAACTGCCCTGTCTTTAGTCAGAGTATCCTGTGTTTAGAAGGAATACCGTCTAAATGTAACTTACTAATACCATATCTTCCCGTCTCTAGGTATTCCTCAAATGGGTCGGTCGTGGTGTGACTATAGTACGACTAGCAACAAAATTGGATTAACACGAAATTAATTGATACTGTGTCTACTTTTTGGCATTTTATAATAGAACCTAAGAGTTTAAGAGAGAGATACTATTAGAGTCTTCTTCTTCTCAGCCAAAATAGGTCCAGTACTGGACAAAGGCCTCCTCCAAGGCTTTCATTCCATTGAGGGGCATTGCTACAGGGTGGGCCAAGAATTCGTTAACATTTAAACTTAACACCCCGCGCTAATACAAGCCGCGCGGGGAGCGGGGAGGGGCGTTACCACTAGCTCGCTTCTCGGAAATTTAGTCGCAATGGATCGTTTCACGGGGCCGTAGCTGTAATTTTATTTAAACAACAGTTCGCTCATTACTGTGAGACGCTTATTTCGCGTTGAATACGACTTACACGATTTAAATCAGTGTCCGAGTGCTCCATTAATAAAGAAATGGTTTAAAAAGTTCGAAGAGACCGGATCTACACTAAACGTGAAGCAAACCGGCGGCCCACGGACTTCTCGGAGCGAAGAGAACGTGCAGCGAGTTTCCGCATCAGTTCGACGTGATCCAAATTTATCGACGCGCAAACGTTCGGCTGAATTAGGACTATCCCGAACACCATTGCGCCATATTTTGAAATTAGATATGAAATTACATCCATATAAGATCCAGTTAGTACAGGAATTAAAACCTAATGATTTAAATTTGCGCAAGTCCTATGCCGAAACAATGTTAGATCGATTCAATAATTTTGACAACCTCTTATTTTCCGATGAAGCCCATTTCCACCTCAACGGACACGTAAACAAACAGAATTGCAGATATTGGAGCAGCGAAAATCACAAATCTAAACACGCGAGGCCACTTCATTCTTCCAAGGTAACGGTATGGGCTGCAATTTCAGCAAAAGGAATCATTGGGCCCTATTTTTTCGAAGATTCTCGCGGCCGTTCGGTTACTGTGAATTCTGTTGAATATGTGAAAATGTTACGGGGGTTTTTGGCACCGAAGCTACTGGAATTTGCTGGCTACAATCGTAACACATGGTTTCAACAAGATGGAGCCACTTGTCACACATCCAACGAGTCCCTGCCGGTAGTCAAAGAAAGGTTTCCGGAAAAGCTGATTTCCAGACGAGGCGACATCCCATGGCCACCCAGGAGTCTAGATTTAACCCCAGCAGACTTATTTTTATGGGGTTATTTGAAGAGTCGTGTTTACATCCATAAACCAAAAACACTACGTGAACTAAAGGAAAAAATTAGCAAAGAAATGTCAGCGATCTCGCGGTCTCTTTGTCGACGAGTATTCGAAAATTTCGGTGCTCGCTTAGAAGAGTGCAAAAATCGAAACGGTGGACATTTAGATGATGTTATTTTAAAAAAAAAATCCAAATAATTAACTTTCTTGTAAATAAATAATTTTAAAAATATGTCAAATACACACATCAAAAGTGTCTAGGGATCAACATATATTTTTGCAATAACTTTTCTCCTGATTGATATTAATTAAAATTTTCTTTAAGGATTCATCAAATAAAGTGTTTTCGTTTGTCACAGTAACGATAAACCAAGTCACCTTTGCATTAATAAAGAAATTTGCCATTTTCCTAATAAAGGGATATTTGACATTTGAACCACTAACACAACAGTTCGAAAAAAAGACTGAAATAACAGTTTTCTCTAAAATTTTATTGGGTAACTTAAACAATTAATAATCCATGTTTCTACCGCGAACACTAACAACACAAGAACATCGGTTTGGCATACTCAAAATGAGTTCATCCAAATCACGCTGTGGAATGGCCGCCCATGTTCGTTGCAACAACAAAAAAAGGTCTTCTTGCGACTGGATACCCTCCATATTCGGCAGAGCTCTTCTCTGTAGCATATCCCATGCATGCTCAATCGGGTTCAAGTCTGGCGACTGAGCAGGCCAGGGCAGGACATTGATGTTAGCTGCGGCGAGAGTCTGTCTTACAACTCTTGCGGTGTGCGGTCGTGCATTATCATGCATTAACAGAAATAAGGGACCGATTTGCACTTGTAGAGGAACGATGACGTCTGATACAATCGTCTCAGCATAAATTTGAGCGTTGAGGTTGCCTCTGATCCAAATCAACTCAGTTCTTCCGCCGATCCAAATACCCGCCCATACCATGATGGTTCCACCACTATAAGGATGGACTTCCTGGCAGGATTTTAATCGCTGTTGGCGTCCAGGGGTTCTCCAGTGTCGTATACGTCTTGTATCCGGTCTCATACCAAAACGAGACTCATCAGAAAAGCACACGAAACGCCATTGTTCTTCTGCCCAATTTCTGTGTTCAAGAGCCCATTGATATCGAATCCTACGATTGTGCATTGCTATAGGTGGTACCCGTAGCGGTCTTCGGGAATGAAGCTACACTTCATGCAAGCGGTTTCTGACTGTTTGGTGGCTAATTAAGTTCCCTGAAGAGTGATGAAGCCTCACGGCTAACATCATGGCGGTTATTGTTGGAGCTCTTCGAGTTAAGATTTGAATGTATCGGTCTTGTCTCCGTGTGGTGCAGCGATACCGTCCTCCATGGCGCTCAGCCACGGTACCAGTGCTTCGGTAACGTGTCCAAAGTCGACTGATAACACTCTGACTTGTATTCAGAGCTAAAGCCACAGTACGTTGCCGGGAACCAGCTTCTATCATTCCCACGGCTCTGAGCATTTCTTCCCTGCTTAAATGACGTCGCCGCTCCATAATAACGTTGGTTTTAATCAGTAGTAGGGAAACAGTAGCACTAATAATGTCTTCAATGCGTTGTATGTTTTTATAGGGAAAATATTGACAGCTGATTTTCATCCTTTCTTTCTTTCTTTATTTTTTGGATCCGCACGGTTTGTGCATTTAGCCAATGTCAAGTAATTATGAATTATTCATGTAGAAAAAGACTGCAGCGTGACCAGTCTTACGTGCGAGGTTTGGGGCAAAGTCATGATGTGGCCACTATGCTGCGATTTTCACTGTTCTTTATAAACTATTTACTAAATGCACTTTTTACTACATAAATCACGCACTTTTATTTAGTAAACAACACTATAAATAATTTTAAAAGTCCAATGAAAAACGAGCGTGACACTCAGCTTGATTTTCCCGCCAAAACTCGATTTTCATCCTTTAATCGAATTTGATTCACAGTTCCTGATTCAAATTATGAAATGCACCAAAAAGGATCCATATAAATTTATAAAATCATAAATTTATTACAAAGCCACATCTCAATCTCAAGAAATCCGCATAAAAATGCTTGATCCCTAGACACTTTTGATGTGTGTAGTTTTCTTTATACGATTTTTTCAATTGTTAATTAATTCATGGCCCAGCCTGTATAATCTCTACGCTTGGCAGGCGGGTTGGAGATCGCAGTATTTTTTTATTCCACAGGAGAAACGATCGAAAATATTTCAATCAGTAATTTAGATTTCGAAACCGAAATTGCTACTCAACTTTTGTTGCTGACTGTAATGCGACTTATTATAGCCAGATATGAACCTCTAAACTATAAACAGTTACCTATATCCCTGTTATGAAAGTATCCCAAAACGAACAGAAGAAAAAACATTTCTCTCAGAATTCTGTCTGAAAACGCAAACCACGGAAAGAAAGTAACTTTTACAATTGGGTCAGAAATGTCAAAGGAATGGGCGTCCCTTACGCATACAAAATTATCCCAGTTTTATAATGGTGGACGGATTGTACGACACTTTCGTGTATCTTGCTTTGTAATAAAGTTGAAGAGTGTCTTTAATTTAGTGTATATACTTCAGGTTCCCCCATATTACAATCACAAGTTATGAAACGCGAGATAGAATACAAATCAGAATGTAAAAGTATATATGACATTAGATCATAAACACGATGTCAAATAAAAATAAGCCTGACAAAAAAAGCTTGACTTGCTTATTTTTATTTGATATAATATATCTATAATTTATATCTATGTCTGAAATAAAAATTAAAAAAGGGAAATCAATAATACATAAGTACTTATACTTTTTTGTTTTATTATTTGTGATGGGAATTCTTCAAATGATTTCTCCCGCTCTGGGCGGAGCGGATGGGCGTGTCACTATTACTGATTAATCATCATCATCATCTCAGCGTTGATCCCAGTCGCATTCGAAGCCTTTTCCAGCTCTGGAGTCTGGGGTCCGCTTTACCAGTCTAACTGCTGATTTTGGCGAAACTTCGACATTTTCCGTAAAGCGACTGCCGTCTGACCTCCACAACCAGAAGGCGATATCGAAGCATTGTAGTTAGACCAATTGTTAGAATTTTTGAGGGCTCCAACAACCCGTAATGACTGCCACTAGATGTTCGTATGGTAACCGGGACCAACGGCTTAACGTGCTTTCCGAGGCACGACCAGACCAATGCAAATATTCATATTCATGCATACAAATATTTGCACTACGCGGGAACGAACCCGTGCCGCCTTGCGCAGCGGCTGCGTTCGCTACGGCTACGCCACGTTGCCTAATTCACTTGCCTGAGCGCCAGGGCCATGATTTCTGTTTCAACCAACCCGCAGTCCTAGGCCAGGAATCGGTCTTCGTTCGTCACGATATGCTGACTTCTCTTTGAGGCGCGCGTGAAACACAACGCGCCGTCGAGCTGGGCCTAGTCCTTACCGAGCGAGCAGTGGGCAGCTCGCCGCATTCGATTTAGTCGATGCTCGATTAGTCTCCCGACCAGTGAAAGAAAAAAAATGATTCCAACTGATAGTAATCACTTGGAATCATTTTGAAGTTTATTGCTATTCCATTGCTCCCTATGTTCGAAAATGTGTTTGCTCAACAGCGTAAGCGACGCAATGAATGATATTGAACTGTCAAAACAAAACCTATTGCTACTGATGATGTGTAACGCAATTACCCTGCTGGAGTCTCCTGCGGCTGCTGTTACTTACTTATACATAGATTGTTTGTTACACATTTACCCTCCTAAACGCGTTGTTGTAGTTACTGGACGCATAGGACACTACAACTAGTAGATATAAAGCTAGCCCTAAATCACACTTTTTAAAGAACACTGCATTTAAGCGTGACACGTGCAGTGTGCTTTAAAAAGTGTGATCTTAATTTGAAGGGATTCGAGAACGATCAGTTGGGTTTACATTAATATTTTGTTATTTAATAGTAGAATTCTTGAGAACTAATATCTTACACAGTTTGTCTACAATGTCTACCCATTCCCGTCAAAGGGACGTCAACATGAAACGAGATAATTTGAGCCGAGCGTGTCTTCTCGGCTAAATACCTTAGGGGTTCGGGCGGACACGCGACCATAGATAATATAATGTATGTATATGTGTAGGTAGGTACTGTAACTTCCGCGACATCATCTCGCTCGCACTAATATCCTGAACACAGTCTTAGGCGGTCCCTAGACCTACAACAACATTTTGCAACATTTTGCTATTGTACAATAAGATTGAAAGATGATTTGCATCCAAACGATCAATTATTATCATCATCAAAATCAACCTTTTTCCGTCCCACTGCAGTTAGACTGGTAAAGCGGACCCCAGACTCCAGAGCTTCGGATGCGACTGGGATTAACGCTGAGATTATTATGATGATGACTGCTGGGCGCAGGTCTCTTCTCATACAGAGAAGGATTGAGCGTAATCACTACGTTTGCTCAATGCGGGTTGGCGATTTCAGGCTTAAAGTCCACGTATAGATAGATAGATCAATACACACACATAGATCAATTATATTGCACAAAAATACGAAGTGGTCAATGTTTTCGCGCGTGTACTTACTCTACGTCAAGATGAAACACGTACTAAAAAACATTGCGCAATACTGACCCTGCACGATGCAATGCAAAAATAATATGGTACAATAAAAATTAAACTCGCTCAAACTTTTGAACAATCATTGCACAGTCTTCAATATACAATATGTAACAAAAACCCTGTTGTTCCTTCAACCTACGTTTTAAGAATCGGCATACGGACGTAATAAAGCAAGTAATTTATAAAAATTGTTCAACAAAAATAATTAAAATAAATGTTTAATTATTAATATTTATAATCTGTAACTGATTTCTTAGCTCTGCAATTCTGCATGAAGAAACTAGACATAAGTAGAACGTTCGCGCCAATTTATTTAACTTATAAAATCGAATATTTAAAAAAAAGCGAATTTGTCGGTTTTAATAGGTATTTGGCTGTGACCCCTAGACTAGACAATGATTACTGTTTTCTAATTATTAGTAGGTAAAATTATATGTCCCTGAAAGGAACAACAGGGTTTTTGTTACATAGTGTAGGTATAGCCTAATTGATCAATTATATTGCACAATTCGTAATATTGCGCAATATAATTGATTGTCTAGGGGCCGCCTTAGGAATCGAGCAAAGAGAAAGAAGACAGACACAATGTGAGACGAAGTAATAAAAAAAGCGGGATTTGCGGTAAAATATTATTCTATATTCCATTCGCGATAGCCTGAAATGATGTTAAAAAAGGATATTTTTAGGGTACAACTTGTAATAAAAGTTAAATATTTATGTACTAGCTTTCCACCCGCGGCATCGCCCGCGTGGAGTTCGGTTATATAGTGCTTTTTAGATTTCCCCCGGGATTTCCAATTTTCCGGGATGAAAAGTACTTACCATATTATTTAATCCAGTCTTCTAACTTTACGTCTGCAAAATTTCAAAGCAATCGGTTCAGTAGTTACGGCGTGAAAGTGGAACAAACAAAATCATTTTCCCATTTATAATATTAGTATGTTTGGTACTCCGAGGCTACGGTGGTGTGTCATTGTTTCCACCGCTAGGCTTAGATGCAGCAAAAATTAATACCTATACCTAATTATTTTTACGCATAATTATGTTCTTCTCGCTTAACAACGATCAGGAACACAATAAAATAAGCCCTGACATCTCAATTAATTACAGAAATAGTACTCACAAGATATTCTAGTGAAAAATCACATTTTCACCAAATTCTCGTTGATAATCTGTCTTCACAGCCGGTTAGCATTTCTTTTACGAAAAACGTAATGGCGTCGTTGTTACAAGTCGTTACACAACTTTTATAACAATTTGTAGGTAACAATAATTAGAGTAACAAACTATAATTTGTTAATTCGTTTTACTATTTCTAGCACTCGATTTTAACATTGAATTAATTATTAATTGCTAAAGACGTTTAAACACGCGCCACGCTTTTTCGTTTTATCAACAGTAGGTCAAATAACTCTTTCCATTAAACAAATATTAATCCAAATCCATTATTAAACTAACGCATGCCGCTTATTAATCATGAAATGAATTAACCATAGATAACTATTTTCTTAAACTTCAGTTTGGATAAACCCTCAATATTGTGGATTGCTATCAAAGTAAACCGGACTTCCTAACATGGCTTTTTTTTTTGTTTCTTTTTTGGCTTCGCACGGTTTGTTCATTTAGCCAATGTCACGTAATGAATTATTCTGTTACTTTTATACATAAACTTTATATGTAAACTACTAGTATACATGTCAAAAACCAAAGAGTTAGAGTGTGGTCAGTATCTGGAACGCTTTAAATTTTACTATCTTCTTAGCCTATAGAAGTCCACTGTTGGACAAAGGCCTCCCACAAGGCTTTTATTCCATTGGTGATCATTGCGATAATCCCCACGCTTGGCAGGCGGGTTAGGGATCGCAGTAATTTGTTATTAAACAGGAGAAGCGCTTCTGCCGCTTCACTGGTGAGAGTTCCCTTAGTCGCCTCTTATGACACCCACGGGAGGAAATGGGTTGGTACTATTTTATGCCCGGTACCACACGGCAAATTTTACTATACGTCTACCAAATCTGAGATGTTTCCCAGTGTCCGGTCATACGTTATGGCTGTATTGTTTTTAATTTTGCCGTAGTATAAGGGCTTCAGCCGAAATACGGAGCTGTGTTTGATTGTCATTCACTTGTCGATACTTGTGATTGCTATCTTAGCTGATTTTTGTGGTATAATTGTTATTGTTTTGTTATAATTTTGTTATCGTTAATAACATTATTTGTTGAAATTTATATTGAAACGATTATTTATTACAAAAAAATATTTTTTCTCCAATATTAAATGTTGTGCGTCTCTGTTTCTATGAACCCCTTCTGTCTAAAGCTATCACTCGCGAACGGAGTATAGTTGCAAATTACAGGGGGTGTGCTATGACGTGTTAAAACCATCATGGTTCTTGTGTTAGACAAAGATGGAGCTATCTCTTATGCACTACAGTGTTATGATGGTTTTAACACGTCATAGTAGGACTACAGGGAGTCGCGTTGTAGGATGAATAATAATAACTCCTTTGCTTCATACTCATTTCAGCATATTTAATGGTATTTAGAATAGTCGACAACATTATGCGCTAATGTGCTCTTAGCATTTCCCGGGAGGTTACTGGTTCTAGGCACTAAATTGTCAACTTAAAAATACGCGGTTTAGGTGTATATATTTATGAGGATTGTCATCGTTACATTGCGCTTAACAATAGGGTATTTGACTAAAAAAAAAAAAAACAATTAGTCCGTCCGTCAGATTTCCAAAAAATACTAGACACTTAGTTTTTCTTTTTCCATATAAACAAAAAATTAAGACGACACAGTACGTTGAAAACTCGTGTGACGTCACTGCACGCTACTTTTTAGCGACCAGTGATGTCACCAGCCACTACTCCTGATCTTTAGTGCCTTTTATATTTGTCATTTTTTATTGATTTTATAAAACGAATAATACGTGTCTAGTATTTTTTGGAAATCTGACTGACGGACTAATTAGTTTTTTTTAGTCAAATACCCTATTTTGTTAGAAGGGCTCATAGCTAAATAATTCGCAGGATAAAACTATGCTTGCCGTGATCGGCTCGTGGATCTGTCGAACCTTTGGCCCCGGTTGTTAGGGCTGTGTCAAACAAACATACAAAAAAAAAAAACTACCATTCATCACCGAAATAGACTGCAACGAAAGTCGATTTCCATTTCTAATTAATGTGAATTATTACTGAGCGAAATATTACTTAGGTAGGTATAAATCGAACCGAAGTGGCATTTAGACATCGAGCATATGTGCTCGATGCATTTAGATCAACAACAGCACTCTGATTCTCTCTCTACTTTAACTCTTAACTTCTATTATAAAATACCAAAAAGTTTATTATCGAATAATTTCGTGTGATCAAATTTGGTTGCTGACCGTACCTACATTAAAATCCTATCAAAAAATAAGAATAAGAAAAGAAATCAATACAATAAATCTAAATAAATTACACAATTACTTTGGCTACGGTCCCCTCTTCACTCTCACCAGTTGAATGCGACATTGACCCAATTCTATAGGGGGAATCAGGGGAGCACTCGACGCGTGCTAAAAATGAAATTTCAAGAAAATGTCGTTTCCTTTTCAGTTTAAATGCATATTGGTTGGATAATGAAATCTGGCCACTCAATTCCGTGATCGGGCGTAAACTATTTGAATATAGAATTACTGAACGACTTTTCCATATTTGAATTTTATTAGAATTATTTATTTTATATTATTTTATCTTTCATATATTCCTGAATAATAAACAGTGTGTGTTTTATTTATAAGGGCTAAATTGAAATAAATCTTTTCACTTTTGTTGCCCATTTCAGAGCGTAGTATATTTGGAAGATAATAAATATTATGCCGAAAAAACGGCGTCGTAATGCGGGGAGTCTCCATCCCGGATGAAGCGTTTTGTCTCGTCTTTTATAACACTTATATCGAAGGTCTTTCCGTACAATTACAGTTTAAGTGTCTGCAAGGCTAAAATGAATAGGCTCTTAGTTAATCTAGTGCGCCTTAGCATCAACCCTTGCATCACTGCTTACGACCAGTCGGGATTGCGGTCAAGCATTAGTTTTTAAAATTGTAGCGGTATTTACAAACGCCAAAAGAGAACAACGCGTTATACTGACTTCACACATCTTGAACTTGCATCTCGCAAACAGAGTTACGTGCAATTAGATATAACAGATATATAAAGATACAACTTCCCAACGTCAACCATTGAGCCCGGCAGACTCAATACCCGTTTGGTCGAAGGATCCCCCCTTTTCTATGAAGGATGGATGAACTTTTTCTGTTCCTAATACCTCTAAAACATAAAAAAAAACCCAAAGGAATGGTCTACCAAAATATAATAATTAGAATAGAATAGAATACTCTTTATTATGTACACCATATAGATTACAGAACATAAATAAAAATATTTTACAAAGGGTAACACAACGAGCGGTCTTATTGCTATGAGCGATCTATTACAGACAACCTTTGGATGGAATTCTAAGGGGAAGGATAAAGAAATAATGTAGGTAGTCTACACTGTACTATTTACATAGATTATACAATAAATATATACGTTAAGTGTATCATACTAGTTTAAATAAATTTATACATCTAATTAATAAATATCATACAAGAGCAGATAAAATATAATAATATGTTTAAAAAGAGAGGAAGTGCTTTTTTTATCATAGTTTTAAAAGTAAACAGTGTTTGAGCACGCCTTACGGACACGGGTAAGTCATTCCATAGCCGAACTGCTTGTACAGTAAAGGATTTATCGTAGAACTCAGATATCTATTATGTGTGTCATGAAGGAACTTGAAACGTTCTTTAAGATAAGAGGGCGTTTTAGGAATAAACAAAATGTTGTAGAGCTGAAATATTATTATATGAGAATTCCGGCGAAGACGTATGGGAAGCCACTTAAGCTTTGTAGTCATAACTGTTTGGAATGGAATTGTCTAAATTTGAAACTACAGCCTAGGTTCTAGTTTTTATTCTGATTGCACTTTCAATCGCAGTCTGAATAGTTTAAAAGATAATTGAGGAATCCATTGTTACATATGTTCTAAAACTGTTACCTATATGTCTAACAGCGTAAGTAACGCAATGAATATTACTGAATTATCAAATTGAAAGTCATTTGTACTGTTAGTTCCGCTAGTACCTCGTACATAGGTATGTGTTTGTACATTGTAATAGATACCTACTTATAGAATAGTTGAGATTTAAGACGGACGTGCATACACCTTTTTTTTAGTTCTGGATGGGAAATTATCAAATGACTTCTCCCGCTCTGGGCGAAGCGGAAGGGCGTGTCAGACTTTTACTGACTAAAACTCACCCGTGTGTCACCTGCCTGTGCGCCAGGGCCACGGTTTCTTTTTTAACCAACCCGCAACCCTGACCTGGACATACACACCTAAAACTCGTATATAGAGTAACTAATTATAGCAGGTATTATTATAAATTCCTTTTGCACATCACTAATCGCCATTCAATTTTTTTTATAACGAAAAATAGTAATACATTTTGGTAAAAACATCTAACGGACTTGGTACGCCTTGCAAATCGATTCTATAAAAATTTCAAAGTTGTTTAGTACTGTGGAAAAGCGGAGTCTCCTAACACGGACATTATTTGGGTAACAGGAGGTCACCACCATCACCTATCATCATATCTAATGTACAGTAAGGGTCAAAAGTGCATTACCACTTTTGAACTTTATTGCACTAACAATAAGTGTCAAAAGTGGTACTGTAAATAAAATAAATTTGATTTGATTCACTGTGAGATATTAGGTGAAGTTGTGAAGTGAAGCGAATCCCTAAGCATCAGTTGGAATCACAGCTCATTCAACGCTCATTCCAATTTTTTTTTGTTTGGGTTTGGAAATCATCAAATATCTTCTCCCGCTCTGGGCGGAGCTGAAGGGCGTGTCGGACTTATTACTGAATAAAACCCCACCCGTGCTTCTTCACTTGCCTGTGCGAATCCGCAACCCTGACCCAGGAGGCATCGGTCTTCGTGGACCCTGTCGCGATGTGCTGACATCTCTTTGTGGCGGGCGTGAAACACAACGCGCCGTCGACTCGGGCCTGGTCTTTACCGGGCAGCGAGCTGCCCACTGCTCACCACCCGCAACGCTCATTTCTCGATGATATGGTTACATAATCGCACTGCTGTTTCTGCCTAGCCCAATCGTAAGAAGGCGTGATCATATGTATATCTTTAAGTAAATGTAAACTTAAGAAGTACACTAGGTAGGTACTACAACACTTTAATGTGTTGTATAGTGCGTTTCATCTAATAGTTCCTTTGCCGTCATGTTGGCACTAATGCAACTTAGTGTGAGAGGGAGAGAGATGCAGAGTGCGTCTATCTTGTATACGATAGTGACAAAAAAATGAATGCCAACATGACGCAAAGGAACTATTAGATTAAACGCACTATAGTTTCTGAAGTGAAAATGAAAGAAAAATACCAAGTTATACTTTTAATGTTAGCCTGACATCTTAAAGAAATATCTGGAACTAAATGTTGCAAAGCTTGTGAAACGACACGGGCGACAGCCTGAAATTCAGCGAACATTTTCAGTGAAACTTTGATACGAGTTTCCGACATCGCATGATAGATGGCGTTAGTGTAGAATCTTGTTTAGTAGAAAATTGGTCGTCTTTTTTAATGGAAAAAAATGGATGGAAATGTACCTAGTAAAAAAATATGTTTATCAATTATGGTGAAAGTGATTAAATGAAAATTAT
Organism: Sesamia inferens; assembly: GCA_037179545.1. Taxonomy (NCBI): domain Eukaryota; kingdom Metazoa; phylum Arthropoda; class Insecta; order Lepidoptera; family Noctuidae; genus Sesamia; species Sesamia inferens. The sequence continues at coordinate 23,199,359 of CM073931.1, forward strand.
TAATATTATTGAACAACATCCTAAAAATTATAGCTGATAGCTGGGACAGTCCCATACTGGAGTATTTGGTACGCCTGCATCCCACTGAAGTTGTAATGAATAATTTATGTTGTTTTTCTGGTGGATGTAAATAGGTACTAACACTAATTTTAAGTCATGTGTTTACATGGATGGGTCCTAAATAAAAATATATATATTTTTAATTTCATTAACAATTATAATTACCGACAGTCGATTTATTGCCAATTGTCTATTAATAATGTAAGCTTACCTAGCACCGATAAATGTAATTCAAAACCGATAAATTAATTAGTTCACTTATCGTACCATGTGCCGTATCTATCTTATTTTCCTCCAGTAGGTAAATCGATATTCAACACCGTGTTTTAAATTTAATATGTTTTAACAAACAAAACAAAAGTAGAACTCAAAACCTGCCTACTTTCTCTTGCATACTTATTCAGGCTGATTGAGCCGTTAGCTGTTGTCAGCTCTTTCAGCTGTCAAAATATGAAAATTATTAAATGTATCAGATGAATGATAAATAAGCTCTTAGTAAACTTATCATGCTCGCCGCCGCTCATGCCGCCGGCAGAAGTTACCACCCACCAGACAAAGCCTTGCCGCCAAGTTCCGGCATAATGTCTGGTGAAACCGTACGGAGGACGGGTCTGAGCAGTTGTGTTGCGATGTGTGCCGGGTATGATGCGCCTAATGTTGTTGTGTTGGGAGTTTGGTCGTGGAGGGTCTTTAGATCAATCTCCCTTTGGCGCAGCATCGTTGGTCATGTTGTTGGGTTTAATATTGCATCACCTCGCTCAACTGCCGTCTTTCTTCCTATTCGCTCAGTTTTTCTGAGTGAATAGGCTCTTAATAAACTAGCGCGCTTTACCATCAACGATCGCATCACTGCTTACCATCAGGCAGGATTGCAGTCAAGCGCTAGTTTATAATTATTAAAAAAAAAAAGTCTCTCAGTAACTCGAATCATTTTGAAGGATATTTAAATCATTGATTTATACACACGTCAACGTCTACGGCTATTACATAAAAGACTTCTTAACTTAAAAAATTATTGCAGTTTGCAGTATAAAAAAATCTATTTAAAATATTTTCTTCTCCGCCATTTCTGTTGAAATTCAAAAAAATAAAGAACAGAAACTCTTTTTGAAATAAAAGAATATCGATTATTCGAATTTGGCGGGCGAAAAGTTAGTTGTAGCATGTTAAAATATAACAGTGAAGTTTTGAAAAATCAAAAGTGAATGGATGTATGTGTATGGGAGTTTATGTGCATGTAAACGCTCCCCTGACACAGGATAAATTCCTAGTGTGTGCCAAATTATAGCTGGTCTATAAAGTCGTGAAAATGGATCTTTCTGAAACTAATATTTTTTAAAGTAGGGCAACACTAAATCTTAGTAAATACAAGTGGAGTTTTGACGGTGAAGTCAAGCTGAGTGTCACGCTCATTTTTCATTGGAATTTTAAAATTATTAAAAGTGCATTCAGTGAATAATTTATAAAGAACATTGAAATATTGTAGCATAGCAGCCACTCTATGACTTTACCCCAAACCTCTCCTAGTCGGCTCCCGCCGGAAACGAAAGGAGATAGGTTAGGTTAAATTAAGTTAGGATAAGTTAAGAAATTAAAATCTATTTATGTATTCGACTTAAGGACTTGTATCCATGGTCATGACATAAATTATTAAAAAAAAAGTAAATACAAGTACATCAAATGTCATCGGCAATCATCGATTTGTTTTGTGACTTCTTCCTTACAGCTTCCTCGTAAGACGGTTCACGCGGCCGTCATTTTCGACATGAACAATTCATTACGTGACATTGGCTAAATGCACAAACCATGTGAAGCCAAAAAAGAAAAAAAGAACTTTTGAAGATTTTTATTTTACTTGAAATTGGCACAAAGTCATAACTAGTGCCACATAAAAAAAAAAAATTATAAACCATAACATAAACTTTAATTTCATTATCATTGTTTTGTCGTTATTGTATGTAGGTAGGTATAATTTTTGTAGTACAAAATATTTAGGTATCGAGTTGTTTACAATAAGGTAAAAATTAAATATAAATCTATTTGCTCCACAGCGTAAATAACGCAATGAATGTTGATGAACTGTCTAAATTGGTTTATTTTTGACAGTTCAACAAAGAGTTTTTTTATTGTGAGAATACTCTAAAATTAATTTATTAATTATTTCTTTGCCGTCGCACGTTTTCTCATAGCTCATTAGACATTGGCAGAATTGTCGACATCGGCACATTGCCATAAACAAAAATAGAATAGAATAATTTATTAATATCGATATTTTAAACCAAAGCAGATGGTTCCCATATAAAAATTCAGAATAAGCAATATTAATATGTACACATAAATTATATATCTACTTACTTAACGTTAATAGCGAATAAATGCCTAGTGATATACAAATGAGTGGATAAAGAAGGACCAACTTACCGTCGAAAGGTCAGTTACTAAAGGGTCAATTACAACCCTTAGAAGAATTAATTATAAAAATAAAGGTGAAGGGTATTTCAATAAAAAAATGCTAAAAATCTCTGTAAAATTGACCTTTTCACGATAAGGATATTTTTTAGAAATAACTCCCTAAATTTAGATTAACAAGCTTCTAGTTTCATCTTTCCGACTGACCCTTGACAAATCAACAGCCTATATTTAATTAATTTAAAATAATTGCTTTGAAACTCAAAGTATTCAATTCTGAGAATTTATTTCTGAGCATTTATTTTTGAGTTTGAATCATAGATTTTAATGGAAAATACTGGTAATTTTTTAAATCTTACAACAGTTCTTTCGAGTTTATTTTACATTTGTAAATAGATAGGTCGCTAATAAAGTGGTTATATTTGTAGCGCTACCTACAAACGGCATATGAAACAGCGGACCATGCTGACGTCACACGAATTCTACATCTCGCAAACAAAGTTAACCGTGCAACTTCCTAATTTCAACCGTTGGGCAAGTGCCCGCCAGATTCAACACCCGTCTTCTTTCTTTCTTTCTTTCTTTTATGGCTTCGCACGGTTTGTGCATTTAGCCAATGTCACGTAATGAATTGTTCATGTCGAAAAAGACGGCCGCGTGACCCGTCTTACGATGGACGTTTGAGACAAAGTCATGATGTGGTCACTAATAAATAAATAAATAAATAAATAAATACGGACAAATCACACAGATTGAGCTAGCCCCAAAGTAAGCTCGAGACTTGTGTTATGGGATACTAACTCAACGATACTATATTTTATAATAGATACATATATAGATAAACATCCAAGACCCAGGCCAATCAGGAAAAGATCGTTTTCCATCACGACCTGGCCGGGGATCGAACCCGGGGCCTCCACGTCGCAGGCAGGCGTGTTGACCGCTGCGCCACGGAGACCGTTTGACATAGTGTCAAACGGTCTCCGTGGCGCAGCGATATTTCACTGTTCTTTATGAATTATTTACTAAATACACTTTTTACTACATAAATCACGCACTTTTATTTAGTAAACAACACTATAAATAATTTTAAAAGTCCGATGAAAAATGAGCGTGACATTCAGCTTGACTTTCCCGCCAAAACTCCTAACACTCGGCTTGTCGGAGGATGAGTGATCATTACACCCTGTTCTCCTTACCTCTACGCATTAATACTGTATTGTCCTTCATACTAGATGAAAATGTAGCATAAATAAAAAAATAAAAAAAAAAACTAAAGCAATGACCTCTTCGTAAAAGATTTAATGTAGGTTTATTTTGTCCATCGCCAAATGGTTTTGTCGACTCTTTCCGTGACCGAAGCCTGGTCTATTTTCGGTCAAGGAATCACGATAGCATTGCCACGTTGCATGGCAATGCTCTCAGCCTTTCGTATTGACAGTGATGCGGATGAATATTTTGATACCCGTTTTTTTTTGTTTGGGGGTGGGAAATCATCAAATGACTTCTCCCGCTCTGGGCGGAGCGGAAGGGCGTGTCAGACTTTTACTGACTAAAACCCACCCGTGTTCCTTCACTTGCCTGTAGGCCAGGGCGACGGTTTCTTTTTTAACCAACCCCGAACACTAACCCAATATTTTGATACCCTTACATTATGACCCCTCCTTTTTAAATGTTGTGAGGTAGATAAAACAGTATTATGGACCTGTTTTAATCCTAATAAAGGTAGTTTCAATTAACGGCTCGCCCAAAGCTTGCTTAACTTTAAAGTAAATAGTAATTTGTTTGTTTTGGTAGTTTGGTTGCCTGGAAGAGATTGCATTAGCGATAAGGCCGCACATTTTATATTTTGTTGTATATGGTGCGTTGGGGTAAGATCGGCCTTGGGGTAAGAACGTACAAATCAAATATCCCAGTTATTTGGCTTTATCTTTTAATGCTAAGTACCTACATTTAGCTAGAATGGCTTTATTTTTTATTGCTAGCTACATTTAGCTAGCATTAAAAAATAAAACCAAATAAATGCGATATTTGATTTGTATGTTCTTACCCCAAGGCCGATCTTACCCCAATGCACTTTAGTCATCATTATCAACCCTTTTATCGTCCCACTGTTGGGCACAGGTCTCCTCTCATACAGAGAAGGATTGAGCGTAATCACCACGCTTGCTCAATGCGTGTTGGCGATTTCAGACTTTCCTCAAGATGTTTTCCTTCACCTTCAGTCATTGGTGTCCAAGATATACTTAGAAAGTACATATAACTTCAGAAAAGTTACATTGGTACTTGCTTGATCTGGAATAGAACCCGCGCACTCATACTTGAGAGGCTGGTGTTTTAACCACTGGACCACCACGACTTCAACTTTAGTGCGGCACCCTAATTGCGTAACACACTATTACTGTCATTTGGAATCATTTTGAAGCTTATTGCTGTTCCATTGCTTCATATGTTCGAAATTGTGTCTGTTCAACAAAGTAAATAACGCAATGAATGTTGTTGAACTGTCAAAATGAAACCCATTGCTACTGATAATACGTTACGCAATTACCCTGCAGGTTGGTAGATCAAATGTCTTCGAAGTTTTTGGCTTTAGAATATGCCGGTTTCCTCACGACGTTTTTCTTCACCATTTTGAGAGCAGTTGTGATTGTTGAGGTTGAATTTTAAGATTGAAGAAAATTAATTCAAGTTGAGAAGACAGATAGATACACACAGAAACGACACAGACACGACAGACACAGACAGAAACGTGGTCGCTCACAATGGGCCTCATACGAAGGCTCAGAGTCACACAAAGGGCAATGGAAAGAGCTATGCTCGGAGTTTCTCTGCGTGATCGAATCAGAAATGAGGAGATCCGCAGAAGAACCAAAGTCACCGACATAGCTCTGCAAGTCGCTAAACTTAAGTGGCAGTGGGCAGGGCACATTGCTCGTAGAACCGATGGCCGATGGGGCAGTAAGGTTCTGGAGTGGCGACCACGTACTGGAAGACGCAGCGTAGGGAGGCTCCCAACAAGGTGGACCGATGACCTGGTGAAGGTCGCGGGAAGCCGATGGATGCGGGCAGCACAAGACCGGTCAGCGTGGAAAGCCTTGGGGGAGGCCTTTGTCCAGCAGTGGACATCCATAGGCTGAAGAAGAAGAAGAAGAAGAGAATACAGATTCGGTAGACAGGAGAAAAATGTTTTGTTGTTTTGTAACAGTTGTAAAAATGCGGTCGAAAAGAATGGTTTGGTTTGGTTACATATAGATACTGAAATTAATAAGATGTGTGTGAACGTAATGTGATTTTATAAAGAGCATTTTATTAAACATAAAAGGAGAATAAACGAAGAATGAATTATATTGGATTTTATTTTGAAGCATATATTACAGGATCCCAGAAGAGGTACTGCATCCCATTATATTTTTCACATCTCTACAACAGTGATGAAATAATTTACACATAGTAAAGCGCCTGATGGGGTTCGAACCTAGGAACCTTCCTAGGTAAGTTGTAGGTACCTACAACTTATAAGTCGCTGCCGATACCACTAGGCTACTCTCGAAATGCTCTCGAATCCTAGGGTTAAGGTCCTAGGGTCCTAAGGGTTGGTAAAGGTATTGTGAAGCCTCTAGACTTTCTAAAGATAAAGGCTGTCAAAGAAAAAAAAAATCGGTAGGTAATTCAATTCATTCGATTAAAGCGTTCAGCCAAACAAACAAACTCTACAGTCTACAGATTTATTTTATTTTTCCTTTATTGGTCAATCAACAATTGTATACACTGTAAATATTTAAATTAACTGTCTACTATGATATTAAATAATCTTAATACATTTTTTTATATAAAATTATAAACTACCGCTTGACCGCTATCCCGCCTGATGGTAAGCAGTGACGCAATCCTTTTTACTAAGAGCCTATTTACTCTAGCCTTGAAGACACTCAAATTTTAGTCCGACGGAAACACAGCCGCTGGCCAATTGTTCAAGTCCCTCGATGAACACGGTATAAAGGAGGAGGCGAAACGCTTCGTTCGGATCGTAGTGGTGTTAACAACATAAGGGTGGAAACTCGCCGTACGACGGGTCGTCCGATGGTGGAACGGAACAATTCCCTCGCACACTTCCAAAAATGCATCCTATAGAACACCGAAAGGCTGGCTACACTACGCCTGTGCTCTAGGCTTTAGAGACCGTCTCGAGTTATTTCTTTATTTAACCACTAGCTGACCCGGCGAACTTTGTTCCGCTTTAAAGGCAATAAATATCACATGATCATATTTAATACTTTTTAAATTAGGATCATTGTAAATAAAAAAATTAAAAAAAATATTCCATATTTCTTTATATGTCATTGTAGCACCTTGAACAATGAAGTTCATTCATTCACACAGGAACGACGGGAACGGGATAAAATCATAAAAAGTATATCCTGTCCTTCTCCCAATTCTTAGTACCTCCCTACCAATTTTCAACCAAATCGGTTCAGCCGTTCTTGAGCTATAAACAGTGTAACTAACACGACTTCCTTTTATATATATATAGATTATCCATCCTAGTTTAAAAAGTAGTAAATAAGATCATTTCATATTGCCTTTAAGGCGGAACAAAGTTCGCCGGGGCAGCTAGTTGTAAATAAAAAACAAATATAATTATTCCATGATTCTTCTTCTTCTTCTTCTTCTCAGCGTTAATCCTAGTCGTATCCGAAACTTTTCAGCTTTGGAGTCTAGGATCCGCTTTACCAGTCCAACTGTTCATTTTGGCTAAACTTCGATATTTTCCATGAAGCGACTGCCGTCTGACCTCAACAACCCGAAGGCGATATCAAAGCATTGCAGTTAGACCAATTGTTGGACTTTTGAGGGCTCCAACAACCCATAACGACTGCCATTAGATGTTCGTATGGCAACCGGGACCAACTCTACTCTCAACTATTCTATGATTCTTCTATTTGCCATTTATTATAGCACCTTGTGAAAGAAATGATGAATTTCTTCGTGTGCTTCGTAAATTATCTATCTAGCTGTTGATCTCTGAGGTTCACTCGACGATTTGGCATTGTCAACTGAGCCGTTTCACTGGCAGCCTCCCTTTGCTCTTGTGACTGAGTTTACTTTTTGGAGGTGCGGGGTACCAGGGTAGCACAAAAGTGTAGAGGAAAAGTTGAAACAATGAAGCTCATTCATCATTATTATTAAATCATTTTTCCTTATTTGCTTCTCACTGTTTGCTCACCGTTTAGACCTACCCTGGACTACGACAAACATTTTAAAACCAAAATCAGCTCAATCGGCCCAGCCGTTCTCGAGTTTTAATCAGACTGACGAACAACAATTCATTTTTATGTACATATATAGATAATCTAGGGCTAGTGAAACAATTTCTTCTTGCTTTTTATATTAGTTTATATACCTGATAGATATGTACCAAATTTTCATTATCAATCCATTCACTAAATCTATTCACTACCTCTCGGAAACTCAGATAATCTTGTCTCAGAGTAAAATTAATATTCAACATCCCGATAATTAAAGGATTGCTTCCATCTAAACAGTTATTCACTTTACCCCAGCTTTTTCTTTAGGGGATGCCCCGCTGGCTCCTTGCGCCGTCAGTGGAGTGTCGTTTTCCAACGAATATCCATATTATAAGGTAATCAGTTAATAAAAATGCTCTGCAGGTAACAGTTATTTTATTTTCAGGGTAATAGAGAATCTGAAAATTCTTAGAATATTTTTTATATCCATGTACTTTTTGAGAGCAAAGATGACTATAATGTTTTATGTATAACTAGCCCCCGCCAGAAAAAAATGTGAATGGTGTATAAAAAACCGCCGCGAACGCCGCGCCGTGTACCGCCACAAACGCGACGCCCCGCATTTTTTAAAATCTGTATTGTCTTCGAAAATATTAATTTAAATCTTATGCTGGTAAAGGTCCATAGATCTATATTAAATGATGGTGACAACAGTGTATTTAAGGTATTAAATTGGATAAGGATTAATCCTGTATTGGTTACAATCGCTTCGAAAATTAGCCGGTATTTGATGTAAAAAGTAAATGACAATTGAAAAATGTTATTTTGGGATATCCATAAGAGATAGACATTTATACCATCACTTACTTTTTTGTGGACTTTTCAATGTGTACAATATTTAGTACATTATCTCGTAGGGTATTTACGACATCACATTAGAAACCTTAAAAATAGTACTATTTTTCCACAATTTAATGGATGTTATTATACATATAAACCTTCCTCTTTAATTACTCTATCTTTTCAAAAAAACCGCATCAAAATCCGTTGTGGAGTTTTCAAGATTTAATCATACAAAGGGACATAGGGAAAGAGAAAGTGACTTTGTTTTATAATATGCAATTTAATGTGTTGATGGTATTAGTTATTAGAGGCAGCATTATTAGCCTTTATAGCAATGAGCTTAAAACATGGGATTTAAAAATGACTAACTAGTGATGGTGATGTTTTTGAAATACCTCTAACCGAGATGCGCCGAGTAGGTAAAAGTTTTATCAAGTCACCGAGTACCGAATATTGCTCACTCTTATGTTTACCGAACCGAGAACTATACCGGATATCTAACTAGATGGTTGACGCAGGTATTGGGAATGTACGAAACGCCACAAATATTATGCAGTATTTTGGAATAGCTAAGTATGAGAAAATAGCATCTGCAACTCAACAACAGCGTGAAGAGCCGAAAAGTGGTATCGCTATAGAATTAGGCTAATGTATAAGCGTGAGTGTATTGACACAAGAAACTGGTTATTTAATTAAATAGATATGTTCGTTTTACGTGATGGTGGTGTTAACAATGTAAGGGTGGAAACTTGCCGTACGACGGGTCATCACTCATCCGATGGTGGAAAGGAGATGGGCGAATTAAATTATGCAGTTCCCTTGCACACTCACCAAAATGCATCCTATAGAACACCAAATCCAAATAAAATAATATATAGTATTGTGTATAACATAAATATTAAATCTAGTATAATTTAACATTTTAATTTTTCTTAGAACGTATTGCACCCCTGCACAATGAGACAGTGGCCTCGTCGTAGGCGTTGTACTGTAATAGTTATTGATGTTCCTAGGACCTTCAGTCGCTAGAAGAGGGCGCTGTTGGCGCACGTTTGTCTTCACGATAATTGTATTGGAAAATCAAGATAGCGGCGTCAGTTCGTATTTTTGCCACGCGTTAAAATATCCTTGTGCTACTATATTTTCGGGCCGAATACTTACTTCTCTATATTTATAGAAGCACGAAATAATAATAGCCTAGCCATTTGTGCACGTGTAAACTCTACCATAATGTGATCGTGCGAAACCCTCACGTGTCCCATTATATGGTACATGTCCGTATCAGATTGTCTTGTCCATATTGTACGGTATCGTGGGACATCTGATAATAGTTATAACATGTTCAGAGACGACCAGGGTAACTTTATTGATGGCAGTTTATTGTCACGGAGGAAATTAGTTGGTTTTGGGGAGCGTGAAATTAGACAGACAACATACAAAATAAAACATATTCTGTTGTTTCAAAGTTTGGCTGAACTTTTGTTACTCATTCATCATCATCATCATCAACCTTTTTTATCGTCCCACTGTACTGTACTTACACGTCCCACGATAAACAGGTTGATGATGATATTTATTTTAAAATACTGTAAACTAGTGATGGTAAATGATGATGCAAAGTAATATGGATAATACATAAATATCCATACTTATTTTAAGATTTATCCATACTTAGATAAGATAGTAAATACTAAGGCACGCTAGTTTATTAAGAGACTATTCACTCTAGCCTTGAAGACAGTTAAATTGTCGTCAGGCGGAAACACCGCCGCTGACAAATTATTGTTTATTCCTATATTCCCACGGGAAATTGCAGGACGGAACTAGCAGGTAGACTATATTTACACAATCCCGTGAATAAATCACAGTCTGTTCTTTTATGTCAAATCACATTACTATGAAGGAGCTATGCTCGGATTTTCTCTGCACAATCGAATCAGAGATGAGATCGGCAGAAGAACCAAAGTCACCGACATAGCTCTTCGAGTGGCTAAAATTAAGTGGTAGTGGGCGGGGCACATTGCTCGTAGAACCGATAGCTGATGGGGTAGTAAGTTTCTGGAGTAACGGCCACGTACCGCAGCGTAGACGCAGCTTAGGGAGGCCCCTTACAAGGTGGACCGATGCCCTGATGAAGGTCGCGGAAAGCCGATGGATGCGAGAATTACAAAAACGATCGGTGTCTCTTTATACAGGCGTCTTTTTTATGCATCAACGCAGGCTCTAATCAACTTTCTGACATGATGTGTGAAATAAATAAATATTTTTTTATTTAAAATTGTGCTGATACAAGGTAGCAGGGTGGTCAGATAGGCTCTTGCTCCGGGTAAAATACTGATTTTCGGCGGATGCGGGTAGACTGAAAACAGACTCCAACATGATTGGGAATCGGGTAGGCATATGCTGATGGTGACAGGGTGGCAAGTACGGTCAGCAAGAAAAGTATATTAACATAAATTATTCCATAGTGTAATTTTAGAAAGAAGCTTAGGGTTAGAAGAAGAGAGAGAGAGAGTGAATTATAGTACTATTCTTTGTTATGATGTAACTTTGGCTTCAATTTAAATAAAATAAACTTATTTGCAAAAAAAACGGGCACCTAAGCGATGAAATAATGCTAAACCTCGCTAGTAGTGCATATGTTCATGAAGTTAAAATTGTTTATTTTTCTTTTATAAACTAAATATAGAAAAATGTTTAGTATCGAGTGTGACCCCCTCTAGCTAAAATCACAGCTTGAATTCGTCTGGGCATGCTAGCGAGTATATCCCGGATACTTGCTTGCGGATTACGTTCCCAGTCCGCAGTAATCATAATTTTCACTTCTCTGATGGTCTGCGGAGCCGGTTGTACTGATCTCACACTCCGTTCCAGACCTGCTCAATGGGATTGAGGTCGGGACTACGAGCTGGCCAATCCAAACGACGAATGCTGACCTCTTGCACATATGCTTCAACATCGCGAGATCGGTGGGCGCGAGCATTGTCGTCCATAAAAATCGAGTCTTCACCTAGAGCGGCCAATGCGGGTTGTGCATGACGAATTAGAACTTCCGTTATCTATCGATGCTCAGTCAGTGAGCCGTTTTCAACGAAGACTAACTCAGTACGATCCATTGAATTTATTCCTGCCCAAAATATAACAGAGCCCCCACAATAAAGGTGTGATTTCTTCAAAACATGCCTCTGCAAAGCGTTCTCCTTTTCTTCTTAGCACTCGCCGACGTCAATCTTCATCGAACAGAGATATCCTGGCTTCATCAGAGAACAAAATATAATCCAATATTCTTGAGTCCATGATTCACAATTTCTAATGAACCTAAGCTTGTAAAGTCGGTGCTCACGAAGTAATTTGGGGCCGCAGGCCGGGCGGTAACTGCGTATATTGGCAACGAGAAGCCTCCTCCTGACCGTTCATAGACTAATATGCACATTTCTTACTTCTTGGAGGTTGTTCTTAAGATCCACACACGAAGATTTGCGATTTCTCAATGTGCTACTCACAAGAATACGATCATCCCGTGGTTGGGTACATAGTTTTCTTCCAGAACCAGGCCTTCTATCGAAGAAACCGGTCTCCTGATACCGTTGCCAGGTCCTTTGATTTTTGGATATGCGGAACCCATAACATGTGTCCAGTATTTTTAAATAAAGAATCTATATAGATAATTTCAAAAAGATATCATGAAAAGCCACAAAGTTATGAGCTTGTTATCTTACCTGATTGCCCCAACAAAAACGTGGTCAACGCACAGCACGCCCGGGCGCGCCTACAGCGGCGCGTGAGGGTGGGGGCTGTCTCATACGCCTAGTACTATGATCTAACGTCAGCTGAGTTGTGCGCTCGGTAACCAAACTGCAACAATTTCAAAAAGTATTTGGGAAAAAATATAACATGGTGTAAAAAAGATTGAGATTTCGTATAAGGAAAAATTAACGTCACATATGCATCGGCTTATAACGATCGACGTATGTACGAGTATCTATGTAATAATTGTCGTTCGTGTTCGGCGCGGGGGTCGCCATCGCAGGTCCGAGGCCGACCTACTGCCTCCATGATAATGGCCGACGTGCAAAGGATCCGTAGAGTCCCAACGTCCGTCAAATGGCCAGAGTTCGCGACGACAGTTCAAGGCCTGCCGGGGGTCCGTAGAATTGAGAGAACCCAGTAGATGACGAACGCATAGGAGTTTTTTTTTAGCCGCTAAAAGTTCGGTCGGCATACCCGCGTCCACGAGCGGAGGATAGGCTATGAGGATTTTGTCCAGGTGTGCGTCGGAAAGCGCACACATAGACGACCGTCACCTACGATCCTTTTGTCTAGGACAATGACGCTCGCGCAGGGAAGCCGCTCACAACGATGACGTAATTTGTTTACTAGATAGTATAAATATTACAACCTAATGGAGTTCCTTACATTTCTGTTTACCCTACCTAACTGTACGCTTTCATGTTGCATAATTAAATATTATTAGTCAGTTTTTACCGTCTCGCTAATTTAAATTAAATCGACACCCTAACAAGCTGTCTATCCTCTTGCTAGTGCTCGCAAGGTGCCTTGCCTTCCCCGCTTCAGTGTGTTACGGGATTATCCCGCAGTTTACTTTAAATGTATTTACTATAGATGTTTTTTATTAACCTTTATTTTATGTTCATTAGAGTTATTTCCTGGTTAATTACGCCGTATGTTACATCTGCTGTGTTTTCTCTCTACCTAAGGTTGACTGCCTCAGCGATTATGTTCGTCTTCGTAGTTTTTTTTTACTTACTCATGATGATAAAAAAATATTTATGCTAGTACATTGTTACAGTACCTACATACTACTTATTTTTTATTTATTTATCTATTTATGAACACATGTGCATGATTATAAACAAATAAAAGATAAAAGAAAAAACAGAATGGAAAAAAGGTACAGAGGTAATGCTCTTTTCATAAGAAATCTCATCCAGCATAACTGTTTAAATGTTGATCTGAAATTACCATACTTATTAAACGTCGATCCTTTCGAATTTAACTTTGCATATTTTTTGTGAATTGTGTGTTTAGTACAGCTAATAATGCGTGCTTCTAATTTCAATTTCATACGAAAGTATTTCCCTTTATTTAATTGCCGTCCTCCGTGGCGCAGCGGTCAACACGCCTGCCTGCGACGTGGAGGCCCCGGGTTCGATCCCCGGCCAGGTCATGATGGAAAACGATCTTTTCCTGATGGGCCTGGGTCTTGGGTGTTTATCTGTTATAAATATAGTATCGTTGAGTTAGTATCCCATAACATAAGTTTCGAACTTACTTTGGGGCTAGCTCAATCTGTGTGATTTGTCCGTATATATTTATTAATTTATTTTATGCTGTGACCTCCATGACGAAATAATTCCGGCATGATGTCTGGTGAAGCCGTACGAAGGACGGGTCGGAGCAGTTGTGTTGCGATGTGTGCCGGGTACGATGCGTCAAATGTTGTTGTGTTGCGAGTTTGGTCGTGGAGGGTCTTCAGATCAATCTCCCTTTGGCGCAGCATCGTTGGTAGTGTTGTTGTTGGGTTTAACATTGCATCACCTCGCTCAACTGCCGTCTTCCTTCCTATTCGCTCAGTTTTTTCTGAGTGAATAGGCTCTTAATAAACTAGCGCGCTTTACCATCAACGATCGCATCACTGCTTACCATCAGGCGGGATTGCGGTCAAGCGCTAGTTTATAAATAAATATTAAATATATTAAAAAAAAAAAAAAATTTATCATCTTAGCGTTTAGTCCTGGTTGCATGCGCACTTTCGAGTTGGAGCACTTCTCCATTTTGCGCGATCTTTAGCATACTGTGGTGTGAGATTCTTTGCACGCATGTCATCTCTTACCTGAAACCAGAACTTCTTTGATCTACCCCTCTTGTTCCGACCCAGCGGAGGCGCCATGGCAAGACATTTGTTACCCACGTAACATTATAGCGTAGGTAACCTTCCAGCACTTTATCTGCTATGTCACAGACACGAAAACTGCCACGGATGCGGGAGATCCTGATGTGGTCTTTCCGCGTAACTCCACACATCCACTGCAGCATATTCATCTTCGTGACATGCAGCTCCTGCTTCTGTCGTTCAAGCACAGGCCACGCCTCATTGCCATACAGAAGAGCAGGTCTAATAATAGTCTAATAGACCGTCTCTTAAGCTTTACTTTATTTTGGGATAACAAATGACACTTGTCACCTCATGCCATTATGCCCAACCTGCGGAAATGCGTAAAAATATTAAATAAGTAAATATTGTAACTTTTAAAATGATTCCAATTTTTTATAAAACTTCATATCCTGTTCTGCCTTGCTAGTAACTTAAAATTGAAAATATCTAAAATATGCGGCAATCAATTGAGAACTGACCGGTGCCTTCGTTATAAATATTTTGATGAAAAACGCCTTATAAAGAGGGCTTAATGAATATTAAAACATCAAAGAGTTGATAAAATATTAGTAGTATCAACTCTTTGATGTTTTGACATTCAATTAAAAATATGAAAATAAAGCTAATTAGAGTTCAAAACAAAAAACAAGAATCAGCTTATGGATTCTGTAAAAATCTCGCCGTGAAAGTTGGGTAAAGTGTTGCTAAGACTCAGGATTGACACTATTGACGGCTCTAAGCTCACTTTACCTAACATTCCACTGCGATATGATTATAGAATTGCACTGCTGAGCTAAAGACTAACGATAAGTCTTTTTTTTAATTATCACAGATTTTTTTTCAAACGTTTCCCCACACTATGATTTTATCCTGTATCGTGGGTGCGTTTACAAACATATTCACTCAGACATATAAACATATGTCGGAGACAGCGACGGAAGAGCGGTAAGGTCGACAGCATCTTGATGTGGTGGTAAAGGTTCCATTTCGTATATGGAGTTTTGAATTAAAGCACGAAGTGTAAGTGTACCCTCCAATCTTGACAATCACAATTTAAATAGGCAAACCGGTTTCGGTCCGGAGAAGTGCCCTGGTCCGCGTCTCGAAGCAAACTGACCGTTCGACGAACCCCACTTTCCGAACAGACTCTGTTCACGTGCCGCCATCACAAAATAACGTCATAGCGTCTACCCATAGTCTACCTCACTACTATGTTACTCAAATGAGCAACTTTTCTTCAAATAATTTCGAAGATCCACGACATATATACAGAGTGGTGCTAAATATACGACAATAAATTAAACATCGTGTACCTCAACACATTCTCAATCTACCCATAAAAATATATATATAAATAAGTCCATTAGTTTAGTCCATCGAGCACATATGCTCGATGGTTTAGTCACAGGAAATTATTTTTCATTTTTCACATTTTCTGCATGTTGAAAAAACCTGAATATAGTTTGTTCAGAATAAGCAACTGAATCGATTCCAATCATTTTTACTCCATGTTATATTTTTTCACAAATACATTTAGAAATTATTACAGTATGGTTGCTGAGCGCGCTACGCAGCTTACGTGTGCGCATGCCCGCGCTCAGCTGACGCCACAGGGCAATCCACCCGGCCCGCCCGTCCAAACGGAGCGCGGACCATATTTTTGTTGGGACAACCAAATAGGATAACAAGCTCATAACTTTGTGGATTTTCATGATACCATTTGAAATTTTGTACATAGATTCTTTACTTAAAAATACTGGACACGTGTTTCGGATTTCGCATAAACATAAAGTAATGTTGTATAAACTCACATACACAAAACACAAACTGCCAGACCCGGAACAACTAATTGTAAATCATACAAATATTTGTCCCGTTCAGTCGATCGCTGTGCCACTGCACCAATCGTGTCGTCAAAATTAGATCGATTTGGTTTGTTATGCCTTCATACATATTTTTTTTTATTAAATTATAAACTAGCGCTTGACCGCAATCCCGCCTGATGGTAAGCGGTGACGCAGTCGTTGATGGTAAAGCGCACTAGTTTATTAAGAGCCTAATTCACTCTAGCCTTGAAGACACTCAAATTGTAGTCCGACGGAAACACCGCCGCTGGCAAACTGTTCCTATCCCTCGATTTACGCGGTATAAAGGAGGAGGCGAAACGCTTCGTCCGGATCGTAGTGGTATTAACAACATAAGGGTGGAAACCTGCCGTACGACGGGTCGTCCGATGGTGGAATTAAATCATGCAATTCCTTCGCACACTCCCCAAAATGCATCCTATAGAAGACCGAAAGGCTGGCTACTCGACGTCTGTGCTCTAGGCTTTGGAGACCATTTCGAGTTAGATACTGGAATTATTGCCAAAGTAGTAGATAGTGTACCTACTGCACGCGTAGCATGACCTCCATAGAAACGGTTTGTCGACGGAAGAATAAACAAAATGACAGATTGTTATGAAGACGTGTGTGACTAAGGATCGTATTACAGAACCTTACTCAAGATTTAAGCATTAGTTAAAACTAGTTTCAACCAACCAAATGGCTTTAAACGAGATTTAAGTAAATCTTGAGTTTTGAGCGAGGTTCTGTAATACGGACCTTAGTGTGGCGGGACCTTTGACAGCAGTTGGACGGTAGAAATTAATCTAACTAATATTATAAACTTGGTGTGTCCGTCACACTACAATTTGAGTGTCTTCAAGGCTATAGTGAATAGGCTCTTAATAAACTAGCGCGCTTTACCATCAACGATCGCATCACTGCTTACGATCAGGCGGGATTGCGGTCAAGCGCTGGTTTATAATTTATAAAAACAAAATAAAATGGAAGTTTGAATGAATGGATGGGTGCATGTATTAATTTTTAACGCAAAACTACTGAACGACTTTAGATATTTCGTACCTAGCTATCTAGTTTATAACTAGAACTGACAAATATCATACTTTTTTTCCAATATTTCCAAATGATAATCAAAGCCTATGGGGTGAAATCTTGTATAAAATAAAAAGCAAAGAAATAAAATAAAGCAAAGAAAACAAAATATTGTAAAGGTCCGGCGGTACTTCACACCAGGGCAGCTTCTAATGTTATACAAAGCTCAGGTCCGTCCGTGTGTGGAGTACTACAGCCACATTTGGGCTGATGCTGCAAAATGCCACCTGGTACTTTGGATTCGGTGGAGAGGCGTGCGAAGAGGCTAATTAGCGACCTAGATATGGTTCAAAACGGTCTCTAAATCAAACATAGGCCGAAAGTAGCCAGCCTGTCGGTGTTCTATAGGATGTAGTTTGAAGAGTGTGCGAGGGAATTGCATAACTTAATTCCCCCATCTCCGTTCCACCATAGGACGACCCGTCGTACGGCGAGTATCCACCCTTATGTTGTTGATATCACTACGGTCCGGACGAAGCGTTTCGCCTCGTCTTTTATACCACGTATATCGAAGGACTGGGACAATTTCCCAGCGGCAGCTTTCCGCCTGCCTACAATTACGAGGTTTCAAGGTTACAGTGAAAGGCTCTTAATAAACTAGCACGATTTACCATCAAGCGGGATTGTGGTCAAGCACTTGTAACCTAAATACATCAAATCGACACCCTATAATTTATGGATTCCTAAGTTTCCTTTTCTTGTATCTATAACAATTATTATTATTATTATTTTTTTTTTTTAACGAGTGGAAATGCCTTTACGCACCATACCCGTCGCTAGCTAGACGACGAGCGTGTGTGGGCCCGGCCGAAGCCGGGAATACCCACTAAAACCACCCGGTTACCGTCGGGCCCTGTGTTGAGAGTGTCACGGGGCCGACCCGAAGGCCAAGTACTCCGTGCCACTCTCAGGGCTTGCCGGCCCTCCCCTGTAGGGCCGGTTTCCGCGCCAAAGGGGGATTACCCGGTAACGGAATAATCCCCAGACGTGGTGACCGTTGTGCAATGCACGTGCGGGAGCTACCCGCACGCGCTGGTCACACCCTGGGGCTAAAGGAGACGGGGGTTCGTCCCCCGCCTTCTTCGCCCCACCCGTCTACGCCGGAGGGGAGCGGCAAGTACGTCCTCTTCCCGCTCCCTCTCCGCAGCCTCCTTCTGCAAGAGGACGGTCTCGCAGAAGGAGGCGGCAGCCTCCCATGCACTCTCCCTTTCAACCATGGCTCGCACCATGGTTGCCAGGGAGAGGCGTCCGCCTCCGAGCGCCGCAATGAGGTCGCGGCGCTCGTTTCGCCAGGCCGGGCACTCCACCAGGGTGTGCTCGGCCGTGTCGTCGGGGGAGTCGCAGTGATGACACCGCGGTGACTCCTCCCGACGGGCGACCCGACCAAAACATCTACCCTATTATATCATTAGGCAAATTAAAATTTCACATTCATTTTGTTTACCAACTGCGAAAAAATATGTCTTATGTGAATTTTAAATAAATAAATAAAAAACTCTAAAATAAAAAAGAAATATAAAAACCCCTTTTAACCCTTCCTGGCAGTCGGGTAAAAATACTCTGTGTTGAAACAATAATTTTTTCGCCAGCCTTTTTATTTTCCCTAATGAGGAGTTTCAGGCAAAAACTTTACATTGAAAAAATATACGGAGATACACAGTTTGTGCTTTACGAAAGGCAACCTAATAACTTAGCTAACAACGTCACAAGAGGATAAAAAGATTAATATTATAAAAATTACAGAGAAAAATGGCGGTAATTATGCAAAACAGACTGGCTAAGGGCGGCAAATGAACCTCAAAAACTGTTAGGCGCTTTCGGCAAACCAAAGGCACCAAGCGTGAAAAAAAATTAACTTAGGATAACTAAATTTTTCAGTTTTATACTAAAATAAATAATAACTTAGGTTAACTTAGTTTATTTTGGGATTCTTATCTTTTTTAATAATTACTGTAGGACATATCTTAATATCATAATTTTGTCTGACTGTTAACTTTTGGATTATGTAAATAAATCATAACAATCGCAACTAAATACTTTGAGGCACATTTGGTAAAAAAGTCGTTGTGGCCTAGTGGTTAAAACTCCAGCCTCTCAAGTATAAGTGCGCGGGCGATTCCAGGTCAGGCAAGTACCAATGTACCTTTCTAAAGTTATATGTACTTTCTAAGTATATCTTGGACACTAATGACTGAAGGTGAAGGAAAACATCTTGAGGAAACCTGGACTTAAAGTCTGAAATCGCCAACCCGCATTGAGCAAGCTGGTGATTACGGGACTAGTGCCCAGCAGTGGGACGGTAAAAAGGTTGATAATGATGATGATGACATTTGGTAAAGTTCTATATAAAAGAGGGCGAGGTTACTACCATCAACCAGGCACAAATCCAGACTCCAGGATGCCACTGAAAAATTTCTTACTCTGTGTGACTAATTTGCATCCAAATCCGTTCAGTAGTTTTCATATAATTCCTCACAAATTTCCCATATATAATATTAGGAGGATTATGTGTGTTATGTATATGATGTTATTTTCTATTCGAATTGAGATATGAAGAACAGCATGCACACCACATTGTAACCTTCACAGGGTCAGTTACCACCGAGTTAGCTCATCGGAGCACTTTCATGAGACCTGGGTATGTTACGCATGACATCTTAATAGGAACAAAACAAATTGGAATTTGGTCTTCTCAAGAATTTTAATGGATACAAGGCGTACACTAAACTGACACTATGATTTTTGCAGTTCATAAGAAGGTTCAGGTTAACACTTACAATGGGTATGTTACATTACCCCAATGTAGACCAATCCATGGACCCGACGTCGCAGACAGCATCTGCCGCCTGTGTGATCCTTATAGACTTAGCATGTGCCTGTTGCCTTACCTCAATGTTGTAAAACTATCGATAGACCTACACGCAGCTGTATATCATTCTTGAGGAGCCTTATTTTCTTTAAAATACTTATGATAAACTATTATAATAGTTAACTGAACCTTGTTAACAAGAAATGGTCATATGTGAGTTTCCCAATGTACGTATGACGCTAAGAGTTGAATCTACTTCATACGTACACATCGTGGTCCAATCTCTAACACCGTCCTTCATTTTAGGGCTGATTCCCTTTCGCTCACGTGACATTCAATACATTTTTGTCTTTAATTAGATCAGAGTTTATCAAAAACTTCTCTTATAAAATTAGACTGCAACCCCTTGCTTTTCTTCAAAGTCTGTAGATGTCATTTATCACGACCACAGACTATATTATATTTTTTTTACAATATTAAGGTTCAACTCTAATTACTTGTCAAGAAAAAACCTCTTTTTAGTTATTTTATCATTATTATATTAATAAATGCATCTATAATGCAATTCTTCTAATTTAAATTATTACTATCTTAAAAAAATCGATTAGTAAGCAACGCCATCTATACGAACCCATGTGGCACCTATCATTAATTCATTCCACAATTTGCCGCTAGATGTCGCTGCTTATTTCGTTTACCAATTTTTCTGATTTTTATACGTTACAACATGACACTTCAGTCACTCAACCTCCATAGAAAAGGCAGGATCCTCCGACCAGACTGGTATCGTCTGACGGGTAGGTACTTGTCCACCGGTATTGATGTCGCGGACTTGTATGCGTGCTAGTTGCACAGTGAATTCTGTTTGCGAGATGCAGGATTCGCGTGGCGTCAGTCTGACGCGTTGTTCGCATGTATCGTTGTAGGTACCGCTACAAAATAATAACTTACATTTTTCCTTTTCTCCTATTACAGCAGATGGGGACCGATGACAGTATGAGTGACGATGTGTTTGAAGACGACACGCTTCGTGCGCCGACGAATACTGCACACCGAAGCACGCCCTCGCCTACCGGTTACAGGGATTACTACCCCCCGGCTGTCACATCCTCTCGCTTGCAGGAAGATGATGACGTCATTATACACAAGGTGAGATTTAATTAGTTATTTTTATAAATTATAAACTAATCCTTGACCGCAATCCCGCCTGATGATAAGCAGTGATGCAATCTTTGATAGTAAAGTGTGCTAGTTTATTAAGAGGTTATTCACTCTAGCCTTGAAGACACTTAAATTGTTGTCCGGCGGAAACACCAGTCGTCTGATGGTGGAACGGAGAAGGGAGAATTAAATCATGCAATTCCCTAGCACATTCTCCGAAATGCATCTTATAGAACACCAATAGGTTGGTTACTCTTCGCCTATGCTCCAGGCTTTGGAGACCTCCTTGACCGAGTTAATATACATAAAAACTAAGCCAAAATATAGGTAACTAGCGGCCAATAGCGACTTCGTTC
The DNA here is from genome assembly GCA_037179545.1 of Sesamia inferens. Taxonomy (NCBI): domain Eukaryota; kingdom Metazoa; phylum Arthropoda; class Insecta; order Lepidoptera; family Noctuidae; genus Sesamia; species Sesamia inferens. The sequence continues at coordinate 23,221,078 of CM073931.1, forward strand.
GCATTTTTGTTATATACTCCGCTCCTATTGGTCACAGCGTAATGTTATATAAAGAAAACTTTCCTGGATTAATGGGCTATCCACTGCAAAAAGAATTTTTCAAATCGGACCAGTAGTTCCTGAGATTAGCGCGTTCAAACAAACAAACAAACTCTTTAGCTTTATAAGTATACTAGCGGCCGCCAGTCTTCGTTCGCGTGAAGTTGGTTATGCTCCGCTCCTATTGGTTGCAGCGTGATGTTATATAGCCTAAAGCCTTCCTGGATTAATGGGATATCCAACGCAAAAAGAATTTTTCAAATCGGACCAGTAGTTTCTGAGATTAGCGCGTTCAAACAAACAAACTCTTCAGCTTTATACACACATCAAAAGTGTCTAGGGATCAACATATATTTTTGCAATAACTTTTCTCCTGATTGATATTAATTAAAATTTTCTTTAAGGATTCATCAAATAAAGTGTTTTCGTTTGTCACAGTAACGATAAACCAAGTCACCTTTGCATTAATAAAGAAATTTGCCATTTTCCTAATAAAGGGATATTTGACATTTGAACCACTAACACAAAAGTTCGAAAAAAAGACTGAAATAACAGTTTTCTCTAAAATTTTATTGGGTAACTTAAACAATTAATAATCCGTGTTTCTACCGCGAACACTAACAACACAAGAACATCGGTTTGGCATACTCAAAATGAGTTCATCCAAATCACGCTGTGGAATGGCCGCCCATGTTCGTTGCAACAACAAAAAAAGGTCTTCTTGCGACTGGATACCCTCCATATTCGGCAGAGCTCTTCTCTGTAGCATATCCCATGCATGCTCAATCGGGTTCAATTCTGGCGACTGAGCAGGCCAGGGCAGGACATTGATGTTAGCTGCGGCGAGAGTCTGTCTTACAACTCTTGCGGTGTGCGGTCGTGCATTATCATGCATTAACTGAAATAAGGGACCGATTTTCACTTGTAGAGGAACGATGACGTCTGATACAATCGTCTCAGCATAAATTTGAGCGTTGAGGTTGCCTCTGATCCAAATCAACTCAGTTCTTCCGCCGATCCAAATACCCGCCCATACCATGATGGTTCCACCACTATAAGGATGGACTTCCTGGCAGGATTCTAATCGCTGTTGGCGTCCAGGGGTTCTCCAGTGTCGTATACGTCTTGTATCCGGTCTCATACCAAAACGAGACTCATCAGAAAAGCACACGAAACGCCATTGTTCTTCTGCCCAATTTCTGTGTTCAAGAGCCCATTGATATCGAACCCTACGATTGTGCATTGCTATAGGTGGTACCCGTAGCGGTCTTCGGGAATGAAGGTTCACTTCATGCAAGCGGTTTCTGACTGTTTGGTCGCTAATTAAGTTCCCTGAAGAGTGATGAAGCCTCACGGCTAACATCATGGCGGTTATTGTTGGAGCTCTTCGAGTTAAGATTTGAATGTATCGGTCTTGTCTCCGTGTGGTGCAGCGATACCGTCCTCCATGGCGCTCAGCCACGGTACCAGTGCTTCGGTAACGTGTCCAAAGTCGACTGATAACACTCTGACTTGTATTCAGAGCTAAAGCCACAGTACGTTGCCGGGAACCAGCTTCTATCATTCCCACGGCTCTGAGCATTTCTTCCCTGCTTAAATGACGTCGCCGCTCCATAATAACGTTGGTTTTAATCAGTAGTAGGGAAACAGTAGCACTAATAATGTCTTCAATGCGTTGTATGTTTTTATAGGGAAAATATTGACAGCAGATTTTCATCTTTTACTCGAATTTGATTCACAGTTCCTGATTCAAATTATGAAATGCACCAAAAAGGATCCATATAAATTTATAAAATCATAAATTTATTACAAAGCCACATCTCAATCTCAAGAAATCCGCATAAAAATGCTTGATCCCTAGACACTTTTGATGTGTGTATATTAAGTTAATTATAGTGTATACTGATATTTACATTAAGTGTACATTCTAGTGCTGGCTCAAGCTCCATGCATTTCTGAAACATCTCCTTTTCTGTAAAATAAAAGAACATTAGCTACTTATTTAATTAAGTTACTTTTTATGAAAATTTCTCGTCTAATCTTAAAAGACACTCAATTTTCATGAAATATTCGCCTTTCCGCTTAAGCCTTAATCATCTTGAAAGGTGAACCATAAAGCTGTGTAATCCGCGACAAGGCATCAACTAACTTAACTTGTCTTTGGGTACCAGTAGACTTCTTAACTAGTCTTAATTGTTGTCGACAAATAGAATTAATTCTTTGGAGTTTCAATCAGTCTCAATTTACTAAAATTCTCGATTGGCGACCGGAAGACGTAGCGTGGGTAGGCCCCCGACAAGGAGGACCGACGACCTGATGAAGGTCGTGGGAAACCGCTGGATGCGGGTGGCGCAGGACCGGTCGTCGTGGAGATACTTCGGGGAGGCCTATAGCCAGCAGTGGACGTTTTTCAGCTGAAATGATGATGATGATGAAATTAGAATGTGGAGCCATGATACCTACAGCCACAACGCGGCGCTGCAGGCCCGTAGAAGATATCGTTAATTGAAAGTGCAGAAAGACACGGGGAGAGGTTTTTGTCCATTTTCCTAAAAGTGCGATGATGCGGGGTAACAGTAACTTAGATCTCAATGCAAGATTTTTTATTCTAGTTTGTTAGAAAAAGGACAGAAGAAAATATTAGTTTAGCACTCCTAAATTAACAGCCGTACGGAGGATGGGTCTGAGCAGTTATGTTGCGATATGTGACGGGTACGATGCGCCAAATGTTGTTGTGTCGGGAGGTTGGTCGTGGAGGGTCTCCAGATCAATCTACCTCTGGCTCAGCAAAGTTGGTCGTGTTGTTGGGTTTAACATTGCATCACCTTTTTTTTTTTTTTTTTTTTGCCGGGTTGGAAATCCTCATAGGATGCCCGCCGCCCTGGGGTGGGCGACGGGGTATGTCAGACTTTTACTGACTACAACCACCCCGGTGTGTCTTCTACCACGAGCGCGCGTGGGGCCGCGGGAGTCTAAATTCTTCCACGGCCCCACACCCTCGTGCTGGCCCGGTCTGTCCGGGCCTCGTCTCCTGCACGGGGTAGTGGGGTGTTAAACTACCCCGTGCATCGCCTCAAAGGCGCGCGCCGACACTCGCGCGCGCCTCCGCCTCGGGGTCCATCAATGGGGGGCGGGGACTTCCCCATGTCCCTCGCCCCTGGACCCATTCATGGGGGGCGGAAGAGGGCGTTATCCGCCCTTCCTCGGCGCCCGGTGCGTCTTCTGCGGCCCGGGAAGGGAGTTGATATCTCCCTCTCCCGTTCCGCAGCTTCCTTCTGCGACATCACGTCCTCGCAGAAGGACACCACCGCGTCCCACGACTCTGAGCTGCCGACCATCCTCCGCACTACTGCCGGCAGCGTCAGGTCGCCTCCTACTTCATTTGTGAGGACACGGCGCTGCTCCTCCCAAGCTACACACTCGGAGAGCGTGTGCTGCGCCGTGTCCCCCCCCCCGCATTGGACGCAGTGGTGGCACCGAGCGTCCGGCTCCCTGCCTAAGCGACGCAGGTACTTGCCGAAGCAGCCATGCCCCGACAGTACCTGCGTCACCCTGAACGATAGGGAGCCGTGCCTCCTCCCGAGCCAGTCGTCGAGTACTGGCCGGATCGCCTCGACGGTAGCGAGGCCGGCGGTAGGGCGCATAAGCCTCTGCCGCCAGTCCGCCACCAGGACCTGACGGAGCTCCTCTCGGCGCAGCTCGATCTGCCGCTGCACCGGACTGGAGCCCCGTGTCCGCTCTTCCTCGCGCCATCGGTACAATGACGCGAGTACTTTCGCCTCTAGGTCCCAGGGCGGGGATCCGGCCAGGACGCAAGCCGCCTCGTAGGATATCGTGCGATACCCGCGGACGACCCTGATGGCCATTGCCCTCTGCGGCTTGCGCAGCATGGCGAGTGTTCCGGCCGTCAGGTCCATCGCCCACACAAGAGCCCCATACAGGGCCATGGACCGCACGATTCCCACGTACAACCGCCTACAGGCGGCGCTCGGGCCCCCCATGTTGGGAAGCAACGTTGATAGTGCGCCCGCTGCACCCATCAGCTTGGGCGCCAGCCGCCGGAAGTGGGGTCCGAAATCCCACCGGCTGTCGAGCACCAATCCCAGGTACTTCATGGTGAACTCGACAGCTATCCGGGCCCCACTGACCACGATATGTGATCCCGGCGCCGGCGCACGCCGGGGGCCATGGAAAACCATGGCCTCCGACTTGTCAAGGGCCACCTCCAGGCCCAGGCGCTGGATGCGGTTCACCACCTGTGACACCGCAGCCATGGCTATCAACGTCGCTTCCCTGAACGAGCTCCCCCGGGCAGTGACAAGCGTGTCGTCCGCATAACACGTCAAGTCGGCGCCCGACGGGAGCTCGCCTCTCAGCACCCAGTCGTAGCCGATGTTCCACAGGAGCGGTCCCAAGACCGATCCCTGTGGAACACCGCACGACATTTGGTGCCGACCGGCACCGTCAAGTCCCCGATAGATGACGCATCTGTCCTCCAGATAAGCCCCTACTATGCGGCGGAGGTAGGGAGGCACCCGATGGTATTTCAGGGCCTCCCTAATACAGCTCCAGGGTAGGGTGTTGAAGGCGTTGGAAATGTCTAAAGACACCGCCAACACCACCCCACACCGGGACACCGTATCCTCCGCCAGGGCTCTCACGCGCATGATGGCGTCTATGGTGGAGCGCCCTCGATGAAAACCGAACTGTTTGTCGTCCAGGTTCGGCCCCTCTCCGCACAAGTGGCCGACGAGGCGATCTGCGATTATGCGCTCAAAAAGTTTGCCCGCCTCGTCGAGCAGCACTATGGGCCGATACGTGGACGGCGAGTCCGCGGGGCGTCCCTCCTTCCTGAGCAGGACCAGCTTCCCCTCCTTCCACACACTGGGAAACTGACCCTGCTCGAAGCATGCCGTGAAGAGCCCCCTCAGCTGGGGCTCTAGCTCCTTCAGAGCAAGGACGAGAGCTCGGCCAGGAACTCCGTCGGGTCCGGGCGCTTTATTCTTGGCCCGGAGCCGCGACACGGCCGCTCCCGTCTCTGCTTGCGTCACCACGGGGACATCGGTGCCCTCTTCTTCTGGAGAGTCAGTGGCTGAGGGTGAAACCATCGCCGGGGGAACATGTCCCGCCCGCTCAGGGAAGAGGGCGGATACCACCGCCTCCAGCAGCTGGGTTTGCATACTTTGCACCAGTGGGGGCGCCCAGGGACGCAACTTGCCCCGTACCCAACGGTAGGGGCGCCCCCACGGGTCCCGATCTAGGGACCCCAGCAGCTCTTCCCTGGCCCGCGACTTGGAGTCGCCGATGGCCAGCCACAGAGTCTCCTGGGCCGCGCGGTACACCCCATACCGCGCGGCCTCCTCGACGGGATCCCGTCGACGTCGTCTCCGGTAGCGCGTGTACTGTTGCGCCTTGCGGACTGTTGGCGGACGCGGGGCATGGACGCGTCGCAGATCTGCGTCATCGCCCCGCGAAACCGCAGCGCCTCCGCTTCGACGTCGACGGGGCCGTCCGTCGCCGACTCCCAAATCCAGGACTGGACTATGGCAGCTTCCTCGAGTAGTTCCCTGTCGAGGCGCTTAAGCGCCCAGCGCGGGCCGTCGTTAATCGGGGCTCTTGGATGGCGGCCCCTCGCGGTCTGGGCGGAGACGTCGAACCGGATATACCGATGGTCCGACAGCGTCTCCACCTCCACGGCGACACGCCAGTCACGGACACGGCTGGCGACAGAGGGGCTAGCGAAAGTAACGTCTACTATCGACCCGCCCCGCTGCCGCACGCACGTGTATACCGAACCCCGATTCAGGACGACCAGGCCGGTCGTCACTACTCACTCCGCCAGCACCTCGCCCCGAGGGTCAGTGACCGGAGATCCCCACGCCGATGACTTGGCGTTGAGATCCCCGAGCACCAGAACGGGACGAGGGTGATAGCGGCCTACGACGGTGCCCAACTCGACAAGGAACCCCTCGAAGTCGGCGAGACTCTTGTTGGGGGAGAAATACGCCCCCACGATGACGATGCCGTCCGTGACCGCAGCAACCCAGCCGCGCCCCGAGACGGGTCGATCAGAGTCCCGCCAATAATGGCCACCAAGCCGTCAATGCATCCCAGCCAGTCGTCACGGGCAGGGATGAAATACGGCTCGGCGACCACAGCCACTTGGATCGACCACTGCGCCATGCTCTGGAACAAAAGATCCTGAGCTCTGGCGCAGTGATTGATGTTGCCCTGGAGGAAACGGAGCTGTGCCATTATTGACACTCCATTCCCTCGGCAACGGTCCTGGGCCGGGAGTCGGCCGCGGAGCTGTTAGCCTGCGGGGGAGGCGAGATTTCCCCGGCAAGCTTAGAGCTCTTCTTCTTCCTGGTGGCCTTCTTGCTGGCAGGCGTGCCACAGGCCCCTCCGCCCACTCTGTGTCCCGCTGGCTTCCCTGCAGCCGAACATAAGCTGCAGTTGAGCGCCGCGGAACACTGGGCTGCCTTGTGGCCGGGCTGACCGCAGCGATAGCAAAGATCGCTACGGTCAACCTCAGCGGTGCACTTGGCCCGGACGTGCCCCTTCTCCAGGCACCGGAAGCACCGCAAAGCCCGGGGCTGCAGCAGTTTAACTCTCGCTGCAACCCAGCCTACCAGCACTCTGCCACTTGCGGCGATTTTATTCGCCGACGCCACGGGGCACCGAACTCAGACCGCGCCGAGTCCGGTGGCGTCAGTGCGAATATCGCCGGCCCGCACCTTGTCCGGCGGACACTCTCCGCTTCGGGCAACGGCCGCCACCACCTCTCGTATGGAACGGGTTTTTGGAACGATTTTAACAAAGTCCACCTTGTAAAAATATCATGTGTCAATCAGAATTATAAACTATAAGTGCCAATTTCACCTAAAGCCAAAGCGTGAAAGAGTCACAAACTTTCGCGTTTATGATATTAGTAGTGATCTTTTTCTTTCTTTCTTTTATGGCTTCGCATGGTTTGTGCAATTAGCCAATGTCACGTAATGAATTGTTCATGTCGAAAAAGACGGCCGCGTGACCCGTCTTACGATGGAGGTTTTAGAAAAAGTCATGATTTGGCCACTATGCTGCGATATTTCACTGTTCTTTATGAATTATTTACTGAATGCACTTGTTACTACATAAATCACGCACTTTTATTTAGTAAACAACACTATAAATAATTTTAAAAGTCCAATGAAAAATGAGCGTGACACTCAGCTTGACTTTCCCGCCAAAACCTCCATATTCTTTTCTTTCTTTCTTTTATGGCTTCGCACGGTTTGTGCATTGAGCCAATGTCACGTAATGAATTGTTCATGTCGAAAAAGACGGCGTGATACGTCTTACGATGGAGGTTTGAGACAAAGTCTTGATGTGGCCACTACGCTGCGATATTTCACTGTTCTTTATGAATTATTTACTGAATGCACTTTTTACTACATAAATCACGCACTTTTATTTAGTAAACAACACTATCAATAATTTTAAAAATCCGATGAAAAATGAGCGTGACACTCAGCTTGACTTTCCCGCCAAAACCCCAACCTCCATATTAGTAGGATAGAATTTGTAATCTTTAAGACATTTGAATGCTCATAAAGCATTCAAGAAAAAAAATTACCAGTATTAAAATATAGGAAACTTTTATCACGATTTTCCCACAGGTTCGAACCATATGTGGATGAAATCGTGGGGCCTAGGTATTATTAAATAGTTTCCAATATTTTTAGTTCTTCAGCTATTTACAAGATTCTATCTCTGGATCTAGTAACTGAGTTATATACTGCAGGGTAAATTCCTTGGTTCAAAATTTCTTCCTCTGACTTTTTTGCTTTATAATTTCCCTACTTATTCCCCATACAATCAATTTTATTAAAAGCTATCTCCAGCTCATAGTACATATGTACACCCTTTGTTTCGCATCAGCTTCGTCAGACCGCAGAGCATTGTCTGCTAATCTAGTTGGCTCAGCATACGATTTAATTGAAGTACTCCATGCAGCTCTAAATGGAGTTATAAGTCTGTATTACCTAGTATTGTTCTAGTTGGAGCATATTTTAATAACAGTTTTATGTTTTGTACAACAATGCGAATATGATTATAGTACAGGACATGGTACCCAGCCGGTAGGGTGTACTAGATATGGCATTCTACTAATATTATTGTTACGAATGCATCTAGCGTCAGTGGCATAAGGTTCAATATTGCGTGACATGTCTTACGTAACTTTTAAGCCCTAGATAAGGAAATAAGGATTAAGACTTAGGCATTGTAGAGGTATGATAAAAAAACTAGCAGATGGTCTATCGAATGCTACAGATTTCATCAATATCGACAACGAAGTTTCGATATCGAAATTTCTAGAAACTTGTCTCCTGTGAAGTACTATCAACTAAAAAAACTATCTTATCAGCTAATCTATTGGAGTTCACATCAGGGATCAACGTCATACCTACAAACCCGCACGGCAAACGCTTGCAACGTTCAAAGGCCGAGCCGACACTTTTTTTAAACACTGTCAATTCTGGAATCCTTCACTAACGACATAAACGACTATCATAATTTTATTACTGGCATGCGGTCTAGCCTTTTCGCGAAGGTTGCGTTACGATGTCAGATACACCCTGTATACATAAAATACAGGGTGTATATCTATACATCCTGTATTTTTCCGCCCGCTTGCATCAATGTCAAACGAGTTTAAACATCATTCTGTCTTTGCCATCCTCAAACGATTGACTGAAATAAAAAAAAGATGTTTTAAATTAGTTGTTGGTACTTGTGGTGCAAGTGCACTTAAATGATCAAGGATTATAGGTAGGTATAATGTGGATATAAATAATACTCTATTGGAATCATTTTGTAAATTGAATGTACCTATTTTCTCTAGCTCTAGCTATTCAATCAAGGTTTATCCTCTCTTATTAACATCGTTGGAGAAATAAATCAAAATATCTACCAACAAAAATATTTAAATTAGATTTTTTACTTTTATAGCTGAAGCTGGGAATATCACAGGAGCTTACAGAATCGCAATTTGTTGACGGCAAACTTAAATAAATGTTTACATTTCTTTTAGAAGTTAATAAGTATGATAATCACGTTCTGATAAGGTTTTTTATAGGTTAGTTTAAAGGTAAACATTTTTGATGTTGATTTTGTTAATATCGAAAATTAGCCATTATTTGTCGTAAAAAGTGAATTGACAAACAATGTTTTTGTGGGATATTCTCCTTTCGCGGCCGTTGCGAAAGGAGGCGCGGGTTCGATCCCCGCACAGTGCAAATATTTGTATGCATGAATATGAATATTTACACTGGTCTGGTCGTGCCTCGACACCTTAAGCCGTTGGTCCCGGTTGCCATACGAACATCTCGAACATCATAAACAGCAGTCGTTACGGGTTGTTGGAGCCAGATTGGTTTAACTTCAATGCTTAGATATCCCCTTCGGGTTGTGAAGGTCAGACGGCAGTCGCTTCACGGAAAATATCCAAGTTTAGCCAAAATCAGCAGTTAGACTGGTAAAGAAGACCCCAGACTCCAAAGCTGGAAAGCTACGGATGCGACTGGGATTAACGCTGAGATGATGATGATGATTAGAAGGCTCAAATAATATATATAATTTTTTTATTTTTTAAATAATTATAAACTAGCGCTTGACCGCAATCCCGCCTGATGGTAAGCAGTGATGCGATCGTTGATGGTAAAGCGCGTTAGTTTATTAAGAACCTATTCACTCAGATTGAGCGAATAGGAAGGAAGACGGCAGTTGAGCGAGGTGATGCAATGTTAAACCCAACAACACGACCAACAATGCTGCGCCAAAGGGAGATTGATCTGAAGACCCTCCACGACCAAACTCCCAACACAACAACGTTACGCGCATCGTACCCGGCACACATCGCAACACAACTGATCAGACCCGTCCTCCGTACGGCTTCACTAGACATCATGCCGGAACACGACAAATCGCTTGGCGGCAAGGCTTTGTCTGGTGGGTGGTAACTTCTGCCGGCGGCCGATGTTATGGCCTACCACCGAGAAAAATATAAACCTTCCTCTTCAATCACTCTATCTATTAAATACCAGATCAAAATCCTAATTAAGCATAATTGGGATAAAGGAACAAAGTAACTTTGTTTTATACTAAGTAGTGGTAAGGTAACCGTCTCAATAATGTATTTTTAACTAACGATAAAGATACGTTGTTAAAGGTACGTTATTTAATTATTAACTCTGGCCTCATGGCCCATGTCCCTGTATAAAATTACATGGAGTTTGGTCTTTGACCGAAAAGAGATTTCAAATACAAAACTTATAGTTCAATAATTTGATAACTTTGCTTAGAAAGAAATCTTCTTGGAATTTTTAAAATTGTCCGTCAAATCGATCTTTTTGTTAAAACACTTTTTTCCACAATTTTCCAGTTGCAAAGAAAAATACAGAAGTCAATAAAATAACCAATTTTCAATCCCCGACAAAGTTTCCTAGTAACCCTCTTTATCAAATGACTGTACGCACTAATAAAAAGTCCTGGACTTTCTACACTTGAATAATGAAACATCTGTCAATATGAGACCTATTTCATTGTCAGATTTAGATTAAAAAAAAACGCGGATGTCATTAAAAATTTTCTTTGCTGGCAAATGGCCCATTTTAATTTTTTGTGTTTCGAACGTTGTTTTTTTTATTTAGTCTTAACACAGTTTGCGCATTGGCCTTTTTTTTTTAATTGTGATACGGAAACGAGTTACTAATTTAATAAAAGCGGAAAGAAGAGTAGTTGAACAGGATCATACGAGTGGAAGGAGTGGAAAGGAAATGTTTTAACGTTGAGAATTTTACAAAATCAACAATCAGCCAATAAAATTGTACATATGTTTGAACTAGTGTTGGCCTCAATGGCCTCAAATAATTATTGTATGTATAATTTTATTAAAGCTTGGCGAGATAATGGTTTCAATTAAATAAGGCATGTTCGTGAGGAGTGTGTGGGTGTGTTTGTTCCATCCATCCATCCATTTACAAATACGGAGCGCTTTACACGATATTCCGTTATTGAGTTATGACAGCGGACGGACGGCCTGCAAAGAGCTTTGGTAACCTAGTTTATCCTTCAAGGGACCTTCAAAATATTGTAGTTGGTGTAATACTTTATGATCTACTATAATTCAAATAAACATAAAACCATGGGAATAATCTACATGTCTACTTTTATGTTTTTATTCGATAGTTTACATTACCGTAGTAAAATATAAAGTAATAAAAACATTAAACCCCAAAAAGTAATTAAAAATCTTTAACACCCTACTGTTTGACATGCTTCGTGTGACGTCATAGTCTATGACATTGACATTTATTGTAGTCTTTTACACCAAATTAACTCTGATCAAATAATTCTGAAGATAAATAAGAATAAGATGAAGGGGGCCTAATTCTGAAGATACACAGCTTATTGAAAAAAAAAAAAAAAGAAATCGCCCTTATTTGAATCACATTCATTATTGTAAGACTACACAAGTTAAGCAAGCTAAGATCTAATAGTCGTTCTAATACAATATGTTAAGAAAACCCTGTCCGATAAGGATAATAAAGGTTAGGTAAACACACGACCAAATATAATATAAAATTTTACGTAATCATCATAGTACCAATACAAATGAATTTTGAAATAATCTTTTTTTCCCGCGAATTAATTCCAACTTCCCCGAAATTTGGTAATTTTTAAAAAGTGACAACACCGGTATTATTATGAGCGAATAGCGGATGCAACCACGTGCCGCGTGCCCTGCCGCCCGCCGCCCGCGGAAGGGTGCTTAACGCACATTTATTAAGATACCTCTTTTTGCGAATTAATATTTATTTTTTTAGGGGGATTTTTTTTTAAGTTTAGCCCGGTTTTGTATCCATTAGTAGAATCAGTTATCGATACCTAACAACACCTTCACGGGTCGGACAGGGTTTTCTTAACATACTGTATAGTCTCTAATTTGTCGTTGCTATGACATTGTCTATGTCATGCATGGAATCAGTATGTATAAGTAGTACATACTAATTCCATACACTATGCTATTAATGTTATTATTGTGGAAGGTAAGTATGTTTGTTACTCTTTCATACAAAAACCACTGAACGCAGTTGGATGACGGTTAAGAGTGTAGAGTTTAAGTCTTTATTTGCATTAAAGATGGTATACCTAATGGTGTTACAGTCTTGGACATTCATCATCATCATCATCATTTCCGCCGAAAGACGTCCACTGCTGGACATAGGCCTCCCCCAAGGTTCTCCACGACGACCGCTCCTACGCCTCCCGCATCCAGCGGTTTCCCGGGACCTTCACCAGGTCATCGGTCCACCTTGTCGGGAGCCTACCCACGCTACGTCTTCCAGTGCGTGGTCGCCACTCGAGAACCCGTCGGCCCCATCAGGCATCGGTCCTACGGGCAATGTGTCCAGCCCATTGCCACTTCAGTGTTGCAATTCTTCGGGCATTGTATTAAAATAATGAAATATAATGTGCACATGCTTAGATATACAGAATATGTATCATTTGCATAAGCAGGGTAAAAGATTAATAACTATGATTATTTTACACGTATAAAAGTATGTATTGTATTCACACAATGTGAAAACTTGTGCGGGTGAAAGAGCGAAGCGCAACTAGTAGAAAGTGTAAATAGTACAACCAAGGGTTTGTGGTTACATGATCCGACCGTTCCCGTTCTGGTACACGGGATTCCTCTCGATAAGAGGGCCTTAATTTACCACGCGGGCGCAGTGCAAATTGGTAGATTTAACAATTGACAACAATTCATTTTCTTTTAACTTGAATATATTATTAAAGAAAGAAGAAAGAAAATGTCTTCTAAAAGACATACTTACGGTACATTTGCTTCGATGTGACCCGTAAAGAAAACTTGTAAGTATCTGAAGGTCTAAAATGTAGATGTTTGGTGGCATCGACGTATAGGTACTCGTATAATCTGCAGTATTTTTTTGGTTTGAAAAGAGTGAGAGAGATGGGCTAGGTTTTTGGTCTAGCACTATCTCTTTCCTCATAGATGATTGATGATTTTGAGAGAGATAAAGGTAAACCGGAACTTGGTTTCCTCACTTTCTTTCGAAGTGTCACTATTTTCATTTCTAAGGCCGTAGATGTTTAAAAAAAAATGTGTTATCGTTGTCAGCTTGTCAAACTCGTTGGCACATAAACTTGTGTTTGTTGCCAATTACGGTTGTAAATTGTACCTACCAGTATTATTTTCCACATTCTGGTCTTACTAAGTCACCACGAAAGTTTCCGAAGGATTTCTAATAGCCGATAGTAGACATTGACATTGTCATAAGTGACATTTGATGTTTTCATCTAAAACATTTAAATGCCTAGGCAAGGTTTGTGATCTTAATTTATTTCCTCAGAAATAAAGAAATTAAAAGTATATTTGAACTCAGGGTACAAAAATAAAGCAATGGTATTTTTAAGGTGATTACGCTCAATCCTTCTCTGTTATCTTCTATGTTTATCAATTGAGAAACTTCCACGAAGGTTTATTACCAACACCAAAGACAATATGGCCAAAATAAAAAAAATCTTCGCTAAATTAAGCCAGTATCCATTTAACTTGCTCTGTTTACCTATTTCAGAGAAAGAAATAACTTTGAAACATCTGAACAATTTTATTTGCACCGAGAAACAATTCTTGGAAACTCTAGTTTTTAACAAGGGCTCGGTTAATTAAAATGTTGCTATTAATTAACTTTTTTTAGTAACGAACCAAGTATCATAAAAAATTGCCTTCATTTGAAAACCTTATCCAAAAGTTACTAACAAAAACAAAATTAAACCGATGATCGGTCGCTTTCACTGCGATATTTTGCTGTTTGAGGAAAATTAGAAATTCTGAGAATTTCGTACAGCGTTTTACTTTTATATTTAAATATCTTCCTATCAAATACAGTGCTAAATATTTATATACCCTTATTTAATTCAACACATTCTCGGAAGAATATTTTAGGGGAAAAATGTGTAACATTTTCCTCTTATACCTTAATGTATAAGATTATACATATTGTTTGTTTCCAAATGAAAATTTCAAAAAACCATTAAAATAAAATATTTAAAAAATAGGAAATTACTTGCTGTGTGTACATTTTTGCTGCTTTCTTTTAACATTTTTACTAGTACTCTTTTACCCGCGGTTTTAATCCCATGAGAACGTGAAAATGGGATAGTGCGTAACCTATGTCCCTTCTCCTAGGTTTGTCAAATTTTATCATAATTGTGGGTAAATCCGTATAGTGGTGTAGGGACTGGAGCATATTGTCAGTGGCGGCGTTTCCATCTGACTACAATTTAAGTGTCTTCAAGGCTAAAGTGAACTAGTGCACTGTACCATCAACGATTGCATCACGGCTTACCATCAGGCGGGATTGCGATCAAGCACAGGTTTACAATTATAAAAAAAGAATATGTCACTTACTTAGTGGTTACGAAAAAAATATATTATTACTTACGCGGCCCGATACGTGCTTCGCTACGTATAAAGTGAAGTAATAAAAACAAATTTATTGGATCATCAAAATTATTTATTTAGGTAAACATAAAATATTTTTTTTAATTGCTAGCCATTTTATACCTTAATCCAAAACATTTAGATTATTAAACAAACGACTATAACCGACCGTGCCGACTCTCGAACAGGCAACATAAAGTTGGCCATTTGAAAAACACGATTCCTCTAAATTCAGACCACAAACGTGAAATAATTGCTCTTGGGCTTTGTTGACGTTGAAGTTGACGTTGTTACAAACGCACAGGATATTGTAATCGTTTCAATTCAAAAGGCATATCAGTTGGGATCATAGGGATACGCGGTATCAAACAAACTTCTCCTTTTGATTTACCATTTAAGATCGTAGCTTCAATTAAATTTGGCAATAAGTTTTACACTGCCAATCTGGTGCAATTACACAGTTTTGGTGGATTATAAAATTACAAAGAATGTGGCATTGATTTTTATATACAGTATGTTAAGAAAACCCTGTCCGACCCATAAGGATAATAAAGGTTAGGTAAACACATGACCAAATATAATATAAAATTTTACGTAATCATCATAGTACCAATACAAATGAATTTTGAAATAATCTTTTTTTCCCGCGAATTAATTCCAACTTCCCCGAAATTTGGTAATTTTTAAAAAAGTGACAACACCGGTATTATTATGAGCGAATAGCGATGCGACCACGTGCCGCGTGCCCTGCCGCCTGCCGCCCTCGGAATGGTGCTTAACGCGCATTTATTAAGTTACCTCTTTTTTGCGAAATAATATTTATTTTTTAGAGGGATTTTTTTTAGGTTTAACCCGATTTTGTATCCATTAGTAGAATCAGTTATCGATACCTAACAACACCTTCACGGGTCGGACAGGGTTTTCTTAACATACTGTATAGAGATGAGATGAGATGAGTATCCACCGTTCATTGAATTCATTTGTTACAAAAAATGTGATAAATGAAGAACCGCTGGACCGACTCTGTTCAAACTTCACATAAACCATCTACTAATTAGTCAAAACAAAGCCTAAATATTTGGTTTGGCAAGGTGAGTCCGTTCTTGAATTATAAAATTACAAAGAAAGTGGCATTGATTTTTATATATACATATAGATAATTCATTCACTCTCATTCACGGTTAATTTAACAGTCGCAAAATAGAAAAATCAACCTTCTGAATGTCGTTGAAATGGATACCAAAATTTAGTTCCGAAATCCGTTTTGACAGAAACCCAGCCATCAATACTTATCCGTTACGCCTTTCAGCAGTTTCAGCTACCTCTCTCTACCCGATGAACCAATTCGAATTCAACGTCAAAACAATTACCAGTGTATTCTCTATTCACAGACGATCCTGCTCGGTGACAGCGGGGTGGGGAAAACCTCTTTATTAGTGCAGTTTGAAACAGGAAAATTTCAAGCTGGCAATTTCTCTGCAACCGTCGGCATCGGATTTACGGTGAGTGAACGCATCAATTGGTGGTAAATTCGCCACAACACGAACGCAACGCTTTCAAATTAGGAACGAATATTGAATATTCGGGATTCGAATTAATCCGAATGCGGGATGACCGGGTTACCGTTTTCTGGTTATATCACTTCATGGATGAAAATTAGCTAGATTTTTTGTGTATGACCTAAAAAGGTTTTTCCACATAAATTAGTTGATTCGATTCTGAAAATTCTCACCGTAAAAACTTAGTTGATATAAGCTTAGAGTGACCAGGCAATAGTGTGTTAGGTGGAATGGCCGATCTCTTCAAACTCACTTCAGCTACCTTTTCAAGGTGAGGTTTATACAGAACAGGCTGGCAGAGCCGTGCCCAGTTTAAAATTTTATGTTGGTCATTTTATATCAATGTTTTCACACCCGTGTCCGGCCCAGAGATAAAGCTTCATGATTTGCCTTGTGTGTGATACGGTCCTGCCACGTCCAGGGCACAACCCATTTACATACATGTATTATTATGTGGATGGAACAAAATTCAATTTGTATGGCCGAATCCTACTAGGCATTAGCGAACATACACACGACAGAGGAGCAATTTCCGTAATTTTAAGAACGCTTACATTCTTACTATCTTATTATAAACGTTATTTTTTGTTTATACGAAACCTGAGTATAGTTTGTTGAGAATAAGCAACTGAATCGATTCCAATCATTTTAACACCATGTTATATTTTTGCCAAATACATTTAGACATTGTTGCAGTGTGGATACCGAGCCCGCGCACGCAGCTTACGATAGATCATAGTACTTGCGCGGCGCCACAACTGACGCCAGAGGTCCGCGCTCGACCGCTCGAGCAGAGCTATGACCATATTTTTGTTGGGACAACCACGTAGAATAGCAAGCTCATAACTTTGTGGTTTTTCGTCATATGTTTTTGAAATTTTGTACATAGATCTTTACTTAAAAATACGGGACACGTGTTTCGGATTTCGCTTGAACAAAAAATAATGTTGCAAATATAATCTTACTTTTTATCTGCCAAAAATACCTCTCATTTTTCTGCATTATTGACAAGTTC
Source organism: Sesamia inferens (assembly GCA_037179545.1). Classification (NCBI taxonomy): domain Eukaryota; kingdom Metazoa; phylum Arthropoda; class Insecta; order Lepidoptera; family Noctuidae; genus Sesamia; species Sesamia inferens. The sequence goes on from CM073931.1 coordinate 23,238,206, forward strand.
TTGACATTGACAGTCGCTGCGACAATTGCGACAAGATTTTGAACGTTTTTAATTACGGAAATTGACCGACGATACAGGATGATACAAGTCAAGCTACCCGAACCTGTCAAATATTCCCAATCAATCTTGAGCCGTAATATTTTAGCGATAAAGTTGAAAATCTAATAAATAAATTTGACAGATCGTAGTAGCTTGATGTGTATTGGTGATTATCTATGTAAAAAAATCATGCACGATGGTTTTTTATTGGCGCCCTGTCGTGTGTTGTGTGATTCGTCTTATTAAGAACTAAGTAGATAGTAGAATGTGAAGCCAGCAATCAGTATTGATTTGGCTTTGTATGTGATGTGAGACTTACAGATGTTACTCTGTAACACCGTAAGCAGTCTTCAAAACAGGTCATCTTCTGTATGTAGGTCTTGTGTATCCACACAGGGCACTTCTGTCCTTGTGTCCGCGTAAGCGTAAATTAACAAAGAAAATATGCCACAAAGAATCATATTAAGACTATTTAAATTATCCTTGGGTAGGCATTAAATAAGCCACGCTTTGTCCAAGTACCTAAAATATTAACATACTTATTTAATAATTATTTACTCACTTACTTTAATAGAACATTTAACCGTCTAAAGTCCTGTGTTTTGTGTTAATTTTACGTAAGTTACGTTTTCGTTTTCAAGTTGCAGACATAAATGATGTTTTGACGTAAAGTTGAACAAAAGGTAAGTACCTAAATGTTGTATTAACTTATATGTAATTCAATACCTAAGCAAATCATAAACGTCCTTTAAAAAAATATTCTAAATAACAAAATCATATATTCTTACAATTTTTATTTTTGTGAATCGTTTTGTATTGTCTTTATTGTCCTTTACTCTGTATTTACTGTCTGTAATGGTCGACCAGTGAATTCGAGAAGTTGCATAGTCTACTAACAAAATTGCGTCATTATGACTATCCAGTGGTCAATCATTGAAACTCCACTCCATATTAATAATTGTTCAAATTGAGTTTTAAAATTATCATTTCTTTTAACGGGTTTTATAATAATAGCAATACGGAAACGTCATTCTACCACCACTACATTATGTATGATCATTATGAATTTAGCAGATCACGAGCTTTTAAGAACAATATCAATGAAATGACAATGGAATCGTGTTGGAATGACAAATATGTAGAAATAGCAGACTAGGGCCCATGGAAGAGATTTCTTATTACATGAGCATTACTTCTGTACCATTTTTCTATTCTGTTTTTCTTGTCTGTTTATACAATATGTAAAGAAAACCCCGTCCGACCTATAAGGATAATAAAGGTTAAGTATACTCATAACCAAATAAAATATGAAATTTTACATAATCATCATAGTAACAACACTAATGATTTTTGAAATAATCTTTTTTTTTCGCAAATTAATTCCAACTTCCCCAAAAATTTGGTAACTTTTTAGTAAGTTTAAAATAAGTCTACACCATTTTTGACGGTATTATTATGAGCGAATAGCGATGCGACCGCGTGCCGTGTGCCCTGCTCCCATTCGCCCACGCATGTATGGCCTACCGCACATGTATTAATTTACCTCCTTTTGCGAAATAATATTTATTTTTAGGGCGATTTTTTTTAAACTTTAGCCTGGGTTTGTTGTCGAATCAGTTATCGATACCTAACAATACCTTCACGGATCGGACATGGTTTTATTTACATCTTCTATATTATTTGTGTAATGTACATAAATAAATAAAGCTGCACAGTAATTGCTGGGTTAAAAATGTTATCAAAATACATTTTACGAATCTATTAGGTATTATTTTCATTAAATTGGACCTTTCTCTATCTCTATTGTCCTGAAAATAACCAGACAATAAAGACAGATCGTATTGAACAAACCCTTTCTAAATGTCAAGCGGTACCTATAAAGTACTTATACGTAATTGGCAACCTTATTACAATAACAATACCATTCGCCGATACAAAGTCACCGATCGACTGTAAATCATCGTTTAACAAATTATTCGTTCACCTATAAACTATCCAAGTAGGTAGTTTTAACAGTACTTACGTAGATAAGGGTAGCTACCACCCTTGTGCATTCAGATTAAGCGACCAAGCGTGTCGTACACACCCCCTGTTGACGGGACATGATGCCCCCACGATACCCCCTACGGTGGGCTCAACCTACATAGCTACTTAGTTAGTACACTCAATAGAAGAGATACTTTAGCAGGCTGGTAATAACGTCAGCGATGGTATAAAGTATAAAAAAGTATAATTTACAACTCTCATATTCGGTAAGTAGGTCCTTATTGTGCCCAAATGAGGCTTGTAGGTAACCAATTAGTGCTCTAGGTTAATAATGTTGCTAGAAAAGCCCTAGAGCGTAAAGTAATTTAAAAAACTAAAAAAACTCTGCTCTCTTTCAAAAAGTTCGGTTACATCTAACCATCATACTGGCAATAGCAGTCATGCTTTCAGACCAATGACAAAAGATGTCGCTTCGCTATTCAACCTTGAATACATACGAGTATAATAAGTAGTTAACATTTTTAAACATCGAACGGCGAAGCTCAATTTCGTTCTTGAAAAATAATTTTAAGAAAAGTTGAAAAAAGACGGGAAAACTTTTGCTTTAAATATTGTTTATTCTTGGGATTTTTGATGAAGATATAAGCTGCACTCGCGATTTAATGAAAATGGAAGTTGAAGCAGCAATTAACAATATTTTAATCTCCTAAAGCCGGTTTCTATCTACTTACCTCACAATCGAGATGTAAAGCAAAGTAGTTAATAGCTGCCCTTGCGCGACTAAATATCTCGGGCTGCAATTGATGCATTACAGCCCTTAGTTACTAATTTACTGTAAATCGATACCTAACAATACCTAATGAATAAATAGGTGCCTAATGCTTAACTTTTTGTTTTCATCTGGCATCTTCCACATTCATTTTAAATTTCGAAAATAAATCAGTGTGCAAGTGACAAATTATTTCATTATTGAACCAATCCAATAATAATATTGGCACTCCATGTTGCCACCTAAAAAAGATTGATAAATTAAATAAAACGATCTGACAAGCGTTTATTCGTATGTAAATTTCATATAAAAATGGATTGTATTCACTCGAGTGAAGCGTTTGACCCGAACCAACCAACAATAACCTTATTACAGCGCACATAAAGACCACTTTCATTTTAACAGTGATACAGAATCAATGATAAAATAACTGTTAGGCATTTTATCAAGTGTACATCCATAGTAGATATGTTCGTAGAATAGAATAGAATAGAATACTCTTTATTATGTACACCAGATAGATTACAGAACACAAATATTAAGATTTTACAAAGGGTGACACAATGGGCGGTCTTATCGCTAAGAGCGATTTTTTACAGACAACCTTTGGATGGAATACTAAGGGGAAGGAGAGAGAAATAGTGTAGCCTCTGTAGCAGTTGATATAGTAAAGTAAATTAATTTAGAGTAATGATAAACGGTCGTATGTTACAATGATTTGATTGTTCTTTGTTTAAATGCGTTGTTTGAATTGATTCTTTCACATTGGACTTCTACCCCGTCAGTAATTTATCTTGATAATGGGATAACGCCTCATGTTGCACACTAGCCGCTTTCGTGGGTTATCTTAATTTGTATAACCCACTCTAAATCTCAATCTGTATCATTTTGGGAATAATCCATGCAATGTTTCACTTATTTGACTTCACGGTTATCGCAGTGGTTAAGCTGTTGAATGCTGCGCTGCGTGTCGCGGGTTCGATTCCCACACGGAACAAATATTTGTATGGCGTACAAGTAGTTGTTCCGGGTCTGACTGTTTGTGTATGTGACTTTATATGTTTATAAACGCACCCACGATACAGAAGAAATGACTAGTGCAAAGTTTAAAAAAAAAAACACAATATTTTTGAACTGTCAAAATGAAAGCCAATACTACTAATCGGGTTTTATGCAATTACTAATCTAAAAGTTTTTTAATTAAATGATTCTTTCAACGTATTTTTTTTAAACCACGAGATATGTTATATTGTAGGTACCTACCTACATGTCACATCACATTACTTACTTATTACTAGAAACTATCGTATTAATAAGCATGTTCCTTAAGACAAATATATCTAATATCCGAGATTAGAGGGAATGTAACAGATGTAGCAGAGAATTGTAATGATAAGTAATTAATCATATAAATGTTTGAGGTTCTTCTCTGTTCCTGTTGACTCTGTGCTTTAGTTAATCTATACTGATATATAAAGCTGAAGAGTTTGTTTAGGACTACTGGTCGGATTTGAAAAATTCTTTTGCGTTGGATAGCCCATTAATCCAGGAAGGCTTTAGGCTATTAAACACCACGCTGTGCAATAGGAGCGGAGCATACAAAAAAAAACACATATCGAAACCTACTCGGGTGAAATCGCACGACGCAGCTGGTTGACGCAGCTGGTGTTACTAGGTGTCACCTGGCCACTTTGGATTCAGTGGAGAGGCATGCGAAGAGGCTGATTGGTGACCCTGATTTAACTCGAGATGGTCTCCAAAGCTTAGAGCACAGGCGTATAGTAGCCAGCCTTTCGGTGTTCTATAGGATGCATTTTAGGAAGTGTGCGAAGGAATCGCATGATTTAATGCCCCCATCTCCGTTCCACGCTCCGCCGGGCGGCGAGCTGCCCACTGCTCACCGCCCGCAGGCCCGCGCCTACGGTGGCCGGGAGCCTGATGTCTCCCGACCAGGGCATGCCTGTCAATCCTGAGAAAGATATTTTTGAAAGCGTTTAACGTTAAATGCACGAAAGGTAATCAACAAATCCGTCAATTTACTATTTTGTTACTTTCATTGTCATTTTGCCTGTACTGGCCATAAAATATATAAAATTTAAAATTTACTTAGTGAGACGCCACAGCGACGTTGCCATATTTTTGCAAAGGTTCGAGATTCCTAACTCTATTAAATATTGCACGATTTCTAATAATCTTCTGTGAAGAATTGAGAGTGCTTTAAAGAGAACGCTCAAAGGGTAGTCAACGGAAACTCTATCTTTGTGAAGCATACCTGCGTAATGAGAGTTTTTGATGAACGAGATATTGGAGGAAACGTAAATAATATTGAAATCAACAAAATGCGAGATAAATTGAAAGCTAAGAAAAAAAAAGAAGTATTAAAAGCTTTTCCTTTTGATACAAATGTAATCTTTCATTCGTAGATCCTTATCAGATGTCAGTAGCTCGAAAGGCTGACAAACAATCTTAGCAAAAAATACCATTTTACCCAGTAACTGAGTTATGGAAGTCAGTTAGGCAGTGGCTTTATCTATACTCCATACTAATCTATACTAATATATAAAGCTGAAGAGTTTGTTTGTTTGAACGCGCTAATCTCCGGAACTAGTGGTCCGATTTGAAAATTCTTTTTCGTGTTGGATAGCCCATTAATCCAGGAAGGCTTTAGGCTATATAACATCACGCTGCGACCAATAGGAGCGGAGCATATAAAAAAAACATATCAAAACCTACACGGTGCAGCTTTAAAATACTAGTAAACTGGAAGCCACCTCAACATACCTGGGAAAATATTAGAAGAAAATAGGCGAGAACTGTACTTTCCACTTTTCCTTCACCACCCTTCTTTATACACTTCTAGAACTCAAGAATGTATTCATTTGTTGACTTGAAATACGTAATTATAACTGTGTAGTATTCGACTTACTTTTTTACATTTACATTTAATAATTTTTTTTTGTTTTGCTTTGCTGGTATTTTGGCGTGGCTAGCTGGCATATGGTAAATAATTTAATTGTTGTTGTATTTTCTTATATTCATTACTATACATAGTATTGTATAAAGCCATGTGTTTTTTTAAATGGACGGACAGATGCTGAGGAGTTTGTTCTGCCACTTCTTCTTCCCAGCGAAAGCACTAGGAAGTGTCGATGGGTGGTTGTTTTGGGGGACTGTCTTTTGTAATATTGACGTTCAAAAAGTGCTGATTCTCAGCCTAATTTGAATAAATGACTTTTGATTTTGATTTTGACTGCCAATTTGGCGCGCTGTGTTCCAGACTGTCAGCACACAGTACTAGAATCTCGTAGAATCAATGCCTGCCAGAGCTGATGTTGGTCGAAAGGGATACCGTCGCTCCTAGCATGCAAGAACACGAAGTGGTTTTAATTTGTAAAAGTCGCCTTGGAGCTCCCCACAGAGCGGGAAAAGTTATTTGATGATTGCCCAGCCAAAAAAAGATCTCTCTACTTATAGATGAACGAAATTCCGTTGGTAATTTTAAGCTGTTAATTAATTAATGAAATGCTGAACATAAAACTTTGAATAAAATACTGCTAACTGCTATTTTATTTTACTTCGTCCTTATATACAATGATTCTTTTGACCCTTAAACTTCGTGGGCGTAATACAAGCACCCACATATATTTAACTTACCTAATTATGTACTTATGCTACTTGTATAAACCATACTCATCACCGAGAGTATATAGAAATGTTAATTGTATAGTTTACGAGAGCAGCATAAGCACAAAAGTAACAGTCGTGACTTGCGAGCAACATTGACTGCAATATAATTGAATTTGAATTTGAATTTTGATGTTGATTCAATTCAAGCGTGTATACGGGGCAACACATCAAGCTAAATTTCGAGGTTTAGTTGGCCTGGCATTGTATAGGTTGTTATTACAATCAGAAGTCAGTTTATACTGGATATGTATAGCGTACCATAACCAGAGTATTTTCATAGAGATACTCGGTACGTACTAACCATATCCAATTTGCGTGCACAAAGCACAAAGGCTAGTGGCTAATGCCGAGTACAGAGTGACAGAATGTGACAAGGAAGTTACGAAAAACGACTTATAACAAGTCGGGAACTCATTGAAAAGCAAACCGTTCGGAAAATGCAAATCTTTATTTGCCGGAAAACTTGCTTCCGTTGCCGGTTGGATAAAAAAAGGTCATAGGATTTGGGAAGCCGGATTCTCTTTTCTACTAGGGGTCGTAAAAGTAATAAATTATTCACAATAAGAAGGATTTTATAGTATAGTCACATTTTCTTATATTATACAAATTTGTATCTACTGAACCACCGCCAAAAGCCTCGTATTCAAGCAATAAAAGGCTGTTAAATTTGTCCATTGGTCAGTCAAATCATCCTCAATATTGGTTCCAAAAAATTGATGATTATAAAGAATGTAAGATAAAATTGGCATAATCAGAATTCAAAACTTCAGTCGAGGTAATTTTCAACCAATTACTAGAAATGAAACAGGCCTTCTGTTTATAGCTCTTTTGTGGCAACAGGCAGCGGGAGGGGACGCGCCCGGGACTCAGCATCCCTTGCAACGGATCTCGACCAGTCGAGACGAGACATCGGCCGCGAGTGCACCCGCCATTTTTTGAGCGGGAAAATCGCGTCAACTTTTCGCTCCTAAACTGACAGTTACCATTTGAATTTCGAATTTTATGAGTGCTTTGTTTATTGAGTGCCAGGATTTGTGATTGTTTCATAGTGTGTATTTTTTTTTTTGTTTTCGACGACAAATATTTATTATTTTGCAATACATTTAAACAGATTGATTTTTAAAATATAGTCGTGTGTATGAATGAAAATAAGAAAAGTATTATTATCCATTGATAAAGAAAATGAGAAATAGACATCGATTCGTGAAACGAAAAGTCTGTAAAATCGAAATTTGTAGTCAACTAAGTAACAATATTAATTTAAAACAAAACCACTATTTAGCGTTATTAGCGGTAAAAGGGAAAATGTGCTTTAATTTCAATTACAAACATTTATTATTACATAAAAGATCCATATAACGTTAGCTAAATTATTCATGCTGATAAAAGGGGACTACGGGATGTGGCATTAGTGGAATAAAATAATCTTTCATGTTATATTCATGATGAAAAGGTTGCGTATTTGGCAAATTTTTCATATCATTTATGAACTCGTATATGGTAAAAGTTTTGGTAATACATAGGTTTCACATAGGCCTTATAATTTTTTAAGATGGTCACTAAAATTATAAAGTTTCCTCGTAACCGACAGGTATATAGGGATATATTCTAGTCTTAGTAATGTAGGATCTAAACAATAAAAAATTAAATACTGTTGCAAGCGAATCACTTCGAGAAAAGCTGGACCGATTTGATTATACCTATTTTGTTTTTAAATTTTATTAACCAGAATTATGTTTTATACAGTATGTTACGAAAACCCTGTCCGACCCGTGAAGGTGTTGTTAGGTATCGATAACTGATTCTACTAATGCATACAAAACCGGGCTTTACTTAAAAAAAAAATTCCCCTAAAAAAAATAAATATTATTTCGCAAAAGGAGGTAACTTATTAAATGTGCGTTGACCACCCTTCGCCTGCCGACGGCGGGGGGCGGGCGGCAGGACACGCGGCACGTGGTCGCATCGCTATTCGCTCATAATAATACCGGTGTTGTCACTTTTTTAAAATTACCAAATTTCGGGGAAATTGGAATTAATTCGTTGGAAAAAAAGATTATTTCAAAATTCATTTGTATTGGTACTATGATGAATACGTAAAATTTTATATTATATTTGGTCATGTGTTTACCTAACCTCTATTATCCTTATGGGTCGGACAGGGTTTTCGTAACATACTGTATAAAGGAAAATTTTAATCAATATCTCGAAAATTGCGAAATTCAGAGAAACGGATTGTGAACTTTCTATGAAACATTTTAGGTTTAATTATGCATATTTTAAATTTTGAGATGCTATTGGCCCTGATTCCCTTGTTCCCAAAATAAACTAAATTTAAGTTCATTGCATATTTTTCTTTCTATTTCATTATGAAAAGGGCAGAAGATAAAATGTTAATTCAGACCTGTCAAATTAGTCCGCTCCTGGCGTAAATAGGGTATTTGACTAAAAAAAAACTAATTAGTCCGTCAGCCAGATTTCCAAAAAATACTAGACACGTATTTTTTGTTTTATCAAAACAATAAAAAATTACAAATATATAAAGCATCAAAGATCAGGAGTGGTGGCTGGTGACGTCACTGCTCGCTAAAAGTGTAGCGTGCACTCGTGCAGTGACGTCACACGAGTTTTCAACGCACTGTGTCGTCTTTATTTTTTGTTTATATGTAAAAAGAAAAATACGTGTCTAGTATTTTTTGGAAATCTGACTGACAGACTTATTAGTTTTTTTTAGTCAAATACTCTATTGGCGAACTTTTGGTAGCTATATTTATAATCGCGTCTTAACTGTCTATGGAATATCTTAATTTGACAGGATTAAACTAAAATGTTATTTTCTAGCCTTTTCGTAATGAAATAGAAAGAAATAGATGTACTTAACTTAAAATTAGTGTAGTTTGTGAACAAAAGAATCATCAAGATCTGTTGTATTATCTAACTTTTTGTCTTGTCTACAATGCCTACACTTCACACTCTCTAGTTCAGACGGCAACATATAAAACTAATACAAACTGTAATTTTTTTTATTAGATTTTCAACTTTATCAATGAAGCCTCAAGGTTCACGGTTGATTGGGTATATTTGTCAGTTTCGTGAAGGTTGACCGGCTGGCGGTTGAGTGTCAATACACTATTGACAGTTCACATAACACGTTACGATTTTTACAGGATCGGTCGGCGGAAACATTTTTTCACAACCTGTGGAATCTTTTTTATTTTAACGGAGCGAGAATTGTATTGCTCCCTTTAGCTTACCGGTTGTGTAGCGTGAATAGGAGACCAGGAGCGTATCTATTGACTGTAAACCTCAATCAACAGTGGCCAAAGTCAGACCAGTTTGATTAACCTAGATGCAACTAAATTAAACTAATTGCAACTATTTTAAATGTAAAAGCTGCCGGAAACCTCAAACATTGTTAGCTGGTTCATTGAAATTGGGGAAGGAACTTGGATACTGATTTTAACTTAATTTGTAATGGTTTCTGAGGTTGGGGAGGAAACCAGACTTTATCTTGTTATTTTTAATGGAATAATATTTAAATCTTATTAATGTCAACATTTTTGACTACACGGTTGGCACAATGGCTGGGCGATCGACTGCTGCGCTGCGTATCGCGGGTACGATTCCCGCACGGAACAAATATTTGTATTGCTTACAGGTAGTTGTTCCGGGTCTGGTTATTATAACTCGCGCAAGTCAACTGTGCACCTCGCTCTGTGACGTCATTCGAACGGTAACGTTTGCAAAATGTTAAAAAAATATAAATATTTTTTTTTATGTTAATATAAAGTCGTTTTGATGATAAACTGTCATAATACTAGGCCATTTTACTCATGCCATTTTGCAATTAAATAGATACTTATGGACTGAAATATAATGTTGGTGCAACCAACAAGCATCACTAATGCGTCGAAAATTTAAAAAACAAAAAGAGACTTAATTAAAAAAAAACAATATTTAGAGAGTTCTAACAAAGATGCTAACGCTATGGAGCGCTAACGGTGCATTCGGGGCGCCGCGCGGGGGATGCGGGAGAGGGGTCGCATTCCAGCGAGATGCACAATTAACTCGCGCGAGTTATAGTGTATTTGGGTTTAAATGTTTCCAAACCCATCAACGATACAGGAGTAATTCAAAGTGTGCAACGTTAAAAGCTGTATATTTCCAGTTTTAGCTGAACTTGCATTGTATAAGTTTTACGTACAGTCAAAAGTCAGCTTACACAGGGTATATCTGACATCGTAACGCCAACTTCGCGAAAAGGCTACACCGCATGCCACTAATAAAATTATGATAGCCATTTATGTCGTTAATGAGGGGTTACAGAAATCAGTGTTTAAAAGAATGTGTCGGCTCGGCCTTTGAACGTTGCAAGCGTGCCGCCACGCGTTTTTGTAGGTATGATGCTGAACTCTATTTAATCAGCTGATAGGATAGTTTTTCGAGTTTTGTTCACATTGAGCTTTTTTGTGTTATTAGCAAATTCATTAATTTTTACTTTAAACTCTTATTGGGTTATAAAAGTATAGCAATTATGAACGATCTAAAGTGAAAAAACTGCATATATTTTTTAAATCAGGAAAAGCCGACGAGAAATTCCACCAATGGAGAGTTTAGAATCATGTCCTGGATCCATGGTACTCGTTTGTGCGTCGATGTCAGATACACCCTTTACAGGTTTTATATAGCTTGATTTGTAGCCGTGCGTACTTATCTATATTAAATTCCAAGCAAGTTAATAAAATTGGAGTATCTGTTTGTACCTAATTTCATTTGATTACAAGAAAATTAATAAAATTGAAGTATCTGTTTGTACCTAATTTCATTTGATTACAAGCAAATTAAGGAAATTGAAGTATCTGTTATTTACTAAACGCATAAGAAAATATTATTAAGTAGTAGGTAACAAACAGAAAAACATGTCTTTCTGGCTAATCTCAGAAAGGCCTGCTGCTATTTGACTGGACTTTCACTGGCAGGTAGTTTACCAAAAAAACCTATTCCTTCTCTGGTACATGCTGTAAGATTGTGGAACTCACTCCCGCCTAACATTCGTGATTTAAACACTATTTCTAAATTTAAACGTCGATTAAAAGAGCCTTTCCTCTATATTGTGAGAATTTGTTTATTATTTATACATATTTATATATTTTAGTATTATATACTTATTAAAGTATAGTTATAGGTTTTATGTTTAGGTATATTTAATATTATTACTTTTATACTTATCATATTCATATTTTATTTCCTCCTTGTTCTGATACACTATGGTCTACATTTCCTTTCGCAAGTCTGCTGGAAGAAATTTCTTAAGAAATAAGCAGCACCTTTGTACTGATCTTAATTTTGTCCTATCCTTATGTATTTTATTGTATGTACATAAATAATAAAATAAATAAATTAATAATAAGGAATATTCAAATTATACACACTCGAGAATAGATATAACCCGATTTTGGCGATAATGCAATGTTGCCATAATACGCTTAGTAGTCTCAACCACGGGTAACATTCCCAAACAACTGCACTAGTAATTAAAAACGCTTAACTTGTCTCTTTCCTCCTACTAAGCTCAACAAAAAGCTGCTATTCTGACCACAAGCAGATATATCCGTAAATTCCTTCCTCCAGATCGCCAATATTGCTCGAATATCATCCACAAACATCATCAATAACACTTGGTATATATCATTATGCCATAATAATATGTTTTCACCTATCTCTTATGTAAGTACTTCGACACGTATTATTCTATAAAACAGCGGGGCAATTTTGACAATTCAACAAGATACATTACATTATTTACATGGTTGAGTCTGCTCAACCATGTTAATAATGCAATGAATGTTGTTAGATCCATTGCTCAATGTGATCGAAAAGTGTCTGCACTTTTCGAATACATGCAATATGCATCGAAATGATTCCAATTTATTGTAATAATGTTACGCGATTAGGGAGCAAGAATGATTTTTTTATAATTATAAATTAGAAAGAAACTAGCTTGACCGCAATCCCGCCTGATGGTAAGCAGTGAAGAAATCTTTGATCGTGAAGTGCTCTAGTTTATTTATTTAGCCTATTCACAAAAAAAAACTTAGTGTATAGGAAGGGAGACGGCAGTTGAGCGACGTGATGCAATGTTAAACTCAACAACACGACCAACGATTCTGCGCCACAGGGAGATTGATGGAGATCCTCCACGGCCAGCCTATTCACACAAAAAACTGACTGAATAGGAAAGAAGACGGTAGTTGAGAGAGTTCATTCAATGCTCAGCTCGGTTGGGCAGCGTTCGGGAAGCTACGCTACATCTTCTCGTCGTTCAAGATACCACAGTGTCTCAAGACCAAAGTCTTTGACCAGTGTTTGTTACCAGTGATGACTTACGGAACTGAAACGTAGTCGCTCACAATGGGCCTCATACGAAGGCTCAGAGTCACACAAAGGGCAATGGAAAGAGTTTGGAATGGAGAGAGTTTCTCTGCGTAATAGAATCAAAAATGAGGAAATCCGCAGAAGAACCAAAGTCACCGACATAGCTCTGCGAGTCGCTAAACTTAAGTGGCAGTGGGCAGGGCACATTGCTCGTAGAAGCGATGGCCGATGGGGCAGTAAGGTTCTGGAGTGGCGGCCACGTACTGGAAGACGCAGCGTAGGGAGGCCCCCAACAAAGTGGACCGATGACCTGGTGAAGGTCGCGGGAAGCCGATCACTGGCACAAGACCGGTCATCGTGGAAAGCCTTGGCGGAGGCCTTTGTCCAGCAGTAGACATCTATAGGCTGAATGTTAAGCCCAACAATACGACCAACGATGCTGCGCTAGAGGGAGATTGATCTGGAGACCAGAGGTAAGACTTTGTGTGGTGGGTGGTAACTTCTGCCGGCAGCCGAGGTTATGGCCTACTGCCGAGACCATAATTTTTTTTTTTTTAATTATGAAGAAGAAGAAGAAGATCCAATGTTAAGCCCAACAACACGACCAACGATGCTGCGCTAGAGGGAGATTGATCTGGAGACCAGAGGTAAGACTTTGTGTGGTGGGTGGTAACTTCTGCCGGCAGCCGAGGTTATGGCCTACTGCCGGGACCATAAAAATAAATAATTTAAAAAATATATATCAGGCAACTATGTTCCATAGAACACAAACCCCACACCCTATAAACACCACGCATTAATGATGTCTTCTAGCCATAATTTGCCTCACAATAGGGAAATAGTTTATGCATGTAGATACGCGTGTTCGCCGATGTATGCGCTCATTCTTTGAGGGCAACAGTGCGCGAAAATCGCGCAGTATCACGTACACCTACTAGTTTTATTGCTTCGCTTATCCGCGCCGAACATTCACGTGGCTCGTTGGAACACAAAATGGTGATATTCTCTCAACGTGCCCGTTCACCCTTGATGCCCTTGGATGAAGGTTGGAGTGCTATTTGTTGAAATGTATGCCTGTTTATTTTATTTCAAGCAAAGAGGCTCTAGTGTGAGTGTCAATGTAGGTACCTTACAACCCATTATAGTAATACATCTACAAAAACAAATCACCCTCTTTTCTTAGGCAGACGGCAAAACAAAAAAAAGATACTAGATCCCACGACACAGGGTATCCTATTGTGGGGTCTAGCGCTACTAGATTGCACGACATATTTAATGTTTATTTTAATTTATGATTTGCTGTCCTTACCTGTCAAAAAAAATCTAATTCAATTCAATTCAATTCTTGATTAGTGGCCTTTGTGGGAGAGACGCCACAATTTTGCCAATATCACGTACGAACGATAAATAAACCGTCAAACGCTGGAGAGTATTTAGCGCGAATTAAAATAAAAAAATAAAAAAAGCATTTACATAAGCACATTTGTGTTGTCATCAAAATGTGTCTAAATAAATTGTATTATTATAATTATTAATTGAGACATCATTGCTATAAGGTGAAAGGCTCAGCCGAAACCTTGTAGCAATGGTTCACAAACACACAGTCCATCCTGCCAGGTATCATAGTTAGGATACTGTTTACTCTGCCCCGCGTCCTACGGACCAAGGATGCGCTCCGATTTGACATCATGACCGTGTTGGAACAATCCACAGTCAACAAACAAAGATCCCTAAGTCGCTGCAGTATCGGGGGGTAACCCCGTCAGCCTATTGAGTGCGTTTTAGAGGTTAAGTCCTTTAAAGCTGAGGCACAAAACAAATATAGAATTTTATTCTATTGATATATCACAGAATAAACATTTATTTTGTGACTGAGGTAAATTTTTAACTCAAAACCTCATCCATCACCTACCAGCCGTGATTGAAGACTAGAGAGCGCTCATTCGGCAACTAACAAAAATAGGTAACAGGGAAAATAATTCCTGCTACCTATTTTAGCTAAAAGTAAAAAAAATTAAGGAATGAAAGCAGTGCTGCTCGTTATCATAAATATCTCGTAGGACAATGATACGAAGATGGGAGCGGTGAATGCTTAGCGGTGAATCCGGCACCTCAGCCATAGGCAGCATGAGTGGTTTTTAGCCGGTAAGAGTATTAGCCGATACACTCCTTTGTTACCCCCACCACGAAGGAAGTAGGTACACGAGATTGTTCACCACTCGCCAAAACCAAAACAAAAAAAGTTAGCAGTCGTGTAACTGATAGGTAGAAGTTAAAAACTGAAATATTAAAAACACAGAATACACAAAAATTTAAAAACAAAAAAAAACGATCACGGTGTCGGGTTCCACGAAGACGATGCCTAGGTCAGGGTTGCGCTTGTGGGTAGGTAAAAAGAAACCGTGGCCCTGGCGCATAGGCAAGTGAAGGAACACGGGTGGGTTTTAGTCAGTAAAAGTCTGACACGCCCTTCCGCTCCGCTCAGAGTGGGGGAGATTTGACTATTTCCCATTCATACCAAAAAAAAAGGGTCGGCCACGCTCACGCGAATTCAACGCTTTTTTATCCAACAAAACAGTTCAACGTTGCAAAATCAGTTTTCACTTCAAAAAAAAAAAAAAGAACATTATATGAGGGTAGATGCTTTGAATCGTCCCAATAGGGTAGTTGACTAAAAAAAACTAATTAGTCCGGCAGTCAGATTTCCAAAAAATTCTAGACACGTATTTTTTCTTTTTTCATATAAACAAAAAATGAAGACTACACAGTGCGTTGAAAACTCGTGTGACGTCACTGCACGCTACACTTTTTAGCGAGGAGTGACGTCACCAGCCACCACTCCTGAGCCTGTAGCCAATGTAACATCGCTTCGTAGCGAAGCGAAATCGAATACCAAACCAACCAATGGCGGGAACGATTGACTACATAATTTATCGCGTCACGTGGTCAATCGTTTTCGTTATTGGTTCTGCTGATCTTTGATGCTTTTTATATTTGTCATTTTTTAATGATTTGATAAAACAAAATAAACGTATCCAATATTTTTCTATAATCTGAATGACGGACTAAATAGAATCATTTTATTTTACCCAGGAAACCCCTATTGTGAAATTGGTACTTTCATTTTACTAGCACATTCTGTCCCTTTCCTTGACAAAGGACTCTCTCCCTCCATCTTTTGCGATTTCAAACTTAGCAGTTTAAAAGTAATTACAGACGTAAAATCATGCTTTAAATTGACAAGGAACTCTTGGGAATCTTTGAAGAGAACTGAAGGAGGCCACAGTGATCTGGTTTCCATTTAATTTGGTTCCTTTTTGTTGCTCTCCGTACTTTTTCAAGAGGCTGCAATAACGTTAAGTGTATTTTCGCTAAAACGAGTGGGTAAGGATCGAACAAGGTTATGCTGTGCCGTCCTTTAATGGTACCTCGACTCAATAGGGACACGGTAGTAGGGATACATACAATTTGTTACTATGAAGTCAGGATATGAATCTGAATCCCCTATGTTAGAAATTTTCATCGGTAATAGGGTAGTTGACCAAAAAAAACTAATTAGTCCGTCAGTCAGATTTCCAAAACATACTAGACATTAGACAAGTATTTTTTCTTTTTTCATATAAACAAAAAATGAAGACGACACAGTGCGTTGAAAACTCGTGTGACGTCACTGCACGCTACACTTTTTAGCGACCACTGACGTCACCAGCCACCACTCCTGATGTTTGATGACTTTTATATTTGTCTTTTTATTGATCATACAGTTTTTTTCTTTTTTTGTGATTAACTCATGTTAAAATCCTACGACAAAGGGTTTAGAATGTTGGGTTTCACGCGCGCCTCAAAGAGATGTCAGCACATCTTGACGGGGTCCACAAAGACCGATGCCTCCTGGGTGAGGATTTCGGGTTGGTTAATAAAGGAACCAGAAAACATAGGCAAGAGGTTTTAGGGTGAAAGAAAAAACATCGTTTATTGGCATTACCTACAGTTTTTACTGTAGGTAATGCCAATAAACGTTATTTTTTCTTTCTAGAGTCATGTGCTGAACTTGTAGTTACGTTGGATGATGTCCCTGCTATCCTATGCGTATGTTCGCAATTTGTTTGCCAGAAAAGGAAACAAATATGAATTAATTGACAAATGATTTCAATCCTCCCAAATAGAAACAATTTTAAACATTTTTGTAACTTTTTAGTAATAATAATATTTTTTTTATTTAAGTTATTTGACAACAATTGTCCAATGGTACAACAATAACTTATCAACTATTAAATTTAATTTCTTGGAGACGTGTAGCACTTTTACTTATAGTATGAATAGTATCTATAGATATCATCATCATCATTCATCATTATCAACCTTTTTATTGTCCCACTGCTGGGCACAGGCCTCCTCTCATACAGAGAAGGATTGAGCGTAATCACCACGCTTGCTCAATGCGGTTTGGCGATTTCAGACTTAAGTCCAGGTTTCCTCAAGATGTTTTCCTTCACCTTCAGTCATTGGTGTCCAAGCTATACTTAGAAAGTACATATAACTTTAGAAAAGTTACATTGGTACTTGCCTGACTTGGAATCGAACCCGCGCACTCATACTTGAGAGACTGGTGTTTTTAGCACTAGGCCACCACGACTTCGAGATCTATAGATATATGCATATATTTTTTATTTCTGGGGGAACATTCAAAAGATAACTGGTCTTTGGGAAAAAAAGCAACTCACATAAAACCTACAATTTTAGTAAGTATGAGATTTTTTCAGAACATAGCTGTACGTTTTCTTGCGACGTGTTTCTTCATTGTCAGTCAATAAAATAAACTGTACAAGATTAAGGTTGTTTCGTAGTTCGAATAGTATTGCTTGTTAACGCAAGGAACTTTTGTTTGTTCGCCTTAGCATTTTTCCGGACTTTTATCGTTTCTCTTACCTACGGGACTGAGACACGCGTTCCATGGTTCGCTGAGCTACGAACATTATAACATACCTTTGTTTATTTTATTATACACTAGTTTTCCGACCGCGCGGAATTCGGTTATATTGCGCTTTTTAGATTTCCCACGGGAATATCAAATTTTTCCGAGATAAAAAGTACCTACCCTATTATTTAATCCGGTCTTCTAACTTTACGTCTGCCAAATTTCAAAGCAATCGGTTCAGTAGTTACGGCGTGAAAGCGGAACAAACAAACAAACTCACTCTCCCATTTAAAATATTAGTAAGGATTTTCCCTGGCCAGTTTTAATACTATTATTAAATTAAATTTCAGGCAACTAGATCTATATGGCAGATAATTAGCATTTGAAAACAATATTAAGATAGAGTTAATTAAAACTCAAAATTAAAATAAAAGAAAAATGAAATAAAATTATAATGCAATTTAAATTACTCGTTTAATTTTTTTTATTATTAATTATAAACTAGCGCTTGACTGCAATCCCGCCTGATGGTAAGCAGTGATGCAATCGTTGATGGTAAAGCGCTATCGGTATCGGCTGCGACTTACTAATTGTAGGTCGTAGGTTCGAACCCTATCAGGCGCTTTACTATGTGTAAATTATTTCATCATCACTGCTCTCAAAACGGTGAAGGAAAAACGTTGTAAGGAAACCGCCATGCCGGTGGCCGCTGCATCGGAATTCTAATGATTATAACAGTTAGGATCTCTTCCCCGATGTGGAGATCGGTTATTAGATTTTCCTCGGTGGTAGGCCATAACATCGGCCGCCGACAGAAATTACCACCCACCAGACAAAGCCTTGCCGCCAAGCGATTCGTCGTGTTCCGGCATGATGTCTGGTGAAGCCGTACGGAGGACGGGTCTGAGCAGTTGTGTTGCGATGTGTGCCGGGTACGTTGCGCCTAATGTTGTTGTGTTGGGAGTTTGGTCGTGGAGGGTCTTCAGATCAATCTCCCTTTGGCGCAGTATCATTGGTCGTGTTGTTTGGTTTAACAATGCAGCACCTCGCTCCACTGCCGTCTTCCTTCCTATTCGCTCAGTTTTTCTGTGTGGATAGGCTCTTAGTAAACTAGCGCGCTTTACCATCAACGACCGCATCACTGCTTAACATCAGGCGGGATTGCGGTCAAGCGCTAGTTTATAATTATTAAAAAAAAAAACCCAGCGGCCGTGTTTCCGTCGGACTACAACTTGAGTGTCTTCAAGGCTAGAGTGAATAGGCTCTTAATAAACTAGTGCGCTTTACCATCAACGATTGCGTCACTGCTTACCATCAGGCGGGATTGCGATCAAGCGCTAGTTTATAATTTATATAAAAAAAAATCTTATTCCCGTAATAAAAATCATATCAGTCGCATTGCGCTTCGGCAAATTCCATCAAAAATTATATGTAGTTTTAGTTATTGAAATTGGCGCAATTTGGCGTGTTTTTTTTTATCTTTTTAGTTCATCCGTCAAACTGGTCGCGTTATCCATCAAAAGTTAGTATCGCTGTGACAGAAACGCCCGCCCACGTACCAAAAATATGTATAAAAAACAAAAGCCGATTCTATTGTTCATAAACTAAATTTAAGTTGTTTAGTGCATACTTTTCTTTATATTTCATAAAGTTACCACCCACCAGACAAAGTCTTGCCGCCAAGTGATTCGTCGTGTTTCCGGCATGATGTCTGGTGAAGCCATACGGAGGACGGGTCTGAGCAGTTGTGTTGCGATGTGTGCCGGGTACGATGCACCAAATGTAGTTTTGTCGGGAGTTTGCTTGTGGAGGGTCGCCAGATCAATCTCCCTCTGGCGCAGCATAGTTGGTTGTGTTGTGAGGTTTAGCATTGCATCACCTCGCTCAACTGCCGTCTTCCTTCTTATTTACTCAGTTTTTTTTTTTGAAGTGAATAGGTTTAATAAACTAGCGCGCTTTACCATAAACGATTGCACCGCTGCTTACCATCAGGCGGGTTTGCGGTTGATCTAAAGACCCTCCACGACCAAACTCCCAACACAACAATAAATGGGGCATCGTACCCGGCACACATCGCAACACAACTGCTCAGACCCGCTCTCCGTACGGCTTCACCAGACATCATGCCGGAACACGACGAATCGCTTGGCGGCAAGGCTTTGTCTGGTGGGTGGTAATTTCTGTCGGCGGCCGAGGTTATGGCCTACCACCGAGAAACATTTCACATTTATCTTCTAATTTTTATTCTAATACACCCTGATTTTCTCACGATGTCTTCCTTTACCGTTATAAAATAATAATTTACCCAAAAATAAAGCGCCTGGTGGGGTTCGAATAAAGCAGCTTAATTAGGTACGTAAGACATTTTCAGAAAATGATTGAGACTAGTTACTATCGTTTGGACTGCAATGGATATCATTTTAAACTTTTCGTATTGCGTAACTCCATTAGCATCCTGTGATATCAATTGCAGTAAGCATCAAAAGCCAAAGAGCGAATCTTATCTCCATTATACATGAACGTTGATTACAGTTAACTAGTGATTATCGATTGTTTAACCATACATTTTAGACGTTTGCACGTCACTTAACTTGAATCATCGTATATGAATAAACCGCTTAAACACTGTGGTGTTTATTCATAAACGATGATTAAAGTTAAGTGACGTTAAAAGGTCAAAAAATTATGGTTAAGAATCGCTAATCACTAGTAACTTTAAGCAAGGTTTATGAATAAGGGGGTATGGCTTCAATACTCTCCCGTGTCGCCATGAGCCCAGAAAAATATAAACGCATCGAAGAAGAAGAAAACTTAATTTAGATTTTAAATATATTTGAATGTATTATGACGAAATATCCATCCTTTTTGATCACATAACAGGATGAAAATGTTAATTTTAATGTTGATGTTGTAGAGAGATGGAGTCCATTATATTTTATTCATTTCAGTTTTCTACCCGAATGTGTTTTCTATGAATAAGTTTTATGTATTCAGAAGGAATGCAGTCAGCATAGGAAGTCTCAACCTTAGGAGCATTAGGTAATATGTTTGACGTCCTAGGTAATCTAGGTATACATACGACCTAATGCTTCTAAAGGTTGCGTGCGAAACCTGACGTAAACGGAAACCTGGACTTTAAAGTCTGAAATCGCCAACCCGCATTGAGCAAGCGTGGTGATTACGCTCAATCCTTCTCTGTTTGAGAGGAGACCTGTGCCCAGCAGTGGGACGATAAAAAAGTTGATGATGATGATGAATGCTTCTAAGGTTGAGAATTACTAATACAAATGGCCCTACCGTTTGTATTAGTCATCGTTATCAACCTTTTATCGTCCCACTGCTGGGCAGAGGTCTCTTCTCATACAGAGAAGGATTGAGCGTAATCACCACGCTTGCTAATGCGGGTTGGCGATTTCAGACTTAAAGTCCAGGTTTCCTCAAGATGTTTTCCTTCACCTTCAGTCATTGGTGTCCAAGATATACTTAGAAAGTACACATAACTTTAGAAAAGTTACATTGGTACTTGCCTGACCTGGAATAGAACCCGCGCACTCATACTTTAGAGGCTGGTGTTTTAACCACTAGGTAACACAAGCAATAAGTTTCATTTTGACAGTGCAACAAGATTCATTGTGTTAGTTACTTTGTTGAGCAGACACATTTTTCTAACATAGAGAGGTTAGGGATTAGCAATTTACTTCAAAATTTGTTTGTTTGAATTGAAAGTTATGCAATTTGGGAGTAAGTTTTTGCAAAAAGAATCCTTCAAAAAAAGAAATATTACAAAGTAACTTCAATTTCGAAAGTAGGTCGAAAGAAAATGCGGTACCAACGACACCGACTTTTTATATTCGATGAAGTCAACCTCCACCTTTTTGAAGTCGGATGTATATTATACACTTCTCATCAAAAAAATCGAAACAGCTTACGAGTTTATGTTATGTAAGGATTATCAGAAAGATATACATATTTAGAAATATATGTCATATGTCGTTTAATAGTGAATAAAAAGAGGTTTTGAAATCCTAATGTTAATGTTCTAAATTCGAATTAAACTTTCATAGGATCCGTATTTGGTAACGAGTAGGTAATTTTTGCGCTGTATAGAGTATGAAGGCTATGAATTAAAAATACATTTAAATGAAAAAAAAAGCTAGGAAAAGTTTATTTAGTAACTGATATTCCCTCCCCAAGATCTTATGACAGCTTCCATGCGGTTCTTCATTGATCGGATGAGAGTGACAATCAAATGTTGAGGCATTTCATTCCATTCCTCTTGAATCGCATGCTGCAGTTGGCTGAGTGATTCCGAGGCCGGATTTCT
Source organism: Sesamia inferens (assembly GCA_037179545.1). Taxonomy (NCBI): domain Eukaryota; kingdom Metazoa; phylum Arthropoda; class Insecta; order Lepidoptera; family Noctuidae; genus Sesamia; species Sesamia inferens. The sequence goes on from CM073931.1 coordinate 23,260,304, forward strand.
AGCACGTACACGTCTCTTTAACTCCTCCCATAAATGTTCGACGGGATTCATGTGAGGTCTTCTTGCTGGCCATTCCATAATTTGGATACCGACTTCAGCAAGATAATATCGTACGACGCCCGCGGTATACGCCCTAGCATTGCCGCGCATGAATATGAAGCCGTTACCAATAAAATGTGCATAGAGCATCACGTGTGCCTCAAGACACTGTTCGACGTACCGATGACAGTTTAATGCAGGCAGACCTGGCCCAGACACGAACACTAGCTTTGTCTTACTTTCGGCGCTGATTCCTCCCCAAGCCGTAAACGAACCGCCACCGTAGCTGACCTTTTCTTCAATACAGGTTTGTGCAAAGCGTTCTCCATCACTTCTATAGACCTTGTTCCTTCCGTCGTTACCATATAGCATAATTTTACACTCATCAGAAAAGAGGACTTTGCTCCATTGAACGTATGACCAATTTAGGTGCTCACGTGCAAAGCTAAGCAGTGCTCTCCGATGGTCTGCAGTTAATTTCGGCCCGTTTGCTGGTTTGTGCGATACCAATCCACGTTCCTTCAACCTTCTTATAATTGTAGAGTCACTTACAGCCACACCACGTACAACATGAAGCTGCTGCTGTAGTTAAAAAGCGTTAAGACGTCGATTTTGTAAAGAAGTTGTTACAATAAATCGATCATCTCGCCCGGAAGTAACGCGATTCCTGCCAGATCCTGAACGGCGCGTGAACAAACCAATCTCCCGATGGCGTTTGTAGATTCTATGCACAGATGACAGGCTTAGATGCAATCTTTCAGCGACAACACGCTGACTTAGTCCAGAATTCAGTAATGCCACCACTTGGGCGGCCTCTGCCGGTGACATGTCCATGTTTTACAAAAAATAAAAACTTTTTCAGACCTGCGGAAGTCGCAGCAAACAAAAAAAGAACAAAAACTTTCATGATAAACGCAAAATTTTAGTTTACAAAGGTGGAATGTACTCTACTCACACATTTGTTTCAAACAGTGATACATTTCGTTTGTAGATAAACAAATGAAATTCTAATTTTGAATTTAAAATTTTCACTTACCTTTTTCTTTCTTTCTTTTATGGTTTCGCACGGTTTGTGCATTTAGCCAATGTCACGTAATGAATTGTTCATGTCGAAAAAGACGGCGTGATACGTCTTACGATGGAGGTTTGAGACAAAATCATGATGTGGCCACTATGCTGCGATATTTCTCTGTTCTTTTTGAATTATTTACTGAATGCACTTTATACTACATAAATCTCGCACTTTTATTTAGTAAACAACACTATAAATAATTTTAAAAGTCCAATGAAAAATGAGCGTGACACTCAGCTTGACTTTCCCGCCAAAAAAAAACCTCTTACATTTTTAATGGCCAAACTGCCAGCTATACATGATGTGATTTTTTTTTTTCATGGAATAAATACACTTTTGTGTAAAATTAGGATAGAAACCATTAAAAGGGAAGTGTTTCGATTTTTCTGATGAGAAGTGTATGTATGTAATATTACTTATTGAATCATCTACCGGATACTTACAAAATTGGCCGAGGAAAGCAAAAAATACTTCAAAGAAAAAAAAATAAGCATTTAATATAGAATCTCCCCTTTAGAACTTTACATAATACCACTTCCCTGAAGGGACGAGTAGAAATATAGGATGGAAATATACTTCTTGATATACATATATCTACTCCTGTAGTTATAAAAAGGTCCAATGTAAAAAGGTAGACACGTATTGCCATTAAACGTCCAAAAATTTTGACTTCGGGCTGCTTCTTCTAAAAAATTCTGCTAGAAAAAACTCAATAACACTTTTCTCGACCTTCAGCATCAGCGCTTGCAGTCACTATTATTTTTACCAGACCAACTAAAGCCTAGTTGCTCTAGCAAAAATAATAACGAAAATGCTTCTATAGATTTTTCGAGTAGCCACTAAGCCATGATATCTTTTTTAAAGGTTTCGACTTCAATTAATGTTGCAAAATTTAAATAAAAAAAATAAATTTAAGTTATTTATTTAAATTAAAGTTGTCAAAAATGCAAATAAGGTACAGCGACTTTTTTTAAATGTTATAAACTAGTGCTTGATCGCAATCCCGCCTGATGGTAAGCAGTGAGGCATTCGTTGATGGTAAAGCGCACTAGTTTATTAAGAGCTTATTCACTCTAGCTTTAAAGACACTTAAATTGTAGTCAGACGGAAAAACCGCCAGTAGAAAATTGTTCCAGTCCTTCGATATTCGATGAAGGCGGTTTAAAAGACGAGGCTAAACGCTTTGTCCGGGTCTCAGATGTACCTATAAAACGTAATTTTTTGTTTATGCGAAACCTGAATACAGTTTGTTCAGAATAACCAACTGAATCGATTCCAATTATTTTAACACCATGTTATATTTTTTCACAAATATATTAATAAATGATTACATTATGGTTACTGAGCACGCTACGTAGCTTAAGCGTGCTCATGCGTCATGCCCGCGCTCAATACACCCAATACATAAAATTTAATTTATGACAATAGTTTATAAACAATACTAGTAAAATGAGAAAAAAGCGTGAGGCACTTAAATACACAAATATGGCAAAAAGCGCCTCACGCTGTTTTCTCGTAAATTAAATTTTAAAATTATTTTTAACTTTTTAGTTGATATTCTTTAAAAGTATGTTTTTTTTAGTTCTTTTGAAATATATTTATTTTCAACTTTTTAGTTCGATATTCTTTTTTTTTTAATAATATACAGATAACACGAACGCTTAAGTGATTTTCATTTGTTTTTACCAAACTTTTCTTGATCTCCAACAGACAGAATAGCAAGTGCTAAAATTCGTAATAATGCGTTACCCAGGTAATTAAATCTAAATATAAACTAAAAAATACTTTACCTGCACAAATTAATGTAAGTTAAGGTTGAAAAAAATTTTGAGTTAGAGACGGACAAACAAACAAGCACGCAAAGAACAAGTGAAGCTAATAAAAAGCATGTAAAAATAATGTTGTAGAAGTACGCCCTGAACAAGGCAGTTTCCTATTAAAAATTAACTAAAAAACTCAACTCGAAAACAAAATGGAGCCCTATTGCTACAGTCAGTTCGGACAAGTTAAAGCGAATTGGCAAACATACCTGTTAATTGATTTTTTTTTTTTAACCGGAGCGCGGCGAAAAAATATCGGCCGAGGTTCTGACGCGTTTATACATACATAAATATAGGTTCGTTTTGGTTAGTTTTATGTATGACCATGCATAACTTTTTAAAAACTAGTCAGATTTTAATGAATTTAGTTTTCGCTAAAACAATTAGTTACTTTTTGGCATTTCACGAGTCGACGACAAGTGTGCTCATGTCATTTAATTGGGGGTTACTAATGTTAGGATAAACAAATAAAACAGTTTAAAGCAGGGTATGTCGAGGGTTTTGTTCGGTCTGGAATTATTTTTTGCGCTTCCGTGCCCAAAGGAAGGCTTAGGCATAACTACAGATTACAGAATACTACGTAGTACAACTGTGACTCTGTTGTATCATTGTATGTCACCGGTTTATAACTGATACATAGTAATGGGGAAGTTTCACAGGATGTTTATTTCTTATAAAGTATTTAATATAATAAATAAATAAATATATACGGACAAATCACACAGATTGAGCTAGCCCCAAAGCAAGCAAAGTGGAAAAAAAAATATTTTTTCTTACTCCTCCGCTATTCCTTTGTGATAGATTTCGTTATGGGATCCAAGACAGCTGAATCGTTTCTCCGGGACTCGTCGAGCTTCATTGCTCGGCGTTTTTCTGGCGGTCTCCACTGTTGATTCTGGCTTTCAGGAGTTGCAGTGGGTAGGAAAAAGTGTGACGGGTTTTAGCCCCAAAGTTAGTTCGAGACTTGTGTTATGGGATACTAACTCAACGATACTATAGATAGACATCCAAGACCCAGGCCAATTACGAAAAGATCGTTTTCCATCATGACCTGGCCGGGGATCGAATCCGGGGCCTCCACGTCGCAGGGAGGCGTATTGACCGCTGCGCCACGGAAGACGATTATTTTTTACATAAACTCATTATTTTTTTACATGTTTGGCAAGTAAATCGAACGTGCGAACACATCATATGCTTAAAATCCATATCCCAACTGTTTACCTACATTTTGTATGACGGTACCAAAGTACAAACACCAACAAATCAACCCTAAATCGTAAAATCTTCCCAATCAAATATGAACCTTAATGCTTTTACAATAAAGTTGAAAATCTATTAAAGCAATTTGATAGATTGTAGTAACTTGATATGCTGGCGTAACAAAACCCTTGCCGACGTTGGGTTACGTTTGCTGTTATTTAAAAGATCAGGATGCTTTTGCAGACCCTTTAAATATCTTGTGTAAACAAAATTTAAATTAAGTTGCTTAGCCGTCATCAAGGAGAAGTGGTAGGGTCGCCCAACGTTACGTACGTTACGTAATATTTGTAACTTACGAGTCCGTCGCAGGTCCAAACAAGCGTTTTACTTTCTGAGGATACATTTCGACGCAGCGCGCTGGTTACAATTTGCGTGTCGATGTTTGACCTGTATAAATCCAATCTATTGTGTGACCTACATTTAAGTAGTTATTTGATGTTCACAAATATAAAACTTCACTCTTTGAAGGTATTTCTATTACTAAGTAAAGTTTACAGGAAAATAAACAGCTACCGGTGAGTTTCTCATCTCTATTTTTGTTATGGGTAACAGCAGACCAAGTGAGTGAAGTTTTGAATGAACGAAACTTACCTAATGTTCTTCCTCCGCGGTCAGCTTTGAACTTTGAACTAACTCTACGTTACCAGCTCTCTATAGGTAATTAATGAAAAACCAATTTATCCATTTAATAAACACGTTGAAACAACATTTGCATTTCCCAATGGATTCATTTTGTATTTTCACACACAAACTAGCTACACGTCCAGGCCGGTATGTTGCAATACATAGGTACCTACCTCTCGGTTCTATACTCCACTATCTCCATCAATCCGAACAATTCAGTTTCCAGTAAACTGAGAGTATTTCATCGAATAATAAGCTCCGAAAATACACCGTGAATCAATACAAAGCTTCACCAAATTCACCAAAACATACGGTTTCCGCGAAAATTTCGTGGAATTACAATGTTAACAGTAGTTGTAATGATGTTGAGTGCACTAGTTGCTTGTTATTTAACAGCACAATTACGGGTTTTCCGAATAGTTTAAGCACTGGAATTTGGGGACTTTGAATTAATTATCGGAGTAATGACATTTAAACAACATTCACAGCCTAAGTTTGGGAGTTATGAGAGGCGATTAAGCGATTAAATAGCAGCGTCCTACTGTTATTAATAATAAACAATACGCGATGACAGTCTTAGTGAATATTGGATTTCATATAAAATACAGCGTTATTCGGTCACGCAGCACACTGTAGTCCAAGTGCGCGTTGAAAAATGTCTACTCAATGACGTTAATAACGCAATAAATATTGTTGAAGTGTCAAAATGAAAGCTGTTCCTATAGCAGGTGTGCTACCCAATTACTCCTCTGGATCATGTCAATTCTTTATAATGATTCGAGAATATTCTCTCTATTAAATCTGCAGCGTAAATGCGTAATATGCTGTCAGTAGCAATGACTTTCATTTTGACAGTTCAACAACATTTGTTTTGGTTTCATATTCCCTCGATATACAGTATGTTAAGAAAACCCTGTCCGACCCATAAGGATAATAAAGGTTAGGTAAACACATGACCAAATATGATATAAAATTTTACGTAATCATCATAGTACCTACCAATACAAATAAATTTTGAAATAATCTTTTTTTCCCTCGAATTAATTCCAACTTCCCCGAAATTTGGTAATTTTTAAAAAAATGACAACACCGGTATTGATGAGCGAATAGCGATGCGACCACGTGCCGCGTGCCCTGCCACCCGCCGCCCGCGTATGTGTGCTTACGCACATTTATTAAGTTACCTCTTTTTGCGAAATAATATTTATTTTTTTAGGGGATTTTTTTTTTACGTTTAACCCGGTTTTGTATCCATTAGTAGAATCAGTTATCGATACCTAACAACACCTTCACGGGTCGGACAGGGTTTACTTAACATACTGTATAGACTGTAAAATAGATGCACGTTAGGTATATTTAATTTGAAATACGGAGAAAAACCGTAAGCAAGCACAACCAAATAATAAAAACGATTACTTGATGCTGTTCACTAACCAGGGTTACGGAGAGAGAGCAAAAGTATACTGACGGGTGAAGGGATAAACTTTTTGCGTTTTGTTCGTTATCTATTCCTTAATGCTGATTGGATGCTCTGCCACTGCCAGGCAACGAGGTTGAAGGGAAAAAATGCGGGAATATTTAAATATGCTTGCTTATTGATGTATCTAATGGTTATGTGCATTAACACCACTAATTGCGTCCTTTACGTTGTTGCACAGACAGATTTTTCGAACATTTGGAGCAATGGATTAGCAATTTACTTCAAACTTATTCAAAATATTAATACGAGTAGTTTGTTACGTAATTATTGTGCTGCTTGTTATTTCACTTTACATTATTATTTTACTTAATTAATTTTACTTTTAATTATTCACTCAGCCTGAACCAACGTGCTTCATATACGGCGTACATAATTCCTGTATATATTCACAAAGTTTAACGCAGCACATTTTACTTGTAATTAATTCTCAGTTCGGATGCAACTACCCTCCGCGCGCTGTGATCAAAGCAAAATCCGTATATCCGCTTTACCTTGCTAGCACAATGAATATAAACGAGAAAGACTTACATATGTACCCTGACTATTTATTATGGAAGCAGCATACATAAGGCTTTAATACAAACATATTGGCATATCAATTAATAGTTTTGAGAGAAATTAATTAGGTAACGTATTAATTAATTTCGTGATTAGTATGGTATTTGCCTATACTATTTTAAGTTAAACAAAAATAAACTTTATTTCAATGACGCTTAAGTTGATTTCAGAATGACTAGCAATCCTTTTTGAAATAATAATAAAAATGCTTGGAAGTTGTTGAGGTATGCTGAATGTTATTGTGTAAGAATTAAAGTTCCATTAACTCTTATTTGCTTACATTTTTCTGTAGACATAGAAAAGTGATAGTGTTTTGTTTCTAATCACTGTCTCCTTTGTTTTTGATGTCGTCACGACCAGTATGCTACAGTAGCTACCACACCACAGTGAAATGAAATGAAATGAAATGAAATCGTATATCAAGCAAGTAGGATCACCGATCACTTTTACACGTCATATGTTTTTTTTTTTCTTTTTTTTTTTTTTTTAACTAGATGAAGCCGGCATTTCCTAACTGACTACCTCTGAGAAGAAATAGCCGAAACAAACTCAGGGATCATCGTCTTTTTTAAAGTCCAGACATTAAAAATGAAAATGTTTACAATAATTTACGTTATAATTACGCATATTGCTTAATAACAATGCTTAACAGAGCGAGCAGCTCAGTCCCAAGCCTCTCTATCCTCTAAATAATCTGAGATTTTATAATACCCCTTTTTGCAAAGTTTGGCCTTTATATAGGTTTTATATCGTTTAATGGGTAAGTTTCGAATGTCCATGGGAAGCTTGTTGTAAAAGTGTAAACAGATTAGTAAATTTACGAGGCTAATCTTTTTTTTATAAATTATAAACCAGCGCTTGACCGCAATCCCGCCTGATGGTAAGCAGTGATGCTATCGTTGATGGGAAAGTGCGCTAGTTTATTAAGAGCCTATTCACTCTAGCTTTGAAGACACACAAATTGTAGTCCGACGGAAACGCCGCCGCTGGTAAATTGTTCCAGTCCCTCGATGTACGCGGTATAAAAGAGGAGGCGAAACGCTTCGTGTGGATCCGCTAGTTTATTAAGAGCCTATTCACTCTAGCTTTGAAGACACTCAAATGGTAGTCCGACGGAAACACCGCCACTGGCAAATTGTTCCAGTCCCTCTAAGAACGCGGTATAAAAGAGGAGGCGAAACGCTGCGTCCGGATCGTAGTGGTGTTAACAACGTAAGAGTGGACTCGCCGTAAGACGGGTCGTCCAGTGGTGGAACGGAGATGGGGAATTAAATCGTGCAATTCCCTCGCACACTACAAATTGCTTCATATAGAACACAGAAAGGCTGGCTACTCTACGCTCTAATCTCTACCAACCCCGTCCTTTGCTAATCTTCTAGCTAATTGGACATGTTGAGTAATGTTGTCACCAATATAGCCTTTTTCAATTCATCTTCATACGACAGTACTCTTCCATTGTTAAAGTAGACAATGGTGCCGATTCTGTTGTCACAAATTTCGCTAAACTAAACTATAAATCGCTAAAATTTAGTTTATTCCTGTCAAACGACGTTTCCTATTCTGAAATAGATTAAACTGACACATCTTAACTATATTTTAGTTTGACAGCTCTAAAATCATTTTAGTTACTCAACTTAGCGAAACTTGCTATTTCGCTATTCTGAATTTGACGTTTTTCACCTAAAATTAAAGCTGTCAAACTAAATCTAGCTATTTTTAATCGCGTTTAAAAAGTTGTGGAATAAAATTAGTTGTCATGAACTAAAATTTACAAAGCACATTTCTTTGCTAATTCTTGAGTTTGGAGGCCTACTTAGAGTTGCCGTGAATCATTATGGAAGCTTATGTGGCTGTAGCTATTGTCGATTCGGTAGAAAGGTAAATAATAATATTATTGTTATTATACAATACAATACAAAAATTATTTGTGAAAACATATAGAGATTATTGCCCTGAACATCTAATTAGCTTTGTACTACATATATACTACATTATGATTTTGAAAAGATCATGTAGATAAATCGACTTAGAGATTTTATGAAATAAAGAACTATTTTTTTTAGAAACCATCAAGAAAGAATTCGGTTGGAAAGATTGCGGGACAATTCTAACCCATTCCATATGGCTGAAGAAAAATTCAAAAAAATTTTTAGACTCCCTAGATCTGGAGCACTTTATTTGGTGGATGTGTTAAGGAATCCTCGGTTGGATGAAGGATTTATCCCCAAACACATAAAGGTTAGAACAGTATTGTTTTGTTAAAGGTTCCTTTCTCTTGTATTCTTTCTTATCAAATAGTAACATGCTACAAGTAGGGTGTGTAGTAATTACTTATAATATTTACTACTTATTGTAATATATCTATTGTAGTCATTACTTAGTATGTATCTGTATAATAATGAAATTTCATATTCAGATACTAGCTGCACTCAATCTGTTTGCCCAAGGAAGTTATCAAACAGCTGTTGGGCAAGACAACATACTTGGGGTCAGCCAGCCATCAGTGAGCAGGTGCCTAGCTCTAACAGCAGGGGAAATTTTAAAAACTTTATCGCCTCGTTACTTGAGATTTCCCATGACCCGAGAGGAAAAAGAAGCAGCTAAGACTGAGTAAGTTCAATTTATTATTTTGAATTTAAAAAAAAATGTTAAGAGTCAGAGTTTAATGTTAAAACGGCTTATTTAAACCCTTTTCTGTCAAATTTGAAGAAAACTGAAAAGAATAAGTAATAAATATTTATTTTGAGGATCTTTTTACAGCCATCAAAACTTAGAACTGCCCCACTCTTATTCATGCAACACTTTGCTTGTTTCAGTTTTCATGACCTATATAATATGCCCAACACATTAGGTGCAGTGGATGGGACCCATGTTGCAATAGCAAAACCTCCACTCAGTCACCCTACTGCGCCTGGCAACCTATTTTATAATAGAAAGGGTTATTATAGCATCAACTGCCAACTTGTGAGTATAAATAATTTTTTGTTAAGACTCTCTTGAAACCTTAATAAAAACTAAAAAACTTTTTAGATATGCAGTGCGAGGGGCAAGATTATTGGCCTCAATCCAAATTTCCCTGGCTCCACCCATGATGCTGCAATTTGGAGGGCATCTAAAATAAACAGAGTCCTGAGAAATGACTTTGTGCGTGGGGAAAGATCCCAGTGGCTTTTAGGTAGGTCACCACAAGTAAACTTTTTTACTTACTGGGTATGTCTACCAGCTAAGTACATTATAAAGTTTTATTTATTATAGGAGATAAAGGATACCCGCTACAGCCATGGCTCATGACTCCTATTATGGGCCCGGCAACTGAAGCAGAGGCTGCTTACAATGAGTGCCATACAAGAGCAAGAAATGTGGTGGAAATGTGTAATGGGCGCCTGAAAAATAAATTTAGATGTCTGCATAGGCATCGCTGTTTGCACTACCAGCCAGAAAAGGCAGCTAAAATTATATAGCATGTTGCACCTTGTACAACATGTTTTTGGATTCATTTGATGGTAACTATACTTAGTTTGCTCTCTTTGTTTTATTTACATTTGAAAAATAAGAAATGTAAAGTAAGTGTATTTTTACAGATGAAGAAGAAATTGATGTGACTGAGGAAAGTGAGGAGAGTCCGACTGTGGAGGAAGTTAGCACAGATTTTCTTGACGAAGCAAGGGAAATTCGGCAATCATTAATTATAAATCACTTTAATTAAACACCTTTTTTAAAAAAAATACTTTATTTTTTTTTAATTACAAATATCCTTAAACCTAAACAAAATATAAACAATCAACAAAATATAACAATCAACAAATATAGAAAACTTAAAAATAAACAAATTATAAAAAATACAAGAATTATGCTTTAGTGCTAATCTCGATAGGGAGCTGTTGAGGATTTGGAACAAGCACTTAATGTGAATAGTAGTTTTAGTGCTGAAGTAAGCTCCAAGACAAAGTAATGGAAAGAAAACCATTAGGTTTCATTCCCATTATCTTCTTCTTGGGCATTTTGCACCAGCAATGGGATGCCAGAAGAGCGAATGGCAGCTGCTAAAATTTCAGCTGCCTGTACAATACTCTCCCTAAGTAACCTACTATTCTCATTCAGTGCTTGTACCAAATTGTGGTGCACTGGGGGGCGGGGAGTCCTCTGCAATCTTCGACGCCGGGTAATCCGACTTCTTGAATGCGGCAGTGGAACTGCAGGAGACCCACTACCAGTTTCCACAGGCTGCTCTTCCAGTACCGGCTGTAGAGAGGGCGACATACTTGGATGGGCAGGCGACGTGGGTAGTGAGGGTGAGATAGGTATTCCCTGAAATAAAAAAGAAAACGGCAATTGAGTTTCAGTCATGAGCTTGACTACTCTAACAAAACAGATAACTAATGGTTTTGTTTATTGGTACTCAATAATAACAGTCTTAGTAATGTTTTAATCCATAAAAATACCATGAGTACTAAAATAAATTACCATTTCCAAAGAGGCGAAACCATCAACAGCAGCAGACCCAATGATGTCAAGAATTTTATTCTCAATATCACTGAGATCTGGCCCTGCCGGTCCTCCACCTGTGGCCCTGATGGAGTCTCTTATTTTTCTCGCCTTTGTTTTCACCTTTGCCACCCATATATTCCAAATCTGTTGAAATTAAATTAGTTAAGAACACAATGAAAATTATGCAATCCAATTAAAGTTTTATCAGATAAAAATCACTTACATGATGCCACTGCTCTACAGTCCTGCTGCAGCCCAGTTGATTCAGCTCGCTACTGAGGTTAGCCTAAAAAGACATAACCTCGGGATCAGCTTGATTTTCTAAAAAAAGACGCTTGTATTAGACCTAAATTGATATCTAATAGGTATATTAATGTAACAACAAACATCAATGAAAACTGTAATTAATTTTGATGCACTCAAATTTTCTGCGGTTTATGTAATGGCTATGAATTTATCAATAAAATAACAAGTTCGTATGTATTTCCTACCTCGGGCCATTAATGGATTTGCATGAAGCCGTTCTACGAGCAGTTCCTGCTGCCTTTTTGTGGCTCGTTTCCTTGATGACGACAGCATCTTATGAATAATATTTATATGATATCTACGAAAACTTAATAATTAAAATACTAAATGAAATGGCGGATCGACAAAACAAAACAAACAGACTCGGATCATCGGATGTCCTGGATAGGGCTTTCCTTCGACGACGAGTATACGAAAAACCGGTATTTTCTTTTTGAAAATCACTATTTAATTCTTATATTAGCTCTATAACACTGAAATAAATAATACAAATATCATGTTATCCGAAACATTTCTTTAAATGCTGCAGTTTGTTGATTTGAAAAACTTAAAGGCTTTTTTTCTTATTGAAAATCGAAAAATGGATCCGCCGAAGCTCTAAATCGTTTTCGGTTACAACCCTAGCAGGATTACATTGGCCACAGATAATAAAAATAGTAATAGGTTTTGGATTTTAATTTACTTAAATATAAACAACAATATAGTTTTATAGCGTGTTTATAATCCTTATAAATCATTTAAATAATTTTTGATAAACAGTTCAAGATAATTTGATTTTAGTCATGTTTTTTTTTTGCAGTTCAGATCATTTCTTCACTTTCATTCATTTTTTATTTATATTTCCAAGAAATCTTGGTCTATGGTTTATTCAACTTAGCGATTGTCAAACTCAATTTTAGAGATGTCAAATTGCTTTTTAAAATTAGAGAATCTTGTTTGCAGAATAGCTTTTTAGATACACTAAACTAAAAATTAGAAATTTTAGTGATAGTTTAGTTTAGTTGGGTGTACAACAGAATCGGCACCAATGACACGTAATTTGTAGATCTACTTACACGTTTATCATTACTATTGTACTATCTGCTCGACAAATGGATGTGCGATTAACGCTTGCACGACAAAACTGTACTGCGATTCACCTCGATTCAAACTCACGTTTATGCGACACATTGAAACTCGACATCACACTGGTGTGACAAGCGATTATGAGACATTAGTACGACATTACGGTCTAACAAATATGATTATAGAATACTTTAGTATGGAATGGACGCCCACAATTACTTAGCTGTGTTATCATGGTTTACAAACGTATTTAGTGACTATTACTAAGTCACTAATATACAATATGTAAACAACACCCTGTCCGATCCGTAAAGGTGTTGTTAGGTATCAATTACTGATTCTACTAATGGATACAAAGCAAATCCCCCTAAAAAAATAAATATTATTTCGCAAAAAAGAGGTAACTTAATACATGTGCGGTAAGCAACTCTTCCGCGGGCGGCGGGCGGCAGGGTACGCGGCACGTGGTCGCATCGCTATTCGCTCATAATAAAACCGGTGTTGTCACTTTTTTTTTAAATTACCAAATTTCGGGGAAGTTGGAATTAATTCGTGAGAAAAAAAGATTATTTCAAAATTCATTAGTATTGTTTCTATATGTTTCTATGATGATTACGTAAAATTTTATATTATATTTGGTCATGTGTTTACCTAACCTTTATTATCCTTATGGGTCGGACAGGGTTTTCTTTACATATTGTATGAAACACTATATTTGAACATCGTATCTCAAAAACCTAGGCTACTAGGCACAATAGGGATGTGTCCTGAGTAAAAAAAAATTGGTTCTATTTAGTACGTCATTCAGATTATAGAAAAATATTCGATACGTATATTTTGTTTTATCAAATCAATAAAAATTGACAAATATAAAAGGCATCAAAGATCAGGAGTGGGGGCTGGTGACGTCACTCCTCGCTAAAAAGTGTAGCGTGCAGTGGCGTCACACGAGTTTTCAACGCACTGTGTCGTCTTCATTTTTTGTTTATATGAAAAAAGATAAAATACGTGTCTAGTATTTTTTGGAAATCTGACTGACGGACTAATTAGTTTTTTTTAGTCAAATACCTTATTCAGCTAAGCTATAGTATAAAAAATACCCTGTAAAACGCTTGAGTGAAGTAAGCAAAGTCGATAGTGACAGACGGCCGCCCCATCTCTTCTCTATGTTTTGCTCTCTATGGACGCTGTTATACATTTTGTATGAAAGGGACGCGATAAGGACAAATATCTGCGCCCCGTCTGAGTCTTACGTCTTTTTTGTGTGTCCAGCGCCCTAGTCATCATGTGAAATGACAGCTCTCTTCTCATGAGTTTCCACGGTGAGATTTTTACTGAACAACATGACTAATGCTAGAGATTGATACTGCAAGATCGTTTCACTACTTTCTATTTAATATTTTTTAACAATTGTTAAAAATAGTAATTATGGTAATTTTTTTTTTTTAGAAAATGTGTTTTTGTCTAATGTAAGTTTATCTAATGGTCACTTTTAATGATATCAAAGATATCAAAATTGAACTTAAGTAATGTTACTCTGACGTTAGTCGCATATCTAGACAATGGAGCACATTCCCTTATTCACAAACTAAACTAAATTTGTCAAGACAATGGAGCACATTCCCTTATTCACAATGTTGCGGGGATGCAGGTTGTCTAGGTCTTCTTCAATGATTCCCTTTAATTGCGCTTTTTAAAAATTCGTTTATTATTATTCGTTTATTACAGGTATATTTAAATTTAATTAAAATGGCTAACTAGCGTGCGTCCGGGCTGTCGTCGGTGAGAGAGTGTCGTTGAGGGCGCGGTGTGGCCGCGCGGGGCGATCGCCCCCCTCCCGCGTCCCTCTGGTACCGCGCTCTGGTGTAGTGGCACTTCGCATATTAACCAGATGGCGCGAACATGCCGCCGGCCTTGGAAGCTCCAAGCTTCCAAAGAAGTCGAAATTATGTCGATTCCGTCGATGACGTCTTGGGTGCCGACGTCAGGGTTGGTGTTGTAGTCTCATCTTTTCCACTTGTGGGCAGTGGCAGCGGGCATATTTTGGAGAATGCTCGCTGCACGGAGCCAGTTGCTGTTTGTATGTCAGCAACTCGTGAAACTCCGTCTTTACCAGGGAAAACTCGGCTTATCCTCCCCAGACGCCATTTAAGGGGAGGCTGGTTATCTTCCTTGATTAAGACGAGACTGTCAAGTTGTATGTCGTTCGCTTCAGTTTTCCATTTTGTTCTGCGCTGTAGCTCCGCCACATATTCCATTGACCAGCGCTTCCAAAAGTGTTGCCGTAGTTGCTCGACCCGGTCGTAGCGTGGTAAGCGGTCGCTCCGCACCGCGGTGAAGTCTGCGCAGGCCGGAGCAGTCAACGGTCGACCAATGAGAAAATGGGCTGGAGTTAAGGGTAGGTAGTCTGAAGGATCTGTGGACATAGCGGATATAGGTCGGGAATTCAAGACGGCTTCGATTTGTGCCAATGTCGTACTGAACTCCTCAAACGTTAATTTTGCATTACCTACTATGCGTCTGAGATGATACTTACACGATTTCACCCCAGCCTCCCAAAGACCCCCAAAATGAGGCGCGTATGGAGGAATAAAAGTAAATTTTATACCATCATTGGCAGTAAAATCTATTATTTTATCGAGATCATTTTGTAACAATAGTGGAAACTCTTTTTCCGCACCAATTAAATTTTTCCCGTTATCGGAAAATATTTCTGCGGGTTTTCCGCGTCTAGAAATAAATCGTTTTAAAGCTAATATGTAATCGTTTGTGGATAAGCCACTTACTAATTCTAAATGAATAGCTTTCGTTGCAAAACAAACAAACAAACAAATATACGCTTTCATCAACCTCGAACCCCGACCCCTGCGGTTCAATATGTAAACTGGCCCCGCGTAATCTACGCCAGTGCGCATGAAAGGAAAGCCTGCCTCTAAGCGTTCTTTAGGTATATTACCCATTATCGGCGTCAAGGTCTTACCTCTCATGCGTGTGCACGTCACGCACTCATGCACGGTTTTCCTGGCGAGATTCCTACCTGACAGCGGCCACCAACCCTCGCGTATAGTGCACAACAGGAGCTGAGGTCCAGCGTGGAGTAAAACTCGATGTTGATATCGGAACAAAAGCCGAGTGAAGTTGTGTTTAGAACATAACAACGCGGGATGTCGTTTATTATAACTAAAAATGGGTGAATCGCATAGCCTACCACCCACACGAATTACTTTATTGTCATCCAGAAAAACATTTAATCCTATTATTTTATTCGCATCTTTGCATTTCGTTAAGGGAATTTTATTTAACAAACATGTATAAATCGTAGGAAATGACTGCGCTTGCGCACAGCGTGTAATAAGCGCCTCCGACTCGAGTAACTCGTCGGCTGTTATCAAACCGGTTCGCTGCACGTGTTTATGACGAGTGTTATGAATGAACCTGAGTACGTACGCCCCGGCCCGTTTTAGCTTGCTAAAAGATGAAAACCTATCAAAATCAAACGGTATTTCCTCAGCTGTACAGATTGCACTAATAGTTTTATTTTTTAATTCAGGTAAATCATTATCATTACACACAGACATGATTTGATCGTTGTTTGACCAGCTAGGATTTTGCAGACAGACCGGACCGTGCCACCACAGGTTACTATCATTTAGTGCATCGATATAAAGGCCTCTTGACACTAGATCGGCTGGATTATTAAGTCCATCAATATGTAACCACACTGAATCACCCGTTAACTCGTTTATCTCTGTAACTCGATTCTGTACAAATGTTTTTAATAAATGTGGGGATATACGTAACCAACCGATCACTATTGTCGAGTCCGACCAAAAAAAGACAGAGTCAAAATTCAACCTAAGCGATTTAATAATCTTTTTGTACAATCGCGCACCAATTAAGGCTCCACAGAGTTCCAATTTTGGAATAGTAAGTGTTTTTAAAGGTGCTACTTTGCTTTTTGCGCATAACAAGTTAATTGTAATAAGCACATTATTTTCTATTGTACGAATATATACACAAGCTCCGTATGCATCCTGAGAAGCATCAGAAAAAATATGTAATTCTGTTCGCTGAGCATGGACACTCCTTACAAACCTTGGAACCTTTACCTTATGTAAATGTTTTTTAATCGAATCTATAAATTTATGGAATTTTTCTATGACGTCGTGTGGCACAGGGTCATCCCAACCGATTTTACATAACCACAGCTTTTGTAAAAGAATCTTTGACACTATGACAGAAGGAGCTACAAGGCCTAAAGGGTCATAAATTTGCGAGATAACTGACAACATGTTTCGCTTAGTTAATTGTAAAGTGTCAGTCCTGTCTAACTTGGTGGTGAAATGAAGCTGATCGTCTTTACTACACCAACCTAGCCCTAAGGTCTTAGTTTGTACGTGCTCACCTATAGCTAACTCTTTAGATGTAGTGGCTGTGACTTCATAATTAAATGTCCACTTACGCAATGGATAACAATATTCTCTAAGAATTTGTGAGGTTTTTTCGCATATCTCTATTAATTTTAGAGGATTATCGTGTCCTGTGATCAAATCATCTACGTAGAAATCCTCTTTAATCACGCGTGAGACCGTCTCGTCATCACACTCGCGCGCGACTTGCTGCAGGCAGCGCATGCTGAGGTATGGCGCTGACGCGGTTCCGTAGGTGACGGTGTTCAGCTGATAAACGTCTATCGGATCAGAGGGGCTTTCTCGCCAGAGAATGAGTTGCAGATTACGCTGGTCTGGTTGAATAAGCGTCTGTCGAAACATTTTCTCGACATCTGCACATGCTACCGCTTGATACTGTCTAAAACGCAATAAAATCGAAAAAATATCGTTTTGTAAACTAGGTCCGACAAACTGAATATCATTTAACGATTTGCTGTTAGATGTAGCACAGCTGGCATCGAAAACTACTCTTAAACGTGTGGTTGTACTACCCTCACGGAATACCCCATGATGTGACAGGAAATAATGTGGCTCACTGTACTTATATATCTTAGACATGTGGCCTAACTCGCGATATTCTCGTATAAAATCCGCATACATACGTTTATATTGAGGCATACGCTCTAATTTCTTTTCTAAAGAAACAAATCGCTTATAAGCTGTGGTGTATGAATCACCTAACGAATCAGCTGATTCTTTTAATGGTATGCGTACCGAAAACCTACCGTCTGATTCACGTTTTGTCGTTTTAAGAAATATTTCTTCACATTTACGTTCTTCCTTATTAAAAATATTCTCACGAGAATTACAATCTTCTATTTCCCAAAACATTCGCAGCTGTGAATCGATAGTTTGTGTGAAATTGCATTGAACATTAATTTTGTTATGCAATTTATTTGCATAAATAGGTCCCGAAAGCAACCACCCTAATTTCGAATTTTGTAGGAATGGACCGCATTTTAATCGTATTTTGTTATCGCTTAAAAGTTCCCAAAACAAATCCGCACCTATCAATAAATCGATTTCAGAGGGTAGATGATAAGTGGGATCAGCTAGTTCAATGTTCTTAGGAATTTGTATAGAATCAACATCAATACTCACAGACGGCAAGAATGACGTTATACGCGGTAAAACGAAACATTGAATTTTCGCATAGTAATCGCTTACTTTCGATCGAATAACTAAATCGCATAATCTATTTGAGTGTGAGACCGATTGTCCTACACCTGAAATCTGCACAGTGGACTGTATAAAATTCGTATAATTAATTCGCTTACAAAACGCATCCGTAACAAAACAATGTTGACTTCCGTTATCTAGGAGCGCCCGGGCTGTGTGTAGTTTATTGTTTACGTCCAACACCTCTACCCGTGCAGTACATAACATAACCGACTGTAGGGTCGGCTGTGGTAGCCGTGCATTGCAATCATTATAATTTGAACCTAATGACGAATGCAATACAGTTGATTTTACTGGAGGCGTGTTAGAACTAACTGATGAAAAATTAGACTTATCGTAGGCATCTTTATGTAGCAAACTGTTATGTTTACGATTGCATTGCTTGCAAGGACCGAAACGGCATTCGTTCATCGAGTGGCCTGCACGCAAACAGTTTTGACATAAGCCTTTATCTGACGCTAATTTCAATCTATCATCAACGGATAAATTAAGAAACATGCTACACATATACATCGCATGATTCCCGTGACACAAAACACAAACACGATTACGTTTAATCGACTTCGCATTATTGGCGGCGGCATAACTATGTGTATGTACCTGCGCCTGAGACTTGACAGAAGAGGGTGGTTTGTGCACCTTATTAGAATGAGTATTATTCGAATTATTGCTATTAAAGTGTATCGTTTCTAATAAATCAGCTCGGTTTCTAAGGAAGGTCAACAAGTCATCTAGCTTCAGTTTTCGCTTAGTACTCTCACTTTGGGTATTAGAAATAAGTGTTCCCTTATAATCTTCCCACTCGCGTTCCGTAGAACTATCTAACTTACTCACTACCAAGTATATAATAAGTGTGTCCCATGATTCCGTTGGTTCCCCTAAGGATGACAAGGCGCGCAAATTGCGTAAAATAGTGTCAATTACTTTCCTAATTAGTACTGGAGACTCCTTATGCATATTCGACAACGAAAACAATGATTTCACGTGATTTTGAACCAACAACCGATCATTTTGGAATCGTTTAACTAATAAATCCCACGCGTGGACGTAATTAGCAGGAGTAAATTCTAATGCGCTTATCACCTGAAGTGCACCACCGCTGAGTGATGACCGCAGATAATGGAATTTTTGTATTCCGTCTAAGTCTGTACGTTTATGAATCATCGTTATATAGGAATTTTTATACTCAAGCCAGTCGTCATATGAACCGTCAAATGTGGGTAATTTGATATCGGGTAATTTAATTTGTGACGGTTTACTTATTTGAGATAAATTGTCGCTATTACTATTTATGATAGTTTCGTTGTAATTATTATCATACAAAATCGATTTAGCAATGGAAATAGAACCGTAATATTGTTCCTCAAAATTTTCTCGATATTCCATTTGAGCCAACAAATCTTTTTCTTCTGAAAAATCCTCAATTTTAGTCTGAACTTCATTGAATTCTTTGTATATTGATTCGAGTTGTGAAGTTCTTAAATTTAATTCTATCAACTGTGATTTAGACAAAGTTACATTTTGAAATTTTGTAATGAATTTATCAAAATAAGACAATCTAGCTTTAAAAACTCCTCTTTGCTTTTTAAAGTCTGTACCGGTTCTAGGACCTTCTTTTGAAGGCGACCGACTACGACTACCCTCCTTTACCGATTTAGGTAAAGGAAGTCTGGAACTAACATCCTCATCACTCATTTTGGGGAAATGTGGGAAGCAAAAGGTACTTACAATCGCTTAGGATCACCTCTGGAGACGCACAGCAGGCAGGCAGTGGAAACCGTTGCCACTGGAATTTAAAGACAGACACCAAAGTTAGCACAAATCAAATCGTTTAGGATGGGTGAGGAAGGATTGAATAGCCTGACCGTTTAACTGCTCTTCCGTCTTCACGATGATGTTCCACAGGACGTGATGCAGTCGCTCGAACTTCTAACGATGCTCCGGCGTCGAAGGACCACTATGTTGCGGGGATGCAGGTTGTCTAGGTCTTCTTCAATGATTCCCTTTAATTGCGCTTTTTAAAAATTCGTTTATTATTATTCGTTTATTACAGGTATATTTAAATTTAATTAAAATGGCTAACTAGCGTGCGTCCGGGCTGTCGTCGGTGAGAGAGTGTCGTTGAGGGCGCGGTGTGGCCGCGCGGGGCGATCGCCCCCCTCCCGCGTCCCTCTGGTACCGCGCTCTGGTGTAGTGGCACTTCGCATATTAACCAGATGGCGCGAACACACAAACTAAACTAAATTTATCATGACAATGGAGCACATTCCCTTATTCACAAACTAAACTAAATTTATCATGACAATGGAGCACATTCCCTTATTCACAAACTAAATTAAATTTGTCAAGACAATGGAGCACATTCCCTTATCCACAAACTAAACTAAATTTATCAAGAGAATGGAGCACATTCCCTTATCCACAAACTAAACTAAATTTATCAAGAGAATGGAGCACATTCCCTAGTTCACAAACTAAACACAAATTTAAGTTCAGTGCATCTTTTTCCTTCAACTTCATTAAGAAAAGGACATAAGATAAATATTAGCTGAGTCCTGTCAAATTTAGTGATAAAGTTAATTTAATAACGAAATGTGACAGATTACAGTGCCTTAATGTGCTGTCGTCAGTACCTGCTTGTATTCTTGGAAGGGCGCAGAGTTTATTTATATTTTATAAAATAAATGTTCCTTTATGATTAACAAGTCAATAACAAAACTTATTTGATGTTACTTACTTTGATGTTCTGAAAGGGACCAGTAAGTAAAAGCTTTCAATTTTTATTTAATGGCGCCTATCGGAAAATGTTCAGCAATTAAATAAGTACTAAAACTACTTATTTTATGAAAGTAGTAAGTAGAAGTCACAGAGATTGGTTCGATCCTTATGTATGTGTAACAACTACTACATATGTACATACATACGTACCTACTCAATTAGTCCATCTATTATATAAAATTCTCCTGTCAAAGTGTTTGTCTTCGAACTCCTCCAAATGAAATTTCATATATAGGTTGGTTAGGCACGAGAATAGGTTTTTATGTATTTGTTACCACAACTTACCTACGTGGGTGAAAGTATGACGTCAAAAAATTCCTTTACGTCGCTGTCAACTGGTAGATATATATGTTAAGTGACGTTAAAAAGTCAAAAATGTATGGTTAAAGAATCGCTAATCACTAGTTAACTTTAAACAGCGTTTATGAATAAGGGGGAATGTGGGTAGCCAAGAAACTACCGTCATTGCCACTGGCCTAGATAACAGATAACAACGACCAGTTGCGTTTTCCAAGGTTTGCCATAGACTAATCTGTGTTATTCTCCCCTCTCATAGAGCATAAATTTCATATTCATAATAATCAATAAGAATAACCATCATATCGTGGAAAGTTCACAACCAGAATCATCTTTTTGAAGTGAAACTTCTTTACGCACGCTTGACTTGGGGAGTAAGCTGGCGAACGCGTGACGTAAGCGTTACGAAAAGTGATCGGGCTAGGCGAACGGAAGTTAAGTGGGGGATATAAGCACAGAGGCGCCCGTGGCGCGAGCTTGGTACTTCAAGGTCTACAACGAGTTTTTTTTTTTATATATTTTATATCAATAATAATCAAAAGTAGAACTATCATATCGCAGAAAATTCACAGCCAGAATCATCTTTTGTAAGATAATGCAGAAAGCAAGCAGTAAGCATTCAGCATACAAGCATGCAACATGCAGCAGGCATGTAGCCAGCATGCAATATGCAGCAGACATCTGTATGCTAGCTGTTAGCATGCAACATACAGCAACCATGGTTTCTGTCACGGTTCCGGCGCTGCGGGGTCTGGCGGTCTCACGCGAGGTAATCGTCGCAGATGGTTTTACGCCCACGACTGCAGCTTCGGCTTGCTGGCCAGCCTCAGCCGCGGCGGTATGCGTAAAACCACCTGCTCCTCAGCTCGCGGGCCGCCTCGCCCCTCCGCGCCTTCGCGGGTTTAGATTACACTCTAGGAGTAGGGCAGACAAATATAAATAAATATATATGGACAAAATTACACAGATTGAGCTAGCCCCAAAGTAAGTTCGAGACTTGTGTTATGGGATACTAACTCAACGATACTATATTTATAATAGATACATATATAGATAAACATCCAAGACCCAGGTCAATCAGGAAAAGATCGTTTTCTATCATGACCTGGCCGGGGATCGAACCCGGGGCCTCCACGTCGCAGGCAGGCGGAAGTCGGTTTTGCAGCGATGCATTTCTGTCACTAACTTTTGTAGCACACCATAGTGATTTTTTAAAACAATATATTTTGTTTTCAATATGACTAGTAAAAATATTTCTATTGAAATTTTGTGATCTTCGTAGTATGCTAAGTCAAATTATGCCATATAATCGGCGTTCTAAATAAACGTTATGCTTAACGAAATTATGCAAAATTGTAACTCTGATAAAGGTAGGTAGGTATGCCCAATACAATTCTGCCATCTTAAAAGTATCCCATTTTAAATTCGGACATAAAAACATTAGGCCAAAAAACAATTATATTAAATATTTTTTATATCTTAACAATGTTTGTTTAAAAAAGTTTATGCCAAATAAGTTTTGGAGCAACAACTTTCTATCAGATACAGGGCACCCTTTTTTTTCACCCTAGGCTGATATAAAATAACAAGTCGATAAAATCAAATTAAACATAGACAGCGGAACATTTCCCCAATTAGCTGAAATCAATACAAGACTCGACAATAAGCCTCTAAGTTAAATCCTTACCCTCAATAAAGAAGCACTTAACAACAATGTTATTTTAACTGAACCACTCTCTTAACATTTAACATTCATGTAATTCTCTCCTAATATTTGAACGCAATTAACATAGAAATCACTGTACTTATTAATGGCCGTATTTTTTTTTAAATTTTTGTTTTTTATTTATACATATTTATAAACTAGTGCTTGACCGCAATCCCGCCTGATGGTAAGCAGTGATACAATCGTTGATGATAAAGCGCGCTAGTTTATTTCTTAATAGCGCGCTTTACCATCAACGATTACAGAGGGAGATTGATCTGAAGAGCCTCCACGTCCAAACTCCCGACACAACAACATTTGGCGCATCGTACCCGGCACACATCGCAACACAACTGCTCAGACCCGTCATCCGTACGGCTTCACCAGACATCATGTCGGAAAACGACGGATCGCTCTGCGGCAAGACTTTGTCTGGTGGGTTGTACCTTCTGCCGGCAGCCCATATTTATAATCTTTTTATCGTCCCACTGCTCGGCACAGGTCCCCTCTCATACAGAGAAAGGTGGAGCGTAATCACCTGCACGCTTGCTCAATGCGGGTTGGCGATTCCAGACTTAAAGTCCAGGTTTGCTCAAGATGTTTTCCTCCCCCTTATAATCAACCATTGGTGTCCAAGATATACTTAGAAAGTACATATAACTCTAGAAAAGTAACATTGGTACTTGCCTGACCTGGAATCGAACCCGCACACACATACTTGAGAGGCTGGTGTTTTAACCACTAGGCCACCACGAAAAGTTCTATTGATCTATCATATTATATCTATTCGACTCCTATGTCACTGAAATAACTATTACCAATCTTTACGTAACCAGAGTACAATGAACTGTGTAGTCGACATTAGTGTTAGTTCACGAAATACCTAGCTTAGCTTATAAAACTTAGCCATAGTACTTAAGGACTAAAACGGATCGAAGGAATAATTGCATAACACATTAACAGAAGCAGTTCTCTGGTTCACAAAATAATCTTATAACTTAAGTTGCACTGTGTCTTTTTCTTTCCATTTCATTAAGAAAGATAGAAGATAACATATCAGTTTAGACCTGTCAAATTAAGATACTCCATAAACAGTTTAGACGCGATTATAAACATCATCATCATCGTCGTTTCAGCCGAAAGATGTCCACTGCTGGACATGGGCCTCCCCCAAGGTTCTCCACAACGACCGGTCCTGCGCCTCCTGCATCCAGCGGTTTCCCGCGACCTTCACCAGGTTGTCGGTCCACCTTGTCGGGGGCCTACCTAGGCTGCGTCTTCCGATGCGTGGTCGGCGCTCGAGAACACGTCGGCTCCATCGGGCATCAATCCTACGGGCAATGTGTCCAGCCCACTGCCACTTTAGTGTTGCAATTCTTCGGGCTATGTCGGTTACTCTCGTTCTTCTGCGGATCTCCTCATTCCTGATTAGATCGCAAAGTGTAACCCCAAGCATAGCCCTCTCCATTGCCCTTTGAGTGACTTTGAGCCTTCTTATAAGGCCCATTGTTAGCGACCACGTCTCAATTCCATAAGTCATCACTGGCAACACACACTGGTCGAACACTTTTGTCTTGAGACACTGCGGTATTTCGGACGAGAAGATTCTACGTAGCTTCTCGAAAGCAGCCCAGCCGAGTTGGATTCGACCCACTAACGTAAAAGTAGTTAGTTTAGTTACCACCCATCAGACAAAGTCTTGCCGCCAAGCGATTCGTCTTGTCCCGGCATGATGTCTGGTGAAACCGTACGGAGGACGGGACTGAGCAGTTGTTTTGCGATATATGCGATGCGTCAAATGTTGTTGTGTCGGGAGTTTGGTCGTGGAGTGTCTCCAGATCAATCTCCCTCTGGCGCAGCATCGTTGGTCGTGTTGTTGAGCTTAACATAACATCACCTTTTTTTTTTTGTTCCGTGGTGGAAAATCCTCAATGGATGTCCGCCGCTCTGGGGTGGGTGACGGGGTCTGTTAGACTCCTGACTCCTACTAACTAAAAAAAAAACACCCCGGTGTCTCTCCGGTCACGTGCGCACGGAGCCGCGGGAGTCCTTGATTCTGCTGCGGCCCCACACTCTCGTGTCGGCCCGGTCTGTCCGGGCCTCGCCTCCTGCACGGAGTAGTCGGTGTAGTCGGAGCATCGTCTCTGAGGCGCGCGCCGAACTCGCGCGCGCCTCCACTTCAGGGTACAACGAATAGGGAACATTACATCACCTCGCTCAACTGGCGTCTTCCTTCCTATTTAATTCACTAAGTTTTTAAGTGAATAGGTTTAATAAACTAGCGCGCAATACCATCATCGATTGCATCACTGTTTACTATAAATATGAGGAAAAAAAAGGCGCGGACTAATCTGACAGGTTTAAATTATATTTATCTTTTGTCCTTTTTTTAATGGAATAGAAAGGAAAAGATGCACTGCAACTTACTTATAAGTTTAGTTTGCAAACAAGGAAATCGGAACTGTTCAATATTATTTACGTTGTTATTGAACAAACACATCTCATCACTTTAGTTTGAAATTTTTTTTATTTATTAAGATAATAGTACTCTTTCGTTCATCTGCAGACCTCCACATTTCTGATTCGATCACGCAGAGAAACTCCAAGCACAGCTCTTTCCATTGCCCTTTGTGTGACTCTGAGCCTTCGTATGAGGCCCATTCTGTTTTTTTTTTTTTGTTGGGATGGGATATCAACAAATTGCTAAAACCCATCCGTGTTTCTTCACTGGCCTGTACGACGGCCAGGGCCGCGGTTTCTTTTTTAACCAACCTGCAACCATGAACCAAGAGGCATCGGACTTTGTGGGCCTTGTCGAATCGGGCCTGGTCCCTACCGGGCAGGCCCGTGCCTACGGTGGCTGGGAGTTAGGTGTCGTCTCCCGACCAGGGCGCCTCCTGCATCGGCTAGTGGCGTGAAGGCGCTGGGATTCCCGCTGCCTCATGCGCTCCGCCTCCTCCTTTGTCAGCATCACTGCTTCGCAGAAGGAGGCGACGGCTTGCCATGCACTCTCGCTCCGGATCATGGCCTGGACCAGGGTCGGACGCGAGAGATCGCCACCGATCGCCGCTACGAGGACACGGCGGTGTTCTACCTAAGCCGGGCAGACCAACACTATATGCTCCACCATATCATCATCGTAGAAAGCCTTGGAGAAGGCTTTTATCAAGCCTCTTTATGCTGAGAAGAAGATAATGGTTTAAAGAGGTATTGTTTTACCTTTTATCTTTTAAGTCGGATTATATACGTCTTATGACTATAGTATTATATTGTACCCTTGTTTGGTCCATGTTTCCTTCCTTTTCCAATTTGTTTTTACGTATTTACTTCGGAAATAGGTACCTTTCGATCTCCTTTGATCTCAGCAGTCAAGAATGTGTTGTTTTCTCGTTTCTGTCTTTGTTAGAAACTGTTGTTCCGAAGTTTTTTCTATGTGTACGTAGGTACTTATTGCCGTATTTGTCGTTGTTTTACAGTGACTTCTTCCCGCGCCCGTGTGAAAATGATTCCTACGAGGACATTCTACCGGGATATCATATCGTGTGTTCTACGTCCTAATCAATTAAAAAACATTTCTGTCGAGTTTAATCCAAATCCGCCGTATTGGCGTGAATGAGTATCAAATATACAAACTTTCAATATACAACGTTATTTTTCTATATTGGAAACACATGTCCAGTATTTTTAAGTAAAAAATATGGTCAACGCACCGCTCGCCCGCCGGTGCCTGCAGCGGCGCGGCGCGGCACAGGGGGTCTATCTCTATACACTGCAACAATTTCAAAATGTATTTGGGAAAAAATATAATATGGTGTAATAATGATTGAAATCGATTCAGTTGCTTATTCTGAACAAACTACCGGGTGCGGCGATTGAACTGTCCGTCTCAATCGAACTGTTTTAAAATTCAAAATACTGAAACAAATGCATTCAAAATATTACAGGGTTGTCTTTGACATGTTTGCTATGATCATTCGAAGAGATTCTGTTGGGAGAGAAACACATTCAAATTTAGAAAAATGGATTAAAGACGTAATACAATAATTGCTCTTCATTTGGAGGGAAAATCAAACATCGAAATACGTTGAGCGTTGTAAAATCTGCAGTTGAACGAGAAATTTGTTCATCGCACTTTTCAACGTTAGAATGAAAGGCAAAATTGGTTAAAAGTGAACGTTCCGATGCTGATCGACCGAAATATGTGGCCGTCGTCATCGCCCGACTTGAACCCTCTGGACTTTTAAATTTGGGGTGTTTTACATGTCAAGGTTTGTGCTAAAAAACACACGTCGGTGGAAGTGCACAAAGCTACCCTTACGCGAGAATGGAACTGTTTAAGTGATGATGTCGATCAAGCAGCGTGCGCTTCTTACAAAAAGAGACTCAAGCTTGCATTGCAGGCTAAATGCGGCTGTATTCCATCGGAATAAGACATAATAAAACTTTGAACCTTCTATTTTCACATTCTAAAATTGTATAAATTACACTCACTATTGTCCACGAAGTGACATCGGAGTAAGAGAACGAAAGCATGCAATAGAAGAAAAGTTAAAAGGTAATTTATAAAAGTAAAACACTGAATTGAAAGGACGGATTGACAAGAACAGCCGACCTATAGGTGACTTGCAAGAGATTGTGAAACCATTTTTTTAAATTTAGCTTTCGATAGTGCGAAAATATCAATTTCAGAAAATTGAGAGTTATATGTTTCAAACAGTCGGCGGAGATGAGCCCGCACCCCAGCGTTCGTTCTACATTGCGCAGTATAGAATAGCTGAGGTGCACGTACCTCCCGGCGCACAACAGATCTAGGTACAATGTAACATAATTTATTCGACAGCTCAGTACAATTAAATTTGTTATTGCATATACCGTGCAGCATCACAACCATGATCAGTAGACGTCTAGAATCCAAGCTCAATACTTTATAGCGTGTTAGCAAATCTGCATAGGGAATCCTTGTACGGAAGCACTTATAGTGCGTGGCACGAAGAAATTTTTTCTGAACCATTTCTATTGCTATCTTATATTTGTCATAATACGGGCACCAGACGGGTACCGGGTATATAAGAAGAGAAAAATAGAAGGCTTTTTAAAGTCATTACAAGACCGCATTACAAAACCATACATCTGGAAGGCCTTGTTAATTATGTTGTCGATATGGGTATCCAAATGTAATTTGCAATCAAGCAGTACGCCAAGATCACGCGTGCGATCGATTTTTTTCAATTGAGGGCCATTCAAGGTGTACGGGAAGTCAATAGTATTTTTGTTTTTAGTAAAAGAAATGAAATGACATTTTGGAGGACTAAGATGAAGTTTGTTGACTAGACAGTATTGTGAAAGCCTGCATAAGTCCTCTTCAAGTAGCAAACAATCCTGAGTATTGGCACAAGCCTTATAGATTTTAATGTCATCGGCATACATTAAGAATTGAGAGTTGACTATGCAGGATTTTATATCATTTATGAATAGGACAAAAAGCAATGGGCCTAAGACCGAACCCTGGGGCACACTTGATTCGACGACCACACAATTAGACTCAAACCCATTGATGACAACCTTTTGGGTCCTATGAGATATATATGAGGCAAATCACCTGAGTAAATTGCCTCTTATGCCATTGAACGCGATTTTATCTAGAAGCAATTTATGGTCCACCCGGTCAAAAGCCTTCCGAAAATCAGTGTACACAGCATCAACCTGCGTGCGCATATCCATGTTTTCAAACAAACATTGTGTGAAAATGATTAAATTTGTGGTAGTGGATTTGGATTTAACGAAGCTATGTTGCTCTGGTAAAATAAGGTGATTTAATTGTAGGAATAAGTGGCCGTGTACCAAACTCTCAAAAAGCTTAGACAAGGTGGACAAGATGGAAATGGGTCGATAATTCTCAACGTTTCCTTTATCACCGCTCTTGTGAATGGGCGTAATGAAAGCCATCTTCCAGACACGGGGGAAAATTCCATCCCTGAGACACTTGTTAAATATAATGTGTAACGGGACACAGATGGTGTGAGCAGTGCTTTTAAAGAAAGAAGGTGGTAGGCCATCTGGGCCGGCGCCCTAGGCTAAGTCCAATGAGGTTAGCGCGTCAAGTATGACACACTTCTCGAGGTAAATATCCGGTATGCATACAGAATTCTGGTAAAAGGTCTCTGGAGGTGTCCAGGTGGTAGAGTCAAAAGTTGTGGGCTCGTATACAGAATTGAAGAAACTGGAAAACAGTGAACATATTTCAGCAGGGCAGTTAGATGATATATTTTTGTACTGCATACAAGCTGGGATCCCAGAACCTTTCTTTCGATTGGAGATATACGTCCAGAAGTGCTTAACATTAATGGGTATGCTTTCTTCAACAGTTTCCATGTACTTATTATAACACTGTTCACAGCTTGAAACGTTTACGCTGAATTGAGAACTTTTCATAATCGGAAATGTTACGCAGTTTTTTCCATCGTATCTAGGCGCGTTCTTTATTTTTAAAAGTTTTTATTAGAGAAGCGCTAAACCAAACGGGAAAGGAAGTTGATTTGTGACGTGACAATGGAACAAATAGTCTGAGGATTCCATATATGTAGTCATAAAAAGTGTCTACGGCCTGTTCACTGGAGAGATTAAAAAACCCATCATCCCAGCACAACTTATTTAGTTCTACATTAATGTCTTGGTAATTAGCTTTAAAGAAATTGTATTTTATTTTAGAATGACGCCTCATGGGTGTGAAATGAGTCTCCAGGGAGGTTAAAACAGAAATTGGAGGATGGTGGCTATCGGGCTGCAGCAGTACAATGTCGGACTGTGTCTGACATTCAGCGTTGCTGATAAATAAGTCCAAAATACGACCCAAACTGTTTTTAAACGTGTTATATTGAGTGGCATTCGTGACAGCCAATAAATTCAACAACAATCGACCCACATTGTTATGTGTCTGAGGACTCATGTGACTAGCACTGCCTGACCAGTCAATTTCAGGCACATTGTAGTCACCGGCCACATAAAATGACTCAATATAGGGAGCCGTAAGAATACTTTCTAATGTGGACAGATGTGACACGTAAACGTCGTTCTGAGTGCTTGGCGGAATATAGGCAGCGCTAATGACGTGGTGAGTGTTGGAGCGCGACGCGGGCACTTGGATCAAAACGTGCTCGATGAGAGTGGTAGTGGGGCACGTAAATATCCGTACAGGTCGGAGCTCGCGCAGCACGGCTATCAGAACGCCCCCACCCTCGCGCTTGTTTGTGGTAATTAAGTTACGATCGTCTCTAAAAACCAAGTAGCGGTCATCAATGAATTCTTTGTCCAGTATATTAGGTGTAAGCCATGTCTCAGACAATATGATCACGTCAAACGACGAGGAAAGAATGTTGGTGTACAGTGTATGCAATTTAGTACGGATTCCTCTACAGTTTTGATAGAATAATGATATATTATTATTACTGAGCATTCCAATTAATTAAGTAAAAATGGAGTAAACAATAGGGGAAAGTAAAGTAATTATTATTATATTCAGGTATATTTAAAAACTTGGATTCCGTTCGTAGTGGGTAGCAGTAAAAAGTTGCATACGAGTACATGGTTATGAGTATTAACAGTTAAAGCTAATGAGCAAGTCCTAAATAACAAATACAATTGACAAGTTACTGATACATGCACCATAATATAATCTATGGCAGTATTAATTACGTACGCGTGATAACAACATAAGAGTGAATAATCGCAAAACAAAAATATGAAATCAATTTCCGTCATTAAAACAACAAAGATATACTGACGGCATGGGATATGTGTTTTAGACATTTTAATACAATAAATCTGAACGTGCGGCTGTTTAAAATCATAATATATGTAATAATAACAAAAACAAAAAACAAAACTATACATTATGAAGATTGCACTGAGCAATCTTGTTGACATCGCTTTGACAGCGTACAGCAAATGTTTTAGAACTATCGGCAGCCTTAACAAGTACAGTAGCGTTTCTAATCCAGAGATACTTAACATTATGTTTTTTAGCCATCTCACGACAAACACGAAATAAGTTTTTGTTAAAAAGAGTGAGATGCTCGTTAATATACACCTTACAGGGGGTACCTGACATTCCGATTAGGTCGGAGGTAACATTTTTAGACAAATGATAGGAACTTAATACATTATCGCGAAGCATTCTTGAGGCTAATTTCACGACTATGT
The DNA here is from genome assembly GCA_037179545.1 of Sesamia inferens. Lineage (NCBI taxonomy): Eukaryota > Metazoa > Arthropoda > Insecta > Lepidoptera > Noctuidae > Sesamia > Sesamia inferens. The sequence goes on from CM073931.1 coordinate 23,291,625, forward strand.
TCTTGGGTTTGTTACTTTCCTGCGCACGCGCGTGGGGAACACGGTGAATGGCTAATATACTCGTATCCTGGCGGGGAATTGAGCACTTGAGGGTAGCACCGATCCTTTCGACGAGACCGAGAAGATCTTCATCACGTTTCTCAGGCAGGTTGCAGATCTCAATATTATTAAGTCGAGCTTGCTGTTCCAGCGACTGGATTTTTAGTTCCAATCCAGATAGTTTTTCATTCATGTTGCCATTCCAGGAACGACACGAAAGCTGTAGATCTTCGACTTTACTCCCGAGATTATTAACACTGTTTTTGTAAACTGCGTTTTCCTTCTTTAAATTATCCATCTGCTACCTTATTTCCTCAAACTTGCTGTTCATGAAGTCCACCGAGTCTCGAATCTCCTGGTTAATGGTCTGAATTGTGGAATTTTGAGTTTTCAGGACCTTAATCTCAGCAACAAGTGCTTCCAGCGCCGAAGTTTGTTGCTTCACCAGATTCTGCATGTACTCATCCTATTCCTGCTTCCAGGTTTTTAGCATAGTTTCTAGTTCCAGATTGCATTCCACAAAAACCTTATTGGGTGAGAAGTCACAGCGAAGTCGTTTATGGCGAGACCGGGTGTTTACGTTCTCGGCGCTGCACGCAGCTTTTGGGATGTCTAAGTCTGACATCGATAAGTCACTCGTCATGCTGTTGTTCTTAGCTCTAGTTGGAGATGAGCGCTGCATTGCGATGCTGATGAGTAGTTATTTTATGATACTATTGGCAGTAGCACAATAAAGCCTGCATACAAGCACATTCACAGTTTTATCGGTTATTTGTTAACTGGTTTACTGATAAGTCACTATATGGAGTTAGAAGCAGGACAGCAATTATGTCGACCGTACTACATATTTACGCGGAGGTGAAGGCGGCGTCACAGTCACTCACGCGCAGGCCGATGCAAAGAGAAATTATACAAAACGTTATATATTACTAGGATTCTGAAGCTCAATTACTTACTACTATTACAGCACATTGAACTCTTCGTTTCAATCGGCACCCTAAAGGCGTATCACACTAATACTATCGGAAGGAATTATTTTGAAGCATACGAGTATTGCTAATCCGTTGCTGCTGCTGCGAAAAATGTGTCTGCTCAACAACGTTAATAACTTAATGAATATTGTTGCACTGTCAAAGTCAAACCCATCGCAATTGTCGTACAATCCTGTCTTTTCTTACCCAGCTAGGCAATGATAAGTATTTAGAATTATATTTTCTCGTAAAGTGATTATACATGAGGCAGCCGGCAACCCACAATCGTCTCCCCGCGGTCCACAGTCCCCTTGTTAAGCTGTCCCACACAATTTCACCCAATTTGTGGTACACACATCGTTGCTCAATACTAGCACTCTATACTAACTGTATACATATATAATATAGCGTTATATATAGGTAGTGTAAAGGTCTGATTGTGTATGAGTGTAAATGTTAGTAGTGTAGTGTAGGGCAACGTGTTTAAAAAAACAGTTAAGTGTAATTTCCGGCCAAACTAACTATACAGTATGTTAAGAAAACCCTGTCCGACCCATGAAGGTGTTGTTAGGTATCGATAACTGATTCTACTAATGCATACAAAACCGGGCTAAACTTAAAAAAAAATCCCCCTAAAAAAGTAAATATTCTTTCGCAAAAAGAGGTAACTTAATCAATGTGCGATATGCACCCTTCCGCGGGGAGCGGGCGGCAGGGCACGCGGCACGTGGTCGCATCGCTATTCGCTCATAATAATGCCGGTGTTGTCACTTTTTTAAAAATTACCAAATTTCGGGGAAGTTAGAATTAATTCGCGGGAAAAAAAGATTATTTCTAAATTCATTTGTATTGGTACTATGATGATTACGTAAAATTTTATATTATATTTGGTCATGTGTATACCTAACCTTTATTATCCTTATGGGTCGGACAGGGTTTTCTTAACATACTGTAGATAGGAACTACAAAAAAAAGTAACCCATTGCCTCATAGGTACCTATGTTCAAAACTCGACAGTACAGACAACGAAATTAATGATAATAAACAACAGCTGTCTGAATGAAACAGAAAGAAAAGGGTGGACTGATCTTAAATTTAGTTTAATTTGTGAACAAAGGTAACAGCGTCAAAGTGTATCTTACTAAAGTATATGGAAATTATCTCTGTTCTATAAGACAGCTCAAAGGTCTTCGTTAAAACTGTTATTCGATATTATTTAAATTTCCGGATATTAAAGTCTCAAAGCTGAGCTATGAATAATTAATAATGAGCTGAGATTAATTAATAACGCTACCGTAAACTGATTAACGCTATGCACCGACGTGGTGCTTGTTAGTAGAATATTGTGAAACTTGCTCTAAAATTTAATATAAGTATAAATAATATTCAATTTCAGACCAAGCTCTGCACAAAACTTTCGCACAAAGAATAGGGTATTTGACTAAAAAAAAAACTAATTAGTCCATCAGTCAGATTTCCAAAAAATACTAGACACGTATTTTTTCATATAACCAAAAAATGAAGACGACACAGTCCGTTGAAAACTCGTGTGACGTCACTGGACGCTACACTTTTTAGCGAGCAGTCACGTCACCATCACCAGCCACCACTCCTGATCTTTGATGCCTTTTATATTTGTCAATCTTTATTGATTTGATAAAACAAAATATACGTATCCAATATTTTTCTATAATTTGAATGACGGACTAATTCGTTTTTATACGTTACTTACCTAATACACATCTATATACATATAATAAATCTATAGAAAACTCATTTTTGTACATTGAAGAAATTGAAAAAAAAAATAGCCAGCGTGTTAAAGGATAGCTAACAGGACCCATTTCCATAATTTTTGGTTTTTTGTCTTTTTGTCCGTTTATATGTTTGTTTGTGCGCGCATCACGTAAAATCTACGAATTTAATGCAGACAATGTTTATATACAAAAGTTAAACGCAACTTGAGGTATAACTTAGCTTTTGTTTCATCGAAATCGGTTCACTCTATCAAAAGATATGATTAATTTAGTGAGTTTAGTGAGTGAGTGCGCAATTCAGTATAGTACCAACGACATTTCGAGACTAAAAATAGAACTAATGTTGATAATTGAAATCCAAATCCGATAGATGTGCAAATCATTTTCTGAATGGCGATGTTAAGATTTTCCGCGCGAGAATCACCCTCGGCCGTGTTTACATGATAAATTGGGTTTCGTTAGGTGTCTTAAAAGTTCTTGAGTGTGTCGTAAAATGTCTTTGGTAATTGGTTGCTTGGAAAATTATCGATGTTCTAAATTGGTCGAAATAGAAGTATTGGCTTATTGGTTTCGTTTGGTCATTGGTTTAAAGTACGAAATAAAAAGATGCTCCTTGAATCTTGATATTTGAAACAAGTAGTATTTACTTCTGAGTTTGAATAGGTAGTTGCAAATCGTTTTACAGTTTAAGTGTTGCCAATTCGTTGAATCGCGACCACGAACAGACGATTCGTTGTCATACGAAACTGTTCGACGCATCGTTCTTTTAAGTTTGCAAGCTATTCGGTTACAAGTGTTGTTGGTTTTGTTTATTGCTTTGGTTATTTTCTTTGAACATGTCTCAAAGAAAAAAAAAAACAAACCTTTCACTACGTAGCCGAAATGCGAAAAGGATGAGACTTAGGTCTCACGAATCAGAAGAAGATCGTGAAGCACGATTATCTGCTAACCGTGAGCACGTAGCTCTTTCATGTAAATCTGAAACTTTCTCCGAAAGAGAGTCACGTTTAAGTTCACAAAGATCACGGACCGCGACTTTGCGGTCTCAAGAGAGCATCGAGGAACGCGAAGTACATCTGTCAGCTGTACGAGAGAGTAATGCCCTCTCACTACAGTCCGACACTTTCACCGAAAGGGAGTCACGGTTAAGTTCGCAAAGAACTCGGACCACGACATTCCGTTCTCAAGAGAGCATCCAGGAAGGCGAAGCCCGGCTACCTGCTGATCGAGAGCGTCACGCCCTCTCACTCGAGCCAGAGACTTTCACCGAAAGGGAGTTGCGCTTAAGTTCGCAAAGAACTCGAACCACAGATCTACGCCCCCAAGAGAGTATCGAGGAACGCCAAGCACGTCTGTCCTCTGACCGAGAGCGTCACGCTTTCTCGCGCGAGTCTCATTCTCTCTCACAAAGAGAAGAAAGATTACAAATAGCTAGACATAACTAATTAGGCGTACAAAGAAACAATGAAAGTTATCTTGCATCTGAAAGGGAAAGAATAGATGAACTAAGACGAGGAGAAACACCCGGAAGGACCGTTTTTTTGTTTTTAATGTTGTGTGTACGTGAGTGAGTGTGTTGTGTGCGCTTGTGTGTGTGTTACCAGTTAACCATTGGCGGTGAAGAGACTAGATGACAGGTGCTTTAGTTGAAATTAATAATAAGAAATAAAAACTTAACACTTGTTAAACAAATACTTAAATAAGCTACATACTTTGACCAAAATATATATGTAGGTACGAATATTCGGTTAACAACTGGATTAAAAGTACCATTCATTATATGATTATAGTATATCATTCATTACATATTTATAATTTTTGAAATGGTTACGTTTTTTAATTTGGATTGTGTGTGTAATCTATGGATTATTTATTTTGAATGTAAGTATTCCTTATTTAAGTATGATTCGTGTGTGTAATCTATGGATTATATATTTTGAATGTATTCCTTATTTAAATTTGATTCGTGTGTGTAATCTACGGATTATATATTTTGAATGTATTTCTTATTTAAATTTGACTCGTGTGTGTAATCTATGGATTATATATTTTGAATGTATTCCTTATTTAAATTTGATTCGTGTGTGTAACCTATGGATTATATATTTTGAATGTATTTCTTATTTAAATTTGACTCGTGTGTGTAATCTATGGATTATATATTTTGAATTTATTCCTTATTTAAATTTGATTCGTGTGTGTAATCTATGGATTATATATTTTGAAAGTATTTCTTATTTAAATTTGACTCGTGTGTGTAATCGATGGACGTTTGTATGAAATAAATACATGGAATAAAAATACGTAATCCCTAGAATTAGTTGGGACTTGGAATGACAACTCACTCCACGCTATCTTCACCTAAGTTTTCACCATGAAATGGGTACAAAATAAATTATTTGGTGACACCATTAATACAGATTAGGTACCTATTTCGAATAGGCTGTTTATTACCTACCGTCCTAGGTTCTTTGAAAACTAATAATTTTGGTACAATACGCTACAAATTGGTTTGCGCTCGCTTCGTTTCACCCAATTAGTTTAAAACAAAAAATTAACAATATTCGTAGGCAAATATTAATTTGTGATTCATATTTAGATGTTTTAAAAATAAATAAATGAAAAACTGAATACATCCCGGCCGAAAAACCGCGACCTTCGGCTCAGTACATTCACAATCATTGTTCATTTTGAAGGATATTGCGAATCTATTGCTTCTTATGAACCAAAAATGTGTCTGACTAACAACATACACAACGCAATGTATGTTTGTTGAACATTGAAACCCATTGCTACTGATAAATAGACGTGGTCGCTATTTCACATAACTAGTTACAATAACCAGCGACGCAATGTGTAACTGAATCACTAGTTACGAGTCAAATTAAAAAGTAGTTATTTTTGTAAATGCGTTATTTCATACACACGTTATGCTCACGTTATACCGTAGCGGGTAACCGTATCGTGCATGACTCCGGTGGCGCGCGTCACTGGTTATTGTAACTAGTTACGTGAAATAACGACCACGTCTAGTTTTGTTTCGTGTCTAACTGTAAAGTTGGTGGTTATATTTATGTAAACAATCCCAGTAGCTGAATTAAAATAACTAGCTACAAAAATAACTTGTTTTATAACAGGTGACGCCGATCAAGTAACTGGTTACGTTACGTTTCTTGAAAAAGGCGTTACGACTTACACATACTGATAAAGTATTACGCAATTACCCACTAGGCTGAATGCTACGATGTGCATAATTGCGTCAAAAATGCCAAGAACTGAAGAGAAAACTCCAAAGTTTACTCCAAATATACACTGTTTATTTAGACAACACCAATTTTCAACACACAGTCTACGAGCCTACATTAGGTACCATATTCCTACATTATACAGGGTGTATCTGACATCGTAACGCAAACTTCGCAAGAAGGTTACGCCGCATGCCACTAATAAAATTATGATAGTCATTTATATCGTTAATGAGCGGTTACAGAAATAACAGTGTTTAAAAAAATGTGTCGGCTCGGCCTTTGAACGTTGCAAGCGTGCCGCCGCGCGTTTTTGGGTATGACGTTGATCCCTGATGGTGAACTCTATTAAATCAGCTAATAGGAGAGTTTTAGAGTGTTGATCACATAGCGATTTTTTGTGTAGGTAATTAGCGAATTAATTATTTTTTACTTTAAAATCTTATTGGGTTATAAAAGTATAGCAAATATGAACGGTTTAAAGTGAAAAAAACTGCACATTATTTTTTTTAAATCAGGAAAAAACCGACGAAAAATTCCACCTGTGGGGGGTTCAGAATCATGTACTGGATCCATGGTACTCGTTTGTGCGTTAAATGTTAATGTCAGAGACTCCTTTATTTCTACCTGATCTATGTGTCATCGTTAAATTTGAACCGCCTAATTTTTTTTTTTTTATTGGGTTATAGGGGCTTTATGCATAGCGTATGTCAGTCTCATTAATCGTAACCTAATCAATTGTACTATGACAAAACGTGGGCCATGAAGTTGAACAAACCTTACGCATCGTCACCATTAGGTTGGGATAGAATCCCTATTCTATCCCAACGACGCGAAAGGTTTGTAAAAAAAGTTTTTTTTATAAGTTTGACACAGGGATGTGTCAAACTTATAAAAAAACTTTTTTAAATAAAACAACTGACTTCCAAAAAACACTACAAAGTGAATAATAACTAATTTCGGAAGTCGGTGTCTTTGGTTTTTGTATATTTGTTTTTGACACCGACTTCCGAAATTAATTATTTTTCACTTTGTAATGTTTTTTGGAAGTAGGTTGTTTTTTTTGTAAAAAAAAGTTTTTGTTTTACACTTTTTAGTTGTGAAAAGTACCGTTCAGCTGCATCCGATTAGACTGGATGCTGACGCTAAAACACTTAATGAAAAAACTTACAAATGCACTGGTTGCCCCTACGATTTTTGAAAGTTCCCCTTGATTTCTCTGGTCTTCCACCATCAAACCCTAATGTCCTTATCGTGGGACCACCTAGGGAATGTCTTCTTTTCAACTGAAAATCTTATCATTAAATCTTATTCCAAAGAATTATCAAAATCGGTTCATAAACGACGAAGTTATCCCCGAACAAACAAAAAAGCATATAGGTGTACGGTCGAATTAAGTAACCTCCTCCTTTTTGAAGTAGGTTATAAATCAAAAAATATTTAGTCCAACTTATAGGTATTAAAAAAAATAAGACCCGTATTTTTTATTTTGTCGAAATTACCAAGAACTACTGAGATATAGCGTATTAAAGTTACGGAATGGGGGCGTGACGTCATGCGACACTTGCTTACTTTTTTTTTGTCGGGATGGGAAATCGTTAAATGACTTCTCCCACTCTGGGCGGAGCGGGAGGGCGTGTCAGACTTTTACTGACTAAAACCCACCCGTGTTTCTTCACTTGCCTGTGCGCCAGGGTCACGGTTTCTTGTTTAACCAACCCCCAACCCTGACCCAGGAGGCATTGGTCTTCGTGGACCTCGTCACGATGTCATGCGACATTTCAAATCAATATATCTTTTTTTTTTTTAATAATTATAAAATAAAATAAAAAAATATAATAAATAAATATCTTCTTAAGTATAAGATAGAATGAAAGAAAAAAGAAGTGCGGATGTACCTACTTTTTATCCCGGAAAAATTTGATATTACCGAGGGAAAACAAAAATATTGATAGCGTCATACCAGTTCGGTGATAGATGGCGCTGTATGTCGTTTAAAACAAGGTAATGTATTGCAAACGAATATGCACATATTAACTTAGAAGCTAAATGATACGATAATTAATCCCCGAAAATGTGGAATCTAAAATCCGTAATGTAGATACATTTCATGCATAATATTGTATAAAGTCAGGTATTTTATTAACGGAACAGACAGCTGTGCTGCTGGGAAGTTTATTGCGCCATTTCTTCCCACCGAAAGCATTAAGAAGTGGCGAAGGGTGGGCATTTTGGGGACTGTCTAATTTGAATAAATGACTGTTGATTTTGAATTAAAACATTTATCTGCTTAGTTCAATGAATTTCAATGAATTAAGACATGCCGGTTATATCAAGATGTTTGCATTCATCGTTTTGAGAGCAGTGTTGGGGAAATAAACCATACAAGGTCTGTATTTGTACCCATGGCCTACATCTCGAAAGCCTGGATCGCAACTGGACCTCTGTTGCTCCCTATTAAAATTAAATCTATAATGTAGTAGTTCTTAAAAAATACAATGACTAACGGCATACTGATGTCATCATCATCATCATCATTTCAGCCGAAAGACGTCCACTGCTGGACATAGGCCTCCCCCAAGGTTCTCCACGACGACCGGTCCTGCGCCTCCCGCATCTAGCGGTTTCCCGCGACCCTCACCAGGTCGTGGGTCCACCTTGTCGGGGGCCTACCCACGCTACGTCTTCCGGTGCGTGGTCGCCACTCGAGAACCCGTCGGCCCCATCGGGCATCGGTCCTACGGGCAATGTGTCCAGCCCACTGCCACTTTAGTGTTGCAATTCTTCGGGCTATGTCGGTTACTCTCGTTCTTCTGCGGATCTCCTCATTTCTGATTCGATCGCGCAGTGAAACTCCAAGCATAGCCCTCTCCATTGCCCTTTGAGTGACTTTGAGCCTTGTGAGTGAGTGACGTCTCAACTCCATAAGTCATCACTGGCAACACACACTGGTCGAAGACTTTTGTCTTGAAACACTGCGGTATTTCGGACGAGAAGATTCTACGTAGCTTCCCGAAAGCAGCCCAGCCGAGTTGGATAATGGTTTTTGTCATTTACTTTTACGACAAAGACCGCCTAATAAGGATGTTTCCTGGGTAAAAAAAAATAATTCTATTTAGTCCGTCATTCAGATTATAGAAAAATATTTTATACGTATATTTTGTTTCATCAAATCAATAAAAATTGACAAATATAAAAGTCATCAAAGATCAGGAGTGGTGTCTGGTGACGTCACTGCTCGCTATAAAGTAGCGTGCAGTGACTTCACACGAATTTTCAACGCCCTGTGTCGTCTTAATTTTTTGTTTATATGAAAAAAGAAAAAATACGTGTCTAGTATTTTTTGGAAATCTGACTGACGGACTAGTTAGTTTTTTTAGTCAACTACCCTATTTTCGAAGCGATTTTAGGGAAGGATTAATGCTGTATCAATTTAATACCTTAAATACATTGTTGCTTTAATGTAAATCTACATCGCCCTTTACAGCATATGATTTAAATGAATATTTTCGAAGATATTACAGATTTAAAAATTGCGGGGCGTCGCGTTGACGGCGGCACCGACCGGCCGGGGCGGGGCGGGAGCAGCGGGCCGCTATGTTTTTTAACAACGTTCACAGTTTTTCTATAGTGTATTTAGTATCAGCATTGCACCAGTGCGAAGCCGGGGCTGGTCGCTAGTAACAAAATAAAACATCTAACGGCATTCTAATTTCTTAGACATTAATAATAAAGCCTACGGCCATGGTTTTCAATTAAATCTAGTTGTTAAAACAATTTAATTAGGCAAGCCGTTACACATCAAAGACTTTTCCTCTTTACAGTTATCTTCGCAATAACTTACTTGCTACTTAAGCAAGTAATAAAGTACCCAAGACAGGGTGAAGAATATCTGTTACACATAAATTTATTATAAAGGTAAAGAGCATGCTTATTAAAATAAATAAAAAAAGGCGTGTGGCACTCGGAGACTGCCGCGGTAAAGCTATTGCATAGCCTTTTTTTATCAACTATAACTTGCAATTATAATTATTTATTTATTTTATTTATACAGTAATTTTTCCTTTGTTTTTTTTTCTTTGATATCAATTCAAGTTTTCTTTCTATTTCGTAATTTATTTATTTTTTACCAGCAACGTCATCAAAAGAGTGCGAAAAATGGTGACTATTAAGCGACTAAACTATATTCAATGTTTTCTGTTCGACTTTGATAAAGAGATAGAAAGAAGCTAAGCAATAGCTTAAAAATGACGTCATGTTCGTTATCACACCCATGTCAGAATGTCATGAAATATGATGTCGGCCATCTTGGATTTAAAAAAATGAAATCATTTTCGTGATCAGCACCCTGAGTTTTGGCGGGAAAGTCAAGCTGAGTGTCACGCTCGTTTTTCATTGGACTTTTAAAATTATTTATAGTGTTGTTTACTAAATAAAAGTGCGTGATTTATGTAGTAAAAAGTGCATTTAGTAAATAGTTCATAAAGAACAGTGAAATATCGCTGCATAGTGGCCACATCATGACTTTGTCCCAAACCTCACTCGTAAGACGGGTCACGCGGCCGTCTTTTTCGACATGAATAATTCATAATTACGTGGCATTGGCTAAATGCACAAACCGTGCGAAGCCAAAAAATAAAGAAATAAAGAAAAAACCCATGAAATCTATTATATTATCACTCGAGTCAGTAAGCATGTAAAATGAGAAAACTAACATAGAACGATCCGTGTGAGAACTAAATGATCACTATTACACAACAACACTGATACCTTTGAGAAAGCGGACTTCCTCTACAATAGGGCAATTCCTCCGTAAGGTCTGTCTATGCTATTACTTATAATCTCTGTCATTGTGTGCTGTTTCGGTGCAATCGCAAGACCGGCCGGGCACTGAGGGGCAGGCAAGACAGCTATAGTATCCTTATGACTCCACCAACTGGTATTTCGTTGACTCGGAAACGGCGCACAGGGAGCACCACGAAATATACTCAAAGACTCCGAGGTTCTTTTTCAATATACCCCATTGTTTTGTCGTGGTGGCCTAGTGGTTAAAACACCAGCCTCTCAAGTATGAGTGCGCGGGTTCGATTCCAGGTCAGGCAAGTGCCAATGTAACTTTTCTAAAGTTATATGTACTTTCTAAGTATATCTTGGACACCAATGACTGAAGGCGAAGGAAAACATCTTGAGGAAACCTGGGCTTTATAAGTCTGAAATCGCCAACCCGCATTGAGCAAGCGTGGTGATTACGCTCAATCCTTCTCTGTATGAGAGGAGATCTGTGCCCAGCAGTGGGACGATAAAAAGGTTGTTGATGATGAACGGCGTCGGTGTCGAATTATTTGTTATCAATTTAATATTTTCGAGCTGATCTTTAGTAACATAATCACTTCTGATTGCGTTAACATCTGACCGTAGAATTAATAAATCCTTCATCAACTTCTTTACGTACGTTCTACGTAGTCAAAGCAAACTGGTGGCAATTTGTGAAGGTCATATGCCACAAAAACTGGGATTGTTCGGGATCCGTGATTTTAAACACCGTAATCGTATATTTTAGGTCTTTCTGCTTTTTGTTCTTACGCCTCGATACATGTTTTTGTTTTATCTTCGTAGAAACAAACAATAACTTTTTTGCCTCATCAATGTCTTCCTCAGAAAAAGCCAACGAGCATATTTTTATTAAACTTTCGTTGTTTCGTTTCGGAGATAACAATATTACAACTCGTACACTTAAATGTACTCGTATTAACATTGTTCACCGACATCTTTCTGTAATATTTTATTTAATAAAAACTTCAACTTCAACTCTTGATCTGGTCCCTGTGGATAGATACCACAATTTTGCCAATAACACGTGTAACAAATTATAGAAATTCTTTAAAAAAATATTTCACAATAATGGCGGATATCGCCAATAACAGTTGAAAAAACGGCCGCGTGAGCACTTTTTACTCTATAAAATCACGCGCTTTTATTTAGTAAACAACACTATAAATAATTTAAAAGTCCAATAAAAAAATAGCGTGACATTCATCTTAGCTTTTCCGTTAAAAAAAAAGTTATTTTATAAAAACACTACTAAATTAATTTGAATAAAAGTACTTAATAATTAATTATATGAAAAGTTTTTAAGGTAGCCATGACAAGGTCGATGACGTCTATGACATATCTCTATAGAAGACCTATTTCAGAGAGAAAATTAATCGCAAGTTTAGCACATCGCGACTATCAGTAACATGGCAAGTGTGTAGAACTGAGTTCGCGCCCTGCAATATGCATGCTCTTTTTGAAAATCTATAAATTGTTTTCAAAAGATGTAGTCGCATGCACACAAACATACCGTGCCGAAGACTGCCGAACTGAAACGACGTTAGACGATGTACGGCCTTCAAGCCACACCTCCGTGCCCGTCGGAGTGGGGAGCGTGAGGTTTTTTCGTTACGGAATTTCTGGATTCGGTCCCCGCGCTCAAAGCCCGCGATAGAAGCTATGCAATAGCTTAATAAATTTCGTTTATTTTATTATGTACGTGCACACAGTAAGATAGGGATATGATAAAATTAAAGTCTCAGTACAAAGATGTTACTTAACTCTTAAAACAAATCTTCCAGTAGACTAACGAAAGGATAAGTAAAACAGAAAAATATGAATAAACAAACACATAATATCTAATCATAATATAATCCAAAAAATAATTACGTTAGTTTACTTAAATTAAATACATAATACAAAAAAATATATAAGCATAAATATATATAGGTACAGTATGTAGAGAAATCCCAGTCCGACCCATAAGGATAATAAAGGTTAGGTAAACACATGACCGAATAAAATATGAAATTTTACATAAACATCATAGTAAGAATACTAATGAATTTTGAAATAATCCTTTTTTTTTCGCGAATTCACCATTTTTGTCGGTATTATTATGAGCGAATAGCTCGCCTTCGCCCACGTATGTATTGCCTACCGCACATGTATTAAGTTACCTGTTTTTGCGAAATAATATTTATTTTTTAGGGGATTTTTTTTAGTTTAGCCCGGCTTTGTAGGCATTAGTAGAATTAATTATCGATACCTAACGATACCTTCAAGGATAGGATAGGCTTTTCTTTACATATTGTAGATATATATCAATTCACACATTATTTATTATATTTTTGAGTCACTGGGATTAGATGCGAATCTTTGCTTCTAATCTCAGGGCCTCAAAAATAAGTTCCCACTCAAAATCAGGTTTGGAAAAATTCGTTTTACAATTGATAGCCCAGTTCTTGAAGAAAATCCTCGGGATATTAACATAGCGCTACCACTTTTAGGAACCGAGTAAAAAGATAAATAATTATCTGAAAGCACGCTAAACGTAAAGAGCGGGCCGACGACGTACATACCACAGCACATCAATATACTTACTATAATCTGTCGAATTCCATCATTAGATTCAACTTTATCGCTAAACCATTAAAGCTTAAGGTTGATTGGTAATATTTGACAGTTTAGGGTAGCTTGATCTGCAGTCATATTATGACGGGTTGGGACGAAAGAATAAGACATTCGATGAGGACGAAATCGCAGGCTTAGCTACTGAAAAATATATCCCGAATAAATTGACGGAGTACGAGCAACTTTGAGATTTCCAACAACTTTTCGGAACGCTTCGGGCAATCACAGGGACTCTCAAACGCCGTTGCGGAATGATAAAACTTTTAATTTTGTGTTGAAATATGAAGATACATAATTTAGCTTTTGATATTATGAAAGCCTGCGGTATTCAGAGATGTTTATTAAAGTTAACGAATCATTAACCGATGTTTAATGGGACATCATTTACTTTCTAAGCTCGAACTAAAAAAGGGAACATTAAATTTCTCTCGTAACTTGGACTAAAAAAGGGATATTAACCGCGATTCCTGTGTTCACAAACTAAAACTAAATTTAAGTTCAGTGAATCTCATTCTATTTCTTTAAGAAAAGACCATAAGATTAACATTAGTCCTGTCAAATTGGTCAGCGCTTGATTATGTTTTTAATCACTTCTCTGCAATATAGTAATTTGACAGGACTAAACTGAAATTTATCTTCGGTCCTTTTCTTGATAAAATGGAAAGAAAAAGATAGTATAGTTGGTAGACAAGGACATCGTCACCACTAAATACCTAAAAACATGGACTAAAAGATAATACTATTTTATCACCGTTTGCAATGGGGCCCGTAGCTAAATGGTAACAGTCGTACGGGTCGAATCAAGGTTAAACCATCCTTGCTTGCTTTGTCTCTGTGATCATCAGCTACATATCTAAACCTTTTCGTGCCTCGGAGAGGTCGTTAAGCTGTTGCCGCTGGCTGTCATTAGAAGATCTTGGACAGTCGGCACGGTTAATAGAAGCTCAGAATTCTGCGGTTTTACCATTAGATATCATGTTTTAGTGGTCAGATCGGTAATCGCTCCATATAAATTACTATTAGTCATTTGGTTATGTTAGAGTTTTGACTGGAAACTGACCCCAACAAAGTCGGTTACATTACGGTAGATTTGGCCCCGGAGCTGTAAAATTTAGTCAGGTCATTTAATTAGAATAGAATAGAATAACTCTTTATTATGTACCTACACCATAGAAATTACCTATGAAGATTTCTCGGTGGTAACCACCAAACAAAGTCTTGCCACCAAGCGATTCATCGTGAATGTCTGGTGAAACCGTACGGAGGACGAGTCCGAGCAGTTGTATGATGCGCCAAATGTTGTTGTGTCGGGAATTTAGTCGTTGAGGGTCTCCAGATCAATCTCCCTCTGGCGCAGCAACGTTGGTCGTGTTGTTGGGTTTAACATTGCATCACCTCGCTCAACTGCTGTCTTCCGTCCTATTCACTCAGTTTTTTTTTTTTTGTGAATAGGCTCTTGATAAACCAGCGCGCTTTACCATCAAAACTACACGCTTTACAATGAAAAAAAAAGATTTTACCGAGGGTGACACAATGGGCGATCTTGTCGGCTAAGAGCGATCTATTACAGACCACCTTTGGAAGGAATACCAAGGGGAAGGAGAGGCAAATAATGTAGGTATTCTACAATATACAATACCTACTAACACAATTAAACTCAGTATATTGACCACCATATAGAAACTGATTGCAGGCATCGCTATAAACACAAGCAGGGTACCGGATAGCCTGAGGCAGTAAAGCTCGGTGCATATTGTGTGGAAAATCATCCTCAATATTCGCACGAGTAATCCTTTAGTAAATTAATTGCAAACATGTTCTGCCAAAGCTAGTAAAACTTGCAGCTGGCAAAATATCTTGTGTGCATCTCACACATGGTAGAAGTGGAACCTTCAAAAATTTTGGTTTCAAGGTAATAAATAAATAAATAAATATATACGGACAAATCACACAGATTGAGCTAGCCCCAAATTAAGTTCGAGACTTGTGTTATGGGATACTAACTCAACGATACTATATTTTATAATAGATACATATATAGATAAACATCCAAGACCTAGGCCAATCAGGAAAAGATCGTTTCCCATCATGACCTGGCCGGGGATCGAACCCGGGGCCTCCACGTCGCAGTCAGGCGTGGTGACCGCTGCGCCACGGAGACGACGGTAATGAGACGAATGTAAGAAACATTACTTCCTATCTCATTTTCTCCCATAGTAAATCTTATGATTTCATATGTCTGTCCCTTTTTGATGCCAAAGAAGTTTTTACTTCACAAATATTCTAAATGAGCAGTTTTCCAAGCGCTTTCTTATGACTTGCTTGATGTCGCAGCCGGCACTTTTGGTAACAGAACAGTTTTGTTTGCACATTTTTTATTTGTTTAAATCAATCAAATATGACTTATGACATTTATTTATTTATTAAAACTTTATGCACAAGGAAATTGTACAATGGCGGACTTAATGCCTTAGGCATTTTCTACCAGTCTACCTTAAGGTGATGCAGACAAAATATGGTAGGTGCAAACAAATTAAAGTTAAAAGAGAGAAGAAAAAAAATAAAATTATAATAAATACATAAATACATACATACAAAATATAAACAGAAGAGAGAGTTAAAAAAAAAAATCATAGATAGAGAAAAGAAAAAAATTATATATGAGATGAATCTGCCAATTTCTTGCGTAGGTATTCCCGAGCTTTCACTTTAAATGTGTACCGACTTGTCAACGTCCTGATAGTCTGAGGAAGATCATTCCAAAGGAAAACCGCCTGAACCAGAAATGAAGACTTAAGAAAACCAGTGCGGTGAGAAGGACATCGTAAAAGACAATTATTGGAAGAGCGCAGGTTCTTATTATGCGCAGAGAATAAATATTGGAAATGTGAAGTAAGGTAAGAAGGGGAACAGGGTTTGTGTAGGAGTGAAAACAAAGTCGTCAAGGCTCTTAGAGCTCTGCGCTGCCTGATGGGTAGCCATTTCAAGATGGACCGGTAAGAAGATACATGATCGTACTTACGAAGATTAAATACGAATCGAATGCAGTTATTTAGAAGTCGGTCAAGTTTATTGAGTAGATCTGCATTCAGGTCGTAATAACACACATCACCATAATCAATAATGGGGAAGATAAGGGTTTGGACAAGCATTGCCTTTATGTGTGACGGGAGAACGTTTTTGAGCCTATAAAGCGACCGCAACGTCCCGGTGACTTTTTGGCTCACACTTGCAACCTGCTTACGCCAGTCCAGGCAAGTGTCGACATGCAGACCCAGATCCTTGACGTCGGAGCTAAACGGAATGACTTTGTTATCATAGAAAACCGGTGGCACCACTAGGCCACTCAGCCTACGCTGATTAAACGTACTCCCTATAATGATGGCTTGGCATTTTGTAGGGTTAACCGCTACCCCGAAACGATTAGACCAGTCCCTCACCACTCCCAAATTCCGGTTTAGCTCGTCAATCGCATACGATAAGTTGTCAACACTTGCCTGAGTATAGAGCTGTAAGTCATCAGCGTAAAGATGATACGCACACTGAAGTTCAGTAGTAATAAGATCAATAAAGATTGAGAACAAAAG
Source organism: Sesamia inferens (assembly GCA_037179545.1). Classification (NCBI taxonomy): domain Eukaryota; kingdom Metazoa; phylum Arthropoda; class Insecta; order Lepidoptera; family Noctuidae; genus Sesamia; species Sesamia inferens. Next base: position 23,308,670 of record CM073931.1, read on the forward strand.
TGGAGATAATATACCGCCTTGAGGGACGCCAGAAACAAGTTCACACCAGTTAGAAGACGAATCTCTCGCGAGAACTGCCTGCTGACGCCCCCGAAGATACGAGGAGAACCAATCCAGAACCTCGGAAGAGACCATAAGATGGGAAAGGATGGATAAAAGGACTGGACAGTGACATTATGTCACTGTCAGTTCTTTCTTGCCACAGACTAAATTACCCGCAACAATACTAAATTAAAAATACATACCAAAAGTTACGGTAGCGCCATCTCTTGATGACTTTAGAAACTAACTTATCGGAAAGATGCTCATTCCAGTAAATTAAAAACATTTCAAATCCCGTCGCAGTCTCGCACTACTGGCAACGTGGCATTTTAGTGTCATATTTAGTGTGTTTTTTTTAGAAATCATAGAAATCTAAGGGTAAGACATTTACACACTTCAGCTAATTCTAAATACTTACATAGTTACTAAAAACGCATTTTTAAAATATAGCTCCGATTAATTAATAAAAATTGAAAACCACGAAATATGACACTAAACTGCGACGTTGCCGCTGTTGCCAGTCCTGCGTAGTAAACGCTCTTAATATTATACATAAGCTACATTTTTAAGCGTTAACCATCACAAAAAGTAGGTACCTACAGTCTAATATCGGATCAAAATTTACGATACCATTCATATAAATCCCTATAAAAAAAAGAAACTACAATATTTTATACTAGCTGTCGAATACTTCTGTCCTGAAGTGTCAGAATTAATTGAATAACGCTGTATAATAAAGAAATATATATACAAAAGGCGTATCGCTGTGCCATACAAATGGACTCAGCGGGGCGCCTGATATGATCGGAGTGAGTTATCACGTCGTGCCACTCCCGAATAAGAAGTATTATGGGCATTTATGAATACCGTTATCGATTTCTTTTTTTTTTTTAGTGGAATATTGGTAAACTTGATATTTGTGGGTAGCATACAAAGATGATAGAGAGAAACATTGGCTTAGTGGTATCGGCCTTACTAGTTGCTGGTTTCTTTTCTTCTTTTTAAACATTGACCCACACTAGGAATTTCTCCTGTATCGTGGGTGCGTTTACAAACATATAAATAAACTCAAATAAACAAACACCCAGACCCGGAATAACTACTTGTGGGTCATACAAATATTTGCTCCGTGTGGTCGAAACCGCGACAAGCGGTGCATCAGTCAACATCTTAACCACTGCGCTAACCGTGCAGTTAACTTTACTAGTTACAAAGTTTACTTTGTGTAAATTATTTCATCACCACAGCTCACAAAACCGGCATGTTCTAGAGGTAAGACTTCGAACACATGTGACATCTACCAGCCTGCGCTGGGCCTTCGTGGTAGATTAGGTAAATTAGGCAACCACGCTCGCCCAGTGCAGTTTCGATCGCTCAAACAGACCACCATAGCTTCAATGCTCCATCTTGATTGTGCTCATGAGTTTGCGTTTTTTGGGGACACAATGAATAATGAAGTAATTTCAGCAACTTCAAAGTTTGAAGCGAGGTTCGGCTCTTGCTTAAATAAATAAAGCCAAAAGCTATTTACTTACTTTATAACTAAGTGTACTATGATAATTAATTAGTCTTTAGATAGTTGTACTAGAGTAATTAATTAGTCTTTAGAATTAATGTTTCGGTTTTACACAGAATGACTAGATATAACACATTTGGTGCAGAGTAGGTAGAGGAACTTGTTGCTTAAATAATAACAGACGCTTGATTGATCAGGGTAAGCTACATTTTCTGCGGTTGATAGGATACATGTGGCGCGTCATATCCACGCTCGAGCCACGACATTTTGTGTATTCTAATTTGCGCTTTATTTCTATGCACTTGATATGTATGACGACGTCAGCTACTGCGGAGCGGTAGGTTCGTCACCATCTTGGTGTAGTGTAAGAGGTCCATTTCGTAGGTAAAGTTTTGAATTAAATCATGAAGTGTAAATATACCCTCCAATCTTGACAATCACATTTTTTTTTTTTTATAAATTATAAACTAGCGCTTGACCGCAATCCCGCGTTGATGGTAAAGCGCACTAGTTTATTAAGAGCCTATTCACTCTAGCCTTGAAGACACTCAAATTGTAGTCCGACGGAAACACCGCTGCTGGCAAATTGTTCCAGTCCCTCGGTGTATGCGGTATAAAGGAGGAGGCGAAACGCTTCGTCCGGATCGTAGAGGTGTTAACAATGTAAGCGTGGAAACTCGCCGTACGATGGGTTGTCCGATGGTGGAACAGGTCATCACAATAGGGTATTTGACTAAAAAAAAACTAATTAGTCCGTTAGTCAGATTTCCAAAAAATACTAGACACGTATTTTTTTCTTTTTTCATATAAACAAAAAATGAAAACGACACAGTGCGTTGAAAACTCGTGTGACATCACTGCACGCTACACTTTTAGCGACCAGTGACGTCACCAGCCACTATTCCTGATATTTGATGCCTTTTATATTTGTCAATTTTTATTGATTTGATAAAACAAAACATGTCTAGTATTTTTTGGAAATCTGACTGACGGACTAATTAGTTTTTTTTAGTCAAATACCCTATTTAAATAGGCAAACAGACAGTTTCGCCCCGAGAAGTGCCTTGGTCTGCGCCTCAGTGCGAAGTGACCGTTCAACCATTCCCACTTTTCAAAACGGCTCTGCCCACGTAACGCTCGAAACAACGCCACAGCGTCTGCCCCACCACCACATAAATCCAATGAGCAGCTTTAATTGAAATGATATCGACGATCCACGACGTGTATATATTAATGGAGTAGGAAGCATCAAACAGCGTCTTTCAAAATTAGTCGTACGGCGAGTTTCCACCCTTATGTTGTTAACACCTCTACGATCCGGACGAAGCGTTTCGCCTCCTCCTTTATACCGCGTACATCGAGGGACTGGAACAATCTGCCGGCGGCGGTGTTTCCGTCGGACTACAATTTGAGTGTCTTCAAGGCTAGAGTGAATAGGCTCTTAATAAACTAGTGCGATTTACCATCAATGATTGCGTCACTGCTTACTATCAGGCGGGATTGCGGTCAAGCGCTGGTTTATATTTTAATAAAAAAAAAAAAAAATAGTACAGTCCCGTATACTCGGATTTTTCGGTCACTTGTCAAGGCCCAATAATAACTCAATAGAACGTTTGGTCATCCAGGGCAGAGTAGAAGGGAACAGACTTCGTGGAAGGTCACCGATGAGGTGGACCGAAACAAATCAAATCGGGCAGTGGAATCTGTAAATGAATGAATCCAGACTGTCGCGCAACAGAGATAGATAGAGAGAGATCGTGGGGCGAGCTACATCAACGTCTCGAATGCAGTCAATGTAACCACGACCGTTCTGTCAAGAACGAAACGAAGAAGAAGAAGGAAGATGCCCGCGTCGTGTCCTCACCCGACCCCATTTATGTATGGCTTACCCCTTAATACACACGAACATATCCTTATCACATAATTCTGATCTAAATCTTCTTTGTCCTAGCCACTTCCCATTATTTGGGGTCGGCTCTCCTCGTTCTTTTGCGCCAGGATGATCTGTCCTGGGTTGTCGAGATGTTTAGTTGGGCACGCTCTAAGTCCTTGGCCACTGGGGACCACCAGGTGGTTAGTGGGCGTCCTCTACCTTTTTTTTAAGTAACTTTAAATAAATGAAGAAATATGATTCGTTTTAAAAAGGCTTTAGATAGTTATGATAGAGAATGAATAATCCCAATCTAATCTAGTGCCGATTGGCCTAGTTCTGTTCTGTCTCCTGCTTGATATGGAGGGAAGTGGAAAAAATATCTTTTTTCTTACTCCTCCGCTATTCTTTTCTGATTAATTTGTTGCGGGACCCAAGACAGTTGAATCGTTTCTCCGGGACTCGTCGAGCTTCATTGCTCGGCGTTTTTCTGGCGGTCGCCACTGTTGATTCTGGCTTTCAGGAGTTGCAGTGGTTGGGAAAAGTGTGGCGGGTTTTGTCCCAAAAAAAAAAAAAATCCCAATCTATACTATTCTATACTAATACATAAAGCTGAAGAGTTTGTTTGAATGCGCTAATCTCAGGAACAAGTAGTCCGATTTGAAAAATTCTTTTTGTGTTAGATAGCCCATTAATCCAGGAAGGCTTTAGGCTATGTAACATCACGCTGCAAGCAATAGGAACGGAGCATAACTAACTCCACGCGAACGAAGTCGCTGGCGGCCGTTAGCAACTAATAATCCCATACTCAATACAATATCACTCATTCATCTATCAACAAGCGTTTTCCCTGCATACACATACTCTCTTACGCGATCTCTTAGAGATACGCCCACTCTTCCATACTCACCACTCATACACATAAATACACTCAAACACACCTACACACACACAAACATCATCATCATCATCGGCCTCTACTCGTCCACTGCTGGACATAGGCCTCTTCCATGACACGCCAACAAGCTCGATCCTGAGCAGTTCTCCGCCAGCCACCACCAGCCACCTTTTTGATGTCGTCGCTCCATCCGCCCAAGGGCGTCAAATACACACAATAAAAAAGCTAAAAATAAAAAAAAAGTCGTGATGGCCTAGTGGTTAAAACACCAGCCTCTCAAGTACCAATATAACTTTTCTAAGTTATACAAAATGTAAAGAATACTTAGGCTAAATAAACTAGAGCGCTTTACCATCAACGATTGCATCACTGCTTACCATCAGGCAGGATTGCGGTCAAGCACTAGTTTATAATTATTAAAAAAAAAATTAAATCATGCAATTCCCTCGCAACGTCTCCAACATGCATCCTATAGTATACTGACAGGCTGGCTACTATTCGCCTGGGCAGGCTTTGAAGACCGTTTTGAGCTAAATCAGGGTCGCCAATTAGCCTCTTCGATCTCCTGTCCACTGAATCCAAAGTAGTCAGGCGGCATTTTGAAGCATGAGTGTTGTATTCACATTTTCCGCTTACAAATGTCATGTAAAACGCCACTCAGTTCTCCCTTCTTGTATTTTATTGACGAAAATTCAGTTAATCTGAGACGGGAGTGAACTCAAGTCACCAAATTAAAGAGTAAGTATGTTTTGACCTTTGTTAAATCATATGATCCCTTATCGTACATATGAAGGTTTTTTTTTCAGAATCTAATAGCATGTTGACATTTACCATGAGTAATAGAATTTCCTTTATTCAGGATTGACATTTCAAGGCGTGTGATAAAATCCTAACTTAATATTATAAATGCGAAAGTAACTCTGTCTGTCTGTCTGTCTGTCTGTCTGTCTGTCTGCTACTCTTTCACGCCAAAACTACTGAACGGATTTGAATGAAATTTGGTATACAGATATTCTAGACCCCGAGATAAAACATAGGTTACTTTTTATCGCGAAAAGGGGTAGTAAGGGGTTAAAAGGGGGGGGGGGGAAGTTGTATGGGATTTCATAATTTTTAAAGATAAAACCATGAAACTTTATATTTAAGCACTTGATAAAAAATAATAAAACATTTGTTCTAGCGTTTTTGAAATTTCGACCTGTGAGGGGATGAAATAGGGGTTGAAAGTTTGTATGAAGTTCGTCATTCTTGAAGATACCTTACATTTTATATTTAGGCATTTAGGCACTAAATAATAAACAAAAAATCGTTTGTTCTAGCATTTTAAAATTTACACCAGCGTGGGGGTGAAATAGAGGTTGCATGTGGGTGTTCGTCATTTTTGGAGATAAAACCATGTACATAGGTACATAGGTCTCTTAGGATGTGCAAAGTTTTTATATAAGTAGGTACCAAAGGAATTCCAGAAATTGTAACTTTTGTTTTGTATCAATAAAAAAATCGACTTTTGAAGTTACGAATACTTATTCATCGCCGTCGCCTGCCGTCGGTCATCGGTCATCGTCGCGCACATTCGCCGAAGTGGGGTGAGCGCGGGGGGCGGTCGTGTGGTGGGGTAGCGCACGGCACGAATCTAACTATGCCTACCCGAACGGGCAGACACGTGAGGGCAGACGTCGTTGCCGGACGCATGCGATTAGAGAAATTTGCGCTACAGAGAAATTCATTTTGCAATAGAGTAAAAATATTTGATTGCTTCGCATAATTTTTTTAGTTCCTATTTTTTATTAGTAAGGTCCTAAAAATTAATTTTGTACATACTTAATATTTCGGGATATTTTAGTTCATAGTTCATTTTAATTCATAGTAGGTAAGATTGTTTTCGTTACGTTAAAATAATACGATTAAGTTTAATTTTTTTAAGTACCTTAGTATTTTTTATTAGTTAGGTCCTGTAAATTAATTTGGTACATACTTAATATTTCGGGATAATATTTAGTTCACTTTATTTCATAGTAGGTAAGATTGTTATCGTTACGTTAAAAAAATACGATTAAGTTTTATTTTTTTAAGTACCTCAGTATTTTTATTAGTTAGGTCCTGTAAATTAATTTTGTACATACATAATATTTCGGGATATTTTAGTTCATAGTTAATAGAAGGTAATATGTATAATTTCCGTTACTTGAAAAAAAAAGATTTGCTTTTAATTCCTTTTTTTTAATTAATCTAGTTATAAGTCGTAGTAGGTATAAAACTACTTTTACTACGTAGCTGCTTAGTAAAGATTTTTTATGATAGTAAATCTCAATCTGTACATCTGTTTTGGTTAGATTCATTTTATAATGACAGGAATAGCTAAAGATGAAGAAGTTTTGATTCCTCGCATACCCATGATCCCTACAGATTTACCTTTTCAGTTCAAAAGAATCCAGTTTCCCCTCAAACCAGCCTTCGCAATGACCATTAACAAAGCGCAAGGCCACACTGAAAGTGGAGGGTGTAAATTTAGAAAAGAACTGTTTTTCGCATGGGCAACTCTACGTGGCCTGCTCACGTGTATCAAATCCCAAAAATCTCCACATTTTATCTAACAACAATAAAACAGCAAACGTTGTGTATAAAAATGTTTTAAATTAGGTTTTTTAAAAATATTTTTGTACACAACGTGACGCTGGCCCCAGTAAGTGTCTCTTGGACATTTATAAGAGAACAATAAATTTTTATTTTTTAAATATACCTACTAATGATTCAAAAATACACCCAAAGATACTATTCCACGCGGACGAAGTCGCGGGTAACAGCTAGTTATACATATGACTAAAAGAGTATGTACATAAATAGTATCTCGGGTGTTAGTAATTCTATAACATAAATGCCGTAGTAATTTTACAGAATTTATGGAACAAAATTACTAACTCCAGAGATATGTTTTCTGACAACCTCCACCACAGCCACACAGTGTACTATAATAAACACATCCACTACGTAGTGGTAGTTATATTAACTTATTATTGTCATTTAAGGACTATTTATTAATTTTATCTTTTCTGAAAACTTACAGCTAATTTATACGGTGTTATTAAACAATATGTAAATTAAGGCTATTAAAAAATAAAAATAAAAACGAGATAAAAATATCATTCACATTGTTAAAAAACTCTTCATTCTATAAAAACTTAACATTAATTAAAAGCAAAAACAACTATGTATATTTTTTTAACACTCCATAATTGGACAAAGCTTATATTTATAACCGTTCTAACATTAATCTCATTCCATATTGACAAATGTATTCAATTAATAAATTAAATATGGAGAACGAAAATGATTAAATATTTATAAATAAATTGTGAAGCTAATAGAATAAAAGCTTATGAACTAAAAGGCTATTAGTGCTTGTTTTAATTCCATTCTCGTTCACATGGGGACACTGAGTTAAAACGGCAATTGATCTTCCCTTCTGAAGGGTGACTATAATAAAGTGTAGTGTGGGACATGCTTATGAAAGAAAAACTAATTTGTTTAAACTATAAAAACAGAAAATTAACATTATAATGCCAAAACGATAACGGATGGCTCAGCATAATATTAACTCATATCACAAGGTGTAACTACCACTTGAAGCTTACTTTCATCATCAGGATAGGAGGTTGGTGTGAGGTTTCTTGAATTTATTATAACAATGTACAGAAGGGTTGGTTGACATCTTTTTGGTTTTATTTTTTTTTTATTTTTTTATTTTAGGTTAATAAAACAGTGCAGTTCCGAAATTTCAAACTAGAATTTCAAATCATACTGTATCATCACAGCTGGACTCAACAATGACAACTAACTTTTAGCTTGTTTATTTCTTTCCTTTTATTATACTAAAATGTATGCCAACGGTGGTATTTTCGGCTAGAGTTAATAGGCATTTATTAAACTTGCGCGCTTTACCATCAACGATCGCATGCTTACCATCAGGCGGGATTGCGGACAAGTACTAGTTTATAATATATAAAAAAAAAATCATCAAACACACAAACATTAAACTAAATATAACAAGTTTGGAAACACCTCTTTTTGGCTACTTATAAATATTATCAAAGAAACCTTTTAAGATGCACACGACCTATGTATACTCAAAATATAAAACTACACATAATGGTCATAAAACTCATAAATACCTAATTGATGTTGGCTCTAAGGTGTTCTCGCTCAAACCGGTGTGTTTAATTGATCCCCGTGTTTGTCATAAAAACAATTTTGTTTACCAGCAACGCGAAACGTTCAACAATTTCGTCTGAACCCTTGTAAACTGATTAAAATGTGAACGTCAAATGTCAAAGATGATACTAAAGATAACGCAACGGAGGCAAAATCAAGAAGCTACTTGATTTTGCCTACAATTTCTGAAATTGATTTAAAATAGTTTCTTTTTTGACCTATCAGTGATCTTCGGTGTAATTTGGAGGTTATGATTACCACTTAGGTAGATATCTTGTTTTGGTGGGAACAGGGAAAATAAAAAAGGCAACTCCCACTCTGGGCGGAACAAAAGGGTGTGCCAAATTGTTAATGACTGAAACACACCCGTATTATAAGTATTAATAATAATATACATATAACTAAGTCGTGGTAGCCTAGTGGTTAAAACTCACTCAGCCTCTCGAGTATGAGTGGTGTGGGTTCGATTCCAGGTCAGGCAAGTACCAATGTAATATTTCTAAGTTATACATATATACTTTCTAAGTATATCTTGGGCACCAATGACTGATGACAAGGTGAAGGAAAACATCTTGAGGAAACCTGTACTTTAAGTCTGAAATTGCCAACCCGCATTGAGCAAGCGTGGTGATTTCGCTCAATTCTTCTCTGTGTGAAAGGAGACTTGTGCTTTGCCCAGCAGTGGGACGATAAAAAGGTTGATGATGATGATGAACTAAACTATTAATAGTAATTAATAATACTAGCCTACAAGAAAATTAAATAAATAAATACCCACGCCAAACAATATTAGTGAAACGGTCTATTGGCATGACATTAATACACAAACATTCCACAGTCTGTCCAATCTGTGAGCACAAACACAATCCTAAACAAACAAGTTTGGACGACAAAATTCAGTAATTGTCTCACTATGTCCTTAAATGTTGGCGACCGCACTTATTCCTGTCCTACTAAAAATAGCCGTGTATTCATTGAACCAATTCATGTGGAGATAATTCTTGTTGCTCACGAAGGCTTTCATCACGGCTCAGCATTATGGAAACGTTTTATTTTTAGCCACTTAGCCGACGCATACATACCTTAATACCTACAAGTCCTATCTATGTTGAGCTCCTGTAACGTTGTCGCTCTATATCATGTGCGTTGTACCCTACCAATAATTGAATAAAAATAGTTTATGAATATGTATTTTGGTTGATTTATACATGTTAACATTGGTTTAATGTTTACTACGATTATTATTTAACATGACAATCTACTTATAAGACTGTATTTACAAAGCATCAGCTTTTGATCGCGAATAAATCTTCGAGAAATGTCATTTTCTCAACAATGTATGTACCTTTCATTCTTTTCTTTAGAGTGAATACTACTTCAATGGCCTCTGTGGTTAGATACCACAATTTTGCCAATAACACGTGTAACAAATTATAGAAATTCTTTAAAAAAATTATTTCATAATATGGCGGATATCGCCAATGACAGTTGAAAAAACGGCCGCGTGAGCCGCCTACTAGGAGATTTGATGCAAAGCCATGATGTGGCCACTATGCTGCGATATTTCATGTTCTTTATGAATTATTCACTGAATGCACTTTTTACTACATAAATCAAGCGTTTTGTATTTTAAAAGTCCAATGATAAATGCCCGTGACACTCATCTTGGCTTTCCTGTCAAAACCCCGTATGTACCTAAATAAAGCAATTCAAGTTGTTGAACTATCAAAATGGACCCCATTGCTATTGATATTGTACTTTTTATGCAATTACCCTACGGCAGGGTAATTGCGTAACACACTACCAGTAGTAATGAGTTACATTTTGACAGTTCAACAACATTCATTGCGTCATTTACGTTGTTAAGCAGACACATTTACGAAGGGAGCAATGGTTTAGCAATTGGCTTCAGAATGATTCCTATTTGCTGTTTGCGTGCTGGTTTGTCTATTACCCATATTTAATAAAAATCTGTTCAGTGGTTTCTGGATGAAAGAGTAACTAACATCAATCCATGTTTGAAAACTTTTGCGCTTACTATAATATTTAGGTTGATTGTAGTAAGTCTAGCTGATATTTATCTTACAACTTATATTAGGAAAATCATCAGAATATTAAAAACAGAAACGAAATCCTAGTACTTCTTGATTTCCCCAGGGATCCTCCGGAAGAAGGTTAGACAGCTTACTCTGTGTCAAACCGAATTTAACAAATAATTATTTAAAACGATCTGTTGAATACTAGATGAGGAGATTTAAAAAGAAAATATATAATAAGTAGAGTTAACATAATTGAAGTTATTGTAAATTTCCTTTTCTGAAGTAAAATATAACACCAGCGGGGTAATTGTGTAACAGTAGCAATGCGTGTCATTTTGACAGCTAAGGACCATTCATTACGTTTTTACGTTGTAAAGCAGACAACTTTGTCAAACATATGAAGCAATGGATTCCTTCAAAATTATTCTGATTATACATAAGTGTGTTATATAATTAGGGTGAGATTTTTTGAGTTAAGTACATCTTTTAGGCTTTGTGAAACGTAATTTCTTTGGAGGTATGAGGAACAGGGTTTTAAAGTTCACTCATTCTCTATAATGTCTTTTCGTCTTCTCGGTGGTAGACCATAACACCGGCTGCCAGCAGAAGTTACCACCCACCAGACAAAACCTTGTCGCTAAGTGATTCGCCGTGTTCCGGTGAAGCCGTACGGAGGACGGATCTGAGCAGTTGTGTTGAGACGTGTGCCGGGTACGATGCCCCAAATGTTGTTGTGTCGGGAGTTTGGTCGTGGAGGGTCTTCAGGTCAATCTCCCTCTGGTGCAGCTTCGTTGGTCGTGTTGTTAGGTTTAACATTGCATCACCTCACTCAACTACCGTCTTCCTTGTCCTATTTACGCGGTTTTATTGAGTGAATAGGCTATTAATAAATTAACACGCTTTACCAGCAGCGATTTCATTACTGCTTACCATCAGGAGGGATTGCGGTCTAGCATTAGTTTACATTAAAAATTTTTTATATTATTTATTAAAAAAAGTGTATATATATATATATAAAGAAATATACAATATGTAAAGAAAGCCCTGTCATGAAAATTCATTAGTATTGTTTCTGTGATGATTACCTACGTAAAATTTTATATTACATTTGGTCAAGTGTTTACCTAACCTTTATTATCCTTATGGGTCAGACAGGGTTTTCTTTACATATTGTATATTGTTAGTCTGGTTCACTTTTAACAGAATAGGCTTACAGCTTTACTTTTCATTATTAAACATAGAATAGAATATAGAGTTTGTCTAGCAAATGTATAGGTTTGGCTTCCAGAATCCACTCGGTAGGTAGGTACAATCAGGTCCACTTAAATCTGCATGGTTCTTTGCTCAAAATACCATCTCAGACATTCATCTACAAGGTCCTCATAATTATGGTGTGATAAAGACTGCGTATGGACTTTAAAAGACTATGATCACTGAGTTCGTTACGGAGTTTCTACCTAGTACTTTCAAGACACCGAACTCAACTACCTAATAAGGCTTTTATACCAATTTACAGAAATAAATACATCATTTACCGTCAATGTCTATCCTTCAAAAAGTTGTTTACTTTAACAAAGTAATCAATCATTGTCTGAGATGACATTTTATGATTAAATAACAGACATTTATATTCTCGTTGAGACAATAGATTTCAATCCAAAACCAGGATCTGACACACCGTCTTCAACTACGTGTCAGACCCTTCCTTCCAGCAATCCAAACGTTTCCACAATATAGGGTATATTATGGAAACTTCTGGAATGCCGTTACCAAAACTAACCTAAAAGAAAATCATAGCCAACTTATCTCTTTGCATATAGAGCATGTTTCAGAAGAGTGTGGTTTTATATTTAATGGTTCGTGGTGAAACAATAACAGCCGGGCAGATCTATCGATCAGATTAAGTTACGCTGGTTGGTCTATCTTTACATACCATGACACCTCCCTCCCTCGGAAAGCACGTGAAGCCGGTTATTCGTGGTCATTCTTGGATCTTTGACTATCGTTAGAAACCTGAATGTCTCCAGGCGTGCCAAGGGGTATCCTATTACGAAGTAACTGAATTGTAGAGGTTAGATAGGCAGAGGCCTAGTGCGGATTGGTAGATGCCAAATGTTTTAATTTTTTTTTTTTGCTCTAGGTCATGCCGGCTTCCTCGCGATGTTTTCCTTCACCGTTTTCAGAGCAGTGGTGATGAAATAATTTACACAAAGGAAAGCGCCTGATGGGGTTCGAACTAGGGTTGTAACGAAGCTTCGCCTCCGCTTCCGTTTCTGCGGAAGTTCCGCAAGAAATCGTGTCTTCTCTTCCGCCTCCGCTTCCGCACAATTTTTGCGGAGTTATAAAGGAGGTTTATTTACGTATTTATAAAATAAAAAACGCGCAAGCTGCGACGCTCGACAACCGTCTGGCCGCGTTTGAGCGCGAAATGGTCAAGAATCAACTAGTGCGAGACGGGAATACGGCAAATACAATTTGTTTCTCCTTAATTTTCATTACTAGAAGGTAATATTTTTTTACTAACTATTAATTTACGTAATAAAAATAAAAATTTTGTTTTAATTAACCATAAATTTCAACTTTTTCTATATATAGGTACTTCCACCTCCGCCTCCGCCTCTGTTAACCTCCACATCCACGGAGGTGAGACTCGTCGCCTCCGCATCCGCCTCCAGCTCCGCTAACAAGGCCTCCGTTACAACCCTAATTCGAACCTACGATCTACTACTTGTAACTCGCGGCCGATACCACTAGGCCATCGTTGCTCTCTGTGTCTCTATGTAAAATACTGATATTCTGGTAAATCCGGTTGAACTGAAAGCCGAACCCAATATAGATTGGAAAGGCTAAACATATGGATGTTGTAAAACAAACCATCTACCACTTAATCACGAATAAATTGTAATTAATAAGCTGTCAAATACATTTGGGTCGAGTAGGTATTCATTGGGATAACTAATTTGTTTCCGCTATTATGATGTTAATCACATGGAGAAAATTGTTCAGTTTAAGGCTAGATTTAATACTAGACCGATGGTCAGCTCTGACGTTAGTCGAACGTAGCTACGAGTGAAATCAATGAAACTTACAGGACCGTCGCATCGGTCAAGCTCGTCTGTCGGGAGAACATCGATCGACTGACGCAACGTGTCAGTATATGCGGGCATTTAAAGCGACTCTAATCAAACTACCGACCGTCACGACGGATAACCGGAGTCTTCGCCATATGGTATATCTATGAATTAATTATCTCAGCCGCTAATTAATTAGGTCGCTCACAATGGGCCTCATACGAAGGCTCAGAGTCACGCAAAGGGTAATAGAAAGAGCTATGCTCGGAGTTTCTCTTCGTGATCGATTCAGAAATGAGGAGATCCGCAGAAGAACCAAAGTCACCGACATAGCTCTGCGAATCGCTAAACTTAAGTGGCAGTGGGCAGGGCACATTGCTCGTAGAACCGATGGCCGATGGGGCAGTAAGGTTCTGGAGTGGCGGCCACGTACTGGAAGACGTAGCGTAGGGAGGCCCCCAACAAGATGGACCGATGACCTAGTGAAGGTCGCGAGAAGCCGATGGATGCGGGCAGCACAAGACCGGTCAGCGTGGAAAGCCTTGGGGGAGGCCTCTGTCCAGCAGTGGACATCCATAGGCTGAAGAAGAATTATCTCAGCCTACTGCAGTCCAGTGCACATACTCTCTTAGGCTGCCACACAACACCCTATTCTCCGCCATTCGCATCAAGTCGTCCGTCCATCTAGTTGGGGAAGTCGCCCATTATGCTTTCCCACTCCAGGACTCGTCTGATCCACTGGTCCTTCGATAAATATAGCCAGTCCGCTGCCATATCAGTTTGCTTACTCTTCAAGCCCTATTGGTAACTCCGACTCTTTTTCGAATACTTTTATGGTCAGTACCGCATCCTTGCCCCGTGTGGTACCTGGCTTAGAATAGTACCAACCCATATCCTCCCGTGGGTGTCGTAAGATGGCGACTAAGGGAACTCTCTCACCAGGGAAGCGGGCAGCAGCGCTTCTTCTGTGGAATATCAAATCCTGCGATCCCCAACCCGCTTGCTAAGCGTGGGGATTATGGCAAACGGAGCGGTGAAGAGCTCGGACTGGGAAATTTTGGATTTGGGCGTCGGAACTACCGAGGCCACATGTTGGCTGGCTTCATGGAGAAGGAGGGACTCTTTATGATGAACTCCTTCTTCAAGAAGCGTGAACAGCGAAAGTGGACTTGGATCGGTCCCGACGGGGTCACTAAAAACGAGATAGACTTCATTATGACGACAAAAAGGCACATATTCAATGATGTCTCAGTGATCAACTCGCTCAAATGCGGCAGCGATCACCGTATGGTCAGAGGCACATTGAATCTGAACATAGTGTCCGAAAGATCTCGCCTGATGAAGTCTACGCTCCGGCCAGCACCCGTCCAGATCCATAACTCCGAAGGTTTCCAGCTCGGGCTCCAAAATCGCTTCGAATGCCTAAGTGGTGACGTGGACGAATACAATGACGGGTTTGTAGAAGCTGTCCGTACGGTCGGGACCAAGTATTTTAAGACCCGCCGTACAAATAGAACTAAAAAGCTCTCGGACTGCACTCTCGAGCTCATGGAGGATAGACGTGAGATGGTTTTGCGTTCGTCAAGTGATGCTTGCAGATACCGGCAGCTCAATAAGCAGATCTCAAAGTCTCTGAAGCGCGACCTACGTCGGTATAATACCGAGCATATAACGGAGGCCATAGAGCGAAACAGAGGCTCTAAAGTTTTCGCTAGGGATCTGACTATTGGGCATAGCCGGCTAAGCAAGCTGAAGACTGACGACGGCAGGATTATAACGTCCGGGCCCGAGCTTTTGAGGGAAGTCGAGAATTTTTATGGACAGCTCTACACTTCGACGACAAAACCCGCATTAAATCTTGCTGAAGACCCTAGAGCAAGATTAACCCGACACTACACCGAAGATATCCCGGATGTCAGCCTGCAGGAGATTCGATTGGCTCTGAAACAGCTTAAAAACAACAAGGCGCCGGGCGATGACGGAATAACGGCAGAGCTACTGAAGGCGGGTGGTGAACCGATCCTTAGGGCCCTTCAGAAGTTATTTAATTCCGTCATAGTCAAGGGAAAAACGCCACAGGCATGACACAGAAGTGTGGTGGTACTCTTTTTCAAAAAGGGTGACAACACCCTTTTGAAAAACTACAGACCCATCTCACTTCTGAGTCATGTCTATAAGTTGTTTTCGAGAGTCCTCACGAATCGTCTCGCCTGCAGGTTTGACGACTTCCAGCCACCCGAACAAGCCGGTTTCCGAAAGGGCTTCAGCACAGTAGACCACATACATACGCTACGGCAGGTTATACAGAAGACCGAGGAGTATAACCTACCCTTTTGCTTGGCGTTTGTGGACTACGAAAAAGCCTTTGATTCCCATGCCCATGTTGTACCGACTCCTATAAAGATTGGAGACTCTGTTCTCGAAGTTGTTGACAGTTACGTGTACCTGGGACAAACTATCCAGTTAGGAAGGTCCAACTTCGAGAAAGAGGTCAATCGTCGAATCCAACTCGGCTGGGCTGCTTTCGGGAAGCTACGAAGAATCTTCTCGTCCGAAATACCGCAGTGTCTCAAGACAAAAGTCTTCGACCAGTGTGTGTGTTGCCAGTGATGACTTATGGAATTGAGACGTGGTCGCTAACAATGGGCCTTATGAGAAGGCTCAAAGTCACTCAAAGGGCAATGGAGAGGGCTATGCTTGGGGTTTCACTGCGCGATCGAATCAGGAATGAGGAGATCCGCAGAAGAACGAGAGTAACCGACATAGCCCGAAGAATTGCAACACTAAAGTGGCAGTGGGCTGGACACATTGCCCGTAGGACCGATGCCCGATGGGGCCGACGGGTTCTCCAGTGGCGACCACGCACCGGAAGACGTAGCGTGGGTAGGCCCCCGACAAGGTGGACCGACGACCTGGTGAAGGTCGCGGGAAACCGCTGGATGCGGGAGGCGCAGAACCGGTCGTCGTGGAGAACCTTGGGGGAGGCTTATGTCCAGCAGTGGACGTCTTTCGGCTGAAATGATGATGACCGCATCCTTAAATATGACCATATATTTCTGAATCACGCTGTATAGCTAGATAATTTCGAACAGTGAGTATAGTGTCGTTTTGAAAGCGTCCCTTGTTGGACGGCTTTTATCTCCAAATTGGATTAATTATCGCTTACGGACAAACAACAGCGGGGATCGAACCATTGTAGTTAGCTTATAGATTTTTGTTATTCCGTTTCATGAAAATGTCTTTTTTGATGAAGGCCATGTTTTTTGTAAAGCCGTAATTGGTGGTGGTTCATTTCTAGATTTTTGTTTTATAAATTTTACATAACATATTATGGAATCGGCTTATAATATTCTAGTATATCCGGTTTCCACCTGAAGTTTTTCCTTACCATTTTGAGGTAAGTGGTTTAAAGATTTTATACTTACGTAGTAAAAAAAAAAAGAAAAAAATGTTTGATTTAATTTAGTTCCCATTATTGGTGGCTCCAGAAAACACAAAGCACAGGTCCGCTCTGTGTGGAGTACTGCAGCCACATTTGGACTGGTGCTGCGAAATGTCACCTGGCTACTTTGGATTCAGTGGAGAGGCTGATTGGCGACCCAGATTTAACTCGAAACGGTCTCCAAAGCCTGGAGCACAGGCGTAGAGTAGCCAGCCTTTCGGTCTTCTATAGGATGCATTCTGGCGAGTGTGCAAGGGAATTGCATGATTTAATTCCCCCATCTCCGTTCCACCATCGGACGACCCGTTGTACGGCGATTTTCTACCCTTACGTTGTTGACATCACTACGATCCGGACGAAGCGTTTCGCTTCTTCTTTTATACCGCGTACATCGAGGGACTGGAACAATTTGCCGGCGGCGGTGTTTCCGTCACACTACAATTTGAGTGTCTTCAAGGCTAGAGTGGATAGGCTCTTAATAAAGTAGCGCTTTACCATCAACGATCGCAACACTGCTTACCATCAGGCGGGATTGCGGTCAAGCGCTAGTTTATAATGCAGTAGGGTAATTGCATAACACACACTTATGCGTCGTCCTAATTGGCACGTTGACACGTTGCGTTCTCTTCGTGCCACGAGTTCAAACATACAGATTTCATCTGAGACTGTAGCATTGTACAAATGCCACACGTGTTCGCTATTGTGGCGTTGTACAAAGCTACAGAATGATGCCATATGTTGTTGACACTACAACGATCCGAACGAAGCGTTTCGCCTCGTCTTTTATACCGCGTACATCGAGGGACTGGAACAATTTGCCGGCGGCGGTGTTTCCGTCACACTACAATTTGAGTGTCTTCAAGGCTAGAGTGGATAGGCTCTTAATAAAGTAGCGCTTTACCATCAACGATCGCAACACTGCTTACCATCAGGCGGGATTGCGGTCAAGCGCTAGTTTATAATGCAGTAGGGTAATTGCATAACACACACTTATGCGTCGTCCTAATTGGCACGTTGACACGTTGCGTTCTCTTCGTGCCACGAGTTCAAACATACAGATTTCATCTGAGACTGTAGCATTGTACAAATGCCACACGTGTTCGCTATTGTGGCGTTGTACAAAGCTACAGGATGATGCCATATGTTGTTGACACTACAACGATCCGAACGAAGCGTTTCGCCTCGTCTTTTATACCGCGTACATCGAGGGACTGGAACAATTTGCCGGCGGCGGTGTTTCCGTCACACTACAATTTGAGTGTCTTCAAGGCTAGAGTGGATAGGCTCTTAATAAAGTAGCGCTTTACCATCAACGATCGCAACACTGCTTACCATCAGGCGGGATTGCGGTCAAGCGCTAGTTTATAATGCAGTAGGGTAATTGCGTAACACACTATCAGTAGCAATGGGTTTCATTTTGACAGTTGAACAACATTCATTGCGTTATTTACGTTGCTGAGCAGATACATTTTAGAACATAGAGAGCAATGGAATAAGCTTCAAAATGATTCCAACTGATAGTAATGGTGTGTTACGCCATTAGGGTGGAGAATCTCAAATCAGACGCGTGTACATACATATAACTAAGTAAATGATAAGACTTTTACTAGTAAAACAAGATGTTAAAATTGCATGTATATGTTATGGGCTAAGTGATTCACGCGGGCAGTATTTATAATGTCCAGACAGTATGAATAATGCCCAGTCAAATCGGACCAAGTGATTAATTAAAATCTAAACTCACCTATTTATTTATCACATTGCCCGGGCATTATTAATATTGCTACATACATCGGGCAATGTGATTAATAGGTAAATTTTTACGTAGTGCGCTGCGGTGCGGGACCGAAAACAAACTCTTGACGCGCGCTAACCAAAGTTTTTTTTAACTTATATAAACATAAAAGCTTTTTGTAGTTTATTAAACTTGAGAATTAATTTTATGTTTCATGACCACATATCAATCCGTATGTTTTAAGTTTTATTGGATTATTAAGTTTGAAGTACCTGCTGAAAAATAGCGAGTATTTTTTTAGATACATATAATCAGATGACTGACTTGATTACTGAGTTAAAATTTTAGAGTTTATTTTAAGTGTAATTAACTTAATTTTATTATGATTATTTGAAAGTTTCAAGCACTTAGTGAAAACTACTGACTTTTAAATCAGTTATATACTAAATTATACATAGGTAGTTCTTATTTTTTGGTTTCAACGTTATTTTTTATTTATACGATAAATAATAGGAACTATTACCTATGAGACTGTTTACTTTAACTTTAGAGTAAATTTTAAGCTGAATAACCGCAGATGTGATTTCAATTTAGTTACATTTAGATTGTTAGTTTTATAATTTAACTTACTCACGTCGAAAAGGATTATATTCTCATTCCTCGCTGCTGCCTGGAAGCGCGCTTCCTCGCAATATTTACTTGTGAGTGAAAGTGAGTGCAAAATACTTCCAAACTGCATTGAATCTACTATAGATTATAGTTTCTAAGTGTAGCCTAGGCCTGATCGAAGAAAAACCGAAGTCTGATTATTTAAATTTTAAAACTGAATACTAAACTGTAAAACATGTTTTTATTATTGCTCTACCCGATAATTGATTTCATTACTTGTAATGATCGTTCTATCTAACTAAGTATTCATTTGAAAGTAATCAACACGTTTTAACTTCTTTGTCCAATAGGCACTGGACATTATTCATATTGCCCGGGCAATGTGATAAACTGATTGGTTATAATCACATTGCCCGCTCTTATTGAGCATTATTCACTTAGCCCATAACCTATACAACGCCCATAGTATTTTTAATGATTAACACAAAGCAATTTAATTATGTAAGTCTCTGCTTAAAGAGCAATCAACTAATTGAGGAAAATCACAATAAACAATTACTTTAAAGACGCAGACCTTGGCAGAAAAAAATCCCCGCATACATTTCAAGATTGCTTTCTCGGACTAAATGAATTCGTTCAACTTGATTCGAGTAGCGGACAGGCGCGATGCGATGCTGGTAGAACAATATTTTAATTAAGTTTTGATAGAAATTGCTTTACTACAGTAGCATCGGCCTTTTAGTCGGTTCGCACGAATTTACTCGCTCGAAACGTGCTAATTATAATATTTAAATAATATTTTTTTTTGTAGGTATAGACATTCGCTCGAAGTTAATTTATGTGGGAGAGGCGGCAACTGCAGAGATTTGTATTGGGTAATTGACATATTTTATTATGCCATAAAGAAAAGTATGATTTGAAGTTTGGCCATAACATCGGCCGCCGGCAGAAGTTACCACCCACTAGACAAAGTCTTGCCGCCAAGCGATTTGTCGAGTTCCGGCATGATGTCTGGTGAAGCCGTACGGAGGACGGGTCTGAGCAGTTGTGTTGCAATGTGTACGATGAGTACGATGGGTACGATGCGCCAATTGTTGTTGTGTTGGGAATTTGGTCGTGGAGGGTCTTCAGATTAATCTCCCTTTGGCGCAGCATCGTTGATCCTGTTGTTGGGTTTAACATTGCATCACTTCGCTCAACTGCCGTCTTCCTTCCTATTCGCTCAGTTTTTCTGAGTGAATAGACTCTTAATAAACTAGCGCGCTTTATCATCAACTATCGCATCACTGCTTACCATCAGGCGGGATTGCGGTCAAGCGCTGGTTTATAATTATTAAAAAAAAAAAAAAAAAAAAAAACTGATGTCACTTCTGTGCGCTAGTGGCCTTTTTTTCTATAGTTGGATGCACACATTTGTAGGATTTTCGGCTCAAAAAATAATTTTATTTAAAAGTGACTATTCGGACGCATCGGAGAAGTAGTTTGTTTTTAAAACCCAGATACTAATTCGACAATTGTAATATCAACTTTGTGTAATAAAATGCATATACAATAGACTTAAATGTCACATTGGTATCTGGAATTAAAACATAAAATAAATATTCGTGCGAATCGCCTCATAAGCCGTGTGTAAGTGTTTAATTCAATTTATTATTTTATTATGCCTCCTGAGAAGTTTTAAAGTTTCTTGCCCCTTTTCCTGCACTGCTTACCATCAGACGGGATCGCGGTCAAGCACTAGTTTATAAAAGTAAAAAAAGCATTTATATCATGGTCAAAAAGACATTAATCGTTAATCACAGGTTCATTTAAATTAAAAATTATTTTGGTTGTTATTAATTATTATTTTGTGTTGGAGTCTATTAAAAATTAAGTGTATGAAATATGTATTATTAATATAACTTGTTTGGATTATTGACATGAAATGTGTACACTGAAAATATCTGAAGTTCTCAACATCATCATCTCAGTGTTTGTCCCAGTTGCTTCCGCGGCTTTCGCGTTGGAGCCCAGGGTCCACTTTCCTGCACATTCTCCTCCATTTCACGCGATCTTTAGCATCCTGTGGTGAGAGATTGTTGGCACGCATGCCATCTCTTACGACGTCAAGCCAGCACTTCTTTGGTATACCCCGCTTGTTCCGGCCCGGCGGAGGCGCCATGGTAAGGCATTTGTTACCCACGTAACGTGCCGGTTTGCGTAAGACCTGGCTGTACCAGCGCAGGCGACCCTCCTGCAGTTTGTCTGCTATGTCACAGACATGAGGACTGCCCCGGATGCGGGAGTTCCTAATGCGGTCGTTCCGCGTAACTTGGCACATCCACCGCAGCATATTCATCTCCGTGACATGCAGCTCGTGCTTGTGTCGCTCAAGCACAGGCCACGCCTCACTGTCATACAGAAGGACAGGTCTAATGATGGTCTTATAGACCTGTCCCTTAAGCTTAACCGGCATTTTGGGGTCACAAATGTCACCCGTCACCTCACGCCATTTTGCCCAAGCTGCAGGAATGCGTGCCCTGATGTCGCAATCAATGTCACCGGACGTGTGAAGCACAGACCCCAAGTATTTGAACTGGTCTGTGCACTCGATCATGTCTCTACCTATGTGCACAGACATGAGGTCTGTCGTGTTGCTGGCCATGTACACGGTCTTAGCCACATTGAGTTTTAGACCTCCGTTCTCGAGCGAGTCCTTCCATGCATTCACACGCCGCACCAACCGTTCCCTGTCCGCGTCCGCTAGCGCGATATCGTCACCATACATGAGCAACCAGGGAGGTTGTGAATCCTTGATGCTAATATGCTGCTTGATGCTTGTCTAATATCACGCTGAACAGAAATGGACTAAGGTCGGATACCTGGCCGACTCCGACGGTGATGGGGAAGGGTCCTAGCGACGGAATCAGAACATATCTCGTATAATGTTAACATAGGTTTCTGGTACCCCTTTGGAACTCAGTGCCCACCAGATCACCCCACGAGGGACACAGTCGAAGGCCTTCTGCATATCTAGAAAGAGCATATGCAGAGGCGTGTTCTTCAATCTGTGTCTCTCCATGGTGATCCTAAGTGCGAAGATAGGATCCATGGTTCCGTACCCTGGACGAAACCCATATTGACACTCCGAGACATCACACTCCTGCCGGATCCGGGAGTCATGGTGTGGGATATGACCTTTATACCGCGCCTTTGAAGACTGGTGTAATAAATAATACTCAGTCTCCATTGGCTTGAGATTTTGCCGGTCAGAAGCACGCGGTTTAGAAGGTTAGTTAACATGCCCACACCGCGAGGACCCATCGCCATCCAGACCTCGATGGGGAATCCGTCAGCTCCGACAGCTTTCCGATTCGAAAATATCTGAAGTTCTATATCCCATCAACAACATACCTGTTAAAAAGGGAGTCAAGTTACTATCGACTAAATGTTTCGCCTAAATAGGTTGAAGTCCAGTCTAATGCCAAGTTTAGATGAAATAAAATTATAATAGTTCTAAATTCATCATGGGTGAAACACACACATGATGAATTTAGATGAAGATTTTTTCCACACTTAAGCGTCGTCCTAATTGGCACGATGACACGTTGCGTTCTCTTCGTGCCACGAGTTCAAACATACAGATTTCATCTGAGTGTCCTAATTCGAACCTCACAACTAATCGTGCTAGCACATGAAATGCTTAATAACGATCGTACGCATAGGACACTCTGATGAAATGTATATTATGTTTGAACTCGTCGCACAAAGAGAACGCATCGTGTCATCGTGCGATCTACGCCAATTAGGATGATGCCATATGTTGTTGACACTACAACGATCCGAACGAAGCGTTTCGCCTCGTCTTTTATACCGCGTATATTGAGGGACTGAAACAATTTGTCAGCAGCGATGTTTCCGTCGGACTACAATTTAAGTATCTTCAAGGCTAGAGTGAATAGGCTCTTAATAAACTAGCGCGCTTTACCATCAACAATTGCATCACTGCTTACCATCAGGCGGGATTGCGGTCAAGCACTAGTTTATAATTTATAAAAAAAAACAAGTGTTACATATATAGCATGAAAACTATGAAAAGTTGCCTGAAATTCCAAGTGGAATATTCTGTCCACTTAGTAGAACTACAAAACTGAATTGTCGTTAACCGACGGAACGTAAAATTTATTTCGAAACGTAATTTGTTTCTTATAATTACATTTGTCGGCGTTGAGCACCGTCTGATATCGATATAGTTTTAAGTTATCCGATTAATCGATTTTCTAATTTCTGAAGGAAATGTAATGTAATCGAGTAGTGATTCCTAAACGTAACACCCGACACTGGCACAAAAGAAGAGATAAGAATAAAATCAGGAGTTTGGCGGGAAAGCCAAGATGAGTGCCACGCTCATTTCATTCATTGGACTTTTAAAAATATTTATAGTGTTGTTTACTAAATAAAACTGCGTGATTTATGTAGTAAGAAGTGCATTCAGTAAATAATTCTTAAAGAACAGTGAAATATCGCAGCATAGTGGCCACATCATGACTTTGTCTCAAACCTCCATCGCAAGACGGATCACGCCGTCTTTTTCGACATGAACAATTCATTACATGACATTGGCTAAATGCACAAACCGTGCGAAGCCATAAAAGAAAGAAAGAAGAGATAACGGGGACTGGTGACAGCTGGTCAACGGTTACCTTGGATGTGCGATTCGTGTCAAGTGGAACATTATTTCTTAGGAAAATTATTGTAAATTGGAGTGATCAAACTGTAATTTAAAGTTTATCGTTATAATTGATTATCTCCTTGCCCAATAACTTACGTCTATAATGGATCCTTCGCTATATAAAGACAGAGCATCCCCAGATCATGATGATGTCATGTGCCGTCACATTTTTTAAAAATTTTATTAATAAGAAAATATGGGTACAGTGTTTTTGTTTGATATTAAAACAGACAGGGCAGTAGAGCAGAACGGATTATTAATATCTTTCAAAATAATTCAGATAGGCTGAGAAGGTGATTACGCTCAATCCTTCTTTTTATGAGAGGAGACCTGTGCCCAGCAGTGGGACGATAAAAAGGTTGATAATGGTGATGATGATGAAGAAGTTAATGCCAGCTGCACATATGTGGATCGATCAGGTGGTAGGCCATAACATCGGCCGCCGGCAGAAGTTCCCACCCACCAGACAAAGCCTTGCCGCCAAGCGATTTGTCGTGTTCCGGCATGATGTCTGGTGAAGCCGTACGAAGGACGGGTCTGAGCAGTTGTGTTGCGATGTGTGCCGGGTACGATGCGCCAGTTGTTGTTGTGTTGGGAGTTTGGTCGTGGAGTGTCTTCAGATCAATCTCCCTTTGGCGCAGCATCGTTGGTCGTATTGTTGGGTTTAACATTGCATCACCTCGCTCAACTGCCGTCTTCCTTCCTATTCGCTCAGTTTCTCTGAGTGAATAGGCTCTTAATAAACTAGCGCGCTTTACCATCAACGATCGCATCACTGCTTATCATCAGGCGGGATTGCGCTCAAGCGCTAGTTTAATATTATTAAAAAAAAAAAAGGTTGGGATCCAGCACGAAACGTACTGCGGTACCATCAAGTGCCTTCCTATCTCTGTTAACATCATTGGTGGTTCACTATCGGAGAGGTGTGTCATGTACATGAGACCTGATGGTGGACACCAACGTAGCAAAGATATGTGTTCCACAGGACACGGTCCTAGGCGCGCTCCTGTCTAACATCGGATACGAAAGGTTGCTGAAAGGCGAGCTGAGGCCGAGGCTAGATCTGACGTGTTGTGCGGACAACACACTGGTCACCGTCCGGGGGACCAAGCATAGGGAAGCAGTGTTGCTAGCGGCGACTACGCTCTCACAGGTGGTGGGCTGCACAAGTCTCCTAAGAGGTGGCTCTCAACAAGTCGGATGCCATGTTGCTTCATGGCTCCGCAGGGCGCCGCCGCCTTGTTTACACACAAAATCGGGAGACTTGGATCACTGTGGAGTCTACCATGATGTACGGAGAACAGCAGGTCAACATATCGAAACTGTCAGAAATTCTCAATCAATTATGAGCCTTATCATTTGTACATAAAGTTGAAAATGTAATAAAGAAATCTGACAGATTTATAGCAACTTGATGTGGTGTCGTCTGTACCTGGGAATGTTGCTCGACAGCAGGTGGGACTTCTATCCCCACTTCTGGCAGCTAGCACCTTAGTTGATGAGCAAGGGCGCTTTAAACGTTGCTTTCCAATCTGGAGTGCCGGTATTGATTTTGTTTAAAGATAAAGACATCATTTCTATGTATGGAGAAACTAATTTGCTCTTAATGGTAGATTATAGTTTTAATTTCGATGAAAAAACGTTCGAATTTACGTTACATTTACCTTAGGTTTGCGTTACATTGCGTCTGCGTAACGTTTGCATTATGTTTGAGTAGCGTTTACGTAACTTAATTTCGTAACGATCGTTCGTACGTGAGACTGAAAATAAAGAACTCGATGTTATTGTTACTTGATGACCTCCAGGATTTTTACTTTTCCTTTTTATCCATCAACATTTTAACGATATTCCTACCTATTGTTAAAAAAATCGTGTCATTCAAAGCCCACTCGTCCGTTTACTGTGAAAAAGGGAATGTTTTTACACATTTTTGTCGATTTTATTCTGCTTTCAAAGCTATTGTATTTTTCGCTGACATTTGAAAATTAAACGAGATTTTATTTTATTCCTGAAAACCACTCAATATCGAACACTAACTGACTTTGGTCATTGTCTAGCGACGATCCCCAGTTTCGCTTGGCTTTTACGATTTAACAAAACATGAAGAACTTATTTTTTCCTTAGTTTAACTTTTGATTTTTTAAGTTCTCCCACCATTCTTACTAAGAGGTTTCGTACTACCCAGTAGATGGGTTCTGGAGGTCAGATAGGCAGTCGCTCCAAGTTAAATACTGATACTCAATTGCATCCGGTAATATTGGAATCCGATACTAATACCTATATATTGGTCTAACTGCAATGCTTCGATATCGCCTTCAGTTTGTGGAGGCCAGGCGGCAGTTGCTTCACGGAAAATGTCCAAGTTTAGCCAAAATCAGCAGTTGGGCTGGTAAAGCGGACTCCAGACTCCAAAGCTGAAAAGCCTCGATGGAAAAGGATGCGACTGAGATTAACGATGAGATGATGATGACTAATACCTATATATAATAAAAAAAATTGGGATCAAAATTATGATATAAATTATGTACCAATCAGAATATAATAATGGCATCAATTGAATCCGGTAAGATTGGAATCCGATACTAATATACAATATGTAAAGAAAACCCTGTCCGACCCATAAGGATAATAACCGCTAGGTAAACACATGACCAAATATAATATAAAATTTTACGTAATCATCATAGTAACAATACTAATGAATTTTGAACCAACTTCCCCGAAATTTGGTAATTAAAAAAAAATCACAACACCATTTTGACGGTATTATTATAAGCAATGCGACCACGTACCGCGTGCCCTGCCCCCCGTCGCCCGCGGAAGGGTTGCCTACCGCACATGTATTAAGTTACCTCTTTTTTTGTAAATAATATTTTTTTTTTGGGGATTTTTTTTTTAACTTTAGCTCATCTTTGTATCCATTAGTAGAATCAGTTATCGATACCTAACGATACCTTCACGGATCGCACAGGGTTTTCTTTACATATTGTATATGACGACGTCAGCCACGGCGGAGCGGTAGGGTCCTCACTATCTTGGTGCGGTGGCTCCATTTCGTGGGTGAAGTTTTGAATTAAAAGCAGTAAGTGTAAATACTTACACCCTCCAATCTTGATAATAACAATTAAACACGTGCCGCCTTACACACACTACAAAATAACGCCACAGCGTTTGCGCTATTACTACATAAGTCAAATGAGAAACTCTATTAAAACAATATCGTTATCCACGACATACAGGGTGTATCTGTAATCGTAACGCAAACTTCGCGAAAAGGCTGGACCGCATGCCACTAATAAATTTATGATAGTCATTTAGGTCGTTAATGAGCGGTTACAGAAATCACAGTGTTTAAAAAAATGTGTCGGCTCGGCCTTTGAACGTTGCAAGCGTGCCGCCGTGCGTGTTTGTAGGTATGACGTTGACCCCTGATGTGAACTCTATTAAATCAGCTGATAGGATAGTTTTTCTGGTTTTGTTCACATTGCGCTTTTTTGTGTAATTACCGAAATAATTATTTTTTACTTTAAAATCTTATTGGGTTATAAAAGTATAGCAATTATGAACGATCTAAAGTGAAGAAAACTGCATATATTTTTTTTCAAATCGGGAATAAGCCGACGAATAATTCCACCACTTGGGGGTTCAGAATCATTTACTGGATCCATGGTACTCGTTTGTGCGTCGATGTCAGATATACCCTTTATACAATATGTAAAGAAACCCCCGTCCGACCCAAAAGGATAATAAATGTTAGGTATATACATGAGCAAATAAAATATTAAATTTTAAGTAATCATCATAGAGACAATACTAATGAATTTTGAAATAATCTTTTTTTTTCTGCGAATTAATTCCAACTCCACAAAAATTGGGAATTTAAAATGGTGACAACACCATTTGTGTCGGAGCGAATAGCGATGCGACCACGTGCCGCCTGTCCTGCCCCCCTTCACCCGCGCATGTATGCCTAGCGTGTTGTCTACCGCACATACATTTTTTTTTAAGTTTAGCCCGGCTTTGTATCCATTAGTAGAATCAGTTATCGATACCTAACAATACCTTCACGGATCGGACAGGGTTTTCTTTACATATTGTATAATAGAAATTTTGAGATCAAAAGTATGATATAAAATATCTTTGTCACATTTCATCCAAATCCGATCAATACTGTCTGACTGTGGGCTCTGATCTACCGTCAACTGTATTGTGCGCTCGTTAACCACACTGCAACAACTTCTAAATGTAATTTGGTAGAAAATATAACGTGGTGTAAAAATGATTGGAATCGATTTAGTTGCTTATATGTATATTATACAAACTGTATTCAGGTTTCATACATTTTTTTTTAAATTAAAATTATAAACTAGCGCTTGACCGCAATCCCGCCCGATGGTAAGCAGTGACGCAGTCGTTGATGGTAAAGCGCACTAGTTTATTAAGAGCCTATTTACTCTAGCCTTGAAGACACTCAAATTGTAGTCCGACGGAAACACCGCCGCTAGCAAATTGTTTCAGTCCCTCGATGTACGCGATATAAAGGAGGAGGCGTAAGGCTTTGTCCGGATCGTAGTGATGTCAACAACGAAAGGGTGGAAACTCGCCTTACGACGGATCGTCCGCTGGTGGAACGGTGATGGGGGAATTAAATCAATCAATTCCCTCGCACACTCCCCAAAATGGATCCTATAGAACACCGAAAGGCTGGCGACTCTACGCCTGTGCGGAGTTAAGTCAGGGTCAGCAATGAGCCTCTTCGCCCACCTCTCCACTGAATCCAAAGTGGCCAGGTGACACTTAGCAGCACCAGCCCAAATGTGGCTGCAGTACTCCACACACGAACGGACTTGTGCTTTGTACATCATTAGAAGCTGCCCTGGTGTGAAGTACCGCCGGACCTTTGCAATAACGCCAAGTTTCTTGGCAGCCACCTTGACCTTGGACTCAATGAACCGCCCAAGGTTTAGGTTCAGGAAAATCTCAACTCCCAAAAGCTGAAGGCGGTCGGTACACTCCAAGGATACATTTCGAAAAGTAGGAGCCAAGGTGATCGGGCTCCTTTTAGCGGTGAAAAGACACTATTGCGTTTTGGCGGCATTGAATGCTACAAGATTGTAATTGCCCCATTCGAAGACTGCCTGTAGTGCAACACTCGTTCGCTCTACCATACCATCTCTTTCGGACCGGATTGATTCCCTATTAGCCCGATAATAATAATTGATAATAATTATATATACGATCAAAAGAATTCATAGTTGTTAAGGAAAACCTATTTATTTTCAATCTACTGGTGACTATGGAAATATTGGTTTCGCCTTTCGGTACAAAAACGTAGACAGTACAAAAAATAAAACGAAAATAATATTCATATACTTACGGTACGAAGCAATCTCAATGACAGGCAACAACTCGCAAATAATATTGCTTCATCCACCATCTTCAAAGCTTCGTAACAAGAAGAAGGGAAACATAGATTTCAAATGAAACAAAATTTTCAAATTCATATTTCGAATTTATTAAAAGTTCATCAAAGCAGAGAGGTTTCCAATATTTCCATTGCGTGTTATGTAAGCAAAACTTTGTTTGTTTATCTTTTCGGATGGCTGGAGCGAGCAATGAAATATGCCTTTGGAACTGAACGGAAACGCGAAACGATTTTGCTTGCATTGATACAAGAACTGACTTTAGACAAGAAATAAATTGATATAAACTGGAGCTTTATTAGGTTGACTTTGTTAACAGTTCGTCTTCTCTTTGTGTTTTGTGCCATAATTGGCATTCTTTAAGTCATCCAAAGAGCAGGTGAACCGCCGGTGAACGGGTGCATAAGACACTCCAGCCAATGGGAATGGACTGTCAACAATTAAGAGGGGATTCTAGTGGCGTTTTCTCTATACGTATTCCGCTATTTTCTTCGTGGACATCGATTTTAGAGCTACAATTTTTTTTTACAATTTTACACCTTGATTATATGTATCATTGGATTATTTTCTAAAACTTAATTAATAAAAGAAGTAATTATGATATTTCAAAATCCCAAAAAATTACCCATTTTACCACGATGTTCAGACGATTATTAGCCAAATGTGATAAGTTTTTGACATCATTCGAAGTCCAGGTTTCCGCAAGATGTTTTCCTTCACCTTACAATTAGTCATTGGTGTCCAAGAAATACTTAGAAAGTACATATAACTTAGAAAGGTTACATTGATATCTAAATTGTGATATAAAAATTATTGGGATCTGTCGTGTTTTCAAAAAGAGAACGTAGGTAAAATCAGCCTGAGCTGCAACTGTCCCTTTCGCACTTTACGGGGAGAAGTTGAAAGCGATGCGACGGCAATAGTTTCTTCAAATACCTAGTTTTCAAATTCCTCGGCACCAGAGTCTCCTCTTAAGAAATACGAGCGACCATTTTATAAAGAATTTTTTTGAAAAATTTATGATATTTATGAATGTCAGCCTAATTTGAATAAATGACTTTTGATTTTGATTTTGTAAACTACGCAAGAGAGGATCTCCGATAAATTCTGTACATTTTGATACCTGGTTTGTCAAGTTTGAACGGATAAGGAGACAAAAAGGGATCTATACAACAGAAATAATATACATATTCAGAAAAATGTATACAGTATGTTAAGAAAACCCTGTCCGACCCATAAGGATAATAAAGGTTAGGTAAACACTAGACCAAATATAATATTAAATTTTTCGTAATCATCATAGTACCAATACAAATTAATTTTGAAATAATCTTTTTTTCCCGCGAATTAATTCCAACTTCCCCGAAATTTGGTAATTTTTAAAAAAGTGACAACACCGGTATTATTATGAGCGAATAGCGATGCGACTACGCGCCGCGTGCCCTGCCACCCGTCGCCCGCGGAAGGGTGTTAACGCACATTTATTAAGTTACCTCTTTTTGCGAAATAATATTTATTTTTTTAGGGGGATTTTTTTTTTAAGTTTATCCCGGTTTTGTATCCATTAGTAGAATCAGTTATCGATACCTAACAACACCTTCACGGGTCGGACAGGGTTTTCTTAACATACTGTATATTGGTAGCTTGTTTTCTTTTACAACTACTCCCTGTTCAAGTCAGCTTTCTTTATACAGAAGAGGTTCATAGAAGCAGAGATGTACAACATCTTGTTTTCGAGACGAATTCAAACTATTTTAATAAATATCAAAATACAAGCATACTATATGTATATGTCTACTATAACTAGGTAACGAAAATCGGCAAAAACAAATCACAAAAATATCGATAGCTTCATGGCAATCAACCATAGCTACGTATTTTGACGGAAACTATTAACCGAGCAAAATAAAAAATACTCTGTTATCACAACATATGTATGTATGTACATACGTACGTAAAATGTGAAGCGTTCCAGGCAGTGACTATCTCTGATTATATTAGGTTTTTAACATTGACACTAGTAGTTTAAGTTAAAACTAAATAATTTAATTAATTGAAAGTCCCATAAATCAGAAGATAAATAGTTCAAATGATTTCATTTTAGTATAACAATTAGTATACAAAGTGGTGCTAACAATACGACAGTAAATTAAACATCGTGTACCTCAACACATTCTCAGTCTACCCACAAAAAATCAGATAGATGTGTCCATTAGTTTCGGCACAGGAATTTATTTTTCATTTTTCACATTTTCTACATGATGTACATGTTGATAAATAAGGAAGGGCTTACAGGTTAATGACCGCCGCATTCTGCGGTACCAAACTTTAATAATAATGGCGCGGAAAAAGCAAGTCGATAGAGGATCGCGCTGTCGCCGATCGAAGGTCAGTGAACCAATAGTTTAAAGGACGTTCTATTCCGTTTGCAATTTTATGCGATGTTGTTTGTTTGAAATTTTCATTTTTTTATTTTTGATGCTAGGTTTTTTTATGGTTTAGGACTATTCCTATGAACCAGTATTGTTCGTGTTTTCATTTATTGTCGTATTGTTAGCACCACTCTGTATAAGTTGATTACAATAACTTCAGCATCAATCTTAACTGTAACAAAGCACAGTATACCTACATATATTGTAGTTTTATTACAAAGTGTAGTAACAACCTTTTTCAACTTCTGTCTAATGCTATCGCGAATGGAGTACAAATCATCATCATCATCAACCATTTTTTTAAATCGTCCGACTGCTGGGTACGGGCCTCCTCTCATACAGAGAAGGATTGAGCGTAATCACCACGCTTGCTCAATGCGGGTTGGCGGTTTCACACTTAAAGTCTAGGTTTCCTCAAGATGGTTTCCTTCACCGTTTAATCAGTCATTGGCGTCCAGGATCTACTAAGAAATTACATATAACTTAGAAAAGTTACATTGGTACTTGCTTAACTATCGAACCCGCACTCTCATACTTGAGAGGCTGGTGTTTTTACCACTAGGCCACCACAACAGTTTACATGGAAGCAATACTTTATTTTTCTACTACCACTACGGGGTATAAATATTGACTAAGTAATGTATCGTACAACTCTACAACGTTTTGAAAAACAGATCAATTAGTCAATTTTTTATTTTTATTTTAATTATTATAAACTAGTGCTTGACTGCAATCCCACCTGATGGTAAGCAGTGATGCAATCGTTGATGGTAAAGCACGCTAGTTTATTAAGAGCCTATTCACTCAGAAAAACTGAGCGAATAGGCAGGAAGACGGCAGTTGAGCGAGGTGATGCAATGTTAAACACAACAACACGACCAACGATGCTGCGCCAGAGGGAGATAGATCTGAAGACCCTCAACGACCAAACTCACAACACAACAACATTTGGTGCATCGTACCCGGCACACATCGCAACACAACTGCTCAGACCCGTCCACCGTACACGACGAATCGCTTGGCGGCAAGACTTTGTCTGGAATATTCGGATTACGAGGATAAAACATAATAAAGACAACATAATAAAGTAGATTAGATTTGTTATACAAGGGTCTAAAATGACCTATTAAAGACGATGTAGCATAACTCCCGAGCTTTAGCGGGAGAGTAAATAGAAACCATGTTATAACGGGTTTTTAGCGTCGCGTCGTCTATATTTACACAAATTAGGGCGGTCCGACCGCTCAAAATTATTCGCCTAAAGTTCTGTTAAATTATTTATGGACGACAGCAGGTTAAGCTAGCCGAAACTGTCAAATATTCACAATAAACCTTGAGCCTTAATGCTTTTTAGATAAAGTTGAAAATCTAATAAAGAAATCTGACATACGTTGATATGTTGTCATGTACATACGTAACATTATGAAGATTTTTTTAAGTCCTCAGTTCATTTATTTCGTTACTGCTGTTAAATTTATGTTTAATATTTCTATAAATAAAGTTACCTTCTGGTAACTTTATTTCCCGAACGGCAGTCCCCCAAGGCAATAATATAAAAAAAAATATCAAGTCATAATTAATGTTGTAACAATCATTTTAATGTTGTACAAAGCACAGGTCCGTTCGTGTGTGGAGTACTGCAGCCACATTTGGGCTGGTGCTGCTAAGTGTCACCTGGCAACTTTGGATTCAGTGGAGAGGCGTGCGAAGAGGCTGATTGGTGACCCTGATTTAACTCGAGTTGGTCTCCAAAGCCTAGAGCACAGGCGTAGAGTAGCCAGCCTTTCGGTGTTCTATAGGATACATTTTGGGGAGTATGCGAGGGAATTGCATGATTTAATTCCGCCATCTCCGTTCCACCATCGGACGACCCGTCGTATGGCGAGTTTCCACCCTTATGTTGTTAACACCTCTACGATCCGGACGAAGCGTTTCGCCTCCTCCTTTATACCGCGTACATCGAGGGACTGGAACAATCTGCCAGCGGCGGTGTTTCCGTCGGACTACAATTTGAGTGTCTTCAAGGCTAGAGTGAATATGCTCTTAATAAACTAGTGCGCTTTACCATCAACGATTGCGTCACTGCTTACCATGAGGCGGGATTGCGGTCAAGCGCTGGTTTATAAATTAAAAAAAAAAATTAGAAGGTTATTTTTGAAGTGAATTTACTTCTTGAGCGACGTAGAGCACTTTTGTTGAATAGGGAAAAAGCATTGAATTCGCGAGAGTGTGACCGACCTGCCACCGGCAACTGCCCCTGAAAATGTATGAACTCGCTTAATTACTAATCAAAATATTAACTAATGCTCTAACTTTTAAACCGCGCAGTAGACGCTAGCATAACGTACGGGTTCAAAAAACCGCATGCGACGACAGCGCATTCAGGGACCATCTGTAGGGAGGTGCGAGCGACTAGCATTTATTTTATTATACATGTTATTAGTTTGAAGAAGCTAACTCAGTCGTAGGCGATTAAAAATATTTATCTACTCTCATATCAAAAAATTAAAAATATAAAACTAAAAAGGAGTTTATATTGACGTACTTTACCAATAGTATATCGAAAGGAAATTAAAAAATTAAATTATAACATTATTTCTCTAACAAAATAATATTATAATATTTTTTTTTTCATTGCGGTACAGATTACAAACCATAGACAGCACTATTTCATTTTTTATCTGTGGCTGCGCGCACTTTGGCGCGTGCGCGGTGATGCAGGGTACAAACCAATAAATAAACTGTATCAATCTCTATCTTTTATTTCATATATTCAATACAATGTATTGGATTAGATAAAGTAGTGTGATACTAATAAAAAACTCCCTCATTATGTAACAGTTTCATAAATTACTATTATTTAGTATCTATATCATGGAAGAAGTTATAAACCCGTTTGAAGAAGACCCTCGAAAATTGGTTTTATAGTGGACAAAGTAGATGCTATTTAATTTAAATTAAAAATAATTAATGCATAGGTACATTTAGAAATTTCAGGACCATTTGCCAGCTGCAATTAAACCTGCTTGCGCTACATACTTACTACAAATACCTAATGCTTCATGTAGATGTGTTTGTGTAGGACAAAACTGCTGCGGACGATCCGACTCTAAAAATCTGAGTTGACCCCCCCTCCCCAAGCCAAAAGCTGCAGGGTAATTGCGTAAAACATTATCAGTAGCAATGGGTTTCAATTTGACAGTTCAACAACATTCATTGCGTTATATACGTTGTTGCGCAGACACATTTTCGAACATAGAAAGCAATGGAATAGCAATAAACTTCAAAATTATTCCAAATGATTGTAATGGTGGTAATTTTACATGTAGTTTAGCCAAACATAAGTAGAGCTTTATTCAATGCGTTACAATTAGCTAGCCGCTAAATGCTACAATTGCTCTGTAAACGTTTTGGTACTCAAACGGCTGCTGTGGGCTGCCAATTATACAATTTAGAAACCAGACTATGTACATAATAATACAGTGAAGGTACCTAGATAAAGAATTAACCTTGATCAAGAGCTTGTTAATGAAGCTGCGATAATTAATGTTGTATAGTATTGTATGCGCTTCTGAATGTTTAGCTTTTTTTTTGGGATGGGAAATCATCAAATGACTTCTCCCGGTCTGGGCGGAGCGGAAGGGCGTGTCAGACTTTTACTGACTAAAACCCACCCGTGTTTCTTCTCTTGCCTGTGCGACGGTCTTCGTGGACCCAGTCACGATGTGCTGACATCTCTTAGAGGCGCGCATGAAACACGACGCGCCTTCGACTCGGGCGTCGTCCTTACCGGGCGGCGAGCTACCCACTGCTCACCGCCCGCAGGCCCGCGCCTACGGAGGCTAGGAGTTGGGTGTCGTCTCCCGACCAGGGCGTCTCCTGAATGATAGTCATGAATAGCCAAAGATGATGCTTTATTCAATATATTTAACTAACTCGTAACTAACAATATATGAATGATGTGTAAATGAGTACAGTCTATGAACGGTGATCGTATACTGTCGCCTTACACTAGAATTTGTGCAAAGCGACGGAAAAGTGATGATCTATGAAATGTGCGCGTGTCATGTACGAGAGCTGACTCGTTCAAGTATATGGTGTTAAAGGGAAATAATTTCAGGCATAGATTCTCGGTGGTAGGCCTCACCATCGGCCGCCGGCGTAGTTACCACCCACCAGACAAAGTCATGCCGCCAAGCGATTCGTCGTGTTCCGGCATGATGTCTGGTGAAGCCGTTTGGAGGGCGGGTCTGAGCAGTTGTGTTGCGATGTATGCCGGGTACGATGCGCCAATTGTTGTCGTGTCGGGAGTTTGGTCGTGGAGGGTAGCGGGATCCGAAGCACGGTTTTCCGCTGGCCGACCGCAGGTAGTTGGGGGCCCAAGTAGTGTGCCAGCCACACATGAAAGGCTGCCCCGCCAACTGCGAAAAATCCCAGGGTGGCCCCATCGTGCCGGTTGGCGACCGGACGAGAGGACCCGATGGCGATCCCTGGGGGGGTTCGGGCGTCCCCGCAGTCTCCAGATCAATCTCCCTCTGGCCCGGCATCGTTGGTCGCATTGTTGGGATTAACATTGCATCACCTCACTCAACTGCCGTCTTCCTTCCTATTCACTCATTTTTTTTTTTTCAAATGAAAAAGTCAAATAAGAAAAGTAGGTGTGTACAGCGGGCGCACGTCCTCTCTTTCAAAGTGCACCTCTCTAATATTCGAGGTCTGCACTCCAATCTCATTGCAGTACATCACCACCTTGAGACTGAGAAGCCCCATCTACTTTTCTTGACGGAGACCCAGATCAGATGTCCGTCTGATGCGGCATACCTCAACTACCCGGGATACGCATTGGAGCACCATTTCCTGCAGCGTGCCGGGGTCTGTGTGTATGTCCGCAATGACATTTGTTGCCGGCGCCTCCGTCACCTCGAAGACCCTCATTTCTCGTCCCTATGGCTGTTGGTTGACACTGGTGTGGACAAAATTGTTTACACTTGTGTCTACCGATCGCACAGCGGTGATCAGGAGACAACTCGTTTATTTGACCACCTCAGTGAGGCTGCTGACAATGCACTGCAGCGGCACCCTGACGCACACTTCGTCGCTCTGGGGGACTTCAATGCCTGCCATCAAGACTGGCTTTTCCCGTACCAGAGGACCGACCACGCTGGGAGAGAAGCGCGAAACTTCGCGCTTTCAATGGGCCTTTCCCAGCTGGTAAAGCAAGCGACTAGGGTGCCTGATGTAGTTGGTCATACTGCCAATTGTCTGGACCTTCTGCTGACCACTGATCCGGACAGGTGTGTTGTAACAGTTTCCTCACCGTTGGGAACTTCAGACCACTGTCTGGTGAAGTCTGTGTCGACCTTCTCCCCACCAGATCACGACTCTCGTGGTGAACGGCGAATGTGGCGATACAGGTCAGCAGACTGGGATGAGATGCGCCATTTCTTTGCGTCTTATCCTTGGCAGCAGGTCTGCTTCTCTTCTAGCAATCCGTCGAGCTGTGCGGATGCTATAACCGATGTGGTGCGTCAAGCTATGGAATATTTTATTCCCTATAATGACGTGCCCGTCGGTGGCTCGGCTCGCCCATGGTTCAATGCCGATTGTGCCCAAGCCGAACAGCGTAAGCACACGGCATTTCTCACCTGGGTTGACGCTCGTGACCGCGGAGCTCCGGATCTAAGCTCAAAGAAGAGAGCCTTTAACCGTGCTGCCAAGTCCTACAAAAAGGCACTAAAGAAGGCTCGCTTCGACCGTATTACCCATATTGGCAACAAGTTATCTGCGCAGCCTTCCGGTAGCAGATCTTTTTGGTCCCTTGCCAAATCGGTCGAGGCGAACTTCTGTCGGCCCTCACTGCCTCCGCTGGTTAGGCCTGATGGAACACTGGCCCACACGGCGAGAGAGAAAGCAGGTCTCTTTGCATCTCTCTTTGCCCATAATTCGCGTCTTGATACTGGC
Organism: Sesamia inferens; assembly: GCA_037179545.1. Lineage (NCBI taxonomy): Eukaryota > Metazoa > Arthropoda > Insecta > Lepidoptera > Noctuidae > Sesamia > Sesamia inferens. The sequence continues at coordinate 23,346,628 of CM073931.1, forward strand.
AGTGCTACTCCACCTATTTTACCCCATTGCGGTACTTCAATGCCTGAGGTTCGCATTCGGAACAAGGAGGTTCTGAGAGCACTGTGTCGTCTGGACGTGAATAAGGCTAGTGGTCCGGATGGTATACCAGCGATTGTTCTAAAAGCATGTGCGCCCGAGTTGTCTCCTGTATTGATTGACACGCTTGTACCGCCTCTCATTTGGGACTGGTATAGTGCCCAAGTCCTGGAAGCTTGCCAACGTGCAGCCCGTGCCCAAAAAGGGTAGTCGTGCCGATCCTACCAACTATCGGTCGATTTCGATCACCTCCATACTTTGTAAAATTATGGAGCGTGTATTGAACTCGCGCCTCTTGGCATACCTGGAAGGTAACGATCTCCTCAGTGACCGACAGTACGGGTTTCGCCGCAATCGGTCTACTGGGGACCTACTAGTGTATGCCACTCACTTGTGGGGCGAGGCCCTCGAGAGAAATGGGGAAGCGATTGCTGTCTCCCTTGATGTCTCGAAGGCCTTCGACCGGGTATGGCACGCTGGCCTTTTGAGTAAGCTTCCAGCGTACGGCATTTCCCCTAGCCTGACTGGCTGGGTAAAAGACTTCCTGACTGAACGGTCCCTCCGAGTTGTTGTCGACGGATGCTCATCTGAGCCCATGTCGACTAATGCCGGTGTTCCTCAGGGGTCTGTTCTCTCTGCAACTCTGTTTTTGCTGCATATTAACGATCTGCTGATGCCCGGTATCTATGGGTATGCAGATGACAGCACAGTTGTGGAGAGATACCTGCCGGATGCTCGGGCTAGTAGGGAATCAATCCGGTCCGAAAGAGAGGCCATGGTAGAGCGAACGAGTGTTGCACTTCAGGCAGTCTCCGAATGGGGCAATGCCAATCTTGTAGCATTCAATGCCGCCAAAACGCAGGCGTGTCTCTTCACCGCCAAAAGGAGCCCGTTCACCTTGGCTCCTACTTTTCGGAATGTATCCTTGGAGTGTACCGACCGCCTTCAGCTTTTGGGTGTTGAGATTTCCTCGAACCTAAACTTTGGGCGGTTCATTGAGTCCAAGGCCAAGGTGGCTGCCAGAAAACTTGGTGTAATCGCAAAGGTCCGGCAGTACTTCACACCAGGGCAGCTTCTAATGTTGTACAAAGCACAGGTCCGTTCGTGTGTGGAGTACTGCAGCCACATTTGGGCTGGTGCTGCTAAGTGTCACCTGGCCACTTTGGATTCAGTGGAGAGGCGTGCGAAGAGGCTGATTGGTGACCCTGATTTAACTCGAGTTGGTCTCCAAAGCCTAGAGCACAGGCGTAGAGTAGCCAGCCTTTCGGTGTTCTATAGGATACATTCTGGGGAGTGTGCGAGGGAATTGCACGATTTAATTCCCCCATCTCCGTTCCACCATCGGACGACCCGTCGTACGGCGAGTTTCCACCCTTATGTTGTTAACACCTCAACGATCCGGACGAAGCGTTTCGCCTCGTCCTTTATACCGCGTACATCGAGGGACTGGAACAATCTGCCGGCGGCGGTGTTTCCGTCGGACTACAATTTGAGTGTCTTCAAGGCTAGAGTGAATAGGCTCTTAATAAACTAGTGCGCTTTACCATCAACGATTGCGTCACTGCTTACCATCAGGCGGGATTGCGGTCAAGCGCTGGTTTATATTTTAATAAAAAAAAAAAAAAAAAGATTAACGCAAATTAACAAACAATAATTTAACAACTTTTAAAAGGCTATTTTTATAAGCAGCCATTGGTATTAGAACTCCGAATGTGTTTTTTTTTAAAGAAAATAAAAACAACAAAGACATAAACAACAGAACAGAATTTCTGTTTCGTTTATCTTTTTCATTTCTCATTCAAAACCTTTAGCTACCGTGATTTAACAAGCGTTTTTAAATATCTACCAATATTCTTCAAGAAAACCATTTTTTTAGCAACCGACTTCAAAAAAAATTAAGAGGATCTCAAATCATTCAAATTACTTTTGACAAGTGTAGAATAGTAATAATATTTATTTACTTAACTTACAAAAAAAAACGACCGACTTTCAAAAAAAAAAACACTAGAAAGTGAAAATAACTAATTTCGGTAACCGGTATCAAAAAGAATATACAAAAACAAAAGACATCGCACACACTTCCAAAATTAGTTATTTTTCACTTTGTTTTTGGAAGTGGGTTGTTATATGCTGTCGATTGATTTTATAAAAATGTCACCGTGAAAAGTTCGCGATTCGTCGTGTTCCGGCATGATGTCTGGTGAAGCCGTAAGAAGGAGGAATCTGAGTAGTTGTGTTGCGACGTGTGCCGGGTACGATGCGCCAAATGTTCTTGTGTCGGGAGTTTGGTCGTAAAGGATTCCAGATCTCACAGCATCGCTGGTCGTGTTGTTGGGTTTAATATAGCATCACCTTGCTCAACTGTGCGGACTGACCTAGGCGGGATTGCGACCAAGCAGTACTTTATAACTATAAAAAAAAGTTAGTTGAAATTAACATAATTTCTATCCCTACCATTAGTTGGAATGACAGCTTACTTCACCTATGTTTTCGCGTTAAGAGGGTTACAGAATCGCATTGCAATCACTATAACATTGATAATATGTTACCATTTTAAGCGTCTTAAGTCGTCCGATTTCAAATGATAATAAAAAGAAAAATGGACACAAAAAAATACAATTGAATCATGTACCGAACCACTCAGAAAGCCAAACCATTCTGAAAGCCAATAAAACCAAGTATACAACAGCGGTAAGTGCTAATATTGCACCAACTAACAAGATTACCCCTCTTCTTGACGTGGAGTCTGACGCAGACGTCTATTTGACTTCATTACGAAGCTGGACGTTTCCGTTCCTTTCGATTGCGGACCATTATTGCCTTATTTGACCCTTATTGTCTTCGCAAAGTCTTTGTAGAGTGATGAGACAAAGGGATTGAACAGCAGGCTAAGTTCCATTAATCAATGGGGTGTGTTATCGACGTGTTCGCGTAGCTTTCGTTGTCCGGCTAGCCTTTTCCCTACTATGTTGGACTAATATCCGTTTAACTAAATGCAACTGTACCAGTATTAGATGGAGCATGGAGTGATTGCCTGGGCAAGCACATTTTAAGCCTTTGGTCTCGCCTCTCAAAGATCTACAAATTACAGTCTAGCTCTAGACCAACAGCTGACGTCTCTAGCAGCCGCGGGAGTCTCCCTGGTTGGTAGACAACATCGAACTCCTGGCCACCGTAGGCGCGGGCTTGCGGGCGGAAAGCAGTTGGCAGCTCGCCGCCTGCCCGGGTCGACGACGCGTTGTGTTCCACGCGCGCCTCAAAGAGATGTCATGCCCATCGTGACGGGGTCCACGAAGGCCGATGCCTGGGCCAAGGTTGCGGGCTGGTTGAAAGAGAAACTGTAGCTCTGGCACACAGGCAAGTGAAGGAACACGGTTGGGTTTTAGTCAGTAAATGTCAAAAACACCCTTCCGCTCCGCCCAGAGGGGAGACATCATTTAATGATTTCCCATCCACACCAAAAAAAAAGCACGGAGGGTTTTCGTGTGTAAAGATGGTCACCCATCCGTGGGTCGACCGCGGCAGGAGTAGCTTAACCTAATCAATCAACCCTGTTACTGTTTGCGTAGCAGTATTGCTGACTTGATTGTGCTCTGGCTGTTGAGAGTATGTCATGCTCACTCAAATGTCTCGCTGGTGGTGGCGTGTGTTGGGTCATTAGGTTCCCTTCAATATGGTTGAGCTGAATGATGCTGATCCGTACGTCATGTTCATGAACGGACGCCGTCAGAGGGGACGACTGGTCATCTCTTAGCTGCCACGGCGTATTTTAATTTCTGAATTGTTGTTTTTATTTTTCTTTATTTTTTTTTTGTCGTGTGTTTTTCATAATGGACGCTCTTAGCATACAATATATTTCGCCACTCCAGAACCATACTGCCCCATCGGCCATCGGTTTTACGAGCAATGTGCCCCGCCCACTGCCACTTCAGTTTAGTGACTGGAAAACATATATTTCTGTCTATTTCAGAAGGAAAAGGACATAATTTCGTCCTGTCAAATTAGTCCAGTCCTGACGTAAATCGATGTAACATTAGTCGCCATGTTTTTAATCTAAACTCTCTATGGAGTATTGTCCTGCCATTTTAATTGGACAGGAGTAAACTAATATGTTATGCGCCATTATGTACCTTTTTATATTAGTTATGTATATTCTTCCTTTTGGCCTTTTATCGTACACCACGCACTGTTCTCTTGTTTTTGTTACACCAGATATTTATTCGATCGTTTTATTAAAATTATAAAGTAGTGCTTGACAACATTCCCGTGATGCAATCATTGATTGTAAAGCACTCTAGTTTATTAGGAGCCTATTGACTCTAGCCTTGAAGACACTTTAATTGTAGTCAGACGGAAACACCGCCGCTTTCATATTGTTCCAGTCCCTCGATGTACGCGGTATAAAAGACGAAGCAAAACGCTTCGTCCGCATCGTAGTGAAGTCAACAACGTAAGGGTCGGTACTCGCTGTATGACGGGTCGTCCGATGATGGAACGGAGATAAGCGGGATTACCACAATTATTTTTTATTTCAATTCTGCCTGACATTCAATGACAGCCTCCGTGGCGTAGCAGTAGCGAACGGGGCCGCTGCGCAAGGAGGCGCGGGTTCGATCGCCGCGTAGTGCAAATATTTGTATGCATGAATATGAATATTTGCACTAGTCTGGTCGTGCCTCGGAAAGCACGTTAAGCCGTTGGTCCCGGTTGCCATACGAACATCTAGTGGCAGTCTTTACGGGTTGTTGGAGCCCTCAAAATCTAACAATTGGTTTAACTGCAATGCTTAGATATCGCCTTCGGGTTGTGGAGGTCAGACGGCAGTCGCTTCACGGAAAATATCGAAGTTTTGCCAAAATCAGCAGTTAGACTGGTAAAACGGACCCCAGACTCCAAAGCTGAAAAGCTACGGATGCGACTGGGATTAACGCTGAGATGATGATGATGATTTTTTACTTCAATTATGTATTTCATGGACCCTAATAAAATACTTTTACTTCACTCATTAAATTTCTTTAGCATGCTCATAACTTGAAAACGTTATTAAACCGTTCTTTATTATAAACTGAACCAAAATTGCCGTTTTGCCTTCAGATCTAGCTCATTTGAGCCAGGCGAAAATCCAAAGCAATTAATCCGTACTTAAAACTTGTAAAAGGATTTGTCTCCTTCTTTCTCCCTTGTGGCGAAAACTCGAAACCAGCTAAGGGTAAAGGAAGCACCCTTATCCTCTGGTTTTAAGGTTTCGACGGTTTTATTCCGGAAAATTAAAAATCTTTACACCCGATCCCGCCGGAGGGAACAATGAACATCCAGCAATCCAAGTTTACATTATACTTTAGTACTAGCTGTTGCTCGCAGATTGGTCTGCGATTCAAGATGAAAAGAGGCCTTCTTCAGGACATGATATAACCATGTGCCTTTCCTGCAATTCCCTTCACCCATTGTAATGTCGAAGGTACTAAAGGTTTTTAATCGGTTTTAGAAATACTGGTTTTTACCGGTTTATTTCAGTTTTTCTCCGAACATTTCACGTTTCAAGAACTTTGTTTTGACTTGAGTAAACCGCTTTTTTTTTGTTGAATGACATGTTGGCGACGCAGTGCAATTTGTAAGTCCTTGTAAGGATGCCACGCTTAGCGGCGTGATATGAAGACGTACGTATATTTTCGATATTTCTGTTTTTTATATAATATATACATAATAGTATATGTAGGCTAGAGTGAATAGGTTTTTAATAAACTAGTGCGCCTTACCATCAGCGATTGGTCGCTACATGCCATCGGGCGGGATTGCGGTCAAGCACTAGTTTACAATTAATAATAAGAAAAAAATAGTGACATGATTTCCATCACATATGCTAATAAAGAGTTATTTATGAATGATCTGTAACGTTACATAATAGAAAGATTTATTAAATAAGTGTGTAAAAAATAAACATCTACTTTTTTCTTTTCTTTAAAAAAAACCGTTGCCCCACACTAAGAATTACTTCTGTAACTTGAATTCATCGAGTTCAACAAACATTTAAACTTACATACACTGACAGCAAACTTCGGAATTTAAGAGCACTTAATAGACATTTACGTAATTATAGCGTGAATGGAAAGCCACATATACAAAAGTCATCATTCCCAAACTAACTTATCTTCAATCATAAAGCCTAAGTAATGTCAAGCCTTCAAGGCTTCAAGTCGTAAGTCTTACATTATGCTTTTTTGATAAGGACACGTTTCTTGAAGATTTTAAACTTTCCATCGCTAAGTTTTGTACCCGGTATGGGCAACTTGTTATAAAAGCGATTCCTGTTTATAAGAAATGTCTTACTACTTTTAGTTAACCTAAACTTAGATTCACAATTTCGTATTTCACTCCGTAGATATATTTATATTATGCAAAACTTTCCTTATTTTAAAAATTCTTGAGTTTTTGCGAAGATACAAAATATGTTCTAAGTTACATACCTACAGAAGGTAGAGATATCAATTTATTTGTAAGATATTTTTTTTTTTTCTAAGGACCTTTATGTAAGTAGGTACTATTTGAAATAAAGGTTTTTTTTTAAAAAAAACTGTTATGAACGAACGAAACTAAATAAAGATTTTGCGTCGAGGTCTTAATAACGGTTTGGAAATTTATCTGGTATCCGATCCTTGGGTACCAGCTAAATTTACATTGTGCAATGTACCTAAATAAATATTGAACCCGTAGGTACTGAACCTTAGCACATTTTAATCAAATCCCCGTAATTCAGCATGCCTGAAAGGATCCACAATGACCTTGCTTTACATAAGCTATCAACTAATTCCACATTGTAGAATGTACATATAATTAAATATTATCAAATTATTATCAACATTTATATATGTACCACACGGCGTGTGATATCAACCTATATCCTCCCATGGGTGTCGTAAGAAGTGACTAAAAGAACTATCACCAGGGAAGCGGGCAGCAGCGCTTCTCCTGTAGAATATAAAATTACTGCGATCGCAAACCCATCTGCCAAGCGTGCGGTTTATGGCAAACCCCCCAATGTAATCGAAAACCTTTTTGTGAGGTCTTTGTCTAGCAGTTTTCAATGATGACCGTTATAAAAATACAGTTCTTTATACAAAAATGACATCTTAGATCGGGGCTAAATTGTCACTTTCGTTTTAAGAACTTTGCCTAAATCTAAATAAAGTTCGAAATACAAATACTGACTCAAAGGTTAAGGCTAAAACTAAAGTTACATTTCGTTTTATAATAAGGCGGATATTGGCGCCGATTCTATTGTTCACAAACTAAACTAATTTTAAGTTATGTGCATCTTTTTCTTTCCATTTCGTTAAGAAAAGGATAGAAGATAACATTTAAATTTAATCTTGTCAAATTAAGATACTCCATAGACAATTTAGACGCGATTATAAACATGGCGACTAGGAGTTTTGACAGGAAAGCTAAGATGAGTGTCACACGCATTTTTCATTGGACTTTTAAAATTATTTATAGTGTCGTTTACTAAATAAAAGCGCGCGTGATTTATGTAGTAAAAAGTGCATTCAGTGAATAATTCATAAAGAACATTGAAATATCGCAGCATAGTGGCCACATCATGGCTTTGCATCAAATCTCCTAGGAGTCGGCTCACGCGGCCGTTTTTTCAACTGTCATTGGCGATATCCGCCATTATTGTTAAATAATTTTTTTTATTTGTCACACGTGTTATTGGCAAAATTGTGGTATCTAACCACAGAGGCCATTGAAGAGTTGAAATAGTATTCACTCTAAAGAAAAGAAAGAAAGGAGAACATGGCGACTAAAAATACGCCACTTTACGTCAGGAGCGCACTAATTTGACAGGTCTAAATTGACATTTTCTTATTCATAAAAGATGTTTAAAGTTAACTATAGATTATTCTTTAACCATACATTTTAGACGTTTGCACGTCACATAACTTTAATCTTCGTTTATGAATAAACGCCTTAAACACTGTGGTGTATATTCATAAAGGATGATTTAAGTTAAGTGACGTTAAAAGGTAAAAATTGAATGGTTAAAGAATCGCTAATCACTAGTTAACTTTAAGCAGCGGTTATGAATAAGGGGGATTATCTTCAGTCCTTTTCTTATAGAAATGGAAAAAAAGGAGCACTTAACTTAAAATTAGTTTAGTTTGTGAACGACAGCATCAGCGCCAATATACAGTATGTTAAGAAAATCCTGTCCGACCCGTGAAGGTGTTGTTAGGTATCGATAACTGATTCTACTAATGCATACAAAACCGGGCTAAACTTAAAAAAAAAATCCCCCTAAAAAAATAAATATTATTTCGCAAAAGGAGGTAAATTAATAAATGTGCGTTGACCACCCTTCGCCTGCCGCCCGCGGGGGGCGGGCGGCAGGACACGCGGCACGTGGTCGCGTCGCTATTCGCTAATAATAATACCAGTGTTGTAACTTTTTAAAAATTACCAAATTTCGGGGAAATTGGAATTAATTCGCGGGAAAAAAAGATTATTTCAAAATTCATTTGTATTGGTACTATGATGAATACGTAAAATTTTATATTATATTTGGTCATGTGTTTACCTAACCTTTATTATCCTTATGGGTCGGACAGGGTTTTCTTAACATACTGTATATCTTGTAATAGGATGTTTTGCTAGGTACGTAGATAGGTATGTCAAGAGATTTCAATTTAAAACTTGAACTTAATGGTAACTTATCCTTAAGTAAACCTTTTAACACATTAATATTTAGGTACTAGTCCGGGTAACTTGCCTCATTAAAAACGTTTATTAGTTAGAAGAAAAGTTTTATTAGCTTTCATATTGTTGATGAATTATTAATGGCTTTATAAGTCGTGGTGGTCTAGTGGTTAAAACACCAGCCTCTCAAGTACCTATACAGTATGTTAAGAAAACCCTGTCCGACCCGTGAAGGTGTTGTTAGGTATCGATAACTGATTCTACTAATGGATACAAAACTGGGCTAAACAAAAAAAAAAATCCCTAAAAAAAAATATTATTTCGCAAAAAGAGATAACTTAATAAATGTGCGTAAGCACCCTTCCGCGGGCGGCGGGCCGCAGGGCACGCGGCACGTGGTCGCATCGCTATTCGCTCATAATAATAACGGTGTTGTCACTTTTTTAAAAATTACCAAATTTCTGGGAAGTTGGAATTAATTCGCGGGAAAAAAGATTATTTCAAAATTCATTTGTATTGGTACTGTGATGATTACGTAAAATTTTATATTATATTTGGTCATGTGTTTACCTAACCTTTATTATCCTTATGGGTCTGACAGGGTTTTCTTAACATACTGTATACTTTCTAAGTATATCTTGGACACCAATGACTCAAGGTGAAGCTGGACCAAGGTGCACCTGGACTTTAAGTCTGAAATCGTCAACCCGCATTGAGCAAGCGTGGTGATTACGCACAATCCTTCTCTGTTTGAGAGGAGGTCTGTGCCCAGCAGTGGGACGATAAAAAAGGTTGAGGATGATGTCGGAAAACGTGCTGCCGATCCATTCTCATGTAAAAATCGAAAAAAAGTTAGATAAAGTGAACGTAAAGCGAGTTGTCAATAGTAACAATCCATAACGCAAGTTGAATGAGAACTCCCTCTACGCTTAGCTACTTCAGCAAAGTTTTCCTGGTGACATGGTTACAGAACCGTACTGTTGATTACTTTACAAAATGCATTACAAAGGATTTAGGTTGCTATTAATTTGGGTGAAAACGAACGTACGCACAACTGAAAACTACGCTAATATTTGTTCATATCCATCAATCAACCAAGGTCCGGGTATAATAGACTAGTGACAGAATGTTAGTGAAACATGATACATACATATGTAGGTACCATTGTCGTATTATTATTGTAAGTGGAAAAAAACTTACATATTATTGGTACTTATCCAATAATATGTAACTTTTTTCTTATAATCGTATTAACTCAAAAACTATCCAAGCAAATTTAGTAAAACAATATAAAGAGACCCCCCCAAACGCATAAGTTATCTATTTAAAAAAAATAATTTTGCAAATCCGTCTATAGGTACAATATTTAAAGAACACCTCGTCCAACCCACAAGTATAATAAAGTTTAGGTAAACACATAACCAAATAAAACATGAAATTTTACATAGTCATCATAGTAACAATACTAATGAATTTTGAAATAATCTTTTCGTTCCGCGAATTAATTCAAACTTCCCCAAAATTTGGTTATTTTAAAAAAAGTGTCAACACCGTTTTTGACGGCATTATTATGAGCGAATAGCGATGCACGTGCCCTGCCCCCCTTCGCCCGCACATGTATTAAGTTACCTTTTTTTTGCGAAATCATATTTATTTTTTAGGGGGATTTTTTTAAAATTTTAGCCCGGGTTTGTAGGCATTAGCAGAATCAGTAATCGATACCTAACAATACCTTCACGGATCGGACAGGGTTTTCTATACATATTGTAAATGACGGAGTTATGCCCAAAAATACATAAAAAAAAAATATAAACATCCATTTTTTTTTCGAATGTGGAATCACTATTTGACAACTCCCGGTCTAGGTGGACCGGAAGGGCGTATCCAGACTTTTGCTGACTAAGACCCACCCGGGTTTCTTCACTCGCCAGCGCGCCAAGGCCACGGTAGCACTTTTAAACAACACGCAGCCCTGGCAGGAATATAAACATCCTTCCGTATTGTATTTTGAAGTTGGCTTTTGCGGTTTTGCCAAGTACCCTATTATGAGTCTTCAGTCGAAATAAAGAATTTGATTTCATCTCATTAGAAAATCATATCCAGATACTTGTTTGGTTTCTTTGTTCGAAACTTTTTTAATGAATCGTTTTACTTTTTACTTAGATCTTCTTATTTTTGGGAAAACAAAAAAGAAAAATGCCCTGCCCTGTTGAGAAAAAGATTAACGATTTCAAGAAAAGTCAAATAAGTCCGGGGTCTGGCCGTTTGTGTATGTGAATTTAAATGTTTCTAAAGGCACCCACGATACAGGAGAAATTAGTAATATCTCATTCAAATTATTACAAAATACTTTCAATAAATCGCATGTTCATTCGTGCCTTAAGTTTTCGTTTTGTTCAGTAACAGCGTGGAATCTGGATTTGAGCCCATAGACAGCATAAGCTCGCCTCCCTATTACATGGCCCTCCCTATTACATATAACCCTATTAATACAGTATGTTAAGAAAACCCTGTCCGACCCATAAGGATAATAAAGGTTAGGTAAACACATGACCAAATATAATATAAAATTTTACGTAATCATCATAGTACCAATACAAATGAATTTTGAAATAATCTTTTTTTCCCGCGAATTCATTCCAACTTCCCCGAAATTTGGTAATTTTTAAAAAAGTGACAACATCGGTATTATTATGAGCGAATAGCGATGCGACCACGTGCCGCGTGCCCTGCCGCGCACCGCCCGCGGAAGCGTGTTTATCGCACATTTATTAAGTTACCTCTTTTTGCGAAATAATATTTATTTTTTAGGGGGATTTTTTTTTTAAGTTTAGCCCGGTTTTGTATCCATTAGTAGAATCAGTTATCGATACCTAACAACACCTTCGCGGGTCGGACAGGGTTTTCTTAACATACTGTATATCTGACAAAATGTACCTATTAACGCCGATTCTCTTATTAACAAATTAAACCAATTTTAAGTACATCTTTTTCATTAAGAAAAGTATAGAAGATAACATTTTAGTCTAATCCTGTCAAATTAAGATACTCCATAGATAATTTAGACGCGATTATTAACATGGCGACCAAAAAACTACATCAATTTACGTTAAGCGCGGACTAAATTGACGGATCTAAATTAATATATTATTTTCCGTCCTTTTCTTGATGTAAAGAAAAACATGCCTTGAACTTAAATTTAGTTTAGTTTGTAAACAAGGAAATAGTTGCCATTGTCTAACACGTGGTTTCGGGAAGCTTCTTAGAAGCCCACATGTCTGACAACTAATCTTAGTAAGAAATATCGTATTAAATTACCCATAAACTGAATTGTGGCGGCCAGGAGGGCTCCATTCAATAAATTAGTATTCAGTTAGAATAGAAGCTGATCCCAGGGACAAAGGCCAAACAGATTGATGATACCAGTTTTGCATCCTAGCATCCTTGAGGATTGTAAGACACATTGTTAGCTCAATAGAACATTAAAATAACAATTAATTCAAGAGAATAGTAAATGAGAGTATTCACTGACTTGAATATCTCGCTCTCATAAATCTCAGTTATTATTCAAAGCAATACATATAATACTGATTAATTTATTTAACACAACTTCTTCTAGGAGTAATGTAGGTAAACAGAATTAGTAAAACAAGAATAAGTATTTATTTTGACTCCAACAGGAAGATGATAAAACTACATTAACACAGTCAAAAATATAAAAACCAAATTATATTTTAAAAAAGTAACAAAAATAAAAAAGAATCAGAAAGTCCCATTCGAAGACAAAAAGCTTCTATCTCAGCATGACGCTTTGAAATTTAAAAAAATATAATGGACATGCCATACGCGTATAATCTGCAGTATTTTTTTGGTTTGAAAAGAGTGAGAGAGATTGCCTATGCTTTCGGTCTAGCACTATATCTTGTCTCATAGATAATTGATGATTTTGAAAGAGATAAAGATAGACCGAAACTTCGTTTCCTCTCTTTCTTTCGGAGTGTCACAATTCTCATCTCTAAGGCATGTCCATTAGTAGGTACATGTCGATGGCTGCAGCGCAGGTATTCTGATAAGGCCCGCTGTGATGTCAGTAGGTATTATAAGCTGTTGTTTCCCGCGGCGTCACTCGTGTAGAAATTGATTTTACACTTGACTAGTGACCCTCGGTTCATCCACATGGAAATAAAATACTCTTTGGACATCCTTATCGATCCGGGAGTGTGACTTTCAAAGATAATGGATTAGGAGTTTTTTTATTATATACTGCCTCATCATCCAGCATTCATTATTTTATCTCGATTGGTTTAAAGTCAGTCTCCCACGAGATTGTCACAGTTTTAAACTAACCCATATGGCTGGAATGCCCCGGCTTAGTTTCTGCGACCTATTCGGCTCGCACGTAATTGATTGCAGTTAATATCACTCAGTCCGTTAGTTAAAAGGCTAATTACATCATACACCATCGACAAAAAATCATTTGACTGTCAACAATTTGTACTCTATAATATCTACTGAATCAATATTTGGCTACAACTAAGTGCCCAATCTGAAGTAAGTGTATGGTTAGGTACTCATTAGTACCTAATATAGTAATAAGTACTAAGTACTTATTTCATAAAAAAAACATAGCACTTTGCACTATATCCACATGTGAATAATATTTACAATTATAATACAAATAGTACACTCTATTTTTTTACTAAGATCAGTCTGTATCCCAAAGGATAATGGTTGTTCGGCCAAATGGATTCCGTTAATATTCATAACCAGAAACAGGTGAAAACAGGGTCGGTGATTCGTATTAACATGTGTATAGAATAAGAAAATTATATAATAACAAAATATACCTAAGTCACCTAAAGGTGCAAAGACGAAAAACTTAGAAATTTGTGAAGTGTGGCTGTGGGTAAATGTGTGTACGTGAATATGTGTACGTGAATTGTGTGTGTGGGCCCCACACACACTGAAGTGATATTATATTTGGATGTAGTATGAGATGTGATTTTTGAGTATGTTGTTGTTTGTTGTTTTGAAAATGATAATATATTAAGAGACAAATTGCGCTTTACACAACTTTAAATTAAAAAAAGTGTTGTTAATTAGCAGATTCTCTGTTTAATGTAACAAAAAATGAAGACAGTTTCAATTTTTTCGATATCTACATCTTTTTAAGAATATATGTTTCTACCTACTCTATCTTCGTCTTCTGCTTGTCAATGGCACAGCTGTATTTCAGATCTTATTGGCCGAAAGTTCGCCACATTCACGGCGTCCTCGGTGGAGGGCGAAGAGATAGATCTGACTGCATGTTGTGGTACACAGAGTGCAGGATAAAAGGTGAAGCATCCTTGGCAGCAATAGCTCCTTCATTGCCTTTGTTACTCGCGGGCTTGCGGGCGGTGAACAGTAGGCAGCTCGGCGCCCGCTAAGGACCAGGCCCGAGTCGACGGCGCGTTTTGTTTCACGCGCGCCTCAAAGATATGTCACCCCTCGTGACGGGGTCCAAGGAGACCGATGTCTCCTGGGTCAGGGTTGCGGGTTGGTTAAAAAAGAAACCGTGGCCCTGGAGCACAGGCAAGTGAACAAACCCGGGTGGGTTTTAGTGCGTAAAAGTCTGATATGCCTTTCCGCTCCGCGCGGAGCGTGAAAGGTTTGACGATTTCCAACAACAAACAAAAAAAAAGTGTGGCTACCTCGTATAAACTACCAGGTTGAAGTACAAAATATTTTAAGGGCACTTATGAAACGTCAAGTTAGCAGGAAACTCCACAGATACTCTTTTAAAAATAATTGACTTTTACATTATTTCAAAATTACAATTTCTTGTGGGATGGCAGTATAGGCCTGTCCACTTGTAGGTACCATTTAATTGATAAAATAAAAATAGACTACAAACCTAAAGTCTACATTTGCAAATTAAATAAGTATCTATAAAAAGGATATAAAAGCTTATTAAAACCAAATGACAAGATTGCTGTTACAACCACTAATAACGAGTTGAAATTGGAATTGTCTGTTTATAGTAATAAAAAAGATGATCTCAAAGAGGTGTGTGAAAAAAAAAAGACATCGTAATTTAACAGCAGCTACATCTTCCCACTTGTGTTCGGAGACAGCTCAGGGACTTTCAAGTGGACATCTCTATGAGCGTTCTTCTCAGAATTCACCTCTCACCTAGGTCTTTCATATTCACTCGATCCTTCCATTTTATGAAATGAGTACTTCGTTCGTTTCGTAACACAGACAACACTTGCGATAAGAGGAA
This sequence comes from Sesamia inferens, assembly GCA_037179545.1. NCBI lineage: Eukaryota > Metazoa > Arthropoda > Insecta > Lepidoptera > Noctuidae > Sesamia > Sesamia inferens. The sequence continues at coordinate 23,361,644 of CM073931.1, forward strand.
ACTAGTTACAAATGTCCTCAAATAATGTACATGGTTTTCAAAGGTAATAAAAAAAATTGTGAGTTGATTCTCACGTAACCAGGGAGATTGTCTATTTTTGGGTAAAAAAATCAGCATAGTCATCCAACTTGATAATGCTGCCAGCCTTTTCGGCACCTTTCCCTTTGACAGCGATTTGGACGTATTTTTGATGCCCATTTGCCCAATGATCCTTATTATATTTTATATTTGTGTATAATGTTTATATAGATATTTTAGTAATAATAATAAATAATAATAATATATACGGACAAATCACACAGATTGAGCTAGCCCCAAAGTAAATTCGAGACTTCTGTTATGGTATACTAACTCAACGATACTATATTTTATAATAGATACATATATAGATAAACATCCAAGACCCAGGCCAATCAGGAAAAGATCGTTTTCTATCATGACCTGGCCGGGCATCGAACCCGGGGCCTCCACGTCGCAGGTAGGCGTGTTGACCGCTGCGCCACGGAGACCGTTGTTCTAATGTAAAGTAAGAGAGACAATTATCTGTTATTGGGAACAAAAAAAAAAAAATTAAATAAATCCGTTTTGATTTGAAGGAAAACAAATAAAATCTACAGTCATAAATGTGGCATTAATTCCTACGAGTTCAAAGCCTGCCTTGAATTTTCATTTGAAATATTGGCTCACGTTCGAACACGACATGTTTATTGGCAATACCTACCCCTAACTCCTTCTGATATTGCCGTGATAAAATCAGAATTTCTGAGAATCCGCAATAATATTGCACAATACCGAAATACGCAAACAATATGAATTTTATTGACAATCGCGCAAAAAAATTAAGTTCAGTAGGTACATATTTTTTCTTTTTATTTTTGTAATTTATAAACTAGTGCTTGACCTCAATCCCGCCCGATGGTAAGCAATGATGCAATCGTTGGTGGTAAAGCGCGCTAGTTTATTGAGATCCTATTCACTCTAGCCTTGAAGACACTTAAATTGTGATCCGACGGAAACACCGCCTCTGGCAAATTGTTCTAGTCCCTTGATGTATGCGGTATAAAAAAGAAGCGAAACCCTTCGTTCGGAATATTGTCAACAACGTAATGATGGAACGCAGATGGGGAAAAAATGCATCCTATAGAACACCGAGCTGACTACTCTTCACCTGTGCTCCAGGCTTTGGAGACCGTTTTGAGGTAAATCTGGTTCGCCAATTAGCCTCTTCGCATGCCTCTCCACCAAATCCAAAGTAGACAGATGGCATTTTGGAGCAGCGGCCTGTGCTTTGTATAACATTAGAAGCTGTCCTGGAGTGAAGTACCGCCGAACCTATGTGGTAACGCCAAGTTTCCTGATAGCCTTGGCCTTGGACCTAATGAACCGCCCAAAGTTTATGTCCGAGGAAATCTCAATTCCCAAAAGCCGAAGGATACCGAAAAGTAGAAGCCAAGGTGAACAGGCTTCTTTTGGCGCTAAATAGACACGCTTGTATTTTCGCGGCATTGAATACTACAAGACTGGCTTTGCCCCATTCGGAGACTGCCTGTAATGGAACATTCGTACGCTCTACCATAGACAAAGGATATAAAATACTAGCTTACCGCCCGCGTGGAATTCGGTTACATCGCGCTTTTTAGATTTCCCTCGGGAATATAATTTTTTTTTTCAATAAAAGGTAGCCTATGTAAATTTGATCAAAATCGGTTGAGAGGTTTAAGCGGAAAAGCGTAAAAGACAGATAGATAGAGTTACTTTCGCATTTATAATATTAGTATGGATTAGTTTATTGCTGTGACATATTACTATAATTTATGTACATGCTGCGTTTTGTTCGAAAGTGATGCCTTAACTCTGGCGCACAGGCAAGTGAAGGAGCACGTGTGGGTTATAGTCAGTAAAAGTCTCACACGCCCTTCTGATCCGCTCAGAGCGGGATGATGGCATTTGATGAATTCCTGTCCAAAAAAAGGTCCTATACCCATTTGATTGTGGATTTAATATCATATAATTGAATAACGTATACAATTACGAGGATCTTGCGATTTGAATTGTGCATAAAACATGTTAAATATGAACGTTAAGCGTGCGTACCTTAAGAACGTCGTTCTTGAAAGGGGACTCTGTATTACACTTACAGGTTATTTTTTTCATTATACGAAACCTGAATATATATGTAGTTTATTCAGAAAAAGCAACTGAATCGATTCCAATCATTTTTAGACCATGTTATATTTTTTCCTAAATACAGTAGAATCTCGTTAAGTCGAAAACCTCCAAATCTCGAAAAAATGTTTTGTTCCCTTCCCTTAAAACACCAAAACCTCTATTCCTCGAAATCTCAGCCCTCTATTAGTCGAAATAATAGTGAGTACCTCCAAGCCATTTTGGTACATATTTTCCCTCCATAGCTCGAGAAATTAAATGTTACCTCTGTATAATAAAAATATGTTACAGGCTTTAAGAATGCGCCGACAGTGTAAGTAAACCATTGTTTGCACCAATGAATAGAATTACCACGAATTTATGACTTACGTTAACACGTGTTTGCTTGCTTAGTGCCAGGTGTTTCATTTTATTATAATGAATAGAATTCTCAGTTTCTCACGAATGTATTACTTACGTTAACACGTGTTTATTTGCTTGGTTTCGGTTTCAGGCGTTTAATTTTATTAGTTTTTATATCATTTGAATTTTAGTGAAGCAATTATTCATTTGTTGTCGAGTGAAATATTGAATCTCAACCTCTTTATGTCAAATAAATATCCGTCTTAGTCGAAATTCTCTGTAAGTCGAAAACCCTATAACTCGTCTCCCTTATTCTTTTTGTTGGGACAATCAGGTAAGATAACAAGCTTAAAACGTTGTGGTTCTTACATTATCTCTTTTTGAAATTTTATAGTTTCGGATTTCGCATACCCAAAAAATAACGATGTAAAGCACTCACTCTTCCTATAAAGTGCACGTTAAAACTGCAATAACAACATTCTTTTTGACTTTTTGTAGAATAGAAAAACTCCTTTTTAATGAGGAGAAAAGTTTATGACGATGTCAACTTGGTAACAATAAATCTTTCGCATGACGACTTTTCATGCTAGGAAAAGTTACAATTTCCTGGAGATAGTTATAGCGATCGGATGGGAGTTAATTTTATTTCGTATTTGCACAAGTCGTGGAATAGTACTTAAATAAAGTTGTTTATTTAAATGCTTGCTACACTTCTAACTTCACCCGCATAAGTTTCCATTCCGTGAAAATATCCGAAAAAAACTATCCTATATGCTAATTCTGGTTATAAACCATCTGTGTGCCAAATTTCATTAACATTCGTTCAGTAGTTTTTGCGTCATATAGTAACAAATAAAGGATGTATCTGACATCGACGCACAAACGAGTACCATGGATCCAGTACATGATTCTGAAACCCCCCGTGGTGGAATTTTTCGCCGGCTTTAAACTGATTTAAAAAAATACACCGTTTTTTTCACTTTAGACCGTTCATAATTGCTATAAGATTTTAAAGTAAAAAATAATTAATTCGCTAATTACACAAAAAGGGCAATGTTAACAAAACTCGAAAAACTATCCAATCAGCTGATTTAATAGAGTTCACATCAGGGGTCAACGTCATACCTACAAAAAGGCGCGGCGGCACGCTTGCAACGTTCAAAGGCCGAGCCGACACTTTTTTAAAACACTGTGATTTCTGTAACCGTTTATTAACGACATAAATGACTATCATAATTTTATTAGTAGCATGCGGTCTAACCTTTTCGCGAAGTTTGTGTTACGATGTATACATTAAAACTTTCAGGTTTTAATATTAAAAGGAGGTCCGTGTGGTACCGCGCTTAGAAAAATACCATCCCATATCCTCTCGTGGGTGTCGTAAGAGGCGACTAAGGAAACTCTCACCAGGGAAGCAGACAGCAGCGCATCTCCTGTGGAATATCAAGTTACTACGAGCCCTACTCGCCAGCCAAGCGTAGGGATTATGGCAAATAAGGCAGTGGGCTTGAAAAAGAAGAATATTAAAAGGATAAATTTTAGTGCTCAGTGACATTAACAACGTATTCTAATATAATCCTAATGTTATTAATATTATATCTAAATATAAAAGTTTGTTAAACGTATGTTACTCAATCACACAAAAATGGCTGAAACAGATTTGTAGATATTAAATTCATCACATCCTATATCTATATTTAGAACCTCGGTAAACATAATTCGTCTTTACCCGTAGGTAAATACGATTATGTTTATCAATACCTTACAAACTCGTACCTTGAGGATATTGATAAACCGACGATTTATCAAGGTTTCCAATATTCTCAAGAGTCTCGTCTGCTAACCTAATATAGGTACTCCCGTTAATGACTCCCTAGAGATAACTTATTTATGAAGTTTATTCAAACGATCCTTTGATCCTAATAGAACGTTATTCGCGCAAAATACTACGGAAGGTAAACAACATGGACGCGTTTTTGCCGCGAAATTTCTTCTTTCTTTCTTTTCTTCTTTTCTTTAGAGTGACTATACTTCAACTCTTCAATGACCTCTGTGGTTAGATACCACAATTTTGCCAATAACACGTGTAACAAATTATAGAAATTCATTAAAAATTTTATTTCACAATAATGGCGGATATCGCCAATAACAGTTGAAAAAACGGCCGCGTCAGCCGCTTACTAGGAGATTTGATGCAAATCCATGATGTGCCCACTATGCTGCGAATACACTTTTTACTGCATAAATCACGCGTTTATATCTAGTAAACGACACTATAAATAATTTTAAAAGTCCAATGAAAAATGCGCGTGACACTCATCTTGGCTTTCCTGTCAAAACCCCTCTTCTTTTCTTTTGCGCACTGATTTTTTTTTTTCTTTGAACGTACTGCATAGCGTTCAAAGTTAAAAATAGAACAGGGCTGCAGATTCTCTTGTTCAGAAACAAAACTATTTAAAAGTTCAGTGTTCTTCTTTTTTTTTAATAATTATAAACTAGTACTTGACTGCAATCCCGTCTGATGGTTAGCAGAGATGCAATCGTTGATGGTAAAGCGCACTAGTTTATTCAGCCTATTCACTTAAAAAACCTAGGAATAGGAAGGATGACGGCAGTTGAGCGAAGTGATGCAATGTTAAACCCAAGACCAACACGACCAACGATCTGGAGATCCTCCACGATCAAACTCCCGACACAACAACATTTGGCGCATCGTACCCGGCACACATCGCAACACAACTGCTCAGACCCGTCCTCCATACGGCAACAACAAAAGGATAGACGATAACAAATTAATCTGTGGTATCTAATTTTAATTGGTGGTAGGCCATAACATCCGCTGCCGACAGAAGAACCCACCAGACAAAGCCTTACCGCCTTGTGAAGCCGTTCAGAGGTACGATGCGCCAAATGTTGTTGTGTCGGGAGTTTGGTCGTGGAGGGTCTCCAAATCAATCTCCCTCTGACGCAGCATCGTTGGTCGTGTTGTTGGGTTTAACATTGCATACTCTCGCTCAACTGCCGTCTTCCTTCCTATTCACTCAGTTTCTTTGAGTGAATAGACTAGCGCGCTTTACCATCAATGATTGTATCACTGCTTACCATAAGGCAGTTTTTTTTTTTTTAATATGGCATGTCGTAGTTGACCTTAAGTGAATTTAAAGCCTCCAGCCAGGGCTACTAAAAGCTAAGCGACTACACGCTAAGGGCACCCCCTGTGGGGTACGAACCTCGGCTTAGGGTGTCGCGATGACCTTGCTTGATGACCGCGGCGTTTCCTAGTACTAGCTCGGAGAAGAAACAGCCGAAACAAATACAGAGATCATAGTCGGGGGTATATATTTACTGGCTCAGCTGCGGCGCGGGCTGGCCTTCATCGGACAAGGCAATATTGCGGTCAAGCACTAATTTATAATATATATTTATGTAGGCGCCCCAGTAAAGCGCGTACATCTACCGCGCATTTGTCACGGCTTATCCAACAAACAAGGTCGGCTTACACCACAAGTAAAATCAATCTCCGATCACACTCTAGTAAATCTACGGGACTTACCTGGGACTCAGTGTGCTCCGTCACGAAGCGAAGTCCGGAGAATCGACGCGCGCGCGTCGATTACGATGACGTCCGATGTCTTCAGTTCACTGACTGTCCCTGTCTTCAAATACGTCGACTGTCCCATACCAGTCGACACATTAAAGTTCCCTTATTAGGGCACCAAAGCTCACCAACGTAAGAAGTTATTTAGCAGTGTCAATCACGCCCGACAAAGATCGCCAATGAAACCACGTTTCCGATTCAAATTCAACTCAATTTACAGATGCACTGTTACGTTTTATAGTTCAAGTAAATACTTCAAAACACGGGCAACAATCGCGACAAACTATACAAAACGCGGCCGGTGGTATATATTCCGAAAATCACTCGTCCGAAACACGCCACGCATGCGAGGATTTCGTCAAGAGGTTCAAGCAACGGATCATTCGCGGCGAGGTCACAAGACGTTGTGTGTCATAGCGCGGCACCGATCACCACAGATTACAATAATTGCGCTCGCCCCTACCGGTCGCCGTCTATCAAACTCGACTAACTAACAATCGGACTCGACCGATAAAACGAGCGCAAACAATTTAAAAAAAAATATTGTTTAGTCCTGTTAAATTAAGATGCCTCCATAGACAGTTTAGACGCAATTAAAAACATGGCGACTACGTTAGGCCGGACTAATTTGACAGGTCTAAACTAATATTTATCTTCTGTCCTTTTCTTAATGAAATAGATAGAAAAAAATAACTGAACTTAAACTTAGTTTAGTTTGTGAACAAGGGAATCGGGTCTTTATGTGTTTTGACGTGTTGGGATGAGCTCTGTTGGATTCTCAATGCTCCACTCAATACCAAGAGTTGAAAATCCAGTGTACGATAAAAACCCATCACCATATTTTTATAACTATTCATTCGTGGGCCAATGTAAGGAAAAATGTTCGGAGGTACACTCCTAAATAAAAGTCGTGGATCCGTGAAACAACGGTTTAATATCCACTATCACTACAATTATAGACGTAACATAACGCCGGGTACTAATGTGAGGATTACAACAAACACTTAGATTAGTTACGAGAGCAGAAGTTTACTAGAGCAACTATACAGGGTGTATCTGACATCAAACGCAAACTTCGCGAAAAGGCTAGACCGCATGCCACTAATAAAATTATGATAGTCATTTATATCGTTAATGACCGGTTACAGAAATCACAGTGTATAAAAAAATGTGTCGGCTCGGTCTTTGAACGTTGCAAGCGTGCCGCCGCGCGTGTTTGTGGGTATGATGTTGACCCCTGATGTGAACTCTATTAAATCAGCTGATAGGATAGTTTTTCGAGTTTTGTTCACATTGCGCTTTTTTGTGTAATTAGCGAATTAATTAATTTATCCTTTAAAATCTTATTGGGCTATAAAAGTATAGCAATTATTAACGCTTTAAAGTGAAAAAAAACTGCATATAATTTTTTTTAAATCAGGATAAAACCGACGAAAAATTCCCCCACTGGGGCGTTCAGAATCATGTACTGGATCCATGGTATTCGTTTGTGCGTCGATGTCAGATACACCCTTTAGTAATCTCATCACTCTTTGATATTAATGGCGGCAAGCGGAGTAATATGACCTTTTCGCCGGCAACATTGAGCGTTACCAGTTGTAATACTAAAACGAGTGTTGAGACAATACGCCAGAAGTGAAATGACTAATTTTTAAACCAATTTACATCAATATAAGTGAATAATTTTACATTTTAATATGGGGTGATTACGTAACACACTATCAGTAGTAATGGGTGTCATTTTGACAGTTGAACAACATTCATTGCGTTATTTAAGTTATTGAGCAGACACATTTTCGAACACTTGAGCAATGGATTGGCAATATGCTTCGAATTGATTCCAACTGACAGTAATAGTTTGCTACGTAATTAGGGTGCTGGTTGACATTATGACTCAATTAAAAAACTAGTGTACATTTTTAGCGGTCAAAGATTTTATTTTTTATTTTACTTCAAATAAATTACTGTAGGTATTATATATTTCACATTTCCTTAGTAGCTAATGATTTATTCGGATCACAAACTACAATGAACCACGCGACGTCGCGCGGTGAACGAACAGAAATTCCACGCGCGGATACGCGTTTTTATTGAATTTGCATGTGAAAATCACGCGAGGGGGCATTATCTCCGACCCGTTGCGTAGCGCGATGTATTGTGTGATATACCACAACCTTCATTGTTATTAGAAAGTATAAATATGCAGGGCAATTTCGTAACACACTATCTTTCTTTCTTTCTTTTTTGGCTTCGCACGGTTCGTGCATTTAGCCAATGTCACGTAATGAATTATTCATGTCGAAAAAGACGGCCGCGTGAACCGTCTACCTCCCTCGGTTTGAGGCAAAGTCAAGATGAGGCCACTATGCTGCGATATCTCAATGATCTTTATGGATTATTTACTGAATGCACTTTTTACTACATAAATCACGCACTTTTATTTAGTAAACAACACTACAAATAATTTAAAAAGTCCAATGAAAAATGAGCGTGACACTCAGCTTAACTTTCCCGCCAAAACTCCTAACACACTATCAGTAGCAATTTTAGGTTTCAGTGTGTTGGGTTTCATTTTGACAGTTCAATAATGTTCATTGCGTTCTTTACGTTGTTCAGCAGACACACTTTTCGAACACATGGAGCAATGGATTACCAATATGCTTCGAAATGATTCCAACTTATATTAATAGTGTGTTACGTAATTAGGGTGCTAGTCAGGGTTCCGTACCTCAAAAGGTAAAACGGAGCCCTATTAAGATCACTTCGTTGTCCGCCTGCCCGCTAGTCGAAACCTTTTTCTCAAGGAATTATCAAGTTGAAATTAGTATGAAATACTCGAAGAGAGCAGATAATAAGATATATGAAAGATCTCTCTACCAGGGCTGCGGGTTATTCAAAACACGATACCGTGAAGGTATCAGACTTTTACTGATTAAAACCCACCCGTGTTTGTTCACTTGCCTGTCTTGACGGCTAGGGCCACGGTTACTTTTTTAATCAACCCGCAACCCTGACCAAGGAGGCATGTCTTAGAGGCGCGCGTGAAACACAACAGGCCGTCGACTCGGGCCTGGTCTTTACCGGGCGGCGAGCTGCCCACTGCTCACCGCCCGCAACCCCGCGCCTACTGTGGCCTGGAGTTCGATGTCGTCTTTCGACCAGGGCGTTTCCTGCGGCGACTGGTGAGTGACGTGAGGGCGCTGGGATTCCTGCTGCCTCGCGCGCTCCGCCTCCTTCTTTGCCAGCATCACTGCTTCGCAGAAGGAGGTGACGGCCTGCCATGCACTCTCGCTACGGACCATGGCCTTGACCAGGGTCGGACGCGAGAGATCGCCGCCGCTATAAAGTCATGGAGATCCTTGGGGATGGCCTATATCCAGCAGTGGACGTGAAATGATGATGATGATGTATGAATACTAAAATAATTCGAAGGGAGTTTTTCATTGGACTTTTAAAATTATTTATTATTGTCGTCCTTCGTGGCGCAGCGGTCAACACGCCTGCCTGCGACGTGGAGGCCCCAGGTTCGATCCCCGGCCAGGTCATGATGGAAAACGATCTTTTCCTAATTGGCCTGGGTCTTGGATGTTTATCTATATATTTATCTATTATAAATATAGAATCGTTGAGTTAGTATCCCATAACACAAGTTTCGAACTTACTTTGGGGCTAGCTCAATCTGTGTGATTTGTCCGTGTATATATTATATTTATTTGTTGTTTACTAAATAAAGCGCGTGATTTGTGTAGTAAAAAGTGCATTCAGTGAATAATTTATAAAGAACATTGAAATATTGTAGCATAGTGGCCACATCATGACTTTACCCCAAGCCCCTCCTAGTCGGCTCACGCGAGAAACGAAAGGAAATAGGTTAAGTTCTTTCGTAACTTACGAAAGAAAACAAGAATAACGAAGCAATGGCTCAAAGCCAACCAAGCCAAAAACTCCTATAAAAAAAAAGAAGAAACTATAATAATTCGTGATGGCTCCATATTATCATCATATATATTAATTAGGTGGTAATAAAGTTTTCAAATACGGTTTAAAGGTGCAGATAACTATGTATGTTAAAGCTTTGAATATTCAAAGTTATTAAATATACATAGTTATGTACCTTTAAATCGTATTTCAACCAAACGAAAATCTCATTTCCGGTTCCCCGCCCCACACCACAGCTCACACTAATTAGTAAAACTAAACAATATATTATTAGGATTCTGTGCGAGAATTTAATTTCGCTGTTTACAAACTGAGTGAAAACACTCTGAATTATTACATATAAACTTTAGTTTTAACGCGATAAAGGTTTTAATTAAAGGGGTTAATAGTTTTGTTTTTATAAACTGTAAAACTAGTGCTTGACCGCAATCCCGCCTGATGATAAGCAGTGAAGCAATCATTGATAGTAAAGCGCGCTAGTCTATTAAAAGCCTATTCACCTTGAAGACACTTAAATTGTAGTCAGACGGAAACACCGCCACTGGCAAATTGTTCCAGTCCTTCGATGTACGCGGTATAAAAGAAGAGTGCAATATCCGTAGGTACGCTCTATCATAGCCTCTCTTCGGACCGGATTGATTTCTGATTGATGTTAAGTGAGTAATAATTACAGTTAAGTGACAGAGCAGTAGGGACTTCGAGGTTTCAGTTTGCGTGTCGATGCGTCAACCTGTGTAGCTTCAACCAGTAGGCCTAGTATGAGTTTTCTTTACGAAACTCGTTCGTCGATATCGAGCGCGTTTGACTCATCGATTGGCCCGCTTCAAGGTTGTAAGAACTCTCAACCAATAAGAGCGCCAAGCGCGCTCGATATCGACAATCGAGTTTCGTAATAAAAACTGATACTAGGTCTACAGGGTGAGGGGTACAATATACGATGTAATCAGCTGATCTTGAAATCGGAGTTACAAGCGTAAAATTAAATATGCAGATTCGCCCGAGAATTCAATAATGGAGCCTGTAACTTCGCAGATTGCGTACTTTTGTCCTTTATTGAACAAGTAAACCGTGTTTGAAAGGAAGATTATTGTAATCGCCATTGGTAAAATTAAACCCTTAGGGCGAATTTGAGTTTTACTGTGTCGGAGGGTATTGTTTGATTAGATTTAGACCCTAAGTTTGAATACGTAAGACCCAATTTGTTTTTATCTTCGTTCCTAAATAGGTTTTGATATTTTCAAAGATAATGATTATTACAGACATTTTGTTTGCGTTTTTTTACCAGCTTACTCTTGTCTCACCCTTGGATAACGGTCCAACTCCATTCCTCCCATCTTTCTACTAGCACGCGCGGCGTTCTGCGTACTTTGTAACAATACAGGGTGTATCTGACATCGTAACGCAAACTTTGCGAAAAGGCTATAACGCATGCCACTAATAAAATTATGATAGTCATTTATGTCGTTAATGAACGGTTACAGAATTCACACTATATAAAAAAAAATGTCGGCTCGACCTTTGAACGTTGCAAGCGTGCCGCCGTGCGGGTTTGTAGGTATGACGTTTAACCCTGATGTGAACTCTATTAAATCAGCTGATAAGATAGTTTTGTTTTCATTGCACTTTATTGTGTAATTAGAGAATTAATTAAATTTTAAAATCTTATTGGGTTATGAAAGTATAGCAATTATGAACGGTCTAAAGTGAAAAAAACTACATATATATTTTTTTTAATTCTGAAAAAGCCGACGAAAAATTCCACCACTGAGGGGTTCAGAATCATGTACTGGATTCATGCCTCATGGTACTCGTTTGTGCGTCGATGTCAGATACTCCCTTTATATGCTGTCCAGCTAAATGACTGTTTTGCAGATTAAAAGATAAAGGATATATGGAAATTCCACAAACAATATTATCTAACTAGGCAAGAGAAATCCTTTGTCTCACAGGTGCCTTCATGCACCAAAATAAATAGATTATTTACAATGCGGTTACGGCTTGGGAAGTTTACTACCTTATTACGACATAGGTTTTCATTCCATAATCAAATACGAATTGTTCTAACCGTCGTTCATCGTTGTGGAGTATCTGATGCTAAACTTAAATTAATTAATATGAGCTCCTTGACAAGCGAAGTCCAAACTCTATCCGACTTTGTATATATTTCGAGTTTCACAAGCAGGGGGACAAAAGCAGGGGCGCTTTGACAAGTGACACGCAATGAGTTAGCAATAAGGGGCCTACTTTGGAAATAACCTCTATGAACTAAACCCTTAGGCAGTAGGTAGAGACGTCAGTACTTACCTACATTTTTTTTTTAATTTTTACATGCGGACATACAAACACACACACAAAACATTCACACATACACATAGATATATTCTTTTTGTAAGTCCTACAATCGGCCCTATTATATCGCCCTTCGCTTTGTAAGACGGACACGTTCATTGCATCTTAACTTACTTAGCTCCTACAATAAATAATCCACCGATTGTATGCCATCTGCAAACTCTCTAAGCACTCAGAGAAATGGTAAAAATACTGGCTTCTACCTCTTGATCTGGGACATAGGAATGAGTCTCATAGAATAAAAAGTAGCCTTTCCGGGATACCATTTACCTCCTTGCCAAATTTAATCGAAATTCTTTCAATGCTTAAAGCGTGAAAAGGTATGAATAATAAAATAAAACAAAAAAAAAAAATACATTTGCATTTCGGGGAAACGTCAGGAAGGCGGGGCCGAAGTTTCGGATAGTTGAGGTGTCTTCTCATCCCATGAGCATCCATTATTTGTCCCTGACAATTACTTTCGTGGCAGAAAACATCGGCTATTGGCTGTTCCGACCAGCCGAACTATTGCTCACTCCAAGTCGCCTATTCCTCGAACATTAGCAGCTATTAACGCTCTCCTGAACTCAAACACTGATCTCGACATTTTTGAGGATAAATGGAAGATGATACTGTCAGAGTGTTTGAAGTTTTGTGAGAAGAATGCATGACTGAATCAAATAAGTGTATGTTTAAAATGTCCGTTTAATGTTTTTATTGCATTGTTTGTTATATGTTTCTCTTCCTTTTATTAATGTTTAGTGTAGTTTGTGTTTAAATAGTGTAATTGGCTAATGCCGTTCTATTTAAATAAATAAATAAATCGTGGGCGGTATTTCGAGAAAACGTTGGCCACTGGGTTTGAGTATGACCAACACACACTCTATCGAAGCTTGAGTAAAGTATAATGCCCACGCAAATCGTCGCTCGCAATGTCAAACGCAACTACAGTCTGTGTTACCATTCGCTCCATGGTGTTACCAGCTCTTAATAAAAATCATAATTTATCCGAATACCGATCGATTAATCGACTTCAAAAATTAGTATCTAGAGTAATTAATTTACGGACAATTAATACTGATACATAACAGATCACAATATTCAAAATTAACCAGTCACGCCCCGTTATGCATATATTACTTATATAATATGGATCGTTGCTAGGCAGCAGAAATGGGTATGGTAGTATTAGAACTTTCCTTGTACGTACAAGAAGCTCCATTACAAATAAAAGTCTCTATTAACTATTCAGTTTCTCGGACAAAGAAATAAAATACTCGCAATCATTCTGTACAAGCTTATACGAGTCTCAACACAACAGTAGTTACCTAATACAAAGCTTTGTTCCTCTTTTTGATTCAAAGACTTTACGAAGGAAGATATTTTATAGAGGAGACAGTTTGCAATATACTGTTTATACGTAGTACATGAGCCCTTTCAATGTCCGGACAAATTGGCTCAAGGCTTTACGTTTTTGTCTTCAATATTGTGTAGTATTTGCATATCAGTTTTATTGGGAATGTAGTATTCATAGGTCGCTGGTACAAATCCGGCTCGAAGGACCAAAATGTTATTGTATGTACATACTTCCATAGGTCACTGGTTTAAATCAAAATGCTGTATGGGACAAATATAACTGATAATATGTAATAGAGTTATTTATTAATATAATACTAAAGCTACTTGATATCGTAATGATAGGATATAGATCTACATTATGATAAGGAGTAGGTACACGGAACGAAGTCCGAACGCGAACCAAAGTAAATTTTACGTAAAAATACAGTTGGATCGTATTGGGAAGTTGAATTCGAATATACTTAAACATATGGCAAATTAATAAGTTATCCCTAGCAGCTATTTATTTGATACTGAGTTATAAAAGTTCTTATTTTCATTGCGTATTCGTGAATACCTCAGACATATTTTCTAGGACACAAAGCTAGACAGCAGATATATATTTTATTTTCATAGCTATCAAATATTCTACATAAATGTTAATGTTATGTTTCCAAGAATTTGGCTTTTTGCTTATATTCTATTCGTATTATAATAATATGCCTAGTCTAGCCCCCAGCGATCTGTGCGAGATAACAAAATATGAACTATAGGTATGTAGGTATCTATCTACATTTTAGTGAAATATTGCTTTGCTGTATTTCTGTTTTGTACAATAAGATAAGAATATTTATGCAATAAGAGATTTTGCTTTTCCTTATAAACAGTTATAAGATTTCTTTTACCAGACCGGATTTTAATTATAAATCTAATTTCATTGAATAAACGGTTCCCAAAGAGTAGTTTATTCATATTTAGATGTTAGTATTTATCACGAAGAATAAAGACGCGCAATTCGCAAACAATGTAAACAAATATGAATTAATGGCGGCGATTCTCTTGTTTACAAATTAAACTAATTTTAATTTAAGTGCATATTTTTCTTTCAATTTCATTAAGAAAAGGACAGAAGATAAAATATTTGACCTGTAGCAGTACCTACAAAACGCCACAAAAATGAACGACGCGTCATACTGATGTCACACGAATTCTACATCTCGCAACCAGAGTTTACTTGCAACTAACATACATACAACTTCCCAATTTCAAGCATTGGGCAAGTGCCGGCCAGACATAACACACGTCTGGTCGGAGGATCCTCCCTTTTCCATGGTGGATGAGTGAATTTTACTGAAATAGAAAGAATCAGATCAATGCATCAGTTTCTTTCAACTTAAATTTAATTTGAGAATTGGGGTCAATGTATAAATAATTTTAAACCCTACACAATAGTTCAGTTTACGCAACAACTTCAAATATTTCATTATTTTTTCGATAGTGCTAGTCACTCTGAAATCAACCTTATATTCGTTGAAATTAAATTGATATTTGTTTAACTTAAATTAGGATGTCTGCTGGACTACATAAATAACGCAATTAATGTTGTTAAATTGTAAAAATTAAAGGCATTTTTAATGTTAGTGTGCTACGCAGTTACCCCGCTATAACCATAACCTCGACTGATAGAACCTAAATCTCGGCCTTAGAAGCATTATGCCTCATGTATAGACATTAGAAACAGTAAGTCGTATATTAAGTCGTCAGACCTATACATACAACCTACTGCTTTTAAAGTCGAACTATATATTTGACCTATGGCATCTAAGGTCGAGAAATATGATTGCAGTATAAACGTTTTATAAAGAGCGTCAAAATTACATAAAACAGTCCCCCTCAAAACATTCGCCACTTTCTAGTGTCTTCGTTGGAAAGAAGAAGTGTCGGAACAAACTCCCCCGCAGTACAGCTGTCTGTTCAGTTAAAATAAACACCTGCCTGGATACAATACTAGTCTAAAGTAACTAACATTATAAAACCATACCATCAAAGCCAAAAAACGCATTAAAATAAAAATAACCATAATAAAAGCCTCCAGGCATAAAGGTCGTGACAGATAATATATTTACGGATTACTGGGTTCAAAATATAAATACACTATTGTTCTAAGTGTCATCATCATCATCAACCTCTTTATCGTCCCACTGCTGGGCACAGGTCTCCTCCCGTACAGAGAAGGATAGAGCTTAATCACCACGCTTGCTCAATGGCGATTTCAGACTTAAAGTCCAGGTTTCCTCAAGATGTTTTCCTTCACCTTCTAATCAGTCATTAGTGTCCAACATATACGTAAGTATATATAACATAAAAAGTTACATTCTTACTTGCCTGACCTGGATTTTTTTGTATTTTAATAATTATAAACTAGCGCTTGACCGCAATCCCGCCTGATGGTAAGCAGTGATGCAATCGTTGATGGTAAAGCGCGCTAGTTTAATAAGAGCCTATTCACTCAGAAAAACTGAGCGAATAGGAAGGAAGACGGCAGTTGAGCGAGGTGATGCAATGTTAAACCCAACAACACGACCAACGATGCTGCGCCAAAGGGAGATTGATCTGAAGACCCTCCACGACCAAACTCCCAGCAAGCAGCACAACAACATTTGGCGCATCGTACCCGGCACATATCGCAATACAACTACTCAGACCCGTCCTCCGTACGGCTTTACCAGATATCATGCCGGAACACAACAAATCGCTTGACGGCAAGACTTTGTCTGGTCGGACGATGTTATGGCCTACCACCGAGAACCCGCACATTCTATATGAGAGGCTGATGTTTTGACCACTAGGCCACTACGACTAGATTCTATCTGTGTTGTATAATATTAGGGTACAAGTACAAGACGGTACGGCCGCGTACTATGTCGGTATTATTACATAGCACCTCGGTTTCACCCCTAAAAGTTTCGATGTTACAAACGAAGAGCAGCAGACGCCTACTGGTATCGGCTGCGACAGTAATAGGGTATTTGACTAAAAAAATCAAATTAGTCCGTCAGTCAGACTTAACTCGAAACGGTCTCCAAAGCCTGGAGCACAGACGTAGAGTAGCCAGCCTTTCGGTCTTCTATAGGATGCATTCTGGTGAGTGTTCAAGGGAATTGCATGATTTAATTCCCCCATCTCCGTTCCATCATCGGACGACCCGTCGTACGGCGAGTTTCCACCCTTACGTTGTTGATACCACTGTGATCCGGACGAAGCGTTTTGCTTCCTCTTTTATACCGCGTACATCGAGGGACTGGAACAATTTGCCAGCGTCGGTGTTCCCGTCACAATACAATTTTAGTGTCTTCAAGGCTAGAGTGAATAGGCTCTTAATAAACTAGCGCGCTTTACCATCAACGATCGCATCACTGCTTACCATCAGGCGGGATTGCGGTCAAGCGCTGGTTTATAACTTATAAAAAAAAAAAGTCAGATATCCAAAAAATACTAGACACGTATTTTTTCATTTTTCATATAAACAAAAAAATGAAGACGACACAGTGCGTTGAAAACTCGTGTGACATCACTGCACGCTACACTTTTTAGCGCGCAGTGACGTCACCAGCCACCACTCCTGATCTTTGATGCCTTTTATATTTGTCAATTTTTATTGTTTTGATAAAACAAAAAATACGTGTTTAGTATTTTCTTTGGAAATCTGACTGACGGACTAATTAGTTTTTTTTTAGTCAAATACCCTATTGTAGGTCATAGGTTTGATCCCCATCAGGAGTTTTACTTTATGTAAATTATTTCATCACCAATAGTCTCAAAATGGCGAAAGAAAACGTAAGGAAACGTGAAATGTCCTAGAACGAAAAAGAAGACATCTGACAAGTACCAAGGGCACTGGGCCCGCGTGGTAGAATACAGCCAACTCCTAACCAAGAGGTGGCTTGTATCCCAATAGTAAGTACATTATAAGCTGAATATCTATATTAAGTATACAAAACATTAATATTATTATAGACATGATTATGTAAGAAATCTATAGGTACATAGATTTATAAAGATGTTATTATCAGCTTAAGTAACGACCTACTCTAAACCATTTCCCGAGAGACACAATACACCGTCAAACGGATCTGTAAACACAGCATCCCATCTTATATAATCGGGTCCAATCAATAGATGAGAGGTATTGGATATAACCTATACTAACTGCTCCCGGCGGTTTCACTAGCAACAGTTTCCATTCCGTGAGAATATTCGAATAATAATAATAATCATCATCATCACAGTGTTAAACACAGTCGCATCCAAAGCTTTTTTCAGCTTTTGGAGTTTGGGGTCCGCTTTAACTTCAATATTTTCCGTTAAGCGACTGCCGTCTGACCTCCACAACCCGAAGGCAATATTGAAGCATTGCATTGCAATTGTTGAACTTTTGAGGGCTTCAACAACCCATAACGGCTGCCATTACATATTTAGATCAACGGCTTAACGTGCTTTCCGAGGCACGGTCAGACCAGTGCAAATATTCATATTCATACATACAAATAATTTGCACTGCGCGGGGATCGAACCCGCGTCTCCTTGCGCAGCGGCCGCGTTCGCTACCGCTACGCCATGGAGGCTGTCAAATAATAATAATAATTCATTTATTTCTGATTACATCCATATTTGTTAGTACAATTTTGAGCTTATAAAAAACTAGTGTTAGTGATGCATAAAATATGATAAAGATATTTATCAGTAAGCGGCAGGTCGAATGTAGTCCCCAATGAGGGCGAGAAATCGCTATAAGACTACATGCAGTCCTATCCAGCGAGCCACCATCGGAGAGTCCCATAGGTCCCCCAGCGCGAGCTGGATGGTCAATCAATCCTATTTATTAATCCTGGTTATAAACCTTTTGTGTGTCAAATTTCATCCAAATCTGTTCAGCAGATCAAAAAAAAGATTAAATTGATAGAACTAAAAGAAAAAGAAAGAAAGGGATTAAATTGATAGAACTAGAAAGTAATATGTGATGGATATTCATCACAGAATAGAATAGAATACTCTTTATCAGTACATAAACATAAGCGAGTTTCGGTATACATGTCTGGCCCAGTCCACAACATCCTAAATATTGTGTGTCTGAAGATATGTGTTTAATTATAGATAAGTTCTCCAACTACAAATGGTTGGGAATTAGTGTCCGTTTGTCTTCGAATGAATAGATACAGATATGTTGCGTTCTACAATGCTGGAATTGACACAAGTTTATATAGGTTTTGTTATAAATACAATAAACGCATAGAACAACGTATAACTTGAGGAACAAGAAGTAGGTATACAACATGCGTAAGAGGTTGATACCTATATCTACAACGTGGAGACGATAATACGGTAATGAAAGAAAACACTAAGAATACTACTACAGTGGAGTATTTTGAAACTATCGACTTCCATGTCAGATATCAATAGGGATATTTCCTGGATAAAAAAAAAATGATTCTATTTAGTCCGTCATTCAGATTATAGAAAAATATGGGATACCTACGTATATTTTGTTTTATCAAATCAATAAAAATTGACAAATATAAAAGGCATCAAGATCAGGAGTAGTGGCTGGTGACGTCACTCCTCGCTAAAACGTGTAGCGTACAGTGACGTCACACGAGTTTTCAACGCACTGTCTTCTTAATTTTTTGTTTATATGAAAAAAGAATCAGAAAAAGAACAAAAAGTTAATGGGATTTTCTATTAGACATTTTCCCATAGCAGTCTGTAGTCTGAATTTGTGATTCGGTTCATGGTAATATGGCCCACCCCCTATTACATAGGTATAACTGGCGGAATGTGGTTGTATTAAAGGTATCCCTCTGCCGAAGCCTGAACCTTGAAGAAAATAGGTAGTTATATACAGACGCCAGCTACACGAAACTGTCAAAATTTTTCAAATCAACTTCAAACCTTGGCTTTTAGTGATAAAGTTGAACATTTATAGAGGACAGTTTGTAGAAGCTTGTTGTGATGGAATCTATGAGAGTATTTTTTGTTTCAATTTTGAACTTTTTCTCTAACTTTCTGTTAGGTAACCTATCATCAATTATCACTTAATAGAGATTAAAGCTGATTACATTAACATCTCATTATTTGCCCTTGTTAAGTAGGTAGGTAGTCGAGTATCGAATCAAGAGGAAATTTAGTTGGTAAGCTGATTATGTAACATCGCATATTGTTACTAATCTTAGTGATGCGACACGCGACTTTTATAGTTTGGATAAAACTTTTGTTGAATTAAGGTTTATTGGGCTTTTGACTAACCATGGAAATATTCATAACTGTCATCTGCCCGTGAAATTTCCTATACATTGACTCACCCCACCTGCACTAATACTTAGCCTTTTCTCATCTTAGCATTGGCTTGACATTTTTTCTTTTTGCTCTGCTCTTAAGGGATGTCTGAGGCCAGCCGATCGATTGAAAATCTCACCTTGGAAAGTTTGGTGAAGTGACATGCATAGAAACAAACAAACAACTTTTACCTCTTCAAAAAGTATTCTGAAGAGGTAAAAGCAGTAGCTTTAAAACATGTATTTCATCCCTTTGAATATTAAATTGATCAGACCAGAAAAGGCCTGGACTGGTGGTAGAACAGAGCACCCTAACGTACTATCAATCTAAATCTGAACTATTTAGGATATTGGTAATCTATTGCTGCATATGATCGAAAAAAAATATACTCAACAACGTAAATAACGCAATCAATATTGTTGTACTGTCAAAGCAAAAGGAGCCTGTAAATATCGTTTGCGTGGCGCTTTATAGTTTTTCCTATCATCATGGAAAAAGGCGTTTTTATGAGTTGTTGACGAGTATATGTAACTGGGACAAACAGTCCAACTAGGCGACCCTGCCAATCCAATACACTGTATTTTCTATACAGTGAATGAAATACAGAGTGTACAATATGAGTGTATGAAATACAGTGTATTGGATTGGCAGGGTAGTTAAGGTAGCTCTAATATCCAACTTCGCGAAAGAGTAGTCTCGTCGAATCCACTCGCTCGGCTAGGCAGCGTTTGGGTATCTCAAGACTAAAGTCTTTCATCAGTGTGCGTTGCCAGTAATGACATACGGCACTGAGATGTGGTTTCTAACAATGGGCCTCATATGAAGGCTCAACTCACACAGTGGGCGATGGAAAGAGCTATGCTCGGAGTTCCTCTGCGCGATCGAATGAGAAATGAGGATATCCGCAGAAGAACCAAAGTCACTAAAATTAACTGGCCGTGGGCGGGGCACATTTCTCGTAGAACCGACGGCCGATGGGGTAGTAAAGTTCTGGAGTGGTGGCCATGTACCGGAAGACGCAACGTAGGGAGGCCCCCAACAAGGTGGAGCTGGTGAAGGTCGCGGGAAGTCGATTGATGCAGGCAGCACAAGACTGGTGGTAGTGGAAAGCCTTGGGGGAGGCCTTTGTCCATCAGTGGACCTTTATAGGCTGAAGAAGATGTATGTGTGTAAATAAATAATAAATTATATACACACATCAAAAGTGTCTAGGGATCAACATATATTTTTGCAATAACTTTTCTCCTGATTGATATTAATTAAAATTTTCTTTAAGGATTCATCAAATAAAGTGTTTTCGTTTGTCACAGTAACGATAAACCAAGTCACCTTTGCATTAATAAAGAAATTTGCCATTTTCCTAATAAAGGGATATTTGACATTTGTACCACTAACACAAAAGTTCGAAAAAAAGACTGAAATAACAGTTTTCTCTAAAATTTTATTGGGTAACTTAAACAATTAATAATCCGTGTTTCTACCGCGAACACTAACAACACAAGAACATCGGTTTGGCATACTCAAAATGAGTTCATCCAAATCACGCTGTGGAATGGCCGCCCATGTTCGTTGCAACAACAAAAAAAGGTCTTCTTGCGACTGGATACCCTCCATATTCGGCAGAGCTCTTCTCTGTAGCATATCCCATGCATGCTCAATCGGGTTCAAGTCTGGCGACTGAGCAGGCCAGGGCAGGACATTGGATGTTAGCTGCGGCGAGAGTCTGTCTTACAACTCTTGCGGTGTGCGGTCGTGCATTATCATGCATTAACTGAAATAAGGGACCGATTTGCACATGTAGAGGAACGATGACGTCTGATATAATCGTCTCAGCATAAATTTGAGCGTTGAGGTTGCCTCTGATCCAAATCAACTCAGTTCTTCCGCCGATCCAAATACCCGCCCATACCATGATGGTTCCACCACTATAAGGATGGAATTCCTGGCAGGATTTTAATCGCTGTTGGCGTCCAGGGGTTCTCCAGTGTCGTATACGTCTTGTATCCGGTCTCATACCAAAACGAGACTCATCAGAAAAGCACACGAAACGCCATTGTTCTTCTGCCCAATTTCTGTGTTCAAGAGCCCATTGATATCGAATCCTACGATTGTGCATTGCTATAGGTGGTACCCGTAGCGGGCTTCGGGAATGAAGGTTCACTTCATGCAAGCGGTTTCTGACTGTTTGGTCGCTAATTAAGTTCCCTGAAGAGTGATGAAGCCTCACGGCTAACATCATGGCGGTTATTGTTGGAGCTCTTCGAGTTAAGATTTGAATGTATCGGTCTTGTCTCCGTGTGGTGCAGCGATACCGTCCTCCATGGCGCTCAGCCACGGTACCAGTGCTTCGGTAACGTGTCCAAAGTCGACTGATAACACTCTGACTTGTATTCAGAGCTAAAGCCACAGTACGTTGCCGGGAACCAGCTTCTATCATTCCCACGGCTCTGAGCATTTCTTCCCTGCTTAAATGACGTCACCGCTCCATAATAACGTTGGTTTTAATCAGTAGTAGGGAAACAGTAGCACTAATAATGTCTTCAATGCGTTGTATGTTTTTATAGGGAAAATATTGACAGCTGATTTTCATCTTTTACTCGAATTTGATTCACAGTTCCTGATTCAAATTATGAAATGCACCAAAAAGGATCCATATAAATTTATAAAATGATAAATTTATTACAAAGCCACATCTCAATCTCAAGAAATCCGCATAAAAATGCTTGATCCCTAGACACTTTTCATGTGTGTATTTCCATGACTACAGTGAAGTTAAAGTTCACGATAAGTAAGTACATAGTTAAAATACATACGATAAAGTTTAATCCTTCACATCACTAATCGTCGACACTGATACGATTAACGCAGCGCTTGTATATTATATTACAAGAGATCTATTAATATACAATTAGCTAGTAAATTAATTCCTTAGTAATTTAATTTATTAAGCTAATAACCGTGATATTTGATTCCTCTGTGGTCTGTAGGTATTTGTAAGCTTACTTGCTTAGCTATATTATTAATATATCGGTTTGTGGCAGTTCGTATCGTGTCGTCTATTCATTGGAATACGACTGTCGCAGTGACTGAGCGATCGTTTACTGAACTGCGAGTCGCGGGTTCGATTCTCGTACGGAACACATACATGCATTGCCTATAGGTAGTTGTTCCAGGTCTGGCCGTTTGTATATGTTTGTAAACGCACTTACGATACAGAAATCTATAGTTTGATGCAACATTTCAAAAAATATATAGGTATCTTTTTGTTGAGAATGGGAAATCATCAAATCAAATTATTTATTTTCCAGAATGCAGATATATAAATAAGGTTGTGAGAAGTTGAGAGTTTGTCATGCTCACTCAAATGTCTTGCTGATGGTAGAGCGTGTTGTTGGGTCATTTGGTTCCCTTCAAAATAGTTGAGCTAGGTGGGTCTGATGCACCGGGCGCCGAGGAAGGGCGGATAGCGCCCTCTTCCGCCCCCCATGAATGGGTCTAGGGGCGAGGGACATGGGGAAGTCCCCGCCCCCCTATTGATGGACCCCGAGGCGGAGGCGCGCGCGAGTGTCGGCGCGCGCCTTTGAGGCGATGCACGGGGTAGTTTAACACCCCACTACTCCGTGCAGGAGACGAGACCCGGACAGACCGGGCCAGCACGAGGGTGTGGGGCCGTGGAAGAATTTAGACTCCCGCGGCTCCACGCGCGCTCGTGATAGAAGACACACCGGGGTGGTTTTAGTCAGTAAAAGTCTGACATACCCCGTCGCCCACCCCAGGGCGGCGGGCATCCTATGAGGATTTCCACCCCGGCAAAAAAAAAAAAAAAAAAAAAAAGGTGGGTCTGATGCGCGCGTCATGCTCGTGAACGGGGACCGTCAGTGGAGACTGGCTGCCGGTGGGCTTAATTCATTTTCTATCTTTTAATTAATTTTTATATCTATACATTGTGCTCACATGATAGAAGCAACAGAAATATGTAACGAAGAAATGTAACCCATACTATGATTTTAAAAGAGTGCCCATGGAGTTTCTTGCATGTTCTTCTCCATAGAGATCTACGCTTTGGAACGTGCAATTTAGCTTCACTTTTCTTGGACTGACCGACATTGACTATTCAAAAACACCAACGGATGGTTAATTTGAAATAAACATTTTTGATTTGATTTGAAATTGATTTATACATTCTTTTCAAGATGGGACATGGAAAATTTAAATGATGTCAATATGAAGCTACAGTAACAAGAACAGAGAATCATTTATGAGATAAAGAAAACACAACAATTAAATACAAACAAAATCGATTCAGTCACAATAAATTCAAAAAGACTTCTCCCGCTCTGGGCGGAGCGGAAGGGCGTGTCAGACTTTTACAGACTAAAAACCATCCGTCTTCCTTCACTTGGCATCACGCACCAGGACCACAGTTTCTTTTTTAACCAACCCGCATCCCTGACCCAGGAGGCATCGGTCTTCGAAGACCCCGTCACGATGTGCCATGAAACACAACGCGCCGTCGAACGCGAGCCTGGTCCTTACCGGATACTGGAGCAGTGGGCAGCTCGCCGCCCGCAAGCCCGCGCCTTTGGTGGTCGATGTTGTCTCCCGACCAGGGCGTCTCCTATGGCGGCTAAAGGCGTGAGGGCGCTGAGATACCCGCTCCCTCAGGCACTCCGCCTCATGTTATATAGGTACCTTAAGTACATATGTGTTATATATTTATTTCATGAAGCAGCGTAGGTATACATATTGTTGAATGATGTTGGCTGATTGGCGACCCGGACTTAACGCGAAACGGTCTCCAAAGCCTGGAGCACAGGCGTAGAGTAGCCGGCCTTTCGGTCTTCTATAGGATGCTTTCTGGTGAATGTGCAAGGGAATTGCATGATTTAATTCCCCCATCTCCATTCCATCATCGGACGACCCGTCGTACGGCGAGTTTCCACCCTTACGTTGTTGATACCACTGCGATCCGGACGAAGCGTTTTGCTTCCTCTTTTATAACGCATACATCGAGGGACTGGAACAATATGAAAGCGGCGGTGTTTCCGTCTGACTACAATTAAAGTGTCTTCAAGGCTAGAGTGAATAGGCTCTTAATAAACTAGCACGCTTTACCATCAACGATCGCATCACTGCTTACCATCAGGCAGGATTGCAGTCAAGCGCTGGTTTATAATTTATAAAAAAAAAAGCTATGACAACTAGCACTCAGATCATGTCATGTTATAGCGGCTTGGTCAAAACCATTGCCCAAATGTCCCTTAGCAAGCTTTATTTAGTCCTCTCTTGAACTCATCTCGCCTCGACTGTGTACCTAGTATACCTATATACGGCGGCCATATTGCTACAGCCACACGAATACGTTGTATCTATATTTTATCTACGCGCAGTTTTGTTGACATTCGTGCGGCTACACGAAGGATACCTAGCATAAATGCATTTTCACCCGACACCGCTGCAACGAAATGGCTGTTTTTCACATGTAGTGCTTCCTACATTGTATCTTTGTATGTGATCCACGAAGCATCCCAATGGCAGGGTGGATTTTACACGAAGTGTTTATTTTTACATTATAAACTGCTTGACCTCGATCCCGGCTTACTATCAGTCGGAATTCCGGTCAAGCATTAATGCAATCGTTGATGGTAAAACGCACTAGTTTATTAATTAAACTAACAGTTAAGTATTTATGGACTTCTATACAATATGGAACAAAAACCCTGTTGTTCCTTCAACCTACGTTTTAAGAATCGGCATACGGATGTAATAAAGCAAGTAATTTATAAAAATTGTTCAACAAAAATAATTAAAATAAATGTTTAATTTTTAATATTTATAATCTGTAACTGATTTCTTAGCTCTACAATTCTGCATGAAGAAACTAGACATAAGTAGAACGTTCCCGCCAATTTATATAACTTATAAAATCAGATATTCTAAAAAAATTTGAATTTGTCGGTTTTAATAGGTATTTGATTGTGACCCCTCGACTAGACAATGATTACTGTTTTCTAATTATGACTTCATTAATGATGTGCTTGTAGGTAAAATTATATGTCCCTAGGAAAGGAACAACAGGGTTATTGTTACATAGTGTATAAAACGTATGGGATTATATTATAGAATGCGCTATGACTAAGTTTTGTTTTAGGCGGATTTTAAGACATAAGTAATATCATAAAAAAATAGCAGATACCTTGTGGGCTTGAGGAAACGATTCCAAAATTATAACATCTTAAATTCATCCTGTACTTACTTCTGCATAAACTCGATCCCGTGGAAATATCAAGATAAAAAGTATGCCTTTCATCCAAAAGAATTTTAGCGTAAAATTGTAACAAACATATCTACATAAAATCAAATCTTTTTAGGAATAAACTAAAACACAACAACGTTGAAAACAGAACAAAAATTAATAAAGCAAAAATCTCGACTGAAACAACAACATATTTTGTTTGGATTTTAAAAACAGCAATACAGACGTTTGTCGTTATTAAGGGAGAGAAATAAACACAGCATTTTTAAGGGCAAGTTAATTCAAATACGGAATTAACAAAGGTCTAAGAACGCTTCCCTACGGCATTCCTTCTAGATAAACACTAATTAAGTTGTTTATCGTCCGCTTTGTATGTAATATGTTTGTCTCTATATTAATATATATAAAACAAAGCTTTTAAAGTCAGACCATATTATAAACAAGTATATTTACCTGTATAAGGGTAGGTACTTGTTCTCAAACCCAACACATAATACCAAACATAGCTAATAAAACTTTACTTACGACTATATTTTCCTGTTAAATCTGGTATCCCTATAAAGCGAAATTCTAATGGCCCATTGGGGACTGGGTCCTTTATACGTCAAGTATTAAGGCTTTGCATGAATATAAACAGCTTAAAGTAGTGGCTTAGGGTATAACGGGAAATTACTGCGCTTTATAAATTCATAGCTTTACCCTTTTAGATGACAGGGTGAATAAAGGATAAATTCTAAGTACAATAGTTGAAGGAGATTTTAATGAAACCAGCCATGAGTAAATTGTTGAAATTGACAAGGAAATGTTTATGAGTGTCTTAGTGATTGGTATCTCTCGAAAGTCAGGAACTTGTAGAAAGTTAAGAGGTTAAGGTAGGAACTTATTTTGATTGAATGTGTGATTGTAAATGCTTTGATATTGTCAGGTTTCATATTGACAGTTCAACAAAATTGATTGCGTTATTTACGTTGTTGAGCTGACACCTTTTTCGAACATATGGAACAATGGATTAGCAATATGCTTCAAAATGATTACAATTAATAGTAATAGTGGATTCAGGCAATTAGGGTGAAGATGACTGAGAGCGACTACTTCTCTGACTCCCTATCCCAGTTCTTGGATAATACTATACCCTCAGGTTGTTAGACTTACTGCGATATTGACCGTCAAAGATCTACGAATGACAGCCAGGACCAGCAGTTTAATGAGCTTTTCGAGACAATGCTGAATCCGATATGGAACGGATAATCATGCATACAAGAACTGACTGCAGCAACGTTCAAACTTTCCAAGATTATCATTACAAATCATAAGAACCTGAAGCAAAAACACAAATAACTAACTTTACCTCTTAACATTAGTATTAACTTGTTTGTAAATGTACTACGTACCTAACTACCCACACTTTGGTATTTGCTTCATTATCGTTTTACCTATTGTGTATCTACATGCTTCGTCACTAGACGAGATAATTTGTACGTAAAATCTCATGTAAGTGAACTGTATTGTGTTCTTTTTGAGAAATAAACTTTCTTTAAACCTAACCTAACACAGATATTGCAAATCCCATTGATCATCATCATCAACACTTCAGCCGAAAGACGTCCACTGCTGGACATAGGCCTCCCCCAAGGCTCTCCACGACGACCAGTCTTGAGCCTCCCGCATCCAGCGGTTTCCCGCGACCTTCACCAGGTCGTCGGTCCACTTCGTCGGGGGCCTACCCACGATACGTCTTCCGGTGCGTGGTCGCCACTCGAGAATGCGTCGGCCCCATCGGGCATCGGTCCTACGGGTAATGTGTCCAGCCCACTGACACTTTAGTGTTGCAATTCTTCGGGCTATGTCGGCTACTCTCGTTCTTCTGCTGATCTCCTCATTCCTGATTCGATCGCGCAGTGAAAACCCAAGCATAGCCCTCTCCATTGCCCTTTGAGTGACTTTGGGCCTTCTTATAAGGCCCATTGTTAGCGACCACGTCTCAATTCCATAAGTCATCACTGGCAACACACACTGATCGAAGACTTTTGTCTTGAGACACTGCGGTATTTCGGACGAGAAGATTTTACGTAGCTTCCCGAAAGCAGCCCAGCCGAGTTAGATTCGACGATTGACCTCTTTCTCGAAGTTGGACCTTTGATGTTTGCTACTAAATAAGGAGTACCTAGTTAAGGTAATATTTGATGAATCCCCGAGAGGAATACATCAGGTTAAACAATACACAGAACTGAATTAATTTCAAGGGATAGAGATATAGTAATGAGGTACCTTTGGGAATGTTCTAAGTTACGGGTTTGGTTTCACACGAGTGGACCATTGTAAAGCTGTAGTTAGTAGTTTTCTCCAAAAGTTAACATACGAAGAGACTGAAAAACTCTTTGCAAAAAAGATTGATAACGTACATATCTAAAATCAGATTTAAATTGCTCCTGCAATATTTACTTTGTACTGTGACATATTCACGAAATACACACGCACCCACACTTATACACACACATACACACACACCCACGTATTCACCCACATTACACACACCCACACTTAAATTTACATCGCACACACCCAGTCCTTGCTTATATTTTTAATAAGTGGTAATGTTAAACTATAACTAAGTGTTCTACTTACCAAAACTCCTACCAAGTGCAACAAATTATTCAGATTATAGAAAAATATTGGATACGTACTTATATTTTGTTTTATCAAATCAATAAAAATTTACAAATATAAAAGGCATCAAAGATCAGGAGTGGTGGCTGGTGACGTCACTGCTCGCTAAATTAGTGCTATTAAATAATATGAAACATTGGTGATAGAAACGCTCAGATAGGTTTTCGTTCGTTCTTTTGCAAGAGAACGTGTAAAATGGAAACCTCCAAACTTCAACGTAACTTTTGATATTAAGTTGAAGTTTAAAGGTTTGTTGGACACGTGTGACATATTTAGATATACATACCTACAATATCATACGATGACAACTTCTCAATATTTTCTGAGTAGTTAATTAGTTGACTGACCACTCAGAAAATGTCGAGAAGTTGAGAGCGAGACTTTCGAGTTCTCACCTAAGTGAGAACTTCCGACACTTACATTACTTAATTTATCCTCTGTAACAAGTTCTACAACATAATTATCATTCTAATATAAAAACTTAAGCATTGTCATTCTGCTCGTCTTTATTAGTTTTGTTCTTAAAACTACTATGACGCTGACGCTTTGATTCATAATGTACTTACAGCCAGTTTTAATTGAATTTAATACTCAATAACTTAAAGTAAATAACTTGGAAAACCTCTTTATCTTTAGAACTTGTAATCAGAAACAAGAAATTTGGGGCTAGAGAGTAGTAGATATATTATCGTTCTGGAATCTCATTGTCTATGCTTCGCAAAACAGAAATAAAATAAATCAAACAGTGGCGAAAAAGTGATATAAAAATGCACAAAATAAAATTACCGAAACACTAATTAAGCAAATAAGACAATAAATAAAAGAGAGTTTCTTAGTGATGCCCTAAAACCCAAACATAAAAATGTGGAATCCAAATGCCACAAACAATAGGCAGATGGAGAAACGTGTCGTGGTAGGCAGAGTGAGGCCAACATGGGCCCGAAACCTGCCAGAAGCAAGAGAAGATGACGAGAAGAGTGAAACAGAAGCTGGGGTAATGCCTCATAGTGAACCGCCTTCTCCTACAGACACCTGGGAGCAACACTCTAAACAAGAAGACAAATATGATGTTTTTGGAAAAGTGAGTACTTATTTAAAATATTTTATCATTGTTTATTTGGAATTGTCAGTTTAGAGTTACCTAATGACAGGGGATAGAAAAACAAAAATATTTCTAATTTAGGAAGACTATTATTATGAGATGGGACAGTCGTGGTGGCCTAGTGGTTAAAACACCAGCCTCTCAAGTATGAGTGTCCGGATTCGATTCCAGGTCAGGCTTACAACAGGCAGACTACCAATGTAACTTTTCTAAAAGTTATATGTACTTTCTAAGTATATCTTGGGCACCAATGACTGAAGGTGAAGGAAAAACATCTCGAGGAAACCTGGACTTTATAAGTCTGAAATCGTCAATCCGCATTGAGCAAGCCTGGTGATTACGCTTAATCCTTCTCTGTATGAGAGGAGACCAGTGCCCAGCACTGGGACGATAAAAAAAAATGTTAATAATAATAAAATGATTATTATGAGCAACTGCGATAAACAAGGAAAAAAATACATTAGAGTAAGTTAGCGGAATTCGTATAGTACCTACAGAATATTTCATTCTAATAGATTTCATTGTCTTGATGTGAATAAGTAGGTATGTACCACTGCACAAAGTGTACCACATATGTTAATACATACGAAGGAGCCGTAGGTACTGACTCGTTATACTAGAGGTCGAAATCGTTTCTACTGAGCATGAGATCTTGGCTTTGATTATGAAATCGAACCAAGTGTTATTGGTTTCCTTGGTAATCGGAATTTCTCAATAATAACCAAGAGCCCGGTTTAGTGCCTGGATGTTTGCAATAGGCTCGTGGCATTACATGGGACTTTAAATACCTGGTGAAAAATTGGTGAAGCTACTATAGTAATATAGTACCTATAGATATACATAGGTAATACTTTGCCTCAGTCTTCGCTATATACAAGGTGGTCTTATGTTATGTGTTGCTAAGTACATAACTCTTCTTTGGAAGATCGTTTGGTTAGTGTAGAAAGCAAATTCTCATCAATTTAAAACAAACACATGTCAAAATGTGGCGTAGGTAACTAGAACTATTTTTTGACAGTTTGAGATCAAACTGTGAATGTTCTTAAAATTACTGAATCTCTTCTTCTATAGAGGTCCACTGCTGGACAAAGAACTCCCCCAAGGCTTCCTTTCCCTTATGGCGGTGCCCCCCGCATTGCCAAAATCCCCACGCTAGGCAGTCCGGTTGGGGATCACAGTACTTTGTTATTGCACAGGAGAAGCGCTGCTGCCCGCTTTCCTGCTACTGAGTCTTTTCGAAATATTTATTTATCTCATAATATTATGCCATTAACTTATAAAATACTTGCGGAGGTTACCGATATGTAAACGCCTAAATCCTCTGCCGACACACGCTGCACTTCACAACTGTTATCTATACCAACATCTTTTTGAGGCTGCACCATATCTATTCCAGTGCCTACTAAGTAGTACATGCTACGTTCAAAGGACTATTTAAATATATGCTTACTGTCCGCCACTGAACTTTAGGAGCTCCGAAACTGAACTAATTAAAGAGTCTCCGTCGCAGCCTTCTCAACTTCGCTCATAACATTTCTATTATATTTGCCATCTACGTATGTAGGTATGTGATGTGCTTGTACATTTCAATTAATTAGATAGGTAACGTGAAGTTCTCTATCTAAAGATATTATTATATATCTCTAGGCTACTATTGTCTATGTTAGATGTAGGGTAGAAAAAAGTATTCGGTATCTATTTTATATTATATATACCTGATAGTGCTTAGAAGGATCAGCATATTTCTAGGTAGATTAGATTTAACTTATTTATGAGTGTTGGAAGCAGTTAACTATGGGGATACAATTAAGAGTGTCTAATTAGGTAGGTACCTATACCTACCTACTTAAGTAAAGATTAAAGATAAGTTTAATACTAGCAGTTTATACTAAGTAGACGAACCGTACGTATTAGATAAAGACAAATTGTGATATCTGAATAAAAATACGTTGTTATCTTCGCAGGTAATGCTGCTCGGCGACAGCGGCGTCGGCAAGACTTGCATGCTAGTCCGCTTCCGGGACGGCACATTTCTCGCAGGAAACTACATATCCACCGTCGGCATCGACTTCCGGGTAGAATGACTCACGTTGCACGTGCCGACAATAATCTCTATAGATACGTCCTTTGGCATTTAAAGAAAAATAAATAATAAAAATCTGCATAAAAATACCAAATATGTTCTCTTAACCTTAATTTCTTTTGTTCACTGAAAAAAGTTAATTGAACGTGCTGACAAACTTTTTATTATAATTACAAAATTAAATTAGGTGCTTATTCCAATTCCTTATTCATCAATGTTACAAACAAGAAAAGTCAGAAAAAGCCAACTTCAATGTTAAGTAAAAAGGTTTATCAAGTTTTATTCAACGAAACGAAGCGTAAAAAAGTTCCGATATCAGTAGGCAAAAAGTTAATAATGCCATTATGATTTTTAATTCTCGCAAAAAAAGTAATTAATGACCGTCAAGGGTTCCAAGTTCAAATGGGCCAGTGAGTGGCTGCACGCGACCGGTTCGCCGCAACGCTATTGGTGTTCGAAGTTTGGCGCGCTTTTTCTGTTCCCGCCCCTTGTCCATGACAGCTGTGATTGAATCGACTGCTCGCTATATCTACAACGTGGAGACGATAATACGGTAATGAAAGAAAACACTAAGAATACTACTACAGTGGAGTATTTTGAAACTATCGACTTCCATGTCAGATAACAATAGGGATATTTCCTGGATAAAAAAAATGATTCTATTTAGTCCGTCATTCAGATTATAGAAAAATATGGGATGGATACCTACGTATATTTTGTTTTATCAAATCAATAAAAATTGACAAATATAAAAGGCATCAAGATCAGGAGTAGTGGCTGGTGACGTCACTCCTCGCTAAAACGTGTAGCGTACAGTGACGTCACACGAGTTTTCAACGCACTGTCTTCTTAATTTTTTGTTTATATGAAAAAAGAATCAGAAAAAGAACAAAAAGTTAATGGGATTTTCTATTAGACATTTTCCCATAGCAGTCTGTAGTCTGAATTTGTGATTCGGTTCATGGTAATATGGCCCACCCCCTATTACATATAACTGGCGGAATGTGGTTGTATTAAAGGTATCCCTCTGCCGAAGCCTGAACCTTGAAGAAAATAGGTAGTTATATACAGACGCCAGCTACACGAAACTGTCAAAATTTTTCAAATCAACTTCAAACCTTGGCTTTTAGTGATAAAGTTGAACATTTATAGAGGACAGTTTGTAGAAGCTTGTTGTGATGGAATCTATGAGAGTATTTTTTGTTTCAATTTTAAACTTTTTCTCTAACTTTCTGTTAGGTAACCTATCATCAATTATTACTTTATAGAGATTAAAGCTGATTACATTAACATCTCATTATTTGCCCTTGTTAAGTAGGTAGGTAGTCGAGTATCGAATCAAGAGGAAATTTAGTTGGTAAGCTGATTATGTAACATCGCATATTGTTACTAATCTTAGTGATGCGACACGCGACTTTTATAGTTTGGATAAAACTTTTGTTGAATTAAGGTTTATTGGGCTTTTGACTAACCATGGAAATATTTATAACTGTCATCTGCCCGTGAAATTTCCTATACTTTGACTCACCCCACCTGCACTAATACTTAGCCTTTTCTCATCTTAGCATTGTCTTGACATTTTTTCTTTTTGCTCTGCTCTTAAGGGATGTCTGAGGCCAGCCGATCGATTAAAAATCTCACCTTGGAAAGTTTGGTGAAGTGACATGCATAGAAACAAACAAACAACATTTACCTTTTCAAAAAGTATTCTGAAGAGGTAAAAGCAGTAGCTTTAAAACATATATTTCATCCCTTTGAATATTAAATTGATCAGACCAGAAAAGGCCTGGACTGGTGGTAGAACTGAGCACCCTAACGTACTATCAATCTAAATCTGAACTATTTAGGATATTGGTAATCTATTGCTGCATATGATCGAAAAAAAATCTGCTCAACAACGTAATTAACGCAATGAATATTGTTGTACTGTCAAAGCAAAAGGAGCCTGTAAATATCGTTTGCGTGGCGCTTTATAGTTTTTCCTATCACCATGGAAAAAGGCGTTTTTATGAGTTGTTGACGAGTATATGTAACTGGGACAAACAGTCCAACTAGGCGACCCTGCCAATCCAATACACTGTATTTTCTATATAATAATTTTCAGAAAATACAGTGTATTGGATTGGCAGGGTAGTTAAGGTAGCTCTAATATCCAACTTCGAGAAAGAGTAGTCTCGTCGAATCCACTCGCTCGGCTAGGCAGCGTTTGGGTATCTCAAGACTAAAGTCTTTCATCAGTGTGCGTTGCCAGTAATGACATACGGCACTGAGATGTGGTTTCTAACAATGGGCCTCATATGAAGGCTCAACACACACAGTGGGCGATGGAAAGAGCCAAAGTCACATCGTTCTTCGAGTCACTAAAATTAACTGGCCGTGGGCGGGGCACATTTCTCGTAGAACCGACGGCCGATGGGGTAGTAAAGTTCTGGAGTGGTGGCCATGTACCGGAAGACGCAACGTAGGGAGGCTCCCAACAAGGTGGAGCTGGTGAAGGTCGCGGGAAGTCGATTGATGCAGGCAGCACAAGACTGGTGGTAGTGGAAAGCCTTGGGGGAGGCCTTTGTCCATCAGTGGACCTTTATAGGCTGAAGAAGATGTATGTGTGTAAATAAATAATAAATTATATACACACATCAAAAGTGTCTAGGGATCAACATATATTTTTGCAATAACTTTTCTCCTGATTGATATTAATTAAAATTTTCTTTAAGGATTCATCAAATAAAGTGTTTTCGTTTGTCACAGTAACGATAAACCAAGTCACCTTTGCATTAATAAAGAAATTTGCCATTTTCCTAATAAAGGGATATTTGACATTTGTACCACTAACACAAAAGTTCGAAAAAAAGACTGAAATAACAGTTTTCTCTAAAATTTTATTGGGTAACTTAAACAATTAATAATCCGTGTTTCTACCGCGAACACTAACAACACAAGAACATCGGTTTGGCATACTCAAAATGAGTTCATCCAAATCACGCTGTGGAATGGCCGCCCATGTTCGTTGCAACAACAAAAAAAGGTCTTCTTGCGACTGGATACCCTCCATATTCGGCAGAGCTCTTCTCTGTAGCATATCCCATGCATGCTCAATCGGGTTCAAGTCTGGCGACTGAGCAGGCCAGGGCAGGACATTGGATGTTAGCTGCGGCGAGAGTCTGTCTTACAACTCTTGCGGTGTGCGGTCGTGCATTATCATGCATTAACTGAAATAAGGGACCGATTTGCACATGTAGAGGAACGATGACGTCTGATATAATCGTCTCAGCATAAATTTGAGCGTTGAGGTTGCCTCTGATCCAAATCAACTCAGTTCTTCCGCCGATCCAAATACCCGCCCATACCATGATGGTTCCACCACTATAAGGATGGAATTCCTGGCAGGATTTTAATCGCTGTTGGCGTCCAGGGGTTCTCCAGTGTCGTATACGTCTTGTATCCGGTCTCATACCAAAACGAGACTCATCAGAAAAGCACACGAAACGCCATTGTTCTTCTGCCCAATTTCTGTGTTCAAGAGCCCATTGATATCGAATCCTACGATTGTGCATTGCTATAGGTGGTACCCGTAGCGGGCTTCGGGAATGAAGGTTCACTTCATGCAAGCGGTTTCTGACTGTTTGGTCGCTAATTAAGTTCCCTGAAGAGTGATGAAGCCTCACGGCTAACATCATGGCGGTTATTGTTGGAGCTCTTCGAGTTAAGATTTGAATGTATCGGTCTTGTCTCCGTGTGGTGCAGCGATACCGTCCTCCATGGCGCTCAGCCACGGTACCAGTGCTTCGGTAACGTGTCCAAAGTCGACTGATAACACTCTGACTTGTATTCAGAGCTAAAGCCACAGTACGTTGCCGGGAACCAGCTTCTATCATTCCCACGGCTCTGAGCATTTCTTCCCTGCTTAAATGACGTCACCGCTCCATAATAACGTTGGTTTTAATCAGTAGTAGGGAAACAGTAGCACTAATAATGTCTTCAATGCGTTGTATGTTTTTATAGGGAAAATATTGACAGCTGATTTTCATCTTTTACTCGAATTTGATTCACAGTTCCTGATTCAAATTATGAAATGCACCAAAAAGGATCCATATAAATTTATAAAATGATAAATTTATTACAAAGCCACATCTCAATCTCAAGAAATCCGCATAAAAATGCTTGATCCCTAGACACTTTTCATGTGTGTATTTCCATGACTACAGTGAAGTTAAAGTTCACGATAAGTAAGTACATAGTTAAAATACATACGATAAAGTTTAATCCTTCACATCACTAATCGTCGACACTGATACGATTAACGCAGCGCTTGTATATTATATTACAAGAGATCTATTAATATACAATTAGCTAGTAAATTAATTCCTTAGTAATTTAATTTATTAAGCTAATAACCGTGATATTTGATTCCTCTGTGGTCTGTAGGTATTTGTAAGCTTACTTGCTTAGCTATATTATTAATATATCGGTTTGTGGCAGTTCGTATCGTGTCGTCTATTCATTGGAATACGACTGTCGCAGTGACTGAGCGATCGTTTACTGAACTGCGAGTCGCGGGTTCGATTCTCGTACGGAACACATACATGCATTGCCTATAGGTAGTTGTTCCAGGTCTGGCCGTTTGTATATGTTTGTAAACGCACTTACGATACAGAAATCTATAGTTTGATGCAACATTTCAAAAAATATATAGGTATCTTTTTGTTGAGAATGGGAAATCATCAAATCAAATTATTTATTTTCCAGAATGCAGATATATAAATAAGGTTGTGAGAAGTTGAGAGTTTGTCATGCTCACTCAAATGTCTTGCTGATGGTAGAGCGTGTTGTTGGGTCATTTGGTTCCCTTCAAAATAGTTGAGCTAGGTGGGTCTGATGCACCGGGCGCCGAGGAAGGGCGGATAGCGCCCTCTTCCGCCCCCCATGAATGGGTCTAGGGGCGAGGGACATGGGGAAGTCCCCGCCCCCCTATTGATGGACCCCGAGGCGGAGGCGCGCGCGAGTGTCGGCGCGCGCCTTTGAGGCGATGCACGGGGTAGTTTAACACCCCACTACTCCGTGCAGGAGACGAGACCCGGACAGACCGGGCCAGCACGAGGGTGTGGGGCCGTGGAAGAATTTAGACTCCCGCGGCTCCACGCGCGCTCGTGATAGAAGACACACCGGGGTGGTTTTAGTCAGTAAAAGTCTGACATACCCCGTCGCCCACCCCAGGGCGGCGGGCATCCTATGAGGATTTCCACCCCGGCAAAAAAAAAAAAAAAAAAAAAAAGGTGGGTCTGATGCGCGCGTCATGCTCGTGAACGGGGACCGTCAGTGGAGACTGGCTGCCGGTGGGCTTAATTCATTTTCTATCTTTTAATTAATTTTTATATCTATACATTGTGCTCACATGATAGAAGCAACAGAAATATGTAACGAAGAAATGTAACCCATACTATGATTTTAAAAGAGTGCCCATGGAGTTTCTTGCACGTTCTTCTCCATAGAGATCTACGCTTTGGAACGTGCAATTTAGCTTCACTTTTCTTGGACTGACCGACATTGACTATTCAAAAACACCAACGGATGGTTAATTTGAAATAAACAATTTTGATTTGATTTGAAATTGATTTATACATTCTTTTCAAGATGGGGCATGCAAAATTTAAATGATGTCAATATGAAGCTACAGTAACAAGAACAGAGAATCATGAGATAAAGAAAACACAACAATTAAATACAAACAAAATCGATTCAGTCACAATAAATTCAAAATGACTTCTCCCGCTCTGGGCGGAGCGGAAGGGCGTGTCAGACTTTTACAGACTAAAACCCATCCGTCTTCCTTCACTTGGCATCACGCAACAGGACCACAGTTTCTTTTTTAACCAACCCTCATCCCTGACCCAGGAGGCATCGGTCTTCGAAGACCCCGTCACGATGTGCCATGAAACACAACGCGCCGTCGAACGCGGGCCTGGTCCTTACCGGATACTGGAGCAGTGGGCAGCTCGCCGCCCGCAAGCCCGCGCCTTTGGTGGTCGATGTTGTCTCCCGACCAGGGCGTCTCCTATGGCGGCTAAAGACGTGAGGGCGCTGGGATACCCGCTCCCTCACGCGCTCCGCCTCATGTTATACAGTGTGTTAAGAAAACCCTGTCCGACCCGTGAAGGTGTTGTTAGGTATCGATAACTGATTCTATTAATGCATACAAAACCGGGCAAAACTTAAAAAAAAAAATCCCCCTAAAAAAATAAATATTATTTCGCAAAAAGAGGTAACTTATAAACGTGCGTTATGCACACTACCGCGGGGGCCGGGCGGCAGGGCACGCAGCACGTGGTCGCATCGCTATTCGCTCATAATAATAACGGTGTTGTCACTTTTTTTAAAATTACCAAATTTCGGGGAAGTTGGAATTAATTCGCGGGAAAAAAAGATTATTTCAAAATTCATTTGTATTGGTACTATGATGATCACGTAAAATTTTATATTATATTTGGTCATGTGTTTACCTAACCTTTATTATCCTTATGGGTCGGACAGGGTTTTCTTAACATACTGTATAGGTACCTTAGGTACATATGTTTTACCTATATATTTATTTCATGAAGCAGCTATACATATTGTTGAATGATGTTGGCTGATTGGCGACCCGGACTTAACGCGAAACGGTCTCCAAAGCCTGGAGCACAGGCGTAGAGTAGCCGGCCTTTCGGTCTTCTATAGGATGCTTTCTGGTGAATGTGCAAGGGAATTGCATGATTTAATTCCCCCATCTCCATTCCATCATCGGACGACCCGTCGTACGGCGAGTTTCCACCCTTACGTTGTTGACACCACTGCGATCTGGACGAAGCGTTTTGCTTCCTCTTTTATAACGCATACATCGAGGGACTGGAACAATTTGCCCGCGACGGTTTTTCCGTCACACTACAATTTGAGTGTCTTCAAGGCTAGAGTGAATAGGCTCTTAATAAACTAGCGCGCTTTACCATCAACGATCGCATCACTGCTTACCATCAGGCAGGATTGCGGTCAAGCGCTGGTTTATAATTTATAAAAAAAAAATGCTATGACAACTAGCACTCAGATCATGTCATGTTATAGCGGCTTGATCAAAACCATTGAACAAATGTCCCTTAGCAAGCTTTATTTAGTCCTCCCTTAAACTCATCTCGCCTCGACTGTGTACCTAGTATATGTGCGGCGGCCATATTGCTACAGCCACACGAATACGTTGTATCTATATTTTATCTACGCGCAGTTTTGTTGACATTCGTACGGCTACACGAAGGATATCTAACATAAACACATTTTCACTCGACACCGCTGCAACGAAATGGCTGTTTTTCACATGTAGTGCTTCCTACATTGTATCTTTGTATGTGATCCACGAAGCATCCCAATGGCAGGGTGGATTTTACACGAAGTGTTTATTTTTACATTATAAACTGCTTGACCTCGATCCCGGCTTACCATCATTCGGAATCGCGGTCAAGCTGTAATGCAATCGTTGATGGTAAAACGCACTAGTTTATTAATTAAACTAACAGTTAAGTATTTATGGACTTCTATACAATATGTAACAAAAACCCTGTTGTTCCTTCAACCTACGTTTTAAGAATCGCCATACGGATGTAATAAAGCAAGTAATTTATAAAAATTGTTCAACAAAAATAATTGAAATAAATGTTTAATTATTAATATTTATAATCTGTAACTGATTTCTTAGCTCTGCAATTCTGCATGAAGAAACTAGACATAAGTAGAACGTTCCCGCCAATTTATTTAACTTATAAAATCAGATATTCTAAAAAAAAAAATCGGTCGGTTTTAATAGTTATTTGATTGTGACCCCTCGACTAGACAATGATTACTGTTTTCTAATTATGACTTCATTAATGATGTGCTTGTAGGTAAAATTATATGTCCCTGAAAGGAACAACAGGGTTTTTGTTACATAGTGTTAAAACGTATGGGGTTATATTATAGAATGCGCTATGACTAAGTTTTGTTTTAGGCGGATTTTAAGACATAAATAATATCATAAAAAATATAGTAGATACCTTGTGGGCTTGAGGACACGATTCCAAAAGTATAACATCTTAAATTCATTCTGTAGTTGCTTCTGCATAAACTCGATCCCGTGGAAATACGAGTATCAAGATAAAAAGTATGCCTTTCATCCAAAAGAATTTTAGCGTAAAATTGTAACAAACAAAATTAAATCTTTTTAGCAATAAACTAAAAACACAACAGCGTTGAAAACAGAACAAAAATTAATAAAGCAAAAGTCTCGACTAGAACAACAACATATTTTGTTTGGATCTTAAAAAGAGCAATACAGACGTTAGTCGTTATTAAGGGAGAGAAATAACCACGGCATTTTTAAGGGCAAGTTAATTCAAATACGGAATTAACAAAGGTCTAAGAACGCTTCCCTACGGCATTCCTTCTAAATAAACACTAATTAAGTTGTTTATTGTCCGCTTTGTTTGTAATATGTTTGTCTCTATATTAATAAATTTAAAACAAAGCTTTTAAAGTCAGACCATATTATAAACAAGTATATATTTACCTGTATAAAGGTAGGTACTTGTTCTCAAACCCAACACATAATACCAAACATAGGTAATAAAACTTTACTTACGACTATATTTTCCTGTTAAATCTGGTATCCCTATAAAGCGAAATTCTAATGGCCCATTGGGGACTGGGTCCTTTATACGTCAAGTATTAAGGCTTTGCATGAATATAAACAGCTTAAAGTAGTTGCTTAGGGTATAACGGGAAATTACTGCGCTTTATAAATTCATAGCTTTACCCTTTTAGATGACAGGGTGAATAAAGGATAAATTCTAAGTACAATAGTTGAAGGAGATTTTAATGAAACCAGCCATGAGTGAATTGTTGAAATTGACAAAGAAATGTTTATGAGTGTCTTAGTGATTGGTATCTCTCGAAAGTCAGGAACTTGTAGAAAGTTAAGAGTTTAAGGTAGGAACTTATTTTGTTTGAATGTGTGATTGTAAATGCTTTGATATTGTCATTTTTCATATTGACAGTTCAACAACATTGATTGCGTTATTTACGTTGTTGAGCTGACACCTTTTTCGAACATATGGAACAATGGATTAGCAATATTCTTCAAAATTATTAGAATTAATAGTAATAGTGGATTCAGGCAATTAGGGGGAAGATGACTGAGAGCGACTACTTCTCTGACTCCATATCCCAGTTCTTGGATAATACTATACCCTCAGGTTGTTAGACTTACTGCGGTATTGACCGTCAAAGATCTACGAATGACAGCCAGAACCAGCAGTTTAATGAGCTTTTCGAGACAAGGCTGAATCCGATATGGAACGGATAATCATGCATACAAGAACTGACTGCAGCAACCTTCAAACTTTCCAAGATTAACATTACAAATCATAAGAACCTGAAGCAAAAAACACAAATAACTAACTTCACCTCTTAACATTAGTATTAACTTGTTTGTAAATGTACTACGTACCTAACTACCCACACTTTGGTATTTGCTTCATTATCGTTTTACCTATTGTGTATCTGCATGCTTCGTCACTAGACGAGATACTTTGTACGTAAAATCTCATGTAAGTGAACTGTATTATGTTCTTTTTGAGAAATAAACTTTCTTTAAACCTAACCTAACACAGATATTGCAAATCCCATGGATCATCATCATCAACATTTCAGCCAAAAGACGTCCACTGCTGGACATAGGCCTCCCCCAAGGCTCTCCACGACGACCAGTCCTGAGCCTCCCGCATCCAGCGGTTTCCCGCGACCTTCACCAGGTCGTCGGTCCACCTTGTCGGGGACCTACCCACGCTACGTCTTTCGGTGCGTGGTCGCCACTCGAGAACCCGTCGGCCCCATCGGGCATCGGTCCTACGGGCAATGTGTCCAGCCCACTGACACTTTAGTGTTGCAATTCTTCGGGCTATGTCGGCTACTCTCGTTCTTCTGCGGATCGCCTCATTCCTGATTCGATCGCGCAGTGAAACCCCAAGCAAAGCCCTCTCCATTGCCCTTTGAGTGACTTTGGGCCTTCTTATAAGGCCCATTGTTAGCGACCACGTCTCAATTTCATAA
Organism: Sesamia inferens; assembly: GCA_037179545.1. Lineage (NCBI taxonomy): Eukaryota > Metazoa > Arthropoda > Insecta > Lepidoptera > Noctuidae > Sesamia > Sesamia inferens. Next base: position 23,403,900 of record CM073931.1, read on the forward strand.
GTCATCACTGGCAACACACGCTGATCGAAGACTTTTGTCTTGAGACACTACGATATTTCGGACGAGAAGATTTTATGTAGCTTCCCGAAAGCAGCCCAGCCGAGTTGGATTCGACGATTGACCTCTTTCTCGAAGTTGGACCTTTGATGTTTGCTACTAAATAAGGAGTACCTAGTTAAGGTAATATTTGATGAATCCCCGAGAGGGATACATCAGGTTAAACAATACACAGAACTGAATTAATTTCAAGGGATAGAGATATAGTAATGAGGTACCTTTGGGAATGTTCTAAGTTACGGGTTTGGTTTCACACAAGTGGACCATTGTAAAGCTGTAGTTAGTAGTTTTCTCCAAAAGTTAACATACGTAGAGACTGAAAAACTCTTTGCAAAAAAGATTGATAACGTACATATCTAAAATCAGATTTAAATTGCTCCTGCAATATTTACTTTGTACTGTGACATATTCACGAAATACACACGCACCCACACTTATACACACACATACACACACACCCACGTATTCACCCACATTACACACACCCACACTTAAATTTACATCGCACACACCCAGTCCTTGCTTATATTTTTAATAAGTGGTAATGTTAAACTATAACTAAGTGTTCTACTTACCAAAACTCCTACCAAGTGCAACAAATTATTCAGATTATAGAAAAATATTGGATACGTACTTATATTTTGTTTTATCAAATCAATAAAAATTTACAAATATAAAAGGCATCAAAGATCAGGAGTGGTGGCTGGTGACGTCACTGCTCGCTAAATTAGTGCTATTAAATAATATGAAACATTGGTGATAGAAACGCTCAGATAGGTTTTCGTTCGTTCTTTTGCAAGAGAACGTGTAAAATGGAAACCTCCAAACTTCAACGTAACTTTTGATATTAAGTTGAAGTTTAAAGGTTTGTTGGACACGTGTGACATATTTAGATATACATACCTACAATATCATACGATGACAACTTCTCAATATTTTCTGAGTAGTTAATTAGTTGACTGACCACTCAGAAAATGTCGAGAAGTTGAGAGCGAGACTTTCGAGTTCTCACCTAAGTGAGAACTTCCGACACTTACATTACTTAATTTATCCTCTGTAACAAGTTCTACAACATAATTATCATTCTAATATAAAAACTTAAGCATTGTCATTCTGCTCGTCTTTATTAGTTTTGTTCTTAAAACTACTATGACGCTGACGCTTTGATTCATAATGTACTTACAGCCAGTTTTAATTGAATTTAATACTCAATAACTTAAAGTAAATAACTTGGAAAACCTCTTTATCTTTAGAACTTGTAATCAGAAACAAGAAATTTGGGGCTAGAGAGTAGTAGATATATTATCGTTCTGGAATCTCATTGTCTATGCTTCGCAAAACAGAAATAAAATAAATCAAACAGTGGCGAAAAAGTGATATAAAAATGCACAAAATAAAATTACCGAAACACTAATTAAGCAAATAAGACAATAAATAAAAGAGAGTTTCTTAGTGATGCCCTAAAACCCAAACATAAAAATGTGGAATCCAAATGCCACAAACAATAGGCAGATGGAGAAACGTGTCGTGGTAGGCAGAGTGAGGCCAACATGGGCCCGAAACCTGCCAGAAGCAAGAGAAGATGACGAGAAGAGTGAAACAGAAGCTGGGGTAATGCCTCATAGTGAACCGCCTTCTCCTACAGACACCTGGGAGCAACACTCTAAACAAGAAGACAAATATGATGTTTTTGGAAAAGTGAGTATTTAAAATATTTTATCATTGTTTATTTGGAACTGGCAGTTTAGAGTTACCTAATGACAGGGGATAGAAAAACAAAAATATTTCTAATTTAGGAAGACTATTATTATGAGATGGGACAGTCGTGGTGGCCTAGTGGTTAAAACACCAGCCTCTCAAGTATGAGTGTCCGGATTCGATTCCAGGTCAGGCTTACAACAGGCAGACTACCAATGTAACTTTTCTAAAAGTTATATGTACTTTCTAAGTATATCTTGGGCACCAATGACTGAAGGTGAAGGAAAAACATCTCGAGGAAACCTGGACTTTATAAGTCTGAAATCGTCAATCCGCATTGAGCAAGCCTGGTGATTACGCTTAATCCTTCTCTGTATGAGAGGAGACCAGTGCCCAGCACTGGGACGATAAAAAAAAATGTTAATAATAATAAAATGATTATTATGAGCAACTGCGATAAACAAGGAAAAAAATACATTAGAGTAAGTTAGCGGAATTCGTATAGTACCTACAGAATATTTCATTCTAATAGATTTCATTGTCTTGATGTGAATAAGTAGGTATGTACCACTGCACAAAGTGTACCACATATGTTAATACATACGAAGGAGCCGTAGGTACTGACTCGTTATACTAGAGGTCGAAATCGTTTCTACTGAGCATGAGATCTTGGCTTTGATTATGAAATCGAACCAAGTGTTATTGGTTTCCTTGGTAATCGGAATTTCTCAATAATAACCAAGAGCCCGGTTTAGTGCCTGGATGTTTGCAATAGGCTCGTGGCATTACATGGGACTTTAAATACCTGGTGAAAAATTGGTGAAGCTACTATAGTAATATAGTACCTATAGATATACATAGGTAATACTTTGCCTCAGTCTTCGCTATATACAAGGTGGTCTTATGTTATGTGTTGCTAAGTACATAACTCTTCTTTGGAAGATCGTTTGGTTAGTGTAGAAAGCAAATTCTCATCAATTTAAAACAAACACATGTCAAAATGTGGCGTAGGTAACTAGAACTATTTTTTGACAGTTTGAGATCAAACTGTGAATGTTCTTAAAATTACTGAATCTCTTCTTCTATAGAGGTCCACTGCTGGACAAAGAACTCCCCCAAGGCTTCCTTTCCCTTATGGCGGTGCCCCCCGCATTGCCAAAATCCCCACGCTAGGCAGTCCGGTTGGGGATCACAGTACTTTGTTATTGCACAGGAGAAGCGCTGCTGCCCGCTTTCCTGCTACTGAGTCTTTTCGAAATATTTATTTATCTCATAATATTATGCCATTAACTTATAAAATACTTGCGGAGGTTACCGATATGTAAACGCCTAAATCCTCTGCCGACACACGCTGCACTTCACAACTGTTATCTATACCAACATCTTTTTGAGGCTGCACCATATCTATTCCAGTGCCTATTTAGTACATGCTACGTTCAAAGGACTATTTAAATATATGCTTACTGTCCGCCACTGAACTTTAGGAGCCCCAAAACTGAACTAATTAAAGAGTCTCCGTCGCAGCCTTCTCAACTTCGCTCAAAACATTTCTATCATATTTGCCATCTACGTATGTAGGTATGTACATTTCAATTAATTAGATAGGTACGGTGAAGTTCTCTATCTAAAGATATTATTATATATCTCTAGGCGACTATTATCTATGTTAGATGTAGGCTAGAAAAAAGTATTCGGTATCTACTTATTTTATATTATACAGTATGTCAAGAAAACCCTGTCCGACCTATAAGGATAATAAAGGTTAGGTAAACACATGACCAAATATAATATAAAATTTTACGTGATCATCATAGTACCAATACCTACAAATGAATTTTGAAATAATCTTTTTTTCTCGCGAATTAATTCCAACTTCCCCGAAATTTGGTAATTTTTAAAAAAGAGTTCTCTATCTAAAGATATTATTATATATCTCTAGGCGACTATTATCTATGTTAGATGTAGGGTAGAAAAAAGTATTCGGTATCAATTTTATATTATACAGTATGTCAAGAACACCCTGCCCGACCCATAAGGATAATAAAGGTTAGGTAAACACATGACCAAATATAATATAAAATTTTACGTGATCATCATAGTACCAATACAAATGAATTTTGAAATAATCTTTTTTTCCCGCGAATTAATTCCAACTTCCCCGAAATTTGGTAATTTTAAAAAAAGTGACAACACCGGTATTATTATGAGCGAATAGCGATGCGACCACGTGCCGCGTGCCCTGCCGCCCGCCGCCCTCGGAAGGGTGTTAACGCACATTTATTAGGTTACCTCTTTTTTGCGAAATAATATTTATTTTTTTAGGGGGAGTTTTTTTTAAGTTTAGCCCGGTTTTGTATCCATTAGTAGAATCAGTTATCGATACCTAACAACACCTTCACGGGTCGAACAGGGTTTTCTTAACATACTGTATATACTTACCTGATAGTGCTTAGAAGGATCAGCATATTTCTATGTAGGTTAGATTTAACTTATTTATGAGTGTTGGAAGCAGTTAACTAAGGGGATACAATTAAGATTGTCTAATTAGGTACCTATACCTACCTACTTAAGTAAAGATTATAAGATAAGTTTAATACTACCAGTTTATACTAAGTAGACGAACCGTCTTTTTCTAATAGGTACGGTTACCGTACCTATTAGAAAAAGACAGATTGTGATATCTGAATAAAAATATGTTGTTATCTTCGCAGGTAATGCTGCTCGGCGACAGCGGCGTCGGCAAGACTTGCATGCTAGTCCGCTTCCGGGACGGCACATTTCTCGCAGGAAACTACATATCCACCGTCGGCATCGACTTCCGGGTACAATGACTCACGTTGCACGTGCCGACAATAATCTCTATACGTCCTTTGGCATTTAAAGAAAAATAAATAATAAAAATCTGCATAAAAATACCAAATAAGTTCTCTTAACCTTAATTTCTTTTGTTCACTGAAAAAAGTTAATTGAACGTGCTGACAAACTTTTTATTATAATTACAAAATTAAATTAGGTGCTTATTCCAATTCCTTATTCATCAATGTTACAAACAAGAAAAGTCAGAAAAAGCCAACTTCAATGTTAAGTAAAAAGGTTTATCAAGTTTTATTCAACAAAACGAAGCGTAAAAAAGTTCCGATATCAGTAGGCAAAAAGTTAATAATGCCATTATGATTTTTAATTCTCGCAAAAAAAGTAATTAATGACCGTCAAGGGTTCCAAGTTCAAATGGGCCAGTGAGTGGCTGCACGCGACCGGTTCGCCGCAACGCTATTGGTGTTCGAAGTTTGGCGCGCTTTTTCTGTTCCCGCCCCTTGCCCATGACAGCTGTGATTGAATCGACTGCTCGCCTGAGTGATTTATTGTTGCACAGGTCTTTTTTTCTGCTTGTTTGGTTTTTGCAGTTTGATTTATTGCAGCTGTCTTTGTGGATTAGAAAAAGTGCCTGAGTAGCCAATAACAACTTTACGTCCAAGTTTTTATGAGGCGAGAAAAAGTGACTCATAATGAATAATAATTTAATTAATTTATGATTAATAAACTAGCTTTTAGAACCAATACTTTTTTTATAAGTTTAGGTACCTACTTACTGAAACGGTTTTGAAATACCTAAGTTAAAAAAAGTGGTTGCACGTGTTAGGCTTGTGGCATATTTTCTTTATTTCTCAGTGTTTTATTACTTACAACAAATTATTTTCGTTAATTACTTTGCCCATCTTCTTTTTGTATATTCATAAAATAACTCACAATTTAGTACAACTAACGCCATCTGTTCGCAGAATAAGGTAGTTACTGTCGACGGCATCAAGGTGAAACTTCAGATTTGGGACACTGCTGGGCAAGAGCGCTTCCGTAGCGTAACACATGCATACTACAGGGACGCACATGGTAATATATTTTAAGCAATTTATTTACGTGGATACCTTACAGTTGGATATTTAGTAATATGTACCTTCCTTTGTTTTCAACATTTTTCGTAATTATATCTTGTCGATTCAAAGCAAGTAACGCCATCTACCGGCAAAGCTTTGAAGTCTGTAACATTACGGTAGATTTAAGTTAACAACGGTCACCAGTGGTGAATTGAAATTCTATTCTCCTCTTCAACCGTTGATTATGTGTTACGCCACGCCATGTGGAGGCATCCACATCGCCACCATATGGCGTGACTGCACCGACTTCTGAGAATTCTATGCATTGTGTCAATATGAAATATTAATGCCAAGAGGATTTTGTTTGTAAATAATTAGTTATACAGTACCAAGGTAGTGCAATAAACTAAATTCCTAATTTCCTTATAAAAGTATAATAAATTAATGTTATAAATGAAGCTATTTCTAGACACCTAGCTAATTAGGTACCTACGTGTATAAAAGGAGCATAGAAACTGCCAAGGCTTGGCCTCGACCCGTTTCTCAGACGGCAAACCGGATCACGCATTCGCACACGTGTGCACCTAACTAGATTGGGCCATACTCAACCCGTCATAGCCACATCATGTCATTAACTTACAGTCTGGTCTCCTTATCGGGCCTGTTCTTAATTAATTCATGGCAGACCTCTATTTTTTTTTTGTCGTGTGGACGACTGTGTGACTTTGGTAATTTTTGTTTGCCTTTGGATATCTACATTAAGAGTATGACGTTGATAAATAGAACCGGCTCAAGAACGCGAGCCTGGTAAATATAGTAGAAAGTTAAAGTTAGTAACAATTGTTATCGTCCTCAAAATCAAAATCAAAGCATTTATTTTAAACTAGCTTTCCGCCCGCGGCTTCGCCCGCGTTAATTTCGGTTTTATCGCGCTTTTTAGATTTCTCTCGGGAATATCAATTTTTTTCGGGATAAAAACCCCATTATTTAATCCGGACTTCTAACTTTCCGTCTGCAAAATTTCAAAGCAATCTGTTCAGGAGTTTCGGCGTGAAAGTGGTACAAACAAACTCACTTTCCGATGTATAATATTAGTAAGGATATATTTGGTGTACACATACAAATATTCCAATAATCTCCCTTGGTAACTTGGTGTTTTTTTAGAACCAAAAGTAGCCTATGTTACTCTCCATCTTTTCAACTAACTATATGCCAAAAATCAAGTCGATTCGTTACTTTATTAGGTTATATATATGGACGATATTTGGTGTACACATACAAATATTCCAGTAATCTCCCTTGGGAACTTGATGTTTTTTGGGGACCAAAAGTAGCCTATGTTATTCTCCATCTTTTCAACTAACTGTATGCCAAAAATCAGGTCGATTGATTGCTTAGCTACGGCGTGAAGGAAGGACAAACAAACAAACAAACACACTTTCACATTTATAATATTAGTATGGATATTTGGTGTACACATACAAATATTCCAGTAATCTCCCTTGGGAACTTGATGTTTTTTGGGGACCAAAAGTAGCCTATGTTACTCTCCATCTTTTCAACTAACTGTATGCCAAAAATCAAGTCGATTCGTTACTTTATTAGGTTATATATATGGACGATATTTGATGTACACATACAAATATTCCAGTAATCTCCCTTGGGAACTTGATGTTTTTTGGGGACCAAAAGTAGCCTATGTTACTCTCCATCTTTTCAACTAACTGTATGCCAAAAATCAGGTCGATTGATTGCTTAGCTACGGCGTGAAGGAAGGACAAACAAACAAACAAACACACTTTCACATTTATAATATTAGTATGGATATTTGGTGTACACATACAAATATTCCAGTAATCTCCCTTGGGAAGTTGATGTTTTTTGGGGACCAAAAGTAGCCTATGTTACTCTCCATCTTTTCAACTAACTATATGCCAAAAATCAAGTCGATTCGTTACTTTATTAGGTTATATATATGGACGATATTTGGTGTACACATACAAATATTCCAGTAATCTCCCTTGGGAACTTGATGTTTTTTGGGGACCAAAAGTAGTTTATGTTACTCTCCATCTTTTCAACTAACTTTATGCCAAAAATCAGGTCGATTGATTGCTTAGCTACGGCGTGAAGGAAGGACAAACAAACAAACAAACACACTTTCACATTTATAATATTAGTATGGATATTTGGTGTACACATACAAATATTCCAGTAATCTCCCTTGGGAACTTGATGTTTTTTGGGGACCAAAAGTAGCCTATGTTACTCTCCATCTTTTCAACTAACTATATGCCAAAAATCAAGTCGATTCGTTACTTTATTAGGTTATATATATGGACGATATTTGGTGTACACATACAAATATTCCAGTAATCTCCCTTGGGAACTTGATGTTTTTTGGGGACCAAAAGTAGCCTATGTTACTCTCCATCTTTTCAACTAACTTTATGCCAAAAATCAGGTCGATTGATTGCTTAGCTACGGCGTGAAGGAAGGACAAACAAACAAACAAACACACTTTCACATTTATTATAATAGTATGGATATTTGGTGTACACATACAAATATTCCAGTAATCTCCCTTGGGAACTTGATGTTTTTTGGGGACCAAAAGTAGCCTATGTTACTCTCCATCTTTTCAACTAACTGTATGCCAAAAATCAAGTCGATTCGTTACTTTATCCATACTTCCCGCCGTCCTGAAAATGAAGTTGAGAATTTGAACTTTTAAGTATTTTTCCCGGAGTCAGTGACCCCAAAGGGAGAAACGGTTTTCTTATTTTGCGCTTTTTTATTAACACGTTGTACATGTGAAAAAAAGATTTATTGAGTAGATAAAGCGTGAAGAAAACAGTTAAAGAGGTAACAGTTAAAGAGGATCCCGCGGGAACAGTAGATACTTTCTTCCGGGATAAAATGTATCCTATATCCTTCTCCGTACCACAGACTAAGTTAAAGAGGTAACAAACATATAAATAATTACACTGTTAGTAGCCCGCCCGTGTTAATTTAGATCCCACGGGAACAGATAAAAGGTGTCCTATGTCCTTTCTCGTTCCGCAGACTATGTGTATGCAAATATTAAATATTATTAAATAATTATATTGTTATTTCTTGCCCGTGGCTCCGCCCGTCGTTGCTCCGTCCGCGTTAATTTCGATCCCACGGGAACAGTAGCTACTTTCTTCCGGGATAAAATGTGATATCCTTCCCCGTACCCTAGACTATGTGTATGCAAATTTTCGTGATGATCGGTGCAGTAGTTTAAGCGTGAAGAGGTAACAAACAAACAAACAAACAAACAAATAAACAAACAAACAAACAAACACACTTTCGCATTTATAATATTAGTTGGGATTAACCAGTTACAGGTACTTTTGAATTGTCAGAAGGTCGGTCAGTCAGTAAGGTGAAGCTAGTCGCCCATGCCAAAGAGTAGATGGAGAGGAGAGGTGTACCTATGGAGAAGAACGGGCAAGAAACTCCATGGACACTCTTTTAAATTATCAAGCTATTGATGCAAATATTTGATTACATCGTTCATTTTGAAATCAACCTTATGAGAACGATGCAGAAATATATTGTACGCTGAGAGCGTCCATTATGGAAAACACAAAAAAAGACTAACCCAACAATTAGATGCTTTACAGCAAGTACATTGTGCTCACACGTGTGCCATGCAATTATACAATACTAAGAAATTGAATCTACACAATGTAAAGATAGTTTTGTCAAAGGTTCAGCAGGTCCAACAGTGTTCCCGAATACTAAGTTTAGCTCCTGTGTAGCTGCACCAGTGCACGAGTGCCAGTGCTGTCAGCGATGCAATTCCGTAACGTACAATATGCTTGGCTACATAGTGTGTACTGGCTTTGAGTAAAAAAAAAAAAAAAACAATTACAAATTAAAACTACAAGAGGAAAAATCAAAGAACAAACAGTGTAAGTATAGAAATCGGACGCAGCTTAAGCCCAAGCCTTTTTGTCCTCAATATAATCTTTAACACTATAAAATGCTTTCTGACACAACTTATAAAGCATTTGAATTTATTCAGGCTCAGATCTTGAACCACCTCTGGAAGTCCATTGTAAAAATGTATAAGTACATTGGCATCTAAAAGAGCCACCTAATTTCTTGAGCTTTGTTGTAGGTACAATAAATTTGTGCCTGTTCCTAGTATTTATATTATGGACATCACTGTATTTTTTAAACAATTTTATATTCTTATGAGCATACAAAAGATTTTCATAAATATATTGAGACGGCACGGTCAGTACATTAGGGGCCATTCATTTATTACGTAAGACGATTTAGGGGGGGAGGGGTATCGGCCATGTCTTATTTTTTCTTACAAAGAGGCGGGAGGGAGTCTTGATAGTTCTTACGTAAGATCACAAATGCGCAATGTTGCAATTATACTTTTAAAAAGCGCGGGACACTGCGCGCGTGCCGAGATTTGCGAATGCGTATAGGTACAATATCCATTTCCATGGCAACGGATCCACACAAGCGGGGAGTTCCCCCGAGGCGCAGTGCGGGAGGTGCGGGTCTGTGTGGATTAGTCGTCACTTGCTTGCGTAAACAATACTCGTTTATTGCGTTAATGATTTTAATATTGTAATTAAATAGTAATTGAATTATTGAAGTGTGCGAATAGTTTCTTTTATTGATGTATGTCAAAGTACAAATAAACATTTCTAAAAATTGTTACTCAAAAAAATTGTTTTTTTTTTCCTTTAGATTCTTACGTAATAAATATTTAACAGGGGGAGGGGGTCGGCCTACTCTTATTTTTTCTTATAATAGGGGGGGAAGGGGTCAAAAACTAGCGAAAATAGTCTTACGTAATAAATGAATGGCCCCTTAGTCTCTTTAAATTTTTCTCTGAGAGAGTGTCTCGGACTTAATTTATAAATTGCACGAACAGCTCGTTTCGTTTTCGTCCTGGGTGACAATCTGCAATAAAAACCAACATTCCAATAATTACATTTGATAGCAGACTTCATCATCACGGTTCATTTGAACAGACTTACTTAACCTACTGGTGCAATTGTAACCTAGCTAGTTGCTACTACCTTACGTGCTTCTGCACTTTGGCCCAACCACAAAACGATAAAATAGGTTTAATATCTTCCTGTCTTTCATTATTAGTCTATATGACCCTCAGCCCTACCTACGGATATGTTTTATGGTCTGTCAACCATATACCCAAATTCAATATAATCGGCAACACTAGTATGTTGTCGACGACTCTATTAACATTAACATACAAACAAATATGAAAAAATTAACAAAAATTTTGGCGCAACATATTTTTGAAATGAAATAAAATGCATTGATCTTTCCAAATTAGTCTGTTTGTCTACAGGTGTACCAACCTAAGAATATTTTACACAGTCTGAGCACCTGCTCGTCATTGTGGATTTGTGGATACATTTATTGCATAGTGCCATTCAAATATAAATAAGTAAGTCATACCTACGTCACGAAGACAGCACTGTGATCCACAAATTAACTTTTTAAGCTATTGCATAGCTTCTATCGCGGGCCTTGAGCGCGGGGACCGAATCCAGAAATTCCGTAACAAAAAAACCTCACGCTCCCCATCGTCTAACGTCGTTTCAGTTCGGCAGTCTTCGGCACGGTATGTTTGTGTGCGTGCGACTACATCTTTTAAAAACAATTTATAGATTTTCAAAAAGAGCATGCATATTGCAGGGCGCGAACTCAGTTCTACACACTTGCCATGTTACTGATAGTCGCGATGTGCTAAACTTGCGATTAATTTTCTCTCTGAAATAGGTCTTCTATAGAGATATGTCATAGACGTCATCGACGTTGTCATGGCTACCTTAAAAACTTTTCATATAATTAATTATTAAGTACTTTTATTCAAATTAATTTAGTAGTGTTTTTATAAAATAACTTTTTTTTAACGGAAAAGCTAAGATGAATGTCACGCTAATTTTTCATTGGACTTTTAAATTATTTATAGTGTTGTTTACTAAATAAAAGCGCGTGATTTTATAGAGTAAAAAGTGCTCACGCGGCCGTTTTTTCAATTGTTGCAAGAATTCAAAAGACTGTCTTTAAATAGTGTTCAGACGATTGCTCAAAGTGTATTAGATTTCATTAGTAATAGAAATGGCATTTCAGTAATGACTTTCAACTGCCAAAGTCTAAATAGTCATAAATACGATTTACAAGATTCAGTTACGAGACAAACAAATGTGTTACTTCTTACCAAAGAGATTTAAGATATTGCATGACGCATGATAATCCAATTGAAATACCTAATTTTAATTGTATTGTTCAGTTCAAACGAGATACTGTTTCAAAAGGTGGGGTAGCTATTTACCAAAATAAAAATGCTATTACTAATATTATGAGTCCGAATATTGAAATAAATATTGCACACGTTAGCGATGTTAATGTTAGGCGCTCAGTTGTTGGAGATATTTGTGCGTGCTTATGCAAACTTAGAAATGGCCTACAAATAGTTATGGTAGCAATTTACATTTCTCCGAATCCAAAATTGGACGAGGTAGAGCATTTTATTCATCGCACTTTACTGGAGTACACTGAAGAAGGCTCGAAAATACTTGGTACAAATGGTAATAAATTTCCACTTATCTTGGCTGGCGATTTCAACATTAACTTCGCTGATAAAAAATCAGAGCGGTTGACAACTTTTCTATCAAAACATTGAATTTGAAAATGAATAATGATCCACAAGAGTCCACAACAAAATATGGGACCACCATTGACGCGGTATTTTCTAGGTATTTAGAGGATATTAAGTCGCAAACTTATGTTTCTTATTTCAGTTATCAAAAACCTATAGTTTCAATGATAAATATTCCTGAATAACCAACAGCTACTGTAAGGTAATAAAACCCACATGTATTGTAAAATAATAAAAATATTTTAAATAATATTAATTTTTTATTTATTTAATAAAAGAAAAATTTGTTTTCTTATCGGTCACCACGCTCAAAAAGTGTAACTTGAATTAATATCAAAGAAAAAGAAATACTGCATAAATAAAATAAATAAATAATTATAATTGCATAAATTGATACAAAATGCTATGCAATAGCTTTACCGCGGCAGTCCCCGAGTGCCACGTGTCTTTTTTTTTTTATTATTTTTTTACCAAAATGATTAACATCATCATGTCATCATGTGACAAACGGCCATAAGTTACGTTGTTAAAAGGTTTAGGAGGGAGGGTCACATATTACTACCTAAGTACCTACTGTTGACAACGTCAACGACACTCACGTGACATTTATAGATCGCCCCTAAGAATGAGCATACAACCTAAGATCCATCCTTAAATCTCATCCTCATAAAACGATTTACTATTTCTATTCCTTCTCAACTTCAACTCTTGATCATTAGCCTCTGTGGAATAGATACCACAATTTCGCCAATAACACGCAAGTATAATAAATTATAGGAATTCTTTGAAAATTTTATTTCACAAGAATGGCGGATAATGCCAATGACAGTTGAAGAAGACGGCCGCGTGAACCGTCTATAAGGGAGGCTTGAGGCAAAGTCATGATGTGGCCACTATGCTGCGATATTTCAATGTGCTTTATGAATAATTTACTGAATGCACTTTTTAGTAGATACATCACGCGCTTTTATTTAGTAAACGACATTATAAATAATTTTAAAAGTCCAATGAAAAATGCGCATGACATCCAGCTTACCCGTCAAAAACTCCCTATTCCTTCTCTGTACAGCATGTACATGCTGTAAGAATGTGGAACTCACTCCCGCCTAACATTCGTGATTTAAAAACTATTTCTAAATTTAAACGTCGATTAAAAGAGCATTATCTTTCCTCTATACTGTGAGAATTTGTTTATTATTTGTGCATATTTATACAGTATGTTAAGAAAACCCTGTCCGACCCATAAGGATAATAAAGGTTAGGTAAACACATGACCAAATATAATATAAAATTTTACGTAATCATCATAGGTAGTACCAGTACAAATGAATTTTGAAATAATCTTTTTTTCCCGCGAATTAATTCCAACTTCCCCGAAATTTGGTAATTTTTAAAAAAGTGACAACACCGGTATTATTATGAGCGAATAGCGATGCGACCACGTGCCGCGTGCCCTGCCGCCCGCCGCCCGCGGAAAGGTGCTTACGCACATTTATTAAGAAGTTACCTCTTTTTGCGAAATAATATTTATTTTTTTAGAGGGATTTTTTTTTAAGTTTAGCCCGGTTTTGTATCCATTAGTAGAATCAGTTATCGATACCTAACAACACCTTCACGGGTCGGACAGGGTTTTCTTAACATACTGTATATTTTAGTATTAGTTACTTATTTAAGTATATTTATATAATTATTTTTGGATTATATGTTTTTGTTTAGGTATATTTAATATTAATAGATACTTTTATACTAACTTATCATATTCATATTTTATTTCCTCCTTGTTCTTACACACTATGGTCTACATTTCTGTTTTAAGTACTTCTCCTTTCGCAGGTCTGCTGGAAGAATTTTCTTAAGAAATAAACAGCACCTTTGTACTCAGATCTTAATTTTGTCTTATCTTTATGTATTTTATTGTGTGTACATAAATAATAAGATAAATAAATGAAATAAAAAATTCTATCTATACTTTATAACACACATCCAAACCAATGTCTTATAACTCGAATAATCATATCTACTAATACGGTTGTCCACCAGCGCTACTGCTCCTGTACGATGTGACCAACAAGATCAGCTTCGACAACATTCGGGCGTGGCTGGGCGAGATCCGCGAGTATGCTCAGGACGACGTGGTCATCATGTTGCTAGGTGATTTCATCTCTTATTAATTCTATGCCTTCTTTCTAACAAAGAAAAGTTCCCAAATAAAATTATTGTTGCCTTTTCACAGCTTAATTATAACATGTTGTGCAGCAGGGTTAATTTGTTATCAAACAATTTTAACATTAACGTGGATGCAAGGAGGTAGATGGAATTCCCATAATAACGTAAAGAACTACTTAAATGCCATTTCTATTGTAATATAAAGAAAGGGCCACAACCGTTTACTTGGAACCGTCGTTCCAAGTCCCCTTAATTCTGAACAAGGCCACATGAACGGACACCCAGGTTTAGTAACATTGTTCTTGCAGGTAACAAATCCGACAGCGGTCTGGAGAGGGCGGTGAGGCGGGAGGAGGGTCAACGCTTAGCGAGAGAATACCAAGTGTCGTTTATGGAGACATCAGCTAAAACCGGACTAAATGTCGAAGCTGCCTTTGCCCATGTGGCACGCTCTCTAGTAGCGAAAGCGAACCCCGTCGACCCCTCGAGGCTGGCGGTGCGCGCGCAGCCAACACAGGAACAACGGTCATCGTGCCCGCCATGTTCGTAATTTCGCGGCAAATTCAAATTCAGAATGTGGACCAAAAGTTCGTTAACGTTTAAATGTATCGGTTGTTAAGTTAAAGCGGTATTAAAAAGATGAGTAAAAGTCAGTGTGCGCTAAAATATGCTTTTTTAAAGCTGAAAATATTGCATGCGTTGGACTGTTATTATAATATAAAGTACCGACTTCTATCGTAACTTTGATGAGGTACTTATTGTAATATGTATATGTATAGATTATAGATATATGTATAATAATTATGTATAAAAAGGTGAACTTAAACACCAAACTGTATAATTATTTTTCTAACTTCTCTATTCTTTCAGGTTCAAGAATGTCTGCTTTGTTTTCTTATGCCTAATGACGTTTAGTTGGACGAAATGTTTAGTTTATATGAATTTATAATGAAAAGGCTTTTAAAATGTACTTTGATATAATATATTTATTGGAATATATTTATAATGGTAGTTGTATACCTAGTCGATGACTAAGATATCGTATGGTTTATAGTTGAAACAGTTGGAACACGTACCTATTGTTTCCGAGAAAAGAAAAACAAGCAAGTGTCGAAACAGCATATTTTCTCACGGAAAATCTACCTTGAGGTTTCATAAGTCACCGTGTGCTCAAGTCAAGTAAAGTGTTGTAGGGAAAAATCTACAAAGGATATTTGATGGCTGACGATTTTCTCCGATGGAAAATGTTACTAAGATCTGCTGTCTTATTATGGCAAATGGCGAATTATTTTTTTGAGACTTCGTGGACTATGCTCATTGATTGCTCATAAAAAAACCATTATGGCTTTCTTGAAACCCTTCTAATTGTTATCATCATTATCAACCTTTTTATCGTCTCACTGCTGGGCACAAGTCTCCTCCCATTCAGAGACGGATTGAGCGTAATCACCACGCTTGCTCAATGCGGGTTGACTTTAGAAAAGTTACATTGGTACTTGCCTGACCTGGAATCGAACCCGCGCACTCATACTTGAGAGGCTGGTGTTTAAACCACTAGGCCGCCACGACAGACATCTCATAATAATAGTCTTCCTAAATTAGAAATATTTTTGTTTTTCTGTCCCCTGTGATTAGGTAACTCTAAACTGCCAATTCCAAATAAACAATGATAAAATATTTTAAATAAGTACTCACTTTTCCAAAAACATCATATTTGTCTTCTTGTTTAGAGTGTTGCTCCCAGGTGTCTGTAGGAGATGGCGGTTCACTATGAGGCATTACCCCAGCTTCTGTTTCACTCTTCTCGTCATCTTCTCTTGCTTCTGGCAGGTTTCGGGCCCACGTTGGCCTCACTCTGCCTACCACGACACGTTTTTCCATCTGCCATGAGCATGACCCTCACAAACTTAGTGATTCTAATCAAGACCTTGCTATGATTGGTTGCCAGATTTTTCGATCTGTAAATGACAGAGATCTTCAGACGCCATCAGGACGTCAAGCTATCCGAAACAGTAAATTTTTCCCAATTAATCTTGAATCTAATGCTGTAGACTTAAAGTTGCAAATCTATCAAATAAATTTGACGGTTTGTAGTACCTTGATGTGTCTGTACATATTTTTTAAAGTAGAAATTAAGCGACAAACCCTTATCCCTGTGATAACTGATATCTATATATTCAAATATAATATGTATATAGACTAATGTGTGTTAATTATATATAAGGCATTATAAAATAGCATATCGAAGAAAATTAATTACTCAAAGAGAATCAATCTCGTATCGAAGACCTTTTTTGTACATAGTACGAACGAGAATCAGTAAGTACTCTTCGTTCACAGTTGGTTTAGCGCAGCAACTTAATATCAACCTTACTGTGACTGGAATAAGATCACAATGATATTTAAAGGCTTGTCAATGGCATCACCCAACGGCAACCTTATTTTGACGAACATAAACAACACTGATTTGGATAGCTTTGTGAAAACAAAAGTAAAATTACCTGTGAACGGATTGTATGTAAGCATCTATTATGTATAAAACACTACTTACGGATATTATACAGTATGTTACGAAAACCCTGTCCGACCCATAAGGATAATAGAGGTTAGGTAAACACATGACCAAATATAATATAAAATTTTACGTATTCATCATAGTACCAATACAAATGAATTTTGAAATAATCTTTTTTTCCAACGAATTAATTCCAATTTCCCCGAAATTTGGTAATTTTTAAAAAGTGACAACACCGGTATTATTATGAGCGAATAGCGATGCGACCACGTGTCGCGTGTCCTGCCGCCCGCCCCCCGCGGTCGGCAGGCGAAGGGTGGTCAACGCACATTTAATAAGTTACCTCCTTTTGCGAAATAATATTTATTTTTTTTAGGGGGATTTTTTTTTTAAGTAAAGCCCGGTTTTGTATACATTAGTAGAATCAGTTATCGATACCTAACAACACCTTCACGGGTCGGACAGGGTTTTCGTAACATACTGTATAAGAGGACAATAAAGGGTGTATCTGACATCGACGCACAAACGAGTACCATGGATCCAGTACCTACATGATTCTGAACCCCCCAGTGGGGGAATTCTTCGTCGGCTTTTTCATGATTTAAAAAAAAATATATGTAGTTTTTTCACTTTAGACCGTTCATAATTGCTATACTTTTATAACCCAATAAGATTTTAAAGTAAAAATTTAATAAATTCCCTAATTACACAAAAAAGCGCAATGAAAACAAAACTCGAAAAACTATCTTATCAGCTGATTTAATAGCGTTCACATCAGGGATCGACGTCATGCCTGCATGGCGGCACGCTTGCAACGTTCAAAGGCCGAGCCGACACTTTTTTTTAAACATTGTTATTTCTGTAACGTTCATTAACGACATAAATGACTATCATAATTTTATTGGTGGCATGTGGTCTAGCCTTTTCGCGAAGTTTGCGTTACGATGTCAGATACATCCTGTATACTTAGTAATCTTTCGTCAATAGGGGATAATCAAGTACTTTAATATTTCTCATTATTATGTCAATGGAGGATAATCATGTACTTAGGTACTTACTTACGTATAGAGAATATTGAACGGAGTGCGATGAAGCTGAAAGCCCGGCTTCCGAGAAGCCATAAAGCGGCTTTGCCAAGAGTAATAAATACATTCCTGGTCTGCAAAATTGAGAATGGCTTTCTGTTGTTTTTAATGGGCCCGGCCTTGTTCCCTTGCATGCCTGAGGGCGAGCGATGGTAGAGATCTATGATGGCTCGAGCGTGCCCATAAGATATCTTTTGCGTGAAAATACTTATTTTGTAAAAAAAAAAAAATAATAATTCATGAGAAATCGGTTTTCAATCTAGCGTAAATGCACTTACAGTCAAACAAGCTATTTTGTTTAGGTAATCACTAGCCAGAGCGTCATGGTGACCCAGTGGTTAAAACCCCAGCCTCTCAAGTATGAGTGCGCGGGTTCGATTCCAGGTCAGGCAAGTACTAACTTTTCTAAAGTCATATGTACTTTCTAAGTATATCTTGGACACCAATGACTGAAGGTGAAGGAAAACATCTTGAGGAAACCTGGACTTTAAGTCTGAAATCGCCAACCTGCATTGAGCAAGCGTGGTGATTACACTCAATCCTTCTCTGTATGAGAGGAGACCTGTGCCAAGCAGTGGGACGATAAACAGGTTGATACTGATGATGATGAAGCACTAGTCCCAATACCTTTGTTCAAAAGCTAAACTAAATTTAACTTGGCTCCATTTTATTCTTTCCGTCTCATTAAGAAAACGACAGAAGATGTACTCCAGACTGACTTCACTGCTGTATTTGTGTTTCGTCAAAAACATTACAGTGTAAAATATTATTGTTCTTGCCGTCAAAATGTTATTTAACGCACACCATAAAATGAATATTGGCATTGTGCCTAATGGCAAAATTAATTCCTTTACCTGTAAATAGTGGACCTTCCTACGAAGTGTTTATTTGAGGTTGGACCTTCTATTAAGACAAAAGGTCTTTGTCTGTGTAGCCAATTTAAACAAGCACAGTTATGTTACCTGTGCCAAGAGCAACTCAACGGCTACCTGGTGAAGAGAATATATTATGTTGGCTACATATTTTGCATGTCGGATCAGCAATACCGACTCTTCTGTGGAACTCAAATGCCAAGATGCAATGATTCAATGAAAGTATGCGGTAGGCCTATGAATCGATGGCAGATGGAGCTGTACTCGTTGGTAAAGGATTGACCTGCAATCGCAGTAAGTATGGGAAAGAGGAATTTTGCCCTAAAGTGGGACAGCAAAGGCTCATATTTTTTTTATCAAGTGTACCTATCAGTTGCAGCAAAGCAACCCAATAGCCATGACTCGAAGAGTCGTGGCTATTGTCGAATCGTGGTGGCCTAGTGGTTAAAACACCAGCCAGGTGGTAACACAGGTCTCAGGCAAGTACCAATGTAACTTTTCTAAGTTATATTATGTACTTTCTAAGTATTTTGGACACCAATGACTGATTACAAGGTGAAGGAAAACATCTTGAGGTAACCTGGACTTTAAGTCTGAAATCCCCAACCCGCAATGAACAAGCGTGGTGATTACGCTCAATCCTTCTCTGTATGAGAGGAGACTTTATTTAAATTAGAATAAAGACCACTGTGATTTGGACAGTGTTGTTCAGGCTTGAAGTAGGTTTTTCCGCCGTATATTGTTTCACGATTCGCACTGCGTTCTATTCTACCCCTGAAAAGAATTTTAAAATGTACCTACTATGTTCTATAAACTGACATAAAAGTTAATTTAGGTCCCTACAGACGCCAGCATATCAAGCTAGCCGAAACAGCCAAAAATTCCCAATCAACCTTAAACTTTAGTACTTTAGTGATAAAGTTGAGATTCTATTAAAATGGCAGATTTTAGAAACTTGATGTGTTGCAAGTTGCAATGGCGCCCGTATTAACATATTCCTAAGTACCTTTTTTGTTACTTCGACAGAACTAAGTATATCTAGTGATAATCGTTTCTCATAGATTAATTGTGTCTAATACTTCTCACTGATGAGTACTACTAATGATGTATTTAATGGACGATGATGGCAAACAAAATTAATAAAAAAATATATATTTACATGTAAAGTATTGTATAATATTCTATTGTCGTTTCAAATTATGTTTAAATGTTGTGTGACGTTGAATGTTGCTTGTGCTGAAAATAATAAATAACTTCAATTAATTAATGAGTGCTTTATTTCTCTTTTTAACCCGTCTACCCATTCCCCATCGTGTCATCAACAGTGATCGGAATAGGTAGATTGAATTGGGGTCATTGATCGGAAACGTATATATTAATATGGACATTCCTCATTGACATTTCTCATTTGATTATTTTTATTTTTCAACAAGTAAATAATAAATTAGTTTAGTTTTGTTACCTTCCTTTGAATAAATTGAGTACTTAGTAATAATGTCATTACCAACATTAACAATATTTACTTGGATCCGGAATTACATTCCGGGAAAATGGCTTATCCACGTTCTTCTTTCTGTGAACATTTATGATACAAGTACCAAAAATCACTCTACCTATTCCAATCACTGGTCATCAATGTATGATGCACTGCCTCGTAATTTTTCTACAATCTATCATAGTATTAGGGCAAGACTCATAGAAGCAAAGCAAACTTTCCATAGGTACGAATAAGTTTAAATCGAAAAGTTTTATTATGACCTTAATGTCGCTATTCTTGTATTAGCGAGTGTGTTTTCTATTGACATGGTCAATATGATTAAAAAGAGAAACCATAGAGCTTCGTGGCCCGTTCTTCATAAGTATGGTTAGCAAAAAATATCGATTAACACAAAATTATTCGATAATGTACTTTTTGGCATTTTATAACAGCAACTATGAATTAAAGAAGAGAAAGCAATAATCATAGTGCTGTTCTTTAACTAAATGTCACTTCGGTTTCGATTTTAATAATAAGTATATTTCAAAAAACTAAAATGTTAATCAACTTTTCTTTTTACTGACTGTACGTACATATTAAAAGTACCTAACTCATATTTCTCAACGACCGACTCTTTGATAGTTCAAAACTTCACACAAAGTTGTCAGTTCTATAAATGGTGTAATTAAAATAAATGCTGGGGTTTGAACGTTAACTATGCCAGGATATCTAATGTTCTAATTTGTAAGCGGCGGGCGCTTAGCAAAGTCAAGTGTGATATGATAAATCTTGCCCTAAGGCGTCGCTACGGTAGACAGACAATGGCGCTTCAGTAGGCCTAGTATGAGTTTTCATTACGAAACTCGTTCGCCGATATAGAGCGCGTTTGATTCAGCGATTGGCCCGCTTTAAGGTCGTAAGAACTCTCAACCAATGAGAGCGCCAAACGCGCTCGATATCGACAATCGAGTTTCGTATTAAAAACTCATACTAGAGGCCTACTGTTGTTCACAAATTAAACTACATTTAAGTTCACTGCATCTTTTTCTCTCTCTTTAATTAAGAAAAGGATAGAAAATAACATAAGTATTAGTTAAATTAAGATACTCCATAGACTTAGACAGTTTAGACGCAATTATAAATATGGCGACCAAAAATACATCAATTTACTTCAGTAGCGGACTAATTTGACAGGTTTAACCTAACATTTTATCGTCTGTCCTTTTCCGAATGAAACAGAAGAGAGTTTGTGAATAACTGGGGCCAATGATTGCAGGAAAAATGTTGCGGAAATATTGCAGAAGTTCTTACTCAGTGTTAATGCCAGTCGCATCCGAAGCTTTTCAGCTTTAGAGCCTGGGGTCTGCTTTTACCAGTCTAACTGCTGATTTTGGCTAAACATCGATATTTTGCATGCAGCGACTGCCGTCTTCTCTCCACAACCAGAAGGTGATATCGAAGCCTTGCAATTAGACCAATTGTTGGACTTTTGAGGGCTCCACTAACCCGTAACGACTGCCACTAGATGTTCGTATGGCAACCACCATGACCAGTGCAAATATTGATATTCATGCATACAAATATTTGCACTGTGCGGGGATCGAAATCGCGCCTTTTTGCGCAGCGGCCGCGTTCGCTACCGCTACGGCATGGAGGCATGTCGCTGTAGCAGAAGTTCTTTACTATATTAGAAAAAAAACAGGAAATAGTAATTGGACGGCTACAACTGTAACAAGATTCGTCTGATAGGTAAATAATGATTCCAGTCCTTAAAAGGGATAGTGCTATCAGTCATATCGCTGACTGAATACATTAGTGGCACAAGTCGAAATTGTGGCAATTTGAGTTAGTAATGAATTCTTGTTCTAAATTAGATACTTTATTTTATGCATTAAAGACCCAACTCGTTAGTTCATAAACTACTCGTTTGGAGGCGTAAGTGTCGTTAGTGAATGAACGATATCGTTGCATGTGTTTCATGCAACACCGGCTCTTTGTTAGTCGGCCGCATGTGCACGCGGCTACCGCACGCTTAATGTTGTGCAATAGTGACACTTTAGAGTTGTGCCAGTTTTGCACAAACATGGCGAAGTTTTTTTAGTTGTGCCGGTGTAATTTTGATGACAATGATGCCAAATAAAAATGTGTGTTGGACCACGGTAAGTAGTCATTCATTTTGTTTTAAGTAAAAATAATCACCATTAATAATACTTACAACATAATATAACTAAAAGGCGAAAGACACTTGTTTCTTGTTCTTCTTCCTGCCCTTATCCCATTTTATTTGGGGTCGGCGCAACATGTTTTTTTCTTCCATATCAACCTGTCACCCGTTATGCTATCACTCACTCCTTTCTCCTCCATGTCATTCTTAACACAATCTATCCATCTTTTCTTTGGCATTCCTCTCCCCTTCCATCCCTCCACATTCATGCGTAAAAAAATATTACGTACAGTTCAAATTCCATGACACCGCAAAGAATCGAGTATGAATTAATATACTACAACTGTTTTTTTTTCAGGTCTAATGAAACCCCTTGTCAAAGTGATGAGACTGGTTCATCAGTAAGTGACCCTGGTGTAAAAAAATTGAGTGATGCTAGAAACACAGTTGAAAACAAATGTTTCTCCGGACTTGATTATGATTTAATGAAGGATCTCTTTGGCAGAAATTGTGTCTCGAATGTATCTCAGATTTTATGTGACTCACCATCGACTGCATCAGATTTCGAGTTTTCGCAAAGTCAACCTGAAAGCTTGGACAAACAATCGAAAGGTGTAATTTCTTTGGAAAATGATAGACCATCGTTCTCATGCACGCCAAACGATGCAAATAACATTATTTGTAGTCCTGGTAGTCCTTCAATTTTACTACCAACCTGATTGTGAAAGTCCTAATAAACAGCAAATGTCCCTCAATCTATCTCCATTAAATAGCCCTTCACGATATGACATTCTACTTGATTTACCCACCAATGTGCCTCCAGAGCACCATTACTCCGAAGACAATTTAATACCAACTTCAGCGATTCTAACAGATGTGTCTTTAGGTTCAGAGTCCGAGAATGACGACTCTGATGCCGACCCTGATTATGAAAATCTTGATAGGATCGAATCCAGAATTTCAGAGTCTGATGAAAGCTTATCAAGTTTATCTGAAAGTCTGCAGGAAGAAAATATTAAGCCTAAAACTCGCAAAAGAAAAGCAAATCCTGCATCGTGGAAAAGAAATAGAGCAAAAGAATTACGTAATTCTGGACAAGAGTATAAAACTTTAAAAAAAGGTAAACTGGTGCCTTCAAGGACAAGGACTGCCCTGCACTGACTCTTGCAGACGTAAATGTACATTAAAAATAAACGAAGATGAACGTGGAGTATTTTCAATCGTTTTGGTCTTTGAAAGACCTTAACAGGCACAGACAATTCATTGCAAATTGTATGGAAGTAATTCAACCTAAATATAGATATCCTATTCTACGTGAAAATCGAACAGCTCGCAAATTAAATCATACTTTTTTTAGGTACAAGGCTCAAGACTTTTACTTCTACTCTAGGTATAACAAATCGATGCATAAGAACTGTACTTGAAAAGACAAAGCCAGGGTTCACTTCAGAAGATCGAAGAGGCAAACATGAACAACACGGTACAATACCTCAAGAAGTAAAAGACGGTGCTCGAAATCATATTTCCAGTATTCCGACAGTTGAAAGTCACTATACGCGTGCAGATAGTTCTAAAAATTACATAGAAGGAGGACGAACACTGATGGACCTATACAGAGATTACAAGCAAGATTGTGAAAAAGAAAATCGTGACTTTGTTTCGTTCTCAGTCTATAGACAAATATTTAATTTTGAATTTAATATCGAGTTATGCCAGTTTTGTGAATCATACAGAAATAAAGATTATGGTGAAAGATTAGACATAGAAATCGAGTACATGAGACACCACGAAGAGAAAAATACAGCTAGATCGGAGAAAGAAGAAGATAAAACAAAAATTTCTAAGAATTACGGAGTTGCATGCTTCGATCTTCAGGCCGCTTTACCAACACCGAAAGGCGAGGTTTCGACTTTTTATTACAAAAGCAAATTGTCCACATATAATTTTACTATATGTGATTTGAATAAGAAAGGATTGGGCACAGTTAATTGCTACATTTGGCATGAAGGCGAAGGGCATAAGGGATCTAATGAGATTGGGTCTTGCTTACTGCATTACTTAGAAATGTGTGCTTCAAGACAGGAAATTGCTGGTTGCTCTAGTGATGTCGGCGAAGTAGAAATTGTACTGTATTCCGATAATTGTGGTGGTCAAGGAAAGAACAAATTCATAATTGCGGCTTATCTTTATGCTGTGTCAAATTTTGATATAAAACGTATCACGCATAAATTTTTGGTTGTTGGACATACGCAAAACGAAGGCGATGTGAGCCATTCATTAATCGAAAAAAATATAAAAAAAAGCGTTGAAATCGAACCCAATTTACCTACCATCGCAATATGCCACTTTAATTTCCACAGCCCGAAAATATGGAGAATCGTTTAAGGTGCACGAACTAGACTATGGCTTCTTTTATGACTTGAAAGATCTCGCAGATACCACTGCCACCAATTTTAAAATTAACACACGTAGAGAGAAATTTAATTTTAACGACATTTGTGTCTTACGAGTGGAAAAAGAAAATCCTGGTATCTTCTATTATAAAACTTCATACAAAGATGATAAATACAAAACGGTCAACATTAGATCCAGCAGAACTAGAAAACAACTAAGACTTATACAAGATGCGCAACTGAAGAAAGCTTACTCTGATAAGATGCCCGTTTCCCAAAGAAAATTTCAAGATTTAATGTCATTAGTTAATTCTAATACTATTCCACGATGTTATGCAGATTTTTTTCAGAACTTGAAACATGATTAAATTGGGTAAAAATTCGATGAGAGTAAACATACTCCTTTAAAGAACTTTCGTTCTTGTCTACTCTTTGATTATGTTGGTACCTATTTTTGAGATTGTTAATTAATATGTGATAGCTGACGTATAATTTCCTACTGGAATCATAACGCTGATTTTTTTTGAGATTTGAGAGTTTATTGAACAGAAACTTGATACATTTATGTTGGTTCGTTTTTGTCATATTGCTAAAGTGGATTTTATATTTTGTTTTTTTTAGTGAGGTACTTTTTATAATGCAAACATAGAATACAATAACTGACCTATAATTTCCTACTGAAATCATAAGGGCAATTTTTTGTGATTTGAGAGTTTATTGAACTGAAACCTAAGAAGTTTTTGATAAATTTATGTTGATTAATTTTTGTTATATTGCTAAAGTGGATTTTATATTTTGTTTTTTAAGTGTAGTACTTTATGTAAGTGCAAAAATAAAGTACAATAACTAAATTTCGTTTGTTGATTTGTTTAAAATTCTCAATACGTCAGTCAGACTGAAAAGTATGCTAATAAATATGAAATTACTAAACACTTATGGTACTTTTATTTACGACTTAACAATTACATTGATGAGCACTTCTAGTCTTAGTCTTCTAGTTTTTCGTGAAAATGCTTTCTTATTTTCTTTACTCTTATAACATAATTTCTAGCATTACTTAAAAAAGTGGAAACAAATGAATGCAATACTGGCACAACTCGGAGTCATCATCTTCTAAGCCTCATATTAATTAAAGTAACAAAAATCATTCAAAACTATTACTGCCGGCAAATGAAGATAATAATGTAGATGTTTATAAACCAAACATGAACTATATATTCCATTAATTACAGCGGGTAAGAGCTTTTTTGTGCGCGCGCACTAGTCCTCGAATGTTTATAGCACGTTTTCTCCAATTGTTGAATTTTGTCTTGTGCCACTATCGAATTCAGTCAGCGATATATACTCCGTCTCTCTCTTTCACTGGAATCATAATGACATAAAGAGATCATGTTACGTCACCAGTCTGTTGATGCTGCAACTGCCTTGTAAGAAGTCTCCAAATCTTGATTACCTTCGATTATCAGCAATAAAGTTCTACAGGATTACATTCTGTGTAGGTAAAGGTACAGACGACTGCACATCAAGCTACAACAATCTGTCAGATTTTTTTATTCGATTTTCAACTTTCTCGCTAAAGCATTATGGTTCATGGTTGATTGAGTATATTAAGCAATTTCGGGTAGCTTGACCTGTTGTCGTCCGTATAGTCGACCTCGCGTCGTTGATACCTACTTGAGCCGCAGATTAATTTTGTAACACGCTATCAGTTGCAATGGCTTTCATTTTGACAGTTCAGCAACATACAATGGCGCCGATTCTGTTGTTCACGAACTAAACCAATTTTAAGTTTTTCTTTTCATTTCGTTAAGAAAATGATAGAATATAACATTTTAATTTAATCCTGTCAAATTAAGATACTCCATAGACATTTTTTTTTTGGTTCTCTTCTTTCCGTACTTCTGAACGGAAAAGGCAAAGGCATGATACGCCATACAGCCTGGACTTTAGTAGGTTTATCCTTTTCTATTTTTCTTCTTTCCCTTTATATATCTTACTCCATAGACAGTTTAGACGCGATTAATAACGTGGCGACTAAAGACACGACAGTTTACTCAGGAGCGCACTAATTTGACAGGTCTAAACTGACATTTTATCTTCAGTCCTTTTCTTAACGAAATGGAAAGATAAAGATGCAATTAGTTTAGTTTGTGAACAACAGAATCGGCGCCATTGCGTTTTTTACGTTATTGGGCGGACAATTTTTTCGAATATTCTAGCAATCGGTTAGCAATATCCTTTAAAATGGCTCAAATCATAAAAGATAGTGCGGCACGCAGTTATGGTACTGGTTTAACATAATAAGAAGTTTCACAACTTACCTACATTTAGATTGATTTTCTTAAACCTACATACACAGATACACACCTATGTATGTGTTATATACAGTATGTTAAGAAAACCCTGTCCGACCCATAAGGATAATAAAGGTTAGGTAAACACATGACCAAATATAATATAAAATTTTACGTAATCATCATAGTACCTACCAATACAAATGAATTTTGAAATAATCTTTTTTTCCCGCGAATTAATTTCAACTTCCCCGAAATTTGGTAATTTTTAAAAAGTGACAACACCGGTATTATTATGAGCGAATAGCGATGCGACCACGTGCCGCGTGCCCTGCCGCCCGCCGCCTCCGCCGCCGCGCGCGAAAGGGTTTATAACGCAGATTTATTAAGTTACCTCTTTTTGCGAAATAATATTTATTTTTAAGGGGATTTTTTTTTTATTTAGCCCGGTTTTGTATGCATTAGTAGAATCAGTTATCGATACCTAACAACACCTTCACGGGTCGGATAGGGTTTTCTTAACACACTATCATTAGCAAAAATTTTCATTTTGACAGTTCAGCAACATACATTGCGTTATTTAAGTTGTTGAGCAGACAAATTTTTCGGACATATGAAGCAATGTACGAGTATTAGCAATACTTTAAAATTATTCAAATTAGGATTGCTAATCTTACGCAATCAGGACAAATCTTTGCAACGCCGATATGGTTTTGAAGTCTTTAGTAGTAAGTCCGTTCCACCATCGGACGACCCGTCGTCCGGTGAGTTTCCACCCTTTCGTTGTTGATACCACAACGATCTGTACCAAGCATTTCGCCTCATCCTTTATGCCGCGTACGTCGAGGGACTTGAAGAACTTGCCAGCGGCGGTGTTTCCGTCGGACTACAATATTTTAAGTGTCTTCAAAGCTAGAGTCATTAATAAACTAGCGCGCTTTACCATGAACGATTGCATCACTGCTTACCATCAGGTAGGATTGCGGTCAAGCACTAGTTCATAATTAATTTAAAAAAAACATATTCCAAACAACAACAACTATCTACTGTAATTATTTAAAAAAAAAGATTTGTCTGATTGTCCGTGTCAAGTTCGAGTAGCAAGCGTCGATGCGACATGACATAAAATAGGTACCTACTACCGCAAACCATAAGGACTTGGATGTTGGTGAAAGGAACAACCACAAACACCAGCGAGGGAGTCAGGAGGCGCCGCTGAGGCATAGGAAAGCTAAACGTAGGTACGAGATAGTGTCGTAAGTATGTAGGCTTCTCGGTGGTAGGCCATAACATCGGCTGCCAGCAGAAGTTACCACCCACCAGACAAGTCGAGTTCCGGCATGATGCCTGTTGAAGCCACAGGGTGAAGCCGTAAAGAGGACGTCTGTTGTGTCGGGAGTTTGTTCGTGGAGGGCCTTCAGATCAATCTCCTTCTGTGTTTAACATTGCATCACCTTGCTCAACTGCCGTCTTCCTTCCTACTAACTCGGTTTTTTTAGCGCGCTTTACAATCAACGATTGCATCACTGCTTACCATCAGGCGGGTTTCGGGCAAGCACTAGTTTGTAATTGCAAAAAAAAGTAACTATATGAAGGCACAATCCAAGTAACTTTAAACAAAACGATAGGGTGTCTATTACAACCTAATATCCATTACCCATAGCAGCCCATCGATTCTGTAAAATGTTCACTGTAAAAATTTAGGTAAGTGGAGTAAATTTGGAATGAGCTGTTAATACTGTTTACTCGGTGGTAGAAGTTACCACCCACCAGACAAAGTCTTGCCGCCAAGCGATTTGTCGTGTTCCGGCATGATGTCTGCTGAAGCCGTACGGAGGACGGGTCTGAGCAGTTGTGCTGCGATGTGTGCCGGGTACGATGCGCCAAATGTTGTTGTGTCGGGAGTTTGGTCGTGGAGGGTCTTCAGATCAATCTCCCTTTGGCGCAGCATCGTTGGTCGTGTTGTTGGGTTTAACATTGCATCATTCGCTCAGTTTTTTCTGAGTGAATAGGCTCTTAATAAACTAGCGCGCTTTACCATCAACGATCGCATCCCTGCTTACCATCAGGCGGGATTGCGGTCAAGCGCTAGTTTATAATTATAAAAAAAATAATAATAATAGTTTTAATTCCAACCATTAGTTGGCATGACACCTCACTTCACGCTCACTTCATCTAAGTTTTCACGTAGAAATGATTACCAGGACCCATCATGCTGCTACAGAGCTACGTCCAGCAGTACCGACGACGCTGCTGTATGTGTCCAGACTGCACCACTCCAAGAAGATTGAGGAGGTCGTGGAGTATCTGCGTGTCAAGACTAATGGGACTTTGAGGGTGGAGAGGTTGGAGCCGCGTCACAACACGAATTTCAAGTCGTTCGTGGTGCGCGTTCCAACACATCATCTCGAGAACTTCCTCAAAGAAGAGTTCTGGCCGAAAGGTGTTGTGTACCGCCGGTATCGTGGCCAGCTACATGACACCAGTCAGTGAAACACGACGCCGACTCTTCGTGTACCACATTAGGTGTAGATAATTATGTTATATGTATTTATACATATTATATTAAGTTTTTATATTTTTTTATATTTTTGACACCAATGACTGAAGGTGAAGGAAAACATCTTGAGGAAACCTGGACTTTAAGTCTGAAATCACCAACCCGCATTGAGCAAGCGTGGTGATTACGCTCAATCCTTCTCTGTAGGCCTAGTATGAGTTTTCATTACAAAACTCGTTCGATCGTATCGAGCGCGTTTGACTCTGCGATTGGCCCGCTTCAAGGTCGTAAGAACTCTCAACCAATGAGAGCGCCAAACGCGCTCGATACGATCGAACGAGTTTCGTATTGAAAACTCATACTAGGCCTACTGTACTCATACAGAGAAGGATTGAGCCGTGCCCAGCAATGGGACGATAAAAAGGTTGATGATGAAGTTTTTATGTTAATAAGGCCCATACAAACATCTGCAATACTATATTATTATTTAGTATTAGTAGTAGTATTGCAGATGTTTGTATGGGCCTTAAGGCCTGAAATAAATAAATAAGTAGTGCAGAGGTGGCGCCTAATTTTTAATTAGGTCTTGGGCTCGAACTGAATCAGGCGCTTTACGTTATGTAAATTATTTCATCACCATCGCTCTCAAAAAGCAGTAAAGAAAAAAATCGCGAGGAAACCGGCATATCTTGGAACCAAAAATGCGAAGACAAGTGCAATTCCAAATTTGTTCCTAAGCAAATGAAGCAGTTCCCGTCTCGAGAAGTAAAGTGTGGCTACCATGAGATTTCATTACGAAGACTCAATCATCGATATCGACGCGTTTGACTCATCGATTGGCTCGCTTCAAAGTAGTAAAAACTCTCAACCAATGAGAGCGCCAAACGCGATCGATGTGTATAATCGAGTCTCGCAATGAAAACTCATGGTAGCCACATACATATAATACATCAAGCGACTACAATCTGTCAGATTACTTTATTGGATTTTCGAGTCTATCTCTAAAGCATTAAGGCTCAATATTGAATGGGAATATTTGACAGTTTCGGGCAGCTTGACCTGCTGCCGTACCTACCAATTATCTGAAAATCGTACTAATTCACGGCCCGTTTTTAGTTCAAATTATTAAAAATATTTACGTAAGTACCAGGTACTTCATGGTTTAATTTTTGTAAAACGTGTTTATTGATAAAGTTTTAGTATAGGTACTGATCTAATGATATAATATCATTGCTAATGGTCAAACAGATAATTAACAATTCGTTAAAAGTAATTAGGTAAAATAAATTAAGAATGGTAGAAAAAACACATCATGTCAATATTTAACTTACCATATTAAACAATTAGTTAGGTTTAACTACTGATCAGCTGATCCGGTATCACCTATTCTGTAATCTGTGCTATCACTAAGGGCCGGCCCCTGCCCATTAGTGATAGTTAGTTAATTATAAGAAATGATCCATTTGCAACAATTAACTAACTACTCGTATAATACATCATATCATAATCAGCAACTATCTCGTTCAGGAGGGATTAGGCCGCATAGGCCATTCAATTAGAGCCAATTCTCGTCATTTTAAGTTCACATTCTGATCTCAATCGTCCAAAAATACATGGCTATTAGTTAGGTCCTGTCAAATTAAAATTCCATAGACAGTTTAGACGTCATTACTAAACTAGGCGACCAAAAATACCTCAATTTACGGTAGGCGCTAACTAATTTGACATGACACAAAATATTAGGGGTTAAAGTATGAAATTGTTGTTTTGTTGCAATAGGTTCTTTGAATTGATAAAGAATCTAAATAGTTTGAGGTTTTCGAATGTTTTTTTTTTTCATATGGTTTCTATGATGTTCTTTCTTTTAAAAAATATGAAATTAAATATCGACTTTCAATTGTTTTTGTTAGACAAGAAAAAAAAATTCGAGTGATTCTTGAATACGAGTTCCGACGGAGAAGTCACGCGGCAGATACAGCCCGCAATATCAATGTTGGAATCTAATATATGAAATTCTCGTGTCACAGTGTTCGTTGACATACTCCTCCGAAACGGCTTAACCGATTTTGATGAAATTTTTTGTACTTATAAGGTATCTATGAGAATCGGCCAACATCTATTTTTTTTTTCTAGGAAATTATTTATATAGCAAAACAACGTTTGCCAGGTCAGCTAGTATTAAGTATATAAAAATTATTAAATGGTAACTATTGATTTGATTTGATTAAATAAATTAGTTAAGAAATAAACAATTTAGATTTTCAGTACAAATCCGCACTTTCATACTTTAACCCCTATTAGAAAGGAAAAGATGCATTGTACAGACGACAGCACACCATGTAACTACAATCTGTCAAATTTCTTTATTAGACTTTCAACTTTATCTCTAAAGCATTACGACTCCAGGTTGATTGGGAAAATTAGACAGTTTCGGGTAGCTTAACATGGTGTCATCCGTACTTAATTTTAATTTAGTTTGTGAGCAAGAGATTCGATGCCATTGACAAATTGCCCCTATACCTACAGACAGATATGCTAAAAAATTTGAACTTCGTTTAATTATTTGCTGTTTTAGTGGTTAAAACAGCAGCTTCCAGGTACCAATGTAACTTTTCTAATTTATAAGAACTTTCTAAGTATGTCTTGGACGCTAATGACTGATTTCAAGGTGAAGAAAAATATCAATATCTGGAAGAAACCTGGACTTTAAGTCTGAAATCGCCAACCCGCATTGAGCAAGCGTGGTGATTATGACCAATACTTCTCTGTATGAGGGGAGACCTGTGCCAGCAGTGGGACGATAAAAGGTGTACATTACAATGTAGCAAGTTTTATTTTTTAGGTTTGCCGTCTGCAAGAAAATTTCTCTCAGAAAAAGTCTTTCTTATATTTTTTTTTTTTCATATCAGTACTCTTTTCCCGCTTTTTCTTTTGCGGCATTAGCTGTCGTGGGTTGCTTTTTTCTCACTGTGCCTTATTCTTTTTCTTTGTCATCTTTCTTTTGTCTTTTTTAATATCATTACATTTCTTATATGCTAGTCTTATTTCTATTTATTATATTCTATCCTACTTCTATACACTAGCTAAATTTAGCAACCTTAATATTCCAATTATGTACAACTGTGACGATGACAACTGAAGTGACTGGTATTACATTTAGGCGGTAAAATAAATCACGTAGTTTTTTTGTGTACCACGGTACACACGACAGCTAGGGTTGCCAACCGTACTCTAAAATAGAGTATTGTCCTCTATATCATGTAGGCGTAGGTATTCTATAATCTATGACACTAATAGAGTACGATAAAATACTCTTCTTTACAAAATGTTTACTAAACTAGTGCACGTCTGTAATAATATGAAAAAAAAAACATGCAGAAAAATGGCAATTTATTTTTAAAAAATCTCCTGAAGGTTTTGATTGTTTAAAAAAAAAATGATTAGCTATATACTCTCTGTTCCCGTCCACTTCAGCATTTACTGAAAGAGTCTTTTTAGTTATGAATGTGAAGTGGCGAGAAGAGAAAAACAGAGCTTCATTGAAATTGATCAAAAACGAGGTCTTGATGTATATAAATTTAGAGTTGGAATCTTTGGACTCACACAATACCTTAAAAAAAATGAAAAAAATTTATGTGCTTTTAAAAGTACAAAATAAATGATACTGTTTTTTGTAAGTCCATACTCTTTATTTATCTCCTTTACAATCAGATATACTTTATTTCTTCTAAAAAAAAGTTGGCAACCCTAACGACATCACATCAAGCTACTACAATCTCTCAGGTTTCTTTATTCGATTTCAGCTTTATCTCTAAAGCGTTAAGGCTCAAGGTTGACTGGGAATATTAATTTGACAGTTTCGGCTAGCTTGACCTGCTGTTGTCCTTTCTAGCTTCACCCTTACACTTCTTCTCTCTTAAAGAAATCAGAAAGCTTCGTAAATAAACTGAACCTATACCTACTAAACGAGGTAGGTACCTATACATTAAATGGAGGCCACCACATCACAAACTGAACGCTACGACAGTCGCAAACGGAAGCTAAGGTACCAATTATTAATAAAATACCTACAAATCATTAAGTGCATAGGTACATTAAGTATAGTTACGCTTCAAAGGGGAATAATAAACTCAAAGACCCGCGCCTACAGAGCCCTAGTGAATGGGAATGACATCGGCACCCTATTTATCAAAACCGGATCAGTAATTTGGACGTAACGAGTTGTGACTTGAGTGAAGGGAACTTCCAGCCAACTTTCTTGCTTACATAATAACAATATAGGATTAGGCGAGTAGGTGATCAGGATGTTCAGACACTTGGGGAAAGAAAGAAACAAAGAAAACATATTTATTTAGCATAGACTATAAGACACACAGTGCACCAGATAAAAATAAAGAGCAAATAGAACGTGTAAAAACTAAAAAAAATACCAAGGGAGCCTCACAGTTGCGCCAATTGCGCCAAGGGGCCCACACCCACACACAGAGGGGACACACTTAGAAAATAGGCACATACGTACCTATATAGGAACGCGCTTCCTATAACAACCGACTTCATGGAAAAGAAAGGAGAAGATTCTCATTTCGGTTACTTTTTTTTATCCTAAAACTCCGTTTATTTAGCCGATATGCAAATATTACCTACGTTATTTATTTTATGATGTTTTAATATTTTCCTATCACATAACATGTAGTCTAAGTAAATGCGTACAGCTAAAAAGTGGAAAACTAACGTTTTAACAAAAATTACGACTTCAAAAGAAAAAAAGCAACTCCACAAAGTGACAAATACTGGCAATCACTAGATCAGTAGTAGACCACTGGGATCAGTAGTAGGCCCCACACGACAATTAGGTACCTACTAGGTATCCCTCGAAAACGGTTCTAGATAGGTACAATATTCAGAAGACAAACGGTATATAGTACCTGCCAACTTACCTACGTACACTCGTACAGCATGCGCTGCGGAAATGAACCTCAAACAAACGGCGAATTAGTATCTATCTAACACGGAATAGATATGTAAGTATCTAAGTACCTACTTACCTCGGCTCGGAGAGAAGGAATACAGAATGGGTTTCTGTTTTGTGTAGCCAAAAATGCACTATTGCAATATACAACGACTCGTTATAAAGAATATGTTTTTTGCCTAGAGAAAGACATCGTAACAAAAAATGCACGACTTTTTCGTCCAACGACCCAATTTAGAACTCTTCATTTAATATTTTGACGTAATACCTATAGTAAACAAGCATTTACGTTTTCATTCATAATTTTGTTCTCCCCACCTTTCCGTGAATGAACCAAACTAATTTCTTTCTATGCTGTTTGGTTTTATTAGACACCTATAAAGTTGGCACTACCTTGTTTTTACAACAACTTGCGGTTTTAAGTTTGATTTCATTATCAGCTATATTTTATAATGTAACTAGGTAATTGTAAACGCATATAAATTGAATTGTTACACGTTTGTACCTATACAACAATATTTTTTAGAATCGAAAATGATAAAATAAAAACAAACATAAGTCAGAGTTTTGTAATCTCCCGCCATTACAAATTTCAACGAAGTTATCCGAAGTTTGAATATGCCGCCTTGGACCACTGGTTTAGAAAGAGATGGAATAACTTTTGTTACATGATCCAGAGATTGCAAACAGTTTTGCATGAGTGGTTAACATCTGCCACTTTATTATTATTACATTGAATTGTTATGTATTCTTAAGCAAATATTTAGAAGACTGGTTTGTAAAACATTTTATGAAAATTACAAATATGTAACGAGGATATTCTTTAACAATTTTCGTGAAATTACACTTCAAATTAAAATGAAAATGTTTCTAGTGTGCTGAAAACAGGCAAAGAGATGGAATACCTGTTATGTGTTAAATTACATGTTTAAAAAATATATATTATTAAATTTAATTATTAATATGATCTTATTATAGCTATTTCTCCTTATCAATAAGTTTAACACTTTGTATTCTTTGGCAAAGTATAAAACAGATGTTATTATTACTTGGTCACTAAAACCACACATTCAGATAAGCCCAAAACACACTAAATTGTCATTTTACGTAAGTGATTTACATTACAATGAAATGTAATGATAGTAAATGGAGTGAATTACATTGGTACGTAAATATGATTTCACATAAAAGGTTTGTGACATCTGTGATAAACTACATTTTGTGTTTGTTATGTTGGCCACCCTGCCGCCATTTTACGCGCACATGCGCAGAACGACAGGTGGTCGCCGACTCGAACCAGCCGTCCCGACCGAACCTATCGACTTCTCATCCTCATCATCAGCCGCTTTCGTGCTCTAGCAAGAACGATGTGCAGTGCTTTGTGTTGAAGTGCTCGTGGTGACATGGCGTCTCTTTTGTAAAGATTGTGGAAGGTGTTAATACCTTCAAAATATCATTTATTTACAATGAATATGAACTATGATCGTGTTTGTAGACTGTGCTTGTCATCTAGAGGCGAATTACTGCCGATTTTCCCTACCACCAGTTCGGATGAATCGGAACCTCCCGTCCTCGCTTTGAAAATCAAGGACTGCGTGTCCGTACAGGTACGTAATGTGTAAAATAAGTGATACAGTGAAGTTTTGAGTGAAAGTAGACCCTCGGCATACGTGAGAACTCGTCATCCGCCTCGGTTCGAGCAATGACAGGCAGCGCGTTTAGGTGGAGATGTCGTAAGATCGTCCACCATTTTGTAATGTACCACGGCTATCGCTCGGCTCGTGGCCGCGTCGCGTCGCATTCCGTGCAGCCGGCGAGGAATGGCGCATATCATGAGGGTCGGGTTGGCATTATTCCCGGGGGTCATATCGGGAGGGGGCTGCGTATCGCTAGGTTTCGGTCGCGTTGGCTTGGCCGTCGGGCGTATTGATTTATTGGACGAGACCAGCCTGCAGCTCGTCCCTCGGACGGGTCGAGCGTCGCTGTCGGCGTGAGTGCGCTATACTTGTGTGCGTATATCGAGCGCTAACCCTCGAGGGGCTCGCTGGCTGCCACTCGACTCGCTTCTACTTATTCGGTCGAGGAGTAGCCGCTCGCCGGCGCTCGGCTATACCTACGCCTACCTACTTAGTTTCTCCTCGCCGTAGCTATCTATACACGAGGCGCGGTTTCGCCTCGTTCGTTCTGATGAAATGAGCGCGTCGTGGAGAGCGCCTATTTGATGATTACGTATGATTGTTTTTTCAGATAAACGAAAATGACGACCTGCCTACTAATGTCTGCAGGAAATGCATGGACAATGTCAATAACTGGCATGTTTTTAAAAATGTTTGTGAAAGGACACAAAACAAACTACAGTCTCTAAAAGATGGCAGCCAACTAGAAGAGGTAGGTTTATCTTTCTAGATATTTGAGCTTGGAACTGTCAGTTAGCATTATGTGATTGTAGTTTATATGGTTGAAATATGTATTTTCAGGTGAAAATAAAAAGTGAACCACTATCTGATGGAGCTTATGATGATGGAGTGGTCATTGATGGCTCATATCCTGTCATTGAGGTATGTATGAGTCAGTTAGGTAGTTGGTATACTTGTTATGTTGTAGAGTAATGCAGTGGAAGTTTATGAGCACTTCTGTTCAGGTCAATGTATACTATAAGACATTGCTATACATTGGTGTCAAGGACATATGAACAGTTGTCAAGTAAATTATACACAGGGAACTTGTGTGAAGTGATAATGAGCCAGCTGTGAATTCTGTGTGTTTATGATAAGTCCAGTATGAAATTTTAACCATTATTGCATGTTTTCCTTGTATGGCTCAGTTTATAGGCCGGAATGCTTGTTGTCCAGTTAAGTTTTTCTAGTCTTGTCTTCCTGTTCCACAATTCTGTAATTAATAATCTTCACTCTTCATAATGACTTCTAAAGTTTTTATGTAATATTAAAATATTATATTACATTACGGTGTATTAAGTTCAGTCCATAATATCTTACAAAAGTTCTTGACTTTTCTTACATTCACTTGTTGTTGATGTAATCGAAAATGATCTTCTTACTTAATGTGATCTTGTTAGTTTGTTTTTAACTAACATACTAGAATTCACTAATTCAAACTTAGTAAACATAATTTTATTTATTTTTACTTCACGTAAAGTAATAATTTTGTCTATTATTTCAGAATGCTGGCTTCTCAAACAAAGTACAACCTGAAGGTCCCCCAATCTTGGCTTCGTTGGGGCTCACTCCAAGAAGCGATAAGGTAGAGATTACATGCAGTTTATCACTGAATATAATATGGCTTGTTTTGTATCATATACTTACATTTAACATGACACTTCAAAATTCAAAACTTGATTTTTTATGTAATAAATGTTTTTACCTTTTTATTTTATGTTTAAAATCTTAGTGAATTCATATGTAATGTTGTGGCCAATTATGTGTGCGAAGAATACCCATGTGAGAATAGTTCAATTGAATTAATTTCATCCACAGAAATGTGTGGACCCCCGAATGGATTGGCATCGGGTCCATACAATTTTGGACATGGTTCAAGACAATGAGGTGATTGACTCTCTGCAGTCTAAGGAGGAGAGTGATGTTTTGCAAAATTCTGATCATGAGTCGGACACAGAAGCCGAACTCCAACCAGAAATTGATGATGATTATGTTGATTGCAAAACCGGATACATATGCAAAAACAAAAAAGTTATATCTAAAGTTCCAAAACTATCAACTTCTGTAAATAATGCCAGAGTTAAAGAAGCTTTCAAGCTTAGGAAACGCAAATCAGAAGTTCGTAAACATTGTTCACAACCAAAAAATGCGTGGCAAGCGTTATTCACTGATGACCTACTAGAATTGATTGTTGCTTCTACTAATGAAAATATTGTTACAAATGGGAAAAGTTTTTCGGAGTCAACCAGTGTCAGCGAAATTAAAACGCTTATCGGTATTCTGTATCTGCACGGCATAATGCGGCCGACGCATCAGAAATGCAGTGACCTTTGGAACAGAGAATGTGGTGTTCCTTGCGTCAGAAATGCCATGAAATACGAAAGGTTTAAATTCCTGCTTCAAAACATGAGCTTCGATAAAGAGGACGACGATAGCATTATACAGTTCGATATAATGAAGCGTATGCGTAAAGTATTCGAAATCTTCGCCATGAATTGTAGAACATCTCACGAGATCGAAAATATAGCTGTCATTGATGAGATCATCGTGCCAGTTTACGGACCTTGCCCATTTCGATACAATATTGATAAGAAGCCTCTGAAGCGGGGCATAAAGATGGTGTTGCTGGTTGATTCATCAACTTTCTATATGAGCAACTTAGACGTTATTACTGATCCTTATTTTGGTGCCGAAGAGATAACAAAGAAGTTGGTTCAGCATTTAGCTGGAACCGGCAGGTCCATAGTTATGGATAGTTGGTTCACTTCATTCTCATTGATTGATAGCCTTAAAAATGAATACCAGTTGTATTCTATCGCAGCCTTGAACCCAAACAGTGACACAATTCCACCACTATTCCTATCTAAATACAGGAAATGTCGAACATTTATGTCTGGATTTATTGATCATGAAGTATCGCTGACATCTTATGTCAATACTGAGGGAAAATCAGTTAATGTATTGACAAATGAGCCTAGGTATTACAGAAAAGGCCATATAAATCACACTACAGTTGTATCAGTGTATAAGAAAAATCAGTCTGCTGTAGAAGTTGTGGATGTTCTCATGAATTACTACACTACAATGCAACATATAAATGATTGGACATTATCCTTATTCTTTACATTGCTGAATATTGCCTCTGTAAATGCTCAAGTATTATGGTGCTCCCAAAACTCGAATGTCTTGCAGCGTCGCTTCTTTATTAAAGATTTAGCTCTAAGTTTGCTTGAACCAGAAGAAGAAAGATTGTTAATTTCCCCGATAAACGATTTAGAAGAGAGGAAAAACAAATTTTCTCTTTTACACACTAATATACAACCATACTATAAGAATAGGAGACGGTGCAAGATATGTATGAAGACAACAAAACGTGATAGGAGAACGAGACAGTTTTGTGTAAAGTGTGGCACATTTATCTGTAAAGAGCATACTATTAGCATTTGCAGTTTATGTGCGCACTAAAGTATGTTTGAGGGTTTAAGTAAATATTGGTTTCTTTCTTCGTTAAGTCTATATATAAAATATAGTTTAATAATGTCATAACTTTATATCAGAAGAAATAAATATTAATTATGATTGCTTTTTATGATGTCCTGTTAAGTTTTTGTGTTATTCTAAAGTGATAAATATTTTTCTTGGGAATATGTTTTTTTTTTATTTGAACATCTTTATTAAAACATTAATATTGTTAGTTGTGGTTTGATTTTTGAAGTGTCATATTATTAAATCTC
Organism: Sesamia inferens; assembly: GCA_037179545.1. Classification (NCBI taxonomy): domain Eukaryota; kingdom Metazoa; phylum Arthropoda; class Insecta; order Lepidoptera; family Noctuidae; genus Sesamia; species Sesamia inferens. The sequence goes on from CM073931.1 coordinate 23,444,060, forward strand.
TAAAAAAATATATATATTTAAACTAAATTTTAATAATGTTACTACATATTTCGAATTTCATCATCAATTACAGGGTGCGGAGAGTGACAATAATGAAGAAGACGAAGAAGAAATGAACGAGCCCGCACAAAACTTTCCGAAAATGCCCCACATGCCTGAGGTGTCCATCACGGTGATGAGACCTACTGGTGAAACTCTGCATGCTCGCCAGGGAATTCACCAACTTGCCTCTAAATTGTGTCTGGTTTGTGGCCGCTCTTACAGATACTCCCACAACGCACGCAGACATGAACTTACGTCTCACAGCTTCGATAGATATACAAACAAAGTTACTCCCAAAAAAACTCTCAATCATCTACAACCGAAACTCAGACCGAATCCATTCAATCCTAAAGCACGGCTGATGCCGAATCCTATTAGTCATAAGATGCAGTTCTTCAACAAGAACATGCCTACAAAAATAATGCCGATGAACAAAGTTATAACGCCACAGAAACCCATTCCAATAAAGACATCAAAGACACAAAATAATTTGCCTTATCCTTTACGCATTAAAGCTTTAAAAGATTTGCAGATAAAGAAAAAGGAGCCTCAAATTTTGAAGACTTTGTTGACCTCTAAACCTGAAGTTCTAGTTTCCGAACCAGAAATTTTAAATTCTGGGCCTGAAAGTCCAGAAACATTGATATCTGAGCCTGAAATTGCATCTTTTCAAGTCGAAGCCATTCTTACGGAACCCGATGCTGATGCATACGATGATCCACAGCAAGGCGAAGGAGTTGATGAAGAAATGCAGAACAATCAGAGTCAAAATTATGACACAGTTGATATGGAATCGGATAATGAAATAGAAATTGCTCGTCAGCACAGCATTGAACATGACGGTGAGGAAATAGTTGATGGGGAAGAGCACATCAACCATGATGATGATAATAACATGGCAGGTGTTCAGAGCGACAATGAGAAAGACGCCAATGATGATACAGCTGAAAGTCAAGAGAACTTGGAAGAAGATGATAGTGTTGATATTAAACCTGAAGACCAAATGAAGGACGACGAAGGTCAAGAGGAGGGACACGAAGAATTAGAAATGAATCACAACGAGAACGAGGAAGAGGACGATGATGACCTTCCAATATCATTAGCGCCCGTCGTAGAAATAAGTGAGGGATTGCAAGCTGACTCGTTTAATAACGAAGTCAATGAAGACGAAGAGGAACTTGATGAAACTGTTGATAACAATGAAACCATTGAAAATGAGGAACAAGTCAAAGAACTTGATCCAGACAAAACATATGTTACGAAAACCCAAAGAGACTTTATCCAGAAATATCGTGACATCATTCAGCAAATTAATACGAAGCGTTGTTTATGTTGCGATCGAGAACATCCCCGCAGAAAAGCTGTTATACAACACTTGCAGAAAAATGGACATAAAGTACCAAAACACACTTGTTACAATTGTGTCATCACATTTGGTCATATTGGCGCTCTACTTAGTCATATGAGGTCGAATTCCTGCACTAATTTGTGGAAGATTATTTACAATGAAAATGGCATTACAGATGACTTGGTCCTCGAAGATGAGCCGAAAGAGGTCAAGGTTGCATACAAAGATATTTTCAATGCCAGGTCATATGCTTGCAAGCTCTGTCCAGCCAAGTTCCAACTGAAACAGTTTATTATGAAGCATGTATTCGATACACACGAAGATGGTCAGTCAAGGGTGCCGCTCTGTTGTGTGCATTGCCGTTCTAGGTTCAAAGATAAGAGCTTATTAAAGAAACACATTCGTAAAGGTGATTGTACAGTTTATATCGCTTGCGATTTGTGCTCAGAAAAGTTCGTGAACTTGCAAGATTTCAACGACCACGCGCTAGCTGTCCATGCTGGCAGTTTCGATCAGTCTGATAATCAAAACAAATGTGTTGACGGGCGACCAACAGACTGTCCATTGTGCGGAAAGAAAAACAGCAGCTACCCGAATTTAGTGAAACATTTGAAGATTATTCATGGAGAAGAGAAACCCCACTACTGCCAGCATTGCGATGCTAAATACGAACAAGCTACTGATCTGAACAAACATATATACATGGAGCATTCTGACAGGACATTGGGCATGACACCCGCTGAACCAGATATGTCCATAGTTAAGGAAGAAGCAGAGGAGTACCACTACTCCTGTACGGAATGTAATGCTATATTCGAAACTGTTGATGCGTGGACTGATCACCAAGTCGCTGAACATAACCAAGTAGCCCACCACTGTGACCAATGTGAAAAGAAATTTTTGCGTCCTTCAGAGTTGGCTGAGCACAAGAACACTCACTTGAGGGTTAAGTTCTACCCTTGCAGTGTATGTCCCAACTCATACAGCACTCCACAAAAACTTTCTGAGCATGTGCAGCAGGCACATCCAGGTATTGGCGCAGTCGCGGCAACTGAATCTGAATTCTTCTGCGACATCTGTATCAGAGCATTCAAAAGTCGCCAAGCTTACTCAAATCATATGCGTATTCACGCTAAAGTACCTACTACTAACAGGAAACCAACTCCAGGTAAAGAGGGATTCGCACCTCAAATTATTGGGAAACCTATCAAACAATATCCTATGGTTCAACCTGGTTTTGTGTCTTTTAAACCTAATTACAACATCCCTAACGCTCCTTATTCATGTGACATTTGTGGTAAAGGATTTATGCACAAAAAGAATATATGGAAACACAAGAAAGTGTTACATGCTGATATTTTAGTCGAAAGACATGACAGCGAAGAGAACACTATGCAGGCTTCTACTGAAGAGGAGGAATTCAACCCTGATGAGAATGGAGCCATTCTCTCAACGCCACAATTTAACAGTTTCATTAACTTTACAAACTTCCCGAACAATACTCAACAAACGCCATCTCCAGAGACAATGCCTTATGCGTGTGATTTATGCAGCAAACGGTTCCCGCTTAGGACCAGTTTATGGAAACACAAGCGCGCTAAACACGGAATCCTAAACCCTAACGCTAATAGTAACAACGATACATCCACACCGTCTGGTAGTGGGGAAGGCAGTAGTAGATCTAGTTGCACTATATGTAGAATCACATTTTCGGATAAGAAATCTTACTATCGTCATCGAAAGAATGTCCATAAATCTACCGTTCAAATGTGCAAAATATGTGGAAAGCCTCTAAGTTCAACTTTGGAACTATACGAGCACTTGAAAGCCGCTCATGCAAGGGAACTACTGGGGTATAATGCTAACCAAGGCTCCAGTAAATCACAAGAGGTGTCACAAGAGATGGAACCCGATTATGAAAATGATCAAGAGTCTGTGGACCCGAGCGTCGATTACCAAGCGCGCTACCCGTGTGATACTTGCGGCAAGCAATTTGTGGGATTGTTAGCCTTGCAAAACCACCAGTGCATCAATCAAATGCAATCACAACCACAGACGTTTGACTGCGAAATTTGTCACAAGAGCTACACTTCAATATCCGCACTCAAAAGCCATCGTGGGTGGCATTTACGTTCACCCGATGGAAAAGCAGCCGCCAACAATTCTGGTCTATGGATGCCCCAGCACAAAGTTACTAGCAAGATAAGCAAACATGAGGTCGTGGACCCGTCACAACTTGCTAAGGTCACACATAACCCTACCCCTCCGCCTGTCTCCGCTACTGCAGCGAAAAGAAGATTACCACCAGAAGTCGAAGTGACAGTTGTAAATCCAAACAAGAAACTGCGCTCAGACGACTCTGTCGACCTGGATATGCAAAGTACTGGTGCAATCGAGGATAGGTACTGTACGATTTGCGACAAGGAATTTACAAAACGCGCTGCGTATCAGCGCCACATGGACGAGGTACATCAACCGAACTCTGTATTTTGCCCGGTATGTGATAAGAGTTTTACTAGGAAATCGACATTACTCATCCACATGAAGAAACACTACGAGAGCGGTGAGGGCAGTTCGTCTGCTACGGGTCAAGGAGACGATGATTACTCCTGTGATTTGTGCGGCGCTCAGTATGACAATGACCAGGCGTTGCGTGCTCACCGAGCGCGGCACCATGGCGAAGAAGAAGAGTCGGCGGAAGAGAGTGACGAAGGAAATGTTCCTATTGCCCCTCCCGGTGAATTCACTTGTGCACAATGTGGTGATGGCGTGGCTACACCGAGAGACCTCATCGCCCATCGCACAATGCATGCTACTCCCACCAAATTCTTCTGTAACATATGCAAAGTGTACTTCGCTCGGGCACTTGACCTCTCCTCGCACACTCGGGCGCGACATGCTGACAACGAAAAGGTATTCTTCCCTTGTGCCATGTGCGACAGGTTTTACATGAACAAGAAGAGTTTACAGCGGCACATCGAGATGGCGCACTGATCTTCGGTTGATCCGAGCAGTGACTCGTGACTAGTATAATAATTAAAAGTGAAGGAAAGCGATACGCGTTTCGACTTCTCGTAATTTTAATTACTTATTTCTTTTGTGGTGTTAAAATGACGCCGACGGCTTTACATTGTACATAGATTTGTTCTATACGAACTCACGAATGCCACAGCTCGGCTGTGCATACTCGATATTATTTTCTTATCACTATGATGACGTCATTCCTTGACTTTTGATTTGAAATGAGAATCGAGTTTTTATTTTTCATTGTTTGTTCTCGTAAAGCCTTTGCTCATGAATTGTGTTATTTATTATTACTGTTCTGTCCATAGTGATATGAAGACTGTTACAGATGCAATTTGATGTAATGGTTTATGTGGACTCACTTGGACACTAATGTCTATAGATATGTAAGTACTTATCATGATTTACTAAATAAGTTATGATAATTAAGTAAGTAAGTAACGATAGCAAACTATTCTATTTTTGAATATTGGAATCACGGGCCAAAATTGTGAAACATAGTCAAATTCAGTCAGCAGTGTTTACCTTGTGTCTAAGAATTTGTTTCTTGTATTGTATGATTATTTTTAAAATCGTCAAATATAATATGGTCTTACGCGTCTTTAAATTACTTTTAGTTTCTTACCTTGTAAATATTAAGTAGTTATTTTAATTGTAATTTTGGGATTCAATGAGTTATTGATTTGGTATAAAAATGGTAAGGTCATTTGTGTTTCACTAAAATGTACTGATTATTTTTAGTATTTTTAAATATATATTCTATGTGAACCACTCAGGGCATATCTCCTCATCTATGGTAACAGATATAATTTTGTAAAACCAGTTGGTGATAAAGGCCTAAAAATCTGGAAATACAACTAATGTTAGTTATGTAAATTATATAATTAAGTCTTATATGTATAAGATTTTGGATAATGTTAATATTATCTTTATACTTTTACAACAAAGTGTTTTCTTTTCGCTGTCGATCAGTGCCAAAAAATATATTCCATTTTCTATAACACAACTGAATATAATATCAAGAATATTAAATAAATATAAAATGTTCCTGTAAATTAAAATTTCTTGAAATTATACACTGTAAGTAAATATTCGCAATAATACTAGGAAATTAACTATGATTCATATTTAGTTTGTAGAACATTAGTATCAAAGTTGTTACCTTTTCACCGCCCGTTGCAAATTGTAATAGTGAGGTCTCGAAAAATCTTTGGGTGCTCTTTTCCCAACAGCCTTAAAACTCCAGAAACATTAATTGTAAATAAATATTATAATATAAATTGGAGCAAAATAAATTGATGACTTGTAGGCAAATAGACTTTTTTCTAAATAAGAAGGTATTTTGATAAATAAAGACACGCTTCAACATATTATGTACAAATTAAGTGATATAAACTGTAAAGATGTCCTGGATTATGTGTGATTTTATATCAAAGTTGAAATTTGTTGATAAAATAGTCAATTGTCAATCACTGATATTGAGACGCCGTAAGATACAAATACCTTTACTGCAGTAGAAAGGTATCTATCTATACTGTTATTAATACGAAATTTCTTTCTAATCTTTTCTATAAATAAGCTTGTTTAACAAACAAGGCGACACGACACTTTGCATATCAAGGCAGGCATAATTTCTATCACAAAAGAAACCTTGTTCCAATGGCAATAATAATTAGGAAACATGATCGTATTGAATAGGTTGCTGCTCATGATTGCTGCATAGCTAAGAGTGTTATTTTTATGTGTATCAGTCTATTGATTAGGATTATAATGAAGCAGATATCCATAAAATAACAGGAGACTAATATCTATTATTCTTTAAATTATGTATGTTGATTAGTCGTTAGCTGAGAAAACATTGGTTTAACCTCATTGGTTCAACCTACACATACCACTTTTATACACTGTCTACATTACATTTTAATATAATCAACCTTTTTTTTTATTACTATTATAAGGTTTTTTTTTTATCATGGCAAAAAATATACGCACACAAAACTTTCAATGCTTTTTGCAAGCTTTTATTTCATTTTCAATGTATGTATATTTGGGTAGTATCTTGCATGTCCATTATTCAAATAAAAATCATAATTGTTCTCAAGTTTATTATATTTTGTTTCATGATTGTGCTCTTATTATGATGTTATTATTAGCTGCCAGAAACTTATTTTTACATAGATTAGGTTATATGCTGCAGAAATATTTTTGTACTTTACGGCGTCTGAATGTGTTAAAATTGTCCATAGATGAGGTTCACTTTTGTCATCTTTGTGGTTTGATAATAAAGTGACTTAATGATTATTATTTTTGACTTTAATTTATTATTTACCCTGATTTCTTTATAGGTTAATTACCCAGATTTCTTTATAGGTTAATTACCCAGATTTCTTTATAGGTCAAATTAAATTAACTAGGAGATTCCAGACGTGGTGAGTATCGATTAAACATTTTCTCAACTAACAAAAGGATGATCTAAACTGAGGTCGTTTCGATCCACTTTTTACTTTGATTCCCATAACGTCTGCAGTTTCACTTGCTAAGAATTTTCTCCTTTGTTAACTGTTCTGAACACTCCGTACACCGGTTTGGGGGAGCCAATCGGGTTTGGGTACTAAATAACACACAGTATAGATTGCACAAAACATTTTAATATAAACTTAAAAAGTCGTACAACAATATGAAAAATTATTATTGACTAATTATATTAGCGGACATGGAGAGCCGCATTCACTATATTATGCAAATATTATAGTATCTTTAACACTTCCATCGAATATATCTTACAAAAGAAAGAAAAATAAAAAGTATCTTTATAATAAAAAATCTCATTACGCTAAGTTGTATTATTATTAAACTTACATTATAGATTTTATCTACAAAATACTGTAGCATTCCGGTCAGTTTCTCAATCGACAATCATACCGATATTATTACATTTAATACGTAATAATTTAACCATAGGGTATTAATAAAGTACATGTTAAGGTTGAACTCATACAACTAGGCTTAATTCTAAATCAAAATATAAAAATAGTAAAAAATAGTTGTACATATCAGTTTAGGTACAAGATTGTGAGTGTTGTGCTTGGAACTCGGGCGAGCAGTCCGTAGTCACAACACTAGCGGCCCTACCCTGCACCTACACCACTACTGACCTCCATTGAAAAACTGGACCGAGCGCCAAGTGAAATATACAAAAGATAAATAACACATAGTATTTATTTTTATGAATTTGCATGCACCCGTTATCTTAATGAAATTGAGAAATATTTTTTCTATCATTTATTCATATTCATGTCTTTTATAACAATATAAGTATACCATACACGCTAAGGCCGGGCGCCGCGATGCGGTCGACCGGCAAATGTACACAAGGACTAATATCTTCTTAAAAAAATACTGTTAGATTGAAACGTAGCTAATCCTATAATATATTATGTATAGTATTATAATAATTATTATAAGGGTACAATCGTACGAGTGATGATTACACTATGTGAGATCTCCGACGCCTTCGGGCGGCCCGCCGCCGTCCGACCACGTCCCACCGGATATGCAAACATTTATTACAACATACGAGTACAATACATAGGTACTAGTACACTATAATAGTAAGTATGAATTATCAATTTCAATATTAAAAATACGTAATTTCTCTATTGGCCTCGTTTCCACGTGAAAAATTAGACGATTATCGCGTACGAATATATATTATGTATACATATTTAAATATCAGTATTTCTCTTAGATCGGAGGACGTATGTATACAGGCTCGCTCTAGAAGGTACGTCGTCGTAAGCGCACGCGGCCGTTCGGCCTATCGCTCCCTTACACCCTACGAATATATCGATATCGAACGAAGACATCAAAAACTTGACTCAGCATTAAATATTACGAAAATAAATCGCCGGCGAGTCGCGCGGCAGATTATTGCTCCTATCGATAAATTTACACATCGACGTAACGAACGAGAATACAAAAAGTTATGGAAAATCGTACGGATATCACAAGCGGCGGGCGGCGCGGGACGCCCGCGCGGAAAATAAAAAAATAAATCGCGGCGCGCGTCTCTCTCGTAAAAAAGTAAAGACTCTATGAGCGGGTCGCGCGGTGCGGCTAGCGCGCATGCGCGGCTCAGTTGGCGAGCAGCAGGTGCGCCGGCGCCGGCGGGTAGGGAGGCGCGGACGACGGGGCGGGCTCGCGCCGCGCCACGAAGTACGCCGCGGGGTCCGAGGCGGGCGAAAGCGCGCGCGCCGCCAGCTGCTGCTGCATCGCGCGCTGCTTGATGTAGTTGCTGAACTCGGTGGGTGACATGCGGTTCGCACGTTTGCTGCTTGTCTTCAGCTTCGTGCTTCCGAACTTGGTCTGTGCGAAAGTCGCAGTGGTGAAGGTGAGGGGCTGCGCGCGGAAGGGTGGCGCTGGAGAGAAAGCGGCAGGCGCGGGGGGTGAAGGCGCCGCGGCAGGCTCCACAGGCCGGAAGCACTGCGCCTCAGGGTTGAACGCGCGGGTCACCTGGAACAATACCACCAGACATTATAATCACCTCATTAGCCACCGCTACTAAGCAGCGGTCCATTTAATACTCTTTTTAATATATCCTGTCTGCAGTCCGACGACCGACCTGTCATCGTCCTTGGACATTTGGGTGGCTTTCTTGTCATCTGCTGTTCGCCAGGGCAAACTAGGATAGACGTCAAGAAAGAATTCACGTGAAGGATTAGAGATGAAGTTTATTCGATTCAGTTGCCTATTCTGAACAAACTAAATTCAGGTTTCGCATAAACAAAAAATGATGTTATATAAGAAGAAATTATTTTAACCTTCGTGTCATACTAGGTACACAAGTAGTAAGGCCAAAACACGCATTATGTTGTCTTTATAGTCGCGTAATGAGTTATTTATCATTGATAACTGGGTCGCGGCATACACCTGACGTGCTATGTTGCCAAAACACAGCCAAACAACATTAATTTATTCGACTATTGTCTGCAGAAGTAATAAATATTATAAATGATGGTTTCCACTCTTTTCTCACACATACTGTTCGCTAAGGCAAGTTTTACACTATGAAACTTGTCGTGTGAAATAGTTGCTTGAGTGTTTCGGTCTACTTAACTAACACCAGATTATTGAATATTAAATGAATATTTCAAATAATTCAACCAATCAATCTGAGCAAGAAAAATTAGATATTACAGCGTGTTAGTTTATCAGATTTTCAAAACTTCTGTGTGCTAACTATAGTCAGAAACACAACAGCCAAGCTACACACGACACTAGTTTAATAATTTATAGCCAAGCCCCCCGCACAAAGCTTAATAGCTTAACAGGTATGTACCTATTAGGTAAGCACCTGATTTTTTATAGGACATCAGTAATAAGGTCAGATGTATGAACTTGGATGAAACAAACAAAGTAAGTATGTCAGTATCGTCATAGAAATTAGGTAGCAGTGTTATGTACACCTAACTAGATCTCTGGGTCTGGGTCTAGAACTAGGCTGTTATCAGGTTGGAATGTGTTCCTTACCTCTCTGTCGGTCCTCTCATCGGCAGCTCGCTCGTCGCTGCTGAAGAGCACCTTCACTGCGCCCTTTTCTCCGATGCGGTATGATACCTCGCCTGAAACACGAGAAAAAGTCTCGTCTTTATTTCGTTCGCCATCCAACCTCGTGAAATTGTGTCAGGAATTAGATTTGGTCTCCGATCTTTTTTCAAGATTCACTTCGAGTTATCGGTTTCGCATTGAGCACGCGAGCACTTACTCTTACATGTTTTTATAAAGCCTCTGCCAAAGCATTTTCGAGTGCAAAAGTTATCCAGTTACAGCCGGGAGTAGGTAGGTCTAACTTTTTGATTTATTTCTAGAACAAGGCTATGGTAACAGGACAGGATGGCCTGTATCTAGTTTTGTGTGAAAATTACGTTCTAGTTTCATGTCACATACTACAATAATTATATTTATATCTGCATATGTCGTTCTTGAAGCATTAGTCTGTATATCGATCCCGTTTAATTTGCGCATTATGCAACGCATCATTACTTATGAACATTGTTAATAAAGTGTTGGAAAGACTGCGTCATTTCTACGTTTATCTAATTGCATTGTTTGTTTGTGAAGAATACAGCCTTTTACGTTATCATTACCTAAGCACATGAAAGGTAATTAGATTTCCGGGTCGGCTGTTACTAATTGTTGGCTATTACAGCACCGTTTGTTCTATAACTATTATCTACATTAGTGACGAGCGAAAATAGATCAGTTATCGACACGGCGACATACCTAATTAAAACTATAACGGGAAATGTAGGTGATTTTATCTTGACAATGGACAAAGTTAGTATGATGATAATACTGGTTCACATAGATTGTGTATGACGTCACATATTTGGCAAACGACGGAGCCAAGCGGAACCATGACGTCGCGGGGCAGGATAGCGTCATAACTTCAGTGGCAGTGACGTTTGTCAAAATTTTCCCATAGCAGAACAAGGAACAATTCACAGAGGAACAGTTTTAACTTTTCACAGCGGAATTCTATTTAGGTCGAGGTGTTTTTGATTTGTATTGTAGCAGAAACAAAGTTTCTTTGACTTTTGAATTGAATAAACTGGTACCTACGACTGTAAGAAAGTCTATCCTTCCGTACACCTAACCTATTTTCATTGTCCTAATTTATCAGATTATTGGTTATTGATCCTCACCTGGATCTACCCAGACGGCTAGATCCCGCGGTAGATGTTCAAGAACATCCCGGACTGGCACTCCGGATTCTCTCGCCGCTCGTTCCAGCACGGGGTCCAACGGCCCCCCAGTCTTCAGGCACCGGAACGCAGACCCTCTGCATGGCCGGTCAGGGTACCAGTGACCCCTGAACTTGTCTTTCAATGCCTTCTCTAACTCCTCGCCAAAGATGTTGACGCGCCGTCTTGGTAGCTTGTTGTACAGGTAGGATATGACGAAATTTAGGGCGACTTGCACTTCAATATGCATTGTTGGTTTCACTGTAGACAAAAGAAAAAAAGATATTAGTTTTGTAGAAAAGAAACGTTTTAATATCAACGGTTATTGCGCTGTATTTTGGTAACATTTGGAGGTTAAATAGAACTAAACTTTGGGCGTTCGAGATGACTTCTGCTTATGACCGTGACAATGAAACCAAACGGTCCGTAGCATCACAAATAAATACATAAGTACCTAAAACTACATTTCCTTACTGAATAGATTTATTGCAACTAAAGTCACAAATCGATTTTCTTATGCGACGTAATCGAAACAAATCAACGAAATTGAATCGATTCGCTACTCAGAATAGTCGTTCCTCGGTGATTTAATATTTAAATCGTGATTAGTTTGAAGTCAATCGATTTTTTTGTATGACAGTGGACTTGGTTAACGAGCCAATTGCGGTTTTGTTTGCATTTAATTTAGGGTAAGCAAATGTGGCCTAGATTTCAGAAATAGGTTTGTTGATTTATTTCGAGATAAGACAGAAATACGTAGTTGACGTCGCGAAACGGGCATAGTTACGATAGTTTGTTGTGATATCCGGTCGTCGATCCCCGGTCTGGATGTTGGCTAGCAGTTTCATACTAAATTAAATTTGGCCTTGTCGCGACTCTTTGAGCGAATAGTGTTGTAGGTAATTACATATCGACATTTTAATATCTACTACAGCGTAGATTTCCTTTTAAGATACCCACGCACATTCAGATTTTGGCCTGATTATCCAGAAAATAAGACCGATCGGAACGAATATAAGATAAACGGTATTAACTGACAAAGATTATATTTTTTAAAAGTTCTTACTGTTACGCGAAATACTGAAGGCTTTTTAGAAAACATTGTGTTAGTTGACAATATTCATTTAGCAATTGGACAAATGTATTTTACGTACCATACGAGATTGCCTTGTTAATATTTATGACACATCGGTTTATCTACTCCGAAAGACTTAAATGTCAATACGTGAGAAATGAGATAAGTGAAAATATTTTTTGTACAATGACTAAAGATTTTTTACGTCTCAGGCCGCGTCTTAACCAAAAGCGATTGTCACGCTGGTACTTACGCTATCATCGCGAACTAAAAGGCGTCCTCTGTTTCACACGTATCGGCTTGCCGAAGAAAAAGTGGCATATGATGAATGAATGAATGCGATCAGAACGTATTCGCGCAGCCAATCTTTTTGGTTAGGACGCGGCCTTAGAGGTGAAAATCTTCATGCGATCAATTAATTCACTTCTGTACCTACTGACTAACGTACAAATGCTCGTGTTGTTGGCGTACATAAGTAATACGGGCGGTAATCCCACGGTAATGCCCATATTTTCAGTAAATACTATAGGTACCAGTGGCGAAGGGTGAAATTTTGACAAAGGGAAGCCGGTCCAAAAAAATAAACACTTATACACTTACCTACTACAGGATATCTTGGAGGAGGTCTTCAGATAAGAATAATATCAAAAGCCCCACCTTCACCATACAAAAAAAGACTGATGATTTGATAACAGTGTCTTTCAAGTATGATAAAAGCGGCTTTGAGAAAAGCCTTTTTCGACGTGCATCTCCATACCACACATGCATGCTTGTTAGTAAGTACTGAGTTAAGTACCTATTGTTAGGGAATAAGAGTCAAGAAAAAATAAAATAAAAAGTTACAAAAATAATAAAGTGTTAAAAACCGAACCACACAAACACCGATCCAAAACCAACAAAAATATTAAGCAAAAATAAAGCAAATTATACACAATCACAACGTTATTTATATTCTAATGCAATGCGTTTTGTTTTGAAATTTTGTCGTGTTTCTTTTCTTGTAGTGGCGTGGTTTCTTTGTCTCTTTCTAATAGAGGAGAGGAGAGAACTACAAGCCGCTTGGCATTAGCCTATATTTATCAAGTTTTACCGACGGTTAGCGAGCATTAGAAAGAGATGGTCTGACACGCTCTGTCTCTTTTCGCCTCATAGTAAAACGTTGACCGAGGTAAGCTGAAATTCGTCGGGTTCCGTCAATGTAGGTAATGTATGAAAAATTGAAGCGCTGATTAATTTACGACTATAAAATGAAATGTGATACTTAGGGTATTGCTAAAAATTACGATTGCTATTGAAAATCGCGCCGGCATTTGATTAATAATACTTTGTTAATGAAATAGAATGTAAATAGTTTTGTATGAATATGGAACTGATTTTTGAAAGGTAACCCGGTGGGAATCGGCTTGTATGGACCCTTCGCCACTGATAGGTACTATAGTCGTGGTGACATAGTGGTTAAAACACCAGCCTCTCAAGTATGAGTGTGCGAGTTCGATTCCAGATCAGGCAAGTACCAATGTAACTTTTCTAAGTTATATGTACTTTCTAAGTATATCTTGGACACCAATGACTGATTACAGTTACGATAAAAAAAAACGAGTGTGCTTATGACCACACGACTGAAGTGAAACTTTTTTCGCACCATCTGTATGTATACTATATATATATATGTGTGTACAATATATACATGTATACACATATACATATATTAATTTTCTATAAATATTTAAATTTATTTCATGCTTTCATTTATAAATTAATATTTTTGCATAGACCTCCAATTTAAAAAAAAAAAAGTGGATTCCCTCGGGGCCAAAAGGTCGGGTTCTTCCTCCTGAATCAGGGGACCCCAAACTCGGGTAGTCCACGACCTCTGGTTCCCGAGATAATCCACGGGGAGGTGAGGTAACTAAAGGTTGTTGGGGGGGGGGGGGGGGGGAGGGGGTAGAGGATTCCCACGGGGCCAAAAGGTCGGGTTCTTCCTCGTGAATCAGGGGACCCCAAACTCGGGTAGTCCACGACCTCTGGTTCCCGAGATAATCCACGGGGGGGTGAGGTAATCAATGAGGGGGGTCGGAGGGTGTTCGCTGCGTCATGTTCTCGAAGAAATTCATAGTTCTTAATCAATCAAGGTACTTAGCTTAATAATTGAGCTTATGAGGCTCGAAAGCAATTTGTACTTTGTGTCCAATTATAGTATTGTGACGATATCTTCAAGCTTCTATACTTTCAATTATATGAGAAATGTTCAGCAAAAATATATAAAACAATATAAAGGCCAGAACAGAACGAAATTTATAAATTATTTGTGCTCTTAGGTAATCAATTGTTAACAAATCTTAAAAAGATCCAAAAAATATATATTGCCTTCGGCGAGATGCGAACTCACAACTTCATACTCGACTAAATTGTTAACAAATCTTAAAAAGATCCAAAAAATATATATTGCCTTCGGCGAGATGCGAACTCACAACTTCATACTCGACATGTCATGCAATATTTACATGAGCCAACTCCTTTTTTGTAGTACAGACGAAATAGGACTATACTCTGCTTCCATTCGCCTTGCCCAATCATTTTTCGTAACGCTTTCGCCAGTTTACTCCCCAAGTCAAGCGTGCCTAAAGAAGTTTCACTTCAAAAAGTTGATGATGTTGATGAAGATGATTGTTCAGATTTAGTAGTTGCACTTAAGATTTTGTTTTCAGTAATATTTTACTCCAAGACAGCAGGTGACTTTTTCGAAGCGTATCCCAGCGTTCTACCAAAAGTGATCAGAATGAATGAGAGCTAGGTACCTATAGTCATCATCATCAATCTTTTATATCGTCCCACTACTGGACACAGATCTCCTCTCATACAAAGAAGGGTTGAGCGAAATCACCACGCTTGCTCAATGCGGGTTGGCGATTTCAGATTTAAAGTCCAGGTTTCCTCAAGATGTTTTCCTTCACCTTTTAATCAGTCATTGGTGTCCAAGATATACTCAGAAAGTACATATAACTTAGAAAAGTTAGATTGGTACTTGCCTGACTCATACTTGAGAGGCTGGTGTTTTAACCACTAGGCCACCACGACATATATCTGATCAATAAATAAAATATTTTATGTAAGAGGCATAGATTACGCAGTAAAGTAGTAAGGGACATCCTATGCTCATTATTGCGTGACAAGTCACGTGCGGGATCGGCCGTGACAGTCACCTTGGTTTTTTCCTACAACCGAACTATTGTATGAGAACTTACTAAAAATATATATTCTTTCTATTTTTGTTGCTTATGCTTTTCCTCTGTGATTTATTTTCGTCGAATACAGGTGAAATCGACTGTTTTGTAACTTACGTAGGGCTCGCGGGATTATGAATAGAGTGCGAAGATAAATGGTGGTGCCCTACATTGGTGGGGCCCTACAATGGTGGGGCCCTACAATGGTGGGGCCCTACAATGGTGGGGCCCTACAATGGTGTGGCCCTACGACTTATACTCCGTTCAAAATAACATTAGATATTTAAAAAAATCCTTTGACAGCAAAAGAAGGTTTCTTCAAATGTGTAATCTTAATGCGAATAGATCACTTATAACTCAGTAAAGACTAATCTATATCAATAAGCTAAATATAATATATTTTTTGGGAGAATCTTGGATACTTTGTTATGTTAATAATTTTAAGGTTTATGTATATTTCTAAGTCTAGTGGTTAAAACACCGGCCTCTCAAATATGAGTGTGCGGGTTCGATTCCAGGTCAGGCAAGTACCAATGTAACATTTCTAAAGTTATATGTACTTTCTAAGTATATCTTGGACGCCAATGACTGAAGGTGAAGGAAAACATCTTGAGGAAACCTGGACTTTATAAGTCTTAAATCGCCAACCCGCATTGAGCAAGCGATTACGCTCAATCCTTCTCTGTATGAGAGGAGACCTGTGCCCAGCAGTGGGACGATAAGAGGTTGATGATGATGATGATATGACTATAAGCCATAAATATATCTTGAAATAAATGTTTAATCATTGATGCCGCAACGTGACTACATGATATGATGAGATGATATCAATGATTAAACATAACAGTCAAATTACTAAAATAAAACTTGTACAGGTAGTTGTTCCGGGTAGGTAGTTTAAATAATGTAAACGCACCCATCATCATTCAGCCGAAAGACGTCCACTGCTGGACATAGGCCTCCTCTAAGGTTCTACAAGACGACCGGTCCAGGGCCTCCCGCATCCAGCGGTTTCCCGCGACCTTCACCAGGTCGTCGGTCCACCTTGTTGGGGGCCTACCCAGGCTGTGTCTTCCGGTGTGTAGTCGCCATTCGAGAACCCGTCGGCCCCCTCGGTCCTACGGGCAATGTGCCCAGCCCACTGCCACTTTAGTGTTGCAATTCTTCGGGCTATGATACAGATGATAAATTTCTAGCGTGGGGTAACGTTAAAAACCACCATTCGACTCACCATTTTCCTAATAATGTAGAACATTTTCTTTAAAAAGAAAACGCTGCAAATTCATCATAATGAACTACGCAATATTTAACTGACACGTCAATAAATTGATATACAGTATGTTAAGAAAACCCTGTCCGACCCGTGAAGGTGTTGTTAGGTATCGATAACTGATTCTACTAATGGATACAAAACCGGGCTAAATTAAAAAAAAAAAAAAAACCCCCAAAAAAAATAAATATTATTTCGCAAAAAGTGGTAACTTAATAAATCTGCGTTAACCACCATTCCGCGGGGCGCGGGCGGCAAGGCACGCGGCACTTGGTCGCATCGCTATTCGCTCATAATAATACCGGTGTTGTCACTTTTTTAAAAATTACCAAATTTCGGGGAAGTTGCAATTAATTCGCGGGAAAAAAAGATTATTTCAAAATTCATTTGTATTGGTACTATGATGATTACGTAAAATTTTATATTATATTTGGTCATGTGTTTACCTAACCTTTATTATCCTTATGGGTCGAACAGGGTTTTCTTAACATGCTGTAGAATCGAGTCACAAATCGATACCTAGTTAACCTTCAAACATCAATTTTAGATTGATAGATAACTTTGACAGGTCTGTATGTGCTCTCTGTAATGGTTACCGTTTTATGGCACAAGGCAGACTCCTATGATGGCGTCACAGACATTATACTAGTTTATTTATTAATAGATGAAGTATGATCGGGGCACCCTATTTTAACGGGCAGAGGGTCATATCAGCTTATGTTCGTCACAAATGTACGTCATCCTTAGCGTCTATAATTATAAACAGTTAGAGGGTTGCCATTCTTCATGGCAATTGATGATGGCAAACTGACTGTGTGTGGTGTGGAGCTACGTATGTCGCAATTTGTACTCCACTTCCTATTCTGCCCTCTTTTTCAAAGACTGCATGCAAGACTCCATGAAATATTTGAGTTAATAAGATCTGAAAAAGTCGTGCCAACGACACGAATATGAAGAAAAACGGATTGGCGTTGACACAAAATCATTCTAGATTTTAATGTTGTTAGTTAAATTGTTTTATTAATCTTATTTTTTTTTTAAACGTTGCCCCACACTAGGAATTTCTCCTGTATCGTGAGTGCGTTTACAAACATATAAACACACATACACAAACAACCAGACCCGGAAGAACTAATTGTAGGCCATACAAATATTTGTTCCGTGCGGGAATCGAACCCGCGACACGCGGCGCAGCAGTCGATCGCTCAGCCACTACACCAATTGCTATAATATCAATAGTTTGGGGCTTTTTCAAAAAGGGCTCCCAAATATCCACAAACAAAATCCTTTACCTTTTACCCGTCTCCAACGAAGGTATAACAGTAAACTGGCTTCGAAATATATAACGCTATTGCAAATATCTCCTCCATGTTTATTACATCCTACGTTTATCTAGTGGATAGGTACTATTTCGTAGTTTAGCCGACAGCTGGAAAGTTTTAGACGTTTCTAGCATATATTTCAGACTAGAAAATGTCGCTAGATATTTCATTCGCACGTGATTGTGGTACATGAGATGGTGTGAACGATCATTGTACGATGCAGCTCGTATATTTATTTGTACATTTTATTGCAATATATTTGAGCCAGGGAAATATGTTGGTGTTTCTTATATCAGTCTCAATTTCGACATAATAGAGGCCATAAAAGTTTCATTATCAACTCTACCTTATACGTGTACCTACCTATACAGTTTAGTTATCCTACCACGGCCGTCACATCTAAAACTACTCAAACTGATTATAATACTCAGAGATTACCTACTTCGATTTTGTATAAAATATCTCAATGCGAATAGTTGGGTGAAGTGAACTTGAGTGAGCTGTCAATAATTGTGTCTATCCTTTAGCTTTAGCTGAAATGACAGGTCCAGGCTCACTTTACCTATGCTTTTAGCGTGACCAGGTTACAGAATCGGAATGCTGTATTCAAATTTAAGGAGATCAATTTTATCTGCTGAAAAACGTAACTTCGTTACGCAATGAATATTTTTGGAATTTCAAAGTGAAAGCCGTTGCTCCTGTTTTTTTTCTAGTGCTTGACCGCAATCCGTAAACGTATGTATGTTTAATTAGATATAAAATGTAATGTATAATTAGATATATATTATATAAAAATGACAACAAATAATTAGTAATACTATAAAACAATAATAATAATGACAAGTACATAAATAATGTAATAATAAAGATATAACAAAATATATAGAAGACTAAAAAGAAGGGCCAATGCCGCAAAAGAGCTGACGCGGAAAAAACCGAATTGGCATAAAAACAAAAAAGTAAAAAAGATTTCTTGCCATGCAAGAGGTAGGGACGACAATGCCCTGTGATGACGGGTGTCTATTTAAAAAAAAAAAAAAAAACAACGTAAGGATGGAAACCCGCCGTACGTCGGGTCGTCTAATGGTGGAACGGAGATGGGGGAATTAAATCATGCAATTCCCTCGTACTCTTACCAAAATGCATACTATAGAACACTGAAAGGCTGGCTATATATATTACGCAATTATCTTCGTACGGTTGTAATATTTTTGAACCTCGACAGACTGAAATAGTCTTACATATATTAATAGAAGATATATGTGGAGGAAAGATTTTAATATTTGATACAACCCTAACGTTACTACATGAATCTACCAATATAGCTTTCTTTCTCTATAGATATACCTTCATGCGAATATTTATTGCCATTCGTTTCGCCCGATAAAGATACACAAGCGAAGGACATAATAAAAATATCGTGGAGCTACTGCTAAAAAAATATTTTTCCCCTTTGAGATCAATCGGCGATACGCTACGGAGGAAAACACAAATATTTACCTTACTGCCGAAGTTTATACTATAACTTTCCTAAAGACATAGATCTAAGTAACTTCATTGCTTCTTCCAGACTTTAGTCATCTATATTGTTTTACTTTTCGAATCGCTTAAAGTTTTCTTATAAGCTAAAATCAATACCGTTTTGCGGAGTTAGTTTACTTTTTACTGAAATGAAATATCGTGATGGTAGCGAGACGCGTAATTGGGTAAATTAGGAACTGGCATGTGGACAGTTTAGGCTGCCATTGTTGGAAACTTTACCATGCTTACAGTCCGAAAGTCTGACAACTAGTCTTACCCAGGGATATCGCATTACCTTGGTTGTGGGGGTCAGATAAGCAGTCCCTCATCATCGTCATCATCAACTTTTACAGCGTCCCACTGCTGGGTACAGGTCTCGTCTCATACAGAGAAGGATTGAGCTTAATCACCACGCTTGCTCAATGCGGGTTGGCGATTTCAGACTTAAAGTCCAGGTTTCCTCAAGATGTTTTCCTTCACCTTCAGTCATTGGTGTTCAAGATATACTTGCCTGACCTGGAATCGAACCCGCGCACTCATACTTGAGAGGCTGGTGTTCTAACCACTAGGCCACCACGACTTATGACTAGGCAGATGACTTTTGGAACATTTTACGATCTGTTTTTGCAAAATTCGTTTTCCAAAACACCAAAATGTTGGATACTCTACTATAATTCCGGGTTTTCCTCAAATTCCCTCTATATTAGGCGAACGTTACATCGTATTGAATTACTCCCGTTCCCTAATCAGCTCCAGGGAACTTTAGATAAGGCGCAAACATATGGTCTCTGTGGAATAGTCAGAAGGGACCCGAGACCCTCTGAAGGACTCTCTAGAAATTTCGAGGACCAAGATAAGTTTGCTTGAACGAATGACATTTGTCGAGTAAACTTTTTAGGGAAAGAAACTATTTGACATTAACGTTTGAAAGGAGTTAAGATGTTCTATATTTGCTTAGGTTTAGGGCCTAACGCGTCCTCAATATACATAATGCCTACAAAGCGTCTCTGGGAAAGGCATTCATAAAATGACCGTTATACGTCTGCAAGGGCGCGTCACGCGTTAACTTGCCGAAACTACATATTTCTACATATTATCTATTTTGAATGTCAATCAATATTATCTTGTGAATTGAAACCAGGTTGGCTTCCCTCAGTTGGCTTATTTTGCAAACAAAATGTTAAAAAGCTAATGTGCATAATTCGAAAGAGATGCCGAGCTACCCTGCAGTAGTAAATGAGAAGGGACATGCGTTTTAGTCAGTAAAATTCTGATACAATTCTGACACAAGCGGGAGCGATTACTTGAGGATTTCTAAACCAAGAAAAGGGTGTTGCGTTGTGTTGGAAATTAACTACCGAATAGGTTTGTTTTATTTACTTTATGGGGACTGCATGTAGATACGACCTAATTTGTGTAAGAAATTCTTTTTACTTTCTTCCTACAGGTATATTTATCTCTATACATATATGTACTATTCTCATAATATTTATTAAGCAAATTGTATAGGATTTTATACTTCACAATATCTTTTCCTGCTACAGGTATGCTGGAAGAGATTTCTTCTGAAATAAGCAGCATCCCTGTACCTATTTTGTTTGTTTCTTATCTTTTTATGCACGTATGTATATAAATGACTAACTAATACAATAATAGCAATATTATGATTGATCATGAAACATAATATAAGGAGGATTCATAGAAAAAGAAAATTTATTAATATCTAGAAGAAGTAATTTCGGATTTACCTACCCCCGGTTTATCCGATCGAGAGCCTATGTAAATGGAAAAAAATATAGAACTAATTTTTCGGTAAATCTTAAGTCTTATTATTATGTAACTAGTAACCCACTATAATATATCACAGTTAACACAAAACAACCCAATTACAAACACTTTAACTACATCCCAACTCTGATGGCTTATAACAATAGAACTACCAACATAACGCCTAACGGATGCGACGGAGACAATAATAATTCAGCACAAATATCTAGGTTACGTACCTACCAACATAATATAGAGGAATGAGGCTTCCAGGCACATTTTCCAGCTAAATGGTTCCCACCATTATATCTCAAACAAAGCTACCCTTGTCACAAGGAAGGTCATGATGAGAAATGGCGGCCTAAGCCTGTGGTACAAGTCTGGGTGAACAGCGATTTATGAAATTATTTTGTTTTGTGGAAATTGAACCTCTTTTTTGAATTTTGTGGTAGATTTTGTTTGTCTTTGGAATTTTTTAATCAATGTGTACATAAGTCTCTAAGCGCTACTGTCTAAAATAAAATTGTACTTAGCTATAAATGGCAAACCAGAATAGAGTTTACTTTTGTTTGTAAAATATGTTTGTATCCTCTTTCAAATAAACTAGTCGAACTCAGAATACAATGATTACATTTAAAAAAAAAAATTCTTTAAATAGTCACGAGCATTACGTATACCTACAAAATTCAAAAGCGTTACTCATAAAAGTGTTAATGTAAGTTTGAAAAAAAATAGTCTTGCTTGTTAACGCCTTAAAATGTGCCGTGTAATGTGTGACACAGTAAATGTCTTTGGAGGGAATCTGTAACTGATCGATGTTTTTTTTTTTTTAATAATTATAAACTAGTGCTTGACAGCAATCCCGCTTGATGGTACGCAGTGATGCAATCGTTGATTAAACCCAACAACACGACCAACGATGCTGCGCCATACGGATATTAACCTGGAGACCCTCCACGATCAAACTCCCGACACAACTACATTTGGCGCATTGTACCCGGCACACATCGCAACACAACTGCTCAGACCCATCCTCCATACGACTTCACCAGACAATCATAACACAATGAATTGCTTGGCGACAAGACTTTGTCTGGTAGATGGTAACTTGTGCCGTGTTGAATGGCTATTAAATATAATATTATCAGCGTTTAAATATTTAATTAGGTACATTATGATGTGACAAAAAAAATAGCAGTAGTAAGACTGATACACAGAAGTGAAAACTGAAATCATTATATAACACAAAAAGTAAAACAAAAACCGAAGTGTCAGTGTCGAATCGGTAACGCTCACGCTAATTCAATGATATTCCCCCATCAAACAAAAAAGCTCGACTTTGCTAAAGAAGTTTTGTTTTACTTCAAAAAAACGAACGAAGCGTTTCACCTCGTCTTTTGTACCGCGTACATCGAGGGATTGGAACAGTTTGCCAGCGGTGGTGTTTCCGTTGGACTACAATTGAGGTGTCTTCAAGGCTAGAGTGAATAGGCTCTTAATAAACTAGCGCGCTTTACCATCAACGATTGCATCACTGCTTACCATCAGGCGGGATGGCGGTCTAGCACTCAGCGAAGAAGAAGATTAGAAGCGTAAAGCGATATATCATTTCATGTTTTTTTTTTTATAAATGATCCCCCTTATTCATAGAAGATGTTTAAAGTTAACTAGTGATTAGCGATTCTTTAACCATACATTTTAGACGTTTGCACGTCACTTAACTTTAATCTTCGTTTATAAATAAACCCCTCAAACACTGTGGTGTATATTCATAAAGGATGATTTAAGTTAAGAGACGTTAAAAGGTCAAAATTAAATGGTTAAAGAATCGCTAACCACTAGTTAACTTTAAACATCTTTTATGAATAAGGGGGATCATTTATAAAAAAAAAAAAACATGATACATATATCGCTTTACGCTTCTGCCTCAGGACAGTAATACAGCGGTTCCCAAGCCACACGGCAGTTTGCCTAAACATGTGAGCCGTGAAGTATGAAGGTCGGGGTAATTAATTTACCTAAGATTAATCACATAGGTGCTGCTGATTTGCGATTAAACCCTCCATAAAGGCTTTAGGAAGCATCAGTGCCTCGGATCAAAGGGCCGTATTGATGGAGTCGGGATCAACCTATTTTGAGTTGAGCTATGGCATAAGCTGATACTGTGACGTCAGAGAGAGCTAGAGTAATCATGTTATGTATTTTATAGAAGAAAATCGTGGGTGTTTTTTTTTAAAGATTTTGTGTAAGGGAGGAGGGGGGTGTTTTAAGGTATGAAGTAGGTACGATAGCATACGTCCAGCAGCCTAATCGGCGAACACATTTTTGTCAAATGATTGCGACTAGTTGGAGTAGCTGATATAATTTTAGTAAAATTATATCAACTTAAATTAGTTGATATAATTTTTATATTATTTTTTCTTTATTTTATTAAAATTATATCAACTTAAATTTTATTAAAATTATATCAACTGCGGTTCAAAAGATCCCAACTGATTGCGACTAGTTGGGGCAGTTAATATAATTTTAGGAAAATTATATCAACTGCGGTCCAAACTCACCCAATTCGTCGCAATCATTTCACAAAAAAGTGGTGCGCTGATTAGGCTGCTGTTCGGTATGACGATACCTTAATTCGCAGATCGGCTAATAGTACATTTAGTTAAAAAATTTTTTTTGTTAAACTCCTAAAAAACACCATAGTATTTTAATTAATAAGTTTAACGGAGTTTACATTATCAAAAATACTAGATTACGATACTATCTAATTTTTAGATTTTTCCTTAAGTTATGTGTAAAAAATATAGGTACAGTTTTAAGCATTTCCTGAAAAAATGCTTATATATGGAGTTTGCCGATTTGTAATTAAGTTAAAGCTACTACCAGCAAAATACAAGCTCTCTATTCCTTTGAGAAATATCGATGCGATGTATCTACCATTTTTTAAGAACAGTTTGTGTCTGTGAGTTTAAAGGTTTGCAAATCCACGATAGAGGCGTAATTCCTAGTGTGGGGCAACCTTTAAAAGAAAAAAATGTGTTTTTTTTAGTAAGCGTTCTCCACACTTGGAATGAATAATAATAATAATAATATTCATTTATTTTTAAAACTTATACAGACAGGCTTATACTTAAGATAGTTTTTTAAATAGCTATTACATTATAGGTTTCTTTTATAATAAGATCATGCGAAAGCACTAGGAAGTGTCGATGGGTGGGCGTTTTGGGGGACTGTCTTATGTAATAATGACGTTCAAAAAGTGCTGATTCTCAGCCTAATTTGAATAAATGACTTTTGATTTTGATTTTGAATATGTTGATCCAGATTCTGTAAGGAAATAAAACTCTGTCTCTTAAACTAGGCTGTCCTGTATCTTAAGAGACAAATTACTACTGTATTGTGGGTGCGATTACAAACATTTAAACTACGAAGGGTGGCAGAATCAATTTGTGATTGAACTCTTTATAAATAAAACAGATGTAGACTGGCAAAGCGGACCCCCGACCCTGAAAAAGGTTCGGATGCGACTGGGACTAACGCTGCTATGATGATGACGATAAAAGAGATAAAAAAGCATTTTAACTCACATAGACAAACAGCTCGGAAGAACTACCTGGTTGACAATACAAACATTTGTTCCGTCCAGAATCGAACCCGACTTCCAGAATTAGACTGCCAAATGCAATTCGGTCGTCCTCCGTAGCGCAGCGGTCAATACTCCTGCCTGCGACGTGGAGGCCCCAGGTTCGATCCCCGGCCAGGTCATGATGGAAAACGATCTTTTCCTGATTGGCCTGAGTCTTGGATGTTTATCTATATATTAATCTATTATAAATATAGTATCGTTGAGTTTGTATCCCATAACACAAGTTTTGAACTTACTTTGGGGCTAGCTCAATCTGTGTGATTTGTCCGTATATATTTATTTATTTATTTAATTTGATTTATTTTAATCTGACCGGCAGTTCCTACATATGGGGGTACGTATTACATAATACATATATACAAATACATTTTACCTCTTCATAATATTCTACTTTTACTATAGAAGCATAGATTATATTCAAGTTTATGTAATCACTAGAACTTTCTAGACCCCTGTTATACTTATATCCCGAGTAAATAAACTCCCCCATTCCCTCCTTTCATGGTTCGGTACCACGGCTCACCTATTTGCCTACTTACGCCTTTAAACAAAACTTTAACCGATACTGACACAAGGTTAATCGTTTTAAACCGTTCACTGGTTGCTCACCCTTTATTCTATTGGTAGGTACGTATGGTTAGCAACAAAAGTAAGTAGATTAACATGATTTGATTCGACAATGTACTCTTTGGCTTTCATAATAGAAGCTAAGGGCAAAGTCACAACACTGCGTTGCAAAAACGACGTTACACAGCAATAAGCTTTTGGGTGTCTTGTCGCCTCTCCCTAAAGGTTAAAGAAGACAGAGGGAGAATCAGAGAAAACTAAATAAAGTGTTAAGCGACTTTTGTTGCTGACTGTAAAAGTATGACTTGTGTGACTAGACTAGAAGGATAAAATCCATACTAACATTATAAATACGAAAATAACTTTGTCTGTCTATCTGTCTGTCTGTTACTCTTTCCCGCTTAAACCTCTCAACCGATTTTGATGAAATTTGGCACAGACAATCTTTAGACCCTGAGAAAGGACATAGGCTACCTTTTATTGAAAAAAAAAAATGATATTCCCGAGAGAAATCTGGAAAAGGGCGATATAACCGAATTCCTCGAGGGCGATGCCGCGGTATGTTAGTTTTTTTTTTGTTGAAAATTGCTATCGATAGAACTGCTTTTAAAAAAAATGCTAGAACTCAGTAGAAAGGTAAACAGAAATACTATGAATTGAACTCCGGAAAAAGTAGGTAGAACTGGTAGGTGTTTTTGTGTGTGTCTGTGTTGTTGATTTCCAAAGCATAAGCAATGGCAGTACAACCAAACTCAGCCAGTATTAAAATAATTATAAGGTAGCTTCCGTGCTTCAAAATACAGTACTTAATACCACAATAAACCTGTCACAACATAATGGAGTACTTAAAATCAAATTGTTATAATAAGTATAAAGTAGGTCAAGATCCCTGAAAGAGATTACTTACTGCAAGCTTCTTACTGGAATTAATATACAGATTCCAATGACCGGGGTTGATAGGCAGGCAGAGGTTCAATTATACCCCTTCTGAGGGTCTATATAGTGTTATGATGTCCATGTTACGGAAGAAGGCAATGAATACACCATCGTACTTTATTGCATAGAACTTAATTGCTGACTTTGGCTATTTTTTTTTTAATAAAATTATAAACTAGCGCTTGACCGCAAACCCGCCTGATGGTAAGCAGTGACGCAGTCGTTGATGGTAAAGCGCATTAGTTTATTAAGAGCCTATTCACTCTAGCTTTGAAGACACTCAAATTGTAGTCCGACGGAAATACCGCCGCTGGCAAACTGTTCCAGTCCCTTGATGTACGCGGTATAAAGGAGGAGGCGAAATGCTTCGTCCGGATCGTAATGGTGTTAACAACGTAAGCATTAGTTTATTAAGAGCCTATTCACTCTAGCTTTGAAGACACTCAAATTGTAGTCCGACGGAAATACCGCCGCTGGCAAACTGTTCCAGTCCCTTGATGTACGCGGTATAAAGGAGGAGGCGAAACGCTTCGTCCGGATCGTAATGGTGTTAACAACGTAAGGGTGGAAACTCGCCGTACGACGGGTCGTCCGATGGTGGAACGGAGATGGGGGAATTAAATCATGCAATTCCTTCGCACACTCCCCAAAATGCATCCTATAGAAGACAAAATTCCGATATTTAGAAATTTCGATATTTTTCGTGAAGTGACTGCCGTCTGACCTCTACAACCCGAATGCAAAACGCTACGTTACTGTACTAATAGAAGAAATGACTGGTTCCTGTTTCACATTTTTCTGTAAACTGTTTTATGGTACCTACTAAATAATTTATTCATTTGTTATGTTTTGTTATGTAATTATGTCACTTTGAATATGTAATTGTTGGAATTGCTGGATGAATTTCCTCTATGCCCAGCCATACATATTTTTAGAAACTTTTCTTACCAAGCCCTATAAAAGAAACATAAGTTACCAAAACTGAATACGTACAGAACCTAGAAGGCAACAAAGCTATCCATTTACTATTTAAAACCCCAATACACAGAATTCAAACATTTTTAGTCCCAGACTTCATTAAAAATACAAACGGAGACACTCACACTCAGAAATGGGTTAAACTTCAAACTACCCGCTTCGAAAACTCAAAAATAGACTATAGCTGTAATAATCAAAACGGTTATATATAAACGGTTAAAGTTAGACCGCAAAACGAAACGTTTCGCATATTAATATAACGTGAAAACGTAATGTATTTGACGTGATAGCGTACTGTCACGCTATCTGGTATTAGACAGTTTGAACACAATAAAACACGACATTCAGCTGTTTTAGCTAATTTACGAGGTGTGACTTTATGTTCGATGTAATGTCGATGGTTTTGACATTTTAATTGCAGTTTTTTTTGTTTATGACCGTTAATGAAATCTTGATAGACAACTTTAAGATGAATCCTGAATGATGTATTAAAACAAAGAAGGTTTAAAAGGAATCCCAAATAAGGATGTAGTCATACTATTTTTATTTCATCAAGATGTTAAAATTAATATTCAACTACCGCCCCCATCTAGATTTAAAGGAAGTAATACGACAATAAGATTATCATATCATCACCCGAAAAGTTTGTTACGACCGGATCCCTCCCCTACTTCTAAACTTACCAGTTTTGCATAATCCCCGCGATAATGGAATCAAAATTCCGCTTCACATTTCTCTTTACAATCTAATATGCGTATAATAAAATAGGCCAGTTTAGAGTCTGCTCTCGATAATATTAGGCACTACAATCGATCCCTACAAACGAAACCGAGCGTTTGAGGACATGCGGCCTTAAGTTCGCCCGTCCTATTTATATCGGTAACCCGGTATCGATCTGTCGCCCCACTAGCCGACAACCCTCAATCCACACACTCGCGATTTTAACACTTAAACCCGAAGTTACAAAGTCCAAATTCCTATGTTGCCTAACTTACATAGGTTTTAAATAGCAGAGGCGAACTTCTGTTGATTCTAGTATTATGCTTGTATGGTTTGATTTTGTTTTCCTTGTTTTCGCTCGGGAAATTGTGGACGTGATTATGCTATGACGTAAATAGCACACGTCATGTTGGTAATACGCTTTCATTTTGTCGCTGTTCACCACATTCGATTTACTACAGTTAGTCTTGCATTACTTAATTATGCAACCATGTATTTGCAGTGTTTTGTATATATTTTTTAAATTGTTTTTAGACAAATTATATATAGCTATAATTTATACGCCTAAACAGTTCCTGTTGCTGGAACACAAACTCCTTATGTGTTATCGTGTGTAACTCCTTGTGTGGGTGGGTCATAATCCCTCACGCGGGCCTAGTGCGGATTGGGAGATATCACAAGTTTTTGAATTTTTGTTTGTAGGACATGCCGATTCCTCACGATATTTTTCTTCACCAGTTTTGGGAGCAGTGATGATGAAATATGTAATTTATATGAAATAAAGAGCCTCTCTGGGTACAAACCCGCGACGTATAATTCGTAAGTTTCGGCTGTTACCACTGACCCATCACTGCTCTCAATAACTATCTCTGTTTTCTTGGTGTATAGCGTATTTTAAGACATCCTTTAATCGAACTGGATAAAGCGAACTGTGCTGTGCGAAATTAATTAATTCATCACCACTGCTATCTTGGGAATTTTGTTGCTACTTCTTCTTCCCAGCGAAAGCATAAGGAAGTGGTTGAGGACGGGCGTTTTGGGAGACTGCCTTTTCTAATGTTGACGTTCCAAAAAGTGACTAAATTACTAAATACAAAAGTGTAAGTAATTACAAAAGTGAATAAATTACTTTTGATTGGTCTGTAGCATGTCGGTACCAAAATAGAAGTACAGACAGTTCAGACAGATGCCTTTGCCCGGCATTGAGAGTTATATTTTGCCGTTAATGGCAAAGAAAAGGCATATTTACCTACCTTGGGAAAATTCATATATTAATATTCAATGAAAAACTCTTTTTATGTTATAATTTAGGGTCAATAAATATACAATATCTATTAAATGGAACTCCATCGAAGTGGAAGCCATTACGTGGGCTCTTAATAATTTCCATTCTATTGAAAATTGAGGAATAATCTCACAAAAAAATTACGTAGAAGCCCGGCCTTATTCTCCGCGAATTCTTCGATTCATCCAACCGTTTCTTCTCTTTATCGGAAAGAGATTTAGGTTAGTCTTAGTATTATATTAGTATATGAAGGTCTACAGATTCGCACTTAAAGAGATTATTTTCTGCTTTATTAGTCCACGTTCGGCAGTTCGGGTCATTAAACAAAGGACAAAGAGATGAACGTTACGTTAGAGGGTTAGTTTTGGTTAGGTTATCGGTAATTTCTTACGGTCTGATTCACGCTATTGAATCTTACAGAAGTTTCTGGTAGGTAATAAATGGTTCGAAATAAATCTTCAATTATATAAAATGGTTCAGCTCTGTTTTTGGTTGAATACGCTGCTCTATGTAATACAAAATTTTGCCGTTTTCCTTAAATTTTTGTGTCCTATGAATAATAAGAGAATGTATTCCAACAATACATTTGGAATAGATAGAAATCTAGAGTTTAATTATATTTTTTGATCTTTAGTTAAACTCAATCAACAATCTCCCTAGCTTGTTTCCAAGGATTTTGGGGTCAGCATCCAGTCTGCTCGGATTCAGCTGAATTTCAGTATTTTACAGTGGAGCGCTTATCTGACCTCCACAATCCAGTTACTGGGTCTAGACAAAAATAGCTTGGCTAGTCTGGTCCTAGACGAAAATAGCTTCGAATAAACAAAAAGAGAAATAATTCTTGGTCCTTCATTATCATTAAATAAAGATAGACAATATAGCCAGTTAGTCTTGCCCATAAAATCCAGTTATTCCCAGATAGAAACAAAATACACGAGACGCTGCGCCGGAGTACCTATTATTGTTATCTACAGAAAGTGTTGCGATCATTTACAGAACGTGCTGAATAATACCCTATGCAAGGCATTAGACGCAGCGGGAGCGAGTTTTAAATAATCGTTTCAAGTTGTCATGAAAACATGTTGACTTTGCAGCTTAATTTTCCTGACTGACGGACCCTTTGACAATTCAAAAGTGACTAACATAACATAACCTATAATGTTCCCACTCCTGAGTGAGAGGGCCTTAATTTACCACGCGGATACATGTCTTATGTCTTCGAAGTTTGTTGCTTCAAGAATATTTCGGTTTCCTCAAAAGTGCCTATATTGTTGAACCGTATCTAGTGTCAGTGTTATGTTAAAGTTCACATAATACTGTCGTGTTTAAAATGTGTTTAGCCTAAATAATTACTAACTACTATTTTGGTGTAGCAAGGTTTGCGTTTAAGTTTCCAAACTTTAACGCAAACTTTGTGTGTGCTTTGGAATTTTTTATGTTTGTTAATAAAACATTGAAATAGTTGTGACATATGAATATAATAGTTTTTTATTGTTAAATAAAGCAATTGTTTATTTTTTGAAAAACTAACAATTCGTTTGATTGTAATTCCTCAGTTGTATTGGAAAAAAACACGTATTCGGCTACTACGGATTATACCCATTTTTTTTTGTTTTTTGGTGGAAACTTCAATAGGAAACTGACTTGCGGAGTCATGCAGTGTCAGATTTTCACTCACAATAACCACCCGGCGATCAGTATCCACACATGGAGTTTTTTTTTCCGATTCCTCTTGAAAGACTAATTCCGGAACCTTCCTATGCATCGCGTGTAAGGCACATCTGAGAGATTATTTTTATGTGTCTAAAACCTCTGTATTATTCAATTAAATATAACTTTTTTTTTTCTTTTAATAATTATAAACTAGTGCTTGATCGCAATCCCGCCTGATGGTAAGCAGTGATACAATCGTTGATGGTAAAGCGCGCTAATTTATTTATTTAGCCTATTCACTAAAAAAAAAAACTTCGTGGATAGGATGGGAGACGGCAGTTGAGCGAGGTGATGTAATGTTAAACTCAACAACACGACCAACGATTCTGCGCCACACGGAGATTGATGGAGATCCTCCACGACCAAACTCCCGACATAACAACATTTGGCGCTTCATAACCGGCACACATCGCAACACAACTGCTCAGACCCGTACTTCGTACGGCTTCACCAGACATCATGCCGGAACACGACGAATCGCTTAGCGGCAAGACTGACTGGTGGGTGTATGGCCTACCACCGAGAAAACAATTACAATAAATTAATTAACATTGTTATAGGTACACAAGACGACATAGCAAGTTAAAATTTTCCACTTTCACCTTCCTTCGCATTTTCGTACAATAAGAAGTCTGCTTATACAGCAAATGTATAGTTTGACATGCCTTGGTGCGAACCACTGTCCTGAATAGCTATCAAAATGGCTCTTCAAATGGTGACAAACGTCATCCCGTTTATTTAACGAAAAAAAGGTTTCGCAAGCAACGACCTTAGCCTTGAAACTAAACAAAAAATATCGACTCCATTACTCTAACCCGCTCCTGCTTATCTTTTGTACCACTTCAGAACAAATGGCTTGCATTCGTCTATGTTACTCTCCTTTCTCTCGTAATAGCCTGATCTATGGTAACAACTTAATAATCTTTCGCCACCTTCCTACGAGGACATCTATCGGCATTGCCCAGCATTGCTTGGTATTGCCCAGTTCTTCAATATCTTCAGCAGAAGACAAAGTAAGTTTAACGGCCGTCGGATCGGTGATTTTTCTCTGAAAAGCTTTTAAAGCGAAGAAGTAAATTGATTGTAAAAATGCTGGCTTTTATTGTAAATAAATGGAGCTAAGTTATGACCGGTTTGATCAACCGTAAAGGAGTGTCTTCCTTAGAAAGTTGATGTTTTTGTAGATGGGACGTAGTGATTTTTAGATTTTGTTGTGATCTAAACATAATATAAGCATGCTACTAAAGATTACTTAATGATTTTTCTTAAAACAATGATAGACTTTTATAGGTATTATGAACACATTATCGAAATCAATCTGTTATTTAGGCATTTATCAAAGATGCGATTAAAATTCAAAAATTATGACTGTACCGTTTCATGACAGAATTATATATGAAAAATGTTGTTAATCTAGAAAGATACAGTTTCCTAATCGCATGTGCATGGCAATTATAATCTCTAAAGTTCGATAGACTATTTATCGAAAACAGCTGAAGATTGACTCATTTCGGTAAACCATTAACTTAAGAGCGAAAGAAAAAAATTACTGATATCAATGTTTTCTTTCGCATATGTATAATACAATCAATTATACCTTCCTACCTACTGAAACAAGACGAAGACGAGTAGAAGATGTTATTGAACTTTCACGTTATCTTTTGCTTTGAAGATTTAGCGCCCACATCAAAAAATACGACCATCAATATCTATAGTTTAACAGAGGAAAATAGCCTTTAATAGATTGTAAATACATCAGTAGAATTTATTTAACGACACGGGTACGGACGCACGGCTACACATAACCAGTATAAACTGACTTCTGATTGTACCAAAATTCTAAACCATGTGAGGTCAGTTAAAACTAGAATTATTTAGCTCTACGAGTCGCCATGTGCAGGATCATCTCCGTACTTATAAACCGTAATGCCGTAAAACCGTAATTTTGCTGATAAAAATACTTCAATTGCTAATAAATGTAAATTGGACCGATTCTTGTCTCGCTTGAATGAACTGACGATTCAAAGCAGCTAGGCTTATTTGGTATCATCAAAAGTCTACAGCAGTCCATTGCTGGAGATAAGAAGCGGAGGAGAGGCCTATTGCATGGCATTCAATTTGATTTCAGGCAACTTTCATCCTGGTTCATGCCGCTACCAGCCATCCTCCGAATGTCGTCGGTCATCCGAAATTTGGCACACATGTCGTTTATAACCGGGCTTAATACCGAAGATACTCTTTATTCCGATATTTTTACAGGATTACGACTAAGCGACGAAGAGAGTGCAGCGTTTACTTGGTAAATTTGAAACTTCTAGTAGATAAAACAAACAGTAACATGATTACATACCTGTTTTAGCAACTGTTCAAGCATAAATATCATCCATATTTGATAAAAATTTGTCCAGCTCGGCGTACAAACAAACATTGAACCACTCCGGTGTGTTTTTCTCATATTTAACACATTTCTTCGATGTTTTGTTTAAATAGAATTGAAAATTAATACAAATTTCAATAAATAACAAGTCACAAAACAGATCGATGACTGCCGATGACATTCGATATACTTGTACTTACTAAGATTTAGTGTTCCCTACTTTTAAAATTTTTAGTTTCAGAAACCTACATTTTCACGACTTTATAGACCACCTATACATTTTCTTACTCTTTTGTACAACTTACACAACACATTCACAATACAGTTAAATTCATTTTTTATGAGAACAGCTATAATTCATAAGACAATAATTAATCTTCAGCAAACATTTAAATGGGAATCATGTATATAAAAGTCCCTTGACACGAATTCATGTGTTATTTTACATATAAAGAGAACCCAAGTCAAGTAGTATTTGCGCTGTTTATTGTGAAGTTAGCCGCTTAGTTACCATTATTATTTACATAACTATGTATTGTTTAGGAGCATCGTACTTGTATGTACATATACAATACGATTATAGGTTTGAAGTTATGTACCTACGTAAGCATCGTTTTATTGACTAGACACCAGTTAATTAATCTAAGTTGTAGAATTGAAGCTAAGCTAAGCTGGTAGAATTTGAAGCTTTACACGTAGATAAATAGCCTGACTAGCAGAAAATGCCTCAGGCGCTAAGTTCGCCTTTATATTGAAGTACGAAGCTATGCGAAGCTGTCAAATTTTCCCAATAAACTTTGAACTTTATGCTTTAGCGATACACTTGAAAATCTATTAAAGAAATTAGACTGTAGAAGCATGATGTGCTGGCATCAGCAGGGTAATTACATAACAAACTATCAGTAGCAATAGGTTTCATTTTGACATTTCAACAACATTCATTGCGTTATTTACGTTGTTGAGCAGGCACATTTTTCGAACATAATAAGCAATGGATTAGCAATACGCTTCAAAATTATTCTAACTGATATTAATAGTGCGTTGCGTAATTAGGATGCTGTACACTAGGTATTTATTACTTCGGCATGAAGTTTTAATACATATAATTAAATAGAACTATATCTTTACTTTACTAAGAAATACTAAAACAAGTTTAGTATTGGATTATAGGATTAGACTGTTACTTTTTTTTATCGCAGTGTAATATATATAGTCTTTTTAATATTCCTCAGTTGAAGGGCTTCAATTTAAGGTCATGTCAATATAATGTCAAAGGGAATTCTAACAATATAATTTGAAAGTACACAGATCAAAAGTGTCCAGGGATCAAGCATTTTTATGCGGATTTCTTGAGATTGAGATGTGGCTTTGTAATAAATTTATGATTTTATAAATTTATATGGATCCTTTTTAGTGCATTTCATAATTTGAATCAGGAACTGTGAATCAAATTCGAGTAAAAGATGAAAATCAACTGTCAATATTTTCCCTATAAAAACATACAACGCATTGAAGACATTATTAGTGCTACTGTTTCCCTACTACTGATTAAAACCAACGTTATTATGGAGCGGCGACGTCATTTAAGCAGGGAAGAAATGCTCAGAGCCGTGGGAATGATAGAAGCTGGTTCCCGGCAACGTACTGTGGCTTTAGCTCTGAATACAAGTCAGAGTGTTATCAGTCGACTTTGGACACGTTACCGAAGCACTGGTACCGTGGCTGAGCGCCATGGAGGACGGTATCGTTGCACAACACGGAGACAAGACCGATACATTCAAATCTTAACTCGAAGAGCTCCAACAATAACCGCCATGATGTTAGCCGTGAGGCTTCATCACTCTTCAGGGAACTTAATTAGCGACCAAACAGTCAGAAACCGCTTGCATGAAGTGAACCTTCATTCCCGAAGACCGCTACGGGTACCACCTATAGCAATGCACAATCGTAGGATTCGATATCAATGGGCTCTTGAACACAGAAATTGGGCAGAAGAACAATGGCGTTTCGTGTGCTTTTCTGATGAGTCTCGTTTTGGTATGAGACCGGATACAAGACGTATACGACACTGGAGAACCCCTGGACGCCAACAGCGATTAAAATCCTGCCAGGAAGTCCATCCTTATAGTGGTGGAACCATCATGGTATGGGCGGGTATTTGGATCGGCGGAAGAACTGAGTGGATTTGGATCAGAGGCAACCTCAACGCTCAAATTTATGCTGAGACGATTGTATCAGACGTCATCGTTCCTCTACAAGTGCAAATCGGTCCTTATTTCGGTTAATGCATGATAATGCACGACCGCACACCGCAAGAGTTGTAAGACAGACTCTCGCCGCAGCTAACATCAATGTCCTGCCCTGGCCTGCTCAGTCGCCAGACTTGAACCCGATTGAGCATGCATGGGATATGCTACAGAGAAGAGCTCTGCCGAATATGGAGGGTATCCAGTCGCAAGAAGACCTTTTTTTGTTGTTGCAACGAACATGGGCGGCCATTCCACAGCGTGATTTGGATGAACTCATTTTGAGTATGCCAAACCGATGTTCTTGTGTTGTTAGTGTTCGCGGTAGAAACACGGATTATTAATTGTTTAAGTTACCCAATAAAATTTTAGAGAAAACTGTTATTTCAGTCTTTTTTTCGAACTTTTGTGTTAGTGGTTCAAATGTCAAATATCCCTTTATTAGGAAAATTTCAAATTTCTTTATTAATGCAAAGGTGACTTGGTTTATCGTTACTGTGACAAACGAAAACACTTTATTTGATGAATCCTTACAGAAAATTTTAATTAATATCAATCAGGAGAAAAGTTATTGCAAAAATATATGTTGATCCCTAGACACTTTTGATGTGTGTATTATAGAGCAATTTTTGATATACGGATACAGATACTGCTTATTCGACTTGGACAACTTAGTTACTGTGTTACACGATACTTTGATAAGACTGGTGTCTGCATCCTAATTGTCTTACCCACTATCAATATCAATCTGATTCATTTTGAAGGATTTGCTAACTTATTGTTTCGTATGTTCGAAAAATGAATTTATATGATTATTTAGTAATGTACAATAAGTAGAGACAAATGCCAATTAAAATTGCACTATATACCTAATGTATCAATGTTAATTATCTGAATTATCAATTATCGGAATAAATGAGTTTGAGTTTGAAATGTGTGTAGTCATCAACATAAATGAAATTGACACCGATGAGATCAGACCTTCCGAAAATTCGTGTCGCAAGGGACTTCAATTGTAAAAAGATCCTAAATTTTATTCCAATAATAGAGTGGTGGCTTACTACTTGGTTATTTAATATTATAGATAGGAGTATTTTCATTGTTATTGGAATTATAAATAAAAATGAAGACCTAAGAGACGCAATAAAATTTGAAAAATGCATGAAAGTAATTCCAATTACTTATGGTCTGACAGTTTATTTATTTATTTATTTATTTATTTATTTAGGACAACCAACAAATCTTACACTAGTTATATTTATATATTACAATGATATAAAATCTTATGTTGAGTGCAGACTTAATTATAGGTTGCCACAGCATGTATCATTTTGTGGTCGGGTTTTTATTAATTTCTATAATATTAAGAGAAAAGACAGCAAGAATGCAATCTATACAGTACATAGAATTAAAAGGACAAAGGACAAGGCTCAATGAATGAATGATGATAAAATGTTACGACGGAAGACGGAGTACTTATTTGAGAAAATATCAATGCTTGTGTTTTTCTTGACTAAGCCATTGTATTGTTTACCTAGTCGGTTGATAGTGGAGAAATGTCCTAGGTTAGTTTTTGACGGAGTTTGACAGAAGGGTACATAAGTGTGAGATCTGGGTAGTCTACTTGGAGCATTAATTTTAACTTTCTGCAAAAGATCTGGAGAATCAATATATCCATTGACTAATTTATATAAGAACATGTGATCCAATAGCAGTCTGCGATCCTGAAGGCTGTTCAAGTTAAAATGTTTCAGACGCGAGGCATATGAATTTAAACGTTTAGCTTCATTGCATTGGTAAGCAAGGTGCCACATAAACCTTTTTTGTACAGATTCTAAACGCTTTATATGTATTTCATAATGAGGAGACCATATCTGACTACAATACTCAAGACCAGATCGAACCAATGTCTTGAATAATGTTTGTTTGGTAGAAGGCTTTTTGAACTCTTTGCTGTTACGGATTACAAAACCCAGCATTTTATAGCCTTTTGATTATTTTTTCAATGTGCTTGTGAAATCTCAATTTACTGTCCAAGTTTATTATCAAGTAGGTATTCATTCAATTGCTTTCTATTCCACACTTTGTTCGGAGGTGCATTTATAAAACATGAATAAATTTAACCCTTTCAAATATATTATAACTTAATATACAATATAATGCTAACAAAGATTTTTTGTCCCGGATTGGCGCAAACCCGGCAGAATGGATATGGATCAAATTTGCCACACAGCTAGTTTATATAACCTACATTAACGCGTAGGTACAGAGGATTTAATCTCAGTAAACCTACGTGGAGGAAGCCACAAAACTCAGTAAATCATAAAATTAATAGGGTTTTATCGCATAAGCAGAGAACGTATTATAAACCTTTGTCACACAAAAGCTTTCATCCTAAAAGCTTCATAAGACTTAAATAAATATCTACCCTACATAGAATCTTGTTATATTTATGTTTTGAATAAATCTTGAATGTCTATTTCATGAATATTCAAACGCGCTGATTACATTTCTTGTTGAAAACGAGGTTGACATGAGTTTCGGTTGTCAGACGCTCTACGAAAGGATTTATTCTTCAATTCGTGATCTCGTTTACACCACGATTGTTTAATGTGTTAATGTCAATGAGATATCAAAATTTTTGAGTGGTTTTATTAATTCGGAGGAAGGCTTGAAGCCTTCACGTGTTTGTTTGACGTGAAAGTGAGACAAAATTATTTACATTTTGTGTCTAAATCAATCGAGTCTCTCTTTTTTAATATAATGAGTTCATTTCATATCATTTTGGTTTACATTGCATGTCAAGGAGTCTCCATTTAGGCATAGAAATGCCGTACGAAGGACGGGTCTGAGCAGTTGTGTTGCGATGAGTGCCGGGTACGATGCCCCAAATGTTGTTTTGTTGGGAGTTTGGTCGTGGAGGGTCTTCAGATCAATCTCCCTTTGGCACAGCATCGTTGGTCGTGTTGTTGAGTTTAACATTGCATCACCTCGCTCAACTGCCGTTTTACTTCATATTCGCTCAGTTTTTCTGAGTGAATAGGCTCTTAATAAACTAGCGCGCTTTACCATCAACGATCGCATCACTGCTTACCATCAGGCGGGATTGCGGTCAAGCGCTAGTTTATAATTATTTAAAAAAAAAAAAAATATAGAAATGCCTGTAGTTGAAGACTTTGCTCATACCTTATATCGTAAATACGTAAGCAACCAAAAGAGAAAACTGAAAGATAACAAAACAAAATGCGATCTATTGTATGAGTGCGTGAGTGTGTGTGCTATTTTCTCTTCCTAGTTGAAATTAGCTTTCGCCATCTTAAATGTCTAAGTACATAGTTATGCATTGTTGTTTCCATCCCACTTCTGGGTAGGGGAAACCGCCGCCCTCTACCCCTTCCATATTTTGCAAGCCTACGCGTCGTCCTTTCAGATTTGACGGAAGAAACTTATATAGAAAGCACTGTCTGCTATCATGGTCATCATCATCATCATTATTTCAGCCGTCCACTGCTGTACCTTCCCCAGGGACCTCCACGAAGATCGGTCCTGCCAAAGGCAGGTCAAGTAATAGGTCGCGGGAAATAGCCGTACGCGGAAAGCCGCATACGGCTATTTCCCGCGACCTATTACTTTTGCAGTATTTTTGCGTAATGGTATCGCAGCCGATCGTTTTGTTAAACTGGTAAAGCGGACCCCAGACTCCAAACCTGGAAAGGAAAAGGCTTCGGATGCGCCTGGGATTAACGCTGAGATGATGATGATTGCAGCCGATCGTTTCTGTAAAAATCTCGCTGCGGAAAGTCTGATGAAGTACACAAGTACAGTATCTTGATATTAGTTATAATAACAACTCACCTAAGTTTTCAAGGTAACAGATAGGTTACAGAACTGGGCTACAGGAGTAGTAATGCTCATAATGAAATTGTTTCTGTCAATGATTTCGTTTGCGTGATATTTCTAATTTAAATAAATTTTATCTTATGACACTCGGCAATACTTCAGCTTCCTATTAATGAAATAATTTTTAAAATCAGATCAGTAGTTCTTAATATCACCTCCCTACCTATACACTCACAAACTAAATCATCCTTTATAATATTATTAGTATCGCCATTATTTGACAATTATGAAGTCCCCTTCACTCTTAATTAGCAGAACAATACGTGAAATATATCAACTAAATGTTATTGATATATGGAAAGGGTGTATAGAAATTTTTAGAGGAAAATTTCAAACGAAACCGTAGACGTAACTCAATTACGAAAGATGTTATCACAACAGCGCATCCTGAATTACAATAATAAACTTTACCGCAATTAAATCAAGGTTTACTAATGGTTTGTCGCAATCATGGTCGATGTTTATCTGTGACAATCATCGTTGATTTGTAGTCAGAGCTGATTGTGGGACATCTATGTTTTATTTATGAGGGATTCAGTTTAGCGGCTTAAAAAAGTCCTTGTATTGCCAATAAAAGTTTCTTAATGAGTTAATATTGTATTTGGAAGAAAATTTTGTTTTCTAGTGTCGTGTTTTTATTTCACGAAGAGACGCGTGTTCTATTCGTCGTCGTCTGAAATACAGGCGAACTGAGTAGTGTGTGTGAGTGTGTATTATTTGCTGACGCTACTCATCTTTAGGCACACATTCAAAACGTGTTCTGCCGCGTTGTTATCACAAGTAAAGCGCGTGTAAACTAGTTCTTTAATACCCCTTTTCAGGGAAAAGTAATCTTTTGGTTAAAAAAAGATATTACTCCGAAAAAGATATTTAAATGTTTTGACCTTATCTAGGATATTTATACATGAGTTTTCAGGACATAAAAATGCTTTAGCACGACCCATATTTCATTTAGTCCTTCTGTCAGACCCATTTCTATATTTATCGCTGAAAAGGCTCAGCTGCGTAATATTGTATAGTAATAGTCATTCATAAAATTCTAACTCCAATCTAGATTTGCTGATTTTATTTGGTATTTTGGTCCTTCAAGGCTTTGTAGTGTGTCTGACGTCTGTTTTTTTGTCTAACGAAAAAAATAGCTTTTGGCGAAAAAGTTTTGTTTAAGTTAAATTCAAAGAGGTTGACATTTCAACCCGTTTGTGCGTTGTGATAAATGCTTTTATAGTTGTTAAATTGTTTGTTTTAATTTTCAGTCAGTTTCGGTTTGGCGTATTTAGAAGA
Source organism: Sesamia inferens (assembly GCA_037179545.1). Taxonomy (NCBI): domain Eukaryota; kingdom Metazoa; phylum Arthropoda; class Insecta; order Lepidoptera; family Noctuidae; genus Sesamia; species Sesamia inferens. The sequence goes on from CM073931.1 coordinate 23,485,045, forward strand.
GCCTTTATTCAAATATGGTTTTGTTTATTGTTTATTTTAAATTAGACGCCATTTAGACGACATTTTATACAATGTTTTGGTATGATTTGTTTTTTAAATTATTTTATGCAGTAAGGCTTCTGGGCACATTTTTTAATGACAGTCGCGGCCGAATATTCTGTCCATAGAATCTATGGGTCTATATCCTTTTGTTTTATATAAGTTAGGTACTGAGTTATTTCATTTAGGAAATACTTGTTGTAAACAATTCTTTGTGTTACATATTTTTATTTTTAATAATATAGTTTTACAAAAACTATGGTCCTCATTAAATTAAAGTGAATGCTTTTTTTAATAATTATAAACTAGAGCTTGACTGCAATCCCGCCTGATGGTAAGCAGTGATGCAATCGTTGATGGTAAAGCACGCTAGTTTATTAAGGCCTATTTACTTAAAAGACTTAGTGAATAGGAAGGAAGACGGCAGTTGAGCGAGATGATGCAATGTCAACCCAACAACACGACCAACGATGCGGCGCCAAAGGGAGATTGATCTGGAGACCCTGCACGACCAAACTCCCGACACAACAATATTTGGTGCATCGTACGCGGCACACATCGCAACACAACTGCTCAAGCCCGTCCTCCGTACGGCTTCACCTTCCATGCTTACTTAAATGTTCAATTTCTTGTGTGAGCTGACGTAAAATAAAACTATAATAAACTTGAGGATCTCTACAACAATTTCCCATTTACTTGTTTTCATTCGTTTCTTGAAAAAAAGAATTATATATTTCTGGACCCTAAGAACGGAGTTCATATTTCGACCCTTCTTGATTACCTTCCGGTGCTCGTCTGATCTCTATATACTTACTTACCCATATATAAATATTTATACGTATATATAAATAAGTACACAGATACTACCTACTTTGAGTTCATTGCCTGTAGTACGGTGGTAAATAAGTAATAGTTGCCTACAGTTAGAAACAAAATTTAATTACCATTTTAGTTTTGGAAATCTTAATTACCGAGCGAAATATTTTATTTAAATCGAAACGGAAGCCACATTTAATTAAATTATCATACGTGAACCTACATAAAAATTAAATATAAAAGCTGTACTCAATGTATAGATAATATATTTAAACAATCTCTTGGTGATAGATTATCCATGGAATGAATGAATACTGGGGATTAATATAGATTCCCTTTTAAATTGGAAACCGGAGCTTGCTGTTATTGAATCATCCATATCGTCCGCATGTTACGCACTCAGGAGTCTTAGGGATTATTTATATTTGAAACAGTTAAAGGTTATATAGTTATAGTTACAACTGGCAAAGAGCGTTTATTCTACAGAAACGAGTCATAAGGACAATAGTTAAAATTTCACAAAGTGTCTCATGCAGGGATTATTTAAAAAAAAGGAGTTTTTTAACGGTACCTAGCTTATATGTACTGGTTCTTTTAAGTTATTTTACTAAATATCTACATGACTTTGAATCACTAGAAGAACGTAAGATTAGAGAGAACACGCGAAGAAAAACTTTCAAACAACAAATAGCACCAAAATTTAATATAGTAGAGCATTGCTGGAAGTATCAACATCATCATCATCATGTATCAAGCTGTAGAAATAATTAATGCGTTGCCTTCTGAGCTAAAGATCTTGATTTATAACACTCCCTTGTTAAAAATAAAATTAAAAGCCTTTTTAATAGAAAAATGTTTGTACAATGTATCGGAACTAATGACACAAAATAATAAATGAATTATCTTTTTTTAGAATCTAAAATCTTTTGACATAAAATTGTTTGACATTATTTTGTAAATTGTTTTGACATTAAATTGAAAACAAATGTTAAATAACATTATATTTTAGACATTATTATTACATATGATATTTACAACTTTTGACATTCAATTAGTAACTGTTTTTGACTTGTATAATTGTATTTGATTTTAGTTGACATTATATTTAAAACTGTTTGGCACTAATATATAAATGTCGCTTATAATATGTATAATTATGTAAATTAATAATTCTCAGTTCTTTTTATTTGTGTGTATGGCGCAAATGTAGATATTCAACACAATGTTAATTGTTTTTATGAATGAAATAAATGAATTTTGTAATCAGCGCATGAAAAATAAAAACTACCAAAATTACACAAATTTACAGAAATATCTACCACGTATACAATTATCGATTATCGCCAAGTTTGCCTCGTGGGTACAGGAAACGATCTTTATCAGTAACATGACGCTACTTCATTATCAGTAACTAGATACATGCAAATTTTTAGGTTAGGTGCAGACTATAACAAAATTCGGGATAAGTGGTGATAGGCAAGTGGGTTATCTGGGTTACAGCGCGTTCGGCACCAATACCGAGACCCTATCACCTGTCTTACCAGTCATGGTAACTTCGTGTCCTGTTTACTAATTATGTCGGAAAATTCATTTTCGTATAGGCTGTTAGTAGTAGGGTAGGTAAGACTCATTTTGACAGTTCAAAAACAACCATTGCGTTGTTTGCGTTGTTGAGCACATATATTTTTCGAACATATGGAGCAATGGACTCGCGATATACTTCAAAATGAATCAAATTGGTAATAATAGTGATGCAATTAGGGTTCAGTTGTTATTATGCCAAAGGTACATAAGGTTCTATGTTTTGTCAAGCTATGCCAATGTTTCGTACATAATACGGTGTATTGTGTAAATGGAACAAAAGCCTTACACGAGAATATTAGCTAGTATACATAAGACTATCGCTATGACTATTGATTAATACCGCGCACCATATTACGAATGCGTACCTATGATTTGAATTTTAATATATTTTTATGAATTTATTTTGATTTCTATTTTTATTTTTCTGGCATGAGGAATTTACTTTAAATATGGAGTGTTTATACCTAGATCAACATCTGTGTAGGTACAATATGTTATCTTCTTCTTCTTCTTCTTCTTCAGCCTATGGATGTCCACTGCTGGACAAAGGCCTCCCCCAAGGCTTTCCACGCTGACCGGTCTTTTGCTGCCCGCATCCATCGGCTTCCCGCGACCTTCACCAGGTCATCGGTCCACCTTGTTGGGGGCCTCCCTACGCTGCGTCTTCCAGTACGTGGCCGCAACTCCAAAACCTTACTGCCCCATCGGCCATCGGTTCTACGAGCAATGTGCCCTGCCCACTGCCACTTCAGTTTAGCGACTCGCAGAGCTATGTCGGTAACTTTGGTTCTTCTGCGGATCTCCTCATTTCTGATTCGATCACGCAGAGAAACTAGCTCTTTCCATTGCCCTTTGTGTGACTCTGAGTCTTCGTATGAGGCCCATTGTGAGCGACCACATTTCAGTTCCGTAAGTCATCACTGGCAACACACACTGATCAAAGACTTTAGTCTTTAGTCAATATGTTATAGATAATTTAAAATATGTAAGTTATTATGTGCAATAAGCGGCTGTTTTACTTATTAAATTCTATTTTTAAAAATGTAACTCTGAATAAAAATAAACGTAAAAATATAAATGCTGCTAAAAGGTATCACGGATTAAAAAAGCAGCTAGAGTATGGTTTACAAATATACCAAATACTGCAATTGGAATTATCGCAGCGACGAATGAAATGTATATTTAAATATAAAAATCTTGTCTAGATTCAAATTTGCAGTGATTTCTTTTGTTCCATGAAGGTTCAAAAGTACAATGAAAGCTTCATTAATGAGAAATAATTTACGTTTTTATTTAAAATAGATTCATAATTGAAATTAGTGGTTGGTATAGGTTTGTTGATTGAATAACAACAGTAAGAAAATCTATTTGCTATGCTTTTATATGCCTTTTTTTAAGTTGGATTCAAAACCTTTCTAATTCGCGGGATTTTTGACTTTTAGAAGACCCCCATATTATCACAAAAGTTCCGAGAATTACTAGGTAAAAAAACGTAGTAATAATAGAAATTTACACATATTATACCCTCTTACAAGATACATAAATGGGCTTTGTTTAAGAAAATTAACGCTTTTCTTAGCAGTTGCTCGAGAATAATTACTTGAGCATCAATAATTTATTACATCGAGGCCTCGAAAGTTAATATTTAACTACTTACTAATGTATTCTAACATTTATGTTCAAACATGTGTATGTATAATATAATTAATTATATTATAGTACGAGCATGTAATTAATATTTGAATATGTCTAACATTTCCTTTAAAATTTTCGTAATGAAAATGTGGTTTCAGATGTTTACATTATTCTAATGTACTCAATTGAAATTCAGGTAACGGTTCGTTCCACAAAAACACGTATGTTTAGGTAGTTAATTTTAGTTAACTACCTTAGCATACGTTGTTTACCTTTAGGTAAACACAAAACCATAATTATGACTAAGTCCTTCTTCTTTTTTCAAGGTGAGATTCAACCTCAATTCTTGATTAATGGCCTCTGTGGAATAGATACCACAATTTTGCCAATAATATGTGTACCAAATTATAGAAATTCTTTGAATTTTTTATTTCACAATAATGGCGGATATCGCCAATGACAGTTGAAAAGACGGCCGCATGAATCGTCTATGAGGGAGGTTTGAGGCAAAGTCATGATTTGGCCACTATGCTGCGATATTTCAATGTTCGTTAAGAATTATTTACTGAATACACTATTTATTACATAAATCACGCACTTTTATTATAAATATAAAAAAAAAAAGAAATAGCGAAAGAAATTTCAAAAAAGCCCAATGAAAAATAAGTGTGACACTCATCTTAGCTTTCCTGTCAAAAAAAAAAAAAAAAAACTCATGTGACTTAGTTATCCGATTGAACGTCATGTCAGTTGTCATGCTACGTAACAGTTGTACTCTTCAATTTACCAACGTAATATTTTTTTAATAACACTCATCAACATATCTGTGAAAATTTCAACTGTATAACTATTACGGTTAATGAGATAAAGCCTAATAACTAACAGCGAGTCACTGGAGTCTTCATAAATAGGTTTATCTTTTGGGCACAGAATATTATCTAAGACATGTACATAGGTACTTATATCAACTTGATACAACTTTGAAACTGCTCAAATACACTAGGTAGCAAAAGTGTTAAGCTAAGTGACAGTTTGATGTAGAAAACTATTCATTAATGTGGAAGTAACTAAACGATTTTCTTACGATTTTGTTATAGTAGGCACTTTTTGGAGCAACATATTAATTATCAATTGCTATTTTGACATTTCAACAACATCCATCGCATTATTAATACAGTTGAGCAGAGGAGATATAAATATATAGGAGATATAGATATATAGAAAAAAAGGAAAAAAATTTGAAGATTTTCATAAAAAATACTACTAAATTAATTTGAATAAAAGTACAAGTATATTTAATTAATTATTTGAAACGTTTTTTAGTGAGATTACCCTTTATTAAGGTAATCATGACACTGGCTATGACGTTTGATTGGCGACTTTGACAGTTCTATTTTCCCGTTGTGTTCGTGTCGAGTGTTGATTTGAGTTGATTGTGTTAGTTTAATGGGCCGTATGTTCGGAATTCATGTTTTGTTTTTTCCGCAGTCATATGGTAGATAATATAGATACGATAGCCTTAGATACATGACACATCAATCAAATGTCACTGTCAAAATTTTATTTCGCTTATTGCTGACCACTATATTTATTAGTAGTTGTGTTTCACTCCATGTCCGAGTTAAATTGAATCTGTATAAAAACTAAGCCAAAATATAGGAAATAAACATTAAAAACTGTTAACTACAGCGTAACTATACCTAGCATTAAGTGTACAATGTGCTGGCCCAGGCTCCATACATTTCTGAAACATCTCCTTTTATATAATGGATTATGAATATCTTTCAGTATATTCTAAGTAAATACTAATAATAAGAAGCTGTGTGTCTAACACATACATAAAGGTTATAGAGTAAACGGTAACATAACCATTATACTCTTTTAAAAATAAGTAACACTTCATTACGTAATATCATACAGGGTGTATCTGACATCGTAACGCATACTTCGCGAAAAGGCTAGACCGTATGCCACTAATAAAATTATGATAGTCATTTATATCGTTAATGAACGCTTACAGAATTCAAAGTGTTTAAAAAAAATGTCGGCTCGGCCTTTGAACGTTGCAAGCGTGCCGCCGTGCGAGTTTGTAGGTATGACGTTGATCCCTGATGTGAAGTCTATTAAATCAGCTGATAAGATAGTCTTTCGAGTTTTGTTTTCATTGCACTTTTTTGTGTAATTAGCGAAATAATTAATTTTTACTATGGGTTATTGGGTTATAAAAGTATAGCAATTATGAACGGTCTAAAGTGAAAAAAACTACATATATTTTTTTTTTCAAATCCTGAAAAAGCCGACGATAAATTCCGCCACAGGGGGGTTCAAAATCATATACTGGATCCAGGGTACTCGTTTGTGCGTCGATGTCAGATACACCCTTTATACCTATGATACGTCATATCATATATGTCACTAGTTATGAAGGTGGGGTTTGTCACCTGTACATATTACTGATAATATGTACATACTGTTGTATATACCTACATAGTATGTACACAAAGATATAATAAGCACGCACATAGTTACCCAAAATTGCTATGATGTCAAAAGTGTACGTCTTAAGGAATTTTCAAGCCTTCTATTATATTTATTATTCTACCTAAACTTAATTCAACCTTAGTTACGAGGTAAATAAATTTATTTGTTTGTGTTTTGTGTTTGTTGTTTTAATTGAGTTTTGTGTTTAAAATAGACTGAATATTTGACTGGGACTTTTCACCTTATCCCTTTTAAGATGTTGCTTCCAATAAAGTTATTCGTAGATTATTTTGTTCCTAAATAAGTATTTAAGAAATAAATCAGCAATTCTGATTGCTGATGATATTATAATGTGGTAAAGGGGATTATGAAACGGCAATTTTATGATTCCAATGAGGTGAAATAATTCTAAACTTTCTTAGCTTTTTGTACCTACAACAAGTAAGGAAATGTGAAAAAAAAAATCTGCATGTAAATCCATACTAATATATATAGCTGAATAGTTTGCTTGTTTGTTCGAATGCGCTAATCTTAAGAACTACTGGTCCGATTTGAAAAAATATTTTTGCGTTGGATAGCTCATTAATCCAGAAAGGCTTTGGGTTATATAACATCACGCTGCGACCAACAGGAGCGGAGCATATAAAAAAACATCTCGAAACCTACGTGGATGAACCCGCGAGGCAGCTAGTATAATATACCATTAAGAATGTTTAACATTCTGGTGTTAAAAGTTAAGCCCTCTTCTTCAGCCTATAGATGTCCACTGCTGGACAAAGGCCTCCCATCGGCTTCCCGCGACATTCACCAGGTCATCGGTTCACCTTGTTGGGGGCCTCCCTACGCTGCGTCTCCCAGTACGTGGCCGCCACTCCAGAAGCTTACTGCCCAATCGGCCATCGGTTCTACGAGCAATGTGCCCTGCCCACTGCCACTTAAGTTTAGCGACTCGCAGAGCTATGTCGGTGACTTTTTCCCTTCTGCGGATCTCCTCATTTCTGATTCGATCACGCAGAGAAACTCCGAGCATAGCTCTTTGTGTGACTCTGAGCCTTCGTATGAGGCGCATTGTGAGCTCTAGTTCGTACTTAATCCCTCAAACAATATTATAAATGTGAAAGTATGCGAGGAGGCATGGATTAATGTATGTTTGTTGCTTTTTCGCATCAAAACTACTGAACGGATTTTAACGAAACTTTGCAGTAATATAGCTTATACATCAGAATAATACATAAGGTAATTTTTACCCAGATATACCCACGAAATCGATACTTATGCTGGTGAAATCCCGGGCCGTTGTAAGTTAACTAATGACATGGTTAATAAAGATAGGACTGGATGGTTCACTATCATTATCCCTAATATTATGAATGTGAAAGTAACTCTGTCTGTCTGTCTGTTATGCTTTCCCGCTTAAATCTCTCGACCGATTTTGATGAAATTTGGCACAGACAATCTTTAGACCCTGAGAAAGGCTACCTTTTATTAAAAAAAAAAAAAGATATTCCCGAGGGAAATCTACAAAGCGCTATATAACCGAATTCCACGCGAGCGAAGCCGCGGGTGGAAAGCTAGTTATTTAATAAAACAAATACCGTTATATTCCTTAATCATTTCTTTTCTATCCGTAACAGGCCATAATCTATCAACATCATGTTTGCCATTATAAGTGTTATTATATTTAAGTAAATACGATAATGGCATGTGTCATTATGGCAGATTGATCGCTTGAGAGCTGTCTACATAATGTTTCAGCTGTTTCTATGTGACGTAATCATCTATGACAATATTATGTAACATTGCTTTGAAAAAAATAACACGCTAAAAGTTTTGCACATTTTTAAGCCGAAAAGCAGGTACGTCATCTAGCGGATCGATTTTCAAAATAATAGCATTACGCTCTTCTAACTTTAGGTGGCCATCGAGCCCTGGTCCACCTGGATATGGTACTGAGCGAGTGAATGGGAGGTCGTCACCACAAAAATTTCGATACAGTCGACCCCATACCCCATAAGGGGGTGCCCTTAGCGTGTTGTCTCTTAGTTCGTGGTGTCGGCTTTAAATTCATTTAAGGCAGCCATAGGATAGTCCGGTTAAAGAGTCACGACCTCTCAAGGTCAACTGCGAGATGGCATATAAAAAAAGAATGGCCGTTACCTCATACTGTGAAGCAGTAATGCTTGCAAAGTAGAAGGAGGAGCGCGTAAGAGAGAGGCAATCCCGCGGAGACGCCCTTGAGGTCGGGAGACAACAACCAACTTTCGGCCATTGTATGCGCTGCCTTGGGCGGCGAGTAACGCGTAGTTTATCGCGCGAGAAGGACCCGGCCCAACAACAGGTAATTGCGTAACGCACTTTCAGAAGCAAAAAGTGTAAACTTTATTTAGTGTTGTCGTCTTAAGCAAATTTTACTTACAATACGGATGTTTCCTGGGTAAAAAAAAATTGATTCTATTTAGTCCGTCATTCAGATTATAGAAAAATATTGGATACGTATATTTTGTTTTATCAAATCAATAAAAATTGACAAATATAAAAGGCATCAAAGATTAATAGTGGTGGCTGGAGACATCACTGCTCGCTAAAAAGTATAGCGTGCAGTGACGTCACACGAGTTTTCAACGCACTGTGTCGTCTTCATTTTTTGTTTATATGAAAAAAGAAAAAATACGTGTCTAGTTTTTTAAAAAAATCTAACTGATGGACTAATTAGTTTTTTTTACTCAACTAACCTATTATAGTAAATTTCCATTCACAAATCTCTGTTTACACAAAGGTGAACGCAAATCACTAAAATTGTAAACAGACTTTGCTAATACTATTACTTTGCTTTAATACTTAATACGATAATAAACTTAGTCATTCAGTTGAATATTTATCAGTATAATATTGACAGAAAAATGTATGCCTAGGTAACCTTGGCACTACTAGGTACCAGACGTTTATAAAGGTTTTAATAAAACCCATTGACTCTTATTAGTTTTTGTTGGATTGAGGCTAAAAATATTTTGAAACTTTTTTGAAATCTCGAATAGGTTTTTAGTTAATTCCACTAGTTTCTATGATAAATCCTTTACTGTACATGCAGTTCGGCTATGGAATGACTTGCCCGTGTCCGTAAGGCGTGCTCAAACACTGTTTACTTTTAAAACTATGATAAAAAAGCACTTCCTCTCTCTTTAAACATATTATTATATTTAATGTGCTCTTGTATGATATTTATTAATTAGATGTATAAATTTATTTAAACTAGTATGATACACTTAACGTATATATTTATTGTATAATCTATGTAAATAGTACACTGTAGACTACCTACACTATTTCTTTATCCTACCTCTTAGAATTCCATCCAAAGGTTGTCTGTAAAAGATCGCTCTTAGCGATAAGACCGCTCATTGTGTCACCCTTTGCAAAATATTTTTATTTATGTTCTGTAATCTATATGGTGTACATAATAAAGAGTATTCTTAAAGGCTGTTGTTGTATACATATGTCTGTAATCACAACCACAATACAGCAGAATAGAATTTCTATTCTATTCTGCTGTATTGTGGCTGTGGTCAATTAACAGCCTTTAAGTACTGAAAGAAATATTTTAGGTTACTGTTTTTCCAATTATATAGTGAAGAAGTCTGCACATGGTAACATGTGCAACTAACTTCCTGATTGACAAGTGTTTTATGCTGCTTACGGTAGAACCTTGATTTTTGATCAATAGTGCTGATCAAAAATCAAGGTTCTAACATAAGCAGCATAAAATACTTGTCAGTCAGATCGTCAGTCAATGCATACATCTAAACAAAACGCACGGTTGACATCGGTAAACGGAAACAGACTGTTAACGCTCACGCGAGAGCTGTAGTACTAGCCACAGAGACAATTTCATTCAAGGTCACAATAATAAACGCGTTGTCTCATACGTGCAGGTTACAATGCACTTATATCATTATTAGTGACGTTTCCTGGTCTCTGGGACCTTCTGGACTATTCCATTAAGGTTCAGACCTTGATAGAACATTCCAGAAGGTTCCAGAGACCAGGAAACGCCAGAATTCCCAGGACTGATCCTTCCAGGCAAAATTTCTGCTATGTCATAAGTTCTGGGTCTATATCTGCGTATTTTCTATCAAGGTCTTCGGGAATTTTCTGTTAAGCTCCCATCTCGTTTTGGTACTGTGTACATGCCTGCATAGGCTGAGTAGGTCCACTCTAAATCTGTGTGATTCTTTGTTGAGATTATGTTTGGATTTTAAAAGAGATTACGACCTCTAAATTTATTAATTCAGCCTTTCTTTTTAGAGTAGTCAGAATGGTAAGACCGACCTCATCTATTTAAAAAAAAAAGATTGACAAGTTATTATACAGAATTGGAATCATTTATTATATGTGAACCTACATAAAAATTAAATATACAAGCTGTACTCAATGTATACATAATATATATAAACAATCTCTTGGTGATAGATTATCCATGGAATGAATGAATACTCATGGATTTGAACCCCCATTATTTCTTCTAATATTTGGTTATTCAAGAGTTATTTGAACACAATTATCGGGGGAAACGTAATGGAATCGATTTATTTCAAGGTCACCATAATTTATTTCAAGGTCACCATAATTTGCGTATTTGATAATTGTCTCATACATACAATGCGGTTACGTCTTTATTTGTCGGGTACTGAAGCTGTATTTGTACTGCTTCTGGAATAATCGGGAATTATTGCCAACAAAACAACAAAAAGTCGTGGTGGCCTAGTGGTTAAAACACCAGTCTCTCAAGTATGAGTGCGCGGGTTTCGATTCCAGGTCAGGCCAATGTAACTTTTATAAAGTTATATGTACTTACTCCAATGACTGAAGGTGAAGGAAAACATCTTGAGGAAACCTGGACTTTAAGTCTGAAATCGTCAACCCGCATTGAGCAAGCGTGGTATGTTCAATCCTTCTCATGATGAGAGGAGACCTGTGAAGGTTGATGATAATGAACATGATTGCCAATAATACAACCAAAATAGGAACGAATGGGTCATGCTTGAGCCGTAAAGACACTACGTGTGTTTTTGTTATGAGTTTTAGGCTTGTGTGAATGTAATGAGGTAAAAAACGTTTGTATCATTATATGTTAGAATAGAATAGAATACTCTTAATTAAGTATGTACACCATAAAGATTACAGAACATAAATATAAAGATTTTACAAAGGCTGACACAATGGGCGGTCTTATCGCTAAGAGCGCCCATCTTTTACAGACAACCTTTGGACCAACCTTTGTTAGCTTATAGTTCACGATTTCTTAGTGCCGTATGGAAACACAAAAGTATTTTGAAGGTATTTCAAAATGTACACAATTAAGTCTCATGCTGAAATACATGTCGAATTATATCTATATATCTACGTTACATGTCTGTACAGATAAGAGTAAAATTTTAGCAAGTTTTCGGTGGTAGGCCATAACATCGGCCGCCGGCAGAAGTTACCACCCACCAGACAAAGCCTTGCCGCCAAGCGATTTGTCGTGTTCCGGCATGATGTCTGGCGAAGCCGTACGGAGGACGGGTCTGAGCAGTTGTGTTGCGATGTGTGCCGGGTACGATGCGTCTAATATTGTTGTGTTGGGAGTTTGGTCGTGGAGGGTCTTCACATCAATCTCCCTTTGGCGCAGCATCGTTGGTCGTGTTGTTGGGTTTAACATTGTATCACCTCGCTCAACTGCCGTCTTCCTTCCTATTCGCTCAGTTTTTCTGAGTTAATAGGCTCTTAATAAACTAGCGCGCTTTACCATCAATGATCGCATCACTGCTTACCATCAGGCGGGATTGCGGTCAAGCGTTACTTTATGATTATTAAAAAAAAAAAAAAAAGTTGTTGGTACCACATGAATGATTGATTGCACCTTATCACAAACTTTTAGACAAAGATTAAGTACATATTTATGTAGGTAGGTTTATAGATAGTAGGGAGGTTCGTTCCTACGTATTTGAAACAGACACAGAGCATATTTATAGCCGACGACATTGATTGATTGATGTAAAATCAATGATAGGATGTAGGGCGCAGCATTTCACCCATTTGACCGATTTATCGCGGGGTTAGCACGAAATAATCGATTTGTATACCCTGAAAATAGGTTTACTTGATATTTGTACAATAAGATAGGCCGATAGGGTAATTGGTGATACAATAAGGCCTATATTTTAGGAAGTGTTAGGCAGAGCTGTTTTTTTTGGTGTACACCCACCTATGGGGAAACCTACTTATTGCCAGGTATATTGCAACCTATAGAACCAATCTTACAGGACTCCGGTCTGGTACTGATAAATTTCGGATGGAAAACCCAATAAGACCATGTTCGATGCACAAATCGCCTCCAAGATCTCAGCAGAAGCGCTGGCAACTATTACACCAATAAGGTAGTTAAACTCTATACAGTTGCTTCTGTCAGGTCAACATCATCTGCTGGTCTTTTTCCAATGATGTTAGGGACAATGTAAGGATGCATGGCTGTACGGGATTCATCTACCAGTATTTTATTCGGAGAGACTCTCTTTTTAACCTCCACAATTCAGTTACTAGGTAATACGATACATCTTGCCTCGATTAGACTGACTTTTGGGAGCATACAAAGAAAACATTATTCCGTAATGAATAATTCAAGATACAAGACCAATTGTTAACCCATAAATCGAAAAAGCCGCTAGAACAAAAGAAAACTTCAATAGAATAAAAAAAAAGTCCTTTTGATTGAACAAAAGGGAATAAAATTGAATCGTACATTTGGTCAATTTACAAAAAAAAAAAGTAATCTTTCAGCTTTTACCTCATATTCTATTAAACGACCGCATAAAAAGGGTAAAAACATATTTCATTGGTTAAAATTGTTATTAATTCAATTACATTTAAATATTTAATCCAAAGGGCACCTTTTGTTAATGTATCAATAATATGTGGAGCCAACATAAAATAAGGGTGCATATATTATAACTGGAGGACTGTTTTTTATTTTATTATTATGGAAATTTAATTTATTGAGGCGCCGATAACACATGTCCCTTGGAAAGTTGCCACGGGAATATGGAATTGGGCTCCAATGGGTCAAAAATACGACCTCCTCAAATATAGGCTACATCATGGAACGCCTAGACAGTGATTTCAGAATGAACTGGATTCCTTCAAAAAGAACTGGTCCTTAGCAGTTTTAAATAGGCAGAAATGGAAAGAGTTTTCTAGAAGTTTCAGTACTCCGAAGGTTTAGGCAAGGAAAAAAAAAAAAAAAAAAAAGGTTCCCTTGCCCATAGCACTTACAAATCATTGACGCCGAAGTTTTTTTTAAATTTTTATACAATAGTTACGCTGACGTTCATGTTCGATGTTCGGGTGTAAAGTTTAGTCATCCTCCATAAAAAGGAGGATCCTCCGACCAGACGGATGATATGTCTGGCGGACACTTGCCCCACGGTTGAAGTTGGGAAGTTGTATGTATGCTAGTTCCACGGTAAACTCCGCTTGCGAGATGTAGAATTCATGTGACGTCAGTATGACGCGTTGTAGGTACCGCTAGAAATTATTATTAATATCTGTTATTTATATTATTGGTTCCGAAACATAGTGAAATTAGCGTGCAGAGGTATTTACTGAACTATTACCTGAAACGGTATCTACTTAACTGAACATGTTGGTATCTCAATCTGTTTTAAGTGCCCCACAAATAATCATTTATCTTGTCACACACACATAAGTACCCTTATTTCACATACTCATACAAATCCATTCTCTCTCTGACAGCGGACACGCCGACGTAAATTATGCCTACACAATACATTGCCGGTTCAAAGTGACAATGGTAGCAGAAACTATAGACCGAAGCAACCATGTCAAGGCGTTTCCCTATTAAAGTTTTGACACGGAGTAGACATGAATGGCTTATAAATTGACCTAAATAAAAGTAGGTGTTATATTTAAATGTGTCATTTGAAAGACTGTTATGATTACTTTCAAAATGATTTTTCAAGTTGATTGAAATTAACGAAAAAGTATTTTAAGGGCGAGTTTTTACTAAAATGCTGCCAACTGGCAGCAAACTTCCAATGGTTATGTTTTTTTTTTTTTTTAATTATTATAAACTAGTGTTTGACTGTAATCCCGCCCGATGGTAAGCAGTAATGCAATCGTTGATGGTAAAGCGCACTAGTTTATTAAGCCTATTCACTTAAAAAGCTTAGGAATAGGAAGGATGACGGCAGTTGAGCGAGGTGACGCAATGTTAAACCCATGACCAACACGACCAACGATGCTGCGCCAGAGGGAGATTGATCTGGAGACTCTCCGGGGCCAAAGTCCCGACACAACAACTATTAATATTAATTCATCATTAAAATATTAAGTTATCTCACATAAATTTAAAATCTCTATCTAGACTATCAGATAAATGAAAAAATGTAGCATAAGGCTGAGTTAAAAAAATAGTTTTAACTAGTTTAAGAGGTTTGATAGCCAGCCAGCAGTTAAACTGAATAAAACTTGTGTAAAATTCCAGTCAAGATGTCACGAATTTTTGAATAATCTGGCTCACGAAAATAGACAACTTCGAGATAAGCTTGACAACATCAATCAATTTATCACTGACGCATTATTTTTGGGAGTAAAAAACCACTTCACGATGGTTATTGATAGCACTAGATAAAACAGTGATGATCCACTGACGAGATCAGAGTGTATAGCCTTTATAACTTTAAAATCGGAACTAACTTCATCCCAGATAGAGAGAAAACGAGAATTGGTTTTCTTATGACTGCTATCCATACTAATATTATAAATGCGAAAGTAACTCTGTCTGTCTGTCTGTTACGCTTTCCCGCTTAAACCTCTCGACGGATTTTGATAAAATTTGGCACATACAATCTTTAAGCCCTGAGAAAGAAAATAGGCTACCTTTTATTGAAAAAAAAATGATATTCCCGAGGGAAATTTAAAAAGCGCGATATAACCGAATTCCACGTGGGCGAGGCGCGGGTGGAAAGCTAGTAATATAATAAAAATACAAGCTTATTAAGCCAATGGAGGGAAAAATGTCTCTTCTTTTACCAGAAGGCATCAGCATTGGTCTTCACTCTTGCCCAAGACAGCTTGATGGTTTTAGATCTAGTTTTTCATGTCATAAGTCATATATTAATTTGTTGAATACAGATATGTACAATAATTATATTATACTTATAAAAGTTATAAAGAGTGCGCTACGTCAAACTAGAGACGTACAAATGTTTCATTCAACGACGTCAGTAATACCCAAGTGAAATCCATAAGAACTGAAAAGTCGCAGTGATACGTTCTCGGAATAAATCCACAACCTAGTTCATAAGAGACTAGCACAAACAGTAACATCGTAAACAGCATAAAAATGCTACCATTTAGTTACTTATTCAGAAAAGTATCTACAGTTCTATATATAATTTTTTTTTTATCTTAAAATGCCATATATATTCGAGTTTGGATAAAGTAAATTGATTTGTCTGATGTCTCTAATCCAATCAGCCGCGAATGTGTTCCGTCATTTGGAACATTTATTTCGATATCCGTACGGCAGTGTAATAAAACACGATAACACGTCGGCATGCGTTATATTTTCAGTTACTAGCAGCATCTGTAGCTCATCACGTGTACATTATACTATTGCCTTTTTCACGACTATCTTGTTATGATAATTCGCGTAGACGCGTATTCACACCGTATGTAAACTGTCGTATAGTATAGATCCTGATAGCAACTAAACTTACTGCGTACTATAACATTGTGGGCATACTGTAGAGCATATTAATGCATCCTATAAGATCGCAGGGATACTGTAGAACATCTTAGGGTTAAAGTATGAAATTGTCGTTTTGTTGCAATAGGTTCTTTGAATTGACATAGAATCTTCATGGTTGAGGTTTTCGAATGTTTTTTTTTCATATGGTTTCAATGATGTTGTTCTTTTAGAAAAATGTTATTTATTTGAATATCGAGTTTCAATTGTTTTTGTTATTCAACAAAGACAAGAAAGATGGATACTACGACAATTCGAGTGATTTTTGAATACGAGTTCCGAATATCATATCAATGTAGCTTTTGGAGAGGGGCCCACTAATGAAGGCATCATGCGATTATGGTTTAAACGCTTTCGTGATGAAAACTTTGGCTTGAAGAACGAGCCGCGAGTAAGATGGTAGAAGCCGATCCTTGTCAAACTACCCAGGAATTAACGGCATGGTTTAACGTTACATAAATACAGGTAATATTAATTTTGCAATCATCAAATATGGAATTACCAACATACAATTTTCGACTACTTATGTCGTTTTAAGTTATATAATAAAAGCGACTAACCAGCTTAGCATGGTGTTATGCCTTGTCAAAATAGCAAGATTACTTTGTTATGTGTGAGTAGAATTAATTCTCTAATTATATAAAAACTTGTTCACGCAGATAGACACAAAACTGACTTTAAACTTCACAGATTAAAGTCTGAACTACGACTGTCGAAGCCACCTTCGGCAGTCGTAGTTCAGGTTTCAAGAGAAATATCACGAGACTTTAATTTTCGGGGTTATTTATTAGTTACTATTACATGATGTAACAGGAACCTTATGTTTGCCTATCGTGAACTATCATTTTATAACTATTAACACACTTCAAGTATTTTTATTATGAAATCTAGAGTTCACTATTGCAACTGATAGGTATACCTATTAGATATTAACACTAAATTCTGCCCGTGCCTCTGTGGATGTCGGAAATTAGCCCACGGGAACTTACTACCGGGATAAAAAGTGGCATACGTCCTTCTCGACTATACAATCTTAGCCAAATGTGGTCGAAATCCTTTCAAAAGTTTAGGCGTGATAAGGAAATATATAATTAGAATTTTGCATATACATAAATTCATAATTTCCATATCTACTTATAAAAGTTCTTTGGTTAAACCATAAACTGTTTGAGTTTGTCCTTGATTAAGAATTTTATATAGTTACGCAAGGAAAGTTTTTCTTAAGAAACTCTATCAAGGAAACCTCATTGGCAGACAACCAATAAATGTGCGTGTCTAAATCTCATTTTTGAACAAAAAGTTATAAAGACAAACTATTCTGCTTTACTGATAATATGGTAAACCGAACCACGATTTTCTCAAAGTAATATGGGGCACTGACGTCAAACTTTTCACATTAGGAACTTTAGTAGGTCTCGGTCGACTGTGTTAACGCAGAAAAGACACTTAAATTCTGAGTACAAAGGATAAATTTCCCATGAAATCACCATGGGAATGACGTAAGACTTATTAAAATTAACCGTGTTTACGCCGCATGCTTTGTATCAGATGTGACGCAAACTTTTCAGTAAACACAATTCTCGTTTAGGTCAAATTGCAGTTCTTTGGTAATTGTATCAGTGAACATAGTTGTAAGTACAATATACGAAATTCTCTAGCAGACTGTGGTGCAGCAAAAATAGGACTTTGTAATACTACACACGTCTCTAAGATAAACGAGATTGTAACCCTACATTGTTACTATCTTATCTGACTATCTACCTCTACATTCGGGACAAGTTTGGTAACATCAAACATATATATGTATCTTGCGCCTTCATCATAAGTACAATGTGAACACGACGATTTTAAATGAGCAATTCCCGCGTAATATTCCCTGGGTTATGTACGTAATTTATTCCAAAACTCAAGAATATGTTGGGGAAATTTCTCAGCCACCCAGTTTGTGGGAGTGGCTGGATTATGGTGATTACAGATAATGGCTGTAGTTAAGTTATTGATTTATCAGTTTAGCGTCATCGTGGTATTAAGGGATCGGTTCTAACCTTTATGTCAGACTAAAAATAGCTCGATGAGAAGCGTAATCAGCTTACTCTGTGAGAGGGGCTTAATCCACCACCAAGCCTAGTTCGGGTTGGTAGGTGTCAAATGTCTTTGATTAATTGGTTCTAGGATAACGCGTTTTGGAGGTGTTTCTTCACGATGTATTTCTTCACCATTTTAAGAACAGTGGTGATGAAATAATTTACACAAAGTAAAATAACTGTCAGGGTTTGAACTTTCGAACTGAAACTTGTAAGTTGCGATCTCTGATTACTAATGCTTGGTAAGTAATCTATCTTTGTGAGCTACACGCGATTGCTTTGGATCTGTTTGAAGTTAAAATGTTCGTTATAAATAAGTCCATGCCATCATTTTTTATGTCATATAATTGTTGAAGTTCTGTGTTTGATTCGTCCTTTAGATTCATTGTTTTCAGTATAATAATAGATTACGTATATTAAACAGTAAATTGAGCTTTAGTAAATATCTGTCTAGAAGCCACCGCAGACTAAAATATATACCGTTAATAAATTTACAATCTGGACTAACTATTAATAATTGCTGTCCTTTTCTGTCAATTTAGACTTAGCACCAATAAATTAAGCCTTCGATGACATTTAAACATTTATTGACTTTGATATTAATTTGAATTAGATATATATTAATGGTCTACCAGCGTTGGTTTAACGGATTAATATAATAACTTGGTTTTCAGTAAGATTTATATTTGTTTTCGACACTCGTACTATCATTATCAAGGAGTAATAAATATACCGACCGAGTTATAATTTTCTGTCATTTATATTTGATAATTTTGACATTAAAAATTAACATCAGTATTTCGATTTATCTTAATGACACAATAGATTATACATATGTATAATAGCTGTCCTCCGTGGTTTCACCAGAATAAGTTTTAATCCCGTTGGAAAATAGGGACAAAAAGTTTCCTCCGTGTTAATCCCTGTTAATCTGTGTGCCAAATTTCATATCAAATCCTTCCAGTAGTTTAGGGATGAAAGAGCAACAAACATCCATCTAAAACTCCAAAACTTCTGCATTTATAATATTAATATTGTCCCCATGCCTTGTTGTCCCTCTCCTTTGCCTTTGCCCAGCAATGGAGGCCTCTTTTCTCTCATTACACCTCTCTATGTCCAGGAATGAACTGGACTCCTTTAATAAATAAGCAGCTCTGAATAAAAATATTTTTTATAACTGCTTATGAATACCGAAATATTTTCATACTGGAAGCTAGGTCAGGTTCCAACGATACGACTTTCCACAAGGTTATTTACTGAGATCATCTCACAGTTATTATAGGTACTTACTTGCGTCAGGTTGTTCGCGATTTTATGAGCCTTTAATATGCAAGAAGCGAATGTTGGAGGATGTAGTTTGAATTTTAAAACATCCCGCATTTGCGATAGTTTGATTACATTTCATTATACCTAATTACGGAACGTTACCTATTTTAAAAGCAGATAGGTAATTATGAGATGTTTTACGTATTTTTGAGATTACAATTGTTTGAGCTACTCGCGCCGTCATATACGAGTAAAATACGCACAACAATACGCGTTAATATTTATATGGAATATCAAATATAAAAATCCTACTACACCCAAGGGATTTCTAAAAAAAAAAAAACTCTACTAACTTGCAACCTGAAATCCCGTATCTCATGTTATATTCATTAGACAACGGAAATCCACGAAAATAGAATATTCCGGTTTTGACATATTGTCGTAAAACATGGATATATAGGTATCATGGTGTGTCTTTTGGGATAAAAGCGTCGTAAGTCCGTGGCTCGTCCATCTATAATGATTAATGCTATCCATCCATCCCACATACCCGGGAGGATGGAAAGAAAAACTTGATTGATGAAGAGGCGAGGGTTAGTAGGTTTTCCAACTATTCCCACGTTCCAAATGTGGGTATTTCACTATGTGGGTTATTGGGGTTATTTATTCGTTGAGGGGGTGACGCGATTTACTCGATCGATAGGATGATGTAGCGATTTCTGAGATGACCTAGTAAGGGATGAGTAAAGAAGTGTTAGTATAGCAATCGTATATATATTTATGAAGGTTTTCGGCTTGTGTATTTATATAATTTGCGTAGTATAACTGACAGTAGCATGCTGGTAGTAGCGGTAACTTTAGAATAACTATAGAGTTTGAAATAGACTGTGTTAAAAGCACCTCGTATGGACAAAGGACTCGTCATGTTTTATGTCATGTTCCTACCAACCCACACAGGTTATAGGCACCCGCCTCCCTACTAAAATAAATACGTGAGCGCCCCAAAACAGAGGACGCAAATATAAATACAGCTGGCGACGTATTTACACTAAACTTTAGGGTTATATAGAATGATCCGATACTTGGGCCTTTTCAGTTTATGCCCACATACTTGTAGGTCAACCCTTTCGTGACCACAAGCTAAAGGCCTCAAAATATCGTAGAAATTTAAATTATAAACACGGAGTCGAAACATAGACTATTTATGTGAGTTATCTAGTTCCACATCAGTAATCTTTACGCTAAATGTGAGTTACGATATAATTGCTTTAGTTAGAGCATTAAAAAGTTCATTTGTTTTATATTAATATGTGACTTAATGGTGGTATCACACAACAGTGGGGGTTAATAGAAGCCCTATTTTACTAAGTATGCTAAGATGACCGTTTGCCCTATTAGTAAAAACTTATGTTCAGGATGTTATCATTAATAATAATGGCATGTTAGCCTACATATGTATGTGAATTTCAATTGTTTTTACTTATTCTGTATTTTACGCAGCTAAGAATCCTTGCTCTGTTCTACGATGTTATTGTGTGTGTACAAAACCGTGTTTCAGCCTAATGAATTAGAACGTTTTTGCATAGAAATTAAATGACGCAATAGCTAGTGATGTGCTGAGATAACAATAAGGTCTTGATCTTCACAATAGTGTTGCTCATATCTGTATTGTTGTTGTTGACAACAAAACACCTGTTGTTGCGAAACATCCTTCGGAAATGACAACTTTGAAGTATTTTTTTGTGAAATTATAAGTTATTGATAAATAATAGAGGACCAATCAGTTGATTGTATAATAGACTGGTTGTTATTTATGGTAAAAAAAAATCATAATCTTCCAAGGGTAAATATTATATATGTATAAGTATGTGAAACCACACAGAACGACCTGTTTTGGGCCAAATATCAGTGATGATACAATTTACGTTTGTCAACAAAATGATCATTGGCAATGGGGTAACAAAGCATTACATAATTAAATCCGATTCAAACCTTTCACCCCTCTACAACCTGCATTTTGGGGATAGCTGATTAATTAAAGTAGATAGGGCTAGACCCCTGCTTATCCCAAAAAGGTAGAGGAAAGATAAACCGTTCAATCTATAGCAACAAGCCGGAAATGATGCTTATAGCTTAATTTGCTTGCTGGAGCATGAAGAGGATTAGGCATTAACAACCACCCATCAATTTGATGGCCGGATTAGGTGTAGCTTAACCACGTCAATCGTGATCTATATCTTGTTTAGCATTACATTACCATAGGTACAACCTAAATATATAATGATACCCGTATTGTAGGTACACCTGTCTACTTAAATAAAAAAAAAACATCAATACTGTTTAGTTCCCGTCTGTTTTTATCATTTTCTAACATCTATAAATAACATGCATCATTATTTTCCCCGCAAGTAATTTCCGCAATCACATCCTAATTAAGCAAACCTATTAAAATCCAACTAAAACATACTCACAAGTTATCCAAGGTCACCTCAAAAATAGACTGAAGATTCCAATCTCAAAGTAAGTCAAAAAACCTCGATTAACTAAAAGCAATTAACTAAATACAGACTAATAATGACCTACTTACTTACACGAACTGTTAGAAGCCTCAAAAGTATTATCCCTTCCAATGAGTCGACGAAAATAGGGCCGTGATTAACTACATTAGAGAGATAACACGCTTTTGAATGAATAGCCATAGTCATTTGTTTGACAGCCCTATTCAAACGCTATGAATGTGTTTTAAAAGCGTTGCAGTCTGAAAACTGAAGTTTAGAAGCTCATTTTAATGATAAACACAAATCTGCATCTATTCAAGTCTCATTTAAATACATAGAGTGTTCCTATTTGAATTTACATGAACCTGAAAAAGCGAACTGCACGTTAAAGGTACTATTCAACCTGAAAAAATACGATTGTATATTAAATTATATAAATGTTGTATCCACAATTAGTGATACGATCTATAGCACTTTACAAACAAGAACATCAATGACGAAAAAACAATAATGACAAGCCCCACTTCGCTTGACCACACAATGAGTAGTGGCCCTGACATTGACGAGGTCAACACGGCATTGTATACCGAAGAAGACAATTCAGTCGTACAGCCTATAAAAATTCTAACACTGCACCTGGGACGACACATAATTACATCACAAGGCCATGGAAATAATACAATATAAGTAATTAATTATGGACTGTATGTGATTACAATAGAGCATATAACGTATGAACAAGACCTTCATTGGTTAGAGGTCAAAGTAAGGTCGGCTCTGATTAGTACTCAAGCTTTAAGTATGCAAAGTGCGTTATGAAAAAGTTTTTCTTATCTTAGTTGGGGAGTGAGGAGGCCAGGGGGGATTATAGTCTTGAGGCCAGTTTAGAGGGAAGTCGGTTTGTGAAATAGGCCCTCTCAGCCTTGAGGGGTCGGTTAACTACTTGGCTTGGAATTGTTTCCGATAGCTCTGAGGTCTGCTGTTTATTTATAGAGGCAAGTTGCTTCATTGTTTGTAGGATTTTGTGGTTAAATAACAGCTATAAAAATAAAGATTCACTTATTGTACAAATGTGTACAATAAGTGAAAAGAGAAGTGCATTACCACTTTTGAACTTTATTGCACTAACAATAAGTGTCAAAAGTGGTATTCCAATTTTGACCCTTACTGTAAATGTTGATGTTATAAAATTAAATGCAGTGCTTTGGCTCAATAGTCTATCCAAGTCGGACATGCAATATCAAAAGGAATAAAAGATTTTCAAACAATACGACAAGTCTAAATTACAATTCTAAATTACTTTTTTACCAAAGTATTCGTTTAAATTAAAAAGAACATTATCAATTAAAAACTCTAACTTTGTACTATACATATTTTTACGTAATTACTTAATTGCTATTGTTAGTTGGTTGAATACACAAATGGCAGTAATATATTATGTACTTTTATCTTCTTTCTTTTCTTTAGAGTGAATACTACTTCAACTCTTCAATGGAACCTGTGGTTAGATACCACAATTTTGCCAATAACACTCGTAACAAATTAATAGAAATTCTTTAAAAATTTTATTTCACAATAATGGCGGATATCACAAATGACAGTTGAAAAAACGGCCGCGTGAACCGACTGCTAGGAAATTTTATGCAAAGCCATGATGTGGCCACTATGCTGCGATATTTCAATGTTCTTTATGAATTATTCACTGAATGCACTTTTTACTACATAAATCACGCGCTTTTATTTAGTAAACGACGTCTAATGAAAAATGAGCGTGACATTCATCTTAGCTTTCCCGTCAAAAACCATGTACTTTTATAATAAATCATATTAGTAAATGTGTTGGGTAGGTAACTATATTGGGTGGGTGTTGCAAACGACATTTTCTTAAATAGTTTTTGATAAGTACTTACAATTTATATAAAAGACACAAAACAGGCTATTATTTGGCTATTGTTGTGATCGAATGTTAAAGAAAATCATTGATGACGTCACACGCACGTGAACCGCACAATGTCACGGTGTCCATTCATTGTCACGGTAGGGTTGCCAACCAAACAAAATTTAAATGACAATGTCAGTAATGTGAATTTGATATTTGACGCGTTACAGATCGGATGGTGAATCGTTTAGTATATAAAAGAACGGAGTAGCTATATCTTATGATAGATTTTAGTTAGTTGGGATGTTTGCCAACTTAATTAGCTAAACAGGTGCGAAATATCTATATACTTAGTGTGTTTGAAATTAGAGTTAAGCCAGGCCACAAACTAATCTGTAGGTAATTCAATAATGTAGATTGTATAAAATTAGTTTTCACCCTGTGTTTCTAATCTCTCATCTCATGTCGAAGTTACTTAATACTTTTAAGTAGATAATAATCAAACAAAAAGTTCATACATCTTTCAACAATTTGTAACTAAATTATGCGGCTAATGGCAGCCCTGTCTTTGGCACGCACTCAACGTCAGCGATGCGTGGCATGATTTTATTTCTATTTATTTTTCCCACGAACGCGACCGAGGGCGAAGATTAGTGCATCAGAAAACCAAGGTTTACACTGTTATATAAAAATTAACCATTTTCCGTCCGCGTAGTCATGACCGAATCTGTAAAATTAATTTCGGTAAGAGCGAGAGTGAGTTTTTTTTTTTTGATAAATTACATTGATTCATCAAGTTCGGAATGATTTTTTTTCACACGGGTGTCTGTTTTTGACGTTTAAAGTAGATTCTTTATAATTTTAGTAGTAGATCTTAAATTGAGATTTAGAAGAAAATTAATCATTAAGATTTATATGACTTAACGTCAATTAGCACATAAAGTAGAAAGATAAATGTCTTATAGGTAAGTTGATTCACACGAATTTACTCGCTCGTGACGGGCTAATTATTAACTGACAATCATTTCTCGCACGAATTGATATATTTGTAAGCGAGTCGACAACTCCAGATATATTATGTATTAGGCAACTGCCAGATTTTCTGTTTCATGCGATGATTTCAATATTATATGATATGATATGATTCAAGTTTTCAATACATATTAATTGATTTTTACAATTTGAATTTTGGCATCTTTCTACTTAGTGGTAGTTTTATAATCATTATTATATAAATACTCATTAAACTATAAATTATGAAATAAAAATTATAACCTACCCTAATTACAACTATTAACAAATTAAAATACATATTAATATTATAGAGTGTTTTTTTTGTTAACTTCGACGTTTCGCCCGCTTCGGGCGATTAAATTGGTGCGAATCGAGTTATCTATAACACATTAATTGCCCTATTTATCAAACGAATTTTGCTTATAAAGAATTGAAAAATAATACAAGGTAACATATTATATATACCTAGAGGTGCGTGATTTAATAACTTAGCATGACTTGTGAAACTTGAAATAAAGTTTAGATTAATTTATGAAAATTGAATTTTGCGAAACGACGTAATAAATATTGAAAGTTATCCGAACATTTTATTAAACATAATCAATTATTTTGAAAGTTGGCAAATAAGTCAGACAATGAAATTATTATGACTTGTTTTTGCAGTTGTAGCAGGAATCGATATCAATAATTGGTTATAGTCGATTAAGTATATTTTATAGTTTGTCATTGATATTACTTAGAATTATATTTAGGTTTGAAATTCAGGGAACATTTTTTCCTTAGAAAGCTTTTCGATTCCTGTAAATATAATTTATTTGCTGTTTGTTGAGTTCACATAAAATTAGATCAAAGACTTTACCTTCGTAGCCTTTTCCAAAGTATGTTGTGTTCGTTTTCCAGTGAATCCAGATGCATTTGCAGAAAACAGTTTGTTCATAATCGTTTACTGAATCGGTTTATATAATTTTTAATTTAGGTTTTTTTTTATCCCAAAAATAATTCAAACTACGGGAATTGCCCCGTTGCTTGTACAGACTCTAAAAATCGCAGTTTTACTTGTATTCATCCAAATTTAATCATTCAATACATAATAAATAAAAAAACCTTGGATGCCTTGCATGGTTGGTGCACTGGCTGATCTATAGACTGCTGATCTGCGTGTCGCGGGTTCGATTCCCGCACGGAGCAAATATTTGTATGACCTACAGGTAGTTGTTCCGGGTCTGGGTGTTTGTGTATACTTGTAAAAGCACCTACGATACAGGAATAATTCCTAGAGTGGGGTAACGTTTAAAAAAATATAACCATTAGAAGCTGTGTAATATTTGTATGAAAGCCTATACAATATGTGGTCAGCTAAAATGGGGATGACCTATTTTATTAATTTATTATTTATTTATTTATTTATTCTTTATTGTACACCAAAAAAACATCGAACAAAATACGTGAAACATAAAACATACAATGGGCGGCCTTATCGCTAATGCGATTTCTTCCAGGCCTAGAAATGATCGAGAAATAAAAAACTTTAAAGTCTGATATACAGGGTGTATCTGACATCGTAACGCAAACTTTGCGAAACGGCTAGACCGCATGCCATTAATAAAACTATGATAGTCATTTATGTCGTTACTGGGCGGTTACATAAATAACAGTGTTTAAAAAAAAGTGTCGGCTCGGCTTTTGAACATTGCAAGCGTGCCGCTGTGCATGTAGGTATGACGTTGACCCCTGATGCGAACACATTACATTGCGATTTTTCGTGTAATTAACGAATTAATTAATTTTTACTTTAAAATCTTATTGGGTTATAAAAGTATACTAATTATGAACGGTCTAAAATGAGAAAAACTACATATAATTTTTTTAAAATCTGAAAAAAGCCGACGCACAATTGTATTCAGATGGTACTCGGTTGTGCGTCGATGTCAGAGACACCCTTTATGAGGTTGTATGTCCTAGGTACTCGTCATGACTTACGGAGCCGAGACGTGGACACTACCGGTCAGACTCGTCCAACAGTTAAAAGCCGCTCAGCGAGCTAGAGAGCGAGCTATGTTGGGCGTCTCTCTGAAGGACCGCATCAGAAATGAGGTGATCCGACATAGGACCAAAGTCACCGACATAGCTGAGAGGATTAGCAAACTGAAGTGGCAATGGGCCGCTCACATATGCCGCAGGACTAACAACCGTTGGGGTAAACGAGTCCTCGAGTGGAGACCGCGTCTCGGCAAACGTAGCGTAGGACGCCCTTGGGCGAGTTGGAGCGGCGACAACAAAAAGGTGGCTGGTAATGGCTGGCAGAGAACTGCTCAGGATCGAGCTTGTTGGCGTGCCATGAAGGAGGCCTATGTCCAGCAGTGGACGAGTAGAGGCTGATGATGA
The DNA here is from genome assembly GCA_037179545.1 of Sesamia inferens. Lineage (NCBI taxonomy): Eukaryota > Metazoa > Arthropoda > Insecta > Lepidoptera > Noctuidae > Sesamia > Sesamia inferens. Next base: position 23,512,531 of record CM073931.1, read on the forward strand.
TGATGTAAAAGATCGGTCTTAGCGACAAGACCGCTGATTGTGTCACCCTCTGTAAGATCTTCGTATATTTTATGGTCTGTAATTTATATGGTGTACATAAAAAAGAGTATTCTATTCTATTATATGCACATGCTAATTATATGAATCTTGTCTTCCAATGTGTTGACAGTCAACTGGTTAGGCGGATGCAGAGCGGCGGTGGCTAATCATTCAATATCCTTGTTAGCCGGTAACAGCTGACTACAGCTGACAATGTTTGGCCGCTGCGTTTTACGAGTTCCTTGCTCTGTGGCGTAATGACTGTAATTGAAAAATACTACTCTTGTCTATGGTGTACGGATGACAGCAGGTCAAGCTACCCGAAACTGACAAATATTCCCATTCAACCTTGATCCTTAGGGTTCCAGAGTTTTTTTTTTTTAATAATTATAAACTAGCGCTTGACCGCAATTCCGCCTGATGGGTAAGCAGTGATGCGATCGTTGATGGTAAAGCGCGCTAGTTTATTAATTGCCTTTTCACTCAGAAAACCTAAGCGAATAGGAAGGAAGACGGCAGTTGAGCGAAGTGATGCAATGTTAAACTCAACAACACGACCAATGATGCTGCGCCAAAGGGAGATTGATCTGAAGACCCTCCACGACCAAACTCCCAACACAACAACATTAGGCGCATCGTACCCGGCACACATCGCAACACAACTGCTCAGACCCGTCCTCCGTACGGCTGACAGATTGTAGTAGCTTAATGTGTTGTCGTCTGTACACAATAAAGGGTATTCTATCTGTCTGTCTATCTAAATTTACGGTGGGTATCTTATGTATTTTTTATTCGACAAAGATTACATAAGTAGGTTTTGTGTTCACTCCGTGCGTGCGTTTGTATATGCGATTTTCCCAAAGGAAATGTGACATTAATTGATAATTATCATAAAGTTTAAAACTGTGTTTAGGTACATCATCATTATCGTTTCAGCCGAAAGACGTCCACTGCTGGACAAAGGCCTCCCCCAAGGTTCTCCACGACGACCGGTCCTGCGCCTCCCGCATCCAGCGGTTTCCCGCCACCTTCACCAGGTCGTCGGTCCACCTTGTCGGGGACCTACCCACGCTTCGTCTTCCGGTGCGTGTTCGCCACTCGAGAACCCGTCGGCCCCATCGGGCATCGGTCCTACGGGCAATGTGTCCAGACCACTGCCACTTTAACTGTTGCAATTCTTCGGGCTATGTCGGTTACTCTCGTTCTTCTGCTGATCTCCTCATAGGACAGGTACATACATTTCATTTAATAACATTATGCCTGTATTCCACTTCAGGCTTGGTGCACATATGCACTGATTCTTCACCATTTAAGTTTTTGCAATACAGGGTAATTAATAATTACGAAACACAATTTGACGGTTCAACAGCACTCATTGCGTTATGTATGTTGTTGAGCTGACATATTTTTCGATCATTTGGCGCAATGGACTAGCAATATCCTCCAAATTGATTCGGATTGAGATTGATAGTATATGGGTTTAATAGAAAGATGACCTTGACCTTTTTATTGCTTGTTGTTATTGTAATACATGATTCGCTGTGAAGCGTAATATTGTGTAGCTAGTAGATAAAAGAGGACAATTAATGTGCACTATCAGGGTGATATTATGTTATTAAAAGTATCAAGTATATACATATGTGCGTAGTAGATACCTACCTAGTACGCACAAACACACTTGGTACTTTTACTTTTATTTTTTTGATTTATCAGCAGGGTGGTTGCGTAACACACTATCAGAAGCCACGGGTTTTATTTTGACAGTTCAACAACATTCATTGCATTATTTAAATTGTTGAGCAGATACATTTTGCGAGTTTAAAGAGCAATGGATTAGCAATACGCTTCAAAATTATTCAAGTTGACAGTAAAATTGTGTTATATGATTAGGGTACAGGGCGCAAAATATACCCACCCACACATAAATTTAATAGAGTGCCTACTAGGTAGGTATATGAAATTGTTACCATGTGGTTTGCAACACCCACACAATACCTCCTTAGTTACCTAACACATATACTATAACTGTTATTTAACCATAAAATCCTACGAATAATGAAGCAACTTGCCTCTGTAAATAAACAGGAGACCTCAGAGCTATTGGAAACAATTCCCAGCCAAGTAGTTAAACCGACCCCTCAAGGCTGAGAGGGCTCAAACTGGCCTCAAGACTATAAACTCCCCTGGCTTCCTCACTCCCCAAATAAGTAAGACAAAGAACCATTTTTCATAACGCTCAGTCATACGCATGTGTACTTATCAGAGTCGGCTTTTTGAAACATTTGAATTTATTGTTTTCGTAACATTTCCATGATAGAACCATGAGGATCCAGATTGATAGGCTGAAATCATGGTTACAGTTTGTGCAATGGTTAAAAATGTATCCTGTATAACTAGCGAAATATTACCTTCGAAAAAAGAATTAATATTTATTTATTCTGACTCATACAGTCCAAAATAAAAAAGATAATAAAAAAAAATAGAAGGTTCTACGAAGTCAAAAGGCTTATATCTCAGCATGATGCTTCGATATTTAAAAAAATAAACATCGCTTCTATTATTCTGATAGGGCTGCTGCGGTGTCACGGATAATTAATAGAGTAACGATATATATACACCACTGTCCATCCCTTTGAAAATTACAAGGGTGATTTACAGAATCAAAAATTGCTCTTTTCAGTCTTACCAATAGAGCAAAACCATTGCAAAAGGGCTGGTTGGTATTTATAAAAGATAAAAAGTATTTTTTAATACTTACTTTATTATTAATGACTGTCTAACTTAGTAACTTGTCTTTTCGGAACACAAATAATATCTTGTACCTATTCAACTACAACAGACTACTTTTTATTTTGATTTAGTAACTAAAATAATTCAAATAGATAATGAGCTGGATTGTGTTATGAACAAATTTTATAAAAAAGAACTTTCATTTAAAACAAATTCTTTTATATTTGTTTTAAAAATTTCTTTTAATCCTGTCAGGATTGAGGAAAGATTTTCCAACCCTTGGCAACAGATTCTTCGCTAACTAAAATAACAAGTAATTATCGAGTTACAGAAGTAATGAGGGTGAAGTATCAAAATTTGTGTACTGAGCAAAAAAAAATTGCCTACTGATCTACACGTTCAATTTGCAGTAATGCAAAAAAATATGCATTTATGGCAAAATAACGGTTTAAAATTCTATATCCTATCCATTCAATGAAGTCTGTGTTTGCTGGTAATAGGCTTGTCTTTTATTATATGGAACGACGAAATATTGGTACCGTTGGTACATGCAACTCTATCTAATCCGGGCTTACAGTGATTTAAAGCCAAACCCACATACCTGTTTATAATCTAAGTGAGTGCAAGTTATGTTTGTAGTTTAGGCATGTGTACTCAGGGCTTTTTGTTATAAATATCAAGTTACACTGTAAACATTCTGTTTTCAAAAATTCCAATACGCGATCACGTTTAACTTGCACACTGTCACAAACGTCACAGTCCATCAGTGTTTGCGTTCAATCCATCCGTTTCAACATTAGTTAGCAGTCGGTTTTTCACTGCAAATGAGTTGGAAAACAACCTCCTGGTTTTGTGTGCTTACGTCACATTTGTTGGTTCGCATGAACAATAAGTACATTGCCGGTGTATTTATTAAAACCCTTTAGTATAGAATAAATGAACTAGTTTGGTTTTAATTCTATTTGAACTTGTCTAGAATGTTTTTAATTAATTATAATACCAAGTCAATTCGCTTTAGGGTTGTAATTAGTTAGTTACCGAATACTTTGATTATTTAGTACTTTAATCATGATGGAAATTCTAATCAAAATATGTCTTCAAAACTAGATATTATTTTTAAGTGAAAAAACAAAATAAAACTCATTTATTCAAAATAAGGCTCAGAATCAGCACTTTTTTAACATCAAATTTACAAAAGATAGTCCCACAAAACGTCCGTCCATCGCTATTTCTTAGTGCTTTAGCTGGGAAGAAGAAGTGGAGAAACAAAGTCCTCAGTAGCACAGCTGTCCGCTCAGATAAAAAAAAAACAATACTAGGCAAGAAAAGTACCGCCTGTGTCTGGTCATGTTAGTTACATTAAATTAAAATAAATTACCATATAACACGCTAATATACTAGCAAAGTCAAAAATTACCTGTCAGTAAGCTGATTCTGCAGAAAGAACATAAACTTAAAAGGCGACCAGCTATTGTTATCGTTTAAGTTGTTACTATTAAAAAAAATAATGTTACCATGTTTGAAAAATTACATAATTTTTTTAAACAACGTTATTATTTATCTATTAGTACACTACAATAATTGCAGAAAAATTGTACCTACACTAAATAAAATACTAATGTGCTTTTAATGAGTCCAAAATTACATTGATTTTAGTTGAAATTAAATTTAACCCTTCCGTGCTCATGTGGCTTTAATTTGACCCAATAATTACCCGAACTTAAAATATAAGGCCAATAAAAACTATAACCCGTTAAAGTCATTACTGTTTATTTTGTATGCCTATTATAAAACTTCGATATTTACGCTCGCTTTATACGAGAAAGTCTGTAAAAACTAAGATATAAAATCGGAAGTGCTTACTCTGACGAAATATTGTACATTTGTATGGAATTTTGAACGTCTGCCAGAATCAGACGGGAATACAAGTGAATGTTTTATAGTTTTGGCATAAAAATTTCGTTTTGACCCAAATAGAAATAGGTGAAAGCTTTCCGGCTTTACTAATGATAGTAAATTACAATAAAATATACTAACGTATGTTGAAATGATTCGATTCGTATGTTGACCTAGCAACCTATATTACTGCTACCTTTTTACTTCAATTAAGAATATGTAACTTCTAGGTGGTAGGCCATAACGTCGGCCGCCGGCAGAAGTTACCACCCACCAGACAAAGTCTTGCCACCAAGCGATTCGTCGTGTTCCGGCATGATGTCTGGTGAAGCCGTACGGAGGACGGGTCTGAGCAGTTGTGTTGCGATGTGTGCCGGGTACGAGACACCAAATGTTGTTGTGTTGGGAGTTTGGTCGTTGAGGGTCTTCAGATCTATCTCCCTCTGGCGCAGCATCGTTGGTCTTGTTGTTGGGTTTAACAATGCATCACCTCACTCAACTGCCGTCTTCCTTCCTATTCGCTCAGTTTTTCTGAGTGAATAGGCTCTTAATAAACTAGCGCGCTTTACTATCAACGATTGCATAACTGCTTACCATCAGGTGGGATTGCAGTCAAGCACTGGTTTATAATAATTAAAAAAAAAATGTAAACGAATTCCCTTCCAGCCTTATGTATAGAACAGAATTTAAGCGTACTGGTGCAGCATTAGGGAGCAGAAAATTACCTTTTTTTTAGTTGGGAAATCATTAATCGACTTCTCCCGCCCTAGACGGAGCGGGAGGGCGTGTCAGACTTTTAATGACTAAAACCCAATCGTGTTCCTTCACTTTTCAATGCCAGGGCCTCGGTATCTCTTTCGAACTAGCCATGTCCCTGGCAGTGAATCAAAAAAGTACTTTCGACTAGAATTAAAAATAAAATTCTAAGAAATATGTGCCTACCTTATCTATCTATGCTAATATATAAAGCTGAAGAGTTTGTTTGAACGCGCTAATCTCAGGACCTACTGATCTGATTTGAAAACTTCTTTTTGCGTTGGATAGCGCATTAATTCAGTAAGGCTTTAGCCTATACGATATCACGCTGCGATCAATAGAAGCGGAGCATATAAAAAATATATTCCTGTTAGTTATTCTACCTAAAATGCCTTCATTTATATCTGAATTTTGTATGGCTTACATAATAATGAGTCATCTGCTTAGCTTTTTAGCTTTTTTCTGTATTATTTCGGAAAAGCATATTCGCAATGGCTCCGAAACTGTACAACAAAGTGCCTAAATACATGAAGTCGGTGGAAGGCATTGATATATTTAAAAAGAAATTGTTCCTATTTTTGATCGAGAAGGCATATTATTCCATTCAAGACTTTCTTGATGATAAAATATGAATTTTTATTTTCATTTACTTGACTACTGTAATATAACCACATCGACAGACATTTTTACTTTGTTTTTGAAAGTATTTTTTATTTTTTGTTAAATTTTTATTTATTTTTTTGACCATGTATTGTAATGATTTAGCTGACTTTATTAATTTGTATCATTGTCTTATTATTATTATTTTATCTCGTATTATTGTATTTTCTCGTTTGACATTCATAATTTATACTTTTATTTTATAATTATTAGATACTTAATACTATTTTTGCACGCCTAATTTAAGGTAGATAGTAAAGGATCATTGTATCTATTGAACATCTTCATTGTACCTACTATCTATGCAAATAAATTATTATTATTATTATTATTATTTCCAACAATGTTGGGGTCAGCTTCCAGTCTAACCGGATTCAACTGTATAAAAATAAATTACATGGAGCGACTGCCTATCTGACCTCCACAATCCAATTATTGGGTAATACGGTAACCCTTTGTAAGAGGGGTGGTCAGACTTTCGAGCTTCTGATAACATATAAAGACTGTCAAAAGAAAAGAGTGTTCTATTTTATTATATTCTTGTTCAAAACCTCACCTTGCCAACTAGTAGGTACCTCAAATATTTGACTCTAATTCGCCCCTCCAATGGCGTTGCAAGATAAACTGAATATCTCTTATTTTATACCAAAGTAAATATAATTTTATTTATAGACTTCGCTGCAACCGTGAGACTTAGATAAAATATTTGCGGAATCAACTTGTTGGAAAGGAAAATAGACTTTACTAAGTAATAGACTTTAAGGACAAATTGCGCTAATAACGGAAAACTGAGCGTCATCGTATTTTTTTATTACCTTGTCGTGTCATTGAGGTTTAATTGGTTATTAAGGAAATTACTACTCATATGGGAGGTACTATGTTATTCCTAGTTTTACGCACGTGTGATTTTTGAAGGTAAGAAGCACTAGCAGGTACTGATTTGATTTGCATTCGATATGGAAGCAAAACTGTACTCATATCAGCTGGTTTGATATTGATATTCGAAAAAGGTGGTTTGTTGATAATAATCATTTACGTACTGCACCTCGCGGGTTCACTCTCATAAGTTTCGTGGGAATATCAAGATAAACAGTAACGTCAATCCAAATACAGCTCACGGTCTACGCATGTGCCAAGTTTCACCCAAATCCGTGCAACAGTTTTAGCATAATAAACAAACATACAACAAATCATATCTTCCCTCTTTATAATGTTAGGTTTTCTTTATACATACTGAAATTTAAAGCTAAGAGTTTACCCAATTTAAAGTTATAATATATATAATATATATAATATTTAGTGCAATAATGTTAATGTCACACATACTATTTACAAATGCTCTTTAAACCCCAAACTTTTAGAGGGTTAATCACGTTGGTCTCAACACTGTAGTGGTGAAGTAGAACGGGAAAGTAATATATGTAATCAAGCAAATTGCTTAGTTAAACAACTGTTATTAACGCCGAGGACCTAATATCAGGCGTAGTGTCTACATAATATGGATTAATGATGTCTGATGGATCGCCGTCAGTCGGGGTTGAATTAGCTATAGCCGTATTATCCTACTATAGTACATTGGAAGTGATTTCTTCGAAATTCGAACGTATTATTTTTATTAATTCAAAATATTTGTAAAAGATAAAAAAAACACTGCAAAATAAAAAATAATTAACTTTAAAAGACTCTTTGGTTTTTGTATTTTTGTTTTTTGCTACCGATTTTCATTAATACCTGACAATATCATTAGGTTTATATACCGTGTATTGGTTTGGGATTGTAAATAGAATAACGTTCGACCCTTCAGCCGGAGTTGAAATATAGCAGTATGGGAGTTTGTGGAAGTGATTTCATTGATATTGGATTAACATTTTTTTTTAATTTAAATTTTGGAGGTATGAGGACCAGGGTGTAAAGTTCACTCATCCTCCATAGAAAAGGGAGGATCCTCCGACCAGACGGGTGTTGAGTCTGAGGGGCACTTGCCCAACGGTTGATGTTAGGAAGTTGCATATAGGTATGCTAGTTGCAAGGTAAACTCTGCTTGCGAGATTCAGGCTCTGTGTGTGACGTCAGTATGAAGCGTTGTTTGTACCGCTACAAAATGTTTGATTGTTTGTACCGCTACAAAATGTTTGATTGTTTGTACCGCTACAAAATGTTTGAACACTCTTCTATTTGTTTGAAATGCGTTGTATTTTTCATATTTGTTTTATGAAGAATAATCGCGTTTCCTTCTCTCCACTACTGAGCTGTCCTCTACAGGGTCCATAATTGTTTGGCTAATTTTAAGCTAAATACCAGTTTTTTCAACATTATGGAATGCAATAAAGAATTGTGTATTCTGAATATTAACACTTCATTTTTGAAATAAAATATCAATTGCCATTTAATGTTCCAACTGTACCAAATGTAATATCATGTAATTATGTTCATCGTCAACCTTTTTTCCGTCCCACTGCTGGGCACAGGTCTCCTCTTATACAGAGAAGGTTTGAGCGTAATCTCCACGCTTGCTCAATGCGGATTGGCGGTTTCAGACTTAAAGTCCAGGTTTCTTCAAGATGTTTCCCTTCAGCTTTTAATCAGTCTTTGATGTCCAAGATATACTTAGAAAGTACATATAACTTAGAAAAGTTACATTGGTACTTGCCTGATCTGAGAGGCTGGTGTTTTAACCACTGGATGTGGTGATAATAATAATTAGGCTTATACTGTGTATTGATCTGACAATGTAACACAAATTGTTATGTAAATCGGCTCCTTCCAAATGTATGTCTTCATCAATCTTTCGTTAGTCGTACTTTGTTCTTGTGACAGCTAACAACGAGGCAATTAGTACTTACTATGCCAGTTTAAAATGCCAGCTTGTTAATTTCAATTCGTTTTCACTGATTATATTATTGAAACTATGAATTTGTTTCAAATTAGTCCCTCTCAGTGACCTGTTATGTTTATTCTTACATTTAACGTTTACGACAACACTCATCCTTCCATGATAGTATCTTGTTAGTTTTTTTAATAGAATCTATACTGTACAAATAAATTCAATTGAACTCTGTGACATTAACTATAGAAAAAAAAAATCTTTCTGTTTGTATCCGCTAATCTGCGAAATGGCTGTACTGATTTTGACGGGGCTTAGTCAGATGTTATAATGAAAAACGTAAAAGTTTATAAGTAAGTAATAAAGTAGATTCAATATACTTTACCAAGATCCACGCGTTCTATCTATAATCTATCCTTTCTTATATTATAAACGGGAAAGTGAGTTTGTTTGTTCGTTCCACTTTCGCGCTTTTTATCGCGCTTTTTAAAACTAAAAAGCGCGATAAAAAGCGCTCCCGAACCGAACTCCACGCGGGCGAAGCCGCGGGCGAAAGCTAGTACTAATATATAAAGCTGAAGAGTTTGTTTGTTTGAACACGCTAATCTCAGGAACTACTGGTCTGATTTGAAAAATTATTTTTGAAAAATAAATCCAGGAAGGCTTTAGGGTATATAACATCACGCTGCGACGCAGATGAAACCGCGTGGCGTAGCTAGTATAAAATAATATTCGTGCCAATAACATGTCATGTGGTAGAGATATTTTATCATTTACACACAAGACCAAATACGAGACGGATAACAAATATTTGACGTCACTAAATTGGATATTTAACATTGCGTCGTTCACAGTTCAATCCAAGATTATAATGCTAAAACATTTGGCAATATAAATAGAAGACGAGGCTTGGTAAAATTCTCCATTTTAGTCAAATATCTACTGTATTTTCGGCTCAAGACATTATTTATTAGTCTCCGCTCCGCTGTTCGAAATTTAAAGCGCAATAAGGCGATTCTTTTTTCAAAATATGTATATTGAGGGGTCCATAAATAAACATAGATATAAAAATAGTGTATTTAAACACAAGAGGCTATCTTCAATAGCTTTTGATAATGTACCCGTAAATCAATAAGAGCAAATACTGCGGTTTAAACCCGTAGGCCATAGATTCGAACCTAGACAGCCGTTTTACTTTTTGCAAATTATTTCATCACCACTGTGTGTGAAAACGACGAAGGAATACATCATGAAGGAATCGCCATGTCTTAGAACCGAAAACTCGAAGACATGTGACATCTATCAATCCGTACCTACTGGGCCTGTGTGGTCGATTATGGCTCACTCGCTCTTGTACAGATGAGACTTCGCAGTAGTAGAAATGTTATTAGATAAATAAGGTAAGGTATCTATAACGCCATGTGCGAACAATACGTCATACTGACGTCACACAATGTCTGCATCTCGCAAGCTGAGTTTACTGCGCAACTAGCATAGATGCAACTTTCCGATACAACACTCGTCTGGTCGGGGGAACCTCGGAGGGTAAATATTTTCAAGGTTGAAATCACTTTCACAATAAAGGGGCATACATCTAAATAAACGTTGAAAATATTACACTAAATTGGGTTACACATCGATATTACCTAAAACTTAAAATAATGTATTCATAAAACTAAAAGATTGTCTGTAAAAGATCGCTCTTAGCGATAAGACCGTCCATTGTGTTACCCTTGTAAAATCTTTATATTTATGTTCTGTAATCTATATGGTGTACGTACACAATAAAGAGCATTCTTTTCTATTCCAAAAGAAAACTCATACGTATGCAAAACTTTGAAATGCTTACGTAATTGGAAGTCGGTCTTGTGATGGTCCATGTCTTGATTTTTGGCAATCTCATTTATCACTCGTATGTCAGACTTGGCTTATGCTCACTCTCCAAGTATTAATTATTTAGTTCTAAGTGCTTTCAACTACTTGAAGCGAAATTAATTTCATAAAGCATAATTTATGAAGTTCAGTAGATAATGCCATCGTTTCATATTAATTAGGTACCATTTTCATTTTAAAAGGGTCCCGAGTAATGGCTCAGTTTCGTGATATTTATGACTAATTTGAAGTACATCGATACCTGAGATAATGGATACTTATGTGACATGCTACACATTTGTTCATCATCGATCACAAAACTCTCGATAACGATAAAAAAAACCCAATCGTAAATTCATTGAGTAAATAGTCGTATTGCGTGTTAATCTCTCCATCTGGGACGTGTATGTTAGACGCACTTCTAACAACGATATTTTGATCACGTAATATTTCGTAACGATCTAGAAACAATTTCTTGTGACCGCCACAGGGTAATACAAGCTCGAGTAACTCTATAATTTGCCTAAATGGTTACTATTCAGACGAGCTGGCTGAAACATATTTATGTTCAATTACGGAACAGTTTCGTAATGTATTACTTTCGCTACGGCATGATGGAAATAAATTGTGTGCCAAAGAAATAACGCTGGAAGGAAAACAAAAAAAAAAAAACCGTAAGGAAAAAGCCTTCAATAACGTGATTGCGTGACCGACGGAGGTAAAATAAAGGTGGTATAAATTAGGCCGCCTCGCACAAAACTGTCATAGAAATAACATGTCATCGGAGGGTTAACATGACCTTGTATCTTCAAGGTCAGCGTGTAGGCGGAAAAACAAAAATATCAATAACAAATACAGAAAAAAGTTGGTTGAACAAAACTAATTAATATCTTCGGTGAACTGATAGAACTTTTTTAATAAAGTATTATATCAATAAACATTTATAACGCGATTGTAGATACAGACGCTCATCGAGCAATCTGTCAAATTTCTTTAATAGACTTTTTACGTTACCATTATAATATTAAGGTTCAAGGTTGAATGGGAATATTTTACTGTTGATAGTAGATGTCCTTGCGTCTGTAAAAGTTTTGCGATGCCATAACCCTTTATTAATTTGGAGCTACAAAAGAAATTGAAATTAGGTATTTCTGCTGAATGATCCAAATTCTACCTCTAGAATTTGGATCGTCATTGTAGTGATAAAATGAGCCCGAATCTCGGCCGTGCCCCAAATATTTTTAGATATTTTTTCTCCCGCATCGCTTTCAGCCTAACGACATCATTATGTAGATTTTGGTCTATATATATACCGTTATCATGCCCATCAAATGCAAAGGTCGGTTATTCATTGAATTTGTAAATTAAGCCCGCCTGGTAACTGCGGCCGCTCTTTATTCCTGAAACTCTGTTACTGACAACTCTAGCAGATTATTTTCAGATGAATACGGATAAACTTATTTTCTGTTGAGACATAAAAGTGGTTAAAATAGCGAACTCTCCATTCATAAAGCTGAGAGAGATGTACCCTAAGTTTATTGACACAGAAAACCTTTGAAACGATTACAGATAGGCACATTGAATTTTGGAAAAGTAAAAGCTTTATAAATAGAGAAAAACCCTGACTCCTAAACAAGGAGGACTTTGTGATTGAGGAGGCAATGTCCTGCTGAAGTTTTGGGTGATAATAAAACTTATATATAATATTATATGAACTTATTATACAATTTTATATTTTTGACAGCCTCCGTGGCGTAGCGGTAACGAGTCCAACAAATTGGTCTAACTGCAATACTTTGATATGGCCTTCGGGTTGTGGAGCTCAAACGGCAGTCACGTCACGGAAAATATCGAAGTTTAGCCAATATCAGCAGTTAGACTGGTGAAGCGGACCCCAGACTCCAAAGCTGAAAAAGCTTCGGATGCGACTAGGATTAACGCTGAGATGATGATAATGACAATATTATATTTATTAAGGTATTTACAGGACAATTACGAGTGGAAACTTCGAGAGAGGACGCTCTAAGCGGACGGAATATAGCGACCTTATTGGTGATGTACTTCAGAAAGTTCATGAGCGTAGTGTTCACAGCAAGCGTATGTACCAGCACACTAATACCGTAACACTGTTATTCCATTGCTCGTTGTGTTCGCTGTCTGTTTAATAACGTAAATAACGCAATGAATTGTCGTTGAACTGTCAAAATGCTACTGAAAATGTTTTACGTAATCAGCTTGCAGCGCATGCACGAGGCAAAAGGAGTATGTAATCATAATGCAGTAGGAGGCGCTCTATGATTTCTGCCTACCCCCAGGGAATAAGGCGTTAGCCTATGTATGAACTTAATTCTGATTCTGACATTGTTCAGATGTCAAGAAAATTAAAGGAAATTTATTTATTTTATTTTTAATAATTATAAACTAGCGCTTGACCGCAATCCCGCCTGATGGTAAGCAGTGATGCGATCGTTGATGGTAAAGCGCGCTAGTTTATTAAGAACCTATTCACTCTGATTGAGCGAATAGGAAGGAAGATGGCAGTTGAGCGAGGTGATGCAATGTTAAACCCAACAACACGACCAACGATGCTGCGCCAAAGGGAGATTGATCTGAAGACCCTCCACGACCAAACTCCCAACACAACAACATTTGGCGCATCGTACCCGGCACACATCGTAACACAACTGCTCAGACCCGTCCTCCGTACGGCTTCACCAGACATCATGCCGGAACACGACAAATCGCTTGGCGGTAAGGCAAATTCAATTTAAAAACTTGAGCTTGAATTGACATTTTAAAGACTTCTCGACACGCTCTGACCGGAGTGGAAGGGCGTGTCAGACTTTTACTGACTAAAACCCAGCCGTGTTTCTTCACTTGTCTGTGCGACGGCCTGGGCTACGGTTTCTAACAAGAACTGACATTGGATTAAACCTAATTTCGGCTTCAACGTACACAATTTAACTAACAGTTCTTTCTAAACTATACAAAAAGGAGGAAAAATAAAAACGTATTTTTTGACGTAATATCCATAACGAATGCGCATTTCACGATAAATCGGTTACGTGGGAAAGGTTCAAATTATAATCTTATAGCGAATTAATTTACTTACACGTGTTTTGATATATGAAGTATAAGTATAAGAACCAGATGTGCAACATTTGCTGATGGATTGTGTTAAGAACAAAGACGAGAGGGAGGGACTCTTTGGCTAGGGAGTTTGATTTAAACATGTGGGACGTTGGACTTATCCAAAATATTTTGGCTTACCCAAAATCAGACAGGACTAAACGCATAGTTTGTGGCTTAATTCAGAACTCTATGCAGTAGTGCCATCTTATATTATGTTATATTGTGTTATATGTATACAATATGTAAAGAAAACCCGTCCGACCCAAAAGGATGATAAATGTTAGGTAAACACACGACCAAATAAGATATGACCCGGAACAACTACTTGTAGGTCATATAAATATTTGTTCCGTGCGGGATTCGAACCGACGACACGCAACGCAACAGTCAATAGCTTAGCCACTGCGCTAATCGTGTAGTTATATTTATGCAGCTTTATTTTCCGTATGTAACATTCTACTTACATAACTTCTGAAAGAAATTTATTGTAACTAACATAGTCCGTAATATAAGTATACTAGTTGGGCCCCGCGGTCCCACCCGCGTAAGTTTCCGCAGGAATATCATGATAAAAAGTATCCTATGTATTATTCCTGTTATAAACTATCAGTGGGCTAAATTTCATCTAAATTCGTGCAGTAGTTTTTGCGTGAAAGAGTAATTAACATTAGTAGGATAATTACATACATAAATTCTGAAATAAGTTTAATGTAACTCGTAGCAATCCCCTTCCTCCCTCCTACTACCGACAGGGGTCCTTAATATTCATAATTATTCTGTAAAACCTACTACCAAGTTCACATTTAGTAAAAATATTGACCGACTACCCGACTACCCGACCCGCGTAAACATTTTTACTTAAAATGAAATCAGAGTACCGAAAAAGGCTTTCCAATTATCGGGTTAATATATAGGTACCCAGAAAACTTGGCTTTCAATTAGTAAAAGATTTAAAAAATCAGTTCAGTAGATCCAGAACTTACTCCCTACCACCTCGATAACTCAGACACCCTTTATATATTTTAGATTGAAATGATCCATACGTCTCAGCCTTACCCTTTTATTAACACAGGCGTGATGTTTCATTATTTGATATCACAGAACAACTCATCAAATCAATAGATTGATACTAGGTATATACTACTACTACTAGGTATATTCATTCAAATTATCCCTTAAACAACCCAACTACACATTTTATAAGACAAAACGGTCTAATTTAACACATAAATCATCAGCAACTAAAAACAGATCTGAACAAGCGATTAAATTAATCATATTCCAAAATTTGGCTGCTACCAAGTCGCCAATCGATCTGGCAGCCCCTTTAAAGATATTATCTGGCGTTTTTACTGGTATTTTGGCGTTGCCATCGGTCCGATGATGCCAGATGATTCGTGACGACACCTTGACATGATTACTAGTTCATTGAAGTTCTCTATCTGTATGATATAGAGTGAAACAGAGCTTGAACTATAGTGTTAGTATCGTTGGATAGATAACAAAGTTTCTATAAATACCTCGCGTATGATAGGTATCTATGTGTTTTATCAGAGACTGTTTTTGTGTAAAGCCTGATTTACACCGTCCGATCTTGTTACCTTTAGGATACCATACGTTAAAATAAAAGAAGAAGTAGTGTTGGTAAAGACAGAGGATGTTAGTTGGGTAGAAAGAAGTAATATGGTACAGACTGCAGCAGCAGGGGAATTGCGTAATAAAGTATCATTAGCAATAGGGACACCCCTATCCAAGGTATGGAAATCAAAAAAATAATTAGTCCGTCTTATAGATAATAAAAAAAATTAAGACCCGTATTTTTTTATTTTGTTGAAATTACCAAAAACTACTGAGATATAGCGTATTAAAGTTACGGAGTGGGGGCAAATTACGTCACGCCGTGGTATATTTTGCACCACAGCGTGAGGTCATGCGACATTTCAAATCAATATGTCTTCCTAAGTATTTGAATGAAAGAAAAAATACAAAATACGTGTTCAATATTTTTTATAAATCTATCTGGTGGACATTTAATTATTTTTTAGGATACAACCCAATTGGTTTCATTCTGACAGTTCAACAACATTTATTGCTTTATTTGCGTTATTGAATAAACACATGCTTCGAACATATGGAGCAATGGGTTAGCAATATGCTTCAAAATAATTCCGAATTATAGTAATGGTATATTACGCAATTTGGTTGCTGTTCAAGCTACCCGAAACTGTCAAATATTCCCATTCAACTTTGAGCCTTAATACTTTTGCCATAAAGGCTAAGAATCAATAAATAGATTTGACGGATTGTAGTAGCTTCATGTGCTGTCGCCTGTAGCAAAATAGTATTGATGATCAGTCATCATGGTGACATGTTCATCTTTTCATATACAATTAATTTGTTGTATTTATTGTATGCCACAAGGAAGAATCTCTTTTAAATGAGGCTTTACTTAGACAAGGTTCCACTAAAGTACCTACTGAAGGTACTATTATATGTTTTGACAGGTAAAGAGAAATAAAGACGTAACTCAGAACTCTTACGTCTGTTAAATCAAGTTTAAACGACATAATTTATAAGGAATTGTTCGCCATGATCAGTTAATTAGTCCGCGCCTGACGTAAAACGACATTTGTTTGGTCGCCATGTTTATCGCGTCTATACTGTCTATGGAATATCTTAATTTGACAGGATTAAACTAATATGTTATCTTCTATCCTTTTTTTAATGAAATAGAAAGAAAAAGATGCACTTAACATAAAATTAGTTTAGTTTGGAAACACGATATTTGGCTCCATTATTGTGATTCATGTTTATTTTCATTTCTAGAAAAGATTTCAGCCGTTTCAGGTAATACTCAAATCATAGTTATTTTCGTCTTCAATACAAATAGTTTTGATTTCGTGTTTGTAGCTTTAGAAATCAGATAAATAATCAGCTGTTTATGTTTGAGAATCACGCAAAAGATAAAGTATTATTACCAGCAGTTTAGTAATTATTAAAATCAAGGCTATGTTTAAATTGAAAATGACTAATTTGCCTGTGTTTCGGAACTTTGCCTCGTTGCTTAAATGATATATGGAATCGTATCTTCCGCTTTGTCTTAAATAATAGTTCAACCAATCGTGATACAAATTATAATTATTCATTTAAACAAATAAACATAACATTGAAATAACGGAAGAACTCTAAAGTTAGTTCAAAGTAAGGTTTTATAACCGAAAGAGAAAAGAACAATTCATTATTTAGTCGCGATTGAATTATTATAATTACTTATTTAGGTTCTATTAACTACCAAACAATTAACATTTTGTTTTTAAAGAAATGTGTTAAATTGTTACGTGTAAAACCTAATAATTTCTAAGGGCTTGTTGCTATGTTTTCTGTTACCAACTGTTGACAGTTTCTGACCAATCACATGCCTCCGTTTTCAAAATGTTATAAAACACTGCAGCTTGATTAGTCGCTTGTTACATAACGTAATGACGTATTTAGTATTGTTCTTTTACAACGGCTTTATTTGCTTGTCAGTTACGAGTTTACTTTCTTTCTTTTTGAGTTGTTTTTTTTTATTATTTCGATAATATAATTGGCTCTATCTCTGCCAACTGTGAAATGTAATACGTTTAATAAGTACGTTATTTGTTTCTTTTTAGTAAAATAATTTACCAATATAGGTCAGGGTATTGACAAAACTATATTATTTTTTGGAATTCGAATTAAATAGAAGCCTACTTAGATATATTTTGTAATATTAGATGTTATATAGGACACTTTAACGAGTTCGATACCGGTGATCCTTTTGATAAATTATTATTTCCTAGCGTTTGATATGACGGGCCAGAACGAATTTGGCGGTAACCTGACCACAACTACAACGGAAATAGGTGGTTGATACTGAATATATTATAAATATTAAAGCTTTCCATAACTTATTTATAGCTTCACTTTCCATAACTCTAACTAAACATTGCAAATTAGCGACAGAAAATTTACATTTCAAAAACAGAAAATAGACGTCAAAATCGCCACTTATAATATAATTCATGAGGGCCTAAACCAGTTTCAAAAATCGTCGTTTTCATACACCACTCTTGGGACTCGAGCAAAATATTTGCATAAAATGAATATGTATATATTTTTGGTATCATTTTGGCGTGCGCGTTTTCGGAAAGCGATAAAAACTCTATCGGCAACGTTATGAGATTGGGTAAAAGCAATTTGTTTAACGTAAACTATACCTACAGAACATAAAATTGGCAAACCAGTAATGAAGTAGATAATACGTGTACCTACACGTTTACTTGGGTCTGATGACGTCAGAGAATAGGTAGTGTTGGTATCCAGTTGGTATTTTGCATTTTATGCACAAATGCAGTTTGCATTTTATGTTCGAGTTTAATTTTATATGCAGCTGGTTTTATGATATAGGTACCTACGTGAATACGGTTTTGTAACTTCACTGAAATTACAAAAAAAAAACAATATTTTTTTATCGTTAGGTAATAATTAAGTAATTTACAATGAGATTGAAAAAATATGTGGATTCTTTTCAGATTTTGATTTCAAAATTTAGTTATTCAGAAATGTATATTTAAATTCCGGAAAAAAAAAATAGAAATAATTAAATTTTGCGCATCTCATTGTTCGTTTGAATCTACGAGTATATGGTAGCATTCACAAAAAATTATAAGCTTTTCAACTATGATAATTAATAACATCATCGACTTTGTTCTTTAAATAGTTAGAACTGCTGTGATGTAACGAACAAAAACATTCGCACATCGCTTGAATGAATCCCTGTCTGAAAGCTTGCCAGATTGCCTATCAAGCGGTCAGAATTAGTGCCCACTGTGTAGGTCATGATCACTCTCAAGACCACATCACCAACACCTGGCCCCTACTTGGAACCCAAACCCCCCGATTTAAAATCACTTACAAGTAAAAAAATCACCTTTTCAATAGTTTTAAGCGCACTACACTGCTCTAAAAGGCATTTTACTTACTTCAACACGTCTGTTGTCACACAACAACAATAAAAACGTAATTCTCGTCAACAACCGCACCACAACCTTGGTATGACAACGTTATCGCATTACTTATGCTAAGCACGCGCCCACCACCGTAGAGCCGTGAAAATGATTCGTTTTCCTCCCGAACTCACCGCGTGATAAAAGATAACATTGCGTATGATCTAAACAATTGATCAAAACATCAACGTAAACTGTACTTTCAACGTATTCGCGGACGCAAACAAACGCGGCCTTGAACGCTAAGCAGATCGCCTGAAATACTCTGCGCGTGGAAATAGCCGCGGTGAAAATACGAGCACGTGACGCTTACGTACCTCGCGAACTGTCGTATGGAGAAAATCGATGGTGCTTGCCACTCGGCGACCGGCGGCGGACTGAGCCACTGTGTCAGCGGAACGCGCCCCACCCGAGCCTCCACCCGCCTGACTTGCTATCACAGTTTACAATTAAAAAAAAAAATACTTTCACCGTTTTCGCACTTTACAAAAATACGGTTGCAACACTTAAAATATTTTAATCAGGCGGCGTCTGTGAGCTTGTGTTTGTTCGCGATCATCTGCGGCATCGGTTCGCGGCCGGCGCGTGCTTACAGCTCGGAGTGGGGCGATGGACTGATCGAGGCAGCCAGCGAGCCGTCGAGGTGCCTCCCTGCCCCCGCCATGACGTCGGCTACAGCCCGCGATGGTGGAAATTAGCAGCTTCCCGAGCGAGGGTCGTCGGATGTAGGTCACGGGGACTGGGCCTGCACTTGCCCACTCTACCGCGCTGATACACTTGACAAGTTTAAGGACATAACTAGTTGTGATTAGGCGTTCGATGTATACTTACAATACTGTATGTTACTTTTAATACTTGCTGCATTTTTTAAGATTTCTCGTAGCACGCTTGTCGTAGCCATTTTTGTTCGGATACGAAGTTCTTAAAGATAACACAACTGTTGTACTCTGCTTATCTCGCTCTATAGATAGTGAAGAGACACGTTTTCTTATTGAGAGATGAAAATTGGAAAAGTTTTGGGTCAGATTTTTTCCTATTAACTTTCGTTATCATCGTAATGTTTATCGAGTTATGCTTATGCGTCAAGTTTTTCCACACGTTCTACGACATTTTCTGGAAACATTTTCTTTTTCGGGGTCACCATTATAATACATAGTTCTAGGAAACTGCGAATTGAGAGATACTAAGAGATTTCAGTTTCTCAAATTTTCGTCTGATTGTGCTTAATATATTTTGTACCTATACTTCATAATTGATTTAGGCAAGAAGAACGAACTTCCTTAAAGTGGCGCCGAGGCGTTAATCAAATTGTGTGGGTGTCTACCGATCTGCGTCCATGGTGATTGTTCGTTAACTGAATAACAACTAATGGCCAAGGGAGTCACGAACACGAGACTGCTCTGCCATAGAGCAGGGACATTTACATTTTCTTACTGTTTCATAGCGAGTAGGGATCGTTTGGGAAAATTATTTGATTTATGAGGCTGGTTTCGCTTAATGATGAATTTGTATTCGTGTTTTGGTAGGTTTGCTGGTGTGCCGTTATACAAAATTCCGTGACACTGCACGAAATTTTGGATATAAAATATGTTTTATCTTTAAAGAAAGAGAGAAAAAATGTGTTGGTATTTATTGTGTTTCGCACGGGAAGATCACAATCAAAAATAAAACAACTTAACAAAAAATCGAAAGATATATGAATTGAGCAAGCTTGATGCTTTTAAATTAAAAAAAAAAGCCACTGCGTTGGATTCTGATTCAATCCGCTGTGATGTCGCAAGATAAATATTAGGGGTTAAAGTATGAAATTGCCGTTTTGTTGCAATAGGTTCTTTGAATTGACATATAATCTTTATCGTTTCAAATAAAACTTTTTTCACATGGTTACTATGATGTTCGTCTTTTAAAAATGTGAAACATTTGAATATCGACTTTCAATTGTTTTGTTGTTTAACTTAGACAAGAAAGATGGATACTGCGAAAATTCGAGTGATTTTTGAATACGAGTTCCGACGCGGAAGTAACGTGGCAGAAACAGCCCGCAATATCAATGTTGCGTTTGGAGAGGGGTCTACTAATGAACGTACCGTGCGATTTTGATTTAAGCGGTTTCGTGATGGAAAATTTGAGTTGAATAACGAACCACGAGGTAGAGCGGTCTTCCTTGTGTTTCGTTGTTCTAGTCGAATTTTTAGACAGGTAAATAACCGATCCTAGTCAAACTAACCAGGAATTGGCGGCTTGGTTTACCGTTACCTTACCCGCTATATTGACTGATTTGCGTCAAATGAATAAAAATACAGAAAATGGTTGCCCCATGATTTGACTAATCTGCAGAAAGAAACGCATGTTGAACCTTGTGTTGCCTTATTGAATCGGTACTGAAATTAAGAAATATTGGGTCGAATTGTGACATGTGATGAATAGTGGATTTTTTATGATAACTAAAAAAAGGCAATGGCTGACCCCAGGTCAAAAGCCACAACAGTGTCCTAAAGCAAAACTTACCAATAAAGAGGTAGGTAATGGTAATTGTTTGGTGGTCTCAGCGTGATGTTATTCACTATGGTTTTCTCCGATCTGGTCAAGCGCTAACGGCAGATGTTTGTTGTGCCGAACTCCGAACCATGTTGGCAAAACAAGCAGTAAACAGCACCAACTCATGAGTCGATCTTCACTATTATTGCTTCATGACAACGCGAGACCTCATATAGCACGGGAAAACATTTTGACCCTTTAAGAACTACAGTTAGAAACCAACCTGATAAAAAAAAAGGTAATCCTTTGGAGCAAGTTCTGACGAATACGGTCGCCAGACCTTGCTCCAATGAATTACCATTTTTTTCGTGATTTGGAAAATTTATCTACGTGACAAGAAGTTTTCTTCCCAAGAGGCAGTATAAAATGTTTTCACACAGTTTGTGCAATCTAGATCCTCAGAATTCTATCGTAAAGGCATAAATGAACTTTTTATTAGATGGCAGCAGACACATATAAAGGGTGTCTCTGACATCGACGCACAAATGAGTACCATGGATCTAGTACATGATTCTGAACCCCCCAGTGGTGGAATTTTTCGCCGGCTTTTTCCTGATTAAAAAAAATAATATGCATTTTTTTTCACTTTAAACCGTTCATATAATTGCTATACTTTTATAACCCAATAAGATTTTAAAGTAAAAAATAATGAATTCGCTATTTACACAAAAAAGCGCAATGTGAACAAAACTCGAAAAACTATCCTATCGGCTGATTTAATAGAGTTCACATCAGGGGTCAATGTCATACCCACAAACACGCACAGCGGCACGCTTGCAACGTTCAAAGGCCGAGCCGACACATTTTTTTAAACACTGCTATTTCTGTAACCGCTTGTTAACGATATAAATGACTATCATAATTTTATTAGTGGCATGCGGTGTAGCCTTCTCGCGAAGTTTGCGTTACGATGTCAGATACATCCTGTATATAGATAATAATGATTAGATAAATTAAAATACTTAAATTTAAAAAATAAATAGTTTAGATTTTCAGTACAAATCGGCAATTTCTCTCTACGTATGTCCACATTTTTCTATCTCTATGTGGACATACATTTTATTTAATATTTCAAAAACAGTTCATTATGCTGGACTGTTTTATAACTATAGGTAAATAAAAGTAGTAATTTTATAATTAGGTACTGCCAACTTTCGACCAAAGGTCCAAAGGTTTCCTAATCCGTATCACCATCATCATTATCATGATCATCTTAGCGTTTATCCCGGTTGCATCCGTGGCTTTCGCGTGGAGCCCGTGGTTTTTGCACATTCTCCTCCATTTCGCGCGATTTTTAGCATCCTGTGGTAAGAGCTTGTTTGATTGCTTCTTTGGTCTACCCCGCTTGTTCCGGCCCGGCGGAGGCGCCATAGCAAGACATTTGATACCCACGTAACATTTTGCCGGTTTGCGTAAGACGTAGCCGTACCAGCGTAGGCGACCCTCCTGCAGTTTGTCTGCATTGTCACAGACACGAAGACCGCCACGGATGCGAGTGTTCCTGATGCGGTATTTCCGCGTAACTCCACACATCCACCACAGCATATTCATCTCCGTGACATGCAGCTCCTGCTTGTGTCGCTCAAGCACAGGCCACGCCTCACTGCCATACAGAAGAACAGGTATAATGATGGTCTTATAGATCTGTCCCTTAAGCTTAACAAATGACACCTGTCACCTCACGCCATTTTGCCCAATCTGCGGAAATATGTGCCCTGATGTCGTCAATCAAAGTCGCCGGATGCGTAGAGCACAGACCCTAAGTATTTAAACTGGTCTGTGCTCTCGACCATATCTCCGCCTATGCGCACAGACATGGGGTCTGTCGTATTGCTGGCCATGTACACGTTCTTCACCACGTTGAGTTTTAGACCTAATCCGTATCAGCTACGGACATAAAATAATTCGGAAACCGAACTCCGAACGCTGAACGAACTAAAAATTTATGACATCACGATCTGACTAAACGTTTATTATACCAGTTAGCTGCATATATGTATTATATATATATAAAAATAACCTAAATACCAGATTAGTTTTCATAACTTCAAGAATTTTCTATTAACAATTTAATTTAATTATATACTAACTATGCAAATAAACACGACAAGAAAAGGACACTGACGTAAATAACATTTAATCACTGAAAATAAAACTTTGTGAGTAAAATCTAGTTCCTAACCTAACGTTAATTACGAAAAGTTAGGTCAATTACGAATATCACCAGACCTAGTAAACTTTTATGTTATTTTATTAGCTTTATGTTCCTTTTCGCGGTTTTTTTTTAATATAAATTATAAACTAGCTCTTGACCGCAATGGTTGATGGTAAAGCACACTAGTTTATTAAGAGCCTATTCACTCTAGCCTTGAAGACACTCAAATTGTAGTCCGAGGGAAACACAGCTGGCAAATAGTTCCAGTGCCTCGATGTACGTGGCATAAAGGAGGAGGCGAAACGCTTCGTCCGGATCGTAGAGGTGTTAACAACGTAAGGGTGGAAACTCGCCGTACGACGGGTTGTCCGATGATGGAACGGAGATGGGGGAATTAAATCATGCAATTCCCTCGCACACTCCCCAAAATGCATCCTATAGAACACCGAAAAGCTGGCTACTCTGCGCCTGTGCTCTATGCTTCGGAGACCATCTCGAGTTAAAACAGGGTCACCAATCAGCCTCTTCGCACGCCTCTCCACTGAATCCAAAGTGGCCAGGTGGCTCTAAGCAGTACCAGCCCAAATGTGGCTGCAGTACTTCACACATGAACGGACCTGTGCTTTGTACAACATTAGAAGCTGCCCTGGTGTGAAGTACTGCCGGACCTTTGCGATAACGCCAAGTTTCCTGGCAGCCACCTTAAATGGAGGTATACTCAAAATTTCATGACTGTGAACGGCACCCAAATTGCGTAACACACTATTATTATCAACTAGCTGCGCCTTGCAGTTTCACCCGCGAAGGTTTCGATATGTTTTTTTTTATATCCTCCGCTCCTATTGGTCACAGCGTGATGTTATATCGCCTAAAGCCTTTCTGGATTAATAAGCTATCCAACGCAAAAATAATTTTCCAAATCGTTCCCATCGTTCCTGAGATTAGCGCGTTCAAACAAACAAACACTTCTGGTTTATATATTAGTATAGATTTGATCCTTTGCTCCATATGTTCGAAAAATGTGTCTGCTCAACAATGTAAATAACGCAATGGATGTTGTTGAACTGTCAACACCATCCATTGCTACTGATATTGTGTTACGCAATTACCCTGCAGGTGTCGTGAGTTGGGGGTGGTCATCACTTAGCTTCTTCCACTTATTTTTAAATCTTTCGTTATTTTTTTCCTTTTTAGGATTCCGTAGCCAAATGGCAAAAAAAAGAACTCTTATAGATTCATCATGTCTGTCTGTTCGTCTGTCCGTCCGTATGTCACAGCCATTTTTTTCCGAAACTATAAGAGCTACCTATACTGTTAAAACTTGGTAGGTAGATGTATTCTGTGAACCGCATTAAGATATTGATGCAAAAATAAAAAATAATAATAAATATTGGGGGCTCCCCATACTTAGAACTGAAATTCAAAATATTTTTTCAATAATACACATACGTGTGGGGTATCTATGAATAGGTCTTCAAAAATGATATTGAGGTTTCTAGAATATTTTTTTTCTAAACCAAATAGTTTTCGTGACAGACTCTTCCAAAGTGGAAAAAAGTTGCCCCCCCCCACTCTAAAAGATCTAAAAAAACCATATGATGTACAATACCATAAAAATTATCAACGAAAATTGTTTTGAACGAGATCTAGTAAGAAGTTTTTACTTAATACCTCGTAAATCGTAAACCGCTTATTACCGCGTAATCTTGCATACAAATAACTTAAATCCTTTAATTTCATAAATCAATGGTACGGAACCCTTTGTGCGTGAGTCCGACACGCACTTGTTTGAAATTAGACAATTTCTTATAAATAAATGCTACTACTCTGTCAACGAATACCTCAATGATAAAAATATAAAGACACAAACTTAAATAGACATACATACATTCGCACACACACACATACGCACACGCATCCTCACACACACACACACACACCCACAAACGCACCCGTTAGCAAGCAACGTAGTAAATTGTAAAAAAGTGCTTCCTCTCTCCTAACTTCACTTATTTTGTTTGTGCCCGACAGGGTCCACGTGAACTAATTTTAAGTATTACCATCTAAGAATACATGTGGAAAACAATAAAAGTATTGAGTATTGAGTATTGAGTATTGAGTATTGTTTTTGTTGTTATTGTATTTTTACTATTTCTAGTTTTCTCGACGCTTTTAATATGCACCTACCTCCGTGTTTTTTTTTGCTTCGTTCTCACATATAAATTAAAGAAAATAAAAAAAAAAAAAAGAAATTCTAAAAAGGATCCACGATGTTTCGTTTTGGAATGGACAGCTAACTGTACATTTTTGACTGGCCTGCTAAACAACTTAAAAATGCCTGCAAACGGTTTAATTAAATTATAATAAATACATACTTTGAATTTGACGAGATTTGTCCTTAATTGAATAGCTGCAAAAAACTAGATTCAAGTTTTTAATACATATGTATATTTGCCGAATAATTGCAAAATTTCTACGACAATATTATGTCTAAACAGTGATAATTCATTTTGCCTTGCAAACAACAGTTTTATATTTTTATTGTGTTAAACATATTAGTTGACAAAAACTAATATGATTACATACTATGTCGTAACTTGTGACATGTCAAAAGTTATGTGGAATTATACCATATTTATGTGAATTATGTGAGCCTTATTATGCCTGCGATGTTTGAAATTCAAGCTCTTGGCCTGGTTTGGAGAACAGAAAAGATACGCAGTGCCTTAGTAGGTATGACGGTGAAGGAAGACATTGTGAGGAAACCGACATGTCTTAGAGGAAAAACTTCGAAGACTTTTGACATCTGCCAACCTGCACTGGACCCACGTGGTAGATTACGGCCCACTCCCTCTCACCGCAAGGAGGCCCGTGTTCCACTAGTGGGAACATTATAATATGCTGATTATATAGTAGGTATGTCGGTTGCGTTTTACAAGACATTGGCTTTAATTTTAAAAGACTTGGCTAGGTCTGGCGAAATTGGCAAGTTGTATGTATGCTAATTACACGGTAAACTTTGATTGCGAGATGTAGAATTCGTGTGACGTCGCTTTGACGCGTCGTTCATTTTGTGGCGTTTGTAGGTACCGTGACCGGAGGTCGATAGTGGGCTGAGTCTTGTATCTTGTGATACTTGCCAGGCCAGCTGAGGTTCCACTGAGTCGGAACCGGTTGCCGCGTAGTTCACGGTGAGTCGGAACTGTCTTCGGAGATTCCCCAGTGAGTCGGGGTGGTGGCGCTGCGTTATACTCCAGTGTGTCAGTTGTCGTACAGCGCCGGGTTGAGGCTGGCTGCTGCGTCGGCCAGGAGAGAGGGCTCTGCTTGTTGACTGGCCGAAAGTGCAGTGTGCTGTGCCGAGGTTACTGATGAGGCTGCGGGTGATGACCAAGTATGCGCGGTCGCTGCATGCTCGTGGTCAGGATACCCGTTGTAGCCGTGGGTGCTGGCTGGCTGGGTGATTCGTCGATGAAGCTTGCGGGAGTGATGATGATGACATCACGCTGAAGTTGCTGCACGAAGGCTGCGCTGACGTTCATGCTCGGGGTCACCAGTGTGGAGGCATGAGGAACAGATAGTAAAGCACTCATCCTCCGTAGAAAACGGAGGATTCTCCGACCAGACAGGTGTTATGTCTGGCGGACACTTGCCCAACGGTTAAAATTGGGAAGTTATATACTGGGTGTATCTGACATCGTAACGCAAACTTCGCGAAAAGGCTAGAACACATGCCACTAATAAAATTATGATAGTCATTTATGTCGTTAATGAACGGTTACAGAATTCACAGTGTTTAAAAAAAGTGTCGGCTCGGCCTTTGAACGTTGCAAGCGTGCCGCCGTGCGGGTTTGTAGGTATGACGTTGATCCCTGATAAATCTGTTAAATCAGCTAAGATAGTTTTTCGTTTTTTTAATTGCGCTTTTTTGTGTAATTAGCGAATTCATTATTTTTTACTTTAAAATCTTATTGGGTTATTAATTTATTAAAGTGAAAAAACTACATACATATTTTTTTAAATCATGAAAAAGCCGACGAAAAATTCCACCTGTGGGGGGTTCAGAATCATGTATCTACTCGATTCATGGTACTCGTTTGTGCGTCGATGTCAGATACACCCTTTATATGCTAGTTGCTCGGTAAACTCTGATTGCGAGATGTAGAATTCGTGTGACGTCAGTATGACGCGTTCATCCATGTGGCGTTTGTAGGTACCGCTACACCGGTATAAAATACGAGGCGAAATGCTTTGCCCGCATAGCGTCGGTTCAATTTGTAGTTGTTCTGGGTCTGGTGTTTGTGTATGTGAATTTAATTGTTTGTTAAGGCACTCACGATACAGGAGCAATTCATAGTGTGAGGCAATGTATAAAAATAAAAATTGAAAGTTCTATAGCTCGTTCATTTTTATATTTGTTGAGATGGTGAATGATTTTATTAAAGGTCTGCTGAACAGCTTTAATTTGATGCTAATATTACGGAACAGTTTAAAAATCCAGTGTTGGAACAGTTGATTTATCTTAGGCCTCGGAATGAATTTTCTCGGTGGTAGGCCATAACATCGGCTGCCGGCAGAAAAAGTCATGCGGCCAAGCGATTCGTAGTATTCCGGCATGATGTCTGGTGAAGCCGTACGGAGGACGGGTCTGAGTAGTTATTTTGCGATTTGAGCCTGCTACGATGCGCCAAATGCTGTTGTGTTGGGAGTTTTTTGAGGGTCTCCAGATCAATCTCCCTCTGGCCCAGCATCGTTGGTCCTGTTGTTGGGTTTGACATTGCATCACCTCGCTCAACAGCCGTCTTCCTTCCTATTCACTCAGTATTTTTGAACAAATAGGTTCTTAATAAATTACCGCGTTTTACCATCAACGATTGCATCACTGCTTACCATCAGGTGGGATTGCGGTCAAGCACTAGTTTATGATTATATATATATATATAAAAGGTCCTCGCCAAGTGTAATAAAATTAAAAGTATTCTATAAGTAACTCAATGAAGCAGTTTACTTTTCCTAATCATTTTATTCAGTGCTTTATTTGAAACCGAAATGGAACGCCTCGGTATGACTTGAAAAATAAAATATCAGGTAAACCTTTCCTATAATAAAAACATAATGATGAGCACTTTGAGGAGCACTTCATTAATAGGTAAATACACACATCAAAAGTGTCTAGGGATCAACATATATTTTTGCAATAACTTTTCTCCTGATTGATATTAATTAAAATTTTCTTTAAGGATTCATCAAATAAAGTGTTTTCGTTTGTCACAGTAACGATAAACCAAGTCACCTTTGCATTAATAAAGAAATTTGCCATTTTCCTAATAAAGAGATATTTGACATTTGAACCACTAACACAAAAGTTCAAAAAAAGACTGAAATAACAGTATTCTCTAAAATTTTATTGGGTAACTTAAACAATTAATAATCCGTGTTTCTACCGCGAACACTAACAACACAAGAACATCGGTTTGGCATACTCAAAATGAGTTCATCCAAATCACGCTGTGGAATGGCCGCCCATGTTCGTTGCAACAACAAAAAAAGGTCTTCTTGCGACTGGATACCCTCCATATTCGGCAGAGCTCTTCTCTGTAGCATATCCCATGCATGCTCAATCGGGTTCAAGTCTGGCGACTGAGCAGGCCAGGGCAGGACATTGATGTTAGCTGCGGCGAGAGTCTGTCTTACAACTCTTGCGGTGTGCGGTCGTGCATTATCATGCATTAACTAAAATAAGGGACCGATTTGCACTTGTAGAGGAACGATGACGTCTGATACAATCGTCTCAGCATAAATTTGAGCGTTGAGGTTGCCTCTGATCCAAATCAACTCAGTTCTTCCGCCGATCCAAATATCCGCCCATACCATGATGGTTCCACCACTATAAGGATGGACTTCCTGGCAGGATTTTAATCGCTGTTGGCGTCCAGGGGTTCTCCAGTGTCGTATACGTCTTGTATCCGGTCTCATACCAAAACGAGACTCATCAGAAAAGCACACGAAACGCCATTGTTCTTCTGCCCAATTTCTGTGTTCAAGAGCCCATTGATATCGAATCCTACGATTGTGCTTTGCTATAGGTGGTACCCGTAGCGGTCTTCGGGAATGAAGGTTCACTTCATGCAAGCGGTTTCTGACTGTTTGGTCGCTAATTAAGTTCCCTGAAGAGTGATGAAGCCTCACGGCTAACATCATGGCAGTTATTGTTGGAGCTCTTCGAGTTAAGATTTGAATGTATCGGTCTTGTCTCCGTGTGGTGCAGCGATACCGTCCTCCATGGCGCTCAGCCACGGTACCAGTGCTTCGGTAACGTGTCCAAAGTCGACTGATAACACTCTGACTTGTATTCAGAGATAAAGCCACAGTACGTTGCCGGGAACCAGCTTCTATCATTCCCACGGCTCTGAGCATTTCTTTCCTGCTTAAATGACGTCGCCGCTCCATAATAACGTTGGTTTTAATCAGTAGTAGGGAAACAGTAGCACTAATAATGTCTTCAATGCGTTGTATGTTTTTATAGGGAAAATATTGACAGCTGATTTTCATCTTTTACTCGAATTTGATTCACAGTTCCTGATTCAAATTATGAAATGCACCAAAAAGGATCCATATAAATTTATAAAATCATAAATTTATTACAAAGCCACATCTCAATCTCAAGAAATCCGCATAAAAATGCTTGATCCCTAGACACTTTTGATGTGTGTAGTTTGTGAGCAATTTTTCAAGGATACTCAGTTATTTCCGTAAACTGTATATAGGATATCGAGTGTTTGCTAATATACAGCTCTAATTAATGTGTAACTAGTGTTTGTCAATTCGTTAGAGGAATAAAATTGGTTAACATTTAAGTTCACGATTTTCGTAAGATAGATATTTTTTTTTTGTGATGCAATGTTAAACCAAAAAACACTACTAACGATGCTGTGCCAGAGGGAGATTGATCTGGAGAACATCCACGACCAAACTCCCGACACAACAATATTAGGCGCATCGTACCCGGCTCAGACCCGTCCTCCATACGGATTCACCAGACATCATGCCGGAACACGACGAATCGCTTGGCGGTAAGACTTTGTCTGTACATATTGACGCCGATTCACTTGTTGAAAAACTAAATTAATTTTAAGTTAAGTGCATCTTTTCCTTTCTATTTCAAGAGGTATGAGAAGGATAGAAGATAACTTTTTTAGTTTAATCCAGTTAAATTAAAATACTCCATAAACAGTTTCAATTTATATCAGAAGCGGACTAATTTGACAGGTCTAATATTTTATTTTCTGTCCTTTCCTTAATGAAATAGAAAGGAAAGGATGCACTTAATTTAAAATTAATTAAGTTCTTGAAGAAGAGAATCGGCTTCAATATGTACAGACAAGCAATTCGTCGTATTCCGTCATGATGTCTGGTGAAGCCGTACGGAGGACGGGTCAGCATCGTTGGTCCTGTTGTTGGGTTTAACATTGCATCACCTCGCTCAACTGCCGTCTTCCTTCCTATTCACTCAGTGTTTTTGAACAAATGGGCTCTTAATAAATTACCGCGCTTTACCTTCAGCGATTGCATCACTACTTACCATCAGGTGGGTTTCAGTTAAATAAAAATACTCCATAGACAGTTTTCAATTTATGTCAGAAGCGGACTAATTTGACAGGTCTAACATTTTATTTTCTGTCCTTTCCTTAATGAAATAGAAAGGAAAATATGCACAGACCTTTAATTTAGGTTGTGTATAGGTAAGGGAATTGGGAGGCCATTATTCCTTCATATGATCTGACTAAGATTATGTTATGTATGGTATTATAATAGCTAATAAACATTGTAATTTATATATCTAAATTTAAATAATCACATTGAATCAATAATTTTTTAACAGTAACAAACATTTTCATACACTAACTAACCACAACACTAGAAAAATTTAAAACATTTACGACAAAAACACAGCAAACTATGTACCCAATCCTCTTACTGCACTTCTAAAACTCTTTGCTAATGAATTTTCTGGAAAACATCAGCTTTTCAGACATTTTTCATTTAGAAAATTTGTCACACAGTGCAAAACTTTCAGTGCATTAGTGTTTATATGAAGTTGCGTTATGGTATGTGAAGTCTTCTTTTGAAGTTTAATTTAAAAGTTTTGATACGTACCCATCCTCACACGGGTGCATTGACCGAAAAATTGTAATTTTTATTCTGTAGTATTTCCACAGACTAAAAATATTCCATAGATTCAGAAGGATTCCTAAAAGTGTGTTGCATTATAACTAAGTATTATTGTACTATTTTGCTTCACAGATGAGGGCCTCGATGAAAATTGTAGATCTATTGTGTCGTTTCTGTTGTCCATAGGAAAAAGCCGTGACTTTATGTTTTTAGTCTTTTTCTTCTTCTTCTCAGACTATAGAGGTT
This sequence comes from Sesamia inferens, assembly GCA_037179545.1. Taxonomy (NCBI): domain Eukaryota; kingdom Metazoa; phylum Arthropoda; class Insecta; order Lepidoptera; family Noctuidae; genus Sesamia; species Sesamia inferens. The sequence goes on from CM073931.1 coordinate 23,544,575, forward strand.
CACTCCTGGATAACGGCCTCCCCTCCCCTCGTCTTGGTCTTCGCCCGCATCCATCGGTTTCCCACGATCTTCATCAGATCTTTGGTCCACCTGGTTGGGGACCTCCCTACGCTGCGTTTTCCGGTACTTAGCTGCCACTCCAGACTACTAAGTTCTAAGTGCAACGTGACCCGCCCACTGCCACTTAAGTTTACCGACTCAAAGAGCAATGTAAGTCGGTGACTTTGGTTACAATGTAAGTTGGTGAATAACTTCAGGTACCGAAACAACCTCTTTAAACTGAAACTGCCAGTTTTAGCTTTGAAATTGAAAGTTTTGAAAGAAAGAAATTTGTTAGGTTATACATTTTTTTAAATTTTTGTTGTTTTTTGTGGATAGTAAATCATTAAATGGTCTCTCTCGCTTTGGGCGGCAGGGAAGGGCGTGTCAGACTTTTACTGACTAAAACCCATCAGTGTTCCTTCACTTGTCTGTGCTTCCTGTCTTTTGAACAACCCGCAACCTTAGTAGACATCGATCTTCGTGGACCCCATCACGATGTGCTGAAATCTCTTTGGATCATTGCTTGAAACAAAACGCGCCGTAGACCCGGGCCTGTTCTTTACTGGGCGGCAAGCTACCCACTGCTCGCTGCTCGCAAGGCCCGTCGGACGCGATCGATTGTCGCCGATCGCCGCCACAAGGTCATAGCCGTGCTCCGGGCAACCGGGTACACCTCCACCGTGTCTTCAGAGTGATTATTGGTGACATCCAGGGGTTTCCTCAGTGCCTTATCCGGAACAAGAATCTTCCGAAAGAGGACAGATTGTGCGTACCTAGATCTGCTGGCGTGACAGATTTCTCACAGTAGCGTAATTATCACTACATATTATAAAGCCAAGTCACTTTTACTTTCCCTATGTCGCTTTGTATGATTAAATCTTTAAAACTACGCAACGGATTTTGATAGAGTTTTTTTTAATAGATAGAGTTATTCAACAGGAATGTTTTTATGTATATAACAAGCAACAGTGTTCCTCTTATATATTATAAGAGGAACAATAATGCACGTCAATAACACCTATCTACTAATATCTTACCGAGTTCCGACAAAGATAATGTTTCCTTAACAAAACAGATACCAGATAAACTCAGCCGGGCTTATCTCCAAAGATACAGAGATTTTTATGCAGAAGATGATGATGTAAGTGTGTTAAATTTAATGAAACGATCTTGTTTATTCCATAAATAGAATATCGGAATCACATAAATATAAATAAAAGGTCTGCTAGTTGAGACCGTCGTGTCTAAAGAACCTTCAACGCAAAGAACTTCAGAAACTTCGCTTTGATAAATGCTACTGTAAAATAAACGAGTTTTTAAACAACAAACAATTCTAATTATTGATGCTTCGTTTAAAATTCACACTTCTGTCAGTTATAAATGACTATATTGTAATGTTTGTTTTTATTAGACTCTTTTAGTGCTAGTTACCTTTTAGGTTTTTTAGGTAACTAAATAAACTTGTTTTGTTAACAGTCAGTGTGTCTTAATCAGCTGACTAAGACACACTGACTGTTAACAAAACAAGTTTATTTAGCTTTGTGCCAATCTGTTATCACCTACTGTATTACTTCATGGGGTAGTGCGGCAAAGACCATACTGCTTCCTCTAGAACGTGCTCAAAGAGCTATTCTAAACCTTCCGTCCGTTCAGATTTCCCACCCATCAGCTTTATGTGGAATGTAAGGTTCTAACCGTTCGTCAACTATTTATTTTGCATACCGTACTTCATCTGCACTCTGAGCTTACTTTTGACCCAGTACCTTTAACCAGGAGGAGAAAAGACATGGTTTGCACAAAACCACAGACGAGACATGCTTATGCCTACAGATTTTATGTATTTTTAGGCCCTTTCTTATATAACAAGTTCAACAAACTATTAGATATATACAGTATAAATTATAAAAAACGTAGTTAAGTAATATCGGAGTACCTATTGAATCTCAATTACTCAGACACAGAAAAGCTACTGGAATTTATAGTGTAGTAGATAGTTCGCAGATAAAGTTTAGATTAGATATACAATTAATTTCGTTTTTAAAAAAAAATCGTTTTTGATCCTGTGTACTCACATATGTTTTTAAAGTGTACTAATAAATTATTATTATTATTTAATTATTATTATCAAGTTATTATTACTATCGAACAAAATACTTTCATCTTTATTATTAAATTATGTTATTGTGATGTATTGTGAAATAGTATAACATAAGATAGCATGAAAAATAACTAAAGTTTTTGTTTATTGAATTCCTAGTCCATAACGTTGCATGTTTAATCTTACGGACTTATTAATATATTCTGATGTAGAGTGATCGCCTGAAACACAGGTTTAATAAACGTAGTTCGGGCATGTCGCTAATTTTACATGATTCTCTGTATAATAATACGTTCTGTATGACCTTATGTATATTTTTAGTCACACATAATACCTAGCTGTTATTTAGGCAATAAGATATGTATGTATTTCTATAACAATATTTTTGTAGCTTTTATTTTACAATGTTGTGTAAGTTTTTGAATAAAGATTATTATTAGGTATATTATATTATTATTATATTAATTATGTAAGTGACACAATTAAAACTACAAACGATGACGTCGTTAATGATTTTTTTAACATATTTATCCTGTATGTTACCTAATTTGTGTTTATTTTTGTTTTGGATAGAAAATCATCAAATGACCTCTCTCGTTCTGGGCATGTCAGACTTTTACTGACTAAAACCCACCCGTGTTCTTTCACTGTCCTGTTCGCCAGGGGTCACAGCTCTTTCAAACAGCCCGCCCAAAAATGTCTAATTTTGTTTATAAAAATGACAAATTGTGGATTTTTTTTTGAAATGTCAAATGTTGAAAACAGTTGTTAACAACTAGCCCGCTGATTTACGATGATTTTAAGGTATTCCGTTCCCATAAATTCATTACCGACCTCCATGCGGGTGAAACCACGCGCTAAAGCTAGTAAGGAAATATGGGAGTAATTTTAAGTTCCGATATTTTTTGAAGAGACACGAAAGTAATTTGAGAACAAAGGAGTTTGGTACAAAGGTCAGCCATCTTTTGTTTTTAATCTGTGAAACACAAAAAAGAACGTTGAATTATGCCGAAATTAATATTATCGGACAGCTGTAATGAAGGTTGCGGTACATGAAGAAAACTTGAACAAATAATATAAAAAGTAAATCGTGCGGTTACAATGCAATGGCGTTATTAATTTAACTCACGTAATGGCCAGTAATCATAAAAAAATTAACAACATTTAAAAACATTCTTAATTTGAAAGTTACCGCCGCCGCTTCACTCGCCGAATTAGGTCACTCTCTTTTTCCTTCAATACACCTACTCCAACAAAAATTTGACTTTATTTAATTTGACAGCAATAACCCAATAAATTAGTACAATAAAATTTTAATAACCAGTTAGTTATATTAATTTAAAAATTTAATAATATTGCATCAATTTAAGCACAAAAAAAAAAAAATAAAGTTTGGCATAAAAGAACGTCATATCCCGCCAAAACGGCCAGTACTCAGCATATTGCTACAAGCCTATGAGAGACAAGTCCAATGCTGGATAATGGAAGATCATTTTATTATACTATATAAAAGTGCTATGTTGAATTTCCACCGGGCAAACATATCAACATATATATCTTCATAAAACCCCAAAAAGATACCAGCGTATCGACACGACCATTCCGATATTCGATACATTATTTCAGTCCGGTCCAGAATCGATTCTCAATACATTTCGTCTGAGGACTGTCTCGAGAATTCTGGGTCGAGAATATCCTTGAAACGCTCTTACCATAATCCCATTTTCGATGTCACACAGCTCTGAACATCTAAACAATATCCAATAACCATAGTTTATGGTTAGTTTAACGTGTACTTAGTATGCTTGTTTTACGTATCTGGAGCATAGAGAATTGCGGTCTTTGACGTTTATTTATCCTCTTGTTAAAAGGACTTAGAATAGTATTATTATTCATGCCTCTCTGAGCATTCCATTAATAGGTTTTGCTAAATAAATAGACTCTCTACTTGGAAATTGCGCTGCAAGTTCTAAGTCAGCTGAGTGTGTTACTATGTAAGAAATTGGTACATAAATTTACATTGCTATCATCTACACAAAGCATTTGTAGCATCATTAATAATTCTTGAAAGTTTACATTACAAGAGTAAAGCTAAAGAACATATGCAAATTACTATAAAATCTTAAGACATATTTCGTGACTGATGGTTAGAAGAAGAAAAAAACCTGTAATTGATGTCGCAAAATTTTTAGGTTTTTTTTTAAAATAAATAACATACTATCACTAAAAATAATGAGTTATCGAAATTCAATACCTATGGAGCGCAGGCGCAGGTAGATAGATATATTCGTTTTTGTAAGAAATCGAATATTTTTCTGATTACTTCCGACTAGCTTTTTCCCATGATTTCGCCTGCATGGATGTCGAAAAATATTATAAAGTAGGTACCTTATGTGATAATCCAGGTTTTAAACTATCTGAGTGTCGAATTGCATTCAAACCGATTCGACTTTTTTGTGGCAATCCGAAACATATAATAAAATAGGGGCAAAAAATCTAAAAATAATATTTACGAGTATGATTGTGTGCGGAAGATGGTTTTGATTTCATTACTATTTTATTATTTAACAAACCCAAGAAAGACAACGTGCAAATGGCAACAATTAATCGATTTTAATTTTACAAATTTTCCAAATTATTATTAAACATCACCTCTGTTTTTAATTATCATAAAATATTATCGCTGTCATTCTAACTAATACATATGATACCGATACTTTTGACTTTTTTCTCAAGTGAGCTGTCAAAATTGTCAGTATTATATGCATTAGTTAGAATATATAGCTATTGCTCATGCACGCTTCATCTTAGATTTTACGATGGGATGGCTATAAAATCGTAATGCAGTTGAATACCTCGAATTGCAAAGCTCTAACAAAACATATCAACATCATCGGATTTGTCAAAGCGAATCAGAGCCGAAGCCATGTCCCTCTTCAAATTACGAAAGCCTAAATGCACATATCATGTTTGAGTTCCCATTCATCTATCGCATCGGTCATCTGAAGCCCACTGGTGGTCGCATTGTCTATATAAACAAATGAAAGATCACCATTCTGTAGTGTATCCAAAAAGGTTTTCCGCATTGGCTGATCCACTTATAATTAATAAGTCAATACATCAACGTCGTAATAATTATTAACGAAAAGTTATGGGTTCAGCTAAATTATGTTAATTAATTATTATTACGCTGTGCGCTGATGCTCTGTAATAAATAAGATGTTTATCTAATTAAACAACCGGCAAGCGTTAACTTGAGACTTCGCTGGGATGATGCATGCGTCCGGCGTCAATGGCGGGAGCAGTAACATGGAGGCGGAGGTCTTGAGTTAACTCTTGCCAGTTGTTGGTATCTGTTTATTTCGTTAAGTAGCATTGGGATATTGCATTGGAAATAATTCTAGCCTGTCCATTGCTGATGTATGATGGTACATACCCCGCAGGGGTCTATCCTTACCGTGTAGTCGCTTAGATTTTAAATGTTAAAAGTCCTGGCTGGAAGCCATAAACATTTACGCATCCATAGACAATCCGGTTAAGCAGACGACAACCGTCTTGGTTGAAATGTGACATGCTACTAAAAAAAAGCTGCTTGAAGGGTTCAAGTTATATTAGCCAATGGCAAGGCCGCTTGGCAACCCCTTAGCACAGGGGAGTGTCCCTATATAGATATCAGAACAGTATTATATCACATACTACTTCCAATACAAATTTCAGACTTCGTTTTGATTAAATTAGCAATGTTGTGAAGCTCTACGGATTTCGTAGTACCGAAAAGATCAAACAATGAACTATTCTTTATGTTTATATTGTTTGTGTATGTGCGGTTATTAACTGTTTGTAAACAAAGTCTTGATACAGGAGAAATTCCTAGTATGGGGCAATGTCTAGCACTGACTTATACAAAAATTCTAATAAAGACACCCCTTCTAAATATCTATTAATCTCGCTCAATAATTATAGCATGCCTGCACTAAAACTTTAGAGTTGACTTGGTAGGCAACCATGGGCGTACCCAGCTTCTGGACTTTGGCAAGTCAGGCCTCGGGGGGGCTCTCCTCCCTGTAAAACTTCACAAAATATACCTTACAAAATTTAATGATATTTACGTAAGCCTATTTGTGCTAATATTTACTTTATGCCGTTGAGGGCAAAACATTAACACGCATTTACACTTATTATATTATAATACCTATTTTTACACCTATGTTTAATATTAAATTGAATATATAATGACAAACGAAAACGTTCATAAAGAGTACGTTAATTTTCTTGTTTGAGCGATTCTCACGTATAACAGGAAATAAGTATTTTATTTCTGAGTTGTCTGTCACGGAGATTCACGTGCGTCTTTTCTTTTTGCGTTTTTCTTTTTTCGTAACTTTCGTTATCATTACGGGAATCTCGGAGTTCTGCAGTAATTAGATTTATTATAGAATAAAGACGTAATTATATTTGAGTTGTTTAAGTGTTACCCTCGTATTTATAAACGTCAATTAACGTTAATGAGATCGCTTAGGAAAGTCTTTTATTGGTACTCACCATTAGTGACCAAAAACTAAAAAAAAAAACGAGTGTGCTTATGACCACACGACTGAAGTGAAACTTCTTTCGCTCCATCTGTATAACACCAGCCTCTCAAGTATGTGTATGCGTGTGCGTGTGTACGTTGACCATAAGGTGTTCAGTATTCCGCTGTTTTCTTTTTCAAACGACAGATCTCAATTATTTTTATATCAAAATTTAGAGGATGAGTATACCTATGCCTCTATTTTCTTTTTTGTCAAAAAAACATTTGTGTAATAGTCGTCTGAACATCGCGGTAAAAATTGGTTATTTTTCGGTATTTTGAAACCCCGCATTAAGCAAGCGTGGTGATTACGCTCAATCCTTCTCTATATGAGAGGAGACTTGTGCCCAGCAGTGGGACGATAACAAGGTTGATGATGATGTAGATTGTACGACTGTAGCTTAAACACGCTATCAACGGATGTCATTTTGACAATTCATTTGCAACTTTCATTGCGTTATATATGTACCTACGTTGTTGAACAGATTCATTTTTCGAGCATATGGACCAATGTATTAGCAATATGTTTCAAAATGATTTAAATTGAGAGTAATGGTGTTTGACACAACTAGAGCGCATGTTTGAGTGCACCTGTCCATATAGTCAAATCAATTCAAATCAAAGCATTTATTTCAAATAAACCAGTTACAGGTACTTTCAACTGTCAAAAGGTCGGTCAGTCAGTAAGATGAAGCTAGTCGCCCATTCCAAAGAGTAGGTACCTATCAGTGGCGAAGGGTGAAATTTTGACAAAGGGAAGCCGGTCAAAAAAAAAAAAAAAAAAAAACATTTGACATTAGCCTATATTTATCAAGTTTTACCGACGGTTAGCGAGCATTAGAAAGAGATGGTCTGACACGCTCTGTCTCTTTTCGCCTCATAGTAAAACGTTGACCGAGGTAAGCCGACATTCGTCGAGTTGCCTTCATGTACGAAAAATTGAAGCGCTGATTAATTTACGACTATAAAATGAAATGTGATACTTAGGGTATTGCTAAGAATTATTATTGCTAATGTAAATCGCGCAGGCATTTGATTAATAATACTTTGTTAATGAAATAGAATGTAAATACTTTTGTATGAATATGGAACTGATTTTTGAAAGGTAACCCGGTGGGAATCGGCTTGTATGGACTCTTCGCCACTGGTACCTATGGAGAAGAACGGGCAAGAAACTCCATGGACACTCTTTTAATATCAAGCTATTGATACAAATATTTGATTACATCATTCATATTGAAATCAACCGTGTGAGAACGATGTACAAATATATTCTACGCTGAGAGCGTCCATTATGGAAAACACAAAAAAAACAACAACTCAGAAATTAAAATAACCCATCAAATAAATGCTTTACAGCAAGTAAATTGTGCTCACACGTATACAATGCAATTATACAATACTAAGAAATTGAATCTACACAATGCAAAGATAGTTTTGTCCAAGATTCAGCAGCTCCAACAGTGTTCCCGAATACTAAGTTTAGCTCCTGTGTAGCTGTACCAGTGCCGAACACCCCTGTCAGCGATGCAATTCCATAACGTACAATATACTTGGCTACATAGCGTGTAATACTGGCTTTGAGTAAAAAACATAAACAATTACAAATTAAAACTACAAGAGGAAAAATCAAAGAACAATCAGTGAAATGAAATGAAATCGTTTATTAAGCAAGTAGGATCACCGATCACTTTTACACGTCATATGTCTTTTTTTTCAATTTTTTTTTTTAAACTACATGAAGCCGGCATTTCCTAACTGACTACCTCTGAGAAGAAATAGCCGAAACAAACTCAGGGATCATCGTCTTTATTAAAGTCCAGACATTAAAAATGAAAATGTTTACAATAATTTACGTTAAAATTACGCGTATTGCTTAATAACAATGCTTAACAGAGCGAGCAGCTCAGTCCCAAGCCTCTCTATCCTCTAAATAATCTGAGATTTTATAATACCCCTTTTTGCAAAGTTTGGCCTTTATATAGGTTTTATATCGTTTAATGGGTAAGTTTCGAATGTCCATGGGAAGCTTGTTGTAAAAGTGTATACATTGACCCATGAACGAGTTGCCTACTCTGTGGAGACGAGTGTGATTTACAGCAAGATTGTGTTTGTTCCTGGTATTTATATTATGAATATCGCTTATTTTCTTAAAATTTGATATATTTTTATGTACATACATAAGATTTTCAAATATATATTGCGAAGCTACAGTCAGAATGTTCACCTCCCTGAATTTTTCTCTAAGAGAATCTCTAGGACCAAGGTTGTAAATGGCATGGTTGTAAGTGTATAGAAATCGGACGCAGCTCAAGCCCAAACCTTGCAGGGAGTGCACACATACAGTCAGTCATTAATTTTCATCATCTTCTTCGCCTTCTTCAGCCTATGGAGGTCTACTGCTAGTTAAAGGCTTTCCACATTGTGGGGTGGGCAGTAAGTTTCTGGAGTGGCAGCCACGTACTGGAAGACGCAGCGTTGGGAGGCCCCCAACAAGGTGGACCGATGACCTGGTGAAGGTCGCGGGAAGCCGATGGATGCGGGCAGCACAAGACCGGTCAGCGTGGAAAGCCTTGGGGGAGGCCATTGTCCAGCAGTGGACATCCATAGGCTGAAGAAGAAGAAGAAGAAGATTGTGGGGTTTGCCATAGTCCCCACGCTTGACAGGCAGGATGGAGATGGCAGTAATTTGATATTTCATAGGAGAAGTGCTGCTGCCCGCTTCCCTGGTGAGAAATGAAATGAAATCGTTTATTAAGCAAGTAGGATCACCGATCACTTTTACACGTCATGTTTTTTTTTTTTTTTGAACTAGATGAAGCCCGCATTTCCTAACTGACTACCTCTGAGAAGAAATAGCCGAAACAAACTCAGGGATCATCGTCTTTTTTCAAGTCCAGACATTGAAAATGAAAATGTTTACAATAATTTACCTTATAATTACGCATATTGCTTAATAACAATGCTTAACAGAGCGAACAGCTCAGGCCCAAGCTTTTTTGTCTTCTATATAATCTGTGATTTTATAATACCCCTTTTTGCAAAGTTTGGCGTTTATATACTTTTTAAATCGTTTAATGGGTAAGTTTCGAATGTCCATTTGAAGCTTGTTGTAAAAGTGTATACATTGACCCATGAACGAGTTGCCTACTCTGTGGAGGCGAGTGTGATGTACAGCAAGTTTGTGTCTACAATATATCCCTTATAGGTATATAGAGTTCCCTTAGTCGTCTCTTATGACACCCACGGGAGGATATGGGCTGGTACTATTCTAAGCCCGGTACCACACGGGGATTCAAATTTGATTTTTATAAGTTGCACAAACTGAGAAATTTTTGAAAAAGCGCTAGTTTCATCATATCATTATTTTTTGGTATTTTTATCAAAATAATCCTACATTTATAGCACATATGTGCCACATTAGCTTTTGTTATACATATATTAGAACTTCAAAAGCCATATTCATGAATTCCATCTTATCATTTCAAATCTTTTGAAACAGGTGTGCTTAAGTTTAAGACGAGCCATTCTCGTACAATAGGCAGATTATTTCGAGCATTATTTAGCAGATTAGTGTTCTATTAAAACAAGTAAAGTCAGAGATATTAAATGTTAATCAAATTGATCCTACCAACTTAAATTTTCAGGCTTAGATCAAAAATATATACCATATAGTGCCTACTAGAAAACCGTACCAACCCACACTGAGCGGCATGGTGGATTACTGCCCACTTCGTCTCATCTCCTTCTAGTTGCAACATACTATTTTCTACTTTATTTGTTAGAATTTAAGTTTGATTTTGCCATAAATATTTTAATTAATAAAAATGCTTAGCTTAAAATTATAGTCGGAAATATATTGTAGACGATAATATACTTATATGTTTGGAAATTAAGGTTTAAAATCAAGTTTTCGTGCGCGACGTGCTTTTGTTCTTACTTCTCTATTTAAGTTATCGTAGTTGACGGTGTATCTAAATAATTATTGACATTCTTTGACATTTAATATTAAAATACTGTCACGGTAAATTGACAAATGTCATTTTGCTTAACAATTAATTTACCTAACTGAACAGAATTTTCCACAAATACCTTCATTGTGCTGAGTTTTAGATTAAAATCCGTGAAACCCATTAATGTTATCGTATAAATGTAAATAACGTAAGCCAGAGGGATTATCCATATTAATTTTTCGTCCCGAATTCATCGACATTTTTAAAGGAAAACTTGGTATAAGTTATGAAGTCGAATTGGAATCCTAAGTGTTTTTTTTTTTTTCATATTTTGATGAATATGGTACGAATATTAGTTTCGATGGCAGAACATTTTATAGGGATACGGACGGACGGGTGTGAGGACGTTGTACACCTTTCAAATTGTGAAATAAGCTATTCGTGCAGATTCCCTTGCGCAAAAACTAAACTAAATTTTAGTCCAGAGAATCTTTTTCTTTCTATTTCATTATAAATGTACAGAATGAAAATATTAATTTAAATTAGTCCTCGCCTGACGCAAATTGAAGTGTTTTTAGTAACCATGTTTTTAATCGTGTCAAATCTGTCTGTGGACTAAACTAGAATTTTGATAGGTGCTTGTTGACAGGCCTACACTGTCCTATATTATCGCTAACACTGTAGTTTGTAATCATTGTTAATAGTGGACTCTAGTGCCGAGGAATTTGAGAGATAGGTGCTTGAAGAAACTATTGCCATCGCGCCGCTTTCAACCTTTCCCCGTAAAGTGCGAAAAGGACAGTTGCAACTCAGGCTGATTTAACCTAAAAAAACGTCGACCAATAGATATTTCGTATTGCGCTGTTTTCTTTTTCAAAACACGACATTTGTGTAATAGTCGTCTGAACATCGCGGTAAAAATTGGTTATTTTTCGGGATTTTGAAACATTATACTTCTTTTAATAATTAAGTTTTCATAAAAATCATACAGTATGTTAAGAAAACCCTATCCGACCCATAAGGATAATAAAGGTTAGGTAAACACATGACCAAATATAATATAAAATTTTAGGCAATCATCATAGTACCAATACAAATGAATTTTGAAATAATCTTTTTTTCCCGCGATTAATTCCAACTTCCCCGAAATTTGGTAATTTAAAAAAAAGTGACAACACTGGTATTATTATGAGCGAATAGCGATGCGACCACGTGCGGTGTGCCCTGCCGCCCGCCGCCCACAGCAGGGTGCAAAACGCACATTTATTAAGTTACCTTTTTTGCTAAATAATATTTATTTTTAGGGGGATTTTTTTAAAAGTTTAGCCCCGTTTTGTATCCATTAGTAGAATCAGTTATCGATACCTAACAACACCTTCGCGGGTCGAACAGGGTTTTCTTAACATATTGTATAATAGGGCTGCGCATAATCAAGGTGTGAAATTGTAGAATAAAATCATTGCTCTAAAAGCGTTATCCACGAAGAAAACAGCGGAATACGTTTGAATGGAGAAAACGCCACTAGAGTCCCCTTTTAAAGTCAATTCTAATGTAATGAGTATCCATAGAATTTCTTGCCGGCTCTTCTCCATAGGAACCGTTCACCTACTTTCATGTTAAAATAAAACATTTTAATTTTATTTGGTTACTTATGTATGTACAAGAGATAAGTGACCAAGTCGTTCGGATAAAGTTGAAACCGATGGACGTATTGTAATTAAATTAAATTTTATTTATTGGCTTATCTACAATTGTTACACCACAACTTAAGAACAATACAATCAAGATACAAGGATGATCTATACTATTATATAAAGCTGAAGAGTTTGTGTGTTTGTTTGAACACGCTAATCTCAGGAACTACGGGCCCGATTTAAGAATTCTTTTGCGTTGGATGGTCCATTAATCCAGGAAGGCTTTAGGCTATATAACAGTGGCCGCTAGTGTGTTATATGATGTGATGTGATAGCATGCATTTTACTTAGTAAAAAACAAACAGTTCAGTTATCAAATTAAATTTAATTCTGAAAAATCTAACGGTTTCTTATAATCCTTCAACTATATTTGACGAAACTCGTTACTTTTCTCATTTGACGACTGTACACATAGTAAAATTCACACAGACACGACATATATACCTATATTAGTATTGAGCACAAAATGTACTGCTTATTTCTTAAGAAATTTCTTTAAGCAGACCTGCGAATGTAGCAATTTTGTGTATTAAGAATATAAGAGAATACAAAGAGTATTTATGTACACCATGTAAATTACAGAACATTAATATGAAGATTTTGCAAAGGGTGACATAGTGGGCGGTCTTGTCGGTTAGAGCGATCTTTTACAGACAACCTTTGGATGGAATACTAAGAGGAAGTTGAGGCAAATAATGTAGGTACCTAGTCTACAGTGTATATTGTACAGAAAGTTTGTTATACTAATATAAATAAATGTATATAGTTATTTAAATTAGCATGTTTTTTTAAAATTTAATATAAACTAGTGCTTGAGCGCTGATGGTAAGCAGTGATGCAATCGTTGATAGTAAAGCGCGCTAGTTAATTATTAGCCGATTCACTAAAAAAAAAAAATGAGTGAATAGGAAGGAAGACGGCAGTTGAGCGAGGTGATGCAATGTTATACTCAGAAATACGACCAACGATGCTGCGGCAGAGGGCGATTGATCTGGAGACCCTCCATGACTAAACTCCCGACACAACATTTGGCACATCGTACCCGGCACACATCGCAACACAACTGCTTAGACCCGTCCTCCGTACGGCTTCACCAGACATAATGCCCGAACACGACAAATCGCTTGGCGGCAAGACTTTGTCTGGTGGGTGGTAACTTCTGCTGGCAGCCGATGTTATGGCCTACAAACGAGATTATAGATATCTAATTAGTAAAGTTCATACAAGAGACAATAAGATGTAATGAGTAAGTAATAAGGTTATATCTCATTCAACACGCACAACTTGCTTGCTTTCACTTTATCCCATTACGATGGTGGCGCCACCTGCAGCGTTCCGTGAAACCAGAATGTAAAACAGCAGTTCAGTCAAATCCATTATTTCTTTGAAGCGCTGCAAACTAAGCTCTCAACTCATCCTAATTTGCATTCACTATTCCTCGCTGTGAAGACATAGAAGTAAAGTTTCTCTGCTATATAACTTTCAGTGAGAAATAAACTTTCGAATAATCGAAACCTCCAACAGACTTAGTAATTATGGAGAGTAGTGTAGACAGATGGTTGTTTGAACACTCGTTTCTGAAACAGAATTCATTAGAGTACGCTGCTGTCATTCTTGTTCTGCATAGCCATTCAAAAGCATTCGATACGCTTCCGTACCGAATTGAATATCAATCATTGTTATCGTATAAGTCCTCGAAATGCTGTTCACAAATACAGAACTCGAACATTTTGTCAGTTTAAATCGACTTGATGACAGCGGCTATTCTCAGGATAAATACGATAGTCTAAGGAAAGGTTGTGAATAGCTGAACTGGACCTAATTCTGTATGGTAGATATTATTTCATGCATAATCTTACTACGTTCAAACCACGTTAATATCGCGTAGAAACCTGTGTACCGGTAAAGAATCGAAATGTCAAACGTATAGACAACATGAATTTTTGACTAAACCTAACCGCACGGAACAAATATTTGCATGGCCTACCCGTAGTTAGTGTAGTAGTAGTATGTGAGTTTACTTAAATGTCTGTAAACGCACCCACGATATAGGAGTACTTTTTAGAAAGGGACTACGGTTAACTGTGATTATATATTATGTATGTCATGGATAGCGGTGTCTTATTTTTTACTTTTTTTATTTAGAGTGAATACTACTTCAACTCTTCAATGGCCCCTGCGGTTAGATACCACAATTTTGCCAATAACACGTGTAATAAATTATAGAAATTCTTAAAAAAAAATATTTCACAATAATGGCGGATATCGCCAATGACAGTTGAAAAAACGACCACGTGAGCCGACTACGAGGAGATTTGATGCAAAGCCATGATGTTACCACTATGCTGCGATATTTCAATGTTCTTTATGAATTATTTACAATGCACTTTTTACTACATAAATCACGCGCTTTTATTTATTAAACGACACTATAAATAATTTAAAAGTCCAATGACAAATGAGCGTGACATTCATCTTAGCTCTCCTGTCCGGTGTCATTTCGATGGAGTTGCTCATTTGACTTCTGTAGTAAAGGGGCAAACGCTGTGATGTTATTTTCTGATGGTGACACATGGACAGAGTCGTTTTGGAAAGTGGGGATTGTTGAACGATGACTTCGCTTTGAGCCGCGGACCAGGGCACTTCTCCGGGCCGAAACTGTCGGTTTGCCTTTTTAAAATGCTGTTGTTAAGATTGGAGGGTATATTTAACCTTCGTGCTTTATTTCAAAATTTCACCTACGAAATTGACCCCTTACCCTATCGCCTCGCCGCCGCTGACGTCGACATGTATTTTGACAGCTACACTTACTGCAGTTAGTCTGTGGGTGACCACCTTTATATACCGAGACCCGTCCGTGCCTCAGAAATCACGTTAAGCCGTTCGTTGGTATTTGTAATGTTATTTTTTCTTTAAACGAAACCTGAATATAATTCAGAATAAGCAACTGAAACGATTCCAATCATTTTTACATGTTATGTTTTTTTCCTAAATACGTTTAGAAATTGTTGCTCTGTGGTTAGCGAGCGCACAACTCAGCTGGCGTTAGATCATAGTACTAGGCTCGGTGAAGCTCGATAACTTTGTGGTTTTTCATGATATCTTTTCGAAATTTTATACATAGATTCTTTACTTAAAAATACTGGACATGTGTTTCAGATTTGCATATTTAAAAAATAACGTTCTACAGTAGACCATCATTATCTACCTGCCTTTTCCTAAATATGCAAGGAACATTTCCAGTGTAGCCAGATGCAATTGAATACCACTTTTTGACATGCAGCAGCTACCTGTCTGACCACCACAACTCAGTAACTGGATAACCATTAGTTAAGATTATTGTCAGATTTTCACACTTCTGACTACCCGTCCGTCAAAAATCGACGAATAACTGACCAGGACCTATTCAAAGACCTGACTTTGACAGCACGGTTAGCGCAGTGGTCAAGTTATTGACTGCTGCGCTGCGTGTCGTGGGTTCGATTCCCGCACGGAATAAATATTTGTAGGACCTACAAGTAGCTGTACCGGGTCTGGATGTTTGTCTATGTGACTTTATATGTTAGTAAACGCACACACGATATAGAAGAAATTCCTAATATGGGGCAACGATTAAAAAAAAAAAAATTCAGAGGCACGGTTGGGTCTTAGGTCCGTATTACAGAATCTCACTCAAAACTCAAGCCTTAGTATGGTAAAGAAAAGAAAAGATGCTCACCCATCCACAAAACAACCGCGGCAAACTTAGTCTAATCTAATCGATCCACTTTTGCGGCTATTATTATTTTCACCACAGACCCATACTCATTAAGAGTCCCTATTACCCCTAATTCTTATATACACAGTCATTACCCCAATTCTTACATCCGCCACTGGAGTGTGAGCTTGGGAAACCGTTAAATTTAAACCAAGTCACGAATTAATGCACCCACAAAGATTCCCGGGGGATATTTTAGGGTAAAATTGCCAAACACCATGGAAATGTGTACCTACAGGGGAAGCCGTAAGCCCCGCTTGATTTTGGTAAATAGATTTTATTTGGCAGTTTTGTATTGGTAAATATTTGTGAAGCTGCGTATTTTGTCTATTACATCGGATTTTTTTTTGCTTGGTAATTTGTTTGAGAGTTATTTGTTTATCTGATGGTGCTTATTTATTTGGCTGTATTATTTTGTTCTTAGTTTTTTTTTATTGGATATTACAAGGAATACAAACAGTTTAGCGAAGACAAGAACAATCTTGAAGGATATATAATCTATTACTTCGTATGTTCAAAGAAATTCACTTGTTGTTGAACTGACAAAATGATTAATGATCTTATCCTAGACGAGTCACAATATATATGACGACGTCAGCGACGGCGGAGTGATTGGGTCGGGTGTGGTGGTAAGGGCTCCATTTCTTAGGTAAGTTTTGAAATAAAGCACGAAGTGGAAATATACCCACCAATCTTGTCAATAACAATTTAAATATGCAAACCGACAGTTTCACCCTGGAGTAGTGCTCAGGTCCGTGCCTCTTTCCAAAACGACTCTGTCTAAGGCCTCTGCCTCGAATCTTGCGGGCAGCGGGACGGCGGCGGCGGCGGCGAGTGAGCGGCAGGAACTTATGTGTAAAATCAAACGGACCGGTTCTCGAAAACAGCGGCGCGGCAGCGGGGCGGTAGCGGGCAGCGACAGGTGTACTTCTTGCGCTCGAATCTTGCGGGCAGCGGGCGGGCAGCGAGCGGTAATCAAAAAGAAGTTGCCGCCATTGTTCAGACATTTCTTTCGCGAATAAAAACAAATATCTCGTCGACACAATCGTGAACACAACACTACGCGGCTATAGTGACGCGTGATCTGCCCGTTAGTTTCGAGAACGGGTCTTCGATGCCCGCCCCGCTGCCCGCAAGATTCGAGGCAGCTGTCTAAGTGCCGCTTTACAAAATAACCGCGTCGATCCAGTCTCTTCAAACCGCTTTATCCAGATTTTAATTAAATTGGCACTCGGAGCCTCCCTAATTTGCCGTACACCATACTCAGAACAAAATAGTGGCCTGACAACTACGTACGAACGAGAGTTTTCGTAAAATGCGCGCACGCAAAATGCGCGACGCTTCCCGTCGAAGTGACTCATAGTGACTAAAACTTCATGAACCGCGCTACCCAACGATATCGGTCTCCCCTCGCCCACGCCCCTTCTACCCCGCAAAAAAAGATGATGCAATCTGCACGTTCTATTGCGCCACCCTGTAGATCATCGCGGGGATTTCTGTAGACCTGTTCAATGTGTACAATACTTAGTACATTATTTTGATAAATCTCGTAGGGTTCAGCCTGCGTTTGCAATGTAAGCGGAATAATGTAATTATTTACGACATCACATTAGTGACCTCAAAAATTAGTATTTCTCCGTGGCGCAGCGGTCAACACGCCTACCTGCGACGTGGAGGCCCCGGGTTCGATCCCCGGCCAGGTCATGATGGAAAAACGATCTTTTCCTGATTGGCCTGGGTCTTGGATGTTTATTTATATATGTATCTATTATAAAATATAGTATCGTTGAGTTAGTATCCCATAACACAAGTCTCGAACTTACTTTGGGGCTAGCTCAATCTGTGTGATTTGTCCGTATTTATTTATTTATATATACAAAAATTCCTCTTTAATAATGTAATTATTTACGACAACACATTAGTGATCTCAAAAATAACAGTATTTCTGCATTTTTAATGGATGTTATTATACATATAAGCCTTCCTCTTTAATCACTCTATTAAAAAAAAAAACGATATAGGGACAGAGAAAGCGTTTGTACAATGTAGTGATTATTAATTTTTGAGCTAGGGTGAATGAACTCTGGTAATGATGTCCCCGCTCCATTCCGCGTGCCTTTGGAACGCAGTTCAGACTGCGTTCGCATACAGGATGTTTCAAACTACACCATGGGTCATAATAATGCATGATATTTTAATTTTTATTAATTATTCTATAGACATTTTTTTTTAATAATATTTAGTAGTAATTCGATAGATGCAATAGATTGTCTTTGTAATACGACAAAAATGCCAATGTTTATTTATAAAATATGTAAAGAAAACCCTGTCCGATCCGTGAAGGTATTGTAAGGTATCGATAACTGATTCTACTAATGCCAACAAAGCCGGGCTAAACTTAAAAAAAATCCCCCTAAATAAATAAATATTATTTCGCAAAACGAGGTTAGGAGGAGGGCAGGGCACGCAGCACGCGGTCGCATCGCTCATTCATAATACCGTCAAAAAAGGTGTTGTCACTTCTTAAAAAAATAGCGAATTTTGGGGAAGTTGGAATTAATTCGCGAAAAAAAAAGATTATTTCAAAATTCATTAGTAGGTATTGTTAGATACTATGATGATTATGTAAAATTTCATATTTTATTTGTCATGTGTTTACCTTATCTTTATTGTCATTATGGGTCGGACGGGGTTTTCTTTACATATTGTATATACGTGTATATACCTAGCCTATAATGTTCCCACTGTTGAAAAACAGACCTTCTCTCTGTGGGAGCTGAAGAATCATCAGCTCATCAACTTTAAGTTTAACTTTAAGCAATGACACAAAGCCCTTTCTTTAATAACTACACGAAATGTAATTTCAGTGCATCAATAGGAAAGGTGATAAATTAATATTAGCTTAGGACTAAGCTAATATTTATCACCTTTCCTAAAGAGAAAGAAGAGAAAGAGGTCTCTAGAAAGGGATCTGTGTCATTGCTTAAAGTTAAATTGATGAGCTAAACAGTTAAGACGTAATGAAACGGTCCTCAAAATATACACCACTTATCATTTGTACATTTCTAACACCCTATATTTATAATTCAGAAGGTATACAATATAATCAGTCACGGCCGTTGGCAACAGCGACCGACACTGATTTGCATGGTCATGGCGCACCAATTTATCAACTCCTGAAGGCCCTCACCCCGTGCCCTAACAATGAAAAATCAATATCTTGCACCCCACAACTCGGTCGTTGATATTTTTAGATGACATTGGATTAGCCTAAAGTGAGGTAAAAAATTCTTTTTTTTATGTTTTCTAGAAGCAACACGCAATTTGGCTGCAAGGTTTGATCTGATCAGTTAAGTAGACGTTTTTTGCGGAACTGAAAAACAAAATTCAGTCAATTAACATTCAGGAATTCCTTGAAGAAAACATACTAGAAATCTTCAACATTGAGTTTTTTTCTATAGATTTGATGACTAAACTGCTGTAAAGAACGGATAACCGTGACAAACTTACAGTATAGTCTTTATCGTTACTTTATTTGAATTCCACAATGGTTTTCAGATGTTTAAATAGTTCTCCACTTCGTTCAGAAGTCACTGCTATTAACAGACTTCAATGTTTTATCTTCTTAGATTGCTGATTCTAGACTAACCTTTTGAACTCCTTTGATCGATAAAAAGACCTATACAAAACTGGCTCCACTGTATTTAGACGTCAAGAACATAGGAAGCCATTCCAAGTGATTCATTTTCCACGTAACGACTTAGGTCCGGTCCGGTCATACATACGATTAACTTAAAATTATTTCCGATGATTATAGGAAATATTGACCTTTCACAGCAAAATAATAGGAGATGGAACTTTTGACAAACTTAGTTATTATTAGTTTTCTGAGGTAATTCTAATATTAATATAATATCTATATTATGGTGATTAATTGATGTTGAATCTATTTTTAAATTTTAAAATCCTGGTAATAAACAATCTGTGGGCCAGATTTCATCCAAGTCCGTTCGGTAGTTTTGATTTCACAGAGTAAGCAACAAATACTCATCATTCACACAAAATTTCTTTTATATAATCCATACTAATATTATAAATGCGAAAGTAACTCTGTCTGTCTGTTACGCTTTCCCACTTAAACCTCTCAACCGATTTTGATGAAATCGCACAGATAATCTTTAGACCCTGAGAAAGGACATTGGCTACCTTTTTTTTTTAAAAAATGATATTCCCGAGGGAAATCTAAAAAGCGCGATATAAACGAATTCCACGCGGGCGAAGCCGCGAGCGGAAAGCTAGTAGTTGAATATATTACTAACCAACTCTAAATATAAAGGTGAAAGTTTACACTACTAGTAAATTAAATATAAATCAATTCACTCTATTAATTCATGTTAATTCCAACAGGATATTACCAAAAAGCTACTGCATAATTTTCCTTTCATTCCTGAAGGTAATTATTGCTAATAGGTGCGGTTTTCCGCCCTTATAAAAGGGAGTGAAGGCTATAAAAATAGCCATGTCAATTATGGTAAAAAGGCCCCAAACTAACTTTGATGTTGTTTCCTACTTCATATAAGGCTCTAAAGAAAGGTTTTGTATAAAAACCGTCCTTGAGTTTAACTAAAAAATTAATTACCTACAAAGAATCAACCCTTTGAGTTTCATTAAAGTGATGGCAAAATGTTGTGTAATCATTTCTCAACTCAATGAGAAAGCAAGTTTTAATCTTTATTGATAAAAACGAGCTGGGTAATTATGTAGTATGTTGATAGAGTGGAAAAAATATACAAAGAAAGATATGTATTTGTCGTGGATAACTATATCATTTCAATAAAAGTTGCTCATTTGACTTCTATAGTACTGGGGCAAACGCTATGACGCGTCATAGCGTTTGCCGTCGCGACGTTTAAACCACACGCAAAAGGTCGTCCACGCACATCTAGGACCGAAGACAATATTGAGAGTGTTAAGCAGTCGGTACGAGAAGATCACAAATGTCTACTCGCAAGAGATCGTCTATCCTAAACATATCGCGACGAAGTTTGCAACGAATTTTAAACTTGGATCTTAAATTGCATCCATACAAGCTGCAATTAACTCAAGAATTGAAAGACTCTGACTTCATAGCACGGCTCAGATTTGCTAATGAAATGCTCAATCGGTTTTCAAATTTTGAAAACATCCTTTTCTCTGATGAGGCACATTTTCATATGAATGGGTTCGTAAACCGCCAAAATTGTCGTTATTGGAATAGTAAGAATCCCAGACTCAAACATCAAAAACCGTTTCATAGCCCTAAAGTGACAGTTTGGGCCGCAATCTCTGCCAAAGGAATAATTGGTCCTTATTTTTTTGAAAACGCACGGGGGCAAAACATCACTGTTAATACCGAACGCTATGTTGCGATGTTGGAAGGTTTTTTGGCCCCAGAACTTGAAAATTCAAGAATAAAGAACTCTAGGACTTGGTTCCAACAAGACGGAGCTACCAATCACACATCAAATGACTCCATGGCGGTTGTGAAGCAGATGTTCCCTGGCAAACTGATTTCGAAAAGAGGTGATATCCCATGGCCTTCGCGCAGTCCAGACTTGACGCCTCCTGACTTTTTTTTGTTGGGATACCTCAAACACAAAGTCTACACAGCTCAAGGAGAATATTCGTGGTGAAATGGCAGCAATCACACCAGCACTACTTAAGAAAGTTTTCGGTAATTTGCGTTTGCGGTTAGAGGAGTGCCAACGTAGAGAGGGTCATCATTTAGATGATGTTATTTTAAAAAAATAAACTTCAGTTATCACTTAATAATTGCTTAGTTTTATTTTAACTATACCTTTTGTATTTATTTTTTAATAATTATTTTAAAAATGCACGTTCTATTGCGCCATCCTGTATTTCATATGGATATCTGACAATAACATTTTTTATTATTTACTTTTTACGACAAATAATGGCTAATTTACGAAAAGATTTTAACCAATACAGCATTAATAATGCTGATTTGGTTAAAATTGCTTCGAAAGTTCCTTATCCCATTAAATACCTTGTTGGTTGATGCCCAACCCGCCTGCCAAGCGTGGGGATTATGGCAAACCTCCCCAATATGGAAAGCCTTGGGAGAGGTCTTTGTCCAGCAGTGGACCTCTAGAGGTCAAAGAAGAAGAAGAAGAATTAAATACCTTAAATATATTTTTGATTTATTATAGATCTATATGGCCCTTTAAAGCACATGATTTAAATGATTACTTTCGAAGATATTTATATATTTGGTTGTGGAGGGTCTTCAGATCAATATCCCTCTGGCGCAGCATCGTTGGTCGTGTTGTTGGGTTTAACATTGCATCACCTCGCTCAAGTACCGTCTTCCTTCCTATTCGCTCAGTTTTTCTGAGTGAATAGGCTCTTAATAAACTAGCGCGTTTTACCATCAACGATTACATCACTGCTTACCATCAGGTGGGATTGCAGTCAAGCACTAGTTTATAATAATTAAAAAAAATACAGACTTGAAAATTGCAAGATGTAGCGTTTGCGGCGTTACTGACTAGCCGGGGTGGCGGTAAAAGCGGCGATCCGTTGTTTTTAGATATGTATGTACGTTAAAAAATCGTTTATCTTTTGTTACTAATATTTAGTAGGTAATTATTATCCAATAACTAGGTACTCTTAAGATATCCATATTATAAAGGCTGTATAATGTTTAACGGTTTTTTAAATATACAATATGTTAAGAAAACCCTGTCCGACCCATAAGGATAGTAAAGGTTAGGTAAACACATGACCAAATATAATATAAAATTTTACGTAATCGTCATAGAAACAATACTAATGAATTTTGAAATAATAAATAATAATTTTAAAGTAATTTTTAAAAAAGTGACAACACCAATATTATTAGGAGCGAATAGCGGTGCGACCACGTGCCGCGTGCCCTGTCCCTCGCCGCCCGCGGAAGGGTTGTTTACCGCAAATGTATTAAGTTACCTCTTTTTGCGAAATAATATTTATTTTTTTAGGGGGATCTTTCTTTTTAAGTTTAGCCCGGCTTTGTATCCATTAGTAGAATCAGTTATCGATACCTAACAATACCTTGACGGATCGGACAGGGTTTTCTTTACATATTGTACATGGACCTTTAAAGCACATGATTTAAATGAATATTTTCGAAGATATAGATTTAAAATTGCAAGATGTAGCGTTTGCGGCGTTATTGACTAGCCGGGGTAGCGGTAAAAGCGACGATCCGTTATGTTTTTATATATGTATGTACAATATTCAAAAATCGTTTCTCTTTTTTTACTAATATTTAGTAAGTAATTATCATCCAATAACTAGGTACTCTTAATATATCCATATTAAAAGGGCTGTATAATGTTTAACGGTTTTTTAAACATATATTAAAGACGTTTCAAAGTCTAAACTTTAAACAAAATTTTCAACTGAAACGGAAATTGTTTAGCATCTGATGATAAAACGACCTTTCATAAAAATTTCACCTTTTATATTAACCTACATTATACTAGGTAAGCAACGCCCTTTTGTGTATCGATAGCGCATTCGACAATGGCCTGCAAACATTGTTTACGAGTCTTTTATGTGCTTAGTGCTGATTCATGGGATTGTAAAGGGAGGCACTTGATGGTGCTGCATGTAAAGGATTTTGTGATGTTTCAAATTCAAACTCGGGCTGCTCGCCGCCCGCTAAGGACCAGGCCCGGGTAGACGGCGCGTTCTGTTTCACGCACGCCTCAAAGAGATGTCAGCACATCGTCACGGGGTCCACGAAGACCGATGCCTCCTGAGTCAGGGTTGCGGGTTGGTTAAAAAAGAAACTATGGCCCTGGTGCATAAGTAAGTAAAGGAACATGGGTGGGTTTTAGTCAGTAAAAGTCTGACACGCCCTTCCGCTCCGCCCTGAGTGGGAGAGGTCATTTGATGGTTTCCCATTCGGAACAAAAAAGGTGTTTAGTAATATTTATGAGTCTATTTACTGCCGTTACATTGGTTAAGCAAACTAACACAAGCCAAGTGTTATATATGTCGGAGATCGTCGATATAATTTTAATAGAAGTTGCTGATTTGATTTATGTAGTAGAGGGGCGAACGCTTGTGACGTTATTTTGTGATGGCGTCACATGGACAGAGTCGCTTTGGAAAGTGGGGTTCGTCGAACGGGCACTTTTTGCATCGAGACGTGGACCAAGGCACTTCTCCGAACCGAAACTGTCGGTTTGCCTATTCAAATTGTTATTATGAAGATTGGAGGGTATATCTGCACGTCGTGCTTCAATTCAAAACTCACCTGCGAAATGGAACCTGTACCACCAAACCAAGAAGCTGTCGACCCTACCGCTCTGCCGTCGCTGTCTCCGACATATATAATTAGCCAAGCATTATGTATAATCTAGTTGTTTATTTAACTATTTACAAGCACTTTTTAATTTCAAGGAGTCAGTCAATCGAAACATGAAGCTGTTTGCCCATTCTAATGCGTATAAGTTTTGTATGGCGAAAAGCGGTCTCGAAAATCCATGGAAGTCTCTTAAATCAAGAAATATATGTCATTCAAGTCAGCCTACCGTGAATCACTGCTGTATACGAGTATAGTCCTCTCCCAAGCTACACCACAACATCCTGTAGCGGTATCTAAAACACCACATACGAACAACGCTTATAACTCGCGTAAGTTTCTCGGTGGTAGGCCATAACATCGGCCGCCGGCAGAAGTTACTACCCACCAGACAAAGCCTTGCCGCCAAGCGATTTGTCGTGTTCCGGCATGATGTCTGGTGAAGCCGTACGGAGGACGGGTCTGAGCAGTTGTGTTGCGATGTGTGCCGGGTACGATACGCCTAATATTATTATTTTAAGAGTTTGGTCGTGGAGGATCTTCAGATCAAACTCCCATTGGCGTAGCATCGTTGGTCGTGTTGTTGGGTTTAACATTGCATCACCTCGCTCAACTGCCGTCTTCCTTCCTATTGCTCAGTTTCTCTGAGTGAATAGGGTCTTAATAAACTAGCGCGCGTTACCATCAACGATCGCATCACTGCTTACCATCAGGCGGGATTGCGGTCCAGCGCTATTTTATAATTAATAAAAAAAAAAAATTGTGCACCTCGTTGGAATGCGACTCTTCTCCCACTTCCCCGCGCGGCGCCTCGCATTCGCCGTAACAGATGGGTAGCGATAGCATCTTTGTTACAAATGTCTAAATACAGTTTAAATCTCTTGTTGTTATTACTGTTTCTGTGGAGTTTTTGCTTTGTTAAGTTATTTTTTTATTAAGTTTGTTTCTGTTTTTTTATATTTTTTGACGCATTAGTGAAGCCTGTTAAGTTCATTTTAATTGTAAAACGTCATGTGTATAATGATTCAGAATTATGACGCTTTATCATCAAAACGACCACTTAAAAACATAAAAAAATACTTTATATTTTTTAACATACTAATACAGTCAGATTCCAGCCACCCGAACAAGCCGGTTTCCGAAAGGGCTTCAGCACAGTAGACCACATACATACGCTACGGCAGGTTATACAGAAGACCGAGGAGTATAACCTACCCCTTTGCTTGGCGTTTGTGGACTACGAAAAAGCCTTTGATTCGATCGAGACCTGGGCTGTACTGCAGTCTCTCCAGCGGTGCCAAGTAGACTATCGGTATATTGAAGCGCTGAAGGGTTTGTACGCAAACGCCACCATGTCAGTCCGAATACAGGACCAGACCTCGAAACCAATACCTCTCCAGCGTGGTGTCAGACAGGGAGATGTTATCTCCCCGAAATTGTTCACCGCTGCATTGGAGGATGTCTTCAAGGTTCTGGACTGGAAAGGACTGGGCATCAACATCAATGGCGAGTACATGACACACCTTCGGTTTGCTGATGATATCGTAGTCATGGCTGAGACCGCGGAGGACCTGAGTACAATGCTCGAAGACCTCAGCAGAGCCTCCGAGCGAGTCGGTCTTAAAATGAACATGGGCAAGACGAAAGTCATGTCTAATGCCCATGTTGTACCGACTCCTATAAAGATTGGAGACTCTGTTCCCGAAGTTGTTGACAGTTACGTGTACCTGGGACAAACTATCCAGTTAGGAAGGTCCAACTTCGAGACAGAGGTCAATCGTCGAATCCAACTCGGCTGGGCTGCTTTCGGGAAGCTACGAAGAATCTTCTTGTCCGAAATACCGCAGTGTCTCAAGACAAAAGTCTTCGACCAGTGTGTGTTGCCAGTGATGACATATGGAATTGAGACGTGGTCGCTAACAATGGGCCTTATAAGAAGGCTTGTGGAGGCATGTTGGTGTGTAAGGCTTGAGTTGAAATCACGACACAGTAGATAGAATTCTTAGAAGTTTATTGCAGATCACAGAGTTTAGATATAAAGTTCTAGTTGACAGAGATAGATAAGAGATAAGATGAAGGATTTAAATATAGACACAAGAAAGAAACCGAAATTAAGATTGACTGGAAAAATGAAGGTTTCGTAAATATTAGCGATTTAGAACGGGAGAAATCGGAGCGTGCATTCGCCGTGGAGATAGGATTTGCATTGCCGCTGGCGACCGAGCGATCGCGGGGCGATCGGCTAGGGGCGCGTGCGGCGGGCGCGCGGTGCGCCTGCGCAGAAGTAGTTTGAGGCTCGTAGTACCGCCACAGTACTCCCCCGCTGAGACCGCTACTGCGGGCGGTAGAAGTCTGGAAACCGGGTTATGATGTGCAGGCTCAAAGTCACTCAAAGGGCAATGGAGAGGGCTATGCTTGGGATTTCACTGCGCGATCGAATCAGGAATGAGGAGATCCGCAGAAGAACGAGAGTAACCGACATAGCCCGAAGAATTGCAACACTAAAGTGGCAGTGGGCTGGACACATTGCCCGTAGGACCGATGCCCGATGGGGCCGACGAGTTCTCGAGTGGCGACCACGCACCGGAAGACGTAGCGTGGGTAGGCCCCCGATAAGGTGGACCGACGACCTGGTGAAGGTCGCGGGAAACCGCTGGATGCGGGAGGCGCAGAACCGGTCGTCGTGGAGAACCTTGGGGGAGGCCTATCTCCAGCAGTGGACGTCTTTCGGCTGAAATGATGATGATGATGATGACAGTCAGATTTCCAAAAAATACTAGACACCTATTTTTTCTTTTTTCATATAAACAAAAAATGAAGACGACACAGTGCGTTGAAAACTCGCGTGACGTCATTGGACGCTACACTTTTTAGCGAGCAGTGGCGTCACCAGCCACCACTCCTGATCTTTGGTGCCTTTTATATTTGTCATTTTTTATTGATTTGATAAAACAAAATATACGTATCCAATATTTTTTTATTTTTTCAAACGGTACCATCTGAATGACGTCACATAGCGAAGTGCAGAGTTAAGCGAGTTGTACATTTCAATCCTACATATCGCAAACAGAATTTACCGCGCAACAAGCATACATACAACTTCCCGACATCAATCATCGGACGAGTGCCCGCCGGAGACAACACCCATCTGGCCGGAGGATCTTCCCTTTTCTATGGAGGATGAGTGAAATTTACACCCTGTTCCACATATGTATCTCAAATATCCTCTCCTCCGATTTCCGAATGCAGTATTTTCTTGGAATATCTTTGTCTTGCCCAAACTGATATCTGATTGTGATACTGCTAATTAACTGGAACTGAGATATCCTTTTCACTTAAAATGTAATTGGCCGCTGGCAAAAGTTACCACCCATCAGACAAAATTTTGCCGCCAAGCGATTCATCGTGTTCCGGCATGATGTCTGGTGAAGCCGTACGGAGGACGGGTCTGAGCAATTGTGTTGCGATGGTACGATGCACCAAATGTTATTGTGTCGGGAGTTAGGTCGTGGAGGGTCTCCAGATCAGTCTCCCTCTGGCGCAGCATCGTTGGTCGTGCTGTTGGGTTTAACATTGCACCACCTCGCACAACTGCTGTCTTCCTATTCACTAAGTTTTTTTTAAGTAAATAGGCTTAATTAACTAGCGCGCTTTACCATCAACGATTACATTACTGCTTACCATCAGGCAGGATTGCAGTCAAGCCCTAGTTTATAATGATTAAAAAAAAACTTTTGCAAGTAAGACGTATTGTTCTTAAAATAATTTTTGTTACAAGAAAAAATAAAATGAAATATTTATCAGCTTGATTGAAAAGGGTTATTAATGTTCAATAACCTTTTACTCAGACCTGTGTTATATTAAAAACATCCAATATGGGCTTTGTGACCTTTCAGTATCTACCTTTATACTCAAGATTAAACCTGTAACAACACCCCCCCCCCTCCCCCCCAACCCCTAACCCCTTCATATATTATTCAACCAACAGTACCTTTTGTTTTCTCCGCCATTTTTCTCAGAAAACCATTTTAGGGATAGTTGAGTGGGTGACGCTGTGATGTAACAGAATTCAATCTGACGTTGATGGTTTTCGCAATTTTGCGAGGAAGATGAGGGGTTCTTTTATATGGCAAAGAAGATCCCCCTTATTCATAAACACTGCTTAAAGTTAACTACTGATTAGCGGTTGTTTAAACATACGGACATTCGAAACTTACCCATTAAACGATATAAAAACTGTATAAAGGCCAAACTTTGCAGAAAGGGGTATTATAAAATCTCAGATTATTTAGAAGACAAAAAAGCTTGGGACTGAGCTGCTCGCTCTGTTAAGCGTTGTTATTAAGCAATACGCGTAATTTTAACGTAAATTATTGTAAACATTTTCATTTTTAATGTCTGAACTTGAAAAAAGACGTTGATCCCTGAGTTTGTTTCGGCTATTTCTTCTCAGAGGTAGTCAGTTAGGAAATGCCGACTTCATCTAGTTAAGAAAAAAAAAAACATATGACGTGTAAAAGTGATCAGTGATCCTACTTGCTTAATAAACGATTTCATTTCATACATTTTAGACATTTGCACGTCACTTAACTTTAATCGTCGTTTGTGAATAAACACTGTGATCTTTATTCATAAAGGATGATTAAAGTTAAGTGACGTAAAAAGGTCAAACATATATGGTTAAAAAATCGCTAATCACTAGTTAACTTTAAGCAGTGTTTATGAATAAGGGGGGATATGTTCAATTTTATATTGTTTTCGTGTTTGTAGTTGAGAGTAGTGGTAGATTGGTGGCAAGGGCTGCGACTTAAAGTTGTAGGTCGTAGGTTTCTACTTTCAGTAAATTATTTCATCACTACTCTAGGCCTAGTATGAGTTTTCAATACGAAACCCGATCGTCGATATCGAGCGCGTTTAGCGCTCTCATTGGCTGAGAGTTCTTACGACCTTGAAGCGGGCCAATCGCTGAGTCAAACGCGCTCGACACCGACGATCGAGTCTCGTAATGAAAATTCATACTAGGCCTACTGAACACAAAACGGTGAAGGAAAACATCGCGAGGAAACTGGTATACAGTATGTAAAGAAAACCCTGTCCGACCCGTGAAGGTGTTGTTAGGTATCGATAACTGATTCTACTAATGCATACAAAACCGGGCTAAGCTTAAAAAAAATCCCCCTAAAAAATAAATATTATTTAGCAAAAAGAGGTAGGTAACTTAATAAATGTGCGTTTAGCACCCTTCCCCGGGTGGCGGGCGGCAGGGCACGCGGCACGTGGTCGCATCGCTATTCGCTCATAATAATACCGGTGTTGATACTTTTTTTAAATTACCAAATTTCGGGGAAGTTGGAATTAATTCGCGGGAAAAAAGATTATTTCAAAATTCATTTGTATTGGTACTATGATGATTACGTAAATTTTTTTATTATATTTGGTCATGTGTTTACCTAACCTTTATTATCCTTATGGGTCGGACAGGGTTTTCTTAACATACTGTATAGTTTATAAATATAAGAAAAGAAGACCCTTTGACAGCAGTTTTTCATAATCGACACTGATTGCGTAATACACTATTACTATCAATTGGTATCATTTGGAAGAATCGTCATCATCATCATCAACCTTTTTTATCGTCCCACTGATGGGCACAGGTCTTCTCTCATACAGAGAAGGACTGAGCGTAATCACCACGCTTGCTCATTGCGGGTTGGCACTTTCAGACTTATAAAGTCCAGGTTTCCTCAAGATGTTTTTCTTCACCTTCAATCACCTTATTGGTGTCCAAGATATACTTAGAAAGTACATATAACTTTAGAAAAGTTATTTGGCCTGACCTGGAATCGAACTCGCGCACTCATACTTGAGAGGCTGGTGTTTTAACCACTAGGCCACCACGACTTTTTTAACCACTAGACCACCACGACTTTTTCTTAACCACTAGACCACCACGACTTTTTTTTAACCACAAGACCACCACGACTTTTTTTTAACCACAAGACCACCACGACTTTTTTTTAACCACTAGACCACCACGACTTTTTTTTAACCACAAGACCACCACGACTTTTTTTTAACCACTAGACCACCACGACTTTTTTTTAACCACTAGACCACCACGACTTTTTTTTAACCACTAGACCACCACGACTTTTTTTTAACCACTAGACCACCACGACTTTTTTTAACCACTAGACCACCACGACTTTTTTTTAACCACTAGACCACCACGATTTTTTTTAACCACTAGACCACCACTACTTTTTTTTAACCACTAGACCACCACGACTTTTTTTTAACCACTAGACCACCACGATTTTTTTTAACCACTAGACCACCACTACTTTTTTTTAACCACTAGACCACCACGACTTTTTTTAACCACTAGACCACCACGACTTTTTTTAACCACTAGACCACCACGACTTTTTTTTAACCACTAGACCACCACTACTTTTTTTTAACCACTAGACCACCACGACTTTTTCTTACTTTTCTCTTGAAGAATATTGCTAATCAATTGCTCCATATGTTCTAAGAATGTGTCTGCTCAACACGTCAAATAACGCAATGGATGTTATTGAACTGCCATAATTTGAAACTCATTTCTATTGATAGTGTCCTAGTTTTTTGGCGGGAAAGTCAAGCTGAGTGTTACGCTCATGTTTCATTGGACTTTTAAAATTATTTATAGTGTTGTTTACTAGACAAAAGTGCGTGAATTATATAGTAAAATGTGCATTCAGTAAATAATTCATAAAGAACAGTGAAATGTCGCAGCATAGTGGCCACATCATGACTTTGTCTGAAACCTCCATCGTAAGACGGATCACGCAGCCGTCTTTTTTGACATGAACAATTCATTACGTGACATGGGCTAAATGCACAAACCATGCGAAGCCATAAAAGAAAGAAAGAAGAAAAATAGTGTCCTACGCTATTACCCTGCTGGAGCAAGATATATTCTATAACAGTTCTTAATTTTACATACTTCTTCTTCATCTTGAACAAAAAAGTTATGGTAAACTCATTTAGCACGACTGTTATACGAGTCAACCACAAAACACTCGGTTTCTTTACTTTGTCCTTCCAGTGGACCATTGTAGGTGGGCTATGGCGGCTGTTGGTTGTTAGTCCAACCAGCCCACCTCCTTCCAGAAGTCTATTAACACCTGTGTAAGTTTTCCGTGTCGCGAGGGTTTTACTTCTAATCTTGATGACGCCTGTACACTCGAAGAGCACACGCGGAACGGCCTCTTCAGCCTCCAAGCAAGCTCTGCACAGAGGGCTGTAGGTAATAAATAATTTCTATATACAAACTAGCGGCCGCCGGGACTTTCTTCGCGTTTTTTTATATGCTCCGCTCCTATTGGACGCAGCGGTGTTATACCTATTGCCTAAAACCTTCCTGGATTAATGGGCTATCCAACGCAAAATAACTTTTCAAATCGGACCAGTAGTTCCTGATATTAGCGCGTTCAAACAAACTCTTCAGCTTTATATATTAAGTACTAGCTGCGCTGCGCGGTTTCACCCGCGTAGGTTTCGATATGGTTTTTTTTATATGCTCCGCTTCTATTGGTCGCAGCAGCGTGATGTTATATAGCGTAAAGCCTTCCTGGATTAATGAGTTATCTAACGCAAAAAGAATTTTTCAAATCGAACCAGTAGTTCCTGAGATTAGCGCATTCAAACAAACAAACTCTTCAGCTTAGCTTTATATATTAGTATAGATAAATTACAAATATTATTTACGTACATAATGTTTTGTAGTACATTAGGGACTACAAGGTCATCATCATCATCATCATCATTTCAGCCGAAAGACGTCCACTGCTGGACATAGGCCTCCCCCAAGGTTCTCCACGACGACCGGTCCTGCGCCTCCCGCATCCAGCGGTTTCCCGCGACCTTCAGTAGGTCGTCGGTCCACCTTGTCGGGGGCCTACCCACGCTACGTCTTCCGGTGCGTGGTCGCCACTCGAGAACCCGTCGGCCCCATCGGGCATCGGTCCTACGGGCAATGTGTCCAGCCCACTGCCACTTTAGTGTTGCAATTCTTCGGGCTATGTCGGTTACTCTCGTTCTTCTGCGGATCTCCTCATTCCTGATTCGATCGCGCAGTGAAACCCCAAGCATAGCCCTCTCCATTGCCCTTTGAGTGACTTTGAGCCTTCTTATAAGGCCCATTGTTAGCGACCACGTCTCAATTCCATATGTCATCACTGGCAACACACACTGGTCGAAGACTTTTGTCTTGAGACACTGCGGTATTTCGGACGAGAAGATTTTTCGTAGCTTCCCGAAAGCAGCCCAGCCGAGTTGGATTCGACTACAAGGTTAGCATGATTTAATGTATTGGGTAAGTTGGTGAATAAGTACTCTCCTAGCAAGTTCAAGTAGTGAAAACCTAATATGTATTTAGGGGAGGGGATGACTTGCCCGTGTCCGTAAGGCGTGCTCAAACATTGTTTACTTTAAAACTATGATAAAAAAGCACTTCCTCTCTCTTTAAACATATTATTATATTTTATGTGCTCTTGTATGATATTTATTATTTAGATGTATAAATTTATTTAAACTAGCATGATACACTTAACGTATATATTTATTGTATAATCTATGTAAATAGTACACTGTAGACTACCTACACTATTTCTTTATTCTACCCCTTAGAATTCCATCCAAAGGTTGTCTGTAAAAGATCTCTCTTAGCGATAAGACCGCCCATTGTGTCACCCTTTGTAAAATATTTTTATTTATGTTCTGTAATCTATATGGTGTACATAATAAAGAGTATTCTATTCTATTCTAGGGGAGACACTTACGAGTTTCATCTATCTATACTAATATATAAAGCTGAAGAGTTTGTTTGTTTGAACGCGCTAATCTCAGGAACTACTGGTCCGATTTGGAAAATTCTTTTTGCGTTGGATAGCCCATTAATCCAGGGAGGCTATATATAGGCTATATAACATCACGCTGCGACCAATAGGAGCAGAGCATAACCAACTTCACGCGAACGAAGTCGCTGGCGGCGGCTAGTTTTGAATAAATTCCAATCTAACCTCCACAACTACAATCGAGGTGCTGGGAAAGACAATACTTGATTAATAAGAGAGGTAGCCAATCTTTTGGGCTACTGGCTACCTGTTACGAATTGCAGACGGACGGCTTAGAGTGCTTTCCGAGGCACAGAGTGGTTTTAAAACACAGAGTCGTTACCAAAAAGTTTGGTCGTGGAGGGTCTCCATATCAATCTCCCTCTGACGCACCATCGTTGGCTCAACTGCCGTTTTCCTTCCTATTCACTAAGTTTTTTAAGTGAATAGGTTTAAAAATGTATCAATTAAAATAGCCCTTTTTAAGGCGTATTGTACATCACTGTACTCGGGGGCCCTGTGGTTCAGATATACCCAAAGGGCTTGCAACGCTTTGCGTATCCAATACAACAATGCGTTCAGGATGCTGTTGCGACTGCCGCGCTTCTGTAGTGCGTTGGTGATGTTAGGTGACGCGCGCGTTGACAGCTATGACGCAAGAAATCTGTCTCGTTACTTCGCGGGTTGCTTAATAGTCCTAACATCATTCTGCACTCGATAGAGACCCGGGCATCTGCCCGGGTCTCTATCCCACACATAATACCCACACAATCGGACTATCTAGTCCGATTGTGTGGGCATTAGCGGACCGTACAAAATCGGTTTTAGTTATTAAGTACTAACATAGATTTTAAGTGAAATTGTTACTAACACAATACACCATATGTAGTCTGAATAAATAAATAATAATTAAATAAATAAAAATAATAAACTAGCATGCTTTACCATCAACGATTGCATCACTGCTTACCATCAGGCGGAATTTCAATCAAGCACTAGTTTATAATTATAAAAAAAAGATTTTACAATTAAAAAAAACGCTTTCCCGGATTCTGCAAAAAACCATCCCTGCCTTTGTCTGCTTCACAATACCGTTCAGCGAAATATTTTTGTTATTCGGTTTGCGGAGTATCGTAAAACTTGATATAAATCAGTTTTTCCTAGGAATTTAATAACACAAAGGGTATGGAACTGTGGGATTGTATTCGAACACCATTTTTACTCTATTTTTGATGTACGGATCCTGAACTTTGTTTACCTGTAGTGATTAATTCTTTCGAGTGTATGGTAAATGTTTTTTGGTTCATCCTTTGTAAAGACCAAGTTCAGTTATTTGTATTATTTTTTTGGCTTTATTGGCATATTGACGTGGCTAGCTGATATAAATAAAATAAATATATACGGACAAATCACACAGATTGAGCTAGCCACAAAGTAAGTTCGAGACTTGTGTTGTGGGATATTAACTCAACGATACTATATTTATAATAGATACATATATAGATAAACATCCAAGACCCAGGCCAAGCAAGAAAAGATCGTTTTCCATCATGACCTGGCCGGGGATCGACCCGGGGCCTCCACGTCGCAGGCAGGCGTGTTGACCGCTGCGCCACGGACGATTTTCTGTGCCCTGGAATGTTAATTACTTGACGTACCTAGGATTGCATACAATCAAATATTTTCTAACTGAACAGACAGCTATGCTGCTGGGGAGTTTGTTGCGTCACTTCCTCACATAAAAAGCACTAAGAAATGAGCGAGTGTTTTGGGGTGATATCTTTTGTAATTTTGATGTACACAATTGCTTATTCTCAGCCTAATTGAGCCGTACGGAGGACGGGTCTGAGCAGTTGTGTTGCGATGTGTGCCGGGTACGATGCGCCAAATGTTGTTGTGTTGGGAGTTTGGTCGTGGAGGGTCTTCAGATCAATCTCCCTTTGGCGCAGCATCGTTGGTCGTGTTATTGGGTTTAACATTGCAACACCTCGCTCAACTGCCGTCTTTCTTCATATTAACTAGGTTTTTCTGAATGATTAGGCTCTTAATAAACTAGCGCGCTGTACCCTCAACGATCACATCACTGCTTATCATCAGGCGGGAAGGCGGTCAAGCGCTAGTTTATAATTATTAAATAAAAAATGACATTCATTTTGTTTTTTTTTTTATATTTTGAATAGCGGCCGTCTGCCACTTCTTTCGCGTGTAGTTAGTTATTATGCTCTGCTCCTATTGGTCACAGCGTGATGTTATATAGCCTAAAAGAATTTTTCAAATCAGACCAGTGGTTCCTGAGATTAGCGCGTTCAAACAAACTCTTCAGCTTTATATATTAGTATAGAGTATAGATTTATACGTCATAGAACCAAACAAAGGAAACGATAAGCAGGACATTTTAAGTATATAGAGGATGAATTAGTTTGCCCTATAGATCTTTATGTAAATTAGTTATGCCGCTGTGACGAAGTCTAAAGCGTTTGTGTGTGTATTATGTGCTGACGTTCCCAGACTTCACACACACAATCACAAATTTGTATACTTGGTTACCATAAGTAAAGCACGTGTCGAGAGCATAAAATACTAAACGACACAAATGATAACCTATTTCGGTGGTAAGCCATAACATTGGCTGCCGGCAGAAGTTACCAGACTAAGTCTTCCGCCGGCCGTCAAGCGATTCGTCATATTCCGGCATGATGTCGATCGGTTCAGGAGACCCCGCAATCTCCAGATCAGTCTCCCTCTGGCGCAGCATTGCTGGTCGTGTTGTTGGGTTTAACATTGCATCACCTCACTCAACTGCCATCTTTCTTCCTATTAACTAGGTTTTTTTAAATGATTAGGCTCTTAATAAACTAACGCGCCATTACCATCAACGATGGCATCATTGCTTACCATCACGCGGGGTTACAGTCAAGCACTAGTTTATAATTATAAAAAAAGACTGGCTAAAGTCGTGCGTTCAACGCATATTAGCGCCATTTCATTTTTTTTACAGCCGTCTCTAGACATTCTCTATTGTACC
Source organism: Sesamia inferens (assembly GCA_037179545.1). Lineage (NCBI taxonomy): Eukaryota > Metazoa > Arthropoda > Insecta > Lepidoptera > Noctuidae > Sesamia > Sesamia inferens. The sequence goes on from CM073931.1 coordinate 23,580,949, forward strand.
AAACGTACGTAATCTTTTTAAAAAGAGAAAGTACTTGCCGCTTCTTTGAAAGCCAGAAAACTAGGCGTCATCGCGAAGGTCCGGCGGTACTTCACACCAAGGCAGCTTCTAATTTTATACAAAGTACAGGTCCGCTCGTGTGTGGAGTACTGCAGCCACATTTGGGCTGGTGCTGCGAAATGTCACCTTGCCACTTTGGATTCGGTGGAGAGGCGTGCGAAGAGGCTGATTGGCGACCCAGACTTAACTCGAAACGGTCTCCAAAGCCTGAAGCACAGGCGTAGAGTAGCCAGCCTTTCGGTCTTCTATAGGATGCATTCTGGTGAGTGTGCAAGGGAATTGCATGATTTAATTCCCCCATCTCCGTTCCATCATCGGACGACCCGTCGTACGGCGAGTTTCCACCCTTACGTTGTTGACACCACTGCGATCCGGACGAAGCGTTTTGCTTCCTCCTTTATACGCGTACATCGAGGGACTGGAACAATTTGCCAGCGTCGGTGATTCCGTCACAATACAATTTGAGTGTCTTCAAGGCTAGAGTGAATAGGCTCTTAATAAACTAGCGCGCTTTACCATCAACGATCGCATCACTGCTTACCATCAGGCGGGATTGCGGTCAAGCGCTGGTTTATAATTTATATAAAAAAAAAAACTTTGAGATACGTTTTCCTTCACTAACGCGTGGAGTGAAGATAATTCTCATTTATTTCTGTCTACACATTTCCTTACTGCGCTAAGAAGAGAAAAGGTATTCTCTGAAAATAATTGATTGAGCATCCCTACAGTTGCCAATAAAGTGTGTAATTTAATTACACCCGTTGCAATCATTTGGTCTTTACTTACAATCATTAAGGTGGAGGAAATAACGGTTTTCTCGTTTTGTTACCGCTGATAAACTTGGTTTTCTTACATAAGCTCTTACCGGTAACAATCGAATGAAATTACATAAGACAGGTTGGTTCAGTGTAGTAACTGAAAAAAGGCAATTATTACGACAATTTTCAATTTCATAACAATGTTTGAGATGTATAATTAATCAGAGCTGGATGTTTTAAATCCAGTATCCTTTCTATTTTTAATATTTTGTTTTGTTTGGCTTGTATATTGGCTTGGCTAGCTGGTTTATGGTAAAAAAAACTATTTAACTATTTTATTTCTGTTTCGTTATATTATTCACTTTATATATATAGTATTGTATTTACGTGTATTACGGTCACGTGTTTTTTAAAAGCACTGACAGCTGTGCCGCTGGGGAGTTGTTCCGCTTCTTTTTCTTCCCCGCGAAAGCACTTGGGGGACTCTGTTATGTAATATTTATATACAGCAAGGATCCAAAAGTGGAGTACCACTTTTGACACTTATTGTTAGAGCAATAAAGTTCAAAAGTGGTAATGCAGTTTTGACCCTTACTGTACAAAAAGTGCTGATTCTCAGCGTAATTTGAATAAATGACTTTTGATTTTGAGGTTAATCTACATACATGATTATAAATTGGATTCACTTTCTGGGTCTGTCTATGAGACCGCATCGTATTACTATGTATATGACTTTTAGTGCTAATTTCTACATCATTTTGAGAATGTATTCTATATTAGAAAGTGTCAATCAAAAAGGCATGTATATAATTAAATTAGTACTACAGAAATACTGAATAATAATATTGATGAGTAATTTAGAGACTAATTTGCAAATAATAATAATAATTAAATGATTAACCGGATTTAAATTGAATACATGCATAAAGGTGCGTTGATTCTAAACATTACACAACTCCAGCCCACTCTTGGGGTTCTCTTGGGGGTCAAAGCAGTGCCAGCAGTGAGAACATTGTAGACCAATATTATGCTAAATTATGAATAGTACAGAGAAATATTCTTAAGGATTCAAGGTAGCGTAGTACCTACGGCAGCACCAATTGTCTAACTGTTGTTTACAAAGCACTAGGGCGTAACAAAATCAATGCATTGCGAGGACAGAGATGCATTTCCTACTTCCCAATACAGATTCCGTGTGAAAAAGTGTGTTAAAAAAGCTGAGGGCCTCGAAGTCAATGGTGCGAATAATAATGTCAGAGGTAATCGTTTCCCCGAGTTGAAATGGATAGAGGCTGCCATCTTTTTGTTGCTGTTGTCCTATATTTTCGAGCCCTTGGGCCCTTTGTTGCCGGAAAAGTTTTTGAGTTGTCTCTTGTGTACTGTGAAGGTTTCTACGAGTTTCTCGATACCGGAACAAATGAAATCAAACGACAGTTTATCTCATTCGATAATTAATCTGTATTTTTTATTGAGTAAATTCTTTTCAATCTTCACTCTTTTGCCTGTTAGTTTAATTTCATTTGGAACCCTGTTCTAAACTTGTTGAATGTTTGAATAGAAATCGCGCTAAATAAAGTTGCACTTTGGTGGACAACCGCTACATCTGATGGTATACAACCATGGGTACCTAATGGTAATGTAGGTATTCCAAAGTCTGCTATTATTTAAACCTCAGAATGAAGTCAGGGAGGACCTCTTATCCGAATGGCAAGGTAGGTGGGATAATTCCATCAAGGGCACCTCCATCTTTTCTTTCCATCCGTTGGCGATCGGCTGTCTAAGACATGGCTGGAGGTTGACCACTGCGTTGCCCAATTTCTCACAGGTCATGGCAACTTTAAAAGCAAACTGTATTCTTTTAAACTTGTTCCTTCGCCTTTGTGTCAGTGTTCTACATCGAACTGTGAATTTGAACAGTCCGCACATCACATCTTGTGGGAGTGTGTTCTTTGGCAGAATGAACGCAATATTATGTTGGATAGTGTACAAGTTACATCCGGAGTCATTTATTATACGGACCTTGTAGAAACTAGAACCAATTTCCGTGCGTTCGGGCGCTTTTGCCATACCTATTATTGGAATCAATTGTAACAGCTAATACCTAATTAGGACCCATTAACTTAATCAAATTTTATTCCGTGGTGTTTGGCAATCTGGGCTTCTCCCAGTTGCAATATTGTCCCTTTGTGCCGATTTGCCTAGTTCTGGTCTGTCTCCTGCTTGTTATGGAGGGAAGTGGAAAAAATATCTTTTTTCTTACTCCTCCGCTATTCTTTTCTGATTAATTTCGTTGCGGGACCCAAGACAGTTGAATCGTTTCTCCGGGACTCGTCGAGCTTCATTGCTCTGCGTTTTTCTGGCGGTCTCCATTGTTGATTCTGGCTTTCAGGAGTTGCAGTGGGTGGGAAAAGTGTGGCGGGTTTTGTCCCATTAAAAAAAAATCCAAAGACTACGCACACAATGTTACTAAGTAAAAAAAAAAAAACAAAATAATTTTACGTCGCACATTGTCCGAATGATGTAGCAACCTCAGTTATTTTATCTCTCCTGTTTTCGCTTCAGATAAAATAATCTCTGGTATTGATACCGCGAGATCCCGATAAGGCTATGAGGAAACAGTCTTAGGAATTGATAAGGTGATGAAATATTGTAATCGTACTATCTGATGTTGAGAAAAATAACATTATTTAATGGAATTCCACTATCTGGAGAGTAAAAGATTTCATTTCATTTACTCGAATCTTTTGGTACTATAATAATTGGAGTAATTGTAGAGAACTAACTAAATATAGCAGCCAAATTGTTCGTTTAATATACTAGCTTTTGACCGCGGCTGCGGATCTGTCCGATGAGGCCGACGTGTTCTCGAGTGGCGACCACGCACTGGAAGACGCAGCGTGGGTAGGCCCCCGACAAGGTGGACCGACGACCTGGTAAACGTCGCGGGAAACTACTGGTTGCGGGAGGCGCAGGACCGGTCATCGTGGAGATCCTTGGGGGAGGCCTATGTCCAGCAGTGGACGTCTTTCGGCTGAAATTATGATAATGATGAACAATAATACTTGAACAGTTCTTCTGCTACAGTATAATTTGTGAAGATCGCTCGCTCCCTAGAAAAGCCATTAGGTTGCCAGACCACGTGCTATTCAAATAAATCGCTTTGCCCTAGACCTTTCCTTTCCATTTTAATTATTTTAGTTAGTGGACCTAATTAAAATCTCATTACGTAAAGCTTCTCCCCATTACTGTCAATTGATGCAATTCTGTAGGTATCAGGGTAATTACCCTTACAGTATGGTCGATAAGGACTCACTTTGTAAACCGTGGCGAAAATGTTCCAGACTCGCCGGGAACTTGCTGGAACCATCTGAAACATTCTAGACTCGCCTGGTACAGTTTCAGGTAGCTTTACCTGCTGTCGTAGCAGGTCTTCACTTGCCTGTGCGACGGCCAGGGCCACGGTTTCTTTTTTAACCAACCCGCAACCCTGACTCAGGAGGCATCGGTCTTTGTGACCCCGTCGCGATGTGCTGACATCTCTTTGAGGCGCGCGTGAAACACTACGCGCCGTCGACTCGGGCCTGGTCCTTGCCGGGCGGCGAGCTATTACCTACTCACCCATATACCTTGTGCCTTAATGTGTGTGTTTTGTTACAGATAAAGTTGAAAATCTAACAGATTGTAGTAGCTTGATGTGCTGTCATCTGTACATTTTATTGTTATTACTATTCCCGTTATTTTAGCATATCACTACATATTATAAAACAAAGTCACTTTTTCTTTCTCTATGTTCCTTTGTATGATTCAATCTTTAAAACTCCGGCACGGATTTTGATGTGTTTTTTTAATGGATAGAGTGATTAAAGAGGAAAGTTTATTTGTATAATAACATCTATTTAATTGTGGTGAAATACTATTATTTTTGAGGTTTCTAATGTGATGTCGTAAATAATTAAATTTTTTCCGCGTTTGCGGTGAAACGCAGGCTGAACCCTACGAGATTTTTCAAAATAATGTACTAAATATTATACACATTAAAAAGGCCTTAAAAAAATTCGCAATGATATATGTCTATCTCTTATGGATATCCCACAATAACATTTTTTTGTCATTTACTTTTTACGACAAATACCGACTAATTTTCGAAGCGATTTTAACCAATACAGCATTAATCTTTATCCAGTTTAATACCTTAAAAACTTTGTTCATTTAATATAGATCTATATCACCCGTTACAGCGTATGATTTAAATGAATATTTTCGAAGATATTACAGATTTTAAAAGAGGGAGAAACGGGCCGTCTTGTTTTTATATACAACGTTTACAGTTTTTCTATAGTGTACGGTGTACCTATTTTGTACCTATCAGCAATGCACCCGTGCGAAGCGTGGGCGGGTAGCTAGTATATATATAACTTATATTTTTAATATTAAATATTATTCTGTCCACCTATTTCGCCAACGGGGTCCAAGCTACCGGTGGTCAGGGCTCAAGAGAGAGGAACCTCCTTGCAATGCGAGCCGTGTCGAGAAGAAAATAAGTATTTCGGTGTCGCGATTACAGTGGTGATGGAAACCGACGCGGTGGCGGCACGGTGGAGCTGAGCAACGAGTCCGGAGGTGGTATTTGTGGTTTTTGATTTACTATAAATGTAGATAAAAACTGCTTGTTAAAATGTGTTTAAATTAAATATATATATATAAGCTTGAAGAAAATAATTAGTTGACTTTCGTGCTGCCGTGTGATTATTGTTTTAGGTATTATTATTTTCCCAGAAACGACGAACGTTCTAGAATTTAGATCAATCCACCGCCTTATATAAAGAAACGTTTGGCAAGACAGTCAGTCAGTTCTAATCGATCGACCGGGAAAAAATAACTGTTAACTAAAAGCAGCAATTAAACTTCTATAATCATTTGTGTGGTGTTAATGTCCCTTTATAAGCTACAAAACTATCATAAAACATACTCGGTGTGTTGATGTTTAATCAAAATTATAGGGTATTTTTGAAGGGTGAAGGCTGAAACAGTCTTGTTGATCTATGGACAGATTATTTTTTATATAGGTATCGTCCTTGAATTTGATTTGTTTTTGAAGCTATGCCGGCGTAGGTAGTCATCATACATTAATGATAGCAATTTATCAGAATGCGTAAATAGACATTTGTTATTCTTATTAATATTTAATGAAATGAACATGGAATTTGATAGTTGGAGCTAAAAATTTTGGAGAATTATATAACGATCTTTTTTTTAGTTTATTGTATTTTTAGACCTTTATTTATCACGAAGTTTTGCAATATTAATCGAATCGCACATATTATGATGGGTGGGTTGACGCTTAGCTGACTCAAGGCTTAGCTGGCAACGTCAGGTTTCTAGTGTTAGTCAAAGGGTCAACGAACTTGAATGCGGGTTTTGCTGGATAAGCTCGACAGATTGCTCAACTATGGTATCCGGTTGCTGAATGGTATCGGTCTGAGCTCAAATGGATGCACGTTCCTCAGAGAAAGAAGTTTGCCCTTCTTGACTACACTTTTCTCTCTTTTCGATTCTCCCATTCCTCCTTCTTATCTCTTGTCTCACTTCCAAAATATATGGTCTTCACACACTAAAAATCTACGTTCTTCTATTAATCTTCTCTTACTTTTTCCTTTTCATACCTACGTATGATTTTGTTCATTCTTTATTTCATACTCAGCCCATTTCACTTTGGAATCTGCTTCCTCTTGATATCAGGACAGCCACCAGTCGATTTAAGCGGAAAATACAGAGTTATTTTCTAACCAAATAGAGTAAAAGTCATCTCAACAACTCTCTCCATAGTTTTAGTCATGTATGGATATCATTATCATCATCATCATTTCAGCCGAAAGACGTCCACTGCTTTACATAGGCCTCCCCCAAGGTTCTCCATGACGACTGGTCCTGCGCCTCCCGCATCCAGCGGTATCCCGCGACCTTCACCAACTCGTCGGTCTACCTTGTCGGGGGCCTAGCCACGCTACGTCTTCCGGTGCGTGGTCGCCACATAAGAACCCGTCGGCCCCATCGGGCATCAGTTCTACGGGCAATGTGTCCAGCCCACTGCCACTTTAGTGTTGCAATTCTTCGGGCTATGTCGGTTACTCTCGTTCTTCTGCAGATCTCCTCATTCCTGATTCGATCGCGCAGTGAAACCCCAAGCATAGCCCTCTCCATTGCCATGGATATATTACGGTGGTATTATGTATATGTGAATAGTCTATTTACGTATTTGTTTAAATAGATGTAAGAGTTTCTTTTCAGCCAAAGCACCCGCCGTCTAATCTCTTCACCACCCATGGTTGACTGGTAGAGAATGCGTAAGGCATTAAGTCCGCCTCTGTAAACATTAATGTACTATAAAAAAAACTATTGCTTTTATTGCCCATACTAGGTCAGGCAAGTGTGTTACAAAGGAACAAAGCGATGAGAGAATGTGAAGGCATTTCGCCATACATTATTAATGCTATCTAACAAAGGGATCTGAAGACAAGGCCAGACCAATTATCTTTGCACGTAATTAATAATTCTGGTGAATTACGTTAAAGCCTCTCGCTTGAATTAAGTTGAATAAAGTGAAGATTTTCGTGCGTGGGAACTACTGAACCAATATACAAGTGACGTAAGTGGGATAATGGTAATTGATGTCTTATTAGGCGTATTCCGTACGGTATTAAATTATATACCATGTTGAATGAAATATGACAGACCAGGGGTCCTAGTCTGCAATTTTTTTGTATAAATTTGTCATTCCAACACGATTCCATCGTCATTTCATTGTCATTGTGGTTAAAAGTTCGTAATCTGCTAAATTCATGATGATCGATCAATTATCAAATCATCTAGTGCGTAGCACCATTCCATTACGAGATTGAGTTTAAAAATGTTTGAATTGTATAATAACATTCCCCATTGCCTTATTATAAAACCCGTTAGTAGAAATGATTTTCTAAAAAACTACTACTCAATTTGAACATTTATTAATATGGTCACACACTGTCAGTAATTGATTACTGGCAAGTCATAATGACGCCATTTTGTTGGTAGATTGTGAAACTTGTCAAATCGATCATTACGAGATCACTAATCGATAAATTTTTCATTCGTCGCGGGAAACCGATGGATGCGGGCAGCAGAAGACCCGTCATCGTGGAATCCTTGGGAGAGGCCTTTGCCCAGTAGTGGACCTCTATAGGCTGAAGAAGAGAATAAGAAAAAGAAATCGAGCATGTTATAGCCGACTAGGGCCCTGATACTACTGCACAAGGTATTCAATGGAGTCATAGACTGCAGGGAACTGTTAGGCAAACTGCATTTGAGAGCGTCATCTTGTCTGCTGCGAAAAAGCAGCTGTAACTATTTCTACGTGTCAAGGACCTAATACTAATGTGGGATATTTCGCCGTCCTCTCGTGACTCTGCAGGCGGTACAATGAGTTAACAAAGCTTTGTGACATGGCCCATTTCAAAATATAAAAAAACCGGCCAAGTGCGTGTCGGACTCACACAAAAAGGGTTCCTTATCATTGATTTATGAAATTAAAGGATTTAAGTTATTTGTATGAAAGAGTAATAAGTGGTTTACGATTAACGAGGTATTAAAAAAAAAACTATTTACAAGATCTCGTTCAAAAAATTTGTCGTTGGTAGTTTTTATAGTAATGTACATCATATGTTTGTTTTAGATATTTCATTTTCTTATTTTAGAAGTTAACTATTCGGTTTAGAAAAAAATATTTCGATATCATTTTTAAAGATCTATCTATAGATACCCCACACATATGTGTTTGATGAAAAAAAAAAAAAATGAGTTTCAGTTCTAAGTATGGGGAGCCTCCAATATTTATTATTATTTATTTATTTTTGCATGAAAATCTCAATGCGGTTCACAAAATACATCTACCTACCAAGTTTCAACAGTATAGCTCTTATAGTTTCGGAAAAAAAAATACTGTGACATACGGACGGACAGACGGATAGACAGACATGACGAATCTATAAGACACGACTCTTGACATCAAACTACAAATTATTTAAACGTTTTTCCCAATTTTTTTGTTTTTTGACAAATCACACAGATTGAGCTAGTCCCAAAGTAAGTTCGAGACTTGTGTTATGGGATACTAACTCAACGATACTATATTTTACAATAGATACATATATAGATAAACATCCAAGACCCAGGACAATCAGAAAAAGATCGTTTTCCATCATGACCTGGCCGGGGATCGAATCCGGGCCCTCTACGTCGCAGGCAGGCGTGTTGACCGCTGCGCCACAAAAGACGTCAAATTTACATATTACAATATTATTTGTAATATGTATGCTCAATTCAAAACCGATGGCCGATGGGGCAGCACCTAAAAGTTACAATTTAAAAAGATTTCTTTTTTTTTTAATAATTATAAACTAGTGCTTGAATGCAATCCCGCCCGATGGCAAGCAGTGATGCAATCGTTGATGGTAAAGCGCACTAGTTTATTAAGCCTGTTCACTTAAAAAAAATTAAATAGGCCTTGCCGCCAAGCGATTTGTCGTGTTCCGGCAAGATGTCTGGTGAAGCCGTACGGAGGACGGGTCTGAGCAGTTGTGTTGCGACGTGTGCCGGGTACGATGCGCCAAATGTTGTTGTGTTGGGAGTTTGGTCGTGGAGTGTCTTCAGATCAATCTCCCTTTGGCGCAGCGTCGTTGGTCGTGTTGTTGGGTTTAACATTGCATCACCTTGAAAATCTGAGCGAATAGGAAGGAAGACGGCAGTTGATGCCGTCTTCCTTCCTATTCGCTCAGTTTTCTGAATCAATAGGCTCTTAATAAACTAGCGCGCTTAACCATCAACGATCGCATCACTGCTTACCATCAGACGGAATTGCGTTAATATTTAGGTACACAAAGTAAAGCGCCTGACAGTGTTCGAACCTATGACCTACGACTTATAAGTTCCGGCCGATACCACTAGACCACCATTACTCAAAGATACCTTAAAAAGAAACTAACCTTAAAATCCTGTTGAATGTCAGACATTAAAGGTTCAAGCTTTTCTAGAGCTGTAATTACAGTAATCATTAAAACAAATCTGTCAAACAAATTTAATGGCCCTTCGGCCCTTTTTGTGGGCATGTTAAATTGGTAAATGAGTTTCTGTGGTTGACTTTGTGTAGTAACGTTTTTTGAAGCCAAAATTAAGCTTTGCCTTCACGTATCTTTCACATAATACTGCGACATCGATAATAATGATAAATGTAAGCCAACATGATTTAATGAAAAATAATCTTAAATCTAACCAGTTAAAGTTCATTTTAAATTACAGTTTCAGATATTTTTATAACTTTTTCAATAGTGCTAGTTACTCTGTAATCAACTTAATTGTCATTGAATTAATTACTTTTTTGACTTACCTAATACTTAAAACTGATGCTCACTGATTGTGGCGAAGCCACACGCCTTAACGTTTTTATCTAATTAAAATCTCATTTAAAAAAAATTGACGATAAAATTTGTCTAACAGTTAAACTTACAAAAATGTTTTAATGAAAATATCTAATTACCCGATCCAGACATAAAGGTCAGTTAAGCCTAGACAGCTTTAACCTTTCTAATTATATAATAAAGGCAAGATGTACATATTGCCTTTATTATAGAATTAGAATTAACTAACTAACTATATTACGTACGTAATACAGTTAGTTGGTTTCAATTGTATTTCGTATACATTGTGATTTTGTGAAATGATAAGCAAAACAGCTATGTGGATAAAATGCTTTTCGTCGGTATATATTATGCTAATTTACTTAGATATGAATCTCATCATTCTACTGCCTTTATACCAATTGATTTGCATTATAAAATGTGTCGCGCTAACAATGGTCCTTATAAGAAAGCTGTCTAGGTCACTCAAAGGGCAATGGAGACGGCTATGCTTGGGGTTTCACTGCGTGTTCAAAACAGAAATGAGGAGATCCGCAGAAGAACGAGAGTAACCGACATAGCCCGAAGAATTGCAACACTTAAGTGGCAGTGGGCCGGGCACATTGCCCGTAGGACCGATGCCCGATGGGGCCTACGGGTTCTCGAGTGGCGACCACTCACCGGTAGACGCAGCGTGCGTAGGCCCCAGACAAGGTGGACCAACGACCTAGTAAAGGTTGCGGGAAACCGTTGAATGCGTCGTAGAGATCCTTGGCGGCCTATGATCAACAGAGGACGTCTTTAGGATGAAATGATGATTAAATATATTTTCCTTCAACATTTCTCTATTAATCGTTCCCTCAGTCGTCACGACCTTTTGCCGTACCGATAATTTTTCACAGAGTCTACATACACCTACCTCTCTGTAATATTTCATGCGTCCAAATGCTTTAGAAAAGAATATTCTCTATTAAGTACACCTTAAAAATGCAAATATAAATGTAGAAATTTTTCAAAGTGACATAATAGTCTGTCTTATCTCTAGAAGCGATGTTTTAAAGGCAAAATTTGAAGGGATTATGTAAGAAGGAGAGACAATGCTGAAGTTGTGTTGTGCTATTCACTTGTGTCAATAAACATTATCATACCTACTTATATTTTTTTATCAGACTTTGGTATTTATTTATTTTATGTTATCGGCGTTCTGCATCAAGCGAGCGGCGCTATGTGAATAGTTATTTAGTAAGTAATATGCTCTTCGTTAACTCTTTTGCAGCATCAAACAAGTACTTGTCGGCAGTGTCAATAGAGAGCAATCAACGATTAATATATATGATGTATATAGATCGTCGGTATAATTTTGATAGAGGTTGCTAATTTGATTTACGTAGTAGAGGGGCAAACGCTTGTGACGTTATTTTGTGATGGCGGCACATTCGTCGAACGGTCACTTTCGAAACTGTCCGAAACCGAAACTGTCGGTTTGGCTCCAAGATGCTAACGACCCTACCGCTCCTCCGACATATATTATTTTATCTCTTTTACTTACACGAGGTCTTCATTCTTTGTACGTTTCTTGATCGAGAATATCTTTGATAGTTGCGGGAAATCGCAAAACACTATCAGTAGTAATAACTTTCATTTTGACAGTTCAACATCATAACATTCTTGAGCTGACACATTTCACGAAAATATGAGGCAGTGGAATTTAATTGCACGGTAAACTCTGATTGCGAGATGTAAAATTTGTGTGATGTCAGTATCATGCGTTGTTTATTTGGATTGTTTGTAGGTACCGCTACAATATCATTCAAAATTATTGAGGTTGAGATTGGTAGTGTGTACGCAGTAATTAAGGCGCGGGTCGCTTGTTATAAATAGGCAGTATCTGATTGATTGTAAGTATGTATAAATTTACATATCCACGTCATTAAATCGATATTTGTAAAGCTTACACATGTCGACGATAATCTCTGAACTCAACATTAAGGCGTTGAAAGTAAACTATAAATATTTTCACCTTTCTGTGTTAATAAGGCTGTAAATGTTAAAATTTTTGCCCTAGCTTGTGTTGGATATATTATGTTTCTGTTTTCTGTGAGTTCGGCTATTTCTTATCAACGTGTTGTTCTGGTGCAATAGTGTTGACGTTATCGCTGCCTTTATGTAACAGTACCTACCGTGGCTGTTGCTAACTTTAATATGGTGGCTTGGTTGGCCAACGAACGTACCTATATAACTGTACCAAAACCTCAGTATTTTTTATTTCAGTACGGGTATTTTAATGTTATCATTTTACGTTGGCACGCATTAATCAAATTTTTAACATGTTTTATTACATACGACACACATACATAAACTTAGGTATTTTTCGTATCGATTAAGGGAAGAAAGCGTAATTTTATCTAAAAAAAAACCGTGACCTCATCTGCTACATTACCAAAATACTACATTTGCTTCATTTATATTCTGAAGCCACAGTCTGAATCCCTATTCTCGTAATTGCGACAAACTAACTTGTCAAAATGCAGGAAAAATTCGAGGTATTTTTAACAGAATGTTTTTTTTAAATTATTATTAAAAATAGTGCTTGACTGCAATCCCGCTTGAAAGTAAGCAGTGATGCAATCATTGATGGTAAAGCGCGCTAGTTTATTAAGAGCCTATTCACTCTAGCTTAGAAGACGCTTAAATTATTGTAGTTTTAAATTTATTTGCCTCTGTACATTTTACCTTACCAAAATATTTGTAACTACTCTTTCTTGTGACGTTTTTGTACTTTCGAAAATAAAATTATTATTAAAAGACGAAGCAAAATGCTTCGTTCGGATCGTAGTGGCGCCCACAACCTAAACTATGACTTAGATCATCACCTCATGAGAGAATCGCTTTTTTGTGAGGTGATTCTCGTAATCGATCGGTTATCGTATCGGTCGTAATCGTTCATAATTTCATCTTAGTCTTAACCAGTTAAAAAATATCTCTAATCCGCTAAAATGTATACTAAACATTTAAGTTCATTTAAATCAATGTCACTGCATTGTAAGACACCCAAAACACACCAGACCGAACATTTTAATACCAAAAACTAATCATAGATAGCGTAACTGGTAGTTTTAGTAGGTTCAAATTTCGTGTGCCGTTGAAAGTGACAAGCCGAAACTCATTAAAAGTTTTAATATTATAAAAATATAGTAAAAGTGTGTTAAATTGTAATTTTTTTCGTAGATACTGAAGTGAATGAATTTGTATATAATTATATTGTTAACAAAGCACATATTTCTAATTTGTTTCACTCAATTTTATAGTTATGTAAAAAAAATTTCTAATTATGTCAAATATTTTTTTAATTTTTGAAATATACGTGAAAATTTTATGATCTTGGGCTACAAAGGGCTAATATCCGTACATTTTGAAATTAATTATTTGTCGCCGGGATGTTTGTGAATGTTTTGAATTACGAGAATTGGCGCTCAGATCTTTATCTCAATCTGTCAAAATCTCAACGTCTAACTTCCCTTTGACATTGACTGTCACTAGGGTGAAATTGTGATAATGTAGTTTTTGAAAGTGTTTAACAGCGGGAAATGGCATTTTGGTAAAACGCAAACGTTCCGAGAACTTCGCACCTGCTGGGACCCTCGTCTGCTATTGTTATAAATTTGTCATTCCAACAAGTACAATGGAGTTGCATTGTCATTATGCTGAAAGTTCGTATTCTGCTAAATTCATAATGATCGATCAAGTATCGGTAAGTCATCTCGTAATGGCGATAGAATGACATTACCGTATTGCCATTATAATGAAACGGTTAGTAGATATGATTTTCTTAAAACTACTACTCAATTTAAACCTTCATAAATATGAAGTGGAGTGTCAGTGATTGGCCACTGGAAGGTCATTATGACATTATGTTAGTAGAATACGAAACGTTTCAAAATCATTTTGAAAAGTTTTGGATGCACGGTTAGCGCAGTGGTTAAGCCATTGACTGCTGCGCTGCTTGTCGCGGGTTCGATTCCCGCACGGAACACATATTTGAATGACCTACAATTAGTTGTTCTGAAACGCACCTACGACATAGGAGAAATTCCTAGCATGGGGCAACCTTTTTAAAAGGAAAAAATGCAACATTATGAGATCACTGATCGACCATTCTAACACTATTATAATAGCAGACTTGATCTCTCTGACGAACGTGATTATTAAGTCGGTCTTGTTTTCGACTAAATTTAGTTTTTATATTTTCAAAAGTCTATTTATTATATACTAGCGATCCGGGTGCAATGCTGATACTAAATACACTTCAGAAACATTGTGCATATTGTATGAAAAACCGCCGCAAACGCGACACCCCGCAATTTTTAATATCTATATTAAATCAATAATGTATTTAACGTATTCAATTGAATAAGGATTAATGCTGTATTGGTTAAAATCGCTTCGAAAATTCGAAAATTTGCCAGTATTAGTCGTAAAAAGTAAATGAAAAAAAAAAAAACGATATTGTGGGATATCCTGCGTAAGTTGTAGAGATAATAAAAAAGTATAATGCAATAAAAAAACATGCTTATTTATAAAAGCAAAATACATATTAAGTGGAAAAGTGCTTTTGCGGAGCAACTTGTTCGTAATTTCGTATAACTTTTCTTTCACTTATGCTTTATGCTTATTTATTTAGTTGCTTTTGCTTTTCTGCTTTGGCAGATTCTTCGAATCAGTTCAACTTATTGAATTAGAGAATTATGTTTTTTTTTTTTTTTAATTTGGATGCTTAATGGTAGGTAATGGTCAGTGTTGATACGCGTTTGGTTATTGTTTTGTGACTACAGTGTGTTTATAAATTGTTAAAGACGGTGTTAATTGAGTAGAGTTTAATTAAAAATTTTCGTATAAATACACAACCTAAAAAGGTTGTGTAAAATACTTTGTAAAAATATTATTTCATTTAGACTTTTAGAAAATGTCGCGCAATCGTAATAATAACGAGATTTGGAATTTTTTTAAAAGAAGTTCACTTTCTGACAAAGTCGCGGAATGTAATTTTTGTAAAAAATCTTTTTCGTATAAATCGTCGGTTACCAACATTCGTGTTTAATAAAAAGCATAAATAAAATAGCAAACAGCAATCATTAACATATACTTTTTGCACTAGAAATTGCTTTTAAATTGCAAAGTTTATAAGAAAATAGGCAGTTAACAAAAACTGATTTTTGAAATAAGTAAAAAGCATAACTGCTTTTTTACTTTTAAGCACTTAGTCCCAAGTCTAGTAAGGAGCCGACCGACCTAGTTCAAAATGGTGCACCCCTTCTCCCGTACTGCCCCTCTCGTCGCGTTAGTTACTCGATGCGCTACGTGGCGGCCGCCGCCGGCATGTGTTTTTATTTATGTAAAATTTCATGATATTTTTGAATGGAATGTCCGATTTCTATAATTCATCAAGTAATCACCAGGTACTGAGACAGTCTTGAATACTTCTTAAATTATTTATTTGGATAAAAATTTATAAATGGTATGGATAACACGGTCTGATTTTAATCGGCATTTCTATCAATTTGTTAAATGTAAAAAAGTAGTTATAGTATCGTAACTAAAATAGTTAAACATATGGTTTTGCGAAGTTTTTTTTTGTAGATATCGATATATTCTATAATACTGTCGAACATTTTTTTGTCCTATCTTTAATACTCTTCGCAGCGTATGCGATGAAATACATTTTATGGCTAATTTTTTTAAACCTACGGTTGGTTTTAATAAGAATTTCTAAAGATTTCTATAGTAATCTAGTACTCTAAATATAGCCTATGTTACTCAGTGATAATGTAGCTTTCTAATGAAAAAAGAATTATTAAAATCGGTCCAGTATTTTTTCAGTTTATTCGTTACATACAAAAATACAAATCTTTCCTCTTTATTGCATCTTTGTTTGTCCTTACTCTTTGGACTACGAGTGAGCGGCTCATTACTGTAAAATGTCCCACCGTTTTCAATACGTTTGTTGGCCGAGCGGTCTAAGGCGCCCGTCTTCAGTGACATCAGCGTTCGGATTCAGCGATCGTGGGTTCTACTCCCGGCCACGCCTAAAAAAAAAAATGTTTTATTCCGGCAAATGCTAAGATTTTAATCGTACATCTAACTGTAAGTGATTCTGAAAAGCTTTACCATTTCTTTGTGACGCTGCAACTCCAAATAGTTATCACAGATGGTAACAGATAGCGTCGGTAACCCTATGATAAGTAGGAATGTTAATTTCTGAGTCGTGCATGGTTTAATGTTTGAGACAAACAGAGCCTTAGATTTTGATATGTTGGAATATCAGTATCAACAACTAGAACGGAATTGATTATTTGAAAGCGAGCCAGGGAATCAAATTTTCAAAATTTTTTCAACCTTACCTTACATTAATTTGTGCAGGCAAAGTATTTAGTTTTAGAATTAGATTTAGTTACTTGGGTAACGCATCATTACGAATTTTAGCACTTGCTATTCTGTCTGTTGGAGATCAAGAAAAGTTTGGTAAAACAAATGAGCACCACTTAAGCGTTCGTGTTATCCGTATATTATTTAAAAAAAAGAATATCGAAATAAAAAGTTGAAAATAAATATAGTTTAAAAAACTAAAAAACATGTTTTTAAAGAATATCAATAAAAAGTTAAAAATAATTTTGAAAATTAATTTATTACAATAGTATATAAACAACACTAGTATAAATGAGAGAAAAGCGTGAGGAGCTTAATATACAAAAATTATGGCACAAAGCACCTCACGCTTTTTTCTCATTTAACAAAAGCATTTTTTTTTTAGTTTTTTAAACTATATTTTAATATTAGTGTAGATAATCAACAACTCATTAGTTTCTGCTTCAAGAAACTTGTATTTATACACTCCTAGGAATGATGTATTACTTAAGTACTAACATTAAGTGGACATTCGGTTACCTTTGAGGCCATCAACTCTTAACTTATGTATTTTATAAGTACTTCAGATGCCTGGCATAACTCACGTGGAGCAAAAAGTCACAATGATAAAGAAAACTTATAAACCTAGGGACTAATACGTTATCTTTAAACTTGGCTACTTTTCATCTAACACTAACGAGGGAGATCGACGGGATATATTTTAAGCCCTAATATACCGTCTAATATAATAAAACTTCCCTAAACAGGGCCCAATAGGTCCTGAAAAGCGAAAAAAGCGACCAAGTGCGCGTTGGATTGCACACGAACGGTTCCGTATGGGCACGCCACAATAGCGGCGGTAAGTCCCCTCTTTGAGGAGTAGCTAGAGAGGCGCCACGGTGTCCTCACCTTCCGCCTGACGCAGGTCCTCACCGGACATAGTTGTTTTGGGAGGTTCCTGTTCCGGATAAAGCGGGAGGAAACGCTAGGGTGTCATCATTGTGTGGATCCCCCTGAGGACACGGTGGAGCATATGGTGGAGGTCTGCCCGGTTTGGGTAGAGCACTGTCGTGTCCTCGTAGCGGCGATCGGCGGCGATCTCTCTCGTCAGACCCTGGTCCAGGCTATGGTCCGGAGCGAGAGTGCATGGCAGGCCGTCACCTCGTTCTGTGAAGCAATGAGGGACTCTCACGCCACTAGCCGCCGCAAAAGACGCCCTGTTCGGGAGACGACATCGTACTCCCGGCCACCATAGGCTCGGGTTTGCTGGCGGTGAGCAGTGGGCAGCTCGCCGCCCGGTAAGAACCAGGCCCGAGTTGACGGCGCGTTGTGTTTCACGCGCGCCTCAAAGAGATCTCAGCACATCGTGACGAGGTTCACGAAGAACGATGCCTCCTGAGTCAGGGTTGAGGGTTGATTAAAAAAGAAACCGTGGCCCTGGTCGTCGCACAGGCAAGTGAAGAAACACGGGTGGGTTTTTGTCAGTAAAATTCTGATACGCCCTTCCGTTCCGCCTAGAGCAGGAGAAGTCATTTGATAATTTGCCATCCCAAAAAAAAAAAAAACAGGACATATGGAGAGCGAAGCCAGATTGTTTTATGTTAATTTGACGTACGCGTATACAAAAACAGAGCTATCGTTAAATGAAAAAGCATTGACTGATATGACAATTATAGCCTTACCTTATGTCAAATAATAACAAGTACGTAATCGTATTTGATGAACGTTGATGATATTTGACGTACGTTATGCTACGTTAACCAACTGTTTGAGGCAACCGAGTATTGTATACGGAATTCTAAAAACTACATTTTCAACGTTCCCTGTTTTACAATGAATATTTTACTTCTGTCTCTCTCGAAGGATCGTTATTTCTCAGTTGAAATGAGTTTAGAAATTAATACCTCGAGTCATTTGTTTTAATTAACTCATGAATATGAATGGGAATTACGCAGATGACAGCGAAGGTGCCATAATTTAGTTCGCTAACGTATATTTTGTTAGTACGTTCTTATTTGAAAATATTTGGTAATCTATCTTTACAAATTATATTACGTACCTTACTTTATTTGTTTGTCTGTTTGAACGCAGCCTTTGAAACCACTAGTCGGATTTATAAATTCTTTTTGTCTGATAACCCAATTTTTGGGGATGTTACAGGTATCATACACCGCCCATTGTATATATGTGTGTTGTTTCCCGACATTTCCGGGGTAAAAAAAAATTGATTCTATTTAGTCCGTCATTCAGATTATAGAAAAATATTATATACGTATATTTTGTTTTATCAAATCAATAACAATTGACAAATACAAAAGGCATCAAAGATCAGGAGTGGTGACTGGTGACGTCACTGCTCGCTAAAAAGCGTAGCGTGCAGTGACGTCACAAGAATTTTCAATGCACTGTATCTCCTTCATTTTTTGTTTATATGAAAAAAGAAAAAATACGTGTCTAGTATTTTTGGAAATTTGACTTACGGACTAATTAGTTATTTTTAGTCAACTACCCTATTATGTTGTGTTGAATGCATTTTTTATGTAATATATTTTTGGTATACAATAAACTATACATAAATTAATAAATAAACATTATGCTAAGATTCGTGAACGCATAAAAATAAATAAATTAAAAAAAAGGGAAACGAACTAACAGCCCGCATCTCGTGACGGGGTCCACGAAGACAGATTCCTCCTAGGTCAGGGTTGCGGGTTGGTTAAAAAAGAAACCGCGACCAAATCATCAAATGACCTCTTCCGCACCGCCTAAAGCGGTAGAGGTCATTTGATGATTTCCCATCCCAAACTTAAAAAAGAGCTCGGAAAGACGATGCGATACGATGCGATGAGCCAGAGAACTTGTGGACAGTTACAGACAGAATTTAGTAACTGATATGGATGACGTAGGATTCGCCTTTGGTATTTCGGTATTATGGTGGTTAGAATCACGATAAATGCGTGTTAGTAGTTATTGCATGGGAAAATTCGAGGATTATATCCTCCTGTTTACTGAAGTGAATAATTACTTCTACACGCAAACCTTAGGAGCAGTGGTGGCCCAGATATGACGGTCACGATCACGACTCAAGAGCATTACTTTGTGTAAATTATTTCATTACCACTGCTCTCGAAAACGACGAAGAAAATTATCGTGAGGAAACTGGCACTGTGCTTGAGTGGTTCATTCCGGACCATTTCCCCTCTCAAAAAAAAAAGTGTATTCTCATAATTTTTGTTCTGTTTTCATTTTATGTAGGTATTTATTTTGTGTCCTTTTCTTTTCTACACGCTGTATATATCTGTGTATCTATTGTACCATCGCAGGTATGCTGGAAGAGATGTCTTATGTAATAACCATCTTATCTGCACCTTGTTTTGATCTATATTTTCTTGTTTGTGTATATGTTACCGGAAATGTATGAAACCTAGGAATTATATACAATTACTAGGAAATGTATACAATTCCGAAGCTATATAGGAAATGTGTAAAATATTGTTCCAAACATTATTTAATGCACACATATCCTGGGAAATGTATACATTTCCTAGAAATTGTATAAAATTCCTATATCGTATTAGGACATGTATAAAACCATGCTTTCTATGAATAAAATTAATAAAACACGTTGTTAAACTTAGAAACAGATTTATTATTAAGACTCCGGTTGAAACAATTAGGTTAGGCTAGTTTTGTTATAATCCCCGCATACTAATGGACATCTTTAAAGTAATACATTTCCGATAGCTATTTAGGAAATGTATAGATTTACTAGGAAATGTGTGTTATAAAATTTATTTCACACATTTCCGAGCAAATTTAGGAATTATATAAATTTCCTAGGAATTGTATACAATGACGCATTACATACATTTCCGTTAACATATACAATATGTAAAGAAAACTCTGTCCGATCCGTGAAAGCATTGTTAGATATCGATAACTGATTCTACTAATGCCCACAAAGCCCGGCTAAACTTAAAAAAAATCCCGTTAAAAAATAAATTTTATTTAGGCAACCCTTCCGCGGGCAACGGGGGGCAGGGCACGCGGCACGTGGTCACATCGCTTATAATAATACAGTCCAAATGGTGTTGTCACTTTTTTAAAAATTAACAAATTTCAGGGAAGTAGGAATTAATTCGCGGGAAAAAAGAATATTTCAAAATTCATTACTTTTGTTACTATGATGATTACGTAAAATTTTATATTATATTTTATTTTATATTAAATTTTATATTGTACCTAACCTTTATTATCTTTATGGGACGGACAGCGTTTTCTTTACATATTGTATATGTGTGCACATATATATGTAGTTATAGGTGCACAATATTATTTGAAGGCACAATAAACGATGTATTAGTAAGCAAAAACAAAGAACAAAAGAACTTATTTGAAGCGTATTGCTAATTGCGCTTTACATTCGAAAAATGTGTCTGATCAACTACTTAAATAACGCAATGAATGTTGTCGAGTAACAGCTGCGCGCCGTATACAAGTCTTGACTGATGGTAGACATTGACCTTTTAGGTTTGAAATTGCAAAGAGGTAAGTATTAGCCGACGGGTTCTCGAGTGGCGACCACGCTCCGGAAGACGCAGCGTGGGTAGGCCCCCGACAAAGTGGACCGACGACATGGTGGACCGACGACATGGTGAAGGTCATGGGAAACCGCTGGATGCGGGAGACGCAGGACCGGTCGTCGTGGAGATCCTTGGGGGAGGCCTATGTCCAGCAGTGGACGAATTTCGGCTGAAATTATAAAGATGAAGTATTAGCCTACATGGTAAAAAAATAAATACATAAATTAAAAAGGCAAGTGTTCCAACAGCGGGAAAATTATAGACTTACTAGCTTTCCGCCCGCGGCTTCGCCCGCGTTAACTTCGGTTATATCGCGCGTTTTAGATTTCTCTCGGGAATGTCAAATTTTTTCGGGATAAAAAGTACCCTATTATTTAATGCGGACTTCTAACTTTACGTCTGCAAAATTTCAAAGCAATCGGTTCAGGAGTTACGGCGTGAAAGTGGTAAAAACAAACTCACTTTCCGATGTATAATATTAGTAAGGATATATTTGGTGTACACATACAAATATTCCAGTAATCTCCCTTGGGAACTTGATGTTTTTTAGGACCAAAAGTAGCCTATGTTACTCTCCATCTTTTCAACTAACTGTATGCCAAAAATCAGGTCGATTGATTGCTTAGCTACGGCGTGAAGGAAGGACAAACAAACAAACAAACACACTTTCATATTTATAATATTAGTATGGATATTGTAAAATTTTGATCAAAGGACTCAAGATTTGACTTTATATTCTAGTTCGATTTAGTTTTAGAAGTCTAAGAAACGCTGTTAAGTCGATCCCAGTCTGATAACGGATTAGTTTGCATCAAAAACTTAAATCCAGGCTATTTAAGTAATCTTTTAGTCTTTCAGAGGTTTAAAACTCAATCTTGTTTACAAAATGGACTTGAAAAGTGAATTTTTGGCAGTAAGATATAAGCTTCCTTTTTTTATAAATGCACTGAAAAATATAATCTGAAAAACTTAGATTAACTTAAAAGCTACCAAGTAAAGCTTTAGGCTTTTCTTATTGCTGTGATATAAATCCTTACCTACTTTTTTTTTTTAATAGACACCCCTCATCACAGGGTGTTGCCGTC
Organism: Sesamia inferens; assembly: GCA_037179545.1. NCBI lineage: Eukaryota > Metazoa > Arthropoda > Insecta > Lepidoptera > Noctuidae > Sesamia > Sesamia inferens. The sequence continues at coordinate 23,603,265 of CM073931.1, forward strand.
CCTACTCTTCTTGCATGGCAAGAAACTGTGTTAAGTATTTTTAGTTTTTAGTTTTGATTTTACCCGCTTTTTTCCGGCTTGTCAATTTTTTTCGGGTTGCTCTTTTCCCGGTCATTTATTTATCTATTTGTATTTTTTCTTCAATTTTTATATACATTTTTATCTTTATTACTACATTATTGTCACTTACATGTAATACAATTTGTTTTACATATCTATAAATGATATTTTTCTTGCCGACGGCACACTACTGGGTTGCACTGGCCTTGTCCTATTTCTATCTATGGCTATTTTTGCAACTTTGAGGCAAAACCGCTCCAGACACGGCCTGGAGTGCTTATTCGCCATAATTTCGGCAATGGTCGATTCTGTCAAATTAATTCCTTTTTTTCGTTGGGATGGGAAATCATCAAATGACTTCTCCCGCTCTGGGCGGAGCGGAATGGCGTGTCAGACTTTTACTGACTAAAACCCTCTCATGTTTGTTCATTTGTCTGTTGCGACGGCCATGGCCACGGTTTCTAGTTTAACCAACCCGCAACCCTGACCCAGGAGGTATCGGTCTTCGTGGACCCCGTCACGATGTGCTGACATCTCTTTGAGGTGCGTATGAAACACGACGCGCCGTCGACTCGGGTCTGGTCCTTACCGGGCGGCGAGCTGCCCATTGCCCGGTGTCGTATCCCGACCAGGGCGTCTCCTGCGGCGGCTAGTGGCGTGAGGGCGCTGGGATTCCCGTTACCTCACACGCTCCGCCTCCTCCTTTGCCAGCATCACTGCTTCGCAGAAGGAGGTAACGGCCTGCCATGCACTCTCGCTCAGGACCATGGCCTGGACCAGGGTGGCCGCGAGAGATTGCCGCCAATCGCCGCTACGGGGACACTTCGGTGCTCTATCCAAGCCTAGCAGACCTCCACCGTATGTTCCATCGTGTCCTCAGGGCGATCCACATAGTGGTGACACCCTGGCGTTACACAATAGAACGTTAAACAACTTTTACACCCCGGCCACGCCACAATAGCGGCGGTAAGTCCCCTCTCTGAGGAGTGGCTAGAGAGGCGCCACAGTGCCCTCACCTTCCGCCTAACGCAGGTCCTCAGCGGACACGGTTGTTTCGGGAGGTTCCAGCTCCGTATTAGGCGGGAGGAAACGCCAGGGTGTCAAATTAATTCCTGTACTTACTTCCAGGTTACGATCTGGAAGTAAGTACAGGAATTAATTAGTTTTTCCCCGAGGCATGACTGCAACAGATACGTCTGTCGCGGTCATGCCTCGGGCACTCTAGCAAGAGGTGCTGAATGGTTTCAGTGGCCTGCGTGTCACACACCCAGGCTGGACTCTCTTTTAACTTGAACCTGTGTAGGTACGCAGCGAAACCGCTGTGACCCGTCAGAATTTGCGCCCAGATAGACGTCCTATCCTTACCTACTTACTAAATATTGAAAAGAACCGAAGTAGCATGTAGACTTAATAAACTGAAGTGTCCTAAAGTAAAGGCCGCGTATTAGCAAGTATGCCCAACTAGATGAAACGACGATTATTACTCGGTGGTAGGCCATAACATTGGCTGCCGGCAGAAGTTACCACCCACCAGGCAAAGTCTTGCCGCTAACCGATTCGCCGAGTTCCGGCATGATGTCTGATGAACCCGTACAGAGGACGGGTCTGAGCAGTTGTGTTGCGATGTATGCCGGGTACGATGCCCCATATTGTTGTGTCGGGAGTTTGGTTGTAGAGGGTCTCCAGATCAATCTCCCTCTGGCGCAGCATCGTTTGACGTGTTGTTGGGCATAACATTACAACACCTCGCCCGCTCTCTCTCACCGAGAGAAGGCCTGTGTCCAACAGTGGGAATATTATAGGCTGATTATGTTACCTACAGTAAGATTCAAAAGTAGAGTACCACTTTTTTTTTATAGTTATAAACTAGTGCTTGACTGCAATCCCGCCTGATGGCAAGCAGTGATGCTTTCACGATGGCAAAGCGCGCTAGTTTATTAAGAGCCTATTCACTCAAAAAAACTGAGTGAATAGGAAGGAAGACGGCAGTTGAGCGAGGTGGTGCAATGTTAAACCCAACAACACGACCAACGATGCTGCGCCAGAGGGAGATTGATGTGGAGACCCTCCACGACCAAATTCCCGACACAACAACACTTAGCGCATCGTACCCGGCACACATCGCAACACAACTGCTCAGACCCGTCCTCCGTACGGCTTCACCAGACATCATGCCGGAACACGACGAATCGCTTGGCGGCAAGACTTTGTCTGGTGGGTGGTAACTTCTGCCGGCAGCCGATGTGGCCTACCACTTTTGACACTTATTGTTATTGCAAAAAAGTTCAAAAGTGGTAATGCACTTTTGACCCTTACTGTACATGTAGCGGCTGCTTATCTAAACATTGCAACTCAGTTATTAGGTGATACGATACCCATTGATAAAATTAGTTAGACGTCTTTCAAAGATTAATATGCAAACCAATGACATGAATTACATCGAGTGACAGCCATAACCAAAGGCTTCCCGAGATGTGGAGCGATTTCGTTATATAACAATGTTCACCCATCCACGATTCGACCTCGGCAAGCGTAATTTACTACCAGTACGGTAATTATTACCTAGCGTATCTAGGTAGGATAGTAATAATAATAACAGACGTTAAGAGCACAGTATATACAAATTTTGGTTAGCGTAGAGGTTAAGCTATTTCACCACTGCGTCGACTGCGGGGAGAACACGGCGCGGCATACGCTGGCGTAGTGGCGGGCACTAATCAGGGGCTGCGGAAGCAATGTTCGTCCTCACAACCCCAGGTGTAGGTGTGAGATGGAACATCGGGATGGTTTTTAGTCAGTAAGTGTCTGATAGATCCCGCCGCCGACCCCAGGGTGGGGGACATCCATGAGAATTTTCCACCCCGGAACAAAAAGGATTGTATAACTTACAAGTAGTTGTTCCGGGTCTCGTTGTTTGGGAATGTGAGTTTATATGTTTGTAAATGCACCCACGATACAGGAAAAAATCCTAGTGTGGGGCAACATTTTTTTTTTATTTTTCATCCAGAACCTTCAAAGCCGTTTAGAAGCAGAAAATGTACCAAACGTGTGGGAGTTAGTTAAATTAATATTCTTAATGAGCGTAACTAGAAAGGACTAAAAAAACCCAAAAAGGCGTTAGCCCCAATTACGTTAAACCAATTGTAGGACATACTTCTCGGGAATAAGGACGAGAATTCCTTGAAAATGATTGTTTGCTGTTGAAACAGTTGTGCTGGAGTTTGTTCAAGTTTACTTTCGGACCAATGATTTCCAAATCAAGTTTGTGTGTTTAGGACTTAAGATATTCCTCTAGTTTCCTCTAGTTTTACTTGTATAGCGACATAGTTTACTGTCTCTTGTTTACTAGGTGGAATAAAATCAATCTATGTTGGGCAGTGTCTCTCGGGGTCGCATGCTGGAATTAAGGCGTCAATAGTGTTTGTTTTGAGGCTTTTTGAGAGGATTTCTTGTATGTCTGGTGGAAAATCTTGAAGATTGAGACTTTCGATTTTATTTTTAGATTATAATCGTGTGTAAGGCATTTTGAAACGTAATTCGCTCAGTAATTTATCGGCACAATTTAGGATAATACCATCTAACACACACGCACGCTGTAAAAGCTCTCTATATATATATAATATTATGTAAGAGACATGAGCAAGACGTAATGGGGCAGAGAGAGAAATTGTTTCAGCATTTATTTATTTTTTATTATGGCACACCAACGACATATTTACAATGATAGTAACAAAAAGCAATTACAGGTCTTCAGTTTTATGTAAATACATCACTTATAGACATGCACAACATTCACAATAAGGGATCATACTTATTATACTGATATAAATGCGAACATTTGTGAGGATGAGTCTCTGTTTATTTTTCTTTTATAGAAAGATACGGAACACAATCAAACCGCGGGGAGCTGCCAGTATAAAAAAGATAAATGTGCAACTTTGTAAGGATGTTAGTGACTCAATCACATTAAAACGGATGCCCGAATTTGGATAAAATTTTCCACATAGAAACATTATAAACTGTACCTTTATTATATCTGGACTTGACAATTACGTTTTACGAGACACTTCGAGGAGCTTCGCTTCCGTCTCCGTTACTGCGGAAGTTCCGGAAGAAATCGTACCCTCGCCTCCGCCTCCGACTCCGCACAATTTTTGCGGAGGTTTATTTACGTATTCATAAAACAATAACGACCAAGCAGCGACGCTCGATGACCCTCCAGCCTCGTGTTGCGCGCGAAATGGTCTAAATCGAGAGTGCGAGGCGGGAACGCAATTGGGTGGATATATTATTTGCCAAATTATATAGAGTGGTGCTGACAATACGACAATAAATGAAAACACGAACAAAGCTGGTTCATAGGAATAATCCTAAACCTAAGAAAAACAACCTATCATCAAAAATAAAAAAATGAAAATTTCAAACAAACTAAATCGCATAAAAATGTAAACGGAATAGAACATCCTTTAAAAATATTGATTCACTGACCTCCGATTGCCACAGCGCGATTCTGTATCGACTTGCTTTTTTCGCGCCATTATTATTAAAATTTGGTACCGCAGGATGCGGCGTTAACCTACTAAAATGTGATAAATTAAAAAAAAATTCCTTTGACTAAACTAATGGACATATTTATATGGTTCTTTATGGGTATTGAACTCGCGCCTCTTGGCATACCTGGAAGGTAACGATCTCCTCAGTGACCGACAGTACGGGTTTCGCCGCAATCGGTCAACTGGGGACCTACTAGTGTATGCCACTCACTTGTGGGGCGAGGCCCTCGAGAGAAATAGGGAAGCGATTGCTGTCTCCCTTGATGTCTCGAAGGCCTTCGACCGGGTATGGCACGCTGGCCTTTTGAGTAAGCTTCCAGCGTACGGCATTTCCCCTAGCCTGACTGGCTGGGTAAAAGACTTCCTGACTGAACGGTCCCTCCGAGTTGTTGTCGACGGATGCTCTTCTGAGCCCATGTCGACTAATGCCGGTATTCCTCAGGGGTCTGTTCTCTCTGCAACTCTGTTTCTGCTGCATATTAACGATCTGCTGATGCCCGGTATCTATGGGTATGCAGATGACAGCACAGTTGTGGAGAGATACCTGCCGGATGCTCGGGCTAGTAGGGAATCAATCCAGTCCGAAAGAGAGGCCATGGTAGAGCGAACGAGTGTTGCACTTCAGGCAGTCTCCGAATGGGGCAATGCCAATCTTGTAGCATTCAATGCCGCCAAAACGCAGGCGTGTCTTTTCACCGCCAAAAGGAGCCCGTTCACCTTGGCTCCTACTATTCGGAATGTATCCTTGGAGTGTACCGACCGCCTTCAGCTTTTGGGTGTTGAGATTTCCTCGAACCTAAACTTTGGGCGGTTCATTGAGTCCAAGGCCAAGGTGGCGGCCAGAAAACTTGGCGTTATTGCAAAGGTCCGGCAGTACTTCACACCAGGGCAGCTTCTAATGTTGTACAAAGCACAGGTCCGTTCGTGTGTGGAGTACTGCAGCCACATTTGGGCTGGTGCTGCTAAGTGTCACCTGGCCACTTTGGATTCAGTGGAGAGGCGTGCGAAGAGGCTGATTGGTGACCCTGATTTAACTCGAGTTGGTCTCCAAAGCCTAGAGCACAGGCGTAGAGTAGCCAGCCTTTCGGTGTTCTATAGGATACATTCTGGGGAGTGTGCGAGGGAATTGCACGATTTAATTCCCCCATCTCCGTTCCACCATCGGACGACCCGTCGTACGGCGAGTTTCCACCCTTATGTTGTTAACACCTCTACGATCCGGACGAAGCGTTTCGCCTCCTCCTTTATACCGCGTACATCGAGGGACTGGAACAATCTGCCGGCGGCGGTGTTTCCGTCGGACTACAATTTGAGTGTCTTCAAGGCTAGAGTGAATAGGCTCTTAATAAACTAGTGCGCTTTACCATCAACGATTGCGTCACTGCTTACCATCAGGCGGGATTGCGGTCAAGCGCTGGTTTATATTTTAATTAAAAAAAAAAAAAAACACTCTGTATATTGATCATCATCATCATCATCATTTCAGCCGAAAGAAGTCCACTACTGAACATAGGCCTCCCCCAAGGATCTCCACGACGACCGGTCTATTAGTTTATTAAGAGCATATTCACTCAAAAAAACTGAGTGAATAGGAAGGAAGACGGCAGTTGAACGAGGTGGTGCAATGTTAAACCCAACAACACGATCAACTATGCTGCGCCAAAGGGAGATTGATCTGATGACCCTCCACGACCAAACTCCCAACACAACAACATTTGGCGCATCGTACCCGGCACACGTTGCAACACAACTGCTCAGACCCGTCCTCCGTACGGCTTCACCAGACATCCTGCTGGAACACGACAGACCGCTTGGCGGCAAGACTTTGTCTGGTGGGTGGTAACTTCTGCCGGCGGCCGATGTTATGGCCTACCGCTTTGACGCGTTGACCCTTTGTTGTAAAATAAATAATAATAAAATAACTCTATTGACACAGAAAACCTCAATAGCAAATGAGTACGTTTCATATAGGCATATTTTTGGAAAACGAAGGTTGTACAAATAGTGAAAAACCCTGTCTCCTAAACTAGGGGGACCCTTTGACTTAGGAATCAGTGTTCTATTGTAGCTTAGTGAACACTAAATACCTTAATTTAATGTGTGTGTGCTAACAAAACCTATAGTAGGTAATTTTTATCTGATTTAAACTTATGAATAAACTTAGCGTCAAAATGTATTGATTGTAATATGTGTGTCAGTAGAATCATCATCATCATCATTTCAGCCGAAAGACGTCCACTGCTGGACATAGGCCTCCCCCAAGGTTCTCCACGACGACCGGTCCTGCGCCTCCCGCATCCAGCGGTTTCCCGCGACCTTCACCAGGTCGTCGGTCCACCTTGTCGGGGGCCTACCCACGCTACGTCTTCCGGTGCGTGGTCGCCACTCGAGAACCCGTCGGCCCCATCGGGCATCGGTCCTACGGGCAATGTGTCCAGCCCATTGCCACTCCAGTGTTGCAATTCTTCGGGCTATGTCGGTTACTCTCGTTCTTCTGCGGATCTCCTCATTCCTGATTCGATCGCGCAGTGAAACCCCAAGCATAGCCCTCTCCATTGCCCTTTGAGCGACTTTGAGCCTTCTTATAAGGCCCATTGTTAGCGACCACGTCTCAATTCCATAAGTCATCACTGGCAACACACACTGGTCGAAGACTTTTGTCTTGAGACACTGCGGTATTTCGGACGAGAAGATTCTACGTAGCTTCCCGAAAGCAGCCCAGCCGAGTTGGATTCGACGATTGACCTCTTTCTCGAAGAATAGTGTGTAACTATTTTGATCTGAAGTGGTATGGTGTGGAATAATATGATGTGGTGTGGTGTGGAGTGATGTGGGGTGGTGTGGTGTGATGTGGTGTGGTGTGGCTTGGTATATTATAGTGTGGTGTGGTGCAGTGTCTAGTGAACAATTATTTAGTTCAGCGGGCTTAATTTATAAACCCCTCTGAAATCATATTAAAGGTGACAAAGCAGAAAACCTATTGTAGATATGTCAAATACAATTTGCCTCTCCTTAATTAGAATTACTAGAAGGTAATTTTTGATACTACATTCATAATAGTAAATGAATATACGTATTTAAAATGAATATTTTGTTTTAATGAACCATTCTCAATTTTTCTATATTATCATTCACCTCCTCCTTCGCCTCCGTTAAGGTGAAATTGTGGTTGGTTCTAGATGAAATTCGGCGCCTCCGCTAACAAGACCTCCGTTACAACAACAGTAATAATACACATACGTACGCACCCTAACACACAAACGCACACACACACACACACACACACACATAGTCGTATCAATATTCAATAATTAAGAAACACAGACCGGAGCAGGTAATTCTCCTAGTTTTAAGAACGCTTACAATCTAACCTCAGTTTTAATATGTCAAAAATACCTCTCATTTACTTACATTTTTGTCATTAACTGAGATGAGATTTCGGCTAGATATTTATCTAACAGGAGGCAATTGCGCTGAAATAATTCATCCAAAACAGAATTACATCGCAACCAAACCAAAATTTTAGTTATGTTACGCATCGCGCTAACCTTTTGGCACATGGTTTAACCATTACTGGATTACAATTGGAACGTAACCGCTGTCAAATGAACAAGTTAAAACCAAGCTATCTTTTTCTGTGCCATTTATGAAACTGACGTCTAAACGATTGGATTTACTTATAATTTACATAGTTTTATTATTATTTCTGACTAATTGTATCACTCATACATTGATTTTAATAAAATCGAAGTTAAAACTTTAGCGCGACACGAAATGGGATCGAAACTAAACCACAACTTTAACTGGATTAGATCAAGCAGTTTAACTTCTACTGTTGTATTTAGCGCGTTTGCCCACCAGTTATAATTACAGCGATTGACCTTCCCTTGATTGTATAAGTTCATGATAACACTACCCATATCTGCAGACCTAGATTGTCAATGTAGACAGATATACAACGGTAATTTTTGTTTATGCGTAACCCGAAAGACGGTCCAATATTAGATTTAAGTATTTTGCATTTTGTAAAGTAATATTTTTTTTTTTTTCTTTAGAATGGATTAATACTTGTTATGTATAATTTTATTAACCACTGTCCATAACGCTCCTCTAATTGTACGATGTAGCTACCTTAGTATGTTGTGCAACTAGCTAAGATCTTATAATTATCAACTGTACATTTAAGTGTTGTAACAATAACTGGTGGCTCTAATAAATATAAATAAATAAATAAATATTTTTAAGAAAAGAATCTATTTACAAAATTTAAAAAAGATATCATAAAAACCACAAAGTTATGACCTTGTTATCTTACTTGGTTGTCCCAACAAAAATATGGTCAAAGCACCGCTTCAAGCGTGGGCGGGGGCCCTGTCTCACTATGCTCCTAGTACTATGATCTACCGCCAGCTGTGTGCGCTCAGTAACCACACTGACACAATTTCTAAATGTATTTGGGAAAAAATATAACATGGTGTAAAAATTATTGGAATCGATTCAGTTGCTTATTCTGAACAAACTGTATTCAGGTTTCGTATTAAGTAAAAATAAGGTTATATAGCATAGGCATCAGGTATTCAAGTCATTCCTTTTATTCAAGACTAAAGAATATAAATATGTAATCAGAAGTATCTGAGGGAAAAGTTGTCGCAATATTTTGACGTATGTTTTCTGAAGAGTTATTAATATTTACACGAGAAGGGAGTTAAATATTTTAGGTATGTTTATCATGAAAAGTTGAATTTCTTCATACCTAGTCACCGAAAAACTCACCTGTATCTTATAATTTCTACATTATAAAATAGTTATACCTATCTTCTTCTTCTTCTTCAGCCTATAGATGTCCACTGTTGGACAAAGGCCTCCTCCCCAAGGCTTTCCATGATGACCGGTCTTGTGCTGCCCGCATCCATCGGCTTCTCGCGACCTTCACCAAATCATCGGTCCACTTTGTAGGGGGTGTCCCTACGCTGCGTCTTCCAGTACGTGGCCGCCCCTTCAGAACCTTACTGCCCCATCGGCCACCTGTTCTACGAGCAATGTGCCCTGCCCACTGGCACTTAATTTTAGCGACTCGAAGAGCTGTGTCGGTGCTTTGGTTCTTATTTATTTTATTTACACACAATAAAATACATAAAGATACGACAAAATTAAGATATGAGTACAAAGGTGCTGCTTATTTTTTAAGAAATTTCTTCCAGCAGACTTCCTCATTTCTGATTCAATCACACAGAGAAACTCCGAGCATAGCTCTTTCCATCGCCCTTTGTGTGCCTCTGAGCCTTCGTAAGAGGCCCATTGAGAGCGACCACGTTTCAGTTCCGTAAGTCATCACTGGCAACACACACTGGTCAAAGACTTTAGTCTTGAGACACAGACGAGACACCTCTTTCTCGAAGTTGGACCTACGTAGTTGGACCCAGGCCAACAATTTCGAATGCAGAGCGTGGCGTTTTTGTACAAACACTTTATCACCTCAATGTATCGATGGTCAATTTGGCAGCGCTGGAGAGACTGTAGCACCGCCCAAGTCTCGAATCGAAGACCTTCTCATAGTCCACAAACGCCAAGCATAGTGGTTTGTTATACTCCTCGGACTTTTGTATAATTTGCCGCAACGTATGTATGTGGTCTATGGTGATAAAGCCTTTTCAGAAGCCTGCTTGTTCTGGAGGCTGGAATGGCTGATGGCTGATGACCATAGAAAACAGCTTATAGAAATGGCTCAGGAGGGATATCGGTCTGTGGTTTTTCAGGAGGATATTGTCACCTTTTTTGAAAAACAACACCACCACGCTTCTGTGCCACGCCTTAGGCGTTTCGCCTTTAAAAATGACGGAATTAAATAGCTTCTGAAGCACTTTAAGAACCGGTTTGCCACCCGCTTTCAGTAGCTCAGCCGTAATTCCATCATCTCCAACCGCCTTTTCGTTCTTGAGCTGTTTCAGGGCCATACCAATCTCGTACAGGCTGACGTCCGGAATATCGTCGGTGTAGTGTCGGGTTAGCCTGGCTCTAGGATTATTAGCCAGGCTTGCAACCTATATACCTAAATTTTGGAGTAATTTAAGTGGTTTTGGTTACAAAAATTTGGGATCATCATCTTTTCAGCCGAAATGAATTTAGGAATTGGGATAAGAACCCCTCATTCAGTTTTTCTCTGAAAATATCAGCTCGGAGATATTTTTGCCTAATTTTGATCCCTTAAAATCTAAAAAAAAAACAAAATTTGGAGGGGTTACTATATAAAAAAAATCACTGCGAACACAAGAAATTATATGTACTGTTTACGTTATGCAAGATCTTGTTTAAAACTTGGAGTTACCTACTCTTTTTTTAAAAGAGAACACTGCACACACAAGTGCACACTCTGCACAGTCCTGTATCGTGTTGTTTGGATGTGTTTACAAACTAAACACGCTCACATACAAACTCGTAAACAAAAACAGCCAGACCCGGCACTACTGTAGGCCATACATTTCCGTGCGGAAATCCAGCCTGCGACATGCAGGACAGCTGTCGATAAGTTAGCCATTGCCTCAACATTGATTATAATACTATAACACATCACTCAATGTTTAAATGGATCACAGCAGGTGCCGTTTTGGTATTTCTGTCTACTTCCTTAGGACGAAAGGTTTAAGTTAATATTATTTAACTTCTAGTGTCAGAGGATGTTTTTGATTTAACCTGCACCAGTGTTCCTAAACTAAAAAAAAAAATTGTTTGTGATAACTTCTTTGTTTATCAGTAAAACATTTTCAGTCTTTACTAAATACTCTCAGAGTGCTTACTTGCTCTTAATTTCACTTTCCTGTCCTGTGCTGTATCTGTTACTGTTTCTTATGCTAACCTAATATAATCCGTGGAAACTTTTGATTGGCTTTCTTTCACTAACTATCTTCTATCTGTATACAATATGTAAAGAAAACCCCAAACTTCGACCCATAAGGGTAATAAAGGTTAAATAACGAAGGTTATAATAAAGGTTAGGCAAACATATGATCAAATAAAATATGAAATTTTACATAATCATTACAGTAACAATACTAATGAACTTTAAATATTCTTTCTTTTTCCACGAATTAATTCCAACATCCCCAAAATTTAGTAATTAAAAAAAAGCGATTACACCGTTTTCGGCGGTATTATTATGAGCGATGCAATCACGTGCCGCTTGCCCAGCCCCCTTTCGCCCGCGCATATATTGCCTACCGCACATGTATTAAATTACCTCCTCTTGAGAAATAATATTTATTTTTAGGGGGATTGTTTTTAAGATTAGCCCGGCTTTGTAGGCATTAGTAGAATCAGTTATCGATACCTAACAATGCCTTCATGGATCGGACAGGGTTTTCTTTACCTATTCTATATGCTATCTGTAAGTTTCCTTAAAAAGTAAAAATAAAAATAAATAAAATATATCTACCAATATCGATACAGGTGCTTCAATTTCCTGTTACTTTATGGATGGTTATCATCAAGGACCTTTCATACTTATTCGAAGCCTTTTGATGCCAAATTCCATATCCAAAAAGGAAATACCTACTCGTATGTAGGAAACTTGCTTTGAGAACAAAAATACTTTATATATTTCCCTTCCTTCATTCATTTGATTTTTTCCTGAATCAAATAAGCATATGGAAGCCGATAAAATATGAAGGTGAAGTTTATGAATTATAAATTTCCGGGTTCTGAACGAGCTGTATTGATTTCTTTAGTGGTAACACGTACATGGATTTGGTAAAAATGGAGTGTAAATGACCGCTAAAGTATTGCACACGGGACAAGGACATTGGTAAGTACCAAATGAGAGCTAGTAAAATATTATATTTAATAAACTATTGTTGCAAGCATCTTGTGAAGCATTAAGAGATATCGGTAACGAGTTGCATTTATAACATAATCATATAATGGCGGTCTCTAAACGGCGCGTGTTTCTTTAAAGCCGGAGAGCTGAATTAATATTTGCGCCATTTAGCCATATAAAAACGGTCACAAAAGAAAATATGATTTTAAAAGCAGCACTCTTAATCCTGTGTGTGACGATAAATACGTGAGCTCTGCAAACATGACATCATGACTATTTTCTCCGATGCCAGTTATGCACAAATCTCATGTAACACGGGGGCGAGCCTATTGTTATCAATAGGGGACAGATCTAGTCTACGGGTTGTCACAGAGAAATTTCAGAACGAAGGGACCAAATAATACCTTTACCCGATCCCGGAATCGAAACTCACTCCTAGGTCTGCAACGTGAGTACTCCATTTACTCATACTCTGCATACACAGTACGCGTGCCTGTAATAGTGTTGTTTGAAGTTAAATATTTAATAAAAAATCGGACAAAGACCATAATACTCACTGTCAAAGAATATATGACATAAAAGATAATCTATTATTTGGACATTACATGGTACTTTCATGTTTTTCGTGAGCTTAGTACAATGTTCGATGATGAATTTGTTGTTAATAGTACTTCAGGTATCGCTGTAAAAGGATTTTTCAGTAATATTAGTCTATCTAGTGATTGATAGTTTCAGATACATTTTCAGAAGCTACAAGAAGGTTTTGCTGTGTAGTTACGCTGTACGTCTCGAAGCAAAATATTACATATCTGAGAGGCAATAATGTTTTTTTTATAACGTTCATAGTCTAATTTCAGTCTCTATCTGTCAATTTGATAACAAGATGATTTTATGTTACGCCTTCAGGCACACACAGGTTGCGTGTACTACGCAACTGACCTTCCTGAAGAACGGCACCAATTTTGGGGTTGGCTTCCAATCTTACCATGGAACCACTAAGCAAATAATTGAAAACTATTTTCGTCTTTGATGTTATTGAATTTTGGTCGTCGGGGATCACTGAAAGTAATCGCGTCCTTTCAACTTGACATCCCGACTTTTAAGAGGTTGACGCCCACAAGAATATGTCCGAAATACAAGTCTAATCAGCTTAATATTGGTCTTTATTGACGTTTGCGATTACTCAACGGAACCGTGTGTGAAACTCAAAATAGTACATACCTACTCAACGATATTTATAATAACACTAGCTTTCCGCCCGCGGTTTTCCCTGCGCGGTATTCGGTTTTATCGCGCTTTGGATTCCTCTTTTTTTTGATAAATTATAAACCAGCGCTAGACCGCAATCCCGCCTGATGGTAAGCAGTGATGCGATCGTTGATGGCAAAACGCGCTAGTTTATTAAGAGCCTATTCACTCTAGCCTTGAAGACACTCAAATTGCAGTGTGACGGAAACACCAACGCTGGCAAATTGTTCCAGTCCCTCGATGTATGCGGTATAAAGGAGGAAGCAAAACGCTTCGTCCCGATCGCAGTGGTGTCAACAACGTAAGGGTGGAAACTCGCCGTACGACGGGTCGTCCGATGATGGAACGGAGATGGGGGAATTAAATCATGCAATTCCTTTGCACACTCACCAGAATCCATCCTTTAGAAGACCGAAAGGCTGGCTACTCTACGCCTGTGCTCCAGGCTTTGGAGACCGTTTCGAGTTAAGTCTGGGTCGCCAATCAGCCTCTTCGCACGCCTCTCTACGATTAATATCGTATCATTTAGCTTCTAAGTTTACATGTGCATATTCGTTTGCAATATATTACCTTGTTTCTAAACGACACACAGCGCCATCTATCACAGAACTGGTATGAAGCTAACAATATTTTTGTTTTCCCTCGAGAATATCAAATTTTTCCGTGATAAAAAGTACCCTATTATTTAATCCGGACTTCTAACTTAACTTCTGCAAAATTTCTAAGCAATTGGTTCAGTAGGTGACAGCGGAACGAACAAACAAAGAAACTCACTTTCCGATTTATAATATTAGTAAGGATACATATTGGACTATACGAAAATATTTTCCAATTATGAGAAGAAATACCCACGTCATCCTTTTTTCTTTGAATGACTTTTCCCGCTCTGGGCGGAACGGAAATGACTAAAACCCACCCGTGTTCCTTCACTTGTACGTGAGGAGGCAAGAGAGGCAAGGAGGATGTCTCTCAACAACCCTTGCCTTGACATCTTGCCTTGCCTTGCCTTGATGCCTTGGCATCGGTCATCACCCATGGTCTCCAAAGCCTGGAGCACAGGCGTAGGCCAGCCTTTCGGTGTTCTATAGGATGCATTTTGGTGAGTGTGCAAGGAAATTGCATGATTTAATTCCCCCATCGGACGACCCGTCATACGGCGAGTTTCCATTCTTACGTTGTAAACACCACTACGATCCGTACCAAGCGTTCCTCTTCCTCTTTTTACCGCGTACATCGAGGAACGGGAACAATTTGCCAGCGGCGGTGTTACTACAATTTTAGTGTCTTTAAGACTACAGTAAATAGGCTCTTAATAAACTAGCGCGCTTTACTATCAACGATTGCATCACTGCTTACCACCAGGCGGGATTGCGGTCAGGCACAAGTTTATAATTTATAAAAAAAAAAACGTCATCCTCCTGTTACTGTGCGTATGCAACCTAAGGGTACACAGTATACACACAGTAACAGGAGGGTACAGGTGGTAAGGGTACACAGTAACGGGTGGCTTGCTAAAGCTGCAAGACGCTACTTTTTAAACATCCTTCATGAGCTTGACGTATACGCTAGCAGACTAGCGAAGGCCAAGCGCGCAGTGCAGTCTGTTACCAAAATTCTAGATGGTATGTTTCATTTCGCCACTCGCAAGATGATTCTCTAGGCTCTACACTTCATTTGGAATTAGATTAGACATTTAAACAATAATTTCTTCATTTCATTCTTTGACCACTGCTGGACAAAGGCCTCTCCCAAGGCTTTCATTGCATTGGGGGATTTGCCATAATCCACTCGCTTGTCAGGCGGGTCGGGGATTGCAGTAATTTGATATTCCACAGCAGAAGCACTGCCGTCCGCTTCCCTGGTGAGAGTTCCCTTAGAGGCTTCTAATCATTTTTTACATTCCATTGAACCGATTTTAACTTCTATTTTGTAGACAAATGGACAGCAATAAAACATAAAAAACGGTTACAGTGCCAAGTATTTACTGCAGCTACCATTTTTTGTGACTCCAACGCAATACAACTGAAAATCGAATGATCGGATTGCAGAGAAGGCTTAATTAAATGTTTAGTCCCATTCCGAATGGAATATAGGTACTAAGCAAACCATCTGTGAATGCGTACGTAGCTTTAGAGACGGTTTTTATAAGCTTAGTATGGGCTAGGTTCAAACTTTAGATTAGGTATAACATTAGTGAACCTTATTTATAATGTTCTTCAGAAAGATCAACCGATTGATTCAGTAAAAATAATAATAAGTGTTATAAACAAAACAAGTATCAATAAAAACTTTTTTATACAAAAAAAAGAACCGACTTCCGAAAATAGTTATTTTTCACTTTATAGTGTTTTTTGGAAGTCGGTTGTTTTTTTTTTGTAAAAAATGTTTTTATTTTACACTTTTTAGTTGTAAAAAGTACTGTTCAGGTGCATCCGGTTAGACTGGAAGCTGCCTCTAAAATACTTAATGAAACAACTTACAAACTCACTGGTTGCCCCTATGATTTTTAAAAGTTCCCCTTGATTTCTTTGGTCTTCCACCATCAAACCCTATGTCCCTATCATGGGACCACTTTAAGAATGTCTTCTTTCCAACAGAAAAAGAATTATCACAATCGGTTCATAAGCGGCGAAGTTATGCGCGAACAAACAAGTACTTATATATACCGGTCGAATTGAGTAACCTCCTCCTTTTTGAAGTCGGTTAAAAATTGTTACACACAAGAAATATTACTTTTTTTTGTTTTGGATCGCTGTTGTCTGTGGTAGGTAGTAACACCTATAACACAGGTCACCAGTTCCCCACCTGTTCATGATTATATATTTGATAGCACTCATACAGTATGTTAAGAAAACCCTGTCCGACCCGTGAAGGTGTTGTTAGGTATCGATAACTGATTCTACTAATGCATAAAAAACCGGGCTAAACTTAAAAAAAAATCCCCCTAAAAAAATAAATATTATTTCGCAAAAGGAGGTAACTTAATAAATGTGCGTTGACCACCTTTCGCCTGCCGCCAGCGGGGGCGGGCGGCAGGACACGCGGCACATGGTCGCATCGCTATTCGCTCATAATAATACCGGTGTTGTCACTTTTTAAAAATTACCAAATTTCGGGGAAATTGGAATTAATTCGCGGGAAAAAAAGATTATTTCAAAATTCATTTGTATTGGTACTATGATGAATACGTAAAATTTTATATTATATTTGGTCATGTGTTTACCTAACCTTCATTATCCTTATGGGTCGGACAGGGTTTTCTTAACATACTGTATATGAAGATATCACAGTAAGTAATAAAAACTCCAAACAATTCGTGAGATTAAGATTGTAGTAAAAATAAAAATAGAGTGTGTAAATGGAGTGGCGGCCACGTACCGGAAGACGGACCAAGGTGGACCGATGGCCTAGTGAAGATCGCGGGAAGCCGATGGATGCGGGCAACACAAGACCATTGTGGAAAGCGTTATGGAGGCCTTTGTCTAGCAGTGGACTTCTATAGGCTGAAGAAGAAAAGGTGTCAATAGTGTCAATTCCTAGCATTAGTTGTAATGGCATCTTACTCTACGTTCACTTCAACTAAGTTCCCGCGGTGACATGATTACAGATTTGTACTGCAGGTGCGTAGAACTTTTTACACATGGTGTGTGTATCATCAAGATAAATGACCGTAAACAAAGCAAATCCAGTAGGTAAAGATACATATGTGTCAGGCATTTTGTAGTTTTACCTACCCTAATGAGAAGATAGCGTGAGTATTTATTTAAATATTCCTTATATAAAAAGGGGAGCCAGAACTGCTTCTTAAACGAGTCAATTCTATTTTTCGATCATTAATTATTTAAAGAGAGAACCAACCATTATAAGTTTTTAATTATTTGGTTTCTTAATAATAAATAAGTACTTCATTTAAGCCCTGAATAGGTAATTGTTTTTAAAAGAAATTAAACTCAAAAGCTTTTTCTCAACCAACCTCCATTGGAAAGGAGGAGAGGAGTCGAGTTTTATTTATAATACTTTACAGAATTTCAAGGTAACGTCAGAAAGAGCTTATTAATTCCAAGATTACCGAACCTTTCCCGCTCCCAGAAATTACTTCCCAAAATTAATGAAACAAAACTCCCACCATCGGAAACGTACAGGAAAAAGTTATTAATAATTATCAAGGAGTCGGATTACAATACGAAGTGGGTAGGTACGGTGGTACCGTCCGTACCCACCCACAGACTCTGGAGATTAAAATTTTGGTAATTAAACCGACCAAAGTGAAGACGCTGCCGAGGTCAATTGAACTGGATAGAAGTTCGGTACATCTAACTTTGACAAGATAAACTTCTGTCAGATCATTCGTGGTGTCCTGTTAGGGACTTTCGTTTGATTATATTTGTGTAATTAACGAACAAAATATGAGGTATAGTTAAAAATAAAAATGAAGAAATAGATTAATTAAAGAAAAAGATTAATTGCTAAGATCTTTTGAAAATCATTATCAGGATGGACATCTAAAATGTCTCAGTGAGAAGTAATGGACCATTGTCCACTACGCAGGTCCAGTGCTAATTGGTAGATGTCATGTGTCTTCGCATTTTTTGGTCTACGACTTGCCAGTTTCCCCCATCTTTCCTACACCGTTTTTAGAGCAGAGATGATGAAATAATTTAGATAAAGAAAAGCGATGTCAGTGCTTGACCCTTGAACTTCAATTTGTTGCTGGGCTACCATTTAAACCATTATTTTCACTACAGCATGGCATCATTCCTCCTCCTGCTAAAGTCGTTCTCCTCATTACTGAGGGTCGTGATGTCCCTGTGGAATCATCCTCGTCCGCACAATAGTTCGCCATTGGTTACGGTCCCTGGCCGCGAGTACAGCATCATGCAGGTCGGTGTCCAGAGATGAACGAATTTCGTCTGTCCACCTTATTGGACTGCGACCTCTGGAACGTCGTCCATCCAACTACCCAGTAACCATCAGATGATCCTTTCTGGCAATATTGCCAAAATAATCCAAAATTGTTCGAAGGCAGACAGAGGAGAGTCTTAGGTATTGTGACACCCAGCTCTCGAAGGATTGATGCATTTGTGCGGAATGCTGTCCAAGGCATCATTACTATCTCAGTTTCAGATAGAATAATGAGCATTATATATGGTTGGAGAAATTGAACGTTTTCTAATAAACGTAGGCAGGTAAGAACTTAGGTACATAATTATTAGGTATTGAAATTGAGTGTCCGGTCGATACCGTTCGTTAGCACTACCTGTGGTTGGTTTTAGCTTGATTGGAATCGTAATTTATTAACACTAATTTGGTACCGACCGCATATCAATGTGGTTTAGGAAATTAGGAACAATTTAGTTTCACGCAGAATCCATTTTCGGAAAATTGTGGTGACATTGTACCTACTTGAAAATGCGGGTACAGCTTTTGTGGGTAAATTAGGTCCAGGGTAGGAAATTAATGATGGTGTGGGTACAGTAACTTCGGGTTAAATAAATAACTAAAAGTAAACCAACGCTTTCTTCTTAATTTATGCAAAAACGGTCCCGTTTTTACCCCTTTGGTAAAGAAGTTTAAAAAGTCCGAAAGAAGAAATAAAGTTAAGTGAAAACGTTGTAATAGCGCGCACAGGCGACGGGTTGAGACGGGTTGGGGGGCCAAAAGTTCCACAAGGATGACGATGCGGGCAAAAGCTAGTTATTATACACCGTGGAATAAAAAAATAAAATAAAAAAAATATTAAATACTTGCGGCCGCCAGTCACTTCGTTCACGTAGACTTAGTTATGCTCCGCTCCTATTGGTCGCAGCATGATGTTATATAGCCTAAAGCCTACCCGGATTAATGGGCTATCCAACGCAAAAAGAGGTTTTTAAATCAAATCAGTAGTACCTGAAATTAGTGCGTTCAAACAAACAAACAAACTCTTCAGTTTTAAACACGTCTTTCAGAAAGGTGAAACAATACTTTCAGATATTGAAGTATACCATATAAACTTCAGCTTGACCTAGTCATAAATTTGAAATAGTAAGATTTTTTTTCCCTACAAAATAAATAAAAATATTTAAATATAATTAAACATTTTGTCGACAACCCTAAATCTATGCCTAAACCTACGCTACAGCTGAGGCCCCGACGCCTGCTACACACACATACACACATGCGATCCTACATGGGATGGATGGATACTTACCTACGAGCACTCGGCATACACTACCTACTGGTTCGCGTCAGTAAAGATACGTAAATATGTTCCAGCCGTAAACACATGTTCCTGAAGCAGGTATACGACGGCAGGCGTCACTGATCAGCGGCGGGTCAACAAACCATTGCCGGTACAAATTTAACGTCTATGGATGCTACCTCCAGCAGCGCCAACACAGAGAATCGTCTCGTAGTATTCACTATTTGAATATTGTTCACCATGACGAGGAATTTTGAAAACCTCTGACAACAGGTATAACTTGAAACAGAGCAATTGCAAAAAGCGACTTCATCTGGGGACGATTAGTACGCAACTAGTCTAGTCGGGAGTACGGCATAAGTGCAAAAAATTAATAAAAAATCAAGAATAGGTAGTTACCTAAACCTACTTATATTTTAGGGTTCCCTTTACCGAAAAACCAATAGTTAGTGATATTCTTATCTACAGGCACACCTATGCAACTAATTAAGATTTTTAACTCTTAAATAAAAAACAATAAGTATTCTTAACCAATTTTAAATCTAAATACGGTAAGTCTAAAATTATTACTTTTGTAATTTTCTAACGAGAGATGATTACACTCACTCGTTGCATAAGTTATGGTGTCAAGTACAAGCGAAGGCCTATTGTAAGTAAATGGGCACATTTTTACTAAAACAGAGCCAGGACCACCGTTATTTTTTTTTATAAAAAATATTACAACATTACAACACATTAATAAAAAATTAAATTAAAACATTACAAAAAGTATTACATCACTACTAGACGATCACCCCACATTTAGATAATTAAATACCATGAAATAAAAATAATATGAAGAAGTCAGTTATTAAAACGATATTGTATACAGAAACACTTTTTAATGAACCATTAACAGTGGGCGTGTCAAAGGCATCGCTGTATACTCATCGCCTGGCCCTTATTAGTCAAGAATTCTTTCTTAAATACCGACAATCCATGTTGACTAAAGAGATTAAAATTACGATATAAATAGACACTACATTGAAGTGTTTTCTTGCTTCTGAGAAGCTATCCATAACTGATCTGAGCATGAAAATTAAAAGATCGTAATGAATTATTGAAAACAACATAATAAATAATACTATTAATTCTTCACATTACAAAAAAATATGGCTTTATAACACTGATTAGTTCAATAAAACTATAGGAATTAAATGTTCCGATACAAATAAGTCGACTCTGTTTTATAATCTTTAAAGTTGAATTTAAAAGTTATTTCTAGGGTCATCATTACGAAGTTTTCGCACTTAACTCCAAAGCAAAATAATTAAAACACCCATGCACTTAGGTATATTGTATATACTGAAAGTATTCATCATCATCTCAGCGTTAATCCCAGTCGCATCCGTAGCTTTTCAGCTTTGGAGTCTGGGGTCCGCTTTACCAGTCTAACTGCTGATTTTGGCTAAACTTCTATATTTTCCGTGAAGCGACTGCCGTCTGACCTCCACAACCCGAAGGCGATATCTAAGTATTGCAGTTAGACCAATTGTTAGACTTTTGTGACTGAAAGTATTATTTCATATTTCTGAAACAGATTGTATATTAGGTAAGTATAGATTATAAATTTTTGAGCTATGGTGGAGTTGGTATTTTGCCCCTCCACTCCTGGTAGTCATTGGATAGGTGAAATAAGCTATCATTGTAAGTCGACAATAAAATTCTACAGTATATTACTTCAATTTAACTTACAAAAACGTTAAATCCGAAAATTTAACTAAACATAGGTCGAAAATATCTTTTGTTTAGATATCATTAATGTTCAATTCGTGCCGACCTATACCGGCTAAACCCTGTTCCAATTATTCCAAAAATCCTAAATCAATAGTATTCAGTTCTCCCAATAAATTAACAAAGGATTACCTTACTCGGGTCCCCGGGATTTTGATATTGATACGGAGTAATCATGTTTAATTTATCCTCACCAAAATAAAAAACAAAATCAAGTCATTTATTCTAATTAGGCAGAAAATCAGAAAGTCAATTCCAATTCAATAAAACGTTCAAAATCTAGTCGCTATCTCGGCAACAAACAAATGTTGTTAAAACGTAAGAAATTTAGAACTGTTTTTTTGACTGATTGAGTTTGAAATCAATCATTTATTTAACCATGTACAACTATCATCACAGGTGAACCTAATACAATAGCGTAAGACTTAAAAAAATATTCTGTAACTACAAATTAAAAACATCTATAAATAATTATATGTATCATGCACAAATGTCATCTAAGTTTCAATACGCAGCCCGTGTGAATACACTCAGAGTATAGCTAAAGATGTCGATTTGTTATGACAACGCATTGAGCGCGCGCAGCTCACCCGTAAAATTAGTAGAATTTCCCCTCAGGACTTAAAGCCCTTTATTCATCAATAACATTGCTTAGAGTTAACTAGAGATTAGTGACTTTTTACAATACATTTTTGACGTTTTAACGTCGCTTAACGTTAATCATCATTTATTAATAAACACCATAGTGTTTCCAAGTATATCTTGGACACCAATGACTGATTAAAAGGTGAAGGAAAATATCTTGAGGAAACCTGGACTTTAAGTCTGAAATCGGCAACCCGAATTGAGCAAGCGTGGTGATTACGCTCATTTCTTCTCTGTTTGAGAGGAGACGTGTGCCCAGTAGTGGGACGATAAAAAATTGATGATGATGATGATAGTTTAAGGGGTTTATTTATAAACGATGACCAAAGTTAAATGTCAAAAATGTATGGTTAAACACTCGCTAATCACTATTTACCTTTTAAAGGTTAACGTTTATGAATAAAGGGGAACATACCTAAGGCACAAAGTACACAATAATGAGTAAATAAGTCCCCAAAAACGTGCGCCATTTACTACTACCTACCTATTTCTTTCGCTGGAGAAAGGAGAAATGACGCAATAAACTCCCCAATATCAAGTCACACAGAACATTGAAGTTAGAAAGTTTCTCAAAGGGCAAAGGTCAAACGATTGACATAAAAAATCTAACAATTAGGACGGGACTTAATGCTCAAAATGGCAGGAACCGAAGCGTTGAACATACCGATTGAACGCACGTTGATGGAGAACCACGTGTTGTCAGGGTTCCCCTAAATTTTTCTAATAAGTATGAAAATCAAAAAAATAATTAGTCCGTCTTATAGATAATAAAAAAAAATTAGACCCCTATTTTTTATTTTGTCGAATTTACCAAAAACTACTGAGATATAGCGTATTAAAGTTACGGAGTGGGGGCTTATTACGTCACGCCGTGGTATATTTTGTAACACGGCGTGACGTCATGCGACATTTCAAATCAATATATATTCTTAAGTATTAAAAAGAAAGAAAAAATAAAAAATACGAGTTCAATATATATTTTTTTTAATCTGACAGATATTAAATTATTTTTAGGATACAATTCAATTCAATAGGTTCAGTGTTGACAAACCCGTCGTACATGAGTCTCGAACTTGAGCCCGTCTTATAAAGCGCGTGTATGTAGGTACACATTTCATAAAATCCGGTAACTTGAAACGTACGGAAGCAATCTCTCGATCAATCGTGCGCTAAAAACGACTCATATATTTGTTGCTATAATGGGATGAATAAGAAACAAGATTCGAGTCCAATTCACAGAACTACCATTAATTAACCGTATCGTAAACGAAATAGGAAAATCACGCACAACTAATGAATGTTGTAACAAAAAGAGAGGATCGGATGATAGTGGTACATTTATTTTATTCGCTAACGAGCATGTTAGCTATAATATTGCGTGGGAATTACATGTAGGTAATTGTCGGGAATAAGTGGATTATGAATCTCCGAAAATATTCACATTTTGTGTAGCGAAAAATTATCTTGGAAATACAGAATTTTCCCTTTTTACGCTCTTCAAAACTCCCATTTTCCTAAAGAAATAAACGCGTAGAAGGTCAATTTTTATGTTGCTTAGTATTCTGAATATGGGTTTCTTCACGCTGAGTGGTTAATATTCTCATTCCCTTTGTGCTTCTTTTACGACGAAATCTGTTTCTTATCAATTCAAGCATGTCGTAACTAAAAGACAAAAGGCAACAGTTAGGACACAACTTCTTTTCTTTTCTTTTCTTTTCTTAACTTGGTCACGTTTGATTAGACTGTTTCGTACGTCTCGTTCGTATTGGAATTCATAATAATACGTTATAATAATACGTTCGTGTTTATTTAGCAGTGCTGGCCTGGTTAAAACACCAGCCTCTCAAGTATGAGTGTGCGGGTTCGATTCCAGGTCAGGCAAGTACCAATGTAACTTTTCTGAGTTATATGTACTTTCAAAATATATCTTGGACACCAATAATTGATTGCAAGGTATACGAAACCTGGACTTTTAAGTCTGTAGTCGCCAACCCGGGTTTTGCTATCAGGGTTTTTTAATAGTAGCCAGAGTCTATCTCTATGGCCTCGAAGCTCGCCGCTATTGCATGGAACTTAATTATAATAGGTAAAAAAGGCACAGCTTTGCTTTCACGGGGTTGCAGGCGTGATGATATAATATGTGTTTGATTTAAGTGAATTGTTACTTTTCTAAGTTATATGTCTTTCTAAATATATTTTGGATACCGATGAATGATTACAAGGGGAAGGAAAACTTCTTGAGGAAACCTGTACTTTCAGTCTGAAATCGCCAACCCGCATTGAGCAAGCGTGGTGATTACGCTCAATCCTTCTCTGTATGACCTGCGCCCAGCAGTAGGACGATGGAAATGGTAGATGATGAAATGGGTTCTTTCTATGCTTTCAAATTTAAAAGGAAATACTGTAGCGCTTTCTACTGAAATATTGACTTTATTTGATATTTTGTTATCAGGAATTCACCTGGAAACTGTCAAGGAAAACGCTCAATACGTAAACCGCTCAATATAATCTACCACCTACTGCGGCCCTTAGCGGTCGGTGACTTGACTTACCTACCTATTTATAACCTCCCGGCTTTTGTATCTAAGGGTTAAATGTAGGTACAAACCCATATCACAATTCTAAAAGCCAACGTAGAAAGTACCTATTAATTAATTACTTCACCAGAAGTTTAAAAACAAATTCAACAAGTAATTACGTGCCCGCACAAAATCCAAACAACAATACATTTATACCGAATAAAAGCAGAAAGTTATCCTTGATTCGAGCCCAGTTTCGCTCCGGAACAGAAATTATAAATCAGTCCTGTTTTCCATACCTAGAACACAAAGCTTATTGTATTAAATTGTGGTTTGAACAGCAGTTCTCGACCATGTTCATGATTTCAAGTGGATTAAATCCTAAGTTGTTGGAGGAGTCCAAGTGTTTGTAGTTTGTGAAATCTTTGTAAATTGTTCCGTTGTTACTTTGAGTTTGACGCTACTTAAGGTGTTGTAGAGTTGTTGTGTTGTTAGTGACAATGTCCTTTGTGCACACCGCAGGACAGTCTTGTTTTGTGGAGTTTAGAAGACTACATAAAACGATTACTGAGAATGATATTCTCTTAGCATTTATATATATATACATATCCTGAGTCGAGAATAAGTAGCAGAGTTACCTCTTTGAATTAAACAAATATGCAAAATGACAACTTGAATACAAACAATACATCTTCTTCTTCTTCCTTTCGTTCTTGACAGAACGGTCATAGTTACTAAGACTGATTTCGAGACGTCGATAGCTAGCCGCACGATCTTTCTCCATCTATCTCTGTTGGACAACAGTCTGGAGCATTCATTTACAGGTCCTCCCACTGCTGACTTGATTTGGTCGCACATTTCTTCAGCGTCTATCTTTTTCTTCTTCTTTTCTTTCTTTTCTAGATACTACATATTGAAATATGTAATGTCTGGTACTTCAAATACGTGGACTTTGTAGGCATTGTAAACTTTAGATCGGTACACCATTTCTTATTACTGATACTTTTTGATAGCCTATACTGTCCTCCCATACCCTTTGTGATTTGAAAACATTATAAAAGCCAATTATTTTTAAAGAAGTATACGTGAAGTTTCTTGCCAGCTCTTCTCCTTAAGACATAACTAATTGGAATGGCGGACCTAGCTTTTGAGTACCCATATTGGTTCATGTGAATATTTTTTTTAAATTTTGATTTTGACTTCCTAGCGAAAGTACTTTGTGTAAGTTCTATAAAAAATCCTAGTTTTATGGAAAAGAGCGTTCTTTTTTTTTGGGAAATCATCAAATGACCTGTCCCGCTCTCGGCGGAGCAGAAGGGCGTGTCAGGCACCCACCGGTGTTTCTTCACTTGTCTGTTCGTCAAGGCCACGGTTTTACGGGCGGCGAGCAACGGGCAGCGGAAAGCCCGAGCCTACGGTGTCTGGGAGTTCGATGTTGTCTCCCGACCAGGGCGTCTCGCTCCTGCGGCGGCTAGTGGCGTGATGGCGCTGGCACAACTTTAAATGGACAGATGTCCAATATTGCAGCAATCGTTTTCATTTTAGAGTGATAACATGAGATCGGCGGTTGGCCATAACATTGGCTGCCGGCGGAAGTTACCAACCACTAGACAAAGTCTTCCCGCCAAGCGATTCGTTGTGTTCAGGCATGATGTCTGGTGAAGCCATACGGAGGTCGGGTCTGAACAGTTGTGTGCCGGGTACGATGCGCCAAATGTTGCTGTGACGGGAGTTTGTTCGTGGAGCGTCTCCAGATCAATCTCCCCTGGCGCAGCATCGTTGGTCGTGTTGTTGGGTTTAACATTGCGTCACCTCGCTCAACTGCCGTCTTCCTTCCTATTCGCTCAGTTTTTTTGAGGGAATAGGCTCTTAATAAACTAGCGAGCGTTACCATTAACGATTGCATCACCGCTTTACTAGCAGGTGGGATTGCAGTCAAGCACTAGTTTATAATTATAAAAAAAGATACTCATGAGATATTTAGTAACATACGTAGTCGTTGGTCCTGGCTACTTAAGATCAAAAAGTGAAATGATTTAAAACATCAATTTAATAAAGAATCGTACAAAGATGAAGACTGTTCCTTTCATGTGACATAACACTTTCGATCGATTAATCTCCGAACCGATTCGGTTTGTTCGTTATCAGGAAGGTTCACAAGGCTATTGCAGACCGCCACGACAATGATAGATGGTCCACACTTGATGAATTGCAGACAACGTATTCGGGAAACGAAGTGGATGCGATATCGGAACGATAAAGGTTGATATTAACTGGATAAGAGTTGCCGAAAATCGAGTTGAATGGCGTGAATTAAAAGAGGCCTATGTCCAACATTGGACTGCTATAGACTGATGATGGTGATGACGATGATGATGATTAAAGGTTTATAGTAAGTTTAAGCTTTGGATTCAGTGGAGAGGCGTGCGAAGAGGCTGATTGGTGACCTTGATTTAACTCGAGTTGGTCTCCAAAGCCTAGAGCACAGGCGTAGAGTAGCCAGCCTTTCGGTGTTCTATAGGATACATTTTGGGGAGTGTGCGAGGGAATTGCACGATTTAATTCCCCCATCTCCGTTCCACCATCGGACGAACCGTCGTACGGCGAGTTTCCACCCTTATGTTGTTAACACCTCTACGATCCGGACGAAGCGTTTCGCCTCCTCCTTTATACCGCGTACATCGAGGGACTGGAACAATCTGCCGGTGGCGGTGTTTCCGTCGGACTACAATTTGAGTGTCTTCAAGGCTAGAGTGAATAGGCTCTTAATAAACTAGTGCGCTTTACCATCAACGATTGCTCACTGCTTACCATCAGGCGGGATTGCGGTCAAGCGCTGGTTTATATTTTAATAAAAAAAATAAAAAAGCTATAAAGATTGAAAGTGCAACTAAAAACGTGTTGTTTTTAAATTTTCGTCACCATATTGTTAAAACATCATTGGTGGCGATTCTCTTGTATACAAATTAAACTAAAGGTCTTAGCACACTTAAACGACTCTGCTTCAATACCGCTCCCACCCAACACTACCCTAAATTAAGAATACTGCGCGCAGTCCACGCGGTGACAACTAGCAGACGGCCTTTTTTTAAAAAATAATTATAAACTAGCGCTTGACGGCAATCCCGCCTGATGGTAAGCGGTGATGCAATCGTAAAACGCACTAGTTTATTAAGCTCATTCACTTAAAAAAAAAACTTGTGAATAGGAAGGAAGAAAGTAGATGATGTAGTTGGTCATACTGCCAATTGTCTGGACCTTCTGCTGACCACTGATCCGGACAGGTGTGTTGTAACAGTTTCCTCACCGTTGGGAACTTCAGACCACTGTCTGGTGAAGTCTGTGTCGACCTTCTCCCCACCAGATCACGACTCTCGTGGTGAACGGCGAATGTGGCGATACAGGTCAGCAGACTGGGATGAGATGCGCCATTTCTTTGCGTCTTATCCTTGGCAGCAGGTCTGCTTCTCTTCTAGCAATCCGTCGAGCTGTGCGGATGCTATAACCGATGTGGTGCGTCAAGCTATGGAATATTTTATTCCCTATAATGACGTGCCCGTCGGTGGCTCGGCTCGCCCATGGTTCAATGCCGATTGTGCCCAAGCCGAACAGCGTAAGCACACGGCATTTCTCACCTGGGTTGACGCTCGTGACCGCGGAGCTCCGGATCTAAGCTCAAAGAAGAGAGCCTTTAACCGTGCTGCCAAGTCCTACAAAAAGGCACTAAAGAAGGCTCGCTTCGACCGTATTACCCATATTGGCAACAAGTTATCTGCGCAGCCTTCCGGTAGCAGATCTTTTTGGTCCCTTGCCAAATCGGTCGAGGCGAACTTCTGTCGGCCCTCACTGCCTCCGCTGGTTAGGCCTGATGGAACACTGGCTCATACGGCGAGAGAGAAAGCAGGTCTCTTTGCATCTCTCTTTGCCCATAATTCGCGTCTTGATACTGGCAGTGCTACTCCACCTATTTTACCCGATTGCGGTACTTCAATGCCTGAGGTTCGCATTCGGAACAAGGAGGTTCTGAGAGCACTGTGTCGTCTGGACGTGAATAAGGCTAGTGGTCCGGATGGTATACCAGCGATTGTTCTAAAAGCATGTGCGCCCGAGTTGTCTCCTGTATTGACACGCTTGTACCGCCTCTCATTTGGGACTGGTATAGTGCCCAAGTCCTGGAAGCTTGCCAACGTGCAGCCCGTGCCCAAAAAGGGTAGTCGTGCCGATCCTACCAACTATCGGCCGATTTCGATCACCTCCATACTTTGCAAAATTATGGAGCGTGTATTGAACTCGCGCCTCTTGGCATACCTGGAAGGTAACGATCTCCTCAGTGACCGACAGTACGGGTTTCGCCGCAATCGGTCAACTGGGGACCTACTAGTGTATGCCACTCACTTGTGGGGCGAGGCCCTCGAGAGAAATGGGGAAGCGATTGCTGTCTCCCTTGATGTCTCGAAGGCCTTCGACCGGGTATGGCACGCTGGCCTTTTGAGTAAGCTTCCAGCGTACGGCATTTCCCCTAGCCTGACTGGCTGGGTAAAAGACTTCCTGACTGAACGGTCCCTCCGAGTCGTTGTCGACGGATGCTCATCTGAGCCCATGTCGACTAATGCCGGTGTTCCTCAGGGGTCTGTTCTCTCTGCAACTCTGTTTCTGCTGCATATTAACGATCTGCTGATGCCCGGTATCTATGGGTATGCAGATGACAGCACAGTTGTGGAGAGATACCTGCCGGATGCTCGGGCTAGTAGGGAAACAATCCGGTCCGAAAGAGAGGCCATGGTAGAGCGAACGAGTGTTGCACTTCAGGCAGTCTCCGAATGGGGCAATGCCAACCTTGTAGCATTCAATGCCGCCAAAACGCAGGCGTGTCTCTTCACCGCCAAAAGGAGCCCGTTCACCTTGGCTCCTACTTTTCGGCATGTATCCTTGGAGTGTACCGACCGCCTTCAGCTTTTGGGTGTTGAGATTTCCTCGAACCTAAACTTTGGGCGGTTCATTGAGTCCAAGGCCAAGGTGGCTGCCAGAAAACTTGGTGTAATCGCAAAGGTCCGGCAGTACTTCACACCAGGGCAGCTTCTAATGTTGTACAAAGCACAGGTCCGTTCGTGTGTGGAGTACTGCAGCCACATTTGGGCTGGTGCTGCTAAGTGTCACCTGGCCACTTTGGATTCAGTGGAGAGGCGTGCGAAGAGGCTGATTGGTGACCCTAATTTAACTCGAGTTGGTCTCCAAAGCCTAGAGCACAGGCGTAGAGTAGCCAGCCTTTCGGTGTTCTATAGGATACATTCTGGGGAGTGTGCGAGGGAACTGCACGATTTAATTCCCCCATCTCCGTTCCACCATCGGACGACCCGTCGTACGGCGAGTTTCCACCCTTATGTTGTTAACACCTCAACGATCCGGACGAAGCGTTTCGCCTCGTCCTTTATACCGCGTACATCGAGGGACTGGAACAATCTGCCGGCGGCGGTGTTTCCGTCGGACTACAATTTGAGTGTCTTCAAGGCTAGAGTGAATAGGCTCTTAATAAACTAGTGCGCTTTACCATCAACGATTGCATCACTGCTTACCATCAGGCGGGATTGCGGTCAAGCGCTGGTTTATATTTTAATAAAAAAAAAATAAAAAAAGCTATAAAGATTGAAAGTGCAAATAAAAACGCGTTGTTTTTAAATTTTCGTCACCATATTGTTAAAACATCATTGGTGGCGATTCTTTTGTTTACAAATTAAACTAAAGGTCTTAGCACACTTAAATGACTCTGCTTCAATACCGCTCCCACCCAACACTACCCTAAATTAAGAATACTGCGCGCAGTCCACGCGGTGACAGCTAGCAGACGGCCTTCCTATTCACTCAGTTTTTTTTGAGTGAATAGACTCTTGACATTAACTATTGCATCACTGCTTACCTTCACGCGAGATTGCGGTCAGGCTAATTTATATATATATATATATTTTTAATAATTATAAACTAGCGCTTGACCGCAATCCCGCCTGATAAGCTGTGATGCGATCGTTGATGGTAAAGCGCGCTAGTTTATTAAGAGCCTATTCACTCTGAAAAACTGAGCGAATAGGAAGGAAGACGGCAGTTGAGCGAGGTGATGCAATGATAAACCCAACAATACGACCAACGATGCTGCGCCAAAGGGAGATTGATCTGAAGACCCTCCACGACCAAACTCCCAAAACAACAACATTAGGCGCATCGTACCCGGCACACAACGCAACACAACTGCTCAGACCCGTCCTCCGTACGGCTTCACCAGACATCATGCCGGAACACGACAAATCGCTTGGCGGCAAGGCTTTGTCTGGTGGGTAACTTCTGCCGGCGGCCGATTAATTAAATAATAAAAAAAAAATTATATAAGTAAAAAATTATTCTTTCAGCTTTACAGTACTCCTCCAATTATCGTTTCCCAGAATATGCCCACTGCCGGAGTCTATCCAACAAAAAACAAATTGATCGGAGATGAGCTCCGACTTTTTATCGTTTATCTTGAAAAGTGTGTCGAGATTGTCTCGAGATTGATGCGTTCAGGCTACTATTCACTCTTTTAATAGATTTAAAGTGATGATTTGATTTATAGTTATTTTGGAATGGCCTCATCTGGAGGTTTTCTTTTCTGCTTGTTTTAGTAATGATCAAAAACATTATTAATGTATTTTAGGTTTTGGGGGAAACCTTCATAAGGCGCCCGACCTCTGAGGAGCGAGGTCGCTTATTGTGGGATGTTTACCTCACTAAAAACACCCCGGTGATCATCATCGCCCATATAGGGGTAGTCCCGGTTCTTCTTAAAAGACCAATTCCGCAACCCCCCTTGCGCAACGCCTGTAAGGCACATCCCATATTTTTAGTGCCGCGATGTCGTTTTAGCAGGATTCACTGGGTCGTAAGTTGTCCAGTCCAATTTCATTTGCGTTGCAGCTTTCCACAAGTTTAACATAAAGACTCCGTTCCATAGCTGTCTCTCATTCCTCGAGCATGTTACCTATGCTGAATTGGATCTGGATTCCACTTTCATAAAGATTAGTCCTTGGCAGCTCTGGATTGAGAGAGTTGGAATGAGCGTAGGGAAGTCTTGGCCCAGAAGTGGGACATTAAAGTCTAAAAAACACCTAACTATTAACGTATACTTTGCTTGTAGACAAGGTGCATTTTCTTGATATCTACCTGTTGTTGTCTATTACTTAATCTGTCATGTATTGTGTGCCACCTAAACAACGTTATTTTTTGTATATAATAAAACCCGCAACAAGTCCTGTATTTTTATGTAAAGAATTTATGGAAAAAATTTCAAGAAGCTTGTTACGTTATCTGGTTGTCCCTACAAAAATATGGTCAACGAGCCACTCGCGCCTACACCAAAGCAGCGCGGCGGAGGCCCTAGGACACTATGATCCGCTGTGAACTGTATTGTTGCGCTCGGCAACCACACTGCAATATTTTTGAAATATATTTGGGAAAAAACATAACACGGTGTAAAAATTACTGGAATCGATTCAGTTGCTTTTTCTGAACAAACTATAATCAGGTTTCGTATGAATAAAAAATAACGTTTTACATAAATATTGTTGGAGAAAAATTAATAAAGACTTATAGTAATGAATCAAAATGTTTCAAAGACACTGGCTTGAATTCCCCTGTTCACAAACTTAACTAAATTTTAATTCAGTGCTGTATTTTCTTTCTAATTATTTCATTTTGAAAAGGACAAATAACAATTTAGTTTAGTCCTGTCAAACTAAAATACTCCACAGACAGTTTAGGCGTGCTTAAAAACATGGCGGCCAAAAGTACGTTTTAGCCTAGATACTAATTTGTCAGGAATAAGCTAATGTTTATCCTTCCGTCCTTTTTAAATGAAAAAAAAAGGAAAAAAATACAGTGAATTTAAAATTAGTTTAGTTAGTGAACAAGCGAACCAGCACCATTGTTAATATTTTCATCTTGTTAAATTAAACAGAGCGAAAAGCAATTTATTAAGCAGGATTGGACAAACCCAGCCCGATCGATTCTGTAAAATCTCACTATTAAAATTTTGGTGAAGTGAGTTTAAAGTGAGATATCAACAGTGTTAATCCTTAAAATTGGCTGGAATAATATCTCACTTCAACTAAGGTATCACAGTCAAGATGGTTACAGAATCACCGCACTGCAGATCTCAAAACATAATAAATAAAGGTAGGATTTTTTTAAATTTATAATATAAACTAGTGCTTGACCGCCACCCTGCCTGATGGTAAAGCGCGCCAGTTTATTAAGAGCCCATTCACAAAAAAAAAAGAGAAGCGAGTTGATGCTATGTTAAACCCAACAACACGACCAACGATGCTGCGCCAGTGGGAAAATGATCCGGAGACCCTCCACTACCAAACTTCTGGCACAACAACAAAGGATAGCATTTTCTTGCTGAAAACTCTATTAGTTTAAGCAAAATACGAAATAACTACAATTTATTTTATACCTAATCACCAAAATGGGCCTAATGAAGCTACAGAATATTATATTTCTACACAATTTGAAGCAAATCATTTGTGAATTTAAACATAAATAATACTCTAAAAATATCGTGGAGGACACTGTAAATATCGTAAACTAAGACGATTTGTAGGCTCAGTTTCTAATTTTTTAACTACAAATTGGATCGTTTAGGCATTATATAAATAAATATATATTGCCTTTATATTTCAAGCGTAGGCGTAATTGAATGGCCAACTTTCTCTTTGAGATTTATGTAAAGAAGGAAATATATTTATTTTTACTACTGATGAGGTTAGCGTGACCTTTATCTTGCTACTAATCGTCTCCATAAAAAGGAGGAGGTTCTCATTTCGCCTATATTTTTTTTTAATTTGTTATCTCAATACTTTTGACTGGTTGAACGCATTTTCATAATTCTTTTTTTATTTCAAAGCTGATGCTTCCCGTGTCATATGGGCGCAAATGGACGCATAATTCAATCTCATGCCAACCTATTACGATGTTTTTCATTTTTTGATCACAATCAAAAAATGAAAAAGTTTTAGACTTCCAAAAAAAAAAAAGCACTAGAAACTGAAAAATAATATTTTTTCAAGGCAACAACGAAAATGTAAGCAAAATATAGCATTTTTGTTTTTTGCCACCGACTTTCGAAATTTGTTATTTTTCACAGACACACGCGTCCATACAATAAATCGTTTTTCTCTTTTTGTTGCTTACCTTTATAAGGAAAATGATGAGTAATCTAAAGGAAGCATGGAGCCTTCAACTACAGGCAATTCTATGCCTAAAATGGAAACATCTTGAACATGAATGGAGCCATCTTTGACACGCAATAATAACCCAAAAATGAAAAGCAAAAACGTACGTACGATGTATTCAACCAAGTCAACATAATTTACAAAATTCACACAGTTCTATATGAGGCAGCGGAATTTTATTTCGTCAATTACTTCCACCCTCTTGGATCCATACCTCATCATTTTCTTCACGATTGAAAGGAAGACTACACGCCATCTTACATAGGTAGTACACTAGTTAATACTGCGGCGTCGTTTGCTTTTATGTTGAGTGAAAAAGTAGTGCCTGTTTTAATCTTGCGTCTTTTTTCATCCTTCTCTTGGCAGTATAGCGTGTTTTGCCTGTCAATTTGCAGAAGCTTGGCTATGAAATGTGTGACTGAATTAATGCGCATTATGACGGTACTTTGTTCCGAATCGAGTTCTGTCGTAAAATTTTAATATCGGTACCTACCTATATTTTATCTCAAAAAAAAAATTAATGATAAAATTAC
Organism: Sesamia inferens; assembly: GCA_037179545.1. Lineage (NCBI taxonomy): Eukaryota > Metazoa > Arthropoda > Insecta > Lepidoptera > Noctuidae > Sesamia > Sesamia inferens. Next base: position 23,637,844 of record CM073931.1, read on the forward strand.
AGTCACGCTTCTTAACCAGAATGGTGAAGTAGGTAACTATTATGCTAAACCCTTATAATGATAGTGGTAATAGTATGTATTAAGCAAGGAAAATCACTGAATTTCATTAAATTTTTTTGCTAGGACACCTTTTAAAGGACCGGGATCCCGGGGTACAGAGAAGTGAAAACCATGAAAAAACAACAATAATAATAATAATAATGTGGTAACAATTGTCTCCTAGAAACAATATTTCGTACTAATTTTGTACTTTTGTGGCTGTTTGAGTATGTGAGTTTATAAATTTGTAAACGCACTCACAATGCAGAAGAAATTCCTAGTGTGGGTCAACGTTTTCAAACAATCTAGACCAAACTAAAAGTCAATAAACAACAATGTTTTGTACGCATGATTATAACTTCTCATTCTAATTTTGGTGTTCGGTCGTGAGCGTTAATTTTGAGACTTGTTGTTTGTGAGGATTGTTCATAATGTGGACTAGTGTTCAGGTAAATTGTCTAATGGTGTGGATGGAAAGAGGCCAGATGGAATGTTTATAATGCTTTTGAAGTTAGGTAGGGCTTTAGTATGAGATGCTACTTGTGTCGATACCCACGCACCATCCCATCTTCCAATCACAGTGGGTTGCGCTGGTGCGGCTGCTGCAGGAGCAGAAAACCGCAAATGGCGCAAATATATTGGAAATTAAATGTGTGATTCTTTTTGGGTTGAAACACTAGAGCCTTGAGGTCCGAGTGTTCATCGATTTTTTCGGGAAATGGCCAAGCGGTTACATAACTCGTCACATGACCAGAAGGGTTATCTATTTTTCGTTCAAAGAATCAACATTGCCATTCAACGTGTTAATGCCATCAACTTTTTGAGCACTTATCCTACTGAGATTGACGTGGATGATTTTTTTGATGCCCAATAAGCTGGATTATTCTGTTTTCTTGCTTTTGTAAATTTGTTTATATATAGATATTTTTGTGTTAACTAATAAGAATGTATGTACATAAATGTGTGGACATTCGAAACTTACCCATTAAACGATATAAAAACTATATAAAGGCCAAACTTTGCAAAAAGGGGTATTATAAAATCTCAGATTATTTAGAAGACAAAAAAGCTCGGGACTGAGCTGCTCGCTCTGTTAAGCATTGTTATTAAGCAATATCTGTAATTATAACGTAAATTATTGTAAACATTTTCATTTTTAATGTCTGGACTTCAAAAAGGACGATGATCCCTGAGTTTGTTTCGGCTATTTCTTCTCAGAGGTAGTCAGTTAGGAAATGCCGGCTTCATCAAGTTAAAAAAAAAACATGACGTGTAAAAGTGATCAGTGATCCTACTTGCTTAATAAACGATTTCATTTCATTTCATAAATTTTTCAAACATAAATAAAATTATAATATTGCTTGACTAATTACAATCTGGGTTTTTGTCCGTCTAGCTAGGTTTTTCTGTCTTGACATAACGGGCTTACCGGCAACGGAATAGGTGGAGAACTTAGATGAGGTTGGCTCAATGGCACATGCAAAGAGAGGATTTTGTTCAGCAGTGGGTGGAATCCATCTGTGGATATCGATACTAGGTGTGATCCAATTATCCAACATTCATTTCTTTCGCACTTTACAGGTCCGTATCCAATTGATATCAATATTATTAGCAGTCGTAAGAAATATTCAGTTATAAAATTATAATCAGAATATAATTCCATCCCAAAATAGAACACTGTTTTTTATGTCACATACATCAAATAAATTATACATATAAAAGAAAAAAAAAACATCAATAACTCTACCCTAATGAATAAGAATCTAAAGTCTTCTTGGCCAAACGAGTTTCATAAGACAGACTCGGGGTACAAAAATACGCACAGAACAGAATATCACTGATTGGTATGTTTTCAAAGAAATATTCGCTCCATTTCCTTAAAGGATATTAAAGAAAATTATTTTCTATTTCAGCTCTCCTTATACCGTGGAAAGTGCTAACAATCTACATAAATTAGGAAACTCTTCACCTTCTAAACTGAAATTGAGATAGTCAGAAGTTGAATTTATTAAATTTTCTTAGAAATACTGCGTTGATTTCGAGTTTATTTGGTGGTGTTCGTGGCGTGGGAAAGGACGAATGATTATTTAATTTTGATATATATTATTTAGTTAAGATCCATGACGTATTATAATATTTGTATTGTTTGTGTATTTTCGCGCTGAAATACAATATAAAGTACGATACGATTTTGCGTGGGAAATTGATTATTTTACATATCTTATTTAGTTCAGCAATAGCTATACGAATTTTCAATGTCATTAGATAATTACTCCCTCGTTTTTATAAAGATTAGGTTTCTAAATAGGGACTCCTTTCAAATAACGTTAATTTTTCACGGTAAGGTTAGAGAGCGCTGGTTATGCTTCGATATAGAATATAACAACGCCTGAAATATATCATGTATAATTATGTACATACATCCTTAATTTTCACAGTTACACTACTATTCAATTTCGAAACTTATTTCTCAGAGATTTTGGTACATTTTTCTCTGATATAAAGATAATGGTGAATATATGATCGGGTGCCTGTATGCGATAGGGACTCAATATCCGTCAATATATTGAGATTGACAGTTCTTATTACATCAGATATCACAAATCGTTCTCAATGCTTGTAAATATGGATGTGGTTATGTTTATTTTAATGATAATATAGGCATATCTTCCAAAATGTATATAAGATAGAATAGGTACTGTTTACATTATACTAGAGTATGTATTAATGTTTTCTTTATTATAAATTACAAACTGATGCTAGATCGCAATAGCGCCTGATGCTCTTCGCACGCCTCTCCACTGAATTCAAAGTATTATAGTTAGTAGGCATTAATAGACATAGGTTAGTTAATAGGCATTTTACATCACCAGTTTATTTTTTTTTTTATTATTAAATTATAAACTAGCGCTTGACCGCAATCCCGCCTGATGGTAAGCAGTGACGCAGTTGTTGAAAAGTCGGTAAAGCGCACTAGTTTATTAAGAGCCTATTAACTCTAGCCCTGAATACACTCAAATTGTAGTCCGACGGAAACACCGCCGCTGGCAAACTGTTCCAGTTCCTCGATGTACACGATATAAAGGAGGAGGCAAAACGCTTCGTCCGAATCGTAGTGGTGTTAATAACATAAGGGTGGAAACTTGCCGTACGACGGGTCGTCCGATGGTGGACCGGAGATGGGGGAATTAAATCATGCAATTCCCTCGCACACTCCCCAAAATGCATCCTACAGAAGACCGAAAGGCTGGCTACTCTACGTCTGTGTTCTAGGCTTTGGTATGGTTGCAGTACTCCACATACGAACGGACCTGTGCTTTGTGTAATATTAGAGACTGTCATGGTGTGGGGTACCGAAGTACCTTTGTGATAACGCCAAGTTTCCTGGCAAGTTTAGGTTCGAGAAAATTTCCCAAAATAAGAAGAGTTTTGCTGGAATTACTAGTTTCATCTGTGAAAAACCATTTGACTTATAGACAGGATATAATAATACACTTGTATTCATTTTCTGTTTAAGCAAATAGGGAAAATCCACCAACGGATTTTGAATGCCATCTCCGACCCCCTACAGTTGCATTAAGCTGTAGCAATCATTTCACATTCGAATCCATCAGAGTAAACCGGTGATCCTGAATTAGAACTCTTTGGTATTAACGGATCTTGAAGAGGGTGGAGAGGGGAGGGTTGGTTCAAGGAATGGGGGAATGTGGAATTTAGTGCTCGAAGAACTGGTGTAGGTATTTGTAAGTTTGTGGTCATTTATTTTTATCGGGTTTAGGGTGGAAGGATGTTGGTGGATTCGATGTTCGTGGAAGTGCTTCATATAAGAAGTTAAATTGATTATTAACTATCTAATAACGTAGAGCTGCCATTGAGGATGCAGAATGAAACCGAAACGGATTTACTTATGTGTTTAATTAAGTAATAAACGTTAAAATTAATTATTTCTAAGACGCGACAATCTGTTCGATGTTAGAACAAAAAGTGAAGCTCTTAAGTCTATAGCGCAATTGGTGAATCACAGGTTGGACCCCACGGTATGATATTTCTCGGTAGTGCTCGATGTTCGGCAGGTCTTGAGAAACAAGGCAGTGATGGTGGTAGCTTCATGGAACGGATTGCGGTGAATCATACACGGCGTGATTATTTCTTAACAATTTTAACAATGTTTTGTTAAGAAAGTAAATAATCAATTTAACTTTTTTATTATTATTATTATAAACCAGTGCTTAACCGCAATCCTGCCTGACGGAAAACAGTGATGGGATCGTTGATGGTAAAGCGCGCTAGTTTATTAAGAGCCTATTCAACCAAAGAAACTTAGTGAACAAGAAGGACGACGACTGTTGAGCGCGGTGATTTGGCGCATCGTACCCGGCACACATCGCAACACAACTGCTCAGATCCGCCCTCCGTACGGCTTCACCAAACATAATACCGGAACACAACGAATCGCGCTAATACAGTTATTTGATTGACATTGTAGCAGTTTATTTACCGACAGCGACTTACAAGTTGTAGGATCGAACCCCGTAACTTTGTGTAAATTATTTCATCACCATTGCTCTCAAAATGGTGAAGGAAAACATCACCAGCTAACCGGCATGTCCTAGAGGCAAAAACTTCGAAGGCTTGTGGCATCTACCAACCCGCCCTGGACCCGCGTAGTATATTAAGGCCCACTCCCTCAAACCGAGAGGAAGCCTGGAATACGCTTCCTCTTGATATCAGGTTGGCCGCCAGTTGGTTTGCATTTAACCAGAAATTGCAGAGTTATTTTTGCAACTCTTAGGGTAGAGTCATTTCAACACCTCTCTCCCAAATGTTTAGTTTTGTATGTATATATTTTAAGTATATATTTTGGTAATAGTATGTGTGTGTATATAACTTATTTAAGTATTTATTTAAATAGTGTTAAGAGAATGTTTTCATTGTAATGTTTTCAATTAAAGCACCTGCTACTAATCTCATTACCACCTGTGGTTGACTGGTACAGAATGCCTAAGGCATTAAGTCCACCTCTGTACAATTTACGTGCGAAAGAATAAATAAATAATAATAAATAATTATTTAATAAGCCTGTGTCCCAGCAGTGGGAACATTATAGGCTGATAATGTTATTGAATATGTGGCGCTTACATTGGACTCGATAACTTCTCCTGATTATATTATCGAATGTGTGGCGCTTACATTGGACTCGACAACTTCTCCTGATTATATTATCGAATGTGTGGCGCTTTCATTGGACTCGGCAACTTCTCCTGATTATGTTATCGAATGTGTGGCGCTTACATTGGACTTGACAACTTCTCCTGATTATATTATCGAATGTGTGGCGCTTTCATTGGACTCGGCAACTTCTCCTGATTATGTTATCGAATGTGTGGCGCTTATATTAGACTCGGCAACTTCTCCTGATTTTCTTATGTAAAGCGCTCATTTGTCACTCGTTTATAGGTCAAAAAATAAGATATTTTTCTCACGAAAGTTGTTATGACTAAAACCTTAGCGCAATTTTATATTTCCCTGAAAAAACAAGAATTACGACTCCACTCAAGTATTTACAGGAGATCTATGGCTGTATACGACCTATTTTGTTGGTGAAACAAACACAGCTCTGATATAGATACACACATTTTGAAAGCGTTTTATATTATGAAATAAGTTTTTTCAAGTAGCATTTTGTTGAACATATGTACGTACTATTAGGTTTTGCTACGATTCGGACTAAGCCTTACGCCTCGTCTTTTATACTGCGTACATCGAAAGACTAGAACGATTTCCTGTGGCGGTCTTGCCGTCTGATTACAATTTAAGTGTCTTTAAGGCTGGAGTGAATAGAAGAGCCTATTCACTCCAGCCTTGAAGGAATATTAGGTGTACAAATAAGTTTCCGCCGTTTAGCAAAATATGTCCTCACTAAGAGGTTCCGTTGAAATTGTCAGATGTAAAATGTGATATCGTAAGTTCGGACATCTGGTAATAACATACACTTAAAGAATTAGTGACTCTGTATCAGTATCACATATGTCTTTTTGCCCAAAAATGTTAAATTTTGTGCCAAATAAGCGTCATTTGTGTGAACTTGATTTACCTACTTCTTTAATTTGAAGAAATCTGCAGCCGACGGCCCATCGATTGCTTGCTGCTGCTTTAAGCGAAAGAAGTTTCAAAAGTTTAGGAACTGTGACTTTGATGTGGAAGACAAAGACCGTGGTGGAAGACCGAAATCGTACGAAAACACGGAATTGGAAGCAATATTGGAGGAAAATAAAAGGAAGAGGAAAAACGCTCCCGTTACTGTTCCAGATATGACAAAATTATTCTCCTATATGTAACTTATGTGGACTTTTTAATAATAATAAATAAATAAATAAATATATACTGACAAATCACACAGATTGAGCTAGCCCCAAAGTAAGTTCGAGACTTGTGTTGTGGGATACTAACTCAACGATACTATATTTTATAATAGATACATATATAGATAAACATCCAAGACCCAGGCCAATAAGGAAAAGATCGTTTCCCGTCATGACCTGGCCGGGGATCGAACCCGGGGCCTCCACGTCACAGGCAGGCGTGTTGACCGCTGCGCCACGGAGACCGACAAATAATTAACGATTGCATCACTGCTTACCATCAGGCGGGAATGAGGTCAAACACTATTTTATAAATAAAAAGAAGGCTAAATAATAATGGTATATAATATATATATATATAATAAAAAGTGTGCCATGTTATGCCAGAGAGCGCACAAATGTTTATGACTTACCAAGCAAACAAAGCTTACAACAAAATAAAATGAAAATATATTATAAAGGATGACATATACAATGCGGGCAAATGCATGACTATATCTGAACAGGTTCAAGATAACTGTCCACCCTCCAGGGTAATTGCGTAACAGATTGTCAGTAGCAATGGGATTAATGTTGACAGTTCAACAACATTCATTGCGTTGTTTACTGACGGCACACGAATTCTACATCTCGCAATCAGAGTTTACCGTGCACTTAGCATACATCCAACTTCCCAATTTCCCAACTGCCCACCCGTAACACCCGTCTGGTCGGAGGATCCTCCCTTTTCTATGGAGGATTAATGAACTTTACTCCCTGTTCCTCGTGCCTCCACACTGGTGACCCTGAGCATGAAAGTCAGCGCAGCTTTCGTGCAACAACTTCAGCGTGACGACATCATCATCAACATTACTCCCGCAAGCCTTATCGGCGAATTACCCAGCCAGCCAGCACCCACGGTTTAAACGGGTATTCTGACCACAAGCATGCAGCGACTGCGCATACCTGGTCATCATCCTCAGCCTCATCAGGAACCTCAGCACAGCACACTGCACTTTCGGCCGGTCAACAAGCAGAGCCCTCTCTCCTTGTCGACGCAGCAGCCAGCCACAACCCGGCGCTGTACGACATCCGACGCACTGGAGTATAACGCAGCTCCACCACTCCGACTCACTGGGGAATCTCCGAAGACTGTTCCGACTCACCGTGAACTACGCGGCCACCGGTTCCGACTGACTGGAACCTCAGCAGCTGTCCTGGCAAGCATCGCAAGATACAAGACTCAGCCTACTATCGACCTCCGGTCTCCGGAGGGGAGTGTAGGGAGATATGTAGCGGTACCTACAAACGCCACATGGAACAACGCGTCATACTGACGTCACACGAATTCTACATCTCGCAATCAGAGTTTACCGTGCAATTAGCATACATACAACTTCCCAATTTCAACCATTGGGCAAGTGCCCACCAGACATAACACCCGTCTGGTCGGAGGATCCTCCCTTTTCTAAGGAGGATGAATGAACTTTACTCTCTGTTCAGGTCTGGGAAACCGCTGGATGCGGAGGTCGCAGGACCGGTCGTCGTGGAGATCCTTGGGGGAGGCCTATGTCCAGCAGTGGACGTCTTTCGCCTGAAATGATGATGATGATGATGACATAATTATGGTGCTGCTTGTGACGTCACTCGCGCATTTGTTGAAAGGAACCTACTCTTCCTTCAGGTCTGGCCAGGTCAACTGGGACCGAAGGCTATTTTAAAAAAGTATTCTTTGAGAGTTTATTTGAAGCGTTCATAATAACTTCAGTAAAACTTTTGTTGGTGAAAATTTTTATGAATTTCTTGCGAATCGGCTCTCGTTCAAGCGGCCTTTGCTACTTCACAAAACATCAGATTTCTATATTATATTGAATGTAATACTGGAAAAATTTTCCAGCGACGGTGTTTCCGTCAAACTACAATTTGAGCGTCTTCAAGGCTAGAGTGAATAGGCTCTTAATAAACTAGGCACTTTACCATCAATGATCGCATCACTGCTTATCATCAGGTGGGATTGTGGTCAAGCGCTAGTTTATAATTTATAAAAAAAAATACCATAGAAGTCGTGGTGGCGAAGTGGTTAAAACACCGGCCTCCCAAGTAAGAGTGTGTGGATTCGATTCCAGGTCAGGTAAGTACCAATGTAACTTTTCTAAGTTATATGTACTTTTTAAGTATATCTTGGACACCAATGACTGAGTAAAAGGCGAAGGAAAACATCTTGAGGAAACCTGGACATTAAGTCTGAAATCGCCAACCCGCATTGAGCAAGCGTGGTGATTACGCTCAACCCTTTTATTTATTTATTTTTTAATATATATAAACTAGCTCTTGACCGCAATCCCGCCTGATGGCAAGCAGTGATGCGATCGTTGATGGTAAAGCGCGCCAGTTTATTAAGAGCCTATTCACTCAAGACTGAGCGAATAGGAAGGAAGACGGCAGTTGAGCAAGGTGATGTAATGTTAAACCCAACAACACGATCAACGATGCTGCGCCAAAGGGAGATTGATCTGAAGACCCTCCACGACTGAACTCCCAACACAACAACATTAGGCGCATCGTACCCGGCACACATCGCAACACAACTGCTCAGACCCGTCCTCCGTACGGCTTCACCAGACATCATGCCGGAACACGACAAATCGCTTGGCGGCAAGGCTTTGTCTGGTGGGTGGTAACTTCTGCCGGCAGCCGATGTTATGGCCTACCACCGAGTAGGTTTCACCCTTCTCTGTATGAGGTTGATGATGATGAATAACCATATAACTTTATGGACCATATGAACTATAGTGAAACCTGCATTAAAATCTATTATGTAGTTTAGAAGATCGAGTGACTTTTCGTACCGGTTTGTGTGACGTCTCAGTCCCACAGGCAGCCATGAAAAGCCACTTTGAACTACGCTTTCAAAGACGCTTTTCAACTTTTTATTTATTTGGGATAACACGCAATTATTCCTTACAATATTGTTAGTTAGTTAATATATTGAGGTATTCAGAGAAACACGTTTATCCAGCTATGCGGTTTTTATTTGAAGACACCTGTCAATTCCTTAGACATCATAGATAAACCTAAACATAGACAATACATCACACCCTCACCCTTAATCTAAGACCCTTCATTTTATTATTATAAGTTAGGACATCTAAACTTACAAAACAGAAATAATACTAAAAGAAAACACCATACAAATGTAAAATAACGAATAAACAAAACCAAACTTAACTCACATTATATTTTATAATTTACCGGGTTGTTTACTCGGCATTGACGAACGGGACGAGACTGGGTCGGTTCAGGAGAAGGCAAGGCAGGCGGTAATTCACTCTGAACTGGATAATCAAGACAATCCTCAAATTGTTCGTTATCCCCGTCTCCAACGGCCGGAGCTTCGTCTGGTGGGATGCCCGTACCGGACTCTCCCCGATCCTGAGCTACTTCCACTATGTCCGATCTTTCACGTACCGCGCTGGAAGGACAGATTAATGAACTCCGTTTCCGTTGTTTGAGCTGATCTACATGCCTATGAAATTCCCTACCAGAAGTATCTACCACCCTATAATCCGTGGCTCCCATTCTCTCTATCACTTTCCCCGGTACCCATCTATCCTGTCCCCTATATTGGCGCAGCCAGACTTCATCACCTGGACTTAGCTGACGAGAACCACTTGCTCCAAATTCTTGTTGTCGTTCCTGAGCATCCCTAACTCTATTGTCTCTACTAGGTCGTAACGCATCTAATTTGGTACGCAACCTGCGCCCCAACATAAGCGAGGCGGGCGTTTCACCAGTCGAACAGTGTTCGGTATTTCTATATTGCAATAAAAATGTGTTCAAAAATAATTGAATGCTTAACTTTTCCCTAATGGCTTTTTTGATCACCCGTTTAACCGTATGTACAGCATTTTCCGCTGCGCCATTTGAGGCGGGATGATATGGAGCTGAAAATATATGTTTAATGCCATTGCTAAGCAGAAATTGTGAAAATTCGTAACTTGTAAAGGGCGGACCGTTATCTGAAACGATTTGTCTTGGTAGGCCAAAACGTGCAAAGATGTCGCTCAAAACGCCGATAGTGTTACTCGCCGCTGTATTGGGTACTTGGCTAACTTCTAGCCACTTAGTTCGGGCATCGACCAGTACCAAAAATATTTGTCCATTTATAGGCCCTAAAAAATCAATATGCACGCGGGCCCAAGGTTTGTCAGGCCATGGCCAGGGACAAGGCATGTGTCGAGGTGGCGCCTCACTTTCTGCAGCGCAGACGCGACAACTCTGACACATTTCTTTAATTTCTTCGTCCATGCCTGGCCACCAAACGTAGCTTCGGGCAAAAGCTTTAGTTTTTACTATGCCCATATGAGCCTCATGCAGGTCTGATAAAACCTTACGCCTGCATGCTGCCGGTATGACTACCCTGTGCCCCCACATCACACAACCTAATTCTTCATATAGTTCTGTTTTACGATTAAAATAAGGGTTAAGTGATACTATTTCCATATTGGCTGGCCAATCGTCCCGTAAATAACTTAAAACTCGGCTTAAGAATTGATCCCTACTAGTTTGTTTTTTAATCTCATTATGATCTAATAACATGGAATTTTGAGCAAAGTGTAAATGTGTTTGTTCGGGATTTCTAATATTCTGTGCGCTCGCCGTAAGAGCGGGCAGTCGCGACAGTCCGTCAGCCCCGTTTTGCTTTGACGTTACATATTCAATGTCATATGTGTAGGCGGATAACTTGATAGCCCACCTTTGAATCCGACTGGCAGTCATCGACGGTATGCCCTGTTTGGGCCCAAAAATTGTGACCAAAGGCTTGTGGTCTGTCCGTAAGGTAAAACGCCTACCATATAAGTATTGGTGTAATTTTTCAAAACAAAACACAATGGCCAAGGCCTCCCGCTCAATTTGTGAATAATGCTTCTCCGCGTCGCTAAGAGCGCGTGAAATATACACCACGGGTCGCTCCCGCACTGTGACTACACCATCGTCAACCGCCTCGTACATCTGTGTGAGCACGCCGCCTATGCCTCTAGCACTCGCGTCACACGTTAAAAACAACGGTTTATTAGGTTCGTAATGAGCTAAGACGTCGGCACTAATCAAAATGGATTTTATTCTTTTAAAAGCGTTCTCACATTCACTATTCCATTTCCATATCACTTCTTTCTTAAGTAATTGATACAGTGGTGCTAGTATTGTACTCAAGTTTTTTACGAATTTAGCATAGAAATTAATAGTACCTAAAAACGCTCTCAAATCAGTGACATTGTCCGGGCGTGGTATATTTAGTATACCTTCCACTTTTTCTTGGTCAACTTTAATTCCCTCGGCGGAAATAATATATCCTAAATATTTAACCTCGCTCACCATGAACAAACATTTACTTTGTTTAAGTTTCATTCCGTTCGAAAGTAATCTTTTCAATACTCTCTCCAAAGTGATTAAATGCTCCCTCACATTTGGCGATCCGATAATTATATCATCAAGAAAAACTTCTACGTTTGGAATATCATTCAAAAGATTAGCCATAATCCTTTGAAATATTCCCGGACTCGAAGACAAGCCAAAAACTAATCTTTTATACTTAAAAAGGCCCTTGTGCGTATTAATAACAGTGCAATTATCGGGGTCGTCTAATTCAATTTGATTGTAGGCTTGTGTTAAATCTAACTTTGTGAATATCTTTGCACCGGTTAATTTAACCAGTAAGTCATTTATGCGCGGTAAAGGATATTTATCAACTACCAGAACAGGATTAAGAGTTAATTTGTAGTCAGCACAGATACGGAGTCCACCATCAGCCTTACGTACAGGTACGAGCGGGGTAGCCCAGTCCGAGCTGTCCACAGGCTCGATGACACCGGCGCGCAGCATACCGTCAAGCTCCGCCTCCACGCGCTCGCGCAGCGCGTACGGAATAGGTCGTGCGCGGCAGAACACTGGTACCGCACCCTCGCGTAACCGTAACCGAGCCTTGCTTCCCGTGAACCGGCCCAGCCCACACGCAAACAAATCCTTATATCTGCAAAGTAATTGCTTTAGTTGATTATCACCTACTTTATCGCAATCTGTTCTCATTTTAAAAATATTATTTTGGCACAAAGGTATTTTTATTCCTAACTCTATAAGCCATTGCCGGCCTAATAGACAAGTAGTACCTCCGCGTATTACAAATAATTCTAAATGCTTGTACTTTAACCCGTGCTTGACAAGGGGTTTAATTACCCCTAAAGGTTTAATTATTGTACCATCGTAAAATCTAAACACTAACTTAGACCTTTGTAGCGATCTATGACTAAACCATTTCATGTACATGGTTTCACTGATACATGATACTGACGATCCCGTATCAACTTCCATTTGTAATTGTACTGCATCTACCCATATGAACATGTTCACCGGTCGATAGCTGTTCAGGCTGAGTTGATGCAATTTCTCCGCCTCCCAGCTTTCTCCGTCTGACAACGGAGGTTCATCTGCCCCTGACTTGCCTCCTGAGTGCAGCTGCCCAGCTGCTTCCATGTGCACTACCGCGTTGTTGGTGACCCGATGCACTCCCAGCTGCTTATCTCCTAGACGCGTCGGACAAACTCTACGTAGGTGTCCTTTATGCCGACACCTACTGCAAATTAAACGCTTGTGTCTACAAACTTCAACCTGATGATCTTCCGCTCCGCAAGCCGAACAACATTTTCCGCATGCCTCGCCGGTGGTAGTTTTGAGCTCATGTCTCGAGATGCGTGCCTGCCCGCGCTGACAGCCCCGGCCCCGGCGCCCGCGCCCGGCCCACGTCACCGCATGCAGCGCACCCGCAGCTCCCACACTGCCGCCGTTAGCTCCGCTGTTGTTCTCGACTGTTTCCACGGCTGCCGCATCGCGTTCCGCCGCTTCCATTGCACATGCAATTTTAACAGCGTTGCTAAAAGGCAGGTCCTCCTCCGTGAACAGTCTTTGTCTGATATGCGCGTTCTTTAACCCGCAAACCACCTGGTCCCGTAAATTCTCTTCTAGTCTGGCCTTGAATTCGCAATGTTTTGAGAGCTTTTTAATTCTGCTATGAATTCTAAAACAAATTCACCTTCATGTTGACGTCTTTGACGGAAGCGATATCTTTCCGCCATGAAAGATGGTTTTGGTTGTAAGTGATCTGTCATAGTTTTGACCACTGACAAATAAGTTTTTTCGCTCGGCTTTTCAGGGCTTGTTAAATTACTAAGCAATTCATATGCTTCGTCTCCCATTGCCGCTATCAACGTGGGTAACCATAACTCGTCCTTTATCTTGTTCACTTTGAAATACATTTCTAAGCGTTCTACGTACAAGGTGAAATTTCCGGACCTCACGTTAAACTCCACTAATTTACCAATCGACATGATGCAAAGCTCTCCACAACAATATTATGTATTGATCCTCGTCGCCACTGAGGTATTCAGAGAAACACGTTTATCCAGCTATGCGGTTTTTATTTGAAGACACCTGTCAATTCCTTAGACATCATAGATAAACCTAAACATAGACAATACATCACATATATAAAAGTTAATAAATACATAAACCACACCATTGCCCACGGAATCATATTGATTTAACACGAACTAAGGAAACGGACGCATACAGAAAGGGCCATTAAAAAAAAATATAAATGTCACGAACAGCACGTTTAGCACAGTGGTTAAGCTATTGCCTGCTGAGCTGCGTGTCGTGGGTTCGATTCCCGCATGGAACAAATATTTGTATCACCTCCAAGTATTTATTCCGAGTGTAGCTGTTTGTATGTGTATGTGAGTTTATATGTTTGTAAACGCTTTTGGGAGCAGTGGTGCTAGATACTTTACACAAAAACTTATTTACAAAAAAAAAAAAAACCGACTTCCATAAAACACTATAAATTGAAAAATAACCAATTTCAGAAGTCGGTGTCTTTGGTTTTTTTTTTTTTTTTTGTAAAAAAGTTTTTATTTTACTATTTTTAGTTGTGAAAAGTACTGTAAGCAAACGACGTCATTTTGTTTAAGTACTTTAATTTTTACTCGTAAGTTTGGTTCATAAACGAGAGGTTTCGTTGAGTAGCCAGCCTTTCGGTCTTCTATAGGATCCATTTTGGGAAGTGTGTAAGGGAATTGCATGGTTTAATTCCGCCATCTCCGTTCCACCATCGGACGACCCGTCGTTCGGCAAGTTTCCACCCTTATGTTGTTAACACCACTATGATCCGGACGGAGCGTTTCGCCTCCTCCTTTATACCGCGTACATCGAGGGACTGAAACAGTTTGCTAGCGGCGGTGTTTCCGTCGGACTACAATTTGAGTGTCTTTAAGGCTAGAGTGAATAGGCTCTTAATAAACTAGTGCGCTTTACCATCAACGACTGCGTCACTGCTTACCATCAGGCGGGATTGCGGTCAAGCGCTAGTTTATAATTAAAAAAAAAAAAGAACCTTAATTATAAAATTCCTATGAGACCAAACTGAAAGTATGAGCAATGCTAGACATGAATTAAATTCAGTCCCTTGGTTTTAATTGATTGTTGCATAAGCGTGACCAGTAAGTAGGTAGTGGTTGTCCTATATTAAACTTCAATTCCGTGTGCAGTTTCTGGCCTGCCATCGGACGCGTCCCCAGGTGGCGGATAGGGAAACGGCCCCCAGATATGGGGGTTACCGGTTTACCGGCGCGGACCAAAACCAGAAGTGGGGACCGCTTCGGCGGTCACACGTGCGGCGGGTCGGCCACCACTCCAGGCGGCTGACGTGACCCGAACTCCGGGTCAC
The DNA here is from genome assembly GCA_037179545.1 of Sesamia inferens. NCBI lineage: Eukaryota > Metazoa > Arthropoda > Insecta > Lepidoptera > Noctuidae > Sesamia > Sesamia inferens. The sequence goes on from CM073931.1 coordinate 23,653,003, forward strand.
CGTCGGGCAACCCGGTCTCCTCACTGAGAGGAGCTGGGGGCCCCGTTTGCTTCCGGGCAAACGAGTGGGGCTAAGAGGAAGGACACCTCGCTAAAAACTCTTGGCTGCTGCGTCTTCTCGCACGCGAAGACGTATCCAGCCGGGCCCCTCCGGGCTCCTCCCTATGGAGGGCCCACTGTGGGCCCGCCTTCTGGCGGGAATCGCCGGCGGGGGATTGGTAGGCAGGCTTGCTATTTCCCATGACCCCGCCACTAAGGCGATGTCGGAGTGCCGCTGTTCGGTTTTAGTGGGTATTCCCGGCTTCGGCTGGGCGAGTCCCATACACGCCCTTCGGGGTATGGTGCGTAATGTCATTTCCACAGCAAAAAAAAAAATAAAAAAATAAACTTCAATGTGTACATTTTTGGAGAATTCCCTCGACTGCCTATGGTCTTCATCATCAGATTTACAGCAGACCATCATATTAATCCATATAGATGAAAAGTTTTCATCAATATAAATGAATTATGTCCAAACACATAGTAGCTACTGTAAATCGCTGAAGAGTTCCCTGAACAGGCCTTTGTTTTCATCATCAGAGCCCTAATGACAGGCACAACCCATCTAAGTGTAAGGTTCTTATCAATACAAATTAATCAAACACGAACACAAGACAGCTGCTGTGAATTATTGAGGAGTTCCCTCGACCGTCTCTCGGATCCATCATCAGACCTTCTTTATAACCCACTTGGATGCAAACTTCTCATCAACATAAATGAATTGAATCCAAATACAAGGTAGCTACTGTAAATCGTGGAGGAGTTCCCTGAACTGACCTTTGTCTTCATCATCAGCCCCTTAATGACAGTCAGAACCTATCTAAGTGTAAGGTTCTTATCAATACAAATTAAACAAACGCAAACACAAGGTAGCTGCTGTGAATCGTTGAGGAGTTCCCTCGCCTGTCTCCTGGCTCCATCATCAGATCAACACCAGACCCTTATTAAATTGTAGTGCTATAAAATATCTAATGAAACAACTTACAAATGCACTAGCCGTCCGGTCCCTAGAATTTTTGACAGTTTCCCTTAATTTCTCAGGTTTTTCACCATCAAACCCCGATGTCCTTATCATGGGACCACCATGGGAATGTCTTATTTCTACAAAAAAAGAATTATCGAAATATGTTCATAAATGACGAAGTTATGCGCGAACAATATAAAAAAAACATATATATGGTCGAATTGAGTTACCTCCTACTTTTTGAAGTCGGTTAAAGAATAAGCGCCTGACGGGGTTTGAACTTACGACCTACAATTTGTACTCGTATCTCACGGCCGATACCGCTTATCCACCATGCTCCTCAAACTCTGAATCCGCAGCCTTGCCGCCAAGCGATTTGTCGTGTTCCGGCATGATGTCTGGTGAAGCCGTACGGAGGACGGGTCTGAGCAGTTGTGTTGCGATGTGTGCCGGGTACGATGCGCCTAATGTTGTTGTGTTTTGAGTTTGGTCGTGGAGGGTCTTCAGATCAATCTCCCTTTGGCGCAGCATCGTTGGCCGTGTTGTTGGGTTTAACATTGCATCACCTCGCTCAATTGCCGTCTTCCTTTCTATTCGCTCAGTTTTTCTGAGTGAATAGGCTCTTAATAAACTAGCGTGCTTTACCATCAACGATCGCATCACTGCTTATCATCAGGCGGGATTGCGGTCAAGAGCTAGTTTATAATTATTAAAAAAAAGTACGAAGAGTAAAACCATTGCCGAATTTTATCATCATCATCATCATCATCAACCTTTTTATCGTCCCACTGCTGGGCACAGGTCTCCTCTCATAAAGAGAAGGATTGAGCGTAATCAGCACTCTTGCTCTATGAGGGTTGGCAATTTCAGACTTAAACTCTAAGTTTCCTCAAGATGTTTTCCTTCGCCTTGTAATCAGTCATTGATATACTTAGAAAGTACATATAACTTAGAAAAGTTACATTGGTACTTGCCTGACCTAGAATCAAACCCGCACACTCATATTTGAGAGGCTGGTATTTTAACCACTAAGCCACCACGACAACGCCGAGTTTTATGAAATGGTGTTATTATAAAAAGTCCCTTTGAAAGCCTTGACTAACCAACTTAAAATACCTGTAATAGCTATCAATATTTTAAGTATCCTCCATTGTATCTCGCTATATTGAATTACCTACCAGTCACCCCACTGTAAATAAATATAAATAAATAAGAAGAAAAAAGGTATACATTTTCTATACGTATAGTCGGCAAAAGAGTTAATAAAATCAAAGTCATCCGATAAAGTTAACGTTTATTTAGATACTGATAAATACTTTTGAAAATAAAAAAAAAAATAATTAAGTATGAAACCGATGAATACCTACTTTTGAAAATAAAAAAACGGTTTAATTCATGAAAAAAAAAAACACTGGAACACAGGCGAAGAATAGCCAGCCTGTCGGTGTTCTATAGGATGCATTTTGGAGGATGTGCGCTGGATTTGCTTGACTTGACTTCCCCATCTCCCTTCCATCATGGGAAGACACGTCGTAGGCGAGTATCCAGCCTAACGTTGTTGACACCACTACGATCTGGACGAGGGAATCCACCAATCCACCCTCGTCTTTTATACCGCGGTCATCGAGGGACTGGAACAATTTGTCAGTGACGGTGTATCCGCCTGACTGAAATTTACATAATTGTCTTCAAGGTTAGAGAGAACCTGAATAAATTCTCCACATATTTTACTTACCCACCTTTTGTTTTTACGATCCGGGACGAAAATTAATATTTTATACGGGGTGCCTTAATTTTAACTGGTGCCCACAAAGGGCGGAAAGCTCACAAATAATAAAACTCTATAAATCCATAAGATTTTGCACAGCTACTAAGAAAAATATTTTACGGGGGTTCTAAAGGCATTTTATTATATTTTAAAGACTTTGCAATCGGTCAACTGGGGACCTACTAATGAATGCCACTCACTTATGGGGCGAGGCCCTCGACAGAAATGGGAAAGCGGTTGCTGTCTCCCTTGATGTCTCGAAGGCCTTCGACCAGGAATGGCACGCTGGCCTTTTGAGTAATCTTCTAGCGTACGGCATTTCCCCTAGCCTGACTGGCTGGGTAAAAGACTTCCTGACTGAACGGACCCTCCGAGTTGTTCTCGTCGGATGCTCATCTGAGCGCATGTCGACTAATGCCGGTGTTCCTCAGGGGTCTGTTCTCTCTGCAACTCTGTTTCTGCTGCACATTAACGATTTGCTAATGCACGGTATCTATGGGTATGCAGATGACAGTTGTGGAGAGATACCTGCCGGATGCTCGGGTTAGTAGGGAATCAATCCGATGCGAAAGAGAGGCTATGGTAGAGCGAACGAGTGTTGCACTATAGGCAGTTTCCACTAGAGACTGCCTGTAGTGCAACACTCGTTCGCTGAATTAATTGCACAAGGTAAAGTGCTTTCCTGGGTTCGAACTCATTTTCTACAGCTCGTAAGTCCGGGCTGATACCACTGAGACTCCACTACTCTTTGAATTTGACATCAAACCTATGAAGCGTACCCACCGCCTATGGCGTAGATCCCTTTAAAAAACCGTCTGATATGTATGCCATTGCCTGAAGTATGCACATACCTACAATCCTATATGACACATATACATACAAACAGTCGCTAATGTTATTGCCATACGGCCGCAAGAACATTTTTCTTCAGGCGACACAGAAATGAAATTCTATTTCTTTTTACCTGTCGGCATGAGTAAATACTTGTACGTAGGTGATATTACACTAAAAATGTGCGTTTTTGACTTGGTTGGATTTTCATTTTTAAGACCTAAGACAGAGAGTTTAGTTTACATACTAAGACGATGTATATGCTTAGAAGAGAAAATAGTAAAGGATTATTTACTATGTATTTATGTTAGTGCTACATAACTTTCTAAAGCGTTTGAAGTAATTTAGGTACTACACTTCTGCCTTCATCACTTCAAAAGTTTTCTTTATAACATCGTTTTTTAATATAAGACCGCCCATTATGTCACCCCTTGCAAAAACTTTACATTTAAATATATCTTTAATTTTAATGGTGTACATAATAGTCATCCTCTATCTACATATTCTACTTCCTCTCTGTCTATTCTCTCTTATATCTCTTATCTATTCTCTTCGATTTTTATCTACATTCAATTATCTATCAATAAATCGTTTCAATAAAATTGGACATTTATTATTTTGACTAGGTATTCCAATTGTGTGGAATTTCCCGCAAAGGATGACTTTTGCTTGAAATAATTCTTACTAGCCTTTTCCCATCTATGTTTAGGTCGGATTACAGTTTAACCGGATTCATCTGGATTTTGGTATTTTAGATGGTCCAACTGTCTATATTACCTCCGCAACCCAGTTACTGGGTAAGACCGCATTTCCACTGGGCGGAGAGGAGTGGTGAAGAGCGGTGAAAAGTGGTCAGTGTTTTCACTGAAGCGGAGCGGAGCATACTTTTGCACTTCTCATCCGTTTTGATAACCGTCTTAACCGCATAGAACGAATCACGTTCTGTGCGGAATTTATTATTTAGCAACAATGCCCTTATGCCTATAAATCTAGATCATTAACCACAAATGAACACATCCACGCTGAATTTCAGTTACTGTAGCTAATGTTTAGCACTCAACGCATCCGAAAATGAAATGCCCCCAATGACAAGTGGCCCTATCTATCAACGCTTCCAGAACATTAAATTCGTTAGGTTTTATGACGTGAATGTGAGCGTTTCTTTACGACATTTCCTTCATCATTGAAGCCAGTGTTAAATTGTATTTTACACCCCCTGTTCGTTTCTGTTCATTGGTTTTCAAAGTAACCACGCGAAATGTAAGGAAAGTTATTAAGGTCTTTTCATGGTGATATTAAAAAAAATCATTGTAATTGCTGTTAGAAAAGTTCTGGTAAATCAAAATTAAAGCATTTATTTCAAATAAACCAGTTACAGGCACTTTTGAATTGTCAGAAGGTCGGTCAGTCAGTAAGGTGAAGCTAGTCGCCCATTCCAAAGAGTAGGTACCTATGGAGAAAAACGGGCAAGAAACTCCATGGACACTCTTTTATATTATCAAGCTATTGATACAAATACATATTTGATTACATCATTCATTTTGAAATCAATCGTGTGAGAACGATATTGCTTGAATACGAGGGTTTTGAACATGTAAATTGTTTATGTTTTTTATTATTCCTAATGACTTTTTTACAATTAACCATTTATTGGGTACGTTTTTCATTAACTTGATTGTGCTTTGGCGGTTGAGAGTATGTAATGCTGACTTTAACGTCTCACTGATTGGTGGCGTGTGTGTTGAATTATTAAGTACCCTTCTCTTTTAGAAGGGTGCTAAATAGTGGTGTAATGTGTTATGTTCGTGAAAGAGTGCCGTCAGCGGGGATTGTCATCTCTTAGCTGCCATGGCATAATTTCTGAGTTGCTTTTGTGTTGTTTCTAACGTAAACTTTTAGTGCGGGTGTCTTTCTGCATCGTTCTCACATGGATAAATTAAACAGGAATGATGTAACCAAATAATTTGTAACACTTTTATAATTTTAATAGAATGTTTTTATTTTCAATAATTATGAACTAGTCCTTGACCGCAATCCCGCCTGATGGTAAACTGTGATGCACTCGTTGATGGTAAAGCGCGCTAGTTTATTAAGGGTCTATTCACTCAACAAAACTGATTGATTAGAAAGGAAGACTGCAGTTGAGCGAGATAATGCATGTCAAACACCATGACCACGATATGTATGTATAATCGTTTTTGTAGTTTTTTTTTTCGAAGAATTCTCTTTGACTTAAATATGGAAATTGACATTATGGAGGGTAATAATGTGGATTGTTATCACACATTCGTCCCTAACCATTTCCCATTTCCTACAAAAACCAGTAAACCTTTATCAGCTTACGCCATCTGCGAAAAACTGTAGCGATATCGATACCGCACCGTTAGGGGGCGTTTACATTGAATGCGCGGTAATCTAAATCCACAATTCCGGATACAACCCTAATACGTGCAGTAAATCAGCCGAATCGTGCGGATGTAGGTAACGAAAGTTTTGGTGCCAAACATACATTCAGTGTATTAACTACAGTTTGACCTATATATCTGCGATCGTGTATGCTGGGTTTTAGTTGTGGTCAGTTTTTGTTGGTATTGTATGGTAGTACAATATTTCCTTCCGATATTGGGGTTTTTTGTAGAGATGGGTTTTTTTGTGGTTGGAATTATAAACCTCTAGGAACTGGAATTGTTTGAGTCATCTGTTCGGTTGTCTATTTTTGACCGACTTCAAAAAAGAAGGCTATAGTTTTCTTTTATGTTATTGACAGGTATTAATATTATTTTACACACTTATAGTTACTTTCGTTTTTTTTAGTTTTATCCTTGACATCCTACCTATTAACATATTTTTCTATTATTGTCACTTCTCCTTTCGCAGGTCCTTTATAAGTTATAATTATGTCGAATACCTATGTATTTTGCTGTGTGAAAAGTTCTGCTTACATTTTCTCATACACCTCTTTTTGTTCCATTAGGGAGAACGTCTAGCAATAATTATTTTTGCGCCTTGCCTTCAATAATGATGCCAGAGTTGTTGATGAAATCTCAATTTAATTGTCATACTTTTAAGTTATATTTTCTATCCGTCGCAAAAATAACTTCTCCTGTGGTGCCGCTAGAGGGTCGATTCTAAGTCTTCTTTTGATGTGGCCATCGTCCCAATGTCTCCTACATTGTCCATCACACTGCGTAACTCGTAAATACAGAGGAAAGGAAACTAGTCTACTAGATAGACATTGTGCTAGCATCCTGTCGTGATTTTTATGGCAAACGTGTTTTCCTTGGCTCCATTAACATTGCTTAGATTGCTCGCTTCGTTTAAATTGCCTTGCGAATTTAGGAAAATGTTCTCTTGCGATATTTTGTAGGTCTAGTATAAAATAATTTATGACCTAATATTCCAGCGGCTAAATTCAGACCAGCAGCTGAAATGCGTACGCTCCTAATGACTGTAGCTTTTATAATCGCAATTCAACTCATCCATTGCGCCTAATGTATATTTCAGAAAAAAAAAACATAGGGTGCTGTGGATCTCAATGTAAAGGCCGTTACAAAATAGATCGGAATTCAATTAGTTATGAAACACCATTTCTAGTACGTAAAACGGTAAACACCTTTGAGTCTATTAGGAAAAAATTCAACGTGAAAACTCAAAGGTGAAGGGTGAAAGGGAAAAGACACGATGATTCTGTATAAATCTCAAAGTGGAAAATTGTTTTTTTAAGCTATTGCATAGCTTCTATCTCGGGTCTGGAGCGTGGAGGCCGAACCCAGAAATTCTGTAACGAAAATAACCTAACACCCCCCACTCCGGCCGGGAAAGCGGTGCGGTGTTGAAAGCCGTGCATCGGCTAACGTCGTTTCAGTTCGGCAGTGTTTTTTTGTGTGTGCGACCACATCTTTTAATAACAATTAATAGATTTTCAATAAGAGCATACATATTGCAGGGCGCGAATAGTTCTACACATTTAACAAGTTAATGATTGTTGCGATGTACTAAACTTGCGATAAATTTTCAGTCTGAAATAGGTCATCTATAAGATATAGGATTATAAAATACAAAATAGTTCATTACGACGCAGGCGACACCAATTTTATGATATTTCTATATAACATGGGTGTCGTGGCAGGGGTTTTCGGGGGTGCAGATCACGAAAATGACGTCATTTTTCAAATCCAAGATGGCTGTCACCAATTATATGATATTTTGACATGGGTGTCGTCACAAGGGTTTTCGGGGGTGCTGATCACCTAAATGACATCATTTTTGAAATCCAAGATGGCCGACACCAATTTTATGATATTTCGACATGGGTGTCGTGGCAGGGGTTTTCGGGGGTGCAGATCATGAAAATGACGTCATTTTTCAAATCCAAGATGGCTGTCACCAATTATATGATATTTTGACATGGGTGTCGTCACAAGGGTTTTCGGGGGTGCTGATCACCTAAATGACATCATTTTTGAAATCCAAGATGGCCGACACCAATTTTATGATATTTCGACATGGGTGTCGTGATAGGGGTTTTCGGGGGTCCTGATCAGTTGATCACCTAAATGACATCAGTTTTGAAATCCAAGGTGACCGACACCAATTTTATGATATTTCGACGTGGGTGTCGTGACAGGGGTTTTGGGGGTGCAAATCACTAAAAAGACATCATTTTTGAAATCCATGATGGCCGACATCAAATTTCATGATATTTTGACTTGTGTGTCCCGACAGGTGATATCAGGGGTGCTGATCACGAAAATAATGTCATTTTTAAAATCTAATAAGGCCGACAACATATTTCATGACATATTGACATGGGTGTCGTGACAAGGGTTTTCGGTGGCGAAATACAACACTTATCACGAAAATAACGTCATTGTTAAGCTATTGCATAGCTTCTATCGAAATGAAATGAAATGAAATGAAATGAAATGAAATGAAATGAAATGAAATGAAATGAAATGAAATCGTTTATTAAGCAAGTAGGATCACCGATCACTTTTACACGTCATATGTTTTTCTTTTTTTTTTCTTTTTTTTAACTAGATGAAGCCGGCATTTCCTAACTGACTACCTCTGAGAAGAAATAGCCGAAACAAACTCAGGGATCATCGTCTTTTTTAAAGTCCAGACATTAAAAATGAAAATGTTTACAATAATTTACGTTATAATTACGCATATTGCTTAATAACAATGCTTAACAGAGCGAGCAGCTCAGTCCCAAGCCTCTCTATCCTCTAAATAATCTGAGATTTTATAATACCCCTTTTTGCAAAGTTTGGCCTTTATATAGGTTTTATATCGTTTAATGGGTAAGTTTCGAATGTCCATGGGAAGCTTGTTGTAAAAGTGTATACATTGACCCATGAACGAGTTGCCTACTCTGTGGAGACGAGTGTGATGTACAGCAAGATTGTGTTTGTTCCTGGTATTTATATTATGAATATCGCTTATTTTCTTAAAATTAGATATATTTTTATGTACATACATAAGATTTTCAAATATATATTGCGAAGCTACAGTCAGAATGTTCACCTCTCTGAATTTTTCTCTAAGAGAATCTCTAGGACCAAGGTTGTAAATGGCTCGAACAGCCCTTTTCTGTAAAACAAAGATGGTATTGATGTCCGCACAAGTTCCCCAGAGAAGAATCCCATAAGTCATAAGACTATGAAAATAACTAAAATAAACAATTCTGGCTGTATTCACATCAGTTATCTGTATCTCTTTATCAAAGTAGAACATAAAACATTCAATATAGTTTAGTCGCTAAATCACCACCATTTTTTGCACACTTTTGATGACGTCACTGGTAAAAAACAAATAAATAAATTACAAAAATAAAAATAATTAATATTAAAAAAAATATACCGCATTAATAAAACAAATAAATAATTATAATTGCATAAGTTGATAAAAAATGCTATGCAATAGCTTTACCGCGGCAGACCCCGAGTGCCACATCTCATTTTTTTTTAAAGCGTTGTCTCACACTTGGAATTACTCCTGTACCGTGGGTTCGTTTATAAACATTTAAACTCACATACAAAAACAGCCAGGCCCGGAACAACTACCTATAGACCATACATATATTTATTCCGTGCGGGAATTGAAATCGCGACACGCAGCGCAGCGAGTCGATCGCTCAGCCACTACACCAACCGTGTGGTCAAAATTTGGTGAAGTAAGCTTAAATTGAGCTGTCAATAGTGTCAATCCCTTAGGTAGGAAAGTGTGGGATTTGTAAAAGGCGCCGGTGATCACCATCACCTCTTAAAATACCAATTTCTGAACCGCCCCTAGATAATGATCTAGTATAATAATGTAAATCTATGCGCAGGTTCTCAAAGGACAAGGGTTTGAGGTTGAGAGTTTCTAAGGAAGAACAAATTGCTCATCTCAGACCTGGACCACGTGTCCGGGGTTTCGAACAATCACTCTCAGTTGTTGGTTATTTATACCAAATTGGTTTAAATGAATTAATTTAGTAAGTAGTTCACTACAGCACAATTTTTATTTGTACCATAATTTTTCCGTATTAAATTATTGCAGCTTCCATGTGAGTGTTTTTGAACTACCGTCAGGTCCTTTTTTCGCGCTCACGCAGGTGAGCGAAAGGTACAAGGAAATCAGGCGGGTGTAGGAAAACATCGGCCGCCGGCAGAAGTTACCACCCACCAGACAAAGCCTTGCCGCCAAGCGATTTGTCGTGTTCCGGCATGATGTCTGGTGAAGCCGTTTGAAGGGCGGGTCTGAGCAGTTGTGTTGCGATGTATGCCGGGTACGACGCGCCTAATGTTGTTTATTGGGAGTTTGGTCGTGGAGGGTCTTCAGATCAATCTCCATTTGGCGCAGCATCGTTAGTCGTGTTGTTGGGTTTAATATTGCATCACCTCGCTCAACTGCCGCCTTCCTTCCTATTCGCTCAGTTTTTCTGTGTGACCTATTCACTCTTAATAAACTAGCGCGCTTTACCATCAACGATCGCATCACTGCTTACTATTAGGCGGGATAGCGGTCAAGCGCTAGTTTATAATTATTTAAAAAAAAACCTCCTTCAACCTCCATATGGAAAAACTTATATTTAATATAAATTAATTAATTTAAGTACGAACTTTTTGTATGAGTTTTATATTTCTAAATAAGATTACTAATTTCGTTCAAATATCTGCAGTATCCCGTGGGATAAGGTTACATTATTAGCTGTGGTTAGCGGTGCTTAAAAACTTATTTAGTCCTAATCTTCCAGCCTGTAAAATTTCCATATCGGTTTTCGAAAATAATAAATAAAATAGGGTAATTGACTAAAAAAACTAATTAGTCCGTCAGTCAGATCTCCAAAAAATACTAGACACGTACTTTTTCTTTTTTCATATAAACAAAAAATGAAGACGACACAGTGCGTTGAAAACTTGTGTGACGTCACTGCACGCTACACTTTTTAGCGAGCAGTGACATCACCAGCCGCCACTCCTGATCTTTGATGCCTTTTATATTTATCAATTTTTAATGATTTGATAGAACAAAATATACGTATCTAATATTTTTCTATAATCTGAATGACGAACTAAATATAAGCTTTTTTTTACCCAGGAAACAACCTTATTAAACAATAACACAATCTTCCCTATCCCTTGTACGCGTGTCAGATTATTGAATATCTCGCCCCGACGAAGAAAATTCTGTATTCATTGCCTATGTTATATTATTTAAGGGAAATAGGGTCAGAGGCGAAGAAAAATAAAAGATATCTTTTGATCCGGATAACGCCCAGCGGATACCAAAGTGGCATATCTTCGAAAAATTCGTTTTGTTTTTCGCGATTGATTGTAGCTAGGTCCTGAGAGCTCGAGTTGTACCAGATGGTTTACTATCTGCCAGGGCGCTTATTTACGCGTGGTTCCGACACGACCGAACCGCTCAAAGCGGGGAAAAGTGGTTCATATGACTTGCTAAAACCACCATAACACCAATATTCCAGTGTCAGACAAAGACGGAGTTACAAAGGATGGATAGCGCTATTCTTTTTTGACAACGGGGCCATGGTGTTTTTAAGACGTTGTAGTTGGGCCCCAGTAGTGAGTTTAATGTCTGCCAATCGTCAATTATGATAATTAGCCTATAATATTCCCACACTGGGACAGAAATTCGCGTCCCTCATCGAGAGGGAAAAGGCTGTATCCTACCACGTGGGTTAGTGCGGGTAGGTAGATGTCACTAGTCTTAGTTTTTTTTTTCTAGGATATACCGGTTTCTCACTTTGTTTTCCTTCAGCGTTTGGTGTTAAAATATTTTGCACAAAATTAAGTGTCTGTCTGGGTTCAAATCCTTGACCTACAAATGTATTTTTTGTAAGACTGGCTACCACTTCTCTGACTGCCGCCGACCGAATCGTCACTGGCCCTTAGTAATAGACATTGATTAAATTCGTCCCAAGGTAGCTCTGTGTTTGATTTTGTGTTTTTTTTTTATTCATACTTTTCATATTAGGCTTACAGTCAGCATTAAACCTTTTTGACCGTCAGAATTACATAACATAGCGCCCAAAACGCCCATCCCTAAAAACATTTACTTGTACCTTCGCTGGCAAAAAGTGGTGCAACAAACTACCCAGGAGTACATTCACAAACAGCACAGTTAATAAAAATTATCGAGAACGTATTGATTTTAGATTCTGAACTTTAAATTTTAATCAACAAACGCGATGTTTAGACATGTGCCGTTTTCAATTTGGCAAACGGTATCAGGGTTGTTGACCTCTTTGCATGGGCTTCAGCAATTTGCGTCTAACATTGAAGGCACGAAACTTTTGATGACAACTTTATAGTTTCGAATATTAATAAAGCCTCCGTAGTATAAAGTTTTAAACGACATTGATTGTTCTAAATTATAATTTGGATTCATGTTATTATAATTATGTTTGCATCTGTTTGTATGTTCGTTTGAACAAGCACCCAATTCAGTTAAAAAGTTTCACTTGACGTGTGCCTTTGGGAAATGCTAATTATGCTCAATATTTTTTCCATGATGATGTGGCGACATCTGGATCGTCACATTTGGACTACGCATCATACTTAAAAATCCTGCATCGCGCAAGCACACCATGCAGCTATGAGCATATACAATGTCCCGACACCAATTGTCAATTGTCAGGCAGTAGCCTACCAGACGCAATACCCGCCCGGTCGGTCGACAGGATGCTTTCTTTGACATGAAGGTTTATATACTTTACGCCTTGTTCGTCATGACTCTATGACACTGCAGAAAATGGGGTGGGACTAGCCAATCAAGGGTTATCCACAATTTATACCCTCTAAAAGTACGCAATCTCATAGTGACAGTGATTTTTCTATGGATTTTTTAAACGAACTATTTAAATTCCACAGGGCCTGCGGCGTCTGTTGAGCTGGTAAATAAATTACTTACCTCCACTATTAGCTTCCCTATACAGCAAAATAGCATAGAAATAAGTATTAAACTGCATCTATACTAATCTATAAAGTTGAACAGTTTGTTTGTTTGAACGCGCTAATTTCACTACTAGTCGGATTTGAAAAATTCTTTTTGCGTTGGATAGCCCTATATAACATCATACTGCGACCAATAGGAGCCGAGTATATAAAAAATTTAAAATGTACCTATGCTATATATTATGATCTAGAAGTGTATTAATGTATCTATAGAAATCGACCTCTTTTGCTTTACTCCACGCGAACAAAGTCGCGGCGGCCGCTTCTTCTTCTTCTTCAGCCTATGGACGTCCACTACTGGACAAAGGCCTACCCCAAGGCTTTCCACGCTGAGCGGTCCGGTGCTGCCCGCATCCATTGGCTTCCCGCGACCTTCACTAGGTCATCGGTCCACCTTGTTGGGGGTCTCCCTACGCTGCGTCTTCCAGTACGTGGCCGCCACTCCAGAACCTTGCTGGCCCATCGGCCATCGCTACGGCCGCTAGTCTTCCATATTCCTAGATGTTACATCATTCATGTGCCTCGTACTTAACCGCATAAAGGCACTACAATTAGCAAACAAAGCCAAATATATCTGTTATTAAACGCAACAATTTCAGTCTGTTGTTATTTCATTTGGAAATACCACTATACGTTCCAAGTAAATAAACATACATACATTTATTATCAAAGATTGCTTCACAATTCCTACTGCTGAGCAAAACTAGCACCCTATTTGCGTAATTGTTACATTAATTTTGAATCATATCATTTGCTCCATATGTTCGTAAAATGTGTCCACTCAACAACGTACAGGTCTCCTAAAGTGATAATGCGCATAGAAATCTTCGTCACTGTTCGGCAACGGTCGTATTCCCCGAGCGTTCGGAAGAAGATATGTATATAGAGTGGTTATGTGCATAAAAAAGTGGTTATGTGCACCACTCTATATACATATCTTCTTCCGAACACAATATTACTTAAAGCTAACAGTTTAAATATTTACAAGTGCTTTGTGAGAGCTGGTGTCTGAAGTAGGTTTCAGGAAAACCTGTAGTACATATCACCAGGCTCTCGCCGCCTCGTAGTGAGTTAGCGTATGGTACTTGCACATCACGTGTTAAGTTTAATTGTTAACTAACTACATTGAAGTGAAGACAATTTTTATAAAACTTAAACTATGTTGTGGGTCTTAAGACAGAACTGGCTAAGTGTTGGCTTACCATGGGTACAAATCTGCCCAAATCTTCGGGGAGTACTAGTGTGATTTAAAAAAAAAGGACTGTTAACGTAACTTTGTCATGACTTAGTTAGAAACATGAGAATAGGTCTCATGTTTCTAAGTTTAAGACATAAATACTTTCTTAGTCCTGTGTAATAGGTGGTTGTATACAATATGTAAAGAAAACCCTGTCCGATCCATAAGGATAATAAAGGTTTGGTAAACACATGACCAAATATAATAAAAATTTTGACGTAATCATCATAGATACAATACTAATGCATTTTGAAATAATCTTTTTTTCCCGCGAATTAATTCCAACTTCCCCGAAATTTGGTAATTTTTTTAAGAAGTGACAACACCGGTATTATTATGAGCGAATAGCGATGCGACCACGTGCCGCATGCCCTGCCCCCCGCCGCCCGCGGTAGGGTTGCTTACCGCACATATATCAAGTTACCTCTTTTTGCAAAATAATATTTATTTTTTAGGGGGATGTTTTTTTAAGTTTAGCCCGCCTTTGTATCCATTAGTACAATCAGTTATCGATACCCAACGATACCTTCACGGATCGGACAGGGTTTTCTTTACATATTGTATAAGAAAGAGTATATAAGCGCCCATACAACACCCAGAATACACACACAAAACATAGACAAAACTTATCCGACACAGCTAGAAACATGCCTGCTACAGCAATGTCCGATTTACGGGCCGTCAAACCTCCCGGCAATCATCGCCAGATCTGTATTGGAGCTGCCCTGCACCTTGCGGCGATATTGGAAAGGTTTTAACTCAAAATGAAACGATCAAACTCTTGATACAAAGATTTTGGATTCATGCTTTCGTTAAATTTAAATTATAATAAACGTGTCACCACACTACGTAGGTCAATAACTTTCCACGTTCTTAGCCAATATCACGATAAACCAGTGATTTCTATACTTACACTGATTGTTCCTTGATTTTTCCTCTTATAGTTTTAATTTGTAATTGTTTGTTCTTTTTTTACTCAAAGCCAGTACACTGACAGGGGTATTCGGCACTGGTGCAGCTACACAGGAGCTAACTTAGCATTCGGGAACACTGATGGAGCTGCTGAACCTTGGACAAAACTGTCTTTGCATTGTGTAGATTCAATTTCTTAGTATTGTATAAGTACATGGCACACGTGTGAGCACAATGTACTTGCTGTAAAGCATCTATTTGTTGGGTTAGTCCTTTTTGTTGTTGTTTTTTTTTGTGTGTTTTTCCATAATGGACGCTCTTAGCGTACAATATATTTCTGCAACGTTCTCATACGATTAATTTAAAAATGAATGATGAAATGAAATATTTGTATGAATAGCTTGATAATTTAAAAGAGTGTCCATGGAGTTTCTTGCCCGTTCTTCTCCATAGGTACCTGCTGTTTGGAATGGGCGCCTAGCTACCTTCTGACAGTTCAAAAGTACTTGTAATTTTTTTTTTTTACGGACTAATCACTCAGATTGAGCTAGCCCCAAAGTAAGTTCGAGACTTGTGTTATGGGATACTAACTCAACGATACTATATTTTATAATAGATACATATAACATATAGATAAACACCCAAGACCCAGGCCAATCAGGAAAAAATCGTTTTCTACCATGACCTGGCCGGGGATCGACCGCTGCGCCACGGACACCGACTGAAACCGAACGATTTGAAATAAATGCTTTGATTTTTGGCTTTTGATTTGCTTTGATTTGTTTATTTCAATTGTTGGTTAAAAAAGTTTGGTTTTTGGTATCAATATATCAAAAAGTCTTATAACTTCCGAACATTTAGAGATAGGGCTAAAATCTCAACCAACATCGTTTGATATTGTTATGGGCTAGGGGTATTGAATTGCATCCGGCCCGTACTCGACGACTGGCTCGGAAGGAGGCACGGCTCCCTGTCGTTCAGGATGACGCAAGTGCTGTCGGGGCACGGCTGTTTCGGCAAGTACTTGCGACGTATAGACAGGGAGCCGGACGCTCGGTGCCACCACTGCGTCCAATGCGGGGAAGACACGGCGCAGCACACGCTCTCAGAGTGTGTGGCTTAGGAGGAGCAGCGCCGTGTCCTCACAAACAAAGTAGGAGGCGACCTGACGCTACCGGCAGTAGTGCGGAGGATGGTCGGTAGCGCAGAGTCGTGGGACGCGGTGGTGTCCTTCTGCGAGGACGTGATGTCGCAGAAGGAAGCTGCGGAACGGGAGAGAGAGATCTCAACTCCCTTCCCGGGCCGCAGAAGATGCACCGGGCGCCGAGGAAGGGCGGATAACGCCCTCTTCCAGCCCCCATAAATGGGTCCAGGGGCGAGGGACATGGGAAAAGTCCCCGAACCCTATTAGTTGAACCCCGAGGCGGAGGCGCGCGCGAGTGTCGGCGCACGCCTCAGAGGCGATGTACGGGGTAGTTTATCACCTGTGCGAGGCGAGGCCCGGACAGACCGGGCCGGCACGATAGTGTGGGGCCGCGGCAGAATCAGGGATTCCCGCGGCTCCGTGCGCACGTGACCGGAGAGACACCGGGGTGGTTTTTAGTCAGTAGGAGTCTGACAGACCCCGTCGCCCACCCCAGGGCGGCGGACATCCATTGAGGATTTTCCACCCCGAAACAAAAAAAAAAAAAGAAAAGGGTATTGAATTGCGGTTAAGAGTTGCGAAATTTATTGACAAATATGGTATAGGCGATAGTAGGCGATGACGAGTAGAATGTAGCTGATGTTGCACCAAAGTCTTCTCTTATGTCCACGAAGTTCGTTTCGTACACAAACAACAACACCACAGAAGTTACTTCACGTAGTCCTTGAAGTGATCATTGCAGTTGTCGCTGTAGATTGTCTGTATTATCGCTTCTTTCGCTTCGAAAGTCAAACGAGTCTGCGTTTGACTTTCGAAGCGAAAGAAGCGATAATACTGCCGCGCCGAGTCACGCTGCTTTATATAGGCCAGCTAATCGAACATTCCAGATCTGTCTAGAAATAATAATCATCATTCATCATCATCGCGTCACACATCACGTCCACTGCTGGACATAGGCCTTCCCCAAGGATTTCCACAACGACCGGTTATGCGCCTCCCGAAGCCAGCGCTTTCCCGCGACCTTCACCAGGTCGTCACTCAAGAACCCGTTGACCCCATCGGGCATCGGTCCTACGGGCAATATGCCCCGCCCACTGCCACTTAATTGTTGCAATTCTTCGGAATTGAAGGAATAATAATAGTATTGAACTTCCTGTACGTTCATCTCTCAATCCAGCAGGGAGTTACAGGTATTTCACAGGAGACGAGTTTCCGACGTTCAGTAGGTCGCCATAGGCCAAGCATTTTAGAACGTACCTCTACAATGCCTAGATCACAAGATATAGGGCTGAAAATTTAAGTACGGCATGTCACGCAATATTGAACCTTATGCCTTATGAAACAATATTACTCAAAGAAACTGTGCCCTTGGTATGTATGGCCTTTTCGCTACACATCGTATATTAATATATCGATAAGTATGTCTTAAAAGGCTTATATGTTCACATAAGTACCGTTTTCATGACAATCTGTTTAAAGTAAATTCGTGTCTACATCGTAAAAATAAATGTACACAGCTAAGCTTTTAGGTAATCCTTTAAGGCTTTTAGTTTTCATTGAGAATCATATAAGGCCTATTAACGAGTAAGTTTGTTGTTTTGGGAATAAGTACATATTTACTTTTACTGTGTAAATTTAGCATTTATACAGGTTGTTCCAGAAATCAATCGGAATCACAGACGTAAAGCAGATCTTGGTGGGATAATTCCATAAAGGGCCTCCATCTATTCTTTCCATCCGTTGGCGATCGGCTGGCTAAGACATGGCTGGAGGTTGACCACTGCGTTGCCCAATTTCTCACAGGTCATGGCAACTTTAAAAAATAAACTGTATTCTTTTAAACATGTTCCTTCGCCTTTGTGTCAACAAAGGCGAAGGAACATGTTTGAAGGAACATGAATGTTCTACATCGAACTGTGAATTTGAACAGTCCGCACATCACATCTTGTGGGAGTGTATTCTTTGGCACTGAATACTAATGAACGCAATATTATGTTGGATATACAAGTTACTTCCGGAGTCGTTTATTATACGGACCTTGTAGAAACTAGAACCAATTTCTGTGCGTATAGGCGCTTTTGCCATACCTATTATTGGAATCAATTGTAACAGCACATACCTACTTAGGACCCATTATCTTAATCAAATTTTATTCCGTGGTGCTTGGCAATCTGGGCTTCTCCCAGTTGCAATAATGTTCCTTTGTGCTGATTGGCCTAGTTCTGTTCTGTCTTCTGCTTGTTATGGAGGAAAGTGGAAAAAATATATTTTTTCTTATTCCTCCGTTATTTTTTCTGATTAATTTCGTTGCGAGACCCAAGGCAGGTGAATCATTTCTCTGGGACTCGTCGAGCTTCATTGCTCGGCGTTTTTCTGCCAGTCTCCACTGTTGATTCTGGCTTTCAGGAGTTGCAGTGGGTGGGAAAATGTGTGGCGGGTTTTGTCCCATAAAAAAAAGGTCTTGGCGTACTCAAATCAATCTTATGTACCTACCTATGTATGTTCCGCGGTTTTTCATAGTACTCATGTTACAATTTTTTTTCTTCCGTTGAAAACGCGAATCGCTTAGTTCTACACGCGTACATTAACGACATCATTCGATGAGCTCTTCTCGATGTCGGCGTTCGAGCTGTATTAGAACTCAATGGCTTGGTTCGCGACAGTGGAAATAGACTGGACGACATGACTTTATTTGTCACCATGGAAGGTGGAAAGACCTTTAGTGTAGGACGTAACTTGCGGTGATACTCTTGCGCTATCCCATCTTCCTAGCTTGGCGTGCTATGCTGGCGTTGCTGCTACAACTGCAAAATACCTCAACCGGTGAAAATATAATTACCTTATAGAACATTACATTTTGGGGCTGTTTGGATTTGAACCCTCGGGCGTTGGGGTCCGAGTGCTCAACTCTTCAAACGGCTTGTTGACACTTTCCATGACCGAAAGAGCTGGCAGCAGCTGCCAGAGACTAAGAATTGAAATAGAAAGTGATAATGCCGAAAGTTTCTTGGGTAAGTCGACAGCGATGCTGCGGAACGAAAAATTCATTGACAACTTACCCTAACTAAAACTATTAACAATATAAAATTAGTAGCTTATTTAGTCATCATCATCATCAACCTTTTTTATCATCCCACTGCTGGGCACAGGTCTCCTCTCATACAGAGAAGGATTGAGCGTAATCACCACGCTTGCTCAATGCGGGTTGGCGATTTCTGACTTAAAGTCCAGGTTTCCTCAAGATGTTTTCCTTAATCTTCAGTCATTGGTGTCCGTAGGCACGGGATAAGAAACAGGCCCGGGTCGGCAGTGTTTGTGGTCCATACGCGCCTCAAAGTGATGACGATGAGTCTATTAGGACCGATGCCTGCCAGAGCCGTGGGTTATTCGAAAGAGTGGCGGCCCCTGGCGCAAATGAAGAATACGGGTGGGTTTTACCCAGTAAAATTTGACACTTCCTTTGCTCCGCCCAGAATGGGAGAGGCCATTTGATGATTGAACATCCAAAAAAAAAATGGTAACTGGCCGGGCGGCGATATCCCTGCCAACCTTGATCCTTATAATTACGGTCGCCAGGAATCGATATCAATATACTAAAGCCATAACTTGGTAGTAATTAAGGGGAGGTCGATATTTACCGCCCACGTTGTACGTGATACGAGTCATATTCTTTCATCAAAATAAAGGTTGGATTCCAATAGAGCAGTAGCTTTAATCAGTCGCCTTCTGTTTAAGAAGTTTCAGCAGGTCCTTGGAGGTCATGAATGTTCAACCACTGTGCCAACTGTGTAGATGACAACATTGTTGCTCCAGTGAGCGATCGAATGCTGCGCTGCGTGTGGTGAATTCAATTCCCGTACGTATTAATATATGTGTTGCCTACAGTTAGTTGTGCCGGGTCTGGCAGTGTATGTGAGTTTAAATATTTATAATTATAAACGCGCCCATGATACAGGTACATACATACACTCCAAGTGTGGGGCAAAGCTTTTTTATAAACAAAAAATCTGAGTTCGGTACGGTGTTAAAGGACTCAAATCTGAACAAGGCTTTAATTTTGATTCACTTAGCTGGTATATACTATACTACTATACTAGTAGCGAACGCGGCCGCTGCGCAAGGAGGCGCGGTTTAATCCCCGCGCTGTGCAAATATTTCGACGGGTCCCAAGAACAAAGTCCTATCTACAAAATTGTCTAGTTGCAGTGCGAAGCAATAAAGATACGCGAATCCATTAAGTGGCAAAAAATAAATAAAATTAATAGAAAATTATGGTGAAAGAAAATACCCTTTACCATAATTTTCTATTAATTTTCTTTTTTTTTGCATTTTAATAGATTCGCGTAACTTTAATGCTTTGCACTGCAACAAGGCAATATTGAAGATAGGACTTTGTTCTTGGGACCCGTCGATTTGTATGCATGAATATGAATATTTGCACTGGTCTGGTCGTGCCTCGGAAACCACGTAAAGCCGTTGGTCGCGGTTGCCAGACGAACACTAACTTCGCAGTCGTAACGGGTAGTTAGAACCCTCAAATAGTCCAACAATTGGTATAACTGAAATGCAATGCAAGGCAGTCGCGTCACGGAAAATATCGAAGTTTAGCCAAAATCAGCAGTTAGACTGGAAAAGCGGACCCAGACTCCAAAGCTGAAAAGCTTCGGATGCGATTGGAATTAACGCTGAAATGATGATGTTGACTTATTTATTTATTTAATTTTATTTATTTTCATTTCAATTTACTGTTAAACTTTACGTCAGCTTTATTCGCTGGTGGGATTTAGTAAACAAAGTGACCCATTCTAATCATTAACTGTTGAAACTTCTTGGTATAGTTCATCTTTTCCTTCTATGTCGTTAAGAAAAGGTCAGAAAATAAAATATTAGTTTAATCCTGCTAAATTAAGATATTCCATAGACAGTATAAAAGCGATTAAAAAATTGGCTACTAAAAAATTTACGTAAGGCGTGAACTAACTTAATGATTAGTCATTAAGTTAGTTCACGCCTTACGTAAATTACGTATTCTTCGTTCCATTTTAATAAAAAAGGAATATTAATTTAGATTAATATTCCTTTTTTATTAAAATGGAACGAAGAATATGCACTGAACATACATTTATGTGGTTTAGATTGTGAACAGGAGAATCAGGCCAATATTAATGTATGCAACGCTTACATATACGTGTATATCATACACGTGCAGCTATAAACCGATGTGTCCAATACCTAACTTCGTCACTATTATCAGAGGAAGCTGCAAGCTGTAATTAATGAACAGCAGAGCTTAGCCACTAATTAAATTGCAAGCAAATAGCCGAGCATTATACGAACTACCGGACAAAGTAATTATAATTACAGCGCTTGTGTGTTTGCGACGTCGTATGTATCAGCTAGGGTATTATTAGGTAGGTAAGGGTAGATTAAACTTAGTTTCATTTAGATACAGACAAAAGCATATAGAACATTTTTTTTTGTTTATAGTTTGTTCAGGTCAATCATTTAGAAATTGTTACAGTGTGGTTACGGAGTGCTCCACACAGATTACGATAGATCGTAGTACTGCGCACGCCCGTGCCACAGCTGACGCCAGAGGTCAACGCACCGCTCGCCCGTCCGAGCGGAGCGTGGACCATATTTTTGTTGGGACAGTCAAGTAGGATAACAAGCTCATAATTTTGTGGTTTTTCGTGATATCGTATTGAAATTCTGGACATAAATTTTTTACTTAAAAATACTGGACACGTGTTTCCTTGCCTTCGCCTTCTCTCCTTTT
This sequence comes from Sesamia inferens, assembly GCA_037179545.1. NCBI lineage: Eukaryota > Metazoa > Arthropoda > Insecta > Lepidoptera > Noctuidae > Sesamia > Sesamia inferens. Next base: position 23,675,140 of record CM073931.1, read on the forward strand.
CTCAACTATGCTGGGGTCGGCGTCCAGTCTAACTAGATTCAGCTAAATACTCTTATATTATTTTACATAAAGCGATTGTTTAGAATAACCTAGGGGTTAGGTTAAAGACAGTTAGTTGTCTCTGTCAGTGGTTTCCTCGTTGAGAGGCAATAACATCGGCTGCCGGCAGAAGTTACCACCGATCAGACACAGCCTTGCCGCCAAGCGATTCGTCGTGTTCTGGCATGATGTCTGGTGAAACCGTACGGAGAACGGGTCTGAGTTATGTATGTTGTTGTGTTGGGAGTTTAGTCTTGTAGGGTCTCCAGATCAATCTCCCTCTGGCTCTCATAAATATCTAAACATAAATAAGCTGTTTACATTAGTAGGATTATTACTTTTATGAAAATCATGTATGTAGAAAAGGTTGTTAACATCTGTCTTTTAGGTGTAAACTACTCGTTGCTTAGCAACGGTTTGTGTATCTCTATTCTTTATCGAATTTGGCTCAACGATAGGTTTTTTTTGTCACCACTGTTATCGTGACAGTGATGTAAACTATAGTGAGAGAAAGTCTCACGTGCCTATTCCGCCAAAGAAATCTACATTCCGCAACTTGACTTCATTTTCACCTATTACGTGCAATGATACGGTATCTCCTACTCCTTAGTATTCTATCCAAAGTTTGTCTCTAAAAGAACACTCTTAGCGATCAGACCGCCCTTTGTGTAATCCTTTGTAAAATCTTCATATTCATGATTTGTTATTTAGGTATAAGGTGTACATAATAAACAGTATTCTGTTCCGTACGGTCATTATTGTCATAAAAATACACTGAGACAACAGCATCCACAAACATACAACCTTTTTTTCTCTTTATTGTCTCCTACTTTCTTTTCTTTTCGTACGGTCGTGGTGGCCTAATGATTAAAACACCAGTCTCTCAAGTATGAGTGCGCGGGTTCGATTCCAGGTTAGGCAAGTACCAATGTAACTTTTATAAAGTTATGTGTACTTTCTATCTTGGACACCAATGACTGAAGCTGAAGGAAAACATCTTGAGGAAACCTGGACTTTAAGTCTGAAATCGCCAACCCGCATTGAGCAAGCGTGGTGATTACGCTCAATCCTCCTCTGTATGAGAGAAGACCTATGCCCAGCAGCGGGACGATGAAAAGGTTGTTAATGATGATGATGATGACTTTCTTTTCTATTATATATTGAAGCTGAAGCTGTCTTCGTGTGAGTCTTCATTATACTTCGATATTCATCTTTTCTGTCGAAATGAAACCCATTGCTACTGGTGGTATGTTGCGGAATTACCCTTTAGAACAGTGATATTTTAAATTTTAATATAATTTGTTTTATGTAGTTTTTATTTCATTGTTAAAATTTTATTAGAATTATATTGTTTTTATTAATTTTCATTTCATTAAATATGTAAGTTTCTGAAGTGCATGTGTCCTTTCTGCCGCATTAGGTTGATCAACCTGTACTGGTAGAAAAAGTGAATAAATAATTCAATAAATCTTTACACGCTGCCTTTTTCGGGCAAAGAGTCGAGTAAGAGTATTCTTTCTTCTTTTCTTTAGAGTGAATACTACTTCAACTCTTCAATGCCCTCTGTGGTTAGATACCACAATTTTGCCAATAACACGTTAACAAATTATAGAAATTCTTTAAAAAAATTATTTCACAATAATGGCGGATATCGCCAATGACAGTTGAAAAAACGGCCGCGTGAGCCGACTACTAGGAGATTCGATGCAAAGCCATGATGTGGCCACTATGCTGCGATATTTCAATGTTTTTATGAATTATTCACTGAATGCACTTTTTACTTCATAAATCACGCGCTTTTATCTAGTAACCGACACTATAAATAATTTTAAAATTCTATGAAAAATGCGCGTGACACTCATCTTAGCTTTCCTGTCAAAACTCCTGAGTAAGAGTCTTAAAAGTACCCACTACATGACGTCCTTGGCGCATCAATCCTTTTTTTTTTATTTGGTATGGAAAATCATCAAGTGACCTCTCTCACACGGGGCGAAGCGGAAGGGCGTGTCAGACTTTTACTGACTAAAATTCCGTGTTCCTTTACTTGCCTGTGTGCCAGGGTCATGATTTATTTTTTAACCAACCTGCAACTCTGGCTCAGGAAGTATCGGTCCTCGTGGACCCCGTCACGGTGTGCTGACATCTGTTTAGGCACGCGTGAAACTCAACGTGCCGTCGACCCGGGCCTGGCCCGCAAGCCCGCGTCGGTATTAAAGATGGCCGGGAGTTCGATGTTGTCGATGGTGTCAATCCTGATGCAACATATATCACGCGTCATTCGAACTAATGCTAGGGACTGGACATTGTCACAGCTCACTCTAAGCTCATTTCACCTGACTTAACTGTGAGATTATTACAGAATAGATGCGCAGCCTAGCTTATAGCAACATACCTTCTCCTTCAGTCTATAGAGGTGCTGGACAAAGGCCTCCCTCAAGATTTTCCATTACATTAGGGTTGCCATTCTCCCCATGCTTGGCAGACGGGTTGGGGATCGCAGTAACTTGATATTCTACACGAGAAGTGCTGCTGCCCGCATCCCTGGTGAGAACTAAGCCCGGTACCACACGGAGGCTAGCAGGATAGCAACATATGTATAATCAGCCTATAACGTTCCCACTGATGGGACATGGACCTCTTTCTTGGTGAGAGGGAGTGGGCCTTAATCCACGCTGGCCCAGTGCGGGTTGGTAGATGTCATATTATGTCTTATATATTTTTTTTTTGTTTTAGGACATGCTGGTTTCCTCACGATGTTTTCCTTCACGGTTTTGAGGGCAGTGGTGATGGAATAATTTACACAAAGTAAAGGAACTGATGAGAGGGCTATGCTTGGGGTTTCACTGCGCGATCGAATCAGGAATGAGGAGATCCGAAGAAGAACGAGAGTAGCCGACATAGCCCGAAGAATTGCAACACTAAAGTGGCAGTGGGCTGGACACATTGCCCGTAGGACCGATGCCCGATGGATGGGGCCGACGCGTTCTCGAGTGGCGACCACGCACCGGAAGACGTAGCGTGGGTAGGCCCCCGACAAGGTTGACCGACGACCTGGTGAAGGTCGCGGGAAACCGCTGGATGCGGGAGGCGCAGAACCGGTCGTCGTGGAGAACCTTGGGGGAGGCCTATGTCCAGCAGTGGACGTCTTTCGGCTGAAATGATGATGAATGATGATATATTTAAAATAATGATCATATATTTTAATAGTTTGTCGTGGTGGCCTAGTGGTTAAAACACCAGCCTCTCAAGTATGAGATGATATGATATGATGGTTTGACATTGACGTTTTAGGTTTGAAATTACAAAGAGGTAAGTATTAACCGACGGGTTCTCGAGTGGCGACCACCCTCTGGCAGACGCAGGGTCGCGGGAAACCGCTGGATGCGGGAGGCGCAGGACCGGTCATCGTGGAGAGCCTTGGGGGAGGCCTATGTCCAGCAGTGGACGTATTTTGGCTGAAATGATGATGATGATGAAACCGCCTGATGGGATTCGATACGACCTAAAAACTCTAAGTTGCGGCCTATACCACTAGGCCACCGCTGCTCTGATAGCAACAAAATAATCAAAAAAACAAATGAACATTGCAATAATAATATAAGAGCATACTTCAGGTAGACAAAAGGGCTCGTTACTACCCAACCACACGGCCTGAATAATACACAATTACCTTATTTTTCCAATGTTGTAATGCTCTGTTATCTACTTAAGCACGCTAATATTGGTTATATATGTTACCAATATGGGTGATTTGGGTGAGATGTGTGCGCAAGCGTCCTAATAAACTGTGTCCCGAATGTGGGAGATCTTGATAATAAATAGGGAGCGCACTTTTCGGTTATTACGGGGTTATTGTATCGTGTATAAGCGAATATGTTGTAAATATTTTTACGTTGTTACAATATTATGAGGTATGTTACTTAAGGTAACGTAAGGCGGTGTGCATTTCGACTTTAATTCGTCCCTAAACTATTGGATGGAGAAGGCTCAGCCCAAAGAAAGGTTTAAGAATAAAATTGGGGCTTTTACTTAGTAGTGGAACAGTTTGGGTAAATGGAAAAAATACCATGTAAATTTTTGTCACTCATACAAACTTTTGCCGTGAGCGTTGTAAAGTTATTTATACTTTTTAAAATTCAAAATAGCCCTCCCGTCTTCCAAGGTTGGCTTCTGGCTTTCACCTTTTTGTAAAAAATATAAGCAAGATTTGAATGTTCATAAAGACATACAGTAGTGCTAACTAATTACGTAGCGAGTGGTCACAGGGCAGCCATCCAATCTAAAAACTAACGGATCTTGAGCTGTCTGCGCGAGCTCTCTCGTTTTCTAGTCGCGCTGATTTTTTGCACTTTGGCCCCGATAGTACAACCTTTGTTATTTTCCCGAGAAAATATTTAAATTGAGCGGGCATAATAGGCAAGGGTTGTGGCCTTTAGAATAGGATGCTCTTTTTTATGTATACCATATAAGTTACAGAATATATAAATATGAAAATTTTGCAAAGGGTGACACAAAGGGCGGTCTTATCGCTAAGAGCGATGTTTTACAGACAACCTTTGGATGGAATACCAAGGGAAAGGAGAGAGAGCCTTACTGCTCCCAGAGTCTGATATTCACGATCTAATTTGAATGGCGAAAAACCTTTGGTGAGTTAATGTACTGTGACTTTTATCTCATTGTCATAAAGTAGAAATCAGAATGATTATTAACGCTCGTTTGATCAAACTCTCGGTACTTATTTTAAATATCTTCATCATCATCATCATTTCAGCCGAAAGACGTCCACTGCTGGACATAGGCCTCCCCCAAGGCTCTCCACGACGACCGGTCCTGCGCCTCCCGCATCCAGCGGTTTCCCGCGTCCTTCACCAGGTCGTCGGTCCACCTTGTCAGGGGCCTAGCCACGCTACGTCTTCCGGTGCGTAGTCGCCACTCGAGAACCCGTCGGTCCCATCGGGCATCGGTCCTACGGGCAATGTGTCCAGCCCACTGCCACTTTAGTGTTGCAATTCTTCGGGCTATGTCGGTTACACTCGTTCTCCTGCGGATCTCCTCATTCCTGATTCGATCGCGCAGTGAAACCCCAAGCATAGCCCTCTTCATTGCCTACCTAAATATCTTACCTGCACCCTAATTACGTATTACTGTCAATTGGAATCATTTTGAAACCAATTGCCAATCCATTGCTTCATATGTTCCAAAAATGTGTCTGCTCAACAACGTAAATGACGCAATGAAAGTTGCAATTACACCGCTGGTTACATTGAAATGACTAGCTTATGTCAATCTTGAATCTCCAACCGAACATTAAGGTTTATTCAGGGCTCAAATAAAACTTGAGATTGTCCAGGTTGTCACAATCAATCAACATCGCCTAGCACAGTTAACTGCTCGACATACTTAGATCACTCCTGGACTGTGCGCATCATCGTGTCCTTCGCCTTTTGCATTCACTCGGCCCCAGCGACTTTCTTAAGGTCCTTTTTTATATTTATAAACTAGTACTTGACTGCAATCCCGCCTGATGGTAAACGTTGATGCAATCATTGATGGTAAAGCACGCTAGTTTATTAAGAACCTATTCACTCAATAAAACTGAGTAAACAGGAAGGAAGACGGCAGTTGGGCGAGGTGATGCAATGTTAAACCAAACAACACTACCAAAGATGCTGCGCCAAAGTGAGATTGATCTGGAGACCCTCCACAACCAAACTCCCAACACAACAAGATATGGCACATAGTATCCGACACACATGGCAACACAACCGCTCAGACCCGTCCTCCTTACGGCTTCACCAGACATTATGCCGGAACACGACGATTCGCTGGGCGGCAAGACTTTGTCTGGTGGGTGGTAACTTCTGCCGGCAGCCGATGTTATGGCCTACCACCGAGTAAAAATCGTCGCTTCATATAGCTGGCATATTTGCTAATACGCGGCCTTTACTTCAGGACACTTCAGTTTATTAAGTCTACAAGCTACTTCGGTTCTTTTGCGAATAATATAATTTCTGATTTCAGGTAGTCACGTAATATTCTAAGACTTTGACTTTAAAGGTCATGGAAATACGTAAGACAAATTTGTATAAAACTTTTAATAAAGCGTGTCACGATGATGAAGGCGAGCGCTAAGTGATGGCAGTATGATATTGCTAATTATCACAACACAGAATAATAATATTTGTATTCAACCCATCTAGTTAACAATAAACGCACTACAATTAAAAAAAAAAATTATGATTTAAATCAAACTATTTTGATACCAATTCCTATGTAAATTATGACGCAATGACGTCTAACGTGCGACTGCGCAGATAAAGAATCACTTCATTAGCAAACAATTGATTTAAGTTCCAATTCGAATTGTTTCACACAATTCATGTGTGAAACATCGATCACTTATACACGTCTGAAACACATAATTAGTTGAATTACAAAGATTTGTTTGTTTTATGAAACCTTGTTATTTGAAATTCCACGTTTTTCTGACGTATAGTGTTTTGTTTCCTACATATGTTATTAAACATATTTAATTATGGAGTAGTTGTGACAAAAAATATATCCTGAAGTGGATCAAACACAACGATACGACACGCTAAGGGCGTGGAAAACTGACTCAAATTATCTTTTTTATCGAATTTGTATGTCAAAAACGAGCGCGAGGTAGCGTTATATTAGATGCGTGGCATGTTGCATTTATTGGTCCACTTAACCCACTAGTTACTGAGGAACTAGCCAGAAGAAAGGCAAGTAATTTTATAATCACAACTACACTACACTTCTGAATCTGAAGATAAAATAACTTGTCTGTTGGATTCCGTTTAATAAGGGCCCTGTGAATATAGCTAGCATATAGCCATGGCGAAAACTTAAGCATTACATTTATTAAATTCTTCAATTTTATGCGTTCAGTCGTTAAATTTTTGCAGCTAATCATGATACTAGTGTTAGCTATTGATTTTAATATAATTAAATATTGTTGTAAATTATTTGACACTTTTTACAACTGACATCCGGTAGGTACTCAAAATACCGTCTCCGACCACTTAGCGAAAGTCGTTGCAAACTGAATTAAAATAATATTTATCTCTAGCAGCTTGTGACAGTTGGTGCGCACAACATGGCGGTGTATTAAAAAAAAACAAAGTTTATTTTCTTGTAAAATAAAAATGATTACGTTTCGCCGCTCGTTTTTTGCCCATACCGTCTCTGGTTTCTCATACTTACTACTGATACTTTTCATTCCAAAATATAACAATATTTCTCACTAGTTACTTTGAAAGATATCAATAGATGAAATGCCTACAGCCTTACCTGTAGGCCTCCCATCTATTGGTTTCTTAATGACAATTCTTCTTCCCAATGAAATCACTAGGATAAGGTGAAGAGCTAACGTTTTGAGGGTCACTATCTTTTATAATTTTGGCGTTCAGAAGTGCTAGTTTGAAAAAATTACTAATTTGATTGGTTCTTTCTGTTCTCATCAAACCTGTTCTATTCAGGAAATATTTATGTACACGCATTATTATTAGTTAAAACTAAAATATCTATATAGACTTATTTACAAAAGAAAAACTATCAAAATTAAGAATAATCCAGCACGTTGGGCATCAAAAAATTCGTCCACATCGCAGTCAGTGGGATGAGTGCCCAAAAGGCCGGCACCATTACAACGTTGGATGTTCCGAAAAATTTGACGAGCTCTCGAACCCCAAGGCCCTAGTGTTTCAAACTCAAACGGATCAAACATACAGTTTCCAATAAACATATAGTTTCTTTTCTTAGGTATATGTATCCGTATTTTAACAGTGTTTTATATTCGGACCCAAGTGGAACACACTGCCAACTGTATCTCATACAAGCTAGGTATAGTATCCTAGGGTTGCTGCACTGCTAACTTGTCTATAAAGCGCTCAGCAGCTCTGAGATAGTTTACCAGCACAGGTCTTTACCTGAGATGTATTGCCCGATTGGTATAAACGATGGCAGCAGTGAATGTCTTTTTAATCTTTGTTAAAATATGTAAGCTGTTATCTGTTTACGCCAAAAATTGTGGAATATATTGCAAATGCAGATTAAGTGAAAATTGTGATTACGAGCCGAGTATCAATATTCTACTACAACAATGATGACAGTTATTGATCGTTCTTTTGTTACACTGATTGTAGTCCGTTACGTTGGCCCTGATTTCCTTTTTCAAAACTAAATTAAATTTAAGTTCTGTTTAATTATGAAAAGGACACAAGATAAAGTCTTAGCTTAGACCTGTCAAATTAGACATCATCATGACATTGTAAATTGGCGTATTTTTGTCGCCATGTTTATAATCGCGTCTAAATGTAATCATGTCTATGGAGTAACTTAATTTGACGGGATTAATCTAAATTGTTATCTTCTATCCTTTACTCAATCAAATAGAAAGAAAAAGATGCAAAATTAGTTTAGATTGTGAACAAAAGAATCAGCGCCATTGTCGAAAGCCGCTCTAAGTAACTCGGTAACATCACTTCACAAAACCAACAGTAAACCACCAGTACAAACAACCTCCAACTGCACTAAATCCAACACGATTTTACGATGAACTGTGAAAATAAATATAAATAATAAGTACAAATTGTTGTATCATACATCACTACTCTGTAGTCGAGTAACTAATACCATCTCTATGTATTAGTGTCTATGAATATTGTCTATAGTCTTGTCATTGTAACTTAGGATCTGACCTAGAACATGTCGATTATAATATAATAATTCTACAGTGTAATAAACCAGTCTAATTATCTAAAGTCTTTAATATTTACCAACCCAAGAATCACACATGGTGTCAGAAGTAAAGAAAAAACCCAATACGAAGAAAGAAAATTCATAAAATGCAAAAGTCGGATGGCGTCAATGGCGGCCATGATACCGCAAGCCATTGTTCATTACACAATGACTTGAAGGCGCTTAAAATATCGTCAGATGCAACAAGCAACAATTGCGAAGCCTGGAGGCGCTGGTGGCAACAGTTCGAATTATACTTGTTGGCAACGGGTTTAGACAAGTCCGGTGAGAAACGCAAGATCGCCATTTTATTACATCACATTGGTGAAAAATGCTTAAATATTTTCAACACATTCAACATAAATATTGGAGAAAGCACATTACATGACGTCAAAGCCAAATTCGACGAATTTTTTCAACCCAGAAAAAACATTACCATGTATCGTCACATGTTTTTTACCACACGTCAACAGAAATCGGAAAGCATCGAGGATTTCTTAACCGATCTCGAAAATAAAAGCCAAGATTGCGAATTTGGAACGCTCAGAGAATCTCTTATCAGAGATATTTTTATCGCCAACTTGAGTTTGGACTTAGCACATGTACGTCAGAGACTGCTGCAGGAACCTGATCTGACATATCAGAGGATGCGAGAGCTAGCTAGGACACTCATCGTCGCACAGCAGGATGCAGACCAAATTGTCAAGAGGTCCACTAGTCAAGAGTCTGAAATAGTCATGCATCTGCGTCGGAGGAGCCGTGGTCGAGCGGAGCGTCAGCGACGGCGAGCTTCACCAGTCAGTCAGCAGGGATCCAGCGCAGGGAGGTCAAAGTCAAGTCCCAGTCCTGAGAAGCGCTCGAAGACGTGTAGCCGCTGTGGACAACACCACCGCTACAAATGTCCAGCGCAGGGAGCTAAGTGCAGGTCATGTAACTCTTATGGTCATTTTGCAAAATTTTGTTACTCCAATAACAAAAAAGTCAGTCATTTAGAGTCTTTTAGTTCAACTGGTAGTCAAGATAATTTTGTTGGAATTTTAAATTGTCATAATTTCAGTCATAGTCATAAGTCTAGTCAATATAATTGTCATTTAGAGTCACAAAGTCATCACAATCGGAATCATTACAGACATAGCAGGTTGTCATACACACAGTCACAATCACATCCTAAGTTACAATCAACGGTCAGGTCGCACATAGGCCAGTCGCAGTCAAAGTCTAAGAGATCTCATGAAGACTCGTCTTGTCATAAAAAATATCCTGTGTCATATTTCTGTGATGAAAGTGGTGATAATGTCATATCTGAGAGGTCTAATAAAAAATACCTCAGTGATGAAAAAAGTCAGGTGACTGATAAGTCCGAGAGATCTCATGAAGACTCATCTTGTCATATGTCATATCTCAATGATGATAACACTAAACAGTCTGAGAGATTTACAGTCAAGTCAAAAAAGTCAAAAAGTCTTAGTCGAGATTCATATCTTAATGATGAGTACAGACACAAGTCTGAGGAATCTCACACAACAAACACTTGTAGAATTATTATAGCAAAGTCAGCACATAGTAAACAGGTCAATACAGTCGAGTCAAAAGAAAATAAATACTATTCTAAACAGTCATGGAACATAAACATTTTAGTTGGTCATACACAAATTAATTGCATTATTGATTCTGGAGCTGATATCAATATTATGTCAAAGAAAACTTTTCAATTTTTGAAATGTCAAAGTCAAATGTCACTTGAGAAATGTCAAATGAACGTTAGTGGGTTTGGTGGTATATCAATACCAATTATGGGCAAAGTCAATGTAAAATGTAGTTTATCTTTAAATAATAGCACTATTAGTGTGAATATAGTGTTTATAGTCGCAGATTTAGTTTGTCCGAATGTTTTAGGTCTACCAACTTGTGAAAAATTAGGTATAATTCAAAGAGTTTTCTCTGTGTCTCAACAAAATTTTAGTGAACAAATTCTTACACAATACAATGATGTATTTCAGGGTCTTGGATGTCTACCTCAAGTCTGTCGCCTGAAACTCAAACCTGAAGCAGTGCCATGCGTGGATGCTCCGAGAAGAGTACCTTTCGCTTTACTGAACAAACTGCGTGATGAATTGGATCGCATGGAGAAAATGCAGGTCATTGAAAAGGTTATTAAACCTACAGAATGGGTGAACAGTATAGTCATAACAGTCAAAAGCACGGGTCAGTTACGAATTTGTTTAGATCCTAGAAATTTGAATAAGAATATTATAAGGGAAATTTATCCACTTAAGTCAATAGATGAGATCAGATCTCAACTAGCAGGAGCTGTTTGTTTTTCTCATTTAGATGCATTTTCAGGATTCTGGATGCTTAGACTAGATGAATATAGTTCTGATTTATGTACATTTCAAACACCTTTCGGTAGATATAAATATTTAAGGTTACCTTTTGGTATTAATGCATCGTCTGAAATTTTTCAAAGAGTCATGATGAATTTGTTCGGTGATTTAGAAGGAGTTCTAATATTCATCGATGATATTTTGGTATATGGACCAAACGAGTCAGTACATAATGAGAGAGTACATAAAGTCATGCAACGAGCACGTGAAGTCAATTTAAAGTTCAATAAGTCTAAATGTAAATTTTTAGTTTCAGAAGTCTGTTTTTTAGGGTATGTTTTTAGTAAAGATGGTGCTAGGGTTGATGAAGAGAAAGTAAAAGCAATTGTCAATATGCCCACACCAAAAAATGTCAAAGAATTGCAAAGAATATTAGGTATGATCAATTATTTAGGTCCCTTTATTAGCAATTTGTCACAAAAAACTCAAATTTTAAGAAATCTTTTGAAGAAAGATTCAGTCTGGACTTGGGATGAAAATCATAGTCAATGTCTTAAGAGTTTAATCGATGAAATTACAAATTCACCAGTTTTAGCTCATTATAATCCCAATGTACCATTAGTCTTGTCAGTCGATTCGTCAAAGTCAGCATTAGGAGCAGTCATTATGCAGAATAATAAACCTATTGCTTATAGTTCAAAAACATTAACTCAAACTCAGTCAAGGTATGCTCAAATTGAGAAAGAATTGTTAGCCATTCAGTTTGGTTGTGAAAAATTTCACCAGTATGTGTACGGTCATAAAGTAACTGTTCATACTGATCATAAACCTTTAGTCTATCTTTTTAAAAAGCCATTACATGATGTACCAGCAAGATTGCAACGTATGATGTTAACTTTACAAAAACATGATTTGGAAGTTATACATGTTCCAGATAAAGAAATGTTTATATCTGACACTCTGTCTAGAGCAGCATTGAAAGAACATTATATACCTGAGAATGAGTCAGAAATATCTTGTCATGTCAATTTAATGCATTCAAGTCTAGCAGTCACAAAGGAGTACTGTACAAAATTGTTACAGAACACTAAGAAACATGATACTTTGCAATTGTTAAAAAAGTATTATTATGAAGGTTGGCCAAAAAATAAAAATAATGTCAGTCAGTCAATAAAACCATTTTGGAATATACAAGCTGAAATTCATGTAGTCAAAGATTTATTGTTCAAAGGGTCAAAATTAATAGTACCACAGGCAATGTATAAGGAGATGTTAGGTAAAATTCATGAAGGTCACCAAGGTATAAATAAATGCTTAAAACTGGCTAGAGAGTCTTTGTACTGGCCAAGCATGTCAGCTGATATTAAAAACTTGGTAGAACAATGTTATGTATGTGCACAATTTAAACCTAATAATCCAAAGGAACCACTAAAAAATTTTGAAATAAATAAATATCCATGGCAACAAGTAGGTGTTGATTTAATGTATTTTGATAACCTTACTTATTTAATTGTCACAGATTATTATTCTAAATTTATAGAAATAGCTTTGTTAAATAAAAACAGTACAGCAAAGAATGTAATAACACATTTAAAGTCCATTTTTGCTCGTCATGGAATACCTTTATCTTTAGTGTCTGATGGTGGTCCTCCTTTTCAGTCATTAGAATTTAAAAATTTTATGCATGAATGGGACATAGAACACATTGTAACTAGCCCATATCATTCACAGTCAAATGGTCAAGCAGAGAGTTCAGTCAAAATTATCAAAAATATGTTAAAAAAATGTAAAAGAAACTCATCTGATCCATACATAGCTTTATTACAGTATAGAAACACACCTAAGAATAATTTACCATCTCCAGCTCAATTGTTAATGTCCAGGAATTTAAGAAATAACATTCCTATGTCTTATAAGAAATTAAAACCTAAAGTGGTTACATTCAAAAATTATGAAGAATGTGTCAAGCAAAATAATAAAAATAAGTCTAAATATTATAATAGAAATACAAAGTCATTGTCATTATTGTATCCCGATGATCATGTATACTTTAAAAGAAAGCCTGATAGCAATTGGGAACAAGCCATTGTCAAGCTAAGGTTGGCTAATAATAGGTCATATGTCGTTGAGGATGTCAATGGAGTCAGGTATAGGAGGAATAGGGTTCATTTAAGACACAAATATTCTCCTATGCTATCCAATTCGTCGCAGGGGAGAGAGGAAGGTAACAGGCAGGAGTCTAGACCTCAAGAGCTCTCATCTCAATCCTCAGTCAGTCAATATGTAACTCGTTCTGGAAGAGTTGTAAAGCCAACCAGAAGGCTAATTGATGAAATAGATTAAGTAGAACATTGTATCCTAGATTAAGACCTAACCATAGTCTTAAGTCATTGTCTAAATTGTAACTAAGTCAGGTCTCTATAATATTGTTTGTCAAGGGTTAATTTAAACTTAAACAAGGGGGATGTTGTATCATACATCACTACTCTGTAGTCGAGTAACTAATACCATCTCTATGTATTAGTGTCTATGAATATTGTCTATAGTCTTGTCATTGTAACTTAGGATCTGACCTAGAACATGTCGATTATAATATAATAATTCTACAGTGTAATAAACCAGTCTAATTATCTAAAGTCTTTAATATTTACCAACCCAAGAATCATACACAAATGTCCACAAAACGAGCTACGAATCTAATACCTATATATTATTCGTGAGCTTTCGTCCGAATACAGAATTTACGTACGGTGAGCACTGAATTACAACCCCAGTGGGGGTGAAACCTACTCTGTCACTTATATATTATTAAATCTTTCCACAGGTATGAATGTTCATTAGTGCTGAAATAAATTCGTGGGATCTTTACATGTTTAGCGACTTTTCATTGCAAGCATGTCAGTTTGGGAGATTATATTCATTAAAAAAAATGAGTGAGCAACCAAGAAGGTTTATCGCGAGTGACGAGTTTTCGTTTTTAATAGTTTCGATTTTTTTGTTTCTCGATTGATCAATTCGAAAACATGTGACAACCAACCTAGGGGCATGCGGTGTACATATTATGGCCTACTCCGTCTCACAAAGAAAAGGCCTCAATCTCTAGAAACTTTTTAGTCTGATTTATTTTATTGCTATAGTTTTTATTAAAAGATTGTTGATTGTAAAAGAAGTTCAGTTTAAAACTACTGTCTGGTGTATAATAATTTATGTATGTAATTTGTTATGCAAACAAATAAATACTATAATTATTATTACAAAAAAGACGAATAAGTTTACCAAAATAATTTCTTACCAGAGAGGCAATTGTGTGACACACTAATCGTAGCAATATCTCATTATGACGGTAAAATTTATATATAGTTATTAACGCTTTTGAGCAGACAAATTTTTCGTTCATATGAAACAATAGATTGTTAAGCAATAAGGATGAAGACGATTAATTTTAAGACCACGAAGAGAGTTCACAAGTTGGCAGAAGCGCTTTACCATCAACGATTGCGTCACTGCTTACCATCAGGCGGGATTGCGGTCAAGCGCTGGTTTATAAATTAATTAAAAAAAAAAATAAAAATAAAAGAAGTTGGTATTAAATAACACAATATCTTGATCTAAAATGTTTTTCAATAGGGACACTCGAACTTTGACAGCGCATAGCGGTCATCTTGGTAATGCGATAGCTGTCAAATTTGGCATGAATACATATTTAGTCGTGACATTTCACCATGGAACGCTTCATGCTTCAACAATGCGTAGAAATTATTAAAATTTATTATCAAAATCATTGTTCTATTCGCCTAACGTTCCGTGCGTTGCGATGGCGACCGATATCGGACGATGATAACAATTTTTTTGTGGCCTAGGGTAGATGGTATGGATCTTCGCAGAAGGAAGCTGCGGAACGTGAGAGAGAGATCTCAACTCCCTTCCCGGGCCGCAGAAGACGCACTGGGCGCCGAAGAAGGGCGGGTAACGCCCTCTTCCGGCCCCCATGAGGGGGTACAGGGGCGAGGGACATGGGGAAGTCCCCGCCCCCTATTAGTTGGACCCTGAGGCGGAGGCGCGCGCGAGTGTCGGCGCACGCCTCAGAGGCGATGCACGGGGTAGTTTAACACCTCACTACCCCGTGCAGGAGGCGAGGCCCGGACAGACCGAGCCGGCACGAGAGTGTGGGGCCGCGGCAGAATCAGTGACTCCCGCGGCTCCGGGCGCACGTGACCGGGGAGACACCGGGGTGTTTTTTAGTCAGTAGGAGTCTGACAGACCCCGTCGCCCACCCTAGGGCGGCGGACATCCATTGAGGATTTTGCGGCCGAGCCAGTCTTTGATACGTCAGTCTTGAGCTAAATGCTGGATACAGCGATAGCTTTAAAGATAATAAGGGTTACAGTCCCTTTGAATTATTTCAGATAAGTCGACGTTAGATTGCGTACCTTTATAGTATAATTGAAATGACTGATAACTCAAAAAAGTTCATTGAACTTATCATTATACAGAACAAATAGCTCTTCTTTAATTATATTGAGTTATGTGAACATTTTCTAAGTTATACGTACTTTCTAAGTATATCTTGGACACTAATGGCTGAAAACAAAAATAAATGAAGGAAAAAATCTTGAGGAAACCTGGAAGTTAAGTCAGAAATCGCCAACCCGCATTGAGCAAGCATGGTGATTACGCCCAATCCTTCTCTGTATGAGGTCTCACTACAGGTCTCCTATCTGTGCCCAGCAGTGGGACGATAAAAAAATGGTTGATGATGATGATGATTTGAACATAAATGTATAAGCCAGCTGTTTTGTTGGCTATATTACGGGTCCAATTGTAGATATTGATCATGAGTTCGGTTTTAAATTTGGTAGTTCAATTACCTAGAGCGATAGATGTTGCCCCAAAATTTCTCGCATCCTAACCAAACAAACATGACAGAATATCGGCCGTTTGTAACCCAATTATCGGAAAATTCTAACATTTCACAACCTGGGCTTTCCGAGAGATATCGTTGTATTTATAAATTGTTCAAGTGTGCATTCGAGGACTAATTTCCTTCTGTTTTGAATTTCTATCTAGATTCAACATTTTCAGCTTTTATACTACCTAAAAAATTATAACATTTAATGAACTGTACAAATGGTGACAGGGACACTCGACGATCCTTTTCAAGGATTATAGTAGAGGTCATTAGCAGTTTTCTGATTTGTTACCAAAAACAATTAATTGACACTTCTGAAAGTCGAAAAATTAGTGTTCATTAAAATTAGAAATAAAAGTCTTTAATAGCACTTCTTGAATTATTTATCATCTAGTTTTGACCTCTTGTTCATTGGATTTATTTTGTTGCTAATGACATTAGTTTACCCCTTTCAAGAAATCGATATACGTTGATTTTCTCTGTCATCCTGTGTACAGACAAAGGCAGCAAATTATTACAGGTGCATTTAAATTCCAGATTAATTACTGAGCACAGCACTGCAAATTAATGTTGTATTTGCGCGGATCAGGTGAATACTGGTTCATCCGTTGCGAAATACAGATTATATTAGATTGTGTTGATGAAACTTGCTGTTTTCGCTGCTATGCTACTATATAGTAATACCAGTCTGTTTGATTAAACTTACATAATAGTCTATGAGCGTATATGAGGTAAATGGTTATTTAAGGATTGTAGCACCACACTGGGAATATGTATGATGTTTTGTAAGTGCCCATATGTTTATATGTGCTATGCTAAGTTAGGTGTACGGTTTTAATTGACAGATCCAGCAAGAAATTCCACAGTTACTCTTTAAATTCAGTACTTTTTTATAAATAATATATATATAACGGCGCGTAACTGGTAAATTTTGAATATTTTGATCTGTTTTATCGTATCAGTATCAATTGACCGTAATCGGTCGGTATTCGGAAAAATTATGATTTTTATTAAGAGCGGATAACACCATGAAGCCAATGGTAACACCGACTGGAGTTGCGTTTAACATGTCGATCGACCGTTGGCGCGGGCATTTTTATTTGCTCAAGCTTCGATCGAGTGTGTGTTGGTCATGCCTTTTTTTTATTATTAAATTATAAACCAGCGCTTGACCGCAATCCCGCCTGATGGTAAGCAGTGACGCAATCGTTGATGGTAAAGCGCACTAGTTTATTAAGAGCCTATTCACTCTAGCCTTGAAGACACTCAAATTGTAGTCCGACGGAAACACCGCCGCCGGCAGATTGTTCCAGTCCCTCGATGTACGCGGTATAAAGGAGGAGGCGAAACGCTTCGTCCGGATCGTAGAGGTGTTAACAACATAAGGGTGGAAACTCGCCGTACGACGGGTCGTCCGATGGTGGAACGGAGATGGGGGAATTAAATCGTGCAATTCCCTCGCACACTCCCCGGAATGTATCCTATAGAACACCGAAAGGCTGGCTACTCTACGCCTGTGCTCTAGGCTTTGGAGACCAACTCGAGTTAAATCAGGGTCACCAATCAGCCTCTTCGCACGCCTCTCCACTGAATCCAAAGTGGCCAGGTGACACTTAGCAGCACCAGCCCAAATGTGGCTGCAGTACTCCACACACGAACGGACCTGTGCTTTGTAGAACATTAGAAGCTTCCCTGGTGTGAAGTACTGCCGGACCTTTGCGATAACGCCAAGTTTTCTGGCAGCCACCTTGGCCTTGGACTCAATGAACCGCCCAAAGTTTAGGTTCGAGGAAATCTCAACACCCAAAAGCTGAAGGCGGTCGGTACACTCCAAGGATACATTTCGAAAAGTAGGAGCCAAGGTGAACGGGCTCCGTTTGGCGGTGAAAAGACACGCCTGCGTTTTGGCGGCATTGAATGCTACAAGATTGGCATTGCCCCATTCGGAGACTGCCTGAAGTGCAACACTCGTTCGCTCTACCATGGCCTCTCTTTCGGACCGGATTGATTCCCTACTAGCCCGAGCATCCGGCAGGTATCTCTCCACAACTGTGCTGTCATCTGCATACCCATAGATACCGGGCATCAGCAGATCGTTAATATGCAGCAGAAACAGAGTTGCAGAGAGAACAGACCTCTGAGGAACACCGGCATTAGTCGACATGGGCTCAGATGAGCATCCGTCGACAACAACTCGGAGGGACCGTTCAGTCAGGAAGTCTTTTACCCAGCCAGTCAGGCTAGGGGAAATGCCGTACGCTGGAAGCTTACTCAAAAGGCCAGCGTGCCATACCCGGTAGAAGGCCTTCGAGACATCAAGGGAGACAGCAATCGCTTCCCCATTTCTCTCGAGGGCCTCGCCCCACAGGTGAGTGGCATACACTAGTAGGTCCCCAGTTGAACGATTGCGGCGAAACCCGTACTGTCGGTCACTGAGGAGATCGTTACCTTCCAGGTATGCCAAAAGGCGCGAGTTCAATACACGCTCCATAATTTTGCAAAGTATGTAGGTGATCGAAATCGGCCGATAGTTGGTAGGATCGGCACTACTACCCTTTTTGGGCACGGGCTGCAAGTTGGCAAGCTTCCAGGACTTGGGCACTATACCAGTCCCAAATGAGAGGCGATACAAGCGTGTCAATACAGGAGGCCTAAGCCCAGTGGCTCTTATCTGTTTTAATCTGAGATTATCATTGTAATCCCTTAATGTTAAAATGATCTAAGTGTCTATACAGTTAATATAATAAGAATCGAACATCACACTATAGTTATTGTTCAACGTTTTCTCGAAATATCGCCACGATGGATGGGAATCATGGGATGAGAAGACACTTTAACTATCCGCAACTTCGGCCCCGCCTTCCTGACGATTTTTTCTCGTCATATACAATATGTAAAGAAAACCCTGTCCGATCCGTGAAAGTATTGTTAGGTATCGATAACTGAATCTTCTAATGGATACAGAGCCGGGTTAATCTTAAAAAAAAGATCGCCCTAAAAAAAAATATTATTTCGCAAAAAGAGGTACCTTAATACATTTGCGGTAAGCAACCCTTCCGTGGGCGGCGGGGAGAGGGCACGCGGCACGTGGTCGCATCGCTATTCGCTCAAAATAATACCGGCGTTGTCACTTTTTTTAAAATTGCCAAACTCCGGGGAAGTTGAAATTAATTCGCGGGAAAAAAAGATTATTTCAAAATTCATTAGTATTGTTTCTATGATGATTACGTAAAATTTTATTTTATATTTGGTCAAGTGTTTACCTAACATTTATTATCCTTATGGGTCGGACGGGGTTTTCTTTACATATTGTATATAATCCTATAATTCATTGTACAGCTAGATTTGAGACACAATTAATTGTATTGTGTACCTGTTACCTATTGCCGTATCAACAATTGTTAGTGAACCTTCATTTAATCAAATAAAAAAGAAAAACAAAGTTTTGCTTGGCTGAAGTATATATGCTACCTATTTTATTATTTAAAGAATACTGAGGCCCAAATGTTCATCTTTTTCCAAGCATCTCTTAAAGAAACACAAAAGACAGTGCCTTATTCTAAATAAAAAACCTTTTATCTATAGATAGAAACCATAACGCGTAACGTTATTCGTCTAGACTTCACATAGAAATATCACTAACCTCCTTGGGATGCCCGTAACAGAGGATTAAGGGATCTTGCCAGGGGAATGGATATCAGTTGTATCTATACTGCTTGCTACAACGCTTTTACGACAATCTGTTTTCTCCAACATTTTGTTGAACAAAAGAGCTAAAATGTGATAGATAACTCGTAAAAGATAACGTACATTGGATCAAGAAAAGGGAAATGTTAAATAAATTAGTTTTATCAGCATGAACTAGATTTTCTTCTGTTACTTGTATCTAATATTTTACTTTTAAAAGTGCCTTGTTTTGGTCTAAATTTAAGATACAACTTGATTTAATTTAAAATAAAAACACACAGGACAAGACCAAAAATTTAATTGATCGATTAATAATTACAGGCTATTATAATTTAGAATATAACACAAAGACTATTATTTTGTTTGTTTTATTTTGATTGTTTTAAATAGATATTTTTGCATTTCGAATTCGTCTTTTCGAAATTAAAATAATATTAAAAGTTTTATTTTTTTGTAATATTATTATGTCTTTGTCCGTGCTGGACCATAGTCTATCTGCATCCTGTAGGTATATAGGTATATAGATTTTCCCTCTAGATAGGTAGAAAACCGCCTTTTAATACAAACCTTAGATATTTCAATTTTGCTTCGTGCAATAAATTCCTTCATTATTATCTGCAACAAAAACAAAATGTAATAAATAAAGAAACAAATTCATAAAACCGAGCGTTGAAGGAGCTCAAGTAAACCATAAGTTGTGCAGTTGAATGCACTCACTACTGCAGCTGCGGAGTGCAATGACGTAGCCACTGAACTTGTTACGTCACGGATTTACTTTTCATAGAACCGTTCAACGGAAAAAGGTTAGAAGTTCTACTAGGAATATGGAATTGGTCACACCTACATACATATATGTCCATTCAAAGCTAGCTCAGCGATCCTTTTACTTCCTTGGTTCTTACGACTAAATCGATTTTCCATCACAGTCGCAGGCTTTAGACTTTCGTAATGGTCAAGTGTAGGTAGATATAAAATGTAGTATAATTTACTTAAAACAAGTTGATTTCACTTAGAACGTATTGCACCCCTGCACAACAAGACGTGGGCCCCGTCCCGCTGTGCGCACGCGTCTTGTGATCACTATTAATCTGCCGTAATCTGTATTATGGGGTCGGTAACCACACTGCAACAATTTTAAATATATTCTGGAAAAAATATAACATTGTGTAAAACTGATTTTAATCGTCGCAATTGCTTATTCTAAACGAACTATCTTTAGGTTTCGTATAAATAAAAAAAACAGTGAATTAGCTCTTAATAAACTAGTGCGCTTTACCATCATCGATTGCGTCACTGCTTACTTTGTTTTGCGGTCAAACGCTAGTTTAAAATTTATATATATAAAGAAAACCCTGTCTGACCCAAAAGGATAATAAATGTTAGGTATACACAAGACCAAATAAAATTTGAAATTTTACGTAATCATCATAATGACAACAGTAATGAATTTTGAAATAATCTTTTTTTTTTCCGCGAGTTAACTCCAACTTCCCCAAAATTTGGTATTTTTAAAAAGTGCCAACACCATTTGTGACAGAGAGAATAGCGATGCGACCGACGTGCCGCGTGCCCTGCCCCCGTACACCCGCGCATGTTCGCCTAACGTGTTGCCTACCGCACATGCATTAAGTTACCTCAATTTTTCGAAATTATATTTATTTTTTTTAGGGGGATTTTTTTAAGTTTAGCCCGGCTTTGTTGACATTATTAGAATCAGTTAACGATACCTAACAATACCTTCACGGATCGGACAGGGTTTTCTTTACATATTGTATAAAAAAAAAAAACAACGAAGTTGTAAATTTATTTTTAAAGGCAGCTTCTAGAATCTAGAATCTTCTTCTACTCGGCCTCTTTGGCCGGGTGAAAAAGGTTTGGGTTATAAGTTGATTTTTATCTATCTATTCAACGACTTAATACTGTAACTCTTTATGAACTCTCTTTTCATAATATTGCATCTTCTGAGTCTCTCTGTCTATTGCCATGCCATGCAACGCTCGACGAATGTACTTACTTAATCTTTAGTGGTTATGCATATCTTTTTACAGAGTTTGTTTCTGTTGCAGTATGAATATGCAGAGGTGGATCGTTCATGATAGGTTATAAAAGTACGTGTCCAAATTTTATGCTTCGTGATCACGGCTCTTCGTGTCAGCAAACTTTGAACTGATATGGGGTTGCTTTAAAGATTTTTTTTTATGTTCCGCTCTCTCTGCTAAGGCTAAACTAAACCCTCCAAATCCTACCGAACATCTTTTTCAGAGCCACCTCAATCGGTTAAAGCAGTGTTTCTCAACCTTTTTCATGACAGCCCCCATATTTATTGAAAATTTTCCCAATCCCATTACCTCCGCTGCTTCTAACTTGGCATTTCAGGCTATTGCTGTGATTTGGACAATTTAGGTAAAACAGAATTTCTACTATCGACAACTGACACTTTGAAGTGTTACATTCTATTGAAACATTCTATAATTTTCAAGAAACTGTAACCCTTCAATGAGGCGTGTCGACCATAAAGGGGTCGCAACCGACATTAAAAAAAAACTGTTTGAAATATTCATATTAAAATGAAAAAAAAAACAAATCAATTAAACGGAGAGAAGTAAGTACGTAGGTATATACTATAAGAAAAAATCATTATTTTTCAAACAAAAACAATCTTATTTAAATCAGTTTATCCATTTCAGAGGAATCATTCCTCTGAAATGGATAAACAAAATTTGCCACAAAAATAGATCGAGAGAGAAAAGTATCAAGAATATTTATTAGTTATTACTCTTGTATTATATTATTATTGTAGTCATATGTATTCTTATATCTGTATACACACATATGTCTTATAGACACAATCGGCGGTCTCATAGCTAAAAACGATATTTTAAATTAAACCTGGTAAGGTTTAAGTAGGGTGTACAAATAAATTACATATGTATATGTAATTTGTACACCCCACTTTCTGGAATTAATGATTTAATCACCGAATATATTCTTTCAAATGCTAACTACCTTTGTAATTAAAACAAAACGATTCTTTGTTTTAATTTAAAGTACAGACAGATAAATCACTTGAATGTGAATCACGTCGTTTAAATAAATTGTTTTGCCTCGTAATAGGCTTAATTGGAATGTGTCCTGTAACTTAGTTTAACCCAAAACTAAATTAGTTACATAGAACTAAAACTTTATGTAATTTCAGATACAATTGCTGTTTTAAACACGCAAGCTGTACCACTTAGTTCTACTGCAAAAATCTATTTTCGAAAAATCTATAGCTCCTTTTTATTCGAAATTGAGGGTACTTGTTGTTTTTATTAGTCATAGAACGGATGGCAAAAATCATCATCATCATCTCAGCGCTAATCCCAGTCGCATCCGAGGCTTTTTTCAGCTTTGGAGTCTGCGGTCCGCTTTACCAGTCTAACTGCTCATTTGGCTAAACTTTGAGATTTTCCGTGAAGCGACTGCAATTTGACCTCCACAACCCGACGGCAAAAATATTGACGTACAAAATGTAACCATTCTTGTAAGATCAGCACATGATTGGATCCCTGTACCAAGACTTTTTAACGTTCAATGCTTACGCGGTCAAACGGATGACAGAAAAACCTGACAATTTTTTAATGCCGTAGAAAATTTTGATCTGAAATAATGGAGATAGCGTGTCGCTCTGAATCTCCTAAAAATATGGACTTTGATATAAAGGTAAAACTTTTCGTATTTTACATTTTATATTTAACTTTTCCTATTGCGTAGTCCAAATTGTGTTTGAATTACGAAATTCGACCTCTAATGAAAAGCTGAACAATAAATAAGAGCGGGTTGGAATAACACCCATTTTTTGTTAAATAAAATTTTATTTGAGGTACATTCAAAACGTAGAATTTATTTAAGGTTACATAAAAACGTTAACTTCACCTGCTAGTTGTACCAACACAGAGTCGTCCAATTTGCTGGGAGTAACAAACTATACTTAGTTTGTAATTTCAAAACTTCTTCGTCCGTTTCAGTTGTCACAGGTAGACAATACATAAGTTAAGTCTTGAGTACTTGGACAGATCACAAAGCCGTGGTTTTAACTTGTATAGTAATTTTAACTGAATTGCAAGGAGCTTAGTAGAACTTAGTAGTAGTAGCGACTACGTTTGGAGTCTGTTTGACTTCAGATGAGAACCAATATTTTGCCAACCGTAGCTTCAAATAGTAATTGATAACAATTACTATTTGAATTGAAATAGTAATTGATTGTTAGTTGCTTCAAACAGTAATTGATAACAATTACTATGGAATGGAGAGGGCTATGCTTGGGATTTCACTGCGCGATCGAATCAGGAATGAGGAGATCCGCAGAAGAACGAGAGTAACCGACATAGCCCGAAGAATTGCAACACTGAAGTGGCAATGGGCTGGACACATTGCCCGTAGGACCGATGCCCGATGGGGCCGACGGGTTCTCGAGTGGCGACCACGCACCGGAAGACGTAGCGTGGGTAGGCCCCCGACAAGGTGGACCGACGACCTGGTAAAGGTCGCGGGAAACCGCTGGATGCGGGAGGCGCAGGACAGGTCGTCGTGGAGACCTTTGGGGGAGGCCTATGTCCAGCAGTGGACGTCTTTCGGCTGAAATGATGATGATAATGACCCTGGCGCACAGGCAAGTCAAGGAACACGGGTGGGTTTTAGTCAGTAAAAGTCTGGCACGTCCTTCCGCTCCGTTCAGAGCGGGAGAGGTCATTTGATGACTTCCCATCGAAAACAAAAAAGAAAAGCTATACTTTAAGCTATTGCAGTTTAGCTTCTAATTCATATTTTTATTTGCATTCCATAATGTAATGTTGTCAGCCGAATCGTTCAAACTACTTAGTCGCAATCTTCTAAACTGCAATCATCATCCTCAATAGCCTTTAGCACTCCACTGCTGAACATAGGCTTCTCCTATTTCAGGCCATTCAACTGTGGCAACACTCATCCAGTACCACAAAGATCGTCGCTCCACCACCCTCAAGGCGTCCCACCATACGCCTACCAATTCGCGGTCTCCCCTCAAGAGCTCGTTTACTCCGACGGTCATCGTTTCCACGGCTAATATGGCTGGCTCATTTCAACTTCACTCTGCTTATTCTGAAGAAATACTACAATCCTTTTCATAGCTCGCTGAGTGATCTTGAATTTATGGACCAGCGGTACCGTGAGCTACAATCGAAATGTGAAAAATGTAGGAAAATTAGAGGTAAATATTTTTGACAGAGAGATTAAACTGATAACGCTCTTAGAATTACGACAAATATATATAGAAATACCTTCTATAAACTACTTACTACTCGTATTAGATCTATGGGCAAATTCTCTTTACTATTTTTTTAATTACGAGGGTTGCCTTATGGCGCAAGTCTATAATATGTCTGATACTTTCGGTGATCATGCGCATATGCGTAGGTAAGTATATACTAAAGGCGTACCTCTGACTAACCGCTCTGGTAATGCATGCAGTCGTAATGTTATGGTATGTAATTATGAATTATGTATAATATTTTAATAGTATCTACAAATGCCACATGTATACAACGCGTCATACTAACGTCACACATATCCTACATCTCGCAAGGAGAGTTCGTCGTGCAACTAGCATAATTACATATATACAACTTCTCAATATCAACCATTGGTCAAGTTCCCGCAGGATGAGTGAAGACACAACACCCGTCTGGTCAGAGATTCTCACTTTAATGGAAGATGAGTGAATCATAAATCCTGTTTTCTCATTCCTCTATAAAGAGTAATTATGAATTTTCGTTTTTTTATTTGTTATTTTTACTTTCAATCATTACCTGATTGATTATAAATAAACATGTTTATGATGCTCTGAGCTAAAAAAAAAAAACCTATCGGCAGATGTGCCGCAGATCTAAGCTTTTGTTATATTGTTATTAACTCGCGGGGGATCCGATCAAACGGTTTGATTTTTGTTTTTAATGGGTGGGTTTATTTAAATTATTTGAACGAAATTGGGCAAAATGAATATTTTGTTTATAAACATTAGGATTTGAATGAGGCGTGCTGGGTAATGAGTTAATTTGCGTAAAAGCGTGACGTCAATGCAGGTTTAGGTTTTGAATTGGCACGGCGTCTAGGCTTGCGGGCCGACCCCGTGACACTCTCAACACAGGGCCCGAGGGTAACCGGGCGAGTCCCACACACGTCCGTCGCCTAGCTAGCGGCGGGTATGGTGCGTAAATGCATTTCCACTCGAGAGAAAAAAAAAAAAGTTTAGGTTACGAAAGCTTTACAACAGCGTACGATGGATATGACATAATTAAGTAGTCTTTATGTGCATGGAATTAAGATCCCTCGCTACGTTTGGGGAGTAATTTTGAGTCAGAATTATCATCGCATAGTAGGAACAGACACCAGCAGGTCAAGTAGCCTTTTTTTTGTTGGCATGGGAAATCATCAAATGACTTCTCCCGCTCTGGGCGAAGCGGAAGGTCGTGTCAGACTTTTACTGACTAAAACCCACCCGTGTTTCTTCACTTGCCTATGCGCCAGGGCCACGGGTTCTTTTTTAACCAACCCGCAACTATGACCCAGGAGGCATGAGTCTTCGTGGACACCGTCGCGATGTGCTGACATCTCTTTGAGGCGCGCGTGAAACACAACACGCCGGCGACTCGGGCCTGGTCAGGTCAAGTTACCTTAAACTGCAATATTTTCTCAATCAATCTTGAACCTTAATGCATTAACGATAAAGTTGAAAATATAATACAATAAATAGATATTTGACAGATTGTATTGTTATATTGTATTTGTGTTGTATAGTATTTGTAGTTTGTTGTGCTAGTGTCTGTACCTTCGTTTTAGTTTTTAACTGAATCAAATAATATTAGAATTTTCTTTTAGTTTAAACATGTTTGTCGTAATAGTAGTGACTGTAAAGTGTATTGGTAGTAACAAATACCAACGTTGGTCCAAACATTGGCCATAGCAAGCACATTTACATTAGATTCGTCTTTTGTTATATTTCATATGGAAATTATATCTACAAGCGTAATTTTCAAGAATACGCTTAAATTCGCTTTGTGAAAATATTTCAACTTTGACGAATGGAAATTGTATACACAAATAAATGAATGGAAGTTTTTGTAAAATATTAATATTGAGTTTGGAAGTTTCACTAGTAATAACGCTGAAGAGTTTGTTCGTTTGAACT
Source organism: Sesamia inferens (assembly GCA_037179545.1). Lineage (NCBI taxonomy): Eukaryota > Metazoa > Arthropoda > Insecta > Lepidoptera > Noctuidae > Sesamia > Sesamia inferens. The sequence continues at coordinate 23,702,066 of CM073931.1, forward strand.
CGTTGGACTTTTGAACTAACAAAATTGAAAAAACAAAATGTGTTTTGTGACGTGACGTGAAATATTTGCCTCTCCAATAGTTAATTTGTAAGAATACAAATATTTGAGCAATGGTCACCTAGAAGTAACCGTCGCGACTTACGAGACGCAGGTTTGTGTAAATAATTTCATCACCCTTGCCATTAAAACATCAGCCGTTTACAACCTTGGTCTTAGAGATTCTCTTAGAGAAAAATTCAGAGAGGTGATCATTATGACTGTAGCTTCAGAGTATATATTTGAAAATCTTATCTATGTACATAAAAATATATCGGATTTTAAGAAAATAACCGATATTCATAATGTAAAAACCAGGAACAAACACAATCTTGCTGTACATCACACTCGTCTCCACAGAGTAGGCAACTCGTTCATGGATCAATGAAATGAAATGAAATGAAATGAAATGAAATGAAATGAAATCGTTTATTAAGCAAATAGGATCACCGATCACTTTTACACGTCATATATATATTTTTTTTAACTAGATGAAGCCGGCATTTCCTAACTGACTACCTCTGAGAAGAAATAGCCGAAACAAACTCAGGGATCATCGTCTTTTTTCAAGTCCAGACATTAAAAATGAGAATTTTTACAATAATTTATCTTATAATTACGCATATTGCTAATAACAATGCTTATCAGAGCGAACAGCTCAGTCCCAAGCTTTTTTGTCTTCTAAATAATCTGTGATTTTATAATACCCCTTTTTGCAAAGTTTGGCCTTTATATACTTTTTAAATCGTTTAATGGGTAAGTTTCGAATGTATACACTTTTACAACAAGCTTCCCATGGACATTCGAAACTTACCCATTAAACGATTTAAAAACTATATAAAGGCCAAACTTTGCAAAAAGGGGAAAACATTACTGATTATTTAGAAGACAAAAGCTTGGGACTGAGCTGCTCGTTCTGTTAAGCATTGTTATTAAGCAATATGCGTAATTATGAGGTAAATTATTGTAAACATTCTCATTTTTAATGTCTGGACTTGAAAAAAGACGATGATCCCTGAGTTTGATTCGGCTATTTCTTCTCAGAGGTAGTCAGTTAGGAAATACCGGCTTCATCTAGTTAAAAAAAAAAAAAACGTATGACGTGTAAGAGTAATCGGTGATCCTACTTGCTTAATAAACCATTTCATTTCATTTCATCGCGAGGAAACGTGGAATGTTCTAGAGCTCCGTAGGATTTGGCCCACTCCCTCTCAACGAGAGAGGCTTGTGTCCCAGGCGAGGGAACATTTTAGGTCGATTATGACGCCAGTACCTTTACGAGATGAGCGAAAACATAAGGTAATCAAATCAAAATAAAAAGCACCATAGCGCACGGCGAGTTTGCACCCTTAGGCCGCTGCCTAGAATCTTGCGGGCAGCGGGGCGGCGGCGGCAGCGGCGCGGGAGCCGGGCGGGCATCGACGACCCGTTCTCGAAACTAGCGGGCAGATCGCGCGTCACTATAGCCGCGTAGTGTTGTGTCGACGAGATATTTGTTTTTATTCTCGAAAGAAATGTCTGAACATTGGCAGCAACATCTTTTTGATTCAAATTTATTCCTAACGCTCAATCACCGCTCGCTGCCCGCCCGCTGCCTGCAAGATTCGAGCGCGAGAAGTACACCGCTCGCTAGCCGCCACCGCCCCGCTGCCCGCAAGATTCGAGGTAGAGGCCTTACGTTGTCAACACCACTACGATCCGGACGAAGCGTTTCGCCTCCTTTGTTATACCGCGTACAGCGAAGGACAGCGGCGGTGTTTCCGTCGGACTACAATTTGAGTGTTTTCAAGGCTATGATGATGATGATGCAAGCACCCAATGACAGAGTACCAAAGCAATACTGCTTTCAAAAGCACTATCAGATAGTACTTGAAGAAGAGCAGTGCGATTACTCAGGTCTGGAGGAGTTGAGACCGACGGATTAAAAACCGACCAAGGAACGGGCGTCGGGGTGTTCTCACAAAACCTCAACATTAATATATCCAGATCACTAGGGATGCTCAACACGGTTTATCAAGCAGAATGTGTGGGCATAACTCTAGCAGCCCTAGCCATTAAAGCCAGGAGAGTTGCGGACACGCGCATCCGCATACTCACTGACAGTGCTTCCGTCCTCCAATCCCTAAAGCAGGGATGTATCACATCAAGTCTAATACTTGAGTGCCACGACGCACTGGAACGAATAACCGCACCAGATCGCAACACAGTGACACTACAATGGATAAAGGGTCACAGCGGTTCACTGGGTAATGACGCAGCTGACGAGCTGGCTAGAAGGGCATCCAGCGCGTTGGTCAGCGGACCGGAGCCCATTGTGCCTATCCCCTTCATTCAAATACGCAGATGGCTACAAAGGTATACCTACGAACATGCGGAGATTTGGTGGTCCTCGTCACCGGGCTCCCTGGATGGCAAGCTAACCAAAAGGCTGTTGCGCCTGGATAGGAAAACCCTACGATTGATGACGGGGATCATTACGGGCCACTGCCTGCTGAATAAGCATCTCCACACAATAGGCATAACGGACAGCCCTCTGTGCAGAGCCTGCATAGAAGCTGACGAGACGGTTGCGCATGTACTCTTCGAGTGCACAGGCGTTACCCAAATTAGAAACAAAACCATAGGTGCACCAAGATCTTACACAGATGTTCTCAACAGGCTAGGAGACCTGATGAGCTTCTGGAGGGAGGTGGGCTGGCTGGAATAATCCGCCAAAGGCCGCCATGGTCCACGCACAATGGTCCACTGAAGGGACTGAGTGCGGAAATCAAACCAGTAACAGTAACAGTATACCGCGTACAGCGAGGGAAAGCGGTGGTGTTTCCGTCGGACTACAATTTGAGTGTCTTCAAGGCTATAGTGAATATGCTCTTAATAAACTAGTACGCTTTACCATCTACGATTGCATCACTGCTTACCATCAGAAGGGATTGTGGTCAAGTAATAGTTTATGACTTATAATAAAAATCATAAGTCATTTATTCAAATCAGACATGCATAAGAATCAGGACTTTTTGAACGTCACTATTACATAAGACAGTTCCCTCTAAATGTCCGCCCTTCGCTACTTCCTAGTGCTAGAACGCTAAGCGAAAACCAAGTATGAGATACAAATGGTTGGTCGTGAGAAAAGAAATATCACAGAGCCAAAGTTGCGGACAACATAAACAGAGCTCACAGAAGTATTATAATATAATATGACTGTGATGAATTTGGATAGTATGCACTTAAACATAATATACATTTGAGATGGAAAGAGGCTTTTATACAGCATCCATCCATCATTTTGGAAATCTTTCACAGAAACCTACACAAAACGACTAATCACGATTCCCAGTCGCTTAATCAAGTCGTCTTTTAGTTGTTGCGGTGTACAGAGACGTCTAGTAAAACTTCTTAGGGATTTATTAGGTCAAAAAGGGGCCTAAAATCATTTCATCATCCAGAACATAATTTAGTCTCTCCTCTTTGTGAGACGGAGTGTGAGTTTCCTCATCAAGTTTTCTCCCACAGTAATGAGAGGAGTGGTGATGAAATAATTTACACAAAGTAAAGTGGTTGATTCGTGGTGGCCTAGTGGTTAAAACACCAGCCTCTGAAGTATGAATGTGTGGGTTCGATTCCAGGTCAGGTTCATCATCATCAACCATTTTATCGTCCCACTGATGGGCTCCGGTCTCCTCTCACGCAGAGAAAGTTTGAGCGTAATCGTGTCTTCTCTCATACAGAGAAGGATTGAGCGTAATCACCACGCTTGCTCAATGCGGGTTGGCGATTTCAGACTTAAAGTCCAGGTTTCCTCAAGATGTTTTCCTTCACCTTCAGTCATTGGTGTCCAAGATATACTTAGAAAGTACATATAACTTTAGAAAAGTTACATTGGTATTTGCCAGGTCAGGTTAGTACCAATGTAACTTTTATAAGTTATATACATACTTTCGAAGTATACTATATTGGACACCAATGACTGATTACAAGGTGAAGAAAAACATCTTGAGGAAACCTAGACTTTTATTTAGAAATCGCCAACCCTCATTGAACAAGCGTGGTTATTACGCTCAATACTTCTCTGTATCAAAGGAGTACTGTGCCCAGCAGTGGGACAATAAAAAAATGGTTGATGATGATGATGATTTGAACATAAATGAATAAACCAGCTGTTTTGTTGGCTATATTACGGGTCCAATTAGAGGTATTAATCATGAGTTCGGTTTTAAATTTGATAGTTTAATTACCTAGAGCGATAGATGTTGCCCCAATATTTTTGGTTATTTTTTGAATTGGTGATTGGTGATGAAAGCGCTTGATGGAGTTCGTACCTACTGCCTATATCTTGTAGTCGCGGTCAATAACACTAGGCCACCACAGTTCTGTTAACCATTTTGATTCTTCCACCAAAACTCTTAATCACATAAATGGAGCGAGTATAAATGTGTATGATTATTTTTATTACGACGACGAAGGGAGAGATGGTAGTTATTTTCATAAAGGACGGAAACAGAAACAGTTATTATTCGGGATTTGGGTTATAATGATACGAAACGACCACTTTTGGCCAGTGGGTTACTCTGTTATCACATCCCCGCTGACGTCATCATAGGTCGGTGACTTTTGTAATTATTGAGAGGGATTAAATATAATTTGTTAGAAATTACAGAACATAAACACGTTTAATAATATTGACGTAAAGTAAAAAGCTTAAAATAATAATATGTACAAGTCTATAAAATAGGAAGGGCAATACTTAGAGGGCATCATACAAATATTTGTATGACCAACAAGTAATGGTTCCCGGTTTGGCTGTTAGTGGATGTTCTTTGGCCAAAAAATACCTCAGCCTCTGGTCGCGTGAAAAGTCAACTAAACGCTTGACGATATCTCGAAATAGTAAGTGTGCACTTGGACCCCATGCTCATGGTGTTTCAGCCCCAAACGGCTCAAAAATACTTGGGACACTTTCTCTCTACTAGGGGAAAGGTTCGTTATATTAAAAAAAAATCTTCTATAGGTACATATATTTTTGTTACTTCAAAAGTTTCATGCGTCTGAACCAGTTTTCGAAGCACGTTTTCCAGTCCGCCGAAGACACCTCGTTCATAGCCTGCTCGAACGCTGACAGCGCATCATCCGGCGACGAAAATTGTATCTCTATGAGCTGATCTTTTATTTTTGAGAATAAGAAGAAGTCAAACGGTGCTAGGTCAGTGCTGTAAGGAGGGTAACCCAGGAGTTTGATCGGTGTACTGTCCAGGAAGTCCCTCGTTTTGATTGCGGTGTGGGCGGGAGCGTTGTCGTGGTGGAGCAGTAACCCACGGAGCCTTGTGTTTGGTCGCTCATTGCTCAAAATAGAGAAAACTTCTGTCAAGCATTTAGTAGTATACCATTCAGCGTTAATGCTTCTTAAATTTCGTAAAGGAATTGACACCAAGCAGCCAGTCAAACTGAAACAGCTTGCGATCAAAATCTTACCCCCGCTTCTAGATCGCTTCACTTTGGTAGGCGATGATTCGTTTTGAAACACCCAAACCGTCGACTGGCGGTTCGTTTCTGGATCGTATTGATAAATCCAAGATTCATAATCTGTAACGATGTCGTAAACACGCCAAGACAAGCCTGCTTCAAATTTGTCTATCATAATTATCGTGGCACCATTCCACCCGGGCCTGCTTCTAGGCATCGGTGAGATTGTGCGGCAGCCAGTGTGAAACTATCCTCTGCAACCGAAGATACACTTGTAGAATCTCGTGAAAGCTTCCTGATGCAATCTGTATTTTATGTTGAATTTATTGTTATGTAATTCGTCTACTGTCTTGGACCAAACTTTTCACTGCTAGCATGTTTTCTTTTGTAACAGCCGTCAAATGGCGACCAGTTCTTTCTTTATCCCCCAAACTTAGTCGACCGCGCTTAAATTCATTATACCACCGATACACGGTTGCCTTAGGAGGGCCTTCATCCTTAAAACTACACGAACTTCACGAAAAATGAAGTGACTATTTTGGTATTTGCTTCTGACAAAATTCCACCTACATTTCACTCATGACACTATTTTAAAACACAAGCAAAACAACTCTGTAGCCCTGACAACATTCAACGGACAGCATTCACTTCCCATTCAAATCAACTGTAAAGGATGGTCACTCTACTATCTTAGTATGTATCTAAACAGAGTTAACATAACATTATACAACAATGTCCAATGCGGGCTCAATGCACTTAGAGCACGTTTCCATTGTGTAATGTTGCGGTAAAGAAGATTTATAGGAACGTTTGACAACTGGGAGTATATTATTTACAGTTAAATGCAATCTTAAAGTGACTAGTTGATCTAGTTACAAGTCTCTACAGCGGTATTTGAACCTAGGAGTTGATTTTTTATAAAGTTCTGGTTTCTAAACATAAGCAGTCTTTAATGTTTCCACCCCTGAAACACAAGCCTCCTCTGGTTGAGAAAGAGTGGGCCGTTATACACCACGCGGGTCCAAAGCGGATTGTTAGATGTCACATGTCTTCAAAGTTTTGGCTATAGGGTGGTTTCCTTGCGACGTTTTCCTTCACTGTTTTGGGAACAGTGGTGATGAAATAATTAACACGAATTAATGTCTGCGTCTGATGGGGTCCAAACCTATAATAGGACCTAAACTCGTAAGTCGCGGCCGCGCCACTAGGCCATCGTTACTCTAATACTATAAGAGGTATCACTGTCTATCAATTCCAATGCTCATCTGACTGGATAATGGCTTATGTTTTATATACACAGAGTGGTGCTGACAAAACGACAATAAATTAAACATCGTGTACCTCAACACATTCTCAGTCTACCCATAAAAATCATATAAATAAGTCCATTAGTTTAGTCACAAGAAATTAATTTTCATTTTTATTTACATTTTCTACATGATGTACATGTTGACAACGAAGCGCTTACAGGTTAATGACCGCCGCATCCTGCGGTACCAAACTTTGATAATAAAGGCGCGAAAAAAGCAAGTCGATACAGGATCGCGCTGGCGCCGATCGGAGGTCAGTGAACCAATATTTTTAAAGGATGTTCTATTCCGTTTGCAATTTTATGCGATTTAGTTTGTTTGAAATGTTCATTTTTTTATTTTTGATGTTAGTTTTTTTTCTATGGTTTAGGATTATTCCTATGGGCCAGCATTGTTCTTGTTTTCATTTATTGTCGTATTGTCAGCACCACTCTGTATACTGTGTAGCTAATGCCAAAACACGGCATCCAGAGAATGAAACGTAGTTCCTATTCCCTCAAACTTAAAGCATTTATTTCAAACAAATAGCACCGCACGGATTCACCTGCATTACTTTTGATCCCAAAAGAAATTCAAGGATAAAACTTATCCAACATGTTATTCCTAGTTATAAAAAATCTGATAATGGCCCCAATTTCCTTGTTCACAAACTAAACCAAATATAAGTTCAGTGCATCTTTTTCTTTATATTTTATTGAGAAAAGAATAGAACATAAAATATTAGTTTAGACTTGTCAAATTAGTCCGCATCTGACGTAAATTGACTTATTTTTGGTCGCCACGTTAATAATCGCGTCTAAACTGTCTATGGAGTATCTTAATTTGACAGGATTAAACTAAAATGTTATCTTCTATCCTTTTTTTAATGAAATAAAAAGAAAAAAATGCACTTAACTTAAAATTATTTAAGTTTTTGGACAAGACAATCCGCGCCAGTGTGTGATCGATGAAAGCTTGCAAAAGCTCAAAAAGGTCTTTCTTTTCTTTAGAGTGAATAATACTTCAACTCTTCAATGGCCTCTGTGGTTAGATACCACAATTTTGCCAATAACACGTGTAACAAATTATAAAATTCTTTAAAAAAATTATTTCACAATAATGGCGGATATCGCCAATGACAGTTGAAAAAACGGCCGCGTGAGTCGCCTACTAGGAGATTTGATGCAAAGCCATGATGTGCCCACTATGCTGCGATATTTCAATGTTCTTTATGAATTATTCACTGAATGCACTTTTTACTACATAAATCACGCGTTTTTATTTAGTAAACGATACTATAAATAATTTTAAAAGTCCAATGAAAAATGCGTGTGACACTCATCTTGGTTTTCCTGTCAAAAAAATCTCAAAAAGGTCAACACTTAAGTCAAAGCTTGAAAACTCTGACAGCTGCAGGGACGTCAGGATATTAAGCTAATACTCAGTAATACGAGGGTTAAATTGAAAGTTCTTAGAAAATAAAAAAACTGATAACATTAGCCAGTTATTAGTTTTATTATATCTTTTCAAAATATTGTCCATTCACGTCAATACACCGATGCATGCGATGGAACCACTGGGAAAAGCACTTTGCCCACTCGTCCTTAGGGGTCTCTTCAATGGCATCGCGATACGCAGCCACCGCCTCTTCAGCATTCATAAACCGCTTTCCTTTAAGTTTTTCTTTAATTTTTGGAAATAAATAAAAATCACAAGGTGGGTGACCCAGTAATTCAACGTTTGATGTCGCCAGAGGTCGTTTCTCTCCAACTTTTTCCAAGATAAATGGCAAACAATTGGTAGTGTACCATTCTGCAGAAACTGCCTTTTGATCCTTTAACACAATTGTTGCGAAATGACCTATCCTTCCAAAGAACGAGGCCACCATTTTTTTTCCCGCACTTCGATCTCTCTTCACTTTAGTTGGCAACTCCTCGAAAGGAAACACCCACTGAGCAGATTGTCTTTTGGTTTCCGGATCATAACAGTAAATTCAGCTTTCGTCACCTGTTAGTATGTCGAACACAGCATTTGAGTCACCTCCGTTAAATCTTTCAATCATTTTACGGTACCAATCCACACGATGGAGTTTTTGAGCCTCAGTCAAATTATGAGGTATCCACCGGGCGCAAAGCTTCCTGACCGCTAAGAGTATACACTGCGTTATTTACTCTGTCCGGTTGAATGTCTGTTGGGTTAATTGTTACGTCAAATCCCACTAGCTTTAGTTAGAAATCATTAATATTCATTTTTCGTTGATCAAGGAGTTTCTAAAGCAATGATGGTGGCTCTGTAGAAATGGTTCCAACTTGCAATGGTTGTAGGTTCGAACCCAGACAGACGCTTTCGTAATTCAAGCCGAAAAACGTCCACTGCTGGACATAGGCCTCTCCCAAGGATCGCCACGACAACGGTTTCCCGCCACCTACCTTGTCAGGAGCGTACCCACGCTGTGTCTTCCAGTGCGTAGTCGCCAATGAACCCATCGGCCCCATAGGTCTACGGACAATGTGCCCGACCCACAAGTGCTTTACTTTATGTAAATGATTTCATCATCTCTGCTCTGAAAACGGTGTAGGAAACCATCGCGAGGAAACCGAGATGCCCAAAAACCGAAAATTTAAAATCATGTGACAACTATTAACTCGCAATGGGCCCAGGTTTCGGTTCTCACAGATTTCGGTTCTCACAGAGAGAAGGCTTATATCCCAGGAGTGAAAACATTATAAGCTGATTATGAGGAGTTGTGGAGAAAAGTCTTAAACAATAAGGAGCTCACCACAAAAACTTAAACAGTTGCCTAGTGTCAGAGTTACGTCAAAATCCCTTTAATATTGTCGTGTTTATAAGGCGCTTAGTATAAACAACTGCTAAATGCGGTTTGTGGTAGTAAGATTTTTTTTTGTATTCGGTCTACGAATGTGAACAGTTCTTTACTCACAGGTCGCTGGCCCTCGGGCAAAGCACTCTTACGTCAGCTCGGAGAGATTTGCTTTGTTATATAAAATGCACCTTTGTGTCTTAATGCGAGGTATATGTGAGCTTAGTTCGTCGAAGGAGAAATATTTTAAATTGAATTTATTACTTAAACTTTTTAATCGTAATCTAACTGTCTTCTACTTTGTCAATGATGTTCAGATAAATGTCAATGTTAAATGTTTGAATATCCCGGTCAGTGAACTGCAGTGAGATTCCGTAGCCATACCTCCGTGATACATCAGATGAGTTGAAGGTTGAATGAGCCTTCATTCTATGTAATGCTAAAGAATTAACCGGCTCGATCGGAATCGATGGGTTGAGACCATCCCATTAACAAGTTTACATGTTACTTACTTTCATGTACAAGTTTTACATAAATTGTATATAATTTATGTATTTATTGGTTGTCATTGCTTTTCGGTTCCTTTCGCAATTATTAATTTTATTCATTTATTATTTGTCATCATCATCATCTCAGCCACATGAAGTCCACTGCTGGATAGGCCTCCCCCAAGGATTTACAGAAATAACGCTTGGACGCGGCCTGCATCCAGCGCTTGCCTGCGAATTTGGTCATCCGACCCCCCAGTCGGTGGGTGTCCGACGCTGCGCTTGTACGTACCGGATGTGGTCGCTGTTTAAGAGCCTTTCAGCCCCATCGGCCATCGGCTCTACGAGCTATGTGCCCTGCCCTCTGCCACTTTAAAGAGCTAATCCGCTGGGCTATGTCGGCGACTTTAGTTCTTCTACGAATCTCCTCATTCCTGATCTTATTTATAATTTGATTTTATTCTTGGTAGTTTGTGGTATTAGACCGTTATCTACCACTAGACTGATGTAGATACTTGGTCGGACGCTCCTTCGTCGGACACGTCCCCAGAGCCCTAATAATAGGAGGAATACTTTAGACAAACTGTTCACTAAAATAAGTTTGATAAATGTAATCAGCTTTAGAGTTTGATTATTTTAAAGTTTCCTTTTGTGCCTAAAAATAATAATTATTACTAAGTATCATAAGTACCTGGACACTAATACTTAAATAAATCTACTGAAAATAACTGTGTTATACCTGTTTTTTCTACGAAAAACTCAGAATAGGCGGTACTCGTCCGGGTCTAGTTTCTAACGGCAACTTTATCTTTTGTTGTGTATTGGAAACTATCAGCCGTAGGAAAAGCTTATAACAAATGGTACCTAGGTACGCTAAGCGCTTTTAACCTAAAAGAGAAATTTGGAAATCGTATATTTTATGGTGAAATTTTCAAAAAACTACGTATAGTGGTGGTAACGAACTCCACTTACGAGTTGTAGATCGATGTTGTGTAAAAAAATTCATCAATCTTCTTCTTCTTCTTCAGCCTGTAGATGTCCACTGCTGAACAAAGGCCTCCCCCAAGGGCAATTCATCAATACTGCTCTCAAAATGGTGGTTTTGATGAAACCCGCGATATCCTAGAACCTAAAATTCATTCCAAAGACACTTGGCATCTACCAACAATCATTATAGCTCACTCTTTCTTAACACCGAAAACCGACCTTACTTAGTGTTCAATGTATTGTTTTATGTATTGTATTTCCAGGTTTACAATAAAGCACGTTTATACAAATAAATAATAAATGGCATTTTAGGCTGACTACACAACTACAAAAAATATACATAATATACACACCGACTTGAAGACCGCCGTCTTTTTTTTTTCGTCGGTTATAAAGATACTTACAATGTTAGTAAGTAGAAGGTAAGTCTCCACGATCCTAGCTTCTAAGGGTTGGTTGGCCAATAAAACAAAACACACAACAAACAAAAGATCAGTATGAATATTCTATCTGAACGGCAGACATTTTTCTTCACGACTTTCGTAACTAAGTACCAATCCGTCTTGCCATCGACTTTTCTAATTTAAGAACAAAGTGTTTGAGTAAAGACCCTGAATCCCTAGTATCGGTCACATCTCGGTTCCACCCCGTACCACTTAGTTTGGGGTGAACAAACGTTTAACTGACCTATAAGGGAGCTATACCGTTGACGTAGGACCCCACTATCGCTGCATCTACTATACTCGTACACTGAATGCAAGTCGCATTTCAATGCTTTATGCTGAATTTTTCTGATGGAAGGTTGACGTTCGGGTTATTATTTCGTTTAAAAAGAGAGCATTTTTATTTTGAGTCATATGAACTTAAATTATCTGCCTTACTGAATTATCGCTATAAATTGTGTGTGGAATTTGATAAGAATATTCTTATCTTCGTTTTTAAAACGACAATTGACAAATACTGACTGAATAATAATGCACGCAATCTGTGTGTTTTTTCCTCAAAAAGTCATTCCATTCATGAAATGAAATGAAATCGTCTATTAAGCAAGTAGGATCACCGATCACTTTCACACGTCATATGTTTTTTGTTTTTTTTTTAACTGTATGAAGCCGGCACTTCCTAACTGACTACCTCTGAGAAGAAATAGCCGAAACAAACTCAGGGATCATCGTCTTTTTTCAAGTCCAGACATTAAAAATGAAAACGTTTACAATAATTTACGTTATAATTACGCATATTGCTTAATAACAATGCTTAACAGAGCGAGCAGCTCAGCCCCAAGCTTTTTTGTCTTTTAAATAATCTGAGATTTTATAATACCCCTTTTTGCAAAGTTTGGCCTTTATATAGTTTTAAATAGTTTAATGGGTAAGTGTCGAATGTCATGATAAAGATTATCTCTGGATTTGAGAGTGACTGCGATTTTTGAGTCCTTCGCCTTTCTTCTCTAGAATAGCCGACTTCTTCTAGTTTTTAACCGTCAACGCTAAACCAACGAGTTTATAAGTTATACGTATCTGTGGGCGGTGTCACCGTACCCATCATCCGGTCCCGTCCGTTCCCATCCCTTCGAAAGCTACGATATCACAACTGGAATTGTAGCTCTGAAACGAATGAACCAAGTCTGAGTCTGTTTTAAAATCACGATTGACGTGAAGTGTTTGTAGAAACCTTATTATAGAATTAATTGTTCAATTGCCTTAATAATAACCAGACATTTTTGGAACTAGATAGATACGTATCTATTTAGTTATTATTTTTTTAGTTTAGTTATTATTAAGGCAATTGATAAATTAACTCTTAATTAAGGAGTACGCACCTCCAAAGTGAGAGTAGTATATGTAGCAGTTACATTTGCCGTGGTAAAATTGAAAGTATACAAAAAAATATAAGCGAAGCATCTTTCGACACGATCATTCTAGGTAACAAGCAGTGTTTGTATGTGGCCCAACAAAAAGCGAGGGTGGAATACAAAAAGACCCACATTCCAAAAAACGAGGTCGCACTCTTTATGTGCAGGTATATACCTGTACCTACGGCTTTTATCCAAAAAATCTCTTTGTTGAAGTGTGAACAGAAATTTTTCACAGCGTATTTTTTCCTACGCAATGGGACCTATGAATTTGTCAGTTTTATTTTTACTAGTCTTTCTATAGTGACATTCCTTTCAGCTACGTATTATTCATAAGATTTTTGTTATCTTTACTCAATTGTACAAGTAGATATACGAGAGTGTTTTATGTTTATATCGTGACTGTACTTACGTTGAAGAAATTCATGAATAAATTATTCAAGCTTTGAACAAAAAACAAATATATACCTGTTTACCTGGTATAGGAGTTGTAAATGTATTGCTTTTGATAAGGAATTGTTGTTATTCTATGGGAAAAAATATAAAATCCGTGTTATCAAAAGTAAGGCGGTATGTTACTCTCTATATGATTTTGGAGTCTTGAAATCCTGTGCAATAATTCGAGTATATGTACATTTACAAATAGTTTTATAGCGGCTTTAGAGACTGAACAAGAGGGACTGGAATCGGAAGGCGAAAGAGACTCACTATGTGGACAGTGGCCTACCATAGTATGAGTTGATTGAATATGTGGAGGCATGAGGAACAGGGAGTAAAGTTCACTCATCCTCCGTAGAAAAGGGAGGATCCCCCGACCAGACGGGTGTTATGTCTGGCGGGCACTTGCCCAATGGTTGAAATTGGCAAGTTGTATGTATGCTAATTGCAAGGTAAACTCTGATTGCGAGATGTAGAATTTGTGTGACGTCAGTATGACGCGTCGTTCATTTTTGTGACGTTTTTAGGTACTGCTACAAATGCAAATCAAAATAATTTTTATTTATTGGTACTACAACAAAAATATTTTTATAACTTCTTACCATTTGGCCTGACTTCACTTCTTCTCTTGTCATGATCACCGTAGACATGACGACAAATAGAAAATCGTGGAAGGCGACAAGCTGCGTTGACACCAGCTAACACTAAATAAATTGGCATAAAATCTATACTAATATATAAAGCTGAAGAGTTTGTTGCTTTGAACGCGCTAATCTGAGTAACCACTGGTCCAATTTGAAAAGTTCTTTTTTGCGTTGGATAGCCCATTAATCCAGGAAGACTTTAGGCTATATAACACTACGCTGCGACAAATAGGATCGGAGCATAACTAAACCACGCGAACGAAGTCGCTGGCGGCCGCTAGTGAATTATAATGATGAATTCATCTGCTTTTTAGAAGGTCTTATGAACCACCGATCAATCAATCAAATTACCACATCTTAAGGTGGGCTTAGACCAAAGGAACATATAAACTGGACAAGGCCTAGATCATTCCTATGTTGATATTGTTGACACTATAGTAGGGATAGACCAACAAGAGAAATAGTCCATTTTGTTAACTAAAGTATGATTTGGCGTTTAAAATCAAAATCAAAATCAATTTTATTTGTTTAATTTAGGTAGTGAATACAGTCCTTAAATTAAATTTTATAGGTCGCTATATTATGCCAAGAAGCGTACAAATATACAAAACATAAAGAATCCTAGTCAATCATGCTGAAGGTAAACACAATTTCATAATTATAATTATGTCAAAATGAAATTAAATGATAAATAAATTAAAATTTAATTTAAAATGAATGCACATTCTATCCCCCATTCGAACTTTTCTTGGATCTTTTGATCCAACAAGATCAATAAGGTATTATATCCTATATGTGTATAACCGCAGCTTTCAGCGTACTAAATAATAAAATTGGAAGAATAATATTGACATTCCAAATGACGTTCTATGTCAATAAAAGAGTTCCCTACTGTCAATTGCGACATCGAACAGACACAAGCTGATCAATAAATAATAATCAACAAGATATATTGTCTACAAAAATGGATTCAAGTGAAGGTAGATTGAAGAGTAAGGTAGCCATTGACTTGTCTATGACAGCTTCTCCTTCCGGAGGAAAGTCTGGCTTTGGTTTCGGCAAAAAGTCTCTTAGCCGAATGAAAGTCCGGAAAAAGTCTTATGGCTTCTCTGGTGTAGCCGGCGTAGGAGCGCAAACACGACGACGGAGTTCACAGGTTAGGAAACTCATTACTATTATTAGCCATTCATGACCCACTACTGGGCAAAAGCTCCTCCATAATCTCTTTCCACCTCTCTCGAACCTGTGCTAACAAGCTTGATTAAGATAGTCTACCGCCTGTGAAACGATCTATAGGACACATTTACAGGCCTTTGGATCCCGCTTAGTGAAAAACGATACCACGTTATGCCCAGAGGCAGATGGTGGATTGAATGCACTTAAAACGAGAGGACGTGCGTCCGGTGTGCACACCTACTTATCTTTTTGAGACTTGTCATTTTATAAATACTGAGTGAATAGGAAGGAAGACGGCAGTTGAGCGAGATGATGCAATGTTAAACCCAACAACATGACCAACAATGCCGCGCCAGATGGAGATTGATTGGAGACTGCGGGGACGCCCGAACCCCCTCAGGGTTCGCCATCGGGTCCTCTCGGCTGGTCGCCAACCGGCACGATGGGGCCACCCTGCAATTTTTCGCAGCATTTCGTGTGTGGCTGGCACACTACTTCGGTCCCCAACTACCTGCGGTCGGCCAGCGGAACATCATGCTTCGGATCCCGCTACCCTCCACGACCAAACTCCCGACACAACAGCATTTGGCGCGTCGTCCCCGGCACACATCGCAACACAACGTACCGACTAGTGCTTGACTGCAATCCTGCCTGATGTTAAGCAGTGATGCAAACGTTGATGGTAAAGTGTGCTAGTTTATTAAGTCTAGTCACTTTAAAAACTTAGTGAATAGGAAGGAAGACGGCAGTTGAACGAGATAATGCAATGTTAAACCCAACAAAATGACCAACGATGCTGCGCGAGAGGGAGATAGATCTGGAGACCCTTCACGACCAAACTACCGACACAACATTTAACTTCAACGGTAACTTCTGCCGCCAGCCGATATTATGGCCTACCCAGAACCGAGATTGATCATCTTCGAACAACATCACCTAATAGAGGAGACACGAACTTTTCTTCTATGGTCTTCAGGATATAATTGGAGCTTTTTCTTTTTATGCAGAGTAAAGAAGCAGATCTCAGTCTAAAAGACTACATAATGAATTGAAAAAATTACATTGGTATAGCTTACTATTTATTCTGTACTACAACACCAATCAAGCCTGCAGGGTATTTGCGTATAAACTAGAAATGGCTTTCATTTTGACATTTTAACAACATTCATTGCCTTATTTACTCTATTCAGCAGATAAATTTAATGAACTTAGGAAGCAATAGATTAGTGATATCCTTCAGTATGATTCAAAATTATGGTCGTGCTGAACGAGGTTGTGGAGAATAACGGCCTATCTTAATTCTGTAATATAGTAGAATTTTTTCCGGCTCCGCCTCGTCCTTTGCCAGCATCACTGCTTGGCAGAAGGAGGTGACGGCCTGCCATGCAATCTTGCTCCGGACCATGGCCTGGACCAGGGTCGGATACGAATAATCGCCACGGATCGCCGCCACGAGGACACATCGGTGCTCTACCCAAGCCGGGCAGACCTCCACCGTGTCCCCAAGGCGATCTACACAGCGGTGACACCCTGATGTTTCTTTCCGCATTTTACGGAACTAGAACCTTCCGAAACAACCGTGTCCGGTGAGGACCTAACATTGTAGTCACTCATGCATCTTGATGCACATATACTTACAGATCGGATTGGAGTATAAACGGCCCCCACTAATTTTTCTACCAACATACCAACTGAAGCCGCGAGTCAGGTTTCACGTACCTGAAGTAAGGAAGGCCATTGATACAATTCTGGATGCGTACTACACCGATACCAAGTATAGTGTTACGGTAAGTACTGTAAAAAAATAAAAACATGGCCAAGGGCGATACTGCACATGAAGGATTCGTACCACCATACTATGTCTTTAAAATGTGTGGCTATTTTAGGTTTTGTGGTTTTTATGGCGTTCACGAAGGTGCTTGAGGGAGGTTTGTGTACAACAGGGGTGAAATTATGGTGCTGATAGTGTCCATAGTAGAACACACTGTGGAAACACCTATGTATAACTGTTCAAAAGAACCTGACTTTGGACAGACGGACTCAGAGTCGTGTCTTGGTAATACTGTTCTGTACTCTTTGGTTACGGAACTCTAACATAACATAATATATTATTTCACATACTTATTCATTAATAGAAAATTATGTACTATGAAAAAGTTTATTGTATACGGATTCTGCATATTATGTATGTAATCCCGCATGATGTTAAGCGGTGATGCAATTGTTGATGTTTTACCATCAAAAATTATAGGCTCTTAATAAACTAGCGCGCTAAATATTCACTCTAGCCATGAAGACACTTAAATTGTAGTTCGACGGAAACACCGCCGCTGACAAATTTTTCCAGTCCCTCGATGTTTGCGTTATAAAAGAAGAGGCGATATGGTTCGTTCGGATCGTTATGGTGTCAACAACGTAGAGATGGTGATTCGCCGTACGACGGGTTATCCGATGATGGAACCGAGATGGGAACTGTGCGAGGGAATTGCATGGTATAATTCAAATATTGCAATTCTCTCGCTCACTCTCCAAAATGCATCCTATAGAACACCGAAAGGTTGACTACTCTACGCCTGTGCTTTGAGACCGTTTTGAGCTGAATCTACTAAATTAGCTAATTTTATTTCTAAGAAGGTTTCTACTAACTACAATAAAAATTTACAATCGAGTTTCTACTTATTGACTGTAAGACTGACTCTTGAAGCATTATGCTACAAGCACTATTCAAGTAGGTAGTAGTATTGCAAATTAGGAGAATATAATTACTTATATTATTTAGAAAATAGAGAATTTAATTTTCTAATTTGAAATAACTGTAGTTTTGAGAACCATTGCTATTGTCCTCGTTGTGACACCGGTGCTAGAGTAGTACCGCTACTTTTGGTACTTGTACCAGACGTAGACAATGAATAGTCGAGACGCGTAAAGCCATTCCTGCTACCAAGTACTTATTAGGTGAAGTAGTGGTACTCGTGTCAAACTGGTACCCATCTGGAATCAATAACAAATGTATAGTTAAGAATCTTTAAGTACCGGCACTGAACCTGTACTATTGGTACTGGTTCCAAGTCATGCTTTCAAGTAAATACTAAAAATAAAAACTAACAGGCACTTTGTAGAAGCGTTGCAAGCAATGAGCGTACCAGCACCCGCAAAAGAGGAAAAAACAAATATTATTTTACAGTTCAAAATAAAACTCAGCAAAGAACATTCATAGGATTTATTCGCTCATTTTCACTGAAACTTTTACTGCTATTTCCAGGATTCTCCAGGAAAAACAATGCTCATAGCTGATGAAGTAATGCGAACGGTCAAGAGTATGAACTTTGATCGCTACCGAATCATCTCCGTTGTTACTATAGCACAGAAGAGAGCTCAAAGCTACAATAATGCCGTGGCATTCATCTGGGATCACGAGTTTGATAGCATTGTGGATGTTCACAGGGAAGAAAATACATCATTCATCCAGGTTACGGTTTTTGGGGTATATCTTGACTAAGTTATCGTATTTTTTGCTGCAGAAAGCATAACACCACCTCGAGTGTCTTACTTCCTAAGAGATTTGAAGGTTAATCAGGATGTTCAAGGTTCATCACCTAATGATTTATATCTCAATTATGATAATTTATTTCAATTATTAGTTTTAGTCTATTTTAAATTGTTTATTTAAATTTCATTTAATTTATGAATTCTAATTTATTTTCAATTATTTCCTTTTGCTCTTCATTGTAGTTCTAACACAATTCAGACATTTCAGACTGCACATTTAGCTATAGACTGCCGCGCTGCGTGTCGCGTGTTCGGTTCCCGCACGGAACAAATATTTGTATGAGTCTATGATCCACAAGTAATTGTTACGGGTCTGGATGTTTGTGTATGAGAATTTATATGTTTATAAACGCACCCATGATACAGGAGACATACCTAGTGTGGAGAATCGTTTTTTTTTTTAAACGAAATAAACTAAAGAGTATGGACATTTAAATAGTTTTAATCAAACGATTTTTTTTAATAAGTACTCTCCCTCGAGTGTTTCATTCTTAGTAAATTTAGATACAAATACATCATTCATTCAATTCAATGTGTTCAGAATCTACTTCAACTAGGTAATCGTATTTCATGCTACATAAAACAAAACACCCCCTCGAATGCCTTGTCTCCTTGTATATTTTAGACACAATTCATTCAAATCATTGTTTTTGGAATAAAGGTTAAGAGCGTTTACTACGTACAACTGGCAACGTCGCATTTTAGTGTCACATTTAGTGGTTTCAATGTTTATTATTAAACTGGAGTTATATTTTAATAATGTGTTCTACTAACTTTTTAGAATTAGGTGAATAGTGGATTAAAAGTAAGTAACCGATTATGAAAATAACGCATACATTATTTGCATATAAATTGAACTATAAACGCAATGATTTCTTACCTTTTACACACTTTTCACGAGTGTCACTTTTCAGTCGTACGTAGTAAACGCTCTTAATTGTATTTTATACTGGAGAAAACTGATCACCTCCTTAAATATCTTGTTTCCTAGTACAGACAGAGACACAATTTCGGTTTTCTTAAATTAGCACTGTATCTTATGAAATCTCTTCGATATTATAGCATCTTCCTAGTAGCTAGTTTTCAGAGATGCTTGTTCTGTTATTTGTCATTATGATTGTTTAACTTGATATTAATCAAATAAAAAGATATCATTATACAGCAATGAAATTCTTTTTCGTTTATTTAATTAGGTGATTTTTCCATGTCTACCGTAAAGATTGCTCGGCCGAGGGCTTTTATTGCATGGAAATGTGAAGCCTTAAGAGCGGTTTATGACTATGTACAGTAAGGGACAAAAGTGCATTACCTCTTTTGAACTTTATTGCTCTAACAATAAGTGTCAAAAGTGGTACTCCACTTTTGGATCCTTACTGTACCAATAGTCGTACGCTTAAGACTACGTGCTTTGGCGAAAAGGACGTTAAATCATTGGTCCTGGCTGTGATTCGAGTATCTTCAACAGTTGTAACGGATCGACAGAAGAGCAGAAATCTGACAATCAAGCTTACCACGGAGTATCGTATCATCCAGTTACTGAGTTATAGAGCTCAGATAGGTAGTCCCTCAATGCAAAATTCTGGTATTCAGCTGCTTGGTTAGACTAGAAGCCGACTCCAACATAATTGACGAAAAAGGCTAACAGATGATATGTTCAGCCATCAAACAACTGTCCCAGATATCGCTTCGACACAATCAGCCCATTTGGTGGAGATTTGTGATTTGATTGTGTGAGTGGAGATTACCTTCGTGTAGAAATATGCCCTCTTGAGGCGTATGCGACGCAAAGAAAAGCAAAGCAGAACTTAACTGGATCTAAAGATCACTAATGGTTATTTAAAAAAAATCATATCTATACTCTATACTAATATATAAAGCTGCAGAGATTGTTTGTTTGTTTGAACACGCTAATCTTTGGAACTACTGGTCCGATTTGAAAAATTCTTTTTGCGTTGGATAGTCCATTACTCCAGGATGGCTTTAAGCTATATAACATCACGCTGCGACCAATAGGAGCGGAGCATAACTAACTCCACGCGAATGAAGTCGCTGGCGGCCGCTAGTCATTAGATAAACTAAAAAATGATCAAAACCACGTTGTAATAATTAAAACATTAGGAACGCTATCGGTCCTTAGTTATTCAGACTCTTGACTCCTCTGCCGATATAATCTCGTCTTTCAACTTTTCAACGACGGTATTGCCGTAAACTTGATGCTGAAGTGACAGTGGACCGGCCATTTTTGTCGGAAGACCGATGACCGAATAACAATTACCTTATTGTAACACTCCATGCTAGCTAGGTACCATTTACCATATAAACTAAAAAGGGATTTTAAACGACTTCAAAAAAAAAAAAAAAAAGAAAACTACGACCATAATTTCAACAAAAACACCTCCAGTTCTCAATACAATTGTTTTTTTTTTTATTTTACGTTAAATACCTCAGAACTTTAGACTGGTTACACGGATTTTTTTTAAGAAATTATTTATCAAAGCTTAAACTTTTTAAGAGGCAGTGAACTACGAATTTTTAGCACTGGAAATGTCTTGTTTTCACTTTAAAATGAAGTATTCCTGTTATTTTCACGTTAACAAAAGTATGTTGAAAGTAGGTGGCGTCGTCTGTCAGTGGCGGAGTTATCACAGACCTTTTGTACTCTGTGGTATCGAGGACGGTATTCAACGAGTGATAGGCACATACCTTTGATATTAAATTAGATGGCATTGGAACGAGGGTTTTCTATATCCTCTTTGTGAATAAAATCTCTTCTAAATATCCATTAGCATATATTAAAAATTGGTAGGGGTCAAAATGAAAAGTCATTTATTCAAATTTATTTTTGAACTATTTAAGCTATTGCATGGCTTCTATCGCGGGTCTTGAGCGTGGAGATCGAATCCAGAAATTTCGTAACGAAAATAACCTAACACCACAACAATTATTATATGTGCTGATCTACCAGGTCCTCATAAATGAGTAAGAACGTAGCAAATATCCAAAAAAGACGTGCGGCACTCGGGGACTGCCGCGGTAAAGCTATTGCATAGCATTTTTTATCCACATGTATTTTTTTTTAATTAATAACTATAAACTAGTGCTTGACCGAAATCCCACATGATGGTAAGCAGTGATGCAATTGTTTATGGTAAAGTGCGCTAGTTTATTAGAGCCTATTTATTCACTTTAGCCTTGAAGACACTTAAATTGTAGTCCGACGGAAACATCACCGCTGGCTAATTGTTCCAGTCCCTCGATGTATGAGGTATAAGACAAGGCGAAACACTTAGTTGCGATGGTTGTCGCCGTACGACGGGTAGTCTGATGATGGAACATTAATGTTATGTAAGACAGTCCCCCAAAACGCCCGCCTTTCACCACTGCAGATTTATAAACTCTAGCAAACAAAACAAAGAATCTACTATCGATCTCACCCACACATGTTTGCAACAAAAAGTCCCAAGATTTTCATAGAATTACGATTGGAATAAATATCCTTACAGATTGTAACTCAACAGCACACAGCAAATGAAAAACTTAAGTATTAGGCTCTGATCACACGTACCAGAACCACACCAAAACAAAACCACAACGGTAATTCGTGGACGGGCTTTTATGACACTGAGAATTGGTCGCCAAAAAAAAAAAAACGCGTGGGCGATACCGACCATATCAAAAAGACATCGCACCCTTAACATTGCGTCGACGCGACTACACTCATAGCCGGCCTCGATGTGCCTGAAAACACTAGCCCCAACGTAACCACATCGCTGCTAAATCGACAATGCAACTGCAAGACAAGACGCAACTATTAACATGTAACCATTGTTTTAAAACACTAGCCATAACGCAACAAAATCGCAACTATTATCGACGACGTTTTTGCAAGATTAACACGCTACCACTGTTTGCCCACATTTCGTCGCTGTGGTGTGGTGAGTTTCTAGTCCGTGTGATCGGTTCCTAAGACCGATTCAATTCAACATGGCAGAAACTCTATTTCAATTTGGTTCCTTTTAAAATTCATACCTTCGTTCTCGAGAACTCGCCATTTTCTTTTAAAATGCTACAGGAGTTTTTGCTGGACTTAGTAAAAGGCTTTCTGTAACAATAGCTTTTATGGGATCGTAACGGAATTTCATTTTTGGTAATGCATTAAAAATTAAGTTACTGTTGGGGAGACTTTTGAGTGTCAGAAATAAGTGTCTGAGGGTATTAGATAGCATGAATTTTCATTCCTATCAATGCTTGGCAGTAGATTTGGCTCTTATAACATTTTATTTGATGAGCGTCCAGTTATTTCGGCCTATAATATTCAAACATTAATCCCATAAAATGATCCCTCAAAAAAGTTTTTCTAACTTTTCTGCCTAAATAATCACCTGAGGCCATAAATTAACATTTATATTACCATATTAATCATACTCACGTACTGACTTCAGTATGATTGACGCAGTAAAGTGTTCGCGGTACCTATAACCAGGGGCGTGCACAAAGATTTTATTGAGGGTATGCATAAATATACCTACTACCCTAATCTCTGTGCTTATATATGGTAAAACTTAAAAAACGTAACTTAGACGTAGTTTCAATTTAACATAGTCGCGTACTGTTTCGCATGTCAACATTGAATTGATGTTTGTGCGTGGCTACAATGAACATCTAAGTATGTGATTGATGATAAGAACAAGTCAAATAAATGATATACATGGGGTATTACGTATTTTTTTTTTTTGCCCAAATGAATACAATAAAATCATCATCATCTCAGGGTTAATACCAGTCGCATCCAAAGCTTTGGAATCTGGGGTCCGCTTTTCCAGTCTAATTGCTGATTTTGGCGAAATTTCGACAATTTCCGTGAAGCGACTGTCGTCTGACCTCCACAACGCGAAGGCAATATCGAAGCATTGAAGTTAGACCAATTGTTGGACTTTTGTGGGCTCCAACAACCCGTAACCACCAGACCAGTGCAAATATTCATATTCATGCATACAAATACTTACACTGCGCGAGGATCGAACCCGCGCCTCCTTACGCAGCGGCCGCGTTCGCTACCGCTACGCCATGTAGGCTGTCAAAATACAATGAAATGGTATTACTAACTCAACTGTAAATAAGTAATAATTTATTTTTCAAAAAACTAAAAAAAAATATTTTACTATCTATAAATTAAATCAACGCGCCTATCTATTTTTAAATAACTCTGTAAAAATCAAATATATATAAGATCGTTTTGAAATTTCTAAAAGTTCTTTTAAAATGGAAATATAGACAAATCTATGAGTCTGCTTTGGCTTTTCATAAATATGCGTAATGCACTACTCATTGGAATCATAACTACTTATTAAATTTTGCTAATTTGTAAACTTCAGGAAAATTATTACAACATAAAGTATAGTATTGAAATTCAAAAGCAAGTAGGTTGAAAAACTTAAGGTCTTTTAAGTTTTTATAACGACGAACTGTCAATGCCGTGTTTTAAAATAATATACCTACACGAGAAACAAAACAATTTATTTGTACACACTACACAGCCTGCTACTACATATAATTAACATAATACTTTTTATTAAGACAACCTTTATTTTGAGTTCAAACCAAAAACTCTAAAATAAATGAATAATCAATTCCGCTTAAAACAATCAATACATATTTAACCCAAAAACACCAATAATGAAACAACATAAGCTGCTAAAATAAAAAGGTATTTGAACGAACAACAATCATGCTATATTTCTGAACTTCTTACATTCGTCGCATTATTAGAAGCTGTGCTTATCATGGGCTTTAAACCCAAAGAAATTTCACGCACACGTACACAACAGTTTAGACACACAAGCAAATTATTTTATACACAGACAGATACGGAAGAGGCACATTTTGTACCTGCTTACGCCGTTACGAGAAGTGGCGCGGGTGTCGCGCCTAAGGCAACTGATGTGTCTCGTTAGCACTAGGCCCAATAGATGGCAGTGTTATCAATAACTGATTAATAAAGTCTTTTAGTTTTAACTTTGTAGTATATAAATTATTTTACAGTATATTATAAATTATTATATATTTTTTTAGAAGACTATTAGGGTATGCAGAGCTTTTCTGCTTGTATGGAGTGCACGCGCCTGCCTATAACGTAGTAATACGTCAAATAAATCAGGTTGATTGTGTGAGTGTCGAAGTCGAGTGTCGAAGGACAATGATATTATACTGTACAGGCCCTGCGGTTTCACTTGCGTAAGTGTCGAAAGGTCCCGTGGGAAAATCGGGATAAAAATGCAAAAGTTTGTGAATGATGAAGGATGAATGTTTGGTACCAGGCTTAGAATAGTTCCAACTCCATATCCTTCCATGGGTGTCGTAAGAGGCGACTAATGCCCCGTCTACACGTTCGTCTTACCTGCGAGCATGCCTGTGCAAACCAATTTGCGCAGGTAAGCGCGTGTATGTGGACGGCAACACATTAGCGGGCGTAGTCCCAAATGTTCCGTCTTCTTGTACATTCATGACTGCACAGGCAAGACGGCACCAGGGAAGCGGGCAGCAGCGTTTCTCCTGTGGAATATCAAATTACTGCGATCCCCAACCCGTCTGCCAAGCGTGGGGATTATGGCCCCCAATGTACAATGTAATGAAAAACCTTGATGGAGGTCTCTGTCCAGCAGTGGACATATATAGGCTGAAGAAGAAGAAGGATGGATGTTTGTTACTCTGTCACGCAAAAACTATTGCACGGTCTCATATCACGTCTAGATTAAATTAGGACACAGCTAGGTTATAACCAGAAATAACACTTGGATACTTTTTATCTTGATATTCCCGCGGTATCGAAACTTACACGAGTGAAACCGCGGGACACAACTAATTGATTAGACTGCAATGATTAGAAAGGTGGCTGCGAACGTCTGTGGCATGCCTACAATAAAATCGCCAAGGTTTGGTCTCGCCCTTGCATACCTATCATACCTATTCACCCTGTTTTGTCGGTACTGTCCACCATTTTGTTTTCTCTTTTAAACAGGCGGCTGCAATTGGCTTGTATCCTAAAAAATAATTTAATGTCCATGAGATAGATTTATAAAAAATATTGAACACGTATTTTTTATTTTTTCTTTAATTCAAATACTTAGGAAGATATATTGATTTGAAATGTCGCATGACGTCACGTTGTGGTACAAAATATTGCACGGCGTGACGTAATTAGCCCCCACTCCGTAACTTTAATACGCTATATCTCAGTAGTTTTTGGTAATTACGACAAACTAAAAAATATGGGTCTTAATTTTTTTTTATTATCTATAAGACGGACTAATTATTTTTTTGATTTTCATACCTTGGATACATCCCTATTGTTGCCTATATAAATTAATAGCTGACATAAATGCAAACGTTTATATGAATTTCATGCATGTAGTTCATACTCTTTTTTTTTTTTGTTTTGGCAGGAGTGGGAAATCCTCATGAACGTTAACCTAGTTAAGCTGTCTCACTAGTGAGCCAGTCTGGACAGTGCAGAACCCTTACCGGCTAAAACCACACTCGTGCTTTACATGTGCCCTCTGACATAATCAAATCTCTTTGCTCTACTAATGGTTCATACTCTTTAGGTATGCCAGGCATCAATCTTCAATCCCCTAAAAGGGTTTGGTATACAAAGTGGTCCTGACAATACGACAATAAATGAAAACACGAACAATGCTGGTTCATAGGAATAATCCTAAACCATAGAAAAAAAGCTAACATCAAAACTAAAAATTTCAAACAAACTAAACCGTATAAAATTGCAAACGAAAAAGAACATCCTTTAAAAATATTGGTTCACTGATCTCTGATCGGCGACAGCGCGATCCTGTATCGACTGGCTTTTTTTATTGAAAGTCATTCGCGCCATTATTATTAAAGTTTGATACGTCAGGATGCGGCGGTCATTAACCTATAAGCGCTTCCTTATCAACATGTACATCATGTAGAAAATGTGAAAAATTAAAATTAATATCCTGTGACTAAACTATGTAATGGACATATTTATATGATTTTTTATGGGTAGACTGAGAATGTGTTGAGGTACACGATGTTTAATTTATTGTCGTATTGTCAGCACCATTCTGTACAATAGACCATTAAACTGACATCTTTATACATGGGAACATTGTTATCGAGAAAAAATAATCAACCGTCCTTGGGCCTCGGCTTTGGGTAGAGTAGGTATTAAAGCGCGATTATCGCGATTACAATGTTGGCTCCCATTGAAAAATATTCAGTTTAAATGATAAGTTCCATACATAAGAACAATGATTTCGATCGGAGCGCCCCAGAATGCCTGCATTTTTTCGCACATATGAAGCAATGTATTAGCGATATCCTACGAAAAAAAAAACGTTTCTACTTCTGTGACGGTCTATCAGCTGAAATAACGATGATGGTGTGGAGGTATGAAGAGCAGCGTGCACTCTTCCTCCATAGAAAAGGAGGGATCCTCCGACTAGACCAGGATTGTCTGGCGGGCCACATTGCCCGCCGGTTGATGTCGCGAACTTGTATGCGTGCTAGTTGCACAGAACACTCTACTTGCGAGATGCAGGATTCGCGTGACGTCAGTATGACGCGTTGCTCGCATGTAATAGGTAATGTAGGTATAGCTACAATAGTTTAATTATTTTTTTTTATAAATGGGGAAATCTTCATGGATACCCTCCGCCTGGGAATAATGGAAGGTTATGTCGGACTTCTACCGAGTAAAACCCCACTATTCCTTCGAGTACCATGAGGGGGGGCCCGGGGGATACTACTACATTCGCCGCACCCCCGTCTGGTATCAGCCCACCATCCCTAGCGGGCGCCATCACCAAGTGCACCCGATACCACGACCGCACACCCCACCACTAAGACGTATACCAACCTAACCGACATATATGTAACCTATATTATGTTTTATTAGGTATATGGTGAAAAAAAAAAGTTTATTATTACTATACTAGTGGCCCGATACGTACTTCGCTACGTTTAAAGTAGTATAAGTAATAAAAACAAATTTATTGGATCATCAAATTTTTTTATTGTCAGAAATTTTAAAACTTAATCTAAAACATTTTGATAAACAATATTCTTTGTTTTTCCATTTCTAGCATGTATAAACAAACGACTGGGGGCACCGACTCTCGAACAGGCAACATAAAGTTGGGCCCTGTTGATGGACATAGCAAATGATAAATGTACAGGATATTGCAATCGTTCGAACTCAAATGACATATCAGTTGGGATCATAGGGATACGCGGTATCAAACAAACTTCTCCTTTTGATTTACCAGTTCAAATCGTAGCTTCAATTCAATTTGGCAATAAGTTTTTCATTGTCAATGTGGTGCCATTACACAGTTTTGGTGGATTATAAAAGTACAAAGAAAGTGGCATTGATTTTTATATATATAGCTGAGATGATGATCCCCCGTTTATTGAATTCATTTGTTATAAAAAATGTGATAAATAAAGAACCGCTTGATCGATTCTGTTCAAACTTCACATAAACCATCTACAAATTAGTGAAAACAAAGCCTATACATTTGGTTTGGATAGGTGAGTCCGTTCTTGAGTTATAAAATTACAAAGAAAGTGGCACTGATTTTTATATATATAGATATAAACATGCAGATTTGTACCGTGATAATTTCAACACTTAGGTATTCAACGTGTGTCTATTGTCAGTGTTACGTCAGTCGTGTATTAACCTAATAAAACGCTGAGACACTATTTTGTATTAGTAAGGGAAATTTTAATTGTTCTCCGTGAGTACCAGTCTTCTTTAATGTTCCACAATTTTTACAGCCTCCATTTCAGTTCCAACTTTACGAGTTCAAAACAAAAATAGATGTATGCAGATACATCTTATTTGAAACTATTTAGTAATAAGTTTTCACATTATGCAGCATATTTTTATGTCAGCAATATTTTATGCCAACGAGTTTCATTGTGGTCGTTGTAAAATTTATGTTACCTTTCAAGTGATTGGTCCTATGAAAATAGCATTAAGTACTATGGATATGCAATGGCACGTTCGGCTTTTTAACGTTTGCTGACTGAGGTAGGACGATTGTATCGGTGGAATTTTAGATTAAAAACAAACATGTTACTCGTTTGATAGTTTTGTTGAAGTGAAATCAGGAGAGGGCGAATAAAATCACAGTCTATAAAGGGTGTATCTGACATCGGCACACAAACGAGTACCATGTATCCAGTACATGATTCTGAACCCCCAGTGGTGGAATTTTTCGTCGGTTTTTTCCTGATTTAAAAAAAATAATATGCAGTTTTTTTTTTACTTTAAACTGTTCATAATTGCTATACTTTTATAACCCAATAAGATTATAAAGTAAAAAATAATTAATTCGCTAATTACACAAAAAAGCGCAATGTGAACATAACTCGAAAAACTATCCTATCAGCTGATTTAATAGAGTTTACATCAGGGGTCAACGTCATACCCACAAAAACCCGCGGCGGCACGCTTGCAACGTTCAAAGGCTGAGCCGACACATTTTTTTTCTGACACTGTTAATTCTGTAACCGCTCATTAACGATATAAATGACTATCATAATTTTATTAGTGGCATGCGGTGTAGCCTTCTCGCGAAGTTTCCGTTACGATGTCAGATACACCCTGTATACCTCTGAGTTTGTTATGATTTTCACAACAGGCTTTTATAAGTTTCACCGGTATGTATGTATGTTTTTTTTCATAACTTATAAACTAGTGTTTGACCGCAATCCCGCCTGATGGCAGGCAGTGATGAAATCGTTGATGATAAGGCGGACTAGTTTGTTAAGAGACTATTCACTCTAGACTCTTAAAATGTACTCAGACGGAAACTCCGCCGTTGGCAAACTTTTCCAGTCCCTCGTTGTATGCGGTATAAAAGACGAGGCATGCATGTAACGGAATGGTTTTAATTTTATTTTTATCTATTTCTATGAGTTTGATTAATATGAAAATTTGCACAGAGGTAAAGAAACGAAGATAATACAATAATATACATAAAAGAAATATATTTTATGCTTTTTAGTTGGATTGGTATTAAAGTATGTTTTTTGAACAGGAATTTAATTTATTTATTTAGTTGGTTAGGAAACACCAAACTCATCCAGTCTGAGTTCTAAAGTTAAACGAAACCTACAATTGGCCAGTTCCTAAAAAAGACGAGTTCATAAAATTGATAACTTAAATTCAGATTCAACGTCAGTTTTTGTTATAAGAACTAAGTTTGACGGATTAATGTTTTGGTACATTAATTTAAAAATAGCGTGGTGTCTGAAGTTCTATGCATACAAATGCATACGACCTCGATATAGGTTCTTAATAAACTAGCGCGCTTTACCATCAACGATCGCATCACTGCTTACCATCAGGCGGGATTGCGGTCAAGCGATAGTTTATAATTATTAAAAAAAAAAAACCTTATGATTCTAAGATCGAAAATGTTCCACAGGAATATGTAAATATGGGAGCTCGTCCATAGTTTGTTTCTTAGTAACAGGAAGTTTGTATTGAAAAGTGCGTACCATGACCTTCACACATAACTTATTTCTTTAGTAAAGATAAATAAAGAACATTTCTTCCGACCTATTTCCAGAAACTCTTATGAAAGTAAATATTATATTACAATCTCGCGATCCAATACCCGTCGGTAAATTGAACATGGTTCGCAGAACTTTCGTTTACGGAAATGTTCGTAGATTAGAAGTACGTGTGTACTCGTGGAAAATCGATGAATCTCCAGATGATTCCTCCTTACAATCTTTATTACATTATCCTTAGGGCATTAGCACAACAAGACGTTTGACATCATCGATTTTGAGCATAGGTTGACCTGGGATCGATTGACTTGTTTGCAGATTGATCAATCATTGATTAGCCTGACAGCTATCAAGATTGTATCTAACTAATTAAATCGTAATTTAGTTTAACTAAATTTATTCCTAATTTAGTTTTAAATAATAATAATGTTAATTTTTTATACAGC
This sequence comes from Sesamia inferens, assembly GCA_037179545.1. Lineage (NCBI taxonomy): Eukaryota > Metazoa > Arthropoda > Insecta > Lepidoptera > Noctuidae > Sesamia > Sesamia inferens. Next base: position 23,732,820 of record CM073931.1, read on the forward strand.
AATAAAATGTAATATAACATTAAATCGTAGAAATAATATCATTCTGAATATTTGAAATAATCAAACATATGAAAGATACTTTGAATGGAATGGATGTTTGTATGGATTTGTATGAATATGGATCAACTTTAAACGCTAATGGCGTTGATTTACTTGTCCACAAAGTAAACTAAATAAAGTTCAATGCATCTAAACATGCAATAACACTAAAGGGTCCAGTAATATTCTTATGTTTTCATTTACATATAACAGCTATCGATTTATAGACGTCATGCGTGGCCGCCATTTTGTAAAGAAAACAATATGACGGACCGGTAGACACTAAGCTCCATGATAAAACCTTAAATAACTTTTCTTCGTAAACACTTTCATCAAAATGTTTTCAACATTTATTAGAAATATTTTTAATTATAAATGGATACTTAACGAATAGCTTTAGGCTACCTTCTATTCTTATAATTTAAAGAACTTCCAAATAATGGATTCAAATTTTGAAGTATTTAGGAACATAAGGATGCCGATTTTCTTTATCAATAAACTTTTTAAACTCAGTGCATCTTTTTCTTTCTATTCCATTAAGATATTGAAGATAACATATTAGTTTTTAACTACCACGGGGTCAGTTACCACCGGCTTGGCTCATCGAAGCACTTTCATGAGACTTGGGTATGTTACGCATGAGATCTTGATTAAAATAAAACAAATTGGGATTTAGTCTTCTCAAGAATTTTAATGGATACTAGGGGTACACTAGTCAGACACTATGATTTTAGCAGTTCATAAGATGGTTAAGGTTAACACTTACAATGGGTTTGTTAAATTACCCAATGTAGATCAATCCATGGATTCGACGTCGCAGACAGCATCTCCAGCCTGTGTGATACTTATAGACTTAGCATGTGCCTGTCTTCACAGCCTGTTGGCTACATTCTTTTAAACTATTATAGTAGTTAATTGAACCCTGTTAACAAGAAAAGATCATATGTGACATTCCCAATGTACATGTTTCCAACCGTATTACTCTAAGAGTTAAATCGACATTATACGTACACATCGTGGTCCAATCTCTAACACTGTTTTTCATTTGAGGACTGATTCCTTTCCTTTCACGAGGCATTAAATATAATTTCATTGTTAGATTTGAGTTTAATAAAAAAACTTCTCTTCCAAAAAAAATAGACTGCTGCGTCAGCTTTTCTTCAGTCTAAACGTCATGTTTAACGACCACAGACTATTATATTTTTCACAATATTAAAGTTCAACACCGATTACTTGTCAAGAAAAAAACTTTTTTTAGTCTTTTTCTTATTGCATTAATTAATGCACCCATTATGCATTTCTCCTAATTTGAATTTCGCGGATAATTCTGATAGGACTAAACTAATATTCGGCAGGGTAATTGCGTAACACACTATCAGTAGTAATGAGTTTCATTTTGACAGTTCAACAACATTCATTGCGTTATTTACGTTGTTGAGCCGACACATTTTCGAACACATGGAGCAATGGATTAGCAATATGCTTTGAAATGATGGCAACTGTTAATAATAGTGTTTACGCAATTAGGGTGCTGGACTATTAACAAATCTTTTCCGCAATGATAAAATGAAAGCATCTCACGCCTTGTATTTATTAATAATAACGTGTTATTGGCGGATTTTGGGAACAAACTACCCCGTTCGCCAATAAATCGATTAAAGATGAAACTGTGGAATAATTGTGTAACACACTATCAATAAAGGGTGTATCTGTCATCGACGCACAATCGAGTACCATGGATCCAGTACATGATTTTGAACCCCCTAGTGGTGGAATTTTGCGTCGGCTTTTTCTTGATTTAAAAAAAATTATATGCAGTTTTTTTCACTTTGAACCGTTAATAATTGCTATACTTTTATAACTCAATAAGATTTTAAAGTAAAAATTAATTAATTCGTTAATTACACAAAAAAAGCGCAATGTGAACAATACTAAAAAAAACTATCCGATCAGCTGATTTAATAGAGTTCGCATCAGGGAGTCATACCTACATACGCGCACGGCGGCACGCTTACATCGTTCAAAAACCGAGCCGACACTTTTTTAAACACTGTTATTTCTGTAACCGCTCATTAACGACATAAATGACTATCATAATTTTGTTAGTGGCATGCGGTGTAGCCTTTTCGCGAAGTTTGCGTTACGATGTCAGATACAGCCTCTATAATAAATGGATATGATACCCTTTAAAATGATTCACATGGAGATTGACAGAATGACATGGGTTTTTTTGAACTTCTATCAAATAGGTATAACTCATTGCTAATATCCTAAACACACTGCCAAAATGACAGGGATGAGACATCGTCCGCGTTTGTGTATCATCACCCTTAACTCAAGATGATATTAGACATCGGCTGAAGCATTGTTCGTTGATGGCGCTTAGGGAACCACTTAGTAACCTCTGATATTTGGGGCCGCCCTAAGGATATTAATTTATCGGTTCAGATGTATGACTGTTCTATAAATAATGTACGCAGGTATATATGTATATGGTCGAGTGAATGAGGCTTGGTGCTGCACACCCCATCCTATTTTAAGGTACACAAATATAAATTTTATCTTAATGAAAATTAAGTTTCTTTCAGTATATAGAATAAAAAAATATTTGAAGTTAAACATTTTTATAACTTTTTGAGTTTAAAGCTATTTTTCCATTTATTCATTATTGTTTATGGCGAATATGTCGCAAATATTGATTAAGTCGTTTTATAGATTTTAATTAATGTGAACAAATAATGGATGATACTGCTGATTGTCTACTCAACAACGGAAATAACGCTATTAATGTTATTTAACTCTCAAATCCATTCATATTACTAGTATGTTACACAATTATGCTGCATGGAACTTTTCACCTATAGGACGGGGCTGTTGATTAATAATATCAGTCCCACGATGACACTATGATGATGGCTAGAGTGAATAGGCTCTTAATAAACTAGCGCGCTTTACCATCAACGATCGCGTCACTGCTTACCATCAGGCGGGATTGCGGTCAAGCGCTGGTTTATAATTTATAAAAAAAAAAAAAAACACGGCTAGTCTGCGGATAGGTATCTTTAAATATATACTTACCTTAGCTTTAGATCTTTCTTTGTTGTTACAGTAGTCTTCTCTCTTTCTTTCTTTTATGGCTTCACAGGGTTTATGCATTTAGGCAATTTCACGTAATGAATTGTTCATGTCGAAACAGACGGCTGCGTGACCCAGCTTGCGAGGGAGGTTTGAGTCAAAGTCATGATGTGGCCATAGTGACTGCGATATTTTACTGTTCTTTTTGAATTATTTACTGAATGCACTTTTTACTACATAAATCACGCAGTTTTATTTCGTAAACAACACTATAAATAATTTTAAAAGTCCAATGAAAAATGAGCGTGACACTCAGCTTGATTTTCCCGCCAAAAAAACCGTTACAGTACTGACAACCAAAACAAAATCAAAGTCTTAAGAGGGGACTCTAGTGGCACTTTATCATTATTTTTCCTACAATTTTACACCTTGATTATACGCCCCTATCATTTGATTTTTTCCAAAACGTAATTATTAAAAGAAATATGATATTTCAAAATCTCGAAATATAACTCATTTTGAACGCGATGTTCAGACGAATATTAGACAAATGTGATAAGTTTTTGACAAAAAAGAATAGAATAATAGAAGCATAGTTATACTTTCCCTCTAAATTTTGATGTAAAAATAATTGAGACCTGTGGTGTTTTGAAAACGAAAATAGCGGAAAACGAAATGTCTTTTTATCAAATTTTTTGTAGGTAAAATCAGTCTGAGCAGCAACTCTCCCTTTCGCATACACGGAGCGATGGCAATAATATCTTATACCTATTTTTCAAATTCCTCGGCACTAGAGTCCCCTCTTAAAGGCTGGTCTCTGTTTTTGCATAGAGTCGCAGCATTATGCTGAGCGACAGCCATTTTGCATGGTTATGACGCATGTTTCCCTCAATCATTTCTTATTTTTTGTGTCTTTGTAAACTTTTGCGTTATGTTTACTGCAAATAAACGTTTTTTTTTTTTTTCTTACCAATGGTTATCGTATTACCTACCCTGTAACTAGGTTATAAGCAGTCAAATAAGCAGTCGGTTCGTGTAAAATAAGTACTGGTATTCAGCTGAATCCGGTAAGACTAGAAGCCAACCCCTAACATAGTTGAAAAAAGGTTTGGAAAATGATGACGTAATTTTTACCTGTAAGGGAAGTTTCTTGATGAATTTAAAGGGCATGTGTAACGTGCACAGACTTAATACCTACCTACCTGTTTAGGTAGGTATGTGTCTGCGTGTGTTGTGTAAGTACTAATGTGTCTATTAGTACGTGCATAATTTAGTACAAACATTACCATTCAAGGTACGTGTGTACTAAAATACAATTTGTAGTAAAAATAAATACGTACTATTTAATGGGCCATTAAAGTAATCGGGAATACGTAAAACGGAATAGAACCTATAAAAGTAGTCGATTAATATCCAACGTTACCTGCTGTTAATTTCCTCAGGTACCTTTTCCCTTTGTCTTGCAGATTTTCTTCTAAGAATTGAATTGTTGTTACCGTACTCACCGTACGGCTGGTCCACAAATTCAAGGTCGCTCAACGAGCTATGGAACGGGCTATGCATGGAGTCTCTCTGAGGGATCGAATCCGCAACGATGTGATCCAGCAGACAACAAAAGCTGTCGACATAGCTCCCAGAATAAGCAAACTGAAGTGGCAATGGGCCGGCTATATTTCATTTCATTATCATTTTTTTTACAAATCACACAGATCGAGCTAGGCCCAAAGTAAGTTCGAGACTTGTGTTATGGGATACTTACACAACGATACTATATTTATAATACATACATATATAGATAAACATAGGCCAAAGACCCAGGCCAATCAGGAAAACATCGTTTTCCATCATGACCTGGCCGGGGATCGAACCCGGGGCCTCCACGTCGCAGGCAGGCTTGTTGACCCCTGCGCCACGGAGGGCAACAACCGTATATTAACCGTAGAACCGATGATCGTTGGAGTAGACGTGTTCTAGAGTGGAAAAAGCGAATCCGCCCTCAGGTTAAGTGGAGCGACGATCTCCGCAGGATGACTGGTAATAACTGGATAAGAGTTGCCGAGAATTCAACTCGAATGACGTGAATTTGGAGATGTCTGTGTCCAGTAGTGGACTGCTATAGTCTGGTGATGATGATGATGAATTGAATTAACAATTCAAGGTTTTGCTCGGGAATGTCGTGAGGTTAAAGTGTCTTTTAGATATTTTCCTTCTACGTTTTCAAAGCAGTGGTAATAATAACATAAGTAATTCACACGATTCTAAGTGCCTTTCAGAATAACATATTACAACTTAAACCCTGTAAGTCGCGGCCGTTACCACCCCTAGCCATTCAAGCAAGAAAAAAGAAAAGAAATTGAATTAATTGTGACTTGAGCAGAAAGATAAAAATGCAATCCAAGCAAAAAATATATAGATACAATATGTAAAGAAAACCCTGTCCGATGGAGGTATTGTTAGGTATCGATAACTGATGCTACTAATGCCTACAAAGACGAGCTAAACTTAAAAAAACATCCCCCAAAAAATAAATATGATTGCGCAAAAGGAGGCAAATTAATACATGTCCGGTAGGCAAAACATGCGCGGGCGAAAGGGGCAGGGGACGCGGAACGCGGTCGCATCGCTAATTGCTCATAATAATACCATCAAAAATGGTGTTCTCACTTTCTTAAAAAATACCAAATCTTGGGGAAGTTGGAATTAATTAGCGGAAAAAAAGATGATTTCAATATTCTTACTATGATGATTATGTAAAACCTAACCTAACCTAACCTTTATTATATTTATGGATCGCACAGGGTTTTCTTTACATATTGTATAAAAATAATACAAAACACAAAAAAAAAACAGAAAGCCCTATACGAGGCCAAACGGCTCCTATCCCTGCATGATACCACGACATTTTAAAAATACATGTCGCATCGTTGCTATTGTATTCTGGTAGGATACTCGCAATCTCTTTAATTAAACACAATAATGCTGTACGGCAATGGGTATGGTGATAATTCCTTCCAGCGTTCCTACTGCATAACATACTTAGAAGAGTTGATGGAATTCTTAATCTATTGCTGCATATGCTTGAAAAATATTTCTGCTCGACTACATAAATAACGTAATGAATGTTGTCCAATTGTCACAACTAAAGCCGATGCAATTGTTAACGTGTTACGCAATTACCCCGCACAATGAGCTCCAATATTACTCAATACTACTCATATACCAACTATAGTTCTCACTGAGGGGTTAAAAGCCTTTGAGAGGGTACTGGACCAATACAGTGGACCCCCGGTAGTCCGACAATCATTTTGCAGGGCAGTGTCGGACTATCGAATTTGTCGGATTATAGAGTACTGCCTAAGACCCACAAACCCCCTACAAAAGAGTACCTTGTAATCCGATAAATTATAGGTCGAGTGATGATTCTTTATATTATATACATATAATGTACTCTGAAGTACAAATTATACTTCATTATATATGTCAAATTTAGTAAATTAAACAACACAATAGAGAGCTTACGTTTTGTTATAAAATTAACGTCAATAATGCTATAGAACTTACAAAAAATATGCAATAACCTTACGTTACGTTAGAAAATAATTGTGTACAAACAAATGTATATAGGGGAACCCGGGGCAGCATGGGCCCTTTAAGGACAGGATGTGATATTTTAGGATTTAAGTGAAATATCGGGCTCAATTAGTAATCATTTATTAGACTTTTTAGTAAACTTTAATTATCTTAAACAATAATCAACTCAGACTTATAGTTTACGCATTTGGTGAACTTAAATAAAAAATGAGATTCTGCTCATAATGCCCCGTACCAGGGGCACGTTGGGCACAGCTGGGGCATAATGGGCATAATACTAACTAACTTCTAAAATCAAACACAAAATGAGCAAATATGAGTGGATTCGTCATCATTGTCATCTTCCCTGCACACAGGAACAATGAGCCCACCTATTACTGGCTGTATATGATACCCAACCTTCTATAGATTGAGAGTACTAATCACCACAATAGAGGCACTCGACGTCATCTTCTTTCAGATTCAGTTTCTTTATTTTTCTTACTTATTTTATTCGCTGAATGTCCAATAAAGAGCTTATATTAACACCATGTTCAATGCTGCAAAAAGAGAAAAATAACCTTAGTTCATAATCAGAAACTAGGGCAGTATGGGCATGCCCATATTACCCCGCCCATAATGCCCCGAAGTCTTTATACAAGAAAACAAACTTACTAGAATTAAGTATTTAATTAATTGCAATTTTAGTTATAGTAATGAAAACTATAGTTACTACGCTAATCAAGACCATATGCGTAGTCACACATTTTCCTAAGTCTATATTCATTACGGAAATGACAAAAAGTACAAAAATTAGATCAGATTACGCACTTACTTTGTTTTGTGTCTGACTCAAAATGGCGCAAGCTCCCGCTGATAATACTACCTGTCCCGCGTGCACGAGGGCACTGAGTGTCGAACCAAGCGTTGCCGCCGTCATTCAACGGATAGGGAAGGGAAGAACTAAGATGCTCATATTACCCCGCATGCCCGTCTTGCCCCGTGTTCCCCTACTAAAATAATCAAAAACTATGAATCAACTACATGTGTAATTTAAGGAACATGCAAATATACATCAATTTTTTTTTTTTTTTTGTTTAACTTTGTTAAAACTCGAGAATGAAGCTTTGTCCCTCAGTCTTCTCAAAAGTAGAAGTTCCGTACAAGTTGTAACTTGTTCAATGATGCATTAGCGAAATTATCAAAAAATATTCAATATGTAATAAATAATAGACCATGTCGGATTACAGGGGGTGCCGGACTAGACAGGGACCGGATTACCGGGGGTCCACTATAGTTAGATTAACCACTCGGGCCCAGTGCGGCGGTGGATGTCAGTTTCCCCACGTTGTCTATCACTGTTTTGAGGGCAGTGTGCATCTACTAATACCACCCATAATCTGTACGGAGTACAATAGGTCAAGCTACATGTAACTTGCAAATTTTCCTAAACAACTATGTGCCTTGTTTTAGTGATAAATTTGAAAATCTAATAAAGAAATTTGACACCTGCACTAAACCTCAAATTTTATCAAAACGTCGTCGTCTACTTTTCCATTCTATTTTTTTTTAATTAATTATAAACTAGCACTTGACCGCAATCCCGCCTGATGGTAAGCAGTGATTCGATCGTTGATGATAAAGTGCGCTAATTTATTAAGAGCCTATTCACTCAGAAAAACTGAGCGAATAGGAAGGAAGACGTTCAGTTGAGCAAAGTGATGTAATGTTAAATTCAACAACACGACCAACGATGCTGCGCCAAGGTGTGAAGACCCTAAACGACCAAACTCCCAATACAACAACATTTGGTGCATCATACCCGGTACACATCGCAACACAACTGCTCAGACCCGTCCTCCGTACGGCTTCACCAGACATCTTGCCGGAACACGACAAATCGCTTGGCGGCAAGGCCTTGTCTTCTTCTTTCTGCCGGCAGCCGATGTTATGGCCTACCACCGAGAATTATGTTAAAATACAATCAATACACAAAATCGTTCAACAGTCTAAGTAAAACCGAACCACGCGATTCTAAAAATCATAAACAATTCAGTTTCATCAAAAGCTTCAATATTTTCCTTTGTAGATTTCTCGCGTCAATAACTAAAGTAAAACTAATAAAACGGTTTGGCTGCAGTATGTCGGATATCGCTACCTACGGATCGTTTGCATACGAAATATTGAAACAGAAACAAACCAGACTAGACTGAATAAATAATCAAACCCAATAAAAATACGTTTTGATTAAAAACCTTATTGTTTACTATTGGAGTTTAATTTATTTAGTCGTTGGAAAATAACATGTTGTATTGGACTAACTGTATTGTATTTATTTAATGGTACATTGAGGTCTTATAAAACATTGTTTCACTCAAATATAAAACGTTATATACAAGTAGATTGGTAAAAATTTATAAATGAATGTTTGATCACAAAATGCTAATGTCTAAAATACAAAACCATAATGTCAAATAATAAATCATAATGGCAAAATATAGATCATAGTATATAAATAATCACGTCTAGACAAGTGTCCTTCCCACTAATTATTAATGGAATAATAAATAATACAAAATGAATTCTTAATGTACAAATAGGGCCATTAAAAATTGAGCAAAAATGTAATCAAGAAAATAACGAGCATGTTGCTTCTGACTCTAGAAAAATCTCTCATTAACTTGTCATAATCATTAAAAGTAATAATCATCTTGCCAGTCTGAAGTACATACTCGTACTGTAGATAATTGGCAATCCAAAATAATTATACTTAGGTACAACAGGGCAGAAAGAACCTATTTAGGATTAATTTTTGAGAAAGAATAGATGTTTTGTTCAATCTCCGGTCAGTCTGATGAAGTGTATTCAAATATGAAATTTGTTTGAAGCGTTTTCTGCTATACAGGTCCTGTTAACAGCAAAAACACATATATTTTCGTTTGGTTTAGATATTCCGTAGATCTGTAACAGACGATACGGATTATCAGAAGTCCGAAAATCTGAGAACCGTTTAATTATTGTAGAACTGTTGAGATTCCTTTGACTATGTAGGGACATTATTCCAATAATGACAAGACGCTGGCAGAATAGTCGACATCGGCCGAGTTGCCATAGAAAATAAACAATTAAAATGACAATGATGTCAAGCTATACCTATGTTCATAATAAACTAGTGCGCTTTACCATCAACGACTTCAAGATTTCCAATGCATCAAAAACGGATGATGAAAATAATAACACCACAAAAATAATGTAAAATTTTTAGTTTTCTCATATTACAATAGATAATGAACTTCATGTTTCTGGGACAAGGTTTATAATCCAGTCATTTGGAATTATAGCCAATTGATAGCTGTAGTTTATTTTATAACTCAGAACGAAAGAAGGAGTCCATGTGTGCATATTATTTTATTTGTAACACAGCGTCCGACCCTAGTCCAGGTCATGGTCCGGAGCGAGAGTGCATGGCAGGCCGTCACCACCTTCTGCGAAGCAGTGATGCTGACAAAGGAGGAGGCAGCAGGTTTCCCAGCGCTCTCACGCCACTAGCCGCCACAGGAGACGCCCTGGTCGGGAGACAACATCGAGCTCCCGGCCACCGTAGGCGCGGGCTTTGCGGGTGGTGAGCAATGGGCATCTGGTCGCGCCTCAAAGAGATATCAGCATATGGTGACGGGGTCCATGAAGACCGATGCCTCCTGGAGCTAACCCTGACCAACCAACCCACAAGGGTTGGGTAAAAAAGAAACCGTGGCCCTGGCGCATAAGCAAGTGAAGAAACACGGATGGGTTTTAGTCAGTAAAAGTGTGACACGCCCTTCTGCTCCGCCCAGAGCGGGAGAAGTCATTTGATGACTTCCCATCTCAAACCAAAAAAAAAAACATATTTATATTTCCATACATTTTTCTTATCTGCGCTATCGTAATGCTGTCTACCTATTCAATAATATTAACACGTTAGAAATAATTAAGTCGTATTTAGTGTAAGAAAGGTATCAAAGCGTGACATTGTCAAAAAAGGTTAGCCATGCAAACGTGACAAGTTCAATGTTAGCAGTCGACCTGAATTAAATACTTAATGGCCACAGTCACGAATACTTGATTGGGTTTAATATAGGTCAAAGATGATACTATAGATACTTCTATAGTTAACAATTGAGAATTGTGAATGAAATACAAAAACGTTTTAGCAAACCATTTGTTTTGCGTGGATAGGTACCTATTCAAGATTAGCGAAACCCATTAAAATTAAATCAAAAGAAAAAGGTTCTTTGGAAAAGTCCACGCTTAGTCTCAAAATCGATTAATGGGTAGTGATAAATTACCTACTAATTAGATATTGTGATCGCACTGGGATTTAAAATCGAGCTTAATGCCCAGGAGTAGCACTTACGACAAATACTCTTAGAGCAACGAGGCACCGCTGTCTAAATGTTCCTTTGTCATTTTAAGTATACAGTAAGTGTCAAAAGTGGAGTTAAAATATGGAGGTTATTTTTCTCGGAATGTGTTTGTATTGTGAAGGCTAAAAGTCGCTCAAAGAGCAATGGAGAGGGCTATGCTTGGGGTTTCACTGCGCGATCGAATCAGGAATGAGGAGATCCGCAGAAGAACGAGAGTAACCGACATAGCCCGAAGAATTGCAACACTGAAGTGGCAATGGGCTGGACACATTGCCTGTAGGACCGATGCCCGACGGGGCCGACGGGTTCTCGAGTGGCGACCACGCACCGGAAGACGTAGCGTGGGTAGGCCCCCGACAAGGTGGACCGACGACCTGGTGAAGGTCGCGGGAAACCGCTGGATGCGGGAGGCGCAGTACCGGTTGTCGTGGAGCACCTTGGGGGAGGCCTATGTCCAGCAGTGGACGTCTTTCGGCTGAAATGATGATGATGATGGTGTTTGTATTCGGATTGTTCAATGGACAAAAAGAAATAAACCGCCTAAAAGATAGTTTTTAGGAGAAAAGGACTGCGTAGAGATCGATCTATTAGAAATTTAATTGTTGTTGGATCTACAGCTGCATCTAACAATAATAAAATAGGTCAATATAGATATTGCGCATCAAAGAAAACGTGGTACAACTGCGCTACTTGTGTCAAATATTTTTGTTTAGAGCATGCTGTTATGCTGATATGTTCTAACTGCTTAGCAAACTTTAATATTTAACTAAATTTATGTTACAATAGTTTTAAAATATGTGATTTTTAAAAATTTAATGATATTTTATGTTTATTTGAGAATAAAAATTTTTATGTTCTTTTTTCCTAGACCGTAAGAAAAACATGTGACTGTTTAGGATGTTGTGGAAAGACTGATATTCATTAAAGTAATAAACAGTTTATGCTAACAATTGATATTTTTTTTGAAGTGAAACTTCTTTACGCACGCTTGACTTGGGGAGTAAGCTGGCGAAAGCGTTACGGAAATTGATCGGGCAAGGCGAACGGAAATTAAGTGGGAGATATAAGCACAGAGGCGCCCGTGGCGCGAGCTTGGTACTACAAGGTCTACAACGAGTTTTTTTTTTTTTCAATAAAAATAGAAGATCTATGCAAAAATATATTTTTTTTTTTTTAATTTTGAGACACGGATACACTTATTTATTTGTTTATTTACACCTAACACTATACATTAAATTTTATGTTGACTGACAACGATTAAGGGGGTCAGTAAACATAAAATTTGGTACCGCCTACTTCACAGTCCCTCCTGTACCCCCACCTCCCCTCACCCCTTAATATACCCACGAAACTACCCCCCCCCCCCCCGACCCCCTCATTGATTACCTCACCCCCCCGTGGATTATCTCGGGAACCAGAGGTCGTGGACTACCCGAGTTTGGGGTTCCCTGATTCAGGAGGAAGAGCCCGACCTTTTGGCTCCGAGGGAATCCACTACCCCCATCCCCACGAAACCTCCCCCCCCCCGACCCCCTTTAGTTACCACACCTCCCCGTGGATTATCTCGGGAACCAGAGGTCGTGGACTACTCGAGTTTGGGGTCCCCTGAACAAGGAGGAGGAGTCCGACCTTTTGGCCCCGAGGGAACCCCCCCCCTTTCCCCTTCCCCCCTCAACCCCACGAAACCTATCCCCCCTCTCCCCCACGAAACCTATCCCCCCCCCCCCGACCCCCTTTAGTTACCTCACCCCCCCGTGGATTATCTCGGGAACCAGAGGTCGTGGACTACCCGAGTTTGGGGTCCCCTGATTCAGGAGGAAGAGCCCGACTTTTTGGCCCCGAGGGAATCCACTCCCCCCCCTCCCTCCCCCGCATCCCCACGAAACCTAACCCCCCTACCTCCCCCCTCCCCTGCATCAACACGAAACCTATCCCCCTCCCGACCCCCTTTAGTTACCTCACCCCCCCGTGGATTATCTCGGGAACCAGAGGTCGTGGACTACCCGAGTTTGGGGTCCCCTGAATCAGGAGGAAGAGCCCGACCTTTTGGCCCCGAGCGTATATATATTGTGCACACATATATATTATATATATACATACAGATGGAACGAAAGAAGTTTCACTTCAGTCGTGTGGTCATAAGCACACTCGTTTTTTTTTTGTTTTATAACATCTTACAGTTTTGTAAAATAAAAAAAAACGAGTGTGCTTATGACCACACGACTGAAGTGTAACTTCTTTCGGTCCATCTGTATGTATATATATATATATATGTACAATATATACTCATGTATAGACATGTACATATACTAATTTTCTATAAATATTCGGGCTCTTCCTCCTGATTCAGGGGACCCCAAACTCGGGTAGTCCACGACCTCTGGTTCCCGAGATAATCCCCGGGGAGGTGAGGTAACTAAATGGGGGAAAGTTTCGTGGGGATGGGGGAGGGAGGGGGTAGTGGATTCCCTCGGGGCCAAAAGGTCGGGCTCTTCCTCCTGAATCAGGGGACCCCAAACTCGGGTAGTCCACGACCTCTGGTTCCCGAGATAATCCACGGGGGGTGAGGTAATCAATGAGGAGGTGGAGGGGGGGGGGGGTAGTTTCGTGGGGATATTAAGGGGTGAGGGGGGATACAGGAGGGACTGTGAAGTAGGCGGTACCAAATTTGACCCCTGACCCCTTTAATGGTTGTCAGTCAACATAAAATTAATGTATAGTGTTAAGTGTAAATAAATAAGTGTATCCGTGCCTCAAAATTAAAAAAAAAAAAATTGCATGGATCTTCTATTATTATTGAAAAAAAAAAAAACTCGTTGTAGACCTTGTAGTACCAAGCTCGCGCCACGGGCGCCTCTGTGCTTATATCTCCCACTTAACTTCCGTTCGCCTTGCCCGATCAATTTCCGTAACGCTTTCGCCAGCTTACTCCCCAAGTCAAGCGTGCGTAAAGAAGTTTCACTTCAAAAATATAAATGGTTTTATAGAAAAATAACTAGGTAATAGGAGCCAAAGTTAAGGTCTATCTAGGTCGGGTATAGGAGTTAAAACATTTGACGCGGGTATAGGAAGGTTAAACTATCACTCGGATGCAAAACGATTCACAAACGTGGTTTGCGGGCCCCGTCTCGAATTGTAGTTTTCCAGATGGCTGCCCTCACAACCCTCGACAATGACGCTTCGCTAGCCTGACTTTTATCACTCAAAGTCAACCTGCCGTCGAACTTTGACGGATGCGCCGTCATACCTTCTTCTTCATCTCAGCGTTAATCCCAGTCGCAATCTGCCAAAAGGTAATAGAAAGAAATAAGAAGTAGCCAAAGATGCTGCTAAAATATATTGAGCTATATTTATAAACAGCATCACATAAATTATCATGTTAAATAAATATAGAATATAGTGCTAAAAATGTATAAAAAACTAATAGTAGAAATGACGCATTAGAAATAAGAAAAAATAAACTAGTATATGAAGAGAGCGAATAGTAAGCCTGTAACCCTGAAATATGAAAAATAAAAATGTAATAGAATGTAAGTAAATAATAGTAAATTAAGTATAAGCATAATATATAAAAAAGAAAAGAAAGAAAGCATGTAATAGATATAAGATGTACTTAGTAAATGTAAAAAATAAGCATGGATAGATTTGTAAACTTAGCTGCAAAACAATAAAGGAAAACTGTACAATTATTGAACCACACCCAAATAAGAAATTAAATAGAACACCTAGGCTAGACAGGCGTCCCACCTGTAAATGTATGAAAGAGAATGTATGAAAGAAAGATTAAGTATGAAGAATAAAAGTGTGAGAAGCAAAATTGCGAGAACTGGTATGAAAGTGTATAGTAGATAAGGTCTCTGGCCCAATGTCGGAGGTATAGGCGATTATTATAATAAAAAAATCCCAGTCGTATCCGAAGCTTTTCAGCTTTAGAGTCTAGGGTCCGCTTTACCGGTTTAACTGCTAATTTTGGCTAAACTTCGATATTTTCCATGAAGCTACTGCGAAGGCGATGTCGAAACATTGCAGTTAGACCAATTGTAGGACTTTTGAGGGCTCCAACAACCCGTAACGACTGCCATTAGATGTTCGTATGGCAACCGGGACCAACGGCTTAACATGCTTTCCAAGGCACGACCAGATCAGTGCAAATATTCATATGTTCATGCACACAAATATTAGCACTGCGCGGGGATCGAACCCGCGCCTCCTTGCGCAGCGGCCGCGTTCGCTACCGCTACGCCACGGAGGCTGTCGATGCGCGGTCATATAAAGGGTGTATCTGACATCGACACACAAACGAGTACCCCATTAATTACGATAAAAATACCATTAAATACGAATTTCTCGTCCGCTTTTTCATGATTAAAAAAAATATATGTAGTTTTTTTCACTTTAGACCGTTCATAATTGGTTTAAAGTAAAAATTAATTAATTCGCTAATTATACAACAAATCGCAATGAAAACAACTATCTTATCAGCTGATTTAATAGAGTTCACATCAGGGATCAACATCATACCTACAATCCCGCACGGCGGCACGCTTGCAACGTTCAAAGGGCGAGCCGACACTTTTTTTTAAACACTGTGAATTCTGTAACCGTTCATTAACGACATAAATGATTATCATAATTATATTAGTGGCATGCGGTGTAGCCTTTTCGCGAAGTTTACGTTACGGTGTCAGATACATCCTGTATATATTATTGTACCTATTCTACTTCAAAGCATTATAGTGATCATTGTCAGGCTTAGTACAGGTCGTAAGATTTAATTTATTGATAGCCGCCATTATTATTCGGAGTGACCGCAGGTAAATTGGAAAAGCTATTATCGTCTGTGGCAGTTTCTACGTCTATTGTTATGTGTGGATATCGCTTCTCTTGTGGCCTGTCCAATCCTTATTGAGAAGGGCTTTTGTAGTAGATATTGAATTATTTTAGGGGTGTCTGATATTTATATGAATCATCGTACCGTTATTAGAGGTGGAATAGAACCCAAACGGAATTGTTGTTCAGATTAGCAGAAAGGTCGTTGGCAGACCAACAGCCCAGGCGGCATTCCGATTTTGTAACCATCATCCTGTATCTTACCGTGTGGTACCAGGCTTAGAATAGTACCCACCCATATCCTCCCGTGGTTGTTGTAGGAGGTGACTTTTTTTTTTTTTTTTTTTTTTTTTTTTTTTTTTTTTTTTTTTTTTTTTCTCGAGTGGAAATGCCTTTACGCACCATACCCGTCGCTAGCTAGGCGACGAGCGTGTGTGGGACTCGCCCGGCCGTAGCCGGGAATACCCACTAAAACCACCCGGTTACCGTCGGGCCCTGTGTTGAGAGTGTCACGGGGCCGACCCGAAGGCCAAGTACTCCGTGACACCCTCAGGGCTTGCCGGCCCTTCCCTGTAGGGCCGGTTTCCGCGCCAAAGGGGGATTACCCGGTAACGGAATAATCCCCAGACGTGGTGACCGTTGTGCAATGCACGTGCGGGAGCTACCCGCACGCGCTGGTCACACCCTGGGGCTAAAGGAGACGGGGGTTCGTCCCCCGCCTTCTTCGCCCCACCCGTCTACGCCGGAGGGGAGCGGCTCACCAGGGAAGTGGGAAGCAGCGCTTCTCCTGTGAAATATCAAATTACTACAATCCCCAACCCGCCAGCCAAGCGTGGAGATTATGGCAAAGGCCTCGCCCAAGGCTATTAATGTTTTGGGGGAGGCCTTTCGTCCAGCAGTGGACCTCTCTAGGCTGAAGAAAAATAATAAGAATCATCACACCGTGAAAACTTGGCTGAAGAGAACTGTCATTCCTACAAATGCTCTTTACCATAGTGTCAATCCCTGTTGACACTATTGACAGCCCACTCTAAAGCTTACGCTAACTAACTATTCACGATGAGATTCTTAATTGATAGGATGAATGCGACGCCGACTCGCATGGATCAGGGATGCACGGCACAAATCAGAGGAGGTCTTTAATAAGTATTGGATGTGAACACAATGTACTTGCAGTAAAGCATCTATTTGTTGGGTTAATTTAATTTCTGAATTGTTGTTTTTTTTGTGTTTTCCATAATGGACGCTCTCAACGTACAATATATTTCTGCATCGTTCTCAAACGGTTGTTTTCAACATGAATGATGTAATTAAATATTTGTATCAATAGCTTGATAATTTAAAAGAGTGTCCATGGAGTTTCTTGCCCGTTTTTCTCCATAGGTTCATCTTACTGACTGACCGACCTTCTGACAATTCAAAACTGCCTGTAACTGGTTTATTTGAAATAAATGCTTTGATAAATTTGATAAGAATACCTATAATGACGACTGCCGTTTTGCGTGGATGTGGCGCTTGTTCCCTTAACTATTTCTCATTTTTTTGTTTTTGTAAACTTTTTCTTCATGTTTATCCCAAATAAACTTTTTTTTTTCTTTTAAAATAGAATTGAATTATTTTTGCCGGACATAGGATATTGGAAACTCTTTTACATATTACAAAATAAAAAAGAAGAAAAAAGTATTATCGCCCGACTCCCTAAAAAAATATCAATGCTCATATAAACAAAAAACTACGGATTCCATGATGGGCCCACAGAAGTCAAAACTTGAGCCTTGGTTTATTTTGAATATTTTTGAATGGTTAGGAAATAATTACTCTATATCTATACACGAATTTTACACGTATATTAGACAGTCCAGCCATCAGCAGTCACCATCTGTGGATGCACATTGCTGGTTGAAGTACAAACAGAAACGTTCATTTGCTCAAGCGCCCTACCCCTATTCAACAAAACAGCAAGAACAGGCATACATTTTTGACGCGCGGTAGAAAGAGAGGCGGATATTACTTCCTCGGCCGCGATGGCGGCCTACTCTGGCTCCGTCTTACGAATATCTGACCAGGTCACGACACGTGTCCTGTAGACCTAGTATGAGTTTTCAATACGAAACTCGATCGTCGATATCGAGCGCGTTTGGCGCTATCATTGGTTGAGAAGCGGGCCAATCGCTGAGTCAAACACGCTCGATATCTACGAACGAGTTTCGTAATGAAAAATCATACTAGGCCTACTGAGGCAAGTTTAATACTTTTTCCCCAATCTCAATGAAACTGCAAAACGGTAGTAACGGTAGGTAAGTGTAAAGAAGATTAAACAAAAAAATACGCGTCTAATTGAGAAGTTCTTCCGATTTTTCGTTAATAATTAGCTACTTATATATAGTCGACGATGATCTTCGTATTATTTAGCGGACTTCCTTAACTTGATTTTTTTTTTCTGGGACAAAGCCCGCCACACTTTTCCCACCCACTGCAACTCCTGAAAGCCAGAATCAACAGTGGAGACCGCCAGAAAAACGCCGAGCAATGAAGCTCAACGAGTCCCGGTGAAACGATTCAACTGTCTTGGGTCCCGCAACGAAATTAATCAGAAGAGAATAGCGGAGGAGTAAGAAAAAAGATATTTTTTTCCCTCCATAACAAGCAGGAGACAGAACAGAACTAGGCCAATCGGCACAAAGGGACATTATTGCAACTGGGAGAAGCCCAGATTGCCAAACACCACGGAATAAAATTTGATTAAGTTAATGGGTCCTAAGTAGGTATTAGCTGTTACAATTGATTCCAATAATAGGTATGGCAAAAGCGCCTGAACGCACAGAAATTGGTTCTAGTTTCTACAAGGTCCGTATAATAAACGACTCCGGATGTAACTTGTACACTATCCAACATAATATTGCGTTCATTCTGCCAAAGAACACACTCCCACAAGATACTCCCACAAGAACTTGAGTTTACCTAAGTCACAAAATTTACACTGAGATCAGTCTACTTTACTAAAGATTTCGACGATGTACATAATTATCAGCAGCTATTAGCTGTCCTGTCCCTAGCAGTGGATGCCATGTAAACAAAGTGATTTATAAGGTACAGGCACTTTTTAGTCTGATAACGCAAATTGTGTTCGAAAGTAGATGATTCTATCTTTTAGACGGGCAACATATCCTGGTTATAGATTACTATTAATTGTATTAACCCCGAACTAATATAATCAAGTAGTAAGAATTTCTTTGTTATATTACTCCGGCGTGATATGGAGTAAGAAACATCCGTAATTTCCTACATTTATCAGCAAAATACTGAACTTCTGATTAATACCGTGCTTGAGAAAATCTCAATTACACAATTAATACTTCGTACCACTTTTTATTTCCTCCCAAATTGTTACTAACTGAGGCTCCATTGCACCATATAACAAATGTGTATTGATTAGACAACCCTAGTCTAGATACATCAACTGTACGCTCAACGAGACATCGACTATACGAACCAGTATATACTGACCTCGCATCTAGCGAAAAATCAGAAAAGGTCGAAAGATTCTGGAGTGGCGACCAAGTACCATAGATGCAGCGTTGGATGGCCTTATGAGAATGCAAGAGTCCGCTTGATGAGGAAAAAATAGAATATAATACTCTCGAAATGTACATCAAATAAATTATGGCATACTTACAAATGCAAAGGCATAGAACCGGGCGAAATGATAGTCCTTTGGGAGGCGCTTGAGCAGCGGACGTCTTTCGGCTGCACTTAATGATGATGGTGACTACTAATAATTTATTCGCTATTAAGGTATTATCGGTGGTAGGCCATAACATCGGCCGCCGGCAGAAGTTACCACCCACCAGACAAAGCCTTGCCGACAAGCGATGTGTCGTGTTCCGGCATGATGTCTGGTGAAGCCGTACGGAGGACGGGTCTGAGCAGTTGTGTTGCGATGTGTGCCGGGTACGATGCGCCTAATGTTGTTGTGTTGGGAGTTTGGTCGTGGAAGGTCTTCAGATCAATCTCCCTTTGGCGCAGCATCGTTGGTCGTGGTTTAACATTGCATCACCTCGCTCAACTGCCGTCTTCCTTCCTATTCGCTCAGTTTTTCTGAGTGAATAGGCTCTTAATAAACTAGCGCGCTTTATCATCAACGATCGCATCACTGCTTACCATCAGGCGGGATTGCGGTCAAGCGCTAGTTAATAATTATTAAAAAAAAATAAAAAATTAGATCTACTGAGAAAGTCGTTCAGATCGATGTTCTATGGTACACCCATAAATACGACAACACTTTTCTGTATATATGATCATAAAATGAGAAGTTAGTAAAGACGGTATGCACAGCTAGATGTGTAGTCGGTTGTACCAGACACATTTCACATCTACCATCGTATGGATCAACCAGTTTTATTTGTTAACAAAATTGGAATACGCGACGGGGCTGATAGCTAGTAGGTATGTAAGAGTATACGTGTTCCAAGTTTGTAGCTGATAAGATTGGTTCCGAACATACGATAAAAATAAATAAGAGTTTTGCTTTAGTGATAGTACATAGATATATAATATACGTTACCCTTTCGGGTTTCGATTTTGATTGAGTGAGAATTGAATATGCTTTGTGCAATAAACTGTGGATGTTGTAACGTAGTGCTTTCATTTTTGCATTTAAATCCCGTGTGGTACCGTGCATAGAATAGTACCAACTCATATCCTCCCGTGGGCGTTGTTGCGATCCCCAACCCGCCTGCCAAGCGTGGGGATTATGGAAATGCCCCCCAATGAAATGAAAGCTTTGGGGAGTACTTTGTCCATCTATAGGCTGAGAAAACTCTAATAAACATTAAATCAATATCTACCTCTTAAATATGAGGCTAAATGATAACAATGACAACAGCAGCATGGGTCGATACACGTTTGAGAAGATAAGTCCTTGGGATGGGTGACCATTCATTGCATATCGAGATGTACCAAAAGCATTTTAAAAGGGGGGTAACGTTGGGTAGTCAAATGTGCGAAAGGGCTAACAGTTTCAAATAATTGGCTGGAGGTCAGATAGGCCATAGCTCCATGTAAAATAATGACATTCAGCTACATCCAATGAGACTGGATCCTTTTTTATTTATTTTTTTAATAATTATAAACTAGCGCTTGACCGCAATCCCGCCTGATGGTAAGCAGTGATGCGATCGTTGATGGTAAAGCGCGCTATCTAGTAAGAATATCCTTTTTAAAGTACATACCACCAAAATTAGAATAACAGTTTCTATTTTAAAATCCTTTTTATTTAGAAACAATATCTCATCCTCCGAAGGAACAAAGGCTTCGCCAGAAATATGTCAAGACCTTTTATCGCTCAAAATTCAACCCAGTTCATATTACCTTTATCCACTTTACACAGTCGTTTGTACTAAATCAGGGTACAGAAATTCACTATCAACTATTCGAGACACTTAATAAATCTCAAAGCCCAAACAATTTTGCAATTAATCAATTCACAAAGTGGTTTCGTGGTAAAAATATATTAATGTCTATTGGGTTCACGAAACAATCTAAGGGCCTAGCGCAAACGGCCGAAGTATACGTAACGGTAATCTGAACAATGTTTAGTCCAACTTTTTTTTTTTATAATTATAAACTAGCGCTTGACTGCAATCCCGCCTGATGGTAAGCAGTGATGAAATCGTTGATGGTAAAGCGCACTAGTTTATTAAGCCCATTCATTTAAAAAAAAACTTAGTGAATAACAAGGAAGACGGCAGTTGAGCGAAGTGGTGCAATGCTAAACCCAACAATATGACCAACGATTCTGTGCCAGAGGGAGATTGATGTGGAGACCCTCCACGACCAAACTCCCGACACAACAACATTTGACGCATCGTACCCGGCACACATCGCAACACAACTGCTTAGACCCGTATCTAATGGATTTAGGGGTTTCTATGACCTTGAATAGTTATAGCAATATGACTTAAGTTTATTAGGGAGGCATACTCAGTGTAGCCCATGTTGGGCCCATACATCACTTCCTATCATGGAGAGGAGTCATGTGTCCCCGTATTGGTATTATTATACGCTGATTATGTGATAGCTATGTATAATTGTATATACAACATTTATTTTTTGCTTACCCGAAACCCGAAATACGTGTCCAGTGTTTTTAAATAAAGAATCTAAGTACAAAATTACAAAAAGATATCATGGAAAACCACATAGTTATGAGGTTGTTATCGTAATTGGCTGTCCCAACAAAAATATCAGCTCCCCTCGGGCGAGCGACCTCTGGCGTTAGCTGTGCGCAGTACTATGGCCTATCGTAAGCTGTGTGGGGCGCTCCGTAACCACACTGCAACAAATTCTAAATGTATTTGGGAAAAAATATAATATTGTGTAAAAATGATTGGAATCGATGTATTTTTTTTTTTTAACTTTATATACAAACATTGCACAATAGCGGACTTAATACCTTAGGCATTTTCTACCAGTTTACCTTGAGGTGACGCAGAGACAAAAAATGGTAGGTGCAAATAAATTAAAGTTAAAAGAAAAAAAAAATTATAACAAATAAACAAACTGTATTCAGGTTTTGCATAAACAAAAAATAACGTTGTATAAAATTTTAAATATAGTTTAAAAAACTAAAAAACATGTTTTTAAAGAATATCAAACTAAAAAGTTAAAAATAATTTTAAAATTTAATTTATGACAATAGTATATAAACTATACTAGTAAAATGAGAAAAAAGCGTGAGGCGCTTTGTGCCATATTTTTTGTATATTATTAAGCGCCGCACGCTTTTTTAGTTTTTTAAACTATATATTTATTTTCAACTTTTTAGTTCGATATTCTTTTTGTAAATAATATACTGATAACACGAACGCTTAAGTGGTGCTGATTTGGTTTTACCAAACTTTTCTTGATCTCCAACGGACAGAATGTGAAAAGTGTGTGTTGTAGATTAAATTTTAGCTAAAATTCGTAATGATGCGTTACCCAAGTAACTAAATCTAAAACTAAATCTAAACTAAAAAATACTTTGCCTGCACCAATTAATGTAAGGTAATGAGAATTTTTTGAGTTAGACGGACAAACATACAAGTGAAGCTAATAAAAAGCATGTAAAAATCATTTCATTCACATTCACAGACTTTGATATCCATTCAATATTTTTAAAATGCATTTAAAAAAATATCGTATGGATTTTCAAACGGTTTGCACCAGTAAACAGAGGTATAAATGAAGAACGTGTACAATCTATTAGATTTTCTGTATTTTAACTAAAATATGACGATAAATGTTGAAGATGTCGGCAAAAATTAAAGCAATTGGGAGGTTCACTTCACAACACATAGTTTTTTAAAATTCCAGTAGTACGTTCTCGTGGGATATTTTCTGACAACCAGCTGTGTAAAGCCGCGGGCAAATCTAAAGACTAATTTACACGGTACAATTTAATTGCCTATGTTTTTTTTTTATTAATTTATAAACCAGCGCTTGACCGCAGTCCCGCCTGATGGTAAGCAGTGACGCAATCGTTGATGGTAAAGCGCACTAGTTTATTAAGAGCCTATTCACTCTAGCCTTGAAGACACTCAAATTGTAGTCCGACGGAAACACCGCCGCTGGCAAATTGTTCCAGTCCCTCGATGTACGCGGTATAAAAGAGGAGGCGAAACGCTTCGTCCGGATCGTAGAGGTGTTAACAACATAAGGGTGGAAACTCGCCGCACGACGGGTCGTCCGATGGTGGAACGGAGATGGGGGAATTAAATCGTGCAATTCCCTCGCACACTCCCCAAAATGTATCCTATAGAACGCCGAAAGGCTGGCTACTCTACGCCTGTGCTCTAGGCTTTGGAGACCAACTCGATTTAAATCAGAGTCACCAATCAGCCTCTTAGCACGCCTCTCCACTGAATCCAAAGTGGCCAGGTGACACTTAGCAGCACCAGCCCAAATGTGGCTGCAGTACTCCACACACGAACGGACCTGTGCTTTGTACAACATTAGAAGCTGCCCTGGTGTGAAGTACTGCCGGACCTTTGCGATAACGCCAAGTTTCCTGGCAGCCAACTTGGCCTTGGACTCAATGAACCGCCCAACGTTTAGGTTCGAGGAAATCTCAACACCCAAAACCTGAAGGCGGTCGGTACACTCCAAAGATACATTTCGATAAGTAGGAGCCAAGGTAAACGGGCTCCTTTTGGCGGTGAAAAGACACGCCTGTGTTTTGGGCGGCATTGAATGCTACAAGATTGGCATTGCCCCATTCGGGACTGCCTGTAGTGCAACACTCTTTCGCTCTACCATGGCCTCTCTTTTGGACCGGATTGATTCCCTACTAGCCCGAGCATCCGGCAGATATCTCTCCACAACTGTGCTGTCATCTGCATACCCATAGATACCGGGCATCAGCAGATCGTTAATATGAAGCAGAAACAGAGTTGCGGAGAGAACAGACCCCTGAGGAACACCGGCATTAGTCGACATGGTCTCAGATGAGCATCCGTCGACAATAACTCGGAGGGACCGTTCGATCAGGAAGTCTTTTGCCCAGCTTTGTTGCTTTAATTAAGTTGAAGCAACAATAAAAGTTGCATTGTCTAAACACCACTTAGACGATGCAAGTCATTTGTTGTTATTGTATGCCATAGGCAATTAAAATGCCCGTGTAAACCAGTCTATAAAATTATATGCGAAACTCGTATTAACAATTTTAAAATCATTCTTATATTATGTTTACTCTACCCGTTCACGCTTGGCCCTACGGAGAATTTGATTCGTAGATAAGAAGGGTCATGGGTCATCAATCTAAGAGCAGATTTAACCAATGAAACTGAACGCGATCAGCCGCCACCTAAGCCTACATCGTTGAATGCAATAAATAATATTGATATATTGATGGGCAAAACGTATCTTTATGCACATTCGCAGAAAGCAAAACTCTCAATTGGAATCTGTCTATTCTAAGCACAGTCTGAATTTTAAGCACGACAATTGACCTTCAGCACATCTAAACCGCATTAAAGATCTGTCAGTGTCATTGTTGTGGAATATTGAGACTGACAGGTCTTGAACGCAATTAATATGTACTGATCGACTTCAATTTCATTGGTGAAATTAGTCCTACTGGTGATAACAAACTTTGATTTACAGGAACTTTGATGTTTCTCGAACAAAAGCACTCCAATCTAAGTTGGTACTCGACTCAAATTACGAACTACCGCTGCGTTCGACCTAAATAAATATTTTAATGAAGTCTGTGTTATTGAATAAAACAGGAGTCTTGATGAATAATACTGAAGTTTTAAATTGACTGCAGACCAAGACATTTATAAGTCGAGAATGTAGGTAGGTATGGCTTAAAGTTGATCAGTACCTAAGTCATGTTCTTTGGCGCCGCAAATTTCCACGCGCGCCTTTCGTGTGTAGGTGTGACCATTGTAGGAATGGTCGCATTGCGAGGTGTACCCGCTGAGGAACCGTTGTTTTAGGCCTAAAAAAATAAATATTATTTCGCAAAAAGAGGTAACTTAATAAATGTGGGATAAGCACCCTTCCGCGGGCAGCGGGCGGCAGGGCACGCGGCACGTGGTCGCATCGCTATTTGCTCATAATAATACCGGTGTTGTCACTTTTTTAAAAATTAACAAATTTTGGTGAAGTTTGAATTAATTCGCGGGAAAAAAGATTATTTCAAAATTCATTTTTATTGGTACTATGATTATTACGTAAAATTTTATATTATATTTGGTCATGTGTTTACCTAACCTTTATTATCCTTATGGGCCGGACAGGGTTTTCTTAACATACTGTATATATCCTACTACGTATACATACTATATGATTAAAAGGTGAAGCAAAACATCTTGAGGAAACCTGAAGAAGCCTGAGGAAGTCTGAAATCGCCAAACCGCATTGAGCAAGACCGCCGCGGAGATTAGGCTCAATCCTTCTCTGTATGAGAGGAGACTTGTGCCCAGTAGTGGGATGATAAAAGGATGATGATGGTGATGATAAAACAATACAAATCACGGACTCTGTATCAGGATTCGGTATAGACATATAGATATTTGCAATACATTCTAATGTAAAATGTAATACAATATACATATAAGAATCGAGTTGGTCTCCAAAGCCTAGAGCACAGGCGTAGAGTAGCCAGCCTTTCGGTGTTCTATAGGATACATTTTGGGGAGTGTGCGAGGGAATTGCACGATTTAATTCCCCCATCTCCGTTCCACCATCGGACGGCCCGTCGTACGGCGAGTTTCCACCCTTATATTGTTAACACCTCTACGATCCGGACGAAGCGTTTCGCCTCCTCCTTTATACCGTGTACATCGAGGGACTGGAACAATCTGTCGGTGGCAGTGTTTCCGTCGGAATACAATTTGAGTGTCTTCAAAGCTAGAGTGAATAGGCTCTTAATAAACTAGTGCGCTTTACTGTCAACGATTGCGTCACTGCTTACCATCAGGCGGGATTGCGGTCAGGCGCTGGTTTATAAATTAATATAAAAAAAAGAAATGAAAACACAACGGTAACAGCATTTCTATTATGAAACGAAATAAATATAGTATGTTACTTTTATAAACAAAAACTCTTTTATTGAATATTTATTTTATGTGCAATGTTTTTTTTTTTCTTTTTAGAAAAGAGTTGGTAATAATAATAATAATATATTTATTTGCATAAAAACACGGTATACAGAGATGGTAAAAATACAATTTAGACCAAGACATGTTTTGCCAATTTAATATAAGCATGCAAATTTTTCAAGATATACTAGACATTAACCTTTACTAGTAGATTTGGAAAGTGGTTGTACTTTTTTATGAACAATAAATAATGTAATTGATTATTTATTGGAGAGGACTGTTACAAAATAGACTTTTAATTAAAGGTAATATGCTTTTTTTTACAACAAAATGTTCCAGTGTAGCTAAGTACTTACTTATTATTTTTTATCAATACCTATGTGTTGACAAAAAAGTAGTACTTAAATCTCACTAAATAATTACTATGCACAACAATTACTTTTTAGTTCGAAAGGTTAACAATATTTCGGAGCCAAAAAGGGGCCTATTAAATGACCATTAAACATAATCATCAGGAAAGTTTACCCTCAAAAATATAGAATTGTAAATGCACGTTATCATTATCAAAATAAAGTTTGTATTCGATTAAAACTGTAGTCGATTTTTTCTTCTTAAACGAACAAAAGAAAGCGCTTATAGAATTTTAAACTGAAGCTCAAGAAATCGGCTCAATAAAGGAGTTTGTAACAACGTAACCGGTAATTAAGTAGGCGCTTAGTTCTACCCTTTTTTAATAAAATACTCGTAAAAGAAACAATTTGATTGAATTTGGGTTATTTGTTTGTGTATGAAAAACTGAATGATCCGAAGTATTGAAACATTACAAATAACTTCATATTTGAGTTAAAAGTAAGTTAAAGACATGAATTCGCTTTCATTAAAATAATATTTGGAAGAATCATTTCTGTAATATTTATTTTCTTCTTCAAAATCAAAGCATTTATTTCAAATAAACCAGTTACAGGCACTTTTGAATTGTCAGAAGGTCGGTCAGTCAGTAAGGTGAAGCTAGTCGCCCATTCCAAAGAGTAGGTACCTATGGAGAAGAACGGGCAAGAAACTCCATGGACACTCTTTTAAATTATCAAGCTATTGATACAAATATTTGATTACATCATTCATTTTGAAATCAATCGTGTGAGAACGACGCAGAAATATATTGTACGCTGAGAGCGTCCATTATGAAAAAAAAAAACAATAATTCAGAATTTAAAATACGCCGTAGCAGCTAAGAGATGACCAGTCCCCTCTGACGGCGTCCGTTCACGAACATGACGTATGGATCAGCATCATTCAGCTCAACCATATTGAAGGGAACCTAATGACCCAACACACACGCCACCACCAGCGAGACATTTGAGTGAGTATGACATACTCTCAACAGCCATAGCACAATCAAGTCAATAAACGACTAACCCAACAAATAGATGCTTTACAGCAAGTAGAACGTGCTCACTTCTTCAGTCTATAGTGGTCCTCTGCTGGATAAAGGCTTCCTCCAAGGCTTTTATTGCTTTGGGGGGGGGGGGTTTGCCTTAATACCCACGCTTGGCAGGCGGGTTGGGGATCGCAGAAGGAGCACTGCTGCCCGCTTCCCTGGTGAGAGTTCCCTTAGTCGTCTCTTACGTCACCCACGGGAGGATATGGGTCGGTACTATTCTAAATCCGGTATTACACGGGCATTGATATTTATCACTGATCATATATTTAAAATAATCCATACTAATATTATAAATGTGAAAGTGTGTTTGTTTGTTTGTTTGTCCTTCCTTCACGCCGTAGCTAAGCAATCAATCGACGTGATTTTTGGCATACAGTTAGTTGAAAAGATGGAGAGTAACATAGGCTACTTTTGGTCCTAAAAAAACATGAAGTTCCCAAGGGAGATTACTGGAATATTTGTATGTGTACACCAAATATTTCCTTACTAATACTATACATCGGAAAGTGAATTTGTTTGTACCACTTTCACACCGTAACTACTGAACCGATTACTTTGAAATTTTTCAAACGTAAAGTTAGAAGACTGGATTAAATAATAAGGTACTTTTTATCCCAAAAAAAATTTATCTTCCCGAGAGAAATCTAAAAAGCGCGATATAACCGAAGTTAACGCGGGCGAAGCCGCGGGCGGAAAGCTAGTGATCATATATATTAATAATTTGTCGTGGTGGCCTAGTGGTTAAAACACCAGCCTCTCAAGTATGAGTGCGCGGGTTCGATTCCAGGTCAAACAAGTACCAATGTAACTTTTCTAAAGTTATATGTACTTTCTAAGTATATCTTGGACACCAGTGACTGAAGGTGAAGGAAAACATCTTGAGGAAACCTGGACTTTATAAGTCTGAAATCGCCAACCCGCATTAAGCAAGCGTGGTGTTACGCTCAATCCTTCTCTGTATGAGAGGAGACCTGTGATGATGATATATTTAAACGAATTTGACTCAGTGGACTAATTAATGCACTACCAGTTGCCATGGCATTTATTTGACAAGACAAGTAAATTTTTGTGTCTGTGACATGTTTATGCCTTACAAAGTTTACATTTATATTTTTTTTTTAATATACTTTGCCCCACACTAGGAATTTTTCTGTATCGTAAGTGCGTTAACAAACATATAAAATCGCATACATAAACTGCCGTATTCGGAACAACTACTTGTAGGTCTTACATATATATGTTAGCACGACACGCAGTGCAGCAGACGAACGCTTAACCACTACGCCTACCGTGCAATTAACATTTGACCACAAATTTAATTAAAGACCTGTTTTTATTAGGTAATCCTCTACAAACAAGAAACAATTTACCATCAAAACGGTCCAATACAGTCTCCAAAGTACTGGAGCACAGGCAAAAATTAGCCAGCCTTTCGGTATTCTATTAGGATGGATTTTGGGGAGTGTGCGGGAATTGCATGACTTAATTCCCTCATCTCCGTTCCATCATTGGACGACCCGTCATACAGCGAGTACCCACCCTTGCGTTGAGGATCCAGACAAAGCCTTTCGCCTCGTGTTTTATACCGCCTACATCGAGGGACTGAAACGATTTTGCAGCGGCGGTGCTTCCGTCTAACTACAATTTAAGTGTCTTCATTCAAGGCTAGAGTTAATAGGCTCTTAACAAACTAGCGCGTTTTACCATCAAAGATTGCATCACTGCTTACCATCAGGTGGGATTGCGGTCAAGCACTTGCTTATAATTATAAAAAAAAAAATTATACGCAAAGGATTCTCATATAAAATCCACTCCAGATGTTGCCTTCAATCAACGCCGCAATTGTCACTGTCTACCCACACATTGTTGATATTGTGATAAACTAAATTAACCTTCTGATTAACCAAACGTTCACGGATCGGACAGGGTTTTCTTTACATCTATACTAATATACAGGTTGTATCTGACATTGTAACGCAAACTTCGCGAAAGGGGTAAACCGCATGCCACTAATAAAATTATGATAGTCATTTATGTCGTTAATGAATGGTTACAGAATTAAGAATGTTTAAAAAAAAAGTGTCGTTTCGCCCTTTGAACGTTGCAAGCGTGCCGCCGTGCGAGTTTGTAGGTATGACGTTGATCCCTGATTTGAACTCTGTTAAATCAGCTAATAAGATAGTTTTTCGAGTTTTGTTTTCATTGCGTTTTTTTTGTGTAATTAGCCAATTAATTAATTTTTACTTTAAAATGTTATTGGGTTATAAAAGTATAGCAATTATGAACGGTCTAGAGTGAAAAAAACTACATATATATTTTTAAAGTCATGAAAAAGCCGACGATAAAATCCACCACTGGGGGGTTCATGTTCATGGATCCAGTACATGATGTACTGGATCCATGGCACTCGTTTGTACGTCGATGTCAGATACACCTTTATAAAGCTGAAGAGTTTGTTTGTTTGAACGCGCTAATCTCAGGAACTACTGGTCCGATTTGAAAAATTCTTTTTGCGTTGGATAGCCCATTAATCCAGGAAGCAAGCTATGACCAATGGGAGCGGAGCATAACTAACTCCACGCGAACGAAGTCGCTGGCGACCGCTAGTATTGTATAAATAATTATGTTGTTTGTTAGCACTTCATTTTTATATATTCGTTTTACCTTAGGTTATCACTATAACCTGTTATTATCAACTGTAAACAGTTTCCCATTACTGTCATTTCATATTTTATATACAGAAGCTGTTGGTGAACCTTTATTAATAAATAAATAAGATACTGCAACCCTTAACAAAGAGAGAACGTGTTGAATTGGTATCCTATTATGTTACATACTAACTCCTTAGAAAGCAATACCATTCAGAAACTTATATTACTTCAGTGTGTTCTATAACATTTGCAATAAAGTCGCACCTGTTGGTATTGCCTGATTCTGCATTCTATTTGAAGTCAGAATTCTAAGGAAACCTGTACACAACTAGAAACTCTAAAGAGTGAATTGACTGCAATCTATTGAATGTATAAATCAAATTGGACTTCACTCTGAAATACGTTCGCTACTAAGAATAAATAACTGTTGACTGTGGAAAAGAATTTTGATTGATATGTTAAAGAAAATAATTTGGCCTGAGGTTATTGGTTACTTGTTTGCAGTTATGTTGTGTACCGTCGTGTGTGTGCATGTGTATTGTGGTTTTTCTAGCCGCCGCATAAGACGCCATGGTTGGGAGACAACATCGAAATTCCGGCCACCGTAGGCGCGGGTGTGAGCAGTGGGCCGCCCAGTAAGGGCCAGACCGGAGTCGACGGCGCGTTGCGTTTCACGCGCGTTCTAAAGATATGTCTGCACATCGTGTCGGGCCTCACGAAGACCGATGCCTCCTGGGTCAGGGTTGCGGGTTAGTTAGAAAAGAAACTGTGGCCCTGCGCATAGGCAAGTGAAGAAGCATGGGTGGGTTTTAGTCAGTAAAAGTCTGACACGCCCTTCCGCTCCGGCCAGAGCGGGAACCTCTCCCGCTCTGGTCGAAGCGGAAGGGCGTGTGTATTTGATGATATCCCATTCAAAATAAAAAAAAGGTTATTAGTTGTAATTTCTGTTATGTTGTGTACCGTCGTATGTGTGCATGTGTGTTGTGATTTCTGTTGAGTTGCTGTTTGTGTTATGAATGTGTAAGATGTGTGTGTGTTGTTGTTGTGTTAGTGGCTGTGTTGTGTATGTGTTGGTGGCTGTGTTGTAAGTTGAATAATGGTTACGTTGTTTGTTGTGTTGGGAGTTGTGTGTTACTTATGAAAACCTTATTATAAGCTATCTCATACAAAATCAATATTATAGTAAAAATTTCAAGATATGTTATACATCCTACAACAAAATCACTAAAGCTACTAAAATATACATCGATACGACGCCCTAGAATGTATGTTGTATAATAATGTATGTGTATGAGTGTGCTAAGACCATAAAAGTATGAAAGTAAATAAAAAAGTATATAAGCTTGGAAGTAATCTGTAGTAGTTTTATGTGACCAGTTGAGATGTCTTCGCAGCACTTATCTTTAATACAAGTAAAGCCATGCCGGTCAGACGATCATAATATAGAGTAGAGTATAGAAACAGAGATTTCATAAGTACTTATAATATAAAGTTACTTCTAGGGACATTTTTTTTCATGGTTCATTATCAAAATTTTTTGTTGTATATTTTTATAAACGTCTAATACATACCACCACATACCATTTAAAAAGTCAATTTTAGTGTCTCTTTTTCACTCCAACCACAAAATACGTAGACTATATGCAATTTCCCTTTTTATATCTATTTGGTAAGATTTAGAGTCGTAGTCTGTATCTTCAAAGCTTTGAAATGGACAATTTAATTTCATTGATGGAGGAGGATCCAAATTGGGTTGCAAATGAGAGTCGTTTTGTTTTGATTAGGAAAAGTAAATCAGTATATATTCTTAGAAATAATTACAAATCCCACATAGTTTTCTTTTAGATATTTTTAACGCCTTTCGAATAGCAATTTATTATTTTTCAATATTAGGTTTTATTAATCGAAACACGCAACAATGGGTTTACAAGATTATTTCAATATAAGTTTAACTTTACATGATACATGAGGCGTGTATCTAAGATCTTTAAGAGACAATTGAATGTCACACTGTTTCGTAAAATGTTTCAGTTTTTAAATAAATGTCAATTTGCTAATTACATTAGCCATTACGTAGAAGGTAACAAAAGTAAGTATCAAATCTTTTAATAAAATCTATTTTAAAATTCTAAACGAATTCAACGTCACTAACAAATAATGTACAAAATATAAAAGTACATTTATTACAAGAATTTATTGTTTTGTTTTTGGGATTGACTTATTTTTTCTTTTTGGTAATGGGTGTTCTTTTTTTTTTTTTTTTTAATAGTTATAAACTAGCGCTTGACCGCAATCCCGCCTGATGGTAAGCAGTGATGCGATCGTTGATGGTAAAGCGCGCTAGTTTATTAAGAGCCTATTTACTCAGAAAACCTGAGCGAATAGGAAGGAAGACGGCAGTTGAGCGAGGTGATGCAATGTTAAACCCAACAACACGACCAACGATGCTGCGCCAAAGGGAGATTGATCTGAAGACCCTTCACGACCAAACTCCCAACACAACAACATTTGGCGCATCGTACCCGGCACACATTGCAACACAACTGCCCAGACCCGTCCTCCCTACGGCTTCACCAGACATCATGCCGGAACACGACAAATCGCTTGGCGGCAAGACTTTGTCTGGTGGGTGGTAACTTCTGCCGGCGGCCGATGTTATGGCCTACCACCGAGTAAAATGGGTGTTCTTTACCTGAAATAAATGAATTTTTATTTTGTTATTATTTAAAAAAAAACTATAACAAAAAAATTTAGTAACAAAAAAATCTAAAGCACCTTGCCCGATCTACGTCTACAATCAGAGCATCATTAAGCCAATTCAACTACTAGACAAAACATAAGCAAATAAAGAATACATACAGAATTCATTAGTCTGTGACCCTGTAAAGGGCGACTTGGCAGAAAAATCTCCGATGAGCAGAAAACTACATTCGAACTGGAATCACTCCTTTTTTTCTCCGACCAACTAATGGATTTCCGAGCGAATAGAGAAAACAAGAAAATATAAAACAGAGTATAGGACCAATGTCTCAAATGATTTATATTGGAATAGAAAGCTGGAATTCGCTGGGAATTTTTAATTTCCTCTATTATACTCTCTGTGTACTTGTTTATTCAAAGGGAAGCCATGATTGGATTAGAATTTATTTATTGGCGGAATATTCTGTTAAGGAAAAACATGAAATAATGAAGCATGAATGATTCGAATTATAAACAAGTCGATTAAAATAAAAATATACGTTTGTTTAATATTCATCATCATCATCATTTCAGCCGAAAGACGTCCACTGCTGGACATAGGCCTCCCCCAAGGTTCTCCACGACGACCGGTCCTGCACCTCCCGCATCCAGCGGTTTCCCGCGACCTTCACCAGGTCGTCGGTCCACCTTGTCGGGGGCCTACCCACGCTACGTCTTCCGGTGCGTGGTCGCCACTAGAGAACCCGTAACTTAATATTAACTTCAATCTTTTGCTATCAAATAAAGGTGGCCAGGGTCAGCTGCAGGTGTGGTCAGTCCGAGCAGTGATAGTCACGACGAGCAGTGAACTTAGAAGTTGCAAGTCAAGTCAGTCATTGTGTTCGAATCCAGTCATGCATTTTATTTTGTGTAAATGAAAACGGTGACGGAAAACGTCGCGCGGAGACCGGAATGTCCCACAAGTCAAAAATTGGAAGACATATCGCATCTTTCAACCTTGCACTACCGGTGGATTACGGTCCACTCAATCTTACAGAGAGTATGCCAGCAGTATCAACTCATAAGCTACTCCGAGGCTTCAACGAGGCTTATATCAAAACATCAAAAAAAAAAAAAAAAGTAATAAGTACGTCTCATTACACAACGTTATTTTTTGTATATGCGAATACCGAAATATGTATCAAGTATTTTTATGTAAAGAATTTATTTACGGATGACCGCAGGTCATGCTACCCCAAACTGTCAGATATTACCAATCAATCTTGAGCTAAAGCTTTAGAGATAAAGTTGAAAATCTAATAAGGAAATCGGACAGATTGTAGTAGCTTGATGTGCTGTCGTCTGTACAAAATTTCAAAAAGCTAACATGAGTAATCACAACGTTATGGGCTTCTTATGTTACCTGCTTGTCCCAACAAAAATATGGTCAACGAGCCGCTCGCCCGCCTGCGCCTACCGCGGCGCGGCTTGGCGGGGGCCCTAGGACACTATGATTCGCTGTGAACTGTGTAGTGCACTCGGCAACCATACTGCTAAACTTTTTGAATATATTTGGGAAAATCATAACATAAAAATTATTGAAATCGATTCAGTTGATTATTTTGAACAAACTATATTCAGGTATCGTTTAAAGAAGAAATAACGTTCTATACTTAGGTTACTTAAACAGACATATCAACATATCTTTTTTTTTTTAATAATTATAAACTAGCGCTTGACCGCAATCCCGCCTGATAATAAGTAGTGATGCGATCGTTGATGGTAAAGCGCGCTAGTTTATTAAGAACCTATTCACTCAGATTGAGCAAATAGGAAGGAAGACGGCAGTTGAGCGAGGTGATGCAATGTTAAACCCAACAATACGACCAACGATGCTGCGCCAAAGGGAGATTGATCTGAAGACCCTCCACGACCAAACTCCCAACACAACAACATTTGGCGCATCGTACCAGGCACACATCGCAACACAACTGCTCAGACCCGTCCTCCGTACGGCTTCACCAGACATCATGCCGGAACACGACAAATCGCTTGGCGGTAAGGCTTTGTCTGGTGGGTGGTAACTTCTGCCGGCGGCCGGTGTTATGGCCTACCACCGAGAAAAATATCTACCAAAACACATGTTATCTAGCTCATTTGAATATTCTAACACCCATCTACAATCTTCTAAATCAAACACAAACGAATTTATTCGCCCAAAATATGTAAATACAATTTATTGGCTCTAAAATCAACAAACATTGGATGCAAATGAGCACGACGTAAATCTCCCTCGTGGATGTTGTGATCTGATTGGAGACCCAGCTTTGCCTTTGTAAAATCTTATTTGCTAGATGTTATTGCATGTTGAACCATTGATGTCCTTTTAGAACGACATGTCAAACAATAGTGAAGGTTGGCTTTTTCGGTTATGTTGATAACTCGACGAAATTATATCCTTTGGACCCTTCCCAAAGGATATAATTTCGTCTATCCTACTCACCCGCTACACAAACTTTGATGAAGAGAAATTCATGATTTAAATGGAATAACGATTTTTGGGTGTAATTTGGTTTGATTAAAATAGTTGTAGTTTAGATATCGTGTCACGCAGAAGTGGTAGTAACGGCCGCGGCTTAAGACTTATAAGTATTATGTTTAGACACTGACAGGCGCTTTGTTTTGTACTTACCATCAGGCGGGATCGCAGTGATTCGAAGTTCGAAAAATCGAAATTCGATTTGAAAATATAAAAAAAAAAGTATCGTTTCATTATCTGCTGTGAATGTTTTTTTTTTTTTATATATTATAAACTAGCGCTTGACCGTAATCCCGCCTGATGGTAAGTGTTGTATCATACATCACTACTCTGTAGTCGAGTAACTAATACCATCTCTATGTATTAGTGTCTATGAATATAGTCTATTGTCTTGTCATTGTAACTGAGGATCTGACCTAGAAGAGGTCGTTTCCAATATAATATAATTCTACAAGTGTAATAAACCAGTCTAATTATCTAAAGTCTTTAATATTTACCAACCGAACAATCATACATGGTGTCAGAAGAGTGAAAGGGCCCAATACGAGGAAAGAAAATTCGTAAAATGCAAGGGTCGGATGGCGTCGGTGGCGGCCATGACACCGGAGCTGCAATGAACAGTGACTTGAAGGCGCTTAAAATATCGTCGGATGCAACAAACAACAATTACGAAATCTGGAAGCGCTGGTGGCAACAGTTCGAATTATACTTGTTGGCAACGGGTTTAGACAAGTCCGGTGAGAAACGCAAGATCGCCATTTTATTACATCACATTGGTGAAAAATGCTTAAATATTTTCAACACATTCAACATAAATATTGGAGAAAGCACATTACATGACGTCAAAGCCAAATTCGACGAATTTTTTCAACCCAGAAAAAATATTACCATGTATCGTTACATGTTTTTTACCACACGTCAACAGAAATCGGAAAGCATCGAGGATTTCTTAACCGATCTCGAAAATAAGAGCCAAGATTGCGAATTTGGAACGCTCAGAGAATCTCTTATCAGAGATATTTTTATCGCCAACTTGAGTTTGGACTTAGCACATGTACGTCAGAGACTGCTGCAGGAACCTGATCTGACATATCAGAGGATGCGAGAGCTAGCTAGGACACTCATCGTCGCACAGCAGGATGCAGACCAAATTGTCAAGAGGTCCACTAGTCAAGAGTCTGAAAAAGTCATGCATCTGCGTCGGAGGAGCCGTGGTCGAGCGGAGCGTCAGCGACGGCGAGCTTCACCAGTCAGTCAGCAGGGATCCAGCGCAGGGAGGTCAAAGTCAAGTCCCAGTCCTGAGAAGCGCTCGAAGACGTGTAGCCGCTGTGGACAACACCACCGCTACAAATGTCCAGCGCAGGGAGCTAAATGCAGGTCATGTAACTCTTATGGTCATTTTGAAAAATTTTGTTACTCCAATAATAAAAAAGTCAGTCATTTAGAGTCGTTTAGTTCAACTGGTAGTCAAGATAATTTTGTTGGAATTTTAAATTGTCATAACATCAGTCATAGTCATAAGTCTAGTCAATATAATTGTCATTTGGAGTCACAAAGTCATCACAATCAAAATCATTACAGACATAGCAGGTTGTCATACACACAGTCAGATCATAAGTTACAATCAACGGTCAGGTCGCACATAGGCCAGTCGCAGTCAATGTCTAAGAGATCTCATGAAGACTCATCTTGTCATAAAAAATATCCTGTGTCATATTTCTGTGATGAAAGTGGTGATAATGCCATATCTGAGAGGTCTAATAAAAAATGCCTCAGTGATGAAAAAAGGCTGGTGACTGATAGGTCTGAGAGATCCAATGAAGACTCTTGTCACATGTCATATCTCAATGATGAAAACACTAAACAGTCTGAGAGATTCACAGTCAAGTCAAAAAAGTCAAAAAGTCTTAGCCGAGATTCATATCTTAATGATGAGTACAGACACAAGTCTGAGGAATCTCACACAACAAACACTTGTAGAATTATTACAGCAAAGTCAACACATAGTAAACAGGTCAATACAGTCGAGTCAAAAGAAAATAAATACTATTCTAAACAGTCATGGAACATAAACATTTTAGTTGGTCATACACAAATTAATTGCATTATTGATTCAGGAGCTGAGATCAATATTATGTCAAAGAAAACTTTTCAATCTTTGAAATGTCAAAGTCAAATGTCACTTGAGAAATGTCAAATAAACGTTAGTGGGTTTGGTGGTATATCAATACCCATTATGGGCAAAGT
Source organism: Sesamia inferens (assembly GCA_037179545.1). Lineage (NCBI taxonomy): Eukaryota > Metazoa > Arthropoda > Insecta > Lepidoptera > Noctuidae > Sesamia > Sesamia inferens. The sequence continues at coordinate 23,770,883 of CM073931.1, forward strand.
CAATGTAAAATGTAGTTTATCTTTAAATAATAGCACTATTAGTGTAAATATAGTGTTTATAGTCACAGATTTAGTTTGTCCGAATGTTTTAGGTCTACCAACTTGTGAAAAATTAGGTATAATTCAAAGAGTTTTCTCTGTGTCTCAACAAAATTTTAGTGAACAAATTCTTACACAATACAATGATGTATTTCAGGGTCTTGGATGTCTACCTCAAGTCTGTCGCCTGAAACTCAAACCTGAAGCAGTGCCATGCGTGGATGCTCCGAGAAGAGTACCCTTCGCTTTACTGAACAAACTGCGCGATGAATTGGATCGCATGGAGAAAATGCAGGTCATTGAAAAGGTTTTTAAACCTACAGAATGGGTGAACAGTATAGTGATAACAGTCAAAAGCACGGGTCAGTTACGAATTTGTTTAGATCCTAGAAATTTGAATAAGAATATTATAAGGGAAATTTATCCACTAAAGTCAATAGATGAGATCAGATCTCAACTAGCAGGAGCTGTTTGTTTTTCTCATTTAGATGCATTTTCAGGATTTTGGATGCTTAAACTAGATGAATATAGTTCTGATTTATGTACATTTCAAACACCTTTCGGTAGATATAAATATTTAAGGTTACCTTTTGGTATTAATGCATCGTCTGAAATTTTTCAAAGAGTCATGATGAATTTGTTCGGTGATTTAGAAGGAGTTCTAATATTCATCGATGATATTTTGGTATATGGACCAAACGAGTCAGTACATAATGAGAGAGTACATAAAGTCATGCAACGAGCACGTGAAGTCAATTTAAAGTTCAATAAGTCTAAATGTAAATTTTTAGTTTCAGAAGTCTGTTTTTTAGGGTATGTTTTTAGTAAAGATGGTGCTAGGGTTGATGAAGAGAAAGTAAAAGCAATTGTCAATATGCCCACACCAAAAAATGTCAAAGAATTGCAAAGAATATTAGGTATGATCAATTATTTAGGTCCCTTCATTAGCAATTTGTCTCAAAAAACTCAAATTTTAAGAAATCTTTTGAAGAAAGATTCAGTCTGGACTTGGGATGAAAATCATAGTCAATGTCTTAAGAGTTTAATCGATGAAATTACAAATTCACCAGTTTTAGCTCATTATAATCCCAATGTACCATTAGTCTTGTCAGTCGATTCGTCAAAGTCAGCATTAGGAGCAGTCATTATGCAGAATAATAAACCTATTGCTTATAGTTCAAAAACATTAACTCAAACTCAGTCAAGGTATGCTCAAATTGAGAAAGAATTGTTAGCCATTCAGTTTGGTTGTGAAAAATTTCACCAGTATGTGTACGGTCATAAAGTAACTGTTCATACTGATCATAAACCTTTAGTCTATCTTTTTAAAAAGCCATTACATGATGTACCAGCAAGATTGCAACGTATGATGTTAACTTTACAAAAATATGATTTGGAAGTTATACATGTTCCAGGTAAAGAAATGTTTATATCTGACACTCTGTCTAGAGCAGCATTGAAAGAACATTATATACCTGAGAATGAGTCAGAAATATCTTGTCATGTCAATTTAATGCATTCAAGTCTAGCAGTCACAAAGGAGTACTGTACAAAATTGTTACAGAACACTAAGAAAGATGATACTTTGCAATTGTTAAAAAAGTATTATTATGAAGGTTGGCCAAAAAATAAAAATAATGTCAGTCTGTCAATAAAACCATTTTGGAACATACAAGCTGAAATTCATGTAGTCAAAGATTTGTTGTTCAAAGGGTCAAAATTAATAGTACCACAGTCAATGTATAAGGAAATGTTAGGTAAAATTCATGAAGGTCACCAAGGTATAAATAAATGCTTAAAACTGGCTAGAGAGTCTTTGTACTGGCCAAGCATGTCAGCTGATATTAAAAACTTGGTAGAACAATGTTATGTATGTGCACAATTTAAACCTAATAATCCAAAGGAACCACTAAAAAATTTTGAAATAAATAAATATCCATGGCAACAAGTAGGTGTTGATTTGATGTATTTTGATAACCTTACTTATTTAATTGTCACAGATTATTATTCTAAATTTATAGAAATAGCTTTGTTAAATAAAAACAGTACAGCAAAGAATGTAATAACACATTTAAAGTCCATTTTTGCTCGTCATGGAATACCTTTATCTTTAGTGTCTGATGGTGGTCCTCCTTTTCAGTCATTAGAATTTAAGAATTTTATGCATGAATGGGACATAGAACACATTGTAACTAGCCCATATCATCCACAGTCAAATGGTCAAGCAGAGAGTTCAGTCAAAATTATCAAAAATATGTTAAAAAAATGTAAAAGAAACTCATCTGATCCATACATAGCTTTATTACAGTATAGAAACACACCTAAGAATAATTTACCATCTCCAGCTCAATTGTTAATGTCCAGGAATTTAAGAAATAACATTCCTATGTCTTATAAGAAATTAAAACCTAAAGTGGTTACATTCAAAAATTATGAAGAATGTGTCAAGCAAAATAATAAAAATAAGTCTAAATATTATAATAGAAATACAAAGTCATTGTCATTACTGTATCCCAATGATCATGTATACTTTAAAAGAAAGCCTGATAGCAATTGGGAACAAGCCATTGTCAAGCTAAGGTTGGCTAATAATAGGTCATATGTCGTTGAGGATGTCAATGGAGTTAGGTATAGGAGGAATAGGGTTCATTTAAGACACAAATATTCTCCTATGCTATCCAATTCGTCGCAGGGGAGAGAGGAAGGTAACAGGCAGGAGTCTAGACCTCAAGAGCTCTCATCTCAATCCTCAGTCAGTCAACATGTAACTCGTTCTGGAAGAGTTGTAAAGCCAACCAGAAGGCTAATTGATGAAATAGATTAAGTAGAACATTGTATCCTAGATTGGGACCTAACCATGGTCTTAAGTCATTGTCTAAATTGTAACTAAGTCAGGTTTCTATAATATTGTTTGTCAAGGGTTAATTTAAACTTAAACAGGGGGGATGTTGTATCATACATCACTACTCTGTAGTCGAGTAACTAATACCATCTCTATGTATTAGTGTCTATGAATATAGTCTATTGTCTTGTCATTGTAACTGAGGATCTGACCTAGAAGAGGTCGTTTCCAATATAATATAATTCTACAAGTGTAATAAACCAGTCTAATTATCTAAAGTCTTTAATATTTACCAACCGAACAATCATACAGTAAGCAGTAATGCGATCGTTGATGGCAAAGCGCGCTAGTTTATTAATGAAAAATGGTGGAAGGAAACATCTTGTGCAAAACGCCGTGTCATAAAAGACATGTGTCGTCTAACAACACGCACAACAGGGCCCATGTGATAGATAATGACCCACTCCTCACCAAGAGGAAGCCAGTAACCCAGTAGTAGGAAGATTACTGTGATGTGACTATGCTTTTGCTTATATTAGGGATAATTTCTTTACAACAATAAATGAATGTCGAGACTTATACGATATAGCAAAAAAATCCTTTTTCGCATTTTCAATGCCAGCTCCTGTAACAGTCATACGGAATCTTCCTAATTGAACATGCTTGAAAAATATATTTGTCGGAGACAGCGACGGCAGAGCGGTAGGGTCGACAGCATCTTGGTGTGGTGGTACAGGTTCCATTTCGTAGGTGAGTTTTGAATTGAAACACGACGTGTAGATATATCCTCCAATCTTCATAATAACAATTTGAATAGGCAAACCGACAGTTTCGGTTCGGAGATGTGCCTTGGTCCGCGTCTCGATGCAAAGTCACTGTTCGACGAACCCCACTTTCCAAAGCGACGCTGTCCATGTGCCGCCATCACAAAATAACGTCACAAGCGTTTGCCCCTCTACTACGTAAATCAAATCAGCAACTTCTATTAAAATTAAACGACGATCTCCGACACGGCCAGCCTGACGATTTGCACGTCCTCGTGCATCATCATCATCATCATCATCCCAGCGCCAATCCAAGTCGCATCCGAAGCTCCCTCAGCCCCGGAGTCCGGGATCCGGTTCACCAGGCCAACCGCCGATTCCGGCCAAACTTCGATATTTCCTGTTGCACGTCCTCGTGCATGTCTGTAACAAATTAAAAAAAAAAACACAGAAAACCGACTGAAGCATTTTTGCGAACTCAGCCCACCTGACCGTCACAAGTCACGTTTAATTACAATGACTATTAGATAACCAAACAAGCTTAATCATTTTAACAACTTAAACGTAAGAGCATCCTTCAAGCCTCATAATTGTCAAAATTCAAAAAGAAAACAAAAGGTTCCTCCAAGCCTCATAATTATCAAATCAAAATCATAATCTTCAATAAGAAAACACACCATGGTCCGCTACCACAGTAGCTAGTGACAACTCATAGTTGACACCCATATCGTCATCACCTCATGTGATACGACCAACTCTAGAGTCCACGACTCCCAGGTCAACACATGACCGTACAACTAATAGTCTCCTCTGAGACCCAGGTCCCCGCCACATCACTAGCTGCCCATCGCCCCCTGAACAACTCCTCGCTGAGTTGCAGTTACGATTACAGACTAGTGCATGCAGTGCGACCACACCTACTAGTGTCCCCGCCACACCACTAGCTGCCCATCGCGCTCTGAACAACCCCTCACTGGGTTGCAGTTACGACTACAGACTAGTGCGAGCAATGCGACCATACCTACTAGTGTCACCGCCACACCACTAGCTGCCCATCGCGCTCTGAACAACCCCTCACTAGGTTGCAGTTACGACTACAGACTAGTGCGTGCAGCGCGACCACATAGCCATGATACGTGTCCCATTTGCTGGTGGAGGCACCCTCCTCACCATCTTCTACTTTAAGAAATCTAACTCAGCAGACTCATTACTTGGAGAAGTCTTTCGTATACGATCGTGGGGGTACTTATAAGTTCTGTTTCAATAGGTAACGATCGCCATCAAATAAATCACCAACATTAAATCAACCAACATTACAATTACCAACACTACTTTAGCTTTATTTCTAGCAAATCTAGATTTTTCTTAAATAGCACTCATTTCTATGTTCGTAGCCGCATGCTCTCTTGTCTTGTTGTTGTAGTATTTCTGGTTCAGTATCATCCAATGTTAGGAGATTTTTAAGATCGAACCACACGTCCTATCAGAAGCTCAAGTGAGCTCGTAACTACAGGCCACAGTGAACTTTAGCTTTGAAATAATCAAAGACAAACCAGACTTGTCCATGGAGTTTCTCGCACGTTCTTCTCCATAAAGTTCTATGCTTTGGAACATGAAATTTAGCTTCACTTTTCTTGGACTGACCGACATTAACTATTCCAAAGCACCAACGCATGGTTAATTTGAAATAAACAATTTTGATTTTGATTTTGGACATCATAATTTTAAAACCGTGATTTAAAATTTCTCAATTTCTCAGTCCATTATAAAAACAATAATCGGGTAGTACAAGAAATAAAATTTGCAAAAATAACTGTTATTATCATGTTGCAAAGAAATGGTTCAGTACACAACACACTGGCACAACCTTGTACTCGTACACTGTATATATACTGGCGCGTGTGTACGTATACCAATGAAATTACAGATTGCTTGACAAGAGAACATTCGGCCACGGAATCAAAAATAGTACGACTCACCGGATTATGGCAATTTCCCACAAACACCTGCCACTTGGCAGTTGTCAACCGTTGCACACCAGACATCTCGGAGCTCTCATAAAACCCCATTACGTTACCACAAACGTTTTGGGTATTTTGAAACCTTCTCATCGCCTGCAGAGTAGAGGCTCAAGTCTTGAAACCTTCGCACGCAGCTCCAGCTGCGCCGCACGCAGCACCAGCGGCGCCACACGCCCTTGATGCGGTTCACCAAGCAAATAGAAGCGCGCTCCTCAAGCGCACTTTGCACGCTCCTCAAGCGCACCCTGCGCGCTCCGCAAGCGCACCTTGCGCGCTCCGCAAGCGCACTTGCATCAGTCAGCACTGTCGCGCGCCAACCAACAGCCAGCACTGTCGCGCGCCAACCAACAGCCAGCACTGTCGCGCGCCAACCAACAGTCAGCACTGTCGCGCGCCAACCAACAGCCAGCACTGTCGCGCGCCAACCAACAGCCAGCACTGTCGCGCGCCAACCAACAGCCAGCACTGTCGCGCGCCAACCAACAGCTAGCACTGTCGCGCGCCAAGCAACAGCCAGCACTGTCGCGCGCCAACCAACAGCCAGCACTGTCGCGCGCCAAGCAACAGCCAGCACTTGCACGCCTGCAGCGCAGACCTACAGCGCACTCCTACAGCGGACCATCACGCGGAGCGATCATTTCTGCGTCAGCAATTGAGCGCACCTCGTAACGTGACGTTCACTTCCAGCCTCACGTTATTCTGTTCCTTGATTTATAACGAGATTGTGAGCAGTGTAGTTCTTTATCCAATTTCTGATGTCGGAGACAGAGGCGGCAGAGCGGTAGGGTCGACAGCATCTTGGTGTGGTGGTACAGGTTCCATTTCGTAGGTGAGTTTTGAATTGAAACACGACGTGTAGATATACCCTCCAATCTTCATAATAACAATTTGAATAGGCAAACCAACAGTTTCGGTTCGGAGATGTGCCTTGGTCCGCGTCTCGATGCAAAGTCACTGTTCGACGAACCCCACTTTCCAAAGCGACGCTGTCCATGTGCCGCCATCACAAAATAACGTCACAAGCGTTTGCCCCTCTACTACGTAAATCAAATCAGCAACTTCTATTAAAATTAAACGACGATCTCCGACATATTTATCATTTATGTCATTGAAATATATAATAAATAAGTAAATTTACTTTTTATAAATGGTATTTGTTATAAGTGGAAACTTGCAGTTGGCTTCTTCTAAAAATATATGTATAAATATAACTTCATACAGCCGACCGATTCTGAAAAGAAACTTACCATGGTAAGTAAGATGCAGCTAGCTTAAAATGAACTGTCAATAGAATAGAATAGAATAGAAAAGCTTTAGCATTATTATGCACACCATACAGATTACAGAACTTAAAAATAAAGATTTAACAAAGGGTGACACAATGGGCGGTCTTATCGAGTGATTTTTTACAGACTTGTTGATAGTGTTTGGTCGTGGAGGGTCTCCAGATCAATCTCCCCCTGGCGCAGCATCGTTGGTCGTGTTGTTGGGTTTAAAATTGCATCACCTCGCTCAACTGCCGTCTTCCTTCCTATTCACTCAGTTTTTTTGAGTGAGTAGGCTCTTAAGCTTTACCATCAACGATTGCATCACTCACGACCTACAGCGACGTTCTTATGAACTTCAACTTCGTACTTAATATGCTTAGCCTTTTTTGTAGATATATACGTCATAGAATATTGGTTATTTATTATTTTAAGCTATCAGCGCAATAAAGCACTGCCCATTCTGTGGACAAAATTATGAAAACCTCTAGCACCCCATATAAAAAGGCGAAGGCGCCAACAATAGGTTCGATTCCAAATAATTGATAGTTCTCTGCACTATTCGAACACCGTACTGAGTACATACCTACTGTAGTTTCACCTGTGTACAATCTGCATCCGTACTGCTATCGATTTTAGCTGGCAACAACCACAGTCCACAGATTATATAAAAATGCTTGCATACCAATCTCCTTGTTTGGTAAACAGCTGATATATGATGTGAAAACGTCATCGTGAGAAATTCGAGTGAGATGTCAGTAGTGCCAATCTCAATGCTCTATTGAAGACGACACGTTTGGTGCAGTGGCTGAGCAATCGACTGCTGTCCCACGGCACAAATATTTGTATGGCTGCAGGTAGTTATTGCGGGTCTGGCAGTTTGTGTATGTGAGTTTAAATATTTGTAAACGGACCTACAATACTGGAGTAGTTTTCGATGGTAGGCCATAACATTGGCTGCCGATGTTACCACCCACCAGACAATGTCTGCTGAAGCCGTACGGAGGATAGGTCTGAGCAGTTGTGTTATGTTGTATGCCGGGCGCGAAGCGCCAAATATTGTTCTGTCGGGAGTTTGGTCGTGGAGGGTCTCCAGATCAATCTCCCCGTGTTGTTGATTTTAATATTTCATCACCTCGCTCAACTGCAGTCTTCCTTCGTATTCACTCAGTTTTTTTAGAGTGTATAGGCTCTTTATAAACTAGCGCGCTTTACCATCAACGATTGCATTACTGCTTACCATAAGGGGGGTGTTGGACAAGCACTAGTTTATAATGATAAAAAAAGAACAAATATTTGTATGGTCTACAGGTTCCGGGTCTGGCTGTTTGTGTATTTGAGTTTTAATGTTTGTAAACGAACCTACGATACAAGGGTAAAATTCCTAGTGAGGGACGACGTTTTTTTTTTATAACTACAACTTCAACTCTTTATCAATGGCCACTGTGAAAGATACACCACTATTTTGCCAATAACACGTATAGCAAATTATAGAAATTCTTAGCGAATTTTTCTTCACAATAATCGCCAATGACAGTCGAAAAAGACGGCCGCGTGAACCGTCTAAGAGGGAGGTTTGAGGCAAAGTCATGATGTGGCCACTCCATCATCATCATCTCAGCGTTAATCCCAGTCGCATAAGAAGCTTTTTCAGCTTTGGAGTCCGCTTAACCGGTCTAACTGCTGATTTTGGCTAAACTTCGATATTTTCCGTAAAGCGACTGCCGTCTGACCTCCACAACCCGAAGGCGATATCGAAGCATTGCAGCTAGACCAATTGTTGGACTTTCGAGGGCTCTAACAAACCGTAACGACTGCCATTAGATATTCGCATGGCAACCGGGACCAACAGCTTAACGTGCTTTCCGAAGCACTATGCTACGATATTTAAATTTTCTTTATGAATTATTTACTGAATGCACTTTTTACTACATAATTCACGCGCTTTTATTTAGTAAACGATACTATAAATAATTTAAAAGTCCAATGAAATATGAGAGTGACACTCATCTTAGCTTTCCCGCAGAAACAGTCTTTTTAAAAAAAAATATCTTTAGCCTTAGTTGTAATGACAGCTCACTTCCTGCTCACTTCACCTATGCTTTCAAGATGAGGTAGTTACAGAGTCACACTGCAGTAATCAAACTAATTAATAGCCTGTTTTATTTTCTTGTCCAAATCACAATGAACTTTATTGACATTTAAATAAGGTTGGTTCTTGACAAGTCTACCGAAATCATTGTGGTCTTTATTTTATTTATTAACTAACTACCCACTCAGTTGCACGTAAAAGTACTAACAAAGATTACAACATTCGTGATTTAAATACTATTTCTATAGTTTAACGTCGATTAAAAGAGCATTATCTTTCTTCTATACTGTGAGAATTTGTTCATTAACATATACAGACTTACATATTTTAGTACTATGTATTTATTGAAGTATACTTATGTTATTTATTTAATATTATTACTTTTATACTGATCACATTCATATTTTTCTTCTCTTTTTCTCTTACACGCTATTGTCTACATTCCTGTTTTACTTCTCCTTTCCCCAGTCTGCTGGAAAAAAAATTCTTAAGAAATAAGCAGCACCTTTTACTTAGATCTTAATTTTGCCATATCCTTATATTGTATCTTAATGTGTGTACATAAAGAGTAAAATAAATAAGTAAGACAAATTTTGGCTTCAGCATAAACCGGTTATTGGATCGAAGAACACAGACGTGGTAAAGTGTTACTTATGTTTAAAAGTAATTTATTATGAGACAAGTAATATAAGTATACAAATTCATCTCAAACATCTCCTCATTGGAAGTAATTTCTTTGTTCCAATACAAGATATTATATTCAGTGTAGATTATATTTGACTTGTTATTTAGATAGAACTGAAAAAGACACCCAAGTACGACATTTTAATACATGTTACGACTTTAATAAACTTTATGTATTAATATCAGCCCTTAAATTTTAGAGATATTATGTGTTATTTAAATTAGTTTACATTATATTGTAGTTTCTATTACTACTTGAAATAACAATACATTTGACTACCTTTATACCTGATCATTTTATAATCAGGCTTCTGCTGAAAAACATTCTGTTATCATTGTTGATGTTCCACCATGCAAATGTAAATCTGTGGTCTAAACCTCTCAAAGTAAAGTTCTATGATAAATCCTTTATGGTCCAAGCGGTTCGGCTATGGAATGACTGGCCCGTGTCCGTAAGGCGTGCTCAAACACTGTCTACTTTTAAAATTATGATAAAGAAGCACTTCCTCTCTATTTAAACATATTAAGTATTATATTTTATTTGCTCTTGTATGATATTTATTAATTAGATGTATACATTTATTTAAACTAGTATGATACATTTAACGCATATATTTATTGTATAATCTATGTAAATAGTACACTGTAGACTACCTACATTATTTCTCTCTCCTTCGCCTTAGTTTTTTTTTTAATTTTTATTATTAATAATTATAAACTAGCGCTTGACCGCAATCCCGCCTCATGGTATGCAGTGATGCGATCGTTGATGGTAAAGCGCCCTAGTTTATTAAGAGCCTATTCACTCAGAAAAACTGAGCGAATAGGAAGGAAGACGGCAGTTGAGCGAGGTGATGCAATGTTAAACCCAACAACACGACCAACGATGCTGCGCCAAAGGGAGATTGATCTGAAGACCCTCCACGATCAAACTCCCAACACAACAACATTAGGCGCATCGTACCCGGCACACATCGTAACACAACTGCTCAGACCCGTCCTCCGTACGGCTTCACCAGACATCATGCCGGAACACGACAAATCGCTTGGCGGCAAGGCTTTGTCTGGTGGGTGGTAACTTCTGCCGGCGGCCGATGTTATGGCCTACCACCGAGAAAAGTATTAGTATTCCATCCAAAGGTTGTCTGTAAAAGATTGCTCTTAGCGATAAAACCGCCCATTTTGTCACAATTTGTAAAATCTTTTATGTACTGTAATCTATAAGGTGTACATAATAAAGAGTATTCTATTCTATTCTAAAACAATATAATCCTAATGCGCATCTTAAATGAAATAGTTGCAATTTCAACATAACTCGCGACACATCACCGGCAAACATCGGTCGGGCACAAAGAGCTGGCTTGTGACGTAATAACAGCCTCTGACGTCAGAGCTTGCGTACATGTAGGTCAATGGAACGGCAGCTCGGCCCGGGAAGCAGCCGCCAGCTGAAAATAGGTCACCCAGCTAAAAATACGCACCTCTATCCAACAACCTCTCTAAACTAGCCGTATTAAACCTTGAAAGATGTACCCCAATACTCCTGCTCTATCTTAAATGCCCAAAATAGATCACAGTAATGGCGGGTGAACATAAACTAAGCAATAAGGACGCTTTATTTCCCGGCCCTTTTCGAACAAAGGCTTTTTTCTCCCCTTCGATGTATACGTAAATATCTTTTCTAGTGAAGCTGAAACCGAATAGATACATACGAGTATTCGTATGTTAGGTACTGCTTTGATATTAATACGTTTTCTAAATTGAATTCGGAAAGGTAATATTTCTTGAATATGATATTCCGAATTTTGGTAAGCGGTTTTCCCTATCAAGTAACATATGGATACCACAATACTTTAACGTAATTGATAGGTACACAGGTAAATAGGGACGCCAAATAATTGCGTTTTATATTAAAATTTACGTTTATTTTATTTTTTGATTAAGGTTCACCAACAATTGCTATAGATATTTTACACATTACAAATAGATACAAATTATTTTCTTAAAATCTACTGCACAACCAATTACAGGCAAACACTACATGCTAAGTGCTCTTTGTAATTTTTGTCAATGTATGTTTAATGCTTATATTCTAACTATACTGGACTCGAAACAACTAATACACTAATGACGTCTGACATTATGTCAATATTGAGTCAGCGTGAACGTCAACCAGGACGTTGCGTTTGTTTACCAGTTTGCACATGCGAACTACAGTTAAGGGAGTTATGAGTTTACGAGGTGGTCTACGTGGTACTGCATGGTATTTTTATAAATATACCTACTGTGAACATTCCGTGATGATGATGATGATGATGATAATCAAACCTGCCACTACGGAGAAAGTAACGGCCGATTGGTTCTGGAAAAAACTTATATATGAAATGCTAGGAGAAGTCAGCTTAGACTGAGATGTCAGTTGTGTTAATCAAGTAATAGTGGGAATGACAACTCCCTGCACCTAAGTTTTCATGGTGGCCTGGTAACAAAATCGCTCTGCTGGAGTTGGATTGGTAAAGTAGCTTTCCTGAATTAAGTAAAAAATCACTGAGAATGTTACATTAGGTTTGTGTGTACTTCACTGCTGGCGTAGGTATATATATGTATACCAACCATTGAATGGAATTGTGCTCAAAGCGCCTTGGCTTCCCAAATACAATTGGTCATATCGAATTAGATAGGCATTGAGGTCCAAACTTTACAGTTTATTATTATTGGACCAAATATAATAATAATTATTATTTTTATTTATTTGTTTAATTTGAGAACAGTGGTCTAATGTTTAGTACTTACAACAATAATTTATGAATTAGGGGTTAGTTATATTAAATTAAAAATTAAATTATTTTACATTACATTACTTTAAATTACATTACATTAAATTACATTTCGTTGAATTAATCATTTTTATTCCTGCTACACGAGCAACGAGACAAGGTGCTTATTAAGTACTTGTATTGGTGCATCGTGTATATTTTTAGGTTTTAACTTTTACCCAAACGGTAAAAGAGGAAAACTTTTACTAAGACTCCTTTGTATATCTATCTAACACCAGATTGTATCTCATGAATCTTGATAGTTGAAATTTTCACACATCCTTTCCAGTCTTTCCTTCAAACAAAATGTAATGATGATAAGTAAAGAAACAAAGACATAAATATTTTTTAAATCTTTATCTAATATACCTTCTTTTTCTTTTTCAGCCTATGGATGTCCACTGCTGGACAAAGGCCTCCCACAAGGCTTTCCACGTTGACCGGTCTTGTGCTGCCCGCATCCATCCGCTTCCCGCGACCGTCATTGGAATAGCGGAGCTGCCGGGGACTAGGGGCCTGGACTGTGTCGTGTGCATCATCAGGGGGGTTTGCCATAATCCCCACGCTGGGCAGGCGGATTGGGGATCGCAGTGATTTGATATTCCACAGGAGAAGCGCTGCTGGCCGCTTCCCTGGTGAGTTCCCTTAGTCGCCTCTTACGACACCCACGGGAGGATATGCGTTGGTACTATTCTAAGCCCGACACCACACATTTAATGTACCTAATTATAACTAATTTCGTACCTAATTCTACTTATGTATACAGAAGATACATTGCGGAGCCATAAGAGCAAAAAAAAAAACGTTTATTTTCCCAGTAAAAGAAAATGAATGATCAGGGAAAATGGAAGGAATAAGGGTACTTTACGTTAGGCGAGAATATCGCGTTGTGTGGGAACATTAAATACCTAGTAAGCGTGAGATAGGTTTAGTGTTCAAGGTCACGCTACTTAAGCTATGCCAAAAAGCGAAATTCCCATAGTAATATCTCTTCTTTCCTGTTGTTGGGCGGGGCAAGATGATAGCGGCATTTAAGTATAGTGGTTTGAAAGTAAGCAGTAATGGTGAGTGCGGTACCCAGAATGTGCAGGACAATTTCGGTCTTGGTGGGAGGGTGTTTTGGAATGCATAGCTTAGTAAGCTTGATTGACTGAATCGTCAATAATCACTGGTGTTAATGCTTCACTACCGACTACAATAACTGCCCAGAAATATTTGTGGTGCTGCAATGCGTATAGTCTGCTTTTGCTATATTTTGTTATTTTAAGTAAAGAATCTAAGTACAAAATTTCAAAAAGATATCATAAAAGACTACAATGTTATGAGCCTGTCATCTTATCTAGTTGTCCTAACAAAAATATGGTCAACACATCGCGAGGCGCGGCGCTGGGGGTCGTGTCTCTTTGTACCTAGTACAATTATATACCGTCAAATGATTTATGCGCTCGGTAACCACACTGTAACCATTTCTAAATGTATTTGATAAAAAAATATAACATGGTGTACAAATGATTGGAATCGATTCAGTTGCTTATTTTGAACAAACTATATTCAGGTTTCGTATAAAGAAAAAATAACGTTGCATATTCGCTATAAATATAAACGGTTCATGGAAAAATAATTTTAACTCCTACACAATTAAGTTCAATGTAAGTTACAACTTCAAACAATTTTAATAACACTTTTTAATAATATCACTCTAAAATCGACTTAATTATCTTTGAAACGAAGTTGATGTTTGTTTAACATTAAGTAGGATGGGATATTTATTTATCTATAGGTACATAAACATGCTGACATACAAGTTTCAAAATCTTGTTTCACATTGCACACTTCACTTTCAAATACTACTGAAAGACGCATTTTACTGCGTTTAGACCCCCGAATACAAAAAAAAAACAAAGTAAAATTAAACAACAGAAAAAATAAAATAACAGAAAATCCCGACTGCGTAAAAAGTGAATCAAACTACGTACCTAATATAACTGAAAAGACAAAAAAAAATACTGTAATATGGAACTATGAAGAATAACTACAAGGTTATTAAATAAAAAATTAAGTCTATAGTAATTTTAAAAAACTTTTCCTCTTGAGGTACGTAATCTTAAAAACAGGCAAAGAGAAATCTAAACCCGCAAACCTGCAGACAATCCTTCAGAAAATCAAGTTTAATTTATATTTCCAATGAACTTCGATAGAGAAATACCTTTGTGTTCTCTAACAAACAAAGGCCTAAGCAACAATGCAATTACCATTGCCCAATACACTAGGGCTAGTAACTGGTTACTCTGTCAATAAACCGCATTGTATAACTACCTGCAGTAGATAGGAACTACTACTGTTCTAATTAAACACATACATATGAATATGCATGTGTAGTTGTGTACGCCAGGGCGTGATTCGCACGACATAGGCATCCCGGCGCGACCTATTTCTGATTGCTGACCTTTTCGTTCTGTTTTTCAGTGGATAATATAGGTAAAGTGAAAAAGTATGAAGGTTAATGGCATGATTTCATTACTACATAGAGTAAGTATTTGTTGAAAAATAATTGATGAAACTGTGTCTGTATTTTTTTTTTATTAGCCATGTGCTTTATTATCGCGGTTTAATATTATGATGGTTTCTGGGTAATGCTGGCCACAAAAGTTACGTTATCCTTAGAGGAAATTGTACTTGATACGTTGATATGTGTAGGACGATTTAACAAGTATACGCAATGGCAAACTTGCGCAAAATGTATATAGTGACATATGTGTCTATTATATGAGAGATATGGTGTTATACATGTACAGCTTCGATTCTCTGTTTTGATAGATTCATGATTTCAGTACGAAAAAAGGATGGTGCCAAGGAATCATGACGGTATTAATTCTTTGTAATAAGAATGTCCTGTCCTATTTTAAAATAAATGCCTCTCTCCATTTCTTTCATGTTTCGCTAGCCGACGCCGCATCCTCTTTCCAGCAAAACAATTAAGAAAAAAAAAAAAAATGATGGACTCGTTTTAGAAAGGAGTCTATCATTATATATATATATATATATAAAGTCAGAGGAAGTAGGTTCTTGAGACACTAAGTAATAATACCAATCAAATCAACTTATTGATTGCCCGACGCTAATTACTGAACAAAGGCTTTCATTTTCGCGTTAAAAGCTGTTATAGAGACTCGGAAAAATGTAGCTTCTGAATTACCATAAGTATACAAAGTTATTTTTTGGAAATGCGGAATCCCAAACACGTGTCCAGTAATTTTAAATAAAGAATCTATGTATAAAATTTCAAAAAGATATCACGAAAAACCACAAAGTTATGAGCTTGTCATCTTACCCAACGAAAATATGGTCAATGCAACGCTCGCCTGGCCGCGCCTGTAGAGGCGCGGTGCGAGGGGTCCTGCCTCTCGCGCCTAGTACTATGATCTAACGTCAGCTGAGTTGTGCGCACGGTAACCACACTGCAACAATTTGTATATGTATTTAGGAAAAACATAACATGGTTTAAAAAGGATTGGAATCGATTCAGTTGTTTATTCTGAACAAACTATAAAGGTTTAGTATAAAGAAAACAAATGTATACATATTAATGGTCAAACAACTAGATAAGTCAGAAAACAACTGCACGGTTTGATCGATTAGATCCCTATACTTGCCGCGGTTGCACCGGAGTTGGTTGACCATTTTTTTTGTTAAATAATAATTATAAACTAGCGCTTGACCGCAATCCCGCCTGATGGTAAGCAGTTATGCGATCGTTGATGGTAAAGCGCGCTAGTTTATTAAGAGCCTGTTCACTCAGAAAAACTGAGCGAATACGATGAAGACGGCAGTTGAGCGAGGTGATGCAATGTTAAACCCAACAACACGACCAACGATGCTGCGCCAAAGGGAGATTGGTCTGAAGACCCTCCACGATCAAACTCCCAACACAACAACATTAGGCGCATCGTACTCGGCTCACATCGCAACACAACTGCTCAGACCTGTCCTCCGTACGGCTTCATCAGACATCATGGCGGAACACGATGTGACAAGACCCCTCAATGTCTCAGAAATCATGTTAAGGCGTTGGTCCCAGCTGTCTGTTGTGAATCTTTGACAGTCGTCCGATGTCTGGAAGTGTTACATTCAGTCTCGCATTATCTAGAAATTGGTTTTAAAATAGCCACATCTGGATAGACTGAAAGCCGACCCCAATATAGTCAAGAAAAGATTAGACAGATGAATATAACAAAGTTTGTTTGCAAAAGCAGAAAACTATTTATTGGTCTTATTCTTAAGACCAATAAATAGTTTTCTTGGTCTTAAGAATAAGACCAATGACTATTATATTTATTGGTCTTAAGAATAAGACCAATAAATACTTTTACAGTATATATTTATACTAATATATAAAGCTGAAAAATTTGTTTGTTTGTTTGTCTGAACGCGCTAATCTCAGGAACTGCTAGTCCGATTTAAAAAATTCGTTTTGCGTTGGATAGTCCATTAATCCAGGAAGGCAATATAACATCACGCTGCGACCAATAGAAGCGGAGCATAACTAACTCCACGCGAACGAACTTGCTGGCGGCCGCTAGTACAATATATTCTCTATGGTAGGCCATAATATCAGCTGCCGGCAGAAGTTACCACCCACCAGACAAAGTCTTGCCGCCAAGCGATCCGTCGTGTTCCGACATGATGTCTGGTGAAGCCGTACGGAGGACAGATCTGAGCAGTTGTGTTACGATGTGTGCCAGGTACGATGGGCCAAATGTTGTTGTGTCGGGAGTTTGGTCGTGGAGGGTCTCCAGATCAATCTCCCTCTGGCACAGCATCGTTGGTCATACTGTGGGATTTAACATTACACAACCTAGGTCATCTGCCGTCACCCTTCCTATTCACTCAGTTTTTTTTAGTGAATAGGCTCTTAATAAACTAGCGCGCTTTACCATCAACGATTGCATCACTGCTTACCATCAGGCGGGATTGCGGTCAAGCACTAGATTATATTTATATAAAGAAATATAATAAGTTTTGTATCTTTCGGAGAATCACTGAATCCTAAGTCACAGGCTTATATGTTTATGTTGTTAACTAATAATAAGCCTTATACGTAAAAATATTAATGTTAATGTAAAACTGTAAGTCGTGGTGGCCTAGTGGTTAAAACACCAACATCTCAAATATGAGTGCGCGGGTTTGATTCCAGGTTAGGCAAGTACCAATGCAACTTTTCTAAAGTTATATGTACTTTCTAAGTATATCTTGGACACCAATGACTGAAGCTGAAGGAAAACTTCCTGAGGAAACCTGGACTTTAAGTCTGAAATCGCCAACCCGCATATAGCAAGCGTGGTGATTACGCTCAATCCATCTCTATATGAGGGGAGATCTGTGCCCAGCAGCGGGACGATAAAAAGGTTGATGATGATGATGCCCTCCTAATTATGTTTATAACAATGAAAATCTTTGTCAATAGCGAAATAATTTTCATTAAAAAAACGCTGACACGAAATGTAGTAGATATACAACTTACATATGTAGGTATCTCTCATCCGGCTACTACATACATCTTACAATATAGGACACTGTTATGTATAATACACGCTGTAACGTACATAATTTACTCCAGCTGGGTAGCGCTCTGCCAAGACACGTTGTAATTAAGTACCACATTTCCCAATAAACGTTAGTGTTCCCTTATCTAGTTGTTCACAAAGGTCGAACATTGTCACTGTAACTTACCAGAGGACGTGGTCTCTAGATAGGTCACTTCCTTTGTATACTCTTGGCTCTTGTCCTAATTGTTCAGTGTTTTCACCGAACACCTTAGCTAGCAAAATCGGCGTAACGCGTTGACCTACAATTATGAATTAATGTAGTACATTATATTATAATTATTCAGTGCACTTTTGGTCTCCGCGGTAGCCGGGTGCATTCGAACATTTTCCTAACATTTTTACTATAAGAACAGTTTGTGAGTTGGTCCATAAATAGTGTTCAACATAAACATTTGTTTCTCCTCCAAAACACCGACACCTCGCTACGTACCCCGACATATTTTTTGGTCCTTCGAACCGGACCACGCGTCGCGTAATTTCGAAAAATTCGGGATTTTGGTGTGCGAGGTCTGAACTATCGTCACAAATAACAGTGTGTGTATGTGGTGAAGCTGTCGGAGCAAACATTGGAGCACAACAGTGGAGAAGCAGCAGAGGCTGAGTACTAACAACGGAACATACAAGTAATAAATTTCCTTATTTTTAATCAGTAGGGATTTTAACATCCTATAACAATGTCGGAACTCATTGAAACGCAAACAATGATCTATGATAGCATCATTAAACTTAGCATTAACTTGAAGAAGGATAGTGCTGATAGGAAAACAGTAGATTACTTTAAGCGGAAGCTTATCACTTTGGAGAGTTATTGGAATGAGTACCAAGCTAATCATGAGCGGATTGAGGGAGAGGTAAGTAAAACTGATTCTTATTTTACTGACCGAGAGTACGAAAAAACACGAGCGGCGTATGAGTCAACCAAGGCGTTGATCAACCAACAGTATCAACTGCGAATCATGAAGACAGGAAACCACTCTGCAGGTGAGCAAATAATACCAGACAGATCACCCTCGACATCGAGTATGCGTGGAGAAGAGGCAGGATCAAGTGATACAAAACATGGAAGTGATCGACCAGCTCTGAAGTCGCAAGCGGTGCCAAACAGCAAGGTAGAAGAAATGTTGAAAAAACAGTATGCGAACTTTAAAGCGTTTGTGCGTACCACCGCAAACATAGACGTGGATTCGATCGCAGAAAGATGGGAATTTGAGGACGTATTAAGGTCATTACAAGCTAGATGGTCAGCTATCGACATATTACATTGGGACATAGAGATTGAGCTGGAGGGAGAGAATGAACAATACAACAACATGTACGACAAGTATGAGAAAAAATATAACGCCCTGAAAAGGGCTATTAACACAAAAATGTGGTCAGTCGCACACAGGGAAAAATCAACACCTCAATTGGATATACCGAACTTCAACGGAAATTATAACCAATGGGTATCGTTTCGAGATCTATTCACGGAAGTAATCCACAACAACCCCTCATTATCAAGCGGCCAAAAGATGCAATATTTAAAGGGCAAGGTTCGCGGAGAGGCAGAGAAACTTATACAACATCTATCGATAAGTACCGATAACTATACGGTATGCTGGAATATTCTTACCCATAGGTATGATAACAAAAAACTAATTTTCTCGTCCCATATGAACATTCTTCTAGGCCTGCCAAACATACAACAGCAATCGCTGCAGCAGATTAAGCGAATGCATGACACAACGTTGGAATGTCTCAACGCCATAAAAAATTTGGGAGTTGACACCACGTCATGGGACCCAATAATCGTACACATTCTAGGTCAAAAGCTAGATACAGAAACATATACAGATTACATAGAATCGCTCAAAAATTCGAAGGAACTGCCGGTACTTGCAGAATTTTTAGATTTTTTGGAAACAAAATTTACGTCATTGGAAACAGTTCGTCGTAAAGATAACACGCCCTCCAAAACTTCTCATCAAAATCAAACATCAAACAGTAAGAAAAATTATTACAGTAATTCGAACAACCACAGCAATGGAAATAGGGCAGTTGCGAAATCAATGCACGTTTCAAACATAAAATGCCCTCTTTGCAATAACCAACACGGAATATATAATTGCAAAACATATTTAAAAATGAGTGACGACCAGAGGTTAAAAACTGCAACGAAATTGAAACTTTGTACAAATTGTTTATTTAGCCATTTCGGTAAGCAATGCACCTCTAATTTAACATGTCGAAAATGCCAAGATCAACATAACACCATTCTACATGATGCATTTGCGAAATTAGGAAACGCGTCAACTCTGTCGTCAAGTGAAAAAAATGCTGTAAAACAGAGTGCAAAACATAATGACTCCCTAACGGGCACCGTCAATGCCTCTCAAGAAGAAAAGGCAGAGATTTTACTAGCGACTGCGCTGGTAAAGGTCAAGGGGGTGGATGGAACCTACCAAACCATGCGCGCCTTAATCGATCAAGGATCTCAGGTCTCCTTAATAACAGAAGAAGCGTCCCATATGTTAGGTATCAAGAGACGACAATGCAAGGGCGTCATCTTTGGAGTGGGGCAAAAAGAAAACAATTGTAAGGGGAGAATGAGCATAGAATGCGCTTCGACGTATAACAACTTTGAATTCGAATCTGAAGTGCTCATCATGAACGAACTCATTAAAAGCCTGCCTAATCAAACGTTTGCTAGGCCTAATTGGTCTTACATAGAGAACATTAATTTAGCCGACCCAGAATTCTATAAAAGTCGGCGAGTTGACTTGCTTTTTGGGGCGGATGTCTATGCTAACATTATGCTAGGTGGTATTATAAAGGGCAAACATGCCCAACAGCCGATAGCCCAAGAAACACAGCTAGGATGGTTACTATGCGGTAACGTAAAAACATTCCAATGTAATGTGGTCCTCAACAACGTCGAGGAGATCCGCAAATTTTGGGAAGTGGAAGAGATTTTAGAACCTTCAAAATTATCTGTAGAAGATCAGGATTGTATAGACTTCTATAAGAAAACAACACGAAGAAACAGTCAGGGTCGCTACGAGGTCAGATTACCACTGAAAGAGGGAATTAAACAGCAATTAGGGTCATCTAAACCTATGGCTATTGCCCAACTAAGAAACTTAGAACGCCGCTTGACAAAACATCCAACGTTGGCCGAAAAATACCTGGCCTTCATGAAGGAATATGCTGCATTGAACCACATGAAACCAGAACAGAAACACGATAACATAACACTCGAATGCTTTTTGCCTCACCACGGCGTGCAAAGAGAAGAATCCTCAACAACAAAGCTTCGTGTGGTATTTAATGCATCCGCCAAAACATCCACCAAATACAGCTTGAACGACGTCATGCTGAAAGGGCCAAATTTACAAAAAGATCTACAGGCCTTACTACTTCAATGGAGACAATATCCCTTTGCCTTCACTGCTGACATCGAGAAAATGTACCGCCAGATCCTAGTTAACCCCATTGACCAACATCTACAAAAAATTGTTTGGCGTGAGTCACCGAAACAACATATACTAGTGTATCAACTGAACACAGTAACATACGGGACAAAGGCCGCGCCGTTCTTAGCAATTATGACTTTGAAACAATTGGCGGCGGATGAACGATATAAGTTTCCAAAAGCGGCAGCTGTCTTAGAAAACAGCTTTTATATGGACGACCTGTTACACGGCTGCTTCAACATTCAACAAGGTAAACAATCGATAAATGATTTAATTCAGCTCTTAAAGTCAGGAGGCTTCAACCTTCGGAAGTGGTCATCCAACAGTAAGGAGTTATTAGAAAACATATCAACAGATCAAGAAGAATTCGTTTATAGGTTCAAAAATGATGACATTTTAAAAACATTAGGTTTGTGCTGGAACGCACAAGGAGATCAATTTACGTTCCGTTGCAATTTTTCCCAAACAACATCTAAACTAACTAAGAGGAGCTTACTATCAGAAATATCAAAATTATATGACCCTCTTGGTTGGCTAACACCCCTATCCACAAAATTTAAATTATTATTTCAAAAATTGTGGAAACAGGATCTACAATGGGACGATAAAGTGTCCGATGACATACATAAAGAATGGGTCAAGTTAACTACGGAAATTGACCGCATCGAACATTGCAAAATTCCTCGATGGATATTATGCAACGAGAAAGACGTCATTGAACTACATGGGTTTTGCGACGCGTCCATTGAAGCATACGCGTGTGTGGTCTACGCACGAACAAAACACCAACAAGGAATAGTAATTGTAGCGGCAAAGTCGAAACTTGTACCGAGTAAAAAGAGCGTAACATTGCCACGGATGGAGCTTTGTGGTGCTTATCTACTATCTAAGCTAATCAACAAAATAAAACAGAGTCTAAGCTGTCAAGTAGAAATCAATGGATGGTGCGACTCTATGATAGTCATAGGGTGGCTGCAAGGTGATTCGGCACGCTGGAAACCTTTTGTGGCTAACAGAGTTAAAGCTATCAAACAGATAATGCCGGAAAACTGCTGGCGATATGTGAAATCGGAAGACAACCCGGCCGACTGCGCGAGTCGAGGCTTAACAGCGCCACACCTGTTAAAACATCATTTATGGTGGAAGGGACCAACATGGCTAGCGTCCTATGATGTAGAAAAGGAAGAAAATCAGACTATCTACCAAACAGAAGAAGAGATCAAAAAGATAAAAATCGTAAACATTGTTCAAGACATTAACAGTAACAGTATAATAGATACTTTATTATTACAACATAATTCGTTTATAAAAATAACGCGTGTCTTAGCATGGGTACTGAGGGCATTGACACCAAAGTGCCAACGAAAACATTTACCGAAGTACCTAACATTATTAGAATTGCGAAAAGCCAAATCAGCTATTATATTACGAGTGCAAAGTACAGAATTTGCATCAGACATAGCAATGTTAAACAAAAACAGCAAAGTAGCATCAAACAGCAAGTTATTAAATTTAAACCCATTTATGGATAAGAGAGGCTTTCTACGAGTGGGGGGACGTTTGAGGAACGCAAACATCAGCGAAGAAATGAAACATCCTATGATAATCCCCAACAAAAGTCGATTGGCGGAGTTACTCATAGAAGAAGCTCATCAGTTAACATTCCACGGGGGTCCACGAATGACCCTAGCCGCTCTTCGACGACAATACTGGATAACAAGCGGATACAGTACGACTAAGAAACAGTTAAGAAATTGTGTAACTTGCCGGAAGTATGAAGCAAGGAAGCAATATCAATTGATGGGTGATCTTCCCGCGACTAGAACCAATCCCGCCCCTCCATTCTACCACACGGGGGTGGACTACACAGGTTTTGTGAACATCAAGACAAACAAGGGGAGAGGAGTGAGAACATTGAAAGGTTACGTGGCTGTATTCATATGCATGGTCACGAAAGCAGTTCATCTAGAATTGGTGTCTGACCTTACTAGTTCAGCATTCTTAGCTGCACTTAAGAGAATGGCAGCCAGGAGAGGAACACCACATAATTTGTATAGTGATCAAGGAACCAATTTTATCGGAGCCGATAGGCTACTACAAGAGGAGTACAACCAATTGCAACAAGTTTTCGGAGATAGTTTCCAGGCAGAAATAGCTGAAATGAATATACAATGGCATTTCAACGCTCCATCTTGGCCGAGCGCTGGTGGGCTGTGGGAAAGAGCTGTTCGCAGTTTGAAGTACCACCTAAAAAGAGTGGTGGGTGAACAAAAACTAACGTTTGAAGAGTTCACCACCGTACTGACACAACTGGAGGCGTGTTTGAATTCCAGACCATTATGTTCGCTTACGGAAAACATTGACGATCTGGATTACTTATCACCGGCACATTTTTTAACAGGAAGATCAGATTTAACAGTGATTGAAACGAAGGAGGATGCAAGAAAAAGATGGTCTTTAACAACCAACATTTTTAAACAGATATGGAAAAAATGGAAGAATGAATATTTGAGCCAATTAACAGCGAGAGAAAAGTGGTGTAAACCTCAGGAAAACCTAAAAATAGGCAATATTGTAGTAGTGCATGACGATAACATTCCAGCTGGACGATGGATTATGGGCCGAGTAATAGATCTGCATCCCGGTAACGATGGCCTTGTCAGGGTGGTGTCGTTGAAAACAAAAAATGGTATCATAAAGCGGCCAGTAATTAAACTTTCTTTATTACCGGTAGAAATCGAAACAAACAACCAACATAACAGCCCAATCGAAACAGATAGTTCAGCTGAACAAGGTTCTGAAATACAAAACAACAGAAAACGAACAAGAAGAACGACTCCTGGAACATTATCGTACATTGCTATGGCATTGACGCTGTTTATGTCAATTTGCACTGTTGCAAATTGCAGCTACAACATAACATCAATAAACAATAACCAATCTTTCTACTTTGACCCTATATCAAAAATGAGCCTCGTAAAGGACAGTTGGATCCTAGTCGTATACTATAACATGTCTCCGTACTGGGAAGGTATGCAGGCGTTTGAAAAAGTAACAACATATCTCGATAAAACATGCAAAACATCAGGAAGTGAACAGTGTAACATGATAGTCCCTCAGCTGATCCATGAGTGTAATGAACTGACCTACTACAATGAACTGCTGATAACGCAACACGTAAGTGGACACTCCAGACGGCGGCGGGGACTTATCAATGCAGTTGGAAACATTGCAAATTCCTTATTCGGAGTATTAGACGAACAATTCGCGGAAAAATATAGCCGAGATATCAACATGATACAACAAAATGAAAAACATTTAGTCAGTTTATGGAAGAATCAGACCTCTATTGTCGAATCGGAGTACAATTTGCTACAACGCACCCAAGAAATCATGGCAAAACAACATAAAATAATCAATAAACATCTGATTACGTTGGATAACTTCTCAAATAAACTACAACGAGAGATAAATAACATATCCTTACTTCAAGAATTCACCATGACTGCACTAACAGCAAGTAATTTAATGCACAACTTGAAAAGAACTCAAGATATATTACTGGACATCCTAACAAATGTCCACAATGGACAGTTTAACATCCATCTGCTTACCCCTAAACAGCTTCAAAATGAACTTAACATCATTTCTGGACATTTATCAGATGATTTAACATTACCTATTGAACCGCATGATATTCGAAAGCTTTATTCTCTGATAAGTATTAAAGCACGAGTAACTGAAGAATACTTCCTCTTCCAAATAACATTCCCACTTACCAGTAGAGACCGTTATAAGGTGTATAAGATACTTCCTATACCACACCAAATAAACAACACTATGATAGAGATGATCCCATCTTCAGAATATATCGCTACGGATTTAAAAGGTGACTCATACTTAAAAATGACGCCTGAAGAACTTTCACTATGTAAGCAAAAAGGTAATAAGTTTATATGCGACTGGAAAAAACCGATATATCATCTTAACAGCGAGAACAATTTTTGTGATCTTGACCGAGACACATATAAGTGCAAGATAAGAAGATCTAGATGTGAGAATAAATGGACATCACTAGCGAACCCGTCACTATTCTTGTACCATTGTTGCAACATTTATACCGTCAAAGTTATTTGCGGAGAACAGATACGCCAGATACAGTTGAGTAAAGCTGGGGTAATTTATATAGAGCCAGGTTGCCTGCTGAAGGGTCAGGATTTCACTTTGAACATTCAAAAGCAACATGAAAACAGTATTGATTTGAGCCCGGATGTTTTTATACCTGAGATGGATCAATTAAACTTGGTCATCAACAGCACTATGCCTAACAACATTTTTAAAGACGTAACAGACTCAGACGAGATGAAGTACGCCTTAAAAGACTTACATCAACGAATTAATGACATAAAAAACAGTCAAGTGCAAGTAGATGAAACGTTATCCACTCACGACATCCATCAATATGCAGTGAGCTATATCCTGGTCGGCACGCTGGCGCTGACGGCAGGAGCGCTGCTGTACAGGTGGTTGCGGCAACGAGCGCGCCGCGTCCACATCACGTCGGATATGGAGCTTCGACCCACCAGAAGTGGTAGTGATGTGAATGTCAACAGTGTTAGTGCGCGGCAAAACATTAGTGAAAATCAGCCTAGTGAGACACATGTTTATGAAGGTTCAGACAATAAAGGAGTGAAAAGGGGATGTCCTCGTGTGCCTAGGAAACCCTTAGGAACAATAAGCCCTTAATGTTATTTTAAACTGAAATCAGTTTTAAGTATTTTTAGATATTGTACTAACATTTTAGTTGTATGTTGGTTTGTTTTCACCCTGTAATCATTATTACTATCATGGTCATTTCATTACTTTACTAACATAACATTGTTTCATCTCCGCATACCTATCTTTCGTGGTCCGGAATATGTTCAGTGTTTTCACCGAACACCTTAGCTAGCAAAATCGGCGTAACGCGTTGACCTACAATTATGAATTAATGTAGTACATTATATTATAATTATTCAGTGCACTTTTGGTCTCCGCGGTAGCCGGGTGCATTCGAACATTTTCCTAACATTTTTACTATAAGAACAGTTTGTGAGTTGGTCCATAAATAGTGTTCAACATAAACATTTGTTTCTCCTCCAAAACACCGACACCTCGCTACGTACCCCGACACTAATAATGGGTCATGTTTTGAATACAATAAGACTAAAGAATTATATTAAACGGTTTGCCCACAATAGGCTATTTGACAGATTTATAATTTCCTTCTTGAATTAAGTACTTGGTGGCGGTTATGAAGTTCACCGAAAGTATTTTTTATTTTATTTTAAAGATGCAAATAAAAATTCAAAATTCAAATAAGCCGCCGAAACGCTTTATTCAGCAATATAACATCGCGCCTTGTAAGTGACGTCACCAGCATATTTCTATCATTATCTGTTATTTGTTATTGTTTATCTAATAAAATGGTTTACAAGTGGTGTGCTGTACCTACCGGGTTGAACAAATACATCGATAAAACACCTGAGAACACAACAACAAGTGCTGATGTCATCGTGATATTAGCCAATCCGGATCGTTTCACAATATGTGACGCGAGATACAAAGAGTCAAATATATTTTTGTGTTTTGGGATATATTAATTGTTATTATTTTTATTAAAACTCATGTAAATGACATAAAGAACCCTCATTTTATGCATCTAAAGCAAATAGTCACAAAAAAAATCATACTGTCAAATAGTTTATTGCAGTAGACCGGGAAACGCGAGAGAGGTTTTTACCGTGCAGTGGGACAACACGCTTATAATCAAATAAATATGTAAAAGAAGATTCACATTTTTCTATATTATATTGTGTTATTAGGTTCGGACTGAGCTTTTGTACAATTGTCATCCGAAACGTCACGCCACTATAAAATTGATTGCCAAATGAGCCGCGCCCCATTTTTCCTGTCAGCGCTCACGCAGAGAAATCGTTGGAATTCGTCTTGGATCACAACTATGTAAGTCTTTGTTTGGCATAGTATAATTAGCTTCATCTCTTCCATTGTCAAGATAGCACACAAGGGAAGAGCGATATAGCTCCAACACGTGTTCTATTATAACATAATGGAACTGCCTCAATTTATATTACAATGTTTAACAATGTAGGCTGTATAATGTTAAGATGAAATAAATATATTTGTATATTGTTTTGGATTTAGGTGGTGATTTTCTGAAAATAAAACCCATAGCTTCCTGTTACGAAATTACCCCACTAGTTGAACTGATTTCTTTGTAAATAAACTGTAGCAATCAAGATTTAACTTGAAAGGCCCGAATAAACTGTTGGCAAAACGACTAAAAAACCTAATTTATAATCCGTTTAAATTAAATTAAAAATAAACAAACATCTCTGGGACCTAACGGATGAATAAGTTTGTTTATCACGGTGCAAATAAGCCGAGCTTAGCTCTGTTAACATCATTTACAGTTTAACGAGTTCAGTACTTGCTTACCCGTAATTACCCAGTGCACAATTCGCTTCAGTAATTACTAAGTTAAGTCAGCGGGTTCAAAGCAATACAATTATCTTCTAACATCTGAGCATCTGTGATGGAAAGTATGCGATGGCGCGCAGAGATGCGATATGACATAATGTTTTTTTTTTTTTTTGTACAAACAAAGCTTAAAATCCCAAAAGTTTACATTCCTCGGCTTCCCGTCTAACGGGATACAGCTAAATAGCAGTATTATACATAGCGACGGCTTATCTGGGCTCCATAACCCAGTTACTGGGTTACTGGGTAATACTTACCCTTTTTTTTACTGGGAAAATGGCCCGGATTCCCTAGTTCACAAACTAAATTAAATTTAAGTTACTGAACTTAAATTTAATTTAGTTTATATTATATTATAGTATATTTTTTCTTTCTATTTAATTAAGAAAAGGACAGAAGACAAAATGTCAGTTTAGACCTGTCAAATTAGTGCGTTCCTAATGTAAACTGGCGTATTTTTAGTCGCTATGTTTATAATCGCGTCTAAACGGTCTATGGAGTATTTTAATTTTACAGGATTTATCTAAAATGTTATCTTCTATCCTTTTCTTAACGAAATGGAAAGAAAAAGATGCACTTAACTTAAAATTAAAGTGTGAATGAGAGAATCCGGATTTCTTGTTCTTGTTGTAGTTGAAGCCTGCTTTTACTGACTAAAAACCTCCCGTGTTCCTTCACCTACCCGTGCGCCAGGGACCAGGGTATCTCTTTCTTTCTTTCTTTTCTTTAGAGTAAATACTACTTCAACTCTTCAATGGCCCCTGTGGTTAGATACCACAATTTTTCCAATAACACGTGTAACAAATTATAGAATTTCTTTAAAAAAAATTATTTCACAATAATGGCGGATATCGCCAATGACAGTTGAAAAAACGGCCGCGTGAGCCGACTACGAGGAGATTTGATACAAAGCCATGATGTGGCCACTATGCTGCGATATTTCAATGTTCTTTATGAATTATTCACTGAATGCAATTTTAACTACATAAATCACGCGCTTTTATTTAGTAAACAACACTATAAATAATTTAAAAGTCCAATGAAAAATGAGCGTGACATTCATCTTAGCTCTCCTGTCAAAAACTCTAGTATCTCTTTCGAACAACCCTTGGTAAAATTGGTTGTCAGACTTTTGGAATTTTGGACAACTGTCAGAAATCCACGAATGTTGGCCGAGATCAACAGCTTAGACTATTTTCTGAGGCACGGAATTGTCGCAGACTGTAAACATGTATAAGTACCCATCTAACGGTGGGACTGTCGCAAGTGTAGCTTAACGTGATTGATAGACCCTTCTTCTTCTTCTACTTCTCAGTCTATAGAGGTCCACTGCTGGACAAGGCTTTCCATTGCCATAATCCCCAAGCTTGGCAGGCGGGTTGGGGATCGCAGTAATTTGATATTCCACCGGTGAAGCGCTGCTGCCCGCTTCCCTGGAGAGGATATGGGTCGGTACTATTCTATGCCCGGTAGCACACGGGTAGGATCGATGGATCCATATGGGAATAATCACCTACCCCGAGCAGTAAAATTACAATATATAAGCCTATTTACTAAAAAACTAAGTTCTGTTAAAGTCGTATGTGTGCAATTCATTTATCTATAATTAATTTCTGTTTATTCAAGTTGATGTCTTTAAAATTCTTAATGAATGTTAGACTTAAGAAAAGTTTGTAAAGCCCTGAATAATGATATGGGTTTAGCATTTTCAACAAAGTAAATTACGTATTAAAAAATGAAGTTCATTTTTGGAAAAATAATATTTTACATATTATGCTTTTACCAAAAAACATATTCGGATTTGCAATTTTATTTAAGGTACAGACGATAGCAAGTCAAGGTTCCAGAAAATGTCGCTAAAGCGATAAAACTGAAAAGTCTAATAAAGAAATTTGGCACAGTGTTGTAGCTTGATGTGCTGTGCAGTCAAGGTACCAGAAACTGTGAAATTATTCCAATCAATCTTGAGCCTTAATGCTTTAGCGATAAGTTGAAAGGTCTAATAAAGAAATTCTGTCTGTACCTTTTTGTTTGATTTTACGAATAAATTATTCGTAAAAGTAACGCAGGTCAATCAAAAATAAATCTGTATTTTCCCAGTTCACGGTAAATATTACCTGGGTTTATAACTTTACAGCCTCGTTTTTACAATAACAAGTGCTCCTTGAGTTATTTTATAACTTTCCCAATATTTGGCTAGCAAATCTGGTGAAATACTCGCCAGCCACGCGCCAATAAACTATCAAACTAACTATCGTAAGTATTTTTACACACATCAACTATGCCTAAGGATATTTAATTTTTACCTTATTTTACAAAATTCTGTAAATATTTGGTTAAAACAATTTGAGATGAAATTAAAGTTTATTTTATGGTTTATGCTTGCAATAAAGGGTGTATCTGACATCGACGCACAAACGAGTATCACGGATCCAGTACATGATTCTGAACCCCCCAGTGGTAGAATTTTTCGTTGGCTTTTTCATGATTTAAAAAAAAAATATGTAGTTTTTTTCACTTTAGACCGTTCATAATTGCGTAAAAAATAGTTAGTTAATTCGCTAATTACACAAAAACGAAATGAAAACAAAACTCTAAAAACTATCTTATCAGTTGATTTAATAGGGTTCACATCAGGGATCAACGTCATACCTACAAACCCGCACGGCGGCATGCTTGCAACGTTCAAAGGCCGAGCCGACACTTTTTTCAAACATTGTTATTTCTGTAATTAACGACATAAATGACTATCATAATTTTATTTGTGGCATGTGGTCTAGCCTTTTCGCGACGGTTGCGTTACGATGTCAGATACATCCTGTATATATAAAAAGATGTTTCAAAGACTTTTTTGTAATTTTGTTTTTGGGTGTAATTTTTACTTTATACATAATGGATTTTATATAGTGAATTAAAGTCAAAAATAACAAAAGGAAACTCATTTAATTAAATATAGTAATCAGTATTTTCTCCCCTAACATTAATTAGCGTTCGGCATCGTTTACTCATGCTCAAAATTAATTTATCAAAATGGAGCTGCTGTATGAGGTCCCAGATTCTTCACATCAGAGTTGGAAAAAAATTAACCATAGCTCTTCATTGTAACATGTCTCATGCGTGTTCATCGGGATACATGTGGGGGACTGAGCAGGCCAGTCCACGCCCCTGATTTCATATTTCCTAAGCACAGCTGATATTAGTTAGTTAGAACTCCTGACCCATTCTGCGTGTTATAAGGTTCTACTACCTCATTGCGGTATTTCAATGCATTCATGTTCCCTCTTATCCAAATGAGATCAGTTCATCTCACCCATGGGAATACCAGGCCATACCATAATAGTCCCGCCTTGATTTTAATCGACTTCTTGTGGATGCTGGAGACGGCTTCGTCTACCAGGAACTCACCAAACCCTTAAACTTCGTGAATCACTCTATGCGAAATGTACTCGAGCTAACAATAGTCTTCACCCGCGATTGCCACGCTGCAAAGCTGGAATCCGAAGTGGTCTACGAGAACGAATCAGAAATGTAATCAAAATGAAAAAGTAATATTCCTCTTACAGTTTGGTCACTAACCAATTAATTGATGGTCAGATTGTAGAACCTTTGAACCATTTGCATAGCCGTAATATTGGGTTACCTTCTAGCGATATTTTGGAGGAAACGGTCTTGTATAAGAGTGTTGATGTCACCTACATTACAATAAATGTAACACACGTTTAAATTAGAAAAAATAAAGTATGTGGTCGCTTTTAATTTTTCAAAACTTCATTGTTATACAAACATCAACTAACTTTTCGACCGCCATATTGGAATACTTAATCAATATTCTTTGTTTCAAAATGAGTTCTTTCTTTATTTTTTTTTTTGAATTTCGAAAGAGCTGGTGGAAAAGAAAATATTTTATGTGCAAACTTTTTATATACCGTAAATAGTTTTTAAATTAAGAAGTCTTTCATATAATATCCCTAGACATTATTGATGTGTGTATTTACTACATTTAGAAAACAAATAGTAGTATATTAACATACGAGTCACATTTTCCACAGATTATTATATTACATATTTTAAAAAGGCTATTAGAAAACGCCATCTTAATATAACATAAAGTTACAGGGCTAACTGTACGCATCGATTTGTAATCTTATCAGTGGATCTGTAACATGTCGGATTATAAGGAACTCTTTGTAAAAAAATTCAGGCTCTATAATCCGACAAATTCGATGGTTTGACACTGCCCTGCAAAATGTTTGTCGGACTACCGGGGATCAGGGGCGTGCACAGAGATTTTGTTGAGGGTATGCATACATACACCACGAAAATCTCTGTGCTTATATATGATAAAACTTAAAAAGACGTAACGTAGACGTAGTTTCAATTTAGCATAGTCGCGTACTTTTTCGCATGTCAACATTGAATTGATGTTTGTGCCTGGCTACAATGAACATGTAAGTAAGTGATTGATGATAAGAACAAGTCAAATAAATGATATCCGTGGGATGTTAGGTATTTTTTTTTTTTTGCCCAAATGAATACAATGAAATCATCATCATCATCTCAGGGTTAATACTAGTCGCACCCAAAGCTTTGTAATCTGGGGTCCGCTTTACCAGTCTAATTGCTGATTTTGGCGAATCTTCGACATTTTCCATGAAGTGACTGACGTCTGACCTCCACAACCCGAAGGTAATATCGAAGCACTGCAGTTAGACCAATTGTTGGACTTTTGTGGGCTCCAACAACCTGTAACGACTGCCACTAGATGTTCGTATGGCAACCGGGACCAACGGCTTAACGTGCTTTCCGAGGCACGACCAGACCAGTGCATATATTCATATTCATACATACAAATATTTGCACTGCGCGAGGATCGAACCCGCGCCTCCTTGCGCAGCGGCCGCATTCGCTACCGCTTCGCCACGGAGGCTGTCAAAATACGATGAAATGTTATTACTAACTCAACTGTAAATAAGTAATAGGTAATTTATTTCTCAAAAAACTAAAAAAATATATTTTACTATCTATAAATTAAAACAAACGCGCCTATCTTTTTTTAAATAACTCTGTAAAAATTATATATACCTATATAAAATGGTTTTAAAATCGCTACAAGTTCTTTTTCGATGGAAATATAGACAAATCTGTGAGTCTGCTTTGGCTCTGTGTGTTTCATAAATATGCGTGATGGAATCATAACTATTAAATTTTGCTAATTTGTAAACATCCGGAAAATTATTACAACATAAAGTATAGTATTGAAATTCAAATGCAAGTAGGTTGAAAAACTTGTGATCTTTTAAGTTTTTATAATGAGGAACTGTCAATGCCGCGTTTTAAAATAATATACCTACACGAGAAACAAAACAATTTATTTGTACACACTACACAGCCTGCTACTACATATAATACTTTTTATTAAGACAACCTTCCTTTTGAGTTAAATCAAAAACTCTAAAATAAATGAATATTCAATTCCGCTTAAAACAACCAATATAGGTACATATTTAACCAAATACACCAATAACGAAACAACACATAAGCTGATAAAATAAAAAGGTATTTGAACGAACAACAATCATGCTATATCTGTGAAGTTCTTAAATTCGCCGCATTATTAGAAGCTGTGCTTGTTTGGCCTTAAAAACTCAATGAAATTACACGCCCACGTACGCAAAGATTATGCACACAACCAAATAATTTTATTCACAGACGCGTATGGAAGAGGCACATTTAATAACTGCTTACGCCGGGCAGGCCTTTAATAACTGCGGGCGTCGCGACGAAGCAGATTGCGGGCTGCGTTGTAATGTGTGTTAGTAGTTTGCACTAGCCCCAATAGATGGCAGTGTTGTCACTAACTGATTAACAAAGTCTTTCAGTTTGAAGTCTGTAGTATATAAATTTATTTTACTGTAGTATATTATAAATTATTATATATTTTTTTATAGAATTATTAGGTATGCAGTGCTTGTCTGCCTCTATGGAGCGCACGCGCCTGCCGGGGATCCACTGTAGTATGGTCCGGAACAAGCGAGGCAGACCAAAGAAATGCTGGTTTGACGTTGCAAGAGAGGATGCTAAAGATCGCGCTAATTAGAGGAAGGAGGGTAGGAAAGCGGACCCGGGCTCCAACGCGAAGACCGCGTATGCAAACGGGACTGAACGCTGATAGGTATGATGATGATGATGACAGGTAATAGAAACTGAAAGAATAAAAACTGACCGACAGAAATGAAAACTGAAAACATTAAAACACACAGAATACACAAAAAGGAAAAATGACAAAAACAAAAACGATCACGGGGTCGCGTCGATAACGCTCCCGCGTGCTTTTTCCCCATAAAACGAAAGTGCTCAACGTTGCTTGAGAAGTTTTCATTTCAATATCTGATATAGTGTTTTAAAACATTATAAGGTATTTAAGCAATTTAATAAGGGTTAATTCGTAAAACCTAGAAATCATCGAAAAGATTATATAGGACGACGCTGTTGGTGCAGTGACTGAAGGATCGGTTATTGCGCTGATTTTTTTTTAATAATTATAAACTAGCGCTTGAGTTTATTAAACCCATTCACTTAAAAAACTTAGTGAATAGGAAGGAAGACGGCAGTTGAGCTAGGTGGTGCAATGTTCTAGGCCCCGCACCCCCGGCCATAGGCAAGAAGAGGAACGCTCCAGTGGTTTTAGCCGGTGAGAGCCCGGCACACCCTCCGTCGACCCCCCGACGGAGGACGGTCTGGTAGATATTTCCACTGGGTGAACAAAAAAAAAAAAAAAAAAAAGGTGGTGCAATGTTAAACCCAACAATACGACCAACGATGCTGCGCCAGAGGGAGATTGATGTGGAGACCCTCCACGACCGAACTCCCGACACAACAACACTTGGCGCATCATACGCGGCACACATCGCAACACATCTGCTCAGACCCGTCCTCCGTACGGCTTCACTAGACATGATTATCGCGGTATGGGAAAACAAGTAGTTATTTCGAGTCTAGATGTTTGTGTATGTGAGTTAAAAAGATTATCAATGGACCTACGATACATGATTAATACATAGTTTGGGGCAACTTTAAAAACTAAAAAGGATAATATCAACATCCACCGACAGTATTATGACTAGGCGCGTGCGCTCTATAGAAGCATATAAACACTGCATACCCTTATAATTTTCTAATTCGGAACACCCGAATCGTATTATAATATAATTTTTGTACTACAATAAAAACTTTGTTAAAACACTACACTAAAACAGTAATACTGCCATCTTTTGGGGCTAGCGCAAACAAGCTAACACATTACAATTTACAATGTGTGCATAACGCGGCTTCGTCACTAGCGCTATGGAGCGTAGAGCGACGTAGGCACGAACTAAATATGCTTATATTTTAGCGAAAATGGTCGTGTATGTGAATAAAATTATTTGATTGTGTGCGTAAACTTTTCGTTTGTGGCCGCAGAATTTCATTCAGTTTTAAAGCAGAAAAAGCAGTGCCTATTTCACAAATCGAACAAGTTTAGAAGCTATCACAAATAGCATAATTGTTTTTCGTTAAAATACCTATTCATTTTACCAGTTTTGCAATGATAAATTACTCCAATTTTTTGTCGTCATATTGCGAATTGTGATGTTTGTTTTCGTTTTAATTACAAATGAATTGAATTAAATTTATTTACTTTAATACGTATTTCTTTCTATAATATGTAAAATTATACCTGTGAGATTTGTTTTTAGATAAACTTAATACGGTACCTTTTTCAACGTTAAGTTTTGAGAAATAATATAAATTAAATAGCGTTGTGTTCGCGATTTGGATGAAACTCAAAAAAAGTTGATAGGTATAACACGTTGTTTTAATAAAAAGTATTATGATAATTATAACTGGTTAGCAGGCTGTGTACACACAAATTAATTTGTTTCCCGTGTATATTATTTTCAAAACATGATAATAAAAATGTTTAGGGTTATGGATATTCAGAATTAAATAATTTTCACAAAGCCCCCTCTAAACACGATTCATTGGAAAAACATTTAGATTCTTGTTTAAAGTTCCAAATTTTTGGAAAAGGTAGAGTCTAGTTTGCATAGACATTTAAAATTAAACATTGAAAGGCGCAACACGAAAATAGATAGGAATAGAAATATTTTCAAAAGGTTAATCGATATCGTCTGCTTTTTAGGTAAACAAAATTTAGCGTTCCGTGGTCACGACGAATCGCTTAATAAAAGAAAAATATGGTCCACGCTCCGATCAGCCAATCAGGTGGGCACGCGGGGCGTTGACCTCCGTCAGCTGTTGCCACCGTGCAACAATGCCTAAATGTATTTGGGGGAAAAATATAACATACATAGTGTAAAAATGATTGGAATTGATTCAGTTGCTTATTTTGAACAAACTAATATTCAGGTTTCGTATAAAGAAAGAATTGGTTGTATAAGCACAGAGATTTCGGTAGTGAATGCATACCCTACCCGAAATCTATGTGCACCCTCCTGATTATGGTAATTGTTAAAACAACCTTTTATAATAAAATAGCAATATAAAATCTAAGACATACTACAAAAATAATCAAATATTACAAATTTATTTGAATTTAATGAATTTTACAAGTTAAGACTTGCTTTATGCAAATATAATAATATATTTAGTCAAATTAGTCTTCTACGTTGATCCCAAGTTTCGTAAATGTAACAGATGTCATTATCCAACAAACAATATTGTAGTATTATATTATATCAAAATGTGTTAATATCTAACTTAGTTAATTCATATCATAAGACGGAGTGTTAATTTTAATTAACTTTGAGCACCTGTCGCATTTTTCTAGTGACAAAAGTGAATTTTGATGTAATTGTCATAAGAGCATTAGGTACCTAACTTTAGTCCACTAACTTTTTTCGGTGACTACCCACTGGTTTTAGTACGCCTCACCTCACTAAGTACTTAAAAGGGTCATTATGTCCAGACTCCTCGGATGCTGAATTAAGCAATTTAGGTGTAACGTAGATACGTATACTCAATTCACTACCTAGTTCCTGTCTATGTAAACAAGTACATGGTTTTGGAAAAACAACTTTACTTCCTACATATAAATTTCAGTTTGCGCTACAACTTTAAAGCATTTTATAACTATTTCAATAGTTGTACCTACTCATTCGAAAATGAACTGTAGTTTTAAAGTTTGCATTCGTTTATGAGGAGATGACATCGATTGGCAATGAGAATTTGAGCAGACCTTAGTTTTAGTCGACAGATTATCGTTAACCCACTTACCTACGTAGCGTGACGATGGTGCTTAGTCTTTGTTAATGGACATGTAATTGGATTTGCTGTTTCATCTCCATTTTCCATGGAGATTCCAGAACGGGCTAATTACACATATTACACGCTTATTATACATATTGTATAAGATTTCTACTCAAACGGACTTTCAACTAAGGAAGAAGTCCTATGTTCGTCCTTATGTATTTTTTTCTTACGTTTATCAATAATTGTGAATGAATTTCTTTTTTTACTTTGTAGAGAAATCTCGCAGTTATGAAAGTCATATGGGTTCACCCATTTTCTAATGGGTTATTTGAGTAAGCTTCAATAATACCTATTAAATCATTACATTTGATGATGATATTGTGAAACTTCCTGTCATTGTTCCTCACATAGCAACTTAAAAGTGAAAAAAACATTTATCCAGAAAAAAAGTTTTTTTTTTTTAACTATTTTTTGACTTTGTTTTTTATTATTATTTTTATTTCTTATTTCATAAAAGAGTTATGATGTTTGTGATGTTATGATGTTTGTGAAGCACTTGTTGCTCAGAGTATAAATGTTTGGCTTTTGAGAGTGTTTTATTCAGAATGCCTGAAACATATTTTAACATGATGTTTTTATTTTCTGGTAACGGGTTCAAAGAATGTTTCTAAAAATATTTACCTCAATATTTTACGTAAATTTTTCATACTTTGAGAATTTTACTTGCCTACTTCGTACTTTTTAAAAGTAGTTAAATATACGTAACACTAAACGAGATGTTGGTTATTAGTTCGATTCTTATAAACACTCTATTAAAACTCGTTTTCGTCCCGTTAGCTTCCATTTTGAATAAATCTGAGGTAACTTAAAAAGCCGTGCTCGTAAGTAAGTAATCGATCAGACTCAGTCAGTCATCGCGATGTTAATTTTTAATACAGTCTTAAATGAAATTAACAAGCTTAACTCCGCAATCGTGTCGGGTATTCATATTTACGCATCACAAAAATAAACAGCGTGAAAACTTAAACATTAATTTTATATACATTCGTTAGGTAATAATTTAGTACGAATTTCTTTAGATAATCTGCGAGTTTATATAAAGCAATTGTGACTGCTGATACTTCAGCACTCATTATTCGTGGATGCGCGGACCTAGCTGTGTTAGTGTGTTCTCTCATCACTATAGCCTACTCCAAAAGCCCAATCAAAATACAGAAGAAAACTTCGTCTAAGTATTTCTTGTGCCATTTCTCAGATACATATATACATTAACAAAGGCAATTTGTGGGATCCCAAGCTTTCTAAAGATCGTCTATTACCCCCGCCGGTGGTTGGCGGGATAAGTTTCCTTGCGGTGTCTACCTGAGGCGTCCCTGTTGTCTTGAACTTGCTCCTAAGTCACTACTTAAGTCCACAATTTGTAGGAAAAGCACGGACTGTTCAAACTTTAACATTTTAGTTTCAAAAGGTGTTGTTTAAAACTGACAGGCATTTGAACCTGGCCAGCGGAGAATAAGTCTTGTATATTATAGATTTCTGCTTTTCAGGCTGTCATTAGTTACATCTACATATAATATCATTTGTAAGGTTATTCATTTCTTCCACATCATATTTATTAGTCAAACAGTAGTCCATTGCTATACATATGCCTCTCCTCTTTAGCCATCTTGCAAAGACCATCGCTTCACCTAACTTATATACAACACATACAATGATAATATATATTTTATTTTATTTCTTTCTTTTTTGGCTTCGCACGGTTTGTGCATTTAGCCAATGTCACGTAATGAATTATTCATGTTGAAAAAGACGGCCACGTGAACCGTCTACGAGGAAAGTTTGAGGTAAAGTCATGATGATCTCAATGTTCTTTATGAATTATTTACTGAATATACTTTTTACTACATAAATCACGCACTTTTATTCAGTAAACAACACTATAAATAATTTAAAAAGTCCAATGAAAAATGAGCATGATACTCAGCTTAACTTTCCCGCCAAAACTCCGATAGTATGATTTGTCGCAATCCCTTTAATTTTGACAGTTTAGCTATGTTCCTTACGTTGTTTGAGTTGTTAAGCAAACGAACTTTTCAAACCTTTACAGCCATGGATTAACAATTTTCCTCAAAATTATTAGATTGTGATTGAATACGGATTACGCAATTAAAGTGCTGGTCATCCCTTAATAACATTTAAATCGTATGAAATGTAGAGCAGTGGCCTAGGTTAGAACCACATCAGACGCTTTCATTCATCATCATCATCATTCATCATTATCAACCTTTTTATCATCCCACTGCTGGGAACAATGTACTTGCTGTAAAGCATCTATTTGTTGGGTTAGTCTTTTTTGTTGTTGTTTTTGTTGTGTTTCCCATAATGGACGCTCTTAACGTACAATATATTTCTGCATCGTTCTCACACGATTGATTTCAAAATGAATGATGTAATCAAATATTTGTATCAATAACTTGATAATTTAAAAGAGTGTCCATGGAGTTTCTTAAACTTAGCAAAGTAATTCCACTGTTCAAATCTGGTAGTACAACTGATCCCACGAATTTTCGGCCAATTTCGATATTACCAACTTTGAGCAAAATTTTTGAAAAATTAATTTTGAAACAGTTGTTGAGACACTTCAACTTATATAATTTATTGCACGTGAAACAATTTGGTTTTACAAAGGGTCGTTCAACTACAGATGCGGGCGTGGCGTTGCTAAAGAACATACTTGCGGCCTGGGAGGAATCACAAGATACTCTTGGTATTTTTTGTGATTTGTCCAAGGCCTTTGATTGCGTACATCATGATACTCTTATTAGGAAATTGTACCATTATGGTTTGAGGGACAGAGCTCTCGACCTTCTGACTTCTTATCTGAATAATCGAATTCAGAGGGTTGATGTTAATGGCAACAAGTCTGCAGGATCTGTGGTCACCATGGGCATTCCGCAGGGCTCAATTGTAGGCCCTTTCTTGTTTTTAATTTATATTAATGACTTACCTCATCACGTGAGAGATAATCACAACATAGTATTCTTCGCGGATGACACTTCTCTTATTTTTAAAGTCAAGCGTCAGCTAGCAAATTTTGACGAAGTTAACAATGCACTTTCGAAAGTTGTCCATTGGTTTAATGTAAATAACCTTCTTTTGAATGAAAAAAAAACTAAAATCAATAAATTTTCTACGCCAAATGTCAGGCAGCTAAGTACCAATGTTCAACTGAATGGAGTAGAGTTGATCCCTGTCGAGTCGACAGTTTTTCTTGGATTAACTATTGACTCCAAGTTACAATGGGGTCCTCACATTGAGAAGCTGTCGGGTAGACTCAGTTCTGCCGCTTTTGCTGTTAAGAAAATTAGACAGATAACAGATATGGATACAGCCAGAATTGTTTATTTTAGTTATTTTCATAGCCTTATGACTTATGGGATTCTTCTCTGGGGAACTTGTGCGGACATCAATACCATCTTTGTTTTACAGAAAAGGGCTGTTCGTGCCATTTACAACCTTGGTCCTAGACATTTTCTTAGAGAAAAATTCAGAGAGGTGAACATTCTGACTGTAGCTTCAGAATATATATTTGAAAATCTTGTGTATGTACATAAAAATATATCGAATTTTAAGAAAATATGCGATGTTCATAATGTAAATACCAGGAACAAACACAATCTTGCTGTACATCACACTCGTCTCCAGAGAGTAGGCAACTCGTTCATGGGTCAATGTATACACTTTTACAACAAGCTTCCCATGAACATTCGAAACTTACCCATTAAACGATATAAAATCTATGTAAAGGCCAAACTTTGCAAAAAGGGGTATTATAAAATCTCAGAATATTTAGAGGACAGAGAAGCTTGGGACTGAGCTGCTCGCTCTGTTAAGCGTTGTTATTAAGCAATATGCGTAATTATAACGTAAATTGTTGTAAACATTTTCATTTTTAATGTCTGGACTTGAAAAAAGACGATGATTCCTGAGTTTGTTTCGGCTATTTCTTCTCAGAGGTAGTCAGTTAGGAAATGCCGGCTTCAGCTAGTTTAAAAAAAAAAAAAAGAAAAAAAACATATGACGTGTAAAAGTGATCGGTGATCCTACTTGCTTAATAAACGATTTCTTTTCATTTCATTTCTTGCCCGTTCTTCTCCATAGGCACCTACTCTTTGGAATGGGCGACTAGTTTCACATTACTGACTGACCGACCTTCTGACAATTCAAAAGTGCCTTTAACTGGTTTATTTGAAATAAATGTATTTTTTACGATTTTGATAATCAATTTTAATCATTTCTACGCGTTGTTGAAGCGTGTAGCGTTCCATGGTGAAATGTCACGACTAAATATGTATTCATGCCAAATTTGACAGCTATCGCATTACCAAGATGACCGCTATGCGCTATCAAAGTTCGAGCGTCCCTATTGAAAAACCCTTTGTTTGTTACGCTATTAACCCTTTTTAAGACCACCGACAGAATTCAAAGATTATAATATCATAAGGGCCTTATTAGGTTATTAAGTAGACAATTAAGTGATTCTGCCAATTGTTTTATTCATGACCCACATCATTCTAAAGGTTTCAATGACCCGCGTTATATAAACTGGATATAACAGAAAAAAACTACATAAACGTGGTTTTATTACATTACTAACAACGTTTGCTGATTTATAGCTGGCTCTAGAACAAAAAAGAAAACTTAATGTATTTTCTTTTATAGCCTCCATACATATACATACATTAAGCTTATTATTCATCGCAAAATGTATGCGTAGTTCCCGTATAATCGTATTTTTGCTTGTTAGTGTTATTGTTAGATAGAATGGATTAATATTCGTATATTTTCTTGCTAAAGAAATGAGAAATGTGTGTGAACCTTATGGAATTGGCAAATATTGAGGAAACAAACATACAACATTATTTTAATAATATACCAAACCTGGATATAGTTTGTTCAGATAAGCAACTGAATCGATTCCAATCATTTTTACACCATGTTATATTTTTTCCCAAATACATGTAGAAATTTTTGCAGCTGACGTTACATCTA
Source organism: Sesamia inferens (assembly GCA_037179545.1). Classification (NCBI taxonomy): domain Eukaryota; kingdom Metazoa; phylum Arthropoda; class Insecta; order Lepidoptera; family Noctuidae; genus Sesamia; species Sesamia inferens. The sequence continues at coordinate 23,813,308 of CM073931.1, forward strand.
TCTATAAACTATTAGGAGCACAGTGACGAGGGCGGGCGAGTGATGCATTGACCATATTTTTGTTGGGACAACCAAGTAAGATAACAAGCTCATAACTTTGTGGTTTTTCATGATATCTTTTTGAAAAGTATAGATTATTAAGGTACTTAAAAATACTGGACACGCTTTTTGGGTTTCTCATAAACAAAAAATTACGTTTGATATCTAAACCTTTCTTTTAATTAGTGTCGGCAGAAACTACTAGAGAATGCCAAGGGCTTGTTTGTTTTACGTTAATGCCATCGAAACGTTTATGACGTTCGGCGCTCTGATTGAGCTGCTCCAAGCGGCGAGCGAATCAGAGCGCCGAAGGTATAAACGTGTCGTAAAACAAACTCGCAATAAGCACTTTGAGCTCGCCCTTCTATGACCCTTCCTTGCGCTTCGCTTACGCTCACACATCCAGTTACACACACATGCCATTTGTGAGTACTGCGAACATGACCTTTCTATAGGAAATCATCAATAATGTCACTATACATATGTCTTTCGTGGACGTACACTTTAAGCGTTTCAGCTTGTGTGTAGGTATATTAAAAAAAAAACAAATGTGATTATCACAACAGTAGTACAGCAATCTCCCTCTGGCGCAGCATCGTTGGTCGTGTTGTTTGGTTTAACATAGCATCACCTGGCTCAACTGTCGTATTCCTTTCTATGGACTCGATTTTTTTTTAGTGATTAGGCTCTTAATAAACTAGCGGGCTTTACCATCATCGCTGCATAGCATCAGGTGGGATTGCGGTCAAGCACTAGTAATAATTTAAAAACAAAGGTAGAAACGGGCGGTTATTTTTGTAAAGGACATAATATGTACCTTTCCAAAAATATATAGGTACAATGTATTATATTTTGTGAAATTGAGAATCAAAATGATCAAAACAGGTTATGTTTAGGAAAGAGTCAAAACAAAGTAATAAATGTTCAGTAATAAACTTCTGTATGGCTATTCAATGTTATTGTTATGTATTTTAATTATTATTATATTTTATCTTTATTTTCTTTTGGATTTATTTAATGCAATTGTTGTTTAAATTTATATTTTATTATTTGATTTCCTTTTTGAATGATTTTAATGTGTAATTGGATTTATGGACTATAATATTTTCTGAAATAAATAAATAATCTTAAATTACAGGCTAAACTTATAAGCGAAAACGACAGAAAATCATAATGAGATTTAATTTATTTTCCTTTTCTTATGAAATAAGTATCACTTTGATTTTCACAGTTAAAAAAAAAACGAATGCTAATGGAAAATCCGGCTTGAGATTTTTTTTATCCATAGCCCCAAGGGAAAACTCTATATTGATAGTTTTTTACGGAGCTCTCGGCAATTGTTACATATAATAATTACTTTGATAAAAACAATAAAGAGAAAAATGAAAAATATTTCACAAGACTTTCGTAATATTTTCAGAGAATGTCTATTAAAAGTTACGTCGAACACCCCCTGGGGTGCGTCGCGACCACCAAAATGTCTGAAACGACACAGATAAGGTATAACTTACTGTACAATGGGTAAAATATATACCCACAATACTCGACTATATTTAAACTTCTTTTGTAACGTGCCACACATCTACTTGCTTCAGAAAACACACACAATAGCCTAATTTGCATTATATCTTACAAGATAAGTGAATATGTAAATTTCGCGATTTCGGAAAATAGTAAGTTATAAAAACTATAAATGTAGGCAGTGGCTTCGATTCTCAAGTTCACAAACATAACTAATTTTAAGTTAAACTTACATCTTTTTCTCTCTATTTCATTAAAAAAAGGATAGAAGATAACATTTTAGTTTAATCCTGTCAAATAAAGATTTTCCATAGAGAGTTTAGACGCGATTATAAACATGGCGATGAAAAATAAATCAATTTACATCAAGCGCGGACTTTTTTTTATAAAATTATAAACTAGCGCTTGACCGCAATCCCGCCTGATAGTAAGCAGTGACGCAGTCGTTGATGGTAAAGCGCACTAGTTTATTAAGAGCCTATTCACTCTAGCCTTGAAGATACTCAAATTGTAGTCCGTCGGAAACACCGTCGCTGGCAAACTGTTCCAGTCCCTTGATGTACGCGGTATAAAGGAGGAGGCGAAACGCTTCGTCCGGATCGTAATGGTGTTAACAACGTAAGGGTGGAAACTCGCCGTACGACGGGTCGTCCGATGGTGGAACGGAGATGGGGGAATTAAATCATGCAATTCCTTCGCACACTCCCCAAAATGCATCCTATAGAAGACCGAAAGGCTGGCTACTCTACGCCTGTGCTCTAGGCTTTGGAGACCGTCTCGAGTTAAGTCAGGGTCACCAATCAGCCTCTTCGCCCGCCTCTCCACCGAATCCAAAGTGGCCAGGTGACACTTAGCAGCACCAGCCCAAATGTGGCTGCAGTACTCCACACACGAACGGACCTGTGCTTTGTACAGCATTAGAAGCTGCCCTGGTGTGAAGTACCGCCGGACCTTTGCGATAACGCCAAGTTTCTTGGCAGCCACTTTGGCCTTCGACTCAATGAACCGCCCAAAGTTTAGGTTCGAGGAAATCTCAACTCCCAAAAGCTGAAGGCGGTCGGTACACTCCAAGGATACATTTCGAAAAGTAGGAGCCAAGGTGAACGCGCTCCTTTTGGCGGTGAAAAGACACGTCTGCGTTTTGGCGGCATTGAATGCTACAAGATTGGCATTGCCCCATTCGGAGACCGCCTGTAGTGCAACATTCGTTCGCTCTACCATAGCCTCTCTTTCGGACCGGATTGATTCCCTACTAGCCCGAGCATCCGGCAGGTATGTCTCTACAACTGTGCTGTCATCTGCATACCCATAGATACCAGGTCTAAACTAACATATTATGTTTTTTTTAAATCATTATAAACTAGTGCTTGACTGCAATCCCGCCTGATGATAAGCAGTAATGCAATCGTTGATGGTAAATCTACCTATATTGGATGGATATTTGAGTATGTCTACATCTACCCACTATAACCAGAATGATGGTGTGGTAGTATACATAAAAAGTAGTATTAAAGCCTCTCTGGAAGAACCCGTTATACAAGAGGCCAACTGTTTACTCATAAAAATCTCTAATTCAGTGGCCATCTTGGCAATATACCGTCCTTTTTGTTTCAAAACTATAGATGCCTTTTTATTATCCTTACAAAAAATAATAGATAGCTTATCAGCCTTCAAAAATATTATAATGGTGGGTGACATTAATATAAATATTGCTACCAATAGCTCTGATCGCTTCATGTCGGATTATCTTGATTTTCTTTCCCTTAATGGACTTATTCCAGCATTTAACACAGCAACTCGTGCAAATAGCTGTCTTGATCATGCAATTATGAAGACAAAAATACCTATAACGACGTTTATTATTGAATCCCTTATTACTGATCATTCACTCATACTTTGCTGTGCGAAAATTAAAACTTGATTATGAGGCCATTAGGCTGGCATGTGAACTTTTGGATTTTACCTCTATTTTTAAAGCGATTAACCCTAATTCTGCTATGGAGATATTTATATCTAAAATATCTCATATTGTGTAAACAAACACAAAAATAGTTAATGTAACAAATAGGTTTAGAATACTAAAGCCTTGGATGACGCCAGGACTCATCAGGTGTTCTCGAAATAGGGATCGGATGCATAAAAAATTTAAACAAAATCCAGATAACGTTGTGCTCGAAAACACATACAAACGTTACCGGAACTTTTATAATAAGATTATTAGTAAGTTGAAACGAGAATATGAAAAAGGGTTGCTAAGAGAAGCAGGTTTAACAATAATAAAAACATATGGAAGGCTATAAATAATATAACTAATAGAAATGTTAAGAAAGATAACTCTTTGGATCTTCTTTCTACAGAGTCAACTCCTCATCTGTTGGTCAATGCCACAAATGAGTTCTTTGCCACTATAGGCCAAAACTTAGCAAACAAAATTATTCTGCCGGTAGGACATTCCCCTTCAGAGGAGACACATGGACATTCGTCATTAACTTGTAATTCATTTGTTCTTCTTGACACTGACGAAGATGAAATTGAAAAAACAATTACTGGTCTGAAAAGTAACTGTGCTGCTGGTGACGATGGAATCCCAGCAGACATACTTAAATTGATAAAAAATAACATAATAGCCCCACTCACGCATATTTTTAATATGTGTTTGCAAATGGGTATTTTTCCTGAATCACTTAAGCGGTCTATAGTAAGACCTATTTTTAAGGGTGGAGATAGAAGCCGTGTCACTAACTATCGACCTATTTCAATTCGGCCCTCTCTATCAAAAATCCTTGAAAGGTTAATTAATAAAAGACTTATAAATTATTTGGAAAAATATAAGCTACTCTCTAAAAATCAATTGGGTTTCCGTACAGGCAAGTCCACGGAAGATACCTTAAATGACTTTACTGAACATATTGTCAAAACTATTGATGACAAAAAGAAATGCCTTACTATATTTCTCGATCTGGCGAAGGCGTTTGACACGGTTTCTATTCCTACCCTAATTAACAAGCTGTATCAACTCGGAGTCCGTGGAAATCAACTCAAATTACTGTCTGATTATTTGTCTGGAAGAACACAAAATGTGAAAATTGGCAAATACACGAGCGATGCCTTACCTGTTATCCATGGAGTGCCACAGGGTAGTATCTTAGGTCCAACGTTGTTCCTTATATATTTAAATAATCTTACACTACTTAATATTGAAAACTGCAAAATAACTTCGTATGCAGATGATACTACCCTAACATTCCACGGTGATACTTGGAGTGAAACTTTCCGAAACGCACAAAATGGCTATAACACGGTTACAAAATGGCTTGCTCAAAACTACCTCTCTTAATACCGAAAAAAACAAATATATCCCATTTTCTATTCGAAATACAAATGAATTGCTACGATCAACGTATCGTATAACCTCCCACATTTGCCACAGTGAATCTATAAATTGCTCTTGTTCGGCTCTGTCTCCTGTTGAATACATTAAATATTTAGGACTTATATTTGACAGAAAACTTAATTTAAAAAATCATTTAATTAAACTCTCACACAGACTAAGAAAACTTATATATTTATTCAAGCAAATAAGACATTCGACAAATGCCAATATTATGAAAATGATTTATTATTCTTTGTGTCAATCGGTTATAACCTATTGTATTACCTGTTGGGGCGGTGCTGCTAAAACGTATAATATAATTGCTGAAAGAGCTCAAAGGGCCTTACTGAAGGTAAGTTATTTTAAACCCAGGTATTTTTCTACTATTGAGCTGTACAGGGAATGTGAGGTACTAACCGTACGCAAACTATTTGTATTAGCTTTAATTATGAGACAGCATTCCTGTGTCCAGTTAAGTGTACTGTCCGAAAAAGATATTGCAAGGAGAAGACGTTTCGACTTGTTGAAATCAGTTCCATGCAGAACATCTTTTGCTCAAAAATTCAGCATGTTCCTTGGCCCAAAACTATTTAACATTGCAAATAAGCAGTTGCACATTTTCTCCATGTCAAAAAGAGAGTGCAAGCAGAATGTAATCACTTGGCTTCTTCCCCTAACCTATGATGAAACCGAAAAACTATTTAGCATAGCTGTATAGGATTTTTTTAGTAACAAAATATTTAAATATAATTAATAAATTCTATTTCACATAAATCAACATGGATAGTGGTGATGTGTCTGTGGCTGGGTGCACGGTCCCAATTAGTCGTTTTCTATGGAAAGGAGACGGCAAAAAAGCCACGCTTTCTATTTTAAATTGATTGATTAATGTTATCAAATTACAATAGGTATGGCAGGACAAGGTCGGCAAGAGTCACCTGGTTGATCCCTTGTTTATACTTGTTCTAAGTGAATATCTTATGTTCTATTTTTCTCGGGCAAACACACACGCTACCCACACACAAACATCATACACCCTCACAAAACACACATACACCATCACAAAAACACAAACACTCGCGCGCATACACACACGTATCACCCATGCACAAACATTACACACCCACACAAAAGCACACATACACTCACATGCACCTCTATAGGCACTAGCAGGTACCGTTTATTTGTTTCTTTTTATTTTTATTTCTTTAAGCTTTTTTGTTTTCTTGGTTTCTAGTTTTGCACCTAAATAGTAATAATAATTATTGCCTTGTACCTAAAATCCAAATAATTATAACTCAAACTCATCTAGGCAATGATAATCTAGGCAATGACAATTATTCAATTGAGTAAAGTACATAGTGTATATGTTATTTTGATCATTTGGGTACAATTGTTTCCGAAGGTGGGCGCTGATACCTATAATTACAAGATATTTAGTTATCTTAGCTTAGGTATTGGTTGCAACTCTAAAATACAACTTTACTTACCTTAGGTCTATTTTTATTGTAAAACAATTGTTTTGTGTTTCTCTTTACTTTAAGGTGCAAATAAACGATTTTTATATTATTTTTTTTATTTTATAATCGTTGATGGTAAAGCGCGCTGGTTAATTAAGCCTAATCGCTTAAAAAAACATAATGGATAGGAAGGAAGACGGTAGTTGAGCGAGGTGATGCAATGTTAAACCCAACAGCACGACCAACGATGCTGCGCCAGAGGGAGATTGATCTGGAGACCCTCCACGACCTAACTCCCGACATCTCGGCATCGTACCCGGCACACATCGCAACACAATTTCTCAGACCCATCCTCCGTACGGTTTCACCAGACATCATGCCGGAACACGACGTATCGCTTAGCGGTAAGACTTTGTCTGATGTTCTGTCCTTTTCTTAATTAAATAGAAAGAAAAAGATGCACTGTACTTTAATTTAGTTTAGTTTGTGAAGGAGGGAATCAGGGTCAGTGACGGCCATTCTTAGAAAAAAAAAAAAAATTCTTAAAAAAGGTTTATTTTCATAAACAAATTTTCTATTCAACAAAGTTACCATGTACCGAACTCATCGTAGTTTCAAGACAAGAAATGATGAGCAAAATTGCGTGGGCTGAACGGTATACTTTCACTAGAAATATTCCCATCCCAATAATATAATTTGATATTGAACCTCTTTAAAGAACATTTCAATCTAATTTTCTATTTACATAATATGCCTTCTTATTACTGACATTGAGTAAGTAACTCAACAAATTTGCTCCTTTTACTAAAAGTAAAAACGGCCATTATTTTTTATCTTGCAAATTTTACCGTCTGCAGACTGAACACGGCTAGAAATTGTTGTTCTTTAAAATTCTCTCCGGCATCTGAATTGAGTAGTCTCCAGTCGTGATTGTTACCAGTTCGCTCCAATTTCACCGCCCAGCCTCAAGTAAAGATGATTTGTGTGTCCTTTGATCCTTGACACAAATTTGGCACACAGGGACTTGGGTCTTGTGACAACTGTGGCCTAAGTATAATATATCGTAGAGTAACGTGGGCCGATGTTTTTTTTTTATAGCAAATGTAGTAGAAATAGGAGTAAGTTATAGATAGATGTTTGTTTACTTGCTTGTGTGGGAGTGAACTTTGAATGTGTGTTGTTTATTTCGGGTACTGTGTATTTAGGAAAGTGGGCAAAGTATCAACATGTTACTGATTGTATAGTTGTAGGCAGCGGTAAAGTGACTTCTATTCTGCTTCTTTTTTGTTATATCTTTAACCCGCCATTGGTGACGTATATGTCTGAGAGACCGGGTGACTCGAAAAATTCGAATAACTTTTTCGCCCGCCGTCTATTCGGGTTGCGATTTCGAGTAGCTGCCTCATTTTAAGTCCTAAACAGTCAGTGCCGCTCGTGGCTTAGCGGCGAACGCACGTTCCGGAGTTTTATTGCCAACCCGGTCCGTGAGACCGGCGTCACCAAACAAGTAAGTAAAATATTTACATGGAATTTAGCACAAAATTTAAAAAAATCTTAGAATAACATCAAAACTTAGTACTATTGTTACTGTTTTCTTAATTATTTTATTGAATGGTATTTGATCAATGTGATTTTCGTATAATTTTATGGATAGTATTTTTTTAAACATAATAAATATACAGATTCCTTTATCTAGTATGAAAAATTCGTTTCAGAATGTCGCACGAAAGAGAACAGCGTCGTCTTGAGGCTCTTTTACAACAAGTTTTATCTGTCGAGGAAAGCCCACAGCAATCATCGGATAGCGACACGGAGAGCTATGTAGAAGCAGAAAATCTTGCATCAGATCGAAATACGGATAGCGAAGAGGATTTGAGTGATCGAGAATCATCAGGTAACACCTCTTCATTTTACCTAGGAAAGGACAAACATACAAAATGGAGCAAGGAACCCCATCGTCAATCAATCCGTACCCAAAGGCACAATATTTTACGTACAGCTAACAATCAAAACTCAAAACTACAACGCCGTCACTTTATTGAGAATTTAGCCATGAAACTTATTGATCCTCATCTGAGAGAAACGATTTCAGAGATTTTGAAGATTGATGAAGAACGCGGTTCTGTTGATCCTTTACGTAAAGGTCGTTGCCATGAATGTGGGTGGCAAAAAAACAGAAAAACTAAATACTTTTGCCAAAAATGCGAGAAATACCTGTGCCTTGAGCATGTAGTACCTTATTGCAGAAGCTGTTTGATCTCCCAAGAAGAGTGATTTTTGAGGATGCTTTTCTTATTTTTTTTGTTAATAGGATATATTTTTTTGTTTAATTTCTAAGAGTATGCAATGTCATTAGACTGACAAAGGCTGATTTAAGTACAAAAAGTTAAATAATGTTACTAATTTCGAAATTTTTGAAATATATGCGTAAAACCATAGTGTTTTTTAGTGTTTTAAGTACAATTGTTTAATTCGTAATAAACAAGCTGTGATTTAATTATTTTTTGTGTTTTCTTGCCAAACATATGTTTATAATTAATTAATTAATTAAACCTAAACTAACTAAAAGTAGGATAACTAGTTAATGGTTGGCCAAATCATGGGTCTGTGAGACCGGCGTCACCAATGTTGTAAGTGAAACTGACGTCACCAATGGCGGGTTAAGGATACATTTACTCATTACTACTCTGGTCCTTTCGACCACATTTTCATTCAACCTAGATTAAGTCTAGGAAAGATTTTTATTTCTTTACAAATAATTAAGATGATTGGGACAAATAATTCAAATAATTATGAAACAACTTGTTTATAATGTCTAGTGATCGTTACCACTTCACAGAGACGGACTGCGCTCCCATGCTTCTTATTGAATGATATTTTCATTTTATAAATTATTCAAAATACCGTAAAGTGGGGTTAATTGGAACTGATTGGAGCACTTTTTTCTTAAGTGTATGTTTATGAAAAATAAAGCTACTAAATTAGTACGCTTGAATGTATTATGCTACTTTTATAAATTTCTCATAATAAGGATTTTTCCTGGGTAAAAGGAAAATGATTCTATTTAGTCCGTCATTCAGATTATAGAAAAATATTGGATACGTATATTTTATTTTATAAAATCAATAAAAATTGACAAACATAAAAGGCATCAAAGATCAGGAGTAGTGGCTGGTGACGTCACTGCTCGCTAAAAAAGTGTAGCGTGCAGTGACGTCACACGAGTTTTCAACGCACTGTGTCCTCTTCATTTTTTGTTTATATGAAAAAAGAAAAAAATACGTGTCTAGTATTTTTGGAAATCTGACTGACGGACTTATTTGTTTTTTTTAGTCAACTACCCTATTATCTGTTTTTAATATCCTGTTATTAGATATATTTTTTTGAAATTTCCATTCTGATTATCGCAAAAATAGGGCTAATTGGTATCTGAATACATTGCATTGCTTTTTTTATATATTATTGAGCTATATTTAAAAGGAATGTCCTTAAGAGATAGAAAAGAGCAAATAGAAGATCTGAAAAGCGCAGGAAATACACTATTTCGTACAATACTTTACTTAATACTCTCTCTAGATTTTTAGTTCCCGGCAAAAGTTTTACTACCTCGAAAGACACCAAAATTTCAAACTTTGTTAAAAAATAAAATTCATAACGTATGCCATCGATATTTTTCAAATTTTTTCTATGAAATTGAAGTTGATTGGTAGATGTCTTGCTTGGTGGTGTAATATACTACTTTCTACTACCAATAGATAAAAAATATAATTGATCAAAACTTTTATTTCACCATTTCCAAATAACCCCATTTTACGGTATGTTTTTTTTTTTTTTTTGTTAACTTATGTTTAGTTAGTTTTCATCGAATAGCTGAAGAGGGTTGGCCTTAAAGTGATTAAAATTTAACGGCGTATAATAGGTAAATAAGCACATACCTAAACGAAAATTGTGTCTTAAATATACTCAATACTACTGTGACCTAACATAGACCCATAAATCTTCAGAAATCACAAAGGATCATACACCATCTACTTTTTCAAGATTATCGGAAATCTTGACTTAAAATTTTAGGTTAACTTGTGTAGGTATTAGATGATTTTTACAAAGCTTTAGCGAAGTTCTGTCCATTTTTTTCTTTACGTTTTAAAGATTTTACATTTTAAAAACATGCTTGAGAAACTCTAGTGACGTAAAAGAATGAATGGAATGACAATGAAAAACGATGTCTTTAATTTTGCTTTACATTCCATTGCGCGCTACCATCAATCTTTTCAATGGCGATGTTGCATAAATAGAGCATTAGAGGTGTTGTGATTCTTCATGACTAAATTTTTAATTGTAAAAATTGTAACTGTTGTTACAGCATCGATAGGTTGTTCCAATATAAACCGTATATCAATGATCATAAAAATCACATGACGCGCGCTCGTGCTTTGCTACAACTTATAATTAGCCGTACGGAGGACGGGTCTGAGCAGTTGTGTTACGATGTGTGCCGGGTACGATGCGCCAAATGTTGTTGTGTTGGGGGTTTGGTCGTGGAGTGTCTTCAGATCAATCTCCCTTTGCCGCAGCACTGTTGGTCGTGTTGTTGGGTTTAACATTGCATCATCTCGCTCAACTGCCGTCTTCCATCCTATTCACTTAGTTTTTCTGAGTGAATAGGCTCTTAATAAACTAGCGCGCTTTACCAGCAACGATCGCATCACTGCTTACCATCAGGCGAGATTGCGGTCAAGCGCTAGTAGCTAGGAAATTTTATTAGCGACACTTTATATTGTGAACGAGCCGCCCCGGCTTCGCACGGGTATTATAACATATAAACCTTCCTCTTGAATCACTCTATCTCTATCTCTATTTTTAAAAACCGCATCATAATCAGTTGCGTAGTTTTAAAGATTTAAACATATACAATATGTATAGAAAACCCTGTCCGATCCGTGAAGGTATTATTAGGTATCGTTAACTGATTCTAATAGTACCTACAAGCCGGGCTTAACTTAAAAAAAAAACCCTCAAAAAATAAATATTATTTCGAAAAAGCGAGGTAACTTAATGCATGTGCGGTGGGCAACACGTTAGGCATACATGCGCGGGTGAAGGGAATCGCTATTCGCTCCGTCACAAATAGTGTTGTCACTTTTTTAAAATTACCATATTTTAAGGAAGTTGGAATTAATTCCCGGGAAAAAATATATTTTTTCAAAATTTATTAGTATTGTCACTATGATGATTATGTAAAATTTTATTTGGTTATCTGTATACCTAACATTTATTATCTTTTTGGGTCGGACGGGGTTTTCTTTACATATTTTATAGGGATATAGGGACAAAGAAAGAAACTTTGTTTTATAGTACATAGCGGTCGAGGTCCCTACATTTTGTTCATGAAGACGTTGGAAACGCCCCAGCCTCGACTCTCGTGCACGTAACTCAAAGGTTCTCAGATTTTGTGTGCAAGGCGTTGCGAACGTTCGACACTCGACTCTTGTGTGCGTACCTGGGAGTTTCTCTGATTTTGTTCAGCAAGGCGTTGGGAACGTTCAGATGAAGATTCTCCTATACGACGTATTCTTACTGTCCGTACTTGAGAACTATAATTAGAAAGTTGAGACCTGGCTCTCTTAGGCATTTTCAAATGATTAAGAAAATGTTAATAGCGTGTAATATTCTAGCTCTGAAAAGGTATGTTGTTTAGCTCTGAAAAGAACTGTTGGTTAGCCCTGAAAAGAACTGTTGGTTACCCCTGAAAAGAACTATTGGTTAGCTCTGTATAACTGTTAATTAGCTATGAGCAGAATTGTTGTTTAGTTTTGAGTAGAACTTTTGCGTAGCTGTGTATTTTTAAACAACGAAATCTAAAAAAAAATCGCACAAAGATTAAGAATTCGCGCCCCACCGCTGCGTAGGGAGCCGACCTCGCGTTTGAGCCGCGCAGGGGCTTTACTCATAGATCTAAACTAGGGATGTAACGAAGGTAGTTATATAGGAACCGGAACCGGAGTCGGAGTTTTTGTATTTGATTTATCGGAGTCGGAACCGGAGGCGGCGGCGCAGGGTCCGAAGTGGTGGTAGGAGAGAGATTTTTTATTTAAACACAAAAAAACTTTATTCAATAAATTTTTTCCATTTAATTTTTTTTTATTGTAAAATTAAACACATACAGTGAAAAGAAAATTGGCATATTTCTAAATGAACAAGAAATTAAATGAAGTTAATTAAAACTCAAATTAGGATATTATATGACATTAAATGAACAAAACAAATTTGAAACAAATTCAATGAAATGTGTTGATTCCAAAACTAGCGAAAAATGCACGGTAGAGTACACGTAGCAGGAGTCAGGGAATTCCCTCACTATTACTATCAATTGGAATCACTTTGAAGCATATTGCTAGTCCATTGCTCCATATATTCGATAAATGTGTGTGCTCAACAACGTAAATAACGTAATGAATGTTGATGAACTATTAAAATGAAACCCATTGCTATTGATAGTGCGTTATTACTACCCTGCTTTTCATAACAGTCGGCAGGCCGCCGCTGCTATGGTATTTTTAATAACCTCCGATTAAAACCTCCGATTCAAAAGTATCGGAACCGAAGGTATGATAGTAATCGGAAGTTCCGACTTAACGGAGTCAGAGGCGAAGCTCCGTGACATCCCTGATCTAAACTCCCCTCTCGCATGCGTCGAAAGAAATCATAATATTTTAAATTCGTCATAACTTCAAAACCAATTTTAACCATTCAAGGACCAAATATTATTTACATATACTGTACCTAGTGATGAAATTATTTATTTTGATAAAGATAAATAGTAGGTATAAGTAAAATAAATGCGTTTAAATGTAGTCCAAAAATAATTCAAGATTTTTAAATAAAAAAATGTTTGTTGTGCCTCACTCTACATGGATAGGTATAGTGTATCGCAGACTTTTTTGTAGATATTTATAAGATCTACAATTAATTGGAACATTTTATGGTTATATCCTTTATAGTTTAGGCAGAGTACGCAAAATAAGTAACTTTTCTGGTAGATTTTTCACACCTTGTGTTCAAAAAACCAAAATATCTTACGGAACCCTATTTTTTCCAAAATAAAATTCAGCTTATGTTACTCACTGATAATGTAGCTTTCTAATGGAAAAAGAATTATTAAAATTGGTACTTTTGAGTTTATTCGTTACATACAAAAATACAAATCTTTCCTTTTTATGATATTAGTGTAGATAGAGGCAAGGTAAATATATATAATATACATAGACCTTGTTGAAACTGGATAAAATACTTTGAATTAGAAATACCTAGCTCTGTAAATAGTTACGCCTGAAGTGAAGGGAGTTTAATTATTTCAAAGGTCAAGTACAAGATTACCTACATCGCATGTGATACTCGTATATATACATGATATATTTAGTAAATCACTCCGTTTCTGAATAAAGAAAACATGGTCCAATTAGTGATTTATGAATTCAATATTAATGACATCTGGCTTAATATCTGTGCGTTAATAATAATGAATTAGATATTCAGCCTTCAGATATTAAGTTAATATAAGTTTAGGTATAGAAAAATTACTTTAGCTCCTACATTATAGAGTTTAGTTTACGATAAAACTTCAAACTTGTATATACCTTTTAGAAGAGTCACTCTTAAGTAAACTCAATTCCCTTTAAAATAATGTTGATACATTTTGTTTTACTTAAAATAAGATTAATTTGAAACATTTGGAATTTTACCTTACGCTTGAACCAATCCTTATAAAAATACTTATTCAAGTGTCGATAATTTCTATGTTCAATTGTATCAAGTAGCTAATGGCAATATTTGGTCTAATTGGAATCTATACAATGAACCACAATATACAGGGACTGATAAATATTTAATAGCGACATTAACTGGACCTATTCATATTTTTTTAAAACTAAAAACTTAGACTCCGTAACATTACTGATAGCATTAACGTTACAAAATTAATCGGCAATTGGATGCATTCCTTGAAATGGATAGAGCGGATTTTCAACTGTTTTAGTTTTAATAACTGGAGATCCAACATGGAATATTTTGAAGATGTTGATTTTTTTTTAAAGTTAAGCTATTGCATAGCTTCTATCGCGGGCCTTGAGCGCGGGGACCGAATCCAGAAATTCCGTAACGAAAAAACCTCACGCTCCCCATCGTCTAACGTCGTTTCAGTTCGGCAGTCTTCGGCACGGTATGTTTGTGTGCGTGCGACTACATCTTTTGAAAACAATTTATAGATTTTCAAAAAGAGCATGCATATTGCAGGGCGCGAACTCAGTCCTACACACTTGCCATGTTACTGATAGTCGCAATGTGCTAAACTTGCGATTAATTTTCTCTCTGAAATAGGTCTTCTATAGAGATATGTCATAGACGTCATCGACGTTGTCATGGCTACCTTAAAAACTTTTCATATAATTAATTATTAAGTACTTTTATTCAAATTAATTTAGTAGTGTTTTTATAAAATAGCTTTTTTTTAAACGGAAAAGCTAAGATGAATGTCATGCTAATTTTTCATTGGACTTTTAAATTATTTATAGTGTTGTTTACTAAATAAAAGCGCGTGATTTTATAGAGTAAAAAGTGCTCACGCGACCGTTTTTTCAATTGTTGCAAGAATTCAAAAGACTGTCTTTAAATAGTGTTCAGACGATTGCTCAAAGTGTATTAGATTTCATTAGTAATAGAAATGGCATTTCAATAATGACTTTCAACTGCCAGTCTAAATAGTCATAAATACGATTTACAAGATTCAGTTACGAGACAAACAAATGTGTTACTTCTTACCGAAACTTGCATGATGCATGATAATCCAATTGAAATACCTAATTTTAATTGTATTGTTCAGTTCAAGCGAGATACTGTTTCAAAAGGTGGGGTAGCTATTTACCAAAATAAAAAATGATATTACTAATATTATGACTCCGAATATTGAAATAAATATTGCACACGTTAGCGATGTTAATGTTAGGCGCTCAGTTGTTGGAGATATTTGTGCGTGCTTATGCAAACTTAGAAATGGCCTACAAATAGTTATGGTAGCAATTTACATTTCTCCGAATCCAAAATTGGACGAGGTAGAGCATTTTATTCATCGCACTTTACTGGAGTAACTCGAGTGGCTCGAAAATACTTGAAACAAATGGTAATAAATTTCCACTTATCTTGGCTGGCGATTTCAACATTAACTTCGCTGATAAAAAATCAGAGCGGTGAACAACTTTTCTATCAAAAACATTGAATTTGAAAATGAATAATGATCCACAAAAGTCCACAACAAAATATGGGACCACCATTGACGCGGTATTTTCTAGGTATTTAGAGGATATTAAGTCGCAAACTTATGTTTCTTATTTCAGTTATCATAAACCTATAGTTTCAATGATAAATATTCCTGAATAACCAACAGCTACTGTAAGGTAATAAAACCCACATGTATTGTAAAATAATAAAAATATTTTAAATAATATTAACTTTTTATTTATTTAATAAAAGAAAAATTTGTTTTCTTACCGGTCACCACGCTCAAAAAGTGTAACTTGAATTAATATCAAAGAAAAAAAATACTGCATAAATAAAATAAATAAATAATTATAATTGCATAAATTGATACAAAATGCTATGCAATAGCTTTACCGCGGCAGTCCCCGAGTGCCACACGTCTTTTTTTTTTTTATGATTAACTCCAAAAGATTCCACTTTGCTCGTAGGGCCTTGCTAATGACCAACAAAAAGATACATGAAACAAAACCAGTGCTCATATTAATTACAATCAGAAGCTCCATCTATAACTCCAGACAGAAAACAATAAAGAAAAGATCTTAACATTCGAATGGCACAATTGTAGCGAACGTTCACATCAAGAAAACTTTCATCTGCTCTACTTTTGTTCAGTGTTAACTGTTATTACGAAACTTCTCTTTGGCGTTGATACTGGTGCTCGACGAAGCAATAAAAATGCTAATACAACGGGCCCCGGGGCTAACATTTTTACAAATATCTGGAAACCCTCATGATTTGGTACGCTGCTGCACTGTGCAGTATATATTAAAGAGGTCTGCAACGTCCATTCTAAAAATTCCTGTGACATTCGTCGCACTACTGGGATTTCTAGAAATTGAATCAAAATATAACTTATTCCCGTTAAGCGTAACCCGGTAAAAGCGGGGTAAAAGAATACTTCAGAAACTAGTTAAGTGACATTGTTGTTCAGTTAAGGCGTTAACTGGAGGCTTTATTTTGATTTTATTGATTAGAAGGGAGTTTAGAGGGGAAACTCCTAAGCTTGATATAAATAAGACTATCAATCGACTCTACCTATCGCTGTCCACTGCCAGACATAACCTTCTCACATACTGCCATACAAACTATGAGTAAGTACTTCTAATCACATGTTATTTTTTTTTCACAAATCCATTTCGAAAATGTTGCCGTGTGGTTACTAAGGTCAGAACACAGTTCACTGGTCCAATACGTTCACGTTCTTTTCTAAAGTTATATGTACTTTCTAAGTATATCTTGGACATCAATGACTGAAGGTGAAGGAAAACATCTTGAGGAAACCTGGACTATAAGTCTGAAATCGCCAACCCGCATTGAGCAAGCGTGGTGATTACGCTCAATCCTTCTCTGTATGAGAGGAGACCTGTGCCCAGCAGTGGGACAATAAAAAGGTTGATGATGATGATGATGATGATGATGATATACTTAACCGTTACGACAGTTCAAAGTCTGCAAGTGTGATGGAAAATGTTATCAATAGTTATTTACAAAGAGACAGAAATTATGATCAATAAATGCAAGACGACGCCTCGCCGCTGCAGGTGTAAGCGGGCCAGCGGTGTGTTGACCATATTTGTGTTGGGACAACAGGTAAGATAACAAGCTCATAATTGCGATTTTTAGGGTTCCGTAGCCAAATGGCAAAAAAAAACGGGACCCTTATAGATTCGTCATGTCTATCTGTCCGTCTGTCCGTCCGTATGTCAGAGCCATTTTTTTCCGAAACGAAAAGAGTAATACTGTTGAAACTTGGTAGGTAGATGTATTCTGTGAACCGCATTAAGATTTTGATGCAAAAATAAAAAAATAATTATAAATATTGGCGGTACCCCATACTTAGAACTGCACTCCAAAATTTTTTTTCATCAAACACATACGTATCCCCATACATATGTGTTTGATGAAAAAAAATAAATAAAAAAGCGTTTTATATAACCTTAAAGAGTATTCCTATAAAGTAATTTATTTTAATAATTAAATAAATAATAATTAATTAATAATAATTAATTAGTATTTTAATTTTAATTTATTTATTTAATATTTCGCACATGAAATGTACAGAGGCAGACTTAATGCCTTAGGCATTCTCTACCAGTCAACCACAGATGGTGAAGAGATAAGATGGTAGGTGCTTTCGTTTGAAAAAAAAAATTGTAAAGAAAGATAAAAAAAACCTCTTAACACTATTAAAAAAAAAAACTTAAATAAGCTAAATATACATACATACTATTACCAAAATATATACTTATAATATATACATACAAAACTAAAATTTGGGAGAGAGGTGTAGCACTAACTCTACCCTAATTGTTGCGAAAATAACTCTGCAATTTCCGCTTAAATGCAAACCGAGTGGCGGCCATCCTGATATCAAGAGGAAGCGCATTCCACAGAAGAATGGATTGAATATGAAATGAAGAATGAACAAAGTCAGACGTATGTGAAGGACAGAGTAAGAGGAGATTGTTAGAAGAACGCAGATTCTTAGTGTGAGAAGAACATAAATATTGGAAGTGAGTCACAAGATAAGAAGAAGGAGTGGGTGATTTAAGAAGGGAGAAAAGCGTGGTCAAGGCACGCAAATTTCTTCTCTGACGAATGGGCATCCAATTCAGTTCAGACCTGTAGCTCGACAGTTGGTCATATTTCTTTAGATTAAATATGAACCGGATCCCATTGTTGAGCCAACCTATCAAGCTTATCCAGCATAGCCGCATTCAGGTCAATGTAGCACACGTCACCATAGTCGATTATAGGGAAAATCAAAGTCTGCACAAGCATGGTTTTCGTTTTAACGGGTAAAAAGTTCCTCAGACGATACAGGGAACGCAGGGTACCGTGGACCCTATGGCCGTTCGGCTGATCCGGGGATACCGCACGGTCTCCGCTGAGGCGGCGAGCCTACTTGCCGGTTTGCCGCCATGGGCTCTGGAGGCCAAAGCCCTCGCCCACATGTGGGAGTGGCGAGAGGAGGCAAAACGCCGGGGCATAACTTCGCTGCCGCGAGAAATCGCGGTACGGCGGACAGAGCTCCGGCGGGATCTCATGGCGACATGGAGAGTGCGATTGTCGCAACCCAGTGCTGGGCACGCCACAATAGCGGCGATAAGTCCCCTCTTTGAGGAGTGGCTAGAGAGGCGCCACGGCGCCCTCACCTTCCGCCTTACGCAGGTCCTCATCGGACACGGTTGTTTCAGGAGGTTCCTCTTCCGTATTAGGCGGGAGGAAACGCCAGGGTGTCACCATTGTGTGGATCGCCCTGAGGACACGGTGGAGCATACGGTGGAGGTCTGCCCGGCTTGGGTAGAGCACCGCCGTGTCCTCGTAGCGGCGATCGGTGGCAATCTCTCGCGTCCGACCCTGGTCCAGGCCATGGTCCGGAGCAAGAGTGCATGGCAGGCCGTCACCTCCTTCTGCGAAGCAGTGATGCTGGCAAAGGAGGAGGCGGAGCGCGTGAGGCAACGGGAATCCCAGCGCCCTCACGCCACTAGCCGCCGCAGTAGACACCCTGGTCGGGAGACGACACCTAACTCCCAGCCACCGTAGGCGCGGGCCTGCGGGCGGTGAGCAGTGGGCAGCTCGCCGCCCGGTAAGGACCAGGCCCGAGTCGACGGCGCGTCGTGTTTCACGCGCGCCTCAAAGAGATGTCAGCACATCGTGACGGGGTCCACGAAGACCGATGCCTCCTGGGTCAGGGTTGCGGGTTGGTTAAACAAGAAACCGCGGCCCTGGCCGTCGCACAGGCCAGTGAAGAAACACGGGTGGGTTTTAGTCAGTAAAAGTCTGACACACCCTTCCGCTCCGCCCAGAGCGGGAGAAGTCATTTGATGATTCCCATCCCAACAAAAAAAAAAAAAAGATCTTTGACATTAGGGGTAATGGGTATGACGGTACCATTGAATATAAGAGGAGGGAGAGAGCTAAGAGTTAACCTACTCATCATGCGTGAGCTTCTTGATAGCCTCCAAGTCTTGGTTTACCTCCGCTATAGCGTTCGACACACCTTCCACCCCCCGCTTAGCTGCATATAATTTTTTCCGTGCCCATATTTACGGTCGAAGTAACATTGCGTCCATTGGTCATCATCACTGCGTTAGTCTCCTAGCCATACCTAAATTTAGTAAATCCATTTAAGCAAAAAAAAAAGGCCATAAAATTAATGTAGTGTAGGTACTACACTCATAAATACGATTTTCTACAAAAACTTCTGAAAAAAAGTGGGACAATACTCCGTGCTGTAAATTATTCCCATTTACAATTCTCTCTTTGTATATATTTTAAGCAGCCCTACATCTCATTGTATGAAGCTTTATTAAGGAAGCCGTCTTTATGGATCTCAGTACGAAGACTAACTTTATCTTTATGAGTCGGCAAACTCGGGAAGCAATTCCGCAGGGTAAAGTTCCCATACTGGCACAATTGAGATTTTCAGACAATTTTTGTCAGCATCTTTTGATGTCCCATTTCAACAAAATGATAGGATATTTTATCGTGATACTACGCTGTTTGTTCTTGTTTGAAATCTTGCTATCCAGATCAAAAAACTGGGTTATAGAGGTACATATATGTATAATACGTAGTGCTTGTTTTAAAAACCCTTTTTTTTATAAATTACAAACTAGTACTTGACCGCAATTCCGCCTGATAGTAAGCAGTGATGCAATCGTTGATGGTAAAGCGCTAATTAATTAAGCCTATTCACTTAAAAAAACTTAGTGAATAGGAAGAAAGACGGCAGTTGAGCGAGGTGATGCAATGTTAAACTCAACAACACAACCAAAGATGCTGCGCCACAGGGAGATTGATCTGAAGATCCTCCACGACCAAACTCCCGACACAACAACATTTGGCGAATCATACCCGGCACACATCGCAACACAACTGCTAAGACCCGTCCTCCGTACGGCTTCAGCAGACATCATGCCGGAACACGACAAATCACTTGGCGGCAAGACTTTGTCTGGTGGGTGGTAACTTCTGCCGGCAGCCGATGTTATGGCCTACCACCGAGGGAAAGCTTTTGCATTCAGGTGCATTCGGATCTACCAGGGCTGCGAGTTCTTCGAAAGATATACCGTGGCCAAGTGAAGGAACACGGGTGACTTTTATCCAGCAAAAGCCTGACAAGTCCTTTCCTATTCGCAAAAAAATAGCTGCATTCGGATAGCCTAGTAGCTGTTTCCCTATAATGTAAGAGTCGCAAAGGGTTAGACGAATTGATTGATATATTTATTTTCTTTCATGACAACATTAAAAACAAAAATTACTTATTTGGTCTAATGGTCCTTAGCGCTATTCTTACCTGTGATGTCGTGAATTCGACTCTCAGGTGAAGCCAAGTGTTCAAATCTTACTAGTAGAAATTATTCAATAGCAGCCCAATGATTCTGTAAAAATTCTTCCGTGAAAAATCGGGTGAACTAAGCTTAGATTGAGCTGTCAATAGTATCAATCCCTTAGCATTAGTGGAAATGACAGCTCCACACTAACCTGAATTTTCACAGTGATCATCATCATCTCAGCGTAAACCTAATCCCGGTTGCATCCGCGTCTTTCGCGTTG
This sequence comes from Sesamia inferens, assembly GCA_037179545.1. Classification (NCBI taxonomy): domain Eukaryota; kingdom Metazoa; phylum Arthropoda; class Insecta; order Lepidoptera; family Noctuidae; genus Sesamia; species Sesamia inferens. The sequence goes on from CM073931.1 coordinate 23,834,575, forward strand.
AAGCCAGGGGTCCACTTTCTTATACATTTGCCTCCATTTTGCAGGATTTCAGGTATCCCGGGGTGTGAAATTTTTGATACGCATGTCATCTCTAACAACGTCAAGCTAGCACTTCTTTGGTCTACCTTGCTTGTTCCGACCCAGCGGAGGCGCCATGGCAGGACATTTGTTACCCGCGTAACATGCTGTTAAAATTTTCAGAGTGATATGGTTAGGTACTTAATAGCACTGCTGGATATTATACAGATTACACATAATTACTACTACTATATCTCCAGCTAATAATTTGTATGTATGACTTTATGCCTAATCTGTATAATTACTTTTTGGTAAATAAATATTATTATTTTTATCTTTTTGCTCACTTAGTTACATTTTTAAATATATTGATTTATAAAATACACACAAATTTAAAAATATAAAGAAATAGTGTTCCACCGATGACGGGAGCAGGATCCAAGCTACCGGCGGTTAGGGCTCCAAAGACAGAAACCTCCTCACGATGCGGGCCGTATCGAGGAGTACTGCCTTTTGAATCAGGCCTTTGATCCAACTGCCTACCGAGAGCCTCAATAGATATTGGTCGAGGCTCTTGGCTATCAAACCATTGGCCGATACGACAATCGGTACAATGACAGCCGAGTTCACATTCCACGTGTAAATAGGCTTGTGCCAGTTCTCTTTCGCCATGGATAACGGAGTAATCTCCTTGTCTACTGTGATCACATCATGATGCATACCCACTACGGTTTTAAAAAAATGTTCTCTCTCTGTCTTCGCATTTAAAAAGCCTTGACCCCCGCACTTCCGCGGAATATACAGTCTCATCACCGATGATCGTGGGTGATGCATCCTGTTTGCTGTCAGCAGTGTACGGACCCTTCTATCCAGGGCATCGAGTTCGGTCTGATCCATTTAAGTATGCCGAAAGAGTACATCAAAACCGGCATGACCCACCCGTTGAAGGCGCGCACCTTATTTCCGCCCGAAAGAAGACTATTTAATACCTTCCTCAGGCGACCAAAGAAGCGCTCCTTCAACGATTGCTTTATGTCAACATCGTTGACATCTAACGCTTCCGACATACCCAAATATTTATAGCTCTCGAATGAGGAGAGGGATCTAAGGTGTATGGCATCCGGGAGTGTAGTTCCCTCGGATTCCATAATCTCATGCATGACTGCACATTTATCCACGCCAAATTCCATTTTGATGCCACTACTAAAAGTTTCTGTTACATTCAGTAGCTTCATCAGATGCAATTTATTGGGGGCCATGAGTTTCAAATCATCCATGTAGAGGAGGTGAGATATGACCTGACGACCTCTCTTCAATCGATAACCCAGACCTGAATCCTCCAGTAGTGTGCTTAGAGGATTCAGAGCTAAGCAGAACCATAGTGGACTCAGACTGTCGCCCTGGAATATTCCCCGCTTAATCCACACAGGTTCATCATTCCCCTGGATCTGTCGACTCCCTGGATAGCGAAGGACTATCTTCCATTGCCCCATACACGACTTAAGGAAAGTGCGTAGAGTTGCATTTATCTTGTACAACTCCAGCACCCTCATAAGCCATGTATGTGGCACCGAATCGTAGACCTTCTTATAATCTATCCAGCACGTGGAGAGATCCTTGCGGGATCGATGAACCTGTTGGCTGATGGCCATGTCTACGAGGAGTAGCTCCTTAGTACCATGGGACCCGCTCCTACATCCATTTTGAGAGACAGATATGATGGAGTTACTGTCAAGATGATTGTTTATTTTAGCTTTCAAAATGGATGTAAGAACTTTATAGACCGTTGGTAAACATGTGTCATTATTATTATTATTATTAGCTAGCTGCGCGCCGCGGTTTCACCCTCGTAGTTTTCGATATTTTTTAATATTCTCTGCTCCTATTGGTCACAGCGTGTTGTTATATAGCCTAAAGCATTCCTAGATTAATGGGCTATCCAACGCAAAAATATTTTTTCCAATCGGACCAGTAGTTCCTGAGATTAGCGCGTTCAAAAAACAAACAAACAAACTCTTCAGCATTATATATTAGTATAGATTGGCAGAGAGTACCTGAACACCTCTGCCTAACTCAAAACGTCCCTATGTAAAACGTATTTAAAATAGAATAGAATACCTACTCTTTATTATGTACACCATATAGATTACAGAACATAAATATAAAGATTTTACAAAGGGTGACACAATGGGCGGTCTTATCGCTGAGAGCAATCTACAGATAACTTTTAGACGTAAATATTTATTTTTAGAATAAAGTTCTTTTATACAGTATGTTACGAAAACCCTGTCCGACCCACAAGGATAATAAGGGTTAGGTAAACAAATGACCAAATAAAATATAAAATTTTGCATAATCATCATAGTAACAATACTAATGAATTTTGAAATAATCTTTTTTACCAGCGAATTTACTGTAACTTCCCCAAAATTCGGGAAATTTAAAAAAGTGTAAACACCATTTTAGACCTTATAATTGTCGGCTTTCTTTTGATTATTTTTTTAGGTTCTTTAGCGGCGTCAGTGTGTCTAGCCGCCGACGGCGGCAAAGGAATAATTAGAGCTGTACTAGTTTATGCGTAATAACGTTTTGTTTTTGTCGCTATTATTCGAAACTGTACCTGGCCGAATGATTTGTTGTAAAAACACAGATTACCTAATGGTAAAAGTACTTTTTTTGATTATCGATTAATTACTCATAACAATATTGTAACACAAGTACCTTCGTCATTGGCTAACACAAAACGTGGAGTGCCAAAACAAGAAAAAAAAAAAACACAAGTACCTATTATTAGTAAATAGGAACTAGAAAGGTCTTATGAAATACGATTTTAGGAGAATATTATAAACAATGTAAAGCATTTAAGTTCACCTGATTTAAGTTATGTGAAAGTTCTAAAATCTAAAGAATGCCACGCGATGTTGAATCGATGCGTGGAATTCTGAAATACAAAATTGATACCAAAAATCGATACGAGAAATATTTTGAACACTTTCACACCTCTAGTCAAAGGGCACCGCCGTGCAGTTAGAGTACCTATTTTTATGAAATAAAAATCATTTTTATTTTAAATTTATTTGTTTCGCGTAGACATCGCGTCCGTGTAGACGTATCGTTTATTGTGTGATCATATAGTTTTCTAACGTAATGTAACCTGCTGATGGAAGGTACCTAGTGAAACTGCAATTGTGTTGTGTTGTGATCAGGTGTTGAACGATTCGGATGTGACTACTTCTTGGTCAATGTGGTTCCAGCATGACGGTGCCCCACCATATTTTTGCCGACCTGTACGTGAGTACCTCCACTATCAGTTCGGCGAGCAGTGGATTGGTAGGAGTGGACTAACGTTGTGAAACACCGTGCTAATCTCGTGGGACGGTGCCAGGCCGGTATCGTTTTTAGTGAACGAAATATGGAACAACATCTCCGCCACAGCCATTGTGCTCATCGAATGAAATTCGAAGATACATTCGGAGGGTCAGACGACCTTCCTACTTAAAAAAAAGTTCTTTTCACGAGCTGCCTAAGTAGGTATCATTGTTTCTTTCTAGAGTCGATAAACGTGGTTAGACTACCAATACCTACATGCATGAGGTCAACTGAGGTCATGACCTGTGCCTGTGTTGCCATGAAATTACCTATTTATTTTATTTAAGTTATTTATTTTTAAGGGGGTATTTTTTTTTTAGTTTAGCCAGGTTATGTACGCATTAGTAGAATCAGCTAACGATACCTAACAACACCTTCACGGGTCGGACAGGGTTTTTGTAACATACTGTATATAGGGTATAAAAGCTACCTATTAACTAATTATCTTGAGTAAAGCCTAATTTCTACTCGTAACCTACTTTCTGCTTAAGCTTAGTGAGCGTTTTGAAAAACTTAGGGAATAATAAAAAAGGTCGAATGGCATTAACTTATTTTCTCTCGTAACTTGTAAAATTTTAGCTGAAAAAATACGCGAATAAAATTCACACTTGGGTATGGTTCATACGTAGGTATTTAAATTCTTAAGTTAAAATTTTGCCTAACTTGTCAGTAGATACAACCTACCTTTTTTTTTGACGCTGTGGAAATGCCTTTACGCACCATACCCGCCGCTTGCTAGGCGCGTGTGGAACTCGCCCAGCCGAAGTCGGGTATACCCACTAAAACCACAGCGGCAAATCGACATCGCCTTAGTGGCGGGGTCATGGGAAATGGCAGAGCCTGCGTTACCAATCCCCCGCCGGCGATTCCCGCCGGCCGGGCTGGGTACGTCTTCTTGTGTGAGAAGACGCAGCAGCCAAGGGTTTTTTAGCGAGGTGTCCTTCCTCTTAGCCCCACTCGCTTGCACGCAGGCAAGCGGAGCCCCCAGCTCCTCTCAGTGAGGAGACCGGGTTGCCCGACGGTGACCCGGGGTTCGGGTCACATGAGCCACCTGGAGTAGTGGCCAACCCGCCGCACGTTTGCCCGCATAAGCGGTCCCCGCGTCTGGTTTTGGTCCGCGCCGGTAAACCGGTAACCCCCATATTTGGGGGCCGTTCCCCTATCCGCCACCTGGGGACGCGACCGATGGCAGGCCAGAAACTGCACACGGTAGATACAACCTACCTACGAGGCAAGGTAGTAAGCTACTGCTTACCATGAGGCGGGATTGATATCTTCTTGGGACTTTAAGTTGTAATGCTGTATATGAAGTCATGGGTTTGATTCTTTAACCGGGCAAAGGATAAAGGTTTTGTTTTTTGTTATTTTTATTTTTTAAAACTAACAAGTTTTATAACTTTTAGGGTAGACCCTAAAACTCCTCCAAAACGGCTGAATCAATTTTAATGTTTCGTATATACATCTATTAGGCCTGAGAATAGATTTTTATTTATTCTTTATATTCATAAGTAAATTTTTTTAAATAAATAATTCTACTACAACTAGTTACGCGTCTGAAACCGCGGGGTGCAGCTAGTACAGCAGTAGCAGTCGCGCAGTAGTAATCCATACTAATATTATAAATACGAAAGTATCTCTGTCTGTCTGTCTGTCCGGCTTTCACGCAAAGTCTACTGAACCGAATGTAATGAAATTTGGTACACAGATACTCTAGAGCCTGAGAAAGGACATAGGCTATATATCATCCCGCTTTTACCAATAGGAGTGGAGCAGTAACAAAAAATGTTGCGAAAACGGGAGTGAACACGGGCGTACATATTGCTCCCATTATTTTAACAGGCGCTTATTTTTATCTATAACTTATATCAACTGAGCTCCTGTAGATTGAAGTCCACGCGGGCGAAGCGGCGGGCGACAACTAGTATTATATATTTTATCTCATTATTATAATCATTCTTTCAACAATAATTATGTTTTTACATATTTTATTTTAATATTTATGTAAAACAAAATAGTAAATATATATATTATTTTATTATAATATACAACAGAAACAATTAAGAACCAAAATTCAACTAAACTGACCTTTATTTGTATCGAATAAAGGTCAGTTTCTTAATCTTACTCCACATGAGTAAATCTCACCACAACCATGCTCGTATTCCTCAATCCCTCTACGAAAAAACCTATCAATTGTACCTAATACGGAATTCCACACAATTAGATTTCCGATAAAGGGAGCACGGTAACAAATTTAACCTTAGAACCCAACGTTATTCAACTTTCCTGAGCCTAAACCATGCCTTGACCTACATATATTCACCCTTACTCAACTTCACCGAAGTTTTGTCCACGTATATATTCTTAAGCGAAAACGGCTCACCTTGTTGTTGTAGTTTTCCGTCATAACACAAGAACCATAGAGCTTAGTTTTGAATGACGATTTTCGTGTGATAGTAAAGGACCAAGTACCTTAACACTTTCAAGACACTATGATCCGCTTAGTAAAATAAGCTTGTCAGTAGTTTGTACTGCAGTAAAAAGGTTATGTTTTTAAAGACTTTTATACAAAAAAAAAATCTCTTAGGAGTACTTTATCTTATCATCATCTGCCTAGCCTTATCCCAACTATCTCAGGGTTGGGTTCCAGTCTAACCAAATGTAGCTAAAACTATTATTTTACATGACCATGAAGATCCTATTGCTCGTAGAAGCGATAGCCGATGGGGCAGTAAGTTTCTGGAGTCGCGGCCACGTACCGAAAGAAGCAGCGTATGGAGGCCTCTAACAAGGTGGACCGATGACCTGGTGAAGGTCGCAGGAAACCGATGGATGCGGGTAGCACAAGACCAGTCATCATGGAAAACCTTGTGGGAGGCTTTTATCCAGCAGTGGACAGAGGTCCACTACCTACCTACGCCTATCTCTTTAGGCGGAGAAGAAGCAGAAAAGATATGACTGAGTAGGTACCTATCTGACCTTCACAATCCATTTACTGAGTAATACGAAATTGGTTTTATCACGAGGTTAGCCTTCACAACGTCGCTTATAATTACACATAGGTATGTATAAGTCAATAGAAATGTGTTAGATTTCCAGGCTTCAGATTACCCAGATTACCCAATGGGTTTACGTGCTTTCCGAGGTAGGGAAAGATTTTGGCACTTAAAAATGGTCATCCAACCAATGACAAGTACAGATAGTGCAGTCCATGAAGACGCGCCCCTTCAACTTTTGGTTGAGGGTTCACATTGACCACGACACTCTCTCCTGATTAGTCTGTTTATTGTAGTGTGCGCGTGCACTCATAGGTAATTAATATTTACCAATAACACTCAAACATTAAAAAACATTAATATTAATAAGGGATAGGAGAAAGAGTGGGGCGCGTCTTAGTGGATTGTACTATGTAAGTAATAAGTCGTTGTGGCCTAGTTGTTAAAACACCAGCCTCTCAAGTATGAGTGTGCGGGTTCGATTCCAGGTTAGGCAAGTATCAATGTAAAGTTTCTAAAGTTATATGTACTTTCTAAGTATATCTTGGACATCAATGACTGATTACAAGGGAAAGGAATGCCAACCCGCATTGACCAAGCGTGGTGATTACGCTCAATCCTTCTCTATATGATAGGAGAACCTGTGCCCAGCAGTGGAATAATAAAAACGGCTGACGTAGCTGAATCTGATCGATCGAAGCATACGGCTCTTGTTATTAATCCACAAACAAGCCCAGCGTTATCCTACCATACAAAACATTTAATTGCTTACCTCAAAGCGTGGGAGGCCAGTGATTTCATAATATTCTGTGGGTGTTTTTGTAATGCTTCTAAAAATAGGTACAGAAATTGAACGTAGGAACAGCTGTTCCAAATCATATTCTAAGAACCAATGTGAACGTAAGTAATTCGTTAGGTAAGTAAAGTTATTACGCACAGCTTTGACGTACTTTGAAATGTTCTGTAATGGAATGACATAAAATATGGCAAACCATCAAGATATAAAATACTAGTAATGCGGTTATATCGCGCTTTTTAGATGTCCCTCGGAAATAGCATTTTTTTTTTCAATAAAAGGTAGCCCATGTTCTTTCTCAGGGTGTAAAGATTGTCTGTGCCAAATTTCATCAAAATCGGTCGAGAGAATTAAGCGGGAAAGCGTAACAGACAGACAGACAGACAGTTACTTTCGCATTTAAAATATTAGTATGGATGTATTTTATATATTGATGGTTATAGTTTTTATTGATATAGTTATTGATATGGTTCGATGGATACATATCAGCCTATAAAGTTCCCACTGCAGGGACACAGTACTCTTGTGTCCGCCCAACAACGTAAAGAACGCAATGAATGTTGTTGAACTGTCAAAATGAAACCCATTGCAACTGACAGTGCGTTACTACTACCCTGCTTTTCATAACAGGGGTGCAATAGGGATGTATGATGATGATTAGGGACCCAGAAAACAGGTTTGTTATGGGATTAGATTTCTTGATAATTTTTTTATACAATGAACCTCCAGCTGATATTTGAGATTGAAAATGCCAGAAATCATTTTTTTATAACAAGTTCATATTTAAAACATGTTCTGGATGTTAAATTTAAATAAAAGTTAGTATTTATTTAAAACACTTGTTATAAAAGTATGATTTTTGTACTTTAATATTCTGGTCGGCACTTTGATTCTTGGGTACAAAATGTTTAACACTTGAACTAGTAGTATAACATTACGTGTAAAGCCTGCATAAGATATTTAAGTGTAACTAAGCTTGCATAAGATATTTAAGTCGGTGAAAAGGGGCTCGCAGTTTGTCCTTGTTTCTGGTGTTAATATTATGTATATCACAGTTTTTGGTGTACACATGAATATTTTGCCTAACGTATAAGATATTGGCTAAGATAAATCTCTCAGAGAAAATCTGACACCGATCTGGTAAATTGCTCGGACAGTTCGTTTTTGGAGTACAAATATATTTTGTATGTCAGCGGCTTTGCCCCACAGTAGAATAACGGCGCCGACTATGGTGGAGCGACTTTGACCCGTCGACTTTAGGGTGACGACTTTGCCGCGGCGACTTTACCGCGACGACTTTGACCCGGCGACTTTGTGGCGGTGACAATGCCCCGCCGACTTTGGTGCGGCGACTCTTGCCCGGCGATTTAACCCAGCGACTTTGTGGCGGTGACTTTGCCACGGCAACTTTGGGGCGTCTACTTTGGGGCGGCGACATTGGCACGGCGACTTTACGGCGGCGACTTTGTGGCGGCGACTTTACGGCGGCGACCAAAAGGCGGCGCCTTGTGCCTAGCGACTTTACGTCGGAGACTTTGGGGCGGCGACTTTGGGGCTGCGAAATTACGGCGATGACTTTGGGGCGGCGACTTTGGCCCGGCGACTTTACGTCTGCTATTTAGGGGCGGCGACTTTGTGGCGGCGACTCTACAGCGGCCACCTTGGGGCGGCGAATTTGGCGCGGCGACTTTGCCGCGGCGACTTTGAGGAGGCGACTTTACGGCGGCGACTTTACTGAGGCGCCCTAGGTGCGGCGCCTAGGACCCGGGGACTTTACGTCGGCGACTTTGGACCGGCGACATTACGGCGGCGACTTCGGGGCGGCGACTTTGGGGAGGCGACATTAGGGCGGCGACTTTTGCGTGGCGACATTACGGCGGTGACTTTCTGGAGGCGATTTAACCCAGCGACTTTGTGGCGGTGACTTTGCCACGGCAACTTTGGGGCGTCTACTTTGGGGCGGCGACATTGGCACGGCGACTTTACGGCGGCGACTTTGTGGCGGCGACTTTACGGCGGCGACCAAAAGGCGGCGCCTTGTGCCTAGCGACTTTACATCGGAGACTTTGGGGCGGCGACTTTGGGGCTGCGAAATTACGGCGATGACTTTGGGGCGGCGACTTTGGCCCGGCGACTTTACGTCTGCTATTTAGGGGCGGCGACTTTGTGGCGGCGACTCTACAGCGGCCACCTTGGGGCGGCGAATTTGGCGCGGCGACTTTGCCGCGGCGACTTTGAGGAGGCGACTTTACGGCGGCGACTTTACTGAGGCGCCCTAGGTGCGGCGCCTAGGACCCGGGGACTTTACGTCGGCGACTTTGGACCGGCGACATTACGGCGGCGACTTCGGGGCGGCGACTTTGGGGAGGCGACATTAGGGCGGCGACTTTTGCGTGGCGACATTACGGCGGTGACTTTCTGGAGGCGACTTTACGGAGGCGGCTTTGGGGCGGCGACTTTATGGCGGCGACTTTACTGCGGCGACTTTACGGAGGTTGTTTTTGGGGCAGCGAATTTGGCCCGGCGACTTTACGGTGGCGACTTTGCGGCGGCGACTTTGCCACGGCGACTTGGCCAGGGGTCTTTGCCGCGGCGAGGATATATATATATATATATATATATATATATAAATATATATTAATTAAGTAAACTGTTATTCCAATGCTTTCCTTTAATCATAAAGTTTGTCGTCAATATTTCATAGTAAATTAATGGATTATATTCATAACGGTGAGAAACAATAATAGGGATATTTTCTGATAAAAAAAATTATTCTATTTAGTCCGTCATTCAGATTATAGAAAAATATTGGATACGTATATTTGTTTTATCAAATCAATAAAATTGACAAATATAAAAAGGCATCAAAGATCAGGAGTGGTGGCTGGGGACGTCACTGGTCGCTAAAAAGTGTAGCGTGCAGTGACGTCACACGAGTTTTCAACGCACTGTGTCGTCTTAATTTTTTGTTTATATGAAAAAAGAAAAAATACGTGTCTAATATTTTTTTGGAAATCTAACTGACGGACTAATTAGTTTTTTTTAGTCAAATACCCTATTGCCTTACGGATCAGCGACAGCAATACCATATACAAATTATGATTTGTGGTCCTAACAAAAATTATTACAGAAGTATACTCATTAATTAACTATTATTAAGTATTGATGATTTTAATTTATAGTATTCTAAGTTCATTATAATGTCGCCGATTCTCTTGTTCACAAAGTAAACTAAATTTAAGTACAGTGCATCTTTTTCTTTCTATTTCATTAAGAAAAGGATAGAAGATAACCTTTGAGTTTAATCCTGTCAAATTAAGATATTCCATATACAGTATAGTCCATTTCGCCACTGTTGATTCTGGCTTTCAGGAGTTGCAGTGGTTGGGAAAAGTGTGGCGGGTTTGTCTAAAAAAAATACAGTATAGACCCGATTATTATTATTACATCATCATCAACCTTTTTATCGTCCCACTGCTGGGCACAGGTCTCCTCTCATACAGAGAAGGATTGAGCGTAATCACCACGCTTGCTCAATGCGGGTTGGCGATTTCAGACTTATAAAGTCCAGGTTTTCTCAAGATGTTTTCCTTCACCTTCAGTCAATGGTGTCCAAGATATACTTAGAAAATACATATAACTTTAGAAAAGTTACATTGGTACTTGCCTGACCTGGAATCGAACCCGCGCACTCATACTTGAGAGGCTGGTGTTTTAACCACTAGGCCACCACGACATGGCGACCAAAAATACATCAATTTACGTCAGACGTGTACTAATTTGACAGGTCTAAACTAACATATTAAGTTCTGTCCTTTTCCTAATAAAAAAGAAAGAAAAATTTTATTTTAAAATTTTATTTTTTATTTAAAAAAATTAAATTTAGTTTAGTTTGTGAAAAAGGGAATCCGGGGCAATATCATAGTCATACAGACATTATAACTGCGAAAGTTTATGAAGGTGTGTGTGTGTTTGTGTGTATGTTTATCAATTCTTCGCGCTCAAACAGTTGGACGGATTTGGATATAATTTGGCACACTGATGGCTTATAAGCAGGATTAACATATAGAATACTTTTTATTCCGATGATCCATCAAGATCGTTACTTATGCTGTTGTTGACATATGGTGGTGGTATGAGGGATTATTTCGTTTGCGATACCCCAAACACGTGTCCAGTATTTTTATGTAAGTAAAGAATTTATTATGTTGCCTGGTTGTCCCTACAAAAATATGGTTAACGCGCCGCTTGTCCGCTCGGGCCTACAGCAGCACGGTTCGGCGAGAGCCCTATGATCCGCTGTGCAGTGTCGTGCGCTCGGTAAACACACTGCTTCATTTTTTTAAGTATATTTGGGATAAATGTAACATGGTCCAAAAATTATTATAATTGATTCAGTTGCTTATTCTGAACAAATTGTATTCAGGTTTCGTATTAAGAAAAAATAATATTGTATACTAAGGATACTAAGTTCTTCCCAATATATGAGAAAAGTAAATATGTGTAATGTCTACACGGGGCGAAATTAAATTATTCAGCAACTCTTCGCACACTAATGTGACGGGTACATGACATTTTTTTTTTGACAGTAGATGCGTTACACTTTTAAGACATACCAAAACATATATGTGAAGTTTATACAAAATAAAAAAGGTTTTCGAAACACAAATTGCAATACATTCGACCCCAAAAAAAAAATACTTATCAATATTTTTTTATTTTGTGTCTTACAGACACTCTAGCTGAAAAGTCTTGTATAACATTCAGCCTATTATGGTTTCTCATTAAAACCCTTTAATAACAAAAAAAGCCGCTGAAGAACAATTTTCCAAAACATTATCCACTTTCATTAAGAATATAAAACACGTCTACAGCCAGGTGCCTACGAGACAAAAACCTGGAGGCGTTTAGGGTTTAATAAAGTTATATTAAAGCCGAAATTGCTCTTTGTGGCCATAATAATTTATTATTTTAGTAAAAACAATTTTGTTGTAGAGAGTTTCTTACATTATCAGGCAGTTTTGTTTAGCTTTTGTTTTACACGAGGGCTTTGTTTTTGATTTTGGGGTAGACAGAAATGTTACATTACAAATGATAACGGCAGTAAGTGTAGTGACAGCTAGCAGACCCCAGACTCCAAAGCTGAAGAAGCTTCGGATGCGACTTGGATTAACGCGGAGATGATGATGATGATGAAGCGTAGTGGCAGCTAACGAAAAAGAGTTTCAAAAAAGTTAGTTTTAATGAAATCAGAATCTGAGTGCGGATACGAGAGAGTACGTACAACAAAAAAATGAAACCAATCCAGAAAGTCAACGAAGTTATTTTTGCTGAAAATTTAAAAAATCACGAAGAAGTTGAGTAATAATTACATTAGTTGCCATATTTTACGGAGATATGACAAAAATGTTGTGAGAAGTGTTTTGAGTTTCAGAGTCAATGGCTATAAAAGTAGGGAAAGATTAAAGAAATGATGGATGGAATGTGTGAAAGATGATATGCTTAGAAGCGGGTGACTACGGTGATAATGTCTAAGAGAGAGGTATGTAAGAAAAAGATATGTTGCGTCGACCCCAAATAAACTGGTCCACCAGTCTAACTTTCGCTGAATACCAGTTTTTAACCGATTTAAAAAAAAGAGGTTATCAATTGGACCCGTATGTATGTAATATTTCCAGAACTGCTCTGTTTTCCTATATGTTAGCCTATATCAGCGTCTGAATAAATGTGCCAGATTTCAAAAGTGTATGTAAATATGTATGTTTTTATGTTTGTCCGCGCACATTTCCGGAACTATTATTCCGATTTAGATATTTGTTTTATTGCTGTACTAGGTATTGTTCAAATTGGGGAATATTGCAAGTTTCATGGAAATCGGTTTAGTAGTTTTTGAGATAGGGAATTTGCCGCCGATTTGTCGTGTTCCGGCATGATGTCTGGTGAAGCCGTACGGAGGACGGGTCTGAGCAGTTGTGTTGCGATGTGTGCCGGGTACGATGCGCCTAATGTTGTTGTGTTGGGAGTTTGGTAGTGGAGGGTCTTCAGATCAATCTCCCTTTGGCGCAGCATCGTTGGTCGTGTTGTTGGGTTTAACGTTGCATCACCTCGCTCAACTGCCGTCTTCCTTCCCGGCTCTTAATAAACTAGCGCGCTTTACCATCAACGATCGCATCACTGCTTACCATCAGGCGGGATTGCGGTCAAGCGTTACTTTATAATTACTTATTTGATGAGAAATTGTTCTAACATAGGTTATGACTGCCACTGTTCTTATGAGGTGAAAAAGTAATTTTCGAATTTCGACTAAGACACTGAAAATCATGAAATAAAAAACTTTTTACAAAAAAATTCAAACCAACTTCAAAAATTAAGTCGGTTTCTATTTTTTTATAAAAAGCTTTTTTACATAGAACGACTTCGGGTTGCGGAGGTTAAATGGCAGTCGCTTCACGGAAAATATCGAAATTTTGCCAAAATCATCAGTTAGACTGGTAAAGCGGACCCCAGACTCCAAAGGTGAAAAAGCTTCAGATGCGACTGGGATTAAAGCTGAGATAATGAAATAGAACGACCGCCTATCTGACCTCCTCAATCCAGTTACTGAGTAATACGATACTCCATGACAGACTGGTTGTTAGACTTTTGGCCCAACCTACAACAGTGACAACAGTTGTTATGGGTGAAACGACTGTGAAAAATCCAGGAATGATAGCCGGGACCTATCTCTTAACGAATTGCATAAACTATAATATTCGGCGTCGGACTGGAACATCCGGTGTCGAACTGGAATATTCGGCATCGAACTGGAATATTCGGACGAAGAAATCTTCGACCAGCAATAAAGGTCTACAGAAAAAATTAAATTTTCTCTATAGCACTTATCTTTTTTTAACCTACATACATATTTGGATTTTCGTCTAGACTAAGATCAACATTTTTCTAAAATTAGATATTCATGAGATTTAACTAACAAATTCACAAATATAGCAAACAAAATGAAGTCATTTAGGTTCCGTTTTTTATCAAGAAAAACCTAGAATACTTTGGTAAGAAGCTTTCCATATTACCTATTCATTTATCACACAGACTGAATTTCCCAGAGGAACTTTGCACTTAACGAACACTAATTAAATATTATTTTGAGGACCTACAACTGCCTCTTTAGTACCGTATAGTTGCAAACGCTATTGCTGGAGTTATTGAGTTTTCCTATTAGGAATTTGTAATTGTATCTGCCTTGCCCTTTGGCAAAAGAGCTGTATTTTTATATTATGGAATTATAATTCGTACCGACAATATTATTTTCTTGTCTTTATCGTATTAGGAATAAGTGGATATGCACAAAGAGTTTTTCGACAGCATATATCCAAACGATTGACTAAACGTTTATCGCACAAAGTCGTTTCCGCCCCTGCTCCCTAAAATTTTATATCACTTGACAAAAATCTAGATTTCTTTATGTTTAGTTATTTCAATATTACAGGTAACTCTTCCATAATACATTTTCTATGTAATAGTGAATACCACATCAAAGTCCGTTGCGTAGTTTAGGAAAACCTTGCAAATAAACAAGAAAAGTGACTTTATGATATTGTGAATAGTTTTATGTCCACTAAAGAACTGCACCGTGGTCACCGGTGAGAGGCTACTCTCACCAAGGCCAATAAATCATAAAAACAGGACGTTAACCAAGAAACAAGTAGGTCAGTAAAAAACAGCACACACAGAGCGATAATCAATATCCATCCCGCACCGACATAAAATTGTTTTCGGTTCGGCATTTGCAAAGTTTCGCGCGCACCAGATGTTATTTATTGGCAGAAACCACGAGGACGAATGTACCAAAACTGTCGTAAAAGCAGGATTCATAACCCACATTTGTGTTGGTTATGTTGAACATAACTTGGGGGAATGTGGGTTATGTAGTGTCACGTTTTCGTCTGGCGTCGGCTTCATTTCGTAATGAAAGGTTAAGAGGTCGTATAGTAAGTAGGGTCGTGCGATTTTAATTTGGTATTATGTTGAGATTCGTACTCAAGTGCTTGTAAATTGTGTATTCCTTTATTCACAATAAATCATTGAGGGTTTGAACCTCCTAGACAAAAATACTCTTTTGCTTCTGTAAAATTTGCAACAGTTTTCGTGCTTGTAAAACCTCTCTCTTCAGATTTGTATAATTCACAAGATATAAAACCTTCGGTTTCATATCAATCCCAAGGGATAAAAACCGCCATTACACTTGAAATAGCGCTAAATGTAAAGAAAGAATCTTCAAAGCTTACACATGACTGAACAGAAACAAAAAAGATTTGACACAAGTCTTATCCTCAAGCTGAAATGTCCTTATTGGAAATTGCTTCGGATGTCCCTTGTCAGAAAACTTGGATGAAGGATTAAACTAAGTTCGACTGCTGATTAGGATCGAAATCCGGGATACGTACCTGATGACAGTGTCCTTGGGTTCGAAAGTTTTATGTATCTTAAAAGCTTTTATACTAATCTTTTCCAGATAAAAGGTAAAGTGAGTGAAACGTTATAGTCGTAAAAATAAATTGAGAAATTACCTAATATAGGAATACGCAGGTTACATATTATGCAGCATTGATGACGAAATAAATTTTGCAGCTTTGAGCTAACCTTTCCTAACACACAGCATACTTGCAAGCTCAACCTTATTTTAGGGAGTTTTAGCTAATACATCTACAGGACATTTGCGATGGTCAAACAAGCTCATAGTATACCAGTATCAATAAAAGTATGTAGGCAATGCTTACCAGTAACTTAATAAAAATCTGTTTGGGAAGCGATCGTCCGCATACAAAAAAAAAAGCGGTGCGGTTCACCTGAAAAATAAAATAACTGATTTCGAAAGTTGGTGTCTTTGGTTTTTGTATTTTCGTTTCTTACCACTGATTTCCAAAATTCTTAATTTTGACTTGAAATAGTCTTTCTTTGGAAGTCACTAACTCACATAATTGGACCAAACTGTGAGTGTAATCCATTCACATAAAAAAGATTCATCAAAATCGATAGTCATGTGGAACATGATATTGATTTATTCGGTCACTTGCCGCGTATATACTTACTTAATGCATATTTAGTATTATTCGGTTCTCCCGTGGATACTATTGAAGAAATGGGACCACACGAGAAGCACTACAGTCGAAAGTTCCAAGGTAACAAACATAATAAAAAATACAGTCGAATTGAGAACCTCATTATTGATTTAAAATAAAAAAAATGTACAAAAGTGATGTAGAAGGATTTTGTGTTGCGGTGAGGCTAGCCAAAATGAGTGCTAAATTTTATAGGACACTAAGATGTAGGAAGAAGTGAAGTTACGTGACATTTTAGTCGTGTTAAAAAAGGTAATTTTGGGGTTACACGTATGTATACGTATGTCGGAAGATCTAAGAAAGTACTAACACGTGCTCCATTTCTCCCCGTTAGTGTTCTTGTAGCAAAAAAAACTTGAACTATTTCGAAACAGTCTTGTTGAACTTTATGTGCGTCCTAAAACTTACGTGGGTTTCATGTTATCTCAGAAGTTGAACTGTTAGATCCCAAAAGCAGCTACGTAACATACAGTGTCTATAATTTCTCCCCCGGGTAGGGGGTTAGGTGTTAGGTGGCAGTTAAGCCACATTTCGCCAATTTGATAAGAACGAGAGCCTCTTTTCTCGAAATAATACAACGTTCTGGAAATAAAATGTCTTTATCCCAACACTCTTTTATATTCAAGGCTTACCGAAAATCGCAAAAATTCTTCTTCCACGTGTAAATAATTTAAGGAGCCGGGATAATTTTTGCCAAGTCATAATTCAGGTACGTGTTTCAAGGTACGTTTAATTTCGTATTCCTGGCTGTTAATTTAAGCAATATATTAAATATTATCAACAAACAACGCAGCATTAGTCAGAAGAAATTGGTTCATAAATATAAAGTAGAATTAAAGAAGCTTATAATGTAAGCGCTTGGTTTTATGTAAAGTGGACCGAAATAATCCTGAAGAATTTTTCATTGTAGAATTTATTTATTAGTTGCTAGGGCTTGGTTAATTTCTGTTTGTAGTCGATTATTTGTTTAAAAGCCTTTAAAGATAGTCTTACTCATGAAAATAGCTGGTCTTAAAATATTATTATTTTACTCAGTTATTTCGCCTGCTAGGTGTTTGGAGCTTATTTATTTTAGCTTAACAAGTTTATTGCTCTTTGTTCAAATCAGTTTTGACAAAGAAATCTAGTCTTGTCCGTATTGATATCCCAGTTCTGATTTTATTTCTATATAAAATTTTCAGCGTTAACGCACTTGGCCCTGAAAGCCAACGATAAATATATACATTAAAACGGCTCAAGTTTGACACGATACTTTTCATCTGCATACATAATATAGATACATAATACATATCTAATCTTTTTATATGTTCTCGGTGGTAGGCCACAACATCGGCCGCCGGCAGAAGTTACCACCCACCAGACAAAGCCTTGCCGCCAAGCGATTTGTCGTGTTCCGGCATGATGTCTGGTGAAGCCGTACGGAGGACGGGTCTGAGCAGTTGTGTTACTATGTGTGCCGGGTACGATGCGCTTAATGTTGTTGTGTTGGGAGTTTGGTCCTGGAGGGTCTTCAGATCAATCTCCCTTTGGCGCAGCATCGTTGGTCGTGTTGTTGGGTTTAACATTGCATCACCTCGCTCAACTGCCGTCTTCCTTCCTATTCGCTCAGTTTTTTGAGTGAATAGGCTCTTAATAAACTAGCGCGCTTTACCATCAATGATCGCATCACTGCTTACCATCAGGCGGGATTGCGGTCAAGCGCTAGTTTATAATTATTAAAAAATAATAATAATCAAACTATAATGTTCTTACTGGTGGGTCACAGGCCTCCTCTGTATGAGAGGGAGTGATTGCAGGCGCATGCGCGTGTTCAAGCCTGGCACGGGACGTGTTCGCTATACATCGCTGCTTGCGCCTCTTCGAGCTTCTAATCTCTTCTTTATTTTTCTACATGGGCCACGTTTCCACCGTCATCATGGAAATATTAGTAATCTACACGATGAACATAGAGAAGTTAAAAAAGCAAACATAGTGTGGATATAAGATTACGTAATGTATTTATAGATTACGCAATTGATTATTTTATATGTCACATCAGCCCCCTAATCGGCGAACACATTTTTGTCAAATGATTGCGACTAGTTGGGATCGTTTGGACCGAATGGACCAATGGGCGGGCCGAACGATCCCAACTGATACCAACTCAGTCGCAATCATTTGACAAAAATGTGTTCGCCGATAAGGGGGCAGATGCCTTAAGCTGAGGCAAACGTCATATGAGTGGCCAACAAATACGGTTTTTATAAAGTTTTATTTATTATTTTTTGAGACCCAAAAATCACAGTCCAGAGGTCAAATAGTGTCACCGAAGGAGTTACAAAACAGACCATGTTGAACTTTTTGACAAATAAAAATACACCGAACAAAAATGCATAGCAATAACACCTTCTCCATACAACGATACCGCAAGTTTACAAACTACAAGTAAAAACACAAGAAATCTTCCAATCCGGCTGGTCACCGTGGAAGAGTACGACCAAAACCCTCCAAAGATACAAAAATCACACTTAAAGTTAAAGCCAAAGCCCTTACATCATACGACCGAATATTGAAACTGGAAGTATGTTTAGATAGAATAAAATATGAACAGATGATCTGAAAAGATCAACGAGCACAAACTGGCACACCAAATGGGCATCTTTGGAGGAGGCCTTTACCCAAACCGGGGTTCTTGTTGATTTATAAATAAGAAAAAATAAAATACACTATTAACATAAAATAAACCTATATTACTAACATTACTTCAGATAACTTACTATTAAGTACATAGAAATATAAATTGTGTTTCCTGTAACATTAAAATGAAATGAAATGAAATACCTACTATTGTAAAACAAGAAATAAAAAGGCTTATTATTATTTATTTATTTAATTCAAGCATAGAAAATACAATACAAACTATAACATAAAACTACTTGTATACTAGTATATAAGAAATATCACAACAAATACCATACCAACATAAAAATGTATTTATAGTTTGTATAAAACTTAAAAATACTAAAAATACATATAACATAACAACTAAAAGTACTGCACACGGATCATCGGCGTCGTATTTCGCTGACTGGTGTCACGCAGCTGGGCACGAAACCGGCTGTACACAACACCCTTCGGCCATAGCATGACCATTATTTGTATCAGCCTTGATGCGGGCTCTAGATTTCGTGGGTCCCTGAAACCGTTGGCAAGGGCTGACAAGGGTAGACAGTTGCCTGCAATAGAAGTGGTAATTAAGAGGAAATTTCAAAGTTAGGATAACTAATCAAAACCATCATTATCGACAGTCTTGTCCCACCCACTAATAAGTACATACAAGAAAAATAAACAAAGGAGGGCTCCTTTGTTTTATTTTTTATAAATTATAAACTAGTGCTTGATCGCAATTCCGCTGATGGTAAGCAGTGATGCATTCGTTGGTGGTAAAGTGCGCTAGTTTATTAAGAGCCTATTCACTCTAGCCTTGAAAACTCTTAAATTGTAGTCCGACGGAAACACCGCCGCTGGCAAATTGTATACAAGATCAGTACGCAGTATGATCTTGTATAATCTCGAAAATTGAGGGTAATTAATAAAGTTACCGGTAATGAGGCATACAATAAGAGGATCATATAGGTGCAAGTTTTTCTAGGTACAACTCTTATTTTCTTTTTCTTTTGTCATTGGTATCGTCGACTAATACTAAACTATAAGTTTAGTACCTATTAGTCCAATAGGGTAGTTGACTAAAAAAACTAGTTAGTCCGTCAGTTAGATTTCCAAAAAATACTAGACACGTATTTTTTCTTTTTTCATTAAACAAAACATGAAGAGCACGCTACACTTTTAGCGAGCACTTCTGATCTTTGATGCCATTTATATTTGTCAATTATTATTGATTTGATAAAACAAAATATACGTTTCCAATATTTTTCTATAATCTGAATGACGGAATAAATAGAATATTTTTTTTTTATCCAGGAAACATCCTTATTAGACTAATCTTTCACATTATTAGTAATGGAATGTTTTCATAATACTATGTATGTAGGTGGTAGACCATAACATCAGCTGGTGGCAGAAGTTATCACCCACCAGACAAAGCCGGCAAGTGGTCCGTCGTGTTCCGGCATGATGTCTGGTGAAGCCGTACGGAGGACGGGTCAAGGCAATTGTGTTCCGATGTACGCCGGGTACGATGCACCAAATGTTGTTATGTCGGGAGTTTGGTCGTGGAGGGTCTCCAGATCAATCTCCCTCTGGCGCAGCATCGTTGGTTATGTTGTTGGGTTTAACATTGCATCACCTCGCGGGGAATTTACGGTACGATACGTAACCATACCATACATTTCCCGCAGTAGGTAGTCAAAAAAGTAGTAGAAAATATTGTTATGTAACAATATTTTCATGACTCATATCAGCTTATCATGTAAACTTATCAGTAATAACTTTAATGATTTGCACATAAGCAATTAGCATCTCTAATTTTAGTTACAGACATACAAATCCACCCTTCAAATCTCGTAGTAACTTATGAACATTAATTTCTGCTATCAGACCGTCAGCTCATATTACAAGTCATATCAACATATCTCTCTGAAACTTTTCTATTCGATAGCATGAGATAAACTTCTGATCAACATTAGTATTGCCCTTTGAGTCTAGACTTAATGAAAAAAGATATAACTAAATGAAGTAGTAGAAGTAGAAGTACCAGTCTTCTTTCAGAGCTTTACAGGCAGAACCATTTACCAGTGGTTGATGAACGGTCACGCAAAAACGGCTGGCAATAAGAGGTATTTGGTAAATACCAAACCGTACTGGGTTGGTCCAACTAGGTAGGTTCAACTTCGAGAAAAAGGTGTCTCGTCGAATCCAGCTCGGCTGGGCAGCGTTCGGAAAGCTACAATACATCTTCTCGTCGTCCAAGATACCACAGTGTCTAAAAACTAAAGTCTTTGACCAGTGTATGTTGGCAGTGATGACTTACGGAACTGAACGTGGTTGCTCACAATGGGCCTCATACGAAGGCTCAGAGTCACACAAAGGGCAATGAAAAGAGCTATGCTCGGTGTTTCTCTGCGTGATCGAATCAGAAATGAGGAAATCCGCAGAAGGACCAAAGTCACCGAAATAGCTCTGCGAGTCGCTAAACTTAAACAGAATTTAGACAGATAACTGATGTGAATACAGCCAGAATTGTTTATTTTAGTTATTTTCATAGTCTTATGACTTATGGGATTCTTCTCTGGGGAACTTGTGCGGACATCAATACCATCTTTGTTTTACAGAAAAGGGCTGTTCGAGCCATTTACAACCTTGGTCCTAGAGATTCTCTTAGAGAAAAATTCAGAGAGGTGAACATTCTGACTGTAGCTTCGCAATATGTATTTGAAAATCTTATGTATGTACATAAAAATATATCTAATTTTAAGAAAATAAGCGAAGTTCATAATATAAATACCAGGAACAAACACAATCTTGCTGTACATCACACTCGTCTCCACAGAGTAGGCAACTCGTTCATGGGTCAATGTATACACTTTTACAACAAGCTTCCCATGGACATTCGAAACTTACCCATTAAACGATATAAAACCTATATAAAGGCCAAACTTTGCAAAAAAGGGTATTATAAAATCTCAGATTATTTAGAGGATAGAGAGGCTTGGGACTGAGCTGCTCGCTCTGTTAAGCATTGTTATTAAGCAATATGCGTAATTACAACGTAAATTATTGTAAACATTTTCATTTTTAATGTCTGGACTTTAAAAAAGACGATGATCCCTGAGTTTGTTTCGGCTATTTCTTCTCAGAGGTAGTCAGTTAGGAAATGCCGGCTTCATCTAGTTTAAAAAAAAAAAAAGAAAAAATAAAAAAAAAACATGACGTGTAAAAGTGATCGGTGATCCTACTTGCTTAATAAACGATTTCATTTCATTTCATTTCATTTCATTTCATTTCATTTCATTTAAGTGACAGTGGGCAGGGCACATTGCTCGTAGAACCGATGGCCGATGGGGCAGTAAGGATCTGGAGTGGCGGCCACGTACTGGAAGACGCAGCGTAGGGAGGCCCCCAACAAGGTGGACCGATGACCTGGTGAAGGTCGCGGGAAGCCGATGGATGCGGGCAGCACAAGACCGGTCAGCGTGGAAAGCCTTGGGGGAGGCCTTTGTCCAGCAGTGGACATCTATAGGCTGAAGAAGAAGACTGGGTCAACTTACTGAATTACGACTCACTGATCTCACCAAGATAAGGCCGTGTTCCTGAAGTGAGTATATTAAAGATTGATTAGATATGTATGTGTGTCAAGTCTTGGTTAAAATTACAGATTTTCATGACGATAATATGACGGCCGCCGCTCTTCGAGGAAACCGTTGTTAGGTTTATGAACGTGAACTAAACTGTCTCTTGTGTTCGGCGTTTTGTTATTTGTTGTCTGTATCGGTCCTCTACTGTGATGGCTGCTTGTACTGGGATGTTTGTTCATAACGCATTAAACTTAATCTGTTTAAAATGCACACGACTTGCTTTATTTCGCCCTTCCGCCATCACGCCTAACTTAAAGCATTTATTATTAAACTTTGGTCGTCTCATTGCAAACCGAGATTTAAGTTAAGTTACATTCAGGCATATAATTTCGAGCACCTCATAGTTATTGTACTTTCAACTTTATTCCGTGTAATGTTAAGTTCATAATACAAAATTGACAGTTACGCTTAGATTTTCCATGACATAGATCGTGACTTAGTTAAATGACATCAGCCCCTGCTGAACAAAGAACAACATGAAGACCAGGAACACTCTGACAAGAATACTATGAAGAAGAATAAATAAGAACGGCTACTGCGAGAAATGTACGGTACGGTACATAACCGTAGTTCATTTTTGGTTATAATCTAGTGGCAGTCTCATCTCGGCAACAAAAAAATGTCAAAAACTTGTCAAAACGTAGGGAAATTAGAAGTATCGTTTGACAGATTAAGATTTACACAATTCGCCTAAATCCGTTCTGTCATCGGACGACCGGCGTCGTACGGCGAGAATCCAACCTTATGTTGTTAACACAACTACAATGCGGACGAAGCGTTTGGCTTCGTCTTTTATACCGTGTACATACATCGAGTATTTAAGTGTCTTCAAAGCTAGAGTGGATTGGGTCAGGGTTGCGGGTTGGTTTCCGTGTGCAGTTTCTGGCCTGCCATCGGACGCGTTCCCAGGTGGCGGATAGGGGAACGGCCCCCAGATATGGGGGTTACCGGTTTACCGGCGCGGACCAAAACCAGATGTGGGGACCGCTTCGGCGGTCACACGTGCGGCGGGTCGGCCATCACTCCATGTGGCTGACGTGACCCGAACTCCGGGTCACCATCGGACAACCCGGGCTCCTCACTGAGAGAAGCTGGGGGTCCCGCTTACCTGCGTACAAGCGAGGGGGGCCAAGAGGGAGGACACCTCGCTAAAAAACCCTTGGCTGCTGTGTCTTCTCGCACAAGAAGACGTACCCAGCCCGGCCCCTCCTTATGGGGAGACCATTGTGGGCCCACCTTTTGGGCGGGAATCGCCGGCGGGGATTGGTAGCGCAGGCTCTGCTATTTCCCAAGACCCCGCCACTCAGGCGATGTCGTTGTGCCGCTGTTGTTTTAGTGGGTATTCCCGGCTTTGGCTGGGCGAGTACACGCCCTTCGGGGTATGATGCGTAAAGGCATTTCTACAGCGTAAAAAAGAAGCGTCGCACAGGCAAGTGAAGAAACACGGGAGAGTTTTAGTCAGTAAAAGTCTGACACGCCCTTTCGTTTTGTCTAGCGCGGGAGAAGTCATTTGAGGATTTCCCATCATAACAAAAAAAAAAGGCTAGAGTGAATAGGCTCTGAATAAACTAGCGCGCTTTACCATCAACGATTACGTCACTGCTTACCACCAGGCGCGATTGCGGTCAAGCACTAATTTATCTCTAATATATAAAATTCTCGTGTCACGGTGTTCGACATTAAACTCCTCCGAAACGGCTCGACCGATTTTCATGAAATTTTTTGTGCTTATCCGGTATCTATGAGAATCGGCCAACATCTATTTTTCATCCCCCTAAATGTTAGGGGTAGTCCACCCCTAAATTTTTATTTTTTAGACAATATTTTTAATTTCTATTTTTTTATGATACAACATACAAAAATACATACAATCCCCAATTTTCACCCTTCTACGATCAACCCTTATTTTTTAATAGCCATTTTAGTAATTTAATCTATTATTTATATGGCAAAACAACGTTTGCCGGTAAGCTAGTAATTATATAAAAAAGACTGATATTACGCTGTGAAATTTCATAGCAGTAGTATAATTACTGCTCAGGTTTAGTTAGGAATTCAAAAATGGGTTTGTAAGGGCCGTGGCTGGCTTAGCGATCGTTAAGGTCTATTATTCACCAAGTGTGGACGAAACTTATTAATGCTCGCCGACAACAAAACTGTACCATGTTAGTGAGCCGTTGAGAAGGTCAACGGATCACTAACATGGTACAGTTTTGTTGACTTTCTACACCGGTGACTTGGTCATCACTACCACCCTCGCAAAGAAAACAAAACTAAGCTTTGTTAGCGAACCTTACGTTTTCGACCACTAGCAAAAAATATGGCCGACCCCTGTTAGGTTACACAAAATGAATGGATCTTCTTTCTATATGTTTTTACTCGTTATTGTCTATATTATTCAGAAATACATTAGCCAATGATTTTATAACCTCTGTTGTTTTTTTCTTTAAAATTTATTAGATGAAATGATGAAAACCTTCATAGCGTAGTGACTGTAGAGTCGAAATAACAATATGTTAGAAAAATCAATAATAATAGTATTTTTCCAAGCAATAATCGTCATCATCATCATCATCGACTTTTTTATCGTCCCACTGCTGGGCACAGGTCTCCTCTCACACAGGGATTTAGCGTAATCACCACGCTTGTTCAATGCGGGTTGGCGATTTCAGGCTTATAAAAGTCCAGGTTTCCTCAAGATGTTTTCCCTCACCTTCAGTTAATGGTGTCCAAGATATACTTAGAAAGTACATATAACTTTAGAATAGTTGCACTGGTACTTGTCTGACCTGGAATCGAACCCGCGCACTCATACTTGAGAGGCCGGTGTTTTAACCACTAGGCTACCACGACTTTTTTAATAATCTTATTTATTCAGAATGCTATAGGATAAGCTAATGATAATGATTTAAGGTGCAAATAGAGTATTGATATATGTTTTTGTGGCTGCTTCGGGTTTGATATTATTTTTAGTTATTTGCATATGTTTCATAAAAGAGTCTATTCTTATAAATGTATATTGGTTCTATTCACAACAATTTACAGTTTTTTTAATATACTTATTCTATATACTCTGTATTATGTACACCATATAAATTACGGAATATAAATAATATGACGATCGTACAAAGGATGAAATAAAGGGCAGTCTTATCGCTAAGACCAATCTTTTACAGATCACCTTTCCCAGCACCCTAACTGCGTAACACACTATTACTTTGAAGCATATTGTTAATCCGGAATTCTAATACTCCCGTCACTTTACATACTAGAAATATCGCTATTTGTAAAATCTAATCCGCATTTGTTTCCTCTCTTTAATAATAAAGTAGGTAGACATAAACGTGAGAAGTACAGATTATGGGTACAATCAATTCCTGCAAAAACAGCATTACTAAGGAAAAGTGTAATACGCATGGCTCCAACAATTTATTATCAAATTCCCAATTCCATTAAGGAAATGAATATTAATCAATTCATTTAAAAGTGAACTAAAAAAATTTCTGCTATCTAAAACTTATTATAATGTTGCGAAGTTGTTAAACGATAAGTTTTGAATCTAGACTATTTAATACATATTAAATTTCAGTTATATTATTTTTCTATATTGACTGGCATTAAATTGATTGAATTTTGACTATTTTCTGTGTTGACTGTAAATGAATTCTGACATTTTTTTCTATGTTGACTTTAATTAAATATTGACTATTTCCTGTATTGATTGTAATTGAATTTTTACTATTTTTTTGCTATTGAATGTGACTAATTTTTGACTATTTTGTATTATTTTTTACTGAGTTACATATTTTATTTTTTTTTCTCTTTTTAATATTATTCAAATAAAATGTTCTCAAAGTTTTATACGCCATCCACGGCAAAACAGGTTTAACTGTATTAACATTATCTCCATTTTAACATACACGTGTTTGTTGTCGGTCTCCGTGGCGCAGCGGTCAACACGCCTGCCTGCGACGTGGAGGCCCCGGGTTCGATCCCCGGCCAGGTCATGATGGAAAACGATATTTTCCTGATTGGCCTGGGTCTTGGATGTTTATCTATATATGTATCTATTATAAAATATAGTATCGTTGAGTTAGTATCCCATTACACAAGTCTCGAACTTACTTTGGGGCTAGCTCAATCTGTGTGATTTGTCCGTATTTATTTATTTATTTATTTTATTTATGTATACAAATAAATGATCTTATTTTATATTTGATTAATCCTGAGAATGTTGATTATTAGTAAATGGAAATATCGATCAGTGCTTAACTTTATAATTTAAAGAGAAAATAATAACGACTGACTGTTTATAACAAGGTTTACTTTATTTTTCCCTCTAAATATGATCCTTCTAAGGAAGTTTTGGTTTCAATTTCGGCCGAAACAAAGACTGTTGGCGAAATTCATTTTCGGTTTCGACACTATTTATCAATAATTTAGTAAATCTGTAGCGCGTAGGTCGTGTCGCGTAATTAAAACTCAGATAAATCGAACTTTGTGTATTGCACGAATGTAAAAGAGTACAATGTATTTGACGTGTACAATGACGCGATACAAGAGTGTGATCAAGGAATGGACTGTAATGGTAATTTTACCGGTCAGGCCAGTTTGCTGGTCAGTTTTAAGAGCAGTGGTGAAGAACTTGTTTTTACAAAGGAAACCACCTGTCCAGTGTAGAACCTACGACCTACAACTCGTAACTCACGATCATTACCACTGGGATATCAGTGCTCTAATTGAGGATTACATAAGGCAATTTCATCAATGGAAAATGTTAAAGGTTTCTTGTGCTTTTTGCATCTCGCGGTATGCCGAAACTTTTACATATCACCTTAATTCTAAGGTTTGACAAGTCTCAATTTCAAATTCTCAACTTAGTAACATAACATCTCAATTTAGTAATATGAAACTAAAAAAATCTTTGTACGTCCAGTATACGAAGTACTATAAATTTTAATTTTAAAGAAGAAGGCTGCTTATAAATAGAAAACTTAAGTAATTAAAATTAAAATTCGTTTATTTCCCTCATTCGTAGTTCAATCTCTTAATCATGGATTCATTTTATAACTCAACTTTTCAAATATACAGTCTGTATTTATTACAGTAATTAAACTGTCAAATTACGGAACATAAAATACTGGAGTTGGTAAGAGATTAGCGTTATGATGGCCTGTCATTGTCTGTGAGTCGAACGCAGAATTAAAATTGAAGTTGGATCATAATGAAGATATATTGATGGAAAGTTTTGCAAAGAAAATTATGCCTTCTGTTAATATACGAGTACTTATACTTTAAGAAGAGAAGCCCTCTTCATATAAAATGGAAACCATTTTTTTAAAAGTGATGCTAGATATCAGTAGTTGCGACGTAGCTGAAGAACTGGGAATTGATCACATAACAGTTTTGAAGCATTTGAAAAAAACTGGGTATACAAAAAAGCTCCATATTTGGGTACCTCACGAGCTCACTAAAAGAAACCTAATAAGCCGTGTGGTCATTTGTGATTCTTTATTACGACGTAATGAAACCGAGAAAGAGGTGTCTCGTCGAATCCAGCTCGGCTAGGCAGCGTTCGGGAAGCTACGATACATCTTCTCGTCGTCCAAGATACCACAGTGTCTCAAGACTAAAGTCTTTGACCAGTGTGTGTTGCCAGTGATGACTTACGGAACTGAAGTGTGGTCGCTCACAGTGGGCCTCATACGAAGGCTCAGAGTCACACAAAGGGCAATGGAAAGAGCTATGCTCGGAGTTTCTCTGCGTGATCGAATCAGAAATGAGGAGGTCTGTTGGAAGAAATTTCTTAAGAAATAAGCAGCACCACAGAGATATTAAATTTAATAGAGTGGCCACGGGGGCGTAACCCGTGAGAACACAATTTGTGCAAAATGGGCAAATCCCTTCAAAACGCTATTCAGTCAGAAATTGTACGTCGTATGCTTAACACGGAAGTATTTTTTTTTAAATGCCGACTTGTTCTGTGATTGTGTGCAAAAATAGAAGTGCTACAAGTAATCTAAAACGTCATGGTATCACATACCATAAGTAAGTACTATAATAATTTCGTTTATTACGTATATTATAACAAAAACATAAAGTTTGTCAAAAATATTGTTCCAAAAATTTTCGGTCAACTATTACGCGATAAAACTTTAATCGAACAAATAAACGCATTACATTGCTTGCCGGGTGTTGTACTTATGTTAACAATAATATTTTGCTCACGTAATGAATATCGCCCGAATCAAAACGGTCGGTAACGTGGTACGGCCGCAGCTCGACGGCGTGAGCTAGAGATGTAGCTAGTAAATTTGTACTATCGACAATTATATTTTTATATTTATTTTTAGGTTTATAAACATTTCTTTTTTGTCGCGAAATAAAATGATAGAGCTAAAATTATTATGCAAATAATGTCGTACAACTTGTAATACCTTTGTCACAGTTAAATAGTAGTTAAAATTATCCTTGTGTATTAATATAAAATATTCTTTAAGTGTTTCAGGTAGTATTTAACGAAAAATGCTGCACCAAAACTATCCAAGCGTCAAGTACTTTGTAAATATTTACATTTTAGTGGACAGTAAAATAAAAAAAAACTGTTATTTAATATATTTACTATACTTAGATTTCCTATCTTGTTTGAATATATTAAACAGTGTATTATATTGTTGATTGTGATTCCAGAAGACTATTATTTAAATAAATGTAACCATCCACCAACAACGATTGCATTAAAACACTTATTTGTAATATTAAAGAAAGGTGGGACTAAGAAAAACAAAGTTTCTTGCTTATAATATTCTCCTGTTAAAATGTTATTTTTTTATTCCTTTAAATATTAAGTGAATATAAAAATAAATTAGCAATATTCGCAAAAGTAAAATTATTTAGTAAATCACAAGAAATATTGCATATCGATAAATAGTTTATCGACTTTCAAGCACTAGCGTTGATGTAAAATTGTTGAATGTTTTAGTGCATGTTTACGCGGTTGAAAGGGCCAATAGCAGCGTTTGTGTGTGTGAGTTTAAATGTGTGCGTTGATTAATGATTGGTCAAGATTTGTCAATATATGCGCGGGGCAGTGTACTTATTTCTATGTGCATGTGAGTGTAAAATTTTTTGGCGACATAGGACCTAGAACAAATTGCGCATTAGAACCGATCTCTTATTTCTGATATCTATGAGCAGCACCTTTGTACTCAGATCTTAATTTTGTCGTATCTTTATGTATTTTATTGTGTGTATTTATTTTATTATTTATGTATAATAAAATAAATAAGAACCAAAGTCAATGACATAACTCTTCGAGTCGCTAAAATTAAGTGGCAGTGGGCAGGGAACATTGCTCGTAGAACCGATGGCCGATGGAGCAGTAAGGTTCTGGAGTGGCGCCCACGTACTGGAAGACGCAGCGTAGGGAGGCCCCCAACAAGGTGGACCGATGATCTGGTGAAGGTTGCGGGAAGCCGATGGATGCGGGCAGCACAAGACCGGTCATCGTGGAAAGCCTTGGGGGACGCCTTTGTCCAGCAGTGGACATCCATAGGCTGAAGAAGAATGAAATCGAACCATTTTTGAGGAAGCTGATAACTGGTGACGAAAAGTGGATCACGTACGACAAGAACGTGCGAAAAAGGACGTGGTCAAAGACCAGTCAGGCTTACAGACTGTGGCGAAACCCGGGTTAACTCGCAACAAGGTGTGTGGTGGGATTGGAAGGGCATTACTCATTGTGATCTTTACCACAAAGCAGGACTATTTGTGAACTCTACTGTGAATAACTGATGAGATTAAAACAAGAAGTTAAGAGTTAGCAGTCGAATTAATCAATAAAAGTGGTGTGGTTTTTATATCATGATAACGCTAGATCTCACACATCTTAAGCCACTTAGCAAAAATTAAGAAACTTTGGCGGGGAGGTGTTAATGCCTCCGTCGTATAGTCCTGACCTTGCACCTTCAGATTTCCACCTGTTTCGGTCTCTTTAGAATTTAGGCAGTATCATCAAATATGTCTACATCCCTCAAAGACTGCACTTAGGCACAAGAGTGTCTTTTGTATGGCACCAATAATCTATAACAAATTACCCAAAAGTTGGAAAGAGCAAACAGTGTCTAAACTCAAAGAAACAATGAAAAAGTTTTTAGCACAAAAAGTATATTATAGCATTAATGATTTTTTAAATGATTCAGTAATTATTATAAATAAAAAAGTATAACTAACATTGTATTAATTGTGGTCCTGTATTAGTGGGGAACTTAAAATGCCTATATTATAAATTGAATTGTTTTAATATTGTAAATTTTAATTGTGATAATTATAATATGAAATATTGACATGGTATTGTATATATACATGCTAAATAAATAATATTATTTATTAAATATTTTAGTAATTGTGTAATTAATGTAAATATTTGAATTTCATTTTATTAAATTGTTTGAGTTGCGATCGATATCTATTATATAAATATAAAATTTAATATAAGTCATCCATTCTATGCCCCGACAAGGTGGACCGACGATCTGGTGAAGGTCGAAACCGCTGGATGCGGGAGGCGCAGGACCGGTCGTCGTGGAGAACCTTGGGGGAGGCCTATGTCTAGCAGTGGACGTCTTTCGGCTGAAATGATGATGATGATGATGATTCTATTATAATAATTATGTATGTACCTAAAATATTTGCACGCCATGAGAAATGGCAGACATGTCGTGAACCACTCTTTCTCAAGATCTTACATGCATAAGTTTTATTTATTCTGTATGAATACACATGTTTGGCTAAATGAAATTTCTTATTCTTATTCTTATCAGGTTAACATCATGAGAGGACTGCCAGAACCACGTATCACGGTATTTTGATCAGAACTCCCAAAATTTCTATAGCACTGCGATCATGTCCACCTACAAGTAGGCAAAAAGCCATCGAAAAAAATTGGTACCTACATGCTTTAGTTAAATGTAAACAAAGTATATCAAAAAATGTTTTAATTTTCATAAAAAATGCGAAGAAACTTTTTCCCCAACCTATTAGTTGAGACAAAGCTATGCTGTTTGACATCTGTAATTTAGTTAGTATACATAATAAAGAGTATTATAGTCTATTCTGTGCTAAAAATTACACAAGCAAATTGGTTACACGTGGAGTACTCGAAATCAAATTATTTAAAAATACGAGTAACACGAACTCCTCTCCATTCTGAGAAAACACCGTCTAAATTGTGTATACGCGTTGTATTAATTAATGAAAGCAATTTAATTAAATAGGACGAGAGCTTTCAATTTTCAGGTTGATGTTTAAAACTTATCAATGCTATTATCATTATATTAATAGAATAAGTTAGCAGGAAACAACGTTTTCCATTTAGTGAGATTCACATGAGTGACAAGCACGTTCAAGTAGTGATAGGTACACGAGCAACACGCGTCAACAAAGTATCGCTTGTGGACACTACGGAGCTCTAATACAAGAGCGACACGCGTCTATATTATGGAGCCCTAATACAAGAGTAACACTCGTTTATACTACAGAGCTGTAATACACGAGCAACATGTATACATCGGCTGCCGGCAGAAGTACCACCCACCAGTCAAAGTCTTGCCGCCAAGCGATTCGTCGCGTTCCGGCATGATGTCTGGTGAAGCCGTACCGTAGAGGACGGGTCTGAGTAGTTGTGTTGCGATATGTGCCGGGTACAATGCGGCAATTGTTGTTGTGTCGGGAGTTTGGTCGTGAAGGGTCTACAGATCAATCTCTCTCTGGCGCAGCATCGTTGGTTGTCTTGATGGGCTTAACATTGCATCACCTCGTTCAACTGCCGTCTTCCTTCCTATTCACTCAGTGTTATTGAGTGATATCCTCATAATAAACTAGCGCGTTTTACCATCAACGATTGCATCACTGCTTACTGCAGTCAAGCGCTAGTTTATAAATATGAAAAAAAAAGAGCGAAACGCACCATGAAGGTACAGCACGTGTATATTACCGGAGATTATTACAAGAGCGGTATACTTTGTTGACGGCTACAGTTGCGTCTGCGCTTGGAAGATGTCGCTCATGTGTATCAGCACTACATGTAAAATCGATCGGCGGTTTCCAATGTGTTACGATGGCATATATTGATAATACGACAAACTGCCTAAGTATTATAATATGAGCATTATACGCGTGTTACTAAGTGTATAAACCTGTTATGTTTAAAGTTACTTGTATGTTTCGGTTTTATGGTGACCGCTTCGTTTTGTGTAAATTATCACAACACCACTTGAGGAAACCGGCGTGTCCCTGGTAGGGAGACAACATCGCACTCCCTGCCACCGTACGCGCAGGCTTGCGGGCTGTGAGTGATAGGCAGCTCGCCGCTCGATAAGGACCAGGCCCGAGTTGACGGCCCGTTCTGTTTCACGCGCGCCTCAAAGAGATGTCAGCACATCGTGACGTGCTCCACCTGGGCCAGGTGTGCGGGTTGGTTAAAAAAGAAACTGGCCCTGGCGCATAGGCAAGTGAAGGAACACGGGTGCCACGGGTGGGTTTTATTCAGTAAAAGTCTGACACGCTCTTCCGCTCCACCCAGAGCGAGATAGGTCATTTGATGATATCTCATTCAAAACAAAACACGAAACCGGCGTGTCCTAGAACCAAAAACTCGAAAACGTGTGGCATTTAACAACCCGCTCTGGGAATAGATGGTGGATATAATCCACTCCGTCACCAAGAGGCGACGTGTTTCTGTGGTAAATAAATAAATATATACGGACAAATTACACAGATTGAGTTAGCCCCAAAGTAAGTTCGAGACTTGTGTTATGGGATACTAACTCAACGATACTATATTTTATAATAGATACATATATAGATAAACATCCAAGACACAGGCCAATCAGGAAAAGACCGTTTTCCATCATGACCTGGCTGGGGATCGAACCCGGGGCCTCCACGTCGCAGGCAGGCGTGTTAACCGCTATGCCACGGAGGACGAATAAAATAGAACTGAATAGTATAAAATGCTAATATATAGATGATTTTGCTGATACTACATGAATTCTCGATCTTATCTCTCATCGAAACTTACGCGGCAGAAACCGAGGAGCGTACCTAGTGTGATAAATATTTAAATAATAATATTAAATTATAAAAAAGTCTTTGATGTTTTTATAACTCTGTATATGCAAAAAAAAAATACTTTTCATATATTATAACGAGGTGGACTTACTGACATACAGGATGTATCTGACATCGTAACGCAAACTTCGCGAAAAGGCTATAACGCATGCCACTAATAAAATTATGATAGTCATTTATGTCGTTAATGAACGGTTACAGAATTCACACTGTATAAAAAAAAAGTGTCGGCTCGGCCTTTGAACTTTGCAAGCGTGCCGCCGTGCGGGTTTGTAGGTATGACGTTTAACCCTGATGTGAACTCTATTAAATCAGCTGATAAGATAGTTTTGTTTTCATTGCACTTTATTGCGATAATTAGCGAATTAATTAATTTTTACTTGAAAATCTTATTGGGTTATACAAACATAGCAATCATGAACGATCTAAAGTGTAAAAAACTACATATATATTTTTTAAATCATGAAAAACCCGACGAAAAGTTCCACCACTGGGCGGTTCAGAATCATGTACTATCCATAGTACTCGTTCATGCGTCGATGTCAGATACATCCTGTATGTAGGCATATTCTGCTAGCCGACCTTTGGATGATGCAGAGGAAGACAGAACAGTAGTGTGTAGTGTTTAGTATTTAACATCCATCTATACTAATATTATAAATGCGAAAGTAACTCGGTCTGTCTGTCTGTCACGCTTTCCCGCTTAAACCTCTCAACCGATTTTGATGAAATTTGGCACAGACAATCTTTAGACCCTGAGAAAGAACATAGGCTACCTTTTATTGAAAAAAATAATATTCCCGAAGGAAATCTAAAGGCGTGATATAACCGAATTCCACGCGGGCGAAGCCGCGGGCGGAAAGCTAGTTCAAACATAAAAGTTAGATTTCTTGAAGTCACAGCGAAAACAGTATTTGTGAATGGGAACTATTCATGGAAATAGAAAAATTAAAAGAAATAAGAACGACTAGAGGCAAGACTATGTTGGGATCGGCTTCCGGAGTTAGTTTTAGGCTTTTAGTTTATATAGGACGGCTGTCCCAACCTATTTACTGTACACTCATTAGTTAGAATGTTTGCCAGACTTTCAGCCTTCTAGCGATCTAAACGCCTGTCAAAAGATCAATAAATGACAGCAGGTGCCAACGGCTTAACATACTTTCCAAGACAGGATGGGTCTTGGTATGTAAATAAGGTCACCCATCCAAGAACCAGTCGCGGCACTGTTCGATTGACCGCGTAGTAAAAGCGCGTAGCGGGTATCCGCGCTACAGTCGTAACCTTACGTGCTACGCCACGCTACGTTGCCTCTACGCGCCATTAAAGCAACTACTAGAATAATCTGAATATGTGGAGACGAGAAGCAATGATTCGTGCTTTTATTTCTGGAAAATGTTCGCTTGTTAGGGGGTTTAAGATTTCTTTTAGATTTAGTTTCTACCTTTGAAAGCGAATACCAATTCTAACACAATAGTTATCGCTTTGAAGCTATAAACAATACTGCTATATGACTGCCGCCTACCTTGTTAAATCTAAATAACTATATGTTCAAACAGAGAAATAAATCGCTAGCAACACGTAGTACGATGCAATAATAGAATCGTGACAAAGGAAATACATTGCGCTAACAATGTTATGCTAAATAAGAACTTTATAATGTTTAATAGTTTGAATTTAATGATAAATATAACACGGGTAAAGATAAAAGAATAAAAAATTAGATGTCAAAAAGGATTGAAACTAAAAAAATACGTCTCTAAGCATGAAAATAAAACTACATGAAATAGGGCAGATTTCCGAGCGAGTTATCGTCTTATTACAAATAAATTAAAAATATTTAATAAATTACTTAGCACGTGATAAAGAAAACCGGATATTGGTGAAGCCGTACGGAGGACGGGTCTGAGCAATTGTGTTGCGATGTGTGCCGGGTACAATGCACCAAATGTTATTGTGTCGGGAGTTTGGTCGTGGAGGGCCTCCAGATCAGTCTCCCTCTGGTGCAGCATCGTTAGTCGTGCTGTTGGGTTTAACATTGCATCACCTCGCTCAACTGCCGTCTTCCTTCCTATTCACTAAGTTTTTTTAAGTGAACAGGCTTAATTAACTGGCGCGCTTTACCATCAACGATTGCATTAGTTAGCACTAGTTTAGAATGACTAAAAAAAAGTTGGATGGGAGTAATCTGTACTTTTTGAATAGCAGCATTTTTGTTTATATTTATTGACATTAAAACCTGTAGTAGAGTAAATATAAAAATATATTCTAATGACGCAAAACTAGATCGTGTTGTCTATATTCTGGGATCCCCTTAAAAATATCAAAACTATATCAGGAAATAATGTATCCACTTTTCGCGGCAAACAGAAATCATTTACAGAGTGCCACATAGTAAAATATGTAGAAATTTATCATACAATTACACGCTATTATCAACCTTATATCGTTTGTTAGAGATAATAATGGCTTGCGTAGTTTAATGCAAATCAGTTGAAGTTGTATATTTTAATAGGGATGTTTTCTGGAAAAAAAATGATTCTATTTAGCCCGCCATTCAGATTATAGAAAAAAATCGGATACGTATATTTTGTTTTATCAAATCAATAAAAATTGACTAATATAAAAGGCATCAAAGATCAGGAGTGGTGGCTGGCGACGTCACTGCTCGCTAAAAAGTGTAGCATGCAGTGACGCCACACGAGTTTTCATTGCAGTGTCGTCTTCATTTTTTGTTTATATGAAAAAAGAAAAAAATACTAGACGCGTATTTTTTGGAAATCTGACTGACGGACAAATTAGTTTTTTTTAGTCAACTACCCTATTGTCCTAAATCGAAAACTAGAAAACTAAATGATATTCGACTTTTTGCGAAGTAATATGTTACTTTATAGAATTTACCAAAATTTCATAACAATCGGTAAAGTCACTATCGAGTTTTCCGAAAATAATATATATACTTCAATTGATTCTTTATTTTTTTTTTTATTTTAGTCGTGGTGGCCTAGTTGTTAAAACACCAGCCTCTCAAGTATGAGTGTGCGGGTTCGATTCCAGGTCAGGCAAGTACCAATGTAACTTTTCTAAAGTTATATGTACCTTCTAAGTATATCTTGGACACCAATGACTGAAGGTGAAAGAAAACATCTTGAAGAAACCTGGACTTTATAAGTCTGAAATCGCCAACCCGCATTGAGCAAGTGTGATGATTATGCTTAATCCTTCTCTGTATGAGAGGAGACCTGTGCCCAGCAGTGGGACGATAAAAAGGTTGATGATGATGATGATGACGATTATTGCTTGGAAAAATACTATTATTATTGATTTTTCTAACATATTGTTATTTCGACTCTACAGTTACTACGCTATGAAGGTTTTCATCATTTCATCTTATAAATTTTAAAGAAAAAAACAATAGAGGATATAAAATCATTGGCTGGGCACACCCAGCAGTGGGACGATAAAAAGGTTGATGAGGATGATGATGAATTGATTTTTACTTCTTTTTATATAAAAAGTAAATGCAATTTAGTTTTACAGTCATAATCTATAATATTATAAAATACGAAACGGCTTAACGGGTGTGAATGAAATTTAGCACACAAATAGACCTTCACTTGGACAAGAACATAGGATTCTTTTTAACATCTTAGATCGCAGATGAAGTTGCGGGCAACATCATCTGCTCATGCCTATAATTAAATTATAAAAGATTTGTTTTAAAACGTCTCAATCTAACAACAAAGCTTACTTATGTAAATATTGTAAAATTAAATAAATTCATTTAAGAAACTATCTACCTATTTTGCTACCTATTAAGGTACCTCCAATTTATCTCATCATGATATACACAAATAGACCCAAAAAGCCAAAAGTTTAAGTAAATTAATAACCTAATTCACACCACGCAGAAATTAATAACCTCTCACATTACGCAGAAACAAATTTACGTAGAAAACTATTTAAAATAACTAAATATAGCTACTTAAATCAATAATTTACCTTTATGTTCCATTTTTAATCCTACTGTATTTTATATGTTGCTGCCAAGCTAGCTGGCGATTCATTAGGATTCCGTTGTCAAAAAATATGCTAACTCATCTAAAAGATATATTACTTACTCCCAAGTTCATGAAAATATACTGGCCTCTTACGATAAATCAAGCTGAATGCTTAGCTAGCCCAAAGTTGTTTTAGGTCATCCCGTCTCTCAGCGGTAATATTCATATTTCACAGTTAACTCAATATCTATACGTACTCACATGACGTTTCCAATTTACCCCAACGCATCCCACGTAATATCGATTTGATTCCGATACGATGAGGGGGGACTCAACAGGTCAGACATGCATTGAAAATTCCTCCCTAGTTGCAGTTATTGTTAAAGCAATAAAGCTGAATATCGTTCGCACTGGTTCCGCCAACTGTTATGCATTGAGCACTAGGTATCCCGGTTTCCCGGGACCTGACGAGTGAGATAGATGGCTCGGACAGAGAAGCAAGCTAGCTCGTTTCACAAATTGGAACGCCCTGGGATACAACTGACCTTTCGCAAAATTTTAAAATTGAATACGCTCTGCAATATATTATAATATTTTTTGTTATGTTGGTAGGTACTGGCTCTTTGTTTTCGTGTTGCCAAACAAAGAATAGTTTTACCTGGTTTATTTTGTTCAAACTCTTCTGTTATTCAGAGTTCTTTGTTGGTTAAATTGTGCAATGTTTTTGCATTGCAATTGCAATTGCTCCCGAAGTTATAAATTGAAGAATATGGAATAAAACTGAGATTTGATGTGAAGAAAATGGTGTCAAAATAATAACAACATTAGCGATAAGGCCGTCCATTGTATATTTAGTGTTTAATGTATTTTCTATGTATTATAGTATATGTTCTTAGTGTACTCTAAATAACGCCGGATTTTAATTTGATTATTTCTAATTCGCGCTCGGTATTAGCAAGCTTTGTTTCGTTACACGAAGATTTTAAAGCTAACAAAGACACGATACTTGTAACTCGTTGAGTCATATCCATAATAGATGATTTATTCGCGACATTTATACGAGAACCGTTATCGTTAACCAGTTCGTTTATTATGGACAGGTACACAGACGCCTCCGAAACCAAATCGTAATAACTATCACTGTTACTATTGGACATATTTAATGTAGGCGAGGACTGTTCTGGAGAATTAGGTGCTATTTGTAGGCGTTTCGACCTATCATCTACTAATTTGTCGGTTGGAGACATTTCACAAAATAGACGCTTAGCCGTCTGCGTTGGCGGCGACCTAAGTGTTTTATTATTTCTACGGAAAATATCTCCACCACGATCAGGCGGGTCATCATTGTAAGTTGACATAAGTAATTAATAAACAAGAAAACAAATCTAACTTAACGAAAAGAAAATAAAACTAGTGAGAAGAGAAAAAAAAAATTACGTTACCCTCACAAAAAAGAAAATAAATTTACTCACCGAGATTGATTGATTTACAGTAATTACAAAAACAAACACTAAAAATAAACTTACGATACCAAAACTAGACACAAATTGAACAACCTAGAAAGAAAAACACCAGCCGGAACTGATAATCGGAACACGATATTCGTAAATATAACCGGAGCGTATTAACTTCACACCACACGGCGCGGGGGCGCGAAGGGAAATCTCTAGATTATTTAAACCTCAGACTGAAGTCTGGGAGGACCTCTTATCCGAATGGCAAAGTAGGTGGGATAATTCCATCAAGGGCCGGCACCTCCATCTGTTCTTTCCATCCGTTGGCGATCGGCTGGCTAAGACATGGCTGGTGGTTGACCACTGCGTTGCCCAATTTCTCACAGGTCATGGCAACTTTAAAAGTAAACTGTATTCTTTTAAACTTGTTCCTTCCCCTTTGTGTCAGTGTTCTACATCGAACTGTGAATTTGAACAGTCCGCACATCACATCTTGTGGGAGTGTGTTCTTTGGCAGAATGAACGCAATATTATGTTGGATAGTGTACAAGTTACATCCGGAGTCGTTTATTATACGGACCTTGTAGAAACTAGAACCAATATCCGTGCGTTCAGGCGCTTTTGCCATACCTATTATTGGAATCAATTGTAACAGCTAATACCTACTTAGGACC
This sequence comes from Sesamia inferens, assembly GCA_037179545.1. Taxonomy (NCBI): domain Eukaryota; kingdom Metazoa; phylum Arthropoda; class Insecta; order Lepidoptera; family Noctuidae; genus Sesamia; species Sesamia inferens. Next base: position 23,874,419 of record CM073931.1, read on the forward strand.
CATTAACTTAATCAAATTTTATTCCGTGGTGTTTGGCAATCTGGGCTTCTCCCAGTTGCAATAATATCCCTTTGTGCCGTTTGGCCTAGTTCTGTTCTGTCTCCTGCTTGTTATGGAGGGAAGTGGAAAAATATCTTTTTTCTTACTCCTCCGCTATTCTTTTCTGATTAATTTCGTTGCGGGACCCAAGACAGTTGAATCGTTTCTCCGGGACTCGTCGAGCTTCATTGCTCGGCGTTTTTCTGGCGGTCGCCACTGTTGATTCTGGCTTTCAGGAGTTGCAGTGGTTGGGAAAAGTGTGGCGGGTTTGTCTCATAAAAAAAAAAAAAAAAAAAGGCTGACCTAACTTCATCCGATGTAATTCAACCTCAAAGCAATTTACTTCAATTCAGCCATGCACAGGTAATTTAGAATTGTCAAAGGAGTCCATCATTCAGAAAAACAAAGCTCTATTCCACGGTGAACCTCCGGGTGCCCAGAACTACTTAGTTCACATAATCAACAATATTTCCTAATATCCCAGCTAAAGGAGAATAACCAAAGTAAAATAATACTCATAAAAAAGCTTATGAAGAGTAATATCGTAAGCAGTCAAAATTAATATGGTTCATTCCATACGACGACGTAGTTACGCTTCTTAATACAATAATAATTCGAAAACTAAAAAAAAAAACGATGTATAAAAAAAAACCCGAAAAACTGTTTTTTGGGCAATAATTTCTTATTTATTTACTTTTTTATCACGTCAATCTTATATTATAAGAAAATACACATCTTCAAGTTGCATTGCCGGAGTCCGAAACCTTTTTTTTTCCGAGTGTGTGATGGGCAAAAAATCGCTCTTATCAACCCACCTCCTTTGTTTGTAAGACTTTCACAGAATAAAAAAAATACAAATACAAATTACAGATTACTAATCGAAAACTAATTACAATTCATTTCGTTTCTTTCACAAAACTCGCATACGATTTAAATATGAATCGGAAGACGGGGGTAGGGGCTTACTCGAGCAAGCTATTAATAGAAGCAGTACTGCATTTACCTTTGCACTTTACGTAGTTGCCGTGACCCATGCTATGAGCTTTATCGATTGTATACCACATTTTTAGATAGTAATGATGTATGGCGTTGTACCTACAGTTACAATGACGTACTTTGATTTTTGCTAGGTGGACTTTAATTTATATATACAATATGTAAAGAAAACCCTATCCAATCCGATCCGTAAAGGTATTGTTAGGTATCAATAACTGATTCTACTAATGGATACAAAACCGGGCTAAACAAAAAAAAATACCCCTAAAAAAATTAATATTATTTCCCAAAAAGAGGTAACTTAATACATTTGCGTTAAACAACCCTTCCGCGGGCGGTGGGGGACAGGGCACGCGGCACGTGGTCGCATCGCTATTCGCTCATAATAATACCGGTGTTGTAATTTTTCTAAAAATTATCAAATTTCGGGGAAGTTGGAATTAATTCGTGGGAAAAAAGATTATTTCAAAATTTATTAGTATTGTTTCTATGATGATTACGTAAAATTTTATTATATTTGGTCAAGTGTTTACCTAACCTTTATTATCCTTTTGGGTCGGACAGGGTTTTCTTTACATATTGTATATACTGTACACCAAAACACACATCACTACTTATTATAAAACAAAGTCACTTTCTAAAGAGAAAATGACTTTGTTTACCTATGTTTTACCTTTGTAGCCCTATATCGCTTTGTATGATTAAATCTTTAAAACTCCGCAACGGATTTTGATGTGTTTTTTTTTTTTTTGTTATATAGAGTGATTAAATATAAAGGTTTATATGTATAAAAACATGCATTAAATTGTGGAGAAATACTATTATTTTTGAGGTTTCTAAGGTGATGTCGTAAATAATTTAATTTTTTCTGCATTTGCAGTGAAACGCAGGCTGAACCCTAAGAGATTTATCAAAATAATGTACTAAATATTGTACACATTAAAAAGGTCTACAAAATAGTCCACCATGGTATATGTCTATCTCTTATGGATATCCCACAATAACATTTTTTTGCTATTTACATTTTACGACAATTACCGATAATTTTCGAAGCAATTTTAACTAATACAGCATTAATCCTTATACAATTTAGTAACTAAAATGCACTGTTGATTTAATACAGATCTATATCGCCCTTTACAGCATATAACTTAATTGAATAAATTTCGACCCGGCGGGCGGGGCGGGAGCAGCGGGCCGCTGTGTTTTTTATACAACGTGTACAATTTTATCTGTAGTATATTTAGTATCACCATTGCACCCGTGAGAAGCCGGGGCGGGTCTCTAGTTACTTATATAAAAATATATTCAACACTACAAAATATACAGTGGGATGCCTTATCTCTAATGTAATCTCGGTCGGTCTGTCGGTCTCCGTGGCGCAGCGGTCACCACGCCTGACTGCGACGTGGAGGCCCCGGGTTCGATCCCCGGCCAGGTCATGATGGGAAACGATCTTTCCTGATTGGCCTGGGTCTTGGATGTTTATCTATATATGTATCTATTATAAAATATAGTATCGTTGAGTTAGTATCCCATAACACAAGTCTCGAACTTACTTTGGGGCTAGCTCAATCTGTGTGATTTGTCCGTATATATTTATATTTATTTATTTATTTATTTATTTATTTATTTATTTATTTATTTATTTATATTTATATTTATTTAATCTCGGTGGTAGGTCACATCGGCTGCCGGCAGAAGTTACCACCCACCAGACAAAGTCTTGCCACCAAGCGATTCGTCGTGTTCCGGCATAATGTCTGGTGAAGCCGTACGAAGGAAGGGTCTGAGCAGTTGTGTTGCGATGTGTGCCGGCTACGACGCGCCAAGTGTTGTTGCATTGGGAGTTTGGTCGTGGAGGGTCTCCACATCAATCTCCCTCTAGCGCAGCATCGTTGGTCTTGTTGGGTTTAACATTGCACCACCTCGCTCAACTGCCGTCTTCTTTCATATTCACTAAGTTTTTTTAAGTGAATGGGTTTAATAAACTAGCGCGCTTTACCATCAACAATTGCATCAATGCCATCAGGCGGAATTGCATTCAAGCGCTAGTTTATAATTATTATTAAAAAAAAATCTCTTCCAGGCAAATATAGATTGGACAGAAATTTTTCTGAACAGTAAATGGAACATACATACATACATATTATATACATAGAATATAAGTACATGCATTACCTACCAAAACTAAACATACATAAATAAAAACCTAATTTCAATGAATATTAAAGAAGACTATATGATTGCAGTTAAGGGAACAAGATCACAAGTAGTTATTTCTCGAGTCTTTTGAATACCTGTACCGACTGCGCGCGTTTTATTTCTATTGGCTAATTGGCGTCTTAATTCTTGGTGGAAATGGTGTGGAAACAATCGTTTGTCTAATAAGCTAAGTCAATCTCCCTCTCTTAAAAGTGAGATTATGAGTAGTTGGATCCTTAGTTAATCTTTATTTTAGCTTAACTTTCTTTTTCTATCTATTTAATTAAGAAATGGTCAAATATTAGTTTATTCCTGCCTAATTAATACGCGCCTGACGTAAATTGACGTATTTTTAGAGACCAGTTTTTAACCACGTCAATAGTGTACATAATACGGGGTGGTGCTAGCGCGCAAATGTTATATAATATCGCTTTACATTTTTAAATATTTATATAAAAAAACATACAAAAACATTTAAAAATATAAAAAAATAATGTTCCACCGATGACGGGAGCAGGGTCCAAGCTACCGGTAGTTAGGGCTCCAGAGACAGGAACCTCCTCACTATGCGGGCCGTATCGAGGAGTACTGCCTTTTGAATCAGGCCCTTGATCCAACTGCCCAACGAGAGCCTCAATAGATGTTGGTCGAGACTCTTGGCTATCAAACCATTGACCGATACGACAGTGGGTACAATGACAGCCAAGTTCACATTCCACATGTCAACAATTTCATGCGCCAAGTCGAGATACTTAATTTGTTTCTTTTTCTCAGCTTTCACGAGATTCCCGTCATGTGGAATGGTAACATCGACAATCATTGCTAGGCGCGCTAATCGATCTATCACTATTACATCAGGCTTATTTGCAACAATAGTCCTGTCAGTAATGATAGACCGATCCCAGTACAACGTGACATGGTTATTTTCAAGAATTGGGTCGGGCACATACTTATAATACGGTACTTCAGAATCTACAAGTTTATATTACAAAGCAAGTTGCTGATGAATAATCCTACTTGATTATGCCTGTGCAAATACTCGCTGTTACCCAGACCAGAGCAACTAGAGATAATATGTCTGATGGACTCACCCGGGTGATGACATGCTCGACACACGTCAATCGTCCCGTCCTTCATAATTGCACAGACGAAACCTTCAGTTTCCCCGAAAAGGTCACTGAATCGTAGCCAGGATACGGAAGCTAAGAAGTCTACCTCGGGCTCATGAAAAGCCCGATAAAATCGCCCGTCAACTTTCTTGCTTCGCCATACCATCCTGCGGTCATCTGTGGTAAGTATTATAGGCTTGTGCCAGTTCTCTTTCGCCATGGATAGCGGGGTGAGCCCCTTGTCTATTATGACCACATCATGGTGCATACCCTCTACGGTTTGTAAAATATGTTCTCTGAGACTGCATACCTCTCGATCGTGTAGGGTCTTCCCATTTAAAAAGCCTCGACCCCCGCACTTCCGCGGGATATACAGTCTCATCACCCATGATCGTGGGTGATACATCCTGTTTTCTGTCAGCAGTGTATGGACCCTTCTGTCTAGGGCGTCGAGTTTGGTCTTTGTCCATTTAAGTATGCCGAAAGAGTACATCAAAACCGGCATGACCCACCCATTGAAGGCGCGCACCTAGTTTCCGCCTGGAAAAAAGACTATTTAATACCTTCTTCAGGCGACCAAAGAAGCGCTCCTTCAACGATTGCTTCATGTCAGCATCGTTGATACCTAACGCTTCAGATATACCCAAATAAGTATACCTCTCGAATGAGGAAAGGGATCTAAGTTGTATGGAATCCGGCAGTGTAGTTCCCTCGCATATCCATAATCTCCCCCTGCTTTACATGCATGACTGCACATTTGTCCACACCAAATTCAATTCTGATGCCACTACTAAAAGTTTCAGTTACATTTAGTAGCTTCATCAGATGCAATTCATTGGGGGCAAAGAGTTTCAAATTATCCATGTATAGGAGGTGAGATATTAGCTGACCACCTCTCCTTAATCGCTAACCCAGACCTGAATTCTCCAGCAGTGTGATTAGAGGATTCAGAGCTAAGCAGAACCAAAGTGGACTCAGACTGTCGCCCTGGAATATTGCTCGCTTGATCCATAAAGGTTCATCATTCCCCTGGATCTGTCGACTTCCTGGATATCGAAGGGCCGTCTTCCGTTGCCCTATACATGACCTAAAGAAAGTGCGTAGTGCATTTATCTTGTACAACTCCAGCACCCTCATAAGCCAAGTATGAGGTACCGAATCGTAGGCCTTCTTATAATCTATCCAGCAGGTGGAGAGATCCTTGCGGGATCGACGAACCTATTGGCTGATGGCCATGTCTATGAGGAGTAACTCCTTAGTACCATGGGACCCGCTCCTACATCCATTTTGAGAGACAGACATGATGGAGTTGCTGTCAAGGTGTTTGTTTATTTTAGCTTTCAAAATGGATGTAAAAACTTTATAGACCGTTGGTAGACAAGTGATCGGCCTAAAATTTTTGGGTTCTGCGGTGCTACCTGATTTATGGAGCAGGTGGGTGATTACAGTTGTTAAGAACTGGGGTAGCGAACCAGACTCTAAGGATGACTGGAATTGAGAATGTATTATTATTATTTTAAATAACCTATAGTTTTTTACATGGGAAATCCAGAATCGTATACTCCACAATATTCGGTTACCCTGTTCTTTATTTGCAACAGACAATCAAAATAATGTAGTATTTATTTTCGACCAATACAAATTTCAAAATGGATTAAAAATATTTTTATTCTATTAAACAATTGTCCTTTCATAAAAACGTCTGACGTGCATTGTAAAATATTTCATCACAACGAGAATTACTTAATACCGAATATATATCCCAATACAGATTCGAGAACAATTGTCGATCTGTACCCTAATTCTGTAGTACACTATTAATTTAGGTCCGATTAATTTGGAGGAATCCATTAACTAATCCATTGCTACATATATTAAAAATATTTGTCTGCTCAACAATGTAAATAACGCAATGGACTGTCAAAATGAAACCCTTTACAATTACTGATTGTGTGTTACGCAATGATTCTGCTGATTCGGAAACATACCATGATACATATCAAAGCATTCTGTTTCAATGAATAATTCTGACAATGTTCACGGGACGGACGAACGGATGGACTAGAGACTTAGTAATAGTATCACATTGTTACCTCTTGATATGGAACTGAAATCACACATTTAAATGAATTTAATGTCATATTATAAATAGAAAAAAAAAAACATAGGTATATAGCGGCATCTACAAATGCCACATACAAACAACGCGTCATACTGACGTCACACGGATTCTATAGCTCGCAAGCTGAGTTTATCGTGCAACTAGCATATATACAATTTCTAAACACCCATTTGGTCAGAGGATCTTCCCTTTTCTATGGAGGATGAGCTTGAACTTTACTCCCTGTTGCCTCCACAACATACAAGTCCAAACAAACAATACATAAATAAATAATAAAACATATTTCAATATTACACAGAAAACATTATTCGAATTTAAAACTTTTTTGTTAAAATGCAATTAACAGATTACATTTTAGCGAATTTTGCGTTATTACAGCTCACAGAGAGCCTCCACCAAATAACATTCCTGTATCCGATGCTTTGTACGGATTTCACGGAAACTAGGAATAATTATTTTAGTATTAATTTGTTCCTGAATATCTTCTGTGTAAATTAATTACGGAACATGAAATAACTGTTATTCAGTACACAACACGTCCAGGTTAACACACGAAAAAAGGAAAATATATTTGTAAAATGTCGCCTTGTTTTTAAAACACATGTGTTTTTTTTTTGGCCAAGTATCAACCATTCTTCACAGATGGAGTAGTTGCTAAAAAAAGAGTTGTTATTACAACACATATGTACAAGGTACTGTGACATAAACATGCATCTACAGCTGCATACACAGCTGCACTATCAATTAAAGTTTAAGATATACGTTGGACACTTTGTGGATAGGTGACATTACAACTCGAAACCACGTTAAATCTTTGATCCCGGCTGGCAACCGATCTTGGCCAGTCGTTACGGATTAAGAAGCCCACAAACACACAAACATACTATCAGTAGCAATGAACTTCATTTTGACAGTTCAATAGCGTTCATTGCGTAATTTACCGCGTTGAGCAGACACATTTTTCGAACATATAGAGCAATGGATTAGCAATATGCTTCAAAATTATTCGAATTGATAGTAATGGTATGTTACTCGATAAGGGTGCCGGTATCTTCAGCCATCCAAGACTAGAAAACACCACATACCTATGTGGTAGGATCCTAATCCTAATGTAGTTGCGAAAAGGGGGTTTTGGTGGGAAAGTCAAGCTGAGTGTCACGCTCATTTTTCATTGGACTTTTAAAATTATTTATAGTGTTGTTTACTAAATAAAAGTGCATGATTAATGTATTAAAAAGTGCATTCAGTAAATAATTCATAAAGAACAGTGAAATATCACAGTATAGTAGCCACATTTTTATTTTCTTTATCCTTTTTTTTATTGCATACACAAGTGACGTTGTTATGTATAAACTGTTTTACATCCGTCACTTCACACATCAGGTTCAGTTGAAAACCAGCGTCAGGCACTAATTGTCTGACATTTTTGCTGAACTGGGCCTTTTTGGCGCAGCCGGGAGGCACACATTCCTGCTAGTTTTCTACATTAATTTGTTTTATCATATTAACTTTATTTTATTATTACTATTTTTTATTTTACTTTTTAATATTTGTCTTTATCTGATGTATTGTGTGTCTTTTAATCTGTGCTAAATAAATGTATTTTCTTTCTTTCTTTCTTTCTTTCTACATCATGACTTTGTCTCAAACGTCCATTGTAAGACGGGTCACGCGGCCATCTTTTTCGACATTAAAAAATTCATTACGTGACACACACAAACAAATGCACAAACCGTGCGAAGCCATAAAAGAAAGAAAGAAAGAAAGTTGCGAAAAGGTTAAGTAGGTCGAGTGGGTACTGTGTCATGTTCCTAACTTAGATTTGTAAACACAATGGACTCTTCTCTTCTTCTTCTTCAGCCTATGGATGTCCACTGCTGGACAAAGGCCTCCCCCAAGGCTTACCACGCTGACCGGTCTTGTGCTGCCCGCATCCATCTGCTTCCCGCAACCTTCACCAGGTCATCTGTCCACCTTGTTGGGGGCCTCCCTACGCTGCGTCTTCCAGTACGTGGCCGCCACTCCAGAACCTTACTGCCCCATCGGCCATCGGTTCTACGAGCAATGTGCCCTGCCCACTGCCACTTAAGTTTAGCGACTCGCAGACCTATGTCGGTGACTTTGATTCTCAGAACGTCACTATCGGTAAAGGTGGGATAGTAAACGAGGTTCAGCTTCAGTTTAAAAAGTATCTGTAAAGTAGTAAATTAATCCTTCTTTCTGCTTATTGACATGTTATTAATGTAAAACCGTAGCCTTCTTATTCCTATTATTTTAATTTCAATAATCTGGTACAGATTATTGAAATTGAAATAATACGTCTGACACCTTAAGCCCCTGGTGGTAAGCAGCTTATAAATATATGGTGGTTTTCTCTTATTTTCCTGCTTATGCACGAATGAGTATAAATCCCTCCTCCTCACTGTTTATACGAAAATGGTACTGTTATACATAAGTACGTGCATTCACACGAGCGACATGCTTATTTATTATTGATTTATATGTATATACTTAATTGTATACCGAAGAATATATTCAACACTACAGAATATACAATGGTAGTCCTTATAGCTCATCCAATTTCCTTCAGGCAACCTTGGAACGGACAAAGATCACGATTATATGGCAGAGTTTTAGATGTCAACAAGCAACGATGTCAGATGTCGACAAGACTGCTAGTGTATTTCAACGGCTGTAGTCATATAAAAGGTATTTCTGACATCGACGCACAAACGAGTACCATGGATCCCCCCAGTGGTGGAATTTTTCGTCGGCTTTTTCATGATTTAAAAAAAATATATATGTAGTTTTTTTCTCTTTCGACCGTTCATAATTGCTATACTTTTATAACCCAATAAGATTTTAAAGTAAAAATTAATTAATTCGCTAATTACATAAAAAAGCGCAATGAAAACAAAACTCGAAAAACTACCTTATCAGCTGATTTAGTAGGTTCACATCAGGGATCAACGTCATACCTACAAACCCGCACGGCGGCACGCTTGCAACGTTCAAAGGCCGAGCCGACACTTTTTTTAAACACTGAGAATTCTGTAACCGTTCATTAATGATATAAATGACTATCATAATTTTATTCCTAGTGGCATGCGGTGTAGCCTTCTCGCGAAGTTTGCGTTACGATGACAGATACACCCTGTATACCATTGACACAAGAGATTATTTTCATAAAGACAACAAAGTTAAGGTTATATTAGTCAAGACTTTAAATTTTATTTTAATGTTATTAGAATAACGGGTTTTGAATAAGAACTTTGTTATTCAATTAGGGCATTACCAAGAAGGTGATAGTGTTGACATTAAGTTTTTGGCAGTACTCGTAATAAGGTGATTGAAAAAGAAAAATCCACATTAAAATAATTCAAATCCACTATGACAATGTTCGTTCTGTTATAGTTACATTTCGTATAATTCGTGTGAGGTGGATATCACTGAAATGTCAGGACGGTACCACATATCACACAGCCAGTGAAACGATCAGTTTTTGCAAACCAAATTTTCCGATCGCATAATTTCGCAAAATTCAGCTGTTTACTTTACAGCTGAATTTTGCTCTGAACTTAAATCACCTGATCTGGCTAGCTAGCCTAACATCAATAGATTATTTTTGGTGGGGATATCTTAAAGACAGTTTATACGGACAGTTTATATGGAATGCAGACTTAAAACTCAGTACTCATGATGTCATTAACGAAATAAACCCTCCATTTAGCCACTCAAGCGTCCGGGTCAACAAAGTTGCCTAAAAATTTTTCGCGTTAAGCGTTCAGGCAACCATGGTGGCCTCACCGACATGTACACTTTAAACGTGTTTTTATTAATTATGATATGTATCAAAGAGCTTCACGAACTTCTCACTAGATGGTTCTGTATTAAACAACGATTTTCGGATGTATAAAACAGTGCCCCACCTGACACATAGCAGCGTAAAAAAAGTTTGTTTATCAAACGGTAAGTGCAGTTTAGTACAGTGGCAGTGAGTTCTGCGATTAAAATGAGAGTAATAAATTATTTTTTATTATCGGACTCTTATTAGTGTTACTTACATATTAAAATAAATGTCGAGATTTATTCTTTCAGAATATGTATAAATTTTTTGTATCCAATGTCTGATAAGTTGTCTTTACGAGTGTTAAAGTGGACGATGAAATGATTGCTCATTGTGTGCCGGATTTTCGTCCAGTTTTTGTTTGATATAATATCTTAAAATATGACAGAATAAACTCTGCAGGAAAAATAGTTCATATTTAGTCATTAAATAGGCTTCTGCTAAAAATAGGAAGAAAATAACGAGGATTTTACGAGCGCTCGGTGCGATTTGATACCGATCGCGCGCTCGGGCGTACAACGCATTCCCAGCTGTCACATCAGGACGTTCAAGTGGTTAGCCAAAAAGTGATTAAAAATTTTGATGAAAGAATCAACATCTGTCAGCGAGATTGTGGTGAACGTTTGCCAGATATCATTATACATTCATAATTGCCCAACTTTTGTCTTTGTAATACAATAATAAATATATTCATTTTCCACTAAATACTTTCTTTTATTCTGTTTTAGGAAACAAAGTTCATGTTGAAAAGCCCTTTAATTATTATAATACTTACGTTACAAACGAAAGACACTCGCTAACAAATCGTCACATGTACAGATGCAAGCAGATCAAGCTACCCGCAACCGGAAAATTTTCCCAATCTATCTTCTAATGCTTTACCAATAAAGCTATAAAATCTAATTAACCAATTTGACAGATTATAATTACTTTATGTGTCGTTACCATGCATTTTGAATATCCGTTCTTGCATTAAAAGCATTTCTATGAGCCACAACCATAAAGATCTCACAAACAAAGACTATTTTTTGTATGCTACAGAATCATTGCCAAAACTTTGTTGACCTAATCGATCACGTTACCACTATCTGCTTTACGAAACAACAAAGAAACTGAATAAAACTTTATTAGAGATTATATAAGACGCCCATATAAATATTCTGGTCAGTTAGTCAACGGATTCCCCAAAGGAATTGATTGCAGGGACGCTCATAAACCCTAGTTAATTTTAATGAAGGTAGACTGAGGTATGGGACCTCCATTCCCATACATATTGTGATAATATTCTTGACGTTGTGAGGGAGTATGGCCCGTATCTATATTAATATATAAAGATGAAGAGTTTGTTTGTTTGTTTTAACACAATAATCTCTGGAACTATTAGTCCGATTTGGAGAATTCTTTTTGCCTTAGATAGCCCATTAATCAAGGAAGGCTTTATGCTATATAAGATCACGCTGCGACCATTGAGAACTGAGCAATGAAACATATTAAAACCTACGCGGGTGAAACAGCGTGGAGTAGCTATAAGATATAATTTGGTATTGTAATATATATAGCTGTAATGTTGTGCTTAGAAATTTTGCTTATGCATTTCAGTTCTAATTGCGTAATGCGCAATTCGAAACTTCAGCTTATAATCATGAAGAAATAATAGAAGATTCTCGGTAGAAATCAACAGATCTATTTTGTAAAAACTCAACTTCAAAACTTAGATAAAGTAAGTTGTCATTCATAGGGACACAACGACAACTCACGTCGCTTAGGTTACCTCGATGAGATTTAAATTGGTATGATAAACTTTATGGACAGTTGACAATAGACCGACTATGATACTAGAAAACATTTAGTATGAAGGTGCCAAAATGTATAACAAATTGTCAAAAGACATTAAGAACATAGTTTTTTTTTTTGTTGTTTATCATTGTTCCTTACAATCAATTCACCTGCCTGTAATCTCTTCACCACCATTGGTTGCCTGATAAAGGATACTATTAAGTTCGCTAATGTACCTTATTTGTGCAAGTTTAATTAAATAATGCATACATTAGATTTACAGAAATATTTGCCGAGCCGTAGTCGTTGCTGCAAAAAAAAAACGATTATGACGAAATTATTCGATAAAGTACTTTTTGGCATTTTAAAATAGAAGCTAAGAATAGGAATTATAGAATAATAAGAATAATATAATAGAAAGGGAGAACTAGAGTTCTATAATTAAATGTAACTTCGGTTTCGATTTTAATAAAATAATTCTCAGCAATTAAATTTCGAAGTTTTAATTGACTTTTGCAGCTGACTCTACAAGAAAAACGTGCCATACGCCCGTTCTTAAAATCTCGAGTACTGGAAAGTATCCAACAATCTCAAAGCACTGCCATACAATCAAATAAAAACGTCTGCACCTAAATCTAAGCACTATCATTCACCAAAACCAACCAACAGATTCACGTGACCTTTCGCGTGCACCATAACATAAAACATTCAACTGAATCAATAAACTTGACCTTCCTGAACGCCAATATAACAGTCCCATAAAAGGTTTATTAAAGCTCTACTCAACAGCGTGAAAAGCTATGGTAAGTAATTCGTTTACGCACACCCCTGATTCAGAAGCGCAGAACATTGAGCTACCGAGTATGATATTGTGAGGTAGACACGAATTTGTGTGCTCTGCGATCGGGCCAGGTAGCCGGGACTGCGTAGTCTCCGTGACGTAAACTACACGCGTGTGCTTCAGCGCGGATGTGTGAGTGCCCTACATTCGCAGGGCTGGCAGCACCCTTATTATAGCAGATAGGTAATATTGCCAACGTTAAAGGTTTATACGCAGCGTGACTGATGGTTACATTTAAACGTTCGCGTTCCAAAGGGCTGGAATGTATTTCGTTTTATACGTAACGGTTTTATGGATAATAAACACTTCGGTTACGTCGTTTCGTATATTTCAGGGACATTTTTTTCTGTCTCAATGTCAAAATTCTTCTTTTTATTACGTTCTTTACCTGATGTAAAAATATGGCGTCCCTTTTAGAGTGTACATTTTCTTTGTTTATCTGTTCTGTAGTGTCTGTAGTGTTTTGTATCGGTACACGGCACGAGCGGAGCTTATGGTAGTTCCTCAACGAGCGGCCTGTCTTTCATTTAATGTCAGGGGTCGCGATCGATGTAGCGGCCGCCTACGCCCGCATCCGCATCCCTAGATGCCGTACAAACTGTAGGAGACAGCGGATATTGTAAGGAAAATTGTTTTTATTGCTTTTCTACACAATGGATGATGGGACAATTTTTGTGCGCAAAATATTGCTTCTTTTTATCTGCCAAAAAGCGAATGGATGATATTTTGTACACCCGACAAAAGGATTCATTAAAGAAGGATTTCCTGAAACCATTGTTGTTTTCGAAGCATAGTATCACCATCCAAGTACAGTCTGAATAAATATATGACCTTGATTGATTGAACAGACATAACATATACAGTACACAAAAAAAAAATATGCGAGACCTGAATATAGTTCGTTCAGAATAAGCAACTGAATCGATTCCAATAATTTTTACACCATGTTATATTTCTTCCCATATACATTTAGAAATTGTTGCAGTGTGGTTACCGATCACGCAGCTTACGATAGATCATAGTACTGCGCACAGCTGGCGTCAGAGGTCAATGCACCAGTCGCCTACCCGAGCGGAGCGTGGACCATATTTTTGTTGGGACAACCAAGTAGTATAACAAGCTCATAACTTTGTGGTTTTTCATGATGTTTTTTTTTTTAAATCATGTACATAGATTCTTTATTTAAAAATACTGGACACGTGCTTCGGGTTTCGCATAAAAAAAAAAAACAAAAAATAATTTTGTATAACTAACTTCATGGACCTAAGCAATTCTGAGAAACAGCACGAATAGGTACAATAGGAACAAGACAACACAACATTCACAACACACATACAGAACTCTCAACTCCTTGCAAGTTCAAACACAAACATAAATACACACCAGACACACACGTTACTAACGAATACAAACATAATAGAACAGCAGCTGTACAAATCAAATGCTTCATAGGGCTTACACTCTGCTTACCTTCACGCATTGGACGACATTCTTGAAAAATAAATGGTACACGGAAAGCATCATTAATAAAACTTCATTAGTAATCTAATATATAAAATTCTCGAGTCACGGTGTTCGGCTTTAAACTCCTCCGAAACGGCTCGACCGATTTTGATGAAATTTTTTGTGCTTAACCGGTATCTATGAGAATCGGCCAACATCTATTTTTCATCCCCCTAAATGTTAGGGGTAGTCCACCCCTAAATTTTTTTTTTTATTTTTTAGACAAAATTTTTAATTTCTATTTTTTTATGACACAACATACAAAAATACATACAATCCCCAATTTTCACCCTTCTACGATCAACCCTTATTTTTTAATAGCCATTTTAGTAATTTAATCTATTATTTATATGGCAAAACAACGTTTGCCGGTCAGCTAGTATTTCTATATTAGGAGAGGAAAATTTGCGAAGTTTAATTACCCGCGACTTCACTCGCACTCAAATCCTCTTAAAAGCAGCAGAGTAGGGTAGGTAATTGCGTAACACACTATTAGTAGGATGAGTTTTTAAGAACCGTTCAAATTTCGATATATTAATCTTTGGCGAAAATTATTGAATACGTGTTTTTTCTTTTAGTATCACTCAATACAAAAATATTGAGATATCACATCACAAAGTTATCAAAATTTGATAAAAAAAAATATATATAAAAAGTTGATGTTTGTTCTTTCGAGAAAATGATTTAATAGGAAAATTTTACGTATCGATTTTTTTTTTCAAAAATGGAATTTGAGAATGATACCTAATGCCTAGAAAAAATTTGGACGGTGACTAAAAAATCTTACTGTATAGAGATTAACAATAGGCTCCTAAATTATTCCAATTGATACTAATAGTAAATTCTGGCAATTATAGTGTTATTCAATGGGTGATTGTCGAAAGCCTACTCTTAGTCCTACTAACAAAGTCTTTAAATGTGTATAACTACTTCTGTCTACCTTCGTTTTGTTTTGACTGCGTATTGTAAGACTATCGTATTTCCACAAAACTAGAGAAATACGGTATTACATAATTATGGAAAGCTTTATAACTTTTTCATAAAAACATGAACGCAACGTATTTGCTAAGGGAGTGAGCAAAAAATTCTCGCCAACAAAACTTCATCTGCTACAATTCTTTTGCCACCTTTCAGTCCATGCATAGTTTATTTATACTATTTCTGTTCTGAAGTGAAAACCTTCACCTTTTTTTTAAAATTATAAACTAGCGCTTGACCGCAATCCTGCTTGATGGTAAGCAGTGATGCGATCGTTGATGGTAAAGCGCGCTAGTTTATTAAGAGCCTATTCACTCTAGTTCTCACTCTAGTCTGTAGTTGTTTAGTGAGGGCGGCACATGGACAGAGTCGTTTTGGAAAGTGGGGACTGTCGAACGGACACTTCGCTTTGTGGCGCGGGCCAGGGCACACCTCTGAGGCGAAACTGTCGGTATGCCTATTTAAATTCACACACAAACACTTCGTGCTTTATTTCGAAACTTCACCTACTAAATGGAGCCCTTATCACCACACCAAAATGGTGACCCTATCGCTGCGCCGTCGGTGACTCGTACAGATATATATATTACTAGCTGACCCGGCGAACTTTGTTCCGCCTTAAAGGCAATAAATATCACATGATCACATTTTTTACTTTTTAAATTAGGAACACTGTAAATAAAAAAAAAAGTATTCCATGATTTTTTATTTGTCATTTATTTAGTGTAGCACCTTGTGAAAGAAATGAATTTCTACTTGTGCTTCGTAAATTATCTAGCTATTGATCTCTGAGATGTCGTGGTGGCCTAGTGGTTAAAACACCAGCCTCTCTTGTATGATTGCGCGGGTTCGATTCCAGGTCAGGCAAGTATCGATGTAACTTTTCTAAAGTGATATGTACTCTCTAAGTATAATATCTAGGACACCAATGACTGAACGTGAAGGAAAAAATCTTGAGGAAACCTGAACTCAAGTCTGAAATCGCCACCCCGCATTGAGCAAGCGTGGTGATTACACTCAATCCTTCTCTGCATGAGAGGAGACCTGTCTCCAGCAGTGGGACGATAAAAATATTGATGATGATGATGATGATCTCTGAGGTTTGTTCGCCGATTTCGCATTGTCAACGGAACAGTTTCACGGACTGCCGCCTCCCTTTGCTCTTGTGAGTGAGAAGCACGAAGTCGAGTCATACTAAAACGGCGCTCTGCACGTGCAATTTCTTGCTCTTCTTCAGTGCTTTCATTCAGAATGTTTCGATTTACTCTTGCATTACCGCTTTGTCGAGAAAGATTTGATGGTCTTGGTCACGGCATGATATTTTTATTGATGATAAATGGCACAGCAATACAATATTAGAAATTTTGAAGTTGAAGTTGGCTTTGTGGTTTTTTATAAGAAACTTTAAACCAGCAGAGAGTATTTATATTCTTTGCTTTAAACGATTGCTTCAACCGGTTAGACTTTTTTTTAAATATGCTCAGCTGTCATTTGCTTTTTGTTATACCATTTTTGGTATATGAATTGCTGACTTACATTTTGAATGAGTTGGACCATGTCTTATGTCACGTCACACGGGAACGACGGGGACGGGTTCTTAACTACCTCCCACCAATATTCAGCTAAATCGGTTCAGCCGTTCTTGAGTTATATATAAATAGTGAATAAGCAACTGAATCGATTCCAATAATATTTACACCATGTTACACACATCAAAAGTGTCTAGGGATCAAGCATTTTTATGCGGATTTCTTGAGATTGAGATGTGGCTTTGTAATAAATTTATGATTTTATAAATTTATATGGATCCTTTTTGGTGCATTTCATAATTTGAATCAGGAACTGTGAATCAAATTCGAGTAAAAGATGAAAATCAGCTGTCAATATTTTCCCTATAAAAACATACAACGCATTGAAGACATTATTAGTGCTACTGTTTCCCTACTACTGATTAAAACCAACGTTATTATGGAGCGGCGACGTCATTTAAGCAGGGAAGAAATGCTCAGAGCCGTGGGAATGATAGAAGCTGGTTCCCGGCAACGTACTGTGACTTTAGCTCTGAATACAAGTCAGAGTGTTATCAGTCGACTTTGGACACGTTACCGAAGCACTGGTACCGTGGCTGAGCGCCATGGAGGACGGTATCGCTGCACCACACGGAGACAAGACCGATACATTCAAATCTTAACTCGAAGAGCTCCAACAATAACCGCCATGATGTTAGCCGTGAGGCTTCATCACTCTTCAGGGAACTTAATTAGCGACCAAACAGTCAGAAACCGCTTGCATGAAGTGAACCTTCATTCCCGGAGACCGCTACGGGTACCACCTATAGCAATGCACAATCGTAGGATTCGATATCAATGGGCTCTTGAACACAGAAATTGGGCAGAAGAATAATGGCGTTTCGTGTGCTTTTCTGATGAGTCTCGTTTTGGTATGAGACCGGATACAAGACGTATACGACACTGGAGAACCCCTGGACGCCAACAGCGATTAAAATCCTGCCAGGAAGTCCATCCTTATAGTGGTGGAACCATCATGGTATGGGCGGGTATTTGGATCGGCGGAAGAACTGAGTTGATTTGGATCAGAGGCAACCTCAACGCTGAAATTTATGCTGAGACGATTGTATCAGACGTCATCGTTCCTCTACAAGTGCAAATCGGTCCCTTATTTCAGTTAATGCATGATAATGCACGACCGCACACCGCAAGAGTTGTAAGACAGACTCTCGCCGCAGCTAACATCAATGTCCTGCCCTGGCCTGCTCAGTCGCCAGACTTGAACCCGATTGAGCATGCATAGGATATGCTATAGAGAAGAGCTCTGCCGAATATGGAGGGTATCCAGTCGCAAGAAGACCTTTTTTTGTTGTTGCAACGAACATGGCCGGCCATTCCACAGAGTGATTTGGATGAACTCATTTTGAGTATGCCAAACCGATGTTCTTGTGTTGTTAGTGTTCGCGGTAGAAACACGGATTATTAATTGTTTAAGTTACCCAATAAAATTTTTGAGAAAACTGTTATTTCAGTCTTTTTTTCGAACTTTTGTGTTAGTGGTTCAAATGTCAAATATCCCTTTATTAGGAAAATGGCAAATTTCTTTATTAATGCAAAGGTGACTTGGTTTATCGTTACTGTGACAAACGAAAACACTTTATTTGATGAATCCTTAAAGAAAATTTTAATTAATATCAATCAGGAGAAAAGTTATTGCAAAAATATATGTTGATCCCTAGACACTTTTGATGTGTGTATATTTTGTCCCAAATACATTTAGAAATTGTTACAGTGTAGTTACCGAGTGCGTCACGCAGCTTACGATACATCATCATCATAGTATTATGCGCGCGCAACAGCTGACGCTAGAGGTCAATGCACCGCGCTTGCTCGCCCGCGGATCTTTGACCATATTTATGTTGGGACAACGAAGTAGAATACACGTAGCAAGCTTATTATAACTTTGTGGTTTTTCATTATATCTTTTTGAAATTTTGTACATAATATTATTAACTTAAAAATACTGGACACGTGTTTCCTACTTTGTGGAGGTGCAAGGTACCAGGGTAGCACAAAAGTGTAGGAGAAGTCGAAACAATGAAGCTAATTCATTCTCATGGGATCGACGGGAACGGGATAAAAGGTATCCTATGTCCTTTTCCTAGTTTTTAGCTACCCCCCTACCAATTTTCAGCCAAATCGATGGAGCCGTTCTTGAGTTATAAGTGGAGTAACTAACACGACTTTCTTTTATATATATAGATAGTGAATAAGCAACTGAATCGATTCCAATAATTTTGACACCATGTTATATTTTGTCCCAAATACATTTAGAAATTGTTACAGTGTAGTTACCGAGTGCGTCACGCAGCTTACGATACATCATCATAGTATTGTGCGCGCGCAACAGCTGACGCTAGAGGTCAATGCACCGCGCTTGCTTTGACCATATTTATGTTGGGACAACGAAGTAGAATACTCGTAGCAAGCTTATTTATTATAACTTTGTGGTTTTTCATCATATCTTTTTGAAATTTTGTACATAATATTATTAACTTAAAAATACTGGACACGTGTTTCCTACTTTGTGGAGGTGCAGGGTACCAGGGTAGCACAAAAGTTTAGGAGAAGTCGAAACAATAAACCTCATTCATTCATCATTATCAAATAATCGTAATACATGAAAGAAGGTTTATTGTGCATATTTTTTGACGTGCAAGGTACCAGGGTAGCATAAAAGTGTAGGAGAAATCGAAACAATAAAAAAGCTCATTCATCATTATCAAATCACGAAAGAGGTTTTATTGTGCATAGTTTGTGGACGTGCAAAGTACCAGGGTATCACAAAACTGTAGGAGAAGTCGAAACAATAAACGTCATTCATTCATCATCATCAAATAATCATAATTACATGAAAGAAGGTTTATTGTGCATATTTTTTTGACGTGGAAGGTACCAGGGTAGCAGAAAAGTGTAGGAGAAATCGAAACAATAAAAAAGCTCATTCATCATTATCAAATCACAAAAGAGGTTTTATTGTGCATAGTTTGTGGACTTGCAAAGTACCAGGGTATCACAAAACTGTAGGAGAAATCGAAACAATAAACGTCATTCATTCATCATTATCAAATAATCATAATTACATGAAAGAAGGTTTATTGTGTATATTTTTTTGACGTGGAAGGTACCAGGGTAGCACAAAAGTGTAGGAGAAGTCGAAACAATAAACCTCATTCATTCATCATTATCAAATAATCATAATACATGAAAGAAGGTTTATTGTGCATATTTTTTTGACGTGGAATGTACCAGGGTAGCATAAAAGTGTGGGAAAAGTCGAAACAAAGAAGCTCATTTATTCCCACAGGAACGACGGGGAGCGGCATAGAAAGTATCCTATGTCCTTCTCCCAGTTCTTAGCTACCTCCTTACCAATTTTCAGACAAATTCGTTCGGCCGTTCTTGAGTTATAAATGATGTAACTAACACGACTTTCTTTTATATATATAGATGTACATTTTTCTATTAAATACTACTCTTTCTAACAAAAATCTGCGTCGATTACATCAAAAGCATTAGTAGGTACTTCAAAGCACTTTTTATATACTCAAACGAGGATTTCCTATTGGATTTCTCGTATCCATCCCATTCACGTTAGTATAAAAGGTTTAGAGTATCGATGGAAAATACATGACTCCCGTGTCGATGTAGAGAAGGAAGACGTAAGTGCCACAGAAAAAGTGGGTTACCGTAAAGAAAATAAATTAAAAGGAAAGGTAATAATGGGATCTCCTAAAAGTTGTTTTAAAGGATTTTCCTTAAAAATTTTCGGAGAAATTGATATTTTCAAATTAAGGCTATACGGTCCTTCTTTTTTTCTGCATTCCCTTTGTAAAGGGTTTTCTTGACTAAATGATAAATATTTATTTATAAATAGGCACTTTTACCTGACAGTCATATTTATTTTAAGCTAGATGTTTTCGTCGTTTCCTATTTAAGTATTTAAATAAGAGAGGCTGAAACAAAAGGTCACTGTTAATGCACATATCAATTGAATACATCAATAAGCAAGTATATTCAAATACTCCAATTTTTCCCTTCAACCTTATTACTTGGAGGAGTACCTATACAATATGTAAAGAAAACCCTATCCGACCCATGAGGATAATAAAGGTTAGGTAATCACATGACAAAATATAATATAAAATTTTACGCAATCATCATAGTAACAATACTAATGAAATTTGAAATAATCTTTTTTTTTCCACGAATTAATTCCAACTTCCCCGAAATTTGGTAATTTTTAAAAAAGTGACAACACCGGTATTATTATGAGCGAATAGCGATGCGACCACGTGCCACGTGCCCTGCCGCCCGCCGCCCGCGGAAGTGTAGCTTACCGCACATGTATTAAGTTACCTCTTTTTGCGAAATAATATTTATTTTTTTAAGGGGATTTTTTTTTAAGTTTATCCCGGTTTTGTATCCATTAGTAGATTCAGTTATTGATACCTAACAATACCTTTACGGATCGGACAGGGTTTTCTTTACATATTGTATAATCAGCATTAAGGATTGGAGAACGAACAAAAAACGCAAGAAGTTTTTCTATTCACCAGTCAGTGTAGCATGATTCTCTCTTCATAATCCTGGTTTGAACAACATCAAGTAACTGAAATACAAACCGCCACCGGCTGGTCAGCTCATCAGCAAGTTTCTAGCGCTAATTGAAAATCTAGTGGAGGCCTCCAACCTCTCCAGTACACCAGGAGTACATCGCCAGCAGCACCCTGTAATTCCAACCTCTTCATTGTTTTTAAGAGTGCTTGCTTGCGATTTCTCTCCGTTTTTCAATTTCAATATAGGTACCTAACGTAACATGCGCCTATATCAGAGTCATATCTAGGGAATATGAAACCAAAACAATATTAATATAATTTTTAAAATATGATTGACGAGTAAAGTGTTTGAATCCATTAACCCAGATACAGAAATAAAAACATTTGCCATATTTTGTCATTTATCACGCACACACACGTAGTCCAGGAAAATTAATCATTTCCTGAATTAATACACGACCATTAGTGTGTTATAGCATTCTCATACAAATGTGATTCTAATTTAAGAATCATTTTAGTGGGTAATCAAATTGATAAATATAAAACACATCTATATATGTACACAAAACTATCATGATGATCCCACTAACTACAACATGAACATCCGCGTACATCGAAGGACTGGAACAATTTGCCAGCGTCGGTGTTTCCGTCACAATACAATTTGAGTGTCTTCAAGGCTAGAGTGAATAGGCTCTTAATAAACTAGCGCGCTTTACCATCAAAGATCGCATCACTGCTTACCATCAGGCGGGATTGCGGTCAAGCGCTGGTTTATAATTTATAAAAAAAAGGCAAAGGTTGAGAGGATGTATAGATGATTCTTACCCTTTCATGGAAAAACTACTGAACGGACACTTTTTTTTTGTAATTTATAAGTTGTAAGTCATCATCATCATCATCATCATCTCAGCGTATAACCCCGGTTGCATCCGCGGCTTTCGCGTTGGAGCCCAGGGTCCGCTTTCCTAATCTTAGTCGTCCATTTCGCACGATCTCTGGCATCCCGTGGTGTGAGATTCTTGACATGCATGTCATCTCTTACAACGTCAAGCCAGCACTTCTTTGGTCTACCTCGCTTGTTCCGGCCCGGCGGAGGCGCCATGGCAAGACATTTGTTACCCGCGTAGCATGCCGGTTTTCGTAAGACGTGACCGTACCAGTGTAGGCGACCCTCTTGCAGTTTGTCTGCTATGTCACGGACACGAAGACCGCCACGGATGCGGGAGTTCCTGATGCGGTCTTTCCGCGTAACTCCACACATCCACCGCAGCATATTCATCTCCGTGACACGCAGCTCCTGCTTGTGTCGCTCAAGCACAAGCCACGCCTTACTGCCATACAGAAAACAGGTCTAATGATGGTCTTATAAACCTGTCCCTTAAGCTTAACCGGCATTTTGGGGTCACAAGTCACAAATGATACCTGTGACCTCACGTCATGGTGTAAGGAATAAAACATATTCAAGTCTATTTTATTTTAACAGATTTGGATGTAATTTCACACACATAGGTACGGTTATAACCAGAAGGCCAAAACTTGTAATTTAAAATGTAATTGCAGTCTCATCTCGGCCTCAAAAACATTACAAAATGTGGGGAAATTAAAGGGCCTTTGGGACAGATCGTGAGACTAAGATTACAATGTGATCATTCCTAAGTTCATAAAATAACGAGAATGTCCCTCAGGATCAACATAATATAGGATAGTTTTATTCCGGATATTTGAACGTGATCGAAACGTCTGGGTGTAGCTAGTTGTTCTCCATATATAGCTATAAGCTGGAGAGTTTGTAGTTTTTATTTTTTATTTTTGTTTGGTTGAATGCTCTCACTGTGGAACTAACGGTCGGATTAAAAAAAATATCTATTTGTAATTTATAGGCAAAGTTGAAGAGCTATAGAGCTATTTAACATCATGCTTGGACTCCTAGGAGCGGAGCAAAAATAGTATAAGTCAGAAAGAACGCTCAGTGAAAACGAACTAATAGTACAGTAGGCCTATTGAAAACTCACATACGAAACTCGATCGTCGATATCGAGCGCGTTAGGCGCTCTCATTGGTTGAGAGTTCTTACGACCTTGAAGCGGGCCAATCGCTGAGTCAAACGCGCTCGATATCGACGATCGAGTTTCGTAATGAAAACTCATACTAGGCCTACTGGCATGCGACGAGATGTGACGTAGTGTGTCAAGGAACAACAAAAATTTCGAAAGTCGCTGGACGTAGAATAAATAAATATCTAAGCTTTTTTTTTTCAGATTATTTAAATAGACGTCCTATCCTCCCGTCCTTCTTTTGTATGGATATTTTAAAATACATTAGTTTTAAAATATCCATACAAAAGATAACATCCCGAGATGGAATTTAAAAGTCATATAAAGGCACCTCTCGCCGTATAAAAGCTACCTTTGACTGATATTACACTCGATGTCGCCGGTGGGTTTAACGATTTGAACACTTTTAAAGCGTACTAAAAACTTAGTCATCTGCCCGTTACCTAAATGTATTTTTAAGTACGATAATACCTAGGTATTAAAATCATATAGCTTTGGTCTTCAGCGTCTAATCTGTAGGTAAGTCCTACGTGTAATGGACGATTATGGGGACAGACGTCCAGTTGTAAGCCTCAAAGCTTTGATTCAGAAACAAGTATTAGTTAGCAGAGGTTAGGTATATTTATAAGTAGCTTACTGGACCAAATTTGTACCAACTTGAATTGTTAATATTTTGGGTATTTTTGTCAAGTTTTAATAAATCAATCATTCTATTGTCCGGGACAGAGGCAAATCTAACAAATAAAATTCATAAGAATCTGTCCAGCCGGTCTTGAGTGTAATAAAGAAAAACATTTATTTCCTGTAAACATGGCGCAAAAAATTACAAAAACACAAAAAAAATACAGCGTATGGCGAGTTTCCTCCTTTACATAGTTGACACCACAACGATCCGAACAAAGCGTTTTGCCTCTTCTTTTATACCGCGTACATTAAGGGACTGGAACAATATGCCAACGGCGGTGTTTTAATTATCTATACTAATATATAAAGATGAAGAGTTTGTTTGTTAGATTGAACGCGCTAATCTCAGGAACTACTAGTCCGATTTAAAAAAAAAAATTGTGTTGGATAGCCCATTAATCCAGGAAGGCTTTAGGCTATATAACATTACGCTGCGACCAATAGGAGCGTAGCATTTAAAAATGACATATTGAATTCTACGCGGGTGAAACCGCGAGACGCAACTAGTAATGTACGTGTCTTGGTTCGCGTGTAATTAGTTATTATGCTCGGCTCCTATTGGTCGCAGCGCTAAGTTTTATATTTTAAATACTAGCGACCCGCCCGGCTTCGCACGGATGCAATGCTGATACTAAATGCATTACAAAAAAAACTGTTAACGTTGTATAAAAAACATAGCGGCCCGCCGCCCAACCGACTGGTACCGCCGCAAATGCGACGCCCCACAATTTTTAAATGTGTGATATCTTCGAAACTATTTAAAACTATTGTTTTAGTGCTGTAAAAGGCGATATAGATCTATATTTAAAAAAAAAATTAGGGGTGGATTACCCTTAACATTTAGGGGATAAAAAATAGATGTTGTCCGATTCTCAGACCTACCCAATATGCACACAAAATTTCATGAGAATCGGGAAAGCCGTTTCGGAGGAGTTTAACCACAAACACCGCGGCACGAGAATTTTATATATTAGATGTAGGTACTTACCTTGCCCTACGCTAGGAGGCAACGTATTTATCATATTATCCTGTATCGTCGGTACGTTCAGAAACATACAGTATGTTACGAAAACCCTGTCCGACCCATAAGGATAATAAAGGTTAAGTAAACACATGACCAAATATAATATAAAATTTTACGTATTCATCATAGTACCAATACAAATGAATTTTGAAATAATCTTTTTTTCCCGCGAATTAATTCCAATTTCCCCGAAATTTGGTAATTTTTAAAAAGTGACAACACCGGTATTATTATGAGCGAATAGCGATGCGACCACGTGCCGCATGTCCTGCCGCCCGCCCCCCGCGGACGGCAGGCGAAGGGTGGTTATCGCGCATTTATTAAGTTACCTCTTTTTGCGAAATAATATTTATTTTTTAGGGGGATTTTTTTTTAAGTTTAGCCCGCTTTTGTATCCATTAGTAGAATCAGTTATCGATACCTAACAACACCTTCACGGGTCGGACAGGGTTTTCTTAACATACTGTATAAACTCACATACACAAACAGCCAGATCCGGAACCACTACTTGTAGGTCATACAAATATTAGTTCGTTCCGTGCGGGAATCGAACCCGCGACATGCAGCGCAGAAGTCAATAACTTGACCACTGCGAACACCGTGCCGTGAATATTGATTTCTTAGTCCTTTATAAGTATTGGAATCTTTATGTGGGACAAATATGTTTACTTTGGGAGACGGCAAATGCAGATCTAGACGATATCTAGACCTCAAAACCTGTTTGTTTGTTTGTTACAAAAATTTTGATGATAAAAATAAGTTGTTTTGCCCGATCCAACCTCGTGCATAAATGTTCACTAAGCGAAATACCAGGGTTGTTTAACTCAACAGTCCTCTTTTTAAAATAAATAAATAAACTAGTGCTTGACTGCAATCCCGCCTGATGGTAAGCACTGATGCAATCATTGATGGTAAAGCGCACTAGTTTATTTAGCCTATTCACTTAAAAAACTTAGTGAATAGGAAGGAAGACGGCAGTTGAGCGAGGTGATGCAATGTTAAACTCAACAACACAACCAAAGATGCTGCGCCACAGGGAGATTGATCTGAAGATCCTCCACGACCAAACTCCCGACACAACAACATTTGGCGCATCGTACCCGGCACACATCGCAACACAACTGCTCAGACCCGCCCTCCGGACGGCTTCACCACATATCATGCCGGAACACGACGAATCGCTTGGCACCAAGACTTTGTCTAGTGGGTGGTAACTTCTGCCGGCAGCCGATGTTTGCTTTTATTTCATTAAAGATTTTTCCTTTACGCCATACCTCCGATGTTAATTTATGGTGAACAACATTATTCAATTCAGTGCCAACTTCCTCTTTTATAAAAAGTCAACCCCTTTTTGTAATGGCGCGGCGGTGGCAATACAACGACAGGATGTTCCAGGAATTCATTTGATGCGCAAAAAAAATATGTGTATACAGAAACCAGCGGTGAGTAAAGGGGATGAATATCATAATATTTAACCCGCGAGACTAAAGTTACGACTTTCGTAATTTATTTCAACCAAGGAAAATGTATGTCAACGAAATTCAGGCGACAGTTTTTAACCCATATCACCTCGTGGACGCCGCGTTATATGTTACTTATTTTGTACGCAGATTCATCCTACACCGAAAGGTTTTACAGATTTAATTAGTCTTTTACAGCATTTTTGTAGTTTTTTATAGGAAAACATTCCGTTATTGTTTTATTTATTTGCAATAAAATTACCATTTCTATGTTGTAGCTTTTTCATTGAGAGCAAAAAAGACATCTAAAGGTTGAAAAAGACATTGATATATTGAAAAAAGTTTAGTTTAGGTCAGGCTTGGATCGAAGACAATTGTCTACAACGATAAAAATAACGTTTTCACGCACGACCGGCTAAATGGACCAAATTTGAACAACGTGTTATTAGAACATGCTGTGCAAAAAAAGGTTCCTGTAGATTGTATAAATTTTCCAAGAGAATATTTTTGAAATATTACAAGAAATATAGCTGGGGTACCTACCTATTCATTAAATCAAAAAGTATTTGAAAGAAACTGTGAATGTTGAGCGGTCGCCGGCGGCGTTTCTAACTAGGTTAACAAGCGAGCCACGGTTCGCACTAATTAGGAACAGCCGAGGTTTCTCCAGCTTCTTGTAAATCTACTCTCCTGGTAGGTCGGATTAAATTCTCTTCATCTTCACACGTCTCAAAGGTTTTATTAATGTGTGTGATGTGGTTTAACACGTCATAAGCGAAATTTATTAAAATAGAACATATTTGAGATATTATTCCTTTAGTACCTATTCATAATCCTGAAAAGTATTACAAGGGATACACTTACAATGGAATATCTTATTGCATAGTTTACTAACTGTGCATTGTTTATGCTGCAATAAACAATTCAAATAACTAACATTAAACCAGGAATTTTACTTACAAATTATCAGAATGCTACATTGCGTCTTCCGATCAGGTTCCAAATGGTGATAGGACCAAATAACCAGAATATTTGCGATAGAGAATTTGTGATATTGTTCAACGTAACGTCGATACCGATTGTAATTTTGGTTAACATGTTGGTACGATAAAGTTCTGTTATAAACTGTTTGACATTAAATTGTTAATAGAATGATGTATGCTTTGTTGTTGCCAACATAAAATTGGGGCACGTCTAACATATTATAAAATGCGAGTTCTATTGTTTTAATATGAAGAGGTGTTTGTATTTCATGTATTGTTTTTGTTTCCATGTAACACAAAATGGCATGTGGTTGAAAGGAAACACACCATTGAAATTCTGCGCAAATATGTTCTGACGCTTGCTTGCCAAACCTTCATTTTGTTTAATATATAATAATCAAACGTGTACAAATCTATTACGAACTGAATTCAATAGAATGTAACACTTTTAAATTTCACACCCGACCATTAGCTCAATCAATAATTATTGTGAGACGTATGAAAAAATCGTTGGGAAGTATGGCGAATTGACGAGGCATAAAACAGAATCTCTAATTTTAAAAACATTATATTATATTATATAATCTACATAATCTGTCGACTATACCCAACAAAAAATATTCTTGATTTAGTCACACAAAAGAGAACATAGAAAATCCGTTACTCTCATTAATTTCACGGATCTCGCTTTTAATTAGATATCTTTAAGGAGTTTGCTCTCTTATACTTAACGAATGCGCCCCACTTTCAGTATTACAGGAAAACAAATAAATCGTGTTACAGTGAAAATCATTGTGTTAAACTTCGCCCGACTTTGCTCGAGTTTGGAGAACTTTGTCTATTTGTTGAGAGTTTTTTAGTTATAGCTCCTAGTTCTATAACTACTTTATAATTACTGATAATGAATGATGTGTTTCTTTTGTTCAGTAATTTATTTCGCATCAGATTAAAAGCGTGGAAAGAAAATTAACGATTAATTGTGTTAGTTCAATAATTTGTATGTAGAACTTTTAGAATAACTTAATATTTCGCAAGTAATGGTTAGTCCGTTATTTGAACCTCATAATATATATCATAATTCATCAGTGGTGAAAATTGATATATATATACCTATATATCTCAATTTTCACCACTCTGCTATGTAAAAAATCATAGTTTTCTCTCACGCATTTTATTTAGTACCATAAATTTATGGATTTATATCAGTTGAGTCAGACTCTTGCTCCACCTAGTATATAAATAAGTCCACCTTGCCTTAGCCCCTTTATTTCATCCTGATTAAATTCTAGGCAGGTTCGAAACAAGTCTAGTTTTCCCGAAACACTGAGACTCACTGCTCAGCGCTTTTCTTTGTGACTGCTATAGATTCTGGCTTACAAGAGGGAAAATGTGGAGTGGTATACATGGTAAGTCTTTTTCGCTTTTGTTGCAATTTTTCTTGTTTTCTCTTCAACAAATTTTGTGTAGCTGACAGTTTAGATCAGGGTTTCATTGAGATACGATGCTCCAAACTAGGGTGGTTCCTAGTTTGGGGCATCTTTAACCTACATACATTTAAACTCACATGCACAAATAGCTAGACCCGAAACAAATATCTAACTAAGTATAGGCCATTTAAATATTTGTTCTGTGTGGAGATCATACCCGCGACACGCAGCAGATCATCGTTCGGTCACTTTATCAACCAAGTCGTCATAATTGTTTTTTTTTTTTAAGTTAGTAAATTATATAAATGGGCTATTTGTATTATATTGACATTGCTTTAAAATCTAATTTCATGTAACATTGTTTTAAAATTTAATTTGATACAACGTTAACAATTTGTATTCATGCTGTTACATTATTATTTGCATGCTGTGACATCTTATAAGTGGAGAAGCACAAGGTCATATCCTGTTATTTATAGTTTTTAGCATTTAAGGTGTTTTCTCTGTTAGAAGTCCAAATAAATAAATCTATATCTATACTAATATATAAAGCAGAAGAGTTTGTTTGTTTGTTTGAATGCGCTAATCTCAGGAACTACTAGTCCGATTTGAAAAAATATTTTTGCTTTGGATAGCCCATTAATCCAGGAAGGCTAAAGGCTATATAACATCACGCTGTGACAAATAGGAGCGGAACATAACTAACTCGAACGAAGTCTCTGACGGCCGCTAGTAAATAAATATATTTTAACAAAATATATAAGGAATCTAATTTAATTATGTGAATGTAATTAAATAAACATGTTAACCAGATTAAAGAATATGTTTCATTTTGAGCCACCACTATGTACGCTGTATGTGTAAATAAAAGGAAAAACTTTTTTACAAAAAAAAAAAAAGAACCGACTTCCAAAAACCACTACAAAATTAAAAATAACAAATTTTGGAAGACGGTGTCTTTGGGTTTTGTATATTCGTTTTTGACACCGACTTCCGAAATTAGTTATTTTCACTTTGTAGTGGTTTTTGGAAGTCGGTTGTTTTTTCTTTTTGTAAAAAAAGTTCTTATTTTACACTTTTTAGTTCTGAAAAGTACTATGTAATCAGTTTCATCCAGTCAGACTGGAAGCTGACGCAAATATAGTTGGGAAACGACGTAATTTTTGTTTACTTTAATTTTTACCCGTAATTTTACCCTCGAGTGCCTATGGTCTTTATCATCAGATTTACTGTAGACCGTTATTTTAACCCAATGGGTGCAAAGTTCTTATTAATATAAATGAATTAAGTCCAAACACAAACAAGCTACTGTAAACCGTTGAGGAGTTCCTGGAACTGGCCTTTGTCTTCATCCTCAGAGCTCTTATGATAGTCACATCCCATCTAGGTGTAAAGTTCTTATCAATACAAAATAATCAAGCCCAAACACAAGGTAGCAGCTGTGAATTGTTGAGGAGTTACTTCGACTGTCTCCCGGCTCCATAGATCAAATCTACTCCATACCTATATTTAAATTTTAGTGCTTTAAAATACTAAATGAAAATACTAAGAAATGCACTAGTCGCCCCTACGATTTTCGAAAGTTCCCCTTGATTCCTCTGGTCTTCCACAATCAGATCCTGATGTCCTTATAATGGGACCACCCTGGAAATATCTTCTTTCCAACAAAAAAGAATTATCAAAATCGGTTCATAAACGACGAAGTTATCCGCGAACAACATAAAATAAAGCATATATACCTTCGTTCGAATTGAGTAACCTCCTCCTTTTTGAAGCCGGTTAAAAATAAAAGATTTTCATAAAAAAATACTACTAAATTAATTTGAATAAAATAAAAGAATATATAATTAATTGTTCTAAATGGTTTTTTTAATGAGATAACCCTTTATCAAGGTAGCCATGACACTGGTTAAGACGTTTGATTGGCGACTTTGACAATTCTATTTTCCCGTTGTGTTCGTGTCGAGTGTTGATTTGAGTTAATTGCAAGTTGATTGTGTTTATTTAATGGGCCATATGTTCAGAATTCATCTTTTGTTTTTTTCGCAGTCATATGGTAGATAATTTATAGATACGATAGCCTTAGATACATGACACGTAAATCAAATGTCACTGTCAAAATCTTATTTCGCTTATTGCTGACCACCATATTTATTAGTAGTTGTGTTGCACTCCTTGGCCGAGTTAAATTGAATCTGTATAAAAACTAAGCCAAAATATAGGAAATTAACATTAAAAACAGTTAACTATAGCGTAACTATACCTAGCATTAAGTGTACATTTACAATGTGCTGGCCCAAGCTCCATACATTTCTGAAACATCTCCTTTTATTTGAAAATATTCATCGCTTTCTTACTAAACTTCAACTATATCTGACAACACTGTCCATTGCTCCATATCTTCAAAAAATATGTCAGCTCAACAATGAAAATAATGCAATGAATATTGATAAACTGTCTAAATTAAACTCATTACGACTCATAGTGTGTTGCGCAATTACCCTACTGGTTACTTATCTCCCTTAGTAGCCGTACAGAGAGATAAGCCTAAAACTAATGAAGTAGGAGAATAATGGATTGTTAAAAATGAGAGCCATTTGGGTCAGCTACCTAAAACTTTGGATAATAGGCATTGAGGGAGAATCGTATTACATTAGAACAGGCAATAAAAATAAATGAACCAGGCAAAAGGAATATATACCTATCGTAGCTGATCTAATTCTGTAGTAGGTACCTGACGACCTTGCTTAATATCAATAGGGTATTTGACCAAAAAAAAAACCAATTAGTCCATCAGTCAGATTTCCAAAAAAATACTAGACACGTGTTTTTCTTTTTTCATATAAACAAAAAATGAAGACGACACAGTGCGTTGAAAACTCGTGTGACGTCACTGCACGCTACACTTTTTAGCGACCAGTGACGTCACCAGCCAACACTTCTGATCTTTGATGCCTTTTATATTTGTAAATTTTTATTGATTTGATAATACAAAAAATACGTGTCTGGTATTTTTTTGGAAATCTGACTTACATGCTAATTAGTTCTTTTAGTCAAATACCCTATTAATAACACATGTCTCTCAAAGGACAGGAAATGGTATCTTTTTCTTTCGTTTTGCCATAGCACACAAACAAGCATAAATTTTAATTTCAAATGCTAAACCTGCAGAGTTTCATTATCTGTGGTAAATAAGAATCTACTTTCGTCATCAGCAACCGATTGGCCGAATCTATGACGTCGTAAATATAAAGTTTGGCGACTGCTGCCCAGGTGAAAGACATCGTGGAAGAATAAGGAAACTTGGGAGCTTGGGCGTGTTAGGAGTCTCCCCATTTATCTTAGCTTTTGTTCCGGAATTGCGTGGGTGCGTTTGAGGAAAATGCTTTTGTACTTTGTAATCTCGTCCCAGTTATTTCATTTGCGTACGTTGCCATCCTCCATTGTTTAGTACAAACAACTTCTAGTGGTGAATTTCGAGAAATGAAAAAAATAATTATTTTCTGCATGCTTTTTACAGTTGGCCTTTTTTTGGGATGGGAAATCATCAAATGACATCTCCCGCTCTGGGCGGAGCGGTAGGGCGTGTCAGACTTTTACTGACTAAAACCCACCCGTGTTTCTTCACTTGCCTGTGCGACGGCTAGGGCCACGGTTTCTTGTTTAACCAACCTGCAATTCTAACCCAGGAGGCGTCGGTCTTCGTGGACCCTGTCACGATGTGCTGACATCTCTTTGAGGCGCGCGTGAAACACAACGTGCCGTCGACTCGGGCTTGGTCCTTACCGGGCGGCGAGCTGCCCACTGTTCACCGCCCTCAGGCCCGCGCCTTCGGTAGCTGGGAGTACGGTGTCTTCTACCGACCAGGGCGTCCCCTGCGGCGGCTGGTGAGTGAAGGCATTGGGATTCCCGCTGCCTCACGCGCTCCGCCTCCTCCTTTACCAGCACCACTGCTTCGCAGAATGAGGTAATGAGGTGACGGCCTGCCATACACTCTCGCTCCGGACCAGAGTCGGACGCGAGAGATCGCTGCCGATCGCCGCTACGAGGACACGGCGGTGCTCTACCCAAGCCGGGTAGACCTCGACCGTATGCTCCACCGTGTCTTCAGGGCGATCCAAACAATGGTGAAACCCTGGCTGTTCCTCCCTCCTTATCTGGAACAGGAACCTCCCGAAACAACCGTGTTCGGTGAGGACCTGCGTCAGGCGGAAGGTGAGGGCGCCGTGGCGCCTCTCTAGCCAATCCTCAAAGAGGGTACTTACCGCCGCTATTGTGGCGTGCCCAAAGTATTCGCACCCTTGATTTTTAATAGTAAAGCTTTCGAAAAACCACTGAAATTTGTATATTTATCCGGTGTAGCGGTCCAGGAAAGCTTTAAAATGATGTAAGCATTATTTTTCTGTATTTATTATCTATTACTACACTATTTATGTACCTATTGTCATATTGATAAAGTATATAGTGAAGGAAGTGATGACGTACCGACAAAACTGCCATTGAGAAATAATATATATAATGATATATATAATGTGTGTGTATATAATACAGGCTGTATCTGACATCGTAACGCAAACTTTGCAAGAAGGCTACACCGCATGCCACTAATAAAATTATGATATTCATTTATATCGTTAATGAGCGGTTACAGAAATAACAGTGTTTAAAAAAATGTGTCGGCTCGGCCTTTGAACGTTGCAAGCGTGCCGCCGCGCGTGTTTGTGGGTATGACGTTGACCTCTGATGTGAACTCTATTAAATCGGCTGGTAGGATAGTTTTTGAGTTTTGTTCACATTGCGCTTTTTTGTGTAATTAGCGAATTAATTATTTTTTACTTTAAAATCTTATTGGGTTATAAAAGTATAGTTTAAAGTAAAAAAAACTGCATATTATTTTTTTCTAATCAGGAAAAAACCGACGAAAATTTCCACCACTGGGGGGTTCAGAATCATGTACTGGATCCATGGTACTCGTTTGTGCATCGATGTCAGAGACACCCTTTATACATGTATGTAGGGGGTTCCGTATTTCTACTGATTTTGAAAGTTTGATGTCATAAATACTTTGCTCCTTCCTCCTGTGTATAATTCTGGATTATGATTGTTTCTAACTATCGTAAGTTAAGGTAATAATAATAAAGCTGAAGAGCTTGTTTGTTTGGTAGCACTAATCTCTTGAATTATCAGTCTGATCTGAAATATCTTTCATTTCATTGATAACCCAATTTTTGAGGAAGGCTTTTTACCATCACGCAGCTGCTCTTCGAAACCGAGTAGAGGGGATATAAGTCCTAAAGAAGATAGAACGGTCCTTCCACGAGGGTAAGGACGCGGACAGAATCTAGCAATTATGGTTAAACTCTGTCTGATCTACTGAACAGATTTTGAAA
Source organism: Sesamia inferens (assembly GCA_037179545.1). NCBI lineage: Eukaryota > Metazoa > Arthropoda > Insecta > Lepidoptera > Noctuidae > Sesamia > Sesamia inferens. The sequence continues at coordinate 23,908,987 of CM073931.1, forward strand.
ATTCTATTTTTAATAGAAAGCCATCTAATTTTTAACTATCTTAGTCTGAATGTTAACCCTAAAAATGTAAAGACGTGTTTGCGGTAGCCCAATTTCATTACTAGTAAAAGTTTTCCGCCAAACGAAGTTGCCACGGATCACAGAGTGATTTTGTTATTGAGTCATTATGATACTTTTTACTTCGAATATTCAAATAAATAAGGCATGTGGACATGTTGTTGTTGTCAACTTGTTAGTTACATACTAATTGTAATTTGACATAATTTTTTCTTGACTGTAATATATTTATACTATAAGTTATTTTGATATCAATATTATTATTTGTTTGCTTTGTATTTTGCTATGAGATTTAAAGCGACTATATGTATATCAATTATGTAAAATGTAATCCTTATACCTAGAACATTTGTACGCCGTGATTGGCAAAACGTGGACGCTCACAGCATATATTTTCAGTATCTTGCATGTCTGTTAAATCAGTTAATGTAAACGCATGTTTTTACAAATAAATGATCTTTATCTTTATCTACATGTCCACATTTGGGTCCAAACGGGTATCGTTGACGGGAGAATACAGAGAAATGTGATTACAACCTACCCGGCACCTTAATTACCTAATACACTATTACTACCAATTTGTATCATTTAAAGCCAAAAATATGTCTGCTCAGCAACGTAAATACCGCAATGAATATTGTTGAACTGTCAAAATGAAACGTCATCTCAGCGTATAATCCCGGTTGCATCCGCGGCTTCCGCGTTGGAGCCCAGGGTCCGGTCCTACACTTACTCCTCCATTTCGCACGATCTCTGGCATCCCGTGGCGTGTGATTTTTGACTCGCATGTCATCTCTTACGACGTCAAGCCAGCACTTCTTTGGTCTACCTCGCTTGTTCCGGCCCGGCGGAGGCGCCATGGCAAGACATTTGTTACCCACGTAGCATGCCGGTTTTCGTAAGACGTGACCATACCAGCGTAGGCGACCCTCTTGCAGTTTGTCTGCTATGTCATGGACACGAAGACCGCCACGGATGCGGGAGTTCCTGATGCGGTCTTTCCGCGTAACTCCACACATCCACCGCAGCATATTCATCTCCGTGACACGCAGCTCCTGTTTGTGTCGCTCAAGCACAGGCCACGCCTCACTGCCATACAGAAGACTACATTGCTACTGATAGTATGTTACGAATTACGTTGACCCCTGACTTAGGAGTTTTATGTAAATTATTTCATCAACGTCGAATCGCACAACGTCAAGTCACTTCGTGGGGAAATCGGCATGTCCTTAAACCAAATAATCGAAGACGTGTACCGTTTATCATCGCGCTTTGGGTTCGCGAGATATAGAATCCTACGCTTTATTATGAAGATAGCACAATGAGCGATCTTATCCCTAAAAGCAATCTTTACAGACAACTTTTATATTGAATAGCCTAATCCCTCTCGGAAAGCAGAGTTCTGTGTTCTAATAGTCGGAACATTATAAGCTGATGATGTGGATTTATAGAACCTGAAAATATCTTATTATAGGTTAAATACATGTAACCTTATTTCTAAAAAGTGGGTTCTTAAACCCACCCATTACGTTGCAAGTGGCTAAAATCATTTACTTTTTATAATAATAATTAAGGAAACAATAAAAAAAATTGACCCAAAAAGCTCTTTTTTTTCCTCTGTAATCGGGGCCTTAGAGGGAGCCAAGGTTGTTTTACTACAAACAAAAGATATTATTGTAAGGTCAATTAAACTTTTTAAAGGCGCTAACGGTCCGACTTTCTTAATTTATTAAAGGTCTTGTGCCCACTTTGTTTTTATAAGACTTTGCAAAGTGGACCTTACATTAAGTGGGTAGGTTTTGTATTTGCTCAGCGCCGTTCATTTTGTAATCAAAATGCGTTGTTAATTTTTTGGTCCTTAGAATCGCGAACCTAATTGCTGAGTGTGGTCTTTATCATCAAGGCGACCATCAAGCAAGTACTCTTAGTTTATAGTACCAAGTTTACTATTGTGTTTAATGTTGTTGAACTGTCAAACGGAACCCAATTACTAGTGATAGTGTGACGTTACGGAATTACCCTTCTGTAGTACATATCGCAAGGATTTTTGGAATTGGATTCAGTCTTTGATAAGACACCGCAGCCTGGTTCAAACGCGAGATAATATAACTTTCATGTTAAGTCAATTCTCACTAAAAAAACCTTTTTTGTGAATAATATCGTTACAGGGCGAAAAAGATTTTCTATTGGCATTTTCTCCGCGAGGTGAAATGTCGGGAAATTCAATAAAGTGGTAATAAGTGGATTTCTTGTCTAGAATCATATTTTTGTCAACCCCCGAATTCCATATTATACCTACGACCTTTTCTCGCGGATATTAGATTGAAGATAGGTACAACTAGGACGAAAGTGATTTATCGTCATCATCAGCTTTTACCAGTCCGCCATTATTTTTACACGTGTAAGCCTCTTCTATTGCACACCATTCAATTCGATTATCGGCAACTCTAATCCAGCTGCTGCACTTCATAATGGGAAGGCCATAGCTCCACCAAGCCCCACCTAGCTAGCGGCTGATTGTGTACAAGTAAACATCCTCAAATACTTTGCTGCCATTATGTGGAACGGTAATTCAATAATCCAGACAGGTTTCATTGTTTGAAGTGTCTGTGTGAATTGTTTGACATAGTTGTTGAAATATTTAGTGCCTATATTTTCACAAAGACATAATAAAATAGAAATACACCTTAAAATTTAAAAAAAATTAAACACTATAATATAGCTACACTACTTACGCACACCAATTAAAGAAAAAAAAATGGTTGCCGTTTTGCGTCCAAGTGATGTATGGAAAACATGCCTCATATGAACGCAAAACAGCTGCCGCCAAAAAAGTTTTGACTTTAAAAAAACCATAACAGTGGATTAAAAAACCTCAATAGTTTATGCAAACAACATTACATCTTCTTAATTGAACAAATGCAAAATGCAGTCGTCATAGGTACAATTTAATTTAACAAAGACAAAACTATTAGTTATTTATTATACATAATATATTAACCACTACCCGGTCCCAAAAACTATTGCTAATTATTTATTATTTATTTATTTATTATTCATTGCGTTGTTTACTTTGTTGAGCAAAAACATTTTAAAACATATGGAATAATGGATTAGCAATATGCTTCAAAACGATTCAAATTGATAGAAATAGCGTGTTACGTAATTAGGTTGCAAGTTGGGTAAAGTGTTATTGGATTTTTTCACAGTAACAGCCCGAATTCAAAGAGCCCTTGGGACTATAGGACTTCAATTTAACTGGCAAAGGGAAACAGGGAAAGGGAAGGGCGGGCGTTTAGGGGACTGTCTTATGTAATATTGACACGCTTAATTGTGCGTAATATTTTTTTTATGATTATAAACATGTGCTTGACCGCTATCCCGCCTCATGGTAGGCAGTGATGCAATCGTTAATGGTAAAGCGCGCTAATTTATTAAGAGCCTGTTCACTCAAAAAACTGAGTAATAGGAAACTGAAGACGACAGCAGTTGAGCGAGGTGATGCAATGTTAAACCCAACAACACTACCAACAATGCTGCGCCAGAGGGAGATTGATTGATCTGGAGACCTTCCACGGCCAAACTCCCGACAGAACAACATTTGGCGTATCGTACCCGGTACACATTGCAACACAACTATTCAGACCCGTCCTCCGTACGGCTACACCAAAAATCCTGACGTGCTTTAGTGCTTTACCATCAACAAGTCCATGACTGCTTACCATCAGGCAGGATTGCGATCAAGCAATAATTTATAATTAATAAAAAAAGTGATGATTCTTAGCCTATTTCAATGAATGACTTTTGATTATGATTTTGAAAATTGGAGTGTACAATATATAAGTACATTCTTCCCAAACCATTTAGGGCAGTGGTTCCTAACCTTTTCAATGTGTTCACCCCTGTGAACAAGTATGGGAATTGATTTTACCGATAAACCTTTTCACGTACACACCTAAACACGTATGAACTCCCATGATTACTAAATAAAGTATAAATGAGGACTTATCTCTAACTTTTAAATAAACCACGCAGTAGACACTGACAAAATATACGGTGTAATTGCCAATAAACCGTATCCAACTATAAGCACAAAGATTGCTCACTCTAAAAATTTGACTTAACTAATGTGAAGGTTGAAATTGCTTTGCATTCGCAACTTTGACAATATTTGGTTCCGTTTCACTCAACGCGCATCTCATAACTAATCTATTATTTTGTTTATTGATATTTTAATACCATTTCGTGCCACCCCGTGTTACCCCACTAGAATCTCCGTTTTACCCCTGCGGGGGTAATGACCCCCAGATTAGGAACCACTGATTTAGGGATTTCAGGACGTTACGTTACTATACTAAAAACATTGGAACTACTAACTAAATTGCAATGCAGCAAACCTTCTTATAGTCATCATTCATCATTTCAGCCGAAAGACGTCCACTGCTGGACATAGGCCTCCCCCAAGGTTCTCCACGACAACCGGTCCTGTGCCTCCCGCATCCAGCGGTTTCCCGCGACCTTCACCAGGTCGTCGGTCCACCTTGTCGGGGGCCTACCCACGCTACGTCTTCCGGTGCGTGGTCGCCACTCGAGAACCCGTTGGCCCCATCGGGCATCGGTCCTACGGGCAATGTGTCCAGCCCATTGCCACTTCAGTGTTGCAATTCTTCGGGCTATGTCGGTTACTCTCGTTCTTCTGCGGATCTCCTCATTCCTGATTCGATCACGCAGTGAAACCCCAAGCATAGCCCTCTCCATTGCCCTTTGAGCGACTTTGAGCCTTCTTATAAGGCCCATTGTTAGCGACCACGTCTCAATTCCATAAGTCATCACTGGCAACACACACTGGTCGAAGACTTTTGTCTTGAGACACTGCGGTATTTCGGACGAGAAGATTCTACGTAGCTTCCCGAAAGCAGCCCAGCCGAGTTGGATTCGACGATTGACCTCTTTCTCGAAATTGGACCTTCCTAACTGGATAGTTTATCCCAGGTACACGTAGCTGTCAACAACTTCGAGAACAGAGTCTCCAATCTTTATAGGAGTCGGTACAACATGGGCATTAGACATGACTTTCGTCTTGCCCATGTTCATTTTAAGACCGACTCGCTTGGAGGCCCTACTGAGGTCTTCGAGCATTGTACTCAGGTCCTCCGCGGTCTCAGCCATGACTACGATATCATCAGCAAACCGAAGGTGTGTCATGTACTCGCCATTGATGTTGATGCCCAGTCCTTTCCAGTCCAGAAACTTGAAGACATCCTCCAATGCAGCGGTGAACAGTTTCGGAGAGATAACATCTCCCTGTCTGACACCACGCTGCAGAGGTATTGGTTTCGAGGTCTGGTCCTGTATTCGGACTGACATGGTGGCGTTTTCGTACAAACCCTTCAGCGCTTCAATATATCGATAGTCTACTTGGCACCGCTGGAGAGACTGCAGTACAGCCCAGGTCTCGATCGAATCAAAGGCTTTTTCGTAGTCCACAAACGCCAAGCAAAGGGGTAGGTTATACTCCTCGGCCTTCTGTATAACCTGCCGCAGCGTATGTATGTGGTCTACTGTGCTGTAGCCTTTTCGGAAACCGGCTTGTTCGGGCGGCTGGAAGTCGTCAAACCTGCAGGCGAGACGATTTGTGAGGACTCTTGAAAACAACTTATAGACATGACTCAGAAGTGAGATGGGTCTGTAGTTTTTCAAAAGGGTGTTGTCACCCTTTTTGAAAAAGAGTACCACCACACTTCTGTGCCATGCCTGTGGCGTTTTTCCCTTATCTATGACGGAATTAAATAACTTCTCCTTCTTCTTCTTCTTCTTATAGTATTAACAGTTTATACAAATTTTCTGAAAGTACTTTTAGTAAGAAACTAAGTTAATTAAAACTAAAAATTAAGTGTACACAGAGGAGCGGGTAAAGACTTAGTAGATAGAGCTGTAACATTTGGAACCGAGCCAAAAATCCACTTCGTAACAAAGTAAGAAACCCGTTAACTCATTAATATAATCACGGACTTTCGATCGCATTGTTTGTTTTGTCACACATGTAACTCTTTAAGTAGGTTTGTATAAACACCTTTACAAGTAATTTTTTTTTTACGAAATGTGTTCGGTGTCGTTCGGCTATGCAATGACTTGCCCATGTCCGTAAGGCGTCCTCAAACTCTGTCCACTTTTAAAACTCTGATAAAAAATCGATTCCTCTCTCTTTAAAAATATCATTATATTTTATTTACTCTTGTATAATATTTATCAATTATATGTATATATTTATTTGAACTAATACGATACACTTTACGTACATATTTATTGTATAATCTATGTGAATCGTGCCCTGTGGACTACCTACATTATTTTCCTTTCCTTCCCTTTAGTAATCCATCCAAAGGTTGTCTGTAAAAGATCCCTCTTAGCGATAAGACCGCCCATTGTGTAACCCTTTGTGAAATCGTTATATTTATGTTCTGTAATCTATATGTTGTACATAATAAAGAGTATTCTATTTTATTTGACTACTCAGAGAAGAAATAATAAAAAATAGAAAAAAAAAATAAACTTCTCCCTATCCAGATTCATCCCGCCATCCGCGTCCGAGCCTGCCACGATGTCGTTTATCACCAAACGGGACCCAATGAGTCGTAAGTTTAGCCCATTGATCTTTTGATGAGGTAAATCTGTCCAGCCGAATTTCATTGGCGCGGCAGCTTTCAGAATGACATCAGTTATTTTAGTTGTAGAACGTTGTATTCTTAACCCAGTTCACAAGTTTAAGAAACAGAAAACTTTCTTCCTTTCTTAATGCTAAATTTCCTTCATCTCTCTCTGGAAAACCTCAGGTCTGGGCAAAGAGTATAACAATATGATAGAGGGTGTGGACGTCTTTAGAATTGTCAAAGACAAGGAAGTAATAACAATAATAACCTTCTTATTGTTTCATGCAGGATAAAGACCTCTTTTCATACAGATAAGGCACGAACATTAGAAGAGAATACCTATATTTATTCTTTATTAGAGTAACTTTAGGGAAGATTCGAATATGTTAGTAGACACAGTCAATAGACAGTACGACGGTACACAGCGCTACAGTGATTCATGTACACACAGTCCAGGGGAGTGATCGCGTAAATAAAACAGTAGAAGTTCAACTCTGGTTCGTATCTAATCCAGTTAAAGTTATGGTTTAGTTTCGATCACATTTCGTATCGCGCTAAAGTTTTAACTTTGGTTGAAGTAAAATCAAAGTAGGTATGAGTGATACATTTCATCAGATATAATAATTAAAACTAAAACAATCATAAGTAAATCTAATCGTTTAGACGTAAGTTTGACATGGCATGCAAAAAGTTAGCTTTGTTTCAACTTTTTCATTTGACAGCGGTTACGTTCCAATTGCGATCCAGTTATGGTTAAAAATTAGCGCGATACGAAACATAACAAAAGTTATGGTTTGGTTACAATCCAATTCTGTTTTGGTTGAATTATTTTAGCACGATTGCCTCCTGCTGGGTTACTATGACGTGTTAAAACCATGGTCCCAGTGCCAGAAAAAAAGATGGAGCTATACAAGATAAATACCGCTATCCCTTTTTCACAACGGTATAAAGATGGTTTTCACACGTCAAAATAAGGCTCCAAGCAACTCAAAACATGCTTAAAACATTGCTGCAGCCCACAAACACATTGTATTGCATTGATTACCTTGCTTTCTCAACAGGTTGAATATTGCGATATTTACAATATTATGGCGCTGAGAATCGCAGTACAATGCTGAACAGTAGTCATTTTGTGTTGATGTAGCATATCCTCCCAAACATTTCTTTTCGTGTTTTATGTTCTCTTTTGGATCACGCTTGCCTTCTTTCATGATATGCGCCAACAGAGGCAGCAATAGCCCTCGTTATCGCCACTCCTAAGAAGCTTTGAATGCAAGCAAAAGCCCTAAAGTTTCCTCACGATGTTTTTCATAATGTTCATTTTGAACTGATAAGTGGTACTTGCCTGGATTTGAAACCTCATCTTCGTGGCTGAGAGGCAAAGCCATAATCAGTGCGTAATCATAACTATTTCTTTGTAACAAAAATTTCCGGTTTTTTCTTTACCTGTGCTATAAGACGTTGCTTTGCACCAAATTCAATTCAGGATTGGACAGGATTCAAAAGCCTATCTCGGGATCCGGAGGTCCTAGACTAGCCGAGTTTGGGCTCTTCGGAATCGGGAGGAAGAGCCCAACATTCTGGCCCCGGGGGATTCCGCATCCCGCATCCCGCATTTCGCATTCCACACTGACTCACCAGGTGCTGGCGCGTGCAATTGTTGGGACATACAGGCTGTATCTTTAGGTTAGTTTAGTTTTAAATTTGGGGTTGTATTTAGTCGTGGACCGTCCCCCTATTGGGGACGCTAAGTTTTAATCTTTATTAATGTTATTTTACGCGCCACGCGCGTTACGCACCATCTTTTTCTAAGAAGTTTCACTTCTTACGTGTGTACACTAGTACACGCACACATTTTTTTATAATTTGAATATAAGAAATATGTGAAACCGAGTCTTTTGATTGCGTTGACTTAGAAGTTTTATTTTTTCACAACTCTCAGATACAGTAAACATGAGTATATGTTATAAATTTCAGATTGATACCCCACGCGCTCCTGAGAATAAGGGTTTTGACAGACAGACAGATAGACGGACAGACAAAAAAGTGTTGTATTCCTTTGTTTCCTTTCAAGTACAGAACCCTAAAAAAACGAACCGTAGTTCTTACTTAAATACCGATTTATTTACCTATAATAGAGATATAATAAGTAAATAAGTCCTGTCGAAAATCTAAGACTTCAATGTAACTGGCAATGAGAAACAGGAATAGGGAAGGGCGGAAGTTTTGGAGGACTGTCTTATGTAATATTGACGTACCTACTTAAGTGTGCGTGATATTTTTTTTTTTTCATTATTATTATAAACTTATAGTGCTTAACCGCAATGTCGCCTGATGATAAGCACTGATGCAACCGTTGATGGTAAAGCTCGCTAGTATATTAAGAGCCTATTCACTTAAAAAAAACGGAGTGAATAGGAAGGCAGACGGCAGTTGAGCAACTATTGCATTACTCCTTACGATCAGATGGGATCGCGGTTAAGCACTAGTATATAACATTTAAAAAATACTCTGTCCATTAATAAAACGTTTCTTTTTTTGTCACATGGAATACGCATAATATTTTATTTCATCAAGGGCCTCCATCTATGCTTTCCATCCGTTGGCGATCGGCTGGCTAAGACATGGCTGGAGGTTGACCACTGTGTTGCCCAATTTCTCACAGGTCATGGCAACTTTAAAAGTAAACTGTATTCTTTTAAACTTGTTCCTTTGCCTTTGTGTCAGTATTCTACATCGAACTGTGAATTTGAACAGTCCGCACATCACATCTTGTGGGAGTGTGTCCTTTGGCAGAATGAACGCAATATTATGTTGGATAGTGTACAAGTTACATCCAGAGTCGTTTATTATACGGACCTTGTAGAAACTAGAACCAATTCCGTGCGTTCAGGCGCTTTTGCCACACCTATTATTGGAATCAATTGTAACAGCACATACCTACTTAGGACCCATTAACTTAATCAAATTTTATTCCGTGGTGCTTGGCAATCTGGGCTTCTCCCAGTTGCAATAATCTCCCTTTGTGCCGATTGGCCTAGTTCTGTTCTGTCTCCTGCTTGTTATGGAGGGAAGTGGGAAAAATATTTTTTTTCTTACTCCTCCGCTTTTCTTTTCTGATTAATTTCGTTGCGGGGCCCAAGACAGTTGAATCGTTTCTCCTGGACTCGTCGAGCTTCATTGCTCGGCGTTTTTCTGGCGGTCTCCACTGTTGATTCTGGCTTTCAGGAGTTGCAGTGGGTAGGAAAAGTGGGGCGGGTTTTGTCCCAAAGAAACAAGAAAAAAAATATTTTTTATTTATTTTATATAAATTTTTTAAGTATATTATTTTATGTATATTTTTTTGTCAAAACTGATATAAGATATGGTATGATAATATCTTTAATAAGGCATATATAAAACAATTAAATATTTAATTGCGTATTTTAAAGTTAACTTTTACGTAATCTAGAATAGTCACTTTCTAAGACAGCTGCCAAAAACGGTTTACCTACATAAAAATGGCATAAAATAGTCTTCAGAAGTCTATAAAATCCATGTAACAGTAACAGCCGTAAAAATGTCAAACAAGAATGGACCAATGGGAACACATATTTTAAGGTAAAAGGGGTGGAAAATGACTGTGTTCCGTATACTGAAAGGGATGTGATAGATGTGACCATTACACAGTAAATACGGCCGTAGTAACCCCGGAAATTCGCTCCCCCTCTGTTTCAATGGAATTCCACTTTTGATACGAGTTGTACTTCCAGGCATGTAAAATATTGAAGAACAAATAGGTATTAATTTCAAAGAGACTTTTTTAGGGTGCTTTTGTTAGTAAAATACACTTTTTTCAATTTGAATTGAGTGGTCATTTTGTTCGTTAGGGGACCATTGTACAGAGTATAGACATGTAATGGAAAGTCATACATCAAGTGTAGAATAAACTTCAATAGACCAAAGGGACCATTTAATTAAGCTTTGCCTCACACTAGGAATTTATTTACAAACATTTAAACTCGTTGCAGAATTAAAACTTGGCTGTTTTAGGTTGCACTGCAAAGTCTACAAAAAAACCATCCAAGCGGAACCCTTCGCGAACGAATCCGACGCCACTTCATTTAATACAACGTTATTTTTCTTTGTATGAAACCTGAATACAGTTTGCTCAGAATAAGAAACTAAATCGCTTCCAATCCTTTTTAAATCATGTTAGATTTTGTCCCAAATACATTTAGAAATTGTTGCAGTGTGGTTACCATAAAAAAATACACATTTTTCAATTTAAATTGTGATGGTTTTGTATAGAGTGTCGATATGTAACAGAAAGTCACACATCAAGTGAAGAATAAACTTCAATAGATGCATGCGACCATTTTTTTAAATCTTACCCCACACTCTGTTATCTGTCAAAAAAGTCCCGCATCCAGCGGAAAACGGCTTGATGCGGGAGGCTCAGGACCCGTCGTCGTGAAGATCTCTGGGGGAGGCCTTTATCCAGCAGTGGCCGTCTTTCGGCTGGGCCCCCCGCCCCTTTGTGCAGGGGTGCAATACTTTCTAAGTAAATTATACTACATTTTATCAGTTACGGCTGAATACGAGTAAATAATATCTACCTATACTTGACCGTTACGACAATCCAAAGCCTGGAAGTGTGATGGAAAATTTTATCACTAGTTCATTACAAACAAAGAGAAATTATTATCGCTTATTATAAATTATAAGCTTGGGACTGAGCTGCTCGCTCTGCTAAGCACTGTTATTTATTTATTTAACAACAATTTACTATATGTAATTCTCACAGGTGACCCCAATACAATAGTGTTAGTCTTATAATATTCTACATCTAGTTTAAAAAAAAAAACATGACGTGTAAAAGTAATCAGTGATCCTACTTGCTTAATAAACTATTTCATTTATCAATCAACGCGGCGGATGAGCGTTGTGTTGACCATATTTTTATTGGGACAATAAGGTAAGATGAAAAACTCATATTTTTGTGATTTTTCATATCTTTGTGAAATTTTATAAGTACATAGATTCTTTAATTAAAAATACTGGACACGTATTTCTAGTTACGCTTATACAAAAAATAACTTTATATAGTTTGTATAAAAACTGTTTTGGCATTTGCTGTTAAAGCGGAAAAAGAAATATAGCACCTGTGAAAATTTCTTTTATCTATCTACTAGCTATCACGTTTCATGATATAGTCTAGTAACAGATAGATTGTGGAGTTTTAGTAAGAGCTTGTCTCGTTTTTACACTTTGAATACGGAACCCTAAAAGCATTTCTTGCATTATTCTGCAACCTCACGTCCTAAGTTATTCCTCTTGCGTTATCTTGACTCCATCTATGTTTGTCAGTTTCTGGCTGGGCGCCAACTGGTACCCTGATTGCGCCACAGTGTCACCGCCTGCATTAATCGTTGTTCACACCACACACGCGACTTTCTTACTGCAACGCTGATTGGTAATGTTGTTGAGTCTTTAAAATAGAACAATAAAAATCAGTTATCTGTAAACTCTGTTCACTGACAATAGTTGAAATGACAACGTGATAAGAATATACTGATGGAATGGTTTTCATTTTTGAAAAGAAAATTTTAATTTTATTTATTTGATAGATATTTTGTATGGATATAGAGAAGGAGATAAATGAAAATCACAATTAAATTGATCAAGTTATGTACATGTATAATACAATATATCACTGAACATATATTTAATATCGCTAGAATCATTTCACCTTTATCGCCGCAATTGTCGTTGCTATAAACAATTGACACCACAATCACTTTTCACTACACTTCATACTTAACGAAAACTTGTAAATGTATTATTGTATAGCAGCTGTCCACGCGGACGCATCGCTCACTCAAGTAGGAGAGAGACAGATATCGAACACTGCCGAACCATAAGACGTTGTATTCTACATTCATTAAAATATTGACATTATGAATTGATAAATTGAATAGTGAATGACTGCATGGTAATAGTATCATCATCATAATCAGCCTCTAATGTTTGCACTGTTGGGACACGTCACACTACTAATACGTAATCTACTACACGGGCTAATGCGGGTTGGTAATAGTATACAATAATATTTTGATGACGAACAGTTACCTGAGATTTATTGTGTAAGTCGGCACAGTTGACATCTGTCGGGCATGTCACCGGCCGGGGGAATCAATAAGACATATTATCACCATGTGTTCTCGTCTAGCTAACGAAGAGTATTTGCATAGATACAACCTTGTAGCCAGGATAATTCATCAGCAACTTGCTCTCAAACACAACCTTGTGGAATCGGAGGTGCCATTCTACAGGTATTTGCCAGACCCAGTTCTCGAACATGGCCATATCACATTATACTGGGATCGATCCATCATCACTGACAGGACTATTGCTGCCAATAAGCCTGATAAAGTGATGGTGGATCGATCAGAGCGGCGTGCAATGATTCTTGACATAACCATCCCGCAAGATGAGAACCTCGTGAAAGCCAGGAAGTTCCTCTCTCTGGAGCTCTGACCGCCGCCGGTAGCTTGGACCCTGTTCTCGATACCGGTGGGCTACTATTTTTATATCATATGTAGTTGGAAGAGGTAGATGGTGGGATGATGATGATTTGTTTTCTGATCCTTAATGGCTGAAGATAGAGGGGTATGTGGTAAGAAATTAAAAGGAACAGGATGTGTTTCTCTTGCAGTGGGATATTACAGAGCTTTTTATTTATTTTTTGTTCTGGATAGGAAATCATCAAATGACCTCTCTCTGGGCGGAGAGGAAGGGCGTGTTAGACTTTTGGCTGACTAAAACCCACCCGTGTTTCTTTACTTGCCTTTGCGCCAGGGCCACCGTTTCTACTTTATATAATACAGTGATAAAGCCGAGTTTTCGCGACTTGTGCTATTAAAAGAAGTAATCTTACACGAGTTTAAATTCTCGTCGCAAAGTTTAAAAATAATGGTAGGGAAACCATAAAATATTACTTGTTTGCGAACTTTCTTATTGTCTTTTTTGCAGGAATTGTGGTCAGTATAAAAAGAAGTCGTAATAAAGATTAAATAATCTGTTGTTAAGTACTTATAAGGTCCTGGAAGTTGTTATTGTGATAATAATAATCTCAAAGTATGTTATTGAAATGAAAAAAATAATAATAGTAAGCTTACTATTGTTATGATATATATGAATTCTTTGTCTTACTTTTATAATTTTTGTGATACTATTAGTATTTCATTTTAATAATTTATGTGTATTTATTGAAACAATAATAGAACCTAAGACAGCTAAAGAAGTGGTACATAATAGTTAGTTTAGAGAAAAGTGGGATGATATTCGCTGAATGCCAAAGCAGAGTGCTTGATATATAAGTATTCTCGTGAATTCTGCTTAGACATGAGCACTCTTATGCTTTTAAAGCATTTCTAAGTATTCAGCAAGAAAATTCGTACTCGAAGTAAGACTTTATTAAATAGGCTTTAATTTATTTTAGAATTAAAAAAGAATAGGTTTAAGTACTAGAGATTATTTTTGGTTTTTCAAACTACGAAACTCGGTTTATATAATCAACACTTTACCTTTCAAGTGGAATGGTGGGGCTCGTAGCTAAATAAAATAATAACAGACGCACGAATCGATATTTTTTATTCGTCATTATTTTAACTAAAGCACCTGCCATCTAATAAGGTAGAGGTAGAGAATGACTAAGGCATTAAGTTCGCCACTGTATATTTTCTTTATGTAAAGTATAAATAAAATATAAATAAATAAATAAAACAACAAGAACACACTTAAATTCCTTAGCATTTATATGATGTACATAATAAAGAGTATTCTATTTACATTCTATTCTAATCTAAAACATTGACCAAATTTAACATAACTTTATCTACGAAATAACAACGCAATCGATACTATTGAAAGCTTAACACAGAATTAAATACACCAATTCGTTTCTACGACCTATAAAAGTTATTCATGCTAAATGTTACTTTTACTCAATCTGGGATTAGTTTTCTTCGTTCTTTTATTGTTAAGACAAAGATAAAACAAATTGTAAGTAGGATAAGCAACCATTAATCTTATCGTGTGTCCTGACAGCCAAATTTCTGTCCTAGTTTCGGCTTAGTCTAGACTTCGCTTAGAGTATTCGTTAAGAGTTTTAATAGGTTTTTTTTGGGATTTTACGTAGAAAGATATATATTTTAATCATAAGTAACTTTGGTCTTCTTTTCTATTCGAATTAAGACTAACACACGTCTTACTGCTAGCAGACAAAAACTTCTTTAGCGATTTTGAGCACTTTAGTTGGATGGGAAAAAGCATTGAATTCGCGAATTTTTCTGAGTGAATAAGCTCTTAATAAAATAGCGCGCTTTGCCATCAACGGTCGCATGAACTGCTGACCATCAGGCGGGATTGCGGTCAAGCGCTACTTTATAATTATTAAAAAAAAAAGCAGGTCACGCAATCCAAAATTAGCACTGAAAATCCAACATCCCGTCCCGTCTAGTTTTTAGAAATCAGTAATCCAAATTCATGAGACATGGCTGGCACGCTGTACGTATAACTACTTCGTGCTGTTAATATTCTTCCTAAATTGATGGGATTGAGACAGATATGATCTACAGAATAGTTGGAATCTGTAACTCTTTCTTCAGTTATAACCATCCTTTGTGGGCCCGTTTTTAGAATTCCGTGCTTAGTATGTCAACTTAATATAACAAATAGCCTATTTTTTAAACTCTTAAATGGGGACTCTGATTGAGACGTATGAGAAACTACAGAACCCTACACTGAGTGTGTCCCGAAACCGAAACCGGTTTATTATAATTTTATATATTGTGTAGTTAAGAAATAAACCAAGATACTAATAAGAATTATAAGTGAAGGCGTATCAAATCAACATTACCTTTCCAGACAATTGTATTCAGAAAAATAAAGGTATAGTCATTCCGATGTTTTCTCATAAGCTTTGTATGAGAAAAGTTTATCAATAACACAAACTGGATTAGTAATGTGTCTGACTAAATAATATATATTCAATTATAGTCTCGCCATCGATGATTACAGGCGCCGTCTATAGTTCATTTTCGTGCTCATATTTCAGGCAGTTTTAGTAGGAAATTGCGTAAGACACTGCACACACTACAATGCGTTTCTTTTTGGCACAACAACATTCATTGCATTGTTTACCTTGTTGAGCAAACACATTTTTCGAACATATGGAATAATGGATTAGCAATTTACTTAAAAGTTATTCCAATTGACCATAGTAGTGTGCTACGCAATTAGGGTACTAGCATTAAAGGAGACATATTCACGACACGATTTGACTCGACTCACTAACATCAGTAGCAACCGGGTTAAGGATAATTGATGACAATTGTACCTTAGGTGGTGTGGTGGTGTGTTTTCTCGGTGGTAGGCCATAACATCGGCCGCCGGCAGAAGTTACCACCCATCAGACAAAGCCTTGCCGCCAAGCGATTTGTCGTGTTCCGGAGTCATGATGTCTGCTGAAGCCGTATGGAGGACGGGTCTGAGCAGTTATGTTGCGATGTGTGCCGGGTATGATGCGCCTAATGTTGTTGTGTTGGGAGTTTGGTCGAGGGTCTCCAGATCAATCTCCCTTTGGCGCAGCATCGTTGGTCCTGTTGTTGGGTTTAACATTGCATTATCTCGCTCAACTGCCGTCTTCCTTCCTATTCGCTCAGTTTTTCTGAGTGAATAGGCTCTTAATAAACTAGCGCGCTTTACCATCAACGATCGCATCACTGCTTGCCATCAGGCGGGATTGCGGTCAAGCGCTAGTTTATAATTATTAAAAAAAAAAACATATCATCATCCTCATCCACCTTTTTATCATACCACTGCCGGGTACAGGTCTCCTCTCATACAGAGAAGGATTGAGCGTAATCACCATGCTTGCTCAGTGCGGGTTGGCGATTTCAGACGTAGGAGTATATTTGTTAATTCGTTAATTATTGCGTATTTGTTAATTACTATTATCAGGTTTAAGTATATTTATAGCTAGAGTCCAAATTTCCTTTGTCGGTCTCCGTGGTGCAGCGGTCAACACGCCTGTCTGCAACGTGGAGGCCCCGGGTTCGATCCCCGGCCAGGTCATGATGGATCTTCATGATGGTCTTTTCCTGATTGGCCTGGGTCTTGGATGTTTATCTATATATGTATCTATTATAAAATATAGTATCGTTGAGTTAGTATCCCATAACACAAGTCTCGAACTTACTTTGGGGCTAGCTCAATTTGTGTGATTTGTCCGTATATATTTATTTATTCCTCAAGTTCAGGGTCCATTGTTCCTTCACGTTGTAATCAGTCATTGTTGTCCAAGATATACTTAGTAAGTACATAAATAACTTAGAAAAAATACATTGTTACTTGCCTAACCTGGAATCGAACAAGCACACCATTCGCTAACACATATTATGTAGTTATAAATTAGACCAAAACGGTAAAACACGTAGATCTCTTATAGTTTCATAACGTGTCTGCAATCGTGGCGTACAATTCCAACCCGAATTCGATGCAATAACACTTGGCACTGTTCCAAATGTGTCCGTGTAGGCAAATCGATTGGGAGCTCTTCGTGCTGAACAAAATATAATTGTGAAGGCGGAAACTTCCTACGACTGAAATATTGAACAATTATGCTCGGCTTTGTAAGCAATTTGTTGTCTGAATTGATCGGTGGTGTTTTACAAAAGGACTTTGTTTAGCCTCCCCGATTAAATGGTTTAATATCTTTGAGGCAATGAAATGTTTCAATTGAATGAAAGCGAAAGTGTAGATGTGTATGAATGTTAAATATTGTGAATGTGAGGATTATGTAGTTATTTTTATTTTCCTTCATAGTTAAGTTCATTTTCTGATCTATAAAAATCGATAAATTTCTATCGGACTTATTTTATTGGTCTGATGCTGCCAACCAACTTTTTTCGTGCGAAAACGTTTAATTGATTAGATTGTTTACAGCGCGATAAATTAAAATTGTCACACACAGGATGCTAGATTTCTCGATTTTCATCATCATCAGCTCTCCCTGGCATTCTCAGAACGATACTAGAAATGGCAATGTTTGGTATACTTCCTACTCTTCCACCGAGCGTGCACGATAAAATAAACGCAAGCTATGCTATTGTGTTCGTGTGGCCAGAAAAGAGTATGCTCACACTGAGGGATATAATACTATATTTGCACACAGTGGCACTTATGCAGTCGAGATGTTGGGCAATGAAGGCCAAAATTTGAATTGGAAGGTTACTAATGGAGAGGTCGCAATAGATTTGCCAGATAACACAATCGATAAACCTAATGATGCTTGGACACTGAAATTTACTTTGAAATGAATTATATCATCATCATCATCATCACCCATAGCAGTCTACTGCTGGACTATAGGCCATTTTTTTTTAATAATTATAAACTAGCACTTGACCGCATTCCCGCCTGATGGTAAGCAGTGATGCGATCGTTGATTGTAAAGCGCGCTAGTTTATTAAGAGCCTATTCACTTAGAAAAACTGAGCGAATAGGAAGGAAGACGGCAGTTGAGCGAGGTGATGCAATGTTAAACCCAACAACACGACCAACGATGCTGCGCCAAAGGGAGATTGATCTGAAGACCCTCCACGACCAAACCCCCAACACAACAACATTAGGCGCATCGTACCCGGCACACATCGCAACACAACTGCTCAGACCCGTCCTCCGAGCGGCTTCACCAGACATCATGCCGGAACACGACAAATCGCTTGGCGGCAAGGCTTTGTCTGGTGGGTGGTAACTTCTGCCGGCGGCCGATGTTATGGCCTACCACCGAGGACATTCTCCGAGGCCTCTCCTATTTCACGCCATTCTACTAAACATAAGTACTAGATTTTATTGGTAATATATAATAAGAGTAAAGTCACATAATGTCATGTCTACACCAGAGTCATCCTGATACTTGACCGGTCTAGCAGTTTTATAAATTTACGCAGCCTACCCAAATGTCCTTCTTTTGGCAATGATCGTAGAATCGATGTATTCCTCAAGTTCTAAGTGGAGCTGCATGATTTTTGACAAATACAGGCACAGTCTGGACCGATCATTTCAGACACCATTGAAGACCATGTAGAGTTCATGGTCTTTATATGATCCAAGATTACCAATATGTGGACTATAAAAGAGAAATCTTTGCGTTTATTTCGGCTTTTCTTTTCAGAGAAGTCATACAAAAAACGCCGATGTTATATAAAATGAAAACTATAAATGTGTACTGTTTAATCCCGTGGGAATATCGGAATAAATCCTGGGCATACACCATCTGTGTTCACATTTTAATCAAAACCCGTTTTTCCGCGAAGAAATACCAAATATCCAACCATCTATTTATCCATTTGTACGTTTATAATATTAGTAGGATGTCTGAAATTATTTGCACCAAACTACTTGCAGAAAAAACATAATTTCTCATTTCAGCACCTTTCATAATTATTGATAAGTTCTTAAGCTGAAATTCATTCGCTTTAATAAGAAGAACTTCACACAATGACCCCTCGTAGAAGCCATAATATCACATTAGAATTCTGGCTTCGTTCTTAATAGTTGCTACTTGATAACATTTTCCTTCAGTATTGTAACAATACCTATAATTCCGACGATGTTATAATATGATCTTTATGGAAGAAAGGACCTTTAGATAGTGAAAATATTATCTATATCTCTCTATACTTAATACATAAAGCTGAAGAGTTTGTTTGTTTGTTTGAACGCGCTTATATCAGGATTTACTAGTCCGATTTGAAAAATTCTTTTTGCGTTGGATAGCTCATTAATACAGGAAGGCTTTGGGCTATATATTATAACATCACGACCAATAGGAGCGGAGCATATCAAAAATTTTAAATATATGCTGTATATTTTGGGGTTAAAATAAAATGTTCAAATAAGTAACTCCACGCGAACGAAGTCGCAGGCGGCCACTAGTCCTAGGCTCAGCTACGCTAAGCCTCAAGCTGTCGAACGATTCGGTACAAATCTTACCTGTCGCACAATCACACACACACAATCGATTCTGTGAAAAATTGGGTGACATGAACTTAGAGTGAGGTGACAATAGTGTTGTGGAGGAATGAGAAACAGGCAGTAAAGTTCACTCACCCTCCATGAAAAAAGAAGGATCCTCCGACCAGATGGGTGTTATTTTTGGCCGGCACTTGCCCAACGGTTAATGTTGTGAAGTTGTATGTATGCTAGTTGGATGGTAAATTCTGCTTGCGAGATGTAGAATTCGTGTGACGTCAGTATGACGTGTTGTTCGCATATGGCAGTTATAGGTGCGGTACCTATAGCCGCCACATGCGAACAACACGTCATACTGGAAGTGACACTGTAGCGGTACAGTGTCAATCCCTTAGCACTAGTTAGAAAGCTTACTCCAAGCCCGCTTCAACAAAGTTTTTACGAAGAGGTGGTCTTTTTTATCTTTAAAACTAGTAAGAAACTATGAAAGATTTTAGGATAGTTGTTATTTCAATTTGATGTAGAAAAACCCAGCCTAAATCGAAAAGAAATAAAAAGACCCTTTTGAAATCGTTCATTTATTACCGTGAGTTTCTACACGAGATAAAATTGGACTCCCTAAGGGAACAAAATCGATAGCCTTCAACATTCCCGACGTTGAAAACTTGATATAAATATACACTTAAAAATATATGTATGTCCAGATAAGAAAAATACCAAAGTAGATAGATATTAAGGGCCATGTTATAAAATCTTGAGAAAGAAGAAATACTTATTTTCGGTCGCCACTAAACGCATATAGAATACGTAGAGAAAACCCTGTCCGACCCATATGGATAATAAAGGTTAGGTAAACACTTGACCAAATATACTATATAAAATTTTACGTAATCATTATAGAAACAATACTAATGAATTTTGAAATAATCTTTTTTTCTCGCGAATTAATTCCAACTTCCCGGAAATTTAGTGATTTTTAAAAAAGTGACAACACCGGTATTATTATGAGCGAATAGCGATGCGATCACGTGCCGCGTGCTCTGCCCCCCGCCGCCCGCGCAAGTGTTGCTTACCGCAAACGTAAGTTACCTCTTTTTGCGAAATAATATTTATTTTTTTAGGGGGATCTTTTTTTAAGTTTAACCCGGCGTTGTATCCATTAATAGAATCAGTTATCGATACCGAACAATACCTTCACGGATCGGACAGGGTTTTCATTACATATTGTATATTTGTTGTTTTTTTTTCTAATTATAAACTAGTGGTTGACCGCTTTCCCACCTGATGGTAAATCAGTAACTCGATTGTTGATAGTAAGGCGCACCAGTTTATTAAGGGCCTATTCACTAAAAAAAACTGAGTGTATAGGAGGACGACTGCAGATGAGCGAGGTGATGAAATGTTAAACCCAACTGATTTGGACACACCAAACCAGACCAAACTCCCGACACAGCAACATTTGGGCCATCGTACCAAGCACACATCGCAACAAAACTGCTCAGACCCGTCCTCCGTACGACTCCACTAGACATCCTGACGTGCTTTAGTGATTAAGTGCTGCTTCTCTGACTAATTTCAATAAATGAGTTTTGATGTTGATTTTGAAAATAGGGGTGTACAGCAGATAAGTACATTCTTGCCAAAATATTTAGCGACTGCAGGCATGACTTTTCGTTACTATACTAACAACATTGGAACTACTTACAAAATTGCAATGCAGCAAACCTTCTTATCATATTAAAAGTTTATACAAATTTTTTGAAAGTACTTTTAGTAAGAAACTAAGTTAATTAAAACTAAAAATTAAAGCCACTCTACTGTGTGTGTTTGTATTTATATTGTTCTAATGGCCCGATACGTGCTTCGCTACGTATAAAGTGAAATAATAAAAACAAATTTATTGGATCATCAAAATTATTTATTCAAACATAAAATATTTTTTTTAACTGCTAGCAATTTTAAAACTTAATCCAAAACATTTAGATAAACAATATTCTTTATTTTTCCGTTTCTAGCATGTATAAACAAACGACTAGGGGTACCGACTCTCGGACAGGCAACATCAAGTTGGCCATGTGAAAAACATGATTCCTCCAAATTCACACCACAAACGTGAAACTTTTACCCTTGGGCTTTGTTGATGGATATAGCAAATGATGAACGCACAGGATATTGTAATCGTTTGAAATCACATAGCATATCAGTTAGGAGCATAGAGGTACGCAGTATCAAACAAACTTCTCCTTTTGATTAACAAGTTAAGATCGTAGCTTCAATTAAATTTGGCAATGTGATTTTCACTGCCAATCTGGTAATTTATAGTTTTGGTGGATTATAAAATTACAAAGAAAGTGGCATTGATTTTTATATAATTTATATAAAAATTATATATAGTTATATTTATATAGATGAGATGATGATCCACCGTTCATAGAATTCACTTGTTACAAAAAATGTGATAAATGTAGAACTGCTCAACAGATTTTGTTGAAACTTCACATAAACCATCTACTAATCAGTCAAAACAAAGCCTAAATATTTGGTTTGGATATGTCAGTCCGTTCTTGAGTTATAAAATTACAAAGAAAGTGGCATTGATTTTTATATATATAGATGTATATGTGTATACAAAATTCATAGGGAGAAGCATTAGCTCGGTGGGATGAAACAGGGTGACTGTTATTTTATTCATATTCATTTACTGCATAATAATCATATTGATAAAAAAGATATTACAAAAGGCTTAAGGCTAAGTAAAAAAATATGGACCTTGTAAGGGGACATTCTTCTTCATCTCAGCGTTAATCCCAGTCGTATCCGAAGCTTTTCAGCTTTGGAGTCGAGGGTCCGCTTTTCCAGTCTAACTAGTCATTTTGGCTAAACTTCGATATTTTCCATGAAGCGACTACCGTCTGACCTCCACGACTCGAAGGCGATATCGTAGCATTGCAGTTAGACCAATTGTAGAAATTTGAGGGCTGCAACAACCCGTAACAACTGCCACTAGATGTTCGTATGGCAACCGGCACCAACGGCTTAACGTGCTTTCTGAGGCACAATAAGACCAGTGCAAATATTCATATTCATGCATACAAATATTTGCTACGCAATAGCGGCCGCGTTCGCTACCGCTGACAATAGTAGTGATAACAATAATGGTCATCATACCATTCATAAATTAAAGTAAGATTTAATATTTACAAGAATTGCAATAAGCCCTGCGTAGTCTGAAAAGTTATTTACATACATATAATATATATTTAAACACGGACTACATTATAATAAAAGTCACGCTATCATCATGTAAACCAAACCTGTTACGTGTATCTTTTGCAGCCCAGCCTTTGTGCCTAGCTATTATTTTACAAAAATCTTTTAGTTACATTCTATGATTTGCTACACGTGCTTGTTCTTCAAGTATTCAAAATACAATTAAAATCAATATGATTCCGTGGACATTGGTGTGGGGTTATATGTTTGTTTACTGTGTATTATACCTTAGCCGACTGTCAATATTGTAACATGTAACTGTTTTTTGTCCCAAATAAATAAAACATAAAAATAAAACAAACTGAGATAAATACACCTTATTTTCATTAAACTTTATTGTTAACGCGGCTTATACAACAGAATAACGTGATACAAAACGTACTGAAGAAATAGAAAGAAACGAGCCAACCTGTTAAGTTTCGGAGGAGACGGGAACGGAAAATAGCCAGTTTACCCAATATCCTTAGACTAAAATAAGGTTAGTCATGTTTGTCTTCCTATTTAGGTCAGAATAGGGTAAATTATCATGTAAATACATCCCTTGCGATGTTTATTACACGCACGAACTGCGTCATGGAATAAACACAGTTGGCATTCTCCCAAATGTCCATGAACAGCAGCCTTAGTGATGTTACACTAAATTTGTCATCCTATTTTCGAAGCGCAACTTTCTGTGAAACTCGTTTGAAGCGACACATTTTTTGAGTTACGTAAACAAGTAAAATTCACTCTGTCATCGGGGAATGCGGGAAAGTTAAGTAATCCCGTGTTTTTGCTGGGGAGTTCTGATTTTGCTGTCGAGTAAAATGCATGTCATTTGCTCGTGTAAATAAATGGGAGGAACTGGTCTTTTTAGTAGTCAAATACGGTGCATTTTAATTATTATTTGCAGTGCTTTTAGATACATAGATGCTTCAAATTCATTGGACAGCATTTCGCACAAATCAGTCAATCCGTCGAGAGCTGGGTGTCACAATAAGACTCTCCACTGTCTGCCTTCGAAGAATATTAGAATATTTTGGCCATATTGCCAGAAAAGATGAAGAAAACCTCGAATATCTGATGGTTACGGAGAAGGCGGATGGACGACGTTCTAGAAGTTCGCAGTCAAATAAGGGGGACTGACAAATTTCGTTCTTCTCTGGACACCAGCCTGCATTATACCGGCAATCCAGCCAGCGATCGTAACGCATGGCGAACTATTGTAAAGGAGAGGATAATTCCACAGGGACATCACGACCCTCAGTAATGAGGAAAACGACTTGAGTTATTTTTTGAAGTGAAAACTCCTTTAGCGGAGTTGTGTACTATTTTTGAAATGGGTAAAATTTTCAATTCGCGTCAAGACACGTGACCCTGATCGGAAATTCGTAAGACGAAGGGAGAATAGACAGCCGGCGCGGTGCTTTATTATCCTTTTTCTACTGCCTTTTTTTGGGACAAAACCTGCCACACTTTTTCCCACCCACTGCAACTCCTGAAAGCCAAAATCAACAGTGGAGACCGCCAGAAAAACGCCGAGCAATGAATCTCGACGAGTCCCGGAGAAACGATTCAACTTTCTTGGGTTCCGCAACGAAATTAATCAGAAAAGAATAGCGGAGGAGTAAGAAAAAAGATATTTTTTCCACTTCCCTACATAACAAGCAGGAGACAGAACAGAACTAGGCCAATCGGCACAAAGGGAGATTATTGCAACTTGGAGAAGCCCAGATTGCCAAGCACCACGGAATAAAATTTGATTAAGTTAATGGGTCCGAAGTAGGTATGTGCTGTTATAATTGATTCCAATAATAGGTATGGCAAAAACACCTGAACTCACGGAAATTGGTTCTAGTTTGTACAAGGTCCGTATAATAAACGACTCCGGATGTAACTTGTACACTATCCAACATAATATTGCGTTCATTCTGCCAAAGAACACACTCCCACAAGCTGTGATGTGCGGACTGTTCAAATTCACAGTTCGATGTAGAACATTGACACAAAGGCGAAGGAACAAGTTTAAAAGAATACAGTTTTTTTTTTCTTTCTACTGCCTGCTCAAATGTGTGCCTGCTGTTTCGTTTAAGCGTCGCAGGTGATTGCGCGAGTGTGCGGGTGTGTTGTACATCCGCCTGCTACGTCCATCCACGGATGGTAACTGCTGATGGCTTGATGGTTTATACATAATCAGCCTATATTGTTCCCACTGTTGGGACACAGGCCACCTCTCGATGAGAGGGAATAGGCGGCCGTAATCTACCACGCTGGCCCAGTGTGGGTTAGTAGATACCACACGTCTTCGAAGTTTATGGCTCTAGGACATGTCGATTTCCTTATGATGTTTTCCTTCACCGTTTTGAAAGCAATGGTGATGAAATAATTTACGACGGTATATTACCATCATCTCAGCGTTAATCCCAGTAGCATCCGAAGCTTTCTTTTCTACCTTGGAGTCTGGGGTCCGCTTTACCAGTCTAACTGCTTATTTTGGCTAAACTTCGATATTTTCCGAGAAGCGACTGCCGTCTAACCTCCACAACTCGAAGGCGATATCGAAGCATTACAGTTAGACCTATTGTTGCCCTTTGGAGGGCTCCAACAACGCGTAGCGACTGCCACCAAATGTTCGTATGGCAACCGGAAGCAACGGCTGAACGTGCTTTCCGAGGCACGGCCATACCAGTCCAATTTTTCCTATTCTACGCCACGGAGGCTGTCAATTTACGACGGTACAAATATTTGTAAAATTTATGTATATAAAATAACAAAAAACACTATAGCATTACCAAATAAGCATTACCTCTGTACCATTTTTCTGTTCCTGTTTTTTTCTGGTCTGTTTATAAATGAGTGTACATACATAAATGGTTTATTAAATTATTCCCTAACCATTCCAAAATATCCAAAAATACACAAATTTGTTCTTCCGTTGTTTTTTTTTTTTTTTTTGTTTGTGCAGTTGTTTTATGTTTGTATTCTGTATTGTATAACGGAATGGGGTCCGTAACCAAATGCCCAAGCCCATAGGTTGTACAAGCATACATTTGATCAGACTAAAACGTTTCCACCGCTGGGACACAGGCCTCCAATCTGTGAAAGGAGGTGGGCTGTAATACACAACGTGGGATTTTTTTTGGATGGGTCAAATAAATCTTCAAATGACCTTTCCCACTCTGGGCGGAGTGGAAAGACGTGTCAGACTTTTACTGACTAAAACCCATTCAGGTTCCTTCAGCCTTATCCCTTTGTCTGTGTCAGGGGCCACGGTATCCCTTTCGAACAACCACGTGGGATCAGTGTGCGTTGGAGGATGTCACATGTCTTCAATAGGGTATTTTACCAAAAAAAATATAATTAGTCCGTCAGTCAGATTTCCAAAAAATACTAGACACTTTTTTTTTTGTTTTATCAAAACAATAAAAATTGACAAATATAAAAAGCATCAAAGATCAGGAGTGGTGGCTGGTGACGTCACTGGTCGCTCAAAAGTGTAGCGTGCAGTGACGTCACACGAGTTTTCAACGCACTGTGTCGTCTTCATCTTATACCTTTAAACGAGCAATTCTTGTATATATATATATAATTGGAATCTCGGAAACGGCTCCTACGATTTTCATGAAATTTTGTGTGCAGGGGGCTTCGGGGACGATAAGTCGATCTAGCTAGGTTTAATTTTCAGAAAATGTCTTTTTTCCATATTTTGAGGCACTGAACAATTGCTAAACTTCTCATAAGAAGCTAAATTTCGCCACTTTACTTAATGATACGAATAGCTGAGGGGCTTCGGCCTCGGATTCGGAGCTCGTAGACTTCGGGTTCAAATCCCGGACGATATAGTGTTTTTTTTTTTTTTTTGGAGTTTTAAAAAAAGAATGATGGCGTTGTCTAATGCTTTTTATTACATTTTATATAATTGGAAACGGCGTCAACGAATTTTCTATTTCGTTTATTAAATCAATGGAAGAAATTTTGTTTTGCATAATTTGTGGAGATGCAAGGTACCAGGGTCTCACAAAAGTGTAGAAGTCGAAACAATTGTGAAAGAAATGATGTTGTATATAAACAACAATATTTTTTGTTGTAAATATATATATAATACCTGGAAGAACTTTTATTTTGCCTACTTTGTGGAGGTGCAAAGTACCAGGGTATCACAAAAGTGTAGGAGAAGTCGAAACAATGAAGCTCATTCATTTTAAAGATCAGCCTGAAGGAGCAGTCGAATTTACAACATAATTTCTCAACAGTGTCAACATTGACTTGCCACAACACGAACTGATATATTAGTATTATTATTATTGCTAACCTTATGATACCTTGCACCTCCTCAAAGTAGGCAAAATAAAATTCATCCATATAATATGATTTCATAATGATGAAGTAACTGGGCGACCGAGCTTTGCTCGGCATCTTTTTTTTGTTATAATTATTATTATTAATTTATTTACATCAGACAATTGTCCATAGTCTTCATAAAACATATAAGTACACAAAATACATATAAATTATTTATGAACTATTATAAATATACATATAACATTCCAAAATAAAATAAAATTAAATTAAACTGATAATTAATATAGTACTTTGATTTGATATAGATGACGTTTACATTCATGGTACACGAAGCCAATGTTTGGTTTGAGGTTAGACCCAGAAAATTGCTCTTAAAATATCATGTGTCTTTTTTACACGAAATTGCCAAAAAAAAAAACATTAAAAAAACGCTTACGAACAATTTAACTCCACGAAGCCGTGACTCATCTCAAGAAGCAGAAGAAAACTTCCATGAAAACAATCTGATTTTCGCTCGTCCCACACGTGTTTGTCAGACTTCGCACTGTGAGGACCCATTTGAAGAAGAACTTGATGAAAATCATCAGGTTTCCGCTCATCCCACACGTGCTGCTAAAGTAAGATGCTTGCAAAACTTGAACAACATTTTAAGAACAGAAAGGTCTTATGATTTAGATGTTTCACGAGAGCGTGCAGCACAACGTGTGGCCGCCGAAAATGATGAGCAACGGGAGCGACGTCTGCAAGATATGCGGCAGCGTGCGTCAGAACGTGAAATGATTATTATTAATGAAAACCCTCAGCATACCCGCAATATAGTATGGAAGGAAGTATTAGGTTAAGGCCTTAAACTATGTATTGATGATAATATATAACTGATGTAACTGATTGTTAAACTATAAGTACTTATTTATAATAAAATGTTAAACTAAATTGCACTCGTAGTTTTATATTTAAATAACAGTTAATAATATTTTTTATTATTATGTCGGTATGATCGAAAAACATTAGTCAATAAATATTATTTAAAAAATTCACTCGTTATGTATTTTTTGTTTTGAAAATATAGAGACACACGATGTACCTAACAAAAAAAAAGATGCCGAGCAAAGCTCGGTCGCCCGGTACTTTTTTGTTTATATGAAAAAAGAAAAAATACGTGTCTAGTATTTTTTGGAAATCTGACTGACGGAATAAATAGTTTTTTTAGTCAAATACCCTATTCTTGATTCTAGGACATCTCTATTTCCTCACCATTTTGAGAGCAGTGATGATGTGTTAAAGACATAATTTCTTATAAAGTTGTCGGCGTGCTCGATAGATGGCGTTGGCGTAGATTTAGAAGTCGCTATGGTTTCGTTACCGTGTGTACTATATAAGTTAAGTTTTTTTTTTAATAAATGAGAGAGAGATCGAAAGAAAGAGACAGAGCTATCGAGAGCAATCAAGTCAGATCAGTACACAGTGGTTTTATTTACAACCCTCACTAGTGTACCAACAGGTCAACCTCCCTAAATACCATCGGGGTATTTAACATTGGTCCTACGAGCCGGGTCTCTTGGACAGTTTTTCCACTTCGTCCCGTGTACTTGCAGTGGATCGCTGCAGAAAGGTACACGACAGCTTCGCCCAGTGTTGGCGGAGACTAGTTCAAGGGGTGGCCACAGAGGGCGAAACTCAGTTCAACACATCACTGGAGGACAGCAAGGTGACGCAGACGCAGCCATCACACGACGTCACAGGTGACATCACGCACAGTTCAGATAGCGGCCACAGGGGGCGTCACTTGCAGCTTGAAAACAGTGTTTGTGTGAAGTGCAATCTTGTGAGTACATTTTATATATTTATCTTGTCCACGAATTGGACAAACAGTACGAGTCAACAATTTTGAACTCTATTCCAAGAAGAAATTTAACTTAAGCAATAGTGAAGAAGTTTGGACTTAGAAAAATAATTTGTAATTTTGGACTTATAAAATTTTAAGAACATTTTTAAACTTAGAAAACTTTTAGTATATAACCAATTTGTGTGCATGTTAGTATTAGGACTTAGAATATTTTATAGAAAACGGGGGAACGGGGAACCTATGCCCGAATTCCACCAGATTTTGTTTCTAACTTAAAAACTTGTAAAATTTTAGATAGTGATTTGGGACTTGTATTATTTGTTCGATAAAATTTATAACTTAGAAAATTTCAGTAGATTGTTATGTTCACTGATAAGTTTGGGTTGCATCACTAAGAATTCTAGTATTTCGTTATCTTTTTGAGAAAGTAGTTATTGATTCTATCAACAACTTAAAACACATTTTATAGTACTTAAATCGATCATAAAAATGGAAGGGTTAATTAACGTTTTAAAAGATCAACAGAATGTTATCACAAAAGGATTGACAAATTTTAAGAAATGTAATAAAGATAGGTTAACACTAGAATACATAGAAACAAAACAAGAACTATTGGAAAAGGATTGGGCATTGTTTAAAGAAAATAATACTAAATTATATGAACGTTATAAAGCAGAAGATATAGTACAGAAAGTGGTGGATATCTACGATGCGACAGAAGACACTTATGTTATTTATAAAAGTTTGATAAAAACAGCTCTTAATAAAATTCAGTTAGCTAAGGATTCTGTACAGCAAACCGATAATGCTTCAACTGGCATGAATAAAATAAGTGGTTCTTTCGTTAAGTTGCCCAAAATATCTATTCCAATATTCTCGGGAAAATATGATGAATGGACAACATTCCATGATCTTTTTACATCATTAGTACACAAAAATAATACTTTGGATAATGTTCAAAGGCTTCATTATTTAAAAGGTCACCTTTCTGGCGAAGCAGAACAATTAATACGTCATACGCCTATAACTGATGCTAATTATATTCAGTGCTGGACTCAGTTACAAAAACGTTATAGCAATAAGAAATATTTAACAAACTGTATTCTTAGTAGGTTGTTCGGTCAAAAACGTATGCAGGCGGAATCATCTACAGCCTTGAAGGATTTGCTTGATACCACTTGCGATTGTCTTAATGCGTTGAGTAATTTGAAAATCGACGTGAGTACATGGGACGTCATAATCATCCACATCGTTTCCTTTAAATTAGACCACGAAACGCGTAAACAGTGGGAGCTTTATGTATGTAACAATGACTCCAACAATGACTTGCCAACTTTCAATCAATTTCAATCTTTTATAGAAAATCGATTTCGTGCGTTAGAGTGTTTAGAGCCAAAGAGGGCACCAGTTCATCAGGGCAACAACAGTAATAAAGGTTCATTTTCCCACACTCCAAAAGCAATGTTAGCTACTAGTTCAGCAATAAAATGTGAATTCTGCTCAGAAGGACACAAATTATGTTACTGCAAGAAGTTTTCAAAGCAGGCAGTTGAAGTTAGGCGTGATTTTGTAGCCAAACATAAAATTTGCTTCAACTGTTTAGGTGGCAATCACATTGTTTCTGAGTGCAGGAAACCTACTGCCTGTAAGATTTGTCAGAGGCGCCATCATTCGCTGTTGCATTTAGGTCAGGAATCAAACAAAAGAGACCAACCTTCGACATCACCGGCTATCGACAGTGTTAGTTCACCTAATACTAGTCCGATTATTTCGTGCCTATCGACAGGTAATATTCCCAAGCCCAGACAAGTTTTACTAGCTACAGCGCTAATAAAAGCTGAGTCACGCTCTGGTGAATTTCAAACTGTCCGAGCCTTGCTCGATCAGGGCTCACAGGCATGTTTCGTAACAGAAGCCGTAGTACAGCTACTAAGACTGAAAAAAATCCCTATTCAAGGAACTATTTCGGGCCTTGGTGGTAATAGTTCAACCATGGCAACGTACATGGTACATTTGAATATCCATTCTCGGATAGATCCAAATTACAATCTTCAGGTAAACGCTTACGTTCTAAAGAAAATTACATCGTACTTACCTGAGTGTAGAGTCGACACTGCCTTGGATTGGTTAAAAGTTAATACGCTGCAACTTGCAGATCCTGGATTTAACACCCCTAATAAAATAGATGTTTTGCTAGGCGCTGATGCTTACAGTTGCATTATTAAGGCAGACATAATTAAAAGTCCGTCAGGCACGCTGATTGCCCAGAGCACTACCTTAGGGTGGGTTCTGTCTGGTGCAGTTAGTAGAGACACATCTAAAGGTTCACCTAAAATTAATGTTATGCATGCACAAGTTAATGAAGACTATTTATTAAAGAAATTTTGGGAAATTGAAGAGCAAAATAGTTCAAAGAAAATACTGTCACCTGAAGAAAAGAAGTGTGAAGAGTTTTATACTAAAACTATAGTAAGGGATAGCAGTGGAAGGTACGTAGTGAGACTACCTTTCCGCGAGGAAAATCCTTCTTGTAAAGGTGGAGGATCTCGTGCTATCGCTGAAAAAAGATATAAGTCATTAGAAAAAAGGCTAGAAAGAAATACCGATCTAAAAGAAAAGTACAAACAAGTAATAGAAGAATATTTACAATTAGGACACATGAGGGAAATAAACAAAAATGATAAAAAAAAAGGAAGTGGCGGTATACTTACCTCACCATGCTGTGATCCGGGAAGACAAAATTACCTCGAAGATACGCGTTGTCTTCAACGCGTCCGAGAAAAACAATAATGGAATCTCACTCAATGACACGTTGATGGTGGGACCTACATTGCAGTCCGATTTAAGGCACACAGTATTAAGGTGGAGACTTCATCCCGTAGCAATAGTGGCGGACATCGTCAAAATGTATCGTCAGGTCAGGATTTTTGAAGAAGACGCTATGTTTCAGCGCATATTATGGCGAGACAGTCCTGAGACTGAAATCAAGGACTACGAGCTGATGACTGTGACCTTTGGTACGGCATCTGCACCACTAGCAGTTAGAACCCTACATCAAATCGCCCACGATGAAGGTAAAAATTATAATCTGGCTGCTGGATTAGTCCTGAACTGCTTCTACAGGGACGATTTGATGACCGGTTGTAATAGCATAGAAGCAGGACTGGAAATCTATAGGCAAATGACAGCATTATTAAGAAAGGGTGGATTCACGCTCCAAAAATGGAACAGTAATAATCAAGAAATAGTAGACAAAATACAAGAATTAGAAAATAATACATTGAAAGGACAAATAGATCAAATCAAGATAAAGGACAACATGAATAAGGACAACACAACTAAGCACAAAATCATACAGGACACAGAACAAGCAATAGAGTACAATAAATCAAGGAAACCAGAACACAAGGAAAAGGAAGTAGAAATAAAATTAGATAGTACTATTAAAATTCTAGGACTTACCTGGAACCGCAATGCAGACACCTTCCAGTACACAGTGAATCTCCCTCCGCCGACGACCGCCCCAGTAACAAAAAGATCTATTATTTCTATAATAGCACGTCTTTTTGATCCATTAGGCTGGTTAGCCCCGAGTGTGGTATTAGCGAAAGTATTTACACAGATACTAACGCAAACATCTGAGGTCTTGAATATCTCATCAGAGAAGGTCAAGGCGTATACGGATTCCACTGTAGTGTTGGCATGGATAAATAGCCACCCAAGTAAATGGAAGACGTTTGTGGCCAATAGGACATCTAAAATATTGACTTCGATGAAAGCGTCGCAATGGTTTCACATCTCCACTAAGGACAATCCAGCAGACTGTGCCTCCAGAGGTATACTTCCCAGTTCCCTGCTAGAAAAGGATTTATGGTTTTCTGGACCATCTTTTCTTAAATCAAGAAATGTTATTTATAATAGGCCAAATAATGATTGCAATATAGACTTAGAAGAGTCAGCAAATGGCACGGAGTGGCATTTCATTCCTCCTCATAGTCCCAACTTTGGCGGACTTTGGGAGGCAGGAGTAAAGTCCACAAAGTTCCAGTTAAAACGCGTGATTGGTGAAGCGACACTTACATTTGAAGAACTAACGACACTCCTCAGCCAAGTCGAAGCGTGTTTGAACTCGCGACCTATGAGCACAATTAAGGTTGATGATCCGGGTGAACCGTTACATTTAACGCCTGGACACTTTCTGATAGGAGAGCCCTTAGTAAATGTACCAGATAAAAGGTACGAAGATTCGAATATTAATTATTTATCACGCTGGCAGTTTATTCAACGAATGCTTCAGTCATTTTGGAGACGTTGGTCTCACGAATATCTCGTTACTTTGACAAATCGTTATAAACGGTCTTCCCAAGTTGCTGAGCCAAAAATTGGAGACATTGTGTTAATCAAAGAAGACGACTTGCCGCCCAGTCGTTGGTTAATGGGTAGGATAGTACAAAAACATCCAGGGGATGACAATATTACCCGTGTAGTCACGTTACGCACCAAATCCTCCACAATCAAAAGACCAACATCCAAAATATGTATTTTACCAGTAGTCGAATAAAAATGTACTGTATTTATTATTTACAAGACAGATTTTATACAACCATGAATTTTACACTTTATATTTTATGAAAACCAACTTATTTCACCATTTTATGCATGTAAACTTTAGATCAAATGTGAAAAATCAAATTATGCACATATTTTAAGTTTTTTTTTACACTGTTTACAATTTTTTATGTTATGTTTAAGTATACCTTTACGGTATAATCTAGAATAATGCATGTTCAGATTTAAGTTATAGTAACATTTTCAGTAGCCTTTATGTATTGAATATTTTAGTTAGTATACGAACCACAACTCGTAAGTCTTAGTTCAAATTATGT
This sequence comes from Sesamia inferens, assembly GCA_037179545.1. Classification (NCBI taxonomy): domain Eukaryota; kingdom Metazoa; phylum Arthropoda; class Insecta; order Lepidoptera; family Noctuidae; genus Sesamia; species Sesamia inferens. The sequence goes on from CM073931.1 coordinate 23,942,997, forward strand.
CTTACAACCGTTTAGTTCAACTTGTTATAGCAATGTGTCACTCTAGTTCAGTTTAAAAGGACATTCCGTCAGTTATGTCCTTGGTGGGCGGTATGTTAAAGACATAATTTCTTATAAAGTTGTCGGCGTGCTCGATAGATGGCGTTGGCGTAGATTTAGAAGTCGCTATGGTTTCGTTACCGTGTGTACTATATAAGTTAAGTTTTTTTTTTAATAAATGAGAGAGAGATCGAAAGAAAGAGACAGAGCTATCGAGAGCAATCAAGTCAGATCAGTACACAGTGGTTTTATTTACAACCCTCACTAGTGTACCAACAGGTCAACCTCCCTAAATACCATCGGGGTATTTAACATTATGAAATTATTTATATAAAGTGACAAGAAGAAGATTCAAGGCTCGAAGTGCAAATTTATGCCCCAGAACTCTTAAGTCAAGATCATACCATTTAACTATAATGTAATTAGTAATTGTTAGATGTTAACGACCAACACGTTACTTACTCAATCTTGTTGCAAAATACATGACGTGTCAACACTGAAACTATGTATCTTTGAAGACAGCTTAATCCTACTACCAAGTACTTCACAGGAAGAGCTCGCGTGTTTGAGCAACATTGACATGGAGGTGTGAGGCGTTTGCAATGTTTCTAATCAGGAACTGTGACTCGAGACACAGGTGACATGACATATTAAACACGCCACTAGAATGTAGATACTATTAACGACATTGTTGACGTGTTTAGAAAGTAAATATCCTTTAAAACTAGCTATTCAAAGTGATTACAAGTGATTTTACAAGATGAGCAATCCTTTCGCTCGCTTCGTTCAAGGCCCAATTTAAATAGAAAATGTTATCAAAAACAGTCATGTTTAATCAGAAAATTAATATTGAAATTATATATGCAGAGCACACACACACGTGGGTCAAATGCGTTTATTTATAAGGTTAACCCGTATGTTTCAATTTAATCCGTTTAGGGTATTCCTATCTGCTTTCCGCTCACGTTTACTCCACATACTTCCCACATAACTTACACCGTGTGTAAACGCCCTAATATATGAAGCACATATCTACACTAGGGTTGGTTTAAAGTCACGGCTTTTCAACTCACATAATATACTATATAAAACTACGTATAAAGGACGCGAGGAGAAATTACAATAAAATTCTTGCCAAAAATTCGTTCATAAAAAACATCACATTTTCTCCTATCGAGTCCCAAAAAGCAGGATTGGCCTACATTCGTCGAAAAAGATACGACGAAAGAGCTTACACCACTCGTGCGTGCGCCGAATGTGAACGGATTTATGTGGGTAGGTGTTCCAGATAGTTTGGCAAATGTAACTTGTTATTCGTAAATTGGAAAAAAGGGTTGCTCACTACCTGAAACGTCGGACTAGAATAAAGGCTTAGCATTAGAAAATAAAGAGGAGCCTTAACATAACAAAGAGATAAAAATAAAACTTTCCCCAATAAATACAGCTGCCACTAGTCACAAACATGGTACGTCACAACAAATTCATTGCGTCATATAATTTTCATAAACGTTTCCCCTTTCATTTTCACATGACACAGTTTCCTGTATTTAAATAATTGATTCGTACATTTAAAATACATTAGGCAGGGCACGATCAGTACTTGGGTTGGTTCGAAGGTAATTTCCGTGGCTATCCGGCTAACCGTATATACATAAGAGTGAATTATGCGGTTATATACCTTTGCTCTACTGTAATAACAAAGGACACGGTTATAATTAATTTCGTGAACAGTCTGACTCCATTCATATTTGATCACTTGATTTTGTTCTGACGCGTTTTTAATTAAGTTGATGTCCGATTTTAAATGTATTTCATTAAAGCTATGATGTAACTTCTTTAGTAATTATATAAACAGGTTCATGAATATTAATTCTAGTACCCGGAGCTAAAGATAATTTATAGAAAACGCTTTATTATCATCTGTTTTGTCTCGGCCGAATTAAATTATTACTTCACTATCGCATTGCTAATTATTCTTGGGTACGTTCAATCAATATCTAAGCTCTTTTCAACTAATATCAAGGCCTATCAATAGAATGGAAAGGCCATGAAAAATCGAGGCTAAGCTTTCACCTTGAAAACAAACGCCTTGAATTTGTTTCCCAAATTGATAGTTCAAGTTCACCCGTCAATTCCTGAACTTGAATACGCCATAATGTATTTTATATTTAAACGTAGTCAAGAGGGTAATCCCCTCGACTGGCAGACTTGACTTTTCGACATGAATCTTTAAAATGTTTCCTCCTTTATACCCGAGTTTGGAAATTAATGAGAAAGCTTTTTATTAATATCACTGGCTATGTTTGTATATAAATAAGTTCGTTGTGTATCTATTATACATATTTTAAGAAACGGGAAAGTGTAAGCACTTTTTGATACAATTTTATGGATTGAATTCAACATTAACTGATCAAAATCCACTCAGTTTACTAATTAAGCCTACGATGCTACGCCGTAGCGATATCGTAGCGCTTTTTTGTACTCACGTAGCGTGGCGCAGCAAGCACCTACGTATCTTATTGAGCGGTTCATTGATTTAATGGTTACAAGTATGACTGCTGAATATGAAGTACTTTCGGGCGAATATGCGATTGGGTCTTACCAGCCCTTTGTGTTGTGGCAACCCAAAGTCTAGGTTTGTGCCCGTTTGATAACACCCCAGACTCCAAAGCTGAAAAAGCTTCGGATCCGACTGGGATTAACGCTGAATTGATGATGATGGAGTGAAAACATTATCAAAAAGGTTGCGGTTACTATCAGACAAAGCATCATCATCATCCCAGCGTCCAATCCCAGTCGGATCCGAAGCTTTTCAGCTTTGGAGTCTGGGGTCCGCTTTACTAGTCCAACTGCTGATTTTGGCTAAACTTCGATATTTTCCGTGAAGCGACTACCGTCTGACCTCCATAACCCAAAGGTGATATCGAAGCATTGCAGATAGACTAATAGTTGGACTTTTGAGGACTCCAACAACCCGTAACGACTGCCATTAGATGCTTTTTTTTTTAATAATTATAAACTAGCGCTTGACCGCAATCCCACCTGATGTTCATATAACCAACGGCTTAACGTGCTTTCCAAGGCACGACCAGACCAGTGCAAATATTCATATATCTGCATACAAATATTTCCACTGTACGTTACCACTACGCCACAGAGGCTGTCTCAACAAAACAAGTAAACTAGCTTAGAGTGTTTCGAGACTGGCATTTTTTTATATTCTCTTTGTACTATCAGACAAAGCATTCTCATCAAATTAACGAAAAAACAAACACACAATTACAAAAAACACCTGGCTCGTGTCTCCAAACAAAAAACAGTGACGTAAAAAGCAAAACTAAAATAACAACACAGCCATTTTGAACACAAACGTTTATATACTGCCACGAACAGTCAGTAGCAAGTAAAAGCTTATTCCACAGTCACGTTATGATAATATGAATGAAATGAAAAACAAAGCAACGAACTTTGCAGTGCACTTCAAAGTTTTTTTTTTAATTTATATGGCAGCGTCCAGAACGGACTTTCATTAAATGATTAGATGAGCTGCTTTTGTTCACGGCTTCGCCCGTGTGGAGTTTTCAATTGAATTCACGGAATCGTCACACACTCATTAATATATCCTATGTTATTATCCAAACCATACGCCAAATTTAACCGAAATTTAATCAATTGGCAAACACAGAGTAACTTAACTATTATTCACACCACAACGATCCGAACGAAGCATTTCGCCTCGTCTTTTAAGCCGCGTACATCAAGGAACTGGAACAATTTGCCAGCGGCAGTGTTTTCATCGGACTACAATTTGATTATTTGAGTGTCTTCAAGGCTAGAGTGAACAGGCTCTTAATAAACTAGCGCGCTTTATCAACAACAATTGCATCACTGCTTACCATCAGGCGGATTGCAGTCAAGCACTAGTTTAAAATTTAGAAAAACATATACATATATATCTAAATTCGTTAGTTTGATAATACTTGTAACATGTTAATTTTAATATATTTTTATTTCGGCTCTAGTTAAACAAAAATAGGCCATGATGTGATGAAGACATTAGTCAATAGAAAGCATTATCAGAAATATAAAATTATTCATTCACATTAGGTATAATTTAATCAATAGGAACAAACACAAATTTGTTTTCCTTACAACAGGGCTCAAGAAAATAGCTTAATCTTTCAAATGCCAATATATACCTTCCCTTTTTTTAATAAACTACTAGGCCTTGTTCAAGATTTAAGCTTTAATAAATTCAAATTATTCACTAAACGTGATTTGTGCTAGAAAGCCTTTTATAGCGTTAAATATATTTCGTTTCGAGGACAAAAAGGCTTAGCATCGACCAGCAGGGTAATTGCGTAATACACTATAAGTACCAATGCGTTTCATTTTGACAGTTCAACAACATTCATTGCGCTATTGATGTTGTTAAGCAGACATATTTTTCGAACTTATGGAGCAATGGATTAGTAATATGCATCAAAATGATTCAAATTAATCGTAGTAGTGAGTTACGCGTTAATTTTACAGTTTGAATGTTTTTTTTTTCTTGACAGATTGGGACTGATAACAGCAGCGGAAGTTAGACACATCTTCACTTATTTTTTCATGGTGACAATCGCACCACAGTAGTCAAATTCTACCTATTTAATAATGTAAGCATGTGTTAAGCCAATTAACTAAGGGTGAGAGTGAAATTTCTGGAATTGAAATTCTTGGAAGTCGGTTGTTTTTTTTTTTTTTTGTGAAAAAAGTTTTTTGACAGTTCAACAACATTCGTTGCGTTATTGATGTTGTTAAGCTGACATATTTTTCGAACTTATGGAACAATGGATTATTAATATGCATCAAAATGATTCAAATTAATCGTAATAGTGAGTTACGCAATTTGGGAGCTGCTTCCAATTTTACAGTTTGAATGTTATTTTTTTTTTTTCTTGACAGATTGGGATTGATAACATCAGCGGAGGTTAGACACATCTTCACTTATTTTTTCATTGTGACAATCGCACCACAGTAGTCAAATTCTACCTATTTAATAATGTAAGCACGTGTTAAGCCAATTAACTAAGGGTGAGAGTGAAATGTTTTAGATCCCCATACTATAAGTAGCAATGGGTTTTATTTTTAACCAACTTCAAAAAGGAGGAGGAGGAGGAGGTTTATGTTTGTTCGCGGATAACATCGTCGTTTATGAACCGATTTTCATAATTCTTTTTCTGTTGGAAAGAAGACATATCCCAGGTGGTCCCATGATAAGGACATCTGGGTTTGATGGTGGAAGACCAGAGAAATCAAGGGGATCTTTCAAAAATCGTAGGGACAACCAGTGCGTTTGTAAGTTTTTTCATTAGGTAAGTATTTTAGCGTCAGCATCCAGTCTAATCGGATACAGCTAAACAGTACTTTTCACAACTAAAAAGTGTAAAATAAAAACTTTTTTTACAAAAAAAAAACAATCAACTTCCAAAAAACACTACAAAGTGAAAAATAACTAATTTCGGAAGTCGGTGTCAAAAACTAATATACAAAAACCAAAGACACCGACTTCCGAAATTAGTTATTTTTCACTTTGTAGTGTTCTTTGGAAGTCGGTTTATTTTTTTGTAAAAAATAGTTTTTTGACAGTTCAACAACATTCATTGCGTTATTGACGTTGTTAAGCTGATACATTTTTCGAACTTATGGAGCAATGCATTAGTAATGTACATCAAAATGATTCAAATTAATCGTAATAGTGAGTTACTTAATTAGGGAGCTACTTCCAATTTTACAGTTTGAATGTCATTTTTTTTTTAGAAAGATTGGGATTGATAACATCAGCGGAGGTTAGACACATCTTCACTTATTTTTTCATTGTGACAATCGCACCACAGTAGTCAAATTCTACCTATTTAATAATGTAAGCACGTGTTAAGCCAATTAACTAAGGGTGAGAGTGAAATGTTTTAGATCCTCATACTATAAGTAGCAATGGGTTTCATTTTTAACAGACTTCAAAAAGGCGGAGGTTACTCAATTCGACCGTACATATGTTTTTTTTTTATGTTTCTTCGCGGATAACTTCGTCGTTTATGAACTGATTTTGATAATTATTTTTCTGTTGGAAAGAAGACATTCCCCAGATGGTCCCATGATAAGGACATCTGGGTTTGATGGTGGAAGACCAGAGAAATCAAGGCGAACTTTCAAAAATCGTAGGGACAACCAGTGCGTTTGTAAGTTTTTTCATTAGGTAAGTATTTTAGCGTCAGCATCCAGTCTAACCGGATGCAGCTGAACAGTACTTTTCACAACTAAAAAGTGTAAAATAAAAACTTTTTTTTCAAAAAAAAAAACAATCAACTTCCAAAAACACTACAAAGTGAAAAATAACTAATTTCGGAAGTCGGTGTCAAAAACTAATATACAAAAACCAAAGACACCGACTTCCGAAATTAGTTATTTTTCACTTTGTAGTGTTCTTTGGAAGTCGGTTTATTTTTTGTAAAAAAAAGTTTTTTGACAGTTCAACAACATTCATTGCGTTATTGACGTTGTTAAGCTGATACATTTTTCGAACTTATGGAGCAATGCATTAGTAATATACATCAAAATGATTCAAATTAATCGTAATAGTGAGTTACGTAATTAGGGAGCTACTTCCAATTTTACAGTTTGAATGTCATTTTTTTTCTTGACAGATTGGGACTGAGAACAGCAGCAGAGATTAGACACATCTTCACTTATTTTTTCATTGTGACAATCGCACCACAGTAGTCAAATCCTACCTATTTAATAATGTAAACATGTGTTAAACCAATTAGCTAAGGGTGAGAGTGAAATGTTTTAGATCCCCACACGCCCTTCATTACGTATGTACCACGACGATCTGTAAATCCCTTATATTATTACTTTGCGTCATCGTGGGGAACGCAAAACATTTGATGGGAGATCGAAATTGGTGCTTTAAATCTACAAAGTAAGGGTAAATTTTCTTAAGCGCTTTACGATCGTATGGTTAATTCAGCTTTTGCTTATACGATATTTACTAGGTAGTTGACTGTCTTTTTTTTTTTTTTTTTTTTGCCGGGGTGGAAATCCTCATAGGATGCCCGCCGCCCTGGGGTGGGCGACGGGGTATGTCAGACTTTTACTGACTAAAACCACCCCGGTGTGTCTTCTACCACGAGCGCGCGTGGGGCCGCGGGAGTCTAAATTCTTCCACGGCCCCACACCCTCGTGCTGGCCCGGTCTGTCCGGGCCTCGTCTCCTGCACGGGGTAGTGGGGTGTTAAACTACCCCGTGCATCGCCTCAAAGGCGCGCGCCGACACTCGCGCGCGCCTCCGCCTCGGGGTCCATCAATGGGGGGCGGGGACATCCCCATGTCCCTCGCCGAGGTAGTTGACTGTCTGGTCTAACTAGAAATGATCCGTTCAAAAATGGTTGGAAAAGCATATGACATAATTCTCACTTGCTTTTCGCATTAATAATTTACTTGGATACTTTTTACAATAAACAATAAATGATTATATAGCGTTACCTATAATGCCTCATGCGAACAACGCGTCATACTGACGTCACGCAAATTCTGCATCTTGCAAGCAGACTTTACTGTGCTACTAGCATGCATACAACTAGACGACATCAATCGGTGGGCAAGTGCCTGCCAGATAATACTAATCTGGTCGGAGGATCTTCCCTTTTCTATGGATAATTGGACTTTACATCCCCTTTTCCTCATATCCAAAACGCTCTTTATCTATCTTTTATCGGTCAGAGGATCCTCTCTTTTTTATGTAGGATAAATGAACTTAACACCCAGTTCCTCATATCAAAAATACTTTTTATCTCTATTTTATCTATCTTAATCATAATTTCAAAATAAGATGAAATCGGTTCAGCATAAATACTCTTTACTGTGCAAAAAAAAATATTAAAAAAACAACCCTTCTACTTCCGATCCTCAGTAGCAATTGGCTTGTATCCCAAAAAATAATTTAATGTCCATCAGATAGATTTATAAAAAAAAGACGTGTGGCACTCGGGGACTGCCGCGGTAAAGCTATTGCATAGCATTTTGTATCAATTTATGCAATTATAATTATTTATTTATTTTATTTATGCGGTATTTCTTTTTCTTTGCTATTAATTCAAGTTACACTTTTTGAGCGTGGTGACCGATAAGAAAACAAATTTTTCTTTTATTAAATAAATAAAAAGTTAATATTATTTAAAATATTTTTATTATTTTACAATACATGTGGGTTTTATTACATTACAGTAGCTGTTGGTTATTCAGGAATATTTATCATTGAAACTATAGGTTTATGATAACTGAAATAAGAAACATAAGTTTGCGACTTAATATCCTCTAAATACCTAGAAAATACCGCGTCAATGGTGGTCCCATATTTTGTTGTGGACTCTTGTGGATTTCATTATTCATTTTCAAATTCAATGTTTTTGATAGAAAAGTTGTCAACCGCTCTGATTTTTTATCACCGAAGTTAATGTTGAATTCGCCAGCCAAGATAAGTGGAAATTTATTACCATTTGTACCAAGTATTTTCGAGCCTTCTTCAGTGTACTCCAGTAAAGTGCGATGAATAAAATGCTCTACCTCGTCCAATTTTGGATTCGGAGAAATGTAAATTGCTACCATAACTATTTGTAGGCCATTACTAAGTTTGCATAAGCACGCACAAATATCTCCAACAACTGAGCGCCTAACATTAACATCGCTAACGTGTGCAATATTTATTTCAATATTCGGAGTCATAATATTAGTAATATCATTTTTATTTTGGTAAATAGCTACCCCACCTTTTGAAACAGTATCTCGTTTGAACTGAACAATACAATTAAAATTAGGTATTTCAATTGGATTATCATGCGTCATGCAAGTTTCGGTAAGAAGTAACACATTTGTTTGTCTCGTAACTGAATCTTGTAAATCGTATTTATGACTATTTAGACTGGCAGTTGAAAGTCATTATTGAAATGCCATTTCTATTACTAATGAAATCTAATACACTTTGAGCAATCGTCTGAACACTATTTAAAGACAGTCTTTTGAATTCTTGCAACAATTGAAAAAACGGCCGCGTGAGCACTTTTTACTCTATAAAATCACGCGCTTTTATTTAGTAAACAACACTATAAATAATTTAAAAGTCCAATGAAAAATTAGCGTGACATTCATCTTAGCTTTTCCGTTAAAAAAAAGCTATTTTATAAAAACACTACTAAATTAATTTGAATAAAAGTACTTAATAATTAATTATATGAAAAGTTTTTAAGGTAGCCATGACAACGTCGATGACGTCTATGACATATCTCTATAGAAGACCTATTTCAGAGAGGAAATTAATCGCAAGTTTAGCACATCGCGACTATCAGTAACATGGCAAGTGTGTAGAACTGAGTTCGCGCCCTGCAATATGCATGCTCTTTTTGAAAATCTATAAATTGTTTTCAAAAGATGTAGTCGCACGCACACAAACATACCGTGCCGAAGACTGCCGAACTGAAACGACGTTAGACGATGGGGAGCGTGAGGTTTTTTCGTTACGGAATTTCTGGATTCGGTCCCCGCGCTCAAGGCCCGCGATAGAAGCTATGCAATAGCTTAAAAATATTGAACACGTATTTTTTTATTTTTTCTTTCATTCAAATACTTGGGAAGATATATTGATTTGAAATGTCGCATGACGTCACGCTGTGGTGCAAAATATACCACGGCGTGACGTAATTTGCCCCCACTCCGTAACTTTAATACGCTATATCTCAGTAGTTTTTGGTAATTACAACAAAATAAAAAATACGGGTCTTAATTTTTTTTATTATCTATAAGACGGACTAATTATTTTTTTGATTTTCCGTATTAACCTCATCCTGCCTATCATAGTTTACACCAGCCCCACATACAACAAAGCGTAATACAGGAACTAATAACCACATTAAAATTCAACACGTAATTTTTGTAACTACAATCTAACATAATTTATGAAGGCCATTTGAACCCAAAATTTCGTCTATGTATGTACAAAATAAACCGGAGACCCGTCCGAGATTGGTGATGGTATTTCGACGATAATAAAATTACGAATTTTATTTGGGCCATCGACTTCCTTTGATATTTGTAGAGGGATTGATTACGACTATGTCCATAAAATGTTTTGCTGAAATATGTTATGGTAACCGACATAAAATTGTGTACGTTGGAGATCTACAATCATATCCTAAAGAGGTATGGCAGCTTTCCATACATCATTTTAGTTAATAAATAAAGTAAGCGTCTATGTATGAAATATACCTTGTTTGAAAGAGCATGTATTACTGTTTCAAAAGAAAAAAAAATCGCTATTTTAGGAGGCCGAGTTTTTGAGTTATTATGCTTAGAAGTTTTGTAGGTTATGTTATTATTGGTCAATGTTTTGTCCGTTGTATCATTAAACAATCCTTTATTAGTATTCTTAAATTGAAATAGCTAGGTGGCAGAATGATAATTACGCCAAGTAGTTAAGATTATTAATGATTTAACAGGTTAAGCAACTTTTTTTTTTTTTTTTTGCCGGGGTGGAAATCCTCATAGGATGCCCGCCGCCCTGGGGTGGGCGACGGGGTATGTCAGACTTTTACTGACTAAAACCACCCCGGTGTGTCTTCTACCACGAGCGCGCGTGGGGCCGCGGGAGTCTAAATTCTTCCACGGCCCCACACCCTCGTGCTGGCCCGGTCTGTCCGGGCCTCGTCTCCTGCACGGGGTAGTGGGGTGTTAAACTACCCCGTGCATCGCCTCAAAGGCGCGCGCCGACACTCGCGCGCGCCTCCGCCTCGGGGTCCATCAATGGGGGGCGGGGACATCCCCATGTCCCTCGCCGAGGTAGTTGACTGTCTGGTCTAACTAGAAATGATCCGTTCAAAAATGGTTGGAAAAGCATATGACATAATTCTCACTTGCTTTTCGCATTAATAATTTACTTGGATACTTTTTACAATAAACAATAAATGATTATATAGCGTTACCTATAATGCCTCATGCGAACAACGCGTCATACTGACGTCACGCAAATTCTGCATCTTGCAAGCAGACTTTACTGTGCTACTAGCATGCATACAACTAGACGACATCAATCGGTGGGCAAGTGCCTGCCAGATAATACTAATCTGGTCGGAGGATCTTCCCTTTTCTATGGATAATTGGACTTTACATCCCCTTTTCCTCATATCCAAAACGCTCTTTATCTATCTTTTATCGGTCAGAGGATCCTCCCTTTTTTATGTAGGATAAATGAACTTAACACCCAGTTCCTCATATCAAAAATACTTTTTATCTCTATTTTATCTATCTTAATCATAATTTCAAAATAAGATGAAATCGGTTCAGCATAAATACTCTTTACTGTGCAAAAAAAAATATTAAAAAAACAACCCTTCTACTTCCGATCCTCAGTAGCAATTGGCTTGTATCCCAAAAAATAATTTAATGTCCATCAGATAGATTTATAAAAAAAAGACGTGTGGCACTCGGGGACTGCCGCGGTAAAGCTATTGCATAGCATTTTGTATCAATTTATGCAATTATAATTATTTATTTATTTTATTTATGCGGTATTTCTTTTTCTTTGCTATTAATTCAAGTTACACTTTTTGAGCGTGGTGACCGATAAGAAAACAAATTTTTCTTTTATTAAATAAATAAAAAGTTAATATTATTTAAAATATTTTTATTATTTTACAATACATGTGGGTTTTATTACATTACAGTAGCTGTTGGTTATTCAGGAATATTTATCATTGAAACTATAGGTTTATGATAACTGAAATAAGAAACATAAGTTTGCGACTTAATATCCTCTAAATACCTAGAAAATACCGCGTCAATGGTGGTCCCATATTTTGTTGTGGACTCTTGTGGATTTCATTATTCATTTTCAAATTCAATGTTTTTGATAGAAAAGTTGTCAACCGCTCTGATTTTTTATCACCGAAGTTAATGTTGAATTCGCCAGCCAAGATAAGTGGAAATTTATTACCATTTGTACCAAGTATTTTCGAGCCTTCTTCAGTGTACTCCAGTAAAGTGCGATGAATAAAATGCTCTACCTCGTCCAATTTTGGATTCGGAGAAATGTAAATTGCTACCATAACTATTTGTAGGCCATTACTAAGTTTGCATAAGCACGCACAAATATCTCCAACAACTGAGCGCCTAACATTAACATCGCTAACGTGTGCAATATTTATTTCAATATTCGGAGTCATAATATTAGTAATATCATTTTTATTTTGGTAAATAGCTACCCCACCTTTTGAAACAGTATCTCGTTTGAACTGAACAATACAATTAAAATTAGGTATTTCAATTGGATTATCATGCGTCATGCAAGTTTCGGTAAGAAGTAACACATTTGTTTGTCTCGTAACTGAATCTTGTAAATCGTATTTATGACTATTTAGACTGGCAGTTGAAAGTCATTATTGAAATGCCATTTCTATTACTAATGAAATCTAATACACTTTGAGCAATCGTCTGAACACTATTTAAAGACAGTCTTTTGAATTCTTGCAACAATTGAAAAAACGGCCGCGTGAGCACTTTTTACTCTATAAAATCACGCGCTTTTATTTAGTAAACAACACTATAAATAATTTAAAAGTCCAATGAAAAATTAGCGTGACATTCATCTTAGCTTTTCCGTTAAAAAAAAGCTATTTTATAAAAACACTACTAAATTAATTTGAATAAAAGTACTTAATAATTAATTATATGAAAAGTTTTTAAGGTAGCCATGACAACGTCGATGACGTCTATGACATATCTCTATAGAAGACCTATTTCAGAGAGGAAATTAATCGCAAGTTTAGCACATCGCGACTATCAGTAACATGGCAAGTGTGTAGAACTGAGTTCGCGCCCTGCAATATGCATGCTCTTTTTGAAAATCTATAAATTGTTTTCAAAAGATGTAGTCGCACGCACACAAACATACCGTGCCGAAGACTGCCGAACTGAAACGACGTTAGACGATGGGGAGCGTGAGGTTTTTTCGTTACGGAATTTCTGGATTCGGTCCCCGCGCTCAAGGCCCGCGATAGAAGCTATGCAATAGCTTAAAAATATTGAACACGTATTTTTTTATTTTTTCTTTCATTCAAATACTTGGGAAGATATATTGATTTGAAATGTCGCATGACGTCACGCTGTGGTGCAAAATATACCACGGCGTGACGTAATTTGCCCCCACTCCGTAACTTTAATACGCTATATCTCAGTAGTTTTTGGTAATTACAACAAAATAAAAAATACGGGTCTTAATTTTTTTTATTATCTATAAGACGGACTAATTATTTTTTTGATTTTCCGTATTAACCTCATCCTGCCTATCATAGTTTACACCAGCCCCACATACAACAAATCGTAATACAGGAACTAATAACCACATTAAAATTCAACACGTAATTTTTGTAACTACAATCTAACATAATTTATGAAGGCCATTTGAACCCAAAATTTCGTCTATGTATGTACAAAATAAACCGGAGACCCGTCCGAGATTGGTGATGGTATTTCGACGATAATAAAATTACGAATTTTATTTGGGCCATCGACTTCCTTTGATATTTGTAGAGGGATTGATTACGACTATGTCCATAAAATGTTTTGCTGAAATATGTTATGGTAACCGACATAAAATTGTGTACGTTGGAGATCTACAATCATATCCTAAAGAGGTATGGCAGCTTTCCATACATCATTTTAGTTAATAAATAAAGTAAGCGTCTATGTATGAAATATACCTTGTTTGAAAGAGCATGTATTACTGTTTCAAAAGAAAAAAAAATCGCTATTTTAGGAGGCCGAGTTTTTGAGTTATTATGCTTAGAAGTTTTGTAGGTTATGTTATTATTGGTCAATGTTTTGTCCGTTGTATCATTAAACAATCCTTTATTAGTATTCTTAAATTGAAATAGCTAGGTGGCAGAATGATAATTACGCCAAGTAGTTAAGATTATTAATGATTTAACAGGTTAAGCAACTTTTTTTTTTTTTTTTTTGCCGGGGTGGAAATCCTCATAGGATGCCCGCCGCCCTGGGGTGGGCGACGGGGTATGTCAGACTTTTACTGACTAAAACCACCCCGGTGTGTCTTCTACCACGAGCGCGCGTGGGGCCGCGGGAGTCTAAATTCTTCCACGGCCCCACACCCTCGTGCTGGCCCGGTCTGTCCGGGCCTCGTCTCCTGCACGGGGTAGTGGGGTGTTAAACTACCCCGTGCATCGCCTCAAAGGCGCGCGCCGACACTCGCGCGCGCCTCCGCCTCGGGGTCCATCAATGGGGGGCGGGGACATCCCCATGTCCCTCGCCGAGGTAGTTGACTGTCTGGTCTAACTAGAAATGATCCGTTCAAAAATGGTTGGAAAAGCATATGACATAATTCTCACTTGCTTTTCGCATTAATAATTTACTTGGATACTTTTTACAATAAACAATAAATGATTATATAGCGTTACCTATAATGCCTCATGCGAACAACGCGTCATACTGACGTCACGCAAATTCTGCATCTTGCAAGCAGACTTTACTGTGCTACTAGCATGCATACAACTAGACGACATCAATCGGTGGGCAAGTGCCTGCCAGATAATACTAATCTGGTCGGAGGATCTTCCCTTTTCTATGGATAATTGGACTTTACATCCCCTTTTCCTCATATCCAAAACGCTCTTTATCTATCTTTTATCGGTCAGAGGATCCTCCCTTTTTTATGTAGGATAAATGAACTTAACACCCAGTTCCTCATATCAAAAATACTTTTTATCTCTATTTTATCTATCTTAATCATAATTTCAAAATAAGATGAAATCGGTTCAGCATAAATACTCTTTACTGTGCAAAAAAAAATATTAAAAAAACAACCCTTCTACTTCCGATCCTCAGTAGCAATTGGCTTGTATCCCAAAAAATAATTTAATGTCCATCAGATAGATTTATAAAAAAAAGACGTGTGGCACTCGGGGACTGCCGCGGTAAAGCTATTGCATAGCATTTTGTATCAATTTATGCAATTATAATTATTTATTTATTTTATTTATGCGGTATTTCTTTTTCTTTGCTATTAATTCAAGTTACACTTTTTGAGCGTGGTGACCGATAAGAAAACAAATTTTTCTTTTATTAAATAAATAAAAAGTTAATATTATTTAAAATATTTTTATTATTTTACAATACATGTGGGTTTTATTACATTACAGTAGCTGTTGGTTATTCAGGAATATTTATCATTGAAACTATAGGTTTATGATAACTGAAATAAGAAACATAAGTTTGCGACTTAATATCCTCTAAATACCTAGAAAATACCGCGTCAATGGTGGTCCCATATTTTGTTGTGGACTCTTGTGGATTTCATTATTCATTTTCAAATTCAATGTTTTTGATAGAAAAGTTGTCAACCGCTCTGATTTTTTATCACCGAAGTTAATGTTGAATTCGCCAGCCAAGATAAGTGGAAATTTATTACCATTTGTACCAAGTATTTTCGAGCCTTCTTCAGTGTACTCCAGTAAAGTGCGATGAATAAAATGCTCTACCTCGTCCAATTTTGGATTCGGAGAAATGTAAATTGCTACCATAACTATTTGTAGGCCATTACTAAGTTTGCATAAGCACGCACAAATATCTCCAACAACTGAGCGCCTAACATTAACATCGCTAACGTGTGCAATATTTATTTCAATATTCGGAGTCATAATATTAGTAATATCATTTTTATTTTGGTAAATAGCTACCCCACCTTTTGAAACAGTATCTCGTTTGAACTGAACAATACAATTAAAATTAGGTATTTCAATTGGATTATCATGCGTCATGCAAGTTTCGGTAAGAAGTAACACATTTGTTTGTCTCGTAACTGAATCTTGTAAATCGTATTTATGACTATTTAGACTGGCAGTTGAAAGTCATTATTGAAATGCCATTTCTATTACTAATGAAATCTAATACACTTTGAGCAATCGTCTGAACACTATTTAAAGACAGTCTTTTGAATTCTTGCAACAATTGAAAAAACGGCCGCGTGAGCACTTTTTACTCTATAAAATCACGCGCTTTTATTTAGTAAACAACACTATAAATAATTTAAAAGTCCAATGAAAAATTAGCGTGACATTCATCTTAGCTTTTCCGTTAAAAAAAAGCTATTTTATAAAAACACTACTAAATTAATTTGAATAAAAGTACTTAATAATTAATTATATGAAAAGTTTTTAAGGTAGCCATGACAACGTCGATGACGTCTATGACATATCTCTATAGAAGACCTATTTCAGAGAGGAAATTAATCGCAAGTTTAGCACATCGCGACTATCAGTAACATGGCAAGTGTGTAGAACTGAGTTCGCGCCCTGCAATATGCATGCTCTTTTTGAAAATCTATAAATTGTTTTCAAAAGATGTAGTCGCACGCACACAAACATACCGTGCCGAAGACTGCCGAACTGAAACGACGTTAGACGATGGGGAGCGTGAGGTTTTTTCGTTACGGAATTTCTGGATTCGGTCCCCGCGCTCAAGGCCCGCGATAGAAGCTATGCAATAGCTTAAAAATATTGAACACGTATTTTTTTATTTTTTCTTTCATTCAAATACTTGGGAAGATATATTGATTTGAAATGTCGCATGACGTCACGCTGTGGTGCAAAATATACCACGGCGTGACGTAATTTGCCCCCACTCCGTAACTTTAATACGCTATATCTCAGTAGTTTTTGGTAATTACAACAAAATAAAAAATACGGGTCTTAATTTTTTTTATTATCTATAAGACGGACTAATTATTTTTTTGATTTTCCGTATTAACCTCATCCTGCCTATCATAGTTTACACCAGCCCCACATACAACAAATCGTAATACAGGAACTAATAACCACATTAAAATTCAACACGTAATTTTTGTAACTACAATCTAACATAATTTATGAAGGCCATTTGAACCCAAAATTTCGTCTATGTATGTACAAAATAAACCGGAGACCCGTCCGAGATTGGTGATGGTATTTCGACGATAATAAAATTACGAATTTTATTTGGGCCATCGACTTCCTTTGATATTTGTAGAGGGATTGATTACGACTATGTCCATAAAATGTTTTGCTGAAATATGTTATGGTAACCGACATAAAATTGTGTACGTTGGAGATCTACAATCATATCCTAAAGAGGTATGGCAGCTTTCCATACATCATTTTAGTTAATAAATAAAGTAAGCGTCTATGTATGAAATATACCTTGTTTGAAAGAGCATGTATTACTGTTTCAAAAGAAAAAAAAATCGCTATTTTAGGAGGCCGAGTTTTTGAGTTATTATGCTTAGAAGTTTTGTAGGTTATGTTATTATTGGTCAATGTTTTGTCCGTTGTATCATTAAACAATCCTTTATTAGTATTCTTAAATTGAAATAGCTAGGTGGCAGAATGATAATTACGCCAAGTAGTTAAGATTATTAATGATTTAACAGGTTAAGCAACTTTTTTTTTTTTTTTTTTGCCGGGGTGGAAATCCTCATAGGATGCCCGCCGCCCTGGGGTGGGCGACGGGGTATGTCAGACTTTTACTGACTAAAACCACCCCGGTGTGTCTTCTACCACGAGCGCGCGTGGGGCCGCGGGAGTCTAAATTCTTCCACGGCCCCACACCCTCGTGCTGGCCCGGTCTGTCCGGGCCTCGTCTCCTGCACGGGGTAGTGGGGTGTTAAACTACCCCGTGCATCGCCTCAAAGGCGCGCGCCGACACTCGCGCGCGCCTCCGCCTCGGGGTCCATCAATGGGGGGCGGGGACATCCCCATGTCCCTCGCCGAGGTAGTTGACTGTCTGGTCTAACTAGAAATGATCCGTTCAAAAATGGTTGGAAAAGCATATGACATAATTCTCACTTGCTTTTCGCATTAATAATTTACTTGGATACTTTTTACAATAAACAATAAATGATTATATAGCGTTACCTATAATGCCTCATGCGAACAACGCGTCATACTGACGTCACGCAAATTCTGCATCTTGCAAGCAGACTTTACTGTGCTACTAGCATGCATACAACTAGACGACATCAATCGGTGGGCAAGTGCCTGCCAGATAATACTAATCTGGTCGGAGGATCTTCCCTTTTCTATGGATAATTGGACTTTACATCCCCTTTTCCTCATATCCAAAACGCTCTTTATCTATCTTTTATCGGTCAGAGGATCCTCCCTTTTTTATGTAGGATAAATGAACTTAACACCCAGTTCCTCATATCAAAAATACTTTTTATCTCTATTTTATCTATCTTAATCATAATTTCAAAATAAGATGAAATCGGTTCAGCATAAATACTCTTTACTGTGCAAAAAAAAATATTAAAAAAACAACCCTTCTACTTCCGATCCTCAGTAGCAATTGGCTTGTATCCCAAAAAATAATTTAATGTCCATCAGATAGATTTATAAAAAAAAGACGTGTGGCACTCGGGGACTGCCGCGGTAAAGCTATTGCATAGCATTTTGTATCAATTTATGCAATTATAATTAT
Organism: Sesamia inferens; assembly: GCA_037179545.1. NCBI lineage: Eukaryota > Metazoa > Arthropoda > Insecta > Lepidoptera > Noctuidae > Sesamia > Sesamia inferens. The sequence continues at coordinate 23,961,593 of CM073931.1, forward strand.
TTATTTATTTTATTTATGCGGTATTTCTTTTTCTTTGCTATTAATTCAAGTTACACTTTTTGAGCGTGGTGACCGATAAGAAAACAAATTTTTCTTTTATTAAATAAATAAAAAGTTAATATTATTTAAAATATTTTTATTATTTTACAATACATGTGGGTTTTATTACATTACAGTAGCTGTTGGTTATTCAGGAATATTTATCATTGAAACTATAGGTTTATGATAACTGAAATAAGAAACATAAGTTTGCGACTTAATATCCTCTAAATACCTAGAAAATACCGCGTCAATGGTGGTCCCATATTTTGTTGTGGACTCTTGTGGATTTCATTATTCATTTTCAAATTCAATGTTTTTGATAGAAAAGTTGTCAACCGCTCTGATTTTTTATCACCGAAGTTAATGTTGAATTCGCCAGCCAAGATAAGTGGAAATTTATTACCATTTGTACCAAGTATTTTCGAGCCTTCTTCAGTGTACTCCAGTAAAGTGCGATGAATAAAATGCTCTACCTCGTCCAATTTTGGATTCGGAGAAATGTAAATTGCTACCATAACTATTTGTAGGCCATTACTAAGTTTGCATAAGCACGCACAAATATCTCCAACAACTGAGCGCCTAACATTAACATCGCTAACGTGTGCAATATTTATTTCAATATTCGGAGTCATAATATTAGTAATATCATTTTTATTTTGGTAAATAGCTACCCCACCTTTTGAAACAGTATCTCGTTTGAACTGAACAATACAATTAAAATTAGGTATTTCAATTGGATTATCATGCGTCATGCAAGTTTCGGTAAGAAGTAACACATTTGTTTGTCTCGTAACTGAATCTTGTAAATCGTATTTATGACTATTTAGACTGGCAGTTGAAAGTCATTATTGAAATGCCATTTCTATTACTAATGAAATCTAATACACTTTGAGCAATCGTCTGAACACTATTTAAAGACAGTCTTTTGAATTCTTGCAACAATTGAAAAAACGGCCGCGTGAGCACTTTTTACTCTATAAAATCACGCGCTTTTATTTAGTAAACAACACTATAAATAATTTAAAAGTCCAATGAAAAATTAGCGTGACATTCATCTTAGCTTTTCCGTTAAAAAAAAGCTATTTTATAAAAACACTACTAAATTAATTTGAATAAAAGTACTTAATAATTAATTATATGAAAAGTTTTTAAGGTAGCCATGACAACGTCGATGACGTCTATGACATATCTCTATAGAAGACCTATTTCAGAGAGGAAATTAATCGCAAGTTTAGCACATCGCGACTATCAGTAACATGGCAAGTGTGTAGAACTGAGTTCGCGCCCTGCAATATGCATGCTCTTTTTGAAAATCTATAAATTGTTTTCAAAAGATGTAGTCGCACGCACACAAACATACCGTGCCGAAGACTGCCGAACTGAAACGACGTTAGACGATGGGGAGCGTGAGGTTTTTTCGTTACGGAATTTCTGGATTCGGTCCCCGCGCTCAAGGCCCGCGATAGAAGCTATGCAATAGCTTAAAAATATTGAACACGTATTTTTTTATTTTTTCTTTCATTCAAATACTTGGGAAGATATATTGATTTGAAATGTCGCATGACGTCACGCTGTGGTGCAAAATATACCACGGCGTGACGTAATTTGCCCCCACTCCGTAACTTTAATACGCTATATCTCAGTAGTTTTTGGTAATTACAACAAAATAAAAAATACGGGTCTTAATTTTTTTTATTATCTATAAGACGGACTAATTATTTTTTTGATTTTCCGTATTAACCTCATCCTGCCTATCATAGTTTACACCAGCCCCACATACAACAAAGCGTAATACAGGAACTAATAACCACATTAAAATTCAACACGTAATTTTTGTAACTACAATCTAACATAATTTATGAAGGCCATTTGAACCCAAAATTTCGTCTATGTATGTACAAAATAAACCGGAGACCCGTCCGAGATTGGTGATGGTATTTCGACGATAATAAAATTACGAATTTTATTTGGGCCATCGACTTCCTTTGATATTTGTAGAGGGATTGATTACGACTATGTCCATAAAATGTTTTGCTGAAATATGTTATGGTAACCGACATAAAATTGTGTACGTTGGAGATCTACAATCATATCCTAAAGAGGTATGGCAGCTTTCCATACATCATTTTAGTTAATAAATAAAGTAAGCGTCTATGTATGAAATATACCTTGTTTGAAAGAGCATGTATTACTGTTTCAAAAGAAAAAAAAATCGCTATTTTAGGAGGCCGAGTTTTTGAGTTATTATGCTTAGAAGTTTTGTAGGTTATGTTATTATTGGTCAATGTTTTGTCCGTTGTATCATTAAACAATCCTTTATTAGTATTCTTAAATTGAAATAGCTAGGTGGCAGAATGATAATTACGCCAAGTAGTTAAGATTATTAATGATTTAACAGGTTAAGCAACTTTTTTTTTTTTTTTTTTTGCCGGGGTGGAAATCCTCATAGGATGCCCGCCGCCCTGGGGTGGGCGACGGGGTATGTCAGACTTTTACTGACTAAAACCACCCCGGTGTGTATTCTATCACGAGCGCGCGTGGGGCCGCGGGAGTCTAAATTCTTCCACGGCCCCACATCCTCGTGCTGGCCCGGTCTGTCCGGGCCTCGTCTCCTGCACGGGGTAGTGGGGTGTTAAACTACCCCGTGCATCGCCTCAAAGGCGCGCGCCGACACTCGCGCGCGCCTCCGCCTCGGGGTCCATCAATGGGGGGCGGGGACTTCCCCATGTCCCTCGCCCCTGGACCCAATCATGGGGGGCGGAAGAGGGCGTTATCCGCCCTTCCTCGGCGCCCGGTGCGTCTTCTGCGGCCCGGGAAGGGAGTTGATATCTCCCTCTCCCGTTCCGCAGCTTCCTTCTGCGACATCACGTCTTCGCAGAAGGACACCACCGCGTCCCACGACTCTGAACTGCCGACCATCCTCCGCACTACTGCCGGCAGCGTCAGGTCGCCTCCTACTTCATTTGTGAGGACACGGCGCTGCTCCTCCCAAGCTACACACTCGGAGAGCGTGTGCTGCGCCGTGTCCTCCCCGCATTGGACGCAGTGGTGGCACCGAGCGTCCGGCTCCCTGCCTAAGCGACGCAGGTACTTGCCGAAGCAGCCATGCCCCGACAGTACCTGCGTCACCCTGAACGACAGGGAGCCGTGCCTCCTCCCGAGCCAGTTGTCGAGTACTGGCCGGATCGCCTCGACGGTAGCGAGGCCGGCGGTAGGGCGCATAAGCCTCTGCCGCCAGTCCGCCACCAGGACCTGACGGAGCTCCTCTCGGCGCAGCTCTATCTGCCGCTGCACCGGACTGGAGCCCCGTGTCCGTTCTTCCTCGCGCCATCGGTACAATGACGAGGTTAAGCAACCTGGGATATGTGTCCAACGAGGACGATAGATAGTGTTGAGTGGAGATTATGAGATATCAGTGATCAAATATCATTTAAACTAATATATATGTAGGTATATTACGGGATTCTTTGTGATGGTAGACGTTTTCGCATGTGATATTGCGTCACAGAGAGACAATATCACAGTCCATAAACAGTCCGAGTCGTATAATTACAAGCGAAAACAAAAGTCCTTAGGCAATCCGGGTCAAAAACAATAAAGAAAACAGGAAAGCAGCGAAAACGGCGAAAACACACAGAACACACACTAGCGCGGGCGCAAGTGAACTATGATTTTTTTTTTGTTGAAAACCGTTCAAAACAAAACGAAACGTCACATAATTTTTTTTACAGCTTTGGATGGAAGTGTTTTTAGCCAGCACCCATCCAATTTATCTGTTAAAAAGAGTTTTTGACTCAGTACTTGATTCATTAATCAGCATGAAATGTACTAGGCATAATCGTAAACAATTTAAATCTTAAATCTACAGAAAATATTAGAGATTTTACATTGCAAACAATAATTATTTAGTCTGGCAACCTTTTATAATAAAAAATGGCCACTCCGGAAAAGCAATTTACATAATATCTATTTTTAATTAATTACTTTATAACCCGGCTTTAACTAAATATGAAAAAGTTATCGAAAATCATATTAAAATATTTTATATTTTTTGGTTGTTACGAGTTTTTAAGACGCTCTTAAAACCTTGAACTAAAATTCTGCCATACCTCTTTATAGTTATAGTTTGCGCACTGCAGTATGATTCTGTAATCATCTTATTATGAAAATTAACGAAGAAAACTGTCATTCCAACTCACTCTAGGGTTTGACCACGACCCACCCAAATATATTTATGACCTGCATGATTTAATTCCCCCATCTCCGTTCCACCATCGGACGACCCGTCGTACGGCGAGTTTCCAACCTTACGTTGTGAACACCACTACTATCCGGACCAATCATTTCGCCTCCTCTTTTATACCGCGTACATCGAGGGATTGGAATAATTTGCCAGCGGCGGTCTTCAAGGCTAGAGTGAAAAGGCTCTGAATAAACTAGTGCGCTTTACCATTAACGATTGCGGCATTGCTTACCATCAGGCAGGATTGCGGTCAAGCACTAGTTTATAATTTATTTAAAAAAAATTGACACTATTGAACACTTTACCTAACTTTTCAGTGAAATTTATGTAGATTCAATCGGTTGTATAGAATTTTTTCCTACCTAACCTAAACACTCATAACAAAACTAGTTTTGCATGAGCGAATAGTCATATTGAACAACAATTACAATATTCCTTTGATAATTCAATCCAAAAATAGCACATTAATAAAATCTCTTTGTATGTAATTATTCTCTTTTCCCTTTGTCCAGTGTAAATTGCAAATTACAGAAGCATAGAACAAAGCAAAATAGAAATAAAATTAAAGTTTAAAATAAAAGTTTTCATGTCGAGCATAATTCAATGTAATTCCTTTAGTTTACGGTTTTGTTCACACAATTTATTCTATAAAGATTATAATATTTTTACCTTTAGCGAATATTTTATAAAGCTAGGCTCGAAACAATCGTAAAACCCGACCAAATTAACAATTTATAGGGGTGGTGTGATTAATTCGTTGAAATAATTGTTCTTATTATGTGAATCTCTGATGTTGTAGCGAGTATTGTTGTCCTCGTATACAACAGCTGATCAATTCTGTAAAAATATCACAGTGAAAACTTGATTGCTCGGTTAGCGCAGTGGTTAAGCTATTGACTGCTGCACTGCGTGTCGCGGGTTCGATTCCCAGACAGAACAAATATTGGCTGTTTGTGTATGTGAGTTTATATATCTTTGTAAACGCACCTACAATACAGGAGAAATTCCTGGTGTGGGGGTAATGTTTAAAAAAAAGGGAAAAATGTTTTTTTTTTAATTATTATAAACTAGCGCTTAACCGCAATCCCACCTGATGGTAAGCAGTGATGCGATCGTTGATGGTAAAGCGCGCTAGTTACCACCCACCAGACAAAGTCTTGTCGCCAAGCGATTTGTCGTGTTCCGGCATGATGTCTGGTGAAGCCGTACGGAGGACGGGTCTGAGCAGTTGTGTTGCGATGTGTGCCGGGTACGATGCGCCAAATGTTGTTGTGTCGGGAGTTTGGTCGTGGAGGGTCTTCAGATCAATCTCCCTTTGGCGCAGCATCGTTGGTCGTGTTGTTGGGTTTAACATTGCATCACCTCGCTCAACTGCCGTCTTCCGTTTTTCTGAGTGAATAGGCTCTTAATAAACTAGCGCGCTTTACCATCAACGATCGCATCACTGCTTACCATCAGGCGGGATTGTGGTCAAGCGCTAGTTTATAATTATTTAAAAAAAAAAAAACAAATTATAAAAATTCTTTGAAAATTTTATTGCACTGTAATGGCGGATATCCCATCCACAAGTCACTTTATCCTTTAATGTGATATTCAAATCGAAATGTTCCATTAAAATTGACCCACTGATTTATAATTGGTTCTTGCATCTGTGCACTTATAAAAAAATCTATAAATCTAATATTGGCAACCTCCTTGATGCAATAAAAGCAATAGCACAGTGCTACAAAATTCGACTCACTCGCCAAAAATTCTCAGTCTAAATTCAAGGCCTTAACTAAAGCGAAAACACAGTTGTGCACTTAAATCATGCGAGCTATCTCTTGATTAGCATACATTGTTATGCGCTGGACACCGTGCTAGCGACCAGATTGCATGTATCTGCATAATTTTGTTTAGAACTCCGTGTGGGTGGTAAACGCCCCAGTGGGCTGTTCATGTGTTCATAATTTACTTTCCATTTAACGACTATGTTGGGATTTTTTCCAGTGTAACCAGATACAAGCTGAATGCCAGTATTTCAACCACCCGTCTGACCTCCATATCCCACTTATTGGGTAGTAAATAAGATACCCCTTAGTAGGAATGTAGGTTGTCGGACTCTACTAGGCCTAGTTTTTAAGTTTACTTCAATTTCTTTCATTTTTTTAAAACTATACCTAAAAGTCGTTTCCTACAGACATTATTATAAACAAATTCTAATTAGAACCCTAAATTATTATTTTTAGCCCGAAATTGAGCACGCGTTTAGATCTATATATTTAAGAAAGAATAAAATATAGTTATGCCATCGACTCACTAAAAGGAATATTAAGTTCTAGTAATGGCTTCAATATAAATGCTAATAAAATATTAAAAGAAAACCATTCTTTTTTCATTTTCTCAAAAACATTTTCATAAGAAGGCTCAGAAATGAAAATATCTTCCGAAGAATTACTTAAGTACAGTAGCTAGATATACATTCATAATTTGAAATTTACATTTAGCAAATAAATAATTCATTAAATACATCGGCCTTCTAAAAAAAGACTTCTTCTCTTTTAAATAGTAGTCTTAAACCAGGCTATAATTCAAAAAATATTTTACGCCATCGCAAAATAATAGAACTGAAATATTCATGAAATATAAAGAAAAACGAAACAGCATGAAAAAGAAGAAAAAATCAGAAAGCTTTAATAAAAAGTGGGTGAGATTTAAGGACACAAAATATCAAATATTCAGACTTTGAATCAAATGTAAGCAAACTGGAAAAAAATATAAACCTTAAAACTGAATTGTAATCCATTATGTTTACAAGAAAAGCAAAACTCGTCTAGACGTACCTATATTTCTCAAAGCTAATATGTGGTAAGGGAAATAAAACCCAGTCTAATAAAAGCTAACAGAAGCTGAATAAAGCGACAATGGCGCAACTAGGCAAGTGCTGGTACATCCGGGAACGCGGTCGGGTCAAGGTCACGGCCCGCGGATCGATGCAGCTACGACGCCCGTGCTACGTCCCGCTACGCCCCGCTACGCCGCCCTCGCCCCGCTACGCCACTACGCCCGAATCTCCAAATCCGCCAAGTTTGTGTTCTCAGCGCTTTTTAATTCCGCAAACCTGGATTCGTTCGCTCTTATTGACGTCATAATGTGTTCGAGTTTCAGCCGCACGTTTATAATTTATTTTCTGAGATGAAATTAGAGAATAACTGTAAGTAATAAATATTGGGCTCCCAGATTAAATTGAGCGAACGAGGTTGAAGTGGTTAGCTCGTCAGCGAAGCGAGTAATGAATCTTTTTTAGTGTACGACAGTAGAAAGTCGTACATCATTGTATAAAACCCTTCAATTTTCAGCTTTGTGTGGCTTGAGGTATTTTAATGTTCTGTTTTAGTATGTTACAATAGTTCACAAAATTGTTTACGTCAGGCATAACTTTTAAGCCTAGTTTACATTACTCGTATAAAACTAATAGCGCAATATTAGTTTGATGACATTACTTTCATTGTTAGTCTAAACTAAATCATCATCATCATCATCATTTCAGCCAAAAGACGTCCACTGCTGGACATAGGCCTCCCCCAAGGATCTCCATGACGACCGGTCCTGCACATCCCGCATCCAGCGGTTTCCTGCGACCTTTACCAAGTCGTTGGTCCACCTTGTCGAGAGCCTACCCACGCTGCGTCTTCCAGTGCGTGGTCGACACTCGAGAACCCGTCGGTCCTACGGGGCAATGAGCCCAGCCCACTGCCACTTTAGTGTTGCAATTCTTCGGGCTATGTCGGTTACTCTCGTTTTGGTCTAAATAGCATAAGATTAATTAGTGCACAAAACTTCCCAACGTACTGGTGTAATAAAATGGGGAATTGGAGCAAGAGAGTCATGGGACCCAAAGGACGGTAAAAGTAGACGAGTACGACAACACGCAGGGTGGAAAGTTGACATAAAGTTGACAACAGGATTTGACTGTAGAAGGGTCGCCCTAGAAAGGCAACAGTGGAAGTCGTTGGAGAAGGTCAAAGATACATTTTGCAGTATTTTATTTTTATATCTATTTAAGTTTTAAGTGAAAATGGTAATTCGGAGCAAAGGGCTTTATTTATTTATGTATGCAAGATGAAATTAAATTGAATTAATTGTGCGTGCGGTGTATTTAAGCGGAAATTGCAGAGTTATTTTCGCAAAAATTTGGTTAGAGTCATTGCTACACCTCTCTCCCAAATTTTAGTTTTGTGTGTATATATTATAAGTATATATTTTGGTAATAGTATGTATGTATTTAAATAGTGTTAAGAGCTTTTTTTTCTCTCTTTACAATTTTTTTAAGGCATTAAGTCCGCCTGTGTACATTTCTTGTGCGAAAGATTAAATAAATAAATAAAGTAATGTCAAGAAATTGGTATTACGCATCTAGTTCCCTAAGGTAAATTCGGTTTTATATTATTTTAATTTTATCCTGAAACCCTTTATTCATAGAGCCCATTGTTCTCGCGGCGCCGTACTTCACAGCTATCTCTTTTGTCTTCGGTTTGCTTTTTGTAAAACTTTTAAAGACCCGATAGCCATCAAAGGAAATTTAGTAAAATTAATTAACAGGACACTTTGATGACGCCCATTAATTTAATATCTGGTCTTTCATAATGATATTAAAATATTTAAATTTTTGGTTGTAAAATTAAGCCTGACCTTAAAAAAAATACCTTGGGACATAAAACAGAATCGGCGGCCGCGAGTGAAAAGATAACTAATGGCGTTGTTTCAAACTGGCGAAAACAAAAAAACTCCACAAAAATTATATAAAATATCGCCAGTACGGTATAAACAGCCCTGAACAAAACATTTTTAGGCTTCGCGAATTAAAAATAAATCTGGGTAAATAATAAACGAACGTTTTGTTTACAAAGACCTGTCTGATGTTTTGTCAGGCTCAAATCTTCTATCGGAGCAAGATTACTCTGAATAAAACATTTGTTAAGCTAACCCACGTGAAAAATGCAAGCTCATTAGTAAATCTCCTGTTACTTGGCCAATTTGTAAACTAACATCGTTTAGGAAGGATTTACGTCTTCAATGTACTTATTTGAGTTTAGTTAAGGACTTTTTACAATAAGGCACGGTGTTTAAACCTCACTGCAGAAAAAACGTGCCAGTAAACAAGCTACCATAGCGATCCATACAATACTGATGAGCGTACACTCGGCAAGAAAAACGACCTGAAAACTACATTTATATGAATAAGCTCAAAGTAGTTTTCGTAACGTCACACGACCGTTAGGGAATATTTCCATTATCATCACCTTTTATTGTGATATTTCGCCTTTATATGTTATATATAGATAATAATACAGACAAAAGATCAAAGCAAAGCAATCTAAGGGCAACATCGACTATGTATATTCTATTTCAAACAACACTCGCCTATAATATTCCAAATGGGCCTGTACGTACCTACCTACCTGTATTATCTATACATTTGTCACAAGATATATACTAAATACTGCACCCTTTTCTTTTTTATTTTATATTCTCACGGGAATTCTATTATATAAGGTGCAGTTTTGAATTTCCGTAAAATTTCAGAAGGATGTTATGATAGGCAAAAATAAGTCAAATTAAATTAAGACACCAGTACTCTAGTTGCGTAACACACTATTGCAATAAGCCTGAATCATTTTGAAGCTAATTGCAAAGCCATTGCTGAATAATATGGAGCAATGGATTAGCAATACTTAAGCTAACGCGTTGCGTTGTGAAGCAGATACATTTTTTTAATATGTTCTAAAAATGTGTCTGTTCAGCAACTTAAATAATCGTTGAACTGTCAAAATTAAACCCATTGCTGGTCCAGTTCGCGGAATTCTATTCGTTACCAATATACTATTGAACCCGCCCGCAAATAGCGTCGTCACTCTAAGCTATTTGCGCCCGCAAATAACATAGTTAGGTTTCAATAGTCCTTTGAATGGTTATTTGTACAAATGGATATGAACAAGGATTCTAGATCATGTTGTTACTCATAAAACTTATAAATACGTCACGCAAATAGTTTGCTAGGTAAGCGTGTTGAAGATTCGTCATCATCAATTCTTATTAGTCTTTAATTATATTTGCATCCGTTCATACAGCTCTATCACATCAATTTGTACACCATAGCCTTGAGAATGACTTTATTGCCATAGCGAGCGACAACCCCTCCGGACTCCAACCGGTCATGGTCGCGACGACCTCTGCATTAAACAGGAGATGTCCGCTCACCTCCGGAGCCGGCGCTCGAATGGCCTTCCACACCGTCGAGCTACTGAAGGGGGCAGGGGGAATGTTTACCCTCCCATTCCCCGCCCGTGCCAGCTGAGCAGCGGCACGCTATATTTAGGTTGCGCTGTAAATATTCGGTCCAAGTACGGAAAAGCGCCCCCCACCACCGGCGCGGGAGGGGCAGGGAGACGTGGGTACGTTCCCGCTACATAAGCGGGTAAAAGTTGAAAGTTCACCAACGCCCCGCACACGAGTTCGCGCTGTTAGGAACGCTTCTTTATTTAAATTCTATTGCAACTTGTTCTCCATTATAGTCTCGACAGAATTCGCAATGCCAACTCTAATTTTTCAATGTTGGCCGAGCCCTGTTTTTCTGTTGTGGAAACTTGTTCAATTGTTTCCAGGATTTTCAATTTGGCGTCGTTGAATTTCGACACGTATTTGGAGTGGTTTTATGGTTATTGCAGTTGCGGTCCAATTCGGTCGAAACAAGCTTTCCAAATTATCATCGCAATGACGGCGATACGTTGAACTGGCAACGACGGCAAAGTGAAATGGACACGAGTATCTCTTTAACAAAATTGAAACGGATTACTGTTTGGGTGATGGGCTGTTCGCGTGCCGATGTAATTTGAGCTATCATCATCATTTACATCTGTCATACTTACTGTATATGTGGGCTGAAAGCTTTTTGGTGAATAGATTATTTAATTGAGGTTGTTCATTAATAAAACAAAAGGATATAATCAAAGTTATATTATAAAAAAAGACTACATCGCAAATTACCCACATAAACATTCCGGAATACATAAATGTTCTGTACAGTGCCTGTTGATACTGCATCAAAATCCATTGAGTATTAAACAAAATCTCACAGAAACAGGCACAAAAAGAGACTTTCAAAAATTAAAAAACTAGGGGTATAAAATCAATCATTATTTTATGATGACCTGCTTTGTACTTGGTTTCGTTGTATCCTGTTTCATATTACTCTGTTCCGATACAGCCTGTTTCGTTGTAACCTGTTTTATAGAACTCTGATTTGCTGTATCCTGTTTCATGTTACTCTGTTCCGATGCTTCCTGTGTTATTCCACTCTCATCATCTGCTTCTTTAAAGACTACACGTTCTGTTGTCTTTGGGGGGCCTGGCGCTTCTATATCGGCAGGGTCTACAGACGACAACATGCTGTCATCATCGCGGTATATAGTGATGACACCCATCGGAGGCCTTGAGTAATCGTAGTCGGATTCACCCAAATTGTACTTGTCCTTTTGATATTTAGGGTCATAGAAGGAGACTATGTTGAATGCGCTAGAAGTTCCTCCGAAGGCGATGCGCTCCTGGTGACTGGTGATTGCTAGTATTGAGCCCGTGGTTGGGTACGAACAGGTGATGTATCTGTTATGGAGGTTGATTACTTCCAGGCAATTGGTGCCACTTCCTCCTATGACAGCGTACTTACCTTTGCGGTTGTACTGTAACAATATTAATTGGGTGATTATTATTGAAGGAAGAATACACAAGTACACACGTATACATATTTCCAGTTCAAGCTGATCTGTAATGAATTGTCTTTTATTGTGAATGTTGTGCGTGCCTATAAATGATGTATTTAAACAGAACGGAAGACTTGTGAATGCTTATTGTTATTATCCTTGTAAATATATCGTTGATGTTCCATATTTAATAAATAAATAGGTTTTCGTAGAATCACAAGTTAACGACCTAATTTCTTTCACTAAGAGTTATTCATCATGAATCTATTAACAACACCTTAATTTTGAAATAGCTAGAACTTACTTCAGACGGAGGTGACTGAAAAGTAAAAAGACTGAGTAGAAAATCAGTAAATTTGAAAGCACAGCTATATAATTTCATTAGCCAAGAATTTCTCGATCCCATCCGTAACTCGCAGGTGTTCATATACTAAACTAATTTGATTTTCATAAAATAATTGAAACGATCAGAAAGAATTTGGATTTACAGTTAATATGTTTGACTTTCAAATCAAAATTAGGACGTTGAAACTATAACCAAAACCCATTACTATTACTCAGTTTTTGAGTGAATAGGCTCTTAATAAACTAGCGCGCGTTACCATCAACGATCGCATCACTGCTTACCATCAGGCGGGATTGCGTTCAAGCGCTAGTTTATATTATTAAAAAAAAAAAAAACCATAAGCCCACATCCGAAGCGCTGACTGTAAAAAAATCACCGTGAAAAGTGGGGTGAATTGATGAGTGAGCTGTGAATATTGGCAGTCCCATTTTTTATGTTCGCGGGGAAACCTTCAAAAGGCACCCGACCCCAAAGGAATGAGGTCGGATAGTGTGGGATTTTTACCTAAAACCGCCCCAGTGATCAACATCTACGCATACGGATGGTCCGGTTTCTCTTAAAATATCAATTCCGGCAGATAGAACCTGCGCAACGCCTGCAAGGCACATCCCAGGCGAGACTCTAAGAGGCACGTGACCACTGTGGCACCCGTCTTTCCTGGAGTCACTTAGTGGGCAAGCAGAATCCCCGCTGTGTGCGCCCGCGACCCTAAAGAAATAGTGTCCATCCCTAGCATTAGTTAGAATATACAACCCACTGCACGCTCATTTTGCCATTGCAGATCATAGTAGCTGACGTTCTGCAGTTTCTTAAGGCTCTTAATAAACTAACGCTCTTTACTGATAATACCATCAACGATTGTACAACGACTCACTCAACTGCCGTCTTCCTTCCTATTCGCTCAGTTTTTCTGAGTGAATAGGCTCGTAATAAACTAGCGCGCTTTACCATCAACGATCGCATCACTGCTTACCATCAGGCGGGATTGTGGTCAGGCACTAGTTTATACATTAAAAAAAATTTTTGACTAAGGCTATACAAAAAAGTTTTAGTTGATTTCATCATGATCATCCTGCAGCAGTCTACACCTGGACCTTTCCTGGATGGATCTTTCCGTTCGCACGCTACATAACTCGATTTATTGTAGCTCTTATCCAGCTGCTACTAGCCATAACTTGAATATCGCCAGTCCGCCCTATGAGTGTATACACAGTTACCTATAAATATTCCTAGTTAAATATTTCGAGTTAAAAGTTAAAAGAAATGCTTCTAAGTCTTCCATTCAATGGCCAATATAGCCACTTCATAATCTCATCTGCTTAACAGTTTTTCTAATATTTTCAGGTCAGCTTCCAATCCAATGGAATGCAGCTGAATACTTCTAGAATTTATTCACAAAGCGGCTGCCTGTGTAACCTTCATAACCAAAGAGTTTATATCATCATCATCATTAACCTTTTTATCGTCCCACTGCTGGGCACAGGCCTCCTTTCATACAGAGAAGAATTGAGCGTAATCACCACGCTTGCTCAATACGGGTTGGCGATTTCAAACTAAAAGTCCAGGCTTCCTCAAGATGTTTTCCTTCACCTTGTAATCAGTCATTGATGTTCAAGATATACCTAGAAAGTACATAATAACTTAGAAAACTTGAGTTTATATATATGTGTGTAATATTATTATTTAAGCAGGTCCAGTATGAATAAGAGATACATTCTTCAGGTAATACCTGAAGAATGTATTTTTTATCATTTTCTCGGTGGTAGGCCATAACATCGGCCGCCGGCAGAAGTTACCACCCACCAGACAAAGCCTTGCCGCCAAGCGATTTGACGTGTTCCGGCATGATGTCTGGGGAAGCCGTACGGAGGACGGGTCTGAGCAGTTGTGTTGCAATGTGTGCCGGGTACGATGCGCCTAATGTTGTTGTGTTGGGAGTTTGATCGAGGGTCATCAGATCAATCTCCATTTGGCGCAGCATCCTTGGTCGTATTGTTGGGTTTAACATTGCATCACCTCGCTCAACTACCGTCTTCCTTCCTATTCGCTTAGTTTTTCTGAGCTAATAGGCTCTTAATAAACTAGCGCGCTTTACCATCAACGATCGCATCACTGCTTACCATCAGGCGGGATTGCAGTCAAGCGCTAGTTTATAATTATTAAAAAAAAAAAACTTTGTATGACATATCGGGGAAAATAGAAAACTACCTTCATATAGGTCATGAGTGGCAGAGAATAACGGTAACCTACCAAGCCAAACTTACAAATAATCAATGTGCGATTTTCTTTTACTATAGTTACCAGACTTGACCTTGGGTACAAAGTAGGTCAGATAACTATGTCATCTTCTAAATTAAGATATTTATATAATACAAGAATATTTGCTCTACTATTTCTGTCTTGTTTGTTGTTGTTCAGTAAGCCATGGCGAAAAGAACACTTAGCAAATGGACCTATATATTGGAACTATAAAGATTGATGGCCCTGAAAGGAAGGCTACAGAAATATGACAGATAAGGCTGCTGTCATATTTCTGTTGGGATTGAATGTAGTAATGGACTGTATTGCTAAATGTACATGCAATCAGTGAAATAAAAAATTAGAAACCAGAATCATACCCAAGATTGACAGATATGATTTAAATTTATGGACAACCAACAGCACTCCTTAGATTTACCAGCATAATTCTCGATCCAGCAGTATAAAAGAATACGTTCAATAAATATTCAACTAAGTAGAAGTCGTGATGGCCTAGTGGTTAAAACATCAGCCTCTCAAATATGAGTGCGCGGGTTCGATTCCAGGTCAGGCAAGTACCAATGTAACTTTTCTAAAGTTATATGTATTTTCTAAATATATCTTGGACACCAATGACTGAACCTGGACTTTAAGTCTGAAATCGCCAACCAGCATTTAGCAAGCGTGGTGATTACGCTCAATCCTTGTCAGTATGAGAGGAGACCTGTGCCCAGCAGTGGGACGATAAAAAAAAGGTTGATGATGATGATTCAACCATCCATCTATCCTATAAAACCGAGTTGTTAAAAAAAAAAGAAAAACGAGTTTCCCGACTTTATCTGTTCTACTAACTTCGTCTTATTCCAAAACGGGTTCTAACTTAGACCTAGCCTAAACCAGTGATATAATTACTGTACTTTAAACATTATTCTCACGAAAATAAGTTACTTAATGAAAAATTATAACAGACTTGGGTTTAATATCTGTTTTTGTAATTAGAACTTATACTTTATCGGATTAAAGTTCGAATTTTAAAAAGGACTCGAATGTTTAAACTCGAAAGAAAGAATGACCTCGTTTGTAATAAAGTAAAAAAAAAGCCCGATTGAGTTTTAATAAAGTCGTAAGTTGCTCGGTGGTAGACCATAACATCGGCCGCCGGCAGAAGTTACCACCCACCAGACAAAGCCTTGCCGCCAAGCGATTTGTCGTGTTCCGGCAAGATGTCTGGTGAAGCCGTACGGAGGACGAGTCTGAGCAGTTGTGTTGTGATGTGTGCCGGGTACAATGCGCCTAATGTTCTTGTGTTGTGTTGGGAGTTTGGTCGTGGAGGGTCTTCAGATCAATCTCCCTTTGGCGCAGCATCGTTGGTCGTGTTGTTGGGTTTAACATTGCATCACCTCGCTCAACTGCTGTCTTCCTTCCTGTTCGCTCAGTTTTTCTGAGTGAATAGGCTCTTAATAAACTAGCGCGCTTTACTTTCACGCTTTACGCTTTATAATTATTAAAAAAAAACACTATTTTTCTTGTAATATCTACAAGTCAGAAAACTGAACCTACTAATGCTAAATACGACAGCAAATTACATAAATACCCCGACATGAGTCGACTTTATCTGAGGGCAACGTTACACGAAACCCACCCTATATTAACGTGATTATTAAGAAAACAGTACTTTTGCTCTCACGTAGGATAAAACACATAGATGAAACTAATATAATTTAGGAACCTACTGTATAAATACAGTGCTGAAGCAAGGGTACGTAATTGCTCTTTGTTTAATATGGTTTTGTACTGATTTATAGCTGAGAGGTGACTGACACATGAAAATACTATAATTATATACAATTAAATTTGAAATCCTTCTCTGTATGAGAGGAGACCTCTGCCCAGCAGTGGGACGATAAAAGGTTGATAATGATGAAATTTGAAAAAAAAAAATACTAATAGAGAAGAACCAAAGGAATAATAGATATTAGCACTGTGAGTAGCACTGGCTAATAGTTTTGCAGATCGAATTTTGGCTATAAGAGGCCATTTCTGGATACAATTTGGAACCACCGATAAGAAACTACTAGATAAAGCCCACTTACGAACAAAAGTGAAAAAAAATATTTTTCGTAAGACCTTTTGTAAGATCGAGGTAATAACGGCAGAGACAAATGTCAAATGTATCTGACAGGTTCCCAACCCAAAAGGCTGGGGTTTATCTGCGCTAATTGTATTTTCTTACCAAACACGTGTTTTGTAAGAAAATTTCCTTGTATGGAGAAGGTCGGAAGATTTAACAAAACGATTTCTATCCCTGGAATTTCTAAGTAGGTACTTCTGAATAGAATAGTCTACTTACTTTCAATTAAGTTGATAAATAAGAGTGTTTTAGGACTTAAGTTTTACAGAACTCAACAATTTAGTTTACAAAATGGAATAAACAGACTAGAAATGCTAAAATTAAGTGAGTTCATTAATAAAACAGTCTTACCTACGACTTTCTATGAAATTATCAATGCTAAGTGCAATGTTAATTTCATGTAATATACCAAACTCTTTTTGGTATATTACATACCAGCTGCGCTACACGGTTTCACCCGCGTTTTTTTTTTTTATATGCCCTGCTCCTATTGGACACAGCGTGATGTTATATAGCCTAATGCCTTCCTGGATTAATGGGCTATTCAACGCAAAAAGATTATTTCAAATCGGACCAGTAGTTCCTGAGATTAGCGCGCTCAAACAAACAAACTCTTCAGCTTTAAATAAAAAAAAATATTATACAAGGTGCGGAACGACATAAATAATCAAATTAAATTACAATACCTGGGAATTGCTTAACACATTGT
Source organism: Sesamia inferens (assembly GCA_037179545.1). Taxonomy (NCBI): domain Eukaryota; kingdom Metazoa; phylum Arthropoda; class Insecta; order Lepidoptera; family Noctuidae; genus Sesamia; species Sesamia inferens. The sequence continues at coordinate 23,979,041 of CM073931.1, forward strand.
CAGTAACAATTGGTTTCATTTTGACAGTTCAGTATCAATCATTGCGTTATTAACGTTGAAATAAAATGAAAACACATTTCTCTAACATATAGAGCAATGGATTAGCATTATGCTTTTAAATTATTCAAATTGGTAAGAGTGTATTACGCTATTATGATGATTGGAGAATATATCGATACATAAAACGAGTGACTGATCACAGAAAAATCTTGAGGCTAATTAGTAGACAAATTCCTTCTCCATTAGAGCCTCATTCGTATGTTTTCAGTAGCCTACGGTACTGTTTCATTCGTTTGATTTCATCTTCTTACTTTTTATGTAAAATATTATAAGTTTGTTAAAATAATTTACCTACCTATATTACTATGTGACTACTGTATGCCTATTTTATGTATAGTGTACGCCAAAGGGCGGGTTGTAGCTGATCTATTTAATTATTTAGGACCTGTATTATGTATTTACAAACCTATGAGCCACAATAAAGATAACAATGACTGAATAATGAATGAGCCTTATAATATGACCCTGATGCTAATCTAAGATATACAGCAGTCTAATGTTAATAATAATAAAAAAGAACTGACGCAAACCAGTAGTTCTTGACTTGGGAAACCTAAGGTTTTGTATGTGCAATTATGGACGAAGTTATGATGACGAACAATTACCGGAGATTTATTGTAAAAGACGGCACAGTTGACATCTGTCGGGCATGTCACCGGCCGGGGGAATCAATAAGGCATATTATCCCCGGGTGTTCTCGTCTAGCTAACGTATGAGTACGTAAGAGTATTTGTAGTATAGACACAACCTTGTAACCAGGATAATTCATCAGCAACTTGCTCTCAAATACAACCCCGACCCAGTTCTTGAAAATGGCCATATCACATTGTACTGGGATCGATCCATCATTACTGACAGGACTATTGTTGCCAATAAGCCTGATATAATGATGGTGGATCGATCAGAGCAGCGTGCAATGATTGTTAACATAACTATTCCGCATGATGATAACCTCGTGAAAGCCGAGAAAGATAAACAAATCAAGTATCTTGGCTCACGAGGTTGTCGACATGTGGGAGAGGGATTCAGCAATCATTGTACCGATAGTCGTGACAGCCAACGGCTTGCCAATAGCCTCGACCAACACCTCAGGAGGCTCTCGTTAGGCAGCTGGATCAAAAGCTTGATTCAGAAAGATGTACTTCTGGACACGGCTCGCTTTGTCAGGAAGTTCCTCTCTCTGGAGCCCTGACCGCCGGTAGCTTGGACCCTGTTCCCGATGCCGGTGGGCTACTATTTTTCATATTTTTAAATGTTTTTTATGTATTGTTTATGTAGAAATATTTAAAAATGTAATTTATATGTGTATACAATGAAATAAAGGAATAATAATAATTGTTATTGTTCGAAAGTACAAAAACGTTACAAGAAAGAGTTGTTACATATATTTTGGTAAGGTAAAATGTACAGAAGCAAATAAATTTAAGACAACGACTCCCAAACTGAGACATGCTCGTGATAGAATGTTGTTCTCCCTCATGAATGTTTATAATATAACGTTTATTATAACGTTTAAAATAACGTTATCGAATTTTTTATAATATGTAACATTAGAAAAACGCTTGAATACGGTATTTATCTAAAAAAAAACTAATTAGTCCATCAGTCAGGTATCCAAAAAATACTAGACTTACTTACGTATTTTTTTTTTCATATAATCAAAAAATGAAGACGACACAGTGCGTTGAAAACTCGTTTGACGTCACTGCACGCTACACTTTTTAGCGAGCAGTGACGTCACCAGCCACCACCACATCTTTGATACCTTTTATATTTGTAATTTTTATTGATTTGATAAAAAAAATACACGTATCCAATATTTTCCTATAATCTGAATGCCGGACTAAATAGAATCATTTTTTTATCCATGAAACATCCCTATTACTTTCAATTATACAGGGACATTTTTCTGTAAAACATTTCTTTGCCAAATGGTGCTCTTAAAGTGAGATGTATTTTTTTGTAAAACTCCAAAATTTACGGAATAAATTAATAGCTCATTAAATTTGCTACTAAAAGCTGCAATACAATTTTCGTAGTATTGATCCATTATGGAATCATATTACAACATTTACAACACTTTTTATTTTATTGTTTTTAAAATGTACAAAAACTTTACATTTCATTGAAAAAAACAAAACAATTCATAACTTTTCGTGCAATGATGGTATGGTGATGCTGGAGAAAGATTTTTGATGGAAATTGCCACCTTTATCTCCCTGTTTCGTTTGATCCACGACTTTTTTGGTCTGTATATCGATGTTTCTCTCATAAACGTGTCTTTAATTGCCTTAGTTTGGATCAATCTTCTGAAAATTCAATAGTGCCTGTAACTGATTTATTTGAAATAAATGCTTTGATTTTGGATAAAAAAAAACACGTTTAATCTAATTTTACTACAGTTTAGTACTACAACAAATTTCCAACTTCCCCTTGGTAAGTTTGGCCTGTATCTAAAACGATAGCGAAGTGAAATGACAAAGCCAACTCGACGTCATGACATTCTAGTTATCTTAGCGAAAGTTAAACTAGATTTGAACTACTAGTTCATAACCATGGGGGAACGCGCTAGAGAAACTGTTCGGAAAATTACACGCAAACAAAAAATATCTAGGGTATCACAGAAAATATCTCTAAAACGGATAAAGCTTTTTTATTCATTGGATTTTTTGCGCATACCATTTTTTCGGTTGAGAGCACTTGGATATGTAGGTATAGGTAACATGCAGCTGGCTTCATGAAATTGCTCGACATTCATTTATTCACAAAATCTATTTTGATTTTAATAATAACTTTTTTTTTTTAATAATTATAAACTAGCGCTTGACCGCAATCCCGCCTGATGGTAAGCAGTGATGCGATCGTTGATGGTAAAGCGCGCTAGTTTATTAAGAGCCACTCAGAAAAACTGAGCGAATAGGAAGGAAGACGGCAGTTGAGCGAGGTAATGCAATGTTAAAAACCCAACAACACGACCAACGATGCCAAAGGGAGATTGATCTAAAGACCCTCCACGACCAAACTCCCGACACAACAACATTTGGCGCATCGTATCCGGCACATATCGCATCACAACTGCTCAGACCCGTCCTCCGTACGGCTTCACCCGACAACGTGCCGGAACACGACAAATCGCTTGGCGGCTAGGCTTTGTCTGGTGGGTGGTAACTTCTGCCGGCGGCCGATGTTATGGCCTACCACCGAGAAGAGATAACTAGCTGCGCCACACTCTTTCACGCGCGTTTTTTTATATGCCTCGCTCCTATTGGTCACAGCATGATGTTATATAGCCTAAAGCCTTTCTGGATTAATGGGCTATGCAACGCCAAAAGAATTTTTCAAATCGGACCAGTAGTTCCTGAGATTAGCGCGTTCAAACAAACAAACTCTTCAGCTTTATATATTAGAATAGATAAAAATAAATATAGTTTAAAAATACTAAAAAAACATGCTTTTAAAGAATATCAAACTACGAAGTTAAAAATAATTTTAAAATTTAATTAATGACAAACAATATTTAAACAATACTAGTAAAATGAGAAATAAGGGTAGGCTCTTAATATACAACAATTATGGCACAAAGCGCCATATTCATTTTCAACTTTTTAGTTCGATATTCTTTTTTTAAATAATATACGGATAACACGAACGCTTAAGTGGTGCTCATTTGTTTTTACCAAACTTTTCTTGATATCCAAGAGGCAGAATAGCAAGTACTAAAATTCGTAATGATGCATTACCCAAGTAACTAAATCTAAATCTAAACTAAAAAATACTTTACCTGCACAAATTAATGTAAGGTAAGTTTGAAAAAATTTTGAGTTAGAGACGGACGAACAAACAAGTCACATGTCGTGGTGGCCTAGTGGTTAAAACACCAGCCTCTCAAGTATGAGTGCGCGGGTTCGATTCCAGGTCAGGCAAGTACCAATGTAACTTTTCTAAAGTTATATGTACTTTCTAAGTATATCTTGGACACCAATGACTGAAGGTGAAGGAAAACATCTTGAGGAAACGTGCACTTTAAGTCTGAAATCGCCAACCCGCATTGAGCAAGCGTGGTGATTACGCTCAATCCTTCTCTGTATGAGAGGTGACCTGTGCCCAGCAGTGGGACGATAAAAAAGGTTGATGATGATGATGATGAAACAAACAAGCAAACATACAAGTGAAGCTAACAAAAAGCATGTAAAAAAATGAAACACTCGCCTAATCGCGAAAATTGAGCATTTTGCGCGATGTGGAAATAATTTCATAAAATTATAACACAATATTTTTTTTTTATAATTATAGTGTTTGACCGCAATCCCACCTGATGGTAAGCAGTGATGCGATCGTTGATGGTAAAGCCTCACTCAACTTAGTTTTTGTTTTTAAGTAAAAAAACTGAGCGATTAGCAAGGAAGACGGTAGTTGAGCGAGGTGATCTAATGTTAAATAGGATAATACGACCAACGTTGTACCGCCAGAGGGAGATTGATATGGAAACCCTCCACAACCAAAATCCCGACACAAAAACATTTAGCGTCAACAACTACCTACTCCGACCCGTCCTTCGTACGCCTTCAGCAGATTGGCGGCAAGACTTTGTTGATGTCATGGCCTACCTAATTCAAACAATGAAAAATTGTTGACACTGAATACTCAAGTACATATAATAAGCACTACTTACAACATGGGCTTAGAAAAGAACGTCTCAAGAACGAATTTCACAAAACTTTTATGCCTTATTCTTGATATAAAAGTTTTGTCTTATACTGAAAATAATTTTTCACGATATATCTGTTCCTAAACAACGCTAGGCTGTTAAACTTTTAGTTTGTTTGTATTTTAATATTATGATATAAATAACCATACATCGAGGGAGTTCAACAATTTGCCAGCGGTGGTCTTCCCGTCTAATTACAATTCAAGGCTAGACTGAATAGGCTTTTAATAAGTCAAGTACTAGTTTATCCTTACTAATATTATAAATGGGAAAGTGAGTTTGTTTGTTTCTTCCGCTTTCACGCCGTAACTACTGAACCGATTGCTTTGAAATTTTGCAGACGTAAAGTTAGAAGTCCGGATTCAATAATAGAGTACTTTTTATTCCGGAAAAAATTGATATTACCCAGGGAAATCTAAAAAGCGCGATATTTTTTTTTTTACCTAGTCTTTAATAAAATAAGAAAAATGTGACCGTTTAGGATGGCCCTATTAAATTAATGCTATGAGTAAAGCTAAATAGTCGGTCTTTGAATCGATTCCAATCAACGTTGAAAGTAAATTCATACAAAAAATATAAATGCCGAGTTCTGAATGATCGTTAATCAATATTATGATAGTTTGAAGAAAATTAATTCCCTTTCAATAACAATCATCATTCGAACAATTTCGTAACCGCTAATGGTTTTGTGAAATTGCTTAACTACATAACTATTGTACTCACATTTGGATTGGTTTGTTAATAGTTCTGAAAAAAAAACCGGCCAAGTGCGTGTAGGACTTACGCACAAAGGGTTCCGTGCCATTGATTTATGAAATTAAAGGATTTAAGTTATTTGTATGAAAGATTACGCAGTAATAAGCGGTTTACGATTTACGAGGTACTAAAAAAAAACTACTTACTAGATCTCGTTCAAAACAATTTTCGTTGGTAGTTTTTATAGTAATGTATATTATATGTTTTTAAGCTATTGCATAGCTTCTATCGCGGGCCTTGAGCGCGGGGACCGAATCCAGAAATTCCGTAACGAAAAAACCTCACGCTCCCCACTCCGACGGGCACGGAGGTGTGGCTTGAAGGCCGTACATCGTCTAACGTCGTTTCAGTTCGGCAGTCTTCGGCACGGTATGTTTGTGTGCGTGCGACTACATCTTTTGAAAACAATTTATAGATTTTCAAAAAGAGCATGCATATTGCAGGGCGCGAACTCAGTTCTACACACTTGCCATGTTACTGATAGTCGCGATGTGCTAAACTTGCGATTAATTTTCTCTCTGAAATAGGTCTTCTATAGAGATATGTCATAGACGTCATCGACGTTGTCATGGCTACCTTAAAAACTTTTCATATAATTAATTATTAAGTACTTTTATTCAAATTAATTTAGTATGGCCTACAAATAGTTATGGTAGCAATTTACATTTCTCCGAATCCAAAATTGGACGAGGTAGAGCATTTTATTCATCGCACTTTACTGGAGTACACTGAAGAAGGCTCGAAAATACTTTGTACAAATGGTAATAAATTTCCACTTATCTTGGCTGGCGATTTCAACATTAACTTCGCTGATAAAAAATCAGAGCGGTTGACAACTTTTCTATCAAAAACATTGAATTTGAAAATGAATAATGATCCACAAGAGTCCACAACAAAATATGGGACCACCATTGACGCGGTATTTTCTAGGTATTTAGAGGATATTAAGTCGCAAACTTATGTTTCTTATTTCAGTTATCATAAACCTATAGTTTCAATGATAAATATTCCTGAATAACCAACAGCTACTGTAAGGTAATAAAACCCACATGTATTGTAAAATAATAAAAATATTTTAAATAATATTAACTTTTTATTTATTTAATAAAAGAAAAATTTGTTTTCTTATCGGTCACCACGTTCAAAAAGTGTAACTTGAATTAATATCAAAGAAAAAGAAATACTGCATAAATAAAATAAATAAATAATTATAATTGCATAAATTGATACAAAATGCTATGCAATAGCTTTACCGCGGCAGTCCCCGAGTGCCACACGTCTTTTTTTTTTTTAGATTTTTCATTTTCTTATTTTAGAAGTTAGAGGGGGGGGGACCAACTTTTTTCCACTTTGAAAGCGTTTGTCATGCAAACTATTAGGTTTAGAAAAAAAATATTTTAGAAACCTCGATATCATTTTTGAAGACCTATCCTATCTATCTACCTACCTATCTAGACACGTATGTATTTGATGAAAAAAAAATTTTTGATCTTCAGTTCTAAGTATGGGGAGCCCTCAATATTTATTATTATTTTTTTATTTTTGCATCAAAATCTTAATGCGGTTCACAGAATACATCTACCTACCAAGTTTCAACAGTATAGCTCTTATTGTTTCGGAAACAAATGGCTGTGACATACGGACGGACAGACGGACAGACAGACATGACGAATCTATAAGGGTTCCGTTTTTTGCCATTTGGCTATGGAATTCTAAAAAGTCACTCGCAACCGGGGATCACTTGGCTGGATGACAAATTTTTCCAATTAACTTTAAACTTAATGCTTTAACGATAAAGTTGAAAATCTATTACAGAAATTTGACAAATTGTAGTATTTTGATGTGCTAGATACCAACCGTTTTCATTTGATATCTTATACCTTTAAACGAGCAATTCTTGTATATATATATATATATAATTGGAATCTCGGAAACGGCTCCTACGATTTTCATGAAATTTTGTGTGCAGGGGGCTTCGGGGACGATAAGTCGATCTAGCTAGGTTTAATTTTCAGAAAATGTCTTTTTTCCATGTTTTGAGGCACTGAACAATTGCTAAACTTCTCATAAGAAGCTAAATTTCGCCGCTGTCCTTAATGATACGAATAGCTGAGGGGCTTCGGCCTCTGATTCGGAGCTCGTAGACTTCGGGTTCAAATCCCTCACGATATAGTGTTTTTTCCTTTTTTTTTTTGGAGTTTTAAAAAAAATAATGATGGCGTTGTCTAATGCTTTTTATTACATTTTATATAATTGGAAACGGCGTCAACGAATTTTCTTTTTCGTTTATTAAATCAATGGAAGAAATTTTGTTTTGCCTAATTTGTGGAGATGCAAGGTACCAGGGTCGCACAAAAGTGTAGAAGTCGAAACAATTGTGAAAGAAATGATGTTGTATATAAACAACAATATTTTTTGTTGTAAGTATATAATACCTGGAAGAACTTTTATTTTGCCTACTTTGTGGAGGTGCAAAGTACCAGGGTATCACAAAAGCGTAGGAGAAGTCTAAACAATGAAGCTCATTCATTTTAAAGATCAGCCTGAAGGAGCAGTCGAATTTACAACAGAATTTCTCAACAGTGTCAACATTTCAGACTTGCCACAACACGAACTGAAATATTGGTATTATTATTATTGCTAACCTTATGATACCTTGCACCTCCTCAAAGTAGGCAAAATAAAATTCATCCATATCATATGATTTAATAATAATGATGAAGTACCTGCGCGACCGAGCTTTGCTCGGCATCTTTTTTTTGTTATAATTATTATTTTTGATTTATTTACATCAGACAATTGTTCATAGTTTTCATAAAAACACATAAGTACACAAAATACATTTAAATTATTTATGAACTATTATAAATATACATATAACATTCCAAAATAAAATAAAATAAAATTAAACTGATAATTAATATCGTACTTTGATTTGATAAGGATGACGTTTACATTCATGGTACACGAAGCCAATGTTTGGTTTGAGGTTAGACCCAGAAAATTGCTCTTAAAATATCATGTGTCTTTTTTACATGAAAATGTCAAAAAGAACTTTAAAAAAAAACGCTTACGAACAATTTAACTCCACGAAGCCGTGACTCATCTCAAGAAGCAGAAGAAAACCTCCATGAAAACAATCTGATTTTCGCTCGTCCCACACGTGTTTGTCAGACTTCGCACAGTGAGGACCCATTTGAAGAAGAACTTGATGAAAATCATCAGGTTTCCGCTCATCCCACACGTGCTGCTAAAGTAAGATGCTTGCAAAACTTGACTAACATTTTAAGAACAGAAAGGTCTTATGATTTAGATGTTTCACGAGAACGTGCAGCACAACGTGTGGCCGCCGAAAACGATGAGCAACGGGAGCGACGTCTGCAAGATATGCGGCAGCGTGCGTCAGAACGAAATGATTATTATTAATGAAAACCCTCAGCATACCCGCAAAAATAGTATGGAAGGAAGTTTTAGGTTAAGACCTTAAACTATGTATTGATGATAATATACAACTGATGTAACTGATTGTTAAACTACAAGTACTTATTTATAATAAAATGTTAAACTAAATTGCACTCGTAATTTTATATTTAAATAACAGTTAACAATATTTTTTATTATTATGTCGGTATGATCGAAAAACATTACTCAATAAATATTATTTAAAAAATTCGCTCGTTATGTATTTTTTGTTTTGAAAATATGTACCTAACAAAAAAAAAAAAAAAAAATACCGAGCAAAGCTCGGTCGCCCGGTACTAATTAATTAAGTCGCGTAACTAATGACTAGTAAGGGACAAACATTAACAAAATTAAAATCGTTTGCTATAAAATCGATTAACTATAAACGAGTAACTAATTTCATAATCGATCAAATTAGTAAAATGTCAATCATTCCCGCCTCTAAAACTGTCAAGTAAATTACTAAATTAATGACTGCTTACAAAACAAAAATAACTGTAATTAGCTGCATAAAATTGCTAAACCTACAAATTCTATTAAATAAATAAATACGGAAAAATCACACAAATTGAGCTAGCCCCAAAGTAAGTTCGAGACTTGTGTTATGCTAACTCAACGATACTATATTTATAATACATGCATATATAGATAAACATCCAAGACCTAGGCTAATCAGAAAAAGATCGTTATCCGTCATGACCTGGCCGGGGGTCGAACCCGGGGCGTCCACGTCGCAGGCAGGCGTGTTGACCGCAGCGCCACGGAGGTTCTTTTTTATAAATTATAAACTAGCGCTTGACCGCATTCCCGCCTGATGGTAAACAGTGATGCGATCTGGTAAAGCGCGCTAGTTTATTAAGAGCCTATTCACTCTAACCTTGAAGACACTCAAATTGAAGTGTGACGGAAACACCGCCGCCGGCAAATTGTTCCAGTCCCTCGATGTACGCGGTATAAAAGAAGAAGATCGACTATTAAAACTCAATATACCGCTTCAGCCCACTCGGATGTGACCTCTTGCTATTCCATAATTCTCCTTATTTAACTACCCTAGACTATGAAGTCGGTAATCTAAAATGGTTCGAAACCGACAAAAATAATAAAAACTCAAATTCCCGAACTTTCTACTGATAAATCGACTGTTGCCGAATCACTTGTTCATAAACTAAACCAATTTTATGTTAGGTGCATCTTTTTCCGTCATTAAGAAAATAATAGAAAAACTAATAAAGGAGATGTTTCAGAAATGTATGGAGCCTGGGCCAGCACATTGTACACTTAATGCTAGGTGTAGTTACGCTATAGTTAACTGTTTTTAATGTTAATTTCCTATATTTTGGCTTAGTTTTTATACAGATTCAATTTAACTCGGCTAAGGAGTGCAACACAACTACTATTAAATATAGTGGTCAGCAATAAGTGAAATAAAATTTTGACAGTGACATTTGATTTAAGAGTCATGTATCTAAGGCTATCGTATATATATTATCTACCATATGACTGTGAAAAAAAACAAAACATGAATTCCGAACATACGGCCCATTAAATAAACACATTCAACTCAAATCAACACTCGACACGAACACAACGGGAAAATAGAACTGTCAAAGTCGCCAATCAAACGTCATAACCACTGTCATGGCTACCTTAATAAAGGGTTATCTCACTAAACGTTTCAAATAATTAATAATATATACTTGTATTTTTATTCAATTAATTTAGTAGTATTTTTGTGAAAATCTTTTATTTTTTTCCTTTTTATCTATATAGCGTACATAGTGGTGGCCCAAAATGAACCATCTGCTTTAGTCCTGTCAAATTAAAATACTCCATAGACGGTTGAAACACGATTAAAAACATGGCGACTAAACAAACGTCAGGCGCGGACTCATTTGACACGATTTAATTTAGTCCCGTTACATTAGGCCGATACAATATTTATGTTCTCTTCTTTTCTTAATGAAATAGGAAAAAAAGATGGACTGAATTAAAATTAAGTAAGGTTTGTGAACAAGGGAATTGCGGATTTCTAAATGATTGATTAGTTTTGTTTGTTAACACTTCCAATGGCGCTTTATGGCTAATATCTGTCATAAGAATTAAACTCTTCTGTTCACTGCACCGGGATCTGTAAAGATTATTTCCTATTGAACAGAAAATTTACGTGTTACTATGCGGCCCGAATATTATGCCGGTTTCATCCATCCGTTATCATAATAATGGATCTAATATTTATTAAATAGGAGTAAAGGGCAGACAGTCACAACATTTATTCCATTTTAGAACTGTCAGACCTCGATAAGTCACTATTCAAAAATAGAACACAATGGCAATGAAAGTCTATTCTTAAGACCATCCTACGCTGTAGACGGTACCTATTCTTAACGCAAAAATAAACGTTGATGTCATAAGTATTTCCAATATATATAGACTGTACCAAAATTGTTAGAATCAAATATAGTAATAAAGACTATATAAATACAAATATACATAGATAACAATTATATTTTCCAGGAAATTGTGTTCGTTTCGCCGAAATACCTCCGTTCAGATATGTTGTCGAATCAACGAATGTGTACAGTAAAAGGAATTCTGTGTATTCGAATATACGATGTGCACTGAAACGATTTTGACAACATTTCACCGGTGCAGCGTTGGAAGCTTATTTCTTTTTAAACTTGGTACTGGAACAATTTATACATTTTACCTACTTTTAAATGTAACAGTAAATGTAAAGTTTACCACTATTGTTTTGTTAATTTTGCATGTTATTTTTTTTTATTTAAATATATCAATATTATCAATTTCTTGAAATTAATTTATTTTTGTTAATTTTGTATTTACTTAATGTTACTTATTAATTTATTAAGATTTTTTTCTAATTTATTTTTATTTCACTCAATTCTAGTAATGTTATAAATTAAAAAACCACAATTTTTTGCTTTTTTAATGTTTATTCGGAATTTTATACCAATGTTATAAATTTATCAATATTAGCGCTTATTGTTAAGTAAGTTAGCTTATCTCCATAATTCATTTTTTTATGCATGTTGTGTTTACCTATAAGTAATTGATGCACTGTTATTTTACCTTTGGGAATGTATTATTTGATTGTTGTTGTGTAATCAATTGTTGGTGAACCTAATAAAAAAAAAAAAAACAGTATACAATATATTCTTTAGTCTGAAAACAAATTAATAGTCTTGCTTTTTTAAATCTTTAGAAGCTAGGGTATTGGGATCAGGTACCTGAACTGATCTAGTTAGCTGTTCCCTTTCCAAATATTTGCCTTTGGACCTACACCTATACGGCCTCAATAAATTACTGCCTCATTAAATAAAACTAAGGGTTGGTTACATTACTGTGTCACCACTGTGGGTATCGCCCTGAGTACACGGTGGAGGTCTGCCCGTCTTGGGCGGAGCACCATCGTGTCCTTGTGGCAGTGATTAGCGGCGATCTCTCCCGTCTGACCAGTCCAGGCCATGCTTCGGAACAGGAGCCTATGGCAAGCCCTGGTATCTCAGTGTTCTGGCGCCTCAAGCCGCCGCAGGACGCCCTGGACGGGAGACAACTTACGGCCACTATAGACGCGCGGCTTAAGCGAGCGGCGAGCAGGGGGCATCTCGCCGCCCCGTAAGGACCAGGTCCGGGTCGACGGCGAGTTTTATTTCACGCGCGCCTCAAAGAGATGTCAGTACATCCTGACAGGGTCCACAATGACCGACACCTGCCATGGATGCGGGTTGGTAGAAAGAAAAACCGTGGTCCTGGCACACAGGCAAGTAAAGTAGCACGTTTTTCTCATAAAAACCATTAGTTAAACAGATTTGGATAAAATCCACATACCGATAGTTTTATAATGCTCAGAGATCGGAACTTATGCAGATGAAAGCGTGGGGTGATTTAGATTTAAGCTGTGCGATTTAATTACCTGTGGCATTAGTTGAACCAATAATAGAAGTTTCACCGTGTAAGGAAGGGTTCTATGCATAAATTATTTTTGGATTATATGTTTAGGTATATTTAATATTATTACTTTTATACTAATCACATTCATATTTTTTTCTTCTTTTTTTCTCACACATAATTGTCTACGTTCTGTTCTACGCTTCTGTTTTTACTTCTCCTTTCGCAGGTGTACTGGAATAAATTTCTTAAGAAACCAGATCTTATATTTGTCATATCCTTATATATTTTATTTTGTGTACATAAATAATAAAATAAATAAATCAAAATAATAAATAAAGTTTGCTTAAATTTTAGGGACGTTTAAACGACAAAAATCATCACACATAATTCAAAATTCATTATTCTTATTAACTATTAACAATTTGCTTGAGACGGTCTTCCCGACTGATCACAATTTAAGTATCTTCAAGGCTAAAGTGAATAGATTAATAATAAGCTAGTGCACTTTACCATCAACGATCATATCACTGCCTACCATCGGGCGGGATCGCGGTCAACCTCAAGTTTCTCAAGATCTTTATATGTATTTATAAAGGTCTCACTGTCCTCTTCATTTGAAGAAGACAGTCTTTAGAATGTTAGTGTATGCCATAGGCATGACAGATGCATCATGAAAATCGGTTTTAGATGGAGGTAATGCTAAAGAAACATATTATACGCACTTGTGTAGAACGCCAATACCGACAAGCGTAGATATACTCGCCATCAACATCTGGTCTTCGATTCTGAACTCTGATGAAGCACTGCAGCTTTCTTGCCGTGAGGTCCCACACACTTAGACCTGAAGTCGGAGACCAGCTCCCGGCTATACAGTGCTCTCTCTGTGTAAAAAATAATATTTAAAGATTATTGGTTCTCGAAAAGACAAACAGACTCTTTCATCAGAACAATGTTTCTACTATAATTATAATTATAAATATTAAGTTAGTCACAATTACTGAATTTATACAAATAAATATGATTGAAGCCTAATGGTTAAAACACCAGCCTCACAAGTACGAGTGCACAGGTTCTATTCCAGGTCGGGCAAGTACCAATGTAACTTTTCTAAAGTTATATGTACTTTCTAAGTATATCTTGGACACCAATGACTGAAGGTGAAGGAAAACATCTTGAGGAAACCTGGACTTTAAGTCTGAAATCGCCAACCCGCATTGAGCAAGCGTGGTGATTACGCTCAATCCTTCTCTGTATGAGAGGAGACCTGTGCCCAGCAGTGGGATGATAAAAAGGTTGATGATGATGATGATGTATATTAGATACATATAAAAAGTATACATCGATTGAAGAGATTTTAACTTAGCCTACAATTCCTGTCTTTCTGGCTGTTCCAGTTAATCTCAGCAACTGATGAACCGTTTTTGATGAAATTAGGCATGGGGAAACTTTTCATTGATATACGCGGATGTAGCCGCGGATGGAAGTTATTTAAATAAAAGTATAGGTTATAAGGTCATGCCTGGGAAATTTTAAATATAACTGGACTTTGTGTTATTCTGTAGGTATGAGAGAATGGTGTTATAATAAAGGAACGGTACCATCTTTTCTAGTGTTATCAGAATTGCTATCAAGAACGTCATTAACCAGGTAGGTAAATGCCTATATTACGGTAGACCATAGACGACCGTGATCAGTTTTGAAGTAGCCGTCTATTTCTTATTTAAAACGTATGGCAAAAAATACCTTCTTTTTTTTGTTGTGATGGGAAATCATCAAATGACCTCTCCCGCTCTCGACGGAGCGGAAGGACATGTCCGACTTATACTGACTAAAACCCACCCGTGTTTCTTCTCTTGCCTGTGTGACGGCCAAGGCCATGGTTTCTTTTTAACCAACCCGTAACCTCTAATAAAACAAAACCAATTAAAGAAATTATCCTTAAGTTATGTAATAATGATTAACATATATTACATAATCAGCTTGGAATGTTCTCACTGCTGGGACCCATGCTTCCTCTTTCTGTGTGAGAGTGGGACATAATCCACCACGCGGCCCAGTGGAGTTAGGTAAAGTTACTTGTTTACGTTTCTGACATGCTTTGTTCACAACGTTTTCTTTCGCCATTTTGAAAGTAATGGTGATGAAATCGAATACACAAAGGAAATTGCTTGCTCCGGGTCGGCTCCATTGACATTGAAACCTCGTTTGCAGTTCAATCGATTTTGACTTTTATATCGTTGGTAACATGACAATTAATATTAATAAAAAACGATTTTTTCCACCAGAAAATGAAACTTAAGTTCAACACATAATTAAGAATATAAAATATATTGATGTGGTGGAAACTAAAGCCTGTACTAGGACTACCTGTGTTAGAGGTCTCTAGACCTTCTGAGTGCACGGTCTTGTCACAACTAATATAAACCTATACTAATCTATGACAAAGATTACGGTATGAAATAAAAATGTCATAAAAAAAAATCAAAAAGAGAATTTACAAAGTAAATAATTATTTTAAAGGATTGGACAGCAAAGTGGGGTGTGTTCGTGTAGATGTTTGAGTATGGGTGTGGATCTGTGAGTGTGGCTGTTGTTTTGTAAGTCTAGATGCGAAGTGCATGTGTTTGTGTGTGGGCAGGACATTCGAGTTGCGAAATGGTAGCTACAATAAATAGTTGGCATTATAACCACTTTATTTTCTCTTTTAATGCTTCCCGTCTACGGAATAAAAGACAAAATCGCTTGAATGGATCGTAAAAAATATTTCCTTAAAAATCGAATCTTATTTCAAATGGAGTACCTACCTATACACCTCGACCGTCGGGGGCGATATCTCACATGGCTACAATTTCTCTATCAGACGATGTATTTACGATATTCAAATCATATATTGATGACCATACCCAGAAACGTATTTTAACAAATAATGTAATTTCCTAGACTGCTGTTACTTGGTGGTTAACTCTAACTTCCGGGAAATCCATTTCAATTAATGTACCGTTTGTTTGTATCCGCCCAATTGAATTCTGTTAAACATGATTTACCCCTAACCTTTAGCTAAATAATACACGTGTTAGCTACCTATATGTGAGGACTGAGTATGTAGGACTGTTATCCGCCGCATACATACGTACACTCTAAACGCAAACCACAAACGCGTGTAAATCTTTCCCCTCCGGGATTGAGATAAAAATGTGGCATATCACATTTGTACTGCACACTTTCCTGGTTTTACAAAGAAGTGAACGCTGGAACTATGTAGATTACATAAGTTACATAACATCAGATATAGGGTAACTTGGAGTTACGAGTGAGGACAGCGTTATTGATAACAATTCGCTATCTAAAGCTACACTTAAAGCGAATTTCACGTGATTTTTACGGCTATGAGTTACTGATATAAACTTTTTTTTTTGTTCCGGGGTGGAAAATCCTCAATGGATGTCCGCCGCCCTGGGGTGGGCGACGGGGTCTGTCAGACTCCTACTGACTAAAAACCACCCTGGTGTCTCTCCGGTCACATGCGCACGGAGCCGCGGTATTCCTTAATAGGCTACTGGACAGATTTATAATTTCTATCTTGAATTACTTGGTTGTGGTTAAGAAGTTCACCGAAAGTATTTTTTTTTTTATTTTAAATACGTATTTCGTAAGAAACATGCAAATAAAAATTCAAAATTCAAATAAGCCGCCGAAACGCTTTATTCGTCAATATGGCGTCGCGCCTTGTAATTGACGTCACAAGTATATAAACGACTAGCTTTTACCCGCGGCTTCACTTGCGTGGAATTAGAAAATTTTTGTCAGGAAGAAAAACACATCAATCATGTATATAGAACAGAGCACTATTTAAGGACGCTAGTGTAAAGAATGTTGTGGGTATTTCCATTAACAGCTAAGACATGTAAATTTCTAGCATTGGATACTCGCGAACATACCACGTAGAGCTGTCCATGTGAGAAGCATGGCTTTTCCAAGTGTACCCCGGCTACTTGAAGTGTCTGACCTTGTTGATAGTCGTGACAAAAATTTGTGCTGTTCATTGTCTGCCGGAAAAAATGAACCTATTTTGTAATAAACCTGGCCCTGAACTGTAAAAGTTGGCGAGAAACCGGGCATTATTATCTCCCTATCGACTCCAAAAGACGTCATTTGGAAACACGAATTGTACTTTCTTATCCTGTTTAAAAAGCGACGCGATTCAGCTCCTCTGGCTCACCGAGTAATGGAAGGGAAACTTTTCCATTGGAGCAGCACATGCCTGCAGTCTCATCTTTCCATTTTAGTGCATTGCATAATCGACATGCCTTGTCCATGGGCCCGATAATTATGAGTCTGTGATCCTTGTAGTTAACTGAGTGGTCGTAATAAAATGCTGCATTATTAAACACAGACCAAGTATGTCGTTCCATAAGTCCACGATGCGCCGTTTGCAACTCCGCATTTGCGTTTCTTCGAGCCTGTGCCTGTTCAAGGGTTTCGGCAGATCTCAAAGTGGCTTGGCGCTCGGCTTGTTCATCTAGACGGAGTTGAGTTAGTTCAGGCGTTTCGGCGCTCTCAAAATCGTTTGACGCTCATTTTACCTGTCCAGGCGGAGTCTAGTTTGGGCAGCAGTTTCAGAAGCCCTTAATGTGGCCTGACGCATGGCCTGTTCTTCAAGCCTTTGTTGAGTCTGAGCAGGTGGTTCAGCGGCTCTTAAAGCGGCTTGACGCTGTACTTGTTCTTGTCTTCTTACTTCCGAATAGTAAGATGACTCTTGAGCTCGAGTAACTCTTTTTGCGCGAGCTTGAGACGATACCTTGGAAAGGTTAGACTTGCGTTTTCGAGTCATTTTCGAGGTTAAAAAAAAAATATAAATAAAAATGCAACAAAACAAACAAACGAAAAACCAACACAACAAATCCTAATCGAAATGCAAATCAATACCAAGGCAAGCGAATTAATCCTAATCCTAATAATATGAAACCAAAGACAAATCCTAAACAACAAAACCAAATCGCAAAGCAAATCAGAGGGAACCAAAAGCACAAACAGTCAATTTAAAAGCAGAAATAACGAAAATGTAATACAGAAATATAGGTACCCCAAATACTATAGGATGATGCGCCGAGTAACAACGCGCCTTAAGATAAAAAAGAAAAACGCAACGATAGTGCGTTTTAAACGTCAAGCAGCGCCATCTAGTATGGTTTGGGTGAACTATTTTGTATTTGCAGTTTTATTTTCTGTTGTTTTTATTTGTTTTAGCATGTAGTACTTTTATTATAAAAAAAAATATAAAATAATGTTATTCTCAATCCTTCAACAAACTACTTTCAACTAACTATATGACAAAAATCAAGTCGATTCGTTGCTTTATTAGGTTATATATATGGACGATATATTTGGTGTACACATACAAATATTCCAGTAATTTCCCTTGGGAACTTGATATTTTTTTAGAGCCATACGTAGCCTATGTTACTCTCCATCTTTTCAAGTAACTGTATGCCAAAACTCAGGTCGATTGATGGCTTAGCTACGGCGTAAAGGAAGGACAAACAAACAAACAAACACACTTTCACATTTATAATATTAGAACATTAGAACACATAAAACAACAACAAGTGCTGATGCGAGTATGACGTCATCGTGACATTAGCCAATCCGGATCGTTTCACAATATGTGGCGCGAAATACAAAAAGTCAAACATATTTTTGTGTTTTTGGATATATTAATTGTTATTATTTTTATTAAAACTCATGTAAATGATATAAAGAACCCTCATTTTATGCATTTAAAGCAATACTGCCGCGGCTACTGACATAAACTATGCTAAGATAAAACTGTAATGACTTGAGTGTCGGTCGAACAAATAAATCAAAAGAATTGTTTCACATCTTCTGACATGTTTTCCAACTAACATTATTATCCGTATTTTTTTTTATTTTTTTTTTTAATAATTATAAACTAGCTCTTGACCGCAATCCCGCCTGATGGTAAGCAGTGATGCGATCGTTGATGGTTAAGCGCGCTAGTTTATTAACAGCCTATTCACTCAGAAAAACTGAGCGAATAGGAAGGAAGACGGCAGTTAAGCGAGGTGATGCAATGTTAAACCCAACAATACGACCAACGATGCTGCGCCAAAGGGAGATTGATCCGCAGACCTTCCACGACCAAACTCCCAACACAACAACATTTGGCGCATCGTACCCGGCACACATCGCAACACAACTGCTCAGACCCGTCCTCCATACGGCTTCACCAGACATCATGCCGGAACACGACAAATCGCTTGGCGGCAGGACTTTGTCTGGTGGGTGGTAACTAAAAAAACCGTATTCTTTCATTTGCCAAAAAGCATCAACCAACACATATATCAAGAAGAAGCTTGGTTGGGTCGCATTTATAAAATTTAACGACATTCTGAAATCAGCCAAAATTCTAGGCCCCCATTCCCTTGATCACAAACTAAATTAAATTTAAGTTAAGTGCATCTTTTTCTTTCTATTTCATTAAGAAAAGGACAGAAGATAAAATGTCAGTCTGGACCTATCAAATTAGTGCGCTCCTGACGTAAACTGGCGTGTTTTTAGTCGCCATGTTTTTAATCGCGTATAAACTGTCTATGGAGTATCTTAATTTGACAGTATTAAAGTATAATGTTATCTTCTGTCCTTTTCTAATCGAAATGGAAAGAAAAAAATGCACATAACTTAAAATTAGTTTAGTTTATAAACAACAGAATCGGCGCCATTGTCTAACTAAAGTCTTGTTTCTTCAACCGATGCGTGCTAGCACATAATAATAATAATAATAATATTTACATGGATTCTTATACTGGATACTACACACACACACAATAGGTGTTTATGCAGAAAGCCATGTATAGATGGATGTGTAAGGCTTATAGATGGAGATTCAAGGCGTATTAAGTTTTTTAGTGTGTTATTGAAGTCGAATAGAGTGACAAAGCACAGTAATGGAGGGTGGAATAAGGCAGTAACCGAATGACGTCAAAGGAAGAAGAGTCGGTTTTGCGGCAGGTAGAACTTGGGTGAGGAGTAACACAGGACCATGGAGACTGGCGCATGAAAAGAGAAGTTTATTCTCAACAGTTGGAAAATTTGACAGTGGATCATGATGACGAACATTGTTTTATTGTTCTGGTTCTTCAGTAAATAGACAAAAACACCAGGAAACCTTAGGACAATTTACAGTTTAAGGTGTAAAATCATTACTAATATTATAAATCGAAAAGTGAGTTTGTTTGTTTGTTCCACTTTCACTCCATAACTACTGAAACGATTGCTTTGAAATTTTGCAGACGTAAAGTTAGAAGTCCGTATTAAATAATAGGGTACTTTTTATCCTGAAAAAAAAATTGGTATTCCTGAGAGATTTCTAAAAAGCGCTATATAACCGAATTCCACACGGGCGAAGCCGCGGGCGGCATGCTAGTATAGAATAAATCACAACACGTTATAACAACACAACGTACTACAGATTTCTAAAAATCCATACTAATATTATAAATGCGAAAGTATCTCTGTCTGTCCGGCTTTCACGCCAAAACTACTGAACCGATTGTAATGAAATTTGGTACACAGATAGTCTAGACCCTAGAAAGGATATAAGCTATATAACATCCCGGTATGACTAATAGGAGCAGAGCAGTAACAAAAAATGTTGCGAAAACGAGGGTCAATGCGGACGTACATACTACTCCCATTATTTTAACAGGCGCTTATTTTATATCAACACGCGGACGGAGTCGCGGGCAACAGCTAGTACTTCTAATAATCCAAAGTAACAACAAGATGTCCTCTACCTGCCAAATTGTACAGCTAACTCCCTGTCTGTCAAGTGTCAAAACATTGACATCCCATTCAATCAGTGTCCAATAGCTAATCAATTGAATGGTTTCAATCCAGTAGATTTCGAAACGCTCGGGCCTAATGTATTTTTTTTTTAACTAGGCAGATCTAAATGTAATGCAGGTATATACCGCTATTGTTATTTTTATAGATTGAATTTAACCAAGTTACTGAATTTAATCAATGAAAAACACATCTCAAGGATGATAATAGATATAAGTATAATCGTTGATTTTAATTAATATTGAGTTCAAAACTGAATATGAGAATTATCTATGCAAATAACTATAGGTACTACACGAAGTGCGGGCGTTTTGGAGGACTGTCTTATGTAATATTGACGTTCAAAAAGTGCTGATTTTCATCCTAATTTGGTAGTAGGCCATAACATCGGCCGCCGGCAGAAATTACCACCCACCAGACAAAGCCTTGCCACCAAGCGATTTGTCGTGTTCCGGCATGATGTCTGGTGAAGCCGTACGGAGGACGGGTCTGAGCAGTTGTGTTGCGATGTGTACCGGGTACGATGCGCCTATGTTGTTGTGTTGGGAGTTTGGTCGTGGAGGGTCTTCAGATCAATCTCCCTTTGGCGCAGCATCGTTGGTGGTGTTGTTGGGTTTAACATTGCATCACCTCGCTCAACTGCCGTCTTCCTTCCTATTCGCTCAGTTTTTCTGAGTGAATAGGCTCTCAACGATCGCATCACTGCTTACCATCAGGCTGGATTGCGGTCAAGCGCTAGTTTATAATTATTAAAAAAGAAAAAATACTTTTGATTTTGTTAACAAACCTGTGTTTGTGTATATTGTTAAAATCTTTTAATATTTATTAATAATCAAGTACAGTGTCGACTAAAAGCCAATATAAATGGTTGTGTGTGTGTGTGGCAGTGTACCTCTGAGTGAGATTAAAAAGGCTGTTGCAGTTTACGTAGTTTTTTTTCTTATGTGACTATTTATACGTAATCCTTTCTGTTTCATCGTTTGTTGTTTGAGCGCTCTATTGTTCTTAAGTACCAGTCGAATTTAAAAAAATCTCTTTGTAATTTGACAGCCAATATCTCTCACATTATGAGAAATAAAAAGACAGAAAAAATGTTAATCGATAGCAAATATTACAGGCAAGCCATGCGACACATCGGGAGGGTGGGAGAAACAAGAGATTTCAATACAATTCTTCTTCAGCCTATGGATCTCCACTGCTGGACAAAGGCCTCCCCCAAGGCTTTCCACGCTGACCAGTCTTGTGCTGCCCGCATCCATCGGCTTCCCGCGACCTTCACCAGGTCATCGGTCCGCCTTGTTGGGGGCCTCCCTACGCTGCGTCTTCCAGTACGTGGCCGCCACTCCAGAACCTTACTGCCCCATCGGTCATCGGCTCTACGAGCAATGTGCCCTGCCCACTGCCACTTAAGTTTAGCGACTCGCAGAGCTATGTCGGTGACTTTGGTTCTTCTGCGGATCTCCTCATTTCTGATCCGATCACGCAGAGAAACTCCGAGCATAGCTCTTTCCATTGCCCTTTGTGTGATTCTGAGCCTTCGTATGAGGCCCATTGTGAGTGACCACGTTTCAGTTCCGTAAGTCATCACTGGCAACACACACTGGTCAAAGATTTTAGTCTTGAGACACTGTTGTATCTTGGACGACGAGAAAATCTATCGTAGCATCCCGAACGCTGCCCAGCCGAGCTGGATTCGACGAGAAACCTCTTTCTCGAAGCAATACAATTAGCAGTATATAATCCGCTTATCACGCAAGGTCAAAAAAGGTCTAATACGTACAAAAATAAGTATGTATTTCCATTCCAACAATTTCCCGGCAATCACTCAACTTTTGCACAAAAGGGTACCAACCCATAACTTAATAAAAGCTTTCTGTTAATGTGAAAACCTTCCAAGGGCATGCGTGTATCTAAATAGGTTGGCATTGACAAATTAACCGAATTACTCATTCACGAAAACATACCATTACTTATTTATTTGTACAAAACCGTATGTTTCACTATGTACTTACTAGTTGATGTAACAACAATATATTTTTGATATCGAGTTAGTTCGATACTGAAATATTACACGCCTCGCACCCTAATTTAGTAACACATTATTACTATCAATTGGAACTATTTTGAAGCTTATTGCTAATCCATCGCTCCATATGTTCGAAAAATGTGTCTGCTCAATAACGTAAATAACGTAGAGAATACTCTTTATTATGTACACCATATAGATTACAGAACATAAATAAAAATATTTTACAAAGGGTGACACAATGGGCGGTCTTATCGCTAAGAGCGATCTTTTACAGACAACCTTTGGATGGAATTCTAAGAGGTAGGATAAAGAAATAGTGTAGGTAGTCTACAGTGTACTATTTACATAGATTATACAATAAATATATACGTTAAGTGCATAATACTAGTTTAAATAAATTTATACATTTAATTAATAAATATCATACAAGAGCACATTAAATATAATAATATGTTTAAAGAGAGAGGAAGTGCTTTTTTATCATAGTTTTAAAAGTAAACAGTGTTTGAGCACGCCTTACGGACACGGGCAAGTCATTCCATAGCCGAACTGCTTGTACAGTAAAGGATTTATCATAGAAACTAGTGGAATGCATCGGCATGTCTAATATCAGGTTTTCCGATGACCTCAGATATCTATTATGTGTGTCATGAAGGAACTTGAAACGTTCTTTAAGATAAGAGGGGGTTTTAGGATTAAACAAAATGTTGTAGAGCTGAAATAGTATATGAGAATTCCGGCGAAGACGTATGGGAAGCCACTTAAGCTTTGAACGAAATTCAGATATGTGATCATATTTGCGCAGGCCAAATATAAATCTTATGCAAAAGTTTTGAAGTCGCTCAAGTTTATCTAGTTGTGCCTCAGTAAGATCTGGATAACTGACATCTGCGTAGTCAAGGATGGGAAGTAGAAGTGATTGTGCAAGCGCAGTTTTAGTGGCAGTAGGAAGAAAGTTCCGTAACCGTCTCAGAGACTTACCAGATGCAAAAATTTTGCGACTGACATCTTGTAGCTGTGGATCCCAGGATAGATGCTTGTCGATCCAAACCCCAAGGTTCTTAACCTTCTCACTGAACGGAATAGCAGTACCATTAAATTGAACTTGGAGAAGTTGCGACCAGTCTATCCTCGGCAACATCCTTGAACTGCCAATAACAATGACCTGAATCTTCGATGGGTAACGAATGAAGGTTTTTGAGTTGTCAAAATGAAACCCATTGCTAGTGTTTGATAAATATGGATATAAGTTAAGGTATATACATAAGCGTCATTAATCAATTCAAATAGTTTGTTTCGAACAATGACAATTCATGATTTGTTAGCAGTTACCGTATTTTTTTTTATTTAAAACATTGACTCACACTAGGAATTACTCCTCCATCGTAGGTCCATTTACAAACACTTAAACTCATATACATAAACAGCCAGCACCCGGAACGACTACCTGTAGGCCATACAAATATTTGTTACATACGGGATCAAACCCGCGACATGCGCCTCAGCAGTCGATCGCTCAGCCATTGCACCAACTGTGTCGTCATTTTAAACTATTAGCATATAGATTACATAATATATAAAATTCATTTAAAATAAAACATTAAGTTAATATTAATTGAGTCAGAATTAAATTACATTAAATTCAGAATACAATAATAAGAGAATCATAATATAATAAATTGATATTAATAAATATCCCTACCAATTTTCAGGCCTTGAGTAGACACGTAGGTGCGTGTGCATCCAATGCTTAACTATTGGACTATCAGACTTGTCTCCCTAATGTCATCTTGATGACGTTGTTATTGCGTTGGTCTCTTCCTACTCACTCATTACTGATGAGATTCTCTCGAGTATAATGGAAAAAAATTGGCTGTCTGTAGAACTCCGTCTACTGCCGATATTTGAACGTGATAACGTCTATTACATGGTAATTTTTTCAATGGGTGCAATGAAATTATTTAAAATAAAGTAATGTATAACATTTATATTTTTATTTAATAGTTTGTTTAAATTTTCTAAAAAATAATAAAAAAAAAGCAATAAGAAAAAGAAAAAAGAAAAAGAAAAATTAAAAAGGAAAAATTTAAAAATTAAAAAGGATAAAAAACGTCCGTTGCCGTCAGGAATCGATCCGCGGCACCTCTTGAGTGAGTTAATCCGAGCATTTCACCACTCGGCTATCAATGCTTTAATCATGTATGCGAAAAACTGCTACTAATTGTTTACAACCGTGCTTTTAGGTAAATAATATTGCACTCTAAAGCTACAAGGCTAAGGTTAGTTTTAGTAGGCGTGGACTCCGTGTAGCGTCAGATTCGGCCGTTACGCAGTTTTCGCGAATGACTCCCAGCATACCGATTTAATAGACGTTATCACGTCAAAACTATTTGGTATCAGTACATTTCAGACGCACACGACAGCCGCTCGAATCTGTAATATTATCGCCTTGAAAATTTGGGTGAAGTGAGCTTAGAGTGAGCCAATAGCCTCTCTGTGATCAAAATTCTAAGCCAACGCAATCAAAAGACGCAAATTTTCGAACCAAAACCTACAACCAAAACCTACAGCGGGAAGTACCCTGAGGAAGTGGATTCAGAATCTTGAATTTGGTACAAAATAACGTCCTATAGAACATATAACGAAAAAAATTGCGAAAACCGTAATTTTATATTTGTTAGTGGATAACTTCGTCGTTTATGAACCAATTTTGGTCAATCTTTTTTTTGTTGGTAAAAAGATATCTTTAGGTCTGATGATCGAAGACCAGAGAAATCGAGTGGACTTAGACTAAGACTACGTCTAAGTCTAGGAGTAAGACCAAGACTTCCAAAAACAGAACCATAAATAGAACTAAAACTACTGCAGCCACATTTGCACTGGTGCTGCAAAATGCCACCTGGCTACATTGGATTCAGTGCAGAGGCGTGCGAATTGTCAACCCAGATTTAGCTCAAGACGTGTTCTATAGGATGGATTTTGAAGAGGTGCGAGGTAATTGTATGACTTTATTCCCCCATCTCCATTCCATCATCGGGCGACCCGTCGTACGGCGAGTTACCACCCTTACGTTGTTGACACTACAACGATCCGAACGAAGCGTTTTGCCTCTTCTTGTATACCAAGGGACGGGAACAATTTGCCAGCGGCGGTGTTTCCGTCGAACTACAATTTAAGTGTCTTCAAGGCTAGAGTGAGTAAATAGGCTTTTAAACTAGCGCGCTTTACGATCAACGATTACATCACTGCTTACTATCAGACGGGATTGAAACCGAAGCCGAAACTCAAGCCGAAGTCGAAGCCGAAATCGAAACCGGAACCGGAACCGAAACCGAAACCGAAGCTGAAACTGAAAACAAAACCGAAGCCGAAATAGTAAAATTTTGTTTACACCTATTTAAAAAAAAAATTCTTTCTTTCTTTCTTTTATGGCTTCGCACGGTTTGTGCATTTAGCCAATGTCACGTATGGATTTGTTCATGTCGAAAAAGACGGCCGCGTGACCCGTCTTACGATGGAGGTTTGAGACAAAGTCATGATGTGGCCACTATGCTGCGACATTTCACTGTTCTTTAGGAATTATTTACTGAATGCACTTTTTACTACATAAATCACGCACTTTTATTTAGTAAACAACACTATAAATAATTTTAAAAGTCCAATGAAATATGAGCGTGACACTCAGCTTGACTTTCCCGCCAAAACTCCTACATGGAGTTTATTTAAACTTACTAACCCTTTCCTCATGAACTCGTAGAGGTATTAAATTGTTATTCATATAATTATCACATACTCGGGTCTATAATACCTTTAAGCTATAATATAATCAAATTTATATCAAATATGTACGTGACACTCGGAGCGTGAGTACGATGCGCACTAGGCCGGTTTTTATGTGATATACCTACAATTTGATTTTAAATTCGATTTTAATTTAATAATTATAGAACTTTTCCTTTACTTTTAAATATTGTGACTTCTTGCATCTTGTCAAATAGGATGAAGAATTTCATTTCATTGTAGATCAAGGCGAACTAAATACATAGGTTTGATTTATTTGCGAGTATCGAAATACGTCACTTAAATGGCAGATGTTTTATAGCCTTGACTTAAAAGTTACTTATTTCTAGTTACAAGAAAACAAATAAAAAGAGTTGTAATAATGGAGCAATTTACTCCATGGTTGTAATCAACTTGATAAAGAAGTGATCCCTGAAGAATAATTATTTTTCAATATGGTGTTGAATACCAAAAATATAATCCTTAAAATGCTTGCCCACCTAGGTAACATGCCCACCACACCACAAACTTAGTTATCTAAATGTCAGAACATCAAACAAGAGCGCCAAACTTCTTCGGAACAATAGGCCAATAACTCAGCCCACAGACAAAGTTGTACCGCTTTACGAACTAAAAATATCGGGAGCCGTGCAATAATAATATTCTTCAAAGCAAAGAACAACTATACAGGAGCATCAAACTTAATAACGAGGTACAGTCAATTGCTTTTCCAAGGTAACACTCTAAAGCCAGACAAATAGAAAGCATCCTTATTGCTAAGAATTAAGGACATTGTCGGAGCAACACTGTTGAAATGTACGTGCAGTTGTCTGTACAAAGCAACAGCTAAGCCGTAGATGAAACACCGCGAACTTTCACTACCACAAAGCGAGAGTTTTTAATTAAAATGACTTGTATCGCTGCGTAGGACCTGGAATTTTGTGGGAGATAATTTAGGACCAAATTATTTTGAGGTTTTAAAAAGAATGTGAAAATGTTTGTACAGTTTTGCTGAAATCTTACTGAAACGACATAAATTATAGCAGAAAAGAAAAACATATTCAAAATGAGAACCAACATTATTTTGTACTTATAATATCAGAAAAATTACTTCGAACCATTCTCGAATGGAATGAAGTCACTTTAATGTTAGATGAACAATTTTTATGGAATAATGAAAAACAAATTGGCTATTATTACAAAGGAAGAGTGAGTAAAATTAATGTAAATTTGAGAAAAGTAATGGAATTGATCCCGATATTATTGGTAATGAACAAGGAAAAGTGTCGTTTGGATCATCTTTTTTTCAACCCAAGAACTGATTTTTTTTTCTTTATTTTATGGCATCGCACGGTTTGTGCATTTAGCCAATGTCACGTAATGAATTGTTCATGTCGAAAAAGACGGCCGCGTGACCCGTCTTGCGATGGAGGTTTGAGACAAAGTCATGATGTGATTGGTCACTATGCTGCGATATTTCATTGTTCTTTATGAATTATTTACTGAATGCACTTTTCACTACATAAATCACGCACTTTTATTTACTAAACAACACTATAAATAATTTTAAAAGTCCAATGAAAAATGAGAGTGATACTCAGCTTGACTTTCCCGCCAAAACGCCCCCAAAAACTGAACAGTGTGTAGATAGGCATGCAGTTCTTATTTATAGTGTGCTCGTGTAAATTGAAAAAAAAATAATGAATAGATGAAAATGCTTTAGTGAATAGCTATGTACTTGATAGATCACAAAGTGGCTATTGCATGTACTTATGCTGTACTGCCCTATACATGGCTCCCTGAATGTTAATTTAGCAGTACGTCTATCAGGCAAGGCGTTTTAATTTCAAATCTCGTATGCATAAGGGGTAGATTATTTGGGCAGATTTCTTAGTATTAACAAACATTGAATGTTTAATGATTTGCAGCAGTGCCAGGGCTCATTATGCATGCATATTTAGGCATGCATTACGTATTCATAACCACTTAAACGATCTTTAGTGCTCTTAAACAAAATTATGACGCCCAAAGCACATTTTCTTTTCTGAAATTAAAGTGTTTTAAAACATTTTGAGTTCTAAATATTATATTATATCTAAATGAATGAATGTGTTTGACATTGAAAAACATTATACGAAGTTTATTAAATCTAGCACTTAGTTTGAAGATTAGATAAATGTGTATGTAACAAAGTGTTACTTAATATTCATAATTATATTCTGCTCAAGTGCACAAAGAAAATTTTCTGAATGAGGTTTAGAAAAAAAGATTATTAAAAAACAGTAGTAGTTTTACTTTACAGCCTCTGTGGCGTAGCGGGTCCGATCCCCGCGCAGTGGAAATATTTGTATCCATGAATATCAATATCTGCACTGGTCTGGTCGTGCCTCGGAAAGCACGTTAAGCCGTTGGTCCCGGTTACCATACGAACATCTAATGGCAGTCGTTACGGGTTGTTGAAGCTCTCAAAAATCCAACAATTGGTCTAACTGCTATGCTTTGATATCGCCTTCGGGTTGTGGAGGTAAGACGGCAGTCGCTTCACGGAAAATATCGAAGTTTAGCCAAAATCAGTAGTTAGACTGGTAAAGCGGACCCTAGACTCCAAAGCTGGAAAAGCTTCGAATGCGACTGGGATTAACGCTGAGATAATCTGATCTGATCTGAATAGAAGTTTTACTTGAAGAACAATACATCGTCAGAATATTAACGTTCCTTTAAGAAAAATCTTTAATATGAGCAACCCAACAAAGGTAAGGAAATTCACAAAAATGTGTTATTTTATTTTAGTTCTATTACCTATTTATACAGTATGTTAAGAAAACCCTGTCCGACCCATAAGGATAATAAAGGTTACGTAAACACATGACCAAATATAATATAAAATTTTACGTAATCATCATAGTACCAATACAAATGAATTTTGAAATAATCTTTTTTTCCCGCGAATTAATTCCAACTTCCGCGAAATTTGGTAATTTTTAAAAAAGTGACAACACCGGTATTATTATGAGCGAATAGCGATGCGACCACGTGCCGCGTGCCCTGCCGCCCGCTCCCCGCGGAAGGGTGCATATCGCACATTGATTAAGTTGACTCTTTTTGCGAAAGAATATTTACTTTTTTAGGGGATTTTTTTTTTTTAAGTTTAGCCCGGTTTTGTATGCATTAGTAGAATCAGTTATCGATACCTAACAACACCTTCACGGGTCGGACAGGGTTTTCTTAAGATACTGTATAACAAAAATCCAAAAACTTGGGAATATACAAAAACAAGTGTATGAAAAATGGTGACTATGTAAACAAAATCCAAAAATATGTTGTACAACTGAAGTTTATGGTCGATGTTGGTTACGGAAGATTATGTAAATGCAAGAAGCGAAAATCTCGGGCATGTAAACTAAACTTTTCGGGTATCTATTGTGAATTAACAACATGCCTCGTAATATAATTATTAGATGAAAATGACTGAAATTCCTTGCTAATAAATAGTACAATGGATAGGCAATTATCTACCCTAGCCTTTTCCCACACTGGGTGGTTTCCAGCGTAACTGGTTCCACCTGAACTCTTCAAGCCTTATTAATACAATACCCCTTGATAAGATAGGTTGGCAGACTATAAATCCTCTAAGGACTGTGAAAGATCCACGAATGGCAGCCAACAGCTTAAGGTACCTCCCGAGGCACGGAGGTGTCTTGAGATTTGAAGATGTGAAGAGATTAGTAAAAATGCCATCTTTGATTGCACAGCCAGTCCAATTATGGAATGGTTGAACGTATACTGGTAGCTAAGATGATTTATTTTCCAGATAAAACTATTATTACAGGACATGGAATACGCTTATTCAAATATTCCCATGATATCAAGACTTATGAGAAAACGTGAAGCATATGTAGTTTAAATATACAGGCTGTATCTGACATCGTAACGCAAACTTCGCGAAAAGTCTAGACCGCGTGCCACTAATAAATAGTCATTGATGTCGTTAATGAGTGGTTACAGAATTAACTGTGTTTAAAAAAATGTGTCGGGTCGACCTTTGAACGTTGCAAACGTGCCGCCGTGCGGGTTTGTAGGTATGACGTTGTTCCCTGATGTGAACTCTATTAAATCAGCTGATTATAGTTCTTCGAGATTTGTTTTCTTTGCACTTTTTAGTGCAATTAGCGAATTAATTATTTTTTACTTTAAAATCTTTTAGGTTATAAAAGTATAGCAATTATGAACGGTCTAAAGTGAAAAAAACCACAGATATTTTTTTTTTTTAATAAAAAAAAAGATTATTTCAAAATTCATTAGTAGGTATTGTTTCTATGATGATTACGTAAAATTTTATATTATGCTTGGTCAAGTGTTTACCTAACCTTTATTATCCTTACGGGTCGGACAGGGTTTTCTTTACATATTGTATATAAATATAATAAAATGTACGTACGTTGAGATCAATCGCATCGCCGCAAATATCAACGCCTTCAAACGTCACGACGCAGCCAACCTTGCATCTCACATCCCATATCTGAAAGTATTGCAAAATGTTTGTATTAAAATTTTTCATCTTTAGCCTGTAGAGGTCCACTGCTGCACAAAGGCCCCCCAAGGCTTTCCACGTTGACTGGTCTTGTGCTGCCCGCATCCATCGGCTTCCCGCGACCTTCACCAGGCCATCGGTCCACCTTGTCCCCAAGCCTTCTTCCGATGCGTGGCCGCTACTCCAGAACCTTACTGCCCCATCGGCCATCGGTTCTACGAGCAATACGCCCCGCCCACTGCCACTTAATTTTAGCGACTCGAAGAGCTATGTCGGTAACTTTGGTTCTTCTGTGGATCTCCTCATTTCTGATTCGAAGAGAAACTCCGAGCCTAGCTCTTTCCATCGCCCTTTGTGTGACTCTGACCCTTCGTATGAGGCCTATTGTGAGCGTTTTTTTTTTTTTAAATAATTATAACCTAGCGCTTGACCGCAATCCCGCCTGATGGTAAGCAGTGATGCGATCGTTGATAGTAAAGCGCGCTAGTTTATTAAGAGCCTATTCACTCAGAAAAAACTGAGCGAATAGGAAGGAAGACGGCAGTTGAGCGAGGTGATGCAATGTTACGACCAACGATGCTGCGCCAAAAGGAGATTGATCTGAAGACCCTCCACGACAAAACTCCCAACACAACAAACATTTGGCGCATCGTACCCGGCACACATCGCAACACAACTGCTCAGACCCGTCCTCCGTACGGCTTCACCTAACAAATAAAAAAATAATAAAATTAAAATTTATAAGTATATAAATCTTGAAATTTGACCATAATTTTTATTAGTTACACTCCTTTAAAGAGGAGGTGAAATTTTATATGGGATTTTTAGCAGTTTTCAGTGTAGGAAGCTAAAAATAAACTGAATTTAACGCGAGCGAAGCCAAACAAAAATCTAAAGATAAGGTTGAATGACAACAGCATTAATATCAGAAACTTTCATTTACCATCCACAACAAACATGGTGCCTAATCACCCCTTTCTACCCATGTCGTTTTTCACGAAGTCTATCCATCGTTTTATTAATAAAAAAAGGGGAAAAAGAAAAACAATAAGGAAAAGCACCTAAAACGTGGTTTATTTCTTTAAAAAGAAAATATTTTTATGAAAGATAAGCTTTAGATAAGCTTTATAAGGAAACAAGGAATTGCACTTAAAACAATAATAAAGCGAAGTAATTTTATGAATAAGTTTGTAATGAAAGGAAAATATTATTGTAACGAAATAATTTTGAGGATTCCCACTTTCAGATATGTTGAAGATGAAGCCGCGTGGAAAGGGGCATTAAAGTTCCGTGGAATACATACAGCCCGTCATTTTGAAAACAAGATAAACTTAATTATAAAGAAAACAAAAAACCCGATTATAAAAATACAGAGAATTTATTTTCTTGTGCGCAAAAAAAATGGGTGGCTCAGAATCAATAACAAAACAAATCTGCATCATTAATTTAAAAAAAGAATCATGTTTTTATCCACCCTAAAATTAGCAAATTATAAACACCAATTATTCTTATCAATATCGTAGTATTAGCGCTGCGTGCGCCTTTTAATTGTTACTATGCACTGTACTGTGTATACCTTACATTATGCTCGTACAGCGCGCTGTCGCCGCCCGTACCCCGCGTGCCTAGGCCCGTCCTAGGGCCCGTAGGGCATAGCTGGCTGCGACACCGCACGACAGTGACTCACGCACGCGCTGGCCTGACGATGTTTCAATATTTCGCGCGCAAACTTCGCTGCCACAGTTAACGGGCTCCGATTACTAATCGTGAATCTCTTAAAAACTTAAAAACACATCGGTCACCATGCCAGACTACACGAACCGCGAGTTTTTCGCATAGGGGGGCGCGTGATGTTCCCGCCGTCCGTACTCCGCCGAACATGATGATGACGTCGCGCGCGGTGACCACAACACCGATTTCAAAATAAACAATCAATCAATCAAAGCATTTATTTCAAATAAACCAGTTACAGGCACTTTTGAATTGTCACAAGGTCGGTCAGTCAGTAAGGTGAAGCTAGTCGCCCATTTCAAAGAGTACCTATGGAGAAGAACGGGCAAGAATCTCCATGGACACCCTTTTAAATTATCAAGCTATTGATACAAATATTTGATTACATCATTCATTTTGAAATCAATCGTGTGAGAACGATGCAGAAAGATAGAACATCTTTCGTTATCAATAACTATTTTTTTTTTGTACTAAAACATATCAAAGTGTGGCGTATTGTGTCACAACACTAGTTAATGTTACAACCCTAAACATTTATTGTTTCCGACATTAAGTACACAGAACTCCGCTTGCGGCTTGCATTGCCGGCAGTACGTACACAAACCTTACGACAAGCGGTCGGTTATAAAAGAGTGAACTCTAACTCTCATAACTCATCTCAGTATTCTCAGTGCCCATCCTACCATTATTAACTAGCGTTATGTTACGCCTATAAATGTGATAGTGATTAAACTGTTTTTCCCGTATCCACGAATTTTATTCAGGAGTGTACCTCCAAAAAAGTAATAATATTTTTATCTATAAAATTTATTTAAGTATAAGTTGACAAAGTTTGCGCACTGGGTAAAAAAAAATCCTGTATAATATCTAATTGCAAATTAAAAATACAGATTACTGAAAAGTTTTTTATTTGTCCTTTGAGATTATCTTGCATAGGTACTCGTATGTAGGTACACATTTGTGACGTACACTGTGTAGTTAAGAAAAATCACAAGATTTTTCATTTTGCACCAAAAATCTTTAATTTTTTTGTTGATGATGATGATGCTTATAAACTAGTGTTAGTAATGCATATAATATGACAAAGATACATTTTTATCAATAAGTGGCGGATCGAGTGGAGTCCCCGATGATGGTGGAAAATCGCTATAAGACTGCGTGCAGTCTTATCCAGCGAGCCAGCATCGGAGAGTCTCATCGGTCCTCCAACACGCGCAGGATGGTATAATATCCGTTTTTATACGAACGCTTTTAAACGTCAATCATATTTTAGTTTAAAAAACGAGATCTGTGAAAAAAGCTCATCATGTCGAAGCAACTTCAAATGTAACAGTTTTGTAGTCCAAAGATCATCTTGGCCACTTCATATAACCATCTAGATTGGTGTCTGAAATGGACTTTTACTCGGTGGTAGGCCATAACATCGGCCGCCTGCAGAAGTTACCACTCACCAGACAAAGCCTTGCCGCCAAGCGATTTGTTGTGTTCCGGCATGATGTCTGGTGAAGCCGTACGGAGGACGGGTCTGGGCAGTTGTGTTGCGATGTGTGCCGGGTACGATGCGCCTAATGTTGTTGTGTTGGGAGTTTGGTCGTGGAGGGTCTTCAGATCAATCTCCCTTTGGCGCAGCATCGTTGGTCGTGTTGTTGGGTTTAACATTGCATCACCTCGCTCAACTGCCGTCTTCCTTCCAATTCGCTCAGTTTTTCTGAGTGAATAGGCTCTTAATAAACTAGCGCGCTTTACCATCAACGATCGCATCACTGCTTACCATCAGGCGGGATTACGGTCAAGCGCTAGTTTATAATTATTAAAAAAAAAAAGAACCACACAGAGTAATTGGACATGCAAGGTGATTGCGTAAAACTGTCAGAAGCAATGTATTTCATTTTGACAGTTCAACAATATTCATTGGGTTAATTACGTTGTTGAGCAGACACATTTTTCGGACATATAGAGCAATGGAGCAGCAATGTTCTACAAAATCATACCAACTGATAGCAGTAGAGTGTTTTAGGGTGTTGTCCAGTAAGTGCACTCATTTGTCAAAAATCGAGCAGTTTAAATAAATATTACGACACAGTTGGTGCAGTGGTTGAGTTGTCATCTTTGTTTTTTTTTTTTCTCTTGTAGTTTAAATTTGTAATTGTTTTTTTTTTTTTTTTTTTTACTCAAAGCCAGTATTACACACTATGTAGCCAAGCATATTGTACGTTACGGAATTGCATCGCTGACAGGGGTGTTCTGGCACTGGTACAGCTACACAGGAGCTAAACTTAGTATTCGGGAACACTGTTGGAACTGCTGAACCTTGGACAAAACTATCTTTGCATTGTGTAGATTCAATTTCTTAGTATTGTATAATTGCATGACACACGTGTGAGCATCTATTTGTTGGTTTATTTTAATTCCAGAATTGTTGTTTTCCATAATGGACGCTCTCAGCGTACAATATATTTCTGCATCGTTCTCACACGGCTGATTTCAACATGAATGTTGTAATCAAATATTTGTATAGATAGCTTGATAATTTAAAAGAGTGGCCATGGAATTTCTTGCCCGTTCTTCTCCATAGGTACCGACTCTTTGGAATGGACGACTAGCTTCATCTTACTGACTGACCGACCTTCTGATAATTCAAAAGTGCCTGTAACTGGTTCATTTCAAATAAATTATTTGATTTTGATTTTACTACGCTGCGTGTCGCAGGTTCAATCCCCGCACGGAACAAATATTTGAATGGCTTAGAGGTAGTTGTTCCGGGTCTGGCTGGTTGTATAAATGTTTATAATGTACCCACGATACAGGAGTAATTCCAAGTGTGGGTCAACGTTTCTTTAAAAAAAATACTATCTCAACGATTTAAAATTTAGGTACGTTATTTCTTAGAACATTTCTAATGTTAGTCATCATCATCAGATAATAACAACAACGATTATAATTAACAAGGAGTTTCTTTGTTCTACCATCTCATGTTACGTTTGTTTCGACCGTTTGTTTTTCTCAGAGTCGTCAGATAGGAAGCGCCAAACTCATCTAGATAAAAAAAAAGAAATAAGTCCCGGCCTCGCGCACGAAGGGTTCCGTACCATTATCTTTAAAAACGGCAAAATATCACGTTCGTTGTATGGGAGCCCCCTTTCAATATTTTTATTATTTTAGTTTATTTTTTAATGTTAGTACATAACCAAAGATTATGTGAACATTTCAAGTGTCTATCTATGCCCGTTATTAATATGGAGCAAAAAACGGCAAAAAAAAAAACTCGTTTGTTGTATGGGAGCCCCCTTAAACATTTTTTTTTTAATTTTTATTATTTTTGTTATAGTGGCAACAAAAATATATAATCTCTGAAATTTCAACTGTCAAGCTATTACGGTTCATGAGATACAGCCTGGTTAAATACGTACGGACAGATAGACAGACGGACAGCCAAAGCTTTACCTTTTAGGTACGGAACCCTAAAAAGGTGAATTGTAAAAGTGTTTATATAAACCTAGATAACTACAGAAAATAAATTATTTATCATATACATACTTGGGATCGGCGCAACACAGTATAGATAATCTACCACTGTCTTGTATCAACCTTTTAATTACCAGTCTATCCATGCTATGCTGGCTATGAGTAGGGATGAAACGATACCATCGAGGTATCGATACTTTTACTCGATACTGAATCGGTCGTAAAGTATCGATACTTACTTGGTATCAATTGAAAAGTATCGATACTTACTCGTATCGAATAGTTTGAGGAAAATTTTAAGTAAAAACCAAAAAAAGTGTTAAATTTCTTTATTATTTACGAAAAAAAGTCTGCTTTTGTAGTACTCCCTAAAAATATCAATTTTTCTAAATGTTTGCCTGTTAGGCGATTTCTTGAGGTAGTTAGTGTTGCGCCAGCTTTGGAAAAGAGCCTTTCGCAAGGTACAGAGGTACCTACTATATTTAAATAAATGCGTGCTTGTTTATATAATGTTGGAAACACGGGCTTTAAATCTTCCCATTCCTCCAATGGGTTAGATTTTAATGCGCAGACTGGATTCGCTAAATATATAGAAACTTCATCGGCTTTCGAGGAACGCTTTCGCTTCTGGCCAACTGCGAGTTGTTTGTGATGTGACCAAAAGTCAAAATCTTCGTTCCCTGTTTCATCTTCAGACCCACTGGTTGACATTGTCACATTTTCCGCAATCATGTTTTTCAATTTTTGTATAGCTTTACCACACGCACTTGCGTCTTGAAAGTGGAGGTTTTTGAACCGTGGATCTAACATTGTAGCCAACGCTGCAAGTGTATTAAATTCAATGAGACCAAATCTTTTCTTACATTCAGCTAGTAGTTTCATTTGCAACTGTGTAACGCATTCTATTGATGATGAAAAGTTCGTTAGCTGCGATGTGAGACAATTTATCATGGGAATGATTTTGGATAAGGTAACGTAATTCTGGCCTGATGATTCTCTTGTAACAAATTCGAACGGTTGTAACAATGGTACCAACTGTTTTAATATTTCAATTTCCTGTCCATTCACTAACTCAGGACCGTCTGTAGCATCCAGTAATAGTTGTGCAGCAATTTTGGACATATCTAAAAATCTATCAACCATATAATATAGTGAATTCCAGCGGGTCTTAACGTCAAGAATAAATTTTTTTGTGCATCCCTCAGATACTCCACTATCAATCTGAATTTTTCTTAGTTTGTCTGATTGTATAACACTGTTTTTAACCCATTTCACAATATTTCTTACTTTATCGATGATACTAGTAATTGTAGTTGAAGTATTTTTTAATGATGAATCCACAATCAAATTTATGGTATGTGCAAAACACGGTAAATGTTTCGCGTCCCCAAGAGATTTTTTGATCGCGGAAACCATATTAGCACCATTGTCTGTAACTGCGCAAGTTACTTTAGACTGCGGTATATTCCAATCTTCCAGAATATCGACAAATACTTTAGATATGTACTCTGATGTATGATTTGATTGAAGTTCCCTAGTAGCAATATTCGAACTGGTAAGAAGTGTTTTCTCTAAAAAATGTACTGTAACTCCTAAAAAACTTTTTTCATTCATGGTTTCCGTCCATATATCAAGAGTCACACATAGCTCACTTGCATTAGATATTCTTGAAGTATATTCCATCTTCACGACGTCGTATTTGTTACAAAGTAACTTTTTAAAATGTGTTGACGAAGGTACTTTGTAATATGGGGCCAATTCCTTCATTAATTTCAAAAAACCTTCTCCTTCTACAACATTGAACGGTCGCATATCCTTGCATATAAAATATAGAATGCACATATTTATATTATTATATTTTATACCACCCTCTGAAACAAAGAAAATTTCGTAAATGTACCTAATTAAAATTACCTATCCAGATTAAATAAGAATTTTTGGGGCTACTTACTTTTTTGTGAAGCAATGTTATCAAACATACATTTTAATGTACTATTAGAATCATCAGACTGTATATTAATATGAGGCTTTGTAGATGTCGATGTCGAGGCTTGAGGGGAATCCGGAATATTTTTTTTATTTTCAGTTTTAACTTCTGAGATATCAGTTTCCTTTTTCTTTCTCCTAAAAATAATTGAAATAAATTTAATATTCATAACATCCGTGCTACTATTTACCGTTATCACAAGGCAGATAAAATATTAACTATCTTTAAATAATTAAATGAATGCTTGATTTATACTTTATCAGCAAATAAGTGCCTACTTTTAAATGATTAGGGATATCAAAAGTTCGATATCGATAAAGTGACGTATCACACAACACTATTCATAATCGTCAACAACACAGGTACCTGATGATTGTTTGTAAATAAATATGAATGTTTTATGTCGTTTGTTTACTTACATTGAAATCTTGTCTTTATCATTAACAGCAACAATATAATCAGGGTGGCTTTTCAAATGCTTATGCAAATTAGAAGTATTGCCACAATAACGCACGGTTTTAAAGCATTTTTTGCAATTTGTGGTTTTCTCGTCGTTTTTTATGAAATATTGCCACACACTAGACTTCGGGGGCCCCATTGTCGCTTGTCAATCACTTAAAAAATTCAAATGCTTCAAACAGAAAACAATCAACATCTGCTGTGAAAAGTTAGGTTACAACACGGACGGAACGAACACTCAAAAAACAATAACAAATGACGACAGAATATTGCGGCGGCGGCGCTGGCTGACTTTTTTTTTTTTTCGAGCATAGACAAACAGGTGTGGCGCCAACTACACAAAACTAAGACAAAAAATAAGGGAAAAATCTGGAAAAAATGGATTCAAAACTTTCATTTTCATAATCAATGCTGAAATGAAATATTGTCTTTTGGCATATACTGATATGAGTACTTTTCACCGATACCTACTCGATACTTAATTTCAAAGTATCGATACTAAAAGTACTTGGTATCGGGGAAAAGTATCGAGTATGTACTTGTATTTACTCGTATCGTTTTATCCCTAGCTATGAGGGCTATGCTTGGGGTTTCACTGCGTGAACAAATCACAAATGAGAAGATCCACAGCAGAACGAGAATCCCGACATAGCCCGAAGAATTGCAACACTAAAGTGGCAGTTGGCTGGCCATATTGCCCGTAGGACCGATGCCAGATGGGGCCAACGGGTTCTCGAGTGGCGACCACGCACCGGAAGATGTAGCGTGGGTGACCCCCGACAAGGTGGACCGATGACCTGGTGAAGGTCGCGGGAAACCGCTGGATGCGGGCAGCACAAGACCGGTCATCGTGGAAAGCCTTGGGAGAGGCTTATGTCCAGCAGTGGCCGTCTTTCGGCTGAAAGGATGATGATGATGATACTAATAACGAAATAGTCAATTAATTGAAATAAGCATCATTTGGAAGCAAATGTCTAAAGCATTGCTGCACAAGTTCGAAAAATTTATCTGTACAAAACGTAAATAACGCAATGAATGTTGTTGAATTGCCAAAATGATGTAATTTCCCCGTTATTAATTTATTTGTCTACATATTATTTATTTTTTTATTTATTACTTTATTTTCTATAACTATTTGCATATAGACTGTATTAATTTTTTTTAAAGCCGTCGTAACTGTCACCAACTTCAAGATGACCACACGATCATAGCACTCGAAATTTACCCGCGATCATAACTTTAATGGGATGCGATCTACATAATATATCTAATATATAAAATTCTCGTGTCGCGGTGTTTGTGGTTAAACTCCTCCGAAACGGCTTTCCCGATTCTCATGAAATTTTGTGTGCATATTGGGTAGGTCTGAGAATCGGACAACATCTATTTTTTATCCCCCTAAATGTTAAGGGTAATCCACCCCTATTTTTTTTTAATATAGATCTATATCGCCCTTTACAGCACATGATTTAAATAAATAGTTTCGATGATAATTATTATAAATTCAAAAATTGTGGGTCGTCGCATTTGCGGCGGTACCAGCTGGTTGGGCGGCGGGCCGCTATGTTTTTTATACAACCTTAACAGTTTTTTTTTTTTTGTAATATATTTAGTATCAGCATTGTACCCGTGCGAAGCCGGGCGGGTCGCTAGTACCTATATCTATATCTATAATAGTTTATCATATTAATCCTATATAAGTCATGAGTATCAAATGAATATACCTAATCTACGAGTGTGCCACCCGCTTAAGTGTCGACCCCACGGGAATATCGTGTTATGTCGATTCCTGGTTATAAACTACCAGTGTGCCAAATTTCTTCTAAATCCAGACAGTAGTTTATGCGTGAAAGAGTAACAAAGATCCAGCCATGCTCACTTTTAGCATTCATAATATTAACTATTTCGGTTATAACACGCTTTTTAGATTTCCCTCGGAAATATCATTTTTTTTTTTCAATAAAATGTAAGCTATGTTCTTTCTCAGGGTCTAAAGATTGTCTGCGCCAAATTTCATCAAAATCGGTCGAGAGGTTTAAACGGGAAAACGACACAGACAGATAGGGTTGCTTTCGCATTTATAATATTAGTATGGATAGGATAATTTATCATATTAAAACTTTACAGTATGTTAAGGAAACCCTGTCCGACCCATAAGGATAATAAAGGTTAGGTAAACACATGACCAAATATAATATAAAATTTTACGTAATCATCACAGTACCAATACAAATGAATTTTGAAATAAGTAATCTTAATTTTTCCCGCGAATTAATTCCAACTTCCCCGAAATTTGTTAATTTTTAAAAAAGTGACAACACCAATATTATTATAAGCGAATAGCGATGCGACCACGTGCCGCGTGCCCTGCCGCCCGCCCCCCGCGGAAAGGCGCAACGCACATTTATTAAGTTACCTCTTTTTGCGAAATAATATTTATTTTTTTAGGGGGATTTTTTTTTTAAGTTTAGCCCGGTTTTGTATGCATTAGTAGAATCAGTTATCGATACCTATCAACACCTTCACGGGTCGGACAGGGTTTTCTTAACATACTGTATATATAGGTCATACGTACCAAATTAATATAATCTATTATCCAATAACTTGATAACGTCCAAACCCATTTAGGATTAAAATGAATATCCAGCGCCGCAAATGGAATCAAAATGGATTAGTAATCATAATTTTAATTGGAAATTTTATTACCTACTTCTCTTCAACGATCTGATTTTCATTGTTTCTCTGAATTTCAGATCACATTGTTTTAGCATAGTAGGTATGTATTTTTATCTCATGAAACGACGCACGCTTAACAATTACTCTGTGAATGTAGGTATATTTGATCATCTTTGATGTTGTTGCTGTTCATCGGATTGTGGAGCAACAGCACACCCTTAGACAGTTTGCCTCTTCGTGTTTCCTTTGTCTTGTCTCGTTATTTAAATATTAAAGAAGCATACCTACATAATATTCACAGCCCACGACTGTATTACGTTCTTTAAAAACCACCATCGTAATGCTTTGTAAATCCCAAAAGATCCTTTGCCTTTCTAGGCGGCTTTTCACCCATATAACGCAAGCGCTATGGATTCTATTGCATTTTATTGATTAGAATGTCTATTGACTCACGCTTGCTTTGTAGATGATACAAGAGCATAGTTTCATCACCAGGCATTAGTCGCTCGATCACAGTGTTTGAATTTTCGCCACAAAGATCCAAAAACTTCGAAGCGCAGCGCACTCTTTCCTGTCTATGTACCGCTGAAATAAGTTTCGGTATCCATAATGCACTCATTTTTTTCAAGTGAAGATGTTCATGGATCGTACGATAAACGGTACTTTTAGAGAGCCCTCTAGATCATTCAGAACCTCCGCTTCAATAAGAGCAATCGTTTCGGGAATGTTTTCAATGGTTTCTCTCCCGAGGCAAAATTCTTTCACCCAATTTTTCACTGTGCTATAGGAGCAGGGGATAAACTTTCTTTAAACAGAAACCTTAGGAAACTTCGATTGTAAATGTTCCCAGTCCTTGGATGTTCGAAGCGAAACTCCTAGCCCGAGTCTTAGCGATGTCAACAACGTAAGGATGGATACTTGCCGTACGACGAGTCGTCGATGATGGCGGAATTATATCATGTAATTCCCGCGCGTAGTCTCTGCTACATTCACAAGCACAACGTCTTAATACACATGGTGGGCGAGCCTCACCTAGCCCACACAAGATAATATCAGAATGTCGTCGTGGGAAGAGTAGCTAGGGAGAGTGTTTGTCAATAATATACGTATAGCTGAATGCCCTTAATGCACTGCTAACATACTGTATAATGTATATACCCTTTATGTTACACGTTGTATATTGGTATAGATGTAAAGAAAACCCTGTCCGACCCATAAGGATAATAAAGGTTAGGTAAACACATGACCAAATATAATATAAAATTTCACATAATCGTCATAATAACAATACTAATGAATTTTGAAATAATCTTTTTATGCCGCGAATTAATACCAACTTCCCCAAAATTTGGTAATTTTTAAAAAAGTGACAACACCATTTCGACGGTATTATTATGAGCGATGCGACCGCGTGCCGCGTGCCCTGCCCCTCTCCGCCCGCGCATGTATTGCCTACCGCACATGTATTAAGTTTCCTCCTTTTGCGAAATTATATTTATTTTATAAGGTGATTTTTTTTAAGTTTAGCCCGGCTTTGTAGCCATTAGTAGAATCAGTTATCGACACCTAACAATACCTTCACGGATCGGACAGGGTTTTCTTTACATAATTTATACATTCTAAAGGTCGTCTGTAAAAATCGCTCTTAGCGATAAGACCGCACATTGGTTCACCCTTTGTAAAATATTTATATTTATGTTCTGTAATTTATATGGTATAAATAATAAAGAGTAGGTAATCTATTCTATTCTAAACGCGAACTGAATGCCTACGTCTACGTTATTTCTCACTCAACTGCGGTTGAAAGCAAGTCTGAATATAAAACTACCTACATCAAAACCTCAAAGCAATACTAGCGAAGTAAGAATAGAATATTCCATAATATCCTGCGAACAATACCGTACCGTCTGTTAAAGCGCGCTTAATAAATAATTTGAGCACTTAACCGCCGAGAGAAATATTTTAATCTCGACAGAGATGCTTTGAGTCTGTCCGCGGTCGTTGTCCGCCATGTTTAATTCAGCACGTGTTTACTAGCTTCCAGTAAGTTACTCGCCCCACGTACTCGCCGACAGCGGATTCGTACATTTATAGGACAACGACAGTGAGCGTGGGGGCATTAAAAAACTATCACCTAAACTGTTTATTGGGGTGGTGGAGCTATCTGTCTGTATGACACACAGGTTGCACTTCCCAACCTATGTATAATGTTAATATCTCAAGAAGCGACGTGCGCCTTGTGAATATTTTAGAATCAATTATAGTTAAGAAGAAAT
This sequence comes from Sesamia inferens, assembly GCA_037179545.1. Lineage (NCBI taxonomy): Eukaryota > Metazoa > Arthropoda > Insecta > Lepidoptera > Noctuidae > Sesamia > Sesamia inferens. The sequence continues at coordinate 24,022,736 of CM073931.1, forward strand.
AAATAGAATTACATGTTTAATATTTTCAATGCCGCCAAAACGCAGGCGTGTCTTTTCACCGCCAAAAGGAGCCCGTTCACCTTGGCTCCTACTTTTCGGAATGTATCCTTGGAGTGTACCGACCGCCTTCAGCTTTTGGGTGTTGAGATTTCCTCGAACCTAAACTTTGGGCGGTTCATTGAGTCCAAGGCCAAGGTGGCTGCCAGAAAACTTGGCGTTATCGCAAAGGTCCGGCAGTACTTCACACCAGGGCAGCTTCTAATGTTGTACAAAGCACAGGTCCGTTCGTGTGTCACCTGGCCACTTTGGATTCAGTGGAAAGGCGTGCGAAGAGGCTGATTGGTGACCTTGATTTAACTCGAGTTGGTCTCCAAAGCCTAGAGCACAGGCGTAGAGTAGCCTGCCTTTCGGTGTTCTATAGGATACATTTTGGGGAGTGTGCGAGGGAATTGCACGATTTAATTCCCCCATCTCCGTTCCACCATCGGACGACCCGTCGTACGGCGAGTTTCCACCCTTATGTTGTTAACACCTCTACGATCCGGACGAAGCGTTTCGCCTCCTCCTTTATAACGCGTACATCGAGGGACTGGAATAATCTGCCAGCGGCGGTGTTTCCGTCGGCCTACAATTTGAGTGTTTTCAAGGCTAGAGTGAATAGGCTCTTAATAAACTAGTGCGCTTTCCATCAACGATTGCGTCACTGCTTACCATCAGGCGGGATTGCGGTCAAGCACTGGTTTATATTTTAATAAATAAATAAATAAAATAGTACCTACAGACTAAAAGACACACAAAAAAAAACGAATTTATTCTTAACTCCGATGTAAGAAAACACAAGAAAATGGCCCCGATTCCCTTGTTCACAAACTAAATTTAATTTAAGTTTCATTAAGAAAAGGACAGAAGATAAAATGTCAGACCTGTCAAATTAGTGCACTCCTGACGTAAGCTGCCGTATTTTAGTCGCCATGGTTATAAATAATCGCGTCTAAACTGTATATGGAGTATCTTAATTTGACAGGACTAAACTAAAATGCTATCTTCTATCCGTTTCTTAACGAAATGGAAAGAAAAAGATGCACTTAACTTAGGAATAGTTTAGTTTGTGAACAACAGAAGCCGCTGCTTCTCCAATTGGCTGAGTTTAAAAGGCCCAGTTCTGCAAGAAGGCCCAAACCAACTAGTACCAGACGCTAGTTTTCAACTGGATCTGAATATTCACCAGTTTCCGAAAAGTAAATAGAAAAATAGTAATTTGTTGAGCTCAAACGGAGCATAACAACACTTTGTTCGCAGTAATAGGCGTGACGTCCAATATGCAACATCTGTATGTTTTTACGTTCAGAGTTCCCTTTTCACCTTCGTCGAGGTCTATTCAGTGGGCGTCAGGGTTAAACGTTCTGCGGGCGAATTGCATACATAGTTTAAAAGTCATTTTATCAGTTTCAAAGTAATTTACTTCTATATTGTTATTTTTCATACCAAAGTTTTCCAGCTATGCGAATAATTTTGTTGATTTGAACAATTGTTTACTCGTGTGTGCATAAAAATTGAGTTTAAATATTTTTAATATTAGCTTAAATTGTTTTAGTTCGTCCACTATAATCCAATTTTTATGCTACAGTCTCTAACTTTTGCGCGCGATTTCGTCCAAGAGAGGAAACCGTCTTTAGCGTTCTTCTTTGGACGAATGGATATACTCATGTGTTTGTTGTTGTTTTACGTAGAAACTACTGAACAGATTTTGATGAAACTTTACGGAAATCTAGCTTATACATCAGAATAATACATATGATACTTTTTATAGCGATATTCTTATGAGATCGTTTGTTATGCGGGTAAGGGTCGATTCCCTAAAAACAACAATAAGTAAAGAAAACCCCATACAAGCCATAAGGATAATAAAGGTTAGGTAAACACGAGACCAATCATAGTAACAATACTAACGAATTTTGATATAATCTTTTTTTTCCGCGAATTAATTCCAACTTCCAACACAACACTATTTTCGACGGTATTATTATGAGCGATGTGACCGCGTGCCCTGTCCCTCTCCGCCCGCGAATGTATTGCCTACCGCACATGTATTAAGTTTCCTCCTTTTTGCGAAATTATATTTATTTTTTAAGGGGATTTCTTTTGAAGTTTAGCTCAGCTTTGTCGGCATTAGTAGAATCAGTTATCGATACCTAACAATACCTTCACGGATCGAATAAGGTTATCTTTACATATTGTATACAACGTTATTTTTTCTATAAATGAAACCTGAAGTCCTGAATAGTTTGTTCAGAATAAGCAACTGAATCGATTCCAACCTTTTTTACACCATGTTATATTTTTCCCAGATACATTTAGAAATTGTTGCAGTGTGCTTACCGAGCGCACAACACAGCTGACGGTAGATTATAGTACCAGGCGCGTGCGCATAGCTAGACAGAGCCACCCCGCGCCGCGCCGCTGTAGGGGTGGACGGGCGAGCGGTGCGTTGATCATATTTTTGTTGGAACAACCAAGTAAATTTTATAGATCTTTGTAGGTTGTTACGGGAAGTCAGAACGCAATCAGTCTTAAGAAGAGGTATTCTCAGTAACTGAGTTGAGTGAATCAGTTAGGCAGTCACTCTTTGCAAGTATAATAACGGTACTCAGCAATCATATGCATCCAATTGGACTGGAAACCGAGCCCAAACCTAGTTGATAAAAGTCTATGCAGATGATAATCGATACCTATGCATTATCATCATCATCATCTCCGCGTTTAGTCCCGGTGGCAACCGCGGCTTTCGCGTTGGAGCCCGGGGTCCGCTAACGTTCGTCTACAATGGCGACATTAATTTAAGACAAGAATACTATTGGCCCGTGATTTAAAAAAATAATAATAACGTGAAATAATTCGAAATTTGAAAACTGCCGCACGTGCCGCTTGCGGACATAATCATTGACATATACTAATGGACATGCCGTACACGTATAATCAGAAGTATTTTTTTGCTTTGAAAAGAGTGAGAGAGATGGCCTATGCTTTCGATCTAGCACTATCTCTTTCCTCATAGAAGGTTGATGATTTTGAGAGAGATAAAAATAGACGAAACTACGTTTCCTCTCTTTCTTTCGAAGTGCCACAATTCTCATCTCTAAGACATGTCCATTAGTATATGTCAATGGGCATAATACATAATATGCCCTCTCTCTCTTTCTTATAATAAGCCTATCTTGCACTCTATTCGTTTTAATTTCATTAATGCAATGTTATGACCTGTAATCCTTCAAATAACCTCTGCACTACAAATCATTAAGTTAGATTGCTCCAAGAAGCTGTTTCAGAAAATTATAAATATCTACCTAAATAAATAAATAATAGCGTTTCATGAAAGCAAAATATCTACTTAAAACGAAAACGCAAAACCGTATACGTGTGAGAAAGTCTCCATTAAAACGCTACGCTTTATAGCTTTTTTCAAGAATTAGGCTATCAAATGCAAAAAGATTTGTTAAAATCCTAACTTCCATTAAGTATTTCTAGAGATTAACGCGTTTAAAGAAACACAACAATCCCTTTCAGCTTTGTTTACTTCAACAAGTTGTCACGGTGAGAATTTTTACAGATTTCATCGGTGGTTATCGTATCGCGAGTGTCAGTATCAGTATTCGCAGGAGGATTATTCACTGGAAAATCGTTCACTTCATCTATACTCAAATACAGTGTTAAAGCAAAAGATATTCTACTCACTCTAAGAGTTTTGTCCCAGGCTCCACTGGCGAACATAAACGGATCTTGCGGATGAGTCCTCAACGCGACCACTTGACCAAAATGCATCCTCTGCAGTTTCTTCGGTATAAACTGCAGTCGTAACTTGTGCACTTTGTATGTCTGTACAGCCTGCAATGAGAAACAGATAAAAAGATTTATTATAAAATCCGCAACGGATTTTGATGTGACTTTCTCCGTCATTAGACAACATAACTGTGCGATAAAATTCCCAATGGATTTTGATGTGGCTTTATCCATTATTAGACGACGTAACCGTGCAAAGTGGGCGAAGTTACTAGTAAAAGTTAAGTTTATCACATCGCCTAATCTATAATTCCTATCAAATGAGGTAGGTAGGTACCAACCCGCATTGAGCAAGCGTGGTGATTATGTACGCTCAATCCTTCTCTGTATGAGAAGAGACCTGTGCCCAGTAGTGGGACGATAAAAAGGTTGATGATGATGAGGTAGGTAGGCTAGGTACATGGGCGTACCCAGCTTCTGGCCTAGAGGGGGGCAAGTCAGGCCTAGGGGTGGGCAAGTCCGGCCTAGGGGGGCAAGTCAAATTTTTTTAGAGTGAGTAATCTTTGTGCGCTATAATCGGACACGGGTTTTTGGCAATTATACCGTATATTTTGTCAGTGTCTACTGCGTGGCTTATGTAAAAGTTAGAGTAATCATGGGAGTTCATACGTTCCTCGGTACGCCCATTCCTAATACATGTGACCAACAAATTGGTTCATATTATTATTTTAGTCTCATATTGCTACTCTTCCGATTTGGCCTATACTGAGTGAAGTAGATGCCATGATTGACTATTTGCTGGGGAGTTTGTTCCGCCACTTCTTCTTCCCAGCGAAAGCACTAGGAAGTGTCAATGGGTGGACGTTTTGGGGGACTGTCTTGTGTAATATTGACGTACAAAAAGTGCTAATTCTCAGCCAAATTTGAATAAATGACTTTTGATTTTGATTGATTGGTGATTGACCAATGAACAGACGCAGAGTTTTGTATGTTCAAGTGTGTCTCTAGTAGTAGTAAATAAATTTATTAAGGATCTATGTAAGCTTTGCCTATCTAACAATTTGTAAGATACACCCTATTTGTTTGGCTTGACAATTTTATGTTATGACTATACTTTAATGTTATAGCTTGTAGTGAAGACTACGAATGCATGTTAATTCTCTCCGTCAATTATTTCCCAAAACTGAAGGAAAGACCGAATCATGGCAAAAGCATGGTATTTAAAGCTTAACAGTTTCTCATTCGTGGCATGTATGGCACCCATTGAAAACCTAAGATTGGATATTACAATTTTCCATTTCAGTGCAGCTCAACGATTCGTCTTTCCAATAACATTTAACATTTTCTACCTAAATTTTAATATCGAGGACATCAAAGTTATAATAAATCCAATACAGAAATATCACTTTTATTACCACACTCAAACGAGATTAAGCCGTAAGCTTTTACTGGTTACATTTTATGCAGAGCCGTAACCCATTCTACACGCAACGAGAACGTAAATTTGGCAGAGGTATAATAAAGCAATATTCTTTCCACTACTAGTAGAAAAGCCTCCTTTCTGGGAGAAGGAGTAGGCCAGTCTACCACGTGGTCCAGAACGTGTTGGCGGGATGTCACACCGCTACAAAGTTCTGGTTCTAGGACGTGTCATTTCCTCACGATGGTTTCCTTTGCCGTTTTGAGTGCACTGGTGATGAAATAATTTACCGATAGCAAAGCGTTCTGGGCTTGAACTTATGGACGATGAGTCGTGAATTTTTCGATAGAACTACAACTGCCACAGCCATAGACCAAAGTTTAATTTTCACGACGCGTAGCCGTCAATATTGACCAATGAACAGTCGCAGAGTTTAGAGTGTTTAAGTATGTCTCTAGTAGTGGTAAATTAAGGCTCTGTATAAGCTTTGCGTATCTTAACAGTTTGTAAAATACACCCTATTTAATGTTATGACTATACTTTAATGTAATAGCTATGTAGTGAAGCCTACAAATGCAGTTCAGTAATCCTCCTTTATTGTATAAACTTAAGGCTATTAATAGTACATTATTAATATTGTGTGATCAAATGCACATTGCACACATAGAAAGGAAATTTAGATGATCTGAATAAAGTAAGTAGTTATTACAAGTAAAAAAGATTATGTCCGTGAATAGCGACACGTATGACATACATAGATGCAAAGTGCCTACAGCATATACGAGAAGATGCTGGTGGCCCGCCTAAAGTTCCACCTTTTACCAAGGATAAGTACTCGTCAGGACGGGTTCATGCCACAAAGGGGTACCGAAGACGCCCTCTATGCCCTCATGCAACACGTTTACAGAAAACTAGAAGACAAAAGGATAGTCACGCTAGTATCGCTGGACATAGAGGGGGCCTTCGGCCCTGGCTGAGGAAAAGTGTCCTGTCAACCTTAGGCGGGTCATAGATAGCTATCTCGGGAACCGCAGGGTGACAGTCAGGTACAGTGGAGAAACGTATAGCAAAGACACAAACAAGGGGTGTGTCCAGGGCTCAATAGGAGGCCCGATTTTATGGAAGTTATTCCTAGATTCCCTCCTGAGGTCAGACACGGACAGAGGAAATTACATCCAAGCTTTTGCGGATGATGTCCTATTCATCTTCGACTGAAGGACCGGTCTGGAAGTAGAAATGTGTGCCAATGCTACTCTTGGCCGTGTTCTGGCGCGGGGTGTCGAGAACAAACTCAGGTTCGCACCACACAAAACGACAGCCATGGTGATCACGAGGAAATTGAAATTCGATACACCACGCCTGAGGATGGGCGGCATAGACATTGGCATATCAAAAGAAATAAAGCTTCTGGGTGTGACAATAGATCATAAACTGACCTTCAACACCCACGTTGCACACGTTTGTAGAAAGGCGATTGCAATCTACAAGCAGTTGTGTAGAGCCGCGAAAGTCAGTTGGGGACTTCATCCAGAGGTGATACGGGTGATGTACTTAGCGACCATAGAGCCCATAATACTTTACGCCGCTAGCGTTTGGGCACCTACGGCAAAAAAGTTGGGCGAAGACGACTTGGTTCCGTTCAGCGTGGGATCGCACTGAACGCACGGTGTCCTTGAACTCAGCGCTGGTACTATCTGGATTGCTCCCCCTTGACCTTCGAGTCCGTGAGGCAGTGTCACTTTATGAAGCAAAAAGGGGGTGCTTCAGGCATTTCTGGGAGACGGGGAGGTTGAGTGAATGACTTCCGCAATCGAGGATCCCCATCCCGCGACACGAGACATCCTAGATTACAACAGTCTGGTAAACCAGGAACAACTGCAGATTCGACGTCCGCATCTTTACGGACGGGAGCAAGATAGGAGGAGGGGTCGATGCTTCACTGTCCATATGGGACGGGAAGGCTGAGACCAGAGCCTTCAAACTTACACTATCGAACCACTGCACTGTTTACCAGGCCGAGCTCCTAGCAATTACAAGAGCCACTAGAGAAATAATGAAGCTCAAAAAGTCTACGTATGGGGTTTTCAGCGACTCAATGGCGGCTCTTCAAACAATTGTAAATCCATGCACCATCCTCTAACTGTGGTAACTCGGGATAATATAAAATCCGCATCCCACCAAAACAAGGTGGTTAACTTGTTTTGGGTCAAAGCACGCGCTGGGCCGCTAGGGAACGAAAGAGCTGATCAACTAGCAAAGGAGGCCGCTGAAGACTACAAACGGAAACCAGACTACGATCTGTGTCCCATTTCCTTCGTCAAGCGGAGCCTACGTGTGACGACGCTTGACGAGTGGAATCGTCGATACCAAGAGAGTGACACCGCATCGGTCACCAAGATGTTTTTCCTGGATGTGCGTGAGGCTTATGGTGTCATTCGCAAGACTGGAACGAGCGCCATAAATACACAAATAATGACGGGCCACGGTGGATTCTCCGCGTACTTGAATCGTTTCAAGTGCAAGGAGAATCCATCGTGCATTTGTGACCCAGATGCAAGCGAAACGGTTCCGCATATTTTATTTGACTGCCCTCAGTTCACTAGGCACCGTTTCAATGCTGAAAACACACTGGGCATGAAAATAATAGCTGACAATGTAAAACATATAATGAAAAGTAAAGATGCCGAAAAATTTTTAGAATATTGCAAATAAATTGCAAGAAGGGTAATTGATCGCAACAAAACCGTATAAGAAAATATGCTGCCATAATATATTGAATTAAATAAAGGAATAGCATAACATAAAATAGCATTACAATAGAATAAGATAGATAAAAAAAGAAAAAAAAATGCAATGTGTTAAAAGAATAATATAGTTAAAGTAAGATTAAATACAGCAATGGAATAAGAGTAATTATAAGGTGCTCTCCCGTATCTACAAGTAAAGGGAAAATAATTGTATAATAGCTGAAATAGTATTGTAAGTAAAATAGAATAAGCCTAGAATAAGTAATAGTAATTCAATGTATAAAAGAGTTTTTATTGATAAGATTTAAAATAAGAAATGTTGAATAGTATAAGGAATAGTGATGTAAAATAGCATACATTAAGTACTTATAAATGAAAAAAAAAAAGTGCCTACAGCTATCTCGCCTACAGGTGGTAGGTATTCATTGTTGAAAGATATATTTAAAGAGGAATCTGTAGTGCATTTTGTAACCAACAGACCGTGAAAACGTTGGTCCAGTGAGCACGGAGTGAGCTGTCATTTCAACTAATGCTAGAGATTCACAGTATGAACAGCTCACTTCTCCTAACGATTCCTGTGAATTTTTTACTGAATCGTTCGGCTGTATTCTGAGTTCTTTGTGGAAATAAATTTGATTGTTTAGGCACTTTTCTAGGTTACAGCTATATTTTCTTAAATGATATAAGCCAGTGCTTCTCTGTGAAACCGCCTGGTTTTTTTGTAGCAAATATAAATGTTGAATCCAGAGCAAAAGTTGTAGCCTAGTATAACAATGGGGTAATATATCTGAAATATCGAATGAAAAGGTATTTTGTGGAAGTTGTTTTGTTGTTATAGATTCTATTTCTTCCCATATGTGACGATTTAAATTAACACTTTAAAGTAAGGATTTCTTGTGTTTTAGAGAAATAACATCGCGAGATCGGTGGGCGCGAGCAGTCGTGCATAAAAATCGAGTCTTCACCTAGAGCGGCCAATGCGGATTGTGCATAAGGAATTATAACTTCCGTTATGTATTGATGGCCAGTCAGTGAGCCGTTTTTAATGAAGACTAACTCTGTACGATCCATTGAATTTAATCCTGCCCAAAACATAACAGAGCCCCCACCATAAGGTGTGATTTCTCCGAAACATGCCTCTACAAAGCCTTCTCCTTATCTTCTTAGCACACGCCGACGTCGATCTTCACCGAACAGAGATATCCTGGCTTCATCGAGAACAAAACTCTATTCCAATTTCCTTGAGTCCATGATTCACAATTTCTAGCGAACCTAAGTCTGTGAACGCGGTGCTCATGGAGTAATTTGGGGCCGCGGGCCGCTGGCAATGTGAAGCCTCCTCCTGACCGTTCATAGACTAATATACACATTTCTTTATTCTTGGAGGTTGTTCTTAAGATCCACATACAAAGATTTGCGATTTCTCAATGCGCGTCAAAAGTCAATTATCATTCGATAATGTACTTTTTGATATTTAAATTAAATTAAAGGAGACAGAGAAAGAATAAGTATGCTGACTTTTAATTAAATTTAAAAAAACATCAAGGTCGGTTTAGACCATTTTTCTTTATGGAGAAAATAAATAAACACCTCAAAATGTAATAAAATATCCAATGTACTTAATTAACTAAAACATACAAAAGAAAATGTATCAGTTCACAAGTTTTATATGTGCTGTTAATGTACTGGACTGTGCATAATATATTACAATACCTAAGGCTCGGCGCAAATAGGCCACCGACCACAGACACCGGTGTCTGTCGCGCGCTACTGCCACATTTCTAAAAGTGTCAGAAGCGAGCGACAGCCACCGGTGTCTAGAAGCCGCCACATTTTATAACCTGCTCGTTGCTGCGCAGTTTGAAGATGGATTCTGTCATGGAAACTCTTACTTGGAAGATCAATTAATACACGGACAATTTTATCATTAAGTAAGTAATTTTATTTAGTCTAATTTAATTTAAAGGTTTTTACAACGTTGAATTTATAATTATTTTATAAATGATGTTTTGTGCTGTACCTATTCAATATTTTGTTTTAATCATTATTCTGAATTTGTTTTAATTAATTTTGACTGTATTGTTATATATTTATTATTTTAATTGTATTTTATAATAATTTTAATGTGAATATTTGTACGCTTTCGACGGTAAGACATAATGTTGATTTTATGTTGACATCACATCTGTATTTTACCTACTTATGCTCTACAAATAAAATATCTGATTCTGAAAGTTTGCTCGCGATTTTGTTAATAAGCGGAAGACGTAGACGACGCCGTCGCCGCCTGCATTGGGTGCATCTAATTTTAACTGGTCCTGCAATGAAACATAACTTGCATTTCGATAATTTAATCTACAAAGATAACCAAAATACTTTTTTTAAACATTTTCGAATGAGTTTGACTACATTTCAAGAACTGCTGTTCGTGTTACAAGATGGATTAATACGGCAAAATACCAATATACGGCAAACGGACGGTTAATTGCGCGGGTGGTGGAGCAATGCGACAGTGGCGGGTGCCGGCATTTTGTGTGGCACGTGGTGACCACTAGTGGCGAGTCGCGGACACTACTGTAGCGAATGGCCGCCACCGGATACACGAGGGCGGTGTGTCTATGCAAAATATATTAAAAAGTGTGTTAAGTGGCCGTCGCTGGCCACCCGTGGCTGTGTCGGTGGCCCATTTGAGCCTAGCTAGCCTAATGCTTGCTTTAGGTAATTTCAAGTAATGTTTTACAAAGAAAACCGTAAATAAAAACTTGCTGAAAAAAACTAAATTATTGTTCTTTTTGTTTGAAATATGTTGAGAGCGTTTGAGAGACGATGGTTTAAAGAAAGAAATTTGCGGGCACAATTTATTAAACATAATGGAGGATTTTACTCTTAGTTATCTTATGTTATAAATGACAACTTCTGAATAGTACCTATAATGAAAAATATTGGAAAAAAATGATTCAATTTAGTCCGTCATTCAGATTTTAGAAAAATATTGGATACGTACATATATTTTGTTTTATCAAATCAATAAAAATTGACAAATATAAAAGGCATCAGAGATCAGGAGTGGTGGCTGGTGACGTCACTGCCCGCTAAAAAGTGTAGCGTGCAGTGACGTCACACGAGTTTTGAACGCACTGTGTCGTCTTCATTTTTTGTTTATATGCAAAAAGAAAAAATATGTGTCTAGTATTTTTTGGAAATCTGACTGACGGACTAATAAGTTTTTTTTAGTCAACTACAAAACGTCAAGGTCAAAAACAGTAAAATGGTGTTATTGTTTGATAATAGGGTGCTTCAATGTACTACTCCGCGAGGGGGGAGGCCATGGACACTAATTTTGTTGGTGGGATAATTCCATCAAGGGCCTCCATCTATTCTTTCCACCCGTTGGCGATCGGCTGGCTAAGACGTGGCTGGAGGTTGACCACTGCGTTGTCCAATTTCTCACAGATCATGGCAACTTTAAAAGTAAACTGTATTCTTTTAAACTTGTTCCTTCGCCTTTGTGTCAGTGTTCTACGTCGAACTGTGAATTTGAACAGTCCGCACATCACATCTTGTGGGAGTGTGTTCTTTGGCAGAATGAACGCAATATTATGTTGGATAGTGTACAAGTTACATCCGGAGTCGTTTATTATACGGACCTTGTAGAAACTAGAACCAATTTCCGTGCGTTCAGGCGCTTTTGCCATACCTATTATTGGAATCAATTGTAACAGCTAATACCTACTTAGGACCCATTAACTTAATCAAATTTTATTCCGTGGTGCTTGACAATCTGGGCTTCTCCCAGTTGCAATAATGTCCCTTTGTGCCGATTGGATGAACAATAACACCATTTTACTGTTTTTAGGTATATCACACGCACACACTAAGTCTTCAAAACGATATATCGAGTTGCTTAGATCACATTGAAATTACAAAATGCAGCTATTTCTCTATGGATAACAACACCAATTATTCACGTATTTATGTGGTCTGCTCGAGAACCGTACGTCATTGCATGCAGGAATCCAGCCGAAAATTATCATCAGGTAGCCTAAGCTGGACTCCTATATCCTGACGGAGGATGTTTCCGTCGACGTGGTCCATGACGAAAGTAGTTTGATAATTATCTGGTAACTTTAGCTGGATCAACATGGACAGAGATGGTACAAGACAGGTTTGGAAGGAAAAAGGGGAGCCGTTTGCCCAGTAGCCAGAAAAAAAATCTGATAGGTATTCAAGTAAATTATAAATCATTTTCACAGTGCTTTCATGTCATCATCATCTCAGCGTTCATCCCAGTCGCATCCGAAGCTTTATCAGTTTTGGAGTCTGAAACTTCGATATTTTCCGCGAAGCAACTGTCGTCTGACCTGCACAACCCGAAGGCAATATCGAAGCATTGTAGTTAGACGAATTTTTGGACTTTTGACAGCTCCAACAACCCGTAACGATTGCCATTAAATGTTCATATGGCAACCGGGAGCAACGGCTTAACGTGCTTTCCGAGGTACGACCAGACCAGTGCAAATATTCATATTCATGCATACAAATATTTGCACTGCGTGGGGACCGAACCCGCGCCTCCTTCCTTTAATAGAGATTTCGTGTGTTGTGCAATATCTTTATTGTGCACTAAATAAATGATTCATCTATCTACATATCCATTAAGATAATTAACGTACCTCTTGTGTTTCGATATCGTAGACTTTGATTGATGTGTCTCCATAGCCGACGGCCATTTTGGATGAATCCGACGTTATACCCAGTGAAAGTGCCGCGAAACGTTCTAGAAGAAAATAATAACACTTTTACTTTAAAGAAGAAGGAGGCACAGGTAAAGAGATATTCATTATGACATCTGCAACTATATTACGACAGATTCAATTGTAACTAAACCTCAGCATTTTACCTGAATAGACTGAAAGTAACAAACAATAAGGATTTAAATTTATGAATATCAATAATATCTAGTACTACAACTAAAAGCTTGTACGGACGACAGCAGGCTAGTAGTCAGTCAAGCTTTCCCAAACTGTCAGATATTCCCAATAAAACTTGAGCCTTAATGCTTTAGAGATAAAGTTGTTTAATAAGGAAATCTGACAGATTGTAGTAGCTTGATGTGCTGCCGGCTGTACTTTGTATGAACTGAACTACAAAAGTATAATAGTTTTGAAAACACCAAACACTTCATATATCCCCTAACTTTTACAATAGGTAAGGTTTTTTTTTTAGAGCAGCTGTGGCCTTGTGGTGCCGGCCGCGACTCACAAGTTGTAGATCGCAGCTTCGAACCCCTTCAGGCGCTATACTTTGTGTAAATTATTTTCGTGAGGGAAAGTCAAGTTGAGTGTCAAGCTCGTTATTCATTGGACTTTAAAAATTATTTATAGTGTTGTTTACTCAATAAAAGTGCGTGATTTATGTAGTCAAAAGTGCATTCAGTAAATAATTCATAAAGAACAGTGAAATATCGCAGCATAATGGCCAGATCTTGACTTTTTTCCAAACCTCCCTCATAAGACGGTTCACGCGGTCGTCTTTTTCGACATGAATAATTAATTACCTACGTGACATTGGCTAAATGCACAACCCGTGCGAAGCTAAAACAGAAAGAAAAAAAAGTTATTTCCGTCACCACTGCCCTCAAAACGGTGAAGGAAAACATCATGAGGAAACCGGCATGTCCTAGAGGCAAAACTTCGAAAACATGTGACCTTTACCAACCACTGGACCCGCGTGGTAGATTAGGGTCCATTCTAGAGGAGGTTCATTCATTCCTGTATCCCAGGAGTGATAAAATTCTAAGCTAATTATGTAAAGGGTTTTTCAGTAGGGACGCTCGAACTTTGACAGCGCATAGCGGCCATCTTGGTAATGCGATAGTTGTCAAATTTGACATGAATAAAAAAAACATACCTATTTAGTCGTGACATTTCACCATGGAACGCTACACGCTTCAACAACGCGTTGAAATTATTAAAATTTATCATCAAAATCAGTGCTCACTGTCAATGGCGACCGATATCGGACGATGATAACAATTTTTTTGTTGCCTTGGGTAAGAGGTATGGGTCTTACAAACATGTGGTTCCAACAGGACGGCGCCACTTGCCATACAGCAGGGGATTCATCCAATTTATTGAAAGAGAAGTTCGAGGGCTTCGTCATCTCGCGTGGTGGCGACATCAACTGGCCCCCGAGATCGTGTGACTTAACACCACTTGATTATTTTCTGTGGGGCTACGTGAAATCTCTAGTGTATGCAGATAAACTACAGCCGATTACTGCCCTAAAGGCCAACATAACTCGCGTTCTTCGTGAAATTGAGCCCCATTTATGCGAAGACGTCCTTCAAAATTGGTCCACCAGAATACACCATCTACAGCGGAGTCGCGGTGACCATTTGGCTGATAGTATTTTCCACAAATAATGTCATTGAATATTCTTTAAAATGTAATAAAAATTGTGATAATATCACAAACAAATTGTTTTATTTCATTTCAATGCTCGAGCGCTCTTAATGAAAAACCCTAGATGTATGTATTGTTTTTAATAGTCGATTTGCAAAGCCTTCTGTGAGCTGAAAACCAGTATTACACACGGGCCAATTGCTTATTTGCTGTGTAGGTAGTCGTGGTGGCCTAGTGGCTAATACACCAGCCTCTCAAGTAGGTATGAGTGTGCGGATTCGATTCTAGGTCAGGCAAGTACTAATGTAACTTTTCTAAGTTATATGTTCTTCCTAAGTATATCTTGGACACCAATGACACAATACAAGGTGAAGGAAACATCTTGAGGAAACCTGGACTTTAAGTCCGAAGCAGTCTAAGTTGAGCAAGCATGGGGATTACGCTCAATCCTTCTCTGTATGAGAGGAGAACTATGCCCAGCAGTGGGACGATAAAAAGATTGATGATGATGATGATGATGAATTGCTTATTTGACCTCTACAACCTAGATGCTATTTAGTAATACAATACCGCTTGGTTAGACTGGTTATCAGTCATCGGGCTCCTGACTACCACTACACGGGGGTCAAAAAACCCACGAATGGTAGCCAGGACCAACGGCTGAAAATATAGCCATCCTTTACATCCTAAATAACAGTAGCTGTAGGTACACACTAAGTTGAATGATCTATCCATCAACGCGACAGTGCTACAAGCAAGATCATTCATTGATTCGGTTTGACAGTATTAATTGCATTTGAAAGTCCAACCGTCCGCCATCCAGTTCCTTTGCTATTTTGAGTGGACTGTAAATAAAACCTGAATCTGAAAAAATGTAAATCAAAATAAAATCTGATCGACGGACTCATCAAGTGTGTGAACAATAGATGTGGACCAAGTAGATTTAGTTTAATTCAGACAAAAAGTACCTATCGCACCTTTAGAACAATAGAGACCTAATTCGAAATTTGAAGATTTCAATGTTGATATGTTGAACTTATTGCAACTTGTTGCAACAATGTTGAACAACCGTCTCTGTTTTATTAACAGTCGATGAAGATGGTCTTGCAAGGTAATTGTATAAGTCAACTTTGAAATCTTCAAATTTCGAATTAGGTCTCTATTGTTCTAAAGGTGCGCTATATTATACCTATCTTGTGTATCACTTATAAAGGGTGTATCTGACATCGACGCACAAACGAGTACCACGAATCCAGAACATGATTCTGAACCCCCAGTGGTGGAATTTTTCATGATTTAAAAAAATATATATGTAGTTTTTTTCACTTTAGACCGTTCATAATTCCTATACTTTTATAACCCAATAAGATTTTAAAGTAAAAATTAATTAATTCGCTAATTACACAAAAAATGGCAATGAAAACAATAAATACCTCGATAAACTATCCTATCAGCTGATTTAATAGGGTTCATATTAGGGATCATCGTCATACCCACAAACCCGAACGGCGGCTCGCTTGCAACTTTCAAAGGCCGAGCCGACCCTTTTTTTTAAACACTGAGAATTCTGTAACCGTTCATTAACGACATAAATGACTATCATAATTTTATTAGTGGCATGCGGTCTAGCCTTTTCGCGAAGTTTGCGTTAAGATGTCAGAAACATCCTGTATACTTATCAGGTTTGAAATGCAGCTTATAATAATTACATAATTGACGAATCTATCTACCGGATGATATTTTTAACTGTTTTGACAACAATATGGTGTTTTGTGAAAGTGGAATAAAAACTATAGTGAGTACCATATAAACTCTTCAACTGGTCACAAGGACCTTTCACAATAGGCAATCGCCTTAACCGGCCGTTAATCACACCGCAAATGGGTTAACCTGCACGATATTACATGGACCAACTACTCGACCGACCGTCAAGAGACTCAAGATATAGACTCGGCTTCACTACATTTTTCCACAATAGCTTTTGCACTATAGCATATTACTTCAACACTAGGGATAGGTTTAGAAAATCCTTATCTCTGAACACTGTCTTACTGTGTAGAAACGGACCTCCAACGAGAATATTAACAAAATATACAATTCAAATTCTTGATTGACTGGCTAATATATCAACGCCCAACCTAAATCCCTGGTCCTAGAGACATTAAATATAGAGGCTGCGTTCTTCGTGAAGGTATGAATGATCTCGCGATTTCACACGCGTAGGTTTCGATATGTTTTTTTTTTTTTTATTTGCTCCGCTCCTATTGATGATGCGAGCGTGGTGAGCGTGATGTTATATAACCTAAAGCCTTCCTGGATTAATGGGTTATCCAACACAAAAAGAAGTTTTCAAATCGGGCCAGTAGTTCCTGAGATTAGCGCATTCAAACAAACAAACAAACTCTTCGGCTTTATATATAAGTATAGATTAGATAAATCCACGAGGACGAAATCACGAGGAGAAGTGCTAAGTATGTATAAAAAGAAATAGATTAGGGTAGAATACTTCTACCGAGCCTTTTCCCAAGTATATTGGGTTCCGCGTCCAGATCAACCGGATGCTAATTTTTAAACATAATATCGGCTGCCGGCAGAAGTTACCACTCACCAGACAAAGTCTTGCCGCCAAGCGATTTGTCGTGTTCCGGAATGATGTCTGGTGAAGCCGTACGGAGGACGGGTCTGAACAGTTGTGATGCGATGTATACCGGGTACGATGCATCAAATGTTGTTTCGGTAGTTTGGTCGTGGAGGGTCTCCAAATCAATCTGCCTCTGGCGCAGCATCGTTGGTCATGTTGTTGGGTTGAACATTTCTCAACTGCCGTCTTCCTTCCTATTCATTGTCTTTTTTAGTGAATAGGCTTAAAAACCTAGCGCGCTTTCCCTTCAACGATTGCATTGCTGTTTACCAACAGGCGGGATTGCTAGAAGAACTAGTTAATAATTATAAAAAAAATGGCTGTTTATAATACAATAATAATAGATTTTACTAAATGTATATGAATACTCGTATATACGCTATCTACGTATACAGCTCTATTTATTTATATCTGTTTGTTCCGGATAATCTTCGAAACAGGTGGAATGGTGCTGATGTGCATTTAACAGAAAGCTGATGTTATGGAGCAACATGTACTTAATCATTTAAACTTTTCGCTCACAAAAAGGTGCAAAGACGGTCTTAATGGCTTAATAAGCTTTATAAGCTCCTGTTTGTTTCGGTAACATGTTCCCATCGGATTATTTTCAACATCTACCCGGGAAAGCCGCGGGCAGAAGCTAATAATGTCATATACCTATGACATGACTTCACGTTAAGAAAGAACTCTTCGAGCTACAATCCTACTTCCCACTCCTTTTATATTTGGCTTGGCACACTATGTGAGCTGTTTTTAGAGTTGCTCTAACAACTATCTGATAGTGGCCTTCTAATTAATCAGCCCACAAAGGTCCACTACTATAGGTACATATACCACTACGTAACTGACTGCATCTTACTGTTTAAATAATTAATTTAAAGATAAACTAACGGGTTACAAACGGTGTAGCATACGACGAGATCCCGGGGCTTGAATAAAACTGCATATTTAGGCTTTCCAGCATCGGGTCAGCTCTGACGCAAAACTCGGGCGGGTCTGTCACGGACGTGTCAATCTTCACAAATAAATAGACATAGATGGACAATGTTAATCGGTAGAATCGACAGACCAATTTCAGCTGATTTATGTTGGCCTGCCCTTAAGACAGGGCTTCGAAGCAAGCGATATGTTGCAACGTATTTAATCAAAAACGGTGAAGAAAAACATCTTGAGAAGTGACATATCCTAGAACCCAATATTTGAAGACATAATCACAAATAGTCGTAATCTACTTCACATGCCCACACTGGGCATGTGAAGTAGATTACGGCTCATGTCTAAGTCTGATGCCTGAGTGTCTCAGGAGATTAATACGATGAATACGTTGTTGGTAGAATAAAGTGCGAAGCATTGGTCGTACACAAAAAAACCGTGTCGATTCCTTTTATAAATCTGGAATGATCATCATCATCATCATTTCAGCCGATAGATGTCCACTGCTGGACATAGGCCCCCCTCAAGGTTCTCCACGACGACCGGTCCTGCGCCTCCCGCGGTTTTCCGCGACTTTCACCAGGTCGTCGGTCCACGGTACGCCTTCCGGTGCGTGGTCGCCACTCGAGAACCCGTCGGCCCCATCGGGCATCGGTCCTACGGGCAATTTGTCCAGCCCACTGCCACTTTAGTGTTGCAATTCTTAGGGCTATGTCGGTTACTCTCGTTCTTCTGCGTATCTCCTCATTTCTGATTTGATCACATTGCCTCACACATCACTGATTATAATTGCCTATCTATTCAGACTCTGAAGGCTCCAATCACAAACTCAGACCAAAGACTTCTTACTTTGTATCATCCGATTGATTAACGTAGCAATAATTAAGTAGGTAAGAGTAAATACAGACCACGGGTACCTAAGTTGGATTTATGCAAGGTATTTTCAGGCTTTGGAGAAGTTAACTTATCTAAGGTATTTCTAGCACATCTAGCTAATCTATTATAGACCAACATTTACGAAAACTGGGCAGTTCTGGAAATATTACATACAAACGGGTCGAATTGATAACCTACTCTTTTTAAGTCGGTAAAAATGATTTTTGTAACTAAACGCGAAGATTGAATTGTAAAGAATCACTACCAACCAACGGTGCTTTTAACTTTGTGGTAGCCCTGTCATAATCATGGCTAATTAAAATTACTTTTATAGATTTTGAACTATAAAGTATTATGGTTCAAGGTTGCTTGGGTAAATTTGACAGTTGCCTGTACCTACCATGATGTGTAGTGAGGCAGCAAATAGAGCAATTCAACGCATCGCTTGTTTCAAAGCCTCCTAGGAACAATCTCTGGTGAGAGGCTATCTACAAAAACCACTAAACTGGTAATACCAGTGGGAATGGGGAATAACATTTTAATCTTCGTTACTCCCTGTTGTTATCTGTTACGTCACTACACCAACAACGGTAATGAATACACGCGCTTTTGTGCTCCGATAAATAATTCCACTCAGGAATTTTGCGTGAAAGAGAACAATATACGTATATTGAATTTCACAGGTACCTAACCGGATGATAAAAAATGAATGGTCTTCGTTACTCTGCTGAGTTGTGCATAGCTGGTAAACCAAACAAACGGTGATGCGACTAGTGAGGTTGTTAAAAACGTTTACTTCACTGAATGCAATGCGTAAAAGAGAACAATTTGGATCATTCCAGTGGTTGGTGTTCTCCAGGAAGATAAAGCTCAAATCAAAATTGACAATAAGACGGACTTATGGATATGCAGCTTTATCGAGAACCATATAAACATTTATATACTCGTATTATAAATATTTTATAAGATATTTTATTTAAGAGACGAATTTAGAAACCGTATTGGTGAAGCCGTACGGAGGACGGGCCTGTGCAGTTGTGTTGCGATTTGTGCCGGGTACGATGCGCCTAATGTTGTTGTGTTGGGAGTTTGGTCGTGGAGGGTCTTCAGATCAATCTCCCTTTGGCGCAGCATCGTTGGTCGTGTTGTTGGGTTTAACATTGCATCACCTTTTTTTTTTTTTTTGCCGGGGTGGAAATCCTCATAGGATGCCCGCCGCCCAGGGGTGGGCGACGGGGTATGTCAGACTTTTACTGACTAAAACCACCCCGGTGTATCTTCTATCACGAGCGCGCGTGGGGCCGCGGGAGTCTAAATTCTTCCACGGCCCCACACCCTCGTGCTGGCCCGGTCTGTCCGGGCCTCGTCTCCTGCACGGGGTAGTGGGTTGTTAAACTACCCCGTGCATCGCCTCAAAGGCGCGCGCCGACACTCGCGCGCGCCTCCGCCTCGGGGTCCATCAATGGGGGGCGGGGACTTCCCCATGTCCCTCGCCCCTGGACCCATTCATGGGGGGCGGAAGAGGGTGTTATCCGCCCTTCCTCGGCGCCCGGTGCGTCTTCTGCGGCCCGGGAAGGGAGTTGATATCTCCCTTTCCCGTTCCGCAGCTTCCTTCTGCGACATCACGTCCTCGCAGAAGGACACCACCGCGTCACACGACTCTGAGCTGCCGACCATCCTCCGCACTACTGCCGGCAGCGTCAGGTCGCCTCCTACTTCATTTGTGAGGACACGGCGTTGCTCCTCCCAAGCTACACACTCGGAGAGCGTGTGCTGCGCCGTGTCCTCCCCGCATTGGACGCAGTGGTGGCACCGAGCGTCTGGCTCCCTGCCTAAGCGACGCAGGTACTTGCCGAAGCAGCCATGCCCCGACAGTACCTGCGTCACCCTGAACGACAGGGAGCCGTGCCTCCTCCCGAGCCAGTCGTCGAGTACTGGCCGGATCTCCTCGACGGTAGCGAGGCCGGCGGTAGGGCGCATAAGCCTCTGCCGCCAGTCCGCCACCAGGACCTGACGGAGCTCCTCTCGGCGCAGCTCGATCTGCCGCTGCACCGGAGTGGAGCCCCGTGTCCGCTCTTCCTCGCGCCATCGGTACAACGACGCGAGTACTTTCGCCTCTAGGGCCCAGGGCGGGGATCCGGCCAGGACGCAAGCCACCTCGTAGGATATCGTGCGATACCCGCGGACGACCCTGACGGCCATCGCCCTCTGCGGCTTGCGCAGAATGGCGAGTGTTCCGGCCGTCAGGTCCATCGCCCACACAGGGGCCCCATACAGGGCCATGGACCGCACGATTCCCACGTACAACCGCCTACAGGCGGCGCTCGGGCCCCCCATGTTGGGAAGCAACGTTGATAGTGCGCCCGCTGCACCCATCAGCTTGGGCGCCAGCCGCCGGAAGTGGGGTCCGAAATCCCACCGGCTGTCGAGCACCAATCCCAGGTACTTCATGGTGAACTCGACAGCTATCCGGGCCCCACTGACCACGATATGTGATCCCGGCGCCGGCGCACGTCGGGGGCCATGGAAAACCATGGCCTCCGACTTGTCAAGGGCCACCTCCAGGCCCAGGCGCCGGATGCGGTTCACCACCTGTGACACCGCAGCCGTGGCTATCAACGTCGCTTCCCTGTACGAGCTCCCCCGGGCAGTGACAAGCGTGTCGTCCGCATAACACGTCAAGTCGGCGCCCGACGGGAGCTCGCCTCTCAGCACCCAGTCGTAGCCGATGTTCCACAGGAGCGGTCCCAAGACCGATCCCTGTGGAACACCGCACGACATTTGGTGCCGACCGGCACCGTCACGTCCCCGATAGATGACGCATCTGTCCTCCAGATAAGCCCCTACTATGCGGCGGAGGTAGGGAGGCACCTGATAGTATTTCAGGGCCTCCCTAATACAGCTCCAGGGTAGGGTGTTGAAGGCGTTGGAAATGTCTAAAGACACCGCCAACACCACCCCACCCCGGGACACCGTATCCTCCGCCAGGGCTCTCACGCGCATGATGGCGTCTATGGTGGAGCGCCCCCGACGAAAACCGAACTGTTTGTCGTCCAGGTTCGGCCCCTCTCCGCACAAGTGGCCGACGAGGCGATCTGCGATTATGCGCTCAAAAAGTTTGCCCGCCTCGTCGAGCAGCACTATGGGCCGATACGCGGACGGTGAGTCCGCGGGGCGCCCCTCCTTCCTGAGCAGGACCAGCTTCCCCTCCTTCCACACACTGGGAAACTGACCCTGCTCAAAGCATGCCGTGAAGAGCCCCCTCAGCTGGGGCTCTAGCTCCTTCAGAGCAAGGACGAGAGCTCGGCCAGGAACTCCGTCGGGTCCGGGCGCTTTATTCTTGGCCCGGAGTCGCGACACGGCCGCTCCCGTCTCTGCTTGCGTCACCACGGGGACATCGGTGCCCTCTTCTTCTGGAGAGTCTGTGGCTGAGGGTGAAACCATCGCCGGGGGAACATGTCCCGCCCGCTCAGGGAAGAGGGTGGATACCACCGCCTCCAGCAGCTGGGGTTGCATACTTTGCACCAGTGGGGGCGCCCAGGGACGCAACTTGCCCCGTACCCAACGGTAGGGGCGCCCCCACGGGTCCCGATCTAGGGACCCCAGCAGCTCTTCTCTGGCCCGCGACTTGGAGTCGCCGATGGCCAGCCACAGAGTCTCCTGGGCCGCGCGGTACACCCCATACCGCGCGGCCTCCTCGACGGGATCCCGTCGACGTCGTCTCCGGTAGCGCGTGTACTGGCGGCGAGCCGCGACGCACTCGACGCGCAACCGCGCAATGTCGTCGTTCCACCAGTACACGATGCGCCTTGCGGACTGTTGGCGGACGCGGGGCATGGACGCGTCGCAGATCTGCGTCATCGCCCCGCGAAACCGCAGCGCCTCCGCTTCGACGTCGACGGGGTCGTCCGTCGCCGACTCCCAAATCCAGGACTGGACTATAGCAGCTTCCTCGAGTAGTTCCCTGTCGAGGCGCTTAAGCGCCCAGCGCGGGCCGTCGTTAATCGGGGCTCTTGGATGGCGGCCGCTCGCGGTCTGGGCGGAGACGTCGAACCGAATATACCGATGGTCCGACAGCG
Organism: Sesamia inferens; assembly: GCA_037179545.1. Classification (NCBI taxonomy): domain Eukaryota; kingdom Metazoa; phylum Arthropoda; class Insecta; order Lepidoptera; family Noctuidae; genus Sesamia; species Sesamia inferens. Next base: position 24,045,613 of record CM073931.1, read on the forward strand.
TCTCCACCTCCACGGCGACACGCCAGTCACGGACACGGCTGGCGACAGAGGGGCTAGCGAAAGTAACGTCTACTATCGACCCGCCCCGCTGCCGCACGCACGTGTATACCGAACCCCGATTCAGGACGACCAGGCCGGTCGTCACTACCCACTCCGCCAGCACCTCGCCCCGAGGGTCAGTGACCGGAGATCCCCACGCCGATGACTTGGCGCTGAGATCCCCGAGCACCAGAACGGGACGAGGGTGATAGCGGCCTACGACGGTGCCCAACTCGACAAGGAACCCCTCGAAGTCGGCGAGACTCTTGTTGGGGGAGAAATACGCCCCCACGATGACGATGCCGTCCGTGACCGCAGCAACCCAGCCGCGGCCCCGAGACGGGTCGATGGGAGTCCCGCCAATAATGGCCACCAAGCCGTCAATGCATCCCAGCCAGTCGTCCCGGGCACGGATGAAATACGGCTCGGCGACCACAGCCACTTGGATCGACCACTGCGCCATGCTCTGGAACAAAAGATCCTGAGCTCTGGCGCAGTGATTGATGTTGCCCTGAAGGAAACGGAGCTGTGCCATTATTGACACTCCATTCCCTCGGCAACGGTCCTGGGCCGGGAGTCGGCCGCGGAGCTGTTAGCCTGCGGGGGAGGCGAGATTTCCCCGGCAGGCTTAGAGCTCCTCTTCTTCTTCCTGGTGGCCTTCTTGCTGGCAGGCGTGCCACAGGCCCCTCAGCCCACTCTGTGTCCCGCTGGCTTCCCTGCAGCCGAACATAAGCTGCAGTTGAGCGCCGCGGAACACTGGGCCGCCTTGTGGCCGGGCTGACCGCAGCGATAGCAAAGATCGCTACGGTCAACCTCAGCGGTGCACTTGGCCCGGACGTGCCCCTTCTCCAGAACATTGCATCACCTAGCTCAACTGCCGTCTTCCTTCCTATTCGCTTAGTTTTTCTGAGTGAATAGGCTCTTAATAAACTAGCGCGCTTTACCATCAACGATCGCATCACTGCTTAACATCAGGCGGGATTGCGGTCAAGCGCTAGTTTATAATTAGGTAAGTACTAAAAAAAACCGAGAGCATTGTTAGTGTTTACTTTGCTAAAATCTCTGTAGTTTCCAAATGACAATCATGCCCGCCATTGACCTATTAATAAAGATTCCAATTACAAATTTCCCCTGATAACGTACAGCTCAAACAAAGCGAAGCGTTCCTACCCTTCAATTCCCTTCAATTGAACAGGAGCCGGTATTCATTACCCATAGTTGTTGCTATAAATAGTATAAATACCCAGATTCGGATTTCACATACGTGTGGAATTTCGATTCGATACACGGCTCCGTCCATGCAAGCCGCGTAACAGACATTCGGTTCAGTTGGGCTGTATTCCAAAGCATGCACAGGTTTCGGCGGGAACTGAATGTTTCGCAACGTACACAGAACTGTGCCTGTACTGCCATGTCGCATCTGAAATTCGAATGATTATATATTGGGTAGGTACGTACTCAAAATACTTAAGTTTAACAAAACTCGACACTTCGCTAACACTAGGCGACAACTAAATTAATGCCTAGAGAAAAGTTGGACTGTTGGATATTCAATGCTCCGCTTGGCGCCCAAAGTTGAAAATCCTTCAGCACATGAAATCGGGTCAACTCAATTTGAATATTTTAGAAACCTGTTGTCTGAAAGTGCCTTCTTATTCAAAGGAATCAAATTGGACTACTCCAATTACCTACACAAAATGTTTGAGCTTTTCATGGTCATGGTCGTTTAATTTCCTCTGCCGCACATCAAGGGGAATAGAGGACAATTTTGGGTTCTTATCATAGGTTATTATTTTAGGTTAGCTTACAATATCATCAGTTTGCTTATCTTCATTCAACTAAGGAGCTTCAGTAATGTTTGAGGAGCTATAACAATTACGTGGGTACCTAAGCTCACCTCAATGCTGCCTGAGGCATGGCCGACAATAATATGATAACCATTTGGTGCAAATTGCATCGAAGTTATAGCACCGTTTTCAGAACAGTACCACCTGTATTGCAAAATTTTGTTAGCAGTGTTTTTCAAGTACTTTTCATTATTCTCTTTTACCCATTCTTCGGATGGATTAAACAATTCTTTACATTTCTTGCGATAAAACATAGGATACCATATTTTCGGGTGTAATTCATTGCTAAAATGTTCTTTGATATTCTTAGCATATTCCTGAAGCACCTCTTTTAATTCAGGGTCTGGCATTTTGGCGTGACCTACTTGTTTATTGAAGTTTTACATTATATTATAAACTAGTGCTTGACCTTAATCCCGCCTGATGTTAAGCAGTGATGCAATGATTGATGGTAAAGCGCGCTACTTTATTAAGAGCCTATTCACTCTAGCCTTGAAGACACTTAAATTGTAGTCAGGCGGAAACACCGCCTCTGGAAAATTGTTCCAGTTCCTCGATGTACGAGGTAAGAAAGACGATCTAGCCGTAAGAATATAGATTGGTGTGTGTGTGTCCACTGCATACATTTAGCCCCAAAGACTCTAAAAGATCCCTGTATATGATATATCTACTGGCAGCTCCACTTCAGAAAAACAAAGTCAAGGACTGAATAAGTTATGCACTCAGTGCTTTCCACATACCTGAATTAAGCCAGAAGAATGTCCCAGAATTATAGCATTACCATTAGGTGTATAAATCATAGAACAGATAAAGCCGCATTCCGACAGATAATGTTCCTGCACTAAACTCTCATTGGCAGTATCTTTGAGAAATCTTTCAGTATTATCTTGTAACCAAGCAATTTCAGCAACACTGAGCTTTCTTTCAGCAAATGACCTAAATGGAGTTCTACCATGCTCTTCTTCGCGTTTCAGGCTATGTATTACTCTTTCCTTAAAATCACGGATGAAGATATTGGTGTCTGAGATGCTGTCAGAAATATTAAAGCGGCTGTAAGTTGATCTGCCCAGACTGTAGGTTGAAGCACCGTATTGCATGTTTGCATTAAAATGTCTATCTATGGCTAATTCAATCCAGTACCTAATTAAGTATCAGACACTTCCCGAGCTTCTGCAACTACTTTGGTTGCAGCTAGTGTTCAGCCGATATACTCTTCGAGTACTATTTCTTGTAGTTTTTCTATCTTTGTAGCAAATCAGAGCATAATGAAATAGACAGCAGTCAGTGAAGTCATACGTCAATACCTAATATTTTGAGTTCCGTGGGCAAACGACGGCTACTGAGGCCTAAACCGTCTTTACTAAAGTCACTCCCCAGGATTAGTATCTCCGTCCTTCAACTTTAACTTTAGTACTGTAGACTAATGTGATTGTCCCGTTTTCTTGTGGTCGCGAGCGGCGCAACTGCTGATATCCTTTGGAGATTTTTTCGTAACAGCCCGGAGTTTCAAATTTTCACATTATGGATACCCTCTGTGCCTCAAAAAAACATGAGAAACCGTTAGCCTGGCGCCTAATCTTTCTCCTGTCGTGTCGTATAAGTCGGACAGCTGTCCTATCGGACTATGAAAGTATGGTAAGAGCGTGTGCACTATAATATCTCCGACGCTGAAGGCTGGTCGCCACTTAGGTGGTCGCCATGGCTGAAGTTTGGCACAGAGAACTTTATACATTCAAAGTCTAGATAATATACCACCATCCAACCAACGATTTGAAGTTGTTTTTAAAGTAGAATAACTGGGTAGTTTAGGTACCTAGTAATTATAATGGTGCTATTTTGGAAGTATGTAACATAAAAAATTACAAAAAATCTCTCACTTTAAGTATTCTTTAAATAAAAAATACAGTTATAATCTTTATAGATGTTTGGTATCCAACGTGGTTGTTACGGAACCCCCTGGCGACCATATAAGCAACGAACAACCTTCAGTCGGAGATATTATAGTGCACACTCTCTTCCCATACTTTCATAGTCCGATAGGACAGCTCTTTTTATATTATAGTACTTTGTGGGACAGCTATCCGACTTATACGACACGACAGGAGAAAAATTAGGCGCTGGGCCAACGGTATTCATGTTTCCTGAGGCACAGGGGGCATCGGACAGAGGAAATAGAGATTGAGGTATCCGTGAAAATTTGAAACTCCGGGCTGTTACGATAAAACTGTCGCATTTGGTTAATTTTTACAAAACAGAAAAACATAAAATGCTTGAATAAATCTGTTTGGGAGTATACTGGAATGTCATTTTGGCCAAATTTTTAAAGCAAATTATTTAATAAAATATTTTATTGGAGTAAATAATAGTCATACGCAAAACAACGTTCTTACTTGAAACGAAACGTAAGCTAGATTATCATTCAGTTGGTACAACTGTTTGCACTGTTGCTTTGATGATAGAAAAAGATAGAACTACCACCCCCTCACAGGCTAAAACGAGATAGTAATATAGCAAACTCAACTACCGACCTCTACGAGAACACCCGAAAATGAACGAAAGGCTACGATTGCAGGGCCGCCATATTGTCATGTCAATTTTGTGTGCGGTGGTGGGTTCATTGTGTATCATATTATCTGAATAGTAGTGTGAATTAATTGTATTAATCTCTTACAGTTTACTGTAGTCAAGGCAAGTATTATTCGCGTTGCATTCGTTATCAATGGACTGAAATAAAAACCAAAGTGTAACTATCAATCGAATACCAAACATTTTATGGGGTCGGGTGTGGTATTTAGTTCATGGAGTACTTGTTTGTTTTGTTTTATTATACGATTCCTAGAGCCGTTAAATTCATGAAACACGGTGCGGATTGAAGTGTTTATGTGAAAAAAAATAACCCAATCTATTTGTTTACTCAAAATCTTAGATCGATAGTTATGGCCGCGTAGTGAATAGTGATCGGTAAAAATTATGGTGCTTTTTTTTACAGGCGCAGGGTGCATTGTTGCATCCTCTGAACCATGAGCTATCAGATACCGTCGTCCCAGAGCCGCACGAGTAAGTCAAACATTGTTTAGAATTCATTATTTTATGAATTAGTGAGTATGTTGGAATAGATAAAATAGATGTTCTAGATACTGATTATACATAGGTAGGTACTTTCAGATCGTTGTTACTGTGATGTGACTCATATCAATGGTATTGACTGGAGTTTCGAAAAATATTATCAAAAACATTTCAATCATAACTGTATAGGTTGGTTATACTACACTGTGTTACAGTACCTTAGTTTTTTATTTTGATTAAATTCATTGTTTTACCTACTTAATTACTTTTGCACACTATGCAATGTTGAATCCATAAGATATCTTTTTTTAATTTATTGTATCCCATGTTCAACATATCTGTGTTTATAAATTTATTTCCAATTACCTAGTTCATTCTCTAAAACTCACAAATACTAAAAGTTCAGAAAGGAGGTAGCATTCCCAGCTGACTAAATATGAAATTGTAACTACAGACTTTGTCATTCCCTTTTCCAGTGTCTCACAGCAACTATGCAGGCTCCGATGTGCCAATGGCACCCAGCAAGGAGCAACAGACCCTCATGTGGCAGCAGAATTCCTATTTGGTTGACTCTGGCATCAACTCGGGAGCTGCTACTCAGGTATGTTCAGTACTCCTCTTTTAGCTTAGGTATGATTGTTTATAGTCAACAAAAGAGATTATAGGCCCTGATTCCCTTGTTCGCGAACTAAACTACATTTTAGTTCACTGTATCTTTTTCTTTATATTTCATTGAGAAATGGACAGAAGTTAATATGTTAGTTTAGACCTGCTAAATTAGTTCGTTCCTGATATAAATTGATGTACTTTTGGTTGCCATGTTTATAATTGGGTCTAAACTGTTTATGGAATTTCGTAATTTGACAGGATTAAACTAAAATGTTATCTATCCTTTTCTTTAAAAAATTAAAACGAAACAGATGCAATTAACCTAAAATTAGTTTAGTTTGTGAACAAGAGAATCTGTGCCATAGATGTTACACATAATCTAAACACTGTATTGACCTGTTGGTGAATGAAACAAATGATAGTACAGAGGCAATTATATCTGATGTTGTATATCATTGGTGCGCTTGCCAAAACCCGTATGTGGATTTTATTGATTTTTTTTATTTCTTAAAATTCATTAATTTTGCACACCACATCTATTGCCAAAACCCTCATGTAAAAATTCTCACTGAATCTCTGAATTTGCCAAATTATTTATGCATTTGTTTTCAATGAAAAAACAGTTATGTGAATTTAATATTTTAATAGGTGCACATGAAGAGATTTTCAAAAAATGAAAAACAGCAGATTTTGCGTGCACATGTTTGAAACCTCACTGACCAATCTGCAGCAAACCCTTCTAATTTACAATTAAAAATCTACTTCAAACTTTATTTTAAATGATCAAACAGGTGTTCTGCTCGAATTAAATCATGCAATTCCCTCGCACACTCTTCAAAATGCATTCTGTAGAACACCGACTGGCTGGCTACTCACCTCCTGTTGTCCAGGCTTTGAAGACCGTTTTGAGCTTAATCTGGGTCGCCAATTAGCCACTTTCCACCCCTCTCCACCGAATACAAAGTAGCCAGGTGGCATTTTGCAGCTCAAATGCAGTATTCTACACACGTATGTACCTGGGCTTTATATAATAATATTAGAAGCTGTCCTGATGTGAAGTACTAGTAAGACCTTAGCGATAACGCCAAGTTTGCTGGCAGCCACCTTGGCTTTGGAGCCAATGAACCGCCCAAAGTTCAGGTTCGAGGAAATCTCAACTCCCAAAAGCCGAAGGCGGTTGGTGCACTCCAAGGATACATTCCGAAAAGTAGTAGCCAAGGTGAACTGGATTCTTTTCGCGGTGAATAGACACGCCTGCGTTTTGGTGGCATAAAATGCTACAAGATTGGCTTTGGCCCATTTGAAGACTGCCTGTAGTGCAACATTCGTTTGCTCTACCTTAGCCTCTCTTTCAGACCGGATTGATTCCTTAGTAGCCCGAGCACCCGGAAGGTATTTCTCCACAACTTTGCTGTCATCTGCATACCCATAGATAGCGAGCATCAACAGATCGTTAATATGCAGCAGGAACAGAGTTGCAGAGAGAACACAGGCATTAGTGGACATGGGCTTCGATGAGCATCCGTTGACAACAACTCTGAGGGTCCGTTCAGTCAGGAAGTCTTTTACCCAGACAGTCAGGGCAGGGAAAATGCCGTACGGTGAAAGTTTACTCAAAAGGCCAGTGTGCCATACCCGGTTGAAGGCTTTCAAGACATCAAGGGAGACATTTTTCTCGAGGGCCCTTCCCACAAGTGACTGGCATACTCTAGTAGACGCTAGAAGAGTTTGAGTTACATAGCAGAAAGAAAATGGAAGCCTATGATGCTAAAAAGCAGAATCATTGTGTTCTCCAGAAATATTAATTGTACCTGGTGGCGTACAAAGCATATTACTATCACCAAAGCTACAAGTATCCGTACAATACTATAAACAAAAACTGCAGGTGCATAATTATTCATTCTATATTAACAATAATTAGGAAATACAGTTGTATGTATGGCATGAAGGAGATGGTGGAGTGTCAGCATGTGAGTTTACTACTTGCCTGAATGAATTTTTCAAACCTGAAGATTGACGAAGTTTTATAGGTACACTATTAATCATATAGTGTAATTGTAATGAATAATGTTTAAATAAATGTTTTGTTGTTTCTATTTTTTATAATTGTTATAAAAGATTTATACTAAAAGTTTCATGCATGGCTTTATTTTTTAAATATTAATTTTAAAATTATATTTTTTACCTCCACTAAATCGCTTATCTCATAATTCTCTTTCTTTATAAATTTGAAGTAAAGATAATTATGACATTGTGCCTTTAACTAAGTAAGAAACTTTATTTAGATTGTGTGGTACAAAATATAGATTGATTTCATAAAAGGTTCTAATTTATGTCATTAACTGCCTATTTATTGAAATATTCAAAACGTTGTAGAACTATTAATGTTAATTAATTGTTAATCTGTATATATTTATCTCAGGTGGCTTAAATATTTGTAGTACTATAGTCTTTTTTAAGTATGTACGTATTAACAAACAAAATTTTCTAAAAATAATAGCATTTCATTAATAACACAGAGTTGTTTTACTTACTTTGCAGCCTGCTAGATAAAAAAATATAATTGATAAGCACATAGCCACAAAACTATCCTATAAAGTTTTCAAAACAAAAACCTTTATGTGCATTTTAAAACATATCTTATTTTGCACAGCCAAACACAATCTGATATGTGCACATAAAACACAAAAAAAATATATTTTGGGCCTAAATAAGGTATATAAAATTATTTTTATCTCAGTATAACAATAACATACTCTGCCAACATTCTGTGTTTTTAGATTTTTCTTAAATTTGTTAGTTATCATATAAACAGTTTTTTCTGCTTCCTGAAAAGTTGATAAAAACCACATTGGCAAGCGCACCGACGATTTGTATAATGACTTATCAAGGTATACAGTTCCAGTATAAACTAACTTCTTGTTATAGAAAAAGCCTATACAATGCAAGCTTTGCTGAAACTGAAAAAGTATTGCTTTATATGTTATTCTGTGTACCAATAAAACAGGCTGAATAGGGACGCAGGTTAAATCAAGAAATGGATTTTAACATTGAAATAATATAGTTTGTTTCCAGAAAAGATTAATGTGTTTATAAGTGACCTGGCAAAGTAAATTATTTTAAAATTTCTTCTGGATTCACCCTTGCATCCTTATTCACACAGTTTTATGGTAGGTACTTGATGAAAAGATCAACATTTCTTTGCTAATAAATTCATCTCATTTGTTGATAAACCATGAGTTGAAAGTGTGAGAACTGTAAGGACAATGGTGATTATAACATTACAATTATAAAATAATCATTATCTCAACGTTAATCCCAATCACATCCAACGCTTTTTATAGCTTTGGACTCTGGGGTCTGCTTTATCAGTCTAACTGCTGATTTTGCCTAAACTTCGATATTTTCCATGAAGCGACTTCCGTCTGACCTCCAAAACCCTAAGGCGATATCGAAGCATTGCAGATAGACCAATTGTTGAACTTCAGAGGGTTCCAACAACCCATAACGACTACCATTAGATGTTCGTATGTGTAATGCAAATATTCAAAAATTCATGCAAACAAATATTTGCACTGCCTGGGGATGGATCCAGCGCCTCCTTACGCAGCGGCCGCGTTCGCTACCTTTATGCCACGGAGACTGTCTACTAATCATAAAAGAATACTATTACAAACTCATCGAACATTAAAAACTCACTTCCAATCAAAAACAACTTCAAGATGTTATAACATTTCAAAAGTTTTAAAAGATACTTGTTTCCTCCACTCATTTTAAAATGGTTTAGTAACAAAGTATTTCTAATATTGGTTATACCGAAATTGTCAGATTAAAGAATTTATTACAGTATTGAAAAGAAAACATTCAAATAATGACAAAATGCTTTATAATAGATAGATACCTAACATTCTTGGTACGTACCCAATGGTTTGTGATTGAGATTTACCCAGATTTACCTCAAAATCTTATTATTCTTCATTCAAGGTTGAATGATTTCTTTTCTTATGATATAAGATGCCATGCTATGATATAAGATTTCTTCCACAAAAACTAGGACAAGCTAAGAATGGTTCCCTTTCAGGGAACAATATGAGAATAATAGTATAATATGAGAAAGTGATGAAGGGTCCCTATTCCAAAAACACATTGTCTAAAATGTCGGCCCTAAAAATTATATACATAGTACTATAGGTGTTCAAAGCAGAGCTATAGACTACCTATTATATGTTATCTTGCCTTCATAGGTGCCATCACTTACGGGCAAGGAAGATGACGAGATGGAGGGAGATCAGCTCATGTTTGACCTGGATCAGGGGTTTGCTCAGGGATTTACCCAGGAGCAGGTTGATGGTAAGTTAGATTGTAACATACACTTGATTTTTAAAGTGTCAAGGAAGTTCAGTTGTTATAGTGATTAACCCGTTATATGGTTACTAACTTGTTAGCTTTTTGGTAGCAATATTGTATTTTATTCTTTTTTTTTTACCAATCTAGGAACACTTTACAATTTACTTTGAAATAATCTATAAAAGTTATATAAAAGCATTTAAATATTACCACTGTTGCAAGCTAAATTCTATCTGCATAGCTTACAACTTTCTTACTTTAGTCTCCGATTGAACTTTTCAACAAATTAACATACATAGTAGATGTACATTTACTACATTTGTCCTTTATAAAACTTATAGCAAACCAACAAAAGTAGCTGTTCCATATTTTTTCTGACATTAGTTAAAATCCTTCAAAGTAAAAATAATTTCAAATAGACATCGAAAAGGCTTATTTAAAGTGTTTTACAATTTTTGGTATACATTCATTATAAATTACCTTCCCTTTCTTAGACATGAACCAACAGCTATCCCAAACCCGCTCTCAGCGTGTCCGGGCTGCCATGTTCCCTGAGACCCTTGAGGAAGGCATTGAGATCCCATCTACTCAACTTGATCCTGCCCAGCCAACGGCCGTGCAGCGTCTTGCCGAGCCATCGCAGATGCTCAAGCATGCTGTCGTTAACCTCATCAACTATCAGGATGATGCTGATCTAGCCACCAGGTAAACTTAGCTCTCATTTTAATACAAAGTTGATTTACACAAAATCCGATGTTCTAAGGGGCAGGCTCACTTTTCGCCAGATAGATCAACATTACTTATGGGAATGAGCCAATTGTAATCAACCTTTCACAAAACCATTAATTCCAAATAGACGTAGCTGAGAAATAAGTAAATTAATGAACACTTGCTCAATATGTGAATTAAAACCTATATAACAAAACTCCATGATTAGTATTAGAATCAGTGTGCCAATGAGGCATTCAAATGATAATACAGGCAGGCAGTCAAATTGGATTACAATTAAACTTTATTGTTAAAGCATGCTAGTTCCCAGAAAATAAACATCAAAATAATGATTGATCAATACCATTGTCGTACATAACGGACTTGACCACACAGTCAGTTATGTGCATCTGTGATAGGAAGGAGTACACAAAATACGCGCGTGGATGTCGATTTGCGGACACCAATCGGTATTGCCTATCTGTGATGTGATATCAAACTCAAATTATGCATTCAGTTATTAACGCAGCTAGCTTCATTTAATCACGCACCTCCATTCCAGGGCCATACCAGAGTTGATCAAGTTACTGAATGATGAGGATCAAGTGGTAGTCTCTCAAGCTGCCATGATGGTTCACCAGCTCTCCAAAAAGGAGGCTTCTCGGCATGCCATCATGAACTCGCCTCAAATGGTCGCTGCTTTAGTACGCGCCATTTCTAACTCCAATGATCTGGAGACTACTAAGGGGGCTGTGGGAACCTTGCACAATTTGTCTCACCACCGTCAAGGTCTACTTGCCATCTTCAAGAGTGGTGGAATTCCCGCTTTGGTGAAACTCTTGAGCTCTCCAGTAGAATCCGTGCTATTCTACGCCATTACGACTCTGCACAACCTACTCCTACATCAGGATGGATCCAAGATGGCTGTACGTCTCGCTGGAGGTCTTCAGAAGATGGTGGCTCTACTTCAGAGGAACAATGTGAAGTTTTTGGCTATTGTGACTGATTGCCTGCAGATCTTGGCCTACGGAAACCAAGAGTCGAAGCTGATCATTCTGGCTTCCCAGGGACCTATCGAATTGGTCCGCATTATGCGCTCATACGACTATGAAAAGTTGCTGTGGACCACCTCTCGTGTGTTGAAGGTAAGCCTTTTAAACCTGTTTTTGAATATGATACATTAAAAACACCACTTAACACAAACAATACCAAGTTGACAGCCTGTAGTGCATAAGCATAGGTGATCTCTCCTAAATCGTGGTTGGATTTACAAACATTTAGACTGACATACACAAACAGCCAGATCCAAAAACGACTACCTGTAGGCCATATAAATATTTGCTACGTGCGGGAATCGAACACGCGAAACAAGGCGCAGCGTAACAGTCGATTGCTCAGCCACTGCACCAACCGTGTCATCAGGTCAATTTCATTTCATCTTCTCTGAGAGACTACTCACAGAAATTCTTTACAATAACAGTACCCTCTAAAAACTTAGAGAAGATTTACCTTCATCAACTAAACATTGACTATAAATACTTTAATATTTATTTATTTTCCAGGTGCTGTCAGTTTGCTCTAGCAACAAGCCTGCGATCGTTGAGGCAGGCGGCATGCAAGCCTTGGCCATGCACCTCGGCAACCCAAGCGGTCGTCTCGTGCAGAATTGTCTCTGGACTTTGAGGAATCTGTCTGATGCAGCAACTAAGGTATTACAAAATTATGGTTTCTATGTTCAGACTTATATTTATAGTATTCGAACTCTCGGTTTTTAATTCAATTGGCAATAAAGTACTGAGCTTTTGTTCAAGTTTTTACCAGAACAGTATAACTATAAATTTGTGTGAACTTTATAATGATTTTATTTTAATTTCTCATGAGGTGGAGGGCCTGGATGCTCTGCTGCAAAGCCTCGTGCAAGTTCTCGCCTCCACTGACGTCAACATCGTCACTTGCGCTGCTGGTATTCTTTCCAACTTGACGTGCAACAACCAGCGCAATAAGGTAATTCTTATTATTTCGACCTGCTTATTAGACCACCTTTCAGTCTGAAATTGCCAACCCGCATTGAGCAAGCCTGGTGATTACGTTCAATCCTGCTCTGTATGAGAGGAGGCCTGTACCCAGCAGTGGGATAATAAAAAAGATTATTAGTGTCTTCATCATCAACCTTTTTAGTGTGTTATTAGTGTAAACGCAAGAAATAACATAACCCTTTAGCGATGTTCACTGTAATAATCTTACAGATACAAAGGATAGTATGTAGTTTATCAAGTGCAAATTTTGTTGAGATCAAAAGCTGATGCAATATTTTTTTAGATTAAGTAATATTGAAAAGGTGCAAACAGAACTCTTTGTTAATAATTAATTCATACAATTTATTGTATCTTATACTCCAGCCGGTAAGAAGATAGTAAAGAATATACAGTATGTTAAGAAAACCCTGTCCGACCCGTGAAGGTGTTGTTAGGTATCGATAACTGATTCTACTAATGCATACAAAACCGGGCTTTTCGCAAAAAGTGGTAACTTAATAAATGTGCGTTCACCCATCCGCGGGCGGTGGGCGGCAGGGCACGCGGCACGTGGTCGCATCGCTATTCGCTCATAATAATACAAGTGTTGTCACTTTTTTAAAAATTACCAAATTTCGGGGAAGTTGGAATTAATTCGCGGGAAAAAAATATTATTTCAAAATTCATTTGTATTGGTACTATGATGATTACGTAAAATTTTATATTATATTTGGTCATGTGTTTACCTAACCTTTATTATCCTTATGGGTCGGACAGGGTTTTCTTAACATACTGTACAGAAAGACGTGCTGAGTCTGTGTAAATTATGTTAGTGTTGATGTTTACTTATCCATGTTACTTTTTATTTAGACTAAGAAACTTATACGTAAATCTGGAAGCCACAGTCTGAATTAAACAGAGAAGATTGAAAAAAAATACCTTGAAAATTGTCATTGACGCATTATCTCTTTCATAGTGATAATTTCACGGTGTCAACGTGTACGGTGTAGGGTGTGTAAGAAAGAGAGAGGTGGTCAACATTGACCATAAAATGTTACTTGTGCTCAAAATTCTTATCTTCAAACACAATGTTCTAAGTTTGGTTTCCAGTTTTACCGATAAGTTGCTTGAGTTAGACTTGGATCACTATGAGAAAGATTTGCAAGTGTATCTTCATCTTTATTAGTTACTAAGATTAGATGCATTAGAGATTAAGAGATCCAGTGCTAAGTTAAAGATTAAAGAATTCAGGGTTTATAAATACACATACAAGATATTATGTTATCATATTATTAGAATTTTACCTACTGTAAGCCTTTTTTTTATTATTGTAAACATAATACTTAACTAAAACAAAATTTTATTTTGTTTACTTTTTGCTAATCAGTATAACTTTTAAAAACTAGACGAGGTTAGTGTCTCCTATCTGAATATTTTGAGAAGTAACACTGAAGCAAACTCTTCATCTTCTGTGAGAATCATGGAGGTTAGTGTCTGAATTGACTCGTCTCTTAGAACTTACAGAGTTCAACAATTTACGAGCGGCAACGACATTAATTGTGCTCTGCAGTTTATACATATACATGTGTACATATTAGGCCTATAATGTTCCCATTACTAGAACGAAGGTCTCCTACAGTATATTGTAAGATACAATTGGCCCCCAGGTAACAGTGTGCCAGGCGGGCGGCGTGGACGCACTGGTACGTACGGTGGTGTCTGCCGGCGACCGCGAGGAGATCACCGAACCCGCTGTGTGTGCCCTGCGACACCTCACCTCGCGACATGTGGAGAGCGAGATGGCACAGAATGCAGTGCGGCTGCATTATGGATTGCCGGTTAGTACAGCTTACTCTCTGAGTACTCTCAATCTTGTGAGAATATCCCGATGAAAACTGTTTATTTGGGTTGTGAACTATTTGTGTGCCAAATTTCATCCAAATCCGTCACATAAAAGATACGTACATTTTCATCAGTAGCATACACAACTAAATGCTGTTCTTGTGTTTCACTGAAGTGACAAATAGTTATGATTTATTTTTTTAGTTTAGTCCTGTACTGTGTGTGCATTATTTTATTTTATTTAATAACTACAGTGACACTACAAACCAAGAGAATCAACACAGTTAATGCAACATACACACACATGCACAGTACATAAATCTGAAGTACAATTATTCCTGTACACAACATTCATTGATTAATATGCTACGTTAGAGACAGTTTAATATGGAGAAGTTACTAAATGACACTATACAAACAATTACAATTATTTATAAACTCGTTGAAACTGTTCAGGAACAAGTCTCCCTTAGGGCATATTGTATTTATTGATTGCATATTCTGGATAACGGGTTAATATAAACATGCAGCTAATGGCGGTTGTCGTGTCGGTAGGTGATCGTGAAGCTGCTGCAGCCGCCGTCCCGCTGGCCGCTGGTGAAGGCGGTGGTGGGTCTGGTGCGCAACCTGGCGCTGTGTCCCGCCAACTACGCGCCGCTCCGCGAGCACGGCGCCGTGCACCACCTGGTGCGCCTGCTCATGCGGGCCTTCAACGACACGCAAAGAGTAAGTCTTCAAGTTTCAAGATTTTAAGCCCAGCGCTCATTACCATCGGCATCAGCAAGGAAAAGGATCCTTCTGCATCCCTACATGTAAGCGTTCACGATCGGAATTATGCCTTAGCATGCCACAAGGTTCTTAGGGTTCATGAGGCGTGCCTCAAGCAAGCCGAAGTACCCTGTTTTTGGGTGGAAACCATAAAATAACCTCTCCAGCTCTGGACAGAACGGAAGGCCGTGTCAGACTTTTCCTGACTAAAACCCACCCGTGTTTCTTCACTTGCCTGTGTGCCAGGGCCACGGTTTCTTTTCTAACCAACCCGCAACCCTGGCCCAGGAGGCATCGGTCCTCGTGGACCCGGCCGCGATAACCAAGCCACCCTTGAGTGTTGCCTTGGCGCCAGCGGCACGGTGGGCAACGGCGTGCCGAAGGAGCCTCAAGGCGAAGTGGTATTTTTGTTACTACAATTATATATCGTGGAAATTTCTACTTTATTGCCATGAAGTTAATGTATAATGTTTTTCATCACCTAAAATAATCAGCCGTGTCGATACCAATAATAGGACATACTTGACACTATACCTGGTGAAAATATATAAGTCGACGATTCAATGTTCAAAAATCTATTATTCATTTATGCATTACCTGCAGGGCAAGAATGCAAGAATTATAGCAAGAATGTTGTCACTTAGTACTTGATGTAGGTGGTTTAATTTTTATTTTGTTAATAATCTTCTTAGTTTCCTGTTAAAATTCAATGTTTTTACTTTGCATTTTTCAGATCTTACAAGCTTATAATTACCATTGGCTCAGAAATGAAATTTATTTATTATTACTTTGATCACTTCTCAAAATTTCGGATTTCGCCTTTATGGACCTTTCTCTCGATTGAAACATGTACGACATATCATTTGTTTGTTAAACCTACTTAATCATGTTTCACGTGTAAACTAAATTTCTAGCAACGCAGTTCATCGGGCGGAGGCACAGCCGGCGGAGCCTACGCCGACGGAGTGCGCATGGAAGAAATTGTGGAAGGCGCCGTTGGAGCTCTGCATATCCTAGCCAGGGAGAGTGTGAACAGGCAGCTCATACGTCAACAGAACGTCATTCCGATCTTCGTACAACTGCTGTTTAACGAGATTGAGAACATACAGGTGTGCCTTCAAAGTATTTATGACCTAATCACACGTTGCGCAGAAACTGTGTCGTATTGATGATTTAATTCCCCATCTCCGTTCCATCATCGGACGACCCGTCGTACGGCGAGTTTCCACCCGTACGTTGTTTACACCGTAACGATCCCGACGAAGCTTTTCGCCTCGTCTTTTATTTCGAGTACATCGAGGGATTGGAACAATTTGCCAGCGGCGGTGTTTACATCGGACTACAATTTCAAGTGTCTTCAAGGCTAAATTGAATAGGCTCTTAATAAACTAGCGCACTTTACCATCAACGATTGCATCACTGCTTACCATCAGGCGGAATTGTAGTCAAGTGCAAGTTTATATTAAAAAAAAAAGGATTTAACAAGAAACACTTTGACTTTGGGCCATATTAAGTCAGCAATCATTGTCATGGAAATCATCATCTGGACATTCAATCCACTTCATTTATCAAATACTGTACTGTACTAGATATTGTTGTAAGTATCTAATAGGTTCATTCAAAAAGATTTTGTTGTTGAAAAACAATAAAATTAATAACATAACTTATATTAATTAACTACATAACTTATATTTACCTACAAATTCTTTCAGCGCGTGGCTGCAGGAGTGCTTTGCGAATTGGCTGTCGAGAAGGAAGGAGCCGAAATGATAGAAGCTGAAGGGGCCACGGCTCCGCTCACAGAACTTCTGCATTCACGAAACGAAGGTTGCTACTCAAGTAATTACATCATTTAGGGCAAGATAGACAGGCATTTACAGTTGTTCTGATTTGGTCAGTCTATGCGTCTGGTTGGACGACCAGATGAGATCAACATAAAAAAATGTCTATCGCTGTACTCGTGTTTTTGTGTAGTTAGTTTTTTTTTTATTGTTTTCGTGGCATTTGAATCAAAAAAGTATTACCTTAGAGGTATGAGGGACCAGGTGTAAAATACACTCATCCGCCATAAAAAAGGGAAGGTCCTTCTACCCGGCAGGTGTTGAGTCTGGCGGGGACTTGCCCAACGGTTGATATTGGGTAGTTGTATTTTTGCTAGTTGCACAGTAAACTCTACTTGCGAGATGTAAAATCCGTGTGACGCCAGTATGAGGCGTTGTTTTGTTTGTGGCGTTTGTAGATACCGCTACAGTAACCATAATGCATCATCGAATATATATCTTGAGGCATGTGCAAGTAATCTCACAGAGTCATAGTAATGACAGAAAGTTTTTGTCTTTGTAATATCTATAAAGTAACTACTACTATGTTAATCCAACTAATTATAATTAATATGATGGTCATGATTTCAATTTCATTATTTTGGTCAGTAAAGTATTCTATTTTTTATTCTAAAGAGTATTCTATTCTATTCTAAGATCGTAGTACTTATAAAGTAGTATTCTGTTATGAGCTTGTTGAAGAAAACCCCGTCCGACCCATAGGGATAATAAAGGTTAGGTAAACACATGACCAAATATAATATAAAATTTTATGTAATCATCATAGTAACAATATTTATAATTTTTGAAATAATCATTTTTTCCCGCGAATTAATTCCAACTTCCCCGAAAATTGGTAATTTTTAAAAAGTGACAACACTTTTTTGACGATATTATTATAAGCGATGCGACCACGTGCCGCGTGCCCTGCCCCCGTCGCCTGCGGAAGGGTTGCCTACCGCACATGTATTAAGTTACCTCGTTTTGCGAAATAATATTTATTTTTTTAGGGGGATATTTTTTTAAAGTTTAGCCCGGTTTTGTATCCATTAGTAGAATCAGTTATCGATACCTAACAACACCTTCATGGATCGGACAGGGTTTTCTTTACATATTGTATATAACTTGGTTGTCCCAACAAAAATACGTGCGCCAAATACTATGATCTACCGTAAGCTGCGTGGCGAGCTCGGTAACTACACTGCAACAATTTCTAAATGTATTTGGGAAAAAATATAACATGGTGTAAAAGTGATTGGAATAAATTCAGTTGCTTATTCTGAATAAACTATGGTCAGGTTTCTTTGTTTGTTTATTTATCAGAATAAGAAATAGCTACCTGAAATCTTGCTTCTATTGTATACCATTATGTGTGATGTTTGTTTAACTAGAATATTGTAGATGTATTATCCATAACCTCATTTTCTTTCCCTTTCCAGGCGTAGCGACTTATGCAGCAGCGGTATTATTCCGCATGTCCGAAGATAAGCCTCATGACTACAAGAAGAGACTCTCCATGGAGCTGACCAACTCTCTGTTCCGTGATGATCACCAGATGTGGCCCAATGATCTGGCCATGCAGCCTGATCTTCAGGTAGAGTTCTTTTTTTTATCAAAGTACTTAGGGTTGCTGTGTAGGCAAGATTAATTGTGAAACATTTTTTTTTTATGTCTGAAATATTTTCAAACATCTATGAAGTTTGTGTCATTATGAAATAAGTAATGTTTGCAATAACTGTAAAATCAATGTTTTTCGTCGTGTACACCTGTATCGTGTTTGTGTATACTTGTGAATGTGGCTTCCCCTTTTTAATTTGACTCCACACTTTATTTAATTTTGATCCAACCTCCCTTCACTAGGATATGCTCGGGCCTGAGCAAGGCTATGAGGGGCTGTATGGCACGCGACCATCGTTTCACCAGCAAGGTAAGTTGGGAACGCATTTGTAGAAGTTTGGTCGACTAACACTTAGAAATGTGTAGAAAATGATATTACAAAACCTCACTAGTTTTGTTTTTATTGGCTAGTATACCTTATGCACTTGTAGTTATGTGCTTCTATGTGATAATAGGGCCTGTATAGATTAATAAAGAACACATTTATGTGATCCAATGTTGATTCGAATTTTAAATTGATAATCTCTCCTATATCAACCTGCAAAGACCAGACATTTAAATAACGAATTTGGAACAGTTCACAATCTCACACTGTGATTGTTTAAATCTCAGTGATTCAAAAGGCGCGGCGTACGCGATGACCCTCTTTTTTTTTAAATAATTATAAACTAGCGCTTGACCGCAATCCCGCCTGATGGTAAGCAGTGATGCGATCGTTGATGGTAAAGCGCGCTAGTTTATTAAGAGCATATTCACTCAGAAAAAACTGAGCGAATAGGAAGGAAGACGGCAGTTGAGCGAGGTGATGCAATGTTAAACCCGACAACACGACCAACGATGCTGCGCCAAAGGGAGATTGATCTGAAGTCCCTTCACGACCAAACTCCCAACACAACAACATTAGGCGCATCGTACCCGGCACACATCGCAACACAACTGCTCAGACCCGTCCTCCGTACGGCTTCACCAGACATCATGCCGGAACACGACAAATCGCTTGGCGGCAAGGCTTTATCTGGTGGGTGGTAACTTCGGTGGTAAATTCTCGATTTTGTCTTTATGAGGCCAAGGACTCACGAAGCGGCTTTCACCCGCTCTCGCTTCGATAGCGGAATGGAGTTTTATAGTTAAAACTCACGAGACGCGAGTTTTTTACGGTTACGCAGCCGTCACGATAGCGATTACCGCCCGCGAACTTGGCGGTTGATTATCGCAAGACGGGCGGTTGCAAGATGGGTGGTTAAACGATCAGTTGAGTTCCAGAATACGACCAGTTTCTTGTACCAAAGAAATTAGAAGATCGACTTCAATATCAACAAGCGTACACAAACACGTCACTCACTACCAGTCACTACGCTACGAGGAATAACAAGTCACTGACTGAATCATGAATGGTGTCGGATTTCTGTTAAACCCCCATCCCCCGCTGCCGACGTGGTCACCCGCCAACCGATCGCAGAACGCGCGGGAGCAAACCGCCGCGCCTGCAGAACCGCGAACCGTGCCCGCCGGTACAAGATGACCGTCGTGAAGTGTGCTTTAACTTTTTACGTATATATCTGCATTCTATAGAAACTGCGGGCCCGCAACCGCGGCGGATGCGGGCGAAAACCGCTCCGTGAGGTCTTAGCCTGATTTGAAGTTTTATGTAGTCTCTGGTCATGTAATTAACAGTCATCATCAACAGCCTAGCCTTTTTCCAACTATATTTAGGTCGGGGGTAGCTACCCAGGTCTCCTCTCATACAGAGAAGGATTGAGCGTGATCACCACGCTTGCTCAACGCGGGTTGGCGATTTCAGACTTAAGGTCTAGGTTTCCTCAAGATGTTTTCTTTCATCTTGTAATCAGTAATTGGTGTCCAAGATATACTTAGAAAGTACATATAACTTAGAAAAGTACCAATTAACAGTATTTTGCATTAATTTTGAAATCCACATATTTTTCATAGAAAATGCATTGTATCTTGCTCTACATCTAAACTTTTCTTAAATAAACAGTCTTCCCTATATTTTATTATTCCCTAAGTTTGTAGTATAATAGACTAAATAGTATTTTAGTGTCTGTCTAGTCATGAAAGCAATATTTAGATGAACTAGTTTTGAAAGTAAACAGCTCTGATAGATACCTATGTGAAATAGTAAGGTTATGTAATATCAGAAAATAATTTGAGAAGTATTTTTGCTATCAATCTCCTGTATACAATGCTCCATAGAAAAAATCAATCTCCTGTATTCCTGTATACAATGCCCCATAGAAAAATGCTTCTCGAGTTCTCACTATGTATTGTATATTTCGATAGCACTATACTTATAGTATGTTCCTATCATAAGAATATTAAGGTGTCTGTATAAATACGTTTTCTCTCTCTTTACACGCAGCTTAACCCGGGACCTATTTATCACTAAACACAGGTGATGGGAATATTATTTCTATTGTTTTCGTGTTAACTTTTTATTTATATTTTTACATATTTATCACTATTTGTGATATAACATGATTTGTGGTTTCCATTTATTGCTATTGGCATGTCACATTATTAATATATAATCTATGTGTTTCATTCATACCTGGCAGGTAAGAAATTCCTTTTAGAAAAGTATATATGGCAATACTACCTCTGATTTGCTTTAAATATGCTAAGTCCCATACGAGTGAGTAACGTAGCATAAACATTTTGAATTAGTTAATCCTGTATTATTATCTATGGTTCATTATTCCCGTGTTAAAACAAAATATATCACTGAAAAGGTGACAGAGGATAGAATTATCCACACTTATGTAGCCACCGCCTTTTAACATTACGAAAACAGAGTAACATCAGCTTATCTTTATTGTAATACAATTCTCGCAATCAGACTTGAGCGGTTCATTCTTCATGTTCTTCTACATTATATTAGCGGTCGGCAACCTTTTGGCAGTTACGGGCCACATGGCGACAAAATGAGGTAGAGGCGGGCTGCGTTTTTACATAATTTTGATAAGAGGTCTATCAATTAATATTCTTCATCGTTCCACAATAATACTGTGTGGACATACATGTTTTTGAAATGAGTGAAAAGAGTTCTCACACTGAACACTACTACACTCATTTGCAAAAAACGGGCGGTTTTGATTTTCATTCATCTTTAAAAAGATACAATACAAAAAAGGTTTCAATCGTTTGTACACGTAATACTGGCCGGTTTTAAAAATGCCGTGGTATTTAAAAAAGTACGTTCTAAATTCAAATTTTCATTTGATGTTCATTTTTATAGAAAACCCCCTTTTCCCCCTCATCTGTTAGTCTGGGAGCACGTTCATTTTTTCTATAATTGAGGATAGAAAATGTGTGCTTGCTACCAAGTAAGTAAGTACTGGCAAAAATTTTAATAAACTTTTGAGCAAACCTTTTCAAATCGTCAAAATCAGTTGGCAAGCTGCCAAAAAACTTAACACGATCATTGTTCTCATAAAATGAGCTTTTCAGAGTGTCATTAGATTGAAGATCAATCACGTTCATTTGTAAATGACTCGGTACATCCTCAATGTCACACAAAAAAGGAATTGCAAAAATCTTCATTCCACTAGAAACCTTTTCAAAGTCACTAAATCTGTCACTGAACTGATTTTGCAGTTGTATTAAGATATCTTTCATTTTATCATTCGCGGGCCGCAAGAAAGAGGGGCGCGGGCCGTGGGTTGCCGACCGCTGTATTATATGATATGTATATTGATACAGTGCTACTCTTTTATTTACTCTATTTCTTAGTCTCACAGCTCAAATCACGTTGCGAAGTTCATATAATTATTATTTTTTATTTGTGAAAACAATGGCCACGATTCCCTTATTCACGAACTAAATTTAAGTTGTATGCATCTCTTTCTTTATATTTCATTGGAAAAGGACAGGAGATAGTATGTTAGTTTAGACCTGTCAAATTAATCTACGCCTGACGTAAATTGGATGTATTTTCGGTCGCCATGTTTATAATCGCGTCGTAAACTGTATGGAATATCTTAATTTGACAGGATTCGGATCTTCTATCCTTGTCTTAATGAAATAGAAAGAAAACTATAGGTAAACTTAACTTAAAATTAGTTTAGATTGTGAAAAAGAGATTCAGCGCCAATATCTGCTTCCATGCATTAACAACATCCATACCGTGTGTCCCCGATGCTCAAACTAAATACCTGTTCAAGCTTAAACATGAAAACACAATATAAAGTCTCCTCTATTTCGCAGGCTACGATCAGATACCGATAGACTCAATGCAGGGATTAGAAATTGGCAGCGGTTTCGGCATGGACATGGATATAGGTGAGAACGAAGGTGCGGGCGCCGCGTCTGCTGATCTGGCGTTCCCTGAGCCTCCACACGACAATAACAACGTCGCGGCTTGGTACGACACCGACCTCTAGGTTCAACAACCTTTTCTAAGCATTGACATATTTTTTATAAGAAATTCAGTTCAATTTACTTTTAAGATATATTATGTAATGTGTTTTTGTTAGTGTTGTGTCAGTTCTACCTATTTTCAAACAATGATATACGTACATGGAAAATTCAATATACTTCGCAATGATATCAATATCAACTTTGTAAGTAATGTATTCAGTTAACATAACATTTCCCGTCAAAGAACTTCATGTAATAAGGGTTCATGAAATTATACTAATGTATAATTTACCAGTGTTTTGATCGTGTTTAAGTTTCCAAGTTACGCTAAGTTTGTCTTAGTCTAGTTTGGAGACAACTGACGACGTTTTATCAATATGATGCAATAAAGTTCAAAATCAATTATTAATGAGGATGTTACCTTGATAAAAAAAAAAAACTATTTAGTCCATCATTCAGATTATAGAAAAATATTGGATACGTATATTTTGTTTTATCAAATCAATAAAACATTACAAATATAAAACGCATCAAAGATCAGGAGTGGTGGCTGGTGACGTCACTGGTAGCTAAAAAGTGTAGCAAGCAGTGACGTCACACGAGTTTTCAACTCACTGTATCGTCTTCATTTTTTGATTATATGAAAAAAGAAAAAATACGTGTCTAGTTTTTTTGGAAATCTGACTGACGGACTAATTAGTTTTTTTTTTTTTAGTCAACTACCCTATTGACGCAACTACAATGTTATTAAAATCTGTGATGAAAAGCAGCTAAGAAACGCAAAACAAAGCTTGAAACGTAACCTAGCAGAAATTATTATAACGCGTTTATTTACTGATTGGTGCTATAGAAACGACAGTGACTGCTGTTTGCGAAATTATACACGACAAATGTTTTATTTTATATTTTGTTTATGTTTAAACATTTGCGTTTTTCAAATAATTATTTGGACAAGAAGCCCTGCATTGGTTATATCGCTGTTTTATACGCACACGTATAAAATGCGTTTAATCGGAAAATAGGGTACTCATAACTGTAAGATTAAGATTTTTTATAGACTTTAACATTGTATTTCTTAGTACTTGTAATTGAATTAGTAATGCGCATTTAAAGTATTGGATTTATTTAAGAATGATCGTGTTTTTTTTTTTAATTATTTTGTTACGATTTTGTATGAATCATTATTTAAATGATGAATAAGACTGTTTGAATGAGTGAGTCATGTATTCGAAGATTAATTTTTAATGTTGGACTGCCATTTTTTTTTTATCCTGCCCTTCGCAAGGCCAAATTTTAGGACTAGAACGGAGGTAGCCATGAGTACGATTTTTTTTTTTTACTGTAGGGTAAGTTTAGTCTTTGTTGATGAGAATGTGATATTCTCTGACGTAGATTAAGTAGTGAGATTAAGCATAACAAAATTTTATGTATTTCAATTCACGTGGACTAATAGATTTTTTTGATATGGATGTATGCATGTTTTTTTTTAATTTCAATTATTTTATGAGTGGTACTTAAGATGAAGTACGTTTTACTATAGTTTACCAATAATATCGGCTATTTGCACTCCTATAATATACGGAAAACTAGAGAAGCACTAAACCGTTAGAAGAATGTATCTTAGAATAATATAATCATTTAATATAAGATTTATAATAATTTACTTCATTGTCCACTTAGGATCCTCCTATATATTTTTTTTCTATTTGATATTTTAATCTACTTTACTGATGCTTTTATATCGTCTCGACTATGGAGATATTCGTAAAGTCACAATTTGTGTCCATTTCTGTATGGATAATAAATAAAACTTAATTAAAGTAATGATGTTTTTTATTTTTTGATTAAATACTTTTATACACAGAACTCTTGATACCCTTAAGTCCGCTGAATCCCTATTCAGCTAATTTACCGGTATCGATTCACCATCCACCATGCATCCGTGATGCATCCCTTTTCACGACGTTTTATAGTAGGTATACTGAAGTCTCAAAAATACTCAACATCATCATCATCTCAGCGTTAATCCCAGCTTTATTCAGCTTTGGAGTCTGGGGTCCGCTTTACTTTCGCTTATATTTACAGTCTAACTACTGATTTTGTCTAAACTTCGATATTTTCCGTGAAGCGACTGCCGTCTGACCTCGCAACCCGAAGGCGATATCGAAATTGGTCTAACTGCAATCAGTAAGACCAATTGTTGAACTTTTGAGGGCTTCAACAAACCGTATTTACTACCATTACATGTGCGTATGGCAACTGGGACTAACGGCTTAACGTGCTTTCCAAGGCACGATCAGACGAGTGCAAATATACATATTCATGCATCCAAATATTTGCACCACGCGGGGATTGTAACCGCGCCTCCTTGCGCTGAGGTCGCGTTCGCTACGAAGTTTCTAAGTGCTTGATCACGTAGACTCGCGGGCGCGGTGGCGGGCTCGGTCACGAAATATCAAACAAATGACGAAATATCAAAGTGTTCACGTATGAAACGCACGTGCGGTGTAAGTAGCGGGCTAGCAGGCGACCGGCGCGCGCGGCGCGCTCGCTACAATTACAAACGCGAGAGATGTTTGTGTGTGTTCACGTTAAACTAGCGCAAAGCGCGCGATTACCCCGCGACGTCAGGTAAGATCAACCAGTTTGAACTTGTCGCTTGAATCGCAATCGCGCAAACGCCTGGCGGCTAATGTGAACACGAACTCGCAACGTCTCCGCGCCCGAACCCGCCCCGCGCCCGCGCGTTTCTACGTGAACAAGCACTAAGGCTGTCATCAGTCTCTAGAACACAGCTGATCAAAATGTGGCCCATGGATATCATGGGGCCACATTTTGTTCAGCCCTTCAAGGATTACTCTGCTGGCCGCAGCAGAATTCTTCCGTAAATTCATAAAAGTATTATTACATCATGCGACTCATGCCTTTCATCCTCAACCTACAGCAGCTTCTATTTCACGCTATTCAATTGGATTTTCAGCAACTCTCATCCAGTTAGCCTTTGAGGTGAGAACTTTGGGGTAGACAAGCTACAGAATACTACCTTATAAGTACTACGATCTTAGAATAGAATGCTCTTTATTATGTACACTATATAGATTACAGAACATAAATATAAAGATTTTACAAAGGGTGACACAATGGGCGGTCTTATCGCTAAGAGCGATCTTTTACAGACAACCTTTGGATGGAATACTAAGGGGAAGGCGAGAGAAATAGTGTAGGTAGTATACAGTGTACTATTTACTTATAAAATATATCATACTAGTTTAACTAAATATATACATCGAATTAATAAACATGATACAAGAGCAAATAAAAAATAATGACATGTTTAAAGAGAGAGGAAGTGCTTTTTTACCATAGTTTTAAAAGTGGACAGAGTTTGAGCACGCCTTATCTTTTTCCTTCACTTCGTTTCAATCAACTCCCACTGGCTTCTGCGGTTGACTGCTGGACATAGGGTTTTCCGAGGCTGCCTCTCAATACTCTGCCCTCCGTCTAACTTCAATAAAACTGAAATTACCATAGCAGGCGAAGCTTTGATAGCATATAAACGAATAACAATGGGATCCGGTTCATATTTAATCTAAAGAAATATGACCATGTGTCGAGCTACAGGTCTGAACTCAAATGGATGCCTATTCGTCAGAGAAGAAATTTGCGCGCCTTGACCACGCTTTTCTCCCTTCTTAAATCACCCACTCCTCCTTCTTATCTTGTGACTCACTTCCAATATTTATGTTCCTCTCACACTAAGAATCTGCGTTCTTCTAACAATCTCCTCTTACTCAATCCTTCGCATACGTCTGACTTTGTTCATTCTTCATTTCATATTCAATCCATTCTTCTGTGGAATGCGCTTCCTCTTGATATCAGGATGGCCGCTAGTCGGTTTGCATTTAAGCGGAAATTGCAGTTATTTTCGCAATAATTAGGTTAGAGTTATTGCTACACCTCTCTCCCAAATTTTAGTTTTGTATGTATATATTATAAGTATATATTTTGGTAATAGTATGTATGTATATTTAGCTTATTTAAGTATTTTTTTTTAATAGTATTAAGAGGTTTTTTTTTTTTTATCTTTCTTTACAATTTTTTTTTGCAAACGAAAGCACCTACCATCTTATCTCTTCACCACCTATGGTTGACTGATAGAGAATGCCTAAGGCATTAAGTCCGCCTCTGTACATTTCATGTGCGAAAGATTAAATAAATAAATAAATAAATAACAATATTAGCGCTGATTTTCTTGTTCACAAACTCCTCTTAAGTTCAGCACATCTTTTCTTTTTATTTGATTAAGAAAAGGACAGAAGATAAAGTAGTCCTGTCAAATTAAGATAATCCATAGACAGTTACGATGACATTGAAAACATACCTCCTAAAAATTTGCCCAGATTAGTCAAACGCAGATTAATTTGACAGGACTAAACGAACATTTTTCTTTTGTCCTTTTCATAATGAAATAATAAGATACATTAAACTTAAATTTAGTTTATAAACAGGGGAATCGGGGAACACCATATCAAAACTCAACGAGGTGGTCACCATACAAGAAAGTGGACAGGAGAAGCATGCTATGGGTGGACGACAATAGATAAAGCTACCGGAAACTATCAAATATTCCCAACCAACCTTGAGTCTTAATTCTTTGGCGATAAAATTGAAAATTTAATAAAGAAATCTGATGAATTATAGTAGCTTTGTGTGCTGTAGTCTGTACCAAAGAACAGCCGTATAATAAAACGATTGCTATTAAAAAATACAGACAGTAGGTACCTATGCGATGGGTAGGTATAGTATCTGAACAGCTACGTTTTTCATAATAGGTGTACAAATACATAAGTTTCCGTTGAACATGCAGACGAGCATTATCATGTAGGAAAATAATTTTGTCATATAATCCCCCCCCCCCCCCCCCTTGCTTCTATCTTCCTCCAATAATGCTTCCAGTTCCGTGTCTTCCTACAATAGGGAACTTGCACTTGATTATTTTTTTGGTGCAAAGCAAAGATCTGGGCTTTACTTAAATAATTTTAAAACTCAAATTTAGAAAAATGCTATATTTATTTTAATAACCGCGTGCAAAATGTGATTTTTCAAATTTCGCTCCATAACGCCAAGTCACGTGACATGACGTCACTGCATCGATTTTGTTTTATCAAAGGTTATGGTTAACAGATTATTAAAAGTCTGAATATTAAATTAATCTCATGTGATCTGTGATTAATCTTATAAAACATTAATACGGAACTCCCAAAATGGATTGCCCTTCGACGATTATTTTGTGTTTTTACTTTAAACAAACATCTAAAGTAACATAACCTCAATTCAACTCACCGCGCAAGTTTTTGCCCTTTCATCTCCACACCCGTATAGTTTTTATTTTCCATGAAGAAAAACCTCACCATATCCATGTCTACCTTCGGAAGATTTCTCGAATCTGCTTTAATAAAGCCTATATCCATATTTATTATTTTCGCTAACACCTAAATACAATCCAAAACAATCCGAAATCGATGTAGTGACGTCACTGCTCCCTGATTGGTGTTTCAAATTAAGTTCCATTTCACGTAATTTATACTTAAAATATTAAGTAAAAATAGCATTTTTTTCTTATAAACCTTCCAGTTTAGCAATATCATATCTTGTTGAATTTGAATATCAATATAATATCAAATTATAAGTTTAATGCATGTAAGTCCTCCACTACGTTCTTTTTCTTCACAGTTTTTAAACTTTTGAAACCACTCATGACAACTTATCTCTCTTAAAGCACCTCTCTTCACCATAAGCTTTTAAGTAAGTACAAACAATCGACAGGCCTCAGTTGCAGATTTCTTCAAATCAAAAAACATTGAAGAAGTAACAGAAGTTCCCGCTAATGACGCTTATTCGGCACAAAACAAAAATAAATATGTGAATATGTGATACTATAACAGTCGCAAATACTCTAAGATCTAAGTGTATGTTATTACCATAGGTCGGAATAGGTAGAGTGAATTGGGGTCATTGATCGGAAACGTATATATGAATATGGACATTCCTCCGGATTTACGGAATTGGTTGATTATTAAAAAAAAAAAAAATATAAATTATATTAAATCGTAAAACCGTTTGATTTGGCCATACCCTTCATTAGAGGCTAAAAACAAAATATTTAAATGTATTAATGCTTCGATCGGAAATTGATTGTTTTTTTTTTTATTATTTTTCAATAAGTAAATAATAAATTAGTTTAGTTATGTTATCTTCCTTTAAATGAATTGAGTAGTAATAATGTAATAAAACCAACATTAACAATATTTACTTGGATCCGGAATTATATTCCGGGAAAATGGCTTATCCACCTTATTCTTTCTGTGAACATACAAGTACCAAAAATCACTGTACCTATTCCAACCTATGGTTATTACCAGATGTCCAAACTTACGATATCACATTTTACATCTGACAACTTCAACGAAACCTCTTAGTGAGGACATCTTTTGTTAAACGGCGGAAACTTATTTGTACACATAATATTTTACAGAAACAAGGATCAAAGATCTTATGTTTGAAATTAATTTATGAGTTAATCGGATTCGAGGTGCCTACTAGTACCTACTTATGTATAGACGCTAATAAATATTAAGGTTATGTAATAAACTCTGCTTCACATTTTTTGCAGATGTGCCAATATGTGTGTGTTGCCATATATATTATAGTGCTACAAAAATTGTAACAACGAGACGAATTTGCATTAGAACTGAATATTGAAAATAATTTAAAATTGAACAAGACGATATAACAAAAGACGTAACTAGTAAGTCCAGGTTCCAACCTATCCTTAACTAAAAGTCCTTAACTAGTAGTTGAGGACAGATAGTTGAACTCATTTAAATGATAGCCTAAGTGGCGTAGCTGTAGCGAACGCGGCCGCTGCGCAAGGAGGCGAGGGTTCGATCCCCGCGCAATGCAAATATTTTTATGCATGAGTAGGTATGAATATTTCTCAAAAGTCCAACATATTGGTCTAACTGCAATTTTTCGATATTGCCTTCGTGTTGTGAAGGTCAGACGGCAGTCGTTTCATAGAAAATATCGAAGTGTAGTCAGATCAGCAGTTAGACTAGTAAAGCAAACCCCAGACTCCAAAGCTGAAAAAGCTTCGGATGCCACTTGGATGAACGTTGAAATGGTGATGATGAGTTGAACTCATTTAAATCAATTAGTAGCCCGTTTTTCTCATAACTTTTCTGAATGAAGATTAAAAAGGTCCAACTTACTAATCAAGCCATTACTATGATGGGAGACATCATAACACATCCCATAAAAATATTAATGACTTAATTAAATACATTTGTACTTATTAATACAATTGTATTTATACACAATTAGCAATTGTATATAAATATCATTACCTATTTATCGGTACACAATAGGGTAGTTGACTAAAAAAAAAAAAACTAATTAGTCCGTCAGACAGATTTCCAAAAAATACTAGACACGATTTTTTTCTTTTTTCATATAAACAAAAAATGAAGACGACACAGTGCGTTGAAAACTCGTGTGACGTCACTGCACGCTACACTTTTTAGCGAGCAGTGATGTCACCAGCCACCACTCCTGATCTTTGATGCCTCTTATATTTGT
The DNA here is from genome assembly GCA_037179545.1 of Sesamia inferens. Classification (NCBI taxonomy): domain Eukaryota; kingdom Metazoa; phylum Arthropoda; class Insecta; order Lepidoptera; family Noctuidae; genus Sesamia; species Sesamia inferens. The sequence goes on from CM073931.1 coordinate 24,076,306, forward strand.
CAATATTTATTGATTTGATAAAACAAAATATACGTATCCAATATTTTTCTATAATCTGAAAGACGGACTAAATAGAATCATTTTTTTTTACCCAAGAAAAAGCCCTATTGCTAATACCAGCCTTGGGCACTTTGTCCATCAAGTTAAATTAATTAAATACTTATTATAACAATTCTTGAGTGGCTTTGTCACAGGCAATAATAACAATGTCGACAGGTATTAAACAAATTTGAATTGGTTTGTCAGGTTATGTTATATTGGAAGGAATTTATTTATTTATTTTTATCCTTCGCTGTATGAGAGGAAACCTGTGCCCAGCAGTGGGACGAGAAAATTTTTGATGATGATGGTATTGGAAGGAAACTGATTTTGCTACGTGTCACAAAGTTAGTTATGAAATCAATATTTCTTTAAATATCTGTACATTTCATATTGTATGCATACTATAATTGAAGGACGTGTAGGTACTTATATGTTAAGTTTCGCAAATATATTCCTACGATTAGGTATAGTAGCTATAAACCTCGCTAAAAACCTAGGTACGTAGAACAATTACATTCACACCTCCAGAGTTCAAAACCGCATCAATCTTCGCTCAATTCAAATTACGTTTCCCATAACTAACTAAACTTCAAACTAACGCAAGAGCAAGACGTAGGTATCAGCAAAAGGCGACATTACTCAGCCAGGCCACAAATTGTTCCTGTATACCTCCTTCTACCTATCTATGTGCTAGCGACCGCACAGCCGCTGCACGCAACTTCTCCGAACACCTTTGTCCTGACTGTTATTATGCACAATTAGGACTTCGACCGAAGCACGCGGCACTAATCTTGCACTAACTTGCTATACGTGAAATAGTTGCGAACCTTGTAATTTCGCAATTATGTGAAGGGTTGATGTGTATAGGTACATTTTGAATGGAGTAGGATCTTGGAGTATTTCTATCAGGTATACGTATTAGTTATAGATAGGTATTCTAGTAGTAGTCGTGATGGCCTAGTGGTTAAAACACCAGCCTCTCAAGTATGAGTGTGCGGGTTCGATTCCAGGTCAGGCAAGTACCAATGTAACTTTTCTAAAGTTGTATGTACTTTCTAAATATATCTTCGACACCAATGACTGAAGGTGAAGGAAAATATCTCGAAGAAACCTGGACTTTAAGTCTGAAATCGCCAACCCGTATTGAGCAAGCGTGGTGATTACGCTCTATCCTTCTCTGTATGAGAGGAGACCTGTGCCCAGCAGTGGGTCGATAAAAAAGGTTGATTATGATGATGATTAGTTATAGGTAGGTATTGAAAAATATTTAATGCGATTTAAATTATATCCTACTGGCTTTCCGCTCTCGGCTTCGCTCGCGTGGAGATCTGATATATCGCGCTTTTCCCTCGGGAATATCATTTTTTACCGGGATAAAAAGCAGGTTTTCACGGTGGTAGGCCATAACATCGGCCGCCGGCAGAAGTTACCACCCACCAGACAAAGTCTTGCCGCCAAGCGATTTGTCGTGTTCCGGCATGATGTCTGGTGAAGCCGTACGGAAGACGGGTCTGAGCAGTTGTGTTGCGATGTGTGCCGGGTACGATGCGTCTAATGTTGTTGTGTTGGGAGTTTGGTCGTGGAGAGTCTTCAGATCAATCTCCCTTTGGCGCAGCATCGTTGGCCGTGTTGTTGGGTTTAACATTGCATCACCTCGCTCAACTGCCGTCTTCCTTCCTATACGCTCAGTTTTTCTGAGTGAATAGGCTCTTAATAAACTAGCGCGCTTTACCATCAACGATCGCATCACTGCTTACCATCAGGCGGGATTGCGGTCAAGCGCTAGTTTATAATTATTAAAAAGGTACCCTATTATTTAATCCGGACTTCTAACTTTACGTTTAAAAAAAATCAAAGCAATCGGTGCAGTAGTACCTACCTACTACGGCGTGAAAGCGGAACAAACAAAAAAACTCACTTTCCGATTTAAAATATTAGTAAGGATTCCAGTTTAGCTAAGAATCAAATTTAACTAACTAATGGCACCGATCTCTTGTTCACAAACTGAACTAAATTTAAGATCAGTGCATATTTTTGTTTCTATTTTGTTAAAAAAAAGGACAACATAATATGTCAGTTTAGACCTGTCAAATTAGTCCTCGTCTGACCTAAATTGATGTATTTTTGGTCGCCATGTTCGTTTATAATCGCATCTAAACTGTCTATGGAGTGGAGTTTGGCGCGAAAGCCATGATGAGTGCCACGCTCATTTTTTATTGGACTTTTAAATTATTTATAGTGTCGTTTACTAAATAAAAACGCGTGATTTATGTAGTAAAAAGTGCATTCAGTGAATAATTCATAAATAACAGTGAAATATTGTAGCATAGTGGCCACATCATGTCTTTACGCTAAACCCTTCCTAATCGGCCTCACGCGAGAATCGAAAGGAGTTAGGTTAGATTAAGTTAAGTTAATTAGACTAGGCTGTATGGCGTACTATGCCTTTGCCTTTTCCGTTCCTCTGAACGGAAAGAAGAGAACAAAAAAAAATGTCTATGGAGTATCTTAATTTGACAGGATTAAACTAAATGTTATCTTTAATAATTTTCTTAATGAAATAGAAAGAAGAAGATGCATTTAATTTAAAATTAGAATATCGAACAATCTTTGCAACTATATTGCACTGTAGCAAAATTATTAAGTGTTCCTACGAATTCTCAACAACATCATTTACTTGCAATATCTTCACATTGGTAGGGTGTTGGTCTGACACCATAACAAGCGTCACGAATGTCTTTACGGGACGAACCCTTATTTCATACAGCTAATGTGTATACGTAGAGCTCCATAGCTGGACTAAGCCCCCCCCCCCCCCCAAGGCTTTCCACAGTGACCCAAGACCGGTCACTGTGGAAACTTTGTGGCACTGTGTGCTTCCCGCATCCATCGACTTCCCGCGACCTTCGCCAGGTCATCGGCCCACCTTGTTGAACCTTACTGCCCCAACGGCCATCGGTTCTACGGGCAATGTGCCACGCCCACTACCACTTAATTTTTCAACTATGTTGGTGACTTTGCTTCTCTTCTGCGGATCTCCTCATTTCCGATTCAATCGTGCGGAGAAACTCCGAGCGTAGCTCTATCCATCGCCTTTTGTGTGACCTTGAGCCTTTGTATGAGGCATACGTAATAGTAATTATTACAATATTCTATATTGTGTCTACGAATGTAGGAAGCCTACGAAATCGTAGCACTTTGCTACGCTATTCGAAAACAGACACCAACGTAACCCGCTGCGTCATTTACAATCAGAAACACAACATTCTATCAATCCCAATAATAGGGTAGTTGACTGCAAAAACTAATTAGTCCGTCAGTCAGATTTCCAGAAAATACTAGACACGTATTTTTTCGTTTTTCATATAAACAAAAAATGAAGACAAAACGCGCGTTGAAAACTCGTGTGACGTCACTGCACGCTACACTTTTTAGCGAGGAGTGACGTCACCCGCCACCACCGCCATCTTTGATGCCTTTTATATTTGTCAATTTGTATTGATTTGATAAAACAAAATTTTTCTATAATCTGAATGTCGGACTAAATAGAATCATTTTTTTTTTACCCAGGAAACATTAGGGATGTTACAGGCGTCCCTAATTAAAAGTTATAAGTTCTAGAAACAGTCAGACGACATTAACCCGTATGTATGATTCTCACGGGAGTTTCCAAATCACGGTTCGTACCCAGCAATCATCGAGAAATTTGCTCATGTATATTTAATACAAGCTAAATGGTTTTCGGTCTTTTCCCATGTGACGATCAGCAGTAATTAAACCCGGATCGTATCGACTCTATATAACTTGTCAGAAGGTCGATATTCGTGTGGCGTTTTCGCAAAGTACGGAGTTGTAATTATTAAGGAGTGAACTGTTGTCGATAATTATTGTTCGTGAAGTTAAATGTAGACACTATGCGCCGGAATACGAAAGTTGTAGAGTATATTAATAAATCAAATTGTAGGGTTAACTGAGTTCATCGTTTGCCCTCTATCATTAGATACTGATTTACAAATGTGGCAGGAATAACCTTTCTATGAATTGCCTGGCTGGAATATGTAATGGAAGCCTTACGAAAATAGTTATAGGTGAGCATAATAGGGCCATCCCTATTATGCTCACCTATAACTATTTTCGTAAGACGGAGTAATTTTTTTTTTTTTGATATTCATACCTTGGATCCATATCCAAGGTATGAATATCAAAAAAAAAATTACTCCGTCTTATAAATAATAAAAAAAATTAGAACCCTTATTTTTAATTTTGTCCAAATTACCAAAAACTACTGAGATATAGCGTATTAGGTAAAGTTACGGAGTGCTAATTGCATCACTCCGTAGTATATTTTGTAGCACGGCGTGACGTCATGCGACATTTCAAATCAATGTATCTTTCTAAGTATTTGAATGAGAGAAAAAATAAAAAATACGTGTTCAATATTTTTTATAAATCTATCTGTTGGACATTAAATTATTTTTTAGGATAAGTACAACCCAATTGTCTGATTCTATTCGTGGGTTGGTCCTCTCTTTTTCGCCGCGTTTTCGGTGGCGAGGCTCTTGCCCAGTGTTCAATACACTGGACAAGTTCCAACCCGGACTGCTCGTATAAAATATCATTCTTTGAAACCGCCGTTCCATTCTACGCAATATTATGATTCATTGACAAAATAAGTGGTTTGCAAAGTTATAAAATATTAATACTCTTATTACCTCCAATCTATACATGATTTCTAGGGCCTCCAGAGTCCCCAATAAGTTAAAGACGGCCTTATTGAGGGTATTGTCTGATAGTCACGAAATCGAAAGTGACATAAAACAAATAAATTCTTCTGGCAATTGTGTGCGTGTTTTGATGGAAGATTTTGGTAACTTGACTGAAAACTTACTGAGCACTTAGTCTCTTGGGTACATTACCACCAGTCGACAGCGATGTGGATAAATTTTTCGACGTTATCTTTGTTGGTGTTTTAGATACTTAAGTTATTTTTATAAAGTAATTCGGTATTCGTTGTTATTTATTTAGATATTATTTTAATTCTAGAATTACCTTTCTACTTAGTGATGAAAACATATGTACCTACATTTCGATACTAAGTAGTAGGTAAATCGCTATATTCATCATGTATTTAGTCCAAGTTTATCATCCAAAGTCTTAATTGGATCCCGAAACGATTTTTTATAAGAATATATATACGAATTTTTACAATACATGTGTTATATACTAGCTATTGCCCCTGACTCCGTCCGCGTCGAATTCAGTTGCTCAGTTGATATAAAATAAGCGCCTGTTAAAATAATGGGAGCAATATGTACGCCCGCGTTCACTCCCATTTTCGCAACATTTTTTGTTGCTGCTCTGCTCCTATTGGTCATAGCGGGATGATATATAGCCTATGTCCTTTCTCAGGCACTAGAATATCTGTGTACCAAATTTCATTACAATCGGTTCAGTAGTTTTGGCGTGAAAGCCGGACAGACAGACAGACAGAGATACTTTCGCATTTATAATATTAGTATGGATTAAGTTACTGTTATGTTACCTAACCCTGTTATATTCTGGAGGAGATTTCTTTAGAAGTAAGCATCACACTTGTAAGTATTCTACGTACGCCTCTGTTTTTCTATCCTTGTCTTTTTATATTTGGGTAATTTATGATAAACCAGCACCCTAATTACGTAACAGAATATTACTTTCAATTTTAATCATTTTGAAGAACATTGCTAGTCCATTGCTCCGTACGCTCGAAACATGTGTAACAAACACGTTTTAAACAACGCAATGAATTTTGTTGAACTGTAAAAAATACCAAAACACATTGCTACTGATAGTGTGTTTCCAAATAAACCTGCAAACGGTGAAAAAAATAATAATGTTCTCCTATTCCTAAATTGCGCATCCTAGCACGACGAAACAAAAGTTTTGTCATATAGAAGTAGGAAGCTACGATGCCGTGATTGCAACATCCTAACACATTCGTTGCAACCACGTCCAGCACTTGGTTACAGTATTCACAAAGTTTTTTCATTAGGTGTTGTGTGACCAAATGCCACACTGTTCATATGCTCATTTCAGTTCTCGTCAGATATTTGGCATTGTATCTAATAGTTGGAAACTTTTCAGAACGTTGGTTATAAAATTGTGCTGGTAAAAACATTGTAGTACTTAGGCACATATACACACATCAAAAGTGTCTAGGGATCAAGCATTTTTATGCGGATTTCTTGAGATTGAGACGTGGCTTTGTAATAAATTTATGATTTTATAAATTTATATGGATCCTTTTTGGTGCATTTCATAATTTGAATCAGGAACTGTGAATCAAATTCGAGTAAAAGATGAAAATCAGCTGTCAATATTTTCCCTATAAAAACATACAACGCATTGAAGACATTATTAGTGCTACTGTTTCCCTACTACTGATTAAAACCAACGTTATTATGGAGCGGCGACGTCATTTAAGCAGGGAAGTAATGCTCAGAGCCGTGGGAATGATAGAAGCTGGTTCCCGGCAACGTACTGTGGCTTTAGCTCTGAATACAATTCAGAGTGTTATCAGTCGACTTTGGACACGTTACCGAAGCACTGGTACCGTGGCTGAGCGCCATGGAGGACGGTATCGCTGCACCACACGGAGACAAGATCGATACATTCAAATCTTAACTCGAAGAGCTCCAACAATAACCGCCATGATGTTAGCCGTGAGGCTTCATCACTCTTCAGGGAACTTAATTAGCGACCAAACAGTCAGAAACCGCTTGCATGAAGTGAACCTTCATTCCCGAAGACCGCTACGGGTACCACCAATCCTACGATTGTGCATTGCTATAGAGCAATGCACAATCGTAGGATTCGATATCAATGGGCTCTTGAACACAGAAATTGGGCAGAAGAACAATGGCGTTTCGTGTGCTTTTCTGATGAGTCTCGTTTTGGTATGAGACCGGATACAAGACGTATACGACACTGGAGAACCCCTGGACGCCAACAGCGATTAAAATCCTGCCAGGAAGTCCATCCTTATAGTGGTGGAACCATCATGGTATGGGCGGGTATTTGGATCGGCGGAAGAACTGAGTTGATTTGGATCAGAGGCAACCTCAATGCTCAAATTTATGCTGAGACGATTGTATCAGACGTCATCGTTCCTCTACAAGTGCAAATCGGTCCCTTATTTCAGTTAATGCATGATAATGCACGACCGCACACCGCAAGAGTTGTAAGACAGACTCTCGCCGCAGCTAACATCAATGTCCTGCCCTGGCCTGCTCAGTCGCCAGACTTGAACCCGATTGAGCATGCATGGGATATGCTACAGAGAAGAGCTCTGCCGAATATGGAGGGTATCCAGTCGCAAGAAGACCTTTTTTTGTTGTTGCAACGAACATGGGCGGCCATTCCACAGCGTGATTTGGATGAACTCATTTTGAGTATGCCAAACCGATGTTCTTGTGTTGTTAGTGTTCGCGGTAGAAACACGGATTATTAATTGTTTAAGTTACCCAATAAAATTTTAGAGAAAACTGTTATTTCAGTCTTTTTTTCGAACTTTTGTGTTAGTGGTTCAAATGTCAAATATCCCTTTATTAGGAAAATGGCAAATTTCTTTATTAATGCAAAGGTGACTTGGTTTATCGTTACTGTGACAAACGAAAACACTTTATTTGATGAATCCTTAAAGAAAATTTTAATTAATATCAATCAGGAGAAAAGTTATTGCAAAAATATATGTTGATCCCTAGACACTTTTGATGTGTGTATTAGAGCCATGAATTTGTTAAAATGAAAGTTGAAAGGTTTGAAAAGTTCAAATGAATCTTAAACATGTTAGGACCTTTTTGTTACTAATGGACACTTAAAAATCTACTTAGAATACGTTCACTGCACTAAAGACACAATGCACTAAAGAAACGATATCGCCACCTAATCAGTTAATACCTACCAGACATAACGCCGCCAAGCGATTCGTCATGTTCCGGCGGCATGTTGTCTGGTGAAACCGTACGGAGGACGGGTCTGAGCAGTTGTGTTGCTATGTGTGCCGGGCACGATGCGTGGGAGTTTGGTCGTGGAGGGTCGTACCTCTGGCGTAACATCGTTAGTCATGTTGTTGGGTGTCAAATTGCATCACCTCGCTCAACTGCCTTCTTCCTTCCTATTCACTCAGTTTTTTTGAGTGTATAGGCTTAATAAACTAGCGCGCTTTACCATCAACTATTGCATCTCTGCTTACCATCAGGCGGGATTGCGGTCAAGCATTAGTTTGTAATTATTCAAAAAAATATATCTGACATTATGGACTACTTGTTCATTCATTCATTTCAGGCACAAGAATAATCTTGTATATAATTGTCAAATAATATATTGACAATTAATAAAAAAATATATTTAATATATTTAATATAAATTAAAATATAATAATGTTTATAAGTTTTCGTGTTTGTTGTGTATGAGACATAGGATATTGACTATATTTTATGTATCTTGTATTATTATTTACTTGTAATCTGCGTCTTGTTTGTGCGGAATAAACATTTTTTCTTAGATTCTAGTGTGGTGTTATCCACCTTATAATTCTTCAGGCCTCTTCAAGTATCCCCACTTCGAGCGGTTCGCTCCAAAAATCATCGGTCCACCTTGTGGGAGGCCTTTCAACGCTAAAGCTTTCAGTCCTTGGATAAATCTATGGAATCTATGGACATAAAGGATGTCAGAAGATGATGGAAAGCTCCGCCAAGTAAATTATAATAGTTGTCCAGTTTAATCCATCCACGCTCATCAAATTCGAAATTCCGCTCTCTTTAAAACTTATACGTGCTTAAACCACTTAGAATATTAGTTTCCAAGTTACATAAAAATCCGACGATAGCCTTAGATAATGAAACTAAGTGAAAATCTTTAACACAGTTGAATTGAAATCGCCCATCATAGCGGGCACACCGCCAACTGCTGAATAATCATAAAGTTGAAAGAAGTAAGCAGAGTTTTATACAAACCAACAATGTTAATGTGCTTTTTCGTCAATTTTTATAAGTAGTTCTTTTCTATTTTCTTTTCTGAGATACGTACAAGTTATAACATCACGCCTGTAAACCTAGAAGGGTTAGCTAGAGAGGTAGGTACTATAGTATCCCCACATTAGCTCAGTTATGTACCCATAAATTCTATAACATGTAACATAGTACATGTGATAGAATTGTCATCAATCGGGCACAGGTCCTATCCATGTTCATCATTGAGTATTTTGCCCAAGTGTTCCAGGGTCTCAGTCTCATGGCTGAGACCTCGTGAGAGCTTCGTGGTCTTCCACGATATCATCTGCAAAACGTAGATTAGTCCTTTCCAGTCCAGGAGCTTGAAGACATCTTCCAACGCAGCAGTGAACAATTTAGGAAATATGATATCTCCTCGTCTCACTCCACGCTGGAATTGGATCGGTTTCGAGTCCTGATCCTGGAGACGGACTGACATGGTGGCATTTTTGTACAAACACTTTATTACCTCAATGTCTCGATGGTCAATTAGGCACCACTGGAGAGACTGTAGCACCGCCCAAGTCTCGATCGAATCGAAGGCCTTCTCATAGTCCACAAACGCCAAGCGTAGTGGTTTGTTATACTTCTCGGACTTCTGTATAACTTGCTGCAACATATGTATGTGGTCTATGGTGCTAAAGTCTTTCGGAAGCATGCTTATTCTGGAGGCTGGAAGTTGTTGAACCTGCGAGCCTAGAAAACAGCTTATAGCTCAGGCTCAGGAGGGATATCGGTCTGTAGTTTTTCAGGAGGGTATTGTCATCTTTTTTCAAAAACAACACCACCACGCTCCTGTGCCACGCCTTAGGCGTTTCGCTTTTAAGGATGACGGAATTAAATAGCTTCTAAAGCGCTACAAGAACCAGTTTGCCACCCGCTTTCAGAAGTTCAGCCGTAATTCCATCATGTCCAGCCGCCTTATCGTTCTTGAGCTGTTTCAGGGCCATACTAATCTCGTACAGGCTGACGTCCGGGATATCGTCGGTGTATTGTTGAGTTAGTCTGGCTCTAGGATCATTAGCCAGGCTTACAGGCCAGGTGCGTGTGTTAATGTGTATAATCCCATCTTATCCAAAAGCTCGGGCTTGGAAGTGACGATCCTACCATCCCCAGTCTTCAGCTTCGCAAGTAGGCTCTGTCCAACAGACAAATCTCGTACGAACACTTTAGAGCCTTTATTCCGCTCGATAGCCTCTTTAATACAATTTGTATTAAATTGGCGTATATCGCGAGTCAGAGACTTTGAGATTTGTCTGTTAAGGCATCTGATACGCGAAGCGTCATCAGAGGATTTTAAGACTACCTCCCGTCTTTTCTTCCATTAGCCGACGGGTGGGACCGGAGATCTACTTCTGTCCTTTTGAACGGAGGGTTTTGTAAAACTTGGACCCTTTCGTTTGGAGAGTTTCCACAAACCTGTTGTTGTAGTCGTCCATATCTACGCATTCACCGAGGCATTCGAAGCGATTTTGCAGTTCGATCTGAAAGCTTTCGGGGTTTTGGAGCTGGGTTGACGCTGGACGGAGCGTACACTTCATAAGTCGAGAGCGTTCGAACCTAATGTTGAGGTTCATGATGCCTCTAACAATACGGTCATCACTCCCGGTTTTAACCGCCTGGATCACGGAGACATCGTTGAACACTTGCCTTCTCGTAGACATTATGAAGTCTATCTCGTTTTTGGTCTGACCATCGGGGCCAATCCAGGTCCACTTGCGGTGCAATGGTTTTCTGAAAAAAGAATTGATCACAAAGAGTCCTTCCTTTTCCATGATCCCCATGACAACAGTGTGTTTTGTAGTGGGTTTTGGAGGAATGTATGGCTCTACTGACGTCCTCATACATAGCCTCCACCTTATCGTCGGAGTCTTTAGACGTCGGCGCGTAGACCTGTATAACCTTTAACGAATAACGTTTGGTTATTCTGAGTACAAGGTACGCCACCCGAGTCGAAAAGCTCTCGACTTTAACAACGTTGTTCACGAGGGACTTTTGGACAATAAACCCGACGCCACCCTGGGATAGCTGGTCGCCTTCCCGGAAATAGAGCATGTTGCCAGGCTTCAGGATTATCGAGTCCTCCCCCTCTCTTCGGACTTCAGATAACCCCACAACGTCCCAGCGCAACCGGCTGAGTTCTTCCTCCAGTTCGACAATCTTCTCATCGGTCCGTAGTGTGCGCGTGTTATATGTTGCCAGGGCCAAAGGTCGTCGTTGGTGATGGTAGCCGGATCTCTTCCGGAGATTCTTCGCACCCCTTGCTCCACCGTAACCGAGTCCGCTACCGTAGACTGGAATAGCGGAGCTGCTGGGGACTAGGGGCCTGGACTGTGTCGTGTGCATCATTGGGGGGGTTTGCCATAATCCCCACGCTTGGCAGGCGGGTTGAGGATCGCAGTGATTTGATATTACACAGGAGAAGCGCTGCTGCCCGCTTCCCTGGTGAGTTCCCTTAGTCGCCTCTTACGACACCCACGGGAGGATATGGGTTGGTACTATTCTAAGCCCGGCACCACACGGGGCAGCACAGACCGGTCAGCGTGGAAAGCCTTGGGGGCCTTTGTCCAGCAGTGGACATCCATAGGCTGAAGAAGAAGAAGAAGAAGGGCACAGGTCCAAACTTCCGAGCCGTTATTCTGTAATATTTAATGGAAAAACCTAATAACACTTTGTTCAACCAGATAATCGACACGAGGACCTGAAGACTAATTCTCATGAGGCACCATGGTGCCCTCACCTTCCGCCCTAAGGACACGGTGGAGCATACGGTGGAGGTCTGCCCGGCTTGGGTAGAGCACCGCCGTGTCTTCGTGGTGGCGATCGGCGACGATCCCTTGCATACGACCCTGGTCCAGGCCATGGTCCGAATCGAGAGTGCATGGCAGGCCATCACCCCCATCTGCGCAGCAATGATGCTAGCAAAGGAGGAGGCGGAGTGCTTGAGGGAGCGGGAATCCCAGCGTCCTCACGATGCGAAAGTCGGTGTCTTTCGAAATCGAATATACAAAAACCAAAGACACAGACTTCCGAAATTAGTTATTTTTCACTTTTTTAAAGTCGTTTTTTTTTTAGTTTTTATTTTACACTTTTTATTTGTGAAAAGTACTGTTCAGGTGCATCTGGTCAGACTGGACGCCGACACTAATAATATAGTTGAGAAAAGGCCTGTAAGCAAACGACGTAATCTTTTTAACAAAGAGCCGTACTAAAGGTTATGTGCAAAAAGCCATACAGATATCCAACCAAGCAACTCTATGAAGACTGTGGGGTCCTAACAGTTAGACAACTGTTCATTCTGCAATCGGCCCTCAGAACTCATAGAACCATCCCCAAATCAAACCCTAAAAAGCGCACTAATATCCCATCTGGCGTTAAGCATAAAACTTCTTTTGCCCAACAACAATTTTACGTTTTAAGTAAACTTTTATATAAAAAGCTACATAAACAGTTAAATATACTGGACTTAAATAGATATAATTTAAAGAAAGAAATAAGTCATTGGCTATTGCATCAGGACTATGTAGCGACGGAGAATCTGTTAACTTTAATCTCTTAATATAAGATCATATACATACTCTAAGATCACGTTACACTTATATCCAAATATTATAGACTTACTATATTCACAGAATCACTACATACACACGTACAAACATACACACACACGAATACATACACACACCCACACACATACTTACATACACACACTCACACACACACACACACACTTCCACACACCGCAACACGCACATACACATATAAAATCCATGTCTGCTGTCTCTCACTTTTGCATTACTTAGGATAATTTTAATTTCAATTTCATTTCTGTTGTTATTGCTTTTTTTTTCCTCCCTTCTTTTGTACATATGTTAGTTCAATTCACTGACACTGTTTTTCTCATGTCCTTATAGAAATTGTTTACAGAATCCATTTGGCTGAACCCTATCTTTTAAGATACAGGCAAGTCCTAGTTTAAAGGATAGAGGCGACTATTGCATAGTAATTATAAGCTTTCCTTTTATGTAACAGTGTGAAGTGCTATGTATTTTTTTGTGAAATAAATACTTTATTATTATTATTATTTCGTTTATTTTTATATATATACATATTCATTTACATTTTTAAATATTTATAAAAAACATAAAAACATTTAAAAATATAAAAAATAGTGTTCCACCGATGGCGGGAGCGGGGTCTAAGCTACCGGTGGTTAGAGCTCCAGAGACAGGAATCTCCTCACGATGCGGGCCGTATCGAGGAGTACTGCCTTTTGAATCTGGCCTTTGATCCAACTGCCTAACGAGAGCCTCAATAGATGTTGGTCTAGGCTCTTGGCTATCAAACCATTGGCCGATACGACAATCGTTACAATGACTGCCGAGTTCACATTCCACATGTCAACAATCTCATGCGCCAAGTCGAGATATTTAATTTGTTTTTCTTTCTCAGCTTTCACGAGATTCCCGTCATGTGGAATGGTAACATCGACAATCATTGCAAGGCGCGCTAATCGATCTATCACCACTATATCAGGCTTATTGGCAACAAGAACTGGGTCGGGCACATACTTATAATACGGTACCTCAGAATCCACATGTTTATATTTCAAATCAAGTTGCTGGTGGATAATCCTAGCTACTTGGTTATGCCTGTGCAAATACTCGCCGTTAGCTAAACGAGAACAACCAGAGATAATGTGTCTGATGGACTCACCCGGATGGTGACATGCCCGACACACGTCAATCGTCCCGTCCTTCATAATATATCTCCGGTAGTTATTCGTCAAGATAACTTCGTCCATAATTGCGCAGACGAAACCTTCAGTTTCCCCGAAAAGGTCACCGAATCCTAGCCAGGATACGGAAGCTAAAAAGTCAACATCGGGCTCATAAAGAGCCCGATAAAATCGCCCGTGAAGTTCCTTGCTTTGCCATATCATCTTGCAGTCATCAGTGGTAAGTATTATAGGCTTGTGCCAGTTCTCTTTCGCCATGGATAGCGGAGTAAGCCCCTTGTCTACTGTGACCACATCATGATGCATACCCACTACGGTTTTTACAAAATGTTCTCTGAGACTGCATACCTCTCGGTTGTGGAGGGTCTTCGCATTTAAAAAGCCTCGACCCCCGCACTTCCGAGGAATATACAGTCTCATCACCGATGATCGTGGGTGATGCATCCTGTTTGCTGTCAGCAGTGTACGGACCCTTCTATCCAGGGCATCGAGTTCGGCCTGAGTCCATTTAAGTATGCCGAAAGAGTACATCAAAACCGGCATGACCCACCCGTTGAAGGCGCTCACCTTATTTCCGCCCGAAAGAAGACTATTTAATACCTTCCTCAGGCGACCAAAGAAGCGCTCCTTCAACGATTGCTTCATGTCAGCATCATTGATACCTAACGCTTCCGACATACCTAAATATTTATAGCTCTCGGATGAGGAGAGGGATCTAAGGTGTATGGAATCCGGGAGTGTAATTCCCTCGGATTCCATAATCTGCCCTCGCTTTACATGCATGACTGCACATTTATCCACGCCAAATTCCATTTTGATGCCACTACTAAAAGTTTCTGTTACATTCAGTAGCTTCATCAGATGCAATTCATTGGGGGCAAAGAGTTTCAAATCATCCATGTAGAGAAGGTGAGATATGACCTGACCGCCTCTCTTCAATCGATAACCCAGATCTGAATCCTCCAGCGTGCTTAGAGGATTCAGAGCTAAGCAGAACCATAGTGGACTCAAACTGTCGCCCTGGAATATTCCCCGCTTAATCCATACAGGTTCATCATTCCCCTGGATCTGTCGACTCCCTGGATAGCGAAGGACTGTCTTCCATTGCCCCATACACGACTTAAGGAAAGTGCGTAGAGTTGCATTTATAATGTACAACTCCAGCACCTTCATAAGCCATGTATGTGGCACCGAATCGTAGGCCTTCTTATAATCTATCCAGCAGGTGGAGAGATCCTTGCGGGATCGACGAACCTGTTGGCTGATGGCCATGTCTACGAGGAGTAGCTCCTTAGTACCACGGGACCCGCTCCTACATCCATTTTGAGAGACAGACATGATGGAGTTACTGTCAAGATGATTGTTTATTTTAGCTTTCAAAATGGATGTAAGAACTTTATAAACCGTTGGTAAACAAGTGATCGGCCTATAATTTTTGGGTTCCGCGGTGCTACCTGATTTATGGAGCAGGTGGGTAATTCCAGTTGTTAAGAACTGGGGTAGCGAACCAGACTCTAAGGATGACTGGAATTGAGATGCCAAACAAGTGTGTGAACTACATAGCCATTTTAACCAAAAGTTATGCAGCCCGTCCGGTCCCGGTGATTTCCAGTTCGATAACGAACGGACTGCTGTGGCTACGTCTGATGGTGTTATCAAAATAGTATCCATTTCTGGTAAGTTTTCACACCCTTGTTCAACATCCTGCATCCAGTCACCCTCAGTGTGACAAACGGATACCGACCATATACCGCGCCAGAATGCACTTGTGGTGGCATCATCCGGGCGGTACACGTCAGCCTCGTTTTGTTCTGGTCGCTCCCAAGCTCTGTATACCCACCTCTCATCGCTCTGGAACATGCGATTCTGCGTATATCGATCCACTCGCCGCTTATACCGCCGAATACGGCTCCCCATGCACAAATTTTCTGCTTCAGGAAGTCGATGCGCTCTGTGACATTATTTATGTATTCTCGAGGGCTGATACCAGTCCCCGAGAATGCCTGTCTCACAAAGCGCATCATTCGTGGTCTAGTATTGCCCTCCCTGAAGCAGTATAGTTTGCCGATGAGTACCCTGGTCCCATCGATACGACGCTCGATTCTGCGTTGCCAGGCTGGTACGGCTGGTTTTGGTCGAGTAGCTTCATCACAATTTGGGAACTTGACTTTGGCTAATCGACATGCCGCTACAGCCGCGCAATACAGGATCGAGTGTGTATCAATGAGATCCTCGCTGCTTTCGAAGAAATTCTTGAGCTGCGAGTCCAAAGCACACACCAGCGCCCTATTTTTTTGTGCATAGGTAGCCGTGGTAACCGGGGTCTAAGGTTGGTCGGAGAGGATCTATAGTCGCGGAACGCATCCTCCAGTGCGCTCCTCAGTCGGTCGTTATACTGGCTACTTACTGTTTCAACCCTATCATCCTCTTCTTCGACACGATTGGACCGCGGCGGAACAGCATCAATAATTGACGCTTGTGCCGCGGTCTGGGACAGAGTCGGGGCGATTTGGTTGCTCAGTACCTCTGAGTTATTATTATTATTATTAACTTTAATACACTAACATGTTTGCCCCTAATTTTGATTTAAAAACGAAACCACTGAACTGATTTCTATAAATTTTCTACGAGAACAAACTGAAAGTATGTACGAGTATAAGCAATGCTAGACATGACGCAATTACGCAACTTAAATTCTGTCTCTTGATTTTAATTGGTTGTTGCATAAACGTGACGAGTAGGTAGTGACTGCCCTATGTTAAACTTCAATGCAGTAAATTTTTGAGGAATTCCCTTGACTGCCTATGGTCTTCATCATCAGATTTACTACAGACCATCATTTTAACCCATATAGGTGCAAAGTTCTCATCAATATAAATGAATTAAGTCCAAACACAAAGTAGCTACTGTAAACCTTTGAGGAGTCCCCTTAACTTCCTCTTCATCATAAGTCCCCTAATGAAAATCACAATATATTTAGGTGTGAAGAATACAAATTAATCAAGCACAAGCATAAGGTAACTGTTGTGAATCGTTGAAGAGTTCCCTCGACTTTTTAGGGTTTTCATCATCAGATCTACTGCAGACCTTCATTTTAACCCAGATGGATGCAAACTTCACATCAATATAATTGAATTAAGTCCAAGCACAAGGTAACTACTGTAAACCGTTGAGGAGTTCCCTGAACTGGCCTTTGTCTTCATCATAAGAGCCTTAATGACAGTCACAACCTATCTAGATGTAAAGTTCTTATCAATACAAATTAATCAAGCACAAACTCAATGTAAGTAGGTACTGTGAATCGTTGAGGAGTTCCTTCGACTGTCTCCCGGCTCGATCGTCAGATCTACTCTAGACCTTTATTAAATTGTAGTGCTTTTAAAATAGGTAATGAAAATACTTAGAAATACACAAGTCGCCCCTACGATTTTTGAAAGTTCCCCTTGATTCCTCTGGTCTTCCATCATCAGACCCTGACCTAGTGCCTATGGGACCACTTGGAAAGTATACCCTTTCAAATAAAAAAACAATTTTGTAAGTCGGTCCAGGCATCTTAGAGTAAAAATATACTTATTTAAAAAAAAAAAAAGATTATGCCGAATTCTCCTTCTTTTTTTTAGGTCGGTTAAAAACGGTTGATTTAGAAATATGCATAAATGATTTTAACAAGTTTAACTACATGACCACAAATTTTATTATCTTAAAAAATAGAATAAATTTTATGCAAAACATAAAATTTTTGTCTGAGCAGTTGTGTTACGATGTGTGCCGGGTACGATGCGCCTAATGTTGTTGTGTTGGGAGTTTGGTCCTGGAGGGTCTTCAGATCAATCTCCCTTTGGCGTAGCATCGTTGGTCGTGTTGTTGGGTTTAACATTGCATCACCTCGCTCTACTGCCGTCTTCCTTCCTATTCGCTCAGTTTTTCTGAGTGAATAGGCTCTTAATAAACTAGCGCGCATTACCATCAACGATCGCATCACTGCTTACCATCAGGCGGGATTGCGGTCAAGCGCTAGTTTATAATTATTAAATAAAAAAAATACAAAATATTGCAATAAAATATGAAAGGTTTAAATAAATAAATGCCTACTTAAGGATTCTGGCTAAAACATAATATTCTGTTTACTTTAAAGAAAATATGTATATTAATGATAATTTTAGATTTCAGAGTACACCGTTTTGTAAGAATTACTCTTTTTCATTTTTCTATATTTAGGTAGATATTCATGTAATTCTTTATTTATGTAGTCGGATGTTATTAAGAATAGAATTAAAATGATTCAAGGAACATTTAAGTAAAATGATTTTACTAAATTTTCCCATACTGTATTAAAAGCATAAATATTCCAGGTAATTTGAATCATCATAGAAAAAAGAAAGACATGTCAGGGCAGTCAAGAAAATGCAAAAATGTTTCAAAAAAACTAGAAAAACTAATGTATTATATAAAATGATGTTTGCTGGAACAGCTGTGGGTTGGATCATATCGATTTTTGTTAATATTTAACACAGAGTTCTGAGTCTATGATTTATGTCAAAATATACCTTACTAGCGGTCGCCAGTGACTTTGTTTGCGTTGAGTTGGGTAAGCTCCGCTCCTATTGGTCGTAGCGTGATGTTATATAGCCTAAAGCCTTCCCGGATTAATAGGCTATCTAACGCAAAAAGAATTTTTCGTATCGGACCAGTAGTTCTTGAGATTAGCGCGTTCAAACAAACAAACTCTTCAGCTTTATTTATTAGTATAGATGAAAAACTTGGAAAAATGTATAATCCTTTTGGTGTTTAGGGATCTAATAACGTGTAAAAACCTATATGTAGACGTATATAGGTACTATATGTAGATATACAACGTTATTTTTTGTATATACGAAACGAAAGATACTTAATTTCATAAAGATATCATGAAAAACCACAAAAATATGGGCTTGTTATCTTACCTTGTTATCCCAACAAAAATATGGAAAAGGCGGCGCGGCGCGGGGGCCCGTCTCACGCGCCTGTTACTATGATCTTGTGCGCACGGTAATCACACACCCACAATTTCTAAATGTATTTGGGAAAAAATATAACATGGTGTAGGTATTATTAAAATCGATTCAGTTGCTCATTCTGAACAAACTATATTCAGGTTTCGTATGAAGAAAAAATAACGTATATAATAAATTTACATTTCTATAATGTAGTAATATGTAGATTTTTCAACCACTTAAAACGCAATGCACACAAATAAATAAATAGTTTCACGTTTCCACATTCTCATCACAGGTTCAGTTTCGCTCTTTACATAAAACAAAGTAACAGTATTTCTCGCTCATAATAGGTGACCTACCGTCCCCTGGTTTCATTTACGACTACTTAATAAACCCTAGCAAAGGGCGGGAGGAGATAATATGTTTTTTATGGTGAATATAGAAGGCGCATCTGTCCAACACTTACGGTAAAACAGATATAAAATAGTAGATCATTACTGTATCTCTGTGTTCTGAAGAGGAGATGGTTGCGTTTTAACCGATCGGTATGACGAATTTGGTCATAAATCACAGATGCGCCCTGTTTCCCCCTCTGATTGATTTTCTGTACTCAAGACAAAAAGGTTTTTCAACTTTCTTATTGGCATTGTATAGCGAAGGACGGTTATTGTAGATAGATTGAAACTTACAACTTAACTTTATCTATTATCCTATCGGACGTATGCTGAACGAGTTAATTATAAAATGACCTTTATACTTATTTTTCTGTTCTGTTTTTTCCTATGTAAATAAATATATAATAAATTCGTGTATTTTTTTGTATTAAGGTATTGAGCACAACTGTTTAATGATCTACCCGAGAATTGGGAGAAATTTTATAGGATATATCTATGTATGTCTATGCCTATTACTATTAAAGGCAAAACGTAAGTATGTTTTTGGTGTTTCTTAACTTCGTCAATTCCCTAGAGTTAGGTATTATTTAGATGTAAGTATTTTATAAGTATCTCATTTTATGTGAACTGTTATTTATGAGTGAGTGAGAGTATTTTACATAATGATAGTGTGAAGTTTTCAGTATTCAACATTCGATGTGATGCTGGTAGAACTTCCGACGTTTGACACCCAGACTGGAACGGGCTGGCGCTGCCCTGAGGCGGCTCCTCCCCAATTTAGGGAGACCAAACGCCTCCTGATGGAGGCTCTACGTGGGGTCCGTGCGGTCCATGGCCTTTTACGGGGCACCGCTGTAGGCGCGGACGCTAAGGAAGCGACTAGCCCGATGCCTGACCGCGTCCCAGAGGGTCATGGCGTTCGGCTGGTCCGGGGATAACGCACGGTCTCTGCTGAGGCGGCGAGCCTCCTTGCCGGATTGCCGCCATGGGATCTGGAGGCCAAAGCCCTCACCTACATGTGGGAGTGGTGAGAGGAGGCAAAACGCCGGGGCATTACTCCGCTGCCGCGAGAAATCGCGGTACGGCGGAATAGAGCTCCGGCGGGATTTCATGGTGACATGGAGACTGCGATTGTCACAACCCAGTGCTGGGCACGCCACAATAGCGGCGGTAAGTCTCCTCTTTGAGGAGTGGCTAGAGAGGCGCCACGGCGCCCTCACCTTCCGGCCGACGCAGGTCCTCACCGGACACACTTAGTACCAGGTAAGGACCAGGCCAGGCGTTACGGGTTGGTTAAAAAAAAAACCGTTGCCCTGGCCGTAGCACAGGTAAGCGAAGAAACACAGGTGGGTTACAGGTGGGTTAGTCAGTAAAAGTTTGAGACGCCCTTCCGCTCCGCCAGAAGTCATTTATTGATTTCCCATCCTAACAAAAAAAAAGTTGGCAGAATTCGGCAGGGGCTCAGAAGAAGAAATGAAAAAAAAAACATTCATATTTATTTATTTATTTATTAAAACCCAAGATAGTAAGAAAAATATCTTCAGTAGCGTACTAAACTACTAAGAATGTTTAAAAAAATTCTAAAAATAGTAAAAGCTTCTTACAGAATTCCAATGAAATCATTTCTCCTGAACATTTTCAGAAAAAGTCTTTGTAAAGCAAATAAGTAATAGATTTATGAGAAATTCATCTCATCCAAGATATTTCCTACCTAGACAATAAAGTCAGTCTTCAAAGATATTTCAAAACAAGTTTTAAGATATTTAAATATTGAGAACGAGCAAAAGTTTCTTAATTATTTTAATAAGGCAGCAAGCGGCTATCGATCGCTATTCACCTGCCAACTGTTACCGGATCATGTCTGAGAGTTTTTACTACTTTTTAAAAGCCTTGTATCCGCATTTTTATGACCCAGCGGGAATTATCTGCGGTTTTATGACCGCAGTGTATACAGTACATAATTATGTTTAGGCATCATAATATCATATCGTAATTTAAGATTCTTTTTTTAAATTTAAAGTCTTGTCTGAGGATGGTTAGTCTTAACACACACACAACAGCAGGTAGAGATGATACTGAAATTTTGATAGCATTATAATGTAATGATCTCTGACAGGTCAGAGTTTGCAGTGTTAAGGAGAATCATCTAGTTTGAATAGAGAAACGTAAAGAAGAAACGAAATAACACGGTTGTTTTTACATAATTTGACGTGACGCGAGTGATTTGATTTAGATTTTGGTCTTGACTAACATAGTTCCTTTGTAACAAATATGGCTACCTATAAGTATTAATATTATGATGATGGTAATGAATATAATTATAATAATATACCAGAAAGTAGAAATCCCGCCTAAGCAGTGATGCAATCGTTGATGGTAAAGCGCGCCAGTTTATTAAGCGTATTCACTTAAAAAACTTAGTGAATAGGAAGGAAGACGGCAGTTGAGCGAGGTGATGAAATCATTTGATGATTTCCCATAAAAAACGCACAAGCTACAAACTCATAAATCGGGACCGATTCCACTGTTTTCTTGTGATTCGTGGTAATTTAAATAAGTTAACAACACCGAAAACACTCCGAATAGGTGTGACAAAGCTTGCATCTGACGAACCAACAAAAAGTTTCACTTTAAATTCTAGCGCAATGTTTTGACAGTGGTAACGCTAGAGTAGGGTGACCAGCACTGGAAGTGACAGGCCGCAATTAGGACCCGCCCAGTGTCCAGCATCGCCACTCGCACCCCAGAATGTTAATTAAATTCCTCGCCGAAAGATTGAACTAACTTTGGTTATTTCGCGTTTCTATCGCTGTCCCGTTTTCCTTGATTTCTTTTGAGTTTGTTAAACATCGTTTTAATTATTTGAGATAATTTAAGGCGGTTTAATGTCTTGCGAAGTGGTACGGGTATTTGAATTATGAGGTTTGCAGTGCCTTGATCTTCTGTGTTATTGAACTATATTTACATACTTTATCTATACTAAAATTCGACCAGTGTTCAGATCGTTAAAATAAGCATTGGGCAATATGGAGACATTAATGGATTTGCAATCACTACTCGCAAAATTATCTAAAAAAAAAGTAAAACCATAAATTTGTTTTTATTTTTTAACCAAAACTAAAATTCTTGAATTAAATAACCAGACTTATCATTTTCACTAAGCGGCAATATATACGAAATTATGAACGTCTCTTTCTTACTACGAAACGAAATTTCATTGAAAGAAAATTAAATATCTTTGTAACTAAGCTTTTTTCAGGATTTTATTAAAACTAAGTATAGAGTTAAGCGTTTGCCCAACAAACTTTATGGATACCGTGAAATTCACAATGTAGTATAGTGGACAATTATACTTAAGTTATTGTACCTACACCAAAATCAAGAGAAGTGGACAAGGGCGTCCCCAGCCGATGGCCTCGGGGCAAGATGATACGAATAATAAGAAAAGTTGTTGGTAAAGTCGAGAGCATAATTATGACGCTTCACGTCACATGTAGTATGAGCTTTACATCTTCTTAAGAATCGATCAAGCAAGTCAAATGAAAAACTTAAGACTTGGTAGCTTTACATTTGGCAACATTTTTAGGATCTCTAGGGGGTGAGGGAAATGAAACAACTGAAATGGCAATGGGCAGGGCACATTGCTCGTAGAATCGATGGCCGATGGGGCAGTAAGGTTCTGGAGTGGCGGCCACGTACTGGAAGATGCAGCGTAGGGAGGCCCCCAACAAGGTGGACCGATGACCTGGTGAAGGTCGCGGGAAGCCGATGGATGCGGGCAGCACAAGACCGGTCAGCGTGGAAAGCCTTGGGGGAGGCCTTTGTCCAGCAGTGGACATCCATAGGCTGAAGAAGAAGAAGAAGGGGGTGAGGGTGGGGGAAGGGGCAGACCCCGCCTTTCACCCCTTAGAGACGTTTTTGGAAGTGGTGTAAAATTGTAACAGACTGGTACCCCAAAAATACAATAAGAAATCGGGGGAAATAACTGAAAAGATGAGTGGATGAATTACCCGCTACAGAGTACAATGGAAGCAGCTAGAGGATGCCTTTGACAAGCGACTTAATTCAGTGTTAAGGAACACGCTTTATAACATTACAATAACCACCTATGATTTCAGTATATAAAAGGCTAAACACTACATAGTTAAAGTTCCCACAAATGAAACGGATTTGCCAGCAGACGATACAAAAACGCTCTTCTTATTCAACCGCGAGACTCAGCTAGTCTTCTATAAATTTAATAAAGAGAAAGTGAAATAATTCTGCGAAATTTTCGATTGATCTCTATATATCAAGCATGCAATGTTATTATTATATATGAAGGTATTTAACGCTCAGCTGCAGAAGGGAAAACTTTGTTATTGAAGGAAAATTACCGGGAAAACAAGTTTTGCTTACTTTGCTAGAAAGCCCAAAATCACACCCACGTCAGCGTTTAATGTTACTCTAAATACAATCTTACTGCCGTCCAATTAACGTCTTAAATCTTAAGTCACTTACAAACCTTTTCATCTCTTTAAACAAAAGAGAATCGTAACACTTGTTCTTAAAACACTTTTCACAGAAATCTTTATTATTCGTCTCTAATTAAAAAATGCTTGTGTTAAGTTTCATCGCAGCTGGATAAACTTCAACTTTTTGCTGAAAAAAAGTTAGCGAAGCCTTTAAAGCGCTTCTTAAGAAACTCCATCAAATTCAAATTAAGTAAAAAGCGCAAGTGCTCCTTTTTCAATTTAACGCTATCTTCTTGTACGATTAAGAATTTCAGCCACAAATAGCTTTTATTTGCGATTAGTGTATAAATAGGTACTTAGTTCTAAATATAGATTATTAGATTATTTTTTTTTTATGATTATAAACTAGTACTTGGCCACAATCCTGCCTGATGTTAAGCAGTGAATCGCTTGGCGGCAAGATTCTGTCTGGTGGGTGGTAACTTCTACCGGCAGCCGATGTTATGGCCTACCACCGATAGTCTCTAGAGAGACTATCGGTCTCTATAGAGACCGATATATCTCGGTATATATAGAGATCTCGGTATAGTATATTATTCTTCACTGTCACACCGACATAATAATTACTATTATACTTGGGAAAAAGCTAATTGATTTGTTTTGTTTTGCCTATAATAAAGACAAATATCTGTTCTCAGCAATTATTTACAACCTAGCAATAATAAGTATATGGTATAAAACAGACAATTTTAGTATAGGTCTAAACGTCAAGACTTGTAATTGCCTTTCTGTCAACCATTGTTTCCTGTTTTGTTTGTTTTCTTTAGCTGTAAGTCTTCTATGCTGTAAAAATAAATGAAAATATCTTTTCAAAGAATATGATAAATTGAGAAAGAAAAGTAAACTGGAACCCGTAGTAATGGAATCTTATGGTTTTTTTCTATCTTTTTGTAGTTGGTATAAATTCCCTTTTTTTTGTTGAGCAGTGGGCAAGCTGCCCACTGCTCAACGCCTGCAGGCCCGCGCCTACAGTGGCTGGGAGTTCGATGTCGTCTCCCGACCAAGGCGTCTCCTGCGGTGGCTAGTTGCGTGAGGGCGCTGGGATTTCCGCTGCCTTACGCGCTCCGCCCCCTCCTTTGCCAGCATCACTGCATCGCAGAAGGAGGTGACGGCCTGCCATACTCTCGCTCCGGACTATGGCCTGGACCAGGGTCGAACGAGATAGATTGCCGCCGATCGCCGCTACGAGGATACGGCGGTGGTATAACCAAGCCAGGTAGACCTCCACCGTATGCTCCACCAAGTCCTCAGGGCGATTCACACAATGGTGACACCCTAGTGTTTCCTCCCGCCTTATACGGAACAAGAACCTCCTGAAACAACCGTGTCTGGTGAGGACCTGCGTTAGGCGGAAGGTGAGGGCACTGTGGTGCCTCACTAGCTACTCCTCAAAGAGGGGACTTACCGCCGCCATTGTGGCGTGCCCTGCCCCGATTCCTTGGTTAACAAATTAAATTAAAAAGTTCAATGTGCATCTTTTTCTATATATCTCATTAAGAAAAGGACAGAATATAATATATTAATTTAGATCTGTCAAATTAGTCCGCGTCTGACATAAATTGATGTATTTTTGGTCGCAATGTTTATAATCGTGTCTAAACTGACTATGGAGTATCTTAATTTGACAGGATTAAACTAATACATTGTCTTCTATCCTTTTCTTAATGAAATAGAATGAAAATATAGACTGAATAGAAACACTTAACCTAAAATTAGTTTAGTTTTTTGAACAAGAGATTTTGGCGCCAATATCTGTTTGATCTTATAAATAAACTTACTTAAAAAAAACCTGATAATTCAATACCTCCACAATTCCTCTCAGTTCACGGAGCAATTTAGAGTCATTATTTTAAAACGTTATTCGTTGTGCCTATTTATAACGTCTTATCTCAATACACATAAATTAAGCTCACGACAAGACTCCAGTCTCGCCTAGAGGTGTACTAGGTATCTTTGTGGACTTAACTGTCTCGGAGAGTTGGTGGGGATTATAGAATGTTAATTTGTGTAATTTAGAAAATTATTTGGTTTCTAGGAAAATTAGGGCCGTGGAAGTAGCTGGTTGTCGATCTTTGGAAATGAATTCCACATGACACATGACATTTTTGTTTTTTTTGCAGCTCTTCCTGCAAAACAAACTTCAAGACATAATTCACCTAAGTAACAGTTAGTTTTAGCGCAGCAATATCACTGAATAATAAAGTAAGCACTAAATAAGTGTTAACTCTTCATATAAAACGCCGTAAACGACGCGCTTTGAAATTCTGAAGAGCGATTTTCGTAATTTTAAGAACATTTATAGCCCATTCTTCGTCTCAATCTGTCCAAAAACTTGTAATTTTTACATCAGCTTATCGTTGAGATTAGACCGCGTCTAGATTATCAACGTTCGGTTATAGCCTTCATGTGAACATTAGTATTCGGTAATTTCTATAGAATCTATAGAAATTACCGAATACTAATGTCGAAAACTAAGATAGATCATTGTCGACTATAAATACCAATTTTGTGCCCGCTGCTGCTTTAACTAACGACATCCCAAGAACCTACTTATACCTACCACTCTACAGTTCCCACTCAACCTTGTTTACATCTCCAGTCTACAGTTACTTAAAATTATCCGCTCTCTTGAATCATAACTGCATAACACTCAATTCAAATTAGGCTCAATGCAATAAAGGAAAATGAGATTTTTTTTACTGACATTCAAGTGTTGTTTTTATTGGGTGAGCGAAGTTGCCCTCTCCACCCTGATTAGTTCATTTATTTAGGCCGGATTTATTATGATTTCTTTCACGCTCATTATGTTTTTAGATCCCTACATAAGACTTTTTTTTGTCGTGTTATTTATTTGTCGAGGTGAAGAAAAAATTGGTTTTAAGGGAAAACGCTGGGGGTTGGTTTATTTGTTGAGAGTTTGAACTGATATAGCTTCAGACTTAAATAAAGGCTTTTCATGTTTACTGGAGCCATCTTAGAAATCGTACACACACGATTTATAACTATACTGAAATTTCCAGTTTTATCTGACCTCATTGGCGTTAGATAAAACTGGCGTTTAGTGAAATGAAAAGGCAGTTTACACTGGATATGTATAGCATGTTAAATGTAAAATTATATTGCGAAATACTCTTCAAAAATGTAAACAAATATGATTTTAGGGAAAAATAACTTTTTATCCTGTGCATTAAAGTTCAGTTTCAGTTACAAAGGTGATGTTTCATTCTGGGCCTATAGATAAAAAGGAAAAAAATAAAAGATTTTCATAAAAAATACTTTTTTTTTTTAATGATTATAAACTAGCGCTTGACCGCAATCCCGCCTGATGGTAAGCAGTGATGCGATCGTTGATGGTAAAGCGCCCTAGTTTATTAAGAGCCTATTCACTTTGAAAAACTGAGCGGTTTTCTCAAACATAAAAACTGTAACTCTTGGTGTTGGCTTCCAATTTAACTGGATTTACTGAATACCAGGACCTAAACCTGACCTGAACTCCACAACCCAAAAACTGGGTAACCCCTTAGACTGGAGGTCAGACCTTTGGACTTCTGAAGACACAAAAAATAACCGTACAATATCATTTCCGACACTTACAATATAATTTCTCGAATTCTAATACAAATTCTGCATCGCCCATAAAATTTTAAATATAAGCAGTTAAAAGCTTATTGCAATAGCAAAATTCTCTTGACATACAAAATAATCCCAAAAAGAGCATTTTACAAAAGCTATTCACCCGAAAAAAAGAAATTGCCTTATCAAGGAACAATCGAAGCGCATGCAAGTGTTCCCCCTTCTCTTCTATAGCAATTTGCATGCCACCTTAAACCCCAAGGCTACGGGAACGCAAAACAAAAAAGTCGAGACCTGGACCTCTGTATATTTTTTACTTCGGAAAAAAAAATTACGTGGCATGATGAGGATAATTTTCAAATATGGCGAATTAAAGATAATTTTAATCGTGGCTAAACATCAAAAGCCTTACAGATATACTTTTTTTGGGTTGGGAAACATCAAATGACTTCTCCCGCTCTGGGCGGAGAGGAAGGGCGTGTCAGACTTTTACTGACTAAAACCCACATGTGTTTCTTCACTTGCCTGTGCGCCAGAGCTACATCGGTATTCGTGGACCCCGTCACGATGTGTTGACATTTCTTTCGCCGTCGACTCGGGCCTGGTCCTTACCAGGCGGCGAGCTTCCGTGGAGAGGCCTCCGTTCCTCGGAAAATATAATTATAAAGCCGTCGATTCTGGCTGTATTTCGTGGTTGACAGCCGTTACTGGTAGTCAGAACCCTAGAAAACTGACAATCAGTCTTGCCAAGGGCAACGGACTACCCAGTAATTGGTTCGTGAATCAACTGTATCCGATTAAGCTGGAAGCCCTGACATAACTAGTGTAGCGATATCTACAAACGCTACTGGGAAAAATACGTCATACTGACGTCACACGGATTCTGCATCTCGCAAGCCGAGTTTACCGTGCAACTAGCAGATATACAACTTCCCAAAATCAACCGTTGGGCAAGTACTCGCCAGACTTACCACCGGTCTGGTCGGAGGATCCTCCCTTTTCTATGGAGGACGAGTGAACTTTACTTTCTGATCCTCATTCCTCCAAATTGGGAAAATGTGAGGCAAATGAAGAAATATACGTCGTGCAATTTTAGTCGACTGACTTACAAAGATGGTCCACTCGATGTTTTCGACATAAATTACCTCTAGGCACGATTTTTATTTAATCGTCATCATCATCAACCTTTTTTATCGCCCCACTGCTGGGCACTGGTCCTCCTCCTCCTCAGTCCTCCTAAAGAGAAGGATTGAGCGTAATCACCATGCTTGCTCAATGCGGGTTGGCGATTTAAGAATTAAAGTCCAGGTTTCCTCAAGATGTTTTCCTTCACCTTGTAGTCAATCATTGGTGTCCAAGATATACACTTACAAAGTAAATATAAATTAGAAAAGTTATATTGGTACTTGCCTGGCCTGGAATCGAACCCGCACACTGATACTTTAGAAGCTGGTTTTTTAACCACTAGGCCATTACGACTTTGATTTTTATTTATTTACAATTAATTAAGATACTAGTATAAAGACATACTTCAGAAGCGAGGAAAATAATAACGCCATATTATGATCCAATACAAATTTATTTAATTAATAATCAACAGTACAGACATCAGTAATTTATATATACCAATCAGTCAAAACACTAACGAATAGTTCCTATTAGTTAATAGGAACTACAACGGAAACGGAAGTTAACAGGTATTGAATAAAATTAAGAAAAAGTTATTAATATCGCGAGTAATTGTCAATAATTGTGTACAGTAATTTGGATTGACCTAAAATATCGAAAGTAATTTATATTTGTTTATTTGAATAATGTCTGATTTAATAAATAAATATCCGATCGGCGGGAAGACTAATTCTCAGTATGATTTTATAATAACAGTTGGCGGTAATCGGAAGTTGCATCAATAATTCTAAAATTAATAAATTAATGACCGAAAGACCGGAAGTGTACTTCTAAGTGTGATTTTAGTATAAACTAAGCTTATAAAATCCTCCCAAATTATTTAAATTAATCATAATAAATATATAAATAATTATGTATAGCTCGAACTAAGTATAGCTTCATGGACGAGCGGGAAGCGGGAGCCGTAACACTAGGTACGAAGATGAATAAATAATGCAAAAAATTATGAAATATCTTGTTTGTAATGTTTTGCGATCGCTACTAGAGCAGAGTGAATACATCTCACTTAGAGGTACTTCACTGACTCGGACTGCGCTCATATATAGGGTGTTTTAAACTACGTCTTGCGTTGAAACACATTTACATTTTTTAAATTATTCTTAAATTGTTTTTTTTTTTTGCCACGGATGTTTAGTAGTCTTTAGATAGATGAAATAGGCTATCGTTGTAAGATAATTAAAATTGTACGGTGAGTATTCATCGTAGTCGTACATCTGTCGGTAAACCACATAATTATGTAAGTTTTTTTTTTGAAAAAACTTTATAAATCTAACTAAGATAAAAAAAAGCGTAGGTCACATATAATCTGAAAACGCGTCACTTCGCTTATCACTGTGATATTAACTGTTTAGATTATTCTGAGATGCTTACTTTTTTTTGGGTTTCGTGCCCAATGAGTACAGACGGAACCTTATTGGTAAGACTCCACTGTCTGTCGACTGTAAAAAAATATAACTTGCAAAAGTATACCTATGATTGGTTATCTCTGCCATCCTGTATTTTTCGTGCACCGCCATACTGAACTAAGATTGGATATTACAAAGTAACTCAGAATTATTAAGTTTTCTCTGCAAATATTTCAGGCATAATTAATTTACCTTAATGAAGCTTCCGCTTGACTTAGGTTTAAAGCTTACCTTTTAGTGAGTTTAGCTAATTTATTAATGCAGTTGAAGTGGGAAATTACTAAAACAAAACTTTATGATTTCCTTGTTAAAGTTTATTAAACATATTTTTAAACCAAATATTTTTGTTCAACCTACAAAAGTCTTTATATCATTTGTAGGTAAAAATACTTACATTACATAATGAGCCTATGTTCCCACTCTGGGACACAAGTCTCCTCTCGGTGACAGGGAGTGGTATTCTACCACGCGGACCCAGTGCTGGTCTTTTTTTTTAATAATTATAACCTAGCGCTTGACCGCAATCCCGCCTGATGGTAAGCAGTGATGCGATCGTTGATGGTAAAGCGCGCTAGTTTATTAAGAGCCTATTCACTCAGAAAAGCTGAGCGAATAGGAAGGAAGACGGCAGTTGAGCGAGGTGATGCAATGTTAAACCCAACCGCACGGCCAACGATACTGCGCCAAAGGGAAATTGATCTGAAGACCCTCCACGACCAAACTCCCAACACAACAACATTAGGCGCATAGTACCCGGCACACGTCACAACACAACTGCTCAGACCCGTCCTCCGTATGGCTTTACCAGACATCATGCCGGAACACGACAAATCGCTTGGCGGCAAGGCTTTATTTGGTGGGTGGTAACTTCTGCCGGCGGCCGATGTTATGGCCTACCACCGAGAAAAAGAAGTTTATTCAGTGGTTGATGGAAGGATTTATTCGTCAATAAATATACAAAGGAAATAGGTAAAGCCTGTATCTCGGCGTGCAGCGCCAAAACTCTCAGTACGTTAATATCGTAAGAAATACAGTTTATGAGAGCTTTTTTTTTAAAAAACAAAAAAACCATAAACTAGCGCTTGACCGCAATACCGCCTGATGGTAAGCAGTGACGTGATCGTTGCTGCTAAAGCGCGCTAGTTTATTCGGCACAAATCGCGACACATTAACTGCTCAGACCCGTCCTACGTACGGCTTCACCAAACATCATGCCGGAACACGACGAATCGCTTGGCGGCAAGACTTTGTCTGGTGGGTGGTAACTTCTGCCGGCGGCCGATGTTATGGCCTACCACCGAGAAAAACTTTCTCTGAATCATGATTAAGTATCCTATTTTGAGTGTTTTTGGAGGAGAGTCAGTTCAGTTTTTCTAAGTGACCTAGTCACTCTTAATAAACTAGCGCGCTTTAACATCAACGATCGCATCACTGCTTACCATCAGGCGGGGTTGCGGTCAAGCGCTAGTTTATAATTTAAAAAAAAAAGTTCCAAGAAAAAAACACATGTGGCACTCGTGGACTGCCGCGGTAAATGTTAGGTTATTTTCCGTTGATAAAAAATGCTATGCAATAGCTTTACCGTGACTCCGCGTGCCACACGTCTTTTTTGGATATTTGCTATGTTCTTACTCATTTATGAGGACCTGGTAGGTCAGCACAAATAATAATTGTTGTGGTGTTAGGTTATTTTCGTTACGGAATTTTTGGATGTGGTCAAGGCCCGCGATAGAAGCTATGCAATAGCTTAATAACATATTTTTTTTGCCCTCAATGGGAAATGCTTTACCTAACATAGCTATTTTCAAATGGCAGCAGTTCATTAATACAACACGGGCCTAGCCAAGCGAAGTATACACTCTCATATTCTCCTACCTTTATTATAAAACCGACCCAATTAATATCGCCCCACAAATACTTTTGTCCCTCACAGCATCGACGATTCATTGTCCTTTTACAATGGTCATATTGCCGCCGACACCAATTATAAAGTTGGTACACACCTCAGTATGCTGTTAACAAATTGCCTTGTCTCCTACCGAAGTGTCATTGATCGACGCTCTTCTAAAAGCCTATCGACAATGTGTTTTGTTTAACGTGTTTATTTGGAGCTTGTTGTGTTACTACGAAGGTAGTCTGTTTGCATTACATTGTATGTTTAAGAAAACCTCTGCTTATTTATATATTTTGAAGGGATTCTGATCAAATAATAACACAAATGTAGGATACGACTATTATGATGTACAAATTAATCTGAAGGTAATAAGTAAATAAAAGCATCTTGTTAGCAGGAAAATAGAGTAAAAAATTGAAACACAACAAACATCACAGACTCTTGGCAAGATTTTAACTCAATTAGCCGACCGCGGACCAACCTCAAGCGAAAGCGGAATCACTTCTTATTAGATTAAGACATTCCGTGTTTTGCAAAGGGCGTATTTTGCAACCGTCGTGTTTTGTGACTGGTGTACTTTGTAACCGGCGTATTTTTGATGCGGTGCGCGACCGCGACTTAGCCAAGTTACAAAGCCTCGGGGGCTTGGTACTGACGAATAACTTAAAAGTTATAAGGTACGCCTTAGTCGTCACGTCCCCGGATCGTGGCAGGTACGTGGCGAGCTTATTTTTGTACCGGGATAAGTATTTTGAAACCGCTTCGCTGAAGGGTAGCTAACAGTGGCGAAGGGTGAAATTTTGACAAAGGGAAGCCGGTCCAAAAAAATAAACACTTAAACACTTACCTACTCGAGGAGGTCTTCAGATAAGAATAATATCAAAAGCCCCACCTTCACCATACAAAAAAGGACTGATGATTTGATAACAGTGTCTTTCAAGTATGATAAAAGCGGCTTTGAGAAAAGCCTTTTTCGACGTGCATCTCCATACCACACATGCATGCTTGTTAGTAAGTACTAAGTTAAGTACCTATTGTTATGGAATAAGAGTCAAGAAAAAATAAAATAAAAAATTACAAAAATAATAAAGTGTTAAAAACCGAACCACACAAACACTGATCCAAAACCAACAAAAATATTAAGCAAAAGTAGTGGCGTGGTTTCTTTGTCTCTTTCTAATAGAGGAGAGGAGAGAACTGCAAGCCGCTTGGCATTAGCCTATATTTATCAAGTTTTACCGACGGTTAGTGAGCATTAGAAAGAGATGGTCTGACACGCTCTGTCTCTTTTCACCTCATAGTAAAACGTTGACCGAGGTAAGCTGTAATTCGTCGAGTTGCCTTCAATGTAATGTACGAAAAACTGAAGCGCTGATTAATTTACGACTATAAAATGAAATGTGATACTTAGGGTATTGCTAAGAATTACTATTTGATTAATAATACTTTGTTAATGAAATAGAATGTAAATACTTTTGTATGAATATGGAACTGATTTTTGAAAGGTAACCCGGTGGGAATCGGCTTGTATGGACTCTTCGCCACTGGTAGCTAATGATTTTTGTTATCATACTTTTAGTGGATATTATTCTGTATGAAAAGGAAAGGTGCACATTTTCATACAGTTTTTTTTTTTTATTTACACACAAGTTTATGTCAACAATTAAATTAGTCGCCCTACAGTAACATTTAAAAAAATACAAAACAAATGGGAACCTAAACTAAATAAACAAATAGAAAATGGACACAAAATTCTTAGAAATAAACACAACAGCCAGCAGATGTAACGTAAATCGATTCAGAGTTCGACACATCCAATGCATTCTGATTCTCCATAACCGGCTGAGATTCACCCCAATTGTCTCTATTTCCCAGTAGGGCCATTCTCCTCCAGTGGTCGACCGACACCGCGGGTGCCTTAGGTACAATCATACGTATAATTGGTATCGAAAGATTTATTATTTCTTGTCTCGCCGAGTTTACTTCGAATAAGGTTTTATCTAATCTAGTGGCTCATTATTCCTTGATTGAGGGCTTTCCTTTTGTTTTCATATTCTGTTATTGGATTATTTTGGGAAGATGAGCTAACGGTGTTTGCGGATAATTAGATAGAAATTAATTCTTTGTTCTGTTTGAATTATGTCGACTTTAATTTGAAAGGTACTTTTTTAGAAGAAATCAAGACAGTACAGATAATTAATTAGGTACATAATATGTGTTGGTTGTCCATGTCCCTACGAACTGATTAAGCGAAAATAACTCATATTGATTTTTAGGATTCCGTTCCGTTCGTCTGTCTATCAGCGGTATTTCATGAACGTGAAAGTTGAAAATTTCACAGAGCGTGTATTCCTACAGCCGCTAGGTTGTTATAATAGTTAAAAAAT
Organism: Sesamia inferens; assembly: GCA_037179545.1. Taxonomy (NCBI): domain Eukaryota; kingdom Metazoa; phylum Arthropoda; class Insecta; order Lepidoptera; family Noctuidae; genus Sesamia; species Sesamia inferens. Next base: position 24,110,451 of record CM073931.1, read on the forward strand.
GTATCATTATGATCAACAATCTTTTTTATCGTCCCACTGCTGGGCACAGGTCTCCTTTCATGCAGAGAAGGATTGAGCGTAATCACCACGCTTGCTCAATGCGATGTATATTTAGTTTTAAATATTTTAGAATGGTACGAAACTTTCAATTGCGAGTCGTCTGTAGCCGTTTTTTTTTTAGTATTAGACAATATGGGAAGGCTGATCAAAAGGACTACTCCTAAATACACCGTGGAATGGTAGTAGGCTTAGAAAAGACAGCCCGCTTCATACAATCGAAAGACTACTAAACGTAAAAAAAAGATACGACTTTTTTAAATAATAATATTGTTATTATTTTTGAACTAGTGTGAATGAACTCTGTGGATAAAGATGTCACCGCACCATTCCGGATGCCCTTGGAACGCAAGAATCGGACAGCGCTCGCATATAGAGTGTTTTGGAACTACTCCATGAGTATTAATGTTTGTTAGATTTTCATTTTAATTACTCAAAACTATTTTTTTTTTTTACTAATGTTTAGTATTGGGTATAAAATGAAGTGGGCTGTTTTATAAGAAGGCTAAAATTATACGGCGTATATCAGTTAAGCATTAATGGAGAACGCAAACACGTTATTAATTAGGCTCGCGTCTCAATCATGTCGCGGGAACTTAATTCTTGAATAAATATTAATTATGATACGTCTCATTAGCTTTTCAGTACGCGTTAGAGAGTCGTGACCGCGCGGCTACACCTCATATTAGAAGTAAATCCTTTTAAATGCATAAATAATTTAGCTGACAGCGGATTACGTAAGGCTGCATTTACAATAAACCGAATGTATTAAAATGACTTAGTAAGAATTTATGGTCTGTTGAATATATGAAATTCACAAGTAGGTTTATATTAAGTATATATTATTTTTTACGCAGAGATAGAACACAAATACACAAAAAATAATAAGTGGAGGGAAAACATGCCTTAGATCCACGCAGTCAGCACTGGTTATCAGATACATAGGTACAGCCGGCGCGACGGCGGCATCTCCCGTACATATTTACAATATAATTACAAAGAAAGAAAGAAAATGGATTTATTGTGGCTCATACTGAAAGATCATTACTAGAAACTAAACCAAAATTTAACACGATAAAAAATATGAAACGATACAGCGTGTATCTGACATTGTAACGCAAACTACACCGCAGGCCACTAATAAAGTTATGATAGTCATTTATGTCGTTCATGAACGGTTACAGAATTCACAGTGTTTAAAAAAAAGTGTCGGCTCGCCCTTTGAACGTTGCAAGCGTGCCGCAGTGCGGGTTTGTAGGTATGATGTTGATCCCTGATGTGAACTCTATTAAATCAGCTGATAAGATAGTTTTTCGAGTTTTGTTTTCATTGCGCTTTTTTGTGTAATTAGCGAATTAATTAAATTTAACTTTAAGATCTTATTGGGTTATAAAAGTATAGCAATTGTGAACGGTCTAAAGTGAAAAAAGGCCGACGAGAAATTCCACCACGGGGGGGTTCAGAATCATATACTAGATCCATGGTACCTACTCGTTTGTGCGTCGATGTCAGATACACCCTTTATAAAAAACTAACAAGTAAAAAAAAAAGAACAGAAAGCCTGCTCCATCTTGTTGATTTTAACTGGTTACGTTTGTGTATTGTATTTATTTGTGACTATAAACGTAACCATTGGGTGCCTGATTTATTTTAGTTTCAAACTAACTTTTCAACTATTTTATTACTGCGTTGCTTCTCACCACATCAAAACTTATGACTAACTTTTCAATTGTAAAAATTATTTCCTACAAAACTTATTCTAATCATCGAACCTCTTAAATCACGTACGAAATTCAAGCAGATGTTGCGCCACGGTGTAACAGGCAGTCATACTTCATAGGAGACGTGGATTCGACCCTCGTCTTCCTGGCTGCATCTCGTAATCCTCTTAATAGATTCCGACGGACTGCGACGAGTAGGTTGCTATGATAAATACCTTAATACACTCGCTCCGAACATATTTGCACATGAACAAAGTTTGAAGTTAAGTAGGATGGTTCTTCGTGATTTTAGCAGAACGGTGTAGCCATGAATATGTTGGCGGATGGAAAATGTAGATGTATTGTAAGAATTGATATGGTATATCTCAGGGACTACTGGTCCAATTTGAAAAAATCTTTTTGCGTTGGATAGCCCATTAATCCAGGAAGGCTTTAGTATATATAACATCATGCTGCGACCAATAGGAGCGGGGAATATAAAAGAAAGCGCGGGTGAAACCGCGTGGCGCAGCTAGGCAATATATACGAGTTCTCACATCATCACCAGCCTAGCCTTTTTGTAACTATGCTGCCAGTCGGTTCCTGTCTAATCGAATTTAGTTGAGTTCCAGGCAGGCAAGTACCAATGTAACTTTTCTAAGTTATATGTACTTTCTAAGTATATCTTGGACACCCATGACTGATTACAAGGTGAAGGAAAACATTTTGAGGAAACCTGGACGTTTTTTTTTTTATAAATTATAAACTAGCGCTTGACCGCAATCCCGCCTGATGGTAAGCAGCGATGCGATCGTTGATGGTAAAGCGCGCTAGTTTATTAAGAGCCTATTCACTTTAGCCTTGAAGACATTGAAATTGTAGTGTGACGGAAACACCGCCGCCGGCAAATTGCTCCAGTCAAACGCTTCGTCCGGATCGTAGTGGTGTCCACAACATAAGGTTGGAAACTCGCCGTACGATGGGTGGTCCGATGGTAGAACGGAGATGGGGTAATTAAATCATGCGATTCCCTTGCACACTCGCCAGAATGCATCCTATAGAAAACCGAAAGGCTGGATACTCTATGCCTGTGCTACAGGCTTTGGAGACCGTTTCGAGTTAAATCTGGGTCGCCAATCAGCTTCTTCGCACGCCTCTCCACTAAATCCTAAGTAGCCAGGTGACATTTCGCAGTACCAGCCAAAATGTGGCTGCAGTACACACGAGCGGACCTGTGCTTTGTACAACATTAGAAGCTGCCCTGGTGTGAAGTACCGCCGGAGCTTGGCCTTGGACTCAATGAACCGCCCAAAGTTTAAGTTCGAGGAAATCTCAACTCCCAAAAGCTGAAGGCGGTCGGTGCACTCCAAGGATACATTCTGACCCGCGTTGAGCAAGCGTGGTTATTACGCTCAAACCTTCTCTGTATGAGAGGAGACCTGTGCCCAGCAGTGGGACGATAAAAAAGTTGATGATGATGAGTACATACAGCTCCAGAGAAGTCTCACCTCCCTACGATGATCACGTGCGCACTATCTCTGAGACATCAATAAAACTGATAAGATATTCTAACTAGCCACATAAATAGCGACCGCTAGGTAATATCCGTCGCATCTTGGTATTTACTTCGTGCATCCTATAATACCTATATTTACCTATACCTTAACTTGTTCTGCAAACATTTTTTTTTAGAAATTGCAAAAAACTCATAATAGAATTTTAAAATTTAATGACAGCCTCTGTGGCATAGCGGTAGCGAATGCGGCCGCTGCGCAAGGAGGCGCGGGTTCGATCCCCGCGCAGTGCAAATATTTGTATGCATGAATATGAATATTTGCACTGGTCTGGTCGTGCCTCGGAAAGCACGTTAAGCCGTTGGTCCCGGTTGCCATACGAACATCTAATGGCAGTCGTTACGGGTTGTTGGAGTCCTCAAACGTCCAACAATTGGTCTAACTGCAATGCTTCGATGTCGCCTTCGGGTTGTGGAGGTCAGACGGCAGTTGCTGCACGGAAAATATCGAAGTTTAGCCAAAATCAGCAGTTACGATTGGTAAAGCGGATCCCAGACTCCAAAGCTGAAAAAACCAACGACTGGGATTAACGCTGAGATGATGATGACGGGAATTTTAAAATTTAATAAAATTTATCAGCTTAAGAAAGAATCGAACCTGATTACTTATACTCACTGTGGAGGCATCAGGAACAGAGAGTAAGGTTCACTCATCCTCCATAGAAAAGGGAGGATTCTCCGACCAGACGGGTGTTATGTCTGGCGGGCACTTGCCCGATGGTTGAAATTGGCAAGTTGTATGTATGCTAATTGCACGGTAAACTCTGATTGCGAGATGTAGAATTTGTGTGACGTCACTATGACGCGTTGTTCATTTTTGTGGCGTTTGTAGGTACCGCTACACTGACGAGCCAAACTGTTGTACTGCTGCGCCATTTAGTTGCTTAACAAAGTGGTGAAATTCATCGTTACGTTTATAAATCATCCATCCCTTATTTAATATTCTTATGGTATTATTAATATATTAATCCAATTTACATTAATAAATATTTATTTACTGATAAAACTGATAATTTTGTTTTGGTGATATCTCAAGAAAACCAACATGTTACCTACGTTTGAAACAAACAGAACAACAATTTACATCTCTCGAGATTTTTCAAAACTTTACAAGAAACAATTAAGTAACTATAAAACACTTAACTAGAAACTTAACTTGCGGGGCAGTGAGCGGGGCACATTCCTCGTCGAACCGATGGCCGATGTAGTAGTGAGGTTCGGGAGTGGCGGCCACGTACTGGAAGACGCAGCGGAGGGAGGCCCCCAACAAGGTGGACCGATGACCTGGTGATGATCGCGGGAAGCCGATGGATGCGGGCAGCACAAGACCGGTCATCGTGGAAAGCCTTAGGGGAGGCCTTTGTCCAACAGGGGACCTCTGTAAGCTGAAGTAGTAACATTGAGCCGGACATAGTTATAGGGTGGTAGTAGCGCCGGAACTTGATTCTGACCTCTATGTGTTGAATTTTTTCGTTTGTCTTACAAAAAAAGAGTTAACTGTTTTATCCAAAATGCAGCCCTTGCGGTCAGAAGAGCAATTTTTTTTATTATCGGAGTTAAATTTCCCAAAATTATCTCAGCCTATCTGTATGCAAGTACCAATGTAACTTTTCTAAGTTATATGTACTTTCTAAGTGTATCTTAGACACCAATGACTGATTACAAGGTGAAGGAAAACATCTTGAGGAAACCTGGACTTTTAAATCTAAAATTGCCAACCCGCATTGAGCAAGCGTGGTGTTTACTCTCAATCTTTCTCTGTATGAGAGGAGACCTGTGCCCAGCAGTGGGACGATAAAAAGGTTAATGATGATCTGTATACGCCTCTAAACAGCTAGGGGCATTAAGTTATAATACTCTTGCTGAATTTATTACAATAATTTGGCCAAGTAATTATGAATTTTAACGATTTTTCGATCGATTAGTCGAACACAATTTGTGTCCCACAATACTGTTAAAATTTAAAAAGTTTGAGCAATGGCAGCCTAGTGGTATCGGCCACAACCTAAGTTTTAGGTTCTACGTTTAACTTTGTGTAAAATATTTCATGAAGACTACTCTCAAAACGGTGAAGGCAAATATTGTGAGGTAACCGGCATGTCCTCGAGCCAAAAACTTCCAAGACGTGACATCTTCCAACCCGCACTAGGCCAATGTGGTAGATTATGGCCCACTCCCTCTTATCGAAAGGAGGCTTGTGTCCCAAAAGTGAGATCAATATAAGCTGATTATGCAAAAAAGGCCGTCCAAACTTATCTCAATAGATAAACTTACTTACAAAAAAGGTTTTATGTACTCAGTCAAGCTCTCCGGACCGAAAGACCAATCGTCCTCAATTTATTTACGTCATGTGCTCTTGAACAAACCCTATTTATTGTGACATTGAGGAAATACAACAGTATTGAGTCTGTATTGAGGCCTGAATTTTATTGTATCAGTAGGAAGTACGCCTGAATTGTGTTGGTAGTGGAAATTTTGGCCTTATAACGAAAATGTACTCGTTCCACTTCAGTACGTTGGATGGATTTAATATCAATTCAGGCCTTTAAACAGCACAGCTCGCCGCCCGGTAAGGACCAGGCACGAATCGACGGCGCGTCGTGTTTCACGCGCGCCTCAAAGAGATGTCAGCACATCGTGACGGGGTCCACGAAGACCGATGACTCCTGGGTCAGGGTTGCGGGTTGGTTAAACAAGAAACCGTGGCCCTGGCCGTCGTCAGTAAAAGTCTGACACGCCCTTCCACTCCGCCCAGAGCGGGAAAAAAAGGCCTTTAAATAGCACCCTAATTGCGTAACACTATTACTACGAGTTTAAATCATTTCGAAGCATATTGCTAATCCATTGCTCCATGTGTTCGAACACGTTTCTTCTCGACAACGCAAATAACGCAATGGATGTTTGAAATTAAGCCCATTGAAACTGATAGTGTGTTACGCAGTTACTCTTCTGATCAATTATACAATCTGCCTAGCCCTTTCCCAGCTTGGTTGGGCTCGACTTACAGTCTAACCGAATGCAGTTAAAACTAGTTTGCCATGGAGAAGCTATCTGTGTGACCTCTACAATCCAGTTTCCTGGTAATCTATAGTAATATATAAAGCTGAAGAGTTTGTTTGTTTGTTTGAACGCGGTAATCTCAGGAACTATTGGTCTGATTTGAAAACTTCTTTTTGCGTTGGATAACCCATTAATCCAGAAAGGCTTTAGGCAATATAACATCATGCTGCGACCAACTTGAAAAAAGACGATGATCCCTGAGTTTGTTTCGGCTATTTCTTCTCAGAGGTAGTCAGTTAGGAAATGCCGGCTTCATCTAGTTAAAAAAAAAAATAACATACTTATGACGTGTAAAAGTGATCAGCGATCCTACTTGCTTAATAAATGATTTCATTTCATTTCATTTCCAACAGGAGCGGAGCATAACTAACTCCACGCGAACGAAGTCGCTGGCGGTCGCTAGTGTAAGATATATGGTCAAAAGGTCAGCTGGTTGTCAGATATTTGGGCTTACTAACCGTAACGACTTGTTTTTTTGGGACAAAACCCGCCACACTTTTTCCCACCCACTGCAACTCCTGAAAGCCAAAATCAACAGTGTAGACCGCCAGAAAAACGCCGAGCAATGAAGCTCGACGAGTCCCGGAGAAACGATTCAACTGTCTTGGGTTCCGCAACGAAATGAATCAGAAAAGAATAGCGGAGGAGTAAGAAAAAAGATATTTTTTAACCGTAACGACTGTCAATGACCTAATAATCACAGCCGGAACCAATGACTAACGTGCTTTCCGAGTTCCGGAGGCGTGTCGGTATATAAAGATGACCCATTCTCAGACCAGCCGCGGCAAGCGTGGCGTAACCTACACGTTTTTGTTTTAATAAACGTTGCCCTACACTAGGAATTGTTTAATGTTTAATATACATGACATTTATATGACCAAAGAAGTGCTGGCTTGACGTTGTAAGACACATGCGTGCCAACAATCTCACACTACAGGATGCTAAAGATCGCGCGAAATGGAGGAAATTGAGCAAGAAAGCGGACACCGGGCTCCACCGCGAAAGCCGCGGATGCAACCGGGATAAACGCTGAGATGATGATGATGATGCATGATATTTATATAAATAAATATCAGATCACATACATTAAACTTATGCTAGAATAAACTTAATAAATAAAGGACTAATGTACATGACTAATGTCATGTAATGTAATAAAAAAAATAACTTTATTGACACAGAAAACCTCAATAGCAAATGAGTACATTACATATAGGCATATTGTTGGAAAATAAAGGTTGAAAAAATACTATAAAAGATTGTACGATGTAGTCACTATGTGTGAAATGTATGTATAAGTATTTACAATGCATGAAATAAAATGATTTATTTATTATTTCTCCTGTATCGTAGGTGCCTTTACAAACATTGAAAACTCACATACACAAACAGCCAGACCCGGAACAACTACCCGTAGACTATACAAATCTTTGTTCGGTGCGGGAATCGAATCCGCGACACGCAACGTAGCAGTCCATTACTCAGCCACTACGCCAACCGTGTCGTCAGATTGGCCTGGATCGCGCTATTGTTTAGCCACGGGCTGCACCACTGAAGTTATAGGTATTGCTCTAAAATAAACAAATAAACACTCAAAGCAATAAAAATCAACAGTGTCTGAAACACTTCTAAAGCTAAGTGAAGAAAACGATAAGTAAATACCAGAGCTAAAAAGCTTTTATATTAAATCGCTCGCTTTTCCAATAAAAAGAATCACGCTCAACTCACTGCAGTAAATAACATACAATACGTATTACAAACCATTTACGATACCCAGCTGTAAATGTATTACATTACGTAGAGTTTTGTAAAAAATTAGGTTGGCTGAAGGAGTTACAAGTAATATTAACATGATTATTTTGTCTTGGGGCTGGTTTTTCAACACCAAATAATTTTATTGGAGAAATAATTTCTAGTTTTCAGCTCTTCCATACTAAAACTAAAAACAGAAGCCAAATTCATTCATCAAATAAATATTATTTGTAGATTGAAAAGCCAGCCCTTGGTGAGATTATTTAATTTTATTAGGTTGTAATTTTATTTTAGTGCTTATGTAATATGTAAAGAAAACCCTGTCCGATCCATAAGGATAATAAAGGTTTGATAAACACTAGATGTCGTGGTGGCCTAGTGGTTAAAAGACCAGCCTCTCAAGTATGAGTGCGCGGGTTCGATTCCAGGTCAGGCAAGTACCAATGTAACTTTTCTGAAGTTATATGTACTTTCTAAGTATATCTTGGACACCAATGACTGAAGGTGAAGGAAAACATCTTGAGGAAACCTGGACTTTAAGTCTGAAATCGCCAACCCGCATTGAGCAAGCGTGGTGATTACGCTCAATCCTTCTCTGTATGAGAGGAGACCTGTGCCCAGCAGTGGGACGATAAAAAGGTCGATGATGAAACACTAGACCATATATAATATAAAATTTTACGTAATCGTCATAGAAACAATACATTTTGAAATAATCTTTTTTTCCCGCGAATTAATTCCAACTTCCCCGAAATTTGGTATTTTTTTAAAAAGCGACAACACCGGTATTATTATGAGCGAATAATGATGCGACCACATGCCGCGTGTCCTGCCCCCGCCGCCCGTGGAAGGGTTGCTTACCGCACATGTATTAACCCATTCCTCCCCACTGTCCTATTTTTAGGACACTATATTCAACATTTTTTTTTTCTATGTTAGGGTTATTATTTTTATTGGTTTTGATGAAATTCGTATTTTCACACTATTTTCCCAATAAAATATATTTTTTTCGCTCTTAAAAAAGTTATCGTATTTATAATATACATATTTTTAAATTGAGGAAATTCGTCAGCTTAAAAAGAGTATTATGATTTGATTATAAAAAACCGAAAATAAAAAGTTATCAGCTTCAAAGTCCATCAAATAGATTTTTAGATCTCTACTGAATCTATTATAATTAAAAACTAAAACAAAATATTATTTGGAAGCTTGTGATACTAATTCAAAAAAAGGCGTACTATAAATATGACACTGGGAACATGTCTTTACAAGTAGCCGTGAAAGCGTGTTCGATCCTGTTACGCTCGCTATAAGTTCAAACGTGTCTATTGTTTTGTTTCTTGCAAGTGTTTCGTAAACTTTACTTTAGTCGATAAGTCTTCGTCAAGCACAACACATCTCGTAATATAAAAAATTGTGATTTTTTTATAAGATTGAGGAAAGCAAAGGAGGTAAGCAAAAATATTAGATTTTGTTTCTTATCAAGTGGTTAACGATATATTTGTTTAGTTTGGGATGGTATATGTATGTATATATTTATATATATATATAATATAATTTTTATACTTACTATATATGTATACTTATTGTTTATAGATCATGGATGCAGTGAGAAGAAAATATAAAAAAGCATTGATGGTGTCTGAAATCACCGAGTATCTTCAAGATATTGAAGATTGTAGTGACGAGGAGTTCAATGACTTGGAAGTTGCGATATTGCCCCCGGATGAAGTGGATGAAATGACTGATATAGAAGAAGGTAATGACGACGATATGGGAGTTCTGCCAGTGTCAGATGTGGCTGGTCAAGTGGAATTTTCATGTACAATTGATAACGTCGAGGAAGATCTTCCTACTCAAACCACATCTCGGACCAACAAGACAGTCATTTGGCGTAAGTGTGAACCTGTATATTCTGAAATTCAGCCGGAATCTAATACTGCTAAACAATGTTTAGAAAATATGATTACGGAATTGGAAGGAAAATCTGCGGTAGAAATATTCGAACACTTGTTATGTGACCAGATTCTAGAATATATAGTGCATGAAACAGTAACCTATGCCAAAAATTATAAAAATGATTTGAACTTCAATCTTACCGTGAATGAGCTAAAAGTATTCATAGGAATTTTGTTTTTCTCTTCGTATCTCCACTTGCCTCAAAGCAAACTATATTGGTGCAGAGATGATGATGTACACATTCCATTTGTTGAACGAGCGATGTCTCGGAATCGTTTTGATAAAATTAAATCATATTTACATTTCAATGACAATTCAAGAATTGATAATAGTGACAAAGCTTTCAAAATTCGCCCATTTATCGATAAAGCTAATAAATCATTCCAAAAGTTTGGTGTTTTTGAATCCAACTTAGCTGTTGATGAAATGATCGTCAAATACTTTGGTCACCATGGTATCAAACAGTTTATAAAAGGTAAACCAGTAAGATTTGGATACAAGCTTTGGGCACTGTGTGGAGTAAGCGGATATTGTTATAACTTTTCGCTTTATACAGGAAAGGATCCTCAAATATCTTGTAATACTGGTGATGGCTTGGGTTCAAGAGTGGTAAAAAAGTTGCTTACAGTATGTACTGATCCTAGTGCACATGTAGTCTACTTCGATAACTTCTTCAGCAGTATGCAATTGTTGATTGACTTGAAATCTGAAGGGTTCAGAGCTACAGGGACAGTCAGAGACAATAGGACTAAGAAATGTCCAATCATGACCAAACAAGAAATGAAGAAGCAAGAACGTGGTTATTCCGATCATCGTTTCGATAAAAATAATGAAATATTATGCGTGAAATGGCATGATAACAATGTAGTATGTCTCTTAACTAATTTTGATACTGTTGAACCTTTTGTAAAAACTAATAGGTACTCAAAGGTAGAAAAGGCCAAAGTTGCTGTGAATCAGCCAAAGCTTATTCATAATTATAATAAAAACATGGGAGGAGTGGATAAACATGATTGGCTTATTTCTAAGTATCCAATCCGCTTTAGAGGTAAAAAATGGTATTGGCCTCTAGTAATCCGTGTTTTGGACATGACTCTAGTCAATGCATGGATTATTTATAACCAGGTAAATAAAGATGAGACCATACCTCTGCTTGATTTCAGAAGAAGGGTATGTTTTTCTTGGATGAAAAAATCGGAAGGCAAAGTAAATAAGCTTACATCAGGTACTTCAGAAGTTCTTTTACAACCTATAAGATTTGACAACTATGGTCACTATATGACCAAGAGGGACAAACAAAGACGTTGCCAAGGACAAGACTGTAAAAAAAAGCCTTTAACATTTTGTTCTAAATGTGAAAAAACACTCTGCAGTGATTGTTTCATACCTTATCATACAAAATAAGCTTTTATTACATTATTTCTGATACTGTTACTGGTCCTATTTTTAAATAAAGCTGATTTCCATATAATTCTTATCTTTACTTTTTCCTGACCATATGTTCCCACTGTCCTATTTATAGGACATGCTGAGTCAGCGAAACCGTTTTTTTTTAATTTATTTTTTTGCCATATTATTTTTTCTTAACATATTAAGAGCCCTAATACAAGATTTCATCAAAAAAATCCAATATTTTCAATGCTTGGAAAGTAATGGGTTAAGTTACCTCTTTTTTTGCGAAATAATATTTTTTTTTTAGGGGGATGTTTTTTTTTAAGTTTAGCCCCACTTTGTATCCATTAGTAGAATCAATTATCGATACCTAACAATACCTTCACGGATCGGACAGGGTTTGCTTTACATATTGTATAAATAAATATTTAATTTTAAATAATATGATTCTTGTGCTGCATAAAATTTGCTTAATTGTTGCTTACTTAAACCCAAATGGAAGAAATTACTAGCCCTAAACTACAGGCACACAGCAGTTCAAGTTACGCATTTCCAGTTTTAGCTGAATTCGCATCGTGGAAGTATAAGCAGTGAGCTTATACTAGTTTTGTACAGCTTGATGTGTATTCGTGCATAATATAAAATAGCTCTGGAGCCGGGGCTTCAGTAAGCTGTAGGCTTTTTTATAGCAATAACGAATTTATATAAGACGAATAGGAATTCATATTTTTTATCAATCATCAACACTTCACTGTTGGGCATAGGGCACTCCTTTTGCAGGCCATTCAAATTTCTCTTGAGGACTCTCCTTTTGCAGGCAAAGCAATTTACCTTCTTATATCTCATATCTAAATATAATCAGCTCTTCTTATATCTAAATATAATCAGCATATAGGTAAATCCTATTCCTGAAACACAGGCCTTTCGGTGAGATGGAGTGGGTCATAATATAATACGTGGATTCAGTGCGGCTTGGTTCCCGAAACCTAAAGTGAAAAAGAAATCTAAAATGCTCGAGCAATTTGAAATATACGGGACAAGAGGAAGGGAATATAATACGAGAGTTCATCTTCGTATAATTGTAATGTTTCGTCTCGTCTCGACATTCAATACGGCTGAAATATTCCGGTCAGCGAGTTTGTTAAAGATGTCTTAGTAGGAGTGTTTTGTACAGGAATCAAAATTATACAACAGTCTTTGTAATGACGGATTCATTACAAAGACCACGAGAAGAGAATTTCTACTAATATTTAGTATAAATGTGAAAGTTCGATACTCAATTATGATAAAGAGACAAGGTGTTTGGATGAAATTAGGCACACAGATAGTAATTTTTTTTTAAATAATTAAAAACTCGCGCTTGACCGCAATCCCGCCTAATGGTAAGCAGAGATGCGATCGTTGATGGTAAAGCGCGCTAGTTTATTAAGAGCCTATTCTCTCAGAAAAACTGAGCGAAGACGGCAGTTGAGCGAGATGATGCAATGTTAAACCCAACAACACGACCAACGATGCTGCGCCAAAGGGAGATTGATCTGAAGACCCTCCACGACCAAAGTCCCAACACAACAACATTAGGCGCATCGTACCCGGCACACATCGCAACACAACTGCTCAGACCCGTCCTCCGTACGGCTTCACCAGACATCATGCCGGAACACGACAAATCGCTTGGCGGCAAGGCTTTGTCTGGTGGGTGGTAACTTCTGCCGGCGGCCGATGTTAGGTTACCTGGATTCTTTTACGTATAAATATTATTAACTAGTGCTTGACTTCGATCCGGCTGATAGTAAGTAGTGATGCAATCGTTAATGCTAAAGCGCTCTAGTTTATTTAGAGCTTATTCACTTTAATCTTGAAGACACTTAAATTGTAATCTGACGGGAAGACCGACGCAGGCAAATGATGCCAGTTCGATGTCATCATCACCATCATCTTAGCGTTAATCCCAGTCGCATCCGAAGCTTTTTCAGCTTTGGAGTCTGGGATCCGCTCTCCAGTCTAACGGCTCATTTGGCTAAACTTCGATATTTTCCGCGAAACCACTATCGTCTGACCTCCACAACCCGAAGGCGACCTCGAAGCATTGCAGTTGGACTTTTGAGGGCACCAACAACCCGTAACGACTGCCATTAGATGTTCGTATGGCAACCGGGATCAACGGCTTAACGTGCTTTCCTAGGCACGACTAGACCAGTGCAAGTATTCATAGTCATGCATAGAAATATTTGCACTGCGCGGTGATCGAACCCGCTTCCTAAAGGTGTAGCGGCCGCGTTCGCTAACGCTACGCCACGGAAGCTGTCAGTACCTCGATGTATGCCGTACTTAGAGCATCAAACTGCTAAGATGCCTTATAATAGGCGAGGCGAAACCTTTTGTCGGGATGGCAGCGGTGTCAACAACGTAAGGGTGGATACTCGCTGAACGCTGTGCTATAGAATAAAGGCTGGAAACCCTACGTCTGTGCTCCAGGTTTTGGAAATTGTTCTTAAACAAATCTAATTAATACATGGTATGTTGAGTACATGACACTTTTATCCTGGTAGTATGTTCCGACATCCACGCGGCCGAAGGGCGGGTAAATGGTAGCAAGGAATGAATGACAACTTATAAGTACATCAGTGAACTATGTAGGTGGTTAAAAATCACAAATTTGAAAATCTATTATATGTACTAGTACTTAGTTATATAAGAATTACTTTATAGCCATAAACCATATGTTGTAGTGGAATGAATAAATCTTATAATTATTATTAATACCGTATCACGCAGCTTACGATACATCATCATAGTATTGTGCGCGCGCAACAGCTGACGCTAGAGGTCAATGCACCGCGCTTGCTCGCCCGCGGATCTTTGACCATATTTATGTTGGGACAACGAAGTAGAATACACGTAGCAAGCTTATTATAACTTTGTGGTTTTTCATTATATCTTTTTGAAATGTTGTACATAATATTATTAACTTAAAAGTACTGGACACGTGTTTCCTACTTTATGGAGGTGCAAGGTACCAGGGTAGCACAAAACTGTAGGAGAAGTCGAAACAATAAACCTCATTCATTCATCATTATCACAAATCATCATAATACATGAAAGAAGTTTTATTGTGCATAGTTTGTGGACGTGCAAGGTACCAGGGTAGCACAAAAGTGTAGGAGAAGTCGAAACAATGAAGTTAATTCATTCTCATGGGATCGACGGGAACGGGATAAAAGGTATCCTATGTCCTTTTCCTAGTTTTTAGCTACCCCCCTACCAATTTTCAGCCAAATCGATGGAGCCGTTCTTGAGTTATAAGTGGAGTAACTAACACGACTTTCTTTTATATATATAGATAGTGAATAAGCAACTGAATCGATTCCAATAATTTTGACACCATGTTATATTTTGTCCCAAATACATTTAGAAATTGTTACAGTGTAGTTACCGAGTGCGTCACGCAGCTTACGATACATCATCATAGGTATTGTGCGCGCGCAACAGCTGACGCTAGAGGTCAACGCACCGCGCTCGCTCGCGCGCGGATCGTTGACCATATTTATGTTGGGACAACCAAGTAGAATACTCGTAGCAAGCTTATTATAACTTTGTGGTTTTTCATTATATCTTTTTGAAATTTTGTACATAATATTATCAACTTAAAAATACTGGACACGTGTTTCCTACTTTGTGGAGGTGCAGGGTACCAGGGTAGCACAAAAGTGTAGGAGAACTAACACGACTTTCTTTTATATATATAAAAGAAAGTCGTGTTAGTTACATCATTTATAACTGAAGAACGGCTATACCAATTTGGCTAAAAATTGGTAAGGAGATAGCTAAGAACTGGGAGAAGGACATAGGATACTTTCTATGCCACTCCCCGTCGTTTCTGTGGGAATAAATGAGCTTCTTTGTTTCGACTTCTCCCACGCTTTTATGCTACCCTGGTACCTTGAACGTCAAAAAAATATGCACAATAAACCTTCTTTCATGTATTATGATTATTTGATAATGATGAATGAATGACGTTTATTGTTTCGACTTCTCCTACAGTTTTGTGATACCCTGGTACCTTCCACGTCAAAAAAATATGCACAATAAACCTTCTTTCATGTAATTATGATTATTTGATAATGATGAATGAATGACGTTTATTGTTTCGACTTCTCCTACAGTTTTGTGATACCCTGGTACTTTGCACGTCCACAAACTATGCACAATAAAACCTCTTTCATGTATTATGGTGATTTGATAATGATGAATGAGCTTTTTTATTGTTTCGATTTCTCCTACACTTTTATGCTACCTTGGTACCTTGCACGTCAAAAAATATGCACAATAAACCTTCTTTCATGTATTACGATTATTTGATAATGATGAATGAATGAGGTTTATTGTTTCGACTTCTCCTAAACTTTTGTGCTACCCTGGTACCCTGCACCTCCACAAAGTAGGAAACACGTGTCCAGTATTTTTAAGTTGATAATATTATGTACAAAATTTCAAAAAGATATAATGAAAAACCACAAAGTTATAATAAGCTTGCTACGAGTATTCTACTTGGTTGTCCCAACATAAATATGGTCAACGATCCGCGCGCGAGCGAGCGCGGTGCGTTGACCTCTAGCGTCAGCTGTTGCGCGCGCACAATACCTATGATGATGTATCGTAAGCTGCGTGACGCACTCGGTAACTACACTGTAACAATTTCTAAATGTATTTGGGACAAAATATAACATGGTGTCAAAATTATTGGAATCGATTCAGTTGCTTAATCACTATCTATATATATAAAAGAAAGTCGTGTTAGTTACTCCACTTATAACTCAAGAACGGCTCCATCGATTTGGCTGAAAATTGGTAGGGGGGTAGCTAAAAACTAGGAAAAGGACATAGGATACCTTTTATCCCGTTCCCGTCGATCCCATGAGAATGAATTAACTTCATTGTTTCGACTTCTCCTACACTTTTGTGCTACCCTGGTACCTTGCACGTCCACAAACTATGCACAATAAAACTTCTTTCATGTATTATGATGATTTGTGATAATGATGAATGAATGAGGTTTATTGTTTCGACTTCTCCTACAGTTTTGTGCTACCCTGGTACCTTGCACCTCCATAAAGTAGGAAACACGTGTCCAGTACTTTTAAGTTAATAATATTATGTACAAAATTTCAAAAAGATATAATGAAAAACCACAAAGTTATAATAAGCTTGCTACGTGTATTCTACTTCGTTGTCCCAACATAAATATGGTCAAAGATCCGCGGGCGAGCAAGCGCGGTGCATTGACCTCTAGCGTCAGCTGTTGCGCGCGCACAATACTATGATGATGTATCGTAAGCTGCGTGACGCACTCGGTAACTACACTGTAACAATTTCTAAATGTATTTGGGACAAAATATAACATGGTGTCAAAATTATTGGAATCGATTCAGTTGCTTATTCACTATTTATATATAACTCAAGAACGGCTGAACCGATTTAGCTGAATATTGGTGTGAGGTAGTTAAGAACCCGTCCCCGTCGTTCCCGTGTGACGTGACATAAGACATGGTCCAACTCATTCAAAATGTAAGTCAGCAATTCATATACCAAAAATGGTATAACAAAAAGCAAATGACAGCTGAGCATATTTAAAAAAAAGTCTAACCGGTTGAAGCAATCGTTTAAAGCAAAGAATATAAATACTCTCTGCTGGTTTAAAGTTTCTAATAAAAAACTACAAAGCCAACTTCAACTTCAAAATTTCTAATCTTGTATTGCTGGGCCATTTATCATCAATAAAAATATCATGCCGTGACCAAGACCATCAAATCTTTCTCGACAAAGCGGTAATGCAAGAGTAAATCGAAACATTCTGAATGAAAGCACTGAAGAAGAGCAAGAAATTGCACGTGCAGAGCGCCGCCTTACTATGACTCGACTTCGTGCTTCTCACTCACAAGAGCAAAGGGAGGCGGCAGTCCGTCAAACTGTTCCGTTGACAATGCGAAATCGGCGAACAAACCTCAGAGATCATCATCATCATCATCAATCTTTTTATCGTCCCACTGCTGGAGACAGGTCTCCTCTCATGCAGAGAAGGATTGAGTGTAATCACCACGCTTGCTCAATGCGGGGTGGCGATTTCAGACTTATAAAGTCCAGGTTTCCTCAAGATTTTTTCTTTCACGTTCAGTCATTGGTGTCCTAGATATTGTACTTAGAGAGTACATATCACTTTAGAAAAGTTACATCGATACTTGCCTGACCTGGAATCGAACCCGCGCAATCATACAAGAGAGGCTGGTGTTTTAACCACTAGGCCACCACGACATCTCAGAGATCAATAGCTAGATAATTTACGAAGCACAAGTAAAAATTCATTTCTTTCACATGGTGCTACACTAAATAAATGACAAATAAAAAAATCATGGAATACTTTTTTTTTTTTATTTACAGTGTTCCTAATTTAAAAAGCAAAAAAATGTGATCATGTGATATTTATTGCCTTTAAGGCGGAACAAAGTTCGCCGGGTCAGCTAGTATAGATATAATTTAAGATAAATATATAGTTGATGGGCCTGTTTCCTGATGACAGCGATGGGGAAGAATTTTTTGATGCCCTCTGATAATTTGATCCTGTTTCATAACAGGAAGGGAAATAATCAGAGGGCATCTGTTTAAATTATGTACTCGCACATAAATCTGTTCGTATTATTATTATAAAACTTTTAAATTATGTCAATTTTAAATAAAATCTTATCAAATAAATATACTCATAATTATTGAATAAAAAGTTCATGGTTTGTATTATTATTTATTACTTTACGTTATTTATTACCATAGACATGTAGACTTGTACTAAAATATTTTTTATATCCAAATCCGCTTAAAATACCACATTACCCTCGTAACAACGTTCTGCATGGTTGCCAACACAAAAAATATCCTATTTGTATTTTTACCATAACCTTTGAAAACCATATCGAAATAAAACGGTCAATAATAAAAAATAAAAAGGTCATTACAAAAAAAAAGGCAGACGCTTTTTTACGTCATTTCCTAGACGTATTAATGAGGTAAATTTTCCAAAAATAAAATAATTCCAAATGGGTTCTATTTTCGCCGGGGCCAAGTCCCAACCCCTGCGATGCATAATGAATTAACATTTTAAGAATATAATTTAAATTGCGTAGAATAATTCAACACGGTCAGTAAAAGGGTTAAGATTGTCAGTTGTCACAAATAAATAAGTATGGGGGGAGGCCGGGGACGAGAGGGAGCGGAAATAATTATGGTAATGAATAATTCAACTACTGAATGAAAAATGTTATATTGATTATTGTTTGTTACACATTCACATAGATACCTACACTGTGCATTTCAGTGCATGCAACGCAACACGCGCTTTACTTGGGTGTGTTCACTGGGTGTTTATCCAGTGAACAAATAGTCTGTGGATGTGTGCGTGAAGGCGAAGAACGTCAGTACATAACACTCGCATACACACACCACACTCACACTTCCGACTTCGTCATTGTCTGGGACGAAGAGGTCCTGCGGCTACTAAAAGACATTCACGTTTGGGAAACACAACACAAAGTAAAATAAATATTATAACAAAACCAGTACTTTTAAGCTGACCTCATATTCTACTGCAGGTCCGTACTACACTAAGCAAGTTTAGGGTACTTTTGTTTTCATAATTAGTTTTATACCTCTTGTTTCTGCTGGGCCTATATTTGTACCTTAGACAGCTTATTCAATTTGAAGGACTTAAATGAAAAAAGGGCAATGGCGACGGTTATGCTTGGGGTTTAACTGCGCGATCGAATCAGGAATGAGGAGATCCGCAGAAGAAAGAGAGTAAGCGTCATAGCCCGGAGAATTGCAACACTAAAGTGGAAGTGCGCCGGGCACATACTGCCCGTGGGACCAATGCCAATTTCCGTCGCGGGAAAAAGCTGGATGCGGGAGGCGTAGGACCGGTCGTCGTGGAGTACCCTGGGGAGGCCTATGTCCAGCAGTGGACGTCTTTCGGCTGAAATGATGATGATGATGATGAAATTTAAAAAAAAATCGAAATACCGCGTTTTAGAAGTCCGGAAATATAATATTTTATATAACTACCCATGCCCCGTGGTTTCACCCATGTAAGTTTAATATCGTATCGTAAACTAATTTGGTATAGTGCTGTTTTTATCAGTTGGAATCATTTCGAAGCAAATTGCTAATCCATTGCTTCATAATGTTTGAAAATATGTCTGCTGAAAAACGAACTGTTGCACTGTCAAAACGATATCCACTGCTATTTTTTTTTTTATAATTATAAACTAGCGCTTGACTGCAATCCCGCCTGATGGTAAGCAGTGATGCAATCGTTGATGGTAAAGAGCGCTAATTTATTAAACCCATTCGCTTAAAAAACTTAGTGAATAGGAAGGAAGACGGCAGTTGAGCGAGATGGTGCAATGTTAAACCCAACAACACGATCAACAATGCTGCGCCAGAGGGAGATTGATCCGAACATCCTCCACGACCAAACTCCCAATACAACAACATTTGGCGCATCGTACCCGGCACACATCGCAACACAACTGCTCAGACCCGTCCTCCGTACGGCTTCACCAGACATCATGCCGGAAGACGACGAATCGCTTGGCGACAAGATTGTTGCATTGATAGTGTTTTACGCGATTACCCTACTAGTTTAAACCACTAGAATCGTCTGAATGTAATCTCAAACTTAAATTTAACAGCCACTAGCTGCGCCACGAGTTTTAGTCCGCGTAGGTTTAGATATGCTCCGCTCCTATTAGTCACAGCGTGATATTATATAGCCTAAAGCCTTTCTGGATTAAGGGGCTATCCAACGCAAAAAGAATTTTTCAAATTGGACTGGTAGTTGCTGAGATTAGCGCGTTCAAACAAACTCTTCAGCTTTATATATTAGAATAGATTTGTGTGACAAATTTCAAATCTTTTACAAATCTTGTCAGTAGTTTATGCGTGAAAGCCGAACAAACAATAGTAGATTGTCAACTTGAAAGAATCAATTTTCGAGGTATTTACATCAGCTATAGTCCGAGTGGAAATTGATTCTTTTACCCGTGCTAAACACTGCAAACCCCAGGCTCCAACGCGAAGACCGCGGATGCAACCGGACTGAACGCTGAGATGATAATGATGAAACATTCTACTTTTCATTTCAAATATGAAATAAATAAAACTAGTTGTTTATTATATTATAAATTGATATATTTATTATCGTCGGTCTCTGTGGCGCAGCGGTCAACACGCCTGCCTGCGACGTGGAGGCCCCGGGTTCGATCCCCGGCCAGGTCATGATGGAAAACGGTCTTTTCCTGATTGGCCTGGGTCTTGGGTGTTTATCTATATATGTATCTATTATAAAATATAGTATCGTTGAGTTAGTATCCCATAACACAAGTCTCGAGCTTACTTTGGGGCTAGCTCAATCTGTGTGATTTGTCCGTATATATTTATTTATTTATTTATTAAAATTATTTATTGATAAATAATATTAGTAGTACCTACATATTTAAAATTAATTGTCAAATAGATTCCGGGCAAAAGATTTTCGATAGCACATTTTACCTCCTGTTTAATTGAATCTGGTGTCAACATTTCAGAATCGCTTGAACTCATTTTTAATAATCAAAACAACACTACTGTCTTAGTATGAAAAATAAAAACTCATTTTCACTTTTATACTATTAGTAAGGATACTCTAAATGAAGTTGCCATTAGTATCTCTACAATAACTCGTAAACGCAAACAGAGCGCTTAGTTTTCCTGGGTCAGGGTTACGGGTTGGTTAGAAACGAACCGTGGCCCTGGTCGTCGCACAGGCAAGTGAAGAAACACTGGTGGGTTTAAGTCAGTAAAAGTCTGATACGCCAGACTCAGCGGGAGAAGTCATTTGATGATTCCAACAATAAAATGACCCATCCCAACAATAAAAAAAAGTGCTTAGTTGAAATGACGTCACGGCAAACTTCGTCAAGCTGAGAAAAATATTATTTGTGATTTTATTTTTGTTATTGACGTCAAACGAGCTGCCTAGCTATTGATTTCTTTTCAATGGAAATGGCAAATTTAGACATTCAATAATAGTAGTATACGGAGAAATATGTCTGAAAAATATTTATACTTTTTACTGATATCGAGAAATTTCTAAAGAAATAAGTAATACATTTGTACTCAATATACACCACCCAAATTGCGTAACACATAATTACAATGAATTGGAATCATTTGGGAGCATATTGCTCCATATGATCGAAAAATGTGTGCTCAACAACGTAAATAACGCAATGAATGTTGTTGAACTGTCAAAATGAAACTCATTGCTACTGACAGTGGGTTACGTAATTACCATGCATATTTAAATGGCCGATGATTATATATATTATTATTATTTTTTTAATATTTATAAACTAGCGCTTGACCGCAATCCTGCCTGATGGCAAGCAGTGATGCGATCGTTGATGGTAAAGCGCGCTAGTTTATTAAGAGCCTATTCACTCAGAAAAAATGAGCGAATAGGAAGGAAGACGGCAGTTGAGCGAGGTGATGCAATGTTAAACCCAACAACACGACCAACGATGCTGCGCCAAAGGGAGATTGATCTGAAGACCCTCCACGACCAAACTCCCAACAGAACAATATTAGGCGCATCGTACCCGGCACACATCGCAACACAACTGCTCAGACCCGTCCTCCGTACGGCTTCACCAGACATCATGCCGGAACACGACAAATCGCTTGGCGGCAAGGCTTTGTTTGGTGGGTGGTAACTTCTGCAGGCGGACAATGCTATGGCCTACTACCGAGCAAGTATTTTTAGATGGCCGATGGGGCAGGTTCTGGAGTGGCGGCCACATACCGGAAGACGCAGCATAGAGAGGATCAAGGTCGACCGATGACCTGGTAAAGGTTGCAGGAAGCCGATGGATGCGGGCAGCACAAGATCGGTCATCATGGAAAGCCTTGTCCAGCAGTGGACCTCTTTAGGCTGAAGAAGAAGAAGAAGAAGATACATATTTAAATGTCATGTCTGTATCTGTTTTACAGTGCGTACACAAATAAATAAAAAACGAGTGTGCTTATGACCACACGACTGAAGTGAAACTTCTTTCGCACCATCTGTATGTATATATATATATATATTAATTTTCTATAAATATTTAAATTTATTTCATGCTTTCATTTATAAATTAATATTTTTGCATAGACCTCCAATTTAAAAAAAAAAAAAAAAAAGTGGATTCCCTCGGGGCCAAAAGGTCGGGCTCTTCCTCCTGAATCAGGGGACCCCAAACTCGGGTAGTCCACGACCTCTGGTTCCCGAGATAATCCACGGGGGGGTGAGGTAACTAAAGGGGGGGGAGGAGGAGGAGAGGGGGAGTAGATTCCCTCGGGGCCAAAAGGTCGGGCTCCTCCTCCTGATTCAGGGGACCCCAAACTCGGGTAGTCCACGACCTCTGGTTCCCGAGATAATCCACGGGGGGGTGAGGTAATCAATGAGGGGGGGTTGGGAGGGGGGGGGGGATACAGGATGGACTAAATAAATAAATAAGTGTATCCGTGTCTCAAAATTAAAAAAAAAAAAAATTGCATAGATCTTCTATTTTTATTGAAAAATAAAAAAAAAACTCGTAGACCTTGTAGTACCAAGCTCGCGCCACGGGCGCCTCTGTGCTTATATCCCCCACTTAACTTCCGTTCGCCTTGCCCGATCATTTTTCGTAACGCTTTCGCCAGCTTACTCCCCAAGTCAAGCGTGCCTAAAGAAGTTTCACTTCAAAAAGAGGAATTTAAAACTGTTCAGGGATCTGAAGGAAGTTCATCTCCTACTAACCTTTTAGCGACTATGTTAAGACCGGCTTCCAATTTACCAGGATGAAGCGCCTGTACTAGTAGTAGACCAGTATTGTAAACAAAGCGACTGCTTATCCAGCCACTGGATTTTGGAGTCAGGCCCACAATCCAGTCCAACTAGGGAATGCGATAGCCCTTGGTTTACTAAGATTGCAAAAAAGCTGGGCTAGGTTGGTCTTTTGGGCTTCTGCCAGCCGTGACCAGGAATGGTTGAATGTGCTTTCCGATACACGGAGAGCTCTAGGTTTATAAAGATGGTTCAAAGTAGATCAAGATATTTGATCGTTATGTTAAAAATATTAAGTTTGATTATCAAATGTTGATACTAAACAACACTTAGGTTAAGTGAACGGGGTGGCTGGCGCTTTCAACGTTGCTTCCCAATCTGGGGGGCTCAAGCGCCGCCTGCAGGCAGCTCTACGTGGGAATCTTGCGATTGATGACCCTGTATGTGGCCCCGGTGTTGACTTCTGACCTGACGACCGGCAGCATCGCTGTACTGCGAAAACCGCAGAGAGCGATGGCCGTCTGAATCATTAGTGGGGATACCCACTAATGATTCAGACGGCCATCGCTCTCTCGATAGCATTATAGCATTATCTCCTGTGAGGCGGCCTGCCTACTGGCTGGATCCTCGCCCTGGGTCTGGAGGCGAAGGTTCTTGAGTCACTGTACCGTCAGCGTGAGGAGGGGCGGGAGCGGGGTGAACGGCCGATGCAGTGTCAGCTCGATAAGTATAAGCCGACATAATTTTATGTCGGCTTCAATACTGGCGTAACTATAAAACTAAACCTCGACCTTGAGTGCGGCAACAGGTTGGATAACAGTAGCTATGGAAAAAAGGCAAAAGTCGGTGTTTATTAACTAACTATAGGTAGGTTTTTAAGGGGCAGGGGAGAGCCCATGGCTAAACAGTAACAGATGCACCGTCGATCGAGGTTGTTGATCGACACTTACCGTGGTTGGTATTTAGATGGGTAACCGTCTTTAAATACCGAGACTCCACCATGTATCGGATGGGACGCTGAGCTGTTTTTGATTTTGATGATGTTCCATCATAGGAAGACCCATCGTACGGCAAGTACCCTTATGTTATTGATAATGCTAGGATCCGGATGAAGCGCCGCGCTTCATCTTTTATACTGCGTACATCAAAGGACTGGAACAATTTGCCTGCGGTGATCTTCCCGTGTGATCACAATTTAAGTGTCTTCAAGGCAGGAGGCCAGAAGTGAATATGTGGGCTTTTAATAAACTAGTGCGCTTTACCATCAACGATAGCATCACTGCTTAAAATCACGCGGGCCACGTTTTAAAAAAAAATCCTATCCAGTACTTTAATTACATTACAATACTAGTACGCAAGACTACTTCTATGCTCGACACAAAATGCACTGGTAGTTAGATTTATCATCTATTATTTAGCGTGAGCCATCTTGAATTTATTTCTGTACTGCGGGTACAGAAATTAATGCAATATTTCCTGACTACCCGATACACGCTTCTGGAATCTGAACAAACTATCTATTTCTATAAAGATCTCTTTATTGAATGGAATGGAATAATGGAAATAGTTTCTATATCATCGGATATTATTATAAAAAACACACGTGGGAAGGTTTTGTAGTAAAAAGTCTTCTCAGCGTGGCGTTAAAAGGACTCTGCTAAGAACTCGGCCACTTATTTGGCGGCACCGCCAGCGTCCATTCTGATACCCTTAGGACAAAAATATAAAATAAAGATTAACATAAAATAAAACGAAGTCTGGTTTTCAGACATACGGAACTAGCTTATTCTTTTTTTATATGATGTCCAAAATTAACTGAATCATCCAATATACCTACTAAATTGGGGAAACTCATTACTTTCTTTTCCTTAAGTTCGAGCATGTAGTGAAAGTAGATCATACCTCCCTATCTTATTGAAGGTCATCATCATCATCATCTCAGCATTAATCCCAGTCGCATCCGAAGCTATTTCAGCTTGGGAGTCTGGGGTCCATGAAGCAACTGTCGTCTGACCTCCACAATTCGGAGTCGATATCGAAGCATTGCAGTTAGACCAGACTTTTGGGGGCTCCAGCAACCCGTAACGACTGCCTATCTTATTCAAGGTCATTAACCTAACGTGGTCCCCTCCACACGTTTGCCTACACTTTGCGAATCTATCATCATCATCATCATCTCAGTTAAATCCCAGTCGCATCCGTAGCTTTTCAGCTTTGGAGTCTGGGGTCCGCTTTACCAGTCGTAACTGCTGATTTTGGCTAAACTTCGATATTTTCCGTGCAGCAACTGCCGTCTGACCTCCAGAAGCCGAAGGCGACATCGAAGCATTGCAGTTAGACCAATTGTTGGACGTTTGAGGACTCCAACAACCCGAAACGACTGCCATTAGATGTTCGTATGGCAACCGGGACCAACCAGACCCGTGCAAATATTCATATTCATGCATACAAATATATGCACTGCGCGAGGATCGAACCCGTGCCTCCTTGCGCAGCGGCCTCGTTCGCTACCGCTATGCCACAGAGGCTGCCATTAAATTTTACCATCAACGATTGCATCACTGCTGACCAGCAGGCGGGATCGTGGTCAAGCACTAGCCCCAATGAATTATATATAGAAACAATTAACATTTAAGTCAGTGTTAGTAAGTCAGAGCTCACTCAGGAAATGTTCGTAAATAAAACAAGGAAATATAAATATAACAATATTATAATAAAACAAAAATAGTTCAAGAGACTGCTGTTACATATTATTTCCTAGTAAAGTACATAGAATACAGGAAAACTATTACTCCAAGTACTGAGATATTCCTCTACTATAATATAGAAAGAAAATGTAATTTATTGTATAGCTACACGACTGCAACTAGCCTTTACCTATTAGATGGAACTCATTGATTTCTCTATACTCGTATTAATAAAATGGCGAGGGTTATATTAGAAAAACATTTTGTTTATTACATTCTGTTTACTTTGGACTTATCAGCTAACGCTTAGGTTTGTGCATCGCATTAATCTTTGACTACAATTTAAGTGTCTTCAAAGCTAGAGTGAGTAGGCTATTAATAAACTAGCGTGCTTTACCATCAACGATTGCATCACAGCACCATCAGCGGTCCAACAATGGTTTATAATTCTTCTCAGCCCAGTGTGTGTGACCAGTCTTTGACCAGTGTGTGTTGCCAGTGATGACATACAGAACTAAAACGTGGTCGCTCACTATGAGAGGCTCATAGTGAGCGACCACGTTTTAGTTAAGAATGTTTTAGTTAGAAAAGTTTTAGATAAGAAGGTTCAAAGTCACACAAAGAGCGATGAAAAGAGCTATGCTCGGAGTTTCTCTGTACGATCGAATCAGAAATGAGGAGATCCGCAGAAGAACCAAAGTCATCGACATAGCTCTTCGAGTAGCTAAAATTAAGTGGGTGTGGGCGGGGCATATTGCTCGTAGAACCGATGGCCGATGGGGCAGTGATGTTCTGGAGTGGCGGCCACGTACCGGAATACGCAGCGTAGGAAAGCCCCCAACAAGGTGGACCGATGACCTGGTGAAGGTCGCGGGAAGCCGATGGATGCGGGCAGGACAAGATCGGTCATAGTAGAAAGCCTTGGGGGAGGCCTTTGTCCTTTATAGGCTAAATAAGAAAAGAAGAATGATTTTTGTGTTACTCAATTAGGGTGGTAGTTCTCTAGCTCGTTTTGTGAGATAGCGTGGATATAATAGAAAGCGTCACATAACGTGATATAAAAACAGCAGGGTGACAGTTTAGCTTTCTGTCCGGGGCATTTGGATGTACCCATATCTACAGTATCAGCCATTTTTATTTATTGGTAAGTAAACCAAGTTTGAACTCAATCAGTCTATATTATTCTCAGTGTTGAACCCGGCGTCGTACTAATTGAGAATTAATTGCTGTTTATAAATAAACCCCTTAATTCATGAACGTTGTTTAACGGAATTCTTAGCGGAATTCTTAACCTTACATTACACATAGACATTTGAACTTCACTAAACTTTAATCATCGGTTTTGAATAAACACCATAATTTCGCAACTGCTTGTGAGCAGATACAGTAGGTATCTACAGTAATTGTTCCTTCAGCTCTTATATTAAATGTTGTACACCTGAAAGTATCTACCAGTGTGAATAATTTTGACACGTATTTTTAATACGTAAATGAATTCTTGTAAAGATTACGCAGCTCCATTCTTCGTGCTCTTGGAACGCATGACTCGGACTGCGGTCACATATAGATATCGTGTTGCAAACTAATACATGAGTATTTTATTTAATTGCATGATATTTTCATTATTATTATTTTTTTCAAAATCAAAAATGATTTATTCAAATCAGGCTGAGAATCAGCACTTTTTGAACGTCAATATTACATAAGACAGTCCCCGGAAAACGCCCGTCCGTCGCCACTAGTGTTTTCGCTAGGAAGAAGTGGTGGCGGAACAAACTCCCCAGCAGCGCAGCTGTTTGTTCATTTACACTATCGGTTGGTTTTAATAAGAATTTATAAAGATTTCTATAATAATCTCGTACTAAAGATAGCCTATGTTACTCAGTGATAATATAGCTTTCTAATGAAAAAAGAATTATTAAAATCGGTCCAGTACTTTTTGAGTTTATTCGTTACATACAAAAATACAAATCTTTCCTCTTTATAATGTTAGTGTAGATAGTGAAGACTAATAGCGTTTTGCAGACTAAATCATGACTCATATTGCATGATGACAGAGGACCAGAGTCAGCGACATAGCTGAGAGGATTAGCAAGCTGAAGTGGTTATGGGCTGGCCACATATGCCGCAGGACCGACAACCGTTGGGGTAAACGAGTCCTCGAGTGGAGACCGCGTCTCGGCAAACGTAGCGTAGAACGCCCTTGGGCGAGATGGAGCGACGACATCAAAAAGGTGGCTGGTAGTGACTGGCGGAGAACTGCTTAGGATCGAGCGTGTTGGTGTGCCATGGAGGAGGCCTATGTCCAGCAGTGGACGGGTAGAGGCTGATGGTGATGATGATTGCGTGACATTTTCATAACATTTTTTTTCAAAATCAAATGTCATTTATTCAAATCAGGCTGAGAATCAGCACTTTTTGAAGGTCAATATTACATAAGACAGTCCCCCACAAAGCCCGCCCTTCGCCACTTCCTACTGTTTTCGCTAGGAAGAAGTGGCGGAACAAACCTCCCAGCAGCGCAGCTGTTTCTTCATTAAAAAAATACATGACTTTATAATTATGTACAATAAATAATATGTATGTAGTAAAGAACACAAGAAAACACAAAACATTAAATGAAATTATTTACCATATGCCAGCTAGTCGTGAGAAAATACCAGCAAACCAAAACATTTATAAGAAAAATCATTAAAAATGGCCGCCAACAGAAGTTACTACCCACCAGAAAAAGCCTTGCCGCTAAGCGATTTGTCGTGTTCCGGCATGATGTCTGGTGAAGCCGTACGGAGGACGGGTCTGAGCAGTTGTGTTGCGATGTGTGCCGGGTACGATGCGCCTAATGTTGTTGTGTTGGGAGTTTGGTCGTGGAGGGTCTTCAGATCAATCTCCCTTTGGCGCAGCATCGTTGGTCGTGTTGTTGGGTTTAACATTGCATCACCTCGCTGAACTACCGTCTTCCTTTCTATTCGCTCAGTTTTTCTGAATGAATAGGCTCTTTATAAACTAGCACGCTTTACCATCAACGATCGCATCAATGCTTACCATCAGGCGGGATTGCGGTCAAGCGCTAGTTTATATTTATTAAAAAAAAAAGTAATAATGAAATAAATATGACGGCGCATCCATCAACGTTCGACGGCAGGTTGACTTTGAGTGATAAAAGTCAGGCTAGCGAAGCGTCATTGTCGAGGGTTGTGAGAGCGACCGTCTGAAAACGTCGGTTCGAGACGGGGCCCGCGCACCACGCTTGTGACGGGTCAAACTAAAAAAAAAGTTTTTAAAATAAAGAAAAGTAATTATTCTTCTATTCTTATAAAGCACTAGCTGACCCGGCGAACTTTGTTCCGCCTTAAAGGCAATAAATATCACATGATCACATTTTTTACTTTTTAAATTAGGAACACTGTAAATAAAAAAAAAAAAGTATTCCATGATTTTTTATTTGTCATTTATTTAGTGTAGCACCTTGTGAATGAAATGAATTTCTACTTGTGCTTCGTAAATTATCTAGCTATTGATCTCTGAGATGTCGTGGTGGCCTAGTGGTTAAAACACCAGCCTCTCTTGTATGATTGTGCGGGTTCGATTCCAGGTCAGGCAAGTATCGATGTAACTTTTCTAAAGTGATATGTACTCTCTAAGTATAATATCTAGGACACCAATGACTGAACGTGAAGGAAAAAATCTTGAGGAAACCTGGACTTTATAAGTCTGAAATCGCCACCCCGCATTGAGCAAGCGTGGTGATTACACTCAATCCTTCTCTGCATGAGAGGAGACCTGTCTCCAGCAGTGGGACGATAAAAAGATTGATGATGATGATGAACGACGGGGAGCGGCATAGAAAGTATCCTATGTCCTTCTCCCAGTTCTTAGCTACCTCCTTACCAATTTTCAGCCAAATTGGTATAGCCGTTCTTCAGCTATAAATGATGTAACTAACACGACTTTCTTTTATATATATAGATATAAAACGTAATTTCTGGCTAATTTACTTGTTTTAGGCTTACACAATGGGCAGACCGAACCGACAAAATGAATTCTTCGAAATTAGATGTTTACCTAGAATCGAATAATTCACAAATTAAATTAGTCTTCTATTGAATAGGAAGCAATCAGAGAGAGCTGGCGCAATATTACAAGGCTTCGGTACCTGTCATCCCGCGCGCTATGAATCACTTGAAGGCTTCTAGTTACTACGGTAACTGATTTTGACGGACGGAATTGTACAAGAGAGATCAATCAAGGTGTAAATGCTCTTTTATGAGCGGTGATGATCTAGTGGTAGTAGACGCTACTTATGCTCAACTTATGGATATAAGGAAAATATAGTAAGTATATAGTAATAATAGAGTAAGTATTATAATAATAATAGAGAAAATCGGCATATCCTAGAATAAAAAAAGCCAAAGACATGTGACACCTACCATCTACCAATCTCTATTGGGCTACTACTCCCTCTAACCAAGAGCCTGTATCCCAGAAGAAAGTGTGTGTGAGAATTTTATAGGTTGTGTTGAATAAATAAATAAAAGCGTAACTTTGTTTTTAAAACTAAACAAGGCAAAGTAGTTTGAATACTAAGGCCGTTGAGAAAATCGTTATAGCCGCTATTGTTAGTTTTGCACAAAAAAGATGGTGCTATTTATTCTCAATTGTTCCATCTCCCTCTGACGCCAGAACAATGACAAATTTTATACTTACCCGTTTCCCCTCAATACCTCAAAATTAAAATCTTTCAAGGAGTTATTCTTAACCTGCATTATCCCACTACTGGACATAGGATAAAATTCAAGGCTAAAGTAGACCACCGTGATTTGTTTTAACCAGCTCGTCCTGCGATCTCCTTTCCAAGATTGTCATAGCTGCCGCATTAACTCGCGTGGTGGACTAAGGACACTCTCTTCAATAAGTACTGTTTCTCAGCTTTGAATAACTGAGATCATAAGGCGCACAGTACCCAATTACATACTACAGACTTTACATTTTACTTTTATTAGTGCGCTGTTTGAGTTATAAACTACAATAAAGGCTTTCAGTACATGACATCCGGCTACGAATTACTTGAAGCTAGTGGTTACCACGGTAACTAGACGGTGGGAGCAGGGTTAACCTTTGTACTTGAACTGTTAATACGACATCGATTGATCTGCCTTATATGTTTAGAAATGTTCCGTGTTTTGCTTCCTTGTTACTATGGGAGCATAATGTTAAAGCTAATATTAAGTACATATTAGCTTTAACATTGTGCATAGTAGTGGATACCACGGTAGTGATAAGTAATACCTAAGGCAGTGGTTACCACGGTGACTAGACCGTGGGAGCAGGGTTAATCTACGTACTTGAACCATTAATACGTACGTTGGTGTAGTCACCTTGACTTTGGACTCAATGAACCGCCCAAAGTTTAGATTCGAGGAAATTTCAAATACCAAAAGCTGAAGGTGGTCGGTTTAAGGATACATTCCGAAAAAATAGGAGCCAAGGTTAACGGGCTTCTATTGGCGATGAATAGACACGCTTGTGCTTTGACGGCGTTGAATGCTAAAAGACTGGCTTCGTCATGGGATCTGGAGGCCAAAGCCTTCACCCACATATTGGAGTGGCGAGAGGAGGCAAAACGCCGGGGCGTAACTCTGCTGCCGCGAGAAATCGCGGTATGGCGGACAGAGCTCCGGCGGGATCGCATGGCGACATGGAGAGTGCGATTATCGCAACCCAATGTTAGGCACGCCACAATAGCGGTGGTAAGTCCCCTCTTTGAGGAGTGGCTAGAGAGGTGCCACGGCGCCCTCACCTTCCTCCTGACGCAGGTTCTTACCAGAAACGGCTGTTTCGGGAGGTTTCTGTTCCGAATAAGGCGGGAGGAAACGTCTGGGTGTTATCACTGTGTGTATCGCCCTGGGACACGGTGAAGCATACGGTGAAGGTCTGCCCAGCTTAGGTGGAGCACCGCCGTGTCGTCGTCGATCTCTCGCTTCCAATCCTCGTCCTCGCCATGGTCCGGAACGAGAGTGCATGACAGGCCATCACCTCCTTCTGCGAAGCAGTGATGCTGGCAAAGGAAGAAGCGGAGCGCGTGAAGGAGCGGAAATCCCAGCATCCCTGACGCCTTTAGCCGTCGCAAGAGACGCCCTGGAACAGAACGGTAGGCGTTAAAACTACATTGTTTGAGCTGTTTCCTCAAAGGTCTTTTGGTAGAGAAGATTCGATTTTTTTTTCACTTTCCTACAGCTGGGCAAAAGCTGCCCACATTTTGTCATACAACATGTAATGTAATTAACGCACACCTTCAAATACCCCAATATTATATTATAATCATGATACCTACACTGTGTTTTAAATTTAATATTTATATGCATATTATATATTTAGTAATTTAATTATACCAATACTCGTCGAGATCGTAGACCTTAACAATCTTGGAATAAGGTTTTTTTTTCTTTATTTTGTATTGAATGACTAAATTTGTACGAATACAAGTAAAACCGCGACTTTAAAAGTCTGTACAAACAACAGGGTTAATATGAAAATAATTTCCGTAGTTTTAATTATTTTTTTTATTTTTTTTTTTTTTAATAATTATAAAGTAGTGCTTGACCGCAATCCCGCCTGATGGTAAGCAGTGACGCGATCGTTGATGGTAAAGCGCGCTAGTTTATTAAGAACCTATTCACTCAGATTGAGCGAATAGGAAGGAAGACGGCAGTTGAGCGAGGTGATACAATGTTAAACCCAACAACACGACCAACGATGCTGCGCCAAAGGGAGATTGATCTGAAGACCCTCCACGACCAAACTCCCAACCCAACAACATTTGGCGCATCGTACCCGGCACACATCGCAACACAACTGCTCAGACCCGTCCTCCATACGGCTTCACCAGACATCATGCCGGAACACGACAAATCGCTTGGCGGCAAGGCCTTGTCTGGTGGGTGGTAACTTCCTATATTAAAAAATATATAAACAGATTCAGTGAACTATTCTGAACAAACTATTTTCAGGAAGTACGTTAATTAATATACTTGTATATCCCAAATGGATAAAGACACATATAATAAATATACAAATATATACGTACAAATCACACAGATTGAGCTAGCCCCAAAGTAAGTTCGAGACTTGTGTTATGGGATACTAACACAACGATAATATATTTATAAGCATCCAAGACCCAGGCCAATCAGGAAAATTTCATTTTCCATCAAGACCTGGCCGGGGATCGAACCCAAGGCCTCAACGTCGCAGGCAGGTATGTTGACCGCTGTGCGACGGAGGAGGAGGAATATAACAATGGCGCCGAATCTCTCGTTTATTAACTAAACTAAATATAAGTTAAGTGCATCACTTTTTTTGAAAAGGAAACAAAAGAAAAATTTACCCTATCAAATTAGTCAGCTCCTGACTTATTTTTAGCAGTCACAGTTTTAATAGCGTGTAATATGTCTGTATCTTAATTTGAAAGGACTTAACTAATATTTTATTTTCTATCATCTTGTTAATTGAAATTGGCAAGTTGTATGTATGCTAAATGCACGGTGAACTCTGATTGCGAGATGTAGAATTCGTGTGACGTCAGTATGACGCGTCGTTCATTTTGTGGCGTTTGTAGGTACCGCTACAGTTTGTTTGAACGCGCAAATCTCAGGATCTACTGGTCCGATTTGAAAAATTATTTATGTGTTAGATAGCCCATTAATCCAGGAAGGCTTTAGGCTATATAACATCACGCTGCGACCAATAGGAGCGGAGCATAACTAAACTATGCGAACGAAGTCGCTGGCGGCCGCTAGTGAAATATGTACAAAGAAAACGATGCATTGAATCTAAATTTAGTTTAATTCATGAACAAGTGGATCAACACCAATGTTTGGTTAGCAACACCCTTTTTTAATTCAAGAATGGCCGGACAATTCTATATGATCTTTATTTTGTTAGATTTATCTCCGCGTCGAATATTGAACTAAGTGCGAAAACGTGGGAAATATTAAGGAACACATTCAGGCGGCAGGAGGCTCGCCAAGTCAGCTAGCTATATTATTTAATAGGTATATTTGAAAACAAACTACTAACTAACAGGCGAAAATCTAAGAAAACGGCAGAAAGTTATTTCTGTCGCCCAGTCACTAGGTACTAGATCTTATATTTTATAATTATTTGAGCTCTCTTCGAGCTAATGGAAAATTTTCAAGGCTTCAGGTATCAAACGGCGCGGCGTAGCTCGAGGGAGTGGGCGGCGTCCCTTACACAGTTTTCTTGGTAGCAGCCGTGAGAACAGGTCAGCGATAGATTTAATATTTCTAAGATTTTGACGTTTTTATTCTATGTTTGTAACTACCTTTGAAAGTTAGGATATCTATGACAGTTGAAAAAATATCTAATTGTAAAGTTAGTTTCGTTTTTTTATTAAGTTAATCGAAATAAAAACTTTGTTCGATGTATAAGTTGAGTAGTATCAATATAATTGATTGAAAAACTCCTATATATATTCTATGAATTTATTTATACAATATGCAAAGTAAACCCTGTCCGATCCGTGAAGGTTTTGTTAGGTATCGATAACTGATTCTAATAATACCAACAAAGCCAGGCTAAACTTCAAAAAATACCCCTAAAAATTAATATTATTTCGCAAAAAGAGTTAACTTAATACATGTGCGGTAGGCAACCCTTCCGCGGGCGGCGGGAGGCAGGGCACTCGGCACGTGGTCGCATCGCTTATAATAATACCATCAAAATGGTGTGTCACTTTTTAAATTACCAAATTTCGGGGAAGTTGGAATTAAATCGCGGAAAAAAAAGATTATTTCAAAATTCATTAATATTGTTACTATGATGATTACGTAAAATTTTATATTATATTTGGTCATGTGTTTACCTTACCTTTATTATCCTTATGGGTCGGACAGGGTTTTCTTTACATATTGTGTAAGGTCGTAATTAATTTAAAAAAAAACTACCTATCTTTGAAAGAAAAAATATTCTTTAGTTACAACAAAGAAACTTAAGACATTTATTTCTTTGAAAGATTATTTCATTTTAGAACCTAGTGCTTGACTGCAATCCCTCCTGATGGTAAGCAGTGATGCAATCGTTGATAGTAAAGCGCACTAGCTTTTTATTCATTGTAGCCTTGAAGACACTTAAATTATTATCGGACAGCAGTAACATTAAAATAAGTTTATTTATTTATTTATTTATTTTATTATTTATGTACACACATTAAAATACAAATAGATACAACAAAATGAAGATCTGAGTACAAAGGTGCTGCTTATTTCTTAAGAAATTTCTTCCAGCAGACCTGCGAAAGGAGAAGTAAAACAGAAATGTAGACAATAGTGTGTAAGAACAAATAGGAAATAAAATATGAATATGATAACTATTAAAGTAATAATATTAAATATACCTAAACATTTCATCATTTATTTTGTCTCATAGCGGGATTATAGCAATTAACAATTTCTAATAATTCAGACGGGACTTGAAATAGATCTTACAAAATAAGCATGTGTGCAATTCACACGCGTAGATGTGAAATCTTAAAAAATAATAACCAGCGAATGGACCTCAAACACTGCATATGCTTTCTATCTCATTTTTTTCCCACGTTAAATATTATAAATGTATATGTCTATCTCTTTTTACTCTCACTTTTTCGTTTCATCGACTTTTAAATTACTACGATGTTAAAGAAGTTTTCAATTCAGCTGGATACCAAACTAACATGAGAAGTTAAATTGTTATGAATAAAAGCAAAATAAAGGCTCTTTTCTCAATATCTGAAACCATTCCAGTAAATTCAGTATTAGGTCAATATCCTCCCAATCTTTCCGAATTGAAGAAAACGTGTTTCATTTAAGTTTATAAGTTCATACATAGCTCGGCATCATTATAAACTCTCGGAACTTTAAACAATTCTAATAGAGGACACAACCAAGTTATAGTTCCATTATGTAATATGAACGTAAATTAATTTATACGTCTTCTTGAATATAAACAATATAGAGATTGGTCCATATTGCTTTCATACTATTTGTGCCAGGAATGACGATACTAATAACTAAACTGCCGATACCGGGGCTAAAATGCTGAAGGTCAAAATCCCATACCGTCAGGCACACGTGTCTGACCTGGCAACTAAGGTAGTCGGTTTCAATGTAAACTATTGCTGACTAATTTATCTTTTCATTGTGGTATAAGTTATTTTCGTTCCACACGTGCTGAAACGAGTAATATAGAAGACTAGCTTTCCGCCCGCGGCTTCGCTCGCGTGGAGATCGGTTATATCGCGCTTTTAGATTTCACTCGTGAATATAATTTTTTTCGGTGATAAAAAAGTACCCTACTATTTAATCCGGACTTCTAACTTTATGTCTGCAAAATTTCAAAATAATCGGCTTAGTAGTTACGGCGTGAAAGCAGAACAAACAAACAAACTCACTTTCCGATTTATAATATTAGGATATTTGGTGTACACATACAAATATTCCAGTAATCTCCCTTGGGAACTTGATGTTTTTTTAGGATCAAAAGTAGCCTATGTTACTCTCCATCTTTTAAACTAACTGTATGCCAAAAATCAGGTCGATTGATTGCTTAGCTACGGCGTGAAGGAAGGACAAACAAACAAACAAACACACTTCCACATTTATAATATTAGTATGGATATCTAGAAGTGGGAGAGGCAAAATTATATCAAACTTAAACATTATATTTTGTTTTACTACACTTATCTGATTTATTTACTCATTAAAGTTAAGGCTTATTTTATTAAAAATACATTAACATTAAACGCAAAGTCCCGATGTTAATATCAATAAAACAATTTAGGGATAACCAACCATTACCAGCGAACATCTTAAGTAAAATTATAAACCTAAATTATATAGCTCAAATTATTCGCAACAAACATCAACAGTATCTCGAGCTAACTTATTTATCTCGTAAAATACTTGTTAATACTCCACCCCGGGAATTGTGCTACGAAGAGCTCCTACCAAAGCTGGACAAGTAGCACAACAGATCGAGCAACTCAACAATCCAATTTATTAAGACCTTTGAATTTGTATTTCTTCACGTCAGCTGAGTTTATTGTCACATCATTGAAGGGATCGCGGAAGGTCGCGTCAAAGTGGTTGCCAGATTTGTTTGTTCACAGTTCTATGGATAATTCGTATAAAAGGAGTGTCGGAGGGTGTGGGAGTCATGTAAGGACCAAACTTGTTTACACTACTTATGGAATTAAATAACACTAGTCGATGTTTGATAAAGTGGTTCGGTAACTTTTGAGTCAATTGACGTTTTATTTGTTTCTCCTTGTGTTTGAAAGGGTTAAACACTAATTAACTTTGTGCGATAATTTTCAATAAATATCTTTTAATTAAAGAAAAAACTCGAACAGTTGGTTTTTGTTTTGATCAAAGAGTTCCCTAAAATTCTGAATTGAAAATATATATAATGTTCTATGTTCCACCCACCGCAGTTCAAAAGTGATCATTTACATTTACATACATTATGCTGCACAATCACCCTACCAACACAAAAGTTATGTAAATGAGAAAGCATTAATATGATGTGAGTCACCAAACAACAATTGTTTTGTTAGACTGTTTAAGGAAAACTCTTTATCTACATGATATAGTAACCTACACAAAAAAAAAATGTTTTGTGTGTCCGCGCAAATCCAATATGGTAACTGCAAACTTGTAAAGAAAGTTTTAATTTGAACTTGGCCAGCGATAACAATGCAGCAAACTTGTGGTAGTCCGCGCAGGGAGCGGGGAAACGCCAATCTTCCTCACATTGCAGTACATAACCGTACTTCTTTGTAAGAACACCTCGCAAAACTTTGTCGCAAGTAAACTCCGCGAAGTGGCTAAGTCGGGAACCGGGAGCCGTCGCCGGCGACCGCTCCCGCTGATCGCTCCGCTCGCTCCGCTCCACCCCCCGCTTCACTTCGAACAACGATCCGCCTCCGACAAACAAACGGACAAGTTTTAATGTTTTGCTCACAAAGTGTATGATTAAACGCGGAGAGCGGCGGAGAGAGTCGGCCGTAAGTTATTGATTTTCTCCAACCGAACCCCTGTCGACTACGAGGCTCGCGGTGCAGTACGGGAGTGCTACGAGGTTATACCACTTTTTAACTGTTCAAAAACGCGATTAAAACTACTTTTGTCGGTACTCATGTGTTTCAAATCACTTTATATGACCTGTTCAAGTGTCAACGTGTGTCGAAAGAAGTGCTTTCAAGTTTTATATCTGACTTACAATGAGAAAAGTTAGTGTTTGCTGCGCAACTGAACCGCGGGCGGCACAAGTCGCGCACCCTACAACTTCACGTCGCTCTACGTTCCGAAGTTAACGCAAAGTTCCGCCATTTTGGAACATGCTCACAACCCACTTGTTTTATAAAGAAACTTTTTATTAATTCCTGTGGGCCGCGGAGTGTCAGTAAGATGTTTTGAGGTTATACTGGAAGACGAAAGACCGTATTCTGACTCGGAGGTGTAGTTCTAGTGTTATTGTGACTGTGGGAACGCTGAATACGAGTGTTTGTGTTCATTTGAGATATTGTTTTGAAGTGTAACTCGGCTGACGTGCCTTGGATGCTCTAGTAATTTGTGTTTACTTCTGGCAACAGAGAAGAGGACGCTCGCAGCTCTGTTGTGACCTTGCCTATGGATCAGGCACTCCAATAAGTGACAGGTGATAAGTATAAAACTTTGTTTCACTAGTTTATGTGGCCGGTAGAAAAGTTGTGTCAGTGAAAAGTTTTGGTCAAAAAGTGTTTACGAGTACTATAACTACTTATATGTGGTTGGAAATCATTCGAAACCGAACCAATGTCATGATTTTGTGTGTGATAAAACTGGAAATGGCATGTTTATCGTCAAAATCGTGATAGAAAAAGCGTTTTGAGTCACTGTTCGGGAAAAATATGTACTAATATTCATACGATATGTAATCAAAGACCATAATATTTTCGTGCGATAGAGAACAAAACAGAGTTCGAGTTTTAATAAAGGAAACGCCAAACGAATACAATTTCCCTAATGACTCTTAAATAAAACAACAAACAAATAATGTTCTTATTACATCAAAAGAATTAATTTTCTTGGAATCGTCCAACGTCGAGCATAAGCTATGAAGCTTCTCGGAAAAGGAATTTTAAAATCATATTTATTAACGATCTAACCTTGTCAAGAGGTTTAATAGGACCACTTGTTAAAATATATAGTTATTTATACATTTTTCGTATATTTTAAGTAAGTGTATAAAAAATATAAGTCGATCAATAAGTGTATCTCCAGTTTGGTTACAAAATTTCCACGCGATATGCTTTAGATTTAAACACTATTTACGCTGAATAGAATCTAAGCATAAACTAACACATGTATCTGCTTTGAAGACTAAACTGAGCTCATTAAAACTTCGAGAGATTATAAAATCATAGTAGTACAATCCTCAACGTTCTACAATAACCGCAAGTGAAATACTACGATGTTATTCTCAATAAAACTTGGTATATTAGCTTTACTGCCATGATTGGTTCTACAGCTTGTAAATAACATGCAAGACTTATTTTGCCTATTTTCGATTGATCCATTTTCGTACACGCGCATTGCTTTTATCCTTTACGCAAACATTTATTTAGTAACGATAGTCCTGTCCAACTATCTCATAAATAAAGTAAAAAGCCCACGATATTGGGTCGTTTTATTGAGGACGCTATTACAAAGTCATTTCAGCGACCGGTCCCAGTCTCAGTCCATTGTAGAAGGGAAATCTTTCTACAGTCACGGCTCTCGATGGGATAACGCAGATGGCTTTCGGTACCGAAAGGACCCACGTTTAACACAACCTTCAAACGATAATTAACCTAATCTCCTACTCTTAGAGCACAATTTCGCACGCAACCCAAGAAAGCTATGAAACTTTGTTAAATAACTTTTCAGATAACTTGAACTTGGCGTATTTGTGCAAAGTTGTAAGCGGAATTCTACCGCAGGCTAATTCAATCTGTACCCGCTTGTAATAAATGTTGTTTTCGCGTAATGCCAATTGGGGAGTTGGCGTATTCTATTGAGTTGAAAGTTCTGGACTTCACGAAGCAAAACGCGAACTTTTGTAGAACATTTCAGTGTAGTTAGTACAATGTTATAATGGAAATAAGCACTTCAAAATGGCGTAGTCTGCAGCTGTGCTTATAGGTGTGTGGATCGATTGTCGGATTTCAACTGTGATGGGAGACAATCACAGTTTTGACAGTTGTTCGATTTGATCTGCCGACGATATCCGAGATCGTTATAAGCTATGAGCGCTTCATATAATTATATCTCGTCATATACGTGTATGTAGTTGCTTATTTTATTATGGTATGTTTTTATGTTGACTGTTACGTAACGAGGTAACAAAGGATTCAGTCTAAAAGCGTATTTTCACGTTTTATTATCTTTTATGGAAATATTTCATTGTCTGTTTGCCTTTACCTACAAACCTAAAGTAACTTTATAAACTTGTAATTTTGTATTTGAACATTAATTGATTTATAGCAACAATATTCACCGGACTAACCTATTTAACAATCTACTAAAGGCCCTTATTTTTAAACTTTTTACGCTTCGGCGAAAGTAAAATGCCACCCCGGGCACTTCGAGCGCTCTAAATATAGAGACAAAGGAATATAATCACGGCTACCATATAAATAAACACAGCAATACAAACCTAAACATAAGTGATAGAGATAATCCCTCGAGCCGGATACTCACACAACTATATAGTTTTGTTAGTTAAGTTATATAATGCTACCAACAGTTACACAAATTTCCTTGAAACCTGAAAGCTCACAGTAACAACATATTTAATAGTAAAGAACGTTATACATTCAAGCACATTCAGAATTTACTACTAGCTCCTGAATTAAACCCTAATAATTCGATCAGTTTGAAACGTAACAACCATCATTCATACACTCAATTGAAAACGAGCTTTACTGTTTTCCAATTAAGTCCTATTTTTGTGTAAGTGTTCGGAGTTGTCGAGTCAGTTTTCGCTTGTTCTAGTACATTTTGCTCCGTTTCTTTTTATTTGCTTTGAACAATAAATGGATTCTGACTACACAACTGTCTTATATCGACTTAGCGATATTATGCAAGCGTAAACAGTATGGCTTCGATTTTATTGGATAATTCATGAGTGGGTTGTAAAATTTTGATTTTGCATAATATGAGGTCAGAGGGACCCTAAAAATGGGAGGATAAAGTAATAAAATGCTAGTGAAGTTTCATGATTGGATTATAAAATGTTAATCTTGTTATTTTTCTATAAGCTTGGAAGTACTTTCAAAAGTAAGTGTATTAAAATTAAAGACTTACAACTTCTTTTATTACAATTCCGATGTTTTGTACTAGTTTGAAAGACGTGAAACCTCAGGCTGCCTATGAATCGCTCTCACACATCGTTGTTGTGCTAAATTCGACTTTATTCCCTCGTAATACGATGCTGATATTATACATAGACGATGCTAACGTTCAACGTTCGGATTGGCTTTCCATGAAAGGTCGGCTCTTGGTAATAATACTAACGAATTCGATTAAGTATTTGTAGTTAAAGGTTAGCAAACTATTTGAGTTTATTCTTGACAAAGTTCACTTCACCAGTTATTATTTCTCCTGCTCCCTAATTGTGCAACCTACTTCCATTGCTCTATAATTACACGATTACCCTGCTATATAAAAATCATCCTGACAGTTTTTTTAGGACATATTTAGATCTGTGACTCTCTTCTTGCCAAACAGCAAACTCTAAAGTTGAATTAACTTTAAAGTTTGCTGAGTAATCTATTGATTACAGCACTGACCTAGTAATACATCTATTCCAGAAACTCTTAATGGCCGTTAGTAAATTATCGACAAACTGTATGAATAGTCAATACCCTTTGATTCAACTTCTCGGTACGGGCCATCCTTATCGATAGGCAGTTAGTAGTTGCCGATATCGACTAGTGCCGAAACCATTCGATAAGTTTCACACGGATGTCGGAGTTGAATAACTTTGTACAAATAGTTGTTATTGATACTTACATAGCTTCTACTTCGAAGTTTTGAATATATACATTCTATTTTAGCTTGATAATAACATCGTTCTGTAATATTAGTTTTGAGAAGTTTTGTATAGGAAAAGTTTTGAACAAGAAAAGTTTTTCCTATAGACCTATTGATTGAGATTTACTACGGTATTAAGACTTTTATCAAACAAATTTCTTGTGCAGACGCCAGCTCATCAAGTTACATAATCTGTCAAATTTCTTTAACAGGTTTTTAACTTTATCGTTACTGTATTAAAGTTCGAGGTTGATTGGGAAAAATTAAGGTTAGTGCATACATCAAGCCTCAAGAAAATAGGTGGCTCTTTTAGATGACAATGTATGCGCTTTTATAATAAACTTCTACGCCACGTTTGAGAACTAAGCCTTGATAAATTCAAATCATTGATAAAATGTAAGTTGTGCCAGAAAACCTTTTATACCGTTAAAGATTACATCGAGGACAAAAACGCTTGGGATTGAGTTGTTAAAATTTTTTCTTTTGTTGTTTTTTTCTTTATATGCCAGCACAAAGGCATTAATGAATTTTATATTTACAATAACATTTGTTTAGTTTGTGAAATGTTCTATTATTTAAATAATTGTACAACTGAAGACTATTTTGGTTATCCGTCATATTATTATTTTTATTTTTCTTTCTTATCTATTAGTTTTATCATTTATGTGACCTCTACCTTCCTTTGGTATTGTTGAGCTCCTTATGTTTTAAGTTGAGCCACTATTTCTTACGGACTCAGTAAATGGACAGGTCCATTTAATCTGTATGATTATTTCCTAAGAATACCATCTCAGACAATGATTTATTTATTTATTTATTAAAAATTTATGCACAAAGAAAAACGTTGCACAATGGCAGACTTTAATGCCTTAGGCATTTTCTACCAGTCTACCTTAAGGTGACGCTGAGACAAAACATGGTAGGTGTAAAGATATAAAAGAGAAGTCAAAAGAAAACACAAAAAAAAATATAATAAATACAT
Source organism: Sesamia inferens (assembly GCA_037179545.1). NCBI lineage: Eukaryota > Metazoa > Arthropoda > Insecta > Lepidoptera > Noctuidae > Sesamia > Sesamia inferens. The sequence goes on from CM073931.1 coordinate 24,153,615, forward strand.
AAATACATAATAAATATAAACAGTAGAGAGAGTTAAAAAAATATAGATAGAGAAAAAGAATTAATTATCTATTTGATGATTGATTCTGCCAATTTCTTGCGTAAGTATTAACGAGCTTTAATTTTAAAAGTGTACCGACTGGTCAACGTCCTGATATTCTGAGGTAGATCATTCCAAAGGAAAACCGCCTGGACAAGAAATGAAGACTTAAGAAAACCAGAGCGGTGAGGAGGACATCGTAGAAGACAATTATTGGAAGAATCAGTAGCAATGGGTGTCATTTTGACATTTCAACAACATTCATTGCGTTATTAACGTTGTTAAGCAGACACATTTTTCGAAAATATGAAGAAATGGATTGGCAATATGCTTCGAAATGAATCCAACTGACAGCAATAGTGTAATACGCAATTAGGGTGCTGACCCAGATTATGTCTGGACTCTAATAGGGACTGTATTTTCTAAATTTATTTCGGCCTTACTTCCCAGACCAGTCACAGAAACGCCGACCTCATCTAGTTTTCAAAATATGATACTCCTCAAGTAAAAGTATTCGTATAAATTGTATAAACCTACTAACAAAAAAAAGACAAAAAAATACATTTATCACCAAAGAGGACGCTGTACATTTCCAAGGTAAAATTACATACATCCAAATAGAATTTATGTCATATTTTCATAACATAAGGTCTAATTTGGCTTTCCGCGAAGTTTACATTGTTATAATTTTATCAAGCGCCAGGCCCCAAAAAGACGTGAAAATGAAATCTAAAAACAAATGACACGTCGGTGATGTCATGCATAAAATGAAGAGAACTGAAATAAAATTGACTGTTCTTATATTAAACGAAGTTAAAGACGTCACGTCGTACTTATAACGTTCTCGTTTTGTTTACTTTGTTCTGGAATTGCAAAGAAAGAAAGAAAGAAAAGTAGTTATACAGGAATATTATAAAACTAAACTAAATTTAAATCATTCATAATCACATTACCGTAACCATCATCATTATCACTGTACATATGTGTTTTGAGTGTTGGTTGAATTCTTGTTTTTGGGACAAAATGTTTTGTTAAATACTATGTTTTGTATCAGCACGATGGATCCAAAGTTGTTGTTGTTGGAACAATGTTTGTAGACAAACATGTTTCTGTTTCCGTGTGTACAGTTTCAGCTTAATTCTACCTACTACAATCATTTATTTTCTGTGACAAAATTGAACTTTACTTAGAAGTTAGAGAGTGGAGCACAGCGGCACGAGGTCGCAGCGTTTAAACTCGCGGTCTTTTAAATCGAGTTACAATGCAATAGTTACAGGGTAATTGCGTAACCTTCTATCAGTAGCAATGGTTTTCGTTTTGACAGTTCAACAATATACATTGCGTTATTTACGTTGTTGAGCAAACACATTGTTGTACATATAGAGCAACGAATTAGCAATATGCTTCAAAATCATTCAAGTTAGCATAGTAATAGTGTGATAACCAATTAAAATGCGGATTAGCTACATATGAATTATTACGTTGTGGATCTTTCACTGTCGTCTGGCCAGCCAGTGACAGCCAGTCTTTCAAGATGTATCGTGTTATTACCCAGCTACTGGGTTGCGCAGCAGGGTAATGCGTAACACATTATCAGTACCTTAGCTGCCAGGTCAGACACGTGTGCCTGACGCTATCAGCTATGGGAGTTTGACCTTCAGCATTTTAGTCCCCGTATCGGCAGTTTAGTTATTAGTATCTTCATTCCTGGCACAAATAGTATGGAAAGCAATATGGACCAATCTCTATATTGTTTATATTCAAGAAGACGAATAAATCAATTTACGTTCATATTACATAATGGAACTATAACTTGGTTGTGTCCTGTATTAGAATTGTTTAAAGTTCCGAGAGTTTATAATGATGCTGAGCTATGTATGAACTTATAAACTTAAATGAAACAGGTTTTCTACAATACGAAAAGGTCGGGAGGATATTGACCTAATACTGAATTTACTGGAATGGTTTCAGATATTGAGAAAAGAGGCTTTATTTTGCTTTTATTCGTAACAATTTAACTTCCCATGCTAGTTTGGTATCTAGCATTTATAGCAGAAAAACTGGTGTAGTTTTATACTACACCACCTGATAATAAAAATCTAAAATCTGCTAGATACCAAACTAGAGCAGACACGTATTCGAACACATGGAGCAATGAATTAGCAATATGCTTCGAAATTATTTCAACTGATAGTATTAGTGTGTCGCTCCATATAAAATGACCGGTATTCCGCTACATCCTATATTTTCTATCCATACTAATATTATATATGCGAAAGTAACTCTGTCTGTCTGTATGTCTGTCTGTCTGTCTGTCTGTCTGTCTGTCCGTCTGTCCGTCTGTCTGTCTGTCTGTCTATCTGTTACGCTTTCCCGCTTAAACCTCTCAACCAATTTTGATGAAATTTGGGAAAGACAGGACATAGGCTGCCTTTTTTTCAAAAATTTGATATTCCCAAGGTAATCTAAAAAACGCGATATAACCAAATTCCACGCGGGGATAGCCGCGGACGGAAAGCTAGTTATTATATATTTTCTTGGTGGCAGGCCATAACATCGGCTGCCGGCAGAAGTTACCAGACAAAGTCTTGCCGCCAAGCGATTCATCATGTTCCGGCATGATATCTGATGAAGCCGTACGGAGGTCGGGTCTGAGAAGTCGTGTTCCGATGTGTGCCGGGACGATGCGCCAAATGTTGTGTCGGGAGTTTGGTCGAGGAGGGTTCAGATCAATCTCCCTCTGGTGCAGCATAGTTGGTCGTGTTGCTTGAGCAAATGAAAAAGTTACCTTATACGTTAAGTAGTGATCATCCGTCGGTTATCAGTACTTAACTCTCAGCAATGTTTATGAGTAATGATAACACCTGCCCCCTAATCGGCGAAAATAATAAAACACATTTTTGATTTAAATGATTGCGACTAGTTGTGGTCATCTGGACCGAACGGACCAATGGGCGGTCCAAAACGATCCCAACTAGTCGCGATCATTTTACAAAAATGTGTTCGCCGCTTAAGGGGCAGATTTGACCATGATTTCACCATACAAACTGACACTGAAAAAACCTAAGAATCTGTCTAGGCCGTTCCTTTTAAATGAATAAGTATTGTTTCTCGTGTCGTGTTTTAAAATAAGCTCACCCAAAGAAAATCATTGCAAAAAAAAATATATTTTCGATAAAGTAAGGTTAATTTTCTTTATTGGTATAATACATTAACAAGGCCTAGATCACAAATTACCTGATTGATAACGATACAATAGTTACGAAAGTAAGTATAAAGTCAAATTCAACTCATGCTTATTACTCTCCAAACTATCATAAAGCGAAACTAAGCCTTATTGTTAGAGCAACTGAATTCGGTTTTCAGTAGCATAGATAAGTTAGATGAAGTCCGTAGATACGATTAGAGCTGTTGCTGTAAAATTTATTTTATGTCACAGACGTTAAAACACATTTTTACATGCATCTTTATACACGTCGATATAGATCCGTAGCCTACTTTATTATTGTATTTAATGAATATAAATGAAGGTAAATATTACTTTAACATTTTCCTTCGAAATTCAATTATTTATGATCAGTTCGGTACGATACATTTTCAGAAGGTAATCTATGAAAAACAGATAACGTGGAACACAGAAGAATGTTTCTTAGAACATTATATTTTGTTAAAAAATAAAATCTTATCTCTCATTCATATGGTAGATAATTTATAATAGTTACAAGCAATTTCTTACAGTGATCATTGTGGACCATTTTTTATAAGTTTTTATAATTAAACCTTTGTCAGTGAAGTTGCTTCCAATCATAGTTCTGCAAATCTGAAATCTAAAGTCAAAGTTTGACTGATTCAGTAGCCAATAATCTTATATATAAAATTCTCGTATCACAACGTTTGTTACAACTTACAATACTTCTCCGATACGGCTTGAATGATTTTTATAAAATTTTATATGTATATTCAGTGGATCTGAGAATCAGTTCCTGTGAATATACATATAAAATTCCCTCCTCCTAGCATTTAATTTTTTGACAAAATATTTGGCATTGAAAAATACACACAACTTCAAATTTTCACCCTTCTATGATTAACCCGAGTTTAATAGCGATTTTAATAAAATCTATCTAATAAATAATATATCTAGCAAAACAACTTTTGCCGGGTTAGATATATAAAATGTAAGAATACCAAGGAGATCCAATATTTTATTTGAAAATGCTGAATTAATTACACTCCTAAGACAGCATATTGTCGGCATACAAATAACTAAGTTAATGTATTCCACGGTTCTTTAGTGTACCGTCTATTGTGTGTTGTGAGAATTTGAACAGACTTGGTTGAGTTGACTCTGTATTTAATTGTGAGATTTAACAATAGACAACCCTCAGCCACATCGTCTTTGACTGCTGCACTCCTAGTCATCATCAACCTTTTTATCGTCCCACTGCTGGGCACAGGTCTCCTCTCTTACAGAGAAGGATTGAGCGTAATCACCACGCTTGTTCAATGCGGGTTGGCGATATCACACTTAAAGCACGCCTAGTACTCGATAACCATTTAATTTTCATAATCATAGAAATTCAGGGTATAAAACAGAATAACTAATTCTTTATTTGTCTGTCTTTTTTATGTACCATATCAGACAGACTTATTAAACGAAATGGCTTAGGCTGTAATATATCACTTTTACACGGGACGTTAATAATAAAAACTACATGGAGTCGACATTTCCTGTCTGATACCCTTTTTTGTTTTCGAGGGCTTGCCTCCAAAAGTCAGCCGATCTCTGAGGAGTGAGATCGGAGAGTGTGGGATTTTCGCCTCACTAAAACCATACCGGTGATCGCCAGCCGCACATAAGCACCTGCTGTGATCCGCACATAGGGCTGAATATTTGAAATTCTTCTTAAAATACCAATTCCGGAACCCCTTGTGTAACGCCTGTTAGGCGTTACATACTTGGAGAGACTGTAAAGGGCTCGAAAAAAGACATTAGCGGAGTGGTCACGTGGTGCCGTGCATAGTGAGACCTAGGAGGGGCGCAGGTGATCACTCTGCCACCGTCTTTTTTGGGGTCACATGGTGGGTGAATAGAATCTCCACTCTATACTCCCGCGATCCACTGTATGACCCCTGAGAAGAAATGGCGAAAGAAACTCAGGGATAATGAGAGATACACAAAGGATTTCACATAGATTTAAACTAGCAAAATATCCCGATAAAAGTCATTATATGTGTAACTAAAGATGCTGAAGATAAGAAAACTTGTATTAGGATGAATGACCTCTTAGCCACTGAAGCTAACACTGATCTAATGTTGAGAAATCACTTCGGAATGAGAAAACAATCTTAAGGGTCTTTCCTCATAAGAGGAAAATTGTACTTAGATGCCGATATTCCGTTAAGTAACCATATCGAATGTAGACAAATTAGTGATCTTTGCCTGGTATTCGTAATATTATCATTAGATGAAATTTTTTTTTTTCTTACCCGGTTTCCACAAAACGAAAATCAATAGGAAAATTGGCTCCAAATCAAGCAACGATTTATATATGTTTGTATGTTATTGGTTGAATGAATTATCTGAAAGAGAAGCCGATCGATTTTGTACAAATCTCGAAGTGAAAAGTGAGCTTAGAGTGAGATGTCAAATAGTGCCAATCCATAGCATTAGTTGCAGATTCGGCACCTAAGATTTCACGGTGATGTGTAGTAACCAGTGGTAACCGCCAGTGGTAACAACCCCCGAAGTGGTCGTGGGTTGGAACCCAGGCAGGTGTACTTTATTTCATCACCACTGCTCTCAAAATGGCGAAGGAGAAGATCGAGAGGACACCGATATGTCCTCGATCCAAAACACCGAAAAGAAAATCTTTACAGGACAGACCCGCTCGTTGGATTATAGGCATTACAGCGCACTGCCTTTCATAAGGATGTGTTTCGAAGTTGGACGACATTATAGGTAAAGCGGCAATACGTTACATTGGCCAACTTCAACTCTTGGTCAATGGCCCCTGTGGAATAGATACCACAATTTTACCAATAACACGTATAACAAATTATAGAAATTTTTTGAAAATTTATTTCACAATAATGGCGGGTATCGCCAATGACAGTCGAAAAAGACGGCCGTGTGACCGTCTACGAGGGAGGTTTGAGGCAAAGTCATGATGTGGTCACTGTCCTGCGATATTTCAATGTTCTTTATGAATTATTTACTGAATGCACTTTTTACTACATAAATCACGCGCTTTTATTTAGTATACAACAATAATTCAAAACTCCAATGAAAAATGAGCGTGACACTCATCTTAGCTTTCCCGCCAAAACTCAAGTTCGTTACATTTACCTTGAACAATAAATCGGATTTACCTTTAATTTCAATTCCACAAACCGGGTGTTATTCTATTTGTAGAAATATTTTATTTTTTAATTACTGTAGCTGATCTGTTCTTTTCTCCCTCAGAATGTCACGCAAGTCCCGCCAGGGGTACAGTATTCGACATCTACTGCAGCTTCCAAATGCCCCGCGCAGCCCACCCGCCGCGGCGCACCCCCCCGCACCATGCATCAAGGTCAGTGGCTAATTTAAGACCGACATGAGAATACCTGAGATGTAGGTACAAAAATTGATTTCTTTTTTAAAGTATAAACTAGCGCTCGACTGGAATCCCACCTGGTGGTAAGCAGTGATACAATCGTTGATGATAAAGCGCACTTGTTTATTAAAAGCCTATTAAGTCTAGCCTTGAAGACACTTAAATTGTAATCAGATGGAAAAACCGCCGCCGCCGGCAAATTTTTCCAGTCTTTTGATGTACACGGTATAAAAGACGACGCGTCGTCTGACACCCATACGATCTGGACTCCAGATTGTATGGGTGTCAACAATGCAAGGCCATGTCTCGTCGTACGACTGGTCGTCCGATGGTGGAACAGTGATGGCGGTATTAAGTCATGCAACTCCCGTGCACTCTCCAAAATGAATGTGTGTCAATGTGTGTAATAGAATACAAACGAGTTTATTTTTTTATCAGATCTGGAGCACCAATTTAATTCCAAGCCTTTTCGCACGCCTCTCCACCGAATTCAAAGAAAGGTGGCATTTTGCAGGCCAGACCTTATATAGCTGCAGTAGTAATAAAAATAATTTTGCAAGCCAATTAAAATGGCGATGTTGGATTAACATACCTCCGGGTATGTAATAAAGTCCGTTTTCTTTGTTCTATGTTCCGGATTTGGTTTTGGCACTTAGTTCTTCATGGAGATCATTGTGCGTGATAAATAAAGTTGTAAAGTCAGCTTTAAAGCGATCAGTGAAGAAGTTTTTGTTAGATTTTCGTAAATCATACCAAATTATTGATTCAAATACCTGCTGGGGTTAACAATGTTCACTCACACACATAGCTCACTCTAAACTCACTTCAAATCGAACAGTCGAACGACTTTACCGAAAGTTTATAAATTAGTTTGAATTTTCGTCTGCCAAAAGTAAATCCCCAACACGTATTGATCTGGAGTAAAACTTTTATCTTACCTATATTTTACTTACCTTTATCACTGAACGACCTCTTTGTTGACTGCTTATAAATTATGAGGAAGTACTGTGTTAAATTATTATGTTGTTAGCAGTGATGAAGACTGAAAGTTTCCTAAAATTAACCTGAAAGAGTGAAAAAAATTGAAATGAAAAGATGAAAAAAATTGTTGAAATATATTGTGCTATTTGAATGCGACCTCTCTTTACTGTTCTTAGAAAAAAACTCGATTGTTTTTAATTAAACGTTTGAGTAACTTGAATAAACTTTTGCTACATTATCTCTACTTACGACAAATTTCTGTTATAAGATTTTTTCTGATTCCTTTTACGCGAGGCTTCACTTGCATGGAGACTTTGGAGGTCGGAAAATTAACCCACGGGGACGTATTATTACCAGGAAAAAATATTCACAGTGTCGTCTGGGAACATTTTTTATCCGGCTAGTTATTTTCAAATTAAGATGTTCCATAGACAAATTAGACGTGATTTTAAACATAGCGACTAAAAGTAGGTCTATTTACATCAGACGCTGACTAATTAGTCAGCAATTTAGCAGGACTAAACTAATAAATTATAGATCCTCTGTAATCTTTTAAAGAAATATTAGAATCAAAAGGTCCGCTGAACTTAAAATTACTTTAGTTTGTAAACTAGTGAATCGGCTGGCGCCTAGGTATACAATACAACATTATTTTTTGTTTATGCGAAACCTGAAAGACGTGTCCAATATATTTAAGTAAAGAATGTATGTACAAAACTTCAAAAAGATATCATTAAAAACCACAAAGTTATGAGGTTTTTATCTTACCTGGTTGTCCCAACAAGAATATGGTCAACGCCCTGCTGCTGTGGCGTCAGCTGTTGCGCGGGAATGCTCACGTGCCCAGTACTATATCTACCGTAAACTGAAATTGTGCGCTCGGTAACCGCACTGCAACAATTTCTAAATATATTTGGGAATAAATATAACATGGTGTAAAAATGATTGGAACCGATTCAGTTGCTTATTCTGAACAAACTGTAACAGTACTACAAATGTTCAGTTACGTATAAGGAAAAAATAATGATATACTCGTATATGTAGGTATGGTTTTCAGGAAAAAGTTACTTCTAATTTTCCTTACAGTATAGTCAACTGAACGACTCTATGTAGTAACATTGCGTCAGTAACAATTTTGCAGGGCCTTTATGTGGAAGCAAAAAGGCGAATTTCTTAGTTCAAATGTTACCAATTGCGTTGGGATTGCAGTGCAACACATGTTTTAAAAATCCATGTTTTCGTGTTTGAAGTTTTACTTTCAATCCTGATGTTTCTTCGCTCGTCACCGGGTGGTAGAAATAAGTAAGAAATTAAAACATCTGGCCTGACCTCTTCGCTTGAAAGTTTCAACGGCTTCCCTTACAAGAAAATAAATATAAGCTGGAGACGCGAAGCTAAATAAAATTTATAAATACGTTTCTTGGTTGCGAATGGTTCTGTAGACTTCCGATATCGGATACTCGGCAATGCAAAGAGAAACGCAGTGTATTTATTATATCTTGACTTCATTTTTGTAAGTTTGTCACAACCTTAATAGATTAAATATAAAGGAATGTTTAAAAATTGACTCCCAGCCACCTCGCTTGGCAGAAACAAAGGTCAATCGTTGAGTAGTATAAATTAATACGCCTAGTTACATGCTCATGTTGCTCATGCATGCAAATGCTATAACTATCCCACTCGGGAAATAAATGTCCTCTAAAAAAAGACATTTAATATCGCCTAAAAAAAGAAAACTTTTTTTTATAAACGATGATATTTATGTCTAACCGTCGTCTTTCCTTATAAGAAGTTTTGCATTATTTTAACAATTACTTATGTAACATTGTCGGCACTATAGGTCTATTATAAGAAACCAACTGTATTTATAAAATATTGTTTGTTTATGACTGTTTGATGCCAAAATAAAATAAAAATAAAAAAAAATCTATAAACAGTCGATAACAATTCTTTAAGGACGTTTGGAATAAAGGGAAATATGTTTATCAAATTAGCATCTCACCTACGAAATGATACCTAGTGATTTGAATAAATGTTTGGTAATTAATTCCAGTTGGTAATTAATTTAATCAACAATTATATTTTCAACGTGTTTACTCAACTTAGGTACGTAAGATTTCTCCATATACTTAATTAAGTAATGGTCTCATCACGGAGCATATGTATAATAAATCTCTTCAACTTTGTGGAAATTCAAAGAAAGTGACTTTTCAACGAAACAAGCGCTTTATACAACAAAACAGATTCACAATTGAACAACTCAACGGTACACATAGGTACATGTACATGTGCCCGGCATGAAACGAGCTAACTTTGTGGAAGCACGATAAATTATTAAGAAAAACAACCAGTGTAGGTAATCGTGTCGTAAAAGTTCACCGTTACCGTGGCGCCTCTAGCGGTGGAAATTCAAATTATAATATTTTAATAAAACATTACTTTCGAAAAGAGTTTTTATTGAAAATATTCCTCCTTTTTATTTTCGGTATTATTTATTAATCATTTTAATGAAAGTGTATTGTTTTGATAACTTTATAGTTAATTTGATTTCTATAGACTGGAAAGCGCCTCTAGCGGTAAATTTGGATCAACGTAATTTTCAATAAATCCCTACATTTTAAGTATCATATTTATTGTAGGTAGTCAATACGTTTCATAAAGGCACATATTATATCTTATTACCAAAAAAGACGTTTAATATAAAAAAGAAAAAACATTTTGCAAAGATTAGTACAAGTTGTGACCACCGAGAAAGATCCGAAACAGAACCATTTTTGCTTAGCTTGAATTTGAACGGCACAACCATCCTCGGAGGTTTGCTTAAGTGAGGGAGCGCGAGCTTCTTGTAGTTCTTACAATAATGTTTAGATGGCGCTGTTTCAAATTTTTAGATATTAAATTATGAAAATATTTATTTTTAAATAAATGTTTATAGTATATTTAAAAAGTAAGTATACAATGCTGATTGAAATATTTGATATATTTATTTGTGCGTTTGGACATGTATTCATGCTTAGTTTAGTAAATTTATTTATAGTTTATTTTCACAGCAGCAGATTCTATTTCAGAGAAATACACGGCTATGTCCATAAGTCTTTAAGTAACAACGTGCGGGAATCACCACTCTTTTATCCTTGCGTGGTGATTTGGAAAATCTAGCTTAACAATTGTTAAATACTATTAAACTAAATAAATTTCAACTGTTTGGAAGTTCAACAGATTCATGTCGACGGTGATTTCTAAGAAGAGTTTCATTCAACTTAGGTCATTCAATCTATATACTGCTTCGTATTCCATTGTTCCAACGCTCGGTACTAGCCCTTTATTTTTCGAATGAGAAACCATCAAATGCCTACTACCGCTCTGGGCGGAGCAGTAAGGCTTGTCAGACGTTTACTGACTAAAACCCACCCGAGTTCCTTCACTTGCCGGTCAACAACCCGCGACCCTACCAGTATCTACAAGCCTTGAGTCAAGGCCACACCATTTGGCGCCTCTTATTGCACCCATACCTGTGCCCAGTCACCTTTTCAGGTTGGTTGTATAAAAGACGACTTGATCGTCTCACTGTATCATCAGCTTACTATCTTCATTAGTCTCCAGTAGAGCTACATTATTATATTGTGCGCGCCATACACCCCATAATTTGTAAAACAAACAAATAAATCAATCAAACCGTCTAACAAGGCATTGAGAATTCCTATCCAAAGTAAACATACCTACTTAGTTCTCGTTAGTTAGGTTGACCCTACCGCCCCCTGTCGCATACCTTCGGAAGTATTCGGGACCTTTCGGTATTTATTGTGAAAGCAAATCAACTATTTATTTATTGGCTATCGCTTTGATCGTCGAATGACCTCGTATAAACACGATTGTCGATACAAAGGGTTCCGTTGGTTTAGTGTGGACGTGGAGTTTTAGGATTGCAATTATTTTGGCTACAGATTACAGGTATTTAAGTGTTCTTTTGGTAGAAGATTTCCCGATTACGTTTAACATAATTTGTATTAAATAATATTTCTTGGAAGGTATAATAAATAAATGTGAAGTCTATTCAAATTGATGTTATTTCAAGCTTAACAAAATATATACTTTATTTTAATAGCAATCAAGTTGATTTCAGAGTGACTAGAACTATTGAAAAAGTTATAGAAATGTATAAAGTTGGAGCGTAAACCCAACTTTATTGTAAGGTATTCATAGTCAAACCGCGGCCCTGGCCTACAGGCAAATGAAGAAACAGGGGTGGGTTTTAGTCAGTAAAAGTCTGACACGCCTTTCCGCTCCGCCCAGTGCGGGAGGGGTCATTTGATGATTTCCCATCCCAAACAAAAAAAGGTAATGATAGTTACCTACTTTTGGAATGCTGGTTACCTTTTTTATTTGTCACAAAAAGTAGTTATTTCTTAGATGGTTTTCATAATATAATATAATAGAATAGAATACTATTATGTAAAACATATAAATAACAGAACATAAATATGAAGAGTTAACAAAGGGTAATACAATAGGCGATCTTATCGCTAAGAGCTATCTTATACCCTCCTTTACGCAAAAACTACGGAACAGATTTGGATGAAATTTGGAACACTGACGGTTTTATTTATTTATTAAAAAAAAACGTTGCCCACACTAGGAATGTTTCATGTATCGTGAGTGCGTTTACACTCATATAAAGTCACATACACATACCCGGAACAACTACCTGTAGGTCATACAAATATTTATTCCGACGCGACACGTAGCACAGCAGTCGATCGCTCAGCCACTGCGTCAGTCGTAACCAGTCTTAACATTAATGGTAGTTTTTATACGGATATTCCAACGGTATCAAATTTTTGCTGCTAGCTAGCTTTCAAAACAAACAAAAACTTATCTGTGCTCTTATTCTGTTCCCATCCTGTCCATACGTTGCCCAACCTCTCATAAAAGGGTTTTCTTTCACGACCCGCTGCCGGCCCGGACCGGCCATTTGTCTTTTTCTCTTTCTTGTAAGAATTAATGTCTTTAAAGGGGTCGAATTCTCTTGTGTCTACTACCCTTTGGATATTGCAATGTGATTTTAGATGGTTTGTGAGGTAGGCTTCGTATAAAATTGCTTTACATTTTCCGCTTAAAAAGAAGTACTTATTTGAATTAGCTTTTGCCCGTGATATTATCTGCGTTAAATTTCTTGTTCCCACGACCCACCCCATCGCATCGCATCGCCTGCCTGCGTAAGAATTTCTTTTCTACTTAGCGTTATTTTTGTTTTTCTTTCTTTATTTTTTCCCGACTTGCATCATGCGCTAAGACCCTTAGTCTGAGCGTGATGTTATTTTTTTTTTCAATCTCATTAGTAGTTCCAGAAAAGGCTCCCAAACAAATAAACTCTACAGCTTGATTGATTTTTGACCTTCTTCGACTTTGTAATACATTTTTCAGGTAAACACTGAAACTACTACACTAGGTGCCCTATATAACAGCATCATGCTATTTGTGCTTGTTATTATAGATAAAACTTGGACCCTTCCGTTTGGAGAGTTTCCACAAACCTGTTGTTATAATCGTCCACATCTACGTATTCACCGAGGCATTCGAAGCGATTTTGCAGTTCGATCTGAAAGCTTTCGGGGTTTTGGAGTTGGGTTGACGCTGGACGGAGCGTAGACTTCATAAGTCGAGAGCGTTCGAGTCTAATGTTGAGGTTCAAGATGCCTCTAACAATACGGTGATCACTCCCGGTTTTAACCGCATGGATCACGGAGACATCATTGAACACTTGCCTTCTCGTAGACATTATGAAGTCTATCTCGTTTTTGGTCTGACCATCGGGGCTAATCCAGGTCCACTTGTGGTGCAATGGTTTCTTGAAAAAAAAATTCATCACAAAGAGTCCTTCCTTTTCCATGAAATCCATTAGCATCTGACCTCGGGGATTCCGATTTCCAACTCCAAATTGCCCCACTTTCGTCTCGTCGGCCTCTCGCATGCCCAGTTTTGCTTTAAAGTCCCCCATGACAACAGTGTAGTGGGTTTTGGAGGAATGTATGGCTCTACTCGCGTCCTCATACATAGCCTCCACCTCACCGTCGGAGTGTTTGGACGTCGGAGCGTAAACCTGTATAACCTTTAACGAATACCGTTTGGTTATTCTGAGTACAAGTTACGCCACCCGAGTCGAAAAGCTCCCGACTTTAACAACGTTGTTCACGAGAGACTTGTGGACAATAAACCCGACGCCATCCTGGGACAGCTGGTCGCCTTCCCGGAAATAGAGCAGGCTGCCAGACTTCAGGATTATCGAGTCCTCTCCCTCTCTTCGGACTTCAGATAACTCCACGATGTCCCAGCGCAACCGGCTCAGTTCTTCCTCCAGTTCGACAATCTTCTCATCGGTCCGTAGTGTGCGCGTGTTATATGTTGCTCTGCGAGTCCCTAAACTAAAGTGGCAATGGGCAGGGCACATTGCTCGTAGAACCGATGGCCGATGGGGCAGTAATGTTCTGGAGTGGCGTCCACGTACTGGAAGACACAGCGTAGAGAGGCCCCAACAAGGTGGACCGATGACCTGGTGAAGGTCGCGGGAAGCCGATGGATGCGGGCAGCACAAGACCGGTCAGCGTGGAAAGCCTTGGGGGAGGCCTTTGTCCAGCATTGGACATCCATAGGCTGAAGAAGATTATAGATATGTTTTATTTATATTTTTCCTTATTATCAAACTTAATTGTCATTTTGTATGCACTGTACTTTTTTCCTACTATTGGTCAATCATTAACGCTATTGCACATCTTAGATCATGCGCAAATAGAAGATGGTGACGATAGAAGGAAAATAAATTAATCTGTGTAGATATTTTTTGATCCTATTCCCAGTCCGCATATGAAAATTCAGTAAAATATAACCAATACATCAGGTCAAGTCACTAGTCATAGATTGGCAAAATTCAGCAATGTGGATACCGTTTATTAACGCAGCCATATGATGCTTAGGTGTGAAGGTGACATATGAAAGACACCGCATACACACCAGAGATCCGAGGCTTCCATGATCCCCTACTTGTGGAGGATCTCCTTGCTGAGGCCTCCTTGAGTAAGCAGTCTATTTAAAGGTTTTCCAGGTATTCCATCGGTAACTACTACCCGGATGGAACATGCTCTGATAATTCTATTAATAAATCAGGATTTTTAAGCAGTCCTTTGCAAAGATAGCATTTTTCTGAAATGATTCTCGTCGCTTGGACTCTTAAACCAAGAAAAAAAATACAGCTTTTAAGTCTCTTTGTGGTAACATTGACTCGCCTTTAAGCATCTGGATAGCGTGCTTACTTATTACTAAGCAATGTATATGTATACATAATACTTAGTCGATAAATTCCCCGTTAATCCGGGAGTGTTAAGTGATTAAGCGCTCCACGGGCGGTCGGGGGCGGTCTCTTACGCACCGATTTATTTTAACACTTAGCGATGTAGTAACGGACATTATAAGCAGGAAATATCGATACATCTCGAGGTATAAAGTGTGTAAACACAGCAAAGTGGTCACTTACTAGTTTTTGCAAGGCACTGGCAGTTGTTTAAAGAAAAAGGGTTTCACTATAATGACAACCCTAATTTTTTTCTTTCAGTTGTTGCTACGAAGTATAGACTGGTTCTAGGAAACTTAGCCCTCATACACGATAATGACAAAACCATCGATTTCATATACTTAGAAAAATCATATTCGTCTAAACCTCTAATCTATTAGAGAAGGTTTGAAGGACTCCTAAGTTATTGGATAATGACTCCTATTAGAGTTTAGAATCTTCAAAATTTTTATCTCTTTTGAAAACATTCACCGTAGTTCTTGCTACGAAGCGTAGACCGCTGCTACGACATGTAGCTCTCGTAGACGATCTACGAGAACACAATCGATTGGATCCATTTTGGTGAATTATCGATATTACACCACTATTTTATCATAAACCACTCGAATCACCTTTTATCGATATTCTTTGCCCCATCACTGACCGGAACATTACAGCGAGCGTTGACGGCGATATTTCTTTCGTCCGGTAACACCTTCGTGATAATTTACTGTAGCTATGCACCGGCCGATTGAAACCTTAACATTAATTGTTATTTATTGCTGTCGTACTAGAAGAGGGTAGATTTGAGAAGGTTTTGTATTAGAATTGGTATTTTCTTCTGTATGCTATATAGAATTTACCCAGACTAGTGATAATTGTTTATGATTCAAAAAATATGAACAGCCCAAGCATGTACAATGAATTTTCCAGAATGAGTGTAGCGTTCGATAATGGTGGACTAACGCGTGCACCATTGTCAACTACTTATATGTAACTAATGCGTTCAATGATAATGTTAGCAAACTTGAGTGCTTAAAGTCGTTCTAGATAAAATATAGTTTAGTTTACAGCAATCGAAGCTCATATAATGCATCAAGATTTATTTTTTACTTCCACATTTAAAAGCATCCATCGTTATTTGAGATACCCATTTCCGTCCTTTGCAAAAAGAGAAATTTAAGACTAGAATGCCGGAAGACAATCAATTACACATCGGGCCATATAAAGTGCACACATTGCAATATATTAGGATTGCGCGATTCAACGGGCGATATTGTTCCCGCGCGGCCACTTGCCGATAAACGCCGCTAACGTTTGCCGATCACGACACTAGAACGTTCGTAGATTGCCAATTTTTCTAGTCACTAGAGGTTTGTTGCTGTTTATAGCTGGTGATTTAATTTGGCCTGCAGTTTAGAAAGAAATTGTGTGCCTGTGTACGATATGATGTTCAGAAAAATAATGCTTATTCAGTGTTTTGAGTTTGGTTTGCTTCGACTACTAACTAGTTATGATGTTTTAAGTTTTTGCATACCCACATTATAGACAACATGATGATCTGGGAATTCTTTAGTAATTTAATTGTTGACCGTAGTTGTAAGGTAGTTAATCGCATTGTTGTTCTAGAATAAAGAATGAATCACGTAAGAATATAGATTTCGAAATCTCATGAAATTACGATATGTATGTATTTCAACAACTCATAATTATTTTTTGTAGAATTATGAAATTTAACATAGAAAAAAAAACACTACAAAGTGAAAAATAAGTAATTTCTGAAGTTGGTCTTTGGTATATAGGTATATATTTGTTTTTGACACAGACTTCCCAAATAATTTATTTTTCACTTTGTAGTGATTTTTTTTTTGTATAATGTTTTTATTTTACACTTTTTATTTGTGAAAAGTACAGTTCAGTTGCATCCGGTCAGACTGGATGCTAACGCTAACTTAGTTGTAAAAAAACTTGCAAGCAAACAATGTAATTTTGTTAACTTTGATTTTTACCCCTAATTTTGGTTTAAAACGCAACTACTGAACTGATTTCTATAAAATTCCTATGGGATCAAAATGAAACTATGAGCATTGCTAGAGATGACGCTATTACGCAACTTGAATTCAGTCTCTTGTTCCTTCGCTCCGTCTTAGAGTCATCATCATCATCTCAGCGTTAATCCCAGTTGCATCCGTAGCTTTTTCAGCTTTGGAGTCTGGGGTCCGCTTTACCAGTCTAACTGCTGATTTTGACTAAACTTCGATATTTTCCGTGAAGCGACTGCCGTCTGACCTCCACAACCTGAAGGCGATATCTAAGCATTGCAGTTAGAACAATTGTTTGGACTTTTGAGGGCTCCAACAACCCGTAACGACTGCCACTAGATGTTCGTATGGCAACCGGGACCAACGGCTTAACGTGCTTTCCGGCTTAACGTTTTTTCGATCCGTCTTAGAGTAATCTGTGAAAATACATAAAAAAAAGGTGCCGACGAATTGGGAACCTCCTCCATTTTTTGAAGTCGGATAAAGAAAATAAAGTATAGTAATAGGGAATGCCCAGTGAGTTTTACAAAGGCATGAGAGGTAGAGGTGTGTGTGGTGGAATATGATGTGGTGAAATGACAAAATAATTCTATAGATATTGCTCATCAACCATTCCGTAAGTATCTTTTGGCAGTCGTGGCATGTCACGGAGTTTATATTATTGAGAGTATTGTACCTATACGCGAAACATACTCATTTTCTAAACAGTATTCTTTGTCGTCCTCCATGGCGCAGCGGTCAACACGCCTGCCTGCGACGTGGAGGCCCCGGGTTCGATCCCCGGCCAGGTCATGATGGAAAATGATCTTTTCTTGATTGGCCTGGGTCTTGGATGTTTATCTATATATGTATCTATTATAAATATAGTATCGTTGAGTTAGTATCCCATAACACAAGTCTCGAACTTACTTTGGGGCTAACTCAATCTGTGTGATTTGTCCGTATATATATATATATATATATATATATTTATTTATTTATTATCAAAAATAAAGAAACATATAAAAACAAACCTCTATAATAACTAGAACACAGCATGGCAATAAATTTACTTAAACACGGCACACGACAGTGACTACAAAGTTTCTATGTAACATTTTGTCTTGGAACAGCCGCCGCGCATCGCAACGTGACCCACCACCGCAGAATGCGAACCTCCTAACGAGTTTTTGAGAGCACCCCCGTCAGGGAACGCCATCTTAAAGGGATTTGCACTTTGTAACTAAATTGTCTTGGAGACTGGACCAGTATCGTCAAGCTCGAAAGTATCTATGACTATTTCGAAGTATCTCTTGTTACAGCGTCGATTCGAGTATGATATTGCAGAGCAAACACTGTATAGCCTAATTGCGTGACATATAACATATCACTGTAATTTTAATCATTATGAAGCATAATTATGGGTAATCCGTTGCTCCCTAAGTTTGAAAAATGTGTTTGATTAATAACATAAATAACGCAATGAATGTTATTGAACTCTTAAAATAAAAATCATTGCTACTGATGGTATGTTACGCTATTACCCTGAAGTTCGGTGATTCTGATGAAGGCAATGTAAGTTCCACCAGCTTATCAACCTGACAGCCTAATGCAGCGACCGCATCTATTATTACAGGAGCTGCCCTTCTCCAATCCGTCTCAATCCTCGGCTGATCCGTCCATTAAGTATTCATCTCGCGACATTAGTGGCTGCCGTTATTAAAACCACCTGTAAATCCCATACTCCTGCGACTTGCCGACGCGGCACACGTACGAGGCGGCGAGGGGGCGAGGGGGTCCGTCCCTTCCGCCCTCGTGACTTTTGTCTCGAATCTCAGCGCACGTCTTGGACATCGGGGACACGTCTTACAGAATTAATAATAAGCTAAGAAACCCGGTGCGGTTTGGGCCACAATGTGCCGAAATTTCTAACCCTCATTAAGAGCCCTCTGCACTCATCGCGCGCACCAAACTTTGAACGTTCGCGCTCGCGTTCGCTCCTTGTTTATTGATGTTGCCAACATCTTGCTCCTTGTAACGGTTTTAATGGTCGAATTAAGAATGTTCTAAGCGTTCGTGATGAGCGTTGGTTTGTCCAGGTGATTTGGTTTACTTTATCATTTGTTTATTTTAATTTAAAACCTAGCTGTTGATTTTATCTGATGATCCAAAAGAATTTGAATGAAATGGTGTCCTTTCAAGCGAATAATATTATGAAACTCACAGTTTGTAAGTAAATACATCGGAAAACTGTTATTCAACATTATGGGTGTATAACAAACGTAACCTAGATGTTTTCGGAAGAATCGTGAAACTTTTCACATTACTTTCTTTATAGTTCACAAAAGTTTGACAAACACAGCTTGACGTTAACATATCAGGCTTCGGGCGATGTTATTTAGTAAAAAGCAAATTTGGTACAAATATATCGGTTGTCTGATATTGTTAGCGAGTCTGTGACAACGTGGGATATTTTGAGCAAGGGTTTAGATGACAGTGTCTTGTCACTTCGGGCCTGGGGGTATCATAGTTCGGGTACAATGGTCGCAACATTGAGAATGATAGATAATACTTGTAAATGGAAATCTTGGGCTTATGAACTATTAAGTGTTTAAATGTTGCCATGAAAATCGTGTTTTGTGTTTCAGTGACAATAGCTTGGAGGGAGAGGTGTTGACTTTTGGGTTCGAGGGGTCATGAGTTCAATTTATTGTACTTATGCAACAGCTGTGAGGAAGCAACTAGTAGAATATATTTGTATCTATTGTATTAAGTGTCAAAATCATACAATGTTAGATATATATTCTTTCATTTATCCCAAATGAAAGTCTTTAAATCAGCGCGGCTACATCAGTACTTCCAAATAAAACCTAATAGAAAAACTTATTCTTAAATTTCTAGACTGTCAACCAGTAAAGTCAACTTTTACAAACAACTTTTAAAGAACTTCACATTTACATTGACGGGTCGGTTGGCACAGTGGCTAAACGATAGACTGCTGCACTGCCTGTTGCGGGTTCAAATATTTGTATGACCTGCATGATTTAATTCCCCCATCACCGGGCCACCATCGGACAACCCATCGTACGGCGAGTTTCCACCCTTATGTTGTTAACACCACTACGATCCGTATGAAGCGTTTCGCCTCCTCCTTTATACCGTGTACAACGAGGCACTGGAACAACTTGCCAGCGGCGGTGTTTCCGTCGGACTACAATTTGTGTGTCTTCAAGGCTAGAGTGAATAGGCTCTTTATAAACTAGTGCGCTTTACCATCAACAATTGCGTCACTACTTACCATCAGGCGGGATTGCGGTCAAGCGCTAGTTTATAATTTATAACAAAAAAAACCTAGAACTAGGTAACTAGTTGTTCTAGGTCTGGAAGCTGTATGTGTCTTCACATATTTGCAGGCACACGATACAGGAATATTTTTTTTTAATTGTATGCATTCCTAAATAAAATATAATTCATAATAATCATACAAAATAGTATAAAATGTTAAACAATATTGTTTTTACCATAAATATAACTCACACCCAAAGCTATGCCGATGAAGGAAAAGCTGGCTTCGATGTATAGTTTAATCGAGTTACAATACAAGACGTGCGGTATATTTAGAACTTGACACAAGAGAGCGATGACAGACAAAACACCATGTTGCCATACATGAAATACACCTACAATGTTGCCATACATAGACACAGCAGAAAATTAAAATATTAATATTGGGTTTCCAACAGCCGAAAGTGCGTGTTTTTTAGAAATATAACACTTAAAAAACGCTCAGAAAACACAGCTTTAGATACCTACACTCAACAATGGCGCTGATTCTTTTCTTCACAAACTAAATTACAAATTTTAGTTGAGTACATCTTTGTCTTTCTATTTCAATACGAAAAGAAAGAAGAAAAAAAAATTTAAGTCCTGTTAAATGAAGATAATACATAGACAGTTTAGACGTGATTATAGACATAGGGACTAAAAATAGATCACGTTAATAACTACTAACGACTAAATAGGGATTGAGATAACAATATCTCAATTCTGGCAGCTCGATAAATTAATAAATTAAATTAACTCAAAATAATGCAAAATTATCGGATACTACCTACATAAAATGTTATTTATAAGATGTAGCTTCCAGCTAGATTATTACCGAGAAGCGAGGCAAAAGCAAACTTTTCAATTGATTGGCAGTTCCAGGAAACATTCAATAAGCTAAGAAAGAAGAATAAAGATAGTTGATGTTCTGTTAAATAATACTCGATAGACAGTTTAGACGTGATTATAGACATATGGACTAAAAATAGATCACGTAAATTAACGTCAAGCGCTGAATAATTAGACATTGAGATAACAATATCTCAATTCTGGCATATCAAAAATATAGTAGATTAACTTAAAATAATGCAAAATTATCGGATACTACCTACATAAATTGTTATTTATAAGATGTAGCTTCCAGCTAGATTATTACCGAGAAGCGAGGCAAAAGCAAACTTTTCAATTGATTGGCAGTTCCAGGAAACACAAGCCATTGATACGTCTCGAGGAAAGTTCTCCTCTTTGAGAACTAAACGCTATTTAATATTTTTACGAGCTTCAGGCTTAAAAGCTTCTATTACTTGTAAGTTTAGTAATACCTAAGTTTATTTTCTTTCAGTACTATTTATATTTACTTATAAATGATGCATGTAAAGATCGTTATCGAAAATATTATTTATATATTTCTCAGTGGTAGGCCTTAACATCGGCCGTCGGCAGAAGTTACCACCCAATAGACAAAGTCTTGCCGCCAAATGATTCGTCATGTTCAGGCATGATGTATGGTGAAGCCGTACCGAGAGCGGGTCTGAGCAGTTGTGTTGCGATGTGTGCCGGGTACGGTGCACCAAATTTTGTTGTGTCGGGAGTTTACTCGTGGAGGTTCTCCAGATCAATCTCCCTCTGGCGCAGCATCGTTGGTCGTGTTGTTGGGTTTTTTTTTTTTAAAGCCGTCTTTTTTCCTTCTTGTGTAGCAAAAAACGTTTTTTACGTTAATGTTTTGCCAATTTCTTTTGTTTTCTTTAAATGAGCTGTTCTTGGGCTTGTGCTTTTTTAGGGCTGCTCTTTTCCCCATAATCTTTTTATCTCGCCTTTTGATATACATTTAAACTTACTTACTATCTGTTACTATTATATATTTATACATTAATCCAATTATACATCCTTATCATACTTATTTATTTTTTCATTAAAACAGCTTTCTTAAAACTAGTACATCTTGCTACCAACGGCTTAGCTAAGTTGCACTGCCCCTCGTTTTATTGCGTTCTATAGATGATTTTGCCACCTTGAGGCAAAACCGCTCCAGATACGGCCTGGAGTGTTTATCCGCCATGAGGTCGGCAATGGTTCTTTCTGTCAGCATTCTTCCAGTACTTACTTCCAGGTCGTATCTGTCGCGGTCATGCCTTGGGCATTCCAGTAGCAGATGCTGGATCGTTTCACTGGCCTGTGTGTATTTTAATCTTTATGCTGATCAAAATATCTCAAAAGTTGACACCATTACGATCCGGAGCGTTCCGCCTCGTCTTTTATTCCGCATACTTCGAAGGACTGGAATAATTTGCCAGCGGCGGTCTTTCCGACTGACTGCAATTTAAGTGTCTTCAAGGCTAGAGTGTGCAACCATCAATTGAATCACTGCTTACCATCAGGCCGGGTCGTAGTCAACCACTAATTTATAATTAAAAAAAAAATGCAGTCAATCTCCTTAGAATGTTGTTACTGTAAGTAGTTATCACAATGGTAAAAGTAACACCCCAGTAGATAGGTAAATACCCAGTTTTAAAAATCCTCCTGTTTAAAGATTATATTTTTAATAAAAAAAAATATTCTAAAGAAAATGGTGTTAACCGTATCAGAGTCTTTTTTGAATGTCTCCACCCCGAGGCTTTCAGGATTTTTTTCTGATTTTGAGAATTTAACCTACCCACATCTACCTAGTTTTCTATCATTCTGCCTAATCTCAGGAGATCATCTCATCATCATCATCTCACTCAGAGGTTAAAATAAAACGCTAACAAGAAGATGATTTGCATCTTCTTGTTAGCGTTTTATTTTAACCCATCTCGCAGAAACTGTTTTACTAGTATCAGCATTTTGCTTACTATCTCCACTGTAAGACGACCAGCTATCTTCCTTATTCTAAGATTTCCGCCTACCCAATTCAAAATCACTAACTCCTTGTTATAATGGCAGTATGTATGACTTTTTGATTTAATTTTGTAATATTTGTATTATTATTATTTTTTGTGTGTATATGTAATGTGATTATATGGTAATTGTATATGAGTCAGTGTTACTCAAAATAAATGATTATTTATTTATTTAAGTAACAGGCGTACACCTACTTGTTTAGGAGTCAGATTACCCATATATTGATAATTTATGATAAGTCTTATATTTATACTAGCTGACCCGGCAAACGTTGTTTTGCCATATAAATAATTACCTAGAAAAAAAAAATGAAAAATAGATGTTGGCCGATTCTCATAGATACCGGATAAGCACAAAAAATTTCATCAAAATCGGTCAAGCCGTTTCGGAGGAGTATGGCAACGAAAACTGTGACACGAGAATTTTATATATTAGATTTAAAAAAAAAAAACACATTTATTTTTCAGCCAACCTTACCAAGTTACCTTAAAGAAACAAAATTAAAACATTATCTTTCGTACCCTTATTCCTTTAGCTGTAACATTAATATCCGAAAGCTACACATCTCTTCGGAAATTCCAAAACATTTTCTTGGCTTTATATGAAAAGAACTTACAAGACCTTCTCTTGTAAGGGAAATTCATAATGATTTCACAAGATATAGGGTGAATTTCGTAAACACAAAAGTTCGTTTGAAAATTTCAATTACTTATTCGTAGTGCGCGTGTGCTGCGCGGAGAGGAAATGAAATAACACTTAAACTTGATTTACGATCGAAAATATTCTAATATGTATAAAATATATTGTTTTCTTGGTGAATTAAGGCATTTTGTATGCACGTGTTCGGATTTCGAAGTGGAACGAGGGATGAGGCCTAACGGTTAATTGTGCATGGTGGTCGAAACAAATCTCGTTTTAGGGAAATACAGGGTGTATCTGACATCGTAACGCAAACTTCGCGAAAAGGCTAGACCGCATGCCACTAATAAAATTATGATAATCATTTATGTCGTTAATGAACGGTTACAGAATTCACAGTGTTTAAAAATATGTGTCGGCTCGACCTTTGAACATTGCAAGCGTGCCGCCGTGCGGGTTTGTAGGTATGATGTTCTTCCCTGATGTGGACTCTATTAAATCAGCTGATAATATAGTTTTTCGAGTTTTTTTTCTTTGAATTAATTAATTTCTACTTTAAAATCTTATTGGGTTATAAATGTATAGCAATTATGAACAGTAAAATGAAAAAAACTACATATATTTTTTTTGAAATCATGAAAAAGCCGACGAAAAATTCTACCACTGGGGTGTTCAGAATCATGTACTGGATCCATGGTACTCGTTTGTGCGTCGATGCCAGATACACCCTTTATATTTTTACGAAGATATACAGGGAAGTAATTTATTTTCTATGATATAGTATTTAAATATTCTAATTTAATATTTATTAGAATAATCCAAAATAAGTACTGCGTCTATTTATGACAGTAGGACCAAAATAACATATTTTTGCAGTAACCAAAGGATCAGTAGGTATTTAAGTGTTGATGATGATTGATAAGGATTATCAATCATCATCATCATCAACCTTTTTTATCGTCCCACTGCTGGGCACAGGTCTTCTCTCATACAGAGAAGGATTGAGCGTAATCACCACGCTTGCTCAATGCGGGTTGGCGATTTCAGATTACAAGTCCAGGTTTCCTCAAGATGTTTTCCTTCACCTTCAGTCATTGGTGTCCAAGACATACTTAGAAAGTACATATAACTTTAGAAAAGTTACATTGGTACTTGCCTGACCTGGAATCGAACCTGTGCACTCGTACTTGAGAGGCTGGTATTATAACCACTAGGCCACCACGACTTACAATCAGTACTTATCATACATATCAGTAACAAAAGTATTTGATTATATTAGTGTTCGTTATTTTTGCTTAACTTTATGCTACAACTTCGAATATTTTTATAACTTTTTTAAAAGTTTTTTTCTGCTTCTCCTTAACACAGGTTTTCATAACCTAGCTAGGAGAACAGTGCTCACCTACACGTTTGCTTAACAGTGCTTATTTTGCATAATTGTATTTTTAACGTGTCCTACAATCCCTTGTTTGAGTTAATAAATTTTTTTTTTTTTAACTGCACGGTTAGCGCAGTGGTTAAGCTATTGACTGCTGTGCTGCGTGTCGCAGGTTCGATTCCCGTACCGAACAAATGTTTGTATGCCCCACAAATAGTTGTTCCGGGTCTGGATGTTTGTGTATGTGAATTTTTATGATTGTAAATGCACTCACGTTTTTTTAAAAAAAACAAAAAAGCACTTTTAGTCACTACAAAATCAACTTAAATACAATTGCAATAAAGTTGTTGTTTGTTTAACTTGATATAACATCAATTTGGAATAGATTTTACTTCATAATATAGAGATTGACCTTGTGGCTTAACAAGGCCACAGGGTCTGTAATATGAAGTAAAATCTAATCCAAATACGAGACGACTTCTGAGAAATTTCAGGTGGAAAATCTTAATAACACTTTTCCAGGTGCGGAAATGGAACTCAGGACCTCAAGCTGAGCAATAATACATCAACATACAATACATAAATAAATAAATATATACGGACAAATCACACAGATTGAGCTAGCCTCAAAGTAAGTTCGAAACTTGTGTTATGGGATACTAACTCAACGATACCATATTTATAATAGATAAATATATAGATACATCCAAGACCCAGGCTAATCAGGAAAAGATCATTTTCCATCATGACCTGGCCGGGGATCGAACCCGGGGCCTCCATATCGCTGGCAGGCGTGTTGACCGCTGTGCCACAGAGGACGACAAAAATAATAAAAAAAAGACGTGTGGCACTCGGGGACTGCCGCGGTAAAGCTATTGCATAGCATTTTGTATCAATTTATGCAATTATAATTATTTATTTATTTTATTTATGCAGTATTTCTTTTTCTTTGATATTAATTCAAGTTACACTTTTTGAGCGTGGTGACCGATAAGAAAACAAATTTTTCTTTTATTAAATAAATAAAAAGTTAATATTATTTAAAATATTTTTATTATTTTACAATACATGTGGGTTTTATTACCTTACAGTAGCTGTTGGTTATTCAGGAATATTTATCATTGAAACTATAGGTTTATGATAACTGAAATAAGAAACATAAGTTTGCGACTTAATATCCTCTAAATACCTAGAAAAAATACCGCGTCAATGGTGGTCCCATATTTTGTTGTGGACTCTTGTGGATCATTATTCATTTTCAAATTCAATGTTTTTGATAGAAAAGTTGTCAACAGCTCTGATTTTTTATGAGCGAAGTTAATGTTGAAATCGCCAGCCAAGATAAGTGGAAATTTATTACCATTTGTACCAAGTATTTTCGAGCCTTCTTCAGTGTACTCCAGTAAAGTGCGATGAATAAAATGCTCTACCTCGTCCAATTTTGGATTCGGAGAAATGTAAATTGCTACCATAACTATTTGTAGGCCATTTCTAAGTTTGCATAAGCACGCACAAATATCTCCAACAACTGAGCGCCTAACATTAACATCGCTAACGTGTACAATATTTATTTCAATATTCGGAGTCATAATATTAGTAATATCATTTTTATTTTGGTAAATAGCTACCCCACCTTTTGAAACAGTATCTCGTTTGAACTGAACAATACAATTAAAATTAGGTATTTCAATTGGATTATCATGCATCATGCAAGTTTCGGTAAGAAGTAACACATTTGTTTGTCTCGTAACTGAATCTTGTAAATCGTATTTATGACTATTTAGACTTTGGCAGTTGAAAGTCATTATTGAAATGCCATTTCTATTACTAATGAAATCTAATACACTTTGAGCATTCGTCTGAACACTATTTAAAGACAGTCTTTTGAATTCTTGCAACAATTGAAAAAACGGCCGCGTGAGCACTTTTTACTCTATAAAATCACGCGCTTTTATTTAGTAAACAACACTATAAATAATTTAAAAGTCCAATGAAAAATTAGCGTGACATTCATCATAGCTTTTCCGTTAAAAAAAAGCTATTTTATAAAAACACTACTAAATTAATTTGAATAAAAGTACTTAATAATTAATTATATGAAAAGTTTTTAAGGTAGCCATGACAACGTCGATGACGTCTATGACATATCTCTATAGAAGACCTATTTCAGAGAGAAAATTAATCGTAAGTTTAGCACATCGCGACTATCAGTAACATGGCAAGTGTGTAGAACTGAGTTCGCGCCCTGCAATATGCATGCTCTTTTTGAAAATCTATAAATTGTTTTCAAAAGATGTAGTCGCACGCACACAAACATACCGTGCCGAAGACTGCCGAACTGAAACGACGTTAGACGATGAGCGTGAGGTTTTTTCGTTACGGAATTTCTGGATTCGGTCCCCGCGCTCAAGGCCCGCGATAGAAGCTATGCAATAGCTTAAAAATAAAAACAACATACAATAAATCATACTTCAGACACCTAAACCAACAAAGCAGACAGTAATAAAAGAACCGGCCAAGTCCGAGTCAGACTCACGCACGAAGGGTTCCGAACCATTATCTTTAAAAACGGCAAAAAAACACGTTTGTTGTATGGGAACCCCTTTAAATATTTTTTAAATTTTTATTTTTAGCATTTGTTGTTATATCGGCAATAGAAATACATAATCTCTGAAAATTTCAACTGTCTAGCTATTGCAGTTCATAAGATACAGCCTGGTGACAGACGGACGGACGGACAGACAGCGAAGTCTCATGAATAGGATTCCGTTTTACCTTTTAGGTACGGAACCCTTAAAACAACATAAAAGTTCTAATCACCAAATCACTCCTCATAACACAACCAAAAGTAACACATAACTCCTCATAAAATTTACAATCTCTCTCCGCTTTTAACTAAAGCGTAATCTTCGTTATTATACAGCACCTACGGCCTCCAAACGGCTGCATAACAAATTCTATTTCTTTAAGAAATGAACGTCCGAACAAAAACAGAACGGGAAACTTTGGCCGTACCTCCGCGTCCTGCCGGGAATTTATATCGTTCACCAACAAGAAAACAAAAGTGGAGTCGCGCCAAAGGTACATTATCTTAACAAAGTACAGCAATTAGGTACACGTTCTACATCTGACTCTAATAATTTAAATATGATAAAACAAAGTAAGATGGTGAGGAAGAATGGCGGGCTTTTACTTAACTTATTTATAAATTCTTCGTACTCTCGAGACGGTGAGTCAACCCTTCCCCGCGTTTTAATGCAATAAAAGGGGCACTCATATAAGTATCGCGGTGAAGGCTAATCCGATGCCAGCTATGCACTGATCCTTATTTATTAGATTATCATTGAGTTCTTGGGAAGAATACGAAGTTAAAATAGACATTAAGACACTCTTTGGAGTTTTAAAAAAAGGCTTAATTATTTGTAAAATTTTTGTAATAAAGAAAATATTTTAAGGAAACCTAAAAGTAAAATCCAATTTTCTGATATTATTTTTCTTCTTGTTCAGCCTATTGAGGTTCATTGCTGGACGAAGACCTGCCCCAAGACTTTCCACAATGACCGGTCTTGTACTGCCCGCATCTATCGTATTCCCGCGGCCTTCGCCAGGTCATCGGTCCACTTTATTGGGGGCCTCCCTGCGCTGATTAATAAACTGAATTCTAAAGTGCGTTCCTGTAACCACCATGGGTTGTTTTTCTAAGTGATGCTTGGGATTGACACTCTTGACTGTTAATCTATGCTTCACGATGAGATTTTTATAGAACCTATCGCCTGAACAATATTAAAAACATACTCGTGAGCCATTGAAACGATTCATCAAATTAACTCCACCAAGAAAATCGCTGATGCAATCTTCTCCATTTAACCCCAAAATAGTGCAGTACTTCTTGTTTCACGTCTTAGCCCGCTTTGTCCTTATTTCCGCGGTACTTACCGAACAAAAACACAAGACAAGAACAGATCAATAGGCCACAATCCTCAGAGCGTAAGCTAGGGGCGGCTCAAAGCTATAAAATTACAGATCAGAACTCTATCGAGACATGGTCTTTATTCAAAATCAGCGGAGCGCGCTATCAAAGAAAGTCTTCTTAGGAGTTAGCGTCTTGGGGTCTCCAAGTTTGTTAGCAAGGGTTACGATGCGGGTAAGGGTGTAAGGGTACGTTTTTGAATGTAAATAGTGGTGTAGGGTCTCGTATGAATTAAATTTAAGTAATTAATGGTCTGAAGGGCCGGCTGTGTACCATTTAGGTAATGTGTGGTATTTTGTTTGTCGTTGTGGAGATGGTGTTGATAAAAAGTTAAAGAGTTAAGATTTGCATATAGTTCATTCAAATTTAGTTGGATATAAGTGACCATTAGAAAGCCATACGAAGGTACGTTAATTAAGCAATATAACTTAAAAGGTATGTAAGACCACGCTGTCGTACTAAAGCGATGACTTAAAAATCAAAAAGACTTAATAATTAAACTTATAATGACATCTAAAAATAATGATTACTTTATTCAGTTTCCAATATAAAATAAATAAAAACAACAACATACAGCCTATTCTAATCTACACTATAACATAATAGTTAAACAACATCGATTTGAATCCGTTCAGAGAAATCATGTGAATATCTGAGTGAATCATAAATTCAATGGCTAAGTGAATGTATTTCTAATGCTAATGTAAGTAGTCTTATTAGGCATAGAAAGAAAAAAGGAAAAAACATGACGGAGAAGTTTACAAAAATACAAAGTCTGTTTTTTTTAGGTATCAGTGAGTAATTTCTGAGAGATGAAACCCTGGTACTGGAAACTGGAGGGTGACATGTTTCTAATGCTAATGTAAGTAGTCTTATTAGGCATAGAAAGAAAAAAAGGAAAAAACATGACGGAGAAATTTACAAAAATACAAAGTCAGTGTTTTAAGTATCAGTGAGTAATTTCTGAGAGACGAAACCCTGGTACTGGAAGCTGGAGGGTGACATGACATGATACACACCATGCAAGGAGCTTTGGAGCTCCAAAAACAGGAAGGTATGAAAATGCCGATTTTAAGAGTCACAAATAAAAATACAGTAAAAAAAAATATAGTACAAAACCCTTTTCTCCCTTCTTAAATAACCCACTCCTCCTTCTTATCTTATGACTCACTTCCAATATTTATGTTCTTCTCACACTAAGAATCTGCGTTCTTCTAACAATTTCTCTTACTCTGTCCTTCACATATGTCTGACTTTGTTCATTCTTCATTTCATATTCAATCCATTTTTCTGTGGAATGCGCTTCCTCTTGATATCAGGATGGCCGCCACTTGGTTTGCATTTAAGCGGAAATTGCAGAGTTATTTTCGCAACAATTAGGGTAAAGTTATTACTACACCTCTCTCCCAAATTTTAGTTTTGTATGTATATATTATAAGTATATATTTTGGTAATAGTATGTATGTATATTTAGCTTATTTAAGCATTTTTTTAATAGTGTTAAGAGGTATTTTTTCTTTCTTTACATTATTTTTTCAAACGTAAGCACCTACCATCTCTTCACCACCTGTGGTTGACTGGTAGAGAATGCCTAAGGCATTAAATCCGCCTCTATACATTTCATGTGCGAAAGATTAAATATATATAAATAAAACCAATACAAATTAAATAGGTAGGTACCTAGATCTTAATCCATTAATAGCATTATGTTAAGTAATATTTTGCGGGATATAAATTTATAAAACTTAAAAAGTAGGAATTCTTTAGCAAACAGCTAGCGGCTATAACTACACGAGTAGTTTACCTACTAATATCATATTAATCTGATCCCCAGCGGTTCTAAGTACCGCGTGGGTCATTTATTAATTACAGTGTAGGTACGTCGGGTGGGGTTAAGAAAGGGCCCCTATATTTTAAGACGTCACCGTCATCTGGCCGAGGTATGCACATTGTGCGTAGAAACAGACGCGGGATATTTATGACCGTATTTAAATGCGTGTGTTGCCATTATCTTGTCCGCAAATGTGCACTGTGTCTTAGGGATTGGCGAAATAGAATCTAATGTGCGCTAATGAAGAGTTATGGGCTTATGTTATGTGGTTACCTGCTTTTATACTTGGGGTTCCACAGTTTTGGTCTTGTCCTTAAAATTTTAGGCTTAGAACTCACAGTAGCTGAGCTAAATACATACTTTATTTATCGAATCCCGCAGTGAGATTTAAGTAAAATACAACACTCTGAGTGGCTATTATTATAATTTTCAAGAACGTTCTCAGTCTGACCTTTTTTTTTTGTTGGGATGGGAAATCATCAAATGACTTCTCCCGCTCTGGGCGGAGCGGAAGGGCGTGTCAGACTTTTACTGACTAAAAGCCACCCATGTTCTTCACTTGCCTGTGCGACGGCCAGGGCCACGGATTCTGGTTTAACCAACCCGCAACCTTGACCAAGGAGGCATCGGTCTTCGTGGACCCCGTCACGATGTGCTGACATCTCTTTGAGGTGCGCGTGAAACACGACGCGCCGTCGACTCGGGCCTGATCCTTACCGGGCGGCGAGCTGCCCATTGCTCACCGCCCGTAGGCTCGCGCCTACGGTGGCTGGGAGTTAGGTGTCGTCTCCAGACCAGGGCGTCTCCTGCGGCAGCTAGTGGCATGAGGGCGCTGGGATTCCCGTTGCCACACGCACTCCGCCTCCTCCTTTGCCAGCATCACTGCTTCGCAGAAGGAGGTGACGGCCTACCATGCACTCTCGCTCCGGACCATGATCGCCGCTACGAGGACACGGCGGTGCTCTACCCAAGCCGGGCAGACCTCCACTGTATGCTCCACCATGTCCTCAAGGCGATCCACACAATGGTGACACCCTGGCGTTTCCTCCCGCCTAAAACGGAACAGGAACCTCCCGAAACAACCGTGTCCGGTGAGGACCTGCGTCAGGCGGAAGGTGAGGGCCCCGTGGCGCCCCTCTAGCCACTCCTCAAAGAGGGGACTTACCGCCGCTATTGTGGCGTGCCCAGCACTGGGTTGCGACAATCGCACTCTCCATGTCGCTATGAGATCCCGCCGGAGCTCTGTCCGCCGTACCGCGATTTCTCGCGGCAGCGGAGTTATGCCCAGGCGTTTTGCCTCCTCTCGCCACTCCCACATGTGAGCGAGGGCTTTGGCCTCCAGAACTCATGGCGGCAATCCGGCAAGGAGGCTCGCCGCCTCAGCGGAGACCGTGCGGTATCCCCAGATCAGCCGAACGGCCATGTCCCTCTGGGACGCGATCAGGCATCGGGCTGGTCGCTTCCTTAGCGATCGCGCCCACACCGGTGCCCCGTAAAGGGCCATGGACCGCACGGCCCCCGCGTAGAGCCTCCGGCAGGAGGCGTTCTCAGTCTGACCTGAGGGTAATTCTACGAATTTTGAAAACGTTCACAGTCTGACCTGGGTGTAATTCTGCGAATTTTTAGAACGTCTCAGTCTGACCTGAAGGGTAATTATACGAATTTTAAGAACGTCTAACCTCAGTCTCAACCTGTCAAATAATACTTCAAATTTCCCTACATGTTTTGTTGACTAGTTTTTGACATTTGTTTGTTGCCGAAATGATACTGCGACTAGATTTTAATCAATTTTGATAACGGGAATCGTCCATCTGATTC
Source organism: Sesamia inferens (assembly GCA_037179545.1). Classification (NCBI taxonomy): domain Eukaryota; kingdom Metazoa; phylum Arthropoda; class Insecta; order Lepidoptera; family Noctuidae; genus Sesamia; species Sesamia inferens. The sequence continues at coordinate 24,186,419 of CM073931.1, forward strand.
TATTTCTCTTTTAAAACTTTGATTCTTTTATAAAATGCCAAAAAACAAATTATCGAATATAATTTCGTGTTCATCGACTCTTTTTGTTGACCGTACAAAATAATTTTGGTTAGAAATAAGCAAAAAAACAACATTATAAAATTTAATTTATGACATAGTAGATTCTGTCAACGACTTTTCTTGTTCGATTAACCCCGTCGCTTTGCATCACCTCCACGCGTGATTACTTCGGTTTCTACTTTCTTACATTTTACTTGACTATTAAGGGACTTGGCGTGATGTAAATAGTCTATAGCATTCTTCAAAAGTGGGACTATGAAATTCATAAAGAATCTTTCAAATCAGACTGGTAGTTTCGGAGGTTAGTGTATTCAAAAGGATTCTTTGGCTTTAATATAATTTGATAAAAATAAAGATAGATGTACGACCACCCCTAATAGCGGCAGTACATGTGCCTATATGACAAATTAACAGAACCTAAACTAAGACCTATAGGCCTTATAGTGCCTACGACCCTAAGTCCCGCACTTATTTATAAATATATAAATAAGTGCGGGACGTCTGCACCAAGAGACCTAAGGTAACAGACGGATAGTGGGTAGGATTTAGAAAGCACGAGTTACAGTTAGGGCGCCGCCGCAAAACGGCGCGCAGGAGCCCCGCCCGACTCCTGTGACCTGTGGGCTAGGGCTACCGTGTCAGGGGCGGACACGGCTGAAGAAGCGAGCCCAAACCAGTAAACTCCGTTTCGCTTCGTGGAACGTTGGCACGCTAACTGGACGCGCGAGAGAATTGGCCGAAACTCTCCACAGGCGGAGGGTGGCCGTGGCGTTCTTGCAGGAGACTCGGTGGAAAGGCAGCAGATCCCGACTTATTGGGAATGGCTACAAGCTGATCTACACGGGTGTACCTAGTGGGAGAAATGGGGTCGCGGTGGTGTTGTCTGACGAGCTCCAGGATGACGTCTTGGAGGTGAATCGCATCAGTGATCGGCTAATGTCGGTGCGGGTGCTTGTCAATGGGGTAATAACCCACTTGATAAGTGCTTACGCTCCGCAGGCCGGGTGCGGTGACGCCGAAAGGACGTTGTTCTGGAGCCAGCTCGAAGGATTGCTTCACGGGATCCCGTTATCCCAGGGAATCGTTCTGGGTGGTGATTTGAACGGTCACGTGGGTGAGAAGTGTGACGGGTTTGAGCGTGTTCACGGTGGCTTTGGGTACGGTAGCCGCAACGCGGAAGGGGACAACATTCTCCGAACGTGTGCGGCCGCTGACCTGGCAATTGTGAACACCTACTTCAAAAAGAAACCGGAGCACCTTGTTACCTACCGGAGCGGACGAAGCGCTACCCAGATCGACTTCCTACTAACTAGGAGACACCACATCGGCAAAGTAGCCAACTGCAAAGTCATACCCGGTGAGAGTCTTACTGCACAACACCGTCTCCTTGTCATGGATCTCTGCGTTAAGGCCCAACGTAGACGTGTAGAGCGCTGCCGACGCCAGATCCGGTGGTGGCTGCTTGTTGAAAATAAGTACCAGGAGTTCGCTTCGGTTATTGGCGACAAGTGCGCTGGTACCGAGGGAGAATCTGTCCAAGATCACTGGGACAGAATCCAGGCAGCTATTACCGGGGCGGCGCGAGTGGCGCTCGGCGTGTCTAAGGGCGGTCGCAAAAGTGACAAGGAGACCTGGTGGTGGAACGACACAGTCCAGAGGGAGACAAGGGTGAAGAAAGCCCTCTTCAAAACGTGGCAGGCGACCGGATCTCCTGAAGATCGCGACGCATACAAGGTGGCCAAACGTGCCACTAAAAGAGCTGTAGCCAGAGCCAGACGAGACCACTTAGAACCGCTCTACCAGAAGTTGGAATCGTCTGAGGGGCAGAAGCTCATTTACAAGTTGGCACGTTCTAGGGTGAAAGCGGCACAGGATATATCCAAGTGCCGTTGTGTAAAAGACCCTACTGGCAACCTGCTTTGCGAGGATCGCGCGGTGAAGGAGAGATGGCGTACGTACTTCCACGAGCTGCTGAATAAGCAGCACCAAGAGGTGCAGACACCGGAACTCCCTCCGAACCTTGGATTAGTGCCCCCGATAACGCCTGAGGAAGTCCACACGGCTCTTCGTCGCATGGCGAATCGGAAAGCTGTCGGCGCTGACGGAGTCCCCATTGAGGCCTGGAAGGCGATGGGTCCTTGCGGTGTGGGCATGTTAACTAACTTTCTGAACCGCGTGCTCCTGTCCGGGAAAATCCCGAGCCAATGGAGGCTGAGTATTATCACTCCAGTCTTTAAAGGCAAGGGCTCCGTACAGGAGTGTGGTAACTACCGCGGTATAAAGGTCATGTCCCACACCATGAAGATCTTTGAGAGGATTTTAGACTCCCGGATCCGGCAGGAGTGTGCTGTCTCGACGTGTCAATATGGGTTCCGTCCAGGGTACGGAACCATGGACCCTATCTTCGCCCTAAGGATCACCATGGAGAGATATAGATCGAAGAACACGCCTCTGCATATGCTCTTTTTAGACATGCAGAAGGCCTTCGACTGTGTCCCTCGGGGGGTGATCTGGTGGGCACTGAGGTCCAAAGGGGTACCAGAAGCCTATGTTGACATAATTCGAGACATGTACCTCAATTCCGATTCCGTTGTTAGGACCGCTGTTGGCGACACTAAACCCTTCCCGATCACCGTCGGTGTACACCAGGGATCCGTCCTTAGTCCGTTCCTGTTCAGCGTGATATTAGACGTCTTGTCAGACAGCATCAAGAATTCACATGAGCAACCACCCTGGTTGCTCATGTATGCTGATGATATCGCGCTGGCAGACGCGGACAGGGAACGATTGGTGCGGCGGGTAAATGCGTGGAAGAACTCGCTTGAGAGCGGTGGTCTTAAACTCAATGTGGCGAAGACTGTGTACATGGCCAGCAACACCACAGACCCTATGCCTGTGTGCATAGGCGGAGACAAGGTCGAGTGCACAGACCAATTTAAATACTTGGGGTCTGTGCTCCACGCGTCCGGCGACATTGATTGCGACGTTAAAGCACGCATTTCCGCAGCTTGGGCAAAATGGCGTGAGATGACAGGTGTCATTTGTGACCCCAAAATGCCGGTTAAGCTTAAGGGACAGGTCTATAAGACCATCATTAGACCTGTCCTTCTGTATGGCAGTGAGGCGTGGCCTGTGCTTGAGCGACACAAGCAGGAGCTGCGTGTCACGGAGATGAGTATGCTGCGGTGGATGTGTGGGGTTACGCGGAAAGACCGCATCAGGAACTCCCGCATTCGTGGCAGTCTCCATGTCCGTGACATAGCAGACAAACTGCAAGAGAGTCGCCTACGATGGTACGGCCACGTCTTACGTAAACCGGCATGTTACGTGGGTAACAAATGTCTTGCCATGGCGCCTCCGCCGGGCCGGAACAAGCGAGGCAGGCCAAAGAAGTGCTGGCCTGACGTTGTAAGAGATGACATGCGTGCCAACAATCTCACACCACAGGATGCCAGAGATCGTGCGAAATGGAGGCGTAATAGTAGGAAAGCGGACCCCGGGCTCCAACGCGAAGGCCGCGGATGCGACCGGGATTATACGCTGAGATGATGATGAGTGGGTAGGATTTCCAGGTACGGGTGAACGGTGAACTCACTGCCAGTCCAGCAGACTCACAGGACTGATCAGAGATGGCTAAAGGTGTCATGGCCTGAGTGACAAATGACAAACGCCTTGGTATTCTATGCGTGAAATCTGCAATTTTAACAATATTTGAAGTAGGCCGCGCGTCAGCTGCCGAAATGCGGAATCAACGTTCAAAGGTAGCATTGAACAATAGATATATGTATATAGATGTACGCTTTGTACCAAGTTACTGCATCATAGATAAGTCGAAAGATACACGCCGCGTATTTATATATTCTTTTCTTCGCACCCTTTTTTTTGTATCGGTATGTAACTACTATACAAAGCCACATTATTGAACATTTAAAATATTTTATAACAAAATAAAACGCAAATTATACAGCTATACTTCGCTTTGATTAAAATGAAATGTAAGCACTTCTCCTATATTTAAACGGTCAATTACCATCAGAACAGAGCTCAAATTAACAAACAGTATTCGATAGCGCCTTAAGCAAGTCAAGTTGATGCCTCTCAAAGCGGCGATAGGTAGAGAGTACGTCTACCGGTCGGTAACGTGATCAAAGTGTTTCGTACTTTGCGCCAGTAATCTACAACGAACTCGTCACCTAAGGTCGTTCAGACAGGCGAGGAACGGGCGTTTGTTGAGAATTGACGGACATGTTTAGGTATTGACATTTTGAGGTGGAGAAACAGTTGAGTACACAAAATCTTCCATCGCGCAAGCGGAGTTTACTTCGCGGCTAGCTATATACCACGTTCCGATATCAATCGTCGGGCAGTTGCCCAACAGCTACGTCACCCGTCTGGTTGGAGAATCCTTCCTTTTGTATAGAAGATGAGTGAACTTTACACCCTCTCCCTCATATCTCCAAACTTGCATTAGTATAAATAAAAGTTGAAAACTGTGAAAAATATATGTACTTTCTTATGGTTAGTAAGTTATAGCCTGTATTCCACTGCAGGGGAAAGACCTCCATCCTTCTTTTCCACATTGTTTTATTTTCTGCTAGTGCCATGCCAGTCCTTCATGAAGGAATCGTCCTCCAGCTCATAGCGCCATCTTCGTCTCGGCCTGCCGTACCATTGACGTGCACTTAGTTTATCCAATCGGTGGTTCTCTTTGTTTTATTATTGAATATAACGTTATACTGGTATATTTCTGTCATTATGGTTATATTGGTACAGCATCTGTTAGTATGCATAGTTACACACGAGCGATTCGTGCTAATAATAATAGGGGTGACTGTCAATAAGTATAGACGGTTGCCGTCAACACGACCGTGTCGGTTACTTGGAGTGAGTTCTGTCGTTGACGCGTATCGCTCGTGTGTAGGCCCGTATCATTCGCCCATTTTATAGGATTCTATAATTCACGTCTCGGAACCCTTATAGTTTCGTCATGTCTGTCCATCCGTCCTCGGCTTGCCTACCAAACGGTTAGTTTTTTTTTTTATAAATTATAAACTACGCCTGACCGCAACCCCGCCTAATGGTAAGCAGTGACACAATCGTTGATGGTTTACCATCAACGATTGTGTGCACACTAGTTTATTAAGAGCTTATTCACTCTGGCCTTGAAAACACTGAAATTTAAATTGTAGTTGTGGTTAGTGGTTAGTGCTAGAAAGATGAAATTTTGTATATTTACCTCTGTATATTTGCCACGTCGACAAAGTACTTAAAAAATATTTTTTGGGGTTAATAAAAATATATATTATTGGCTGTGATGTTTTTATAATTACACGCTAAGTTAGGGTAGTTAATAGAAAGAGTATAAGTACCTATATCTAGCCATTATGTTCTTATTCTGTATAACAAAAAGGAACATTCGAGCAAAAATTATTGCTGATCACCTATTTAACTTTTGACCAGCTACGCCTCGCGTTTTCACCTGCGTACGTTTCGATCCCGTGAGAATATCGGAATAAAAAGTAATCTATGTGTTATTCTGGTTATGAACCATCTCATCATCCAAATTTGATCCAAATCAGTTCAGGAGTTTTTACGTGCAAGAGCAAGAAACTTCCGTCCATACATTCTCATAAACTTTCGTATTTATAGATATAGTAGGATGTGTAACTAGACTACACTTATGTGTAGTGTTTATCTTACTTATTCAAAATAAAATGAATATTAAACTAAACAAAACTCCTAGTTTTAACCCCAAATAAAATTGTCCACTCTGTTACCAGTCGCAGGTGAAGTCACGAATGTGAAAGGACATTTGTTACGCGTTAAATATTCAAAGAACAAGACGGCTGGTCTCCGGGGCCAAAAAGACCCCGGTCGGTCCGGGTTAACCCTGTATCGTTCATGCGTCCCTAATTTCCGATTTGTCGGCCGAAGGGTTGACTGATTAGCATCTGACTTGTCACGACGCATCACTGCTACTCTGTCGTGTTGATTCGGAGTATTTGAGATGTGAAATTAGCGATGGGCTGATAATTTTGCTTACGATGTGAACGAATTTAAAGTTCTGGATGTTTTAAAACTTTACTCTTTGGGTTAAAGTGTCTTATTAAACGATGGATGGAGCAATATCCTCAAATGGAAGATTTTGGCCTAGTTTAGAAAGTGGAAGCTTATGTAAAAAAAAATGGATCATGTAGTAACTATGGGATGAGATTCCCAATTTACAACTAAAATAATAGCTTTCTTCCCCTAGTTTACCTATTATGCAGTTCGTAGCAAAATGGAGACGTAAAAAAATGAAAAATGAATTTTGCACAAAAGTTCTCAATGTCTGCCAAACCATTAGGTTAGATTGTTGTATTGTTGTAAATGAAGAATTATTAATTTGAGGTTTTTCATTAATTCTATTCCAAGCATAGTTGCCCAACGAAGAATGTTATACATAACAATCTTAATAATTTGAAACAATACTTACTAACCATGTAGGCAAGTCTCCATCTATAATACAAGATACAAGATGGACGAATATGAATATTCTACGATATAATTTTACCTGGTTTCTCGCAAACAGTCTAAGAGTATCTAACCTCCCATCCACCATAACCAATAACGCAATTTATTACTTAGATATGCTGCCAAATGGCAGTATATCTAACGAATAAATTTCTAGATAATGTACACACCAGTCTACAAGCGTACCGGGCATATGCAGTGCATGTAGTTGAAAACAAAGCCATTTCCCAGGTATTTTCCTTTGGTAGCACACGAACAAGTTGCAAAGTTATTAGCCATCTGATACCGGACAGGCAATTGAATATTTCAATGTATCTTGCTTCCGTGAAATATGCTCTTTTCGTCTAGATATTTTTCGAGCTTCCGTATATGTACTAGGCTATCTAGTGAAGATTTTAATGTAATTGTAACTAAAACCTACTTAAATTTTAATGTAAGATATTTTTGTCCTTTTAAGTTGTCTCTCTAAACAGAAGAACAACGTCGCTAATGATGAATCTTTAGATTCACAGTTTTTCGTTCTCTTATGTAACGTAGTGACAAATGGAAAAGTCTGGAAGTCTGGAGGAGGCTTCCACCCTCATTTAAAGAGGGGTTCTTGCATGCCTGCATGTTCAATTAAATTAAAAATTAATTAATTAAATTACTAAATTTAAACTGAAATTTAATTCGCAAATGAAATTCTTATAATTAAAAATCAAATCTTTTATAAAAATGTAAATTGTAATCTAATATTTTTATGCAAGAAATAAAAGGGTTTTTTTTTATTATTATTATTTATTTATTTATGTAACGTAGTATGTAAAAAAGTTAATCTCGTAATTCAATTCAAAAGTGACACCCCTACATCTAAGATAATCGGCCTGAAGACTGGTGGCCTTCTACAAAATATCATGCACCCACCAAAGCCATCATCGTCACCACAACCACAAACCATACTACTAACCAACCAAATGATAAATGAATCCATACACAATACACTTGAAATGAAACCAACAGAAAAATACAGCAAATGAAGGAATGACAAAGCTCCTATGGCTCAGTGATGATTAATGATAGATTCATGAGGTGCCTTGCGGGATCACATGTGTCGTTTGCGGACTAATGTCCTGGAAACCCCTCCGTGATGTGACGATGGTGAGTTATGGTGTAATAGTGCTGAGGTAGTGGGAATTTTGTTTATGATGATGCAAAAAAAAGAAAGTAGAATAAAAGTATGAGTTATTTGGCTGATTTGTGATTGACATGATGATGACTGTTATAGTAGATTATGGTGTGTCAGGCTGTATGGCGTATCATGCCTTTGCCTTTTCCGTTCAGAAGTACGGAAAGAAGTAAACAAAAAAAAAAAAAGATTATGGTGCTGATTCACTTGTTCACAAACTCAACTAAATTTAAGTACCTACAGTGCATTTTATTCTTTTATTAAGAAAAGGACAAATGACAAATTAGTCAGCACCTGGAGTAAATTGACAAACTTTAAGGTGTCGTGTCAATCGTTTTTTTTTTTTTTAATTAAAATATAAACCAGCGCTTGATCGCAATCCCGCCTGATGGTAAGCAGTGACGCAATCGTTGATGGTAAAGCGCACTAGTTTATTAAGAGCTTATTCACTCTAGCCTTGAAGACACTCAAATTGTAGTCCGACGGAAACACCGCCGCCGGCAGATTGTTCCAGTCCCTCGATGTACGCGGTATAAAGGAGGAGGCGAAACGCTTCGTCCGGATCGTAGGGGTGTTAACAACATAAGGGTGGAAACTCGCCGTACGACGGGTCGTCCGATGGTGGAACGGAGATCGGGGAATTAAATCGTGCAATTCCCTCGCACACTCCCCAGAATGTATCCTATAGAACACCGAAAGGCTGGCTACTCTACGCCTGTGCTCTAGGCTTTGGAGACCAACTCGAGTTAAATCAGGGTCACCAATCAGCCTCTTCGCACGCCTCTCCACTGAATCCAAAGTGGCCAGGTGACACTTAGCAGCACCAGCCCAAATGTGGCTGCAGTACTCCACACACGAACGGACCTGTGCTTTGTACAACATTAGAAGCTGCCCTGGTGTGAAGTACTGCCGGACCTTTGCTATAACGCCAAGTTTTCTGGCCGCCTCCTTGGCCTTGGACTCAATGAACCGCCCAAAGTTTAGGTTCGAGGAAATCTCAACACCCAAAAGCTGAAGGCGGTCGGTACACTCCAAGGATACATTCCGAAAAGTAGGAGCCAAGGTGAACGGGCTCCTTTTGGCGGTGAAAAGACACGCCTGTTTAAACTGTCTATGGAATATCTTAATCTGACAGGACGAAACTAATACTGTATCTGCTGCCCTTTTCTTAATGAAATAGAAAGAAAAAGATACACTAAAGTTTAAATTAGTTTGGTTTGTGAACAAGAGAATCGGGTCATTGTCTTTCGATTCTGTTTTTGTTTTAACATATTTTATATGAGCGGGAAATCAAATCCTTAAACTACAGTAACCTCTAAGCCTAAATGTATAAAATAAATTAAAAAAAAGACGTGTGGCACTCGGGGACTGCCGCGGTAAAGCTATTGCATAGCATTTTGTATCAATTTATGCAATTATAATTATTTATTTATTTTATTTATGCAGTATTTCTTTTTCTTTGATATTAATTCAAGTTACATTTTTTGAGCGTGGTGACCGATAAGAAAACAAATTTTTCTTTTATTAAATAAATAATAAGCTTTATAAGTCTGAAATCGCCAACCCGCATTGAGCAAGCGTGGTGATTACGCTCAATCCTTCTCTGTATGAGAGGAGATCTGTGCCCAGCAGTGGGACGATAAAAAGGTTGTTGATGATGAACGGCGTCGGTGTCGAATTATTTGTTATCAATTTAATATTTTCGAGCTGATCTTTAGTAACATAATCACTTCTGGTCGCGTTAACATCTGACCGTAGAATTAATAAATCCTTCATCAACTTCTTTACGTACGTTCTACGTAGTCAAAGTAAACTGGTGGCAATTTGTGAAGGCCATATGCCACAAAAACTGGGATTGTTCGGGATTCGTGATTTTAAACACCGTAATCGTATATTTTAGGTCTTTCTGCTTTTTGTTCTTACGCCTCGATACATGTTTTTGTCTTGTCTTCGTAGAAACAAACAATAACTTTTTTGCCTCATCAATGTCTTCCTCAGAAAAAGCCGACGAGCATATTTTTATTAAACTTTCGTTGTTTCGTTTCGGAGATAACAATATTACAACTCGTACACTTAAATGTACTCCTCGTATTAACATTGTTCACCGACATCTTTCTGTAATATTTTATTTAATAAAAACTTCAACTTCAACTCTTGATCTGGTCCCTGTGGATATATACCACAATTTTGCCAATAACACGTGTAACAAATTATAGAAATTCTTTAAAAAAATATTTCACAATAATGGCGGATATCGCCAATCACAGTTGAAAAAACGGCCGCGTGAGCACTTTTTATTCAATAAAATCACGCGCTTTTATTTAGTAAACAACACTATAAATAATTTAAAAGTCCAATGAAAAATTAGCGTGACATTCATCTTAGCCTTTCCGTTAAAAAGAAACCTATTTTATAAAAACACTACTAAATTAATTTGAATAAAAGTACTTAATAATTAATTATATGAAAAGTTTTTAAGGTAGCCATGACAACGTCGATGACGTCTATGACATATCTCTATAGAAGACCTATTTCAGAGAGAAAATTAATCGCAAGTTTAGCACATCGCGACTATCAGTAACATGGCAAGTGTGTAGAACTGAGTTCGCGCCCTGCAATATGCATGCTCTTTTTGAAAATCTATAAATTGTTTTCAAAAGATGTAGTCGCACGCTCACAAACATACCGTGCCGAAGACTGCCGAACTGAAACGACGTTAGACGATGTACGGCCTTCAAGCCACACCTCCGTGCCCGTCGGAGTGGGGAGCGTGAGGTTTTTTCGTTACGGAATTTCTGGATTCGGTCCCCGCGCTCAAGGCCCGCGATAGAAGCTATGCAATAGCTTAAAAAATAAGAATAAGGCTCATCAGGCAGCAAAAATTCGTCTACATCGCTGTCAACAATATAATTATAATTTTATAAGTCATTCATATTTTAGTAACTAGATGTAATTTTCGTTTCTGATCTCTCTACTGTGAGAATAATCTCAGAGGAAGCAGTCTCTTTTAAAGGCGAAACATAGTCTTGGTCATGTGAAATTCATTAAAATTAATGTTTGAAGAGGTCTTCTGAGTGAGAAGCTACAAAATACTGGTGTGTCCAGCCAGTGTACGCATTTGTCAGTAATCGTTCAGCTCGATTCATAACTCAAGAAGATCAACGAACAATATCAAAGAAGCCACATTCGGGGGTGCCGCATAGTTTACTCAATATGCTATACCATTATTAAAACTAGCTGAGAAAAAATAAATTATTTTAGATAAAATCTTCAGTTTGAACCACCAAGCAAACCTAGCCAAGCTCCATCAGCATAACTGCATGCTTATTTTGTACAGTAAAAAAGACTGGCCGGTACAGAGCAATAATTTCCAACGAAAACAAATTGCCATCTGCCGGACAATGGCGGTTCGAAGGTTCGAAATTCAAACAGCAGCGGCTCGGCGACGTATCGGCTGTCACATTACTGGCGTTGCTGGTGTTATTATCAAACTTTTTGAAGGGTCTCCGGTCGCCGGAGTGACGCCGACCCCAGTGCCCGGGCGAACGGTAGGGAGGAATACGCTTTTTTGGAAGTAGGAGTTGAAAGGAACGTGGAATTTAGAACCAATCAAATGGAAATAAAAAAGAAGTCTTAATGATAAACCTATAAAACTATCAGATTATTTTATACAAAATAAAAACATCACTGTTTAATTTTCTTCGCTAAATAAGTACCAATGAAGTAGTAGCTCCAGACAGTTTCATTAGAAAATTAATTTATGGGTCACAAGTCTTTGCTGTACTGTACCACCCATTCCTAAGGTTTTTCTCCTCGAAAGTATCACCATACAAAAGAAAACTGCAATAGTGCTCGTGTTTTGCTGAAACAACCGTAGAAAAACGAACTCTGCACAAAAAAAACCATTTGTTGCTTAAAAAATCCTTCTCCACACTACTTTCCCGCGTCCGGCATTATATCCGGGCGCATATGGTAATTCCTTATTCCAATAGGAAATAGAGGCGGTCACTGGCAATAATCCATCACTGTGCTGTTTGTTCGTCCAGCCGGACATGTTTTATGTCATTTTATGTATTCCTTACAGGTTTTGATAAATATTTGTTTCGCTCCAGTTCGGACATGTCCAGGAATTGAATATCCGGAGGGTAACTCGTTTCGTGATTGGCGTGGGTGGCTACCTCTCTTGTTTTTTGCTTGAATTATATCTGTGAGACGTATTGTGTGAGTGTTTGTTATTTTACGTTATCTTGTGGCAGGACGATTTATTCATAGTCTTTTGAACGACAATAAGAATCTAATAAATCTAAGAATATCTTATTAGAGTCTACTTTAAAGATCGAAACGGAATAAACCAAAGTTACACTTATCCTGTACACATGTTCTTCAATTTAATAATAGCTTCTCAATGTTCTGTGGTGGATCTGGAAAGTTCTCGAATAAAACACAAGGTTTATAATTGTCCGAAAAATGGCTTCCACCTAGATGGGCCGATGACCTTATGAAAGTGATTGGGACAGACTGGATGGGAGGAGATGCAAATCAGTATGGACCTGCGATAGGCTGACCTGATAACCGTCATTTTATTAAATAATATATATAAATAAAACTTTTACCCTGAATTAATTCGGAGACATATTCCAGTCGCTACCGATTTTTATGCAATATGTAAAGAAAACCCCGTTCGACCCATAAGGATAATAAAGGTTAGGTAAATACATGACCAAATAAAATATGAAATTGTACCTAAACTTTTTTTTTTTTTCAATTATAAACTAGCGCTTGACCGCAATCCCGCCTGATGGTAAGCAGTGACACAGTCGTTGATGGTAAAGCGCACTAGTTTATTAAGAGCCTATTCACCCTAGCCTTGAAGACACTCAAATTGTAGTCCGACGGAAACACCGCCTCTGGCAAATTGTTCCAGTCCCACGATGTACACGGTATAAAGGAGGAGGCGAAACGCTTCGTCCAGATCGTAGTGGTGTTAACAACGTAAGGGTGGAAACTCGCCGTACGACGGGTCGTCCGGTGGTGGAAAGGAGATGGGGGAATTAAATCATGAAATTCCCTCGCACACTCCCCAAAATGAATAATCATCATAATAACGATACTAATGAATTTTGAAATAATCTTTTTTTCGCGAATTAATTCCAAGTTCCCCAACATTTGGTATTTTTTTAAAAGTGTCAACACCGTTTTGGACTGTATTATTATAAACGATGCGGCCACATGCCGCGCGGCCTGGCCCCCTTCGCCCGCGCATGTATTGCCTACCGCACATGTATTAAGTTAGTTAGATTTTTATTATGTTTAGCCAGGCTTGTAGGCTAACAGAATCAGTTATCGATACCTAACAATACCTTCGGAGATCAGACAGGGTTTTCTTTACATATTGTATAAATATCTAGACTTCTGTTTCTTAGCAAACCTCACAATATAAAACTGCGTCATTACTAAGTAAGCATGTCACACGTCAACTATATAACATATAAGTAAACATGAGCTAAAAACTGTGTTGTTCACTATTCCCACGGGTGTGACGTCATTATACCCACGCAGTGTTGAGGCTAAGGATCGCATGCATACAAAATCGGGCCTTATCAGATATGCATAATGCGGAGACCCCAAAGGTGGGCAAAATATTGCAGTGCCCGGAGACATTGTCTACAGGCTGGTATTTTAGTTGTAAATTATTTATATTTCGTAACAAGTTTCAAACTGATTTTGAAAATGTAATTATGTTTTATCTAAGGTTTCCATCGTGTGCAGGTTATTTTATTGTTTCCATAAATCACCTAAAACCGGGGAACATATAAAAATGAACATTTTGATTTTCGACACATTAAAGTAATCACTTTCCCTTTTCCTTTTGCATGGGGCAAACGAAAATTAACTATACCTAATGATTACAAAATATATGAACAATTCTTACTTGTTTTAGTATATTATTATTTTGATTTAAAGAAATAACATTTAGGTATGTTATCACTTCATTACGTTGGCACATTTAACAAAGAGGTGTAAAGGCCTCTTTGTTAAATGTTATTAATTTCCCCATAAAAATTGTTGCATTTCAAAAGACCATCATAATTTAATCTCAGCACCATATAGAACATTTTCATATTTTTTTATTGAGACCAAGTTGTCACGTCGTTACGTAAGCACGCTGTACAAAGATGCCGCATGTATCTACGTCACGCGTGTCACCCTGATGGATTTTGTTCTCTGATTCTATTACTGTTTTTTATTTGTTTTTATTTGCCGGTGGACTGTCATTGTGACCGCGCCCATGAATATGAATGTGGGGTTTGTGATGAATTTTGAAAGATAGATGTGTAGGTATTTGATCGGCCTTATATTTCCATATTAATTTGTAGTGCTCCTTTTTTCAGTCAGAAAAATGCGTATTTCCTTTGGAAATATATTGACGAGAATCAGTTTATTTTTTTAAGCAGATACTAACTTCAGTGGTTTTATTTTTGGGAATTTGCTGGTACTTGTGAAATGTATAATATTTTCCTACTTATATATACATAGTTGTATTATTTTGCTAGAAGGAAAATTGTCTTTTTCTTAGGAATAACTAAAATCCTTAAGTAGCTAAAGTTTCATTTTGTAAGCTTTCGCTTTGCAATGACTGCTAAACTACTTGTGAAACTATTAAATTCTTAATACAATAACCAAGATTCTGGTATTGCGTAAATGTTATTAAATAAATGTAGTTATGTTAGTATCTACACAATTATTACGTAAAAAAAAACGTTGGCTTTTTAAAATGTGAGACAACTTTTTCAGACATTAATGAATTGTCAACATCAACTAAAAATATTTGCGAAACGCATCACCGTAATCCCCTTAACTCGTCCAAACTTTTTAAGAAAAAAAGATAAGATGAAAATACGGTAATCCAGCGGCTGCAGCGCTGTGTTCACACTGACAAATGAACGCGATTACTTACAACGTGTTTCGCGCGAACGTGCAAATATGTCAATGGGTTGGGAAAAAAGGTAAGGTACGAAACATTGTTATAACTTCCAAGGAGTTTTATATAAAAAAAGAGTAAAGGGGGTAATTCTTTATATCTATTTCTTCTAATTTTGATCAAAAGCCATTGACGTGGAATAACGGTTTTGCTAATTATTATTTTACATTCTAATTCAAATTCTTAACAAAACACTAAATTACGAAATTTTGTATAATATTCAGTCTATTATTTATTTAAATAAAAAGTATTTTTTTTTTGTCGTTGCCATCAATATACAACTGTAGCTAAATCACAACAAAAGCCTGTCTATACCACCCTCTGAGATCGGTTTCCAATTAACACCGGCTCAGTTCAGTCTCATTATATTTTTAATTTGGGGGAGGAATCCTAAATTAAAGCAAGCGACGTCAAAGGACATCGTTGGCAACGATTAAAGCTAAATAATTAAAGAATTCGGCCATCTCCTTCGTCGTTAGAGACCGCTCATTGGAAGTTCGTAATTTTGATGTAGGCACTACGGTGCAGTCAGCAGAAAAAGTAATTTTAAGACTAGTTTTCGAAATCTTTGTTACTGAGCGAAATATTTTATTTAAATCGAATCCAAAATATCGTTTAAATAGCAGGTTCCGTTATAAAAGGCCAAAAAATACATTATCGAATAATTTTGTGTTAATTGATTGTTATTGCTGACCGTACCCTGAAGTTCTTTAACTTCCGTTTCGTGACTTTCTGAGATTTATTTTCAAATTGGATGGAGAAATCTTGGAATGCATTAAGTATTTGTGCTATTTTTAGTATCTCCTGTATGTAATGGATTCTTAGATTTAAAAAAAGAACATACTTAACACAAAAATATGTGTTCAATTTACACATGGTAGACGTGAAATCTTCAAAAATTCTGGTTTCAAATTAATGAGACGAATGTACAATAAAATTTTGGGAAGAGGATAATTGTAGGTTTTACTAATAATGATTATAGAGATAAAAAGTAAGACAAATATCTTACATTTTAATCTCATATGTTACATATACGATTTAGTCAGACTCAGGGCTTCAATTTTATCGTTAAATGATAGATAATTGTAATTGTTTGTGTTTTTTAACTCAAACCCAATACACACTATGTAGCCAGGCATATTATACGTTACGGAATTGCATCGCTGACAGGGGTATTCGGCACTGGTGCAGCTACACAGGAGCTAAACTTAGCATTTGGGAACACCGTTGGAGCTGCTGAACCTTGGACAAAACTGTCTTTACATTGTGTAGATTCAATTTCTTAGTATTGTATAATTGCATGGAACACGTGTGAGCACGACGTACTTGCTGTAAAGCATCTATTTGTTGGGTTAGTCTTTTATTGACTTGATTGTGCTATGGCTGTTGAGAGTATGTCATGCTCACTCAAATGTCTCGCTGGTGGTGGCGTGTGTGTTGGATCATTAGGTTCCCTTCAATATGGTTGAGCTGAATGATGCTGATCCATACGTCATGTTCGTGAACGGACGCCGTCAGAGGGGATTGGTCATCTCTTAAATATTTGAAATAATTGCTTTGATTTTGATTTGAGATAAGGCTCATGTTAACAAAAATATAAAATTAAAAAAAAAAATTGGAGTGTATGAGAAACACACTATGTAATGTTTCCTATCTCATTTTCTCTCACGTCAAATATGATGTAGTTATGTGTCTGTCTCTTTTTTTTAATAAATAATTATAAACTAGTGCTTGACCGCAATCCCGCCTGATGGTAAGCAGTGATGCAATCGTTGATGGTAAAACGCGCTAGTTTATTAAGAGCCTATTCACTCAAAAAAAAAAAAAAAAAACTGAGTGAATAGGGAGGAAGGCGCCACTTCAGCGAGGTTTTACAATGTTAAACTCAACTACACGACCAACGATGCTGCGCCAGAGCGAGTTTGATTTGGAGAACCTCCACGACCAAACTCCCGACACAACAACATTTGGTGCATCGTACCTACCCGGTTCACATCGCAATAAAGTGCGCCGATTTTAAAGAAGTTTTCATTTGAAAAATTACTATTTTTTTTTTAATAATTATAAATCGCTAGTCGTCTCTCAATCGCTAATCGTAATCGTCAAGCGCTAGGCTTGACCGCAATCCCACCTGATGGTAAGCAGAGATGCGATCGTTGATGGTAAAGCGCGCTAGTTTATTAAGAGCCTAGTCACTCAGAAAAAACTGAGCAAATTGAGCGAGGTGATGCAATGTTAAACCCAACAACATGACCAACGATGCTGCGCCAAAGGGAGATTGATCTGAAAACCCTCCACAACCAAACTCCCAACACAACACGATTAGGCGCATCGTACCCGGCACACATCGCAACACAACTGCTCAGACCCGTCCTCCGTACAGCGGCAAGGCTTTGTCTGGTGGGTGGTAACTTCTGCCGGCGGCCGATGTTATGGCCTACCACCGGGAAAAACCATAATAATGATTTTTATCTTTTTGTGCGTCTGTGAGTTTACCTACATTAATTTTAGGAAGGATGACGAAGGAGCGAGGGTTCACAAAATTTCCGAAGAATGTATAGTAAATTAGTCAACCCTTTACATCCAAATACATTCAAGGAAATATATATACAGGGTGTGTCTGACATCGTAACACATGCTTCGCGAAAAGGCCACACAGCATGCCACTAATAAAATTATGATAGTCATTTATATCGTTAATGAGCGGTTACAGAAGTCACAGTGTTTAAAAAAATGTGTCGGCTCGGCCTTTGAACGTTGCAAGCGTGCCGCCGTGTGCGTTTTTGGCTATGACGTTGACCCCTTATGTGAACTCTATTAAATCAGCTGATAGGATAGTTTTTCGATTTTTGTTCTTTTTTGTGTAATTAGGGAATCAATTTTTTTTTTTTAATCTTATTGGGTTATAAAAGTATAGCAATTATGAACGGTTTAAAGTGAAAAAAACAGCATGTTACTTTTTTTAAATCATGAAATACCTGACGAAAAATTCCACCACTGGGGTTTCAGAATCATGTACTGGATCCATGGCACTCGTTTGTGCGTCGATGTCAGAGACACCCTTTATGAATTTTCTTTTGGAGACACGTCGAATTGCCTTAAAAATAATTTGATTTCGTCATAACTCCATTGAAAGTGTTGTAAAAGTTAAGAATCCATCACGTTAAGTGGGCTAGGTTGTAAACTAGCGAAGTTTATGAACGTAAATTTCAATTTTGTCTAGACGTGTGAACTACGGGTTTGCATGTAAACAAGATTCATTACCACTACTGCGAAACTTATAAAATTCTTAAGTGAAGTTTACGTACTAAATAGTAGAAGACTTGCATTCTTGCTTGTTTTGAAAACGATGCATAAAATACATCATAAAGCAAAATAGTTTTTAACCTGTTCACAGTCAATATTTGATTTTGTTTCATTTGATTAAAAATAGTGTCAGAAATATGGTGTCTTATAATTGAGATAGAAATCCATACTTAAGTAAACTCACGCCATGTTCCCATAAGGGTAAGCAGGAGCTGCAGAAAACCACCTGTTACAATCTCTTCTTTTATTAACAGAAGAAAAATACTTAAAAAATCTTCCACTTTCTAACAGTTTTCTTCGTTCATTCAGATAAGTGTGATTCATATTATCAACATCTAAGAAATGTGTTTATGTCATGATTCTGAAAGTAGTTTTCTGCTTACGGTTTGGACTGCTCTTCTTATAATTTAGCCTAAAGCTATATTTTCAAAATTCCCAACTTTACACACCTTTGAATTTAATCTAATCTAACATCTTCACACCACGTCATAAAACATTCAAACATCGCAGAGGTGTCGTTTGCGACAGTGGGTATTCAGACGGAATAAATCCGGATTCCTGGGGTCTAGGGGACCCATGGGAGTGATACCGACAGAGATGACCGCTCTGAGGTACTCGACACTTAGATTAGACGCTCTTATTATGAAAGAAGGGTAGACGGGCGTTTGTTGAGCGTGTTTGACGACCGTTTTAAAATTATGACTGAAACTATGTTTGTGTATGTTTTTTTTTTTTTTACTATATTATCACATATCAGATAGTGCTGAATAAAATGCAATCGTATTTTGAATATCGTTTAGCATTTTAATATTTATCGATAGTAAAAACAGTCGTCAAGGGTTTGCTAGAATTTTCATCATCAGCAGATAGGAAAATAACGTATAATGTGTAAAACCTACTTTCTCTTCTAAACTCTTAAAACGTCTTTCAAAAAAGCTACAATCACAACTCTAACATAACCTACAAATTGCTCCATCGAAACTTTCTATCCTTTTTTTTTCTAAGAATACTTTACCCCACACTAGGAATGACTCCTGTATCGTGGGTGTGTTTACAAACATTTAAACTTACACACACAAACAGCCAGACCTAGAACAACTATCTATGGGCCACACAAATATTTGTTTCCTAGCGGGAATCGGACCAGCAGTCGATCGCTTAGCCACTGCACTTTCGTCAAACTTTAGGTACTTATTATTAAGCGTTATATGTAATTTCTAAGTATATCTTGGACACCAATGACTGATTACAAGGCGAAACACATCAGAAAACATCTTGAGGAAACCTGGACTTTAGGTCTGAAATCGCCACCTACATTGTGCAAGCGTGGTGATTACGCTCAATCCTTCTCTGTATGAAAGGAGACCTGTGCTCAGCAGTGGGATGATAAAAAGATTCTTGATGAAGCGTTTAAACCGCCCGTCTGCCTAAAATTTTAATGTCACAGACAAATGATGATTCGGCCCTACAGTGACTTGGGGGAAGGGGTGAGGGGCAATGTTTACATTTTAATGTAAGAACACCGGCGTCCCAGGACTCGTTAAGGCTTAATATCACGTGCGTGTTCATAAAACAAGTCTTTTTGCCTTTACTATTAATGAGTTGAGATTTCATTAAAGTCCCAACAATCCTTTTTTGTTGAGATTTTTAGGTTATACCTTAGAGAGTTACGCTTCAAGAATTAAGTGAGGTGAGGATTTTTTTAATGTGTCGCTGAGGTGTGTTTAAAATGTTATTAATAAGTTTGTGATCTTTTAAGGTTACTTATTTTTTGTTCTAACTAGAAACTTGAGAAATTTTAAGACTTTAAATATTATAAACAAACAACATTAAGATATACTCAAGCGATTCGCTGGACTAAATATTTCAAATAAAATCAAGTACCTACACATTTTTTAGAAAATACGTGAAAAATAATATAGTATATTATTTCACGAAAATAGAAGTAAAAAACCCAAAAACACTAACTTGTTTTTTTTATCAAAATATTTTCAAGCCATAGGCGTCAAAAACAGCAATTACCCTTCATCAACAATTATAATTACCACAAATCACTAAAATTGCGTCTTCAAATTTAACGAGAATTCAATCCCAAACTAACCTCTTTCGTATAATAACATAAAAATATTAAATGTCTTCTATAAGGGGCCATAACAATTTCAGTTAATATTAATCGCTTTTCTTTGTGGACCCTTCCGGGTTGGCGATTTGCTTTATTTTCCCTTTTATTTGTCCCAAGGGGAAAACTATGATATATTTATTATTGCTACAATACTTGGAAGACACTCGTGAGATGTATTAAGAGGTGCTTATAGGACCAAATAAATGTAATTGTTTTGTTTTGATTAATGTTTAATTTGCTATAGTAGCAATTTCTTAGGGATAGTTGTACCACTTCAACTATCCTTTACTAATTTACTCGGATTGGATACTACTACTATTAGTAGCACGTGCCAATCTAATCTCTTCACTGTCCTTAGTTGACTGGTGGAGACTAAAGTCTACTTTTGTACATTTTTTGTGCGAAAAGTTTAAATAAATAAAGACACAACAAGGCTACATCGGCATCGTACCAGCATGCCTATATCTGCAAATTTCTTTCACCATAAATTAATTAAAATTTCAAATTTCTCAAAATTTCTCGGTATTAAGCCATAACATCGGCTGCCGGTAGGAGTTACCACCCACCAGACAAAGTCTTGCCGCCAAACGATTCGTCGTGTGCCGGCATGAAGTATAGTGAAGCCGTACGGAGGACAGGTCTGAGCAGTTGTGTTGTGATGTGTGCCGGGTACGATGCGCCAAATGTTGTGTCGGGAGTTTGGTCGTGGAGGGTCTCCATATCAATGTCCCTCTGGCGGAACACCGTTGGTCGTATTGTTGGGTTTAAAATTTCATCACCTCGCTCAACTGCCGTCTTCCTTCCCATTAACTCAACTAGCTTATTAATCCCTTTTAAGAACAAAATTTTTAAAAAAATATTTCACTAATCCAATAGGCCTAGGCTTTGGGCTTCCAACCTAACTGAACTGCTAAAAACTTAAAACTAATATTTTACGTGGAGCGAGTGTGTATCTGACCTTCATAACCCAGTTACATAACAAGATACTCTTATTACTACATTTGTGTGTCAGTGAGTTAAGTCTGGCTGGCAACACTGCAATAATTCTGCTAATATTATGGGTCTGAGCAGTTGTGTTGCGATGTGTGCCGGGTACGATGCGCCAAATGTTGTGTTGGGAGTTTGGTCGTGGAGGGTCTTCAGATCAATCTCCCTTTGGCGCAGCATCGTTGGTCGTGTTGTTGGGTTTAACATTGCATCACCTCGCTCAACTGCCGTCTTCCTTCCTATTCGCTCAGTTTTTCTGAGCGAATAGGCTCTTAATAAACTAGCACGCTTTACCATCAACGATCGCATCACTGCTTACCATCAGGCGGGATTGCGGTCAAGCGTTAGTTTATAAACTTTAAAAAAATATATTATATATTAAATCTAGTATACAAAGTAATAACTAAAATTGATAATGATAATAAATACTACTGTAAATACAGACTTTTAATTTTTTTTAAATACGTGAAAAGTAACATGTATACCCCTCGTTCAAACTCCTTTAAATGAAAAAGTCACAGTTAGTTAAAACTCCTCGAGCCACAAACCGACAAACAAAAATTGGAAGGCCAGTCAACTAACTCACACTTTGAATCGATACCGATACAAAATGGAAGTAAACGAGATCTCCGACACACCGCTAACGACCAAACTGCGTTCTAATCACGCCACGTCAAAAATGGATATTGGAAATTGAATTCGCAAGCTGAATTTCTTTTTTTTTTTTTCAAAATGCAAAGGGCGAGGGCTGTACAAATGGCCAGATCAACTCAATAAGGGGTACGTCGACGTGTTTACCCGCTACCCACAAACTGTGGGTCCTTTTTTGCATTTTTCCAAAACGTTATTTACCCAGTGTCGTAAAGGCATTGTGATGCTGGACAATGCTATGGGGATATTTCGCCATTTTTGAGCGCGAGTTTTTGTTCTTTGCCGGTGAGTGCGTTTGTTCGATTTTTGAATACGATTGATGTCATTGCGATGTATGTAGATCGTTTGAAACTGTATTGTTATTGAAATGTACGTCATAATTTCGATTGATTCGACTAAGATTCGAGTTTATTAAGGGTTCAATTACGACGCTGATACACCTTGTAATTGGGTTGTTTCCTAAAAAATAACTTAATGTTCATTAGATAAATTTGTAAAAAATATTGAACACGTATTTTCTAGTTTTTCTTTCATTCAAATACTTATATTGATTTGAAATGTCGCATGACGTCACGCCGTGGCATATTTTGTACCACGACGAGACGTAATTAGCCCTCACTCCGTAACTTTAATACGCTATATCTCAGTAGTTTTTGATAATTTCGACAAAATAAAAAATAAGGGTATTAATATTTTTTAAATCTATACTAATATATAAAGCTGAAGAGTTTGTTTGTTTGAACGCGCTAATCTCAGGAACTACTGGTTCGATTTAAAAAAATATTTTTGCGTTGGATAGCCCCTTAATCCAGGAAGGCTTTAGGCTATATAACGTCACGCTGTGACCAATAGGAGCGGAGCATAACTAAACCACGCGAACGAAGTCGCTGGCGGCCGCTAGTTATCTATAAGGCGGTCTAATATTAGTATGATTTTCATAACTTGGACACATCCCTATTATAGATTTCTTTTTATAACGAAGTAAATATTGTAATACCACAATCTAAAGATAATAATGCCTTTCATAAGACTACAGTACATAATTATGCATCCTCTGGCACCTGACGAGGAAACTATTATATTATATTAGAGTCCCCCATCTCGGTAGGTCGGTAAGACGTCGGGGGCGACAACTATCAGCCTTAACGTGTTTATGTAAAGCAGTCACAGCCTATCTAGTGTTCTAATGGTTGCTGTAATGCCTGTCTGAATACGGTACACCTATATGTTGAGGTGTGTAATAGTCTTTAGAAATAGACACTTATCTAAATTTAGTTGAGGATGGACACAAACCCGTCTCTTCACAAACTTTGCTTAAACTTAACTAGGAACAAGCGACTGTTTAATCATACATTTTGACGTTTGCACATCACTTAACTTTAATCATCGTTTATGAATGGTGTTTTAATACAGAAATACACAAAGATACTATTCACTAGTTAACTTTAACAAACGTTTATGAATAAAGGAGTCAACGTATTAACAATAAAGCAAATTAACTTTAATAATTCGAAGCGTAGTCTTATACCTATTTGTCCTG
This sequence comes from Sesamia inferens, assembly GCA_037179545.1. Classification (NCBI taxonomy): domain Eukaryota; kingdom Metazoa; phylum Arthropoda; class Insecta; order Lepidoptera; family Noctuidae; genus Sesamia; species Sesamia inferens. Next base: position 24,209,745 of record CM073931.1, read on the forward strand.
GATTTTTGTAAATGCATACAGTTACACCTTGCCTTCTCTGTATGAGAGGAAACCTGTGCCCAGCAGTGGAACGATAAAAGGTTGACGATGATAATGATGATATAGTTACACAACTTGTAACACTTCTATTTTGTCCCGCGAAGATCTGATATTAATTGCATGGAAAACATCGATCTGTTTGCTTATCGATTTTTTCCTAGAATCGGCCAATTTGATAACTTGCTTTTAGCTTCATCGTGGAGGCTGAAGTTTCCAGAAATCCACTCATTGTTAAGAATATTTTCATAATTTTACAAGTTATGCACAGTATGCGTTTTGTAATATTTTTTATTGTTGTTTGTTTTTGTCAACATCATTAATTGAAGTCCTAGTTCGCCTTTCTGTCTCCTTTATGAAATTCTTAAAATCATTCACCTGTTTTGTGTCAAAGCACAGCCAAACTGTTAGTTCAAGAGAAAATGAATGGCGATGGCACTATGGACAAATGTACTCAATCTAACATCGTTGTGTCTTCATCAAATCATCTTAAAAATACTTGATGATATGTTTAAATCCTGACTTAAAACAATTCAACTCAAGATATACGGGTATTATAATAATTCCGCTGTCATCGGAAGACCCGTCGCACAGTGAGTATCCACCCATACGTTTTGGACACCGCCACAATCTAGACGAAGAGTTACACTTCGTATTTTGTACCGCGTTCATCGAAGAACTGAAGCAATTTACCTGCAGTGGCGCCCTATGATTACAATTTAAGTGTCTTCAAGTCTAGAATGAAAATAGGTTTTTAATAAACTAGTGCGCTTTACCAAACTTTGATTCCATCATTGCTTACTATCAAGTGGGATCGCGGTCAAGCTTTATAACGTCTTTTTTTGACAGTTAATATTTATTCAGTTATAAAAGTCCCATCGGGTACACGCCATACGTCTTTTATAAAACAAGATAATTCTATCAGAGAGGTAAGTAGGTACCTACCTACCTACCTCTCTGATACAATTATCTTGCTATCTACCTAGATAGCTGTATGTTTACTTAGCTATCTACGTAGATAGCTAAGTAAACACGTACATTGTCTGTCACTAAGGTAATCTGTCATTATTTCACGGTACATTACGCTCGCTCACACGGGGGACCGTTTTTGTGTCGCGAAACGTGAAACACAAAGTCATTGGGTTCTTTGTTACATTGTGTTTTGGAAATATCTCGATATAATTGCCGAACAAGTACAGAGAGTTTTGATAGATGGGTCCTCCTAAACACTTAAACATACGCAACTATTAGTATTCATACGGTTTAATTATTTAGTCCCTCATTTTATAATAGCAAAAATAAAATACAGCTATAGATATAGATTGTATCATTGTGCTACTTCCTATCGATTTCACTGTTCTTTATGTATAATAATAATAATATAAAAAGACAATAGCTACGAATACTTATTACAGAATTAATAACGCATTACCCATTTTTATGATTGAATTAACTTCAAGTGCATCATAATTGAGTTTTTTTTAATTTTGAGTTACATTATGCATTCCAATTCACGAATAAATATTTAAAAAAATAATAGAACCCCGAAACTCGAGTTGAGAAAGTCCAGTGCACTTACTAAATTGTGCCGCTATGTAAGGTCGTTGTCCATATATACTGCTTATATCTTATTTTATGAATACAATGCAACAAACCCTTAGACCAACACAGTTCGTACAAGCCAATATTAATCATCAATACGTTCAGTTTATGCAAGGTCACAACTTTGAAAAATCTTTTTAAGAGCGTATTGTAAAAAAATGGGACGAACTGTTGTTGACTAAGTAATTGTTCAAGTTCTCAACTTCAAAAGTTGTAAAGAAATGCTTACGTGTATATAAATCAGCAATCGTTAGCATAACAACGTCTAGAATAAGACAGCCAACAACTAACTAACCGACCTACTTTTGTCCCAAGATATACCTCCTAATATAACACACTTGTGAAGTTTATTCTTTGGGCAAGGATCTGTGAGTGCTACGACGTGCTACGGGCTACGCCACCCACAGTCGTAAGTACTACGCCTGCACCAGCTACGCTAGTAGCAGTCGTAGCAGTTGACTCACCTAACTCTGGCTTTAATAATAAAGAAGCCATAAAGTGCTTCGTCCTTACCCGTTTTCAATAAACACCTTTATCGATTATTCAGTCCGCCGTCCATACTTACAGCCTCGGAGCTACGCCATAGACAGAGAGTTGGCAAACTAATTCACGACACAGGCATAGCTTGCGTCGGGTGGCTGTAGGTGGTCGCCAGGCGATAGCCGGTGGCCGCGGGGGTGGGGGGCGCCTCGCGGGAGGGGGGCAGGGGACGGGGGGCGTACTCGCGGCTGGGCGGCGCCGACCAATCGTAACGCACCACCCACCCGGCCCCGCCCACCTCACCTGCGCCACACCATTAAGCCTGCTTTCCTCGTACTTTTTTCACGGACCTCGCATCCGTTCGCTGGCGCCGTCTTTATTTTATTTTCTCCTTTATGCCTCCTTCCCGATTCGCCTCCTATTTTACGCCCGCCGCCGGCGTAGGTAGAAAAACCTTTGTGAATACGAATGCTGAGCAGGTATTACGCTCGTTAGTTAAGGGTGTTGATATGTAAAGTAAATAAAGGTTCTTTTTAGCTCTCGTGGTGCAGCGGAACTGGGCATCACAGTCCAGAATAAGAACACCATGAGAAGGGAGCAGGGAAGTTTACTGTGATGGATGAAAGCTTATTAAAAACATGTTTGTCGCATTTCAGCGTGAGTGCTGGCAGACAAAGTTAGGTTTACGACGTCGCGGTATCTCGCTCATAATAAACTTTTAACTTCCATATCGATCCGTAAAAAGTTCGCGACGAAAGTAATCTCGGCCAACCTTGCTCCACATTTTGTTTCAATGGCCTGGCGGCCGGAGTCGTATGCAAGTGTCCCTGCCAGGGTGAACGATCCCCACATCGATGAAGTTAGTAACTGAACTTGGAAAAAACTTGGAGGAAGTTTGTTCGCGCCGCGTGATTAGGAAGACTTAGTTTTCAAGTGAGTTGGGAACTGTTTTTTCAGTTTTGAAAGTGGGTGGCTCAGTTTATGATCCGGGTGAAAGTCGGCGGATCGATGAGCCGGGGTCAACCCGCTTGATCAAAGTTTGCGAGTCTAATAACCGAATTTAATACGCGATGGTGCGCGGTGCACTTCCACTGTCTCTTGTACCTACTATCGATTGAATTAGAAACTTGCAACTTTTGTCTGCTACTGCAAAAGGAAAGTTTTTTTCTTAAACTTACCCTTTCCTTCATTACATTACACATAAATACATAAGTGAAAAGTATCGCATTTATGTTTCAAAGAAAAAAATAACCGTAAAAATCCTCTCTCATAATCTGCCCAGCCTTTTTTCAACTATATTGTGGTTGGTTTCCAGTCTAACCGGATTCAGCCGAATACCAGAATTATATGGTCTGTCTGCTTATCTGACTTCAACAACCCAATGACTGGGTAATACGATACCCCTAGCAATACAGCGTAGGGAGGCCCCCAACAAGGTGGACCGATGACCTGGTGAAGGTTGCGGGAAGCCGATGGATGCGGGCAGCACAAGACCGGCTATTGTAGAAAACCTTAGGCTCTCCTCCACTTTGTTGGGGGTCTCCCTACGCTGCATCTGTCTGTCCAGCAGTGTACCTCTATAGGCTGAAGAAGAAGAAAATGACAATACCCTTTGGTAAGGCTGGTGGTCAGACTTTCTGACTTCTGACAATCCGTAATAAATACTACATCTTACAGTAAAATACCCTTTGGTAAGGCGTGTGGTCAGACTTTCTGACTTCTGACAATCCGTAATAAATACTACATCTTACAGTAAAATACCCTTTGGTAAGGCTGGTGGTCAGACTTTCTGACTTCTGACAATCCGTAATAAATACTACATCTTACAGTAAAATACCCTTTGGTAAGGCTGGTGGTCAGACTTTCTGACTTCTGACAATCCGTAATAAATACTACATCTTACAGTAAAATACCCTTTGGTAAGGCGTGTGGTCAGACTTTCTGACTTCTGACAATCCGTAATAAATACTACATCTTACAGTAAAATACCCTTTGGTAAGGCTGGTGGTCAGACTTTCTGACTTCTGACAATCCGTAATAAATACTACATCTTACAGTAAAATACCCTTTGGTAAGGCTGGTGGTCAGACTTTCTGACTTCTGACAATCCGTAATAAATACTACATCTTACAGTAAAATACCCTTTGGTAAGGCTGGTGGTCAGACTTTCTGACTTCTGACAATCCGTAATAAATACTACATCTTACAGTAAAATACCCTTTGGTAAGGCTGGTGGTCAGACTTTCTGACTTCTGACAATCCGTAATAAATACTACATCTTACAGTAAAATACCCTTTGGTAAGGCTGGTGGTCTCACTTTCTGATTTCTGACAATCCGTAATAAATACTACATCTTACAGTAAAATACCCTTTGGTAAGGCTGGTGGTCAGACTTTCTGACTTCTGACAATCCGTAATAAATACTACATCTTACAGTAAAATACATGACTTTACAGCATTATTAACCATCTCAATATAATACTTTCATTTGTTATGAAAATGAAATGAAATGATGAATGATTTCTGATAAATTAATTGACGATTTTTTTCTTTCCTTCTTTTCTCCTGTCACTAAATACTTTTCTCGTTATTCCTGTTGCAAAGAGGACTCACGACTTACGTTTCTAAAGTTCAAATGCAATGGATATGGATCACTCTGACACTAAGCCCTTTAAAGCACTCATTTAGACAAAGATTAAAATCATTAGATTTTCCCATGCGACACTTTGTTGCCACAAAAAGTGTCCTTTCTTCAAAGAGCTCATATACATAGGGTAAACTTCCGTAAATTAGTTTTAATTAAAAGTAATTTTTGTTTGCCTTATAATTTATTGGTTCTATAATCAAATTTAACATAAACCTTATTAACTTCTTAAAAATAAACAATTAAGAAAAACGAATAAAGTACGATTTAAGAGCATTCATCCCAAATCGTACTGCTATATCCTTAATTCGTACTTTGAGATATATTCATTGGTATACAATATTGATAATCAGCATCATAATCAACAATGCGTTATTAAAACAGTAGTATTTCATTCTTAACAAATTCGATGGATGGTCTTCGCCAATTATCGGCAATCATCGCAGTTATACTCTTTGGTTTTTTTATTGGTTCCTGCACAAAGTTCATGTACCCACTTCTCACATTGTGTGCACTGGATCATGGTTTCTTTTATGTCTTTTTGGCATAACGTGCAGTAGCAACTGCCATTTTCATCTTGATCTTGTTTCTTTTCCTTATTTTCCTTTTGTGATATCTTAGTAGTTTTACTTTTCATAGCACTTAGATTTTTTGATACACTCTTCTTCTTCGACTCTTCTATTTTACCCTCAAGCTCTTTTTTTATAAGGGCTCTCTGTAACTATAATAGCATCTGTACTTTTTCTTTTCATTAGGCTCGAATTCCCAGGAATTGCAAGTAACGGAGATATAGTTTTCAGCGTCGATCTGATTGACTGTGCTGTAAAATCCTGTATGTTTGTATCTGAAGAACATTTTCTGTTTTTCTCTTCTAGACATTGATTTTTCTGTTCCAAAGGGTGGATTCTCGATACCCCCGGAAGATTTGGGGACATAGCTTCCGTAGTCTGTTCTTGCACAGAAATCTCGTTAGATCGCCTTTGTTTCTTCTTATTGTATTTCAGTTGTTAAATTCTGGGAGACTTCAGCCCATTCAGAGTGCGGAGATTCTGAAAGACTTAGATTAGCTTCTTCAAGTACGACATATTTCTCGTCCCTAATCTCATAGCGATTACAAGGCTATAAACCGCATCATTCGAAGCCATGTCGAAGATCGACCACTTTCAAAATGTCTGCAATATTTGTTTGTTTTATGATAGATCCAGGGTGGTTTCGCATCCATGATATGCAAGCAGCGTTGAAATTCTGATTTAGAGTTGTGTAAAATGACCTGTCTATGTAATACATAAGCAGCCTATGTTATTCCCACTGTTGGGGCACAGGCCTCCTTCTGGTGAGAGGGAGTGGGCCAAGAGCTTTGAGCTCTTATATAATTATAATAGAATAGAATACTCTTTATTATGTATACCATACAAATTACAAAACATAGATATGAATATTTTACAAAGGGTGACAATTTTTATGACATTTCCACAGCCAAGTCTCAACAGACAAAACGATCATTATTTAACGCTCAAGGGCAAATCACATTATTTAAATTTGCCTAGAATTAAGAAATATCTTATCAGAATAAAATGTAATAATATCTAAGGCTAAAACAAAAGAATGCTGAGCAAACTCCAACAACATCCAAAGAGTAATATTGCAGCCAAGCTTTTGTTCACCGCCGCAAGATGTCGCCTAATGCTATTGCCAAAGTAATAAGGCGAAGTAAACGCTAACGTGTAAGACTGGAATAGTAAATCAGTTTGGAGCTGTTGGGTATTAGTAACTCCAGTATCTTAGATTCGTGAATTAGTTAAGTGACACTTTAAGTTTTTGTGTTTATTACAGCTGAAAAAATAACAGAGTGAACTTATCGAAAAAGTCTGATAACAAAACGATTTAGCGAAAATATTCTGAATGAATTTATTCTTGTCACATAATAAACTACACTTTCAGGTATGTAACGTCTTATATAACCACTTGAACGTCCCGATGTGACAGCTGAGAATGCGTTGTACGTCCGAGCGCGCGAACGGTATCAAGCCGCGCCGAGTGCTCGTAAAATCCTCCTTATTTTGTTCTTATTTTTCAGCAGAAGTCTATTTAATGACTAAATATGAACTATTTATCTTGCAGGGATTATGTTGTCATATTTTAATATGTTATATCAAACAAAAACTTGACAAAAATCCGGCACACAATGAGCAATGAGTAATCATTTCATTGTCCAACTCGTAAACACAACTTATCAGACATTGGATACAAAGTATTTATACATGATCAGAAAGAATAAATCTCGATAATTATTTTAATATGTAACACTAATAATAAAAATAATTTATTGCTCTGATTTTAATCGCAGAACTCACTTCCACTGTACAAAACAGCACTCACCGTTCATAAACAAACTTTTTTTCCGATGTTAAATAGCACGTAGTGTAATTTACACCTACTACAATATTACTGAAAATAATATTAATTTTTGTACACGAGCGATATGACAACAAAGGTAAGAAACGACGATTCGTCGACAACGTATCTCTTGAGACACAGAATTCAAATACACCAGTGGTATACAATACATATGCTATCGATGGAAACTCTAACAGTCGTCCTTGGCTGCAGTTGCGTCTGTCGTCGAGGTCTGTCGACCTTCCAGCGTATATCGTGTTGAGGGCCTTCCCCCTTTCTTTTTCCTTGAGGTTCTCTTCATGTGGTGGCGCTGTAGGTATTTTTTTTGTTTCTAAGCCGCGCTATGTTCCGGGCCTATTTTCACTTTAACTTTCATGCATTGGTTTTTAGTGGCTTTTGCTATTTCTCTTATCTATAAAGACGAAGCTTTACGGGGTCGTATGGTAAAAATTACGATACACAGCAATAGGCTGTTATGCGGCGGCAAAGATTTTTACGATGCGACGCCGCAATGCAGTCTTGTGGCCTCTCCTTAAGAGTCTAATCTTCCATCGGGCTCATCCATTGCTGTTTGGCTGTTACTGTGAAATTCCAGACGAAAAAAACCAAAACTTCGTGTTCGTCCCGGGACTAGAACCCAAGATTTCTTTTCGAAAAACTAAATAGTGATTTGTTTAGCTTTATGCATTTTCCTCATCCAAATACTTATATTACTCCTAACATCCCCAATATATAAAGAGTACACTCGAATCCAAACAAAAACATGTCCAAACAATAAAACTGTGTACAACCGAAAACAAAAGAGTGATGAAGAAAATCGTTTATCTGCGTACTATCGCAACATGTCGCCCGGGCATTATCACTAACGAGCGATCGCAATAAATAGCGACGTATGGAACTGTGGTAAGGAGCTACGAATCGGTGGAGGTTCTAACACATATGAGTAGCAATATTGCTTGGATCTTCTTTTAGAACTGAATTAAAGGAAATCTCATCTATACTATTATTATAAAGCTGAAGAATTAATATGTTTGAACGTGCTAATGTCAGGTACTGCTGGTTCGAATTATTATTTAAAAGTTAATCCATTTAACGCAGAAGGCGTTATAGCATCTCTATGAGACCAATAAAAGCGAAGAATCAGTGAAAAAGGGGGTAATTTATTAGGTAATCTTTGCGGAAATTTTTAATTATTATTATAGGGATGTATCCAAGGCATGAAAATCAAAAAAGTAATTAGTCGTCTTATAGATAATTAAAAAAATGAAGACCAGTATTTTTTATTTTGTCGAAATTATCAAAAACTACTGAGATATAGCGTATTGAAGTTACGGAGTGGGAGTTAATTACGTCACGCCGTGGTAAATTTGTGTAGCACGGCGTGACGTGGAAAATCTTCATGGATGTCCATGTGTCTATCAGACTCTTACTGACTAAAAACCACCCCGGTGTTCCATCTCACAACTACATCGGGGGTAGCGAGGACGATCACTGCTTCCGCAACCCCCGATTGGTGCTGGTCCGCCACCGCCCAAAATCAACCTCTTAATGTAACTGACATTTTCAACTTCCGCAGTCTGTACTCAATTTGTTAAAAACACTTCTAATTTCTTGAAATTTTGATAAGTTTCAAGTAAATTTTGACAAGCCGAGATGAGACTACGACTATATTTTGAACATTTTAAACTACGACAATAGGGATGTATCCAAGGTATGAAAATCAAAAAAATAATTAGTCCGTCTTACAGATAATAAAAAAAATTAAGACCCGTATTTTTTATTTTGTCGTAATTACCCAATATTACTGAGATACAGCTTATTAAAGTTACAGAGTGGGGGCTAATTACGTCACGCCGTTTTTTGTAAAGCTATCTGACGGACATTAAATTATTTTTTAGGATACAAGCCAATTGGTCTTCTCGGCAAGTCAAGGTTCTCAAAATGTTGTTTTTCCCAACTTTAAAACGAGTGACAGGAAATGCGCGTCAAGACCAATTGGACTTCGAGATCGAGAGGTTAGAGCTGCGTCTCAACACGAATTTCAAGTCGTTCGTAGTGCGCATTCCAATTCCAACATCATCTCGAGAAATTCCTCAAAGAAGAGTTCTGGCCGAAAGGTGTTGTGTACCGCCGGTTTCGCGGCCAGCTACGTGACACCAGTCAGTGAAACATTGCCGATACTTTGTGTTCATTAGGTGTAGTTATTTATGTTATATGTATTTATAGTATATTAAGTATTGCACTGCAACTCCTGAAAGCCAAAATCAACAGTGGAGACCGCCAGAAAAACAACGAGAAATGAAGCTCGACGAGTCCCAGAGAAACGATTCAACTGTCTTGGGTCCCACAACGAAATTAATCAGAAAAGAATAGCGGAGGAGTAAGAAAAGATATTTTTTTCCACTTCCCTCCATAACAAGCAGGAGACAGAACAGAACTAGGCCAATCGGCACAAAGGGACATTATTGCAACTGGGCGAAGCCCAGATTGCCAAACACCACGGAATAAAATTTGATTAAGTTAATGGGTCCTAAGTAGGTATTAGCTGTTACAATTGATTCCAATAATAGGTATGGCAAAAGCGCCTGAACGCACGGAAATTGGTTCTAGTTTCTACAAGGTCCGTATAATAAACGACTCCGGATGTAACTTGTACGCTATCCAACATAATATTACGTTCATTCTGTCAAAGAACACACTCCCACAAGATGTGATGTGCGGATCACATATGTGATGTGATGTGTGTTTTTGTTGAATTTCCCACCGTACCAACTAAAGTTACGTTATTAAAAACATGCCATGTCCATTATTTGTAATTCGTAGCTAGCTCGCCCCCGCCTTTGCTCAAGTGCAGCGTCCTTATGAAAAGTGTTCGGAGATAAGAAAACTTGGCCGCCGCGTCAGCTGACCGTGTGTCATTAGATTATAGATTACGTTAACTTGGCTCGTGTGTTGACATTTTAAGTATATGGTGTTATTATTTTAAATGCTTACAGATATTTTGAGAGGAATTTATTTGGCTGTAGTTAAGTAAATAACGGTAGTGTTCGGATATAAGAAAACTTGGCCGCTACGACAGTCGACCGTGTGTTATAGTTGTTTTATTAGAAAACCGTGTCATTGTTTAAAATATTTTAGAGTATTGTTAGTAAAATAGCTATAGTTATTTAGCTATAGCTATAAAGGTAATATCAGGCTTAACAAAATGTTCAGCTAACCGTGTATCCTTAAATTACGGGTTATGTTAGTTTTTTTTTTTTTTTGGTGCGAAAAATTCAAATGACCTCCCCCGCTTTGAGCGGAGAGGAAGGGCGTGACAGACTTTTACTGACTAAAACCCTTCCGTGTTTCTTCACTTGCCTGTGCGCCAGGGCCATGATTTCTTTTTTAACCAACCCACAACTCTGACCCAGGAGGCTTCAGTCTTCGTGGACACCGTCACGAGGTGTAGACATCTCTTTGAGGCGCGCGTGGAATTCAACGCGTCGTCGACCAGAGCCTGGTCCTTACCCATGTTAGCGTGATTTGTGTTTTTTCGGGCTATATAAATTATGACAGCGACAAACCAACCAAAACTTTGACTTTCTTTTTTATATTTAAATCGTTGGATTCGCCAAATAAGAACGCACTCGAAGACGTAGCGTGGGTAGGCCCCCGACAAGGTGGACCGACAACCTGGTGAAGGTTGCGGGAGACCGTTGGATGCGGGAGGCGCAGGACCAATCGTCATGGAGATCCATGGGGGAGGCCTATATCCAGCAGTGGACATCTTTCGACTGAAATAATGATATCAGGTTCTCCTATACCGTGCCATAGTAAAAAACTGTTACCAACTTATCAATAGTACAGTAGCTAGTGCATGTCTTTGTGTTCTGTATTATGTTAAATTCAAACAACTTTGTATATTTTGCATTTATTCCAGGCGAACGTTTTTGTTGTCGTCCTTTTTTCATACAAATTAGTTATACAAAAAATTTAATTTCTATTATTATCTTTATAATTATTTTTATTTAATTTAATTTCTTTCTTAAATCATTTTATTACCCGCCTGCTACATAAGGTAGACCATTGCAGACAACATTTACAGTACTTACATCATGTTTTCCATCCCCAAAACTATTACAATGGAATCGATTTCCCCTGAACAGTCGACCGCACACAACATCGCAACTGTTTTGAATATATTTCAATCAATTAGAGGGCTAGATGAGCTCGATAGTTCTACATAATACCTCGTCAGACCCTTTGAATATTCAGTCGATATCTTTGATGTACTGCTTGTAAGTTTGTCCAAGGAAATTATGGATAGTGTTCCTATATAGTGCCGTAAAGTTGTGTCAGTGAGAGGAGTGCATTGGGTGTTACGTTAAGTAGTAACTGTGCATGTATAAAGAGGGACAAATTAACGCAAAAATATCAAACCTTTTGAAACTTACTGCTACTTTATAACATAGCTTTATCGATTTGTTTGTTCAAAAATTACTCGTACGTTTATAAACTTTTGATCGCGGATGAATAGAGAGACAAATAGATTTGCTTGTCATAAAAACACATTCGAACTAAGACATAATTAACTCAAATAACTAAGAAAAATAAAAACTTAATAGATCCAACATCCCATATCAGCATCATAGACCGAAGCAAAATTCTTATCAACATAATTTTAGCACATGGTCATTCTGTAGTTCCGAAAATTATTTAAAAGTATACAACAATTACATGTTACCAGTACAATTTCGTAAACACCTGTACAGGGAAACACGAAATCACCAACCCACACAAGTTATTAGTAGTTTATAATTCATCTAATCTCCTGAAAGTTGCCATCTCAATAAATCTTAGGGATAGTGCTGAGCGCTTCTTAATAACCATTGTCTCAGTCCGCAAGTAATTAAACGGTTGGTCGATAACCATTATGGCGTGGGGAGCGGCTAGTCCTCGCTTATATTGATCTAATAAATAATATGTACACTGCAAGGATTATTGGGAATAAGCTATTGAGGTAAATTGTTTACATTGTTCAGTTCAGATTGGGTTGGCGATTTAAATGTAGAATGGATCTTGATTTCCTAGGGAGTCGATAAAGAAAATTATTATTGGTAATTGGAAACCAAATGATGATTGTAGTTTTCAAAAAACTGTTATTTAAAACTTTTACATAATAATGGTTATTTCATTATTATTACTAGATTCTGCCCGCGGTTTCGTTTACACAATATATTTTAATCAAACAACTATATAAATATTTATATAAAATATAAATACCATGAAATCATGAAATATTGTTCTTTAATGATACTATTTCAATTAACTATACTAATATATGAAGCTAAAGAGTTTGTTTGTTTGAACGCGCTAATCACAGGAACTACTAGTCCGATTTGAAACATTATTTTTGCGTTGGATAGTCCATTAATCCAGAAAGGTTTTAAGCTGTATATCTTAGACCAATAGGAGCGGTGCATATAAATAAAATATATCGAAATCTACGCGGGTGAAACCGTGGGTCCCAGCTAGTTATTTACATAACACCGGCCGCCGGCAGAAGTTACCACCCACCAGACAAAGCCTTGCCGCCAAGCGATTTGTAGTGTTCCGGAATAATGTCTGGTGAAGCCGTACGGAAGACGGGTCTGAGCAGTTGTGTTGCGATGTGTGCCGGGTACGATGCGCCAAATGTTGTTCTGTTGGGAGTTTGGTTGTGGAGGGTCTTCAGATCAATCTCCCTTTGGCGCAGCATCGTTGATCGTGTTGTTGGGTTTAAGATTGCATCACCTCGCTCAACTGCCGTCTTCCTTCCTATTCGTTCAACCTGAGTGAATAGGTTCTTAATAAACTAGTGTGCTTTACCATCAACGATCGCATCACTGCTTACCATCAGGCGGGATTGCGGTCAAGTGCTAGTTTGTTTATTAAAAATAAAAAATAAAACTTACATTTTTTCCTTAAGAATAGCGCCTTTATCCTCTCTCCTATTAAAAAAGAAAATACTTTGCTGTGCTCGACAGGGTCCATAATTGAATCTATATTTTAATATACCGACTATTAAGGACATATTATGGAATGCAATAAATTATTGAGTATTGAGTACGTGAAATTTGTGTTCCTCCCGCCCATCACATCGTATCGCATTACTTTCTCACAAAAATGTATTTTATGCATAATATAGAAAGCCTTTGGGTTGTAGAGGTCAGATAAGCAGTGGTGCCATGTGCAATACTGGCATTTTTCATAACCCAGCATAGTTGGTAAAATACTTGGCAGATGAACATATACATCCTCGTCCAAATCAAGGCTTTCTTTGCCAAATTGAAATCACATTATAGATGTAAGTATAGTAGGTATTTCATTTAATTCTATACCCCAAAGTTTCAAGGCAAATAAACATACCTCCTTTCAAGCAGGGCATATAAAACACCCATGCCCCACAATCCAGAACAACCACAACACCCTGGCCAGTGGGTTCATGCCACAGAATGAGATGGTAAAATCTTGCAATAAAACTTACAAGACATTCCCTCCGAGGTATGCACGCCGTCCGTTCTCAAGAATTCCACCACTATACGCAAGACAGCTTTAAAGCGCTTTATAGCCGGTGTGGGGTATGCTGGATTATAGAATGTTATTAAATCGAGGCTTAGTTTACAGCATGGGCATTGACTTTACAAAAAGTTCTTTTATAACGATAGTCTCATAAATTAAGGTTTTTACGTTTCAAAAGTTATAACTTAGTAACATTTTCTTGATTGAATAAAATAAAAAGCACATAATTTTCTCAAAAGCTATATAGCTTTTAATCAAGACCTAAATGACTACAAATACCTTGTATATCAACATTTATAGAAGAAATTTATTGAAAAAAAAAATCCCTAAGGTTCCAAATATTTATTTGTTTATTTTATGCTCCATGCGAAATGAGATAAGTCTGAATGGGACTGTTGCGTTTGGTACCAGTAAAGGTTCCCAAAAACTTCAAGAAAGTTTCAGAGTAGACACAGTCACCTCACATAATGCCCAGTCTCTGGAGTGTTATGTCTTTGGTCATCACCTTAGGGCCCGTCCACATTACGCGCTAATTGCTTTACGCAAATGCCTCGCGGTGTGCGGACGGGGCAGAAGTGGATGTTACGATGTTTTCGCAGACCCTTTCTGTTAGTTCAGGGGTGACGCAAAAATTTAAAACACTAAAAATGGTAGCCATTTTTTTGAGGGAAATCATCATAAGAATAGCAAGTGATCAGTTTGTAGTTTAATTAAAATTTGGATGATGGAAAATTGACAATGGCAAAATACGTGTATTGTCGTCGTGTGTTGTGAAGTTACAAACATTCGCCCATATTACTTATTCTTGGAAAGTATAAAATGTAGACCATATGGTGGTCAAATATAAAAAATAAATCCTAAAAAGCTCAAGAAAGCCAAGCCAGAATAACCTGGGGTGAATACACGGAGACCCGACCAATGTCCAGGTCTCGATAAGTGTCCAGGGAAGGACACTTTATTTGTGGAAGAAGATACAAATTTTAAAAGTGACCGTATTACGTAATTCGTGAAGACATGATCGAACATTGAACATATTTGAGGCATCACTGAACAGTTGTTAACTCTCAAGAAAGTGTCAACCAAAAGTAACCATTTGTGCAGTTTAGATTTGCCAAAACAAAATCCAAACCCTCAAGAGACGAACAAATGAAAAACCATTATATTCACTTTTATTGGCTTTGTCTGATCCACCGATATCAAAATCATTGACACGACACAAAAACTTAATCCGCCAACCCTAGCTGCCCCAAGATCCTCACACTATAATGGGGTTCGGATTAAATGCGTTGAAGTTAGTAATGCCCCTCTAAAAGCGAATTGTAGTCGGCGGCAATGGTTTATAATATCGTTATCGTGATGTCCAGCTTAGATTAGGAGATACTTTCGTTCGGACGCTGCTTTTGAGAAAGGGAGGTACTCTAAGAGGGGGGAGTGAGGTATTAATGGAATCAGGACGCGGTCACTCCGAGCCGGCTGGATCGCTCCGCTGATTTTAAAGGATTTCCAGGAATTTGCGACTCGCTTTAGGTACTTACGTGTTGTGAGTTGAGACTTCGAAAAGCTTTTGGGGCAGACTTGATTTTGTACGGGATTTCAGTCGAGTGCATATCTTCTGTTGTTTTATTTTGCGGTGCAGCTTCTTTAACTTTTACATTCCTATGTACAAATATATTCATACTCTGTTAAAAATTATACCATCGTCACCTTTTGCGACTTAAATTCATTAAACATGTCAGAAATGTTGCTGCACTAATTAAAAAATTGTAGGTCACAACGCATTCCCAAACATTAAAAACCGTGTGAATCACCAAAGACGTAATTACAGTTACAGAAACCAACTAACAACCCAAATAAATCCATACATCTATCCGTTATTATAGCAAATGTAGTGCAAAGAGTTCGGTATGCGAAAGGTTTTTACTAGCAAGGCGAAGTTTTGAACACAATTTGTTGTCGGCCGGGTAAGCGGGTCCAAATCAAACACATAGCTCCTTTGAGAGCAGCCTGTAGTTATGTGAACCACCAACTCACTGGGTGAGGCTCACAATGATTTTGTTTGATTGTGTTTAGGAATGAATTAATATAAGGAGTTAGTGGGTTTACATCCTTCTGGTGGGGGTTTTAAATTGTTCCTGTTATGTGTGGTTTAGCTAAATCGGTTTCAATAACTAAAGTTACATAATTACGAGCGTAATTTACAAGTTTGAAATTGCTGATAGGCGTAAAACGTGTTTTCTAAATGATTACGTATTTGGTTCAACAAAAATCCATCCTTGTGAAATGATTATTGCTTTTCGAATGCTAAGGTGACATTAACCGTCGTTGAGATGAGATTGCCACTAGATTTCGAACTTTTTTAATGAAAATTTTTCTTTGTAATTATAAACTAGTACTTGACTGCAATCCCACCTGATGCTAAGAAGTGATGCAATCGTTCATGGTAAAGCACGCTAGTTTATTAAGAGACTATTCACTCTAAGCCGTGAAGACACTTAAATTGTAGTCAGACGGAGTCACCGCAGCTGGTAAACTGTTCCAGTACCTAGATGCTATAAACTGTTTTTTATTATTTTGAATTGTAAATACCACCAGTTTTATTTCAAGAATACTCACAATGACAAAACAAAATACGGTCGAGTTTATGATCTAGATCTAGTTAGAATGCCAGTTCTCATAATTTTAAACTTTTACATTATTAGACAAGATGATTTATTATTTTATTCGCACGGAGTATTTTTGACATATTGTGCCTGAGGTCGGATTGTGAACATTCTCAAAATTACAAGAATTATCTCTGGTGTGACAAAATAAAAATGATCAAATACACAACTTTTTCATAATATTAAATGGTTTGCCTGATTGAGGTTGCACTGTCAGTAACATAAATATTTGTGTTCCCGTATGTATAGAACGTCTCGAATACAAATATTCGCGTGAAAGTTGTAGGCAGCATATGTGACGTCTTCGTTAGAAAACTTGCTTGCCAAGAGTGGGCGGACTAACTCGTTTCATTCATCGTCTTGTACTGCGCTTAGTAGGTTTTGATATTAGTCGCAAAATTCTCTTCATACATAGGTAATGTACCACGTTTTCCCTTCTTATACATTACCAACTTCTTGTTTCGGGAACACAATTAAAAGCAAATTTACAACAATTTTACTAAAACAAGAGTTACTAATATAACTTTTTATAAAATGACGCCATGAAAGAGGTTGAAGTCGGAATATCATGTCAGTAGTTTGTGAAAAAGAAATTGTTTGATTAGGTTTTTGGTATCTCAACAGCTTCTGATGCATTACAAGATGCACTTTATTAGCAGTTACGTGTTATAAAAAACAACTTCATTTGAGTAACTATTATAGAGAATTGAAAAGGTTAGAGAACATAAAATATCTTCCTAAGTATCAAGACCAAAAACTCGTCGTACTAGTACAATCAGTCGGCGCATTACACGAGAAGATGTCCGATGTGGTGTGCGGGGGTGTCACAGCTTGGGTGTGGGAGGGGGGTGGGTTTCAAATATGACATATCTGGGAGCCGTCAGCACCGCAACACTGTACCAGAACTTGGTCTGCGGCCAGCACAGATGTGTACTGTGCACAAGTACATACAAGAACACGTACGTCCAAAGTTTTACGCCCCGGGTGAAATGCGCCTACTCTCCAGCGTTATTAGCGGCCATTGAGACATGACTATTTACTTACTGGGAACGCGGTATCTCGTGTAAGGTATTGCCCAGTGGCTGTTCGCATCTCTTTCGGGTATTGCAGTATTGATGGATTGTGTATGAGGATGTGTTGGCGTTAGAGTTTTGAGTTGCTAGAGGATATGGAAATTGTTAAAACTTTTTGGTACGCTTTTAGCTTTTACCGCAAATGTATTTAATGGATAACATTTTTTTTAAATAACACTTCAATAAATAAAACGTTTTTAATTTAAAGTAACACGACTCTGTTAATTCTGAACTGGTTTGAGACGAAGAAAGACAGTCGATATTCAGGATTTCAACTGAACAACTCATGACTAGATTGGACCAAGTACACATTGCAGTAGCTATACCTAAATTGTAGCAATCTTATTCAAACTACCTACAACAGTCCAATTTAATAAAACCCCAAACACATTCGCGCCAAAAACATTCAATAAGTCCGCCATCTTTTGTTATGCACCGAAACTTTGTCGCATTGAAATTCTGTCACGTCACTATCGCCTTCAATTTTCAATAGCAAACATTTGTCCAAGTTCTGAAATCAAATTTAAAAATATGGATATTTTTATGTAGATTCGACCCTCGCGGTCCGATGTGGGTGACAAGTGGGCATAGCAAGTGTATGGCTAAAGGCGAGGATTCTATTGTCCGTGCTGTGAACCTATTCAATCTACTTACCTTTTTGGAAATCTGTATACGTGCTCGAGTTATGTTTGTGTGTGTATAATATGATTTTAGGGGACTAATGATGTGAGGAAAATCCGTAAATAAAACTTGTTTCTTTTTTATCAGAATCATAAACTATTTGGTTCGGGAAACCTAGATAGGTTCCTGTTTTAATGTCTCCTTTGTTGCAATGTCAGTTGCAGATTAAACATTTTATTTTTCAAATAAAACTTAAATGTAGTGTACTTCCATGCAACAAAGTTTTTCAACCCCTAAGGAAGGATCAATGATTCGAATTTATGCTTTATGCAGTGGAAAGTGATAAATTTATGTTCGTCCAGTTCCGTTCCTGCTTCGATTCGAGGTTATTGTGGATAATGCCTTGATTTTTATGGTTACTGCGGCACGTTTGCATAATGCTATCACTGTCTGTCTCATTTGCGTATGCCTGGTTTTGTATGTGGTGGCTTTTGTTGCATGGAAATCGTGACCAAGAAAAAAGTTACGAATTGAGTTATAGATGTAACTACATACAACCGCAGACATAGGCGATCGACCTTTTTCACCCTTATGTCTTTAGTAGTAAGGTTGATGAGTGATTTACCAACACTATCCCCTATAGTACACATATCAAGAAAATACACGTTAACTTCAGAACGGCTCATTTTCTCATCGGTTTAAAAGTGAACTCTTAGAAAACATAAAAAACCGAATAAAGAAAACTAAGTGGCTGTTTTTAGTTTACAAGTTTCTATTTATCCTTAAAACTAAAAAAAATAAAATAATAATAAGTACCTACTACTAATAATAAGTACAAGTATATAAAAAGGAACAGAAATAACCAAAGGAATATAAAATGTAAGCCATACCTGCCGCCTAATCCTAATTTTCATTTATTTAATTTAATCATTTAAAACACCACTCAAAAATTATTATTAGGAACTTCGCTAGAATATTTATTTATTTCTCTCTTCACAAAATTGGTTTAGCAATATTTTCTTCCAAAAAAAAAAAACATGATCTGCAATCCTAAAATACTTTATATCTACGAGATAAACAAATTCCAGTCGGCTGAAGACAGATGGCGCACCGGCTCACGTAGGACGCACGGCTCGGCCTCAACCCTTCTAGGATAATATCTTTAAAAGTTTGCTCCAGCCCGCATCCACCCCTGGGAGAGCGATCGCTTTAAATTATTCTACCAATCAAATATTATTAGAGTGATGTAAAAATGTCGCGTTATTAATATTTAGCAAAAATATCAGGGACGAAATATTTCTACATCATGTGTGGTTTCATTATTTCTATCAAACTAGCTGCGTAGGTTTCGATATATTTTTTTTTATATACCTCGCTCCTCTTGGTCGCAGCGTGATGTGATATAGCCTAAAGCCTTCCTGAATTAATGGACTATCCAAAGCAAAAAGAATTTTTCAAATCGGACCTACTGGTCCGATTTGAAAAATTCTTGAGATTAGCGCGTTCAAACAAACAAACAAAGAAACTCTTCAGCTTTATACAGTAGTATAGATTATTCTCTAGTATGTAACTACAATAGGGATGTATTCAAGGAATAAAAATAAAAAAAATATTAGTCCGTCTTATAGATAATAAAAAAAATTAAAATCCTTATTTTTTATTTTGTCGAAATTACCAAAAACTACTGAGATATAGCGTATTAAAGCTACGGAGAGGGGGCTAATTACGTCACGCCATGGTATATTTTGTATCACGGCGTGACGTCATGCGACATTTCAAATCAATATATCTTCTTAAGTATTTGAATGAAAGAAAAAATAAAAAAATATGTGTTAATTTTTTTTTTTAATCTGTCTGACGGACATTAAATTATTTTTTAGGATACAACTCAATTGCTCTGCGAGTCGCTAAACTGAAGTGGCAGTGGGCAGGGCACATTGCTCGTAGAACCGATGGCCGATGGGGCAGTAAGGTTCTAGAGTGGCGGCCACGTACACAGACACAGCGTAGGGAGGCCCCCAACAAGGTGGACCGATGACCTGGTGAAGGTCGCGGAGAAGCCAATGGATGCGGGCAGCACAAGATCGGTCAGCGTGGAAAGCCTTGGGGGAGGCCTTTGTCCAGCAGTGGACATCCATAGGCCGAAGAAGAAGAAAAAGAAGAACTGAATTCAATTTAATTTTAACATTTGTTAACAATCCATCAATTACTGCATTAGGCCTGTCTCAGGCTACACTACAAAATACTGTCCTCCGCCTTTTAGATCTAATCTGTTCCATTCGCAGCGCACTTATGTACATTAACAACCTATTCAGTTTATATTGTTCCCACTGTTGGGACACAGGCCTCCTCTCGGTGAGAGGGAGTGGGCCGTAATCTACCACGCAGGTCAGTAAGGGTGGGTAGATGTCACATGTCTTCGAAGTTTTTGAATTTAGAACATGCCGGTTTCCTCACAATTTTTTCCTTTGCCGTTTTGAGAGCAGTGGTGATGAAAAGTAAAGCGCCTGATGGGGGTCGAATCAGCGATCAATAAGTTGTGGCTGATAGCACTGGGCCACCGCTGCTCACATCTTAAAAACGATTTAACGAATTTCGAAAAATTATACACTATGAAATTTTCTGAACCAAGCAATCAATTAAATTGTAATGTTGTACGAAAATGATCAAAATATACCAAAACAACACTTTATTTAGTTGCTTTTGACGAAATCCAATATAGGTTGAGATGATGGGAACTTCGCAAACATCTCAAATTCTATTCCAAAAGGCTATCGAGTTCAAAGCAGCGAGTCAATTCGTTTAGGAGTATTTAATTCAAACTTAATTTCACTGAAAAGATTATACACCACGGGGAAAGGATGATTGATTTAATTATTCTACTCCTTAGACGTGTCCTCTCTTATAATTACGCTTCATTACTTAAGCATCGCTTTATACTGACTAATTACTTAATAGAAGTAACGAGTTATTTCCATCTCAAAGTTGAACCTTGGAAGTGGAATGTAATCAACATTAAACGGGGTCGGAAACGAATTATAGAGGAGAAAATAAATAAGATCGAAGGACGTCTGACTCTTGTTTGCTTGGCTAATTCGCTTCGCCTTGATCTGCTTTCAGGTAGGTATTCCACTCGATTGATTAATAACCCTCTTGTTACTTATTTCGCTTAAATAGAATTTGTTGTGCTTAATATCCAAGCTTGTTGAAAATTCTGTACATTTGAGGGTCTATTAATGAAAGATGAAACCACTAAGTATGGTTTAAATCACATTTAAGCTATTATAGTTTTTCTCAGTTAGATTTGAAGGAGTGGTCACTTCAATGAGGTAAATATTTACATCGAATGTTTGTGGATTTGAGTGTTATGGTCAGGTGTAGCGTCTTTCCGGATTTTTAACCATTTAAATATTGTAGGATCACTACGTACTCATTTGAATACTTGATATACTCATTAATATAATCGTGAAAACCGTTGAACGCTTACTTGCAAACGGCTTTCAGTAAGCGAGTTCCAGTTTGGCGGGTTGAAAAATAACCTAAACAATTCAACAAAATGCACAGCTCTCATAATATTTCACCCCAATTTCTCTCATTCTAATAACAGGATAGTAGAAAATCTTTGATTTCTCTCAGAGGACAAAAGAAATAAAAGTTAACAGGCACAATCAGTCCATTTCACTTAATATACGTGACATAAAACAATAACTGCGGACTGTTAGGGATGTATTTTCATAGATATGTTCAATCGATAGACGAGCAACTGTGATAACTCAATAAGCGAAGACCGATGCGACTGGGTGTGTGACCGGACATCTTGGATTTATGGGAGTATGTCTGACAGTTATATAAGTTTTTTCACGACCCAAAGGCTGCTATCAAAATATCTTATTTTGGAATCTAAACTGTGATTAGGCCGCGTAACAGGTTTTGATACGCTTTTCATCATCAATTATGTACCTTGTACTTTTGTGTGCATTTATATAACACAACTTTCGAAATAAACTTCATTACATACCTAATATTAAACATACATAAGTATAACTTACTTCTAAAGTAAGGAAATCTAGATGTTACGTCCGTGTTGGTCGTAAGCGATCGAACGCCCCGTAAAGTTCAATATTTTTATCCAAAATGACCTAGCCATGGACGTGTGGCGATGCCATTGACGTTGGCGATTCGGCTTGTGAGGCGATTTGGTGCAACAGCGAAGGCGAAAATTGACCTAGTATATATATAAGGTCGCTAAGACATTCGCGTTTTCTTCGGCGTGCCAACGCCTATTCCAGGAAGCTGCAAGTAATAAAACATTTCGCTACAGCTACAGTGGCTCATCTCGAAAAAATGGGTCAACGGATCCCTTCTCCTTAGGGGAGCCATGATAAAACTTGTAAGAAACTTTTGTTTTGAGCACCTCAGAGAGAACGCAATGGAACAGCGTCTGCGGGGGAAAATACGAAAATTCTCCTTTATTTTGTAGATGAAGATTGTTAGTATGGTATTAATAGAAGAACAACTATTTCGACCGGAAAAATGTGACGGATTTTGGCAGTAGCAATGGAGTGATCCGTAAAAAAATACATGTAAACATATTGCAAGTTTAAATCCGTAAAGAACTATGCGTAGAAATCAATAATATTGCAATTGAAAAATCGTCCTTTTTTCATGTTTGTACAAAGTTGCAATTCGGTTATCACATTCAATAATAAAGCTGTGATTACAAGTCGTTATTAGTCTTCTAAAATAAAGTAAAAAATATATACACAATTTTATTTTACTAAAAATGGGAAACTCATTTCCCCGAATAACATAGATACCTAGTATATTTGGTACGAAATAATAGCCCTTTGATAATAAGGCACAACGCCGGTCGATGGTATCAACAATTCAACACAAACTTTATGGTATTGTTATCACTAATTAAGTTTAATATTATTATAGTAAATAGTAAAACAAAAAAAACGGCCAAGTGCGTCTCGGAATCTCGCACAAAAGGTTCCGTACCATTGATTTATCACTGATCTCGTTCAAAACAATTTTCGTTGATAGTTTTTATAGTAATGTACATCACAATTTTTTCTTTAGATTTTTCATTTTCTTATTTTAGAAGTTAGAGGGGAGGGGGATCAACATTTTTCCACTTTGGAAGCGCCTGTCACGCAAACTAACTTTGGTTTAGAAAAAAATATTTTAGAAACCTCGATATCATTTTTGAAGACCTATTCATAGATACCCCACACGTATGTGTAGGATGAAAAAAAAAATTTGAGTTTCAGTTCTAAGTATGGGGAGCCCCCAATATTTATTATTATTTTTGCATCAAAATGTTAATGCGGTTCACAGAATACATCTACCTAACAAGTTTCAACAGTATAGCTCTTAGAGTTTCGGATAAAATGGCTGTGACATACGGGCGCAGACATGACGAATCTATAAGGGTTCCGTGTTTTTCCATTTGGCTACGGAACCCTAAAAAGGACCAGCCACGGATCGACGGCGCGTTGTGATCCACGCGCGCATCCATAAATTGCCAGTACATCGAAACGGCGTCCACTAGAACGATGGGTGCCAGGGCCCCGGGTTATTTAAAAGAAACAACGTGACCCCTGGCACAGGTATATGAAGGAGCACGATTGGGTTTTAGCCTGTATAAGTCTGTCACGCCTTTGGAGAGGTCATTTGACGATTTCCCACGCAAAAAAAGTTTGATAAAGCTAAGTAAGTAGTGCCTACTGTCGCAGTTCACTGCTTTCTTAGCAGATTAAATGAATAAATAAAACCCAATTCATATAGATACTAAACAATTTTATATACTTAAATTATGCAACAAATAAATAATTATATTACCTTTTTTTTAATACTCGTCTGTTAATGTTTTCACGCCTAAACTAGAAAATGGATCGGTAAGATATTTTACAGATAGGTAGCCTGGAACCTATATCTACTCAATAGGCTAGTTTTTATCCTGGATACTTTGGATTGGAAAATTATGAAAAACAAAATACATACAGATAAAGTCTCGATCAATAACAAGGGAAATGGAAGCTTGTGTTTTTTTTTTCTTTTAGTTTTCAACGAATTATCAAATATTATTTTTTACTGCAAGAGAAATTTACGAAATAGGAATAGGATTCCGCGGTACTTTTCCCTCCAAAACACACAAAAGGTCACGCTAGACTGCGAGCAATCAGCTACTTTGTAACCCTTGGCCACCAACCAGTGGTTACTCGCAAATAGGGGACATAAACGTGAATGGATGTTAACGTGTTTTTTACGACCCACGGTCAACATATCGTTCTGTTTGCGACCGCGACCATATCTTTATTTCCCCGTTTCACCCCAAAAAAGTGTAGTTCTTTTTTGTTAGGTACTGTAAAGGGTATTCGGACTGCTGGAATTGTATTTATGTTAAGGTATAAGATTCAATTCTAAGTTAGCTTTAAATATATAATATTTTTTAGTGTGGATGTTTAGATAATTATGTAAAAAGAAATAACCTCAAAAATGTCTTTCCTCAGGCGCTAATTATTTATTTGTGTTTTTTTTTCACCGAAAAGTGTTCTTTTTTTTCGAAGAAAATAAATGTTTTTCTTCCTAACTACTGCATTCAGAAACAAATAAGATCATTGGAGATTGACAAAGGTAATTTATTTATGCGATTTATTGTCGTTGTACGAATAGGGGAGATCGGGGCAAAGTCAACATTGACTCGATGTCGAACTGTTTGCTCAGTGGTAGGACCTCCCGTATTCTTTCTGGGGATCAATTGGATGTCAAACATAACATAGAGCTTAATATTTGACAGATTTTGTAAAGTTAAGCACAATTTATTGATGGTTGCATTAAATGTGTTGAGGCAAAAATTTCAAGATTTTTCTGCAACTAGGCAATTAAATATTATTAACACATAAAATATACATATACACACTACGATTTAGATATTAATTATAAGAAAAGTATTCTATCTATATTTATTAAAAAAAAAAAATACTAAATAGAAAATAACATTTACAAACTTCTAATACCAAATAAACTGCAAATTATAAATAAAAAATACACTCATTGTCAAAAAGATCGCATTTGCAACATTTTATTCGACCAAAAATTCGAACAAAAATCGAACAAATGTAAAAAATTGTACATAAGTGAGTTTATTCCATTATTTTGGCACCGCTCACAGGATCGCAGCCCGGGGCCTGTTGTCATGTCGCATTAACGTGAATCGCATCATAACTCCCGATAATCTACGTTTATTGGCTCCACTCGCTGCTTTATTACCCTCTACTGATATAACTAATCGCATACACGGAATATTGTTTGCACAAGTGTAAATGTCGTATGTGTGTGTAGTGGATTATACAGCGCAAATATTCTTCATTGACATTCACAGTGCGAAAGTTTATATGCTTGCATGTTTGTTATTTAGGTAATTACATAAAAATGGCTAAACGGATCTGCATGAAATTTGGCACACAGATAGTTTGTAATCTGCATTAACACATACCATACTTTTATGTCTATATTGCTTTCCATTTAGATAATTTTCCACAAACTATGCAAACATCGCTGCGGGCAAAGGCAATTTTTTTTTATAATTATAAACTAGCGCTTGACCGCAATCCCGCCTGATGGTAAGCAATGGTAAGCCTGGCGGTAAAGCGCGCTAGTTTATTAAGAGCCTATTCAATCAGAAAAAACTGAGCGAATAGGAAGGAAGACGGCAGCTGAGAGAGGTGATGCAATGTTAAATCCAATAACACGACCAACGATGCGCCAAAGGGGGATTGATCTGAAGACCCTCCACGACCAAACTCCTACCATAACAACATTTGGCGCATCGTACCCGGCACACATCGCAACATAACTGCTCAGACCCGTCCTCCGTACGGCTTCACCAGACATCATGCCGGAACACGACAAATCGCTTGGCGGCAAGGCTTTGTCTGGTGGGTGGTAACTTCTGCCGGCGGCCGATGTTATGGCCTACCGAGGAAATTTTAAAATAAAATATTTTGCTTTAACATAAACTATGTTCATAGTTTGAACCTAGATTCGAGGGACATTCCAATGAAGACTTACAAATGTACCAACTAGTTTAAAAGTAGGTTACTGTAATAAATAATTGTGCCCTTGGTTACAGTCACAACTAATGTACTTTTATATCCCGCCCACGTCCATAACAGCCATTTTAAATATAACTTTAAAAACAAAGCATTTACTTAGTTTTTTTTTTTAATGTTGTAAATAGGCCCTGATACATCTTATTTGTGTTGAAACTAAGTTATAAAATATGTTGGTTATGTTGTTTAGAAATCTATACTAATATATAAAGCTGAAGAGTTTGTTTGTTTGTTTGTTTGAACGAGCTAATCTCAGGAACTACTGGTCCGATTTAAAAAAATCTTTTGGCGTTGGATAGCCCATTAGTCCAGGAATGCTACGCTACGACCAATAGGAGTGGAGCATATAAAAAAACATATCGAAACCTACGTGAGTGAAACCGCGAGATGCAGCCAGTAAGTAATAAAATCAACTTTTCCATTTGAAAAGTATTAAAAAGCGTATTAATTAAGAAACTACAGATAGTAAAAATAATTTAGGGTACGATGGGACTAACTATAATAATAAATGGCACTAAAATAAAAAAATAAAAATTTAAAATAATTTAATTAACAGTAAATTACTGAACAGTATGATGAGGGCGGACTTTGCAGTTGTGTTGCGATGTGTACCGGGTTCGATGCGCCAAATGTTGTTATGTCGAGAGTTTGGTCACTCTGGCGCAGCATTGTTGGTCATGTTGTAGATTTTAACATTGCATCACCTCACTCAATTGCCGTCTTCCTTCCTATTCACTCAGTTCTTTTTGGTGAATAGACTCTTAATAAAAAAGCGCATTTGATGTTAAAATCAAAGAGTGCACCACTGCTTACCATCAGGCGGGATTGCGGTCAAGCACTGGTTTATAATAATAAAAAAATACGTATATATTCGGCGAATTGAGTACCTTCTCCTGTTTTCATCAGTTAAAAACAGAAGATACCAGTTTACACAGTGAGCCATAATTTAACTAAGCAATTATGAATTTCATCCTATTAATCTAGAACAAAAGCCTTATAGCTGGTAGTACAATCACGATCAGACATTATACTAAAGACAATTCATTATTAAAGTGCCGTTACAGAGGCCATAATCGGCCGTTATCGCCCTTTTATAGCGGATTTTATGAGCAAAACTATTCACCCAAGAAATGTAGGCGTTCTTATCTGGTTAGATCCTTTGTTAGACCTAATTATTGGGATAGTAATAATGTTTTAGAGGTATTGTGTTAATGTGTACTAGGTTTTATTCTGCAGGATGATTGCGTGACACACAAATTGACAGCCTCCGTGGCGTAGCGGTAGCGAACGCGCAAATATTTACATGCATGAATATGAATATTTGCACTGGTCTGGTCGTGCCTCGGAAAGCACGTTAAGCCGTTGGTCCCGGTTGCCATACGAACATCTAATGGCAGTCGTTACGGGTTGTTGGAGCCCTCAAAAGTCCTACAATTGGTCTAACTGCAATGCTTCGATATGGCCGTCGGGTTGTGGAGGTCAGACGGCAGACGCTTCATGGAAAATATCGAAGTTTAGCCAAAATGAGCAGTTAGACTGGTAAAGTGGACGCTAGACTCCAAAGCTGAAAGGCTTCGTATACAACGTACGAGTATGTAAAACTCACCGTACGACGGGTCGTTCGATGATTGAACGGAGAAGGGGGAATTAAATCATGCCATTCCTATAAGTTTATCAACAAAAAATAAAACTCATAGGCAAAATATTATTCTGTGAGTATCTACTTTTTAACTTCTGTTCAAATCTAAACAAATAATATATTACTTTAGTTTTTATTTTAATACAGTCCTATTAAGCATAGGTAGGAAGGTTAGCGCAGTGGTTAAGCTATTGACTGCTGCGCTGCGTGTCGCGGGTTCAATACCCGCACGGAACAAATATTTGTATTATGACCTACAAGTAGTTGTTCTGGGTTAGCTGTTTGTATATGTGAGTTTATATGTTTGTAAAATAAAACAAATCTCAAAGATTCTATGTATCTGTGGAGCGAAATAGGGTAGTTGAATAGGGTAGGGTGGTATACCAGCGATTGTTCTTAAGGCTTGTGCGCCCGAGTTGTCTCCTGTATTGACGCGCCTGTATCGCCTCTCTTTTAGGACTGGTATAGTGCCCAAGTCCTGGAAGCTTGCCAATGTACAGCCCGTGCCCAAAAAGGGTAGTCGTGCCGATCCTACCAACTATCGGCCGATTTCAATAACCTCCATACTCTGCAAGATTATGGAGCGTCTATTGAATTCGCGCCTCTTGGCTTACCTGGAAAGTAACGATCTCCTCAGTGACCGACAGTACGGTTTTCGACGCAATCGGTCAACTGGGGACCTACTAGTGTATGCCACTCACTTGTGGGGCGAGGCCCTCGAGAAAAATGAGGAAGCGATTGCCGTCTCCCTTGATGTCTCGAAGGCCTTCGACCGGGTATGGCACGCTGGCCTTTTGAGTAAGGTTCCAGCGTACGGCATTTCCGCTGGCCTGACTGGCTGGGTAAAAGACTTCCTGACTGAACGGTCCCTCCGAGTTGTTGTCAACGGATGCTCATCTGAGCCCATGTCGACCAATGCCGGTGTTCCTCAGGGGTCTGTTCTCTTTGCAACTCTGTTCCTGCTACATATTAACGATCTGCGGATGCCCGGTATCTATGGGTATGCAGGTGACAGCACAGTTGTGGTGAGATACCTGCCGGAAGCTCGGGCTAGTAAGGAAACAATCCGGTCCGAAAGAGAGGCCATGGCAGAGCGTACGACTGCTGCCCTACAGGCAGTCTCCGAATGGGGCAATGCCAATCTTGTAGCATTCAATGCCGCCAAAACACAGGCGTGTCTTTTCACAACCAAAAGGATCCCCTTCACCTTGGCTCCTACTTTTCAGAATGTATCCTTGGAGTGCACCGACCGCCTTCAGCTTTTGGGAGTCTTAACTTTGGGCGGTTCATTGAGTCCAAGGTCAAGGTGGCTGCCAGAAAACTAGGCGTCATCGCGAAGGTCCGGCGGTACTTCACACCAAGGCAACTTCTAATTTTGTACAAAGCACAGGTCCGCTCGTGTGTGGAGTACTGCAGCCACATTTGGGCTGGTGCTGCGAAATGTCACCTTGCCACTTTGGATTCAGTGGAGAGGCGTGCGAAGAGGCTGATTGGCGACCCAGACTTAACTCGAAACGGTCGCCAAAGCCTGGATCACAGGCGTAGAGTAGCCAGCCTTTTGGTCTTCTATAGGATGCATTCTGGTGAGTGTGCAAGGGAATTGCATGATTTAATTCCCCCATCTCCGTTCCATCATCGGACGACCCGTCGTACGGCGAGTTTCCACCCTTACGTTATTGACACCACTGCGATCCGGACGAAGCGTTTTGCTTCTTCCTTTATACCGCGTACATCGAGGGACTGGAACAATTTGCCAGCGTCGGTGTTTCCGTCACACTTCAATTTGAGTGTCTTCAAGGCTAGAGTGAATAGGCTCTTAATAACTAGCGCGTTTTACCATCAACGATCGCATCACTACTTACCATCAGGCGGGATTGCGGTCAAGCACTGGTTTATAATGTAATTAAAAAAAAAAATTGTCCGTCAGGCAGATTTCCAAAAAATACTAGACACGTATGTTTTGTTTTTTCATATAAACAAAAATTGAAGACGACACAGTGCGCTGAAAACTCGTGTGATGTCATTGCACGCTACACTTTTTAGAGTGCAGTGACGTCACCAGCCACCACTCCTGATCTTTGAATCCTTCTATATTTTTCAATTTTCATTGATTTGATAAATTAAATATACGTCTCCATTATTTATCTATAATCTGAATGACTGACTAAATAGAATCAATTTTTTTTTTACCCAGGAAACATCCCTATTCCGAATACAACGATACGAACCTAAAATTATTCTCAACCAAAAAATTACTAATAAAATGAAACCCCATAAACTGGTACCCCGCTTTCACATTAAGTTGTAATAGTTGTTTACAGCCGGCACTCGCTGTGCGTTTACAATATATTACGAGCTTGTCGGCAATAAAAAAGGGGTAAGAAAAAAAAATGAATAAAGCAAGGAACGTTAAAATAAAGGCGCCTGGGAATATATACGACTTCCTGAAGGAAATAATAATGTTGTTTGCAATTCATTTGGCCCGCTACCTGGTTACCCTAGTCTTTAGAAAACAACGCGCGGTATTTCTTTTTTTAGTACCCCCTCCTTATCCCGATTTTTCGCGGGAGGGTCGCGATTTTTATTTTTCAACCCTTTGCTTTCCCGAAATCAAAGCTTAATAACGGTGAATTTGTAAACGGATGTAAATGCGAATTGTTACAATGGTTAAGAAAAATGCTTAGATAAGAAATGTTTTTAGTATAAATTTAATGTTTCGAATATTTTGAATAAAACGTTTTATTTAAAAATTTTAATCACTAGCTACTATGTTTTTTTTTTCTGTTTTATCAATTACTATATTGATTATTTGTATTGTTTCTCTTTTTCATCACATTTCCGTTACTCGATCTCCAAAGTAGTAAAATGCAAAATTCTCATTCACTTGTATTTAAACTGCTTAAGCTTAATCCTTCTCTGTATGAGAGGAAACCTGTGTCCAGCAGTGGGACGATAAAAAAATTGATGATGATAAAATGAAACTGCTTAAAATTGCCAAAACCCACATACAAGCTTATCCAATACCGCCGTAGAGCCGACAAATGGCATGTCGCACAAGAAAAATCAAACCGTAGCAAGAAGCCGGCTTGCTTACATTTAAAAACGTAATTGTAACAAACCGCCCTCTCTTATTAATTTAGCTCATTTATTTCTGGCAGCCCGAAGTCGTCACGTGCAAGGAAAAGGAGTAAAAAGTCAAAAGAGTTCGAATAAAATATTCATGAATGTTACCGATGAGATTTCTGTATTCCGACATTGTTTATTTGGTTTCAATTTGCTGGAGGTTCGGTGGTTTTGTTTTTGTTTTTTTTTTTGTTTTAGTTAAGTATATGTTTTATTAATGTTTGTAGACTTTATAGTCGCGCCATATAAAATACTGGCATAAAACTAAGTCCCGTTACTTTAGAGGACCCCAACAATTTTGAAAAAATAACAGATTGTGATTACGCCAACTAAGACAACTACTTCATCTTATTAAGAAATACCAAGGCTTATTTTCTTTTTTCTGTAACGAGTATGGATTGCTTTTCAGCTACATGCGGTTAGACTTGCAGCCAACCCCAAATTAGACCCTGATTTAGCTCAAAACGGGCTCCAAAGTCTGGAGCACAGGCGAAGAGTAGCCAGCCTGTCAGTGTTCTATGATGCATTTTGGAGAGTGTGCGAGTGTTTACATGAATTAATTCCCTCATCTCCGTTCCATCATCGGACGATTCGTCGTACGGCAAGTTCCACCCTTACGTTGTTGTCACCACAATGATCCGAACGAAGCGTTTCGTCTCGTCTTTTATACCGCGTACATCGAGGGACTGGAACAATTTGCCAGCGGCGGTATTTAGGTCAGACTACAAATTAAGGATATAATGAAAAGGCTCTTAATAAACTAGCGCCCTTAACCATCAAAAATTGCATCACTAATTACCATCAGGCGGGATTGCGGTTAAGCACTAGTTTATAATTTATAAAAAGAAATAGTTGGGCAAAGACTAGTGAAAAAGTGTTAACGCTAATTTCTAGAGGACAGTTTCTTTCTTTTATGGCTTTGCACGGTTTGTGCATTTAGCCAATGTCACGTAATGAATTGTTCAATGTCGAAAAAGATGGCCGCGTGACCCGTCTTACGATGAAGGTTTGAGATAAAGTCATGATGTGGCCACTATGCTGCGATATTTCACTGTTCTTTATGAATTATTTACTGAATGCACTTTTTACTACATAAATCACGCACTTTTATTTAGTAAACAACACTATAAATAATTTTAAAAGTCCAATGAAAAATGAGCGTGATACTCAGCTTGACTTTCCCGCCAAAAAACCTAGAGGACAGTTATTCTACAAGATATTTTGCTACACAAAACTGCATTAAGACCTACTTGCGCCACAAATCGCTTAATGCGTTCAGCAGTGAATTTACTTAAAGCATAATTCTCTTTCTTCTTCAAACGATTGATTTATTGTTCATTCAGTTACTTGTGACGTAAACCAAATACTTTCAAATACCTATAGAATTGCTAATATAAGACTGATAAATAGTACCTATTTTCTTAGTTACACCAAAAAAGGTTGAATAATACCTTAAAAGTCGACAGTCAGTCAGTCTAAAGACGCGATCGACAATCACGGTCTGTGAATATTTAAGAAGCTTCGAGTGAGTCTCGAGAGGATCGCGAGAGTCACTTAAAATACTTGATGAGCAATCGAGTTACAGACAGAAACAATTTATAAAGGACTTTAATATGTATAAAGACCATTTTAAATATGTTGGCCGGATCTGTTAATAGAAATTGCGACTAAAAATACTTAACGTTAGGTACCTATCTAATGCTATATCATATCAGTCCGAAAATTACCTTAACCTTTGCAAAAAATTTCATATATTACCCCTAGTTAGTCGTCGCGAGATCTCTGACTGCGTTTGCTTGTTAAAAATGTTCAATAGTAGTATAAACTGTCCCGAAATCTTGTCCAAATTTTATTTTAATACCCCTATGAAGTCAAAAAGATTTAATACGCCTTTGCGTGTGCCATTATCCTCAACAAATTATCGTCAGAATTCATATATAGTGCGTGCAAGCAGAAATTTAAACAAGTTGTGTAAGCAGCATGATATAGATCCATTTTTAAGTAGTGTATCCTTGGTTAGGAGGTGCTTAAGCCGTAACTTTTTCATTAAATCAATTAAAAATTTATGTTTTTATTATACGCGTACTCACTTACCTAGTGTCCATAGGAAGCTTTTAATAATCTTTAATTTATAAGTGAGGTCTTGTTATTGGCTGTCAGTCCATCTTACTGTTTCTTAACTGATTTGTTTAGCTGTAGGTCCTCCATACTGGTAATAATGAATAAATAAATAAATATAAGGCGGGAGGAAACGCCAGGGTGTCACCATTGTGTGGATCGCCCTGAGGACACGGTAGAGCATACGGTGGAGGTCTGCCCGGCTTGGGTAGGGCACTGCCATGTCCTCGTAGCGGCGATCGGCGGCGACCTCTCGCGTCCGACCCTGGTTCAGGCTATCACCTCCTTCTGCGAAGCAGTGATGCTGGCAAAGGAGCCACCAGCCGCCGCAGGAGACGCCCTGGTTGGGAGACACCGAACTCCCAGCCACCGTAGGCGCGGGCCTGAGGGTGGTGAGCAGTGGGCAGCTCGCCGCCCGGTAAGGACCAGGCCCGAGTCGTCGGCGCGTCGTGTTTCACGTGCACCTCAAAGAGATATCAGCACATCGTGACAGGGTCCACGAAGACCGATGCCTCCTGGGTCTGGGTTGAGGATTGGTTAAACAAGAAACCGTAGCCCAGGCCGTCCCACAGGCAAGTGAAGGAACATGGGTGAGTTTTAGTCAGTAAAAGTTTGACACGCCCTTCCGCTTCGCCCAAAGCGGGAGAAGTCATTTGATAATTTCCCATCCCAACAAAAAAAAGGTATCTAATGCTAAATGATCGGCATAATACTAGTGAGTTGCTTGCTTAAGGTACCTTAAAGGATTAATTTAACTCCTCACACGTACAAGCGAAAATAATCGTTGCAGTCTTCAGGCTAATTAAGAAATAAAATTCCAAGAAGCCCTACCCAGCTACCAAGCTTAAAGAGAATTTTTCGATGTACATAACATCATCATCATCATCTCAGCCACATGAAGTCCACTACTGGACATAGGCCTCCCCCAAGGATTTCCAAAAAGCAAGGTTGGACGCGGTCTGTATCCAGGGCTTCCCTGCGATTTTGGTCAGGTCATCTGACCACCTAGTCGGTGGGTGTCCGACGCTGCGCTTATCGGTACGTGATCGCCATTCAAGAGCCTTTCTGCCTCATCAGCCATTGACTCTACGTGCTATGTGCCCCGCCCACTGCCACTTCAAAGAGCTAATCCGCTGGTCTATGTCGGCGACTTTCGTTCTTCTACGAATCTCCTCATTCCTGATTACGTAGAGAAACGAGAGACGAGAATGGCATAGCCCTCTTCATAGCTCTCTGTGCGACCTTGAGTTTTCTGATGAGGCCCATTGTGAGGGACCACGTTTCTGATCTAAATGTCATCACCGGTCATCACATAATATAATCAGCCCATAATGGTCCCATTTTTGAACACAGGACTTCTCTTGGTGAGAGAAAGTTGGCCGAAATATATGCGGCAGTGCAGCTTGGTAGATGTCACATGTCTTCGAAGTATTATTCTCTAGAACATGGTGACACAGTTTCCTCATCATATTTTCCTTTACCGTTTTGAGAGCTGTATTAATGAACGAATATATACAAAGTAAAGCGCCTGATCGCCTGTCGTGGTGGCCTAGTGGTTATAACACCAGCCTCTCAAGTATGAGTGCGCGGGTTCGATTCCAGGTCAGGCAAGCACCAATGTAATTTTTCTAAAGTTATATGTACTTTCTAAGTATATCTTGGGCACCATTGACTGAAGGTGAAGGAAAACATCTTGAGGAAACCTGGACTTTATAAGTCTTAAATCGCCAACCCGCAATGAGCAAGCGTGGTGATTACGCTCAACCCTTCTCTGTATGAGAGGAGACCTGTGCCCAGCAGTAGAACGATAAAAAGGTTGATGATGATGAAAGCGCCTGATGATGTTGAAACCAATAACCTATAAATTGTATATTGCGCCCGATACCATTAGGCCCCGCTGTTGTCAAGAATATTTCACTACCTTAAAAGTCTCAATATACCATAAACTGTCCATATCATGCAGAAAATTTGATTCAAAACTCAGATGAAATAGAAATTAGCAGTCAACATAAATAAAAAATAGGAAAAGTCAAAAATATCACAAAAATGAGCATCGAGGGTTCCCTTTTTTCAAACCATCAAACGCGCGCCGAGAGCATGGGAGGCCGGGAGTCCGGACTCCGGGACGCATTCCTTTCCATCCCGGCCCGTCTGTGACGATCTTTTTTTAAATCCCAGTAACAAGCCAATAAATCCCGGCGCATTTTTCTCAGCTCCGCAAACCCCACCCCGGAAAAAAGGCTTACCCCGATTACATCCAAATTTACTTAACACCTACACATTAAACCGGTTAATAAGGCTTAATGCAATTTTCTTATCCGTCGGTTGTTCGGATATGGGGGCCCATTTTAATCAGATAATGCTAGAAATTGGGTCTTGAAAATTGCGTTATGAAAATTGAATTTTAATTTATTTACAATATAGGACAGTCGAGTTGAGCGTGGTTGCCGAAATATATTCATGTGGACTCACTGGACAGTTTGGAACTTTTCGTTTGCAATCGAATAAATGATGATTAAGTAGTTCGTTAGTTGTTCAAACATTGGCGCAGGTAAACAGGAATGGTACCGGAGCTGCCTCGAACTAAAGTACTCTTTTAATTAATTAAGTATATGGAGTGAGTTGAGCAGTCGTACACATCTGTGTTGTCGTGCCGCGCTGATTAGCTACCGAAAGGGGACTCTGAAAGTTACTAAGCAAACTGAAAAATTCTGCTATTCATTAACTACATACTAATTAGAGTGGAAAATGATAAAGTTTTGGCGTATTTGAAGTCAAACACCTATTAAGTGGATTAGAGACAGGGAATGTAAAGTTGAGACAACAACTTCAATATTTTAAGTCCCCTTTAATTTGGCTCAGACAAATTACCTTCTATTTATAAATATATTATTGATACAGGCAAACTGTTAATTCAGAAATGTCTGGTTTTTTTTTAAATATCAAGTAACGGGTAGTGGATTTGGCCAATATACACATTATAGTAGTAAAAGCGTCTTAAATCTTATTGTGACTTCACAGCTGAAGTAGTGAAAATTTGGCAAATTTTGAATGGTACTGGAAATGTAGTAGAATGGCTGAACTGTGTCATTTCCATACTTGCGTAAATATTGAAGACATCTCGTTATAACTTATTGTTTTATTTATTAGTTTTGTAACAAACCGTACACAATTTCATGCATGTTTCCAAAAACAGGGACAAATGTTAGTGTTCGCTTCGATTACAGAAGATCACATCATTCACCTTACATTTTCAATCTAGGTAGTAATAAGATTAGAATTATAAGATTGGAGAGGACGAAAACATTAAAATAAAATAAAAATTACAAGAAAATTATACATAGGAAATAAACAATTAATTGTTTAATTTTTTGAAGATATCTGCAAAAATTAAAAGGGTGGCGCAGTTAAAATAATAAATAAAAGGAATACAAAAAATAAGAATAGCAAAACGCAAAAGATGATAATATATGAATCATATATATATACCTACTGTTTTATTAATAACTTCATGTTTCATACATTACCCCAAGGATTTATAACAAGGAATCCATCTGCACGTGTATGGTAGATAATGGGAGGCACTTCTCGTACCACTTACGTTATTACTGCAGATGAATCAAAATATGTACAATTTTGTTCATGTGAAGTAAAGGGACTTTTTATAGAGATTATTTTTAATATTAAAATTTATGTAGTAAGTTGATTTAACTTTTTATAGTTTTATTATTTTTTATTTTATTGAAATCCTTGAACTACATAAAACCCATCAAAATTATCAAAATATTTGTCAGCATCACTGTAAGAAGGGAAAATTATCAAACCATTACCCTTTTCTTTAATTATTATAAACTAGTGCTTGACCGCAATCCCGCCTAATGGTAAGCAGTGATGCAATCGTTGACGGTAAAGCGCGCTAATTTATTAAGCTTGATCACTCAAAAAAAATTGAGTGAATAAGGGGGAAGACGGCAGTTGAGCAATGCAATGTTTAACCCAGAGGGAGATTGATCTAGAGATCCTCCACGACCAAACTCCCGACACAACAACATTTGGCACATCGCACCCGTCACACCTCGCAACACAACTGCTCAGACCCGTCATATGATGATGCTGATTCTTTCGCCAAAAGGGCTAGCCCGGATGACGCGAAGGTTCTACAAACCGCTTGGCGGTGTCTCAAATTCCACAGATCTAGAACTAACTTAAGCATATACTCCCAATACGAGAGGATACTACGGATATTTTTGATTTTTACGTCGTGGTGGCCTACTGGTTAAAACAACAGACTCTCAAGTATGAGTGTGCGGGTTCGATTCCAGGTCAGGCAAGTACCAATTTAACTTTCCTAAGTTATATGTATTTTCTAAGTATATCTTGGACACCAATGACTGAAGCCGAAGGAAAACATCTTGAGGAAACCTGGATTTCTTAGTCTGAAATTGCCAATCCGCATTGAGCAAGCGTGGTGATTACGCTCAGTCCTTTTCTGTATGAGAGGAGACCTGTGCCCAGCTGTGGGACGATAAAAGGTTGATGATGATACTCCGAATAAGATTGGAATATTTTCACCGATTGAGGTTTTCCGTCACTACAGCAACTACACCAGCACAGGCTGATGTTTGAAAAAACGTTCTATGACCCACAAATTAATTTAGCATTTTTGAATTAATAAATAAATAATAATAAATAAATATATATGGACAAATCACACAGATTGAGCTAGCCCCAAAGTAAGTTCGAGACTTGTGTTATGGGATACTAACTCAACGATACTATATTTATAATAGATACATATATAGATAAACATCCAAGACCCAGGCCAATCAGGAAAAGATCATTTTCCATTACGACCTGGCCGGGAATCGAACCCGGGGCCTCCACGTCGCAGGCAGGCGTCTTGACCGCTGTGCCACGTAGGACGTCGTATTAATTAGCTTAGTTTTGTATTGAAATATTTCATATGTTTTTAAAAGTCACACTCATCCGCATCTCTAGAGCTGAAATATGTAAACTGGTCTGAGATTTTTAGGATATTGCTTGTGGTATTTGCAAGTAAATATAATATAAGCAATTTAAATATAAGCAAGACTATTGTAAACAATTTTAGTTCCCATAAATTATTAGCAAATAAATTCAAGTCACCATTTGACTCATACAGTTACAAACTCGAAACTTCCTCGCATTTCAAGACGAACATCATCAAAGTAAATATATTATTGAGGCCGACACAAGTCTTTAGATTGTGGGGGTCTTATTACAAATTCACTTTGGTGTTTTCGGGTCCAAATAATCCGAACCATTAGCAAAATGTACCTACAGAAGGTATACTAATTACATTCCAGCGGTGAACTGTCATCGGTCATCCGATCGGTTTGTAATCAGGTTTTCGCGGTCAGTTTGACCAACAACGGTCATTCAATGCGGACGATTGATTAGACGTCATGGGACAACCCAATCCGCTTGTTTTGAATACAGTATCGTTAACATGGGGTGAAAATTGCTAAACAGAATTACGTGTGTTGCGTTGATAGCGTAAACGATGGCATACATACATTCAATTTAATTCAAATAGCATTTATTAGCATTCTTACAAACTACATAGTATATTATTATTATATTTCAATATGTTTAAATTTAAAGCGCTTATTTGGGTTCATCCAATGGCCTACAATTTATACAATTCGAAAATCACAACCATATTACCACTGGGCCACAGCTGGTCTTCAATAATAGCGTGATACGACAAAGTTAAATGAAAATATATGTATATCTTTTTTAGTTTTCTAACGGTCTCCAAAGCCTGGAGCATAAGCGAAGAGTAGTCAGTCTGTCAGTGTTCTATAGGATGCGTTTTGGAAAGTAAGCGAGGGGATTACATGATTTAATTTCCCTATCTCTTTCGTTGTTGACACCACAACCACGTCTTTTGTACCACGTACATCGAGGGACTGGAATAATTTGCCAGGGGCGGTGTTTCCATCGGAATAGACTTTATGTGTCTTCAAGGAATTTTTTTTTAAATAATTATAAACTAGCGCTTGACCGCAATCCCGCCTGATGGTAAGCAGTGATGCGATCGTTGCTGGTAAAGCGCGCTAGTTTATTAAGAGCCTTTTCACTCAGAAAAACTGAGCGAATAGGAAGGAAGACGGCAGTTGAGCGAGGTGATGTAATGTTAAACCCAACAACACGACCAGCGATGCTGTGCCAAAGAGAAATTGATCTGAAGACCCTCCACGACCAAACTTCCAACACAACAACATTTGGCGCATCGTACCCGGCACACATCAAAGCACAACTGCTCAGATCCGTCCTCCGTACTGCTTCACCAGACATCATGCCAGAACACGACAAATCGCTTGGCGGCAAGGCTTTGTCTGGTGGGTGGTAACTTCTGCCGGCAGCCGATGTTATGGCCTACCACCGAGAAAGGCTAAAGTGAATAAGCTCTTAATAAATAAGCGCGCCTTTTACCAACGATGATTGCATTACTGCTGACTATCAGGCAGGTTTAATAGTTTATAATTTATAAAAAAAGACACCATACCTACAACACAATGGTTACAGATCTCCTCATTAATTATCTCAAGCGTCACTCTGTCCCACTAAAATAATTAGTTTCTCAGATCCCTTCAGTAGCGGCACATGTGCCTCCTCCTCGTTTTGATCCGCGGACCTTGTACCAATAAATTACCAATATAAATTATTCAAATTCGTCATCGGACAACCAGATTAATTATTACTATTCACCACTGGCAACAGAAGGCTCCGGCGATTAGCAACACGTCACCAGTAAATATGGCAACACTTATTCTACAATTTATACGGGGGAGAGTGGGGTAATGGAGACACTGGGTAATAAATCTACGCGAAGTGATTTGCTACAAAGCAGTGGGCCCACATAGTAAGCTCGGATCGGCCAGAACATCCATTGTGGGCCGAGCACCCGCGGAATCCGATAATGCCTCGGAGATTGTCTCGTCTTTCCTTTAACACCTCTCGATACCGCCGCTTATATGAAGCTCTGGTTGTATTGAATTATGGTATTGATTCAGGATTATGTTATTAGGTAATTTGGTTGTAAAGCCAGCTCTGAAAATTTGTTGAAGAGTTGAGAATTATTACTTCGTCATAATTATAATA
Source organism: Sesamia inferens (assembly GCA_037179545.1). Lineage (NCBI taxonomy): Eukaryota > Metazoa > Arthropoda > Insecta > Lepidoptera > Noctuidae > Sesamia > Sesamia inferens. The sequence goes on from CM073931.1 coordinate 24,249,948, forward strand.
ATACATATTTCAGATGAAGCATTTCAAAATTGTCAGAGAGGAATTGTATTATAAATGGATTATGTGAAAATTTTTAAAGGTTATATATATTGTTTTTATAAATTTTCATTTTCTTCGATACAATATATGTATTTAAACTTATTAGATATAAACAGTATCGGTTAAACACACATGGGAAAGGATTTTAATATGTCAGCGGTATACCAGCGCGCCGCGTGTGCGACCCGCCGTTCTCAACTTAATCTATAAATCAAGAAGAGAAACTATTTAGTAATTAGATCGTATTTAGGATGGGGCAAAACACCTTCCTTCGCTCCTTGAGAACCTCCCAGAGGGTCCGAAAGGTAGCATAGCCTTTCAAGCACCTCTTTATCGGCTAATATCCTTCGTAAATGGATCTCAAATATTTTGCCCCATAACCATTATAGCGGACGATGTTATCATGTTTATTGCTTTTCTGTAACCGACTCCGAGAGAGGTTTTATATTATTACTTCTAATAAATCGTTTATTATTATCAACAGAGAGTTATGAAATAACAACAATATTTCTGATCATAAACAAAGAGGAATTACGTATAAAAAATACTCCTACATTAAATAATGAAAATGCTAAAATAGAAATCCTCTTAACGAAAGCGACATTCTTTCGCGTTGCAAAAACGCTTTTGATGTTTGTATACCTACTTAGTGTTTAATAAGTTGATCCTATTACAATGTCCAGGTAACGCGACACAATGAGAGCGGCCCGCTAACAAGATTATAACTTTATTTCGTAAATTAATAAAAATGTAGCGGGCCGTATGTTCTGCTCAGCCCCCGTCTCCTCGATTCGTACGAGTGATATTGTTAATGATTTTTCAAGCGTGTTTTTTAATCTTTTCTACTGACTGCTGTGTTGTTTGGTTTTATCTTTGTGCAACTAACTTATTTTAATTATTTTTCTGCTTTGTTATTATTTGCCTTACTACACAGTTTGAATGTAGCATTAGCATTATTAGCCTAGAATGTTCCCACTGTTGGGATTATTAACAGCTCACTCTAAACTCACTTCACCTAATTGAAATGTTTCGGAATCGATATTCTTTAAAAAAAACTCTTCACCTTATTAAAATCAGGAGAAAATACCGTCAGAAGATCTTTAGTAGGTATCACTTATGAGACCAATCTATTCATTTTCTAAAAACCAAATATACATCATGCTCGTACATTAGTCGTTAATGAAACAATAAGATCTGTTAGCAATAATCACAGTAGCCCACTCTCACTCAATATGTCCGCGCCTGTGACGAGATGACACTCGTTAACTAAATAGGTTGGTTATGGTGTGTACTTCAATATCTGCTGTATAAAATACGAGTATGTACAGGATGAGCCCAGAGTTACCTGCCCGAATATAATAAAAATTAATAATAATTACAACAGAATAGCGGGAACAGAAAGGGGTTTATTAATAGTTAGGTTTTTGGACATCAATAAGGCTAAAGATTCAATAGGTAAATATCTCACCATGTGACTATTTAGATTATATTGAAATGAACTGGATCTCTCGCATCGGGTGGATTGACAGTAAACTGCAACGTCACCATAATGAAACGTTTTTGTAATATTTCTACAGAATAGATCAGTTTTATATTTTGTATTTGAAAGCCTCCGTGGCGTAGCGGAAGCGAACGCGGCCGCTGCGCAATTAGGCGCGTCTTCGATCCCCGCGCAGTGCAAATATTTGTATGCATGAATATGAATATATGCACTGGTCTGGTCGTGCCTCGGACAGCACGTGAAGCCGTTGGTACCGGTTGCCATACGAACATCTAATGGCAGTCATTACGGGAAGTTGGAGCCCTCAAAAGTCCTACAATTGGTCTAACTGCAATGCTTCGATATCACCTTCGGGTTGTGGAGGTCAGACGGCAGTCGCTTCATGGAAAGTTTAGCCAAAATTGAGCAGTTAGACTGGTAAAGCAAACCCTAGACTCCAGGGCTGAAAGCTTCGGATGCGCCTGCGATTAACGCTGAGATGATGAAGATCAGTTGTATATTTTATTACTGTAGCATTTAAATGATGGTTAAAAAGGCAAGGAAGTTAAATGTACAAAGGTTGTTTTTTATTGCAGATAGAACGAAACCCACACATCAGAAAACAAAACATTAAAATTTCAAATCGAGTAATCAGTTTGCCAAATCAGACCGTAAGAGCAAGAACGGCTTATGTATTAATTTGACGTGTTGAGATAATCAATGAAATGAATTTAGACATTTCTGATTATTGCATACCTAACCTCCATAGCAAATATAAAAAAAGATTTTGCCACAGAAGGTTTTTGTTGTTAACTAACATTTTCGAATATGAATTTTATTACTCTTTTTTACTACTAACGTCTTTTTTATATAAGTACATACAAGCCCCGTGTGGTACCGGGCTTAGAATAGTACCAACCCATATCCTCCCGTGGGTGTCGTAAGAGGCGACTAAGGGAGAGTTCCTCACCAGGGAAGCGGGCAGCAGCGCTTCTTCTGTGGAATATCAAATCCTGCAATCCCCAACCCGCTTGCCAAGCGTGGGGATTATGGCAACCCCCCCCCCCCCCCCCTTAATGGTGCACACGACTAAGCCAAGGCCCCTAGTCCCCCGGCAGCTCCGCTATTCCTGGTCATTGTGATAGCGGCCAAGGTAACGGCGGGGTAAGGGGTGCGAAGAATCTCCGGAAGAGATCCGGCTACCACAAACAACGACGGATCGACCTGGCAACACTGAACGTGCGCACACTGCGGCCCGACGAGAGGGTTATTGAACTGGAGGAAGAATTGAGCAGGTTACGATGGGGTGTCCTGGGATTATCTGAAGTCCGAAGAGAGGGTGAGGACTCGATAATCCTTAAATCCGGTAACTTGCTTTATTTCCGGGAGGGCGACCATCAGTCCCAAGGTGGTGTCGGGTTCCTCGTCCACAGGTCCCTTGTGGACAATGTAGTGAAGATCGAGAGTGTGTCGACCAGGGTGGCGTTCCTGGTACTCAGAATATCCAAACGGTATTCGCTGAAGGTCATTCAGGTATACGCCCCGACCTCGACACACTCCGACGATGAAGTAAAGGCTATGTATGAGGACATCTCTAAAGCCATACATAGCTCTAAAACTCACTACAGCGTTATCATGGGGGACTGCAACGCTAAACTTGGAAAACGGAGCGGTGAAGAGCTCGGACTAGGAAATTTTGGATTTGGGCGTCGGAACTACCGAGGCCATATGTTGGCTGGCTTCGTGGAGAAGGAGGGACTCTTTATGATGAACTCCTTCTTCGTGAAGCGTGAACAGCGAAAGTGGACTTGGATCAGTCCCGACGGGGTCACTAAGAACGAGATAGACTTCATTATGACGACAAAAAGGCACATATTCAATGATGTCTCAGTGATCAACTCGCTCAAATGCGGCAGCGATCACCGTATGGTCAGAGGCACATTGAATCTGAACACAGTGTCCGAAAGATCTCGCCTGATGAAGTCTACGCTCCGGCCAGCACCCATCCAGATCCATAACTCCGAAGGTTTCCAGCTCGAGCTCCAAAATCGAATGCCTAAGTGGTGACGTGGACGAATACAATGACGGGTTTTAGAAGCTGTCCGTAAGGTCGGGACCAAGTATTTTAAGACCCGCCGTACAAATAGAACTAAAAAGCTCTCGGACTACACTCTCGAGCTCATGGAGGATAGATGTGAGATGGTTTTGCGTTCGTCAAGTGATGCTTGCAGATACCGGCAGCTCAATAAGCAGATCTCAAAGTCTCTGAAGCCCGACCTACGTCGGTATAATACCGAGCGTATAACGGACGCCATAGAGCGAAACAGAGGCTCTAAAGTTTTCGCTAGGGATCTGACTATTAGGCATAGCCGGCTAAGCAAGCTGAAGACTGACGACAGCAGGATCATAACGTCCGGGCCTGAGCTTTTGAGGGAAGTCGAGAATTTTTATAGACAGCTCTACACTTCGACGACAAAACCCGCATTAAATCTTGCTGAAGACCCTAGAGCAAGATTAACCCGACACTACACCGAAGATAGCCCGGACGTCAGCCTGCAGGAGATTCGATTGGCTCTGAAACAGCTTAAAAACAACAAGGCGCCGGGTGATGACGGAATAACGACAGAGCTACTGAAGGCGGGTGGTGAACCGATCCTTAGGGCCCTTCAGAAGTTATTTAATTCCGTCATAGTCAAGGGAAAAACGCCACAGGCATGGCACAGAAGTGTGGTGGTACTCTTTTTCAAAAAGGGTGACAACACCCTTTTGAAAAACTACAGACCCATCTCACTTCTGAGTCATGTCTATAAGTTGTTTTCAAGAGTCCTCACGGATCGTCTCGCCTGCAGGTTTGACGACTTCCAGCCACCCGAACAAGCCGGTTTCCGAAAGGGCTTCAGCACAGTAGACCACATACATACGCTTCGGCAGGTTATACAGAAGACCGAGGAGTATAACCTACCCCTTTGCTTGGCGTTTGTGGACTACGAAAAAGCCTTTGATTCGATCGAGACCTGGGCTGTACTGCAGTCTCTCCAGCGGTGCCAAGTAGACTATCGGTATATTGAAGCGCTGAAGGGTTTGTACGTAAACGCCACCATGTCAGTCCGAATACAGGACCAGACCTCGAAACCCAGGGAGATGTTATCTCCCCGAAATTGTTCACCGCTGCATTGGAGAATGTCTTAAAGGTTCAGGACTGTAAAGGACTGGGCATCAACATCAATGGCGAGTACATGACACACCTTCGGTTTGCTGATGATATCGTAGTCACGGTTGAGACCGCGGAGGACCTGAGTACAATGCTCGAAGACCTCAGCAGAGCCTCCGAGCGAGTCGGTCTTAAAATGAACATGGGCAAGACAAAAATCATGTCTAATGCCCATGTTGTACCGACTCCTATAAAGATTGGAGACTCTGTTCTCGAAGTTGTTGACAGTTACGTGTACCTGGGACAAACTATCCAGTTAGGAAGGTCCAACTTCGAGAAAGAGGTCAATCGTCGAATCCAACTCGGCTGGGCTGCTTTCGGGAAGCTACGAAGAATCTTCTCGTCCGAAATACCGCAGTGTCTCAAGACAAAAGTCTTCGACCAGTGTGTGTTGCCAGTGATGACTTATGAACTGAGACGTGGTAGCTAACATTGGGCCTTATAAGAAGGCTCAAAGTCACTCAAAGGGCAATGGAGAGGGCTATGCTTGGGCTTTCACTGGGCGATCGAATCAAGAATGAGGAGATCCGCAGAAGAACGAGAGTAACCGACATAGCCCGAAGAATTGCAACACTAAAGTGGCAGTGGGCTGGACACATTGCCCGTAGGACCGATGCCCGATGAGGCCGACGGGTTCTTGAGTGGCGACCACGCACCGGAAGACGTAGCGTGGGTAGGCCCCCGACAAGGTGGACCGACGACCTGGTGAAGGTCGCGGGAAACCGCTGGATGCGGGAGGTGCTGGCCCGGTCGTCGTGGAGAGCCTTGGGGGAGGCCTATGTCCAGCAGTGGACGTCTTTCGGCTGAAATGATGATGATGATGACATACAAGCCGCCGCCGGCGACTTCGTTCGCGTTGAGTTAGTTATGCTCCGCTCCTATTAGTCGCAGCGTGATGTTATATAGCCTTCCTGGATTAATGGGCTATCCAACGCAAAAAGAATTATTCAAATCGGACCAGTGGTTCCTGAGATTAGCGCGTTCAAACAAACAAACAAACTCTTCAGCTTTATATATTAGTAAGTATAGAGTATAGATAGATAAAATGTTATGTGGGTCGTGTTTGAATTTTCGATCTTAAATTTTTCATAGAATAGTTCATTACATAACAATCAAATAAACCAACAGTCCAATTTTATGGAAGAGTCTTCAGATGCATTTTGTTTATTTAAAAACGCTATTTTCAACAGCCTGTATATATAATAAGTTATACTCTGTATAGGGTGAAGGAACAAATTGTTGGAGCTGACTGGCGGACACACCGCGTAATGTTAGCGAGCGTTTTATGAACATCTACCCTAATCCAGTACTGGCGGGATTTTATTCACCAATTTGTTGTTGCTGTTGACGTGAGCTTGTAAATAGTGATATTAAGATGTTGACATAGTATTCTTCTACTATCAAAAGGCAAATAGGAATGTGAGTTTTAAGTATTTTATAAGGCCTTGCTCTACCTACATTAAAATCATTATAAGTATTATCTATATACATATAAAGCTATAATAAAAATGTATATCTGGGGTGGAGACCTGGTGGCCTGAAATACAGGCTTCGGATTAGCTTAGGCACCAGTCTCCCACAATATTTTTTGTATAAGCCCATAACTGGACAACATTATTTTTATTTTGTTATTATTTTATATGGATATTGGGGTGAGAAAATAAATAAATATTATTATTATATGTGAATGTTTTTTTTTATTTCTTTGATTACATTCAATTGTTGCAGACAAGGTACACTATTTTATATTTCTTTATATTCTCCAAATACAAAAATTAGACTGCTAATTATACAGGATAATGCTCTGAAAGTTTAAAAAACTTATCATATCAAATTCAGTACAAGACCAAAAAGTCGTTTTACATATAAAAGCAAAACTTCACAATAAACGCAATATACCAAGACTAATCTTACTAGACACATGTTCCCTTAATAACACTAATCGATCAACACATGTACATTATTAGGCTCCCCGCTCTCGAGGCACGGAGGTAATGAGCGTAATGAGAACGGCCCTCGGCCTCGTCTTCACGGGATTACGTGTTACTGTTGCCTTCGATAAACATTATTTCGTGTATTACTGCTCTTATGTCTGAAGGTTGGGATTATGGAGTGACGTATTATGTACCAACTTGACTTTTCGCACTGTTCTTTGAGCGGGAATATGATATTTTGAATGGAGTTGAATCGGAGGGTCGCATTATTTTGACTAATGGCTGCGGCTAGTGGTTTCACTCGAATAAGTTTCGATTCCTTAGGAATCTACTAACTACTGGTTAACCTTTAGGTTACAGGTTTAATACTACTAATTACAGGTTTAAAACACTTACTTTTTTACACTTATTTTACTATCAACAAGTTTAAAACTTACTAATTTTATAAACGTGAAAATTTGGATGTACCTATGTTTGCAAATTTTCACGTTCTAAAATTAGTAAGTTTTTTTTTAAATTATAAACTAGTGCTTGACTACAATCACGCCTGGTGATAAGCAGTGATGCAATCGTTGATGGTAAGGTGCGCTAGTTTATTAATAGCCTATTTAAAAAAAAAACTGAGTAAATAGTAAGGAAGGCGGCAGTTGAACAAGGTGATGCAACAACACGACCAACGATGCTCGACCAAACTTCCGACACAACAATATTTGGCGCATCGTACCCGGCACACATCTCAACACAACTGCTCAGACCCGTCCTCCGTACGGCTTCACCAGACATCATTCTAGAACACGACGAATCGCTTAGCGAAAACACTTTGAATTTTATTTATTGTTTTTGGATGGCCTACTTAACAGCTAACAATATAGAAGTAGAAATAAGGTAAAACACGACAATCTATTTAAAAGCCTCTATAGTTAGCAATAGTAGTTGCTGGAAGCATTTCGCGAAGGTCTTAAACTATGAAAATGATTTTAATAAAGATCTAACAAACCAACTGCCTCATTGGCCTGGTTATAAGTGCTAATGTTGCGAATGAGGTCGGTCGAAGTTTTATTTTGTTTTTGTATCAGGAATCTCTCAATAGCAGCCCGGAGTTTAGTATTGTGCCTCCTGTTACATGGGACTTTCACACAAATATAAGTGTAATCTCTTTCGCCGATCGATTTTTTTAAACTCTCACCATAAAACATGTTGTGAAGTGAGCTTAGAATGAGCTGAATTACAGAGCCACACTGCATGTACACTTTTAAAATAATAATAAAAATATCCGCCATTCTACACAAAACGAGAAGACAGACAAACAAATATTGCACTTAGACATGAAAGCAGATAAAACATACCCACTTCACGTTTTAAAATGCACTCATCTAGTACATTTGTTATGGCCCTTAAAATATACAATAAATTAACCTGAATACATCAAAAATGTAACTACCTAAAATAATTCCTAATAACTAACAGCTATTAGGTAAACTTGTTGAATACTGTACGTTCGTGTGTGGAGTACTGCAGCCACATTTGGGCTGGTGCTGCGAAATGTCACCTTGCCACTTTGGATTCGGTGGAGAGGCGTGCGAGGAGGCTGATTGGCGACCCAGACTTAACTCGAAACGGTCTCCAAAGCCTGGAGCACAGGCGTAGAGTAGCCAGCCTTTCGGTCTTCTATAGGATGCATTCTGGTGAGTGTGCAAGGGACATGCATGATTTAATTCCCTCATCTCCGTTCCATCATCGGACGACCCGTCGTACGGCGAGTTTCCACCCTTACGTTGTTGACACCACTGCGATCCGGACGAAGCGTTTTGCTTCCTCATTTATACCGCGTACATCGAGGGACTGGAACAATTTGCCGGCGTCGATGTTTCCGTCACATTACAATTTGAGTGTGTTCAAGGCTAGAGTGAATAGGCTCTTAATAAGCTAGCGCGCTTTACCATCAACGATCGCGTCACTGCTTACCATCAGGCGGGATTGCGGTCAAGCGCTGGTTTATAATTTATAAAAAAAAAAAAATTAGCGATAAATTTGAACAACAATAAAAACCTTCTTTGCGTATTACCTACATTTCATTTCTCATTTTTATAGCCTAGAAAATAATTTTATTTTAAAAAACTTAAATACTGTTGCACAATTACGGTGCACAATATATGTAAATAACACTTTACAATACCTACGCAATAAATTTATAAAAAATTAAGTAGTTTATTATATAATTATGATAAACTACTTAATTATTTACTATTTATTATTATTTATTAATATAGTGATAAAGATAATAATGTAAATCGTGCAATATAAAAATACATTTCAACCAAACCATTGTATAAATATTTATATAAAATATAAATACCATAAAAGCATAACATACTGTTTCTTAAAGATGCCATGTTAATTCCATATTATTATTTCTTTAACAAGAGTGAAAAATACTTTGCCTTTTTACTTTATTGATTGGATATTTTAATATACCAACTATTATGGAATGCAATAAATTATTAGCTGTTATAAATTTAGGTGCTTGTGCAAGAAAACACAATATGCTTCTTATTTATTCCAGGATTGGTATACGTATATTGGTCAAAATGACATCTAATTAAAGACAACACAAGCAAATGCTCTGCTTTTACCACAAAACAAATAAGGCAGCTGGTAACATTTGTCACTGCCGTCATTCTTATCTCCAATATTACGGTCAGAAGAAGTTGCTGGCCACGAATGGCCCTTAATGATGACCGCGCACAATAACGTGTGAGTCGCGAGGCCTGCGACTGATTTGGCGGGCTCGTCCCGTGGGAGGCTGCACTAAGAGTTGAATGAAATGGAGGGTTTCGTTTATAAGGAGTTATTGCGTTTGTTGTGAAGAAATATATTACTCAATGTACTGATCATATATTACAGTCGTCAAAAATTTTGAAATCAAGCTAATGAATGCTGCAGTATTAGCGAGGGTCATAAATAGCGATTGCCAATGGATACTCAGTCCAAATCAAAGGCCGATAAGTCCAGTTAGGGGTCACTAAATCGTGCATTAAGCATCAATTAAAACTGATACAATCTACCTGCGTACATCCTATTAGCAACCCTTGCCAGTTATGATCGCCAAATCGGCAAGATAACGTTTCGTATTTACTTTGATTCTCGTCGTTAAAAGTTCAGGGGCTGACGGGGGCAGTCGTTAGGGGCCTAATGGCTACCATTTGTCTTGTCCGGCCTCTAGTTGTGCCTCGCTAATGAAATTATTGCCGCAACTATACTAAAGGTTATAAATACAGCCGTAAGGCCGGACGGCACCTTGTTTCGGACTAATGGACCGGTCAAACTGTAAACTGTGTTATCAATGAAATTACAATTAGTGAGGGATAAAAATGACCGAGGGTCGGAAGTTGCATTTGCTCCTTTTGTTTACGTTGGCAAATTGTTGGTTAAATTGAGATGTGAGCGGGGAGGGTTAAATGAAATTTTGGTATAGATTTTAGTAGTTTTATATTGTACTATTTTATGATGTTTATGTAATAGATTTAAATCAAATTTTGACCTTTCAAGTAATCGGAGGGCTGTCCCATTTTTCATTTAAAGTATTGCAATTCATCCTGAGAATGCTATCCGCCTATTGGGCATTTTCCCATTGATAGAAATGCAAACAAATAATATCTAATAAAACATTATAGTTAGACAGTTGAAATTTTCACAGAAAATAGCGCTCCTCCCTTTGATCAAAATGTAAAGTTCAAATTTTAAGTACAAAACATATTTTTTTACATGCTCTTTTTATTAGCTTCACTTGTATGTTTGTTTGTTTGTTTGTCCGTCTCTAACTCAAAATATTTCAACCTTACCTTAATTTGTGTAGGCAAAGTATTTTTTAGTTTAGATTTAGATTTAGTTACTTGGGTAACGCCTCATTACGAATTTTAGCACTTGCTATTCTGTCTGTTGGGGATCAAGAAAAGATAAAGTTTGGTAAAAACAAATGAGCACCACTTAACGCGTTCGTGTTATCCGTATATAATTTAAAAAAAGAATATCGAACTAAAAATTAAATAAATATATTTTAAAAAACTAAAAAAACATGCTTTTCAAGAATATCAAACTAAAAAGTTAAAAATAATGTTAAAATTTAATATAGACACTAGATAAAACATTAGTTTCGTTCTGCCAAATTAGTCAGCACCAAAAAATGTCGTGGTGGCCTAGTGGTTAAAACACCAGCCTCTCAAGTATGAGTGCGCGGGTTCGATTCCAGTTCAGGCAAGTACCAATGTAACTTTTCTAAAGTTATATGTACTTTCTAAGTATATCTTGGACACCAATGACTGAAGGTGAAGGAAAACATCTTGAGGAAACCTGGACTTTATAAGTCTGAAATCGCCAACCCGCATTGAACAAGCGTGGTGATTACGCTCAAACCTTCTCTGTATGAGAGGAGACCTGTGCCCAGCAGTGGGACGATAAAAAGGTTGTTGATGATGATGAGTCAGCACCAAACATAAATTGATGAACTTTTAGTTGACATTTTTTTTCCCGTTACTCTCTAGGAAATATCTTAATTTGACAGGACAAAACTATTATTTTACCTTCTGTCCATATAATATATAAAATTCTCGTGTCACAGTTTTCGTTGCCATACTCCTCCGAAACGGATTGACCGATTTTGGTGGTTTTTTTGTGCTTATCCGGTATCTATGAGAATCGGCCAACATCTATTTTTCATTTTTTTTTTTCTAGGAAATTATTTAAACTCAAACTCAAACTCATTTATTGCGAAAATGGGTATTAGAAACATCGATACATAAAATAGTTTGGCACCTCCATAATCCGCCTGACGGCATGCAATTTTAATTAGTGTTTGTCTCTACTAATTGTACAATGACTATAATCATCTAAATTTAATTAATACATTCGAAACAAAATAAATATGGCAAAACAACGTTTGCCGGGTCCGCTATTTTATAATAAAATAGTAAAGAGAAAAATGCTCTAAACTTAAATTTGGTTTAGTTTGTCAACCAGGGAATCGACACCATTGTATTTGTATTGCCGCTATAACAGTGAATATTTAAAACTTTATTTTTTTAAATTGGTTAGACAATGGTACTGAAAGCTAAGTGCGTGAATCCAAGTCGCGTTTGGCCGATTTTGAAACATATTTGAAAATAAAAAATACATTTATTTGTTTGAATGTTGTATTAAATATTTTTAAAGATATTAGAAAATAAAGTACATATTCATGTGTTCGCTTGTATGTTGTACTAAATATTTGTAAAGTAGTAGTATTTGTTGTTTGTTTTTTTTTTTTTAATAAGTAATTATAAACTAGCACTTGACCGCAATCCCGCCTGATGGTAAGCAGTGATGCGATCGTTGATGGTAAAGCGCACTAGTTTATTAAGAACCTATTCACTCAGATTGAGCGAATAGGAAGGAAGACGGCAGTTGAGCGAGGTGTTGCAATGTTAAACCCAACAACGCGACCAACGATGCTGCGCCAAAGGGAGATTGATTTGAAGACCCTCCACGACCAAACTCCCAACACAACAACATTTGGCGCATCGTACCCGGCACACATCGCAACACAACTGCTCAGACCCGTCCTCCGTACGGCTTCACCAGACATCATGCCGGAACACGACAAATCGCTTGTTTGTGTTCTTTCTTATACAGATTTTCTATTAATTCAAAATTTTAAATAAATTACTTATGTAAATTCCTCCCTCTCACGAAGAGGAAGCCTCTGTCCCAACAGTGTGAACACTATAGGCTGATTGTGTATGTTATGTACTTATATACCATCATGCTATCACTGCTGCTTTTAAATGTATTGATTGACTACGAAGGTCCATCTTATAACCTTTTTCATATCACCCTTTTAAATATTTCCACGTCATATTTTTATAGAAAAACATAACTTTCTACCCCACCACTACCGGCCATTCCAAGCGTTCCGTCTTGCGATATGACCACAGTAAAACCTACACTCTTCAGTGACTCCGGCAATGTGTCGGCAAGAATGCCATCTGCCGCGGACAATCAAAACTTTGGCGCAATGGAATTTTCTGCTTAGTGTCCGTCGTATTGGAGCGGACAGTTTCGCTGTCTTGGACGTGTGACCGGCTACTGGTTCGTTATGAGATAATTACTTCTGGTAGCATTGTGTGTTTTTTTCGTATAGTTACACAGTTTTACTGCTTATTAATATACAACATATAACGGAAAAGGTATATTATATACTTATCAAGGGCATTGCTTCTGTGGATGATATCAAATGATTGGAGGTTTTTTTTTTTTATCCTATTCATAACACAGCCTGTGGACTACTACGGTACTAGGCGCTCAGAATTGCCGAAGAGATTTAACTTGATAATGGGCCCAATTCCCTTCTTCACAAACTAAATTAAATTTAAGTACAGTGCACCTTTTTCTTTATATTTCATTAGGAAAAGGACAGAAGTTAATGTTAGTTTAGACCTGTCAAATTAGTCCGCTCCTGGCATAAATTGACATTTTTTTGTTCGCCATGTCTAAACTGTCTATGCAGTACTTATCTTAATTTAGCAGCATTAAACTAAAATGTTGATGCACTTACTTAACTTAAAATTAGTTTAGTCTGTGAACAAAAGAATCGGCGCCATTGGCTAGAAATGTAATGTGGAACGTATAGTTAGGTATTAACCTACGTAGTCTGGTAACAAGTTATTATGATTTTAATATATAAAAAAACTTTAACTGCTGAGCCATTTCCCAGCTGTGTATTTATTTATTTATTTAATTTTATAAATTATAAACCAGCGCTTGACCGCAAACCCGCCTGATCGTAAGCAGTGAGGCAATCGTTGATGGTAAAGCGCACTAGTTTATTAAGAGCCTATTCACTCTAGCCTTGAAGACACTCAAATTGTAGTCCGACGGAAACACCGCCGCCGGCAGATTGTTCCAGTCCCTCGATGTACGCGGTATAAAGGAGGAGGCGAAACGCTTCGTCCGGATCGTAGAGGTGTTAACAACATAAGGGTGGAAACTCGCCGTACGACGACGATCTTAATTTAGCAGCATTAAACTAAAATGTTGATGCACTTACCATTCTTGGGCAATGGAGAAGGCTATGCTTGGGGTTTCACTGCGTGATCGAATCAGGAATGAGGAGATCCGCAGAAGAACGAGAGTAACCGACATAGCCCGAAGAATTGCAACACTAGAGTGGCAGGACTGATGCCCGATGGGGCCGACGAGTTCTCAAGTGGCGATCACGCACCGGAAGACGCAGCGCCCAACCGGACCGTCCGACGACCTAGTGAAGGTCGCGGGAAACCGCTGGATGCGGGAGGCGCAGGACCGGTCGTCGTGGAGATCCTTGGGGAGGCTTATGTCCAGCAGTGGACGTCTTTCGGCTGAAATGATAATGATGAGTTTACGAAATACACAATTACAATATCAAATAAGATAAAAAATAACTTGAAATATTTCCACCACTCAAATAAAGAAATTTCACAAATATTACAAAAAGTAAACCTCAATGCAAAATCAAAGCGAATTAAACATTATAAAGCAGAGTGGCCACATCAAAAAAGCCACAGTAAACAGAGTAGACCGCAGAGGGGATCCGTGACTTATCGACGCACCCATTGTTCGCTTTTATTTCAGTAAAAAATACTCATCACAAATGGCCTAATCTTTCTACATCAAACGAACACAAACCTCCATATTACACGCGTCATTTGAAGTCTCAAAGACATTCCAGTGCGAGGGAAAAAATTAAAATAATAGAACAGAGTACAATAGAGCCGCCCGTCGAGTGATTGGCGTGGCACTGTCAAAGATTGTTAAATTAAAAATTCTTTTTAAAATACTATTTTTTTGATATTGCAAAGGAATTATTAATGTCTTGTCTTGGTGTGTATGTGTATGTATTAAAAAAAAACATATGTATTATAAAGTAGTTAAAACATCCTACTCACTAAATTATATGTTTAAATTAGAATCAGGTCGCGTACATTCCACCAAACTTGTATATATAGAATCAGTCATATATTGAGAATTAATTTTGAATATTTGTCAATTTTTCTATACTAGAACTGCCAAATGCCAATTCTATTCCACAGATAAAACATTTTTGGCTTTGATAAATCAGCCCATAATCGAATAAAAATATACATTTAATAAATTAATTATCGAATTTAAAAACAGAACCGTTTATGAAAAAACAGAAGAAAATACTTTCGAACCCGAAAAATAAAACGTCACATTTCAAAACCGTATCTTTTGAGGTGAGGACACATGATGGATCAATCCCACACCGACTTTGTGCCTTTCCGAGCGGTTACCTTCCAATGCGTTCACACTCGCAGATTTTAAACGCATTTCGTGGACCATTAGTCGACGTGAAAGAGCCTGAAAGTGCCTGTGATTATGATTGATCGTCCCCACAATGCCTGACTTGTTGAATGGAAACCGTCACGTGTGTTCCCTGCCTTATTTGTTCAAAACTAAGGCGATTACTTAGAAAACTTGGATTTCATCTTGATTACGCTTTCGTTTTGGTATTTTGGCAATTTGTTAATGGATTTCGTACTGTGATTTAAAATTGATTTTAATGGCATGGCTGAGCTTTAGATAACCGTCAAATTCATTTCTTTTTCATGAACATAAAATGAAATAGTTAAGCATATGATTGATTATTGACAGTCAATTAATACGTGACATATACGATTATATCACACAATATATCGTTCTCATAAATCGAATCATTTTGAAAGATATTGGGGCCGATTCTCACGATTTGTTCACAAACTAAAAAAAAATTAAGTACAGTGCACCTTTATCTTTCTATTTAATTAAGAAAAGGATAAAATATAACATTTTATTATGTCTGGTGAAGCCGTACGGAGGACGGGTCTGAGCAGTTCTGGCACGATGTGTGCCGGGTCCGAAGTTGTAAATGTTTTGTGTCGGGAGTTTGGTCGTGGAGGGTCTCCAGATAAATCTCCTTCTCGCACAGCATCGTTTGTCGTGTTGTTTGGTTTAACGTTACATCACCTTTTTTTTTTTTTTTTTTCGCTGTGGTAATGCTTTGTTTACGCACCATACCCCGAAGGGCGTGTGTGGGACTCGCCCAGCCGAAGCCGGGAATACCCACTAAACCCGAACAGCGGCACACCGACATCGCCTTAGTGGCGCGGTCATGGGAAATAGCAAGCCTGTCGACCAATCCCCCGCCGGCGGTTCCCGCCCGAAGGCAGGCCCACAGTGGGCCCTCCATAGGGAGGGGCCCGGCTGGGTACGTCTTCTTGTGCGAGAAGACGCAGCAGTCAAGGGTTTTTTAACGAGGTGTCCTTCCTCTTAGCCCCACTCGTTTGCCCGAAGGCAAACGGGGCCCCCAGCTCCTCTCAATGAGGAGACCGGGTTGCCCGACGGTGACCCGGAGTTCGGGTCACGTCAGCCACCTGGAGTGGTGGCCGACCCGCCGCACGTGTGACCGCCGAAGCGGTCCCCACTTCTGGTTTTGCTCCGCGCCGGTAAACCGGTAACCCCCATATCTGGGGGCCGTTCCCCTATCCGCCACCTGGGGACGCGTCCGATGGCAGGCCAGAAACTGCACACGGAAACGTTACATCACCTAGCTCAACTGCCGTCTTCCTTCCTATTCACTCAGGTTTTTTTTTTAGTGAATAGTCTCTTAATAAACTAGCGCGCTTTTCCATCAACGCTTGCATCACTGCTACTTTTCCATCACACGGGATTGCACTAGTTTATCTATACTAATATATAAAGCTGAAGAGTTTGTTTGTTTGAACGCGCTAATCTCAGGAACTGCAAGTCCAATTTGAAAAATTATTTTTGCGTTGGATAGCCCATTAATCCAGGAAGGCTTTAGGCTATATAACATCACGCTGCGACTTATAAGAGCGGAGCATAACTAACTCCACGGGAACGGGCGGCCGCTATTAAATGATTAAATGGAATAGCAATAAGCTAGAAAATGATTCCAACTAATAGTAATGTTATGTTACGCAATTAGGGTGCAGATTATTGATTATATGTTCAAAAAATTGTCAGCTCAGCAACTCCTGTTGTTAAACTGTCAATACCAAAACCCATTGCTACTGATTGTGTGTTACATAAAACCCCCAGAATGATATTTTATTAAAACCATTTTAAATGAAGTACCTATAATTCATATTTAGTCCTCATTAGTAGGTATCTATAGAGATTTCATTAGTACAAGAATACTATTCAAAGTCATATAAACTATAAAATTATCGCCAAAATGCAAGCGCATAGCAAACGCAATATAAAACCGGATCGGCTATTGGAACTCGGTCCATTGCATCTATTGTGAGCCGTTCAGTCGATAGCGCCTTCATTCGGAGCAAATCGAGAATGAACGCAGATTAAGTGTTGAGAACTTCCATTGAAGGTGTTAATTTCGTACGGCTTGCTTAGGTGTTTTAGTAAATATTAAAATTTTCTATGAATACATATAACATTATATATGTACGTAAATGGTGGGACAAAGGAAAGACGCTGCGATTCTGTGCACAAATGTAACCTTACAGCAGAGTCGATTTTTATTCTGAGTCCTGTCTGACCTTCGTAAGAAGATCTAGTTGTGCAGTGTAATCAGTGTATCTACAGATGCTTTAAATATCTTCTAGGAACAATGCGTAAACGTGAAAGTCATTCCGTACAGAACCGAGCCTAGCCTATCTAATTTATAAAAATGACAGCTTGAAAATGTTTTGTAAAGTGACCTATGGTGTCAAACCCTAGCATCAAATGGAAAAACTGCTCACTTTTGTGTCCACGGTGATAGTTTTACAGAATAGACCGGCAAAAAGTGGACGGGCCGTGCTCTGTCAGGGGCTCAAAGATAACATACACACAAACAAACAGTGTGCACATATTATAAGAAATCGGTCAGACACGTCCGTGTCCGGGCCGGTGACGAAGTTTCTGTGTCCGCTTTGTGTGCCACGACCCTAAAACAGTCCTGATATGTGAGCCTTTAAGATATGTAGCTTTGAAATCAGTGACATCATATAGGTACGTAATTGAGAGCCAAAATGAGACCCAAAAACAAAAAAAAAAAAATCTTAAATATGAAAATATATGTCTTACTCAGAAAATTATTCGAAGAAACTTCTATTTGAATTGTAATTCAGGGTGACGGAAGCAATTATTTTTTATCGACACGCACGACTGCGCGAGGTATGCAGGGTGGGGTAGTCCTCGAGGGGAGGGCTACAGTGAGACACCGACGCATTGCACCCGCGGGACCGGGCAGATAGTGGAGACAAAAAGAAGGTTTTAAAGGGGAAACTGTGTTCAAGGGATCCAGCCGGGTTGTTGGGAAAAAGTAGGATAGTTAGCCTTTTTGTTGGTGAATATTGTTTTGGATTAAATGTTGTGGAAGATACGGATATTAAGAAGACCAAAGGCTTTACTTTGCATCCCTTTTGGCTGAATCTTATTGCCAAAGAAATAATACTCGGGGCAGGCGGCTATCGTCAATACTTAACAGCTTAGGTAAACTGGTTTATCGTTTACCTTCACTCGTTTAAAAGTAAACTCACTCACACTTACATTAGGCAATATATTTAAAAGAAACACTCAATACAAATACCAAGACAAACATTAGCTTAAAACACGAACTTAAAACATAATCCCCAAGAAGTATATTTTTTTATACAAAGACATTTTCAGTATCGCATGAATACAGCCGAAGGGGTCGCAGTGGGAACGGAACGTCTTTTTTATAATCTGTTTACTTGTTTCCGCTCTTACTAGATAATCTTTTTATACTGAACACCCGCTGATGTGTTTGCACATCATTTTAAAAAAAGAACCTTCGAATTTTGTTTTTCAAAATTAAGAACCGTACGCCGTTGAAATAGAGGTGACGAACTATTGATCTCTTTATTTTAGAGGTGAGAAAATTTTGAATACTAAACGAGTTGCAGTACCAATGCTGAAGTTATTCGAATATTTGAGTACGTGCATTTATTATAACGTCGTATAACAGTTTCACTACTAAATAAAATGAAACATGAGCTCGTGTGGGTAAAATCCGTTCTTATTGTGGAGATATTTCGTTATATGAAATATTTAGCATCTACTCATATTTAAAAAGTTTTATCAAAGTTATATTTGTTCTGGGTTATCTATAATACAACATGTAAATATCCCTAAATATTTTAAATTAAATACGTTATTATACTAATTCAATTCTACATTAACATATAAAAAAATAGGTATTATCTTCAGGGTATAGATATGTATGATAAAACAAAAGGCTCCTAATTCCCTCAGAAAAATACGAATCGTTTAACTAAGTTTAACTGAACATAAAATTTTATTGACCCATATATGATATAGAGAGACAATCCTGGCAGAGCCGAGTTCCCGAGTCATTAGATTCGTTTTTATTACTCAATGACAATAAACATGTCGTAAGCTATCGACTGAAAACATTCATGGAATTAGTTCCCTCTATTCGATTATTACGATTATTGTATTCGATTATCTGTTTATTTTTTATTGGACGATTATACGGTTTATTTGTTAAAGTGCGTTGTTTTTGCGAAACTTTGGAATAAAAGGTTTTTAATGTAGTGGGTGGTTTACCAACTTCTATTATCTAAAGAAATCTAAAGACTTAGGAAATTGTATAAAGAAATGGGAGCAGTTTTGAACTGATACCAAAAAAGAAGTTCATAGTTTTTATCTTTCTGTCAAAATGTTGATATTACGCATTAGTGCGTAAAGATAAACTTAAAAAGTTATCAACTTCCGAACTTACACAAAAAGTACTGAATACAAATAAATTTACAGTTCCTTTAAAAACCTTTTTCAAATTAACTTTGCACAAGCGACATAAGAACTCCCGGATATTATTTATTGCTCACAATTTTGCTTACACAGGGGAAATATTGCTGTACATTTTTCCAAGACGCGATTCTCGAGGAACTCCTAATTTCTAATGGGCCATTTGCCACTTTGTCAATTGCACCAATAAATCTGTGCGAGTGGCTACGCGCGGCGTCTGAGTTATCGCCCCGTCTTGAACTAAATGTCGCTACATTCTTTTGTTTTGTTTTACAACACTCCGAATGGACATGACTGACGTCTGACAAACTTATTTATTACTCAAAAAACAAACATCCATTTTATGAACAGGCTTTTTTTTAGAATATTTTTATTCCACGGAATAAAAATAGCACTTTATTGTAAAAGTTAGAAAACCATACACGTAAAATCGTCTAGACCTTCGTGACTTTTATTGCCATTCGTTAAAAATTGACGACAACAGAAGTCGAACTCCTATAAATTTTAATTAGAAGAAAATTGAATCCAAAACATTGATTGAAAATAATTTTATTGCTGCGTCCCATTCGATGTATAACTAATGGTTTCTACCCAAACTGGTTGAAAGCAAAGTTTGAACATCGTATTCTATTTTCGAAATTCGACTGTTGTAACTTTTTAAATGGTGCTCGTACGCGTCTGACGGTAAATTCGGAATGCAATTGATCGATTATATAGGAGGGAGTCTTTAAATATATTATTTCTATTAAAACATTTTCAGTACACGTCAGAAATAACTTTAGATCATTTTAAAATTTTAAACATTCCCTTATGCATATTCATTTATAATGTCAAACTTGTATCATATATATGTATATAGAATACATTGACGTTAACGATTACACCATTGAGTTGTAGACAAATCTATTTTGCCCTGCAATCATTTACAATAATTATTCACAGAGTCCATAGTAGCTCTGTTTAAATTTCGTACACAAAATTCGGTGCAAACATGGCCTCACAGCGGCTGTTTATTTAAGGCCCGCCGGCTGTAATATCCCGCTCTAATTCTGGAACGAAATCCTAGTCTTTGATTCACACACATCAGGAACTGAGTACATCTGTCGGACATGTGCCTGTGTCTGTCTTTATACCTTGAATTTTGAATGTGGCCGACGTCAGAGTTCGTCGGCGGTTTTCAGGTGGACAGAATACGCAACTACGTTAGAATTGTAAAGTTACTTTAGACGTTAACTAAACCTACCGTGAATTAGGACTGTCATTCTATTACTGGAGATGCGTATTGTGAAAACTTTTTCAACAGTGTTGCTGCAGTCAAATTAGATATGTCGTGTACTGAAGATGTTGTTAAGCTAAATGCAGTTGAATTATAGGACATAAATACTGAAAGCTGCAAAAATTTTTGGATATTAACGAGGTATAAATGAAGTTTCGCTTATTGCACTAACAAACAGAGGACCAACAGAAAGATAGTTCATAAAATTTAATTAAGGCGAGTCATCAGTCACCAAGAGGTTTGGGTCGCGTCACTGCTTCTGCAAGATAACGTAGGGTCAGACGTTGCAACCCGACCCGTGATGAATGTACTCCCAGACCTCAAATATGTACTGTTGACGGCTCCTCTTTAAATAACCCATGCAATTAATCGAGATGGTAGGATAGCAGCCGTGTGGCAAAGGCTCAAGAAAATCGATTCATCCTTAAGTCATGCTCAACTTATGCGGCATATTATTCATAAGTTTGTTACTCTTGCCGACGGTCGCGGACCTTCCAAATGCAAACAAACCGCGGATCTAGTTATTAATCATTCACTGAGGATCCTTGTTATCGAATAGCCGTGATGAAGTGGTGGCTCCCTATCCCTAATTGTGATTACCGTTAACTAGGTGACCGCTGGACGACGGTCATCTGCAATTATCTGAGGTAAGCTCTCATACATAAATAACTTATTACTACCAACCACGATCCAAGAATTTTATTCAATTTGTGAATAGAAATTGTTACTCTGTAAATTAACAATTATAATTTAAGATGTTGCATCTAAGTGAGATCCTCATTATGAAACGCTCTCTTTGTCAAATTGTACGTTCCATGTCGCAGCTTCGGCGTGTATGAAATATTAAAACGTTCATACAATGGCCGCGGTGATCGTTACACGAAATACCATTCACCTTCTCACTCCTCATTAAAATTTGTACGACAGCTTCTAAATTCTACTCTTTTCTCTGCACCTCCATTTCAATATACAGGAAAAAGTGGAAGAGCGATGTGTACGGAGTACCGAACCGGGCTGGCAAAACTTTTGCTCCCCCCTACCCACCGGTGGGGGCAAAAAGTGTTGCCGACGGGTGAAGCGCGTAGTTATAGCTATGTCGGGGAAAAGTTTTCCGTGTTGCGGGTAGGAGGCGGCGGGAGCAAGGGGGACGCATGCGCGGTATGCACACCGCAGAGACGACGCGCCAGTCCTGTACAGGACTTTGTCTCCGACGCAAGGATGCGGTCGGTCGGAGACAGGATATGCGCAGTTACGTAATGCGGGCACGATTTTTATTACGCTACGATGTTTTTCATTTCGATTACATATAAAAATATTACTGCTTCTGTAATTTTTTTGAAGTACATTTTTTCTTACTTTAGTCGACAAATGAATGAAGATGAATTATTTTAGTTATGATTTTTAAAGATTCAATTTTTATTTACCGGTATTCTTGTTTAAAATACACTGAATCCAATACATATTATCCTAAAAAGTCATAAAATTAGTTAGGTCATATTAAGGGTACAGCGGAGGCAATCGATACGATGCCCCACACCCCAACGTAGCAAAGTAGCGGCTAGCTTTTGGCACCGCCTACGTCGTAGCCCGTAGCTCGTAGCTCCATTCACAATGCATTTTATTTGCTACGATCAACGTAGGCTATCCGGGTCGTAACCCCATGGTTACGACCCGGATAGCCTACGTTGATCGTAGCAAATAAAATACATTGTGAATGCAATTAAAATATGTAATATAAATTCAATGCTATAAGCAGTTATATATGATGTCAGACATTTTATACACTTACTATTTTAAAAGTATTACGTTCATCAGGGTTTCCAATTCAGAAAAATACTAATTTTGAACTGAAATGTTCAAAATTAGTATTTACAAAGATATTTATATTCAAGGCAGTTTGAAAACTTTCATATTAAAACTATTATAGTTAGAAAGTTTACTGTAACTTTATTTATTTAGTGTATTAAATACGAATTAAATATTTAAAAGTTCTGCTTTACTTTTCGAACTTTTTTGACCTTCCCATTGTCACACACACACACACACATCCGTCACACATTACTTCCCCACGTGCACGCCACGAGTTCACTCCGAACTGAACTTGAACCGACTCGCGCGCAACTTCGCCGGATTTGTTGCGACTTGTTGTTTGTTCTGTTTGTTACCAAACTAAATTTGAGTTGCTAAACTAAACTTGTGGATATTTAAAGGGAACTTTTTCTCGGAGTCAACGGCCCGGCCGCTTAGTCCGTCACCCAGTTTCAGAACCTGCGGAGTTATGGCAGTTGTTTGTAAACTACTTGGACCAGCGGACTGAGGGTGCAGTTGGGGGTCATGGTGCTAATTTGACCTTGGGCACAACTTGGACTACTGTCTGGCTGTGCTAGATCATAGTTTGTAATTGGGCGGAATGTAATTGTTATTTGGTAACTATATTGTGTTGTCACGCTGTTTGATTTATCAGTTGGTTATTTTTTTTTTCGGAACATTTCTTACTAAATTAAACGTATAGCACGAATCTTTTTGCAACCGTTCCCTCCTGGCCAAAGTCGAAGCTTCTAAATTCTAGAACCTTCGACTCGGCCTCTTGCGGACTCAGCGTGTAATATTTGGCGCGCTCCCCTATTGGTTTTGAACAGTCGTCTAACCTTCATCTACAAAACTGAGCGTCGATAAATGTGCATAATTTTACGAATGTTAAAATTTAAACAAAGTCGATTGGCTGTAAAATGTTATAATAAACCGATATATTAATATTAGATAAACTACTTATTTCTCATGCAGTTCCGAGTCTGCGTAAGGAGATTCAATCAAATATATCCAATACTACCACCAGACAAAGCCTTGCCTCCAAGCGATTTGTCGTGTTCCGGCATGATGTCTGGTGAAGCCGTACGGAGGACGGGTCTGAGCAGTTGTATTGCGATGTGTGCCGGGTACGATGCGCCTAATGTTGTTGTGTTGGGAGTTTGGTCGTGGAGGGTCTTCAGATCAGTCTCCCTTTGGCGCAGCATCGTTGGTCGTTTTGTTGGGTTTAACATTGCATCACCTCGCTCAACTGCCATCTTCCTTCCTATTCGCTCAGTTTTTCTGAGTGAACAGGCTCTTAATAAACTAGCACGCTTTACCATCAACGATCGCATCACTGCTTACCATCAGGTGGGGTTGCGGTCAAGCGCTAGTTTATAATAATTTTAAAAAAATACTTTAGTCAATATATTGGCAAAATATGGCTCGGTATTGCTATTTGCTCTGTTAGAAAGAATCACTTTTCAAATTTCAATTCTAGATTTGATATTCTCATATTACACTTACGTATTATAAAACAGCTTCTTCATGAATCAAAAGCATGTGAAGCCCGACAAGGAGTTTAGAAACAAAGCCTACCTACAGGGCTTTGTTTCTAGCCTCCTTGGCAAGCTATGGATAAATAAACAAACATCGAACGAGAACACCGCCACACAATTATTTTCAATCCAACAATCCTCTTCACCATTCCCTTATTAAACCATTTTCTTATAAACGAAATCCTTTCTTATACAATCGAGCATCTCATCGAACTTAATTAACTGTTCGTTACAACCGTCAAAGGCTTCAAACAAATTGGCCACGACAAAATAATGCGGTAGATAATAGCCGTTTAAGGTGGCCCCAGCAGCTCCGGGCACAGCACCTGCCTAACAAAATTAATTACAACCCAATAAGGAAATATTAACCGGACGGTTAATAAGCTTCAGGGATACGCCACAATTAAATTAAGAGGGTCTCGCAGTCATTATTTATAAACAATAATATATCAAAGCGATATTTTCAAGATGGTGCTACCCGCAACAATACGTCATGCGCCGTACGGCTATCTGGGATATTTATTCTTCAGATATTTATAACCCTCTGTTTAAATATTTGAGGTGTTTTCTGCGAAATAAAAATTTAATTAAAATGATAGTGACCCCAGCCTACAATATTTTTTTAATTTGAGTTTGTAACAGAAACTTACTCGACTATTAAGAGTAACTAACTACCTAGTATAGAACATTTGATCGGTCGAAACTAGTTCTAAATAATGCTCGAGTCTTGAGTGAGCGTCTACTAAATGGTACTACAGCTAAAAAATATAATGAAGAAGTGAAATTCGGTCTGTATTCTAACGGTACGGTGAAGGTGAAGCCGTACGGAGGACGGGTCTGAGCAGTTGTGTTGCGATGTTCACATAACATCGGCCGCCGGCGGAAGTTACCACCCACCAGACAAAGCCTTGCCGCCAAGCGATTTGTCGTGTTCCTTCATGATGTCTGGTGAAGCCGTACGGAGGACGGGTCTGGGCAGTTGTGCTGCGATGTGTGCCGGGTACGATGCGCCAAATGTTGTTGTGTCGGGAGTTTGGTCGTGGAGGGTCTCCAGATCAATTTCCCTTTGGCGCAGCATCGCTGGTCGTGTTGTTGGGTTTAACATTGCATCACCTCGCTCAACTGCCGTCTTCCTTCCTATTCGCTCAGTTTTTCTGAGTGAATAGACTCTTAATAAACTAGCGCGCTTTACCATCAACGATCGCAACACTGTTTACCATCAGGCGGGATTGCGGTCAAGCGCTAGTTTATAATTATTAAAAAAAAAAAAATGTGTGCCGGGTATGATGCGCCAAATGTTGTTGTGTCGTGAGTTTGCTCGTGAAGGGTCTCCACATCAATCTCTCATGTTCATAGTCCGTTGTTGGGTTTTAACATTGCATAACCTACCTATATATTCCTACCTATTTACTCAGTTTTTGTTTTAGTGAATCAGTTTAATAAACTAGGGCGCTTTACCATCAACAATTGCATCTCTGCTCACCATCAGCGGGACGGCGGTCAAGCACTAGGTTATAATTATTAAAAAACAAAAACACCCACACATAGGTGTGTAAAATAACCTTGATCGCTAACTTTGAACAATGCACGTTACGCTTGTAAAACACACGGCTTCATAATAACAGTTCGAATACAGACGATTTTGAAATTTCACTGTTTATGTAATAGTTACACAATCGTTTTCTAAAGGATTGCAAAACCATCCACAGAGTTCTTTAAAACATTTTTCCTCGAAGCTATAACGTAATTGGAGCAATATAACGCCAACAAAAACGTGGTTAAATACGCTTTCCATGTTTCTATCCACGTGACTATCAAAACACAAAGAAGAAAAAATGTTTGATAACATAGGAAAAGTAACATTCCTGTACAAAAATGTTCATAATAACTCTATTATGAACATTTTAATAATTTTCAAAATACTCATTTTGCAAATTTATTAGAAGAAAATACGAGTAGGTCGATGTCTACAGCGAGCAAAACACGGGCGTATATTGTATTTATGGTTATATGGCGGAAAACTTTCCGAGCGTAGGAGCTAAAGCCATCGATTTTCAAAACTTTTTCATGGAAATAAACCTACTTTCGTTGTGTACACAGCTGCTTGCCTGTGTGCGTGAACCAGGGCCACTCACACCAACACACACTCCTGTTGGAGGTCACGTTTTCAATGGATTAAAATTAAAAACGAAAATACTTTGACGTTGCATGTATTATCTTAACAATTCATGCGACGATTTAGATCTTATGAATATGGAGAACTTTATTCAGCGTCAATGTAATCTACTTTGCTCATCAGTACTTCACAGTTCTTATTTTAATTTTTGTAGCAAGCAGGCTGCTAAGAAGCGAAGATGAATAAATATATTAGAGGTTGTTAGCCGTTGTCTTTGGCAAAAGTTTATACTATCTAGAATTACTTTAGTCTTACATAAAAGATACTTCTGTTTTAAATAACATTGGTACTTAATGTAAACTGTTACTGAACAGAGTCAAGTAATAATCAAAGGCTTTCCTAGAATCTCATGTTTCATTCAACTTTCAATGGATGTAGGTGTTGTTGAATCTATTCAACAGATCCTCATATTTTAACATAATATTCTTCACAAGCGTGTCTTCTAACATATCACAGGACCATCGACCGCTTGTATCGAGCGAACTCACACATACAAAGTCGATGTACTTGTAATGGGTTCGCAAAGAAAACTTTTTAAAACTTTTCCACCGAGGCAATATGGCTCGTGTTCTCAGCCGTTATGTTTTATTTAGGCAACGTGGTACTGTCCTGTTCTCGCTCACAGTATCCCCCAAACGATAAAATGGGAAGGATATATTTTTCAGCGTACGTTCTCAGTTGAACGGCTGCCCTGCCCGGGATACGAAGTAATTATTTCTATTCTGTCATTGCCGTGTATTTTTTATGTGCTGTCGTCATTTTGTAGGTTGCGACAGGGTCCTAGATTGCTACAGTGTTAGTTAAATTAGAATCCATTAAATAAATAATAGTGTCCACGAAATTAGCTTTAGTTGTCGAATACAAAATGTCCAATGCTTAAAGGGCGATGACTTGGCGATCTTGTTATCTCGAAAACTTGCCGTAAAGTTTTTAGGCAAACGAACTAAAATGCTATTATCATAGAACTTTAACGCTCTTTAAAAGCATTTCAAGTAAATATACTTAGCTCGAATATAGTATCAACTGAATCGTTAATGTAACTCTCGGGTTTGACCGAATTAATTGACAGAGTCGTCGATGTTGAGCAAACTTCAACGGCACAGTTGTACCGACTAGAAACCAGCAGTATAATTGTGTAACACTATCAGTAGGGTTTAATTTTGACAGTTCATCAACATTCATTGCGTTATTCACGTTGTAGAGCAAACACATTTTTCGGACTTACAGAGCAACTGAATAGCTATATCTATCAAAATGATTAAAATTGTTAATAATAGTTTGTTACGTAATTAGAACACAGAGCTGGAAAATGTGAAATTGAAGCAATTTTTCATAGCTACGATTCATAATTTACTGAAATAATTTATGGAAATAATGACAATGTACATCTAATTATATATAGGTCATCATATGGCTAGCTTTTTCTCAACTTTTTGTGGTCGGTTTCCAGTGTAACCTGATGCAGTTGAGTACCATTAGTTTATGTACGTGGAGCGACTGCTTGTATTTATTTATATATTGAGATCTCCAAAAAAGGATACACTAATACAATAAAAAATTACAATAATAGAAGAAGGCTCTTTTATATGTGCTCCTTCAGTCACAAAATCGAGCATTCATGTTACAAATAATATTGGCAAGATAAAAATTGGGAAAAAACATTGAAAACGTTTGAGAAAATTTGAGGTATGGTATCAAGATTTAAATTATAACTGCGATAAAAAGAGAAAAAAAATTATGCCTATTTATTTTGGGGTGGCTAAACCCTTTTTGTATTTTGAAATTAGAGAGGGCGGCGAAATGTCCAAAATTAGTATTAGATCCTGAGAAGTAGAACTGTTTGTCAACTTTCTTACTTTTAAAGAAATATAATCTAATGAAAAAAAATATGCAAAATTCCTTCTGTTAAATAGGTTTCCACTTTCCACCAGGCTCTGAGCAAGAGTGCAATCTCACGATGCTCGTTTATCAAGATCGTCATCCGATTGGAGCGCAGCTGCGTTTTATTGCGGAATTACACGCCGCCCATCCTAATTTTAATTTATATTTCAAACGCCTATGACGAAATTGAAAAACCATTTTTCAATAGTTTTTTTATTTTTATTTGCAAATCTGTTTATTTTAGAAGGCGTGCGTTTCTTTTCTACTATAGGAGGCGTGAGATTTGTGTTGTATAATATGTATATTGAGCCAGATTAAATTAACACTCATTTATAATTGTCTTTTCTACAAAAAAAAAATTGATTCAAACACAAAAACACAACTGAATGAAAAATAATGTAAATTTTACTTATATCTATAAAAAAGCTATTTTAGTTATCGATCAACAAACGTGGTAAAAAAAATACAGTCAAATTTCAAACCCATTCCTTTAATTCAGTTAACAAATCACTATCGAAAACAGAAATACCACAGTTAAACAATAGGACTAGATTCTACTTTAATATCAATTTTTTTTAAAATTCACTTCATTGTTACACCCCAATAACATTTCCCTTAATCTTAATGCTCATTTTAAGAGGCGAGGCATTATCAACAGGAGATGTACCTACTGCCTCGTAAAGAGAGGTCCGAGCCAGTTTAACTCGTAAATTTCTGGAGGCATTGTTTTATGCTCTCCAGCTATATCGATCGTTCTAAAGGCTCTTGTAACGGTGTAATGGGATTCCAAATCCCTTGAAAAATTTGATTAATAGATTCGTTTAGACGGTTCTGTTTGCTATATATATGTGAACATTATTAATGTTTTGTTTCTAATACTTTAAACTTTTTCCTCTGTTAGCGTTAAACGATAGCTAATAATTATTTAACTTTAAACAAGATTAGAGATACGTCATTTTATTTTTTTATATACATATTATTATCAAGCACTTTCATTTGTCGGGATGAATTTAAAAATTACCCACCATATTGTGTGCTCCGCCATGATGGATTTAGAATGACGTCTAGTGAGACGTCATTCTAAATCCATCATGGCGAACAGTGGTTCACCATGCATTGTCGTGATCATGTGTAGGTACAAAATTTCAGTTAAGTCGGCTAAAGATCTGCTTGAAAATTATTTATTAAGCTCTAGAAGTCCGCCATATTGGATTAAGAGTGACGTCACATTATTTATTCGAGTTTTCCTTAGCAAGTCCTTTTGTTTAATACTACATTATAGGACTGCATTAAGAATAATTGGCCCGCCATCTTGGTTTTTCTTTTTTTTTTAATTTATAAACCAGCGCTTGACCGCAAACCCGCCTGATGGTAAGCAGTGATGCGATCGTTGATGGTAAAGCGCGCTAGTTTATTAAGAGCCTATTCACTCTAGCCCTGAAGACACTCAAATTGTATTGTGACGGAAACACCGACGCTGGCAAACTGTTCCACTCCCTCGATGTACGCGGTATAATGGAGGAAGCAAAACGCTTCGTCCGGATCGCAGTGGTGTCAACAACGTAAGGGTGGAAACACGCCGTACGACGGGTCGTCCGATGATGGAACGGAGATGGGGGAATTAAAACATGCAATTCCCTTGCACACTCACCAGAATGCATCCTATAGAAGACCTAAAGGCTGGCTACTCAACGCCTGTGCTCCAGGCTTTGGAGACCGTTTCGAGTTAAGTCTGGGTCGCCAATCAGCCTCTTCGCACGCCTCTCCACCGAATCCAAAGTGGCAAGGTGACATTTCGCAGCACCAGCCCAAATGTGGCTGCAATACTCCACACACGAGCGGACCTGTGCTTTATATAAAATTAGAAGCTGCCTTGGTGTGAAGTACCGCCGGACCTTCGCGATGACGCCTAGTTTTCTGGCAGCCACCCTGGCCTTGGACTCAATGAACCGCCCAAAGTTAAGGTTCGAGGATATCTCAACTCCCAAAAGCTGAAGGCGGTCGGTACACTCCAAGGATACATTCTGAAAAGTAGGAGCAAAGGTCAACGGGCTCCTTTTGGCGGTGAAAAGGCACGCCTGTGTTTTGGCGGCATTGAATGCTACAAGATTGGCATTGCCCCATTCGGAGACTGCCTGCAGTGCACCACTCATACGCTCTACCATGGCCTCTCTTTCGGACCGGATTGTTTCCTTACTAGCCCGAGCTTCCGGCAGGTATCTCTATCTATGCCGCCATGTTGGATTTAGAATGGCGTCACATAGTTAACCATGCACTTTCATCCAAACCAAACGTATATATAAATTAATGTCAGTTAAGTCAATCAAAGATATTTGCTTCAAAATTGAGTTGCAATATATGACCCAAACATACATTACAATAAAAATTTGCCGTAAGTGAATATTCACTTACGGCTGGTGTATTAAATATATGTATATGCATATCTATATATGAGCATATTAAATGCATTTGATTTTGTTAGGTCATTAAATCTTGAATCTACATTATCTTCATTTATACATCTAGAATGCACTCATCAAAGCAAAGCACGCACCGCGTTGAACAACAAAGGTCGCAATGTAAACATAGATCGCGTTCGCCGAGTGACATTCCAGCGTTATCTGGTGAATCAATTAACGTGGGGTGGCCCATGGGCCATGGGTGGCCGTACCTGGCGCGGGATGTCCCGAGCTTACCTATGCTTGTGTGGTGGTGATAATTTAGGAAAAATGTGGAAAATTTACTGTGTTTGATATTATTATAGTCAGATACTTTGTCCAACAAGATTTTCTTATGGTTAATCTAGATGAAATATTTCAATAATGATGGTTTAAATAATAATAAACTAACAATTTTAAGAACAACAGTAGTATATAATCAGCAGAATACCTAAACTTTATGCTAGAAGCTGCAACCAAAGAAAAAATCATATGTTTTCCTCCATATTGATTTGATGAAAAGTAATCCAAAAAGGAAATATTACAAACTAGCGGCCACCAGTGCCTTCGTTCGCGTGGAGTGAAATATGCTCCGCTCCTATTGGTCGCAGTATGATGTTATATAGCCTAAATCCTTCCTGGATTGATGGGCTATCCAACGCAAAAGAATTTTTCAAATCGGATCAGTAGTTCCTGACATTAGCGCGTTCAAACTAACAAACAAACAAACTCTTCAGCTTAATATATTAGTATAGAATAAACCCATCAATATCAAATAATAATATAATAAGTGCATTACTTATTCGCTCGCTGGCGCGGATGTGGCCATCGCAAGGTTCCGGCCGTCCAAACGCAGCCCACTTCCGGCCGCCACGCCTCCCAGCTCACATCTCTCGGAAATTCTATTTTGTTATTTTAGGGATTCCCAGTATCCTGAAAGCTTTACGATGTCGGTTTTGCACGCTTTGATTATAAAATTATTCGATGTTGTACTAACTTTATAATGGAATTCATGCCGTGAAGCGTTGTTTGACAACGGATTTGCTCATTTTTAAGTTTTACGGTTATTTTTTAAAGCAACGTGTGCTTGTAATGTAAATAAAAAGATGCGTTATTACTGTAACAGTTGCTGAAGATGGAATGCAGTATCATTTAGTCAAGATCAAAATCATCAGACATCAAAATGGCAATTGGTTCTGACCACTTGCCATTTTGATGTCCCTTGGCTGCTCAGTCTTGAAAGATCGCAGAAGGTTCATTTGAGTCAATCAGTATTATTGCAAACCCAAAAAACGTGGAACTATTCGAAATCCTCAATAATGTGCAAGAAATGTATAATTACTACTTAAATCTAATCTGTGGTAAAACATATTATAAGATGACAATTAAGTTTCTTTTTTTTTTAATTGGAATTCTTCATACGTTGAGGCCAGTAACAGCTGAAGCATTTTGTAAGACCTACTTACCAGTCATTCAATTGATTAAATAAAATATTCATATTTAAGGACCTAATTAATTTTTTTTTCTCTCTCTCGCCTCTTTGATGTAACTAAACATACAACGTAAGACGCTTAGTAATCATGTATACTGCGTTAAGATAAAGTTAGATATTTGAATATTAAACAATAACGCGTATTAACAATATTTTTTTATTTTGTTTCAGGTATGACCTTTGAATAAAGATCTGCGGAGCCCTTTTGTGCATCAAGCACCAAATTAGACAAACACATAATATACACACTATTTCACAGTAACATTAGAATAGTTGACATACTAGCCAATATTTTGACCTTCTAAAACACTACTAAATTTAAACATGGTTTAAGGTTTATTAGAAATTCGAGCCATTGCGCCAACGTAACGTGCAGCGGTGGTGCATTTGGCGCTGTATTTCAGTTTAGGTCATTGAGTTAGATATAGAAAAAATTTTCTTGTAAACTAATATACCTACTTTATTATTTATATACATACTTACTCACATAAAAAATAAAGTATTTCATTCTGAGCAAAGATAAAGTTCTTAACACAGGAAGATTATATTAGAAAACTAAACACAATCAAAAATTAAAAATATTGGAAAATACAACGGACATAAATAGGTAGGTACATACGTGAAAACGATAAATTCTACAGAGCTCACAGAAAACAAAATAATGCGGCATTTGAGATCACTCAACAATACTATTTTGTACTCTTCATGGAAAATTAAATGTTTGAAGATTACCATTTAACATGGCCCTGTACACAATGTCTCATGACTACTGTACCAAGATCAGTGGAGTGCAGAAGAGAAAGAGTCGGAAATTATAACGTCTTAAAAATTTTTAAACAATGTCCCACGCCGAGTTAGGTGTTATCTATACAAATATTATAAAGAGGAAAGGTTTGATTTTTTGTTTGTTTGTTTGTTTGTATGAATTAAATAGGCTCCGAAACTACTTGGCAGATTTGAAAAATTCTTTCACTGTTGGAAAGCTGCATCATTCCTGAGTGACATAGGCTATATTTCATTTTTAAAAAAAATAGGCATCCTTACTAAAATTACGATAACGTAATCCAAGGTGTGAAAAAAATATCAAAAAACTACCTTACATCGCGTGCGCTGCGAAAACTATTGATGATAGAACAAAATGATATACTACATTTTTTTAGAACACACCATTACCTACAAAAAATCAGCGGCAGCATATCTCTAACTATTACAGTCATGTCACAATAAGCGTTTTTTTATTGAAAAAAAGAAATTAAAATACCACCGCTACAAAATGCTCTTTATTTGTACCTTGGTATTAACCCTTATCAAAATAAATGATGTATTATTTATGACTGCTTCAATATCTTTATATTACTTTTTGAATTATTCGATTCTGACAATCCATTCAAAAGATATCACGAGTTAAAAAAAATTCGAATAAAAAAAAAAGTCGATAGCGTCATTCATGACAAAAGAAAAGTTTTCTTTTTGGATGCACCTGGTGGAACGGGAAAGACGTTTCTTGCAAATTTGATACTTGCTAAGATAAGACAATCAGGGAAGATAGCAATAGCAGTTGCTTCCTCAGGAATTGCTGCAACTCTCTTGAAGGATGGCAAAACTGCTCATTCTACTTTTAAAGTTCCACTATCCGTCAATCTTGAACAACAATCTACATGTTCCATCCGCAAAAATGGACCTATTGGTAAATTACTACAAGACGCCTCATTGATTATGTGGGACGAATGCATCATGAGCCATAGAGCACATATAGAGGCCGTGAACAGAACCTTACAGGATCTAAGGAACTCCTCTGCAGTCATGGGCGGGATTACTTTTGTATTTGCTCGAGATTTTCGACAGACTCTCCCCGTTATTAACAGAGGCACGCGAGCAGATATCATCAAGGCATGCTTGAAATCGTCTCCCTGATGGACTACGATTGAAACATTAAAATTAAGGACAAATATGAGAGCTCATCTTCATGGAATCACTGATAGCGATTTCCCACAGCAACTGCTAAAACTTGGGGAAGGAATTTTTCCAACTCCAAATTTAAGCGGTCATTGTGATATTCTTCTGGATGAGTCTCTAGGTCAAATACTCCATAATTTGGAAAATTTAATAGATTCTGTATACCCTGATATCGAGAATTTGCACGAAAGAGACTTCCATTGGCTGTGTTCTCGGGCTATAGTATCACCTAAGAATGATACTGTCAATGAAATAAACAATCTGATTGTTCAAAAAGTCCCCGGCCAAACAAAAACATACAAATCGATCGACACTGTAACGAATATTGAAGGTGCAGTCCATTATCCACAGGAATTTTTAAATTCGTTGAACCCTTCTGGACTGCCACCCCATGAATTGACGTTAAAAATCGGAATCCCAATCATGCTTTTAAGAAATTTAAACCCTCCGAGCATGTGTAATGGGACGAGGCCGCTTATTAAGGAGTTAAAGGACAATTTAATAGTAGCAGCTATTATCACTGGCCCAGCAGGTGGTCACTAGCTCATATACCGAGGATACCGATGATCCCAACTGATCTGCCAATCCCATTTAAACGGCTTCAATTTCCGGTAAAAATATCTTTCGCATTAACAATTAACAAGTCCCAAGGCCAAACCTTCGAATTAGTAGGGATCGATCTGCGAAAGAAATGTTTTACTCATGGTCAACTGTATGTTGGTCTATCGCGAGTCGGAGCCCCTGAAAAACAATTTATTTTGCTGCCACAAAATAAAACAACATCAAATATTGTTTACAGAGAAGCTCTAACAAAATAAATGTATTTTCTTTTAGGGTTATGACCTCAATAATTAAAAAAAAAAACAAAAAATTAAAAAAATATATAAAAAAAAACAAAAAAAAACACATAAATACAAAAAAATCATTAAATAATATCTGAATTTAATTATTCTTTTTTTTTTTTATTTACTCTTTTTTAGGAGCTCGACGCAAAAAGGGATGAATATGTGTCATATTATTATTATTATTATGAATGTGTTAAAATTAACAAATCTAAATGTAATGTTTAATGCCCGTGCGAAGCCGGGACGGGCCGCTATCCATATTAATACTATAAATGCGAAAGTAACTCTGTCTGTCTGTCTGTTATGCTTTCACGTCTAAACCACTGAACTGATTTTATTGAGATTTGGTACAACGATAGAGTTAACCTTGAGAAATAACATAGGTTTTGAAGAGTTCCATTGGAAACGCGATAAATCCGAACTCCACGCGGGCGAAGCCGCGGGCGGAAAGCTAGTCTAATATATAAAATTCTTGTGTCACGGTGTTCGAACTTAAACTCCTCCGAAACGGCTCGACCGATTTTGATGAATTTTTTTGTGCTTATCCGGTATCTATGAGAATCGGCCAACATTTATTTTTCATCCCCCTAAATGTTAGGGGTAGTCCACCCCTAAATTTTTTTTATTATTTATATGGCAAAACAACGTTTGCCGGGTCAGCTAGTAATCCTATAAAATACTCCAGCATCAACGAATGAAAAAGTCTTTAAAACCATACATACAACGTAAACATAATACACAACTACACAACACTAACTTTAACTTTGACTTACACTTCAACTTTGACTTTGGCTAGGCTTGACCTTGACTCCTTGGACTCCGTGAACTACTTGGACTCCTTGGACTCCGTGGACTCCTTGGACTCCTGGCACTCCTTTGACTACTTGGGCGCCTTGGACTCCCTGGACTCCTTGGACTCCTTGGAGTCCTTGGAGTCCTTGGACTCCTTTGACACCTTGGACTCTTTGGGCATCTTGGACTCCTTGGTATCTTTGGATTCCTTGGTCTCCTTGGACTCCTAAGACTCCTTGGACTCCTTGTACTCCTTGGACTCCATGGACTGTCTGAACTCCGTGGACTCCTTGGACTCCTTGTACTCCCTGGACTCTTTGGCCTCCTTTTACTCCTTGGACTTTCTGGACTCCTACACTTTAATATAAAAAAAAATGGTCAAAATAGGATCATAAACGATGACGTTATCAACGAACACACATAAATCGAATTGACATCCACCGTTTTGGGAAGTCAGTGGAAAATAAACACCGCATAATTTTTATTATGAAGTAAGTACCATCAACATTTTTTTTAAATTAATAATAATAACCAAAAGTATTTGGGCGCACCAATAAACATAAATAAAAATACCATGTCTGTTACTTCTACTGTTTATGAATTTTACTTGTATTTGTAAAGCGCACTCACACCAAAGCCGCCGACCCGCCGACACAGCCCGCCGACACAACCCGGCTAATTTTGAAAGAAGCAAGGTGGCAAACTTCGCTGCGCGTGTTGCCCGCCGACACGTCGGCGGCTCGCCGTCGGCTAGCGTACGCAAGCGCGCAGTTGCCCGGGTGACATTTCTGATGTCGAGCTGCCTACATCATGTCGCCAGCAAAGTTTTACGACTTGCAATGACTGAAGCCGCCAAACTAGCTCGCCAGCAAAATGTTGCCGACATATGCCGCCGGGGAACTTCGTTCGCCAGTAGGCGCTAGTAATAGTTTACGAAGTATTGTAGAGGCCCCAATACACCCATATTGGGGGTGGGCGGTGAAAAGGGAACAAATGCACAAGGTCATTTGCTCGGGGTATGGCCTTAAATACACTAAAAATAAAATATTGAAACATACATGAAACTTTTCCATTTTTTTTTGTCGGTAAAAATTAATTTCGTCTTCACAGTTTATGGCACAAAACGGCCAATAATTTTGTATTTTATGTCTAATACTCCATGGTGGCATGGTTTCTCATATTATCAGTCTACGTTCCTTACTGGATACACCAGAAAGTGAAGACTTCAGTTTTTTTTCCTTTATTAATATTTTCGAGTGAAATACTGACTAGCTGATTTTATTAATTGCTGATATATGAGCGAACCCAGTAGTGACGTTTGAGTGTATTTATACACTGTTTATATTTCGTCTAAACATTTTCCTGTACATGCATGGTACATAATTTGATTAAAAAAAAAACTAATTAAGTATCAAATCCCCCAACATAAACTGCAGTACAATCTCGCCGCTATTTATTTTGTCGTCGTCCCCACGGTGTCACGGAACCGCCGAGGTTGCAGTCGTATAAATATCAAGCGGTAATTAGCATTCCTTGCTTTACTTTCTTTGTGGCGCAACCTTAATTTTGGTATCACGTGACATCTTTCAGGTGAACAGAAAGTTTAGATGATTTTTATTTTGAAGTGAAAATTTCTTCAGCGACTTGTTTGTAGGTGGAATTTAGTATTGCCAACAAAAATGTTAGGCCCACGAAGAGTTTTCGCGTCTGTTGTCTCCAGAAAATATCCACCTGTGAACTCTGACTACCAAACACGCGGTCGTAAATTAGTCGGCGCCATTCTGATTCTAGTCCGTACGGAGCATGGGTCTGAGCAGTTGTGTTGCGATGTGTGCCGGGTACGATGCGCCAAATGTTGTTGTGTTGGGAGTTTGGCGTGGAGGGTCTTCAGATCAATCTCCCTTTGGCGCAGCATCGTTGGTCGTGTTGTTGGGTTTAACATTGCATCACCTTGCTCAACTGCCGTCTTCCTTCCTATTCGCTCAGTTTTTCTGAGTGAATAGTCTCTTAATTAACTAGCGCGCTTTACCATCAACGATCGCATCACTGCTTACCATCAGGCGGCATTGCGGTCAAGCTCTAGTTTATAATTATTAAAAGAAAAAAAATAGGCACACTAGTCAGATCCTGTTGACCGTGCCGTGTGCACCTTGGGAACTTGGTACAGCGACAAACAGAGTTTTTATAACAAGACCTTACTGGGCGGTACATATGGTTCTTATTTTCCTTCGGCATGATGATCAATACCGACAGCATATTCTTGAACTGGGGGTCACCGAAAAACCCCGGGCTGCCGAGCGATATAGTTGAAGAATGCGAAGACGATAAAACATTGAATCGTAACTGTTAGCAACAATAATGCAATGTTTATAACATAGCCTTCATCATCATCATCATCATTTCAGCCGAAAAACGTCCACTGCTGGACATAGGCCTCCCCCAAGGTTCTCCACGACGACCGATCCTGCGCCTCCCGCATCCAGCGGTTTCCCGCGACCTTCACCAGATCGTCGGTCCACCTTGTCGGGGGCCTACCCACGCTACGTCTTCCGGTGCGTGGTCGCCACTATAGAACCCGTCGGCCCCATCGGGCATCGGTCCTACGGGCAATGTGTGCAGCCCACTGCCACTTTAGTGTTGCAATTCTTCGGGCTATGTCGGTTACTCTCGTTCTTCTGTGGATCTCCTCATTCCTGATTCGATCGCGCAGTGAAACCCCAAGCATAGCCCTTTCCATTGCCCTTTGAGTGACTTTGAGCCTTCTTATAAAGCCCATTGTTAGCGACCACGTCTCAATTCCATAAGTCATCACTGGCAACACACACTGGTCGAAGACTTTTGTCTTGAGACACTGCGGTATTTCGGATGAGAAGATTCAACGTAGCTTCCCGAAAGCAGCCCAGCCGAGTTGAATTTGACGATTAGATAATAATTGTTATTGGAAACCAAAATGTTCTGCCTACAAACTCTAGTAAAAAAAAATAGAACAAGAGGATTATAGCACTTATTTCATTGAAAAATTAATAAAAGACTAGAATATTAAACATTCGAATTTAGTGAACATATTAATTCAACAAAGATTTTCATAAATTTTGATTTTAATACCTATGTAAGTTTTTTTTTAACCATAAGAATGATTAAAAAAATCATTTTAGTTTCGTTGTAATTACAAAGCTACCGTTCGGGTCCACTTATAGCGTATTATATAATACGCTACACAACGCACTTATATGGTTTCCTATTTTTAATAAAACTGAATATCACGATTTCTCGATTTCAGACTTTTCGAGGGGTCCAAATAAACCACCATTCAATATCGTTCACCATAACTAAAATTGTAGTTTTCTAACCAATAATAAAGCCATAATTCTATTCACATGATAGATACGCACAAATTACAATAAAATTACTGCAGGAAGTATAACGACATTTAGCATCACGTGCGTTGTATAACTGCCGTTCATTAGGTAGTGTTGACAGAGCATGCGTGCGCGCCGCCCGCGCCTGGCACCGGCGTATCGCGCCACCATCGATGACTAATAAACCACCACCAACTTACAAAAACATGCTCTATGAACCCTATGAGCAAAAGAATAAGATTCATTTTCGATAACCTTAAATGCATACAAAACTTGGTAGTGCCGTAATCGCAACCAGCTTTGACAAACCTAACTTTGCTTTTGATTTTTATCTTAAAGCAATAGACCTAAGGGTGGTTTTGCAATACCTTAATGAGAGATTATCGTGGCCCGAGTTATAATCGTGACCACTTCTAGCGAACACTTTAGAAGTTCGCCCCCGAATTGAGCGGTCCGTGTCAGAATAATGTACCACAGACATTGGTATCGACGCACAATTTATATCTGCGTGGGAAATTATGATATCTTTATTATGAGTTCCAAGTAGTTTCATGACGTCCTTCTGTAAAACTACCTACGCCAAAATGACAAGCGTTTTTAAAATGTTTTTTTATCACCAACACTCATTTTTCATCATATTTTATACTTATATTACGAGCATTGGCTTCTGTTTTAGTATATAACATAAAAAAAAACATTATTTTTAATGTGGTAGATAATGACAACATTTTTAAGAATTTGTAATGTCATCATGACAAAAAAGATCGGCCGTTGCTATGTTTTGTTTTAGCAAACTAATAACGAGTGTTGAAACAGATATTCGAAGTTTAATTTCTCTAAACCTGTAAGCAGTGTATTCACGTCCTGGTTCGGTCTTAGCTTTACTTATCTAGCAGTCTACCATCCTCTCAAGTCTCCAAAGTTTTATCGCGAGTACCGGCCGAGCACCTTTAGATTACTCATTTCGCAATAGCCCGGGGCAATTAAAAAGGAAGGGTACTACTATCATTAACCGGGAGGCGGCCGGCGTCTTAACAAGAATATAATGCAATTTTAAAATAATCCCCGCAAAAAGAAATTAATGCAGGCACCTCTCTGGATTCCCTTTTTATCTCTTTAATTGGTTTTCACATCTTACAGTGTAAAAAATATCATGTTCTTTGTAATCTCGGGCGATGTTTTAATAAATATAACGAAGTGAACTGGGGAGGGTCGAAAAAATATAGAAGCCCTTAAATAAACGTTCACACTCCAGAGATCAGCGCAGTCGGTGCGTTCACGATTTATTGGGAAATAATTAAGAAGTGACTCGAATTTGTACGCGAAAGAAATTTAGACGAATCGAGGGATGATAAATAGTAACTTGGGTAATAATTTGGTAGAGAATATTTTTATGTGGCGTCACAAACTAAATGTCTATGACTTATTTTGGACTGTCTGCGAGTTGATGGACTTTTTAATACAGAATATCTGTGTTCTTTGATATTTGTGTTTCACTTATTTTCCTATTGTTGCACCTTTAAAATTGCGAAGATTGGTCTCCGCATCTTCTCTCAGAAGGCAATTGATAAACAATTGAACCACGTTTATAGCTTATGAGACAACTTCATCTGGGCATTTAATATATTTGTTTGTAGTTCTATCTGTCTTTGACAACCTCTTAGACGTTTTTATTGTCGAAACTTCGCCTTTTTAGTCGTAGTTCGAAATATGGAATAGTTTTTTTCTCGATAATGCTATCAAGTGGTGTTATATAAGGAGTGTTTTTGTTGATAATGTTTATTTTATTGGTTATTTTGTGGGGTTATTAATTTAATGAGGCTGGGGTCAGTGTAAGATAGTTTGAAACAGTAAAAGTTATTACGTTAAAAGTTCATTATTGTTTGACAAACTTTTTATATTGCTACCGTCCCTTATAATATAAAAAAGAAATTTTATTAGGCTTAAGTGTGCCAAATAAAAAAGAAATGTTAACATTCAACTTTACGTTAACCATCTAGCACTAACGTCCCATCTACACAAACACGATGTCATCGTGACGAAACAAATGAAATCTCAACACTTACAATGCCGTCGCACTGCCAAGTAATGTAATCTACTCATAAAGCTGACATTAATCCTTCCACTCGCAGTACTGGCGTGTCATCAACGGTAGTCGAAATTTTAATCACGAACCCCCCGTCACCCGCGTATCAACCCCGCCGTCGCCCTGGGGCTGTGGACGGCCGCTCCTTACACGATATTCCCATTACTTAGTCCAGAGCGATAATAAAATTTAATATAATGCCGCGAGGAGGCGGATGCGACCACAATGAAGGCAAGCCGAGTCGTAGAGGTCGGATGTGAGAACTGGCGATTTTAAGAGGTTGAATTTTCAATTTAATGCATTTTATTTGTTTGCAGTATTTTCCTTTTCAAAATACTTTGTACTTGCATTGTTTTTACTAAGATCTTTGTAAACGTCACTGTGGAATACTCTGAGGATTAAATTGTAATGAAGTAACACTGAATTCGACACAAACCAAATATTAACATTGGTATTGAAGGTAAATGAAAGTTAAGTACATTAGAGAGTCCAAATAAGTTTATTCTTTTCTACCAACATGGTAGTCAGCGAACTACCTTTGAAATTAAATAAGAAACTAAACACCTAGTAAATACAACTCAACTAAACAGGAAACCCTATAAACATATAAATCAACACACTTAAAATTTTCAACATTTTAAAAGCAAGAAATACTTCGGAAAGCAATAAAATAACGCGCATGCCGCGGCCTGGGCGAAACGCTGCGGGCTTCGAAGGGTTGCACCCGTACCGCGTTGTACCCCGTGGTACCCGTAGCGTCCACGTAAGAAGAAAGGGGTTGTTCGGGGTAAAATTGAGAAATGGACCGGCTAACGTTGTTACTTCACCCCGGTGGCGGGTTGAATGAAGAATGTTTTGTTTTTGTTGTAAAGTGTTATTGGGACTGGTGTTAGTTGAAATTGAGACATGTCTTGGCGCATTGGTATTTTTCTTTAGAACTGCAAATAAAACTATTTAAAGCGAGGTTTTTAGTAGATTTATCATAAACATAATCAACCAGTCAATATACAGTCGAATTGAGTTCTTCTTTTTTCTTTTAAGTGGCTTAAAAATAAACATAATAATTTAATTCAATCATAGGGCAGGGGACCACTCTGATTTCATAATCGCTAGAATAACATAATATAATCTACAGGATTAAAACCGAATAGGGCGTATAATAAACTTTGTCAAAGCAGATCCAAGAAACACAAATATTTATTTCATCCAATCTTACAGCTCTCAAACATTCTAACCAAAGTTAACACAACAAACTCATTGAAGTATGAAAAACCAATTAAATATTTTCTGTTTAAGTTCAAAATCAGCCAGGAAGCACGGAAGCAAGCCATTAATTGCCGACACCAAGGCACACGGCTGGGCGCCACTGTGCTTCGTGCACTTTTAAAAACTTCAAGCTAAGGATGCAGTAAACTCATTAACGTGAGTGCGGGCACTTATTAGACAAGGTGTAGTACCCCTGAGTGAAATGAGATACACACAGACTGGAAGGAGTTAGAGCTTTTTCGTCCTGCATTTAGTCGAAATTACCCGTGTAAAATTTTTGTCATTTCTCCGAATATATTTCCGGTTTTCTCTGGTGTTTAAAAAAAAAAAACAAAGAATTTGCAGATCTGATCTTTTTCAAAATCCTTCTAGTTATGCGCTAAAAATAAATAATTAATTACGTAGAAAATATCTGAAATTGAATTTATGTACAATAGAATAGAATAATTGTACAAAGAGATATATTACTTCATTAGAACAAATGCGGCGAAAATGCACGGTTTTTTTTTTGTTTTTAACCGACTTCAAAAAGAAGGAGGTTTCTCAATTCGACCGTACATATTTGTTCGCGGATAACTTCGTCGTTTATGAACCGATTTTGGTATTTTTTTTTTTTTGTTGGATAGAAGATATTTCCAAGGTGATCTCATGATAAGGACATCAGGATCTGATGATGGAAGACCAGAGAAATCAAGGGGAACTTTAATTAATCGTAGTGGCGACTAGTGCATTTCCTAGTATTTTCATTAAGTATTTTAAAGCACTAAAATTTAATAAAGGTCTGGAGTAGATGCGACGATGGAGCCGGGAGACAGTCGAAGAAACTCCTCAACAGTTCACAGCAGCTACCTTGTGTTTGGGCTTGATTAATTTGTATTGATAAGAACTTTACACCCATTGGGTTAAAATAATGGTCTGCAGTAAATCTGACGATGAAGACCATGGGCAGTCGAGGTAATTCTTCAAAATTACGGCAAAAAATTAAACTAAACAAAAACATAGTACTTTTCACAACTAAAAAGTGTAAAATAAAAACTTTTTTACAAAAGAAAAAAACAACCACCTTTCAAAAACCACTACAAAGTGAAAAATAACTAATTTCGGAAGTCGGTGTCAAAAAAGAATATACAAAAACCAAAGATACCGATTTCCGAAATTAGTTATTTTACACTTTGTAGTGATTTTAGGAAGTCTGTTGTTTTTTTTCTAAAAAAGTTTTTTTATCTCATGGTGGGCACTTAAGTAGCCTATAGGCAATGCTAGCTGACATCAATGCAAACAGAAAACATGAAAAGCCCAAACCTCGTAATGTTATAAACTAGTGCGCTTTACCATCAACGATTACATCACTGCTTACCATCAGGCGGAATCGCCATCAAGCACAAGGGTATAGCAATAGTAAAAAAGTTTCAGGATTCCGAGATATTAAAGTTCAAATATGATCACGTAACTC
The DNA here is from genome assembly GCA_037179545.1 of Sesamia inferens. Classification (NCBI taxonomy): domain Eukaryota; kingdom Metazoa; phylum Arthropoda; class Insecta; order Lepidoptera; family Noctuidae; genus Sesamia; species Sesamia inferens. Next base: position 24,293,804 of record CM073931.1, read on the forward strand.
AGTCATCAATTTTGAACGTAATTGGCACCACAGTAGGTCCATCTAGGTTCCATCGTTCGTTTTTGACTATAAATATTTCCCAATCAATTGTTCCCCATTCTCTAAATAAAGATTAAAAATAAAAAAAAAATGTTCCACATACGTCATGCCACTATGCCTCATCAAGAAACCGTACATGGTTTAAGAATACGGTTCTCGCAAGTTGCTCCGAGCTAATATAGTCTGGTAACACTAACTTACATGCGAGTAATGAGACTGCATTTTAAAATCAACACTGCCTCCGCACTTTGCTAACTAGGGATAGAAAATGTTACCTGCTCCTATTTGTGTTAAGTATTCAAAGTAAAGTGCTTAGTTTGATGGGTTTGTTAGATAGAACTTACTAGTGTGTGGATAGGGAAATGAGTTTTGTTATTATCAATCCCTGTCATATCTTTTGTGACATATTTACTTATTTCAAAGTTATTCATTCAATCCATCGGATATAAAAATGTGACTGATCAAACAGTTGAAGAAACGTTGCTTGATTAGAAATATTACCCTCATTTTTTCAGAAAAACTCGTAACATGAAAAATTACGTACCATGAAGAAACCCTTTTGCATTAAAGGCATAGGAAATGGCCTGTATCTTTACAATTCCAGCCCCCTAATTGCGTAACACACATTTATCATTTTTGTAGGATATTACTAATCCGTTGCTCTATATGTCAGAAAAATGCATCAGGTCAACGACATACATAACGCAATTAATATTGTTGAGCCATCAAAATTAAAGGTATTGCCACTAATAGTGTGATACTCAATTGAGTTGTATCCTAAAAAATAATTTAATGTCTATCAGATAGATTTATAAAATATATTGAACACGCATTTTTTATTTTTTCTTTCATTCAAATACTTAGGAGGATATATTGATTTGAAATGTCGCATGACGTCACGCCGTGGCATAAAATATACCGTACGTGATTAGCCCCCACTCCGTAACTTTAATACGCTATACTTCAGTAGTTTTTGATAATTTCGACATAATAGATATCTATCTATAAGACGGACTAATTATTATTACTTTTTTTTTATACCTTGGATACATCCCTATTACCGACATTCCAGTACTAACAACGCTTCTTTTTTTTAATTCAAATCCGCAACCGTACCTCAAAACCAACCGCATTCCAGCCAGCAATAATTTAATACAACATATCACAGTACACATTCGGTTTCTTAGCTCATAAATCACCGGGGGGCTGCTCATCCGGTAATTAACCGTATGACTCGGGGTTTTAGTGCTCAGCTGAGGGCACGTCACCCGGGAGCGACTCTCGTGTGCTTGTTGATTATTGTTATAATAGCTGAAGACTGAGGAAATGCGTACTTAAGTTTTTAGTCAAAAATTTAAAGAACTTTTTTTATAATTATAAGCAGTAAGCAGTGATGCAATCGTTGGTAGTAAAGCGTGCTAGTTTATTAAGGACCTATTAACTCAAAAAATAGGAAGGAGTGAATAGGAAGGAAGACGGCAGTTGAGCGAGGTGAAGCAATGTTAAATCCATCAACACGACTAAAGATGCTGCGCCAGAGGGAGATTGATCTGGAGATCCTCCACAACCAAACTTCCGACACAACAACATTTGGTGCTACATACCCGACACACATAGCAACAAAACAGCTCAGACCCGTCCTCCGTACGGCTACATCAGGCATGAAGCCGAAGTACGACGAATTGCTTTGCGGCAAGACTTTGGTGGGTGGTAACTTCTGCCAGCAGCCGAGCCTACCACCGAGAAAAAAACAAAAACAAAAAGGAGTTGTGGTTAAAAAAGTAAGCCTAAAGTGTCTGCCTTCAAAACCAGAGAGAACAGATTGATAAAGTGACAGCACGGCGTGATTGAGCTCAAGAGCGTTCAGCAATACTAAGAGACGACACTTTAACCTCGTTTTATGTCGTCAATTGGCTTGAATCACATGTCTTTTTATTTGCTTTTTATTAGCTTCACTTGTATGTTTGCTTGTTTGCTTGTCCGTCTCTAACTCAATTTTTTTTTTCAACCTTACCTTACATTAATTTGTGCAGGCAAAGTATTTTTAGTTTAGATTTAGATTTAGTTTTAGATTTAGATTTAATTACTTGGGTAACGCATTATTACGAATTTTAGCACTTGCTATTCTGTCTATTTTTTGGGACAAACCCGCCACACTTTTCCCATCCACTGCAACTCCTGAAAGCCAGAATCAACAGTGGAGACCGCCAGAAAAACGCCGAGCAATGAAGCTCGACGAGTCCCGGAGAAACGATTCAACTGTCTTGGGCCCCGCAACGAAATAAATCAGAAAAGAATAGCGGAGGAGTAAGAAAAAAGATATTTTTTCCACTTCCCTCCATAACAAGCAGGCGACAGAACAGAACTAGGCCAATCGGCACAAAGGGACATTATTGCAACTGGGAGAAGCCCAGATTGCCAAGCACCACGGAATAAAATTTTATTAAGTTAATGGGTCCTAAGTAGGTATTAGCTGCTTCTACTTGCTAGCTTGCTTGCTATTCTGTCTGTTGGAGATCAAGAAAAGTTTGGTAAAAACAAATGAGCACCATTCAAGCGTTCGTGTTATGCGTATATTATTTAAAAAAAGAATATCGAACTAAAAAGTTAAAAATAATTTTAAAATTTCATTTATGACAATAATATATAAACAATACTAGTAAAATCAGAAAAAGTTTAAAAAACTAAAAAACATTAGTTTTTTAAACTATACTTTTCGTACTGAATTTCGTCGCATCTTCCACATACAAGTTAAACTATACCTATATTGATTATTCTGAAGAGCGTTAGGCGCTCGATCTCCCTCAAAACTCGATCTCCCTTTCCGCCAACAACATTACCTAAATCTCCATAAAGTACCTGATTAAAAATTCACAACTACATTAATTAGCTCCAGACATTCACATTACTTTGTAGATCACAGCAGTAACATGGTCTACCTTCAGACGGGCTAATAAACCAAGCCATGAATAAAATTATAATGAATTTCAACGGTACATTATCGCACAGTTTACCAAATGTGGCGTCGTATGCATTCGGTTCTGATTCTGATGCACCGGAATACGGAGTTTGTGTGGCTGTCTGGTTCGCTGCGAGTGTATTTTATTAACTGTATGAATGTATGGAAATGCATTTAGATGAAGATTGTCTATTGTAATATACATATGATATTAGTTTAGATTCAGTACGATTCCCAGTATAGTAGTGTGAGCCTGGGTTAGTAAGTACTACCATCATTATTATTACTGTCAGCAAATCTGTTTTGTTTCGGTTACTAGGTTTATGAGTGCCTGCTTAAATACTGATAGATGAGAGACTTTGTGTTACCGCTGCCCATATACCAATATTGACCACCGTACAAATAAATAAGATATTAAAAAGACATAGGTAATGTTACCCTTTTTTCTTTTTTATACCCTGCTTAAAGCCTACCTTAAATAGATAACTGAAGGTGTCCCCAAAGGTCATATAATTTGGCCAAAAACGTTTTCTTCGATATAGTTTAGTCCAGATGACCAAATCTCGCAATTACAATTACATTACAATAACAAATTGAGACTGAGACCAATCTGTAAACGTTCTTAAAATTACTAGAATTACCACTCTGAATTACTTAGTGTTGCAGGTTTTTATAGGTAATGAGAATCGCTACCTAACCTATCTACCCATGTTACCAACCCACAAATAAATTTGAAGTTACTAATGCTACGCTGCGATCGTAAAACCATGACCGAAGTGCCATGGGAAGACCAGACTTGGGTCGATACTTAGGCAATATGAAACAATAAGACCGTGGAGGATGCATACCTGGCTAATTGGAGAGAACTTGGTTGCAAAGCCGACCCCGACAATAGGTTTACTGAAACTTTCGATTACCTTGAATATTATGTATGAAATTGGTTGTAGCAGTGTTGGTATTTATAAATAATGCAAAATTTTAGATATTGGTCTTCGACTTGGATGTATAAAAGAACAATTTTTGACTATCAATAAAAAGTAGGTAGTTATTGGCACTCGAATAGGAATTTTATAAAACAAACTAAAAATTCGTAGAAATAATGCTACATACGGTTGAATTAACATAACAGTATAATTACCTTGCACATGCGAGATCAAATTTGTTAACGCTGTCAACTTCGATCCCATGTACGCGTCACTACCACCGTACCATCACTAATAGAGCGCCGAAGAAAAGCAAACACCTCTCTGCTCCGGCTAATCGCTTAATCAAAATTTATTCCGCACTTTGATTTTAAATTTGGAACGCAACATTTATTAGTGGGCCCCTTGAAGCAACCCTTCGCGGCCCGCTTCATTATCGCGGATTAAGGCTGTGGAATATTTTATCGATCGCATCGACGCCAGCAGTATTCATTTTCAATTAAGCGCCAAGTATTTTATTAAGTTTGAGCCCAGAATTGATGAGTTTCGCGAACTAATATTTACAATGGGTGGCGTGCGTGGTAGCGCTCCACCTGAGCTTGCGGTCTCTCATATTATTTCCTGTTGTGTATATCGGATGTACAGAGTGAGTAGCATCAGTCCAAACGTGTGTTTAGTCGTAGAAGATACTCAAATAAACTAGGTAAATAGATGAGGTAATTCTAACTCAGACTGTTACCGCCAATTTGTTAAAACTTTATTCAACATACTGTTGCAAATGAGTAGGCAAATTAATCAATTTTGTTCTAAACTAACACGTCTCGTTCAAAACTTACAAACACATGAAATTGACATGTAATTATAAACATAACATCCCAGATAAAGACCAACGGTTCCACTAAGACAATACAATATTGTTCAACAGATCAATACTCAATTTAAACGGAGCGATTCCTCAAAACAACTCGTAGATAAATTAGATGTTCTTTCACAAAGCATTGTTCGTATAGTGAATGCGAGAGGTGACTTCAATTTCCTGGCTACGACGGCGCTTCCGCGGCCCGGCGTCGAACGCGGAACTTTTGAAGGCATCGTCATGGAATCCAATGCACCTATGCGCCTGTGTGCTTACACGCCCGTAAGCAAATAGGCTATCGCTTTGTGGGGAACTAAACGGGCGTTTGTTACAGTTTTGATTGTTGGTGGCTCTTTGATAGAACTCTATGAACATTGTGAGTTTGTGCTGTTAGTACATGTATAGAGTGGTTTTCCTAGTACCCCAATATAATTAGATACAGAAGAGTTTTTTAATCTTTTTGAGAAACTGCATCGATTTGTCAATCAATACGCAAATTCTCGCGTTTTGTACCATTTGCCTAAAACCTGTGAAATTACATAGTTGGCAATTATTGAAAATTTTAAGAACTGCCTTTTTAAAAACACACAAACAACACGATCTAGGAAAGACAGAAAGGCGTGTAGGATTTTTACTAAATATAACCGGTAAAAGGAAAGAAAAAAGCAAACGATTCCTTTATTTTCCTATACCAATAGCCACGGATACATGTAAAACTTAAAATCATTGATCAAAAAGGAAAATTTTATTATTCAACCGCTCGTCTGTACAAGCCATCCATGTGTGAATAACAAGAAGAGCTTTGAGTGTACCGCGAACGGTGTTGGTGGCTGCATCTAATGCAATATCCGCCTGCAGGTGTACACGATAATGCATCCGCATCATTGCATCCTGCCGTTACTAAAGTTAACGCTTTATCATTTTGTTATAAAAGGAAAAGCTGTGGTTCTAATGCATGTATTGTATACAATGTCAGGCTTTCCATACACATTGAATAGTTAAGCTTTGGTTATAAAGACAAATAATTTATTAATTAAACTCTTGTGAATGATAGGAATATAGTTGAGTTTGGCAGTTTTGGTCGTATTTATTGCTTACTTTTAGTAGGTATGTGATAGTGTCCCCAAAGGTTCTATTCTTTGTCCAATACGGTCTCCAAATCCTGAAGCACTAGCGTAGAGTAGCCAGCCTGGCGGTGTTAAATGTAGTTTGGAGAGTGCGAGGGAATTGCATTACTTCGTTCCCCCATCTCCATTCCGTTACGTTACTGACACCACTACGATTCCGGACGAAGCGTTTCGCCTCGTCTTTTATATCACGTACATCGAGGGACTGGAACAATTTACCAGCGGCGGTGTTTCCGTCTGACTACAATTTAGATGTCTTCAAGGCTAGAGTGAATAGGCTCTTAATAAACTAGCGCGCTTTAACATAAACACTAGTTTTTAATTATAAGGAAAACGTTTTTAACTATTTAAAAAAAACTTTGCCTCACGCTAGGAATCATATAAACTCTGTGGGTATGGCTGTGTATGTACCTATTACATAGGGGCAACTACTTGTAGGTATAACAAATACTTGTTCCGTACATGAATTGAACCAACTCTGCCAAATTTAAACTTATTGACATTTAATTTCCTAAAAATAATAACTGATACAAAAAATTCTCATATACTTAGTAATATCCTTCTCTGTATGAGAGGAGACCTGTGCCCAGCAGCGGGACGATAAAAAGGTTGATGCTAATGATAATGATGACTGAAACATAGAATAGAATAGTATGTAATTTATTATGTACACCATATAGATTACAGAACATTTTTTTTTTAATAATTATTAACTAGTTCTTGACTGCAATCACGCCTGATGGTAAGCAGCAATGCAGTGTTTGATGTTAAAGCGCGTTAGTTTGTTAAGCCTATTCACTTAAAAAACCTAGTGGAGAGGAAGGAAGAGGGCAGTTGAGCAAGGTGATGCATTATTAAACCCAACACGACCAAACTCCCGACTCAACATTTGGTTCATCTTACCCGACAAACATTACAACACAACTGCTCAGACCCGGCCTCCGTACGGCTTCATCAGACATCATGCCGGAACACGACGAATCGCTTGGCGGCAAGACTTTGTCTGGTGGGTGGTAATTTGTAGCGGCAGCCGATGTTATGGCCTACCACCGAGAAAATAAATATAAATTTTTTATAAAGGGTGACACAATGGGCGGTCTTATCGCTAAGAGGGCTCTTTTACAGACTACCTTTGGAAGGAATAAGGAGAGAAAAATAGTGTAGATAGTCTACAGACATATAGACTAAACAGCCTGCGGAAATCCTCTGCTGGGCCTCTGAACAAGTGGAAGTCATAGGGAAAAGCAGAGGCTTTTCCCTATGACTTCCACTTGTTCAGCTCATCTCGCCGTCTTCTTGGCAGTCTGCCGCGACGCCTTATAGCTGTATGAGTGCACCACATAGACATAGCCAGCCCATTCCCACATAAACTTAGCAGCATTTGAAACAACTTCAGTAACTGTTGGACTTTCTCATATTCAAAATAAGATAATAGTTCGGAATAATTTTCTCAGACGAACGGATGTGTTTCAGTAATATAAAATAACCAATTTACATATCGGCATTAGGAACTGCGTGTGGACTCTGCACTCAGCATTTTCCACCAGTAACCAGTGTTTTGAAGCGCAGTGTGGTTTTTTAAATGAAAACATTGCTCTTCTAAGTTTTTCCGTCTCACTTTTGTAGTTCACGTTTATTTAAGAATCCCTCTTTATGCTTGCAATGCAGGCGCTAGATCACGTTACCTGCATTCGCTCATGACGCACCGTGATATCTCATTTGTCTGGCGAAGATGCGAAGCTACGCTTTATAACTTTCGCCAACGGGATTATTTCTCGTTCATTTGTGTGTCTACTTTAATTAGGAATATTTGATACCGAAACTATAGTAATATTTAGTTTGTTTAAAATGCAGTACGTGAATTTGATATGATTGATGATTTCAACGGTACCTAATAAGATACTACAATTTAATGGCATATTTGAGTTTCTTCTCAATACGAAAGCTACGAAGGTGCAACTATAATCAATTCTTTGTTAAAGTGTTCTAACATTAAAGAGTGCCATTTTTGGCCTGTTTAGAACAAATAATTTTACTTTTATTGGCTTTTGACTTCATTCTCAATTGTGTAACTAAAGTAAATAGTAGTCTCATGGAAACTGTTCTCATTCATTCGGTCTTATCAGAAAAGCTGGCTGATTTTTGCATGGGCTTAGATCCCTCCACCATGTGTGAATAAAAGTACAAAAATTTTACATGCAGCTATTAGTCAAACGAAAACGCTTCAACTCAACTCGACGGGGGCTTAGCGGGGCTCATTGTCGGCGCAATAGCGTCCGCCTTCGCGAAACGAAAACTTTTCGAAATGCCCCGTCGGTCGAGCCTTTATTAAAACCTACCGAGCATATTGCATAACTGACGGCAATAAGTAAGGCGACCGCCTCTCTTCGCCGCAACGAATTCAATATTCACAGCGAGTTGGAAAGTTTTATTATTGCGGCGTAAATATAATGAGTGCAGGTGAGTCAGTTTTGTCTGCCGGGATTTACGAGCGGCCGTAATTCCCGACTCGGCAAGACAGCGCACGCGGAAATTAACTTACGCCGCGAGTACTCAGTTAAATCAGTTTCTATGTACGTAGTTTTAACATTGACTGCAAGACACGTTTAAACTACTCCGGCATTTTCGCGTATTTTGTAAACCACAGTTTTTCAGTCACGGCTAATGAGGAACTTAAATATTTAAGGAATCTTATTTTAACCGGTGAAGTTTCAGCCATTTCATTGATATTTTTAACAAAACTGTCTGTTTGAAAGGTAATATTATTATGATTTAATTTAATTTAAGCCGAAGTCGTGGTGGCCTAGTGGTTAAAACACCAGCCTCTCAAGTATGAGTGCGTGGGTTCGACTCCAGGTCAGGCAAGTACCAATGTAACTTTTCTTTAGTTATAAGTACTTTCTTAGTATATCTTGGACCCAATGACTGAAAGTGATGGAAAACATCTTGAGGAAACCTGGACTTTAAGTCTGAAATCGCCAACCCGCATTGAGCAAGCGTGGTGATTACCTCAAGCCTTATCTGTATGAGAGAAGACCTGTGCCCAGAAGTGAGACGATAAAAAAGGTTGATAATAAAATAATATAATAATAAAATAAATATATGCGGACAAATCACACTGATTGAGCTAGCCCCAAAGTAAGTTCGAGACTTGTGTTATGAGATACTAACTCAACGATATATTTATATATATATATATATATATATAAATATCCAAGACCCAGGCCAATCAGGAAAAGATCGTTTTCCATCATGACCTGGCCGGGGATCGAACCCAGGGCCTCCACCTCCCAGGCTGGCGTGTTGACCGCTGCGCCGCGGAGGACGTCAAATGATTATGATTTAAAAAAACATCTCTAATGATGCTGATCTGAAAACAAAATAAATACAAAAAGACCCGCTTTTGCCAGTTGGTACTCCATAATTGTATCCATGCAATTGTAACATGGTAGTGGTTATAGCTCTAAACCCAGCTAAGAATTTATTCATAATAGGAAGGATAATAGGTACAAGTATGTTACATAACTACGAGAATAAACGAGACAAGCATAGTTTTGTTAATCAGCGCGGATAATGCACGTCTGGTATGACGCTGAGGTACCACAAATAGCGTAATCGCATGTCTCTTCGTTCGAGTATTACACGAAGAACCATTTAACAAGTCTAGTATATTTGTATTCGTACTTCAGCTATGACCAGTTTTACTTTACCTTTAAATGCTTGTATGAAAAGGAAAAGTTACCAAAAAATGTTTTAACCGTGGTACATCAGCATCCTGGAATCGCTAGAGTATTCTCGAATATAATCATATCAATTGGCCTCTGTCACAATTGGCTCTTATCCTAAAAAATAATTTAATGTTAGTCAGATAGATTTATAAAAAATATTGAACACGTATTTTTCTTTCATTCAAATACTTAGGAAGATAAATTGATTTGAAATGTGGCATGACGTCACGCCATGATACAAAATATAGCACGGCGTGACGTAATTAGCCCCTACTCCGTAACTTTAATACGCTATATCTCAGTAGCTTTTGGTAATTACGACAAAATAAAAAATACGGGTCTTAGTTTTTTTATTTTCTATAAGACGGACTAATAATTTTTTTGGTTTTCATACCTTGGATACATCCCTGTTTCGTAAGTTGTAAGATTCACCTAAGTTTTTACAGTGATTTTTTTATAATGGCTAATCTCTGGCAATATTATCTATGTACATCTTCGTCTTGTTGTCGTGGTGGCCTAATGGTTAAAACACCAGCCTCTCAAGTATGAGTGCGCGGGTTCGATTCCAGGTCAGGCAAGTACCAATGTAACTTTTCTAAAGTTATATGTACTTTCTGAGTATATCTTGGACACCAATGACTGAAGGTGACGGAAAACATCTTGAGGAAACGTGCACTTTAAGTCTGAAATCGCCAACCCGCATAGAGCAAGCGTGGTGATTATGCTCAATTCTTCTCTGTATGAGAGGAGACCTGTGCCCAGTAGTGGGACGATAAAAAAACAAAAAAGGTTGATGATGATGATGATGATGATGCCTTCGTCATCACCATCATTATCCCTCAAATAAAATAATGTTAGCCTTCAATCTTCCGATACATTACACCTGGACTAAACAAGGTAATCCCAACTAATGTGTTTACCTTGTCTACAAGCCTGTTAACCCACCACAAACCATGTCGTCCTCAAGGCTAATGACTTCATTAAATAGCAAAACGAGGTCATAATAAAATTACATGCGGTCGTATGTGGCGTTTTGCGGCTTACCTTCATCATAGCCAAACGTGCCTTCTTTTGTGACGTCTGGGTGTAAACCGCTGCTGTTTATTATATTATGGAGTTCGTTAGGATGGGTAGGTTTGGAAAGAGTGGGAAAAATGGCCTTTCATTAATTAATTTCTTCTATTTGTTAGTATTTATGTTGAACCAATTTAAAGTCAGAAAAGTCGTGGTGGTCTAGTTGTTAAAACACCAGCGTCTCAAGTGTGAGTGTGCGCGTTCGATTCCAGGTCAGGCAAGTACCAATGTAACTTTTCTAAGTTATATTTATTTCCTAAGTATATCTTAGACATCAATGGCTGATTAAAAGGTGAAGGAAAACATCTTGAGGAAACCTGGACTTTAAGTCTGAAATCGCCAACCCGCATTGAGCAAGCGTGGTGAATACGCTCAATCCTTGTCTGAATAAAAGGATTGTACTCAGCAGTGGGATGATAAAAAGGTTGTTGATGATGATGAATTTAAAGTTGAAATTTTAATAAATAAATATAAGTAGAAATTAATTCTTTCTTTTTGTTTAAACTAAAATTGATGGTATGAGGGTTGTTCTTTTATATATTATCATATTTTCTTGCTCATAAAGAGCGCTTGCCACAATAATGCATCTTTCTACAAACGCCTTTCTTTATGCCTGTATATTTTACGTGTTTGTCTTTATGATTGCCTTCAACAACCGAACCATAAATCACACTACACTATCACCACATCATATCAAAACAACAGAAAGTTCATCTTCTCCCCTGCATCCGACACCGCACAATATTTAATGCAGATCTGCCTCACATAAATCACGGTAGGCCCAAGGTGCGCATATTTCATAGTTAATTCTTTCCAACACAGCTTCCTCATTGTTTTACGAGCCGTCAGTCTTTAGCGGTGTTCTAGGCACCTGTACTGCTGTTTTTTCGTTGTATTTACTTTGCGGTAAAATATGGTGTATTTTATTAGCAGAAAGCTTTCCTTTAATATATAATAGTTATGATACATGGACTTGTAATACAGTCATTGCCAATAATTATCTTTATATATACCTATATATAAAAATCAATACCACTTTCTTTGAAATTATAACTCAAGAACGGACTCACCTATCCAAACCAAACGTTTAGGCTTTGTTTAGACTAATTAGTAGATAGTTTATATGAAGTTTGAACAGAATCGGTCGAGCGGTTCTACATTTATCTCATTTTTTTAACAAATGAATTCAATAAACGGTGGATCATCATTTCATATATATATATATATATAAAAACAATGCCACTTTCTTTGTCATTTTATAATTCACCAAAACGGTGTAATGTCACTAGATTGGCAGTGAAAAACTTATTGCCAAATTCAATTGAAGCTACGTACTTAACTGGTAAATCAAAAGGAGAAGTTTGTTTGATACCGCGTATCCCTATGATCCAAAGGGCAAACATTTTACGTTTGTGGTCTGAATTTGGAGGAATCATGTTTTTCAAATGGCCAACTTTATGTTGCCTGTTCAAGAGTCGGTACCCCCAGTCCCAGGAAAAACAAAGAATATTATTTATCTAAATGTTTGGGATTAAATTTTTAAATTGCTAGCAATAAAAAAAATATTTTATGTTTGAATAAATAATTTTGATGGTGCAAAAAATTTGTTTTTATTATTTCACTTTATACGTAGCGAAGCGCGTATCGGGCCGCTAGTACTTATATATATATTCATATACTGAGCTGAGAAGGCAGTGGGACAAGTCGCAGGCGTTTTACTTTTTGTAAATTATTTCATTACCCCTTATCTCAAAATGGTGAAGAAAAACATCGTGAGGAAACAGGCATCAAAACTTGAAAAATATGACATCTACCAACCCGCACAAGGCCCGCGTGGTACATTACGGCCCACTTCCACTCACCTAGAGGAGGCCTATGTCCCAGGAGTGGGAAAAGTATCAGCTAATTATGTAAGTACATATAATATGTATGTATACTGAGCTGAATATGAGGCCAACGATATAACCCTTGACTTATTGCCAAATAAATAATCACAACAAATCTTGTTTTTCATTTCTGATTTACAACACCCAGACTTTTCACACAATCTCAACATTCATCTGCCAAGATATTTGTATTAGTATTCGCGTAGCTATAAATCAGTTGGTGGGAATCTCAGCTGCGCGGTCTCCCTCGGCGGCCATATATCGCGGTACAAGACGCCGTCCGCTGAGAGACGCACTTTTACACTAGTACGGAATCAGGCTAGACGGGGAATAATACAGATTAGAGAGACTAAGGTTTTGGTTTGTTACTGTCTAGTGGAGATATTTGGCAAGTAAAATCTGTAAAGCCAAATTCTGAAACTGGAATTAAGTAGTTGATAAGAAATGTTGATGAAATTGATTCTTTACTTATACCCCGTGCCCCGTGTGATACCGGGCTTAGAATAGTACCAACCACTATCCTCCCGTGGGTGTCGTAAGAGGCGACTAAGGGAACTCACACCAGAGAAGCGCGCAGCAGCGCATTTTCTGTGGAACATCAAATTACTGCAGTCCCCAACCCGCCTGCCATTCGTGGGGATTATGGCGAACCCCCCTCCCCCCTCAATGCACTGAAAGTCTCGAGGGAGGCCCTTGTCCAGCAGTGGACCTCTACAGGCTGAAGAAGGAGAAGAAGTTGTATAAAAAACATATCTTCATTCAAACAATAAAGCCATTAGTTTAAAGTTAAGAGCATCCTTCGTTAATCCGTTCCGTGTGACCAATCTCATCGTCATACAGCGTAAGAGACTTGAGCCACATGTATTATGCAACAATTCTATGCTCGATATGTAATTAAAGCGAACCGTCCTTCACTCTTCAAAAGCTCCAACTTGCGAATGAGTTATCACCAAATTGTGTATAGGTGGCGTCCCATGTAAATGATGCCATCACAATGGACTCGGAACAAGTTCCATAGGCTCTTTGATTTTCAAATTCACACCCCGTTTTACGCTTACTAATTTTCTTGTCCGGACACAATTTCGTCGGCCGTGGACCCCTTCACAATAATAATTCAGACGGGAAACTATTATTGTCGAACCTCTCTAGCCAGTAATTAATTTCGCCATAAACTGGTTCAATTGAAGCGGAAAGATTTCGTGTAGGCTGACTCGGCAGAGTTTTGTGAATGATAATTAATTTTCGGTCGACTCTCTCTCACTCTTGTATTTTTAACAAAGTTTTGTTGAATAAACTGAACATTTTAAAGTTTTTGATCGCTGGTGGTTTAGGCTTATTTATTGTTTGTAACTTTTATTTTAAATGAAAATAACATTTACATAAACTTTATTACTTGAATACGAACAGAAACTTTTTTCACTCATGTAAATAAAGGCATGTTGCATGTAAATTTAAATTCTCCATAACATCATGTTTTATCAGCAATAATCCTAGTTTCAAAGTTGGATATTCCAGTAAATAGAGCGCACACATACAGATGCAAACTGAAGTGAGTATTACCTTTACGACGCCACATGCAATAAGATACGTCACTATACGGAGAAGTTTCCAGAACAAAGCCACAACTTGCGTCCTCCACTTATATTGTACAAGTACCTATTCCCGCATTGTCGAATTCACTTATACGTCAGGTACACACAGATATTTAGTGTAGCAAGCACGAGTCATAGCAGCGTCTTCATGGAACTATCAATGAATTGAATCCTAGAATTGTTTACTAGGGTGTCGTTTGTGGATCACAACAAAACATTCTTCTTCTTCTTCAGTCTATAGAGAGAGTCCACCGCTGAACAAAGGCGGCCCCCAATGCGTTTTTACATTGGGGGAGGTTTGCTATAATCCCAACGCTTGGCAGGCGAATTAGGGATCGCAGTAATTTGATATTTCACAGGAGAAGCTGCCCGCTTCCCTGGTGAGAGTTCCCTTAGTCGCCTCTTACGACACCCACGGGAGGATATGGGATGGTACTAAGGCTCAACCGAGATCTTGGTCTCGGTCTCGGCCTCGGCGTTCTCAGCTACAAATTCAACCGAGAAATTTGTCTCGGTTCTCGGCTAATTATCGCCGAGATTCTCGGTCATAACCGACATTGTAATTTAATTCGGATCGGCATTCTAATTGTTTGCCACTACTTACCGCAACACTGATTGATCCACGGTTCAAAACTAAATATCTAACTGAAAGCGAAGTTAACTCAGCCAAGCTTCATATTATCGAGACTCACACTCTCAATGAAAATATAGGATCAGATTCTCGTCAGACGACATGGACATCTTCAAGTAACTCGTCAAACATGGCTGCAACAAATCAATCCATCTTATGAGCTATGATTCCATAGAGTTTGGAAGACGACGATCGAAATAGCGCTAGAAAGCTTTCTTAGAGAGCCAAGATTGCAAAGAAATGCTAATATTTTTGAGTATTGGTTTGCGTCACCCTATAAGGTGCTTAGGCCTGCAGCAATTAAGTTTTTATCTGTGCCGCCTACTAGCGTTGCAAGTGAAGAGCTGTTTAGCAGAGCTGAACAATTGTATGACGAGAGGCGTCACTCTTTAACGGGAGAAAAAGGCGAAAAATTGCTTTTTTTATTATTAACAAAAATTTCGTTAAACATATAGTACTGTATTAAAAACTTTACAGCATTTAATTTTTTTTTTTATGCTTTGTCTATTCTCGGTCTCGGCTCTCTGTCTCGGCCAAAACATTATTTTATTCTCGGTCTCGGTCTCGGCCGAGAATGAAAATCTATCTCGGTCGAGCTTTAGATGGTACTATACTAAGTCCCGTACCACACGGGTCAACTGTTCTGCTGGTGTAAATTCGCCGCTGTAACAATATCAATATCCAATGCTACTCTTTATAGATGATCCGTCGTTGTGATCAAATAAGTGAGACTTTACATTTCCATTTTCCCTTATCAACCATTACGTTAGGTACCTACTATACTTACTTAAATTCATTGGTCTTTCAAACAGATATTTCTCGAACCTTATCAGATTTCATTGATTTTTTCCTCTTAGCGCTTCGTTGTAACAGGAAAACGAACTTGTTGGCCACTTCAACCAGCCGTACATACCGTATTTTAACATGCAACATTATTGGCTCGCGGGCAGCGTCTAGCCGCTTGAGTCTAGCACATTCTCACCTGGGGCCGACTTGCTAAGTCTTCAGAACTCTGACGGCTAGTCCTGAATTAGTTACGTCACACAATCGAAGCCTTTTGATTTTAGGTACGTCAATAAGCTACCTTGAGTGGTGAGTGGAGGCATTACAAGTATGTAAGAAAGTTTACAGTTTAAAATTGTTGATGTGTGTAATATTGAAGTTTGAAGGTTGTTTCGATTGAAATTGACCATGTGTTTTCTCTGTTACAATATAGGTACTAGTTCAATTTGAAACTAAAAAACCGGCCAAGTGGAAGCCGAACTCGCGCACGAAGGTTCGGATCATTATCTTTAAAAACGATAAAAAAAACACATTTGTTGTATGGGAGCCCCCTTATTTTTTTATTTTTAGTATTTTTTGTTATAGCGGCAACAAAATCAAAATCAAAAGTCATTTATTCAAATTAGGCTGAGATCAGCACTTTTTGAACGTCAATATTACATAAGACAGTCCCCCAAAACGCCCACCCATCGACACTTCCTAGTGCTCATGCTGGGAAGAAGAAGTGGCGGAAGAAACTCCCCAGCAGCACAGCTGTCTGTTCATTTAAAAAAAAACACATGACTTTATACAATACTATTTATAGTGATGAACACAAGAAAATACAACAACAATGAAATTATTGACCATATGCCAGCTACCACGCCAAAATACCAGCAAAGCAAAACAATATATATATATATATATATATATGAAAATGAATGATTATATAAATGAAAATGTAAATAACTAAAAAATTATTACTTCAATAAAAGCCAGAGGTACTCGTAAAAGGGTATGACAGCTTACATATTTATGTATTGAAAAAAAAGTTAATTATATGAACTCATATAACGTGTCAGTAAGCTTATTCCGGAGAAAGAACACAAACATTGTCCTTAGTCAACCAAAGCGACCAGCTATTCTTATCATTTAAATAATCATTTACGGAATAATATGCCTTTGAACAAAGCTTGGACTTGATTTGTGCTTTAAATGCATTGTAAGGCATTTGGTTGTTATAAAAAGTTATACCAAGCCCAACAAAAGAGTCATGAACCTTTTGAAGTCGGTGAAAAGGGGCTGGGAGTTTGTTCTTATTTCTAGTGTTAATATTATGAATATCACAGTTTTTGGTGTACACGTGAATATTTTGCCTAACGTATAAGATTTTCGCTAAGATGAATTGCGAAGCAACCGTGAGAATACCAATATCTTTAAAGAAATCTCTGAGAGAAAATCTGACACCGAGCTGGTAAATTGCTCGGACAGCTCGTTTTTGGGGTACAAATATATTTTGTGTGTCAGCGGCTTTGCCCCACAGTAGAATACCGTAGGACGCAACGCTGTGGAAATAACTAAAATAAACTAAACGAGCTGTATCAACGTCAGTATATTGTCTTACTTTCTAGACGGCCTAGGCGGCCGAACTGAGCCTTCCTGCTAAGGTTATGTGGTCTCCACTGAAAACTGCCGAGCCCACAGTTTCAAGCACCTCTTTGTCTAAAACAATGTTGGGTCCTAGATTTCTAACGTTAGGCAAGCCGAACTTTACACATTTCGTTTTCTTGGTATTAAAAACTAGGTTATTTGACGTAAACCAATCCGTAACTGTTGAGAGTGCACTGTTTACTACGTCAAAATCATGTTTATATCTGTCAACTTTAAAAATTAGAGAGGTATCATCTGCAAACAGCACAACATCACAGATGTCCTTTAAATACAATGGTAAATCATTAATATATACTAAAAACAAGAATGGACTCAGTATTATTGCGGTACACTTAACTGAACTGGTAGCCCGGAAGATTTCACACCGTTGATATCTACACACTGTAATCTATTATGTATATGAGAACCTATCACGTTGAAAGCTTCATTTTCGACACCGTAATGGCGGAGTTTAAGCAAAAGTATGTCTTGGTGCAAGCAATCAAAGGCTTTGGAGAGATCACAAAAAATTCCAATAGCATTTTGCGACCTCTCCCATGCGTTAAATATGTGTTTCAGTTGAGGAACAGCCGCATCCATAGTCGAACAACCCTTTGTGAAATCATATTGTTTACTATGTAGGAGATTATTCCAATTAAAATGTTCTAGCAACTGCTTAAGTGTTAATTTTTCAAATATTTTGCAAAAATACATAACCTCTGAAAATTACAACTGTCTAGCTATTACGGTTCATGAGATACAGCCTGGTGACAGACGGACAGCCGGACAGCGAAGTCACATGAATAGAGTTCCGTTTTATCTTTTCAGTACGGAACCCTCAAAAGACCTCTGTACTACCAGTAGTGTAACAGTAGTAGCCCCGTGATGACAGCTACGATTTGCGTGTTGTCAATCGCAGGTTCGAAGTTTGACTATCGCTTTATTCTGTGTAAATATTTTTATCAACACTGTTCTTAAAACAGTAAACTATATCTATGGGTATCAGTGGCGAAGGGTGAAATTTTGACAAAGGGAAGCCGGTCCAAAAAAATAAACACTTAAACACTTACCTACTGCAGGATATCTTGGAGGAGGTTTTCAGATAAGAATAATATGAAAAGCCCCACCTTCACCATACAAAAAAGGACTGATGATTTCATAACAATGTCTTTCAAGTATGATGGCTTTGTGAAAAGCCTTTTTCGACGTGCATCTCTATACCACACATGCATGCTTGTTAGTAAGTACTAAGTTAAGTACCTATTGTTAGGGAATAAGAGTCAAAAAAAAATAAAATAAAAAATTACAAAAATAATAAAGTGTTAAAAACCGAACCACACAAACACCGATCCAAAACCAACAAAAATATTAAGCAAAAATAAAGCAAATTATACACAATCACAACGTTATTTATATTCTAATGCAATGCGTCTGTTTTTTTTTAACAAAATGAGCTAAAATGTTGTTATAAAAATTCGGATTACTTTTCATTTTATTAAGCAAATTTTTTTCAATTGACAATAGCCAAATCGGACAATCTCTGCTCTTTTTGGCAGTTTCGCACATACGTGTGAATGCGTTTTAAAGCAGAAAATGACCGCTCAGCTGAAGCTACTGAAATGGGGAGGGTCAGAATTAAACTGCAAAGAGTCGAAACTTGAGAAAATGCGTCTTTCAAAGACGTATTAACAGTAACAGCACTCTATATGAATTAAAGCCATAATAACAAACAAAATCTACAGTATTTAACCAAATCTGCGATTAAATTACCTTACAGAATCCGTCACAGTTTAAATAACACAAATATTAAAAACAAACGAACAACTCACGCACCATAGGTATAGAACGCTTTCTCGTAGTAGCGTGGTTAATTTGTCTCTTTCTAATGAGTAGAGGAGAGTACTATAAGCCGCCCGCGAGTAGCCTCATATTTATCAAGTTTTACCGACGGTTAGCGAGAATTAGAAAGAGATGGTCTGACACGCTCTCTCTTTTCGCCGTCGTTGACTGAGGTAAGCCGTGATTCCGCGGGTTTCCTTCAACGTAAAGTACGAAAAATTGAAGCGCTGATTAATTTACGACTATAAAATGAAATGTGATACTTAGGGTATTGCTAAGAATTACTATTGCTATTGTAAATCGCGCAGGCGTTTGATAAATAATACTTTGTTAATGAAATAGAATGTAAATACTTTTGTATGAATATGGAACTGATTTTTGAAAGGTAACCCGGTGGGAATCGGCTTGTATGGACCCTTCGCCACTGATGGGTATGCAGATGACAGCACAACTGCGGAGAGATACCTGCCGGAAGCTCAGGCTAGTAAGGAATTAATCCAGTCCGGAGGAGAGGCTATGGTAGAGCGTACGAGTACTGCACTACAGGCAGTCTCCGAAGGGGGCAAAGTCGACCTTTTAGCATTCAATGCCGCCAAAACACAGGTGTGTCTTTTCGCCGCCAAAAGGAGCTCGTTCACCTTGGCTCCTACTTCTCGGAATGTATCTTTGGAGTGCACCGACCGCCTTCAGCTTTTGGGAGTTGTGATTTCTCGAACCTAAACTTTGGGCGGTTCATTAAGTCTAAGGCTATTATTGTGGCTGCCAGAAAACTTGGCGTCATCGCAAAGGTCCGGCGGTACTTCACACCAAGGCAGTTCCTAATGTTGTACACAAAGGCCCGCACATGTGTGAAGTACTGCAGCCACATTTGGGCTGGTCTGCGAAATGTCACCTGGCTACTTTGGAATCAGTGGAGAAGCATACGAAGAGGCTATTTGGCGACCCAGATTTAACTCGAAACGATCTCCAAAGCCTGGACCACAGGCGTAGAGTAGCCAGCCTTTCGGTCTTCTATAGGATGCATTCTGGTGAGTGTGCGAGGGAATTGCACGATTTAATTCCCCCATCTTCGTTCCACCATCAAACGACCCGTCGTACGCTGACTTTCCACCCTTACGTTCTTAACACCACTACGATTCAGACGAAGCAGTTCGCTTCTTCTTTTATAGCGCGTACATCGAGGGACTAGAACAATTTGCCAACGGCGGTGTTTCCGTCACACTAGAATTTGAGTGTCTTAAAGGCTAGAAGTGAATAGGCTCTTAATAAACTAGCTCGCTATACCATCAACGATGCATCACTGCAGCAGGCGGGATTGCGGTCAAGCGCTAGTTTATAATTTATAAAAAAGAAAAAACAAAAAGGCATGTTCTGAAAACAGAAATTCAAAGACATGATTTATCTACCGACCCGCACTGGACCCGCGTAGTGTATTGCAGCCCACTCCTTCTCACAAAGAGAAGCCCTGCGCCCCAACATCATCGGAAGGTGATCATTCTTATGCTATTAATATTAATCTGGACTACTCATCAACCGCGTAGCCTTTTCGTTACCTTGGGGTCGGATTCCAGTCTAACCGAATTCAGCTGAAAACAAGTATTTTAAATGGGTTCGGGCGTCCCCGCAGTCTCCAGATCAATCTCCCACTGGCGCAGCATCGTTGGTAGTGTTGTTGGGTTTAACATTGCATCACCTCGCTCAACTGCCGTCTTCCTTCCTATTCACTCAGTATATTAAAATGAAAAGTTTTAAAAAGAAAAGTAGGTGTGCACAGCGGGCGCACGTCCTCTCATTTAAAGTGCACCTCTCAAACATTCGAGGTCTGCACTCCAATATCGATGCAGTCCATCACCACCTTGAGGCTGAAAAGCCCCACCTACTTTTCTTGACGGAGACCCAGATCAGATGTCCGTCTGATGCGGCATACCTCAACTACCCGGGATACTCTTTGGAGCATCATTTCCTGCAGCGTGCCGGGGTCTGTGTGTATGTCCGCAATGACATCTGTTGCCGGCGTCTGCGTCACCTCGAAGACTCTCATCTATCGTCCTTATGGCTGTTGATTGACACTGGTGTGGACAAAATTGTCTACACCTGTGTCTACCGATCGCACAGCGGTGACCAGGAGACAACTCGACTATTTGACCACCTCAGTGTGGCTGCTGACAATGTACTGCATCAGCACCCTGACGCACAGTTCGTCGCTCTGGGGGACTTTAATGCCTGCCACCAAGACTGACTTTTCCCATACCAGAGGACCGACCACGCTGGGAGAGAAGCGCGAAACTTTGCGCTATCAATGGGCCTTTCCCAGCTGGTGGAAGAAGCGTCTAGGGTGCCTGATGTGGCTGGTCATACCGCCAATTGTCTGGACCTTCTGCTGACCACTGATCCGGACAGATGTGTTGTTACAGTTTCCTCACCGTTAGGAACTTCAGACCACTGTCTGGTGAAGTCTGTGACGTCCTTCTCCCCACCTGATTGCGACTCGCGTGGTGAGCGGCGAATATGGCGTTACAAGTCAGCAGATTGGGATGAGATGCGCCACTTTTTTGCATCTTATCCTTGGCAGCAGGTCTGCTTCTCTTCTAGCAATCCATCGAGCTGTGCGGACGCTATAACCGACGTGGTGCGTCAAGCTATGGAGTATTTTATCCCCTTCAGTGACGTGCCCGTCGGTGGCTCGGCTCGCCCATGGTTTAACGCCGACTGTGTTCAAGCTGAACAGCGTAAGCACACGGCATTCCTCGCCTGGGTTGACGCTCGTGACCGCGGAGCTCTGGATCTAAGCTCAAAGAAGAGAGCCTTTAACCGTGCTGCCAAGTCCTACAAAAAGGCGCTTAAGAAGGCTCGCTTCGACCGCATTACTAACATTGGTAACAAGCTCTCTGCGCACCCTTCCGGTAGCAGATCTTTCTGGTCCCTAGCCAAATCGGTCGAGGCGAACTTCTGTCGGCCCACACTGCCTCCGCTGGTTAGGCCTGATGGAGCACTGGCCCATACGGCGAGAGAGAAAGCAGGTCTCTTTGCATCTCTCTTTGCCCATAGTTCGCGTCTTGACACTGGCAATGCTACTCCACCTAATTTACCTCATTGCGGAACTTCAATGCCGGAGGTTCGCATTAGAAACAAGGAGGTTCTGAGAGTATTGTGTCGTCTGGACGTGAATAAGGCTAGTGGTCCAGATGGTATACCAGCGAATGTTCTTAAGGCTTGTGCGCCTGAGTTGTCTCCTGTATTGACGCGCCTGTATCGCCTCTCATTTAGGACTGGTATAGTGCCCAAGTCCTGGAAGCTTGCCAACGTGCAGCCCGTGCCCAAAAAGGGTAGTCGTGCCGATCCTACCAACTATCGGCCGATTTCAATAACCTCCATACTCTGCAAGATTATGGAGCGTGTGTTGAACTCGCGCCTCTTGGCATACCTGGAAGGTAACGATCTCCTCAGTGACCGACAGTACGGTTTTCGACGCAATCGGTCAACTGGGGACCTACTAGTGTATGCCACTCACTTGTGGGGCGAGGCCCTCGAGAAAAATGGGGAAGCGATTGCCGTCTCCCTTGATGTCTCGAAGGCCTTCGACCGGGTATGGCACGCTGGCCTTTTGAGTAAGCTTCCAGCGTACGGCATTTCCGCTGGCCTGACTGGCTGGGTAAAAGACTTCCTGACTGAACGATCCCTCCGAGTTGTTGTCGACGGATGTTCATCTGAGCCCATGTCGACCAATGCCGGTGTTCCTCAGGGGTCTGTTCTCTCTGCAACTCTGTTCCTGCTGCATATTAACGATCTGCTGATGCCCGGTATCTATGGGTATGCAGATGACAGCACAGTTGTGGAGAGATACCTGCCGGAAGCTCGGGCTAGTAAGGAAACTATCCGGTCCGAAAGAGAGGCCATGGTAGAGCGTGTGAGTGCTGCACTGCAGGCAGTCTCCGAATGGGGTAATGCCAATCTTGTAGCATTCAATGCCGCCAAAACACAGGCGTGTCTTTTCACCGCCAAAAGGAGCCCGTTTACCTTGGCTCCTACTTTTCAGAATGTATCCTTGGAGTGTACCGACCGCCTTCAGCTTTTGGGAGTTGAGATTTCCTCGAGCCTTAACTTTGGGCGGTTCATTGAGTCCAAGGCCGGGGTGGCTGCCAGAAAACTAGGCGTCATCGTGAAAGTCCGGCGGTACTTCACACCAGGGCAGCTTCTAATTTTTATACAAAGCACAGGTCCGCTCGTGTGTGGAGTACTGCAGCCACATTTGGGCTGGTGCTGCGAAGTGTCACCTTGCCGCTTTGGATTCGGCGGAGAGGCGTGCGAAGAGGCTGATTGGCGACCCAGACTTAACTCGAAACGGTCTCCAAAGCCTGGAGCACAGGCGTAGAGTAGCCAGCCTTTCGGTCTTCTATAGGATGCATTCTGGTGAGTGTGCAAGGGAATTGCATGACTTAATTCCCCCATCTCCGTTCCATCATCGGACGACCCGTCGTACGGCGAGTTTCCACCCTTACGTTGTTGACACCACTGCGATCCGGACGAAGCGTTTTGCTTCCTCCTTTATACCGCGTACATCGAGGGACTGGAACAATTTGCGTCGGTGTTTCCGTCACATTATAATTTGAGTGTCTTCAAGGCTAGAGTGAATAGGCTCTTAATAAACTAGCGCGCTTTACCATCAACGATCGCATCACTGCTTACCATCAGGCGGGATTGCGGTCAAGCGCTGGTTTATAATTTATAAAAAAAAAAAAATGGAGCGACAGCCTATCTGACGTCTACAACCCAGTTATTGGGTAATACTTACTCCTTGGTAAGACTCGAGCTTCTGACAACCCGTAACACTATCAAAGATCTACAAATGACATCTCAGACCAACAGCTTAACGTGCTTTCTGAGTATGAAAAGATGGTCCCATCCATAGACCAAGGGTAGCTTAACCTGATCGATCGATCTGTGGAGCTGAATTACGAGCCCCTTATATTTATTACTAGCGGCCGCCAGCGACTTCGTTCGCGTGGAGTTAGTTATGCTCTGCTGCTATTAGTCGCAGCGTGATGTTATATAGCCTAAATCCTTCCTGGATTAATGGGCTATTCAACGAAAAAAGAATTGTTCAAATTGGACTAATAGTACCTGAGATTAGCGCGTTCAAACAAACAAACTCTTCAGCTTTAGATATTAGTATAGATGGGACAATAAACAGCTACAAAAATAAAATGTAGCAATACTATACAAAGATTTCGTTCGATGAATTCCATGAACACTGCAACTCATGTACTTTAATCTCCACTCAAACTGCAAAGTCTTTCGTCTTACTAATAAACAACAGTCTTCGGCACGTCGACGTCACTCCAATACTTTACTCTTCCTAATTAACACAGCACCGACACGTAAGAGCCACGTTCACCATAAATACACCAAGAAATCGGGACCATCCCATAAATTCCTCTCGTAAAAGGCTGTGCGATTATGTTAGAGGGTGGTATTAGCAAAGTTTGTCCGATCGTGGGGAGACCCCCCCTTATAATACATTTTTCGTTGATGTAACACGATTTCTCGTTGAGTCTCGGTTACGTGATGGATTAAGAAACGGCTTGCTCTCGCCACCGACGGATTAAGACGGAGCTTCAATATTTAGGGCATCGCCAGCTAATACACAATGTTTGCTTGTCGATAGACTTAACGAAAATGTGATGGCGAAGGAATCTGAGGGGAGTTTGTTTATTTTCATAACTTGTAACATGTGTAGCAGTAGTAGGGAATTTTTTGTTTACACGATCAAATTTTTTCATTTTTATTTTTGTTACAAATACATGCCTTTGCACAAGTATGGTCCATTTGTGACCTTCGCGATCACTACTTAAATGACCAGTAGAAACGCAAATCCTATTAAGAGAGTTATCTCGACTATAAATTCGTCAGTAAAATCTTTATTCCTCAAAACAGTGTTTCGTTTATAACAAAGGCTTCAGAGCGACTTCAACAGTTTACCTTTCTATTATCTCAGCAAAATAAACTAGAAGCTTTGCTCCTTAAACAGCCGTCTTATCTTAAATCTCTCCCGTCTATTTCTTTACACGTAAGTTGAGGCAATAATCATAAATACATTACGCGCGATCGGCGATGTTATCCTGCCGTAAACAACGCACCTCTATCCTTCGTCGTCTTCAACTCTTTATTGCCTATCTAACTTTGCAGGATTTTAATAATGCCACCATCTTTAGTACGCTCCGAACTCTATTAGAGTATTCTTTGAAACCAATTTGTAGGAATATATTTAGTGAGCACTTTGTTTGCGATTATTTAGGTTCGAATTTTCTTGTTTGAGTTTGAGACTAGTATTTACGAGTATTATGTCAGCACAGAACTTCAGATAGAAGATATTTATTAACAATTTTCTTTATTAATAAGAGTTTAGTAAGTAATAAATGAATATATTTTATAAGAGCGCTGCGGTACCCATTATTAAAACATGTCGTGAAGGAGGCATAATATAATTCCTAGAAGGGGTTCACTCAGAATATTGATGGATGCTAATTACAGTAAATTTTACGAATTTTCCTTACATCGGTCGACGTCTAGAGACGAGTGGCAGCCCCCCTAAACGTATAAATACTGAATAAGCAGTAAACTGTATTACTTCGGCGAACCCTTTTCACTTGGCGAATTAGTAAAAAGCTACTGGGGAGTGAAAATTTTAACTTAAATGCGTCCGTAAGCTGGCGTACCTGCGAGTGTGTTTGACAGTCCGAAGTGATTACATTGCATACCCTTCCTTTTGTTTGTTTTGATTTGGCTTAATTTGATTCGTGACATTTTTGGCTCTATCCCACGCTAGCAAGCTGTTAATTATTCTCACGTTAAATAGCAATTAGGGCGAGGGTAGTATTTTGTTTTCTTTGCTGCACCGAGTTCACTTATCATTCTCAATAAAAACACTCAAGCAAACAAGAATTAGACAACAATGATGTTAATTGTGTACTTTGTGTAAATGCTCGTTAAGCGGCCCGGTGGCACAACGCGCTCCTCCGCCAGAAAACATTATCACGTGTAATTAAAAATGCCAACATACTCGCAGACGTGCCGGAGGCCTGTCTAATTAGCAAAAAGTTAATAAACAGACGTACGGGCTTGACAGTGACAAGGCCCCGTGAAAATGCCAAGATGAAACACGTTTAATTTGCATACTCCCACCACGTGAGGAGTTACGAGTATGTAGCCAGTGCCATGCCACTATGATGCTAGTGGAATACCGCATTTACCTGTTGCCAAGGATTAATAACAACATATTTTAGATAAGTTTAAAAATATAGACCCGGTAAAATTCTAAATAAATAGATTTCTCTACTCTAACAGATTCTAGTAAAATAACTTCTATTTTAACTATTTGCTCACAAGTGCTCTATTTTTTTACAATAATAGTCTAAAGACATGTATTGTCAAATATTTATCAAAATTTACCATAATTCTTAATTTTTTAGACCTGAACTTTGTAGATCAAGATCATTCACTAAATATTTAAATTAATAAGTCCCTTTTAGACGTTTCATATCTCAAGGTGTCTCCAGCGACATATAAACACCGAAGTCAAAACTAGGCATAGCTATAAAACTTAAGGGCAATAATGTATTCACCACCACGACCTGAACTCCATTCATTAGGTTGGCTACCAGCCTTTTGTGCGCAAAATAAAGGGTGAACCCACTGGGGTGAGCATTTGATGTGTCTTACAGTCATACACTCAAAATTTACATTTCCGTATGTCATAATTTGCATGCAATCAAGCGTTACAATATTCTAATGTTATTTTTATAGTCAAATGTGGAATTGCATTACCATATAAGCCTATTTATATGATCAAAGACGAAAGAAAAGTATTAGGTCGTCAATGCTTTATGTTGTCTCGAAGTCGTCATAAAACCGTAGAACGTTGGCTACGCCTGCTACGCGGCTACGCGACTACGGTGGGATGTTTAGCTCTCGTAGCATGTTATTTATTTCAATAAAAGTGTAAGCATATTTTTTGCTTATATGCTACGCTTGTCGTGGTTAGTCTGTGGACGGGTAACAATAAATAAATATAAATAAATAAATACGGACAAATAACACAGATTGAGCTAGCCCCAAAGTAAGTTCGAGACTTGTGTTATGGGATACTAACTCAACGATACTATATTTATAATACATGCATATATAGATAAACATCCAAGACTCAGGCCAATCAGGAAAAGATCGTTTTCCATCATGACCTGGCCGGGGATCAAACCCGGGGCCTCCACGTCGCAGGCTGGCGTGTTGACCGCTGCGCTTTACATGCCGAGCCCATAACATGTTAAGCTTTTGGTCTCAGCAATCTTTCCTACATCTTTGACAGCCGTTACAGAAACCTGAAAGTCTTGTATTACCGAAGAACAACCCAGGTAATATAATAATATTACCCAATTAACAACTCATTCTGGAGGTCTGATAGGCAGTCATTCCATATAAAATAATAACGGAATTCAAATGAGTACCGTTAGACTGGAAGTGAACCTCAACATAGTTAAGAAAAGGCAAGGCAGATGATAACTATAGAAGACACCGTGACTTTAGTTCAGAAAAATATGTACAAAATATTTCATCATTCTAAAATGAAAACAGACAAATTCATGATATTTCTACACTACTCCCTCCAAACCAACTACGTCGCACAACGGGTCATTAAGGTCATCCCACACGTTCTAAGACGCGCGGGCAACCATCGATCTGTCAAATTAGTTGGCCGAGATCGAGGATATTCTCAGGTGCCGAAGACGGGTAACAAAGCCAATCAGGCACACGTAGCCCTAACGGATAATCTATCATAATGACATCGATTTCCCATCTGTCACCGGTACGTGACGCTACGACTTGGATGCATCTTGAGTGTTGAAGTGCTCTCTAGCACATATAAGTGGTTATGTAGTAGTATTGATATTGAATTTTGCTGACTGTGTTGAACTGAAAAATATGTACATGTACGTGAAGTAACGATAGTTAGTAGGTTGTGCTGACCGATATTGTGCGAATTCCAAAGCAATTATAGCTTATCTTTGATCAACAACTTATAAAGTTAGCGGTAAGTTTAAAATATTAGTGTCATAGATAGAATTGAGTTTTTCACGAATCAAATAAGTGACAAATATCTTTTAAAAACATTATATGTAGTACTTTTACGTAAGTTCAGTATGAACTAGGGTGATTTAAGTAATTACGTAGTCAAAAAAAGCCATGAGCCCAAACTAAACTACAGCACAATTAATAAAGCCACTGATAGCGAACAGTAATAAAATTACACGTACATTCCGTGTCTGCGCATCACATCACATGTGACGACGCGAACCGGAGGCACGCCCCGCTACGTGTCTAATAAGACGCTCTGTGGCCGCTCATCGCGAGGCATCAACGCGACGCAAATTAACGCTGCGAGTCGCCCGACCGTATGGAGGGGCCTTATAATTGTTATACGTGTACTTTGGCTTATAAAGAAATTCTTCACGTAAGTAACAGTAATGTTGTTATAATGATAAGAAATGCTATTTTTTACCTTTTTATGGTCCAAATTTCGAATTTTATACTTTCTCGCTAAAGTTGCTATGGGAGCTGTCATCCGACGCGGTGGACTCTCAAGCAGAAAGGTTTTCAAACTAGATAAATATGAACTTTATGTAAAGGAGTAGGCGTAACGAACCAAAACCTAGCCTGTCAACAACGCATACTGATCGGCCTAATAAGATAATAATATCACAAGTTCAGAGGCATATTTAGATGAAAGAAATTTGAAATGGTGTTACAGTAAGTGTAGTTTCACCCATTTCTGCTAAAACATTCACTCATAATACAGCGATGCTTTCTGTATTGTTGTCTATTATATTTGCGGGGTATATTAACAGGAATATTTACGAAGGGTAATAATAGGATTAAAATAAAGGACCAATTCAACTATTTTCAAAAAAGAATAGATTACTTGTGCTACGATGTGTGCCGAATACGATGCGCCAAATATTGCTATGTCGGGAGTTTGGTCGTGGAGGGTCTCCAGATCAATCTCCCTCTGGCGCAGCATCGTTGGTCGTGTTGTTGGGTTTAACATTGCAACACCTCGTTCATGTCGTTTACATTACTATTCACTCAGTTTTTTTGAGTGAATAGGCTCTTAATAAACTAGCTCGCTTTACCATCAACGAATGCATCTATACCATCAGGCGGGATAGCGATCAAGAACTTGTTTATAATTATTAAAAAAAACCGTTTAGCTTCTTATAAACAATTACCAGTTGGAACCGTGCACCTACCAACCCTCTGACGTTTCATAAACGTCTATATATGTTTGTGGACTTAAACATAGCATTTTATAGCTTTTTTTTTTAATTGCTACCAAACAGTACTTCATTCAGCTTAAACACATGTATACCTAATTATATTAAAAAGAAAAACACAGAACTTAGCTCTATCATTCTCATACCAAAAAAAAAATGGAGCGTCAAGCAACACCCAAAGGCTCCAACTAACACCACTGACTACACATCCCCTAGGGGGGTAAGAGCTACCCCCCGCCCGCGACGGTACCTCACTCTTTCTCGACTCTAATGAAGCGGCCGCGGAGACGTCGAGAACCATAATGGTTTCCTCTCAAGGCCTTTGTCGAGCCAACTTTGCAACTCTTGCGCTGAGAATAACTGGAAGTGATAAGGAAGCGAGCAAGCGAGCGTTGGAAGAAATTTAATGGATTTATGGAGTATGAAATGTGATTTAGTGTTGGATAGTGAAGTATGTGCTTGTTGTATTGCGTCATCTTTATGAGTTTTGAGAACTATATATGTATTTTAGTGAACCAAGAATTACTTTTCTATAATTGTTTGCTGCATCGGGCGATGTCATTTCGTTGGCACCGGCTAGCGCTGAAAACCAGCCCTGGGCCCTGTTTTGCATTGAGTCTCAGTATAATGTTCTCTTTTTTCTAACATTCTTTCTTATTCATAACTATTAATTAACAAGCAACACTTAGTCCTTTCAGTTGCCTTACATTTATCTTCATGGTATTACAGTATTTTAATTCGATGTTCAGACTTCATGCCATATTATGGCCGAACTAGCACGAAACCTAGAAAGTATTGTAAAAACTATGGCAATTAGAAGCCATTAAAAATTTAATTCCGATCGACAGGTGACTCTATTTTGTAGCATATATTAAATATAAAAAATAACTTTATCTCAAATCACAACAAATCCAGTACTTACCACATCCACGCAACAAACACCCGCCTTATTTATCTCCTAAAACAAACATCAAACCCATAGTTCTTGAACACTTCTTCAGCTTTCATTTAAACGCATGCAAAGATACGAGTAGGTATGTTCCCTCTACAAATAAGACTATTTGCTTCCCCCGTAATTAAAGATGCCGCGACGTTCTTCAAAAGAAACTCTGTATTTATTAATTTGTTCGTCAATATTTACTTTTAATAATCAACCTGATTTGGTCTTTGAATTTCAGGAACTAAAATACAGACGGAAACGTTCGGCTGTTTATTTTGTCTCGTGTTTATTACGTCCATTGACGAAATTAACGTGTTAGGAGAGTTATATCTGTAACTATCTTCTACAAGCGTTTTCGTTCGGGTGAAATTGTTTTTTTAAACATAAAAAAAATGTTATCTTTGGTTTTTATATTTTCCTTTTTGACACCGACTTCCGAAATTGGTTATTTTTCACTTTGAAGTGTTTTTTGGAAGTCGGTTGATCTTTTTTTATTTTATATAAATAAATTTCACCCGAACGAATTATTATTAGTTTTTCCAAAGATAATATAATATATATATAGATATTATTTTATATATAATATTATTAAATTATTTTTCCGTTTAATTTTAAAACCACACCTTCATTTACATTTTAAAAATTTATAAAAAACATAAAAACCTTTTTAAAAATAGAAAAAATAGTGTTCCACCGATGGCGGGAGTGGGATCCAAGCTACCGGTGGTTAGGGCTCCAGAGACAGGAACCTCCTCACGATGCGGGCCGTATCGAGGAGTACTGCCTTTTGAATCTGGCCCTTGATCCAACTGCCTAACGAGAGCCTCAATAGATGTTGGTCGAGGCTCTTGGCTATCAAACCATTGGCCGATACGACAATCGGTACAATGGCTGCCGAGTTTCTATTCCACATGTGAACTATCTCGTGCGCCAAGTCGAGATATTTAATTTGTTTCTCTTTCTCAGCTTTCACGAGATTCCCGTCATGTGGAATGGTAACATCGACAATAATTGCGAGGCGCGCTAATCGATCTATCACCACTATATCAGGCTTATATTCAACAATAGTCTAGTCAGTAATGATATAAATTATTATTATTATATTAATTATTTATCTATTATATTATTAATAATATCATAAATAATATTAATTCTAGTGATTGTGCGCGTTGAACACTGAAGGGTTTGTCAAAAACAAAGTCTATATGTTGTTTAAAATAACTTCAAGATAAAGTCAGTATTATAATGACTAAAAGCTACCAAGACTCTAAGCGACACGAATTTAATTTACTCTTTCAACACCTTCACAAAAATTATTTATCATCTGTCTATTTTTCCCAGCTATCTTGACGTCAGCGTCCAGTCTAACCGATTGCAACCCTATACCCGTATTATAATTAGTATCTAAATTGTTAAACATTACCTACTACTAAAAAGTAGTATTTTCCACAAATTCAGCTCCACATTTTCTCTTACGTAGGGTTGATTTACTGACTACCCAGAAGCAACAAAACACATTAAGCCTACGAAAAAATAAATGCTAATTAGCTTCATAGCTCTTAATGCTACATCCATCCATGCAGCCACCACTTTATTTGTACCTATAGCTACTGCTGTTATTAAATATCATATCTTAAGGAACCTACTACAAATTTCCATAAACTTTCGTCTGAAACTTCGTGAATGTAATTACTCGGAGCGTCACCTGCTCACGAGGCGTCTATGCAAATGTACTGAGGATCGGAAATTCGGAAATTTTCTGCACCTTATCATAAGAATAAGAAAGAACCTCCCAGATAGGTAAATATCTGATAAATATTCCCTCGCAATTTCCGCGTATATGTAGGTACTGAGTTCGAATAACATTCAGGGTGAAAATATTGGGCATAACTAATTTATTTGTAGGTTAAGGTGAGGTACTGTTGATAAGAGGTAGCGATATAAGACCAAAGCCAATTAAGTGTACCAGAATATTTTTGTAAAAATATTTCTTGGAAAAAGTCGTGGAAGATGGGAACTGACTTGGATGAAAATTGGAGAGAATTTGGAATGCTACAGTAATTTAATTAATTTGAAAACAAGCAAATATGTTTGCCCATATACAGTATTTTAAGAAAACCCTGTCCGACCCATATGGATAATAAAGGTTAGGTAAACACATGACCAAATATAATATAAAATTTTACGTAATCGTCATAGTACCAATACAAATTGATTTTGAAATAATCTTTTTTTGCCGCGAATTAATTCCAACTTCCCCGAAATTTGGTAATTTTTAAAAAAGTGACAACACCGGTATTATTATGAGCGAATAGCGATGCGCCCACGTGCCGCGTTGCCTGCCGCCCGCCGCCCGCGGAAGGGTAGTTAACGCATGTTTATTAAGTTACCTCTTTTTGCGAAATAATATTTATTTTTTTGGGTTTTTTTTTTTTAAGTTTAGCCCGGTCTTGTATCCATTAGTAGAATCAGTAATTATCGATACCTAACAACACCTTCACGGGTCGGACAGGGTTTTCTTAACATACTGTATAAATATATATTAAATTGAATGGTCAAATAAAAATAGTATATAACATTTCCAAAGAAGCATTAAATATTATAACTCGTTTAAATTAATTCCATGACGACACGGCAGGCGCAGTGGCTCAGCATTCGACCGCTGCACTGCATGTCACGGGTTGGATTCCCGCACGGAAAAAATATTTGTATTACCTACAGGTAGTTTTCCGGGTCTCGCTGTTTGTGTATCTGAGTTTAAATGTATGTAAACGCACCCACGATACAGGAGTAATTCCCAGTGTGGGGCAACGGGTTTTTTTTTCTATTTAGTACCAAAAATCGCTTCGCTCAAGCAACTTACCCTCCACCCAACACTCACTTAGCTAGGGATGTGAAAATGAAGGCATGTGCACAATATATTTTAATAAAGCATTCTCAGGGGATGCGTCCTGTGATACGGATAACGAAGTTGTGAATGCGAATTTTTACTTACCCACGGACCGTTCGTTACGTGGATACGTACCTTTATATTATACATTTTTAAACTTTATTAATTTATTTAAGACTGTGATGAAGGGTTATTGGTTTGTAATACAAAAGACAATAGCAACGGCCGTAGTTGTGATAATTTATCGCAGATAATCATCACATTGTACTGTCGCTAACAATGGGCCTTATAAGAAGGCTCAAAGTCACTCAAAGGGCAATGGAGAGGGCTATGCTTGGGGTTTCACTGCGCCATCGAATCAGGAATGAGGAGATCCGCAGAAGAACGAGAGTAACCGACATAGCCCGAAGAATTGCAACACTAAAGTGGCAGTGGGCTGGGCACATTGCCCGTAGGACCGATGCCCGATGGGGCCGACGGGTTCTCGAGTGGCGACCACGCACCGGAAGACGTAGCCCCGACAAGGTGGACCGACGACCTGGTGAAGGTCGCGGGAAACCGCTGGATGCGGGAGGCGCAGGACTGGTCGTCGTGGAGAGCCTTGGGGGAGACCTATGTCCAGCAGTGGACGTCTTTCGGCTGAAATGATGATGATGATGATAATGATGACTGTCAAAAGAGTTTCCCTTATTTGAATCTGCAGTCGACAATCGTTAGAGCAACTTAATTTGTCTTAAATCTGGCCGATTCTAAAAGTGACGATGAACATATATCTTAATAAACCTTTTGCTTAAAATACTTATGTATTTCCTATTAAGGTATTGCATAATATTAGACATTTTTTTTTAATAAAACGTCTCGTTCATATTTTGTTAACATGACTTTGACTTTCGAAAATTAGTTTTTACAACAGCGAGCTCGGCGGTCCTCACCTTTTCTTTCAAAAGGAAATATGACGCGTTCCGATGTCGTATCATGCCGCGGGTCGCGAGAACCGCAGATTGGATCGAGTTAATTTCGCTTCACAAACAAATTGACAAAGTTTAAAGCGGGGCATATTTCTTCGCGGCCACCCCTCCCCCCTGCCCCGCTGACAGATTCCCGCACAACGGAAATTAAATTTCACATCCGAACAAGAACGGGTGCTCGCCGCGACACGCGTTCGTCGCAAGTCGCGACATGCTGCGGTGACGCGATGCTGCGGCTAGAATAAGATTGATTACAAATAATGTGCTCGATAAGGCAGTGGGTGACTTGGTTTTTGGGGTAAAAGTCCATGAATCGAGTTAGATCTCTATTGATACGTCGGTTGATACAAATTGATATAGATTCGATTCTCCTTCTTCTTCAGCATATAGAGATCCAATTCTGGACAAAGCCCTCCCCCAAGGTTTTCTACATTGGGGGGGTTTTGCCCACGCCTGGCAGGCGGATTGGGGATCGCAGCAGTTTGATATTCCACAGTAAAAGCACTGCTACCCGCTTCGCTAGTGAGACTTTTCTTAGTCGCCACTCACCATACCCACGGGAAGATATGGATTGTTACTATTCTAAGCCCGGTACCATACGGAAATAGATTCAATTAATTTTCTATTAATTCTTCTCAACTCACCTACCTTTATTTAACTACAAGAAGATATAAGAAATAGTCTTAATAGACACCAAAACTAATAGACTTGATACTTTCACTGCCACTGACACAATTGTCGTGTTCTCGTTAATTTTCTCCAAGTGCCAGCAACACGCTTGGCGTGTATTTAATATTTTATCGATATTTTAGTCATTTTGCTGTGTTTTCTACTGAAAATGATAGAATAGTTATAACTTCATAGGTATATTTATAATGTCTGAAGTGGTTCGAGTATTGAGACTGATTTAATCTATATCTATAGTAATATATAAAGCTGAAGAGTTTTTTGAATGCGCTAATCTCAGGAACTACTGGTCCGATTTGAAAAATAATTTTCCCGTTGGATAGCCCATTATTCCAGGAAGGCTTTAGGCTATATAACATAACGCTAATAGGAGCGGAGCATATAAATCAAACATATCGAAACCTACGCGGGTGAAACAGCGCGGCGCAGCTAGTGTTATGTAAAAATACATCACTGTGCTATGCTGTTAACACACTAGACGTGTCAAATTATCGGATGTCGACTTACGAGAATGTAGATCGTCAACTATGGGCATACAGGTAGGTCAAAAATTATTATTCTTGGGAATAGCGAAATTAAGATGCCATATAATAATAAATCATCATCGTTATCATCTCAGCGTTAATCCCAGTCGCATCCAAAGCTTTTTCAGCTTTGGAGTCTGGGGTCCGCTTTACCAGTCTAACTGCTGATTTTGGCTAAACTT
The DNA here is from genome assembly GCA_037179545.1 of Sesamia inferens. NCBI lineage: Eukaryota > Metazoa > Arthropoda > Insecta > Lepidoptera > Noctuidae > Sesamia > Sesamia inferens. Next base: position 24,329,386 of record CM073931.1, read on the forward strand.
CGATATTTTCCATGAAGCGACTGCCGTCTGACCTCCACAACCCGATGGTGATATCGAAGCATTACAGTTAGACCAATTGTTGGACTTTTGAGGGCTCCAACAACCCGTAACGACTGCCATTAGATGTTCGTATGGAAACCGGGACCAACGGCTTAACGTGCTTACCGAGGCACGACCAGACCAGTGCAAATATTCATATTGCACTGCGCGGGGATCGAACCCGCACCTCATTGCGCAGCGGCCACGTTCGCTACCGCCGCGCCACGGAGGCTGCCATATAATAAAAAATATTGTAATAGGTATAAAGAGGTCAAAGCTACTTTTCTTTTTTTTTTGTTCGATTAAAAAGTGTTATTTATACCTAATGGTGTGTGTTTTTTGTGTATTTAAATTTTATGTTAATCATATCTAAAATAGTAAATTTAAAACATAAAACGTATTGTGAGAGTTTAAAAGAATAATAAAGTTTTTTTTTTAATAATTATAAACTAGCGCTTGACCGCAATCCCGCCTGATGGTAAGCAGTGATGCGATCGTTGAAAGCGCGCTAGTTTATTAAGAACCTATTCATTCAGAAAAACTGAGCCAATAGGAAGGAAGACAGCAGTTGAGCGTGGTGATGCAATGTTATACCCAACAACACGACCAACGATGCTGCGCCAAAGGGAGATTGATCTGAAGACCCTCCACGACCAAACCCCCTAACACAACAACCATTAGGCGCATCGTACCCGGCACACATCGCAACACAACTGCTCAGATTCGTCCTCCGTACGGCTTCACCAGTCACCTATTTTGACTATAATTCCATAAATGGTGCTGAACTATGAGTAGATTCTTTCATATTCAAATCATCTTGCTCGGATGACTCCCCAAATATATATTTTTGGTACTACGAAGTAATTAATACACAATGTATGAAAATCAATATGAATAGTACAAAACGTTGATTATTATTACTGCTAAAATTGCGAAACTTGTTTAACTTAAATCTTATTTTCAGACATATTCATCAATTTATGTGCACAGGTCCCTGAATATTCACTTTTAAGATGCACTATACAACTGACAAATATCGAAATCAACAGTAAAATGCACTAATGACCATATTTACAATTTACCCCATGTAAAATGCCGGTAGGTAAGCTTAGCGTGACCATTAATTTCGTAAAACCACGGAGGCAGTGAACCTATTAAATATTGGCCACCTCAGCATAATAAATGGACAAGCCTTCCAATCAGTACTCCATAACCCACTGCACACTAATACGTATACAACACAACTAATCCGAGCGCGCTCTATCAAAATTGCAATTAAAAGCCCATTTACGGCACTGGCCTGAGACGGACCTGGGGTCACCTCGAGAAGGACGCACGAATTGCCCATTAGCGGGCGTTTCGGACCTTGTTTACACCGCGCTTGCCCTAATGACGACCTTTGCTCTTCCCTTCGTTAAGGCGAGCGAAAACCTCACACTAAAAGGCACGGATCCCCGGACTGGACCCTTAGAGACGCGCGAAACAAAAGATAGTTATATCTCCAAGTGTGAAAAGGACAATGGTCGATAGCTTTCGGATTAATGCCCATGTACACGGTTGTTAAAAGGCTAGCCAACTCACTGGGTGCGCCAGGGTTAACAAGGTTATTACGGGATGATCCCAGTAACCGCCGCCGTAAAAGTGTTAATTATGTTTCGGAGAATGGTGTTGTTGTCTCTTGACACTTGTATTGTGACGCTTAAATTATGCAGAGTTGGGTTTATTAATTTATTTGTCATAATTAAATTCCTCGTCGACATGTGTGTTCTACCTATCCTAACCTCTGTCGCCCAGACTTGGTCTTTGACAGAAGTCCAAAAATTCACTCATGAGTTACCAAAGAATTATGGAGCGTAGTATATTAAAAATTAAACTCACTGACCCAACTCGCAACACTGATACCTACTAATATAAAATATAGCGCAAAATACGCTATATAACTGCTCTATATTAGTAGAAAGCACAATAACAAATTTATAAGTAATAAAAAAGAATAAAGACAAACAAAGAGTAACAGCTCCCCGCCTTGACTGGTGGTTTGACATTGACGTTTTATTTTTTTAAAAGAGGTAAGTATTAGCCTACACCTCTAATACACAGGTATCGATGACGTTGACCCCAAGTTTACGAGGCAGAAGAGAGATGTATGAGAGGCGGATCATACTTGTAAGATCATCATCATCATCAACCTTTTTATCGTCCCACTGCTGGGCACAGGTCTCCTCTCATACAGAGAAGGATTGAGCGCTTGCTCAATGCGGTTTGGCAAACTTAAAGTCCAGGTTTCCTCAACATGTTTTCCTTCACCTTATATCAGTCATTGGTGTCCAAGATATACTTAGAAAGTACACATAACTTAGAAAAGTTACATACTTGCCTGACCTGGAATCGAACCCGCACATTCATACTTGAGAGGCTAGTGTTTTAACCACTAGCCCATCACGATTATTATGTACTACTTATAAGGTGCCTCCAGACAAAAGAGCCAAACCCATCAGTTGTCCGCAGTGGGTGCAGGTAGATGGATGTAGGCAGGTCTAAGAAATGACGATTTAGGCCCGTATTCCAGATGGAAACTCAAGCATTGATCTCTGTTTAAACATTACTTAAAACTAGTTTCAACCAATCAAATGGCTTCAAACGAGACTTAAGTAGAGCTTGAGTTTTGAGTGACGTTCTGTAATACGGACCTTAGACTCGTTCCTGATCGAGTAGATTTAAAAGGCACAGCACAAATAAATGTGAAATATGAAAGATGCCTTTCTGCCTACTAATGGAACAGTATCAGCTAACAGAAAAAATCCTCTCAGGAGCGATAGGATTCTTTCTGCGTCAAAAAACAACTTTCTCAATAAGTTATTGACGTGACAACGTCTTAAATTAGGTTGCGGCTGGGAGTCACTTATGAAAAAGTGTAACGCTCGGTAACGTTACGATGAGTCACCGATGTTTTAGTAAACAAAATATATTTCTATAGTTAAAATTTGTGCAATTCTTATTTTCATTCAATTCCTTGTTCCTATTGTGCAATTTAATTATATTCATATCAATAAATATTCTACCGAGAAAAAGACGTTGTCACGTAAAATCTTCGCCCGTAAAACCGACTTTACAGGCAACCATTTTTTTTTTTTTTACAAATAATTAAGCGGCACTGTTCTAGTGTTCTGAGAACAAGTTGATCAACAATTTCTATGTTTGTTTCTTTTCTTTAGCCTCTAGAGGTCCACTGCTGAACAAAGGCCTCCCCCAAGGCTTTCCCACGATGACCGGTTTTGTGCTGCCCGCATCCATCGGTTTCCCTCGACCTTCACCAGGTCATCGGTCCACCTTGTTGGGGGCCTCCCTACGCTGCGTCTTCCGGTACGTGGCCGCCACTCCAGAATCTTACTGCCCCATCGGCCATCGGTTCTACGAGCAATGTGCCCTGCCTACTGTCACTTAATTTTAGCGACTCGAAGAGCTATGTCGGTGACTTTGATTCTTATGCGGACCTCCTCATTTCTGATTCGATCACGCAGAGAAACTCCGAGCATAGCTCTTTCCATCGCCCTTTGTGTGACTCTAAGCCTTCGTATGAGGCCCAATGTGAGCGACCACGTTTCAGTTCCGTAAGTCTTCACTGGCAACACACAGTGATCAAAGACTTAAGAATGATTTCCAATCACGTAATAGTCCAGTAGATTCATGTTCACTCCCTTCAAAACGATGACTTTCGTTATTGGCAAAAAATAAAATCCCTAATTGAGCTTTATTTTTATTCTTAATTGAACAAGGGAACAACCCTAGAGCAAGCAATACACACTGAGGACAAAAACTCCGAACTTCGACGAATCCTAATGGACTACATTGACATAAATGTTTTATTCAATTCGAGCCCGCGCCAAAACAAAAGAAAGTACCTATGTCCTCATCATTATGAGTTGAGATAAGTTTTTGCATTTTTACTCGTTACCGGTCCTGGCACAAGAAGTTACTCAAAATAAATAAGTAGGTACGTACCACTCCCAGTAATAAGCTACATTAAAACTCGTACCAATCACTACGTGAAAGGTTTTGCAAAGCTTCAGCGAAGGGCAGTGCTTAAGTAAAACTACCTAAACACAAACTCCGCCTCAACTACTCAGTTGATTACCGTGCACCACGTGTACAAATTTACTATAAATCCAAGTATTAGGTAAAAGCGTTCATTACTTAAGTCCCGTAAAACCCTTATCCCATAACGTTAATAACACAATTACTATAAATCTATCATCGCTGAGCAAACACGGTCCGAATCTCAGCCTAAGCTAATACATTTTGTCCACACCCGTATTCATACTTAACGACTAGGGAGTAGTATTTGCTAAACACACATGCGGCGCCCGCACGAGCGCAATATAACCTGGAAGACGGCCGGGTCGAGCCCCGGGGTCCTTCCCCAACCCGAGAGGACAGTAATTACGGTAGGCAAATTAAGCAGTAAGGGGCCCGAGCACTGCGCGTACCGCCACCCGTGTCCATCTTTGTATTGCTACGCTCGGCGGTTTATTTTAGGTTATTCCACGTCTTATTACAATGTAGTCCGCCTCCCCTGCGGGGGCTCACCTCCGAAACTGATTTGGGCCCCGGCATCAGAGTTTCATTACGGTCTGTCGAAAACAATCCACTCTAAATATCTATTCTTGGGTGCGCGCACTCTGGAATTACATTAGTCTGAGGTGGCGAAGGCTCGGCTCAATTTGTTTGGCTGTAATAACGCTACTCTATCAGGTTATAACAAATGAGCTATTGTGAGAGCAAATCGGAGGAAAACAGTTTCGCAGTGTCTGCCCGATTTTATAGTCGATACCATAACATATGAGCTAAGACAGCGGCTTTATATGTTTACGATAACGATATGAATCATGACGTATTAGTAAGAAAGTTTGTCTACTACTAGTGTACTTTGACGATACATTTTCTCAATTGAATACCATTCAATGACTTTAAACTACTCGTGTAACTTTTCTAAACAAGTCGTCGATCCTACCGGCGAAACACCTCACATCGCATGTTTGTGTCGCGTGTCCCCTACGGCTTTAAAAGGCGAACCACTTTTAACAATAGAGGCAGCCACGCGACTCTTGGGATTTGCGAGCAAATATAATTTGTCCATTAAAAAAATCAACAACTGTTGACCATAGAGTGCGGAGATGGTCACAAAGCGTCTCGTTAGCGTCCGAACGTGCCGGTTGTCACACACTTCACCCATCGGCCCTTCGTAAATAATGAGAGGGCGGCCCTTGCGCGCCAAGATGTACAGTACAACGAGTATGTTGTTGCGAGAGAAGGCAAAGTGTTGGTTAGTGCTCGTAGTCATTGAATTATTTTATGATGACCTTATAGCCATGACAAAAAGTTTTGGTGGTTTCATAAGCTGTATTTTTTTTTTACTTTATTAGAAAGGCACAGACCAGGCTCCTAATAATTCATTACAATTTAACCTAAAAACTAATAAGTACAATCAATATTGCTCCAAGTTTAAATTATTTTTAACTCAGAACAGTATTGACTGTAGGTTTATGTGTCAGTGTTCGTTCCACTTTCTTAGAATCTGAGGGCTAATGCTACTAATTTTAAGAACGTTCACAATCTTATCCCAGTCTCAATCTGGCTAAAAATACGTCTGTTTGTCACTACGACTTGATATTATACGTTTTAAATTACGAGAATCGGCCCTCATGATGATAATGTAAGTATTTTTTTCATTTGTTAAATGTGTCATTGTCACTACTATTTCTACACTTTTTACACTACACTAACTCAAAAGGTTAAGTTCATTTTAGTCTTTGCAGTATATTTAAAAGACAGAAAAATAAATCTGTGACTTCTACAGGAAGATCACTAAACTAAACCAAACACAATAAAACAAATATGTAAAAAAGTCGTGTCAGAAAAAGCATAAGTCCTATATGAGGATAAAAGACTCCTATTTCATATGATGCTTCGACATTTAAAAACTAAACGTCACGGCGCTAGTATTCCAATAGGACCTGCTACGACGTCACGGATACTTATAATAATGAAGAAATATTTTTTTAATCCGCGCGAATCGCACGCTTGAATACTTTTATATGGCATGAGTTCCAGAGCCACTCTATGACACAATGTCATTGCTGAATTTGTTTTGTCTAATAGCTGAATTGTCTCATATTGTTATACTCTTTAATTTTTGTTTTAATTCACCTAGGAATTCCTCCTGTATCGTGGCTGCGTTTACAAACATATAAATTCCCATACACAAACAAGGTCTGGTTGACCCAGAACAACTACTTGTAGGATATTTGTTCCGTGCGGGAATCGAACCCGCGACACACAGAGCAGCAGTCAATAGTTTAACCACTGTACTATCTGAGTACTTCCCTCAATATACACAACTTGGTGGAATGGGAATATAAATGTCTTAACCTTCGAAGATATAATCACATTCTTTGCCCCAATTATCCTAAATATCTATCTATTTTACGTCCATTTCTATCCAAGATTTTCAATGGTTTTGTTTTTAAAAATTAACATTTATTTCCGTACGTGACCATTGATACCAGTTAACGTGAGCTGTGTAAGATTAACGTAAAACTACCAGTCATCACAAACTACCGCATCCACAAATCTCTCATACATCCTAACTCCTTAGGGACCTAAAACCTACGTGGGGACCACGAGGTCCTGTCGCCTTTGCACTGTCCACCACGAAAGCTGAATGCCTCTTAGATTGCCTCCTAAATATAGACCAACAAGTCTGTTTGCTGAGAAGGGAATCCCCAAGCCCTTCATCGTAAGATGTAGTCTGAGGGAACTAATGGAATTACTGAGGCATTGACTGTTTTGGTTAGAAAACTATACGGGACTAATTTTAGACATGTGTATGCTGGGACTTGCGGGTTTTTTTTTTATTATAGCTTATTTAAGACATAATAAAAAGTTTTACGTCTGTCATTACCTTAAAATTCATCATTCAGCGGAGTGGAGCCAAAGGATATAAACAAAATAATATTTAAATATCCAATCTCTTTATTTCGAACCAGAAGTACCTACTCACAATCTTTATTGTATCAGAAACAATATTAGTAAAAAAAGACTAAAACAAGACGCTGTCATATTATATTGATTGTTCCCTTTTTAAATCATAAAATTTTAATTGAAATCAACCAAAAAACATACAAAAACATTTGATCCCTCCTGTCTTTATGCAGGATGTCTATATAACAGCGCTGTGAGTGCATCAAATCACACAAAAACGAAACCGTTTACTATTCGTTCTATCTTTAAAATCTCATAAAAAAATAACCTTTCCAATTCAATCATCCAGTCAATAACTCATCAAATGCGGACACCTCTCAAAAAACTCGAAGGCCGATAGAAGAGCTATTTACATGAATTAGTCGCCATTAATGTCCCCGTGAGACAAGCCACGCCACCTGGTGGAGAGAATTATACGGTCGTTACTCGCTCCGGTGCCTTCATCCCTTGCTGGCGTATTTATTGTACATTGAACATGCACATGGCATGAGGTTACAGATTGTCACATTAATAAAAAGAATAGAAAGAAGTCTGTTCGATATGTGGGGTACTGGGGTCTCATAGTTATTGTAAGATATACTGGGGGAGTTTCATAGTTGTTGTAAGAGATACTGGGGGGTTTCATAGTTGTTGTAAGAGGTACTGGGTACTAAATGGTTTTAAAATTCACCTTATCCGTGCTCAGCCCCATTGACCGACGTCAGAAGATTCTTCACAAAAACTAAAGAGTCGCACGTCATAAATTTTAAAAAGAAGCCTCTAGAATCTAGAAGCTTCGATTCGGCTTCTTTGGCCGGGCGGGAACGGTTTCAAATAGGTTCACTTTATACAGTGAATAAAGAGGTAACTAGGCTTATTACAATAAAAAAGTAAATGAAACTTTCTATCACAAATAAAAAAAAGAAACAGCGTTCAAAAGATTTCCACTATCCCTAGAGTTGAATGCTACGACGTATCATCGGTGCTACTACGCAACGGAAATCATTTAGTGTTGATACAATTTTAACAATAACCATAAGAATTGTTTCATTGTGAACGCAATCCATAAACACACGTACGACTGACTGACGCTCATATGTATAAAAAAGACGAGGTACCACAGAATCATTGGAGCTTTCCGCGATCTCTTAAATAACGCCTTTGTGTAGAATCTATACGTCAACGAAAGCTGTGAGAGAGATATGCAGATCCGCTAAGTTTAACGCCTCCACTAGCTTTCCATTTATAATGAATTTTCCGATATAATCACTACATATTATAAAATAAAGTCGCTTCCCTATGTCCCTTTGTATGATTAAATCTTTGAAAACTGCGGAACAGATTTCGATGCGATTTTTTTTTAATAGATAGAGTCATTAAACATGAAGGTTTATATGTATAGGTAATAACATCCATTATATTGTGGAGAAATACTATTATTTTTGAGGTTTCTAAATAATTACATTTTTTCCGCGTTTGCTGTGAAACGCAGATTGAATCCTACGAGATTTATCAAAATCATCTACTAAATATTATACACATTGAAAAGGTCTACAGAAAACTCCGCGATGATATGTCTATCTGTTATGGATATCCACAATAACATATTTGATTTTTTTTTTATGACAAATAATTTTCTTTATTTATATTTTTCCCATTACACCATGTGATTTAAACTGATTACAGATTTAAATTTTTTTGTATACAACAACGTTCACAGTTTTTCTGTAATGTATTTAGTATCAACATTGCACCCGTGCGAAGCCGGGGCGGGCCGCTAGTTAAGATAATAATTCCTGACATCTAAGCCTACACGTGAAGAAAAGGATTTAAATTTCTGTTATTTCTAGATCATAACAATTATCATTCATGCTTTGTTCCATCCTACATCGTGTAAGAAAACTGTTTAAAGATAACTTTTACAGCAGATTTAGTGATCACTGCAATAGACAACGTTTTCAGAAACCAGTGTACAGTGTTGTGTTTTAGTTCTTGGCTCGAGGAGAATCAACACTCAGAAACAGATTTATTTCAGAAAGTTTACATCCCCATTACTAACAAAACCAATTACCCAATACCTCATACATTACACTAATAATGCAGATAACAGTGTTGCATCCCTTCCCCCCGCGCCCCGCGCCCGGGCCGGTCCCGGCGCCGTTTGTCTCCGGCGCACCTCGGCGCGTCCGATTTATGGCACAGTTTTGTGAACTCTTAACCGTTACGTGATCTGCTTCCGAATCCAATTTATGCCCTCCATGGGAAAAGTTCGGCAGCGCCGCCTATTCTTTACGACTCATCGCGATGTCGCACTGAAGATAATGGAATGCGATTCAGCTGGGCTTGTTTGGACGTTTTTTTTTTCAATTTTAAGTATGAAACAGATGCATGTTATGTAGGTGTATTTGTTTTCAAAAACAAATCAATCAAATTATGTAGTTATTTATTAAAAAAGAAAGAATTTCAACAGTATCAAAATTAAAGGTATTACTGACTAGACTTTAATGGAGACTATGATCTCTGAGTTTGATTCGGCCTTTCTTCTCATAAGTAGTAAGATAAGAAAAGCCGAACTCATGTAGTTAAAAAACAGTAGTGGCCAAAGGATTGAATTGTAAAAGTGTTTATACAAACCTACTTGTAGGAAATAAATCTAATATATAAAATTCTCGTGTCACGGTGTTCGGATTTAAACTCCTCCGAAACGGCTCGACCGATTTTGATGAAATTTTTTGTGCTTATCCGGTATCTATGAGAATTGGCCAACATCTATTTTTCATCCCCCTAAATGTTAGGGGTAGTCCACCCCTAAATTTTTTATTTTTATTTTTTAGACAAAACTTTTAATTTCTATTTTTTTATGATACAACATACAAAAATACATACAATCCCCAATTTTCACCCTTCTACGATCAACCCTTATTTTTTAATAGCCATTTTAGTAATTTAATCTATTATTTATATGGCAAAACAACGTTTGCCGGTCAGCTAGTCTTTTATACGATTGACATCCGACAGGATCCATAATATTCGTGTCTTTATAAAACGGACGTTCATTTTGTGAAAAGTCTTTATACTAACCACTACTTCTTCAGCCAATAGAGGCCCACTGCTGGACAAACAAAACCGGTAATTATGAAAAGCCTTGGGGGAGGCCCAAGGCTTTCCACGATGACCGGTTTTGTACTGCCCCCGACCTTCACCAGGCCATCGGTCAACCTTGTTGGGGGCCTTTCTGCGCCGCGTCTTCCGGTACGTGGCTGCCACTCCAGAATCTTACTGCCCCATCGGCCATCGGTTCTACAAGCAATGTGCCCTGTCTACTGCCACTTAATTTTAGCGACTCGAAGAGCTATGTCGGTGACTTTGGTTCTTCTGCAAATCTACTCATTTCTGATTCGATCACGCAGAGAAACTCCCAGCATAGCTCTTTCCATTGCCCTTTGTGTGACTCTGAGCCTTCGTATAAGGTCTATTGTGAGCGACCACTACCTATTACTTCTGAGGAAATTACCTTCTGTTATATACAGAAGATGTGGAGGTGGTAGGCCATAACACCGGCCGCCAGCAGAAGTTACCACCCACCAGACAAAGCTTTGCCGCCAAGCGATTTGTCGTGTTCCGTCATGATGTCTGGTGAAGCCGTACGGAGGACGGGTCTGAGCAGTTGTGTTGCGATGTGTGCCGGGTACGAGGCGCCAAATGTTGTTGTGTTGGGAGTTTGGTCGTGGAGGGTCTTCAGATTAATCTCCCTTTGGCGCAGCATCGTTGGTCGTGTTGTTGGGTTTAACATTGCATCACCTCGCTCAACTGCCGTCTTCCTTTCTATTCGCTCAATCTGAGTGAATAGGTTCTTAATAAACTAGTGCGCTTTACCATCAACGATCGCATCACTTCTTACCATCAGGCGGGATTGCGGTCAAGCGCTAGTTTATAATTATTAAAAAAAAAAAAAACCAATGTCATTCATTTCTCAATTCCATGTTTTACCCAACCGTTTCTCAATAGGCTTCGAGCTATATACTACGTAAATGAGATTATCATTTAAAACAAAATTCTAAGAAAGTAGGTATGCGATTGCGCATGCCGCAGGGTAATTGCATAACACGCTATCAGTAGCAATGGGTTTCATTTTGACAGTTCAACTACATTCATTGCGTTATTTACGTTGTTGAGTAAACCCATTTTCGAACACATGGAGCAATGGATTAGCAATATGCATCGAAACGATTCCAACCGATAGTAATAGTGTGTTACCCAATTAGAGTGCTGGTTTCTTTATTTAGTTTTTTTTTTTTTTATATTTTAATCAACTGCTACTGCAACTAGCCTTGAAGATACTTCAATTATATTCAGACGAGAAGATTTTAAAGTTGTGGTTATATCCAAATATTTCTGATGCAGATAGCTTAAAATGAAATATAACAGAAATTGCTGCCCATACTATCATACAGTGGAACATGAAATTTAACATAATAACTTTGTGAATTTCGGTTCACGTTTCATCCATTTGAACTTCCTTATCATCATCATCTCAGCTGTAACCTCAGTCGCATCCGAACCTTTTCAGCTTTGGAGTCTGGGGTCCATTTTACCAGTCTAACTCTTGATTTTGGGAAAAACTTAGATATTTTCTATGAAACGACTGCCGTCTGCGATATTGAAGCATTGCATCTACTTTAAGTTCTCAATTCAAAAAGAAAATCAAATAATTAAGAGGTCTATAATGACAAAAGAAAACTCTGAAGTTTCAATAAACTATCTAACCTAAATTACAAGTCCATTGTCAATGACGACATGATTACCGGTCATTAGGTGGGTACAACATTGTGATGAGAGGCAATGAAGCGGTGCCGAGTTGAACCAAACATACAACAGAGGGTGCTTTGTCCTAACAAAATAAACCCCACATAATCAGCCACGCAAATGCTTATTGAACCAATATCCTCTGGTCATTGATGAATCGAATATCGTAGATGCGAAAAATGAGAAAATCGGTAAATTATTTCTAGAAACCAAAATTCGAAGACATGGGCCAGTGTGATAGATCACGGCCCTCTTCCCTCTCTCAGAGAGTAGCCTGTGGCAGTGAAAAGATTATAGGATGATTATAAATTAATTAATACACTTACTAAGTTTTTTTCTCCATATGCTAAATATACACATATAGAGGGTAATCTCCCGAATACCAGTCACTTTTTTTAATGTGTATAACTAGTGCTTGATTGCCGCGATTTCCCTAACGGTAAGCAGTAATGCAATGGTTGATAGTAAACATCCTATTCTATTCTATTGAGCCTATTCTTGCCTTAAAGATGTTACGAATATGAAATCTAAAATTTTCCTCCTACACAGTTTCATAGTTACACAAGGATAGTGGTACGTGCAAAAAGGGGTGATTCAGCTTAGACGGTATTAAAGCTTTCTGCTAGTGAATACTTATACCAGGAGCATTGAATTATTGTCAATAATTAAGACTTCAGGTTAATTTATACTTATCTACAGTCAAAATAAAAATCACATTTAAAGTCACATATCCATACGTGTGTACATAAAAAATCTACACAAAACAGCCCCCGAAAAAACATTCAAACAACCATTACCCGAGACAGTATCTCATCGTATCGACCTCTGGTCACCCATCGGGCATTTAGTATTATTATTTATTGACTCTCTGACCGGGAAATAAACCAGGATTCACTTTTCACTGCGCCCCTCGGTCCCTCGAACAAAACCGAAGAAGTAATTATTAAGAATACTGCAAATAGAGGGCATTGAGCAATTTTATTAGACTTTCCAAGTGTTTATGTAAATAGTACTGAGGGTGGAGGAATAGACAATGATTTGGATTTTAGTATATACTTCATCGGTCAAATGATATATCGTAGATACATATATGTCTGGTTTATATTTAGGAATTCATCATCATCTACCTAGCGTTTTCCAAACTGTATTAGAGTTGCATTTTATTCTAACCGGGTACAGCTAACAACCAGTATTTAACATGGAGCGATTGCCTTCCGTGATTGCGTTTCGTGTTCCGTTCCTTCCCCAACAAGGTGGAGCACGTCCTGGTGAAGCTCGCGGAAAACCGCTGGATGCAGAAATGATGATGATGATGATGATGACTGCCTACCTAATCTCTAAAACCCAGTTACTGGGATTTACATAAACACAAACTATCCCAATTCACACACATACACACACGGATAGAAGGTCTCAGTTGCGTACAGTAAATAGGTACAATGGTCATTTTAAATATGCCGTCATGAGTATACACGGATATGATAAAATAAATAGATTATTATAGAGCACACAGTATGGATTATTAATCAAGTTATTCAACAGTAATGCCTGTAGCATATGAAGATCTTGGGAATCTGAATAGTACTTATAATGATAGTCTATTCGCTCAACTTTTATACCGCCTATATCGGAATTGAACAATTTGCCTGTTGCGGTATTCCCGTCAGATTACAATTTAAGTGTCTTCAGAGCTATCCTGTTTACTATCAACGATTGCATCACTGCTGCACTAATTTATAACAATAATTTAAAATAAAAGTGCATTCTCTTTAAAAACAAAATAGTCCTTAGCTCTTTATATCCATAAAGCCGAAGTAGTACAATAAAATCTAAATTCAATACGTACACAGGATTTGTAGTTTTGTTATTTCGCGCGAGAGATCCTTTTGTTGCATGGATACGCGTTAAATGAACGGGAAGTTAGTACAGGGAGGTGCGCTCAATCGGCCGAATGGAACAATCTTTGTTTCCTAAGGCCATGTAACACAACCAATCTATTATGACCCCAGTAGCTCTATTAAAAGTCCCGCATTCTCTTTTCCAAGCTCAGCTATCAAGACGCAGGGAAGATCAAGCTAAGATGGTGGTAGAATAGCCGAAACGGAAAGGCCTCGTCCACCCTACGAGCCTGGAACGGGAATAAATCAGAATCTAATACGGTGCGACAAGATTGCAAGGAATTTTCCGACTTATTTAACCTTTTTTCTATCACCGGAAAAACATTTTATTTTTTTTTCGTTTCAGAATACCGGACAGCAAAAACCTGAATCATATTTGGCCATAGGTACACTAAAATACAGAAACTAAGATATTCCTTTCGATTTTCTGTGGAATTGCTTAGGATATAAAAATGTTCTTCTTATTTTTTTTATTCAGGTTTTATTAATTCATTATTTTACTAGGATTTTCGTGAAGGCGCTGAGATTGCCTCCCTTATGTGCTCCTCTCACTCCTGTGCCAGCATCACTGCTTCACTCTTTCTCCGGACCATGGCCTGGACCAGCACCGGACACGAGAGAATGCCACCGAACACCGGCACGAGGACACGGCGATACTCTCACAAGCCAACATACCTCCACAACATGATCCACCATGTCCTCAGGACGATCCTCACAGTGGTAACACCCTGGCGTTTCCTCCCGCCTTATCCAGAACAGGAATTTCCCGAAAAATACTATCACCACTTTGAATCATGTCACGTAAATGTTTGTACCTATTTAAGCTTAAAAGCAACACTAAAACTAATTTACTAAACATACTCAACTAAGAAGCGCAACTAAGTACACGTCCAAACTAAATAGACGTGCAACGAAAATTCGCAAATTGCCCCTCTGAAATCCGACCGCAGGATAATCGGCATCTCCAAACTATCAGAAATAGCTCCGTTGAAACGAAACCAAATACTAATCGATACTTTAACAATAGTCTGAACGGGTAACAACGTAAGATGCTTCGTGAAACATGAAAATCTGTAGTCTGCGGCCGGCTTGGGAATTAATTCCGTTCTCTAAAACGTATAATGAGTAGTTCTATGGGAACCTTCTATTAATGTACTAAGTATAGTACTTTGTGAAGGCTCTCAAATCTATTCTAATGAGAACGGGACAGGAAGTAACTTTGATATATGTAAAATAATATCACACCGGATGAACTCTTGAAATTTAATACACATATACTCGTAATATAAATTATTATATTAAACCTGTCCTAGTTGTATGCTTCAAACTTATTATCTGTCTTATTTTTTACTTTATTTTCTTTTTGTCACCCCTAGCGATTATATTATTATTGTTTTTTTTTAATATTAATATAACTCATGAACAGTGTTGTGTTGACGTTGTTAGCCAAATACAAATATTATTATGCCAGTTTTGAGTAACTAACTATTTTTATGTCAATGTGTTTATATGGGCCTTAATGCCTGAAAACAAATAAATAATGTAACTGTTTACTGTTCCTCTAATTAAAAGATAGAACTAGGAATAATGGACAGCAGATCAGTTGTAAACACAGAACATCATTTGAACAGTAATTCTTAAAAATGCACATTTCAAGACATTTTTTTTTATTCGTAATTATAAACCATTGCTTGATCGCAATTACGATTGATGGTAAACAGTGATTCAATCGCTGATGATAAAGCGCGCTAGTTTATTAAGAGCCTAATCATTCATAAAAACTGAGTTAATAGAAAAGAAGACGACAGTTGAGCGAGATGATGCAATGTTAAACCCAACAACTCGAGAACTATGCTGTGCCAGAGGAAGATTGATCTGGAAACCCTCCACGACCAAACTCATGACACTTCAACATTTGGCGCATTGTACCCAGCAACACAACTACTCAAAACCGTCCTCCGTACGACGTCACCAGACATCATGCCGGAACACGACGAGTTTGATATATATTTTTGTGATGATTTTAATAATCATAAACAAACAAACTAAAGAAGCAAGTAAGCTATACAAAACAAGCCACGTTTATCGCCTAAAGACGTAACTTAGTACATTGTAGTAAAACATTAAACCAGCTAAAAAGTATGATTAGCAGACAGTGTAGGTGAAGCCGAGAGCGATGCACTAATGCATCTCCCCCGGATATGAGATAGTTTGTCAGTGCCCGACTTTGTACCTCACTGTACGAGTACTTACTGTACTTATCTGTGTGTACGTGTGTTTAGTAGATTCGTGCGGTGTTGTGGAAGTGCGCTTAAAGAACAATTACAGGGTTACTGAGGATAAAGAGGTAAATAAAAAATATCAATGTGGCGACGCTTGAGTGGGACCTGTGTCCAGCTGTTCGTAGCTGTAGCTATAACCTTTTCAGAAACGAGGAGATTATGTCGTTTTAATTGACAAATAACAAAGTGTCTGTAAAGGTTAGTAGCGGTTTGATCTTTCTTTATTCAAATATTATAAATTAATCGTAATTGTAATATTTTGAATTCGATATAAATTAAAAGATCATTCAACAATCTTAGATAAAATGGTAGAGTTAATTGTAACTTACCTCAATACTAGACAAATACTAGAGACATTCCAATTAACAAAATTATTTGAAGAACTACACCCCACTAATTAACCACTAAAAAACCAACCACAAATCCACTGACCCATACTCATCCCTCTAATTCAGAGATACCATTTCATATCACAAACATTAGACTACCCTTCTTCATAAAAACCCTCTAAGTATCCACTCAAATATCTCTGCAAGGCAAAGGCAAGCTAAGCGAGACGCATCACTGACTCTAAATGGACCACCATGTTAAGGCGAATACGCTGAAAAAGCCTGCGAAATTCAAACTTTCCAATGTTTTTAGCAATTTCACCGTATGTGTTGATAAAAATATGATTTGCGACAGTAAGGAATTCGATTTTATAATGATCATATATTGAAATAATTTAATACCAATAAGTTGTATTGGTATGAATCGTGATATCTTTATGAAACCACAGTTCTGAAACAATTATCCGATCAGATTTAGTCATTGAGGAATAACCTAGGCTCAGCTACTTTGTTACTAACACTTTAAAAGTTTAAACCGTGAGGAAATAAAGAAAGAAACAATACCACATTAAGTATACCAAGTCATATTTTGACCAGTTCGAAATATGCGAGTTGTATTATTAATTTAAATGTCTTTTTATTAAATTGATCCATATGTGCAATTGAATCGTCAACATCCAACCTAATACTGAGCTGCATAATTGCAAAAAACGTATGCAAATTTTAATTTTACTGGCTATCCTGGATCACCGCCCTTAAACATATATTCCCAGAACGTGTGTAGAGAGCCTTATTTCATGCTTCGAGACACATCTTATCGCCTGCGGTCGGTGCGCGGTCTAATTATAATTACTAATGCTCGTATGCTCAAAGTCGTTTTTGAGTCGTTTCAGCTTATTAGATGATGCTTTAACGGTAGGTCAGTGTTCGTAAAGTAGGTAGTTGGCTGTGAGCGGAGTTGTTTTTGTGGTAATGAGAGGAATAATTTGATGATTTTTTCATGTTGAAATGAAAAACAACGATTTATGCCCGAAATACGCAAATGAAATCTATAAAGTATATTAAAACAACACATTTTAACGCCAAAAAAGTCAAAGCCAAATTAGATTACATTTAGTTTAAAAGGCGATAACGTCAACATTTCCAAAAAATAATTTGACTCTAGTTTATAAGAAGATAGAATTGAAATAATGTAGTTTCACGTGGAGAAGAATGGTCAAATTTAAGTATTAGAATATTTTGAATACATAAATTATCTAAGCATATATGAAGACTATGCAGCCTCAATAACGTTACTTTAAAAGAGGCAGTAAGGTTCTGGAATGGCGGCCACGTACCGGGAGATGCAGCGTAGGGAGGCCCCCAACAAGGTAGACCGATGACCTGGTGAGGGTCGCAGGAAGCCGATGGATGCGGGCAGCATAAGGCCGGTCATCGTAGAAAGCCTAGAAGCCTTTGTCCAGCTGTAGGCCCCTAAAGGCTGAAATAGAAGAAAAGAAAAGGCAAAGAGAATTACAAATAAAGCAATTAGGCAAGTAAATTAAATATGTTATAAATAATGCCACTACAGTCACAAATAAGTCCTCATATGGGGGTTTTGGCGGGAAAGTCAAGCTGAGTGTCACGCTCATTTTTCATCGGACTTTTAAAATTATTTATAGTGTTCTTTACTAAATAAAAGTGCGTGATTTATGTAGTAAAAAGTGCATTCAGTAAATAATTCGTAAAGAACAGTGAAATATCGCAGCATAGTGGCCACATTAAGACTTTGTCTCAAACCTCCATCGTAAGACGTATCACGCCGTCTTTTTCGACATGAACAATTCATTACGTGACATTGGCTAAATGCACAAACCGTGCGAAGCCATAAAAGAAAAAAAAAAAAAAAAAAAAGTCCTCATATATAAAGCAGACGATGACAATTGATCTAAAACGTAGCTATCTGAAATCTATACGATACCAATCACTTGATTCTTGAACTACAAATACCTAAATACACTCAAAATCTCCAATAATACGAAGTTTAAACCGTACTTAGCTAGCTTTTAAATTAATTGCAGGCGTTCCAAATAATTGAATTAAGTTAATCGAATAGTTGTTTACATTGTGTCACTTGTAGCAATTAAAATTGTTTCGGAAGACAATAAATCATTGGCGGGAAAGTGAAACATCATGGCGGCGCGTGGTGCACACCTTGCAATAAATTTTCCAATTACTGGGAGAATTTCGCGATGGCAACACCGAGGGAACGCGGGAAATAAAATAAAATTAATTACATGCTACATAGACTGGCAGGCAATAGGAGTAGAAGCTGTCGAGCTTATCATTAGTTGATTAATGTTTTTAATTGCCAATAAAGATAAATTTTCAATTAAATAGGTTTTTTTTCTGTAAAAGTACGCGGTTTTCAGACAAATATGATAATTTCACTTATAACAAAATAGCAAGGTCCAGTGACTCAGTTACCTTAGAGTTATAAATTGTAAGTACAAAACAAAGCAGGCGTTTTATTTTATATAAATTATTCCATCACTGCGTGTGTTTTATGCTCAATCCTTCTTTGTATGAGAGGACGGCTATGCCCAGCAGTGGGATGATAAAATGGTTGATCATGATTTCATCACTGCAGCTCTCAAAATGATGAGGCATAACATTGGAAGGAAACCAGATATGTACTAGAACCGAAAATTCAAAACATTAGATACCTACCAAACATGCACTGGGCCCGCTTACGTAGATTACGGCCCACTCTCCCTCGTCGTGAGGATTCCTGTGTCCAGCAGTAGGAACATTAAACGCTAATTGTTAAGAACTTTACAGAAACTTTTATTTTTAATAATTGCGTGAACTAGGAAAAATAAAGAAAGAAAAGTATAATTATTGTGACTCCTAGAGAAAAACATAAAAACCCGCAATAATATACCGAAATATAGCAAAGTAAAAAGAAAGAATAACCTATAGTAACTGAAAACCTTTTGTTTTTTTTTTCGTGTGACATTGTTATTTGTCTTAATGGCCTAGGTACATAATAATAAATTTCTTTGTGACGTGCCTGTTTAGTCGATGAAAGATTCCAAGGTTTTTTATATTTTGGCGCCAAAAAATTGACATTTTGATATTCTAGAAGTTTAAGTACTTATTCCCGGTGTCACACTTATGTGTAACACGTTGTTATCAACGACGAATCAAATGCCACCTCTCATGTCAAAATCCGACAGTCAGTTCAGGCTTAAGGCCGTGCCAAAAAAATTGACATATATACGCTCGAAAAACATCACCTTCCTTCCTGCGGTCGACTAAAAAGTAACAAAAAGTGCGAAAAATTAATCAGAAAGTCGATAATGCTTTGTACTCGGCCTCAATGGTTTGGATAAATAGTTTACTTTAAGATTTACTGCGAGTACCCAAGCTAAAAGAGCAATTTTAAACACACATTTCTTTCCAGAAAGTTCTCCTTCTATTAATAATGGTCAAATAATCTCTCGGCAGCTGCGTTTAATAGATTTATGTACTTACTTAAGTTATTTTCTGCCACACACAAATCAACAACTAAAGTAGGTTGTCTTAAAAGATCCCTCTTAGCGATAAGACCGCCTATTGTGTCACCCATTGTAAAATCTTTATATTTATGTTTTTGTAATCTACATATATGGTGTACATAATAAAGAGTATTCTATTCTATTCTATTTTACGTAAATTCAATTTAATAGCTACATATTTGCCAATATATTAAGGGCCTGCCTGGCATACACTTAACCTCCTTTAATTTATAGAAATATAGCAATGTAATCATTAGTAAAGTCAGGGGTCCGTTTTTTTCTTACGAGTATTGTCCTCTATATCATGTAGGCGTACTCTATAATCTATAACACTAATAAAGTACGCTAAAAACTCTTTTTTACAAAATGTTGACTAAAACTAGTGCATGTCTGTAATAATATGCAAAAATCCTTAATCAGAATAAAAAAGTCCACTATTGACTATTAATTTGTTGGTATCGCAGATTCCCGAATCCATATTCGAACGTTCCTGAACGCAATTATTTGCAATTTCTTTTTAAAAAATCTGAAGAATTTGATTGTTTAAAAAAAAATTAGTTATATACTCTCTGTTCCCGCCACTTCAGCATTTACTGAAAGAGTCTTTTTCGGTCATGAATGTGAAGTGGCGACAAGAGAGAAACAGAGCTGCATTGAATTTAAACAAAAATGAGCTCTTTATATATATGTATGTATAAATTTAGAGTTGGAATGTTTGGACTCGTACAATTCCTTTAAAAGCAATGAAAAATTGTTATGTGCCGCAAAAAGTAAAAAAAAAACTATTTTTAAAAGTAAATAATAAATGGTGCTCTTTTTTGTAAGTCCGTATTCTTTATTTACCTTCTTTAAAATCAGATATACTTTATTTCTTTTAAAACAAAGTTGGCAACCCTAGTACCACTACTCATTCGAAATAATTTTCATTGTATACGATATACTAAAGTTGTTCAACGTAAAAAACATTTCATTTATGCCAATAAATTACAGACCGCTGCCTGATTTGTAGTGTACTGATTAACGTGCTTACTTAACTTGAGAGCAGCGTCAGTCGGTCGTAGGTTCGAACCCCATCAGGCGTAAATTGCTGCACATACACTGCTCTTAAAACTTTGAAGGAAAACATCATGAGGAAACCGGCAAGTTCTAGAGCGTGCGTGGTGATTACGTTCAATCCTTCTCTGTATGACAGGAGGCTACCCAGCAGTGGGACGATAAAAGGGTTGATGTTGATGATCATGATGTTGTATGTATGATTAACTTGCCCACATCAAAAGTCCTATTCTCGTAATTTACAACGTTTAAAATGTCAAAAACTTGTTGAAAATGTCGAGGACACTAGACGTATTTTTGACAAATTGTGCCTTAGATTAGAGATTGAACGAGCTTACATTACGAAACCCCTCTATCTGCTAGGTAATCAGTACGAAATCCTATGGTCCCGTTTTCCATCTTGCAGGCTATACTTACTCACAAGAAGTAATATTTGTATATTGTATACCTTAAGTTGCTCGTAGAACCGATGGCCGACGGGGCAGTAAGGTTTTGGAGTGGCGGCCACATACCGGAAGACGCAGCGTAGGGAGGACCACAACAAGGTGGACCGATGACGTGGTGAAGGTCGCGGAAGCCGATGAATGCGGGCAGCACAAGACCGGTCATCGTGCAAAGCCATAGGGGAGGCCTTGTCAAGCAGTAGACCTCTATACGCTGAAGAAGAAAAAGTTGTATTCACAGATTGGACACAACGTAATAGCGACAGTAACTGAGCAGTCCGCGCCCTCACCTTCCGACTAACGCTGTTCCTCACCGGACACGGTTGTTTCGGAAGGTACGTGTCCCGGATAAGACGGCTGTGGATCACCCTGAGGACACTGCTAGGCTTGGGCGGAGCACCGCCGTTTCCTGGTGGCGGCGATCGGTGGCTGCGATCTCTTGCGTACGGCCCTGGTCCAGCCCATGATCCGGAGCGCGAGTGCATGGCAGGCCATCACCTCTTCTGCGAAGGAGTGTGGCAGAGCGCAGTAGGCGCGGGCTTACGAGCAGTGAGCAATAGGTAACTCGCCATAAGGACCAAGTCTAGGTTACACACGCACCTCAAAGAGATTTCATATAGTAACGGGGACCAGTAGGACCGATGCCTGTCAGAACATTTTTTTTAGATTTATAACATAACATGAGGGATGTTCTGTTATAAATATTCCCTGAATTTCAGAGGTGTACCTATAATAAATCTATATTTCGCCAGTTATGTGTGTATTTATACTTGTTTGTACTTAATTAAAATATAGTGAACTCTTCTAGCAATCACTAAAATCCAAGTGGTTTTAGTAATTGCTAGAAGAATTCACTACATTTAAAAGCGTTCCTCAAATTCCTACTCGAACCTGATTTATACGAAGCCAATTTAGCGATATTTAATACACAATATTACAGGCCAGATAATTGGTTCACTAGACGGCCGATGCTTGAAAGGAGCAAATTAAGACACAATTGTGAGTATTTTAGCCGAATTCGGCCCGCTCCGATCGCTCGGCTCGCTCAGCCCACTCGCCTCGTTCCTGCCTTATTTCTCGTTATGCCTTATTGTCCTGTCTGATTTATCGCAATTACTTAATTTCTTATAGATTATGAGAATTTATGACAGCTATTGGATGAATGTTTCAGTTTAATGTGCATTGTTTCGGTATTTATTTTAACAAGCGACGGTAGTATTTTAGAGTCGGGCACTTGAAAATGACATTTTTATAATAAATAGCTGGATAGGTACTGGCTTACCGGAAGCATAGCATAATAATTCGTATTTATGCAAAATGGAACCACTCGACAAATTCAAATTTCTTCTTTTTTTTAAAGAATACTAATTTAAAAGTGGTTAAAACGTTACGCCTGTATTGTGCGTTTACAAACATTAAAACTGACATACAAAGAGCCTGACCCAGAACATAGGCCATACAAATACCTATTTGTTCGGTGCGGGAGTGGAACCCATTTTATCGTGTGATCATCATTATCATGATACTTGCTTATTACATCGTATTTCACAAAGACATGTTATGTTACCAACAATTATTTGAAAAATATTTTTCAACATATTTAAAACGACATCAATAATAATAACATGCAATTAATTACACCATCCGCCACCGCTTCAGGGTGTATTATTTCCGTAGATCCCGTCTGTCTGGCTTGTCGTATTGTGTACACATTTCGGCACTTAGCCTGGTGTTAATTTGACGATGACTGTCGCGCCGCCATCCGTCATCGCCGGCAGACACGTCTTTATGACGTCTAATTTGAAGATCATCCTGTGAAGTGAAGGGGTGACTTATTGTGCGAGCATGAGTAGCTGTTTTGTATGGAAGTTAAGTGTCATTGATTCTACAGTGTTACGTTTTTGAGTTAAGAGAGAGTTGGGTCCATGCTGCTCTATTTTAGAGGGTTCTTTTATCATGTGTAACCTTCATACACATCTACCATCAACGAACATATCATTACTTACCATCAGACAGGATGAATAAAAAAACACAAAAATTTATAGCCTAAGGGTAAGTGAACTTATTAACAATTCCACTTTTCGAAAAATTATGGTAAAAAGTGTGAGTAAAGTTCTTGAAATGAAACTTCTTCAGGCGCTGACTGACCTGAACTGCCGTTATACTCGGTAAGACTAAGTTTGTTGTGAGTTTTGACTTCTATCGTCCGATTATAAGTACACACCCTCTTTTATATACCTGTACTTATACCGTACTGTGTTAAATCCTACAAACTAGCAACCTTCATTTATATAAATCTAGGTGTAAATCTGAAGTTGCTAACTTCACCGTAGCATTCGGCGAAACAATGTATCGGGAGCGGATCCAACAACATTTGATCACAAACTCAGCTGAGAATCGTAACAAAGCTTCTACCGTGATAATTGGATGTGGCCGTTCTGAATACGTGCTAGACGCGACTTAATTGAGGTTTTAGAGTTGGGCTAATTCGCCCACCTTCGATCAGTCCTGCTCCCCTGGTCCCTCCGTTGAGGGGCTTCGTCTGGTAGCTCGGTTAGCAAGAATAATAACGTCGAGGTTAAGTGAGCCTCTATCAATTTGTGTTATGCTGCTTTGTTGTTATTAGGTGCAGAATCGAGTGGGGGATAGTATTGAATAACTTGTGCGAAAATTTGAGATACTGTCTGGAAATAGTTTGGTTGTCCATCTAATATAGCGGTTTTCATAAGAAAAATTGTCTTTGTACAAGTTTCTACATCTTAAAATTCAATGTTGCCGTTTTTTATGTAACTCAAGTGGTAAAACAGATATTCGCATGAAAAACTCGCTCAACAAAGCGAAATAGAAGGCTCACGATGATTAAGAATTCTCTCACGTGCGGCGAAACAAAAAGTAACAACTAAATATATCAGAGACGGTCTGATAGAGGTCGGGTGCGGGTAACAAAAAGTAGGGGCCGGCCCACGGACACACACCCGAACAGATATGATAATCCCCACTATGTAAAATAGTGAAATTTAAGGTCTCTCCATGTGAAGAATTGTACTCGTTCGGTAGGCAAATTATTCTAATGCGGCCCCTTTATTCGAGGCACACACCGTACGGGTCGCGGAGCTCCTCCAACACTCATTTGTATTTCAATAAAATACCACTAGCCCTATCTAAACAAAGCTATGATTCGGATATCGATCGCGCTTACACTCAGAACAAGAAAAGTATATTACATTGTTATTTCAATGCTTTCGGGCAGAGTATTTTCGCAAGCCGGTCATCCATCAATGAATCAATTTGAATACATTGAACATTCATCGAAGTTTACATAAAGTTGGCGGCTATGAATATACCTTGGCGAAGCAAACAAAAAAGGCGCCCTGGCTGGCTTACAATAACTTGCTCCCCCGTTCAGTTCGCGCATTTGTGGACAAACCAATTCACTTTTTGTAAATAAAAGCGACATATCTACGCGACAGGATCCGGTGGGTACGTATATCGTCTCGCTTGTCCGATTTGCATAGCGTCGAAAAGTTCACAATCACATTTACCTCATCAGCCTGCGGGGAACATAATTCTTCGTTCCATCTGCCATCTTCCTGTATCTACCCCAGCGTGCTCTTTTTGCTGGGGTCCGGCCGGCGGCGCTGTCCGCGATACATAAATTTTCACGATCGGTCATCCTTTAAAAATAAGTTTAGCTCTTTATCCGGAGGAGAGTAAGTTAAAGAATGGCTCGACCGTACGTTACCCTCTGATTCGTTACGTATTCAAATTATTTCGCCATTTTGTTTTTGCGTTCATTTGTGTTGTGCGTTGTGAGCCTATAAGTAGGTACGTTACTTCTTTTGTATGAGATTGATATTGATTTTAGCAATTAGTCCTTAGGATGTCCTCAAGCTTAAGGCATATGTATGAAGTTTGAGGCGAGGCGAGTGTGTAGAGGCTAATTAATAGAGTGCGTGGCGCAGGCTAAGGCAGGAGGTGCCCCTTGACGAGCCTTCAGACACGCCACCCTAGCTCAGGAATCAGCAACGACTTAGGACCCCCGTGTGATTCCCGCCGGGTAATTAAATAATGAGGTTTAAATCCGTCCTTTTGTCGTGTCACCAAAGTTTGTAGACGTGTGCACGGTTTGGATGCTTTGAAAATTAACGGACATTAGCAACGGAGGCCTCCGGAATTACGGTACAGTACATTTCAATAAAGTTTAAGATCTATAATTATATATTCGCAAACGCGAATAGATGAATTTGGATCCATTATTTTTAGATACCTCGTTCGTTTGACCACTATACTACTTACAGAGACATTCTTCTCTTCATAATTAGCTTTTTTTCTTACATAACTTTTATTGTTTTAAGTGTTGTTGTTCATAACTTGATTTTTATAATGGCCGTACACCACGTCATTGGAATCATACAATCAG
Source organism: Sesamia inferens (assembly GCA_037179545.1). Classification (NCBI taxonomy): domain Eukaryota; kingdom Metazoa; phylum Arthropoda; class Insecta; order Lepidoptera; family Noctuidae; genus Sesamia; species Sesamia inferens. The sequence goes on from CM073931.1 coordinate 24,355,215, forward strand.
AACTAACGAGAAGGATATTCATAGGAAGGATACCTATAAGTATCCTTGTAAGGTAAGTAGTATACTGAAGGACTGCTATTTTCCGTCTTAATTCAGTTTCAGTTGTAAGACAAACAGTTGTTTAGTAGACTAATTTACATTGAATGGTCATTTGGCAAATGTTTATGGCTGATTCGTACAGCTTGCAAAAAAGATGCACAAATACATCACGATTTATTAGGAGTTTTGTATTTTTACAAGTACGATTTGATAGATGCTGCACGATATCTATCTACATATAGCTCATACGTTTCCCAGGCCACCTACATGAACACACAAGGGTCCCATTCTTAGCCGCAGCGCACACGCTCCACACATTCACCTAAAAACAAAAACCGTTCACTTTTGACGTTTCCCAGTTTCTATGTCTAATCTGAGTTCCGTTATGCAGCGCACGCCATTCAGTGGCCGTTGAGAAGTTGAGTAAGAGCGAAGATAAGGCGTGGCGATGCATGCGACACACGTCTACTCTTTACAAATTCAGCTCTGACACGATCCATTCAACGGATAAGTTTGGTACAGTGTGTGCCCGCCTGAATGCAGTGATAACACTACAATGACAATCGTGAGTTGATTTTGTATGGTTTAGAATTTCAGCGTGACTTAAGAATACGTGTTTTAATGAGTTGTAAGCGTGTGGGGTAATTTTAAATTGGAACAATGAAGATTTTCTGCAAAATTGCAACACGGTACACCATACTTTGGTACCGAGATAGACTCAATTGCCATGGGGTTGGAAAAAAGCTTTGTAAGCATAGGTACACAACGTTATTTTTCTTTATACGAAACCTGAATGTAGTTTGTTCAGAATAAGCAACTGAATCGATTCCAGTAATTTTCACACCATGTTATATTTTTCCCAAATACATTTAGTAATTGTTGCAATGTTGTTACCGAGCGCACAACACTGTTCACGCTAGGTCATAGTGATACTAGGCGCGTGCGCACAGCGAGACAGGGTTTTTTTTAAATAATTATAAACTAATGCTTGATCGCAATCCTGCCTGATGGTAAGCAGTGATGCAATCGTTCATGGTAAAGCGCGCTAGTTTATTTAGCCTATTCACTGAAAAAATTTAGTGAATTGGAAGGAAGACGGCAGTTGAGCGATGTGATGCAATGTTAAACTCAACAACACGACCAACGATGCTGCGCCACAGGGAGATTGATCTGGAGATCCTCCACGACCAAACTTCCGACACAACAACATTTAGCGCATCATACCCAGCTCACATCGCAATACAACTGCTCAGCCCCGTCCTCCGTACGGCTTCACCAGGCATCATGCCGGAACACGACAAATAGCTTGGCGGCAAGGCTTTGTCTGGTTGGTGGTAACTCCTGCCGGCAGCCGATGTTATGGCCTTCCACCGAGAAAAGCCTGCAATACGTTTTTAATTTAATTACGACTATGCAGGTGCAATACGTTTTATGCAAAATTAACACGTTTTAAGTAACTTACTACATTTTATTTTACCGCTTATGGCTGAACTTACGACTAAATAATATCTACCTACACTTGACCGTTACGACAGTCCATAGTCTGCAAGTATGATGGAAAATGTTATCACTAGTTCATTACAAACACAAAAAAAGAAATTATTATCAAAACGCAAACGACGCCGCACCGCTGCAGGTGCGGATCGGCGAGCGATACGTTGACCATGTTTTTGTTAGGGCAACCTTTACTTAAAAATACTGGACACGTGTTTTGGGTTTCACATATACAAAAAATTACGTTTTATAATTAAAATAATACATGTATGTAGGTTTGAGAAAATAATTTATACTTTTAGTGCCATATTCATTCATGTTTTATTAGTGAAGCATAGATCATAATAAATAAAATAAATAAATAAAAATATAAAAGCCTTTTATTTCATGCATAAAACACAAAAAAGATTATCAATATATAAATTAATTTAAATTTCATAAGTGTTATTGTTTGTTTTTCATTTTCAAATTTGCTATCATCTAAATAATATCATTTAAATTAACAATATCAATATGATTAATTCCAATATGTTTGTAATATTAATTAATTAAAGTTATTATTTTTATATTTTATAACAATATTTATAACAATATCACCAATTAATAAGATTTAAATATCAATATTATTATGTAATATTAATTAATTAAATTTATTATATTTTTTTCTTTCATAAATTTCTGTACCTATTAATAGTAATCATTGTGAATATTTCCAATTGGATTTCAATATTAATGATTATTGATATTGAAATCTAATTCGAGATATTGTTATAAATCAAATATAAAATAGGACATAAACATTGTTTAATAATAATTTATGCTCCGAAAAAAACCATTTATTAACATTTATTACTTAATTCAATAAATCCCATCCCAACCCTGACCACTAGACCGTAACAACCATTCGCTATCAGAACTTATCATGACAAAAGTACCTATCTACCTTATCGATACTTCGGATATGTCACCGACGTTAAAGTAAAAAGCGTCGAACCCGCGACCGTGTAGCGGAAAGCCGGAGTCGGGAAACAGTCGAACAAAACGTATGGCATGGGGGGCCCGCTGGAGCGTGACACGTAATTCATGCAGTTATTCAATAAGCTAGGGTAAAAACATTCTGTATTGATGTAACAATTAGTTAGATTTTTATATGGGATTGGCTGGATTGAAGGGATTATTTTGTTCTATTTTAGGACGAAGTTTCTTAACGTACGTTACAGTATCTACAATAGAGTATTTGACTAAAAAAAACGAATTAGTCCGTCAGCCAGATTTCCAAAAAATACTAGATACGTATTTTTTCTTTTTTCATATCATCGAGCAGTGCTCGATGTTTCATATAAACAAAAAATGAAGACGGCACAGTGCGTTGAAAACTCGTGTGACGTCACTGCACGCTACACTTTTTAGCGACCAGTGACGTTATCAGCCACCACTCCTGATCTTTGATGCCTTTTATATTTGTCAATTTTTATTGGTTCGATAAAACAAAATACACGTATCCAATATTTTGCTATAATGTGAATGACGGACTAAATAGAATCAATTTCTTTTTACCCAGGCAACATCCCTATTAGCGATTGAGAGCTAGATCGAATAAGTTAGTTCTTTTTTTAAATACTGCCACACTACACTAGGAATTTCTCCTGTATTGTAGGTGCGTTTACACACATATAAATTCATAAACAGCCAGATCCGAAAAACTTCTTCAAGGTCACACAAATATTTGTTAAGTGCGGGAGTCGAATCCGCGAAACGCAGCGCAGCAATCAATCCCGTAACCGTTAAAAGTGTGTTGCGACAGTCAAAATATTATGCCTACTTTTTTCGTTGTAGGCTGTTCAAAACGCTGGCTGTGGAAACCGCTGGATGCGGGAGGCGCAGAACCGGTTGTCGTGGAGAACCTTGGGGGAGGCCTATGTCCAGCAGTGAACGTCTTTCGGCTGAAATGATGATGATGATGATGATGAGGCTGTTCAAATCGGCGGCGTAATTGTGCAATAAACTAACAGGAGGAATGACATCATTTTTTTTTTTAATTTTTGTTAATTAGACATTGCGTTATTTACGCTGTTAAACAGACTTTTACGAACATACCAGCACTAGATCAGCAATAGCATTCAAAATTATTCAAATTGTGTTTAATAGTGTCTTACGCAATACGTGCGTGGGTGTCCCACGACTGCTTTCGTATTTTTGCTTACCTCTATGGGTAGGTAGTAAAGTACACTTCACCGAGGAAAATATGTAAAGAAAGACGTTAAAATATATAAGGTAAGTCAAAAAATATCGTTTCACAATCTGTAGCGGTTTACGCAATTCGCAGTCTCGTTTAAAATATATCCACACAATACATTATTGTTTTGCCCAGGTGCTTTTAACGTAAACGTTCAGGACTGTGTTATAAAACAAGCTATTTTTGGTTAGTAACCGAGCGAAGGTTTCGTCAGGACCGGCGCAAACTCAGAGAAACTTTATAAGTTTTGTAACAACTTTTTAACGGTTTATTATGAAACCTGTAAGGATACAGACAGTTACTTAACATGGATTTATTCGGTATAACGTTATACGATTTCTTCTACATTTGTTTTTTGAGTCAGTTTTTCGTTGCGTAAGGCACAGCATGTGTGCCCGACACGGGTGCGACCCTCGCTACCCGCGAGACGCACAAATCATCGAACGTGTCGATTCGAACCTTTGCTCTCTACAGAGCAAGTACATATGAAATATATTTCACAAAATATCTACTCATACAGGCTTACAATTCGTGCCGCATATAAAGCTACAACTCACAACCAACTTTTGTCTCCAGAGGCGCTGCGCTCAAAATTGTCAAAGCAAAATCGACTGCAGTCCCAATTTTACAACGCAATAAAATATTGAAATAAAAATTCGTTCGCGAACCACCAATAAAATAAAACGCTAACCGTTTTTACGGCGCCGACAATATAATGAAATAATCGTAACGGGCGTCGACGTCACTGTGAATTGCCCTATAAATCTTCCTCGGGTCATATTGTCCGCAGTCCTCTTGGCAACACTTTAATATCGAGAAATATCATCTCGGTAATCGAACGCACTAGCCGCTCGGTATAAATCATCCCCCCGCACTCGCTGTCGTTTATTTTTTAGACTTTCCATTTCCAAATAAAGTCCCTGAGCAACGGGCCAGTGCTTCCTCCTTCCGGGGCGGTTTCATATGATTTGTCGGCTGTCGGCCATTTCCCTTAATATTGTCAATATTTCAAATATTAATTGTTACAAATCTGAAAAGTTTTCTGTTCCGCTTTTTATAGCCATTTCCGAGATTGGATTTTTATTACGACAAAATTAACCATAGATTAAAGGGCTGGACGAACGAGCCACTTATGAACGCATTGTTTATGAACGATAACGGAATCGATGAACGAGTCACACGTCCGAGGGGAAACGTGTTAAATTATGTAGGTGTACTTAGCGCGTCAATCTACGCACTACTTTGAAAAAGTTCCGCCCATAAAACATTAACAAGCACTCAAGAAAATTCCCGGGCGTGCCCCGTTCGTTAAGTAGTGTCAGCCGGTAGTTTTTCCCACCTCGAGTTAGTGAGTGTCCACTCGAGGCCGGAGGGTCGCTGTCATCGCGATTGGCGGCCGATATGTCCCAGGAGTGCGCCCTCGGCCGCGCAGAGGGCCTTCAGCACGAAGATCATCGCAAAGCCCTCAATTAATGACAAACAATGGCGAAGGCCTCGCGCGCCCAATTTTCAGTTGTCGCTCTTGTTTTGCTCGGTGACAGTTGGCATGGGTCGGCCACTCACGCGACGCTGTCTTATTCCCACCGCTGCGACCCTGGTATTAGGGAAGTTGGAAAGGTAAGAAGCCCAAGAAATAGTCATCATTATTATAGCAATATAAACATAGTAACCACACCTCAGTAAAAATCAGTATTACATAAGTGAATGAGAAAAATTGACGCTGCTTTTTCTCATTCTAGTAAAAAAAGCCTTATTAAATTACAAAAACAATCCCGCCGTTTCATGCTTTTACAAATTGTTTACAATTTAGGTCAGCAGCATACGAATACCAGCTACACAAAATACCGGAGAGCTATCAAATCACGAGCACTCGCTAAAATTCGTAGAGATAACTGCGTTCTCACCACAAAACACGTCATGGTAAATACTGAGGCGAAGTGTTGTCCGGTATTTTCATGAGGCTGGGAGTCGCTCGCTCGGCGCCCGTTATCGATCCACAAGCGAGGGGGCGGAGGGGCGCGGGCGGTACAAATTTGGGAAAACTTTGAAAGTTTCGCGTCTAATTCAGGCGCACGCACACACACCCACAAGCAGCTCGATGCCGCACACAAACACGTTTGCGTCGTAATTCTGTTTCGTACCCGTTGTTTTCGAAATGTCACGTGTCTTCGACTTACGTGACTGGACGGATCTCTGTAAAGGGTTCACACGAGCAAATTAGATATACAGAAATTATGGGTATAATTCGACAACCATGAAATGTTATCAGGGCTGAGATATGGACACTACATGTCACGGTCGCATACGCAGGGAGGTTGACCAAACATATATAATCTAATTACTGGTCACGCAAGACTTCCGAACAATAGACCTGAATAGGATTATATTCAGAACTGAAACTCTCCACTTCTCAACCCTAAATTGGTTAAACTCGGCGAAAGTAACGAAACTTGGTCGGGCCTATTAAGGTAATGTGACCAGAATTGGCACACACGATCACGCGATGATCAAAGCCGCATGCGGCATCATTAGCCATTGTGCTGTGAGTGCTTCGCCAAAGAAAACAATTAAGAAGATGAGCCGGGGTGGACAATGCCGCCGGACACGGCCACTTCCGGCGGGACGATCAAACGGACGGTTTTCAGTGGTGTTTTTACATTAAAAGATCATTTGATGACAAAGTGTTTGCTTAGAAAAGAATGCTTCATTGTAAACCGAGCACCCTATGGACAAGATTAGCCAGACCTTTCCTAAAAAATAGGATTGCTTTCTCTATAGACTCTGAAAAACCAGAACTACGAGACCTGTTAAGCTACAAACCACGTTTAACGACACGTACCAACTACGTATAGTCCATCGGTTTAGATAGTTAAGTGAAGGTAAACAAAAACTACGTGACTTAGTTAATCGACTAAACGAGTCACATCAGTTGTCATCCTACGTCACAGTTGTGCTCTTCAATTTAGCAACGTCATGGTTCGTTAATTGCGTTGCTAAATTCTAGAGGACAACTGAGTATACGAAACAAGACCACGCAAATCCAAACAGAACGAAATAATTCTTACACCATTTTTAATATATAAAATATATATTTTTATTTCATCCTTAATTTATCACTGGTCTATAATTTCTGGTCCTTTGTTTGTGGTTGCTAGTAAACAAGCGATTTGTGGCATAAAGGAATTCCATTGAAGCAGCTTTTGCTAACAAAAAATGGGGAACGAGATAAAAACGGGAGAACAATTAGCGTGATTTAACGGCCATTTCATTAGATTATAATTAATGTCATTATTTTTATTTTGAAAGTTAATTCTTTCTTGTTTTGTAGACTTTTTTCTATTGTTTCAATTTAGGTTTGTGAACATTTTATTTGTGAACTAGCTTTTGCCAGCAGCTTCGCCCGCATAGGTACTGGAAAATATCCTGCGAGAACATGCCACTGGGATTAAAGAACTTCTTGTTAATTCAGGTTATAAACTACGTGTGTGCCAAATTTCATCAGATGTTTTTGTGACTGTCAAAAATTCTGCGGCCCATAGGTACATGTCTATTAATAGGTATCCAAGGTATGACAATAAAAAAATAATTAGTCCGTCTTCTAGATAATAAAAAAAATTAAGACCCGTATTTTTCATTTTGTCGAAATTACTAAAAACTACTGAGATATAGCGTATTAAAGTTACGGAGTGGGGGTGTCATCCGTGGTATATTTTGCACCACGGCGTGACGTCATGCGACATCTCAAATCAGTATTATCTTCCTAAGTATTTGAATGATTTGAAGTATTTGAAAAATAAAAAATACTGTTCATAAATCTATATGTTCAATATTGTTTATAAATCTATCTGATGGACATTAAACTATTTTTAAGGATTCAACCCAATTGCATGTAACTATAATGCGGTTCTTACTTCCAGCTGATCTATTTTGAAAAATCTCACATTAACAAATTAGTTATTGTGTTTTGACCTTGAAGTAAGCTAAATACCAATAACTTACTGATGTTTATGCTAGGGATTGAGAACTTCGACGATCATTTCACCTATAGTCTTTTCACAATATTACTTTAATTTTATATCACTGTCTAAATCAAAGTGATTTTTATTGTCTTTCGAATAAGGTTGGCATTCGTCTATCAAATGTGTATAGTGTATTGTGGTCGGTTTATTACTTAGAGAAGATGATTTCACTGCAATATTGCTATAAAAATAGTCTTTAAATATGTATTTATATTATATATTTCGAAATATGTACTCTTTACCAAGAATTTTTTAAGCAAATCGAATAAATATGAACCATGATGTCTAGTGAAGCCGTACGGAGGACGCGTCTGAGCAGTGTGTTGCGATGTGTGCCGGGTACGATGCGCCAAATGTTGTTATGTTGGGAGTTTGGTCGTGGAAGGTCTTCAGATCAATCTCCCTTTGGCGCAGCATCGTTGGTCATGTTGTTGGGTTTAACATTGCATCATCTCGCTCAATTGCCGTCTTCCTTCCTATTCGCTCAGTTTTTCTAAGTTAATAGGCTTTTAATAAACTAGCGCTTATGGTACCATCAATGATAGCATCACTGCATACCATCAGCCGGGATTGCGGTCAAGCGCTAGTTTATAATTATTTTAAAAAAATGTATACATAATTTAGAACAATAGCCCCCTTATTACAAAACAAGAATTTTGTTTAACCAAGGTTTAAACCACCTAAATAGTTATTGAATTATGAACCTAACCGTTATAGAAATGCAGTTTTTTGTATAAAAATGACAGCTTTCTTCAATACTAAGTGGTCAGTTTTATAACTTTGCCTAAAACTAAATAAAATTCGAAATACTAAGACTGACTCAAAGGTTAAATAAAACTAGAGCTAAATTTAGATTTCTTGTTGTAATAACACGCTAAAAATGTACAGCTAGCAAATCACAACAATTCCAAAGGTTACCAGAAATAAATAATAATATAAGAAAAAGGTTATGAATCAAAAACAAAGCTCATAGATCAGGAGTAATCACCGTGCAATTGTCACCCCTGCCGTTGAAATCAACATTAGAGCCATTACTTAATTAAAGCGATCTCTTTTAACATTACTCTATATTATGATTAACGGTGCTTAAGATTGGCGTGGCTGTGTATCAAGATGAATTATTTTTATTGTATTTGTTAATGAGTTTGCGTAAAATGTTAATTAGAAAACATTTTAACTCTGCATTTCAATTAATCAGGACACCATTTGTAGTTACTTAAAATTATTTAAAATCTGTTCACACTAATATCTATACATTTATATGTCGATTAAGAGAGCATTTCCTCTATACTGTGAGAATTGTATATATTTTAGTCGTCACCATCATCATCTGCCTCTACTCATCCACTACTGGCCAGCCACTACCAGGCACATTTTTGATGTTGTCGCTCCATCTCGCCCAAGGGCGAACACTTATATTTTAGAATTTTGTATTTATTTATATATATTTATGCCATTTTTGAACTAAATGTGTTTAATATTTTTAATTTTAATCTTTACACATTCATATTTTTTTCTTCTTGTCCTTATACACTATTATCTACATTTCCGTTTTACTTCTCCTTTCGCAGGTCTGCTGAAGGAAATTTCTTAAGAAATAAGCAGCACCTTTGTACTCACATATTAATTTTATCGCAGTTATATAAGTCGTTTTGGCCTAGTGGTAAAAACACCAGCCTCTCAACTATGAGTGCGCGGGTTCGATTCCAGGTCAGGCAAGTACCAATGTAACTTTTCTTAAGTTATATGTACTATCTAAGTATATCTTGGACACCAATGACTGAAGGTGAAGGAAAACATCGTGACGAAACCTGGACTTTAAATCTGAAATCGCCAACTCGCATTGAGCAAGCGTGGTGATTACGCTCAATCCTTCTCTGTATGAGAGGAGACCTGTGCCCAGCAGTGGGACGATAAAAAGGTTGATGATGATGATGATGATTAATTTTATCATATCCCTCTGTATTTTACTGTATGTATGTAACAAATATGTTTACAAAAAAATGCGAATTTACTCCGACATTCCTTAGAACTAAATATTCGAAGAAATGTAACATCTACCAACACGGACTAGGCCCGTGTGGTGTGAATGTTACTGGCTGATTTTGCTGTGCAAAAGTAGCTCTGCACTACATTCTCCTGCTGTTGCCTACATTTTCACGCCTTTACGGCTCAACTTTTACTGACCGACCATTTCCAGTGCTAAGATATTTTCCTATTTTCTCGATACTAGGTTCCTGTACGATGTTCTGTCAGACAAAGCTGGTAATTAATATATTTCTCAAAAATATTGCCTTAGTAGTATACTTACGACTCTGTTTTGTATTAATGCGTATACCGTACAAAATTTTAGTAAACATTAGATCAGTAATAAAGAAAAATGTTCTGTGACCTCCAAATTTTTGAATCAACTCTGCCCCAATCTGGGTCGAAGCTCATTTAATTAAATGACTGCTATTAGTTCGCCCCCTCCACGATTTCCTTAATTTCTGTTAATTCCTGAATCCATCTACGAAGATTTAGGGAGCATAAAGAGCATATACTGATTGTATTTGTAAACATTGACCTTGCTACAAAACACTGTTTAAATACGACATTATTAATTATGGGTTTTGACGTAATAGTAATACACACGTAAAACAAGTGTTTCAGTTTTTGTGGTAAGACCCTTAAAATTGTACGTTCCGGTTTTTAAGATTATAATTAGTTGAACACGTATGTACCTAAGGACCAAAAAATTATTTTTTTTATTTACTTATTTAAGACAAACAAATAGTTCCACATCATATCTGAGTAAATGATATATCTAAAACTAAAGATCGTCTACCTTAATGAAACTCCCACCGTTATTCACAGCATATACAATTCATATTATTACACTATTGTACATTTCATATTATTTAATGGGCATTATACGAAGGGTCAAAGTCATATAAAGGGCGACGGAAAGAGCTATGCCCGGAGTTTCTCTGCGCGATCGAATCAGAAATGAGGAGATCCGCAGAAGAACCAAAGTCACCGACATAGCTCTTCGAGTCGCTAAAATTAAGTAGCAGTGGGCGGGGAACATTGCTCGTAGATCAGATAGCCAATGAGGCAGTAAGGTTCTGGAGTGGTGGCCACGTACCGGTAGATGCAGCGTAGGGAGGCCCCCAGCAAGGTGGACCGATGACCGATGACCGATGATGATGAAGGTGGCTGGAAGCCAATGGATGCGGGCAACATAAGACCCGTCATCGTGGAAAGCCTTGGGGGAGGCCTTTGTCCAGTAGTATACCTTTATAAGCCGATAAGAAGAAGAATAGGTAGCAGATCTTTTTGGTCCCTTGCCAAATCGGTCGAGGCGAACTTCTGTCGGCCCTCACTGCCTCCGCTGGTTAGGCCTGATGGAACACTGGCTCATACGGCGAGAGAGAAAGCAGGTCTCTTTGCATCTCTCTTTGCCCATAATTCGCGTCTTGATACTGGCAGTGCTACTCCACCTATTTTACCCCATTGCGGTACTTCAATGCCTGAGGTTCGCATTCGGAACAAGGAGGTTCTGAGAGCACTGTGTCGTCTGGACGTGAATAAGGCTAGTGGTCCGGATGGTATACCAGCGATTGTTCTAAAAGCATGTGCGCCCGAGTTGTCTCCTGTATTGACACGCTTGTACCGCCTCTCATTTGGGAATGGTATAGTGCCCAAGTCCTGGAAGCTTGCCAACGTGCAGCCCGTGCCCAAAAAGGGTAGTCGTGCCGATCCTACCAACTATCGGCCGATTTCGATCACCTCCATACTTTGTAAAATTATGGAGCGTGTATTGAACTCGCGCCTCTTGGCATACCTGGAAGGTAACGATCTCCTCAGTGACCGACAGTACGGGTTTCGCCGCAATCGGTCAACTGGGGACCTACTAGTGTATGCCACTCACTTGAGGGGCGAGGCCCTCGAGAGAAATGGGGAAGCGATTGCTGTCTCCCTTGATGTCTCGAAGGCCTTCGACCGGGTATGGCACGCTGGCCTTTTGAGTAAGCTTCCAGCGTACGGCATTTCCCCTAGCCTGACTGGCTGGGTAAAAGACTTCCTGACTGAACGGTCCCTCCGAGTTGTTGTCGACGGATGCTCATCTGAGCCCATGTCGACTAATGCCGGTGTTCCTCAGGGGTCTGTTCTCTCTGCAACTCTGTTTTTGCTGCATATTAACGATCTGCTGATGCCCGGTATCTATGGGTATGCAGATGACAGCACAGTTGTGGAGAGATACCTGCCGGATGCTCGGGCTAGTAGGGAATCAATCCGGTCCGAAAGAGAGGCCATGGTAGAGCGAACGAGTGTTGCACTTCAGGCAGTCTCCGAATGGGGCAATGCCAATCTTGTAGCATTCAATGCCGCCAAAACGCAGGCGTGTCTCTTCACCGCCAAAAGGAGCCCGTTCACCTTGGCTCCTACTTTTCGGAATGTATCCTTGGAGTGTACCGACCGCCTTCAGCTTTTGGGTGTTGAGATTTCCTCGAACCTAAACTTTGGGCGGTTCATTGAGTCCAAGGCCAAGGTGGCTGCCAGAAAACTTGGTGTAATCGCAAAGGTCCGGCAGTACTTCACACCAGGGCAGCTTCTAATGTTGTACAAAGCACAGGTCCGTTCGTGTGTGGAGTACTGCAGCCACATTTGGGCTGGTGCTGCTAACTGTCACCTGGCCACTTTGGATTCAGTGGAGAGGCGTGCGAAGAGGCTGATTGGTGACCCTGATTTAACTCGAGTTGGTCTCCAAAGCCTAGAGCACAGGCGTAGAGTAGCCAGCCTTTCGGTGTTCTATAGGATACATTCTGGGGAGTGTGCGAGGGAATTGCACGATTTAATTCCCCCATCTCCGTTCCACCATCGGACGACCCGTCGTACGGCGAGTTTCCACCCTTATGTTGTTAACACCTCAACGATCCGGACGAAGCGTTTCGCCTCGTCCTTTATACCGCGTACATCGAGGGACTGGAACAATCTGCCGGCGGCGGTGTTTCCGTCGGACTACAATTTGAGTGTCTTCAAGGCTAGAGTGAATAGGCTCTTAATAAACTAGTGCGCTTTACCATCAACGATTGCGTCACTGCTTACCATCAGGCGGGATTGCGGTCAAGCGCTGGTTTATATTTTAATAAAAAAAAAAAAAAAAAAAGAAGAACCTTTCATACATAACAATACAAAATAACTATGAACCAGTAAGTTTCTTTAACAAGGCAAAACGAAATTTATTTGCTGACATTGAAAATAAATCTAATTCTGTAGTTTCTGAACAGAAGTTATTAAAGTCTTTGCATAGACGACGCAGAGGCGCTCGCAAACCAGCGTTAGTGCAGTAAGAGGACACAACAAAAAACGGACGTGCGCGCACCTTTCGTCTCATGACAGTTTTTGGGATATAATAGCATATATATAATAGTAATCTCAGAACAGTTAAACTTCAACTTCATTTTCTACAATCGCATTATAGTATCAACAATATTATCGTGAAAATTTCTCATAGATAAATAATCAGGAACAACTTTCCAAAAGAATCATTTAAACTTACATACGCAAAGAAAAATAATTTAATTATTTTCCTATCTACAATTGTTACACCTCAACTTAACCACAATACAAGCAAGATATAAGCATAGTGCACAGTATGATGCGGTAGACACATCATGCAAAAAATAGAATCCATTCAATATGAACGCGAACGAAGCTACTAAATAAATAAAAAAAAACTTAAACATAATAATGATATCGCTATTTGAGTTCACATAATTTTAAACAAAATACCAGCGTATCAACAAGATTTTCTGTTAAAATGAACATGATGTCTGCTACCTTTCAATTTAAACCTCACATTTCAATTTACCTGGCTCGTTTTATCTTTAATGCCTGGCTGGTAATTATGCCGCCAGACAGTGGGATTCCAACCCCTTTTTACGTGATATTGGCTAGTGCTTTACCTACCAACCTACGAGATATTATTAAATTGTTTAATTTACTCTGCCTGGGTTTTAGTGTGAAATTTAGAACATAACTACAACGTAACTATAACGTGTTAGGAATCTGTAACTATTTTGTAATGTTCAGTTATAGAACTTTATTTAGGAATACTAAGAGGCGGAAATCCTAAATAATAGGGGTTATAGTGTGAAATTGCCGAGTACTGAAAATGTAATTTGTTCGTTTTTTAATTCCAACCCCAACCCCTTTTTACGTGATAGCGGCTAGTGCTTTACCTACCAACCGACGAGATATTAATAAGTTGTTTAATTTACTCTGCCTAGGTTTTAATGTGAAATTGAGATACTTCATATCGTGTTAGGAATCTAAGGGAAAGGTGAGTTATAGAACTTTATCTGGGAATACTACAAGTCGGAAAACTTAAATATTACGATTAAATTTAAATTAAATATTGACATGTTCTATAAAAGTTTTAGACATTTTCTTTAATTCACATTTTTAAGCTATTGCATAGCTTCTATCGCGGGCCTTGAGCGCGGGGACCGAATCCAGAAATTCCGTAACGAAAAAACCTCACGCTCCCCACTCCGACGGGCACGGAGGTGTGGCTTGAAGGCCGTACATCGTCTAACGTCGTCTCAGTTCGGCAGTCTTCGGCACGGTATGTTTGTGTGCGTGCGACTACATCTTTTGAAAACAATTTATAGATTTTCAAAAAGAGCATGCATATTGCAGGGCGCGAACTCAGTTCTACAGACTTGCCATGTTACTGATAGTCTCGATGTGCTAAACTTGCGATTAATTTTCTCTCTGAAATAGGTCTTCTATAGAGATATGTCATAGACGTCATCGACGTTGTCATGGCTACCTTAAAAACTTTTCATATAATTAATTATTAAGTACTTTTATTCAAATTAATTTAGTAGTGTTTTTATAAAATAGCTTTTTTTTAACGGAAAAGCTAAGATGAATGTCACGCTAATTTTTCATTGGACTTTTAAATTATTTATAGTGTTGTTTACTAAATAAAAGCGCGTGATTTTATAGAGTAAAAAGTGCTCACGCGGCCGTTTTTTCAACTGTGATTGGCGATATCCGCCATTATTGTGAAATATTTTTTTAAAGAATTTCTATAATTTGTTACACGTGTTATTGGCAAAATTGTGGTATCTATCCACAGGGACCAGATCAAGAGTTGAAGTTGAAGTTTTTATTAAATAAAATATTACAGAAAGATGTCGGTGAACAATGTTAATACGAGTACATTTAAGTGTACGAGTTGTAATATTGTTATCTCCGAAACGAAACAACGAAAGTTTAATAAAAATATGCTCGTCGGCTTTTTCTGAGGAAGACATTGATGAGGCAAAAAAGTTATTGTTTGTTTCTACGAAGACAAGACAAAAACATGTATCGAGGCGTAAGAACAAAAAGCAGAAAGACCTAAAATATACGATTACGGTGTTTAAAATCACGGATCCCGAACAATCCCAGTTTTTGTGGCATATGACCTTCACAAATTGCCACCAGTTTACTTTGACTACGTAGAACGTACGTAAAGAAGTTGATGAAGGAATTATTAATTCTACGGTCAGATGTTAACGCAATCAGAAGTGATTATGTTACTAAAGATCAGCTCGAAAATATTAAATTCATAACAAATAATTCGACACCGACGCCGTTCATCATCAACAACCTTTTTATTTATTTAATAAAAGAAAAATTTGTTTTCTTATCGGTCACCACGCTCAAAAAGTGTAACTTGAATTAATATCAAAGAAAAAGAAATACTGCATAAATAAAATAAATAAATAATTATAATTGCATAAATTGATACAAAATGCTATGCAATAGCTTTACCGCAGCAGTCCCCGAGTGCCACACGTCTTTTTTTTTAATTTTGCGATTTGAACAAGGTTGCTAATAAAGGCTATTTGAATTTGAATAATCTTAGTTAACTAGTTTTTGCCCGCGTCTTCGTTGGCATGGAGATCGTAATTCATTTTTCAAATTTCCCGGATAGTATAGTATGTTTATACTACTGTCCGGGATGAAAAGCATGTCACATAACTTATTTTTCATCTTTATCGACATAATTTAGATGCTTGCTAAGACAAAGTTTTTTTTTTCAGAATATTCACACAACAAAATCAGTCTTCTCTTTGTGAGAGTGAGTGGGCCATAATCTACCACGCGGGCCAAGTTGGGCTTGGTCTATATCACGTATTTGAATTTTTTCTTCTAGAACGTGCAGTTTCCTCACAATATTTTCCATCGTAGTTTTTAGGGTACCGTAATCAACTACTGTCTGTCTGTCCGTTTACGGATAATCTCAGTGACCTTTTGCTCTAGAATGTATATGAAACACGTGGTACCATAAAAAGTGCAATTAAATGTTTTATTAAGATACCTGTAAAGTGGGGAGCGATATTTTTTTAATTCCCACCCTAACTTGTGATATATTATTGGATAGACCTTTAAAAATGAATATAATTTACTAAAATTATTTTTCATATTGTTAATATTTTCGGAAATAATCGCTCCCAAAATAAAAAGAAATTTGTCCCCCTTTTGAACCTTAACTCTAAAAAATATGAATAAAACTCAAAACTAGAACTTATAACTACTACTTACTATACTTTCTATAAAACAAATATTTTGAACTTGATAGGTTATATAATTTTTAAAAATTTGTGTTTTTTTCATCCTACTTTACATATTTCATTATTCTGAACATATCTTTCAAATAAAACAGAATTATCAACAATAGTGCACGCAATCCGTTTAGTTTGTATAAATTGGTAACATAATTTCCCAATAGATGGTGTTGTACTTTGGGCTACTTCGCGCTGCCAATATTTTCCTGAGTTGATACTAGTCGGGACGGGTATGGCCTTTTTAATAGTTGGAATCTATAACTCCTTCTTTAGTTATCACGGTCTTTTGTGGGCCCTTTTTCTTAGCATGTCGACTCATTGTAACAATTAGCCTATTTTTACCTCCTATTTAACCTTCAAGTGGGGTCACTAATTGGGACAGACGGCAAACTACGGAACCCTACACTGAGCGTAGCATGACACGCTCTTGGCCAGTTTTTATTATAACCCAACCCTCTGAAAATATGACGTCACACTTTTATCGATAAACATCTCAAAGCCAGCTTAAATAAATACAATTCCTTTGATTTAGGGCGAGTTTAAAGAGGTGGTAACAAATAAGGCTGTTAGCTCCGAATCTGTAGTCGGATCACGACTCAAAGAATCAAATGCCATTCCATTGCAAAGTACACACGAGGTCAGAGATATTAAGACAGAGATATTACAGTACTGGTCAGTAAATAAAGCTATTGTTCCTTCTTTGAAAAATAAGTCAGTATTTTTCTAATGTTATTTAGGTATTAAGAAAACGAAACAAATATAATGGATATGATCATCATCATTCATAGATGAATCATTACATAGATGAATTACGAATATTACAGAACATGAAATTAATTCCCATATTTTTAAGAACAGTCCCAATCTATCAAAATAAACAAAGAAATAAAAAAAAATTACGAATGCAATTTTGATATTAATTGTTGCTAATAAAAGATTGCGCCTTGGGTAGTTAATTTGATACGCATAAACCTAAGTAGAGACTTATTTATTTTGTTTTATGTCACTAAACTTAAAATCAGAAGCTTTTCTCAAACATTATTTTATTGTCTTTTCGTGGGTTATTGAGTTAGTTAATACGATGGCAACAAATAAACCTGTTAGCTGTGTATCGGCAGTCCGGTCACGGCAACACATGGGATCAAGTGCACTTATGTATACAGCGCGCTACACACGGAGAAATTGTTTGAAGATAAGGGAACAGTTCTTCGATGTTTGACAAAGTTGTTTTTCTATTTTAAAATGCTTGCAACCTATGGAACTCATTCATGTAACAATATGCATAAAGGTAGGTATTATTACCCTAGTCATTGACAATTTGCCAAAGCATTATTATTTCAATTTCAAGCAAGTGTTTATTATATAGATATTTTATAATATGATATTTATCTGAAACAAAATATTTCAATTTAAAAAGTTTTTTACAGATTAATTTTCTTCTTTCTAGAATATAAATTTATAAATATGGTTAAATATTATAAGGCAAAAACATCCAAGCCGTTGTTCGAAGACGAAAACTATTCGTAATATTTTCCATAAATATTTTTTACAAATTTAAAGAAATATTTTCCAAGTATATAATAAACTTGTTTCTCAAAAGACCACAATATCTTACAAATAGGATTAGAGACCACAATTAAAAGGACCAAATCTAACCGGAGACACGAGATATATCTCAAGTCGACGTCCCTCGTGCGCCAAGTCCACCTCGAAGAAAACCTTAGCGAAGTAATAAGAAAAGGTAGAAGTGCCCCATTGAATGATAACTCCGAGCCCTTTGTCTCGCGTCCGTCTTGACGAATTGAATTAAAAGGCTTATTGTGTCTACGTGACAGCGACTGAGCCCCTCACTGACGCCAGGAGTTTTTGTTTCAACCAAACTAAAATATTACAGACCATTCACTAGAACCCACCCCAGCTGGGGAGATCTGCTACTCGAATTTGTACTCAATTTTTAACAGGGACTGTTAATTAAGAGAGTTGCTCTTTATTGGCGAGAGTAGTCTTAATGCGTTAATTGTTGAAATGCAATCGCGGAAGGGAGTTTTTAATCATTTGAACGCCATATTTTTAATTTAGAAGTTTGTGATTTTTGTGACGTAGTTAATTGGTGGATTTTAATTTGAGAAGACTTTGATTGATATTGCGTAGCCCTTTTTTGTTTTTGATATTATTATTTTTATTTTTTGTTTCAGGCGTCTCTACGACACCGAATGCCGTCTCCGTCCGATCAAGGTAAAGTTCGTTTTATTATTTGAAATTTATTAAATATTTGAAATGGTAAGAACTAGGTAATTTTATGCAACAAAACAAACTACTATGTGTATAAAATGTGATTTTTGCGTGAAATCACATTTGATACCCATAGTAGTTTCTTTTCTTCAAGAATTCAATTTTTTTTTTTATTTAAACTCGCCTTAGATTTTATGACAGTTTATTAAAAAAAACCGCTGGAATTTTCTTATAAAAAGAACAACGCATTACTCAAAGCCACCATCATTTACCGGAGTCTTGAAGAAAAAACCTGGCACTTCCCTTGTACAACACGTCTTAATTATTCATTACATCCCACGACTCCTTGCAGACGCCAACCAAAAAGCGTACCATAAAAATATATACTAAAACGAACACGCACTTTAATGAGGGCCGTGCAATATTTATACACAAGCTACCCTAATTGCTAGGGTGGAGAGTGGAAAAAATGGCCAATTTCACGTAATGTAATATGTATATTTAAGGTGAGGTTCCCAAACGCAGCGCGGCCAGGAATTTTGTCGCGGCCGTACTTAGTACACGAAACCACTTCAAACGTCTTTCTACGTCGGCTACGGCTGTGATACAAGTGGGGAAGTGGCTCTATTTAGGCCGTCAGTTTTAAATATAATTTTAAGAAGATATGATACTTAGATAACAATGTGTATTTTTTTTTAAAATAGACGTTACACTCTAGGAATCACTTCTGTATCATGGGTGCATTTATAAAAATTTACCCCTTTATTCATAAACGTTGCTTAATGTTAACTAGTGATTAGCTATTGTATAACCATAGATTTTCGACGTTTGAAGGCCATTTAACTTTACCCTCGTTAACCCCTTAAACACTATGGTGTTTAAAAAGTTAAGTGACATTAAAACGTCAAAAATGTATGGTTAAATAGTCACTAATCACTAGTTAACTTTAAGCAAAGTTTATGAATAGAGGGGTTAAAGTCTACACACTACAACGCCACTACACTTCAAAGGCAACTACTTACATGCGTAATGTATCTAGAAAATATCAAAGTAATCAACAATATCAATAACCATATTATATATATCTTCTTATTGATGCGTAGGTATAAACGCAGTAGGTAAACCAAAATACATATATAACCACTGTTACCTACACATCGACATTAACACCTGCTATTTATTATTGTTTATTTTATATATCACAATCAAGAAAGCCGATCGAGACCGCATTGACGCTTTCGAGATGTGGTGCTGGAGGAAGATGCTTCAAATTCCTTGGACAGCATTCCGCACAAATGCATCAATCCTTCGAGAGCTGGGTGTCACAATAAAACTCTCCTCTGTCTCTGTCAGAGTATTTTGACCATGTTGCCAGAAAGGATGGAGATAACCTCGAACATCTGATGGTTACTGGGAAGGTAGATGGACGACGGTCCAGAGGACGCAGTCCAATAAGGTGGACAGACCAAATTCGTTCATCGCTAGACACAAACCTGCATGATGCTATACTCGCGGCCAGGGACCGTAACAAATGGCAAACTATTGTGAAGAAGAAGATAATTCCACAGGGACATCACGACCCTCAGTAATGAGGAGAACGACTTGAGGAGGAGGAGAAGGAGGATTTTATATATAAATATATTAATGTTAACGTTAACTGTAAATTCAAAAACTTACTTGAGCCGTTATATTTTAACTAAGACTCAAACCTCATATCTATAGTTTTATTAACAGGTTGAGTTTTATATATTATCTAACTAAAAAGAATTATGAAAGCTTTAAGAATCTAAGTAGAGTTACTTTCCCCTGTACTACGCAATAAGTAGCCGGGATTTTTATTTTTTCAATATGTTTAGGTGCTCAGCTCGCTCCCCTCGCCGCCACAATTTCCTCTTGACGGAAGCCCTCAATCTAATGATATGGCTGTGTTAAAAAACACAAGGAAATTTAATAACGCCAAGAGCCCACAGCCCACGAGAGAAAACAAAGAAAATTTAATTTCGACGATTCCCACATGCTCAATATCGTTGAGAAGTTGCTCACTTGAAGGCGAAACGTGCAAATTAAAAATACCCCCTGATTTTTTAGATATTTTTCTTTTACGAATGTACTGAAGTAGTCTGCTAATATGAATTTAATTGTAAAATAACTAAATTGTAAGGAGCCATTTTTGCACGTCTAGCATCTGAATCCAAGCTCAGGAAAAACCAACGGGCAAGCGTGCGGAAATCTGCATATCACGTTACGGGGACGGTAACCCTACAATAATTATACGGGACTAAGCTTAAAACATTTCAAAGGTAAGCAAATTAGTTCCGCACTTAATGATCCGACAAAGCGTATAAATCTTTTTAAAATGCGTGCCCGAAGTGTTTCCTTTTCCTGGGGTAAGTAAACAGTACGTTAAAAAAGTATATTTGCATAATCTAGGGGTGCACGTATGCAAATCCGTGGCCCGTACGGGAAAGGCGGTGAAAATTGTATCAAATTGTTCCACCGACACGTAGGCTTTGCCGGCAATTTGTCAAGCGAGCAATAATTATTTGGAGCCCCCGGCTTGAATGGCTGACAATATGGGCTGGCGTAAAGCGTGTTATTTGTGCTAAACATTATGACGTGTCATTTCTGGTTTATTTATAACTGGGAAGGTCGGAAAATGCGTTAATTTTTGCTTTCCGGTGATATTTCACTAAGATTTTGTAATGTACACATACTCACACTTATTTGCATTGATTTCTGCATGTCGGAATAAGCATTCAAATTTTTTTATTTAATGCTGTCTTGAATATTTTCCAGAACACTCGTGCTCATCCACAATCAGCTCACAGACATAGACACACATTGTAGTGGAAATAATCAGAACAGCGCCAATAGTAATGGAATGCTTATTCCGACCAGCAGTAATGAATGCAAAAAAGTGTGAATATTTACATTACATTACAATTAGACTTATTTCAAGCTTTTGCTGAACGGTAATGATGTGTCCCATTAAATGATCGTTGAAAATTTGGGGCTTTCCTATAAAAAATATATTGTAGGATAACCGTTAATCAGATAAAACCGCTTAACACGCTGTAAAATCACAAAATTAAACCCGGAAACCCACATGTACAAAATCCAAAAATCCTTTTCCAAATCACAAAATACAGGCCATCGGGAAATTCTCACGGTTTTCAATAAAAACAAACCATTGCAAATGGCTGGAAAGGTCTCGAATTAAGCCGCGGGCTCACGGGCCGGACGCAGGCAATGGCCCGTCCCGACTGAAAAATGTTATGCGCCACCTGTGGCTCGCACGTGTAATCGTATGCGTTTATCTCTGCGGGAACGTATGCACTGGTCCTAGGGTCCGGGTGTTCCGCCAAAGATGTAAAATGCTGTTTGCAGAGTTTGTTAAATTTTTGCTAGATATTTCGAGGACGTATTTGATGAGAAAGGCGTATTTATTTAATTTAAGTATACACGTCAGGTTGCAGCGTAAAACTGTTTTATATCCATCACCACACACATTACATTCAGTTGATAACTAGCGTCAGGCACCAGTTGGCTGACATTTTTGTTTAACTGGGCGTATTTGATGCAGCCGTGAGGTACACTACTACCATTTTCTTACATCGGGTTTTACACTTTTTATTTAATTTTTATTTTTTGCTATCTTAGGTAAAGAAGAAATGTGTTTGGAAACAAAATTCCTAGTGTGGAAAGTGTCAAATCTATTATATACCTACAATTAAGAAATAACGGTAAAAAAAAAAAAAAATATACGTTAAAATTATAATAATAAATGTACTCAGGTTCGTGAAAATAAATCGAAAACAGTCCTATATTTTACTAAAAATAATAAGCATAATTTTTATATTTAGCACTCAATATACGAAAGAGGAAATTAATTAGATTAAAAATAATACAGCAGGAATATATAGAAAAATCATTTTACATCCACGTACTGAGCCGTGCACCCATTCAATTCTACACTAATAGCCCGAATTTATGCGACGCCCAACGTTCGGCCAATTATCATTCACGCAATGATTGCTTCGTGTCCACTCATCGCTCCGAGCGAGCCCTCGATACAGTCCCACACCCGACCAATTAACACGCCCATTGCATCCTGCTCAATTGACCAAACGATTTATTGACTGACCTCGCTTTTTTACCCAATATTTTTATCATTTAACCATTTTTACCGAGCTCTCAAACAATTTTCCCACGGTTATGAGGTTCTAATAGTGAACCAGGGTCCTTTATGAAGCCGAGCGGACACAATAACGATTAAGGTGAGCAGAAAATCCGGACAATAAAGCGTCGACAAAAAAGCTGAGTGAGGGCTAGTGCGGGCCAAATAGTTCGTGAAATTTCGAAGGGTCCCATAGTTGGGGTACGCGCTGGACGGGACACTTTACGACGGTCCTCCCAGTAAACCTGCCCATTATGTTGGGTTAAGGGATCGCGTCCTCCAGTTATAAAGATGCCGAACGCTCGGCTAAGATTTGTAGCCAGTTTATGGATGTAGAAGGGGTTGTTGGATGCAGCGGAGGGTATTATGATCATGTCGAGTCGAGAGGTCGTATCATATCCAGGAATCAACACGGCGAACATGATTGAGGACTTTCGAAAGGGGCAGCTCGGGAATGGAAATACGATGCTGTTTTTCTGGATCGCAATCCTTTAGTTAAGTGGATGTTTTGTAATAGTGAAATGGAATGTTTTTGCTCGGAACTGCCGCACCATTTTTTTCTATGAAATGCACGGCTTGGATTTTTAATATTTTGGTTTGCTGTTGAAATTTCTTTGCTTCTTCATTTAAATGTTAAAATGTTTCAGCGCATTTACCAACTTAAAATCTGTTTTGTGAGTGACCAAATAAACACAGCGAAAACGTCTACGTACTTAACGTTTCCACATGAGCTACCTAACACCTCAACGGTACTCAAAAGACTTCACAACATCCAGACATACAAAGTAGCCACATAACCGTTTCATCTACAATCTTACGTACCAGTCGAAACTTATCCTTAAACTTCAAAAGATAGGGTTTAAAATGCAGGAAGAATGTTTGGCAACTGTAGGTAATAAATTGGTTTGCAGGTGAGACATCTAAGGCTAATTGTACACGGCAATCGTGAACGTCCAGTACAAACAGAGGCAAGGTAAAGGCGTTTACAGGTGTTTGCTAACAGCCCTCACGTAAACAACTCGGCGTTGAGTTCCTTTTGCGGCGCTGTGCTGCCAAACTGATACTTTGAGACGAGTTACTATTGTTTGTACGTCTTATTGGGTTTCTCTGTGTGTTATGCAGTTTGATTCTCTCTCTTGGTTGGAACATATATGTTGAAAATGCGAAATGTTTGTGACTAAACTGATCCGCGTGAAATAACACGAGGCATTGTAAGGGTTATTTCATGGTTTGCGTAACTAGACTTATTTATTTTGTTTGTAATCATTGTACCTATCAACCAAAGCACTCGCCATTTAATATCTTCGCCGCCATTGGTTGACTGTTAGAGAATGCCTAACACATTAGGTCCACCTTTATACCATTTTGTGCGAAAAAGTTAAATAAATAAATAGACACCATGAAATATTTATGTATCTTGGGGTTTATTGTAACCCAAGCCTTGTTTAAAATTTTAAAATGTTATATTATATCATTCTATTTGTAGAGTTGCTAGAAATAAAACAATGCCACAAAAACAACACTAAAAGTTAACCAATAAACATCCATCGAAAGTAGTTCCTTTAGCAAAAGTTTCAACAACGACTTCTATATAGATCTATATACGAAAATTAACCACAAAGGTGAACTGAACCACAGTTCACCCAAAAAGCGAGTGTGGTTGCGAAGCGACTAGGTTGTGGTCGCTCTGCCCCACCTCGACACGTCTCGGTCAATCCTTTTGACGCTAACCTGTCGTGTGAACTGACCCTTTGAGCTCTCACCTACGACCGCAAACGTTTGTGTATTCAGCTTTATAGAGAATTAATTTGGTAAGATTGGTTGAGCTCTATAGCCCTACTTTATGTCCGTGTAGGCACTAGGTTTGTTATTGATTTCGCTTCCAGTTGATATATTTTATGAACTACCCATAAGAGGTAAATCTTAGAGGTGGATTCTAGTTTTATCATGATCATATACTTAATCGTTGTGGTAGCCTTTAAGCTCACGAAGCTCCATTTACTTAAAACGTCTTCTATTTCCAAGCGTGTTTTATTCATCGAACGTATAGTCACTTAAAAATACGCATCAAAATTAGCCTATCAAGGACACAACCTGATTCCATAAACTTGCTTAAGACGGAAGCCATAAGAATGTACAAACTCCCTTTACCGGTATTAAGATTTTGAAATCACAAATTCATTTCTCAACAGCTTCTATCGGCAAAGCCATCAAATTATCGTCTTTCAACAGTATAAAGCATAAAGTATTACATAAAGGCTAGGTGCCTAAGCAAGTGACTTTGGAAGTTCACTCGTAGAACCGCGGATCTTAGGAGCAAAATATGCAGTGCGCTGGTCCTACGTCTGCATATTACATGAGACCAAGTTTTGTCGATTCCTTCAATATATCACTGGAAAATCCTCTGCTTTGCTGTATATGAAATTGAATAAGTTATATCAGTTTTATCATCTTTTGTCGTGAATGTGATCGCAACTGGGAGACTAAGTAACTTTAATCTGTTAACTGATTGTTGTTCTTGGCACAGAAAAATGAACCTAACTCACCTAAAAGCTGCATAGAAATTTTAAAAATTAAAACATCACGCCTCGTTTCCACGATGATGCAGACTTTGCCACACACATTTATATTAACCGTATATTAAGCCTTTTGCCAACAACTAGACACAAAGCCATATCCCAGACTACTACTGAGAATTTTTATAACGAAATATGTAATAAGCCATTTGAGATGATCTTTTATATGTAATAATATTACACATATAAAAAGACTTCATCGTGTCTTAAAACTTAATACAAAAGTCGAGAGCATAGGAAAGCTTAATCCAGTTAAAATTATAACGAAATTAAAATACATAAAGTGAACTCCATATAATATTCACAACATTTCTACAAAGCGCCCCTACCTCGGAGCAGATACGACGAAACCTAATATTCAATACCGCTATCGACTAGTTAATAGCAGCATTGTACTAGGACAATAGTTCCCACATCCAAGGAGATTGCATTGCGACTTAATTTCATTGCCTAATACACTCTCGTATTTGCTATCCATCCATGTTTGCGCCCGCTTCATTCTACCCTACAGACGTGGCTATATTTTCCTTTTGTCTAGACGAAATCTTAACGAATATTTAAGTAGTATAAATTAAACGTAAGATGTGTGTGAGCACGTTCTTAAGGGCAACATGAATTTTAAAGAATAAATCCTAGTGTTAAGTGTTTCTTTCTTTAAAACGAAACTATTCAAAGTGTTGAGATTTGTATTCGGTATAAAAATAAGCAATTTAGACGCAGAAGTAGCAGTGTTAGCACCAGAACAGCCACATAACGCACCAAATCTCATATAGTAACAACAAATATAAGTTGGAAACGAGGGTAGTATCTCCAAATTGCTCATGTAAGACAAAATTAACCCTCGCCCACATTAACACAGATAAGTGTGCGAGCTCATTTGCGAGCCTTCCGGCTGGCGCTCGTTACATCTTGATATTCTTTACCCCTTCACCGATACCCGCACCACACGAGCAATAAATGGCGCGGAAGGAGCCGCTATCGCGCCGCCCGATATCTTCCATCCGAATTAATTTCACAACGCTCCTTCTCAGAAACGAACTAAGTTCGCGCACTTGTTATTTCGACGTGCAGCCGAGCGCGCGACTTCTAATCGCGAAGAGTCGCGAGATAAAATGGCGACCCGTAATTACCATAACGCGCCTTTCGAAGATATGTGGAGAATCTTAATGGTACGGTGGCTCCGTAAATAATGGGCTCTTATGGGAAAGTTGGTTAAGAGCACTGTTTCGTGTGTAATTTTAAGGGTTTCCTGGCTCACGTGCTTTTTGAATAATGTGCTAAATACGGAGCCGGCAGTAATGACGCTTGCGTTTGTTTTCATATAAACTTGAACAATAGATTCAAGTTTATGTGTGCTCCAATGGCGTCCTTGTACGTTTGAATAATTTTAATTTTAGCATGACAACACTATAGTTGTATGAATCGGTTCATTTAACGGAGCCGTTTATCTTGTAGTGCTTGTTACGAACTTTGGTTCTAAAGTAAATAAGTACGAACTTACCAACCTTGTAACTGGTATTAATATAATGTCAGAAGTAATTTGTTGATGTTATTACTGTACCGTGCCTTCGTTTTGGAAGCCAAATAGATAAATAGCAATAGCAGTTAATTATTGAGTTAAAATGCATCTAAGAGCGGGCGCACAAAAGCGTTTCTGGCGCGATCGTGCTATCAGCCGCAGGATGCAGAATGTCGCGCGCCAGTCGCGATTACACGTGAGTTATGAGCTATTTCTGAATTGTGGTCGCCCGCGGCGCGTCGTGCGGTGCGCGCCATTTCGTAGCTTCTTTCGTTCTAAGTAATTAGCCCTTTATTTTAAACACACCGCAATAATTGTCGCCCGCAGCGATACGTTATCTTGAGTAACTTTAGCAGCGTGGTAAGAAATTGTTTTCCCCCCCACAGAGAATACCAGTCCTGTTTTGTTTAGATTCCGAAGTCAGCCATTTAAGTTTGATTATTTTGGAATAATTTCATACTATATAGTTAAGTACCTTACTTAAAGAACATCCATACTATGTATCATGTAAAAGATTAGCAGTAATATTAATACAATAGCATTAATAAATGATAGTGCACAACATTAGACATAACAGCTATGTGTGTGCCAACATTTGCTCACCGCTCTACATTGTTCTTCATGCATATTTGCGAACTCAGCTAATACGTTTCAAAATGCTCACAGCGTACACAAAACGGTGTACACCTCCGAACAAGGAACGTGTTCGCTCAAATTACAAGCATTGTAAATTAGGACCAAAAACAGTTTCATTTTCCACACGAGCGCTGCAGCTAATATTGTCTCACCCCTAAAATATGCAGCCTTACCTGCGGGAATCGCCTAGATATAGTGTAATTGTTGAATATACCACGTCGTTTAATCCCAGCTACATCTTCCGGAATGTTCGAGAATGCAGCCAAGATTTGCAGGCAGTCTGCGGCGAGGTCTTGGCCCCGGGCCTAGCGCACTTAATACTCGGCTTAACTTCACTTGGGATTTCCCAATGTGTCTCACTACAAACCCGCTTTAGCGACACAGCTAAGCGCGCCTGTAAACAAACATTAAAAACTCGTTTACTTTCGAACCCTTTTGAAAAGAGTTAAAGTTGTAACGCCCCGAAACCTTCAAGGCTCCTGAAACTCAAGCTACAGCAAACAGCCGTGAGGCGGCGTAGATGAAATTGCAAAAATGTAAAAGAGCTAATGTTTGCTCACCTTAAACCCCTTCCCGACCCCACGTGCTGGCGTGACGAGCCGGATAAAAGGCTTTAATACACCCTCATCCCTTATTACGAAACTTGAAAAAGACAACAATATAGATCCAATGTGTCGCGGGCGCGGGCAATCATACGCGCATCAAAGGTGACGCGCCTGCGAGCTATCCAAGTGTGGAGACACCTTTATATAACGACGTTTTGTATTAGCGTTCTGTATGGAAATGACGAGTCAAAGGGCTACACGCGTTATGAGATCTCAAACAATACGGATTGTGACAATCCTGTTTCCTTCGCACAACAGGAAATGGAATTCGAATGTTTAATGAGCAACCTCAGTTCATGTATCGCAAATGCGGATTCCTAGAACGTCTGCTTTTGCGTTTTCTGTTTAGTTACTATGTTTGCGAATTCGTTTACTGCTTTGCGACAGCGGAAATTTTGATTTCGTATTTTTATTCTCATGTGACTGAAATTCGACGTACGAAAAGTGCGATTTCCATTTCCGACGGTTCTTTTGTGATATCATCCAACGTTGAAAAACTGGTTCTATCAGTGTTTCAAAAGACCAACATGCCGAAAGGCCCAAAACTTTCTCTTAGTATTTCCATCCTGTCTGCCTCCATACTCGTGGCTCGAACACATCAAGCAGTCATTACGGCCCTCGTGAAAAATCTCGGCGAGGCTGCTTTGCAAGTCAAAACTCCTTGGGGTACACTTGGCTCCTCCCGCACCCCGGTGGGTACCCGCTGCCGAGCGCGTGTGAACATTTTTCATATTGAGCTCCAAGATACAGGTGACGTGTTAAATGGCTCGATGTTTAAGATTCAAACAAGGGTAGGTGAATATATGTGAAATAAATACTAGCTTTTGTTTATCACACATTTGGTAGGTAGTACAAGTCAATACATTTATGGAAATTCAACCTAGTACATTAGAACCAATAGAAAATATTAATTAAAATAAGATAAATATTTACATCCGGTAAGTAGATTAATTAAGAAAATTATATTGAAGCCTTAACCTTTAAAGGTTACACGTGGATGCGAAGTTCTAACGTTGGTGAACATTGAACTGGGAATAAAAATTTAAACATTAAAAATAATCTTATTTACTTACGTATTACATTAAGCACGTGTTGAAAATGAAGTAGGTAGTGCTTAAAGTAAGCCCCGTTAAAATGACTAATGAATAAAAATAAAATACATTTACATCTCTCATATTCGGTAAGTAGGTCCTTATTGCCCCCAAGTGAGGCTTGTAAGTGACCAATTAACGACCTAGGTAATAATGTAGCTAGAAAAGCCCTAGGGCGGTAAGTAGATAATTAAAAAGATATAATTAAAAAACTTATTAAAATAATTAAAAAACTTCACTCTTACAAAAAGTTCTCGTACATCTAATGTAATCATCATACTGGAAATAGACATCATGCATTCGGCCCAATGACAAAAGAGGTCGCTTCGCAATTCAGCCTTTTCTTCGTATGGGTACAAGAGTCATCAATTTTAAATATCGAACGGTGAAGCTCAATTTAGTTCTTAAAAAAAACGACAAAAAAAAGATGAAAAAGCCTAAAGAAAACTTTTACTTTAAATATTGTTTGTTTTTGGGATTTTTTTATAATTACGTGCTAATTAGGAAAAAAACATGAGTTCTGCAAGTGATGAAGATATAAGCTGCACTCCCGATTTAATGAAAATGGAAGCAGCATTATTTTGCCTGAAAGTTCTAAAATGTTTTATTCTTATAACTCTGGTTTTTTTCTACTTACCTCACAATCGCGATGTAAAGCAGAGTAGTTAGCTCGGGTGTAAGCATCAATGCACCCTCGAACTATAGGCGCCCTCGCTGTGCTTGCACGCCTAAATATCTTGGGCTGCAATTGATGCTTTACAGCCCTTGGCTACTAATCTACTAATAATGAATAAAATAAATAATATAATGACACTAGAAAGTTATTAAAACTACAGTGTTTACTTCACTAATACGTATCTACTACCGAAGCTTTTCATCGGGCGATTTTTACGACCACTGGTTTTATAGTTACCCCTTTTTCTCTGCCAATTCGCATTTCAAAGGTTGAGCCTTTTTAAATTAATTTACTTCCTTCTGAGTCAATAAAAATATATTTTGGCCATATTTCGCTGGACTCTGAAGTAGATTCAACACTAAATACAAGAAGAAATTTAATAATTATATCTTATTAATTATCTCAGTTCAAAAAAAATTGTCATAAACGCCCCCCAAATAGGAGCAGTTAACGTAAATAAAAATTAATTTATACATAAATATTTTCCACTCTTTGGGCTCGGTAATGATCTCTGGATATGACACATCGCGCAGGGCTACGCCTGATTTACGTTCGCTAATGTCGGCACATCCAGAGCAGGTGTGCTTGTTCAACTTAGAAATTAGCACAACGTTCACTTTTAAATTGCTTACGAAATTCTCCACTTTTTAATATAGATTCTTTTTAAGCTATTGCATAGCTTCTATCGCGGGCCTTGAGCGCGGGGACCGAATCCAGAAATTCCGTAACGAAAAAACCTCACGCTCCCCATTGTCTAACGTCGTTTCAGTTCGGCAGTCTTCGGCACGGTATGTTTGTGTGCGTGCGACTACATCTTTTGAAAACAATTTATAGAGTTTCAAAAAGAGCATGCATATTGCAGGGCTCGAACTCAGTTCTACACACTTGCCATGTTACTGATAGTCGCGATGTGCTAAACTTGCGATTAATTTTCTCTCTGAAATAGGTCTTCTATAGAGATATGTCATAGACGTCATCGACGTTGTCATGGCTACCTTAAAAACTTTTCATATAATTAATTATTAAGTACTTTTATTCAAATTAATTTAGTAGTGTTTTTATAAAATAGCTTTTTTTTAACGGAAAAGCTAAGATGAATGTCACGCTAATTTTTCATTGGACTTTTAAATTATTTATAGTGTTGTTTACTAAATAAAAGCGCGTGATTTTATAGAGTAAAAAGTGCTCACGCGGCCGTTTTTTCAATTGTTGCAAGAATTCAAAAGACTGTCTTTAAATAGTGTTCAGACGATTGCTCAAAGTGTATTAGATTTCATTAGTAATAGAAATGGCATTTCAGTAATGACTTTCAACTGCCAAAGTCTAAATAGTCATAAATACGATTTACAAGATTCAGTTACGAGACAAACAAATGTGTTACTTCTTACCAAAGAGATTTAAGATATTGCATGACGCATGATAATCCAATTGAAATACCTAATTTTAATTGTATTGTTCAGTTCAAACGAGATACTGTTTCAAAAGGTGGGGTAGCTATTTACCAAAATAAAAATGCTATTACTAATATTATGACTCCGAATATTGAAATAAATATTGCACACGTTAGCGATGTTAATGTTAGGCGCTCAGTTGTTGGAGATATTTGTGCGTGCTTATGCAAACTTAGAAATGGCCTACAAATAGTTATGGTAGCAATTTACATTTCTCCGAATCCAAAATTGGACGAGGTAGAGCATTTTATTCATCGCACTTTACTGGAGTACACTGAAGAAGGCTCGAAAATACTTGGTACAAATGGTAATAAATTTCCACTTATCTTGGCTGGCGATTTCAACATTAACTTCGCTGATAAAAAATCAGAGCGGTTGACAACTTTTCTATCAAAACATTGAATTTGAAAATGAATAATGATCCACAAGAGTCCACAACAAAATATGGGACCACCATTGACGCGGTATTTTCTAGGTATTTAGAGGATATTAAGTCGCAAACTTATGTTTCTTATTTCAGTTATCATAAACCTATAGTTTCAATGATAAATATTCCTGAATAACCAACAGCTACTGTAAGGTAATAAAACCCACATGTATTGTAAAATAATAAAAATATTTTAAATAATATTAATTTTTTATTTATTTAATAAAAGAAAAATTTGTTTTCTTATCGGTCACCACGCTCAAAAAGTGTAACTTGAATTAATATCAAAGAAAAAGAAATACTGCATAAATAAAATAAATAAATAATTATAATTGCATAAATTGATACAAAATGCTATGCAATAGCTTTACCGTGGCAGTCCCCGAGTGCCACATGTCTTTTTTAATTTTTAGGGGGAACGTGTTTTAATAAGAATCTACATCCGTTTTTTTTACAATATGCAATCATTGATGATAAAGCGTGTTAGTTTATTAGCTCTATTCACTTAAAAAATTTAGTAAATAGGAAGGAAGACTGAAGTTGAGCGAGATGATGCAACGTTAAACTCAACAACACAATCAACGATGCTGCGCCAGAGGGAGATTGACCTGGAGACCCTCCACGACCAAACTCCCGACACAACAACATTTGGCGCTTTGTACCCGGCACACATCGCAACACATCTACTCAGACCCGTCCTCTGTACGGCTTCACCAGACTTCATGCCGGAACGTGACCAATCGCTTGGCGGCATTGGTCTTTAATCAAACATACACGTTGATATTTTGTCTCATTCGTAGATTTTTGATAGTCGTTACAGGTAATCAAAAGCCAGAAAGTGTGACAACCAGTCCTGGCCAAGGTATAACGTATTAACCAGTGCTTGGTTTTTGTAGGTCAGGAAGGCAGTCGGTCCATGCTGAATCAGCAGGGTAATTGCGTAATAAACTATCAGTAACAATGGGTTTCATTTTGACAATTCAACAATTTTTATTGCGTTGTTTACGTTGTTGAGCAGATACGTTTTTCGAACAAATGGGGCGATGGATTAGCAATATGCCTCGAAACGATTCCAACTCATAGTAGCAAATGCGGGTCATGACGGAATAAGTATAGAGCATTTGCGATTCGCAGGTGTACATCTGCCCAGAGTCTTGAGTCTATTGTTTAACTTTTGTGTAGGTCACTCATTTATTCCGGATGATATGCTGAAAACAGTGGTAGTTCCTATAGTGAAGAACAAAACCGGGGATACATCTGACAAGCGTAACTATCGCTCAATATCATTGGCCACTACCATGGCGAAGGTCCTCGACAGTCTCTTGAACGCACAGCTGAGCGAACACCTTCAGATCCATGACTTGCAGTTTGGTTTCAGACCCAACCTGTCAACGGAAATGGCTATTATGTGTCTGAAACAAACTGTAAGGTATTATACTGTCAGGAATACGCCAATATATGCGAGTTTTCTTGATCTGTCGAGGGTTTTCGACCTGGTTAATTGTGATTTTTTGTGGCATAAACTACTTAAGGAGACGACTGTGCCGAGGGAGACGGTATCCCTCCTCAAGTACTGGTACTGCAATAAAAAAAATGCGGTCAGATGGGTCAGCTCGCTTAGTCGGGAGTATCCCCTGAAATGCGGAGTCAGACAGGGTAGGTTGACTTCTCCGAGTTTGTTTAATCTATTTGTTAACCAGCTGATTGGCGGACTCAGCGGAGTTATGGTAGAGTGTTCAATAGATGGCACAATAATAAATAATATAAGTTACGCGGACGATATGGTTCTGCTCAGCCCGTCGGTGAGTGCGCTCAGAAGACTTCTGGGCATTTGTGAAGCGTATGCAACGTTGCACGGACTCAAGTATAATGCTAGTAAGAGTGTCCTCATGGTATTCAAGGCAGGAAACAAACGCAATTAGGGTGCTGGTGAGACTGGAAGCCGATCCCAATATAATTGGGCAATTTCTACGCTGATGATGATCATGATATGTTGATATTTAATGACGTGCATGTAACTCCCTATACTTAGCGCATGCATTTATTAAAATTCTCATCCAGTAAAGCAACATTCTCTTTAGTAATTTAAACAAACCGTTTGTATAGATATAGTTTTCTTAGCGTATCCAATATCCCCCTTACAAAATAAATCGCTGCAACTCCCATTGAAGTTGACACAAGACAAAATCCATTCCGCACATGTTACTCGACACATCGTTAAGGCGACGTGTACACCATTACATGAAATTATTCCGTCGTCCGCAGCCTCCGCAAATTGACATTCAATCAGTGTACACCCGCATTGTTTCCCTATCAATCCTTATTGGAAGTTGGCACACGCGCCGATATGCCGCCATCAAAACGCAATTTGTTTATGAAAATTTATTGTATTCGCCATTACCGTGGATTCTTTTCCCTTAGCGACCCCGCGGAACGAAATCACCTTATTCAATTCCCTTTTTGCATACATCACACACGGCGCCTCGAAGGGGAACATCGCGGGTTTTGTCTGTACACGTGAATCGCGTTTGGGACGCGTGTTCTCTTCTTATTAGTCTGGATTGGATAAAGGTTTTTCTTATATCGCCTGGGGAAAGAATTTACATTGTATTCTACTTTTGCAAGGTGGCTTCGTTGGTCTTTTAGTTTTTGAGAAGTCTGAAACAGTTTAAGTTAAACAACTTAAGTTCTCTCATTAGATATCGTTAAGTTGACATTAACAGTTTTTTTTTTTTTTGAAAATGAGAGTCGGAGGACCAAACTACGACATGCTGACAAACAAGCTGACGGCGATAATTCAACCCATAATGATCGGTACGTTTACACATGCATGTCTTATCCTCCCAAATGCGGTGACGAATCACCAGAAAATTTCCAATTCCAAATTCCCGGTGAAATCATTTATCAGCGCGGAATTAGCGCGTCACACGCGGTCGTCGATGGTAAGTGGAGTGCGCGATATGACGCGCCTTCCCTTCTGTTTCGTGGATTTGCGAAAAGAATTGTCGCATATATCACAGTTAATAGGGTGCGGAGAGAGCACTACTTATGCCTAATGCGACAAGGAAACATGCTTCCCGCCCGCACGCCCGAATACATTCCCAAAAACTGGATTTTCAATGGCAATAAATATGTGAGTGAGCCAAGCTCCTGCTTTTTGGGAAAATATGAAAATTATACTCTTCCATAATTCATTTGTCGTTTGTTGCATCGATTTCGTATTAGGGATGTTTTTGTGATCGTGGATAATTTATTTGTTTACGTTAGAGGGGTCTAAGGTATAAGTGGGGGTGGTTTGCGCACCTGTAGCAATACAAAAATTGTAACATTAACCCCTTTTTCCGTGACATAACAGTAAACCGTGACGTGGTCGTAAACACGGCGGTATAGACTCCGTAAAAAGGAACGATGCGGTAAATATGGACAGGCGATGTCTTCACGACGGCAAAATGACGGTAAAAACTGTTAAGATGCTCTCGTCACTGCTGTGAAGGGTGCAAAGCTAATTTTTTATGGTTATATTTAGTAACGCTTACACACCAACCCGGAAACATAAACATTGGTAATCTTAAACTTGCAGTTTCAAAACTTAACCAATTAACTGCAGTGAGATAAAACAAAAAATAGTATTTTGATTCTCGGAGCCTATGTGACATAAAAAATATACTCGTATATTTCTCATAAATTGTATCCGTTTATACAACAAAATGCTAATGTCCAGCGCCACGAATGAAAATCAGACCATAAAAATGTATCACAATTATTTTGATATATCGCCAAAGTTTATCGCCCTTTGAAGATGTTCCTTAAGGCTATAAATTAAGGCCGAGACGTACCGCAGCCATAAAACCTAATATACGTAATCTTTATTTCTTACACGGGGTTAAATCAGCGGATTATGCTAAATACTTGGTATTATTGCGTATGCGACATTCGCATACCTAACTAGAGTTTATCAAACGCCCCTAAAAAGCTGTTATTTTCAACACATGATTATGTAAAAGAATTCCGAGATTCGAGATTTCTACGTACGCGGGGAATGTGTCGTTAAGACGTGAGTTCTCAAGATTTGCATCTTTACCACTCTTTTGTGGGGTGTGTTTTCTCACGATAATGCTAAATACTACGTCGCGTCGTAGCAACCAGTACTTAGTATGTTGGATTTTACAGAGTGGTTGTAAGTCTTAAAAATTATTACTTTAAGTATTATTATTTATCGAGGATCTCTATCCAAAGATGTACTTGCAGAATACATCAATATTTAGACATATTAGTTGTAAAGACACCAAAGGCTTGTTTGAATTCGGTGAAGTGTTCACCACACCCTTTAAATAATGATCAACCTTGTAAACTTAAAACTCAAATGCAAACTCTGATTCATTAATACATAAGAAGAAAAAATACAAAGTCATATGCATGTCATGTTTTTATAATTGAAAACAGATATACAACTAGCGAACTTAATTATATTGGAAGTAAGGTGAGTGTTCATCATCACTGTTTCTTTTTTACTAACAGAAAAGGATTTGTGTGTCTTAACAACTTATTTCAAAGATTTTTAAATGTGAGACTAATCTTGATGTGAACGTTAAAATCCATCAATCTGCTTAACCTATTCCCAGACTTTGTTGGGGTCAACTTCCAGTCTAGCCGGATTCAGCTGAATACCAGTATTTTATGAACCGCGCGCGCCCGTGCCGGCCGCCTGCTACTTGAGTGTTTCTCTGCCTAAACCGCGGAGGGAGTGGATCGGAGTGAGGGACCCATTATTTCGAACAAACTTGGTACCCCAGTAGGCTTTCATTCTGTTTGAAGGTGGTGGAACTGGCTATCTATGAACAATAGGGTCGATGCATCTTGCAGAGTCAGATATTGGCTGATGGGCGGCACAGTAGACATTATTTTTATCAAAGGGCCACCTTTTCTTGAGAAAGGCTTAGGTACCTATATAATTTGTCCACGTGCGAAGCCGGGGCGGGTCGCTAGTTAAAATATAATACTGAAATACAAAATATTCTGTAATAAGAGATAGACTTGAAATATACAGGATGGTATTAATCGACTTGCAAACTTTATATACATCAGTTCCCACCTGAAACCACCATGAACCCCATCGTGCTCGTGGGGTTCAGATTCATGTACCAACTGAATCCACCGGAACACATTTCACATCGGATGCCCTGCCAACTTGAAATAAAAAACAATTGTTACCTTTTAAAATGTTAAATTTTTAATAAATAAAATATAGCTGTGAATGTGATGACACAGCATTATGTTTATTTACAGTAGCACAAAAAAGTAAAACATTGCTAACATTATAGCAGACACATTCACTAACAAAACAGCTGTCCATTTCCCAATTAGAGCCATTCTAAATAAAAATCCTAACCAAGTTACAAACGACGATTCGCCGAACGAATAGCAGGTTAACGAATAATTTATAAGCTTCACTATTTCGGACCGCTACAAACGGTACAATGGGAAGCTTTTTTCCAACTGTCAGTGACTATAAGACCTAATTGTTTTAGTTGACGAGCGGCACAATTACATACTAAATTAAAGTTGACGTACTAATTTTGCAGCGCATACATAAAAAAAGACAGCTATTTCGTTAGCAGACTCTTTAGAATTAAGCTCTGTCATTATTTATTTTTTACACCTGAAGTATAAATCTGATTCAATTATAACAGGACACTGCGAACTACCAACGTTTCAATAAAGAAAGACACTAATAATCCCCCGTCATAACCGAAACGAAATAAAAGAGTCAAATTCACTGTCTACCCAAATGACTGCCTCGTCAAGTTAATAACACAAAACAAATTACCAACAGAATCTCTTAGTAGCAAGAGAACAATTAATCAAAACATAGGGCTGCTGAAAAAAAAATGAATAATCCTTCTGAGACGGAGTTAAGTCATTATTATTATTTAAATCTTCAAAATTACTCGACAAAACTGCGCTATATAGATATAAGACTGGAATAACCCATTTGGGAGGATAAGAAAAAGGGATGATAGTCATTAGCATATAATGACAGTAATTAAAATACACAAATAGAGCTATAAAGGAGGCCGGGCGATGAAGGGTTCTTCATGATCGCCCGCGTGAATTTATACATGGCAAATATTTTGGTAGCGGCTTCGGCTCAAGAATTAAGAACAGCCGTGTTTAATTTATTAATTAATGGAGCCAGTGTTGCGGAGACCATGATGGCAACAATGCTGAGCGGAACTGATGAGTTCATAGATGAGTAAGCCAATCATAAAATATAGATTTTGTGTAAAGTGCATAGTTAAAGAAAAATCGGGCCAAGTAATTTTTCCTTATGCATGCTCAGGTAGCCTTTTTTAGGGTTCTGTAGCCAAATGGTAAAAAACGGAACCCTTATAGATTCGTCTGTCTGTCTGTCCGTCCGTATGTCACAGCCAATTTTTTTCCGATACTATAAGAGCTATACTGTTTAAAAATAATAATAAATATTACGCCATACTTAGAACTGAAACTCAATTTTTTTTTTCATCAAACATGTATGGGGTATCTATGGATAGGTCTTCAAAAATGATATCGAGGTTTCTAGAATATTTTTTTTCTAAACCGAACAGTTTGCGTGACAGACGCTTCCAAAGTGGAAAAAAGTTGGTCCCCTCCCTCTCTAACTTCTAAAATAAGAAAATGAAAAATCTAAAAAAGACATATGATGTACATTACTACAAACGAAAATTGTTCTGAACGAGATCTAGTAAGTAGTTTTTTTTTAATACCTCGTAAATCGTAAACCGCTTATTATCGCGTAACCTTTCATACAAATAACTTAAATCCTTTAATTTCATAAATCAATGGTACGGAACCCTTTGTGCGTGAGTCCGACACGCACTTGGCCGGTTTTTTTTTATAAATTATAAACGAGTGTTTGGCTGCAATGCCGCCTGATGATCAGCAGTGATGCAATCGTTGATGGTAAAGCGCGCTAGTTTATTAAGAGCCTATTCACTCTAGCGTTGAGGACGCTTAAATTGTAATCCTAAATTGCAATAAGGTTGCTAATTGTTCCAGTCCCTCGATGTATGCGGTTTAAAAGAAGAGGCGAAACGCTTCGATAAAACTTATTTAATGTACAAAGCCACTGAAGACACTGGTCTTCTAAAATTATTTTTTATGCGTAGACAAGATCTAAACATAAGTAGGTACCTAATATTATACGCATTTAATCTACGCCTGTCTAAACGAAACTCTTAATTTAGTGACCCTCAAAAGATGAAGGTAACACAAGGCACGTACAAACTTTGACAGAGACAGTGATGGGCAAGCCTTTCATTCGAGTTATTTCAATTCATGCCTCGTCTCGCGCCCCACCGCCTCCGTAGACAATAGCGGCTAATTACGAGTTGTAAGGCTTTATTAACGCAATCGCGTGGTTATTAACATAAAAAAATAATATTTACTGAGCCCGGCGCCGGCGAAAGTGCTTAATTTACGAATATTGCGGCATTACTCCCGTCTCAACCCTTCCGTCTTACAAATAACTGCAGTAATGTTACGTCTTGAGAGATGGGATAAGCGTCAAGATTAAACCTCATCACAATTATTCTGAATAAGATTTAGAATTCTAATGACTGACATTACAAATTCCGAGTAACTTTTCCGAATGTCCCGGATCCATCAGTGATCTAATATTCCACACACATATTCAAAATTTGATTTAGCAATATTAAATAGTCCCTCCGTCGATTACCCATTGATATTTTAATGAAAAGTCGGTCCCTTCGACGATTGCAAAACGCCAATATTAGCATATAAATAGCGAGTAAAATATGACATCAGCATTTTAATTTTTCTATATTACAAAGCGATTTACAAATTAGCGGGTAAGAAAATCGACGAGGAAGCCTTAAGAGGGTCGACCTGCTCGCAGATGTTCTATTTAAATGTAAATTTTCCACCGACACGCCGACGACACGGATGAAAAAAATAATTTAGAATCAAAATATTTGACAGCAGATCACAATCATTTGTAATATTAATAAGTAGACCTTATATTTTAAGCGTCCCTCTATAAACTGGGGCATCGTATTTTTTAAAGAAATAAAGATGTATTTTGGAGAAAACTCCAAACTTCGCAGGAAGGAAAAATTAACAAATTTTGACAGCGGTATTTAATCAACGTTCACAACAAACACTACGGGAGGGTGACAATTGCACGTACCGGATGGAAAAAAGAAAAAGTATTCTTTTCAAGAAAGGGCAACAATGCAAGAAAGAATTACGGGAAGGACCTCGGCGGAAATGGAAGTGACAGATCGCCGTCATGGCCGACAATGGTGGAAAGTCACACCTCTTGTTTACGGGACGTCGAGCACGCTTCCGAATTAGCTATCATTTACTTAAGCACTTTATATAATTAAGTGGAGCGGCCATTACTGTCACGAGGGTCGCCATATTCTTTTCATTGCCGTCTCTAATTGCACCTATTAGTTGGGCCGGCGTTAGTTAGTGGACACGTGTGAACTCCGGTTTATTTAGACGAAGGTTAGGGAAAAACGCCGGTGATAACTGTATGGTATCTTTTAAGATATTTTCTGCTTTTTATATTAACTTTAATTAGTAGACAACATTTCGTTTTTCAAAATCAAAAGTTATTTAGTCCAATCAGGCTGAGAATCAGCGCTTTTTGAACGTCAATATGACAAAAGACAGTCCCCCAAAACGCCCGCCCTTCGCCACTTTCTAGTGCGTTTGCTGGGAAGAAGAAGTGGAAGAATCTCCTCAGCAGCACAGCTATCTGTTCAACAATTTCTCAAATGTTCAACAATATAAAACTATCCACCATATGCCAGCTAGCCATGCCAAAATACCAGCGATGGAAAAATTATTTAAAAAAATGGAAATGCAAATAAGTAAAAAGTTACTACCTAAATTATATGCATTGTAAAAAAAGACTATATGATGAGTTCATATACAATTTGTAAAGAAAACCCTGTCCGATCCATAAGGATAATAAAGGTTAGGTAAACACATGACCAAATATAATATATTTGTAAATGTAAATTTTACGTAATCATCATCGTATACTAATCAATTTTGAAATAATATTTTATTCCCGTGATTTAATTCCAACTTCCTCGAAATTTGGTAATTTTGTAAAAAGTGACAACACCATTTTGACGGTATTATTATAAGCGATAGGACCACATGCCGCGTGCCCTGCCCTCCCTGGGCCGCGCATGGATTGCCTACCGCACAAGTATTAAGTGACCTCTTTTTACGAAATGTTATTTATTTTGTTAGGGGTAATTTTTTTTTAAGTTTAGCCAGGCTTTGTGAGCATTAGTAAAATCAGTTATGGATACCTAACAATACCTTCATGGATCGAACAGGATTTTATTTACATATTTATAACTTGTCAGTAAACTAATTCTGGAGAAAGAACACAAATATAGTAAACCCGTTAATCACATTCGCTTACATTACCCTCATTTTGTGAGGATTTCTGCTTAAATAACTGATAACACTGTTATCAACTCCTTGTGGTAAATTATGAATAAAGATTTCGCACTGGACGTCCGCGTATGATGCCTTTGTTGTGTTTTGGGTTTTTGAGTTTTGGAGGAATTCTGGACTAAACATCGCTCGTTATAAGCAAAATAGCGCTACATAACACATGAACGAACAAAACGCTTCAAGCCTTTAAAATTACAATACAAATTAAAATTGTTCTTACCAAAAGTATTCTGTGGCAGCCATTTTAAATCTACGTTAATCCCCTTTGCATCTCAAATTAACGAATCGATCATAATTGATTAAGTACAGCGGCACGCTAAGGAATACCACAAAGGAGTCCATTCGTACTGCCGAGCAAAACAAAAACAAGCTTCCCTCCCTTTTTTGACCGACCGAAAGCGAAATCTGGCTTTGTTCATTTACTCGGTAAACCGATAATTTCATTAAACAACAAAGTGGGACTCGGGAGTTTTGTAAACACGGCAAGAAGCCAATGTCCCCTAAGATGGGAAATTCATTCGGAGAAAAAATATCTTGTCTTAGCACAACGCGGCGAATTAGGAATCCACGGACCCCTGCTTGTTTGCACCATAAAAAGTGGTGAAATTTAATTAAAATCAGTGCACTGATTTCAGTGTTGGAAACATCCAATCAGCTTTAATTAAACGAGGCGAAAAATTGGTAGAAGTTTTGTAAAAAAATCCCGAAAATGTACCCAATCTAAATTATTTCACTATTCGATGGAAGTCGATCATCTTAACCCTTACGAACAGTCCAGTTAATATCGTAAGCGTAACCTAAAACGGGTGCATTCCGCACGTTAAAAATATCGCGGAGTAATTTGGAGCATTCGGGCGGGCTACTCGCATTAAAGTTAGGTAGCGGGAAAATTAAGCCGAACCCCCAATATATTGCGTTTGTTCTTTTGATGCCGCCGGTGAAGGGTTAAAGCCAAGAATGCTTTGTTTTTTATAGTAAACTCAATAAACCGGGGGCTGGAGTTTTAATACGTTTATAGTCATGACGTAAGTACCAATATTTACACACACATGTGTATGTAGTGGTAGGAGCACATTGGGATATAAAATGCGGTTCGAAGGACCAAGTAAAAGTTTGGTAATTTTTCCTATTTTTTTTTTTTTTCTAGGTGGTACTCAATCTACTCTAAATTGTAGCAAGGAATTTTAAAAAGAAATCTAAAAAAAAAACATATCATACGGAAAACATATTGACGGGAAAAATAGCCCAATTTTTATTTCAATATATAAATTATCCACACACGGGTATCCACAAATACTCGTTATACAAACCCAATGAATTATACCTCAGTCAGGTAATTAGACCGAAAATACCATTAAATTAATAAATAAAAAACAGGAGCGGACCCCATCGGCTCTCAGAACGACGCGTGGACCCCTCAGTCGAATAAATTTATGTAAAAATTTTCATTAATATTTTTGAGGCCGACCGTCCGTTCGCCCTTGGGAGTGAAAATCGAGTTCGCGGTCGCGATGGAAAAATGCAAACCGAAAATTATGGGGTCCCTCGCCTTGTATTTGCTTATGAATACCGGTACCTGCACGGCCCCACATCGTGAAATATAAATATATGACACGATACGGGAAAATAAAATTAAACAACAACGGAATCATGTGAAACATTGTTTATAATGTAGGGTATAATGCATAATGGAGGACAAAATGTAAGTGACCTTTTTCGGGATAGTTTTTCGCCCTCGACCTTTAAAGCTGTGAGTACACTATGAAAAACGCCCCTCGTAGGATCTTGCGAGATTATGAAAGATTTGTGAGTGGTAGAGTGGTGCCCGCGGCCGGTCGCACTGAGCTTAAGAGATTTAAATCGCTCGCTGGCCCGGAATGCCAGATACAAACAGATTTCTTACTACCCCGAGTTTGTAGAAATGATATCTTGGAACGAGTGTACTCAAAAGTTTGGGGTAGATAAACGCATATCTGTATGTTTTATTACTCCTTGAAACTGGGATGTCTTGTAGAAAGGATAAATTTTTATTTTATAGTAGAAAGCACACATTTTTAAACTTCCTGAATTAGTCCGTTTATATAATATACATTTGTTGCGGAAATGAGAGACCCTTAAAGATGATTGAAACTCGACTTTACGAAAACCATACCTTTACTTACCTTAACTAAATTCTGCCGCATTCCAAGAAATTCTATACATACTTCCGTCCCCAGCAAAATGACTATATATTTTCTAAAAAGATTTCCTTACCTTGAGTTAATATACCGCTTCCCCGCCACAATGCAAACGAAATCTGTAAGCGATATCTCAGCGAAACCTGTAAATCTTTCGGGCATTTTTATATTCGGCGAATTCTGTCGGAGAGGGCTAAGCAGGTCTCTCGCACCACCGCCCAGAGATTATATCTTGACACTTGATGGATGAATGGTTATTGGAACTCAACATTTTTATCATTTTGATACAGTTGGCCCAAGGTGCGGTAGTTCACTTGATATGCTCGCTGCAGGGGACATAGTTAACCAAGGTTTACTGATACATTTTTCAAAGAGAGCAAGTTTACAAAACTTGCTTTGCTTTATCGTTGAATGTTTAAAGTGTTTTAAGATTGTATACAGTAACGGTCGTACTGGAATTTTGATAGCATGTTTAGTGATGGAACTGAAAGGGCTAATTAAGACTTATTCTAGAACAAACGTCATTATAGAATGACCATTCCATTGCAGATCTCGTCTTCCACTACGTGATTGAGATTAACAGAGGTTATCCACTAAATTGTCCCTAAACCAATGTTAAAACTGATTTTGTATAATGTTTTCTTGGTTTTTTTTAAGCTATTGCATAGCTTCTATCGCGGGCCTTGAGCGCGGGGACCGAATCCAGAAATTCCGTAACGAAAAAACCTCACGCTCCCCACTCCGACGGGCACGGAGGTGTGGCTTGAAGGCCGTACATCGTCTAACGTCGTTTCAGTTCGGCAGTCTTCGGCACGGTATGTTTGTGTGCGTGCGACTACATCTTTTGAAAACAATTTATAGATTTTCAAAAAGAGCATGCATATTGCAGGGCGCGAACTCAGTTCTACACACTTGCCATGTTACTGATAGTCGCGATGTGCTAAACTTGCGATTAATTTTCTCTCTGAAATAGGTCTTCTATAGAGATATGTCATAGACGTCATCGACGTTGTCATGGCTACCTTAAAAACTTTTCATATAATTAATTATTAAGTACTTTTATTCAAATTAATTTAGTAGTGTTTTTATAAAATAGCTTTTTTTTTAACGAAAAAGCTAAGATGAATGTCACGCTAATTTTTCATTGGACTTTTAAATTATTTATAGTGTTGTTTACTAAATAAAAGCGCGTGATTTTATAGAGTAAAAAGTGCTCACGCGGCCGTTTTTTCAACTGTGATTGGCGATATCCGCCATTATTGTGAAATATTTTTTTAAAGAATTTCTATAATTTGTTACACGTGTTATTGGCAAAATTGTGGTATCTATCCACAGGGACCAGATCAAGAATTGAAGTTGAAGTTTTTATTAAATAAAATATTACAGAAAGATGTCGGTGAACAATGTT
Organism: Sesamia inferens; assembly: GCA_037179545.1. Lineage (NCBI taxonomy): Eukaryota > Metazoa > Arthropoda > Insecta > Lepidoptera > Noctuidae > Sesamia > Sesamia inferens. The sequence continues at coordinate 24,400,088 of CM073931.1, forward strand.
AATACGAGTACATTTAAGTGTACGAGTTGTAATATTGTTATCTCCGAAACGAAACAACGAAAGTTTAATAAAAATATGCTCGTCGGCTTTTTCTGAAGAAGACATTGTTTGTTTCTACGAAGACAAGACAAAAACATGTATCGAGGCGTAAGAACAAAAAGCAGAAAGACCTAAAATATACGATTACGGTGTTTAAAATCACGGATCCCGAACAATCCCAGTTTTTGTGGCAAATTGCAACCAGTTTGCTTTGACTACGTAGAACGTACGTAAAGAAGTTGATGAAGGATTTATTAATTCTACGGTCAGATGTTAACGCAATCAGAAGTGATTATGTTACTAAAGATCAGAAAATATTAAATTGATAACAAATAATTCGACACCGACGCCGTTCATCATCAACAACCTTTTTATCGTCCCACTGCTGGGCACAGATCTCCTCTCATACAGAGAAGGATTGAGCGTAATCACCACGCTTGCTCAATGCGGGTTGGCGATTTCAGACTTATAAAGCCCAGGTTTCCTCAAGATGTTTTCCTTCGCCTTCAGTCATTGGTGTCCAAGATATACTTAGAAAGTACATATAACTTTAGAAAAGTTACATTGGTACTTGCCTGACCTGGAATCGAACCCGCGCACTCATACTTGAGAGGCTGGTGTTTTAACCACTAGGCTACCACGACAAAACAGTGGGGTATATTGAAAAAGAACCTCGGAGTATTTGAGTATATTTCGTGGTGCTCCCTGTGCGCCGTTTCCGAGTCAACGAAATACCAGTTGGTGGAGTCATAAGGATACTATAGCTGTCTTGCCTGCCCCTCAGTGCCCGGCCGGTCTTGCGATTGCACCGAAACAGCACACAATGACAGAGATTATAAATAATAGCATAGACAGACCTTACGGAGGAATTGCCCTATTGTAGAGGAAGTCCGCTTTCTCAAAGGTATCAGTGTTGTTGTATAATAGTGATCGTTTAGTTCTCACATGGATCGTTCTATGTTAGTTTTCTCATTTTACATGCTTACTGACTCGAGTGATAACTGTACTTGTAAAATTTGTGTATAAAGTAATTTGAATATGAATGAACAAAGTGCATTTATTATTTATTTATTTAATAAAAGAAAAATTTGTTTTCTTATCGGTCACCACGCTCAAAAAGTGTAACTTGAATTAATATCAAAGAAAAAGAAATACTGCATAAATAAAATAAATAAATAATTATAATTGCATAAATTGATACAAAATGCTATGCAATAGCTTTACCGCGGCAGTCCCCGAGTGCCACACGTCTTTTTTTTTTATTATATCAAGCGGTTTTGTTGTTACGCGAACTAACATATAATACAATGTCCAAAAGGGAAAATCTTAGGCAATCATATAAAACTATTCTGAAACTCACAATCATAACTCGTATTGAAATCAATGTCAATAAATCAGAATGATGTATGTGTTCGCGATTCATTGCTTGTCGTGTGTGAAATATGTAAAATTGGGAATGTTCTTAGCGTGCATTGGAGCGACTGACACCGCGGCCCGGTCGTTTGCACTCTTTACTACACCCCTATCTCACACTTCATATCACGTACGGTGTGCAGAATAAAGTGTTTGGTTTACGATAAAAGGGGTATTTTGGGAAATTGTGAAAGTATATTTTGTGTCTTATTGAGCATTAAATGTAGATGTGTCGCTAAAGTTTCCATCTAAATAATCTAAATGATTGTTTTGGGTTTGGGATGGGTCCATTATTTATTTTAATATTTTATTAAGGTACTTTTAATTTTGAGATTAATTTGAACTTTTATGCAAGCAAGTTCTGTTTAACTTTTTGGAAAAGGCCTTCCCTTATTGTTGCCACTCATCATTAAAATAACAAAACTTCTTCTTTAATTTTTCCCTTAATATTTCTTTAACAACCACAAAGCTCTTTACACTTATAGTTAGCTATAAAACATGCTGCTAACCCCAACAACGGGGTTTAAAAAACAGGGCATATTTTTTTATCTTTTTCCTAACCCTACACCATTTTTCCAGCCACTTTGGCGCGCATCATAAGCGATATGTGGAGAAAAACGCGCGCCACCGTTAGCAGAAACATATCAATTCAATTTGAGGCCGAGGTACCCATGAAATAGGGCTGTCCCGCTAAATCATTGCACCTACCCGCGATAAACATCGCCTGTCTGTTTTATTACATATGACAGAGGATTTTATTTGAAGCCAAGTTTTTGGTACAGTTGGGATTTTATTGACGATTTTAAATGCTTTCGGAAAGTAGATCAAAATTGGTACCGCATTACTTTTGTATTTCTCTTTGTCTCAGTACTGTGAATTATTATTGTTTTGATATAAAGTTTTCGCTTCAGTCAGCATGCTACTTGTTCACTAGCGTATGAAAAGATGAAACCATTTTGAAAGCGCCAGACAACCCTAAATGCCAGAAAATTAAGTAGCTCTTAAAATTTATATATTCTTACAGAAAAACACACAAGTGACATTGTTACTGAAGCTTGTAGTACAATTAACCCACCCTTGCTAATAAGACTGAAAGACCTGCTTCAGTAAAAATTTAGCGCGTCATCCGCGGCTGCGTGGATATAAAAATTAAAAATGCACACGAGCCCGCAATGCCTCAAGGAAAATATGTTAAACCGGGCGAATGCTTCGTAAAGTTTTAAGAGCACTGTCCTATTTTTCTCTTAACAATTTTTAAAATTTAAACGAAAAAATCTCAAACCAGGGCTGTTTAAGATTTTATCTATTAAATTTTAATTTACAATGTTTTGAGTTTGAGGTGTAAATGTTTTAATTTGTTTCACTTTACAAAGCTTTGTTGACGCTTTTACACTGAAAATTAACAATTGTATAAAGTTTAACTTCTGTTAGACAACACAACAAGCTGTTTCAGTGCTAATTCTCGTGCGCAAATTCCAGAATTTCCAAACGAGCAGTATGAAACTTAATTTTGCTAAAATAAAACCACACATGTTACATCTTCCTGAACGAATGCACCGACACATGTAACGATAGATAGCTACAGATTTAATATCCCACTCATAATTGAAGCGAACGTTCTTCCGAACCCATTACTGGGAGCTCGTAGACTAGTCGAGGCTTGGCGAGGTAATGAACTCACATTATAAATGCAACGAGGCATCGCCTACGATGCGTCGGGAACACTCTGACGCGAAGAATTCATTCATTTGCATGTAAAACTTCACCTAAGGCACGCTACTTAAGATTAGGTATGAGATGCTGGGTCGATAGGACTTGCTTGTGTTGATATGTGATGGATTTGAAGTAAGTACCTACATATTGTTTCTTAATTTGGTATAAATTATTATTTTAACTTTGGTTTATTATTTTAAGTCATTATTTACTCAAAATACACAAAACATTAAAATCATTTCCAAAACCAATTAAGATAAGTCAGTCAAATATGTTCTCTACTAAAGCCAATTTTCTTCTACCATTGAACTTAAATGTTACCTCTCGTCCACTCTGTATATTCGAATTATGAACGAAACTACTTTTAAACTAGCAAACAGACGACTTTCCTACATACTTTCAGAACAGTTGCAACTAAGTCCGCTTAGTTCGTTGACTTTTACCACAAAACCTCAGCTAGACACCTGCATTACTCGGCTCCTCTTAATGGGATCTCGGGCCCCTTCGGGAACCTGCTCCTAATTCCACGTACTCCAGTTAAGGAGTTTTTACAGACACTCGCGACTCTCTTGAGGACAATCGGATGCAAATGGTGACGGGAATTTGACTAAATGAGATTCGGTGATTGAAAGGACAGGGGTTACATTTTTACAATTTGTGTGGGAATTTGTTTGATGTCAATATTAAGGGTTGTCGAAAGTGAAGAAGGGAAAAAATAAAAGAAAAACACGTTCAAGGCGCAAACGTTCAAGGCTCTATTTACCATTTGTTTGCAGCCTTTTAGTACTGATACATAACTAGTTTCACTTCTCTTCCTTATTTACGTTCTGTCCTGTTTTTCTCTTGCAAAATGAACTGAACTTAACTAACTTCTTAATGACTTCAGTGAAGATTCTCAAAGAAAAACATGTCTTATTTGAATATCCTTTTGTTCCTTGTTTACTTTATTTTTATACTGGAAATACACACTGCAAACGACTTGCAAAATAACAAAATAAATTAAAGAGGGTTATACAATAGCTGCGCCAATAAGAAACTCCCCGTCCAATGAGGAGCGTCAAGAAAAAAGTTCCGAGTGCGCGTGATCGTCCCCTTGGGTCCGCACTTATCATTGACATTAACTTTTTTGTTGTCCATAACATTTGCATAACTCTTAAACTCTCTATCGGCACAGCACGCCTCGAAGCCTCCGGGCGACTTCAGGGAGCGATGGCGGCCTACACTTTGTAAGATCATTTTCAGACTTTACTGAACTCTGTTACAGTCTTCTGGGCACCGTAAAAGGAGGGAAGTCATTTGTAAATTACCTTTAATGGCATAGAATCCTTATCTTTCATATAAGAATAATTTTATTGAGTTTACAATGCTTAGGTTTTAGTGTTCACTTGGGAATTAAAATATGACTTGGTGATACATAATATAAGGTTCATAACAATGTCTTTTTACATTCATTGTATGTTTAATGAATATTCAACCTTATGTAGATAGGTCGTCGATCTAGTTAGCTTTTATTTTGAAACCGAGTTACCTCCTACTTGTCTTGGAATTAAACTAAACTTTTGGTATGATTTTGACTGTAAATACATGCTCAATATTATGTATTAACAACATTCGTATTTTTCTACACAGACAACCTTAATACCTTAAACTGTAGAAATTAATTTAAAATGAGAATATTTTGACAGCTGCCACAACCAGACAGCCCTTGGGCAAACGAAGCTAATCGGAACCCCACTACGCCTCATACGTAATCAGGGCAACGTTTAGGAAAACGTTCTGACCTTTAGATGAACTGTTGCTGGCGAAATTCCGCTCATATGTGCCTTTAGATAATTACATATTTCTTTGCATGTATTATTTGAGTGTGTGAGTGGCGATTTATTTTCGACATTAATTTAACACATGTACACGTTTTATAAACTTATTTTAATTTCATTAAACGTTTTTATTCATATACATTTTTCTGAAATGGCATCTTGGAGCAGCCTGTACAAAGGATGCGTAGGCGAATTGTAGGAAGGAGCGAGAGAGAGCGCCTTATGTCTGCGAGTAGCCCAGACTGTGATTTTCGAATTACGAATTATTTTATGTTGTTACATTTTATGATTACTGGCCACTAGTTCTTCCTCGTATGTTAAGTTAAATGTTGCCAAGGTAGCGCCACGTTGCATGTCTTGTGCTTAATTATTATCTTAATATTCATCTTATCTGTGACCGTTTAATTATGCTGTCGTGTCTTGTTTTTTGCCTTTTGTGGGAACTAAATAAACGACCTATATAACGACATATAAATCAATTCCATATAACAACAGATAGAACGAAAACTATAATAGCCTTTCCTAGAGAGCGCTGGAGTAGTAAAATAATTGTCAAAAATAATTTATATTATTTTTAAATATATCTTCACAAAATATTGCTAAAACGGATTTTAAGTATAATCTCACATAAAGATATTCTTTAAAACCCTATTTACAGTATATCACTGTGTAAACACAACATAATTGGCTTCCATAATGGCTTCGTGATCCATCTTGAGATTATAATTTAAAAACATGAGCGGGTGTAATGGCAGAGGACAAGGTAGAGGTGCCTCTAGCCGGCCGGTCGATGGCTTAATAAGTTGGTATCGCTAGAAGCAGCTGTTATGATACCGGCGAGTGTCGCCGCACTCACCCTGAAAGAGATTTTTAGAGGGGTATAGGGAGGAGGCGGATTTTGGCGATTTTTTTTTTCTTTCTTAAAATAATCGAAGACGAACGGAGAAAAACAGGGATACAAAATAGCTGTATTATACAAGATTGAAAGTTTATAGTTTGGCTTTACTATGCACGCGAGCACATTAATAAATACATTTTGGTACAGATGCTTCGGCTTCATTTTCCTAATAGACTTTTAAAGTATCTTAAATATATATTTTTAACTAAGAATTCAATTATCATAATTTCAAGATTTTGTACCGTTTCATTAGCTGTCATTGACCTTAAAAAGAGGTAGTATTTAAAGCTTTAAATGAACGTCTTATTTACATAGAGTTTATGACTTTTAACTGTAGAAACCAACAAATCTCGGATGTCATCATCGACACAAAATTTGGAATGAAATATTACGTCTACTTGTTTAAGTAAACATGTTTAGTACTATAATTAGGCTCATTAAATCTACAAATAAATGCATTTCTTTTGTTCATCTAAGACCTAGACGAGGCTCGCTCAAACGTCCCAAGTAATTGTGTAAGACACTATCAGTAGCAATGGTTTTAATTTTGACATTTCAACAACATTCACTGCGTTATATACGTAGTTGAGCAGACAAATTTGTCGAACAAATGAAGCAATGGATTAGCAATATCCTTCAAAATTGTTCAGATTATAATTGAAAGTATGTTACGCAAAAAGACCTACCTAAACACATGTAAGGTGTTGTTAAACACATTGACGTGTGTGGCGCAATGTGTTTAAAAAAATAAAAATAATGTTTATATCACTCGGTAAATAAATAAATAATAAAGTGAAAATACCAAGATCGGGTTTGGTTATTCTCTTCAAATGTTAAATTCCAAACAAAGCATGTCTCCATACTTATCCAACCTGAAGAAGGTACTTACTCTAAGGCGATCGCCTTTTTTCTCGCCCCATCGTTCGGGAAAAAAAATAGGGGAGATTCCTATCTTGTCGCTTCTAATTTACTTATTCCTCTTTTAAAGACTTATTTACCTTCAAAATCCCATTGTGTCCCAAGCAGGCCTTAATAACGAGCGAGCCAACGTGTCAAACGAGGATTTTCTTTAAAAAAAAAAGCAATAACAATTTACATAAACACCCGGTTCTATTTAACAGTTAATAAAGAAAGCGATGTTGCAATTGACGAGACTGAGCCATTTAGACGCCTTTTAGATGTAAATGTTTATTGTATATTTTTAATTTACAAGAGTCTTTTTCTTGGAGCAATGATGAAGGTATTATTCCGAATTTATTTTAGACGATAGTGCAGTTTTATACTACTTACATAATTTAATATTTCTCAAAATACAGTAGGTACTCATTTACATAACAGTGAGATTCTTATCTTCATACCAGAGTATCATTCTCTGGTTTAAAGTTAACATTGTAATTTGTAATATCAAACTGAAACAAAGCAAGCGCCAACAGATAGGGACCTCCACTTAGTATTCACAGTGTATACTTGTATCTCCGCAAATATCTGAAAGCAATCAAATGAAATCCGTGCCTCACGAGTGTTACGCGTAAGTGTGGTACACAATGACCTAAATTCACTCAAGTCGGGAAATTGTTTCATTAAAACCGACCCAAAACTTTGACACGGACCGCGACTGGGCGCGCTACCCGTCCACGATCGATCCTTGGTTCATCGCACTCTACTCACTAATACAAAACGTGTACCAGATATTAAACAAAATCAGGGGATATCCCCCTAATCAAAAGCGAAATATCCCCATCAAGTACGGTTACAGTAAGTTCAGCCCCATGTTAATGACGCGAACTGTCCGCCGCGCATCAACCCCTTACCATTAAAAACTTCCTTCAACCCACTAATAGTAATCTGAACTGGAGTTCAACCGGTTCAAGGTCGCAATTTAAAGTTTTTCCAAAACTTCTTTTCCCGTTCACTTTTTTATAAGTATATAAATCTTTTTGCCGGCGAAGTTCCACCGAAGTTTTTGGCCCAGATTGTCATCGATTTTTGTTTGAAGAGTTTGTTTTTCATTGTTCTTCTTTACTTGTTTGACGGTTAATTCATAAAAACTTTCCCGCCCGCAATCGATAACCTTACAACCGGCTTGTAAACAAAACCACGCGACGAACTAATGCCACGTGTTCAACTAAACTGGGGACTTTCATTTTACCTGTCATACTTTTATAAAAGCAACATTATTAAAACCTAAAAGCTTTATAGTAGAAAATTTGATGTTATAACTCACAATTTATTAGCCATCAAATGTAAAACAATAAACCGCATCATCGCTGAATGCCGGCAGATTTCCCTCGTGCGCGTTATTTTCAGTAGCTCCATAAATATTGCGTTTTCGCGCCGGCTGTAAATATTTTCCCCATCATAAAAGCTATGCATAGAGTCGCCGGAGGGCTCTCATCACCTCGGCCCTGAATATTTTCATATGTATCGCACGAAACCCTCTGTCTCAACTTATGTAAATGATGCCCTAACACTTTCTCCGTTTTTCTCGCGTTTGACTCACAATACAGCGCAATTTGACGGCGGATCCTGACATATCCTACAAGGGTTTACCTCGCGACACGCACGTCACATATAACTTCACAAATGGGTATTGTGATTTAAAGCTTATACGGAGATTTCATAAAGCTTTTAAGTAGATAGGTAGTGCATTACATGAATTTGAATGAATTAACTATAGATGAGGATGCAAAGAAACAATTTTTTTTTTTCTTTAATTGGTAGACGCGTAGACAAAGAGGCGCATAATGAATAGCCGTCCCCACTGTCCGTCTCGGCTGATTTATTTCATGACTTCGGATATGCAAATAGCATTAACATTCAAAGACGTAGGTATTGCCGCCCCTACAAGGAATCCGCGCCGACCACAGAATGATGCCAATCCAGGGTGAATCTTAATATTTCATGTTGTGTTATTTTCCTTTTCTTTTTCCTTCCTGATAATATTTATTTCCTCGCCGACAATGAGATTCCCACTTTAGCGCATAATAAAAAAGAATTTATTGTTCATGTTTTTATAACGTGCTATTTTGTTGAGTTTTGTATTATCGTGATTGAAGAAGTGCCGTTTTAGCGGAGTTTGTTTCACTGTGTTAGGGAAGCTAGTCTCTTCATGGCTATTACGATTTTCAGAATAGTTTGAACCCAAAATGTCTATAGAAGAAATGAAATGAAATCGTTTATTAAGCGAGTAGGATCACTAATCACTTTTACACGTCATATTTTTTAAACTAGATGAATCCGGTAATTCCTAACTGACTACCTCCGAGAAAAATTAGCCGAAACAAACTCAGGGATCATCGTCTTTTTTCAAGTCCAGACATTAAAAATGAAAATGTTTACAATAATTTACGTGATTAAAAAAAAAAAACAGTGTTTAAAATGTCATATTTGTAGCATAATTACGTATATTGCTTAATAACAATGCTTAGTAGAGCGAGCAGCTCAGTCCCAAGCTTTATTGTCTTTTAAATAATCTTTGATTTTATAATACCCCTTTTTCCAAAGTTTGGCCTTTATATAGCTTTTAAAACGTTTAATGAGTAAGTTTCGAATGTCCATGGGAATCTTGTTGTAAAAGTGTATACCCATGAACGAGTTGCCTACTCTGTGTAGACGAGTGTGATGTACAGCAAGATTGTGTTTCTTCCTGGTATTTATATTATGAATATCGCGTATTTCTTTAAATTTCGATATATTTTTAGGTACATACCTAAGATTTTCAAATACACATTGTGAAGCTACAGTCAGAAATTTCACCTCTTTGAATTTTTCTCTAAGAGAATGTCTAGGAAGGACCAAGGTAGTAAATGGCTCGAACAGCCCTTTTTTGTAAAACAAACATGGTATTGATGTCCACAATTCTGGCAGTATCTACATCAGTTATCTGTCTAATTTTCTTAACAGCAAAGGCGGCAGAACTGAATCGAGAACTCGTCGGCCTCATCGAGCATCAGTCCTACATCATAATATACCTAGTATAATAACGACATTGCACTTCAACACATTTTTAGAGTTCACACAATTACATACTCCACATTTGAAAGCCAGAAATTACAATCTCTAAACCGAAATACATAAAAATAATAATCTATCAAGGTTTTACAGCACGCATCCTTCACACGAGTGATTAACAAGTCCCGGGAGGTTGTACAAAAGAGTGGGAAAAATCATCGGGTCCTAGGGAGTGATCGGCACGATGATTGATCACGTGGCTAATTGGATGATGGATGGGAGGGCATGGCTCCAGTGTGTAGGGTCTATGGCGCGATATGGCTCTTGTTAGATGATATTCTTGAATTTTGAGGGTCAGGATTTATATCTATAGATTTTAGTGACTTGGGACTTTTGTCCTGAGGAAACCGCATAAAGCATGTATCGTGCTGTTTCTTGCCCGAAACTATCTTTTGGAAAAGGCGTCTAAAACAAATTACATTTCTTTGTATTTTGACGTGACAACGTCTATTAAATTGGTACGGCGTGGAGTCATTCTCGAAAACACCGTAACGGCCGAATCTGACGCCACACGGAGTTCACGCCTATTTTACCCCCACCCCTAGAGCGTGTGTCACACTCGTGCGCGAGGTCTATTACCATGTAATAGACGTTGTCACGTTCAAATATCGGCAGTAGATGGAGTTCTACAGACAACCAATTTTTTTTAAAATAACTGTAAACTAGTGCTTGAACGCAATCCCGCCCGATGGCAAGCAGTGATTCAATCGTTGATGGTAAAGCGCGCTAGTTTATTAAACCTATTTACACAAAAAAAAATTAAGTGAATAGGAAGGAAGGCGGCAATTGAGCGAGCTGATGCAATGTTAAACCCAATAATACGACCAACGACGTTGCGCCGGAGGGAGATTGATCTGGAGACCCCCGCGACCAAACTCCCGACACAACAACATCATACCCAGCACACATCGTAACACATCTGTTCAGACCCGTCCTCCGTAGAGGCGCTCAGACATCATGCCGGAACACGTCGAATCGCTATATTGAGGTTCAAAACAGATTTAGATGCTTGTTTGAAAAACATTAGGTATTTGACTTTAACATGATTTCTATACAGTATGTTAAGAAAACCCTGTCCGACCCATAAGGATAATAAAGGTTAGGTAAACACATGACCAAATATAATATAAAATTTTACGTAATCATCATATTACCAATACAAATCTTTTTTTCATTAGCGAATTAATTCCAACTTCCCAGACAGAAATTTGGTAATTTTTAAAAAGTAACAACACCGGTATTATTTTGAGCGAATGGCAATGCGACCCCGTGCCGCGTGCCCTGCCGCCCGCCGCCCGCGGAATGGTGCTTAACGTAGATTTATTAAGTTACCTCTTTTTGCGAAATAATATTTATTTTTTTAGGGGATTTTTTTTAAGTTTAGCTCGGTTTTATATGCATTAGTAGAATCAGTTATCAATACCTAACAACACCTTCACGGGTCGGAAAGGGTTTTCTTAACATACTGTATGTAAAATATAAAAATATTAAACTATACCAGCACTCAAAGGTTAAATAAATAAATTTACGTCTTTTATAACCATTTATATTTCTGATAAACATCATAATTAACGAAATAACTTCACATTTTATTCCTTACTATATACACAAATAATCAAATAAACCGTCTTATATTACTTGAAACGTTAAATTAAACATCAAGTGTGTCTCTTCCCATCCGTCACTCTAATATCATATTTGGAAATAGTAATTAAATTCCACATTAACTGTACAAAGCAGATACCGAGCGGAACCTAATTTTCATAGCTGATTAGAGTTGCCTCACACGGGTACACACGGGATCGCACGATTACGTTCTGTTCTTATTCAGATGAAACGGTAAGCGAATTAATGTTACGCTGTATCATTTACGTTGATGTGAGTGACATGTGGAAGGGCTTTTTGGATGTAATTAAAAAGCCACGTGGGTTTACTAAATTTCTCTGGCGTTTTCTAAACGAAAGAGTTTTTGTTCTACTTTGTTGTGTCTGATAGAAAATTCGGAGTATTTTTGGCTGTAACTCTGTTGGTACACTATACACACGAACGATTTGGTCCTAGTTCTAGGGAGCGTGATACTTTAGATTCTGTTTAAGTTTTTATTTATTTATTTAGGTAATCAACAGCGATACATAATATATTTTACAAATATGAGTATTATATTATATTATGGACAATTATAGGTTTCCCTGTGTAACTGGGATGTATAATTTTAAAGCATGTGAACAGACTTATACCAAATACATAGTTACAATTAAAAATAATAAAACAATACAGAAGGTTACATGACATAGTTAACAATGGCCCTGATTCCCTTTTTCACAAACTAAATTAAATTTACATTCAGTGCATCCTTTTCTTTCTATTTCTTTAAGAAAAGGACGGAAGATAAAATATCAGTTTAGACCTGTCAGATTAGTGGGCTCGACGTAAACTGACGTATTTTTAAACGCCATGGTTTAATCGCGTCTAAACTGTCTATGGAGTATCTTAATTTGACAGGATTAAAATTGACATTTTATCTTCTATCCTTTTCTTAATGAAATGTATAGAAAAAGATGCACTTAACTTAAAATTAGTTTAATTTGTGAACAACAGAATCGGCGCCATTATATGACAATTATGAAACTAAAATAAAGTAGGACATTGACAGCAGAAGATAGAAGAAAAAGATGAAGAAGATTAGTTGTTTGTCACTTATCCGCGGCTATAGTTTCCACTATTCGTCTTTTGAATGTCCATTTACTATAGTAAACAAAATCGACTTTTGAAAATTCCGAGTTAATCTAATAATTTCTAATATTTTTAGAGAATTACATAATGCGATCTGTTTTGCATAAGTATTGGCATACAAAATTCCTAAATACCTTTTATAAATCTTATTTCATTACTGCATCTAGCAGAACTAAGCCATTGAATCGTCTTCATACACAAAGAATACACTCCTAGACACTTTCATGATATTTGCGCAACCCAATATAAAAGCACACAGTGATGCTACCCCTATCAACTGTCTGATGCACGCCACGTCACCGCTGACGTCATCTCTGACGTCTTGCCGATGAAAAACAAACACCGGAATCGTTCCCCGCTCATTTAAGATAATTACCCTGTCAAAATGTTTAGGATTATTTGAATTAACTGGTGACGGATAGAAATTATTTTATGGGATAAGGAATTAATTCAAAAAATGTCTTAAAAAACTAGGATAACATTTAAAGAATTTTTTGGTTCTACCCACTCACAAACATTAAACTTTTGTTTTAGAAAAATGAGATGTTTATGATAACTTAATGTTATATAAAGGGCCTCCTTACATTACTTATATTAAAACCCACTTACCCATCTAAACTTGAATACATTTACACACCAATTAAAGCAAATTCGCAGGAGCGTTCCATTATAAAAGTTGCATCAAACTTCAAAACCCCCACGTCAAACGTTCAACAGCTATCACTAAATACCTCCAATAAATACCAGGTAACAACACTAGCATTTTAACTCGTCAATCAACGTACATAGAAAACGATCATTCCTGCAGTGTGGAACATTTCATCGAACGTACTCCATACTTACAGGGTAAAGAGTCGGTGCATATAAAAGCTGTCTAGAAAGTTTTCTGTCGCTCCCCGCGATCGATAGCGCTCGCTCCGGGAATTACACGGGGTAATGATCGTAACAACAGCTAGTTCACTTGTTTAATTTGGGTTATTATGTCATTTGGTGCAACACTAGTCGTTAGGCTTTTGACGTGAAAAGAACGTTTTTGGCGGGAATATTTGATTTGTTCGAATTTTGTTTTTGAAATTGTTGTTCTTTTATTTCTTCTAAATTTTTTTTTTAATTTCGGTCTTTTTTAAATCAATGAGTTGAATTTGGTTTTTGCTTTATTCAGTGCGGAGATTGCGTAACACATTAATTGTAGAATGGTTTTCATTTTGACAATTCGACAACTTTGAGTGCGATATTTAGTAGGCATCAAACATATGAAGCAATGAATTAGCAATATCCTTCAAAATACTTCAGATTTTGAATTTTATAGTGTACTACGTAATAAGGAGCATTTTTTTTGAGATTGCTTCATATGTCTTCTGCTGTTGAATTACCTACCTATTTTTCGAAGACGGGAGATTCTAGGTTGCCCCACACTAAGAGTTTCTCTTTTATTTATCATATATGTTACCGGAAATGTATGAAACCTAGGAATTATACAGTATGTTAAGAAAACCCTGTCCGACCCGTGAAGGTGTTGTTAGGTATCGATAACTGATTCTACTAATGGATACAAAACCGGGCTAAACTTAAAAAAAAAAATCCCCCTAAAAAAATAAATATTATTTCGCAAAAAGTGGTAACTTAATAAATCTGCGTTAACCACCCTTCCGCGGGGCGCGGGCGGCAGGGCCGCGGCACGTGGTTGCATCGCTATTCGCTCATAATAATACCGGTGTTGTCACTTTTTAAAAATTACCAAATTTCGGGGAAGTTGGAATTAATTCGCGGGAAAAAAAGATTATTTCAAAATTCATTTGTATTGGTACTATGATGATTACGTAAAATTTTATATTATATTTGGTCATGTGTTTACCTAACCTTTATTATCCTTATGGGTCGGACAGGGTTTTCTTAACATACTGTATACAATTACTAGGAAATGTATACAATTCCGAAGCTATATAGGAAATGTGTAAAATATTGTTCCAAACATTATTTAATACACACATATCCTGGGAAATGTATACATTTCCTAGAAATTGTATAAAATTCCTATATCGTATTAGGAAATGTATAAAACCATGCTTTCTATGAATAAAATTAATAAAACACGTTGTTAAACTTAGAAACAGATTTATTATTAAGACTCCGGTTGAAACAATTAGGTTAGGTTAGGTTAGGTTAGTTTTGTTATAATCCCCGCATACTAATGGACATCTTTAAAGTAATACATTTCCGTTAGCTATTTAGAAAAATGTATAGATTTACTAGGAAATGTGTGTTATAAAATTTATTTCACACATTTCCGAGCAAATTTAGGAATTATATAAATTTCCTAGGAATTGTATACAATGACGCATTACATACATTTCCGTTAACTATACACAAACTGCCAAACCCGGAACAACTACTTATTACATCATACAAGTATTTGTCCCGCGCGAACAACCAAATAGAAATTATTTTTAAACATATAACTATGTAAGTGTCTATTAAATATAGAGATTAAGCGAGTTGCAATCACATTCACGCAGACCACATCTCATAATTATTAGGAGTGACTTTTAATAAACTAGACTTACTTAAT
Organism: Sesamia inferens; assembly: GCA_037179545.1. Lineage (NCBI taxonomy): Eukaryota > Metazoa > Arthropoda > Insecta > Lepidoptera > Noctuidae > Sesamia > Sesamia inferens. The sequence continues at coordinate 24,415,281 of CM073931.1, forward strand.
AAATAAATACGCCACCCTAATTTCTTCCGAACATTCACCTCAGATCCGTTAATTTCATTAATTTCGTACTGAACACGCACTAAGAAACCTGTCCCCGTATAGGCGACCTCCAATAGGGATTTGGGCCCAATTATGTATTAGCAAAACTTGGTATAGCGACGCATGCGATCCCACTAGGGATTATGAGACGGTTGTGTATATAGTAGATGTGAAGGGAAGGTATATGGAAAACTAATATTAAAAATATAGGTACATATAAATATGTAATATTAAATAATAATAAAAAAATAAAATGATATTTAGTGATGATAAAACCCATGGTAAACAAGTTGGAGATTGTAAAAGTTTTTAGTGTTTAACAAAGTGATCCCAGTAGACAAAGATCAAAATTATATGACATAAATTTATTTTTATTTTATACTAGCTGCCGCCAGCGACTTCGTTCGCGTGGAGTTAGTTATGCCCAGCTTCTATTGGTCGCAGCGTGATGTTATGTAGGCTAAAACCTTCCTGAATTAATGGGCAAAAAGAATTTTTCAAATCGGACCAGTAGTTCATGAGATTAGCGCTTTCAAACAAACAAACAAACTCTTCAGCTTTATATATTAGTATAGATTTAAGCAATATTTTGTTTATTTATTCGAGTTTCCATTTCAATCTCAATATCATTTCTTTCTCTACCAAAGACAGGACATTCCTGTACTGGAATTTGGTTAGGATGGGGCAGATGAGAGAAAGATGGAATTTTTTTAATTTTTAAATACATAAATATTGATATCGTCTTATTTAACTTGGTGGCTAAGAAAACAGAGCCGCACGCTTCGTTCGATCAGGTTAAGATACGTTTTCTGTAGTTGGACCGTGGATGGGTGACCATTTTTATATACCAAGATTCCTCCGTCACTTTTTTTTTTGATAGGAACTCATCAAATGGCCATTTGTTGCTCTTCTTTCTCATGTATATATATGAGAAAGAAGAGCAAAAAATAGTAAAATAAAGTCTCTGACTACCATACCAGGGGAAAAGCAGAAAAAAACACCAAAATCCAATAATAACACTTATAGCATTTTACAAGTCAACAACACATACCTACGGCTACAGCTACTAGTCACCGATTATTGAAACTACGACCACAATCTAACAATTAGGGCCGGGACACACGCGTCACGTACTACGGGATTAGCGCCGCGGTGCACGCACTCGCCAGTAGTGGTAATTTATAGCCAGTGTGTCCACACCTTTACCCCGCTCTGGTGTTGACACGCTCGATTTATGAACCCGTGTGAACTGCACCTAAATATCCACTGGTTCGGTGGTTGGGAAATTAATTTGTTATGGGCTTTAATTCTGTTGAGATTTTGCAGGTGAAAAACTGGTTGAAAGTTCAACTTTAGTTGGTAATTGTAATTTTTTTTTTATTTATAAAAGAATTTGGTCCTACTGTACATGAAAATATCAAGAGTCAAAGCCTTAACTTAATATGTGTTGCTTGACAAAACAAAACAGGTATAAATGATGTCAAATCTAATAACTTAATTTCGTATCGTACCTCATTAAACGAACTTTTATTTATTTCTCCTTTTCGCTAGGACGTTTCTCATTTCAATAAACTTCAAACTCTAACGTAGCTTTAACTATGCTTGTTCACCTCAATAACCGACTAGGTTCTTTTCACTGAAACTAAACTCAGTGCGCTTCTGTTTTCGCTCCGCAATTAAACTGCTGTTAAACTTCTTGCAGCGATGTTTGCAGAGCACCTGAACGGTCGGCAAAAGTTGTACCGCGCCCAGCTCCTTGTTTGCCTGCTAATTATCCCGATTTCGGAGCACAGTCAGCGCCCAAAATGCTGACCCGCTCTAAATGGTCAACTGAGGCTAAAAGCCTTTCACAGTTCCATTCAAATAAGGCTTCGGTCCCACCCTGTAACCATAGTGACCGCCTACTCCGCGCTATTATTTCATTGTATCAACATTCATATCGACATCACGTGTAAGGACGGCTCGATTAAACGAGGGGCGGCCCGAAGCCAGATTTGTCAAGTCTCCTTTCAAATTAGAAGCCACGGTCCGGTTCACACTTCACGCGACGTTTAAAATCAAAAGCGCAAAAGGGTTACGTAATCCGGACCTTTTTCGACGTGCCTTGTGTTTGTGTGCATGTCTCGTCTTTTGTCACGTATTCTTAATTAATGCCCGCCAGATGGCGAACAACCCCACTCGTCACATTTTCATATCGATTCCGAGAGGGTCTCGTTTTGAATACCGCACAACGGTATTGCGCCGATAAATCTCGATCGGCTAGAGGTTTTAATTTTTTTTAATCGGAATACGACATCGAAAACGAATCTGCAAACGTCCCCCTGTTTGCGAATCGGAAGTAAAGCCTAATAAACCGGCGCTTAACCTCTCGCGACAAAGCCGATACAAAGTGAGTGACATCCCGTCTCTAAAGAGATCTCGCGAAAAAATCCGGCGGCGACGTGTCAAAGACACCGCGACGCGACGAGCGAGGGGCTCTTTGTTGCCTATCGAAATATTTTTAAAGCTTAACTCCTTAGTGAATTGAGAGATTAAGTCTTTTTTGAAGAGGCAACCGGTCCCCGGGGTCGAGCGTGATCATTCCTTCAGATCTCATTTCCGTGGATGCTCTATTTGATTGTTATTTTTGTTACTTTTTCCCATTTTGTCCGGGCGCCGGCGGGATTTGAAGTGACAGTCGACGATTTGCACTCGAGCGGGATAAGTGTTTTTCTAACGTTTTTTATTTCATAAACGGCTTTGTTAGCGTTGCTTGTTTTCTTGGCGTTTTTTATTATTGTATTTAATAGAAGTCACCAATTGACAACACCGTAACTCACAAGGAAGATAAAAGTTAATTGGTTTATTTTTAATAAACCCTAAGTCAGTAATACAAACGATTTAAAAACACGCGTAGGGTTATCCGATGCTTGTATGCAAAAGTCATCATCTCAGCGTTAATACCAGTCGCATCCGAAGCTTTTCGAGTCTGGGGTCCGCTTTACCAGTCCATCTCCTGATTTTCGCTAAACTTCGATATTTTCCGTGAAGCGACTGCCGTCTAACCTCCATAACCCGAAGGCGATATCGAAGTATTGCAGTTAGAACAATTGTTGGACTTTTGAAGGCTCCAACAACCCGTAAAGACTGCCGTTAGATGTTCGTATGGCAACCGGGACCAATGGCTTAACGTGCTTTCTGAGGCACGACCAGACCAGTGCAAATATTCATATTCATGCATACAAATATTTGAACTGCGTGAGGATCGAACCCGCGCCTCCTTGCGCAGAGGTCGCGTTCGCTACCGCTACGCCGGCTATCGGATATATGTATGTCTGAATAGATGTTTTTTATTCTTTCACGCAAAAACTACTGAACGAATTTTGATGAATTTTACCACACAGACTTTTTCTTTCTTTTTTTTTTTGTAATCATAAATAGCACATAGGATACCTTTTATCCCAATATTTCCTGGATTTCTGAAGTGAAACTTACGCGAGTGGAACCGCAGATAGTAATCAATAAAACCATTTATTGACATATATAACCATGTATCATTTAGTGAGACAAAACTTCATCAATCGAATATAAACTACGAGCCTAAACTAAAGTATAATTAATACATTTATTTATCTCTGAAGGAAGTATCTTTTAGATTTACCTTAAGATTTTCCCCATCTTTAATGACGGTATTCCGTGATAGTGAAGTTCCACCTATACAGTCAATGTTCAAAGCGTTCACTGACATATTTACTTTCCACACCAGCGGACAGCCAGCATAAAGCCACAAGAAAATATGCAAATGACTGTAAGGCAGTAGGTAAGCGCTCGTAAGCCGTGTAATTATTCACATCGGATTTGCAAATCTCGCCCGAAGCGTTCCGTTTCCGCACTCGCGCATTAAACTGACCCTTAGAGCGCATTTAAATCAAAACACATGTGTTCGTAGCGGACCGGCTTAGCGGACGCTGATTTTCAGATGAGGGCTTCCCCTTTTTGCGGGTCCCTGCGTCGATTCCTTGGCGGGTGATGATCGATACCCCACCCCCGCCGCCGGCCGCGACCCACCCTCCCTCGCTCTTAATTAGGACTCGGAATCTGCGGCGGACACACACACACGCGACGCTTTACAGGGTATAATGTTAATCAACTTTCATTATGCACTAAGGAATTATATGGGTACGCCTGAGGAGTGATTATCCGAGTTAGGCCGCGTCCCCGACCAAGAAATCATACTTTATTATGATCATTCCGTATTCGGCGGCTTTACGGTGGCACCTCGCGGGGCGACATCGCATTAGAATTTACGGCGCATATATCAAAGTGTTGTTACAGCATTGTCTGCTAAGTAAACAGCTACACTGAGATTAACTTTTGCTTCTAGTTTGCGACTATTGTGTCCAACTTTATATATTGATGTCCAAACCACACAAATTCGTCCAAGCTGCACTACTATTGGGAATCAAAACCAAAACAATACTCTCGTTACCTTTAAATAATCAAGCATCCCTAAAATCCAAAGATATGTGACGTATAATATAGTTATTAAGTTCGTCCATTCATATGCAGAACCCATGTTTATAGCGCGTGAGATTAGTCTGAATGTAAGTAGTGGACCCGTAATATCGCGCACTAAGCGCTTACATCGTGATTAATATAACTGCTTACATCGCTATACTGTGTATATACAAACATCTAAGAGATATAGATTGTATATAATATCTTTGTGACACAAAATGTTGTTAGTTTTACTGGAAAATATTTGTTGTTTTTTTTATATAACATAATACTTATCACTGTTTTTTTCTCGGCGGTGGTCACCCACCACTGGTCTGGTGAAGCCGTACGGAGGACGGGTCTGAGCAGTTGTGTTGCGATGTGTGCCGGGTACGATGCGCCAAATGTTGTTGTGTTGGGAGTTTGGTCGTGGAGGGTCTTCAGTTCAATCTCCCTTTGACACAGCATCGTTGGTCGTGTTGTTGGGTTTAACATTGCATCACCTCGCTCAACTGCCGTCTTCCTTCCTATTCGCTCAGTTTTTCTGAGTGAATAGGCTCTTAATAAACTAGCGCGCTTTATCATCAATGATCGCATCACTGCTTACCATCAGGCGAGATTGCGGTCAAGTATAAAAAAAAACATGTAATATTGACGTTCAAAAATTTTCAGCCTAATTTGAATAAATGACTTTTGATTTGATTTTGATTGATACACTAGTGCTTAAACGCAATCCAGCCTGATGGTAAGTAAAGCGGGCTAGTTTATTAAGAGCCTATTCACTCAAAAAAAATTAGCTAATAGGAAGGAAGACGGTAGTTGAGCGAGGTGATGCAATGTTAATCAAGGACTCCCGCGGCTCCGTGCGCACGTGACCGGAGAGACACTGGGGTGGTTTTTAGTCTAGTAGGAGTCTGACAGACCCCGTCACCCACCCCAGGGCGGCGGACATCCATAGAGGATTTTCCACCCCGGAACAACAAAAAAAAAGGTGCAATGCAATGCAATGTTAAACCCAACACCACGACCAACGATGCTGTGCCATAGGGAGATTGAGCTGGAGATCCTCCACGACCAAACTCCGGACACAACAACATTTGGCGCATTGTACCCGGCACACATGCCCGAACACGACGAATTGCGTGGCAGCAAGACTTTGTCTGGTGGGTGGTAACTTGTGCCGGCAGCCGATGTTATGGCCTACTACCGAGAATAATATATGGAAAACGACTCTTTATTTATTTATAATTACTTTACTGAACACATTGAACAGTACAAAATATACAATGAGCGACCTTTTTACTAAAGAAATCTCTTCCAACCAACCTTGAAATGGACAGAAATGATTCATTCTGATTCGTACCCTAAAATATTGAAACAAGACACGACCTTTGAAACCTTGAAATGGCTTTAAAGTTAAGTCAGAAGGCCAACCTATCATTAAAAACGTTCAAAACCAAGTCAGCAACAACCAATGTCAAAAGTTTAGGGAAAATGAGAACATCAAAATTATACTGAATTCACGACTTGATTGAATTGACTCTCTGAACTGTCTTAAAAAAAGCCATATAGAATATTGAGAAAATATAGTTGGTATCAAATACTTATCTTCAAATATGAAACCATCTTGACCCGATACACTACACCTACTCACAGCAACATAATAGTTCTTCAACAAATTACACACTAAAGGCCTCAGCTGAATAGGCCCTTAATCGCGCTATACGGTTAAGCAGGCTTGCCCCAAGAAAGGCCTAGCCGTATTGAGATCGCCCTTTAAGCTTCAGTTATGAGGATAAACCTCCAATAAATCTTTCACTTAGAGGGCCGTTTAATTAACGCGTGTAATAAAATTTAATTGATCAAAGCGTATAGTTTGTTGGGTATAATTTATGGGACCACTTGAGGTGCCTTTGTGTTTGGTCCTTATGACCGATTGTTGTCTCGAAAGTCGTCATCCGTAATCGATTTGAAATTTTGCTATCGTACACTACAATAATAATTTCGGAAGCAAAAGGTAAAGACATATTATGAAACGGGATTATTTCTTTAAAGCTGAGTTTAAGTTGCTTTTTTGTATAACTAAATCTAAGTAAATAAATGGAAATTAATTAATTTTCTTTATTAACTACCATAAAAACGATCTTTCTTATAAATAGAAAATGAGCAAAAGAAATTTAGTAATTAAATTAATACAATCTAAAATCCATCACTCAAAACGTGGAAACTCGTTACCATTTGATAAATGAAATTTCTTGCTTCATTTTCTTCACGGGCAATTTATTTATTCTGTTAAGACTATATGACAACCTCCCATTTTATTAAGACCTCTGCATTTTTCCTTGCTTTATGAAGAAAGTAGAAGTGTGATGGGCCTCAGTAAATTGGTCGATATGCACACACGTGTATTCTCATGCCCATGTACTAATTTAATAAACGAGGTGTTCCCATTAATTACAAAGAACGTCGGTGGCAGTCCGCCGCGGGTTACGAACAAATTAATAAGATTATTAACTCCTTCCGACAAGTCATTCTTTCTCAAGCGTGTATACTGGGTCTTATAGAATATACTTGGTGTTTCCTTAAGAACTTTGCAACTATTCATAATGAGTGTGCAACTATTCATAATGAGTGTGGTTTTGTACATTTAGGTAAATGTAAACGATGACGTAAAATATGTCTGTAAATAACTTGCCGTCGTAGCCGCGTAGCAAGTGCTACGCAGCTCTTACACATCTGCTACGAAATTTCTTTAACTCAAGAAATTTGGATCAAAAAATGTGAGAAACGTATCTTTTCTTTTGCTCAAATAATTATAAAACTTTGAATATAAAATCTCGACAAGGGTTAGAGGTGCATAGTAATCAAAATACGCAAATGAATTACAAAAAAACACTCCGTTTGCATAGTACTACACAGTATCATGCAAAAGGCGCGATTATTTTACTAAGAAATTTTATCAAGATTAACCCTCCTTGTATTAATCAGAAACGAAAAAAATCATGATGTAATGCAACAACCTGTCCCGCACAAGGGCGACCACATGTGATTGATTGTTAATGAAGAGGCGTGGGGCGATAGTTATTAATGACGCTCGGCTCCGCCCGACCAAAACACTTCTTTATTTACCCACTAACACCTATTAGCCGACCGCGTCCGATACACTGGCGGCACAATATATCATCCCGACAGAAACGTATCAATCAATTTAGGAAATTATAACATGATACCCTTTTGTTTTCTACAACTAATATTAGGGTTATTATTTATTATTTTTTTTTTGTTTTAAACAGATTTATTAGCCTAGTGGCTAAAATACCAGTCTCTCAAGTATGAGTGTGTGGGTTCGGTCCCAGGTCAGGCACGTACCAATGTAACTTTTCTAAGTTATATGTACTTCCTAAGTATATCTTGGACACCAATGACTGATTAAATGGTGAAGGAAAACATCTTGAGCAAACCTGGAAAACTTTAAAGTCTGAAATCGCCAACCCACATTGAGCAAGCGTGGTGATTACGCTCAATCCTTCTCTGTATGAGAGGAGACCTGTGCCCAGCAGTGTGACGATAAACCGCCCATTGTGTCACCCTTTGTAAAATCTTTATATTTATGTTTCTGTAATCTATATGGTGTACATAATAAAGAGTATTCTATTCTATTCTATGATGATGAAACAGGTTTGATAACAAATTCCGAGGTTCCATAAATATACGAGGTTTTTGCTTCGCTTGCTGTGGTGGATCTATGGATATGGTAATCATTTCTACAAAGTGAGACCTCTTCGGGCCTCGGAACGCACATTTAGCTGTTGGCTCCAACTGTTATTCGTAACTCTTCGACAGTCGTGACGAGCAGTCAGAAGTCCTAAAGTCTGACAACTAGTCTTACCAAAAGGTATCGTATGACCCAGCAACTGGGTTGTGGAGGTCAGATAAGTAGCCGCTCCATGTAAAAGAGTATTGGAAATCTTAATTAAGATATTATTATTTAATATCTAAACCCACCCTTGCATTTGTATTTTAAATTAATTTCAATCCAATGAAAATCACAGTCAGAACGATTATATTTCTACGTCCCCCAAAATCGTGAGAAGGGTTTAGTTTTGTTTCAATTAAGTAGCAATCACAAAGAGTTGGAACCACGACAGTCACTCCATCGTCGACGATTTAAACAGATGTCGTGTTAAGGAGGTCCTCCGGAATATTCGTTAGGAATTTAAATTGCAAATTTGTGCGGTGGCAGGTGCAGCTCCTCGATTGAACATCGCCCTCCTTCTCTAATTCATACAAAAACTATACCCGTCCCACTCCTACGCGCCCCCAAAATCAAGAAATAATGAACGTCAACAAATAAAACCGGAGCGTCACTAATTACTTGCTGCTCAAACGAAGAAAGGTAATTTTTGCACTGTATTCCGAAAAGGAAATCTCGAAGCTAATGGCGTTAATTTAAAAAGAGGCCAATGACTGTGATTTTTCTTTCGACGCTCAAACTTTCGACTCGTGATTTATTGACGCTACAAAACCGGCTTTCATCTCGGCCACCCGACCATCCTGGCCTATTCTTTGACGTTTAAATACGGTCGTAAATAAAATGTCAGTCACACACTAAAGGTCTCATTCCTAAACTAAACAGAGGGTGAAGTGATTCATTATGAATGAGTGGTCTCAGGTACCGCGGCCTAAATTAAAGTTTGGCTCATCGGCGATGTGTACAATGTAGCGACTACTTGGGCAGGCCGATCACGAGCTGTGGCGGCTTAATGAATGAAGGAATTCCGGAGACCCCTCACACGAGCCCACGAACCCCTCGGCTCTAACCTCCCTCGCATAGATTGTGAACTTCTAGAAAGAAAACAGTGACTTAAAGAAACTGTCAACTGGTTTCGGTCGATATTTTCACAAAAATTTCTAGAGATTGAATTGAAGTATGTAATTGGAAAATTTATTCAAAGTAATCCGGTAGCTCAGTGATTTCTGTTGTATCCTCATCGTGGACTTCGTAACTGAGTAATTAGCTATTGGCTTTCCAATTTTAAAGAGCGACTCCACGCTCAGGGCCTCCCATCAATCCGCTCCCCTGCCCGCCATCGAATCGATAATAATTAATTATTTTTGACATAATCACGGCCAAAATCCATTCTCTTTTTGCTAATTCATGTCCCTATAATAAAACGGGACGACGCTTTTAAGGCTCGCCCGAGTGAAATTGATAAAAAATAAATAAGACTGTGCGCAACTTTTCGCCAAGTCAAACAAAATTGGGCGTTAGCTTACGAAGCTGGGTGCCGAATGATTAATTATAATCGCTCATTTATCTTGCTAGTTATATCGAGATTGTAAAAATGAATCTGTATAGATGTACTGACTCCATGAATATTATCATGGTAACCGATCGCATCAAAGCGACGTATCCGAAACCCATATTCAACCATGGTGACGAGGGATCGCTGTGAGATGCGTACAATCAGCGGGACACTATGTCAATATTGGACACGTCACATAATAGACCCCAAGATTCGGATGTGGGCGAAGTGTTGAGTACAACAGTTAATAGACGGAGGACCTTCGACTTGATACTGCAGCTTCACGTACTTGTTTGAAGTTCAATGGACTACGACACAAACAAAACAATGCAGGATTGTGTATCAATTGTTTTCAATGCCAACCCGTTCATTTGCGAAACCAATTGACAATTAGGTTATGTTAAGATCTAGCACCAACAATGAATTTTAAATGAAAGCATATTCAAGTAAACTACAAATACCTACTTGTATTATTCAATCTATACAATATTAATACTAACTCTGAAACATTGGAAGCAAACTGCGACTACTGGATGCCTGCGCAAGTTGTGGGTACTTAAAAAATACATAGTGAAAACATTAGCTCCGCCCGGGGCGTGGCTGCTCCGTGATTAAACCCAGCGAGGCATGCATAACGAGCCCGGTATGTTTGAACGCTTACAAATACTTTCCAAGTTGCTCCGGACAGCGGTTGAGCCGGGTACTGCTACACCTGTGCTTGTTTATCGCCGCTAAGACCACCGCCACCCTCGCAAGAGATGTATTGTTTGTTTAGGCCAATCAACATCCCACCGTGACCCACTTACAATGCATTAACAATATTCAATAATCATCACAAATTCATGTTAAATCGAACCTCCTAAAATAATATTTAATACGTTCCGAACCTCTATTTACCTTAGGAACAGATAGGGTTCTCAACCGAAATTAAATAATATTTTGAAGGGATTAGTATCATGATTGGGCGGACACATGCTAATGTAAGAAGTTTTTAATTAAAACCGTCCGCCGTTAAGAGGCTGCGTAATGGCTGATCCTCAGGAGGGATCCGATATTGGGTGTGTACCGGCAAAGCCAAAATACAAACATATTTAGGTCCGTTACGTAGCGTAGTATGCGCCGGCTAATCACTGGCCGGAGTATGTCCGCAGTGTACACACCAACCCCTTGACGTTTTATATAAAGATTTTCATTTGTTTCAGATGCAAACGACTATGACGACGATGACGCAAACAAGGTAAATAAGAAAGTTACTGAAGTTACAGCGGTTAAAACAAAAAAAAAACAGCATTAAAGCGGGAGTGCTCCCACATCGCAATCCAAACTTTAGCGACGACTTTATGGCCACTGTGACCGCCAAAAGTCGCCGAGGAAAAGTGCAAGCTTGTTTACTCATATATCAGCGGGTCGGGTCGACATTTCTTTCCGATAAGGCCGACTCCCCCGCTGCCAATAAAGTGATTAAGTCACAAATCGTGGCGAGGCGCCTCTTTACCGGCCCTCTGATATACCGACACCGGGCTTGCGGAATTGCTTTTTAATTTATATATTTTTGTTCGTTATTTATTGTTTACGTTTCGAGTGGAATCTATAGTTTTCGGATGAGGTAAAATTCACAGTAAAAATTTAAACTTTTGAATAGAACATGCTTTTATTAATATTATAGTGAAGTATAAAAAGAAGATTCAGTCTCAAAGTCAAATTGAATCTTCGATCCGTTTATTAAATATAAAACGGAAACATTGGAAGTATAAAGACTTAATTCAACAAAAAAAAAAAAACATGACCACTCTGAATAACATTGAAATCACTAAGTATGTAGTTCAAATAAAACAAGTCAGGTGTTTTTTTTTTTTTTCAACGACGGTGTCTATTTCTAGAACACAATGTCCAAAAAAACCTACGTAAGTCGGCTGTCATAGAGAAACAAAACACCTGACTTACTAAAAGATAACAATGCCAATCGTTGTTTTCCACCCAAGACTAGGGTTTTTATTTCAGCTACTATTACTGGTGGTTCAGTCCCCATTGAACAGCTCTATTACAAATAAATTGCCCTTCGAAAACGCTGCGCGTGTTATAAATTTCATACGTGCTGAGAAATGACATACGGTATTATTTATTACGAACAGTTTTTTCGGGGAAAATACAAAGAAAGACATTGTGACGTAATTGAGCTGCGTATTATTGGGACACGCTACAATTCAACGGCAATTTTCTACGACAAAAGAAAAAAATATTGTCTTTTCATCGTTTTTATTATGAACGGAGAGAAACTAAAACTATTTTCATTTTTCTTCATTCAACTTTTTTTGTGTCGGCCAGTGATTGTTCTAATTTTTTAAAATTCGAATAAAGTACAATGGTTTTACCTAGGGTTGTGACATCTGTTTTATAGTGTACCAAAATACACGCATGATAAAGATAAATGACTGTTTACAACTCAAATTTATTACGACCAATCGTTATATCAATAAATAAATAATTATAATACTCCCGTATCGTATCATTATCGTGTCAGGAAGCCGACAGCTGAGCTTCCCCCGTGTTTACACGTTTTCAACACGGCATTAGCCGTTGGCGCCATTAGCTCTACAAATGACACTAAAATGAAATCTATTCATTTCCTTTAAGCCGAGTCAATCGTCGGTGATATTGTACGATTTCACGCGATCCGGGCATTACCGCTATATCCTCGGTGACGATCCCCGTTCCTTTTGTAACGTGAGCCCTTCAATTCACTGCTTTGTTTCGTCAACATCAGTTTACTTTTTGTGCCATTATAAATGAATCAGTTAGTCTTCCTATAGCACAGAAAAAAAGACATAAATAATGTTAAATAATGTAAAAATTTTGGGTGGGAAATCATCAAATGACTTCTCCTGCTCTGGGCAGAGTAGAGGGGCGTTTAAGACTTTCAAAACCCACCCGTGTTCCTTTATTTGCCAGTGCCAGAAGCCAACCACGGTATCTAGTTGACTCCATCACGCCTACGGTAGCCGGGAGTTTTCTGCTGTGTCTCAACGTCCAGGGTGTCTCCTGCAACTACTTGGGGCATGACGGTGCAGAGATTGCCTCTCCCTTACGCGCAGTGGCACCTCCTTCACGAGCCTTACTATTCCGCAGAAGGTGATGGCCTCACATCCACTATCGCTCCTTATCATGGCCTGCACCAGGGCTGAACGCATGAGATTGCCGTCGCCGATTGCCGCCACGATGGGACGGCGATACTTCGCCCAAGCCGCTTAAACCTCCACCGTATGCTCCACCGAATTCTGCAAGGATTCCACACAGTGGTGATACTCAGGCATTTCTTATACAGGAACCTTTAAAAACAACCATGTCTGCGAGGACATGCGTTAAGTGGAAGATAAAGGTGCGCCTCTCTAGCCGCTGCCTGAGATTTACCTAAATACTTAATTTTTTTTTAATCATTCATCATCATCATCAGCTTAGCGTTTATCCCGGTTGCGTCCGCGGCTTTCGCGTTGAAGCTCGGGGTCCGCTTTCCTGCACATTCTCCTCCATTTTGCGTGATCTTTAGCATCCTGTGGTAAGAGATTGTTGGCACGCATGTCATCTCTTACAACGTCAAGCCAGCACTTCTTTGGTCTACCCCGCTTATTCCAGCCCGGCGGAGGTGCAATAGCAATACATTTGTTACCCACGTAACATGCCGCCGGTATGCGTAAAACGTGGCCGTACCAGCGTAGGCGACCCTCCTGCAGTTTGTCTGCTATGTCACGGATACGAAGACTGCCACGGATGTGAGAGTTCCTGGTGCGGTCTTTCCGCGTAATTCCTCACATCCACTGCAGCATATTCATCTCCGTGACATGCAGCTCCTGCTTATGTCGCTCAAGCACAGGCCACGTCTCACTGTCATACAGAAGAACAGGTCTAATACAATAGAACAAGTCTTATAGACTTGTCCTTGTTGTATCATACATCACTACTCTGTAGTCGAGTAACTAATACCATCTCTATGTATTAGTGTCTATGAATATTGTCTATAGTCTTGTCATTGTAACTTAGGATCTGACCTGGAAGACGTCGATCCCTATGTGTTAATTCTACAAGTGAAATAAACCAGTCTAGTTATCTAAAGTCTTTAATATTTACCAACGCAAAAACACATACTTGGTGTCAGAAGTGGAAAAACACATACATGGTGTCAGAAGTGAAAACGAAGAAAGAAAATTCATAAAATGCAAGAGTCGGATGGCGTCGCTGGCGGCCATGATGCCGGAAGCCATTGTTCATTGCACAGTGGCTTGAAGGCGCTTAAAATATCGTCAGATGCAACAAACAACAATTACGAAGCCTGGAAGCGCTGGTGGCAACAGTTCGAATTATACTTGTTGGCAACGGGTTTAGACAAGTCCGGTGAGAAACGCAAGATCGCCATTTTATTACATCACATTGGTGAAAAATGCTTAAATATTTTCAACACATTCAACATAAATATTGGAGAAAGCACATTACATGACGTCAAAGCCAAATTCGACGAATTTTTTCAACCCAGAAAAAACATTACCATGTATCGTCACATGTTTTTCACCACACGTCAACAGAAATCGGAAAGCATCGAGGATTTCTTAACCGATCTCGAAAATAAGAGCCAAGATTGCGAATTTGGAACGCTCAGAGAATCTCTTATCAGAGATATTTTTATCGCCAACTTGAGTTTGGACTTAGCACATGTACGTCAGAGACTGCTGCAGGAACCTGATCTGACATATCAGAGGATGCGAGAGCTAGCTAGGACACTCATCGTCGCACAGCAGGATGCAGACCAAATTGTCAAGAGGTCCACTAGTGAAGAGTCTGAAAAAGTCATGCATCTGCGTCGGAGGAGCCGTGGTCGAGCGGAGCGTCAGCGACGGCGAGCTTCACCAGTCAGTCAGCAGGGATCCAGCGCAGGGAGGTCAAAGTCAAGTCCCAGTCCTGAGAAGCGCTCGAAGACGTGTAGCCGCTGTGGACAGCGCCACCGCTGCAGGTGTCCAGCGCGGGGAGCTAAGTGCAGGTCATGTAACTCTTATGGTCATTTTGCAAAATTTTGTTACTCAAATAATAAAAAAGTCAGTCATTTAGAGTCTTTTAGTTCAACTGGTAGTCAAGATAATTTTGTTGGAATTTTAAATTGTCATAATTTCAGTCATAGTCATAAGTCTAGTCAATATAATTGTCATTTACAGTCACAAAGTCATCACAATCAAAATCATTACAGACATAGCAGGTTGTCATACACACAGTCACAGTCACATCCCAAGTTACAATCAACGGTCAGGTCGCACATAGGCCAGTCGCAGTCAAAGTCTAAGAGATCTCATGAGGACTCATCTTGTCATAAAAAATATCCTGTGTCATATTTCTGTGATGAAAGTGGTGATAATGTCATATCTGAGAGGTCTAATAAAAAATGCCTCAGTGATGAAAAAAGTCTGGTGACTGATAAGTCCGAGAGATCTCATGAAGACTCATCTTGTCATATGTCGTATCTCAATGATGAAAACACTAAACAGTCTGAGAGATTCACAGTCAAGTCAAAAAAGTCAAAAAAGTCAAAAAGTCTTAGTCGAGATTCATATCTTAATGATGAGTACAGACACAAGTCTGAGGAGTCTCACACAAC
Organism: Sesamia inferens; assembly: GCA_037179545.1. NCBI lineage: Eukaryota > Metazoa > Arthropoda > Insecta > Lepidoptera > Noctuidae > Sesamia > Sesamia inferens. The sequence goes on from CM073931.1 coordinate 24,430,737, forward strand.
GAACACTTGTAGAATTGTTACAGCAGGGTCAGCACATGGTAGACAGGTCAATACAGTCGAGTCGGGACAAAACAAATACTATTCTAAACAGTCATGGAACATAGACATTTTGGTTGGTCATACACAAATTAATTGCATTGTTGACTCAGGAGCTGAGATCAATATTATGTCAAAGAAAACTTTTCAATTTTTGAAATGTCAAAGTCAAATGTCACTTGAGAAATGTCAAATGAACGTTGGTGGGTTTGGTGGTGTGTCAATACCTATTATGGGCAAAGTCAATGTAAAATGTAGTTTATCTTTAAATAATAGCACTATTAGTGTAAATATAGTGTTTATAGTCGCAGATTTAGTTTGTCCGAATGTTTTAGGTCTACCAACTTGTGAAAAATTAGGTATAATTCAAAGAGTTTTCTCTGTGTCTCAACAAAATTTTAGTGAACAAATTCTTACACAATACAATGATGTATTTCAGGGTCTTGGATGTCTACCTCAAGTCTGTCGCCTGAAACTCAAACCTGAAGCAGTGCCATGCGTGGATGCTCCGAGAAGGGTGCCCTTCGCTTTACTGAACAAACTGCGAGATGAATTGGATCGCATGGAGAAAATGCAGGTCATTGAAAAGGTTATTAAACCTACAGAATGGGTGAACAGTATAGTCATAACAGTCAAAAGCACGGGTCAGTTACGAATTTGTTTAGATCCTAGAAACTTGAATAAGAATGTTGTAAGGGAAATTTATCCACTAAAGTCAATAGATGAGATCAGATCTCAACTAGCAGGAGCTGTTTGTTTTTCTCATTTAGATGCATTTTCAGGATTTTGGATGATGAAACTAGATGAATATAGTTCTGATTTATGTACATTTCAAACACCTTTCGGTAGATATAAATATTTAAGGTTACCTTTTGGTATTAATGCATCGTCTGAAATTTTTCAAAGAGTCATGATGAATTTGTTCGGTGATTTAGAAGGAGTTCTAATATTCATCGATGATATTTTGGTATATGGACCAAACGAGTCAGTACATAATGAGAGAGTACATAAAGTCATGCAACGAGCACGTGAAGTCAATTTAAAGTTCAATAAGTCAAAATGTAAATTTTTAGTATCAGAAGTCTGTTTTTTGGGGTATGTTTTTAGTAAAGATGGTGCTAGGGTTGATGAAGAGAAAGTAAAAGCAATTGTCAATATGCCCACACCAAAAAATGTCAAAGAATTGCAAAGAATATTAGGTATGATCAATTATTTAGGTCCCTTTATTAGCAATTTGTCTCAAAAAACTCAAATTTTAAGAAATCTTTTGAAGAAAGATTCAGTCTGGACTTGGGATGAAAATCATAGTCAATGTCTTAAGAGTTTAATCGATGAAATTACAAATTCACCAGTTTTAGCTCATTATAATCCCAATGTACCATTAGTCTTGTCAGTCGATTCGTCAAAGTCAGCATTAGGAGCAGTCATTATGCAGAATAATAAACCTATTGCTTATAGTTCAAAAACATTAACTCAAACTCAGTCAAGGTATGCTCAAATTGAGAAAGAATTGTTAGCCATTCAGTTTGGTTGTGAAAAATTTCACCAGTATGTGTACGGTCATAAAGTAACTGTTCATACTGATCATAAACCTTTAGTCTATCTTTTTAAAAAGCCATTACATGATGTACCAGCAAGATTGCAACGTATGATGTTAACTTTACAAAAATATGATTTGGAAGTTATACATGTTCCAGGTAAAGAAATGTTTATATCTGACACTCTGTCTAGAGCAGCATTGAAAGAACATTATATACCTGAGAATGAGTCAGAAATATCTTGTCATGTCAATTTAATGCATTCAAGTCTAGCAGTCACAAAGGAGTACTGTACAAAATTGTTACAGCACACTAAGAAAGATGATACTTTGCAATTGTTAAAAAAGTATTATTATGAAGGTTGGCCAAAAAATAAAAATAATGTCAGTCTGTCAATAAAACCATTTTGGAATATACAAGCTGAAATTCATGTAGTCAAAGATTTGTTGTTCAAAGGGTCAAAATTAATAGTACCACAGTCAATGTATAAGGAAATGTTAGGTAAAATTCATGAAGGTCACCAAGGTATAAATAAATGCTTAAAACTGGCTAGAGAGTCTTTGTACTGGCCAAGCATGTCAGCTGATATTAAAAACTTGGTAGAACAATGTTATGTATGTGCACAATTTAAACCTAATAATCCAAAGGAACCACTAAAAAATTTTGAAATTAATAAATATCCATGGCAACAAGTAGGTGTTGATTTAATGTATTTTGATAACCTTACTTATTTAATTGTCACAGATTATTATTCTAAATTTATAGAAATAGCTTTGTTAAATAAAAACAGTACAGCAAAGAATGTAATAACACATTTAAAGTCCATTTTTGCTCGTCATGGAATACCTTTATCTTTAGTGTCTGATGGTGGTCCTCCTTTTCAGTCATTAGAATTTAAGAATTTTATGCATGAATGGGATATAGAACACATTGTAACTAGCCCATATCATCCACAGTCAAATGGTCAAGCAGAGAGTTCAGTCAAAATTATCAAAAATATGTTAAAAAAATGTAAAAGAAACTCATCTGATCCATACATAGCTTTATTACAGTATAGAAACACACCTAAGAATAATTTACCATCTCCAGCTCAATTGTTAATGTCCAGGAATTTAAGAAATAACATTCCTATGTCTTATAAGAAATTAAAACCTAAAGTGGTTACATTCAAAAATTATGAAGAATGTGTCAAGCAAAATAATAAAAATAAGTCTAAATATTATAATAGAAATACAAAGTCATTGTCATTATTGTATCCCGATGATCATGTATACTTTAAAAGAAAGCCTGATAGCAATTGGGAACAAGCCATTGTCAAGCTAAGGTTGGCTAATAATAGGTCATATGTCGTTGAGGATGTCAATGGAGTTAGGTATAGGAGGAATAGGGTTCATTTAAGACACAAATATTCTCCTATGCTATCCAATTCGTCGCAGGGGAGAGAGGAAGGTAACAGGCAGGAGTCTAGACCTCAAGAGCTCTCATCTCAATCCTCAGTCAGTCAACATGTAACTCGTTCTGGAAGAGTTGTAAAGCCAACCAGAAGGCTAATTGATGAAATAGATTAAGTAGAACATTGTATACTAGATTAAGACCTAACCATAGGCTTAAGTCATTGTCCAAATTGTAACTGGGTCAGGTCTCTATAATATTGTTTGTCAAGGGTTAATTTAAACTTAAACAGGGGGGATGTTGTATCATACATCACTACTCTGTAGTCGAGTAACTAATACCATCTCTATGTATTAGTGTCTATGAATATTGTCTATAGTCTTGTCATTGTAACTTAGGATCTGACCTGGAAGACGTCGATCCCTATGTGTTAATTCTACAAGTGAAATAAACCAGTCTAGTTATCTAAAGTCTTTAATATTTACCAACGCAAAAACACATACAGTCCTTTAAACTTCACCGGCATTTTGGGGTCACAAATGACACCTGCCACCTCACGCCCAAGCTGCGGAAATACGTGCCCTGAAGTTGCAATTACTGTCGCCGGACGCGTGAAGCACAGACCCCAAGTATTTAAACTAGTCTGTGCTCTCGACCATGTCTCCGCCTATGCGCACAGACATGGGGTCTGACGTGTTGCTCTCACCGGGTATGACTTTGCAGTTAGCTACTTTGCCGATGTGGTGTCTCCTGGTTAGCAGGACGTCGATCTGGGTAGCGCTGCGCCCGCTCCAGTAGGTAACAAGGTGCACCGGTTTCTTTTTGAATTAGGTGTTTACACTTCACCGTGAACACGCTCAAACCCGTCACACTTCTCACCTACATGGCCGTTCAAATCACCACCCAGAACGATTCCCTGGGACAACGGGATCCTGCGAAGCAGTCCTTCGAGCTGTCTCCAGAACAACGTCCTTTCAGCGTCACCACACCCGGCCTGCGGAGCGTAGGCAGTTATCAAGTGGGTTATAACCCCATTGACAAGCATCCGCACCGACATTTCAATCACACACGATTCACCTCCAAAACATCATCCTGGAGCTCGTCAGACAACACTACGGCCACCCCATATCTTCCACTAAGTGCAGCCGTGTAGATTAGCTTAAAGCCATTCCCAATAAGCCGGAATCTGCTGCCTTTCCACCGAGTCTCCTGCAGGAACGCCACGGCAACCCATCGCCTGTGGAAAGTTTCGGCCAGTTCCCTCGCGTGTCCAGTTAGCGTGCTAACGTTCCACGAAGCGAAACGGAGTTTCCTGGTTTGTACTCGCTTTTTCAACCGTGTCCGCCACTGGCATGGTAGCCCTAGCCCACAGGACACAGGAGTCGGGCGAGGGTCCTGCGCGCCGTTTTGCGGCGGCGGCGCCCTAACTGTGACACGTGCATTTCTTCCTTTCCAGTTCATTTTAGGTTTGGCATGTTTGACTTTTACGAGTGCGAATGCCGTCTGACCACTCAACCCCGAAGGGAAAGCCGGCATCAACGCCGCTTTCATAGGTCAGCAAGTGCACCGTCTGGCAGGTGGGATTGACTTTGGTCCCAAAGATGGTGGTAGGACCCCAAACCATCCCAAGTTGTTTAATACAAAACGGTAATTTCATAGATAAAGACCTAATATTATGAGATATCCAAGCAGGGTCGCGCATTCGAATATCTCCCTCAAAAATCTTTCAGGGCATCAACGACCGATATTGAATAATCACTAATTTGGTAATAAATTCTAATAAAGTGCCGTTAATATACATATTATATACAAGTTCACGACTCTGCCCCACGTTGACATTGAGCCTGGCTTGTGATTTACGAGCTCTTTAATATCGAGCCACTCCAAATCTTTATTAAGTCGATGTTACTTTGTAATAAGCCTAATAATCCTTTCATAGCTCAAGTTATTGATGGAAAATATGAAAATAAATGGCTTATTTCAAAAATGTGGCAATACGATGGCCAAATATGTACGCAAGTGACAGATAACCCTAAATGCTGGGTACATTTAAGGCACTACATTTTCTGCCATTGAATGAATGAATGCACGAAAGAAACAAGAGATATATATGTCGGAGATCGTCGATTAATTTTAATAGAAGTTGCTGATTTGATTTACGTAGTAGAGGGGCGAACGCTTGTGACGTTATTTTGTGATGGCGTCACATGGACAGAGTCGCTTTGGAAAGTGGGGTTTTGTCGAACGGTCACTTTGCATCGAGACGCGGACCAAGGCACATCTCCGAACCGAAACTGTCGGTTTGCCTATTCAAATTGTTATTATGAAGATTGGAGGGTATATCTACACGTCGTGCTTCAATTCAAAACTCACCTACGAAATGGAACCTGTACCACTACACCAAGATGCTGTCGACCCTACCGCTCTGCCGTCGCTGTCTCCGACATCAGAAGTTGGATAAAGAACTACACTGCTCACAATCTCGTTATAAATCAAGGAACAGAATAACGTGAGGCCGGAAGTGAACGTGAAGTTACGAGGTGCGCTCAATTGCTGGCGCAGAGATCGCTCCGCTGCAGGAGTGCGCTGCAGGAGTCCGCTGCAGGCGTGCACGTGCGGCTGGACGCGGCGCTGTCGCGATAGTGCTGGCTGATGCTTGGCGCGCGACAGTGCTGGCTGATGCTTGGCGCGCGACAGTGCTGGCTGATGCTTGGCGCGCGACAGTGCTGGCTGATGCTTGGCGCGCGACAGTGCTTCCCTGATGCTTGGCGTGCGACAGTGCTGGCTGATCCTTGGTGCGCGACAGTGCTGGCTGATCCTTGGTGCGCGACAGTGCTGGCTGATCCTTGGCGTGCGACAGTGCTGGCTGATCCTTGGCGTGCGACAGTGCTGGCTGTTCCTTGGCATGCGACATTGCTGGCTGTTGCTTGGCGAGCGAGGTGCGCTTGCGGAGCGCGCAAGGTGCGCTTGCGGAGCGCGCAGGGTGCGCTTGCGGAGCGCGCTTCTAGCTGCTTGGTGAATCGCATCAATAGCGTGTGGCGATGCTGGAGCTGCTTGCGGCGCAGCCGGAGCTGCGTGCGCTTTGTGGAAAGGTTTCAAGACTTGAGCCTCTACACTGCAGGCGAAGAGACGATTTCAGGACAGCATCTACTCTGCAGGCGATGAGAAGATTTAAAAATACCCAAAAAGTTTGTGTTAACGTAATGGGGCTTTATGAGAGCTCCGAGATGTCTGGTGTGCAACGGTTGACAACTGCCAAGTGGCAGGTGTTTGTGGGAAATTGCCATAATCCGGTGAGTCGTACTATTTTTATTTTGATTTCGTGGCCGAATGTTCTCTTGTCAAGCAATCTGTAATTTCATTGGTGTATATACACACGTGCCAGTATATATACAGTGTACAAGGTTGTGCCAGTGTATTGTGTACTGAACAATTTCTTTGCGACATGATAATAAGAGTTATTTGCAAATTTTATTTCTTGTACTACCCGATTATTGTTTGTTATAATGGACTGAGAAATTTTAAATGAGGGTTTTAAAATTATGATGTCTGGTTTGTCTTTATTTCAAAACTAAAGTTCACTGTGGCCTATAGTTACGAGCTCACTTGAGTTTCTGATAGTATGTGTGGCTAGACTATTAAATCTTCTCAAGAGAACAAGCGGTAACGAACATAGAAATGAGTGCTATTTACGAAAAATCTAAATTTGATAGAAGTGTGCTAAAGTAATGAAATTTAATAATGGTGAGTTGTTTGATGGCGATAATGACGATCGTTACCTATTGAAATCGTTGATTGGAAACAGAACTTATAAGTACCCCACGATCGCATAGGTACGAAAGATTTTTCCAAGTAATGTCTGCTAAGTTAGATTTTCAAAATGTAGAAGATGGTGAGGAGGGTGCCTCCGTCAGCAAATAGAACACGTATCATGGCTGTGTGGTCGCGCTGCACGCACTAGTCTGTAGTCGTAACTGCAACCCAGTGAGGGGTTGTTCAGAGCGCGATGGGCAACTAGTGGTGTGGCGGGGACACTAGTAGGTATGGTCGCACTGCATGCACTAGTCTGTAGTCGTAACTGCAACTCAGTGAGGGGTTGTTCAGAGCGCGATGGGCAGCTAGTGGTGTGGCGGGGACACTTGTAGGTATGGTCGCACTGCATGCACTAGTCTGTAGTCGTAACTGCAACTCAGTGAGGAGTTGTTCAGGGGGCGATGGGCAGCTAGTGATGTGGCGGGGACTTTGGTAGATATGGTCGCACTGCATGCACTAGTCTGTAGTCGTAACTGCAACTCAGTGAGGAGTTGTTCAGGGGGCGATGGGCAGCTAGTGATGTGGTGGGGACCTGGGTCTCAGAGGAGACTATTAGTTGTACGGTCATGGGTTGACCTGGGAGTCATGGACTCTAGAGTTGGTCGTATCACAAGAGGTGATAACGACATGGGTGTCAACTATGAGTTGTCACTAGCTACTGTGGTAGCGAACCATGGTGTGTTTTCTTTTTGATAATTATGATTTTGATTTGATAATTATGAGGCTTGGAGGAACCTTTTGTTTTCTTTTTGAAATTTGATAATTATGAGGCTTGAAGCAACCTTTTGTGTTTTCTTTTTGAAATTTGATAATTATGAGGCTTGAAGGAACCTTTTGTGTTTTCTTTTTGAATTTTGATAATTATGAGGCTTGAAGGAAGCTCTTGCGTTTAAGTTGCTAAAATCATTAAACTTGTTTGGTTTTATAATAGTCATTGACTCATTGTAACTAAACGTGACGTGTGACGGTCAGGTTGGCCGAGTTCTCAAAAATGCGTCAAAGTCGGTTTTCTGTGCTTTTTTTTAATTTGTTACAGACATGCACGAGGACGTGCAAAGGGAAATATCGAAGTTTAGCCGGAATGGGCGGTTGGCCTGCTGAAGCGGATCCCGGACTCCGGGGCTGAGGGAGCTTCGAATGCGACTGGGATTGGCATTGGGATGATGATGATGATGATGCACGAGGACGTGCAAATCGTCAGGCTGGCCGTGTCGGAGATCGTCGATTAATTTTAATAGAAGTTGCTGATTTGATTTACGTAGTAGAGGGGCGAACGCTTGTGACGTTATTTTGTGATGGCGTCACATGGACAGAGTCGCTTTGGAAAGTGGGGTTTTGTCGAACGGTCACTTTGCATCGAGACGCGGACCAAGGCACATCTCCGAACCGAAACTGTCGGTTTGCCTATTCAAATTGTTATTATGAAGATTGGAGGGTATATCTACACGTCGTGCTTCAATTCAAAACTCACCTACGAAATGGAACCTGTACCACTACACCAAGATGCTGTCGACCCTACCGCTCTGCCGTCGCTGTCTCCGACATATATATTTAATTTTATAAATTTGTAACTCTTCAGTGAGCTCTTTCATTTGCTGTAATTTTCTAAAAGAAATTATTTAAAAACACTATTTCTACTTAGTGACTGAAAAGAATTAATAAGATTTCCAATAAATAAATTTACGCATGAGTAAATGAATTGTAACCCTTCTGTATCAACTGCGGCCTAAATTGTTTTCAACTTTCATTTAACCTGCGTGCCTAGATAGTGATCTAGCGTTCACTACGTAGGCATTAATTATACAGAAGAGGTCTCAAAATTATAAATACACGATTAAACGAAGTAAAATGAAGTCTAGACATTGAATTGAAATTTAAGAGCATGAAGTAATTTTTATTAATATTATTTCGTTTATTATTCTATATGCATATTTAATTACATTTTTATATTTATGTATCAAAATAGGTTTAACATTATGATCGTAGCATATTAGCTATTTATTCAATTACATGAACACCTAATATGAAACATTAAGTGCACCTTTTTATGATATAGAATAGACCAGAAACCCCATAGTTACTCTTTGAAAAAGAATCAGCATTTTTTTTTTTATGTTGCCCCACACTAGGAATTTTTCCTGTATTCTGGGTGCATTCACAAACAATTAAACTCACATACACAAACAGCCAAACCAGGAACAACTACTTGTACGACATAAATATTTGTTCACTGTGGGAATTGCAACCGGGACATCCAGGGCAGCATTCAATTGCTTAACCACTGAGCCATCTGTGCCGTCAAATCGCAATATTTTCAAAATATTAAGGTATTATGTCAAGGTGTGAAAGGACGTGGTAATCTAAACCACTTGGCACTTTAAGTTTTTGTCCACATATAATCTAAAATGTCATAATAACCTATCAAGTTCTTTATTTTCTTTATTTTCTTTCTTTATTTCATAACTTATTTTTATCTGGTTTTTTTCTACAATCGTGACGATATTGCTTAAACAATCATATAGCTAACCCTTCCCACGGCTCAGTGGAATCAGTTTAATCAATGTCGTTATGGTGCGTAGATGTCGCGATATGGGCGGTCGGTTCGAACTGTATCGCAGTCGCAGGGTTAATTTGTAACGATGTTTATCAAAAACAACCGAACGCATTTGTTTCACACAAACAGTGAACGAAGCGTTTAATTTTGACGTCTGTCAATTTGTTGAAACATGTGACGCATGATTCGAATTTTGAACATCGAATTTTTTGACATATATAGTTTTGATTGGTACAGTGTCGGCGTCAGAAATATATGGCACATTTATTTGCTGTTTTGAATTATATTTGTTAATACCTTGATTTAAATTTTAAATTAAATGTATTCGAACTTTTGAGAATATGAGTGAATTAAAACTCGACAAGAAACACGTCAGTCATCTTCGCAATAAATAACACGAATGACATTAATGGGACATTTCTGGTACACATGACCTTGACTAGGCAAGATTGATAACTTGGCTCCTCGTTAACGTTCCATTGTAGACGCCCATCGATTATCAATTTAAGGATTACAATGCCCGGGAGACAAATTGCGGGTACCTACCCACCAGGCGAAATGGACGATGACTGGACAACTACTCCTTCATAAATTACAGCTTAAAGTTTGCATTACATCAATTATAATTTATTAGTTTTAGTATACTATATATATAGAAGCTTTGCCTGTTACTGTATTATTGAAGGCTCTGGTAAGTTTCAGAATTAGTTTTTTGCTGGTGAGTACTTGTATAAGAAAGTACCTAGTTCACATCATTACAACTTCTTCAGTAAACTAAATCTTAAAACAAATGTCTGCACTTAAAACACTCGTTATTGGATTCCTATAAAGTTGCAAAACCTTTAAAAAAGTACCATAGTAAAAAAGTCCTTTAGCATAAAACTAGCAATAGGTAGTGCCTTAAATAAATAATTCACTTTAACAAGAAAATGAGATAAATGGAATCAAACGACTTTCAAATTGTCAACGAAATGACACGTCTACGTGTGTAATTTTCTCCTTACTTACGGAATAAACCACTCGAAATCCACCCCAATGCGGGGTATTAACAAAAAATTGGCTTCATTATCAAACTATTCGCCTACGATAACAATCTTGATCAAATAAAAAATTAACATGGCGCGAGGGCAACCGAGTGTTACGAGGACAAATTGATACAATCGCTCAACCGCACCGTGCGGTTTAAAAATCATACGTTACACATCACTAGTCCTGTTCCCACAATCGATTTATACTCTACTCGATACTTGAATTCATTCATTTTCGAGACACATCAAGTTTTACGTCGCACTTACATTTCCATCAGTCCGCAAAAACTCCAAAGTGTATTCTTAAAATAAAAATCTTTACTCAGATTGAGTCGTTTCAATAAAATTATGCCAGCGTATGAAAATAAAAGTGAAGCGGCTGAACGTATTGCATACCAAAATATTGTTTTCTTTTTAGTACGGCTGGTGTAATTGTATTTTATGCCTTAATACTGGGTTCTTTTAGGCCAACGCTTAAGGATCTCCAGCAATCGGAATAACTTGGTAACCACAATCGGCGCATCGGTTGCTGCTACGTGTCGCCGCCGTGCTGCGAATATAAATGTTCTATTTTTGAATTTCCTTCGAATTATAAAATCAATTAGGCGAAGCGATGTCGACATCGGTTATTTGTTTTTTTTCTTTCAATCGGCCTCGTGACATTATTAAAACAGTTTGCTGCCTTGACAATATAATTTGGTGTTCAGCATTTTTGATAATAACAAGACAGAAGGAACAAAAACATTGGGTATATATGACCAAGATTTCAGCTTATTAGTTTCGACGATACGATTACAGGTATACCTAATTATATTCTAAAAGTTTCTCCTTTTAATAAAAAAATAATTATAATAAATATTTCCAACGAAATTTAGAACAATCAATAATGGATTCAATTAACTTTGTTTCAACAAAATTATTCATCGTCGAGATTTTATAAAACTCAACGTCACGCTTGAGCAGTCAAAAACAATACTTATTCAAATGAAACAAAAAGCAATTAACGGTGGAGATATCCCTCCATCCTCGGAGGATACAAGAGAGGAGAGATTATTGAAAAAATAATTAATAAATATTTATGGCGGGCCACCTGAGGAGCGACACTGGGCGAGATTCCATTTTTATCCAGTGCTCGAGTACGCATCTGCAGCGTTACAGGGAAAAGCGGTTTATTACAAATGCAAAATTTTCCATTCATATTCAAAATTTTATATCCCGATGTGGCCGGGAGAAAGCTAATTTATTCCGGGGGAGCGGCTAAGGAGACTTCCCAGCACCTCGCGTCTTGTGGGGGATTAAGGAAGGGTTGAGCGCTGCGAAATTGACAGGTGCCTATCAAAAATTACAATTAATAATTGAGACAATTGTGATTGCGGCTGCCGTTATGGTCCACTTGTGGCGTATTTAACTGCGTTTGCGTTTTGACAACCCTAATTTTTAAATTAATTTATTTTAATTACCTACCATTTAACGTTATTTCAAACAAAAAAAAATGTAATACATGCAGTTTTCAAGCAAAAGTTAAAATCAACAAATTTTTTGTCAAACTTATGACAGTTAAAACGATTTTTTTAAACCGTAACTCACTTCACACCTACCTAAATCAATATATACCTAAATCAGGATACTCCCTAGAAGCCACATCACTAGCACTGGCGTCCCGCGCCATCGACATATACTAATGGACATGCTTTAAAGATGTGAATTGTGGCACTCCGAAAGAAAGAGAGGAAACGAAGTTTCATCTATCTTGATCTCTCTCAAAATCATCAATCATTTATGAGAAAAAAGGATATTGTGTTATGCCGAAAGCATAAGGCATCACTCACACTCTTTTCAAACCAAAAAAAATACTGCAGATTATACGCGTACGGCATGTCCATTAGTATATGTCTATGTCCCGCGCTGTCCATGTAGGTAATAGACAATAAACATCGGGGGCGAGCATCGATCACTCGTTTTACAGCCACAGCGGTTAATGGCGGTAATTCTCCACTAAGAGCGGTTTACTACATTGTTATTGCCGGCTAAAGCCACTCATATCTATAATACTGCAAGAAACAATTAAAGACTTAAAACTGTAATGTGCATGTCAGTGCAATTGAATTAAATAAATTACCAATTTCGAAGTTAATGGCAAGGGTGAGCATGGCATCATCATCTTATGGACAAGTTCGACACTAATTTAAATACTTTAAATACAGTCTGTTCTAGTAAGTTAAACAATCAAATAGCCGATAATCTCTGAATCGCTACGCTAAGCATAACTGCTATGCTAGTCATAAGCACTTATCCGTTTTTCCATAGACAACTGTGTATACGCCTTGAATGAGCTGAATTTAATATTCCAAATACACAGCATTTATTCTATTAATCAATAGACATTAAAAAAGTCAAATACACGAAAAATAAATTATTGTTACTTTAAAATAATAAACTTTAAACATTCAAATACACAAAAAATAAATTACTCAGTTATTGTAAAATAGTGTCTCAATTTGAATTCCTGTCTCATTTATCAGATATCGGATATATATATCCGCAAAACGCAGTCAATAGTCATAATTCACGTCAGTATTTGTCGGGCACTGCATTGCATTTTGTGCACCACTTACTTTGATAAATGATGCCACTCTGTCAAGAGGTCAATGTTTATCGAATGAATGTCCGGTGGGCTATTAGCGTTGATTGGTGGCTTGTGATTTTCGTTTGTGAATTATGGATAACGTCAATACGTTAGACAGATAAATAGGGCAGATTACATATTTTTATAGGCCTGCTTTATTGTATGTATTGGTGACGCATGTCAACTATTTTCACCCAATTGTTTTTATAAACTTTTACGCCATGTTTACCGCAAATAAACGTATTTTCTTTCTTTCTTTAAGTAAACTAGGCTGGTTTCTAAACAGCAACCTATAAATACAAAGCTTATGCTAGACTAAATGTTTTTAAACACATTCCGGTGCACGTATTGAAATAAAGAAACAGTTTTAAAAAGAAGTAAAAGAACTGAAAGGTGTGTTTTGTGTCATAGCCAATTAAAAACATAGGTATTTAATTTTAGAATCATAAAAATATAAAATTCGAATAATGACCGAGCATACCAATATAACGTTAAAGTGACCATAGACTAAACAATCAATCAAAGATCAATAGGCAAAGGCACTTGTCTGTTCTGACCGATAGCGTGTTATTGATGGTGTCCGTTTTTCACGCGGCCCGCCTCAGGCGGCACTCCGTCTCTATTACAGCTACCACTGATACGTTTTGTACGCACATTGAGTTATTTGTTCGACATGAGTATTCCGTTCAACTCATTCGTACCTATGTCATTGTTTGTAGTGGGAATAAGTGGGGTTCTGGTTTTGGAATGGTGATTTATTTTAGGTAAATGTTACATATTTTTTGATGTAAATGTAATCTAATCTAATCTTAATGTAATCTACCACGCGGGCCCAGTGTGAGTTGGTAGATGTCACATGTCTTCGAAGTTTTGCCTCTAGGACATGCCGGTTTCCTCAAGATAAACATCTTTTTTCCTTCATCGTTTTGAGAGCAGTGGGTATGAAATAATTTACACAATAGGTTTGAGCCTACGACCTACAGCTTGTAAGTCGACGACACCACTAGACCACCGCTGCTATTTTATAAAATATATAGGTATTATTGGCTTAACAAAGTAATTTGCTCCAACTTACTATTCTTCATACTCCTACTTAGAACTTAATTAAAAATAATATCCACAAATCCTATGCAAACAAAAAGTAATAATTTCAGTCAACTAAGCAAGACTAAGGAAAGGTCTCCAGTAATTTCTTAATCCCTGCCTCTTATGGGTGAAATTTCAATTGTGCGATTTCATGGTGGAATTTTCATTGCGTCTACGTCATAAATATTTTGTCCGATAAACCGTTCGTTCGACAGTCACGAGGCGTAAGAAAATGTTAATTAACGAATCCATTGTTTTCCCGCCCGGCGGCTCCAAGATGGTGCCGCTTCCGTTTCCGGCGAGCCTCCTTCTTTATGTGCGTTCCCACTTATTTTTACGTCAGTCGGGTAGAGCGGCGGCATTGTGCCGCGGTGCGGTGCGCGCCCGAGTATAATGATTTTAATTTCCTCTAATCAAGAGCCTTCGGCACAGCTTAAGAATTCTAATCATGCACAGCGCGGCCGCCACTGCCGCACCGGGCCGCGCCGCAGCCGCAGCGGGTGACAGAAACATCAGCACTTATTCTGATTGCGTCGAGTGTGGCGCTGAATAATTAATACGCCTTCATTTTGCGTTATGCTCCGAACCAAAACAAAAGAACCGCCGCGCATTAATTCACGAAATTGTTTATACATATTTGAAATCCTTAAATTATGCCAGCAAGCGTAAAACGTCAAATACATCTTTTCATAATTTTTTAAAGTGTTTCATTTTTAGAATAGTAATGTCTCTTCGTTATTTTCGGTTTTTTGAAATATAGCCGAGACTAAAGTTTAATTATATTGGGGTAGCCCAAAGCCCACCCTTTCGTTCAATTCGCACTAACGACCACATTTGAGTCATGTAAATCACGAGGACGCCACTTGCAATTAATTTTTTGACTATTAAAATGTCTCTGTCGTGATTGCCTTGGAGGGAACGTGAGTTGAAGAACGTAAAATGTAATTGAGAAATTGAGTTTGAAATTTTACGTAGATTTTTACGAAAACAAGCATGAGTCAGTTTATCAAAAAAAAACTCTTTTAATTCAACATTTTCCACAGAAATTACTTATGAAAAATGATTCCTTACACTTGTACTTCTTCTGAAAACGTGCAGGATTTTAACATCTCACAGACTCCATTTTCCAACGTACTATACAATCAAACTATATAACATAGACTACATTCAACGTCATTTCTTGTTAAGCACAGTCAAACCTCATCATTTTGTATACGCGGCCGCTGTTTGGTGGTGCGGTCCACAAGGAACACCGCACAATTAAGGGAACCCTTTCAGGGTGCGTACTTAGCATTCTAATCACCCCGAGCAGACGCCTTGCGCCACAATACAACGCTTAACGCCGCGAAATTAAGTGCGAAAATAACAGAATTTCGACGCGAACCCAACTGAATTATGTCGCGAACAAGATTCTAATTTTAATTTTACGGGAACAACGACTAATTTCGACATAATAAAACGTACAACGTATACTCACGACCCTCGGCTCTCGAGGTACTGCAGCAATAAAATGTGAAAAACGATTACAGATCAATGAAGCGTGCCTTCCCTCTGCGAGCGCAAATAAAGCCAAGTACACACTTCAAATATGCTTTTCTTAATCGTTCTCATAAAACAAAGATCAGCCGCCCGCGATCTCCCCCGTGCGGCAAAAATAAGTAAAAAAAATCTCCCGTTGCTCATATCGCGTCTATCAGTGCGGATTTTTACCGCAAATTGTTTCCTGTAGGGCACCCTCTTGAATTGATGTTTGTATTGGAACTGCAGCTTCGGAACTTATTATTGGTATCTCTTTAGAAAAACAAATAAAATTACGGCTCATTCCGCTCTCTTCCGCAATCCACTCGTGTCAATGTATTGTAATTTTTGACTTGAAGTTTGTTCTACCCAAGTTGTTATTGTTATTTCTTTTGATTTATGCTTTGACTTATTCTGAATTTAGAATAAAACAGCGGCATTTGTAAAAGCTTCTGATTAAACATGTTCTAAAAGCAAGTTGTTCGTCGTGCAGATGTATGTTTTTAAATAAAGTATTCTACTATACTTAGATCTTCTTACTTCCTCCCCAAGTTCAGATTTCATTACAATATCCAAAATCGAGCTAATGCCTCGTAATTTATATTTTACCTTAAATTCAGCCAGCATTTCTTAAGGAAAAACCATTGCCCACGGTATCAGGAATCCTCAAAGTTGAATTGGCTTAAACCTCCCGGCGGATGTGTCATTATAATTTGCAAGGGAGAGATGAGTGATCCGTCGCTCGGAGCGCTCACAAATAATACCCTAAGCTATTTTAATCTTAACTTAGTTAAAAATCTTGCGTCCGACATTAGCATTAATCACTTTTGACAGACACCGTAATGGATAGTGTAATTAATGTGTTTAAAGTTTATAATTGGTTTATAAAGGTAATTCGGGTGATGGCTTTTCTATTGCAAGTGTGATAAAATAAATTGATATGTATATAACAGTAGATTGGCAGCTCTAAGAACTTCTATTTTAAATTGCAATTTCTATACATCCATCTATATTCAAAAAGTGAATAGACAGGTATGAATCAAAACATCATCAATGGCTTATTAGAAAATGAATGTATTAAATATCTGGAAACAAAGAAAATGCCGCCATCAAGAACGAAATCTAAAGCTTAATTGAACGTCGACATTGAGAGATTTCAATTCAATTACTAAACCATATTTAACGAAATCCAATCCCCTTTCCCTCGAGAAATAATATTATTTATTCACAAAAAATAATACAAAACGCGGTTACGGCGAACGCTCTGTTGGTTCAGTGGAGATCATTCGATGTAAAAGTTGGAAGCAGAGGACGGAGGCAGGAAGAAAACTTGGATAAGCGAAACCCTCTAAAAATGATTGATGCCGTAGAGCAGGGGAAGCATGCCACCGCACGGTTTTAAAACGAATAAACGTCGAACCGTTCGAAATTTGAAAATGAACATCATTAGCGCTATTGGCGCGGCGAATTCCCGCCGATTCATTTACTCTATGGAATTCCCGTTTTTTCTTTGCGCTTTTTTATTGACGTCAATCATGCCAGGACGATTAGGTTCCACGTTTAAACTTCGTAGTCCGTAGTGCCGTCGATATTGCAGAACTGCACAACAAAAGCATTCATGCTCGCATTGCGATCACGTATAGCCAATTTCCTAACGTATTGAAAATGTCGTGCGATTGTTTGAGGACATGTTATTACACGGAGCGTTTAGCCTAGGAGCTGGGAGCTAACAAGCGCTGACGTCGTTTGTTTCTGCTAGCTCTTTGTTCGGAATATAACAATTAGGTAGACAAAGCGGCCGGTGGCGGTCGGTGTGTTATCGCGGACGATTCGCGCCGCACACAATGGCGCGCTCAACAATGCACGCTCAATATCTTTATGGTACTTATTGCTGAAGGCCGATGCACTCGCTGTGGAATCAACCTTCTTAGTGTACATTCACAGACCGACGTATACACAGAGTAATTCATTTGCAGATAGGCCAGTTATTAAGATAAGATGACCTTAACAAAACATAAAGTTAGCAAAATTTAAGTAATGTATTTTAGCCATATGTAAAAACGACACTAATAAATCTATCCTATTAAGTTATCACCAGTAGATCTTATATTAACTGACTTACGTTTTACTTGAAAATAAAGGTAAAAGAAAGTAAATTGACTTCAATTAAACTATTATATTATTTAAAATTACGTATATCATCATATATATTATTTCTCAAGGGCATTTTTGTTGGTACATCATAACTTCCTTCATAATTTATCAATATACATAAAAAAGGCATCATTTTAAAGCTTTTCTGAACCGCTATACCAGAAAAAGGTACAAATCACTCACATTTCAGGAATTTTTCGAAAACATAAGATTTAAATTCAAGGAAATGTGCGAGTTTTTCGCATAAACATAAAACCATATGACTACATATTTTTTTAAATTATTAATCAAACCCTTGATTTGCGGAAGTTTTTCACAGTATTCCCACTTTTCTTTACTCTATGGTCACCGAGACACCTCAGCATCCCGTGACGGGCCCTTTGTGGTGCTACCTTCTTCGTTCATGACACCTGCCTCACTACTGAATGCACATTCGACACCCCTACACGTCTGATAGAAGCATTGTGGCTACTAAGATGTCTTGTGGAAAATGAGGGCTTTTGTTCTAAATGTTATTAATTATGTAACTATAAATAGTGTCTCGTTTAAATGTTTTGTATACTAAAGGAGTACCTATTTGGATTTTTCACTCAACAAAAAAAAAACATATTTTTTCGTAGTTGTTTCTGATTCATGTCGTTACTAACTCGCTTTGATGTTAAGTGTTACCATAATTACTTTGTTATTTCTATTAAGCGTTCTGGTTCAAAGTTCATGTTATGCTGGTCATTGAGAGAGCAGTTTGAAACCAAGAACTGTACAAGCTGATTGCAAAAGAGATAAAAACAGAATTTATTTTTTCATGGTTATACTAACAGCAAATCAAAAGCACACCTCACAGAAACAGGATAAAGTAAATAAATACATTCTTTATTAGCATAAACAATATGCTCGAACATATTGAAACACTCACTCCTAAAGGTTCGTAATTTCACGAAAAAAAATTACGTGCAAAGAGGAAAGAATTCCAAAATCAAAATGTACAACATGTAGGGAAATTTAGAGGTATTTTTGACAGATTGAGACTGCAATCAGACTTTGGACGTTCTTAAAATTACGAGAATTGACCTGCTGCACAAGGTACGTTTCTCGGTGGTAGGCCTTATCATCGGTCGCCGGCAGAAGTTAACCACCAGACAAAGTCTTGCCGTCAAGCGATTCGTCGTGTTCCGGCATGATAACTGGTGAAGCCGTACGGAGGACGGGTCAGAGCAGTTGTGATGCGATTTGTGCCGGGTACGATTCATCAAATGTTGTTGTGTCGGGATTTTAGTCGTGGAAGGTCTCTACAACAATCTCCCTCTGGAGCAGCATCGTTGGTCGTGTTGTTGCTTTTAACATTGCACCACCTCGCTTAGTTAAGCCAAAAAAACTGATTGAATAGGCTCTTAATAAACTAGCGCGCTTTGCCATCGACGAAAGCATCACTGCTTGCCATCAGGCGGGATTGCAGTCAAGCACTAGTTTATAACTAGAAAAATAAAATAAATAAATAAAGAAGGTAAAAACACCCTTATAAATAGAACCAAAATTCCCTTCTTCTGTAGCCTATAGAGGTCCACTGCTTAACAAAGGCCTCCCCCAGGGGCTTTCCACAATGACAGGTCTTGTGCTCCCCGCATCCATTGGCTTTCCGCGATCTTAACCAGGTCAACGGTCCACCTTGTTGGGGGCCTCTCTACGCTGCGTCTTCCAGTACGTGGTCCCAGTCCAAAACCGTACTGCCCCATCGGCCATCAGTTCCACGTGCAATGTGTCGCGACTCGAAGAGCTATGTCGGTGACTTTGGTTCTTCTGCGGATCTCCTCATTTTTAATTCGATCACGCAGAGTAACTCCTAACATAGCTCTTTCCATCTCCCTTTGTGCAACCTTAAGTCTTCATATGAGGCCCATTGAAATGAAAAGTCACTTACTAACTTGCAATCAAGCCTCAATCATAATTTGTCTCAATCTACATGACATTCAGTTAACTCATACATACCTAATAAACTATTAAACGAAAACTCAAATACGAACGGTTAATTCAAGCATCCGTATTCAGTAAATCACGCCACGGTGACGTGTAACAAGCGTTACGTCGCAGTGACGTCGACACGTGCGTTCACGAGGAGCGTTTAATCGTATAAAGAGCTAATTGTCTGTGCGGATTCCACAGGTAAACACTACACGCCACCCATTTACACACTACGCAATAACGGAGGTATGAAGCTAGTTTTGGGTTTAAAGGTGGTAATAATAAACCGGAATTGCCACGTTTGGCCTGGACCTGATTCAATATTTTGCAAAAAGGTCATTGTGTTTTTAATTCTTTAATTTATTCTTTTGCAATGCCCGATACAGTTTTATGTAACAGTGCAGGCAATTGTTTTTGACTCGTTTCCACGTTTGGTGAAAGCTCAATATAATCCTTATTGAAACAAAAAACTGTATTACGTAATTATAAGATAAAAAAGTAAAACGAAAACGTTCTCTCCTAACCGCTTTCAACTTATTCGATTACAAAACTAGTCAAAGAATGTAGTTAACTGTTAGCTAATTTAATCTTTATATTATCTATCAGACTACGATTCCACTTGCGAATGGTCAAAATCAAAAATCAAGTCAACAAAATATACCATCCACTCGCCACAACTCCGCTACGCACGTAGCACCTTCGTAGCTCCGTGCTACGCACAACAAGCGCCTACGTTAACTGTCGATCATGTAATCGCGGATTACACTAGTGATTTAATACCCGCTGATTCAGTCGGCATTTTGAACACAATCACACCTAATAACACACCGCCTTATGATGTATAATTATTGCTGAAAGGGTAA
The DNA here is from genome assembly GCA_037179545.1 of Sesamia inferens. NCBI lineage: Eukaryota > Metazoa > Arthropoda > Insecta > Lepidoptera > Noctuidae > Sesamia > Sesamia inferens. The sequence goes on from CM073931.1 coordinate 24,451,301, forward strand.
TAAGTTCAATTATTCAGATGAGGGAATTACTCGTCTACGAGAAATGTGAAAATGAAATGTTTCTTAGACGAAATTATGAATGAGAGTTAAGGTTTTGATAGGCGAATTGATTATTCCCGCGGAGGAGGAATCATATTTTAGATACTCACTATTTTCTTATACCAATGTATTTATTATAATTTTTTATTTTGATAATCTAACCTGGATCTTAGTTTCGATTCGGGATCGGGATTGGAATTGGACTCGCTGATCGAGATTTTTTTACCAGTAGCCTTGAGGAGTCTTGGTTTGCGTTCTTTGATAGCCCCACAAACCTCTTTGACTTCTCTCTAATAAGCATAATCTGGTGAAGGGTTCATTTAACTATAAAAAAAACTATAAACTCGAAAATTTGTTTTAAAGACTTGTCAAAACATGGGGTGTAAAATATATGAATATGAAATGAAATCGTTTATTAAGCAAGTAGAATCACCGATCACTTTTACACGTCATGTATTTTTTATTTTTGTATCAACATTGTTCCAGACATGTTTTAGTTTAAGTTCCAGGTACGAACTTAACTATAACTAATAAAATCACGATCTAAAATCAAAATGCTTTATTTCAAATAAATGAATATGGACACTTAAAGATCTTCAGCAATACGGTTCAAATTAGTTCAACTGGTTCTGTACCTTTACCTTCAGGAAATCCACGTTACGATAAAGTTTTAAAATAATAATACATATATGTTCAAAGAAAACTTAGAGAGAGTAATCTAAAGACGATAATACCAGCAAATATAATACGATAGTGTTATAAAATTACCATAGAACAAGTAAAAGGCAGTTAAGTCAACACAGTGTTTTACAGCCGTTCGGGGCATTTTTATGGGACAAGGGGAGGTTTAACAGAATGGAAACACAAGAGCTCTCTGTATGGCTCTGTATGAAAATCTGAATTACGTTTTATAGTGGACGTGATGGGAATAAGGGCGGTTTGAATGTCGGTGCCGCTTTGCTATAACGAATGTTGAACGAAAAAATGTTTGTGTGTGATGAGGTGTTTGGATACATACTCAAAAAATAAAGGTAGTATGGATAAGTCATCTATAATATAATAGTATGAAGATGATTAAGTTATACTTCTAAAAGGTGATTATTATCATCGCGTGGTTTATTAATTAATCAGTGCCAAACTTGTATTTATGTAAGATGTTAAGAGACACTAATGAGAGTTAGTTGTGTTAGAACACTTGACAAATAATTATCACAAAACAATCTCAATCGAAAAAAGTTAAAATAGAGCTTTAATTGTCATTCGACAGCCTCCGTGACGTAGCGGTAGCGAATATGGCCGCTGCGCAAGGAGGCGCGGGTTCGATCCTAGCGCAGGACAAATATTTGTATGCATGGATATGAATATTTGCACTGGTCTGGTCGTGCCTCGGAAAGCACGTTAAGCTGTTGGTCTCGGTTGCCATACGAACATCCAATGGCAGTCGCTACGGGTTGTTGGAGCCTTCAAAAGTCCTACAATTGGTCTAAATGCAATGTTTCGATATCGCCTTCGGGTTGTGGAGGTCAGACGGCAGTCGCTTCATGGAAAACATCGAAGTTCAGCCAAAATGAGCAGTTAGACTGGTAAAGCGGACCCTAGACTCCAAAGGTGAAAAGTGTTGGATACGACTGGGATTAACGCTGAGATGAAGAAGAAGAAGTGATTTAATTGTCATTAGCCTTAACCTACCTTTTTAAAATAACTATTGTTAAAACTGCGACTGACACTTTCTCGTCATAAACCAAACACCGAACATTCGTCATTGGCAAGCTGCCCTCAATGTCGCGTCTCTTCGTCGGGTTTCGGCAATTCTTTATTATTCATGGGGCGATCTTGCTCGCGGAGTGTTTTATATGAGCGACGATCGAGTATCAATTTGTACGAAACGGCCCGTATTAGCATTGGAAGTGCGAGCCTACATTGTTTCACTGGGGGACTTGGTACCTTGACGTACAACCCAACCAACTTTATTTTTCTTACGTTTTTGCGAGGAATGTCGATGATGATGTGAAACACGTGTGATTGAATCATGGCACTTGAGATGGTTAACGGTGTTAATAGATTAGAACTTTTGAATAGTATGCTACAGATTTGTGAGCATTCATAATAGGAATAGTCGCAATCCCATCTCCCCTAAGGCTTACATCACATTGGGGGGGGGGGGGGGGGTACCGCAGTAGTTTGATATTCCACAGGAAAAGCGCTGCTGCCCGCTTCCCTATTGAAAGTTCCCTTCGGCGCCTCTTACGACACCCACTTGAGGATATAGGATGGTACTATTCTAAGCCCGGTACCACACCTCAGCCACGATTAATGTCAAAAAAGTAAGGAAATCATATTGAGGCTAAATTAAGAATACACTGTGAACTTTCTTATGTGAGTTATTACTATGATTGCACGTCTGGAGTCAGAAATAAATTCTAAAACATTTTAACCAAGTGACAAATGTAAGATACAAAATATCCCAGACTGTGTCCACCTTTCAAAACAAAACAAAAACATTCTATATACATCTACAAAGTACTACCAAAAATCCCTTTTAAACTAAACGCAAATCCCGCAAACCACCCTCAACTCATTGAGTGTCGCAAAGCTAGGTACAGTCAGCAGCACTAACGCCTCACCGACACAATACGTTAAGTACGCCGCGCTTATGAGTGTTCATTAAAGATACGATAAAGACGGCGGAGACGCCGGCTAAATTGGCTACTCTCACTGTACGAGAAATTCGTAAATGTAGTTATAAGTAAATGTATTATGAGCGCTGTATTACTAAAGATGCTTTCTTATGATAGCCTGAAACACAGGTTTAAATAAACCTAGTTCGGGTGGTCGGGTGGTGGTGACTTTTTGTACATTCATTGTTGATCTATATTTTTTAATAAATTTCATTTTCTTAAGAACTGGAGCCAGAATTTCCCATTTATATTACCGGTATTAACTTATCTCTTAGTAATTGATCGTCAAAATTTTGCTAAAAATGTCATCAAATAGTCGGTATATCGGCCACCAAATATTATCAGAAGCTATTGAGGAGAGACAAAATAAGACTTTATTTTTGAAAAATCAGGACGTCGAAACAGTCGTTCTGGTGGTCATAAAAAAAACTAACCTAACCACCTTTCTGCCCTCACAGTCGTTCTGGTGGTCTTAAAAAAAACTAACCTAACCACCTTTCTGCCCTCACAGTCGTTCTGGGTGGTCATAAAAAAACTAACCTAACCACCTTTCTGTCCTCACCGTCGTTCTGGGTGGTCATAAAAAAAACTAACCTAACCATCTTTTTGCCCTCACAGTTGTTCTGGTTGGTTATAAAAATAAAACTAACCTAACCTAACCTCCTTTCTGCCCTCAGTCGCTCTGGGTGGTCATAAAAAAAACTAACCTAACCACCTTTCTGCCCTCACAGTTGTTCTGGGTAAGGATAAAAAAAAAATAACCTAACCACCTTTCCACCCTCACAGTCGTTCTAGGTGGTCATAAAAAAAACTAACCTAACCTAACCACCTTTCTGCCCTCACAGTCGTTCTGGGTAGTGATAAAAAAACTAACCTAACCACCTTTCCACCCTCACAGTCGTTCTAGGTGGTCATAAAAAAAAACTAACCTAACCACCTTTCTGCCCTCATAGTTGTTCTGGGTGGTCATAAAAATAACTACCACCTAAAATGAAATACTTATACACGTGAACAACTCAACTCGTCGTCACATGAATCGAATGGTGCTCTCTGATTGGTATAAATGACCGGTCGCTGTCGTCTCACGTACTCGCGCCAAATAATGCAGTGGCTATTTTCACGATAAAAGAATATGATGTATCATTTTACATGCCAAGTTATAATAAATTATTCTTTCTGTGGATGCTTCAATTATATTTTTTGAGGACATTGGGTTGAAGCTGTAAAACGTAAAATAGTGACGAGATGTAAAATCCGTGGACGAGTTAGTCAATTTAGTGGCAATGTATGAATAATGAGGATAAGTCACAATAATTGATGATCTGTACTTAACGCTTTCTATAGAATATTTAGTGGGCGTTGTAAAAAAGATGAATTAGGTTATTAGAGGCTATGTCATTTTCCCGTTGCTTAGTTATAAAATTAGAAATTTAATCACGTGTCCAATAAATAATTTTGTGGCTTGACTTATAATTTCCCTTTTAAATATATTAATAAATAATTTAGACCATTATGGACCCGCAGGGTAGAAGTTAATGGCTACGTTGATAATATATAACACTTTGAAGTAGTTGGCTAATGAAGCAACAATAGTACTCTATTATATTAAAATATAACTCTTAATTAAGTATGTACATCATGCTATAAATTTGCATTATAAACTGACTTCTGATTTTACGAGAAATCTATACAGTGTGGAGTTAGCTAAAGCTGGACATACATAGCTTGCTATGTAGCCGTATTAACACCATCGTAAACAATAATCACTACATATTATAAAACAAAGTCACTTTTACTTTCCCTATGTCGCTTTGTATGATTCAATCTTTAAAACTACGCAACGGATTTTGATAGGGTTTGTTTTCAATAGATAGAGTGATTCAAGAGGAGATTATGTATAATAACATTCATTAAATAGTGGAAAAATACTATTATTTTCGAGGTTTCTATGATATGAATAAAAAAGTGGGTTTATTTTGCGACATTCTAAACCAGTGGGCATTTACAATGTCGCAAATTAAACCCATTTTTGAGCTTACATTGCAAACGCTGGCTGAACCCTATGAGATAGATCAAAATAATGTACTACAATATTATAGACCTTAAAAATGCCTACAAAAAAGTCTGCAATACCATATGTCTACCTACTATAGTTTCTTCATTATGACTAATTTTTTATGTTTGAAAAGTTAATTAAAATGCCAGTTGAAATCAGAGGCCACTATTTTTTCCTTATTATTAATCCTTATCCAAATAAATTACGTCAATCAAAGGTAATTTTAGTAGTAGCAATTCTCTTTTTGAATTAATAGAATTGGTTGTTTCATTCAGGAGATATCACGATTTATTCAAAACTAAACACCAGAAAAAATCCGCGTACCGTTCGCGCCCGTGCCGGCCGCCTGCTACTTGAGTATTTCCATAAGGGCGACCATTATTTCGAACAAACTTGGTACCCCAGTAGGCATTCATTCTGCTTGAAGGTGGTGGAACTAGCTATCCATGGACAATAAGATCGATGTATCTTGCAGAGTCAGATATTGACTGATAGTCGGCACAGTAGGCATTATTTTTATTGAAGGGCCACCGTTTCTTAGGATGCTTAGGTACCTATATCATTTATCCACGTGCGAAGCTGGGGCGGGTCGCTAGTAAAATATGACTCATCATTTGCATAGACTTTTAATAAATATGTGTCGGGTCAGTTTCCAGTCTAACCGGATACAGATGAATACCAGTCTTTCGTATGTAGCTACTGGCTATCTGACCTCCACAACCCAGTTATTGGGTAATACGATATCCTTTGATAAGATTGGCAGTCAGAGTTTAGGACTTCTTACTACCCGCAACGACTGTAAAAGATCTACAAATAACAACAGATACATGTATTTCGAGGCACAAAGCGGGGTATGTAAAATCCACCCATCCACAGACCAACCGCGGCAAGCTTAGCTTTACTTGATCAATCGATCTGTGCGGCTGTTGTTTAGCCACGAGCCCCTTATATAAATTTCAGATATATATATATATATATGTATATATATATATATATATATATATATATATATATATTTGTCGTCCTCCGTGGCGCATCAGTCAACACGCCTGCCTGTGACATGGAGGCCCCGGGTTCGATCCCCGGCCAAGTCATGATGGAAAAACGATCTTTTCTTGATCGTCCTGGGTCTTGGATGTTTATCTATATATGTATCTAATATAAATATAGTATCATTGAGTTAGTACCCCATAACACAAGTCTCGAACTTACTTTGGGGCTAGCTCAATCTGTGTAATTTGTCCATATATTATATTTATTTATTTATTTTATTTTATATAAACGTAAAACACGTGAACATTTGATTATCTAAGAGTCTAATATCCTTTACTTCAGCATCTGCATTGCAATTAATTTCGAGTCGATAACAAAACTGCGCTAAAATTCCGCTCACGCGATACTGTGTCACAAGCCCACTAGTTCACTATCCACGCGACACTCCGATTTTCGCTTACCAAATGAACATTCATTTCTGTGCAGATGTACATAGTTCAACTAACAAGGGGTTGTTAATTTAAATTTAGTATCTTAGCTCCGAGTAATGAACGGGAAGGTGATTGTTATAATGGGATTGTAGATTTGTACTCGCTAAAACACGACTTATATATGAATGTTGGCTCTGATAGAAAGGAAATAATTAAGTTATGATACGAGAATGTCGACTGGTGTTTACTTAAAGATTTTGTAGTTATGGTTTTGTACTCAAAACTCCAGTGGCATGCTAAGAACTATATTGCTAAGAACTGTGCGTGCACGTAGAAAGTGCGTGTGCGTGTATAAATTATATCTCAACATTCCACACTACGTGAAAAAACATTATATTTTTTCAGTTTCATTTCATCATCATCAACCTTTTTGTCGTCACACTATATGTTAATATTTTGTATTATCCCCATTATGTTCAATTCAATCAAGTAGACAATTTTTTAGTTTCAACAAATGCGTATTTCGCTTCCTCTTCATTTTTCCCACGCCTCGATGTAATGGATCTGTAATTGTTGTATAACCTCTCACCTCGTGCCTCGCACCTTTGCACCATAAAACCCCATAGTTTTTTCTACAAAAAGTCTGTCTTTATCTGCCTGTGCCTAACCACTAGGTCATCTTGACTCAATATCATAACGTTCATATTATGGTCTACAATCACTTATAGACGACAATAATCATGTGTTTATTTTCTTGAAGAAGGACGTCAGTCAAATTTGACGTCAAGCTATTGTAGGATTGCCTATGGACTTTTGGTCGACACTGTAAATATGTAGTTATATTGATGTATTTATTTTGAAGAGCCAATTAAGTTTCATCTGTATTAAAGATTCGTAATGAAGTTAGATTGTGTTAGGGTGTAGAGTGATAATGAACCTAGTATGTTGCTACATTATTGTTACTTACACACATGAATTTTTTTACATTCATAAATTCCCAGTAAATGAAAAAATACTGTTACCCAAAAGGCTTTTCTAAAAGTAAAACACAAATCACTCAAAAAGAAACCCCTACTTTCATATTTGCTCACGTACTCCATGCAAATTTATGAGGAGGTGGGAAATTTTTAATTACCACTGTGTCTGAGCATCTGTCTGGAGACTGAGACGCGGTTTGTGGAGTTCGGTAGTACTGCAGGTGACAACGCCGCGGAGCGGGGAGCCAGCGGTTAAGTGTGGCATTTTACGGCTTTTATGCATATTTGATGGCACCGCCATAATCTGTGCGGTAGGGGAGACGAGCTAGTAGCTACCTACCTGAAGTGTTGGCTCGGATATGAATTGCTGTTAACTTATGACGAAAAGATTTTGTCTTAGAAAAATATACTATGAAGTATTGATCAAAAACGTCCAAGTATCTGAACGATATCTAAGGTAAAATTGATACCTAAGCTAACTAATTACAATAGCGTGTGGATTGAAAATGTTATTGACTTTCTAAATCTAAGCACGTCCTAGGACTAACACTGTAATTCAATATTAAACTATACCTACTGATATACGTCAAAACTAATTTATGTAAAACAAGTAAACCTAAATTAAATTCTGTAACGGACGGAACATTTAAATAATCCACCGTTTAAAAGGCAAAGCCAACGAATTTGAAAATAATGACAGGTATTAGACGCGTGCTAAGAGGGCCGTATCAATTACGGGCCCAAGCAAACAGGGTATTACGTGTTCAATATTAAAATCAAATTTACGGCCCGCCCCGAACCGCACGTCTATGGGACTAACGGGTCGTGGACCTTGGGGTATGGACAGCATGACAGAAGAAGAGGAAAATGGGTATATTAAGTTCCATGACATTATGGATTTTTCAGGACTTTCCATTTTACTATTTGAATTGAGCATCAAAGTGAAGCACTCAATAGCGACATCTAAAGTTACGGATAAACCTTGTAAAATTATATTCATTTGCAGAAATCGTTTTAGTCTTAAAATTTTAATAATCTTTTACAACGTGTAAAAGGTGCAGAACTACATAACAACGTCACGGTTCTTTGGATAATAACTAACTATACTGGAAGGGTTTTAATAAAAAAAATCACTCTAAAAATCAATTCCAAATATTCGGTTCCATATGTCGAGTTTGTCGCCATAATCACAGCAGCTAAACCTTACACGTCACGTTACAAGCCAATATTTTTGATTCTAATCTTGACTCAAAGCCTTATTGTGATTCTAAGATTTATATTTCACCGTTGATCTAGAAAACTTGCCCATAGATTCTAGAACATTGCCTTGGAATAAACTCGAAAAAAAAACTTCTACGTATATTAAATTACGAACTAATATCAATACAAATCGTAGTAATGTTGTCGGTATAACTCCAAGTGTTTGTGTAACGACACAACATCAATTAAAGTCACATTTTGACGCGTCGGCCACACGTAATGCTGTCGTTTCCATATAAATCTGATACTGAAACGAGGATTATTTACCAATTCTACCCTTCTATGTCATATGAAATAGTTATGGGATGTAAACATATGATTTTGTGTTTTGTTAATGGGTAGATTCGAAATTAATTGCTTTTTGATAGACCAGTGCCTGTTTCGTGGGTTTCGACGGATTATATCCGTACTTGTTCTTTGATGACGTAATAGCAAATTTATAAACGTTGGTCGACATTGTATGGCATTATAATATTCTTGTTTTGAATAACTGTTGTATCTAATTTAAACTATTTGCTAATCGAATAAAAAACTAAAACATTGAGTCTATGAATGATCGGGTCCCTTTCTTTTTTTTTTTTTTTGTTCGGATGTTAAATTATCAAATGACCTCTCCCGCTCTTGTCGGAGCGGAAGGGCTTGTCACCCGTGTTACTTTACTTTTTTTTACCTGTGCGCCAGGGGCACGATTTCTTTTTTAAACAACCCGCAACCCTGACCCAGGAGGCATCGGCCGTCGCGGAACCCGTCACGATGTGCTGACATCTCTTTGAGCCTCGCGTGAAAAACAACGCATGAATGAATGACCAGGGCGTCTCCTACGGAGGCTTTTGGCGTGAGGGCGCTGGGATGCGTCTCCTCCTTTGCCAGCATCACTGCCTCGCAGAAGGAGTTGACGGCCTGCCATACACTCTGCTCTAGACCATGGCCTGGACCAGGGTCGGACGAGAGAGATCGCCGCCACGAGGACACGGCGGTGCTCTACACAAGCCGGGCAGACCAACACCGTTTGCTCCACTGTGTCCTCAGGGCGATCCACACAGTGGTGATACCCTGGCATTTCCTCCCGCCTTATAGGAACATCCCGAAACAGCTGTGTCTGGTGAGGACCTGCATCAGGCGGAAGGTGAGGGCGCCGTGGCGTCTCTCTAGCCACTCCTCAAAGAGCGGACTTACAGCTGCTATTGTGGCGTGCCCTATGATTGATCAGCACCCCAATTTTGTATATATTTTCTTTAGCAATCCTAAAGATTTTGAGGAAATTGCTGATCTGTTACGTTCGCAAGTGTAAAACGTTTGTCTTCTCGTTAATGACGCAGTCAATGTTCTTAAAAACTAAAAGGCACACATTGTAAATGATATACTCAATTATCGTCAAATAATAATATCCTGACCGTCGAGTATTTGGTAGTTTTCCGAATTAATTTAAAAATATATTATATTGTTTTTGGATGGTAAAAGTTTACTTTTCTTCTTGTTACAGAACGATTACGTGCAGATAACACACAAGTTATTCAGGCCGTCCACATCAAAAACGTAAGTGCTATTATTAAGTTGGTAAGTATGTATGAAGACTATTAATTTCTACTGATTCTCAAGAGCATTCAAACCAAATAATAAGAATGACAAGGTCACACCAGTAAGATAAATTTAATGAAGAGAAAATATGTCTTGGAACTTTTCAAAAACATAGCCGAAATAAGGAATCTATCCCAACAGTGGGGCTATTATAGGCTGACATTATTTTATACATTAAATATTTAATGGTTAAAGTACACAAAGTAAAAAATAATGTGATAAATTTAATGAAGAGAGGAAAATTACATCCTGGAACTTTTCAAAAACATAGCCGAAATAAGGAATATATCCCAACAGTGGGGCTTTTATAGGCTGACATTATATTACACAGTAATGGTTAAAGTACACTAAATAAAAATAATGTATTCTTAATATAAAATAAAACACAATCGCAGACCAGTCGCGGATTCAAAACATTGTAACAACAAAGTTAGGTCGCGTGCCCGCGGCTGATACGCCCATAAACCGCACAATTGTCGCACACCCGCACTTATTTACGTGTACTTATGGACGTAACCATAAATATGTGCGCACTGCGGGGGAGCGTGATCTGCTGGCGGTAATTATTGCGTGACTTATTGGCGAACGAAGATAACACGTATATCGCGACCAGAATAAACAGAACTCCCTGAACTCATACCTAAAACCCTCACTCGTCTTCATTTCTAAGACGTTGCGGGGAATGGTAGGTCATTTTGAGTTGGTGGTACGTCTACCGCTCCGAGGGCTGTGGCAGCTTTATCTCGCGCTTGACTGTTGATCGTGACTTTCCGACTGAGATTTCGGTAATTACGCTGATTATGAATGTAGGTGCCGCGTTGTTTTTCTCTGTGAAGCATAAGGTTGACAGGATTTATGTGAGAGTTGAAGGGATATCATAACAGGTAATACAGACCTGTACTTATGGCACATTACCTGAGGAGTAATTCTCGTTTTAGGGACGTTCACAGTCTGAAGGAAATTTCTTATATATGTATCAAAAATGTTCTAAATTTTTGATAGATTGAGATAAGAATGTGAACGTTCTTAAAAATAAGAAAAATGCCCCTCATTTGTCACGTTTATGTTATCAATCGCTACGCGTCTACGAAACTGCTACGAATTTGCTACGACGTTTGCTACGAAGTACTGTTGTAACGTCTGTCAGAAACTTACGTCTATTTCTGCATTGTCTGTTATCAATGCTAGAGTCAGTATCAGATGTTTGCTGCGAGTTTCTTTATAATTATAAACTAGTGCGCTAGTTTATTAAAAAAGTATGAGACGATTGCTTTTAAGTACTGCTGTATTTGTATGGGGTACAAATAAGGACAATAATGCGTTTTATATTAGTTACCAACAGACAACAATAATGCAACAAAGAGTTGTTGTTTCTTTTTCTGGTGTTCTATAAAAATGACACTGAACCTACCATACTAAATGCAAACTTGTAGAACTCAACTAACGAATCTTAACCTAAGCAAACAAACAGAAGTTCATTGAACTAAAAGTTTATGCAATAAAATATAACTCGCAGAGACTGTGTGTCTCTAAACTCCTGTACTTCGTACCTTCTTAACGTTTTATCTTCAAGAACCCTCAATCAAAACTATCATCATTATTCGCTGTTTTCAAACGGCTTTAAGGTGACACACACATCCACAGGAGACGCCCTGGTCGGGAAGACAACGTCGGACTCCTGGCCACCGTAGGCGCGTTCTTGCGGCTCGCCGCCCAGTATGGACCAGACCCAGGCGAAGACGGGTTGTGTACCACGCGCGCCTCTAAGAGATGTTAGCACATATTGTCGAGGTTCACTAGGACACCTACCAGGGCCGTGGATGGTTCGAAAAAGATACTATGGGCCCTGACGCACAGGCAAATGAAGAAACATGGTTAGGTTTTAGTCAGTAAAAGTCTGACACGCCTTTCCGCTCCGCCCAGTGCAGGAGATCATTTGATGATTTCCCATCCCGAAAAAAAAGGTTCTTCTTCTTCATCTTCAGCCTATAGATGTCCACTGCTGGACAAAGGCCTCCCCTAAGGCTTTCCACGCTGACCGCACAAGCAGCACAAGTGCTGCCCGCATCCATCGCCTTCCTGCGGCCTTTACCAGGTCATCGGTCCACCTTGTTGAGGGCCTCCCTACGCTGCGTCTTCCAGTACGTGGCTGCCACTCCAGAACTTTACTGCCCCATCAGCCATCGGTTCGGACAAAAAGGCATCTCACATAATCAATCTATCCATATGATAAAATCTTACTGAATATACTAAGGAGCTGTGAGCTTCAATATACTAATATTACTTTTCCTGTTTCCTGTTTATGCCTAAACCACTATACGGATTTCGATAAAATGAGAAGGAGATAGATAGGCATTAATAGGCAAGTACATTGCCTATGTCACGCAGTCTACACAGGCCAAACCACGGGAAGAATCTTTGCGTGGAATAATAGTTCTTTTATGCAACTACTTCACTTAAGTTTTCACAAATTAAATTAGCTGCTTATCACTAGTATCTCATCGCTTTGTCATTAATCAGCTGTACCACTGAGTATGGTTAGTTGACATGATGATGTGGATTCGATGCTAGGTAGGTACTGACGAACTGAGCATCGAATCATGATCTTATCCGCTCTAAGCATATACAACAACAGTAAATTAGTAGGTTTTTCAACTTCGGTGGTAGGCCATAACATCGGCCGCCGGCAGAAGTTACCACCCACCAGACAAAGCCTTGCCGCCAAGCGATTTGTCGTGTTCCGGCATGATGTCTGGTGAAACCGTATGGAGGACGGGTCTGAGCAGTTGTGTTGCGATGTGTGCCGGGTATGATGCGCCAAATGTTGTTGTGTCGGGAATTTGGTCGTGGAGGATCTTCAGATCAATCTCCCTTTGGCGCAGTATCGTTGGTCGTGTTGTTGAGTTTAATATTGCATCACCTCGCTCAACTGCCGTCTTCCTTCCCATTCGCTCAGTTTTTCTGAGTGAATAGGCTCTTAATAAACTAGCGCGCTTTACCATCAACGATCGCATCAATGCTTACCATCAGGCGGGATTGCGGTCAAGAGCTAGTTTATAATTATTAAAAAAAAAAAAAAACATAAACAAACTCTTGTCGAAGAAACATTGATCTTGGTTCTCCTGTTCACAAACTAAATAAATTTTAAGTTCAGTGAATATTTTTCTTTCTATTTTATCAAGAAAAGGACAGAGCATAAAACCTGTTTTAGTCCTGTGAAATTAGTTCCCTCCTAAGGTAAAACGACGTGTTTTTAGTCGCCAAGTTTTTAATCGCGTCTAAACTGTCTATGGCGTATCTAAATTTGACACGACTAAACTAATATTTTTTCTTCCGTCCTTTTCTTAATGAAACAGAAAGAAAAGGATGCACTGAACATAAAATTAGTTTGTGAATAAGAAAATCAGCATCAATATCGAAGTGCAGTTATATATTTGTCCGAAACTTCACGACTTCGGTCTAATTTTCAATTTCACCGTTTCCTAACAAATCTAGTATGATATAGGTATCTTCATTGACTTCAAAAACGGGAAAACATGACGCAACCTACCTAGATAATCATTACTTTACTTGTTAACATAATAGAGATGTTTCCTGGGTAAAAAAAATTGATTCTATTGAGTCCGTCATTCAGATTATAGAAAAATATTGGATACGTATATTTTGTTTTATCAAATCAATAAAAAATTACAAATATAAAAGGCATCAAAGATCAGGGGTGGTGGCTGGTGACGTCACTCCTCACTAAAAGTGTAGCATGCAGTGACGTCACACGAGTTTTCAACACACTGTATCGTCTTCATTTTTTGTTTATATGAAAAAAGAAAAAATACGTGTCTAGTATTTTTTGGAAATCTGACTGACGGACTAATTGGTTTTTCTAGTCAACTACCCTATTATGCGAAAATGCTCATTAATAATGTATGTCTAGATAAATACGTTTAGTATATAAGTAGCCTATTTATACGCGACCTCCATGAAAAAATCGTGACGAAATAAACGAAATGTTCAAATAATCAAAACTCTGAACCAACTCATTCCTCAAGTTTTGTCGAGTTTAAAATAGAAGAGAATAAATCTATACTTGCTTATAATGTAGGCAACATAAAAATAGGATGATTTTTATAATAAGGACCGCAAAAAATCAACCAAGACCTTTTCACCTTGTTGCGAAGTTTGATCCAATAAAACAAAGTTTTGAACAAACGAATGCATTAAAGTCACCGCAAACTGATCCAATCGTAATATCGCACTCCCAGACATCGAAAGTTAGTATGCATTGACTTTGAAAAGTCGTCCAAAACTAAGTTGGGTTATGTTTATGAAACTATTCGGATGCGGGTGTGTGCCGCCAATACACATGCAAGAACTCGCGCCCAACTCGAGGCATAGTTCGCTAAGTGGAACAGCTGTAAAACAAACTAGCGAAGGGTCTAGGAACTTAGTGTGTACGTTGGCAACTATTCGGCGGTGCGAACACATGTCGTCGGCCGCGTGGAAGGCCCCATCGCCGCCGCCACGCCGCGGCGACGACGACGCATCTTCACAACTTTGACAGTTTAATTCGTGAAGGAGGCCCACTTCGGCCGACGACCGCTGATTTATAAATAAGTTAAACTAGGTTTTAACTAAAGTATTGCGGTGGGACGATAACGAACGCGGCGCCTACGTTCCCCCGCCTCCCCGCGTACCGCGCCCGCGTGCAGATAAACTTTTAAAATGACTTTGGAAGCTTTTGAGCTTTTAATCGGTAAAGTTGTACAGACAGACAGTTCGGGCACAATCCTTGAACCGCTTGCGCCGGCGACGGCGGCCGCAAAACTTTGTTTTACAGGACTACTTTTCTTCTTGTTTCAAGGTTGGACTCTTAAAACAAACTCCGGTTCGACGGAGTTCGCGAACTCGGGCGCGAACAATTTACAAATTTCTCTCTTTCATAACAACTAACTGCCGCTCGGCGCGCCGGCGAAAGTTGTCCTGCGTAGATCTTAATCGCATTGTCTGTTGCGCTCGCGGCGCCAACAGCTGATTGTGACGGCACAGTTTATCGAACTTTTGCTTTAATTCACGTGCCGAACGTACTCGTAACATAACAACAAACTGTCGGCTATAAAAGTCAACATGATTAGCTAGGGAGATCGTGCTGATACAAGATGAATGGAGAGCAACACGCGGGGAGCGCTGAATAACAGACAGGCGTTTGGGAAAATGTCGGATTAACGATGAAATCAGGAAGGAAACCCGTAGCAGTACAAAAAGGCCTGCAGATAGACACCAGCCGCCCTCCGACGCGTTTATTCAATTCGTTTAAGTGACATCGATAGCATCGGCTGCGGTCGAAAAAACTCGTCTGCCAAATTTTGACGGCGTCCCCCCGGCGACTGGCGGAGACTTCGTTTTTCAGTTTACGCCTTACCTGCCCGGGGTCAGAACTGGCCTCGCGTGAAAAACACTGATTGGCGTTTAATGTTTAACTGTCGGCCTTTTATTTGACCGGTGTCAAAACCCTTGAAAGCTTTTTATTAGCGAGGTCGTAGGTTTCTGTATGTAGTTATATATTTTGGCATATTTTCTTGTGTATTTGGCTCAGTGTTGTTAATACCGACATATTCGAACGTGGCATGGCAGTCGGCTCGTAATGTAACATCACATTTACATTACTGCTTATATACTAGCATACGGGATTGTAACATAAGCTAAATGCAGTATCGGGTATTGCGCGTAAATTTTACGTAACTAGAAATAAATAGGTTGCGGGTGTGTGGGGCGGGGCGGCGTGGGCGGCGGCGTGCGCGCGCCGTTCCTCCCCCTCCCCTGCCGCTGCCTCTCCAACCCCCGCCCCCCTCCTCCCCGGAGCCCGGCCTGCTGGCGACCTCCGCATAGTCCGCTAATAGCGCCCCGCGAGCCACCCGCACCGCGGAGCGAGCTCCTGCGTCCGCCGCCGCCCGCTACGGCCTACGGAGAAACTTTTTCGACGTGAACGCACTACGCTGTGCTACGAATCGAAAATTAATAGTCCGAAGTGCATTTTAGTGCAGTGATTTTTTTTATAATATTTATTCGTCAGTGAATCCGTGTATAAATAAATAAATAAAAACTTTAGTGCGCAATGAGGACTCGCCCCTCCGTTTTATAGCAATGTCGGCCCTCGTCCGACCCATGTGGTAAGTGGCCGTTTGATTACCAAAGTTTAGTTTAAATTCCAAGTCAACTATTTTGTTTTTAAAGCGAACGCGCCAGGAGTTATTACGTTTGTTCGTTTTTTAAAATATCTGCGGTATTGTTATTTCAGCGGTGTTCAACGAAAAATTGAAGAAATGTTCAAGATAAAAACAATATCGTTTACGCACAAATCCCACGCTCGTAAAACCATTTCACGAAATGCTTTCATAGTTTGTGTTAAATATTGATGAGATTGAATAGGTAAAGTTTGTAAGTAATGTTTGAGGTTTAAATCTGATGTTTGTATGTTTGCCGTGAGGTTGATTATTCCTGCCTCGTTTGTCGTATCGGGGGTAATGTAATCACGTCACGGTAAGATGAGCAAGTCAGCAAATAACCGCGACATTAGCTCGGCGACGGAATACGTAATGGTGCGAAGCTAAATTCATTAGCTACCCTTGACTACACGAGTCTAAGCAGTAATTTTGGCGGCGTTGATAGTTAGGATATTTAATTTAATTATAGGTATAAATTATGCACCGTAGGTATAAATTTCTTATCGCCAGAAACCTGGCGAACACGTAAATGCGAAATCCTGTGATTGCTAAGAAGTTCTTTCAAGTTTCTTTTTGTACTAAAAAAATATAGGTGTAAAAAAATTTTAATCAAGAAGGTTAAAATCTATAGATGCCTGAAAATTGCCTTCATCATAACTTCTTAAACTATTTAAAACTTTTTTTATGAAGACAAAAATACTAGGGTTGAAAGATTATTGCTATACCTACTTTATTACATACATTTCAATTAAATCTTCTTTTTTATTTACTTTTATTAAATCTCACCGAGTACAAAACTCAATATCGAAATAATATGCATTTTATAAAAGTAACAATAAAATTGCCTTTATTTAAATTTAAATGTTTCAAAAAGTCCTAACAAAGAAATAACACTAATTTTATAAAGATTTTTTTCAGGCCTTTCATGTATTATTCCTTAATAAAATATTCTCTCTATAAATAATCACGTAACAACATTTATTTCAAAGAACAACTCGTATGAAAAATAATAAAACAACCCCACTTTGTTAACATCATTAAAAGTCGCCGAAACGCAAACCAGCAAGTCACTAAACATCAAATCCATAATAACTCGTATTAAAAACGTTAACCGTACCGTGTAATTAACGTAAACGTTTAATTCAGGTGAGGTGGCGCCGATTTCACGTGTAGCGCCTCTTCCCATCTGATAGCGCTAAATTGTTTCACCCGTATCTGATGGGTCGCTAAAATGTCGCTTATTTTACCTTCAATTTTAACGTCGTTTTGCGCTGATGTACATGAATGATTTTATTAATTTGCTGAAGGCTTCATGGTGGAGTAAACACATTTATTTTGTAAGAAAATTTGGTCAGGTAGAGCAGGTGTATGTTTTTTAAGTTTTTTGTGTACAGTTTAATAAATTTTAAGAAATATATTTGTCGGTGGATAATAATGTTTCTACGAATGGGAGGTAGTCATGTATATACTTACAATAAAAAAAAAACCTTGACTTGACTGAATACCTTAAGGAAATAGAAAAGAATAGAATAGAATACTCTTTATTATGTACACCATATAGATAGCAGAACATAAATATATAGATCTTACAAAGGGTGACACAATGAGCGGTCTTATCGCTAAGTGCGATCTTTTACAGACAACCTATAACTGTGAAGAAATCTAGTGCATTAACTGCTTTGAAACAAAGTGCGAAAATAGAGGCTCTTTATTATCTGATAAAGTAAAATAAAAAAAAAAGAACACTTTGTGGCTTAAAAAACAAAATAAACCAAAAAGATCGTCAAGTGTACAAAATACGCAACCTATAAAAACAGCTGTTAGCGACAACAAAGATCCCGGAGCAATGTAAAAGAAACGTATTTTCAACACAACGCGAACGCTACCCGATGCAATACACATCGGATCGTGTGGAGGGTGCGATCCGACCCGTGATAACCCTCCGAGAGTGAGCCCTTAACGTAGGGCTGTCACGCGCCAAGGGACAAAAGGATAAGTCGAAAATGGAGTGCTCAAAATGTTAAAATTTTTGTAATATTTAAACCATTCCATTAATTACAAAATTTTAAAATTTCACCTTGCAACTTCTAGTCAGTAGTTAGGGATGATAGGTACTTACTAATGCCATGCAATTAAGGATTTAAAAAGTAATTGTTAATACGATAAACTTGTGCGGGTACAGTTCAGAAATAAGGGCAGACGTATTGTGTTTGGCTAAATTCGTACTTTTATTTTCCCTTCATTACGCTCTTAAGGAATTGCTTTTGTTCAAGAAACAGAACGTTAAAATATTCTGTTCTGAAGTATATGAAAATCTACAAAGGATTCTTTAAAACAATCAACAGTAGGTACTTATGCGTTATTTTCTTGTTCAGAGGACCTTTTAATTTGCTACAGAGAAACCAACATTAAAAGAATTATTAGTTACAGTTAAATTATTTGAAACAGTGTACTTATTTGGATGAAATTAGTGTTTATAATAAATGGTAGGGAAATGGAAAACGTGTTCGCATGCTACTTGCGAGGGTATGATACTCCACGCGATAACCCTCGACACGGGCGAGCTCTTGACGCAGGGCTATCACTTTGGAAAAAAATCTGAATATTTATAACTTAATCTGAAGTTTTTCAATAATATTTTCGGTTTAAGAAATATTGAATTTGGTTGAAAGAAATAAAGTTTTGGTTAAAAATAATACCAAACTTCTCTATAAGAATAAAAGTTTCTTTACCGTATTGTAGTACCCATACAATGCAATTATAAACTAATATAGAGACACGTATAACATCTACAGTAGGAGCAGTTGTTCATGATTTGTGAAAAATGTCTAACGGTTTATGATAGTCATAGGAATAGGTACAATTGTACTTTTACAAAATTACAAAAACCTGCCAAACATCGTCATGAATACATATCGTTTGATGAATTGAATATAAAAAAATACACTTAATTAAGTTCACCATATGAGTAACAAACACGCATGTAGAAATTTTACATAAAATAGTATAATTTTACAATGAGCGGTGACATCGCTGAAAGCAGTTTTAAAAAATACCTAGTAAGCAGCTAAAAAAAAATAAGCTGCACATATAAAAATAACTTAAAAAGTCATAACACACCATAAATAAAATCTTCTACTCAATAAAAAAGTATGTATGCATTCACACGTGGTAGAAGAGAAACATCAAAAATTTTGGTTTCAAGACAATGAGACGTACGTAAAATTCCGGGAAGAGGATAATTGTAGGTTTTAGTAATGATCAAAATGATACAAAGTTGAATAATTATTTTCGATTTTATTCGTATCAGTATATAACATAAATTTCTTTAGATTCAGAGCTTGCGTTTTCGATATATGATAGATACAAAAGTCTTATGGTAACTAAAGTATAAAATAAAAAATAACGAAATTCTCCCACGTTAAATCTTATTAATGTATGTGTCTGACTCTTTTTACTGACGCTATTTCGTTTCATCGACTTTCAAATAAGAACTTTGCGAAAGAAGTTTTCACTTCAAAATTCAAATATTTATTTATTTTTCGTGATCCTGCCAGCCCTGGCTCACACGCGCTGGGGTTAGGGCGAGCCTGCCCGTCACAATGCACCGCGGTACCATTACCCCACTTATTTTAACTGACTTTAACTATTGCGATATTGATTTTTTGCAGTCATATGTTGCTTTCTGCTCTCTGTGTTTTGGGCTAATCGATAAATGAACGGAAGTACGTATATACAAGCAAATGATGTCTTAAATATGACAAAAGAATTTTTATTATTTTAGAATCAAATGTAACAGGGTTATTTTTGATTATATCTTATTCGTGAGTATAAATGTTATGTGTCTATGAAATTACTGTTATATAAGTTCGAATATACTCGTATTACATTTACAACATTGAACATTAGAAAATATATTCCTAAAAATTAAACAGTCTATTTTAATAGACACGACATGTATTTTCGTACTGTTCACGATAATATATTCCTGATCTGAAAAAAGATTTTTAATTAAATCCTAGGTATATAAATCAACCTCAATATTTATTACATTACTCTAATCTTAATATTTTTGCCGCTAAATTACATTACCTTTAAAAATTATAACATATTTGGGTTCCTCGTCTACATTAGACTGCAATATTGCTTTATTGACACGTTTCCGGAATTTTAATCAAAAATCAAGTCATTTATTCTAATTAAGCTGAGAATCATCACTTTTTGATTGTCAATATTACATAACACAACCCCAAAACCCCCACCTTTGGACACTTCCTAGTGCTTTAGCTGGAAAGAAGAAGTGGCGGTACAGACTCCCCAGCAGCACAGCTGTCTGTTCATTTTAAAAAAACTTTATACAATACTATGTACAGTAATGAACACAAGAAAACACAACAACAATGACATTATTTACCACTAGCTTTCCGCTCGCGGCTTGGCCCGCGTGGAATTCGGTTATATCGCGTTTTTTAGATTTCCCTCGGGAATATAAAATTTTCCGGGATAAAAAGTAGGTACCCTATTGTTTAATCTAGACTTCTAACTTTACATCTGCAAAATTTCAAACACTTTCCGATTTATAATATTAGTATAAGGATATGCCAACTAGCTACGCTATCATCATCATTTCAGCCGAAAGACGTCCACTGCTGGACATTGACCAAGGATCTCTACGACGAGCGGTCCTGCGCCTCCAGCATCCCCCAAAACGCCCGCTCTTCGCCACTTCCTAGTGCTTTGGCTGGGAAAAAGAAGTTAAACAGTCAATTTAATCAGTACCTCATACTGTATTATAGAAATTTCTTATTTAATTAGTACCTACCTATTAGAAACAAGACAAAGACCCTTTTTTTTGTTCTGTATGGGAAATCATCAAATGATCTCTCCCGCTCTGGATGAAGCGGAAGGGCGTGTCAGAGTTTTACTGCTAAAACCCAACCGTGTTGCTTCACTTGCCTGTGCACCAGAGCTGCGGTTTCTTTTTTAATCAACCCGCAACCCTGGCCCAGGAGGCATCCGTCTTCGTGGACCCCGTCACGATATACTGACATCTCTTTGAGGCACGCGTGAAACACAACGCGCCGTCGACCCGGGCCTGGTCCTTGCCGCAAGCCCGAGCCTACAGTGGCCGGTAGTTCGATGTTGTCTCCCGACCAGGGCGTCACCTGCGGCGGTTAGAGGCGTGAGGCCGCTGGGATTCCGCTCCATCACACGCTCCGCCTCCTCCTTTGCCAGCATCACTGCTTCGCAGAAGGAGATGACGGTCTGCCATGCACTCTCGCTCCAGATTATGACCTGGACCAGGGCCGGACGCGAGAGTCGCCGCCAATCGCCGCCATGAGAATACCCCTTTCTTAATGCACTTCTGCTTTAAAGACCGTCTGTCTGTTACAAGTATCTTCAGATTTGTGAAGTTTCTTTTCCCTTGTTGAACAAGGCGCTTTAGCAAAAAATCGCTGCTTAAAACACTATATTTCCTTTAATAGTTTTATGGAATTACTTCCAACTAAACAATTCTTTGAAGTTGAAAGATCCGCTATTTAATTAAACATGATTGGGGTCTGAACCTGGCTCTCCTTACTTTACCATTATACCTACTGAAGTGGATGTACGTGTACCTACTTAATATTTTATCAGTCCCCAATACTGATCAGTGTTACTAGACAAATATTTCTTTATAGTATTCCAATTTTGTATTAGTACTAGGAACGTTTTTATTTCCTAAATAAACGTGTTATGTTTACGTTTAAGGTTTGGTCTTTATGTTCCCTGAACTACAATAATTGGCTTGTATCCTAAAAAATAATTTAATGTCCGTCAGATAGCTTTATAAAAAATATTGAACACGTATTTTTTATTTTTTCTTTTATTCAAATACTTAAGAAGATATATTGATTTGAAATGTCGCATGACGTCACGCCATGGTGCAAAATATAGAACGGGGTGACGTAATTAGCCCCCACTCTGTAACTTTAATACGCTATATCTCAGTAATATTTGGTAATTACGACAAAATAAAAAATACGTGTCTTAATTTTTTTTATTATCTGTTAGACGGACTAATTTTTTTTTTTTTTTTGATTTTCATACCTTGGATACATCCCTATTGCAGCATACTTATTCACATTTAAAATATACTCATTCAAAGGATGAAAGGACAATGAAACAACTCATAATGAAAACAAGATAAACCGAAAGTTTGTGCTGTATGTATTGCATAAAAAAATAAACAAAGAGTTAGAGAACCTGAAGTTTTAGACTCCCGTAATAACTTTATATTTAATTTTTTGGCTTTAAAAGAGCACACGATCTTTAAGTTAGCCTCGGCATTTACATATAGTCAGGAGCAAATCAGCTAGCAAACACTGGTCCATCTAAGTTTAAAATATTGTCGATGTCTACTGATACAATTTACGAGTAAAAGTGTCTTAAAAGATCTACCTATGCATATAAATATCATTTCAACGTATTTCATTGCATTTCTGTAAAAAGTTCTCATCTGATTATTAAGCAAGATCAATCAATCAATAAGCGAAGCCATTAGGATTCGTAAACATGCATATAGAGTCCCGCCAATTAGAGCACAAGTAATAGGTAACACGGCAATTACCAATAGGCAGTTGAGAGCAGTCATGGCTCAATGGTAATGACCCAAACTTGCGAATTGTAGGCGTGGGTTCAAACCTAGGCAGGTCAACTTCTTCTGAAGTTTCGGAAAATATTACGGGGCGTTTCCAATTCCGTTTCACTGGTAGATAAGATTAGTTCGGAGACCGAACTAGAAATTAATGTCTAAATGATTTGACATTTACCCTTACTCGCAATTGATTTTTGCTAGTCCAAAATGATCCAAAAAAGCAACTGATAATAATAATTGTTATTTCACCGGATTAACTTCTTTCAAGCGGTCCCTAGCAGCGCTGTAGTAAGTTGTAAGTTCGAACCCCGTCAGGCGCTTTCATCATCACCATCATCAACAGCCTCTGCTCGTCCCCTGCTGGACATAGGCCTCTTCCATGGCAAGCCAATAAGCTCGATCCTGAGCAGTTCTCCGCCAGCCACTACCAGCCACCTTTTTGACATCGCTCCATCTCGCCCAAGGGCGTCCTATGCTACGTTTGCCGAGACGCGGTCTCCACTCGAAGACTCGTTTACCCCAACGGTTGTCGGCCCTTCGGCTAATCCTCTCAGCTATGTCGGTGACTATGGTCGACAGGAGCTTTACTTTATGTAAATTATATTTTCTTTAGACGTTTCTGAGAATATTGGTGATGAAATCATTTAGAAACCGGCATGCCCTAAAACAAGAAATTCGATGACATGTGACACCTACCACACCCACAACGCGGGCCCAATGTGGGTTACATTGGGCTCGCGTTGTAGATTACGTCCTCCTCCCCTCACACAGACAGGAAGGCTATGTCCCAACGTTCCCAACGTTAGTGGTTGATGACATTACCATTCATTTTAAGAAATTAACAATCCATTGCGTTATTTATGCTGTTGAACAATAATAATAACAAACATATACAGCAACGTATTATGGATTGCTTCAAAATTCTATATATATATGATCCATAAACTTCCTGATGAGTCTCAAGAAGTCTACTGCTACCTATTAATTCGTATTGCACTGGCATTTCATTGGTGCACTATTATCGTATGGTTGCTGACACAACTGATTAGTAATCATGTTTTAAAAGTAGTTCTTCATGCTACTTTTAAAAAGATTACTCTGAAAAAAGTTACAACAGTTAAAACAATCACTAAAGTGACAATAACATTACATTGCGTCATACTAATGAAAACTATATTGAATTATTAAATTGAAACGTCAATCTCATTCATTATTCGAAGTAAGTATAAAATTCAAATACGTCTTATACATATGGGAATCAATAAAATCAATCAACCTCTTATAACTAAACAGATAGCTATGCTGCTGGAGATTGCTACTTCTTCTTCCCAGCTAAAGACTAGGAAGTAATTTTTTCAATTCAAGTGTTTTTGGGGATTGTTTTGGACGTAATTTTGATGTTTAGAAACCGCTAATTATCACCCTCATTAGAGTTAATTATTATCTATTTGATTATAAACCCTTTGTGCATTTCAAATAAAACTACAATCTGTTTTTACTCTCTCTCTCTCTCTCTCTCTTACTCCCTCGTACACAATTTATATTTTTTTGTATACATCGTATGGAAAACGCGTGACAATGCGGAACGCAGTAACCATTGTATTCATAAATTGTATGTTTTGCTTTGCTCTGCGTCCGATCCCATTCGAGCTGCCACCATTGTTTTACTAGTGGTATTCTATCCATATTTTCAAATTTTATTATTTATTTCTTTCTCACTTTGGTAATACTATAAAAAAACAGATAGGTATGTTATATACACGCTGTAGTTTTGCATCACATTACATTGAAGGAGGTAACTGTTACTGATTCTCAACACAAATCAACAATAAAATATGGATCAAATTGTGTGAAAAAGTGTGATTTGGCATTGTAACTGCCCTGTCCGCATAAAAACGCGGTCGCTTATACGATAGCATCATTTTACTTTTAATTTTCTATTGACTCTTGTAGTGACGAACTATATGAGAACTGTCCCCACGATATGTTGCCAATGTAACTAGGCGGCAGCATCCTAACAGTAACAAAATTAAATACTCCAGACTAGATAACGAATATACATATTTTGAGGAATTTCTTGAAAATATTTGGTAGGTTGTGTAAGGTATTCCTATATTGCTCTAGAAACTAATTAATATTGTAAAGTTTTCTTAGAGTAATGGTTTTTTTTAAAGAAAATTGATCATAAAAGAACAGCCGAAGTGTAGTTCCATACTCAAGCTAAGTATAGAACTATCCTCCGGCTGTCCATTCATATGTCTTCGAATAGCTGCAGAAGTTTGCATAGTCAAGATGGTGAGCGATTGTGTATGTTACGGGTCTTTGTTCCGAGTTTGGGGTCAATTGTTTGCTTCTAAAAGCCACTCCCTCTTAACTCAAGGTACTTTTCCGGTAAGGGAGGGCCACAGGAGAATAACTTATATGCATTTATGTACTACTGATTTTAGATAAACCTTGTGTTCATTATAATTGTGAGGATCTCGGGGTGTACTAGTTCTATTTGCAAGAAGTCCATAAGGTACTAAGATTGTAATCAAACGTTATGGACTTCTTGCAAATCTAACAGGTTTAAATATTATTCAAATGATGAAATGGTCATTATGATCTTGAGTACTATTAGAAGAGTAACAAGTTTCTAGTTCCTTTTTATCTATGGTTACTATCGACACGCTTAGGAATTAGGAACAGGTTTGATAACTATAGGTAGAAGAACTACCGATCGATTCTGTAAAACTTTCATCAAAAAGTTTGGAGAGAGCTGTCATCATCATCATCATCATCTCTCAGCTTTGGAGTCCGGGGTCCGCTTTACCAGTCTAACTGCCGATTTTGGCTAAACTTCGATATTTTCAGTGAAGTGACTGCCGTCTGACCTCCACAACCCGAAGGCGATCTCAAAGCATTTTAGTTAGACCAATTGTTGGACTTTTGAGGGCTCCAATAACCCGTAACGACTGCCATGAGATGTGATGTGTGTTTGGAAAGAGCTGTCAACAGTCTAAATCCCTAACTTTAGTTGGAATTACAACTTACTCCACACTCACTTCGTCTAATTTTTCACGACGTAATGGTTACAGAATCGACCTGTCGTATTTCTTCTTATAGTAAGAACTAATTATATTTTCATTAGCGAGAGTAGGTACCAATCAACAAGGTCTCATCCAGGAGCATCGTCTGCTGAGCCTTTTATCAAGTATGCTGGAGTAAGCTTCCAGTTTAACCGACTCCAATTTATGTGTCTTCAAGGCTAGAGTAAATAGGCTCTTAATAAACTAGCGCACTTTAACATCAACGATTGTAACACTGCTTACCATTAGGCGGGATTACGGTCAAGTACTAATTTATAATTTAAAAAATACTATATAACAATTTTCTTTCGTCCATGATATACCTATGAAGAAAAATTATTTATTAGCGGAAAAATTTCGAGTTTCGAAATATCCTTACGAAAGAAATAAAGGTTAAATAATCAACTACTTCTTTCTTGTCAACACAAAGAGTATACACCCTGTCCGATCCGTGAAAATATTGTTGGGTATCGATAACTGATTCTACTAATGCCTATAAAGCCTGGCTAAACTTAAGAAAAAATACCCCCTAAAAAAATAAATATTATTTCGCATAAGGAAGTAAATTACATGGCAATACATACGCGGGCGACTGGGGGCAGGGCACGCGGTCAAACAAAATGCCGCCAGTATTATACATTTATTCATTCATCAAAAAGTGTTGTCATTTTTTTAAAATTTACTAAATTTTGGGGAAGTTGGACTTAATTCGCTGACAAAAAAGATTATTTCATAAATCATTAGTATTGTTATTATGATGATTATGTAAAGTTCCAAATTTCATTTGGTCATGTGATTACCTAAACTTTATTAGCCTTATCGGTGGGATAGTGTTTTCTTTACATTTTGTGTACAACCGAAAAATAAACAGCATCTCTTATTCAATCGTGTCTGCATAGTGTGAGATTGGTGTTTTTTAACTTTTCGAAATGCTTATGAAAGTGCAATTATGTTACCAAAAGTAATCATTCAAAACAATGTGCCTCCAATACGTTTGATCTAAATATTAATTATAGTCATTTTCATTAAAAGACAGTGTCCAGTTATCAGTCAGCCTCAGTTGTTATTCGCTATAAACTTCAACCAAGTTCCATTAAAGTAATTTAAACGAGAACTCAAGGCTGAAGCCAAATTGGAAGAGTATTTATCTTTCCCGGGAGTCGATTTAAAAGCAGAATCACGCAAGCACACGACGCCATTATCGGCAGCGCGCGATCCACAGGCCGCGGCAACTCTATGAATCTAATCCAGAGGATTTACTCGCTGATTTACAGCCGAGCGAGGCCAAGAAGGGCACGACTGCTTGAAAGAAAAGTGATAATGTCTTAATCCTACCACACTTGAGTTTGCTCGTACCCCCCTCACAATTTTATGGTCGCCCGCGCAGACGGCACGTTGTGATTTATGATTTCAATAATTAAGAATTCTAAGGTGCAGTTTGAATTTGGAGCCGCCACGTCTGAGGGGTCGCGGGAGGCCGACGCGTGTATATTATTGCTTCAAGTCAGAAAGGGTCGCAGCCTCTCAGGGCGCTCCGCTTACCTCACGTTTTCTAAGGAATTATAATAGAGTTTCAAGGAATTACGAGAAATTATGAAAATGAGATTTTCAACAATAGAGGCTTTCTTCGAGAGTTTGTTTATTATGTTGTATGTAGGGGTTTCATGTCAAATAGGGTTCGAATTAAATGGTGCATTAGACGGTTTTATTATTTATTGTTGTTTCTTAAGTTACCTAGTACAAGAACCAGACATAAACTTATTCGTAATCTAACAACAGCAACCACTCAACTGAACGAAATAGTTATAATAACGAATTTATCAGCAAATACAAGCAATTTACTATAAATTTCTTTATCTTTTGCATATGTAAGCAAAAACATCAACCTTTTCCTTTATCTTACGTTTTTTAGCATCTTTTACTTTTAATGTCGGTAGGCATTTAGGTACTTCTTCATTATATTAATATATTTATTTTCATTATAAGCCGAGGCCTCGCATTCAGTCTCAAAAATTATTAACTTTATTAATTATTTACTTAAATTAAAAAGGATCTCCTTAGAAACCTATTACCAATTTACTTTTCTTTCTATTATTTCATAAATTACAAAACTACAATTAACATAACCCAAAACCTTATTAAAAGCGTTTGGAAAGCAAAACAGTATCACTTCTCCATATAAAGCAGTCACGTCTCATTTCGGCATCTTCCTTAATCCGGTCGCGTTCGGCTCCGCAAATTCGCGCCACGGCCGCCCTTATATCGCGCCCTAATCTCCAGGCATTACAATTAACGCGGCCCCGAGATAACCCGCCACTCGCCACCCGCTGATAAAGGTCCGCACGAGCACTAGTTTAAACCGGTTAAGCATCCACCGCCCTCAGGGTTTATCTAATTACCCTACGCCAACACACGAACACAAGCCGAACGCGAAAACCAACGTTCCGTCCCAATCCCGACGCCTAAAATCGCTTCACGTTTACGTAATTTCGGTTTACATCGGTACAGACTTGAGGGTACGTCACGTACGTAAATGTTTGCCGGGCGTCGTACTATCGGTATTTTGGCCTTCCGGTGGGCTCCCCCGAAGGTACCTCCGTCAAGGACCATCGATTACTATCTCGACTCGAGTCGGGCGCATATTGCACAACTTCGAGAGAGAATATCGCCGATCAATAAATCAGGCCCGATTGCTTTATGGAGTTATGGCTCTAACTTTATTGTAGGGCTCGGAAAACACGATTATATTGAGGTTGATATTGTCTGTTGAACTCCAGTATGTTATTCTAAGTCTCAGTAATGAACGCGAATTGAATCTTGAGTCGAGTATCCATTAATATACTTAGGTAGTTCTTTACGAAAGGAAATCTTGATTATTAAAGGTTTTCTGACATATGTATGTGTGTGTGTGTACTGTGTGCTTATGGTTAGTATTTTTAAGAGTAATATGATTTATATGCAAAGGCTCCATCTAGTTACTTAAAACAAAACAGTGTTTTATTCATCTAAAAACAAACGTGAATTAGCCTACTACCTACCTACTTTCACTTAAAAACGTAATAGAAACAGTATAAAGAAAGCATGACGATCTTAAATACCACCTTGTTCGAAGAAAACTCTTTTGTCATAACTTAGCTATACAACCTCAAACAAGAACAAAACCTCTGGTTTGTCATTAAGAAACAATAAAAAGTAAACAAAAATAGTCACGTTGACACACTTACTTCAAAAACTTTTCTGGAAAAGTTTTGCCCAAAGTTTAATTTTACTGATAAAAAGTTTGAAAGCGAGAAAAGACTAAAATAAAACGTTAGACGTAGATCAGAAATGCGTGGTGCGATGTTCCCCGATCTTCACGGTAATCACTTCATACTTTTACCCTAACATCGATAAAAACGATTCGGATAAAAACATGCCAAATAACCTAGCTATTATACAAATTTCTATTATTTTAAAACTTTATACGAAAACATATATAAACGCTTGGTGAATACTAAATTATTTTAACCACATTTCATCACTAATTTTCACTTGGTCTCTACGTCCTCGACGAGGTCAAAATTATATATTATTTGGTCTGAAAGCTCTTGAGTGAAATGGTTTTTACGTGGGAACGATTTTTGTGCAAGTAAACATAACAACAAAGTGCTTCTAATGTGATACGTCGATTGGGAACGCCGAGAATCATTTCCGCGTAAAAATTTCTGATTGTGGATGGAAAATCGAATCGCAAGTACAAAGATCCATTATATTTTTGTGTATTATTTTTATCAGCACTGTCTAGGTGTGGGATGTTTCTGACTATGCCGTTTGTTTCAGGACGGTGCCGCTAACCTCACAAGCCTCCTTGTCTCAGATTAACAAGAGGAGGCTGGAGTTCGGTGTGGATGTAGAAACATTTAGAACGAACGATAGACGCCTGGAACGCATGAGCAGCGAGGGCTCCATGGAGGAGGAGGAGGTCCACGGCAAGAGAAGACGACGACTGCTAGATGACGAGAGACGAGATGAACCCGAGTTCCGCCGACGACCACTCCCCATGCACAGACCGCAGACCTTGCGGCAAACAGAAGAGGATGAGGAAACACTTATTCGGGAGACACAGGCTGCGTTAAGAACTATGTCCGGCAACTGGACCAGAGAACCACCGCAACCACATAGTGGAGACGAAAATGAGGATGCCAATGGGTTTGAAAACTTATTTGATGATAAACGATCGGAGAAAATCCCGTCTTCCCCTTCACAATCGTCCGACATGTCTCAGAAAAGCTTCTCAAAGCATCATCAAGCTCAACACATGAATGGTATTATCAATGACCTCGAAACCAAAACCAACCTCATAACAATTGAAATAGAAAAATGCGAAGACTACGACAGACTCAGCAGACAATCCACTCAGTATGGAGCACCTAATTTCGACGAGCTCGTCGATTCGTCTTCCAATGAACTAGAAATAGATATGTCAGATAGATGTGATGATAAATATGATGGCGACAGAGATATTAAACCAAAACGAAAGGGAGAAATGGTTTCTGTAAACAAGCAGTCATTATACAACGCTTATAAGGCGGCTACTGCAGCGTTGCCGTACTCTACGCAGTCTGCCTTCAAGCCACCTGCTGAAGTTAAGCATAGGCTGCACAATTCTTCATTGCCGAGTGAACCTTTTGGAGGATACTCGAACGACCACGATAGGAAAGAGAACAAAGGTTCAAAGCAGTATACTGTGCTGCAGCCGGCGGGCGCGGGATCTCGCGCGGCCACGGCGCTACAAGAGGCGCGCGCCGTGCCGTCCGCGCAGCCGGCACGCGATTCGCGCCCCCTGAACGCGCTGTCTCCGCCGGCACGAGGTACCGCCGCACTCTCCTCAAACAACGATACCCAAACTTTCTTAACGACCTGGCCATAACACACAACTCCGCGCTATGAACTAACTCCAAGTTTGTTTCAAGGTCGTCTCGCGATATCTTATAACATTGCCGGGTCGATGTTCACTACAGCTGTCATGTAACATTGCATTATTGTGTACATGTTCACTTCTAATAAAAAAAAATTGATTGCCATACAAATAAATTGTCTAGTCTTCATTCGGTGAATCATTCTGCTCCAGCTTTTATACATACATACAGAATAGAGTTCGCAACAAAAGCTGGCAACAAATCTTCCCTCATTTGTAAAATGTCTCCATAATTTAGTAGGAAACGGTCACAATAAGGTTGTACTCCCACCTAAGTCGATAACGTAGGTATATAAAATACCTAAGCGTTTTCCTTGTGTTGCTGGGCGATAGCTGGGTTTATGTCAGGGCGACGAGCAATAAAAACGGGTCAGGATAGTCGGTGGGCGGGGCGTGGTGCGCCGCCCCGCAACTCCTGAAAGAAAAATTGGTAGTCCGCGCGCAGCCGCTTGACGTTCTTTATTTTTTCTTTTAAGTTGTGCGTGGGGTGGGTGGGCCGCGGGGCGGGGCTGCGCAGGTACGCCCCGGCCGCGGCACGCCCGTCCCTATCGATCGCGCGCGCACGCCCCCACCCGTTCATCAGGAAAACACTAATTTGTGCACCGCTCGATTTGTTCACAGAAGGCAACAAGTGTCCCACACCCGGGTGCAATGGGCAGGGTCACGTCACGGGCCTATACACTCACCATAGGAGGTGAGTCGATGATTCAATGATTTTCAGTGTACGCGTAGCTCGCCACAATCAACAGATGTAAGCCCGATGCCCGACGGGAGAACTGTAAATCACAGGGCGTTTGAATCTCTGGGTGCATAATAGCATAACGTAGTGTCAACATCATTATATTCTACAGTTTACGGATACATAAATGATGACAGATACTTTCCCTAGACCCCCAATCAATATCATCCTTTGTGTAAACCACTATAATATATTCCAGCAATTTATTTAAAATTTTCTTACACAATGTTATGTATACTTTGAAGTATCACAGAACTGATGATGATTTGTTCCTCCAGCCTGTCAGGATGTCCAAGAAAGGATAAAGTCACTCCGGAGAGTAAGTAGAACTAACAGTAGATAACAATGATACAGCTTCATCGTTTGAGTTGCGTACACTTTGTTCTAGCGATTGTGTTTTACATTTTGTTCAGCGTATGCTGTAGTTTCAGTATTTTGATTCTCTTTTGTTTATTTTGATGACATTTTTTGTTGTTTTTGTACGTTCTAAGTAATTGGTATTAGTTTGTAGGGTATGTTGTTCTCATTTAAGATTATCCCTATTCGTTACAATATGAAATGAAATTAAGATAATATCGGCAGAAGACATTATTTATAATCTCATTCGAGTAAAACTTAGCAAGTTTCAATTATTTCAATTTGATCAACATTTCACTGGATATGCCACGTTATTTGATACTCCGTTATTTATGAAACACACAAGAGAGGACTTTTCAATGAGAACAATTTTAATCTGTTCTTGTTTTTAAAGTTTCAACGTATGTATTCATTTTCTTCTTAAAATACACTAGATAACTTTGCTAATATATGACGTCATTGTGCAGTATTGGCGTTGCACGAGACGATATTGAAGTGCCCCACTCCGGGGTGCAACGGGCGAGGCCACGTCAGCTCCAACCGAAGTACACACCGCTCCCTGTCCGGGTGTCCGACAGCCGCGGCGCGCAAGGCCGCTGCTAGATCACAGAGAGCCAGACCCTCAAGTAAGACACGTGTCATTGTAACGTAGTAGTCAGCTCAATAAGCATACAAGGCTCACTACCTGGCTGCCCCACAAACACAACAGCAAGGTTACAGAAATCTAGTCTCAGGTAAGACAATGTCAATATGAAATAGTAGTTGGCTCTACAGAAGTACATATTGATACCTGTCTGGCGCAAGGCCGCGCCACAAGCTATTGAGAACCAGACCCTCAGGAGACACAGTGTGATTGGCATAGTAGTCAGCTCGACTGAAGCATACACAGCTCCCTATCCTACTGACAAATAAACAGAGAAAAAATCTTAATGGACTAAGCGCTATTCTGTGAGACTCTATTTCACCCACTACTACCAACTCTTTCAATCTACAACACCCTTCTAACAACTCCCCACTCTCTCCAGTATCCCACAGTTCAATCTCGCAACCTCCGATCGCGATCAGTCAGGAGAGCGTCGCCAGTTCCTCGGGCAGCATATCCCGAGACCGCGAGGCATCGCCTCGCAGCCCCGCCGTGAAGCGAGAGGCCGCCGAACTGCTGGTGCCGAAGCGTGAGGCCGGCGAGCCCGAGCGCGACTCCCCAACTATGGAGACGCGCCACGCCGGCTACGGCGCGCCGCCCGACCAGAGGTCTCCTTATGAAAGGCCGCCCGATGACCATGTGAGGTCGTACAGGTAAATGTTTCAAATTAAATTATTTAACTTACGTACACATAGTTCTTAAACTTATGTACACTTACGTACAAGTGACATGGTATGCAATTCTATAAGAAGACTGAGACGGATTTCACTGCGGGTCCCAAACTAGGCATTTAAATTCCTTTGAATGAAAATATTGTCTTAGGTACCAATCTATCTTTGAAAATAATGAAGTATTCTCTTAAGGCTTGAACTAACGGTTCAACTAGTAAGAGAATTTCATTGTTCGCCTTTCGAGTAGAAAGATATTTGGGAACTCTGAATGTATATATATATCCCATCATTCTCCTGTCCAATTTGTTTTACAGTGCATTTATATCTGGTAATTAATTCATTCCTTTGGTATCTACGTAAATGCTGTGTGACACATACATTCAAATACGTTTTCAATACTTCAGTGAACATTGGTAAACACGATTATGATTTAATTTAGCGAAAAAAAATTGATAACTGCAATAAACAATTTTCGTTTTACAAAAAAGACGTGCTATTTATAAATTAAGTCCCCGACACTCGCTCAGAGACAAATTTAAAGAGATTAATATTGTGCCTTCGCAGTACATTAATCTATTTAAAAAATAGAGTAATAATCGTAATATAAATACAAGAAATAAACACAAATTTTGCTGTGCCGAACCAGGCTCCAGAAAATATATAGGTGGCTCGTTTAGATGCCAATGTATACGGTGGTTTTATAATAAAGTTCCTAGCCATATCGAAGAACTAAGTCATATTAAATTCAAATCTTGTATAAAGCAAAAATTATGCAACAAAACCTATTATGCTGTAAAAGGCTATATTGATGACAAAACGGCCTAAAATATTGAGCTGCTCCAATAAGGCTACACAGTGAATGTTGATATTGTATTTGCAATTTTTGCACTTTTATGTTTTCTTTTGCTTATATCTAAAATTTCTGCCATGAATGACATGAAAATTCTCTAAATAAAATATTATGTATTTTAATTTAGATATTTGCTGAATAAACTTTTATATTTCCATAATTATATTTACTTTGTGAATTTTTACATATTGTATTATTATTATTTTAATATGAGGACTATGTACGTCATTAGATACGTTTTCCTATTTATTTTTCATTTTTGTTGAGTAATTTACGCAGCCTACCCAAATGTCCTTACTTTTGTTCATCAAATCGTTGAGCTCCTGAAGTGAGTAATGGATAATCTGACCAAGATTATGTCTAGGCTTTAAAAGAGACTGTGACCTCTGAGTTTGTTTCGGCCTTTCTTCTCAGAATAATCAAATAGGAAACGCCAAACTCATCTAGTTAAAAAAAAGAGGAGAGCAAAAAAATATTGACTTGTAAAAGTTTTATACAATCCTACTTACAGAGAATAAATCATTTATCATCAAACTTGCTTTATATGTGTAAACTTACATTTTCAGATCTACAATATTAATTAATTACATAAGTATGTACATAAATTAGTAGGTACGCGCCGTTATGTAAAGAAGCTGTTATATAGTTAAGTTCTAGACAAATTTATTGATCGTTCTAAATATTGTAATTACATTCGTTAATGTCTTATTAGATAGAGCTGCGTCTTCAGTAGTAATTTCTATATTTCTATATAGTAACTGCATTGCACAGTAGGTATTATACCGATAACTAAGGCAATTGGAAGCATTCCAAATAATGTGTAATGTTCTCGCTGTCTCCAAAGCATGAAATATGGGAGTTAAGTAGGCTAGAATGTATAGTGATTCATTTTGGTGCCTTCACGAAAATTGACGTCATTATTCCGTTCGTAGCCAAATGAACGAAGCGCGGTACGGCTACGAGTCGCGGTGCTACGAGGGCGCGCCGGCCTTCGAGCGCTATGACCCCGCGCAGTGCCCGCAGCGGCCCTACGGCTGGGAGGAAGAGCGCTACCACGACCCCCACCTTCCCACCCCCATGAAAACTGATCAGTCCGAACAGGAGACCAGCTCCGGACCCATATACCCTAGGTAGGTCACCAATATCCAGTGTCGAACGCTTATGTGGTAAACGGGATGCCTAGATCCTAACATATTTCCATTGAGATTTGGAAATCTAATTGCTAAAGACAGTTCGTTAGTAGAGTTTCGGTTTAATTTTACCTCCTGCAAAATTATCGAAATTGGCCGTATCCACCAGACCAATGTACCACTACGAGGCTGGTAGCGGCGTGGGTGCCGTGGGTGGTGTAGCGGCGATGGGCCCTGGCGTCCCGCCCGGGTTCAGCGCCATCAACCTGTCGGTGAAGATCGCCGCGGCGCAAGCGCAGCGGCCCCGCAGCCCCACGCCCCGGGACCCCCGCGACCCTCGTCCCGCCATAGATCTTTCCAGTTCTAGTGGTAGTCCACAGGTGAGAATAGATACAATAAAAAGGACTAGACAAAACATAATCGGCCCTTTTAAATTAATTGCCCAAATTAAATAAATTTCCATAACAGGGTCCATACGCATCGCCGGTGTACACAAGCGCCGGTGGTAGCAGCGGGGGCGGCGCCCGAGGCAGCCCGCAGCCGGGAGCTTCGCCTCAGCTCACCGCCAGCCCCCAGGTGCCCAGTCCGCAGGGCCAGACCCTCGACCTTAGCGTTTCCCGTTTACCACATAGGTGAGGCAATTTGTTCAATAGGTTTTATCTGAATATACTCAACACTTGAATATGAATTCAATCTTTATTTTTTCCAACAGTCGAGGTTTCCCCGGTGGAGTCTCTTACAGTCGAGAATCAACTCCCGACAGCGGCGGCAGCCATCCATACCTAGAAGCTTACCATCGAGACACCGCCGGTAAGAACCCATTAAGTAAATTATTATGAGAGCATACAATTTCCTTCCCTCATTTTGTTTTAATGTAATCCTTTATACGAGCTATCGTATGTCCCATATTCGCTACATGGCTACATTTTACCCCTCGTAAGGGCTTGTGCACATTGGTGCCGTTAAACACGTCGTACAAATTAAAACGCGACCGCGGTAATCACTCCCATGCGTTGTACCCACGCGGTGACGTCAGTAATCCAGCGCGCGGCCCGGTGCCGCACGATGTGGTAACATGCCACTGTACACCGCGGTTTTTGTGGATCACTGTGTACGAAGCTTTAATTAAAATTTATAATAGCTACTGAATTCTCACGGCGCTCAGCGTGTACTGTAAACCACGCCGTGGGTAAAACATGAGTGTGAGTAATTTTATAATGTACACAAAAGTTTGCCTCTCGAGGTTCCGTGATAATTATAATCTATACGAACTCGTGGGGGTTGAAATAATAATTACGGTATATTTGATTCATTACAGTGTTCATAAGAAAACGAAAGAGAAACACCCATAGACATAATATATGATGCTGTATTTACAACCAAAACATAGAATCAACTGTAACTTTTTAATCTTGAGACAACAGCTATAGGCGTGACTACCCCCGGGGTACTAGGCAGGATACAGTCACTGAGTTAAGAAAGCAGTGAAAGTTACCACTAACAAAATTCCATCCCACAGGCTATGGTGGCGTCAGTCCACATCCAGTCGCGGGCTACGGTCTGGCCCAGCCAGACTACGCCGCAGCGGCCGCAGCAGCGGGCTACGGCGGGTACCAGTACCAGTGCGGGGCGTACCCCCCGCCACCCGCGTATCCCCCGCACGCGCCACCTTATTCCCCACCGTGCTACATGCCACCCCCGCACGCACCGCACGACAAGCCCAAAGATAGCAGGTGAATATAAATACGATAACATCCGCACAAGAGATTCTAACCTTCCGATCCAGCCGTCCCTTGCTGTCCTCTCTAGCGACACCCTAAGCCGATGTTCGTACCCCACAGGGGGTGCCCTTAGTGTGTAGTCGCTCCTTAATTTTAGTTTAGTTTTAAGTGCCCCTGGCTGGAGGCTTTAATTGTAATTAAGGCATCGACAGCATAGTCCGGTTAAGTAGTCACGGCGTCTAATGGTCAACTACGAGATGCCATAACAAAAAAAAAAAAAACAGAAGAGATTCGTGGCTAAAGATCACAGGGCGAAGACCAGTGTGTAAGTGGTTTGCTGACCGCTTCACTCATGCCAATGGGCATTGATCGTCAAAGACTTAATTTGAGCATAACAGAACATTAAAGCCTGCTCAATGGTTTAAAGAACAATTTATAGTCCAAGCTGTAATGAAAACATTACAAGCCGAACAGGTTCCCGGCGAAAGTCACACTCGACTAGTCTGTAGTGGATGTCCCTATAAATAAATACACTGTTCGGACTGTGTCAGTCGCCTCAAAATCCTGAAGGCTGAAACAGAAGGATAAATAGTACCTATTAGTTATAAGATTATTTATATTTCCATCTCCTAA
The DNA here is from genome assembly GCA_037179545.1 of Sesamia inferens. Classification (NCBI taxonomy): domain Eukaryota; kingdom Metazoa; phylum Arthropoda; class Insecta; order Lepidoptera; family Noctuidae; genus Sesamia; species Sesamia inferens. The sequence continues at coordinate 24,488,937 of CM073931.1, forward strand.
TGAGTTGCGGAGGTCAGATGGCAGCCGCTCCGTGTAAATACTTACCAAAATATTAATATTTAACTACAAAGTCTAGGTTATGCAGATAACCATGAGATCCTTATAAGAAAACTGGTAAGTAATTATCAGTGCTTTATGGAATCGAACGAGTTATGGAAGATAGTGAAAGCTGTATGATTATCGTCAACTTTTTGCTGGATAGCAAACAGCAGGCAACTGACAAAATAAGTCAGTAGATATCTGTAAACGAAAGAACACTGAAGTTTCTCACATTAATATTACTTCTAAATCTGGTTTTATCACCATACTTACCTAACTACTGACCCTATGCCATAATACGTCATAAAATACAGCAAGATGTGCGTGTCAACGAGGGTTAGGTTAGGTTAACTGGGGGGGAAATCGCGCCAAATAAAACAATGGAAGTTCAACTCTTGTTCGTATCTAATCCAATTAAAGTTATGGTTTAGTTTCTTATCGCGCTAAAGTTTTAACTTCGAACTAGCGTATGTAAAATCAATGTATGAGTGATATATTTCGTCAGATATAATAATTAATACTAAATAAATTATAAGTACTTCACACCAGGGCAGCTTCTAACGTTGTACAAAGCATAGGTCCTTTCGTGTGTGGAGTACTGCAGCCACATTTGGGCTGGTGCTGCTAAGTGCCACCTGGCCACTTTGGATTCAGTGGAGAGGCGTGCGAAGAGGCTGATTGGTGACCCTGTTTTAACTCGAGATGGTCCCCGATGGTCTCCAAAGCCTAAAGCATAGGCGTAGAGTAGCCAGCCTTTCGGTATTCTATAGGATGCATTTTGGGGAGTGTGCGTGGGAATTGCATGATTTAATTCCGCCATCTCCGTTCCACCATCGGACGACCCGTCGTACGGCGAGTTTCCACCCTTACGCGCTTTTTAGATTTCCCTCGGGAATATGATTTTTTTCAATAAAAGGTAGCCTATGTCCTTTCTCAGGGTCTAAAGATTATCTGTGCCAAACTTCATCAAAATCGGTTTAGCGGTTTAAGTGGGAAAGCGTAACAGACAGACAGAGTTACTTTCGCATTTATAATATTAGTATGGATAAAAAAAATTAAAAAAGAGTTAGTTCTGATATTTCTATTTGAAATGTTATACAAAACTACTTTAGGTATTAAAAATTTTGGAAGGTTACCTCCTAACCTCCTAGTATTTAGTGACAGGAGGTTGGTGGTGGTGGTAGATGAAAGAAGAAGATGCTATATATACAGGTAGCACCTTCGTCTTCAGTCTTGTCATATTCCATTTACTGATTTATATGACACAGTATCCAAACATGCAGATACTGAATGAAAGTTACAAATCTATACTAATCTATAAAGCTGAAGAATTTGCTTGTTTGAACGGGCTAATCTCAAGAACTACTGGTCCGATTTGAAAAATTATTTTTGCGCTGGGCAGCACATTAATCCAGGAAGACTATAGACTATATTAGTTACATCACGCTGCGATCAAAGGGAGCGGAGCATAACAAAAAAAAATTAAATGTATGCCGTATATTTTTTCTTATTACTTCACGCGAACGATGTCGCGGTCGGCCGCTAGTATAAACATAGTTTCCAAAACCTTTATTGCTTAGTTACGTGGAACCATTAAAGATAGATATTTTTCCCGCTCAAAATACATATTCTAATGGAACGCTTACAAGTTCTGATTGTGAAATTTAAATGTCAGTCAGTTTCTGTACGTAGCAGTGGGGGCACGTCTGTTCAACCAGTACTGTCTGTACGTACATTATTAATAATTGTACCCAACATCTTAGAAATAAAAAATAATATAAAAGACCCTAGCACCCTTTCGCAGCTGTTGCACAAATGTGCTCCGCTCTCGTATTGAATTCTCATAACGTGTTTTCTTTTGTTGATCGGCACAAAATGAGTGACGTAAGTGAAAACATTCAACACTGAACACTTGGCTACCTTGAGCGGTGAGCGGCCGTATTCTGCGAGATGCGTTCGAATACACGCAGTTTTTATGATTACGTTTTATGATAACAGAATTGTACAACTACATATGTGAAGTGATTTATCGAAAATATTTTTTTAGAGATTTTTATTTATTTTCGTAAATACATAATTATAACATTTACTTACTATATAGCCAAATACCGGTGCGTTATATTCAGTACATTTATAACTAGTTCCTTATTTCAACACGGGTCAGTAATGGCAGGGTTTATTAACGTCAATGAATTATAAAAGTTTGGGCGTTTACATCGCGGCAGACTACAATTTATTAATAAATAAATGTGTAGTGTTCATTCGATCATGAGATTCGTTTTGCACATTATACCTACCTACCGTACTATTTGACACAAACGTCAGCAATCATCACGGATAATTTAAAACATATCAACAGTTAACATGTAACTGATCTTGGTATAGGAGGAACCCGGAAAATAAATACTAAAACAATGAACAAAAATACCATTGATGTAAATAAGAATATAGACGAAATAGCACATAAAGTATATCTAAAACATTTTTTTATATCAATAAAATACTAACTAACAACACTTAAATTACACAAGTCTTTAAAATTCGCTCGAATATTTCTCGTAGCGCATTTTTTCATTAGGAATAATTAAAACAACGTGAAGTTATTTTAGGTTAGAATAATTCAATTACAAGTTTTCGAACGCAACACAAGTCACACTTGGTGGATCAGTCTAAATATACCGGCGTCGGCCGCGCAGGCGCGCTGTGCGAGCTGCGCGCACACCAGATAAACTACACACGACGATAAGATACACATACTTTAAATTATATTTGTGCCACTTTCCTGCCGTTATTATTAACGACGGCGCAGATATGCGGCGAAATAGGTAAGAACAAAAATTGTTATATCACTTTTGTCGTGTTCTAAAAACTTTTTATAGTTTTCCTATCGTCCAATACGTAAACACAACAACGAGTAGCTAATAATACCAACTTTGTAAACATTTAAAACTTCGCTTCACGTGTATCTACTACTTAGATAATATTTCTGGAGGCAAAGTTTTCAGTTTACAAACTTTTCTGTAGTTCTGTTGTTATATATTTTCGTTGGGTATGACTTCAATAATTGCGGGAAACATTAACTTTCAAAACCTTGAATAATATTTTTATAAGTTTCCATTTTTCTTGTATTTGTTTTTCAATACTGTTACGTATCTATTTATTCACGCTAGCTATCACCGCGACGACTTTTATGGGAAACTCAGTTACCGGATACGGGAGTCGAGGGAGCTCATCCAGTGTCCAGTCGAGAGCTGCGACGGCTCCGGACACATTTCTGGCAACTTCGCGACGCACCGCAGGCAAGCGGCAATCACTGACAGAATACGAATTCGCGGTTGCAATATCTACGGCTGTGCAAATTTTGAACATCGAACCATTACTTTTTTTTTCGATATTAGACTTTTTTATGGAACCATATCGATACTATACCTAACTGTCAAAATTGTTTTTTTTTTTATTAGTTTTGGAATAAATATTTAAATTTTTTAAAAGACGTGGCTTCGGGGACGATTAGTTACAGTTTAATAAACCCGCTGTATTTTTTCTTAAAAGTTTTTGTAACTAGAATATTATGATTCATTTTAAACTAGGTATGTAAAACAAAGATTGTTCGATGTTTCACGTTTGTACGGCTCAATAGAGCGTCCACAATTGCGCCCCTGAGCGACAATTTGCGCATTTCCGCGCCAATTGGCGGCGTCCCACGGGATTTTGATGCAAACTAACCGCATGCCTTTATTAATATTCCTCGTCACAAATCGTGCTATAACATTGGTTTACGCCCTTTACCACTAACTATACTGCGTGTTTCTTGTTGTGTGTGCAAATAATTAAAATAATAATTATACAAACTAAATAAACAAAAGACGGCGATAAAGAAATCGTGGAGACGTAGCCTTTACGACGGCTACGTAAGAAACATACCCGTAATACATACTCATACAATAAAATATCTATTATCGCCAAACTGATAAAAATTACATTTTACACAGCCATTACAATCAGTGCTAGACCTTATTTATCAGTTTGAAATCTTATGACGTATATGATAAGGTATGTTTTTGTGAAGCTATCTTCAACGCGGCAGCAAACGTAGGACGCCTGCATCTTAATTTACATACGTAGGTATATAATATGACATACTCCTTGGTGAATTCATTACTCCACTTTTGTTTTCAAAAGATCAGTACATAAACAATGACAGAACAATGTCGCGCCAATATGTTAATAACTATGTAAATGCGAAGAGATTTCACATTCAAATCTCTTCGGACAAAGAATATATTTTTATACTTTGATGTTTAAGCTAATGTTTTGGACATTTTTTCTCATTGATAGTCAGTCCTAATGGGACATTTAAGAAGCATACCTACTACTTCAGATTCAATTCTTATAGATAATTTTCCTAACGTAAGTAGTTAGATGCTAAAGGAAAAAGCAACTAACTCCTATATTCCAGAAAAATAGGTACATAATTAGGTTTTTTTCTGTTACAAAAGTTTATATGTACTTTTGTATAAAACTTAGGTACTTACGTCTGCTTTAGTATCTACAAACGTTCTAAAAATATAGATTATCTATCAATTAGTGCATTAACAAAGATATGTGCTAAGAGTCTTAATAAACGTAGCTCCGGCTATATCAATATTGGTAATATATTTTCTCGACGAAAACAAAGTTTTATCTTTTTGTAACCAGTTATATCTTTTGTATCCTTTGTTCATAAACTAAACTAAAGTTTAGTCCGTTTTTTGCGTTCCATTTCATTAAGAAAAAGACAGAAGACAAAAGAATTGAGATCTAAATGGGTGCCAAGTTCTTTATATGTAATCCTGAAATTAATTTTTAACAATATGTAACTTTCTTAAGTAAATTTAAACCATAATTTCTTGTCAAAACGTGGGCAATTACGAGAATTTTGTGACAAATTGGGACTGAGATTAGACTGTAAACTTTTTATTTTATTTTATGGAGAGGGAATGTAATATACTTCTAACAAGAATGATATGCATCCTTCTCTGTATGAGAGGAGACCTGTGCCCAGCAGTGGGACGATAAAAAGGTTGATGATGAAGAATGATATGCATCTTAGTTTTGTTGCCAATAGAAAAAAATATACCATAAACATTTTATATGACGTCAGGGAACATCCAAAAACACATTTATTTATGGACATTCGAAGTAAGGAAATATCCGTGTGTGTTCTAAATTTAACTTTAAATGCGTTAGAACGAAACTAGCAGATGCAAGCCAAGCCAACCAAACTATTTTTACGATTACTCATAAATTGTAAATCGGAGTTTATTTCATACGTTTGACATCACAAGCATAGCTATCCGGGCCCACCCTAGAATATAGAATACACTCTAGAAAAATACGATACCTCATACATAAAATAACTTAATATTCAATGACCTAAACCGAAAACCGTCATAATACAAAAGCTAAAATACCTAAATACCTACGCCTTTCCTGAGCTCACACGGGAAAGAACTAGAAACTTCAAGATTTGTGCTCGAGATTGGAGGAGTTTGGTAGAAAAGAAGTGACTTTCGATACCAGAAGGAGTTTTTGTTTTCTGTCACATTGAAAGGAAAGACTTTTACTATCGATACAAATGTGTGAAAGACCCTGTCTTTTAAGGATGTGCAAATGACACCCAACACGTGTGGTGCTACGATTTTTAATTTTGTCTGTACAATCATGATTTGGATACAAACCAACGGAACACACCGACACCGCATCCCCGTGCGGACTTCGACAAAGTTAATAACCGCAGCACCGTACACCGAAGCGGTATCCGGTGCTGTGTGAAACCCGCCTTTGAATTAGAAAGAAAACAATTCTCTACAAGTTCAACTGTACCATCCTCCTTACCCATAATAAGAATACAGTACCGTTCAGCATTACTCTTTATAACTAAAAACTCTTAAATTCTGTATAAATAATACAGAATTTAATCAAATACAGCGGTACCTATTTATTTGTACCTACACTATGAAAATGGGTCAATATTCGAAACTCGACGTTTTGATGCGTAGTTGTTTATATAATTAACACATTAAATAAATTTCTTAATTAGGAGTAGTGGGTGACTTCTTCTTTGTAAGAGTTTATTTGCACTTAACTGTTTTTATCTATTTATAGAAATTAGAGCAACCAATTAAATATTCAAACACTGACACACACTCAATACCTTATTACGAAATCGATGCATCATTTTTAAACTAAAACAAGGCCCATCAAAATCAACCAAGTAAAAGGACGATTTGCACAATTTCCGATTTCGATTAATGTAATAGAAAAGAGACGCTAGCATTGGAATAAGAATCTACCCAGCTAGTACTAAAATAAACAACCTCGTTACTAAATTAGAACGAAAGACCATTGTAAAAATACTATGGCGGTAACAACTCTAGTTGCCCTAATATAGACACTGTTGGACACTAAAGAGAATCGCGCTTATATTATTTGGTATTGATAATTGTATACACTGTTCATAAGAATCTACTTATGTACCAGTTATTTAAGAACCTCGTTTACGCATATCTCACACAGAATAACCTACAACAGTCTCTAAAAGACATATTTGCCATTTATTACCATAACTTACGGAATGTGTAGACTTGTAAGAGTCCACCGTCGCTTCAGATGTTTGAAGGTACCAACATGAAATAGAAGATTTGACTCGAACTATGTAGTGAAATGCATCCAGCCCAGCAAAGTTTTAGTGCTAAAATCTAGGGCTAGATGGCTTCTGGATTGTGTCTGCCAACAAGAATCCAGTGAATTCCACTTTGCGACCCGCTGCAAGCTACAGTACGCTGCACCGGCACGCCATTGTAAGCAGTCTGTTTATGTGCAGCCTGTCCGGTTGTCCGCGCGCCGACCGGTCGCAGCTCCAGCCGCATTCGCAGGAGCTCAAGTGTCCCACGCCCGGCTGCGACGGCTCCGGACACGTCACCGGCAACTACTCCTCGCACCGCTCCCTCTCTGGCTGCCCCAGAGCTAACAAGCCCAAGAGCAAGCCCAGAGACGGACAGGACTCCGAGCCACTGAGGTGAGTTCACCATTTGCTCATCTGATTTTGTGTAATGGTGCTGGGTGCAATTTAACATTAACTTATTCAAATTATCGTCGTATTCGGGTAATTTAAGGTACCAAACATTAGACATCTGGGATTTTCTATCTACACTGTTCGGAGTAGAGAGTTGAACTGTATTGGTTCACTTATTTTCTCTCCTCACACATTAACAATTGTATTTTTAGCATAACCTTTGACTAATAACTAAATACATAGTTCGTAACAACAATAACAGTAGACAACTTATTTACGAAACAGAAAACGGCTTACACGAGTAAGTAATTGGCTGAAGTTATCTACTATTGTAATCACATATAGTATTAACTAACTAACGACACTCGATATCTGAGCTGACTCCAATTACATATTTACATTCAATGTATTTTCGTAATTTATATGCGACATTGAATTTCTAGGAGTTCTACAACAAACACGTGCATAGCTTTTATACCTCTGACCTTCCAACTCAGTACAAACTATTGTAAAAAGTATTTAGAAAAAAACACATTTCTTCTGTAATCCAATAAGTTTTTGGTTATTTCCACGCTGCTTAGATGCCCTATACCGGGTTGTGACGGATCTGGACACGCTACAGGGAAATTCTTATCACATCGAAGGTAAGATTGATTCTCAGTGGAAAGTAGATGTTTTGTGTAGAGTCTAGATAGTACCTAAATGTAGTGTTTGACTATGGAAAATAGTTCGTGTCTTAATGTTCTTGGTTTTCGTTCCCCAGTGCCTCGGGATGCCCAATCGCGAACCGCAATAAAATGAGAGTGCTCGAAAGTGGAGGTACAGTGGAGCAACACAAAGCTGCTGTAGCAGCGGCGGCCTCTGCCATAAAGTTTGACGGAGTGAACTGCCCCACGCCTGGCTGCGACGGATCAGGTCACATCAACGGATCGTTTCTAACGCATCGCTCGCTGTCTGGGTGCCCGGTGGCCGGATCTGCAACACCCACACCACAACCAAAAAAGCCTAAATACCCGGACGATATCACGCCGTTGTACCCAAAGCCTTATACAGGTGTGTATTTCATTACATTGCTCAATCAGTTCAAACCTTCCCCTAATATTTAATATACAAACCAAGAATTATACTTAAAGTAAAATATCTCCCCGATTTGAGACCCTTTCATTTCTCCTACAAAAAGAAACATATGATTAAGATCCACAAACTTACTACAGATAATGTTCTGGAATTCAGGGATGGAGATGAATATGCAGACGGGACAGAACGGCGAGGATCTGATGACCCTCGAACAGGAGATTACGGAGCTTCAGCGAGAGAACGCGCGCGTAGAGTCGCAGATGATGCGTCTCAAATCAGATATCAACGCTATGGAGACACATCTTTCACATGGAGATAGGGTAAGTAACGTACAACATAATTAAACCTGACCTAACACTTCTTTTTTATTTTTGTTCCAAATTCTTGGCTTTTCGGCGCCCCAAAATAGATCCAGCCATAAGCTAACAATCTTCATCCATCTCATGAGAAAGATTTTAACCCGAAATTTTTGTCTGATAACTTAGATGGTACTGTCATGGCTCGAAACATCCAACTTTGAGTGCCACTAACACATCACACATTTGTGAGTACCAACACCTTTTTATAATTTGGTACCACCATCGTTATTATCAGCCACCCAAGTCGAAAATTTATGATTTGCCCGTTTTGCTTGAGCTTTTAGGGCGAAAGATTTAGGATCTTGAATTGTTACTTGCTGTTTCAGGAGAATCAGACGATAATATCACGTAACAATAACCTGAATGAGTATTACGAGAGTCTGAGGAACAATGTGATTACATTATTGGAGCACGTGAGGATCCCCGGTGGCGGGACGGCGCCGGTGAGCGCGGCCGGGACGCCGGGTGCGCCGCCGCCGCCCGGCCCAGGCGACAAGCCGGCGCATGACAACTTCGACTCCTACCTCACAAAGCTGCAGACGCTCTGCTCTCCTGACGGCTACTGTCCCGACGAGAATCGACCCATCTACGAAACAGTAAAAAACGCGCTTCAGGACTTCACAGTGCTCCCTACACCCATTTAAGGTTCACAGAGCGCCGCCGAGCCGGAGCGACAGTGAACTTGTAGTTAACAACTTGAGTGCCCTCGGCGGAGCTTTTCAGTGGTACAGACCTCTTGAATTTAGTACAATTTAGTGTTCGTGGTAGTGCGAAAGTGTCGGAACTACTCACCAAAGATATTAGACAAAGACAATGACTACATGATATTATATGAGGGACTAAATAGTTTCGTGCTATGTACAGCGTGTCCATGTCTCGTGTGGGACCTCCGGACAGGTATTTGTGTTCTACTAAGTATTAGGTAACGATGTCTTTTGTAAACCATTGTATACGATGTGTGACTTCTTTGTGACATCACGATAACACTCGAAAATTCATTCGACTTTTATCTATAAGCCGGACTTTATAGACTTAAAATAAATTTTAAACACTGTTACTCATATGCTTAAAATTAACGTAATTGTTAGGTGAGAAATTTATACTATTGTATGTAAGCGATTTTAGACTCACAAACGCATAAAAATCAATGTGTAAATATTGTATCTACATCTCGATATAAATAAAAGTATCATTTAATTCACCGGCCACCTTACGGTGATCTGTTTGGGGAATTTATAATTTCATGCAAACTCAGATTTTTATCAAGCAGAAGAAAAGAAAATAAAATAGTAATAAGTGAACACTGTTAATCTGTCTTAAAAGTTGATAATGCTGGGAATGTGCCAAATGCTTCAGAGTCGCAGCAGCTCCCGAACGCTGACCTATTAAGACTAAATTAATGACATAGAAATATAAACGATGTAAACAAAAAATAACTCCTTAGAGGATTTTCTAGTCAGTTTGTAAATAAAATTGTGAATAACGATAGTTGTCACGTCATAGGGACGTTTTTATTTGTATTAGGAAATAATGAGATCTCATTAGATCGTGTAAGTTAATAATTCAGTCACTAATTGATAATCGATTTTAGGGATAAATGAATACCTACTTTCTTTGTTAGCCAATGTTCACTTTGCTGTGATGTTACGTGTTACTTATTTATTGTTAACTTTACTGAATATGTGATAGCTTAATTAACTCAAGTTATTGTTAATTTGCAATTAATTTAGTTAATTAATGCGCTTTACACAAGAACATGTGCAATTTTATCGTTTTTATGGACACAAATCTCGTTTTTGTTTTTAAAAATAAAAGACTTATTGGTCGAAATCTTTTGTTTAACGGTACATTGGTACGCAGGAATTATTAATATTCGCATTTAAATACTAAAACCTATTACTATGTTACTATTCTGATTGTCATATACGTTTCTGTAAAATATTGAGTATGTGTTGTTAAAGAGAATAAAAATAATAAATACCAAGATTATTTCAGTGGTTTTTATTTTCCTTAATAATTTTACACTCTAATAGTAAGTACGTATCCAGTAAGATAGACCAACAGAAGACTTTAAACATTCAATGGGTACGTCTAGCGATATTGAGGTCGATCTTCTAATTACTTTGATACAAGAAACTGTTCGTAGTCTGGAACTCAACTGATCGTTTAACCACCCATCTTGCAACCGCCCGTCTTGCGATAATCAACCACCAAGTTTGCGGGCGATAATCGCTACCGCGACGGCTGCTTAACCGGACAAAACTCAGATCTCGTGAGTTCTGAAAATAAAACTCCGTTCCGCCACCGGAGCGGGCGCGGGTGAAAACCGCTTCGTGAGTCCTTAGCCGGATCCGCAAACAACCGCGCACACCGCGAGAGTAAAACGCGTCGTGAAATGTGCTTTAACTTTTTACATATACAATATGTAAAGAAAACCCCGTCCGACCCATAAGGATAATAAAGGTTAGGCAATCACATGACAAAATAAAATTTGAAATTTTGCATAATCATCATAGTAGCAATACTAATCAATTTTGAAACAATGTTTTTTTCGGGAATTTACGCTAACTTCCCCAAAATTTGGTATTTTTTAAAAAATGACAACACTTTTAGGCGGTATGACTGTCGGCTTTCCTTTTTTCTTTTATTACATTCTTTAAAAAAAAATTATTAGAGATGCACTATTTTTTGCGTAATAACGTTTTTTTATCGCTATTAATCGAAACTTTTACCTAGTTGAGTGATTTGTTGTAGAGACACAGATTATCCAATGGTAAAAGTACTTTTGTTTGTTAATCGATTAATTACTAATAACATTATTATAACACAAGTATTAGTAAACAGAAACGAGAAGGCCTTATGAAACAATTTTAGTAAAGTTTTACAAATATTTGAACGGTCAATATCATAGATATTGTGACAGAAACTGAAATTAAAACTTTGGCATGATTTTATTTACAGCAGTGTACCTAGCTAATTTAAGTTTTGTAAAAGTTCTAAACAATTCCATACGACATTGAAAATGAGAAACTGCAATACTAAATCGATACCAAAAATAGACGAGTTAATCGTATCGATCGAAAAATCAATATATTGATTACTTACACACCTCTATTTACTCAAAGCATGCCGGGAGGCCAGCCGCGTAGTATTTTTTTTTATAGAATAAAAATCATTTTTACTTGAAATTATCAGTTGCGCGTAAACATTGCTTCCGTGTAGACTATTCGTGTACTGTGTGATCGTGTCGTTTTCTAACGTAGAATAATGTAACATGCTGATGGAAGGTAGTAACTGCAATTAGCTGTGTTGTGATCAGGTGTTGGACGATTTGGATGTGGCTCCTCGGTCAACGTGGTTCCAGCATGACGGTGCCCCACCCTATTTTTGCCGACCTGTACGTGAGTACCTCCATTTTCAGTTCGGCGAGCAGTGGATTGGTAGGGGTGGACCAACTTTGTGGCCAGCACGGATTTGACACCACTTGATTTTTATTAGTGTGCATGTCCTTGTTAATCTCGTGCGACGGTGCCAGGCCTGTAACGTTCTTAGTGAACGAAATATGGAACAACATCTCCGTCACAGCCATTGTGCTCATCGAATGAAATTATACATTCGAAGAGTCGACGACCTTCCTACTTAAAAAAAGTTATTTTCACGAGCTGCCTAAGTATCATTGTTTCTTTCGAGACTCTATAAACGTAGATAAACTACCTATACCTACGTGCATGAGGTCAAATGAGGTCATGATCTGTGCCTGTGTTGCCATGAAATTACCTATTTATTTTTAGGGGGTATTTTTAAGTTTAGCCAGGTTTTGTAGGCATTAGTAGAATTAATTATCGATACCTAACAATACCTTCACGGGTCGGACGGGGTTTTCTTTACATATTGCATTCTACAGAAGCTGCGGGCCCGCAACCGCGGCGGATGCTGATGAAAACCGCTCCGTGAGTTCTTAGCCTATTACAGTTTAGACGCGATTTAAACATAACTACTAAAAATACGTCAATTTATGTCAGATGTCTCGAATTTGACAGGACTAAACTAATGTTTATCTTCTGTCCTTTTCTTAATTAAATAAAAAAGATGCACTGAACATAAATTTAGTTAAGTTTATGTACAGGGGAATCAGAGCTATTGTTAAATTTTGCCTGTTATCAGGTAGGTTTATTATTTGTCCTGTTTGATTCGATAAGCAAATAAATGATATTATAATATGCAAGCAATAAAAACGCCTATAAACCTTCCTGTACAATAGCACATACCTCAAACTACACGGATGACGAAGGCTCAAAAGGACACGAAGGTGATGATAGTGCTTATGAAATATGACCCACAAGACTGAAATAAATTACGTCGACCCTGCGAAATAGGAAAGCCGATAAAGATGAGATGCAAGTAGTAATATCGGATATAATATAGTAATGTCGGATTTCTGTTAAACCTCCGTCCCCCGCTGCCGACGCCGTCACCCGCCAACCGATCACAGAACGCGCGGGAGCAAAGCGCCGCGGCAGCGGGACTGCGACCCGCGCCCGTACAAGATGACCGGCGGTGCAGCCGGACCCGCAAACAAGCGCACACACCGCGGGCGTAAAACGCGTCGTGAAATGTGCTTTAATTTTTTACATATATATCTGCATTCTACAGAAGCTGCGGGCCCGCAACCGTTGCGGATGCGGGCGAAAACCGCTCCGTGACTTCTTAGCCTAATGGCACCGATTCCCTTATTCAAAAACTAAACTAAACAGTTTAGTACATCTTTTTTCCGTCTATGGCATTAAAAAAAGGACAGACTATAAATATTATTTTTTATTCTCCCAAATTAGTTAAGGCCTGATGTAAATTGACGTATTTTAACCCATTCACTACCTTTCAGAAAAGTAGGTAATATTAACATACTGTACTATGCAGCCCGCCCATCGGCGGTCCAGGCTTCTCGATTATCTACACCTCGCGCAAGTTAATTGTGCACCTCGCTCTGTGTGGAAAACATGGGAATCATGTTAAAAAAAAAAAAAAAAAACATTTTTTTTATGTTAATAAAAGGTAGCTTTGATGATAAAGCATCATAATACTAGGTCATTTTACTCATGAGGTTTTGCAATTAAATTGATACCTATGGACTGCATTCCAGCGAAATGCACAGTTAACTTGCGCTAGTTATACGTATTCTTGCCCGACCAATGGCGTTTTCGGCATGAAACTGCAGATTCCATCATGCATCGTTTGATATGTTCAATTTAAATGTACTGTAACGGGCGTAAATCGTGTATGTGCAGTTTTTCTGCTATATTTGTGGCAAATGTGTGACAGTTTTATTGGTTATTAACTGAAACAATAATAGAGCCTGAAAGTATATAATAACTTTCAGTTCATTGTTTAAGATATAACGAAATCTTATACCTTTAAACGAGCAATTCTTGTATATATATATGTATATAATTGGAATCTCGGAAACGGCCCCTACGATTTTCATGAAATTTTGTGTGCAGGGGGCTTCGGGGACGATAAGTCGATCTAGCTAGGTTTAATTTTCAGAAAATGTCTTTTTTCCATGTTTTGAGGCACTGAACAATTGCTAAACTTCTCATAAGAAGCTAAATTTCGCCGCTGTCCTTAATGATACGAATAGCTGAGGGGCTTCGGCCTCTGATTCGGAGCTCGTAGACTTCGGGTTCAAATCCCTGACGATATAGTGTTTTTCCTTTTTTTTTTTTTGGAGTTTAAAAAAAAAAGAATGATGCCGTTGTCTAATGCTTTTTATTACATTTTATATAATTGGAAACGGCGTCAACGAATTTTCTTTTTCGTTTATTAAATAATGGAAGAAATTTTATTTTGCCTATTTTGTGGAGATGCAAGGTACCAGGGTCGCACAAAAGTGTAGAAGTCGAAACAATTGTGAAAGAAATGATATACAAACAACAATATTTTTTGTTGTAAATATATAATATATGGAAGAACTTTTATTTTACCTACTTTGTGGAGGTGCAAAGTACCAGGGTAGCACAAAAGTGTAGGAGAAGTCGAAACAATGAAGCTGATTCATTTTAAAGATCAGCCTGAAGGAGCAGTCGAATTTACAACAGAATTTCTCAACAGTGTCAACATTTCAGACTTGCCGCAACACGAACTGAAATATTATTATTATTATTGCTAACCTTATGATACCTTGCACCTCCTCAAAGTAGGCAAAATAAAATTCATCCATATAATATGATTTAATAATAATGATGAATTACCTGGGCGACCGAGCTTTGCTCGGCATCTTTTTTTTTTGTTATAACTATTATTATTAATTTATTTACATCAGACAATTGTCCATTGTTTTCATAAAAACACATACACAAAATACATTTAAATTATTTATGAACCATTATAAATACTTATACATAGGTATAATATTCCAAAACAAAATTAAATTAAACTGATAATTAATATACTACTTTGATTTGATATAGATGACGTTTACATTCATGGTACACGAAGCCAATGTTTGGTTTGAGGTTAGACCCAGAAAATTGCTCTTACAATATCATGTGTCTTTTTTACACGAAAATGCCAAAAAGAACATTTAAAAAAACGCTTACGAACAATTTAACTCCACGAAGCCGTGACTCATCTCAAGAAGCAGAAGAAAACCTCCATGAAAACAATCTGATTTTCGCTCGTCCCACACGTGTTTGTCAGACTTCGCACAGTGAGGACCCAGTTGAAGAAGAACTTGATGAAAATCATCAGGTTTCCGCTCATCCCACAAGTGCTGCTAAAGTAAGATGCTTGCAAAACTTGACTAACATTTTAAGAACAGAAAAGTCTTATGATTTAGATGTTTCACGAGAGCGTGCAGCACAACGTGTGGCCACCGAAAATGACGTGCAACGGGAGCGACGTCTGCAAGATATGCGGCAGCGTGCGTCAGAATGTGAAACGATTATTATTAATGAAAACCCTCGACATACCCGCAATAGAGTATGGAAGGAAGTATTAGGTTAAGACCTTAAACTATGTATTGATGATAATATATAACTGATGTAACTGATTGTTAAACTATAAGTACTTATTTATAATAAAATGTTAAACTAAATTGCACTCGTAATTTTATATTTAAATAACAGTTAATAATATTTTTTATTATTATGTCGGTATGATCGAAAAACATTAGTCAAAAAATATTATTTAAAAAATTCGCTCTTTATGTATTTTTTGTTTTGTAAATATAATTTTGTAATACACGCGATGTACCTAACAAAAAAAAAGATGCCGAGCAAAGCTCGGTCGCCCGGTACTCATGGAAACTTGTGTAATTTAGCAAAGTAATCCAAAGTATTTTTAAAACTGTACATTTATGAATTACGGGCTTTAATAAATGGTTAGGTGACGTCAACTTTTTTGTATACCTACTGAATTAAATTAGTAAAAAAAATATTGCATTTAAAATATTTTTTTTACCTTAAGTTACCTACCAATAAATTGTAAGAAACAAATCGTTACACATCCTCTTATTACTTTTTGACGTTATTTCGTAAAGTTATTGTAGTTCAAAATTAAGCCGCCCATGGGCGGTCTCGACATGAAAGTAAAAAAGTCTCGGCACTGAATGGGTTAATTGTCATATTTTTAAACTCGTCCAATTTTTCTAAGGAATGTCTTCATTTGATAAGACTGAACTATTTTTTTTTATTTAAAATATACAAAGATGCACTGCACCTACTCAAATTTAATTTATTTTGTGTACAAGGAATCGGCACCTGTCTGATTGTAATAGTACATCTCAATATGACAATACAATTCAACTCAGCTAAGCTACCACTCAAAGAGTGAATCATTTATGAATATTTTTAACACGTTGCACATCTAGCTACTACATTTTTTTTTAATTATAAACTAGCGCTTGACCGCAATCCTGCCTGATGGTAAACAGTGACGCAGTCGTTGATGGTAAACCGCACTAGTTTATTAAGAGCCTATTCACTCTAGTTTTGAAGACACTCAAATTGTAGTCCGACGTAAACACCGCCGCTGGCAAATTGTTCCAGAACCTCGATGTACGCGGTATAAAGAGGAGGCGAAACGCTTCGTCCGGATCGTAGTGGTGTTAACAACATAAGGGTGGAAACTTGCCGTACGATGGGTCGTCCGATGGTGGAACGGAGATGGGGGAATTAAATCATGCAATTCCCTCGCACACTCCCCAAAATGCATCCTATAGATTATATAGATTTTATAGTCTGGCTGTTTGTGTATGTGAATTTATATGTTTGTAAACGCACCCACGACACGAGAGAAATTCCTAGAGTGAAGCAACGTTTTTATAAAAAAAAAGAAAAGAAAGAATGTACCGTTCTTTTCTTTTTTTTTTATAAAATCGTCCATCACTGTATTTTTTTTTTTTTTTGAGTTTTTGGCTTGGTTGCTAAGACCTTTGAGCCATTTCTTCGTTGGGATTTTAGGTATCTTTTTGTTAGATAGTTTCCACTGTGTTCTTGATAAATTTATAAATTGGTAAGTAAGTCTTTCTGTTTTTTAATAAGTCGGACAAGCGGCGGGAGGAATTATTTGTTACTAGCACTTCACTGTTACAGATTTCATCTAATTCACTAGCAAGAATCAGTCTGTTGAACACAAAATTTTGACACTGACACTTAAATATTAAATGTTCGATATCACCAACAGCTCTTCCGCAGTTTTTACAAGCGTTATTATTAACTATTCCAAGTCTTGCAAGATGTGCAGGTGTATTAGAATGGCCAAATCGAAGGCGGTTGATTGTAATTATGAATTCACGGCTGGCTTCCTTCAGTTTATGATACCACGGCTTTACAGGTATAACAGATTGTATAGCTCCATACCACTTTCCCTTTAACTCTTGATCTGCTTCCCAAAACTCTTGCCATAGTTCTTTAATGTGCTTATTAACAGTAGCATAACAATCGGTAAACGGTACACCAGTAATGAGACTTACGTCAATCGGGTTAATCCCATCAAATGCAGTCTTGTCAGCGATAACATTTCCAGTAATATCTTTATGCGCTGGTACCCACATAAATGAAATTGTGATTCCCTTTTGTGAATGGTTGTATATCATTTTCCTAATCTTATAAATAATGTAGTTATTTTTATAGTTTAACTTAATGTGTTCAAGACACTTAATTAAGCTCAGTGAATCTGTCAAAATTAGGAAGAAAGTATAGCTATATACATTATTAATTCTCTTAAGCGCTTCAAAGACTGCATAAGCCTCTGCAGAAAATATACTTAAAGTATTGTCAAGAACAAAGCTCTGAGAAAACTTTATTTGTGGGTCATACACTGAACCTCGTACATGATTTTCACCTTTGCTACCATCAGTATAAAATGTATAATAGTGTTTATTCCGGTCTAAAAATGTTAGTAGATCATTGTTTGTTGTAATTTTATGGTTAATAATGTGAACTGGGAACATTTGACAATCATATGATATATCATACAATGGCCATTTTTTATTTTTAAAAATCTGTTTATATTTATTTTGGACTTCTAAGAGAATAAATGGTAGTGAAGGAGATTTACAGGCTAAAAGTTCATGTGCAGCTGTTAAAGTAGGTCTAGGTTGCATAGGGAAAGGTATAATTTTCTTTATAATCTGTTGGTTGTCAGATGTGATTAGTTTTAAACAAAACCTTTCAGTTAGAAGTATCCTTCTAAGTATGAGAGGCATAATTACGGTCTCAACTTCCATAGCCCTTATAGGGGTTGAGCATATTGCTCCACTAATAGTTCTCAGAGCTTTGTTCTGTAACACATCTAGCTTCTTAACATGTTGACTATTAAGATATGCAAGACAGCTATAGTCAAAATGGCTTCTAACAATTGCTTTGTATAAAATAGAAAGTGTTAATGGGTCTGCACCCCATTTAACACCAGCTAAACATTTAATTATATTTAGTGCCTTACTGCTATTTGTAACAATGTACTTAATATGCTGATCAAAAGTCAATTTTTTATCAATTATGATTCCTAAAAATTTATGTTGTTCTACTGTTGGAATTATTTTACAATTGTACATCACTCTGTTACTTGGGCTATCCTTAGAAAAAATTAAAACACTGCTTTTACTAGTGTTTATATTAAGTTTTAAATAGTGACTATAATACAAATTTAAATTTTGTAATGCCATATTTACATTTTGGACTGCTATATCTACATTATAATTTGTACTATAAAAAACTAAATCATCAGCGAATTGTAAAATGTTTACAGTATCACTATTTACATATTTGCATATCTCACAAGTGTACAAATTATACAATAATGGTGACAATGTGGCACCCTGCATTGTGCCTTTAGAAACTGTTTTAGGTCCATGTAAAATGTTATTATATTTGATAAAAATTGTCCTATTATCAAGAAAATTGTGAATCCATTTACACAATAAACCTGGGATTCCTAGATTTGATAGAATTTGAACAAGAATATCTGGTTGAACATTATCAAATGCACCTTGGACATCTAGAAACACACACACAGTGCTACATTTATTGTTTTTTGCATTTTTCAGATCTGCTATGAGAGAAGTAAAACTGTCTGAACAGCTTCTACCTCTACGAAAACCATATTGAATGTTTGGGATGATGTCATTGGATTCAGTAAAATGATCTAAGCGAGTTCTAATCATATTTTCAAATATTTTCCCCAAACAAGAAGAGAGGGAAATGGGTCTATATGAGTTACAATCATCTGGAGGTTTACTAGGCTTAAGAATTGGTATAACACACTGTGTTTTCCATGACTGTGGAATAATTTGTTTGAGCCATAGTGCATTTAATATTTCCAGAAAAAGCTTTTGAGCGTTGGTATTTAATTTCTTTATCAATATGTAAGGGAAATCATCTAATCCAGGAGTAGTATCTCGTCGAGATGTAAGACTGGTAGTAAATTCAGACCAAGTGAAAGGTTTTAGTAAGTGAGCGGATTCTCTGTTAGTATTATGAAGTTTGAAATATTTATTTAAATCATCATTACTTTTATATGAATTATCTGACAACTTATTTAAAAACGGTACAATGAATTCATCACAATGATATTTGTTACTTATTCTTATTCTTTTGAATCTTTTAATATTGTTCCAAATAGTAGAAATAGGAGTAGTCCTGTTAAAACTGTTACACAACTTTTTCCAACTACACTTTTTCTCTTCTGCAATAGTTCGCTTTTTAATTGCATCACTTTTTTTGTATAAAATAAAATTTTCAATTGTAGGGAATTGTCTGTAATACTTAAGGGCTTGTTTCGACTTGATTACGCTTTCTTTACACTTTTCATTCCACCATGGTGTTGGAGGTCTACTTCTATATTCAGTAGTTTTAGAAAATTTTGGAATGCATTGTGATTTTAATGTAGAAAGTACTTCACAAAAGTTATTATAGGTAGCAAGGGGATCATTATTTATGTTAGAGACTACATTATTAAAACATGTTTTTGAGAGCTCATTAAATGTGATCCAGTCAGCTCTGGTATAAATAAATTTGTCTATGGGTGGATTAACATTATAGCGCTCAACTGTGATTGATATCTCTGTAATGGTGGGAAAGTGATAGCTACCCATATTATCATCATGAACTGACCATTTGCACAAAGGTGTAATACATGGGCTAGCAACAGAAACATCGATAGCCGATGGGTTACGGTTTGGATAGTTAATTGTTGTAAAATTTCCTTCATTTAAAATACATAAATCTAAGTCATCTAGAAGTGAGTATAACTGTATACCACGACGCTTATTAGATAGGCATCCAAATGCTGAATGATGAGCATTAAAATCTCCAGCCACAAACATAGGTGATGGGAGATTTCGAATTATGTTCTGCAAGTTATTCATTAATACTTGACCTGAAGGTGGACAGTACACACAAAGAATGGATAAATTACCGAATGGAGTAGTTAAAGACAGAGCTATTGTTTGTATCTCTTCATAGAAATTAGTTGGCAAGATTTTGTATTTTAAATATGGTTTTATAAGAATGGCTACACCACCATGATTGTTTGCTGCGTTCTTATGATACATGTTGTAGCCAGAAATACGACAGGTTCGATTATCTTTTAACCATGTTTCGTTTAAGAGACAGATATCAATATTATTATCATGCAAGAAACTTGTTAGGAGGGGAATTTTGTTATAAATGCTTTGTATGTTAAATTGTGTTACTCTTAATGTAGATATATTGTAAGGGCTGTTACTATCCATAAGATTAAATTAGATTTTTAATTAATAATTCTTTTATTGAAGAAGATGTAATTGGAGAGTCATCCCCTTTATTAGCAATTAAAACTAATGTACGAACAATTGCATTTGTTATTTCAGGATTATTTATTAACTGATTCTTCAGTTCATCCAATGAAAACTGTACATTTTTCTGTGGAACAGCTTTAACAGATATACTTTTATTTACGTTTTTGGAAACCGGAGTGGCACGATCCGGCTCATTGTTTGATTTATTTACATTTTTATTATTTACAAGAGGCGGAAATTCAGTATTGTAGTTTTTGTCGTTTGTAGTGGCAACAGTACCTGAATAAGTAATCTTACTTTTCTTTTCTTGGTTCTTTTTAATTTTAATAGGACATAGATTAGATATTGCCAAGTGTGGACCACTGCAATTGACACAACAAAGTTCAGAGGGTTTATCACATTCCTTGTAAATGTGGTCACCAGAGCAAAGACTGCAACGCTGTTTGCCATTACAAACCTTTGCCGAATGGTTGAACTTAAAACAACGATAACATTGCTGCAGAGGAGGGATATACTCAGATACTCTATATGAGAATAAATCGTATTGTACAGTGTCAGGCAAAGAATTTGCCAGGAAAGTTATGCTGACTGTCTGCAGGGGAATCTTTTCATTGGCAACTTTTTTGATAAATCTGCGCACAGCAATAATTTCGTAGGTAGATGAGAGCTTGTAATATAACTCTTTATTCGAGATATTAGCTGGCACATATCGAATAATGCCTGTTTTTTCTATCTGCGCTGCTGGTATGTAAGCTTTCATTTTATATTTTTCAAGGAAAGTCATATTCATTAAAAAGTTATTTGCATTGTTGTACTGCTTAAAAACAACCGCAATTTTACTTGCATTAACACGGTGAATGGCAACTACACCTTTAATGTCATTACTGAAAATGTGGTTCAAATATATAGGGCTCTTGTTACCCAAACGTTCATTGTTGTTACTTTCAACAAATACTTTAAAATCTTGCCTTGCACAATTTTCAGGATAAAGTCTTTTATAATTGGGTTTAAAATAGGGTAAATAGTTTGTACGTTCCTCACCGCCGCTATCACGATCAGCGTCCTGTGCATCAGTGCAGTCCATTGTCCTGGCTCTTTTTCCCAAGGAGCTTGTACCCCGTTCGGCCGGGGGGGTATGACCCCCGGCCTGCTGTTCTAACATTTTATTTATAACGATTATCTATTTACAATGTATGTATTTACAAATCGTACAAGATGAAATTACAATTTTGAAGAAAAATTAAAATTTTTCAAAAATTTCCGCCCTTTCTGTTCAAATTCCCGCCAAAAGACTCCATCACTGTATTGCCTAACAAATAACAGGTCCCTCATGCTACATTATGTGCTTTAACAATAATTTTATGGCTTGTTGAATTTAAAGTAATACAAAACACACATACAGTTATGAAAACTTTTTAGTAAGAAACTGAAGTAGCCTGTGTTAATCGACTAAAACAAATGCAACAATTCAATTCAATTCTTTATTACCTAAACTAGTGTGGTTTACTAAATAAAAACGCATATGTAGTAAAATGAGCATTCAGTGAATAATTCATAAAGAACAGTGAAATATTGTAGCATAGTGGCCACAACGTGTCTTTGCCCCAAACCGCTCCTAGTCGGCCTCACGCGGGAAACGAAAGGAGATAGGTTAAGTTAAGGTAAGCTAGAATAAGTTACGATAAATTAGGATTAGTTAGTATATAAAGTTACTCAAGAAAAAGTTACTGAAGTCTAGGCTGTATGGCGTACAATGCCTTTGCCTTTTCCGTTCAAAAGTACGGAAAGAAGTGAACCAAAAAAAAAATGACAATGTGTCAATTGATAATAATTGTCATTTGAGATTTGACATATTGTGTCAAAACAGATATTCATATTTTACCACATGTGTAAAAGTAAACTAAAGGATTTTGAATTAAAAAGAACATTATTTACAAAGGTAAAGGCCGTCAACAATGAAAAATCCAAAAAAGGTAAAGTAATCCGTGTATCACATGAACTGATCCCAATAATTGAACGTAAAAGTGCTTAAACCATGACATCTTATTTTCAGAAAGCTCAACGTTATTTTGATGTCGAAGACAAGAAATCAGACCAAAATGCTGAGAAGCAGGATCAAAATGTGGAATTATACAACATTAAGATCACGCCAGGTCTATTAAAAACACATAAATTCAAGGTAAACTTAAGATTTTTGTTTAAGTAAACAAAATAGGTTAACTTTATTTTGTACAACATTCTTTTCTTGTCTACGTCTAAATATGGCTTATTTCAATTCTTTAATTTCAGAATCATAGAGATCATAACAAAAAACCTGTTCAAAATAGGAAAAAAAATACAAAGTTCGATGGAAAAGCACCCATTGATCCTGAAAAGTTAGAAACATATTCCCGTGGCGAAGGTGTCGGCAAAGGTGTGAGACATCCACTCCACGCCGAGAAATTGAGGAAAAGAGAGAGAAAGTTCACTTATGCTCAAGAACAATCAGCCAGAGCTGAAATATTATTGACTGAGGACCATGGGTAAGATATTATCATGGGCTTTTTATTCCATGCCTCACTTATGCCTTGCTTGTTTAAATGCAGAAACCACAAGCAAGCATATGCTTATAATAATAATTAATAGCTATTGTATGTACTATCTAGAAGACATTTATAAAGTTCTTACTGACACAGTAAAATTAGTTTTGTTGATTGCTTTTACTTCTTCCTACATATCTTATCTCTTCACTATTTTTTTATTATATTGAAGATGTTTACTTAAAATGGATATTTCTTACAATTTTATCAATTTAAACTTTTCAGTGGTCTAGAAGTAGATGAAGACACTAAAACCACAGCAATATCACAGAAGATCATAGCAGAGAATGTAGACATATCTGCTGCTGCAAAGATATTCGAACTGAACCTAGAATTTGGTCCATACAGGACTAAGTACTCTAGGAATGGAAGACATCTACTGTTGGGGAGCAAGAAGGGACATTTGGCTGCATTTGACTGGGTCACTAAAAAGTTGCATTTTGAAATTAATGTTATGGAGTCTATTCATGATATCAGGTACTAGCAGTCTGTTTTACATGAATCTTACTAATATCATAAATGCAAAATTTGTGAGGTGGATGGATGTTTGTTACTTTTTCACGCAAAAACGACTGAATGGATTTGAAAGAGATTTTTTTATTTTATTTGTCTTCTATCAGTCTTCAGGACTATAATCAGATGTGTTGCAGTGGTTTGAAATTTTGGTGAGTTAAGGCCACTGCCTTAACTCTCCTTAGTCATACAGCACATTTGCTCTTTTCAGGCGATTGATTCTATTTCCGATTAAAAGCATGCTTGTCAATGGGTTGGGATGGAGCTTTAATTGTTCAGCATAGTTATCTGAGTATTGTTTGGCTTCTTCAGTGACAATCTTCATATTTAGGTACTCGAGTATCTCAGTGTTACGTGTGAATCAAGCTGCACCACTTATGGAACTGAGAATGTTGTTTTTTGGCTCTTTGGAGGCAGAGTATGTTCGATTTACTGGAAGGACCATAGTTGAATCCCGTAGGTCCAAATTGGTTTATAGACTCTAAGTTTATTGCTTAGGGACAGAGTTGATTGCTGGCCAAGCATCCACAAGAGATTTTTAAATTGATTATTTACTTCATTCCATTTGTGCTTAATATGGTCTTTCCAGGTCATACGTTGGTCTAAGTAAAATCCCAAGTATTTGACACATTTGCTTGGAGGTAGAGGATCCTGGCCAAGTTTGACTGTTGGGCACAGCTTCTTTCTCAGGGTGAATGTAATATGGTGCGATTTAGGGGTGCTCGCTTTTACACGCCATCTTTGCAACCACTCATTGGTTTGGTTGAGCTGCTTTTGTAGGTAACTACTAGCTTTGTCTGGATCGTTACTGGATGCAAGAATGCGGCATCATCTGCGAAGGTAGCAACAGTTACGTTAGCAGCTTGAGGTAAGTCATGAGTGAAATGAAAATGTTGTACAACACTGGACCAAGGACCGAACCCTGTGGCACCCCCGCGGGGCAGGTATGTAGAGAAGATCTCGCACTACGTTGCTTGACTTGAAACATTCTCTCATTTAGGCATGACTTCATCAGAAGATAGAATGAATATGGAAGGTTTTTTTTTATTTTATACAGTAGGCCTTTATGCCATACTCGGTCAAAGGCCTGTTGGATATCGATGAAAGCTGCTGAGCAATACTCCTTCTTTTCAAAGCATTCTCTGATCGTGTTGTTGACTCGATGCACTTGTTCCACGGTTGAATCTTTGCGAAACCCGAATAGGTGGTTAGGTATAACGCTGTTGTCATCAAGATGTGGTTTTAACCTGCTCAAGAAGATTCTTTCCCATAACTTCGACAATATTGGTGTAAGGCTAATTGGTCGGTATGAAGTCACTTCATTGATCGGTTTGCCATGCTTGTGGATCATTACTATCTGCGATATTTTCCAGAGGGAAGGGAAGGAAACATTGTTGGGGTTGAGTCATTAAGTTTGTAGCCTTCCAAATATTTATAACGAGGAATAACACATAGGATAATTTTTTATCCCGATATTCCCATCAGATCAGAATTTACGCGAGTGAAACTGCGGCATGCAGTACCTGTCAAATTCATTAAAGTATAAAATAATGGTCGATGGGGTAGTAAGGTTCTGGAGTGGCGGCTACTTACAGGAAGACACAGTGTAGGGAGGCCCCCAACATGATGGACCGATGACCTGGTGAAGGTCGCGGGAAGCCGATGGATGCGGCCCAGTAGTGGATTGAATGACAATCACCAATGAAAGGTTTTGTAAACACACAGACACATAGAACCCACAGTCTTTGTTCCTTACATACGGTTTATTCACTATTCAATCCCAATTGGCCTTTCAATGTCATTTCCGCAATTTTATTGGGCTTTTAACATTTTACTGAATGAAGTAATTCAACCTGAATCTTGTTTTGCAGTTGGTTGCACACAGAAACAATGGTGGCGGCTGCTCAAAAGGAATGGTTATACATGTATGACAACACTGGGATTGAGTTGCACTGTATCAAGAAAATGGATAAGATTCTGAGGATGGAGTTCCTACCTTACCACTTCTTACTGGCTGCTGTTGTAAGTATCAGCACAGTTACTTCTATGACTAGTTTTAAGTATGGTAGTGGTCAAAAATGGAGTACCACTTTTGACACTTATTGTTATTTAAGGTTCAAAAGTAGTAATCCACTTTTGACCCTTACTGTCAATAAGGATTGTAGCAGGTGGCATTTGGTATTTTAGTCTCATGAGAAAAAAAGCGCGAAGTTATGTATAATATTTCCACTACTATAAGTAACGAAAACCATTTCATAAAAAATATTTTTGCTTATTAAACCTATACAAAGGTTTAATAAGCAAAAATATTTTTTGCTTATTAAAATTTGCCGAAACGTCGATCTACGCGAGAGAGGGTTGTTTAATTGGTTCTGTAATTATTGCATTGAACTGGTTAATATTAATTTTGTATCCAATTTCCAGAATGAGTTCGGTTTCATGACATGGCTAGATATTTCCATTGGAGAGGTGGTGGGACACTACAACAACCATTTAGGAAGGACAGCAGTTATGGCACAAAACCCATACAACGCTACCCTGTGCTTAGGGAACTCTAAAGGAGTAGTATCACTCTGGTCACCAACTATCAAAGAACCTTTGGCAAAGATATTGTGCCATAAAACACCGCTGACTGCTATTGCTGTGGACAATAGAGGAATGTATGTATATATTTTTTTTTTATTATTATGTACCATTTAGGTACATTTGTTTAAAATGGCAATAACAATAATTTCCCTAACAAATTATGATCTCACATTGTGTCCAATATCAATGGAGATTAGACAAATATTAGAGATATTTTATTGCACACAGCTGCACTTCGTCATCCCTCTCTATCATATATCATAGTTCTATAAGACGACAATTCGACATGACTGGGGGTTTTCAGGTGTTGGGCCAAAAGCACCACATGCTTTCACAACTCCAACATCCTAACCAAACTGAGGCACTTTTAGCATTAAAATCTTTGTTTTACAAATCACACAGATTGAGCTAGCCCCACAGTAAGCTCGAGACTTGTGTTATGGAATACTAACTCAACGATACTATATTTAAATAGATACATAAATAGATAAACATCCAAGACCCAGGCCAATCAGGAAAAGATCGTTTTCCATCATGACCTGGCCGGGGATCGAACCCAGGGCCTCCACGTCGCAGGCAGGCGTGTTGACCACTGTGCCACGGAGGCACACTGACTTAGGGATACTTTTATTGTGTCTATATTTTGCTGTAATGCCAATAATCGCATTTTTCTTTCTTTCAAACTCCAACAGAAAAATCCAATGACTGCCCTGACCTAGGTATCTATCCCATCCCAGCAACTACAAGACTTTACACACAGTTACAATTGCTATTGGGACAGATAGATCTGCCCCCTAATCGGCGAACACATTTTTGTCAAATGATTGCGACTAGTTGGCATCAGTTGGGATCGTTCAGACCGCCCATTGGTCCGTTCGGTCCAAACGATCCCAACTAGTTGCAATAATTTTACAAAAATGTGTTCGCCGATTAGGGGGCTGGTCATAAACTCTTGTAAACATTGCATTACTGTTCTGACCCATTCTATTATTCTTCTTGTAACTCACTCTTGCTATGATTTCATTTACAGGTTTTACTTCACATTTATTTTATTCATAATTATCCCTGTCACTTCAACAGGTACATGGCCACTTCAGGCGTAGACAGAAGTATGAAGATCTGGGATATTAGGAATCTGGACGGCCCTATACAAGACTACAGACTGAGGAGTGCTCCAGTGGACCTAGAGTTCTCTCAAAAGGACATGCTTGCTGTCGGCCTAGATGACGTCGTGGAGATATACAAGTATGTTTAGATGAGGTTTCAACCCTTCTAATTCTCGTTTTCACTAACACTAGAAGACGCCTAATTGAATGTCTAAAAAAAAGCGTGCTGTTGGTTTTTTTAACATGAGCTGTGCCAAGCTCATGCTATAAAGGGTGTCTCTGACATCGACGCACAAACAAGTTCCATGGATCCAGTACATGATTCTGAACCCCCCACAGGTGGAATTAGTCGTCGGTTTTTCCCGATTTAAAAAAAATTATATGCAGTTTTTTTTATACCGTTCATAATTGCTATACTTTTATAACCCAATAACATTTGAAAGTAAAAAATAATTAATTCGCTAATTACACAAAAAAGCGCAATGTGAACAACACTCGAAAAACTATCCTATCAGCTGATTTAATAGAGTTCACATCAGAGATGAACATCATACCCACAAACACGCGCGGCGGCACGCTTGCAACGTTCAAAGGCCGAGCCGACCCATTTTTTTAAACACAGTTAATTCTGTAACAGCTCATTAACGATATAAATAACTATCATAATTTTATTAGTGGCATGCGGCGTAGCCTTCTCGCGAAGTTTGCGTTACGATGTCAGATACACCCTGTATAATGTATTGTTAATATTTTTTAAATGTTATATACTAGTACTTGACCCGATCCCGGCAGAGCAGTGATAATGTAGCAAAGGACACTATTATGAGCTTATTCACTGTAATGTTGAAGACACTTAAATTGTAATCAGACGGGAAGACCTCTGCAGGCGAATTGATTCTGTCCTTCGATGTACATGGTATAAAAGACGAAGCGAAGCGAATAACAGGCTAATGGTGGATGTACTATAAATACACATCTGCTTATACTTTCAGGGAATTCGTAATACATAATATTATTATTATACTTTGCCGCGTTTTTGACATTCTAATTATTTTTCAGCAACTGCTGCTCACAAACAGCTGAGAAACCTTACTTGAGACACAGAATGGCAAAAAGTATAAATAACTTCAAATTCTGTCCCTATGAAGACGTTTTGGGAATTGGAACTAGCAATGGATTTACAAGCATTATTGTACCAGGTAAGTTTTACATTCTAATATCCTCTACATTTACATTGCCTAGGCTGCAATGTTTGAAAATTAACACAGTCAGTGCCACCGCCTCGCCCGGAGAGTCCACGTAAACTCTCCAAGCAAGTTGGTGGCACTGAATGTGTAAAGGTCTTCATTGCGTACGTGCTACCCGTTCTGAAATATTGGTTCGAAACGTAGTCGGAGTCTGTTTGCAAGTTGCCGAGATGGCACTTGCAGAGTAAGCAAGAAGGAATTATTTGGCAGGTGCATTAGTAGGCATGACATGGACCGCGTATCGCCAAGCTTAGTGTGTAGCCCCGTACTATGTTACACACTAAGACCACCCCTGACGCACAGGAAAATGAAGG
Source organism: Sesamia inferens (assembly GCA_037179545.1). Lineage (NCBI taxonomy): Eukaryota > Metazoa > Arthropoda > Insecta > Lepidoptera > Noctuidae > Sesamia > Sesamia inferens. The sequence goes on from CM073931.1 coordinate 24,518,091, forward strand.
AATACGAATGGATTTTAGTCAGTAAAAGGCTGACACACCTTTCCACTCCGGCCAGACCGAGGCAGATCATTTGATGATTGCCCATTAAAAAAAAGATGAACTGACAAGATTTTGAAAAAATTGTCTGGGACAGTATTGGATGGGAAAAGTAATATGGTCCTAAACTACCTATGTCCAACAGTAGACCGTTATACGCCGAGTTAGTCAATTGACTGGTCCTGTAACAGTACTTGCACAAGATGAACAATGATTAGACTATCATTCCGCCTAACTAGACGATTTTATTCAAAGACTAGCTTTCCGCCCGCGGCTTCGCTCGCGTGGAGATCGGTTATATCGCGCTTTTAGATTTCCCTCGTGAATATAATTTTTTTCTGGGATAAAAAAGTACCCTATTATTTAATCTGGACTTCTAACTTTACGTCTGCAAAATTTCAAAACAATCGGCTTAGTAGTTACGGTGTGAAAGCAGAACAAACAAACAAACAAACTTACTTTCCGATTTATAATATTAGGATATTTGGTGTACACATACAAATATTCCAATAATCTCCCTTGGGAACTTGATGTTTCTTTAGGACCAAAAGTAGCCTATGTTACTCTCCTTCTTTTCAACTAACTGTATGCCAAAAATCAGGTCGATTGATTGCTTAGCTACGGCGTGAAGGAAGGACAAACAAACAAACAAACACACTTTCACATTTATAATATTAGTATGGATAACCTTTTTTACAGGCAGTGGTGAGCCGAACTTCGACGCACTGGAAAGCAATCCATTCCAGAACAAGAAACAAAGGAAAGAGGCTGAGGTCAAAGCGTTACTGGACAAGATCCCTGCCGAACTTATCACGCTCAATCCATTTGATATTACTGAAGTTGACGTGCCCTCCTTGCAAGAAGAAATGGAAGCGAGGAAGAAGCTTTTGGTAAGTTTGTAAGAGTATGTGGTGTTGGCATTTTGATTTCGATTTATAAATGTTCAGAAGCAGGAAGTTTATTGTAAAAAAGATATTTTTTATTTTTTTTTTAAACCAGGGGTTTTTTAAGTGTGGGCTACACTAGGAATTTCTCCTGTGCTGTAGGTGCGTTTACAAACATATAAATTCACTTAACACAAACAGGCAGACCCGGAACAACTATTTGTAGGTCATACAGATATTTGTTCCGTGCGGGAATCGAACCTACGACACGCAGCGCAGCAGTCAACAGTTTAACCACTACGCTAACCGTCAATCAATCAAATGGTCTCAATGGTGCCCCAAGATACCCTTATTCACAATTTCAAAAATATTAGTTTACTCCTGTCAAATTAAGATACTCCATAGACAGTCTAGACGCGATTAACAACATGGCGACTACTCTTGCTTCTCCAGTCCACTTTTGACATTGGCAGAATAGTCGACATCGGCTTCACTTGCCATAAATAAAAATAGAATAGAACATGGCGACTAAAAATATACTTACTTCAATTTACGTCAGGCGCCCACTAATTTAACAGGACTAATGTTTATCTTCTAACTTCTTTCCTAAATAAATAGAAGACGCGAGTCCATAAATCACTAACTTTATTTAATTTTGTACTAATAATTCATAACGATTCTTAATTGTTTTTACTTTATTTGCAGTACCTCAAACCGAAGAAAATCGACATCACTCCTAGGCATAAAAAGAAAGGCAAGACGCAGATAGCTAGAAAGAAGATTATAAAACAAGTTGCTAGAAAGGTAGGTTGAATATACTGCGTTCACAAGATTCCAAATATGTAAAACTAATCGAGAACGCGGAGAACTTTAGTGAAGAATACAGCCCTACCGCATAGACTGCGTGAGTTACGCGGTGCGGTACCACAGTAACTGTATTAGACTACAGGCCCATGTCCAAAATCGATGGGTCATATGAACCACCAGGTGACGTATATAGGACGATGTAAGAGCATAAAATAATAAGATTCAGCTCTATGCCGTCATTTATAAGCTGTCCAACTGAGTGCTGGTGAGAATTCGAAAGCTCAGGTAGAGCGAGTACCTTTTGGGTCATATATTTTTGTACGGCATTTTTACCATCGGTAAATCTATGAAAAATAATAAGAAAGCGCGCAGTGCCGTAAGAAATGATGCGCCACAAAGCCGGTATTTTTTTTTGATTTTCTGACAATTTTCAGGGTAAATTTGGTTATTTTATTTTGTACGGCGTCAGTTTCATTCTGTCTTAATTTAGCTTCTAATCCATTATTCCGCAATGCCGTACAAAAATATATGACCCAAAAGGTACTCACTCTACCTGCGCTTTTGAATTCTCCCCAGCACTCAGTTGGACAGCTTACAAGTGACGGCATAGAGCTGAATCTTATTATTTTATGCTCTTATATCGTCCTATATACGTCACCTGGTGGTTCATATGACCCATCCATTTTGGACATGGGCCTGTAGTCTATATGGCAGGTGCCGAAATCTCTCATTCATTACGAGAAAACTAAATAAGGCCGCAAGAAGTGGCAGTTCTATATCCAGCAGGGGATTTGTTTCGGCTGAAATAATCTTGATGAATAAATTCATTTTTATATCAGAAGACATGGCCTAAATAAATATGTCCTTTGACGTTTCAGGAATTCATCGAGCAATCAAAGGAAGCCCAGAAATTACTCAATTTACCAGAAGCACAAAATACAAAGAAGCAGTCATTTGGTGTTCTCGACAGATTCGTGCCAACAGTTAAATCTAGGAAATAAAACAAATATTTTGTATACATAAAATCTTATTTATTTCTCCTGTCCTTTCATAATTCCAAAACGATTTTTCATATTTACACAGTTAATTTACAATTTAATATAATTATGATCTTCAAAATTATCAAAATTGAGTACTTAATAAAAATGTCTTTCAAAACAAACATTTATAAAAAAGGCCTTAAACAACTAACATGGGATGTCATATAGATCACACAACCCTTCTGATCCATGAAGAGAAAAGGAAAAGTCGTATTTAGTTACTGGTGGGCTCAGTCTCAGCAGGTAATCTGAAAAGAAATATAGTATTATTAATATTCCTTTTCATAATAAAACAATTTCAAATATTTATAATAATAAACTAGCGCGCTTTACCATCAATGATTGCATCACTGCTTACCATCAGTTGGGATTGCGGTCATAATTGTAAAAAAAAAATTGTGTCTGTTCAGCCATTCTATTAAGTGGCTAGACGATTTTGCGTAACTTTCACTTGCAAATAACTGTTTATTACAAAATACTCTTCATTCTATACACGACATAAATTACAGAACATAAAAATGAAGATTTTACAAAGGGTGACAAAATGAGAGGTCTTATCGCTAAGAGTGATCTTTACAGACAACCTTTGGGTGGGATACCAAGGGGAAGGAGAGACAAATAAAGTAGGTAGTCTACAGTCATGGGCGTACCAAGGGGGGGAGGGGGCAGCTGCCCCCCAAATCTCGCAGAACATGTATGAACTCCCCTAATAACTAAAAGTATAAACACACAGATTACCCACTCTCAAAATTTTACTTGCCTTCTCCTAGGCCTGATTTGCCTCCACTGGGCCAGAAGCTGGGTACGCCCATGTCTACAGTGTAACAGTTTACATAGATTATACAATAAATATGGACAAACAAGTGTATCATACTTTATTAATATTTAAATAAATATACGTTATTTTTTCTTTGTACGAAAGCTGAATAAGCAACTGAATTGATTCCAATAATTTTTACACCATGTTATATTTTTTCCCAAATATATTCAGAAATCGTTGCAGTGTGGTTACCGAGCGCGCCACGCAGCTTACGGTATATCATAGTACGCGCATCAGCTGACGCCACAGGTCAAAGCATCGCTCACCTGCCCGAGCGGAGCTCTGACCATATTTTTGTTGGGAGAGTCGAGTAGGATAACAAGCTCATAACTTTGTGATTTTTCATAAAATCTGTTTGAAATTTTGTACATAGTTTCTTTACTTAAAAATACTGGACGTGTTTCGGTTTTCGCATAAATAAAAAATATGTTGTATAAATCTAATTAAACGTCATACAAAAGGCCAAACTGTTATCGTTATAAAGAGTAACATAAGAAACTTTTTGATATATTTCGAAATTAACGCGATAAAAGTCGCCGCAAATTCCATCGTCATTAAAAATCAATAAATATCATTATCTATCAACATGTACTCACTGTTGGCATGTATACTATCCCCACTTCTGCTTTCAGTGTACTTTTGTACTTCTTTGTCATCCATACTTGCATCTTCATCAGTATCCTGGCAAAAGTTAGCATTTTGGATCAATGTTATCTGCATACCATTATAATTAATTAAATAACTCATGACAGCCAATGGCTTAATAGCCAAGAACCCCGGCCAACACCTCAGGAGGCTCTCGTTAGGCAGCTGGATCCAAGACTTGAATTTAGAAAGCTGTACAGAAGTACAGCTTTCCGAATCCACAAGGACATGGCTCGAATTGTCAGGAAGTTCCTCTCTCTGGAACCCTGACCGCCGGGGCGGTAGTTTGGACCCTGTTCCTGGTACCGGTTGACTACTATTTTTTATATTTTTAAATATTTTATGTACAAATATTTTATTTCTACATAATTATATTATGTAAAAATGTAATTTATATGTATGTAAAATAAAATAAATAATACACATTTCAATTGTATCATGCCTACCTTTTCACTATCACTATCATTTAAAAGTATAACTCCAATTGATTCTGTTGATTTTAAATGTAAAAAATAATGCTGATCTTGGTCCTGAAACAAAAACACTTCTTTAGTTACAACATCTTCCAATAGTATGATGAACGCCTTTCTGCATAGCTATTCACATTCAACAGTCTATCACATAAAAAATGAAACATTTTGGCAACTTGCGTTGCTTTGCTGCAGACAGTGAACAGCTGCCAGGAGAATAGCGGTCATCTATTTTATTAAAACTGACGAAAATTTTCAGGTTACAGACTTGTGAATAGCATTTATAGAAGTCTCATGATGACATTGAATGATGTTCAAATTGGTAAAGCTCACTTAAAATAGCTTTATTCTAGTAATATAATTTGCCACAAAATCTATTATTAGATACCAATAATGTAAGTTTTTTTTTTTTTTTTTTTTTTTCTCCTTTATTTCTTATTGCAATCTGTCTGGGAGACATTCAACAATACTTAAGAAATGATGTATGGTATGTGAGGTACAAGTCCAGTGACAAGCCCTCCAAAATGATGTCTTAAATAATTAAGTCTTGAGGAACTCTCTTCTTTAGTCTCCTTGCACTTGGAAGGAAATCGTCCATAAGGTGGTGTGCCAATATGTTAGGGTGCTGCTGCAGTCTGTCTTTATATGCTGTGATTCTCTCCTTTATTTCCTCCTTTACACTTTTGATGCCAAGCTCTCGGTGAAGTCTTTCGTTAGTGACATACCATGGTGCGTCTACTATTATCCTTAGCATTTTTGATTGAAACCTTTGTAGGATTTCCAGATTGGAGTTGGCAGCCGCGCCCCATAGCTGTATTCCGTATGTCCATATTGGCTTTATTATACTCTTGTATAACAAAAGTTTATTTTCCATTGAGAGCTGGCTGTTTCTATTCATCAACCAATACATCTTGCGCACTTGTTGTCCCATTGCTAGGCGTTTGGTAAAAATATGTTTTCTCCATGTTAGGCGTCGGTCTAGATACATTCCAAGATATTTCGCTTCGTCAGATTGTGGAAGCTGGACAGCATTCAGTGTGACTGGGGGACAAGTCTGTCGCCGGGTAGTAAATGTTACCTGAAGTGATTTTGTTTCATTGGCTTTGATGCGCCAGTCCTTTAGCCATGCTGTGATCTTATCCAGGCTGCTCTGTAGTTTGCGAGAAGCTTGAATTGGTGAGTCATCTGATGCCATGATAGCTGTGTCATCAGCAAACGTGCCCATAACAACATCGTCAGATATTGGCAAGTCTGCGGTATAAAGAAGATACAGAGCAGGTCCCATTACACTACCCTGCGGCACTCCCGCTTGAATTTCTTTAAGTTCCGTATTTGCTTCACCGTGACTAACGAAAAAGTGTCTGCCGAGCAAGTAGGACCTTATTAGGCTGTAAAAGTTGGTGGGCAGTGTCTTTTTGATTTTATACAATAGACCATCATGCCAGACTCTATCAAAGGCCTGTGATATATCAAGGAAGGAAGCTGTGCAATATTCTTTTTGTTCAAATGATTTTGATATACCATCAACGAGTCTATGAATTTGCTCGACTGTACCATGTTTTTCCCTGAATCCAAATTGGTGGTCGGGTATGAGGTTGTTTTCCTTAATAATTGGATTTAACCTTCCAAGGATCAAGGTTTCCATTACTTTGGATGTAATTGGGAGTAGGCTAATTGGCCGATATGATTTGGCATCTTCTGGACTCTTGCCTGGTTTCAGGATCATTATAATTTTAGCTACTTTCCATTGTGGAGGTACAAATTCCCTTCGGAGAATAGCGTTATATAACTGCGTCAGGAATATAATGCCCTGCTCTGGTAGCTCCCTTAGAATGGTCGATGTGATTAAATCGTATCCAGGCGCTTTCCCTACTTTTAGTTTTCTGATTGCAGATTTGACCTCTCCTTTGCTAACTTTCTGGATGGGTAGCTCTAGTTGATGCGTCTGGTTCAGCAGTTCTACCACCATTTCCTTCTTTGTGGAACCAATATCGGGGTTTGGTTGGAAGACTTCTTGCAGATGCTCCATGAATACGTTGGCTTTCTCGACATCATACCTAGCCCATGAATTATCTGCTTTGAGCAGAGGTGGTTGGTAAGTTATTGGGCGTTTGAGGCCTTTTGTCGCTTTCCACAATGAATAGTCTGTACATGGTGTAGCGTCCAGATTTTGCAGGTAAGTTGAAATTTTTTGATTTCTATCATCGTTTAATAGTTGCTTGAGTTGTTTGGCTAGTCCATTGTATGTTGTTTTGTCCCCTGGGTACCGAGTGGTTTGCCATCTCTTTCTTGCTTTACGCTTTTCATCTAGTAATTTTCTTATAGATGGTGAGCATTGGAGTCCATCTTGATTTATGGGCTTTGGTGGAGGCATGGCTTCCCATGCAGCCTGTTGGACTATGTTGTTAAAATGCTCAACTGCGCTTATAATATCTACATCTTCCCGTAGCGGTATTTTGACATCAAGAGATTTAGTTATTGATTCTCGAAAGTATTCCCAGTTGGTTCTATGGGTATGTAGTCGACAAGGTGTTTCCTTTTGCATAATTCTTCGACTCAATAATACTTCTACAGGAGAATGGTCAGAGGACAGGTCAGTACTGGAGCTGCAACTGAAGTCGGTGTTGCTAATACCTTTGGTAACACAAAAGTCAATCAGATCTGGCCTCCTATTTCGATCAGTGGGCCAGTATGTTGGTTCTCCTGTTGAGATAACGCCCAGTCGGAGTTTGTTTATCGCTAAGAGTAACTGTCGGCCTTTTGCATTTATAGTCCGAGAACCCCAGAATGTGTGCTTGGCATTAAAGTCACCGCCAGACACAAACCGCTGTCCTAATGTTTTAAGGTATTTTTCGTATTCCTCTTGCTTTATGACGTGCTTTGGAGGGCTATATATGGCTGATACCATGACTGGTCCCAACCAGTCCTCAATCACAATATTTGTAGCCTGGATTTTTTCAGTACAATAGCTGTGAGCTAAGTGGTGTCTTATGTTGGTCTTAATCAGAACTGCACTTCCTCCATAGCCTTTTCCGTCAGGGTGCATGGTGTGATATAATTTGTATCCTGGTAAGGTAAAATAGCTTTTACTTGTAAAGTGTGTTTCCGAGATTAACATGATATCAATGTTGTTTAATTTCATATATTTATTAACCTCAAGGGTATGTTGTGACAGCCCATTGGCATTCCAGAGCACAATTTTTATGGAGTCCAGTGTTCAGTTAGTTTGGTCGTGAGATTCAAGATTAGTTTAGTGATTGTTGTTAATTGTTCCATCATCTGTCTCATTGATATCATTAATTCTTTTATGTCGGAGTTTTGGTCACTGTTCGTTTTATTGTCAGGATCATTTGCTTGCAGTGATGTTTTGTTTTGCACTATTTCGGCATATGTTGTTCCAGTTTTTGATGGACCATATAATTGTTTTGTCCCATCATGTGGCTGTTTTGATTTCTGAAATTTAGGGGGTGCTGGTGGGAATTTGATTTTCTGAAGTTCTCTGTAAACTTTGCAGCCTTTATAATTTGCTGGATGGTTGCCTTCACACAGCACACACTTTACGCTTTCGGATCTAGTTTTTCGTAGACAGTCCACGGACAAATGATCACCAGCACATTTAATGCATTTTGGGCTTCTCCTACAGTAAGTTTTTGTATGTCCATATTGAAGACAGTTTCCACATTGGGGGATTTCCCGCTTAGGTCTTGGCGGTTCAAGTACTACCTTGCAGTGGAGAAGATATTTTATGTCAAAAATAGTTTTGTTATTTTCTTTTTGTTTTAATTCCACTATAAACATTGGCAATGCTTTTTTAGTGTTGCGCTGTTTGATGTTCCAGATGTTAGTGCAATCATGACCAAGCTCATTCAGAGCATCTTTTATATCTTCTATGCTGGTGGAAGGGTGTATGTTTTTTAGGACTACTTTGAAACTCCTGTCTTGTTTTTGTTTATATGTATAGAATTCCGTTTTCTTTTTTTCTAATTCTTTGACGACAGCAGTGTATGCTTCAGACGATTTAGTTTGTATTTTTACTTGTTCGTTACGAAGTACTTTTAGATCATAGTTATTGTTTGCATGCATTTCCAAGAGGTTTACAAGCGGCTGAATGTTACTAACTCTATCAACGAAAATTGGGGGTGGCTTATCCATTTTAGGCCTTAATAGAGATGGAGGCTTGCTTGTTTCCTGCAACTGACCACTTTCCAGTACGGCAAAGCTGTTGGAAGTTGAGATTGGTATGGGCTGGGAAAGCCAATATGCATCGAGTCTGCTCACCATTTGTGACTTAGACGGTTCTGGGCTTGTTCGCTGCCGTTTTTTATTCTTGGCTTGCATCCAATCTTTTTCCTTACTATTAGTTGGGGTTGTTGCTTCAGTAGGAGAATCTTCTATGATATGTACCTCAGTATTTATACTGGTGCTTGGTAGTGTCTCTTTACTTGATGTTGATTGTTGAGGATTTTGTTGTTCCCTGTTGGTAGCATGTGTTTGGCTTCCAACTGAGGCACTTCTTGACCTTTGGAGAAGACTTGGGTGAAAGGCTTGCTGCACATATCTTTTGTTTTGACCAGTAGCATTTACTGTCACGGGGGCCTGGGTACCCGCCCGCGTGGAGTCTTCGGTAGCAAATTTCACACCTTCCAGCCCGGATACTGATAGGCACCGGGGGTTAGCCGGATGGATGTAGTTTTAACCTACATGTACAATGTAAGTAAATCTATTTTTATCCTCCGTTGCCCAGGATTTATTTCATTAATTATTTTTACGTTATGTAGAAATGATTTGGTAGGATCTAAAACAACATGTTATATTTTTAACATGTTGTTTAAGATCCTACCAATCTATCAAAATAAAATACAATTCAATTTAATATCCATTTCATACATGTCAATATGTATATATACATATATGTTTATGTATATAAATGAATGTCAAAGGAAATCCTAAATATTGCTTTCAAAACAGCATTATTATTTGTTTAGAGTGGATTTCCGAGATGGGGCAGTGACAAGTTCCTTAACCATTGTAGATACAAGAAATGGATTTCGGGAGTTATTAATTTTTTATGACATCACATTGGTTAAGGTACCTTCCCTGTCTCAATCCACTTTGTATTGTATGTCCACCACTTTTGTAGAAAGCTAAGATACAGAGTAAAAAAAATGTTTACATTTCTACTGTGTTTCATCATCCCGGATTGTCTATCACTCAGATTTGGGTATTTCTGCTTACTCTGCAAAGAAACAAGAATTCATCAGAATCACATTCGTCCAAGTAAAACTCGATATTCAGACGTTTGTAAAAACTATAACTAAGTAAATTTATTTATTTTGTTAATTTTAATAAACGGTCATATTGAAATCGTCATAATACTAGTGTACTGTTCCATACAGGCATTATTTGCTTATGTCGCGACCTACTTTGCAATTTGTATTACTTACGTTAATATTGATACTTTTATTAGTTGACCAATAGCTGCCGTAGCGCTATAACCGCAGATTAGCATCCAAACTACTTTCATGGACTTTTACAAATAAACTTAATAATTGTGAAGTCTGTGGTTTTCGTGAACCCATCTTCAACTATCTCTGAACCATACAACTAGATCATTTTACTTATGACATTTTGCAATTAAATTGATACATATGGACTGAAATAGCATCGAAAATGTAAAGTGGATCGCAATCCTGCGAGGTGCACAGGTAACTCGCACAAGTAGTAGTAAATATTAATGCAGGGAAATATGCTACAGCACATTCTGTAGTTTCAATTTAGCTTTGCAGATGACTAATTATGTGCATGAACACCATGTGTAACATGTGACCAGCGCTGGAATACAGGCCACCTTTTTACAAGAATTGTGGCTAAAAGGATGTCAGACATGTGGAATAACTTATATTTTAAAAAGCTTCCTTGATATTGATTTTAATTCTAATTGGCTATTGACAAATAAAAACTTGAAATATATTAATTACAACAAAATAAAAAAAAGTTTAGTACTTTTTACAGAGTAGTTCTTACCTTACTACTAGGTACAGCCCCAACTGATAAATTTGCACCTAAAGGTGCCTCTAATACTAAAACTTGGCTATCATCAAAGCACTCTTTGATATCCTTGTCAGTAACAAAACATAGGTCATTATTGTCTGTGTCATCGAGGACATTCTTTATGCTTTGCTCAATCCAATGTAGCTGGCTGAAATGTAAGAGTTGTTTTTTAGTTTTTATTTTTTTATTAACAATGTATAGAAAAGTGCTAGAGTTATGTCGATTAAGCAGAAATGGGTACACATACAATTTTTAGTTTAACAATGATTCATGGTCTTTCTTTTTTAAGTAAATTATTACTTGGCAGTCAATTTATTCATTTAAATGAGAAACTATTTCTGTAAGAATTATGTTCTACTAAATTCTTTAATCCAATAATTAAGTCGTAAAATCAAGCAACACTTACTTATCAAGTAATTTTTCGTGTTCATCTAAGCGCCCTAACTGTTTTCTCAAAACTATCACTTTTTGACCAATATCACTTGTTTTGCAATCTGGACCTGCACCTCTGAAAAAGTTTTATTTCACATTATACAATTTACATCAGTTTACATTGATTACAGAAATAATAACAAACAATAAAATGTGCACTCACTTCCATTGTATACTGTTCTTACTTCGTTTTTCAATCAAACCGATGCCTTCCAACACATTAGTTATATCATATATTCTTCTTTTTTGTCTTACAGCTAATAAATTCGTGGCCTGAAAATGTTTAATCCACCAATTAATTTGTATATAATGTTTAAAATATTTATTTTTCGTGCCCAAATTCAATTGACAGATCAATGGGAGGCAAATCAAGCTATACTTACGATTTTCAAATCCAAAACACCATCCTTAGCTTTTTGCAGCAATGACACAAATTTCGTTGTAAGTAAACCTAAAGACTTTTCATGTCTTTTAGATTTCAAGTCCGTCATTGCGGACATTCACTATAAAATTTTATAATTCCTTGGGAATAAACGAAGATTTCTACAGAATTTTGCGTCGCGGCGGGACTTTATGTTGGTAGCATTGCGACGTAAGCAGATTTTTTAACCATAGATAGTAGTGTTGTATTCTCTGTAAGTATTTAGTCGATTATTATTATTGAGTTTTATCCATTTTGTCCATGGTTGTAATTACTGTGATCATGAAATATTGCAAAAGTTTCTGGTCATAAATTTCCAAATGAAAAAGCCAATTAGCCTATCTAGGAAAGGTCACCACTCACCCAGTCTTTTCTGCGTACAGCAACAGCATAACTGCTCATTATACCGGTTTGCGGTATAGAAATAATTTGCGGTCAAAAACTCTCTAACGCGTCTGGTTGCAATAATTTCTTCAAGCTATAAGCAGTGCAACCAATAGCTAATGTATGCCAGATCCACAAGCTAGCAATCAAAAATCGAAGCAATCACAAATTCCTGGCTCGGCCTGTATGCTTTCTTGCAAGCATCTGCTTCCGAACAAAATGATGTTTTTGTACGTAAATCAAAACAAAAAAGTATGCGCGCATTTAATATTTTATTCGATTTGTAGATTGCGATACGTGCACAACGTAAGCATTTGTTACATTAGCAACTGTGGCCAAAATATTAATTGAAATAGTTTTCTTAGACCACTACAATAAATTAAAAAAAAAAAGTTATTTTCTAATTTTGAAAATTGGCTGTTGAACGATTAATTTTCTAAAGTAAACTAAAGATCATAGCACACTTAAACGACTCTGCTCCAACACCGCCCTAAAATAAGGAGACTGCTCGCAGTCCGCGCGGCGACAGCTAGCAGGTACCCAACAGTCCACGCGGAGTCTGCTACAGACGCCCAGCTGTCCACCCGTCGCCCGCTCTAGCTTTTTGCGATTGACACGGTTCACGATCGGCTACTATTGAAGCAACTCATCTTTTTTACAATGTACCGATTCACAAAGCGCGAAAGTACGAGGGGAGGGATTACTTGGTAGATACTGACTGACTGAGCCCCGAGCGGCGACCAGCGGTGCGGCAACTGCTAGCAGTCTGCTCGCGGACATCACAGAGCAAGTAATCACTACGTTTTAGCGGACAGAGTGCCAACCGCTCGGCTACAACGAGCAGTCAGCGAGGCGGTAAGCTAACTGATAGCGCACTGTCTCATAATTTATGACGCCATTGTAAAATATTTCTAAAGTGCAATATTTGAATAATATGCTTTTTGCCGGGTGGGAGCAGTAGTTTAAGTGTGCTATGACCTTTATTGAGATAGCCTGTGATAATAGTATAATACATCAGTGTAGGCGGTTTAATTCTTTAATTTCTCGGAAACACGTGCCTCGGGGCAGCGGGGGACACGTTATGAGCTCGCGCCGCTTCCTGGAAATTTATTCACCATGGAGCGGTACACGGCAGCGCAACGTGCATTTTGTATCAGGGTGTATTACGAAAACAATAAATCAGTGATTAGGGTAAATTTGTATCAACAAGAACTCTATTTACACAATTTAATTTAACATTATTTTAGGTCTTAAAAATTCTTGTTTCTACTTTAAAATAATACTAATGCATTTTTGTAATGTTTCATAGTTGTTTTTTAATTGAATATTGAAACTGCCAACAGCCTTATGGCCCACCTGTATAAAGCAAAGATTTGTTTGCTACACTTTCACACCAAAAGGGTTGAACAGATTTTGAAGAAATTTGGCACAAATAGAGCATGATATGGATTAAGACATAAGACTCCTAAACTCCAAAGTTGAAAAAGCTTCGGATGCGACTGGGATTAACGCTGAGATGATGATGATGGATGAGGACATAAGATTTTTTAGCCCATATTTCCCCAGGATCAATGCTTATGCATGTGACACAGCAAGGGAATAATAAAACACATTATTTTCTATAACTTATTCCTAATACCTTTTACTAAATATTTCTTTGAGTAATTCACATTTTTCCCTTTCAACTTGCAATGTTTCTCTATATTCTTTTTCTTTTAATTGTATCTTTTTCAATTCAAGGGTTTCCTTTATCTCTAACTCTTTTTTCCTGAGTTCTAATTCTTCTTCACGCAATTTTAAGTTTCTATCATAGATTTCATCTCTCCATTGTTTTTGCTCTTCTTGTCTCCGCAAGTATTCAAGCCATTGTTTTTCCAATTGAATTTTCCCTTGAAATCTGTCACTTTCTATTCTATTGGCAAGTCTTATTTTTCTCATTTCAATTACAGCTTTACTTTCATGGTTCAGTTTTAAATTCTGCTCACTGCCTAAAGTCATTTTGTTGAGATCTTTCTTTTTATGTAACAGTTCAGTTAATGTGTATGAATCACAATCTACCTGGTACTGTGCATAAATATCATTCATTATTTTAAAATATTTGAATTTATCATGTTGCCCATTATCAACACATTGTTTATATTTCTTTGTGAGTGCATTTATTTTCCATCTCACTTGGTCCGGAGTCATCTGAAATATTAATTAATATCATTACATAAAGACCAATCTCATAATAATAATAATACTTAGTGAGTGTTATATACCTCTATACCAAAATCACTTAGGCTTTGTGATATTGCCATCCAAATTCTAGTCTTTTTCTTAGGCGTTTCCAGCATTTCCAATTTGTTTTCATATAATTTCAACAGAGTTGTGGTAGCATTTGATGTCCATACTGCACCTGTAAATTATATCAGTTTAAATGAAAAGAAAAATAAATAAACGTTTGAAATTATTTATTTATTGATACATACAAGGTTTCTCCAAACCATCATTTAGTTTTCCTTCAATTCCTTCTGCATTTAGAGTGTTTATATCACTAGTACTTTCGCAAATCTCCAAGTTATCTTGTGAGGCTGTAAGTAAAACCAAAATTGGGAATAACCAAAGTCTGTTAATACTAAATAATTCCTAGATATACTTGCCTTCTTCCAGCATGCAGTATGTCTCAGTTGATTCACACACATCCATTTTATTACTATTTTACGACCTTGGCTAGCTTACTAACACAGAAGCTTAATTAAGTTTATTTGTTGTAGTGTATTATACCATGTTTAAATCAAAGATATAACGACAAAATAACACAAGACACAAGTCTAAATAAATTAATAAAATAAAAAATTTAGATCTTTCTGCTAGTGCTAGTGCTGTCAGTAAAAAATATTTTGACAAATGAGTTGACATTTCACAACGGATTCGAAATATTTTTTTTTTTTGTTCACTTCTATTGTTGCGTTTAAACTGTGTTCTGTAGTGAAAATTGTCAATAGCAAAATGCCCAACTGCAATATAATAGGATCATCATCAAAAGAAGCTGTAATCACCCGAACATGACTTTACACCAGTACGTACTTAATTTCTGCTGAAATACCTTTAGATTTAGATAATAAACCTATACTTTATGCATTTATCTTAAAGTTTCAACAGTTAAACAAACATAATTTACGTTTTGCCTTTATTTTCTTTAATGAAATCAATTTCTTGTCATTGAAGGGCTAGGGTTGCGCAAATGCGCATTTAGACAATTTTATTTATAACGATAAACGATAGTATTATTATTTTATCGATAGTATATTCTTACTTATTAGTTTTATTTTTTACTTTCAGGGCTGCCTCCTAATAAACTTAAACAGAAAATTTGGCTGGAAACATTTGGTGTTGAAAATTTAAAGATGTTAACTAAAACGATTCATATTAATTCCCTTCACTTTGAAGAATTATGTTTCAACCGGACACTGGATAAAGTAACATTATGTGACGATGCTTTACCTTCACCAACCTTATTGGTAAGTAACATTGCGTGTTACAATTTTTTGTCCAATATGATTGCGTTGTGGCTGATAAATACTGATGATGCCCCCAACCGCACCATCGTTGCTGCACTTGCAAAGAGTGACGTAAAAAATGTGTTATGAGTGTGGTCTTAAGATAAAAAAATCTAAGGATTAATTAAAAATCCCATTTGAAAAATAAAAAAAAAACACTAAAAATACTAACAATGTATTGTTTGTTTACAGCTTGCAATTCGATCAAATATATTAAGAATTTTAATCGAAAATGATCAGAATCAAACAAACTTTCAACCAATATCTGGATGTGGTGCTCCTAATCTACTTCTTTTTTCCTTAACAGAAATAGTAGGACTACTATTATTGATGAGTCAAACTAATTTTTTGAGTAATTACTTAACTTTTACGTTAATATTAAATGTTTGCAGGTCAAAGCTGTTTGTATACCTAACATTCAAAACCAACCTGGGGAGATTTTAAAGAGGAGTGGCATAGATTTCATCATCATCATCATTTCAGCCGAAAGACGTCCACTGCTGGACATAGGCCTCCCCCAAGGTTCTCCACGACGACCGGTTCTGCGCCTCCCGCATCCAGCGGTTTCCCGCGACCTTCACCAGGTCGTCGGTCCACCTTGTCGGGGGCCTACCCACGCTACGTCTTCCGATGCGTGGTCGCCACTCGAGAACCCGTCGGCCCCATCGGGCATCGGTCCTACGGGCAATGTGTCCAGCCCACTGCCACTTCAGTGTTGCAATTCTTCGGGCTATGTCGGTTACTCCCGTTCTTCTGCGGATCTCCTCATTCCTGATTCGATCGCGCAGTGAAACCCCAAGCATAGCCCTCTCCATTGCCCTTTGAGTGACTTTGAGCCTTCTTATAAGGCCCATTGTTAGCGACCACGTCTCAATTCCATATGTCATCACTGGCAACACACACTGGTCGAAGACTTTTGTCTTGAGACACTGCGGTATTTCGGACGAGAAGATTTTTCGTAACTTCCCGAAAGCAGCCCAGCCGAGTTGGATTCGACGATTGACCTCTTTCTCGAAGATAAAGTGGACGAGTTAGTTCCAAGTGGCATAGATTTAATCCTTGGCAATCCACTACGCCAAGTTTAGTCAGTAGCACTTCTACGCGGCCAATATATCTGCTAGCACATCCACTGCACCTGATTTTTCGGTATGACTTCAATTTTTCAACATTATTTGCAAACCCAACTGTATCAAGGCTAACATCTTATGAATTGAATTGAGATGGTGAAAGATATCTCATGCTTATCTCCAATATCTGTTAAAGCTTATTTTGATTTGATTTCAGGAATACAATTTGAAAACAATAAAGAAATTAAAGGACAAAGGTCAAAGACAGTCCAAGAAGATACAGAAATTTAATGAGAAAGTTAGAACACAGACGACAAAAGTTTCTTATTTTAGTATTATTATCAAAGTTTTAAAGGAGAAAAAATATTGAATTTTCAATCCCAAGCTTTTCATGCAGAATGTGCAGCACCCCAAAACTTCTTAAAATGATTTAATTACTTTAAAATCCTGAGATGGTTTGGTTTATTCATCAAAAAAAGTTGTAAACATTTTAAAAAATGTCGAAAAAATACTAAAAACTTTTTGTAGATTTTTATGCCGAATCAAATAATTTATTTCATTCTGGGGATTGTGAACATGACACAAAACATAAATATTTATTATTCAAAAGTATAATAGAGGTACCTACGTACGAACGACAGCTGTAGGCCTAGTATGAGTTTTCAATACGAAACTCGTTCGATCGTATCGAGCGCGTTTGGCGCTCTCATTGGTTGAGAGTTCTTACGACCTTGAAGCGGGCCAATCGCTGAGTCAAACGCGCTCGATACGATCGAACGAGTTTCGTATTGAAAACTCATACTAGGCCTACAGTAGGCCTAGTATGAGTTTTCAATACGAAACTCGTTCGATCGTATCTTGGCGCTCTCATTGGTTGAGAGTTCTTACGACCTTCAAGCGGGCCAATCGCTGAGTCAAACGCGCTCGATATCGTCGAATGAGTTTCGTAATGAAAACTCATACTAGGCCTACTGGTCAGGCTACCCGAAACTGTCAAATATTCCCTAAACCTTGAGCCTTAATTTTGAAGATAAGGTTGAAAATCATATTAAAAAATCTGACAGATTGTTAGTAGCTTGATGTGCTGTCGTCTGTACGAATGTGTGCTAAATTTCATCCGTTTAATGGTTTTTACGTCCATCTTTATTTTTAACCCCCGACGCAAAAACGACGGGGTGTTATAAGTTTGACGTGTCTGTGTGTGTGTCTGTCTGTACCACTCTAGCCGCCGAACGGATGGACCGATTTTGATTTAGTTTTTTTTGTTTGACAGTAGAAAATGTCGAGAGTGTTCTTACGTAAGTTTGATGAAAATTGTTTCAAGATGGCCGCCGCCACAAAATGACAGATTAGATATTTTTTTTAAACTCCATCAATATGGGTATCAAATGAAAGGGCTTGACTAGTAGAATACTATTAGATATGACAAATTTAAAATACAAGATGGCTGCTTCTACAAAATGGTGCTTTACATTTTTTTATTACAACTTGATCAATATGGGTATCAAATGAAAGGGCTTGACTAGTGAAATACTATTAGGTATGAAAAATTTAAAATCCAAGATGGCTGCCTCTACAAAATGGCGCTTTATGGATATATTGATATCATTTGATATCCATATCCATATCCATCCATTTATTTGTTGTTTGTGGTAGTGTCCACCTCGTGGACAAGGTGTAATGAAATGAAAACTTCACCTCATTTCACCTCGTAAAATGCAAGGTGGACACTACCACAAGCAACAAATAAATATTTTTCAAAATTTTGGCTTGTACATGCTGTTTTAAAAGGAAAAGTGTGCTTATTTATTTACCAAATTAGAATGTTAAACCTTACAAGTTAAAATTAAAGAAATTGTATATCACTAATGATATAGTTACATATAGTATTAGTAGCCCGCCTTAACGAACTTTGTTCCGGGGTCTCATTTAAACGAGACTCAGCAGTACGTTGCGTATTAGTAGCCCGCCTTAACGAATTTTGTTCCAAGGTCTCATTTAAACGAGAAGCAGCAGTAGATTCTGCATTTTTAGCATGCCTGAAAGTGCGTTGATCTGGTGTTTCAATAGATCGCGAAATTTTAGTACAACTGGCATTTTTCATATTACGAAAACAACGTTTAACCCTATTTTCTTTGGATCTCCGTAAAGCCTTAGATGCTGCATCACTATCCAAACGACGTTTTCTATTTAATAAATCCTCCTGACTACGTAGTTCAGCTTTTCGAGCAGCTTGTGATGACAAGAAGCTATTTTTGTCGGAAGTATTTTCGTCAAGCTGAGTTAACGTGCGCCTTTTAGCTACGTATTGAGCTTTTTTATTTTTTCGACCCAGTACCATTTTTTTTAATAAAAAGTCATTCGTTTACTATAAATTCACAATTCTAATTTTTTTTTTTTATAAAAAGACATCAATTTTCATCAAATTATACCATTTTTTTTTTCAAAAGAAACAATAATATACAACAAATTCTTAAAACGTAAGAAATAAATGAAATCCTACAAAAAACATAAACCAAAAAATTAAATTCAAAATGTTTAAATCACTATGAATTCACAATTCTAATTTTGTTTATAAAAAAGACATAAATTTTCACCAAATTCTTCCAATTTTTTTCATAATAAACAACTTAAAACGTAAGAAATAAATGATATCCCTACAAAAAACATGAACCAAAAAATTTAATTCAAAGTGTTTGAATCACTTGACTTATTAAAAACTTACCTAAACTATACAAATTAAAAGGTACGACAAAGAAATTTAAAGAAATGGAATAAAATCGCTAAGGAGTTCCTACAAAAAGCATGAAATAAAAAATTAAATTAAAAATTTAAAAAAACCCGTCCCCCGACGCGATAACATTATAAAAAAAATTCCATACATAAGTACTCCCATACAAACATAAGTTTAAAGTTATTTTTTCCTTTTTATAGGCTTTTCCGTCTTAGTTATTTTTTCATAGGAATTATAATTGTTTATGGATATCTCGGTCCGTTCATTACATTTGGTTTTTATAAAGTCGGGGGTTTTTTTAAATTTTTAATTTAATTTTTTTCACATTAATGTGTTAATAATATTATAATAGGAAGGATAAGTAGGATTATTTATCACAGAATTCTTCCGCGTGAAATATTAAGATTTCTTTGAATATGTTCCCTCGTTTCAAACGTCTAACAAGGCTCTAACACAGTTACATAAATTATTCCATATATTTTTATTTCTTGTAATAGCTAAAAGCTTAAATTCAAACCCCTCTTAGTCGGCCTCACGCGGGAAACGAAAGGAGATAGATTAGTTTAAGTTAAGCTACGATAAGATTCCGTTCCGTGTGCAGTTTCTGGCCTGCCATCGGGCGCGTCCCCAGGTGGCGGATAGGGGAATGGCCCCCAGATATGGGGGTTACCGGTTTACCGGCGCGGACCAAAACCAGAAGTGGGGACCGCTTCAGCGGTCACGTGCGGCGGGTCGGCCACCACTCCAGGTGGCTGACGTGACCCGAACTCCGGGTCACCGTCGGGCAACCCGGTCTCCTCACTGAGAGGAGCTGGGGGCCCCGTTTGCTTCCGGGCAAACGAGTGGGGCTAAGAGGAAGGACACCTCGCTAAAAAACCCTTGGCTGCTGCGTCTTCTCGCACAAGAAGACGTACCCAGCCGGGCCCCTCCCTATGGAGGCCTTCTGGCGGGAATCGCCGACGGGGGATTGGTAGGCGGGCTTGCTATTTCCCATGACCCCGCCACTAAGGCGATATCGGTGTGCCGCTGTTCGGGTTTAGTGGGTATTCCCGGCTTCGGCTGGGCGAGTCCCACACACGCCCTTCGGGGTATGGTGCGTAAACAAAACATTCCCACAGCGAAACCAAAAAAAAAAAAATAAAAAAAAAGGATAAATTAGGATGGGGTGCCCGCTCCCGCCTTGCACCGCTCACCATGTTGGAGGCACTCGTTTGCCCCTCTCTAGGAGGGGCAAACGAGGGCCCGCCTGACAAGGTGGGTTTCGCCGGCGGGGGAGTGGCAGCTCAGGCTCCGCTAGTTTCCCACTCCCCTGCCACTATGGCGATGCCGGAGTACCGCTGGGGTTTTTAGTGGGTATACCGGGAGGCTATCTCCCGGGGAGTCCCACGTACCCCTTCCGTCCCCCGACGGGTGGGGACTGGGGATGCGTAATTGTCATTTTGCCCAGCGCAAACAAAAAAAAAAAAAACGGATATAAACTTACTCAAGAAAAAGTTACTTAAATGCAGGCTGTATGGCGTACTATGTATAGTGCGTTTCATCTAAAAGTTCCTTTGACGTCATTTTGGCACTAATGCAACTTAGTATAAGAGAGAGAGAGACGCAGAGTGCGTTTACCTTTTTTACGATAGTGACAAAAAATGAATGCCAACATGACGGCAAGGGAACTCTTAGGTGAAACGCACTATAAGTAAGGAAAGAAGTGTACAAAAAAAAAAAAACGCCCATATCTAAGTGTCACTGTCAAGTGATCACTTTATGTCAAATCTAGAGGTGAGACGTATTAGGCAAAACGCGTACTGAGTCTTGCGTGTACGAGTACGTGAAAAAAACTATTCCTCGAGTATTATGAAGTACGCGTCCTGTATTATGTTATGCGTCGGTTGGTGCTTCCGTCAATCCAATCTCTATAAACTATATAAAAATATAAGTTTTGCATTGAAAACACCCATGCAACACCAGACCTTCCGCCTCTCATCCCAATCCAATTCAATATATATCGAACTTAACAAATTATAGTTATTAATGCAAAAAGTTAATTAAAATAGAAAAACCACACACCAAAGTCGGCATTCATTCTCACTATCACAAACTAGGCACAGATATTAATTATTTGTAAGAACTAAGACTCCGTCGTTGCAGTACGTGCAAGGGAATTGCATGATTTAATTCCCCCATCTCCGTTCCATCATCGGACGACCCGTCGTACGGCGAGTTTCCACCCTTACGTTGTTGACACCACTGCGATCCGGACGAAGCGTTTTGCTTCCTCCTTTATACCGCGTACATCGAGGGACTGGAACAATTTGCCGGCGTCGGTGTTTCCGTCTCATTACAATTTGAGTGTCTTCAAGGCTAGAGTGAATAGGCTCTTAATAAACTAGCGCGCTTTACCATCAACGATCGCATCACGCTTACCATCAGGCGGGATTGCGGTCAAGCGCTGGTTTATAATTTATATAATTTTTTAACCGTTTCTTCAAAATTCAAATATGAATTAAAACGAGGAGAAAGAAACACATAATGCTTTTGCGTGAAAATTTGTATCGATGCAATTAAACCGAAACTTTAAAAACTCAGTCGTATGGTTGATATTAGATTCGCGGTAATCATTTCACTCACACATTGATCGAGCGCGGCTCGCTAAAATCTGAAAAATAGTTTGTTTATAAACGGTGAGTGCAATGGCAGTGAATTCTGCGATTAAAATGAGAGTAATAAATTATTTTTTACTATCGGACTCTTATTAGGTATCCAATGTCTGATAAGTTGTCTTTACGAGTGTTAAATTTGACGATGGAATGATTGCTCATTCTGTGCCGGATTTTCGTTAAGTTTTTGTGTGATATAATATCTTAAAATATGACAAAATATTCTCTGAAGGATAAATAGTTCATATTTAGTAATGAAATAGATTACTGCTAAAAAATAAGAAGAAAATAACGATGATTTTACGAGCGCTCGGCGCGGCTTGGTGCCGATCGCGCGCTCGGACGTACAACGCATTTCCAGCTGTCAAACCGGGACGTTCAAGTGGGTAGGAAACACGTAAAGCGTCATGCAGATCCGTGAGTCGTACTAGTCACAAAATAGATACTATTTTGTTTTGCGTAAGAACACGTCCTAGCGTATCTGTAAGTTTGCATGTGTATTTGAGTTCGATAGGTACTTCAAAATACTCCGACTCGATACGCATTTGAACGCCGATGCAAAACCTAGTTTTTAAAATATGACGTGAAACCTACTCCATAAACCTGTACCAGTATAGTATATACGTCTCACCTTTAATTTAATCAAATCACAAAAATAATGTATTTTTCGGCTGTCGTAATTATTTTATGAATTATTATGGTGAAAATGTGAACTGAATGATAATGAAAATGATATCTAGATAAGAATACTTTTGTCTAAAATGGATAAACAGCAACTTGTCCTTTGGTTAAGCGAAACAGCTGTAAGCAGTGATGAAAGTGATTCAAGTGAATGGAGTGATGTTTGCACTGTAAGACAAGATGTTTCTGAAGATGAGGACAATAGTGATGAAGAAGAGGATACATTGTTTTTTCCTCTAATGCAATATTTAATAAGACTGAGACGAAAGCGAGTAGACGATTATTTACACATTATAGACTCGTGGACTGATGCCGAATTTAAAAATCGGATGAGACTATCAAGGAAGACTGCGTATCGACTTATTGGTAACATTCAAATATATGAAAATTGCGAGTGTGTAAGATTTGATAAAGGGCGGGCCTATTATATTGTTATATGCTTTAGGGGCACTGTCTTTTGTAATTTTGACATTAAATGACTTAATTTTGTCATACTACAGCTAATATTGATTTGTTTCAGATGAATTGGAGAAGTCAGGATTTATAGCATCTCATAAATTTGGATTAAAACCATTGGAACCAAAACTTTGCTTCTACATCTTCTTGTCTTTTATTGCCAATACAGAACCACTTACTCCAATTGCAACAAGATTTGATATTTCTATATCATCCACATTTAGAGTTATAAGGAGAGTAGTTGCTTGGATTTTAACTAAACTAAATGATGCTATTAAATGGCCTCAAAACTTTGAAGAGATTAGCTTGTTATGTGATTCATTTCACAGAAAGACTGGAATGACCCATATGATAGGAATAATTGATTGTACTCACATTAAAATAGAAAAACCCAAGAATGCAAGAGAATATTGTAATCCAAAGGGATACTTTTCAATAATCCTACAAGCAACAATTGATGCAAATTTAAGGTTTACTAATGTGTTTTGTGGGGAGCCTGGTTCTTCTAACTGTACTAGAGTTCTCAAGAAGTCACCTTTGTACAATACTGCATCTCAAAACAGAAATGCCCTGTTTCCACATAATACTTTTCTAGTAGGCCACTCAAGCTATCCATCTTTACCATGGCTTATGCCACCATTTCGTGAAAACAAAAGATTAACACCACCACAGAGGGAATTTAATTCCTTGCACACATCAACTAGGAAATTAAGCGAGAAAGCCTTCAGTCTATTAAAAGGGAGATTTCGACGAATAAAACTATTTACTGTATATAGAAATATAGCATTTATAACTGACACTATTGTAGCAGCTTGCATTTTGCATAATTATTGTTTGAATGAAAACGATCATTTAGAAGACCATGAATAGAACTACTGAAAAAAAAGTACTATTAAGATGTGAAAAAATGTATTTCATTAAATGTTATTTTAATAAAAGATAGCTCAGCCATATCTGTATTATTATGTTTATTGCCTCATTAAATCTTGTTCAGTTATTAATTTCCGTAACAGTGCACATTTTTCTCTCTCAATTTTTAGCATTTCTTCTTGTTTTTGCTCTTTGAGTTGCAATTTTTTTAGTGCCAATGATTGTTTAATTTCCAATTCCTTTTTTCTTAACTGTAATTCTTCTTGTCTCAGCCTTAAATTTCTTTCATACCTCTCGTCTCTTAATTGTTTCTGATCTTCTTGTTTCCTTAGATAATCCAACCATTGTTTATCTAATTCTATTTTTGCTCTTCTTTCTGCCCTTAATCTTCTAAAAGGTGTTGAACCTTTAAGGGAAATATTTCTTTTATTTTTGTCTTTATCTAAATCTTCGGGGCCTTGGATTACACCTGAAGCTAGTCTGTAAGTTCCAGTATTATCACTGTATCTGCCCAAAATTTGATGCATCTCATTAAAGTATTTGAAACTCATAGCACCTTGTCCATTGTCAATACAGTCTTTGTACTTTTTTGTAAGAGCATTAATTTTCCATCTAACTTGATCTGGAGTTACCTAAAATATAAAATAAATTTATAGAAAAATATTAAAACTATTATTTAATTATGTACCTATTCTATAATATATGAGTACCTCAACATTTAATGATTTCAATTCTTCTGCAATTGATAACCACATTTTGGATTTCTTTTTTGGATT
Source organism: Sesamia inferens (assembly GCA_037179545.1). Taxonomy (NCBI): domain Eukaryota; kingdom Metazoa; phylum Arthropoda; class Insecta; order Lepidoptera; family Noctuidae; genus Sesamia; species Sesamia inferens. The sequence continues at coordinate 24,542,858 of CM073931.1, forward strand.
GTCCAGCATATGCATTTTTGTTTCATACAAACTTAAAAGTAAAAGTGTCGCGTTTTTTGTCCAAATCACATCTGTAATAAAAAAAGTAATCTCTTCACAAGTGGAATAAACACTTGGTATGGTAATGATGACAATTATATTCAATGAAGTACATACTTTGTTTATTGGTCTCATTCATATCAGTTTCTTCTTGAGGTATAGTGTGACTATGATTATAGTTTGTTATAGTCATATTTGGCTTATATGGTGTCGCTGAAATGAAGTATATCAAGCGTTAAAATTGTTGGTAGCAAGCTTACAAATCATTCAAAAGTAATGTTTGAAATCAATATCCGTATGTGATACACGTGCTTGTTTGTTTACTCACATTGGTTGTCCAAAATAGCCAAGACTGCAACATTACTATCAATGTTTTCATCCATTTTGTGTCGACAACTTGGGCGTTTTCCAACTGGGAGTAGACAGTGCACAGTAGATTTTTATATCTCCATTGTCGACTTATGGCTTGCACCAACTATACAAAGTGAATATAAAGAAATGCCGTAGTATAGTTAAATTATATTAGAAGAATCTAATTAGAATTGTCGCAAGAATGTGCAATAAAAAATTGGTAAAATGATTTATTTCTTACACACTGCGCAAATGTCAACCCTGACAGTGACAGCAGATGAGATCTAGCAATGTCAAATACAATAACCGTTCCAGTTGAAAATGCATTTATAAAAATAAACATGAAATCTTTTATTCTCCATAGTTCTCAATAACGGGTTCTTTTAAATTAACTTGTCCTGAAAAATATTATAATTTTATAGAAGGGTCTACACATACTTATCTAATTACTTTTAGAATTTAAACGACATTATTTTTTTGCTATGATAATAATCTAATTCTAACAGTCGATGCAATTTTCCTTAAAGGTCTCGTAACCAAGCCAGAAACTTAAAAAACGATTGATTGGGGGAAAGCGAAAATGAGTGCCACGCTCATTTTTCATTGGACTTTAAAATTATTTATAGTGTCGTTTACTAAATAAAAACGCGTAATTTATGTAGTAAAAAGTGCATTCAGTGAATAATTCACAAAGACAGTGAAATATTGTAGCATAGTGGTCACATCATGTCTTTACACCAAACCCCTCCTGGTCGGCCTCACGTGGGAAACGAAACTCCTTTCGTTGATAGGTTAAGTTAAATTAAGCTAGGATAAGTTAGGATATAAACAGAAGGAAAAAGTTACTTAAGACTAGGCTGTATGGCGTACTATGCCTTTGCCTTTTCCATTCCTCTGAAAGGAAAGTGAACCAAAAAAAATTGCAATTGATTGACAGTTGTAATAATTTTGACATTCGTTTGCTAGGTGACGTGACGTGACATTGGGCGATTAGTGCATTAGCAGAATTGCATTTAAATATATAATAAATAAATGATATTTACAACAAACCGTTGTTATTCACATTGATCTTATAAAAAATGGCTCATTGTGGTGACTTTATCAAAAGTCAATTCCCACTTATTGATGACGAATTAATGAAATATGTTGAAGGTACGTTTACTATAGGTTATAAAGAACTTTGTTATTTTTATTTCAGAACTGTGTAGACGATCATGTAAATACGCTGGAATTTGAATGACTACAATGTGTACTGGCCTACTAATCTCTGAGGTTTTCGTACGGCCATTGTAAGATATTATTGAATAATTGTCATGATCTAATGAAAAAAACCTCTCACGATTTTGCTGCCTTGCAGATATATTGGATAGCAGTGCCGGTGAGTTTGAGGATACGGAAGAAATCTATGAGGCTGTTGGAGAAGTACTCCAGGGAATCTCTAAGAAGTCTGAAAAAGATATAAGGTTATTTTTACACCTTTGTTTTCTTCATTTACCTCCCAAAATGTGTATATAAGATCTCATCTATATGTGTTGAGGAAAATACTTAATACCCTTATTTCATATTCAAATGTTTTCTACAGGGACATATGTGCAAAACTACTGCATATGCTGCAGCCAGACAAACCAGGTTCCAGTAATGGACCTAGGAAAGTACTCGATGCTCCAATACACTTGGCATCCATGACTGCTGTTGCACCTGAAACTGAAGAACTCAAAAGCATATGGATTAATACTAGGGATGATAATCTGGTAAGAAAAGCCCTCAAGTTACTACTTTTATCAAAGAAGGCAAATGTATAAATTCTACCCTCACATTTCCTAGCTTTAGCAAGCTTGTATTGTAAAAAGTTAATAGGATGGTTTTATGACTACACAGGAGAGGTGAGAAGCAAAACAATGTAGAATTACTTACCTTTTTGATAAATTGTTTTGCTTCTAACTGCTAATTCTTTTTGGTTAGACCTTGTATTTCAATTTATACTGTTCCATCATCATCATTGACTTAGTCATAATGTTCATTTTTTAACTTTTTTCAATGCACCTTATAATAATAATAATAAATCATTTTATTTCAGGCAATTTACAATTATATATAGATATATATATACAATTATATATACATACCTTACCTTATATAAGACATGTTTGACAATTGTGGAACAATTTTTATGCCTATGTTATACTTTACAAGTTAAACATTTTTCTATCTGAAATACTATTTTATTACAAATAAAACAAGCAAGGAAATCTCCTTGCTTGTTCAAATCGATCAAATGCTTTATTAGTTGACTGAGTGCATAGTCATTTTAAATAGTGTTTTAAGCTGTTTTACACACATCCAAATGCTTATATCCAAGCTAATGATGCTCCCTTTATTACCACCAACCACACCAAATTACTATTCAGTGGTACTTCTGTAAAAAACAAGCAATCTTCTATTTTATTTTAAAATGATTCATCATTTTAGCCCAGAGGTGTCCACTGTTGGACACAAGTTTCCCCAAAGTACTGGCACTTTGACCAGTTCTGTGCTACCACATTCAGAGAAAAAAATAAATTTTCTTAAGAAGTATTTTTGATTTTTTTTAGAAAGTAGATGCAAAGAAATTAGAGAAGGCTGAAGCAAAGTTGCAACAGAAGCAGCAGAAGCAGAAAGATTCGAAGTTACCAGTTAATGCACCGGTTCTTCAGACTGCTACTGCATCACAGGTCACCTCTAAAAAGGACAGTAAGCTTGAGGCTAAGGGAACCAACCGGACACAGGATATAAGGATAGAGAACTTTGACATTGCTTATGGTGATAGGTAAGGTTTTATGTAGGTAGGATTGGGATACTTATGTGGTTAACACAATGAATGCCATGACGGACACCATGTGTCCGACAGCATACTTCCCCAGGGACCTCACGAATATCGAAGCAGTTACAAAAGTATTTTTTGCTAATAAATTTAATTAAATAACTTATAAATAATAGGCAATTTACAAAAACAGAGATATTTATATTACTTTTTGAGATATTGATTAGCAGACATCAGTGTCAGCTGCGGTTTTTATTGTGGCTTTCAACGTGTTAATAGAACTTTTATTAAAATTTTAAGTATCACACTTTACACCTGAACTATTAACTATACTGTTAAATTACAACTACATATTAATCAAATTAAAACTTTTTTGCAGAGTTTTACTACAAGGTGCCGACCTTGTACTAGCATTTGGCAGAAGGTATGGTCTTGTGGGGCGTAATGGTCTCGGCAAAACAACACTCCTCAGAATGATTGCCTCTAAACAACTAAAAATACCCTCACATATATCAATCCTACATGTGGAACAAGAAGTTGTGGGCGACGACACAATAGCACTGCAAAGCGTGTTAGAATGTGATACTGTTAGAGAGTATTTGTTAAGACGTGAGAAAGAGATCACTTCCCTTGTTAATTCTGGGTAAGTTTCACTATTTTGGTCAGTTTAGTAAAAGTATTTGATCCCTAGTTTTTCCAAAAGAATATATATTATAATAGTATTTTTAAGTAAAGAATGTGTGTACAAATTTCAAAAAGATATCATAAAAAAACAAAGTTATGAGCGTCATATCCGACTTGGCTGTCCCAACAAAAATATGGTCCACGTTCCGCTCGGGGGGGCGACCGGTGCGTTGACCTCTGTCTTCAGCTGTGCGCAGTACTATGATCTATCGTAAGCTGCGTGGAGTGCTCTGTAACCACACTGCAACAATTTCTAAATGTATTTGGGAAAAATTATAACATGGTATAAAAATGATTGGAATTGATTTGGTTGTTTATTCTGAAGTTCTGAACAAACTATATTCAGGTTTTGCATTAACAAAAAATAGTGTTATTTATAATATATGTGAGTCGCAGCCAAGTTCTAATAATAGTTGGAAACTCAGTTCCCCCAGTTTGTATGAAGGTTTGTTACTCTTGCATGCAAAATCTAGTGAATGTATTTGGAAGAAAGTTGGTATACAGATGATCTGTAACCAGGATCAACATAATTATATGATAGTTTTAATCCCAATATTCCCACTGGATCGAAATTTATGCAGGCGAAACTGCTGGATGCAGCCAGTAGGTAGTATGTACTTCTTAAGATCAATGTATTAATGTACACTAAAAGCACAATGAAACAAAGTTAATAAAAAAAAATTGTAATAAATTTCTGGGCATTTAAATGTGTCTGAAATTAGTAAGGGTTATTCAGATGCATGTATCTATTGAGAAAAATGCCACTCAAAAACTAGTTTTATTTAAAAACCGGAATTCTGTGTGACCGCGTCTTTTGTGTTTGCAACTGGCAACACTCTTCTAACGGTCAAAACTCTTCTCCCTTTATGTTGCCACGCAATTGTTGACCATGAAAAGGCGGCAAATAAAAGTATTATATCACTTAGTATTAGTACATTTGGCCTCGATGGGTAGCATATTTACCTGTTTATTAAACAAACAAACAAAGCATTAAAACAAGACAATGTATAAAACTTGAAAATGATGCAATCTGAAAGAGATATTTCTTCATTAATACCTGTTTTGTTACTAACATAATTTAAATAAAATGTGAATTTCAAACAGAAGTAATCTGAACATAAATTTATTATTTTGTATGTCTAATATCCAGTGTCTAAGAATAAACTTAAATAGTCTTATAAAAGATACAAATGTTTTATTTATTAATGTACAATTTGATTGTGTGAGGAACTTATTATTATTACAAGAAGATTTAAAAAAATACACGTATTTTGTGCACGGAATCCTAAATCTATTCAAATAAGTATAAAAAATCGAAAAACCTTTTTATCTATTCTCCCTTTTTCCTCAGTTCAACCGATCCCAGTCTATCCAATGAACTAAGCGAGATCTACGCGCAGCTAGAGAACATAGAAGCTGACAAGGCTCCCGCGCGTGCCTCCATAATACTGAGTGGTTTGGGATTCACGCCCGATATGCAGGCACGGGCTACCAAGACCTTCTCTGGAGGTTGGAGAATGAGATTGGCGCTGGCGAGAGCTCTGTTTTCCAAGTAAGTATTTAAGAAGATGACTAATTAAATGACCCAATTAGGTGTCTGTTTCAATTATTCTTGAAAAGGTTAATAGTTAACGTAACAGTAAAAGTTGTGGTGGCTTAGTAGTTAAAATACCAGCCTCTTTATGAGTATGCGGATTCGATTCCAGGTCAGGCAAGTACCAATGTAACTTTTCTAAAGTTATATGTACTTTCTTAGTATATCTTGGACACCAATGACTGATTACAAGGTGAAGGAAAACATCTTGAGGAAACATGGACTTTAAGTCTGAAATCGCGAACCCGCATTGAGCAAGCGTGGTGATTACGCTCTCCCTTCTCAGTATGAGAGGAGACCTGTACCCAGCAGTGGGACGATAAAAATAAAGGTTGATGATGATGATTGCACATTAGCTTTAACAGACGACGTCTTGTCCATAAGTTCATAGAAAAAAGAGAGTTCAGTTGCCTCGATTTTTATTTTCTGATGCGCTTTCCAATGACATAGATTTGTTTAAAAGACGATTGACCATGAAAAAATAATGAACTGATGAAGAAAACTACACACATCAAAAGTGTCTAGGGATCAACATATATTTTTGCAATAACTTTTCTCCTGATTGATATTAATTAAAATTTTCTTTAAGGATTCATCAAATAAAGTGTTTTCGTTTGTCACAGTAACGATAAACCAAGTCACCTTTGCATTAATAAAGAAATTTGCCATTTTCCTAATAAAGGGATATTTGACATTTGAACCACTAACACAAAAGTTCGAAAAAAGGACTGAAATAACAGTTTTCTCTAAAATTTTATTGGGTAACTTAAACAATTAATAATCCGTGTTTCTACCGCGAACACTAACAACACAAGAACATCGGTTTGGCATACTCAAAATGAGTTCATCCAAATCACGCTGTGGAATGGCCGCCCATGTTCGTTGCAACAACAAAAAAGGTCTTCTTGCGACTGGATACCCTCCATATTCGGCAGAGCTCTTCTCTGTAGCATATCCCATGCATGCTCAATCGGGTTCAAGTCTGGCGACTGAGCAGGCCAGGGCAGGACATTGATGTTAGCTGCGGCGAGAGTCTGTCTTACAACTCTTGCGGTGTGCGGTCGTGCATTATCATGCATTAACTGAAATAAGGGACCGATTTGCACTTGTAGAGGAACGATGACGTCTGATACAATCGTCTCAGCATAAATTTGAGCGTTGAGGTTGCCTCTGATCCAAATCAACTCAGTTCTTCCGCCGATCCAAATACCCGCCCATACCATGATGGTTCCACCACTATAAGGATGGACTTCCTGGCAGGATTTTAATCGCTGTTGGCGTCCAGGGGTTCTCCAGTGTCGTATACGTCTTGTATCCGGTCTCATACCAAAACGAGACTCATCAGAAAAGCACACGAAACGCCATTGTTTTTCTGCCCAATTTCTGTGTTCAAGAGCCCATTGATATCGAATCCTACGATTGTGCATTTCTTTAGGTGGTACCCGTAGCGGTCTTCGGGAATGAAGGTTCACTTCATGCAAGCGATTTCTGACTGTTTGGTCGCTAATTAAGTTCCCTGAAGAGTGATGAAGCCTCACGGCTAACATCATGGCGGTTATTGTTGGAGCTCTTCGAGTTAAGATTTGAATGTATCGGTCTTGTCTCCGTGTGGTGCAGCGAGACCGTCCTCCATGGCGCTCAGCCACGGTACCAGTGCTTCGGTAACGTGTCCAAAGTCGACTGATAACACTCTGACTTGTATTCAGAGCTAAAGCCACAGTACGTTGCCGGGAACCAGCTTCTATCATTCCCACGGCTCTTGAGCATTTCTTCCCTGCTTAAATGACGTCGCTGCTCCATAATAACGTTGGTTTTAATCAGTAGTAGGGAAACAGTAGCACTAATAATGTCTTCAATGCGTTGTATGTTTTTATAGGGAAAATATTGACAGCTGATTTTCATCTTTTACTCGAATTTGATTCACAGTTCCTGATTCAAATTATGAAATGCACCAAAAAGGATCCATATAAATTTATAAAATCATAAATTTATTACAAAGCCACATCTCAATCTCAAGAAATCCGCATAAAAATGCTTGATCCCTAGACACTTTTGATGTGTGTATTAATTTAATAATGAACAACGTATTATGATTTCTTTGGAATATTGTATTAAGTTGTATCAATCGAAAATTCTATTCAACAAATAAAAAAAAACACTGTACATGAAAATGCACTTTAAATGTTGCTTTTGTTGTATTTTGATTTTCGAATTTTATGATTCAAATTATTAATCTTCTAATACGAACCATTTCTTTTCCCAGACCCGACCTCCTACTACTCGACGAGCCTACTAACATGTTGGACATAAAAGCCATCATCTGGTTAGAGAACTACCTACAGAACTGGCCCACCACGTTGTTGGTGGTGTCCCACGACCGAAACTTCCTCGACACGGTGCCCACTGATATCCTGCACTTACATACACAGAGAATAGACACATACAGGTATTACATATTCTATTTCTTATTAAAAAATTATCCCTCTATTAATTACAGGTTAGTGACTTTTAACCATACATTTTCGAGTTTTAACATCACTTAACTTTAATCATTGATTATGAATAAACAATAAAAAAGTCACAATTGTATGGTTAAACGTCGCTAATCACTAGTTAACTTTAAGAAACTTTTATGAATAAAGGGGTTTATGTTCCACTTAAGGCTGATTTCACCAAAGACAAATTCTTTTTTCCAGTGAATTATAAATGTCTGACGGAGCTGTCAGAATATATAAGGAAAAACTGTCAATAATTCAACATTTACTATATTGTATACAGATTATATTTATTTAATATTTTAAGTACACATACATATAGAGGCGGAATAGTGCCGTAGACATTTTTCTACCAATAAAAGACTTATTCTTGGTAAAAAGGTTTGATAGTTGGTTTATGTTCATTTAAGAGTGTGCCTATCTCTTAAAGAAATATAAACCGTACACTAGTGTTAATTAAATTGATTTCAGAATGTCTGGTTGTCGTGATGAAACTTCTTTATAAAGTATGAAGTTGCGCCACAAACTTAACTTTAAGCTCGGGAAACTAAGTCTCAATACACGCCAAGAATTCTGAAGTTGATCAATGCTAATTTTATATTGTTAGAGACTCTTTTGTACTCTTTAAAAGTGTAACGATAACACGTTTTATGAAGCTGGCCATAATTTACCGTGACTCGTATTAAATTCAGTATTTCTAAACAATTAAAAAAAAAAAAACAATTTTAGATTACGTAAAACAAATCACATTTCTGTCTCGACAAATGGAAATATTCGAATTACGAATGACATTTGATAGCCTTTTTAAAAACGGAAACGGCTACATTACAATGTCTGTATCACTAGATAATTTCATAATCAGATATTTAATGCATGTTGTTCTTATGGCCTTGCGGAGTTTTATCTATTACATGTCCACCACGCGTATTTCAAAAACATGTACCAGTTTATAGTTACTAAATTATCCTAACAGGTATCTGTCACATACACTGTTGAATTTTAGTCTTCTTACAACGACAACCCATGAAGTGGATACATATTTTTTTAGTATTATTTAGTAGTCATTGGATAGTCTTCTACCAATCATCAGTCATCTATCTAATGACTACTAAACAACACTAAATAAAGCTAAATATCGTGCATTATTATGACGTACATAGTTTGAAACAGCCTTTGTGAGAGCGCAGTCCGTGTCTTGCATTTTAAGGGCAGGTAGAACGGAATAATTAATCTATCTAATATATAAAATTCTCGTGTCACGGTGTTCGGCTTTAAACTCCTCCGAAACGGCTCGACCGATTTTGATGAAATTTTTTGTGCTTAACCGGTATCTATTTCTCTCATCAACATCTATTTTTCATCCCCCTAAATGTTAGAGGTAGTCCACCCCTAATTTTTTTTTTTATTTTTTAGATAAAATTTTTAATTTCTATTTTTTTATGATACAACATACAAAAATACATACAATCCCCAATTTTCACCCTTTTACGATCAACCCTTATTTTTTAATAGCCATTTTAGTAATTTAATCTATTATTTATATGGCAAAACAACGTTTGCCGGTCAGCTAGTATTAATATATAAAGTTGAAGAGTTTGTTTGTTTGAACGCGCTAATCTCAGGAACTACTGGTTCGATTTGAAAAATTATTTTTGCGTTGGATAGCCCATTAATCGAGGAAGGTTTTAAATTATATAACATCACGCTACGACTAATAGGAGCGGTGCATAACTCCACGCGACCGAAGTCGCTGGCGACCGCTAGTAGTAAATAATATGTAAAAATTTTCAAAACTTTTTGTTTTTAACCTTGCTCTATACAACGTTATTTTATGTTTATGCGAAACATGAAACACGTGTCTAGCATTTTTAGTAAAGAATCTATGTCCAAAATTTCAAAAAGATATCATGAAAAGCCACAAAGTTATGATCTTGTTATCTTACTTTGTTGTCCCAACAAAAATAGGGTCAACATACCGCTCGCCCGCGCGTGACTGAAGTGTCGCGACGCAGGGTGGCCAGTAGGCTTAGTATGAGTTTTCATTACGAAACTCGTGCGCCGATATCGAGTGCGTTTGACTCAGCGATTGGCCCGCTTCAAGGTCGTAAGAATTCTCAACCAATGAGAGCGCCAAACGCGCTCGATACGATTGAACGAGTTTCGTATTGAAAACTCATACTAGGCCTACTTGTCTCACTGTGCTCTTTGCACTACGATCTACCGTCAGCTGTGTGCGTTTGGTAACCACACTGCAATAATTACTAAATGTAGGTATTTGGGAAAAAATATAACACGGTGTAAAAATGATTGGAATCGATTCAGTTGTTTATTCTGAACAAACTGTTCAGGTTTCGTATAAAGTAAAAATAATATTGTATTGGGAGGCTTTATTAACCATATCCTTTACTATTCTAGAGGCAACTATGACCAGTTCCATAAAACGAAGACAGAGAAGCACAAGAATCAACAACGCGAGTGGGAGGCGCAGCAACAACATCGTGCGCACACGCAGGAGTTCATTGACCGCTTCAGATACAACGCCAACCGTGCTTCGTCAGTCCAGAGTAAGATAAAGATGCTGGATAAACTGTGAGTATGATTTATTCATAAAAAAAATAATATTATTATATTAATTGAAATTATAATTATATTAATTGAAATTATAATTATATTAATTGAAATTATAATTACACCAATTATATTTATACTAATCGAAAATATGATTATATTAATTAAATTAATATAAATTGACGACACGATTGGTTCAGCGGCTGAGCAATGGCCTGCTGTCCTGCATGTCGCGGTTTCAATTACCGCACTGAACAAATATTTGTATGGTCTACAATTAGTTGTTCCCGGTCTGGCTGTTTGTTTGTGTTTATATGATTGTAAACGCATCCATCATACAGCAGAACTTCTTAGTGTGGGGCAACATTTTGTATTTATTTATTTTTTAAATCCGTATCTGTTGCAAAATTCAGATATATAAACTACAGTCATGTGCTAATGTTCTATTTTTACTTTTTTGTTCCTAATTTTTTTTATTAATTTTGTCCACAGTCCAGAATTAAAACCGGTGGAGAAAGAAATCGAAGTAACGCTCCGGTTTCCTGAGACAGAGCCTCTCTCTCCGCCCATTCTACAGCTGAATGAGGTCGGCTTCTACTACTCAAAGGACAAGGTCATATTCTGCGACGTTAACCTCGGAGCGACGTTGGAGTCTCGGATATGTATTGTGAGTATATTCAAAATCCAAAAAGTTTTAGCATAACCTTTACATTATTTTGTAGGAATCGTAAGTTATTTTTCCAATTGACAATTTCTTTTTTTACATTTTTGACGAATATTTCAAATGCAGATTAGGCACATAAGCTTTCGTGGATTATAATTGGGCTAAGTTTAGGATAAGACTGCCCCGTGAATGGTATTATGCGCTCAGTAACCACGCTGCAACAACTCCAAAATGTATTTGGGAAAAAAATAACATGGTGTAAAAATTGATTGGAATTGATTCAGTTGCTTATTATGAACAATCTCAATCAATCTCCCTCTGGCGCAGCATCGTTGGTCGTGTTGTTGGGTTAAACATTGCTTCACCTCGCTCAATTGCCGTCTTCCTACCTATTCGCTCAGTTTTTCTGAGTGAATAGGATCCTGATGAACTAGCGCGCTTTACCGTCAACGATTGCATCACTGCTTACCATCAGGTGGGATTGCAGTCAAGCACTAGTTTATAATAATTAAAATATATATATATATATATATATATTCAGGTTTCGTAGAAGGAAAAATGACGTTATAGATATATTAAGAGAGATATATAAATAAGATAATAGATATATAAAGAGTATTCTATTCTAAGTTTGTAGTGAAGGACATAACTGCATTTGCACTAAAACAAATCGCGCTGATTGTTCCTTTGACTTTACCTTTGACTCTTTTTCAATTATTTACCTAATTGAGTTATACTTGAAAGTCATTATTAATCATCTTCAATTTGATTCATCCCCCGACCAACAAAATACCGTTGTTTGCGTTCTGCACTTAAAACAATTGAATCATTCTTTGATTTAATGAATGAGCGGTTATATTTTTCCATTCCTTAGAACTTAATAAATATTTATAATTCGTCGTATAATCAACGTGTCGTGATTACTTTGATTAACAAATGTCGATCCTGTGAGAAAAGTTCACAATAATTAGCCATGATTGACAATATAGGTAACGACTTGGCAACACGAATCTCGAATATTCTCAGTTTTTACTTCAGGTATAATTATGGGGCTTGTTATTATCTGCATAATTACATGATTGACTTTACTTACGCTGCTTTTTCTTGATACCTGAAGACCAATTCCTATGGTTAAAAACGTTTTAAATTTTGCTGCAATAATCTCATCTCAGTAACAATCAAAGTAAAAAGCTTGTCAAAGGGATATTAGGCTGCGTTTCCACTGACGCGGAGTTGGGCGGAGAGAATAGAGCAATCACTAGTCAAAATCTTCGCTCAATTGAAACAGAACACTCCTAAGAGTAGTTAACAAATTTTCGGTTTATTATGTTTCTTAAATTCATATCATAACAAACGTATCACAGCACTACGTCGGTCTATAACTCTACGCTACTTGCCAATATCACGATAAATCTCTTCCGTAATTCTGTGCTCCTAGTAGCGTACTGCAGGCGGTGTTCTATCTCATAAGTTCCGGAGAGGTTAAAAAGCCCTTTCCGTTACAAGTTGTACAGAGAGAATTCAGTTGGCCCTTAGCTTTCGAAGAGAAAAAAGGGAAAGGGAAAAAGGTTGAATGACAGTTATTTAAACTTTTTCCAGTCACTAACTCTTTAATAAGTGGTTCTCAATGTAACAACATTTGTCTTTCAGGTGGGAGACAACGGCGCCGGTAAAACGACGTTACTAAAAATAATCATGGGTATCCTTTCACCTACTAGTGGAATTCGCAGTGTGCACAGAGGATTAAAATTCGGCTACTTTTCTCAGCATCACGTCGACCAACTGGAGATGAATGTCAATTCCGTAGAACTTTTACAAAAAAGTTATCCAGGTATGCACTTCATGAAGCCGGTAACAGAGCTCATTTTTCGATGTTCGTTTTTGGAGATAATCCCCCTTATTCATAAACGCTGCTTAAAGTTAACTAGTGATTAGCGATTCTTTAATCATACATTTTAGACGTTTGCACGTCACTTAACTTTAATCATCATTTAGGAATAAACCCTTTAAACTCTATGGTATTTATTCATAAAGGAAGGGGGATAGTTTTTACTCTGAGCAGATGAAAAAGGTAGATTTATGCGAGTTTCGATTCATGCCGAGTCATTTATTAACAAATTATATAGATACTTTTTGTATATAATTTATAACTTCACGTTTATTTTGTTGATTAACAGTGTTTTTTTACTGATGTTGTTTGTTTTTAATCAATTTAAAAACTCGACGATTAACTTTTGTTGTTTACGATGTAAAATGTAATTTAGTTCTTGTATCTAAATGTTATTTAAAAACAAAAACACTACATTTAATTTGTTTCTGGGATTTGGGGGCTAAATTTTCACGTGAAATGGTTACAGAATCGTACTGCTGAACAATTTAAGGCCAGTTTATCAGTTTTTCCTAAGCTTAACTCCGTCAATTTTCTCTTCTGGAATTATACGATAGATATTACATATATTGATTTTTCGTATCTATACTTACATCACAAATTATTCCACAGGTAAAACAATAGAAGAATACAGAAGACAACTCGGCAGTTTCGGCGTCAGCGGTGACCTGGCTCTGCAGACGATCGCCAGTCTGTCCGGAGGTCAGAAGTCTCGGGTAGCGTTCGCCAGGATGTGTATGGGCAACCCGAACTTCCTAGTACTTGATGAACCTACTAACCACTTGGACATCGAAACTATTGAGGCTTTAGGGAAAGCTATAGAAAAATACACGGTGAGTTTTGGCTTTATAGAAAGGAAAACAGGCAAAAAGGGGGAATGGGTAGGTTTGGTTCACATAAACCTAACCACCCATTCCCTCTATTTTTCTGTTTTTCTTTCTTTTTAACGTAATTTTTTCTTTCTATCTTCTTTATCAGTTTATCGATAATTACTAATTATGTAATTAAGTATACATATTCACACTTATGTGTATATTCATTCCTGTAGGTCAAGATAAGCATTCCAATACTGATAGACGCTGTTCGGATTATTTTCCATGACACCAGGACTCATTATTCATCCACAATAATCTCTATCAGTAATGATATCATGTAGAAAATGTGAAAAATAATTTCCTGTGACTAAACTAATGGATATACTTGTATGATTTTTTATGAGTAGACTGAGAATGTGTTGAGGTACACGATGTTTAATTTATTGTCGTATTGTCATTATCACTTTGTATATATATATTGTTCTAATTCAACAAATGAACCTATTAAACCTAAATGATTTTTATACAAAATACATGTCAGTCCCATCATACCTTATTACAGCTACCACACAAAAAATATATGTATATTAATTTTTTAGACTAAATATAAATTCCTAAAGTATAATTATTGAAACGTAGGTTTACAAATTCAAACAGACTTTTAGCAACATCAAACACTGACACAGACATTATTTCATAGAACAGTCTAATGTCATTTCTATTTACATACATGCAGGTATTTTATCAACCTTTCTCTCTGTCTGAATGCAGACACTTTCGGACAACAAACGTACAAACCTAAATGTTGATTTATTGTTTCTAGGGCGGAGTTATCCTAGTATCTCACGACGAAAGGTTAATACGAATGGTGTGCAAAGAGCTGTGGGTGTGCGGCAGCGGATCCGTCACCAGTATAGAAGGAGGCTTCGACGAGTACCGCAAGATCGTGGAGAGAGAACTCGAAGCACAGAACAAGTAGACCAATACAGCTGGAATGGGAACACTTGTGTCGTGTCCACGTGCCGCGCTACACAATGTATTCCGTTGTTTTGTAAGCTGATTATTATATAAAGTGTGTTGTTGTTGTGGTGTGAAGCTATCGCTTTGTCCCTTTTGAATTTTGATGGTTGACATTGCCCAAAACGACACGTCGATACGACAGCAGTGTTCCTATTCTCGCTTACTGCAATTTTCACACCTACCCACATGTATACACTATATCCATGTAAAAAGTAACCTTAAATTATATCGTTGTAATATATTTATAGTTTTTCATTATTAATTTATACTTTCACATTTACTTGGTTCTTTGGAAGAGAAATGAAAAACTTGTTAATATCAATGCAAATTTTTATTTATACCTTCAACCTCTCTCTCACTTTGTCTCCATTAAATATCCTCAGCATACATAAACGCTTTGTTCGAAATATTCGAAAATAATGATGGCATTTAAAAAAATATAATTAACTTAAAAAAATGCATATTTACAAATAAATGATCAAATACATAATATACAATTAAAATAATGACTAAAATAGGAAGAAATTAAATTAGACATTTAGAGAAAATTATAGAATTGAACTCAATTTCAGGCAGTAAAATTATATTGAGACATATAGGTTGGTGCTCAGCACCCCGTTTGCGTAACACGCTATCAATCCGAATCTGAATCATTTTGAAGGGTATTGCTAATCCATTGCTTCATTGCTCGAAAAACGTGTCTGATCAACAACTTTAAAACACGCAATGAATGTTGTTGAACTGTCAAAATGAAACACATTGCCACTGATTGTGTGTTGCGTAATTACCCTGCTGGTGCTAAATGCAAGTATATTTCATACGAAATAAGTAGACGCGTGTAATATCGGAGGGAAGAATATTGTGAATGTTCAATAAATTAAAATAGATTATAGGATTATTGAAGTATACAATACATAAATATACTGGTATACAATAACTATACCGGTTATTATGGCAATTTGTGATTGTGAATATATAGTTAAAAATTAAAAAGTTACACTACCAGATCACAAATACTATTCTATTCTAACTTACTTATGTCCAGTTGGCAATGACAAATGGCTGTTGTTTACGCGACTCTTACTACGAGTAAGAGGGGTCGATGAGTAAAACTTATTATCTTACTGATGTTTTTTGCGCCTGGGTTTAGTTTTGTCGGCGTTCCTTAGTACTTCTGCGTAGGAAAGCTCCAGTTTCCTCAGTTTATGTATTTCCTGTGAGGCAGTGCTCTGTTTGATGTCCCACGAGTCTGTCTCGGTGTTCCATCCTTGGTATATCTTGCCCGTCGTCCGGCCGCTTGCGCTTGGTGTCGGTGAGTTGAGGTTCCTATTGTAGAACTGCAGCGTGGAGCCGTTCCACTCACTCTCTGCCGCTCGGACGAGGGGACTCGCCTCTATGGGCCTATAGTCCCTCCTCTTCTTATTCGATGACTTCTGGTAAGTGATCTTAGGTGGCGACGGAAACACCGGCGAGTCTGCTCCCTGACGTTCCTGGCTGTGTTTGCGGTTGCGATGTCTGGACTTCTTTCTAGTGGCCGCTATATACTCAAGTGGCTGACGCACCAGCGGAGTCAGGACACGTTCTTTCTCTTCCTTCCTTTCGATTTCCTTCTCCTTCTGGATCTCTTTTTCTCTCTGTACGCTCTGATCTCTCTCCTTCACATTTGTGTTTTCCTTGGGTTGGCGTGCAGGGCTTGGCTTCGGTTTCTCCGTGGCACTCTCGGCCACTGGTTTGTTCTCTTTGTTACCATTTTCTTCTTTCTTGACCACTTCAGGCTGGGGTTTTTCTTTCAAAGTTGGAGTTTCTGGCATAGTAATATCAGATACTGGAATTGACTGTTCAGACATCACAGACGAAAATACGCTCTGAGTATCATCTGTGAAGTTTCCAGGCGCCTCTTCGTTCGCCGGTGTTACGGGCGGCACCTTACCATGGGTGGTGTCATCGAGGAGTGGTAGTTGTTCACCATCATCTTTGTTCTCCGCCGCCTTCTTGAGGATGGTGAAGATTTCCTTGAATAGTTCGCGGTACTCCGGTCTATTGCGGAATCGACTGTCCATGGGGCTGACGTCATCGTAAATGCTGAAACGGTAGTCTTCTCCGTCAGCGATTGTGCACAAGAATGAGCCTGGTCGCTCACGTTCCGTCTGAGTGGCTTTGTTGCTGGTCTCATCCGAAAACCCAGAGCTGGAAGTCTCCGCCTCCGAAAAGTCTGGAGTTTGGATGATCTTCTTTCTAGAGGTGGTTTCAACCTTTTTAGTCTGGACTCCCTTCTGTTGTTCCTCGCCGTGTCCGCTTTCTTCGTCAGTGTCTTTGACACTGAAGTGGCTGTAGTCTCCAGATGTTTGCAGTTCATCCTGGAGAGATAGAGGTCCGCACGGGTTCTGATTGCTTGGCAAAGTAGTCGGTTTGGTCTTTCTGATGTTCTTAACCTGTGACAGTTGAACTTCTAGAAGAGCTTCGTACTTCTGCACCAGTTCTCTGTAAGGGTTATCGTGGCCATCTTCTTTATTCGCCCATATACCCTGGAGTAACTTTTCCTTGGCATTCTGAAAGGTCAACAGTGATTATTGGTTATTGTTCTGAACCCAGTGAGATGGTGAAAATTACTTGCATTTGTGATGTTTTAAAACATGTGATGCTTGTTATTGAAAGTCTGAATAGTGTGTTTTGTCGAATGAAGTTATTATAAAGAAATGAACGTCATCGATACTGTTACTGAAATAGAAGACCTAGTTAGGTTTATAGGAAATAAGATGAACGTTGAAAATGAATATGATCATTGGATAAAAGAAATAAAATTATACTTAAGAAAAATCTAATAAATATTGTGATTAGTCAAAAATACACCCATTACTCCAATTTAATTATATATTAGTGTCATTATAAAATTGATATCACTTTGCATGTTAGAAGGACAAGCTAATCAATACACAATCATAGTAAATACAAACACAAATATTATGATTTACATACTGAATAATATTAATATCCCACATCCGTGTAGTTACCAATTATTATTTTAAGTATTACACATTAACATACATATAAAACATCATTAGTAACATGGTGATTGTTACCGATCCTCACACTTTATTTACCATCACCATTGAGTCGTTCAGCGTGCACTATTCGCGTTTAGTATAAAACGTGTCGGTAATGGACGTACCTTCGACTACATACGATAAATCCAAAGAAAACTACTGCAAATGCGCTTCATAATGCATATGCAAAGCGTGAGCAACAACATCAGGGGCAGTTGGAAAAACTTTGTCGCCTAGAAACGAGCGAAATTTGTATGAGATTTATGGCGAAATCCAATGCCAATGTTTTATTTATCCAATATGATCATCTCCGTGGAAAAGTGGGAAAGTAGTCCGTGTATCGTTTGCTGAACAATATTTATATTCAGCCTTAGGTAGACACATGAATGCTGAGTGATGTTCCAATGAAATTCCACATTGTACTACAAATTTATTAGTTTAGCGTGTTAATGATGTTAGTCTATTTGCGTATTCCGCAGAACTGTGAGTTAATGTTGTTACACAAGAAAAGAAATAAAAGGGAAAATTAAATATACATTTTGTTAATAACAGAAAAGAATTTCTACAAAAGGTTATTAAAGCTTTAACAGATTCTTTAGAAACGTGCAGGGATACCGTGGTGATACTTACGTCGAATTTGACAAGTTTGTTGGTGACGAGATCTTCTCGTGGACTGTCTTGGCCAGACGGAGGGAGGATTAGAGAACTGATTGCACTCCTATCGTCATCGTCTCCGTCGAGTATTGACGACATATCGTCTCTTTCCGCGCTCCTTAGACATCTAATGCATAGCTGACCTTGTCTGTGACAGAAAACAAAACGCATTAGAAATGCTGCCATGTAATCAACATTTTAGAAGCATCAAATTGTACGCTTCCATTACCTGACTTCTTCAAGGATAGAGAATTCCTCATGCATCGACTTCGGTTCATCTTCTCTCTGTTGCCAATTCCTAAACTGCTCGTGTAGTCTGTTATTCTCCTGGACCATTGACGCCAATTGTTCTTCCAGTTCCGTCACTCTTCTCTGTTCTTGTGCGAACGATACTTTGCTCTCTCTGAGTTCATCACTAAGCCTGAGTAAATCCTCATCCTCTTTTGTCAGTTCTGGGAGAGGTGCTACCGTCTTAATCGGTGTACTGTTTACGTCAGGCTTCTTGATGCTGAGAGTTAGTTCTACAGATTTCTCTTTTTCTTTGGGTTTCTCAGTTTCGGGTTTCCGTTCTGCTCTTCGCCTGGAAATCTCCAGTTGAGCGGTTAGGTCATCCACAGTCTTTTGTAGTTCTTCACATTTCGTCTCCAACGTTTCAATGGTGGCACACAGACTGGAAACACAAAAGTTGATGTTTAAAAACAATCCTAAGAAAATTTCTCCATTCTCTGCTATTTATTATTATAAATTTCGTAATAAGCATTTTGACGCATTTTGTCACTATCCAAAACAGTCCGTTAAATTACGGAGCTAATTTCGTCATAGATACTTGGTTAGTTAATAAAAAAGGCCGCCAAGGCACAAAGGTTCTCGTATAGTCAACTTACGTTTTGATGTGTTTCTTTTCGGCGGCATGGTCGACAGCTAGCCTATGGTTAGCGCGCTCCAAATCTTGAATGCTCACTTCGAGTTGCTCGTAGATCCTCAACCTGGAGTCGTTCACCTCGCGCAGAGCGACCGTCTGTTTCGTTAAGTACTGAAACAATATCATTTGCATTAAAATAACGTTATGTTACTTTATATTCTCGAAGTAAATTATCTTAACAGAGGTAGTTGGAATAATTTTGAGATTTAATTTGCAAGAGTTTTTGTTGTTATGCTGGGGACTGGGGTATATATTTTGTTTGTTTACGAGGTTCTAGTCGTTGCCAGTGACGGTTATTATGGAGGATTATGAAATTCAAACGGTAATCGAGATCGTCATTACGATTAACATTTTCTATAGCCATAATGACAGGGCATAATGCCTATTACCAATTAGTTTGATGTTTATGTTAGATATTTCAATTTTGAACGTACATTTGAATCTGTTACATCCTATAACAATTTTATAAGTACCCGCAAATTAAATTCGTACCTCAATTTCTTGCGCTTGGTCTTCAATGATATTCTGGTGTTGACGTAGAGCTGTTTCTAGTTCCTTATTTCTCTCCAATAAGGTTTTGCCGAGTTCTGCTGCCAGCTGCAAATCTGTAAATAAAGGAAATTGGAATTTTATTATGATGTTGTTATAATTTATGTTCGTAGTTAAACTTAAATGCTTTGCATTTTATAATTTTATGGCAGACCATAACTAACAAATGCGTTAAATGAATTGCTTCATCCATTAAAATTTTATTAAGTTCCTTATAATTTATTGTGCTTTACGTAGTGGTCCAAGGCTGTAAGCAGATTTCAAGTAAGCTAGCCTATAGCTAACATGAGTTGTAGTCTCCTAAACTGTCTTGGTCTGGTGGATTACGCAACCAATTCCTAAGTTATTTATTTACAAGAACACACATGCCAGTGTTAGCTTAACCGTCCATTTTAAATATGGTCGTGACTAGTCGTCTAGCCTAGATGAACACGTAAGTCATAATAACGCAAAAAGTGAAAGACATTGCATCGAAAGATAAGCCGGTGACTTGGACGAACTAATTAACCTATCAGAACACCATCGCACTGCAGATGACCAACAGCCGGCTTGTGCATTGCGACAGCTGTCAACCAGACACGAGGTAATTGAACACCTGCCTCCATACGAGTTATGCGCAATGTAGGTGCATGTTCCAACGCTTGGTAACTAATAACATGTCAACCGTATTTAGAACAAAAGACGCAAAGCACAATGCCTTCATCGATCCGTCCGTGAAAGGTCTTTGTAACCTTGCTTGAACAAAGAACAAAACTTTTAAATATTTTCGCTTAAATCCAGGTCAATGAGTATATACGGAACGCACGTAGAAGAAAGTTGATGGACGTATTGAGGAAATTGTGATTTATTAGAGATATGAACGTTCAGATTATTATAGGCGGGACAGTCGCTTCGAGAAGTTATAATGGCGTTAATCATTAATGACTTCCATGTGTTAAGAGTTTTTGTTTAATCAACAACAGAATATTGCACGAAACGTTGATGTTTATACGCGAGATAAGCCCATCACATTATGATGATATGCGCTAGGAAATGTTCTTCGCTCTAAATGCTAAGAGCTATGCCATGTCGAATACTTGCTTCGTGTTTCATGGTAGGAGAAACATAGCAAACAACACAAAATTTTAATTGGAAGCACTCAGATGCGACGTACAGTTTAAACTCGTAATGATAACTAACAATTCATGGACAACGATTGCTAAAAAATTGCGTCTTTCGGTAAATTTATGCAAACCGGTTCCAGTCTCGGTTTTTTAACGCAAACCACACGTTCACCAGTCGGGACTGACGTATGATATTATAATGGTGTTACAAAACTCGTTTAGACCTTACGCCGTACACGCACAGGTTATTAAGAAGTAAGAAAAACTGACGCGCGTTAGTTATGCACCAATGAAATTCAAAAATTACGTATTGTATATAATAACCATCGCGTGCATATTTCTGCGTAACGTATTGGGGATTAAATTTCATCTAATCGAAAAGTGCTTTTTACTATTTTAACTCGCCATCAAACCTGTATTTTATTCGTGCCGGCCTTTTTGCAACGAGTAGAGTTGCAAGTCAGCCGCTTATTACTGATGTAAGATATTTTTAACTTGCGACATTGTTTCTAAACCTGCTTCCACACGTGAGCTGGTTGAAGGCATGGAATTATCAACGTCTACCCGGTCCACCGCTCAATTAATAATAATAAATTCATTTATTTTGTCTTATAATGGATTTGTAATATTTAAGCGTTTTGGACTACAGTATATATCCACATTGTATGTACGGGAAGTAGACTAAAAAATAAAAACCTGTAATACAGGTCACCAAACTCCACTTAGTGGCAGCATACAAATAAACAGGCAGGTAACATAAATTTCCAAACAAAAAACAACAAAACAAAAGATTAAAGAAATGAGGAGAAAGAACAATAAATTACAATAAATAAAAAAAAATGCTACCTATTTAAGTACATGCCGTACTTGATGGAGGAGCGATAGATGCAATTCGTGTGTCTGGACAGCAAAATCGAGGAATCGTGATAAAAATTCAGCAACGACACAAATTTCGCGTTAAGTTTATCATTTTCTGAGTAGGTACGTGCATTTGTATCATATTTGGATTGTCATTTATTTGCTGAAATAATATTTTTGAGCAGTTTGTTCGTGCTTTTATTTTATTAAAACTGAGTTATCTATTGATTTGCTAAAAGAATGTCTGTTAGAATGTCTCATTTTCGAATTAAAGCACAAGGAATCTAAGCTATAACCGCTAAGCTATAACCTATAAGCGTAACCTATAAGCGTAACCACGTGAAAGTACCCACGTACCTAGGTCTTAACACTAATGTTACTAGGCGGTAATTTTTTTCTTATACTTATGTATGTAGAGACTTAGAGACCGTGGGAGTGTCTTGAGATTGGTCAAATAAGGAAAACCTGGCATTTTAGAAATAGTTTTATGTTCAGAAAAATAAAACCAAGGGCAAAACGTACGTAGCTCGTTTTTTGTGATACTAAGCAAACAGTCTTCACCATCGAATGATCTCTTTGGGTAATTTTACACAGCCAGTGCACTTTCCACATAATTTGATCTTCAAATCACTTAAAATTTGTATTACTTAGTAATTTCATTTCAGTCTGCATTATGGGAACAATACGATATCTCCTCTCTCTTGGCCATCGAGTTTTAGCCAAGAATTTAATCTGCTATAACATAATGTGAAACTTTCTCGCACGATGATATTCAGTTCAGCGTACTGATTTTATGATTTGATCTTTCAAATAGTAAATTATATGTACCAACTCTTTTTATAACAATGTAACAATAGAGCTACCTAATGATGATAAAATAAATTACTTAGAATTGGCAAAAGAAAAAGTTTCATTGCGAATAATTTTAATATGCAGAAAAAAGAAGAAGATAACTTGTTTAATGATCTTTGTGTGTTTCTCGATAATAATAATGCGACTATCCATAAACAAAATATAGGTACCTATTCATAAAATTGTTATGGCATAGTAGAGACTAAAAAAACGAAATGTTAAAAAGCAAGCAAGACTTACTTATACAAGATGGAATTATATTTTTTCGAACGTGGAAAAAAAATGTTACCTAACGTGTAATGTTTTAGAAGAACTTCCTCCCCCAAATTGCTTTAAGTAATACTTGAAGGATCCCTGTTCAAGTAGGTAGGTATATATTGCTTAAAGCAGTTTTGGAGAGAAAGGTCTTCTAAAATATTACGTAGTTTTAAAAATATATATAAATGAAATGTATATGAAAAATATATATAAAAAATAAAAAAGAATTAGAATCTTCATAATCAGCAACCTTTTTTGTTTATTTTTTTCGATCCCTCGACTGTGTGTACCTACATGTTTTTAGTTTTCTTATAGATATAAGTATTCATTAAGTTTACACAAAAGTTATTGTCAATGTTGTTAAAGAGTGCGTAAATACCGTAATGAGCTCAAAATATCGTCTTTAAGTTAATTACTACCGCAAATTGCAATTAATACAATAACAAATACTTACTTTGTTTAAACATAATTGTGCCTTTAACGGTCACTTAAATGTTACGTAACGTAGAATTGCGAGTTTTTTAAAAAAGAAACCGTGGCCCTGGGGCATAGGCAAGTGAAGAAACACGGGTGGGTTTTAGTCAGTAAATATCTGACACGCCCTTCTGCTCCGTTCAGAGCGGGAGAGGTCAGTTGAAGATTTCCCACCCCAAACAATAAAAAAATGTTACGTAACGTTCAAAGAGGGGAGGGGTGCAGAAAAACTACTAGGGGAGGGAATACTTCAACGCTCCCTGATATCTTAGCTCAATAGCCCAGTACAAAACGGTTGCTAAGTGATTTATTTCATGATTAAAAGCAATAAAAAAATCGGTGAAGTTATTTTATGTCCCAATGCAAATACTACGACTTACGATGACGGCAGCATATTTTGTAAACTAAATTGTACAAAAACTCTTCAATTGTTCATAATATCGCATTGTGAGGCATACCAGTCAAATGGGCTGTCATACAGCAATAAGACAATGAGACATCACTTACTGAGGAATCACTCAACAATGAACGACCTCTGACTTGAACATCTTCGCGTTATGGATTTTTCTTCTTTTTCAAGTCAAGAAACACTTGATTGGATAATATTTTATAGCTTTATCGCACTTTTTTGATACTTATTGTTTATAAGCCAACAATAAGTAACATGATATGGCTAGTGTCTAGACTTCGAGTCGGGCGTAGGTTTTTGTAAAAATAAAACTTTTGACTCATTCACTTTTTATATACCTACTATATGATAATGTGCCTCGTTAGGTACATATAGCGGTCTAACGTCCATGTATAATTTATCTATCCGTTTTCTCTTAATTTTATGTTAATTTATTCAAATATGCATTAGCGTTAATTCTGATCACGACAGTTTGGCGCAGCGTAAACTGCAGAAGTAAGTTTACGGTGAAATGTACCTATCTACCTACTGCAATCAGACTGCAGTACCTGGCTGGCATTGATTTTATGCGATTCTGCTTAAAGGAATATTAAACTTTAGCTCGCCGCCCGGTAAGGACCAGGCCCGAGTCAACGGCGCGTTGGGTTTTACGCGCCCTCAAAGAGATTTTAGCACACCGCACCGTGACGGGGTCCACGAAGACCGATGCCTCCTGGGTCGGGGTTGCGAGTTGGTTAAAAAGAAACCGTGGCTCTGGTGCACAGGTAAGTGAAGAAATACGAGTGGGTTTTAGTCAGAAAAAGTTTGACACGCTCTTCCGCTCCCCCGAGAGCAGGAGAGGTCATTTAATGATTTCCCATCCCAAACAAACAAAAAAGGAATATTAAATTTTTGGTTCACGGTAAAACTCTTAAATGTATAAAATGTAAACGTGTACTAAAGTAGGTACTATTGTAGAAATCCATATTAATATTATAAATGCGAAAGTAACTCTGTCTGGTACGCTTTCCCGCTTAAGCAATGAATATAGTTGAATTGTCAAAGCGGACCCCGGACTCCAACGCGTAGGCCGCAGATGCAACCGGGACTGAACGCTGGGATGATGATGATGATAGTTGAACTGTCAAAATGAATAATTAACTATTCTCAAAATCAAATCACCATTATTCTAACTATGAAACCAAGTAAGCAGAACTTACATATCTGCCCACCCAATTCATCCATGACACTGACAAGCAGGTCAGTGACCACTTCAAATAAAGATGATTATCTACATGCATGATACATATATCATGCATGTGCACGGTGTAGTGGGTTGTTAAACTACCCCGTGCCGACACTCGCGCGCGCCTCCGCCTAATGGTCCCATCAGATTGGGGGCGGGGACTTCCCCATGTCCCTCGCCCCTGGACCCATTCGTGGGGGCCGGAAGAGGGAGTTGAGATCTCCCTCTCCCGTTCCGCAGCTTCCTTCTGCGACATCACGTCCTCGCAGAAGGACACCACCGCGTCCCACGACTCTGTGCTACCGACCATCCTCCGCACTACTGCCGGCAGCGTACTCTAAGCTCAATTAACTCAACTTTTCACGGTGAGATTATTTCATTACAATTCCTTTTGATTCACAAGCAAGGTTTTTTTTTGTAAGCATAAAATTGTGATTACAGTCAGTTACAAAATGTATCCATTTTTATTTTGTAATCTGGGTTTGTAAAATATCAGTTAATCCCTTGTCTTATGTGTCATTTCGACACTCCGTATCACCGACGATACCAGTTTCAGTTCAATTAGTTGCTAAACGATACATTGATACTGCTGCCGATTTGATAAACGTGTTAAGTGGGTATTAAACTCATTTTGCTGTCGACCGCGGGTAGTTGCGAAAACATTGTATTCTACGACTATAGTATGAGGAAAAGCAACGACGGTTGCGCTTGCGCAGCTACAGAGGTCGGTATGCCACATTCTCTACGATGTATGAGTAATAAAGTTTACTGCTGTTAAATATTATGGTCTCATCATTAGAACATTGAAAGAGTGATCCAAATGAAGATTAAAAAAAAATAACTTTGCAACTGGTGCTGAAAAGGATTTCAAAAGTGTTTTTGGCAAATCGCGAACTTTTCTAAAGAATCGATTTTCATGTAATGACATAGTAACAAAGACTCAATCAGCAGCCCAGAATATTCAAAACAATATACTTAAATTATTTGTAAGTCTTCGTCTCTTCATAACCTACATATAAGTATTAGAAGATTAAACTTTTAAAATATAGAGCGTAGCGATTCAAATCTCATTGTAACTATAAGGTTAGAGCCTTGCTCCAGACATTACCAATCTTAATAACTATGGTTATCTTGATTTCAAATTATTCTCTGCAAAAAAAACTAAGTTACTGTGCAAGTTAGGCTACATATTACTAGTTATTGATAATAACCGCAGGAGGTTATAAATTATTATTATCATGAGTTAAAGACGGATACGACCGTCTCTAACTCAGGCACACGAGGGTTCAAGATCAAAGTACGAAGGTTCCTTAGACTATGTAGGCAAGAATGAATATTTATCATGGCCGAATGTTTATCAATAACTCAAGATACTATCAGTGGTAGTTAAAAATTATTATGATTTATGAGATTTTCAGATTTCGTTGGTAAAACAGCAGTCACTGCAAGTAAATTGCTATTTTAGCTGCATACGGTTACACTATAGTCGAGGCGTTAAAACATAAGCCTCTCAAGTATGAGAGTGCCGGTTCGATTCCAGGTCAGGCAAGTACCAATGTAACTTTTCTGAGTTATATGTACTTTCTAAGCATATCTTGGACACCGATGACTGATTAAAAGGTGAAGGAAAACATCTTGAGGAAACCTGGACTTTAAGTCTGAAATCAATCAATCAATCAATCCTTGATCCTTCTCTGTATAAGAGGAGATCTGGTCCCAGCAGTGGGACGATAAAAGGTTGTTGATGATGATGACGGTTACACAGGAAGACCGACCCGAACATTTAAAAGGCTAGGGAATTGATTGGTTGAGAAAACTGCCATAGTTTGTATTGTTGCTGTTATCTTGGTACATTATGGGTATCCTAGGTCTGCAGGTATAAGACTAGCCTAAGTATAGACCTGGGAATAGAATAGTAATAGTATTGTCAAATTTCTCTTAATCTGGCATTTCAATCAGGTAAATTGTTTTAAAGATTGCCAACGGTTACATCCAAGATTGTTTAATTGTTGTGAAATTAAACCTAACTCGTTTGCAAACAAAGGTGTTAATTTTTATATTTACTTTATATTGCTCTATAACAGCACAATGTTTTAGTACACAGGACGAAAACTCACGGAGATATAAATTTATCCTAACCTAACCAACGGAGCGCCTCACAAATGGCTTTGAGCCCCAACAGTCTGTGGAACAAAGTATACTTTGTGCAAAGCAAACTCACAGACCGCATTAAGAACTCGATACTTGTTTGCCAAAAACAAATAAGGGACGTTAGTGGCACAGCCACTTGACTAAAGTGGATCTAGCCTGGTCACATGTCGTATGTCGAAGCATTAATATGCAATGATCACGGCTTTGTAGATCCTCATGGCAGGAGACGACTTCAGAAAGAGACGGCGGGACCTATCCTGTCATCTCTTTATCGACTAGACTTTTACAACTTTAGGTAATAATCTAGGCCTGCCGCAGAGGATTGGCCCTAGTGACACTAGTGGCAAAATGAAATAGGGAAGGCACGAAGTCTTTATCCTGTAATCGTCTTATACAAAGATAAAAAAAAGGTTGATTTACTGTATTTGCCGACTCGGAAAATGACTTGAAATAATTATCCAGAACTGGTTTATGTTCCATTGTCTGCTCAAATGATGTTTATTTATAGACTTCTTAATCACTTACTTATCGGTTGAAATATTACTAACAAGCCTATTTTTAATTACTTGACTTAACTGTTAGTAAATACGCAGTTATAGGTTTATAATGGTTATTTGGCCTCTAAGCCCATAATGTGGTTTTCTGTACTTATATTAGATATCGCTTTTCGTTTCTACTTAAATCATCCTACTTCAACTCCTACTAATATTAAGAATGCGAAAGTTTTTTAGGATGCTTGTCTGAATGTTTGTTACTCTTTTACGCAAAAACTACTGGACGGAGATGTATGAAATTTGGCACAAGAAAGTTTATAAAGGGGAATAACACACAGGATACTTTTGTTAGAGTTGAAATATCGGGCCAAAAAATATCCTGGGCGAAAAAGCGGGATGAAGCTATATCTACTTTTTCCAATACATTGTTTACCTATATAGCTACCTATTTATACAGACTGCACTTATTTTCCTGAATTTTCATAATATTTTTCATTCTTACATATTACCTTCTATTCAAACAGTAAAAAGTTTCCTACAGGAAATACTTACGTTGCAGCTGATATATTATCGAATTCGCTAAGTCTTATCAGATTTGATATGTTATTATCTCGAGAATATAATTAAACCAATATCAGCCAAATGATAACGAACAGCATATTCCGCCAAGGTCTGTGCAGTTTCGTAATTTTAACCTTAACAAGTTAGTAAGCAAATAAATTACTTAGTTAAAATAATTTTAAATGCAACAGCATGACGAGCATGAATCAGCACTATTCACTTTAGTATCGTTAGTAATGAATATACATACGTTCTTGAAGGTATTAAACGCACCGACACCACCACGTAACACCAATACACACCAACCAAATACAATCATAATTGTCCACACCTTGTTTTGGCTATTATGCGACGATAGCCTATACAGTAAGAGTCACCCCTCAAACACTAACAAATAGTTACTACGATAAACAACAATACGTAATAGGTTCATCACTATAAATCTTTCCGGTTCAATGCTCGTGGCCATAAATATCCTTTAGAAAATAAACCAATAATAATCGACGAAGATAATCTAGATCTATAGAAAGCGGTACCGTAAATACTAGCGTAACAGACGTTATTCAAACAATTCCATGCTTCGATTCTATTTAGTTTTGTTCTTTGCGTTGCGAATTGCTTGGTGAGCGCAACGTCTTTGGCGACGGCCAGGCCGCCGAGCGCCGCGCACACAGCCTTGCGAAACTAACCTTCGGTTCCTTGCAGGCACTCCAGCTCGACAGTGTAGTCCCAAAGATCCAAGGAATTCAGCCCGTTCAGCTCCCACGAGTTGAATGAGTCGCACTGTTCCTGTTCCTCGCTCATCTTCCACCACTTATAAGAGTTCACTCACGAAGCATTTACATGTCGACACTAACGGCCATAATTGAGCTAATTCATTGTAATGTTCGGTGGTAGTGTTGGGAGACGCAGCCAGAGCGGCGGCGCAGAACGGACTGAGGCGAGGCCGCCGCTCCGCCGGCTCTCGGCCGCAGCCCGCGGCACGGTGCAATTACCGCGCGCTATCGCCCGTCCGCCCCAATCTCATTCCAATCTTATTTCTTTCGATTATTCGACCAGACGAAGAAATTAACAAATGTTGTCGTATAGCCGACATTATTCATAATTGAACAAAAAGTTCAAACTAATCGCCGGAGAAAGTACGCAGCTCGCCAATGTGCCATTGGCAATCAATCAGGAGGATATCGGTATGGAAATATACCTGTATGTGACGATGAGCTAGAAAGTGTTGGTTCGGTACAGAGCTTTCGCGCATTTTACATTCATTACCATCATTATAGATTAACATCGATTATAATAACAAAACAGCAGCAATTTGTATGGACATAATCGGTTTGACGATCTGGGTGATGTTCTTGTGATGCATGACATGTGTCCAATTTGGCATTAAATATAGGAGTCCCGTTGTTAATATTCAAAATAACTATACCCACACTTAGAGGTACATGCTGTGGAAGCGACGTCGGATGATGCAGCAAGTGCAATACTCGCGACGTATAATCGCCTCGCGGCTGATCGAATGCGCTCACTAGACCGAAACTACGCAGCAACTGCTTGTCATATCGAATAAATAGGACATTTCGTTACACAATTACTCATAATCCCACGAAAGTAATATCTTGTTACGGAGTACTTGTAGCCGTATTATAAATAACCTATCTCATAAAACACCGTTATTCACATTATTACTCCAGAGAGCACTATGAAAAAGCATTGGAATTGAACTAATAAAGCAAATTGGATTCATTAATTTGCTCTAGATAGTTTACCGTAATCGGGTTCTTAATTTAGTATTTAATCTTCTTGATCATTTTATGTACCACTTTACCGCACGTACGCACTAATTAAAGAGTTCGTTGCGTAGTTCTTGAATTGAGTTCTTTAAGCCAGGGTCCTCATCAGTTGTTATAGGTCAGCTATAATTGCTCCATCAAGAGATATGAAGTTGAAAATAGAAAGTGAATATCAAAACACTGTAATTGATAGTCCTCAGATAAGACATGGTGAATCTGTAATCCAAACATAGAAATGGCTTGATTTATTGCTTCAATATGATATGTTTATTTATTGGTTTGCTGACACAACGAAGTTGATAGAAACTCAACTAATCATAATATTGATTACTAGCTTTCCGCCCGCGGCTTCGCCCGCGTGGAGTTCGGATTTATCGCGTTTCCAATGGAACTCTTCAAAACCTATGTTATTTCTCAAGGTTAACTCTATCTTTGTACCAAATCTCAATAAAATCAGTTCAGTGGTTTAGACGTGAAAGCGTAACAGACAGACAGACAGGGTTACTTTCGCATTTGTAGTATTAATATGGATAGCGGCCCGTCCCGGCTTCGCACGGGCATTAAACATTACATTTGGATTTGTTAATTTTAACACATTCATAATAATAATAATAATATGACACATATTCATCCCTTTTTGCGTCGAGCTCCTAAAAAAGAGTAAATAAAAAAAAATAAGAATAATTAAATTCAGATATTATTTAATGTTTTTTTTGTATTTATGTGTTTTTTTTTTGTATATTTTTGGGTTTTTTTTTCTTTTTTTTATATAATTTTTAATTTTTTGTTTTTTTTTTTTTCAATTATTGAGGTCATAACCCTAAAAGAAAATACATTTATTTTGTTAGAGCTTCTCTGTTAACAATATTTGATGTTGTTTTATTTTGTGGCAGCAAAATAAATTGATTTTCAGGGGCTCCGACTCGCGATTGACCAACATGTAGTTGACCATGAGTAAAACATTTCTTTCGCAGATCGATCCCAACTAATTCGAAGGTTTGGCCTTGGAATTGAATGGAATGGAATGGAAATGAATTGAAAGACGATTTTCAGTTTCTGATGAAGATTCTTCACTTCGACGTATTTTTGATGCCCTGGCCTGGGAACTATTTCCAGAAAGTTGAGATCTTGATCTTTTAGGCATTTCAAAATGACAAAAGAAAAAATGCCTTTGAACTAAATTAGCATAACTGTAAGCTATATATGCTACTATATTACAACGTACACAACTATCTATTATTTATTAAAATTAAATTGAAAATCATGAAAAATATTCAAGTAATTTATTAGGTTAATAACTAAGTGAACAATATTTTATATGTATAAATGGGTTTAGTTCTGAAAAGAACTTTTTAAATCGGTTTAGTTACTTACTAAACGAATTATTATCAAGCGTAAATTCCGCACACGTCCATCACATAGGGAGCCGACCGCGCGGCTCAAGTTTATTTCGTGATCTTAACCCCCCTCCCGTACCCCTGCCCGAGTGACGCCTACAACGCATAGCTAGCCGAATACAGTTTATTTTTTAATTTTTTTTTAACTCGTGATATCTTTTGAATGGATTGTCAGAATCGAATAATTCAAAAAGTTATATAAAGATATTGAAGCAGTCTTAAATAATACATCATTTATTTTGATAAGGGTTAATACCAAGGTACAAATAAAGAGCTTTTTGTAGCGGTGGTATTTTAATTTCTTTTTTTTCAATAAAAAAAAACGCTTATTGTGACATGACTGTAATAGTTAGAGATATGCTGCCGCTGATTTCTTGTAGATAATGGTGTGTTCTAAAAAATGTAGTATATCATTTTGTTCTATCATCAATAGTTTTCGCAGCGCACGCGATGTAAGGTAGTTTTTTGATATTTTTTTCACACCTTGGATTACGTTATCGTAATTTTAGTAAGGATGCCTATTTTTTTTTAAAATGAAATATAGCCTGTGTCACTCAGGAATTATGTAGCTTTCCAACAGTGAAAGAATTTTTCAAATCTGCCAAGTAGTTTCGGAGCCTATTCAATTCATACAAACAAACAAACAAACAAAAAATCAAACCTTTCCTCTTTATAATATTTGTATAGATTAGGATCAATCAATCATTGGGATTACGTTGCCTATGTATTATGTCTTAGCAATGGTATTATTGCATTAAAGACTAGGTACACCAACCTTCTTCTTCTTCTTCAGCCTATGGATGTCCACTGTTGGACAAAGGCATCCCCCAAGGCTTTCCACGTTGACCGGTCTTGTGCTGCCCGCATCCATCGGCTTCCCGCGACCTTCACCAGGTCATCGGTCCACCTTGTTGGGGGCCTCCCTACGCTGCGTCTTCCAGTACGTGGCCGCCACTCCAGAACCTTACTGCCCCATCGGCCATTGGTTCTACGAGCAATGTGCCGTGCCCACTGCCACTTAAGTTTAGCGACTCGCAGAGCTATGTCGGTGACTTTGGTTCTTCTGCGGATCTCCTCATTTCTGTTTCGATCACGCAGAGAAACTCCGAGCAAAGCTCTTTCCATTGCCCTTTGTGTGACTCTGAGCCTTCGTATGAGGCCCATTGTGAGCGACCACGTTTCAGTTCCGTAAGTCATTACTCACACCAACCTTTACTCTACGAAATTAGGGTCACCAGGAGATGTTGATCTACTTCTCTTATTTTATTGTATTGTTATAATTAAGTTGTATAATTTAGTTACATATCCACTTAACTTATATTATTATAACATATTGTATTTCGGCCGCGACTAGAGCAGTGGTAACTTAATGGTATCGCGACTTACAGTTTTAGGTCGTAGGTTCCCATCAGGCGTTTTAGTCTGTGTAAATTATTATTTCATCATCACTGCTCTCAAAACGGTGAAGGAAAACATCACGAGGAAACCCGCATGTCCTAGAGCCGAAACCTTCGAGAACATGTGACATCAACCAACCCGCTCTAGGCCCGCGTGGTAGATTACGGCCTTCTCTTTCACACCGAGAGGAAGCCAGTGTCCCAACAATGGAAACAATATAGGCTGATGATTATCTAATATATAAAATTCTCGTGTCACGGTGTTCGAACTTAAACTCCTCCGAAACGGCTCGACCGATATTGATGAAATTTTTTGTGCTTATCCGGTATCTATGAGAATCGGCCAACATCTATTCTTTTTTTTTTCTAGGAAATTATTTATATGGCAAAACAACGTTTGCCGGTCAGCTAGTCTAATATATAAAATTCTCGTGTCACGGTGTTCGAACTTAAACTCCTCCGAAACGGCTCGACCGATTTTGATGAAATTTTTTGTGCTTATCCGGTATCTATGAGAATCTGTTAGGGGTAGTCCACCCCTAATTTTTTTTAGTATTTATATGGCAAAACAACGTTTGCCGGGTCAGCTAGTGTATGTATAAATAAAATAAATAAATATACACGGACAAATCACACAGATTGAGCTAGCCCCAAAGTAAGTTCGAGACTTGTGTTATGGGATAATAACTCAACGATACTATATTTTATAATAGATACATATATAGATAAACATCCAAGACCCAGGCCAACCAGGAAAAGATCGTTTTCCATCATGACCTGGCCGGGGATCGAACCCGGGGCCTCCACGTCGCAGTCAGGCGTGTTGACCGCTGCGCCACGGAGACCGACGATGTATGTATATTGAATTTACAATACTTACTTATTTATATAACTTATGTAGAATGTAAAATATGTATTATGATATGTTGCTACATGTATTAAGTACAATGTTTGAGAGGTAAATTTTTCAAAATCTCATGGTGATACTTTGAACACTGGAGCAGTCTTAAAAGCAATAAATTCATTGCTATGACATCATGTGGTGGTAGGCCATAACATCGGCCGCCGGCAGAAGTTACCACCCACCAGACAAAGCCTTGCCGCCAAGCGATTTGTCGTGTTCCGGCATTATGTCTGGTGAAGCCGTACGGAGGACGGGTCTGAGCAGTTGTGTTGCGATGTGTGCCGGGTACGATGCGCCTAATGTTGTTGTGTTGGGAGTTTGGTCGTGGAGGGTCTTCAGATCAATTTCTCTTTGGCGCAGCATCGTTGGTCGTGTTGTTGGGTTTAACATCGCATCACCTAGCTCAACTGCCATCTTCTTCCTATTCGCTCAGTTTTACTGAGTGAATAGGCTCTTAATAAACTAGCGCGCTTTACCATCAACGATCGCATCACTGCGCTAAGCGCTGGTTTATAATTAAAAAAAAAAAACACTGGAATTCAAGAGCGAGATGCGAGATTTCCAGGGCAGCTCTCCCACCTCCTCCTGGGTACACCTATGACTATAAAACAATGGCAACTTTTCGTACCAATCACGTCCAGTAAGGAAAACAGCTAACAAAGATGCAGTTGCTAAGTTAATTGAGAAGTTCCAATTTACATCTTTGTCCTATAACTGTTCTGTGGGAACTTCTGATTACATACAATCGTAAGTATAAACGTGTGAATAAAATCGTCTTTTGACGTGCTGAGTGAATTGTCTTCATCTCATGAATTATTCTCGGACTGCGGTTGGCTAATGTCCGTGTCGGCTCGTCAGCACGAATGTACGGGTCCGTTGACACAACACGTAATTTATCTCAATTATTATATGTGACTAGAAGTAAATGTTATCATAGTCACGCTAGCTTTGTCCGCGGTACACTTTTCAGCATCTTTATTTGGATGCTCAGATCTGTTGATGTTTGCTTAAGTTTTTTCTGCTTGAAATGTAACAACAGTTTCGTCATAAGTCTCATCGCTGTTAGGATTGTTACCTTCGTCATCTAAAGAAGAAAGAAGAGAGAGAGAAGAGAGAGAGAAAGAGAGAAGATTGTGGCGCCGATTCCCTTATTCACAAAGTGAACTAAATTTTAATTAGATAGATCTTTTTTTTGTTTCATAAAGAACAGGAGAGAAGAGAATATCGTCGCTTAAGTTCTAACACCGCGTAACTCAAAATAATGAACTTTTCAGGAGACTAAAAAAACTGTCTAAGTTTGTAAATAATAATAATTTTTTTTTTGTTTGTTTTTTTTTTTCGAAATAACGCTCCATCATTGGTTTAATCGCTTATTTGCGATTGGTCAAATGACGCGTCTTTCGATTCTTTATCCAATGACATGCATAACACATTTTGACCATTTTTTTGAGTGCCGCGGTGTTAGAACTTAAGCGACGATATATTAGTTGAGACTTGTTAAAATAATATAGTCCATAGTCAGTTTAGACGCGATTAAAAATATTGCAACTAAAAACATGTCAATTCGCATCAGGCGATGACTAATTTGACGGATCTGAACTAATATCTTCTGTCTTCTGTCCTTTTCTTAATGACATAGAAAGAAAAAAAAATATGCTGTACCTACTTAAATTTTGTTTAATTTGTGGCCAAGGGAGTCAGTCCGGCTGTGCGGGTATCACACACTAAAGTGTGTTGCTAAGACATTTTTCTACTTCATTTTGTTTCAATAAGAATGCATAATATGGGACTAAGATTATCTTAATTTGTAAGATAGAGAAAAGTTTTGGAGAACATAACTTTCATGATGAAAGTAAAAAAAAAAATACCGAGAGGGTATCTGTTGTTGATATGAATTACAATCATGATGATTGAGAATCTATTGTAGAATCTAAATCTCTAATGTATGAACCATCAATATCTAAACAAAAAGGACGATATAGGCAAATAGGTAATTTAGGTAATATGGTGTGTGATCACTAAAATTCAACATATAAGTAGGAAACGCTAATGAATCCTACTTACCTAATCTCTTTTTCCTCTGAATACACTTTGGATTTATAGCCTATATTATTATAGCTAGAATAAAGCATTGCTCGAAGAGTATACTTCATAAATCCTTTATCCTTGTCTAAATAAATTATTAAGATGAAATTTTCAAAATGAATGATGTAATCAAATATTTGTATCAATAGCTTGATATTTTAAAAGAGTGTCCATGGAGTTTCTTGCCCGTTCTTCTCCATAGGTACCTACTTTTTGGAATGGGCGACTAGCTTCACCTTACTGACTGACCGAACTTCTGACAATTCAAAAGTGCCTGTAACTGGTTTATTTGAAATAAATGCTTTGATTTGATTTGATTTAAGCGTTCTTTTCGATCGCAAATTAAACATTCTTAGCAAGAAAGACCAAAGCGTTGAATTAGTGGTCAATTATTGTTAAGCTATTGGTCGTTATAACATCTATATCAAAATTTATGAAAGCAGTTTTCAATTACCAAAGAGGTTTTGTAACCATTCTTAATCCTTTAATGTCTTGACTTACATTTAACAGCAGATTATTACGTTTTTTATTATTAACTATTTAGGTAAACGTGTTTTGAATTTGTCAAGACCCGAAGGCGTTTATTTTACGACACCTATATACAATATTTTAAAAATACCCTGTCCGATCCGTGAAGGTATTGTTAGGTATCGATAACTGATTCTAATAATGGATACAAAGCCGGGCTAAACTTAAGAAAAAATTCCCCCTCAAAAAATAAATAGTATTATTTCGCAAAAAGAGGTAACTTAATACATTTGCGGTAGGCAACCCTTCCGCGAGCGGCGGGGGGCAGGCCACGCGGCACGTAGTCGCTTCGCTATTCGCTCATAAAAATACCGGAGTTGTCACTTTTTTAAAAATTACCAAATTTCGGGGAAGTTGGAATTAATTCGCGGGAAAAAAAGATTATTTCAAAATTCATTAGTATTATTTCTATGATGATTACGTAAAATTTTATATTATATTTGGTCAAGTGTTTACCGAACCTTTATTATCCTTATGGGTCGGACAGGGTTTTCTTTACATATTGTATCATGTGTGGTATTACAAAAAATGTGAAACTGAGTTTATTATATATCCTAATATTTATTAGCGTTTACTAGGAGTATATATAGTCATGAAACTGTAAAAAACGTAAATTTATTCATACTTATATTAATTTAAAACATTTATAAGATCACGGTGAGAGGGAGGCCTGAGTCTCAGGAGTGGGAACATCATAGGCTCATTAAGTTATGTTATAAGATATTATGATCTTTGTGTCTGTTAAATATGAAAAAAGTAGATGTGTCGATATATGTAGGTATGTATTAGTAGGTGAACGATATACTATACGGTCGAATTGAGAAACCTCCTTTTTGAACTCGATAAAAAAATACATAGCTTCAAAGAAGGTCGAGATTAGTTCGAGTTCATAACCTTTCTGTAGATATAATAATAGGTAGGTACTGGGTAAGTAAAGATTGCTAACATTTCGTGCATTTGCGTGATTTATTCGTGCGTTTAAAATTGATTAGAACCCACAGTTTCTGGCGAGATAGTCATTATTCGCTCGTTACGCCTACATACCGTGAATATTTTTTAAAAAATATTTTGAATTTTGTTTGAATATACTCAACTTCTGTTACTATGAAGGAGTTATTATGATGGTTATGTCTTTCAGTCAGACTCGTCAAAGCTTGTGGTTTGTGCAATCCACTATAAAAGTACGGCTTCCTTGAAAAGTTATGCAATTTACTGGCAAATAACGTCACTGAAACGTTATTTATCGAAGTAAGTTGGTGCCTTGATGTCAAACCCCCGTAAGATTTTGACAGCTGTCACTGCGGCTTTTGTTTAGGATCGCAACTTTATGATTGCAGATCTTCAAAGACAACTTAAGCATAGCCAAGTAGTTCTTTCTTCTTGGTACTTGAACCAGGTGAAGCAAAGTTCTCATTTAAATTCATTCACCTCGATATTCAATGTTATTGCCAGATTAAATCGCGTGCGATTAGATATTATAGATTGAGCAGATATGCTTATTGATTACGGGATTAAAAATAATGTTACGACGTTCAATTTATTATAATTACGAAACTGTCACAATGTTGTGATTCTAACACTAAAGTAGGTAACGAAATTTAATATGGCTGATTGATACCTACTTTTCAATAAATTAATGTCAATGAAATGTTTGCGAAATACAAAGGTCAAAGGAAAACGTGAATTGGTTCTTTTTTGTAACTTTTTCTATATGAGTCACACCTTTTTGTATACCCAGCTTATCAACGTTTCAAATTACGAATGATTTGTGATAATAATTTACATAAAACGCAGAAAACTGTTTTTTTTTTAAACTTGATGGATAATTGCGAGAAGAGAAGTTAGATTTACAGTATGTTAAGAAAACCCTGTCCGACCCATAAGGATAATAAAGGTTAGGTAAACACATGACCAAATATAATATAAAATTTTACGTAATCATCATAGTACCAATACAAATGAATTTCGAAATAATTTTTTTTTCCCGCGAATTAATTCCAACTTCCCCGAAATTTGGTAATTTAAAAAAAAGTGACAACACCGGTATTATTATGAGCGAATAGCGATGCGATCATGTGCCGCGTGCCCTGCCGCCCGCCGCCCGCAGAAGGGTGCTTAACGCACATTTATTAAGTTACCTCTTTTTGCGAAATAATATTTATTTTTTTAGGGGGATTTTTTATTAAGTTTAGCCCGGTTTTGTATGCATTAGTAAAATCAGTTATCGATACCTAACAACACCTTCACGGGTCGGACAGGGTTTTCTTAACATACTGTATAAGTAATTTCCAAGTAATCTGATTACTTGGGAATAGATATGATTTTAATATGTGATGAAATTTGTGCTTTGAACGTCGAAACGAATAATTTAATATCGTTCTTAAAGTTATGCTGTAGAATTAATCCGTTAATAGCTGTTTCTATGTTCCTTTATAACAAACATCAAATCTCTTCATCACCCTTTGGCTGA
This sequence comes from Sesamia inferens, assembly GCA_037179545.1. NCBI lineage: Eukaryota > Metazoa > Arthropoda > Insecta > Lepidoptera > Noctuidae > Sesamia > Sesamia inferens. The sequence goes on from CM073931.1 coordinate 24,581,904, forward strand.
CTGGTAGAGAACGCCTAAGGCATTAGGTCCCCTTTTGTATGGACGACAGCAAGTCAAGCACCCGGAACTTTCAAATATTCCCAATGAACCTTGAGCTTTAATGATTTAGATATAAAATTTAAAATGTAATAAAGAAATCTGACAGACTGTAGTAGCTTGATGTGCTGTCGTTTGTACCTTATTGTGTGTGAAAAAAATTAATAAATAAATAAACAGCATTTGACAGAAGTTCGGTACGTGCATGTCCATTTTTTTTGGTCTTCGTAAAACTCGTCTAAATATAAGCAAAGGTCGATTTGAGCATGTGCGTCACTTTATGAAGGTTCCATGTAAAAAGAGGTCTTAGCACTTATTTAGTTTAGCCACATTGCGTTCACGTAGCGCTGTAACTTACAAATGTCAGACTCATCAGTAGACAGAAAACAAATGTTACCAGTGTTACCACTGTTACATAAATATTATTACAAAGTATTTTGCTCAATACACGTATCAATGTAAACGGGCCACAATCAGAGATACCTTGTGTAATTGGTACAACTGTTGAGTTTCGTGGTTGTGACAAAAAAAGTGTTTTTACATTAATAAACTTGTGATTGTTAAAAAAACAGATTCGCGTTTATTCGAGGGCTTGAAAATGATTGTAACTGATAAATTAAATGCACGTAGTGCGCATTGTGTCGTTGTGCCAAAGCCGTACCTACTTAAAATACTTGGTTACGTAAGAATGAAGCAAGGCACACAAAGTCGAACTTATTGGAAATGTTAAATTCTCATCAAAATTAGGGCTAATTGGAAACGTATCAACCATTAACATTAAAGTGTAAAGTTAACATTACCTACCTCTCTCGGTGACGGTATTTATTATTATATAATTACCACCACATTAATCATGATAACCATCAACCTTTTTATCGTCCCACTGCTGAGCACAGGTCTCCTCTCATACAGAGAAGGATTGAGCGTAAACACCACGCTTGCTCAATGCGGGTTGGCGATTTTAGACTTACAAGTCCAGTTTTCCTTAAGATGTTTTTCTTCACTTTGCAATCAGTCATTGGTGTCCAAGATATACTTAGAAAGTACACATAACTTAGAAAAGTTACATTGATAGTTGCCTGACCTGGAATCGAAACCGCACACTCATATTTGCGAGGCTGGTGTTTTAACCACTAGGCGACCATGACCACCACATTAAAACATCACATTAATATCAAAAATGGAATACCTAGTACCACATAAGTTAACACAAAATACTATTTTATGTGTTTGTTACACCTGACTTAGAATTACTAAAGCGATTTTCCTTTATTTATATCTATGACCTATCTACGACTACGTAACATAAATAAAATCCAGTAATTTATGGTCTGGAGAAAGTGTTTCAACCTGGATAAGAAACAGGAAGGGCATATCGGCCACAAATGTCAGATCATCGTTCCCATAGCGGCGCGGGCGCATGCCGCAATCTGTTGAAAGTAGAATCAATTTGTTTTAGAAAGTAGATTGTTCTATAGCCTCGCCTTTTGAGAATGCTTTGCGAATTATTTTTAATACTTTTGCTGTTACGGAAAGGAAGGTTCTAGTTTCAAAAGTTCTCTCTTGCAGCCTCGTAGAGTTAGCATCCAGTTCCGTTCTTAAATACCGCTTGCAAATGTATGTAAATGAACTTGACATATCTTCTGATTATTCAATTTCTTTATGTAGCTAATATGTAATGTCATGTGTTGCTCTATTTGTGACACTGGGCCTGAAACGTTGCCACTTATTACGACCTTGAGCTCTGCATGTGTTCGTGCATTATAAACATGATGACGTTTTAAACACCTTTTGAGGAGGAATCTTCTTAGGTAGAATAAAACTGCGTGTCCGATATGATCTGTGTTATTCGACTTTTTTTTTTTTTTTTTTTGAATTGGCATCTCGTAGTTGACCTTGAGAGGCCGTGACTACTTAACCGGACTTTCCTGTGGATGCCTTAAATGAATTTAAAGCCTCCAGCCAGGGCTATTAAAAACTAAGCGACTGCGCACTAAGGGCACCCCCTGTGGGGTACGAACCTCGGCTTATGGCGTCGCTGGAGAAAACAGCAAGGGACGGCTGGATCGAATTATTTTATTTTTATTTCGGTTTGATGACCACGGCGTTTCCTAGTACTAGCTCTGAGAAGAAACGGCCGAAACAAACTCAGAGGTCATAGTCGGGAGTTTATATTTACTGGCTCAGCTGCGGCGCGGGCTGGCCTTCAACGGACAAGGGACGGGGAGGGCGATTACTACGTTGAACGCGTCGCGATGGACCTCGGCGGCGAGGTCGGTAGGTCGGTCTAGCTTTGTGTGTTGTGCTGGTGGCCCTATTGGCCTCTTGGAGGAGAGTAATGGGGTCATCGGGGTCTGTGAGAGCGTGCCTTGGGCGGCGAAGCTTGGAGATGGTGGAGGGGGTGTAGTTAGCAGCCGCTACTATCAGGGGATTGCGGTGCTTGGAGGCAGTGTCAAAGAAGCGTTTTGAAAGACGCTTCATGAACTGCTGGATGGTGGGGATTTTGAGATCGAGGTGGAGGATCTCGTTACGGACGAACCAAGGGGCGTTTGTGGCTTTACGCAAGAAACGGTTTTGGACTACTTGCATCCTATGGATATGACGCGGCTTGGCGTGTGCGAAGACAGGACAAGCGTATGTCATAATCGGGCGTATGCACGCTGTGTACAAGCGCATTTTGCACTTGAGCGACAGTTTGCTGCGCGGGTTGAGGACGGGGTGGAGTCGACCCAGAACGTAGGCGGCACGTGAGCGGACCGCCTTAATGTGCTCTGAGAAGTTGAGGTTGCGGTCGAGGATCACACCTAGATATTTGGCTTGCTTCCCCCAGGGGATCAGCTCGCCAGACATGGAGATGGGTCGTGGGGTGGGGACGTTTTGTCGCGGCTTTGTGTGGAGTACCGCTTGACTTTTCTGGGGGTTAACTTCGATCCTCCATTTCTTGAACCAGTCAGCCAATTTGTTGACTGCGGTTTGGAGATGGTGTCGAATTCGGTCAGGGCTGAGTCCCGAGCAGTAGATGGCGGTGTCGTCTGCGAACAGTGCGACTTGGGCCTTACCACCTTTCGGGATATCGCTTGTGTACAGCGTGAAAATAAGGGGGGCTAGCACGGAGCCCTGGGGAACACCTGCACGGATGGGGCGGGGGGAGGAGTGTGCTCCTTCGATTTTGTAGCGGAAGGTGCGGTTTGATAAGAAGTCCCGTAAGATGAGGACGAGACGGTCGGGCACTCCGAGTTTGTACAGCTTATAGATTAAGCCGTTGTGCCAGACTTTGTCAAACGCTTTCGCTATATCGAAGTAGACTACGCCTGTGTACATCCCACGCATGAACCCTGCGTGGATATGTTCAGTGATGCGTAGGATTTGTTGTGGACAAGAGTGTTGGGATCGGAACCCGAATTGCTCATTGGGAATGAGGCCCTTGTTCTCGGCGTAAGCTCTGAGACGCTTATAAATAAGCCTCTCATAGATTTTGCCGAGAACTTTCAGCAAGCTGATGGGACGGTAACTGGTTGGTTCGGCTTTGGGCTTACCGGTGTTATTCGACTTCAAAACCCCTGCTTATATCTACATTTTTTATGGTACAAGTTGCGGTATGACTAATTATTTACAATTATAAAATACAATATTATTACTACGATGTTTAACACGCGTCGCGTCTCGGAGAGGGGCGCGGGGCGCCGCAGGCCCGCGCTGTGCGTCTATAAATATAGGTCGACGCGCTGAGTCGTTCACACGCCAAGCCGCGTCATATCCATAGGATGCAAGTAGTCCAAAACCGTTTCTTGCGTAAAGCCACAAACGCCCCTTGGTTCGTCCGTAACGAGATCCTCCACCTCGATCTCAAAATCCCCACCATCCAGCAGTTCATGAAGCGTCTTTCAAAACGCTTCTTTGACACTGCCTCCAAGCACCGCAATCCCCTGATAGTAGCGGCTGCTAACTACACCCCCTCCACCATCTCCAAGCTTCGCCGCCCAAGCCACGCTCTCACAGACCCCGATGACCCCATTACTCTCCTCCAAGAGGCCAATAGGGCCACCAGCACAACACACAAAGCTAGACCGACCTACCGACCTCGCCGCCGAGGTCCATCGCGACGCGTTCAACGTAGTAATCGCCCTCCCCGTCCCTTGTCCGTTGAAGGCCAGCCCGCGCCGCAGCTGAGCCAGTAAATATAAACTCCCGACTATGACCTCTGAGTTTGTTTCGGCCGTTTCTTCTCAGAGCTAGTACTAGGAAACGCCGTGGTCATCAAACCGAAATAAAAATAAAATAATTCGATCCAGCCGTCCCTTGCTGTTTTCTCCAGCGACGCCCTAAGCCGAGGTTCGTACCCCACAGGGGGTGCCCTTAGTGCGCAGTCGCTTAGTTTTTAATAGCCCTGGCTGGAGGCTTTAAATTCATTTAAGGCATCCACAGGAAAGTCCGGTTAAGTAGTCACGGCCTCTCAAGGTCAACTACGAGATGCCATATCAAAAAAAAAAAAAAAAAAAATGAGTCGTTCCTTTTCGCCGAGGGCCGCCCGCCGTGTCAAGATCTCCGCTGCGCTGCGCCAGCTTCGTGTGTCGTCTTCGCGCCAAGATTCCACTGCGATGTATCCTTCGTGTGCAGTCTTCGTGTAGATATCTCCGCTGCGATGTAACCTTCGTGTGCAGTCTTCGCGTACAGATCTCCGCTGCGATATATCAACTCCGTGTGTCAAAAACGTACTTACGAGTGATGTCGTTGAACCCACGCAACGCATCACGTATCATATTCCTTTGACAGTAAACGCCTTTTTCAAGGCGGCCTCTTGTTCCTTTCAACAGATGAGTCAAACGTATAGCGTCTCTCTCGAGACGGCGTTGTTCGATTATTCCTGAATGGATGTTGTCAAAACGTATTGGTAATAAGGTGTTGTTGGTATTCCTTGGTAACTGGTAACTGTTTGGAGGTAACTGGTAACTGTTTGGAGGTACGGTAATTCTATGTGTGCTGTATGTGTGTTCCTACAGCATCCCCCTCTTAAGCGAATCGTACATTTTTTTTAACGGTGCGTCCGGTGCGAGTGACGTAGGATTCGCGGGTTGTACTCGAGGTCGGCGGGGTCAGCGGCCGCGGCTCATTATTAGCGCTCGATGTATGTGTGCGGCGAGTGTTACGTGCGTTTGTTGTTCCTCTAGTAGTAGGTTCTTCTTGCTTGAGTAAGTGTGCTGGTTTGAGTCTGTCGATTGTGATGACAGATGTTCGTAGGGGCATCTGAATGGTAAATTGTTTGTTGCCGCGATGTAGAACTTTGAATGGGCCTTCGTAAGGTGGAGTCAGTGGGCTTCGTACGGTATCATTACGCACGAAGACATGAGAACACGTAGCCAAGTCTTTGTACACGAAAATCTTTCTGTTGTTGCTATGTGACTTGCTGTTTGGAGATAGTGTCGACATTGTTTCCGTCAGCTGACGGGCGAATTCTGCGTCATCATTTTTTGGCTGTGTAGGCGTGAAAAAATCTGACGGTATTCTTAATGTTGACCCGTATGTCATGAGAGCTGGGCTGACTTGCGTATCTTCACGTAAAACTGTTCTTAAACCAAGGAGTACGGTCGCTAATTCCTCGCTCCAGTGTACGCCGGCGTTTCGCGCCATAAGTGCGGATTTCAAGGTTCGATGCCATCGTTCGACTTGACCGTTTGCTTGAGGGTGAAATGCGGTGGTTCGAATCCGTGTTATGCCAAATTTCTTCATCAGTGCGTTGAATAATGACGACTCGAACTGTCTGCCTTGATCCGTTGTCACACGTAAGGGGCAGCCAAATCGCGCTATCCATCCTTCGTAAATTGCCTTAGCAACAGTGTCGGCGGTGATGTCACGAGTAGGTATTGCTTCGGGCCATTTAGTGCAACGGTCGACCATCGTGACTAGGTATCTATAGTCATTAGACGGCGGAAGTGGTCCGACAATGTCTACGTGAATATGTTCGAAACGCGCTGATTTTTGAAACTCGCCGAGCGGGCTGATAACATGTCGCTGGATTTTCCCGCGCTGGCATCCGATGCATGACCTTGTCCACATACCGACTTCTTTATTTATATTCGGCCAAAAGAATTTAGTGACCATAATCTTTCTTGTCGTACGTACACCTGGGTGGCTAAGTTCGTGTTGTGCTTTGAACGCTACAAAACGATAAGACGCTGGTAGGTACGGGCGTAAGTTGCCTGTTGATGTTTCGCATATGATAGGTCGTTGACCTCCGGGCAATGTGATTTCTGCAAACTTCAGATTCGGGTTGGTCATGCTGATCTTGAGTTCGTCGTCGTTCTCTTGGTCTTTAGCGAGTTGATTGTAGTCGATCGTAGATTGCGACAAGTCGATTTCTTCTATACGAGATAGGGCGTCGGCCGCTTCGTTATTATTACCGTGAACGTATTGAATTTTCGAGCAAAACTGACTTATGTAATGTAGTTGACGCTCTCTTCTCGGTGTATCGGTGGTACTTGGCGTTCTGTTTAATGCATACGTTAATGGCTTATGGTCGGTGAATATTGTTACGTCGTTGCCTTCTATCAGCCGACGTAGGTGCTTAATTGAGGTGAACATTGCCAATAATTCGCGATCATATACGCTATATTTTCTTTGCGTGTCACTCAATGTTTTTGAATAGAATGCCAGTGGTTTCCATACGCCATCGACCTTTTGTTCTAATACAGCGCCAATGCTAGTGTTTGACGCGTCTGTGTATAGACGTAATATTGCGTTGGGAATCGGGTGCGTAAGTGTTGTGGCCTTGAGAATGCTTTGTCGGCATTTCTCAAAAGCTTGCTCGCTTTCTGGTGTCCATTGTATCGGAGTTTTATCATTTTTCTTGCTGTTGTGTAGGTACTTGTTTAATTCATGCTGATGTTCGGCTTGATGTGGTAAACAGCTGCGATAAAAGTTAATCATGCCTAAAAATCTTCTTAGTTCTTGTACTGTCTGTGGTTTCGGGTAATTGACTATTGCTTGTATACGTTCTTGCGTGGGATTGATACCATTTGCTGATACTTGATAACCGAGGAACTCTATGTTTTCTTTACCAAACTCGCACTTGTCGATGTTAAGACTGACGCCGTAGGTATTTAGGCGTTCGAGTACTATCTGTAAGTGCTGGCGATGTTCTTCCTGGTTATTTGAATAGACAAGTAGATCGTCGACGAAACAGAATACGATGTTGTCCAGTCCTCGTAAAACTTCGTGCATGAAACGTTGAAATGTTTGGCCTGAGTTGCGTAATCCAAACGTCATGCAGTTGAATTCGAATAGGCCGAAAGGTGTTATGATTGCGGTCTTCTGTGCGTCTTGTGCAGCTATAGGAATCCAAAAGTATGCCATTTTCAGGTCCAATTTTGAAAATATTTTCTTGCCGTGTAACTGGTACGTAAAATCCTGAATACGTGGAATGGGATATCTGTCAGGTACGGTGACTGCATTTAGTCTCCGGTAGTCTCCACATACACGAAGTGACCCATCCTTTTTCTTGACGACGTGGAGAGGACTTGCCCACGGACTTTTTGACGGCTTGCATATACCCATCTCTATCATGCGCTCGAATTCCAGTTTTGCCGCTTTGTATTTGTCCGGCGGTAGAGGGCGCGGCCGTGAGTATATCGGCGGTCCTGTAGTCTCAATATAATGTGTGTCGTCATGCTTCACTGGAGTCTTGAGTGACATCGGCCGCAGAACATCAGGGTATTTCTTCAATATGTCGTGATATACGTGGTTTCGGTTGACCATGTGTATAGTTTCTTCGTTGTTATTTATCTTGATGGCGTTCACGCTGAGATCGGTAACGCGGTCGATAAGTTTCCTCTGGTGCAGGTCGACTAGCAGTTTGTGGTAAACTAGGAAGTCTGCACCCAGTATTGAGGTTTTTACATCGGCGACTACGAATGTCCATTTGAAGCTTCTTCGTAAACCTAAGTTGAGTTCAAGCGTGCGCTCTCCGTAGGTACGAATCTCTGTTCCGTTTGCCGCGAACAATTTGTAGGTATTCTTGGTCGGTTTATTTTTCTTATTTCGGACGGCTAATACCGATATGTCGGCTCCTGTGTCGACGAGAAATCTCTCTCTGTTGTTGATGTCGATCACGCATAGGCGGCGAGATGTGTGGTTTACATCGACACCCGCCACAGTCGATGTACTTTTTAGTTTTCCTGCTTGCTCTTGGAACACGGGGATTCGCATTTACGAGCATCGTCGCCGTATCGATAGTGATAACGGCATAGCCAGTCGGCGTCCCTCGGTGTACGCGCGTTACTAGCGCGCGGCCTTGACCTTGAATGTGAGCGAGAGCGGCTATGTTGACGGCTAGCAAAGTGCGAGCGGGAACGGCGATGTGATGCATTTTGCTGATTACTTCGTAATTCGGCGACTTCGAGAGATAGCTTTTCGATTTGTTTGCAAAGCATGCTGATTTGCAGATTTGTGACGGAGTTCTGTTGTATTTCGTTGACCGATGCTGGCGGGGGAACTACGGAGACTGCGGCGACTGTTGGTTCGAAGTGTTCCATCATTTTGTCGGCCATCGCAGCTAGAATTTCGAGTGTAGATTCTGTGTTCACGGATAATACTGCGCGAACTTGTGCGGGCAGGTGATTAAGCCACATGACCTTGAGCGCTTCGTCGGACAGAAGTTTGCCACTTAGGTCGCGCATTTTACGTAGCAGCTGGCTCGGTTTCTGATCACCGAGTTCGAGACCGCTGAGGAGTTTCTGAAGCTGGCGATGGTCTGATTCTTGATATGTTGAAATCAGTCTCTCTTTCAGTGCGCTGTATTTACCGGTGGCTGGCGGTTCCAGTATGATGTCGGCGATTTGTTCCAGGTCGCTGCAGCCGAGTAGTGGGACGACAAGGTTAAATTTTTGATCGTCACCTATCTTGCTGGCGGCGACGGCGGCTTCAAACTGCGCGAACCAAAGACGAGGATTTTGGCGCCAAAATGGTGGTAGTCGTGCAGGCAGCGATATCGTAGCTACGTCGTTCTTCATTGTTGTGACGCCTAATGCATCGCTGAATTCTTCGCTCTTCGACATTTTTTTTTTTTTTTATATAATTTCTGCAGGGATTCAGTCTTGATATTTCTTCTTTTCTTCAGGGTCACCAATTTTGAGGAGGAATCTTCTTAGGTAGAATAAAACTGCGTGTCCGATATGATCTGTGTTATTCGACTTCAAAACCCCTGCTTATATCTACATTTTTTATGGTACAAGTTGCGGTATGACTAATTATTTACAATTATAAAATACAATATTATTACTACGATGTTTAACACGCGTCGCGTCTCGGAGAGGGGCGCGGGGCGCCGCAGGCCCGCGCTGTGCGTCTATAAATATAGGTCGACGCGCTGAGTCGTTCCTTTTCGCCGAGGGCCGCCCGCCGTGTCAAGATCTCCGCTGCGCTGCGCCAGCTTCGTGTGTCGTCTTCGCGCCAAGATTCCACTGCGATGTATCCTTCGTGTGCAGTCTTCGTGTAGATATCTCCGCTGCGATGTAACCTTCGTGTGCAGTCTTCGCGTACAGATCTCCGCTGCGATATATCAACTCCGTGTGTCAAAAACGTACTTACGAGTGATGTCGTTGAACCCACGCAACGCATCACGTATCATATTCCTTTGACAGTAAACGCCTTTTTCAAGGCGGCCTCTTGTTCCTTTCAACAGATGAGTCAAACGTATAGCGTCTCTCTCGAGACGGCGTTGTTCGATTATTCCTGAATGGATGTTGTCAAAACGTATTGGTAATAAGGTGTTGTTGGTATTCCTTGGTAACTGGTAACTGTTTGGAGGTAACTGTTTGGAGGTACGGTAATTCTATGTGTGCTGTATGTGTGTTCCTACACACCCATACGTTCCTCTGTAACGAATATTCCCTAATTCGTAGGTACATACTTATATGAGAAATGTAAATAATGAATACTCGTATGCATTTAAAAGTCTGAGTTGCGACCCTGAATATATTTACCAATATCTGTTGAACACTCTTTTGTAAAAGAAACACATGCAAGTTAGAATGATGGATGGCTGGAATTTTACGGTTTGTGCGCGTAATTTGTGTACTGTAATACTGTATGGCGAAACGTTGAGACGGCGACAAAATGCTGTTTTTTTGCCCTGTGCTGGTATCAAAATGAAAATATGAAGTCACAATAGGTTAGTTGACTAAAAAAAACTAATTAGTCCGTCAGTCAGATTTCCAAAAAATACTGGACACGTATTTTTTCTTTTTTCATATGAACAAAAAATTAAGGAGATACAGTGCGTTGAAAAACTACACGCTATACTTTTTAGTGAGCAGTGACGTCACCAGCCACTACTCCTGATCTTTGATGCCTTTTATATTTGTCAATTTTTATTGATTTGTTAAAACAAAATATACGTATCCAATATTTTTCTATAGCCTGAATGACGGACTAAATAGAATCAACATCACCTATGAGAGACATGGCGTTTTCTCTATGATTGTGTACAGCGGTCAAATATTTTCCTTCCTGAATAAATACTGCTTCAAAATCAAGATTCAGTAGTGAGTGTATTTGCATGACTATATTTGGTTAGTTTTAGAAAAAATAAACTGTCAAGATGACGTAGGTATGGACTACTGCCTGAACAAATATTGTCTCATCTCTACATAAATACAAAGCACATGATATATCATTATTTCATTTGTGTTGGAACTGTGGAAGCTTTTACAAATCGAATCGTATTTGGGTCAATCATTGAATATCGAGAACTTGGCACGGACTGATCTATCAATTATTTTCCAATCAATCAATGGAACTGGAATGTTTCTCTAAAAGTCAGTTCCTACTGCTCGACTAATTAATTATTCTAAGGACTAAGATAGAGTGCCATAATGATTTTAGTGCAACTACAAGGCACTGAGCCATTTTCAAACCTGTATTTTATCTTTGGTAGATAGATAAAGCCTTCACAGATTTGGAACGATGACCCAATTAATTTCACATCTATCATTCACTTCAGGGTAAAGCTGGCAAGTCTCCAAAGGCTTGTACGCTGCTCGACTTTTAACAAAGATTGAGTGACGGCTCCGCCACAAAATTATTCAAATTGACAGGCTATAAATAAAGCAGAACAAAGAACGCATTGAGTCGTGTCGTATTCTACTTTTATCTCATAATCTTCTTGCAAATGTCGGCTTATCGGTGACATTATTACATATATTACTGTCTGTATGTACAAATCAAAACTGAATGTAATTTCGACTACATTTGTATCGTGTGAAGTAACCGTTCAAATAACACTTGCATCACTTTACTACATAATTGTTTGTTTACTCGCTTACATGTGGATATGCATATGAGGTCACCTCGCGCTCGCTACAAGATCACTTGGGACACAATACATATGTTACATTTTATTAGACAACGCGTCATTCGATATTTTATGTAGTAGTTTCTGAATGAAGTATTTGTGACAGGAGCACGTGGATTAATTAAAGCTCTGAAATGACTTGGGAATTTTCAATGACCATCAATTGACGACAATTTTAGTCAATTATGATAGCCAATTCAAAGCAGTGGGCGAAATGGGCTAGATATTATCATCATAATTTGTAGGAAATGCAATTTTATTTTTTTATATTTTGTTGTGTCAACTCGCATTGAGCAAGCGTGGTGATTACGCTCAATCTTTCTCTGTATGAGAGGAGACCTGTTTCCATCAGTGGGACGATAAAAAGGTTGATGATGATGATATTTTGTTGTTGTTTGCAAATAGCGTTGTAGAACACGGTTGCCCCATGGCGTACAAATTGTGGGCTCAAGCACAGAGCTGGGGCTCGTCCACAGTGAGCCGGGATCTCGGTAGACCATGTAACAGACGACGAGACATGCTAGAGAGGCTCTCTCAAAATTGGAGGGGGGACGTGTGGATTTACGAAATGGAGAAGTGGAGGGAGGCCTTTGCTCAGGAGTAGGAAAGAATAGGCAAGTAAAAAATAATTGTGATTTTGACCACAGTTTGTATATGATAAATACTTTTATTTTGTAAATAGGTTTGTACAGACACTTTTTAACGTTAATCATATTTTGAAACTAGATGAAGTCGGCATTTCGTATCTGGCTCGTCTGAGAAGAAAGGCCGGAACAAACTCAAACCTCTTAGTCTCTTTTAAAGTCCAGATGTGATCTTGTCAGATCATATGAATACTATGTAAACGGATAATCTAAGATGGTCTTTTGAGGAAAAAACCACAGAGTTTGATAGAACTTCTTCAAGATTCAATTCTTCACCCTTCAACAATTTTTATTGTTTATTCAATTTGTATTGTTTTTTTTTTTCTTGTTTGACTTTTATGTTCTTTTGAAAGCTTAGTTTGAACTATCGTACACCCTAAGCTTTCGTTGGAGCCCAGAGGAAATATGATCAAACCAAGCTGGCTGTATAAAGCCGTAGATCTACAAATCAGAGTACAAAAGAAATCTCATTGGAAATAAAAGACTGTACATACGTCATAGAAAATTACAAGTATTTAGTATGCACGAGACGCTTTCCTATCACCTTGTGTAGTTACGGCGATAATAGCTTGGTTTATTGTATGAGTTCATATCTTTAAATAAGTAGGTACATACGCTAGTACCTAACAGGATTACATACTCGTAGAACACAAACAAGGTTCTTATATAAAGTGTTTGTACCTATTGGTTTAGATTCATGTATTTATCGATACAAAAACAAACAAAAAGTGTATTCAGATCTTCGTATCTTCCAAAAAGTTAATAAAGGTGTTTTGATTTGGATTTTTTCTTATTTTGGATGCATGTTTTAGTATCACAATAGTCAGAAAGAATGAAAGAAAAAACCGTTTATGGACTTTACAGCAAAACAAATGAGTAAGTAGTCTTTTTTGTTTGGGATGGGAAATCATCAAATGAACTGTCCCCGCTCTGGGCGGAGCGAAAGGGCGAGTCAGACTTTTACTCACTAAAACGCAACAATGTTTCTTCACTTGCTTATGCTTCAGGGCCACGGTTTCTTTTTTAAACAACCCGCAGAGTTGCGGGTTGTTTAAGAAAGAAACCGTCGCATCGCAAGAATCGAAGAAATCGCTCGGGCCTGGTTCTTACTGGATGGCGAGCTGTCCACTGCTCACCGCCCGCAAACCCGCGCCTACGATGGCCGGGAGTACGATGTTGTCTCCCGACCAGGCGACTCTTGCGGCGGCTAGTAGAGATCGCCGCCAATCGCCGCTACGAGGACACGACGATGCTCTACCCAAACCGGACAGACCTCCACCGTATGTTCCACCGTGTCCTCAGGGTGGTCCACACAGTGGTGACACCCTGGCGTTTCCTCCCGCCTTATACTGAACAGGAACCTCCTGAAACAGCCGTGTCCGGTGGGGACCTGCGTCAGGCGGAAGGTGAGGGCGCCGTGGCGCCTCTCTAGCCACTCCTCAAAGCCGCTATTGTGGCGTGCCCATTGAGTAAGTAGCCCTTAAAACAATATGATGATGTGAAAATGGCCTCAGCTCAACATAATGACATATGACAACTAAAAGTACTACTGACGCAGATTTTCAGTTTTCACAATTAGCCGAGACAAAATGTCATTTGAACAATATTTTGAACTTTTTTCTGTTCCGTTTAGAGAATATATCAACTGTGTTGACTATCTACCTAATAGCCTAAGGGACAGCCCTGCATCCTTGTTAACTAACTAGGCCACGTGGCGTGTGAAACAGAATTAACCTTCATTAAACACAACGGTCTATGACAGTCCGGAACGCGATGCATACAACATATCGCACTGTGGGAGTTACAGGCAGGGTTTAATTAACCGTAGGAGTAAAGGGAAATATCCAATAAGTTAGTAGTATACGTAATCCTTGTCTAAAAGTGCCTACAGCTTGTGACCAAGCTATCTTTATAAAGATAAATCTAGACGCAACTTTCAGGAACTGTTAGACGCCATTTCATTATCTTTTCCGTCAAAACTCTAAATACTAGACATTCTACCCCTAAAGCTAAGAACCGTAAATGATAAGAACCGTAAGACAGCTTTTATGTGAATTATATAACATAGTAGCCGCCAGCGACTTCTTTCGCGTGGAGTTAGTTATGCTCCGCTCCTATTGGTTGCAGCTTGATGTTATTTATTTATTTATTTAGGTAACCAATAGCGATACATTATCCTCCTTATTCATAAAAACTGCTTAAAGTTAACGAGTGATTAGCGATTCTTTAACCATACATTTTTGACCTTTTAACGTCACTTAACTTAAATCATCCTTTATGAATAAACACCACAGTGTTTAAGGGGTTTATTCATAATCGATTTTTAAACTTAAGTGACTTGCAAGCGTCTAAAATGTATGTTTAAAAAATCGCTAATCACTAGTTATCTTTAAGCAGCTTTTATGAATAAGGGGGAATATATTTTACAAATATGAGTATTACATTATATTATGGAAAATTATAGGTCTCCCTGTGTAACTGGGATGTATAATTTTAAAGCATGCGAAGAGACTAATACCAAATACATAGTTACAATTAAAAATAATAAAATAATACAGAAGGTTATACAACACATGACATAGTTAACAATATGTGACAATTATGAAATTAAACTTAAAACAAAGTAGGACATTGACAGCAGAAGATAGAAGAAAAAGATGAAGATAATTCGTTGTTTGTCAGTTATCCGCGGCTACAGTTTCTACTATAAGTTTTTTGAATGTCCTTTTACTATAGTAAAATAAATCCACTTTTGAGAATTCTGAGTTATATAGCCTAAAACCTTCCTGGATTAATGGGCTATCCAAAGCAAAAATAATTTTTCAAGTCGGGCCACTAGTTCCTGAGATTAGCGCGTTTAAACAAACAAACATACAAACTCTTCAGCTTTATATATTAGTATAGATTTAAATATTTCAGGAGTGCTTGTCAATTAACCATTACTCAATAACAGTACAGTAATATCGTCGGTGGTTACGATTTTTCGCATATCTGCTGATATCACTTTAACCTAATACTTCACATAAATAAACCAATCTCAATCTTAATCTAATAGTTTACGGTAATTAACTACTTTTATTACCCTATAAGGTTATTGTCTGCTGAATCCAGTTTGAGTACGTAACCTATTTTCTGAAGAACCTTTTGACTAATATACAGTATGTTAAGAAAACCCTGTCCGACCCGTGAAGGTGTTGTTAGGTATCGATAACTGATTCTACTAATGGATACAAAACCGGGCTAAACTTAAAAAAAATCCCCCTAAAAAAATAAATATTATTTCGCAAAAAGAGGTACTTAACTTAATAAATGTGAGTTAATCACACTTCCGCGGGCGGCGGGCGGCAGGGCACGCGCACGCGGTCGCATCGCTATTCGCTCATAATAATACCGGTGTTGTCACTTTTTTAAAAATTACCGAATTTCGGGGAAGTTGGAATTAATTCGCGGGAAAAAAAGATTATATCAAAATTCATTTGTATTGGTACTATGAAGATTACGTAAAGTTTTATATTATATTTGGTCATGTGTTTACCTAACCTTTATTATCCTTATGGGTCGGACAGGGTTTTCTTAACATACTGTATATTAAGTTATTGGCCTAGATCTAAAATTATTACACTGTTTAACTTCATAACACAAGCAAGATAAAAACATATTGTACAATAAGAAGCGATACACAACCAGTTTAAGAATCATAACTGGAGCTTCTAGAAGTGTTCAATTAAATTATTTTCAGTATTGGAATGCGAATATTGTGCTTGTTTGACGCGATGCAGATAGCCTACGATTACGGATAACTGTATTTTTTCCACATAAATATTTTTATTCAGATGTTGGTTATATTAACTTAGTTTAAAAAAAATAAAAATGTTATGAATAAGAGCTAAATTGATAAAGCGATTTCGTCTTATCTGGAAAATAGGCGATTTTGTTTTATTGCATAATTGAATTCAGAAAAAAGTCTAGAAAAATTCAATGCCGTATCATAAAAAAGAAACATCGTAGGAATACGTTGATCAGACCGTCCGACGCAGTATCTTTTTCTGAATTTAATTATGCAATAAAACAAAATTGCCTTTTTTCGAGATACGACAAAATCGCTTTCCTGCGTCGAATTATGAATATGGATTAAATTCATAATGGCAGGTCGTGACTTACAACTTGTAGGTCGTAAGATTCGAACCCCGTCGGGGTACATTACTTTGAGTAAAATATTTCATCAACACTGCTCTCAAAACGGTGAAGGAAAACGTGAGGAATCCGACATGTCCTAGAGCCGAAACCTTCGAACACATGTGACATCTATCAACCCGCACTGAGCCAGCGTGGTAGATTACGGCCCATTCCCTCTCACCTAGAGGAGCCCTTTGTCCCAACATTGGGAAAGTTATAGGCTGATTATGTATTTTTTTTTAATGGGACAAAACCCGCCACACTTTTCCCACCCACTGCAACTCCTGAAAGCCAGAATCAACAGTGGAGACCGCCAGAAAAACGCCGAGCAATGAAGCTCGACGAGTCCCGGAGAAACGATACAACTGTCTTGGGTCCCGCAACAAAATTAATCAGAAGAGAATAGCGGAGGAGTAAGAAAAATGATATTTTTTCCACTTCCCTCCATAACAAGCAGGAGGCAGAACAGAACTAGGCCAATCGGCACAAAGGGACATTATTGCAACTGGGCTGATTATGTACCTATGTATGTATAACTCATCTTACTAGATTTGTACATTCCTTATATTGCAATCACAAACATAGCCAGACAAAGCCTTGCCGCTAAGCGATTTGTCGTGTTCCGGCATGATGTCTGGTGAAGCCGTACGGAGGACGGGTCTGATCAGTTGTGTTGCGATGTGTGCCGGGTACGATGCGCCTAATGTTGTTGTGATGGGAGTTTGGTCGTGGAGGGTCTTCAGATCAATCTCCCTTTGGCGCAGCATCGTTGGTCGTGTTGTTGGGTTTAACATTGCATCACCTTGCTCAACTGCCGCCTTAATAAACTAGCGCGCTTATTGCGGTCAAGAGCTAGTTTATATATTAAAAAAAAAAAAACCAAAAACTATCTAAAGATCAACCTAAATTAAGGGTTACTAAAAATACACTAATTATTTGAAGGTTTCAAGTTAAGCTCCCGGATATTAGCCGGCGTCTGCTTGAGACAATGTTTGAGAAGATAAACATTGTAATGTGTAGATAAACGAGTACTTATCAGTCTCTGTTATAACACTAATGACCTTTTTGCAAAAAGCATCCTTATCAGTTTCAGTAATTATGAAGTGTAGGTAAATGTTACGAACAGACTGTATTTTTTTTTTATAATTATGAACTAGCGCTTGACCGCAATCCAGCCTGATGGTAAGCAGTGATGCGATCGTTGATGGTAAAGCGCGCTAGTTTATTAAGAACCTATTTACTCAGAAAAACTGAGCGAAAAGGAAGGAAGACGGCAGTTGAGCGAGGTGATGCAATGTTAAACTCAACAACATGACCAACGATGCTGCGCCAAACGGAGATTGATCTGAAGACCCTCCACGACCAAACTCCCAACACAACAACATTAGGCGCATCGAACCCCCACACATCGCAACACAACTGCTCAGACCCGTCCTCCGTACGGCATCACCAGACATCATGCCGGAACACGACAAATCGCTTGGCGGCAAGGCCCTTAAAATTCGGGAATGACGAGAGAGATAAAACAAAGTGTTGTCATAGATTTTCGTGCTTAGTGGTGTCTACTTAGTAATATATCTAAGTAGGTACAGTCTTGATTGGCTACAGTTTTGATAATGCGAAATCGTCAAAAATGACATCTTTCGCTTTTGACAGACGAAACGGCTTGTCAGACTTTTCCCTTTTTGATCCCAACCGTGTTTCTTCACTTGCCTGTGTGCCAGGAACCACGGTATCTCTTTCCATAAACCGCGACCCTGGCAGGCATCGGTCTTTGTGGCTCCGTCACGATGTGCTGACAACTCTTTGAGGCGCGCATGGAAGCTGAGATTCCCGTTCCCAAACTCGCTCCGAGTCCTCCTTTGCTAGCATTACTGCTTCGCTGAAGGAGGTGACGGCCTGCCAGGAACTCTCGCTCCGGACCACGGACTGGACCAGGGCCGGACGCGAGAGATCACCGCCGATTGCCGCCGCGAGAACACGGCGGTGTTCCGTCCCAAATGGTTGACAAACCTTTATGGTCAACTTGCAATGTTATCAGCAAGAATTTTGACGACTTTCAACTATCGCAGCTTATTCAGTGGACGCACGCAAGTTATGTATCTCTATCTCTTCACTAATTAAGTAATCTCTCTGTTTATTTTTTTATTCTGAGTAACAGATTATCATATCTTAGTTATCGCTAGCACGGAGTCCGTTCTTATGATAAGTATTCATAAATCATTCATATTAGGTATATCTTACACAGCAGTTAACGAGACCGTTTTAATCAATGTAATTATTTTAGTTTACTTTGTTTGTTCGATTTTATAATAACTGAAATAAATTAATAAATAAATTATGAAATGTTTTTCAATTTTATTATTATACCTTATCTTTTTTATTTTAACGTTGCCCCCGCACTAGGATTTCTCCTGTATCGTGGGTGTGTTTACAAACATATAAACTCACATACACAAACATCCAGACCCGGAACAACTACTTGTAGGTCATACAAATGTTTGTTCCGTGCGGGTATCGAACCCGCGACAGGCAGCGCAGCAGTCAATGGCTTGACCACTGCGCTAACCGTAAAGTCATATGATGTTAGTATTAAATTATTTACTTTTATTATTATTACTAGCTTTCCGCCCGCGGTTTCGCCCACGTGAAGTTTGGTTATATCGCGCTTTTTAGATTTCCCTCGGGAATATCAAATGTTTCAGGGATAAAAAGTACCCTATTATTTCATCCGGACTTCTAACTTTACATCTGCATAATTTCAAAGCTATCGGTTCAGTAGTTATGGCGTGAAAGCGGAACAAACAAACAAAGCCACTTTCCCATTTATAAGGATAATGTTAGGATTTGCTGAAATTGTTCTTTGTGTCACCTTAATTATTTATTAAAACAATTAGGCAAATTGTAAGTCATGTGCATATCTTTAATTGATAAGAGTTACAAATACTTGAATAAATAAATAAAAATACTTGTATAAGAAGGTTTGTATAGTAGTCCCAAAATAATAGTCAATAATTAGATGTTTACACCGAGCATCTGTTAGCTATTTAATCCAGGTCTAAGGAACATGATTCAATTTTACTTGTGCTTGGCAAGGGCCAATTTAGCTCCAGATTTAGGTAGCTCTCGCAGTGGGTACGGGTTATTGTGCTCGTAATGGCCTCTTCTCAGTGTACACCGGTATTTACGATTGTCTGAGCAATCCGAGCGCCGGCGCTAAAGGCGCTTGTTGTAAACTGACTTGGATCTGCGCCGGTAATAGGAGCTGTCAAAGTACATTGTTGTGGATTGTATGGAATGCTTTACGACTTTCGTGTCAGTTCGTCTGCCATTTTTAATTATGGATACAAAAACGAGTGACTACTGATGTAGGTAATTTAACTTATCATGCATGAAAGTTTAGAAAAAAAATTGAGTAAACTAACAATTATAACAGACAACAAAGAATATTTTAAACACAATCATTTTGACTTCCTGAGTTTTATATACAATTTTAAGTGAAAATGTGGAAACCGGTTGAACCATCGGATCCAAGGTAGGGGAGACCGGGGCTGGTTGTGACATTTTTATTACAAACTGTCATATTTTTTCATTGGTTTGAGTGTTGTACCTGAGTATAGGTTCGTTTGATTAAGTAACTGTTCAGGAATATTATTTAAAATAAATTTTATGTTGCAGACTAATAGTAATAACATAAATGTATGAATTCTGAAAAAAAAGCTGTGTAACTTTCAACCCCGTGCTTGGGGCTGGTTGTTACACTACACGGGGCAAATTGTTACAATAAAAAACAAACGTATTATAAGAGTTTTTATTAGGAACAATTATCACAATCAGTTACTTTTCTTAATTTAAATAACATAACATAATGTCTATAAAGCAGTCTTTTGCCTCATTACAACAAAAACATAATAATTTGAAATGACATAAAATTACAAACTTAAACTTTGATAAGATATTAAACCTTTCTATTAAATAAAACCTTTGTAATGAACAAAACGCATTTTAAAATTGCAAATAAACTACACTTTAAAAAAAAAAACATAAGGAAAACCAAGCAGTTCAGTCACTGTAGTCTGAATCGTCACTCTCGCAATTCAAACATATGTAATGTGTAATATTTCCTCTAACACACTTAACATGTGACCAATTCTTACAAGCTCTACACTCTACCCATTCCTCACCAGATTGCTTCGGATCAAAAGGATCACAACATATCAGACAAAAATAACCATCCTCTACTTCACTTTCTTCGTCAGTGTCATGTAATACTTTCCTCTTTACAGCAAGACTTTTTTTTTCATTACTTGTTTTCCTTCTCTTATGTGTATTTTCCTGTTTAGTCTTCTTTCCTGTAGACTTTCCTCCTTTGGCTGACTTTCCTTTTTTGGATTTATTTTCCTGCTTGTTACTCTGTGCCAGTGCCAAAGCATTTTTTTCAGGCGTATCTGTTAAAATTGCTGACTTGCGAGTTTTTCGTGTTATTTTGGTTGTTCTCGCAGCGGCTTTTTGATAAGGCCGAATAATCTCGGGAGAAAAATTATTTTCATTGGGCATAATATCTTTGCTACAACCAGCAACTGGGTTAGTAAAAATTAAGCTTTCGGGTTCTGCCATGGTACTCTCTATGGGAGAATGAGGAGAAGATGGAGTTGAAGTTTCAGCCTCCGTGTTCTGTGCTGTAACAGCGACATTTTCGACGTTAGAGTTAATTGTTTCGTCTATTGGTCTGTCAGTAACAAAAGCAGACAAGAAGTCTTCATCTTGAAAAATATCTTTATTGAATGGTGCAATACCAGTCTTTTTAAATCCGTTGATGATGTTCGTTGGATTTAATGCCGAGGGTAAAGCATTTTTCACTATTGATGGAATGTCGTGTATAGTCATTGTCTTGCCTGGATTGTTTCTAAGCCAACCATCTTGTTGACTGGCACAGTAATTTTTGAATGGTCCGTAGATCCCCACATCCAGAGGCTGGAGCTTATGTGAACAATGTGGTGGGAAGGACAGCAATACCACATTGTTTTCTTTAGCTGTTTCGATGACCTCAATGTCCAAGTGTGAAGAATGATTGTCCAATAATAAGAGAACTGGGTCGGATGGAGATGGTTTCACATTATCTATGAAATGTTTTATAAATATTTTGAATTCCAGCCCAGTCATCCAGCCACTTGAGTTTCCGGCGCCAATGCAGCCTGGAGGACCATCGCGAACAAAATAGTCCCTGTATTTAATTCGTGGGAAGATAAACATACATGGCACCGAGTTCCCCACTGCATTTACTGCTACGCAAAGAGTTACAAGAGTCCCTCTCTCTGCTGATGTAATGGAACCAACTTGTTTAGATCCCTTTGGAGCTAAAATTTTTCTAGGTTTCAGTACTGTTGTCACACCTGTTTCGTCTACATTCCAGATGCGTGACAAAGGAAATTTATATCTATCCAACACTTCAGCCAATTTAGAAAAGAAATTTTCAACATTCGTTTTATTAAATGACGTGGCTCTGCTCAAGCTAGTAGCCTCTGGTGTTCTTATAGATAACGACTGGTTGCGTTTAAGAAATGCTGCTAGCCAATCAGACCCTGCTTCTTTTTTGTCAAGCCACGATTGCGGCATTACAATGTTGTGCTTAAATGCACAAGCAAATGCCAGCTGCCTGACATCCTTCGGCGTCAATCCGTAATAAATTTGGCTGCATTTAATTAAGTAACTCACCAAAACGGCTTCTTGTTCGTTTTTAAAAACTTGCCTATTCCTCTGGTACCCGACTGTGAGAGATTCCATAGGTGTCCCCTTCTCTTTTGCTTCTTTTCTTTTCCTTAAGTATCTTGTTAGCGACATATGACATAATCCGAAGTCTTTTGCGATGCCACGAATTTTTTTAGTTTTGTCCTCCTCCAAAATAGCTGCTGCTTGTTCATAAATATCTTTAGATATTTTTCCCCGCTCTGTTTTTCTTATATACGTCCTCATCCTACAAAAAAAGACCAAAACAATATAGCACAAATTATTTCAGTCGGTAACAAGCACTACGGGGCTTTTAAGGTTATGCAGTGAAACCGCCAATAAACATAGCTGTATAAACGTAGATTCATTGTTAAACGAAAGCATTAGGGCGTAAATATCACTACATGGACGTCTTTGTCTTTATGGAACATAGGTTGCAAACCAATATTACGAAAAGTGTAAAATTTTACTAACCTGCGATTTTTATGGCGGCACGCGCGGGCTTCTTTCACAAAAACGCTGGCGCCACTGGCTCTCGCGGTGTGCTAGCCGACGGCGGCGGGAGTATTTGTCCCTTTCTAACGTCAGTATTGCGTTCTTTGTTTCGCGACCATTGCCACTGTAACTACCTACCCCTGTCACTTCCAGCCCCGGTCTCCCCTACTCGGTTCAAGGGCAGGCACGTCCATTTAAAGAACGTTGAAACGGAAACTTTACATCTATAATTAGCTCTAAAGTTCTTGGTGCATGCACTTGAATATTGCAATTATCTTAAGAGTTTTAAATCTTCATTTAAAGCGAAACGGAAATCACAATCGGGCATTAGTTTTCTGATCTCCGTTATGGTGTCCATTGTTCTGTGTTTATTTGTATAGGATATCGTCCTAAACTATACCTACCTACGTATATGTAGACTCGTACATTTTTATTTATTAACAAGCAGAATAAAAAATAGAATGTGAGACTCAAATTCAATTGAAAGTCGTCACTCAATATTGTGCAGTAGAATCATTTCGACATCATTCTTAAAGTACAAAGGTCGGATACTACATAGTTGACATTTACATTAAATTAGTTTACTCTGCTCCTCTAACAAGAACGTGTAGAATTGGAATTGATGAATAAAGGTATGTACATACTTTTCTGAAGACTATAGATGGATCACTCATCCTCCATAGAAAAGGGCGGATCCTTCGATCAGACCGGTG
The DNA here is from genome assembly GCA_037179545.1 of Sesamia inferens. Classification (NCBI taxonomy): domain Eukaryota; kingdom Metazoa; phylum Arthropoda; class Insecta; order Lepidoptera; family Noctuidae; genus Sesamia; species Sesamia inferens. The sequence continues at coordinate 24,605,042 of CM073931.1, forward strand.
TGTGTCTGCGGGTGAATGCCCGTTGACTTTTTTTTATACAGGCTGTATCTGACATCGTAACGCAAACTTTGCGAAAAGGCTAGACCGCATGCCACTAATAAAATTATGATACTCATTTATGTCGTTAATGAACGGTTACAGAATTCATAGTGTTTAAAAAAGTGTCGTCTCGACCTTTGAACGTTGCAAGCGTGCCGCCGTGAGAGTTTGTAGGTATGACGTTGATCCCTGATGTGAACTCTATTAAAACAGCTGATAAGATAGTTTTTCGAGTTTTGTTGTCATTGCGCTCTTTTGTGTAATTAGTGAACTAATTAATTTTTACTTTAAAATCTTACTGGGTTATAAAAGTATAGCAATTATGAACGGTCTAAAGTAAAAAAAACTACATATAATTATTTTTCAAATCAGGATACGCCGACGAAAAACCCACTACTGGGGGGTTCAGAATCATGTACTGGATCCATGGTCGTTTGTGCGTCGATGTCAGATACACCCTTTACAAGAATGACGTCTCGTAGTTGACCTTGAGGGGTAGTAACTTGTGCACTTAACCGGACTATCCTGTGGTTGCTTTAAGTAAACTTAAGCCTTCAGCCAGGGGCATTTAAAACTACTACTACTACGAGTACACGCTAAGGGCATCCCCTGTGAGATGCGAGCCTCGACTTAGGGCGTCGTCGGGACAGGACAGCTGGTTCGAAAATGTACCTGTCGACTGATGTCGGGAAGCTTTATAAAAAAAATGCTACTTGCGCAGTACTCTGCTTGCATGATGTAGGATTTTGTCGGACGTCAGTATGATGCATTGTCCGCATGTGGCATCAGTAGATACCGCTACACAGTCCAAACAATAAAACTAACCAGTCGTAGAAAGTAGGCAGTAAGTAGCATCCATGTGAAAGTTAATAATTAATTTATTATTTGTAGCAAATTTAGAAACTAATTAAACAATATAAAAAGCTGATGATAAAAATACTACTGGAGCTTAAATATAAGTATTTTGGGAAATGTAGGTCCACTGTAGTTGTACCTCTGCCCAACCCTATGGAGAATTAAGGTATGATGTTATCTATAATATGATGTGATAAACATACCTGGCTAAACATCAAATGTAATTATCGGTAAGTATCAGAGTTAATGGAGGTTTTTGGGTTGACTTTGTTACATATTACATTACAAGTGCAATTGTAAAAGCCGCTTATAGAAACATTCTCATAAATAATGTTGGCTAAAATAATTGTGATATGTGTCATGCATTGAATTGCATTATTAGCTGAATAAGTAAGTACCAGCATTAAAACCACAAGTAACATGAAACTTTGGGAATGTGAACGTAATCCACTTTTGTCACACAGGTTCGGTTTTGTAATCCAATTGTTTGTTAAATAAAACCTGTAAGTACAGTAAAAATAAATTCTTTACCAAATTAAAATAAACTTTGATTGAACTACCTATATCATACTAGCAGACCCGACTGGCCGGCAAATGGCGGCATTTGGCGGCCAGTCGGCCAATATTTTTTTTTTAAAATAAGTATTATATGTCATGAGAATGACATATAATACTTATTTAAAAAAAAATATTCGATTCTCTACCCCACCCAATATCCACATACCTACAAATCGGCCCAGCCCTTGAAGAGTTTGGTTGGTAACAAAAAAAAGCGAAACGAGAATTTTATAAATATTAGAAGATTTGTAAAAAAAACTTGTTTTTAACCCTTACCTATCCTCATTTAGGGTTGCTACAATACAAAATATCTCATCAAAATCGATTTTAAAACCTTATAAAAGTTTTCAAGTGAGGGGAACCGGTCAATGCCCTCAGCGACACGCCACAATGCAAAAGTTCGCCAAAACGGGGCGCAGTGGCTCTCGTATTTCCTGCCACTGACAACTCCAGTTTTCAATGTCACTTATTAGCTTCCTTAAGAGTGAGTCATAACACTTACCAGTTTGGGGATATATCGAGGTCATGGATTCATGACTTTGGAATGTAGGGAACAATAGATTTTGAAATAGCTGGTGTGGTCTTCTAAATTTTTGTTTGAATACTTTCTTGTGTCAGTCAGTCCATGATATTATAGAGCCATATTGCGCTAACGATATTTCGAAACCACGGCGTGTTATATATCATAGTCACGTGATATCACAGTGGTAATTTCGCCCTAATTTAAACACTGATTGGCAGTTTTAATGTTGACGTTGGACCTTGAAAAGTGTTGTAATTAAACATTAATAGGCACACACATTTATCCGCGTTATCAAACTGTAACTAGCCTAATTATTCTCTTTGGATTATTTAAATTTTATTGGCATAATTGATAACACTTGATAATTTTTGGACATTACTTAAATAACTCACGCTTATAGGATTTAAATGTTATCCAAATTACCTACGTTCTAAGACAATTTAGTACGAAAATATTGTGATATTAAAATGTATAATTTTGATATGCTTAATAATGTTTAATGTGTTTTTTTGAATCAACTAAACTTCATTATAGTATTGGCAAATTATTTGGCATTTGCAAGTCGCAGGAGTTGTGTAAGTAAACACGCGTCGTCGCCGGTGTCCATGGGGAAAATCAATAAGAATCAATCGACGCCGACGCTCTGTCTACTCATTGCAAACAATCTTTGTCTTTTATTTAATTTGTTTTACACAATGCCCTTTGTAAAGGATGTATTCATTATGCTTGTAATACAGTATGACGCACAAACACTGCATGTATCGATTAGACTTACCATCTAACATACAGCGACGGGACGCAACATCGTCCTCGTCAAACTCTTCGACGCCTGCACTCTTATCCTTAGCTACTTCCATGATGATACACTCACTTGCACTCTTAACACTGTTTACATCACGCAAACCATGGGTGCACAACATTTATCACAATAAGAAGCCATGTCAAATTCGCGAGTTTCACCAGCTGATCGCGGAGACGTTTGTCGTCGCGTGAAGTCGCGCGGAAGCGCCTTATCTCGATAGCCGTAAGCAAATAACTGGTTGTAATCAACCAGTCGAACGCTGTACATCGGCCGTTCAATGTCAGTATCGAATGGACAATCAATTATGCGACAGTGTCGCGTAAAGAAGACTCGTGTGTCGCAACTCCGCTGCCTCGTAGTCTGCTATACGGTCGGACATGCGTAGTGCGGGGTGCGACGGAGGGCGCATGCGTGGGCTGGCACTATGGCGGTATCGACGAACTATGGCTATAACAGAGGGCTATCCGTAATATGGCGACGGCGGGACGCCATGCCTGCGACTGACCGGCGCGCTACGCTCCCTCCCGAATGGAATTTAATTAAGCTATTTGCTTGCAGCATCGATGCGAACACGAATGCACTCAAGGCCTTCAACTTATTTTCTTATTAAGCGGTTCTGCAAGTCTCAATTAAAAGCGTATGTTAACTCACTTGATAATGAACTTTGTAATATTTTGCCGGAAGTACCTATACTTAGGAAGGAAATCTGTGCCGCATAGGTATCTTTAGTCTCATTGAATACCAAATCACTAGCCTTGATTTTTGGCGAAGTCGCGTTTTGGTAAGGAAATTTCCCCTGGCTTTGTAATAAGTAGTCTTCATATGTGTTATTTATTACTTCCTAATTTTATATATGATTTAAAAAAATGATAAGAAGAATGAGCTTTAAAACGCGGGCAGACCAGGATGAGACTCGCAGGGACAAGGGAAGAAAGGACAAAAGAGAGGAGGTCTATATTTAGCAGTGGATGGAACAAGGCTGCCAATGATGATAATGTAAAACGACAGATTGTTTTTTATTTAATGAACACTTTGTTAAACTTATTTAACCATAATATTATACATAAATAAAATAAAAAGACAAAAGTCACCAACATACAACGCCTACAAAATATGAATCAACAATGTACTGAGAGCGTCTTTCGTGTTGCTCGAAAAAGTTTGCTAGGCGTTCAACTATCGACTGCGGTCAAGTGAGACAAGCCAACATTGTACAAAAATGTATTTATATAAAATTTACTAACCCATATTATTTGCATTGCTTAAAGTTAAGTAATGATTAACCTCTGTTTAACCATACATTTTTGACGTTTAAACATCTCTTAACTTTCAGCGATGTAAAACAAACAGGTGAGTGTAAAGTTTTTCATAGTATCATGGCTATTAATACCTACCCAAAAAAATAAATAAATAAGATTGGGTCTGAGGTCAACACTTGATTATTAGGTTTGACATTGCCAAAACTGGTTAAACGGAATAAATAACAAATTATAAAAAGTTAATAAGAAGAAGAATGACATCATTTTGGGCGGCCGAAGTTCAACGGTCTAACCGGTTGATTTGTACGATCATCGCGAAAACTGACAATGATGCAAGCTACGATAATAACATACACATTATTATTCTAAGCATGCTAACTTCACGTTTGATCGAATGTTTGTGAACTATTAATAATTGTTACGTGGGACGAAAGTAAGTTGCTCGCAAATTACTTTAGGAACTAAAAATCGGCGTGAAACTTTTAAGCCTTCTTTCTTAGCCTGCTTGGTTCTAGTTTTTTGGCAGCAGACAATTTTGTCAAAAATATGAAGCAATGGATTAGGAATTAAAACCAGAAATAAAGAAAGTACGAAGTTCTTTCAACATTCTTCTTATAAAGCAACGGCAGCTATCGGAAATAAGTAGGTGTAGTTTTTCAATGATGTACTGTAGGCCTAGTATGAGTTTTCATTACGAAACTCGATCGGTGATATCGAGCGCGTTTGACTCCGCGATTGGCCCGCTTCAAGGTCGTAAGAACTCTCAACCAATGAGATCGCCAAACGCGCTCTATATCGACGATTGAGTTTCGTATTGAAAACTCATACTAGGCCTACTGGTATTACGTACCAATGTGAACCCGGTTTTACCTATATGCTTGAAGATCAAATTCTAACTATGTGTCAAAGACAGAAATGTGTTAGTAAAATATAGATATATATGCGATCGCATGTTACTGAAGAATGTTGATTGTGCGTAAATAATAATAAGTATTGGAAGGTTTAGATTAAGTACTCGATTTTGCAGGAACCCATTGGATGCGAAAAGAACGGAATCAATCGAGGTGGAAGTGCTTGGGGGAGTCCTATGTCCTATGTGGACGTCTTTTGGTTGAAACGATGATAATTAAGATTCAATTTGTTGGGCAAACTACACATAAAAGAAATAAAAAAAGAACCATTATGTAGAAAGGAACTAGTTTTGCACCTAAATAGTAATAATAATTATTGCCTTGTACCTGTCTAAAATCCAAATAATTATAACTTAAACTCATCTAGGCAATGAAAATTATTCAATTGAGTATAGTTTATATGTTATTTTGATCATTTGGCTACAATTGTTTCCGAAGGTGGGCGCTGATACCTATAATTACAAGATATTTAGTTATCTTAGCTTAGGTATCGGTTGCAACTCTAAAATACAACTTTACTTACCTTAGGTCTATTTTTATTGTAAAACAATTGTTTTGTGTTTTTCTTTACTTTAAGGTGCAAATAAACGATTTTTTTTAAATTTATTTATTAGTTACTAGCTTTCCGCCCGCGGCTTCGCCTGTGTTAACTTCGGTTATATCGCGCTTTTTAGATTTCTCTCGGGAATATCAATTTTTTTCGGGATAAAAAGTACCCTATTATTTAATCCGGACTTCTAACTTTACGTTTGGAAAATTTCAAAGCAATCGGTTCAGGAGTTACGGCGTGAAAGTGGTACAAACAAATTCACTTTCCGATGTATAATATTAGTAAGGATATATTTGGTGTACACATACAAATATTCCAGTAATCTCCCATGGGAACTTGATGTTTTTTTTAGGACCAATAGCCTATGTTACTCTCCATCTTTTCAACCAACTGTATGCCAATCAGGTCGATTGATTGCTTAGCTACGGCGTGAAGGAAGGACAAAAAAACAAACAAACACACTTTCACATTTATAATATTAGTATAGATTTTTTTTTACCCCCTATATTTATTTAAGCAGAAGTGCTAATGCCGGCGATTCTCTTGTTCACAAACTAAACTAAATTAAGTTCAGTACATACATCATTTTGTTTCTATTTCATTAAGAAAAGGACAGAACATAATATGTTAGTTTAGATCTGTCAAATTACTCCGTGTCTGCCGTAAATTGATGTATTTCTGGTCGTAATGTTTATAATCGCGTCTAAACTGTCTATGGAATATCTTAATTTGACAGGATTAAACTAAAATGTTATCTTCTATCCTTTTCTTAACGAAATGGAAAGAAAAATGCACTGTAATTAAAATTAGTTTAGTTCTTCTACTCACCTATATCTCAAAATTTCTGAGATCGATAAGAAGATACATTGAGATGTAATTTCGTTCACCGTCACGTTCCCATTGGCTGGGGTGTATGACATCGCTGGCCGGGTCACAGCCCCGATGTGATAAATAATGCTCCCTATGCCAGAGATGTCGGGCACGGTTCCAAGTTTTGAGAAAAGTCTGGAGAAAAAGCAGTTTATTTTCCTCCTGATGTTTTAGATAGGAGCCTGATTGAAGGTCTAATGACTAATCTATATGGATCGTATCTTATATTTAAGCAGCTGTTTCGGTTTGTATAATTCATTTTTTTTTCATTTCACTTTTTTAGTGTGAACTGATCATCATCATCATCATCATCATCATCTCAGCTTTAATCCCAGTCGCATCCGAAGCTTTTTCAGCTTTGGAGTCTGGGATCAGCTTTACCAGTCTAACTGCTGAGTTTTTGGCGAAACTTCGATATTTTCGTGAAGCGACTGCCGTTTGACCTCCACAACCCGAAGGCGATATCGAAGCATTGCAGTTAGACCAATTGTAGGACTTTAGAGTGAACTGATGTAGGTACAATTTCAGTTTTATAGGATCGCTAGCTTGTGCCCGTGACTTTGGATGCGTGAAAGATAAGTAGCTTTTTAAAGCCTTCCTAAAGAACTGGGCAATGGAAATACAAAAATATATTTTGAATTCAGACTTATAGCTTCAAAGATTTGCGAGCTACAAGCAACCAAAAAAAAACTTATTACATTTTACTACTACTACTACTTACATTTTTTAAACAGCTTTATTATAAGTAGGTAGAGGTGTGTATAGTATATTTAAAGTGTATATTACACACAGGTACGTGTGTGTATATGCATTTTGCAATTGACATCTACAAATAATGAATTACCTACATAAAATAAAAATTATTTCAGTATTTCAACAAGCCGTGGTGGCCTAGTGGTTAAAACACCAGCCTCTCAAGTATGAGTGCGCGGGTTCGATTCCAGGTCAGCCAAGTACCAATGTAACTTTTCTAAAGTTATATGTACTTTCTAAGTATATCTTGGACACCAATGACTGAAGGTGAAGGATAACATCTTGAGGAAACCTGGACTTTAAGTCTGAAATCGCCAACCCGCACTGAGCAAGCGTGGTGATTACGCCCAATCCTTCTCTGTATGAGAGGAGACTTGTGCCTAGCAGTGGGACGATAAAAAGGTTGATAATGAAGTATTTCAAAGATGTCCGTAGATTGTTAGTAATAATTTGGGTAATTTGTGCCATTTTTTGTGATATTTCATTTATTTATCACACTTCATTTCTCTTTATACGATGGCTTATTGTGATCGGTAGCTATGTAACCGACGTAAACAAAGTAAACCAATGAATGGTTGATTGAAAATAAACAAGACTATAATAGCTAAAGACTTCATAATGTTTATAATACAGCCATTATATTCAATATCGTACCTGTATTATGACCAAAATACGTAAGACCTATAAATTACATTATTTTCGTATTTTAATTTAAATACAGAAAAAACCAGTGAACTATTTGCTAAACAATAACTTCGAGTAAAGACTTGCCTTTCAACGCAAATTACCTAATTACACTTCCGGCCTGTACACGCTTTAGATGCAATAAATAAGAAATCTAAATAAAAATTACGACCAAATAATGTTGTGCAATCGATTTGATAGCACACGACAATAAAATTAATAGCACGAAAGTGTGCAAAACGTTTCAGAGTCTCCTACAACAAAGCTCTATTCACACTACACAACAATGGTTACATTATTTTACGGGCGAAAGCACTTGCGCAAGACCATGTAAACGACGATTAAAATAATTAATGGTTCAACCTAATGACTTACATCACAGAGCCTCCTTTGATCGGTCGTTACAAAGCTGCTCAGACGCTCTCATTAATAAAATAGACAATTAATGGTTTGTTATTTGTGCCTTTCTGAATTCTGCCGATGATGGATGTCTGTTGAAGAAAGTACCTCAAACACCGTAGAACATGTCAATTACATAATTGAGACATTTACGGATCGCTAGCGGTAGGTAGCAATAATGTGATATATGCGCAGTGCGAGCTATTTGAGGTCAAATATTATACAAAATCCTGTTTGGTGCTACAGCGTATTGCGACCTTCTCGTAGGCTTTATGACTACGAAACCGAATTATGCAAAATTATTATGCTTTTGGTGTTCAGAAGGGCCCATAATTAACGTTCAATGTTATCTTGCCGACAATCCAAAAAATGCAGGTAAACGCTATAAGTTCAATTTTAGACAGAATACCTACTTACAAAAAGATTAGAATGTTCTTAAAATTATGGAAATGTTTGGATATTTAACTTTTAATATCTGTATATTTATGACAATCACAAAAAAAAAAAAAAAATATGGACAGTTCTCCAGAACCTAACCCGCTTCTCCGAGGTACTTATATCATGTATGCATGAAAAGTAGCTAATTTCATGGCCTTTGCAGTTGATTAAGTTTTCTCAGAATCAGCTGTATAATTAATTTCCTTATTAGAAAAGACATTGACAGGTAAGAGGAAAATTCTATCTTTGAACAAAATCCAATCATAGTGTCGTGTTTCACGTCTATTTTAAATATTCTATTTCATTAAGAAAAAGACAGAAGATAAAATATTTGTTTAGTCTTGGCAAATTAAGATATTCCATAGACAGTTTAGACGTGATTTAGAAAATGGCGTCTAAGGATACGTCAATTTACGTTAGGCGCTAACTAATTTGACAGGACTAAAATAATATTTAGGTATTTTCCGTCCTTTTCTTAATGAAACAGAAAGAAAAAATGTACTGAACTTAAATTTAGTTTAGTTAGTAAACAAGATAATAGGCGCTATTGTTTAGTAAAGCAAGGCAGTAATGAATGCAAGCCACTGCAAGCTTTGTATACATTGCATTACACGGCAGATAGGCTCCAGATGGGATCTCGTACTTAATGATGGCGTTCTGTGCAAGGAGCTACCTTTTGTACGGTATGAGCTATGCCATAGCATAGCATAGTGTAATCACATGCACAAGTGTTCTACAAGTGCAGGGTGTGTATTAGCGCTCTAGAAATATACCAGCATCTACTTTTCGTCTTTTTTAACCTGCTTGGTTCTAGTTTTGTGACTCCTAAATTGACAGCAGACGATTTTGTCAAAAACATGAAGCAATAGATTTTTTAAATGGGACAAAACTCGCCACACTTTTCCCAACCACTGCAACTCCTGAAAGCCAGAATCAACAGTGGCGACCGCCAGAAAAACGCCGAGCAATGAAGCTCGACGAGTCCCGGAGAAACGATTCAACTGTCTTGGGTCCCGCAACGAAATTAATCAGAAAAGAATAGCGGAGGAGTAAGAAAAAAAAAAAAAGCAATAGATTAGGAATTTCAAACAGAAACAAAGATAGGCAGAAGTTCTTTCAACATCCTTTGTTTTGGGAAAGAAAGTATACTTAGTTGGCAGCTTTCGGAAATAGGTATAGCCGATTTTATATGCTTGAAGATTGGATTCTTACTACATGACAAAGATAGAAATGTGTTAGTAAAACATATGTTTGCGATCGCATGTTACAGAAGAATGTTGATTGTGCGTAAATTATGCACGATATAGTATTAGTTGACCCTGAAAATTATTTCATTCAGCAAATTGGCGTGTTGACGACTGGTCGTGCGTGTTACATGCCAGCTGATTCCAATAATAGTATTAAGGTGTGTACTTTCATTGAGGAAATTATGTGTAAATGCTTAGGAATTTAGACTTTATACCACTTAGTTGATAAAAATGATAGTGCTAAAATGTTGAACCTCAGAGTTTTTATTAAGCTGCTCCGCAGAACATAGAATAATCAATTTATGTACAATGTTCCTATTGGTGCGACGTAGGCCTGCTCTCTTCGAGAGAAGGTTCCCCGCCCAGTTCAGTTTGTAGATTTCAAATGTCTACGAAATGTTCGGTCTAGTTTTGAGAAATTGTTTACACAAATAATGCGTCATAGCTAAACTTTAAACACTACTTTTAGTAGACTAACAGGTTTTGTATTTTTTTTTTGGTACTCTGTGGGCGCCGAATCAATTTCAAATCGATTGATCAATCACTTTTGTAAGTAACAGTACCTAACTAACCAAGTACAGTCTGCAACAGTGTTATCTTTGCATCTGAATAATAAGTAGGTATACTGTTAGATAACAATAAACAACATGGCGACGGCTGTACACATCCATTCATTTTGTGTGTCCGTAATTAACACCTTCAGCTTAATTCCACTTTACGTAATTGTGGGTACGTGTATCGGTGGTGTAACTATTTATGAGAATATATTGGTGATTATTATGACTTCTAAAAATGTCTTTATAACCATTTAAAATGGAGGGTTCTCTTCACAAGAAAATTATGCTTTGCAAAACCGAGGGATCAAAATTACTTACTATTAGACTTCTGGAGATGATAGGGTATCATGAGAGTTGACGGACGGCTTGTGTGCAGGATGTGGTTATTAACAGACAGAATGAAGCTAGCCCATCCCCCTTACCACAAGAAAACAAGTATAACAAGTCGGCACCTACTATAAATGGAAGCGTTAGTCTATTTAGCCCCATTTTCCTAGCTTCAAAGCTTTGCTCTTAACAGTCTATAAATCTGCGATAGTGTTATTATATGTACTTGAAATGATCATAATAAGTATTTGCGTTAACATAGCATCACGCCCGCATTCTTTGAAAGGTTAAGCAATTGTGTAAATTACACCCAAACTTATCCAGTTGTCTGTCGGTACTTTATGTTCTTCTTCTTCTTCGTTTCGTTCTTGACAGAACGGTCGTGGTCACTATGACTGAATTCGGGACGTTGATGTAACTCGCCGGACGATCTCTCTCCTTTTATCCCTGTTGGACGACAGTCTGGAGCATTCATTTACAGGTCCCCCCACTGCCGACTTAATTTGGTCGATCCACCTCATCGATTACCTTTCACGAGGTCTGTTCCCCTCTACTCTGCCCTGGACGACCAAACGTTCTACGAGTTTTCATTGTGCCTTGACACGTGACCAAAAACCGAGTAGGTATACGAAGGAAGGAACTAATTCTGTAAGACGTTGTTTGATGCTGAGTTCTTGGAGTACAGAAACGTTCGTTCTAAACTCGGTCCATGATACTCCAAGCATTCTTCTCCAACACCACATTTCTAGAGCGTCTATCTTTTTCTTTTCCAGTTCTCGTGACGTTCACGTTTCAGCTGCGGAAAGAAATATGGGGAATATTAGTGCTCGGACGAGCCTGTTCTTAGTGGCCTTAGTTATGTCGCGATTCCTCCATATTTTCTTGAGCTTGTCTATTGTCCCTCTTGTCATGGCCATGCGCCGCTTGATCTCATTGGTACTTTATGTCAGAGTGGTTTAAATGCTCGCTTTTCTTCTACAGTACAATCACCATTGTTGGGATCGGCATCCTAATGTAACTAGAGGTAGCTAAATACCAGTATTTCACATAGGGTGGCTGCTTATAATGTGACTAATAAAGGCCAGTTGCTGTTAATACGATGAAACATCGCTAGTAAGACTACAAGAAGTTGTATTATCTAGATTTAAAAGAGTGTTTTCTTTGGAGTGTGTTGCCTGTTCATATGGATCAACGTTTTGGGACGGACAACTTTCTGTCTGACTGATTCTTGACAGTTTGGCTTAAAGGTCCAGTAACCGAGCCAGAAATAAATTAAAAAAAAAAATTCTTGACAGTTCAAAGGAGGCCGCGCATTTTTTAAAGATATCAACCTAAACCGGCATATTGCCGCGACCTTTCCGCTACACTTTGTATAGTTTAGTTGATTTTGAGTTCATCGTGTAAAATACTGGCCTCCTCTCTGTGAGCGGGAGTGGGCCGTAATCCACCACGCTGGCCCAGAGCGGGTTGGTAGAAGTCACATGTTTTCGAAGTTTTTTTTTTGGCTCTAGGACATGCCGGTTTCCTCGCGATGTTTTTCCCTCAACGTTTTGAGAGAAGTGCCGATAAAAAAAAGACGACCATAAAAATTGTAGCAGAATGAATATAGAAAAAGTTCTGAAATGATCTGCCTTATTTTGGGTTTCAAATCGGTTCTAGTTGAACTGCTTGAAGACGGGTCTAAAGGACGGTCGCAGGTTCACGTCGTCGGTTGAGGCGACTCAATTTTCGATTGACTTACCGGCCATGGGGTGTTCGGGTGTTCTGAGGCTCTCACAGTAACATAAAAACAAACAGTTCCACGACACAACTTATTTTGCTACTAGGTTGGCCTATTATATTTAAGAATACTTTACTGATTATTAGGATCTACGTGTATTTGCTTCATTATATATCTAATTATAAACTAGTGCTTAACCGCAATCTCGCCTGATGGTAAGCAGTGATGGAATCATTGATGGTAAAGCGCGCTAATTTATTAATAGCCTATTCACTCTAGCCTTGAAGACACTTAAATTATAGTTAGGTGGAAACATCGCTGCTGGCAAAATTGTTCCAGTCGCGTCTGTACGCGGTACAGAAGCGGTATGGACGAGGTTGAAACGTTTCGTCCAGATCGTAGTGGTTTCAACAACGTAAGGGTGGATCCTCGCCGTACCGACATCGTCCAATGATGGCAAAGCAACTCCCGCGCATACTCTCCAAAATGCATCCTATAGATTACCGACAAGCTGGTTACTCTTCGCCTGAGCTCCTGGGCTTGGAGATAGTTTTTAACCAAATCTGGGTCGTTAATTAGCTCTTTCGCACGCCTCTCCACCGAATCCAAAGTTGCCAGGTGGCATTTTGGATATTACTTATTTTTATCTTGCTTGTTAGTGTATCAACCATGCCATTATTACTTATATAATTTGCTATTAAGTAGCTGTTACAAAATCTTTATAATGTTCTTGTAACAAATATTATTAAAACACAGTAATGCGATTTTAAACTGCTGATACACGCCTTGCGCATCTTCAGTAATCGTAGTTAAATAATACATACTTAGAGCGTTGAACTGCTTTAATGTTTAAAGACCAGCTAAAATTATTTAGATCATTAGCAGAAGGAATGTAAGTATAAGAAAAAGAAAATGGATTTTTGTCCTTTTCTCGTGCTCTACCAATGTTGTAATAAACACTTAATATAGCTTAATATTTGTCATTTTTCAGAATTTTAGTTTAGATTTTTATTTGTTTTGTTTTTAGTCATTGGTATGACTCGTATAAAACTATGTACTGTATTGTCTGAAATAAATAAATAAATAATAGTAATTATTATAAACCTTTCGGAATAAATTTTCTAATATAATGATAGAATCGTATCAAAATCCATCATGAAGTTTCATCTAACTAAGCGCTACCATGAACAAAATCGAAAGGCGACAATAATGTGAAAGGCTTATGCACCTTTATAGATGCCAACATGAGCCTTGAAATGTTTCCACTGGGGTGTCCTAGCGGGAATATTTTAAGCTGATTCCTGCTGCTGCTGAATTGCAATCTACCATGCGGGCCCAGTGTGGGTACCAACCCACACTGAGCCAACTGGTGTACCAACACAGAACAGATAAAAGACATTGGCAACGATTCTCTTATTTACAAACTTAACTAATTTTAAGTTAAGTGCATCTTTTTCTTTCTATTTCATTAAGAAAAGGATAGAAGACAATATTATTAGTTTAATCCTGTCAAATTAAGATACTCCATAGACAGTTTAGACGCAATTATAAACACAGCGTCCAAAAATACGTCGATTTACGTTAGGTGCGGACTAATCTGGCAGGTCAATCTCCAGAGTACTTTCCTTCACGGTTTTGAGAGCAATGGTGATGAAATTATTTCCTCGAAAGTAAATCCTAGATGGAATACGACCTACGAGAAGCAAAGCTACCACTGCTCTCTTGCTGATGTAATAATGTAAATACCCAAAAACCAAACCTAGATTTTGCACGAAACCCAAATAACTGCAAAACCTGTCGAACAATTATCAATACCATTGTATCATTGGTTTTATTTTTTCTCCTCTCGTAACATGAAAACCTAGCTCACGCGTCGCGGCATGATTCAACATCGTCAGATTAAGATCTCAGATAAGATGCGGTTGCTGATTCTAATTTTCCTTTTTTCTGTTATCGCGTGCCTACAAGAAAATTGTTACTGTCATAGTTAATCTTCTTTCAAGCTTCGATGAAATGAACAAGATTTATTTTAAAATCTTAAAAGTAATAAACTAGTGCGCTTTACCATCACCAATTGGCTTGTATCCTAAAAAATAATTTAATGTCCATCAGATAGATTTCTAAAAAATATGGAACACGTATTTTTTATTTTTTCTTTTATTCAAATACTTAGGAAGATATATTGATTTGAAATATCGCATGACGTCACGCCGTCGTACAAAATATACCATGGCGTGACGTAATTAGCCCCCACTCCGTAACTTTAATACGTTATATCTCAGTAATTTTTGGTAATTTCGACAAAATAAAAAAGACGGGTCTTAATTTTTTTTATTATCTATAAGACGGACTAATTATTTTTTTTGATTTTCATACCTTGGATACATCCCTATTGCGTCACTGCTTACCATCAGGCGGGATTGCGGTTAAGCTCTAGTTTATAATGTGTAAAAAAAAAATTTCTTAAAAGTCGACGACACGGTTGGTGTAGCGGCCGAGTGGTTTCGATTCCCGCACGGAACTAATATTTGTATGGCCTACAGGTTTTTGTTCCGGGTCTGGCTGTTTGTGTATGTGAGTTTATATGATTATAAACGCACCCACGATACAGGAGTAATTCCAAATGTGGGGCAACGTTTTTCATCGTCATCATCATCATCTCAGCGTTAATCCAGTCGCATCTGTAGCTTTTCAGCTTTGTAGTCTGGGGTCCACTTTACCAGTCTAACTGCTGATTTTGGCTAAACTTCGATATTTTCCGTGAAGCCACTGCCGTCTGACCTCCACAACCCGAAGGCGATATCTCAGCATTGCAGTTAAACCAATTGTTAGACTTTTTGAGGGCTCAACAACCCGTAACGACTGCCACTAGATGTTAGTATGGCAATCGGGACCAACGGCTTAACATGCTTTCCGAGGCACGACCAGACCAGTGCAAATATTCATATTCATGCTTACAAATATTTTGCACAGTGCGGGGATCGAACCCGCGCCTCCTTGCGCAACGGCCGCGTTCGCTACCGCTGCGCTACGGAGACTGGCAACGTTTTTATACAAGAAAATGTGAATTAATAAAAGTAGTATCTTTATTAAAAACTAGCTGCGCTAAGCGGTCTCACGCGCCTTTTTTTTTAATACGCCCCGCCCCTATTGGTCGCAGCGTGATGTTATATAGCCTAAAGCCTTCCTGGATTAATGGGCTATCCAACACAAAAAGATTTTTCCTAATCGGACCAGTACTTCCTGAGATTAGCGCGTTCAAAGAAACAAACAAACTCTTCAGCTTTATGTGTATTAGTATAGATTTGTAAGTGTGATGGGAATTAATTAGGTGTGTTTTTTTATACTATTATGGGTGTCATCGTTAGAAGACAAATCGTCGATTTTTTTCATCGAATTAATTTTATGATGTTTCTTTGGATCCCATTTTCTTATTAATATCTGTGACATCATAAACTATTATTAACCATTATTATTGTTTGAAATTCATCTCGTAGGCCAAAAGAATGTTTTGGTTTATATTCCTTCGATATATAGACCGTCAGATAGGCGCACGTTAGGTAAGTATCGAAACGTTATATAAGTACGTTATATAAGTATATGGAAACTGGAATATAGAGAGAAGCCGTAAGCACTTCCAAATAATGAAAAAATTGGAATTACAGGGGGTTTCAGGCGATGTACTCCTGGTATGCTGGAGTGGATGGAGGCCTTCACCAAATGTTCGCTTAGCGCTATGTACTTGTGATAAGCTCACCGGCCGGTGGTGGTTTGGATTTTGGTTAATTGATGTTGTTCAAACCACTGTTACGGAGAAAGAACCACGCTGGTTCACGCTGATGAATGGAAAGACCTTCTTGCGCTCCGTTCGTTCTTCATTCCTTATTGCTGTTTGGATACTTCGCCAAGCAATGAATGCGGGAATATTTTAATATGCTTGCTTATTGATGTATTTAATCGTTATGTGCATTACAATTATAAATGTTAAAGTTCATATGCATGGATGTTTGTTTGTTACACTTTCACGCAAAAACTACTGACCGTATTTGGATGAAATTTGGCATACGGGTGGTTTATAACCAGGTTTAACATATAGGTTACTTTAGTCCCGATATTCTTACGGAATCCTCGTCAAATCCTATGTGTGTGGTTATGAACTAAGCAACACCAAATTTCATCAAAATCCGTTCAATAGGTTTGGCGTGAGAAACATACATACATGCTCACTAATTGTCCCAAAAGGATGTTGTTTTTTTTTTACTATGACATCTCGTAGTTGACCTTGAGAGGTCGCGACTACTTAACCGAACTATCCTGTGGCTGCCTTAAATGAATTTAAAGCCTCCAGCCACGGGCTAAAAGCATGTTGAAATACCAAGTTATCCGATAATTGCCAGGTTGCTGTCAAATTATTATTTTACGTTCAATTATAAATTGGAAGTGTTGAAACCGCAGTCCAGATACTCAATATAATTGGTACTTTCTTTGCTATCAGCGTGCATTCACTGCCTCAATAATTTACCATGTCTTTTAAAACAATAAGATAAAGTCACGCACATTATATTTCCTAGGTTTTGTTCTCATGTTCCTGGGATATCTCGAAACTTGTCACCTGGCCAGCATTTCTAGTATTTCCGGAGAAACTTAGTGAACATTGCGTTAGATTTAATTGCGTCATCCATTATGCTTCTAATTGTAAGTAGGTAGATATGTCTCAATGTAGGTACGAGTAAGTAAATAAACTATAGAATAATACAGTAAGTTTAATGAAGTTAAATGATGTACCAACAATATTTTTTTGCTGTGCAGTTCATCAATCAACGCAATAAGGTCAAGTCACTGAGTTTTATATAATCATTAATGTTACTCGGCTAGTTAATGACAGGATATTTGCAGGTACATTATTAATCAACTACATACATCTATCTATAATAGTATGCATGTTATTATTGTGGAATTTGTCGTACCTATTTAGCAAGCGGATGTTAATTTTTGTTTCAAGTGTCGGTTCCTTATAGGTACTACATAATGCTTACGTTACATAAACGTGGGTGACGAGAGTGTTGGTACTTTTATATTTTTTAATAAATACTAAATACATATTATAAGCATTCAAGCTCATTGAAGAAATTATTTTTAATAAATTAAAAACAAAAAACACTATAGTACGAGACTACGAGTAGATGTAACAATTTAATATTTATTCTGCCGGGTAATTGCGGTAACACATTATTTTTTTTTTTTTTTTTTTAAATGGCTTTGCCATCGCATTAGCCAATGTCAAGTTAAGGGGAAAGGGTAAAAGTTAGGGAAAACTTAGGACAAGGTAACATATTATTAGTAGCAATGGATTTCATTTTGACAGTTTAACAATATTAATTGCGGTATTTATGATATTGAACACACTTTGACACATTTATCTAATATATGGAGCAATGGATTAGGATTAGCAATACGCTTAAAAATGACACCAACTGATAGTATTAGTGTTATGCGGTTGGGGTACAGGTGCCATTTGTCTTTTGCCAGTTTTGGCAATAGACAAACTTTTACAATAGATAACGTAACGGTCAATTATAAGGAAACTACGGGTGTAGATGTTTTCTGTTTACTAACACGTTATGTAATCTAATTACCGTTATCCAGTAATGTTATTACTTAGAAGACACCGACGAGTTAAAGTAACCGACATATTTCCGAGAAAAGCTAGAAAAGCTGCCAAGACGTACTTACCTACCCATAGTCTTGGTGTTTTGAGGTTCGGTTGATTCCGTGCTAAATGAAATATTTTTCACACGTTATTTCACTAATTTTTTAAATGAAAATCATCGAGGTAGGTAGTTGCTAAAAACACTGTTAATTGGAATGTTTTACGAATGTTTTAATGAAAGTTTTACGTCGTTGCCTTCAAATATAGTGCGTTAGTCAATTAGAGTGCAGATAATATTAAAATAATGTTCCTACACATTTCGTAGAACTAAAATAGATTGAAGGCCTAATACTAGGGCGGCTGAAAAGTTTTGAGCCTAAGTACCTTAACGCATTACTAATGACTTGGGCTGCACATCACTAATTAAGTGTCGTAAGTAGTATAAATATCAAGTTTCATGTCATTAGTATCATAAAATTTTTAATAATTGAACCATAAGCATCACCATGTCTGAGTCATCAGCGCTTTGCACAAAACTGGAGCACAGAGCTGTAACAAAATACCTCACAAAGAAGAACAAAACGCCGACGGAAATATTTGAAGACATGTCTGTAGTTTACGGGGACCACCTTCACCTTCTGCACCCTCATTTGCCACCGTAGAACGTTGGAGACGAGAATTCAAGCACGGCAGGGAATCGCTCGAAGATTACCCCTGGCCGGGACGCCCAAATACTGCCGCTACCCAAGAAAACATTGAAAAAGTGAAAAAATATACATGAAACCGATTCTGAACAAACTATTTCATTGCCATTTTAGTACAGACGACAGCACATCAAGGTATTACAATCTGTCAGATTTCTTTATTAGACTTTCAACTTTATCTCTAAAGTATTAAGGCTCAAGGTTGATTGGGAATATTTGGCAGTTTCAAGTGGCTTAACCTGCTGTCATCCGTATTTAAATTACTGGTTCTTCTACTTTGGAGTAGGTACTTTCATTTTATTTATGTACTCGTATCTAAAAAAAAGATGTAAGCTCATGTATTACAGTATACAAAATAGATTGCATAAAGAAAGGCAGTCATTAATCCCAAATACGTTTGTGTCCACTATCACAACCCACATCTGAAGAGAGGATGAAATATCACCAGGAGGCATTGCAATTAGAGCGGTAGGTACACCTACAACCGATTATGTAGTTCATACGTAACCAAATCGATTCTTCGTGACTCGATAAGTTTTGTTTGTTTAAGACGTCATTCGATTCAATGCGTTGTCATTAGGTAAATTATAGAAATTGTGCATGGTATTTCCTAGTACTGACTATAGTATGGTTATTTCAACTTGTGTAAACGTTTTATGTGAAGTGTTTCACGCATGCGTCGTAGGTACCATTTTGCGATTATAGCGTCGAACAACCTTTCCATGTGATTGAGATATTACCAGTTTGAGATTATTTCGTCATTAGTAGTATCTTTCGCCTGTGTGATACCGGGCTTAGAATCATCATCATCATCATCATTTCAGCCGAAAGACGTCCACTGCTGGACATAGGCCTCCCCCAAGGTTCTCCACGACGACCGGTTCTGCGCCTCCCGCATCCAGCGGTTTCCCGCGACCTTCACCAGGTCGTCGGTCCACCTTGTCGGGGGCCTACCCACGCTACGTCTTCCGGTGCGTGGTCGCCACTCGAGAACCCGTCGGCCCCATCGGGCATCGGTCCTACGGGCAATGTGTCCAGCCCACTGCCACTTTAGTGTTGCAATTCTTCGGGCTATGTCGGTTACTCTCGTTCTTCTGCGGATCTCCTCATTCCTGATTCGATCGCGCAGTGAAATCCCAAGCATAGCCCTCTCCATTGCCCTTTGAGTGACTTTGAGCCTTCTTATAAGGCCCATTGTTAGCGACCACGTCTCAATTCCATATGTCATCACTGGCAACACACACTGGTCGAAGACGCCGGGCAAGGCGCCGGGCGATGACGGAATAACGGCAGAGCTACTGAAGGCGGGTGGTGAACCGATCCTTAGGGCCCTTCAGAAGTTATTTAATTCCGTCATAGTCAAGGGAAAAACGCCACAGGCATGGCACAGAAGTGTGGTGGTACTCTTTTTCAAAAAGGGTGACAACACCCTTTTGAAAAACTACAGACCCATCTCACTTCTGAGTCATGTCTATAAGTTGTTTTCAAGAGTCCTCACGAATCGTCTCGCCTGCAGGTTTGACGACTTCCAGCCACCCGAACAAGCCGGTTTCCGAAAGGGCTTCAGCACAGTAGACCACATACATACGCTACGGCAGGTTATACAGAAGACCGAGGAGTATAACCTACCCCTTTGCTTGGCGTTTGTGGACTACGAAAAAGCCTTTGATTCGATCGAGACCTGGGCTGTACTGCAGTCTCTCCAGCGGTGCCAAGTAGACTATCGGTATATTGAAGCGCTGAAGGGTTTGTACGAAAACGCCACCATGTCAGTCCGAATACAGGACCAGACCTCGAAACCAATACCTCTCCAGCGTGGTGTCAGACAGGGAGATGTTATCTCCCCGAAATTGTTCACCGCTGCATTGGAGGATGTCTTCAAGGTTCTGGACTGGAAAGGACTGGGCATCAACATCAATGGCGAGTACATGACACACCTTCCGTTTGCTGATGATATCGTAGTCATGGCTGAGACCGCGGAGGACCTGAGTACAATGCTCGAAGACCTCAGCAGAGCCTCCGAGCGAGTCGGTCTTAAAATGAACATGGGCAAGACGAAAGTCATGTCTAATGCCCATGTTGTACCGACTCCTATAAAGATTGGGCTTAGAATAGTACCAACCAATATTTTCCCGTGGGTATCGTAAGAAACAGGGAACTAGTCAGCAGAGCTTGTCTTGTGGAATATCAAATTACTGCGATCACCAACCCTGCCAAGCGTGCGGATTATGGCAAACCCCCCAAAGAAATGAAAGCCTTGGGGAGGCCTTTGTCCAGCAGTGGAACTCTATAGACTGAAGCAGATACAAGGTACTATCTTTCTGCTGTCACTTTCAGATTTACTATACCTCTATGGTTTGAGGTACTTACCTATAACAGTAAACAAGATGTGACATGATCTAATGTTACCATCGATCGATTGCATTCAGGAAGCTTCCTGAACCATAAAAAGTTCATCGATATGTTCGCGGTCTCTTAAGTTAATTTTATTGTAATCGTTTTAACGCTAATGTATAAAAGTAAACACATTATGATTACAAAACAATTTCTTTATAATAATAAAAAGCATAAAATTACTAAATCTGTTATGTAAATATAGTTTAGAAAACTAAAAAAACACGCTTTTAAAGAATATCAAACTAAAAAGTAAAAAATAATTTAAAAATTTAATTTAACTTTTTAGTTTGATATTCTTTAAAAGCATGTTTTTTTTTAATTTTTTAAACTATATTATTTATTTCCAACTCTTTAGTTCGATATTCTTTTTGCTACTTGATACTTACGTGAGTGGCAACCGCAGGCGCAGGTAGTATACTAATAAAAAGCAGATTGAAGAGTTTTTTGTTTGAATGCACTAATATACAGTATGTTAAGAAAACCCTGTTCGACCCATAAGGATAATAAAGGTTAGGTAAACACATGACCAAATATAATATAAAATTTTACATAATCATCATAGTACCAATACAAATGAATTTTAAAATAATCTTTTTTTCCCGCGAATTAATTCCAACTTCCCCGAAATTTGGTAATTAAAAAAAAGTGACAACACCGGTATTATTATGAGCGAATAGCGATGCGAAAACGTGCCGTGTGCCCTGCCGTCCGCCGCCCGCGGAAGGGTGGTTAACGCACATTTATTAAGTTACTTACCTCTTTTTGCGAAATAATATTTATTTTTTTGGGGGATTTTTTTTTTAACTTTAGTCCGGTTTTGTATCCATTAGTAGAATCAGTTATCGATACCTAACAACACCTTCACGGGTCGGACAGGGTTTTCATAACATACTGTATAGAAGTATGATTTATAAAAAATGCCTAATTCTTGAGAAAAGATATATGTATATGCTATCATGCTACGACACTTAAAAGCTGAGCAAAAGTAAATGAATATTCAGAAAGTGTTAAACAAAAAAGAAGTTGCGGACGAGCAGGGCTGAAATTAGTAACATCATAAGCATTCATAATACAGTTATAATAAAATAACAGATAAACTTGATTATTTGTTACAATAATTACAATCAATCGGCTTAACAATGAACGCGCACGAGGCGAATCGATTTAAATGGCAGCGATTAATCAGGTTGCATCTATTAAGGCGAGCACCAATAAATATGAATATCGATCGCACTCGAATGCAATAAATAATCCATTACGTAATCGGTGTCACCTGTCGCAAATCGGACAGCGACCTCACTATGATATAACGGTTGCAACCCATGAAAAGTAACTGGCAGTTAAATTAACAGAAAACGTAATTGGATACAGGCATGTGGTTTAAATGCCGCAGTTAAAGTGCATCTGCATTAACGTGTAATATGAAAGGAGGATTCCATGCGTCTGTTGGTTTGTTGTATGTAATGTTTGAAGTGATTTCCGTCTGATTTTACAACTTTTCAACTGTTAAAGCTTATGTGGACAATTCGAGCAGTTATATAATGCGGTCAAGCTAGACTTTTAATTCAATGTAGTAAAAACTACGTTGCGTGTTAGAACGGTCTGTGCTTATGCGCTTTTTAGAGAAAAACACGTAGCTACAGAATTACAGATTACAGAATTTATGTGTGAAATTGATTCAAAGTCGCCAATTTGAAATCTCGCAAGGTAGTAAAAAATTAGTAGCGCAAGTTCCTTGTTGATCCAGCGCAATAATAATAAAAATATAGACTCGAGATTGTTCTTGATTGCGAATTGGGCTAAATTGGTGAAAAACCACGGAACATTTTTAAATCTATGTTTAAAAGAGAAAGTCGTCATAAAACATAAAAATGTTGGTTTCATTCCAAATCCAGGTATGTTAAGGTCCTTCTGTCTTTTGTTCTGTTTCAATTTTGAGATGTAACAAGGGTAAAAACCGCGGCCCTGGCGCACAGGCAACGGAAGGAACACGGGTGCCACGGGTGGGTTTTAGTCAGTAAAAGTCTGACACGACCTTCCGTTCAGCTCAGATAGGGAGAGGTCATTTGATGATTACACATCCAAAACAAAAAAAGGGTAAGAAGGCCAGGGTTTCAACATTTCATTAGAAAATGTAGTGGATGTCAAGAGTTAGAGACAACAGAGTGATTCTGTAACCGTAGAGTGGAATGAGCTCACTTGAACTTTACATGTTGAGATTTTTACAGATTCGATTGCCAATCGATATAAAATGAATAATCGATTAAGAAAACAAATCGAGAACCCGACTTAAAACACAATGAACCCCGGATGATGTGTCCGTAATTAAGGTAAAGTTATTATTGAGATTGCTACCAAATGCATTTACGAAGATTACAGCACACTTTCTTTAACAAAAAGTAGTTAATTGAATTGATGAAATTGCTTAACGATTCTCTTGAAAGGTTTGTTGTCGGAACGTTTCTTAGTCTGTTGAAGCATGCAGGACTTTTTACGAACACTTTAAACTTATGTAATTAACCCGGTTTCATTTGCCATATTATATATCAATTATGTAGGTACTCTCGCGGAAGTTGCACGCGACGATTTGGTAGCATAGGTAACCGTTCTTTTGCTTGTAGCATGTGCGCGTACGCAATGATAGGCTATGTAATCTTATTAGGTTTTATGAATCATTTTTGAATTGGTTACTTAATAGTAGATCATTCATATGTCATAGATTAATTTAACGAATTCTGTTAGATATTGGTCCTGTCAAATTAAGATATACCACAGACAATTTAGACGTGTTTAAAACATGGCGTCTAAAATTACGTCAATTTACGTCAGAAGGTAGTTATTTCATTGCCGATGACCTGGTCGCGGGAAACCGATGGATGCGGCCAGCACAAGACCGGCCATTGTGGAAAGCCTTGGGGGAGGCCTTTGTCCAGCAGAGGCCCTCTACAGTATGTTAAGAAAACCCTGTCCGACCCGTGAAGGTGTTATTAGGTATCGATAACTGATTCTACTACTGCATACAAAACCGGGCTAAACTTAAAAAAAATCCCCCTAAAAAAATAAATATTATTTTGCAAAAAAGAGGTAACTTAATAAATGTGCGTTAAGCACCATTCCGCGGGCGGCGGGCGGCAGGGCACGCGGCACATGGTCGCATCGCTATACGCTCATAATACCGGTATTGTCACTTTTTAAAAATTACCAAATTTCGGGGAAGTTGGAATTAATTCGCGGGAAAAAAAGATTATTTCAAAATTCATTTGTATTGGTACTATGATGATTACGTAAAATTTTATATTATATTTGGTCATGTGTTTACTTAACCTTTATTATCCTTATGGGTCGGAGAGGGTTTTCTTAACATACTGTACAGGCTGAAGAAAAATTAAGTTAATTAATTTGACAGCTGGACTATTTTTTAATATTTATCTGCTGTCTTAAATTTAGTTTAGTTTCCCAATTGTATCCCAGTCGTCTCGTACGTACATACTTCTAGCGTTTATAATTCATAGAAACTTCAGATCGTTTTCCGTCCATATGAGGGGACGCTTTGAAGCAACATTTCAATGTACGTGTACACAATGGTATGCCACCGTTCCATTGACAATGGCCAATTCAATAGAGAGCTCTTGTACGATTGAAGAGATGAAAGTTGACAGGTGTCTACACTGTTCACTATTAACCACTGTGCCAACAGGTCTACCAAGGTAGGTCAAGTGCAGGGAAAATATGCATTATAAGTGGAAAACGAAGATGAGTTCAAAGTGTTTGTGTCCATAAACATTCAGATAGTTTTCTTTGTACCTCTAGTCTTTCTGTAACAACGATGAGTTTGAGGATGAGGCTATAACCACATGCGACTGTTTTGGCTTAGTTAGATGCTAAATAAGAACAGCCGCGCGGTTCGATTGATAAGTAAAGCTACACTTGCTGCGGTTGGTCTGGAGATGGGTGATCACTGCATACCGACACCCTCGGTGCTTCGGAAAGCAGGTTAAGCTGTTGGTCCCGGCTGCCATTCGTAGACCATTGTTATTACGGGTAGACATCTGCTCTCACCATTCTTATCAAGAGGTACCTATAATCGTACTAGCCAGTAATCGAGTTGTGGAGTATAGATAGGCAGTTGCTCCATGCAAATACTGCTATTCACCTGTCTGGTTAGACTGGAAGCCGATCTCAACATAATTGAAAAAAAAAAGCTAGCCAGATGATGGCTTCGTTAGAGGCCGCCATATTTTGACCTACGAACCCAATTTACTCTAGGTCAAACCGAAATCTTTGATGCGAAAACAAACAATTAGGCTTGGGTTAGCAACGATGTCTGTAGTCTTATAGTGTCCTACCTTATAGTCTTATTTGTATGTGTTTGAGCTTGCAATCTCATGTGTCCTATTCCCGTCCTAAATTCACCGCCACTTTTTTTTTCCGAAGGTGAAAAAA
This sequence comes from Sesamia inferens, assembly GCA_037179545.1. Taxonomy (NCBI): domain Eukaryota; kingdom Metazoa; phylum Arthropoda; class Insecta; order Lepidoptera; family Noctuidae; genus Sesamia; species Sesamia inferens. The sequence goes on from CM073931.1 coordinate 24,630,728, forward strand.
TCCTCATGGACTATCCTCCGCTCAGGGACGCGGAGTTGTGTGCGGGTCTCTTACTGGCTAAAAAACCACCTAAGCGTTCGTCATCTGCCTTTCCGGGGTACCGAGTCCCCCCAATAGGGATGTTTCCTGGTTAAAAAAAAAAAATGATTCTATTTAGTCCGTCGTTCAGATTATAGAAAAATATTGGATACGTATATTTTATTTTATCAAATCAATAAAAATTGACAATTATAAAAGGCATCAAAGATCAGCAGTGGTGGATGGTGACGTCACTGCTCGCTAAAAAGTGTAACGCACTGTATCGTTTTCATTTTTTGTTTATATAAAAAAATACGTGTCTAATATTTTTTGCAAATCTGACTGACGGACTAATTAGTTTTTTTTAGTCAAATACCCTATTCTACGGTACAAAATTCACCGCCACCTACGAGTACCAAGCATAGTGTGCTCCTACCGTCAGTACAAAATCTAATTAAACTAATTAAAACTCATGTCCGAACTTTATTAAATGTTGGAAATGTAACCAAAACACCTACAGGGAGTGACTGGGCACCCATAAAACTAAACATTAGATAAGTTTACTCTGATTGAGTGAGTGAAGCAAGCGGCGGCGACGGGCGAAGTCGTAAGTACCTATATCATAAATTCCTTTTTCTTTTCATATCACCTTCCACAGAAAAATCTCGTCTAGGATAGATCTATAAACGCCCGCTAGTGGCCTAGAGCTTCTATAAAAAAACGCCGTCCAAGTCCCGTTAGTGTTTATAATAGACTGATATAAAATCAATTCTTTGTATGCAAGAAGAACTCTTACATAATATATCGCTTGTAGTATGACAACGGTGCTTTTTATCCAAGAATAACTCGTCGTAGCATGTGTTTGCATGGCCTTCTGACTTCGCTATGTCTCTGTTTACCCAAAAACAGCAAACAATCTCCCGTCATAAACTTCATCTCCATTCAGTGAATTTCTGGTCTTGTCAAGTGGTTAACCTTTACAAAATATTAAGTAGAATTACAAACTTCGCAAGAACATGAAACTAAATAATTCTTGTACCAGCTGGTGTATTTAATAAAGTAATAGGGAAATGGCCTGTGGTTTAATTGAAACCCAACGTCGTGAACATAAATCTAAAAAAGGAATGTAGTCCAGCAGCTCGAAAGACTCGGTTGTAAATGGTAGAATACCACATACTATTACGTTCTAATTGTTTGATCAATAAAAATCTTTATTATTATTTATTTGCACATGCGAAGTAGATATATGTAGCTACTTTATTAGGTTGAGATGATCGTAAAGCTTATTGCATCCTTTGTTTTCTAATTGCCATCGTAAAAACGGGAGCATTTTCTATTATGTGACAGCCTGTAAAGATGTAGATAAAGTTTTGTGACCAAAATTATTTTATATATAGATTTAAATTGATTTTGTCTCTGAGATTTGCAAAAAGTATAATGTAGCAGAAGTATCTAGTTCAAGTATAATGTAGCAAAAGTTATTAAAACAATATTGACCTATGTTTTAATTACAACAATATTAATCTTTATATCTATGGAAAATTCAGTAATTAAATTAAATTACAGTGACTGGTCAATAATTAATATACTTGTTTTTAGTTAATTATGTTTGACAGTATTTCAGACAAAAAAGAACACAAATAACAGAATCGCCTCGTTGCGTATGCGGTAGTAAATGTCGCACGACTATGTCGCTGTGTGCACTAGTATCGACGACATACGGATTTCACAAATTCTGATTTTCGAAAAAATTTTATTATTAATATGTGTCGAGAATCAGTACCTTATAACCCTACCCCTTTGAAATTGACGAGGATGCAAAAGGACCGCTTGTTCAAGTACCTATATAAATCAATTGCCGTACATTTGTCAATCTTTGGTACGTTATGAGCGCGCCGGAGTTTCCTAACAAAAGAAGAAGGAAGAGGCATTGCATCAAATGGGTATTACCTATTATTAAATAAAGCTCCGAAATATCACAGTGCATCTCAAGTGAAGGCGTTAAACTTTAACCGACGTAACCAATCAAAAATGAAGACGGAAAAATTATTGTTTCTTAGAACCACTTCGCACAAACCGAAATAAAGATGGAGGGCGTTACTTGTCGGAAAAAAATAAAAAAATATGTTGTCTCATAACAGTGTCTGACTAGGCCCTTGTATGGACGTGGAACATTTTGCGTAACCAACCAGTCGTAAATGGAGAAATATTTCGCTCTAGTAGAGTATTTATAAAATGTAAAGCTTTAATTATCTTGGTTTTTATTTTATCGGTTGAATAACACAATTCAATTCAGAATTATTTTTATCCGGTCTAAAATTAAGTATAAAATTAGTTTTTGTAAATTGCTTGAGACCAACAAATATGAAACGTGTAGGAAATGCGATACGCATATATTATATTTCCTGTAGAATGAAATGGGGAGAAATTGTTAACCATAATGGTTTTAACTGGCCGATAATCTATTCACTTACATGCACTTGGCATGCTTTCGAATAGTTTCCTGTCTCTTTTTTAGTGCTCGACCACAACCGAGTTTTTAGGAGTTCATACTTTTATTTCGGCTTTTATTTTGTGACCTGGATTTTAAGATGTCAAATTACAATTTTTAAACTCTATGTTATTATCTTTTCGCCGCGGAAGAGACAATAATATTCAGTTAAAAATGTGTACAAGAAGCGTTTACGACAATTTCGAATGTTTTCCATGCAGTTTATTAGCGCACCAACCTTTCATCAAGGTAATGGACATTTTATACTGAAAGCAGGAGGTAAATCAAGAGCAAAACTAGTTTTAGAATTAAAAAGAAAGTCTTAATAATAGAAGAATAAAATGTATTATGCAAACTACGGTTTAATCAACTTTAATGATTAAATCATGACCATTTAAATACATAATGTTTATTGCGGTAATCTTTTAATGGCGTGTAGACATGATGGCTTCGAGATTTACATGTCAAAACGTTCGTTGGAAAGTACCTAACATAATGTCACACCTGTTTCTCCGAAGGTTTGGGCAGAGTTATACAAAGATCCACCACATTTCACCAGTTATGTTGTGGGCCAAACCTATCGCTATCAACTGATTTGTACCCTAGATCCTGATGGGCTGCTACTTAGAAATTCCCGATAGGGTAACTCAATATCACTCTCAATCTCTGTATTACTTGCACCTACTAAATAACTAGACCAACAAGGCAATGAGGTTGAAGGTAAGTACCTGTTTGGTATTTAACAAGTATTTATTTAACTTGTTTCGAAATACTCTCGAATAAAGTTATCTACATCAGTAAATATTAAGGATCGGCACTTGAAGGCTGGCTGTAAATACAAAACTGACATAATAAAATCACAAAAGTTGTACTTACTAGTGTAACAACTTCCCGACAGCCCAACAACATAAAGTTAAAAGTTCAAACTAAGACACGTCCAACAATCATTACTATTGTAACAAGTACAACAAGACGGAAGGTGTGCCGAGCTGTTAGAGTACTGTGCTGATATTTGATAAGCAGGACGTGATCACCCGGAGCCTAGGAAGGAAAGCAAGCAGGGCAGAACTAGGAAATTGATTCCCGATCGTGTAATGAATCAGCTGAGGGCTCCCCGCTTGAACTCTAGCTGATAAGGAGTTTAATAACCGTACGTTTTGTAACAGAGCTTGTAGTAGTTTATATGAATGTAGGATACTGTGTCGCTTATGCGATACTAAGGACAATTTTATTTATTGTAAATGATATCATGAATTAGTTACCTACTATGACAACAATGTAGAAGAAAAAGTACAAGCAAACATGTTGCGAAGACCCCCAATTAATTCAGACAGACGATTGATATTTAAAAATCGTTCACGGTAAAGCGCGTTAGTTTATTAAGGCTATTCACTTAATTAAAAAAACCTACTGAATAGAAAGGAAGACGGCAGTTGAGCCAAGGTAGTGCGATGTTAAACTCAACAATACGACCAATGATGCTGCGCCAGAGGAAGATTGTTCTGGAGACCCTCCCCACAACCAAACTCCCGACACAACAATATTTGGTGCATCGTCCCGGCCCACATTGCAACACAACTGCTCAGACACGTCCATCGAACGTCCATTGAACTTAAATTTTGTTTAGTTTGCGCACAAGCGAATCGGCGCCACTATCAACTGATTTCTGTCTTCTGATTTCATATTAGTTTCCTATCATTTGTCTTTTTGACGTGACAACGTCTTAAATTAGGTTGCGGCTGGGAGTCACTTATGAAAAAGTGTAACGCTCGGTAACGTTACGATGAGTCACCGAACTAAAAAATATATTTCTATAGTTAAAATTTGTGCAATTCTTATTTTCATTCAATTCCTTGTTCCTATTTTGCAATTTAATTATATTCATATCAATAAATATTCTACCGAGAAAAAGACGTTGTCACGTAAAATCTTCGCCCGTAAAACCGACTTTACAGGCAACCATTTTTTTTTTTAATAATTATAAAATAGCACTTGACCGCATTCCCGCCTGATGGTAAGCAGTGATGCGATCGTTGATGGTAAAGCGCGCTAGTTTATTAAGAGCCTATTCACTCAGAAAAACTGAGCGAATAGGAAGAAAGACAGCAGTTGAGCGAGGTGATGCAATGTTAAACCCAACAACACGACCAACGATGCTGCGCCAAAGGGAGATTGATCTGAAGACCCTCCATGACTAAACTCCCAACACAACAACATTAGGCGCATCGTACCCGGCACACATCGCAACACAACTGCTCAGACCCGTCCTCCGAACACGTGAAACCCGCCGGAACACGACAAATCGCTTGGCGGCAAGGCTTTGTCTGGTGGGTGGTAACTTCTGCCGGCGGCCGATGTTATGGCCTACCACCGAGAAATGTCTTTTTTTTTAATGAAGTGGAAAGCAAAAGATGCAGTGAACTTTAATTTAGTTTAATTTGTGAACATTGGAGTCGCCTTCAATGTCAATCCCTAACATCAGGTGGAATGACAGCCTACTTGAAAGTCACGTCACCTAAGTTTAGACGTTGAGATTATTACAAAATAGATCGGCCAGTGTGAACCAAGCCAAATGAGATAACATCACGATTTGTTAATGATTACCCAACCACATCCTTCTTTCAACAATCTGAAACTTAAAATCAGTATTTCCTCTTCCGAACTCAAGTAATAATTTATATTTCTGAACTCCGATTTGAAAGCCAAGATCTCAAACATGAGACACTCGACAGCGTTGTAATGTTTCAGCGCTGCAACAGCGATGAAGGGCTTGATCGGACGCGCGCAGCTTTCCACGTCCCGCTCTTCGGATATCTGTCCCTTTAGACATAACAAGATAAATCGACTTACATTTGAAAGGTAAGCAATTTGTATAGTTGTCTCTAGCGTGAAAGCGAAATCGGTTGTTGAACGTTTATATGTGGGTAGGACGTAAAATGAAGTAAATGTCCCTTTAGCTACCGAGTTGTATCGAGTGTGGGAGGTAGAATGGTCCGTACCGTATTGTGGATGGAAAATCTATGGTGTAATATATATATATATATATTAGAGAGCTGGGTTCTTAACTCTTATTCTTATACGTTATTTACTACTAGCTTTCCGACCGCGGCTTCGCCCGGGTGGAATTCGGTATTTTTGTTTTCCCTCGTGAATATCAATTTTTTCCGGGATAAAAAGTACCCTATTATTTAATTCGGACTTCTAACTTTACGTCAGCAAAATTTCAAAGCAATCAGTTCAGTACTTACGGCGTGAATGTGGAACAAACAAACAAACTCACTTTCCGATTTATAATATTGGTAAGGATTTTATGTAAGAGCAAAATGTAATTTAAACTACAGTATAGCTATTTAATGTGCTACAACATAAATTCTACTGTAATAAACTATACTTAGTATGTAATAAAGTCTCAGTGGTTAAGGTACTAACAACTTCACGTTTTTGGATCCCTCATGCTAATATTATTCCTCCAGGTATTTATTCAGGCTCACTTTCACAGAAAGCTGTAATTTATAAAACGAATTTATTCATTTGTTTAGTATTAATAAATGTGGTAAATTTTACCAGGCCCGGATCTACGATTTTTTCGGACCGGGGCAAGAACTTAATATTGCGCCCCCTCTCTTGAGCGCTTGATAAACAATAAATACCTAATAGGTGGCATTATTTGTGATCGAAAGAATAAAATCTATCTATCTTTAATTGAGCTATTAGCAATATAGATAGGTAATAACTTTTTCATTGGTGTGACGTCAAATTAAATATAGCAATCATAAAGAAGGCAAAAGAGAATCAATTTTATTTTTCATATATTTCTTCACTTCTTCTCTTACTACAGCTTTACACGGCGTGCTTTCTTTTCTGCGAAAGAATCTATCAAGTCATCAAAGTCCGTCTTAAAGGCAGTTCTATTTTCAATGGCTAGAATCGCGAGGCCAGATAAACGTTCTTGGCTCATTGTTGAACGCAGATATGTTTTGATTATTTTCAGTTTACTAAAACTTCGCTCACAGCTTGCAGATGTCGTTGGTAATGTGCAGTATATTCTTAACGCTATAGTAACATTAGGAAATGCTTCTTGCAAGTCATTCTTGTACAGATGATTTAACATGTCGAATGCACTTGATTTTTCATTAATTTCAACTAGGTCTTTGAATACAGCAAGTTCCTGGCAAAAATCAACTGCATTCAAATCTTTTGAATATTTTCGTGCTAGATCGGCTCCATTTTTTTGCAGATCATTTGTCGTCATATTTAAAAACGCGTGGCCACTGAGGAAGGCAAAATTTTCATGTAGACTTTTTGCGCTCTCTACCCTTGTTTCTATTTCTGTTAAAATTGTGTCAAATACTACTTTTATATCTTTGGAAAATAGCTCATTCGGGTCTAGAGTTCTTGATTCGTCTTCGCATAATTCGTCATGTTGCCTTTTCCTTTTGGGAATTCGTTTATATTGAAGGACTGGCTCGATTTTCAACTTCACTGATATAATTGCAGCTTCTTTGATCCAATGTTCTATTGGTTTTTCTCTCATTTCTTGTATGATCCTAACAAGACCCTGCATTAAAACCACAGAACGCGAAATGATAATATCCTCTTTCTGTATTTCAACGTTTACTCTGTTAATCTCTCGAAGAATGTTGTTCCAAATTGATAAGTTGAGGATAAATTTGAATTCCATCACCGCATGTAGTAAATTACCAGCTTCATACTTCGATTCTGCGGCTGAAGAGGATTCTTTAATTTTTTCTAGAGCTTTGACAACTTCCGGTAAATTATTTAAAAGAGCAGTAACAGCTTGGTGTTTTGCTGACCATCTGGTTTGACTACTTCCTTTTAAGTTTGTTTTAGTACACTGTTGCATTATTTTCCATCGCGTGGTGGATCCAACAAAAAAACAATAAAGTTTTTGTACAAGCCCAAATAGGTTAACTGCTTCTGCACATGATGACGCTGAATGCACGCCCACAAGATTTAAGGAGTGTGCTAAACAAGGTACAAACTCTGCCAGCTCATTCACTTGCTTAATTCTGGATTGGACGCCTTTGTATACGCCAGCCATATTAGATCCGTTGTCGTAAGATTGTCCACGACATTTTTGCATATCCAAACCATCAGCTTCTAGTTTTTCCAAAATTCGCTCTGTGATATATTCTCCAGTTTTCCATCTACTTCAATAAAATCAATAAAACTTTCCTTAATAGTACATCCAGTTTTTGTTATTTTTATATATCGAATAACCTGGCTCATTTGTTCTGAATGAGATACATCTGGAGTGCAGTCAAACATGAGTGTAAAGTAGTTGGCCTCTTTAATCTCATTGATAATGGTATTTCGAACTTTTTTTGCCATCATATCGATTATTTCATTTTGTATTGTTTTCGACAAATAGGATACCTGTCCTTTTTTGACGTGGTCTAACTGATACTTGAGAGTAGGATCGTACTTAGCGAGTAGCCTTATCAAATTAAGAAAATTTCCTTGACTAGGTTGAGGAAAATTTTCAGTGAGATCACTCAGTGTTTCTTTGGTACCCCTGAAAGAAAGACAGTTTGTGGCAAGATACATGACAGCATCCATTACGACATGCAGAATATGTCTCCATTTTTCTTTCTCAGAGTGAATTAATCGCTCTATATTGTGATCAATGCCTTGGCACAATTTCATTTGCTGCAGGCGAGTTTTCCACTTAATAAAACATTCTTTATGCGTTTGGGATACTTCATGCTCAGTTAATCTTTCCGAAGTCTTTTTCCAATTAATGAGACCCTCTGTGCACAACGCTGATGTAGAAGAGCTGGCGAATAACTTGCAGACAGTGCAGTAAAGTGCATTTTTTGTTTTCGAATAAACAAGCCAGGATTTTTTAATAATTTCCTTATTTGCCATTGTTCCGAACCACATGTTATGTGTCAAATGCCTACCGTTGCGTTCAGTGGACCTAAAATCTACGTTATTTGGATGTTCATCATTTAGAAATGCAGCTTGTTTGCTCAAAAATGACCTTTGTTGATCTGTAATTTTCTTTTGGCTCGGCCATGTACCTGGATCCATTACATCTATAATTTCGTCTTGGCTGCTCGACTGCAATACCTAAGTCACTAGATGTAGATGCTAGATCAAGGTTATCTACCAGCTGAGGTAATTGAGGCGACTGCAACTGTTTGCCATCAATGCCATCATCTGGACCTTGAGGATTCAACTGATCTGTCGAATCAACTTGTATGTCCAAATTACAAGAGTTACTGGAAATACCTGGAACGGTATCCGAAGTATCAGTGGAACTTGATGATGGACCTGCTTCGTAAAGCCATTTTCTCATCTTAGAAGCCGATTTATTTACTTCTTCAAACTTGTCTTTAGCTCTTTTTCTATTTTCAGCCCCAGAAAGCTTTTTTTTTTGGTGCGCTCATCGTTGACCCGTTACAACCTAAAAGATATTCAAAATAAACGATTAACGAGTAAAGTAATAATAAAAATACCAAACTTTCAAGTCATAAAACATAATTCACTAGCACAAAATTTTCTTAATTACAATGTAGTAGGTAGTATTCTGTTATTTAGCTATAAAGGTTTAGTCAAATAGAATATACAACCAGCCAGTACACCACCTTCTATTTGCAAATAATTCAATATAATAATTAAATTTTACATCGGCAGAAGTTTTTATTAGTTAGTTATGAGATATAGACACTTCATCAACTACTTACCTACATCTCTACCCTACCTATAATAAATATCTAACGGGTCGATGTCTGTACACTGAAGATATTTAAGAAAAAAATATATACGACAAGATAACATACCTAATGTGTTTTATAACATTATCCTATTAGTTACTTACCTATTATTTCTGTAAGGCGTTTCTTTCCAATACGGTGTAGTGATGAAATCAATTCTTTCACTTATAATTAATAAAAAAACGATAGCAGTAATTACTCGCACACGCAATCAACCACATAGGTAAACAATCGTCTCTTGGCGTAACAGGCTCATTCGAGTCGGTTCGTGTAGTCTCTAGTTCTAAATGTGACAAACCGGTCTCTGCCGCGGGGGAATCCCCCCGCGGCAGAGACAGTGTTTCCAACTAGGCTAATACAGAATGTATGTACTAAATTGATTTTAAAATAAAGATTATGCATTTCTTTTTCTGAAGTACCAATGTCTAATGCTAAAACCTAAAGACGCTCTCGTTTTTGGCGCCCCCCTGTAACTGCCGCCCGGGGCAGGTGCCCCGGTTTGCCCCCCCCTAGATCCGGGGCTGAATTTTACCGTTGAGAGCGTGAGTCTTAAATCTTATATAACGACTCACGGTTTCAAATTTAAATATTCCTTTCTAACGTGATTTAATTTCATCATTACTCCCAACTTTCCCCACTCTGGCACTTGTTAACAATCACGAGCTTCGGCCAGGGATCGGTCACGAGCGAGTGCCCATAGAGATGCCTCCACGACGGGAATCGAGTGATAATCGATTCGATACACCCAGAATAATTTCAGTCTCGGCACTAGCTTTGATCTACGAACGTGAATGTCTATGGTGCCGGGTTTTTGTCGGGAAAGTCAAGCTGAGTGTCACGCTCATTTTTATTGGACTTTTAAAATTATTTATAGTGTTGTTTACTAAATAAAAGCGCGTGATTTATGAAGTAAAAAGTGAATTCAGTGAATAATTTATAAAGAACATTGAAATATTGTAGCATAGTGGCCACATCATGACTTTACCCAAACCCCTCCTAGTCGGACTCACGCGGGAAACGAAAGGAGATAGGTTAGTTTGAGTTAAGCTAGGATAAGATTCCGTTTGAGGGAGGCCGTCCGCCGGGAGGCGAGGGACGCCATCGTCCAGCATTGGACGCGGGACCTCGCCTCCGCGGTGTTCGGCCGCCGTACCCTCGACGCCATCGGGCCGGTCCTGAAGGATTGGCTCGACAGGCGGCATGGGTTCCTCTCCTTCCGTCTGGTGCAGGTACTCTCCGGTCACGGCTGCTTCGGCAGGTACCTGCACCGGATAGGACAAGAGGAGACGCCGTCGTGCCACGGTTGCGGCGCGGCGGAGGACACGGCGGAACACACCCTCGCATTGTGCCCGTCGTGGGCCGTGCTGCGCCGCGATCTTGTCGCGGCGGTAGGAGGGGACCTCTCGCTGCCCGCCATCGCCAGAGCGATGGTGGGGAGCGAGGGGGCCTGGGCGGCGATGGCCTCCTTCTGCGAGGTCGTGATGTCGCAGAAGGACTGCACTGTTTACCATGTGGGAGCCACCGCCCCTCCCTGGGAGGGGCAAATGAGGGCCCGCCATATTAGGCGGATTTCGCCGGCGGAGGAGTTGTAGCTCAGGCTCCGCTAGTATCCCACTCCCCCGCCACTATGGCGATGCCGGAGTACCGCTGGGGTTTTTAGTGGGTATACCGGGAGGCTATCTCCCGGGGAGTCCCACATACCCCTCCCGTCCCCCGACGGGTGGGGATGCGTAATTGTAATTTTCCCCAGCGCAAACAAAAAAAAAAAGGATAAGATTCCGTTCCGTGTGCAGTTTCTGGCCTGCCATCGGACGCGTCCCCAGGTGGCGGATAGGGGAACGGCCACCAGATATGGGGGTTACCGGTTTACCGGCGCGGACCAAAACCAGAAGTGGGGACCGCTTCGGCGGTCACACGTGCGGCGGGTCGGCCACCACTCCAGGTGGCTGACGTGACCCGAACTCCGGGTCTCCTCACTGAGAGGAGCTGGGGGCCCCGTTTACTTCCGGGCAAACGAGAGGAAGGACACCTCGCTAAAAAACCCTTGGCTGCTGCGTCTTCTCGCACAAGAAGACGTACCAAGCCGGGCCCCTCCCTATAGAGGGCCCACTGTGGGTCCGCCTTTTGGCGGGAATCGCCGGCGGGGGATTGGTAGTGCAGGCTCTGCTATTTCCCATGACATATAAACTTACTCAGGAAAAAACTTACTTACAGTCCAGGCTGTATGGTGTACTATACTATGCCATTGCCTTTTCCGTTCAGAAGTACGGAAAGAAGTGAACCAAAAAAAAATGTCTATGGTGCCATTAAGACTGTTGGTCTTGGTACCTTTGCGGGCATTTCAAGCAGAAATAAGCCATTATATCAAGCGTGCATGGTATGCGAAACGTTGCCTTGAAAATTATTACAGCTTTCGTTGCGAGATAATCAGGGCAACGCTCTTAACCTGGCTTAGGAATTGCCTTATTAACTCGAGTAGAAGACTAGCATTACTTCAGAGTAAGTATAAACATTCGCTATTGCCATTACTGTCAGTAATAAGGATAAAGAAATATTATCTAACTAACATTAAGTTTAATGTTTGAATTTATACACTGAGTTAGAATTAATACGTCACCACAAAACTTAAGCCCATGTCTTTGAGAATACCCATGAGTTTTTTTAGGATATTAATTATTTCAATTGTAATACATATATTATGGCTACTTCTACTACCATTTATAAAAACACTTTGACTTTAAGACCACTAGTTTATTTATTGTCGATGTTTCCGTGGAAAGCGACATTTTTCTTTGTCAACTCTATAATTGCATTTTATTGTTATACTCCTTAATTGATATAATGTACTCGTTAGATAATGTTGTTAGATAAATGCAGAATATTTGCTTTTACACGGTCGTGGGAAACTTTCGCGCGTTGTTTACTATTGAAAGTCTACTAAACGACTTTAGTAACGTACAAATAAGTCCGATTAATTAGTTCGATATGTGCTTACACAGTCCATTACGACGGACAATTAGATCTTTTATCTTCTTCCTTCCGACAGAACAGCGTGTAGTATTTAAGTCTGTGTTCAGGTGGTCCTGCAATGTTGCAGGTAGGTGTATTCTACAATGGCGACGATTCTGTTGTTGACAAACTAATTTTAAGTTATGCATCTTTTTCTTTCCATTCCGTTAAGAAAAAGATAGAAGATAACATTTTAGTTCAATCCTGTCAAATTAAGATACTCCATAGACAGTTTAGACGCGATTATAAACATAACGACTAAAAATACGCCAGTTTACGTCAGGAGCGCACTAATTTGACAGGTCTAAACTGACATTTTATCTTCTGTCCTTTTCTTAATTAAATATAAAGAAAAAGATTCACTGAACTTAAATTTAATTTAGTTTGCGAACTAGGGAACTGGGGCCAATGTATGACTCCGATATCGCGAGTCCCTCACTAGCCTCGTGCGAAGTTCCGTGGTCCGTTTATATCGTATTCCTTCTGAATGTTTGCATATTTATTATGACAGGAAACTAATCGCGGTGCAGAATGTGCACTTTGTGGAGTAGATGCATATTTGTGTGCATGCATTACGCCTCTTTTGCAATCGTGTCGAGTTAACGTTTCAACTAACATACATCTATTAGTTTAAAAAAGAGATTAAATCATAAGTTTATACTGTATTATGTTTTACTAATGGCGATAAATCGATTTATGTACAAAAAAGCAGTTTTAAACTACATAATATCGATATTAAATCACTGTCAATAAGCGCTCAATTACCTATATTGCCGTACCATCTCATCCTGAAGTAATTCAAATGTTAATAAATTCATGTTGATCTCAATAACAAAACTGTCAGTGCTAAGTTATCAGAAAACGGGTCAAAAGATCGTACTTACATTAGACTTTCTCTGACTCAAAGGAATGCGCAGACGCCGAGACCTAGTACTTACATGGAATGCTAATTTTAAACGCGCCACTTTTGTTTTAAAATTCTGTCTGATTGTGAAATCCGGAATCTATATCTAATAGGGCTGTCGCTTGTCGATATGCAACATTATTTTTCGTGTATGCGAAACGCGAAACACGTGTCCAGTATTTTTAAGTAAAGAATCTAAGTACAAATTTTCAAAAAGATATCATGAAAAACCACAAAGTTATCCTACTTTTCTCTCCTAACAAAAATATTGTCCACGCTGCGCTTGGGCGGGCGACCGGTGCTTGAACCTCTGACGTCAGCGGTTGCGCAGGCGTGCCCAGTACTATGATCTATCGTAAGCTGGGTGGCGCGCTCGGTAACCACACTGCAACAATTCCTAAACAAATATAACATGGTGTAAAAATGATTGGAATTGATTCAGTTGCTTATTCTGAACAAACTATATTCAGGTTTTGTAACAAAAAATAAAGTAGTCTAAGGTTTTGGTTGATACGAAATGGTTCTCAGACTTTAGCATCTAAATTACAAACAAAATATATCCATGTCTATATTTCTCGGACAGGTCGGCTGCTACTGAGATTTTCTTATTGAAAATATTAAATACACGAATATATTACGGTTCATAAGTAAATATTATGTGACTAGGAACGCAGATAGATACATAATGAAACAATAACCAACGCCTAAATAAAAAAGCTCTGCAATCCGTCATTACGTTCATGCTCAACAAACCGTTGTTCAAACTGATTGTTAAATTGATTGCCCGTACAATAGCTGAGTAATTGATCGCTAACTCAAACTTCGACGAGATTAATCGAAGTCAGTTGTTAATTAAGCTTAAAATGAACAACAAACGAAACAAAACACGATTAGTTTGTTAGGTAATCCTTTCTCCGTTGGTGTAATAAAATTTAAACATTCGCTTTTCAATATGAAAATTGACGTGCAGTCGAAATGGCACTTGTTATGTAAATTAATAATCGTTAAAGACTCTCTACGCCTATTGTACGTGTAGCTTTCGGAACGTAATAATTACTACTAAAATAGCATAAGGTCTGACTGTTATTACCAAAGTAATTAAAATTATTTGTCTAGAGTCTAGACTCTCTTATTTTATTGGTTACTAGCCGCCGTCCGCAACTTCGTTCGCGTACAGTTACTTGAACATTTTATTTTAACCCCAAAAGAGTTAATTTGAAATTGTAGTATCTTATAAGATGTTAATCGAAATTAAGTGATGTCAAGAACAATTTTGTTCAAAATTAAATATTATGAATTTATTTGCATAAGGATTAATACTTGTTTTTTTTTTGTATGCTCCGCTTCTTTTGGTAACAGCATGATGTTATATCGTCTAAAGCCTTCCTGGATTAATGGGCTCTCCAACGCAAAAAGAATTTTTCAAATCGAACCAGTAATTCCATCCAAAGGTTGTCTGTAAAAGATCGCTTTTAGCGATAAGACCGCCCATTGTGTCACCCTTTGTAAAATATTTTTTTATGTTCTGTAATCTATATGGTGTACATAATAAAGAGTATTCTATTCTATTCAATTCTATTCTAATAGATTATGAAGATAAGTCGATGTTTTCGTGTACTCATTATTCTTTACGAAACATACAGGAAGTATTCTCATGAATGCACACGTCTTCACAAAGCAGGTCCGCGTCAGCATCTGTCAGCTCTTCCCGGACCAATGAAGTCTTTAGCAACCACCAACTGTCAAAATGAAGTCATCAAACAACAAACCAACTGTCTAAACTGCCATGTTCATGTCAAAACAATGACAGCAAGCATTATAGATATACGCTTACATGAATAGCATCGGTCACTCTAAATAAAATGTGTATAATTTCAAATTTCGATTATAGACCCAATCAACGTGAAAGTCGCCTTTGTATGGTTTTTTTTTGAGTAAACCGTATCTCACGTGTATTAAGAGTTGTGATGTATTTATTATGTTGAATTTGACATGCTGTTAAATCGTGGCCTATGTACAGTCACCAAAGAAAATAAGTAATCAAGGTCGTCGAAAATATTTCTTGCTTTCTTTCTTTCTATATGTAGTTGAAAAAGAAGAGGCTCGTAGCTAAATTACAACAGCTGCACAGGTCGATCGATCAGGTTAAGCTACGCTTGCCGCGCTTACTTTATCTGTGGATGGGTGACCATTTTTACATATCGAGATCCCTCCGTGCCTCGGAAAGCACGTTAAGCCGTTGGTCGCGGCTGTCACTTGTAGATCTTTGACTGTCTTTACGGGTCGTCAGAAACTCTAAAGTATGACAACCAATCTTAACAACTGGTATCGTATTACCCAGTAACTGGATTGTGGAGGTCAGATACGCAGTCGCCCCATGTAAAACACTGGTATTCAACAGAATCCGGTTAGAATAGAAGCTGACCCGAAGGTAGTTGTGAGAAGGCGTTTTCTATTGAACTAATTAAATTAAGTAGGTACATTAAAGTATGCATTAAAAAAACATCCATCGGTTTCTTACTAAGAATAGAATAGAATACTCTTAATTATGTACACCATATAGATTACAGAACATAAATATAAAGATTTTACAAAGGGTGATACAATGGGCGGTCTTATCGCTAAGAGCGATCTTTTACAGACAACCTTTGGATGGAATAGTAAGGGGAAGAAGAGAAAATAATGTAGGTAGTGTAGAATGTACTATTTACATAGCTTATACAATTAATATGTACGTTAAGTGTATCATACTAGTTTAAATAAATATATGCATCTAATTAACAAACAAAATAAAATACAATGATATGTTTAAAGAGATAGGAAGCGCTTTTCTATGATAGTTTTAAAAGTGGACGGAGTTTACATTACCAAACTTGACAGTTGACATATAACTGATGATCACAGTAACTTATCTCTTTTGGTGACAGTACCTACCCGCACAAGTAGGAACCTTGAGGGTAGTGACCTAGCGTGACGCAATGGTGTGTCAATCAATTTCTTCACGTCAAAAATATTCCGAAGGGAGTGACTGGAGCCAACAGAACGGAGCTTTTAAGTTCTCGACAGATTTTGTATAAGATAGGTGCCGTGTCGGAACTGGCTTTGATTTTACTTAACAGTTTTTTTTATTTTATTTTTTTTATTTTGGTCTACCAACAAATGTTAAACTAGTGTTACGCATAAGGCTAAAAGTGATTTAAAAAGGTAAGAAGTAGTGTAACAATCACTTAAAGGTTAACTCCGAATGCATATAAAAATGGAGTTATAAAAATATTTTACTTAGAACTAAAATTTAAACTAAGTAACTTCAGTTATATGCAAACACTAATTATAATTATGTAAACTTGGGTTATATGATGACATTGATAATTATCAAGAATTCGTTAATAAAAAAATGATGTAGCAAAAACTCTTTTGTGACTGTAATCAGGAAACAAAACACATGACTTTGTCTATATTCCTCATTTTAATTAGAAATTTAATTAAAACAAGCAGTAAAGTATAATTTTAATAGATTATGCAATTAATTATTTGGCTTACAATAGACCATAGCTCATTTGAAACAATGGGGCGCCGTAGGAACAGAGGTTTACGTCCATTCATCATGGCTACACGCTATCTGTTGTACTAGCTAGTTGACTTATAATTATTATTATGATAAACTGTTTTACTGCAGACCTTTGAAAGTTAATTAAACTTCCACTGGATCTGTGCTTCTCTTGCTTTACCTTCCTCTCAAAGTTTATTACAAATATAAAATTAACTCTCTCATAACCATAAGGTTCATTTTTCCACGTCCACTAAAATAGCTACTAAACTTACTCTTTTTGGAGAACACTAAGGCCAGTCTCATTTAATTAACATACCTGGAAAAAACAAAATAAATCAATTAGTTTAAGAACATAAGCAGAAAATATATCACGTTAATTCAACACCACTTTTACTCTTGGTATTGCGGTATATCTTTTAACTGTCGATTCTCGATCTGTATGAGTTACGGCCCTATCTCCGCTTAGTTTGTTCTCTACAACTTTCATCTCCATTTTAGGACTTGGATACGGACCTAGGCCCTAGTCTGACCACAATTGACTATTATCTCTGCGTTTAGATTTAAGTAGACATTTATTTACTTCCCATTATTAGTAGTGCGAGTTAAATGTGCCAATATAAATCTTTGTTTCCTTGTTCAAAGTGCTGTACTATATGTTTGTAGATATTGTTACTGAGAACAAATTTTGATGGAGGAAGAAAGACAGTAAATTGAATGGCATTGGGAAATTATAAAGATGTCCATTAATATACAAAATAGTACATATGGTTCTTTTAAGGCGTGTTTTAAATCGAAACTAAGGCGGCCATCTTTTTTTTCACAATATTTTACAAATATTATGTACTACTGTTAACAGCGCCCCCTGTAAAAGCCATACGAGCGCCGAAAAATTCTTGGATCAGAGTTTGAGTAACGATTGTTATTTATTACATATTTCTGGGTTATGAATAAAATTGCACAGTGAAATGTTTCATGTTATTTAATAGCATCCGTGCCACCTGCAGGAACAGAGTGTTGTGTTAAGAGATCGTTACGAGATTATGTCGTGACTGCGAGTTGATATATTTGTAGTAACAACTCATTTTTTAAGATATAATTTGATAAATTATTGCCGTTGCCTTTCTACTTGGAGCTTGTGGACATAAAAATACAGTTGGAGGTCATTCCACACGTCCACGACGTGTTTGGAATACAACCTTTGGAAAACAAATAATGGCCAAGTATTTCATTTGTATTAGAAAATATCTGCGTCATTTATACTAGGAACATTTCAAGGATTGAGGTGAGGTTAGCAAAATGGTGATAATATGTAAAGTGTCTTATGTTTTCCATTTGATTCATTGACAAAACAATATTCAAACGGGTATTTATAATAAATATAGGTATAGATTACGACTATTGTACTGCCTCGTTGTTTATTATATTGAATTGGATGAGAAATACAGTTGTTTAATACGTTTTAAAAGAGAAGAACACTATTTAGAAATAGCGAAACTATTCGTGTCTATGTCTTTGGTAGAGTTCCATCAAAATCGACTCACATGATGTGCATATCAATTGTAGTTACATAAATAAGAATTTATCTCTCAAAATTCAATCTCATACACTTTTATACAGTATGTTAAGAAAACCCTGTCCGACCCGTGAAGGTGTTGTTAGGTATCGATAACTGATTCTATTAATGGATACAAAACCGGACTAAACTTAAAAAAAAAATCCCCCTAAAAAAATAAATATTATTTCGCAAAAAGTGGTAACTTAATAAATGTGTGTTCACCCTTTCGCGGCCGGCGGGCGGCAGGGCACGCGGCACGTGGTTGCATCGCTATTCGCTCACAGTAATACCGGTGTTGTCATTTTTTTAAAAATTACCAAATTTCGGGGAAGTTGGAATTAATTCGCGGAAAAAAAGATTATTTCAAAATTCATTTGTATTGGTACTATGATGATTACGTAAAATTTTATATTATTATATTTGGTCATGTGTTTACCAAACCTTTATTATCCTTATGGGTCGGACAGGGTTTTCTTAACATACTGTATAGTGCTGTTCTAAAGTAAAGGTTTCTCCATATGTAAATGGCTTCTAAAATTGTAGCCATTACAGTTAAAAGCCCACAAACACTTTAAATAGCCCATACATCTATGCACAAAGTTCAACAATATTTCTTAAAACGACAATTTTCTTTCACCAAATAATGTGTTGTACAACAGGTGCCTTACACTAAACAGATTCGAAACGACCATTACTCGACCATAGGCTTTTAGAGACACTTAAGCACACAAAGCGTTGTCGTTAAACTAAAACATTGGACACAATAGGACAACATGGCAAACAGCGTGCAAATAACACAACTTCATGTCGTGAACGGTGGTTATTTGAAAAAGCGTGAGATGTAGTTATACCCATTAGGTCTGAATCACTTTGAGTACTGAGTTTCGCAACTGGAATGGTGCTTTAGAAGTATTTATTCGAATAAATTGCCACTGTGTGACCCCAAATCCACACCTGCACAGGTTTAAACATATGGTTCGAGTAATTATGACGACACTGTACTAATGTCTACAATAAAATTTACACAATCCCAGATTCATAATTTAAAAAGGTATCAACAGTACACACAATAGTTCATCCTACTTTCTTTTTTACGATATTAACGATCAATCTATTATTAATTTTATTTGATGAACTCAAAGAATAACGAACGCAGCCTTTTCTCAGTCTTAACGTTTTCAGGTAACGCCGAGTGAAATATTCCAAAATCCGGCAAAAAGAGAAACGCCTACGTGCCGACTTTCGCAGCTTAAGGCGTAGGTATTAAAAGAAACAGTTACTTTTAAGAATTAGCAAATGACTCAACTAAGCGTAATAACATGTCATCACAAGAAATAGAGTCCGCACAATTACTATCGAAACATAACAGAATATGTAATGAAACAGTAATAACAGTTCCAACTAAAGTTTACGGCTTACGAGTAATCAAATGCGTTAATACTGCGCCTGAGCATAAAGAAAGTGAAATGTTCTATGCCGATGTAAATTGGTGAAATTGTATCTAACTAAACAGTATATGACTTGCTGCTTGTAACAATGGGTAGCCAGATGGTAACTGACCTTGTAATTACATAAATATACATGTGTATGTTGCAAATATGCTAATGATTTGGTAATAAAAGAAGTTATATAGAATGCTGGGTGTCTCTCGAGGTAAGGCATGAACGGGGTAGAGGAACGGGTTGGCCTGGTATGTTAACGCGAATAACGATAGATCAGTATTATTTATACAGCTTTCTATGACGTGTTGGAATGCTGATATTATATGGAATGAATAAAAGCTGTATAGATTCCTGGTTGAGAAAATGAGAATTGCGTGAATATTTCGTTCAATCCTCACAAAGCTTTAGAATTGTGATAGGAAAAAAGTTAGGCTTTATAATTTTTTTTACGTTGAAAATGTTTGGAAGAGTGTGGCTGAAGGAAACATAACAGAATTTATCAGTTTACGGCATATTTTAAGAATATTATCAGGGAGCTGTCTGTGGATATTCAGTATGTCATTCATCTCTGATATTGTCAATCATAACATATTATCAAGGCATCCAGCTAGAAAGCTGAATGCTGCAAAAACAAGTAAAAATTACTCGCGAAGGAAAATTTTCTCTATATTCTCGATTTTATCTGGCCCAACGCAGGAACACATTCTGACACATTACTCTATTGCGTAATCAGCCTATAATATTCTCACTGGTGGGCGTCATCTTTGTCGAGTGGGCTATATAATAGGGATGTTTCCTGAGTAAAAAAAAAAATATTCTATTTAGTCCGTCATTCAGATTATAGAAAAATATTGGATACGTCGTACTCGGTGTTCTATAGGATACATTCTGGGGAGTGTGCGAGGGAATTGCATGATTTAATTCCCGCATCTCCGTTCCACCATCGGACGACCCGTCGTACGGCGAGTTTCCACCCTTATGTTGTTAACACCTCTACGATCCGGACGAAGCGTTTCGCCTCCTCCTTTATACCGCGTACATCGAGGGACTGGAACAATCTGCCGGCGGCGGTGTTTCCGTCGGACTACAATTTGAGTGTCTTCAAGGCTAGAGTGAATAGGCTCTTAATAAACTAGTGCGCTTTACCATCAACGATTGCGTCACTGCTTACCATCAGGCAGGATTGCGGTCAAGCGCTGGTTTATACTTTAATAAAAAAAAAAAAATACGAATATTTTGTTTTATCAAATCAATAAAAATTGACAAATATAAAAGGCATCAAAGATCAGGAGTGGTAGCTGGTGACGTCACTGGTCGCTAAAAAGTGTAGCGTGCAGTGACGTCACACGAGTTTTCAACGCACTGTGTCGTCTTCATTTTTTGTTTATATGAAAAAAGAAAAAATACGTGTCTAGTATTTTTTGGAAATCTGACTGACGAACTAGTTAGTTTTTTTTAGTCAAATACCCTATTCACAAGGGCCCAATGCGTGTTAGTGGATGTGATATGTCTTCCAATTGAATGTCCTAGTACATACCAGTTTTGTCTCCTTTGATACCGTGAGTAGTGGTAATTAAATTAAATTTAAACAAACTAAAGCACATGCTTGGGTGCGAATCCACGACCTATAACCTCGTAAGTCGCAGCCAATACCTTTGGACCACCATATGCATAAGTACGCATTTTTATAATCGTCATCAATCTAATGACTTAACAACCACAGTTGCTGTTGTTGTACAACACTGTTGCTGATGCTGCTGCTGGACGGAAGTGACACCCGGAAAACTGTCACTGCCTGTCAACAGTAACATAAAGATGATTAATAAAAACAAGCAATAGCTACCATTATGTATGTGGCAAAGGTTACCGCAACAATTAACAATTTCCATGGCAACCTTTGACTAAAACTATTATTTTTCTCTATCAAATAATCGCTCCGTCAGATTTCTTAGTTTTTATATTAAAGGCGTTTAAATAATCCTCCAACATAACAAGTTGCATAAGTACGAAGACGTAGGTGTCGGGTATCGATCATATCTATCGATAGCACCTGTTTCATGAACAATAGCGTTCGTTCACTTTCGTTTGCGTCTGCGCAGCTAGTTAACATTTTCGTAAAATCGAACGCGAATCGTGACCGAACGAGTGCTCCCTTTCCTCCGTCACGAGAACAATGATAGGAACCTTTGAGCTTTTAAAATTAAATCAGTTCAGACCCCAGCGTGTTCACGTAATAATTTCCCACGCTAGCCAACGGGGATTCATTTCACTAGTCACGTATTTTAGTAGTAAACCTTTCATTGAAATTGTAGATAAATACATTATACAGCCGGAAGAGATTTTGAATATGGAATGATATTGATACATGCATTTTTTTTTTTAAAGTTTTGTGAAAAGTAAAACTGCATATTGCACTTGGAAGTGGCGAAGGGCGGGCGTTTTGCAGCGACTGTCTTATGTAATATTGACGTTCAAAAAGTGCTGATTCTCAGCCTAATTTGAATAAATGACTTGATTCTTATGGTAATTTCTTTCTTTGGATCCCTTTTTACTATCGACCGAAGTAGCTAAAACGGAGACCTAAAGAAGGGAGAGAGACCTTTACTTGAACAGAAGAGAAAATCGATAAAAACTGACATTTACGCGTATTTTATTTATAGCTTGGAGATAAGATAAGAAAGGTAAACCTTTAATACCAAAGTAAATTAGTCCACATCAGTCATTTGTAACCTATAGAAGGAAACAGAATCGACAGGTCGTGATCGCAACGGGTTTTGCAATAAATCGCTCATGTAAAACGGTCAGAACATGGCCTTTAAAGGCCGTGGTCACCACAGTTGTATAATATTTAGTGTATTATAATAAAGTCGAGTATGGACCTGCGCTCGCGCAATCGCTCTCGACAGGGTAATGAAGATGTAGGTACTAAAAGGGAGTAAGATGTTTAATGAATAACATTCAAAAACGATATAACATTCACAAAAATGATATAACATTCGTTACAGTGAAGATAATGGTGCTAACTTGTACTTATGTAGGTAGTTGTGAACATACATGGAAACGTACATGGAAAGCAATTAAATCTGGTTAGATGTTGTGTATTGTTTTTACTAATTTGGTTCCATAATATACATAATTAATGATGTATTCACCAAAATTATTGAATAAATATAATTTTAGAAGCAATAGGTCAAGTGTCCTGATAAAGAGAGTAATGATAATCAGTAAGATTTTCTAAAAAATATGGGTTTCAAAAGCAGCTTTTAAAAATTTTACCTCTTCATCGTCATCATCATCATCATCACAGCGTTAATCCCAGTCGCATCCGAAGCTTTTTTTCAGCTTTGGAGCCTGGGGTCCGCTTTTACCAGTTTAACTGCTGATTTGGCTAAACTTCAATATTTTCCGTGAAGCGACTGCCGTGTAACCTCCACAACCCGAAGGCGATATCGAAGCATTGCAGTTAAACCAATTGTTGGACTTTTGAGTCCAACAACCCGTAACGACTGCCATTAGATGTTCGTATGGCAACCGGGACCACGACCAGACCAGTGCAAATATTCATATTCATGGATACAAATGTTTACACTGCGCACTCTTATCCATGAATCATAATAAAATCATCTAAATCGGTGTCTGTGTAGTACAAATATTAAGCAGACACCTTTATTACCTGAGAATATAAACGGTTGTGATTACCTACCATCAAGCTTGCGCAAGCGCACCCTGTTCAAATCTCGGTACGATCGTGATAGGTGAACCACTAAATAAACACTAGTGACACATTTATGCATTGTTTATCGTTAGGCTGCTGTTTAAGAGGTGTCAATATACAATAGGAGTCAGGTGAAGTTATCATAATGTTATGAAGTAACATAATAATTTTTAGGAAAAACTTCCTGCAACGAAATATTTCGTTTTTCAGATGAAAGAGGAAGAGGTACAATCTAATAAATTAATTAATTCACTTTCAAAAAGTTCTTTCCGTTTGATGTACATGTTTGATCGAAGCCTTTGATAATAAAAGTTCAACATAAACTATGTAACATTATAAGGAAGCATCAAATAAAACAATCAGCTGCCGCCTGCTAGGAATATCCTTCGAAATATAATAATGCGTAGGTATGCGTCAGTGGACTGTTTACATAATAAATGAACTACGAAAACACATCAACTCCAAAATATCAAGTTACTATCACTTATGACATTATGAAAATGCTCCAATGAATATATTTTTTGCACAATAAAACGTGATCTAAAAAGTAAGCTGCTGATGCATTCATTAAATATTTTACGAAATTTTTTAACGCGACCGTTTGACAGCTTATACGTTTTTCATGACAAGTAAGGCCGCTCGTGCACTGAACGGATTTTTACGATCCCGGGTTGGATTTTCAAAAAAATTACACATGCTAGCGTCACATAAAATTCAGTGTAGTGTAAAATTTCTTGTGGCAGAAATTCAGTGATTTCTTTA
This sequence comes from Sesamia inferens, assembly GCA_037179545.1. Taxonomy (NCBI): domain Eukaryota; kingdom Metazoa; phylum Arthropoda; class Insecta; order Lepidoptera; family Noctuidae; genus Sesamia; species Sesamia inferens. The sequence continues at coordinate 24,654,914 of CM073931.1, forward strand.
TACACAGGCATCTGGAATCGTACTTCGGCAAATGCGAATTGATGGATTTTTACTATTGTTTGACAGCAAAAGAAATACAATGATCTGTTTAATAGACAAACCGATGATATCCAAGTAATTATGTCATGAACCAAATTGTATTGTTTCCATAAATTCAAAAAATCCATTATGTAAACCGACAATGGGCATTGTTGATTGGATGTCTTTAAGTAGATCGCAATTGGGCGATCTGTGGGTAATCATAATCACACTGCAGTCATGCATCGTGCCGTGTCAGTACACATAGTTCTAAGGAATACTGCAATAAGTGCGTGTTAAGTTTACTGTTTTCTATGTTCGGGGGTCTGATAAGGCAATGTTAAGCAATTCTTCTAATTTTCGTAAAACGGTGACCCATAAAAATCACTTTCAATTCAATTCATATCATATTTGATGTAAATATAATGTTTTAGGTACGGCATGAAAAAAATACCGTAATTTTATGGGTAAATAAAACTGCCAAACCGACGAATTGCGTGATAGACACAGATAATACTTATTTTGTATTGTCAATTGACCACTTTACTATTTAGAATATTATTCATAACGTTATTCTATTTTGATTATGCCAAAGTAGCTTATTGAGACCCCCCCGTAAAGTAGTTAATAGTGTTATTGTGCTAAATCATGGTGACTCAAGCCCTCATGAGCTCGTGTTGTTCGGTTATTGATATTCCATACTTGTTCCTTAAGTCGAGTACGTGATTGTTGGTGATCAGCGTGGTCTCTGGAGCACAGACAAGTGAAGGAGCACGAGTGGGTTTTAGTCAGTAAAAGTCTCATACGTCCTTCCGTACGCCCAGAGCGCGAGAGGTCATTTAATGATATTTCGTCCGCAAAAAAAGTCGATTCGGTGGTAGGCCATAACATCGGCTGCTGGCAGAAGTTACCACCTACCAGACAAAGTCTTGCCGCCAAGCGATTAGTCGTGTTCCGGCATGACGTATGGTGACAGGTCTGAGCAGTTGTGTAGCGATGTGTGCCGGGTACGATGCGCCAAATGTTGTCGTCTGCAGATCAATCTCCGTCTGGCGCAACATCGTTGGTCGTGTTGTTGCGTTTAACATTGCATCACATCGCTCAACTGCCGTCTTCCATCCTATTCCCTCAGTTTTTATTAGTGAATAGGTGCTTAATAAACTAGCGTGCTTTACCATCAACGATTGCATCACCGCTTACCAGTAGGCGGGATTGCGGTCAAGAACTAGTTTATAATTATACAGTATGTTAAGAAAACCCTGTCCGACTCATAAGGATAATAAAGGTTAGGTAAACACATGACCAAATAGAATATAAAATTTCACGTAATCATCATAGTACCAATACAAATGAATTTTGAAATAATCTTTTTTTCCCGCGAATTAATTCCAACTTCACCGAAATTTGGTAATTTTTAAAAAAATGACAACACCGGTATTATTATGAGCGAATAGCGATGCGACCACGTGCCGCGTGCCCTGCCGCCCGCCGGCCGCGAAAGGGTGAACGCACATTTATTAAGTTACCACTTTTTGCGAAATAATATTTATTTTTTTAAAGGGATTTTTTTTTTAAGTTTAGCCCGGTTTTGTATCCATTAGTAGAATCAGTTATCGATACCTAACAACACCTTCACGGGTCGGACAGGGTTTTCTTAACATGCTGTATATGTATGTACATATAAAAAAATAGTGCCTGTTCTCTCAGCAAAGTGCATGTTTCATCGTTTTCATTAAACCTCTTAGTCCATCACAACTTGGATTTTATATCTGATATCAACGATACATTTCAAAACTTATTTTTTCTTACAGTTTTGGTCGTGTATGTGCTCGCACTGCAAAGAAACGCTGTTGCTCCGTTTTGCCCGATAAGTTACCAAATAATTGGTCCGGTGTGTGGAACGGACGGTATGACATATTCGTCGATGTGTGATTTAGAAGCCGCAAGACTTGTCGACGATTCATTAGACGTCGCCCTCCTTAAACCCTGCAATAATTACTGCAACGGAAAATGGGAACCAATATGCGGCACAGACATGGTCACATACGCCAACCTCTGCATGTTTGAAAATGGTGTGAAAGTTAATGAAAACCTTAGAGTGCTTCACGTCGGCCAATGTTTGACACCAATTGGTGACGATGTAAGAAAACACGAAGTAGATGTTAATGAAATGAACCAGTACCTAATGCAACATATGCCAAAATAACTAGGATAAGTACATGTTTCAATGTTGGAAAATTAAACGCTTTTAACTAATATTAATGAGTTTTTTTTTTCTAACTAATAATGTTTGAGATGGATGCTAGTGTCTGATGTAGGTTTATGCAAAAAAAAAAAAAATCATACCTATAAAGCAGTTAAGTTAATTGTTTTATTTTATAATGTAGATATAAGCAGTGTTGAATCTAGTTTCAGAAAAAATACATAAATTCTAATACTACCAAAACCCATTGATAATTTTTTATTCAGTAAAAAGTAAATTACATGACATCTGAGCACTTCAAATGAATATTCATGTTTAATAATGTTAGTCAATTAAAGCGAAATTATTGATAATAAATGCTTACTGAACAAAATGATAATGAATGATCGTGGTGACCACAAGTCTTAAGTACCTTCATGCAGAGAGATCACGTTTCAAGAAAATCACTAATTGAGTAAAGCACGCTATATTTCACTTTATATCAGCAAACAATTCATCCAATCATGATGAACAGTTTATGGGATCGGTTTCTATTGTGGAACTTTTACCATCCATGCCCTGCTAAGTCGTGATTGTAAATAATGGGAACATACGAACACTCTGAGCCACACAGTTGCACACTGGTCAACGCTTAAATAATGCGCACGCGAGGGTTAATATTAATAAGGCTTCGTTCCGTTTTGAGTAACACTATCCTGCGCCACATGACGTCATGTGAAATAATATTAGGATTAACCTGTCTTCCGCCGTCTCATATTTTGACGGTAAATCGACGTACCTATCGCGTATGGCGCGCGCGGTACGTCTATACCGCGGTACACTCTTTTGTAATAATTTATTGTCCTTCTTGGCAATGGTTTATAAAATGGATTAATGTTGTAATAAGATGATTTTTATATTCCGATATTCCCACGGAATCTAAACTTATGCGAGTGAAATTACTATTTATATTTTAGCTAGATTCTGTGGAAAATGTTGTTGGTTACTCATTTGCTCGTTTCTTTTTGTATTTCTTTTTTATAAAATGTAATGTGTCACAATTTGTTTTCCAAATAAATAAAAAAATAGTAATTAAGTGCAGACACGCTACATGGCAAGACAAGGGATCCTTATAATATTCTAGCATAGGATCGAAGAAAATGCAGTACAAGATGTGATTTTTTGCTTCATTGGTATAATTGCTGTTTGGCGTTCCAGTATGAGGACAAATAATAATAATAAAGTCACTAATGTGCAATAGTTCGTGTCTTTCTGAAATGATAAACTAATATTCACCACATTGTATATAAATACAGCACCCTTGTTTCAGGTCGTGAACATTATAAGATGTTCACGACCTGGCTGTGGCCCTGGCGCACAGGCAAGTGAAGGGTTTTAGTCAATAAAAGTCTGACATGCCCATGACATGCTCCGCCCAGCGCGGGAGAAGTCATTTGATCATTTCCCCTGGCACATTTCCAAAGATTTAAATCCTTAGATTCGTTCTCTCCGTACCGCGAGAAAACTGTCCACATTCAGAAAAGTGAGGTCATATGTAACACTAGGTATAATATATGGTGTTTCAATTCTGACTGACATCGTTCAAGGTATGTTTCAAACAGTAATGTATATCTAAGCTGTCAAAGGTGTCAAAATGAACCAGTCACACGACCATCTTTCGCCATCTTAGCTATATTACAGACGACATTGATTTATTAGATCTATCAGCGATACAATCCAATGTTTATGTATGACTATTATTGTTACATTGTTTGAAGAACAAGTATTATGGTTAGATTATATTGAAAAGGGATGACGAAAGAAATACGAAGTCGTAATATTACATCTGGCAACCACTTTTATACATACATTTTTAATGTACAGACAGCAAGCACGTCAAGCTACTATAATCTGTTATATTTCCTTATTAAATTATCTACTTTATCGCTAAAGTATTAAGGCTCAAGATTGATTAGGAATTTTTGACTGTTTAGGGTAGCTTGACCTGGGCATACAGATGCCTAGTATGAGTTTTCATTACGAGACTCGTTTGTCGATATCGAGCGCGTTTGACTCATCGATTGGCGGCTTCAAGGTTGTAAGAACCCACAACCAATCAGAGTGCCAAACGCGCTCGATGATGGAGTCTCGTAATGAAAAGTCATACTAGGCATACAGATATCGTCCGTACACTAGCAGTAGTCAATGAATGTACGCAGAGTTAGAATCTTAATTGTTTGGTAGTCTCGATTAGATTCGCTTTGAGTGCAATTTAAATTACCAGTTGTAAATATATGTTATCAAAATTATATTTCTAGTCTCAAGTAATTTAATTTTACTTGTCACAAATGGCTATTAGGAGGAACACAATCGAAACATTCACACTTCATATATTTGTATGTGCACCTTCTGATCTGTTCCGTTTCTCAATTATTTATGTAGATTGAAAAAAATAAGTAACAAAGTCCATTTAATATTTCATTACACGGTATGAATAATTACTTAAATAAATCGCGACTTTTATTTAAGTTGAACAGTTGACTTATACAAACGGCTCAATCGAATCATTCAGAAGAAATGTTATTTATTGGTGAGAAATTTTGATTTTTTATTTCCCTGCTGATATACAAACAATCAAAGCGGGTGTGGGGATTATGGAAAAGCCCCTACAAATTGGGGGAGCCTTTGTCCAGCAGTGGACTTATATAGACTGAATAAGAAGGAGAAGATAGAACAAGGTCGTGAAAATAAAAAAAACTCGTCGACATTATTATTAGATATCATCAATCAAGTGATCGATGATAGATATTTATAGATACTTATTAATGAAATGTTTGGATATAGTTCGTCTAAGAACGCAGAAGAATAATCAAACTTTGTATACCTAATCACTGTGAATACATACTTTGTATTTTTTTGAAAATGGCAAATGGGTAAAAAAGTGTATTATCTAGGAAATCTTACACAGAGCAACACACTGAAAGTAAACATGTATTTATTTTATTTTAAACATAAAAAACAAAATTTTAAAAATTTACCTGCTTTAAATTTTTTAGGAATTTTTTAAATATAACGAGGATGGACTTTTTTTAATAAGCTAGTTCTAAATACCTACGCTTGTGCTCAGCAAGTTATGATATTGCGATCTTAAAATTGTTATGTATTGTATCGTGTTGTTATCTGGTATCTGTTAATTTTAACCGACTTTAAAATATTACACCAAATCTTATGATAGAGATTACAAGTCCATGATAGACCACTATTAGAAACCATGATAGGCCACTAATATTGTTAGAAAATTTTCCATTTTCGTTAGGTTATGTAACAAAAGCGCGTCTGTGTTTAAAAGTTTACATACCTCTACTGTATATGCCTTCCAAGTAAATTGCCTTATCATTAAGATTCTTAAAAATTTGTTCATTAGTTATTTATCTATGGTTTGCCCATTGCAGTTAATGTCAATATCTTCTATATTGATATTCGTTGTTTCTTTTTGTACATTGTTAATTAGGTTATCATTGTTATTTGCTAAGACACTTTTATTATGGGTAAATATATGTACCTATTACACTAGTAGGAGCTGCGGGGATGTTACGTAGGCAACAACCTATAAAGCAATGGCTTTCATTTCGATAGTTCAAACACATTAATTTCGTAATTTACATTCTTGAACAGATGTTTTATATAGAAAAATTTGATTGGCAATATACTTTAAAATTATTAAGATTGTGATTTTTAAAGTAAGTATCTACGAAAAATTTAAAATAAATGAAATAAAAAGCATTTATTTCCAGTATTTTCGTAACAAAACAGTAGATAACCATACAGTAATCCCTCAAACCAGAATACCTACACACACAACACTACCCACTCGTGAAACAAAAGTTACCGGACCACGCAAAATTCCTACAATTAGGGTCCCGATTGCTACAGCAATTAGGGTCCTGCACGATTTATCGACTGAAAATCAATTTAAATCTTTCTTAATTTTAGTCATCAAATTTAAATATTGTGTGGAGGTATGAGGAGCAGCGTGTAAAGCTCACTCATGCTCCATAGAAAAGGCAGGACCCTCCGACCAGACCGGTGTCTGGCGGGCCACTTTGCCCGCCGGTTGATGTTACGAACATGGATTTCTGTGCGCGTGCTAGTTACTAGTTGAAAATTCTGATTGCGAGAGGCACAGATTTTCTCGGTGGTAGGCCATAACATCGGCCGCCGGCAGAAGTTACCACCCACCAGACAAAACCTTGCCGCCAAGCGATTTGTCGTGTTCCGGCATGATGTCTGGTGAAGCCGTACGGAGGACGGGCCTGAGCAGTTGTGTTGCGATGTGTGCCGAGTACGATGTGCCTAATGGTGTTGTGTTGGGAGTTTGGTCGTGGAAGGTCTTCAGATCAATCTCCCTTTGGCGCAGCATCGTTGGTCGTGTTGTTGGGTTTAACATTGCATCACCTCGCTCAACTGCCGTCTTCCTTCCTATTCGCTCAGTTTTTCTGAGTGAATAGGCTCTTAATAAACTAGCGCGCTTTACCATCAACGATCGCATCACTGTTTACCATCAGGCGGGATTGCGGTCAAGCGCTTATAGTTTATAATTATTAAAAAAAATGCAGGTTTCGCATGACGTCAGTATGACACGCTGTTCACATGTTGCGTTGTAGGCACCGCTACAATTTCAATACTTTCAGTATTTCATATCTCTCTTATATAATATTTTTTTAAAGTACCGACACCGATATTTTCAACAGCTCCATTAATTTTAGCAGGTCTGTTAATATTATTTAACATAACATTGAGTTTGGCCCGCCGAGAAGATTGCGAACACAGAGGACCTATTTGCGGTAATGATGGAAAGACCTACCGCGTCTTGTGTCATCTGATCTGGGCCAGGCACGACGATCCAGATCTAGCAGTGCTGCACGAGGGAAGCTGCGACGGAAGGCTACTGTCTATGAAAACGTCATCGTCATATGGCAGAGGTGACGTTAGCTATAGTTATTATTATGACAGTGGTGAGAATTTTGTATTATTTTAGCATTTGCTGTGTCTATAAATATTAGTTTAAATTTTATGTACATACCATTAAATTCCGTCGTCTAGTGGTTGTAAATATTTAGAAACCGTTTTTATATCCAACTAAATGATCTAGTTCATATACTGTTTTTTATTGAACCCTATACCTATTACCTAGATGATTTATTGGTTGCTAACCAACCTATTATGGAGTTCTACATACCAACTTCCACTCTCTGAAATGGCCTAAATGACGGTCATCAGCTTAGCCTTACTTGTACTTACTACAAATATAGTTTCTGTCCATGAACAGTCCTGCAACCAATTTTCAGGTTTCGACCCTAAAAATCTGACTTCCCATACAAATGTTCTCAATAAGCCAGGAGACTTCGTAAGCTTTTGGAGGGAGGTGGAGTGGTTCAAATAACCACTGGCCAACATCACAATAGTCTACTTGAAAGACTAAGTGACAGACCGGGCTGCAATAAAAAAAAACGGAATTGACGAAAATATTTTTTTTACAAATATAATGTTTACTTATTCTGTAGCTCAGTCCATCTCTTTTCACCAATCTGGATACGTAACGCCACATGCGAAAGTTGTAAACAGTCCACAGGTGTGAAGCAAGGCAAGCAAGTAAGATAAGGGAGATTATGCCTACTGGATGGCCTCCAGTGGGCGGTATTAGTATCGTAGCTAAGACAACGAAAGTTACATAAAAATAAAGACCAATTTAATGTTAAGTTGAAACTAAAATAGTGCTGTTGTAACATGACCAATTCTCCGTAAGTTTAAGCTCACTTTACGGAGGTGAAGAGAGCTGGCATTCCAACTAACTCTCCCTAAGTTTAAACTCACTTAACTTAGGTGAAGAGAACTGGAATTCCAACTAATTCTCCCTATATAGATCTTCACCAGCTCATCGGTCTACCTTGTTGGGGGCCTCCCTACGCTGTGTCCTCTGGTACCTACTTTGCTACCACTCCAGAACCTTACTGCCCGATTTATTCATTACTGTCAGCAAAGGTTTTAATTAAATGTTATCGTTAATTTGTTACGCTTGATCAGCTTTCTCAGCATTAATTAATCCGACTTTAAATTTTAATAGCTATGCGAGCAAGAAACAACAATAAATGACTTGCATTTTCATTTGTTTAATTACATATAAATAATTGGAATAAAACATTACAACAACACTATATTACTTTCGTCTTAATATTGAATTGATTTATTGACCTGGTGAAGGTCGCGAGAAGCCGATGGATGCAGGCAGCACAAGACCGGCCATTGGGGAAAGCCTTGGGGAAGGCCTTTGTCCAGTAGTGAACTTTTACAGGCTGAAGTAGAAGAAGAATTTGTTGTGTTTAGCAGTTTTTCGGGGCTCTTAAGACCGAAGCATTGGCTATTCTATGCTTTGACCTGAAATTAAACACCTTTTTTTTTTTTTGGAAATTTTTTGCCCTTTACTAGGAATTACTCCTCTATCGTGGGTGCTTTCACAAACATTTAAACTCATACACAAACAGCCAAACCCAGAATAACTACCTGTAGGTTATACAAACCACTCAGCTACTGCACAACCGTGTCGTCAATTAATTAAGTAGGTACATTTTATTCATGTCCGGAAAATAAGAAGTCATGTCCAATTACAGTCGATTACTTGGTGGAATCAAGTCCAATGAAGAAATACCTTTAGTTAACTTTTGATCAGCGTAGAACGCGATGTTTGCTCAGTGTTGGTATTATTTTTTTGTGTATTATTTTAATTATTATATAAATGATACAGTTTTTTGTATTTGAAGATTGATAGAACTGTTTTGTGTATACATTCAAATCTATTTAATAGTATTGTTACAGTAGCAACAGTCATAACAGTATGGTGTATCTGTGTGAACGCTGATTATGTAGAAAGTGATGAGTGCCCCGTCCCCGTGGGTCCAATCTGCGGCACAAATAACAAGACATATAAAAATATTTGTACGTTCTGGAAAGCACAGATAAATGACCAAAATTTAGATTATAAAAGCTGTGTAACGGAATACGACATAAACGTAGAGAAGTATAGAAGTTTAAAAGAAAAAAGAAAACGACGTCCTAAAACAAGAATACACCCTATAAAAAGGCAGATGTAATAAGAATTAAAAAGACAGAATTGAAGGTAATAGGTTAAAGTACACAACCCAGTGGTTGACTTTTCAATAGACATATGTATACCTATCTTTTATCAGTGTGGCTACCATGACTTTACATTACGAGACTCGATCGTCGATATCGAGCGCGTTTGACTGATCGATTGGCCCGCTTCAAGGCTATAAGAACTCTCAACCAATGAGAGCGCCTATCGCGCTCGATATCGACGAACGAGTCTCGTAATGATAACTCATGACAACTACACTGATGTATAAATATAGCGGTTTCTATACACATTCATCTTTATTCATAAACTTTGCTTAAAGTTAACTAATGATTAGCGACTGTTTAGACACACATTTTTGACCGTTTTGATGTCACTTAACTTTAATCATCGAATATGAATAAACTCCGTAGTCTTAAAGGGGTTTACTCATAAACGATGATTGAAGTTAAGCAACATTTATGAATACAGGGCAATATGTCAAACTGTCTTAATTTTATTATTCATCGTACCTATATCTAAAAGTTCTTTGACTGTTGAAAAATCAGTCCTATATAATCAGTAAAGAAATATATTATTATATGGCACAGTTTTATTTTCGCGTTACCTTCGAAATTCGAATTAACAATTCGAAAATATGTGACATCTGCGCCTACACTGGGACGAGAGCTGTGCCCCAGCAATGGCAATATGGAATCATCAAATGACCTCTTCCGATCTGGGTCGAGCGAAAGGGCGTGTCAGACTTTTACTGACTAAGTCTACCCGTGTTTCTTCACTTGTCTGTGCGCCGGAGACCATGGTGTCTCTTTTCAACAATTCGCGGCCCTGGCAGGTAATATTACAGGCTGTTTATCCTTATGATTTATGGAATTGTGAATAGTTTTTTTAAAGCCCCGAAGTACCATTACCAACAAAACCACGTCCAGTTCCATAGTAGTTATGGTTCCATAATTATCTTCATCTTTCTACTTCGTATTGTTGACCAGTCCAGATAGTAGATTTCATTAAACAACTGTGGTGTTTAAATATAAAAGGATTAGTCAGTCATTGGGTGGTAGACCTGACTGCTCTTCTGAAGAATTCCAGATTTAGATCTTCAATGTTGATGACAGCAAACCACAGTACCTACGTACCTATTGCATATATCTTGCAAAATTGTAAAATAAATAATGAACTGTTCTGGATTACAAAAACAATGTCACCCACATCTACAGTAGCGATTTCTGAGTCTGATTCTGAATACAATATTATTTAGAAAGCTAGTTGATGTTTTTGTTACTTAATCTTACAAGTACAATACATATATAAAATTTTGTATCACGATGTTGGTTACCACATTCCTAAATATTTTTTATGAAATTTTATATGCATATTCACTAGATCTGTGAATAGGCTGCTATCTGTTTTAAGTACATGCACAAGGGTTGTGCAACCCTGAATTTTTTTTCATAATTGGCTTGTATCCTAAAAAATAATTTAATGTCCATCAGATAGATTTATAAAAAATATTGAACACGTATTTTTTTATTTTTTCATTCATTCAAATACTTAGGAAGATATACGGCGTAACGTCATTTCAAAGCAATATATCTTCCTAAGTATCAAATACTTAGGAAGATATATTGCTTTGAAATGACGTTACGCCGTGGTACGAAATTTAGCACGGCGGCGTAACGTAATTAGCCCCCACTCAGTAACTTTAATACGCTATATCTCAGTAGTTTTTGGTAATTACGACAAAATAAAAAATACGGGTCTTAATGTTTTTAATTATCCATAAGACGGACTAATTATTTTTTTATTTTTTTTTATTTTCATACCTTGGATACATCCCTATTGTTTTATAATGTTTGCTTAAAAAATTATACCAGCCTAAATTTTCAAGCTTCTACAATTAAACTCTGTTTTGCAATCGCAATTCTAATAAAATTTCCCAGAAATAATGAAAGTAAGTATATGATAAAACAGGGTTTCCTGGGTCAGCTAGTTTTAATATAAAACAACTTCCAATAACGCACAAATTCTCACTATAAATGTGATACATTTATAAGTAATGTATGTATGTACGGACGACAGCAGGTCAACCTATCCGAAACTGTCAAAAAATCCCAATCAACCTTTAGCCTTAATGCTTTTTTTTATTTATTTTTTATATACGTACAGATCACACAGATTGAGCTAGCCCCAAAGTAAGTTCGAGACTTGTGTTATGGGATACTAACTCAATGATAATATATTTATAATAGATACATATACAGTATGTTAAGAAAATCCTGTCCGACCCATAAGGATAATAAAGGTTAGGTAAACACATGACCAAATATAAAATTTTACGTAATCATCATAGTACCAATACAAATGAATTTTGAAATAATCTTTTTTTCCCGCTAATTTATTCCAACTTCCCCGAAATTTGGTAATTTTTAAAAAAGTGACAACACCAGTATTATTATGAGCGAATAGCGATGCGACCACGTGCCGCGTGCCCTGCCGCCCGCCGCCCGCGGAAGGGTGCTTAACGCACATTTGTTAAGTTACCTCTTTTAGCGAAATAATATTTATTTTTAGGGGGATTTTTTTAAAGTTTAGTTCGGTTTTGTATCCATTAGTAGAATCAGTTATTGATACCTAACAATACCTTCACGGGTCGGACAGGGTTTTCTTTACATATTGTATAGATAAACATCCAAGACCCAGGCCAATCAGGAAAAGATCGTTTTCCATCATGACCAGTAGGCCTAGTATGAGTTTTCAATACGAAACTCGTCCGATCGTATCGAGCGCGTTTGACTCAGCGATTGGCCCGCTTCAAGGTCGTAAGAACTCTCAACCAATGAGAGCGCCAAACGCGCTCGATACGATCGAACGAGTTTCGTATTGAAAACTCATACTAGGCCTACTGGCCGGGGATCGAACCCGGGGCTTCCACGTCGCAGGCAGGCGTGTTGACCGCAACGCACGGAGGACGACAAATTGAAAATCTAATAAGGAAATCTGACAGATTCTCTTCTTCATCTGTTCTTCATGTAATCAGGAACAGCCATAGTGTTGTCGCGTAGCACTTAAATTCGTAGATACGTAGTTAAATTACACTAGTAATAATTAGCTTAACAGTTTTCACTAAAACACATAATCCTTTAAAACTGTTATGTATCCAATGTATCAACTACAAGGTATCGTTTATTTTGTGATGTAATTTATAATTGTTTCAACCCAACGTCAGTCGTAACTCGATAATCATACCTTAATATTGTACAGGCGGCAGAACATCAAGCTACTACAATGTATCTTCAACTTTATGGCTAAAGTATTAAGGCTCAATGTTGAGTGGGAATATCTGACAGTTTAGGGTGTTGAGAGCTTGACCTGCTGGCATTCGTACCTTAAAAATATCGAATACACTATTGTCGTAATGAATATTCTTACAAGTAATTCTGGTTAAGAGTAATATACAATATGTAAAGAAAAGCCTGCCCGATCCGTGAAGGTATTGTTAGGTCTTCTTCTTCTTCAGCCTATGGATGTCCACTGCTGGACAAAGGCCTCCCCCAAGGCTTTCCACGATGACTGGTCTTGTGCTGCCCGCATCCATCGGCTTCCCGCGACCTTCACCAGGTCCTCGGTCCACCTTGTTGGGGGCCTCCCTACGCTGCGTCTTCCAGTACGTGGCCGCCACTCTAGAACCTTACTGCCCCATCGGCCATCGGTTCTACGAGCAATGTGCCTTGCCCACTGCCACTTAAGTTTAGCGACTCGCAGAGCTATGTCGGTGACTTTGGTTCTTCTGCGGATCTCCTCATTTCTGATTCGATCACGCAGAGAAACTCCGAGCATAGGCTCTTTCCATTGCCCTTTGTGTGACTCTGAGCCTTCGTATGAGGCCCATTGTGAGCGACCACGTTTCAGTTCCGTAAGTCATCACTGACAACACACACTGGTCAAAGACTTTAGTCTTGAGACACTGCGGTATCTTGGACGACGAGAAGATGTATCGTAGCTTCCAGAACGCTGCCCAGCCGATCTGGATTCGACGAGACACCTCTTTCTCGAAGTTGGTCGTTAGGTATCGATAACTGATTCTACTAATGCATACAAAGCCGGGATAAACTTAAAAAAAAATCTTCCTAAAAATTAAATATTATTTCGCAAAAAGAGGTAACTTAATACATGTGCGGTCGGCAATACATGCGCGGGCGAAGGGGGGCAGGGCACGCGGTACTCGGTATTCATTAGATAGTATTGTTACTATGATGATTATGTAAAATTTCATATTTTATTTGGTCATGTGTTTACTTAACCTGTAATACGGATATAGATAAGATAGTTTGGTTCAGATAGTACCTACGTTCCCATGGGATAACTTCTAATCTAAACTAAAATAAATGTGGTAAAATTATTTTTCGACTAAGTTTAAATTTAAAGTTACGATTATTCTTGTAATTATTCTACATCTACAGGGTGCCGTACTTTGCCGGCTTTGACGGGAAAAATTACAACACATTTTGTGATTTACTAAAAGTTGTCTACAAATATCAAAATCTATGGGTAGCTCATAAAGGAGTGTGTGAAAATCATAATATAAGCTCGACTTGTGAAGAACGCCCTGGCAGTGAAGAAGAACATAATAACATACCTCCCAACGAGACAGGTATAAAAGAGACAGTAGAAGAGGAAGACGGTATAATAACAGAACAGGAAGATAACATTTCAGAAAAATTCACCAAAGAAGAGTTAAAAAATACAAACATACAGCATAGCATCACAAAGTGCATCAGCAAAGTGTAAAGATTTTAAAAAGTCTAATACCCAAAAAAAACTCAAAGACTGGCAAATTAAAAAATTAAAGCCAAGTCAAAAGAAGAGGAAGCCTAAAAAGTTTCTAGTATGAATGTATATCATACAAAATGTAGAAAATAACGAAAATAAGTAGTAATACTACAGGAATTAAACAGCGACATAGTATTACACTTAATAATTACCTAAGTAAATAACCAGTCAAACACCACACTCTCCCCCCATCGACCGCGACCCGACGAGGCCCACAATGGCGGACTGGCGCCATTCGGGGGTTGTGGAAGCAGAGTTCTTTCTCGCAATCCCGATGTAGGTGTGGGATGGAACACCAGGGTGGTTTTTAGTCAGTAAGAGTCTGACAGACCCACCGCCCACCTTAGGGCGGCGTATCCTTGAGGATTTTCCACCCCGAGGGAAAAAAGGTGAGCTTAGACTAAGCTGATATTTGTGTCTATCCCTGGCATCAGACAGAAAAACAAACTACATTCTGATTATGGCAAGCATCGCATCTTTCATCCCTCATAACTGAACTACTTTAATTATTGATGAAATTGACAAAACTTTTAAAAATTGAATTGAATAAAGAAAAGGTATTGGTATATTTTTCTTTTAGTATGATAAACATTTGTTTATGACTATTTATGCGGTCCATTGTGTTAGTAACAATCTTACTTGGCCTATGTTAGCACTTAACAACTAAAACAATTTTTTTTTTCAATACTCAATATCTTTATTGCATTACCATATGTTCATATAAGAGTGGTAACAATTTATTTGAAATCAATTATGGACCCTGTAGGGCACAGCAAAATAGGGTAACAGGAGAGAGGAAGCTCTGTTTGAATATCGTAATATTATAATATTTTCTGTACATTTACGTTTCCCCCTTGGTGCGGCTTACAAATTGTAAAATAGGTACAAATGACGCAGAAATATGAATTAAACACACAAACGTTTAGCCGATTTGCCTGTTATATGTAATATGACCATAAAAAGGCTTAAGTATTTAAATTGTGTTCTAATTTGTGATTCGAGCATGATAAGCTAAATGAATATTTCATTGGAATAACTAGTTGATTTTATAATATTTACGTGAATACTAGTGATAACTAGGTAAGTATGTTAATTAATTATCGAATCGCATGCAGGCATTGAGATGAACAGCGAATGCATGTGCGTGCTGATATAGTTCTGTGTGCGAAAATGCATTCATTTAAACACTAGTAGCGTGATTTTCGGTGTCAGATGTCACGGAAGCGGGTAACCCTTTTTCTGCTAATGATGCTTCTTCTATAATTTATGTATGTAATAAGAGGAAGTCTGTAAGTGGCACTGATAAATTGAAAAGTTGTGGTTAAATCGATTGTGCATGTGTTATGAAGAAATGAGGAAAATATGGAGAGTTTTGAGTATGAATGTCGATGGATATAAAAGTAGGGACTAAAGTAGTAGACCAAAAAAATGATGGATGGAATATGTCAATGATGATATGGTTAAGAAGGGGATGACTAAGAAGATGACGTCTAATAGAGAAGTATGGAAGAAAAAAAAAATATTTCGCCGACCCTAAATAAATTGGAATAAGGGTAGGAAAATGATACAAGTTTTGCAGATACAGTTTTGAGTTCGAATACAACCATTACCATTAAGGCTGTACTTAGATAAAAACACTGATTACTTTGAGAAGTTATTACATACAAACTTCACACACGTAATAATGAAAATTATTAATGATTGTTGAAGGTTTGTAGATATATATGTGAAACTTATTGGTAAAATGTATTAAATGTAAATGTGATGTGGTGGGTTTTAAAGAAAGAAAGAGAGCAAACATGTTAGAACAAGTTATAAGTTATAATAATTCAAAATTCTCGTGAAAATTGTTTGAAGTGAGCGGCGGATGGTCTTAGTCTCTAGTATCAAGTGGAATGGACAGCTAAGTTAAAGCTCATTTCACCCAAGTTTACACTGTAAGATTCGTCAGTAGATAAACTCTTACCGAAAAACATTGCCTAACTTGACGACACACACAGTGATAACTTAACCAAGCTTCCCACAGCACATTAAGTCAGCGATAAACATCTTTCACGATAAGATTCTACTAATAAAATTACAGATGAACTTTGATCCTGGAACATGTAACGTTTAACGTGATATATGTTAGGCAATGAGGTTAAAGATCCGGGTTCTACGAGGTCTGGGGTGTGGACTGTGAAGTGTGGGTTCAGCTGAGTACATTTACGTAACGATTTATCATTTTAGTTCCATTTGCTCTTATTCCAGTCACTTTTACATTCCTAAAGAATCTGTTTGTTCAGCCGAAAATTAAGCGAGGTCTACCACAGATCCATTTGAATATATGATCGAGCCTCGATAAGAATACCAAAGGAAATTGTTACAAAAAGGAGAATGTCAACTTTCGGCCTACACAACTTTTATTATTAAACTTACGTTTTCACTAAGTTCTTACTCCCAACAATTTAAATATAAACTACAACCTTAAAAAAATATATTTAGTACTTTACGGAATCGTGTCCAATAAAAAATCATTATAATAAGTAATTAATTTAAGTTCTTGAATTCAAGATTTGAATACCAAAAATGTTGCCAATCTTGTTACTGTAATCGATAACTCTAAATAAATAAAATCCTGCTACTGTAATCGATAATTGTATTGTAAAAATATTTTTTTATTGTTTAGATAGTTTTAAATAAAAAATATACTCTTTACTTATATTTACCGCCTCAATATTCTTTTTTCTTATTTATATTTTCTTAATTAATACGTTCGTCGTATTTTACAGTTAATAGTTTCAAAAATCGATTTTCCATCTGTGATCGATAACATCTTGATATGGCAATGATAATCGTCTTGTAATGGCAACCCTGTTAATTGCATATCTGTCAAAATCTCTTATTGTTTTCTGAGAACTCAGAACGGTGTTTTCTTTTCGTATTCCTCTGCGTTTGCGTAAGTAACAGACCTATTGTGTTAAATCTGATGATGTACGAGCATTATTACGGCAATGGACTTCACTTTTTGAGGTAAAGTACGATTCATATTAATAGAATGTCAACTATTTTAGCCGATCTAAATGTTGAATTGTAACATAACTGTATTTTGTTTGTTTTAGATTCCAAATAACAGTGTAATCCAACAAGCAGCAATTCATTGTGTGGTCTCGTTCAGAAAGAGAATACGCTATCAGATGCTTGATATAGCAACAGATCGAATCACTACAGGTAAGCAATATCCTTCAATGATTTTATGTGTTGCTGCTGGTTGATGTTTTATTCTGATTGCAATAAGATATTTTTGTTTTTGTTACAGCTTAGATCAACAAATAAGATCTGTCACCCATGTTGGCAAAGAAGTTACCGTTCTGTTCAACGGAACTTAAACACACCATATCATCAAGTATTTATCAATCTTCTACAGCCTCTGTTGTATCAATGCCAGCAAACTACACTAGGGCTGTTAATATCTGCAGATGGGTGATTGAAGTTGTGAATGGGATTTTTAAGCAACAGTTTAAAATATTCCGACACGAGTTCAACAACAGAGCTTCATCACATGTCATGATTGACTTTACTATAGCTGCTGCCCTAATTAATAGATTTCGACCACCGCTCACAGACAGGTTTGATGCTGCCCAGATATTAGAAATCATCCAACAAAAAATGTTCCAAACAAATACTTTAAGTGAGTTTATTATACAAAATAATTATAATAGAAGAAGGGCACAATTCTCAAATATAAATGTTGATAACAGCAATGTCGCTGAGTTTCCCCAGCTAGATTTTCATGATTTGATTTTAATAGCTTGTGGTACCTACCAACTCCGTCAAGCTCGATCTTACTATGGTGAGCATATCCATTTTAGTGGCCAATATAAGATAGAAGTGTGTAGGGAGGCATCAATCGGTAATCTAAGAGAGCAATTGTTTCTCTCTCAAAGAAGAGCAAGAATTCAAAGTCGCCATATAAGAAGAAAAGAATATTTTGTGTATGTTTTGATTGATAATAATTTAAATGGGAGAGGCAATAAGTCAATATTATTGCAATTGTAAGGTAGGCAAACGAACTGTGGGATGCTGTTCCCACATTATGACCATTTTATGGTATTGAGGGTGGGCTCGACACCAAAACCATATTGAACCCCCTGCACAGTTTCTTGATGAATTGTTAATCGAATTTGATAATGAAATTGATGATGATGATAATGAATAATTATGATAAAAAAGAATAAAACTATTCATCAGTTTATTTGTTCTTTAATTTTCTCTGCGTAGAAATGCATAACCTCCAATTTAAAATGTCTGAATAACTTCTTTCTTACAAGTTCAATTTAAAAATGGAAATCACAAACATACTTTTGACATTAAACCACACAAAAAAACGTAAGAATATTCACTGCACACAACAAATTCATATTGAGCCAAAGTTACTATGGAGACTGGGCATTGTCCTTTAAGGCCTGCTAGTGTGACAGGTAGTTGCGAAGATAGGAAAAAGATAATCTGTGTGTTTTCGCCACATTCGAGAGCAGAGTAGGGCTTAACTAACCCAGATCACCAACACCAAAATGAAATATATAATCTTACTAAACTAGATTTACAAAATGACGATTTGTTGCGCATTTGCAAGGTAGACGGCAATAGAACGGAATGCGGTCCGCGATTAGCAAGGTGTCTCATACATGCGCGGGCGCCTCGACCTGTTCGATACACCACTCCACATCCTGTCTGTCTCCGTAGCAATACTACTACGAGTCAACTATACATTTTACAACTTATACGAATTAGTGAAACTTCTTCTAATTCAGCCTATACAGTATGTTAAGAAAACCCTGTCCGACCCGTGAAGGTGTTGTTAGGTATCGATAACTGATTCTACTAATGGAAACAAAACCGGGCTAAACTTAAAAAAAAATCCCCCTAAAAAGATAAATATTATTTCGTAAAAAGAGGTAACCTAATAAATGTGCGTAAGCACCCTTCCGCGGGCGGCGGGCGGCAGGGCACGCGGCACGTGGTCGCATCGCTCATAATAATAACGGTGTTGTCACTTTTTTAAAAATTACCAAATTTCGGGGAAGTTGGAATTAATTCGGGGGAAAAAAAAGATTATCACAAAATTCCTTTATATTGGTACTATGATGATTACGTAAAATTTTATATTATATTTGGTCAAGTGTTTACCTAACCTTTATTATCCTTATGGGTCGGACAGGGTTTTCTTAACATACTGTATAGGTCCACTGCAAGACAAAGACCTCCTCCAAGGCTTTCATTGCTTTAAGGGGTTTACCGTAATCCGCTAATAACGCTTGGCAGGCGGGTTGGGGATCGCAGTAATTTGATATTCCACAGGAGAATCTGCTGCCCGTTCCCATGGTGTTGTTCCCTTAGTCGCCTCTTACGACACCCAAAGGAGGATATGGGTTGGCACTATTTTAAGCCCGGTGCCACACGGATTAGTGAATACGTGACGTCATTTGATAAAATCATGATTAGCATGCACCTACTGTGAGATAGCCAAACGAATTTGAATAATGAAATGCATTCCATAAAACTAAATAGCTATAGATAATCGTTTATGGGTAAAAAGTGTTTTTTTTTTTTTATCAAGATAGAGACTTAACCCAAATCCCATTTTGGCAGTTCACTCATTAGTATGCGTGTTGGTAAACACGCTGTTTGAGTTACCTACTACGGATGAGATAGGCATTCTGATTATTTAGCCAAATCCGCAAAGAACGTATTTCCATAAACACAGATGAAAAGTAATAAAAACTATTTTATAAAGAAATTAAAAAACAAACGTGATTCAAACACACATAGTAGGGGTGACTAGATTACTCATTGCGTGGCATCGCAGCGGTTTCGCAGTATCCCGGCCTCGGCTGACAGCACATGGACCCTGGGGCTCTCACGAGTATAGGAAGAAAAAGGTTCAAGTTACGCAAACCAGCGTAACTTCATGGGAGACGACATTTGAAAACCAAAACAATAGACACAAAAGAATGACCGAAAGGTTTTTTGTGAGGCAATGTATCACGCCTGAATACAATAGGATCTATTTATAGTGAGTATGTGATATGTTAGTATTCGGTGACCCAGACGTGATGAGATTTACGTGTGAAGTTTTTTTGAGGATATATAGTTACTACTTTTTGTTTAGTCCCCGAAGGTTATAGAAGGCGTTAATGCTAATGAAGGTGTGATTTCTATTCAGGTTTCATTATATAGTGACCGTACTTGTGTTCAGTACCATAAAAATAGAATTCAAAAAGCACATTACCATCTTCCAGGATTACACGTATAATATAGTATAGTTTGCTATACATTTGAAATGCTACGTATTTACACCACGTCGCACACTGGGCCGGATTGCCAATTTACGATGCCAATAATATAATTTTACGATGTCCGGAAACTTAACAAAAATACCTTGTTTAGTGTCTTCGATAAACGAACAATAGAATAACAAAACAATAGCGTCCTCAAAAGCAACACAAAAGACTGTGCGAGCGCACTTTGTATCCCTTTTTCTCGTACGATAAATAAGGGCCAGTTGCGCCCAAAAAATTGCTAAGTAACCACGTTTGTTTTGTGCTGCTGTGCTTGATAATTTTGAGTTTTTTAATATGGAGAGTAAAGCACCAGGTACGTACTTCTAATTCTCATTGTTTATTTGTCAATTCTTTTATAAATCGAGCAGTAATATGATTTTTAGTGGTAGACTAATTTTTAACTAAAATATTTTATTTTCACTAGAGTTTGCATATTTTTATAAAAAGTTCCGCATAGTTCCGTTACATTTTATACTTCCTTTTAATCTACAACCTATGTAGATTAAAAGCAGCCAAAAATCCCGTCCCCGTGGCTGCCCCTCAGTTAAATCGAGCTATTTATTTGCAGGTAGTCGCGTTGTGCCGGTATCTCATCAGAGGAAGTTGTATAGAAATGAGTTATTTATATTGTTAAGAGATGAACGTTTCTTCGGTTTTTCGTCATCTAACTGTAATGAACGATTATTACAATATATAATGGACAAGTATAGCATAGTGAACCCGTCTGAGACTTTGATAAAGCAATTAAAAGAAGTCGTAAAAGTGTTTGTGACAATTTTTTAAGTTAATGGCGTGAATGTAAATATATGTTCGATCGTTTTAACGATAAGTACGCCAATTGGCTCAGTGAAGAATTCAAACTCCCCGAAATGCAGTCTATAACACAACCGACTTCTTCTTCAAAGAGAGGTAGGCCTAAAAAGTTGTTTGAGAAAACTTCAGTCTCTTGTCTCGCGTTATACGCCTGAAATACTTAGTTTAGCGACTGAAACCAGTCTGATAAAAGCTGCTAAAAGAAAAGCAGCTCAAGTTCTTACACTTGCAACAATTTCATCTCCAAAAAGTTAAAAAAAAATGGAAACGGCTCACTCGTCTTCTGTAAAAAACACTGTAAACAGGTTTCTAGAATCACAGGTGTGAATAAAGAATTTATCGAAAGATTTGCAAATATTTTGTGTGTCGTTTCTTCTGGAAATTACTAGACGAAGAGAAATTTAGGACTTATTGTATCACCACAGCTGAAATAGCGGTAAATCTATATGGATGGTACAAAATTCACGGTGCTGAAATCATTAAGTCTATGACTTTGCCCGTAGGTCTATTGTCAGAAGATGTAATAGAAACATCTCATAAAAGTTACAAGAGTTTGCGACAATATCACTCCCGAAAAATGTCCAGAATATATACAAATTCGGATATTATCCACTGGATGTTTATATCTTCGGATCCTGTCGTAACTAGCCAGAGAGAAAAACCCAAGAGACAAGCAGAGAAATTTAATGACGTTGTTATAGGAATGTTGCGCATGTCTACATTTCTATTTAGCGAAGATGTTCAAGAAAAAGACAGCGAAGACTTCGATGATGATCTGGACGATCACAATATTAGTGTGTAGCATATAACGTAATTCAGGGACATAATATATAGGGGTTTAGAACTTAAAATAAAGCTTTTGATCTGATTTTTTTTTTACTTTATCTCACTGTGCCTTCCAATAGTTATTATGAAACATTGTTACTAACTTTTAATGTAAAAAAAACTTATCCTTTATTTTTGGCATCGTAAATTGGCAATTCGGCCCAGTGTGCGTCGTCATCATCATCATCATCAACTTTTTCATACAGAGAATGATTGAGGACTGCTCAATGCGAGTTAGCGATTTCAGACTTAAAGTCCAGGTTTCCTCAAGATGTTTTCCTTCACCTTTTAATCAGTCATTGGTGTCTATACTTACAAAGTACATATAACATAGAAAAGTTACATTGGTACTTGCCTCACCTGGAATCGAACCCGCACTCTCATACTTGAGAGGCTGGCGTTTTTACCACTAGGCTACCACATCCGCATCAGTCATTTTCCTTGAATCATCTTCATTTAAAATCAAAACGATACATGATAATAGAAACATGAGAAAAACAATTTGATTCTACATTACATACAATAACACAGAAAAAACTTATGAATTAATATGAGAACGTAGCAGTTTCCATTCGCTGCATCCTTCCATTATAGTGACTGTATTTATTTTAATCAAGAGAAGCAATCCAGACGCCATTTTAAATCGATTCCGACCAGACAGGTTGTAGAAAATGTAAATGAAAAGAGTTATAAGTATGTAAGTTTAGTAAGTGTCACATTATGTAGGTATGACACACATAGCTTTCAAATCCGCGGCTTTAAACCTTGAGAACGGAGTACGAGGATATTGAATTGACACTCGCTAGATAACTATTTTAAAGTTAAAATATTATTGTGTACAAGTAAACTCACGAGAATTTTGAGCACTACCCGTACCTAATAAGTAATCAAACAAATCAAATCTAAAATAGTCTTTTTTTAATTATAAACTAGTGCTTGGCCACAATCCCGCCTGATGGTAAGCAGTGATGCAATCGTTGATGGTAAAGCGCGCTAATTTATTAAAAGCCTATTCACTCTAGCCTTGAAGGCACTTGAATTATAGGCGGACGGAAACACCGCCGCTGGCAAATTGTTCCAGTCCTTCGATGTACACGGCGATATAAAACGCGAGGCGAAACGGATTGTAGT
The DNA here is from genome assembly GCA_037179545.1 of Sesamia inferens. Classification (NCBI taxonomy): domain Eukaryota; kingdom Metazoa; phylum Arthropoda; class Insecta; order Lepidoptera; family Noctuidae; genus Sesamia; species Sesamia inferens. The sequence continues at coordinate 24,678,186 of CM073931.1, forward strand.
GGTGTCAACGATATAAGAGTGGATACTCGCCGTACGACGGGTCGTCCGATGATGGAACGGCGATGGGGGAATTAAGTCATGCAATTCCCTCGCACACTCTCCAAAATGCATCCTATAGAACACCGTCAAGCTGCCTACTCTTCGCCTGTGCTGCAGTCTTTGGATATAGGGAAGTTATTGATAAACAAATAACGTAAAAAAACATAATAGTAAATAATAAAAAAGCATGATATGTATTTGTAGGATACGTATATACGTCTCCTACAAACGATATTGAGATCTTTATATTCACAATTCACATCGATACATACTATAGCTAACATATTTGTAATGCTTGTATCGTAATTGACATATTTGCCGCAACATCTCACAATAACCCACAAGTGCGTTGGTAAATTCGTGACTTCACTGTTTGCATTCCATTTTAAAAGCCATTTAGCAAGATACCGTCTTTGAGATCTTGTAACATGGCAGATAGGCAAAGAAAGCAAACTTAATGTTGATACTTAAATATTTATCTATCTAGGCTATCATTGTCTGTTATATAATCAAACTATCAATTGGCAATAACTTTTCAAATCGAAGAACTTTGGAATGTTATATGAAGTGGTCTTTTTATTGATTCTACATTAAACACACATTGAATAGATTAAAGCCTTTGATTTTGTAAGCTGTAGACGAAATATGAATTATTTTAGATGTAGTTATCAAATCACTCGGTTCTCTTTCTGATGTGATTGAGGTCAGGAGGGTCATAGAGTAACAATCTTTCAACAGGTCAGTAGACAATACTGTAGAACAGAATGATATACTAATCTCTACTATAAGCAATCAAAACTCTAAAAGTGACAATCATGGCAGAAACACATTACATTCGTGATCGCTAATTTATCTATTGTGCTCAGATAAGCTAAGTGAAGAAATCCTAATGAAATAATACTCAATATCTAGCTTTTATATCCGGCTCTACAAGCAATTTTCTAAATACATTCATAAACGTCGCAAAGAAACCAAGTGCACTATTAAGAAAACCTCATGAATAATTCAAGTAATTCAGACAACATTAAAACATTCACTGAACCACGAACTGCGGAAATATATTTTTTTAACTCGAGATTATAGTTCTAATTACTTTATGCAGAACATTCTCCTTCATTAGTGAAAAGTCATAAAATACTCGTGAGCAATTTAGATATTTTTGACAACGGATATTACTAAAATCGATAATTTTATTGATCCCAGTTCAAATTTAGGTTTCCGATTTCGTGATACAGTGAGGTAAGACTTATCAGTAGATTTAAGTGAATTGCTATCAATAAAAATGGTAATATTACTTACATAATTCTGAAAATGTAACGTTATCTAGGCATAATGAGGCAGACATGAAAGGAGCAAACCCGATGAAGCGTGGACCCTCATAATCAAATAGAATGTATATTCAGATTTTTACTGATTCTCATATTACAGTTGCACCAGACTGTCTATTTGAATTTTGGCAGCTAATCCAGGCCAATTTCCTATTTTGTTAATCTTAAATCTAAATCTTTCTAGTTAAAAGAAATCGATATTTACTAAGCGAAATAGGATATACGCTAGTCATATTAAAAACAATTTTAGTAAAGACAAAATTATTCGAGATGCATTAATTTTGGCTTCGGTTTAAGCAAATTTTGTATTTCCTTATAGGTTAACAGCAGTGCCTATACATGGATGTGGATATTTTATAACATCTACAACAATAAAGTCACAACACGGCCTAAAATAATATTCATTTAATAGTAGTCCATATAGACACCATAAAGGGATTAATTGAAACATCTGAATGCATAGAACTTTTGGAGAATGTGTTTGAGGTTAATGCCACTATCTTAAACAGTTACGTGTTCTGTCACAAAGTGTACTCGTATGTTGAAAATAAATTAAACTTCTGTGAAAATTCCTAGGAAATGGAACCTAGAGAGTTAGTTAGTAGAATTATGTATGAGGCTGAGATTATTACGGTACGGACAGGTAATAATAATATAAACTTTCCAATCAAGTGGGTGTAACTTGAAAATAGGGATATTGAAGAAACTTTTACTAGACTCCAGATTCCTGACATTATAAGATAATAAAATAGAGAAAACTCATAAAAAGCTGATGACAGCGAACCAACAGGTGAGTATGAAGAAAAACTAGACCACATAAACTTTATCAAAGATACAGACGACTTGTAAGAAATTGCTTCAACTAGATCCACTTAACAATTAATTGTGAGATTGATTATTTACTATAAATTGGATAGCGTATATACTATACAGTATGTTAAGAAAACCCTGTCCGACCCGTGAAGGTGTTGTTAGGTATCGATAACTGATTCTACTAATGGATACAAAACCGGGCTAAACTTAAAAAAAAATCCCACTAAAAAAATAAACATTATTTCGCAAAAAGAGGTAACTTAATAAATGTGCGTTACCACCCTTCCGCGGGCGGCGGGCGGCAGGGCACGCGGCACGTGATCGCATCGCTATTCGCTCATAATAATACCGGTGTTGTCACTTTTTTAATAATTACCAAATTTCGGGGAAGTTGGAATTAATTCGCGGGAAAAAAAGATTATTTCAAAATTCATTTGTATTGGTACTATGATGATTACGTAAAATTTTATGTTATATTTGGTCATGTGTTTACCTAACCTTTATTATCCTTATGGGTCGGACAGGGTTTTCTTAACATACTGTATACTAGTTTAGCTTTTGCCCGCAATTTCGGCCTAGAGAAAGTATCGCTAACCCGTGCTATTTCCTCCTTTGCTTTAAACGTTATTTATATGTCTTTTTTTCTTTTCGGTTGAGTCCTAGCGTGAGTTTTATTAGCCTGGATAGTTCTATAGTTATTCCCAAGCGTTAAAGAGGTTAACGGGTTCAAATGTTCAATGTAAACTGCCTCTACTGAACTGAAATACAGGCTGCGGCTTAGCTTAGGCACCAGTCTCCCACAATATTGTTCTGTAAGATTGACCATGATGGAAAATGCTTCATGCAGAGTCCACACGCAGTTCCTAATAGCAGTATCTATATTGGTAATTTTATATCACTGAAACACATCTCTTTTTTTTTTTTCATCTGTTCGTGTCTAGATTTTGATTCCGAACTATTCTCTTATTTGAATATGACAAATATAGTCACATTATGTGACAGATTATACACCAAACGGCCAATAGCGTTCTACAGGAACCAACCTCCAACTGGTTTTTTTTTTATGGCACTAGACTATCTTTGTGCCAATGTCAATGTATATAAAAAGGTAAGGAGCCAACATTATTTCTTTTCTGTTAAATAAAAAGTGGTGCTGATTATCTTATTTACAAACTAAACTAATTTTAGTTTCAGTGCAAATTTTTCTTTCGATTCCATTGATAAAATTATAGAAGATAAGATATTAGTTTAATCCTTAGAAATTAAGATACTCTATAGACAGTTTAGACGCGATTATAAAACATGGCGATTAAAAATACGTCGATTTACTTCAGACGCGGACTAATTAGACAGGACTGAACTAATATTTATCTTCTGTCCTTTTTTTAATGAAATAGAAAGAAAAAGGTGGACTGAACTTAAATTACGTTTCATTTGTGAATTAGCTTATTAATGGCTTTTGACAGAAATAATACCGTACGTGTATCAATCAATGTATTGTGCGTTGCTGCAGTCAGTAATTCTGTTTCTGTGTGTCGAAAAACGGTACTCGACGAAAAATTCATGGACAGCGCATAGTATATAATATCTATGTATAGCAACGTCCTCGAAGAAATCAAAGGCATAATTTGATACAAAAAATAAAACTATGTAATAACGAGTGCGTTGACTCGAAATTACTCTAATAGCTATCAGAAGACAATTGTAAAAAGAATCATTAGCGTTGCATTCATGACCGGCGGAGATTTCATGTAAATTACATCGTAACTGTTAACATAAGAAAAATACGGTCGTATACGATAAATTCAATCTTCATTATTCATTCAGATAGCAATATACATATGAATAAAAACTCCGTTTGACTTTAGAAATCTCTTCAATCAGTTTATAGACATTAAATATCCTTGTTTCAAGCAACTATATTGTTTTTTATAAATGAACTTGCGGCCGCCAGCGACTTCGTTCGCGTGGAGTGAGTTATGCACCACTCCTATCAGTCGCAGCGTGATGTTATATAGCCTAAAGCCTTCCTGGGTTAATGGGCTATCTAACGCAAAAAGAATTTTTCAAATCGGACCCGTAGGTCCTGAGATTAGCGCGTTCAAATAAACAAACAAACTCTTCAGCTTTATATATTAAGTATAGAGTATAGATATAGATTATTGTTTCATTTCAGCTTTGCTACAAGAAAAAGGTCAGATGATCACTTAAAGTGCTTGTTTTAGTAACTCAACACTATTAATGTCTTGTTAAGGGAGAGTGTTTATGCAGCACTAAATTGTATGCTTTATGTTATCACTTTTTTCTAATAAACAGATAGCCAACAGCCTTTTTTCCGGTGGGGTATCATCGTCAAATAACAGGGGCTACGGTATCTCGGAACAAAACGTGGTCCTGCCAGACATTGGTGAAAAGAAATGAAATCGTTTATTAAGCAAGTAGGATCACCGATCACTTTTACACGTCATATTTTTTTTTTTTTACTAGATGAAGCCGGCATTTCCTAACTGGCTACCTCTGAGAAGAAATGGCCGAAACAAACTCAGGCATCATCGTCTTTTTTCAAGTCCAGACATTAAAAATGAAAATGTTTACAATAATTTACCTTATAATTACGCATATTGCTTAATAATAATGCTTAACAGAGCGAGCAGCTCAGTCCCAAGCTTTCCGGTCCTAGTGTCCTAGTGGAGCGGTCCTAGTGGAGCCCGTCACATTCTGGTTTTTACTTAGCAAGAAACTTATACTTAAGTTTAGTTTTCCATTCGTGAGAACCCTCCAACGCAGTATCTGCCTAGCACACACACTCCAAACAGAGTCTTACCGCCAATCGATTCGTCGTGTTTCGACATTATGTCTGGTGAAGCCGTACGTAGGACGGGTCGGGTGCGATGTGTGCCGGTGCGCCAAATGTTGTTGTGTCGGGAGTTTGGTCGTGGAGGGTCTCCAAATCAATCTCCCTATGGTATGCTGCGCCAGAGGTTAGTCTGGATTCACTCAGTTTTTTTTTAGTGAATAGGCTCTTAAACAACTAGCGCGCTTTACCATCAACGATTGCATCACTGCTTACCATCCGGCGGGATTACGGTCAACTACAACACTAGTTTAGAATTATAAAAAAAATAATTGCTAATTAATAACTTTTACAGTCCTGATTAAATCCGCAAACTTTTAATGGCCCTTGCCAAGGCACTTTTCTAGCAACATTTTTTTAAAAGAGGGTCTTTCAAATTTCGGCAAATTTTCAAAATATTAAATTCGTAGTTAAAGTCATAGAAAACTTGGAGCAATTGTGTGATTAGTTTTGACTTTGGTTTGGTCTTTGGAAAAACGGTTACAGTTTAACCAAATTTCTAGGTTTTCTTAAATGCCCATAATTTTCAAAATGTATGGGCTAGATTTTTTTTTATGATTTTTTTCATAATGGTTACAATCAATCCTATCAACCTGTTTCGGCTTGGCTTGGCAACTGCGACAGTACAGTTTAATTTGATCGATCAACTTGTACTTCTGTTATTATTTAACCACGAGCTCCTCTAAACCCGTCCAAATAATATGTATTAATAACCCATTAGCTAGCATCTTCGTTAGAGCATTGTCATATTATTTTTAACTTTATATCCATTACCCTACAACATTTCTTAAGTTTAAATATCTGTCCCAGTTAACAAATAACTTGGCATGCAAGGTAGTAACTTATTGAATTTGTGCCGATGCCCTAAAGTAGGCGACTCCATTGATTTACAGCCATTCAAATGCTAATGTTTATATTTAAAAGTGGTACACAGAGGCGATGAGCTAGGAATTCGGATACTTATGTGCATTATAACGGTTGTTTGGCCGTATCCAATTGCTAATTATTCATTCCAGTGACGTTTTTGTCCCTTTTTGGACACAGTAAGTAGACTAAAGCATTACTTCGAACTGACAATAACTTACGTTTTGGAATGATCATTCTACTTTTGTTTTTCTTTTTTATTTAGAATTTATTTATTGTTTATGGACGGTCATACAAATGCTGAAACCAATCACAGATGAGTTATAGTATGATCGCGAGTACACAGTCTGAAAAGTAGCTTACCTGTAAAGCTTTTACATAATAATATTTTTACTTAAAAACACTTGGTTCTGGACCGTGCCAAATTCGATCCACACACAATGTGAGATATTTTTAAAAAATAACGAGGGAAATAATATTTATATGCTCGAAACATGGTATAACAGGTCTTACAGATAACAATAGTACAAAAATGTTTTGCCAGGGTTAGACGCAAATTGGGATACAAAATAAGAACAAAAAGTGCAAATTGTTTCAGACTATAGAAGTTATATTGGTTTAGCCATGCACTCAATTTCTGCTTAAAACAGTATCTTGTATTGACCAACTTGAAGTCACCAGACAATTTATTATATATTCGTACATACACATAGCAACACAACACAGATGTTATCAAGATAGGCGCGGTTCTATTCTAAAACAGAAATCATTTTATTGTTACCGCTATGATCTCAATATCTACTTCTACTGTATCTAACAAAGAACCTCCATCATTGATTACTTACTATTTATTGAAAGGAGAAACATTCAGACCAATAAAACATTCAATGTCTGTGCTTTTTCGTTGCAAAAAGCATCTGAGCTAGTAATTGATGGATCATTATAAAATGTTGCCTTTAAACTTTTGGCGTTGTGGTATTTATGAATATGGTAATATGATTTACTCGGTAAATGTTGCGTGTTTGGAGTCAATTTGCAAAGAAACACTTAATTATGTGAGTTGTCAAATTATGCTAAATCGTTATTTTAAATATTGTGTTGCACAACATACATAATATCATGACTGTATTTCCCCAAATACTAAATAGTTTGGCAGAGGTGCAATATTCGATATGTTAAAAAATTAAAGGAACATCAAAGAAATATTCTCAGCATTCTCAATCTCAATAAATTGCTGGTAACAATACAAATAAAAAATTCACGGTCGAAAAACGTGCTTATATATTAACGATCGTATTATTAGAACCAATTTAATAATTCCGAACAGCATTGGAATATAGTTGGATTGGAGCTCATATTAAGTTATGGTGCCACTAATTCTTGGGTCAATGACAGGCCGTCTACCAGTCGTGAGAACCTACGAACTGGACCGTACTGAAACCGAAAGAGAATGGTCTTACATATCTTGATATTATCTTTATTCTTTTAGCCTTTAGGTCCTGTAAAAAGTTACTTGTCTCGTAAGCATAGTAATAAAAAGTGATAAAGTTAGTGAAAGTGCAGGTGTTAAGTAAAACTCGCATAAAACTGAAGTGAAAGATACCTTTGCCACCTTTTATTTGACGTGTGTTAGTGTTGAAGTACGCTTTATGTAATAGTTTACATGGCTTCAAGTTCATTCACATGACTTTGTACCGAAAGATAGCGACACGTGCAAGTTATTTACCGGTACCATCGTTCAACACGTTTGGGTTTAGCAGAAGAGACGGTGTTTGGTAAATATCGAAGTTGTCTCGCAAACAGACAATTAATTCATAATTCATAAGGTTAGTAGAATTCTCGTTCTAAGTGGACCTTCCACTTACAATTTCCCACGTTCAACTTTATACATATTTGTATTTGTATACCAATAAACCCCAACAACACCTATTGTGTACCAGTTAAATCTTTTTTTTAATATTTATAAACTAATGCTTGACTGCAATCCTGCCTGACGGTAAGCAGTGATGCAATCGATGATGGTAAAGCGTGCTAGTTTATTAAGCCTATTCACTTAAAAAACTTAGTGAATAGGAAGGAAGACGGCAGCTAAGCGAGGTGATGCAATGTTAAACCCAACAACACGACCAACGATGCTACGCCAGAGGGAGATTGATCTGGAGACCTCAACGTCCAAACTTCCGACACAACAACATTTGGCGCGGCGTAGCCGGCACGCATCGCAACACAACTACTCTAACCCGTCCTCCATACGTAAATCAACCAAACAATCCAATAACTATAATATCTATAATATTATCTTATTAAACACAAGTTGTCCATAAATGACAACATTGCAGCAACCAATTTGTTGACCGCCTGCGTAGGCTTTTAACATAAAATTGAAGCTGCCAACCTACACAGAATGCCCTTAGGAATCTATTCTGTAACCAAACAGTAACAGTACTTACTTAATCCGACATAAGGTCTTAAGTCAATGCGTGAGAACCAAAGCCACGTTTAATTAAATAAGAACCGTTTCACGCCCACAATGATTGGCGTAAGAACAATGTTCTATCTAATAAATTACTGCTTTTTGGGTGTGAATCGAAAGTGAAATAATCTGCAGCAATTATATTCCGTACCTTTCAATTATCTCGTCAGCAGACAGTGAACTGTGTCATTATTTTATACAAAATTATCGAATAGCTAAGTGAAATAGAGATCTGTCAGCGATATGATAATATAAAAAACTTGGTCGGTTTAATTTTTATAATCGTTGCCTTATTGTATCGTGGGTGCGTTTAGAAACATTTAAATTCACATACACAAATACCCAGACCCGGAACAACTATACCAACGCCAAGCTCGATAAAGATTTGAGGAATACAAACCAATTTAGGGTTATTAATACTTACGTTTTACAAATCTGTTATCATTTACATGATCATTTACATTAATTTTACGTGATACTAAAAAAGAAACATGCATGAAATCCAGGTATTAAAGTTGAGGCATTTGTCAATACAACTTTGTGTATTTTAATTACTTTCAAATCAACTGCATAATACATGCATTGTAATACTTTCAAATATAGACTAAGTATAATATAGGTACATATATGTATCAAAAATTTAACCAATTACCAATAAAATTAGAAATTAGCTTACATTTGTGTCATATTTCATTCAAATGGGTTAAGCGTTCTATGCAAATAATAAATATCTAAACATAAATAAACTTTTTACATTAGTTAGAAGTAGGATTATTACTTTTATGAAAATCATCTATCTAGAGAGGGTTGTTAACATCGGTCTTTTAGGCGTAAACAACTCGTTGCTTAGCAACGGTTTGTTTATCTCTGTTCTTTATCGAGTTTGGCTTTTATATATTAAAGTACTTGTAGGCCATACAAATGTGTTCCGCGCGGGAAATATACCCGCGACTCACATTGGACAGTCGTCAATTATCTCCAAAGATAATGAATAACTAATGAGAAGATTACAATCTGGATTAAAAAGGCAATCAATATCAGAACATTGATACGGAAGAAGGAACTTTGCAAAGTTCTAATCACGCTAACGAATCAGAAATAAAAACTAACACTAATGTCATGTTTTCCTAAGATAGAAAGTAGTTTCCCACCTGATTGCATATCTATTTAATAACGCTAAGCTTTGCCTCATTAATGACGAATTTTAAATAGTACTTGATGACGGAAAATCAAAGTTGTTTTGACTTTTATGGTAAACGAGATCCTAACGAGGAATGGCTACGTTACATGGAACTATTGCGTGAATCAACCATTTATTTCTAAAGATATGTCGGCAATTATTGCAGAATTAGATACAGAAGCCTATATTAAGAAAATTCAAGCATACTCCTTATTTAATTTGTTCATTCTTTGGTCTTTGTAGTTGAATAAACACCTATATTTATTTTTAGACTTACACTTGGGTTAAAAAAATACAATGAATAGCATGCCAGCATGAACAGCAGAAGAACTTTTAATTTTGATCGAATTAACAGCGAGTCCTAAACTAGACACAGCCTGTGTCTTGGTGACCCTAACAGTTACACACATACACACACATAGTTAATGAATGAAAGAATTATCAATCCTACTAATATTTATAATCGTGAACGTCTAGATGTACATATATTTATTACTCTTTCATATAAAAACTATTGAATGAATTTAAACGAAATTTGGTATAAGTACGGTTTATAACCACAAAGGATTACTATATGGGCTAGTTTTTATCCCGATGTTCCACGAGATGTAAACTTAGGTTGGCGAAACCGCGGGACGGAGCTAGTAATAACATACCTAATTGCTTCGTATCTTATCCAAAACCTGTTCCATCGTTTAGTTTTATCAACCAGGTATCCACGATTAACTGCTAATAATATGTCTGTATTTAAAAAAATGACTCACCTAGGTAACTAATTAGATTTGTTTTTTTTTTTAATAATTATAAACTAGCGCTTGACTGCAATCCCGCCTGATGGTAAGCAGTGATGCAATCGTTGATGGTAAAGCGCGCTAGTTTATTAAACCCATTCACTTAAAAAACTTAGTGAATAGGAAGGAAGACGGCAGTTGGGCGAGGTGGTGCAATGTTAAACCCAACAACACGACCAACGATGCTGCGCCAAAGGGAGATTGGTGTGGAGACCCTCCACGACCAAACTCCCGACACAACAAAACTTGGCGCATCGTACCCGGCACACATCGCAACACAACTGCTCAGACCCGTCCTACGTACGGCAGACATCATGCCGGAACACGACGAATCGCTTGGCGGCAAGACTTTGTCTGATGGGTGGTAACTTCTGCCGGCAGCCGATGTGGCCTACCACCGAGAAAGAGATTCTAGAAAAATGCTTGAAAAATTTATGATAAGCGTGTATTTATAATAAATTTATCATAAACGTGTATTATAATAAATTCTTGTACAATAAAAACAAGACTGTATCACGAAATCTTTCATTATCTCACGAAGTCATTAAGTACCTACATGTTTTCGAATGAAAATAAAAATATTAAAACTAAATCAGTTACTATTACACGGAATTCCTTATAAAATTCTAATACTTAATTCGCACATAAATTATTTATACAATTACATGTTTTGCGTTCATTGTGTATATTACAAGTATGTATATTACAGTACGAAGAATCAAATTGTTATTATGCTCAGGTTGGTAAAGAGAGACAGAGAGATGTAGTTGTTACTTAAAGGTGTCAAGAAATTCTATTCTTGCTTGAAAATTCGCATTCCAGTACGTTTGGCGTCAAACCAAGTAACCTTAAGATGTGCTCTTAAGAATTGATTCGATATACTTATACTAAAATAGATATTGGCGCAGATTTCCTTCTTCACAAACTAAATCTAATTTAAGTTCATTGTATGTTTTTAATTCTATTTCATTAAGAAAAGGACAGAAGATAAAGTAATAATTCAATTCTGTCAAATTAAGACACTCCCTAGTTTAGACGCGATTGCGTGATCCAAAATACGTCAATTTACATAATCATTTTAGCCGAAAGACGTCCATTTCTGGACATAGGCCTCCGCCAAGGATCTCCACGATGACCGGTCCTGCGCCTCCCTCATCCAGCGGTTTCCAGCGACTTTCACCAGGTGGTCGGTCCACCTTGTCGGGGGCCTACCCACACCGACTTTGTCGGGGGTTACTACTCTAAAACCCGTAGGCCCCATCGAGCATCTGTCCTACGGGCAATGTGTCAATTTATATCAGGCGTGGACTAATTTGATAGGACTAAAGTAATGTTTATCTACCGTCTTTTTTTACCGGGAATAACATATAGGATCTTTTCCGTATATTCGAAACTAGTGCGGGCGAAACGACGTGGCGCAGTTAGTACAGATATACTTTTCTAGCTGCTGCATTCTTTTACACCGCTATAAGGTCGCAAATTAGTCCGCTATAAGGTCGCAAATTAATTCCAATCTATGTAAGTAAATCCGACAGCCTCAACAACTCCTAATTAATCACTCTATCAAAATCCAATTAACTTGTTTTCATATGATTGTCTCATGGAAACCGACGGCCGTTTATCCACGTACAACAGTTTTTTAGTTTCACTTCATGAAGTAATGATTAATTAGATTTTCTTTATATTAAATACAAGAAAGCGCTCCACTACGTTTGTAGGAAGAACTAGGCTATGCGTGGTGATAGCTCACAGCTTTTTGTCTATATGCTAAGTCCTGGTCATGTTACATTGAACTGATGTAGTTAATTTAACAGCTCGTGGATTATTATTATTAATATTGACTTTACTTTAGACATTGGCAGAATGATCGATAACGGCTTTGGTCATCGCTAAGCCGATACCGACCAAAGTCCTAAGTAAATCGGAAAAGCAAGTCTGTACTGTTGTAAATTAAAGGCAAAATCATTATAAAGCAAATTTACACCTTACGTCAATTTGTTGTATTAAATGCCAAAGAAAGACAGTGATTTACGTTGTACAGACGATTTAAGCCGATAGTTAATTAGTTTTATTTTCCTGTACACATTTCACATTTCTAATAGACAAGAAATACCTGGCTGTCTACACGAGACAATAAGGGAAAGTAATGAAGGCACAGATATAGTGTTAACAAATCAATGCCCGTGCCCGTAACATACGCACCTGTCTTGATTGAATTCGCTAACATTGTAACTGAATAGCGGAAATTGTAACCCGACCTTAGCTTTCTACCCCCTGCTTTATGAAGGCTCTAAGGTATACTAACGATACTTATTGATTTCTATTGAAAACTATAAAATGAATCAAAACATTCAACAAATTCTGGGAGAGGCAAAATCGACCAAAGATCTTGATTTAACGCGCTTGAATTTACATGCGCGTCATTGTAATTAGACCCCTTGTTCACAAACTAAATTAAATTTAAGTGCATATTTTCTTTCTATTTCATTAAGAAAAGGACAGAAGATAAAATTCCAGTTTAGATCTCTCAAATTAGTGCGCTCCTGACGTAAGGATAAGTATGATATTTTCATTTATATCACCACGTAGGTAAATGGTTTCTGCATTTTTGAATGTTTAGTTTAACAAACCATTTGATGCTAAATGCATTTTGCTTGCAACAATACAAACTTAAAATAGAAATATAACGGAAATTTTCTTAATTTTCAGTATATTTAATAAATCTTGTTATTGACATTTATATTACCTAGTTTTATAATAGATGAAGTTAGAACATATTTTTAGTCTTTACTCAATACAATACATCAAAATGAATTCAATATTCCTATCGCGTCAAAAAAAAAGTTAATAAGCAGTTTCCTCAAAGAAAATGTAGAATTCTAATCCCCGACTGGTCTGAGATTCAATTAGTTCCAAGCAAGTCTTGATGCCATAAATATGATAGGTTAAAAGTTAATAAGCTTGCATTTGCTTGCCCGTGTGGCAGGTTGTCCATGTTGCCTACCCACAACCTTTCTACAAGGTGGACAGTTAGTCAATAAACTCTTCCCATAGTCAAGTTCTGAGAACCTGGCATAGGTAGGTAGGAACCTACCACTAGGTAATTAATATCTGCATACTAATTTTCCTTAGTTATACCTAGGTATAGATGTTTAAATTAAATGGCAACCCAAGTCAAGTAGAACCACTTCTTGAGCCTCAAGTTATCAAATCAACAGTTTTTTTTTTGCTTTCGATTCTGCGGAGTGATATGAAAATGCTCGTCTTTTGACTCACCAAGAGAAGGAAACTGTCCCAATTGGCGATGAAGAAGGAGTATTTATTTATATCGGTTAGGTCTATTTTACACTATTGCGAGAAAGGATATAGTTATACTATTCTATCTGTATCTACTAAGGAATTTTAGTTTAAAAGCTAGACTGGTATGACGGAAAATTAAATCTTAGACGCGAAGTCCAAGACAAAACTACTTAAATATACAGTTTAATTTACCGTCAAAAATTATGAGCAGAAATGTCGGAAAGCGTGACCAGTGCAACACTTACCATTAACAAACACGAGACGCAACATTACCAAGGTCGACGCACCATTATCTCACGTTTCTTTTTCATGAAAGTGTTAACAGCAGCAGACTGGCTGCACTCGGCACCAACTCAACCAACGCTCCGACATGTTTCATTTAGAACAAGTAAAGTAACCGCAACTAAGTACGTGCAACGTATAAATAATGGTAGAAAATAATAAGTTGCGGATCGGGAATAGGTTGCAATGTCGTGTAATTTAAAACCAATGAATTATAAGATGGGTTACAGCCTGCGGCGACGTTTACATCAATAGGTATCTTCTCATTTTAAACATCAACCTGCTAAACAACTACCAAGCGGTCGTATTATGGATTCTGTTTTAGAATTTACATCGTAGCTGGCGGTCTATGGAGAATTCCAATATCGTAAACTCCATGCTGTTTTATGCACTCTCCTGTATTTGTAACATGCATTAATTCAGTTAAGATAACCGTTCTGCGTATATGCAATGAATAATAATTACCAATAAAGATAGGATAGGCACAATAATCATCACGCATAAATATTTGCAATCATAAATGTCATTACTTAAGATTTTCATAAGAGAAGATCTTGCATTGTGTTTATGTCTTTTGGATTATTTGTTACTCTAATGGCGACGATTTTGATTGATTACTTAATAGTAGCTACATATTCTGATGCAAGATAGATTATAACAAAAATAAATGCCTTTTTCCCATGTGGTAAGCAGAAACTACAGCTATATGCTACGATGCCTTAATGGATTCTTACAATAATCACTTTAGAATATTCTTTTGCTACTATCGTTTTGTACAAGATCAAAATAACTTGTCAGTTCTCGTTAACACAGCCAATACAACTTGAGTTCTGATTTTTGTATTGTAGTTTCTATATACACTATCAGTATTCATAAAATCTCGCTCACAGTTTCCAGCACTTGAAAGTGCAGTGCAAATACTGTTCATGACAATAACGACACTATAATTCGACTAAATAAGTCATTATTACATTAACACTGAGAATGTTCGAAAGTGTAATTTTCGTACAGACACATTAACGGGCACAAGTCGCCATTTCATGACACTTTTATTGACGTACCCACATTTTGAAACTCTAGTCTTATCAGTTTATTGTGAGTAGTTCGTAATGCTTAAAATTTTATCAATATGTAAAACAAGGCAAAACCAGAAATTTTTTATCGAAAATAAGTTTTAAACTTAGTTTTTGAAGTGAAACTTCTTTAGGCACGCTTGACTTGGGGAGTAAACTAGCGAAAGCGTTACGAAAAATGATAGGAAAAAAATGATGAAGGCGAACGGAAGCAGAGTATAGTCCTATTTCGTCTGTAATACAAACAAGGAGTTGGCTCATGTAAAAAATGCATGACCTGTCGAGTATGAAGTTGTGAGTTCGCATCTCGCCGAAGGCAATACATATTTTTTGGATCTTTTTAAGATTTGTTAACAATTGAGTCGAGTATGAAGTTGTGAGTTCGCATCTCGCCGAAGGCAATATATATTTTTTGGATCTTTTTAAGATTTGTTAACAATTGATTACCTAAGAGAACAAATAAATTTATAAATTTCGTTCTGTTCTGGCCTTTATATTGTTTTATATATTTTTGCTGAACATTTCTGATATAATTGAAAGTATAGAAGCTTTAAGATATCGTCACAATACGATAATTGGTCACAAAGTACAAATTGCTTTCGAGCCTCATAAGCTCAATTATTAAGCTAAGTACCTTGATTGATTAAGAACTATGAATTTCTTCGAGAACATGACGCTGCGAACACCCCCCGACCCCCCTCATTGATTACCTCACCTCCCCGTGGATTATCTCGGGAACCAGAGGTCGTGGACTACCCGAGTTTGGGGTCCCCTGAATCAGGAGGAGGAGCCCGACCTTTTGGCCCTGAGGGAATCCACTCCCCTCCTCTCCCCCTCCCCCTCCCCCCCCGCAACCCCACGAAACCTATCCCCCTCCCCGACCCCCTTTAGTTACCTCACCCCCCCGTGGATTATCTCGGGAACCAGAGGTCGTGGACTACCCGAGTTTGGGGTCCCCTGATTCAGGAGGAAGAGCCCGACCTTTTGGCCCCAAGGGAATCCACTTTTTTTTTTTTTTTTAAATTGGAGGTCTATGCAAAAATATTAATTTATAAATGAAAGCATGAAATAAATTTAAATATTTATAGAAAATTAATATATGTATATGTGTATACATGTATATATTGTACACACATATATTATATATATATATATAAATATATATATATATATATATATATATATATATATATAAACACCTCTTTGGGCACTTTGTTGATCCAGCCACGGTGCCGTTCATTATAGACTCCACCTTTAGCACGGAATAACTTTACTCCAGTTGCATATTTCTTGGGGGGAGTGGCAACGTCGTATTCTATTTAGGGATGTGGCCAAATATATTCGTCAATTAGGACATATACTCGACAAAAATTTTTCAGCAATTTCATGCATTAGTGGATCCTAACGGCTATATTTTTTGAACCCACCAGGACTTTTTAGCTCTGAATATATTTCAAAAATCAATAACTTGTGTTGATCTATTTATATACTCGCACTTCCAGTAATACTTCTTTTGATCCGATACCTATACCGTAACGGTTGATCAATTATGAATTTAATAAATCTAATCTAGAAATTTTATATTCGCAATGCTCCATACATTGTAAGATCTATATATATTTGTTAACATTTCATGCATTAGTGGATCCATAACGTCAATTTTTTTTAAATGCTCGAAGACTTTTTGGCTGGAAATATATTCCAGAAATCATATACTTTGTTGATCCATTTAGAAAACTCATACTTCGTAATACTTATTTTGATATGAATATATAATTATTTTTAGTATGAATTGTTATTAATAGTTAAAGAGGTTGAATTTTATGTCTAGGGTTTTTATACTTTATTTCTAATTTACCATTAATTTTAAGTTTTTAAACTCTATTCATCGAAACCAATGTAATGGGTCTAAGCATGATATCGCCGCGGTATGTTTTGTGCCGAAAATATTGTGTAGACGGCCTCTCTAACATTCAATGCAATTGACACTGCTTGTATAGACTCCTTTGGTATTTGTCTGCGAATACATATTATTATTAAATTTTAATGTTAATTTTTAAGGGTTGAAGTTTCCGTAGCTGTTTTTTTAGGAATTAATCATCTGATTAATTCCTAAAAAAACCGATCCTGGATGATTCCTGATCTAGAAAGAAAAATTCTTTATTCCGCCCAAACAGAACGCACATTATAATAATAATACACTAAAACAATAATAAACACATAATGAAGAAAAAGAAAAAAAAAAGGCAAAGAAATATAATTTACTAAAAAGCCTAGTACTCAAAATAAAACAATGTTATCTTGATGTCATAACCCGTGTCTGGAGTTTTGGCGGGAAAGTTAAGCCGAGTGTCACGTTAATTTTTCATTGGAGTTTTAAATTATGCATAGTGTTGTTTACTACATAAAAGTGCCTGATTTATGTCGTAAAAAGTGCATTCAGTAAATAATTCATAAAGAACATTGAGATTTCGTAGTGTGTAAATTAAACATGTGTACCTCATTAATAATATTTTTGTAAATTAAGAAAGATAAACTCAACCGCACGTTAGTGGACATAAAATCATATTTATTACTTAGTAATAAAGGTAATAAAGATCTAAGTACGAGTACATATATCCGCCGAAGAGCGTTTGACATTCTGGTAGATGTTTTCTCAATCTACTCATAGTTACATTCCTACGTGTATTATAAAAATAATTTCACTTAGTCGCGTTATATTTTAGCGAAAACCATTACTATACGGACGAAGCGTTTCGCTTCCTCCTTTATACCGCGTACATCGAGGGACTGGAACAGTTTGCCAGCGGCGGTGTTTCCGTCGGACTACAATTTTAGTGTCTTCAAGGCTTGAGTGAATAAGCTCTTAATAAACTAGTGCGCTTTACCATCAATCCATCAGGCGGGATTGCGGTCAAGCGCTAGTTTATAATTTTAATAAAAAATAAAATAAATAAATAAAAGGTACAGGAACGCATTAGACACATGGAATGTAAATTTAAGCGGCCGTAATTTCGAATTAGGTAGTTTGCGTTTCGTTCCAGCGTCCTAGTTTGAATTTCTTTCGAAAAAAAAAACTAAATTCGAAACATGGAACACCAAGGAGGTAACTAATAAAAGGTTTTCTTTAAATTTCGGACTGTCTTGCAAATAGACACAATATTGAAATGATAAATAGTGGACGCTTTATTGAAGAAAAAAAAAAAACAAAGGAACATCATAATAGCGCCATAGCGTGGGAAAAATAATTATTGTTCATTATTCGTCATTCGTCAGAGACGAGAGGATTCGACCCCAGGCATTTTTTCTAATACCGGGAATGAACTTATATTGGAAAAAGTTAGTAATCAATGTCAAAATCCTATAAAATTTAAATTGTCAACAGAAAAATTATTTTCTTTTGACAATTTAAGTTTTTAACCGACTTCAAAAAAAGTAGGAGGTTCTCAATTAGTCGCAACCTTTTTTTATGTATGTTCACCGATTACTGTAAGAAGCCTGGATCCGTTTGCAAAATTCTTTTTTATTTAAAAGGGTGGTCCCATAGTCACCAGGCTCTGATGATGAAAGACTAGAGAAAGCAAGGAAACTTTCAAAATTTTTAGAGGCAACTTGTACATTTCTAGGTACATTTTTAAATATTTTCATTAAGTATTTTAAAGCACTACAATTTACTAATGATCTGGAGTAGATCTGATGTTGGAGTAGATATGAAGCCGGGAGACAGTTGAGGGAACTCCTCGGGAATTCATAGCAGCTACCTTGTACTTGAGCTTGATTAATTTGTATTAATAAGAACTTTACACTTAGATCGGTTTTAATTGTCATTAGGGCTCTAATGATAAATACAAAGGCCACTTCAGGGAACTCCTCAACAGTTTACAGTAGTTCCCTTGTGTTTGAATTTAATTAATGTATATTGATTAGCGATTTTCACCCATATGGATTACTATGAAAATCTGCAGTAGATTTGATGATGAAGAACATAGACAGACGAGGGAACTCCTCAACGATCCCCTGCAGCCACCTTGCGTTTGTGCTTGATTAATTTGTATTGATTAGAACTTTGCACCTATGTGGGTTAAAATGAAGGTCTGTCGGTCGTGTCCGTAAATCTGATGATGAAGACCAACAGGAGTCGAGGAAACTCCTAAAAAACTTACAGCATTGAAGTTTATCACTGAAGAACCAGTACCTGCATGTCATGCTTAAGCAACAATCAATTATAATCAAGAAACTGAATTTAAGTTGCGTAATCGCGTCATGTCTAGCATTGTTCATACATTAATTTTGACCTCGTAGGAATTTTATAGAAATCGGTTCAGTGGTTTCGTTTTTAAACCAAAATTACGGGTAAAAATAACATTATTCAAAATTACGTCATTTGTTTACAGACCTTTTCCCAACTATATTAGCATCAGCGTTCATTCTGACCGGATGCAGCTGCACAGTACTTTTCATAACACAAAAGTGTAAAAAAAAACAGCCGTCTTCCAGAAAACACTACATCGTAAAAAATAACTAATTTCCGAAGTCGGGTATGTCTTTGCTATTAGTATATTCGTTTTTAGAACCAAAAAAAAAAATGTGTGCGTGTACTAGTGTACGTAAGAAGTGAAATTTCTTAGAAAAAGATGGCGAAGAAGTTTTACTTCAATATAATAACATTAATAAAGATTAAAACTTAGCGTCCCTAATGGGGGGACGGTCCACGACTAAATACAACACCAAATTTAAAACTAAACTAACCTAAAGATACAGCCTGTATGTCCCAACAATTGCACGCGCCAGCACCAGGTGAGTCAGTGTGGAATGCGAAATGCGGGATGCGGGATGCGGGATGCGGAATTCCCCGGGGTCAGAATGTTAGGGTCTTCCTCCCGATTCCGAAGAGCCCAAACTCGGCTAGTCTAGGACCTCCGGATTCCGAGATAGGCCGCGGGGGGGTGAGGTGGCCTGGAGAGCAAGTGGGGAGGGGGGGTAAGGGAGTGTAGAGGAGAGGGGTGGGGAGGCTAGGTTGAGTCTAGGGGGAGGGGGGAGAGGTAGGTGAGGGGGGGGGGGTTGTTTAAGTGTTGGGAGGATCCTGTCCACCTGGGGTCACAACATGAGGGGAGAGTGGGAGGGGACAGGACACTGGAATCTCGGAATGTATGTGCTATATGGGTATTGGGGGGTCAGGTACTATGGGGTCAAAATGGGGGAGGTTCCGGCTGCGGGGGGGGCTAGTAAGGGGGGGGGGGTGGAATTTTGTCAGAATTTTGAAATTTCCAGCCGTTTCCGAGATATCCGGGATTTTAGGTAGGGATATGGGGAAGGACTTCGAGGTGGGTAAATATAGTACGGGATGCGGAATCCCCCGGGGCCAGAATGTTGGGCTCTTCCTCCCGATTCCGAAGAGCCCAAACTCGGCTAGTCTAGGACCTCCGGATTCCGAGATAGGCCGCGGGGGGGTGAGGTGGCCTGGAGAGCAAGTGGGGAGGGGGGGTAAGGGAGTGTAGAGGAGAGGGGTGGGGAGGCTAGGTTGAGTCTAGGGGGAGGGGGGAGAGGTAGGTGAGGGGGGGGGGGGTTGTTTAAGTGTTGGGAGGATCCTGTCCACCTGGGGTCACAACATGAGGGGAGAGTGGGAGGGGACAGGACACTGGAATCTCGGAATGTATGTGCTATATGGGTATTGGGGGGTCAGGTACTATGGGGTCAAAATGGGGGAGGTTCCGGCTGCGGGGGGGGCTAGTAAGGGGGGGGGGGTGGAATTTTGTCAGAATTTTGAAATTCCCAGCCGTTTCCGAGATATCCGGGATTTTAGGTAGGGATATGGGGAAGGACTTCGAGGTGGGTAAATATAGTACGGGATGCGGAATCCCCCGGGGCCAGAATGTTGGGCTCTTCCTCCCGATTCCGAAGAGCCCAAACTCGGCTAGTCTAGGACCTCCGGATTCCGAGATAGGCCGCGGGGGGGTGAGGTGGCCTGGAGAGTAAGTGGGGAGGGGGGGTAAGGGAGTGTAGAGGAGAGGGGTGGGGAGGCTAGGTTGAGTCTAGGGGGAGGGGGGAGAGGTAGGTGAGGGGGGGGGGGTTGTTTAAGTGTTGGGAGGATCCTGTCCACCTGGGGTCACAACATGAGGGGAGAGTGGGAGGGGACAGGACACTGGAATCTCGGAATGTATGTGCTATATGGGTATTGGGGGGTCAGGTACTATGGGGTCAAAATGGGGGAGGTTCCGGCTGCGGGGGGGGCTAGTAAGGGGGGGGGGGTGGAATTTTGTCAGAATTTTGAAATTCCCAGCCGTTTCCGAGATATCCGGGATTTTAGGTAGGGATATGGGGAAGGACTTCGAGGTGGGTAAATATAGTACGGGATGCGGAATCCCCCGGGGCCAGAATGTTGGGCTCTTCCTCCCGATTCCGAAGAGCCCAAACTCGGCTAGTCTAGGACCTCCGGATCCCGAGATAGGCCGCAGGGGGTGAGGTGGCCTGAGGAGCAAGTGGGGGGGGGTAAGTGAGTGTAGAGGAGAGGGGTGGGAGGCTAGGTTGAGTCTAGGGGGAGGGGGGAGGGGTAGGTTAGGGGGGGTGTTGTCTAAGTGTTGGGAGGATCCTGTCCACCTGGGGTCACAACATGAGGGGAGAGTGGGAGGGGACAGGACACTGGAATCTCGGATTGTATGTGCTATATGGGTATTGGAATTAAGTCCAAAAACAAAGTAGTTATTGTAAACCTTGAGGAGTTTCTGGAACTGGCCTTTGTTTTCATCATCAGAGCCTTAATGACAGTCACAACTTATCTTGGTGTAAAGTACTAATTAATACAAATTAATCAAGCACAAACTCAAGGTAACTGCTATCAATCGTTGAGGACTTCCTTCGACTGTCTCCCGGCTCCATCATCAGCTACATCAGACCTTTATCAAATTATAGTTCTTTGAAATACTTAATGAAGATACTTAGAAATGCACTAGTCGCCCCTACGATTTTTGGAAGTTCCTCTTGATTTCCCTAGTCTTTCATCATCAGATCTTGACTAAGGGACCATTTAGAAAGTTTGCCTTTTCAAACAAAAAAAGAATTTAGCAAATCAGTCCAGGTGTCTCAGATTAATATCTAAGATTAATAAAGTGAACATACATAAAAAACAAAACGGCTGCTTAACCAATCGCTTCGGGCCCTTGGCAAATGCTGCGCCCTGATTGGCCCATTTGAATTGGATCAACAACTGCCCAGACGCCAAAAAGGTGGATTTGTATAAAACAGCCCTTAATTATTGTTATTGGCTATTATTATTGAACGTGACGCATGTGGCTCCGAACGGAGCAACATATTTATGGACAAATGGCATCGGATCAACAAAAGGCCCCCGGATCAACAAGTGAAAATGGATCAACAAATTACTACCTATACGGCACGTCTGAGCCACAAAGTGCCCAAAGGGATATCTATATATATATATATATATATATATATATATTTATATATGTATATATATACATACAGATGGTGCAAAAGAAGTTTCACTTCAGTCGTGTGGTCATAAGCACACTCGTTTTTATTGATGAAATGATTAGATGAACTGTGATAAATCCTTTAATGGCGTCTAACAGGGCATTCCCACCTAGAGTACAAATATTTAAAATTGTGGATAACACATTATCAGTGGGTTGCCCTCTTGGACTGTGCATTAATTTAAACCGCTGGCGTACCTACCAACTTGGTTAATTACAAGCAACATAAATTGATGCGTGTGTGTTAATTTTAATTCTACTTTGCTCAATATATGCATATACCAAGGTGGATCACCTTCACTCGGAATAAATAGCACTAAATAAGTTACCGTTTTGGCAACGAAAATGACAGAATTTAGAGCGCTTATTAGGTATGGTACAATTCCGCAAAACAGGGTAGTCCACCGATGGATTAGTGGTGATTCACATTACTAAAATTCTTCAGTTGCTGGGAACTTTGAGTCATATCCCAAAGTAACTGCAAACGAACCGTAAACACGTGTAAAAAAGTTAGAGACGAATTTGGGACAGTTATCTAAAAGGTTCGTTTACCTGACTCAGTCCAGCATTCCGGGCAATCCTGACAAAGCGACGCCCAGTCGAAGGCAAGATCCTCGAAGCTCGCCATGGCTACACCCACTTAATCAAGCCAGTCCACTCCGCAACATACTATCAAACGGCTTTTCAAATGCCGGTTGCACAAACACTTCAAACACCATACGAATCAAGTTTTCATAATCAATATCCTTGTGTAAGCTTTAGTTTATTAAGAAAACACTAATATCGTTTATTTGTAAATAAACTTAATCTACAGCAGCTTTGATGTACAGTTCGCGGCGATTGTTTCCCGCAGTTGTTCGGTAGGTATCAGATGTGCACGCGCACGTAGATAAGCGGCCGGCGGAGCACTGCGCGGTAACCTCGCAGGCCGTTCGGGATGTGTCGCTGATTCGCTGCTCACTCGCCACTCGGAACCTGTTCTCGGGCCGAGGTACAGGCGTTCACTCAGAGTGTATACTCTTTCGATTTCAATGAACCGTTAACGTTCTTTTCTTGTTAGGTTTGTCTTATCAACACGACATCACATAACCTGCACCGGCCATCCGTTGTCGAACAATAGGCGAGAGCCAGATACGAGTTAGACCAGATCTGGATTTGGAACTCAGCAGATAAGAGATGAAGGTGTTGCAAAGCTTGTCGAACTAAAACCTTTGTGATTTGCATATGTAAATGTTAGATATTTGCTTTGGAAATACATTCGAGGCACGTAGAATGGCCGTTACTGCCAGTCGTCCTTATGCAAGCCCACGCATATTCAAGTGCAAGCCATGAGACTTCGAGGTATTATAAATATTTGGAGTTGTATATTTTCAATGTTATGGGTATTTTATTGTTATACATATTCCACGCAGGCAGTTAGATTTTCTAAGAAAAAATTCTAAGCATTCGCAGCGAAGTGAGGTATCAGTAACTTATATGGTGGCAGTAAATGCGGTGTAAAGATGTCCTGCATACTTCGGATCCATATTGAAACCACGTTAACATACAACAGATCGAGTTCCTCCATACGTTCTTAGCCCTTTTTGGGTATAACACTATGGCCGGTTTCTTGCATAAGGGCAAAATTTTAAAGAAATCGAAAACAACCTTATTTCTTCGGAGAGTTTGTCGTCCCGTTATTTTATCAAAACAACTTAAATACCGTGTGAGGCACGGTAAACGAAAGTAACATTATAAATTTCAATTTTGAATTTACTCTTATTTTTCAGATAGCAACTGTTTATAAAAATATCACGTTTTGAAGTAGTAAGTGTGTCATGTTCATAAAATACTTAATCACAGAGTAACAGAAAGACACTCAAGCAAATGAAACTTCATTCATTATAAATATAATGCTACAATTTAATTCAATCTTAATTCTTCTTGGCATAAAATTGGCATTAATTGCAAAGCATATTCATCGTATTAAAATAATAAAGCAGAAAGCGGCAAGTGAGAGTATGTATTAGACGGACGTATATACATTTGCAGAGATACCTACCCACGAGTATACTAAGAAATAAACTCCCTACTTGCTAGAGTCATAGAAGAAAATGAATACCCGTAAAACAAACCAGACCATAGTAGATCTATAGTATACCTCCTTTTCAGGGTCTCCCCATTAGAGGTGGGTAAGTACACAGGTATTACAGTTGTTATAAACGAGTTGGCGTATGGTTTAATCAAATCGATCACCGCCGACTGGCTGGAATACCTCTTTCGGCACGTGCTCTGTGTAAATTACTTACAGTTATTACGGGCGATAGGTACTTCTTCGGGTATAACTATTAACTAGTTATGAAAATACTAGCTTTCTGCCCGCGGCTTCGCCCGCGAGGAATTCGGTTATATCGCGCTTTTTGGATTTTCCTCGGGAATATTATTTTTTTTCGGCACAAAAAGTACCCTGTTATTTAATCCGGACTTCTAACTTTAAAGCAATCGGTTTAGTAGTTACGGCGTGAAAGGGAAACAAAAAACTCACTTCCCGATTTATAATGTGTTAGTAAGGATAAGGTTGTTTCTGATTTGGGACCGTTTTAAACAGAAGTCTAATTCTCGTAATTTAAAATGATCAAAATCTAGTCGCTTAATCTCTTCTCGGTGACAAACTAATGTAATAACTTGTCAAAATAGGGATGTTAGAGGTCCTTTGCAAACTGAAGTGTAATTGTAATAATTTAAAGAACGTTCAGTCTCAATCTGTCAAAAAAAAAACTTCAAATTTAGGGAAATTTGAAGTATTAATATAATTTACAATGTAGGTGTAAAAACTTGTCAAAATTTTGACATTTGTTTGTCACTGAGGAGTGTGGTCAGCCCATCTTTCATCCACCTGATTTTTTTGTAAACAAAATGTCCGATTCCATGCCCCATATATACATATGCACCGGTACCAATGACTTCAACTACGCTAGAGGTTAGTGTTCCAATTGAAATTGACGTACTCTGAATTGAGGACACCTAGAACGCAGTGTCATCACGGTGACAAACAAATGTCAATAAACTGTCGAAATATAGGGAAATTAGAAGTATCTTTTGATATATTGAGATTGAGATCAGCCTGTTCTTAAAATTATGAAAATTGATCACAG
This sequence comes from Sesamia inferens, assembly GCA_037179545.1. NCBI lineage: Eukaryota > Metazoa > Arthropoda > Insecta > Lepidoptera > Noctuidae > Sesamia > Sesamia inferens. Next base: position 24,703,807 of record CM073931.1, read on the forward strand.
TTTATTGCAATTAAGGAATTAGGCCAGAAACGTAAGAATTGACATAAACTTATAAAAAAAAGTTGATATAAATCGAGGATTTCGGCCAGAAATCTGAAATTTGACATAAACTTATAAAAAGTTAGTATACTGGATTTAGGCCAGAAATCTGAAGTCACTAAACTTCAGATTTCTGGCCTAAATCCAGTATACTAACTTTTTATAGGTTTAATGCTTTAGCGATAACGTTGAAAATGTAACAAATAAAATTGAGACATTATAGCAGCTTGATGCGCTATCGTCTGTAGTTCAAACTTGCGAGTCATGTAATGGCATAATGATAACCGATACACTTTTTCAATTGAATGAATGTACATAATAGGTACATATTGTCCACAGATCTCAAAGCCCGGTTATCCGTGTTTCTGCAATGAATCAATTATTTAAATCTTAGGTAAAGGTGTGTGATTATCAAACACTAAACAAAGTAGCTTTTATTTACATACGTTGTTTACAGTTAAGAGATAGTTAAACTTCAAATCATTTATGATTAAACATTTATTACCTACAAGCTTTTATTTAACTAGTTATTACTTAAAAACCACTGTTTAATCTCTCCACAAACCAACCAGTATAACAACGGTTGAGTTACACAAAATTGAGTTACCCAAGTTTACAAACCACCGATGTTATGTTTACGATGTTATGGCCTACCACCAGTTTCTCGGTGGTAGGCCATAACATCGGCCGCCGGCAGAAGTTACCACCCACCAGACAAAGCCTTGTCGCCAAGCGATTTGTCGTGTTCCGGCATGAGCCGTACGGAAGACGGGTCTGAGCAGTTGTGTTGCGATGTGTGCCGGCTACGATGCGCCTAATGTTGGGAGGGTCTTCAGATCAATCTCCCTTTGGCGCAGCATCGTTGGTCGTGTTGTTGGGTTATACATTGCATCACCTCGCTCAACTGGCGTCTTCCTTCCTATTCGCTCAGTTTTTCTGAGTGAAAAGGCTCTTAACAAACTAGCGCGCTTTACCATCAACGATCGCATCACTGCTTACCATCAGGCAGGATTGCGGTCAAGCGTTAGTTTATAATTATTAACAAAAAAAAAATTAATAGTCATACTACCCTTAGAAAACGTTTTAAAGTCACAAATTTGATGCATGGACCCTAATTACATAACACATTATTGCTGTCAAGTATGTTGATATTTTAATTAATTTTTATATTTATATATTGTGCTCACATGATAGAAGCAACAGAAATATCTAACGAAGAAATGTAACCCATACTATGATTTTAAAAGACTGTCCATGGAGTTTCTTGCACGTTCTTCTCCATAGAGATCTACGCTTTGGAACGTGCAATTTAGCTTCACTTTTCTTGGACTGACTGACATTGACTATTCAAAAGCACCAACGGATGGTTAATTTGAAATAAACAATTTTGATTTTGATTTTCGATAATTAATTCTGTCGTAACTTATGTAAGTCAATATCCTTCTTATATCAGATCGGGGTCAATGATAGAAACAGGAAGATTCATAATTAGAAAAACGTTCAGTTATTTGCAGTTGGTAATTACGTTGCGAAACTAAAGTTATTGATTGAACATATCTGGGCTTTCATGTCCGTTATTTTAGACTGCGGTTAAAACTATATGAACCAGTTACATTGCAAGGTTATGTCACCAAGTCTGATTGATTGAAACTTTAATACTTGTTGGAGAAATAAGAACGCACCTACATACATAATGTATAATGTTCGATTGTAATGTAAAGGATATGATTACGAACACGGTCCAAAAACTCTGTAGTGTTATTTTTTTCGGTGTAAGTATGGTATTTCCATCAACTGTGGTGTAATTCCCTTTCTTATTTTTTTAAAGACTTTGCCCCAGACCAGGAATTTTAATGTATCGTGGGTGCGTTTACAAACATATAAACTCACATAAACAAACAGCCAGACCCAGAACAACTACTTGTAGGTCAGACATATATTAATTTGTTTCGTGCGGGAATCGAACCCGCGACACGCAGCGCAACAGTCAATAGTTTATCCACTGCAACAAGAAAAGCGGTACCTACGTACCTATTATGAAATTATGAGTGATTGACTGAACTGATCTTATCATAAGCCCGTGAGGTAACACTAGACCACCAGGCGATCGATTCTATAATAATATCTACGTAAAATGTTGGGTGAAGGCGGCTTGATTCGTTGGAACGACAGCTCACTCCACGCTCGCTACTCCTTTTTTTTTTTTTTTTTTTAACGTGTGGAAATGACCTTTACGCACCATACCCGCCGCTAGCTAGGCGACGGACGTGTGTGGGACTCGCCCGGCCGGAGGCGGGAATACCCACTAAAACCACCCGGTTACCGTCGGGCCCTGTGTTGAGAGTGTCACGGGGCCGGCCCGAAGGCCTAGGCGCCGTGCCACTCTCAGGGACGCTCGCTACTCCTAGGTTTACACGGTGATATGCAGGGTAATTGCGTAACCAGCGTAACATACTATCAGTAGCACTGCGTTTCATTTTGACAGTTCAACCACGTTTATTGCGTTATTTACGTTGTCAAGTAGACAGACTTTCCGAATATATGGAGCAATGGATTAGCAATTTGCTTCAGAACGATTCCAATTGATAGTAAGTAATAGAATGTTGTGTTACCTGCTAGTTACAGAATATCAAGAAAGAGAAAATAGTAAAATATTCGGTAATTTTGGGCAGGTGGTTATAAATACCAAATTATTATACAGTCAGGGCCGGTTACTTTTGTGCAACAAAGCCTACGCTCTATGACAAACACGGAAAAAAACACAAAGCCTATAAAAAATTAACCCACATACATAATAATCCTTGCATTCGTAACGAAGTTAACCCATTACTTCCCAAGCATTGAAAATATTGGATTTTTTTGATGAAATCTTGTATTAGGGCTCTTAATATGTTAAGAAAAAATAATATGGCAAAAAAATAAATTAAAAAAAAACGGTTTCGCTGACTCAGCATGTCCTATAAATAGGACAGTGGGAACATATGGTCAGGAAAAAGTAAAGATAAGAATTATATGGAAATCAGCTTTATTTAAAAATAGGACCAGTAACAGTATCAGAAATAATGTAATAAAAGCTTATTTTGTATGATAAGGTATGAAACAATCACTGCAGAGTGTTTTTTCACATTTAGAACAAAATGTTAAAGGCTTTTTTTACAGCCTTGTCCTTGGCAACGTCTTTGTTTGTCCCTCTTGGTCATATAGTGACCATAGTTGTCAAATCTTATAGGTTGTAAAAGAACTTCTGAAGTACCTGATGTAAGCTTATTTACTTTGCCTTCCGATTTTTTCATCCAAGAAAAACATACCCTTCTTCTGAAATCAAGCAGAGGTATGGTCTCATCTTTATTTACCTGGTTATAAATAATCCATGCATTGACTAGAGTCATGTCCAAAACACGGATTACTAGAGGCCAATACCATTTTTTACCTCTAAAGCGGATTGGATACTTAGAAATAAGCCAATCATGTTTATCCACTCCTCCCATGTTTTTATTATAATTATGAATAAGCTTTGGCTGATTCACAGCAACTTTGGCCTTTTCTACCTTTGAGTACCTATTAGTTTTTACAAAAGGTTCAACAGTATCAAAATTAGTTAAGAGACATACTACATTGTTATCATGCCATTTCACGCATAATATTTCATTATTTTTATCGAAACGATGATCGGAATAACCACGTTCTTGCTTCTTCATTTCTTGTTTGGTCATGATTGGACATTTCTTAGTCCTATTGTCTCTGACTGTCCCTGTAGCTCTGAACCCTTCAGATTTCAAGTCAATCAACAATTGCATACTGCTGAAGAAGTTATCGAAGTAGACTACATGTGCACTAGGATCAGTACATACTGTAAGCAACTTTTTTACCACTCTTGAACCCAAGCCATCACCAGTATTACAAGATATTTGAGGATCCTTTCCTGTATAAAGCGAAAAGTTATAACAATATCCGCTTACTCCACACAGTGCCCAAAGCTTGTATCCAAATCTTACTGGTTTACCTTTTATAAACTGTTTGATACCATGGTGACCAAAGTATTTGACGATCATTTCATCAACAGCTAAGTTGGATTCAAAAACACCAAACTTTTGGAATGATTTATTAGCTTTATCGATAAATGGGCGAATTTTGAAAGCTTTGTCACTATTATCAATTCTTGAATTGTCATTGAAATGTAAATATGATTTAATTTTATCAAAACGATTCCGAGACATCGCTCGTTCAACAAATGGAATGTGTACATCATCATCTCTGCACCAATATAGTTTGCTTTGAGGCAAGTGGAGATACGAAGAGAAAAACAAAATTCCTATGAATACTTTTAGCTCATTCACGGTAAGATTGAAGTTCAAATCATTTTTATAATTTTTGGCATAGGTTACTGTTTCATGCACTATATATTCTAGAATCTGGTCACATAACAAGTGTTCGAATATTTCTACCGCAGATTTTCCTTCCAATTCCGTAATCATATTTTCTAAACATTGTTTAGCAGTATTAGATTCCGGCTGAATTTCAGAATATACAGGTTCACACTTACGCCAAATGACTGTCTTGTTGGTCCGAGATGTGGTTTGAGTAGGAAGATCTTCCTCGACGTTATCAATTGTACATGAAAATTCCACTTGACCAGCCACATCTGACACTGGCAGAACTCCCATATCGTCGTCATTACCTTCTTCTATATCAGTCATTTCATCCACTTCATCCGGGGGCAATATCGCAACTTCCAAGTCATTGAACTCCTCGTCACTACAATCTTCAATATCTTGAAGATACTCGGTGATTTCAGACACCATCAATGCTTTTTTATATTTTCTTCTCACTGCATCCATGATCTATAAACAATAATTATACATATATAGTAAGTATAAAAATTATATTATATATATATAAATATATATATACATATACCATCCCAAACTAAACAAATATATCGTTAACCACTTGATAAGAAACAAAATCTAATATTTTTGCTTACCTCCTTTGCTTTCCTCAATCTTATAAAAAAATCACAATTTTTTATATTACGAGATGTGTTGTGCTTGACGAAGACTTATCGACTAAAGTAAAGTTTACGAAACACTTGCAAGAAACAAAACAATAGACACGTTTGAACTTATAGCGAGCGTAACAGGATCGAACACGCTTTCACGGCTACTTGTAAAGACATGTTCCCAGTGTCATATTTATAGTACGCCTTTTTTTGAATTAGTATCACAAGCTTCCAAATAATATTTTGTTTTAGTTTTTAATTATAATAGATTCAGTAGAGATCTAAAAATCTATTTGATGGACTTTGAAGCTGATAACTTTTTATTTTCGGTTTTTTATAATCAAATCATAATACTCTTTTTAAGCTGACGAATTTCCTCAATTTAAAAATATGTATATTATAAATACGATAACTTTTTTAAGAGCGAAAAAAATATATTTTATTGGGAAAATAGTGTGAAAATACGAATTTCATCAAAACCAATAAAAATAATAACCCTAACATAGAAAAAAAAAATGTTGAATATAGTGTCCTAAAAATAGGACAGTGGGGAGGAATGGGTTAATAGTAACGTAACAAGTAACAAGGCGTCCTTGAACTGTAGTAACACCGTGAAACAATGAACTAGACGAGTGGACGAGTTTTAAATACTTACGTACTGCATTCTCTTGTACTTCGGTAGGCAGTCCACCTCCGCAGTCCGCTCATTCAACTGCACGTAAGCAAATCGAAACACGTACTCACTTCGTAGAAGGGCGCAGCGTGTTGGCGGTTTATCTCGAACGAAAGTTCCGTATTTGTTCAACGGCACGTACGATTCATTCCGATGAGATTAGTTTGTAAAGGTGATAATTATTTAACTAATCATAACATTTGCTTTATTTTATAAAATATTGACTCTGAGCCCTAAAGTGCCTACACTGTAAACGTGCGCCGCCCTCACAGGTCAAGCTTCGGGAAACTCAATATTTCTCAATCAACCTTAAACTTTACTGCTTAAAAGAAAGAGTTGAAAATCTTTTAAAAAAAATTAATAGATTTCAGTAGCTTGCTGTGCTGAAGTCTGTATGTACGGAATTACACAAAAATAAGTTATTTCGTGATGGGCGGGAAATTATACAAAAAAAAAATAGCACAATGAAAAGAATCATTAAAAAAATTGGTGGCACAAACACGACCAACTCATCATCTCAGTCTTAATCCCAGTCGCATCCGCAGCTTTTTCAGCTTTTGGAATCTGGGGTCTGCTTTACCAGTCTAACTGCTGATTTTAGCTAAAGTTCGATATTTTCCGTGAAGCGACTGCCGTCTGACCTCCACAACCCGAGAGCGATATCGAAGCATTGCAGTTAGAACAATATTGTTGGACTTTGAAGGTTCCAACAACCCGTAACGACTGCCATTAGATGTTCGTATGACAATCGGGACCAACGGCTTTCCCGTGCTTTCCGAGGCACGACCAGACCAGTGCAAATTTTCATATTCATACATACAAATATTTTCACTGCGCGAGGATCGAAATCGCGCATCCTTGCACTGTCAAATTAAACACGACACTACTTATGCTTATGTAAGTGTTTAACAGCAATAGCAGTTACAAACTTTAAGGAAAACAATACAAGACGCTAAAAACTAGTTGGAAGATTTTCCTTCCGTCATTAACAATTCCGGTATCCCATTAAAAAAACTACCAGACAAACAAGATATAAGATACGGCACTCGATTGTCCAACCTGCTTGCCCAGTGCATAGTTGCCTGACAGCACTCGAAAATAATTTGTGTTCGGACTATTTATTACGCTTCCGCCGCTTGGGAATAGTATGAAAAGGGGCCGTGGCCGTGGCAGTATCCTATAAGGCAAAGTGTTCGACGCACCCCATGAAAAATGGCATTTAGGAAAAGGAACTTACGAACATGAACCGAACTCTGGTAAGAAAAGCAAGCTCATTAATGAAGCTTGGGATTATTCTAGTGCTTCGCAGTTTGTAGTTCTTTCCTGAATGAGCGCAGGAAAGGCGTTGAAGACGAATTTTCGTCTTCGTCAATTGAGTATAAACCCTAATAGAAATGCCTGTTGTAATAAGTAGAGCTCCCAGGCGATACAATACAGAGTACTGATAGAAAAATACTTAGATACATTTTATAATAAAACATGTATGTTTAGGTTGCGGTATTTATGTATGGGCCTGCGTCGTTTGAAATAAATAAAATTAAATGATGACGAAATTAATGTTGTTCGGTAAATTGAGTCCGTAGAGTGAAAACTATTCCTATTTTGCTAAAAAATATAAATACAAAATAAAAATAACGGCTCGTTCAATTAAATGAAATGTGTAATTATTTTGATACCACATTAACGCTTTCTATTGTCCGTTTGTTAGATTGAACTAGGCAGGAGAAGCTGAATCCGCGCGAAATTGATTAACTCCACAGATAATAACATTGTTACCTACCTACATTTTGTTTTAATGTTGCGATTATTCTGCCGTGTATTACCTACATTTAATTGTTAAATTCACCGGTTTTTATTCAACAAATTTTTAAAATTTTGAAAAAATTTACTATATAAAAGTGCGTGATTTATGTAGTAAAAAGTGCATTGAGTAAATAATTCATAAAGAACAGTGAAATATCGCAGCATAGTGGCCAATCCTGACTTTGCCTCAAACCTCGCTCGTAAGACGGTTCACGCGGCCGTCTTTTTCGACATGAATGAAAATTCAAAAAAGAAAGAAAGAAGAACTTTTGAAGATTTTAATTTCGCCCTGCTATTCACTAAAAGCTTAAGGAAAAATACTGTGAGATGTATTCTATGTACCTACTTATAAACTAGCTTTACTATACTACGTACCAACTATATTCATATACGTAGACCCATTGTTAATCTCATTATCTACATAAATCAAACTAAAGGCCTATCATTACAACTTCTCATTAAGGAACTGACAATTTAACACCGTGTTATAAAATGCAGGCTATTTAATATAACGATAAAGAATATTACTACTCTTCATAAGTATTAAATTATATGGAATGTGGATAAGTCTGTGTGCCAATCTGTTTAGTAACACAGGCAGTCAGTGCATCTCAACTTGCGTAATCCGAACTGAAATACAAGGAAGTGACAGAAGTAGAACGGACCTTTCTGTGAATATTCTTTATAAATTATTGGTAATCACAATCACATGTCCGTTTGATGTGAGACTAGAGTTGAGTTTGGCTATTAGGTAATCATTTTTACTGATCTTTCTTGGATCTTGCGAGTTAACTGCACACGTTATCATGTTTTCATAGTATACTAGCGACCCGCCCTGGCCTCGCACGGGTGAAATGCTGATACTTAATACATTACAGAAAAACTGAAGGTTGTATAAAAAACATAGGGGCCTGCCGCTCCCGGCCGGTCGGTACCGCCGCAAACGCAACACCTACCAATTTTTAAATCTGTAATATTTTTGAACATATTCATTTAAATCGTATGCTGTAAAGGGCGACATAGATCATATTAAATCAACAATGTATTCAAGTTATAAAATTGGATAAGGATTAATGCTATATTGGTTAAAATCGTTTCGAAAATTAGCCAATATTAATTAATAGAAAAGAAAATGCCAAAAGGATCATATTGTGGGATATCTATAAGAGATAGACATATACCATCGCGAACTTTTCCATAGACCTTTTCAATGTGTACAATATTTAAGTACCTACATTATTTTGATAAATCTCGTTCAGCCTGCGACATCACATTAGATACTTCCTACCTACCTAATAGTATTTCTCCACTATTTAATAGATGATATTATACATATAAACCTTCCTCTTTAATCACTCTATCTATTTTTTAAAAACCGCATCAAAATCCAATATGTAGTTTTAAAGATTTAATCATACTTGGGGACATAGGGAAACAGAAAGCGACTTTGTTTTATACTATGTAGTGAAAGCCTTCGATAAAGCTTAGTAGAAGTCTTCAGGATTGAACATAAGAGCCAAAAATACTGAATAGCATGTAACTTGTACGACGTACATATGTAAATATGTAGTTGCGAAACAGTTTTCACTATCATCATTTCTATTGTAATATACCTAAGGCAATTTCTTTTTCTCCTCCAAAAATAATCCAATAGTTTGATAGACGGACGGCGTCATCGAAAGGTGTTTCAAGATTGTAATTTGATTTTGTCCAAAATGAGTTTATACGTAAACTGCCAGTTTTAAGGCAAAAATATATTATAGCTGTATAACCGAACTATGGTTGAATGTAAATGAACTGTAATAATACCACTGATCGTTGTGATTACTATAAAACAGTGAGCGATTTAGATTCCTAATGATGATAATGATGAACTGTGTTAAATATAACAGTTTAGTACCTAGAAGGATTTTCCTTCGTGACTCCACAATATTAACGACACTGAATGATGTTAATCTGTGATAAACACAGCGTTTGTGAAAGGTAGACCTTTGCTGATTGATTGTAGGTCACATTTATCAATGCCGTTAATGGCAGCCGATAGATATAGGTTGGTGTTGCTAGCTAGGAATTTGTTTATATTCGCCCATGTACCTGCGAAATGTGAATGCCGCTCTATTTTTGATAAATTCATGGTGAATCGGATTTTACTATAGAGCATAGTGACCTTGGCACCTTTGTAAGATGTTTAAAAATAAATCTTGAAGCCAATAACGGACGGTTAAGATTTCAAAGGTATTGAGTACCTAACAATAAAAGTGATGGAACCAATACAATAGTTAAAACCAGTAATTCTGTAGGTCATACAAACATGGCACGTTTTGAGCATTGCAAATCGTGCCATTCTAACCGACGGCCTAAAATTTTATTGTTTTGGTCATGACAGTTATACGACCAATGCAAACTATCCTTGCATACAGCGTTGGCTACATATGTTGTTACTTTAAGCTAACATATTTTCAGACAGGTGCAACGTTCAAATAAATGGATCATTGTTTCAAATGTCATTCTAAATTCGACGTCTTTCAGAGTCACCACAAATACAATGCACGATTTCTTCGACAGTCTCAATAAACTTTCTGTCATTATGTTGGCAATGGATGGTTAATTGTAATTAAAATTTATAAACACTTGCGGCTGCTTGCAAAATATGCTGTATTCAAATGTCCAATTACAGGTTGGATCATTTCTATTTGACAATGTAACGTTTAAGTAAATTCGAAACACGAGCCTGAGTGAAATCGCTCGTATGGATACGCTCACGTTCTTCTTGGCCAACTTAGCGCTGCGCTGTCAATAAGTGGGTACATACTAACTATAATAAGACGATGTTTGGTCTTGGACAACGCAATTTATTCACAAAACTTTTATTTAACTCCCAGGGAATAGAAATTGTCTTTATGTTGTGTTCTTGCCCACGGACAAAAATCCAGATGTGTTGGAGAAATATTTGGCATTCGCTTCATTGACGCGCGTCTCAGCTGCTTGAGGATTCACGATTTCAAGACCCTGTAACAAATAACACGTTTTAGCTTTTCGAATGCAACAATAGACATATTTGTCCGTATCAAGGATAATTCGGTCGGTTTTGTTTTGGTCTGGAAAATCCTAATGAGTCAAGTTTTAAATACAAAACACTTCATTAGGTGTACAACATAGAAATGTGTACAAGGTAAGCACCTATCGTAGTAATTTATCAATTAAGCACGTCGTAAGTGATGACTTGATGAGACGGCTTCCATGGAAGTTTGCGATAGATTACAAAGTATGTAATACGCTATAAAATTTCATCTCAAACGAGCTCCATAATAATGGAGGAGTAAATATCTACAATCTTCTTCACTAACAAGACAATAGTAACCTGTAGTTTAAATCAGTTCGTTATCACTCGGCATTCCGTTTGTTATTCTGTCATTATCTCGTGGTAATAGCATACCAACGCAGCAAAATCCGCCTCGTACGCAAGTAGACAAGTAAGGCAATGCCAAGTTATAATGATCAGTCATTAAATTCTTGCTTATGATGTTAGAAGCTTTTTGTGCTCTGTCGTGTCGCTTCACTTGTTGATACGAACGTTCACGCGATGGACAGTACAAGTTCTTTACCATTTTACATAACAAGCCAGACAGATATGGCATGCATTAACAAACTACATCTAGGTACGTATATAACATTCTAAATTGCATTTCGAATAAATTCAGTCCATTCAACATTTTTATATGTCAGACAGACGATTAGTTAGCTAATGGGATTTTGTATTCGAAGAAACCATAAAAATTGTTATAATCACTGTATCCGAGGAGATTGACCCACTCACAAATCGATGTCTATGCTCATTTCTTTTCAATAACCAGGAATTTATGTTAGAAACAAGTAAATATGGCCGTTTAACTTAAATAGTGGCAAAATGTTGTTAGAACAGCCACTTTCACCGAGGTTATGTAGTTATTGAAAATTACCTCCGACCAATAAATATTTACCATAACGTATATAAGAAGTCAATTCACCCAAGAAACCCCGACACATCGCCCCGAGTCTCTTTAGAAATTTGATTCTATACATAATACCACTCGATGTATCGAATCTATAGATTTCACGGTATATCAGATAGGTAATGCATTTCTTATATGCGGGGGGGGGGGGGGGGGGGCATAATCTCGCTGATTGCTATCAGGCAGCTAACGGTCTGGTGAGCCGCCGGGCGGAGGGCAATGGATAAATGTATCTACATGTACTGGCCTAGCTATCTGTGCTAAACGCTTGGGCGTAGACCTACATCAGTAGGCTAAGGTAGCGATAGCTATGTTTTGGGAAAGTTTATAACTATGTATAACAAGCGAGGCGAGCTTTAAGACCTGAAAAAACGTCGAAATTGATATGATTAATATGGAAGGAATTCGATGGTGAGAACAAAATCAAAATCCGTTGCTACGTTTAAAAAACTGACTGGAAAACCGACTTTTATTGCGTCTTCTTATTGTATGGTACGTGTTATTCTTTTATGCCAGTCTCATTTGCAAATGAACACAGCAACATAAATTTCGAACAGCATAACGAGAACACTTAAAATGTTCAGCGAAGCAAAATATTGCAATTAACTCATGAAAGATTTAACTTTAGAGCCTAGATTAAAAGCTGCTTTCAGACGATAACATTTATCCCATAAAACCGGCTAGGTATCATAATTATTTAATGATACTTAGATGAGTTTTTATCGAAAAATCTAAAGCTGTAAAAGCCTCTCAAAAGTTACTCTCTAAACTTGAAGCCAGTATTCCCATTTTGATGTATATCTGAATCTAAACGAGACTCAACAACGTTTAACCTAAGGGCGTAACCATTCCCATAGCACAAATACCAACAGCGAAATGTAAGTGGAGAAAGTTTTGTCCTAACCCGATCGCCTGAAATACTAATAGGAAATTTTCTCGGCTCGCCAAATGCTAAACTGGCTACATACTTTTGAGTACGGATTAAACGAGCAATCATATTGGTCAATAGACATTAGAATAAGTAGGTACCGTACATGTGCACTTGGTTTTTAGTTCCTTTTTTTTATTAAGCGCTTTTTAGTTTCCTCATTTTCGGGGCTCATTTTTGACAAAAAAAAATTAATTAGTCTGTCAGTCAAATTTCCAAAAATACTAGACACGTATTTTTTCTTTTTTCATATAAACAAAAAATGAAGACGACACAGTGCGTTGAAAACTTTTGTGACGTCACTGGACGCTACACTTTTTAGCGAGCAGTGACGTCACCAGCCACCACTCCTGATCTTTGATGCCTTTTATATTTGTCAATCTTTATTGATTTTGATAAAACAAAATATACGTATCAAATATCTTTCTATAATCTGAATGACGAACTAATTCGTTTTTTTTAGTCAAATACCCTATTATCGTATCATTTAGCTTTGTAAAATATTTTTATTTATGTTCTGTAATCTATATGGTGTACATAATAAAGAGTATTCTATTCTATATTGTTTTAAACGACACACAGCGCCATCTATCAGCGAACTGGTATGAAGCTAACAATATTTTTGTTTTCCCTCGGTACTATCAAAATTTTCCGGTATAAAAAGTACCATATTATTTAATTTAATCCGTTTTACATTACTTTTTCAAAATTTCAAAGCATTCGGTTCAGTAATTACGGCGTGAAAGCGGAACTAACAAACAAACAAATTTTTTGATTTATAATATTAGTAAGGATTTTCTTTACCTAAAATAAAATACAATTAGACTGCAGAACGGCATGGATAAAATGGGTATATCGACCTCATTAATAAAAACAAAATACTGTATGCATTAAAGGGGGTAAAACTCATTAATTATTACAAACATTCAAATGTAACTATTAAACTGGTAGGTTAACTTTCACTAGTCGTGTAGCTAGGAGTCTTCCCTTAGATTCCCTTGACCAGCTTTCATTATTTTTTCATATCGGTTAATGATAAATATGCATGAATATGAATTAACCGAGTGTCCTAACATATTCACCTTGGAATGGAAGTAGTAGACAGACTGGCTGCTGAAGCCGGGAAGGAACAGGGCGTTGTGGTGCAACAAGGGAGTGGCTTATGCCCAGCAGTGAAATGAAATCGTTTATTAAGCAAGTAAGATCACCGATCACTTTTACACGTCAGGTTTTTTTTTTAACTAGATGAAGCTGGCATTTCCTAACTGACTACCTCTGAGAAGAAATAGCCGAAACAAACTCAGGGATCATCGTCTTTTTTCAAGTCCAGACATTAAAAATGAGAATGTTTCCAATAATTTACCTTATAATTACGCATATTGCTTAATAACAATGCTTAACAGAGCGTGCAGGTCAGTCCCAAGCTTTTTTGTCTTCTAAATAATCTGTGATTTTATAATACCCCTTTTTGCAAAGTTTGACCTTTATATAGTTTTTAAATCGTTTAATGGGTAAGTTTCGAATGTCCAGTGCACTGCTATACACTAAGTTGATTGATTGAATCTTAGATATTGATTGAACAACAGCACACACCCTGGTGTTGATGAGTAAATGTTTTATCTAAACATTCTTAACTTAATGGTATTAATTATATGCCTTCAATAACTGTTGTGCTAAAAATAGACTCGAGGTTATAGAAGCAGACGCGTCGTAGCACTTGTAGCATAAGTTAGATTTCAATTTTCTATGTAACGCGACGAGTATGTAGCCGTACGGAGGACGGGTCTGAGCAGTTGTGTTGCGATGTGTGCCGGGTACGATGCGCCAAATGTTGTTGTGCCGGGAGTTTGGTCGTGGAGGGTATCCAGATCAATCTCCCGCTGGCGCAGCATCATTGGTCGTGTTGTTGGGTGTAACATTGCATCACCTCGCTCAACTGCCGTCTTCCTTCCTATTCACTAAGTTTTTTAAGTGAGTGGGTTTAATAAACTGCTTACCATCAGGCGGGATTGCAGTCAAGCGCTAGTTTATGGTTATTAAAAAAAATATATATATATAATTCATAAGCTCCTTAACAATATTAGTATATGGCTGCTTTTGTCCTGAATATTAAGGGGGTTAAATGGGCTATATTTTCACAGCATAGCCTCGCTTCATAAATTAATAGTAGAATATAAATATTGAAAATTCATTTTAAGCTTTGTGGAAAACAGTAGGATAAATTATGCTAATAACTTGTTTGATAATGATCATGAACCATCCAAAAGCATCATCATCATCAGCCTCTACTCGTCCCTACCCTGGACATAGGCCTCATCCATGGCACGCCAACAAGCTCGATTCTGAGCAGTTCTCCGCCAGCCACTACCAGCCACCTTTTTGATGTCGTCGCTTCATGTCGCCCAAGGGCGTCCTACGCTACGTTTGCCGAGACGCGGTCTCCACTCGAGGACTCGTTTACCCCAACGGTTGTCGGTCCTGCGGCATATGTGACCAGCCCAAAAGCATGCACCATAAAATTTTATGTTGTTTTAATATTGTAGCATAAATTGTTAATTTCCAAAAACGGGTGAAGACACTGACTCATAGACAACACAATAGTGGCGCCGGTGATCAGAAGGAGATTGCACGAGTTTAATCAAATTTTTTTCGAGCTTGGGTGGAAAAGGTGGAAAACTTTTTACAAAACATGTTCATTGTTTCTGTTTTCAAAGCTTTATACCAATGAACAAGTTCTTTGACAGTGCAAAAACATCCTCGTCGTATGTAAGAATACCTACAATAGAAGCTGGACAAAACTAAACAATTGAAAAAGTAATGAAACAAAATTATAGAAAATGTTGTAAATTTTTATTTTTGTAATTTTTTACCTAGAAAAATAAATAGAATCCGTAAATAAGCTCGAAACACTTTATAACAAATACATATATCATTTCAAATGTTATAGATTCATATTTTGTAGATAAAAGAGTAAGATAAATAAAATATTGCGTAGTGCAATCATTGGCTTACAATACCATTCATTAAGAAGACAATAAACTAATGAGGCCTTTAGAAAAGATTCAACATCTATAATGCATATTGAGGTTCAAAGCATCATTATCACAGACATGTACATAGATAATCTTTAATTGGGTTGTTGAATCGACATAAAAGCACCGCTAAAGCGTACCTACACACCACATCGTTTTAGCAAGTTTGATTCCGCATAATTACTAAATTAATTCACGATTCCAAGCTTTTACTAAATGAATTAACTTTTCATTCTGTTGGTTTCTATTGGCAACCTCTGTGCGGCATCTACATATTTAGGACGAATACACATGTTATGCAGGCGGCACGTTGTAGCAAGTTCACGATATTTTTTTTACGTATACCATTATTTAGCCATTGCAATGTAACTCTTATATCAATAATTTAGTGAATAATGAAATGGATTGTAAAACAGTGGATTTTTACTAATTAGTTCTACTAAACCAATCGCCTCCGAACATTATTAGTCAGTCAACATCTAACAGTATATTAATTATTCGTTTTCACAGGCCAACTGTGCCGATGTATGCCGACTCAAACAAATGTGTAGTAGCGTGCTTTAGAGCCTGCGATCGTTACTAGATAACCGTAAGATGTTACATAGACTGTTATGGGCCGTGCACATTACTGTTAGGACTTAGGGTACACTGCCCGCCAGATATCGCAACTGAAGATTTACTTGCAATGTAAGTATTTATGAACGATGCGGTCCTTTACAAACGTTTGTTGGCTATTTTACTATAAGTTATAATGTTAGAAAATGTAGGGATATTTATTTATGATATATGTGGGCTCATGAATGCGTGTAGGTGTTAAAGGCAGCTGAATTGTCGCTGTATAGACATGTCGGCATAACGGGAAGCCTGTGACTAGAAAAATGTTAACTAAGAATGCATGAAATTACAGATGACATGAAACACTGACGAAGCTGCTGAAAATAAATAGATGGGGAAGTTGGTAATAATGATGATCACAAGAGATAAGAGGCGGCCATATCCGGCTCGAAGGCCCACATCGTTTTTGTAGATAAAGATCAGGATATGTGTAGACCAAATTAACGGTTTTTTTTTAATAATTACGTGTTCTAATCTCTTGGCAATCTTGCATTCTTTTGTTAAATTTTAGTCATGTAAAACCTTCAGTTATTTTAAGATGAAGTCATCTTTCAATATGGCTTTTGGCGTGAGAATTTGTCCTTAGACAGAGCCCACACATATTGCATATGCACTTAGGCATCATTATATAATAAAAACTATGATGCGAAAATGTTTACACTTTGAAACGGCATTGCAAAGTTTTATGAATTCGTGTTCCTCTAGTCTTCTCAAAGGCGGAGATATACGTAAGATACGATAGTTAAGGATTTAGTTATTAGTCAGATACGAGAAGTCTTTTAATTTAAACCACGTCCACACTTAAAAAAAAACAGACTTAAATAGGTTGAAGGCTGTTTTGTTTTAATGTTGTACGCTGTACATGGAAATTAGCAGGATTTTCCTCGTCTACTTCAATACTAAAATAATACCTAGGTCACAAAACACGCCATGTGCAGTTTTTACTGAACAATACCCGAGGTTCCCAAAACAAGCTAAGTTATTAGACGATTGAATTAATAGTTCCGTCGGTGTTTTTGTTCTAGCAACCCTGACTTGAGAGGCGTATGTAATGGCGTTAATAATGGGAAACGCGGTGATGCGGAAGATATAAAGACATAATGATCCCCGCAGATGGGTTGTAATGTAAAAAATGTTGGCTGTCATTAGCTACCAGTATGTATGTTATGGAGACAGGTTTAAAGTTATTCAGGACGAGAATGAAATCGTCAGCAAGTTGGACGCTGTTGCTGTTACCTAGCGAAGAGTAGAAAATCAAGGAGGCATCTCGGGATTCTATGTAAATTCTCTACAAAAAAAAAAAGCAATCGTGAATATACATACATATATGTACTATGTAAATTATGCAAGATTTATAGTTGCGTAGAAGAAAGTCGTTTTTTTTAATTAGATCCAAAATTATGAAGAAAGTTTTTGAATTTTAATTTCCCATTTTGTCGGTTCTTCGTAACCAAAACGAAAAATAAGGATGTTGGGTTCAGTGAGGAACAATAAATCAAAGTACCGGGCGACCGAGCTTTGCTCGGCATCTTTTTTTTTTTGTTAGGTACATCGCGTGTCTCTATATTTTCAAAACAAAAAATACATAACGAGCGAATTTTTTAAAGAATATTTTTTGACTAATGTTTTTCGATCATACCGACATAATAATAAAAAAATATTATTAACTGTTATTTAAATATAAAATTACGAGTGCAATTTAATTTAACATTTTATTATAAATAAGTACTTATAGTTTAACAATCAGTTACATCAGTTATATATTATCATCAATACATAGTTTAAGGTCTTAACCTAATACGTCCTTCCATACTATATTGCGGGTATGCTGAGGGTTTTCATTAATAATAATCATCAGATTGTTTTCATGGAAGTTTTCCTCTGCTTCTTGAGATGAGTCACGACTTCGTGGAGTTAAATTGTTCGTAAGCGTTTTTTTTTAATGGTCTTTTTGGCATTTTCGTGTAAAAAAGACACATGCTATTTTAAGAGCAATTTTCTGGGTCTAACCTCAAACCAAACATTGGCTTCGTGTACCATGAATGTAAACGTCATCTATATCAAATCAAAGTACTATATTAATTATCAGTTTTAATTAAATTTTATTTATAATAGTTCATAAATAATTTAAATATATTTTGTGTACTTACCTATGTGTTTTTATGAAGACTATGAACAATTGTCTGATGTAATTAAATCAATAATAATAATTATAACAAAAAAAGATGCCGAGCAAAGCTCGGTCGCCCAGGTACTTCATCATTATATGGATAAATCATATTATATGGATGAATTTTATTTTGCCTACTTTGAGGAGGTGCAAGGTATCATAAGGTTAGCAATAATAATAATACTAATATTTCAGTTCGTGTTGTGGCAAGTCTGAAATGTTGACACTGTTGAGAAATTCTGTTGTAAATTCGACTGCTCCTTCAGGCTGATCTTTAAAATGAATGAGCTTCATTGTTTCGACTTTTCCTACACTTTTGTGATACCCTGGTACTTTTTTTTTTTTGTTGGGATGTGAAATCATCAAATGACTTCTCCCGCTCTGGGCGGAGTGGAAGGGTGTGTCAGACTTTTACTGACTAAAACCCACCCGTGTTTCTTCACTGGCCTGTGCGACGACCAGGGCCGCGGTTTCTTGTTTGACCAACCTACAACCCTGACCCAGGAGGCATCGGTCTTCGTGGACCTCGTCACGATGTGCTGACATCTCTTTGAGGCGCGCGTGAGCGCCGTCGACTCGGGCCTGGTCCTTACCGGGCGGCGAGCTGCCCACTGCTCACCGCCCGCAGGCCCGCGCCTACGGTGGCTGGGAGTTAGGTGTCGTCTCCCGACCAGGGCGTCTACTGCGGCGGCTAGTGGCGTGAGAACGCTGGGATTCCCGTTGCCTCACGCGCTCCGCCTCCTCCTTTGCCAGCATCACTGTTTCGCAGAAGGAGGTGACGGCCTGCCATGCACTCTCGCTCCGGACCATGGCCTGGATCAGGGTCGGACGCGACAGCTCAGAGTCGTGGGACGCGATGGTGTCCTTCTGCGAGGACGTGATGTCGCAGAAGGAAGCTGCGGAACGGGAGAGGGAGATATCAACTCCCTTCCCGGGCCGCAGAAGACGCACCGGGCGCCGAGGAAGGGCGGATAACGCCCTCTTCCGCCCTCCATGAATGGATCCAGGGGCGAGGGACATGGGGAAGTCCCCGCCCCCCTTATTGATGAACCCCGAGGCGGAGGCGCGCGCGAGTGTCGGCGCGCTTTTGAGGCGATGCACGGGGTAGTTTAACACCCCAGTACTCCGTACAGGAGACGAGGCCCGGACAGACCGGGCCAGCACGAGGGTGTGGGGCCGTGGAAGAATTTAGACTCCCGCGGCTCCACGCGCGCTCGTGATAGAAGACACTCCGGGGTGGTTTTAGTCAGTAAAAGTCTGACATACCCCGTCGCCCACCCCAGGGCGGCGGGCATCCTATGAGGATTTCCACCCCGGCAAAAAGAAAAAAAAAAAAACGGTTGGACGCGAGAGATTGCCGCCGATTGCCGCTACGAGGACACGGCGGTGCTCTACCCAAGCCGGGCAGACCTCCACCGTATGCTCCACCGTGTCCTCAGGGCGATCCACACAATGGTGACACCCTGGCGTTTCCTCCCGCCTAATACGGAACAGGAACCTCCCGAAACAACCGTGTCCGGTGAGGACCTGCGTCAGGCGGAAGGTACTACTGGGTACCCTGGTACTTTGCACCTCCACGAAGTAGGCAAAATAAAAGTTCTTCCAGGTATTATATATTTACAACAAAAAATATTGTTGTTTATATACAACATCATTTCTTTCACAATTGTTTCGACTTCTACACTTTTGTGCGACCCTGGTACCTTGCATCTCCACAAATTAGGCAAAACAAAATTTCTTCCATTGATTTAATAATCGAAAAAGAAAATTCGTTGACGCCGTTTCCAATTATATAAAATGTAATAAAAAGCATTAGACAACGCCATCATTATTTTTTTTAAAACTCCAAAAAAAAAAAAGGAAAAAAGAAACACTTTTTTTAAAACTCCAAAAAAAAAGGAAAAAAGAAACGCTATATCGTCAGGGATTTGAACCCGAAGTCTACGAGCTCCGAATCACAGGCCGAAGCCCCTCAGCTATTCGTATCATTAAGGGCAGCAGCGAAATTTAGCTTCTTATGAGAAGTTTAGCAATTGTTCAGTGCCTCAAAACATGGAAAATGACATTTTCTGAAAATTAAATATAGCTAGATCGACTTATCGTCCCCAAAGCCCCCTGCACACAAAATTTCATGAAAATCGTAGGAGCCGTTTCCGAGATTCCAATTATATATATATATACAAGAATTGCTCGTTTAAAGGTATAAGATAAGTCGCTGACAGTAATTATGGTTTTCATTTTAGCAGTTTAACATAATCATTGCGTTATTTACGTCGCTGAGAAGACAGATTTTCGAACAATGGATGCGATGGATTAGCGATATTCTTCATTCAGATTGCATTTATAATGTATTACACAACTAAGGTCAGTACCCTAGTTGTGTAACACAGTGAAACATAACAATATGTAACAATATACAGGGTGTCCCAAAAACGACACGTCACAGTGACACTGGAGTTAGGCCAGCACAAGAGGCATCGAACAAGTGTAACATGACCTCAGTAAAAGTTGCTCGGTTTTCAAGATATTTCCAATTTAAACTTTTTCTAAATTTTCAAGTTTCTTAACATGTTCAGTGCTAGCATTATGTTAGATAGCCCTCAGGTTTCCATTTTTCTTTTGCACTCTTGTTGCGAATAGTTGCTTAAGATGATAGAAGTGTTATTTCGTTGACAACTTATGTAAAATGTGGAAAAATACTGGATTGAACTTGAAAAAAATTGAACAACGAAAAATAACTTTCAACTTTGATCACTTGCCGTGAAAAAAATTTCAAAGAAACTAAATGAGCAAATAACTTTAAAAACTTGCATGTGTTATGCCAATTCCAAAATGGTATAACACATGTATCTTCTTGGTTTAATAAGTTTACAGTAAATGCTCGAACTGTCTCCCTTGAACTCTAATACATAAGTGACATCGCCTAATAAAATTACGGCTCAATGTTCTTAAGCTGATTTCTGATATGGTGCGAGCTGCATCGAATACACGTCGCCGTAACTCTTCTTCGGATCTTATTGGTTTCGCATAAACTTTGTCTTTTAGACAACCCCAATAAAAGAAATCTAAGGGATTTAGATCCGGGGAACGCGGTGGCCATGAAATTGGCCCCTGTCGCCCAATCCATCTTTCGGGGAATGCGTTGCTTAGGTACTGACGTACTGGTAAGGCATAGTGTGCTGGGCAGCCATCTTGTTGGAACCACATCCTTCGTCTCAGCGCCAACGGAGTATCTTCCAATAATACAGGAAGGTTGTTTCGCAAATGTTCTAAATAATTTTGTCCATTCAGAACAGGCGGCAACTCGACCGGTCCCAATATTTGACCGTTGAAAATTCCCGTCCACAGATTAATTTTAAATTGGTACTGTGATCGGTCTTCTCTTTTTTCATGTGGGTTGTCTAATTGCCAGCTATGGATGTTGTGCAAATTGATATACCCATCCCTTTTGCAGGCTGATTCGTCGCTCCATAACACTTCATTGAAGAAATTTGGATTTTCTCTCCATTTCTGAATCATTGTCCGGCAAAACTGGACACGCGCAGCGTAGTCCGCCGGAAGCAGTGTTTGGACGCGTTGGATATGGTAGGGATGGTATTTGTGGCGTTTTAAAATTCGATGTGCCGAAGATTTGGGAACACCAGTGCGGCGTTCAATAATTCGCACTGAAGTTCCTGGCTCCTCTCGTACTTGCTCTAACACCACGTTGTCGTCAACAGTCCGAGGTCTTCCTTCTGAGTGACTCACTCCAGGTAATCGTAAGTCGTCGGATTACGGTTTGGATATCTTTCGGAGTATAATCTTGCAGCCAATCTTGCGTTGTACGAAACATTGCCTCGATTGGAAACCTGCCTGGTTTCGCCGTAAATCAAGTGCATGTCCGAGTAGTCACGGTGAGTGTATTGGGTACCACGATTTGCCATCGTTAATAAGACAGTTCCGTAAAGCAATATCAGTGTCCAACAGAGCGCCGAGTTGTCGTTCAAAACAGAAATCAGAGTCCAGAGAAAAGCCAAGTCGATTTAAATTAAGGAATACACGGAAACAAGGAACGCAGAGATTAACACGGTTGTCGTACGAAACGCAAGGTAACGAACTGCCGTAACAACTTGATTTGCAGTGCAGGGCCATAAGAATTAAAACTACCCTCTTTCTTCTCCATTTCTTTGAAAAGATGATAACGACACGTACGTCAAAAACAAAGCTATTTGCTTACAATATCTAGCCGACAAAAGGGTAATAAACTATCCTTATCTTTCATTCTCATGCATTTGACAAACAAAAAAGCTAATAGATAACAATAACAATGCCTTATCGTTGCGCGTGACATTATTTTTTTACCTGCTAGCGGTAGCTTCCGGGGTTCCTAGTATTAGTGAAGCATTAAAAAATCGTATAATATTAAAATAAGACACATGTGTTATACCATTTTGGAATAAGCATAAGACATGCAAGTTTTTAACGTTATTTGCTCATTTAGTTTCTTTGAATTTTTTTTCACGGCAAGTGATCAAAGTTGAAAGTAATTTTTCGTTGTTCAATTTTTTCAAGTTCAATCCAGTATTTTTCCACATTTTACATAAGTTGTCAACGAAATAACACTTCTATCATCTTAAGCAACTATTCGCAACAAGAGTGCAAAAGAAAAATGGAAACCTGAGGGCTATCTAACATAATGCTAGCACTGAACATGTTAAGAAACTTGAAAATTTAGAAAAAGTTTAAATTGGAAATATCTTGAAAACCGAGCAACTTTTACTGAGGTCATGTTAGGCTTATTCGATGCCTCTTGTGCTGGCCTAACCCCAGTGTCACTGTGACGTGTCGTTTTTGGGACACCCTGTATATGAGCGCATAAGTAAACAAGTAAATATTATACCTGCACCGTTCGGTACTGACCCTCACAGATTTGTCTGTCCCGGAAACCTGTTTATTTATGTAAGCACCTTAAGTTCCGACCCTGTGGAAATCAGGATAAAAATAATCCTATATGTTAATTCTGGAAATCCGTTCTGTAGTTTTTGCGTGAAAGAGTAACAAATATCCAGACATCCCCTCAAACATTCGCATCTATTATATTATTAGTTAGATAAAAATTAGTACGATGTAGGATACTAGAATAACCCTAGAATTTGGGACTTTTTTTTTTAAGAAATTTTGCCCCACACTAGTAATTTCTCCTGTATCGTGGGTGCGTTTACAAACATACAAAACTCATATACACAAACAACCCGGAACAACTAATAGGGATGTTTCCTGGGTAAATTCAAATTCAAAATCAAACTTTTTATTTCAGGCAAGGCCCATATCATCATCATCATCATCATTTCAGCCGAAAGACGTCCACTGCTGGACATAGGCCTCCCCCAAGGTTCTCCACGACGACCGGTCCTGCGCCTCCCGCATCCAGCGGTTTCCCGCGACCTTCACCAGGTCGTCGGTCCACCTTGTCGGGGGCCTACCCACGCTACGTCTTCCGGTGCGGTCCTACGGGCAATGTGTCCAGCCCATTGCCACTTCAGTGTTGCAATTCTTCGGGCTATGTCGGTTACTCTCGTTCTTCTGCGGATCTCAAGGCCCATATATTGTTAGTAAATTTTTTTTTATCCTATGTTAGTAAAAGATAAACAGGGATCAGTTGGCGACATGAATGTGTGCACGCACATGTCTGTCTGTCCAGAGCCTAATAAAAGGTCCGTCGACCTTGTCCGCCAGTGTAGCTAGGATACTGTTCGGGCCGCCCCGAAATCGCCGCAACATCGAAGCACACCGTTTGCGTATGATGGCATAAAAGTCATCAATTCGCGCTTCCGCGAACATGCCTGATGCACTGCAAAACCGAGGCAGTCCCAACAACATCCTCAGTACATTATTGTACGGGACGCGCAGAGCGTTGTAAGCCTTCTGCGTATACCTAACCCACAAGCTGCACGCGTAAAACGACTGGCAGTAAGCTCTAAAGAGCATCAGTTTTACCTGCTCAGTAGGCCTAGTATGAGTTTTCAATACGAAACTCGTTCGATCGTATCGAGCGCGTTTGATTCAGCGATTGGCCCGCTTCAAGGTCGTAAGAACTCTCAATCAATGAGAGCGCCAAACACGCTCGACATCGACGATAGAGTTTCGTATTGAAAACTCATACTAGGCCTACAGTACACCGTGCAAACCTGCGAGCAAGCATATTGCATCGGACTGCCAACGGCCTGCGCTCCCTATCTATTTAGTCCATCATTCAGATTATAGAAAAATATTGGAAACGTATATTTTGTTTTATCAAATCAATAAAAATTGTCAAATATAAAAGATCAGGAGTGGTGGCTGGTGACGTCACTGCTCGCTAAAAAGTGTAGCGTGCAGTGACATCACACGAGTTTTCAACGCACTGTGTCGTCTTCATTTTTTGTTTATATGAAAAAAGAAAAAATACGTGTCTAGTATTTTTTGGAAATTTGTCTGACGGACTAATTAGTTTTTTTTTGTCAACTACCCGATTGTAGGTCATATAAATATTTGTTCCTTGCGGGAATCGAACCCGCGACTCGCAGTGCAGCAGTCAATAGCTTAAACACTACGCCAACCGTGCCGTCAAATCGATATAAAAACACGTTGTCTAGTCTATAAGATTAATAAAGCAATTTTAAATCTAACTTATTAGATCCATAAAATCATTTACGTTTAAAATATTAGTAGAGAACTATAGTAAATAGCAGATAAGCCTAAAACGCTGACCCAAAAAGAACTTAAATATTGATGGATGCATAGAGATAGATTACGTCTAAAACCGACATATAAATGGACTAGAAATAAATCGAACCGTGGGAATATGATACCACACACCTTCCTAAAGCACACAAGAGCCACAGACAAGTTATGTACCCCAAAAAACAATTCCATTGTTTACATTTTAGGTCGCACCTAAAAACAGCTAGTTTAAATCTCAGTTACGTATAGATAAGAATGCAGAAAAATCTCAAAACGATTATGTATAATGTGAAGATGTCTCTATTCGCATTATATATGTTAAAAAGTAAATGAACACGTGAGACAATGCATTGAAACAATGCGACTGTTAAGTGCGTACACCGACACACATTTTTTACAATAGTCAACGAGTTGTTATGTAATTTTAAAACGTTTAAGGTACGACGTTTTTGTTGTGTCGGCTTGCATGACCGTTGCAGCATGCTGTGTAAGAAGCTTGATTGTCGTAAGGTACTTGTACTTGCTTTCATTGGTAAGAAAGTGTTAAGGCAGACCTCTGCCTTAACACTTTCTTACAGCACCTTTAATTATATTAACCATATGTTTGAAAATTCTGCCTACCCAACAACGTAAAGGAGGCAATGAATATAGTTGAACTGTTAAAATACTCCTATTATTGTTAGGGCTGTTTATTCAGTATTTAGATTTATTATTCTTCCCCTTTCGCAGGACTGCTGGCACCGCCCGCCGGCAGATTTTACCACCCACCAGACAAAGCATTGCCGCCAAGCGATTTGTTGTGTTCCGGCATGATATCTGGTGATGCCGTACGGAGGACGGGTCTGAGCAGTTGTGTTGCGATGTGTGCCGGGTACGATGCGCCTAATGTTGTTGTGTTGGGAGTTTGGTCGTGGAGGGTCTTCAGATCAATCTCCCTTTTACGCAGCACCGTTGGTCGTGTTGTTGGGTTTAACATTGCATCACCTCGCTCAACTGCCGTCTTCCTTCCTATTCGCTCAGTTTTTCTGAGTGAATAGGCTCTTAATAAACTAGCGCGCTTTACCATCAACGATCACATTACTGCTTACCATCGAACGGGATTGCGGTCAAGCAATAGTTGATAATTAAAAAAAAAATAGCCGTCCTAAAAACTTGGAGTAAAGTTACAACCTTGGAGTAAAATAAAGCAGATTAATGGCGTAACAAATTGTCAGCATCATTGGTTTTCATTTTGACAATTCAACAACATTCATTGCGATATTTACGTTGTTCAGCAAACACATTTTTCAAATATATGGAGCAACGGATTAGCAATATACTACAATATGATCCAAATTGATAGTGTCTTACAATAGAACTATAAATAAAGCAGTATTTGAATTATTCTCCAAAATTACGGCGGGATTGCGGTCAAGCGCTAGTTTATAATTATTATTATTAAAAAAAAAAAAAAAACCTATGACCTATAAATTGTAAGTTGCGCCCGATACCACTAGACCACCACTGCTCTACATACGTAATTTTTAAGTGGTATGCCATAACATCGGCCGCCAGCAGAAGTTACCACCCACCAGAGAAAGCCTTGCCGCCAAGCGATTTGTCGTGTTCCGGCGTGGTATCTGGTGATGCCGTACGGAGGACGGATCTGAGCAGTTGTGTTGCGATGTGTGCCGGGTACGATACGCCAAATATTGTTATATTGAGAGTTTAATTATAGTGGATCTTCAGATCAATCTCCCTTTGGCGCAGCATCGTTGGTCGTGTTGTTGGGTTTAACATTGCATCACCTCGCTCAACTGCCGTCTTCCTTCCTATTCGCTCAATCTGAGTGAATAGGTTCTTAATAAACTAGCGCGCTTTACCATCAACGATCGCATCACTGCTTACTATCAGGCGGGATTGCGGTCAAGCACTAGTTTATAATTATTAAATAAATAAAATAAATGGTATTCATTCAATGAATGCTATCTAAGCAATTCATGGACTTACGCCACCCATGCCAAAAACTGGGTGATATTACTTAATCGATACGTTTACAAAGTCATTACAAAACACAATAATGGTGTAATATACCATATTGTCTTTTTTATCCAAAAAATATACCGGAGAAACGGTAAATATCATCATGTATGTAGTTAGCCTAAAGAAGTAAACACTAAAACTGCAGATAAAATAATAAATTCCGCTACCTAAGTACTTATTATCATAAACAATTCCAATAAAATCGAAATATTTTTCATTTTGGTCCACATTTTTATGAATATTAGCTGAGAAAAAGCACAAAGGTGTTATAAAAACAGTTCACGTAACCATATTGAGCAAAGCTACATTCGTAAAGACTACCTACCTACTTAATTCATTTTACATAATTTGATATTTCAATAAACTTTGTAATAAAGGCTAAATAATAAATAACACATATCTATCTTCAAGGTTAAGCAAACCTTGCCGAGGTCAGCCCGTGGATGGGTGACCATCCTATACTCAATCGGTTCCCCAGTAGGCTTCAAAAAGCACGTTAGGATGTTGATACCGACTGACATTTGTACATTTTTATGACAGAAAACCAGTCTTATCTTCTTATCTAGTAACTGGGTTGAGGAGATCAGATATTCTGTAGTTGGTCTAAGTAAGTAAAATATGTTCTCGGTGGTAGGCCGTAACATCGGCCGCCGGCAGAAGTTACCACCCACCAGACAAAGCCTTGCCGCCAAGCGATTTGTCGTGTTCCGGCATGATGTCTGGTGAAGCCGTACTGAGGACGTTTCTGAGCAGTTGTGTTGCGATGTGTCCCGGGTACGATGTGCCAAATGTTGTTGTGTTGGGAGTTTGGTCGTGGAGGGTCTTCAGATCAATCTCCCTTTGGCGCAGCATCGTTGGTCGTGTTGTTGGGTTTAACATTGCATTACCTCGCTCGACTGCCGTCTTCCTTCCTATTCGCTCCGATTTTCTGAGTGAAAAGGCTAAACTAGCGCGCTTTACCTTCAACGATCGCATAACTGCTTACCATCAGGCGGGATTGCGGTCAAACGCTAGTTTATAATTACTAAAAAAAAAAAAAATGATATTTAGCCGCATCCGAAAAGACTGGACAGCTACCCCAACCATGGTGAGGGAAACGCTTGGGCAGATTGATTTAGACATAACATCAAGTGTAATTGAGCAGAGGTGGCTTAGTGGTATCAGCCGCAACTCACAAGTTGTAGGCCGTAGGTTCGAACTCCGTCAAGCGCTTTACTTTGTCTAAATATTTTCATCACCGCTACTCTCAAAACAAGTCGTCTCTCAAGAAGTCGTGGTGGCCTGGTGGTTAAAAATGTACAAATGTCAAGTACCAATGTAACTTTTCTAAAGTTATATGTACTTTCTAAGTATATCTTGGACACCATTGACTGAAGGTGAAGGAAAACATCTTGAGGAAACCTGGACTTTAAGTCTGAAATCGCGAACCCGCATTGAGCAAGCGTAGGGAATACGCTCAATCCTTCTCTATATGAGAGGAGACCTGTGCCCAGCAGTGGGACGATAAAAAGGTTGATGACGAACGAACGAACGAACTCTCAAAACGGTGAAAGAAAACATCGTGAGGAAACCGGCGTGTTCTAGAGACAAAAACTTCTACAACACAACAGTTGTGTTGCGGTGTGTGCCGAGTACGATGCGCCTAATGTTGTTGTGTTGGAAGTTTGGTCGTGGAGGGTCTTCAGGTCAATCTCCCTTTGGCGCAGCATCGTTGGTCGTGTTGTTGGGTTTAACATTGCATCACCTCGCTTAACTGCCGTCTTCCTTCCTATTCGCTCAGTTTTTCTGACTGAATAGGCTCTTAATAAACTAGCGCGCTTTACCATCAACGATCGCATCACTGCTTACCATCAGGCGGGATTACGGTCAAGCGTAAGTTTATAATATAAAAAAAACCTTTACCTACCAACCCGCAGTGGGCCCGCGTGGTAGATTACGGCCCACTTCCTCTCAGCGAGAGGAGGCCTGTGTCCCAGGAGTGGCCGAGTGGGAACATTATAGGCTGTTTATGGAAATTTCATTAAGTCTCCGTTGAATTTATTCCACGTTTATTATATCTACAACTAACAATCTTCGTATAGACAATGGTGCCGATTCAGTTGTTCACAAACTAAACTAATTTTAAGTTAAGTGCATCTATTTCTTTCCATTTCGTTAAGAAAAGGATAGAAGATAACATTTTAATTTAATCCTGTCAAAATAAGATATTCCATAGACAGTTTAGACGCGATTAAAAACATGGCGACTAAAAACACGCCAGTTTACGCCAGGAGCGCACTAATTTGACAGGTCTAAACTGTTATTTTTTCTTCTGTCCTTTTCCTAATGAAATAGAAAGAAAAAGATGCACTGAACTTAAAATTAGTTTAGTTTGTGAACAACAGAATCGGCGCCATTACCTATTGGTGTCCATAAAACGGCATTTTCGCAAGACAGAACATGATTCATTACAACGGTATGTCTATGGGCCATGATTTAATTAATAATAATAGTCCAGACAGACTAAGAAATAATGTTTCTACTAGATTGAACATGTTATCAGGAATAATGACAACTACACAGGTCTATTAGAACTGCTATCCTCAAGGCGACAAGTTCTTGGTATAACCTTAACAAACCGTCAGAATACCGAAAGTCTGGCAACCTTATCAAGGGAGTTGTAGAGTGTTTAACTGCATCTGGTCAGGCGAAAAGTCGATCCCGAGATAGTTGGGAACAGGCTAGCTAGGCAGTAGTGTCCGAGCGGTTTCGTTTTCGGCTTAGTTTCGGCAAAACACGAGTTTTGGTTGTTTCGTTTTCAGTGGCAAACCTGCCGAAACTACAACCGTAACCGAATGTGCATTCAGAAGTTTTCGTGCTGTGATCGGTCATGTTCGGCGCGTTGAATAAATGAATGAATCCCATTGGAGCCAATGTCGTGATTAGCTTGTTTGTTTGCTGTTCGTTTTGTTTTGTTGTGGCGGCGAGTTTCCAAGTGACTTAGAGCCTATCCACTCAAATAAATACATATTGTGAGTATTTTTGATGCGCAACTAAAATTTATTTCTTAAATAAAGGTTCGTATGTTGATTAATTTTATTAATAAATGAAAATATCGATCACTGCTTATCTTTGTAATTTAAAGAGAAAACAATAATGACTGACTGATTATAACAACGTTTTCTTTATATTTCTCTCAAAATATGATCCTTGTAAGGAAGTTCCGGTTTCAGCCGAAACAGATACCGTTGCCAAAATTCGGTTTCGGTCGGACACTACTAGGCAGGTTAAGATTTTTGATTGCGATTGCGATTTTTGATTGTAGATTTTTTTGAGCTTTCATAAGGCAAGTCCAAAAACACTCACGTACTGGTCTGAAAATTTTCTACCGGGATAAATTACTAATGGGAGAAATGTTAAACGCTGAGGCTTAATTTCCAACACCGGGTATTATTGGAAACTAGGACCCGGCGCTAGCGCATTTTTTTTTTTTTTGTAATTATAAACTAGCGCTTGACCGCAGTCCCGCCTGATGGTAAGCAGTGATGCGATCGTTGATGGTAAAGCGCGCTAGTTTATTAAGAGCCTATTCACTCAGAAAAACTGAGCGAATAGGAAGGAAAACGGCAGTTGAGCGAGGTGATGCAATGTTAAACCCAACAACACGACCAACGATGCTGCGCCAAAGGGAGATTGATCTGAAGACCCTCCACGACCAAACTCCCAACACAACAACATTTGGCGCATCGTACCCGGCACACATCGCAACACAACTGCTCAGACCCGTCCTCCGTACGGCTTCACCAGACATCATGCCGGAACACGACAAATCGCTTGGCGGCAAGGCTTTGTCTGGTGGGTGGTAACTTATGCCGCCGGCCGATGTTATGGCCTATCACCGATTCAACCTAAAAAAGTTTAAAAAATGACATGGTACGCTGTATGATTTCAAAAGTCTATAATTTATCATCTACATAGCAGTTATTTGTGATACACATAGACTAAATGACTAGCCACCGTATCCTGCGCCGTTGATAAATCAAGTGTCAAACTGTTTACCCTAAAAAACTACATATGCGTGACATTTTTTTTTTCATAGTAATAACTACGTTTACGGTTATTACCGTTTTAGCTTCTATTCCCAAAGAGAGAGTTATTTTTTAAGTTAGAATAGATGCAACCGAAGTTAATAAAAAAAATCTCTTGAGGATAAAGGAAACTCAAAGTTTCTTTTGAACGAACTTGGCAACCTTTTGTATAGTGAGGCGGCGAATGTTAATAATGGCAACATTTCTGGCACTAAGCATTATAGCTGCGTTCAACTTCACACTATGCCGCATACCTACTCTGCCACAGACTCTGAGCGTCCAATACCTAATAAAAAAGTATGAAAAACCCACATTAGCCGCCGGCTTTAGTTTTAAACTTTATCACAGTCAGTTGCCAAATATAAGCTTGGTGTGAAAGAAGCCTAACATTTCTTACGAAAAAACCGGATAGCAATTTGTCTGACCTGACGATTCTAAGCTTGACCATGAACTGCCGAAAGGAGGACGTGGCCCGTAGCTATTTTTGCTATGTGTAATTATTTTTTGTTTGTGGCAATACTGCCAGGCTTTTGGGTACTTTTCCTATTGGCAGCGATGCGGACGAACTTTTTAATGCACTTTGTTGATTTCCCCTACTTTTTATTTTTATTTTTTTTTAATAATTATAAACTAGCGCTTGACCGCAATCCCGCCTGATGGTAAGCAGCGATGGGATCGTTGATGGTAAAGCGCGCTAGTTTATTAAGAGCCTATTCACTCAGAAAAACTGAGCGAATAGGAAGGAAGACGGCAGTTGAGCGAGGTGATGCAATGTTAAACCCAACAACACGATCAACGATGCTGCGCCAAAGGGAGATTGATCTGAAGACCCTCCACGACCAAACTCCCAACACAACAACATTTAGCGCATCGTACCCGGCACACATCGCAACACAACTGCTAAGACCCGTCCTCCGTTAGGCTTCACCAGACATCATTATATACATGTTATTATTTCAAGATTGTTCATATTACATAAAGAAAACTTGCCATGCCTACTATCATGTTGCATATTACATAATACTGCTGCACTTTAGCTCAAAGTGACATTTTAATTTCCAATATTTGCGAAACATTCGAATTAGGTTGGTGCAGATATTTAATTTGTTTTTATGACGAAACTTTAATCCATTTGACATTCATTAATCACTGTTACAAAACGGTTTAACATGTGTTAATATGTAGTAATGTTAACTTCTTTCGTGGTCATATGTAACATTCTTTTTTTTTTTTATAATTATAAACTAGCGCTTGACCGCAATCCTGCCTGATTGTAAGCAGTGATGCGATCGTTGATGGTAAAGCGCGCTAGTTTATTAAGAGCCTATTCACTCAGAAAAACTGAGCGAATAGGAAGGAAGACGGCAGTTGACCGAGGCGATGCAATGTTAAACCAAACCACACGACCAACGATGCTGCGTCAAAGAGAGATTTATCTGAAGACCCTCCACGACCAAACTCCCAACACAACAACATTAGGCGCATCGTACCCGGCACACATCGCAACACAACTGCTCAGACCCGTGCTCCGTACGGCTTCACCAGACATCAAGCCGGAACACGACAAATCGCTTGGCGGCAAGGCTTTGTCTGGTGGGTGGTAACTTCTGCCGGCGGCCGATGTTATGGCCTACCACCGAGGAAAATTCTCTGAACAAACTGATCCAAAGGCTTTATAGTCGTAATGCCCAAGTGTACAGGTTTGATTCCAGGTCAGGCAAGTACCAATGTAACTTTTCTAAGTTATCTGTACTTTCTAAGCACACCTTGGACACCAATGACTGATTACAAGGTGAAGGAAAACATCTTGAGGAAACCTGGACTTGTGAGTCTAAAATCGCCAACCCGCATTGAGCAAGCGTGGTGATTACGCTCAATCCTTCTCTGTATGAGAGGAGATCTGTGCCTAGCAGTGAGACGATAAAAAAGGTTGATGATGCTGAAGGCTTTATTAATCAAGACTTTGAGGCAATAGTGATTGAATAATGTGCTGTTAAGTATATGAACCTAAGTATGTCCAACAGGTTGCATACGTTTATTAGTCACTAGTAGTTCACTCCTATAACTGTCAATCATTCAGAACTTTTCGCCTGAAAGAGTAATAAACATCCACATATACATCTTCACAAATTTCCTCATTATAATATAGTGGATGGAAAATATAGTGCATAGTGGCATTGGTTGGATGAGGATATAATGCAGGATAAAACCATGGCTTGACTGACATATTACATATAAAATACTGTATCATTTTACTAGAAAACAAAACACAAACCTGTAACGGTGTAAACGCCACAGAAGAAGCAGTACCAGACACCTGCCTCCTAATGCTAGTGGCGCCCCCATACTGCTGCTGTTTCTGCATGTTCTTTTGCAAAGTCTTGCTGATGCGCACTTTGGTCTTCTCGTCTATTTGAGGCAGACGAACGCGGCCTGTGCTTGACTTGCCAATCGTGCCACGGGAGTAGCCCAAATCTTCTTGGTACGCGTCGTCTTCGATCTGAGAAAGAGAATTTGTCTTAGTATTTTGTTTTGCTTTAAGGCTTGCTGTTAAGGATCCCGCAGATAGGCCGCGATTTTGGTGAACCATTTCCATGTTAAATGAGGTGCAAAAGTAACGGAAAAAAACGTACCCGCATGTATTCGTTAGTTTAACAATAAGTACTTGTTACTATCGTATCGTTACATTACTCGTTACTTTTGATACCTTATAATACGCAATGTTATGATATAGCAACGAAGACTGTACATTGCAATACATTACGCATCGATTATACTAATGAAAAAGCAACAAATACTAAGAGGTAATTTAAAGTAGTAACGACGTTTCGATATACACACACATCAACGGTATAATGCATCAAGAAAGTCATGACAACGGATTTTTTAACCAAAGAGGCTAATGGTAGCCTCATCAAAAAAAAAAAAAAAGAAATTAATTAATGGGGCCACTGCCGCTTCCGTCATAGAGATGTGATATATACAATTAAATGTGGCACACAGCTTAATGTAGCACCTCAAGACATTCCCGCTCTATCCCGAGTGGCGACTAGACGTGCCCCTCAAGCTGTGTGTACTTACTGATAATTCGGTGGTTTTACTTCAAACCTCAAAGCCCCTATAAGTGATTATAGTGAACAATGGCCTCTATGACGGAAGCGGCAGTGGCCCCATTAATTAATTTCATGATTTTTCTGTTGCATTATACTTGCGTGAACTAAAATAGTGTAGGTGCTCATACGAAAAGTACGAGTAACGAAATGCATTCGAGTGTAACGTTACATTACTTTACTAGATAGCGCACCCGTTACTCAGTGACGAATAGGTACATGCGGTTTGTCACAGCTCATTGTTTTTTAATCGTTGATGGTAAAGCGCGCTAGTTTATTAAGAGCCTATTCACTCACAAAAACTGAGTAATTAGGATAGCGATGCGTCAGAGGGAGATTGATCTAGAGACCCTCCACGACCAAACTCCCAACACAACAACATTAGGCGCATCGTACCCGGCACACATCGCAACACAACTCCTCATACGGCTTCACCAGACATCATACATTGAACACGACGAATCGCTTGGCGGCAAGACTTTGTCTGGTGGGTGGTAACTTCTGCCAGCAGCCGATGTTATGGCCTGCCACAGAGAAAAAAAAAGAAATTTGTTCTACTAGTGTCGTGTCGTGCAAACTTGGTCCAAATATGAATGTGTGAATTGTCTGAATGACACGAGGCCGTTGCCTTGCGGGGGGAAAATTAGGCCAGACTGGTGATTCTGAATAAAATTATACCTTAATAAGTTCAAAAGGAAATATTACTTTTCCGTGGAAGTTACGACATCTATTAATTTATTCTACAATACCTCTGAGCTAACGCGTCTGAAACCTATGATAAAATATATCTAACTTATCAATATTTAATGAATTCCCTCAATTCTATTGAATACACACACTACGTACACCACAGAATCGCAATTAAATAATAGTAAAGGAAATTAACTTCCTATTAAAAGAAGACATTTCCTGTTGTCTTGTACTTGTGGTATCACAAAGAAAGTTGATTGTAAGTAAACATCATATATTTTATAGTTTCCTGATATGTACTTGTAGATTTGAGAGCCCATATGAGGAAGCGTTGAATATTATGAAATACATGTAGTTGTAAACATCGAATAGTGTTTAAAGTTTCACAACTCGTAAAATAAACGCCTTGACATAATATGGATGGTCATAGACGGCTAATTAGCGGCAATTACAAACTTTAATACACAATCGGGGAGAGTCTCCGTGTTTTGAGCTATATTTACCGATGCAGGCACCTGGGTCGGTTAATTCAGCCCAAATTTTAGCTTGTACGTTCTTTTATCTTCTTCACGTGGAGTTACTGAGACTACTGTCACCTGACCTCCACAACCTAATTCCTTTTATTAGATAGATAGACGTATCTTGGTTGTCACGCTTAGTGGAGATGATGGTCAGAAATCCCCACAATTTCCTTTGTGTCTGTTTACTAACAATAGTTTATATTGCCATGTGGTACCGGGCATAGACTGCCAAGCGTGGGGAATATGGGAATGCCCCCCGCCATGGGATGAAAGCCTTGGGGGAGGCCTTTGTCCAGCAGTGGACTTCTAAAGGCTGAGCAAAAGAAGAAGAATTTTTAAGGTAATGAGACAAATTGATTTGCAGGCAATTATTTGAGTGCTCGTTGTCATAGACATTCATGAGTTGCTAATTTTGCAATAGGAAGACAACGCCTTTTATGAAATAATTCAAATATCCATATCATAATGAGAAACTATCTCATATTTTATTCATAACCTATCAATCTCGTACAATTTTAGAAACGCCTTGATATTAAATAGTATGAATAATAATATTAGCACAAATGGAATTATACTGCGTGATTTTACGATTGGCGTTGGCAATCAAAGGGAGCGTCGCCAACGAAATTCGCTGAGACAATATAGGGAGCGAAAGCACGGTTGTCGAGATGGGCTGATAAATTAGATTTGCATATTTTAGAAACTCAAGCTGTTTAATCAAGCGTGTTCTTAGATACTTAATAGATTCCTTGTGAAATGCTATAGTAGAATTCATGCATTTAGCTGAGTGAATAGGTTCTTAATAAACTAGCGCGCTTTACCATCAACGATCGCATCACTGCTTACTATCAGGCGGGATTGCGGTCAAGCGCTATTTTATAATTATTAAAAAAATAAATTGCGTGTAAAGGACCGCAGACAAGATTCGACTTATACGATTTAAAGATATCGGCTAAGACAGACTATCGCTTAAACCTATACCTGTCCTTAGAAAACAAAATCCCGTGCACATAATGACCACAGCGGCGTCCGTAAGTAAAACAAAAGAGGATCCTTTTTAGGTGGACTTATAATAAGAGCTGCAAGCAGATATAGTCCTTATGGGGATGACTTAGTCATATATTAATTAGGCGATAGTACCTATCAGAGATGTTACGGAGCTTCGACTCCGACTCCGTTAAGTCGGAACTTCCGATTACTATCATACCTTCGGTTCCGATACTTTTAAATCGGAGGTTTTAATCGGAGGTTATTAAAGCATAACATAGCGACGGCGGCCTGCCGACTGTTATGAACAGCAGGGTAATTGAGTTTGCACAATTTTGAAGCATATTGCTAGTCTATTTTTTGTTTATTTAATTTAATATAAGCTACTTTGGGTTTTAATTAACTTCATTTAATTTCTTGTTCATTTAGAAATGCCAATTTTTTTCACTGTTTTTGTTTAATTTTGCAATTATTAATTTAAATGAAAAAGCTGACTGAATGTTTTTGGTGTTTAAATAAAAAATGTCTTCCCACCACCACTTCTGACCCTGCTGAAATTTAAAAACTCCAACTCCAGTTCCGGTTCCGATATAACTACCTCCGTTACATCCCTAGTACCTATGTACGCGAGCATGTGACATATGTTGCCAGCCTCCGTGGGGTAGCGAACGCAGCCACTGCACAAGGAGGCGCGGTTTCGATCCCCGCTCAGTGCAAATATTTGTATGCATGAATATGAATGTTTGCACTTGTCTGGTCGTGCCTCAGAAAGCACGTTAAGCCCTTGGTCCCGGTTACCATACGAACATCTAGTGGCAGTCGTTACGGGTTGTTGGAGCCCTCAAAACTTCAAAAGTTCAACAATTGGTCTAACTGCAATGCCTCGATATCGCCTTCGGATTGTGGAGGTCAGACGGCAGTCGCTTCACGGAAAACATCGAGGCTTAGCCAAAATCAGCAGATAGACTGGTAAAGCGGATCCTAGACTCCAAAGCTGAAAAAGCTTCGGATTGGGACTGGAATTAATACTGAGATGATGATGACGACCTATGTACGCGAGCGAATTCATACGAGGAGTCAGATCCCTATAAAGACAAACCTACATTTTCATTCAAACATTTATTATATTTGTGACTTTATATAGAAGAATAAAGTGAATTAACACGGTAAGGTCTTGCTTCGATGGTCAGACCTAGTAAAGAAAACAAACATGTATTGTCCATCTCAACTCACGCGCCAAATATTACGTTACTGCTCTAGATATTTGTATACCAAGATACTA
This sequence comes from Sesamia inferens, assembly GCA_037179545.1. Classification (NCBI taxonomy): domain Eukaryota; kingdom Metazoa; phylum Arthropoda; class Insecta; order Lepidoptera; family Noctuidae; genus Sesamia; species Sesamia inferens. The sequence continues at coordinate 24,741,439 of CM073931.1, forward strand.
TTGTTATAATTATTAGGTAAGTTTTCATTGTCAGTGACAAGGGACAATCGTAAGAATTCGATTACCTATATAAATAGTGGAAATGGACAAATATATTGGACAAAAAACCTCCAAACGTTACAAAAGATCTTACTGTATTTAATTTCAGCACAGTTGGATAAAACCACAAAATTGTCCTCTTTAAGTAATCTAACAATGATATTTTCTAAATACAAAACACACAAGAAACTCACGCCGTATGCCCACGGGGATAAGCAGAAACTAGATATCGCCATCTGCTACTTTCTTAGGCAAAAAACTCTAAAACAACTGTTAGCCATCTGTTACAGTCGTATGTAGGATTACTAGTAGCAGTAAGCGCACGCGCAACGGGGCCAGCACGGACGTCCGCGCGCTTCAACAGGTCGTGTTCCGGTCTATTTGACTTGGGCGAAAAAACGGGCCACTTCTGCGGACGATTTGAAATTCAACGCATCTGCCTCGGACCGCCGAGCGCGACGTCATATTTACGCCAAGGATTTCGCGAACGCAAGCGCAGATAATGATACCATCAATTATTTCGACGATCAGCGCACGTTACATTAGCTGCTCTCACTATATCCGCTAATTATGGCGGTTTCTCTAGAATGAAATGTTAAGAATTTTCGCCGATATGATACCTGCTTCATTAAAATGGCTGTGTAATTTAGTTTATCACGACATACACAGTAACCCATTTCCTGAAATTGATTTTTCATGGAAAGTTTTGCGCGTGAAGTCCTACGCATAATAAAGAACGACTATTTAATGAGTTAAATGTGCTTCTTTCAATCTGCACCTTAATTACAAAACACACAGTTCAGAATTATTTTGATGCATATTGTTAATCCATGGCTCCATATAATCGACAAATGTGTTTGCTCTACAATGCAAATCACGCAATGAATGTTGATGAACTGTCAAAATTAACCTCATTGCTACTAATAGTGTGCTACTCAATTATCTGCCTGGTTAGACTGGAAGCTCACTTCAACATAGACGGGAAAAGGCTCGATTTGTTGAAATATTTAAGGTTTCTGCTGAGATTACAGGCGAAAAATTTTCAGAATGCGTTTAGTTGACTGTAAATTATACTATATACGTTCCATTTTAGATGAAGCATCTTGATAAACCGTGCGTTCTACATTATAAAAAAACCATTACAATAACATACGGCTTCATGATGGTACACAATACGTTATTAAAATTGATGAAATAAGTGCGGCAAGTTGAAAATTACAGCCGAGGCTATATTGCTAGCAAATAAAGAAGACAAAGTCTAAAATTATCAAATCGCACGACAGAAGACTTGGACAAAACACTGCTTACAGATTAAATTAAAGATCAGGCTGTATGGCTCTGTACCGTTGCCTTTCCTTATAGGAAAAGAAGAATACTACTACTCAAATCGCACGTATGTCATACGACCTTTTACAACATAATTGCGAGGAAATAAATAAAAATTAAATAAATTCTCAAGCTAAAGGATCTTTAAACAAATGAAAACAATACAACGGAAAGAAATAGCGCACATTAATGTTTACTTGATCACAAATCAGTTATGCACGTGCATCAGTGCTTTTTTAGGCTAAGGCACAAAAACAGCCAGTATTACATAAAGTAAATTAATTTATATTTTTGTTACAGATAAATTTATTGTAATTTATTGCCAAAATTAATTAAATATATTTATTATAATTATTTCATCTCCCAAAGTAAAAGATAAAATATTGACCACTTTTATGACATAAAACAAGAGAGAGAGAACGGTATTTTTTAAAATATTGACGCCGATTCTCTTGTTCACAAACTAAACTAAATTTTAGTTAAGTGCATCTTTTTTGTCTATTTCATTATGAAAAGGATAAAATATAACATTTTAGTTTAATCCTGTCAAATTAAGATATTCCATAGACAGTTTAGACGATTATAAACATGGCGACCAAAAATACAGGGCTTCACGTCAGGCGCGGACTAATTTGACAGGTCTACATTAACAAATTATGTTCTATCCTTTTCTTAATGAAGTATAAGAAAAAAATATGCACTGAACTTAAATTTAGTTTAGTTTGTGAACAAGGGAATCGGGCCATTAGCAAAGATGTAGTTCCGGATCCAAGTAAATATTATTAATGTTGGTATTGACATTATTATTACTCAATTCGTTTAAAGGAAGGTAACAAAACTAACCTAATTTATTATTAACTTGTTGAAAAATAAAAAGTCAAATTCTGATCGAAGCATTAATACATTTCATAATTTTATTTTTAGCCTCTAATTAAGGGTATGGCCAAATCAAATCAACCAATTCTGTAAATGGAGGAATGTCCATACTAATATATACGTTTCCGATCAATGACCCCAATTCACTCTACCTATTCCGACCTTTGGCTGATGAGATACAATACGTTTTTGAAATTAGTAAAGTAAGAGGGCCCAGAGAGGGAGATGCCCTTTACTAGCAAATGTGTTATAAAAATAAAAAAATCTCCAGCTTTACACTCACGTCAGCGAAGTTAAGTCTGTTAGCGTTCTTCCTGAACTCCGTCATGGCGTAGCGTTCCTTCATCTTCCTCACTCTCTTGCCGCCTCTCTTTTTTCTACTCTGTTCTATGGGTTTCGGTAGGGGCTTCACGAACTTTACCGGTGGTGGTTCCTTGTGAAAAATAAATATGTATGTGTTAAGAATACTTACAAATTTTTGTGTATTTTTTTTTTATTATACTAATGCTTGACCGTGATCTCGCCAGATGTTAAGCAGTTATGCAATCGTTGATGGTAAATCGCACTAGCTTATTATTAGCCTATCCACTCTAACCTCGACTAAATAATGATTAATGTCACTTTAATAATATTGCATATCAGACATGGGTAAAAAAATACTAAATGTCAACTCAATAATACAATCTATCAAATTTATTTCGTAGATTTTCAGCTTAATCGCTGAAGTTATTATATTATTATTAGGTTCAAGGTTTGATTAAGAAAACCTGCTGTCTGTACACACATATGCAATAGGCTATTTGACAGTCTGATTTTTTTGTCATTTACATGAGTTTTAATAAAAATAATAACAATTAATATATCCAACTACACAAAAATATATTTGACATTTTGTATCTCGCGCCACATATTGTGAAACGATCCGGATTGGCTAATGTCACGATGACGTCATACGCGCATCAGCGCTAGTTGTTCTATGTCTTCTCAGGTGTTTTATCGATGTATTTGTACAACCTGGTACACCACACCACTTGTAAACCATTTTATTTGATAAACAACAACAAATAACAGATAAATACAAACACCACTGCGGAACCGAATATCGTTTATATGCTTGTGACGTCACTTACAAGGCGCGACGCCATATTGCTGAATAAAGCGTTTTGGCGGCTTATTTGAATTTTGAATTTTTATTTGCATGTTTCTTACGAATTAAGTATTTAAAATATAAAAAAAAATACTTTCGGTGAACTTCTTAACCGCAACCAAGTAATTCAAGATAGAAATTATAAATAATATGTCAAATAGCCTATTATTACATACCTTGAACCAAGTTTCAAACCTAAAAAAATTTTTTTTAACAGATGCCTAACGCAATTTTGGCGAGTTTGATATGACCATTTTCATTTCGATAAGTTTTTTTTAGTAATGCTGGTGTATTTTTAATAGTTTCTGCGAAGGTTTAACTTCTTTTGACCATTCTTATTTCTATCAGTATATAATTTACCTGCATTTTGTCTAGTTTCTTCTCAATAGATTCCCGCAGCATCCGTCCGATACTTCCATCTGTACTCTCGTGACATGCGTCTACACGAGCAGCTAAAGTTATTTTGGTTGAAACCAACTTGGCTGCTTTGTACCTTAACTCCTAAAAATATACGGACCATTAGAAAAAAAAAAAAATTTCAAATGGGTGTATTTGACCAGTTACAATAATTAACTTTTGTCGGGCTCCGTGGCGCAGCGGTCAACACGCCTGCCTGTGACGTGGAGGCCCCGGGTTCGATCCCCGGCCAGGTCATGATGGGAAACGATCTTTTCCTGATTGGCCTGGGTCTTGGATGTTTATCTATATATGTATCTATTATAAATATAGTATCGTTGAGTTAGTATCCCATAACACAAGTCTCGAACTTACTTTGGGGCTAGCTCAATCTGTGTAATTTGTCCGTATAAAAAAAAAAAAAATAAAAAAAAAAAATAAAAAATAAAAAAAATAAATAATTAACTTATAGTTCCCATGGAGAAAGACAGTGGGCAGTAATATACCATGGTTGTTTGAGAGATGTCAGACATGATAGGTTACAATATCTGTTTCCTGTCAATGTTCTTTCTTCATAGGATAAAGACTTAAAATCTACTGTTATTGTTGGAAAGGGTGGATCCTCCAACAGACGGGTGTTGTGTCTGGCGAGCACTTCCACTTGATGTTGGGAACTTGTATACCACGTTATTTTTGTTAATACGAAACCTGAATATAGTTTGTCCAGAATAAGCAACTGAAACGATTATAATAATTTTTACACCATGTTATATTTTTTCCTAAATACACTCATTTGCAAAAAAAAAAACGGGCGGTTTTGATTTTCATTCATCTTTAAAAAGATACGATACGAAAAGGTATCAATCGTTTGTACACGTTACTGGCCGGTTTATTTTGTTAATTAAAAAAGTACGTTCTAAATTCAAATTATCATTTGATGCTCATTTTTACAGAGTTCTGGAAGAATACCTTGTACCCAACCACGGGATGATAGTTTTCTTGTTATTCGCGCATTGAGAAATCGCAAATCTTCGTACGTGGATCTTAACAACGTCCAAGAAGTAAGAAATGTACATATTAGTCTATGGACGGTCAGGAAGAGGCTTCTCGTTGCCAACATACGCAGTCACCGTCCGGCTCGCGGCCCCAAATTACTAGTGATGCAACGGAACTGGCATAACGGAAGCAGAAACGGAAACAGATGTCAAAAGTAAATCTTAACGGAAGCGGAAACGGAAACGGAAGCGGAAACGGAAGCGTTAACACTATGAAAAAAAAGCACAATTGTAAATAATTGCTCGCTGGCCACACTGCTGGGGGGAGCTGATAAGTATTGGCGAACTATTGGCAAAATATGGGGGTATTTGTGCGCATTTCCATTCCACCACATAAGGGGATCCTCATGAAGAGGTAGTCTTTTTCTTTCTTGTACTCCCGAAGGTGTGACTGTATCTTTAAAAGTAAATTGTCACCATCGTCAGCTGTAGAAGAGTCCTCCTCCTGGTCTTCATTTACACTTAACATCGATTCCAATATTTGCAATGATGCTGATGATTTGGAAGTAGAAGGCTGCACTTCAATATCTTCAATTGCAATTTGAGTTCGGCTTCTTTTGGGGGAAGGTTCGCAGTCATCATCTTGTTATTTCTTCAAATGGCTGCATCAATTGCACAAGTTTTTGAATATTCATCCAGTCTTCGGGGGATATCATCGCGATTGGATTTGCGCTTAGGTACAAGACAAGCGAATCTTTGAGGTTTGAAAACCTTTCTATCATGTAGAAGGTGCTGTTCCATCTGAAATTAAATCAAATCAATTCAATTTTACTTGCTAGAAATATGATCAATAAATAGATGGTCACAGAAAATAAAATGTTAGATATTTCACCTAATGATGGCTTGCAAAAATTTATACAAAATTAAATGTCAAAATATTAGTTCTTTTCAAAATATAAATCCAAATTCAATTACCTAATCTTAAAAATATATTTCTTTATAAGTACAATTAAAAAACTCCTATAACTCATAAAAAACATTTGCTTATTAGTAATTTAATAGGTACTTATTTATATTTACCTTGTAGGACAATCCTGAATGACAGAAAGAGGAGACCGATTAAGGCGTTCCTTTTGAATTTTTGTAAGCTCTACCTGTGCGACCAAGGAATGATTGAAATGGGTAGCAATTTTTTTCAATTTAGCAATAAGTTGTAGGAGCCACTCTTGAGATTCAACACCTGCTCGTATGCACAGCTGAATTTGGTGTATTGCGCAACTGATATCTTCAAAGCCTGACAACTGCATTGCTCTAACCATGTTGGATCCACGATCACGAACCATGCAGTGAACTTTTTGGCGATCAATGCCCCATTCTTCAAGAATCGTTTGAAACTTTGTTGATATTATGGTGCCCGTATGACGTTCATCCATGACTTCACATTTCAAAATTATAGTCTTTTTGCGAAAATCTTTTGAGATCCCATGAGCAGTTAAACTAAGCAATGAAACAGCAGAATGAAGTTCCGACCATATGTCGCTTGTAAAAGATAACTTGTCAAATTCTTCAAGTAAATCTTTGGTTTTCTTTGCTAACTTACTGTACAAATTGTCGCACACATAGGAAGAAAAAAAATCACGGCCTCTTATCTTGTACTTTGGAAGAGCAACTTGCATTACTCTACGAAATCCTATACCTTCGACAAAATGAAAGGGTAAGTTTTGGAGGGCAATCATTTCAGCAATCGTACGATCCATTTCTTGAGATTTGTGATGCGATGAATCCCAATAATCCTTTACTTGTAGACTTTGTTGTAATGTTAATTGTCTTTTAGCGTTTTCGGCTGGAGTTAACGTAACCTACAATCGCCTCACCTCATCGCTTTCTCCCCGCTTCCGTTCAGAGTTCTGTTATAAAGTTTGCGGAACCAGAAGCAGAAACGGAAGTGAAAAAACATGCGGAACTTCTGCAGTTGCGGAAGCGGAAGCAGAGTTCTGTTGCAACACTACAAATTACTCCGTGAGGACCGAGTTCACAAGCTTAGGTTCGCTAGAAATTGTGAATCATGGACTCGAAGAAGATTAGAATAGGGTTTTCTTCTCTGATGAAGCCAGGATCTCTGTTCAGTGAAGTATCCGTGATATACTCGCTAACATGCCAGACGAATTCAAGCTGTGATTTTAGCTAGAAGGGGTGAAATGAAATGAAATCGTTTATTAAGCAAGTAGGATCACTGATCACTTTTACACGTCATATTTATTTCGCGTCACACTCGATACTAAACATTTATCTGCTTTTACTTATTAAAGAAAAACAACAAAAAAACTTTTTTAATTTTAACTTCATGAACATATGATCTACTAGCGAACATACACTACTAGCGAAGTTTAGCATTATTTCCCATAAATTGTATCAAAATTTTATGAAATACTTATGAAAACGATTATTTTCTTACTAATTTACCAAATTGTGAGGATAAAACTACTTACCCATAATTATCAAGCAAAGCAATATTAAGATTTGAAATGGTTCATTGCTCGGGTGTCCGTTTTTTTTTTTTATTTTTTGCAAATGCGTTTATATTTAAAAATTGTTGCAGTGTAGTTATCGAGCGCACAACACAGTTTACGGCAGATCTTAACCCTTAGCTGGTTTCGCTAAAATTAGTAACGTTATTGGTATCGGGGGTGAAACATGACCCCACTAAAAAAATATAAAAAAATAAAATTAAAAACCATTTTTTTTATAATTTTTTGTTTTATTTATAGAAATACAACTTTGAATCTAGAGATCAATCAGTTTTTAAGGTATATTACAATCATAAATCACATTTTTTTTACTTATTTAAAATATTTTAAATTTTTTGTACTTAGTTAGGCACTTGTTACTTTAGGAACTATTTATTATATAAAAACGTAAACATAACTTAAATTTCTTTTTTCTCATAGTTTTCTTATATAATCTTAATAACAAAAATTAGGAACTTCTTTTAAAATAAAAAAAAAATAAAAAACTGACAACGCAAATCAAAAGTCTAAAAACTACTCCTAAAATTCTAACATTTGATACAAGTGATTGCTTTGGCAGTATGCTCTTTACATATAAAGAGTAAGCACTTGCTACACTTTACGTCTTTTTTGCGATCACATAAGTAGCACCTACCTCTCTTTCGATATTTTCCTAAAATAACAAAAAAACCGTTACATGCGCGCGCAAAAAAAAACAGCACTTTTGGTGTCGGGGGTAATTTTTGACCCCAACAGTGTACGTACCTCCGCTTCCAGTAATGGTAGAGCGACGTGCGTCCGTCACCCGCCGCACCCCGCGACGTAGTGAGATTACACCGACGCGCAAGAGTATACGTTTTTAAACAGGAAAGATATCTTTGAAAATGTGTGCGCCTGGGGTAATTATTGACCCCCGAAACCAGCTAAGGGTTAATGGTCACAACAAGCGTGCGAACAGCGGGACGGCTTGCGCACAGCGGGACAAGCTGCCCGCCTCGTTGTGCAATACGTTCTAAGTAAAATTAACGTTTTAAGTAAATAATTATGCTCCAGTTTTTTATTACTTAAATTTTGACCTTTACGACAGCCCGCAAGCGTGATGGAAAATGTTATCACAAGTAAATTGCAATACAAATAGAAATAATTATCAATAAACGCAAGCCGACGCGGCCGAGGTGCGTTGACCATATTTCTGTTGGGACAACCAGTTAACATAACAAGCTCATAACTTTGTGATTTTCCATGATACCTTTTTGAAATTTTGTAGGTACATAAATTGTTTGCATAAAAATACTGGACATGTGTTTCGGGTTTCGCATATACAAAAAATAACGTTGTATATGCTTGTTGCACGGTAAACTCTGCTTGCGAGATGTAGAATTCGTGTGACGTCAGCATGACGCGTTGTTGGCATGTGGAGTTTGTAGATACAGGTACATTACATTTATTTATTTTTTATGTTTATTTTATAATGCTCAATTTATTTGTGCAGAACAAACAATTTTTCTTTTTGTCTTAGGCTTGGCCACTGCAGTTTTTATAACAAACCTGCTGTTTTAAAGAATACTTACAGGAGGAGTATCTTGAACTATACTTGAAAAGTAAATAAAGCCAGTATGCGGAAGGGCAGTAGCCTGTGAGAATCCTGACAAGGCTTTCTTCTGCTGTCCTAATGGAAGGATATTACAGGCTGGCATTTTAGCTAATTTGGATAAACCACCTGCCACACCCAGGATCTTCGCTGCTGTTGACGCACCTAGTAATTAAAAATGCATTGCTTGGAGATTGAAAATGTTATTTGATTATCATTAATATCAGAATATAAAGAGAACATTCAGAATAATGTCTCATTAAATTTTCAAGCGAAACATGAAAAACAAAAGTTTATTTTTACAGATTCTACCTTATTTACATAAAGTTTTCTCCTTTAAATAAATGTAGTAATGACTAGAGAGTCAACAATATTAATTGTAATTACAGCACTTTCCTTTGTAACCGTGTATAATGTCTATATGACAATTATAGATTCTATACAGTATGTTACAAAAACCCTGTCCGACCCGTGAAGGTGTTGTTAGGTATCGATAACTGATTCTACTAATGCATACAAAACCGGGCTAAATTAAAAAAAAAAAATCCACCTAAAAAAATAAATATTATTTCGTAAAAAGAGGTAACTTAATAAATCTGCGTTATCCACACATACGCGCGCGGCGGCGGAGGCGGCGGAGGCGGCGGAGGCGGCGGGCGGCAGGGGCGCGGCACGTGATCGCATCGCTATTCGCTCATAATAATACCGGTGTTGTCACTTTTTAAAAATTACCAAATTTCGGGGAAGTTTTAATTAATTCGCTGTAAAAAAAGATTATTTCAAAATTCATTAGTATTGTTACTATGGTGATTACGTAAAATTTTATATTATATTTGGTCATGTGTTTACCTAACCTTTATTATCCTTATGGGTCGGACAGGGTTTTCTTAACATACTGTATAAATGTTACGAGTGTGCAGTTTGTATTATAGATTTCTGCCACAAGAATCTTCACAGTTTAGACCTCAGACTAACATAACAATTTAGTAATTTAACTTACCAACAATAGCCGTTATGTTTGGTGCAATAAAAGCCATTCTGCTTTCAACATATTCATAAATGTTAGCTCGTAAACTATTCAGCTCTGCGGCCATGTCACAAGCATCATTAATTTCAGCAAGCTCACTTTCAGTCAATAGCTTCCTGTAATATCAAAAGGTTTAATAGTTTTATACAAAGGAATATATAATTATTACATAAATAGTTATTTAATAATTTCGTAACTTCCAATGTTATATTGAGCATGAAGGGTTGGTGCATGTAAAGTCCTGTATATGAATCTAATAAAGAGAGACAATAGACTAATTACTAGAATGTTTAAATACCTCAGTAAAGCAAATCAATTATTTTAACTTGGGTAAATTCATTATTACCACTGCAAAAAAAAAATCTAAAATGTATATTTGTATGAAGAATAATGGGTAAGGAACTCTGAAGACACTCTTTTCAATAAATAGGCACCTCGCATCTGTCACTTATGTCGTTATTCACTGATGGCTACATAGCTATAATTAATTTACTGAATCTATTTATTTGTAACACTTATTGTTAAAGGAAACAAAATATATATAATATATTTTTTGTTGGTTGGTTGTCTGTAAAAGATCGCTCTTAGCGATAAGACCGCCCATTGTGTCACCCTTTGTAATCTATATAGATTACAGAACATAAATAAAAATATTTACACCATAATTAATTAATTATTCACCATATGGTGTACATAATAAAGAGTATACTATTCTATAATATTACAGAATAAGCTAAATCTACGTTTCATGGGTGCAATATGCATTTGATCACACAATATTAATAATGTAGTTTACTTAAATAGCCTTAAGTTTATCAAATAAAGAGAACACATTAGTAATCTTCACTACAATATTAAAAAATTCTGGGTAAATTATTCTTATTAAAAAACAATATAAAATATAAGACTTAGTTTCCTTACTTATATTCATTATAATAATTATTTTTTTCATTAATTTTGTCTTCACAAAGCTGATTTAATGTATAGAAAAGTTGTCACAATTAATATGACATTCCAGGGGCATGCACAGAGACTTTGTTGAGGGTATGCACAGATCATCACCATCCTCATTATCAACCTTTTTATCGTCCCACTGCTGGGCACAGGTCTCCTCACATACAGGGAATGATTGAGTGTTATCACCAGCGTAGTGTTTTAACAGAATGTATTGTAGTACAAAAATTATATTATAATACGATTCGGGTGTTCCGAATTAGAAAATTATTAGGGTATGCAGTGCTTATATGCCTCTATGGAGCGCACGCGCCTGTGACATTCTCATCAATAACAAATCAATTACTTACCCCTGTGTTGTTGATGCAGTTACAGACACAATCATAATAGTGGCCTGCGTAAGGAAACTTTGAAGTGTCTCATTATTCTTCGCCTGGTCCAAATCATTACCCAGCTCTTTGACTGCACGGATATAGTCTTGTGGTGCTATGATTAGGGACTCCAGTTCCGGGAACCGTTTCTGATATTTATCCCGAACATATCTGTGGATAATAGCTGAAAAATAATTTTTATCTCATGTATATGTGTGCCTGAAATTTCTTCAGGTATCATCCCGTTCTCTGTTAAGCAATTTTCTTAAGTTCAGTAATAATCAATACAGTAAGTGTATCTTATCAGTTTAAGTTTTCATTGATTTAATTGGTGTGCCAACATTAATTTTTGGCAACCGATTAGAGACCTAAAGAATACTAATGAAAGTAATGTATGAATAACATTTATAAATTCTAAGACTGTTAAAAACTATAATGTCAATTTTTTAGGATAGGATTGCTTATACTATACTAGCTTTCCACCTGCGGCTTTGCCAGTGTTTATTTCGGTTATATCGTGCTTTTTTGTTTTCCCTCAGGAATAGCTAATTTTACAATAAAAGGTAGCCTATAGATGTCCTTTCTCAGGGTCTAAAGATTGTCTGTGCCAAATGTCATTAAAATCAGTTGAGATTTTTATGTGGGAAAGCTAAACAGACAGACAGACAGAATTACTTTCGCATTTATAATATTAGTATGGATTGGAACTCAACAAAAGTAGAAATGCGAACTCACCAATTTCTCCATCAATCTCAACTGCTATGTTGTTAGCTTCTACAATGAGCTGGTACTCAGGGTCCGTCTCCATTAATCCTGTCACTTCGACTTTTTGTCTATTATTACCAACATTGTGCTCTATTGATGTCATTACCTGAAATAATAAAACAAAGGTAATACTAATTTTACTTTCTGCATAAAATGTAAAACACTAACGTAATAATCAAGGTAATTACCCGTTTCAATCGATCGGAATGTCTCAGTTTAGCCAATTCTCTGATGGATACGTTTTTTATGTCTTCTTCCTTTGGAATAACTGGATATGGTACGGCAAACTCATGGTCTTCGTCCATCTTATTGCTTTCGATAAGAGCTTCAAGTTCGCCATCGTCATTTTCTTCTAAGTCAGCGAGCAGTTCATCAGCAAGAGACATGTTTGTTTGTATAAATGCGCTTTTGGGTAAAAACTTAATTGGTTTCAAGCACAATATTGAGAAAGAAACAAATTTACTTCTAATACACTCTTTGAGTTTGACAGTTGACTAAGCTTCCAAGATTTACAATCTCGGATATGTCAATACATAATGTCAATGTAATTTTTTTTGTTTTAATTGAATGAACTAACATGGTATTTTGAGGTATCGCCTTTTATTCCAAGTTAACGAACGAATAAATATTACGACTGAACCTGATATTCTAGATAGTTTATCTGATGCCAAATCATGTCTGTGCTGAAGGTTTCTCTCATAGACATATAGTAATGGACATGCCATACGCGTATAATCTGCAGTAATTTTTGGGTTTGAAAAGAGTAAGACAGATGCTTTCGGTCTAAAACTATCTCTTTCCTCATAGATGGTTGATGATTTTGAGAGAGATATAAATGAAACTTCGTTTCCTCTCTTTCTTTCAGAGTGCCACAATTCTCATCTCTAAGGCATGTCCATTAGTTTATATGTCGATGCCGTCATGGTTTCTTTAATCAGTGAGAGTGACATGTACAAAATACGGGCAACACCAACAACGGTTTGCCATTTTTTCCTGTGACAAAAAGCCTTCAGGGTATGCAAAAGCCCCATAAAAGGCCTGCATTTTATTATTGAAAGTGATTTTAGGGTGTTTTAGTGGAATTTAGGTAAATATACGTCGTCATAATGGCGCTCAATCCGCAATACGATGCAATTGGAAAAGGCTTTGTACAGCAATATTACACACTGTTTGACGATCCGGCACAGCGACCAAACCTAGTGAATATGTATAATGTAAGTATTTCCTCTGGATAAGGTATGTTCAGTCTTAGAAAGTCGTAATTGTTACGTAGAATTAAATTTTATGAACCACAGAATTGTTTTAACTTTTAGGTTAACTCGTTGCTCCCGCCGAAATTATATGTTTTTGCATGTCGATTTTACAATTTCTTAGTAATTTCAATAATTTATTGTGTGATCGTAAGGTGACTAACAACCAGGAACAGTAAATTTGCATTTCTAGTGCAATCAAAACAAATATGAATCACTCTGTAATCTGGCATGTAGCCCCACTGTTAGCAATATTGATTAAGCATGTATCATTATATCGTTAATGTATCTCGTTTCAGGTCGAAACGTCGTTCATGACTTTTGAGGGTGTACAGTTGCAAGGTGCAGTTAAAATAATGGAAAAGTTAAATGTATGTGTCTGCAGTTCACTGCCTTATCAATTTATTAATTTCAGTTCAACGACTCTGACTTGTCAATTTGTCATATCTAGAAATAGATGTAATTCAATACAGTATAACTTGAATGTATAACCATTCTTTTTTTTTTTATTTCGAGTCTTGTATTAAAACTCATTTGAAATAGTTTAATTTAACTGATTTAACACATTACATTTTTCTCAATTTCTAATACTAGAACTGTGTGACAATAATTTTGTATCAGAAGTTATTGACTTATTGTTCTTCTATTTCAGAGTTTAGCATTCCAGAAAATTGTAAGAGTTATAACTGCCGTTGACTCTCAGCCAATGTTCGATGGTGGAGTTCTAATAAATGTGCTTGGACAGCTCCAGGTATTAACTTATTAGATTACAAACTGTGTTACTCTAAAAATATGTATAATTTTTGAGACATCTCTACATCATTCTCTGTAATTGCTAGTAGTATATGAGTGCGATATCACTTTCATTTTCCAGATATATTCAGCCCCATAAAAATATATTTTCAAAAATTAATCAATGTCTTCTTAGTACTTTCTCCAATTGTTTTTATTACTGCCTATGATAAAAAACATGTTCTGATAAAACTTTATAAAAGAATACCTACATAAATAATTTTATTGCATTTGAAACAGACGGATGATGACCTACCTCATGCATACTTTCAAACATTTGTACTGAAGCCAATAGCAAACTCATTCTATGTAGAACACGACATGTTCAGGCTGGCACTTCACAACATCTAATTAGTTTTATCTACAGAGACAAAGTAAGAGCAAATTCTAGTGCTTTTAGTTGTGCACTACCCCACTGCTTAGCACATGATACCTTTCTAAAATAAGATGCATCATGTCTTGTAAATAATGGTCCTTTATTTTTCCTGCAGTGTAGCTGATGGGAGAAAGCAATCTTGACAATTATCAGTCTAATAGAAATAAAAGTTTTGTGAATTATATCTTTATTAGCCGCTACAATTGTTGCACTGACAAGTGTCAGGAAGGCATCCTCTCAATAGTCAGACTATAAAACTTTTAACAATGTCACATGACTACTGTCCAATCAGACTATGAAGTCACTCGGATATATTTGTTGAATGGGCACATAATAGTAAATTGGGTACAGAACCAATAACAATAAAAGGTGACTTAGGCTCGGCGCAAATGGGCCACCGCCCACAGCCACCGGTGGCCAGCGACAACCACGTAACACACTTTTTAATATATTCTGTATAGACGCGCCGCACCCGTGTATCCGGTGGCGGCCACTCGCTACAGTAGTGTCCGCGACTCACCTTACTAACTAGTGGTCACTACGTGCAACACAAAACGCCGACACCCGCCACCGTCCCATTGCTCCACCCCCTGCGCAGTTAATCGTCCGTTTGCCGCATATTGGTATTTTGCCGTATTAATCCATCTTGTAACACCAACAGCAGTTCTTGAAATGTAGTCAAACTTGTAGCGCTAGCGCTACACAAAGGTCGACTATAAATCACACCAGATCACACCGAGGAACGCGGCTAGCGCTACACTCATTCGAAAATGGATAAAAAACTTTTTTGATATCTTTGTAGATTAATTTTGTAGTTTGAATTTTTGTATTAACTTTGTAGAAAATTGGATGCACCCAAAATAGACGGCGACAGCGTCGTCTACGTATTCTGCTTATTAACAAACTTTCAGAATAAGAGCATTTTATTTGTAGAACATAGGTAGGTGAAATAACTACTATGTCTTGCTGTCAAAGGCATACAAATATTCACATTAAAATGATTATAAAATACAATTAAAATAATAAAAAAAAATATTAAATACAGTCAAAATTAACTAAAACAAATTCAGAAAAATGATCAAAACAAAATATTGCATAGGTACTTACAACACAAAACAACATCATTAATAAAATAATTATAGATAAAAATTTAAATTAAATTAGACAAAATAAAATAATTCCTTAATAATAAAATTGTCTTTATATTAATTGATCTTCCAAGTAAGAGTTTCTGTGTCAGAATCTATCTTCAGACTGCGCAGCAATCAGGGGGTTATAAAATGTGGCAGCTTTCAGACACCGGTGGCTGTCGATCGCTTCTTTAGAAATGTTGCGGTAGCGCGCGACAGACACTGGTGGCTGTGCTAAATGGCCCATTTGTGCTGAGCCTAAGATAAGGTAGCATTGTAGTCAGACTTCAATAGGATTACTTGCGATATTTATGTTTTAGTACTCCTATTTCTAATGATTTTATTTGGCTTGCTACATGGCAGTACTAAGGATAGCCTAATTTAACAACAAATAAATATGTGTGTGTACACTGTGTTGCTGTGTAGCAACAGCAATGGCAGTAAACTGTAGCTGTAGGCCCACTCTGGTGTGCCTTGTAAGGTGTTTTTTATCAATCATTGCTTTTGCGACCTTGATCAATGATAATTATACAAGTATTTATGGTAGAGTGAGTGTCAGGCAATGATCTTATTATGTAGCCAACCTCATAATTGCTTTATCACTTTTGATAACAACATCGTTTTCTTGTCGTATTTTTTTATGGATTGGCGTAACTTGTATAGACAAGTAACACACATTCATTGAAAAAATAATAGAGATTGAATTGTATTTTAATTCACAAAACAATCTTAAAAAAAAAAAAAAAACGTAGTCCTTGCAGTTATATGCAAGTTTTGTGATGTGGAGTTTTAACCCAAGGGTGCTTAAGCAATTTCAAGATGTTAATTTTCTGATAATATTAGTCACAAAGTCGCTTTGATTAGGTCCCCAAGCTCGATTAGGAGTAGTTCCTCTCCCGTTATGTCATAGAAGGCACCATATACAGTATACAATATGACTGCATGTAAAGTCGAAGAAACCACTAATTTATATTTATTTGCTGGTGTGATGAATATTAGTATTGAACTTTGTTATGGCTTATGATAACAACTAGGTTATTAATAATTATGACACTGATATAACAAATAATCATGTCTTCTGAGTTTTTTTTTTTTTTGTATCTCTCACAAATTAAAGTTTTGCGCATCTTTTTTTTTCTATTTCATTAAGACATTCCATTGACAGTTTAGACTATTACAAAAACATGTCAATGGCGCCGATTCTGTTGTTCACAAACTAAACTAATTTTAAGTTAAGTGCATCTTTTTCTTTCCATTTCTATAAGAAAAGGACAGAAGATAAAATGTCAGTTTAGACCTGTCAAATTGGTGCGCTCCTGACGTAAACTGGCGTATTCTTAGTCGTCATGTTTATAATCGCGTCTAAACTGTCTATGGAATATCGTATTTTGACAGGATTAAATTAAAATGTTATCATCTATCCTTTTCTTAACGAAATGGAAAGAAAAAGATGCACATAACTTAAAATTAGTTTAGTTTGTGAACAACAGAATCGGCGCCAATTTAAAACTAATTTGACAGGACTAAACTAAAATTTACCTTTTTTACTTTCATATGAAATAGAATGAAGTTGCACTAAACTAAAATTTAGTTTAATTTCTGAACATTGGAATCGGCACCATTCTCTATTGTTTGCTTAAATTGCACTAAATATTCTTAGTTTACCTTCTGAACGCCAATGTCAGCTATATTCGACAAGCGCAAGCGTGCCTTGTTCGTCACGGTCGTCTATACTCTACAGAAAACAAGTCAAAAGTCGTGAAAGATTTAATATTATAAATTTTAACGGTCCATTTTTTGACATACATATTTATATCGATTTTCGGGCTTGGCGTACAGGGCACGGAGATGCCGTTTTGGCATGGCGTTCAAAAGGTTAATGAGGTGCCAGAATGCATCCATTGTGCTAATATAGGATGAAAACTAATATTGGCTTCTAAATACATACTTAATATTACCTATTTGAAACCCTTAAATGTAGAAACTATAGATTCAATCCATTGTGTCGTCATAATGGTGCGTTACTATTGATATGTAAATGTGTGTTTATTTCAGTGCGACGATGATCCCCCACACCCGTACATGCAAACGTTTGTTCTGAAGCCACTCGGAGACTCCTTCTTTGTACAACACGACGTATTTCGCTTGGGCATCCACGACATAGCTGCCTAAATACCTAAGCATCAATAAGAAAACGATCAAGAAACCATTCTCACATCTTTTTAATGTCGCCACGCTATTTCAAACAGCTAATGTTTTGGTTAACTAGGTATAAGTAATTATCAATTGACTATTTTTGAAAAATTCAATTTGTACATTATGATATGAATTTTCGATATTCATTTCTGCTTAGATGTTTGAGATGGCTCAACTTGAAAGTGCGGCGGACTTTTTCTCAGTTACATGTATACATTTTATAATAAATTCATTATAATTTTTTATTCATGGTTGTTTTTATACAAATTTCCCTCCGATATTGCTGTCTGCATCTGTAATTACAATAATTAGTTTAAGTAGCCTGCACGCTTTTAAATAAGTGTAATAAACTATATTAATTCTTTCTATTCTTTTTCCTTGCACTATCCCACTTTTTATGAAGTATTCTAATTTAGTCTGGATTGTCTTCAATTATCCACTTTGATTCCCTTTCTCATCGTTAACTCTTTAGCTGTTTCATAGCAAGTCTGCAGAATTGACTTTTTATATGAGAAATTTTGTAATATCAATAGGTACCCACAAAGTTTCTTGTATCTCGGAATTTTTTTCTTCGCAAATTTCATTTCGCCCATCGTGATTTCTATCGAACTAAACAATCTACCGAATGCTGTACTTAATTTTGGCGCATGTTGTAGTAGGGGTGAAGTTGCTCGGAAATGTCAAATATTTCTAATCGACCTTGAGCCTTAATACTATAGCGTTAAAGTTGAAAATCTAGTAAATAAAATTGATTGTAGTAGCTTAATGTGCTGTCGTCTGTACATTGTTATGGATGCCGATTGTCGGTAGGTAGTCCTCTTCTAATATGTCTACTTCCCTTTGCAAATACTCGTCTTGAACGAGCCGACACTTTTTAAACACTGAATTCTGTTAACGACATAAATGACTATCATAATTTTATTAGTGACATGCGGTCTAGCCTTTCCGCGAAGTTTGCGTTACGATGTCAGATACACCCTGTACAGTAAAGAGTATTTTATCTATCTGAGGACTGAGTGGCTACCGTGAGTTTTCATTCAGGACTTGATCATACGCATCGACCGCGTTTGGCGCTCTCATTTGTTTAGAGTTCTTACAACCTTGAAGCGGATTATCGATGAGTCAAACTTGCTCGATATCGATAATCGAGTCATCGTAATGATAACTTATGGTAGATGCATAGACTCCGGTATTGTAGCGCAACTTGATACAGCTGATCTAAGTATGTCATCGGTGTCCAGTGCCCGCTTGAACTAAAATAGATAAAAAAAAAAATACAAACATAGATGCTAGGACAATCATGTATTATAAATAGTCAAAAATTAACAAAAGAACCACTGAAAACAGGTACATTTTTTACCAATCTCGAATTTAAGACTTGCTCCTCCTTTTTAAATCCTTAGACTCTACGAACACTTAACAAGTTTATTTGCATGCACTACTAAACGAAATACACACACAGGGTCCCGACATCGCGGGCCAAACTTGTCTAAGTGAATGACTAGGTTGCAAAAGTGATACGCTCGTTGCATGGCAGGCACACCATAACCAGCTCTTGTCTTCAAACTTGACGGATTACGTGTACACTCCTTATAATAATTAGCAGCTTTCTTGTTCATTTTGGGTAGAATACGTCACTACATAGTACTCAACATTCTTTTATTACCTCCGAAAGAAAGGCAATTCTCGTAATTAAAAACGTTCAAATTTGGAATCTCGTCTCAGCGACAATCAACGTCAAATATTGAAGGAGAAGCCCAATTCTCATAAAATGTTTTAAATCTAATCGCAGTCTCGTTTCGACGGCAAACAAATGTTCAAATGTAGGGAAATTAGGCTAGAGTGAATAGGCTCATAATAAACTAGCACGCTTTAACATCAACGGTTGCATCACTGCTTACATCAAGATGTATCATAGTCAAAAGCTAGTTTATAATTATAAAAAAAATAGAGGTATTTTTGACAGATTGAGAATTGGCAGAAATCAGTTAGTAAAATTATAAGAATCGACACATTTCGTTTGTTTCTTTCTTCTTAGGCTTCGCACGGATTGTGCATTTAGCCAATGTCACTTAATGAATTTTCATTCAAAAAAAAGTCGAAAAAGACGGCCACGTGAACAGTCTACAATGGAGGTTTGAGGCTAAGTCATGATGAGGCCACTATGCTGAGATATCTCAATGTTCTCTATGAATTATTTACTGAATGCACTTTTTACTACATAAATCACGCACTTTTATTTAGTAGACAACACTATAAATAATTTAAAAGTCCAATGAAAAATGAGCGTGACACTCAGCTTAACTTTCCCGCCAAAACTCCAAACACGTTTTGTTTAAAATTACCAGAATTGCCCCTCAATTTATTTGAAATTCGAGCATGTTTATTATTTGAATATTATCAACTAGCTACAAATAGTATTTAACTATTATTGCTTACCGAAAGCATTATTCATGTTAAAAATAAGAACATTCTTATCTTAAGATACAAATATTAAAACGAGAACGGAGCGGATTTGTAGATCGTATTTTTGTAAAAGGTAAATATACTGAAAAAGCCATTTTAATACATTTCCAAACTGCTAAAAGGGTGCACCACATCAGTATTATGTCGACGTGATGAAGACTACAAAGCAGAGATCAAATAAGACATGGCAAGACCGTTCTGGTCACGTTTACATAAATAATATTTGTACATTAGCCTCTGATCGATAGTACTGTTCCATTAAACCGTAAATACATAAATATAATATTAATAAGTTAGCACAACCAGCCATTACAAATTCTGTCGTAGCATCTCTAGTTAGTTATAATCACAACACAATAAGGGTATAGATATGTCGTCAAGTTAACTGGTCATATTTTCTATTCAAGTAAAGTCAGGGAAAAATATTGTATAGAAAATTTTGCTATCGAATTTTCAAAATTTTTATCAATCGAATGGAAAGTTTATATTGCGGGAAATTTTCGTAGTGTATCAATCTGATTTACAATATAGAACCGTGTGTATCTATGAGAGTTAGTTACCAAGTACACACAGAAACAAAAGTCGATAACACCTTAGCTTTCGAAATCGTAATTACTGAGCGAAATCGAAGTGACATTTGATTAAAGAACAGCGTTCGGAATCCCTCTCTGTCTCTCTCTTCTTAACTGTTAGCTTCTATTATAGAATGCCAAAATTACATTATTGAATAATTTCATTTTAATGAAATTTTGTTGCTGACCGAATTTTGTCAACGACATTTTTGCATAGAGAATTCGAATTATGCATTGTGTTTGGCAGTGTGAGTGGCATTGTGAACTAGGGTGGCAAGTCTTCCGCCGCTTGCTGTGCTGCAGATCATGCTTTTCACTTTCCTTTACTATAATGATCGATAATTGTTACTTCAAAGTCACCTTCATGTTAATGCTCTGTGCGTGTCTATTAGCATACATTTCGATCGGAGCAACTTTGGTATATAAACGGGGCCTTTTTGACTCCACTATCCGTCTGTCTGCACCAGCGTGAAATCTCATAAATCGTGATAGCTAGAAAGTTAAAATGTTAACAGATAATGAATTTCTGCTGCATAACAACAAATACTACAATTTTATTTGTACTCCCGCCACGTTTTCTCAACAGCCAGTATCATATCAGTAAATTCGTTTTTTTTAAAAAGAAAAGAGAAAAAGATATTAATAAGTCATACCGAAGCAATTAATTTGACTAACAAATTGGTGATTTATCACTATACCGAGTTAACTTGATGAAATACAAAATGTTATTTTCTGTAAAATAAAAAGAAAAGCATAGTTTGACAGAACAGTACTACAATATTACGGTTTTATACCACGGGTCATAGCGATTATAATGAAAACATTGTAGCTATACGACAACATCACTCGTAGTTTGTTTTATCAAGCCTTAAATGTTTGTAATAAGAGTTGTCCAATCATCCTGAGTTTACGATCTCACTGAAATAAAAAAACAAAACGGATCCAATGGCGTAAAAAAATATTGCCAGTACGGATCCTATTTATAAGAACTTAAGAACTAATAAAACTCAGTTTTTATACTTGGTAGAACTATCTGCGGTCCTCCTTTCTCTTTCTCCGTTACATCATTCCCTTTCACTTGCACAGGCCTGCTAATTGGCCGACAGTTCCAAAGCCATTTCCCGCCAAGTTACACGTCACAAAATTTATCATAACAAAAACAAAAAAGAATCATATTTCGAACACTAGTTCTGAGCAATACACATGAAAAAATTAACAATTCAATTTAGGAATACGACCATAGATCATAAACTCAGGTAATCGCTAGTGATGTACGTTTAGGACCCGCCTTTCTTGCGTCCACGTGACCCGGGGAGGGCTACGCCACGGAGGGACCTCATCGCCATCGCTCGATTGAAATGCCTTTGAGTCTTGTGCTCTTCAACATCGCCGCCGCTGTCTACTGATGAGAGTATGACCAGCAATACTCCCATCACCTGGAAATTGTGAAAACAGAGACTTCAGTTAGGTGAAAACATGGGGCTACAACAGGGGATAAGATGTCCTTAATGGTACGTATTTGATTTCAGTTTTCCTCCAGATCGACACACCACTTCGCCGTGGTTAATCTTGATGGCAGTGGCCAATGATCTCCTTCAGGCTTTCAGTCAGTGACGACCTTTGCCCTTCTCTCAGAGTGTATTCGCGATGCGGAGTAACCGTGAATTGCGTGTTTGGTGATTTTTATATTCAAAACCATCGAGATAAAGTAAGATTTTATAATAAACTTTATTAAAATTATTACATATTGATTGCACAAGAACAAGTCTGAAAAAGTCAGACATTGACATGAATACCACTGCGGGCAAGTAACGTAATACATGATTCACGATCATAATATGTATAAAATTGTATGTGGGTAATACCAAAATGCACCTACTATAATAATGCGATTTTTAATTAGAGTCAGAAAAATGTTATTTACAGTGTTGCAGGTTTTTTGTTCCAAATAAATAGGGATGTGACAAATCGAGATTTTACAATTAAAAGTTAGTCGAGATTGCACATTTTTCATTCGAATTCAAATTGCGTATATGTCCGTTTATATCCATACTAATATAATAAATGTGAAAGTGTGTTTGTTTGTTTGTTTGTCCTTCCTTCACGCCGTAGCTAAGCAATCAATCGACCTGATTTTTGGCATACAGTTAGTTGAAAAGATGGAGAGTAACATAGGCTACTTATGGTCCTAAAAAAACACCAAGTTCCCAAGGGAGATTACTGGAATATTTGTATGTGTACACCAAATATATCCTTACTAATATTATACATCGGAAAGTGAGTTTGTTTGTACCACTTTCACGCCGTAACTCCTGAACAGATTGCTTTGAAATTTTGCTGACGTAAAGTTAGAAGTCCGGATTAAATAATAGGGTTTTTATCCTGAAAAAAAATTGATATTCCCGAGAGCAATCTAAAAAGCGCGATAAAACCGTAGTTAACGCGGGCGAAGCCGCGGGCGGAAAGCTAGTTTGAAATAATGATAAAAAAATAAATAATTACAGTAGATAAATTAAAATTATTTATTGTTTTCGAAAGAATACAAAAGTGGAATTTATTTCTTAAAAATCATATCATCCATATGCAATCAATTTCAATCTCGTCATTAATTCATTATTCTGGCATTACTGCAATCTAGACCGGAAATTTTCGATAAAAGCTTTACATGTTTTTGTTGTGTTGTTTTGGAATAATCGAATACGATCCTTTAATTCGTCAACTGGGTTGATTTCGTAAACTTTAGTCTTAAGATATTCCCAAAGAAAAACCCATTGGGGATAGATCGGGGCTACGAGGCGGCTAGTTAATGTCCCCTCTTTTCGATATCAGTTTCGGGCCAAAAAAAAGTCTTAAGCTGCCCTTGAAGATTCATTATATGTATACTTAGAAAGATCTCGCACTTTTACAATATTTTAAAATGCACTACGGTACAACTCGACTCAGCTAAGCTACCACTCAATCAGTGAATCATATATAAATATTTTTAACACGTTGCACATCTAGCTATTCCAATCTTTCAGATTTCTTTATTCGATTTTGAACTTTATCTCTAAAGCAATAAGGCTCAAGGTTGATTGGGAATATCTGACAGTTTGGGGTAGTTTGACCTGCTGTCGTCCGTACAATCGCGAACTAAAAACGCCGTCGCTAAATGTCTTGCACGCATTTAAAATGTGTTTTCATCATAATTATTTCATACGTGCTATTTTGTGAAGCATGTAATATATCACTTTGAACGAAATTCTCATGACAATTAATGATGAATTTTTTTTGGAAATCATCAAATGACATTAAAACGCACCCGTGTTTCTTCACTTGCCTGTATCTCCCACCACGGTATCTCTTTCAAACAACCTACCCTGGCGGATGGTGAGTGACCTTATAACACAGAACTGTGTGTGTAAATATTAGCCTTCTGCCGGCAGAAGTTACCACCCACCAGACAAAGCCTTGCCGCCAAGCGATTTGTCGTGTTCCGGCCGAATGATGTCTGGTGAAGCCGTACGGAGGACGGGTCTGAGCAGTTGTGTTGCGATGTGTACCGAGTACGATGCGCCTAATGTTGTTGTGTTGGGAGTTTGGTCGTGGAGGGTCTTCAGATCAATCTCTCTCTGGCGCATCGCTAGTCGTGTTGTTGGGTTTAACATTGCATCACCTCGCTCAACTGCCGTCTTCCTTCCTATTCGCTCAGTTTTTCTGAGTGAATAGGCTCTTAATAAACTAGTGCGCTTTACCATCAATGATCGCATCATTGCTTACCATCAGGCGGGATTGCGGTCAAGCGCTAGTTTATAACTATAAAAAAAAACACCCTAATAGGGATGTTTCCTAGGTAAAAAAAAAAATGATTCTATTTAGTCCATCATTCAGATTATAGAAAAATATTGGATACGTATATTTTGTTTTATCAAATTAATAAAAATTGACAAATATAAAAGGCATCAAAGATCAGGAGTGGTGGCTAGTGACGTCACTGCTCGCTAAAAAGTGTAGCGTGCAGTGACGTCACACGAGTTTTCAACGCACTGTGTCGTCTTTATTTTTTGTTTATATGAAAAAAGAAAAAAATACGTGTCTAGTATTTTTTTTTTGGAAATCTGACTGACGGACTAATTAGTTTTTTTAGTCAACTACCCTATAGCGTAACACACTATCAATCAGAATCTAAATAATTATGAAGGATACTGTTAATTCATTACTTCATATCTCCAAAAAATTTCAGTCTGCCCAACAATGCAACGAATTTTGTTGAACTGTCTAAACGAAAGCTAATCCTACTGTTAATGTTACGCAATTAACTCGCTTGGACTAGTCACAAGATTTTATTTTAGTTCAGACAACAGCACACCAAGCTATCACAATCTGTCAGATTCTTTTATTAGATTTTAAAGTTTATCTCTAAAGCGTTAAGGCTCAAGGTTGATTGAGAATATTGGACAGTTTCGGGTAACTTGACTTGCTATCGTCCGTACATACCCGAATATACCTAACTAGTAACCCCGCGGTTTCATCCGCATAATTTTTGATCTCGAGGGAACATCGGGATAAAGAGATAGCCTATGTGTTATTCCTGGTTATAACCTATTTGTATGTCAAATTTCATCCAAGTCCGTTGAGTAATTTTTGCGTGAAAAAGTAACAAATATCCATCCATACTCACAAACTTTCGCATTTACAGTATGTTAAGAAAACCCTGTCCGACCCGTGAAGGTGTTGTTAGGTATCGATAACTGATTCTACTAATGCATACAAAACCGGGCTAAACTTAAAAAAAAATCCCCCTAAAAAAATAAATATTATTTCGCAAAAAGAGGTAACTTAATAAATGTGCGTTATGCGGCGGGCGGCAGGGCACGCGGCACGTGGTCGCATCGCTATTCGCTCATAATAATACCGGTGTTGTCACTTTTTTTAAAATTACCAAATTTCGGGGAAGTTGGAATTAATTCGCGGGAAAAAAAGATTATTTCAAAATTCATTTGTATTGGTACTATGACGATTACGTAAAATTTTATATTATATTTGGTCATGTGTTTACCTAACCTTTATTATCCTTATGGGTCGGACAGGGTTTTCTTAACATACTGTATAATACTAAGTAGGATAGAAGAGTCAAAAGATTTTTTTTTAACGGAGTTTTTTTTCCGTGAAGCATATGTAACCCGATGATTGTATACAAGTACCTAAATATAAATTACTCCAATATAATAACTTATAATTTATTTACACATCTTCAATAACTCCACATGCAGCACAATTTGGTGAATCGACTTTGCGCATCATAAATCCAAAGCTATTGAGCGGTATGTGTCTGGAAGGGAGCCTTAAAGCCGTCACTACCTCTTGCCTGCTCATCCTACCCTCACTGAACCAGGGTCTCCGAGGAAGACAGGGCAAAATGATTTTGTACCAGATACACTTAGAAACATAGATACACGTAGAATCTTCTCGTCCGAAATACCGCAGTGTCTCAAGACAAAAGTCTTTGACCAGTGTGTGTTGCCAGTGATGACTTATGGAGTTGAGACGTGGTCGCTAACAATGGGCCTTATAAGAAGGCTCAAAGTCGCTCAAAGGGCAATGGAGAGGGCTATGCTTGTGATTTCACTGCGCGATCGAATCAGGAATGAGGAGATCCGCAGAAGAACGAGAGTAACCGACATAGCCCGAAGAATTGCAACACTGAAGTGGCAATGGGCACATTGCCCGTAGGACCGATGCCCGATGGGGCCGACGGGTTCTCGAGTGGCGACCACGCACCGGAAGACGTAGCGTGGGTAGGCCCCCGACAAGGTGGGCCGACGACCTGGTGAAGGTCGCGGGAAACCGCTGGATGCGGGAGGCGCAGGACCGGCCGTCGTGGAGAACCTTGGGGGAGGCCTATGTCCAGCAGTGGACGTCTTTCGGCTGAAATGATGATGATGATGACACTTAGCTAAGGGCGTTTCATCAAAATATTCTGCCCATGACTGTATACATCTGTCTCTAACCAAGGGTAAGAGCTCGGCGTGCCAGGGAAAACAAAGACATATTAAGAGAATTCTAGTAGAAACAAAATATAAGCCCGATGATCGTGGATGTTGCATTTTGATAGGTAAAAACGTCTGTGGTAAAACGATTCCCTTATTCATAAACTAAACTAATTTTAAGTTCAATGCATCTTTTTCTTTCCATTTCATTAAGAAAAGGACAGAACATAATATTTTAGTTTTGACCTGTCAAATTATTCCGCTCCTGACATAAATTGACGTATTTTTGGTCGCCATGTTTATAGCCGCGTATAAACTCTCTGTGGAGTATTTAATTCTGACAAGATTAAACTAAAATGTTAAACTTAGTTTTACTTAAAATTAGTTTAGTATGTGAATAAATGAATCGGCGCCATTATCAACATTGGTCGACACACATATTTGTCGTTTGTCAGAATATCAGTAAACAAACCGTGTTTGTTTGCAACATTGTGGTTTCGGATATGGTAAACTTTGCTTCCGCTGCGGTCGCGTAACGATGTCATTTAGTATTATCATTTATTTTTCCTACGAACAATCATATAATTATTTGGTATCTTGAACGCAGTTAACAACTGTAGTTCTAAATATAACTTGCTTGTCTTTATGCTTATCGAGTAAACATTAGGGTACGACGATTTAGGAGAGAGTTGAATGAATTATTCTTTTACAAATACCCTCTTTATCAATAAGTATAGAAAGGGAAGCCACAATGACGAGATGAAAAACACAGAGACATAAGTAGCTTTTTTTGGATGCTGTTCAAACGAACTGAAATTTCGTGTTCGATTATCAAATCAAATTGATGTTTATGTGCAATAAGTTAGACGAAATTTCTATCCAACAGCTCAAAAGTATTTAGAAATTATGCAATAGCTACGCTACAACGGAAAACGGATCGCAGTCACAGATGACAGTGAAAAAAAAGACCCGAGTCGTAGAGACGAGACATGTGCTAAAAATAAAAAAAAAAACAAGGCAAAAAAACACGCTTACCAAACACACAATAATAAGGAGTGTATAGACATGCACGGACGCTTCCGGCGTGTTCTCGATGTCTTTCAACGCAGCCATAGCCGGCTCATAGTCCGGTTTCAAGTCCAGAGCGTGCCTCAGATGCATTGCCGCTTCCTGCACAAGGTTTTATAGTCATACATGTTTTAAAGCAGCAATTAAGTATGCATTTGCGAATCCTGAGGGATTATAAGGTTGGGTCAAAGCAATAGCTATCTTTTTAACTGTTAGTCTAAAGGTTATAAATGTATTATATTCCAAGTCAAGCTCAAAGTACTCATTTATACGACAAAGTGACTTCGTTTTCAATAAAAAAATAAAAAAAATGTCAAATCGGTTTACTAATCAAGAGAATCTTTACAATGTACATATTAGGGTTTCATTTCTGAGATTTTACATTGCAGAACATGACCCTTTCATCAAAATATCTATTAAGAAATTAGGTGGGATATTTCGAGAATTTTGGCTTCCAATCTGTGGCTTTATTTTGATAAATGAAATATTACTACGAATTCGAAGTCTTATGTAGGTACCGTTTTTTTTAACAGAACAAAGAAATAACATTTATACCAAGCAGTATAACTCCAGTATTTGTGTCGTAATGTGGTTTGAGGCTTCAATACTCAATTCAGTACATATAATATGATGAAATAGGATCTTTACTTAAGGAGCTCTAACATACCTGATAGTGTCCATATGCCTTGAATATCTCGCCAAGCGTGAAGTACTGTTGCCATGCGCTACGGTCAGGTGGCTGCACCTCTAACGACCGGCGCGTCAGGTAGATCGCATCATCCAAATACTGCAGGGTAAATAGTACCCTTGCGAGGTTAAGCAGGACCTGTGGTAGAGGGGTTGATGTATTTTTGAGACTTACTAAGACAGATAACATGTAGATCCTCGTCGGGGAAATTAATACAATCGTCACTCAAATATAAGGTTGGAATATTCATTAACATTCCATTTCCAATTTAATAGTTAAAAACGTCGTTAACAACAACGAGGTGACAACATTTAAACTAGATTCTTTTTAGACTTTCCTAAAACTAGGTTACTATCAATATAGTATCTGTTATGTATGTTGCGTAGTTATGGTTATTTCAAATTTCAATAAATATTTTTTTTTATTTGTTCATTACACTTGACTGCACGGCTAGCGCAGTGGTTGAGATATTGACTGCTGCACTGCGCGTCGCGGGTTCGATTCCCGCAAATACAAACGTACACGTAACGAAGTCAAAGTCAAATACGTAACGCCTTGGTCGGGAAACAACACGCGGGCGGGCAGCTCGCCGCTCGGTAAGGACAGGGAAGTAAGCACCTCAAATAGATGTCAGCACTATGTCGTGGTGGCCTAGTGGAGTACCTACGTAGTCATACAAATATTTGTACGACTTACAACTAGTTGTTCCGGGTCTGGCTGTTTGTGTATGTGAGTTTATATGTTTGTAAACGCACCCACGATACAGGAGAAATTCCTAGTGTGGGATAAAGTTCTTTAAAAAAAAAAAAACAAATATCACTAAGTACCTACCGTAATGTCCTACTACCGTATAAGGAAGGAAAGACACTTATTATTCTGTTGTAGATATCTCTTAATGACATTTTATGACGTTTACGGAAAATAAGTTTATGACTATGTTCATAACAACTGCGAAACCTTACAAGTGGCTGGTATCGTAAATCATATGGCACTTCCCTATGATTTGCGATCTTCCGTATGATTAAACATGGTAATGTTTCAATGATGTTTTATAGCGTTGTACATCAAATATTGAGTAAATATATCTACTACCTTATTCTGTACATATAAACAGTTATGTTAGAATACAGTATAGAGTCTAAACAATTAAAGGCAAATTACGATTTTATGAACTTCTACCTGTGCTTCTACTAAACTCATGTTTGACACAAAAGTAAAAATATACGACTAATATTATATTATACAGTTTGTTAAGAAAACCCTGTCCGACCCATAAGGATAATAAAGGTTAGATAAACACATGACCAAATATAATATAAAATTTTACGTAATCATCATAGTACCAATACAAATGAATTTTGAAATAATCTTTTTTCCCGCGAATTAATTCCAACATCCCCGAAATTTGGTAATTTTTAAAAAAGTGACAACACCGGTATTATTATGAGCGAATAGCGATACGACCACGTGCCGCGTGTCCTGCCGCCCGCCGCCCGCGGAAGGGTGCTCAATGTACATTTATTAAGTTACCTCTTTTTGCGAAATAATATTTATTTTTTTAGGGCGATATTTTTTGTTGGAAGTTTTGCCGGGTTTTGTATCCATTAGTAGAATCAGTTATCGATACCTAACAACACCTTCACGGGTCGGACAGGGTTTTCTTAACATACTGTATTAGACTCTTTTCTTTTTGAAGCATATATATTGCTTATCCATTGCTCCATATGTTTGAAAAATGAGTTTGCTCAATGACGTAAGCAACGCAATGCATATTGCTGAACTGTCAAAATAAAACCCATTGCTATTGATTGTGTGTTACGCAATTACCCTGCGGGGTTTAATCAAATCGTGGATGTTCGCAATTCGGACTAATTACTATTGTTTTTTTTTTATGAAGAAATATTCGTAAGCAGCCGAAATTTCGATTTAGGACCAGCCTCCTAATCGGCGAACACATTTTTGTCAAATGATTGCGACTAGTTTGGATCGTTTGGACCGAAAGGACCAATGTGCGGTCCGAACAATCACAACAACTGATACCCACTAGTCACAATCATTTGACAAAAATGTGTTCGCCGATTAGGGGGCAGTTTAAGGTGAGTATTCCAGAAGGAATCTCAAGCATTGATCCATGTTTAAACATTACTTAAAACTAGTTTCAACTAATCAAATAGCTTCAAACGAGACTTAAGTACAGCTTGAGTTTTGAGTGACGTTCTGTAATACGGACCTTAGACTCGCTTCTTGCGAGGCTGAAACCTATGTTGCCCTAACCCTTCTGCCTAAATTCTTGCCAAGCAAGAAGAGATAGACGGCGCAATAAAAAAAAAAACCCTTCTGCCTATCCCTTCTGAGATCTGGGAAAACAGGCGTGATATTAAATTACATATCCAACATAACATCAAGATATGTGTCACCAATGACGTGGCTTGATCAATAACAGTATTGTATTGACCTTTCCTTATAAATTGGTTTCTAATATAGCTCAACTCTGTCTACTTTTGTATGTGTGAGTGAAGCAATTAATTAGGTGAACAATAACCGCTGAATCGTTAAAATGTCATAAAAAAAAAACCTTCACAGTGACGTCAGCCCTAGGTAGGTCTAGTAGGATGAGGTAGCCACAGTAGATGGGTCACAATAATGTATGAATAAATATCTGCTTTGGAACTAATTTGTTACAAATATTTAGAGATCGAAAATTACAACGCTTATATACCTAAACTTACACAAAAAGGCAACGAAAAAATAATGTGGATACGTCTTTTACTGAAAATTGCGTAAAATATTTTATCTACTCTCATGTCAAAAAATTAAAAATATAAAACTAAAAAGGAGTTTATATTGACGTACTTTACCCATAGTATATCGGAAGGAAATTAAAAAATTAAATTATAACATTATTTCTCTAACAAAATAATGTTATAATATTTTTTTTTTCATTATCGTACAGATTACAAACCATAGACAGCACTATTTCATTTTTTATTTGTGGCTGCGCGCGCTTTGGCGCGTGCGCGGTGATGCGGGGTGCAGAATTTTGGCGCCAAATACGTTTCTTTGTATTGCAAGTCGTTGTTGTGTTTCGCTGGACACATAATTGATTATTATTATTTCTTAAAATGTTAAGTGACAATGAAGAAAATTTGACGCCGCCCGATATTTTAGAGGCTGCGACAGCAGTCAGTCTTAATTTACTACCAATTAAGTCAAGGAAATTATACGATAAATGTATCAAGATTTTTTAATATGGAAAATTAATAAAAGTGCTACTTCATATATTCAATACAATGTATGAGATTAGATAAAGTAGTGTATGAAACTGTACATAATTAGGTATTACACACTCTTGTGATACTATTAAAAAACTAGCTTCGCTCGTTTTTTAAACTCACACTCGTGCATAATATCCCTCATTATGTAACAGTTTCATAAACCACTATTAGTATATACATTATACATATTATGTATATACTAATAGTGGTTTATGAAACCACTATTAGTATATACATAATATGTATACTAGTACATAATTTTTAC
This sequence comes from Sesamia inferens, assembly GCA_037179545.1. Classification (NCBI taxonomy): domain Eukaryota; kingdom Metazoa; phylum Arthropoda; class Insecta; order Lepidoptera; family Noctuidae; genus Sesamia; species Sesamia inferens. Next base: position 24,773,480 of record CM073931.1, read on the forward strand.
TTCAAAAATTACGAAACACCTTGTTATATCAAAACAGAATTGCCTCGCAACCAAACCAAAACTTTAGTTATGTTTCGTATCGCGCTAACCTTTTGACAGATGGTATAACCATAACTGGACCACAACTGGAATGTAACCGCTGTCAAATGAAAGTTGAAACAAAGCTAACTTATCCTGTGCCATTTGTCAAACTTATGTACGTCAAAGCGATTGGATTTACTTATAATTTATTTAGTTTTAATTATTATACCTGACGAAATGTATCACTCATACATTATTTTAGTTCAATCGAAGTTAAAACTTTAGTGCGATACGAAATGAAGAGGATCGAAACTAAACCACAACTTTAACTGGATTAGATACGAACAAGAGTTTAACTTGTACTGTTTTATTTAGCGCGATTGCCCCAGTTTTAGAAATATTTATAAACAAAACCTGTAGTGACATACATATTAAGTAAGTCTACCGAGGCATATTCATATTTTCCTTTCGTCAAATCAAGTTTAGGTATTTAAGCGTCGTAATATCCGATCTCTAATTATGTTTCACTACAGGGCCTGTAGCCAATGTAACATCGCTTTGCTTTGTAGCGAAGCGAAATCGAAATCCAAACCAACCAATGGCGGGAAAGATTGACAATCATTCGATTTCGTTTCGTTGTGAAGCGATGTTACATTGGCTAGGGCCCCAGGGCAGGCTTCTCTTTCCTCCTCCCTCCACTTAGGGAGCCTTCAAGTATTACGTAACGCAATTTTGGAGGGTCTCGTAAAACGTTACGATGCGTTACAGAGGCGGGAGGGGTCTTTCTTAAAACACGTTACGTAACATTGTTTCTAAAAAAATATTATTTAGTAAATTAAAACTATACCAAGTGTAAAAGCTAGGTATTACATAACTTTTTACGACTTTAGGATAAAATTGATCACTTGAGTGTTACGTAACGTTTAGGGAAGGGGAGGGGGTACAGAAAAACGTTGCGGTGCGTTACATGGGGGGAAGGGGGTCTAAAATGTTCAAAAATTGCGTTACGTAATACTTGAACGCTCCCTTATCTCCTATCTATTGCCATATGTAGCTAAATTATAACAGCTAGCATCAACTGACTAACCGATTGTCAGGTTTCCACAGAGGGGTCTCGATATGTAACAGATGTTCACCCATCCACGGACCAACCTCGGCAGGCATAGCTTAATCTGATCGATCGATCGGTATGGATGTTATTTCTTATGATTAGTTTCCCAATATCTGCTAACTTATACTATTTACGTAAACAAATAAACAGAATAATATATTTCATTTACATATGTGCAAATACATAAAGAACTTAAATTACATACGCAGGCTTTCTTTCAATTTCTGCTGATTGAATGACATTCCATAGTTGTTTTTTCGTAGTCTGCTTAGAAAATACCTACTAATGACGGTTACTTCCTGGTAAAAATAATAACGATAGTCTATTTGAGTGTCAGTTTCAGAGTCAACTTTACACTGAATTCAATCCATACCTATTAATAATCTTGAGTTTTCCACTCATTTGTAGCATAGCATAGTCTGATTTTGTCAATACAATTAGGCTCTATAGGTAATGCGTCAATCGACATGAAGATCATTTATATTCCTCCTCGGAACTATGTCGAACTAGCGCGAGCGGTGTAACTGCGTAAAACAGTATCAGTTTTCTTTTGTTTTTTTTTTTTAAACATTGCTCCACACTAGAAATTTCTCCTGTATCGTGGGTGCGTTTACAAACATATAAACTCACATACACAAACATCCAGACTCGGAACTCGAACTACTTGTAGGTCATACAAATATTTGTTCCGTGCGGAAATCGTCCCCGCGACACGCGGCGCAGCTAGGGTTGCCAACTTTTTTTAGCAGAAATAAAGTATATCTGATTTTAAAGAGGGTAAATAAAGAGTACGGACTTAAAAAAAAAGAGTATCATTTATTTTTTACTTTTAAAAAGGTATTTTTGTACTTTTAGGCACATAACAATTCTCCATTGTTTTTAAAGGAATTGTATGAGTCCAAACATTCCAACCCTAAATTTATATGTGTCAAGAGCTCATTTTTGATTAAATTCAATAAAGCTCTGTTTCTCTCTTCTCGCCACTTCACATTCATGACCGAAAAGACTCTTTCAGTAAATGCTGAAGTGGCGGGAACATGGAGTATATAGCTAATATTTTTTTTAAACAATAAAATTCTTCAGGACATTTTTTAAAAACAAATTGAAAATAATTGCGTTCAGGAACGTTCGAATATGGATTGGGGAATCGGCGATACCAACATATTAACAGTAAATAGTGGTGGTGGTGGTAGTAATAGTGGAATGACTGAAGGTGAAGGAAAACATCTTGAGGAAACCTGGACTTTAAGTCTGAAATCGCCAATCCGCATTGAGCAAGCGTGTTGATTACGCTCAATCCTTCTCTGTTTGAGAGGAGACCTGTGCCCAGCAGTGGGACGATTGAAAAGGTTGATAATGATGATGAGTGGACTTTTTTATTCTGATTAAGGATTTTTGCATATTATTACAGACGTGCACTAGTTTTAGAAAACATTTTGTAATCAAGAGTATTTTAGCGTACTTTATTAATGTTATAGATTATAGAGTACGCCTACATGATATAGAGGACAATACTCTATTTTAGAGTACGGTTGGCAACCCTAGGCGCAGCAGTGAATATCTAGACCACTGCGCGAACCGTGCAGTACAATACCTTTCATTTTGACTGTTCAACAACATGCATTACTTTATGTACAGACAGCACGTCAAGCTACGACAGTCCGTCACATGTCTTTATTAAGTTTTCAACTTTATCGGTAAAGTATTAAGGCTCAAGATTGGATGAGAATATTTGACAGTTTAGGGTAGCTAGACCTGCTGTCGTTCGTACCTATGTCGTCGTACAAACAATTTTTTCCAACATATGAAGTAATGGATTAGCTAGTACAGGTCTCCCAAAGTGATAATGCGCATAGAAATCTTCGTCACTGTTCGGCAACGGTCGTATTCCCCGAGCGTTCGGAAGAAGATATGTATATAGAGTGGTTAAGTGCATAAAAAGTGGTTAAGTGCACCGCTCTATATACATATCTTCTTCCGAACGCTCGGGGAATACGACCGTTGCCGAACAGAGACGAAGATTTCTATGCGCATTATCACTTTGGGAGACCTATATATCCTTCCAGCATGATTGGTAGTGTATTGGACAGGGTGCCGAAATAGATTTGAAAGTAAATTAAAGAAGGTAGTAATTAAAAAGTTCACTTACTTCCGCATTATAAGGCGACACGGCCAGCGCGCGCCTGAAACACTCGATGGACTGTCTCGTGTCTCCTTTGATCCTCCAGAAGTTCCCGATCTGGTTGTACAATTGTACTGACTTTGGTTTCTCCCTCTTTGCTTTCTTTAGACGCTTTTCGAAACCATTTATTTCGGACGGCGACAAGCCATTCGATTTCTTCTTTGGGAATATGAGGGACACCTATAAATATAGATATTATTTATTAATAAATTCACCAAGATTTTTGAATTCCTAATTTGTACAATATTTAAAAGAAATTTCATTTGCAAATTTAAGACTGTGGTGTGGTTGGCATTGCGTAAATATAGTACATAACAAACTATGCACGAGCGCGAATTTCGTCAGTAGGTGACGACTTGAAAAGATACTTTTATATAAATTACAGGCTTTCCGCCGTGTGGAGTTCGGTTATATTGCGCTTTTTACATTTCCGTCGGGAATATAATTTTTTTTCCGGGATAAAATGTATCTTATTATTTAATCCGGACTTCTAACTTTACGTCTGCAAATTTTCAAAGAAATCAGTTCAGTAGTTACGGCGTGAAAGCGGAACAAAGAAACTCACTTTCCGATTTATAATTTAGTAAGGATATAACTGTGCTTAGATGCAAATATTCTGTTTATGAAGAAATCGTTCCACTTCCTAATAATGCTACTAAATATTATAAACAAAATTTGTATGTATATTAGTTATTCTTTAAAAACTACTGAACTGATTTAAATGAAACTTGGCACACAAATGGTTTGTAACCAAGATAAACATATAGCACAGTTTTTGGTCTCGATATTCCAACAGGATATGCGGATATGTGGGTGGAACTGCACTGCGGCAATTTAAAAATATTTGTATTTGCGCATTTTATAAAAACATTGTAAACACGCCTCGAAGACTTGATTATCTGAACTCAGCCTAATGTATTCAATTACCTAGCTGTTATGCCTACAAAATAACATAAAACACAGCACCAAAAGCGTAATAAAATATCTCCGTAATTTAAATAGGAGGAAAAAAGAAATATGATGCTACGACATTTCAGTATATTTTTTTACGTGTAACTAGATTTGAGACGAAACATATCCCCCCTTATCCATAAAGCTGCTTAAAGTTAACTAGTGATTAAATAAAAATTTAATAAAATCATCCTTTATGAATAAAAAATACATAAACGATGATTAAAGTTAAGTGACGTTAAAAGGTCCAAAATGTATGGTTAAAGAATCGCTAATCACTAGTTAACAGCAGCATTTATGAATAAGGGGGATAATGTACAGACGACAGCACATAAGCTACTACAATCTGTCAGATTTCCTTATTAGATTTTCCACTTTATTTCCAGAGCATTAAGGCCCAAGGTTGATTGGGAATATCTAACAGTTTGGGGTAGCTTGACCTGCTGTCGATCCGTACTTAAAACAAAAAAACCTAGAAAAGATGATATTTTTATCATTTCTAGTATTATTATTTATGAAACTTAAAAGACTCCTTTTTTTTTTTTTGTTGGGATAGGAAATCATCAAATGACTTCTCCCGCTCTGGGCGGAGCGGAAGGGTGTGTCAGACTTTTACTGACTAAAACCCACCCGTGTTTCTTATCTTGCCTGTGCGACGGCCAGGGCCGCGGTTTCTTGTTTAACCAACCCGCAACCCTGACCCAGGAGGCATCGGTCTTCGTGGACCCCGTCACGATGTGCTGACATCTCTTTGAGGCGCGCGTGAAACACGACGCGCCGTCGACTCGGGCCTGGTCCTTACCGGGCGGCGAGTTGCCCACTGCTCACCGCCCGCAGGCCCGCGCCTACGGTGGCTGGGAGTTAGGTGTCGTCTCCCGACCAGGGCGTCTACTGCGGCGGCTAGTGGCGTGAGGGCGCTGGGATTCCCGTTGCCTCACGCGCTCCGCCTCCTCCTTTGCCAGCATCACTGCTTCGCAGAAGGAGGTGACGGCCTGCCATGCACTCTCGCTCCGGACCATGGCCTGGACCAGGGTCGGACGAGAGAGATCGCCGCCGATCGCCGGTACGAGGACACGGCGGTGCTCTACCCAAGCCGGGCAGACCTCCACCGTATGCTCCACTGTGTCTTCAGGGCGAACCATACAATGGTGACACCCTGGCGTTTCCTCCCGCCTAATACGGAACAGGAACCTCCCGAAACAACCGTGTCCGGTAAGGACCTGCGTCAGGCGGAAGGTGAGGGCGCCGTGGCGCCTCTCTAGCCACTCCTCAAAGAGAGGACTTACCGCCGGTATTGTGGCGTGCCCACTTAAAAGACTCCTTACGCTATTATTGATCCTTACTAGTATTATACCAATAAAGTAATCCTACTAATAATAATTACTAAATATAATAAAAAATGTGAAAGTGAGTTTGTTTGTTTGTTACTAGATACTGAAGGCTAGACTACTGAAGGTATTTGGATGAAATTTGCCACACAGATGGTTTATAACCAGGAATAAAAGGATAACTTTTATCCTGATATTATAACGGGATTGAAACTTACGCGGGTGAAACCGCGGGGCACAGGTAATAATAGGGTAGTTGACTAAAAAAAACTAATTAGTCCGTCAGTCAGATTTCCAAAAAATACTAGACACGTATTTTTTATTTTTTCATATAAACAAAAAATGAAGACGACACAGTACCTTGAAAACTCGTGTGACGTCACTGCACGCTACACTTTTTGGCGAGGAGTGACGTCACCAGCCACCACTCCTGATCATTGATGCCTTTTATTTATATTTCTCAATTTTTATTGATTTGATAAAACAAAATATACGTCTCCAATATTTTTCTATAAACCGAATGACGGACTAAATAGAATCAATTTTTTTTACCCAGGCAACATCCCTATTATTATAAACGCAAAAGTCTGAGAGAATGGATGGATGGATATTTGCTTCTCTTTTACGTAAAAACTACAGAAGGGATTTTGTTAAAATTTTACATACAGTGTAAAACCAGGAATAACAAGCGTTATATTTCCCGGATAATCCCCCAGGATCATTTATGCGAGTAAAACCGCAAGGCGGGCCTGTTTACTTATGATTTCACCAGGTTTTGCAGCTATTTGTCCATTTCGAGATGGTATGATACACTAATTGCTTGCTACTGTAAAGACTGATTTACAGGAAGCAGTTTAATTGCCATGGCTTCAATTAAGTTGAGGCAACAATAAAAGTTGCTTTGTCTAAACACCATTTACACAATGCAAGTTATTTGTTGCATCAATTTTATTGTATCATTATCATCGACCTTTTTAATCGTCCCACTGCTGGGCACAGGTCTCCTCTCATACAGAGAAGGATTGAGCGTAATGACCACGCTTGCTCAATGCGGGTTGGCGATTTCAGACTTAAAGTCCAGGTTTCCTCAAGATGTTTTCCTTCACCTTCAGTCATTGGTGTCCAAGATATACTTAGAAAGTACAGTTTTAACCACTAGGCCACCACGACATTATTACCATTACCACGATATTACCATTTTATTGTATGCCATAAGCAATTAATTTGCACCGTGTCAATCAGTCTTAATTAGAGATGTGCCGACTACCACTTTCCGACCACTAGCCGACTCGGCTAGTCGGAAAGAGCAGAAGCTTAAGTCTTCTTAAATCATAATCTACAATTAATTAAAAACTATAAGTAAAGAGATTTTGCTATTTTTTATTATAAAAATAAGACATTTTGATTTGGGTTGTCTGGTTAATCATATGAAGTTCTATGTTCCTTTTTTATTTTCTTGAAACAGTTTGTGTTTAAAATATTGAATGTTTATTTTTGAATTTGTTGGTAATTAAAAAATAGCTTATTATATTATTAAGTTTAATTAATTTTAAAATGTTTATTTAAGTTAAGAAGATATTATTTTGTTGTTAATTAATACCAATTTTAAGAAGGTACCAATTTTGTTTTATTGATGTTATATGTGTATGTCATATGTATATGTCTATGTTTTAGAAAATTATTATTTGAAGAAAAGACTGGTTAGCTTTATTTGTCGAAATGTGTAAGATTGATTATAAAATCCAAATAATAATGAATAATTATTTCATTTCAGTCCCCCTGATATAGTACATATTAATGAGAAATACATACAAAGTAAAAAGCTGACTACTCGGCGTTTTTTGCCGACTAGCCACAGTCGACTACAAAAGCGGCCGTATAGTCGGCTTAACCGACTAGTCGGCACATCTCTAGTCTTAATGTTATTTTTGTTCACCACATACATGTACATAGGTTTCCTTCCCATGGGGGTGGACAGAGACCAACCAAAGTATGCCATCTACTATGATCCTTATATACACTTTTCCTACTCCCCTATTTTTTTACTTGGAAATATATTGCTCTATATTTGTTATCACTTTAGTCAGAACAGTCTTCTATGGCAATTTCTTGTATAGCTTTCTATTTCCCTATGTCCCTTTGTATGATTAAATCTTTAAAACAACGTGACGAATTTTGATGCGTTTTTTTTTAATACATAGAGTGATTAAACAGGAAGGTTTATATCTATAATAGCATCCATTAAATTGTGAAGAAATACTATTATTTTTGAGGTTTATAATGTGATGTCGAAAGTAATTACCTTTTTTCCGCGTTTGCAGTGAATGCAGGCTGAACCCTACGACATTTATCAAAATAATGTACAAATATTGGACACATTAAAAAGGTCTGCAAAAAAAGTCCGTGATGGTATATGTCTATCTCTTATGGATGTCCCATAATTAACGAAGCATTAATGCTTCGAAAATTATTTAATCCTTATCCAATTTAATACCTTAAATACAGTGTTGATATAATATAGATCAATATCGGCCTTTACAGCATATGATATAAATAAATATTTTCGAATATATTACAGATTTAAAAATTGCGGGTCGTCGCGGAGGGGCCGCTATGTTTTTTATACAACGTTCACAATTTTTCTGTATTGTATTTTTGCTCCATGGTGTATTTACATAGTACCAGCATTGCACCCGTACAAAGTCGGGGCGGGTCGCTAGTTTTATTAAATTAAGGTTAGATAATACCTATATGTATAATCTTATCAGTTTTTACGTAAAAAAACAATTTACAAATAGGCATTGTAAAACTGTCATAGATTAAATGTAAACTTCTAATTGTTTATTAATAAATTTGAGTGACTACAAAGTTCTTAAATTGGTAGGTTACAAAATACAAAGGTTAAGGTTTCAATAATGTTGTATGGTAGTTAAGAAAATTAAAAACATGTACAGTATGTTAAGAAAACCCTGTCCGACCCGTCAAGGTATTGTTAGGTATCGATAACTGATTCTACTAATGGATACAAAACCGGGTTAAACTTTAAAAAAAAAAATATTATTTCGCAAAAAGAGGTATCTTAATAAATGTGCGTTAAGCACCCTTCCGCGGGCGGCGGGCGGCAGGGCTCGCGGCGCGTGGTCGCATCGCTATTCGCTCATACTAACACCGATGTTGTCACTTTTTTAGAAATTACCGAATTTCGGGGAAGTTGGAATTAATTCGCGGAAAAAAAGATTTTTTCAACATTCATTTGTATTGGTACTATGATGATTACGTAAAATTTTATATTATATTTGGTCATGTGTTTACCTAACCTTTATTATCCTTATGGGTCCGACAGTTTCTTAACATATTGTATCCTTAACATAATTATTGGTCCTCATTAATAGTTAATTTTTTAATTTCATATACAATTAATTGTACTTATAGGTAATAAAATTCTGCCAAAAATTCCTAGCATGATCAGACCCAAAACTTTTTTCCATGTAGAAAGTAAAATCCAATAATATTTACCTGAGGTTCAGGTACATTTGGGTGTCTATGCCGTCGGGCCACCCCAACCAAGTTGTCATAATATGTAAAGTTGACAGCTTTGCCACAATCTAAGTACTCATCGTCCGCATCCCCATTTATTTCAGCAGGCGTAGTTTCGTCACTATTCTCTACACCGGCTCTGCAATAAATATTAGAAAATTAAGAAGAAAACATTAATATGGCCTGTATTACATTATAAAAATTAATTCAATGTGTGTTTAATTTAAAACTGTATATACATAATTAATGCAAACATCTGTTCATAAAAATAAACATTTTAATGCCTAAGAATGAATAAATATGATCAATTATTCACAATAATTTCTGCTTTCATTCTAGAATTACTTAAAATAAAATGATCTGGGTACCTAGCTACTATTTCGTTAGTTTTTAATTCAAAGAAAGCTTTTAGGACTTCTAGGAGCGCCAACTAGTCCTCATTGCTGATTTTATTTCAAAAAGTTGTTTTTGGATCCTATTTTTATACAAAAAAGGCAAAAATGACTAATAGAACAATAGCCAATGAAGACAAATAGAAATGTTGATTATTTTGAACACTGACGAATAGAATATAACAGACAGTCCTTAGTATGATTGATAAATATTATTTTATATTTACAGATACACTTGTTTCTAACATGTGGTAATTTTTCAAGGTGTCATTGAAAATGTTGCTTGCTCAAGCAAGTTTTTTATACACAAGATAAGTTCTAGCCAGATGTACCAAGTATTAAGTAATAAAAACCAGTCTATGTATAAATTAACATATTATTAAATAAATTACCTTTGCTGTTCATATATTTGACAATCTGTGCAAAACATATCAAAGCCATGTTTAGTCCATGTGTTCCCATAGTACACTGTAGATGTTATTATATTGAAAACAGGGTCCTCTTCACTCATTCTTGGTTTATCAGATTCATCCTAAAAGTAGTTCACACATAAAAAACTATATTATTACAACAAAATATTTCCAGATTGTACCCTTGCGATAGAAACCTCATTTAAGAGTAATCAATACATTAAAGGAAATTAATTCAAGGCGAACATGGGCATTATAAGGTCCAGAATAACATAATGAAAGGTACATACGTTTGATGAATATGTAGTGCATTGATTATATAAAAGTTTACCGACATATTATTAGTATTCTGACTGACCTGAGACAATGTGTTACCGTCGACAATCTGGTCCTCTTCCGCGTTCAATTTCCAAATATTAGACGTGCGTGAATTAGTAACAATAATTTGAAACGAAAATATATACAAAACCAAACAAGTCAAGTATGGTGAGTCCCACATTTTGATCATTCAAACCGATAATAAACATGAAAACTGTTTTAGTTTTGTAATACTTAATAACACAACTTTCACACAAAACACGAATTGTTTTAACACAGTATCCAGCGGCTACGAATTTCACATTAATCCAACAGTAATCGTAATAACGCAATGGACCTCCGTTTCTATCATTTCATCTCTTTCTTGTTTTGACAGTTCTAGGGCTGACCGTGTTTTATTTCTTTTGTTACTAATAGTAAGTAGAAAAGTATTAAAAATAACTAATTTATTTTAATAGTGTGGCATATTACGGATTATTGTAAGGGCCTGCACAGACGACAGAGTTTTCTCCGCGGCAGAAAAAAGTACGCTCCGCGATTGAAAAATCCACCGCGGATTTACCGCGAACTCAATGCACACGGTGTGCGGTCATTTGTTGCCCAGAAAAGTAAAGGGGTGAGAGCACACAACGCAGACTAAAGTCCGCCAATCGCCATGTGCGTTGCTTCGCCGAGTTACACGAATAACACAATCTTGCAACATTTGTTTGAACTCTACCAACTTAAGAGCGAAGGGAACTCTTACCTGAAACGCACTCTACTATTTTATTCGGGGACTACCCCCGTATTTTTGTCCGGTTCGCTCCTTGCATGTCCTCGGTTATTCGGTCGACTTTTTGTTCGCGGTACTTTTAATCCCTCTTCCCCTCAATCTTGTATGTATTATAAATCGCGAAACCTGGAGAGACTGCACTTCATGATTTTCTACAAAATCAGCGCTATCTACACTTTGTCCAAAATCGTTAAATATCTTATGATACATAGAGACTGGCACCGATTCCCTTGTTCACAAATTAAATTAAATTTAAGTTCAATGCATCTTTTTCTTTCTATTTCATTATGAAAAGTACAAAAGATAAAATGTCAGTTTAGGCCTGTCAAATTAGTGCGCTCCTGACGTATTTTTAGTCGCCATGTTTATAATCACGTCTAAACTGTATATGGAATATCTTAATTTGACAGGATTAAACATAAATGTCATCTTCTATCCTTGTCTTACTGACTTAGAAAGAAAAAGATTCACGAAACTTAAAATTAGTTTAGTTTATGAACAAAAGAATCGGTGCCAATATGCCTAAAAACATTTTTTTATTTTTTAAGTAGTATTGTTTTTTATTTTTGTTTTTTATTTTTTAGATGTGAAAAGCAATCACTCCTTTTAAAGTACTGATATCCAGCCATTTTAACCTATTTTGATAAATCTCTATGAGAACTAAAATTATAATCACTTCTTTAATAATCATCAAAATCAGTTGGCGTGATATTATGTTATTCGTCCATTTGTCGCTCACATGTTTAATATAAATTTAAGATATACACACGACTTTCTTATGGATGCCACTGTCAGAACTAGACTAATTGAACAACACGGGAAGCTCTGTCTTTCAAACAAAAAAAATATAAGTCAAATATTCTGAGGTAACAAAAATGAAAAACATACAGTTGAATTGAGAACCTCCTCCTTTTTCTGAATTCTTTTAAAAAGATACTTATCCGAACCGGCAAAGAAAAGAAAATAAAACTTTTCTCTATACCTACTTCATTCTTTTTTTGTCTATAGTTCAGTTTTATTTACTACCAAGAATATTGAAGAACATGGATTTTTCAAACAATTAACCTTGAAACCTTGAAACAATTCACTTATGTTTAGCGTCTCTTTCACCAGGGTGACAATATTTTTACTTGCTCTAGGACATTTTGTGAAATCCTTAGTAATATTATAAATATAATTATTCTAAAACTGAAGTTTGTTTGGTTAATCGCGCTAATTATTGATGAAAGTTATAACAGCACGCTACGAATAATAGAAGCGGACCAGTAAACAAAGATGCGGGTGAATGGTCTTGTGCTGCCCGCATCCATCGGCTTCCCGCGTCCTTCACCAGATCATCGGTCCACCTTGTTGGGGGCCTCCCTACGCCGCGTCTTCCAGTACGTGGCCGTCACTCCAGAACCTTACTGCCCTATCGGCCATCGATTCTACGAGCAATGTGCCCTGCCCACTGCCACTTAAGTTTAGCGACTCAAAGAGCTATGTCGGTGACCAGGGAGGAGACAGTTCCCTTGAACGAACGTGTAGCAAAGAAAGTAGCGCCATCTAGAGTTCTTGACCTAAAACCATTTCATAGATGTCTCTGTAAACAATTTGAAAAATAAATATTTTGAATTTTTATGAAAAAATACGACAAATTTAAAATAATTAGAAGGAGATCATTTAAATTACCAATTTCAATTAAATTTCCTTTTTAAAAATCCTTGTTCTGGCAACCTTATCAGACCATTTTGTTAACTGGCTATAGGAACATAACATGGTTTACAAGACGCCGCCACACGGTGACTTTGGTTCTTCTGCGGATCTCCTCATTTCTGTCAACTCCGCATTTCTGGTCCAAGTTGTTTAATTGTTTAAGTAAACTTGTACAGCACTTACCCAGACAGTGGTTTTATTTACATATTTCAAGCTGGCAGGATGTTAAACAAAAAACATTTTCATTTAAACAACTTTTATTAATAACAAATCAATGTTTTTTATCACACATTTAAAAATAAAACGCTTTTGTGTAATTTCTGCCCTCGTTTTTTTTTTTTTAATAATTATAAACTAGCGCTTGACCGCAATCCCGCCTGATGGTAAGTAGTGATGCGACTGATGGTAAAGCGTGCTAGTTTATTAGGAGCTTATTCACTCAGAAAAACTGAGCGGATAGGAAGGAAGACGGCAGTTCAGTGAGGTGATGCAATGTTAAACCCAACAACACGACCAACGATGCTGCGCCAAAGGGAGATTGATCTGAAGACCCTCCACGACCAAACTCCCAACACAACAACATTAAGCGCATCGTACCCCGAACACATCGCAACACAACTGCTCAGACCCGTCCTCCGTACGGCTTCACCAGACATCATGCCGGAACACGACAAATTGCTTGGCGCCAAGGCTTTGTCTGGTGGGTGGTAACTTCTGCCGGCGGCTGATGTTATGGCGAATGTCACCAAAAGGTTTTGGGTATGATTTTTAAGATAAGAATGAATTCTTATTTTAAAGAACACATTTGAAATAAATTTTATTATTTCAGTTTCATGTAAATTCATGCAAATTTCATTGATTGGATGTTTCGGAACAAATAGTTCCTGCAGCAATTGCTGGAATTTTTCTAAAACCGCTAACACAAATTTCGATTGCAAATTGCAAATTTTCCTGTGTGTCTTCAAGACCTATAGTCATTAACCATGAATGTTAATATTGTAATGTCCAACGTTAAGTTATAAGTATGTACGTACAATGTTTTCACTGTATGTGATGGGCATGTCCTTCTCAGAGTAGCTGCGTTTTACTTTTTCTGACACAGAGGAGCAAGTATCAGTTTTAGTTTTTATCATTACATCAGGTAAAGCTGAGCACTTGAATAGTGTTGTACATTCCTGTAATTTGAAATAAATTGTTATCAACATTACTGGGTTTGTAAGCAGCACATTTTGACAATGTATTTAACATACCTCAATACTATTACCGCAGGAACATAATTGAAGAGAATAAACTGGTAGGTACTGCACTAATTAAAAGTGGTTTCGGTCTTGATGGATTGTTTTACATCATGGATTTAAACTGAAACAGAAAATTAGTTGTATTTCCTGAAACCGAGTTAACAAATGTATTGATATCTAAAACTTTGAGTAATTAAATTAAATTATATTTTAATGACAAGCCTTCATTAATTTTTTTTTTAAATTTTATTATATTTTAATGAGAACAGGTATATTTAGACATGTTTCCATTACTAGTATAAATCTTATTTTCCAGTAACCTAGACTCTCTCATCTCTATGCTAGGTGAAATTAATTACAAGTTTATTCTTTACTTGTGTAAATTACCAAAGATTTTTCATTTGTCCCCTAAAACATGTGACATATTCAATGAAACAGATTCAAACACTTCCTCATATTTAAAAAAAAAATCATCTTACGGAAACCAAGTTTCAGTTTGACCCCGTGTGGTATCGGGCTTGTACCAACCCATATCCTCCCGTGGGTGTCGTAAGAGGCGACTAAGGAAACTCTCACCAGGGCAGCGGGCAGCAGCGCTTCTTCTGTTCAATATCAAATCCTGCGATCCCCAACCCGCCTGCCAAGCGTGCGGATTATGGCAAACCCCCCTCTCCCCAAATGATAAGATCCGCCGTACAAATAGAACTATAAAGCTCTCGGACTACACTCCCGAGCTCATGAAGGACAGACGTGGGATGGTTATGCGTTCGTCAAGTGATGCTTGCAGACACCGGCAGCTCAATAAGCAGATCTCAAAGACTCTGAAGCGCGACCTACGTCAGTATAATACCGAGCGTATGACGGAAGCTATAGAGCGAAACAGAGGCTCTAAAGTTTTCGCTAGGGATCTGACTATTGGGCATAGCCGGCTAAGCAAGCTGAAGACTGACGACGGCAAGATCATAACGACCGGGCCCGAGCTTTTGAGGGAAATCGAGAATTTCTATGGACAGCTCTAAACTTCGACGACAAAACTCGAATTAAATCTTGCCGAAGACCCTAGAGCAAGATTAACCCGACACTAAACCGAAGATATCCCGGACGTCAACCTGCAGGAGATTCGATTGGCTCTGAAACAGCTCAAAAACAACAAGGCGCCGGGCGATGACGGAATAACGGCAGAGCTACTGAAGGCGGGTGGTGAACCGATCCTTAGGGCCCTTCAGAAGTTATTTAATTCTGTCATAGTCAAGGGACAAACGCCACAGGCATGGCACAGAATTGTGGTGGTACTCTTTTTCAAAAAGGGTGACAACATCCTTTTGAAAAACTACAGACCCATCTTACTTCTGAGTCATGTCTATAAGTTGTTTTCGAGAGTCCTTACGAATCGTCTCGCCTGCAGGTTTGACGACTTCCAGCCGCCCGAACAAGCCGGTTTCCGAAAGTGCTTCAGCACAGAAGACCATATACATACGTTGCGGCAGGTTATACAGAAGTCAGAGGAGCTTTGCTTGGCGTTTGTGGACTACGTAAAAGCCTTTGATTCGATCGAGACCTGGGCTGTACTGCAGTCTCTCCAGCGGTGCCAAGTAGACTATCGGTATATTGATGCGCTGAAGGGTTTGTACGAAAACGCAACCATATCAGTTCGAATACAGGACCCGACCTCGAAACCAATACCTCTGCAGCGTGGTGTCCGACAGGGAGATGTTATCTCCCCGAAACTGTTCACCGCTGCATTGGAGGATGTCTTCAAGGTTCTGGACTGGAAAGGACTGGGCATCAACATCAATGGCGAGTACATGACACACCTTCGGTTTGCTGATGATATCGTAGTCATGGCTAAGACCGCGGAGGACCTGAGTACAATGCTCGAAGACCTCAGTAGAGCCTCCGAGCGAGTCGGTCTAAAAATAAACATGGACAAGACGAAAGTCATGTCTAATGCCCATGTTGTACCGACTCCTATAAAGATTGGAGACTCTGTTCTCGAAGTTGTTGACAGTTACGTGTACCTGGTACAAACTATAATAATAATAATCATAACTGTCCAGTTAGGAAGGTCCAACTTCGAGAAAGAAATCGTCGAATCCAACTAGGCTGGGCTGCTTTCGGGAAGCTACGTAGAATCTACTCGTCCGAAGTACCGCAGTGTCTCAAGACAAAAGTCTTCGACCATTGTGTGTTGCCAATGATGACTTATGGAATTGAGACGTGGTCGCTAGCAATGGGCCTTATACGAAGGCTCAAAGTCACTCAAAGGGCAATGGAGAGGGCTATGCTTGGAGTTTCACTGCGCGATCGAATCAGGAATGAGGAGATCCGCAGAAGAACGAGAGTAACCGACATAGCCCGAAGAATTGCAACACTAAAGTGGCAGTGGGCTGGACACATTGCCCGTAGTACCAATGCCCAATGGGGCCGACGAGTTCTCGAGTGGCGACCACGTGCCGGAAGACTTAGCGTGGGTAGGTCCCCGACAAGGTGGACCGACGACCTGGTGAAGGTCACGGGAAACCGGTGGATGCGGGAGGCGCAGGACCGGTCGTCGTGGAGAGCCTTGGGGGAGGCCTATGTCCAGCAGTGGACGTCTTTCGGCTGAAATGATGATGATAATGAATGATCTTACGGAAAAAATATGGTCACCCTTTTGTTCTTTGTTTACAAACATGCAATCTTGACGTACAAGATTTTATACGTAACAGTTTCAATTATTATACACGATTTAAACATATAAATGCCTGAATGATGACATTAATTGTTAGAAAAACATTTCTGACACAGTTTTGAACGAGAAATATTGGCAAATCTTTAAAATATTGGCTTGTATTATGTAGAGACTGTGTGTAATTTAAAATCTGGTATTTCTGAACTAACCTATGAAAGATAACATTTGATGTTGGGTTTCACACACTTTCACCACTTCCATCTTTAACTACACAATACATAGTAGGGCACTCTAAATTAACTCACAAATCCTCGAATATATTCAGTAAAACATTTCAAGTGGTGGAAAAGCGATTGACAGAATAGCCATTTTTGTTAATAGTCTTCCAATAGTGTTGCGAGTTTTGAACTCGATGCTACATGTGGGTAAACTTTGGACATTTCAAATATAATATAAATAAAAAACTACTTTACAATATCATGTATAATTTTTGAATAAGTATTAAAATATTAGGACCTTTAAGACCTGTATCTGGATTTCACAATATATCAAAATAGTGAGTTTCTCTGTTTTTGTCGTACATTTATGATCAGGTTGTTGGAAAGATTATTACTGGTTAGTAAACACAACCTAAACCTTGAAGGAATAATATGTCACTGTTCAAAATTAGAAACGTCAACGCCTCTTTTCGTTTGTTCATGGCTCGTACGCTTTAGTATGTGATCGCGGTTAGACTATAATAAATCTGCTGAAATATCCGTTATATTTTTCATTTAGCACGATAATTTCCAACATGGTAGCAGAGTATAACTTAGACATTGAACACCTGGATGTGAAAACTGCGTTCCTAAATGGAGACCTGGAAGAAACAGTATACATGGAGCAGCCAGAATGTTTCAAGGTCAAAGGGAGTGAAGAAATGGTATATAAGATCAATAAGGCTGTTTATGGACTAAAACAGGCATCCAAATCTTGGTATGACAAGATTACCAAGGTTCTATGTAACAAGTTGAAGTTTAACCGCTTGATTTCCGAGCCCTGTGTTTACTTTAAGAGTGAAAATGGATTGATGATGATCATAGCATTATATGTAGACGATCTGATTGTATTTTCTTCTCCAAATTTCCCAGGGAAAGATAATATGAAGAAAGAATTACAGGATGAGTTTGACATCACTGATCTTGGGCCAGCTCAACATATAATTGGAATGAAGTTGATGAGAAAAGATGATAAAATTTACCTCAATCAATCGAACTACATACAGAAGATATTGAATAAGTTTCGAATGGAGGATTGTAATGCTATTGCAACACCCATGGAGACAGGACTGAAACTTGCCAAAGAACCTAAGCAAGAAGGAACATACGACTACAGAGGTTTGATAGGTTCGCTAATGTATGTAGCAGTTTGTACAAGGCCAGATATAAGTCATGCAGTCAGCTATCTCAGTCAATTCAACGATTGCTTTGGCGAAAGCCACTGGAAGGCTGCCAAAAGGGTCCTACGTTATTTGAAAGGTACAATTAACTTAAATCTTGTTTTTTCTAAAACAGGTATGAATATTTCAGCTTATGCCGATGCGGACTGGGCGTCAGACAACATAGACCGTAAGTCATACACAGGCTTTGTTTTTACTGTTGGTGAGTCTGTCGTCGCTTGGGAGAGTCGTAAGCAACGCACTGTTGCTTTGTCCAGTACTGAGGCAGAGTATATGGCGTTGTCTGACACATGTAAGCAGGCTCTTTTCATTAGGCAGTTCATTTTTGAAATATTTGGTACCAAGCCTAAAATCACGATTTATAATGATAATCAGTCGGCTATAAAACTGTGTAAAAACTTTATGTTTCATTCTAGAACAAAGCACATTGACATACGTCATCACTTTATTAAGGAGATTGTAACTAAAGGTATTGTTGAAATTAAATACTTGTCAACTGTAGTTATGTTAGCGGATGTACTAACCAAAGCACTTTGTAAAGAAAAACATAGTCAGTTTGTAAGCTAGATGCTAACTGTGATTTAATCTTTGTTTTGTTGGTTTTATAACTGAACATATTTTATTGAGTTTGTTTTAGTTAATAAAACTAACATGTGATAATGTATTTTAGTTCGAGTCTTATGTTTTATGCGAGTTTGTTTTGATAGACTTAACCGTGTAACTTATATGTAATACTGATGTATGTTAATTATTGAGATATGAGTCATAGGTAGTAAATACACCTTTGTTGTTTTTCTTTTATATTGTGAAATATAGTTCAGCTTGTGTTTAAGGGCTAGTGTTGGAAAGATTATTACTGGTTAGTAAACACAACCTAAACCTTGAAGGAATAATATGTCACTGTTCAAAATTAGAAACGTCAACGCCTCTTTTCGTTTGTTCATGGCTCGTACGCTTTAGTATGTGATCGCGGTTAGACTATAATAAATCTGCTGAAATATCCGTTATATTTTTCATTTACCACGATAATTTCCAACACAGGTAACTAGGTAAACTTTTTTTAAATTTTATTTTGGCAACTTTTAATTTAAGTGTAAGCAAGATGGAAAACATAACAAAGGTGAATAAGAATTCTTGTTTACTACCTATGGTTTTATTCTATTTTTTTTTTATTCATTTTGATACTGTGGATGTCTGTGGTAGGGGAAAGACAAGATGAGTGCAACGCTCATTTTTCGTTGGACTTTTAAATTATTTATAGTGTCGTTTACTAAACAAAAAAGCGTGATTTATGTAGAAAAAGTGCATTCAGTGAATAATTCATAAAGAACAGTGAAATATTGTAGCATAGTGGCCACATCATGTCTTTACCCCAAACCCCTCCTACTCGGCCTCACACGAGAAACGAAAGGAGATAGGTTAAGTTAAGCTAAGCTAGGATAAGGTAGGATTCCGTGTGCAGTTTCTGGCCTGCCATCGGACGCGTCCCCAGGTGGCGGATAGGGGAACGGCCCCCAGATATGGGGGTTACCGGTTTACCGGCTCTGCGCCGGTAACCGCCAAAACCAGAAGTGGGGACCGCTTCGGCGGTCACACGTGCGGCGGGTCGGCCACCACTCTAGGTGGCTGACGTGACCCGAACTCCGGGTCACCGTCGGGTAACCCGGTCTCCTCATTGAGAAGAGTTGGGGGACCCGTTTGCTTCCGGGCAAACGAGCGGGGCTAAGAGGAAGGACACCTCGCTAAAAAACCCTTGGCTGATGCGTCTTCTCGCACAAGAAGACGTACCCAGCCGGGCCCCTCCCTATGGAGGGCCCACTGTGGGCCCGCCTTCTGGCGGGAATCGCCGGCGGGGGATTGGTAGAAAGACTCTGCTATTTCCCATGACCCCGCCACTAAGGCGATGTCAGTGTGCCGCTGTTCGGGTTTTTTGGCGGGAAAGCCAAGATGAGTGCCACGCTCATTTTTCATTGGACTTTTACATTTTTTATAGTGTCGTTTACTAAATAAAAACGCGTGATTTATGTAGTAAAAAGTGCATTCAGTGAATAATTCATAAAGAACAGTGAAATATTGTAGCATAGTGGCCACGTCATGTCTTTACGCTTAACCCCTCCTAATCGGCCTCATGCAGGAATCGAAAGGGGTTAGGTTAAATTAAGTTAAGTTAGGATAAGTTTAGGGTAAATTAGGATAAGTTAGGATATAAACTTACTCAAGAAAAAGTTACTAAGTGTAGGCTGTATGGCGTGCTATGTCTTTGCCTTTTCCGTTCAAAAGTACGGAATGAAGGATACCAAAAAAAAAAATGTCTGTGGTAGCGTTTATGTGTTGTGACAATGTAATACGTCAATTACGTCAAAGAGTTTATAATTGTTTAATAGTACGTCCATGTGTGGTTTATTTTCTGGAAAGAAAAAATAATGGTATTATCTAAATGATATAACTGAAGATATGATTGATAATAAAAAAGAGCGACAATGAAAAAGGAACGAACGGGCGACAATTGTCGTCCTTTTAAACTATAAGTATCCTGATATTTTAGTTTGTTTACACCACAGTGATACACTTTGTTTGAGGAGCTATTGTCCTAATTTAGAAGTATTTTTATTTACAGCGCATCAAATCCTTAGCTTGACAGGAATTAGTTTCGAACGGAGAAGCGTTATTGTAAGGAATATTGTTAATTTATTTATGATTAGATAAATCTTACTATCTATGAAACAATTAAAAACATATATTTTGTGTTTATTATTTTCAGGGCTTTGTAGAACTCACCATCGTCCCGTTAAAAGACAATCTCCGTTATATTCGACTGAATGCGAAACAGTGTCGTATTTACCGGGTGTGCCTCAATGACCAGTATGAAGCCAATTTCCAGTATTTTGACCCATTTTTGGATATTTGTCAAACCGACCCCAATACGTAAGTGTTGTATTTACTTAATTGACACACAAATTATTACCAATGCTCGTGCCTTCTTTTTGTATTGTTAGGCAGAAACTACAGAAAATATTATTAATGTGTACCCTGTACACCTGGAAAATTATTATCTTTAATAACAACTTACTCTCTGGTTCTTTAAGTTAGATTTATCCCCATCTAAAGTATAGCAGAATACGACAGTCTTTTGAAGACCAAGTAGCAGTCAATAAACTATATGTATATAAACTATATATGTTTCTTATCAATCAGTATATTATAATACCCAGACAAAACCATTTGGCCAATGGCCATTAATAACTCCTTTATTATAGTCATATCACTATTAATGTTTCCTCTTATCAGAACATGCAACATGTTCTGGTAAGAGGTCATCCAACAATATTAAGCTAAATACATATAGGTAGCAATATTATTACCACACAAAATAAATGGGTGATTTGGTAATAAGTGTTAAGAGCCATTCCTCAAAACTTTTTATTCAGAATCATGTAAGGTTTATTCAGAATCAGAATTATTAATATAATACCCCCTTATTTTTTTTCTCCGTTTTAGTAAATCCTCATGGATGTATGTCGCCCTGCAGTGGGCGGCAGGGTCTGTCTGGCTCTTACTGTTTTAAAACCCTTCCTTCCTTCCCTTGTTCCTTCTCACACTTACACCAGGGTTGCGAGAAACTAACACTGCTTCCGCAGCCCCCCATGGGTGCGGGCCCGTCATATTGGGCCTCCTCGGATCAGGGAGGGGAGTGAGGAGTTTGACTCCCGGCGGTTTATTCAGAATTAGAATTATTTATATAATTAACAAAATTATAATCTACCTTCACTAAAACTATTCGTAAACTGAAATATAGTGTAGGTAAATTTGTACACATCTCTGTTGATTGGTAATGTACGTTTTACTTTAATTTCAGGAGATCGTTGGAGGTATTCTCTCAATTTCATTTATCTGCTGCCCAAAAGATAGACCCCGATCACAATTCAGGAGAACTTCATGTTCAAATTCCGGATGAAGCTTCACATTTGGTAGGCGAGGGGAGGGGCTTACGAATTGGTATTGAGTTCTCACTTGAATCTCCTCAGGGTGGAATGCACTTTGTAGTTCCTGAAGGTGATGGATCTTTAGTTGAGGTAATAAATAAAATCACAATAACTTGTTTTTAATGTGTTGATAGCAATGTAAATGGTCTTTGTCCAGAATTCAGCTACTTGTTTGGCTATGCTTGATGCTATTAATTGTTTGATTGCTAGTCACATAACAATTAGAAGTCAATGTCATGACCAGTAGGGCAGTTTCTTATCTAGGTAGTTGATTCTAAAATGATTGTCATATGTTGGATATAATTTGTGTTGGTCAAAAACTTTATAATTGAAAAGTAAATTTATTTGTCACAAAAACATGATCATGCATAAGATGAACTTGAATAATAAAGAAAAATAAAAACAAAAAAATATCTATAATAAGTGTAAAACAGAAGTAGTTGACGGCTGTGTATCATCTTACATTGGTGTTTATTATGTACCTGCTTTTGTTTTCAGAAATCTGCTCACATGTTTACATATGGACACTCAGCCCGTCTCTGGTTCCCATGTGTAGATAGCTTTGCAGAACCTTGCACATGGAAGCTAGAGTTCACTGTTGATGAAAGTCTGACTGCGGTGTCATGTGGGGAGCTTGTGGATGTGATATACACACCGGATCATAGAAGGAAGACCTTCCATTATGTGGTGAACACTCCAGCGTGTGCTCCTAACATTGCGTTGGCTATTGGGTGGGTGGTTTATTTATGTCTTTGTAAATCTTTTAAGCAATGTGTCACACCGTTTTTGATTCCTATGTCATTCTTTAAAAGTAGGTACAGTAATTGCAACGTGCAGCTCTAAATCACTTATCTTGTGGGCTCTGGTATTGCAAATTATTTTGGCATAATATAATGGATGGATGTGTAGAATTTTGAAGTACTGCAATATTTTTGAAGGTTTCATTTTATCACATATGAATTGCATGCATGCTTTTTTTTAAACAGAGTGGTCGAAGCCACTTACACTTAAAACCATAATATTAATTATTCTTCTACAAAGTAATAATAATAAATTATTTTATATTTACTTGGTTTTTTCCAGACCTTTTGAAACCTATGTAGACCCATTCATGAATGAAGTGACTCACTACTGCTTGCCAAATTTATTGCAAATATTGAAGAATACCGTGAGATATTTACATGAAGCATTCGAGTTTTATGAAGAAACACTATCAACTAGATATCCTTACCCTTGCTACAAGCAAGTCTTTGTTGATGAGGTTTGTATCATTATACAGGATGTGTCTGACATAGTAATGCAAACTTCGCGAAAAGGCTAAACCGCATGCTACTAATAAAATTATGATAGTCATTTATGTCATTAATGAACGGTTACAGAATTCACAGTGTTTAAAAAAAAAGTGTCGGCTTGGCCTTTGAACGTTGCAAGCGTGCCGCCGTGCGGGTTTGTAGGTATGATGTTGATCCCTGATGTGAACTCTATTAAATGAGCTGCTAAGATAGTTTTTCGAGTTTTGTTTTCATTGCGTTTTTTTTTGTGTAATTAGTGAATTAATTAATTTTTACTTTAAAATCTTATTGGGTTATAAAAGTGTAGCAATTATGAACGGTCTAAAGTGAAAGCATATTATTTTTTTTTATCAGGGAAAAAGCCAACGCAAATTTCCACTACTGGGGGGTTCAGTATCATGTACTGGATCCATGGTACTCGTTTGTGCGTCGATGTCAGATACAGCCTTTATAGTATAATTAAACTTTAATTATAGGATTTATATGCATAGATGCGCCGAATATTCGTTTTATATTCGGTATTTCCAGGTATTCCTATTCGGCGAAATCATTTGGTTAAAATGCTGAATGTATTTGATTTAATTGGTCATCAAGCCTTAGTCTTTAGGCAAAGGAATCCTCAACTAACAATCTTATTTTAAAACTCTGGAATAGGGCACCAAATTATCCAGTATGATAAGACCATGTCTAATTTAAAAAGTCGTGGTGGCCTAGTGGTTAAATTAAAACACCAGCCTCTCAAGTATGAGTTCGGGCGCGGGTTCGATTCCAGGTCAGGCAAGTACCAATTTAACTTTTCTAAAGTTATATGTACTTTCTAAGTATATGTTGGACACCAATGACTGAATGTGAAGGAAACATCCCTGCATTGAGCAAGCGTGATGATTACGCTTAATCCTTCTCTGTATGAGAGACCTGTGCCCAGCAGTGGGACGATAAAAAGGTGGATGATCATGATGTCTAATTAAATTTGGTGCAGATTTGGGTTCTTGCAACCATTTTAACCAGTGTACTATGTACTTTCGATTGGATCTCTTGATGTGACTTGGAGAAATCCAAGTCACATCAAGAGATGCATGAATAAATGCAAATAGACCCTAACTTTTTTTATTATAAAGTTACAGAGCTATAAGTATATGGAGTGCTCATCTTTGCTGTTTAAAAAATACCGTTTAAATGTTGTCATTAAATGTATTTTCTGTCTGCTACTCTATTTCATGAGAAGTTGTTTATTGCTAGATTGGTTAAAATTTATCTTCGCGTACATAAATCTCTTTTTACAGACTGAAGACGATGCCACAGCATATACAACGATGTCAATTTTAAGCACGCACCTCCTTCACTCCATAGCCATCATAGATCAAACGTACATAAGCCGCAAGGCAATGGCGCAAGCAGTAGCCGAACAATTCTTTGGCTGCTTCATAACTATGCAGAACTGGTCTGATCTCTGGTTAGCCAAGGGAATACCAGACTATATGTGTGGCCTGTACTCGAAGAAGTGTTTTGGGAACAATGAGTACAGGTATACTATTCATCAGGAGTTGCAAGAGGTGAGATGTTCAATATTTATTCATCTATACTAATCTATACTAATATATAAAGCTCAAGAGTTTGTTTGTTTGTTTGAACGCGATAATCTCGGGAATTACAGGTCCGATTTGAAAAATTCCTTTTGTGTTGGATAGCCCTTTAATCCAGGAAGGCTTTAGGCTATATAACATCACGCTGCGACTAATAGGAGCGGAGCATAACTAACTCCACGCGAACGAAGTCGCTAGCGGCCGCTAGTTATGAATAAAACTTTTTTTAAATTACCTTTGGCTGAATCTTTTCAAAGCTGCCAGTTGTATTTTACTTATATAAAAATATAAAATATCGTTTTTTTTATTAATCAGATATGTTCTATTTTATATTTTAGATAACTCTATATTTTTCCTATTATTATTGACTCTGCAGAATCTGAAATCGCCGGTATTAATAAAAGTGTTATGGTTTTTTTTTTTACTTTGCAGGTAATAGGCTATGAAGAACAATATGGCGGAATAGTTCTGGATCCTTGGCAGCCCCCAGCGAGTGGAGCGCGTGTTGAACCGAAAGATGTATTTTATTTTCCTGTCAGAAACGTACACACAATGTCTCCTCGATATATTGAGGTGGGATCTTATTGTTGAACTATTGTTGTACTTAGTTGAATAACAGTAAAACTGGTTACCTCCACCATTTTGAATATAAAATGTTGGAGTTCTTTTATACGCGTACATTGAGGGACTGGAACAATTTGCCAGCGGCGGTGTTTCCGTTGGACTATAATTTAAGTGTCTTCAAGGCCAGAGTGAATAGGCCCTTAATAAATTAGCGTGCTTTACCATCAACGAATGCACCACTGCTTACTAACAGGCGGGACTGTAGTCAAACACTAGTTTATAATATACAGAGTGGTGCTGATAATACGAAAATAAATGAAAACACCATAGAAAAACCTAGCATCAAAAATAAAAAAAATTCAAACTAAATCGTATAAAATTGTAACCGGAATAGAATGTCCTTTAAAATATTGGTTCACTGACCTGCGATCGGGGGCAGCGCGGTCCTGCATCGACTTGCTTTTTTCGCGCCATTATTATTAAAGTTTAGTACCTACTGCTGGATGCGGCGGTCATCAACCTGTAAGGGCTGCCTTATCAACATGTATATCATGTAGAAAATGTGAAAAATGAAAAATAATTTCCTGTGACTAAACTAATGGATGTATCTATATGATTTTTTTATGGGTAGACTGAGAATGTGTTGAGGTACACGGTGTTTAATTTATTGTCGTATTGTCTTCACCACTGTATATAAATAAATAAGTTTCCCAGTTTGACTGTTATTCAACATTATTGTTATATAATGCAATAGCTACATACTCAGCCCCCAAATACAGTATGATTTTATGAATAACTTTCCCTACAATCATTTTCAGGTAATGCGCAAAAAATCTCATCTAGTACTTCGGATGTTAGAACAACGTATCGGCCAAGAGTTACTGCTTCAGGTGTTCAATAAACAACTTTCTTTGGCCACCAATGCAGCCAACACTAAGATAGGCAGCGGCCTCTGGGGTCATCTGTTGTTGTCAACCAACTTATTCGTCAAAGCGATATTTACAGTAACTGGCAAAGATATGGCGGTGTTCGTGGACCAGTGGGTACGCACTGCTGGTCATGCTAAATTTCAACTCACCTCGGTGTTCAATCGCAAAAGGTAAGGCAAATAAATTTGATTTTGTTCAGAATGGCGTTTGCAAACCATACAAGGTGTCACTCGTTGACATTGGGCAAATACTACAAGTTAAATGTATGTATTTATTTATACAGTATGTTAAGAAAACCCTGTCCGACCCATAAGGATAATAAAGGTTAGGTAAACACATAACCACATATAATATAAAATTTTACGTAATCATCATAGTACCAATACAAATGAATTTTGAAATAATCTTTTTTTCCCGCGAATTAATTCCAACTTCCCCGAAATTTGGTAATTTTTAAAAAGTGACAACACCGGTATTATTATGAGCGAATAGCGATGCGACCACGTGCCGCGTGCCCTGCCGCCCGCCGCCTCCGCCGCCGCGCGCGAAATGGTGGATAACGCAGATTTATTAAGTTACCTCTTTTTGCGAAATAATTATTTATTTTTTAGGTGGATTTTTTTTTAAGTTTAGCCCGGTTTTGTATCCATCAGTAGAATCAGTTATCGATACCTAACAACACCTTCACGGGTCGGACAGGGTTTTCTTAACATACTGTATACAACGTTATTTTTTCTTTATACGAAACCTGAATATAGTTTGTTCAGAATAAGCAACTGAATCGATTCCAATCATTTTCACAACCATGTTATATTTTTTCCTAAATACATTTAGAATTTTTTTGGAGATACAGAGATGTAGATTGATAGACTGCGCACTGCGCTCGCCCGCCCGAGCGGAGCTTTGAACAAGCAATGAAAGGAAATAGCTCATGACTTTGTGGTTTTTCATGATATCTTTTTGAAATTGTGTACATAGATTCTTTACTTCAAAGGACTGGACTGGACTCGTGTTTCGGGATTGGCATAAACAAAAAATAATGTTGTATACTTTCATGTACTATCACATGTAGAAGTGCCCTTCCATATTAAAGATTACTGTCGCCTGCGCTAAACCGGCCACGCACACTAACGCATTATTTTATATCCGTGTGTGTTATATTCCAACCAATCAACCGCATGCTGTGTAGTATCTCTACGAATAATTAAAGTTGTAGTCTATGCTAGACAAGGAAAACAATATTAGCAAACCGTTTTTTTTTTATAACAGTGTTTGTTTTTCTTTAAAGTAATGGAAAATTTCGTTACTTTAGTTGAAGTTAAGTTAGCGGCCGCAATTAACAAAGGTGTTATCAAATGCGTGCGATTGTGGACTCGAATCCTAATTAAGATAAAACGTTTTTGTTGTTTCATATAATTTAAAATTATGATAATTGATTTGTATTTTAAAGTAATAATGTTTGCAAATAATATTTAAACGAATAGGACAATTTATTGATTTTTTATACCAAAAAAAGGTTTTCATAACTCGCCAATAAACATTTTAAAATTTTTTTGTAAGTTATTAGATTTGAAGTCGAACCACCTTGAATGCTTAGCACGGCGAGGACCGCTTAGCCATTCTTACACTCACTGTGAACGTTGATATTAGTAAGTAGTACCTAACAATCATAGTGGGCAGCAAGTTGTCAAAGTGTATCAAACTTTATTATAGAAGAAGGTCGTAACTACAACTAGTATTGCTTGGCCATAGTTTTGTGAGATTGTAACTTTTGGTCGTGATAGTACACCAACACCATACCTATATATTACTTAAACAATTAATTCAACTCTGCCACTCTGTTTTTTTGGTTATTGAAAGTAAAAGAAGTGCTTATTTAAAGTAACAAATTCAGTAAAAAATGCCTTGAAGTCTCCTTTTGCTTACTATTCCGCGTCCGAAGATTTTTTGAATTCTCCTTTCTTTATAACCATTTAATTCTTCCAGAAACACGGTAGAACTAGAAATCCGTCAAGACTGCGTCCACGAACGTGGCATCCGGAAATACGTTGGTCCTTTACTGGTTCAACTACAGGAGTTAGATGGCACCTTCAAGCATATGCTTCAGATAGAGAACACGGTGGTAAAGGCTGACATTACTTGCCACAGCAAGAGTAGGAGGAATAAGAAGAAGAAGATACCCCTTTGTACCGGGGAGGAGGTTGATATGGATCTGTCTGCTATGGAGTAAGTTATATAATTTTGCACTTGCCAGAATGAATAGATTTTTGGGAGTCAGATATTGAATAATTTTGGTAAGATACGTTCCGCATCATATCAGTTTTTTTTTCTATTTAAAAAACGTTGCCCCACTCTATCAATTTCTCTTGTATCGTGGGTGCGTATACTAACATAAACTCACATACACTAACATCCAGACCCAGAACAACTACTTGTAGGTCATACAAATATTTGTTTCGTGCGGGAATCGACCCCGCGACACGCAGCGCACAGTCAATAGCTTGACCACTGCGCTAACCGTCCGGTAAAAGTTCACTCATCTTCCATAGAAAAGGGAGGATCCTCTAACCATACAGGTGTTTTTTTCTGATGGGATATTGCCCGACGTTCGAAGTGTGACGTTGTATAATAATATGCTAGTTGCGCAGTAAATTCTGCAGATGCAGGGGGATTTACTAGTCAACACTGAAAGGGTCTGAAAATTGTATCTGATGTCACTTAAACGAGAGTTTGTACTAGGAAGTTTACATCATAATTTAGATCATTTTAAAGAATATTGCTTATCCGTTGCTTCATATGTTCAAAACAATTAGGCGCTCAACAAAGTAACTAACGCAATAGATATTGTTATACTGTCAAAACAAACGCCATTGTCTTGAAAATTCTATGTATACATAATGTTTTAAGTTTTCTAAACTAGTCCCTAACTCATAAGATATCATATTATCAAGTATGAAGCTTTTTACTACTCTATACTTAAAAATTATTGAAAATAACACAACATGTTAATATCCTCATACTAACATCAACATTTTTCTAGCGACTCACCTGTCCTATGGATTCGCCTGGACCCCGAGATGTCACTCTTGCGTGGAACAGTGATATCCCAACCTGACTATCAGTGGCAGTATCAGTTGCGACACGAGCGTGACGTCACAGCCCAGAGTGAGGCTATAGACGCACTCCATAACTACCCTGAACCAGCGACAAGGAAGGCGCTCACTGATGTTATAGAAAATGAGCAGACGTATTATAAGATTAGGTGCAGAGCTGCGCATTGTTTGACTAAGGTAAGGATGGTTTTTAACAAACTTCATAAAAGGAGGAGGTTATTGCTTTGGTACAGACGACAGGACGTCAAGCTACTACAATCAGTCAGATTTCTTTATTAGATTTTCAACTTTATCCCTAAAGCATTAAGGCTCAAGCTTCGTTGGGAATATTTGACCTGCTGTCGTCCGTACACTAAGATTAGATATATGTATTGTCTGTCTATAAAGTCGTGAAAATAAATGAGGGCGCTGCGGTCGTGGATATAGCAACCCTGTAGGCTTGACTGAAATCATTTTGATACTAGCACTTTATTTTGTAAGCACAAGTGGTTTTAATAAAAACACAAATCTATGGTCTAGCGGACCCTGGGCTCCAACGCGAAAGCTGCGGATGCAACCGGGATAAACGCTGAGATGATGATGTGAAATACCTATATGGTCTCTGGCGTTTAAATAAAGTGAGTGAAACAAAAAAAAAAAAAATCATACATTTTTATTATTGTATATTTTAGTGTTTTTACAGTAAAGTATTTCAGAACATAATAATTGCTTTCATCATCATGATTCCAAATATTCTTCCTTAAAAAGTATTTTCATTGTCAGCTATTGTTAGTGATGACTAACAATATCTCCGCTACTGCTGTCATCAGCCTGCTATCTTCAATTAAGCGAATAACTTACTCATATATATCTTGATAAAGGGTTTACTCTCACATTTTCCTGAAAGATTAAAAATAATAATATGTATTTTCTATCAGAAGATGGACAGCACTAATTTTAATTCCAAACATGATATAATTCATTTTCAAAATCAGCAGTAAATTAAATCACCTAAATGATCAAAACTCTGCTAGTCGAACTACAATATGGTCTATTTATATTAGCAATCTAACTTATAAATGCACAATGTAAACAATCCTCATTTTATTTTTAAAATCGTTTACTTAGTAAATTTGAAATTTCTAGTAGATAAAAACAAACAGTAACATGATTAAATACCTGTTTTAGCAACTGTTCAACCATAAATATCATACATATTTGATAAACTTACACACTCTACTCTTACACACTATTGTCTACATTTCTGTTTTACATCTCCTTTCGCAGCTCTGTTGGAAGAAATTTCTTAAGCAATAAGCAGCACCTTTGTACTCAGATCTTAATTTGTCGTATCTTTATATATTTTATTGTGTGGACATAAATAATAAAATAAATAAATAAAATTTGTCCAGCTTCGTGTTCTAACCAACATCGCCGATATACTTTAACACATATTTCCCGAGCTCCAATTTTATTTGTTTTGCTCATTTTTAATACGTTTCTTCGATATTTTACCCACGTAGATTTGAAAAGCAATAATAAATGCAGTATATATCGAGTTACAAAACAAATATGCGACAGCATATGACATTAGATGTACTATAATTTTAGTGTTAACCTACTTTTAAAATTTTTAGTTCCAGGAACATTCAATTTCATGACTTTATAGACAGACTATACTTAGACAAATGTAGCGGTATCTACAACCGCTACATGCGAACAACGCGTATTATTGACGTCACACGAATTCCCGTCCAACTAGCATACATACAACATCCCAACATCAACCGTTGGGCAAGTGCCCGCCAGACATAACATCCGTCTGGTCGGAGCATTCTTTCTTTTCTATGAAGGATGAGTGAACTTTACTCCCAGTTTCTCATGCCTCCACTACAAGAGTCTAGAAACCATAAGAGCTTGCAAGTACCATTCGAATCACACTGAGCATAATCGGCCAAAAGGTTTTTTGGCTGGTCTTCTCAATAGGATTTTATAACGTTCCCACCACTGGGACACTGGCCTACTTTTGACAAAAGGAAGGTACTGTCAAACTCACTTAGGTTTCACAATATACTTCTTTTCTTAATTATGTAAAGCGAGAAATGAACGATTATGCTTTTGAGAACTTCTCAATCCCGTTTGCGATCTAAAAATAAGCCTATAAACTACAACTACAGTTTTCAAATTGTTTAGCGTTAAAAATACATTTTGTTGTTATCAGAATATAATGACTTCTATAAAAAAAAAGAAAATCCTAAAATACACATTTGAACTTGTGTCTTATCCATAGAAAATGAGAGTACCATTTTAAAATTTCCACTTATTTCTAGGTGGCAAACGCCATGATAAGTTCATGGGCGGGTCCGCCGGCCATGTTGACTATATTCCGCAAGATGTTCGGTTCGTTCGCGGCGCCGCACATTATCAAACAAAACTCCTTCGACAACTTGCAGCATTACTTCTTACAGAAGACTATACCGGTTGCTATGGCGGGTGAGTAAACTGCTACCCCCTTTTAACTTAAGTTCTAGACTGAACCTATGAGTAAGTATTTGTACTTGGAACTTTATTGAGTTTACTTCAAAGTTCTTAATACAAAAATAACAACTCATTACCGAACTGAGCTGTAATTTTTCTGTAAAGAACTGCATTTCTGTAATGGTTAGGTGCATAATTCTATGACCATTTAGATGGTTGTGGTTTTTTGGATTAGGACATATCGACTTTACTAGTAATAACATAAAGTCGATGATTCAATAAATAACTAGGTACGGCGAGGATGTGTAGCGATGGATGTGCAAGTCTAACGAAAAAAAGTTTAGCTATGATATTGATTGTTGAAATGTGAACGATTTCATCTGGTTAATTTATTTTCGACTTTATTTCACTGCCTTCAACGCTCATATTTATATGACATCGATAGCTAAATTTTATTTTTGTTCAACAGGTTTGAGGAATATTCACGGCATCTGCCCGCCGGAAGTAGTGCGGTTTTTACTGGACCTGTTCAAATATAATGACAACTCGAAGAATCATTTTTCGGATAATTATTATAAGGCGTCGTTGGTGGATGCTTTGGCCGCTACCATTACCCCTGTTATATCAGTTTTGCAGCCCGTAAGTAACATATAAATATATTGGCTTCACGGAAAATATCGAAGTTTAGCCAAAAATCAGCAGTTAGACTGGCAAAGCGACTGGGATTAACGCTGAGATGATAATGATGATGATATTGGTTGTTGTAATGTCCATATTATGTACATTAGGCATTTTTCAAAAAGCACCCAGAATTTGCTTTTAACTAACAATAGGACGGCTAACGTGGTTTGTTTCGTGATACTGTATCGTGTAGGCTTCTGTTCGTCTTTTCGATCGACAGTAAAGAATATTTTTATGAATCCATCTTTATTTTCATTTATCTATTCGTATATCTGTCTATGAATCTGTATATTTCTTCATATAATCTATCAGTCTACATATCGACTAATTTATTCATAGCTGTCCATCTATTTATATCTATTCATATAATAGGCTATTTGACAATATGAAATTTTTTTGTGATTATTTGCTTTAAATGCCTAAAATGAGGGTTATATACACAAATAAATAAAAAAAAAAAAATTAATACATCCAAAAACACAAAAATATGTTTGGCTTTTTGTTTCTCGCGCCACGTATTGTGAAGCAATCCGGATTGGCTAATGTCACGATGACGTCATTTATTAATTTTCTGATTTTTCGGCAAACTTATAAACAGTTTTTCGGGGGTTTTTATCGATGTTTTTGTACAACCTGGTACAGCACATCACTTGTAAACTATTTTATTAGATAAACAAAAACAACAGATAAACACAAACACCACTCTGGAACCGAAAATCTTATACTCTTGTGATGTCACAAAGCGCGACGCCATATTGCTGAATAAAGCGTTTCGGCGACTTATTTGAATTTTTATTTGCATGTTTCTTACGATATACTTAAGTACGTATTTAAAATTAAATAAAAATACTATCGGTGAACTTCTTAACCGCAACGAAGTATTTCAAGATAGAAATTATAAATCTGTCAAATAGCCTACTCTGTTTGTCAATGTATCTATCTGTCATCTATTAACGATTAGATCATTACTCGGAAGAAAATGTGTATACGTGCCATATATGCGCGAGATGCCTTTACCATTTTTAAATCTGAGTTAACTTTATTATGTTTTCTCACATAGGAAAATACTAAAACATTGATGTGTAAAAGTCTCTTAAAGATTGCAGCAATAAAATAATACAATTATTTTCTTCATTACCAAAACTTCTGTTACATAAAATCCACTCTTCCTTCTTTTGCCCAAATCTTTATTAACACATATGTTTTCTTCAGGGTGCCCCAATAACAGCGGAATCACTATCAGCAGACACCAGACTAGTCCTAGAAGAGATAACGCGAGTGCTAAACTTAGAGAAAGTGTTGCCCTGTTATAAAAACACGGTGACTGTCAGTTGTTTGCGCGCTATTAGACGGCTGCAGCAATGCGGACATTTACCGAGCATTCCGACCGTCTTCAGAGCTTATGCGGCGTATGGACAGTATATTGGTAAGGAATTCTAAACACATATCAATATCAAGGTATGAAAATCATAAAAATAATTAGTCCGTCTTTTAGATAACTAGCTTTCCGCCCGCGGCTTTGCCGCGTGGAATTCGGTAATATCGCGCTTTTTAGATTTCCCTCAGGAATATCATTTTTTTTTTCAATAAAAGGTAGCCTATGTTCCTTCTCAGGGTCTAAATATTGTCTGTACCAAATTTCATCAAAATCGGTCGAGAGGTTTAAGCGGGAAAGCGTAACAGACAGACAGCGTTACTTTCGCATTTATAATATTAGTATGGATTTAAGGAAAATGTAAAATAACGTTGGTAGATAATTGTTGATTATATCTCCTCTGTTTTTGTGCACCGAAAGACGCAGCGTGGGTAGGCCCCCGACAAGCTGGACCGACGACCTGGCGAAGGTCGCGGGAAACCGCTGGACGCGGGAGGCGCAGGACCGGTCGTCGTGGAGATCCTTGGGGGCGACCTATGTCCAGCAGTGGACATAGGTCTGATATGATGATGATACGCTTTCAATATTAAGTAATTCACGTGCAGTTGACCATAGAACTTAGTCACAAGATTCTCATAACCTTAATTTCTCTACAGACGTAAGACTAGCCGCCTTCGAGTGTCTAGTGGACTTCGTCCGAGTGGACGGTAAACCTGAGGACCTGTCTTCATTACTGACGGCAGTGGAAAGTGACCCAGATCCCTGCGTGAGGCATGGATTAGCTCGCCTGCTCATCAACATGCCTCCCTTTGAACGAGCCCAGAGGCATCGGCTGGACACTGAGGCCGTGGTGCATAGGTATGTATTCTTATTTTTGGTATAGATTTACTTAAGCCTTGACAGCTGACCTTCAGAATGGCATATTTTTTTTAAATAATTCAGCTTTATTTTGTCTCGTCTCCGTCATACTTTTGACTAGCTGCGCCTTGCGCTTTAAAAAAATATATATACAACGTGGAATTTTAATGGTTGTTTTCCCGCAGCGAAACGGTTTTGTCTTAGTAATACAATCGTTTCATCAATAAATAAAATATTAGAAACATAAAATGGCAGATTTAACATAGTGATAAAAAAAAACTCGAAAGTGAGCACAAAACAATAGTAAACTTCTGATAATCTACTGCTGAATAGCCTCAAAGCAAGTCCGAGACTTGTGTAATGGGATACTAACTCAACGATACTATATTTATAATAGATACATATATAGATAAACATCCAAGACCCAGGCCAATCAGGAAAAGATCGTTTTACATCATGACCTGGTTTCACCCGCGTAAGTTTCGATGTTTTATTTTATATGCTCCGCTCCTATTAGTCGTAGCGTGATGTTATAAAGCCTAAAGCCTTCCTGGATTGGGCTATCCAACGCAAAAATATTTTTTGTAATCGGACCAGTAGTTTCCGAGATTAGCGTGTTCAAACAAACAAAGAAACTTTTCAGCTTTTATTTGACATTTTCACATTGACATTTTCTACCATAGATTTATTTTTATGATTTATGTATTTAATGCGATGTCAACTATAATTTATTGTGTGATTAGAATGATTTAATGAAAGTTTTTAGTATACTTTTTTTTTTCTTTTGTTTGTGTTTTATGTCATGTCTGCTGTGTATTTGTATTTACTTTGTAATTATGGGTATCTTACCTGAAATAAATTATTATTATTATTATACAGCGTGGAATTTTAATGGTTGTTTTCCCGCAGCGAAACAGTTTTGTCTTAGTAATACAATCGTTTCATCAATTTTTGCGCGCAGACTACTTTATGTCGTATCACTAGAGTCGAGAGCTTATTTTACTTTGAACATTTATAAAGCGGCAACGCCTTTGAACGGTAGTTTTTTTGAATGCTAGTTGGAGCGGTATTTTTTTGTATTGGTACATTTAAGTTATTTTATACCTTATTAACGCACATGACAGATTTTTGGGTTTGAACATTTTTTCTTTTATCGGCATGGCGGCGAATTTTCGGATTGTTGCCTACAAGCTGTTTTATATCACTGCGCGCTCGAGCTTATTATGGTTTGATCATTAAATGCATTGCTTTCCATTGAGGCGGTTTCATGCCCATTCCGAGTTGTACCTACAACTTGTAGGTAGCGAAACTAACTTTTCTCACTTTTTCGAGTTGATGATTTTTTTAAAATTATTTTTTATTATTTTATAACACAAATATTTTTATTTTTGTCTTTTACTCTATTCATCGAAAGTACTCCTTAAAGCAAATCGTTCTGCCGCGAGAAAACAACCATTAAAATTCCAGCGTGTGTGCGTGTACAGATTTGATGCCCCTTAAAGGCCTATAGCAACTCTTTTTCTTTTAGTTATTTCTCGCTAGTTGAAAAATCACACGCCTCAAAACTATTACGATTCTATATAAATTATTATTTCTTAAGTTATTTTTTACTCCGTTTTACCCGCTTCACCCTCCAACCTCACTAGCATAGATGTCGGGAACCGAATATACATAGACATACAGGGTGTATCTGACATCGTAACGCAAACTTCGCAAAAAGGCTACACTGCATGCCACTAACAAAATTATGATAGTCATTTATGTAGTTAAGGAGCGGTAACTGAAATCACAGTGTTTAAAAAAGAGTATCGGCTCGGCCTTTGAACGTTGCAAGCGTGCCGCCGCGCGTGTTTGTAGGTATGACGTTGACCCCTGATGTGAACTATTAAATCAGCTGATAGGATAGTTTTTCTAGTATTGTTTACGTTGCGCTCTTTTATGTAATTAGCGAATTAATTAATTATTACTTTAAAGTCATATTGGGTTAAAAAAGTATAGCAAATATGACCGATCTAAAGTGAAAAAACTGGATATTATTTTTTTTTAAATCGGGAAATAGCCGACGCAAAATTCCACCACTGGGGGATTCAGAATCATGTATTGGATTCATGGTACTCGTTTGTGCGTCGATGTCAGATACACCCTTTACATACTACCAAGATAAAAAGTATATTACGCACATAGCAATATTTTTATCTTAGTTTTTAGATTAGTTTGGACAAGGGAAGTTATAGTAATTGAACGATTTCCTTTACAGACTATGGAATAACATAAACTGTCTCCTATCAAACGACGCCAGACTTCGCTGCGATCTGGTAGACTTATACTACACATTATACGGACTCAAGCGACCTATATGTGTACCACTACCAGAAATACAGGCTATGATGAAACAAATGCACCATAAAGAACGGGAGAGGCTAGAACGAGAGAAGGAAAGGGAAAAGGAGAAGGAACGGGAAAGAGAACGCGACAGATTGAAGGAGTTGGAAGCTAAACCTGTGATTAAGCAGGAGGTTGTAGATGTGAGTATATTGATTATAAAATTGACAAGTGATGAGTGCATTCTTTAAATTGTAATTGTGTTTTATAAATGAGAGTTTAAGTTAAAAGGGCAGAATAAAATAGATAAACATCAATTGAACTAATCGTGTTAATCTGTAACAACATTGATGATATTTCAGACTGCTACAAATGCTACAGCTACTGCTGTCTGTGTCTGTATTCTGCACAAAATCACCTCAGAGCACCCCTTTCTATTATTCAACAGCTCAGCTTTTCTGATTGGCTAGTTACACTCAAATGACACACCAAAGTTATTACCGTTTTCCTTTAACTCATGCTGTCCAACTCCTGCGCATAGAGGGCCTTCGCAATATATTCCCTTTCTCTAAATGTTATGCTTAATTTTAATTATAATTCTAGATTAAATACGAGTCTGAAGTACCGTTAAGCACGGGGCTGCCTGGTATGTCGACGTTAGACCGGATAGTGGATGTGCCTCTAGATGACATGTTACCGGTACCACTGTCAAGTATCAAAGAGGAAGATCTCAAGATCGACGTTACCAGCGTGCCCAGTGAACTACCCATCAAGATGTTCAGTGTAAGTTCTGCCATTACAGAGAAGAAAACTGGAGGAATAGGGTAGTTGACTAAAAAAAGAAACTAATTAGTCCGTCAGCCAGATTTGCAAAAAAAACTAGACACGTATTTTTTCTTTTTTCATATAGGTAAACAAAAAATGAAGACGACACAGTGCGTTGAAAACTCGTGTGAAGTCACTGCAACCTACATCTTTTAGCGAGCAGTGATGTCACCAGCCACCACTCCTGATCTTTGATGCCTTTTATATTTGTAAATTTTTATTAATTTGATAAAACAAAATATACGTATCCAATATTTTTCTATAATCTGAATGATGGACTAAATAGAATAATTTTTTTTACCCAGGAAACATCTCTATTACATAACTTAATTCCTATCTCTGTTTCATTATCCGACGACCCATCGTACGGCAAGTATCCACCCTTAAGTTGTTGACACCACTACGATCCGGACGAAGCGTTTCGCCTCGTCTTTTATACCGCGTACATCGAAGGACTGGACCAATTTCTCTGTCGACCTTCCCGTCTGATTACAATTTAAGTGCCTTGAAGGTTGTAGTGAATAGGCTCTTAATAAACTACTGCGCTTTACATCAACGATTACATAACTACTTACCATCAGTGTGGCTACCATGAGTTTTCATTACGAAGACTCGAACATCGATATCGACCGCGTTTGACTCATCGATTGGCCCGCTTCATGGCTGTAAGAACTCTCAACCAACCAATGAGAGCGCCAAACGCGCTCGATGCGTATGACCGAGTCTCATAATGAAAACCCATGGCAGCCACATAGGTGGTATCGCGGTCAAGCACTACTCACCAGTTTATAACGTTAAAAAAAAATACGAGTGTGCTTATGACCACACGACTGAAGTGAAACTTCTTTCGCTCCATCTGTATGTATATATATATGTGTGTACAATATATACATGTATAATTGTATACACATATACATATATTAATTTTCTATAAATATTTAAATTTATTTCATGGTTTCATTGGTAAATTAATGTTTTTGCATAGATTTTCTATTTTTATTGAAAAAAAAAAAAATATTTTTGCATAGATCTTCTATTTTTATTGAAAAAAAAAAACTCGTTGTAGACCTTGTAGTACCAAGCTCGCGCCACGGGCGCCTCTGTGCTTATATACCCCACTTAACTTCCGTTCGCCTTGCCCGATCACTTTTCGTAACGCTTACGTCACGCGTTCGCCAGCTTACTCCCCAAGTCAAGCGTGCGTAAAGTTTCACTTCAAAACTAAAATAATCCAAATTCTAAATAGTTGATAACATTGAAGGCTAAAGGGAAACATTAACAATGATTTTTATTTCCATCTAGGATGACAACAAACGAGAGTTTATGACTGATAATGCGGTCGCGTTGCCTGGTATACCAGGCACTTCGGGCCCGGTTGGATTCGAACCGGGCATGTTCCGACACGACAAAGATGACATGGGGGCTCCTAAGGTAAGCAGAGGAAACAATTGGAAATGTTATAGAATTTCTGAGGAACAGACTACATAGCTCATGTTATACAGTATGTAATGGTATTTTTTATATATGCGAAACCCGAATCACGGTCCAGTATTTTTAAGCAACGAATCTATGTTCAAAAAGATATCATAAAAACCACAAAGTTATGGGCATATTATCTTACCTGGCTCATGGCTGTCCCAACAAAAATATGGTCAACGCACCGCACGTTCCCCCTTTCCGCCCCGCGCCTAGTGTTATGATCTACCGTCAGCTGTGTTGCGCGCTCGGCAACCACACTGCAACAATTTCTAAATGTATTTGGATATAAATTAAAACATGGTGTAAAAATGATTGGAATCAATTCAGTTGCTTATTTTTAACAAATTATATTCAGGTTTCGTATAAGAAAGAAATTATCTTGTATAACAACTATTTTACATTACAAATATACACTAAACAAGGACCCAGGCTTCTGTGGGATGTTTTTGTAATTAATTGCTATAATTAGTTCATTTGTATAATTTTACCACTATTTTTTTGACTACCATTTTTTTTTCCATAATTATCGAGATGGGAACACTTTGTTTTGTAATGTACACGACAGCACTATATTGTTGTCTTTTGAATAAGTTAATTTTTTTCTATGTACGAACAAAACTTTTAGAGATATGATTTTTTTCTTACATGTGTAAAGAATATTTCAACAAAAAACATATAAAATGGCTGCCACATTCAAGGGAAGTGGACTGGGCCCATGTCTAGTATTAATGTAAAATAGTTGTTTAATTGTGTAACATATTATCAGTAGCAATGGGTTTCATTTTGCCAATTCAACAACATTAATTGCATAATTTACGTTGTTGTGATGAATGTTACAACAATGAATATTGTAACATTCATTATTGGCAATGGCGCCGTTTCTGTTGTTCATAAACTAATTTTAAGTTAAGTGCATCTTTTTCTTTCCATTTCTTTAAGGATTTCGAATATAAATCGATCGATATCGAGATCCATTTTGAAACACACACGTCACGCCCATTCAAAATCACGCGCGGCACTGCGGGATTCGGTGTGCCATACCTTGCGTTTCGCCCCGCACCTACGCGCGGGGGTGCATGTTTCTCTGCGTGTATGCGCGTGATCCGCATGAACGCGCGTGGATGCTTTTTCTGTGTGTTAGACTGTGCGTGTTTTCCATACAAACGGAGATACTTACAAGCAACGGAAGAACGCGCATCCACGCGCTACGCTGCATCATGCGGGGCAGTGTGAGAACCGCCTAAGAAAAGGATAGAAGATAACATTTTAGTTTAATCCTGTCAAATTAAGATACTCCATAGACAGTTTAGACGCGATGAGCGCACTAATTTGACAGGTCTAAACTGACATTTTTATCTTCTGTCCTTTTCTTAATGAAATATAAATAAAAAGATTCACTGAATTTAAATTTAATTTAGGTTGTGAACAAGGGAATCGGGGTTTATTGCTTCTAAATGATTCCAAGTGACTGTTATAATGTGTTACGTAATTAGTGTGCCGGACACACTGTACAGGCTGTATCTGACATCATAACGCAAACTGCGCGAAAAGGCTACAGAGCGGTATGAGCGGCTACAGAAATAACAGTGTTTAAAAAAAAAGTGTCGGCTTGCCCTTTGAACGTCGCAAGCGTGCCGCCGTGCGTGTTTGTAGGTATGACGTTGACACCTGATGCGAATTCTATTAAGTCAGCTGATAGGATAGTTTTTCTAGTATTGTTCACATTGCACTTTTTGGTGTAATTAACGACTTAATTAATTTTTACTTTAAAATCTTATTGGGTTATAAAAGTATAGCAATTATGAACGGCCTAAAGTTTTTTTTTTAATCGGGAAAAAGCCGACGCAAAATTCCACCACTGGGGGTTCAGAATCATGTACTGGATCTATGGTACTTGTTTGTGCG
Source organism: Sesamia inferens (assembly GCA_037179545.1). Lineage (NCBI taxonomy): Eukaryota > Metazoa > Arthropoda > Insecta > Lepidoptera > Noctuidae > Sesamia > Sesamia inferens. Next base: position 24,814,910 of record CM073931.1, read on the forward strand.
TCGATGTCAGATACACCCTTTATAGGTAATATTGTCCGCACCTCCATTACAATGAGTGTATTTTGCGTAGTCATGTTGTATAGTAAAAGATCAGCTATGTATCAAGTTATGAAAATAATCTAATACTGCATCATTCGTGAAAAGTTTTTAAATAAATAAACTTTACGCCTGTATTCCAAAAGGGGCAGGCAGAGGTGTTTATTGTTAAAGGAAATTTCGCCAGTAATGTTTTAGTTCGTTGTAACAGAGAGATTTGTCTCCTTTTGATAGCAATTGATTCGACATTGCCATCAAACGGACACAACTTCCAATATAGTTTTTGGGCTACTACAATACTTGGCAGCCTCCGTGGCGTAGCGGTAGCGAACGCGGCTGTTGCGCAAATAGGCGCGGGTTCGATCCCCGCGCAGTGCAAATATTTGTATGCATGAATATGAATATTTGCACTGGTCTGTTCGTGCCTCGGAAAGCACGTTAAGCCGTTGATCCCGGTTGCCATACGAACATCTAACGGCAGTCGTTACGGGTTGTTGTAGCCCTCAAAAGTCCAACAATTGGTCTAACTGCAATGCTTCGATATCGCCTTCCGATTGTGAAGGTCAGACGGCAGTCGCTTCATGGAAAATATCGAAGTTTAGCCAAAATGAGCAGTTAGACTGGTAAAGCGGACCCTAGACTCCAAAAGCTTCGGATACGACTGGGATTAACGCTGATATGAAGAGAAGACTAGAACTGTTGCCAAGAACACTTGATATTGTTTTTAAAATGATCTTTTACTAGTTTATAATAATTTCGAAACAACGTCTTCACATTTAATAAAAATTACAGGCGAAGAAGAAGAAGAAAGAAAAGAAGAAGCACAAACATAAGCATAAACACAAACACAGCAGCAAAGAGAAATCAAAAGAACACAAAGACAAGGACCGTTCCTTACTTTCCCGACCTCCCTCGAGCACAGACCATTTGAAGATCAAAGAGGAGACGCGGGAAACTCTAAGTTCGTTCAGCTCGAGCCAAAGTCCCTCAGAGGATATCTCGTCAATGCCTAGTAATATGAGTTTTTAATTAAATCTTCCTACTTTTGACTATAACATATTTGTATTTAAGTAAATTGTTCAGCCAAAAAATTTGGCCAATAAGATGTGATTGATTAGAACTATTTTTTATGTCTCTATGTTTATAATCGCCCAATCATAGCGATTTTTTCTTTGCACTCATACTGTAGGAAAATTTTTTTTTTACTAAAACAAAAGAAAAATAAAAAAAAATTTGTTCAAGGGAACAATGCGTGTCTTTTATGTAAGTATGTTTTAAGACGCCTATTTCGGTATTCTATGTCTTGTAAGTATGTTAAATAAAAATCAAAAATTAACATATCAAAGGTAACTTTTCTAATAATAACGTCTCTTAATTCATAATTTACTAACTTGAAGTTGTCAGAGCAATCCGTGACGATTTAAAATTGTTTCTTTTTATTGTGTAAATCTTTTAAGCTGTATAAATGTACGTACGGCAGCAGGTCAAGCTACTCCAAACTTTCGGATATTCTCAATCAACCTTGAACCTTAATGCTTTAGGGATAAAGTTCAAAATCTAATAAAGAAATCTGATAGATTGTAGTAGCTTGATGTGCTGTCGTCTGTACCACACTAGTAGAAATGGTGTTTCATTTTGACAGTTCAACAACATTCATTACGTTATTTACGTTGTTCAGCAAACACATTTATCGAACATATTGAACAATGGAAAAGCAGTATGTTTCAAAATGATTCCAATTGATAGTAATAGTGCCTTAAGCAGTTAGGTTGCTGGATGATTTGTTCGACTTGGTGAGTCCTTAAGCCTAGAGTAAGGATAATAACATTGTAATAGTTATAGAAAAGGGGGGCAATCGCGCTAAAATAATTCAACCAAAACAGAATTGGTTTGTATCCTAAAAATAATTTAATGTCCATCAGAGAGATTTGTAAAAAATATTGAACACGCATTTTTATTTGTTTTTTTTTTCATTCAAATATTTAGGAAGATATATTGATATGAAATGACGTCACGCTGTGGCACAAATTATAACACGACGTGACGTAATTAGCCCCTCTCCGTAACTTTAATACGCTGTATCTCAGTTAGTTTTTGGTAATTTCGACAAAATAAAAAATACGGGTCTACATTTTTTAATATCTACAAGACGAACTAATTATTTTTTCGATTTTCATACCTTGGACACATCGCTATTGCGTAACAGATTATTACTATCAGTTGGAGTAATTTCGAAGTATATTGTTAATCTATTGCTCATGTGTCCGAAACTGTGTCTGCTCAACAATATAACATAGATACATAACGCAATGAATGTTGCTGAACTGTCAAAATGAAAGTCATTGCTACTGATAGCTATTATATATATATATATATATATATATATATTGTGTTTTTTGTTCTTTTTTGCGTTGTGTTTACAGTGAATAAACAAACACACACACACTAAACAGAAAGAAAGAAAATATTCTTTCTTTCACTCTATGCAATGCGAGGTCAGATAAAACTGGAGCTTGAATGACGTCTTGTTTCCTAATCTTTGTGAATAGATTGTAAATTGTAATCACAAAGTACAATCTATACCATTTGGATATAGTTTTGATTGAGAGATGGATGTATGTGTATTAAAGTTCTGATTTTGTAATGTAAAAATATGTTAAGGATAAAAATAATGAAAAGGAATATATATATTTTAAGGAAAATGAAAAGACCAGAAGAAAGATTGTTGATTAAGTGAATAAAGAAATTTTAGGATTAATTTTGCTTTTAATTTTCTTCCTGTCACACAATACAAAACTCAGTCAAATCAGAATGAACTTTATGCTGCACCCTAATTGTCAAAGTCAAAGTTTTTTATTTGTAAAACAGGTGAGTATAAAATAGGTGTTATAATAATTATGGTGATCTCTATGTTTATTAGTAGAAATAGGTATATAGGTACATGTTACAATTAAATTTAACTAAAATTTAAATAACAAGATAACTTATAACTAATAATACTTATCTATTTTTTTTGACTACTAATTTTTTTTTTTCATAATTATCGAGATGGGAACACTTTGTTTTGTAATGTACACGGCAGCAAATTATTGTTGACTTTTGAATAAGTTCATTTTATCTATGTACGAACAGAAATTTTAGAGATATGATTTTTTTCTTACATGTGTAGAGAATATTTCAACAAAAAACATAAAATGGCTGCCACATTCAAGGGAAGTGGACTGGGCCCATGTCTAGTATTAATGTAAAATAGTTGTTTAATTGTGTAACACATTATCAGTAGCAGTGGGTTTCATTTTGACAATTCAACAACATTAATTGCGTAATTTACGTTGTTGTGATGAATGTTGGGCCAATGGCCCCGTTTCTGTAGTTCATAAACTAAACTAATTTTAAGTAAAGTGCATCTTTTTCTTTCCTATTCGTTAAGAAAAGGATAAAAGATAACATTTTAGTTTAATCCTGTCAAATTAAGATACTCCATAGACTGTTTAGACGCGATGAGCGCACTAATTTGACAGGTCAAAATGACATTTTTATCTTCTGTCCTTTTCTTAATGAAATATAAATAAAAAGATTCACTGAATTTAAATTTAATTTAAGTTGTGAACAAGGGAATCGGGGTTTATTGCTTCAAAATGATTCCAAGTGACTGTTATAATGTGTTACGTAATTAGTGTGCCGGACACACTGTACAGTAGGCCTAGTATGAGTTTTCAATACGAAACTTGTTCGATCGTATCGAGCGCATTTGGCGCTCTCATTGGTTGAGAGTTCTTACGACCTTGAAGCGGGCCAATCGCTGAGTCAAACGCGCTCGATATCGGCGAACGAGTTTCGTAATGAAAACTCATACTAGGCCTACAGGGTGTATCTGACATCGTAACGCAAACTGCGCGAAAAGGCTACACCGCATGCCACTAACAATATTATGATAGTCATTTATGTTGTTAATGAGCGGTTACAGAAATAACAGTGTTTAAAAAAAAGTGTCGGCTTGCCCTTTGAATGTTGCAAGCGTGCCGCCGTGCGTGTTTGTAGGTAGGACGTTGACCCCTGATGCGAACTCTATTAAGTCAGCTGATAGGATAGTTTTTCTAGTATTGTTCACATTGCACTTTTTGGTGTAATTAACGACTTAATTAATTTTTACTTTAAAATCTTATTGGGTTATAAAAGTATAGCAATTATGAACGGCCTAAAGTTTTTTTTTTAATCGGGAAAAAGCCGACGCAAAATTCCACCACTGGGGGTTCAGAATCATGTACTGGATCTATGGTACTTGTTTGTGCGTCGATGTCAGATACACCCTTTATAGGTAATATTGTCCGCACCTCCATTACAATGAGTGTATTTTGCGTAGTCATGTTGTATAGTAAAAGATCAGCTATGTATCAAGTTATGAAAATAATCTAATACTGCATCATTCGTGAAAAGTTTTTAAATAAATAAACTTTACGCCTGTATTCCAAAAGGGGCAGGCAGAGGTGTTTATTGTTAAAGGAAATTTCGCCAGTAATGTTTTAGTTCGTTGTAACAGAGAGATTTGTCTCCTTTTGATAGCAATTGATTCGACATTGCCATCAAACGGACACAACTTCCAATATAGTTTTTGGGCTACTACAATACTTGGCAGCCTCCGTGGCGTAGCGGTAGCGAACGCGGCTGTTGCGCAAATAGGCGCGGGTTCGATCCCCGCGCAGTGCAAATATTTGTATGCATGAATATGAATATTTGCACTGGTCTGTTCGTGCCTCGGAAAGCACGTTAAGCCGTTGATCCCGGTTGCCATACGAACATCTAACGGCAGTCGTTACGGGTTGTTGTAGCCCTCAAAAGTCCAACAATTGGTCTAACTGCAATGCTTCGATATCGCCTTCCGATTGTGAAGGTCAGACGGCAGTCGCTTCATGGAAAATATCGAAGTTTAGCCAAAATGAGCAGTTAGACTGGTAAAGCGGACCCTAGACTCCAAAAGCTTCGGATACGACTGGGATTAACGCTGATATGAAGAGAAGACTAGAACTGTTGCCAAGAACACTTGATATTGTTTTTAAAATGATCTTTTACTAGTTTATAATAATTTCGAAACAACGTCTTCACATTTAATAAAAATTACAGGCGAAGAAGAAGAAGAAAGAAAAGAAGAAGCACAAACATAAGCATAAACACAAACACAGCAGCAAAGAGAAATCAAAAGAACACAAAGACAAGGACCGTTCCTTACTTTCCCGACCTCCCTCGAGCACAGACCATTTGAAGATCAAAGAGGAGACGCGGGAAACTCTCAGTTCGTTCAGCTCGAGCCAAAGTCCCTCAGAGGATATCTCGTCAATGCCTAGTAATATGAGTTTTTAATTAAATCTTCCTACTTTTGACTATAACATATTTGTATTTAAGTAAATTGTTCAGCCAAAAAATTTGACCAATATGATATGATTGATTAGAACTATTTCTTATGGCTCTATGTTTATAATCGCCCAATCATAGCGATTTTTTCTTTGCAGTCATACTGTAGGAAAATTTTTTTTTACTAAAACAAAAGAAAAAATAAACAAAATTTGTTCTGTAGTCCCCAAGGGAACAATGCGTGTCTTTTATGTAAGTATGTTTTAAGACTCCTATTTCGGTATTCTATGTCTTGTATGTATGTTAAATAAACTAAATTTTTAACATGTCTAAGGTAACTTTTCTAATAATACGAGGGTTAAACTGAAAGTTCTTAGAAAATCAAAAACTGATAACATTAGCCAGTTATTAGTTTTATTATATCTTTTCAAAATATTGTCCATTCACGTCAATACACCGTTGCATGCGATGGAACCACTGGGAAAAGCACTTTGCCCACTCGTCCTTAGGGGTCTCTTCAATGGCATCGCGATACGCAGCCACCGCTTCTTCAGCATTCATAAACCGCTTTCCTTTAAGTTTTTCTTTAATTTTTGGAAATAAATAAAAATCACAAGGCGCGAGGTCGGGACTATACGGCGGGTGACCCAGTAATTCAACGTTTGATGTCGCCAAATAGTCGATCGTTCGCTTGGCGGTGTGCGACGAGGCGTTGTCGTGGTGAAGGAGGATCCTACTGCGAGGTCGTTTCTCTCGAACTTTTTCCAAGACAAGTGGCAAACTATTGGTACTGTACCATTCTGCAAAAACGGTTTTTTGATCCTCTAACACAATTGTTGCGAAATGACCTATCCTTCCAAAGAACGAGGCCGCCATTTTTTTCCCGCACTTCGATATCTCTTCACTTTAGTTGGCAACTCCTCGAAAGGAAACACCCACTGAGCAGATTGTCTTTTGGTTTCAGGATCATAACAGTAAATCCAGCTTTCGTCACCTTTTAGTATGTCGAACACAGCATTTGAGTCACCTCCGTTAAATCTTTCAATCATTTTGCGGCACCAATCCACACGATGGAGTTTTTGAGCCTCAGTCAAATTGTGAGGTATCCACCGGGCGCAAAGCTTCCTGACCGCTAAATGTTCGTGGAGGATTTTGTGCACTTGACTCATACCGATGCCTAAGCTTGTTCGAATCTGCTGATAGGTCACTCTTTTGTCAGTCTCTATCATACGCCGCACAACACAGATAGTATCTTCAGTCATCGCCGTAGAAGGCCGTCCCTCACGTAAATCATCACTGAGATTAGTGCGACCACGTTTAAACTCATTAAACCAGTTGTAAACAGTCGCACGAGATGGTGCTTCATCGTGAAAGGCCAATCGTAGTCTATCATAACTTTCTTGTTGACTTAAATGACATCGAAAGTCATAAAAAATCATTGCACGAAAATTTTCTCGTGTTAAATTCATGTTGACGTGACACAGACAATTTTCAATTTGCCGCCAAATCGTATAACTAATGACAAATGAATGAAATATATACTCAGTAATATTGCCAAAGAGTTCTATTTTCAAATTTTAGAATTATTTTTTTTATTATATTGTTTATAAGTGGCCAGTTCTAAGAACTTTCAGTTTGACCCTCGTAACGTCTCTTTATTCATAATTTACTAACTTGAAGTTGTCAGAGCAATCCGTGACGATTTAAAATTGTTTCTTTTTATTGTGTAAATCTTTTAAGCTGTATAAATGTACGTACGGCAGCAGGTCAAGCTACTCCAAACTTTCGGATATTCTCAATCAACCTTGAACCTTAATGCTTTAGGGATAAAGTTCAAAATCTAATAAAGAAATCTGATAGATTGTAGTAGCTTGATGTGCTGTCGTCTGTACCACACTAGTAGAAATGGTGTTTCATTTTGACAGTTCAACAACATTCATTACGTTATTTACGTTGTTCAGCAAACACATTTATCGAACATATTGAACAATGGAAAAGCAGTATGTTTCAAAATGATTCCAATTGATAGTAATAGTGCCTTAAGCAGTTAGGTTGCTGGATGATTTGTTCGACTTGGTGAGTCCTTAAGCCTAGAGTAAGGATAATAACATTGTAATAGTTATAGAAAAGGGGGGCAATCGCGCTAAAATAATTCAACCAAAACAGAATTGGTTTGTATCCTAAAAATAATTTAATGTCCATCAGAGAGATTTGTAAAAAATATTGAACACGCATTTTTATTTGTTTTTTTTTTCATTCAAATATTTAGGAAGATATATTGATATGAAATGACGTCACGCTGTGGCACAAATTATAACACGACGTGACGTAATTAGCCCCTCTCCGTAACTTTAATACGCTGTATCTCAGTTAGTTTTTGGTAATTTCGACAAAATAAAAAATACGGGTCTACATTTTTTAATATCTACAAGACGAACTAATTATTTTTTCGATTTTCATACCTTGGACACATCGCTATTGCGTAACAGATTATTACTATCAGTTGGAATAATTTCGAAGTGTAGGTATTGTTAATCTATTGCTCATGTGTCCGAAACTGTGTCTGCTCAACAACATAACATAGATACATAACGCAATGAACGTTGCTGAACTGTCAAAATGAAACTCATTGCTCCTATTGCATCCTATTTTATTTTTTTTGTGTTTTTTGTTCTTTTTTGCGTTGTGTTTACCGTGAATAAACCAACACACACACTAAACAGAAAGAAAGATAATATTCTTTTTTTCTCTGTATGCAATGCGAGGTCAGATAAAACTGGAGCTTGAATGTCGTCTTGTGTCCTAATCTTTGTGAATAGATTGTAAATTGTAATCATAAAGTACAATCTATACCATTTGGATATAGTTTTGATTGAGAGATGGATGTATGTGTATTAAAGTTCTGATTTTGTAATGTAAAAATATGTTAAGGATAAAAATATTGAAAAGGAATATATATATTTTAAGGAAAATGAAAAGAAGAGAAGAAATATTGTTGATTAAGTGAATAAAGAAATTGTAGGAACACACATACAGCACACATAGAATTACCGTACCTCCAAACAGTTACCAGTTACCTTCAAACAGTTACCAGTTACCTCCAAACAGTTACCAGTTACCAAGGAATACCAACAACACCTTATTACCAATACGTTTTGACAACATCCATTCAGGAATAATCGAACAACGCCGTCTCGAGAGAGACGCTATACGTTTGACTCATCTGTTGAAAGGAACAAGAGGCCGCCTTGAAAAAGGCGTTTACTGTCAAAGGAATATGATACGTGATGCGTTGCGTGGGTTCAACGACATCACTCGTAAGTACGTTTTTGACACACGGAGTTGATATATCGCAGCGGAGATCTGTACACGAAGACTGCACACGAAGGTTACATCGCAGCGGAGATATCTACACGAAGACTGCACACGAAGGATACATCGCAGCGGAATCTTGGCGCGAAGACGACACACGAAGCTGGCGCATCGCAGCGGAGACCTTGACACGGCGGGCGGCCCTCGACGAAAAGGAACGACTCAGCGCGGCTACCTATATTTATAGATTCACAGCGCGGGCCAGCGGCGCCCCGCGCCCCTCTCCGAGACGCGACGCGTGTTAAACATCGTAGTAATAATATTGTATTTTATAATTGTAAATTATTAGCCATACCGCAACTTGTGCCATAAAAAATGTAGATATAAGCAGGGGTTTTGAAGTCGAATAACAGCTGAGCCTGTAAATAAAAAAAAAAAATTAGATCCAGCCATCCCTTGCTGTTCTCTCCAGCGACGCCCTAAGCCGAGGTTCGAACCCCACAGGGGGTGCCCTTAGTGCGTAGTCGCTTAGTTTTTAGTAGCCCTGGCTGGAGGCTTTAAACTCATTTAAGGCATCCACAGGAAAGTCCGGTTAAGTAGTCACGGCCTCCTAAGGTCAACTACGAGATGCCATATCAAAAAAAAAAAAAAAAAAAAAAAGTCGAATAACACAGATCATATCGGACACGCAGTTTTATTTTACCTAGAAGATTCTTCCTCCTCCAAATTGGCGACCCCGAAGAAAAGAAAGAAAAGAAGAAATATCAAGACTGAATCCCTGCAGAAATTATATTAAAAAAAAATGTCGAGGAGCGAAGAATTCAGCGATGCATTAGGCGTCACAACAATGAAGAACGACGTCGCTACAATATCGCTGCCTGCACGACTACCACCATTTTGGCGCCAAAATCCTCGTCTTTGGTTCGCGCAGTTTGAAGCCGCCGTCGCCGCCAGCAAGATAGGTGACGAGCAAAAATTTAACCTTGTCGTCCCACTACTCGGCTGCAGCGACCTGGAACAAATCGCCGACATCATACTGGAACCGCCAGCCACCGGTAAATACAGCGCACTGAAAGAGAGACTGATTTCAACATATCAAGAATCAGACCATCGCCAGCTTCAGAAACTCCTCAGCGGTCTCGAACTCGGTGATCAGAAACCGAGCCAGCTGCTACGTAAAATGCGGGACTTAAGTGGCAAACTTCTGTCCGACGAAGCGCTCAAGGTCATGTGGCTCAATCACTTGCCCGCCCATGTTCGCACAGTATTATCCGTGAACACAGAATCTACACTCGAAGTTCTAGCTGCGATGGCCGACAAAATGATGGAACACTTCGAACCAACAGTCGCCGCAGTCTCCGTAGTTCCCCCGCCAGCATCGGTCAACGAAGTACAACAGAACTCCGTCACAAATCTGCAAATCAGCATGCTTTGCAAACAAATTGAAAAGCTATCTCTCGAAGTCGCCGAATTACGAAGTAATCAACAATATGCGTCACATCGCCGTTCCCGCTCGCACTTTGCTAGCCGTCAACATAGCCGCTCTCGCTCACACGCAAGGTCAAGGCCGCGCGCTAGTAACGCACGTACACCGAGGGACGCCGACTGGCTATGCCGTTATCACTATCGATACGGCGACGATGCTCGGAATTGCGAGTCGCCGTGTTCCAAGAGCAAGCAGGAAAACTAAAAAGTACATCGACTGTGGCGGGTGTCGATGTAAACCACACATCTCGCCGCCTATGCGTGATCGACATCAACAACAGAGAGAGATTTCTCGTCGACACAGGAGCCGACATATCGGTATTAGCAGTCCGAAATAAGAAAAATAAACCGACCCAGAATACCTACAAATTGTTCGCGGCAAACGGAACAGAGATTCGTACCTACGGAGAGCGCACGCTTGAACTCAACTTAGGTTTACGAAGAAGCTTCAAATGGACATTCGTAGTCGCCGATGTAAAAACCTCAATACTGGGTGCAGACTTCCTAGTATACCACAAATTGCTAGTCGACCTGCACCAGAGGAAACTTATCGACCGCGTTACCGATCTCAGCGTGAACGCCATCAAAATAAATAACAACGAAGAAACTATACACATGGTCAACCGAGACCACGTATATCACGACATATTGAAAAAATACCCTGATGTTCTGCGGCCGATGTCACTCAAGACTCCAGTGAAGCATGACGTCACACATCATATTGAGACTACAGGACCGCCGATATACGCACGGCCGCGCCCTCTACCGCCGGACAAATACAAAGCGGCAAAACTGGAATTCGAGCGCATGATAGAGATGGGTATATGCAAGCCGTCAAAAAGTCCGTGGGCAAGCCCTCTCCACGTCGTCAAGAAAAAGGATGGGTCACTTCGTGTATGTGGAGACTACCGGAGACTAAATGCAGTCACCGTACCTGACAGATATCCCATTCCACGTATTCAGGATTTTACGTACCAGTTACACGGCAAGAAAATATTTTCAAAGTTGGACCTGAAAATGGCATACTTTTGGATTCCTATAGCTGCACAAGACGCACAGAAGACCGCAATCATAACACCTTTCGGCCTATTCGAATTCAACTGCATGACGTTTGGATTACGCAACTCAGGCCAAACATTTCAACGTTTCATGCATGAAGTTTTACGAGGACTGGACAACATCGTATTCTGTTTCGTCGACGATCTACTTGTCTATTCAAATAACCAGGAAGAACATCGCCAGCACTTACAAATAGTACTCGAACGCCTAAATACCTACGGCGTCAGTCTTAACATCGACAAGTGCGAGTTTGATAAAGAAAACATAGAGTTCCTCGGTTATCAAGTATCAGCAAATGGTATCAATCCCACGCAAGAACGTATACAAGCAATAGTCAATTACCCGAAACCACAGACAGTACAAGAACTAAGAAGATTTTTAGGCATGATTAACTTTTATCGCAGCTGTCTACCACATCAAGCCGAACATCAGCATGAATTAAACAAGTACCTACACAACAGCAAGAAAAATGATAAAACTCCGATACAATGGACACCAGAAAGCGAGCAAGCTTTTGAGAAATGCCGACAAAGCATTCTCAAGGCCACAACACTTACGCACCCGATTCCCAACGCAATATTACGTCTATACACAGACGCGTCAAACACTAGCATTGGCGCTGTATTAGAACAAAAGGTCGATGGCGTATGGAAACCACTGGCATTCTATTCAAAAACATTGAGTGATACGGAAAGAAAATATAGCGTATATGATCGCGAGTTATTGGCAATGTTCATCTCAATTAAACACCTACGTCGGCTGATAGAAGGCAACGACGTAACAATATTCACCGACCATAAGCCATTAACGTATGCATTATCAAGATCGCCAAGTACCAGCGATACACCGAGAAGAGAGCGTCAACTACATTACATAAGTCAGTTTTGCTCGAAAATTCAATACGTTCACGGTAATAATAATGAAGCGGCCGACGCCCTATCTCGTATAGAAGAAATCGACTTGTCGCAATCTACGATCGACTACAATCAACTCGCTAAAGACCAAGAGAACGACGACGAACTCAAGATCAGCATGACCAACCCGAATCTGAAGTTTGCAGAAATCACATTGCCCGGAGGTCAACGACCTATCATATGCGAAACATCAACAGGCAACTTACGCCCGTACCTACCAGCGTCTTATCGTTTTGTAGCGTTCAAAGCACAACACGAACTTAGTCACCCAGGCGTACGTACGACAAGAAAGATAATGGTCACTAAATTCTTTTGGCCGAATATGAATAAAGAAGTCGGTATGTGGACAAGGTCATGCATCGGATGCCAGCGCGGGAAAATCCAGCGACATGTTATCAGCCCGCTCGGCGAGTTTCAAAAATCAGCGCGTTTCGAACATATTCACGTAGACATTGTCGGACCACTTCCGCCGTCTAATGACTATAGATACCTAGTCACGATGGTCGACCGTTGCACTAAATGGCCCGAAGCAATACCTACTCGTGACATCACCGCCGACACTGTTGCTAAGGCAATTTACGAGGGATGGATAGCGCGATTTGGCTGCCCCTTACGCGTGACAACGGATCAAGGCAGACAGTTCGAGTCGTCATTATTCAACGCACTGATGAAGAAATTTGGCATAACACGGATTCGAACCACCGCATTTCACCCTCAAGCAAACGGTCAAGTCGAACGATGGCATCGAACCTTGAAATCCGCACTTATGGCGCGAAACGCCGGCGTACACTGGAGCGAGGAACTAGCGACCGTACTCCTCGGTTTAAGAACAGTTTTACGTGAAGATACGCAAGTCAGCCCAGCTCTCATGACATACGGGTCAACATTAAGAATACCGTCAGATTTTTTCACGCCTACACAGCCAAAAAACGACGACGCAGAATTCGCCCGTCAGCTGACCGAAACAATGTCGACACTATCTCCAAACAGCAAGTCACATAGCAACAACAGAAAGATTTTCGTGTACAAAGACTTGGCTACGTGTTCTCATGTCTTCGTGCGTAATGATACCGTACGAAGCCCACTGACTCCACCTTACGAAGGCCCATTCAAAGTTCTACATCGCGGCAACAAACAGTTTACCATTCAGATGCCCCTACGAACATCTGTCATCACAATCGACAGACTCAAACCAGCACACTTACTCAAGCAAGAAGAACCTACTACTAGAGGAACAACAATGTGTGACACTCGTCGCACACATACATCGAGCGCGAATAACGAGCCGCGGCCGCTGACCCCGCCGACCTCGAGTACAACCCGCGAATCCTACGTCACTCGCACCGGACGCACCGTTAAAAAAAACGTACGATTCGCTTAAGAGGGGGATGCTGTAGGAACACACATACAGCACACATAGAATTACCGTACCTCCAAACAGTTACCTCCAAACAGTTACCAGTTACCTTCAAACAGTTACCAGTTACCTCCAAACAGTTACCAGTTACCAAGGAATACCAACAACACCTTATTACCAATACGTTTTGACAACATCCATTCAGGAATAATCGAACAACGCCGTCTCGAGAGAGACGCTATACGTTTGACTCATCTGTTGAAAGGAACAAGAGGCCGCCTTGAAAAAGGCGTTTACTGTCAAAGGAATATGATACGTGATGCGTTGCGTGGGTTCAACGACATCACTCGTAAGTACGTTTTTGACACACGGAGTTGATATATCGCAGCGGAGATCTGTACACGAAGACTGCACACGAAGGTTACATCGCAGCGGAGATATCTACACGAAGGATACATCGCAGCGGAATCTTGGCGCGAAGACGACACACGAAGCTGGCGCATCGCAGCGGAGACCTTGACACGGCGGGCGGCCCTCGACGAAAAGGAACGACTCAGCGCGGCTACCTATATTTATAGATTCACAGCGCGGGCCAGCGGCGCCCCGCGCCCCTCTCCGAGACGCGACGCGTGTTAAACATCGTAGTAATAATATTGTATTTTATAATTGTAAATTATTAGCCATACCGCAACTTGTGCCATAAAAAATGTAGATATAAGCAGGGGTTTTGAAGTCGAATAACACAGATCATATCGGACACGCAGTTTTATTTTACCTAGAAGATTCCTCCTCCAAAAAATTTTAGGATTAATTTTGCTTTTTATTTTCTTCCTGTCACACAATACAAAACCCTTAATTGTATAACCTTGAAAAATGTATGATTAATCAGAATGAACTTTATGCTGCACCCTAATTGTCAAAGTCAAAGTTTTTTATTTGTAAAACGAGTTTTTGGCGGGAAAACGATGATGAGTGCCACGTTCATTTTTCATTGAACTTTTAAATTATTTATAGTGTCGTTTACTAAATAAAAACGCGTGATTTATGTAGTAAAAAGTGCATTTAGTGAATAATTCATAAAGAACAGTGAAATAGTGTAACATAGTGGCCACATCATGTTTTTACGCGAAATCCCTCCTAATCGGCTACACGCGTGAATCGAAAGGAGTTAGTTTAGATTAAGTTAAGTTAGGATAAGTTTAGGATAAATTAGGATAAGTTAGGATATAAACTTACTGAAGAAAACAATACCTAACACTAGGCTGTATGGCGTACTATGCCTTTGCCTTTTCCGTTCCTCTGTACGGAAAGAAATGAACCAGAAAAAAAAATATTTGTAAAACATAGGTGAGTATAAAATAGGTGTTATAATAATTATGGCGATCTCTATGTTTTGCCGCTAACGGCGTACAAATATTAGTACGCCGTACATGTAGACGTAGATGTTACAATTAAATTTAACTAAAATTTTAATAACAAGATAACTTATAATTAATAATACTTAACTAACTTCTAATAATCTAAAATTAACTTAACGATTTTGCAAACAACTAGCTTATCTTAAGAGTATTAAATTTGAAATATGTATAATTATAAAAATCGAGCTCAACTAAAATTTAATAATAGTAACAATAACACACACATTTAATCAACATGTTTATCTACATATCTTTCATTGTCTTTTAGGTATTCATTAATAGAATATTATGCCTTTTGAGCTAGGAAATCATAAAAATGTTTTTTTAAATCTTTTAGTTCGTGTTTTTCTCTTATAGGCTTTGGTATTTTGTTATAAATTCTGGGTGCCATACCTACCTAAAAAACTTTTTGAATAGAATTCCGTGTTGTGTGTATTAGCGCAAATCTTAGAATTATGACGTTTAGACTTCAAAGTTCTAAATAGATGTAAGTTAGACTTTACAAATACCGCTGTCTCAAAAATCTACATACACACATCAAAAGTGTCTAGGGATCAAGCATTTTTATGCGGATTTCTTGAGATTGAGATGTGGCTTTGTAATAAATTTATGATTTTATAAATTTATATGGATCCTTTTTGGTGCATTTCATAATTTGAATCAGGAACTGTGAATCAAATTCGAGTAAAAGATGAAAATCAGCTGTCAATATTTTCCCTATAAAAACATACAACGCATTGAAGACATTATTAGTGCTACTGTTTCCCTACTACTGATTAAAACCAACGTTATTATGGAGCGGCGACGTCATTTAAGCAGGGAAGAAATGCTCAGAGCCGTGGGAATGATAGAAGCTGGTTCCCGGCAACGTACTGTGGCTTTAGCTCTGAATACAAGTCAGAGTGTTATCAGTCGACTTTGGACACGTTACCGAAGCACTGGTACCGTGGCTGAGCGCCATGGAGGACGGTATCGCTGCACCACACGGAGACAAGACCGATACATTCAAATCTTAACTCGAAGAGCTCCAACAATAACCGCCATGATGTTAGCCGTGAGGCTTCATCACTCTTCAGGGAACTTAATTAGCGACCAAACAGTCAGAAACCGCTTGCATGAAGTGAACCTTCATTCCCGAAGACCGCTACGGGTACCACCTATAGCAATGCACAATCGTAGGATTCGATATCAGTGGGCTCTTGAACACAGAAATTGGGCAGAAGAACAATGGCGTTTCGTGTGCTTTTCTGATGAGTCTCGTTTTGGTATGAGACCGGATACAAGACGTATACGACACTGGAGAACCCCTGGACGCCAACAGCGATTAAAATCCTGCCAGGAAGTCCATCCTTATAGTGGTGGAACCATCATGGTATGGGCGGGTATTTGGATCGGCGGAAGAACTGAGTTGATTTGGATCAGAGGCAACCTCAACGCTCAAATTTATGCTGAGACGATTGTATCAGACGTCATCGTTCCTCTACAAGTGCAAATCGGTCCCTTATTTCAGTTAATGCATGATAATGCACGACCGCACACCGCAAGAGTTGTAAGACAGACTCTCGCCGCAGCTAACATCAATGTCCTGCCCTGGCCTGCTCAGTCGCCAGACTTGAACCCGATTGAGCATGCATGGGATATGCTACAGAGAAGAGCTCTGCCGAATATGGAGGGTATCCAGTCGCAAGAAGACCTTTTTTTGTTGTTGCAACGAACATGGGCGGCCATTCCACAGCGTGATTTGGATGAACTCATTTTGAGTATGCCAAACCGATGTTCTTGTGTTGTTAGTGTTCGCGGTAGAAACACGGATTATTAATTGTTTAAGTTACCCAATAAAATTTTAGAGAAAAGTGTTATTTCAGTCTTTTTTTCGAACTTTTGTGTTAGTGGTTCAAATGTCAAATATCCCTTTATTAGGAAAAAGGCAAATTTCTTTATTAATGCAAAGGTGACTTGGTTTATCGTTACTGTGACAAACGAAAACACTTTATTTGATGAATTCTTAAAGAAAATTTTAATTAATATCAATCAGGAGAAAAGTTATTGCATAAATATATGTTGATCCCTAGACACTTTTGATGTGTGTACTTGGAGGGTTAACAGCTTAAGTTTTTTTAAAAATGGTAGGCGACTGTCAGTTGATTTTAACTTGAGGATAGATTGTAAGCATTTCTTTTGCGCCTTGAATGCGGTAAGCTTATCTGCGGAGTTTCCACAGTATATAATTCCATAGCGTATTGTAGATGATGCGTAGGTATTATACGCTACTAGGACGACAGGCTCATTTACGATTTTTCTCAAGTTATACAGAGCGTAGGAAAACTGGTTTAATTTTTTGCAGATGATTTCAACATGTGATTTCCAAGATAAATGATTAACTAGATGTAGTCCTAAGAACTTGGCGTTATCGGTCTTAGCTATAGTTACATTTTCATAAGATATATTTGATGGTAACTGATTCATCTGTTGAGAAAATGACATTGTTTTTGTTTTTTCTAAGTTAATTTTCTATTTATTTATTTTTAACCAATTAATAACATTTTTCAGGTACTTATTTATATAATTTTCATATGTATTTATATTTTTACATGGGACGATTACTGTGCTATCATCGGCAAACAGAATAGTTTGGTGTTCTGTACATTTTGGTAAATCATTTATGTAAATTCTGAACAGCAAGGGCCCAAGGACACTTCCTTGAGGCACCCCATTCATTGTTGTTCTAGTTGATGACATGTACCTAATTTCTGCTTTGGTCTTTCGACAAATTCTATTTATTACCGTGACTTGTTTTCTGTCAGTCAGATATGTTTTGATCAATTTTAAAACGATTCCTCTATACCGTAACATTCTAATTTGCTTAATAATATATCGTGGTCTACATGATCAAATGCTTTTGACATATCCATTAATATAGCCGTAATTGGTATTTTTTTGTCAACATTTAGTGTAATTTTGGAGAATAATTCAAATATGCTTTATTTATAGTTCTATTGTAAGACACTTACTATCAATTTGGATCATATTGTAGTATATTGCTAATCCGTTGCTCCATATATTTGAAAAATGTTTGCTGAACAACGTAAATATCGCAATGAATGTTGTTGAATTGTCAAAATGAAAACCAATGATGCTGACAATGTGTTACGCCATTACTTTGCTGGTTGTAACTTTACTCCAAGTTTTTAGGACGGCTATTTTTTTTTTATTATCAACTAGTGCTTGACCGCGATCCCGCCTGATGGTAAGTAGTGATGCAATCGTTGATGGTAAAGCGTGCTAGTTTATTAAGCCTACTCACTCAAAAAAACTTAGTGAATAGGAAGGAAGACGGTTGCTGAGCGAGGTGATGCAATGTTAAACCCAAAAAGACGACCAACGATGTTGCGCCAGAGGGAGATTGATGGAGACCCTCCACGACCTAACTCCCGACACAACAACATTTGGTGCATCGTACCCAGCACACATCGCAACACAACTGCTCAGACCCGTCCACTGTACGGCTTCACCAGACATCATGCCGGAACACGAAGAATCCCTTCACGGCAAGACTTTGTCTGGTGGATGGTGACTACTGCCGGCAGCCGATGTTATGGCCTACCACTGAGAACCGGCGACGACGGTAGACGGCTAATGTCAACGTACTAGTGACATAAGAAGACTAGTTTCTTTTTCTTTCATTTTTTGCCATTTGATTCTGTTCCGAAGTGGGCTAATCTACAAACGTCATTTTATTTTCTTATTGTGCAGATAATTAATTCCATTTGCGTAAGACAATTCCATACCTACCTATTTACATAAGATTATATCGACAGCGTTTCACTAAGTATTTGTTTAACTAGATTTGTTTGCGCAATCATAAACTAGATAAACGCAATCATAATAATAATGTGTTGTTTAGGTTATGCGAAAATAGCTCAGCGGCAAGGGCGTTCTAGCGTCTAGCCTGGTTGCAAGTTTTAAAGTCGATTTCAGGGGTCGAATCATCCCGGGCTATTTTGTACACAAGTAGGTACATCTATCTACACGAAACATTATATATTTTGGGGCAAATTGACGCAAACGATCCTGTATAAGTCCCCGTTTATAATTTGATTAGTAATTAGGGGAGTTCATACTTGTTCTGCGGGATTTTTCTGCTCCACCCCCCCCCCCCCTCTGGGTACGCCCATACCCAGCGGTTAAAACGAGGACTGCGAGGGAGAGCTCATGAGCTCTTTTGAAGAGAACTCGCTCTATAAACAATGCGTGTACAATCTACAATTCTGTATCCAATACATATTCAACGATGTTCATCTATTGTATCTACCTACTTTATAAATTAGAAAAGAAATATAGGTATACCTACATGTTACTTACATAGACTACCTGATCTCCCGTAAACTCGATGAGTATTGATCTAAATAATAGAGGGTTAAAGTATGAAATTGTCGACTTTTGCTGATAATGGAAATTGTTTATTTTAAAATTTTTAACTATTTTTTTAAATCAAAATAGTTACCCAAAAACATTACAATTATAAAATGTTTTTGTAGTTACCATTATTATTTATACGATATGTAAAGAAAACCCTGTTCAACCCGTGCAGGCATTGTTAGGTATCAATAACTATTCTACTAATGTCTACAAAGCCGGGCTAAACTTTAAAAAAAATCCCCCAAAAATTAATATTATTTCGCAAAAGGAGGTACCTAACTTAATACATGTGTGGAAGGACATGTCATGCCACATGCCTTACCACATCACCAATGACCAAGATGCTGTCGACCCTACTGCTCCGTCGTCGCTGACTCCGACATATACATACATACCTATTGTATATACAGAGTGGTGCTGACAATACGACAATAAATGAAAACACGAACAATGCTGGTTCATAGGAATAATCCTAAACCATAGAAAAAACTTAGTATAAAAAATTAAAATTTTAAATAAATTAAATCGTATAAAATAGTAAACAGAATAAAACATCCTTTAAAAATATTGGTTCACTGACCTTCGATCGGCGACAGCGCGATCCTGTAGCGACTTGTTTTTTTCGCGCCATTATTATTAAAGTTTGGTACCGCAGGATGCGGCGGTCATTAACCTGTAAGCGCTTCCTTATCAACATGTACATACATCTACTTTACTACTCAATTCTAGTAATGTTATAAATTAAAAAATCGCAATTTTTTGCTTTTTTAATATTTATTCGGAATTTTATACCAATGTTATACATTTATCAATATTAGCGCTTATTGTTAAGTAAGTTAGCTTATCTCCACAATTAATTTTTTTTAATGCATGTTGTGTTTACCTATAAGTAATTGATGCACTGTTATTTTACCTTTGGGAGTGAATTATTTGATTGTTGTTGTGTAACCAATTGTTGGTGAACCTAATAAAATAAAATAAAAATAAATACATCATGTAGAAATTGTGAAAAATGAAAAATAATTTCTTTCTTGTGACTAAACTAATGGATATATTTATATGATTTTTTATGGGTAGACTGAGAATGTGTTGAGGTACACGATGTTTAATTTATTGTCGTATTGTCAGCACCACTCTGTATATGTTAGCGCAAGGCTAACTTAAACCTTAAAATATTAACCTTATGTTCAGACTTAACAGTTAATATGACTGGTCATTTATATAACTGAACATCTAGACTGCACAGCGTGGAAGCACTTTGTGATTCCTACTGGGAAGAAAAGTACTTATCACGTAGATATTAAGCCATCACGGAGATAGCCGATTATAGATTATGCCAACGCTTGTTACCTGGATGCTACTGAGGAGCTGTTAAACAAGCTTGAGCGCTTGCAAAACCTGTGCATTCGCTTTGTTTTCGGTCTTCGTAAGTATGACCATGTTTCTCACCTTCCCAAGGAACTCAAGTGGCTTCCAATCCGCCTTCGCAGGAATACTAGGATTTTATGTCTCCTTTTCAACATCTTACACAACCCGTCTTATCCTTCCTACCTGCGTGAGCGATTTTCTTACGCGCGTTCTAGCGGCGCACCCTGTCGATCACACCTAAGATCCATCCTTAAATCTCATCCTCATAAAACGATTTACTATTCCTATTCCTTCTCTGTACATGCTGTAAGATTGTGGAACTCACTCCCGCCTAACATTCGTGATTTAAACACTATTTCTAAATTTAAACGTCGATTAAAAGAGCATTATCTTTCCTCTATATTGTGAGAATTTATTATTTATACATATTTATATAGTTTAGTATTATGTATTTATTTAATTCATCATCATCATCATCATCATCAACCTTTTTATCGTCCCACTGCTGGTACAGGTCTCGTCTCATACAGAGAAGGATTGAGCGTAATCACCACGCTTGCTCAATGCGGATTGGCGATTTCAGACTTAAGTCCAGGTTTCCTCAAGATGTTTTCCTTCACCTTCAGTCAACGGTGTCCAAGATATACTTAGAAAATTTATTTAATTATACTTATATAATTGTTATTGGTTTATATGTTTATATTAATACTTTAATAGTTATCATATTCATATTTTATTTCCTCCTTGTTCTTACACACTATATTGTCTTCATTTCTGTTTTACTTCTCCTTTCGCAGGTCTGATGGAAGAAATTTCTTTGAAATAAGCAGCACCTTTGTACTCAGATCTTCATTTTTCTTATTGTGTGTACATAAATAATACAATAAATAAATAATCATAATAATCATCTTAACCTTGCAACTTGCTCTTAAATACAACCTTGTGGAATCGGAGGTGCTGTACTACAGGTATATGCCCGACCCAGTTCTCGAAAATGGTCATATCATATTGTACCTAGTGGGATTGATCCATCATCACTGACAGGACTATAGTTGCCAATAAGCCTGATATAGTGCTGGTATCCACCAGCGATCAGAGCGGTGTGCAATGATTGCTATCAAATCAAGTATCTTGACTTGACTTACGAGGTTGTCGACATGTGGGAAGTGGATTCAGTAATCATTGTTCTGATAGTCGTGATAGCCAATGGCTTGATAGCCAAGAGCCTCGAACAACACATCAGGAGGCTCTCGTTAGGCAGCTGGACCAAGGGCTTGATTCAGAAAGCGGTATTCCTGGACACGGCTCGCATTGTTAGGAGGTTCCTCTCTCTAGAGCCCTGACCGCCGGTCGCTTGGACACGTTAATATTTAAAAATGTAATTTATATGTAAATAAAATAAAATAAAGGAAATAATAATCATCTTTATTATAACGACACGCATGATTTAATCATAAGAGCAGATTCATTCGAAATCATTTTCAGCGTAGCCTAGTACTGTCCCCAGAATCTCTGAGGGACAAGAAAATGTGGATTAATTTAATTAAAATTAAGATACCAAATGGTACTCCGTTGGAGCAAGATCCTAGATTCGTATTAGATTCGTATTAGGTCCAACCTTGGAATAGATATATTTTATTTGTTCTGTGGGTCCAAACGATCTTTAAAGCATTAAGGCTCAATGTTAATTGGTAACATTTGACAGTTTCGGGTTTCGGGTAGCTTAACTGAGCTATCGTTCGTACAAAACTACTTACAGAAAATAAGTTATTTATCAATATGTTAAATCATGTTTATATCGAAGGATATAGCTGGGTACCTACATCTTCGAATAACATCACCCTATAGAGGAGGCATCTCCCCGGTATGGTCTCCAGGATGGAGTTGGCGCTTTCCCTGACTCTGCAGAGCAAAGATTTCTGTGACAGCTCATGATTGATTTTTTTTTAAATATACGCTAAGGTCTACGTAATATTTACTATCACTGAGTCGAGTAATTTTAAAATTAATATTTAATTTAATTAATTAGGCACGTAAAAGAAAAAGAATACTGATAAAATAAAAATAAAATTGCTTTGGCTTCTATACCACCTATACGCTTCTTTTAAAATATTTCGTGTATACATAGGATAGGGACACTATATATACCTACAACCTAGAAATAAGACAAAGTAAAGATGTACTGAATTACATATTGTGGAATATATAACATTATAACAGTCATCAATTATTAGCAAATAATAAACTAGTATAAGTAGCAGCAAGGAATGAATATTCTAATAGATATCTATAATAGAGTAAATTGTCTATTTAACAGCTGAATGTAATAGAATGTAAGAAAAATTGTATAACAATATGCATAAGAAAAAGAGTAAAAAAGAAAGTTAGTAAAGGAAAATAAAGTCTCTGACTACCATACCAGGGGAGAGATGTTCTGCCCTCATAATGTGTATTAATTCAGTTATACATTGTATTCTTAATAACAGCCGCAAAGTTCGATCGATGACGTTAACCTACGCTTGCCATGGATGGGTGGCCAACTTTACATGCCAAGACCCTCACGTGCTTCGGAAAGCCGCGCATAGCGTACCTTACCCTAGCCTAAAAGTGTGACAACCGGTGACTTCACCTTGTTTAATAACACTAATTGGGAATTCGACGCCGAAACCTCGTACGGTCAGTTGATCCCTCTGTAACATTAGAATGTTGGTTTGTATCAAATAACTCACGTAGCCTCAATTTCTAATCTATAACAAACGGTATGTGTCCTTGATAGATGTCTATTGTAGATAGTTAACAAAACGGACGGAGCCACTGTAATTGCGTGACCTACCACCTATTCCAATTGGAATTTTCTGCTCAACAACGCAAATAATGCAATCAATGTTGTTTACTCTAATTGTGTTGCGCAATTACTCAACTGAATCGACATAATAAGGAATTTAAACACTATTTTCTTTTAGGTGTTCTCTTAAAGTCATACCAAAATCACCGCATATCCTGCGACTGAAAACCAAGACCGCACCGGTGCCTAGGTTGCCTTTTCGCCAGGCACTTAAATTGTCCGAATTCATGCAAAATGGAACCACTCGACAAATTATAAAATTCTTCCTTTTTTAAAGAATACTAACTTAAAAGTATTCTAAATTTTCAAACCAAAATGAACCAATAAGAACCACCTTGTTTCTCACGTGGTTCTTTTTTGTATGAGAATTTAGACCACTTTAAAATTAGAAATTTAAATTTATCGAGTAGTCCCATTTTGCATAAATATGGACAGTTATAAATCTCTTGAATAAAACACTTCATTTTATTTAATTTTTTACTCAACTAATGTTTGAAGTCATTGATTTTCTTTCTTTCATAACTGTTCTACGTTGGACGAATCACATGCCATTTAACTAGTACAAATGCATCGCTTATCAACTCTTAACTCATCAATGAAGTCCGCAACCGAACTTAATTTCTTCCTATTGAATGCCCGCAGTGATCAAATGTCAATTAAATGAATCCGTATCGGGCCAGACTCTGCGCAGACACAGTATCGCACTCACGCCCACGAAGCGGAGACTGGCCAGAGGAACTTATAAGTTATCAAGTTCACTGTCATTTTCGACAACTCCTAATAAGCATCGCGAGTTGTTGAGTATTGATTGTTTATTATATGAAAAATAATTGTAAGGTGTAATATTAATTTACGTTTTATTGAGTCTTTTGAATAGACAGTGAAGAAATGGCGACTTTACAAAATGGATATTCGAAGAAGAAGCAGCTGGATGTAGTGGTTGTCGGTGCTGGGTTGGTAAGTTACTGTTTTTTTTTGTTTTAAACGAGTGTTGTAATCGCATTTTATTGCATTTATTATAGGTAAGGTAATAAATAAATAAACAATATTTATTTCTCACTTTACAAGGATTTGCATTGTTATAAATAATAATTTGGCGGTACATTGTAAAATTAAGGCTTATCATAAATTAACTATGTATATGTGGGCCTGTGACTTAGGAATCAGTGATTGTTCGGAAGATATAAAGCAATAATTCTAGTGAAATCGGCAGGGTAATTGTGTAACCCATTATCAGTAGCAATGGATTTCATTTTGACAGTTCTACAAAATTCATTGCGTTATCTACGTTGTTGCGCAGACACATTTTCGAACATAGGGAGCGATGGAATAGCAATAAGCTTTAAAATGATTACAACTGATGGTAATGGTGTGTTACGCATTTAGGGCACGGAAAGAACAATGAAACCAATTTATAAAAGAAAAGCAAATAAATGAGAAAAGATTAACTAATGGTAAGTGTAAGGTGTGAGTGTATAGGGAAGGTGTAATTGAGGGTGTGTGAGAGCGTGTAAGTAGTAAGCAGGTGTAGAAGGTGCGTGTGCGTGCAGGTACCTGTGCGTACCTACATGTGCGTGTGCTTGTGTGCGTGTGTGTGTGTGAACATATAATTAAGGTTAATAACCTGTACATACTATACTATGGACGGATGTTTAATTAAAGCGACTTCAATATGAAATACCCAGCAGATGATCCTCAGTGTTATTATAATTTAGTGTTAGGAGATAGTCTGTAAGTAAAGTTTTGCATAGGCATTTAAGGCAGGATTATTTATATTTTTTTTGTTTAAAAGGTTTTACATGATATTGCTTATAACATAATACTGGCGTTTGGTAAAGGCAGTTCTAGGGCGAACAGATGTAAAAAACTCGTGAGTCTTCCAGTCGGCTACCTTTTGGCGGATGCTAGTCTGTTGATGGTTTTGACTAAATTGTAGAACTTCGATAGAAACAAAAATTAAAAAAAAACCTGTCAAGTGCGAGTGAGACTCACGCACCAAGGTTTCCTTATAAATAAGGCTTGTATGCCTCGGTGGTAGGCCATAACATCGGCTGCCGGCAGAAGTTTCCACCCACCAGACAAAGTCTTGTTGCCAAGCGATTCGTCGTGTTCCGGTATGATGTCTGGTGAAGCCGTACAGAGGACGGGTCTGAGCAGTTGTGTTGCGAAGTGTGCCGGGTACGATGCGCCTAATGTTGTTGTGTTGGGAGTTTGGTCGTGGAGGATTTTCAGACCAACCTCCCTCTGGCGCAGCATCGTTGGTTGTGTTGTTGGGTTTAACATTGCATCACCTCGCTCAACTGCCGTCTTCCTTCCTACGCACTAAGATTTTTAAGTGAATAGGCTTAATAAACTTGCGCGCTTTACCATCAATGATTGCATCACTGCCCACCATCAGGCGGGATTGCAGTCAAGCACTAGTTTATAATAGTAAAAGAAATGAACTAAAAAAAAAACAAACTAAAAATGTATGGTCTTATAGATTTATTTCTTTTACTAGTGAGTTGTGCTCACTTATACGTCTGTGGTTGTGCTAGGTGACACTTTTTCTTGCAAGACTTCATGGTCAATGGATTCAAATTTCGAAATATTATATTGTTGATTTAGAAAATCAATTTTTTCATTCTTACACGAAATTGCTACTAATTAATTAGACCAATTCAACTAATAACATAGCTCCGCACGTTTATGAAAAAAACATGCTTAACCAATGGAAGGAGTGACGAAAAACGAAGTGATTGTGATTGATTAAATAAGGGTTAAATAATAATAATTAGGTTTAAATAAGGCGAGAGCAGCGGTGGCCAATACTAATGAATTTTGAAATAATCTTTTTTTCCCGCGAATTAATTCCAACATCCCCGAAATTTGGTAATTTTAAAAAAAGTGACAACACCGGTATTACGCGGCACGTGGTCGCATCGATGCGACCACGTGCCGCGTGCCCTGCCCCCCGCCGCCCGCGGAAGGTTTGCTTACCGCAAATGTATTAAATTACCTCTTTTTGCGAAATAATATTTATTTTTTTAGAGGGAATTTTTATTTAAGTTTAGTCCGGCTTTGTATCCATTATCAGAATCAGTTATCGATACCTAACAGTACCTTCACGGATCGGACAGGGTTTTGTTTACATATTGTATACTTACTGTCGTGTAGAGCAGTGGTGGCCTAGTGCTATCGGCCACGACTTACAAGTTGTAGGGTCGTAGGTTCGAACCCCATCAGACGCATTACTTTGTGTAAATTGTTTCATCACCACTGCTCTCAAAACGGTGAAGGAATACATCCTGAGGAAACTGGCATGTTCTAGAAGCTAAACTTTAAAACCAACACGCACTGGGCCCATGTGGGAGTGTCCCAGAAGTGAGAACATTATGGGCTGTTTATGATTGTATTGTGTAAATAAGGGTTCCTTTTTACCTTTGCAGGTACGGAACCCTAAATAGACATAGCACCTATTTACAACTGCTAAAATAATTCATGGGTTTGAAATGTGTCTCCTTTAGAAAATCTTTTTAAAAGAACTGACAAAAGAGATATTTTTAAGCTCTGGAAATGGGATATGAATGGCATGTTGGTCTTATGAAGGTCTGATTTTATATTGCTAACCTATTTTATTCTATATTTCTGTATGTAGGAACCTCTTTTTGTATTTTAGGAAAATATTGGCTGAACTGTTGAGTTTTCCTACGTAGGAACTAACCTACAATATTTTTGTAATACATTAGGTACTTTACACTTTAATTTAGAAATTGTTATACAGTTTATTTATTGTTATATATTGTTTATTATTATATGTATAAAATTAAAAGTACTTCACTTTTAATTTTATACATATAATAATACTATATACTATACTTGTTTGTACTATCCAAATTAACAGTTATTTACTAAATTACGAAATGTTTAGCTGACACCTTATTGTTTATTTTTTAGGAGAATCCATACTAATATTATAAATGTGAAAGTGTGTTTGTTTGTTTGTTTGTTTGTCCTTCCTTCACGCCGTAGCTAAGCAATCAATCGACCTGATTTTTGGCATACAATTAGTTGAAAAGATGGAGAGTAACATAGGCTAATTTTGGTCCTAAAAAAACATCAAGTTCCCAAGGGAGATTACTGGAATATTTGTATGTGTACACCAAATATATCCTTACTAATATTATACATCGGAAAGTGAGTTTGTTTGTACCACTTTCACGCCATAACTCCTGAACCAATTGCTTTGAAATTTTGCAGACGTAAAGTTAGAAGTCCGGATTAAATAATAGGGTACTTTTATATCCCGAAAAAATTTGATATTCCCGAGAGAAATCTAAAAAGCGCGATATAACCGAAGTTAACACGGGCGAAGCCGTGGGCGGAAAGCTAGTAGTTCTTATAAAAATAACAGATAACTTTTAATTTCGAATTTAATAATTAATAATTGAACATTTTTATTAAAATTTTCAATTTGAATTTACTTAATACGTAATTATAAATTAACTAAAAAAAAAATACCATCTGTTTGTACGAACGGCTAGACCGATTTTAAAGTTGTCATACTTATGTTAAATGCTTGTATGAACAAGCTACCCGAAATTGTCAAATATTCCCAATCAACCTTGAGCCTTAATATCTTAGAGATAAAGTTGAAAATCTAATAAAGAAATCTGACAAATTAAAGTAGCATGTGTTGTCATCTGTAGGTATATAGGTAATTGCAACAATCAATTCTAATACAAATAAATAACGAGTAACTAAGGCCACTTTTGTCTTAGAAAAATAATTAAGTTTCTGAGGAAACAAAATTAAAACCTATGAAATTAAATTTGTCTCCGTCATGTAACATGTACGTCAATGAAATCGCGGGCAGAACTAGTTTAATAAATTATAAGTGCCTACCTAATTAGTTACATAATTAGATGACATGATTGACGCAGTGGCTGAGCGATCGACTGCTGCGCTGCGTATCGCGGGTTTGATTCCCGCACGGAACAAATATTTGTGTGGCCTACAATTAGCTGTTCCGGGTCTGGCTGTTTGTGTATGTGACTTTATATGTTTCTAAACGCACTCACGATACAGAAGAAATACCAAGGGTGGGACAAAGTTTACAAAAACAAAAGTTATTTCCTGCCTATTAATGTAAATGCGAAAGTTTGTATGCATGAATGTAAATAAGTACCTAATATATTTTCGTTCCTCTGTCACTCAAAAACTACCGAGCAGATTTGGATGAAATTTGGCACACCAATGGTTTGTACCAATGGTGTCGTGGTGGCCTATTGGTTAAAACACCAGCCTCTCAAGTATGAGTGCGCGGGTTCGATTCCAGGCAAGTACCAATGTAACTTTTCTAAAGTTATATGTATTTTCTAAGTATATCTTGGACACCATTGACTGAAGGTGAAGGAAAACATCTTGAGGAAACCTGGACTTTATAAGTCTGAAATCGTCAACCCGCATTGAGCAAGCGTGGTGATTACGCTCAATCCTTCTCTGTATGAGAGGAGACCTGTGCCCAGCAGTGGGACGATAAAAAGGTTGATGATGATGATGATGATGATGAATGGTTTGTAAACAGGATTAATATGTAGGGTAGTTTTTATTCGAATATTCCCCCGGTATCGGAACTTATACGGGAAAAACCGCGGGCCGCATTTAATGTAAAATAAATCAACCAAATCGCTATTGTATTTATTGTCTGTAACTAATACTTCTGTGGGCACTCACCTTTTTTTTATAGATGGAAAATCATCAAATGACCTCTCTCACTCTTGGCGGAGCGTAAGGATGTGTCAGACTTTTAGGTACTGACTAAAATCCACCCGTGTTCCTTCACTTGCCTGTGCGTTAGGAGCCACGGTATCTCGAACAACCCGTGGCCCTGGCAGTCTTCGTGGACCTCGTCACAATGTGCTGACATCTCTGACTCTGAGGCGCTCGTGGAACACACCGCGCCGTCAACCCGGGCCTGGCCAGAGTGGCGACACCATGGTGTTTCCTCCCGCCTTAACTGCAAAAGGATCCTTTTGAAACAGCCGTGTCCCGTGAGGATCTGCGACCTCTGGCGCCTCTCTAGCATCTCCGTAAAGGGAACTTACCGCCGCTATTGTGGCGTGCGTAATCACCTTAGTTGCTTCGGTTACCCGTTATAGCAAATCAACATTAGAAAATAACATTGTACTATGTTACACAAGGTTTTTAATTACAATCAAAATGAGAAAAACGTTCAACTAATGCTTGACTGCGATCCCGTCTGATGGTAAGAAGTGATGCGATCGTTGATGGTAAAGTACTCTAGTATATTAAGAGCCTATTCACTCAAAAAACTGAGTGAATAGGAAGTAAGACGGCGACACGACCAACGATGATGCGCCAGAGGTAAATCCAAAATCAAAATCTAAAGTCATTTATTCAAATTAGGCTGATTACTCCCTACACAACAACATTTGGCGCGTCATACCCGGCATACATCGCAACACAATTGCTCAGACCCGTCCTCTGTACGGTATAGTTTCGAATACAATCGAACACTTTCGTGATATATTAATTGCAGAGTCATTCCGAATGTTTTTTTTTTTTTACCGAAAACGTGTTCCATGAATAAATATCGATGGATATGAATATTCTTTGTAAAAATCTTGTTTCCGAGGCCTTAAACCTGCTGACCAACCAAGGTTAGAGAAAATAATTATCATAATTTCAGTAGAAAAATTTCTACTGAGGACATAGTTTTACGCCCAGCAGTGGACATCTTTCTACTAAAATCAACTCCTATTATCTATGAAGTGTCGTCTAATTGTGTCTAATGGAAGGCACAACTGGGGCCCCCTAATAGTCGTTTATTCCGGTAGCCGGTTACTATTCCCGAATCTTTAGGTCACATCGGCTATTCGTTCTGCGAGATATAAGCCTTGTCCATAGTCATTGAAATTGTTCGGCCGATTTCGGTTATACATCGATGGACGTACTTTGATCCTCCAGCAAATCGTTTTCGTTTTCATTGGATTACGCAAGAAAATTCTGAGCAGGAAGACTTCAACCTTCGCGTGACTTCGCCTTCTAGTGAGGTCTATTGTTGAATAAGTTTCAGTAACATTAGTATACCGGCACTCTTTGTCCTGAGCAGTTACGACAGCAGTTATGAATACAGGTTGTATCTGATATCGCAACGCAAACTTCGCAAAAAGGCTTGACCGCATGCCACTAATAAAATTATGATAGTCATTTATGTCTTTAATGACCGATTACAGAATACACAGTGTTTAAAATAAAGTGTCGGCTCGGCCTTTGAACGTTGCAAGCGTGCCGCCTTGCGGGTTTGTAGGTATGACGTTGATCCCTGATATGAACTCTATTAAATCAGCTGATAAGATAGTTTTTCGAGTTTTGTTTTCGTTGCGCTTTTTTTATGTAATTAGCGAATTAATTAATATTTACTTTAAAATCTTATTGGGTTATAAAAGTATAACAAGTATGAACGGTGTATAGTGAAAAAAACTACACATATTTTTTTTTAAATCATGAATAAGCCGACGAAAAATTCCACCACTGGGGGGTTCAGAATCATGTACTGGATCCATGGTACCCGTTTGTGCGTCGATGTCAGAGACACCCTTTATAATCAGCCTGTAATGATCCCACTCGTTGGACACAAGCCTCCTCCCGGTGAGAGGAAGTGGGTGGATAGGAGTTGCTATGACAATTCAATATCCACAACCCGAAGGCGATATCTAAGCATTGCAGTTAGACCATTTGTTAGACTTTTGAGGGCTTCAACAACCCGTAGCGAATGTTCGTATTCGTAACCGGGACCTACGGCTTAGCGTGCTTTCCGAGGCACGACCTGACCAGTGCAAATATTAATATTCATGCATGCAAATGTTTGCACTGCGCGGGGATCGAAACCGCGCCTCCTTGCGCAACGGCCGCGTTTGCTACTGCTACGCCACGGATGCTGTCGACACAAGCAGCCAGACTCTGCAGCAAAAACTTCTTTTATAATTCTCATCTACAGCATTGATGATTGAATTTTGAATGAGGAATGATGAATTTTAATTCATTCACATCTTACTTTATTAAGGTCAAACGTGCTCAAGTCAATTATTTGGATGTCATGCCATCTTTCACGACACCTTCATTATTATCCAGAAAGAACTAGGTCATCATCATTAGTCCAATACAATTATGATTTGTTGAATCAGTTATCGTGATCCTTTTTATTGAATGTGTAAATGATGAATGAATTAATATTCTAGAAATAAACAATCAAATTAATCGTTAGGTATTTTTTTCTCTAATGCATTAAGATTGTACAGACGACAACACATCAAGCTACTACAATCTGTCAGATTTCTTTATTATTAAGTTGAAAATCTATTCAACTTTATATTTAAAGTATTAAGACTCAAGGTTGATTGGGAATACTTGTCAGTTTTCCGGTAGCTTGACCTGATGTCGTTCGTACAACATAAATCAGCACCCTAATTACGTATCACAATATTACGTACTATCAGTTAGAATCCCTTGCGCCATGTTTTTGAAAAGTGTGCCTGATCATCAACGTAAAGAACGCAATGAATGTTGTTAAACTGTCAAAATGGAACCCATTGCTACTGATAGTATGTGACGCAATTACTTTGCGGGTATTTCTGACAACATTGTGGACTTTGACACAATTACACTGTGGAAATCTTTTGAGATTTTGTATCACAGGTAATGCAGGCTGTTGTCTGTAACTCCGCGTCAAAGCTCGTACGTTGTCTACTCAGCCAATACGCAACTACAGTAGAACGAAAGTCCAAGGGAAACACAAAATATTTTAAGTTATAGGGGTTTTAAGTTACCTGGGTGGATTGAAAAGTACTCGGCCTAACACAGATCCATTCAATTCTAAAAATCAAATCTACCCACATTATTTAGTTCAATTCAGACTAGTTCATTGTGTGAAGTTCGAAACGTGTGCGATAATTAGTTGTGATTTTATAAATTTATTAACAAAGTAATCGGAAATAATTTCCGCGAATGGAGCAAATCGAGCAGCGTGCCGTCATTAAGTACCTCCATAAGAAGGGGCTATCATCAAAAGCCATCCATGATGACATGGTCAGTACATTAGGCGATTGTGCTCTGTCATATTCATCCGTCAAAAAATGGATAGCAGAATTTAAGCGTGGTAGAGAGAGTGTGAAAGATGAACCCCGCTCTGGAAGGCCTTCGACGTCAACTACTGACGAAAATATTAAAAAAGTACTTGATTTAATAATGGGAGACCGCAGATTAAAAATTAGAGAGATAGCCGAGATTATAGGCATCTCTTATGAACGAACTCAGAACATCATTGTCAACGAGTTGGGTTTCCACAAAGTGTCTGCGAGGTGGGTTCCGCGACTGCTTTTAGTCGAACAAAAAAGGATACGATTGACTATTTCACGCGACTGTTTGGAGTTATTTGAAGTCGATGCAGATGATTTTTTTAATCGTTTTGTTACTATAGACGAAACATGGGTTCATTACTGTACACCGGATACAAAACAACAATCGAAACAGTGGAGAAGACCTGGTTCACCACCCCCTAAAAAGGCTAAGTCGATTTTCTCGGCAAATAAGGTGATGGCTTCAGTATTCTGGGACTCGAAAGGTGTGATTATGATTGATTATCTTGAAAAGGGTCAGACTATAAACTC
Source organism: Sesamia inferens (assembly GCA_037179545.1). NCBI lineage: Eukaryota > Metazoa > Arthropoda > Insecta > Lepidoptera > Noctuidae > Sesamia > Sesamia inferens. The sequence goes on from CM073931.1 coordinate 24,848,143, forward strand.
TGATTACTACTGCACCTTACTGCGTCGTTTACGAGAGGAAATAAAAGAAAAACGTCGAGGAATGTTCAGAAGAAAAGTCCTGTTTCATCAAGATAACGCCCGTTTCACACGTCAGTACAGTCAATGGCTGAAATTCACAACTGTGGCTTTGAACTGTTACCGCATCCGCCGTATTCACCTGATCTGGCACCATCAGACTTCTTTCTGTTCCCTAACCTAAAAAAGCACTTCGGAGGTCAAAGATTTTCGACAAACGACGAGGTCAAAACAGCAGTAGACGCATATTTTGACTCTAAGGAAGAATCATTTTTTTTCAACGGTCTAAATGCTTGGAAGCGGAGGTGGCAAAAGTGTATTGAACTTGATGGTGATTATGTAGAAAAATAAAAATATAACTGATTTAGTATGTGTTTATTTTCTTGGTTAGGCTGAGTACTTTTCAATCCACCCTCGTATCAAGGGTCCATGTTAGGGACAGGTTAATATATGGAACATGTTATTTTTAGAAGTTATAGAGTTTTTTAAGTTATCGAGGTATGAGTTATCGAGGTTCTACTGTAGAGGGTGTCTCTGACATCGACGCACAAACGAGTATCATGGATCCAGTGCATGATTCTGAACCCCAGTGGTGGAGTGCTACACTTTTATAACCCAATAAGATTTTAAAGTAAAAATTATTGAATTCACTAATTACACAAAAACGCGCAATGAAAACAAAACTCGAAAAACTATCTTATCAGCTGATTCAATAGAGTTCACATCAGGAATCAACAAATACCTACAAACCCGCACGGCGGCACGCTTGCAACGTTCAAAGGCCGAGGCGATTTTTTTTTAAACATTGTTATTTCTGTAAGCTGTGGTTTGTTGTTGTGTCAACAATGTAAAAAGTCAAAGATAAAACCTAAAAACGTCAAAAATATATGACATAGATTAACTGTTTAATGTGCTTTCCAAATCACGATTATTAACTATTCGCGGTAGTATTTGAAGTACCCTGTAACGACCCTCTGCCGTGCACAAGTTGCACAATTTTGTTTGGAGTGTTACTAGACCGACACCGAACCCAAAAAAGTAATTAAAAACATTTTTGTCTGTCTTGTCGGTTTGTTTAGGCATCACGTAAAAACTTAAACATTTTGTGTGGTGTTCTATAGGATACATTTTGGGGAGTGTGCGAGGGAATTGCACGATTTAATTCCCCCATCTCCGTTCCACCATCGGACGACCCGTCGTACGGCGAGTTTCCACCCTTATGTTGTTAACACCTCTACGATCCGGACGAAGCGTTTCGCCTCCTCCTTTATACCGCGTACATCGAGGGACTGGAATAATCTGCCGGCGGCGGTGTTTCCGTCGGACTACAATTTGAGTGTCTTCAAGGCTAGAGTGAGTAGGCTCTTAATAAACTAGTGCGCTTTACTATCAACGATTGCGTCACTGCTTACCATCAGGCGGGATTGCGGTCAAGCGCTGGTTTATAAATTAATAAAAAAAAAAATTAAAAAAAAAAAAACACATAAAATTTTTTCTTTAATATCCTATACTTTTTATCCGGGAAAAGTATGTACAGACGATTAATGTACCAACCGTAAATAATAAAGTCGTAGATTACGTCACCCGCAGTGCACGCTGCATACGGATATATCTTAGCCACGCCACGTGCAGCTATAATATTTTATCTTAAGATACAATATCGCTTGCTATACAACTCAATGAGTAAACACAACACAAGGATAATAATTAATATTTCATATTTTTATTATTTTATGATACTCTTAAGTCATTCGTATAGATATTAGTTTGTAAGGATTTCGTTTATTTATTGAGTTTAGATTAGTTATAGATAGGTTTATTAAGGTAGATAGGTATATGATTTTCTGTTATTGAGTTTTTTTTTTTAAATTAGGTAGGTACTTAGGCTTATTTTTATAAGGCGCAGATTTTTTTTTAATAATTATAAACTAGGGCTTGACCGCAATCCCGCCTGTTGGTAAGCAGTGATGCGATCGTTGGTGGTAAAGCGTGCAAGTTTATTAAGAGTCTATTCACTCAGAAAAACTGAGCGAATAGGAAGGAAGACAGCAGTTGAGCGAGGTGATGCAATGTTAAACCCAACAACACGACCAACGATGCTGCGCCAAAGGGAGATTGATCTGAAGACCCTCCACGACCAAACCCCCAACACAACAACATTAGGCGCATCGTACTTGGCACACATCGCAACACAACTGTAGGCCTAGTATGAGTTTTCAATACGAAACTCGTTCGATCGTATCGAGCGCGTTTGGCGCTCTCATTGGTTGAGAGTTCTTACGACCTTGAAGCGGGCCAATCGCTGAGTCAAACGCGCTCGATATCGGCGAACGAGTTTTGTAATGAAAACTCATACTAGGCCTACTGCTCAGACCCGTACTTCGTATGGCTTCACCTGACATCATGCCGGAACACGACAGACCACTTGGCGGCAAGATTTTGTCTGGTGGGTGGTAACTTCTGCCGGCGGCCGTTGTTAGGGCCTACCCCCGAGAAAAATTTTATTTCATAAAGAAAATTTAACTTCATAAAATATCATAAATAAATTTAACTTTGAAGTATAGGTAGTATATTTGATAATGTGCAACGTAGGTTATTTTTGGTACTTCTAGGTAGAATTAGTCATTCATATAGATATTAGTTTATAAGGCTGTTGCTTATTTATTGGTATATGTATACATACCTATAAGTGTAGGTAGGCGGTGGGCTGTGGCCTGTGGTCTTTTCTTTAAAAATAGTCTTAAAAAATTAGTATTTAGTCACAAAGGGTCCGCGCCGGGTCCGCGTCAGTACCGACCGGTGCAGGGTCAACTTGCATAAAGAAACGAACACGTTTAAACCTGTTTCTTTATAAGTGAGCGCATAAGTAAACAAGTAAATATTATACCTGCACCGGTCGGTACAGACTCGCACAGATTTGTCTGTCCCGGAAACCTGTTTCATTATGTAAGCACCCTTACACACATTTATGTATCGTCGTCTACGCAAACCAAGTCGCGGGCACAGCTAGTCATAAATAAATAAATAAAACTATTATTTGGTGCTTGACTTCAAGTAGGTACGGACATATTACGATCTACAATGGGTACTACAACTTTCGAATCTGGGAGAATTAACTCTTATATTGCTTTAAATTTTACAGGTGGGGTCTCTTGAAGCGCTGTATCTTGCAAAAAGGGGCCATAGAGTTCGTCTTTATGAGTACCGTGAAGGTTAGTATTATAAGTGACAGCTGTTGTTTTTATTCTTTGGTTTTATTTGAACTTCTCAAAGATCAAATTCAGAATTCTACTTATTTTTTTTTTTTGTTCACATCTTTCCGTACTTTTAAACGGAAAAGGCAAAGACATAGTACGCCATACAGCCTAGACTTCAGTAACTTTTTCTTGAGTAAGTTTATGTCCTAATTTATCCTAAACTTATTCTAACTTAACTTAATCTAACCTAACTCCTTTCGATTCCCGCGTGAGGCCTTTTAGGAGGGGTTTAGCGTAAAGACATGATGTGGCCACTATGCTACAATATTTCACTGTTCTTTATGAATTATTCACCGAATGTACTTTTTACTACATAAGTCACGCGTTTTTATTTAGACACTATAAATAATTTAAAAGTTCAATGAAAAATGAGTGTGGCACTCATCTTCGCTTTCCCGCCAAACCCCGAATCCTACTTACTGGCTACTTTGCCCAAAGTGCTCAATAAGGTGTGTTGAATATGGCTAACCCACATACAAGGTTCTCGAAGATACATGTGTGATTACCTAAATTTAATAACTTTATTCAAAACATAATTTTGACAGTTATTTCGTATCAATAAAATTGACATTTGACAGTTTTTGTTTTGAAGAATTGTTAAAATTCAAGATTAATTCTCAGATATAAATCTGACATACAGTGTAGTCCTGTCAAATTAGTCAGCGCCTGAAGTTCATGGCTTCTGCCGGGAGCCGATGTTGTGGCCTACCACTGAGAAAAACTCTGTCTATTAAAGGAAATATTTAAAAAACAAAAAGTTTTCGTCATAAATTTCATTTTCATGGTTTGGCGGTAGCTGATATTAACTGAAATGGGTAGAATGTCACATTACGTACATATTGAACAAAAATTGGTTTTGAATTTTCTAAACTCCATTTGATAAAAGAGCAAATCATCATCATCATCATCATCATTTCAGCCGAAAGACGTCCACTGCTGGACATAGGCCTCCCCCAAGGTTCTCCACGACGACCGGTTCTGCGCCTCCCGCATCCAGCGGTTTCCCGCGACCTTCACCAGGTCGTCGGTCCACCTTGTCGGGGGCCTACCCACGCTACGTCTTCCGGTACGTGGTCGCCACTCGAGAACTCGTCGGCCCCATCGGGCATCGGTCCTACGGGCAATGTGTCCAGCCCACTGCCACTTTAGTGTTGCAATTCTTCGGGCTATGTCGGTTACTCTCGTTCTTCTGCGGATCTCCTCATTCCTGATTCGATCGCGCAGTGAAATCCCAAGCATAGCCCTCTCCATTGCCCTTTGAGTGACTTTGAGCCTTCTTATAAGGCCCATTGTTAGCGACCACGTCTCAATTCCATATGTCATCACTGGCAACACACACTGGTCGAAGACTTTTGTCTTAAGACACTGCGGTATTTCGGACGAGAAGATTCTTCGTAGCTTCCCGAAAGCAGCCCAGCCGAGTTGGATTCGACGATTGACCTCTTTCTCGAAGTTGGACCTTAAAGAGCAAATAGCCGATCGATTTATTTTTTTAGAAGTCTAATTCATGTGTACTGACGACTGCAGGTCAAGCTACCCGAAACTGTCAAATATTCCCAATCAACCTTGAGCCATAAAGTTGAAAATCTAATAAAGATATCAGACAGATTGTAGTAACTTGATGTGTCGTCTGTAGACTTTAATCAGAATATCTAAGGAAGACTATGTTACAGTTATAACCCGTTTTTCGTTAGATCTCGTTTTCCCTAGTTAAAACTAGTTTTTAATAAATGCCTTTGTTAAGAAAACTAACATTTACCCCTGTTATATTTGATTTTCACATAGAACTAGTTGTCATTCCAAGCTTTAATTAGAACTGGCACTAGAGAAACTATTTTGAGATTAAAAAAAAACATAATTTTAAAAACATTTATTAAAAATATCTATGGCGGAGTTTGGCGGGAAAGCTAAAATGAGTGCCACGCTCATTTTTCATTGGACTTTTAAATTATTTATATTGTCGTTTACTAAATAAAAATGCGTGATTTATGTAGTAAAAAGTGCATTCAGTGAATAATTCATAAAAAAACAGTGAAATATTGTAGCATAGTGGTCACATCATGTCTTTACCCCAAACCCCTCTTGGTCGGCCTCACGTGGGATACGAAAGGAAATAGGTTAAGTTAAGCTAGGATAAGGTAGGATAAATTAGGATAAGTTAGGATAGAAACTGAAGAAAAAAAAGTTACTTAATATTAGGCTGTATGGCGTACTATGCCTTTGCCTTTTCTGTTCCTCTGAACGGAAAGAAGTAAACCAAAAAAAAAAAAAGATCTATGGCACAAAGTTTGTACCTAATAAAAAAATATATCTTACATTAAAAAAAAAAAGATTTTAGGGAATTGACAACATTAATTAAAAGCAAATAAAATAATCAAAAAAGTCTATAGAATACAAGCATAAAAAAAACATTGATTAATAAACATTATTGTCTAAAAATACCTTAAAATTAAAAAAAAAGATGAGGATCTACTTGTTATTGCCGGACAAACTATCATGGCACTTTGAGTTAAAAAGGTAATTATTTTTCTTGCATTGCAGGTGTCTATGCAAGAAAAATTAATAAAAAAAAAAGACGCGTGGCACTCGGGGACTGCCGCGGTAAAGCTATTGCATAGCATTTTGTATCAATTTATGCAATTATAATTATTTATTTATGCAGTATTTCTTTTTCTTTGATATTAATTCAAGTTACACTTTTTGAGCGTGGTGACACTTTATACACAAATTTTACAAGTACAGATATTACTCGAGTCAGTAAGCATGTAAAATGAGAAACTAACATAGAACGATCCGTGTGAGAACTAAACGATCACTATTACACAACAACACTGATACCTTTGAGAAAGCGGACTTCCTCTACAATAGGGCAATTCCTCCGTAAGGTCTGTCTATGCTATTACTTATAATCTCTGTCATTGTGTGCTGTTTCGGTGCAATCGCAAGACCGGTCGGGCACTGAGGGGCAGGCAAGACAGCTATAGTATCCTTATGACTCCACCAACTGGTATTTCGTTGACTCGGAAACGGCGCACAGGGAGCACCACGAAATATATTCAAATACTCCGAGGTTCTTTTTCAATATACCCCAATGTTTTGCACCAAGATGCTGTCGACCCTACCGCTCCGCCGTCGCTGACTCCGACATATACATACCTATTGTATATACAGAGTGGTGCTGACAGTACGACAATAAATGAAAACACGAACAATGCTGGTTCATATAGGAATAATCCTAAACCATAGAAAAAACCTAGCATCAAAAATATAAAAAATGAAAATTTCAAACAAACTAAATCGCATAAAATTGCAAACAGAATAAAACATCCTTTAAAAATATTGGTTCACTGACCTCCGATCGGCGACAGCGCGATCCTGTATCGACTTGTTTTTTTCGCGCCATTATTATTAAAGTTTATTAAAGTGAAAAAGTCGTGGTGGCCTAGTGGTTAAAACACCAGCCTCTCAAGTATGAGTGCGCGGGTTCGATTCAAGGTCAGGCAAGTACCAATGTAACTTTTCTAAAGTTATATGTACTTTCTAAGTATATCTTGGACACCAATGACTGAAGGCGAAGGAAAACATGTTGAGGAAACCTGGGCTTTATAAGTCTGAAATCGCCAACCCGCATTGAGCAAGCGTGGTGATTACGCTCAATCCTTCTCTGTATGAGAGGAGATCTGTGCCCAGCAGTGGAACGATAAAAAGGTTGTTGATGATGAACGGCGTCGGTGTCGAATTATTTGTTATCAATTTAATATTTTCGAGCTGATCTTTAGTAACATAATCACTAATTTAGTAATAAATCCTTCATCAACTTCTTTACGTACGTTCACGTAGTCAAAGCAAACTGGTGGCAATTTGTGAAGGTCATATGCCACAAAAACTGGGATTGTTCGGGATCCGTGATTTTAAACACCGTAATCGTATATTTTAGGTCTTTCTGCTTTTTGTTCTTACGCCTCGATACATGTTTTTGTCTTGTCTTCGTAGAAACAAACAATAACTTTTTTGCCTCATCAATGTCTTCCTCAGAAAAAGCCGACGAGCATATTTTTATTAAACTTTCGTTGTTTCGTTTCGGAGATAACAATATTACAACTCGTACACTTAAATGTACTCGTATTAACATTGTTCACCGACATCTTTCTGTAATATTTTATTTAATAAAAACTTCAACTTCAACTCTTGATCTGGTCCCTGTGGATAGATACCACAATTTTGCCAATAACACGTGTAACAAATTATAGAAATTCTTTAAAAAAATATTTCACAATAATGGCGGATATCGCCAATCACAGTTGAAAAAACGGCCGCGTGAGCACTTTTTACTCTATAAAATCACGCGCTTTTATTTAGTAAACAACACTATAAATAATTTAAAAGTCCAATGAAAAATTAGCGTGACATTCATCTTAGCTTTTCCGTTAAAAAAAAAAGCTATTTTATAAAAACACTACTAAATTAATTTGAATAAAAGTACTTAATAATTAATTATATGAAAAGTTTTTAAGGTAGCCATGACAACGTCGATGACGTCTATGACATATCTCTATAGAAGACCTAATTCAGAAAGAAAATTAATCGCAAGTTTAGCACATCGCGACTATCAGTAACATGGCAAGTGAGTAGAACTGAGTTCGCGCCCTGCAATATGCATGCTCTTTTTGAAAATCTATAAATTGTTTTCAAAAGATGTAGTCGCACGCACACAAACATACCGTGCCGAAGACTGCCGAACTGAAACGACGTTAGACGATGTACGGCCTTCAAGCCACACCTCCGTGCCCGTCGGAGTGGGGAGCGTGAGGTTTTTTCGTTACGGAATTTCTGGATTCGGTCCCCGCGCTCAAGGCCTGCGATAGAAGCTATGCAATAGCTTAAAATTAAAATAAAAAAGAAGGGATGCATGGCATACATGCTTTCTTGCATATGCAGCGCGTAAATGCTTGGCCTGTTCCCATGGCTGCTTCCTTAGCAATAGTTCTCAAAGGTAAATTTGTATTCGGAACATCTTTTACATCAAAAACATTTCTCTGCACTTCTCGAATTGTGACCCGGAAAGAACATTTTAATAGTTAGCTTTTATATACCTAATAGCAATACAATATGATAAAACAATTAAGAAACTAACATAGAACGATCCGTGTGAGAACTAAACGATCACTATTACACAACAACACTGATACCTTTGAGAAAGCGGACTTCCTCTACAATAGGGCAATTCCTCCGTAAGGTCTGTCTATGCTATTACTTATAATCTCTGTCATTGTGTGCTGTTTCGGTGCAATCGCAAGACCGGTCGGGCACTGAGGGGCAGGCAAGACAGCTATAGTATCCTTATGACTGCACCAACTGGTATTTCGTTGACTCGGAAACGGCGCACAGGGAGCACCACGAAATATATTCAAATACTCCGAGGTTCTTTTTCAATATACCCCACTGTTTTGTCGTGGTGGCCTAGTGGTTAAAACACCAGCCTCTCAAGTATGAGTGCGCGGGTTCGATTCCAGGTCAGGCAAGTACCAATGTAACTTTTCTAAAGTTATATGTACTTTCTAAGTATATCTTGGACACCAATGACTGAAGGCGAAGGAAAACATCTTGAGGAAACCTGGGCTTTATAAGTCTGAAATCGCCAACCCGCATTGAGCAAGCGTGGTGATTACGCTCAATCCTTCTCTGTATGAGAGGAGATCTGTGCCCAGCAGTGGAACGATAAAAAGGTTGTTGATGATGAACGGCGTCGGTGTCGAATTATTTGTTATCAATTTAATATTTTCGAGCTGATCTTTAGTAACATAATCACTAATTTAGTAATAAATCCTTCATCAACTTCTTTACGTACGTTCACGTAGTCAAAGCAAACTGGTGGCAATTTGTGAAGGTCATATGCCACAAAAACTGGGATTGTTCGGGATCCGTGATTTTAAACACCGTAATCGTATATTTTAGGTCTTTCTGCTTTTTGTTCTTACGCCTCGATACATGTTTTTGTCTTGTCTTCGTAGAAACAAACAATAACTTTTTTGCCTCATCAATGTCTTCCTCAGAAAAAGCCGACGAGCATATTTTTATTTGAAACGACGTTAGACGATGTACGGCCTTCAAGCCACACCTCCGTGCCCGTCGGAGTGGGGAGCGTGAGGTTTTTTCGTTACGGAATTTCTGGATTTGGTCCCCGCGCTCAAGGCCTGCGATAGAAGCTATGCAATAGCTTAAAATTAAAATAAAAAAGAAGGGATGCATGTCATACATGCTTTCTTGCATACGCAGCGCGTAAATGCTTGGCCTGTTCCCATGGCTGCTTCCTTAGCAATAGTTCTCAAAGGTAAATTTGTATTCGGAACATCTTTTACATCAAAAACATTTCTCTGCACTTCTCGAATTGTGACCCGGAAAGAACATTTTAATAGTTAGCTTTTATATACCTAATAGCAATACAATATGATAAAACAATTAAGCAATACATAGTTACATACCTACAGAATAATTTGTCGAGAATATTTCGTTCCAATCCCTGAAAACCCTGATCATTCTTTTGAAGAACCAATTCGACTATATTACGTAGATCTGCTTTTGCTCTGTCGACTTCAGAGATTTGTATAATTATGTTATCACCGATTCCCACTGAAACGTGTATTGCATCTGCAGCCAATATTATTCTTTTGGCCTGTTTTTTTAGGACTTGATGTGCTGTTTCTCTAAATGCCATTATTTGTCGTTTCACATCTGTAACAACTTCAAAGCCATGTCACGTGCCATGTGGTAGTATTATAAGAGGCTGTACATTCGTAAACTCCTCAGCTTCACTGTCATATTCAGTAACTTCTGGTGCGACTGGGATTCTCCACTTGTTTTGGATGTATTTCTGCGTCTTTTCGTTTGGTTTTAGTTATAATCTGATGCTGTCCACTGCAACTAGCTACAGTTTTTAAGTCTATTCCGACCACCATGCCCAACGGTATGAGCGTCTTCAATTATAACACAAATTTCATCTACATACAAGAAGTATTTCATAGGCTCTTTACATAGTCATTAATTTTTGTGTTCCACAAATATTAATTACCTTAAATTGCTTCAGTCTGCTGTACTCATCATCATCATCATCTCAGCGTTTATCCCGGTTGCATCCGTGGCTTTCGCGTTGGAGCCCGGGGTCCGCTTTCCTACTTAGTTTCCTCCATTTCGCGCGATCTTTAGCATCCTGTGGTGTGAGATTGTTGGCACGAATGTTATCTCTCACAACGTCAAGCCAGCACCTCTTTGGTCTACCCCGCTTGTTCCGGCCCGGCGGAGGCGCCATGGCAAGACATTTGTGACCCACGTAACATCACGTAACTTCAGTCTGCTGTACTGTTTCTTAGATTTCTGAACAGTTAATTGTGTTTCGTTCAACAATTTCGTTCACTAAATTGTCATAGGTTTATTTTGTCATATAATGTAAAAGTGGTCCTCTTTCTTTTCGTGATCGCGAATCGCTGATAACCTTTTTAAAACTCCTCTAGTTCTCCTCTTTTCATCGCGTTCCCTCATTTAAATTTGCCATGACAATTGGGATGTTTCTTGGGTAAAAAAAAATTGATTCTATTTAATCCGTCATTCAGATTATAGAAAAATTTTGGATACGTATATTTTGTTTTATCAAATCAATAAAAATTGACAAATATAAAAGGCTTCAAAGATCAGGAGTGGTGGCTGGTGACGTCATTGGTCGCTATAAAGTATAGTAGTAAGTATATCTGTCTGACGGACTAATTAGTTTTTTTTTAGTCAAATACCCTATTGAGCTCGAATCAATCTATACGTGCTTCTACATATGAATGTGTGAATAAAAACAAAGCGGGAATGAAATCGTGACCAATCAGAATATGGTCCGATGAGTCGAAACAGTTTTAACTAACTATCTTTAAAAAAACGCGTTTTGTCTAGTAATAACTAATTTTGACTGAAATTAAATTTTGAGCATTAGGTATATCTAGTTTTAACAAAGGCATTTAGTAATATTTAGTAAAAACTAGTTTTAACTAGGAAATACGCGTTCTATCTAAAAATTAGTTTTAACTGTAACAACTATAAATTATTTCATGAATAGAAAAAAGAGGCTCGTTTACATGAGGTCTTCCTCTCTTTCTGTTTTAGATATCAGAGAAACTCCTCAAGTCAGAGGTAGGTCCATAAACTTGGCGCTATCAGTGCGCGGAAGACAAGCCCTCAAAGGTGTTGGGTTGGAGACACACATGATTGAGGAACATGGAATCCCTATGACAGGCAGGCGGATTCACAGGACCGATGGAACCACTTATGTGATACCGTATGATGCGAACACAAAGCAGGTTTGTCAAACATTTAACATTAGCTATGTCCCGCGGTTTCATCCGCGTAATTGTCGATCCAGCACTCTAATCGCGCAACACACCATTACTATCAATTGGAATCATTTTGAAGCATATTGCTAATCCATTGCTCCATATGCTCGAAAAATGTATCTGCTCAACAATGTAAATAACGCAATGAATGTTGTACAACTGTTAAAATGAAACCCTTTGCTGCAAATCGCTCGAGTTAACTGTGCACCTCGCTCTGTGACGTCATTCAGACGGTACCTACCGTTTGTACAAAATGAGAATAACGTTATTTTTTTTTTATGTTAGTAAAAGGTCGTTTTGATGATAAAGCGTCAATAAATTACATCATTTTGCTCACGACGTTTTGCAATTAAATTGATATATATAGACTGAAACATAATGTTGGTACAACCAATAGGCTTTATTAACGCATCGAAAATGTAAAAACCCAAAAAAAAAACTTAATAAAAAAAACTTAACAAAGTAAAAACTCTGCAGAAACAGTAATAACAACAGGGGATTTAAACTGTATTTAGACAACTGTAACAGAGATGCTATCGCTACTCAGCGCTTATGGCGAATGCAGGGCGCCGAGCATCTAATCGGAGAGGGGTCGCATTCGAGGTGCAAAAAAACAGAATACAATGATTCATTTACAATGAGAAACACTGGTTACAAAAGTAAACGTTCCATGAAACGAGAATCGGAACGGCATATTTTTAAGATTAGACAAGTTCATTATACAGTATTGTTAGTTATTATGCTAAAATAGACTGATAACATTAGAGTCGAGCGAGTGTATAAGATTTACATTTTTTTTTTAATGGTTGTGGGTAATCTGCAAAAGTAAGATTATGAGTCCCTATTACGTGTTGAAACGCAATTTCTATCAAAGTTACTATTGAAGGCATCTATTACTTTTTGATGTTAATATTTGTTTGGACTTTCAATTTAATTTGCGTTTTGCTAGTGATATTGTTAATGCGAAAGTTTGCGATAATATACATATATGGATATGTAACTATAGATGTTTGTTACCCCTTCACATTAAATTATCCAACGGATTCGAATAAAAACCCGGCACACAAATAGTTTATAACCAGGAAGAAGGCACTTTTTATCCCGATATTCCCAAGGGATCGAAACATATGCGGGCGAAATCGTTAGGTGCAGTCAGTAGTTTATAACTATGTAAGCATTCCATGTTATTAAGACTATGATAGTTGGAAAGTTTTCATAATTTGAAATTTTAACTTCTTTTTAAATAATGGAAAAGATTGTATTTCCTTAATGTCTTTTGGCAATTCGTTATACATTTTGGCGCCTTCATACTTAATGTTTCTAGTACCATAGTTGGTCCGTGGTCCGCTGTATAGACAGATATCATTAGCATTTTCAGTAACCGAGTCTGGATTTGAGTTTTTTTTTTGTAAAAATTATTTGAGAATGTGTATCTTTTGTCATTAATTTAGTTTTATGGAAAACGGTTTCGGTAGGCGTTCGGTTATTGAGTGATTTGCAAATTTTGTATATTGATTTTAGCTGCAGAGCTCCAGACTTCAATTAAGTTAATCAGGTGAGATTTGACGAAGGATTTATACATTATATGTATACTTTACTGCTTTAGGGAAGCAACAAACTGAACCTCGCAGTATACCCATCAATGATGATAATTTTGAACGCATATTATCCAAGTGCAGCTTCCATGTTAGGTGTTTATCTAAAATTAGACCAAGATTTTTCACCGATTCTACTTCTGTTAACGGTTCATTATTAACGAGTATTTGTTGGAAATTTGAAACATGTTTATTTTTAGCACTAAATATCATAAAGTTGGTCTTAGTCGCATTAATAGTGAGTAAATTGTATAATTTACTTACAATTAATGTGACTAAGACCAAAACCAAGCAAATAAGATATTAAGGTCCTCTTGGGCTCGACTTACGGTTTCTTTAATTTCATTGCCAAAGTAAAAGAGACTAGCTAGAGAGCAGCTAGATCTAAGTCTTTTATATTATTGATATATATTAGGAAAAGCAAAGGTCCAAGTGGGGAACCTTGTGGAACTCCGTGAGTCATTAGTTCAGGAGTGCTTTTAGCCTCACCAATTTTAACTATCTGGTGTCTATTAGCGAGATATGACTCAATTATTTTATGTGCTGATTCCCTGATGCCAATATCATATAGTTTTTGTAAGAGAAGTTTATGGCTCATCGTGTCAAACGCTTTTTTAAGTCAATAAATATACCAAGAGCTATTTGTTTTTTTGTCTATTTTATACTTCAAGTTGGTAACAAGGTCTATACAGGCTGATAGTGTCTTTGATTTAGAGCGGAAGCCGTACTGTTTATGGTAAAGGAAATTGTAAGAGCTCAAATATTTGTCCATGCGGATATAGATTATTTTTTCGAAGATTTTAGATATTTTACTGATAGTCTGTTACGTAATTACTCTGCTGGGAGACTATCAGGATAAAGACTATCCTTTGAGTTAATCCTGGTTATAAACTATTTGTGTTCAAAATTTCATCCAAATCCTTTCAGTAAAGTTTGTTTAAACGAGAATTAAACATCCGTACATCCATCTTCACAAACTTTCACATCACAACATATTATAAAACAAAGTCACTTTTACTTTCCCTATGTCGCTTTGTATGTATCTTTAAAACTACCCAACGGATTTTGATAGGGGTTTTTTTAAATAGATAGAGTGATTCAAGAGGAAGGTTTTTATGTATAATAAAATTCATTAAATAGTGGAGGTTGTTGTTGTGGTGTTTGACACGTCGCAAAATAAACCCATTTTTTGAGCTTACATTGAAAACGCTGGTTGAATCGTATGAGATAGATCAAAATAATATACTACAGTATTGTAGACCTTAAAAATACCCACAAAAAGTCTGCAACAGCATATGTCTACTTACTATAGTTTCTTCATTATGACTACTTTTTTATGCTTGAAAAGTTAATTAAAAAGCCAGTCGAAATCAGAGCCCACTATTTGTTCCTTGTTATTAATCGTTATTCAAATAAATTACGTGATATCAAAAGTAATTTCAGTAGCAGCAGATCTCTTGTTGAATTATTGGAATTGGTTGTTTCATTCAGGAGATATCACGATTTATTCAAAACTAAACACCAGAAAAACCTGCGTGGCGCTCGCGCCCGTCCCGGCCGCTTGCTACTTGAGTGTTTCTCTGCCTAAACCGCGGAGGGAGTGGGCCGGAGCGGGGGACCATTATTTCGAACAAACTTGCTACCTCAGTAGGCTTTCATTCCGTTTGAAGGTGGTAGAACTGGCTATCCATGGACAATAAGGTCGATGTATCTTGCAGAGTTAGATATTGGCTGATGGGCGGCACAATACACATTATTTTTATTGAAGGGCCACCGTTTCTTGAGGAAGGCTTATGTACCAGATATCATTTGTCCACGCGTGAAGCCGGGGCGGGTCGCTAGTGTACCGATTAACCGAATGGAATTTGAAGAAGGCAAGTTTTTATTGTTCAATATTTATATGTATCTACTCAAAATTCAATGATGTGGTGCCATTAAACGTTATGTAACAACTTGTTTTATGTAAATTAACTCGACTGCTTCTATTACTTAGTGACATAAGGAACTTGATACAGGTAAATAATTCTAAAATACATAAATAAATCTCCATTTTAACTGTAAAAAAATAAATGACAACATGTTTGACGCAGTCGGTAAAGGGTCGACTGTTGCGCCGTATATAACTCGCGTGGGTTAACTGTGCACCTCGCTCTGTGACGTCATTCGGTTACCGTTTGTAAAAAAATGAGAATTATGTTATTTTTTTTTTTAATAAAATATTGTTCTGATGATAAAGCGTCATAATACTAAATCATTTTACTCCTTTCTTTTCTTTTCTTTAGAGTGAATAATACTTCAACTCTTCAATGGCCTCTGTGGTGAGATACCACAATTTTGCCAATAACACGTGTAACAAATTAAAGAAATTCTTTAAATATTTTATTTCACAATAATGGCGAATATCGCCAATGACAGTTGAAAAAACGGCCACGTGAGCCGCCTACTAGGAGATTCGATGCAAAGCCATGATATGGCCACTATGCAGCGATATTTCAATGTTCTTTATGAATTAATCACTGAATACACTTTTTACTACATAAATCACGCGTTTTTATTTAGTAAATGACACTATAAATAATTTTAAAAGTCCAATGAAAAATGCGCGTGACACTCATCTTGGCTTTCCTGTCAAAACTGATCATTTTAACATTTTATAATTTTTTCATCATCATCATCATCATTTTACTCATGACGTTTTGCAATTCAATTGATACATATGGACTGAAATATAATGTTGGTGCAAACCAACAGGCTTCACTAACGCGTCGAAACTGTAAAAAAATAAAAACAAACTTAATAAAAAAAAAAACTTAGCAAAATCTACACAGAAACAGTAATAACAACAGGGGATTTAAACTGTATTTAGACAATTGTAACAAAGATGGTATCGCTACTCAGCGCTTATGGCGAATGCGGGGCGCGGGGAAGCGGAAGACGGGTCGCATTCCAGCGAGGTGTAGAATTAACTCGCGCGAGTAGTACGAGTGTTGTGGATTGTGTGGATCCGATTCTCGCACGGAACAAATATTTGTATGGCCTACAGGTAGTTGAACCCGGTCTGACTGTGTGTGTATGTGAGTTTCAATGTTTGTAAACGCGCCCACGATACAGGAGTAATTCCTAGCGAGGAGCAAGTTTAAAAAAAGAAATAATGTTCCAGATTAAAGATTAAAAGGTCAACGGTTGACCGTGAACGGAACGCCTTTGGCACTTCGTGCCTATTTTTGCGAACCCAAAAATAAACATTTTTTTATAAGTTAGAAATAGTTATTTATACAGTATGTTAAGAAAACCCTGTCCGACCCGTGAAGGTGTTGTTAGGTATCGATAACTGATTCTACTAATGGATACAAAATCGGGCTAAACTTAAAAAAAAAAAATTATTTCGCAAAAAGAGGTAACTTAATAAATCTGCGTTAACCACCCTTCCGCGGGGCGCGGGCGGCAGGGCACGCGGCACGTGGTCGCATCGCTATTCGCTCATAAAAATACCGGTGTTGCCACTTTTTTAAAAATTACCAAATTCCGGGGAAGATGGAATTAATTCGCGGGAAAAAAATATTATTTCAAAATTCATTTGTATTGGTACTATGATGATTACGTAAAATTTTATATTATATTTGGTCATGTGTTTACCTAACCTTTATTATCCTTATGGGTCGGACAGGGTTTTCTTAACATACTGTATATGTACTTAAATTTATACTTTAAGTAAAAATTCATTTAAGTAATTTATTCATTACCTACTATTTGTTTATATTTTTAGCAAATACGTCGCAAAGGCAGATTATCTAGTTTTGTTTACCTTCCTACTTAGTACTTATACAACTATATTTTTTGTATATATGATATATATGAGGAACCCGAAATACGTGTCCAGTATTTTGAAGTAAAAATCTATGTACAATATTTCAAAAAGATGTCATGAAAAGCCACAAAGTTATGAGCTTGCTATTCTACTTGGTTGTCCCAACAAAAATATGGTCCACTCTCCGCTTGGACGGGTGAGCGGGGCGTTAACCTATGGCGTTAGCTGTTACGCGGGCGCGCAGTACTATGATCTGGCGGGTTCGGTAACCACACTGCAACAATTTCTAAATATATTTGGAAAAAATATAACATGGTGTAAAATGTTTGGATTCGATTCATTGCTTATTCTGAACAAATTATATTCAGGTTTCGCACAAAAAAAAACGTTGTATACAAAACGAAATTCCTATTGTTTTACAGACACCTAAACATTGTTGATTAAGTTTAGTTGGGCATTTACGAACTGAATTGAGTTGAATTTCCGTAAAAGAAAGAATAATTATAACGTAAAAAATACAAAGATTTTATTATAGTTATATTATCTTGTTATTGTATTTTCAGAGCATTTACTCAGTGGGGAGAAACTACTTAAACGCGCAGCTTTTACAAGGTAAGTAAAAATTTCGATCCAGCCGTCCCTTGCTGTTCTCTCCAGCGACGCCCTAAGCCGAGGTTCGTACCCTACAGGGGGTGCCCGTAGCGTGTTGTCGCTTAGTTTATCAGCCTCTGGCTGGAGGCTTTAAATTCATTTAGGGCAGCCACAGGATAGTTCGGTTAAGTAGTCACGACCTCTCAAGCCGTCGTCGAAGTCGTGGTGGCCTAATGTGCGGGTTCGATTCCAGGTCAGGCAAGTACCAAAGGCAGCAGCCCCCCCCACCCCCTCGAAATCTCGCAGAAAAAGTATAAACTCCCCTAATTACTAATCAAAGGATAAACGGGACTTATACAGGATCATTTGTGTCTATTCGCCTTACACTCAACACCACAAATACACAATGTTCATGTAGATGAGTTTGTGTAGTTTGTAAGACAACATAGCCGGGGATGATTCGATCCTAAAAACCTGACTTGCGCTTAAATTATTTACGTATATTATTGTTTCTCTCGGTGGTAGGCCATAACATCGGCTGCCGGCAGAAGTTTCCACCCACCAGACAATGTTGTTATGTCGGGAGTTTGATCGTGGAAGGTCTCCAGATCAATCTGGCGCAGTATCGTTGGTCGCGGTGTAGGGTGTGTTAACATTGCATCACCTCGCTCAATTGCCGTGTTCCTTCCTATTCACTCAGTTTTTTTGAGTAAATAGGCTTCATAGACCGCTTACCACCGCTTTACAATCAACGATTGCATCACTGCTTACTATCAGGTGGGATTGCGGTCTAGCACTAGTTTATAATTATTAAAAAAAGTATTTTTTTTTTATGAAGTACCTAGACTTATCAGTAAAGGTCGGATATTTCGGCGCTTAAATACCTAAGTGCCGCGACACATCTGCGGAATGTACGGCGCCGAAAGTTCGGCTAAATACGCTCGCAGTGTATTTCTAGTACTCTATGACACATCAGCCGCAATTACGCCGCGTACGGCGTAGGGCCTAACCTTCCTTCGAGCGATTTTTTCAGCTAAAACGCATTTAATGTATTTTGCATAGCAAGCGACACATCACACGACGCGTTGCGCGACCGAAAGTTCGGCGGGCGTAGCTGAACGTTCGGCGTGTGTTGTGTATCGCGCGCGTGGCGGTAAAGAAGAGTGGCAACGTCTTCTAAGCCCTCTATAATAGATAATATTCTAATTAAATTCATTTTTCTGGGCAATTCAGGTACGTCACCAAAGCCGCTCACCATAAAGTGTCGACACAGACAGACTGACGATGACGCCGGGTAACGTTCCGTCGCGTGACGCGCTGAACAAGATGCCGCGTTTTGCCCGTTTGGTTTGTCATATGAACTGAATATTGGGGCTGACACTTCAGCCGCTGAGCTTTCGGCGCCGTATATTCCGCAGATGTGTCACTACACTAAACTTGATTTGACGAAAGAAAAGTACGTAGTTAATGTATATGCCACTAAAGGTTTTGTTTATAGATATTTCTGAAAATACCACCAGATGGCGTCTAATAATTAATAAGGAATTTCGTAATTTTTTAAAGAATTTATGTACAGAAGCCTGCATATTAAGCTACCACAATCTGTCCGATTCCTTTATTAAAATTTCAACTTTATGTATCAAGCTTTAAGGCTTAAGGTTGATTGGGAATATTTTACAGTTTCGGATAGCTTGACCTTTTTGTATATAATTGTATAATAACTAAAATATTTTATTTTACAGAATCGGTAGTTAGAAGAAGTATGCACATTATTCTTTTACAGAATCGGAAGTTAGAAGAAGTATGCACATTATTCTTTTACAGAATCGGTAGTTAGAAGAAGTATGCACATTATTCTTTTACAGAATCGGTAGTTAGAAGAAGTATGCACATTATTCTTTCGTCGGCATTTTGTTTAAGTTTAGGTATTTAAGCGCTGCAATTTACGATCTCTACTTATCAATCTAGGTAAGTAAGATTATTAGCACACTTATCTAGACTGATATAAACAATGGATTATTTAGTTGGATTATGTTACAATAGTAAATATGTTATTATGTTCGATTATTATAAGTCTAGCTAATAAAAAAGCGTGTAATAACAGTAATAGTTTTTCTGTCTAGGTACTTACCTAGGCTGATATTAAATAATGCTTAAGTGTATGTGAATAGTGAAAGTAATGGCAATCGAGAGGGCTATGCTTGGGTTTTCACTGTGCGATCGAATCAGAAATGAAGAGATCCGCAGAAGAACGAGAGTAACCGACATAGCCCGAAAAATAGCAACACTAAAATGGCAATGGGCTGGACACATTGCTCGTAGGACCAATGCCCGATGGGGCCGACGGGCTCTCGAGTGGGGACCACGCACCGGAAGACACAGCGCGGGTAGGCCCCCGACAAGGTGGACCGACGACCTGGTGAAGGTCGCGGGAAACCGCTAGAGAACCTTGGGGGAGGCCCATGCCCAGCAGTGGATGTCTTCCGGCTGAAATGATGATGGTGATGATGAGTGAAGATAAACAAATAAATTATGTTGTTGACATCGTTACGATGCGGACGAAGCGTTTCGCCTCGTCTTTTATATCGAGGGTCCGGATTCTGGAAGTTAGAGTCAATGAATGAGCTCATAATAAACTAGTGCGCTTTACCATAAACGATTGCATCCCTGCTTACCAACGATCACCTTATTGTAAGCAGTAATGACCATACTGGTCGTTCGGATCACGATCAAGCACTACTTTAAAACTTAAAAAAATATTGACAACTAACTGCGCCACACGGTTTCACCCGCGTTTTTTTTTATATGCTCCGCTCCTATTGGTCGCAGCGTGATGTTATATAGCCTAAAGCCTTCCTGGATTAATGGACTATTCAAAGCAAAAAGAATTTTTCATATCGGACCAGTAGTTCCTGAGATTAGCGCGTTCAAACAAACAAACTCTTCAGCTATATACGAGGGTCAAACTGAAAGTTCTTAGAACTGGCCACTTCTAAACAATATAATAAATAATTCTAAATTTTGAAAATAAAACTCTTTGGCAATATTACTGAGTATATATTTCATTCACTTGTCATTAGTTATACGATTTGGCGGCAAATTGAAAATTGTCTGTGTCACGTCAACATGAATTTAACACGAGAAAATATTCGTGCAATGATTTTTTATGACTTTCGATGTCATTTAAGTCAACAAGAAAGTTATGATAGACTACGATTGGCCTTTCACGATGAAGCCCCATCTCGTGCGACTGTTTACAACTGGTTTAATGAGTTTAAACGTGGTCGCACTAATCTTACTGATGATTTACGTGAGGGACAGCCTTCTACGGCGACGAGTGAAGATAACATCTGTGTTGTGCTGCGTATGATAGAGACTGACAAAAGAGTGACCCATCAGCAGATTCGGACAAGCTTAGGCATCGGTATGAGTCAAGTGCACAAAATCCTCCACGAACATTTAGCGGTCAGGAAGCTTTGCGCCCGGTGTATACCTCATAATTTGACTGAGGCTCAAAAACTCCATCGTGTGGATTGGTGCCGTAAAATGATTGAAAGATTTAACGGAGGTGACTCAAATGCTGTGTTCGACATACTAACAGGTGACGAAAGCTGGATTTACTGTTATGATCCTGAAACCAAAAGACAATCTGCTCAGTGGGTGTTTTCGAGGAGTTGCCAACTAAAGTGAAGAGAGATCTAAGTGCGAGAAAAAAAATGGTGGCCTCGTTCTTTGGAAGGATAGGTCATTTCGCAACAATTGTGTTAGAGGATCAAAAAACAGTTTCTGCAGAATCGTACACTACTAATTGTTTGCCACTTGACTTGGAAAAAGTTCGAGAGAAACGACCTCGCAGTAGGATCCTCCTTTACCACGACAACGCCTCGTCGCACACCGCCAAGCGAACGATCGACTATTTGGCGACATCAAACGTTGAATTACTGGGTCACCCGCCGTATAGTCCCGACCTCGCGCCTTGGGATTTTTATTTATTTCCAAAAATTAAAGAAAAACTTAAAGGAAAGCGGTTTATGAATGCTGGAGAAGCGGTGGCTGCGTATCGCGATGCCATTGAAGAGACCCCTAAGGACGAGTGGGCAAAGTGCTTTTCCTAGTGGTTCCATCGCATGCAACGGTGTATTGACGTGAATGGACAATATTTTGAAAAGATATAATAAAACTAATAACTGGCTAATGTTATCAGTTTTTGATTTTCTAAGAATTTTCAGTTTAACCCTCGTATATTAGTATAGAGTATAGATGTTGTGTTATAAATATCTCTCATAGAAATAATTAAGGCAAACCTGACTCAGTTTCGGGCCAAGACTGTGGTCGGTCGGAGCGGCAGAACAAAATGAGTCCTGCCCTGCTATGCAGATTTATTTGAGAGGTATAGCTTGTATATAAAGTCGTGAAAATTGTTGTTTCTTGAACTAAAAATTTTAAAAGTAGCGCAACACTAAATCTTAGTAAGTACAAGTACAGCGAATGCCATCGGCAGTCATCGATTTGATTTTATTTAATTTTCAATTCTATTTAGACAAAATACCGAAGAAATGTGTTAAATATGAGAAAAACAAACCTGAGTGGAGCTCGGGAAATTATTTTTAAAGGTTATCTATCATCAATGTTTGTTAGTACACCAAGCTGGACAAATTTTTATCAAATATGGATGATATTTATGCTTGAACAGTTGCTAAAACAGGTATGTAATCGTGTTACTGTTTGTTTTTATCTATCTACTAGAAGTTTCAAATTTACTAAGTAAACGATTTTAAGACTAAAATAAGGATTGTTTACATTGCGCATTTATAGGTTAGATTGCAAGTACAGGCAGACCATATGTGTGGTATGGCATGACCAGTGCGTTTTAATATTTTAGGTTATTTAATTTACCGCTGATTTTAAAAATGAATTAGGTATATCATTTTGGGAATTAAAATTAATGCTATCCATCTTCTGATAGAAATGAAATATTATTATTTTTAATCTTTCAGGAAAATGTGAGAGTAAACCCTTTACCAAGATATACATGAGTTAGTTAAGATTTTAGTTAGAAGTTAGATTCGCTTAAGTGAAGATAGCAGGCTGATGACAGCAGTAGCGGAGACGTTCTTTTTCTTTCTTTATTTTTTGGCTTCGCACGGTCTGTGCATTTAGCCAATGTCAAGTAATTATGAATTATTCATGTAGAAAAAGACTGCAGCGTGACCAGTCTTACGTGTGAGGTTTGGGGCTAAGTCATGATGTGGCCATTATGCTGCGATATTTCACTGTTCTTTATAAACTATTTACTAAATGCACTTTTTACTACATAAATCACGCACTTTTATTTAGTAAACAACACTATAAATAATTTTAAAAGTTCAATGAAAAACGAGCATGACACTCAGCTTGACTTTCCCGCCAAAACCCAGCGGAGACGTTGTTAGTGACGCATCTGACAAAGAAAATACTTTTTAACGAAGAATATTTGGAATCAGATGATGAAAGCAATTATTATGTTTTGTAATACTTTTCATTGGTAAAATCACGTTAAAACATATAATAATAAATATGAATGATTTTATTTTTTGTTTTACTCATTTTATTTAAACGCAAGAGAGCATAGATTTGTGTTTTCACTAAAACCAGTTTAGCTTCTAGTACAAAATTATGTGTTAGTATCAAAATGATTTCAATCACATTAACAGGGTTGCTGTATGCACGACCGCAGCGCCCTCATTTATTTTCACGACTTTATAGACAGGTTATAGGAGAATGCATGCTGCATCTGTGTAAACAGAGACAAAGGAAAAATACAGATAAAATTCAGATATGTTAGTAGGTAGGCTCTTTCTTTATGTTAATTTTAGGAACTTTGTTGTTCGAGGTTTGGGGTTTTAGGTTACTGCGGCGGCCCTTTAGTCCGCCTGTGGTCTGGTCTTAACAATGAACATGCACTGTTAGTGAAGGAATGATAATCATAAATATCTTACATCATAAATAACTTACATCATAAATATCTTACATCACAAATATTTTACATCATAAATATCTTAAGATACCTACATCATAAATATCTTAAGATACCTACATCATAAATGTCTTAAGATAATTTGATTATGTAGATTGAGACTTTAATGATACATTGTTACAAAAGATGTTAAGCACCTATTTATGGCCAGATAACCACATCAGTTATTGACAGACTATCAACAAGGTTTTACGGTTAATTTAATGCTGTATAACATGGCTTATGTGAAGTTATGTGTAAAAAACAAGATTGAGGATGATTAATTAATTTGCTGATATGAACGACTGACAAAATCCGTGTAATATTCGTCGTTTCGTTTCGTTTTATTTTCCCTTAAATAATTATATATCAAATAAAGTAAAATAGTACCGTCTATATTTTGTTTTATTGTATGGTCACACTGCTCTATCTATTATCATAGTACAAAAAAATAGTACTATCGCAGCTAAGAGGTAATAAATACACTGTATTATATACCTATTACATATTTAGTAGAAACTTATTATTAAAAATTAAGTACTTACACTAGACTGTCTGATATTCTTCTCAGTCAGCACACGTATTTATGTCACTGGAGGTGAAGATTGAGGGGCCGGCACCCAAATTACGTTACAGACTAAGTATTAATCAGAATCTGCATCATTTTTTTTGCGTCCTTATAAGCTATATGATCGGCTTCATCTTTTGTCGTTTGCCATTGCTTAAAGAGTGTTTTATTGGTGTTCAATATCTCCGTGACGTCTTCTTGCCACCAATTTGTGTCCTTATCGCCGCTGATAGCGCCTTTTGATACACCTAGGTACTGTTTGGCTTTTTAGTGGCAATAGGTTTGGAAGTCTCTCCACATATTATTAGCAGTGTCTTCTTGTTGTGAGTCAAGGTATTCTACGATTCTCTTTTGTCATCTTTGTTGGTTTAGGCATTACAAATTCAGTGACTAAGATACGATGTTGTGATGTAAGCGGTTCTCCGGGGATTACTTAACAGTCTTTAAAAGTCTTCAACCGGTGCCGATCTGTTAGAATATAGTCTACTTGTGTACATATCCCGCCGCTTTTATATGTAATCAAGTGTTCGGTACGTTTAGAGCAGAACGTGTTGACAATTGCAAGATCGTAGGCTGACGCAAATTGCAGGATGCTCTCGCCTTCCGGGTTTATATTGCCATTTCCCCAGTTGCCGTGGATTCCTCGGTACGTGGATGTTGTGGTTCCAACATGGCCGTTTAGATCACCGCCTATGTATTTAGATTCCGTTGTCGGGATGGATTTTAGTAGATCGTTTATCCCGTTCCAAAATGTTTATTTGTCTACATTTGAGCAGCCAGCCTGTGGTGCATAAGCACATATGATGTTGATGCACGGTTGGTCATCAAGAGCGAACTTAATTGACATTAGTCGCTCGCTTATTCTGTTAACCTCCACTATGCGGTCTTGAAGGTCCTGATCTACAACAATTTCTACTCCATTCTGTGGTCGTGTCCCGTGGTAGATGAGTTTATAGTTATGCCCGATATTTCGAGACTTAGACCCCTTCCATTTCGTTTCTTGGATGCAACAAACGTTGATGCGTCTGCGATGTAATACTTCGCTCAGCTCAGTGCTTCGTCCTGTCATTGAGCTCAACTTCCAACTCGCTACACGCATTTATGGTACTTGTACGGGGGCTCTCGTGACATTGCCGTCGCTTCGGGGGTACGCCCTAGCATTTGCTGCAGTTCCTTCATTTGTGTCGTCGCTTAAGGGGGACGCCCTAGTAGTTGCATTTATTTTATTATTTGTGCTTTTCATGACCAGAAGTAAAAAAGTTGGCTTTTGGTTTTACGGCCGGTTGCCACCTGACGCCAAGACAGTAACCCCACATGCTAGCTGGGGCTTGGGATGCCACCGTTGACTGTTAGGTTCTTCCGGCGTCATCCCCTACATGACGTGCTGCCTGACGCCATTGCCCTCCACAGCCCTTTCTCGGTCTACTATACCAAGTGGCCTTGCGGAGGAGTTGCTTATTGGTCCGCGAGAAGATTTTATTTCCCGCTTATCCTTTGGTATTGTTTCCAATACCAACAAGCCTTCCCCGATCCGCGACCTTGGAGACGCGTTTTCTAGAGGTTACAGGCTCCTCCGAGAAAACTTAATTAAAACCATAAGCAATAAATTGCACCGTGTAAATCAGTCTTAATCAGAACATATTTATCTTGGTTATGTGGACTGAGGGACCACAGGTCAGTCATTATAGATGCTGGAATTTTAATGGATGTTTTCCCGCGGCAGAACGATTTGCTTTAAGAAGTACTTTCGATGAATAGAGTAAAAGACAAAATTAAAAATATTTGTGTTATAAAATAATAAAAAATAATAAAAAAAAAACATCAACTCGAAAAAGTGGGAAAAGTTACTTACGCTACCTACGTGTTGTAGGTACTACTCGGAATGGGCATGAAACCGCCTCAATGGAAAGCAATACATTTAATGTTCAAACCATAATAAGCTCCCGCGCGCAGTGATAGGGCATAAAACAGCTTGTAGGCAACAATCCAAAAATTCACCGCCATGCCGACAAAAGAAAAAATTGTTCAAACCAAAAAAATTTGTCAGGTGCGTTAATACCTAAGGTATAAAATAACTTAAATGTACCAATACAAAAATTACCGCTCAAACTAGCATTCAAAAAAACTACCGTTCAAAGGCGTTGCCGCTTTATAAATGTTCAAAGTAAAATAAGCTCTCGACTCTAGTGATACGACATAAAGTAGTCTGCGCGCAAAAATTACAAACAATTATCTTAGATAATAATTTTATTTTCGTGTTCAGTAAATTGCAGCTAAAAAGTATTTATGAAAATCTCATACTTAAAAGAAAATCGTAAGCCCGTAAGGCTTACGATTTTCTATTAAGTATGAATGGATAATAGTTGAAGCACGCGGGTCAATGGCCCCGCGCCATTCAGCTGTAGATTATCAGAAGTTTACTATTGGTTTGTGCTCACTTTCGAGTTTGTGTGATGTTAAATCTGCCATTTTATGTTTCTAATATTTTATTTATTGATGAAACGATTGTATTACTAAGACAAAACCGTTTCGCTGCGGGAAAACAACCATTAAAATTCCACGCTGTATTTTTTTTTTAATGCTTACTGGACAATATTATAAATTTAGTAAATATCTTAACTTATTTTTTATTAAATGTCTGTATACCTACACCAAATCTTCTTTTTTACGGTACTTTCTGAGATTTAGCTGATCGTCTGTGAGAACTGAGGGACCGCACTATATGGGTCGTAGGTTTTAAAATGTTGGTTTACAAATAGGCTATTTGACAGATTTATAGTTTCTATCTTGAATTACTTGGTAGCGGTTAAGAAGTTCATCGAAAGTATTTTTTTTAATACGTATTTGGTAAGAAACATGCAAATAAAAATTCAAAATTCAAATAAGTCGCCGAAACGCTTTATTCAGCAATATGGCGCCTTGTAAGTGACGTCACAAGCATATAAACGATTTTCGGTTCCGCAGTGCTGTTTGTATTTTCTGTTATGTGTTGTTGTTTATCTAATAAAATGGTTTACAAGCGGTGTGCTGTACCGGGTTGTCCAAATACACACTGTCCAATCACAAAAAATATCATACTGTCAAATAGCCTATTCCCAGACTCGTTCTACAACTGTTTAAAGTTTATTACTTAATCCTAGGATTTTCATTTCGCGAATTCCCAGTACGGTCCCTCAGTTCACATGCACATTTTGATGTGCTGTCTTTTGTACAGACGACCGCACAATAAGCTACTACAGTCTGTCAGATTTCCTTATTAGATTTTCAACTTTATCTCTAAAGCTTTAAGGCTCAAGGTTGATTGGAAATATCTGACAGTTTGGGGTTGCTTGACCTGCTGTCGTCCGCATATACCTAGTCATTCGTGAACGCTCTGTACCTTGCAGTCATAACTACCTACTTATTTGATTATAATTCTCGATAAAACATTTCAGAATCGGAACATTATGAAAATGTCGAGAGATATTTTAATCACAAACTGATCGATGCCAACTTGAAGAAGGGAACTTTAAAATTCCAGAAGTAAGTGTTGAACATGTTGATAATAAGCTTTTCAGTTTAAGTTGTGGTTTCAATTGCCCCGTTGATCTCGTGGTGGCAAGCGTGACAGCTGAGCATGTGGCAAGCGGAGCATAATAACTAATACTAGCCAAGTTTTTTTTATATGCCCTGCTCCTATTGGTCGCAGCGTAAAGTTATATAGCCTAAAGCCTTCCTGGATTAATGGGCTATCTAACGCAAAAAGATTTTTTCAAGTCGGACCAGTAGTTCCTGAGATTAGCGCGTTCAAACAAAAAAACAAACAAACTCTTTAGCTTTATATGTACAGGGTTTTTCATTAAGAGCGCTCGAACATTGAAATGAAATAAAACAATCTGTTTAAGTGATATTCCCACAGTTTTTAATACAGCTTAAAGAATATTCATGGATATTATGTGTGGAAAATAATATCAGCCAAATGGCCACCGCGACTCCGCTGTAGATGGTGTATTATGGTGGACCAATTCTAAAGGACGTCTTCGCATAAATGAGGCTCAATTTCACGAAGAACGGGAGTTATGTTGGCCTTTAGGGCAGCAATTGACTGTGGTTTATCTGCATACACTAGAGATTTTACGTAGTCCCACAGGAAATAATCGAGCTGTGTTAAGTCACACGATCTCGGGGCCCAGTTGATGTCGCCACCACGCGAGATGACGAAGCCCTGGAACTTCTCTTTCAATAAATTTAATGTTTCCCGTGCTGTATGGCAAGTGGCGCCATCCTGTTGGAACCACATGTTTGTAAGATCCATTCCATCTACCCTAGGCCACAAAAAATTGTTATCATCGTCCGATATCGGTCGCCACGGAACGTTAGGCGAATAGAGCACTGATTTTGATAAAAAAAAATTAATGATTTTGATTGATTTTTGAATGGTTGTTGAAACGTGTAGCGTTCCATGGTGAAATATCGCGACTAAATATGTATTCATGCCAAATTTGACAGCTATCGTATTACCAAGATGGCCGCTATGCGCTGTCAAAGTTCGAGCGTCCCTATTGAAAAACCCTTTATATTAGTATAGACGTTAACAAAAAAAAAAAAAAAGAACAAATACTTTATAGCGGTGACACAATCTTTAGCATTGTATACACAGTATACATATGTATGTATATCTCGCTGTAGCAATAATGAGGTCGGTTCGGTCACGCTCACGCTAATTGAATGCTTTTTTCCATCCAACAGTAGCTCAACACCGCTGAAGAAGTTTCCCATTTGTTCATTTATTAGCAGTAGTATGAAGACTAATGTAAAAAATAATGGAAAGTGTGCTTGGCAGCCAACCCCTACCAACCCGCACTGGGCCCGCGTGGTAGATTACGGCCCACTCCTTCTCACCAAGGGGAGGCATGTATGTGCCCGGCCTGGCGAAACGAGCGCCGCGACCTCATTGCGGCGCTCGGAGGCGGACGCCTCTCCCTGGCAACCATGGTGCGAGCCATGGTTGAAAGGGAGAGTGCATGGGAGGCTGCCGCCTCCTTCTGCGAGACCGTCCTCTTGCAGAAGGAGGCTGCGGAGAGGGAGCGGGAAGAGGACGTACTTGCCGCTCCCCTCCGGCGTAGACGGGTGGGGCGAAGAAGGCGGGGGACGAACCCCCGTCTCCTTTAGCCCCAGGGTGTGACCAGCGCGTGCGGGTAGCTCCCGCACGTGTATTGCACAACGGTCACCACGTCTGGGGATTATTCCGTTACCGGGTAATCCCCCTTTGGCGCGGAAACCGGCCCTACAGGGGAGGGCCGGCAAGCCCTGAGAGTGGCACGGAGTACTTGGCCTTCGGGTCCGCCCCGTGACACTCTCAACACAGGGCCCGACGGTAACCGGGTGGTTTTAGTGGGTATTCCCGGCTTCGGCCGGGCGAGTCCCACACACGCTCGTCGCCTAGCTAGCGACGGGTATGGTGCGTAAAGGCATTTCCACTCGTTAAAAAAAAAAAAAAAAAAGGGGAGGCATGTATGTATGTTATGTGCTTAGCAGCTGCAGTAAATATTCCCAGTACAGCAAAATTGCCAGTCAATTAAAGCCTATAGAACATGTAATGTAGTTATAAACACCCAAATTAGAATATTGTGTTGTGATCATAATACATACACTGGTTTCTTAATTTAACAGGTATATGCGTTGTTATTTATTAAATTAGTTATACCAATCCTTGGAGAACCGAACCGAACCGAACAGAAGCCGGCAGAAGTTACCACCCACCAGACAAAGCCTTGCCGCCAAGCGATTTGTCGTGTTCCGGCATGATGTCTGGTGAAGCCGTACGGAGGACGGGTCTGAGCAGTTGTGTTGCGATGTGTGCCGGGTACGATGCGCCTAATGTTGTTGTGTTGGGAGTTCGGTCGAGGAGGGTCTTCAGATCAATCTCCCTTTGGCGCAGCATCGTTGATCGTGTTGTTGGGTTTAACATTGCATCACCTTGCTCAACTGCCTTCTTCCTTCCTATTCGCTCAGTTTTGAGTGAATAGGCTCTTAATAAACTAGCGCGCTTTACCATCAACGATCGCATCACTGCTTACCATCAGGCGGGATTGCGATCAAGAGCTAGTTTATATACATAAAAAAAAAAGAACGAAGATCATAACGTTCTTGAAATACGGTTTTTTTCTTTATTATGTATTGCATGATTAAATTCGTATGAATATAAGTAAAACTGCGACTTCAAAAGTCTGTACAAACAACAGGGTTAATATGACAATAATTTCCATAGTTTTAATTGTTTTCGGGATAAAAAAAAAAACCTATATTAATAATAGTATAAACCGATTCAGGAAACGATTTTGAAGAATTTTCAAGGAAGTGCGTTAATTAATTTACATACTGTATGTCTTCCGCGTCTAATATTAGTCTTTATTGAGATTGGTTATCATCGCCGAAATAGGGTCTCGAGGACTCTCGAAGACAGCCTCCGTGGCGTAGCGGTAGAGAACGCGGCCACTGCGTGGAGGTGCAGGTTCGATCCAAGCGCATTGTAGATATTAGTATGCATGAATACGAATATTTGCACTGGTCTGGTCGTATCTCGGAAAGCACGTTAAGCCGTTGGTCCCGGTTGCCATACGAACATCTATTGCAGTCGATACGGGTTGTTGGAGCCCTCAAAAGTCCAACAATTGGTCTAACTGCAGTTCAGACTGGTAAAGCGGACCCCAGACTCCAAAAGTTGTAAAAGCTTCGGGTGCGACTGGGATCACCTCTGAGGTGATGGTGATGAGGGTCTCGAGGACTGATATTATGTCATTATTCAAACATCCCTTATCAATCATCCACCTAGCGTTTTGTCAACTATATTGGGGCCTTTATGACCTCTACTAACCAATTACTGGTTAACACGATATCCCGTGGTTAGCCCGTGGTCCGTGGTCATACTTTCGGATTTCTGACGCCGGGACCAACGGCTTAAAGTGCTTTCCGGTGCATGGAGGGATATCGGTTTGTATACAAGGTCGTCAAGGAAGTGTCTTCAAGGATAGAATGAATAGTTGATTGCACGGTTACCGCAGTGGTCAAGCTATTGACTGCTGCGCTTCGTGTCTCGGGGCCGATTCTCGCATTTAACAAATATTTGTATGAGCTACAGGTAGTTGCTCCGGGTCTGGATGTTTGTGTATGTGAGTTTATATCATTGTTTACTCACCCACGATATAGGAGAAATTCCTAGTGTAGGGCAACGTTAAAAAAAAAAAAAAAGAAAAAAGGAAGAAAAGAATGGGCTCTTAATAAACTAGCTCGGTTTACCATCAACGATTGCAACACTGCTTACCATCAGTCGAGATTGTGGTCAAGCGCTAGTTTATAATTATAAGAAAAAAGTATTTCGACAAATACCTAGGCATATAGGAAAGTAAGTCAGTTTAGTATATCAGATTGAATTTGGAACCTTATTGTATGTTCCACATGTATGATATCTTGAAAATGACTTTTGTAAATCGAACTTACTCGTGGTTAAACAAACACAGTCGCACGAGTCAATCGAAGATTAAGGCTACTCTTGCCGCACTCGATACATGGATGAGTTCATTGCATATCGAAACTCTTTTATGCCTTAGGAAGTACGTAAACTGTCCATCTTGTCTGTCATTGTTAGATCTTTCACAGGCGTTACGTTAGTCGGCAGTACTTATCTGTATCCCCTCTAATCGGCAAACACATTTATGTCAAATGATTGCGACTAGTTGGCATCAGTTGGGTTCGTTCGGCCCGCCCATTGGTCCGTTCGGCCCAAACGATCCCAACTAGTCGCAATCATTTGACAAAAAAATGTGTTCGCCGATTAGGGGGGCGGTTAGACCCGAAATCAACATAATCAGGAAAAGGTAATAAGTTATGATTATGTTGCTAAGTGTAATCAAATGTAAGTAAATATAAGTTGTTACCGGGGGATATCGGGTTCAGAATAGTACGAAACCATATCTTTCCGTGGGTGTCGGAACAGGCGACTAAGAGAACTCTCACCGGGAACCGGGCAGCAGCGCTTCGACTGTGGAATATC
Organism: Sesamia inferens; assembly: GCA_037179545.1. Taxonomy (NCBI): domain Eukaryota; kingdom Metazoa; phylum Arthropoda; class Insecta; order Lepidoptera; family Noctuidae; genus Sesamia; species Sesamia inferens. Next base: position 24,880,394 of record CM073931.1, read on the forward strand.
AAATTATTGCGATCTTCAACCCGCCTGACAAGGGGATTATGGCAACCCCCCCCCCCCCAAGCCAATGAAAACTTTGGGGGAGGCCTTTGTCCAGCTGTGGACCTCTATAGGCGGAAGAAGAAGATGTTTTTTTTTAATGAATCAATAAATATAAAAAATACGTTCATTTAGTCTGCTCTTTTATTAAGCGATAAATAGCTAAACCTTATCACTAACACAATAAAGAAACTTGAAACCTTTTTAACACACATTATAAACAATTTATTATTAAGCCGTACAAATGCATCTACAATAAATCATAACTAATCTTTTTTTTAGGACAGATACAGATGAAAAAGTCCACGTCACCGCTGATCTGATCATTGGGGCTGATGGAGCCTTCTCCGCGGTCCGTAAGGCGATGATGAAGAGACCCTTCTTCGATTACAGCCAAAAGTACATCGAACATGGTTACTTAGAACTGTGCATACCGGCAGACAAAAATGGTGGCGTAAGTACTTACTCGTTCATATTAAAAAGCTAAGCAGACGATATTACTTGTAACGTTTACTTGATATTTTTTTTCGACATATGGCCATCAGTTTTCCGCTTGAAATTGTTAACCGTCACCATTCTTTTAAATTTCCTCTCCTCTCTGATGTAATTGTACCATATTTCCAACAAGAAGCATACAAATGATAGGATGTAACCCACCAAGAGTGTGGCAAAGTGTATTCTCAAATCTAGAAGCTTAATCGCCGTGAAGGCCTTAGGATGTCGGTGAATGACACTATAACTTCTGAGATTGATTGTTTTCAAATGATTCATTATAAGACCAGCTTCATACAAGCGATGAGCGTATTCCTGGAACTTGTCTGCAAAAGGGAAACCGCGAACAAGATACATGACGATCATGTTAGAGCCAGAAAATAACCAGGAATCTAATTCAGGTTTACAGCCATGATCTAGATATTGGTACTCTTTCATTTCGCAACTGCCTTCCATCTCGATGGCATAATGATTTTTGGTGTTTGAAACATATTGTAAAGAGCCATCAGTCGAGGTGCAATTGAGAATGGCTTGTCCTTCTGGCAAACTTTGATTGTAAGCGTATTGGAAAAACATTCTTGTGTTATCACTAATGCATGGCGCGTATGGTAAAGTTTTCAAGTCCTCCACGCTTATTGAATGTGTTTTCTCATGCACATGAATTGTGATTATACTGAATAGCGCTGTGTTGTAAAAGCTGGTGACATAGAATGTAAACACAGCCCACAAAATTATTATCTTTCTGAACTTTTTGTTCCGCGACAAGCCTCTGCCTGCGTTTCCAAAGAAATATCCCCATAAATAAAGAACCGAGAAAGTTTTATCACGGAGTCTTTTTTTCAACAACTCACCAACTATTATAACGTAGAAAATGGCAGCAAATATCAATAGCCATGTTGTTATTCCAAATTCTCCGTATACTGTGTGCCATATATGGCTGTGGTGGGCTGGTGTGTATAAATAATACGCAGCGTAGTTAAAACCCCAGAGGTAATCGAACAATTCCACTCTATTCTCCATGAGTACGTACCCACCAGCGGCTATGTCTGCTTTACCATTGCTTAAGAAATTTAGAACTCCAGTAGCCGTACGATTCGATAGCACGATTCCATTCGTTACATTGTCTCCGAAAGTTTCATAATCTAAGGAAAACCCTTCTCGCTCAGCTATAGTATCCAACACGTATTGTTCCAAACCTGATACAAACTTACCATACACTGTGTAGTTGCTTGATTTAGAAATAAAATTTGGTATATCATCAGTTGCAACTACTTTGAAAGTGCAGTTAGTCATTTCATGAGGGACTTTATTCGGGAAGTAATTAGTAATATTCTCAGCATTCTCACAGCTGCCAAGAGTTATTACTTTTTCGAAATATTTACCACAACTGTGGTTCTCGAACGGATGGTATGTGTAAATCAGTGCATCATCTTCTCCATTCTGCAAAAGGACTACGTCATACATTCTGTATTTCAAAAGTGTCTTGAATAATGTCTGAATCCCTTCATTTCCACCCACTATATTATTCACTTGGATAATAAACTTTGCTCTGGGATTCCAGAACACGTCTCGTGTTAAGTCAAGCAAGCCAGACCAGAGTACGAACAAGTCTTTCACTGTGATCACGTATACGTTAGTCCAGATAAACCAATTTTGGTCATGGAATGACCTTACGATGTTACTGTGACAAATTTCCGCCTCGTTTGTAGTTTTGATTAGTTGATCAATATCAGCATTAGGATTGATAAAAGTTGTGAGAGTGCCACAAGGGAAATATTTCGTTAGAATATTATGTATACACTTAACCGTGCTGTAGTTTTTATTTGAGTAAAAGTTATGTAGATCCATAACATTCTCATCACAAAAGGTAAATTTTATTGCGCTTAAATTAAATATTAAACAAAATAAAATTATTGTTCGTAGCGTCATGTTGTTCGCGTCAGATTCACTGTAAATACTATTTATTCGAAAATCAAATCTGTTGAAATTTCGATGATAAATGGCATCCCACCGGTGTATTTACAATAATTTATCATCGTTTTAGTGGCAGAATATAATTAAATAGATATCATTTCTTCATCGAAATCATTGTTTTGTTTATAAGTAAAATTAGAATAAATGATATTTCTGTGAAATTGATAGCTGTAGCTGTCTAGGGTTCTTTACACCTTTTTAAACACAGTATGAATCATTTTGAAAACCAACCAGCACCCTAATAGCGTAACACATTATTACTGTCAGTTGGAATAATTTCGAAACATATTGCTAATACATTACTCCATGTGTTCGAAAAAAATTCTGCTCAACAACCTAAATAACGCAATGAATGTTGTTGAACTGACAAAATCAAACCCATTGCTACTGATAGAGTGACAGCTAAACCGCTTTATTATAGCAAATATAAAAAAAGTAATTTCGTATATATAATGATATAGAACCATTCGTGTGCAATAGGGTATTTGACTAAAAAAAAAAGTAATTAGTCCATCAGTCAGATTTCCAAAAAATACTAGACACGTATTTTTTCTTTTTCCATATAAACAAAAAATGAAGACGACGCAGTGCGTTGAAAACTCGCGTGACGTCACTGCACGCTACACTTTTTAGCGACCAATGACATCACCAGCCAATTTAGCATATAGTAACGTTATAATTCGTTAATTATGTTGCTAAATTGAAGTGTACAACTGCTGTTTTTAACCGACTTCAAAAAGGAGGAGGTTACTCAATTCGACAATATATATGTTTTTTTTGTCGTTTATGAACCGATTTTGATCATTCTTTTTCTGTTAGAAAGAAGACATTCCCAAGATGGTCCCATGATAAAGACATCAGGGTTTGATGGTGGAAGACAAGAGAAATTGAGGGGAACTTTCAAAAATTGTAGGGACGGCTAGTGCATTTGTAAGTTTAATCATTAGGTATTTTAAACCACTATAATTTAATAGGGGTCTGGAGTAGATCTGATGATGGAGCTGGGAGACGGGCGAGGGAACTACTCAACGATTCACAGCAGCTATCTTGTGTTTGTGCTTGAATAATTTGTATTGATAAAAACCTTACATATAGATGGGTGGTGACTGTCATTAGGGAGCTGATGATGAAGACAAAAGTCGGTTCAGGGAACTCCTCAACGATTTACAGTAGTTACCTTGTGTTTGGACTCAATTCATTTATATTAACGAGAATTTTGCATCTATTTGGATTATAATGTAGGTCTGCAGAAGATCTGATAATAAAGACCATAAACAGTGGAAGTCCTCAACAATTTACAGCATTGAAGTTTAACGTAGGACAACCACTAGCCACTGCTATTCGCCATGCTGATGCGACAATCAAAAAAATCAAGGGACTCAGTTTAAGTTGCGTAATCGTGTCACCTCTAGCAATGCTCATACATTCAGTCCGGTTTTAGAAGAATTTTATAAAAATCGATTTAGCATTTAAACGTCGTTTGCTTGCTAGCCTATTCCCAACTATGTTGGAGGCAGCGTCCAGTCTGGCCGGATGCAGCTGAACAGTAGTCATTTTTGCAATTAAAAATTGTAAAATAAATTTTTTATTACAAAAAAAAAACAACCGACTTCCAAAAAAAGCACTAATAAAGTGAAAAATAACTAATTTCGGAAGTCGGTGGCAAAGAAGAATATAAAAAACTTAAGATATTATGATCGTGAACATGTATTTTTGCCACCGACTTCCGAAATTAGTTATTTTTCACTTTGTAGTGTTTTTTTTTGGAAGTCGGTTGTTTTTTTTATAATAAACGTTTTTATTGTTTACCTTTAGCTAACTACGTAAACCGGTGAAGTATAGACTTTAGGATTTTGTGGAAAGACAGTTAAGTGTTATAGGTTTTTTTTTTAAATGACTAGCTTTTTAACTTCAGGGATTTCAAGGCATTTCTTCTATAGTTTCAGATGCCAGCAAACTTCCTCCACATCTGGCCTAGAGGCGAGTTTATGATGATTGCACTACCGAACCAGGATTGTTCATGGACAGTAACGCTATTCATGCCGTTTGAAAAATTTAAAAATTTAGACACAGAAGAAAAACTGCTGGCTTTCTTCGAGAAACACTTCGTGGACTCAATCCCTTTGATTGGCAGACAGAAACTAGTTGAAGACTTCTTCGCTGGAGCACCATCACCCTTGGTTGCTATAAAGGTGATTATAAAAACTCTTTGCTAGGTTTGTACGTGTGATAATGTTAATGATGTGAGAGGAATATTGTTTTTTTTTATTAAATTATAAACTAGCGCTTGACCGCAATCCCGCCTGATGGTAAGCAGTGACGCAGTCGTTGATAGTAAAGCGCTCTAGTTTATTAAGAGCCTATTCACTCCAGCCTTGAAGACTCAAATTGTAGTCCGACGGAAACACCGCCGCTGGCAAACTGTTCCAGTCCCTCGATGTACACGGTATAACGCAGGAGGCGAAACGCTTCGTGTTGTGTTAACAAAATAAGGGTGGAAACTTGCCGTACGACGGGTCGTCCGAGGGTGAATTGAGATGGGGGAATTAAATCATGCAATTCCCTCGCATACTCCACAAAATGCATCCTATAGAAGACCGAAAGGCTGGCTACTCTACGTCTAAGCTCTAGGCTTTGGAGACCGTCTCGAGTTAAGTCAGGATCACCAATCAGCCCCTGCGCACGCCTCTCCACCGAATCCAAAGTGGCTAGGTGACACTTAGCAGCACCAGCCCACATGTGGCTGCAGTACTCCACACATGAACGGACCTGTGCTTTGTACAACATTAGAAGCTGGCCTGGTGTGAAGTACCGCCGGACCTTTGCGATAACGCCAAGTTTCTTAAATTGATTGATTTCGAAAAGTAGGAGCCAAGGTGAACGGGCTCCTTTTGGCGGTGAAAAGATCCGACCGCCGTCAACACAATTTAACCATCTTATTACAATCCGAAAACTAACCTTAGTTCTACCCTTAACCTCTTGTACACAAACTAAACTAATTTAACTAAACTAAACTTAAGGGCATCTTTTTCTTTCTATTTCATTAAGAAAAGTATAGAAGATAACGTTTTAGTTTAATCCTGTCAAATTAAGATATTTCATAGACAGTTTAGACGCAATTAAAAACATGGCGGCCAAAACTATGTTACATGTGCATCAATTTACGCCAAGCGCTGACTAATTTGACAGGTCTAAACTAACATATTATTTTCTTTCCTTTTCTTTATGTATAATATATACAGTATGTTAAGAAAACCCTGTCCGACTCATAAGGATAATAAAGGTTAGGTAAACACATGACCAAATATAATATAAAATTTTATATAATCGTCATAGTACCAATACAAATGAATTTTGAAATAATCTTTTTTTCTCGCGAATTAATTCCAACTTCCCCGAAATATGGTAATTTTTAAAAAAGTGACATCACCGGTATTATTATGAGCGAATAGCCACGCTACCACGTGCCGCGTGCCCTGCCGCCCGCCGCCCGCGGAAGGGTGGTTAACGCACATTTATTAAGTTACCTCTTTTGCGAAATAATATTTATTTTTTTAGGGGGGTTTTTTTTTAAGTTTAGCCCGGTTTTATATCCACTAGTAGAATCAGTTATCGATATCTAAGAACACCTTCACGGGTCGGACAGGGTTTTCTTAACATACTGTATAAAGAAAAAGATGAAATTAACTTAGAATTAGTTTAGTTTTTGAACAAGTGGATCGGTGCCAGTATTTCTACTTCGAAGTTTATTTAGATTTATGCTAAGTTATGAATACTAAAGTGGCAACTTAGTACCAAACTTAGCTGTAATTTTTATTTAAAAACTGCATTATCATAATGGTTACGTTCATAATTAAATAACTTTTTAGGTGGTTTAAACATGGGCTGTATAAAATCCTTGCACTCCTGAGCACAATGTACTTGCTGTAGAGCATCTATTTGTTGGGTTATTTTAATTTCTGAATTGTTGTTTTTTTTTTGTGTTTTCCATAATGGATGCTCTCAGCGTACAATATATTTCCGCATCGTTCTCACACGGTTGATTTCAACATGAATGATGTAATCAAATATTTGTATCAATAGCTTGATAATTTAAAAGAGTGTCCATGGAGTTTCTTGCCCGTTCTTCTCCATAGGTTCCTACTCTTTGGAATGGGCGACTAGCTTCATTTTACTGACTGACTGACCTTCTAACAATTCAAAAGTATCTGTAACTGGTTTATTTGAAATAAATGCTTTGATTTTGATTTTCTTCTATTGTAATATGGGGGTAGAAGTGGCTCATCATAGAAATTGTTGTAGAATTTAAAGGCTTCCTAACCTCTTTCCTCAGTGTCGCCCATACCACGTGGAAGACAAAGCCCTACTGATAGGTGATGCAGCACATGCCGTTGTGCCTTTCTACGGTCAAGGCATGAACGCTGGTTTCGAAGACTGCACCCTGCTGGACGAGCTGTTTCGAAAGCACAACGACAACATTGCCAAGATCCTTACTGAGTTCTCTGATACAAGGTGGGAGGATACTTTCGCAATCAGCGATTTGGCCATGTATAATTATATTGAGGTAAGGAATTGTTTTTTTTTTATAAATTAGTGCTTGACCGCAATCGCCTTTGGTTGTAAGCAGTGATGCAAATCGTTGATGGTAAAGCGCGCTAGTTTGTTAAGAGCTTATTTACTCTAGCCTTGAAGACACTTAAATTGTAGTCCGATTGATACACCGCCACTGGAAAATTGTTCCAGTCCCTCGATGCACGCGGTATAAAAGTCGAGGTGAAACGCTTCGTTCGGATCGTTGTGGTATCAATTACGTACGGGTGGATACCCGTCGTACGATGGGTCGTCCATAGATGATGGAACGAAGATTCTATCATCATTCTCTTCTCCAACGATTTGGGGTTGAACCCTCTCACCGTGTAAACTTAGGTAAAGTAGACTTAGAGTAAGCGTGTTCCGACATGATGTCTGGTGAAGCCGTACGGAAGACGGCTCTGAGCAGCTGTGTTGCGATGTATGCCGGGTAGGATGCGCCAAATGTTGTAGTGTCGGGAGTTTGGTCGTGGAGGGTCTCCAGATCAATCTAGCTCTGGTGCAGCATCGTCATTAAATCGCCTCGCTCAACTGCCGTCTTTCTTCTTAGTCACTCAGTTGTTTTGAGTGAATAGGCTCTAATAAACTTATCATCAAGCGCTCTTTACCACCAACGATTGCATCACTGTAAACCATCAGGCGGGATTACGTTGAAGCACTAGTTTTTTTTTTTTAATAATAATAAACTAGCGCTTGACCGCAATCCCGCCTAATGGTAAACAGTGATGCGATCGTTGATGGTAAAGCGCGCTAGTTTATTTCTTAATAAACTAGCGCGGTCAGATTTTCTGAGTGAATAGGCTCTTGCCTATTCACTCAGAAAATCTGACCGAATAGGAAGGAAGACGGCAGTTGAGCGAGGTGATGCAATGTTAAACATAACAATACGACCAACGATGCTGCGCCAAAGGGAGATTGATCTGAAGAACCTCCACGACCAAACTCTCAACACAACAACATTAGGCGCATCGTACCCGGCACACATCGCTACACAACTGCTCAGACCCGTCCTCCGTACGGACTAGTTTATATTTATAAAAAAGTGTCCTTAGCAGTTAGAAAGACAGCTTTTTCCACTTCACCTAAGTTTTCACGAGATGGTTACAGCATCACACTGGTAACTGCTGTATTTGTCATTATCTCGGTGGTCACCGCCTTTTCAGTCATAACATATTTCACTGTCATAAATCGTTTCTTCTCATGTGATCATTCGCATTCATTCTAAAAACTTTAGACATTTTTTTCGTTCTTTCGCTACACATGCCCAATTGCCCCGTGCCCGTACCCATGACAATCTATTTCTCCAAAACTATTTAGGCTGCCACGATCAAACTTATTCTTATGAACTCAATTCTTTTTCTTTACAAAAGTAAACATACTTTTAGGCGTTTTTAGGAACGGCAATTTCATAAGGATGTCGTAAATTTATCCAACGGTTTTAAGTTTTATCTATTTGCTTTATTAATTGTTAATTTAAACATTTTGGAGGCACTTAATGGTATTAATTAATAACAGGTTTCGTAAATAATGTAAATGTTTGCATACCGAATGGCTGACCCTGATATCATTATACAGTATGTTAAGAAAACCCTGTCCGACCCGTGAAGGTGTTGTTAGGTATCCATAACTCATTCTACTAATAGATATAAAACCGGGCCAAACTTAAAAAAAAATCTCCCTAAAAAAATAAATATTATTTCGCAAAAAGTGGTAACTTAATAAATGTGCGTTCACCCTTCCGCGGGCGGCGGGCGGCCGGGCACGCGGCACGTGGTCGCATCGCTCATAATAATACCGGTGTTGCCACTTTTTGAAAAATTACCAAATTTCAGGGAAGTTGGAATTAATTCGCGGGAAAAAAAGATTATTTCAAAATTCATTTGTATTGGTACTATGATGATTACGTAAAATTTTATATTATATTTGGTCATGTGTTTACCTAACCTTTATTATCCTTATGGGCCGGACAGGGATTTCTTAACATACTGTATAATATACAAAATTTTAATTTTATAAACTCTTTACTTACAGATGCGGGACCTAGTAACCCGTCCTTCATATCGTCTTCGGAAGGCGATGGACGACTTCATATTTTGGCTGTTTCCTAATTATTGGGTACCTTTGTACAACTCTGTGACGTTCTCTACCATGCCTTATAGTCGATGTGTTAAGAACCGTGAATGGCAAGACAAGGTGCGCATTAATTACTTAATTTACAACATGTAATTCTTAATTCTTAATTATTTAATTCCTTATTTCTTTTCTTTCTTTCAAAACGAGCCTTGTGTCTGATGGATAATTCCATAAGAAAGTCTATAGGCGCTTGGAGATGACTTCCTGATAACATTGGTTTGATTCTATTAATTTTACTTCATCTTCTTGTCGCTCGCACGACTGTTTGTTCCTTCCTTCCGTGGTCTACTTGAAAGTCTCTGAACCATCTCCGGATACAAGTGGGATGATATGAAGTCCAACTTAGAAAATTGGGGCTTGAATTGAAACCTTGAACGGCTTGCAGTAGGATTTGATTTTGGAGCTATGTTACAGACCATGCTCCACCTCTTATCCTGCCTCCTACTCTGAATCCCAAAACATGCAGCCAAAGTGACCTGCCCTACCATCGACAATGTAAGTAGAAGAGGCAATATTTCGAGACAAACAAGGTCGTGCTAACTATATGAAGAAGAGTTTTACATCTAAACAGACGTTTAATTACCTGGCTGTCATCCACTTCTACTTTACTAATAAAAAGATAAAAAATTGGGTAAACAAAATTCTCCCGATCGATGCTATAAAAATCTCACCGTGAAAAGATAGATATCCATACTAATATTGTAAATGCGAAAGTGTCTCTGTCTGTCTGTCTGTCCGACTTTCACGCCAAAACTACTAAACCGATTGTATTGAAATTTGGTACACAGATAGTCTAGAGCTTGAGAAAGGACATATAAGGATACATAGGCTATATAACATTGCGCTATGACCAATAGGAGCAGAGCAGTAACAAAAAATGTTGCGAAAACGGGAGTGAACGCGGGCGCACATATTGCGCCCATTATTTTAACAGGCGCTTATTTTACATCAACTGAGTTCCTGTAGACTGAAGTCCACGCGGGCGATTTCGCGGGTAGCAGCTCGTAATAATATAATTTATTGACATAAAATTACATAAAATTATTGAAACAAATCATGGTGGCCTAGTGGTTAAAACACCAGCCTCAGGCAAGTACCAATGTAATTTTTCAAAGTTTTATGTACTTTCTAAGTATATCTTGGACAGTAATGACTGATTACAAGGTGAAGGAAAACATCTTGAGGAAACCTGGACTTTAACGCTGAAATCGCCAACCCGCATTGAGCAAGTGTGGGGATTACGCCCAATCCTTCTCTTTATGAGAGGAGACCTGTGCCCAGCAGTGGGACGATAAATAAGGTTGATGATGATGATGATTGACATAACGACAGATGAAGCGAGCTTAGAACACGGTTTGTGCAATTTAGCCAATTTCACGTAATGAATTTTCATTCATGTCGAAAAAGACGGCCGCGTGAACCGCCTACGAGGGAGGTTTATGGAGGCCACTATGCTGCGATATCTCAATTTTCTTTATGAATTATTTACTGAATGCACTTTTATTTAATACTATAAAGAATTTAAAAGTCCAATGAAAAATGAGCGTGACACTCATCTTAACTTTCCCGCCAAAACAGCCGGTGAGACAGTTACAAAATCGCACTGTAAGTGGTACAGTCAGCTAGAAAGGCGCCATGAAAGTGAGATACCAAGTCACATTGCACATTGTCATGTCTTTTTTATCACTTTTCCAGATACTGAAGAGAACTCTGTCATTTGTTGGGTTAGCAGCGGTGGTTGGCGGTGCTTTTGCCATCAAGGTTACAAATTATGGTTTATAATTATTAATAATTTTAATAACGAGCAATGTTTTTCAATTACCACCCTTTTCAAGCTAAATATATGGTGATATAAAAATGCTTGCATGCTTTTAATCTGTAAGTTGTAAGTACAGTGGAACTATTCGAATATTAAATGAAAGAGCCAGTTTTGAGCTACTCATTTTGTTTCGGCAACATAGCCCCATTCTATGTGTTGCTCTTTGGATTTCGATAGGATTTCAGATCACAGAGCTCAGAGTAATGGTGGTTCAAGATCTGAGCCTGAATAAATTCAAATGCTTCATTAAACGTAAGTTGTGTCAGAAAGCATTTTATAGTGTTAAAGATTATATTGACGACAAAAAGGCTTGGGCTTGAGCTGCGTCCGATTTCTATGCTTACACTGATTGTTCCTTGATTTTTCCTCTCGTAGTTTAAATTTGCAATTGTTTGTTTTTTCTTAACTCAAAGCCAGTACACACTATGTAGCCAGGCATATTGTACGTTACGGAATTGCATCGCTGACAAGGGTATTCGGCACTGGTGCAGCTGCACAGGAGCTAAACTTAGCATTCGGGAACACCGTTGGAGCTGCTGAACCTTGGACAAAACTGTCTTTGCATTGTGTAGATTCAATTTCTTAGTATTGTATAATTGCATGGAACACGTGTGAGCACGATCTATTTGCTGTAAAGCATCTATTTGTTGGGTTAGTCGTTTATTGACTTGATAGTGCTATGGCTGTTGAGAGTATGTCATGCTCACTCAAATGTCTCGCTGGTGGTGGCGTGTGTGTTGGGTCATTAGGTTCCCTTCAATATGGTTGAGCTGAATGATGCTGATCCATACGTCATGTTCGTGAACGGACGCCGTCAGAGGGGACTGGTCATCTCTTAGCTGCTACGGCGTATTTTAATTTCTGAATTGTTGTTTTTTTTTTCCATAATGGACGCTCTCAGCGTACAATATATTTCTGCATCGTTCTCACACGATTGATTTCAAAATGAATGATGTAATCAAATATTTGTATCAATAGCTTGATTTAAAAGAGTGTCCATGGAGTTTCTTGCCCGTTCTTCTCCATAGGTACCTACTTTTTGGAATGGGCGACTAGCTTCACCTTACTGACTGACCGAACTTCTGACAATTCAAAAGTGCCTGTAACTGGTTTATTTGAAATAAATGCTTTTGATTGATTTGATTTGATTTGAAATGAATGAGTGAGTTTTTGTTTTGTACATGTTTCTTAGTATAAAGACTAGTGAGTGACTACTCAGCACTATTTATATATCGATACCTTAATTCGCATACAGTAATTTTTTTCTCCACATTTAGACATTTTTTTGGCTTTTAAAAACACGATATTTTTTAATTAATCGGTGTAAAGAAGTCTACATTATCAAACATAAATACTAGATTACGATAAGTATTATCTAACAACGGTATTTTAGATTACCCCTTAAGAGATGTATAAAAATATACAGTTTTAAGCATCTCCTGAAAAAAATTGCTGGAAAAATGGACTTAGCCCATTTGCGAATTAAGGTATTGATATACTATTTCATTTCCACCTAAATAGAGCATATTCCTAACACCGAGTCAAAGACACACCTGAAAGGATGGGCAGAGATGGTTTTATACCACCTAAAGTAGAGGTATACCCATACTTCGCCAGAAAATTAAAAGACTTTAAGAATTTACTGACAATTTTACAAGGGCCGAACCTATTTAAATGAAACGAAATGAAATCGTTTATTAAGCAAGTAGGATCACCGATCACTTTTACACGTCATATGTTTTTTTTTAAACTAGATGAAGCCGGCATTTCCTTACTGACTACCTCTGAGAAGAAATAGCCGAAACAAACTCAGGGATCATCGTCTTTTTTCAAGTCCAGACATTAAAAATGAAAATGTTTACAATAATTTACGTTATAATTAAGCATATTATGCTGAACAGAGCGAACAGCTCAGTCCCAAGCTTTTTTGTCTTCTAAATAATCTGTGATTTTATAATACCCCTTTTTGCAAAGTTTGGTCTTTATATAGTTTTTATATCGTTTAATGGGTAAGTTTCGAATGTCCATGGGAAGCTTGTTGTAAGAGTGTATTCATTGACCCATGAACGAGTTGCCAACTCTGTGGAGACGAGTGTGATATACAGCAAGATTGTGTTTGTTCCTGGTATTTATATTATGAATATCGCTTATTTTCTTAATATTCCATATACTTTTATGTACATAAGATTTTCAAATATATATTGTCATCTATCGGGCTCAATCGGGTATCGGTGTTGCCACTGATAAATTCCAGATGTAAAAAGACTTCGAGTCTGCTTTCGTACGTACGACAGCAGGCCAAGCTACCTGAAACTGCTAAATATTCCTAATCAACCGTGAAAGTATTTAGAACTTTAGCAAAAAAGCTGAAAAAAAATTAACAGATTGTAGTAGCAGGATATGGTGTGGTGGTGGTGTGGATGTGGTGTGAAGTGTAGGTATAACACTTTCCGACCCAAGAATTTAATTTGATAACAAAATCCAAAATACATTTAGCAACATAAAACAATGTGCAAAAATAATGTTAATAATATTTATTTACCAAAAAGTAATTATACAGATTAGACATAAGGTAGGTCATACATACAAATTATTTAACCAAATCTATATAACCGAAAATTATAAACCCTGCCTCTTAAACCAGGGGCCCTGTGTCTTAAGAGACAGTGTTTGGCCAAACCGTTCATTTAGTTGCTTTCAAGAGAAGGAACACGTATTGATCTACTAAAAGAAGTGTAATTTAACATGTGCATTATGTATTAATGAGAAGGAGAGATTGCATTTACAAAAACATGACTTCTATCAACAATCACAGATAACATTGCATTTATTGCTAGGCAAAGGTATAAATGTTGTTTGATTAACTCTGTGAATCCAATTGGAAATAAGGGGATCACGGACGTTCGTTCAGTTGCGCTAGTAGTATTCATTTATTAGGCAGATCTCTTAATCTGCTTAAAAAATACTTTGCTTGTCTAGCGTTCATTGCATTCAACGTAAAGGCGTATACAATGCCCATCTTTGCAATGCTAAGAACTCCCAGTTAGGAAAAAGTTTCTGGATTTTTTTAAAGAAAATTCAAAACTTTTTTAAATTTAGTTTATTTACAATTAACTACAACTATTTTAGGAAGAGAACTGCTCGAGCTTGTTGGCGTGCCAAGAAATAGGCCTATGTCCAGCAGTGGACGAGTAGAGGCTGATGTTGATGATGATGATTTTTTTTTTTTGGAATTATAGACTAGCGCTTGACCGCAATCCCACCTGATAGTAAGCAGTGATACGATCGTTGATGATAAAGCGCGCTAGTTTATTAAGAGCCTATTCACTCAGAAAAATTGAGCGAATAGGAAGGAAGACAGCAGTTGAGCGAGGTGATGCAATGTTAAACCCAACAACACGCCCAACGATGCAGCGCCAGAGGGCGATTGATCTGAAGACCCTCCACGACCAAACTCCGAACACAACAACATTTAGCGCATCGTACCCGGCACACATCGCAACACAACTGCTCAGGCATTACCATTTTAGGCACTTTAATGCGTAAAGACTTTTCCCTACTTAATATCAATTTATAATTGCAATAGTTAACAATGGTAGCAAAATGGAATTAATGTAAAGAATGGAATAAATGGAACGTAATGAAATCGATGGAATGGTCATCAATCTAAAATGTCCCCATTGCTGAGATAGGCCTTCGTTCTGTTAGTGGGAGTGGTTCATACGGGCTCAGTGAGGGTTGGTGGATGTCACTTGACTTTAACCGGATAGCAGTATTTTACAAGGACTGGCTGCTCACTTGTCCTCCACATCCCATTTTATAGGTAATACGATAGGTACTCCTTGCTAAGACTGATTGTCAGATTATCGAGCTTCTGATAACACGTAACGGCCGGATCCAACTTCTTAACGTGGTTTCGAGGCACTGACGGATCTCGGTATGTAAAAAGGTCACCCATCCGCAGACCAATCGTGGCAAGCATAGCTTAACCTGAGCGGATTTAAGTAGTCCAAAGCCTTGAGCACAGGCGTAGAGTAGCCAGCCTTTCGGTCTTTTTTAGGATGCATTCTGGTGTGCAAGGGAATTGTATGATTTATTTCCCCCATCTCCGTTCCACCATCGGACGACGCGTCGTACGGCGACTTTCCATCCTTACTTTGTTAACACCACTAGGATCCGGACGAAGCGTTTCGCTTCCTCTTTTATTCCGCGTACATCGAGGGACTGGAACAATTTGCCAGCGGCGGTGTTTCCGTCACACTACAATTTGAATCACTTCAAAGCTAGAGTGAATAGGCTCTTAATAAACTAGCGCGCTTTACCATCAAACGAGTGCATCACTGCCTGCTATCAGGCGGGATTGCGATCAAGCGATAGTTTATAACTTATAAAAAACAGCACAGACGAAAAACAGCGTATTAGAATCGAGAGTAGAAAAATCTTCGTTACGACTATAGACATCTAGATCTCAGATCTGAAATATGGAATAAAATAATCCCAATTCCATTATCCTATTTGTTTCCATTTCAACCAAGATTAAAACTAAAAGCACTCGGTGTTGAAATGCAAGTTTGTTCACCATCGGATAATAGCCGAGATTTTGCTCATTCAATATGCAGCGAAACTTGTGCACTGCGCCACGGCATAATGGACGCCGCAGCTTGAGAGAAACGAAACGTGAAATGAGTGCATAAGGCTTATCTATATTTCTAGATGGAAAATATATATTTTTTCTAGAACCTTCGAAAGTTTATATACCCCTTTCTTTGTTTGGGATGGGAAATCTTCAAATGACCTCTCCTGCTTTGGGCGGAGCGGAAGGGCGTGTCAGACTTTTGCTGACCAAAACCCACACATATTTCTTCACTTGCCTGTAGGCCAGGGCCACGGTTTCTTTTTTAAACAATTCGGAACCCTGACTCAGGAGGCATCGATCTTCGTGGACCCCGTTACGATGTGCTGACATCTCTTTGAGTCGCGCATGCAACACGACGCGCCGTCGACTCGGGCCTGGTTCTTACCGTGAGCAGTGGGCAACTCGCCGCTCGCAGGCCCGCGGGTTGCGAGAATCGCACTCTCCATGTCGTCATGAGATCCCGCCGGAGCTCTGTCCGCCATACTTACCGCGATTTCTTGCGGCAGCGTAGTTATGCCCACTCCCATATGTGGGCGAGGGCTTTGGCCTCCAGATCCCATGTCGCCAATGTGGCAAGGAGGCTCGCCGCCTCAGCGGAGACCGTGTGGTATCCCCGGACCAGCCGAACTGCAATGACCCTCTGGGATGCGGTAACTTCGTAGCCCTTAACTCGGATTTTAATACCCCTAGCCAGTATCAATATTGATGCTCTGATAGTTAAAGTTACAGTATACTCATTTTGGATACACTTGGTTCTGCTTTATTCCTGAGGTTGTTAAAATTCGTTTTGAGTTTTAATGTGGTTTTTACTACTTTTTATTTCTATTACTTATTTGGGGAAGGTACGTTTTACAGACATAGGTATGTGAAGTATAGTTAACGTAGTACGTTTCTTGATGTTTCATCAAAATACCATACGCACATGCTTTCTTAGGACTTAAAGACGTCGCTCGTGTTTACGCTGGTTTTATTTCTATACAAGAACTTACTTCAATCATCAGCATATCAGCCGAAAGACGTCCACTGCTGGACATAGGCCACTCGAGAAACTGTCGGCCCCATCGGGTATCGGTCCTACGGGCAATGTGCCCAGCCCGTTGCCACTTTAGTGTTGCAATTCTTCCGGCTATGACGGTTACTCTCGTTCTTCTGCGGAGCTACTCGTTCCTGATTCGATCGCGCAGTGAAACCCCAAGCATAGCCCTCTTTCATTGCCCTTAGAGTGACTTTGAGCCTTCTTATAAGACCCATTGTTAACGACCGGATGAAAGTACATAGATATAGAAAAAAATGAAATTTATGGTTAATTAAAACAAAATTTTTATTTAGTAGTTTCACTTAGTAAAAAAATATTATTTTCTAGGAGAAACAAATTGTATTTGCCGCATTCCCGTCGTTGCGAGCGTCGCAGCTTGCGCGTAATTTATTTTATAAATACGTAAATAAACCTGCGTTATAACTCCGTAAAAAATGTGCAGAGTCGGAGGCAGAAGTGAAGATACGATTTCTTGCGGAACTTCCGTAGTAACGAAGGCGAAGTTCCGTTACAACCCTAATTATTATTAAGGTACTAGTTGACCTAGCAAACGTTTGTTTTGCCATATCCATAATTTCTATGATATTTGTATAATATTTTATTAGAATAGATTAAAAATTGGGGCTGGGGTAGCCCGGTATCTATGGGTATGCAGATGACACTACAGTTGTAAAGAGATACCTGCCAGGTGCTCGCCCTAGTAAGGAATCAATCCGTTCCGAAAGAGAGGCTAAGGTAGAGGCTAATTGGCGACCCAGATTTAACTCAAAACGAACTCCAAAGCCTGGAGCAAAGATGAAGAGTAACCAGCCTGTCGATGTTGTAATGGATGCAATTTGGAGAGTGCGAGGTAATTGTATGATTTCAATTCCACCATCTCCGTTCCATCATCTGACGACATACGGCGACTTTCCACCCTTACGTTGCTGACACCACATTGATCTGAACGAAGCATTTCGACTCGTCTGTTATACCTACCGCATACATCGAGGGAGTGGAACTAGCGGCGGTGTTTTAAGGCTAGAGTGAATAGGCTCTTAATAAACTAGCGCGCATTACCGTCAACGATTGCCTCACTGCTTATCATCAGGCGGGATTGCGGTCAACCACTAGTTTATAATTTATAAAAAAGCAGGGTGAAGATTTGGGGTTAAGGCTATATTTTTTTTTAATAAAAATCGTCACTATAATATTAGGTTAGACAACCCTTATCACTTAGGGGTGTGAAAAATAGATAGTATCCGTTTCTCAGAACTACTGAATATAGATATAAAATTTCATAAAATCGGTCAATCCGTTTCGGAGGAGTATAGTAACTAACATTCTCACATTTTATATCATTACATAGTATAAAGTCACTTTCTCTGTCCCTATGTTTGATTAAATCTAAAAACTGCGCACGGATTTTTATGCGGTTTTTTTTACTAGGTAGAGTGAGTAAAGTGGAAGGTTTATATGCATAATAATATCCATTAAATAGTGAAGAAATACTATTATTTTTGAGGTTTCTAATGTGATGTCGTAAATAATTACATTTTTTCCGCGTTGGCAGTGAAACGCAGATCAACCCTACGAGATTTATCAAAATAATGTGCTAAATATTGTACACATTAAAAAGGTCCACAGAAAAGTGCGCGCAATAACATTTTTATGTCATTTACTTTTTACGACAAATACTGGCTAATTTTTGAAGCGACTTTAACCAATGCAGCATTACTCCTTATCCAATTTAATACATCAAATACATTATTGATTAAATATAGATCTATATCGCCCGTTACAGCATATAATTTGAATGAATGTTTTCGAAGATATTACAGTTTTCAAAATTGCGTGGCGTCTCGTTTGCGGCGAGACCAACCGGCCGGGGCGGCGAGAGCGGCGGGCCGCTATATTTTTAATACAACGTTCGCAGTTTTTCTGTAGTGTATTTAGTATCAGCATTGCTCCTGTGCGAAGCCGGGGCGGGTCGCTAGTATAAGATAACAAAAACTAAAGTTTGAATTCCTAGCTGCTCGGACGGGGCGTTCGCAGGTTTAAAGATCGCATACCATTGCTCGACGAATCGAAAGTGTTCCCGCCAAATTAATTGGAGCCCGATTTGACATAAAAAAAAGAAAATGGCGAACTTCTTTGACGTTAATGAAAATTTATCGGTCGCTCGTGCGATAGATTTACGAGTATATAGGTACAGTTGTAATATAACAGCTGACTTTTTCACGTCTAGACCAAAGCAGGTGATAATAATTTAAATAAAATTTAGATATCTATACAATTCAAAAATAAAAACCAAAAAATATCTCTTGTTAGGGTTCCGTACCCAAAGAGAAGCGGTGGCGCTATGATATCGGTCGTAACTTACAAGCTGTAAATCATAGGTTCATAGTAATATAAGAAATAGTAGGTATGAGGACGTCAGTAGAGCCATACATTTCTCCACTACACTGTTGTCATGGGGGACTTCGCAAAACTGGGCATGCAATTTGAAGTTGGAAATCCGAATCCCCGAGGTCACATGCTAATGAATTTCATGGAAAAGGAAGGTTTCTTTGTGATGATTTCTTTTATCAAGAAACCATTGCACCGCAAGTGGACCTGAATTAGCCCCGATGGTCAGACCAAAACGAGATAGACTTCATAATGTCTACGAAAAGGCAAGTGTTCAATGATGTCTCCGTGATCCATGCGGTTAAAACCGGGAGTGATCACCGTATTGTTAGCGGCATCTTGAACCTCAACATTAGGCTCGAACGTTCTCGACTTATGAAGTCTATATGCTCCATCCAGCGTCAATCCAACTCCAAAACCCCGAAAGCTTTCATATCGAACTGCAAAATCGCTTCGAATGCCTCGGTGAATACGTAGATGTGGACGATTATAACAACTGGCTTGTGGAAAATCTCCAAACGGAAGGGCCCAAGTTTTACAAAACCCTCTGTTCAAAAGGACAGAAGAAGATCTCCGGTCCCACCCGTCGGCTAATGGAAGAAAGACGGGAGGTGGTCTTAAAATCCCCCGATGACCTTTTGCGAATCAGATCCCTTAACAGACAGATCTCAAAGTCTTGTATTAAAGAGGCTATGGAGCGGAACAAAGTCTCCAAAGTGTTCGCACGAGATTTGTCTGTTGGATAGAGCCTACTTGCGAAGCTGAAGACTGGAGATTTTTTCAAATCGGATCAGTGGTTCCTGAGTTTAGCGCGTTCAAACAAACAAACAAACTCTTCAGCTTTATATATTAGTATAGATAACTCATTTGCAAAAACAAAAACGCGCATCTAAGCAATGAACCATTTCAAATATTAATATTTTTAATTTGATATAATTATATGTAGTTTTATTCTCTCAATTTGGTAAATTAATAAGAAAGTAATCGTTTTCATCAGTATTTCATACAATTTTGATACAATTTATGTGAAATAATGCTAAACCTCGCTAGTAGTGTATGTTCGCTAGTACTGCATATGTTCATGAAGTTAAAATTAAAAAGTTTTTTTGTTTGTTTTTCTTTAATAAAGAAAAAGCAGATAAATGTTTAGTATCAAGTGTGACCCCCTCTAGCTAAAATCACAGCTTGAATTCGTCTGGGCATGCTAGCGAGTATATCCCGAATACTTGCTTGCGGAATACGTTCCTACTCCGCAGTAATCACATTTTTCAGCTCTCTGATGGTCTGTGGAGCTGGTTGTACTGATACACGCCGTTTCAGAATACAATGCCTGGTGTATTCTACGTATTATATGCCGTGTGAGATAACTGGAACAGTCTGGATGCGGAAGATGGAGGTCAGGGTGTTGTTTTGCAGTCTGTTAGAGGCCTGCAGTGAATTGCGGCAGCTGTGTTGATGTCCTGGAAGACAGTGAAAATATTGTTACCTTTATTAGTCTGACAGTGTAGCATTTCGCTATGCATTTTGTTTTTGTTTACAGTGGGAAATTTTCAAAAGATGCAAGTCTTTTGGGATAGAACCTCACTAAAACCATACCATTGTGACCTATGAGTTCGTTTTGGCCTTTCTTCTGGGAGCAGTCAGTTAGGAAATGCCGAAATCATCTAAATAGTAAAAAAAAGAATACGTGTAAAAGAAATGACGATACGGTTGGTGCAGCGGTTGAGCAATCGACTGTTGCGCTGTGTGGTGGGGGATTCGATTCCCCCTCGGAACAATTATTTGTATGATCTACAGGTAGTTGTTCTGGGTCTGGCTGTTTAAATTTGTGAATTTAAATGTTTGGAAACACACCCACGATACAGGAGTAATTCCTAAAGTGGGGCAATGTTGTTTTTAGGGTTCCGTAACCAAATGGCAAAAAACGGAACCCTTATAGATTCGTCATGTCTGTCTGTCCGTCTGTCCGTCCGTATGTCACAGCCATTTTTTTTCCGAAACTATAAGAGCTATACTGTTGAAACTTGGTAGGTAGATGTATTCTGTGAACCGCATTACGATTTTGATACAAAAATAAAAAAAAAATATTGGAGGCTCCCCATACTTAGAACTGAAACTCAATTTTTTTTTTCATCAAACACATGTGTGGGGTATCTATGGATAGGTCTTCAAAAATGATATCGAGGTTTCTAAAATATTGTTTTTCTAAACCCAATAGTTTGCATGACAGACGTTTCTAAGCTTCTAAAGTGGAAAAAACCCCCCCTTTAACTTCTAAAACAAGAAAATGAAAAATCTAAAAAAGAAAAAAACATATGATATACATTACTAAATAAACTACCAACGAAAATTGTTTTGAACGAGATCTAGTAAGTAGTTTTTATTTAATACCTCTTAAATCGTAAACCGCTTATTACCGCGTAATCTTTCATACAAATAACTTAAATCCTTTAATTTCATAAATCAATGGTACGGAACCCTTTGTGCGTGAGTACGACACGCACTTGGCCGGTTCTTTTTTAAATATTTTCTACCGGTGGTCACCTGGTGTCACATGGGCACTTTTACCTCTCAAAAGATCAATATCAAAGCCCTCGGTCTGCAATGCCTCCTATGGCACAAATCTGAGGAGACTGAAAAGGGGTCTCTCCAAACCTGACTATATAAGGCAGCACGTGACTACTGCGCGCTAATTTCTCTGAGGCTGTGGCGAGAACGTTCCAGACTCGCCGGGAACTTGCTGGAACCTTTGAACATTCTTGACTCCGTTCGAACATTCTAGACTCGCATGGAACAATATTCAACAAACACACAGACACACGCATATTCAACCCTCGCAAATCATTATTGCTGGGTTGTTATTTCTCCATAACCTGGCCATTCAGTGGGTCGACAGAGTCCCCATTCTTATCTTGAAGGTTATACTCTTAGGCGGGTGCCTAATACATGTATGTAGATAAAAATATATCATTCAGTGATCATTATGACAGTAGCAGTAGTCATAATAAAGACTACAATGCTATTTATAATCTAAAGAGTTCTTTCTTTCTTTTAAAGCTTCGCACGGTTTGTGCATTTAGCCAATGTCACGTAATGAATTGTTCACTATCGAAAAAGACGGCCGCGTGACCCGTCTTACGATGGAGGTTTGAGACAAAGTCATGATGTGGCCACTATGCTGCGCCTAATGTTGTTGTGTAGGGAGTTTGGTCGTGGAGGGTCTTCAGATCAATCTCCCTTTGGCGCAGCATCGTTGGTCGTGTTGTTGGGTTTAAGATTGCATCACCTTGCTCAACTGCCGTCTTCCTTCCTATTCGCTCAGTTTTGAGTGAATAGGCTCTTAATAAACTAGCGCGCTTTACCATCAACGATCGCATCACTGCTTACCATCAGGCGGGATTGCGGTCAAGAGCTAGTTTAAATATATTAAAAAAAATATATATAATCAGTTATCTAAATCTATACTGTATACTTAATATGTAAAGCTGAATAGTTTGATTATTTGTTTATTTGTTTGAACGCCCTAATCTCAAGAACCCCTGCTCCGATTTGAAAAATTCTTGTTGCGTTGTATAGCCCATTAAGTCAGGTAGGTTTTAGGCTCTATAACATCACGCTGCGACCAAAAGGAGCAATATAAAAAAAATATCGATACCTACGGCGCAGCTAGATTCTACATAAATTGAATATAACTGAACAAGCAGCAAATTATTCCTTTTAAAAGATTGGTACTTAATTACCTCAGGAAATCGTTATAAACTTTAGAGCACCGCGAACTTCGACGCGTAGAAGTTTTTGTTATAAACTAGTCAGCAAGTTACGTTTGGATACTAGGAAGAACTTCTTTTATGATGTTAGTAGATGCAGTTCTGGTAGTTTGGCTCCGGGGCTCAGTTTGTATTAGACAGCTGAAAGGAATCGCGCTGGTGTGTAATCAGTAAAATCTTAGGTGGACTGAGCTGTGAAACTTGCCAGTCCCTGAACTGCACTCGCGACTTATTTGTTCAAAATATAAACAAATATAAGTTTATGGAAATATAACTTAAAACTGATGTAAAGTTCAGCAACCTAATTGCGTAATACACTATTATAATGAGTTGGAATAATTTTGAAGTTTATTGCTATTCCATTGCTCCCTATGTTTGAAAATGTGTCTGCTTAACAACGTGAATAACGTAATGACTGTTATTGAACTGTCAAAATAAAACCCATTGCTACTGATAATGTGTTACGCTGCAATTGACGGTACAAATTCAAACATTCTTATAGCTTTTTCAAGAGTGCTAGGCAAGCTAAAATCACCTTAATTACTATTGAAATAATGTTGATATTTGTAAAACTTGAAATTACGCCAATATGAAAAATTTGGAATAGACTTTGTCTTAGTCTATGGTATCATTTTTCCTGAAGCAATAAGGAATTGAGGGCTCACTTCATTTATCTTTTCGCGACTGCATTTATCGACTCTTTCACCTAGATATATATATATATATATATATATATTATAACACCAACAAAACCTCATAATTTAATAGGCCAATTAAAGGAGAACCGTATCTACCGACGCTAGACCTGTCATGTGTTCGTTTTTTAAATCACAATGTATGTATATTAAGTAAAGCCTCCTTTTAGTTTTTCTTTTTTTATTAATTAACACTGGTATATATATTGGAATTAAAAGACATGTTTTTCAGTGAGCGTGGTTCCTAGGTTTCGCTAAATCATGCACAATTTTTTATAAAAGTAGAAATCGTTTTCGTGGATTCGTTTGTTTTTTATGGAAGGTCTATAAAATCTTTTTGTACATAAAATGAAAAAATCTGTTTATGTTTTATTTTAATAATAAACAAAATCTTTTCCCATAGGCGTCGCGTCTCTGGCTGTAATTAAGACATGTGTTTTGTCAGCTTTGGCCGGCTCCCCTCGAACAAAATGAAGGCGGTATCACATGTGTGTGGAGGAAGCGCATTCATGATTAAGTTTGAATGACGTTAAATCATTAGTACGTCAATGCAACGGTACCCTTATCTCAATACGGTAACATATTGCTTCATTGCAATATAACTGTTTTCTCTATGTTCTAAATTAGAATGATTACCAAAAGTTTTTTTTCACAATTTAACTACTCAATAATTTATTGCCTTCCATAATTTGTACATAATAATCGGTATTTTAAAATATAGAATCAATTATGAACCCTGCCGGGCACAGCAATGTATTTTTTTTAATAGGGAAGGCGCTCTTGTTAAGGAAAAAAATATGTAAAAATTAAAATGAGAATAGTATTTTATGCTTTTATGGTATTAATACGTTTTGGTAACACATAGGTCTAATTTATTCCTTATGTTTAATTTCGCTAGACCGTTCACATTCAACAGTTCACATTCAATGCATTAAATAAGACAATCTTTTAATTGGTAAATAATTAAATTATATGCTTATTTACTTTCTTGTTTCAAAAAGAGGCATTTGTTTCTATTGAGATCTAGAGCAAGACAGGCTACCGATTAAGAAAGACTTATCACTACATATTATAAAAACAAAGTCACTTTCTCTTTCCCTATGTCCCTTTGTATGATTAAATGTTTAAAACTACGCAACGGATTTTCATGCGGATTTTTTAATAGATAGAGTGATTAAAGTGGAAGGTTTATATATAAATATAAAAACATCTATTAAACTGTAGAGAAATACTATTATTTTTGAGGTTTCTAATAAGATGTTGTAAAACTCAGAAAAAATGTATTACATGTATGCATATAAATGTGATACATTTTTTCTGAGTTTGCATTGAAACGCAGGCTGAACCCTACGAGATTTATCAAAATAATGTACTAAATATTGTACACATTGAAACGGTCTACAAAAAAGTCCGCGTCCTCTTATGGATATCACACAATAACATTTTTTTTGTCATTTACTTTTTACGATAAATACCGGCTAATTTTCGGTGCGATTTTAACCAAGCCCGCATTAATCTTTATCTAATTTAATACTTTAAATAAATTGTTGATTTAATATAGATCTATATCGCTCTTTACAGCATATGATTTAAATGAATATTTTTGAAGATATTACAGATTTAAAAATTGCAGGGTGTCTCGTTTGCGGCGGTAAACGGCGCGGCCTTCGCGGCGGTTTTTATACAACCTTCACAGTTTTTCTGTATTGTGTATTTAGTATCAGCATTGCGCCCGTGCGAAGCCGGGGCGGGTCACTAGTTATTTGTAATAAGCTGTTAAGTCTCGGAAAAGTTCACAGCAAACCATGTGAACGCTTTGGTAAAAATTGAAATTGTCACCTCTTTAATCTGTGTAGTCGAGCTGCAGGATCAACGAGGCTGTTGTGATCAGAATCGCTCTATCGCTTTTCGATCGACAATTTCTTTCAATGGAGTGTCAATGATTGACCATTGGAAAGCCATATTGAAGCCATTTTGTTAATAGAGTACAAAACTTGTGAAAATCAACAATTGATTGAATTGAACGAGTGATTCTGATCACAATAGCCAGCACAGAATAAAAAGGTGATGACAGACCTACATAATAATAATAATAATATAGGTCATAACCTATATTATTATTATTCGATCGATATCGAGTGAGTTGACATTTGCCCGACAGCCACAATTTCTAATAAGTAATAAATAAGTTTTCAACTACTTATTTTTTTTTTATAATTATAAACTAGTGCTTGACTGCAATCCCGCCTGATAGTAAGCAGTGATGCAATCGTTGATGGTAAAGCGCGCTAGTTTATTAAGAACCTATTCACTCAAAAACTCTGTGAATATGAAGGAAGACGGCTGTTGAGAGAATTGATGCAATGTTAAACCAAACAACACTACCAACGATGCTGCGCCAGATTGATCTGGAGACCCTCCACGATCAAACTCCCTAGACAATAACATTAGCCGTACCCGTCCTCCCTATGGCTCCACCAGACATCATACCGGTATACGACAAATCGCTTGGCGGCAAGACTGTCTGGTGGATGGTAACTTCTGCCGGCAGTCGATGTTATGGTCTACCTATCAATTAATTAAATTCTAAATGAACATCACAATCATAATGAAATGTGCAGATTTAATATAATTAATATTGCTTTTCCGTGCCAAAAGACGCTCTCTAGGAAAATAAACAACATACTTATAAATATTACATTTCATTAACGTCATTTGCTAGTAAATTGCGGACGTTATGTGGCGGCTACCGCTCTTCTAAGAAGTCATAGATATAACCCAATGCCTAAGTTTCATAAGCAATAATTTAGCTTATCACTCAAATGTTACTTGATTAATTGACTATAAGAAGTTGACCTGTGTGAAATTGGAATGCAAAATGGTTTTTTTATTCGGTTTTTATATATAACCAAGCACTGCTAGACAAGCGGCAAGGCGTTTTGAAACCAAGGTATACACGTATACATAAGTACTAGTCTATTAGGATATTGTAATTAACCATATTTTTATAAATTGACGTCACAAATATACATACATATGTATGTATAATAAGTAAACGCAAAATTCAAGTCGGCATTCGCCAACCTCCATACCACGTTGAATACACCGGTTCTCGTCCGATCACCGAAGTTAAGCAACATCGGGCGTGGTCAGTACTTGGATGGGTGACCGCCTGGGAACACCACGTGACGTTGGCTTTTTGCTTTTATAGAAATAAAATACTGTTTAAATAATCTTTTTTGTATATGACACAGAATTTAATTTATAAATTAATATTATAGTAACATTTTCTGTAAAAAAGACGTTATAAACTTTATAGCAAACGATTTTGACTCGTTATTCGCCTGCGGTCATACTAAGTTGAATACACCGGTTCTCGTCCGATCATCGAAGTTAAGCAACACGGGGCGTAGTCGGTGCTTGATTTGAACTTCTAATTCTGTCAATTTTTTTTAAACTTTGCCCCACACTAGGAATTTCACATACACAAACAGTCAGACTCGTAACAATTACTTGTAGGTCATACAAATAATTGTTCCGTGCGGGAATCGAACACGCGAAACGCAGCGTTGCAGTCAATAGCTTAACCACTGCGCTAACCATGCCGTCAAAATCCATACCCATACTAAGTAATATTATAAATACCAAAGTATCTTTGTCTGTCTGTCCGACTTTCACGCCAAAACTACTGAACTGATTGTAATAAAATTTGGTGGACAGATAGTCTGAGAAAGGACATAATAGGCTATATAATATCCCGCTATGACCAATAGGAGCAGAGCAGTAACAAAAAATGATGCGTAAACGGGAGTGAACGCGGGTGTACATATTGCTCCCGTTATTTTAACAGGCGCTTATTTTATATCAACTGAGCTCCTGTAAACTGAAGTCCACGCGGCCGGAGTCGCGGGCAACAGCTAGTAATTAATATATTTTATATCAGCATAAATGTTCTTAAATTATTTCGTTCTGAAACATGTTACACATGTGAGAACACAGAGAAAGAGTATGACAGCACTTTTTGAAGGTCAATATTACATAAGACAGCCCTTCCTAATACTTTCGCTGAAAAGAAGCGTTGAAACAAACAGCAGGACAGCTGCTGTGCAGTCAAAAAATATGATTATTTTCCTTCGTATTTTTAAACATTATGAGTTAAAAACCATCTCGTTAACGTTACATTAATTTTATCACATTTAAAAACAGTATTTAATTATCTATTACATCGTCATTCATTTATTCATTCGATTTAATCATCGATTAAATCTCTGTTTAGGAATTAGTTGGTAAAATAATGTGTATCTTACCACAATATCGAAAACGAATCAAATTTATAATACTTAACTAAGCGACTTTAAAACTGTTATCTTAATTAGACACCAGTTAATTTAAACACGTGGCACTGACTACATGCACAAACCGTGCGAAGCCAAAGAAGAAAGAAATAAATACCAAGATAACCTTGATCATTGGCGAAAGACATCGGTCATAACCATAACGGAGAAAAAAAAAAAACTACATTCCGTTCGGGATTCAAAATTATTAAGAACTCTACTCGTTGACCAATCTGTTCCACAAACAAGAAGTAATTACGAAGAATATCCAGCTAGCAGGTCAACGAAATAGGAGAACGTCCAGTGGGAACAACTAAGGAAAGAAGAGGGAAACTTGGCAAACTCAAAAAATTGTTCAGAAAATGTTTGTAAAAAAAATTTCAGATCCATCGATACAGCGAATGAATTCAACAGTTTTAAACCATTTTGATTTAAAGGTAGGTGCTTAGACAAACTTAATGACTAATACTTAATGGTCTATGGGTACCTACACACTATCTCACATATTTCCTATAACCTTGAACTTTTCTAGTTAGAGACTTCTTCTTCTTTTTGGTTTTAATGGCTCTGCGCGATTAGCGATTGAGCCAAAGACAAGTCATATTGTATCTTTTTTTAAATTATTATTTATAAAACGGGGAAACTTGTATTTACAAAAGAGAAAATAAAATTTTGAAACGGAATTTAGGATTGGATCAGGAAAGGACAGAATAATAGGATATATATAAGTATGAAATAAAAAAATACATATATTGAATAATATTTACAATTTAATGTTATTAATTAATATAAATGAAGAAAATACTTTATACACAGACGGTTCACCAGAAGATAAAAGGATGTTTACTGAAGTAGGAAGTGGGATGGGAATTTCAAGGAGGCTTTCATAAAATGAGACTCGATTATATCTAGGGCAGCACAAAAAGATATGGTTTAGGTCACCCACTTCACCGCATTCGCACAAATCACTGTCCAGTATTCCAAATCTAGCAAGTTGAGCAGGAGTGCAAACATGTCCCAAACGCATACGAGTCAAAATACAAGTTACTCTCCTGCTTAACTTCAATTTAGAGAACCAGGGCTTTGACGGAATTGAACTTTGAATTTTAGCGTAAGCCCTTCCCTTCGATTGGCTTGAAGCAGACCAAGCAATTCTCCATGTTTCATCAAGAGTAGATTTAGGCAAAGCACACAAATCATGAACACAATTGAAATAGTCCGACCAGTCACCACAAGAAACAGCCTCTTTAGCAAGACAATCTGCGCGCTCGTTGCCTGAAATACCAGAATGAGCTGGCACCCAAGAAAACACCACTGTGTAACCCATCTGATAACATGACATCAGAAGGTTACGAATTTTAATAATGATAGGGTTAACAATACCTGACTTGAACGGATATTTACATAAGGCTTGTAGGGCACTCATACTGTCTGAAAATATAACGGATTTCTTAAGTTTTGCAATAAGAATATATTCAACAGATTTTAGCAGTCCTAGACATTCTCCAGAAAATACGGATGATTCCGGTGGAAGTCTTATTTTTTGGACTATATTGTATTGGGAATGGACAACTCCAATCCCAACTATACCATTGGGTGATTGTTTAGAATTCGTTATTTAATAGATTATCCACAAATTGTACAGATTCAAACTGATTTCTAGGGATATTTACATTGATTCTAACATCTGGAGAAGTAACTAATGCGCCATACATAGAATCAAAAGTAGGATAACAGTATGAGTTAAGTGTCGGGGCTTGTATGGCACTGAATCTTTGATAACTCTTAACAAGACAAGGTAGAGATTTATGAGTCCAGTACTGACTATTTTTTGTGTATTCTACAAGTAAATGAAGCTTAAATCGTAAAGGATGATTAGAAAATTGCATTAATTTGAAAAGGAACTTATCGGACAGATATTGTCGTCTTAAATAGAGAGGTGGCTCTACACACTCTATTTGCATAGCATTAATAGGGCTGGACTTCATAGCTCCAAGAATAATTCTTAATGCCCTTGCCTGTATACTATCAAATTTCTTCATAGCAACAGAGTTACATGGTTCTAGAACAAAAGTGGCATAATCAAGAAGGCTACGAATAAGGGCGTTATATATAAGACGTAAAAAGAAGGAATGGGATCCCCACCAGACACCGGTTAAACACCTTATCATATTCAAATTTCTTTCACATTTAGCTACAATGTAATCACAATGTGGTACTCCGGTTAATTTCGAATCCAAAATAACTCCTAAAAATTTAGCTTCTGATTTCACAGGGATAGGATTACCTTCGTAGGAAACAATAGGATTGGCAGTTATCCTTCCTCTTGCAAACAAGACTATGGTACTTTTTGATACCGATAAATTTAGTCCATTATTATCTAACCAATCATGTAAATGACTAAGAGAGGTAGTTAAGCAATTACTAGCAATATTAATAGATTTGTCAGCAACGTAAAAAAGAAGATCATCAGCATACTGTAAGACGTTTGCTACTGAGTTCGAGTTTTTTTTTAGATCGTAAGTGTAAACATTGTACAATAATGGACTAAGAACCGAGCCCTGGGGGAGGCCTCTCCATACAAACCTAGAAAGTTGAGATCCATCATGGAGGTCTAATTTCAAACATCTTTCAGACAACATGTTTATAATAAATGATATTAAAAGTTGAGGGATACGTAGGGCATGAAGTTTCTCATGAAGCACAGGAATAAGAACATTATCATATGCCGAATCGATGTCCAGAAATGCTGCTAAGACTGATTCATTTTTTGAAAATGCTATTCGAATATCCGAAACAAAAATGCTAATATTATCTATGGTGCTCCGACCTTTCCTGAAACCCAGCTGATTAACTGTCATAATGTTGTTGTTTTCAATAAAAAATTCTAACCTATTTTTAACAAGGTGTTCAGTTATTTTAGCAAGAACAGATGAAAGGGCTATGGGACGGAAAGATGAAACATCTGAAGAAGGTTTATTTGGTTTTAATATAGGGATTATAGATTGAGTTCTCCATGATGGAGGAATATTACCTGAAAACATAACTGCATTGATAGTTTTCAAAAAATATTCTAATGAGTTATCAGTACAGTTTACCAAAAAAGAGTATGTTATACCATCCTCGCCGGGTGATGAATCTTTAACATAAGAGAGAACTCCTTTTAATTCTGACAAAGAAAAAGGAGCATTGAGATCAGAATGAAAGCTTGTATTATTATATAAAGTGCAACAATGAATATTATTTAATTCAGGAACAGACAAAGGAGCTAGTTTATCCATAAATTTATCAGCTAGCTCAATGGAAAGGACACCAAATGAAGAAGAAGAGAATGCCGATCTAAATCTACGAATATTCCTCCACACAACAGAAGAGCATACATCAGGATTTATGGACTCACAAAATCTTCTCCAACCTTCAAATTTTTTCTGTTTTAGGAACTTGCGTGTGGATCGAGCTATGAGAGAGTAACTTTCATAATTTTCTAAAGTCATTAGGGATCTGTATTTTTTCTCAGCCTGTTTTCTTTTCTTAATGGCCATAGTACATTCATGGTCCCACCATGGTGGAAAGGGAATTTTGCCCTGTCTAGAACCTTTTAATGGAAATAGAATATTAGCAGCCTCAATAAGAAGTTTTGAGAACTCTTCTGTACATAGTAATCCATTAGAATCATTAATAGCAGGTAAGGATGAAATTTTACTATCAACATACTGTTTAAATATTAGCCAATCATCTTTAAATTCTGGCAGTTTATGTTTTAATTTAGAACTGTAACTTAAGTTGGAAGGGGAGCAAGATATGTGTAAGGAGAGTAAAATAGGAAAATGATCACTGCCAAGAGAGTCATCAAGGATATTCCAAGATAACAAAGAGGCTAAATTTGGAGAACAGAGTGAAAGATCAGGAGCACTTAAACATTCATTAGGGCCAGTAAGTCGAGTAGGAGAGCTATTGTTCATTATACATATGTTTAAAGAATCTAGGATATCAATCATCAAATTGCCATAGTAATTGGTAACAGAGCTGCCCCATGCCTGGTTTTGGCAATTAAAATCACCTAAAACCAAAAATGGGGAAGGCAAGACAGATAGTAATTGTTTAAACTCATTATATATAGAATAAGAGGGATGTGGAATATATACAGAAATAATACAGATATTATTTACAATAACAGCAATGGCATTAATACCATTACTGAGAAGGGGAAGTGGGAATACTTTATAGGAGAAAGTTTTACCAATGAGAATGGCCACTCCACCATACCCATCAGATCTATCATTTCTCACTGTAACAAAACCAGAAATCCTAAATGGAAACTCTGGTTTCAACCATGTCTCAGAGAGACACAAAGCCATAGGCTTATATTTATTTAGTAAATAAATAATGTCAGATTTTTTGCTTATGGCACTTCTACAATTCCATTGTAAGATTTTGTGATCCATTATTGAATTGTTTATTAAGAGCTGTGAGTAATATATTGGCAACGTTGGACGGTGAAGAATTAGAAGTAGAAAATTGTTGACTAGAATTTGTAAGTAATGTAATAAGTTCCAAAATAATTTCAGCAATAGATTTATGAGGTATTGTATTTAATGATTGTTGCAGTACTTGACTATGGGACATTTGGGTAGACAAATTATTATATTCATTGGCAATAGAATTATGCATGACACGATCATATCCTCCACTTGGTTTAGGAGGAATCCGGCGCTGACTAAAAGTAGTTTTTTTATAAGAAGTACTGGGTGACTGAGAAACAAAGTTTGGAGAGGGAAGATGGTGATTACTTGGTTGAGAAGGAGGAGATGCTGTAACATCAGCATAAGATTTGGAAACTGAAGGGTGAATCTTGGCTGCTTCAGCATATGAGATGCAATTTTGGGCCATAGAAATTTTAATATTTTGTTGCCGTGTGAACTCAGGACAAGTCCTGCTATTAGCAAAATGTCTACCAGAGCAATGGAAGCACTTACCATTTTCCACTATCACTGAACAACTTTCTGGAGTGTGTTCATCTCCACACTTAAAACATCTGGGCCTAGATCGACATTGTGATTTAGTATGCCCAAATTTGCAACAGTTATAACACTGGATTGTGGGAAATATGTATAATTCTACTGGCAGAGCTGTGTAGCACATGTAAACACGTTTAGGAAGTACTTGCCCATCAAAAGTTAAAACTACAAGATTTGTATTAATAAATGAAGAAATACCATCATTCATAGTCTTGCGTTTTATTCTCCGTAGCTTAACTATTTGCCCACAACCAATAGGAACAGTAATGTTTTCCTGAATTTCCTGCTCAGACCAGTCCTGAGGCACGCCCCTAACTATACCCACTCTTGTTACATTGAAACTTGGTATAAATATTTTATATGAAAGATTCAATAACTCTGCATTTTCCGTGAATTTATTAGCAGCTTCAAAATTCGTAAAGGCCATTGAAATTCTGTTTCTTCCTATACGTTTAACACTACCATTAACAATGTTATTAATTTTTAAATTTTTCAAAACTTTTCCAAATTGAATTGGGTGTAAAGATACCGAATCATTTTCAATGGTCGTTACTCTTTGTACATGGACAGTAAAAGGACCCGAGTCCAAGCTAACATATTTTCTGGCAAAATAGGTTTGTTGCGGCTGTGAGAGACCCAAACCAGTCTCACTGTGTTGTGGCATTGACAGGTTTTCATTGGCAGGTTTACTCAGGTGGCTGGGAGGTTGCATTTCAACTTCAGATTTAAGAGCTCTAGAAATGTCAGAATTAGCTGAATCAGAATCTTCACATTGACATGCCTGAACAAAAAATCGTCCATCCTTACTTTTCCGTTTTTTCATATTACATAAACGGCATCGCGGTTTGCGTGGTCTGATTCTTTTTCTATCAGAAAATTTGCCTATAAGGCCATCCTCAGTATCCATAGACGAGTCGTCGATAACCACATTGAACGCAACAGGTGGACCAGGTCCTGGCCCGCCGCCAGGATCGTCCGGGGGATCAGCCCCCATATTAGAAAAAAAAAGAACTTACCAAATAATTAGCAGTAAAATATGTGCACACTATATAAACAAATAAGTAACTAACTACTAATAATATAACTATATACTAAATAACTTAACTGATCCACAATAATTAATTAAATTAAAGGAAAACCAGAAAAACACGACCGCCAGATTCTAAGTTTCCCGCGCTTTCCTAGTTAGAGACTTAGGGAGTACTGTGAAATATAGACATACGAAATATATCTTTGTCTATAGGATGGGAACGCACTTGTTAATAACCTGTGGAATTTCAGATTATCGTATACGGCCTTATAGCATCTGATTACGTGTTGTGAGGGATGCAGTAAAGGCGCGTCGCTCTTTGTCAAATTTTAAATCAATTTATGTTGTCGTCATAAATCAGCCATTAACTGTATCGCCGTTTGCGTAGGCACTCATTGACATCGAATTCGGCTGAGTAATGAAATTAAATAGTAAGGTGACAGGCAAGTAAACATTTTAGGGTTTTGATTGATTTTATAAAAAAATATACTATTTACTTATGTTCTAAATGACAAAATAATAATAATAATAATAACTCTGCAAAAATAAAACGACACAACTAGGGTTATATCACAAGCAGCACCCTAATAGCGTAACACGCTATTACTATCAATTGGAATAATTTTGAAGCTTGTTGCTAATCCACTGCTTCGTATGCTCTAAAAATGTATCTGTTCAACAACGTAAAGAACGCAATGAATGTTGTTGTACTGTCAAATTGAAATCCATCGCTACTGAAAGTGTTTTTTTTGTACTAATTATAAACTAGCGCTTGACCGCAATCCCGCCTGATAGTAAGCAGTGATGCAATCGTTGATGGTAAAGCGCGCTAGTTTATTAAGAGCCTATTCACTCAGATAAACTGAGCGAATAGGAAGGAAGACGGCAGTTGAGCGAGGTGATGCAATGTTGACCAACAACACGACCAACGATGCTGCGCCAAAGGGAGATTGATCTGAAGACCCTCCTCGACCAAACTCCCAACACAACAACATTTGGCGCATCGTACCCGGCACACATCGCAACACAACTGCTCAGTCCCGTCCTCCGTACGGCTTCACCAGACATCATGCCGGAACACGACAAATCGCTTGGCGGCAAGACTTTGTCTGGTGGGTGGTAACTTTTGCCGGCGGCCGATGTTACGGCCTATCACCGAGATATTGGTTTATGCAATTACCCTGCAGGACTAAGTTTTAGACGTACGATAAACAATAGGGATGTTTCCTGGGTAAAAAAAAATGATTCAGTTTAGTCCGTCATTCAGATTATCGAAAAATATTGGATACGTATATTTTGTTTTATCTATAATATAAAAATGAATCGCAAAATGTGTTTGTAAGCTCATAACTCAACAACGCCTGGACCAATTTGGCCAAATCTTTTTTTAAAATGTTCGTTGAAGTTCAAGGATGGTTCTAAGGGCGAGAAAAAATAGAATTATTGCTGGAAAAACCCTAAAAATAGCCCTTTTCTTTTTCCCATACAAATGATTTGTAACTAAAACGTAGTCAATTTGAGCTTTATTGCTATGGTATAAAGTTCACTGTTGTCTAAGCAATGTAGGTGTGTTCCTAACGTGCGTGTGTGCGTTGGAGCACAGAATACATAGTTGGAGGAGTTTAATGTCGCGTTCCGAAACTCGCGTTTCTTTTGTATTAGTTTCGGCACAGTTTAATGTCGCGTTCCGAAACTCGCGTTTCTTTTGTATTAGTTTCGGCACGCGAGATAAAATGCATCAGTTTCCACGTCATTACATCAGTCAAACAAAAATCGCGTTACCAACAGTATTTTATTATTTTTAATATCCAGATATTAAATAAATAAAACAATTCGTACGGCTTAAAAGAATTTGACTTCAAGTCATATCAAATTAAAAAAAAAAGTTGTCTGTTACCTTATCTACTGAGTTTGCTTTTGTCAACTGATACACGAAACAAATTCGTATATCGTGTTTTGTGCAAAGTGTTTAGTTCGTTAGTGTTTGTTTAGTTCGTGATTAGTGAAAAAATAATTTATATTTGATATGCCTCCTATAAGACGAAGCAATTTAGGTAGAAGAACCAGAAATGCTACAAACCAAGCTAATTACCGATCTAATCGTACTGCACAAGAACGTGACGACGGAAATGAACGTAAAAGAATTCGGATATCACAAATGCGTGAAGCGCGAGCGCGACATTCAACTAATAATCGCGCAAGTTTGAATCGAGCTGCTTTCAGTTACGATGTGTCAATTGACTACAGTAACTACCAATGTGTTGTTATTGGTTCTATGAACTCGGTTTGCTCACACTGTAAGGCATTAAAATAAAAAAATGAAGCCAATGGATTGTGTTGCGCAAATGGTAAAGTGAAATTGATACCATTGGATCCACCACCAGAACCATTGTACTCATTGGTTTCAGGAATAGGAACAGATTCTATACACTTTTTGACACATATCCAACAATATAACAATTGCTTTCAAATGACTTCATTTGGGGCAACAAATGTAGTTCGGGAAAATTTTATGCCAACTTTCAAGGTATGTATACTTAAATAGTTACTCATAATTATTTTAGCGAACAAAATTTTCTGTCACCAACGTTAAGATGTGACTAATCTTCAATTTCTTAATCACTTATATATCACTTAGTCATCATATTATATGGTGATTCAGTTTCAGTGACACTTTTATTATATTTTATATTTGATAGATATTAGTTAAAACTAAATATATACTTTTTAAGATCAAATATTATTTAAGTTTGATCACTGACAATCCATTAATTTATACCACACCATAATATTTTTTTTTTATTTACAGATACAAGGGCAAATATATCACAGAGCAGGTTCACTGTTACCAGTGTCAGATAGCGACAACAAATTCCTGCAAATTTATTTTATGGGCAATTCACCACAAGAAATTGATCTGCGTTGTGCACATAACAATTTAGTAAAGAGGTCTATTGTAGAACAATTACAAACTTTATTTCATCAACACAATCAATTGATTATATTGTTTAAAACTGCCCTGGATCTGATGCCATCCGATAATCACAAAATTGTAATCAGAGCTGATAAAACACCTGCAGGTCAACATACAAGACGTTTTAATGCACCAACTATTGATGAAGTTGGAGAAAACTTGGAATCCCGTGATATTGTTTTACATCGTCGGAATGATCTATTACAACGTATAAAGGAAACACACCGCTCATATGATGCACTGCAATATCCCATTATATTTTGGCAAGGTGAAGATGGCTACGATTTCTCAATAAAAATGATAAATCCCATTACAGGTAACTAAAATATTAGTTTAGCTATGACGATAATATCTCAGTCACTATATTATGTATTTTAATTTTATATTTGAATGTTATTAAAACAAAATCTTTTTACAGGTTCTGAAACCAACAAAAAAGTCAGTTCAATGATTCATACCGCCTAATGATTCGGGAAAATGAAGATAATCACATATTGAAATGTCTGCGATTATATCACAAATATGTTGTTGACATGTATGTTAAAATTGAAACGGAGAGCTTAACATTCATCAGGTTGAATCAAACCAAACTCCGATCTGAAGAGTATATTCACCTTCGAGATGCGATTAATACTGATGGAAATGCACAGAATGTCGGTCGGATGACTATTCCTCCAGCAACATACATCGGAAGCCCTCGGCATATGCACGAATATGCGCAAGATGCCATGTCGTATGTTCGTCATTATGGTACAGCAGATTTGTTCATCACATTTACATGCAATCCGCAATGGATAGAAATCAAGCAGGAGTTATTCCCTGGGCAATCACCCATTGATCGTCATGATATTACAGCCAGAGTCTTTAGACAAAAGTTGAAATCTTTAATGGATTTCATCGTAAAACATAATGTGTTTGGTGAGACATGCTGCTGGATGTATTCTGTGGAGTGGCAGAAACGAGGATTGCCACATGCACACATTTTGATTTGGTTGGTTGAAAAGATAAGGCCAAATGAAGTTGATGCAGTGATATCAGCTGAAATCCCTAATGTACAAGTAGATCCTGGATTGCATGAGGTAGTTATCAAAAACATGATACATGGTCCCTGTGGAACTCCTTTGCTAGACTTGCCTTACAATGCATTTAAAGCAAAAATCAAATCCAAGCTTTGTTCAAAGGCATATTATTCCGTGAATGATTATTTAAATGATAAGAATGGTCGCTCTGATTAACGCTTATTGATACGTTATATGAGTTCATATAATTTACTTTTTTACATTACATAAATATGTAAGCTGTCACGCCCTTTATGCCTGGGGCTTCTTAGTTAAGTAATAAGTTTTTAGTTAATTACATTTTCATTTAAATATAAATATATTGTTTTGCTTTGCTGGTATTTTGGCGTGGTAGCTGGCATATGGTAAATAATTTCATTGTTGTTGTATTTTATCGTGTTCATCACTATACATAGTATTGTATAAAGACATGTGTATTTTTAAAAATGAACAGACAGCTGTGCTGCTGGGGAGTTTGTTCCGCCACTTCTTCTTCCCAGCGAAAGCACTAGGAAGTGTCGATGGGTGGGCGTTTTGGGGGACTCTTATGTAATATTGACGTTCAAAAAGTGCTGATTCTCAGCCTAATTTGAATAAATGACTTTTGATTTTGATTTTGAATAATAATTATGATTCACATGATTAACAATAAAGCGATTACTTACTTTTAAATCCTTATATATGTTTTATTTAATTATTTTTTATTCACAACGCCCTATCACCAGGGTGACGGTTCTGTTCAGGAGAATTTTTTAAAATACGTAGGCACAAAAACTGTCACATTACAAATCTTTTTGACAGGACGAAGTCTGTCGGGTCAGCTAGTCAAAACAATAAAAACTGACAAATATAAAAGGCATCAAAGATCAGGAGTGGTGTCTGGTCGCTAAAAGTGTAGCGTGCAGTGACGTCACACGAGTTTTCAACGCACTGTGTCGTCTTCATTTTTTGTTTATATGAAAAAAGAAAAAATACGTGTCTAGTATTTTTTGGAAATCTGACTGACGGACTAATTATTTTTTTTAGTAAAATACCCTATTGGAATTATTTTGAAGCATATTGCTAATCCACTATTTCGTATGCTCTAAAAATGTGTCTGTTAAACAACGTATAGAACTCGATGAATATTGTTGTACTGTCAAATTGAAACACATCGCTACCGAAAGTGGTTTACGCAATTACCCTTCAGGACTAATTTAGACGTACGATAAACAATTCTGCTCAATACTGTCCCAAGGTTCTGATTTTGTAAAAATTTCACCGGGAAAACCTATGTGAGAGCGTGAAGTGAGTTGTAATTACAGTAAGGGTCAAAAGTGC
This sequence comes from Sesamia inferens, assembly GCA_037179545.1. NCBI lineage: Eukaryota > Metazoa > Arthropoda > Insecta > Lepidoptera > Noctuidae > Sesamia > Sesamia inferens. Next base: position 24,919,694 of record CM073931.1, read on the forward strand.
ATTACCACTTTTGAACTTTATTGCTCTAACAATAAATGTCAAAAGTGGTACTCCACTTTTGGACCCTTACTGTACCTAATCTTTAATCGATGAAACGAAAAAGCGACAGTAAAAAGAAACCGACACATAAATTCAGTTAAGATTTAAAGTGGGTGAAAATGAGATAGGAAGCATTATAACATCTATCAATAAATAAGAGAGTTACTAGGGCTGTTCGTCTGAACAAAAACGAAATAATAATAAAAATAATTTCAAATAAAGAATACAGGGAGGGCTGGTGTCAAGTTTGAATTTTGACACGGGAATAAAATCAAAATCAAAATCAAAGCATTTATTTCAAATAAACCAGTTACAGGCACTTTTGAATTGTCAGAAGGTCGGTCAGTCAGTAAGGTGAAGCTAGTCGCCCATTCCAAAGAGTAGGTACCTATGGAGAAGAACGGGCAAGAAACTCCATGGACACTCTTTTAAATTATCAAGCTATTGATACAAATATTTGATTACATCATTTATTTTGAAATCAATCGTGTGAGAACGATGCAGAAATATATTGTACGCTGAGAGCGTCCATTATGAAAAAAAAAAAACAACAATTCAGAATTTAAAATACGCCGTAGCAGCTAAGAGATGACCAGTCCCCTCTGACGGCGTCCGTTCACGAACATGACGTATGGATCAGCATCATTCAGCTCAACCATATTGAAGGGAACCTAATGACCCAACACACACGCCACCACCAGCGAGACATTTGAGTGAGCATGACATACTCTCAACAGCCATAACACTATCAAGTCAATAAACGACTAACCCAACAAATAGATGCTTTAGAGCAAGTAGATCGTGCAATATTTGACGTTTTGAATAGTCTGTTATTTCGGAATTTATGAACATTATTTATATATCAGTGGAAAGTACGGTAAATAGCGAAGAAAATGAAATTGCTCTTGTTATCAATTATCGAATATGTAAGCCCTGAGTCTGAATAAATCTATTTCATATATACGATGCGATAAGATATAAAATGTGCCATGATTATTAATCTAAATTTGTATCAATATGATCATTATTGAAAACTACAAATATCCTCATTCCATTACATTCGTTTAATTTTCTTGAAAGTACCTAAAGTTTTTGAAGGTATTTTTTTCCCTCCACGTGTGAATTACACACATGCTAAATTTAAGTTTTTATTTCGTTTTCTTTTGTTCAAAATCAAAAAAATCAAAACTGTTTATTTCAAATTAACCAACCGTTGGTGTTTTTGAATAGTCAATGTCGGTCAGCTCAAGAAAAGTGAAGCTAAATTGCACGTTCCAAAGCGTAGATCTCTATGGAGAAGAACGTGCAAGAAACTCCATGGACACTCTTTTAAAATCATAGTATGGGTTATATTTTCTTCGTTACATATTTCTGTTGCTTCTATTTTCAAATTCAATAAGGTACTATTCTAAATTTGATTCGCTTGCAACAAAAGAATAGGTACTTACCATTTTTTTTCTGGTAACACAATCCATAAACAAAACTATAACACAAAAAAAGTGTCATTGTTAATATTGGCACGCGCCCTTTGCGAAGGGGTGTGCGACATAAATGGGTGAAAAAGTATTCCCACGGAACACTGCGACCCTTCCCGTTTCCATGGAATACTTGCGTTGCAAATTGATTGTCTATTTAAGGATTTTGATTCTAACTTTGCGGGGTTCTTGCGTAACAAATAAATAAAATAAAAATGATTCATTTCAGACTTTTTACAGTTCATAGATTTTTAATAATAATTTAGTAACAATTTGTGCTTATCTATATCTATAATATAAAAATGAATCGCAAAATGTGTTTGTAAGCTCATAACTCAACAACGCCTGGACCAATTTGGCCAAATCTTTTTTTAAAATGTTCGTTGAAGTTCAAGGATGGTTCTAAGGGCGAGAAAAAATAGAATTATTGCTGGAAAAACCCTAAAAATAGCCCTTTTCTTTTTCCCATACAAATGATTTGTAACTAAAACGTAGTCAATTTGAGCTTTATTGCTATGGTATAAAGTTCACTGTTGTCTAAGCAATGTAGGTGTGTTCCTAACGTGCGTGTGTGCGTTGGAGCACAGAATACATAGTTGGAGGAGTTTAATGTCGCGTTCCGAAACTCGCGTTTCTTTTGTATTAGTTTCGGCACAGTTTAATGTCGCGTTCCGAAACTCGCGTTTCTTTTGTATTAGTTTCGGCACGCGAGATAAAATGCATCAGTTTCCACGTCATTACATCAGTCAAACAAAAATCGCGTTACCAACAGTATTTTATTATTTTTAATATCCAGATATTAAATAAATAAAACAATTCGTACGGCTTAAAAGAATTTGACTTCAAGTCATATCAAATTAAAAAAAAAAGTTGTCTGTTACCTTATCTACTGAGTTTGCTTTTGTCAACTGATACACGAAACAAATTCGTATATCGTGTTTTGTGCAAAGTGTTTAGTTCGTTAGTGTTTGTTTAGTTCGTGATTAGTGAAAAAATAATTTATATTTGATATGCCTCCTATAAGACGAAGCAATTTAGGTAGAAGAACCAGAAATGCTACAAACCAAGCTAATTACCGATCTAATCGTACTGCACAAGAACGTGACGACGGAAATGAACGTAAAAGAATTCGGATATCACAAATGCGTGAAGCGCGAGCGCGACATTCAACTAATAATCGCGCAAGTTTGAATCGAGCTGCTTTCAGTTACGATGTGTCAATTGACTACAGTAACTACCAATGTGTTGTTATTGGTTCTATGAACTCGGTTTGCTCACACTGTAAGGCATTAAAATAAAAAAATGAAGCCAATGGATTGTGTTGCGCAAATGGTAAAGTGAAATTGATACCATTGGATCCACCACCAGAACCATTGTACTCATTGGTTTCAGGAATAGGAACAGATTCTATACACTTTTTGACACATATCCAACAATATAACAATTGCTTTCAAATGACTTCATTTGGGGCAACAAATGTAGTTCGGGAAAATTTTATGCCAACTTTCAAGGTATGTATACTTAAATAGTTACTCATAATTATTTTAGCGAACAAAATTTTCTGTCACCAACGTTAAGATGTGACTAATCTTCAATTTCTTAATCACTTATATATCACTTAGTCATCATATTATATGGTGATTCAGTTTCAGTGACACTTTTATTATATTTTATATTTGATAGATATTAGTTAAAACTAAATATATACTTTTTAAGATCAAATATTATTTAAGTTTGATCACTGACAATCCATTAATTTATACCACACCATAATATTTTTTTTTTATTTACAGATACAAGGGCAAATATATCACAGAGCAGGTTCACTGTTACCAGTGTCAGATAGCGACAACAAATTCCTGCAAATTTATTTTATGGGCAATTCACCACAAGAAATTGATCTGCGTTGTGCACATAACAATTTAGTAAAGAGGTCTATTGTAGAACAATTACAAACTTTATTTCATCAACACAATCAATTGATTATATTGTTTAAAACTGCCCTGGATCTGATGCCATCCGATAATCACAAAATTGTAATCAGAGCTGATAAAACACCTGCAGGTCAACATACAAGACGTTTTAATGCACCAACTATTGATGAAGTTGGAGAAAACTTGGAATCCCGTGATATTGTTTTACATCGTCGGAATGATCTATTACAACGTATAAAGGAAACACACCGCTCATATGATGCACTGCAATATCCCATTATATTTTGGCAAGGTGAAGATGGCTACGATTTCTCAATAAAAATGATAAATCCCATTACAGGTAACTAAAATATTAGTTTAGCTATGACGATAATATCTCAGTCACTATATTATGTATTTTAATTTTATATTTGAATGTTATTAAAACAAAATCTTTTTACAGGTTCTGAAACCAACAAAAAAGTCAGTTCAATGATTCATACCGCCTAATGATTCGGGAAAATGAAGATAATCACATATTGAAATGTCTGCGATTATATCACAAATATGTTGTTGACATGTATGTTAAAATTGAAACGGAGAGCTTAACATTCATCAGGTTGAATCAAACCAAACTCCGATCTGAAGAGTATATTCACCTTCGAGATGCGATTAATACTGATGGAAATGCACAGAATGTCGGTCGGATGACTATTCCTCCAGCAACATACATCGGAAGCCCTCGGCATATGCACGAATATGCGCAAGATGCCATGTCGTATGTTCGTCATTATGGTACAGCAGATTTGTTCATCACATTTACATGCAATCCGCAATGGATAGAAATCAAGCAGGAGTTATTCCCTGGGCAATCACCCATTGATCGTCATGATATTACAGCCAGAGTCTTTAGACAAAAGTTGAAATCTTTAATGGATTTCATCGTAAAACATAATGTGTTTGGTGAGACATGCTGCTGGATGTATTCTGTGGAGTGGCAGAAACGAGGATTGCCACATGCACACATTTTGATTTGGTTGGTTGAAAAGATAAGGCCAAATGAAGTTGATGCAGTGATATCAGCTGAAATCCCTAATGTACAAGTAGATCCTGGATTGCATGAGGTAGTTATCAAAAACATGATACATGGTCCCTGTGGAACTCCTTTGCTAGACTTGCCTTACAATGCATTTAAAGCAAAAATCAAATCCAAGCTTTGTTCAAAGGCATATTATTCCGTGAATGATTATTTAAATGATAAGAATGGTCGCTCTGATTAACGCTTATTGATACGTTATATGAGTTCATATAATTTACTTTTTTACATTACATAAATATGTAAGCTGTCACGCCCTTTATGCCTGGGGCTTCTTAGTTAAGTAATAAGTTTTTAGTTAATTACATTTTCATTTAAATATAAATATATTGTTTTGCTTTGCTGGTATTTTGGCGTGGTAGCTGGCATATGGTAAATAATTTCATTGTTGTTGTATTTTATCGTGTTCATCACTATACATAGTATTGTATAAAGACATGTGTATTTTTAAAAATGAACAGACAGCTGTGCTGCTGGGGAGTTTGTTCCGCCACTTCTTCTTCCCAGCGAAAGCACTAGGAAGTGTCGATGGGTGGGCGTTTTGGGGGACTCTTATGTAATATTGACGTTCAAAAAGTGCTGATTCTCAGCCTAATTTGAATAAATGACTTTTGATTTTGATTTTGAATAATAATTATGATTCACATGATTAACAATAAAGCGATTACTTACTTTTAAATCCTTATATATGTTTTATTTAATTATTTTTTATTCACAACGCCCTATCACCAGGGTGACGGTTCTGTTCAGGAGAATTTTTTAAAATACGTAGGCACAAAAACTGTCACATTACAAATCTTTTTGACAGGACGAAGTCTGTCGGGTCAGCTAGTGTATATATAAAAATCGATGCCACTTTCTTTGTAATTTTATAACTCAAGAACAGATTCACCTATCCAAACTAAATGTTCAGGCTTTGTTTTGACTAATTAGTAGATGGTTTATCTGAAGTTTGAACAGAATCGGTCAAGCGGTTCTTCATTTATCACATTTTTTGTAACAAATTAATTCAATAAATGGTGGTCAACTTTATGTTGCTTGTTCGAGAGTCGGTACCCTCAGTCGTTTGTTTAATAATCTAAATGTTTTGGTTTGATTTTTAGATTAGTTCAGGAAGATACTTCAGTTGTAGCTCTTGTCTATATATATAAAATCAATGCCACTTTCTTTGTAATTTTATAACCCAAGAACGGACTCACCTATCCAAACCAAATTTCAGGCTTTGTTTTGACTAATTAGTAGATGGTTTATGTAATTTTATAACTCAAGAACGGAATCACCTACCCAAAACCAAATATTCAGGCTTTGTTTTAACTAATTAGTAGATGGTTTATGTGAAGTTTGAACATAATCGGTCAAGCGGTTCTTCATTTGTCACATTTTTTGTAACAAATGGTGTATTCAATAAATGGTGGTCAACTTTATGTTGCCTGTTCAAGAGTCGGTACCCCCAGTCGTTTGTTTAATAATCTAAATGTTTTGGTTTGATTTTATTTTAAGTAGCTAGCAATTAAAAAAATTATTTGTTTTTTTTTTTTTATAAATTATAAACCAGCGCTTGACCGCAATCCCGCCTGATGGTAAGCAGTGATGCGATCGTTGATGGTAAAGCGCGCTAGTTTATTAAGAGCCTATTCACTCTAGCCTTGAAGACACTCAAATTGTAATGTGACGGAAACACCGACGCCGGCAAATTGTTCCAGTCCCTCGATGTACGCGGTATAAAGGAGGAAGCAAAACGCTTCGTCCGGATCGCAGTGGTGTCAACAACGTAAGGGTGGAAACTCGCCGTACGACGGGTCGTCCGATGATAAATAAATGAATGTATAAATAATTTTGATTTGATTTGATGATCCAATAAATTTGTTTTTCTTATTTCACTTTATACGTAACGAAGCACGTATCGGGCCGCTAGTCTGCTATAGAAATAATGTTACTAGGGATCTGTCAAGTTACATAGTGATGCCTGACATATTGATAATTTATAGTCACCTTGTTTTTAATCATGTCTAAATTGTCTATGTACTGTATTAATTTGACAGGACTAAACTAATATTTATCTTCTGTCCTTTTCTAAATAAAATAGAAAGAAAAGGATGCACTGAACTTAAATTTAGTTTAGTCTGAACTAAACTCAAATTTAGCTACTAATAAAATCAACATATCTTTAGTTATCATTTATTTTTACTTAATTTATTTAGTAGGCACTTCGCCCAAGAGTCATAATGAAAGTCAGTTTTGCAAACACAGAGGGGAAATTCATTGAAAGTACTATTAACAGGCCTTTATGAAATCAATAAGAGAATTGGCAGGGCGGCTCTTAACAATAGATTTGCCGCTTTGTCCATTTTGACGGAGGGCCAAGCGTTGAGCGGCACTCAATTCAATTTACTACCGGTATTAAGTTCGAGAAATATTAGGGATACCGAAATGCTTTATACGTATTTGTCAGCATTACACGGTTTTTTTTCTATACGAGGGATTTCCCTGGTCGCACAATGTTGTAGAATTAAATATAGTTTTAATAATTTCTTTACATATTTGTAAGATAATTTGAAAACACTGTGTACATGTTTTGTATTATTATTAGTAATTATTACCCACGGATTATTTATTGTTTTCGGTTCAATTTAAAAGCAGCTCTGCGACTTGTGAACTGGTCATGGCGACCTGGGTGCCTAATCTGATGATTCTACCGGGGAGTTCAAAGTGAGATGGCACTAAATAGTTAATTAATTTGACTATCACACACTTTTAAATATTCCCATCATTAACAAATTCGATTGACATTATTGACTGTTTCCACTGCACCTGTAAATATTTTGTTATACCTCGTCTTCTCTGTGTCCTTCATATTGCAAAAAATGTAAAAATAGAACATTTGAATTCGTAGACTACTGTCGCGCAGCCCCCTTAAAGGCATTTCTTAAACATAATTAGAATTTTCTTTGAAAGAAAGAAAAGTCAGTCTTATTATCTAAGCGAAACAAAAAATAATGAAAAAAGAAGGTAACAATACATTTCTTAGCACATACCGATAGACAATACATTAGATACATACAAAACAAATAAAAATCATACGGACAGTATTTAAAGTTAGGTGTAAAAATCAGCAGGAAAAAATCCTTAAAGGCTGTGCTAAAAGACCCAGTTCACACTAATTTTAAACTCGACCTGAAGGCCATTTCTCGTAATTTATAAAGGTCAAAATCTAGTCGCAGGCCCATCTTGGCGACGCGGGCCTGCGGGCGGTGAGCAGTGGGCAGCTCGCCGCCCGGTAAGGACCAGGCCCGAGTCGACGGCGCGTCATGTTTCACGCGCGCCTCAAAGAGATGACAGCACATCTTGACGGGGTCCACGAAGACCGATGCCTCCTGGGTCAGGGTTGCGGGTTGGTTAAAAAAGAAACCGCGGCCCTGGCCGTCACGCAGGCAAGTGAAGAAGCACGGGTGGGTTTTAGTCAGTAAAAGTATGACACGCCAATCCGCTCCGCCCAGAGTGGGAGAAGTCATTTGATGATTTCCCATCCCAACAAAAATAGAAAAAAAAGGCCCATCTCGGCGACAAACAAATATCAAAATATATATATATTTTTTTTAATAATTATAAACTAGTGCTTGACCGCAATCCCGTCTCATGGTAAGCAGTGATGCAATCGTGGATGGTAAAGCGCGCTAGTTGGTTTAGCCTATTCACTAAAAAAAAACTTAGTGAATAGGAAGGGAGACAGCAGTTGAGCGAGGTGATGCAATCTTAAACTCAACAACACATGGAGATTGATCTGGAGATCCTCCACGACACAACAACATTTGGCGCATCATAACCGGCACACATGGCAACAGAACTGCTCAGACCCCTCCTCCGTACGGCTTCACCAGACATCATGCCGGAACACGACGAATCGTTTGGCGGCAAGACTTTATTTGGTGGGTGGTAGGAACTTCTGCCGGCAGCCCATGTTATGGCCTACCACCGAGAAAATGTGTGTTAAAATATAACTAATAAAATAAGGCGTATTTTTTGTCAGATGAGACTTAGATCAGCAGGGTGATTGCGAAACACATTATGAGTTGGAATGGGTTTCATTTAACAGTTCAACAACATTCATGGCACGTTTTTGTACAGACACATTTTCGATCATAGAGAGCAATGGAACATCAATAAGCTTCCAAATGATTCCAACTAATAGTTATAGTGTGATACGCAATTAGGGTGCTGACTGTGAACGTTTTGAAAATTACGAGAATTACCCCTCTGACTGAATATTCGTAAAATTACGAAAAATTATGATCTAATGTGTGAAGTGAGATGACGGATGCGAAAAGAAAGAAAGAAAGAAAAGTACACACATCAAAAGTGTCTAGGGATCAACATATATTTTTGCAATAACTTTTCTCCTGATTGATATTAATTAAAATTTTCTTTAAGGATCCATCAAATAAAGTGTTTTCGTTTGTCACAGTAACGATAAACCAAGTCACCTTTGCATTAATAAAGAAATTTGCCATTTTCCTAATAAAGGGATATTTGACATTTGAACCACTAACACAAAAGTTCGAAAAAAAGACTGAAATAACAGTTTTCTCTAAAATTTTATTGGGTAACTTAAACAATTAATAATATAATCCGTGTTTCTACCGCGAACACTAACAACACAAGAACATCGGTTTGGCATACTCAAAATGAGTTCATCCAAATCACGCTGTGGAATGGCCGCCCATGTTCGTTGCAACAACAAAAAAAGGTCTTCTTGCGACTGGATACCCTCCATATTCGACAGAGCTCTTCTCTGTAGCATATCCCATGCATGCTCAAACGGGTTCAAGTCTGGCGACTGAGCAGGCCAGGGCAGGACATTGATGTTAGCTGCGGCGAGAGTCTGTCTTACAACTCTTGCGGTGTGCAGTCGTGCATTATCATGCATTAACTGAAATAAGGGACCGATTTGCACTTGTAGAGGAACGATGACGTCTGATACAATCGTCTCAGCATAAATTTGAGCGTTGAGGTTGCCTCTGATCCAAATCAACTCAGTTCTTCCGCCGATCCAAATACCCGCCCATACCATGATGGTTCCACCACTATAAGGATGGACTTCCTGGCAGGATTTTAATCGCTGTTGGCGTCCAGGGGTTCTCCAGTGTCGTATACGTCTTGTATCCGGTCTCATACCAAAACGAGACTCATCAGAAAAGCACACGAAACGCCATTGTTCTTCTGCCCAATTTCTGTGTTCAAGAGCCCATTGATATCGAATCCTACGATTGTGCATTGCTATAGGTGGTACCCGTAGCGGTCTTCGGGAATGAAGGTTCACTTCATGCAAGCGGTTTCTGACAGTTTGGTCGCTAATTAAGTTCCCTGAAGAGTGATGAAGCCTCACGGCTAACATCATGGCGGTTATTGTTGGAGCTCTTCGAGTTAAGATTTGAATGTATCGGTCTTGTCTCCGTGTGGTACAGCGATACCGTCCTCCATGGCGCTCAGCCACGGTACCAGTGCTTCGGTAACGTGTCCAAAGTCGACTGATAACACTCTGACTTCTATTCAGAGCTAAAGCCACAGTACGTTGCCGGGAACCAGCTTCTATCATTCCCACGGCTCTGAGCATTTCTTCCCTGCTTAAATGACGTCGCCGCTCCATAATAACGTTGGTTTTAATCAGTAGTAGGGAAACAGTAGCACTAATAATGTCTTCAATGCGTTGTATGTTTTTATAGGGAAAATATTGACAGCTGATTTTCATCTTTTACTCGAATTTGATTCACAGTTCCTGATTCAAATTATGAAATGCACCAAAAAGGATCCATATAAATTTATAAAATCATAAATTTATTACAAAGCCACATCTCAATCTCAAGAAATCCGCATAAAAATGCTTGATCCCTAGACACTTTTGATGTGTGTATTTATTGTGACTAGTATAGGGAAATCTTAAAACTAAAATAAGTTAGACACAATTAAGACTAAAAATAAGTTATAGGTACAATATTATGTAAAGAAAACCCTGCCCGATCCGTGAAGGTGTTGTTAGGTATCGATAACTGATTCTACTACTGCCTACAAAGCCTGGCTAAACTTAAAAAAAGCAAACTTTCGCAAAAGGAGGTAACTTTATACATGTGCGGTAGGCAATACATGCGCGGGCGAAGGGAGGCAGCGCATGCAGCACGTGGTCGCATAACAATATCGTCGAAAATGGTATTGTGACTTTTAAAAAAATACTGAATTTTGGGGAAGTTTGAATTAATTCTTGGAAAAAATATGTTATTTCAAAATTCATTAGTATTGTTACTATGATGAAGATGTATAATTTCATATTTTAATTGGTCATGTGTTTACCTAATCTTTACTATCCTTCTAATGGGTCGGACGGGATTTTCTTTACATATACCCCCTTATTCATAAACGCTGCTTAAAGCTAACTGGTGATTAGCGATTCTTTAACAATACATTTTTGACCATTTAACGTCACTTAACTTGAATCATCCTTTATGAATAAACATTATAGTGTTTAAGGGGTTTAGTCATAAACGATGTTTAAAGTTAAGTGACGTGCAAACGTCTAAAATGTATGTTTGAACAATCGCTAATCACTAGTTAACTTTAAGCAGCGTTTATGAATAAGGGGGATTGTATATAAAAAAGTAACAAAAATCAGAAAGCCCCTTATGAGGCCAAAGGCTCATATTCTGATAGGGCTTGAATCAGTTTTACACTGTAATGTGTCGCCGAAAATGGAATACCATAATATACGACTGTTTCTTTAATGATTCAAGTTACTATAGCGGTTTATTCTTACATATATATGAGGCAGGGACCTACTTGGGTTACTTTTCTAATGCATCACTCAAAAGATTGACATCAAATAAGTAAATGGATCGGAACTTTTCTCCAATAAACCTCCTTTAAGGGATGAAATAGAATTATTCTGGTCGTTTCATACAAGAACATTTTAATAAAATCAAAAATGAATTTCTAGAAACGAGTTTCATCAGCTAAGTGCTTACCTCTCCAATATTTTATCACATCGTTATGTGATTTGCGCGGCGGAATCAAATGGAAATCCAAGTTGCGCTGATATTTCGATGTGGCAGTAATTATCGGGGCGTCAGGCGTAAATAATTAATTAAATCCACATGAACGGTATGTTACGATATGTTTTCAAAGACCGACAAGGATATTAATTAAAAAGTTATACCTCAAATACATATACACACATCAAAAGTGTCTAGGGATCAAGCATTTTTAAGCGGATTTCTTGAGATTGAGATGTGGCTTTGTAATAAATTTATGATTTTATAAATTTATATGGATCCTTTTTGGTGCCTTTCATAATATGAATCAGGAACTGTGAATCGAATTCGAGTAAAAGATGAAAATCAGCTGTCAATATTTTCCCTATAAAAACATACAACGCATTGAAGACATTATTAGTGCTACTGTTTCCCTACTACTGATTAAAACCAACGTTATTATGGAGCGGCGACGTCATTTAAGCAGGGAAGAAATGCTCAGAGCCGTGGGAATGATAGAAGCTGGTTCCCGGCAACGTACTGTGGCTTTAGCTCTGAATACAAGTCAGAGTGTTATCAGTCGACTTTGGACACGTTACCGAAGCACTGGCACCGTGGCTGAGCGCCATGGAGGACGGTATCGCTGCACCACACGGAGACAAGACCGATACATTCAAATCTTAACTCGAAGAGCTCCAACAATAACCGCCATGATGTTAGCCGTGAGGCTTCATCACTCTTCAGGGAACTTAATTAGCGACCAAACAGTCAGAAACCGCTTGCATGAAGTCAACCTTCATTCCCGAAGACCGCTACGGGTACCACCTATAGCAATCCACAATCGTAGGATTCGATATCAATGGGCTCTTGAACACAGAAATTGGGCAGAAGAATAATGGCGTTTCGTGTGCTTTTCTGATGAGTCTCGTCTTGGTATGAGACCGGATACAAGACGTATACGACACTGGAGAACCCCTGGACGCCTACAGCGATTAAAATCCTGCCAGGAAGTCCATCCTTATAGTGGTGGAACCATCATGGTATGGGCGGGTATTTGGATCGGCGGAAGAACTGAGTTGATTTGGATCAGAGGCAACCTCAACGCTCAAATTTATGCTGAGACGATTGTATCAGACGCCATCGTTCCTCTACAAGTGCAAATCGGTCCCTTATTTCAGTTAATGCATGATAATGCACGACCGCACACCGCAAGAGTTGTAAGACAGACTCTCGCCGCAGCTAACATCAATGTCCTGCCCTGGCCTGCTCAGTCGCCAGACTTGAACCCGATTGAGCATGCATGGGATATGCTACAGAGAAGAGCTCTGCCAAATACGGAGGGTATCCAGTCGCAAGAAGACCTTTTTTTGTTGTTGCAACGAACATGGGCGGCCATTCCACAGCGTGATTTGGATGAACTCATTTTGAGTATGCCAAACCGATGTTCTTGTGTTGTTAGTGTTCGCGGTAGAAACACGGATTATTAATTGTTTAAGTTACCCAATAAAATTTTAGAGAAAACTGTTATTTCAGTCTTTTTTTCGAACTTTTGTGTTAGTGGTTCAAATGTCAAATATCCCTTTATTAGGAAAATGGCAAATTTCTTTATTAATGCAAAGGTGACTTGGTTTATCGTTACTGTGACAAACGAAAACACTTTATTTGATGAATCCTTAAAGAAAATTTTAATTAATATCAATCAGGAGAAAAGTTATTGCAAAAATATATGTTGATCCCTAGACACTTTTGATGTGTGTAGTATTTGACAGTTGGTAACATGGTATTTTTTTTTCAAGTCATTTTCCATTTCGACATTCAAATTAACTAATAACATTTTAAATGAATTTCCTCTTTTACTATGTCCGTAGGTAATTTATACAGCGGGGTAATCGTGTAACATACTAACAGATAGGAACCGCTTTTATTTAGACAGTTTAACAATATTATTGTGTTATTTACGATGTCTAGTAGATAAATATTTCGAATATATGAAGCAAGGAATTTTCAAAACGATTCAGATTCATACCGTTTTAGACAAGTCGTTGTTTCATACCTACCTACTGTTCAGAATGGATTATTTACATTCTAAAATAGTTTGGCGCCAGAAACCTTTAACTTCTGGTCCAGCAACTAAAACGGCAAAATTCTAACATAATACGAACTTGACTAAACCCACAATTCATCCAATCCCACTGTTCATTTGGCGCCGCATAATCTCCCTTGTACCTACGCCACTAGAATTAGAACATCTGCGGATTGGACGCCTGCAATCTCATGATATGAATTTCTAGCTATGGCCGGCTCGCCGCCGTATTATCTCGTTCTCTTGATGCAATGCTGTAGTCTTCTATTAAAAGCTTCGCATAACTTTGTGACTTTGTATTTGTTCGTTGGGGCGTGAGGCGCCATTTTGTATTATGTTAGGTTAGACGTTTCGCTCTGTGTTCCAATGTAAATTCGCAAAGTGACTAGTTGAATATGAACGCGTTTTAAAAGACAGAATATGTTTTTTATTAAAACAAAAAATACTCCCTACTAAAAATACCTTACTCAGTGGTAGGCCAGAACATCGGCTGCCGGCAGAAGTTACCACCCACCAGACAAAGTCTTGCCGCCAAGCAATTCGTTGTGTACTGTCATGATGTTTGGTGAAGCCGTGCGGAGGACGGGTCTGAGTAGTAGTGTTGCGATGTGTGCCGGGTACAATGCGCCAAACGTTGTTGTGTCGGGAGTTTGGTCGTGGAGGGTCCCAGATCAATCTCCCTGTGGCGCAACATTGCACCACACATTGTTGGTCGTGTTGTTGGGTTTAACATTGCATCACCTTTTTTTTTGTTCCGGGGTGGAAAATCCTCAATGAATGTCCGCCGCCTTGGGGTGGGCGACAGGGTCTGTCAGACTCCTACTGACTACGTTGTCTCTCCGGTCACGAGCGCACGGAGCCGCGGGAGTCCTTGATTCTGTCGCGGCTGCACTCTCGTGCCGGCCCGGTCTGTCCGGACCTCGCCTCCTGCACGGGGTAGTGAGGTGTTAAACTACCCCGTGCATCGCCTCTGAAGCGCGCGCCTCTACCTCGGGGTCCAACGAATAGGGGGCGGGGACTTCTCCATGTCCTTCGCCCCTGGACCCATTCATGGGGGCCGGAAGAGGGCGTTATCCGCCCTTCTCGGCGCCCGGTGCGTCTTCTACGGCCCGGGAAGGGAATTAAGATCTCCTTCTCCCGTTCCGCAGCTTCCTTCTGCGACATCACGTCCTCGCAGAAGTACACTACTGCGTCCCTTGACTCTGTGCTACCGACCATCCTCCGCACTACTGCCGGCAGCGTCAGGTCGCCTCCTACTTCATTTGTGTGGACACGGCGCTGCTCCTCCCAAGCCACACACTTGGAGAGCGTGAGCTGCGCCGTGTCTTTCCCGCATTGGACGCGGTGGTGGCACCGAGCGTCCGGCTCCCTGTCTATGCCGGCAGGTACTTGCCGAAGCAGCCGTGCGCAGACAGTACCTGCGTCACCCTGAACGATAGGGAGCAATGTTGCATCACCCCGCTCAACCGCAATCTTCCTTCCTATTTACTCAAAAGCTTAAACAATTGATCCCGTACAACGCATGTCTAGTGTCAATGTTACGAGTCCATAATAATGTCGTGTTTAAAAGATTAATTAAGTTTAGTCTAAATAACTGATAGGTACACATGGTATTAATAGGATGTTTAGAGTAACTTTTTTATCTATTTGATGCCAAAATGCAAATAAAAGTCTTGTACCTATATAATATTTAAACTAATTATTGTAGGTAAAATATTATGAATATTTTACATAAAATACTGAATTTTGTCATTTTTTTAGTTACAGTAAATAATTTTACTTTCTTTCTTTTTATTTTTATTTTATAGCACTGATGGGTTAGAGGACTAAAAATTAAAACCTTCATGGGTCGTTTCATCAGGTTAAGCTACGATTGCCAGAGTTAGTCCGTCAATGGGATATCGTATTTACATATTAAGTACCCTCCGTAATTCTGTGGAAAATGTGAACAGAAAAAATTAAAATTGGCCCTAGTCTGCTATTACAAAAGCGTCAGAATGTTCGATCCACTGATCGAACATTCTGACGCATCTCATAATGATTGATTATGACAAATTTCGTAATCTACTAACAAAATGGCGTAATTATGACTCTCCAGTCGTCAATCACTGAAACTCCACTCCATATTAATAAATGTTCAAGTAGAGTAGAATTTAGAAAATCATTTCTACTAACGGGTTTTTATAATAATGGCAATAAATACGGCAATGTCATTCTATCTTCTTTCTTTACTTTAGAGTGAATACTACTTCAACTCTTCAATGGCCTCTGTGGTTAGATACCTCAATTTTGCCAATAACACGTGTAGCAAATTATAGAAATTCTTTAAAAATTTTATTTCACAATAATGGCGGATATCGCCAATGACAGTTGAAAAACGGCCGCGTGAACCCCCTACTAGGAGATTTGATGCAAAACCATGATGTGGCCACTATGCTGCGATATTTCAATGTTCTTTATGAATTATTCACTGAATGCACTTTTTACTGCATAAATCACGCATTTTTATTGTCCAATGAAAAATGCGCGTGACACTCATCTTGGCTTTCCTATCAAAAACTGTCATTCTATCAATATTCCACTTTACGAGACGACTGACTAATTGATCGGTAATTATGAATTTAGCAGATTACGAGCTTTTAGCACAATGACAATAGAATCGTTTTGGAATGACAAATTTATAAAAATAGATAACTAGGGCCCTAGTTCACATAATAAAATATTCTCCACCACGCAACCACTTTTGGCTAGGAAGAAAATCCAGTACCTATATCGTTCCGGACAGCAAGCGGGTTTACAACGAAATACAAAATGCATATTACAGGCACCTCTGGAGCTTTTCATGAATAAACTGTTATTTGTAGTTGTTTGAGTTGGTAGTTCGGGCACGTCTGACTGACTTGGGGTTCATTTATTCTGATGCTGCAATGTCTAATATTGAGATTATATCCCCGTTATTGGAACGAAACTTTATGGGAGATGTCGATTTTATTGACTCAATTTATACAATATTTGGATTAGAGTATGAATTACCGGTCACAGCATACGTTCTGTCTCCTATGAAGTAGACTCTAATAAAATTGTTTTATAATAAGGGGATTCTCGATGGTATAAATAAAATAGCGGACTGTAGAAATAGGTGCTTGTAATTATATAGGAAAACTATTAGAACGCATGCTTGGTCTGTGGATTTTTTGGCGAGTGATGCGCTGCAGGCGGCCACCGGCGAAACCAATCCCTCGTCCCCCGGTCCCCGCTCGCCGCTGTCGTCCACCTGTGGTCGTACGGTCCGGCAGCGGTGCTACGGTTTGTCTCCAACAGGGGTTATTACAAAACTTGTATTTTATTTAGATCAGGTTTAAAGCACCTAAATGGTTATTGAATTATGCACCATTATAAAATCGCAGTTCTTTATACTATAGGCTGTACCTATCTGACATCGTAACGCAAACTTCGCGAAAAGGCTAGA
This sequence comes from Sesamia inferens, assembly GCA_037179545.1. NCBI lineage: Eukaryota > Metazoa > Arthropoda > Insecta > Lepidoptera > Noctuidae > Sesamia > Sesamia inferens. The sequence goes on from CM073931.1 coordinate 24,936,785, forward strand.
CCGCATGCCACTAATAAAAATTATGATAGTCATTTATGATGTTAATGAAAGGTTACAGAATTTATAGTGTTTAAAAAAAAAGTGTCGGTTCGGCCTTTGAACGTTGCAAGCGTGCAGCCGCGCGGGTTTGTAAGTATGATGTTACGTTATTAAATCAGCTGATAAGATAGTTTTCGAGTTTTGTTTTCATTGCGCTTTTTTGTGTAATTAGCGGATTAATTAATTTTTACTTTAAAATCTTATTGGGTTATAAAAGTGTAGCAATTATGAACGGTCTAAAGTGAAAAAAAAACACATATATATTTTTTTTTAAATCATGAAAAACCGACGAAAAATTCCACCAATGGGGATTCAGAATCATATACTGGATTCATGGTACTTGTTTGTGCGTCGATGTTAGATACACCCTTTATAAAATGACAGTTTAGTTCGGTAGTACCGAATTTGACACTTTTGTTTACGCATGAGTGGCAACGTCGCAATTTAGTGTCATATTTCATGGTTTTAAACTTTTATTATTATTTTAAAAATGTGTTCTACTAACTATTTCGAATTAGGTAACAAGTGAGTAAAAGGTAAGAAATCATTGCGTTTATAGATCTATATATATGAAAATATCGCATTGGAAACTTGCAAGGCGTTATTTTGGTTACGGTCTCGTGTCTCCCCTGACGGCTCCCCTCGGGGAGACATCAGGATTTTTAAATCTTTTTGTATCCCCTAGGCGGGATACAGATTCGCTTTACGGCAGAAGTACAGTCAACTGGTAGTCGTGAAATTTTTCACACCTCAGAATCGTCAGGAGGCAATTAAATAACTATTTTTATAAGTATTTTATTTCTGATAGTTACTAGGGCAGCAGAAATAACGAGATAAACTACTTAGACTTTTTTCACAAATTCCAACAAAAATATACATATTTTATTTCTGAAAATTACTAGGGCAGCAGAAGTAAAACGGAGGCAAAATCATTATTAGATTTATTATTTCACCAGTCCCAACAAACATATCCATATATTATACGATTCTGAGGTGTGAAAAATTGCACAACTACTAGTTGACTGTACTTCTACCGTAAAGCAAACCTGTCCCCCGTCTAGGGGAGATATTATTATCTCCCCTAGACGGGGGACAGATTTGATTTAAAAATCCTGATATCTCTCCGAGGGAAGCCGTCAGGGGACACACAAGACCGTAATCGTTATTTTCATAGTAAAATAACAGACATTACGGTTACTCACTTTTTATCCACTATTCACCTAATTCTAAAAAGTTAGTTAAACACATTTTTAAAATATAGCTCAGATTAAATAAAAAAAATTGAAAATCATGAAATATGACACTAAAATGCGAAGTTCCCAGTTGTGCTTAGTAAACACTCTTAAAAACTTTGATTTAACCTCAATAAAGTTCGAAATACAAATACTGATTCAAAGTTAAGTCTGAAACTAAAGTAAGTCCGTTTGGTAATAATGAGGTTATGGTCAGTGGATGTCGAGGTAAGCATACAAGCAGCCCGTGATGTGTCGCAATATCGCAAATCAGTATAATGTACGTGTCTAATAATTTTGTGACGTGCTCCGCCTCCTTTGTCAGTATCACTTCTTCGCTGAAGGAAGTGATGGCCTGCCATATACTCTCGCTCCGAACCATGGCCTGCCCAGAGATGAACGTAAGAGACCGTCGCAAACAGTGCTGCCATGCGGTGCTTCACGCAAGCCAGGCAGACCTCCACCATATGCTCCACTGTATCCTCGTCAACAACAATCTCTTGGACAGGCCCAAACGGAACGAGAAAAAGGAAACCAGCAGGGAGCCGGTAAGCTGACCTGGCTGGTCAGCCAAGCCATGGCTTGTAAAAGCAAAAAACAGAAAGGATTGGAAATTACTGGAGGAAACTTACACTCATCAAGGGGTCTAAGATCAAGTAACAAATTAATCTTTGTTTGTTACGCTTTAACGGCTAAACGTTTGACCACATTTTGATATTTTGTATGAGGAGATTTCACAGATACCTTTTCGACATATCACGCGAGTAAACCCGCGAGCGGATGCTAGTTTACAATGCATTTTAAAACGGAAACGATAGATTAGTTATTGTAAAAAGATCTTTTCAATATTGACTGCTCATTAGTTGGCAACTCGAAAACCACGAGCGTTAAGACTGCACGTTTTATATTCTTCGCCAGTTTTCTGAGATCTCTTTACTTTAAACTTTTGCTCTTTTATTACCACAATATTGTAGAGTTGGAGAGGGAAGAGTAGGTCTCTATAGAGTGGAGGTGTTTAACTAATGATGCTGGTGAAAGATGAGGGTTATTTGTTAAGGGGCTGACTGTATTATGGGTGAGGCTTGTATGACATAAATTTTCGTATAATTATAGTGAATACCGGTCATTATTCGTTACAAATTTTGGCATAGTCATCGATTTGCATCATCATCATCATCATCATTCGATCCTCTAAAGACTTCAAAAAACCTTCCACCACCCACTTGTTATTTGTACAGTCAGGAGCCCATCATATCAAGTGCACATAAACCGGATCGAAAGAGTACAAGAGAAATTAACCCGTCATTTAGCGTTTAAGTTCAAACTTCGGAACTGTAAATCATATAAAGATAGAAGAATCCAACTAAAGCTATTAACCCTAGAATCTCGTCGTTCCATTTGTGACTTATCCTTTCTGTACAAGATACTTAATAATGGCGTTGACTGTCCAGGTTTACTGAGCAGTATTAAAGTTCCTACCAGAATCCCACGCCACCCACAACCCTTACTTAAGGCTCCACAACACCGCACTAATCTGGGTCAACATTCGCCAATTTATAGAATGACCCATCGATATAATTGTATGGCTTAACCTTCGGCAGACATCGACATCTTCTCAAATACTCTGAGTACACACAAATCTTAAATTTTTGAAAACTTGAATGACATAATATGTGGACATGCGCAAGAATCGTAGTAATATTTGTATGAACTATAAATATTTAATGTAATTCATTGTTAAACAATTAATTTTAATTTAATATAATTTTGTATTATTGTAATTCCATTGTCTATTGTAATTTTGTTTGATTGTTTTACTGTCTTATTAATTTATATAATGTAATAAATTAAGAAAATGCTTGTTACTGTTTCTTTTTTTTTTAACAAATTTTATTATTGTGTCGTGATGGAATTTTTTGTTTAATATAATTTTGTTGCCATTGTCTTAAAATTTAGTTTAATATAACATTGTTTTAAAATTTAATTAATATGACATTGCTTTAAAATCGAATTCTATATAACATTGTTTTAAAATTTAATTTGATATAACGTTAACAATATGTATTTATGCTGTTATATTATTATTAGAATGCTGTGACTTCTTATAAGTGGAGAAGCACAAAGTCATATCCTGTTATTTATATTTTGTAGCATTTAAGGTGTTTTCTCTGTTAGAATTCCAAATAAATAAATAAATAGTCCTTAACGAATAATGCCTTGTATAGCGTCATCTTTTATACTGCGTACATATAAAGAGGTTTCTCTGCAAGATAGACTGTAACAGTATCTATACTAATAATAATTAGTATATATTTTTAGGTATTCAATATCCGTCACTTTCTCCTCTCCTCACATCAATCTACTGTTCAAGCCTAATTAATTCGGATATTGGAATATCGATCGAATATCTATTATAATATAACTAATTAAAGTGACGTAATCTCCGCCGTATGTAAATATTTACCAAACATAAAAGATATGTTTACAGTTTATTTAAATGCATATTTGTCCACAATGTCCATTATTATGGTAATTTGATTACGTGTGTGTTTCGTGTTTTCTTTTTTAAGTTTTCTGTATTTTTTCCCATTATCTTGCTCATAAATTGCCCATTGAAAGATAGTTGTAAAATAAATGGTCGCAATCATTATAATGTTACGGCTGTTGCGGTGACCGCTGGCTGTGCGGCAACCACATTTCTTGTTTTATAGCTGGATGTACAAGAATTTCGTCTAACAAGTGGAAGTTTGGATGAATGCGTAGTGTAACGAAAAGCGGGATCGGTGGAAATAGTTCTAGTCCAATTTTTACAGCACTGAAATTTTTAGCCACAAATTAAAAATAGAATGCTGTGAAAAATTGCTGTCATGGTGTGGGTATGAGATCCGGAGGAATGAAGAAAAGTCTTCAGGCAAGTTTTGAGTAATGGATGTCAATGGCTGTAAGAGTAGGAGAAGTCCAGAGAAATGATACATGGATTTTGTGAAAGATGGCTTCTTCTGTTCTTCAACCTATAGAGGTCCACTACCTACTGGGCAAAAGGCCTCATCCACAATGACCGGTCTTGTGCTATCCGCATCCATCGGCTTCCCGCGACCTTCACCAAGTCAACACAGTTGGGGGTCTCCCTACGCTGCGTCTCACGGTACGTGGTCGCCACTTCAGAACCTTACTGCCCCATCCGCCATCGGTTCTACGAGCAATGTGCCCCGCCCACTGCTACATAAAGGCAAGATGGCTAGAGACTAATAGGGAATCGTGGAAGTAAGAAAATCAGATTTACATTTCTATTTGACACATTAACAATTTTTATAGTATGATGATTTGAGTAAAGCTACGGTTTCCTTGAAATCCAGCAGCGCGATACTGTAACCATCTCACTGTAAAAACTCAGGTGTAGTCAGTGTGGAGCTATCATTCCAATTAAAGCCCCAGGATTGACACTACTGACAGGTCGCTTTTTTTTTTGTTTCGCAGAAGGACGCTCTAAACTCAATTAACTTAACTTTTCACGGTGAGATTTATAGGTACACAATCGATCGACTGTTCTGTCATATAGTAACGGACGATATAAAAATCTGTCATTTTCACTACTGTTTGAAATTGAGGTGTTAAAAAGAGCTTGGTATTTCAACAGCCATTAAGTATTGTGTGTCTGATCACCGTTATCGTTTAGTTTAAGGTAATTATTATATGCCGAAGATACTTCAATGCGAAACTTTGCGATTGTGGTTTAACTCACGGCCGCACATGCCAAAGGCGGACTTCTTGGGGGTTTATCGCGATACCTGGTATGGTTATACTTGGAAGTGATATCGAGGTAGCGAGCTGAACAGTGATCGCGAGGTATCGCAGTGAGGTATATTTAGGATTTGAAATCAAAGCTTAACAGCTTCGTCAGTACTCGACAGTGAAGTCCGCTTCAGCGTGCGCTGTGGCCTCCTCCTAAACGTGGTCTGTATTCAATTGTTTGGAACGGTTCAGTTCGTACAGCGAGCTAATATGAAGCATTGTTTATGTACTCCCATGCTTATGCACTTATGCACGCCTGGATTTTATTGCCGTGACTTTGAACATCGATAAAACAGCAATACTTTTGTAACTTACTAATTGTATTCACATTGTAGGACGAAGTAAGGTACAATACATAGTGATTTTGCTAGAAGGTTCAAGTTTTTTATCTAGGTATTTCAGAACAAGCAGGGAGGTTGTATTTGTGCCCGGTGGATGACAATAGGTTCAACCCCGTTTAATAAAGAATACTATCGAAATTTGGGAGTACTATAGGTACCTTTATAGCTATCTATATAGCTGGCTATCCTTTAGGGGAATGCGTGTGCGCTGGAGCTTCACGACCAAAAAACCAATTTTCGTAATTTATATAAATGTTCCAAATCTAGTTGTGCCAAGTGCTTTATGCCTAGTTGTTTATGCGACTTACAAGTTGTAGGTCGTAAGTTCAAACCCCATCAGGCGTTTTATTTTGTGTAAATTATTTCATCACCACTGCTCACAAAACGGCGAAGGAAAACATCACGAGAAAACCGGCATTTCCTAGAGCTAAAAAGAAATGTCTGAGACATGTGACATTTACCAACCCTCATTAGGCCTGCGGGTTGATTATGGCTCACTCCCTCTCACCGGCAGGAAGCCTGTGTCCCAACAGTGGGAACATTAGGTATAGGCTGATGATGTATGATGTTTACACGAATCAAACAAAACTCACAGCTCACTCCACGTCCACATCACTTGGTGAGTTTGTTACAGAATTGTACTGCAGGGTTATCCAAAAGTAAAAATAAATACAGATATAGTGTTATGGCGTTTTAATGAAGTCTCTCTCGTTATCAAGATGTAAATAAGAATGGAGTTGTTGACAGGAACACGAAATAGATAAGATTAAGCGACTTCTGTTTAAATAAAATTACAATAAACTACCAAGTAACGATGGGAAAAATAACTAAACTACTATACTACTTTGGTATTTTAATTTTCTTTTCTAAATAATCAAATAAGACTTGTAAATATTTACTACAGCTTAGTAAGAAATTTATTCGTCGCCTACCAGTTTTTAATTTAAATCTAATCAACACTACAATTACGTAGGCTTATAAAATCATCTTATGGTATGTAATACGATTATTATCCTATATTAGCGGAGCTAGCGACATGAAAGTTGGTACCGGTGCCGAAACCAATACCGGTTCTAAAGAAAATAAAATGGGTATGGAAATTAACTCAGCGGGGTAACTGAAGCTTAGGTGTTAGGTTTTATTACTCCTATTAAATGGTTTTGGAAGTATTTTTAATCCTACTAATAATTTAAAAGTGAACGTTTATATGGATGTATGTTTGAAACTCTTTTACGCAAACACTACTGAATGAATTTGAATTAAATTTGGCACATAGATAGTTCATAACTAGGTAACCACACATATTAAATATCTGGATATTCCCCCGGGTTAGAAACTTATACGGGTTAAACCAGCACTGCCCAGCGAGTCATAGTCCAGGTGTAATAATAAGTTTGGATCCCGTGGGAAAATTGGGATAAGAAGTATACTAACTTTAATATAAGTAGGAATTTGAAAGTTTTCATGACATGGTGTTTATTACTCTCGCTGTTTCTATTGTCTGCTGACTTGTTTATTGAAGCCGGTATGAGGTTTTCGTTTCATAATATGTATAATATCGCGCCCATAGGTGCGCGCCCAAAGGCTTAGGCAAAAGTAGGCTCCGAGTACTTAGTACACCCACATTCATCAGTTGTTTGAATTTCGTTTAATAGATGGAGACCTTATTGCTATCAAAGGAGTTCTATATTCTATGTTACGGGTTTGGTTTCCGCCATTAGTCCCTCCAGTGAACCATTGTGCGTGGCTCAACGGGGTACAAACTGTTCTTAATAGATCGTCTTAGTTCCTCCAGTGAACCATTGTGCGTGGCTCAACGGGGTACAAACTGTTCTTAATAGATCATCTTAGTCCCTCCAGTGAACCACTGTGCGTGGCTCAACGGGGTACAAATTGTTCTTAATAGATCATCTTAGTCCCTCCAGTGAACCACTGTGCGTGGCTAAACGGGGTACAAACTGTTCTTAATAGATCATCTTAGTTCCTCCAGTGAACCACTGTGCGTGGCTCAACGGGGTACAAACTGTTCTTAATAGATCATCTTAGTCCCTCCAGTGAACCACTGTGCGTGGCTCAACGGGGTACATACTGTTCTTAATAGATCATCTTAGTCCCTCCAGTGAACCATTGTGCGTGGCTCAACGGGGTACAAACTGTTCTTAATAGATCATCTTAGTCCCTCCAGTGATCATTGTGCGTGGCTCAACGGGGTACAAACTGTTCTTAATAGATCATCTTAGTCCCTCCAGTGAACCACTGTGCGTGGCTCAACGGGGTACATACTGTTCTTAATAGATCATCTTAGTCCCTCCAGTGAACCATTGTCTGTGGCTCAATGGGGTACAAACTGTTCTTAATAGATCGTCTTAGTCCCTCCAGTGAACCATTGTGCGTGGCTCAACGGGGTACAAACTGTTCTTAATAGATCATCTTAGTCCCTCCAGTGAACCATTGTGCGTGGCTCAACGGGGTACAAACTGTTCTTAATAGATCATCTTAGTCCCTCCAGTGAACCATTGTCTGTGGCTCAACGGGGTACAAACTGTTCTTAATAGATCATCTTAGTCCCTCCAGTGAACCACTGTGCGTGGCTCAACGGGGTACAAATTGTTCTTAATAGATCATCTTAGTCCCTCCAGTGAACCACTGTGCGTGGCTAAACGGGGTACAAACTGTTCTTAATAGATCATCTTAGTTCCTCCAGTGAACCACTGTGCGTGGCTCAACGGGGTACAAACTGTTCTTAATAGATCATCTTAGTCCCTCCAGTGAACCACTGTGCGTGGCTCAACGGGGTACATACTGTTCTTAATAGATCATCTTAGTCCCTCCAGTGAACCATTGTGCGTGACTCAACGGGGTACAAACTGTTCTTAATAGATCATCTTAGTCCCTCCAGTGAACCATTGTGCGTGGCTCAACGGGGTACAAACTGTTCTTAATAGATCATCTTAGTCCCTCCAGTGAACCATTGTGCGTGGCTCAACGGGGTACAAACTGTTCTTAATAGATCATCTTAGTCCCTCCAGTGAACCACTGTGCGTGACTCAATGGGGTACAAACTGTTCTTAATAGATCATCTTAGTCCCTCCAGTGAACCATTGTGCGTGGCTCAACGGGGTACAAACTGTTCTTAATAGATCATCTTAGTCCCTCCAGTGAACCATTGTGCGTGGCTCAACGGGGTACAAACTGTTCTTAATAGATCATCTTAGTCCCTCCAGTGAACCATTGTGCGTGGCTCAACGGGGTACAAACTGTTCTTAATAGATCATCTTAGTCCCTCCAGTGAACCATTGTGCGTGGCTCAACGGGGTACAAACTGTTCTTAATAGATCATCTTAGTCCCTCCAGTGAACCACTGTGCGTGGCTCAACGGGGTACAAACTGTTCTTAATAGATCATCTTAGTCCCTCCAGTGAACCATTGTGCGTGGCTCAACGGGGTACAAACTGTTCTTAATAGATCATCTTAGTCCCTCCAGTGAACCATTGTGCGTGGCTCAACGGGGTACAAACTGTTCTTAATAGATTATCTTAGTCCCTCCAGTGAACCACTGTGCGTGGCTCAACGGGGTACAAACTGTTCTTAATAGATCATCTTAGTCCCTCCAGTGAACCATTGTGCGTGGCTCAACGGGGTACAAACTTGTATGATTATTGTGTTGGTAAATATTAAAGACTTTAGACAATTAGACTGGTTTATTACACTTGTAGAATTAACACATAATAATCGACATCTTCCAGGTCAGATCCTAAGTTACAATGACAAGACTATAGACAATATTCATAGACACTAATACATAGAGATGGTATTAGTTACTCGACTACAGAGTAGTGATGTATGATACAACATCCCCCTTGTTTAAGTTTAAATTAACCCTTGACAAACAATATTATAGAGACCTGACTTAGTTACAATTTAGACAATGACTTAAGACTATGGTTAGGTCTTAATCTAGGATACAATGTTCTACTTAATCTATTTCATCAATTAGCCTTCTGGTTGGCTTTACAACTCTTCCAGAACGAGTTACATATTGACTGACTGAGGATTGAGATGAGAGCTCTTGAGGTCTAGACTCCTGCCTGTTACCTTCCTCTCTCCCCTGCGACGAATTGGATAGCATAGGAGAATATTTGTGTCTTAAATGAACCCTATTCCTCCTATACCTGACTCCATTGACATCCTCAACGACATATGACCTATTATTAGCCAACCTTAGCTTGACAATGGCTTGTTCCCAATTGCTATCTGGCTTTCTTTTAAAGTATACATGATCATTGGGATACAATAATGACAATGACTTTGTATTTATATTATAATATTTAGACTTATTTTTATTACTTTGCTTGACACATTCTTTATAATTTTTGAATGTAACCACTTTAGGTTTTAATTTCTTATAAGACATAGGAATGTTATTTCTTAAATTCCTGGACATTAATAATTGAGCTGGAGATGGTAAATTATTCTTAGGTGTGTTTCTATACTGTAATAAAGCTATGTAAGGATCAGATGAGTTTCTTTTACATTTTTTTTTAACATATTTTTGATAATTTTGACTGAACTCTCTGCTTGACCATTTGACTGTGGATGATATGGGCTAGTTACAATGTGTTCTATGTCCCATTCATGCATAAAATTCTTAAATTCTAATGACTGAAAAGGAGGACCACCATCAGACACTAAAGATAAAGGTATTCCATGACGAGCAAAAATGGACTTTAAATGTGTTATTACATTCTTTGCTGTACTGTTTTTATTTAACAAAGCTATTTCTATAAATTTAGAATAATAATCTGTGACAATTAAATAAGTAAGGTTATCAAAATACATTAAATCAACACCTACTTGTTGCCATGGATATTTATTAATTTCAAAATTTTTTAGTGGTTCCTTTGGATTATTAGGTTTAAATTGTGCACATACATAACATTGTTCTACCAAGTTTTTAATATCAGCTGACATGCTTGGCCAGTACAAAGACTCTCTAGCCAGTTTTAAGCATTTATTTATACCTTGGTGACCTTCATGAATTTTACCTAACATTTCCTTATACATTGACTGTGGTACTATTAATTTTGACCCTTTGAACAACAAATCTTTGACTACATGAATTTCAGCTTGTATATTCCAAAATGGTTTTATTGACAGACTGACATTATTTTTATTTTTTGGCCAACCTTCATAATAATACTTTTTTAACAATTGCAAAGTATCATCTTTCTTAGTGTGCTGTAACAATTTTGTACAGTACTCCTTTGTGACTGCTAGACTTGAATGCATTAAATTGACATGACAAGATATTTCTGACTCATTCTCAGGTATATAATGTTCTTTTAATGCTGCTCTAGACAGAGTGTCAGATATAAACATTTCTTTACCTGGAACATGTATAACTTCCAAATCATATTTTTGTAAAGTTAACATCATACGTTGCAATCTTGCTGGTACATCATGTAATGGCTTTTTAAAAAGATAGACTAAAGGTTTATGATCAGTATGAACAGTTACTTTATGACCGTACACATACTGGTGAAATTTTTCACAACCAAACTGAATGGCTAACAATTCTTTCTCAATTTGAGCATACCTTGACTGAGTTTGAGTTAATGTTTTTGAACTATAAGCAATAGGTTTATTATTCTGCATAATGACTGCTCCTAATGCTGACTTTGACGAATCGACTGACAAGACTAATGGTACATTGGGATTATAATGAGCTAAAACTGGTGAATTTGTAATTTCATCGATTAAGCTCTTAAGACATTGACTATGATTTTCATCCCAAGTCCAGACTGAATCTTTCTTCAAAAGATTTCTTAAAATTTGAGTTTTTTGAGACAAATTGCTAATAAAGGGACCTAAATAATTGATCATACCTAATATTCTTTGCAATTCTTTGACATTTTTTGGTGTGGGCATATTGACAATTGCTTTTACTTTCTCTTCATCAACCCTGGCACCATCTTTACTAAAAACATACCCTAAAAAACAGACTTCTGAAACTAAAAATTTACATTTAGACTTATTGAACTTTAAATTGACTTCACGTGCTCGTTGCATGACTTTATGTACTCTCTCATTATGTACTGACTCGTTTGGTCCATATACCAAAATATCATCGATGAATATTAGAACTCCTTCTAAATCACCGAACAAATTCATCATGACTCTTTGAAAAATTTCAGACGATGCATTAATACCAAAAGGTAACCTTAAATATTTATATCTACCGAAAGGTGTTTGAAATGTACATAAATCAGAACTATATTCATCTAGTTTCATCATCCAAAATCCTGAAAATGCATCTAAATGAGAAAAACAAACAGCTCCTGCTAGTTGAGATCTGATCTCATCCATTGACTTAAGTGGATAAATTTCCCTTATAATATTCTTATTCAAATTTCTAGGATCTAAACAAATTCGTAACTGACCCGTGCTTTTGACTGTTATCACTATACTGTTCACCCATTCTGTAGGTTTAAAAACCTTTTCAATGACCTGCATTTTCTCCATGCGATCCAATTCATCACGCAGTTTGTTCAGTAAAGCGAAGGGTACCCTTCTCGGAGCATCCACGCATGGCACTGCTTCAGGTTTGAGTTTCAGGCGACAGACTTGAGGTAGACATCCAAGACCCTGAAATACATCATTGTATTGTGTAAGAATTTGTTCACTAAAATTTTGTTGAGACACAGAGAAAACTCTTTGAATTATACCTAATTTTTCACAAGTTGGTAGACCTAAAACATTCGGACAAACTAAATCTGCGACTATAAACACTATATTTACACTAATAGTGCTATTATTTAAAGATAAACTACATTTTATATTGACTTTGCCCATAATGGGTATTGATATACCACCAAACCCACTAACGTTTATTTGACATTTCTCAAGTGACATTTGACTTTGACATTTCAAAAATTGAAAAGTTCTCTTTGACATAATATTGATATCAGCTCCTGAGTCAATAATGCAATTAATTTGTGTATGACCAACTAAAATGTTTATGTTCCATGACTGTTTAGAATAGTATTTATTTTCCTTTGACTCGACTGTATTGACCGGTTTACTATGTGTTGACTTTGCTGTAATAATTCTACAAGTGGTGTGTTTTCTACAAGTGTTTGTTGTGTGAGATTCTTCAGACTTGTGTCTGTACTCATCATTAAGATATGAATCTCGACTAAGACTTTTTGACTTTTTTGACTTGACTGTGAATCTCTCAGACTGTTTAGTGTTTTCATCATTGAGATACGACATATGACAAGATGAGTCTTCATGAGATCTCTCGGACTTATCAGTCACCAGACTTTTTTCATCACTGAGGCATTTTTTATTAGACCTCTCAGATATGACATTATCACCACTTTCATCACAGAAATATGACACAGGATATTTTTTATGACAAGATGAGTCTTCATGAGATCTCTTAGACTTTGACTGCGACTGGCCTATGTGCGACCTGACCGTTGATTGTAACTTGGGATGTGACTGTGACTGTGTGTATGACAACCTGCTATTTCTGTAATGATTTCGATTGTGATGACTTTGTGACTCTAAATGACAATTATATTGACTAGACTTATGACTATGACTGAAATTATGACAATTTAAAATTCCAACAAAATTATCTTGACTACCAGTTGACCTAAAAGACTCTAAATGACTGACTTTTTTGTTATTGGAGTAACAAAATTTTGCAAAATGACCATAAGAGTTACATGACCTGCATTTAGCTCCCTGCGCTGGACATTTGTAGCGGTTTTGTTGTCCACAGCGGCTACACGTCTTCGAGCGCTTCTCAGGACTGGGACTTGACTTTGACCTCCCTGCGCTGGATCCCTGCTGACTGACTGGTGAAGCTCGCCGTCGCTGACGCTCCGCTCGACCACGGCTCCTCCGACGCAGATGCATGACTTTTTCAGACTCTTCACTAGTGGACCTCTTGACAATTTGGTCTGCATCCTGCTGTGCGACGATGAGTGTCCTAGCTAGCTCTCGCATCCTCTGATATGTCAGATCAGGTTCCTGCAGCAGTCTCTGACGTACATGTGCTAAGTCCAAACTCAAGTTGGCGATAAAAATATCTCTGATAAGAGATTCTCTGAGCGTTCCAAATTCGCAATCTTGGCTTTTATTTTCGAGATCGGTTAAGAAATCCTCGATGCTTTCCGATTTCTGTTGACGTGTGGTAAAAAACATGTGACGATACATGGTAATGTTTTTTCTGGGTTGAAAAAATTCGTCGAATTTGGCTTTGACGTCATGTAATGTGCTTTCTCCAATATTTATGTTGAATGTGTTGAAAATATTTAAGCATTTTTCACCAATGTGATGTAATAAAATGGCGATCTTGCGTTTCTCACCGGACTTGTCTAAACCCGTTGCCAACAAGTATAATTCGAACTGTTGCCACCAGCGCTTCCAGGCTTCGTAATTGTTGTTTGTTGCATCTGACGATATTTTAAGCGCCTTCAAGCCACTGTGCAATGAACAATGGCTTCCGGCATCATGGCCGCCAGCGACGCCATCCGACTTTTGAATGAATTCCATTCCATTTCCATTTTATGAATTTTCTTTCTTCGTTTTCACTTCTGACACCATGTATGTGTTTTTCCACTTCTGACACCAAGTATGTGTTTTTCCACTTCTGACACCATGTATGATTCTTGTGTTGGTAAATATTAAAGACTTTAGACAATTAGACTGGTTTATTACACTTGTAGAATTAACACATAATAATCGACATCTTCCAGGTCAGATCCTAAGTTACAATGACAAGACTATAGACAATATTCATAGACACTAATACATAGAGATGGTATTAGTTACTCGACTACAGAGTAGTGATGTATGATACAACAAAACTGTTCTTAATAGATCATCTTAGTCCCTCCAGTGAACCATTGTCTGTGGCTCAATGGGGTACAAACTGTTCTTAATAGATAATCTTAGTCCCTCCAGTGAACCACTGTGCGTGGCTCAACGGGGTACAAATTGTTCTTAATAGATCATCTTAGTCCCTCCAGTGAACCACTGTGCGTGGCTAAACGGGGTACAAACTGTTCTTAATAGATCATCTTAGTTCCTCCAGTGAACCACTGTGCGTGGCTCAACGGGGTACAAACTGTTCTTAATAGATCATCTTAGTCCCTCCAGTGAACCACTGTGCGTGGCTCAACGGGGTACATACTGTTCTTAATAGATCATCTTAGTCCCTCCAGTGAACCATTGTGCATGGCTCAACGGGGTACAAACTGTTCTTAATAGATCATCTTAGTCCCTCCAGTGAACCATTGTGCGTGGCTCAACGGGGTACAAACTGTTCTTAATAGATCATCTTAGTCCCTCCAGTGAACCATTGTGCGTGGCTCAACGGGGTACAAACTGTTCTTAATAGATCATCTTAGTCCCTCCAGTGAACCACTGTGCGTGACTCAATGGGGTACAAACTGTTCTTAATAGATCATCTTAGTCCCTCCAGTGAACCATTGTGCGTGGCTCAACGGGGTACAAACTGTTCTTAATAGATCATCTTAGTCCCTCCAGTGAACCATTGTGCGTGGCTCAACGGGGTACAAACTGTTCTTAATAGATCATCTTAGTCCCTCCAGTGAACCATTGTGCGTGGCTCAACGGGGTACAAACTGTTCTTAATAGATCATCTTAGTCCCTCCAGTGAACCATTGTGCGTGGCTCAACGGGGTACAAACTGTTCTTAATAGATCATCTTAGTCCCTCCAGTGAACCACTGTGCGTGGCTCAACGGGGTACAAACTGTTCTTAATAGATCATCTTAGTCCCTCCAGTGAACCATTGTGCGTGGCTCAACGGGGTACAAACTGTTCTTAATAGATCATCTTAGTCCCTCCAGTGAACCATTGTGCGTGGCTCAACGGGGTACAAACTGTTCTTAATAGATTATCTTAGTCCCTCCAGTGAACCACTGTGCGTGGCTCAACGGGGTACAAACTGTTCTTAATAGATCATCTTAGTCCCTCCAGTGAACCATTGTGCGTGGCTCAACGGAGTACAAACTGTTCTTAATAGATCATCTTAGTCCCTCCAGTGAACCATAGTGCGTGGCTCAACGGGGTACAAACTGTTCTTAATAGATCATCTTAGTCCCTCCAGTGAACCATTGTGCGTGGCTCAACGGGGTACAAACTGTTCTTAATAGATCATCTTAGTCCCTCCAGTGAACCATTGTGCGTGGCTCAACGGAGTACAAACTGTTCTTAATAGATCATCTTAGTCCCTCCAGTGAACAACTGTGCGTGGCTCAATGGGGTACAAACTGTTCTTAATAGATCATCTTAGTCCCTCCAGTGAACCATTGTGCGTGGCTCAACGGGGTACAAACTGTTCTTAATAGATCATCTTAGTCCCTCCAGTGAACCATTGTGCGTGGCTCAACGGAGTACAAACTGTTCTTAATAGATCATCTTAGTCCCTCCAGTGAACAACTGTGCGTGGCTCAATGGGGTACAAACTGTTCTTAATAGATCATCTTAGTCCCTCCAGTGAACCATTGTGCGTGGCTCAACGGGGTACAAACTGTTCTTAATAGATCATCTTAGTCCCTCCAGTGAACCATTGTGTATGGCTCAACAGGGTACAAACTGTTCGTAATAAATCATCTTAGTATTCCCTTCTTCTTTTCAGCTTATTGAGGTCCACTGTTGGACAAAAGCCTCCCCCAAGGCTTTTATTCCATTGGGAGGCATTGCCACAATCCCCACGCTTGGCAGGCGGTCTGGTGATCGCAGTAATTTGATATGTCACAGAGAGCGCTGGTGAGAGTTCCCTTAGTCGCCTCTTACGACACCAACGGGGGGATGAATGGCTCAGTGTTGCGGGTTGGTTAAACAAGAAACCGTGGCCCTGGCCGTCGCACACGCAAGTGAAGAAACACGAGTGGGTTTTAGTCAGTAAAAGTCTGACACGCCCTTCCGCTCCGCCCAGAGCGGGAGAAGTCATTTGAAGATTTCCCAGCTCACAAAAAAATAAAGAAAAGGGATGATACTATTCTAAGCCCGGTACCACACGGGTCTACTAAGTTCACTTGTTCCTTAAATCTAAAGGCTGTTAAATCTATAGATCGGATATTTATGTAGTATTCAAATTCAAACTTTTTATTTCAGGCAAGGCCCATATATTGTTAGTAAAAAAAAAAGAAAAAACTTATCCTATGTTAGTACAAGAGAAACAGGGATCAGTTGGCGACATGAATATGTGCACGTACATGTCTGTCCGTCCAGAGCCTAATAAAAGGTCCGTCGACCTTGTCCGCCAGTGTAGCTAGGATACTGTTCGGGCCGCCCCGAAATCGCCGCAACATCGAAGCACACCGTTTGCGTATGATGGCATAAAAGTCATCAATTCGCGCTTCCGCGAACATCCCTGATGCACTGCAAAACCGAGGCAGCCCCAACAACATCCTCAGCGCATTATTGTACTGGATGCGCAGAGCATTGTAAGCCTTCTGCGTATACCTAACCCACAAGCTGCAAGCGTATAACGACTGGCAGTAAGCTGTAAATAGCGTCAGTTTTACCTGTTCAGTAATCAATGATTGGAAAACGTTGCACATCACTAAGGTTACGTTAAATTGGATTACAGATTGGAAAGGGAAACTTCTGCTATCCCTTACAATCTCTTATATTTAACAGTACCTTAGTGATGTGCCTCTTTTTCATGCGTGGCTTTGACAGTACTATAGATTGTTAACTTGATACAGTATATATATACAATATGTAAAGAAAACCCTGTCCGACCCATAAGGGTAATAAAGGTTAGGTAAACCCATGAACAAATATTATAAAATTTTACGTAATCATCACAGTAACAATACTAATGAATTTTGAAATAATCTATTTTCCCGCGAACTAATTCCACCTTCCCCGAAAATTGGTAATTTTTTAAAAAGTGACAACACCATTCTCACGGTATTATTATAAGCGATTTGACCACGTGACGAGTACCCCGCTCCCCGTCGCCTGCGTATGGATTGTCTACCACACATGCATTAAGTTACCTCTTTTTGCGAAATAATATTTTTTTTTTTAAGTTTAGTCTTTGTGGGCATTATTAGAATTAGTTATCGATACCTAACAATACTTTCACGGATCTGACAGGGTTTTCTTTACATATTGTATATGTATCTATATATTAAAGCAAAATCTTCCTTTTGTTAACATTATAGTCCTTGACCGTAATTCCGCGTAATGGTAAGCAGTGATGTAATCGTTGATGGTAAAGTAAACTAGTTTATTAAGAATCTATTCAGTCTACGAACTCATCAAATGACCTCTCCTGCTCTGGGCAGAGCGGAAGAGCGTGTCAGACCGACTAAATCCCACCCGTGTCCATATATTCCATGTCCATATGTATAATTAGGGAAAACGAGTCCTTACACACTATGAATTTCGCTTTTTTCGAATACACGAATACTAGCTGCGCGCCGCGGTTTCACGTAGGTTTCGATATGTTTTTGAAGTGAAACTTCTTTACGCGCGCTTGACTTGGGGAGTCAGCTGGCGAACGCGTGACGTAAGCGTTACGAAAAGTGATCGGGAAAGGCGAACGGAAGTTAAGTGGGGGATATAAGCACAGAGGCGCCCGTGGCGCGAGCTTGGTACTACAAGATTTACGAGTTTTTTTTTTTTTTAATTTGCCCCGCTCCTCTTGGTCGCAGTGTGATGCTATATAGCCTTAAGCCTTCCTGGATTAATGGGCTATCCAAAGCAAAAAGAATTTTTCAAATCAGACCTGTAGTTCCTGAGATTATCGCGTTCAAAAAAACAAAGAAACAAACTCTTCAGCTTTTTTTATTAGTAAGTATAGATAAATGTTTGCAATTATGTTGATGTAAACCAGAAAATACTCCATATTCAGTCTGGTAAGGTTGTTTTTTCTCTCCTTATTGTACGTCAGATACGAATTTGGCATGTTTCTATTTATTCAAAAAATAATGAAACGTTTGCAGGAGAATATAAATGTGACTTATTTATAGCTTCTGTTTCTGATCAGCACACGTAAGTAAACAAAGCTTACGTGAGTGGTAATCGATTTTGAGTTTATATTTGTATGAAATAAAAATGTGAGGAGAATGTGTTTGAATTGTCAGAGTTTTAGTAGATCCGCCAAATTATTTTGTCAAAATCTTACTCTTTAATCTTAAACATAGGCGAAGTGAGCTATGATTCCTTCAGCCGATGATTTCTGTAAAAAACTGTAACGCAGTTTTAGTTTTAGTAAAGTAACTCACTTTTAGTAAAGTCACACACTTTTAGTAAAGGAGCTCACTTTTATTAAAGTAACTCACTTTTAGTAAAGGAACTTACTTTTACTAAACTAACTCAGTTTTAGTAAAATGAGTTATTCTAAGTATTGACAGACACTATTGATAGCTCGCTTTACCTATACTATTTTTTTTACTCGTATATATTATAAACTAGCGCTTGACCGCAATCCCGCCTGATGGTAAGCAGCCTATTCACTCTAGCCTTGAATACACTCAAATTGTAGTATGGCGGAAACACCGCCGCCGACAAATTATTCCAATGTTTTAGTACGCGGTATAAAAGATAAAGCGAAACGCTTCGTCCGGATCGTAGTGGTGTCAACAACGTAAGGATGGAAAGTCGCCGTACGTCGGGTTGTTGGACGACCTATACTATATTTGAGTGTGTTATGGTATTTTCAACATGTCTCATGTCTATAGCAACTCGCACTGGGCCGAGTCCAAGGTCCGAGTCTAAGGTCCGAGTACAAGGTCCGAGTCTAAGGTCCGAGTCTAAGGTCCAAGGCCAAGGTCCGAGTCCAAGGTCCGAGTCCAAGGTCCGAGTCCAAGGTCCGAGTCCATGGTCCGAGTCCAAGGTCCGAGTCCAAGGTCCGAGTCCAAGGTCCGAGTCCAAGGTCCGAGTCCAAGGTCCGAGTCCAAGGTCCGAGTCCAAGGTCCGAGTCCATGGTCCGAGTCCAAGGTCCGACTCCAAGGTCCGACTCCAAGGTCCGAGTCCAAGGTCCGAGTCCAAGGTCCGAGTCCTAGGTCCGAGTCCAAGTGAAAAATGAAATGAAATCGTTTATTGAGCAAGTAGGATCACCGATCACTTTTACACGTCATGTATTTTTAGCCGACATTTCCTAACTGACTACCTCTGAGAAGAAATTGGCGAAACAAACTCAGGGATCATAGTCTTTTTTCAAGTCCAGACATTAAAAATGAGAATGTTTACAATAATTTACCATATAATTACGCATATTGCTTAATAACAATGCTTAACAGAGCGAAAAAGTAACCATGGCTCTGACACAGGTGGGTTTTAGTCAGTAAAAGTCTGACACGTTCTTCCGCTCCGCCCAGAGCGGGAGAGGTCATTTGATGAAATCCCATCCGTATCCGCATCCATAACTGTAGCTTAACCTGAAAGATCGACCTGTTCTGTTTTTATTATTTAGCCACTAGCCCCTCTATCTCTTTTTCTTCATCTCAGCGTTAATCCCAGTCGTATCCGAAGCTTTCAGCTTTGGAGTCTAGGGTTCGCTTTACCAGTCTAACTGCTCATTTTGGGTATACATCGATATTTTCCACGAAGCGAATGCCGTCTGACCTGCACAACCCGTAGGCGACGTCGAAGCGTTATAGTTACACCAATTGTAGGACTTTTGAGGGCTCCAACAACCCGTAACGACTGTCATTAGATGTTCGTATGGCAACCGGGACCAACAGCAGGACAGAAAGCACGTTATCTTTCCGAGGCATGACCAGACCAGTGAAAATATTCATATTCATGCATACAAATATATGCACTGCGCGGGGATCGAACTAGCGCCTCCTAACGCAGCGGCCGCGTTCGCTACCGCTACGCCACGGAGGCTGTCAAGTCAACTAGCCCCCCTATTTGTCTGAATATAATCATTATTATTATACCTACCTATGTTCACAAATTAATAAATGGCTTATGACTTCATGATGAAATCAAATCCAACCAGTCTGCATATTGCCTCGCACTCAAATGTTCACAAAACATTTAATAAGAGATAAAATTATATACATTGCCTCCGTAATTATGATAATGGACCAATGTATCAACAGACATAACGAATGTCATAGAATCTTAGAACTTAAGCCTTAGGGAGCAATTAAAGACAAAAGCTCGACCAGACAAAAATATATGAAGGTAACTTTGCCCGGAGGCAAAGTGAAACAATACGCTTTTTAATTTCGAGTTTACCATGCACATGCGCATGATTGGCCTAGATTAAAATCTAAGAAAGTTTTAACTTGAACTAGTCGAGTTACTTGAGGCTCTGATATCAATTTACTTTTGACAAGTTCATTATTTTTTATGTTATTAATGTACCGGATGTGGTGAGCGTGAAATTTGATTGGACTTATATTAAAACGGTCTTATTTTATTACGCTTTGCCTTTATGTAACAAAGTTGTTTATGGGTCTGCCGTTTAATAAGTAAAGTAAATAAAACGAGTGCGTATAAATTAAGCAAGTAAAGCTTACACGTTAGGAAAAGGACATTTCGGAAAAGGTCCTAACAAAAATATTCAACAACCCGCTAAAAACACAATCTCTACAATTTATTAGAAAACAAGGATGTAAGTTCTAGGAGTTCTCCTCGGCTTGGGTAGAGCACCGCCGTCCCTAGTGGCGGCGATCGGCGTCGATCCCTCGCGTCTGGCTCTGGTCCAGGCCAAGGTCCGGAGCGTGAGTGCGTGGCAGGCCATCACCTCCTTCTGTGAAGCAACGATGCTGGCAAAGCAGGAGGCGAAGCGCGTAAGAGAACGGGAATCTCAGCGCCTGCACGGTTCTACCGTCGCAGGAGTCGCTTTTGTCGGGAGACAACATTGAACTCACACTGCAGCGAGCAGTAGGCAGCTCGCTGCCCAGTAAGGAATAGGCCCGCGTCAATGGTGCGTTGTGTTCCACGCGCGCCTCAAAAAGATGTCAGTCAGCACATCGTGACGGGGTCCGTGAAGAACCATGCCTCCTGGGTCAGGGATACGGGTTAGTTAAAAAAGAAATAGTAGTACAGGCAAGTGTAGAAAGACGGATGGGTTTTAGTTAGTAAAAGTCTGAGACCGCTCCGAGTAGAGCGGGAGAAGTCATTTGATGATAACCCATCCAAAACAAGAAAAAAAGGATGTAAGATCTATTGTCTAGCCGGTGCCAGACACAGACAAATATTTGTACAAATCCTTGTACATGAGTAATTTGCGCGTGTGTAACAGGCTACGCAAACATTTGAACACAGACCTTTGAACGCTTTGATGTGGGCTCGAAACCGACAACGAATGGCAAAGTACAAATGTTTTAACAACGCTTTGAACAAATACTCAAATACTCGTGCTACACATGTGTCCAAATAAGTGATCAAATATTTGAACTATGTCTGGCGCCGGCAAAACACTATGTAATGAGAGAAATCTATACTAATATTATAAAGCTGAAGAGTTTGTTTGTTTTAATGCGCTAATCACAGGAACATTTGAAAAATTCTTTTTGCGTTGGGTAGCCCGTTAATCCAGGAAGGCTTTAGGCTATATAACACCGCTGCGACCAATAGGAGCGGAGCATATAAAAACACGCGAACGAAGTGGCGGGCGGCCGCTAGTATATACTATAACAGTTCTTAAAAGAGTGGCTAAAAAAATGTGCAATAATTTTACTTAGAATCATCAGCATAATCTAAATTAAACACGATATAAAATAAACGTGACGTCAATCAATAAAATAACTGAATTAAATTACTTCCGATGACTGATAATGATCTTAAAACGAGTAAGTATATTAACGAGGATAAAATCCATTGTAACAACTTACCTACTTAAAATGAATTCAATAACAAGGAGTAAAAATAAACTAACTTAGATGTAACTACGTTCGTATTATAAAACTACTGCATGAATAGGCTGAGGGTCATGACCAGATATTCACGGTCGCAGTATGCTTGTGGTCCGGATACCCGTTGAAGCCGTGGGTGCTGGCTGGCTGGATGACTCGCCGCTAAAGAAGCCGCTGAAGTAGTTGCACGAAGGCTGTCTGATGTTGATGCTCGGGGTCACCAGTGTGGAGGCATAAATTCACTAATCCTCCATAGAAAAGGGAGGATCCTCCAAACAGAGGGGTGTAATGTTTGGCAGGCATTTGCCCGACGGTGATTGACGGTGACGGTTGACTTTTCGGTTGAGTTTGCCGTGCAACTAGCATTAGTTGCACGGTATACTCTGCTTGCGTTATTCGCATGTGGCGGTTGTAGATACCGCTACATATATAATAGATGATGTGGCCATAACTTCAATCCGATTTTATAACTATCTCATCGTGCAAACTTAGGGGAAATGAGTTGTCATCCCAACTAATGCTAGGTGTTGAAACTATTCCAGCTCGTACTAAGCTCACTTTAACCCATTACTTCCCAAGCATTGAAAATATTGGATTTTTTTGATGAAATCTTGTATTAGGGCTCTTAATATGTTAAGAAAAAATAATATGGCAAAAAAATAAATTAAAAAAAAACGGTTTCGCTGACTCAGCATGTCCTATAAATAGGACAGTGGGAACATATGGTCAGGAAAAAGTAAAGATAAGAATTATATGGAAATCAGCTTTATTTAAAAATAGGACCAGTAACAGTATCAGAAATAATGTAATAAAAGCTTATTTTGTATGATAAGGTATGAAACAATCACTGCAGAGTGTTTTTTCACATTTAGAACAAAATGTTAAAGGCTTTTTTTTACAGCCTTGTCCTTGGCAACGTCTTTGTTTGTCCCTCTTGGTCATATAGTGACCATAGTTGTCAAATCTTATAGGTTGTAAAAGAACTTCTGAAGTACCTGATGTAAGCTTATTTACTTTGCCTTCCGATTTTTTCATCCAAGAAAAACATACCCTTCTTCTGAAATCAAGCAGAGGTATGGTCTCATCTTTATTTACCTGGTTATAAATAATCCATGCATTGACTAGAGTCATGTCCAAAACACGGATTACTAGAGGCCAATACCATTTTTTACCTCTAAAGCGGATTGGATACTTAGAAATAAGCCAATCATGTTTATCCACTCCTCCCATGTTTTTATTATAATTATGAATAAGCTTTGGCTGATTCACAGCAACTTTGGCCTTTTCTACCTTTGAGTACCTATTAGTTTTTACAAAAGGTTCAACAGTATCAAAATTAGTTAAGAGACATACTACATTGTTATCATGCCATTTCACGCATAATATTTCATTATTTTTATCGAAACGATGATCGGAATAACCACGTTCTTGCTTCTTCATTTCTTGTTTGGTCATGATTGGACATTTCTTAATCCTATTGTCTCTGACTGTCCCTGTAGCTCTGAACCCTTCAGATTTCAAGTCAATCAACAATTGCATACTGCTGAAGAAGTTATCGAAGTAGACTACATGTGCACTAGGATCAGTACATACTGTAAGCAACTTTTTTACCACTCTTGAACCCAAGCCATCACCAGTATTACAAGATATTTGAGGATCCTTTCCTGTATAAAGCGAAAAGTTATAACAATATCCGCTTACTCCACACAGTGCCCAAAGCTTGTATCCAAATCTTACTGGTTTACCTTTTATAAACTGTTTGATACCATGGTGACCAAAGTATTTGACGATCATTTCATCAACAGCTAAGTTGGATTCAAAAACACCAAACTTTTGGAATGATTTATTAGCTTTATCGATAAATGGGCGAATTTTGAAAGCTTTGTCACTATTATCAATTCTTGAATTGTCATTGAAATGTAAATATGATTTAATTTTATCAAAACGATTCCGAGACATCGCTCGTTCAACAAATGGAATGTGTACATCATCATCTCTGCACCAATATAGTTTGCTTTGAGGCAAGTGGAGATACGAAGAGAAAAACAAAATTCCTATGAATACTTTTAGCTCATTCACGGTAAGATTGAAGTTCAAATCATTTTTATAATTTTTGGCATAGGTTACTGTTTCATGCACTATATATTCTAGAATCTGGTCACATAACAAGTGTTCGAATATTTCTACCGCAGATTTTCCTTCCAATTCCGTAATCATATTTTCTAAACATTGTTTAGCAGTATTAGATTCCGGCTGAATTTCAGAATATACAGGTTCACACTTACGCCAAATGACTGTCTTGTTGGTCCGAGATGTGGTTTGAGTAGGAAGATCTTCCTCGACGTTATCAATTGTACATGAAAATTCCACTTGACCAGCCACATCTGACACTGGCAGAACTCCCATATCGTCGTCATTACCTTCTTCTATATCAGTCATTTCATCCACTTCATCCGGGGGCAATATCGCAACTTCCAAGTCATTGAACTCCTCGTCACTACAATCTTCAATATCTTGAAGATACTCGGTGATTTCAGACACCATCAATGCTTTTTTATATTTTCTTCTCACTGCATCCATGATCTATAAACAATAATTATACATATATAGTAAGTATAAAAATTATATTATATATATATAAATATATATATACATATACCATCCCAAACTAAACAAATATATCGTTAACCACTTGATAAGAAACAAAATCTAATATTTTTGCTTACCTCCTTTGCTTTCCTCAATCTTATAAAAAAATCACATTTTTTTATATTACGAGATGTGTTGTGCTTGACGAAGACTTATCGACTAAAGTAAAGTTTACGAAACACTTGCAAGAAACAAAACAATAGACACGTTTGAACTTATAGCGAGCGTAACAGGATCGAACACGCTTTCACGGCTACTTGTAAAGACATGTTCCCAGTGTCATATTTATAGTACGCCTTTTTTTGAATTAGTATCACAAGCTTCCAAATAATATTTTGTTTTAGTTTTTAATTATAATAGATTCAGTAGAGATCTAAAAATCTATTTGATGGACTTTGAAGCTGATAACTTTTTATTTTCGGTTTTTTATAATCAAATCATAATACTCTTTTTAAGCTGACGAATTTCCTCAATTTAAAAATATGTATATTATAAATACGATAACTTTTTTAAGAGCGAAAAAAATATATTTTATTGGGAAAATAGTGTGAAAATACGAATTTCATCAAAACCAATAAAAATAATAACCCTAACATAGAAAAAAAAAATGTTGAATATAGTGTCCTAAAAATAGGACAGTGGGGAGGAATGGGTTAAATAGCTTTAACCGGATGAAAAGAGTGTAGGTGAAACATTGTGAGGAAACCCAGACAGACACTTAATATACATAAGTATGGAATCGCCTCGCTTGATTTAGGCAGGACTTAAATAGATTAAAAATAAATAAATCGTAAATACATCTTCTGTTTCTTATTAAATAAATTTCTAGGTGGCTATAACATCGGCTGCCTGTAAAAGTTATCACCCATCAGATAAAGACTTACCGCTAAGTGATTCGTCGTGTTCGTGTCGGCATGAAGTCTGGTGAAGCCATACGGAGGATGGGTTTGAGCTGTTGTGTTGCGATGTGTGCCGGGCAAGATGCGCCAAACGTTGTTTCAGGAGTCTCGAGATCAATCTCCCTCTGGCGAAGCATCGTTGGGTTTTAATTTGCATCACCTGCCATCGTTCATCCTATTTATTTAGTTTTTTTGAGTGAATAGGCTAAATTGCGGTCAAGCGCTAGTTTATAATAAAAAAAAAGACGCGCTAAACGTTGTTTCTGGAGTCATCTCCCTCTGGCGCAGCATCGTTGGTCGTGTTGTTGGGTTCTAATTTGCATCACCTGCTGTCGTCCCTAATAATCACTTAGTTTTTTTGAGTGATTATTCTCGGTGGTAGGCCATAACACCGGCCACCGGCAGAAGTTACCACCCACCAGACAAAGCCTTGCCGCCAAGCGATTTGTCGTGTTCCGGCATGATGTCTGGTGAAGCCGTACGGAGGACGGGTCTGAGCAGTTGTGTTGCGATGTGTGCCGTGTACGATGCGCCTAATGTTGGGAGTTTGGTCGTGGAGGGTCTTCAGATCAATCTCCCTTTGGCACAGCATCGTTGGTTGTGTTGTTGGGTTTAACATTGCATCACCTCGCTCAACTGCCGTCTTCCTTCCTATTCACTCAGTTTTTCTGAGTGAATAGGTTCTTAATAAACTAGCGCGCTTTACCATCAACGATCGCATCACTGCTTACCATCAATCAGGATTGCGGTCAAGCGCTAGTTTATAATTATTAAAAAAAAAGAAAAGGCTTTTAATAAAGTAGCGCGCTTTGCCATCAACGATTGCATCACTACTTATCATCAGGCAAGATTGTGGTTAAGCACTAGTTTATAATTATAAAAAAAGAAAGATAAACTTAAATTGAGTTCAGGTTGTGAACAAGAGAATCAGCATCCGTTTAAAAAACTAAAGTTTGATGTATAGGTACACACTATCAGTAGCAATGGGTTTCATTTTGACAGATCTACACCATTCATTGCGTTATTTAAGTGTTGTGAAGGCAAATATTTCAAACTTATGAAGCACTAGCTGTTGCCTGCGACTCCGTCCGCGTGAACTTCAGTTTATAGGAGCTCAGATGATATAAAATAAATAAATAAATAAATAAATAAATTGTTTATTTCTCAACTTTGTACATAATTTGTATAATGATTTTCTTAATTCTAAATAGCACTGATGTATAATTTGCCTGAACTAGGTAGAACCTGTGCTTCAGGCGTAAAAGTGCTTATTATATTTTTTTTTATTTTGCAATAAATTAACAATAAAAGTAGGACGTAAAAATCTAGAACACAACGGAAGTATACAGTGTTATTATTAGTATCCTATTGCTTACATAGTATTATTAGTCTGTTAAAGTAATGGTTATTGCTAAATTTATTTACATACTGTAAGTAGGTCTTCAGTCTGCTCATATGACAAACCTTGCAGATAATTATAAACAACATTCTTACAGCTAAAATAATTCAAATTATAAATATTTAATACTCTATTTAATCTATTGTATAAAAAGGACCCTAAGAACGTATAGAATTTGCTTAGAATTTGCGTTACTGCGTTGACATAAATATCGGAAGTTACGAAAAAATATATTATTATTTACAATCAACACTTTCTTTATTTAGATATATATAGGTACGGAACAATTCTGAGTCGCAACAGGCCGGCCTTCTGGCCAAAGCCTCAACCCGAAATAACCAATTCTTCTAAGAACTCTCAAACAAAAATATCTAACAATGATAGAGAATAATCAGCCTACTGGCAGCATCAATAAATTCTTGTAGATTAATTTCATTACTTCAGCACTTAACATAATGGGCGCTCCTACGAACCGGCAAAGACGAATTTTAAGGGTATAAAATAACTTGTTAAGAAAATTAAACACATTTGCTTAAAGTACCTGTTTTAGTAGATGTAAGTACAGAAAGTGAGGTTGTTGGTTCACTTCTCAAGTATAGCAAAGTGTTTTTTTTTTGTATAAATGTTGAAAACAAAATAAAATAATCTTGAATTCTGATAGAACCGTAGGTATAGTATAACCAGATAGTATAAGTTATTTTTTTATTTTCTAACATCCCAGGCTACTATCTAGTAGCCTTTCAAGACAAGGCTGTTACATTTGGAATGCCCATTTTCATCAACCAAGAACCTCCAGACTCCAGGATGTTACTAATATCTTCATTTCTCGGGACTTTCTTTTACATGTATGTATATCGTGTAGATACCGTCAATAAAACGAAAGTTTTTCTTTTAAAGTTTTCTATTAATTGATAAAATTCCACATAATTATATATAAATCACAATTGGAGATAAATCATTAAATGAAGTAATAATACTATGTCAGCAATTCAGTACTAATAATAAAATGGTGTGTATTTCTGCTGTGTCCTAGATTTTTACGTAAAACTCATTGTTAATTTATTTTGCACAATAAAATTATAATTCTATCTAGTTCAGGCAAATTATTTATCACTTTTAGATTTAAGGGCAAGAGCATTTTTAGATTTAAGGGAAGTGTTATAAAAAATATGTACAAATTTGAGAAATAAACAATTTAGTTATTAATCATTATGCATCCGTAGAAGAACGATAGTAACCGACATAGCTCGAAGAATTGCAACACTAAAGTGGCAGTGGGCTGGACACATTGCACGTAGGACCGATGCCCGATGGGGCCGACGGGTTCTCGTGGTGACCACGCACCGGAAGACGCAGCGTGGGTAGGCCCCCGACAAGGTGAACCGACGAACTAGTGAAGGTCGCGGGAAACCGCTAGATGCGGGAGGCGCAGGACCGGTCGTCGTGACGATCCTTGTGGAAGGTCTATGTTCAGCAGTGGACGTCTTTCGGCTGAAATGCTGCTGATGATGAAAATGCATACATATAAGAAACATTTGCTTTAGAGCACTTGACTGCACTTACTTTTTTTTGGTGTGGATGGGAATCAAATGATCTCTCCCGCTCTGGGCTGAGCGGAAGGACGTGTCAGACTTTTACTGACTAAAAAGCTAAATAAAACCCATTCGTGTTTCTTCACTTGCCTGTGCACTAGGGCCACGGTTTTTCTTTTGATCAACCCGCAACCCTGGCCCAGGCATCTGCCTACGTTGACCCAGTCAGGACGTGCTGATGTCTCTTTGAGGAGCACGTGAAACAGAACGCACCGTCGGCTTCGACCCAGTTTGGTCCTAATCCGCAAACCAGCGCCTATGGTGGCCGGGAGTTCGCTGTTATCTCCCGACCTGGGCGTCTCCCGCTGCCTCCCGCGCTCCGCCTTCTCCTTAATCAGCGTCACTGCTTCGCAGAATATGACAATCTGCTATGCACCACCGGACCATGGCCTGAGTCAGGGCCGGACGACAGAGATCGTCGCCGATCGCCGCCACGAGGACACGACGGTGTTCCGCCCAAGCCGAGCAGACCTCCACCTCAGGGCGAGCAACTTGTACTTGATTTCTCAACACGGAAACCGTCTCACAATGAAAGTCAAAGCTTTTCTTTCAACGCTTTGTGCGAAGTAAAATCCACATAACCACTTACTATCTTTTATTCCATCCAATAAGAGAAAATCGCTACAAAACATAAAATTGCACTTAATTTCTCAACACGTATAGCGAGGAAAAGTGCGTTTTAGCACTCCAGTCTAATAACTTACCTATAGACTGCAAGTGCGAACTCAACTGACCGCTAACACAAGTGAAAGTTAGAGATTAACTGTTAAAATGTTGTTGCTCCTGCTTTCTATGTGCCTAGCGTAGCTTTGGATCAGATAAGGAAGCAATAAAATTACATTTGATAAACTGTTCTTATAACAAGTTACCGTTCTTCTGACAGCTGCATCTCGAAGTTCAAACTGAAATGTTGAGTAGGTATCTACAGATGAATGTATGAAGTATACTTTTCATTAATACGTTGCTATTTAGCATTGTGTTTTGTTTATAATTATATACTAATGCTTGACTGGAAATCCGCCTGATGGTAAGCAGTGATGCAATCAAATCAAATTAATGGTGAAGCGCGCTAGTTTATTAAGAGCCTATTCACTCAAAAAACCTGGGTGAATAGGAAGGAAGACGGCTGTTGAGCGAGGTGATGCAATGTTAAACCCAACAACACGACCAACGATGCTGCGCCAGAGGGATATTGATCTGGAGACCCTCCACGACCAAACTCCAGACACAACAACATTAGGCGCATCGTACCCGGCACACATCGCAACACAACTACTCAGACCCGTCCTCCGTAAGGCTTCACCAGACATCATGCCGGAACACGATGAATACTTTTCACCAATACGTTGCTATTTAGTAGTGATACAATGAAAGTGTCTTAGCGGAACCAGAAACGGAAACAGATGTCAAAAGTAAATTTAAGCAGAAACGGAAACGGATGCGGAAACGGTCTCTTTATTAAGTATCAAATACACCAAATCTAGATTAGAAATAGATATATCAGAAATCTATTATAGAAAACAATATTGCAACTTTGTAACTGAACATTTTATTCACGAAAAAGTACGTAAACAAACAAATGTGACAAGTGCCTGCACGGTTCGCTAGCTGACCCCTCCCCAGCGCGCTCAACCATCCCGCGACTCGCACCAGCCTCGAGCTGCGTATATGCGTAACTCTCAGCCGTCGCGTCAGTTGTAAGCTTCCTTTTAAATTTCCGTTATAAAAGTAGCGGAAACAGAAGCAGAAACGGATCTTGAAAATCGCGCGGAACTTCCGCACTTGCGGAAACAGAAACAGAGATCGGTTGCATCACTACTATTTAGTCTCCTGCATACTAATTTCGGAATACAACATTTATGTTATAATATCTATTCTATACATAGTATAATAAATGTGTAGAAAAGTCATTTTCGTACATTGAAGAAATTGAAAAAATAAAAATATCCAATAACAAGACCCATTTCCATAATTTTTGAAATTTTTGTCTGTATGTCTGTTTATATGTTTGTTTGTGCGCGCATCACGTAAAATCTACGAATTCAAAGCAGACAATGTTTATATGCAAAAGTTATACGTAACTTGAGGTATAACTTAGTTTTTGTTTAATGGAAATCGGTTCACTCTATGAAAAGATATGATTAATTTAGTGAGTTCAAGAAGTAAAATATTACAACACGCAATTTAGTTTACATGACAAATTGGGTTTCGTTAGGTGTCTTAAAAGTTCTTGAGTGTGTCGTAAAAGGTCTTTCGTTGCTTGGAAAATTATTGATGTTCTAAATTTTTCGAAAAAGAACTACTTATTGGTTTTTTGGTTTCGTTTCATCATTGGTATCAAGTACGAAGTAAAGATGCTCCTTGATATTTGAAACAAGTAGTACTTTACTTCTGAGTTTGAATAGTTGCCAATCGTTTTACATTTAGTGTTGCCAATTCGTTGAGTCGCCACAACGAACAGAAGATTCGTTGTCATTGTTCGACGCACCGTACTTTTAAGTTTGCAAGCTATTCGGTTACAAGTGTTGTTGGTTTTGTAAGTCAAGTTGTTGCTTTGATATTTTCCTTGAAAATGCCTCAAAGAAAAAAACAAACCTTTCGCTACGTAGCCAAAATGGGAAAAGGATGAGACTTAGTAGGTCTCAGGAATCAGAAGAAGATCGTGAAGCACGGTTATCTGCTAACCGTGAGCAGGTCGCTCTTTCAAGTGAATCTGAAAGCTTCTTTCACGTGAATCTGAAACTTTCTCCGAAAGGGAGTCACGTTTAAGTTCACAAAGAACACGGACCGCGACTTTGCGGCCTCAAGAGAGTATCCAGGAACGCGAAGTACGGCTGTCAGCTGTTCGAGAGAGTAATGCCATCTCACTATAGTCCGAGACTTTCACCAAAAGGGAGTCACGCTTAAGTTCGCAAAGGACTCGGACCGCGACTTTGGGTTCTCAAGAAGCATCCAGGAACGCAAAGTCCGGCTATCTGCTGATCGGGAGCGTCACACCCTCTCACGCGAGTCAGAGACTTTCACTGAAAGAGAGTCTCGCTTAAGTTCGTAAAGAACTCGGCCACAGATCTGAGCTCCCAAGAGAGTATCGAAAATAACGAGCTCGATACCATATGAATAGAGATACAAATATCGAAGCTGATGAGTCCATGGAATATGACGATGCAAATATTTTACTACCTTGGGACAATGGGAAAACATCAGGGTTTACATATTTGTTTAGAATTCATTATGCTGGCTTTACTTCCGCGGGTGACATGATAATGGCAATACGGAAATGTTATTCTATCGCAATTCCATTACGAGACGACTAAACGGTAATTGATCATCATCATCATCATCAACAACCTTTTTTATCGTCCCACTGCTGGGCACAGGTCTCCTCTCATACAGAGAAGGATTGAGCGTAATCACCACGCTTGCTCAATGCGGGTTGCCGATTTCAGACTTATAAAGTCCAGGTTTCCTCAAGATGTTTTTCCTTCACCTTCAGTCAATGGTGTCCAAGATATACTTAGAAAGTACATATTATAACTTTAGAAAAGTTACATTGGTACTTGCCTGACCTGGAATCTAACCCGCACACTCATACTTGAGAGGCTGGTGTTATAACCACTAGGCCACTACGAGGGTCATTGTCAAATTTTGTGCAGGTAAACGTGTCCCTCAACTTTTTAAAATTTTTGTTATTAATTATGTCAATGTCTCTTGACAATTTATATATTAAATATAAAATATATCACATTAGCGAACATCCATTATTGGAATAGAAACTTAGTTTCGATCATTTTACCTTTTTTTTAAAGTAACATTGTGGTCATTGGTGGTAACAGAATGGTTTTCCTTACAAATTCTACATGTCCCTTGTAGCGTTTCGTTATAAGAAGATCAAATAACTGCATTTTCTTCGATAGTAACCTTCTTTAAATAAATCACTCTCGTAAACGGAATATTATGAATATTCAATAAAATATGTTTTAAAATCAGTCAGTATTAAAATATAATTATTAAATAATTTTCTAAATTTCGTCCCACTCATTATCTTGAACCGTATTGATCACTATGTTACTAACAATTATACGACGCAAAATGGAGATGGAGCTGCTTTCGGCACTGTTTTATCTTCGGCAAGATATCTACATTCGTCGTGGTGGTTCGTTAAGTCATCAGGACGGGTACATCGTTTGGCAGTCGGCCACAAAGTGTTAAAGGTGCTGCGTGTTTTAATTGCACATCTACTTTGTTACCTACCTATTCACATGAGTAGTAGAATGTTTTTTCATTAGTTTACGTTCAGTATGTTATTTAAGTGGTATATGTGTTGAATGTGAACGAAATATTTTACCTTACGCTTTATTTTATGACTTATGTAAAATGAAATGTAAAATTTACCACTCTGTTACCACACGACTCTGTTACTAGCGTATGGTAACAGAGAAGTTTATAAGGTAACAGAGCAACATCATCATCATCATTATCAACCTTTTATCGTCCCACTGCTAGGCAGAGGTCTCCTCTCATACAGAGAAGGATTGAGCGTAATTAACACGCTTGCTCAATGCGGGTTGGCGATTTCAGACTTAAAGTCCAGGTTTCCTCAAGATGTTTTTCTTCACCTTCGGTCATTGGTGTCCAAGATATACTTAGAAAGTACATATAACTTCAGAAAAGTTACATTGGTACTTGCCTGATCTGGAATCGAACCCGCGCACTCATACTTGAGAGGCTGGTGTTTTAACCACTAGGCCACCACGACTTCCAGACAAAGTTACATAATCCATTTTATTCTTTAACTTGGCTAAAATTTTATGATTCAAATGATATTTTTTTAATATTCGGTTGTCTTGAAACAACCGTTTGCTTGAACAATGAATAACTTTATTAAAAACAAATCGAAATGATTATAAATAACCTTAAAAAATTGTTAAAGGATATTGTGCTTTGCGTTTTCAAAATACCTCTAACGCCTTCTGAGAAGCAGCGACAATACCAGGAACGCCAGAAAATAATCCAGAAAAGGAAGC
The DNA here is from genome assembly GCA_037179545.1 of Sesamia inferens. Classification (NCBI taxonomy): domain Eukaryota; kingdom Metazoa; phylum Arthropoda; class Insecta; order Lepidoptera; family Noctuidae; genus Sesamia; species Sesamia inferens. The sequence goes on from CM073931.1 coordinate 24,970,625, forward strand.
AGAAAACAAAAGAAAAGATAAAGAAAAGTACCATGCAAATAAACGCTTAGTACGAGATTTAACAGCACGTGAACATCGGTCAGTAAAAAAGAAAAGGCGATCCACGAATGCTAGACGGAGAAGCCAGAGTATCTCATCTCTCAGTATTATCCATATTCAGTTTACAAAAGTTACATGGATTTTTTTTCTAGGCGAGCCATGGGAAGGGTGCAGTAGACGGGATTAGCGGATTGGATTTTTTTAAAACGAACTGCTGATGCTACGAATTTCTATTTTACTTTGAAAGATGTGAGTAAAGTGAGGCTACATCTAATAACAAATGAGGATATTAAACAGTGTTCAACACAGATCCCGGACAATATCGTGCCATTATTAGGTACAAAGAAAGTTCATGAAGTTTTCACTGAGGAGCATGGAGTTCTAAAGTATATAAATATGAGTTTTTTGTCAGCGCGGCTTTTGCACTAGTGCAAAATAGTGCTTAGAGAATCTTAAGCACTACTTTGCACTGAAAAAAGCAGTGGAACAATCTTTTCCCTCTAATTGCAATGACAATATGCTGTCCGATATAAGTAACCTTTATCAAAAGCGAACAAAAGAGTTTTACAGAGACGTCTATAGCTCAGAATCCGATGATGATGATGCCCCTTTTAAATTTTTAAAAGAAAATCTTTTTGCCACTTATACAGTAAAGGATCCCTATATATGAAAGGAAAATGAAAATGCCTTAATTGAAAGGGAAAATATTCATATGATAATAAAATAAAACAAGGTGTTGGCGTCATAGTGAAATTTTCTAGCTCGAAATAGGATTACGTCTATCTGGGTAAGGCCTTGTCTGTAGAAGTAGAAAGAGATGGTGAGGTTAACAATTTTTTTTTTCAGGACAATTTACCATACTGTAACTAAATTAAAATTAGTTCAGAGTGATTTATTCTATGAGCCTTTTGATAATTTACTTGCTATTTTTCCAGAACCTAAAAATGTTCAAAGGGTATACTATCAATTTGATACTCCCTTAGATATATTTGAGAAATAAGTAACTGACTTATCAGCTATTCTTCCAATACAATCTTATTGTTATTACTGTAAAGAAAAAAATCTAAGAAAGTAAGGTAACTTATTTTTAATTGGTATTAAAGTTTATTGGTGAAAGCCCAATTTGTTGCAAATTATTACGTAATGGACAAAAAAAGAACAACTATGTTACTGTGTTACAACTTTGTTACTTTTCTGTCCCAAAGATTAAAGAACAATATATCATTTTATGGAAAAGATACTTAATATAATATAGCAAAGATCACGATGCGTTGATTTATTAGACATTTTTACAGTATATGTTTCAATTAGATGTCAATATTATAGATATTTGAAGGACTTAGGTAGAATTTAAGGTATTGTAATATTCAGGAAGTAACAGAGTTGTTTAAGAGTTTAGATTAATGATTGTTAAACTTAATAAAAACTGTTATGGTTCTAATTATACATAAAAGATACAAGATTGGTAAAGAATAATGCCAAAATATTTGCAACTGACTTATTTAATTGCGTAATAAATGGTAAAACGTAATGGTAACAAAGTTGTTATTTTTTACACCTTGACCCACTAAATCTGAAATAATTCTTAAATTATTGGTTAAACATCGCGGCCAACGATAAGAGATGATAATTCAGTTGTTTTAACATACACCGACATAATATAAAGTTATATCCATGCATATATTAATTTTATTTTTTTTACAATTTTAAGTGACATTTATCTGCGCAAAATTTGACAACGACCCACGACTACAATGCGGTAATTGATCGTTCATTATGAATTTAGCTGACTACGAACTTTTAGCACAATGACAAGGGAATGATAATTGAATCGTGTTGGAATGACATATTATAAAAATAGCAGAAAAGGACCCCCGATATTTTGTTACGCAATTACTCAACTGTTCTTGCCCCTTCTTAATAGTGGTCGGCGCAAAATGTTTAACAAAATATGTTGCTGGTAAGCTTAACCATCACGCTATCAACCATCACAATGCATCCATTTTTTATTTTCATAGTTACTACTTATATAATTTTAGAGAATTTAAAGCTTTAGATCAGCTACGAATGTGATCTAACACTTTTCTTCTTCTTCAGCCTATGGATGTCCACTGCTGGACAAAGGCCTTCCCCAAGGCTTTCCACGGTGACCGGTCTTGTGCTGCCCGCATTCATTGGCTTCCCGCGACCTTTACCAGGTCGTCGGTCCACCTTGTTCCCTCTCCCTACGCTGCGTCTTCCAGTATGGGGCCGCCACTCCAGAACCTTACTGCCCCATCGGCCATCGGTTCTACGAGCGATGTTTATAATTATTAAAAAAAATGTGCCCCAAACACTGCCACTTAATTTTAGCGACTCGAAAAGATATGTCGGTAACTTTGGTTCTTCTGCGGATCTCCTCATTTCTGATTCGATCGCGCAGAGAAACTCCGAGTATAGTTCTTTTCATTGCCCTTTGTGTGACTCTGAGCATATCTTACACTCAAGTGATTGAAATTGTTATTTTTGCAGGCAAGTAGTATTAATTACGGACCCTGAAATATAAAAAAAAAACTTCATACGAAGGTTTAGTTTTTTAACCGACTTCATAAAAAGGAGGAGGTTCTCAATTCGTCGAAATATTTAATTTTTTATGTATGTTCCCCGATTTCTCGAAGACGCCTGGACCGATTTGAAAAATTCTTTTTTTGTTTGAAAGGGTATTCTTTCCGGTTGGTCTCATAGTCACAAGGTCAGGATCTGATGATAGAAGATCAGAGAAATCAAGGGGAACTTTCAAAAATCGTATGGCCGACTAGTGCATTTCTAAGTATTTTCATTAAGTATTTTAAAGCACTGAGATGTAATAAAGGTCTGGGGTTTACTTTGTGCTTGATTAATTTGTATTGATAGGAACTTTACACCTAGATGGGTTGTGACTATCATAAGGGCTCTGATGATGAAGACAAAGGCCAGTTCCGGGTTCTCCACAGCAGTTTGCAGTAGCTACTTTGCGTTTGGATTTAATACATTTATATTGATGAATACTTTACACCCGTGTGGGTCAAAATGAAGGTCTGCAGTAGATCTGATGATGAAGACCCTAGACAGTCGAGGGAACTCCTCAACGTTTCACAGCAGCTACTTTGAGTTTGTGCTTGATTAATTTGTATTGATAAGAACTTTATATCTAGAAAAGGTTGTAACTGTCATTAAGGCTCTGATGATGAAAACAAAGGCCAGTTCGGGGAACTCTTATTTATTTATTTATTCTTTATTGTACACCAATGAAACATCGAACAAAATACATTGAGCATAAAACATACAATGGACGGCCTTATCGTTAATGCGATTTCTTCGAGGCAACCAAAGAATGGACTCTTCAACGGTATACAGTAGTTACCTAGCACTTTGCACCCATATAGGTTTTAATGGCGACCTGGTTGGTGACTTGTAACTCGGGCTTCTTCAAAAACCTACTTCAGACACCAGTCTCTTCCAATGGTGGAATATAAGTATAAATATTGTTAAACCAATGTTGTGAAGAGAGAAATAAATATATTAAATTAATGAAAGTCTGAAGTAGATTTGATGATGGATCTGAGAGACAGTCGAGGGAATTCCTCAATAATTCACAGAAGCTACGTTGTGCTTGATTAATTTTTATTGATAAGAGCTTTACACCTAGATGTATGTATTGTGATTGTCTTATTTTATTAGGAGTATAATTATTAGGGGTCTTATGATGGAGACAAAGGACAGTTAAGGGACCTCCTCAACGGTTTACTTTGCACCTATATGGGTTAAAATGATGGTTTGCAATAAATCTGATGATGAAGATCATAGACAGTTGAGGGAATTCCTCAAAAATTTACAGCTTTGAAGTTTAACATAGGACAACCACTACCTACTCGTCACGGTTATGCAACAATAAATTATAATCAAGAGACTGAATTTAAGTTCCGTAATAAATTTTGGCTTCATAGGAATTTTATGGAAATCGGTTTAGTGGCTCCATTTTTAAACTAAAATTACTGGTAAAAATAAAAGTAACCAAAATTACATCGTTTGCATACATGCCTTTTCCCAACTATTATAGCGTCAGCATCCAGTCTAATCGGATGCAGCTGAACAGTACTTTTCACAACTAAAAAGTCGAACGGAGAACGGGTCTGAGTAGTTGTGCTGCGATGTGTGCCGGGTACGATGCGCCAAATGTTGTTGTGTTGGGAGTTTAGTCTTGGAGGGTCTTCAGATCAATCTCCCTTTGGCGCAGTATCGTTAGTCGTGTTGTTGGGTTTAGCATTGCATCACCTCGCTCAACTGCCGTCTTCCTTCCTATTCGCTCAGTTTTTCTGAGTGAATAGGCTCTTAATAAACTAGCGCGCTTTACCATCAACGATCGCATCACTGCTTACCATCAGGCGGGATTGCGGTCAAGCGCTAGTTTATAATTATTAAAAAAAAAGTCTGTTTGTCAAAGGAAGTCAAAACCTTATAAACAAAACCAAAGACACTGACTTCCGAAATTAGTTATTTTTCACTTTGTAGTGTTTTTTGGAAGTTGGTTGTATTTTTTTTTATAAATAAGTTTTTATTGAATAAGGCTTGCGACGCTCTTGGGTGGTCTTATGGTATGTATTCCTTTATTTATTTATTGGCGTATTATATTTATTTATATTTATTATATAGTGTAACTTAATAATTCAAGCAAGATACATGTAGAACACGATACGAAAGAAACAGCATGCATCACTGCTTACCATCAGGCGGGATTGCGGTCAAGCGCTAGTTTATAATTATATTTAAACAAAATGCAAAAACAAATTAACACAAAAAAAAGCTATAAACAATACAGAAATAACTTTTACAGCAACTAATGGGTAGTTAAGCAAAGAAAAAATAAAGTCAGCTATAATTTTCCTGTCTCAGCGTAATGCAGAGTTATTAAAAAACGTAGCGCAGCGCTGTTACTCTGTTAGGAAAGATTACTCATCATCTTACACGAACTTTCTTGATTTGTTATACATTTAATACATCAGGGTAATAGAGTATTTGACTAAAAAAACTAATTAGTCCGTCAGTTAGATTTCTAAAAAATACTAAACACGTATTTTTTCTTTTTTCATATAAACAAAAAATGAAGATGACACAGTGCGTTGAAAACTCGTGTGACATCACTGCACGCTATACTTTTTAGCGACCAGTGACGTCACCAGCCACCACTCCAGATCTTTGATGCCTTTTATATTTGTTAATTTTTATTGTTTTGATAAAACAAAAATTACGTGTCTAGTATTTTTTGGAAATCTGACTGACTGACTAATTAGTTTTTTTTAGTCAAATACCACAACAACATTTATTGAGTTATTTTTAGTCTGGGGATGGCCTGAAACACAGATTTATTTATACATATTAATCTAGTTCAGGTAGGTCGCCACAAGCTATGAAGTCAGTACAAATGCACCATAACGTAGAAATGTTAAAATTTGTAAATTAAACTAATGTTTAGTATAAGTCATCATCATCATCAACCTTTTTATCGTCCCACTGCTGGGCACAGGTCTCTTCTCATACAGAGAAGGATTGAGCGTAATCACCACGCATGCTCAATGCGGGTTGACGATTTCAGACTTAAAAGTCCAGGTTTCCTCAAGATGTTTTCCTGCACCTTGTAATCACTCATTGCTGTCCAAGATATACTTAGAAAGTACATATAACTTAGAAAAGTTACATTGGTACTTGCCTGACCTGGAATCAATCCCGCTCACTCATACTTGAGAGGCTGGTGTTTTAACCACTAGGACACCACGACTTTGTTATAAGTATTTAAGACTGTCGTTAAAAATATGGTACTACATACTAAGTATTTATAAGGCTGTAAATGTACTATATCGTAAAGGCGGTCTCCGTGGCGCAGCGGTCAACACGCCTGCCTGCGACGTGGAGGCCCCGGATTCGATCCCCGGCCAGGTCATAATGGAAAAGGAAAACGATCTTTTCCTGATTCCCAGGCCAATCTTGGATGTTTATCTATATATGTAAATATATGAATCTATTATAAATATAGTATCGTTGAGTTAGTATCCCATAACACAAGTCTCGAACTTACTTTGGGGCTAGCTCAATCTGTGTGATTTGTCCGTATATATTTATTTATTTATTTTAACTAAATAAATTATTATTATTATTTACGTCGTTGAGCTGACTCACTTTTCGAAAGTATGAAGCAATGGAATAGCAATAAGTATGTGATTAAAATTGATAGTAATAGCCAGTAACGCAATTCAAATCAGAGAGCCTCTGTGGCGTAGCGGTAGCGAACGCGACTGTTGCGTAAGGAGGCGCTGGTTAGATCCCCGCACAGTGCAAATATTTGTATGCATAAAAATGAATATTTGCACTGGTCTGGTCGTGCCTCGGAAAGCACGTTAAGCCGTTCCGGTTGCTATAAGAACATCTAGTGGCAGTCGTTACGGGTTGTTGGAGCCCTCAAAAGTCTAACAATTGGTCTAACTGCAATGCTTAGATATCGCCTTCGGGTTGTGGAGGTCAGACGGCAGTCGCTTCAAGGAAAATATCGAAGTTTAGTCAAAATCAGTAGTTTGACTGGTAAAGCGGACCCCAGACTCCAACGCTGTAATGATGATCAGTAACGCAATTAGGGTGGAGATTCCCACTGCATTCTACTTCGCGCCAGACTCACCAGTCCGTTATACATGTACAAATAATTGGACCAGTTGTACCAACATGGTAACTAGGAGAACAAGAACAACAGTCCATTGCTCATCGTGAGAAAATAAATTGACGTGCTTCGTGATTGGGTTACGGGATGAGCGAAAATTTTGTGACAAAAACCGCGTATGATGCAATTTCGTAATGCGTCTGGTTTTGTCTCTCGGAGTGTACTTGAATTGAGAACATCTGAATTCTGTTCTTGTCTCAGAAGTTCATGATCGGAATACTGGAATGACTTTTTGCTTGTTTATTACTAAAGGTAATAAAGACATACTTATTATTTTGACTGCACGGTTAGCGCAGTGGTTATGCTATTGACCGCTATACTGCATGTCTCGGGTTCGATTCCCGCACGGAACAAATATTCCAGACCAGGGACAACTACTGAAGTTGGCCCGGGTCGGGCTGTTTGTGTGAGTTTATATGTTTGTAAACGCACTCACGATGGGCAAGCGATTACGCTCAATCCTTCTCTGTATGAGAGGAGACCTGTGCCCAGCAGTGGGACGATGATAATAATGATGATGCACTCACGATACAGAGAAAAAAATCCTAGGAATTTGTTTCTTTTTATTTCTTTTCTTTTTTTTTTATAAAAGATTGATGATGATGATGATGATTGTGGGGAAAAGTTTATATAAAAAAAATATCACCATTTTGAAATTACCACTGTTGGGCAAACATATATCTAGATATATATAGTTCAGCAGTGGTCAGTTTGAAATGGTCATTTACATAATTATAAAGCCTTTTATATCTTAGTGTTAGTGCAAATTTTTCCAAAGGCAGTCAGTTTTATCTGAAGAATAAACGTGACAGTTTGATATATTTTCCACACAAAAACTGTGATACGGCAATATTTATTCCTCAAATAAGAGTTGTTTTTCTTGGTGGTAGGCCATAACATCGGCCGCCAGCAGAAGTTACCACCCACGTGTTCCGGCATGATGTCTGGTGAAGCCGAACGGAGGACGGGTCTGAGCAGTTGTGTTGCGATGTGTGCCGGCTACGATGCGCCTAATGTTGTTGTGTTGGGAGTTTGGTCGTGGAGGGTCTTCAGATCAATCTCCCTTTGGCGCAGCATCGTTGGTCGTGTTGTTAATATTGCATCACCTCGCTCAACTGCCGTCTTCCTTCCTATTCGCTCAGTTTTTCTGAGTGAATAGGCTCTTAATAAACTAGCGCGCTTTACCATCAACGATCGCATCACTGCTTACCATCAGGCGGGATTGCGGTCAAGCGCTAGTTTATAATTATTAAAAAAAAGACAGGGAATCTGGTTTTGAGAAAAAACAAATAAATCAATACTTATGCCAATCTGACGTTGTACTATCACATCATAATGAGGTATTTTAAATATTTGTCGTTGTTTAATTAAAATATAATCCGATATTTCGTTGATATTATGAAAACTATTCTAATGAGATCATTAATCGAGATTATATCATCCAAATTCATTATTATTTTTAGATATATGTATTTACGAGTATATGCTATTTTAGAGGTTATCTATACATGGATACGACTGAAAAATGTAACTAGATATTCTCAATTCTTCTGAAAAAGGATTTTTTATGTTTCATCATCATCATTATCAACCTTTTATCGTCCCACTGCTGGGCACAGGTCTCCTCTCATACAGAGAAGGATTGAGCGTAATCACCACGCTTGCTCAATGCGGGTTGGCGATTTCAGACTTAATGTCCAGGTTTCCTCAAGATGTTTTCCTTCACCTTCAGTCATTGGTGTCCAAGATATACTTAGAAAGTACATATAACTTTAGAAAAGTTACATTGGTACTTGCCTGACCTAGAATCGAACCCGCGCACTCATACTTGAGAGGCTGGTGTTATAACCACTAGGCCACCACGACTTTTATGTTTAAACATTGTTAAATTCTCAATCTTGCATACTGACAATAACAATCTGCTTTTTCCAAATATTCTGGATGGGCTTCCAGTTTTACCAGATGCAGCTCAATATGGAGTGACTTTCTATTTGAAGAAGTTCTAAGGGATTGAAATGTTCAAAATCGAATCACAATGACATCTTGGCGACGATCAAGAGCTTCATCTGAAATTATTTTAAAAAAGACTCCGAAGCTTTTTAGTGGTGAAAGCATACTATGATATGAGTGACTATCTTACTGAAAAATATATTTTTTTTTAAGTTAGAATGATGTCGTTTTGAATTATTTTCTTAAACTGTATTTTCTAATTTTAAGTTCAATGTTTTAAAAAATTTGGCATGCCAAAATGGTAAAACATGGCTGAGCCATTATAAATACATTTTTGGTCATTTTATTTACCCACGTATGCAAAATAAAATTATCTTTATCTCTTACTAGCTGCGCCTTACGGTTTCACCCGCGTAAGTTTCGGTTTTTTTTATAGGCTCCGCTCCTTTTGGGTCGGAGCATGATGTTATATAGCTTAAAGCCTTTCTGGATTAATGGGCTATCCAACGCAAAAATATTGTTTCTAATCGGACTTACTAGTCGCACTAATCTTATGAACTATTGTTCCTAAGATTAGTGCGTTCAAACAAACAAACTCTTCAGCTTTATACAGAGTGGTGCAAACAATACGACAATAAATTAAACATCGTGTATCCTAACACATTCTTAGTCTACCTATAAAAAATCATATAAATATGTCCATTAGTTTAGTCACAGGAAATTATCTTTCATTTTTCACATTTTCTACATGATGTACATGTTGATAAGGAAACGCTTACAGTTTAATGACTGCCGCATCCTGCGGTACCAAACTTTAATAATAATAGCGCGAAAAAAGCAAGTCGATACAGGATCGCGCTGTCGCCGTCAGTGTCGGAGGTCAGTGCACCAATATTTTTAAAGGATGTTCTATACCGTTTGCAATTTTATGCGACTTAATTTGTTTGAAATTTTCATTTTATTATTTTTGATGCTAGGTTTTTCCTGTGGTTTAGGATTATTCCTATGAACCAGCATTGTTCGTGTTTTCATTTATTGTTGTATTGTCAGCACCACTCTGTATATTAGTATAGATCAATGGCGCTAAAACTAAACTTAAACTTAATAAGATGGGACTGGTAGTAACTGAATGTCAGTTACCGAAAATCGAGTTGAATGGCGTGAAATAGGAGAGGCATATGTCCAGCAGTGGACTGCTACAGGCTGATGATGATGCTGTTAATGGTGAAACTAATCATAACAAGTTCAATAAGTTTAACGCTCACGGTGGATTGGGAATATTTGACAGCTTTGGGTAGCTTGATCTGCTCTCCTCTTATATCACCGATATATTTTTATTTTTGTGCCTTTTTTATACAATTAAATTTTTGACTTTGTTTTGTTTACATTTATCATCTTCCTGTGCCTACGTGTCACAATAAATACTTTTGCTTACTTTCTATCTTCTTAATAAATGTTTAGGTTGATATTTCGTATGCATCTCTGGGCTACATACAGTATGTGGTTCCTGTTCGTACAACGGCGCCAATGGTATCATCATCATCATGATAGTGCATATAGCAGTGGGACGATAAAAAAGGTTGATGATGATCAACCTTTTTTATCGTCCCACTGCTGGGCACAGGTCTCCTCTCCTACAGAGAAGGATTGAGTGTAATCACCACGCTTGCTCAATGTGGGTTGGCGATTTCTAGATTTAAAGTCCAGGTTTCCTCAAGATGTTTTCCTTCACCTTCAGTCATTGGTGTCCATATGTACTTTAAATATAACTTTAGAAAAGTTACATTGGTACTTGCCTGACCTGGAATCGAACCCGCGCACTCTTCTTACTTGAGAGGCTGATGTTTTAACCACTACGCCACACTAGACACGGAGAATGAAATTGGGAACCCGTGCGGTCAGCTTTTAAAAAAATCAAATGTATGTTATCAAATCCACATTATTACTGACTTTCATTATTAACTGAGCCGCTAATTAATTAGCACAATCTGAATACATAAAAGGTTGGGACGCTACATATTTTATTATATTGTATATATGGGGTTCTGGGATATATGGTTCTGGGCTTCACGATGGCTAAATTCATCTGGTTACTTTTCGGGTTGGTGGTGGTCACACATGGTTTAAGTGGTAAGTAATTATTCCTGTAGGAATCTTTAGTTGTTATATCATTTCTGGACGTGTCTCTTATTTTAAAATGTTGTCCGTACTGTTTCGATAGCAGAAAAATAAATGTTAGCGACTGTCCTATTACATATATTAGAAAACTACCACGAAGTGCGAAGTTCGACAGCTCATCTGTCTCCACATGTCATTGGCAGAATAGTCGATATCGGCTCAGTTGCCAAAATGGAAAAAAAAAAATGTTAGCGACGACAGCATATCAAGCTAATACAATCTGTCAGATTTCTTTACTAGATTTTTAACTTTATCTCTAAAGTGTTAAGTCTCCAGGTTGATTGGGATTATTTGTCAGGTTCGGGTAGCTTGACCTACTGTCATCCGTATAATTAAATAGAATACTCTTTATTATGTACACCATATACATTGCAGAAGGACAAATAAAAATCCTCTTACAATAAAAAAAAACGCTCTCCCGGTCTGGGACCTACGTAAAGAACAGAGTTCCTTACTTGATTCTTTCAGAAACATACGTGTATTTATATAGATTAAGAGAGATGTCACATGGGCCATATACTTACTACATAGTCTTTGAATTTTGCCGCGATAAGAGACTTTGTTCCAAAAAACCTGATGAATGTAAAAGGGCTGACTTCATAACCCGCACTGAGCTCGCATGGTGGAATACAAACAGCCTACTTCTAGCAATGTGAGTTTTATAGGTTGATTATGCTAAGTTATCACCCACCAGACAAAGTCTTGCCGCCAAGCGATTCGTCGTGTTCCGGCATGATGTCTGGTAAAGCCGTAGGACGGGTTTGAGCACTAGTGTTGCGATGTGCGCCGGGTACGATGCGCCAAAATTGGTCTCCAGACCAATCTCCTTGTGGCGCAGCATCGTTGGTCATGTTGTTGGGTTTAACATTGCATCACCTCGCTCAACTGCCGTCTTCCTTCCTATTCACTCAGTTTTTTTTGAACGAATAGGCTCTTAATAAACTAGTGCGCTTTACTATTAACGATTGCCTCACTGCTTACCATCAGGCGGGATTGCGGTCAAACACCAATTTTTAATTATAAAAAAATGCTATTTTATTTTGTGAACTTTCAGTGAAAAAGGCAAAAGCTCCGCTCAAAAGAGTTGATAGAGTAGCCAATGCTGCTCACGTCAAGCATAACCACGAAACCCTGAAATGGCCGAGTCAATACAAGTTAAAGGCGAAAAGAATGTCGCTAACAGATAATGTCGTCGAAAATTATGCTGTCTGGTGAGTTTTGTGGATTTAAAACAAATAACTTTTTGTTTAATTGTATTTTTTTTGACTAGGCTTGACTTTGTTAGAAACTTTTATTATTATAATTCTGTTATGTTATACTATTCAATCGCGGAGAGAAATACTTAATTTGATTGCAAGGTGTAAAGTTATCTGGCAATGGGTTGACTTTCATTTTCTTTTCAGGAGAACTTCCAAGCAATCGAGAATAGATTACAACAATGGTTACGTGAAGTCTTTTGTAAATACTAGAAACAAGCAATTCAATTACGGTGTTAAGTATGAGGTAAAAGGTTTTCATATTTTATCTTACGTTCATATTTACGACTGCCTCATTGATCTAATGGTCACAAACGCGACAGCTTTTCTTTCCCTTTTCTCGGTGGTAGGCAGGCCATAACATCGGCTGCCGGCAAGTTACCATCCTCTAGACAAAGTCTTACCGCCAAGCGCTTCGTCGTGTTCCGGCATGGTCTGGTGAAGCCGTACGGAGGACGGGTCTGAGCAGTTGTGTTGTGATGTGTGCCGGGTACGATGCGCCAAATGTTGTTATGTCGGAAGTTTGGTCGTGGCGGGTCTCCATTTCAATCTCCCTCTGGCGCAGCAACGTTGGTCGTTTTGTTGGGTTAAACATTGAATCACCTCGCTCAACTGACGTTTTCTTCCTATCCACTCACATTTTTTGAGTGAATAGGCTCTTAATAAACTAGCGCGCTTTACCCCCAACTATTGCACCACTGCACTGCTGCACAATCATAAACAGTAGTTGACCGCAATCCCGCCTGATGGTAATCAGGCGGGATTGCGGTCAACTACTGTTTATGATTATAAAAATACGAGTGTGCTTATGACCACACGACTGAAGTGAAACTTCTTTCGCTCCATCTGTATGTATATATATATATATACATGTATACACATATACATATATTAATTTTCTATAAATATTTAAATTTATTTCATAGTTTCATTGGTAAATTAATATTTTTGCATAGATCTTCTATTTTTATTGAAAAAAAAAAAAAAAAACTTGTTGTAGACCTTGTAGTACCAAGCTCGCGCCACGGGCGCCTCTGTGCTTATATCCCCCACTTAACTTCCGTTCGCCTTGCCCGATCACTTTTCGTAACGCATACGTCACGCGTTCGCCAGCTTACTCCCCAAGTCAAGCGTGCGTAAAGAAGTTTCACTTCATAAAGTTGAGTGGGAGGTCTTAGGTTTAAAGCCCGATATAGCAAGTTATCGTTAGGCCTTCCATTACAAATCGAATGAGTAGTGGAGTTAGGATTACTGCCCAGTTGATGGCAATAGGGTTGCTCCTTGTTAAATATGGTATTCAAACTAAACCAGAGAAATGTGGGTATACTCATCAACTATATAATAAAATATTTTAAAAGCAGCCCGATAAGATCCCACTTCTGACCCCATGTTGTGGGGTGGCGATCTTGAGGAAGGCTCGAGGATATTTTGAGTAAAAATAAAAGACAACACTTCAGTTCGTGCTAGACCGATCACGGATGCCGATCCAGACCAGAGATGAAGTTTATTTTTAAACCATACACAATTACAAATAGACATTGACAATAACAATGATATATATCCTATATGTAACAATCTATAGGCGGGAAAGAAGCTATAGCAATGAATTTTGGAAGCGATAACTTCTTATGGGAGAGTCAACCGCTCCGTTTCCGCTCTCTAATCAGTGTTCGATGTGTAATTGAAATACTGATAGTGAGCACATAAGCAATTTTTTTTTTTCAGATTTATTTCTATAAAGCGAATAGTTTAACTTAGATAACTTTAAGTTACCACTTTCGTGTGGCGTCCCGTATTTTTTATGTAATCAATTAAAATATTAATTTAATAATTATTTGACAAGTTTTATATAAAATCATTACTCCGCTTCAATGATAGTAAATATTACGCAGACTCCTATATCGTACTGATTGCAATGGATGTGAAAAATTAAGAAGGGACCAATATTATGTGTGTTTGTGAGTTGTTTTTTGTTTTCATCATCATCGTCATCAACCTTTTTATCGTCCCCCTGCTGGGCACAGGTCTCCTCTCATACAGAGAAGGATTGACCGTAATCACCACGCTTGCTCATTGCGGGTTGGCGATTTCAGAGTTAAAGTCCAGGTTTCCTCAAGAAGTTTTTCTTCTTTTAATCAGTCATGGGTGTCCAAGATATACTTGGAAAGTACATATAACTTAATAAAGTTACTGACCTGGAATCAAGCCCGCACACTCATACTTGAGAGGCTGGAGTTTGTTAAAAAGCAATCTTTCTATGACTAATCTACCACCTCTAGATGTATCTCTTAAAATATTTAGTGTATGTATGAATAGATATACGAGTAGATCTAGAATTGGCTTGGCCTTGATCTTATGTTAGTTCTTTTGTTGTTGATGTTAAGTTTATCATAAAAAAAAAAAATTACTACAGATCCATCCTGAAGCATCAATGGACCAAGAAGTAATAACTGTGTGTAACAGTATGGAAGGTAGCAGGTGGGGCAGAACGACACCTGAAACTATACTGCCTGATGCCGATGAATTTGAACCTGAAGGTAAGAACCAAAACAGTGTTAGTGTTAGATGTAAAGAAATGTACAATTCTGTAACTAAGAAAAAATGGTAAGAAAAAACCCAATTGGGTTGTATCCTAAAAAATATATTAATGTCCATCAGATAGATTTAAAAAAAATATTGATCACGTATTTTTAATTTTTTCTTTCATTTTAATACTTAAGTAGATATATTGATTTGAAATGTCGCATGACGTCACGCCTGGTACAAAATATACGACGGCGTGACGTAATTAGCCCCCACTCCTTAACTTTAATACGCTATATCTCAGTAGTTTTTGGTAATTTCGACAAAATAAAAAATACAGGTCTAATTTTTTTGTTATTATCTATAAGACGGACTAATTATTTTTTTGATTTTCATACCTTGGATACATCTCTATTCAATGATAGTTGAGTAATATTTGATGGAAAGGTTTGGCATCAAATCCTCCACTCAACAATCCATGTTCAAAAATTATTTAAATATTTAACCATCAATCAGGATCATCCATTTTTTCAAGACACAGCATACAGCCTGATATAAGTTGCAATGGTGGACCATCAGTTGACTCAGTCTGACTTGATAAAAATTGTTCCTTCTAAACAGTACTTAGCCGAAGCAAGTCCTTTGTTGGATCAGTTGCATCATACCTATGTCTGCATCCTATAAATGGAGCGTTGGACGATCGGTTTTATCCAATAATATGACCGTAGTATTTAATCAAATTAACGTCAAACTAATGGTGTTGAGACCTACGGCGAAAAAGTTCTTAAATCTGAGCATTGCTAGCCTTTCAGGTATATACTCTTTAAAGTAAATTTCTTTTGTTGTATATAGAGTGGTGCTGATAATACGACAGTAAATGAAAACATAGACATTGCTGGTTCATAGGAATAATCGTAAACCATAGAAAAAAACTAGTATCAAATATAAAAAAAAAAAAAAAATTTCAAACAAATTAAATCGCATAAAATTGTAAACGGAGTAGAACATCCTTTAAAATATTGATTCACTGACCTCCGATCGGCGGCAGCACGGTCCTGTATCGACTTGATTTTTTCGCGCCATTATTATTAAAGTTTAGTACGTACCGCTGGATGCGGCGGTCATCAACTTGTAAGCTTACTTGTCAACATGTACATCATGTAGCAAATGTGAAAAATCAAAAATAATTTCCTGTGACTAAACTAATGGATATATTTTTATGATTTTTTATGGGTAGACTGAGAATGTATTGAAGTACATGATGTTTAATTTATTGTCGTATTGTCAGCATCACTTTGTATAACATATCTCGGATTTAACGCACTTCGTGATACATATTAACCAGAACATTATGTTATAATCACAATTAAAATAATCTTTATTATTAGGTGTGAACATTATTTTTTAATTAAAAGTACACATTAGAAAACACATTGTGAAATGTTCAAATTTGTTTCATGTTATTGTTTGTCGCAGACGAATAAATGTCTAGCATAATTTGGTGGTGGTGCTTCATCTTCTTCATCTTCTTTTTCTCAGCTTTGAGAGGTCCACACAGACAAAGGCCTCCCCCAAGGCTTACATTCCATTGGGGGGCATTGCCATTCCATTGGGGAGTATAATTGAAATGTGATTGTAATTTATGTAGTTCTAATTATTTTTGGGAAAACAATGACATTATATTAAAAATTACAAAAATCGGTACGGTTAACGATTCTAACCAAACTACTTTTATTATGTTATTAATTTGGTTACGTATTATAGATATTTCAATAATATATTTCCGTCACACAGTTGAAGAAATGATTAACGATAAGAATTGCACCAAGTTCGTTTACGACGTGAAAGATGAGAGCACTGATACTGAAAGTTCTTTATGGGCTACTTACGATACAGCCGACAAAGCCTGGGTTCCTGTCAGGTAAGAAGATTGTTCGAAAATTCCTAATATGTTAAGATACCTTTAAATATGTTTCATTCTTCCAGCATTCCAAGCAATCCAAGCTGCAGAGAAATTGCCTAACAATTTTCTTTTTTTCTTTCTTTTATGGCTTCGCACGGTTTGTGCATTTAGCCAATGTCACGTAATGAATTGTTCATGTTGAAAAAGACAGCGTGATACGTCCTACGATGGAGGTTTTAGACAAAGTCATGATGTGGCCACTATGCTGCGATATTTCACTGTTCTTTATGAATTATTTACTGAATGCACTTTTTACTACATAAATCGCGCACTTTTATTTAGTAAACAACACTATAAATAATTTTAAAAGTCCGATGAAAAATGAGCGTGACACTCAGCTTGACTTTCCCGCCAAAAACCCCTAACAATTTTTAACAGGTCAAAAATGAGAATATCAGTAGTAATGAGTTTAATTTTGACTGTTCCACAACATTCATTGCGTTATTTATGTTATTGAGAGAGATATGATATAGAGCAATGGATTACCAATATGCTATGATATGAATCAAATTGTGCGTAATAAATAAATAGTCTCTGGGGTATTTCGGATGCCGATGCCCGATGGGGCCGACGAGTCCTCGAGTGGCGACCACGTACCTACCTGAAGACGCAGCGTGGGTAGGGCCACGACAAGGTTGACCGTCGACCTGGTGAAGGTCGCGTCAAACCGCTGGATGCGGGAGGCGCAGGACCGGCCGTCGTGGAGATCCTTGGGGGAGGCCTATGTCCAGCAGTGGACGTCTTTCAGCTGAAATGATGATGATGATGATGATAAAAAAGTTTCTTTCTTAATTGGGGTGTTGATTGGATTGTTGGGGTTATTTAAGATGGAAAAATAAGGATTATTTTTATTTGTGTCATGTCAATGTCATGGTCATGACTCGCCTGAATAATTCATCTTTAAAATGGTATGGTCGTTGCCGATAAGCTGTCGAATTAGTCCTCTTATTAAGATTAATAATAATTACAGATACGAAGTATTGGAGTTCAGCTCTTGGTTGGGATCAAAGCAAAAGCACGAAATTTGGGACTTTTACGATTACGACAAAGACTTTTCATTCAGGAGTATCTTTGATGTTAAGGAATGTAAGTATTGGTGTCATACTTATATTATCAGTAGTGTCAGTTGTTGATTGCTAGAATTAATAAGTAACACATTTTGTTTTGATAACAAAAAAAAAAAAAAAAAAAAAACTCAAAATTCCAATTCAGTAAATACAGTTTTTCTTTAATCTATATCAAGTTCATAAAGTGCTGTATGCCTGAACTGGGTTATGCTGTGTTTCAAACGAAAAAGAGGAAGGAAAAAACAGTGTTAATAAATAATCAAAGCAATTATATGTACAATAAAAAGTAACTCCCTCTTCTTATAGACATTAAACAGGTTGAAACAGTATACTGTATATTATTTATGTGTTTATTTAATAATTTATAAAATAAATCTGTTTGCTAAATTCTTAGTATACTAACTTATTAATAAAAATAAAAGTGCATTAAGCCTTTATTTTAGTACAACTAGTAACTTCTCTGTATCTTCATAGGACAATTTTTGAAGAGCTTTCTTGAGAGTTTCCTTTCAATTTACATTTAATGTAGGAAGAATATCATATAAAGAATGTATTTCTTCACAGATGGTTGTTCAACTAAACCTACTACCCACACTAAAGACAGTGAAGGTGTAACCAAGCATTTGTTGTTCGTTGATGCTGACAACGATGAACATGTTGACCATGTTTTCAAAGCGTATGTGAATTTTCGTCTCTTAAAAATTTTACAACTAAAAAAAACTGCCAATGGTACTTAAACACCAGAATGACTTGATAGAATACATAAGAATATTCCTTAGTATTTACATATTATAAATTACCAAACATAAATACGAAGATTTTATAGAGAGTGACACAATAACATGATATTATCATTTTCAGATTCAAAAAGACCCATAAAAAGAAGTACTCGGATGGCAATGAGCATGCAATGAGAAGGAGTATCTTCAAGAGGAGTATGCGGTAATTTTATAATGAATCGATTTTAATTTTAGAAGTCATATTTGATTCTTGATAACTAATTCATCTTTTTAGACAAGTGATTGAGAATAACCGTCAAAATAAGGGATACAAACTCGCTATTAACAAATTCGCTGACATGACGAGCGATGAAATGACTAGATACATGGGACTGATGAAGCGTCCCGAAGGAAAAGTTGGAACAGTTCCTTTCCCTTACGATGAAGAAAAGTTAGATGATATCTTAAATGATGTACCGAAAGAATATGATGCGAGACTTTTGGGACTTGTATCTGAGGTTAAAAGTAAGTAAACTAAGTTAACATACAAAAATCTGAACCTTTCATGATAAGGAATTGTACAAATAGAATGCATTTTTTCCCAACAGATCAAGAGGACTGTGGTTCTTGCTGGACTTTCGGAACAACTGCCGCCGTAGAAGGCGCGCTGGCCAGAATCAACGGCGGTAAGCTGATGGCTCTCAGTAACCAAGCCATTGTGGACTGCGCGTGGGCGTAAGTGTTTCAATTTTATGTTCTGTTTTAATTATAAGAGCACTTTTAAATTAACAAGATTAATACGATCTGTTGCATGATATCATTCAGGTAGGGTTAGGGTTGGTTTTAGAGTTATATAAAATGGTGTGATCTGCAGATGAACTGGAACAGCAGGATAATTAGAATATACATTGTCAGTAGCAATGTGTTTACATATTGACAGTGTAACGTTATATATTGCATTATTTACGCTCCTGCAACATATAGAGGAATGGATTAGCATTAGCTTTAAAATGATTTAAATTTAATGCAATAGTGACTGGCGTATAGCTTTGGAAAACTGCCTATTTGTGGTTATTTGCTCCATATCTTCTTATCAGACTCTTTTCCTTGAATTTCCACACTTTGGCATCTATTCCATGTTGTAATCTCGTTGTCTTCATAATCTTCTAGGACTGACAATTGTCTTTCTGAATTATTTACTGGTAAAGTTATTTTAAAACCTTCTGGGATTGTCATCATTTACGTTCGGCTTTCTTCATCATGGTATCAATAAGTCATTGCTTGTTATGTCCAATGAGCGTCAAGGTTTTATTGTAAAGTTCACCTTGGTAAATCTGCTATAGAGGAGCCACAAACGAAAAAGCTGTAACCTCTTAGTCCTCTTTAGTTCTGTCAAGTCCAACACCTGAAACTGAATTTTATCCACGTTATCTTTCAACTAACTCGCATGTACAGATTCGGTGCCGCGGGCTGTGATGGTGGTACCGACAACGCGGCCTACGAGTGGATGATGGAGTACGGCTTGCCGACTGTAGCAGAGTACGGTCCTTACACTAACAAGGTACGTTCTTGAGAGGCAGACCACAATTTATTAATGTAGCTCTAATGGCCTCAAGTCATTAACAGCTATTACGACACACATTGGTACATTCGTCTATCGCCGTACGCCATTTGGGTTGTCGTGCATTCCGGAAAAATTCCAAAAACTAATGGAGGAGACGTTGCGCGGGGTGCCAGCCACGGTCGTGTTTCTGGATGATATCTGTGTGACTGGGGCTTCGAGAGCAGAACACTTGATTGATTTGAGGCAAGTACTCGTCAGATTAAGGGTTAATGAACAATCTCAAATCATCATCATCGTTTCAGTCACATGAAGTCCACTGCTGGACATATGTCTCGTCCAAGGATTTCCAAAACGAATGGTTGGACGCGGCCTGCATCCAGCGCTTCCCTGCGATTAAGCCCAGGGGATTAGCATTTAGAAGTGGCAGTGGGCGGGGTACATAGCACGTAGAACCGATGGCCGATGTGGCAGAAAGGCCCTTTCGGAAAGGTCGGACACCCATCGACTAGCCGGTCGGATGACCTGATCAAAATCGCAGGGAATCTTAAATAATTGAAATTAATTTACATGTGTAATATTAATTTTAATTCTTAATGTGGTAAATTACATTGATTTGATTGAATGTGTTATTGACATTTTTTTATTGAGTCATCGCAAGATAGTTAGCTTGTTTGTCTTTTTTTTTTAAATATTATAAACAAGTGTTTGATCGCAAACCCGCCTGATGGTTAATTAATGATTCATTGATGGTAATGTGCGCTAGTTTATCAAGAGCGTATTCACTCTAGCCTTTAAGACACTTAAATTGTAATCAGATGGAAAGACCACCGCTGACGAATTGTTCCAGTCCTTCGATGTGCAGATAGTAGTGGTGTCAACAACGTGAGGGTCGATACTCGCTGTGTGTTGCAAATAACGTAGTAAAGAAAGAATAATTAGAATTTTTTATTTTTATAGAATGGTGAATGTAACATCAAAAATATGACGAAGATTTTCCCGATCCGCGGATACACCGATGTTACGCCATTGAGCGTTGGCGCCTTGAAGGTAAGCTACTTACTTGATCGGTAGTCTAACACTAGTTTCATCATCAACATCATCAATATTTTTTTATAGTCCTTCTGATGGTCTCAGGCCTCCTCTCATACAGAGAAGGATTAGTTTACCTAGACTAAATATAATCTTAAATCATTTTCTCTGTTAGCTAAATATACTACAACTCTTGCTTAAATCTGTTTTACAATTAAAAATCTTTTTCCAGGTCGCACTAGTCAACCACGGTCCCTTATCCGTGTCAGTTCATGTCACGAGTTCTTTCTCTAAATACTCATCTGGCATCTTCTATGATACTGAGTGGTAAGTGGTTCAAGGGTTTGAGAGCGGATCAAATGATTTTATTTCATACCGTGGTCTCTGGCAACATGGGTAAATTCACATCTTCCAGAGAAAATGTATATTAATACCTACATATTTTAAATATAAAAGTATTTTTTGTGTCTATGACCTTTTCAAGCCTAAACGACTAAATATATCCAAATGAAATTTGACAGAAAAGTAACCTGGGTCCTGGAGAAGTAATGTTTTTCTTACGCGCGCTCTAGCAGCGCATCCTGTAGATCACACCTAAGATCCATCCTTAAATCTCTTCCTCATAAAACGATTTACTATTCCTATTCCTTCTCTGTACATGCCGTAAGATTGTGGAAGTCACTCCCGCCTAACATTTGTGATTTAAACACTATTTCTAAATTTAAACGTCGATTAAAAGAGCATTACCTTTCCTCTGTATTGTGAGAATATGTTTATTATTTGTATATATTTATATATCTTAGTATTATGTATTTATTTAAGTATAGTTATATAATTATTTTTGGTTTTATGTTTAGGTATATTTAATATTATTACTTTAATAGATATCATATTCATATTTTATTTCCTCCTTGTTCTTACACACTATTGTCTACATTTCTGTTTTACTTCTCCTTTCACAGGTCTGCTGGAAGAAATTTCTTAAGAAATAAGCAGCACCTTTGTACTCAGATCTTAATTTTGTCGTATCTTTATGTATTTTATTGTGTGTATACATATAGAATATATATGTACATATAGGTTACTTGTTGTTTTTATTTTGGATTTATCAGAAACATATTAAATAAAATAGTACCTAGAAATTTAAAAAAATATATACAATAGACAGCTAATATTGTAGTAATAATTACTTTCTTATCGCACCTGCGACAAGAGAGTAATTACTTATTACTAAGATATTTTACTTAAAAGGTAACATTTAAAGTGAATATTACATGGGCACCCTATGTAAGATGTACTGTAAAAGTTGTAAAAGTAACTATGATAGTTAAAACGTTTTTTTTTCAATGTTTCTAATTTAAATTAATTATTTTGCAGAAAACACTGTTACAGTGGTGTTAGGTATAAAAAAAGACAATTAAAATGATCAATAAAAATCAAGATTGAGAGTGAAGTTAAAAAAGAATTATATAAGATATTAAATATAAAAATAATAAAAATTATAATATTTGATTTTAAGAATAATTCAATTATTTTATTGTCAGTCATTATTACAATACATCACTTATTATTTATTTAAAGATACATGTTTTTACAACAAGTCTACGAGTAAAAAATGAATTAGCAAAATCGGTTCATAAACGACGAAGTTATCCGCGAACAAACATAAAAAAAAAGCATATATATTTGTCGAATTGAGTAACCTCCTCCTTTTTAAAGTCGGTTAAAAATTATTTATCGTTTCACGACTTCTGACTACCTTGGATAGACGTTTTCTTCCTATTTGTTTCATTTTATTTATTATATTTGCTATTCTAGTAATCAACTCCGTCTGAATCACGAGGTTACCTTGGTTGGGTACGGCGAACGCGACGGTGACACCTTCTGGATCCTCAAGAACTCTTGGGGCCCCTCGTGGGGTATTGGTGGATACATGTACATATCAGCCAGGGACAACATCTGTGGCGTTGCTACTGAACCCACTTACGTTGTCTTCTAAAACTTTCTCTTATTCTACCGACTTCCTTGACTGCACTCACTGAATTGGCAAGAAAATGGCTCCGAGATGAAACAGCAATTTTTTATTATTTTATTTAGCAATTAATTTCAATAAGCACGTGGAAATTTATTTAGTTTTTAAGTTAATAAAATTCATGTAATTATACTGGTTTTTCATTAAGCACAAATTGCAATATTGTACATTAATTACAGGACTTAGGTCAATTAGCTTTCAAACGTAACCTGAATTTGAATTCAGTAGTGGGTTTAGTTTAGTGACAATGACCACTAGATCTGGTATACAGCTCACTATCTCAATATTTTGATCTTTTTCCTGTTAGCATACACACAAGACTTCTATCCAGTTATGAGCATTCATATTTATCATCTCCTTATCTCATAACCATGAATCTTCGAAAGCGACACAGCTTTTCTCCATAACACACAGCCAGTCATTATCTCTGGTAACACTGCCAAGTGCGATTTAGTATTCCGGATTCGTTGTTCGTCGCCTACGTGAGGAACCTGTGCCAAGGTGCTCCACCATGTTATACTTTCGGTGGCCACTACCTTCACACAATGAAGGAGGGTCTAAAACTTATTGTTATCAGCTTAGAGTCCACTCCGCCAAATCCATCCTGACGCAATGCAGTCTTGTTATTTATGTGGGGTGTTGTTAGATTTTGTTTTATAAGGTCGTGGATGTTTCAAACTGATTTATAATTAAAAAGAGTGACGATTGGTTTCATACGAATGCCGATGGAGTGCCGTTTTAACAAAATGGAGAAGGACAGATTAGTTCTACATTCATCTTTATCATCATCATCATCTCAGCGTTAATCCCAGTCGCATCGTCAGCTCGAGCAGCGTCGGTCGCAGCTCAACAAGGTCCTAGTGGCGGGACAGGCTTTCACGCCCTACGCTGGGCCTCACCACCATCGAGGCCATCCGGCCGGTACTGGCGCACTGGCTCGGAAGAAAGCACGGTTCCCTGACGTTTCGGGTGACACAGGTGCTCTCGGGGCATGGTTGTTTCGGAAAGTACCTGTGTCGCATAAACAGGGAGCCGGACGCCCGGTGTCTCCACTGCGTCGACTGCCGGGAGAACACGGCGCAGCATACGCTGGCAGAGTGTGCCGCTTGAGAGGAGCTGCGCTGTGCCCTCATCTCTGAAGTAGGCAGAGACTTGTCGCTGTTGGCCGTAATCATGTCCTGGGATGCGGTGGTTTCCTTTACGAAACACTTGTCTCGCGGAAAGGGAGAGGGAGATCTCGTCCTCTAACCCAGCCCGCAGCAGGCGTACCGGGCATCGGCGGAAGGCGGAAAACGCCCTCTTCCAGCCCCCCTAAATGGATCCAGGGGCGATAGACTCGGGGACATCTATCGCCCCCCAAACATCAGGACCCGAGGACGTGGCGCGAAGTGTTCCATGCGCGCCACTCTTAGACATCACGGGGGTAGTCCTACACCTCACTCCCCCCCCCCCCCCCTGACCTGAGGCCTGACCCCTGGCCAGCTACGCCGAGGCTGTCTACTAGATTAGTTCTACATTATAGTACACAATTCAGAGTTTCAGTTTGTACATATTTGTCTATGATCAATGGAAGCATTCATTCATCACAAACAAAAACAATTATTGTAACTTATTAGGAAGAAATGAGCTGTAACAACACTTTCCAGCTTTCGCGGTGAGAATTTCACTGAATCTACTGAGAAGTGTGGTAATTAATATTAAATTTGAACGCAATCAACATTCGAACCTTTAATGCTTAAGCAGCGCAGCAGTAGGTAAACTTCCTCTGAAAGAATGTTTACATTTCCCAAAAGATCGGAGATCTATTAAAATATATTTAGTTTTACGTACTTAAATTATCGTCAAAGCTAAATGCTCTACGATCGAATTAATCAAAGAAATAGAATAACAAATCCGACGATTATTGTTGTCACCTCAAATGCCTCCTAGTCAGTGTGCTAACCCGGGTATACTTTCTCATGATTTACGTCCACCAACTTCTCAACCATAAATTGGTATGACGAATGTATGAACAAATTTCGTCTACGCTCATACCGTGTTGATTTATTTGCACTGGATTCAGAGCAGGGATTGCATTATACGTGGAACTAACTATATTTGGGAATTGAGGACGGTTCATGTAATTTTATGCGTTTGAAGATTGGACGCGAATTTTGATGAGTTTGTTTGTTGAGAGGACCAGGTTTATTGGCTTGTGATTTTAGATGTGTACATTGTAGATGTTCTGCGATAATTGTTAGCTGTTATTCTTCCACATAAATCGAAGTATAATCTACTATCACATTCATGATATTGTTTTTTTTCATTAGGTTTTTCTCCTGTATCGTGGGTGCGTTTACAAACAGAAAACTCATATACACAAACAGCCAGAACCGGAACAAGTAATTGTAGGTCATAAAAATGTTTGTTTCGTGCGGGAATCAAACCCGCGACACGTAGTTCAGCAGTTAATAGCTTAACCATTGCGCCAATGCCAACCATGCCACGTGAAAACTTTAGTTCTCTAGCTATCATGGTCATCATCATCAACCTTTTATCGTCCCACTGCTGGGCACAGGTCTCCTCTCATACAGAGAAGGATTGAGCGTAATCACCACGCTTGCTCAATGCGGGTTGGCAATTTCAGACTTATAAAGTCCAGGTTTCCTCAAGGTGTTTTCCTTCACCTTCAGTCGTTGGCGTCCAAGATATACTTAGAAAGTACATATAACTTTAGAAAAGTTACATTGGTACTTGCCTGACCTGGAATCGAACCCGCACACTCATACTTGAGAGGCTGGTGTTTTAACCACTAGGCCACCACGACAAGCTATCATGGTGTACATGAGAAAAAGCCAGATGACATACACACAGAGTGCGGAGTCTTAGTAATAGTTCCACATAAAACATAATCAGCCTGAGAGAATGGGCCGTAATCTACCACGCGAGCCCAATACTGGTTGGCAGATGTCACATATCTTTGAAGTTTTGGCTTTAGGACATGCTGGTTTCTGCACGATGTTTTTCTGCACCGTTTTGAGAGCAGTGGTGATGAAATAATTTACACAAAGTAAAGCGACCGATGGAATTCAAACCTACGACCTACTAGTTGTAAGTCACGGACGATACCACTAGGCCATCGTTACTAAATAATAGTATCGATTTTACACTTGTCCAGGAATCCTAAAACCTAATTTTCATTCGGTAAACAGAAGATAATCTATATACTAATATATAAAGCTGAAGAGTTTGATTGTTTGAACGCGCTAATCTCAAGAACTACTGGTCCGACTTGAATTTTTTTTGCGTTAGATAGCCTATTAATCCAGGAAGACTTTGGGCTATATAACATCACACTGAAACCAATAGGTGTGGACTATATAAAAAATATATCGAATCCTACGCGAGTGAAACCGCGCGGCGCAGTTAGTAGTTATTTAACTTTCTAACACTATTAATTTTATATGGAAATCTGTAGAACAGTTAGTGGTTAGCTCTATTGGAAGTTAGAGCTAACTGCTGCATATATAATTTTTAAATGTAGGCACATTGTCTGCTAGCGACTGAGAAATTCTATTAGCATTAGAAAGGTGTTCCATGGCTCGAAGGTGGCGGGTTGAGCAGCTGTTACATGCAGACCAGCGGCGCATGTTGTCAGAGTAAGCGTTTTTGGTTACAAGTTTTTCTTTACTTTGGAACTTTAGCAGTATAACTTACAGCCGAAAATATGTTAAGTTTTAGCTGGTCTCGCGTTGTAAAGGTTTTTCTTACAATGCCAAGTCAGTAGTAGTCAAAGGTTGCCTGTAAAAGATCGGTCTTAGCGATAAGACCGCCCATTGTGTCACCCTTTGTAAAATCGTTATATTAATGTTCTGTAATCTATATGGTGTACATAATAAAGAGTATTCTATTCTATTCAGTAGTAGTCGATGTGTTAAGACACCTTGAGGCCTCTTATATTACTGATTCAATTTTCTTTTTCTGACTTGATTTAAATATAATTTTATGTTTTGTTGGGTTTAGATTTATGATCTTTCTGTGCGTGTCACAACCGCTACTTTTTTCCAAGTATTTAGGGAGCGTTTAAGTATTACGTAACGCAATTTAGGAGGGTCTTTCTTAAAACGCGTTACGTAACATTGTTTCTAAAAAAGCATTCTAATCTAATTTTTTTCCTTATAGTGTAGCTCATAAGGCACAATTTTATGAATACAAAATTAGAAACTACAATGTATTTTAAAAACTGTCTTTTGAACAACGCGCTAAGGATTGGCGTTTATCGAAAAAATTAGTTAGTGCACTTTTAATAAAAACGTAATAAATTCAAATTATTGGCCTCACGTCAACGCATAGGTAGGTACAGTCGCCGCACATCAAGATACTTCAATCTGTCAGATTTCTTTAATAGATTTTCAACTTTATCGCTAAAGCATTATGGTTTGATTGGGAAAGTTTGACAGTTTCGGGTAGGTTGACCTGCTGGCGTTCATACTTCTGCATTAAGGCGTATATAAAATTGAAATTAACTAGTTACTGTATTTTAATAACTGTTCAAATTGTAGTCCACCTCTTTGTAGGCATAAACGTGCACGTTTAAATAAATTGTCATTTAATTTATTTAAAACATTAGTGTCATTTTTCACTTCGTCGAAGGCGTTTATAGTCCTAGATTTTAGGTCACCTAGGATTTGAGTCTCTTCCACATGCACACGACGTTTGACTTCACCCCACAAATAAAAATCACAAGGTGTAAGATCCGGTGATCTGGCAGGCCACGGTATAGGGCCACCACGACCGATCCAATTTTGCCTGTATTTTCCGTTCAGGTAATTGCGTACTTGTACAGCGTAGTGAGGCGGAGCGCCATCGTGTTGATAGTAGAAGTTACGGTGATAGCACACCGGAACTTCTTCTACTAACTCCTCTATTATGTTTTTCAGGGTACTTTGGCCCGGTCCTTCAATGAAAATGGGCCCTATTATTTTATTTTTAATTTTGCCGACCCATACATTGGCACTAAAACGCACTTGGTGATGTGCCTCTCGCACCAAATGTGGGTTATGAAAAGACCACCAATGATCATTGTGCACGTTGTAGAGGCCTACACGAGTGAACAACACTCGCAACATTTCGAAAAACTCGCGGTTCGTGTAGTCTGGCATAGTGACCGATGCGTTTTTAAGTTTTTAAGAGATTCACAATTCGTAAACGCAGCCCGTTAACTGTCGCAGCGAACTTTGCATGCGAAATATTGAAACACACCGTCAGGCCAGGGCGCGCGTAAGTCACTGTCGTGTCGCACCGGACCTACGGCCTACGGGTCCTAAAGCGCGCGGGGTAAACACCGCGCCGCGTATGTGGCGCTAATACTACGATATTGATAAGAATAATAGTCTCCATCATTTGCTGATTTTAGAGCAGATAAAAACATGATTTTTATTTAGCTAATGATGCAGATTTGTTCTGTTATTGATTCTGAGCTACCTATATGTTTTGCGCACTAGATAAAAAAAAATCCCTGTATGTCGCACGTTACAACTGGCATGTTTATTAAATATAAATCACTGCACAGGTTTGCAGATGAAAACTACGCAAATTACTACTAAATAGCTTAATTTTAAAACAGTAGATTTAAACATCAACAGAGAGCACGAATTGAACTGACATTAACAATATTACTATACTCTTTGACAATGACGCCATTGAAGGTGACGAATTGCTTGTAAAGGTGGCCGCGGTATTATACGGCTAAAACTAGAGAATCAGAGATGTCATAGCAAATATTTGAATGTGTACTTACTTCTCTATTTTGACGGGTTCTGCCGGTATTAAAATTTCCATGCGTTTCATACTTCTATTTTTTTCTTCTAAGTTGTGTTCTCCCAGATCAGGCTGAATATTCTTAAGATTGACAAATATTTATATCACATTTCATCGCAACAACAAATCACATTACATTCAATAGTCACTACACTTGCACCACACAATATCAACGCTCTATTTAAATCAGCCGGCCCGCGGCGACTTCTGCACGCAAAATGCAAATTTCATCTCGCTTGGGAGTGAAACTGTCCCTACAACATTTCTACTGTCCAGCACAGCCAAGAGAAATCCTTTTATGATAAATCTTCATCTACGATTCACTGGGGACTCGGAAGGTTTCAAAACTTGGATGAAAGTTCAAGGTATTATGATTAACATTTGCAATTGAGTTAAATTTTCTGAGATGTGTAAGTTTTGCGGGATTGCGCATTAAAGAAGTCCTTTTTGACAGTTGCTTGGTCTTTGATGTTGTTCTTATTGTAACCATGAAAGACTTTATAATATTCTCCTGTGAATTCTGAAACAGGCAG